>OY728155.1:405274474-415274474 GCA_963277665.1 Viscum album | reverse complement strand
AGTCATCTTAGCGGTTTATCGTTTGGAAGGTGAAGTTGATAAATGGTATAATCTTATCAAGAATACGAGGGCAAGAGATGAAATTGAGTCCATGGAATGGGACGAGTTGAAGAACTTATTTTTCAATAAGTACTTCCCTCGTATTCTTCGAACAAATATGGAGAAGGAGTTTATTGAACTAAAGAAAAATGGTGATGAATCTGTTGGTACCTACGAAGAAAATTTTACAAGACTTCCAAGGAACGCTTCTAGGATTATTAACCAACCTGAGAGTAAGATTGATCGATTCTTTAGTGGCTTAAAACCAAGTCTTCTAAGGGAGTTACCCATAATGGACTTCAATAGCTACGAGGAAATCGTTCGATGTGCTCTCAAGGTTGATATGGAGATTAGAGTAACCCATCAGTCATATGCATTTGATAAGAAGAGGAAAATGGAATTTAAAGGAAAATATAAAGAGCACACTGAAAAGAAGATGAGTTTTCCCTTATGCTCAAAATGTGGAAAGAAATGTGGAGGGAGTTGTCTTAAAGGGACAAGTAAATTTTTCAAATTTGGAAAGGAAGGTCATCGGGCATTTTAATGCCGCAATGATGGGAAGAAGATGTCTAGTGATGCGAAAAAAGAAAAGGCTACACAGAGTGCACCTCTTACACTTCAATGTTACAAGTGAAAGGAAATGTGGCATTATTCCAATCAATGCCCTAATCCAAGGGTTTTTAATTATGATCAACCTCAACAAACTCTTAAGGCCAAAGACAAAGGAAATTCACATGTAACTTTTATCAACGATGTGGAGTACGATGATGATGTAGTGAAAGGTACACTTACCATCCACTCTAAAGTAGAAAATGTTTTATTTGATTCTCAATCCACCCACTCTTTTATTTCTGAATAATTTTCTAAGGGTATCGTCGTATTACCTCAATAATTAGATGTTGAGTTAGTTGTGACAACCCCAAATGGCACAACAGTCGCATCAAAAGTTTATAATTCTTCTCAGATTGAAGTTTTTGGGAAAGTGCTTCCTACAAATTTCTGATCCATACTATAGTGGAATTTGAAGTGATTCTTGGCATGGATTTCCTTTCTTTATATAGAGCTCATATAAATTTAAAAAGAATGGAAGTCACATTTCATATTCTAGATCAATATATGATCATCTATCGATGTAAGGATGAACATAACCTTCCAGTGGAAATTTCTTCCATCTTATGGGTCTTGATTCCACTAAATGAAGGTTATTTATCTCAAATGGTTAGTGAGAAACTCACGATTAAGAATATGTCCATTGTATGGGAGTTTTATGATGTCTTTATGGAAGAATTGTCTGGTCTTCCACCAAATTGTGAAGTTGTGTTTTCAATAGAACTCGTACCGGGTGCTTTACCTATTTCAAAGACACCATATATAATGGCCCCAATTGAGTTGCAGGAATTGAAGAAGCAACTCCAAGAGAATATTTATAAGGGATTAATACGTCCTAGTGCGTCACCCTGGGGAGCACCTATTCTGTTTGTTAAGAAGAAAGATAGATCAATGAGACTCTGCATTGATTATCGAGAATTAAACAAGATCAATATCAAGAACAAATATCCTCTCCCACGCATTGATGACCTATTTGACCAACTACGTTGAGTTCAATACTTTTCCAAGATTGATCTTCATTCAGGGTATCATCAATTAAGGTTCAAAAGGGAGGATATACCAAATATAGCTTTCTGTACAAGGTATGGACACTATGAATTTATAGTGATTCCATTTGGTCTTACTAATGCCCCTACTATCTTCATGGATCCAATGAATAGAGTCTTTAGAGACTATCTTGATCAGTTTGTGGTAGTCTTTATAGATGATATTATTTTCTATTCTAATAAAAAGGAAGAACATGAAGATCACTTGAGAATTGTATTAAATACCCTGATGAAGGATAATCTTTATGCCAAATTTACCAAGTGTGAATTCTTTCTACAAAAAGTTTCATTTTTGGTTCACAAAATCTCAAAAGAGGGGATATCTGTGGATCCAGCAAAAACAGAGGTTATCGAAAGATGGTCGAGACCAACAACAGTAACTGTGATCCGAAGTTTTCTTGGTTTGGCTGGATATTATCGACATTTTGTGAAAGATTTTTCACGGTTATCTAATACACTCACCATGTTGACTCGAAAAGGAGTTAAGTTTGTTTGGATGAAGGAGTATGAAGATAATTTCAAGGAGTTAAAAAGAAGGTTATCCAGTGCACCTACGCTCACACTACCTTGTAGTAGAGAAAGGTTTGTGATATACAGTGATGCATCCAAGAAGGGATTAGGGTCTATTATCATGAAAAATGATATGGTGATATCTTATGCCTCACGACAGTTGAAAATCCATGAGAAAAATTACCCAACTCGTGATTTGGAGTTAGTTGTGGTAATCTTTTCATTAAATATTTCGAGGCACTATCTTTATAGATAAAGGTGTGATATTTATACTGATCATAAAAGTTTAAAGTATATTTTTGCACAAAATAAGCTGAATATGCGCCAAAGAAGATGGTTGGATCTGATTAAGGATTATGACTGCTCAATTCATTACCACCCTGGGAAAGCAAACAAGGTGGTAGATGCATTAAGTCGACAAGGCCATGCTAGCTTATCTATGATCAGGATCACAAAATATCCAATATTTATGTATTTACAAAGGATGGATCTTAGAATTATGATGGACGGGGAAATCGTATCTTTCTCAAATGAATGTTCAACCATCTATACATGCGAAGATTAAAGAGGCACAGAAAGAAGATGTAGAGTTACAAAAGAAGGTGAGAAATGTTCCTGAATTTCACATTGATTTTGGTGAAATAATAAGGTTCAGAGATCGGGTTTGTGTTCCTCCAATCCCATAATTAAAGAAGGAGCTACTGGATGAGGCTCGTAGTTTTTCATTCTATATTCATCCTGGAAGCACGAAGATGTATATGGACCTAAAAGAGTACTTCTGGTGGGATGGCATGAAAAGAGATGTTGCTGAATATGTCTCTCGATGCTTGGTTTGTCAGCAAGTTAAAGCTGAGAGACAGAAGTCTAAGGGGATTTTACAACCATTACCCATACCCGAATGGAAATGGGAAAACATCACTATAGACTTTGTCACCGAACTTCCTAAAACATCCAAAGGAAATAATGCTATTTGGGTCATAGCTGATTGTCTTATGAATTTGGCACACTTAATTGCTATTAGAGAAGATTTATATCTGGATCAGCTTTCTAGGATATATGTAAAGGAAGTGGTAAGATTTCATGGAGTACCACTTTCCATTATATCTAATCGGGATCTTAGTTTTACCTCAAAGTTTTTGAGAATTCTTTAGCATACTCTGGATACAGAGTTGATCTTCAGCACTGCTTATCATCCTCAGATAGATGGTCAGTCTGAGAGAATAATTCAAACAATAGAAGATATGTTAAGAGCTTTCTATATGTATTTCAAAAGAGGCTAGGATCAACACTTACCTGTGGTGGAATTTTCTTATAATAATAGTTTTCACTCCAGTATTCAGATGGCTCCTTAGGAAGCTCTCTATGGAAAGAAATGCCGAACTCCAACTTGCTGGTATGAAGTTGGGGAAAGAAAACTATTAGGACCTGATCTTGTTGCTGAGATGGTAGAAAAGGCTCGATCTATTCAACAACATATAATAGCGGCTCAGAGTCGACATAAAAGTTATGCCGATAACCGAAGAAAAGACCTAGAGTTTTAAGTGGGTGATAAAGTGTTCTTACGAATATCTCCTTGGAAGAGAGTAATGAGATTTGGAAAGAAGGGAAAGTTGAGCCCTAGGTATATCAGTCCCTTCAAAATACTGGATCATGTTGGGAAAGTAGCTTACTGATTGGAGCTTCCACCGAATCTATCTCAGGTTCAAGATGTGTTCTATGTATACCTCCTAAGAAAGTACATACATGATCCTTCACATGTACTCAGCTCAGATGTTGTACCGCTGGAGAAAGATCTTTCTTATAAAGAACAGCCGATAGAGATTCTGGATCGTAGTGAAAAAGTCCTAGGGAACAAGATCACTCACTTGGTAAAATTTTTATGGAGGAACCACTAATTAGAAGAAGCTACATGGGAAATTGAGGATATGATGAGGGAGAGGTATCCTCATCTGTTTGTTACAAAGTGATGAATTTTAAGGGAGAAATTCATTTTAAGGGGGGTAGAATGTAACACCCGACATTTTTATGAGAAATATTTTGTTTTTATGTTATATACATCATCAAAGGAATATTTCACTACACAAAATACTATCTTGGCTTGTTTTACACGCAATTTTGACCTTTCTTGATAGCTTTCATTGTACGCAATACCGAGTTTCACTAAATAATGATATGTTATTAAAATATTATATAAACTAGTCGTTATGAATAGTAATGCACAATTTTTGAAATTTTATAAATTTTCTATTTCAAAATGGACTTCATTTTTGGATTCGGAATATCGAAATTATCCTAGGGTAAATTTTTGGTATTTTTCTAAAAACATTCAATTTTTGATGAATAGTGAAAACACTAGGTTACTATTTAAAAATTGACTTCTATTTAAATAATTATTTATTTTATTTAAATTAATTTTATGTAAAAATAGATAAATAATACCTATATAAGTTCAAATTAATTCATTGGAGTCATTTTATAATAATTTTAGATATATAAAAATTTTATTGAACTTTTCCCTATCTTTTACCCACCTCCTAGGAGAATTTGAAAATTTACATAAAACTTAATTTTACCGCTTCTATGAGTGGAATTTTGAAAATCCTAGAGACACGGTTAATATCAAGGAGTAAAATTTGGTTTAATAAGATAAAAATAATTTTTGGTGAGTAGTAACCTTTTACTTTTATTTACCACGGTTAAAAGTAAATAGGGTAATTAAGGTTAAAAATGGTATTTTTATTAACCTAACACATGTTTTAATTATATTGGATAAGTTTAATTTGACCAAAAACAACCTTAGGAATAAAATATGACCATTTAGGTCCACTTGGATTATATTAGGACATTTAATATTATTTTATTTAAAGAAGAGTCAAAATAGTTAAAATCAATGTTTAATAACTAAAAAATTTTTATTATAGGCTTATAAATAATATAAATTCGACTATAAATATTAATCAGAAAACTAAAAATATTTCCAACATAATGGTATATTATTTATAATTTTTAGACATTAAATAATGTAATTTATTTATGACACAATGATGATGCAGGAATTACCTTATTAATGAAATATTAACATAATTGATATTATAAATACCCAAATAATGTAATTTGAGACTTTTTATGAATTACAATAATTTTATTGGTTAATATAACATGTTAATATTGATTTAATAAACTTTTTTTGAACTAATCATGCTGTTATTATTTTCACAAAAATCAAGTACCAAAGAGTGTCAAAATTGACATAAAATTGTTTTTAAAACATATATTATATTATTAATTGTTATTTTATTCCTAAAACTATAAGGTTTGGCCAAATGACTTAGATAAGGTTATATATATTAATAATGAACCACTTGGGGTTCGTTTGTCTTGTTATATTATGTTTATTAACCATATAGTGTAAGAAAACAAGAAGACACGTTAAAAGTTAAATTATTTAACTTAGTGTTAAATCTAAATGTTAAGTTTAAAATAGTAACATAAACTTGTCTAAAATCTATTTGTTGAGAGTCTTTCAACCCATACCCACCTTAGATTATAAATAAATCAATTTGGAGCTTTTAAAAACCGAATAAGACTTTATTATAAAATAATATTTTAAGTTTTTCCTAAGGTGCCCCTCTCCTCCCTTATAAAAGGGAATCTCCTCCCTCTCCTCCTTACACCACTTTGAGCCTTCAAGATCGGCCAAACCCTGCCCATTTACCTTCTCAATTTCCCTATAAAAATCATAGAGGTTCTGTTCTTCTTCAAAGACCATCTTTTGTGCCCTAAGAGAAGGTTAAGAAGAGGCGCTTCAAAGAAGAGGTAATGTCCGATAACGATTATTTCAACTTTATTTCTTCTTCTACTTCTTATTCTTTAGTTTTTTAATTATGAAGTAATAACATAAATATCACTAATATACTGATATGTTATTATAAATATATAATAACCCTATTTCACCTTCTATACATCCTACGGAAAACGAAATCACCGCGCGTGTGTACGTACGGAATACCATCTCCACGCCGTGGTGTAATCTGTTTTCCACCACCACCTAACTTGAATGGGTATAATGGTGTAAAGAATAACTTTATATGATTATTTTAAATTGAAATTGATTCTGAAATAGTATACATACATTTCAATACAATTCCATGATCATGGGAATGATATCATCGATCGTGCGTACGTACGGCCAACCGTCTCCACGATGTGATGCGACTCGTTCTACATGATCTTCATTTAATAATGGTTATATAAATGAATTGAATGAATAAATATGATATATATTACACTAATATAATTCTCAAAATTAGGTATCTATAACCTAAAAATAAGAATAAGAATTTATTCGACAGAACACGCATAAGAACAAAAAGCAGTAAACACCTGAATAACAAGTAGCAATGAAATATTACTAATAAGAAGCTTTGAATATGACCATATATGATATCATAACAATTATTAAGATTCTTTAATAAGTCAATATCATTATTTATATCATTATATAGTATTTTCAGACACGTACGAAGCAAATTGGACCTAAGGTAAGGGAAAATCTCACAATCTCATTTTTATCCGAGATTGTTTATACTTCAGAATTTGTTGTGCATATTTATCATCCACATCCATGTTTCCTCAATATGTAATATTATTTCCATCCACATATAATTTTTTAAATCCAATTTTACTCATTGGTGAGTTTTTAGTCAAAGATGTGAAAGGAATCTTTTTTCGTTTTTAGTTCGAGGTACTTTTTGGCTTCTCCGGTCAAAGTACCAAAAGAATGTTTTTTTTAACTTATACGGCCTGAATAGACTTTTAGAACATTATTTCTGTGTAGCTTAATTTACAAGTTTTCAAGTTTATTTTTAATCAACTTCTTTTATTTTAAAATTTTATGACATTTTAAGAAAGGAAAAATGTATTTGAAGTAGAAAGGATATTTTCCTCAAGAATGGAGTTCAAGCGTTATATCAAAATTATTTTCCATCTAAGATAATATAGGGTTCTATTTATATCCCTATTTTTACATTAATTTGATTATGTTATGATGGAATTATTTTTATGAAGTCCTTTTATCTTATATGGATTATGTCATGATGGCACGATATTTATGAATCTCATTTTTATTACATGGGTTATACTATGATGTATGATTTATGATCATGTGGAACACATAAGAATGGTATCATTATGAGATGGGTGGGACCTATATCTCCCTCTAATGCATTGGGTAAAGATTTATATCTCATGAGATAGATATGGATGGAACGGCAGGTTAATTAAGTTTAGTGGAACAGGACTGAAACGAGGAGTGAACTCAGTTCAGAAATGGACTTTGTCCGCTAAGATAGTCTTGGAAAAGAGTCTTGACTACTAAGAAATGATTCTCTATGATTATGTGTCTATGCCACAAAGTTTCATCTTTTATGTTATGATTATTGATATTACAATTCAATACTATGATTTATCCCATGTTATGATATTATGATCTCTTTTGCAGGATAATATTTTCGAAATGCTATGTTATTATAAATATGATATTTCATTAGTTTACCCTTACTGAGCATTTGAGCTCACCCTTTTGTATGTTTTCTTTCCCCAGTTCAGGAAGAAGGTTATTAAGTCAAATCTACCAAAAGGACCTCTATATATGATGAAATATACGGGATAAAATGTATATTCTTTATGAACCAGTTGTTTATGCTTCCATGTTTCTAATGACACTATACCTATATGGTCCTACCATGGTTTTTTTATATGTTGTAATAAGTATGATTCAATTATGAAGTAATAAGAATGTATGTAAATTATGGGTCGTTATATGAACCATAAAATCTCAGGAAATATAGATCATAAAATGGATATTTAAATACCCATAACTTTAATTATAATAATCATATAATACAATCATGGTCATTATATACACCACACAATCGAAATGAGTGGTGAATATTGCATGTATTTAATGGATATAAAAAGTGAGATGAAATTCCCTTACCTTATGTCTTGACTATCATCATACTCATTAAAACCACCTATATAATATATATAAGTTTATTATACATATACCACAAAATCATATACTTATATATAATTCCATATATGATTTACTTATGATTTTATATTACCCATTTATTAACAATTCCATGTTAATGTTATGTCTTGGATAATAACTGCATTGTTTTTCATACATGTTTTGACTGTTCATTCTTATTCCTCTTAGAAATTTATTTAATTATTTAAAGAATGTAGATAATGATATAAATATCATATATATAATGACCTATCCTTAAACATTACATAATCTAGTAAATTCATATATAATTCACATTATTACATTCCCCGATATCTTTTCAGTTTATAGTAGTTGGTAATTAGGTATTAACTCATACATGAAAAACCATAATCATACAAAGTGGATACTAAAAAAACAATATCCATTTTAAATAATATGAATTTTTTAAAATAAAACATTCTTTCTTTCTATGAAAAATCTTCACAACTTTAAATTTGAATCCTTCCTTTCCTTTACTCATCCATAAACCCTGTGAAAAATATTTTATAAATTGGGATGAGAACAAAAAGATTGGTAAGGTACATATATGAGAAATAAATTTTTAGTACATGAATACTTAGAATCATATGAAATCATTTTCACAAATATATACTCATCCCATAAAATGTATCATATATTACTTTGTGAAAATAAGATATTTCCATAAAACATAAATAAAACATAAATAAAACCATATAGGCAACTTGAGAAATTACATAAGATTGTAAACCTCATAGATACCATATGATTTTCAACCTTCATGTATATCTTAAAATGTAACCCTCATGGATACCCTATTTTGTAACCATCACAGTTACACTTACAGTAATAATTACGATATACATAAAACATAAACATACATAAGGTATTAGAGGGAGATATAGATCCCAAACATAATTATAAATAATTACTAAGAACCATAACATCATCATAAAACAAGAATACTTGAATCGTAAAAACATTCCTCTGAATTTTGTAAAAATATATATTTAAAAGAGAATTTTTAAAGAAAAGTCTATTAACTTGGGTTTATATTACTTCAAACATGTTCAAACCACATTTATAATGGTTTAAACTTTGTTATTAATATATTCCATAACCATATTTAAATTTATAATTCCTTATATGATATTATTATAACATATTCCCACCCATTTATTAATAATATTTTGTTATTTTCATTATTTCGGGTGTATTTATTTCATGGTTTATATGGTTGGTTCATTATGGATTTCTTTTCAAATGGATTAGAAACTACAGAAGTGGAAATAAATGGTATTAATATGTTTCACTAATTTTTAATGATACCATATATTATTTTCTTCTCTGATTATAGGAATATTCATTAGATAAAACATTAATGGAAATTATTTAATTTATTTTGGCAGTTTTTATGACCATCATGAACTTATATCATTTTATTCTAGATCGTGTTTATATATTGGTTATAGAACATTATATAAATTATAATATGTATATTAAAATCTAATTTAACCATAATAATGGTTTTATGACCATACTTCAAGGTGGTAAAGGAAAATGAAAACACATCGTCCATGATAATGGTAAATCGACATATAACGAATGATATTTTCATTTATTTAGAACGAAAGGGGAATAGGATAGGTTTGATGATAGATATTACATTAACACAATAATATTATAGTATATATAATATATTGTAGTTATCGTGTCACTTGGATGAGGGGAGGTGAGGAAATAATAATAAATGAAAAGAAATTAAATGAAAATGAAAGTGGAAGTAAGGAAAATGAAAAGCAGGGCTGGTCTGTATATCCAAAACAAGTGATAGTGAGTTTGTTTCTCAACTAATAATTGATCAGGAGAAATCTCGGGGTCACACTTTGGTTGGAGCTGGCTCCAGAAAGGAGAAACAAAGAAACACTATACTTAGAGATTTTATGATCCAAAATAGGGGAGTCAAGACCTCGGAAGGACTACTCGAATACCCATAAAACAATCATAACCAGATCTTTAGGCTGGATAAAGCGTAACTAGATTAAAGACAAATCTAGGGAGAAATAGAAGTGTGTCCACTCAAAAGGAACAATAATAGGTTGAACACACTGATTCTAAAGATCATATAAACGACACAAGATTATTCTTTAATCAAATGAATAAATGTGGGTTGATACCATAGAGCTCGAGGATTTAGAGATGGAGAAGGTGGAAATATTAGACAGGGAACTTTGTGTTAATTCTAATAAAGTCCAAATATCTTGGATCAAAAAACAAGACTGAATCCTAGCTCATGACTTCAATGAAAGGATGGTAAATGAGGGAGTAATCCATCCAATAATGTAAAAAAATTGCCAACTCATTTTGATGACTTTATCAGAGAAGATCATGATTTAGAGGTTTGTGATCTTGAATGGGGCTTATATCAGGTAAGTAATTCCACTAATTTTAGCCTCATTTGCAATGGCTATGTGACCTCCTTTTATGCTTAACTAAATTCAGCCTAAACATGTTTAGTTTCCCACATAGACTTTTTTTAATTTGGTTTTAATTCTATTAGGTTTCACACTTAACCCTTAAAATTGTTTTTAGAAAATACAAAAATAAAGATTGGATGGAAACAAGATTCTGCCTCTTGAATTATTCTCCTTGAGAACCTCCTTAGGCCACTTGGTTTTAGACTTTTTCTAAGACCAGAGGGTCTTAAACACGGGGAAGTGGATTGGGAAGGGAATTGGATAGAAATTAAAAAGGCTACAAGGATTTGAAGTGTTAGGATAATAGGTGGTTAGGGGTGGTATTTATTGTGGAGAAGACGATAGTTTTTTTATTATTTTATTTATTTTTTTATTATTTTGGATCAAGACTATGAATAGTATGGATTATTATGACTAAATATAGTAACTAATGCATGTGAGTTCTAACAAATGGTTCTAAAAACATCCATACATCATTCATGACTCAATAATTCATGTATTTAGTTTATACCATAAATTACCATATTTCAATATTCACCAATAATTCAATTTTTTTAGAAAAATCCCAAATATTTACACTAACCATTTTTTGATGTGTAGAAAACAAAAAATAGTTCCATTTTTTAAAAAAACTTATAAATAGAATAAATTTAATTCTTAATTAGAATCATTATTTAATCGAAAAATACCAATTTTAAAATTATAACTGATTTTATAACACTTTTAAAAATTAACTAAGGTCTCTTAAAATATCTTATAATTATAAAAAAACAAAATATTAATTTTTTGATCCATTTTTTGAAGAATTATTTTATTTTAAATCATTATATTAATTATAAAATTGTAAATAAAAATTTATGTGTCACAAATATACCATCACTTAATTTATCATTTTCAAAACATTTATTTACTTATTTCATGATACAGATATATCATTTTTTCACTTATAAGATAAATAAATTTTATTTGTAATTTAAAATATGAAATTATTATTCCATTATTATAGATTCCTTAATTTCTATAAATACCACTTATTTCAAAATATATTTATAATAGATTTAACTATTTAATTCTAGATTGAAAATAAATTATTTTATAGGTACCTAGGTTGTTACATTCCCCACCCCCCTTCTGGAAATTTAATCCTCGCAATTTTCATTCACTTACTAAACAATTGAGGATACCTTTCCCTCATAGCATTTTTATATTCCCATATTTCTTCTTCAGCTGTGTGGTTTCTCCAAAAATCCTTAACCTCGTGAATTACCTTATTCTGTAGTACTTTCTCCCCATGATTAAGAATCTAAAGAGGATTTTTCTCTTAAGAAAGGTTTGATTCTAGATAAATTGCTTTTGGAATGAAAACATGAGATGAATCGGGAACATAGTTTCTTAACATTGAAACATGAAAAATATTGTGCACTTGAGATAAACTTATAGGAAAAGCTAGTCGGTAGGAAAATGTTCCATCTTTATCCAGGATTTGGAAATTTACAATGAACTGTGGAGTTAGATTTACTTTCTTACCAAAAAGAACATAACTTTTCCATGGATATAATTTAAGTAAAACATCATCACCTACCCCAAAATAGAATTCTTTCCTTTTGTAATCTACATAACATTTCTACCTGCTCTGAGTTTTCCTCATTGTTGTTGGATCATATTTACTTTCTCAACAAATTCCTCTACTAATTCATGTCTTATAAACTTCCTTTCCCCAAATTCATCCCAAAATAATGAAATTTGAAATCGCTTCCCATATAATGCCTCAAATAGTGTAATCTATATACTCGAATGGAAGCTATTATTATAAAAAAATAAACTAAATAAATATATTAATACCAACTTCACTGATAATCCATTTAACAATATTGAAGAATATCCTCCAATTTTTGAATAGTTAAATATGATTATTAATCAGATTGAGGATGAAATGTTGTGCTGATATTTAATTCAGTTCCAAACAACTTTTGGAGGAATTTACAAAATTTTGAAATGAACTTGGGATCATGATCAGATACAACGGAGAGAGGAACTTAGTGTAACTTAAAAATATCTTTACGGTACAGTTGAGAAAGCTAATATAAAGTAAGAGTATCAAAAATATAAATAAAATGTACATATCTAAGAAATTGATCAAAAAACCAATATCACAATGTTACCTTGATAATTCTTTGGTTGTCCCACAAAAAATTCCATTGATATATTTTCCCATTTCCACTCTAGTATAGTAAAAGGCTGAAGCATCACCTTTGGTAAGTGTCACTCAACTTTAACATATTGAAAATTCAAACATTTCATGTTAAAATTAAAAATATCTCTTTTTATCTAATAAACTAGTAATACTTATAAAGGTCTCTCTATATCTTAGTGCTACCATGATGTACTAAAAATAGAGAACTATAATCTTCACTTAATAACCCTTTCTTAAATAATTATTCAAAAGGCACTCATAATATCTTCCCAAATCTCAAAACACAATCTTTAACAAAGTTAAATTTTGGAAACATACCCATCTTTACCAATTATACTTTTTTTGTAACTCATATTCTTCAATCGGTTCTTACTTAATTATTTCCAAGAGAGACAATAGCACAAACACTTGAAACAAAAAAAAGGAATTTCTTACACCAATGACATTGAAGAAAAAAATTCTTCAAATCATTAATAAAGGGTTCATGTTCCAAATGTAACATAGTTAATGATGTATGATGTTTTTTAATCAATGAATCTTCAACATTTTTTACTTTTCTAAGATGTTAATTGATTGTGCAATCATAATCCTTTATCAGTTCTAGACATCTTCGCTACCTTATGTTTAATTATTTTTGAGTAAATATATACTTCAAATTTTTATGTTCAATATATATTTCACATTTGGTTCCATAAAAATGATTACTATAAATTTTGAAATATAAACTTATAGTTCATAATTACAAATCATGTGTTTTATAATTTAAATAATGGGCTTTTAGTTTTCCTAAAGAATAAATAATAACCTGGCCATTTTGCATCAGAACACAACCAAGTCTCTTTAAAGATTCATAATTGTAGATGAAAAAATCATCATTTCTAGACAGTAGATTTAAAAATGGATCATTCACCAATCTTATTTTTAGTTCCTAAAATCGAACACCACATTCTTCTATCTAAATAATGTTAACCCTGTTTCATGTTACCTTACTTAGTGGGCTAGATAAGTTTGAAAAGTTTTTAAAAAACCATCAGTAATAGCCTGTTAATCCATGAAAACTAAGAATTTCAATTACATTCATAGGTCTTGTTCATTCATGAACCACTTTTTTTTACAGTATCGACTATTATGAAATCCTTATTAATAATGTTCCCATGAAATGAAATCTGTTGACCCCAAAAATCAGATTATCTAAATTTCCCATATAATTTCTTTTCTTTGAGAATTTGTAGGAAAATAATTAAATATTTTCATAATCTTCTTAACTTTTTTAAAAACACTAAAACATCATTAATAAAAACAACAACAAACTTATCTAAATATTCACGTAAGATTGTATTCATAAGATCCACGAATACAGTAGTATCATTTGTCAAACCTAATAATAAACTCATAATTACCATATATTGTACAGAATTTTGTTTTGGAATTTCATCATCCTTCACCTTTAGCTGATGGTACGTGGATCTCAAGTCAATATTGAAAAAATATTTAACTCCATGGAGATGATTAAACAAGTCATTGATATGAGGAAATGTATAATTATTCTTAATAGTAATTTTATTCAAATATTTATAATCAATGAAAAACCTCATGGAACCATATTACTTTTTAACAAAAAAAACAAGAGAATCACATGGTGAAGTTCTGGGATAAATTAAACATTTATCAAGAAACTCTTGCAACTTTTTTTTCAATTCTAGAAGTGTCACTAGAGACATTTGATAAGGGTGTTTTAAAATTGGATTATCATTAGGAATTAATTTAATATTAAATTTAACTTCTTGATCTGGTATAACAATGGGAAACATATCAAAAAAATCCATGTATTCATTTACTACTATAACATCATTAATTTTAATTATTACATTATTTTCAAAAATATGTGCAAGAAAACTTTCATTTCCACCTTTTAATAGTTTTTGATTTTCCTAATATGTTATCAATGGTATGGGTTAATTATTGTATATAACTAAAAATCTTTCAAAAAATAACTACTTTAGCTCTACAATAAATATTAGAATGATAAATATAAATTCATTCTATACCTATAATAACATCAAACTCTAATAAGGGAAATAACAAGTTTTTCATGTAGTTTTCGTCCAAAGACAACAATAAAAATATTCCTTTAATTTCATTTTTATAAATATTTCCCCTTTGGGTTTTTTAGAATAAGTTCTAATTTCATTTATTAAGGTGAAATTACCAATTTACTAGAAACATTCCTATGAATAAAGGAATGTGTAAAACCCATATCAAACAGTACATTAGAAAAATATGAGTAAATAAACAAAGTACATGATACCACTTCATTGAATGTACCAAAATCTACTAAAGTAGTATCAAATGAATTTATTGCATCTTTCTACTTATAGTATGGTTACTTCCCATAATTTAGATCATTATTTAGGTAGGTATTTTCATAATTATTCATCTCACCACATTTGAGACACTTTACAGATTTCTTATGAGAATTAAACATACCAACACTAATATCATTTTCATTACAATCTCATGCTATATGTCCAAACTCACCACATTGAAAACACTTCTCGTATTTTTTAAGGAATTCCCTGGGGTTATTTTTACCACACTTCCCATAAATTAGAAAATGGACTTTCATACCTTCAAATTTATTTGATTTATTCTTGCCCATTACTTTATATCTGGAAATTTTCTTCTGTTTGTTATAAAAGAACACGTGATAATTAGAATTCTCCATTTATACCCTCTTGGAACATCTAACAAGTTTTCCATAACTCTTGAAATCATGGGATTATAATTACCTTCTATATCTTGGATTTAATCCTGAGTTAAAATGATTGATTCTATTATCAATATTATAGATAATATTTGAAACGTACCTTACCAATCGAGTGAAGTTTGTTTTATATATGTCCACTGAATATTTTTCTATTTTTAAATTATAGGAATTTATTTTTCATCCAAATTTGAACCACCTTAGAAAAATATTTTTCAAAGAACAGTTCTTAAATTCACCCCATTCCAAAGCATCAATCTCCTCGCTATCCCATATATTCTTGACCATTCACCGCCATTGTTTAGATTCACCATAAAAATGATAAATAAAAAGACTAACCTTTTGTTTTTTCTAAAACCTTAGTTAATAGAATATCTTTTAACGGAATTTAATCCACCTTTTATCAACCACAAGGTCAGTAGATCCACTGAAATCAAGAGAATGTTTCCTCATAAAATGTTTCACTGTCATCGTGTTCCTTTGTGGTATCTCTAGACGTTCTCTTGAATGAATTACACTACCATTTATAGCCTACATCAACTAATACATTACTATCACAAACTTATTGGTTTCAATTCTCACTATCTCAGGTTGTGGATTTGGAAATATATCATCCTGTCGGTGTCTTCCTACTTCATCTTCCTTGTTTCGTTGGCAGAAAACCATTCTAAATAGATATATCTTAGATGAAGTGACATAGTAATCTTTAAATTCTATATAACATAGACTTATCCATGGGGTAAAAATAATTTCTGATACTCTATTAACATCATCTTAACCACTAAAGTGATCTAAACCATGCTCTAATACCAACTATAAGGACACCAACTTAAACATTACATAATCTTGTAAATTCATAGAGAGTTCACACTATTACATTCCCAAAGATCTTTTCAGTTTAGAGTTTTAGAGAATTAGTTATTAACGCATACATGAAAACCCATAAACATAAAAAGTGGTTACTAATAAAAAAATATCTATTTTTTAAAATATGAATCTTTTGAAATAAATCATTCTTTGTTTCCAAGACAAGTCTTTAAAACTTTAAACTTGAATCCTTTGTTTCCTTTACCAATAAATAAACCCTAAGAAAAAACATTTCAAAACTTAGGATGAGTAAAAAAAATCAGTTAGAAACATAGAAGAGAAAGTAAATATTATCCCATGAATACTTATAAACATATGAAATCATTTTCAAAAAAACATATTCCTCACACATAAAGTATCATATAGTTACTTTGTTAAAACAAGAGATTTTAATAAAACATATAACAAATAAATAAAACCATACATAAAATAGGAAATTAATTACATAATATTATAACCCTAGTAGATACCATATTATTTTAAACCACAAAGATACCTTACAATGTATCCCTCCTGGAAACCATTAGATGTAACCCTTACAACAACCTTGTGGTGTAACCATCACAGTTACTCTTAGAATAACCACTACAGTAAACATTCAACATAAAATTAATCAATACATTGGAGGGATATATAGGTCCAAAACTTTATCACAAAATATTCCCAATAACCATAAAATAATCATAAAACAATAATACTTTAATCCTAAAAACAATCCTTTTTAATTTTGTAAAAATATAAAGTTAAAAGATAGTTTTAAAAGGAAAGTCCCTTACCTTGGGTTTTTTTACATCAAATGTGTTCAAAAAAATTATATAATGGTCTAAAGAGTATTATTAATATATTATTGCCCCATATTCATATTTATAATTCCTTATATGATCTTATTATAACATATTTACATGCATTTATTAATAATATTTTGTAATTTTCATTATTTTGGGTGAATTTATTTAATAGTTTACATGGTTGGTTCATTATAGATTTTCATGTCGAATGAAAGAAAAACTTCAGAATTACAATGAAATAGTATTAATTTTTTTCATAATTTTTAATTATAACATTATCATTTTCTCTGATATTAGTATGATTCATTAGATAAAACATTAAGGAAAATGATTTAATTTATTTTGGCATTTTTTATGACTATCATGAAATTATATCATTCTATTCAATATATTGTTTATATATTGGTTCTAGAAAATTAAATAACTTAAAATATGTATAATAAAATCTTTCTTAACAATAATAATGGTTTTATTATCATCCTTAAATGCATTAAAGGAAAATGAAAACACATCGTCAACGATGATGGTAAATCAACATTTCACGGAAAATGTTTTTTATTTTTAGAAAATAAGAAGAGAAGACGAGAAGTTTGATGATGGATATTACATTAACACAATAAAATTATATTATATGTAAGATACTAGAGTTATCATGTAACTTGGATCAAGGGAGGTTATGAGAGAATAAGAAAATAAAATAAATTGAAAATAAAATAAAATAAAAGGAAAGAGGATTTTACCTCCTGAATTCTTCTCCTTGAGAACCTCTCTGAGGCACTTGATTTTGGCCTTTTTGTGGGACCAGAAGTTATTGAAGTGGGGAATAGTATTGGTAAGTTAATTGGGTAGAAATTAAACAAGCTACAAGGCTTTGAAGTGTGAGGAGAAGAGGTGGTGAGGAGTGGTATTTATAGTTGAGGAGAGGGGTGTTTTTTATTATTTTATTCATTTGTTTATTATTTTTGCTAAAGACTATGAATAGAGTGGATTCTTGGGACTAAACAAAGTATCTAATTCACATGAGTTTAAACCAATGGTGCTAACATCATCCATACATCATCCATGACTCAATAATTCATGTATTTAGCTTATACCATAAATTATCATATTTCACTATTCCCCAAAATTAAACTATTTTAAAAAAATCCCAAAAATTTACCCTAACCATATTTTTAAGTGTAGATTTAATAAAATGACATCCCTTTTTATAATATTATTTTCTAAATAGGGTAAATTTAATTTTTAAATATAATCTTCTTTTACTCAAAAAATAACAATTTTAAAATTGTAACTGAATTTATAACACTTTGAAAAATTAATTAAGGTCTCATAAAAATATATAATAATCATATTACAATAAAACATTAATTTATATATCTATTTAATGAATATAATTTATCTTTTAAATTATTATATTAATTATAAAATTGTAAATAAATATTTATTTGTCACAAAAATACCAGCACTTAATTTATCTTTTTCTAATCATTTATTTACTTATTCCATGATATAAATATATCAAATTTTATATATAGAATACATAAATTTTAAATATAATTTCATATATGTGGTTATTAAACAATAATTATAGATTTTTTAATTTCTATAAATACCACTTATTTCATTATACATTTATAATGAATTTAACTATTTAATTTCATATTGAAAAAAAATTATAAGTACCCGAGTTGTAAAAATATATATTCAATGTATTTTTATTTATAATAATCTAAAATATATATATCAATATAAAATTAATTACACCATTCATAGAGACGGTAGGTTATACGTACGCATGAATGTTGCTTTCATTTTCTCGTCATAATTTTTAAAGAAATAAGTGTTAATGATATATATATATTATCATTCTATTGTAATTATTATTTTATATAAATCACATTTTTATATTAAAACCATCCACTATAAATTACATGTAAATCGTGAACAAATCACATTGCTTTGAGGTGGCGGTAGTCTACACATCCACAAACGATGTTATCATATTCTCATAAAATGGAAAGCATGAAGGTGTGTGTTATATAAAAATTAAATAAGCATAAAGACATAATAAATATCATATATATCATATAAAAATTTTAATTAAATCATTATTATCAACCTTGAATGTTGGTAATGGAAGAGAGAGAGACATTGATTCATGAGATGGTATCTCTCCGTACACACAAACGATGATTTTGTATCCCATTTGATAGAAATTTGTGTGAGTATAGGTAAAACCATTAACATAAAAAATCTAAGTATATTTAGGATACTTATTTTATTATATAAACTTGATATAATAATAATTTATGGGTTGGAGAAAGAAATAAACAAAAGTGCTTGTGGAAGGATGTTACTTCTTCTTTGTGCAACTCCTTTTTATTTTCAACAAAGGGCTTCCTTGGTTGGATTTCTTCCCAAAGTGAGGCCTTAAGGATAAATTGAGGGAATTTTTAATGGGATTTGGATAGTTTTATTCTGATACAAAGTTCATGAGAGTTGTGAATAGGTGAGGGTGTGAGAACCCTTTTATATTTGAGGAGGAGTGACATTCTTGTTAATATAAAAGGGAAAACACTATTGAGAGTTCTCCCATACATAATGTGACATAAATAAAGGTAAATATTCTATATAATGGAGGATAAGTTCTATATATTTCCACACAATGTCTTTTGAAAAGGTTTCTAGGTTAATTTCTCCATTAAGTGAACATTTAACCACTACATAAACTCGTTTTTACCTTAATCACTATGATTAATTTTAATTACTTTCAATAATATTTTTGATCAAAAACTAAGTTGACCATACTATAAATTTTGAATTATTATAATTAAAAATTTTGATTCATTTTTTAAAAATCTAAACATTGAAGCGGCAGAAATTAATTTAAAATTTATCCCCCATAAGGGATGAGATGACAGGTATTAATGTTAAAAGGCTCAAAATTCGAAAATATTTTTAAGTACAATTTCAATTTAAAATTAGTAACAATGAATTAAATGGGATTAATTGATTTGTATTTGATCTAATTGTAATTTAAAACAAAATTAAATTATAATTTAATTATATAAATATAATATATTAATAAGAAGTTTGACATTAAAAATCAGAATTTTTCATTATTCATCCAAAAATGATGTATTTATGAAAAATCAAAAAAAATTACCATATGCTAATTTTTATATTATAAATTTCAAAATTAAGTTTATTTTATCAAATTAAATTTCTAAAATTTTCTATATTAATTTTATTATTGTTCATATAAGGACATAAAAAGCATCTCTTTTTGGAAAATAGTATTTTTCAAACATATAAAGACTTCACTAAAAATATATATTTAAATACCAATATGTTTTATTTATGAGAAGCCATTATAAATAATATTTTAAAATTATTTATTAATATTCATATTACTAATTTTAATGGATGTATTATAAAAGTATTATTTAAATAATTATAATAATTAAATATTGTTCCATAGAAACTCTTGCATGTAACGTAAACTAAGATAATGTTTCATATAGAACAAACATAAATTTTTTTGTATAAAGAAACTTTGAATATTTACAGAGTTAAACATAAGATATCATAAAATTTTAATTTTATCAAAAAACATATTCATAAAAACTTGATGTATTGTAATCCAAGACCTGATCCTCTCCACTTTGAAGTCAACTGGTACCAAGGTTGTTCATTAATTAATAAATAGATCCATAACCTAGATCGAGATGTACAATTACAAAAATGCACAAATAAGTCCAAAATACACAAAACCTCTTCCATAGTTATTCATGGGATAACATGTGAAAAAATAATACTAGAGAGTATCTAGAAAATTTTAATATAGTGTAGGATAATTCACTAATAAATATATATAGTACTATAAACACAACTCAAAGGTAAGATAAAATAGAGAGAGAAAATATAGGAAGTGATAGATTTTCAAGTATCTCAATCTAATCATCTTCATTTTATAAATTTTCTTTAAATATATACTTTAAAATGTTTCCAATGGATATTTCATTGAGAGGTGAAAAATATAGTGTTGTTGAAGTGCATTGTGAAGTAGTATTTTAGATCTATATTTTAGAATAAGTCATCTATTTTTTCCATGACGGGATCTTCTTCTAAAAGAGATCACATTATCTAATTAGCTATTGAGGAATATTGATAAATTAATCATTGTCATCATTAGTCTAATATGGAATCCATGAATACTCTCACTCTTATAGAAATGATTAATAATATAGCCATTATAGTTTCAAATATTCTCCTCTTATTAAGTTAGACATGGTCACTAAGGAATCAAATAAGTGTGGTCACTCTATATTGTGGTCACTTGAACTTGAAATTACAAGATCCTATAGTCACTTGACACAGTCACTTACTTGTGTTCACTTAACATGGAAACTTACTTCGATTCACTTTATTTCAACATGAAGTCACTTCATTTATTCATGTGGTAGGTTCAATAATTTACCAAAAATCATAATATGTCTATATGGTCACTTGAATACATCATGAGGTAGGTTTAGTCCTTTTTTATTATAAGAATGTTATTTATGGGCATTTTAGTATACAAGCTTCAATTCAAGACTTAGATAAAATTTATCATCTGACACACACTTACTTGTTTGTTAGTGTTGTCAATTTGACTTTAATATACAGTAACTTCTATACCGTGACTTGGCCATTCCATAAAGTTGAAATTCATCATATGTTATTTTGATACGATCACATCAAGATGTATCCATATTTCCAAGTTCTGGATATAAAATCATTATAATATCATAAAACAAAAAGTTAATTGATAACATAAGAAACATTATTTGTTAGCATTAAAATAAATAGTTACTAGAATAACCCCCCAATATCTCTCTTTTGATGATAAAAAATCATGATATATTTTATGAAATTAATTAGAACATAATTTATCCCCCTTTTGGTATTATCAAAACTTATTCCATAGGTATTAAAAAATGAAAAACTAGACATAAAAAACTATATTAAATAGTGAAATGAAGAAATAAAAAAAATTGATAAAAGGAAATATATGAAGGAAACAAAGTATTTATATGATAACTCAAAAATAGTTACAAAAAAAGAGATGAAATGAGATACTCCAATCATAATCATAATCTAACACAACTTGTCTAATATTAGAAGTTAAAATTGAATCTTTTCTTTTGGTTTTATCGGTGGAGTAAAGAGTTTTACGTTGTGTTGAAGTGATCGAATAAGGTTCTTAAATAACCACACTCCAAGAAACAGGGAAAAGATGTTGAATATATTGTATAGGAGACTGGTTAAAATGGTTGGTAGAGAAACTGGTGGAAGTAGAGGTGAAATAAATAGGTAAGGTAGAGGTTTTAGAATGGAAGTACTCAATGTATAAAGGTGTGGTTCAATAATTCTAGAAAAGTCCTTCACATCTCTAGAAACACACTCCTTGGACTAAAAATAGTCTTTTTTGTCCTCCAAAAAGGCTTCCATAATTGGAGCAATAATTTTTAATTTCTCCACATGACTTTTAATGGCCTCATCTATAGGTGGAATCTAGATATCACTAGCTAAAAATATGAACATGGTATTCATATCAAGATTAGTAAAGATTATTGTTGAGATAAAATTTCATATCCCTTTGAATTGTATCTCTGTCTCTATCATCTTACTTCACATCCCTTCTAAATAGTTCCAAAGCCTTTATTGCATGTGTTTGAAGTCATTAAAACACGATTTACCTAGTCTACTAAAACTTATACAAGATCTATTTCAACTCATCTCTCATGAGATTTTTTATTTGATCTTTACTAACAGCACCTTTCAATGGAGTGGGAGGTGAAATTTAGAAGGATTTAGGAGCATCATTTGATGTAGAAGTCTGAAAAAAAGTATTCAATAACCACTTGTATAACTTCAGCATCATGTCCTACAGATCTGCCTAAAATCACTAACTTGATATCTGAAATGATCTATCTCATTTTTTATATAAAACATATTTAGATAAATCTTTGGTAGAAAATGATAAATAAGAAGAGAGACTATCCTAGAGATATCCTCTTCTCTAATGGGTTCTACTATCTTCCCAAAACCAATAAACAACTATTTCAAAACACCTATAAAATCTAATTTCAAATAATTAAAATATTATTTTGTCTCAAAGGATGTAGAAGGAGAAGAATAATGTATGGGGGTAGATGGATAAGAATCAAACTAGCTACTATCCATCTCAACTTTAATCTCCATAGGTTATGGTATCTAGGAATAAACTTCTCGTCTTGGGTCAGATTCTTCCTCATTAACTTTAATAAGATCTTCATGGGTATATACAAGAGGACATTTCACATTACTTTGAACCGGTTCCTCAACATATATATAATGATTTGATCTAAATATTTCTTCAACCACTTAGTCATCTGATGGCCTTGAATGATATACTTCAACTCTTTCTTCAAAATGAATCTCGGCAATTAAAGACCCTTCAGGTACTCTTTGAGTAGAAGAGAGAGAAGTTAAACCATGCCCAAGTGGACTTCCCCCATGATTATCACCATTATCATATTTCTCACCCTGAGTAATTTCTTCACTTTCACATTATGTAGATGTATTTTTTATGATAGGGCTTAAAGTAGAATACTTTTTGGAACTATCTTTGCTTCATTCAAATTAACTAGAGACACTTTATGAACATGTTATTTTCTTAACAAAAATCATTCTATGATACTTTAGTATCATATAGGTCCTCATCTCTAAGTTATTCTTCTTGAGAGGGTGGAGATATGGGAGAATCATGAGATCCAAAAGATATACCAAAAGAGAGATCTCGGACATCCTCAAGTGTTTCCTCAACATCCATGCTAAAATCAACCACCATAGTTTCATCTTCTTGAACTTTTAAAGGAGCTTCACTCTCATCAAAATAATAATCAACTACCTCATCAAGTTCTATACAAGGATCAATATTTTCTCTTACTCTAACAATATTTTTAATAGGATTGAACTTCTCATAAATCTCCTCAATATCATCCACCCAATCCTTTCTCAATGGGTTCCATTTTACTTTCACATGGCTATTGATTTTATGATTTAATGAAAACCCATTAGAGAAAATAAAATTTCCACCCCCTAGGGAACTAAACCTTTGAAATATAATAGAGCTGAGATATATGTAGGGTAAGGAAAATAATTAAAACTAGAAGAGGTCTTGCACAGTTCATCCATGTTCCTTATGATAAATCTTTATAAACTTATTTAAAATCTTTTTTTATCAAATATAGAAAAAAAATTGATTCCTAAAAATGATGAATTCCCCTTTTTTGGTATTAATCAGATGTTGGATAAACATCACCAAAAATTTATATTCCTTATTTAATTCCATATCAATAGGTCTACTGGAAGTCAAGTTCCCAATTATATCTTCAAGGGAATTAAAAAACTAAAAATGGGCATGTTTTATAGGATTTGAAATTTGATAATCCTCATACACTCTTATATGAGGCACATTCAATATTCTTATCCCATATCTTTAAAGTTAGAACTATATTTTATCCATTTACAATAATTTGAATGGTATACCTTGATTCACCATAAAAAATTCCATATTCACATAAAAATCTTGGACCAAATGAGGATAAAATGTCTTCCTATTATCCGTAAACCAATCACTCCATCCCTGTTTTTTCATCAACTTACAAAAAAAGTACTTTATTAACTGTGGTCATTCGGTTTCCACTTATTTTTCCATACAAACAGCCTAATCTAGCATATGGGGATTTTGAGAATTGAAGGTTGCTCTCGAGTAAGCTTGATCCTTATTAGATCTTTTTGATGAATGTGAACCATTAGGAGATGGGTCACTATGAGATCTTTTCATTTTAATCATCCTTACACTGCAATTCAAAACTCTAAATGTTTGGGTTCAATTTCAAGAGAGAAAGGGCACTACAACAAAATGAGGTAAGGGAAGCACCACATTTTATCATTGCTAAGCAGAAAGTGCTGATAAAGGGGGGCCTTTACCAGTTCTTGATAAAAGCACTGATACACGTATCATTTACCAATGCAATATTCAACGCTGATTAATTTTTTTAATAATTTATATAAATTTATTATATTTATATTCAAAAATAATGTTTATTTGTATACATTAACTAAAAAAACAAGTTTATAACTAATATCTATTTTTTAATAATTCAAAAATATAAATATATAATGTTTTAAAAAAGTATTTCTACGATTATAATTATATATATATTTAAATAATTATAATATTATAATAAATTTCATTAAATAATAAATATATTTATTAGATTTATTAGATTTATTAGATTTATTAGATTTATTAGATTTATTAGATTTATTAGACTTATTAGATTTATTATATTAATTAATTCGATTTTTTAGATTCGTTAGATTTATTAGATTCATTGTATTTTTTATATTTTTTATACTTTTTATATTTTTTATATTTTTTATATTTAATATTTTTTTAATTAATATATATATATATGAATATCTATTTAAATATATATATTTATAATAATTATTAAATATATATCTCTTTTCAAAGAATATGATCAATAAATATATTGATCATGGGTGCATATGTTATGTATCATAATGTTCATTTATACATTACACCCTTTCTTATTATTCTTGTTATCCATTGATGAATCCTTTTTTATTATCTATATTTACTAGGAATATGATTAATTCATGTTACCCATATATACTATTATGTTCTCAAAAATACTTATAAAATTACATTAAATGTATTTAAAAAATAAATATATTTATTATATTTATAATTATAAAATTTTAATATTATATAAATACTTTTAAAATATATTTATTTGTAATTACAATTACAACTATATATATATAAAAATAATTATAAACTTATAATAAATACATATATTATAATTATATATATATATTTATATATAATTATATAAAAATATTTATAAAAATATTTATTTATAGTTATAATTATAACTATAAATAACTATATGTATGTAAAAAATTATAAAATTATAATGAATATATTTATTATACTACTTATAAAGTTATAATATAATTAAATAAATATATTTATAAATATATACAAATATTTAAAAATAAATATAAATATTTAAAATTATAATTACAAAATGAATATAGATATATTTCCATAATTATAAAATTATAATAAATATATTAATTATTTATATTTATATACAAATATTTATAAATAAATACAATTAGTTATAAATATAATTATAAATAAATGTAGATTTATTTAAATAATTAAAAAAAATATAATTAATATATTTATATATATTTATAAAATTATAAATATATTTTTGATAATTTTATAATTATTTACATATGTATATATAATTAAAACTATAAATAACTATTTATTTATTATAATTTTTAATTACAAAAAATAGATTTATTTATTTATTAGTTATAAATATAAATAAACATTTATTTATTTAAATAATTATTAATTTATAAAAAATATATTTATTATTTTCATATATAATGTTATATATAATTAAATAAATATATTTATAAATATATAGAAATATTGATAAATAAATAAAAATATTTATATTTATAGTTATAAATAAATATAGATATATTTAAATTATTAAATAAATTATAATAAATATATTAAATAAATATATTAACAAAATTATTAAAATTAGAAATATTAATTTGTTATAATTTTATAATTATTTAAATATATATATATATATATATATTCATTTATAATTAATTATAAATATACATATATATTCATATAATTATAAATAAATATATATTCATATAAATAATTATAAAATTATAAGAAATATAGTTGTATATATCAATAATCTTATAAATATATATAATCATTATTCTTATTATATATAATCAAATATTATAAATATAATAAGTATATTGCTTATAATTTTATAATTATTTAAATTATAATTTTATAAATATAAATATATTTATTTATTTATTTATTTATAGTTATAATTATATATATATATATATATCATATATATAATTTTATAAATATATATATTAATATAAATAAATTATTAACATAATAACTTTATCAGTGTTTCTTAGCTCTGATAAAGATAGGCCTTTATTAGCATTTGTTTAGCACTGATAAAGACTAATATTTATCAGTGCTAAAAACACTGATAAAGATATGTTTTATCAGCACTTTCTATTTTAGCGCTGATAAAACATACCTTTATCTGTTCTTTTTAGCTAGCGTTGATAAAAGGTTCACCCGGTTTTATAAAAAACCATAACAGTCTCCTTCATTTTCGCACACCTCAAGCTCTCGCGGAAGCTGACCTCTGCGCCCGCGACCCCAACTCTTCTCGGACCCCACCTCTGCCACCGTTGACCCCTCTTGCACCACCGCCTCTACCACAACCATGAACTCCTCATCCAAGTAAAACCCAAATCAACTGTGAACCCTCGTCCACCTCTCCTCTGTCGTTCCTCTGTCGCGAACCCACCTCCACCTCGAACCAACGTTTGTCGCTCCTCTGTCATGAACCCCAACTCCACTGCAAAGCCCTCTGCTGCAGCTGTCGCCTTCCTGGAATCCTCCATCACCAGACCCTACTACTTCCACTGGAAGGGTATGCTATCACTTTATTAGAAAAAATAATTATAATTTTATCACACTTACTAGGAAATTCTTGGGTTAGTGTTTTCTAGAGGCTATTTTCCTTTTATGGGATGTGTATTGATTGCTATTATTTGATGCTTTTATGATGTTATTGGTGAATATTTCTTTATAGGGTGTTGGAGGTGAGAAGATGTATATTTCTTATGTTTTATTATCAATTTATAAATTAATCATGTTCAAATTTTTTATTAACTCTGTTTTTACAATTCCATAGAAACCCAAGCTAACTATGTTACTAATATTTTTCGTGTTATAGTGACTAAACATGATTCCCTGGTTGCTTTTATCAAATACTTAGTGATGTAATTACCATGTTTCTTCTTCTATAGTGTTAGGGATGTTATAGCCTTATCTATTTATGGATGGTGTTGGTATATATGGAAACCTTTGGGTTGTTGATCGTACTATTATATGTATAATATTTTCACACCCTAGGATATAATGAGATTCCAATTATGATTTTTTATTTGATTATATTAGCTTTGAGATCCCCATAACACACATTGTTTTCATCCCTTTTTATATTTCAAATACATGTTACAACAATAAAATATTATTTTCTATTATTAATTATTTTTCCACCACTTCTCCAATAATCACGAGAGCCTCATAATTGAAACTTGTTGGATAAAACATCTGCTTATTTTTCTTATATGTTAAGAATGGTGAAAAAAATAAATCCAACTGAACTGGATTAAGTGGGATGACAAACACTAGATATAAAATTAGACATAATTTGTCATCAATGGGAATTTAAGAATATTTTGGAAGTTATACTTTCAAAATGAACCTTCCAAATCCATCAATTTCATGTAAAATCCCTTTATTTCAATAATGATAGATTTAGAATTAGGATATGTGTATACCTAGTGGGTGGGGACTTTAATTTATTCTAGGATTCCCATTTAATGTTTTCAATACGGTGAGTACAATTTCTATTTCCTTTTCATGTTTGATTTCATGCGAGCTGGACTAATTAAACTGATGTTTATGATCAAACAACTTTGACCAAAATGAGGCTGGTATTTAATGTCCTAAAATTTTATAAAAAAAATGTGGTGATCTTAATAATAACATATTTTAGGTAAACATGTCATGATTTTATAACCCTATACTAGTGTAAAAATCATTTAAGAGAGGTTCGCATAGTTTATGGTTATAGTTTTAGTTCTAGAAAATGTGAGGTAGTTTATTTAATGGTAAGTGCAAGGTCATATCTCGGCATGAATTATTAGTGGACTATATTAGTATAAACAACCTTAGGAAAGGTTGCATGGAGTTTATAGACATAGTTCACAAACCAATTATTAAGGGTATGATGTTACTACCAAAATGGGCCTCAATATCTAAAAGTGCTCTAACACCTTCGAACAAGGAATGACACTTGAGAAATTTTTTATTATGAAATAGAATCATGCTTATAGATTTTATTAGTTATATTTTTAAATGAAGTAACCAATATTACTTCATGTGAGATATATATTCATTGTTCCTGGGGTGAACAATCAATTTATTTGGTGTGAGCCAAGGATCATTGGGATAATCCAGTGTTTATAGTAAACTGGAACATGAGTATTTCATGGTTGTGAGTGTGGTCACTGACTATGGAACATAACCTTTGGGAATCTGGTATTGTGGTGAGGGATAATTGATATAACTACACAGTGGAATCATGGATAATGTATATCCACTGGTGGGTAATACAATATCAAATTTTTTTGGAAAATATTTTTATTACATCTACCTTTGAAATAATATGATGGAATCATACAACACTGAGTGATTTGGGAGAAATTGAGGTTTTTTCTATGTATCTTTTATAAAGTGTCTATATTGGGATCAATGTCTTTATGAAAATACTTAAGTGGAAATTTTAAAATGATTCAAGTGTTTTGAAATGTTTCTTATAGGGATGTCAATCATTTTAAATGATTAAGATTGTCGGTAAATGAAGTTGTCTTGAATGATTTAAAAAAGGAATTGAAGTTTTTTGAAAGTGTGTTTGGAACTGATTAATTTATTTTAAAAAGGTAATGTCATTTTAAAGAGGAATTTTTGTAAATGTTTGGTTTTTTTAATTACATTTCAAGTGTTTCTTTTAAAATAGTTTTCGAAGTACATTTAAACTATACTTTTTCAATATTTTATGTTTATATTTTTATAAAATTAGGATTACCATTAAATTATATCAATATTTTTTTTATTTTTTTTATTAAATAATAATATCATTGAATAAAATACGATGGATATGAATAAATATTGGATGGATACTAGTCGTTTGACAAGAGAGTATAAAGATGCAATGAAAGAGTTCATCAAGTTTGCAAAAGATCATGCATATGATCCTTATCAAATCCTTTGTCTATATTTATGATGTTTTTATTCAAGAAAAGTTATTCCAGAGGAGTTGGAAGAATACTCGATCTATCACGGAATATATCAAAGTTATAAATGTTGGAATAAACACGTGAAAAAAGTGAATGTAGCTAGTTCCTAGAATAATACTATGTTTTATGGATCATATGATATGATTACAAGTGTGGACTTTGAAGAATACTATATCAAGGATGTGATTAAATATGTGAATGATGATGATGATATATTTGAGGAAATGACAAGGATTGTTCAATATTAACTTCTTGATTGCACAAAATTGTTTAAGAAATTAAATAGTTGTGCAAATATTCCTTTTATGGTGGTTTCACTAAATATACAGCATTTTCAGTCGTACTGAAGTTGTATAATTTGAAAGAAAGAAATGGATGGAGTGATTCTAGTTTTAGAGAATTATTTACTCTCTTTAATGACATGCTCCCAGAAGATAATGAGCTCTCAAACCGAACATATGATTCTAGACGAATGATTCATTTTATAGGTATGATCTCAAAACAAAACGTGCGCATTCTTGAATAATTGCATAAAGTTTCCCAAGGACCAAAAATCACTTAGAGAATGCCCAAAGTGTGGTGATTCTTGACATAAGAAAGGTGAATCTGGTCATATGAAAGTTGTATAGTACTTTCCAATCATAACATGATCCAAGAACCTATATAGAAGTGAGGATACCATATGGAAATTGGAGTGGAATGCTGACATAAGAAATAAATATTGGAAACTAAGTCACCCAGTAGACTCTCCTTAGTGGAACAGAATCAATCATGAGTATCCATATTTTTAAAACAAGCTGAGAAACATTTGTCTTACATTATCTAAAGATGGAGTGAATCCTTTTGGTTTTCAAAGTAGCACAAATAGTACATTACTGGTTATGTTGGTAAATTATAACATGCCATGGTGGTTATGAATGAAACAAAAACACATCATTTTATCTATGCTTATATCAGGACTGAAACAACAAGGTAATGATATTGATGTTTATTTGGCTCTAATTATTGAGGATTTGAAATTATTGTGGGATTCAGATGTTATATGGTATGATGCTTATAGAAATGAATATATCATGTTGAGAGCCATTTTGTACGGGATGATAAATGAATTTCTCGCTTATGGAAATTTGTCAGGATATAGCACTAAAGGAAGTCGTGGGTGTCCCATCTTCAAACAAGGTACATAGTCAATTAGGATGAAACATTCATCAAAAACTATGTATCTAGGACTTCAAAGATTTCTACCCTGACAACATAAGTACCGATCTTTGACGACATCATTATATGGAAGTTCATAAGACTGTATAGAACCATAACCACTAATTGGTCATCAACTGTTTGAGAAAGTAAAATATGTGGACATTGGTTTTGGTAAACTATTTTTAAAAAACCTTATGATAACCAGTCAGAATAAGTGATCTATTTTATTTCAATTACCATACTAGATTTATTTTTAAGTCAGAAACTTACTTGATGTTATGCATGTTGAAAAAAAATGTTTGTGATAGTTTCATCAGCACATTACTAAATGAATCCTGCAAAACAAAGGATAGAATTAAGGATAGGTTGGACATGGTTAACATGAAAAAATGAGAAAAGTTGGAACAAGTGAAGGGTGAAAAATAATCTTATCTTCCTCTAGCTTCTTATACTCTATCTAGGATGGAGAGATGTAAGTTTTTCAACCTATTAAATTATGTAAAGGTTCAATAGGTGTATTCATCAAATATCATGAACATCGTGTCAATGATCGATTTAAATTAAAGGGTCTGTAATCACTATACTTCCATGTTTTGATGAAATGTCTAATTCCTATATATTTACATTGAATTTTTCCTATGAATTTCCATTGTACGTTAATGAAGCTATGTTTCTTCTTCAAAGTTATATGTAGAAAAGTTAGAGAGTTGGCGAAATTGCCGAGTATGAAAAGATAAATTGTCATCATCTTATGTGAATTGGAAATGTTCTTCCTACCAAAATTCTTCAATATAATGATTCATTTAATGGTTCACTTGGTGAGATATATTTGACTATGTGGTCTTATACACTATATATGGGTGTACCTCATTGAATGGTATATGAATATTTTGAAAGGGCGTATTAAAAATCAAAGTCGGCCAAAGGGTTGTATTGAAGAGTGACATATTGTTCAGGAATTCGTTGAATTTTGTAATAAATACCTGCCCAGTGTGGAAATCATTGGTCTACTAAAATCTCATCACACTAGGAAGCTTGTGGATAAAGTAGTTACTAAAAAGAGGTTTTCACAATCAATATTAAAGATCGAGAGTAGGCCCACCATTACATTTTTCAAAAAAGTTTAAACGTTTACCATATGTTGAAACACACAAAGAAATTCTTAAGCATTTGAATCTATCTAGGGATCAAAAATGGATATCACATACACATAATCGACTATTTATAGGATGGATTCAGGACCATATATTTAAGGAGTCACGTGAAAATCCAAACTCAATTTTAGAATTACTTCCACAGCTAGTCATAGGACCAAGTTTTTATATATTATCTTATAATGATTATGTAATTCACATTTATACATTATATACTAATAAACATGGTGAAGAAAGTACCATGCAGAATAGTGGAGTCACACTTTTGGATGAAGTGATGCAAGTTTTCGGTTCTAAGGACATACATCCAATTTATGCGAATATGTCATACTATTTAATCATCAAAAAAATATGGGAGTTGGATTATATGAACTTCCAAGTGCCATTTTTTCAATGAAAGTGGGTTGATAGCTAGAGTGTTGTTAAGATAGATGAGTTGGGATTTGTGAAAGTTGATTTTAGTAAGGAAGGGTACAAAGAAAAACTATTTATAATGGAATCGGAGGTATTACAAGAATTTTATGTTCCATATCAGACAAACCTAATTTGGTAATTTATTTTGTTATCCAAAAAAACCACTGAAGGTTCAAATGAAAATTCAATAGAGGATGACCATTTCATTGGGATATCATATTCATTTTGTAGTGTTCCCAATGTATAATGTGCTTTTATGTCAGAGGAGACTATAATAAATGGATTTGTATAGTCTATAGGGGGTCAAATCCATTCAACCTTTAAAAAAAGACAGTTTAATAATCAGGATAACTTTTTTTGTAATATAAATCGTATAACCTTATGTTATTATTTGTTCATTGCTACTTTTATGTAAACCAAATTAAATGTTAAACCACTTCTATAGATAATTAATTTTTCACTTGATGATTCTCCCAATCCTGAGGCACAATAGGTTTCTCAACCTTCTGTTGCTTGCAGTGCAGAGGACCAATAGGTTTCTCAACCTATTGTTGCTACTTCTCCCAGTGCAGAGGTATAACCACCATCTACACATGTTGATGCTAGCACTACGGATTAACATATTGATGATGTTGAAACCGAGTAAATGGTAGGCAATGAAACACTGGTGGTGCATAAAATACATGATCACCTTAGTTTGATGGTGTTAGAAAAACTCCTTGAGAAAAAAGAAAAAGGTATCAAATATGTGGTCGGATGGAATAGGCGGGGTGAACATGTTAATCCCAAGGAGTCCATGTTCAGTAGTTACATTGGAATCGTCACACGGTAATGCATGCCGATTGAGGTACAGTTGTGGATCCATTTTGTCACTGGGATTAAGACACTAATTTGAAAAGATATTACAGTAACATTATGATATCATTTCTTTAATTTACTAAAAAATAGAATAATTAAACATTGACTTATTCTTCACCATCCCTCATAGAGTGAATTTATATTGGATGACTTTCACAAGGACTACATATTAAGGGTTTCTTAAAGGATTCACAAAGGCCTTCACACAATTTTAATGAAATTTTATATGAATGATGTTGAGGGGAAAATAAACCTACACCTGCCTCATATTTATGCATACCTAATAACCCAGGGAGCTTGGGATGCATTTACTAGTCGTCGTGTGGAGCAGTCTTTTCAGGTACATTGTGTTTGGTAATGCATTCTTTGATGGTACATGTATTCATCACTTTTATTGACAGTTTTTTGTTTATAAAATAGCAACTGAGTGCTAAAAATAAGGAATGAGCCGAAAAACCAGTGTACCCCTACCATAATGTAATAATGGGGTACCCTTGACTTGAAAAAAATGGTTCATATTTTAAATCTATCTTAATAATTTTTTGTGACATAAAACAACATCATAACTATATTCCTCTATTTTTAAGAAAATTGATGAATCCAAATTCAATATCACTTCCATATCATTCCATGTGCCATGTAGGGAGGCACATGTAAATAAATATGGGATACTAATAGGTGAAAACACACAAAAAGTGTGGGAAACATGTGTAAGTAAGACATAATAAATATTTGTTTTTATTTAAAATGATATTACATAAAAATGATTACTTATTTTACTATATTTTTCATTTGACATAATCATAGGAATCAGAAACACCCAAACCAGATGAGAATATACTTTCGGTGGCCTTGAAGTAGCCAGAAAAATATGGTCGCGTTAGAGGTGCGGGTTTTGGGGTGACACGCCGAACATTTTTTGTGAAAAAAAACATGGGAGGATCAATGTGAAGAAATAAAAATGATGATAAAAAGAATAGATATCCTTGAAGAACATATGACATTATAGAGAAAGTTCATGGAAAATATGATTGTGGGGGAGGGGAGAAGAAAAAAATCAAGAACAACTAGCATATGAAGATCTCACCTCACCCCCCACTAGCTTTGAGGTGAGCCATTCCCCTCAAAAACCTATCTTATCTAAGGTAATAAATGTTCTAATAATTTTTCTGTGAATTGTGAATCAGATAGACACTAATACCTTTCCTATACTGATATTATAGAGGGTGAAAATGACTATGATTTATATCTATCCACACCCACCCATCACCTTGTAGCGAGGTCTATGGTGTTTAATATCTAGAACGTCATGCTACACAAAAGACCAATTCCAACAGGTCATGTCAAAGTTTTGATTAACATGGACCATGAGGCGATCTCCTAGCTATCTATTCCAATTGACGATGATGATATTCATAAGGTTGAACAGGCTCTTGTAACATTTATCACATGGCTGTCACAGCTTGTAAAAAACATTTTGAAAAGGAGTTATTCATTTCCAATTTATTTTTCAAGAAAATCCTTTTAAATTTAATCAAAATTGGTTTGAACCAATTAATGTTATTACAAATGGACACAGGTAAGGGGTGAAAAGAAAGAACGACTCAAAACCATCTCAAGGATCAACCACCCAATCAAAAAAATCTACCAAAATCACTTTAAACCCAGTCATTATATATCCACATTTATTATCATTACAGTCTCATGTGAATAAGAAGTTGAAAGATATTGGGGTTCACACAATTAGTTTTGATGAAAATATATACAGTGGGGAATATCTAGATTTTATTAGTGTTGAAAATTTAAGTGAAATATTGGAGCATGATTGGCTAGGAAGCTCAGTTGTAAATGTATACATGAGGTATGTTTTCCTGATTTCATTTTCCAAAAGCTGATATACTAAGATAATTAATACTAAATACATTTCATATCTTTCACTAGTGTATATATATAAAAATTGAACGGATTTTCCCATGAACAAAAATTTGGACGCGTTAGTCCTCATGTCACCTCTATAGAACAAAAAAAATATAGAATCCAAGAAAAAGGTTGAAATAGTGGCAGGACTACTCATATCATTTAATAGAAAAATTATGGATGACAGACTCTTCTTAATACCAATGATTCAAAGGTAAAACTGTACAATTTAATCATATCAAATATATTTTAATTTCTTCCATTACTTATTCCTTTTTGAAATTTTAGGCATCATTGGATGCTCATTGCGGTAAATTTTGATAATCTAAAGATTTAGTTCTTGGATTCAATGCATCGATATCCAACAAATTGACCACAAGTGATGGCGTTTCTAAATTTTTAATGCACTACATCCAACATTTTAGAACTAAACATCTAGTTATATAATTTATATTATATTTTAATAAGGATTTTGTTATGATAGGTTGGTGTGTGAATATCATCTACATCATGGAATGAGGTCAGGGGAGAAGGACAAGAAACAATACAAGTACTATGACTAGATACAACTTAGGGTATATACAATAATATTTCACCATCTAAATACATATAAAAATTAATTATTTTTATCAATGTTTCTATAGTGTCTGAAATAGAAAAACGATAAAGAATATGGTTATTATGTTTCTAAATTTATGAAAGATATCATATCCCATGAACAAAACAGCATCCCTGAAGAGGTATATTCAAATATAATTACTATTTCATTCAAAATATTAATTAATCCTTTATGTATTTATATTTTTTCATTACTACCATGAATGTTGAAAATAATCATATTCACAATATGAGATAGATTTGTTTATAAATGAATAATAAGAATACCTGATGGATGAATGTGTAGAAATATCATGAATATGTAACCAGTATGACTTGAAGTGTCTATTTTTATTTAAACTTGTGTGTATTTTTAGTAAAAATAACAAGTGTCATACTATAACTAAGAAAACACATTATGATTGTTTTGATACTTTAGGAAAATGATCCATAAGTCATTTGTGATGTGTAGGAATCAACTGCACCTAAATCCGATGCATGGTGTGACCATTATGACTTTAAGTGCATATTTTTAAAATAAATTAACACTAAATTTAGCAAAAAGAAATCGTGACATACTAAAAATTAAGAAAAAGAATTCATATTGTTTTGATACATTATGAAAATGATCCATCAGTAATTTGTGATGTGTGGGAATCAACCACACCTCAATCGGACAAACTCTGTGACTGATATGACTAAAAGTGACTATTATTAGTTTAAAATTTACATTTTATCTCAAAACATGTCACTCACTAAAAACAAAGAAAACTAACTCCTATTGTATTCATAATTAACGACAACGATTCATAAGTTCTTTTTGACGTGTATGAAGCAGTATCGTGTCAAACCGAGGCATGATGTGATTGGTATGACTCAAAATACATGTTTCCAGTTTGAAATGATATTTATTTAAAACAGAACTGGCATACTAAAAACTGATAAAAAAAATTCTAATTGTTTTTTTAATTTAGTAAAATGATCTATAAGTCATTTTTTTGACATTTTTGAATCAACAAAACCACAATTATATGTGCGGTGCCACTAGTATGACTCAAAGTGTCACTTTTAATTTAAAATTGACATTAATTTTAATAAGAAAAAATAACAAGCATACATAAAACTGGTCAAACAAATTCAAGTTATTTTGATAATTTAGAAAAATGATCCATGAGTAATTTTTCAAGTATATGAATCAAGTCCACATCAATAGAACACGTGATGTGACCGGTATAAATCAAAATGTGTCTTTTTATTTAAAATTGACATTAAATTAATTAAAAAGAATAACTGACATAATGAAAGCCAAGAAAATGCAAGAAGATTATTTTGATACTTTTGTAAAATGATACATCAGTCTTTTTTCATGTGTATGAATCAACTTTACCGTAATCTGACGCATGGTGTGGCCGATATGACTAAAAGTGTATATTACCAGTTTAAAATTTACATTTTAGCTCAAAATGTTTCACTCACAAAAAACCAATCCAACGATTTCTAATTTTCTTCACAATTTAGGAAAGTGATTCTTAAGTCCTTTTTTATGTGTATGAAGTAGTATCATATCAAATCGACACACGATGTGACCATCATGACTCAAAAAGCATGTTTCCGGATTGAAATGATATTTTTGTAAAAAAACATAACAGACATACTAAAAACTGATAAAACACATTTGGATTTTTTTAATACCTTATAAAAACTATCCACGAATCATTTAAGATCTTTAAGAATCAACCACACCTCAATCCAACAAACTATCTGACCAGAATAAATCCAAATGTGTTTTTATTTTAAATTGACATTAATTTAAGTAAAAAAGAACAAGTGATATACTGAAAAATGAGAAAACACATTCGTATTATTTTGATACTATAATAAAATGATTCATAGGTCATTTTTGATGTGTAGGAATCAACTACACCTTAATCCAATGCACTTTGTGACCAATATGACTAAAAGTGTCTATTATTAGTTTAAAATTGACATTTTAGCTCAAACTTTTTCACTCACTAAAAACCAAGAAAATGCCCTCTGATTGTATTCATAATTTAGGAGAGTGATTAGTAAGTCCTTTGTAACATGTATGAAGTAGTCCCACATCAAAAAAAATGTACGATGATATCAATATGACTCAAAATGGGTGTTTCTGATTTGAAATTATATTTTAGTAAAAAACAAAATTGTCATACTGAAAACCAAGAAAACCTATTCGAATTGTTTTGATACTATAGAACAATGATCCATGAGTCATTTTTGACTTGTAGAAATCAACCACACCTCAATATAATGAATGATGTGACCAGTATAAATACAAATATGTCATTTAAATTTGATAATAATTTTAGTAAAAAAGAAAGGCACATACTTAAAACCAAGAAACCCCATTTTGATTGTTTTTGATATTTTAGGACAATGATATATAACTCCTTTTTTACTTATATTAATCAATCCCACCTCAATACGATGTATGGGTTGACCTATAAAACTCCAAATGTGTCTTTTTAATTTAAAATTCACATTTTATTAATGTATTCTTCCATATTTGTGTTTAACTTATTTCTTTATTGTATTACTCATATAATATTTTTTTTCTTAGCTAAGTGGAACATTTTTCTTGAGTTGGGATGATTTTTTTGAAACTAATACCATGGTCGGACATTTTTGAGAGGGGATCATAGATGTCAAAGGATGAAACATTAATTTTTTTAACTGTATGTTGGATAATTGTAAATGTAATTATATAAAAAATTATTTTAAATGTAAATAGAATTATTTATTAAACCCCTGTGTATGTTTCTTTGTTCTTTTGTGTGTTTTTGTGTGTGATGTTGTGTTCTTGTGTACACTGTGCAGGTGTTGTTTTGTGTAGGTGGTGTGTGTGTGATGTGCAGGTGTTGCTTGTGGGTGTTGCTTGTGGGTGTGGTGTTATATAAACAGAACATCACATGCAGTTATGTCATTATCCGTGCTATTTTGATCACTAATAAAGGCCCTATTTATCAGCGCTACATAGAGCGATGATAAAGGCACCATTTATCAGTGATATTTTGACTACTAATAAAAGAACCATTTTGCATTTCTAATTAAAGTGATGATAAAGTGTTCTTTTATCAACATTAAAAATAATGCTGATAAAATGTGTCCTTTATCCACACTAAAATAGTAAGGATAAAGGGGGGACTTTATCAGTGATTTTTTTAGTGTGGATAAATGAAACTCAATATCAGTTCTTTTTTAGTGTTGTGAAAGGCAACCCCCCCCCCCCATGTTTGCTGAGATTAACAATGTTGTTCTAGCACTATTCAAAGTTTTTTGTAGCACTGATAAAAGCATTGTCTATAGTAGTGGGTGCTTGGAAAAGTGATATTTGAGAGAATTAACGTCTACCACTTTGAAAAATAGAAATTTCTAGAAATGTGTGAGGATTCAAATTTAGATTTTAATTTTTTTTTCATTCATTTAGGGAATAGAATATTAATAAAATGAAAAAAAAATCCCTCTATTTAATTTAAATTTATAACTCAAATTTTCATGGTAGGTTAACTGAATGGAAAAAAATACTTGTGATAACTTAAATAAGTCATGGTTAGTCTACTTACCATATGATATGCCTTATGGTAAATTAGATAGATCACAATAGGTTAATTGACTACATGACCAATTGTTCATGGTTACTTAACTGTCCATATGAACAAAGTATCACAGTTAGATAACTAAAAAATAATATAAAACTTTAGACCTAACATAAATAAAGAGAAAGGATAGTAAAAACGAAAGTAAAACACAATAACCTAATTAAGAACAATAATAGGAAAAATAAAAGGGTAAAAAACTGAAATGAAATTTTTATAAACAATTTATCATTCCTAACTCATATTAGATATAATTTAATCTTTCTATATGCATGGGATTTATAAAGATATCATAAATATGGTGTTAAGTGCCAATAGAAACAAGAATAATATCTCCCTTTTGAAAATAATCTCTCAAAAAGTGATGTCTTGTATCAATATTCTTATTATTATAATGAGATAAACTATTCATAGAAATATTAAGTTCACATGTATTGTTACAATTTATAGTCACATGTTGAAATTGACAATCGTAGTCTAGTAAAGTGTGTTTCATCAATATAATTTGTGCACAAAAACATCTGAAAACTGTGTACTCGGCTTCAATGGTAGATAATTCAACAGAATTTTTTTTATTACTATATGATGAAACTAGATACCTTGCCAAAATATGACATGTTCCAAAAGTGTATTTATTATCTAACTTATAGCCACCAAAATCAGCATCAGAATAACGAATTCAAATTCACATCCTCTAGAGTATAATCTTCCAAAATTGGTTGTAATGTTAAGGTATTTGAAAATATTTTTAATTGAATTTTAATAATATTCTTCTGGGTTTTCTTGTAAACGATCACACATATATCCAATGAATGTAATATTATTTTGACTAGAGGTTAAATATATTATACATTCAATCATACCTCTAAAAGCAGTTTGGTCGACTAAATTTCCAGTTTCATCCAGATCTAACTTAAATCTTGTACTCATAGGAGTACCACGACCATTGGTGTTATCCATACCAAAACATTTTAAAATATATTTTGTTTATTTGATTTGATTTAAGAAAATTCCATATCTTTGTGTGAAATTTTAAATCCATATAAAATTTTAACTCACCCATTAAAATCATTTCAAATTCATCTTCAATTAGTTTTGATACACCAATATTTTCTTGAGTAACCAAAGATAACATCATCAATATACATTCAAACTACTAAAATATCATATGAAATTCTTTTTATAATAGTGTAGGCGCATCTATTCCATTGGAAATTCCATTTGAAATCAATAAGGAGTTGATCCAATTATACCAAGATTTTAGATCATTTTTTAAACCAGAAAAAGGTTTAGATTGTATAAAAATATGATTTAGAAAATAAGTATTTTTAAATCCATGTGGTTTCTCAATAAAAACATCCTCCATGATATAAACAATTAGGAATTAACTCTTTATATCCATTTTAAATTGTTTGAAATTAAAATTTTTTGTATATGAAAGTAGTATTCTAATGTTTCAATAACCCCATTTTTTAGGTTTTCAATGTGTATAGAAATATTTAGTATAACCAAGTTATGGGAATAGAAATTCAAACTCTTAATTCTCAAAATCTTACCTGTGATAACTTCTCAAGGTTTTGTTTTTTATTCCATTAAAGTTCTCTAATAATTTTTCATATTTTCCAAAAAAAATAAGGATCTTCAATTTTATGAGTAAGGAAAAACACCCATGAATATCTTTAATAATCATTAATAATAACATAGTCATAGTGTTTTACTTTTAAATTTTATATGGACTAAATAAATACTTATGAACCCATTCTAGTGGTAGATATGTAGAGACCTCTTCCATTTGATTGAAATATATTTTATGTTACTTACCTTTTTGACAAGGATTTTACACTTTATCCTTAGAGAATTCAAGCTTGGGTACATTCTTGAACAAACCTTTCTTATTTATATTTTTAAGTGATTATATATTTTAGTGTCCTCATATCCTATGTCACAACCAAGATTCTTTATCAAAGGAAATTAAGAAATAAACATTTTGAAATAAAAAGGAATCTAAATTAACATCTTGAACATTATCATTTAAAAAATTATTAAATACAAAATCATTCTTGAAATCATAAATCTTACTAGTATTATTTTAAAATTTAACATTAAAATAATCATCACACAATTGACAACTAAAAACATGTTTTATTTTAAACCTTCAACAAATAAAAAATTATAAATAATGATAGTTTTTTTAGTTACCAATTTATCCAAGTCTAATAATAATTCCTTTTTCATCATGTAATGCCCCAAGTACATAATCTCAAAGTCGGTGTCTTACTTTATTACATTAGAATTATTACAAGGAATCAAATCCTGGTGGACCGATCAATTTAGCGATATTTTGGACAAGATACATACATGATAGCCCTTTTACATTAGGGATAGAAAATAAAATATAGTACATAAAAAAGATAATAAACTACATCATTGAAACTCATTACAATAATTCATCCACATAACCTCAAAAAAGTAAAGAAAATAAAATTAAACTCAAATGCAAGGTAAGGGTTAAGTATAGAAGAATTAATAATGAATCAATTAGTATAATAAACTTATAAAGGTAATAACCAAGTACACATGCTATTAAATAACTACATAGAGAATAATAAATATGGAAAGAATAAAAGATGATCAAATAATGTCATATAAATAATCAAATGATCTAGAAACTTGATCATGGATATTCTAACTAATAAAATAATCACATGGAATAACAATAATGATGGAATGCATAATGTAGGATGTTTAAACTGTCAAGATATATCCTCAAGATAGTTAATGTCAAGATCTATCCTCAAGAAAGTTTAAGTATATGGGTGAAAACCCATATAAATATTATCAATGCATTTCATAATACACAAATTTCAATATCTATTCTCCAGATAGTTTAAAACTTCTTAGAAACAAATGAAAATGGTTTTTCACTAGCAGAATTCATCCCATGAGTCTACACATGCATCAATGGGATTAAATTAACTAGTCCCCAACCCATATAATTTATGTTAAAATCATTCCTCATATATTAAATAATCAATTAAAATAATAAACAATGTTCCTTATTAAACATCCGTATTGAGTCAAGCATACAGATTTATCAATATTTCCCCATAAATCAAATAACTTTCAATATAAAAACCATATGTAAAAATGGTATATGGTTTAAAAATAATCATATAAATCATAAAATAATATATATATCACAAATAAATATAATTTCCAATGAAAAATTATTATGATAAAGTTATTTTTTCAAGATAAAATTAACAATCACAAAAGAAATTCATATTGTAAGATAACTTTTTTCAGTTTTTAATTTTCAATTTAAAACCCCTAGGATGAGATAATTCAAAGTAAAACATAAAATATCATGAATAATGAATTATAAATGATATTATATGTCAAATTTAAAGTGTATACACAACATAAAATTTCATTTTTTTGTAATAACAATTAAGTCTCGATTTGATGTAAATTGACATGAAATCCCTTACCTTACGCTTCCCTTTGGTTGAAAATTATTAAACTCATGTATAATTTTTTTAAGAATATTATTAAATTATAAAAGAACCATAATAATATTTATAATATCATGTATGATCTTATTATAATATCTTATTAACTATTGTTAATAATCTTTCATTATTTTTACTATTTTGAGTAATAATTACATAGTTTTTCAAGTATGTTATGAGTTGTTATTGTCTATTCCTATTACATATATCATGGTTTAATAATATCCATAATGTAAATAATGATGAAAATATTATATATATTTATTATATATGTATTTATAATAATCAATAAAATTTCCATATAGGAAATTAAATACACCGTTTATGGAGATGATAGGCCGTATGGATGCAAAAATGTTGTTTCCATTTTCTTTCTGTATTAAAAGAAATAAAATTAATGATTTATATACATTATAATTCCAGTATCATATTTATGTAAAACACAACACATATTTTTATTAAAATCACTTATAATACATTCCATGTAGCGTGTGAACTAATCACATCGCTTTGAGGAGACAGTAGTCCACACGTCCAAAAATAATGTTATCGTATTCCCACCAAATGGAGATAATGAGTGTATTTGTTAGATAATAATTTCAAAATAATGAATAATTTATATATATTTGATATATAACATATAAACTATGAATCCACAATCATTCCAAACCTTAAAAGGTGGTAATGGAAGAACGAACGATATCGATTCACGAGGCGATAGTCCGCCTTACACATAAACGATGATTGTGTATCCCATTTGATGGAAGTGTTTGTAAAAGTAGGTTTTAAAAATAAGATAAAAACATCATAGTATATTATGGATACTAAGGTTATAATATACTAAATATATAAGAAGAATGTAAGGATTACATAAAGAAATAAATCTAAAGTGCTCTTTGAATAATGTTGTCTCTTTTTTGGGTAACTCCTTTTGGTTTATACAAAAGGTCCTCTTTGGTTTGCTTTCTGTCAAAATTGAGGCTACTAGGATGATTAAAGGTATGTTTGGAGATTGTTTGTTTAGGTTTTTATGATCCAAAGTTTATGGGCCCAGCCTTAAACATAACATATTCTAGTGTTAATGAACTGGAATTGAAAATAGAGGATCTTTTCAGTTTAGAGTTTTAGATCATTTTGAAAAAATATTAAAAAGAGTACCCATAAATTACATGTGGAAATTTATTCTTAGTATCCACTTTTCCCATAAAAACCCTTTTAAAATAAAACTTGATTTCTATTCAAGACATATCTTCAATAATTTCATCAGGGAGTCTTCTTTGTTATTACCAATCTTAATACATGGGAAAAATATTTTAGAACTTGGGTTGAGCACAAAAATCTTAGTAAGGGACATAAAATTAATAAAGAAACCATTAGTCCATGAATATTTATAAACTCATGAAAACTTTTTCGCAAATTTATTCTTTTCACCCATAAAACATAAACTCTTTAGAATACCTCATGAAATCATAATATTCCTATAAAACTTCATAGAAATCATAAAACATAAAGGTAAATTTTGGCGTTTATGACATTATTACATTGTATATTTCCTAACTACATAGGTAGTAACCATTATAGTCATGTTTGGAATAACCATCACAGTATATTCCCTAAATCTCTTAAGATAAACCCAACTGGTTAACTCTGTCTCATTACCCAACGCATAGGAGAGTTGTCACAGGATCACTGACCCTTGGTTTGTAATGGAACAACCCATATACATAAAAAATTCCCAATAACCAAAAAAATAACATCACATAAATCATTCATAAACAAATAATAACTTTTCCTCTTTGAAATCACATTTCATTTTTACAAAGATATGAACTCATAAATTAAAACACTTTATTTGAAAATAAAATTGTAAACTTGTATAGTAAACATCAAAACATAAAATTGACATAAAAGTGAGAAATTTGGTTCATATTGTATATGTCAAAAAACATTCTAAGTTATTGAAATAATTAATCCATTTTTAAAATGTAATTAAAATATTTAAAAATAAGATTCTTTAATCAAAGTTTCTCATACCACTTTGAAACTTCTGAAAGCAATTAACACTTTAAAATTTTAAAATCCATAAAAATTAATCCTTTAAAACAATTTTTAAAATATGGACATAAATAAGAAACATTTATAAGAATAAATCTTTAAAACATTTAAAATGATGTTTTAGTTAAACTGTCCCTTACCTTGATTCTGAATCATCACGCTCAATATTTATATTCTTGAGTAATAAAATTAGGTTAATTTATAATTTATTTATAAACCGTTTCATGTTTATTATTAATTTTATATCACTTATTACCATGATATAACAATTATATAATTATTTTAATTTTATGTCGGACGTTTTGTCAATATTTGATTATTGAGTCAAAATAAACTTGGTATGATTTAAATAGACCATTTGGTCATAATTACCTCATATCAATAAAAATATTCATGAAATTAATATAATTTTTCTACATTAATTATACTTTTAATTACAAAAATTAAGTATTTTTATGAAAAATGAAAAATGTTATAATCCTAGAGATGGCAGGTTGTACGTACACATGAGTAATGTTTTACATTTTTCATTGATCATTATAGAAAGAAGGTAAACATTGTTTATCTTTATATAATGATTATAAAAACATCAATATCATATTAATAATTTGAATATACCTATATATATCTCATACAAGTGGTGTAGAGAATAAAAATGAACTACATCTCTTTATTGAGGAGATAGTTCACATGTATGCATGAACAACGTTATCATTTTTTTGTGCATGGAAAGTAAGAATTTAAGTGATATAATATCATATTATAATGATTAATATGTCATTAATATCACATATTAACAATAATTTCACCATTATAACCAATATTTAAAGACGGTGATGAAAAACAAACTATATTGGTTGATCATCCTTCAAGAATAGCTTAAAACCATTAAGGATGGTGTTCTGCAAACAATAAGTCCTAATTAATGTGGGGAGGGATTTTAGGAATTGGTTTTATCAGATCCTTTCCGATCCAAATGGGTTATTATTGGTTTTTAATATAGAATATTGAGTACCTTTTTTAGGATAAGGGAGGGGAACCATTGGAAACTCTTAAAATATTAAATTAATATAAATTAATTTTTCAATATAAATCACTTAAACGTGAGTTATGTAGAATCTAAGATGATTATAGTTATAGATCCTCTCAAAAAATAATTTTTAAACATGTTTTTATTTCATTTTAAATATTATCATTTAATTTTAGAAAAAATTATTCTATTTTAAGTTTAATCTAGGTGAAAACATTTTAAATATTAAGAGGCTATAAATTTTACTTATATAGGGTAAATTTTACTTAAATGTAAACTTAATGAACTTTTAGAACTTATCATATCCACTTTTAAATTATAAAATATATTTGTGATTTTTAAATAATTTAATAAAATATTTTATTTATAAAATACCAATAGTTTCAATTCTAACACTAATCATTTCATTAAAATTAAATAAAATACAAAAAGAGATATAAATTCAAAAAAACCATTTAAAAGACTTATAATATTTCATATTCACCTATAAAATTATTATTGTACCCTAATTAATCCTAATTATATTTATTTTAATATTTTTTATATCATTTATTTGATATATCTATTAATAAAATTATTGTCGTATCGATGTTGTGTCAGTATTTATGGTACTTATTTAACCACTAAAAATTATAAATAAATTCCCATGATTTATATAATTTCATTAAATATCTGTGAAATATTTATTATTGAAGTTTTATGATGTTTATCCAAATATTAAAATTATTATACTTAAACAAAATAAGTGGGTGACATGTTGTCACTTTCTTTTGTTTTAATAATATTTATATTAATTTCATAGGAAAAAGTCCATTAAATTGGTCAATTACAATGATTAGGTATTAATGATATATTTTATTCATCCAATAGTATTTTGGAAGGGGTTAGTGTAATTTTATTATCCTTAACATCTTATATGTTACCCTAATTTACCTAATTTTCCTTTAAGTGTGGTAAATAAAAAAAACAAAGTTAATATTCATAAAGGCCAAAAAAAATAAATGGAAAATATTTAAATAATTTGGATCCACTGATTAAAAATATGGAATCCATTATTAAAAATTTAAAACATATAAGCTGTAATAATTAATATAAAATTAATCCTCATTAATAAAATGTGAAAAGTTGATTTTTTAAAAGTAAAAACCGTCAAAAGATTGACATCTATTTATATCAAATTTCAATGTTAATTTACTTAAAATTTATAAAATTGGATTAAATAATAAAAACTTAATCTAATTATACTTTAAAACAAATTAAAAATATAATCTAACAGTATAAATAAATTAGACAAAAAACATTTTTAAATTAAAATGCGGCATTTTTCATTATTCATTAAAATATGAAAGCTAACATAAAAATACCAAAAATTTATCCAAACTAAATTTTGATGTCAAAATTCAAAATAAGAATTTTATTTTTTCAAATATAACATATAAAATTTTTAAAAAAAGATTTAAAATGGGTTTTCCATAAAAAGGTAGCAAAATTGCATTTTTTTGAAAAATATTTTTTTATCATAAAAATTGAATTTTTTTCTTATATAATGTCTATAACACATATAATATAAATTTTAAACATGATATTTAATAAATTAAATACATGTTTTATTAATTAAATCCATAAAGACTGATTTTATTATTTTATAAACTCGTTTATTTTCATTTAAATAGTTTTTCATAAAAACATTACCTTTTATTTAAAAAGGGTTTTATTTTCATTTTTAATTAATTGTTCAAAAATAAGTTAATTCTATACATGTGTAAACTATATTTTCATATATCAATTAATACTCATAATTCTCTCTATTTCAACAGATAGGTTAAAAGGTAACATTTAAATAATAATATCTAGTTGTTTGCTTAAGTTCAATGTGGCGTATTATGTACACTATTGAACATAGTGCCTATTTTTTTTAAAGGAATGTTACATTCTCCCACCCCCTTGGATTTTTTGTCCTTGCAATTTTAATTTAGTGTCGGTAACTAAGGCATGACTTTTCAAAATACCTTTATTGTAATCCCACATTAGAAAACGTATTAAGAAAATTTCAACATTAAAATAAAGAATGGGAAATATGATGGTCACATGAGATAACACATACTAAGATTCCATATAGGAAGACATGTAAATGGAAGTAAAAGTAACTATGATGTTCTGATAGAGAGTGATAGAAGATATGACCTAGATAAAGTTAACAATCACAAATCCAGAAGTTTGTGATTGGTTAAAAGGTCATTGATTCCTTAGTAAGAAAAGTAGACGGATAACATTTTTTGTTTTAGGATTCGTTTCATCAAGTTTCAAAATTCATATAATTACTTAACTAAGAACATAAGGAAACATACTTACTTGAAAATTATAGTTTCATCCTTTAATCAATTTCCAGCACAAACTTATCTTTTTTCACAAATAATGTCAATTCAAGATTAATCAACCTCTATATAATCATATAATACACAAAAGATTAACAATCCATTTATCTTTTCTTGAAACATTAAAAATCACAACATCGTTAGGGTAATATAAAACAATTTTTAAAAAAAATTAAACCACTAGATGAAGAAAATTTACTTTTAATCAACAAAATTCAACTATAATACCAAAAGTTCAATATAAACCAAGAAAACAAATAATTATCCATAAAATTACTCAAAAATGTTATAACTAATATTAAATCACAAAAATCATAAGGATTTTATAAAATTATCTTCCTAGATAAGTTCTAGCATGAAACTCTAAATAAAATCAACCACTCTTAATATCTCATACCAAAAAGTAATTAATCTAACCACATATTCTCCAAGATAGGTTGATCATTTCCATGGATAACCTAATTCCCCATAAGTCAAAAATGAAAATCATAGATTCTTCCAAAATATAAATAAACCATTACTCCTCAATTAAAATATCATAGTATTCTATTTACCATAATTATATAAAGTTCTCAAAATAATAAACAACTTCCAAAACAACATTTATCACTTAATCCCCAAATCATTTTCCAATACAAAGGATATCCATTTGATAAAACCTAAGTTCCCAAAATCAAATTACTCTTATTACACCAACTCGTTTAACAAAAAGGAAAAAATTCATACTAACCAGGGACTTCGTGTAGGTCGGTGGTAGAGAATAAAGAATTTTCTCCCTTTGATTGTGGGTTCAATTAAAATTGCCTTGTCCAATGCAACAAGTTGTCAACCTTCTTAAAGGTTTTTATTTTTCTAAAACTATATAATTATTATAACATTCCCAAAATGAAGTAAAATACACAAAAATAACCATAACATGTTTTAACATAAAATGTTTTCTTATACCTATAATTTTCAACTAAACTCATAATTACCTCAACATATTAATTCAAAAAGTTTTATATATTTTGACAATTTTTTATTTCACCTCCATATGATTTAATAAAACTATTCCCAAAATAAATAAGATTGTACCTTGATCCCGATTTCCACATGTTTCATCATCATTTTGTTCACATAAATATAAAGTCCATTCATTGCAATAATTATTTAGAGATTCTTCAAAATCACTTGCTTCCTTTATCCAAATACAACTTCTACAACTTGGGTCATATGGGTGTTCAAAAAAATATATTTGGAAAATAATGATGTATGACATGTAATTTCATAACATCAGATTGGACTTTATTTTTATAAAACATTTCGGACTAAGTTTGACTTGAAACTTTTAATCAATGGTCCTTTTAAAATACCATACGAATGTATGAAAAGTCTATATTTTAAAATAAAGTATAAATACGTTTCTCAAGGGTCTCCTTCTTCAGCAGCTTTTTCGAAATTATAATATGATTCAAAATCTTGTGACAAGGTAAAATATCTGAAAATTCATTGATAATATTTACCTTTTTTGAAAACATTATACTATTGAGAAAATAGGATTTTATTAAAAAAATCAGGATCCATGATGGTATCAAGATATAGAGGAGGTTTTTGATATCTCATACAACTATTTGTACGAGATTTGTATGTTATAAAAAGTTTCTGAATCATCCGGACATGACTTTACAATAATTATTCCAAGAAAGTCATTAGTAAGAGATAGGAATATAGTTCGAGATCCTAACCCTTCCATTTTTAACTGACTTTCCTTGATCTAAAAATGTTATAGAAAAGGGATTTAACCAAAATAATAGATATATAAACTTAACATATGTTTAACCAAAACTCTAAATCCCTAAAGTTGTCTGAACCTTTCCTCCCATACCAACTATAAGGACCCCGCCTTAAACATAACTTATTCTAGTGTTCTTAAACTATAATTTACATTATAGGATCTTTTCAGTTTATAGTTTTATAGAATTAGTAAAAACTCTTATAAAGTAGACCCATGAATTACATGAGGAAAGTCATACTCAGTATCCACTTTCCCCCCAATGTAACCCTTTTTAAAAGAAACATGATTTCTTACCAAGAAATATCTTCAATACTTTCATCATGGAATATTTTTTTTCCTTACCAATCTTAATACCTAAGAAAAAAATTAAAACTTGGGAAAGCCACAAAAAACTGAGAAAATGACATAAAAAAATAATCCATTATTCCATGAATACTAATAAACTCATGAAAAACATTTCCCAAAGTAATACTTTTCACCCATAAAACATAAAATCTTTATCATACCTCATGAAATAATAAAATTCTTGTAAAACTTCATAGAAATAATAAAACCTAAAGGTAACTTTTGGAATACATATCATTATTACATTGTAACTTTCACAGCTACATATGGAGTAACCTTCATGGTTATGTTTGGAATAGCCATCACCATATATTCCCTAAATCTATTAAGAGAAACCCAACTGGTTAAGTCTGTCTCATTACACAATGCATTGGAGACCAATAATGGGCTCACCATCTCTCTTTTTATCATAGAACCACCCATATACATAAAAAATTTCCCAAAACCAAAACATAAGGACATCATATAAATTATTCATAAATTAATAATAACTTTTCCACTTTTAAATCACATTTCATTTTTTAAAAATCCACGTACTCATAAATGAAAACAATTTATTTGAAAATAAAGGTGTAAAACTTTATAACAAACATAAAAATATTGAAGAGACATAAAATAGATAAATTTTTTTTATAATTTATATTCTAAAAAATCATTCCAAGTTATTGAAAAAATCAATCCATTTTTAAGACATAATTAAAATATTTTAAAAGAATATTTTTGAATAAAAGTGCATCATGCCACTTTGAAACTTTTGAAAGGAATAAACACATTAAAATATTTTTGCCCATATAAATAAATACTTTAAAACCATTTTTCAAACATAAAAATAAATAAGAAATATTTATAGTAATAAATTTTTACAACATTTAAAACGATGTTTTAGTTAAAGAGTCTCTTACCTTGAGTCTGACTCATAATATATAATACTTATATTTCTGAATAATGAAATTGTGTTACATTATAATTTATTGGAAACATTTTTCATTTTTATTATTTATTTTATATCACTTATTATCATGATATAACAATTATATAATTATTTAAGTTCATGTCATACGTTTTGTTAATATTCGGTACTTGAATCGAAAATGAATTTGGTATGATTTCAATAGTCAATATGGTTAAAATTACAGCATATATATAATAATATTCATGAAATTATTATCATTTTTATACATGAATTATACTTTTAATTCAAACCATTAAGCATTGTTATAATTAATGAAAAATGTTATAATCATGGAGACGGCAAGCCGTACGTACACATGACTAATATTTTCCATTTTTCATTGATAATTATAGAAATAAGTTAAGTAATATTTTATCTTTATAGGATTATAATAACATCATAAATATCATATTAATTATTTAAATATTCCTATATATATCATACAAGTGGTGAAGTGGAAAAAAATGAATCACATTGCTTTGTGGAGGTGATAGTTCACATGTACGCACGAACAATGTTATCATTTTTTTTGTGCATGAAAAGAAAGAACTTAAGTGATATATTATCATATTATAATTATTAATATGTAATTAATATAACATGTGAACATTAATTCCACCATTTTAGCCAGTCTTTAAAGATGTTTATGAAAACCAAACTATATCAGTTCAGGAGGCAGTAGTTCGTCGTACACACGAACAAAAAGTTAATTTCTCATTTAATGAAATTGGAGATGGATTCAGAAGATGATATTAACATAATAACATATAAGTATATTAAAGATAATTTATTTATTATCTATCACGTTTTTAGGAGATTTGAAGAATGTGGAAGAAGAAATAAAATAGAAATACTTAAAGAAAATGAAACCTCTTCTTCGGCTGATCACCCTTAAAGAACACCTTAAAACATATAAGGATGGTGTTATGACTAAAATAAGGCCTAAAAATGTGGGGAGGTATTTTAGTAAGGTTTTTGAGTACATATTGGTAAAACAAAATGGGTTTTTAAGTGTGATTATTAGACAAGAGTGTGTGCCTTTTTATAAGAGATGGGAGGGGCACCCTTCGAAACTTTTAAAATATAAAATTAATATAAATTAATTTTTTAGTATAAATCACTCTAACTTGATTTATTTAAAATATAATCTGATTATAGTTCTAAATACTCTCACACAATAATTTTTAGACATGTTTTAATTTCATTTTAAACCTTATCATTTTGGTTTACCTTTAATTATTCTATTTTAATTTTAATTGTGCTAATAACATGTAAAATATTAAAGGGCTATAAAGTTTACTTATAAGTGGTAAATTTCCCATAAATGGACACTTAATTAAATTTTAGACCATATAATATCTAATTTTTAATTTTAAAATATTTTTATTATTTTAAAATAATTTAATAAAATTTTATTTTTATAAAATATTTGTCGTTTTAATTTTAAAACTATTCATTTCATTGAATTTAAATAAAATATAAAAAGAGATATAACCTCTAAAAACATTTAATAGTCTTTTAATATTACACAGTCACCTATAAAATTTGTGGAGTACCTGAATTAATTCAAATTATGTTTATTTTAATATTTTTCATATCATTTGTTTGATATATCTATAATAAAATAATTATTGTATCACTGTTGTGTCAATATTTAGGGTAATTATTTAATATTTAAAAATTATGAATAAATTAACATGATGTATATAATTTAATTATATTTCTAGATAAAATTTATTATATAAGTTTTATTATGTTTATTCCAATATTAAAGTTATTATACTTATAAGAAATAAGAGGGTGACATGTTGTAACTTTCTTTTGTTTTAATAATATTTATATCACTTTCAGGGACAAAAGTCCATTAAATAATTCAATTAAGATAATTTGGTGTTAAGGGTATATGTTTTTTCATCCAATGGTATTTTGGTATGTGTTGGGGTAAACTTAATATTGTTATCAAATTATATGTTACCCTAATTTACCTAATTCACCTTTAACTATGGCAAATAAAAATTACCAAAGTTATTGTTCATAAAATCTAAAAAATTAAAATAACCAATTTACATAATTTGGACCTAATGATTAAAAATATGGAATCAATTTTTAAAAATTTAAAACATATAATCTTCAACAATTAATTTAAAATTAATCCCTGTTTATAAAACAAGAAAATGATATTTTTTTAAATTTAACAACCATCAAAAGATTGACATGTGTTTATATCAAATTTCAATGTGAATTTACTTCAAATTTCCAAAATTGGATTAAATTATAATAACTTGATACAATTATACTTTAAAAACAAATAAAATGATAATATAAAAATTTAAATAAATTAGACAAAAAAAATTTGGAATTAAAATACAGTATTTTTATTATTCATTAAAATATGAAAGTTATCAGAAAAATACAAAAAATTTATCCAAACTAAATTTTTATGTCTCACTTGCAAATAAGAAGTTTATTTTGTAAAATATAATATATTAAAGTTTCCAAAACTAGATTTAAATTTGGTTCTCTATTAAAAGGAGACAAAACTGTATTTTTTAAAAAAATACTTCTTTCATCAGAAAAACTGAATTTGTTCTTATATGATGTTTAGAAAACATATAAGATAAATTTTAAACATTATATAAAATATATTACATATTTATTTCATTAATGAAATACATAAAGATTAATTTTATTATTTTATAAACTCATTTATTTTCATTTAAATTTTTTTTTAAAAATACATTTCTTTTTATTTAAAAAGGGTTTTATTATCATTTATAATTAAATTTTCACAAAATAATTAATTATATACATGTATAAACTATATTTTCATAAATTATTTAATGATATTAATTCCCCCTGTTTTAATAGATAGGTTATAAGGTAACATTTAAATAATAATATTTATTTGTTCGCTTAAGTTCGATGTGGCGTATTATGTACGCTATGGAACATAGTGTCTCTTTTAAAAAAAATCAAGATGTTACAAAAATTGATTGATATATGTGAATAAGTGAGGGGCTAAGTTCCCTTTTATAGTGGAGGAGTGTCATTCTTATAAATATAAAAAGGCAAACACTATTGTGAGGTCTCCCTAACATCATGTTCCTGAAAATAATGAACCCAATACGATACAAGAGTGTATATGGTCAAAATATGTCCATAAATGTTTTTTATACGAGTTTCTAGGTAATGTTTCAACTTAATATTAAATTTTAAGCACTAAGTAAACTCATTTTCACCTTAATCACTGTAATTAATTCTAATTTCCTTCACTAATATATTTGGTAAAAAAATAAGTTAACTTTACTATAAATTATAAATCATGATGATTCCAAATATCTAATACATTTTTATAAATTACAATCACATAAGTTGCATAAATTAATTTGAAATAAATCTCACAGATGGGACCACAAAATGGGTTTTTAAATTGAAAATGTTCAAAAGTCTGAAATATTTTTTTATATCCAATTTAAATGTAAAATTGATCCAAATATCATAAATTGGATTAATATATGTAAAATTTATCTTATTAAACTATAAAACAAGTTCAAAATATAATTTAACCTTAAAAACTATTTATACAAAAAGTCATTTTTTCAATTAGAATTCAGTATATTTTCACTATTCATCAAAAAATGTAACTTTTCAGAAAAATACCAAAAATTCACGCTAATATAATTTTTAAATACCTATTTAAAACATTAATTTTATATTTCAAAATAAATTTATAGATTTTAAAAATTAAGTTTTAAGTAAGTGAACCATTAAAAGACAGGCAAATGGCCTTTAAAAAAATACACCTTTTTGTGCGTAGAATTGGGTTTGTTCATATCTTATGCATATCAAATATATTGAATAAATGTTAAAAATATTTTATTGATATCATATTATTTAAATTACCTTAAGATAATTCACTAATAGTCATTATTTTAATTAATTTGGATAAAACACCTCCGGTACATAATAATATTTTTTTACAACAACATTTCTTTTATATTATATTGGTTTTTAAATTCATTTATAATTAATTAGTAAATAATGAATTTAAGCATATAAGTTCATAAACAAGTTAATTATATTCCTAACAACCAATTTATAAACAAGGAGATAATTGTCATTTTAAATAATAATATTAATAGCAATTGATAAAACTCAGTCTTGTGTGTAACAAAAAACATCAAAGAAATCCATTATGGTGTGTAACAAAAACTAACCTCGGTGTTTAGTGTAGAGAATGATAAAATTTATGTTGTGTGTAACACAATATATACTCGGTATTCCATGTTATACAAGATAAACTTAGTGTTGTGTGTAGTATACCTTATTCAAGAGATTGAATTTATCTAGATATAAATATATCATAATGTCTTGGGTTGTTATATTCCTTTCTATAATTAGTGTTGCTTGTTTTAGAGGATATCAAATAAAAAATTATTCTTTTATAATTTTAGGGCGTTACATTATCCCCACCTTAAATAAATTATATCCTTGTAATTCAAACTTGATTTTAGTAACATAAGCTTTGATATTTTAGAATAAAAATATAGAAATTCCCACATATTATAAGATTTAATAAAATTATCCTCTTAATAATAGGGAAATAGAAATATGAAGTTCACCACAAAACTATGATTTTTAATAAGATAAAATTGTTGAAAATATATACATGGAAGAGAAAAATTAGTGAGGAATTCTTTCACACTCTAATAATATTTATAAATAAGCTTACTTGATAAATTTATATTTTATAATCATAATATTATCATTTGGTTATGACTTTGAACTATTTATACTTTATATATTAGCACAGGTTGTATGATAGGCTGAATTAATTCAATAATATCAAAAACCTCGTATAAATTTTAACATAAAAAATTTCATAAATAGTTACCTTTATGACCTTTTCAAAATATTAAGATATAAAACTTTAGAAACAACATCACTGAATTTCCAAAATAATCTTATCATCAATTACCCAAATAACTTGAAGTATTTCTTAATCATTACTTACCAATAGGTGAATACATTCTTCATATATTCTCTTTAATCATGGTAATAACTAGAATTACCATTGAACCTTACTATAAAATGAATTCTTCCCTATTCCTTATATAAAAAATAGGATATTAGATATATTATTGAAATATTAAAATATTGTAGACTTCATAAATGATAGCATAACCACTTTTATACTAAATCATTTATCAGTTACAAGGTAGAAATTACTATCTAATTTACATTATCCAAATAAATCATCTATTTATTTCAATATAATTATCCCAGTTTTAGGAACATATTAAGGGTTATATTTCCCTCAACCATGTGTTTTCCAAATAGTTCAAGTTTGAACTAAATCACTTTTCTTTGTACCATTCAAAAAATGCTCCCAAATCCTTAATGAAATAATACTTAGTACAATCCATACATATTTCATAATTATTATAACCAAAAAATTACAAATAAAATACATAAATAACACAATTCTTGAAACCAAACACAAGAATATTAATCATTTATCTTCATTTATGGTAGTATAAGAAGCTTGGAAATGATCCATTAGTCTCTTTTGGGCATATTTTTTTGATGTTGGACACATTTATTTTCATAGTGTCCAATTTTATTGTAGTCAGATGACTATAAATTGTAATCCTTTTTCTTAACCTTGTAATAACAAGAACAGTTTCCCTTCTCTCCACACTTGTATAAAACTCCCATTGCTTTTAAAAAGGTACAATCTTGTTTCTTTCCACAACAATCACATATGTGAAAATAATTCTTTCTCTTATTTCATTTATCCACCATTTTTCAAAATATCCTATTATTATTGTGCATCTATCTGAATTCATAATTCTTAGAGAATTATTTTCATGTATCATAATAACATGAAATTATGTCCTCATATGATTAGAATTCTTGGGAGACCATTTTCTGTTGAAATATTTTCTTAAGCCATAAAATATATGATCTTTCTTACTCTTTTGGATCACATGAATTGGTGAGGTTCACATTCCTTATACTATGATCCGTTTCTAAATGTTGAAATATACTAAATTAGATTATATAATTAGGAAACATAATTCATAATCACAAAACTATTAAAATACATAACATAAATTGAAAAAAATTTGTATACCTAATCTCATAATCCTAAAGATGGTTTTTTTTTTGAGATGTTATTTTATACTTATCCCCAAAGAATATCATAGTTCTGTGTTTAATAATATATTTTTTAATAAATCTAGTTTCCAAGGTTTCTAAAAAAATTCCTATGATGCCAAATATAACTCCCCAGCCCTAGAATCCCAGAGTTGGAACCTTAATTTATTAAATCAACATGATTACAAGGAATCAAATCTTAAAGGACCTATCGATTTAGCCATTTTGGAAACCAGATACATACATGATACCTATTTTACATTGGGGGTAGAAAATAAAATACAGTACATAATCAAGATAATAAATTTCATCCTTGAAACTCATTCTAATATTTCATATGTATAACCTCAAGAAAGGAAGAAAAATAATGTCCAGATCAAATGCTCAGTAAGGGTTAAGTATAGTAGAAGAAAAAATGAATCAACTAGAATAATCAACATGGAAAAGTAAATAACTGAGCACAATGCCATTAAATAACTAGATAGATAATAATAAATATAGAAAGAATAAAATGTGATCATATAATTCTATATAAATAATCCCATCAGCTTGAAACCTGACCATGGATATTCTAACTAATCAAATAATCTCATGAAATAATAATAAGGATGGAATTCATAATTTTGGACATATGAACTATCAAGATCTATCCTTAAGATAGTTACTATCAAGATCTTTCCTTGAGATATTTTAAGTCTATGGGTAGAAACCCATATGATTTGTGTCAAGACCTTCCACAGGATACTACTATCAAGAGATGTCCTCTAGATAGTTTAAAACTTCTTGGAAATAAACATGAATGGTTTTTCGCCAAGTAAATTCATACCATGAGACTAATGATACATCAAGTTGATTGAATTAACTAGACCCAACCCATATAATTTATATCCAAAACAATTCCTCATATATTGAGTAATAAATTGAAAACATAAACAACGTGTCTTATCAAACATACGTACTGAGTAAAGTATTTTGATTTATCAATATTTCCCAGAAAATTAAATAACTTTCAAAGTAAAAAAACCATATGTAAAAATGGTATATGGTGTAAGTCATAATAATATCCATAACACAATAATATGAATATCACAAAGAAATCTATTTTCCAATGAAAAATGATTATAATAAACTGATTGTTTTAAGAGTAAGCTATCAATCACAAATGAAAGTGAGATTCCAAGATAACTTTTACCAATTGGTATTTTCAAGTTAAAACCCATTGGATGAGACAATTAAAATTAAAACTTAAAATAATATGAATAATGAAGTATTCATGATATTATATTTCAAATTATCATTGTATTCACAATATAAATGTTCATTTATTCATTAAAAAAATAAGTCTCAATGGAATGTAAATTGAGACGAAATCTATTACCTTATGCTCCCCATTGGTGCAACATTATTTAACCTACTGTATAATGGATTTAATAATGTTATTAAATTATAAAATAAACAAAATAATATTTATAATATCATATATAATCTTCTTTTAATATATTATTATCATTTTTTTAATGATCTTTCATTATTTTCACTATTTTGGTTATTAATTGCCAAGTTTTTCAAGTATGTTTTGAATTGTTAATTTTTTATCCTATTACTTAGATCATGATTTAATATTTTCAATAATTTTAGTCAATATTTAAATATTATATATATTATGTATATATGTATTTAGATTAATCCATAAAATTCAGAGATAGGAAATGAAATACACTATTCATGGAGACAGTAGGTCGTACGTACGCATGAATGTTGTTTCTATTTTCTTATTGTATTAAAAGAATGAAAATTAAATAATATATATATATATATTATAATTATATTATAATATATATATCACATACATCACATATTTTTATTAAAACCATCCTTAATACATTCCATGTAATGTGTGAATGAACCACGTCACTTTGAGGAGGCGATAGTCCACACATCCACAAATGATGTTATCATATTCCCAAAAAATGGAAAGAATAAAGGTATATGTTATATAACAATTAAATAATCATAAATAATTTATAAATATAATATATAAAATATAAATCCATCATTATTCTAAAAATTTAAAGGTGGTGATCAAAGAACGAACAATGTCGGTTCGCGAGGCGGTAGTCCACTGTGCACACGAATGATGATTGTGTATCACATTTGATGGGAGTGTTCGTAGGTGTAGGTCATGAAATTAAGATAACAACATCTCAGTATATATAGAATAATTATGTTATTATATATAAAATATATAATAATAATTTAAGGATTAAAGAAATAAATAAAACTAAAGTGCTTGTTGAAGAACGTTACCATTTTTTGGGTAACTCATTTTGGTTCAAAAAAATATTCCTTGTTTCTATTTTTGGCCGAAATTATTATTATAGGATTTTGGTATAGATCTTGGGAGATTATTTGGTTAGTTTTTAACAATTTAAGTGTCTCGATATATGTGTATAAGTGAGGGGGTTCCCTTTTATAGTGGAGAAGGAGTGACATTCTTGTAAATATAAAAAGGAAAACACTAGTGAGAGATCCTTCTTACATAATATGCCTCCAATAATTAAAAACATTTTACAAAAGAGAAGATATAGTATAAATATGTCCATATAATGGGTTTTTTATGAGTTTATAGGTCTTTTTATCACTTAAGATTAAATTTCAACCACTAAGTAAACTCATCTTCACCTTAATCACCGAAATTAATTTTAACTGTTTTCAATAATATTTTTGGTCAAGAACTAAGTTGACATTAATATAAATTTTAAATTATTATTATTAAAAATATAAATCAATTTTTACAAATTCAAATAACATAATTGGTATAAATTAATTTAAAATTAATCTCGTATATGGGACGAAAAAGCGGGTTTCTAAAGTGAAAATGCTCAAAAGTTTGAAATGTTTTTATATCTGATTTAAATGTGAAATTGATTAAAATTACCTAAATTGTATTAATATTTGTTAAATTTATATAATTAAACTTTAAAACTAATTTAATATTTAATTTTACCTTATAAATTATTTTTATGAAAAGTCAGTTTTCAATTAATATTCAGTATTTTTTTCACTTTTCATCAAAAAACGAAACTTCTCAAGAAAATCCAAAAATTCACCATAAGAAAATTTTGAAATTAGTCATTCAAAAATTAAGTTTATTTTTTAAAATAAAATTTTTAAGTATAAAAATTTAATTCTAAAATAATTTCACCATTAAAAGGTGGAAAAACTTACTTTAGAAAAATACACCTTTTGTGCGTAAAATTGGGTTTGTTCTTATCTTATACATATAAAATATATTAGAGAAATGTAATAAAATATTTTATTGAATATATATTATATAAATTTCATTAATATAATTCACTAATAGTAATTAATTCAGTTATTAAAATATTTTTATATAAAAACATTTCTTTAATATTCTAATGGCTTTTATATTAATTTATAATTAATTGTAACCAATAAATTTAACCCTATATTTTCATTAGTTAGTTAATATTATTCATAAATTTATATTTAAAATCTAGTAGATAATTCTAATTTTAAATAATATAATTAATATTATTTAATAAAATTTTGTCTTATGTGTAGTGCAATCCATCGAAGAAAGTCATTGTGGCATGTAACGCAAGCTAACCTCGGTGTTCCATGTAGAGAAGTCTAAAATTTATGTTGCGTGTAACATAATATATACTCATAATTCTATGTATTGAAAGCTAAACTTAGTGTTTCAGGTAATATATAAAATTGGAGAGACTGAATTTATCTAAATATAAATATATGATAATGTCTCATGTTGTTAAATTCATTTCTATGCTTATTGTTTCATGTCATATAGGCAATAAAATACAATATCATTATTTTATAATTTTGGGTTGTTAAAAATTGTTACCAAAAGTGACAATCCCACCATCCAATTTTATAACATTCTTGAAGCTTGAAAATTCTTTGTCCATATGTCTGGAACATCCACTATCTAGAAACCATATATTTTTATTGGATATTTTCAAAAAAAATCTTAAGTATAATCAAACAAGAAATGACTTTGGAACCAAGATTTTCTTGGGACTAAATAAATTAGAAAATAACACCTTTAGAATCCACCTTTGTTTCAGAGTCTTGATTTCAAAAAAATATATATAATTTAGATACAAAATCCTTTTAGGTCCATAAGTTTTAGAATTATTTCCAAAATAAGTAGTTTACATAGAAACTAAAGTACTATTTTTTAAAATTAGAATAAAATTATTTTAACACAACATCCTATGTTTACTATATCCATACCCAATTATAGATTTGGATTTAATATTTACCTTTACCTAGTATAATATACAAAGTTTTTCTACTGTCAAAAATCTATTCTAAACCTTTCAAATTTGTTTATTTATGACTTTTAGGTTTGTATTTTCCTTTAACAATTTGGAATTATTTTCCTTATCTATACTAAGATAATATTTTTCTAAAACACAAAAAACATAGTCCTTTTTTACTTTTTTCTATTTATATTATGACTTATTATCATATCTTGGAGCATAAAATAATATTATTTTAATTATTCATTTGACATTTCATAGTCATCTGATATATAAGCAGAATAAATAGATGGTATTTAACACCCCAAGACTTCATAATATTTAACTTTTATAAAAAAAAAATAATTGTGTGGTTAGAATTATTTATACATAGAGTTAAACTTATGCTACACACAACACTGTGTTAGCTCGTGTTCTACACAAGATCAAGTTTTTTCACCTTTTAATGGAAAACCAATTTTAAATCCCATTTTGACACTTTTACATAAGTTATTTTAAAAAATAAATTTATCATTTAAATTCATAATGTCAAAATTATCTTAGGGTGAGTTTTTTATATTTTTATAAGAAGATTCATTTTTTGATTAACAATTAAAAATAATGCACTATGATTAAAAACTGCCTTTTTGTTTAAATAATTATTATATTTTAAATTGATTTTAAATTCACAATAGATAAATAATAAAAATATAAATAAAATTTAGGGAATTTTAATCATTTTTTGTATTAAAATTAGATATAAAAACTTATTGAACTTTTGAACGTCTGTTTTAGCCACCTTCTCGCCACATATGCGGGATTAGTGTTATATTTAATTTACCCATTTCTGTGAATTGAATTTGAAAAAATAAAAATATACGATTGTAATAATTATGAAATTTTTGGTCTAATAGGATCAATATAATTTTTGGTGAATAATAAATTTAGTATTTTTTTATCATTGTTAAAGGTAAATCGGGTAATTAAGGGTAAAAATAATAATATAAGAATTATAATGTTACCCTAACACTTGTTCTAGTTCTATTTGATGAGTGGGTTTCAACCAAAATCAACATTGGGAAGACATTATGACCCTTTTAATTCACTTGGGTAAGAATATGAAATTTATAATATTTTATTTAAATATAAGTTAAAAATGTCAGACTCACATTTTTAATAAATAAACCATTTTTATTATAGGGTTATAAAAAGATAAAATCGACTATATATAGTAATTTGAAAGCAAAAGTTTTTATCTAAATCATTATAATTTATTTATAATTTTTAATGATAAAATAATTAAATTAAATTGTGACATAATGATGAAGGAGTAATTATTTAAAAAATGGAAGAATCAAATAAATGATATTTAAAATATTAAAATAAATATAACTTGAGTGATTTAAAGTCATCCATGAATTTTATTGATTAATTTTACAAGTTATTAATGTTTTAGATGTATTTTCTCGAATTTATCTAGATTTTGTTTTTATTTTTGTATAAGACGAAATAGTGAATAGTGTTAAAATTGACATTTACAGTATTTTAAAATAAATAATCTTTTATTAAATGATATAAAATTTATAAAAAACTAAAATTCAGCCTAATAATTGTGATAAGTCTTAAAATGTAATAAATAACTCATTTTGTGTCCATTTTGGATTTTATATTAATTATATTAACCGATAATGTCTAAATTATATGATATCATGGTAATAGTTAAAGGGGTTAAATAAAAGTTAAAACAAAAAGAAAAGGATTAAAAATAAAAATAATAAATTGTCAAAAAATTATTGGACAAAAACAATTATACCTTTATCACCTAAGGTTTGAAATTGAATCATTTAATGGTCACATGTCCATGAAAATGATATAGATATTATTAAAATTAAATAATGTCACAAAATGTCACATGTTCATTTCTTATAATTATAATAATTTTAATAAGGGGATAACCAGTATATAACTTTGACAATAAATATTATATGGAAATATAAAATAATTATCTAAATCATACTAATTTATTTATACTTTTTTTATAATAAATAATTCTCATAAATGATGACACAATAGTTAAACAATAATTATTCTATTAATAGAAATATCAAATAAGTGATATTAAAAATATTAAAAAAGTATAATTTTAGTTAATTAATGTGCTCCATGAATTTTCTAGGTGAAATTGAAATGTTAGGAATATATTAAATAGTTTTTTTTCCAAAGTTATCTTTATATTTTGATTTTGTTTAAAACAAAAGCAGTGAATAGTTTCAAAATTGACACTATTGATATTTTATAAAAATAATAAATTATTTAATTATTTAAAAATCATATAAATCATTAAAAATACAAAGATATTTTTATAAGTTCTAAAATTTTATAAAATTTTCATTTATGTACAATTTACACCATATAAGTAAAAACTTATAACCTTTTAATATTTAAAATTTTATTGCCACAATTAAAATTAAGTAGATTAATTAAGGGTTAAATCCAAAAGATAAGGTTGATATGGAAACCTAAACATGTATAAAAATTGTTTTATTAGAGTATTTATACCCATACTCATCTTATATTCTAAATAACTCACTTTGGGGTATTTGAAAACTAAAATCAATTTATATTAATTTAATATTTTAAAGAATTCCAAGAGTATCACTCCCCTCTCTTATAAAAAGGCACATACTCCCTCACTTCCTTACACCACATTGAGCCTTATTTCTAGACCAAAACCTGAACTTTTTAATTATAAACTTCTATATACACATCCTAGATGTTTTTTTATTCTCAAAATACAAACCCTAGTGTCCCTAAGAGGAGATTCAAATGAGGTTCTCTAAATAAGAGGTAATTGTCTTTACCGAATCCTTCAAAATTATATCTTCTTATACTTCCTCTTAATGTGTTGTTTACTTAATAAAATAATAACACCAGTATAATATATATATATAGATATTTTATTATGATTATGTTACAACCATATTACTCCTTTTATCCATCCTCTGAAAATTAATTTCCCTATGCGTACGTACGTACGGCTTGTCGTCTCCACGCTGTGGTGTAATATTTTTTCATCACCGCTTAATTTGTATAGGTATAATGATAGATATAATTAATATAAATAATAAATATGACATTATATTGATTATTTATAATTATAATACCATATAATTCTTCCCCATTTACCAATAAAGAAATGATATCATCGCTCGTGCGTACGTACGGCTTACCATCCCCATGACGCGATGAGATTTAGCTTCCACGTTAACCATTCAAGAATGTTTTTAAAAATGTATATAATTAAAAAAATATGAAATATATGAAATAATAATCCTACTATAATAGTATATATATATATACATATGTTTCATTTACTTTCTTCCATTCAAAATGATACGAAAACGGAAGCAAAGTTCATGCGTACGTACGACCTACCACCTCCGTGAACAGTGTATTCCATTTCATATATCTATATTATATATATATATATAATGATTATATATGATATATAACTCATTTTTTACATTCTTGATGTATGTAAATCGTAATCTAAGTAATAGGATCAATAATAATAAGTCAAAACATGTATGATAAACAATAGAGTTATTACCCAAAACATTTTTTTAACAAAGAATTGTTAACAAATGGGTGATATAAAGTCATAAGTGAATAATATATTATATCATAAATATTATTATGTTTATTCGATAAGTTAATAATATGTTTAAAACCACTATATATGAGTTTTGGATGCGTACGGAGGGAATCAGACCTAAGGTAAGGGTTAATTTTGCAATCTTATTTTTATTTGGGATTGTTTATATTTAAGTATCTAAGGGGGGTATTTATCATCCATGTACATGTTTATTAAAAATATTTTCAAAAGGAATATTTTTAAGATTTTATGAAAGGTTCTTTTTAACAAAAACATCATTTAAAATGTTTCTAAGATTCATTTTTCTAAATCTTTTCATTTATGTCCATGTTTTCAAAATCAGTATTATGGATTTATTTATAAGGACATGAATATTTTAAAATGTTAATTTTTAATTTCTATAAAATGTTTTGAAGTTTTATGGGACACTTTGATTCAAAAATCCATTTTTTTATGTTTTATTTTATAAATATGAGACTTTTAAATAAATGATTTCAAAGTAAACGTATATTTTTCTCAAGATATTTATAACAATTTTTTTAGAGTATTTTCATCTATGTCAACATCCATTGTTGAATATTATATTTGACTAAGGTTTCTCTCTTTTGATAAAATATGCCTTATTTTATTGAAGGGCATATGATAAGTTTGACTATTGATGTGTTATTTTGATACCATTCATGGTTTATAGTTAATGTATTAACATTTCATAAGATAAAAATGGTAATGTTGGTTATGCTTCACCCTTTACATATGAGGAATGAATTGGAAATAATAAGTGATAGGTCGAGCCCGCTCTAGCCCCTCGATTCATCAGTAGGTCTCATGAGACAAACTAGTTGCATTTTTACCGATTTATGTACCGTGTCTTGGCCGAATCCTGAAGGTTCCGAGCGCAGCAGAAGTGTGGTTGGGGCGCCACCCAATTTTGATTTTTACCATGATCAATGATTATCCTGAGATCAATACGATGATGAATTCCAGTCTCCATGGAATATAATTAAGGATTTAGATAAAGAAAAAGAAGAGGCATGAAACCTTTAGAGAGGATCTTGCACATAATGTTTATAATTAATTTAATTAATTTCATAAAGAAAAATAATACCTGTGTTTTTGGTATTTTTCTTCGTTGATGATGTTGATCTTATGGATTGACCCTTTCATATTATCTCGTTGCATTTGTAATGATCCAAACTATAATCCCTCTAGTAGTGATCCATGTGTGCTCTGATGGCCTTCGATCGACACTGCTCATTCTCTGAGTGCTAGCGTGGTGAAGCGAGTGTCTAGTGTCGATCGTTCTTGATCGCTTGTTCTTCAGCCTTGAAGAACGTCTCTCGTTCTTGAGAGGGAATAGAAGAGGATTTGAGAGAGAAATTTTTTGGCTCAACAATTCTCAATTCACCAGGAGTGTGGTGTGGTGTATGTCACAATAGGGGTACTTGCCTATTTATATACATGGAATTTTAGTTATAATATTTAATTGAATAGAAACAATTAAATACATTCATGAAGTTAGAGAAAACCCATGCATTTAATAATAATACCACATCATTATTTATAGTGTTCCAACTTGCACAAAATGAAATTTTAAATAAAATTTTGTGTCACAAAATAATAGCAGCATTATTTTAATTTGTACCAACTAGTTAAATAATTATTTACCATCTTGAAAATATTTTTTTACTACCGGACCGACCTTGGTCTACTAGAACTCCACTTCTATTTATTGAGCACCCAAATAAATAAATAAATAATTTATTCGATTAAATAAATATTTTATTTATAAACTAGTAAATAAATATTTATTAAATGTTCAATAAAATAAATAAACATATTTAATTTATTTTATGCGATCATCTTAACTTGAATAAAATTATTCCATGGTCTTGAGAATAATATTTATTTAATTAACTAAATTAAAATAGAATTTAATTGAGACCACCAAAAACACTTAGCGTGTGACCCTCTAGAATATTTTCTCGTTGGCATTAGGCAGGCTTACCTAAATTCCAAGAGTACTGTCTAGCAACGGGTCAAGGCACCCAAGAGAAAGAACGTAAAGTCACAACAACGATATTCATATATGAATTCTCACTATGTAATATAATCTCTTTGTCACAATATCTCATTAAGTAGGTTTCATGATTATGTCATCAAATTTTATGTTTCATATGTCGTTCTTTAACTATGTGAAATAAACTCGTTGTTACACCATGGCAATGGAATTTCATGTGACGGTTCTATTTCAATCAAAGGGCCAAGATATCCACTTCCATAACTGGAAGGGACAAATCATTCCTTGACTTATCCATTAATAACATGCCACTCATGATGCACCCAACGTACCCTACTTACCGCCAATTGTCTGCATGACGGTATTCATCAGTAAATCAAAGTTTTTAAGTCATGACACATATTAATGATAATCTTAAATTATAAGGATCATTACACACGCTCGCAGATAGAAATATCATATGACACCAAAACAAGTGGAATTTCTACTAGCGGGTGTGTTCTCATAATCTCCTATCTTGGAGATTACCAAGTGTGAACTTCATGAGAGAAAGTATCATCGGCTTATGATTACTCACACCTGATGGTCTTTGTAACATCCCAAGTAAGTAATGAATAATATATATTTTTATCTATGTCTATTAATGAATTAGATAGTGTTTTAGAGGCTTAAAATGAGAATAAATCCAATCTTAAGCATGGAATACACTAATATTTTTAAAAGATCGTTTTACTACCTTTTGATGGCAAACCATCTTTTAAATCTATATTTTGAAAATTTTATAAGCTCTATTTGTCAAAATAAACTTATTCTTTATTATTGTGACATCAAAATTTACTTTGTGTGAATTTTTTGTATTTTTCAGATAAAGTTCATTTTTTTAATGAATAGTGAAAAATGTTGTATTTTAATTCAAAACCTCTTTTTAATATAATTTATTTATATGATTATATTATATTTTTAATTGGTTTTAAAGTTAAATTTGAATATATTTTTACCAATTAATCCAATAGTGGTCGTTGGAATTAATTTCACTGTGAAATTAGACTTAAACTAGTGTCAATCTTTTGATACTTATTCTTTCATAAAAACACGCTATTTGCTCTGACAGTGGGAATTAATTATTAAATTAATTAATGCAACTTATATGTTTTTAATTTTTTAAAATATACATCATTTTTGAATTCGGAATATCAAATATATCTTAGGATGAAGTTTTGGTTTTTTTCTGGAAAACTTCAATTTTTGATGAATAGTGAAACCACTAAGTGGTACTTATAAAAACTGATTTTTCGTTTAAACGAAATTTTACCACCACTGTGGTTTGAATTTAAAAAATCTGACATACATGGTTGTCATTAATAAGTAAAATGTGGTTCAACTGGATTAAAATAATTTTTTGGTGAATAGTAACTTTTAAGTTTTTAATCGCGATTAGAGATAATTAGTGTAGTTTAAGGTAAAAATAATGTTTTAATAATATGAGATTACCTTGAAACATGTCCTACCCTTATTAGATGTTTCATGGACAACCACGACAATCCATGGGTCAACTTGGGGACCCCATCGAGCCACTTTGGAAGGAAAATTACAATAATATCTTTTTATTTAATGTAAAAGTAAAAATGAGACAAACATGAGTTGTTTCACTAAAACAATTTTTAAATGGGGTTATACAAGTCATATTTTTGACTATAAATAATAATTATAAATATAAAAATATTTCCTACATCATAGTATATGTTTTTATAATTTTTAGACATTAAATAAATTAAATTATTTATGACACCATGATGATGCAGCGATGACCTCATTATTTAACGATTTAAATAAAATGAAAAGATAATGTAAAATCTAAGACCTACACTTGTAAAAAACCTATTGGATGGGTATATTTCGAACCCTTATCACCTTATCCTCGAATTATATCAATGTGGGACCTTTTAAATCGGAAACTCATTTTAAAATAAAGTAACATTTCTTTACTTTCCAAGAGTGCCCCTCCTCTCCTCTTATAAAATGCCCCCACCACTACCTCCCTACCCACACATCAAAAGCCTTTGGCTTGGCCAAACCATGCCCATTTTGTCTCTCCACATCCCTCTCTAACTCCTAGAAGACTCACTTTGGGCAGAATTCTTCCCAAGGAAGCCTTTGAGCTCAAATCAAAAAGAGTTACCCGATTTAAAGGCAGTGTCTTCTCTTGTGTTCTTTTGTTTTATTTTTCTTCTCCAACCCCCTAAACTCTTTTTATTCATTTCTTTTGTAACAACACCAGTATCTTCCATATACTAGGATGTTGTTATAACAAGTATTCTAGCTACACTTACACACACCAACATCTAATGGTTAAAGAACATATTGTTTCCGTGGATTGCGAATTTCTGCCTCACGAAATGATGATTGTTCAACACTCATATATCACCTTCAAAGGTGTCCATTAAGATGTCACTATATTTATATATTATATTTAATATGTTTATGTTTTACTTGAGCATCTTTATTTTTCATTTATGACATATCTTTATGGTTACCATTATGAGTAAACGCGATATCTTCATTTTAGGAAGTGCGGACAACCGCCCCCTCAAAGTGATTTGATTCGTTAATACCATATGTGGTACGTATAAAGGATATATTTAATGATATTATATGTGATACCATACTGGAATTAAAATACTATTATGTATCATTATGTTTTAATTCCATAAAATACGAAATATAAATAAAAGTAGCGTTCATGCGTACGTACGGCTTACCGTCTCCACGAATGGTGCATTTCATTTCTTACCTCTAAACGTTGTGTAATATTATAAATGCATGTATATAATGGATATATATGATATATATGATATATACATCATGATTATGACTCTGGATATAATGGATACATGAACAACTTGTAATTATGAAGAGCATATTTTGACTCAAGTACCAATGATCGTTAAAACAACCGTTATTAACTAAAATAATTACATAGTGTTCATGACATGGTAATAAGTGATATAAAAGGAATAATGAACTTGAAAAAGGTTCTTAAGAAAGTAGAAATTAACTCAAGTTTATTATTCAGGAGATTAAATAATGATCTATTCAAGTCGGATACGGGGTATGGGACTTCGTCTCAATCTCCTTTCATTGAGGCATATTTCATTTTATACACAATGTTCTTTTATACGGTGTATAAACCCATTTAACTTTTACATCTATCAAAAAGTAATATTTTTTATACGAAGCGTTTTATTAAACGACAAAAGGGAATGTTTTTTTCATACGTATGTGGCGACAACGACTTCTCTGCCGCCGTGACCATTATTTGAGTTTCGGCTTCCTCTACAAGCCATAACTTTTTTTTAAAGAAAAATAAATTCCATGTTTTACTTTTCTTTTATTTTGGTATTGAAAATGGTTTTCATAATGTTTTTATATCATTGTGTTGTATTGATATCTTGTGATTGAAAGGTGGAAATGTTATTTTTCCTTTATGCATGTTTTATGTGATACGATTATGTTATGGTTCTTGGGAATTGTTATGAAGACGGGTGGTTCCGTGATAAACTAAGGGCAGGTGAGCCCGATATATCTCTCCAATGCATTGGGTAACGCGAAGGAGTGAAACGTTAAGTTTTCTCCTAAGAGATTTAGGGAATATACTGTGATGGGTATTCCAAACGTAACCAAGAGGGTTACTCCCTACATAAGAATGTTATGAATGTCTCAAGTTTCCTTTATGTCTTATGATTTCTATGATTTATTCATGATCTGATGGGGTATGTTAAAGTGCCTATGTTTTATGGGTAAAGTATTATTTCATTATTATGTATATATGAACTCATGTTTCCTTTCCATATTTTTATAACCCTTACTGGGCTTTTTATACTCATCCCAATTTTTTGAAATGTTTTTCACAGGTCAAGGGAAAGGTACATGATATGATGATAGTGTCAAGGAAGTGTCAAGAAAGAATCCATGTTTTATTTTGAATATGTTTCTATTGATGGGAAAAATTAATACTATCTTTTATGTAACCACTTTTCTTAAATGTGGAATGTAATACATGTTTTATGATCTAATTCTCTAAAACTCTAAACCTGAAAAGATACTCAAGGTGTATTCTTGAAATATCTCAAGATTATGTAATGTTTAAGGCTGGGGCCTTATAGTTGGTATCAGAGGTCAGTTTAGATAACTTTAGGAGTTAGAATTTTATTAAATGATTATCCAAAAATATTTTTTTATGGTCAAATCGAAATGATGTAGCATTTGAAGATTACCATGTTGCTTTATCTAAGACATGTTTGTTCAGAATGGTTTTCCACAGTGGAAACAGGGAAGCAGTGCTAGGAAGGAATACAGAAGGAAATAACCTTCCGAATCAGCATCCTGATATGGTCGGAATTGGAACTGAACAGTTTTTTGCAGTAATGGCGCAGTTGACTGAAGCGATAAATAGTGGCGGTATCCATGCACGAGATCAACCAGATCAACTGTAGAGGAACATGTCAGTGGTGGAACATTTCATGAGGCAACATCCCCCATCATTCATAGGATCATTTGACTCTTTGCTAGCTGAAGTGTGGATTAAAGCACTAGAGAAGATTTTCGATTTCATGGGGTGTTCAGACAATCAAAAGGTTGGTCTTGCTATTTTCCGTTTGGAGGGTGAAGCAGATCAGTGGTGGTCGATGGTTAGAAATATCAGGGACGCTAATGATTGATACTCTCGACTGGTATGAATTTAAAGGTATGTTTCTTGAGTAGTATTTTCCTAAGGCTGTTCGACTTAGGATGGAAAAGAAATTCTTGTAATTGAGGCAAGAGGAAGACTCAGTGGCTTCCTATGAAGAAAGGTTCACTCGATTGGCAAGGTATGCTCCAAATTTTATCTGAGACCTTGATAGTAAAATCAATCGTTTTTACTCAGGATTAAATCCAAAATATCGAAGGGATTTAGCTTCTCGTGAGTTCAAAGGTTATGAAAATCTTTTTCGATATGTTGAGAAGGTGGAAATGGAGTTTGACGATGTTCAAGTGTTCTATAACAACCAATGGAAGAAGAGACCGAGGTGGCAGGAGAAAGGAAATAATTCTTCAAAAAAGTCTGATGGTAAGAAAACTAAGTTTCCAATTTGTGATAAATGTGGTAAAAGGCTTCCTGGGGAATGTCTTCTGAATTCTGGAAAGTGCTACCGATGTGGTAAGATGGGACATAAGGCTCGTGATTGCACTAAAAAAGATCAGGATGATGATAAGACAAAATTTGATTTACTGTTAATGAAATTTTTTAAGTGCAATGAGATGGGTCACTATGCAAACGAGTGTCTGACAAAGAGCTTGAGTGATGAGAAGCAGTTAGACTACAAGCAGAAAGGGGTGGTGAAATCCTTTGCAACTACTTCAGCAGATGTCGGGCCATCAAATGAAGTTGTATCAGTTAATTTGTTTGTTTTTTTAGATTATGCCAGTGTGTTGTTTGATTCGGGGTCTACACATTCTTTCATCTCTGAAACCTTTTCTAGTAAAATGGGAATACCATCTCAAGAAATGACTCCTGAACTTGTGATAAAAACACCTGGGGGAAATTTTGAGCCAAAAAGAATTTATAAGAATCTTCCTATCCTTATCCGTGGAAAGTACCTACTTGCAAACCTTATTGTTTTACCTCTAGTAGAGTTTGATGTTATCCTGGGTATGGATTGGCTCTCTATTTACCATGCTATGATTGATTGTAGAGCTAAAGAAGTTTCTTTTCAGAAATACTTTTTGTTTGTGTACAAGAATGAACCCTTACTGTTGATAACATATCAAGAGGCTGAGAAACTTGTAAAAGACAGAAATTAATGTTACCTTGCACATATTGTTGAAAACAAGGGAACTGTTCAGATTAATGATGTGCTAGTGGTAAATGAGTATCATAATGTTTTTCTTGATGAGTTTCCTGGAATAATACCAGATCGGGAAGTTGATTTTACTATTGACTTAGTTCCTAATGCTAATCCAATTTCAAAACCCCCTTATCGAATGGCTCAAATTGAACTTTTAGAGTTGAAGGAGAAATTGCAAGATTTATTAGAGAAAGGTTTCATTAGAACTAGCACATCACCATGGGGTGCTCCTGTTTTATTTTTCAAAAAGAAAGATGGTTCTATGAGAATTTTCATTGATTATAGAGCCTTGAATAACATCACTATTAAGAACAAATATCCTTTGCCTCATATCGATGATTTTTTTGATCAGCTCCAGGGAGCTCAGTATTTTTCAAAGATTAACCTGAGATCGGGGTACCATCAGCTGAAGGTAAAGGAAGTAGATGTTCTGAAGACTACGTTTCATACATGATATGGCCATTATGAATTTGTAGTAATGCCTTTTGGGCTAACCAATGCACCTGTTGTATTCATGGACTTAATGAATAGAATTTTCCATGAGTTCTTGGATAATTTTGTGGTTGTTTTCATTGATGATATTTTGGTGTTTTCTAAAAGTAAAGAAGAGCGTGAAAGACATTTAAGGGTTATTTTTCAAACCTTGAAAGAAAATAAATTGTATGGGAAATTCAGCAAGTGTGAGTTTTGGTTGCAGAAATTTCTTTCCTTGGTCATATTGTTTCTAAAGATGGGATAACTGTTGATCCTGAAAAAACAAAGGTTGTGGAAGAATGGCCAAGACCCAAAAATATTACGGAGATTCGTAGCTTCCATGGTTTGGAAGGCTATTACAGAAGGTTTGTTATAAATTGTTCACGGTTATCTAGTCCAATGACAAAGCTGACTTGGAATGGTGTTAAGTTTATCTGGACAAAATAATGTGATGATTGTTTTTAGGAACTGAAAAGAAGATTGGTGAATGCTCCAGTTTTGGCACTACCTTCCAAGAATGGTGAGTTTATTATATACAGTGATACTTCATTGAAAGGACATGGTTGCTTCCTAATGAAGAATGATCAGGTAATTGCTTATGCTTTACGATAGTTGAAAACTCATGAGGTAAATTACCCTACACATGATTTGGAATTAGGTGCAATTGTTTTCGCTTCAAAAATTTGGAGGTATCATTTGTATGGAGTAAAGTGTGAAATATATACTAATCACAAAAGTTTAAAGTATATATTCACTCAGAAAGAGTTGAACATGAGACAGAGGAGATGGCTGGAATTAATCAAGGATTATGATTGTACAATTCATTACTATCTAGGAAAATCAAATAAAGTGGTTGATGCTTTGAGTCGAAAAAGTAATGCTTCATTAACAATGTTGTGTTTGGAACATGATCCTTTGGTTAAGGATTTGATGAAATTTGGCATAAAAGTTTTTGGTGCAGGATGTTCTTCTGTTTTGTTTCTGGTATCAGTGAGATCATCCCTATCAGACAGAATTAAGCAAGCATAGAGGGAAGACAGTGAGTTGCAAAAAGAGGTAGAGCTGGTTCAGAAGGGTAAGTTACCTGAATTCAACATTGATAATGATTGCGTTTTGAGATTTGGGAAGAGATTGTGTGTGCCTTGTGATTCACAGTTGAAGAGATAGTTGTTATGTGAAGCTCATAGTTCCCCGTTTTCAGTTCATCCTGACAGAACTAAGATGTATAGAGATCTTCGGGAGTATTACTGGTGGGACGGAATGAAAAGAGATATTGCTGATTTTACTGTGAAGTGTTTGAATTGTCAACAGGTTAAAGCAGAGCGGCAGTTACCGAAAGGGATGCTTCAGCCTTTACCAATGCCAGAGTGGAAATGGGAAAATATATCCATGGACTTCGTTGTGGGATTACCGAAGATATCTCGAGGTAATAATGCAATCTGGGTTATTGTTGATCGCTTGACCAAATCTGTGTTAGGACCACTTTGTGTATGAAGATTGTATTTGTTGTCAATAGTTGTTAATGCTGGTCAAAATGAAGAGAGATAAGAAGAATGACTAAAACGTTTGTAGAGATTGGCCTAAGTGAGGTTGCCTTGAGAATTGTTATGGATTCATAGCACTGGATTTCGTACTTGAGCAATTCTCTTAGACGATCAATTCAAAAGATTGTTGAGTTGATCCTAATTTCAAAGAACTTGTGTCACAGGTGACACATTGTTTACAACAATGAAGAATGGAGAAGTATCATCCATTTGAGGATGATTAGATCATAATAGAGAAGTATCATCCATCTGATGATGATTGAAGAAGAATGAGGATTTGAAGAAGACCATGAAATTCTTCATGATAGAAATCCATTAAAGAGATTACTTGAAGAATAAAATCATATGATTTTCATGAAGTGTAGAATGACGGTTGACGAAGAAGAGAGAATGTGGAAGGGCTAGGAATTATGAGGTAGCCATGCATTTCGCATTATATCCAAATCAAACGATGCATTGCTGGTATGTATTTCACACATATCATGAGTTAGGAGAACTTGTGATGCAAGCCTTATGAAAGAAAGGGGTAGAAATGATGATGTTATTCATATAAAGTTTTTGATTGGAAGGAATGATGATGTTGGGGGATAGGGAAGTTTTAGTTCCCATTGCAACTCTGAGGATGCTAAAGCTGATCTATCAAAAGATAAATATCATGATAGTGGGATTCATGATAAGAGAATAAGAATGGTTATGGGAAGCAGTGAAGATAGAAAATGACAAAGCAATGGACAATCAGGGGACGGTAGAAAAGCACAGTTTAAGGTGGCGCCGTTTTCTAGTGTTTGCCATATTTTAGGGCCTGAAAATCGGGAGATGAAGAAATGTGTTTGGGAATGGATGGAGCATGCAAGATTGAAGATGGTTTAGATTTTTGCATGCAAGGCATGATTCAAGGTCAGAACATCGAAAAATGATAAAGGCATGGAGTGGGCGGAAATTTAGGCAGGTTGCGCGAAAAAATAAAGCGGTGCGCGAAATAGTAGCGGGTTGCGCGAAATATCTGCGGGATGCGCGAAATAGAGGAATGATGTTTTTCACGCAAAAGGTGTTTCAAGATCAGAAACTCAAAAATTTTCAAAGGCATGAGCTGCGCAAAAAATTGGATCATTGTGCAAAATACGATGTCGCGTGAAAGGATGAATTTACACGCAATATGGAATGCGTTGTGGAATTTTGCGCGCAATTGGTGCTTCATACAAAGAATGATGAAAATTGGAAAAGGCATGAAATGTGCGAAATATTGGAGTAGTGTGCGAAATTTGATGTTGCGGGAAAGATTGGTTTTGCGTGCAATGTAGAACGTGGTGTGGAATTTTGCGCACAATTGGTGTATTTTGATTAGATTGTCAAAAAATGGCAAAGTACTGAGGTGCGCGAAAAATCAAGGAAGGTGTGCGTAATCTCAAGAATTGAGAGACAGTTTTACGCGTAGAAAGGGGTTTTATGCGCAGGTTCCAAACTGCCTATAAATATGAGGTGGCCCCCTCTCATTGAAAAGAGACTCGACACTTAGACAAATCCCGAGATCTAACGCGCGGAAAAATTGAAGTATAGAGTATTGCGGGAAAATAAGAAGTGATGTGCGAAAAAGGAACTGTTGCGTGAAATAGGAAGTTCTACGCGAAAATGGTTTTTCGCGCCGAAAGGTGTTTGTACGCGCAAGGCTTGAATTTTACGCGCAAGCCACCTATAAGGTTGTGCGAAAAATTTGAGCGTATCGCAGGCCTTCGATAGGTGCATAGCTCTCTCGAAACAGCTTTATGAAGAAGAAAGAACTGTGAACCATTAGGTTTCACAAAGAGAATTTGAACCGCACTCACACGATTGGTGTTTAACACTATCGTTGTGCATTGTGAAGTGAGGAAGAACAATATGTGCAACGGAATTCTTATCTGCACCAAGGAAGAAAGTAGTATACCAATACACTCTTGTGTTGGTATTGAGAATTGAAGAAAAGGATTAGAACATTGTAATTATACTATGTCAAAGAGAAAGAAGAGAATAAGAAGAACAGAGGATGCCCAACGGAAGGATGACAATTATTCAGGGAAATTTAATTCTGATGATGCTAAGATGAGCTGGTCTTCATTGTTCTGATAATCACAACGGGAGTTTTTGATTCCGACAGATTGAAGCAAAAGCGATCTTAGTGTAGCTGGTTTTGCACTGAAGAATAAGGGGAAGAAGATTGTCCAGCTTTCAGGTTTGCTGCAGAGAAAGAAGTCTTTGTTTACCTGCATGCTGCTAGGCAGGTAATAATTGAATTGAAGAAGAAAAAAGTAGCACTGTGACATCCAATAGGTCTCAACAGGTGAAAGATTCTTTTGGTGTTGCAAACTCTTTTAACAGATAGAAGACTGTCTTCAGAGGCAGTATAATGAACCAGCTAGAGGCTGCAAGAGACTGTCTTCATAGGCCGTATAAAGAACTAGCTAGTGGCTGCAAGTTGGACTAGGTCATCACCAGTCTAGGGAAGAGGATTGTTTCCCACCCCCCTCCAAAGTGTAGGTACTCACACTGGAAAAGGGATTCTTTTCCTAGCCACTCCATTGTAACAGCATTTTACATTATCGTGGAGAATCCATGCACTGGTCATTCCCATGCATGGAAAGGACGTAGCTACACTTATTGAGTGGTGAACCTTGTAAAAATATTGTGTGCAAATTTTTACTGCTTTCTATTATTGCATGCGACGGGGAAAAGAGAATAAGAGAATCAAGATCTTAATAGTTCAAGAGGTACAGGGATAAAATTGTTATTGGCATAAAAAGTCCCCAACACTGATTCACCCCCCCCCCCTCTCAGTGTTAGGTATATCCCAAACTGGTCCTCACAATTGGTATTAGAGAGAGGTTCACCTCTATTGGATTCTCTACAGTGAAGTTATTCTCTTTTGAAGACCTGAGTTTCTTTCCTGTGTTATCAATGAAGTGCAATTTTTGTGAAGATTCAGTTATCTCTGAGCAGAAGGATATATCTACCAAGACCATGATGAACAGGAAAAGGAAGGATAAGAGGAAGTTGAATAATAATTCCCTCTTTTCTAAAGAAGATGAAGCATCTGGTTCTCCATATCTGGTTGACATTGAATACACACCAGACTTGGAAAGTTATGAGAAGGTGGCTCAAGTCCCCACCAAGAAGATGGACAACCTTCCTACTTCAACTGATCAAGAGGTATGTGTTAGTACATCTGGAAATATTTCTCATGATAAAAATGCTAGCACAAGCGGTAATGATCAATCTACAACATCCCAAGAAATGTCAGTTGAAAGATTAAGAATGATTCTGCATGGTATTCCTGAAGAAATTACATCCCTGGTTTGTGGAGTATGTCAATGCATGCAGGAAAATATCACTCAGCTGGAAGAAGAAACTTATGTTTTGGAGAAAGGATTACAATATAAAAAAATTGAATGTCTTAAACTCTCCAGACATGTTGGAGCCTTTGAAGCAAAAAAGAGGGGATTTGAAGTCCGTTCTTCAAAGTGGCTCAAAGATGTTGAAGAGAAAATGGAGTCAACAAGACTCTAGAAAAGAATATCCATGCACTTGAAGATGAGCTGAAAAAGAGCAATGATGTCAAGGAGGTATGTGTGGAAGAAAACTCCAAAAGGATCAAAGAACTTGACTCTTTGTTACAAAGAAAAGTAGTGATTCATGAAGATGAATTTGAAAGATTAAAGAAAGCTTGTGAAGAGAAGATGACACTGATTGAAGACCGGGAAGTCATCCTCAATATGAGATGTATAGAATTTGAAGCTCAATTGACCAATTTTGAGAAGACACATGTTGAGTCTCCACAAAAGAAGGAAATAAGTGTTGCTAGTACTCAATGCACACTAGAGGATTATATTGTCAAAAGACCTCCAACATGTGATAAGAAGATCATGGCTTCACTCATTGATCTATCTCAAGCAGTTTAGAAAGTAAAGGTACCATCCATACCAACTCGTACTAATGTTTCTAAAATTGTTTCTACAAAAATTACAGGTCAGAAGAAAAATTCTAAACAAGTATGGATGAAGAAAGTTGAGAAGAAACCTACCACCATGGCTATGGTGGATAAGGGAAAGAGTGTGGATGATATGTCCCCATAGAAAGAACAACATACCAAGAAGAAGATTCAGCAACCTTATCAAAAAGATGACAAGAAGTCAAGGTTTGTTGGTCAATGCTGGTGCTGCAATAGGTTTGGGCATTGTGAATTGGATTGTTGGTATAATCCCTTAAATGTAAAAGTATATAGAAATCCCATCTCAAAGGGGAGAAATATAGAGAAGGAGAAGAAACATCCACAGATCCAGAAACATCTGTATACTGCAAACAGATTTGGAATGTTATATAACATCTGTGATGTATGCAATCGGAGTGGTCATATGAATGGTGCATGTTCATATAAGAAAAGAATACCACAGAAGCTGGGCAAGAATGAAGAAGCATCCTTAGGAAGAAATCAGAAGAACAATGTGAAAGCAAATTCTCCCAAGAAGATTTCAATAAGGAAAGTTGAGAAGACCTTGGATTCTAAATCCAAGAAGTTGAAGAGTGGTGCATCCAAAAGAAATACTAAGAAATAATCCACTCAGAAGAATCCATGTAGAAGATCAAATCTTAATACCTCAGTCCCTAATAATATACTGGTGGTTTGGCCAGAAGATTTGGAAAGAATGAGAAAGATGAAAGATAAAACGGCTAAGAATTGTGGTAAAAACAAAAAGAAGATTCTGCATGAAGACAAAGAAGTTATGTGTGTGAGGTGCAACAAGGCTGGTCATACTGTCAGAAAGTGCTTTGAATTTATTTCAGTCCAACAAGAATTTCTGAAGAGGATGAAAGCTACACCGAGAGATTCTAGTGCTTGGAAAGCTCTTGAGGAAAGAAGATTCACACACAAAGATATAGAAGAAGTATTGAGATCCACACATCCACATTCAAAATTAAAGATCAAATGTGAAAGTGTGAGGAGTGGAGAAAATGGGGCTTCTTGGTTGAGAAAATCATCTCATCCATCCTGCTCCTATTGATGAAGCATGGGGGATCCACCTTATTCCCTTAAATCTTTGTGTATTGTATTTGTTCTGATTATACAGGGAATTGAAGGTGAAGCAAGACCTCAGGGGGATAACCTGAGATTCAGTGATTAGAAGTGTTCCCTTGAGGGGGAGACATGTGAATAAGTTTCCAGAGTCATTATCTCAATATGTATCAACTTCATTTGGTACTAAATTCTACTACTCTGAAGATTGTCTGAAGATCACGTCATTGGAAATGGTGTATTATTTCTAAATCTCTCATCCTTGGTTACTCAAAATAAAGATCATTCTACAAAGGGGGAGTAATGAAAATAATCAATGACATAAGAAGACTGAAAGTGTCCCAGGGCCACTTATCCTGCCAACTGCACTCGAATGTTTTTGATCTGTTTGTTTTAGTGAGTGCAGGAATTTTAGGTTGATTATTTCTTATAACATTCAATATATTTGGCCTAGAATGAAAGTGGAGAACCCTTTAATACAAGTGTATAAGTTCTCATTTTATGAGGTTTCATATTCAGTGGGTAATGGACATCTTTGTTGTCTAAATCAAATCCTCTTTTTTTCTACACCGAGCATTGCTCAAGTAGACTTAGAGTGAAATGATTGATGGCACATTGCTTAAGTATGAAATGATACCCTCTATACCATGAACTTTGTATTTCTTGTCAATAAGGGGGAGAGAAATGAAATGAATGTTTAGGGGAGAGAAATAATTAAAGGGGAGAGATAAGATTCTCATTTTGACATTGAAACATTCATTTGGGGAGACATTAAGGTATTGACAACAAAATACAAAGGGGGAGATTGTTAGGACCACTTTGTGTATGAAGATTGTATTTTTTTTCAACAGTTGTCAATGCTGGTCAAAATGAAGAAAGATATGAAGGACTAAAAAGTTTGTGGAGATTGGCCTAAGTGAGGTTGCCTTGATAATTGTTATGGATTCATAGCATTTTATTTCATACTTGAGCAATTCTCTTAGACGATCAATTCAAAAGATTTTTCAGCTGATCTTAACTTCAAATAACTTGTGTCAGAGGTGACACATTGTTGACAACAATGAAGAATGGAGATGTATCATCCATTTGAGGATGATTGGATCAGAATGGAGAAGTATGATCCATCTGATGATGATTGAAGAAGAATGAGGATTTGAAGAAGACCATAAAATTCTTCATGATAAAAATCCATTAAAGAGATTACTTGAAGAATAAAATCATATGATTTGCATGAAGTGTAGCATTATGGTTGACGAAGAAGAGAGAATGTGGAAGGGCTTGGCATTCTGAGGTAGCCATGCATTTCGCATTATATCCAAATCAGACGATGCATTGCTGGTATGTATTTCACACATATCATGAGTTAGGAGAACTTGTGATGCAAGCCTTGTGAAGGAAAGGGGGAGAAATGATGATGTCAGTCATATAAAGTTTTTTATTGGAAGGAATGATGCTGCTGGGGGATAGGGAAGTTTCAGTTCCCATTGCAACTCTAACGATGCTAAAGCTGATCTATCAAAGGATAAATATCACGATATTGGGATTCGTGATAAGATCAGAAGAATGGTTATGGGAAGCAGTGAAGAGAGAAAATGACAAATCAATGGACAATCTAGGGACGGTAGAAAAGCACAGTTTAAGGTGGCGTCGTTTTCCAGTGTGCCAAATTTTAGGGCCTGAAAATTGGGAGATGAAGAAATGTGTTTGGGAATGGATGGAGCATGCAAGATTTAAGATGGTTTAGATTTTTTTCATGCAAGGCATGATTCAAGGTCAGAACATCAAAAAATGATAAAGGCATGGAGTGCGCTGAAATGTAGGCAGGTTGCGCAAAAAAATAAAGCGGTGCGCGAAATAGTATCAGGTTGCATGAAATATCTGCGGGATGCGCGAAATAGAGGAATGATGTTTTTCACGCAAAAGGTGTTTCAAGATCAGAAACTCAAAAATTTGCAAAGGCATGAGCTGCGCGAAAAATTGGATCATTGCGCGAAATACGATGTCGCGTGAAAGGATGAATTTGCGCACAATATGGAATGCATTGTGGAATTTTGCGCCAATTGGTGCTTCATACTTAAAATGATGAAAATTGGAAAAGGCATGAAATGCGCGAAATATTGGAGCAGTGCGCGAAATATGATGTCGTGGGAAAGATTGGTTTTGCGCACAATATAGAAAATGGTGTGGAATTTTGCGCGCAGTTGGAGTATTTTGATTAGATAGTCAAAAAATGACAGTCCTGAGGTGCACGAAAAATCCAGGAAGGTGCGCATAATCGCAAGAATTGAGAAACAGTTTTACGTGCAGAAAGGTGTTTTATGCGCAGAGTCCAAACTGCCTATAAATATGAGGTGACCCCCTCTCATTGAAATAAGACTCGACACTTAGACAAATCCAGAGCTCTGACGCACGGAAAAATTGAAGTATAGGGTATTGCGCGAAAAGAAGAAGTGTTGCACGAAAAAGGAATTGCTGCGCGAAATAGGATGTTCTGCACGAAAAAGAAGAGTTGCGTGAAAAGGGTTTTTCGCGACGAAAGGTGTTTTTACGCGCAAGGCTTGAATTTTACGCACAAGACACCTAGAAGGTTGCGCAAAAAAATTGAGGGTATCACAGGCCTTCAATAGGTGCATAGCACTCTTGAAATATCTTTGTGAAGAAGAAAGAACTGTGAACCATTCGGTTTCACAAAGAGAAGTTGAACCGCACTCACACGATTGGTGTTTAACACTATCGTTGTGCATTGTGAAGTGAGGAAGAACAATATGCGCAACGGAATTCATATCTACACCAAGGAAGAAGGTAGTATACCAATACACTCTTATGTTGGTATTGATAATTGAATAAAGATATTAGAACACTATAATTATACTGTGTCAAAGAGAAAGAAGAGAAGAAGAAGAACAGAGGATGCCCAACTGAAGTCTGACAATTTAAATCTGATGATGCTAAGATGAGCTGGTCTTCATTGTTCTGATAATCACAATGGGAGTTTTTGATTCTGGCAGATTGATGCAGAAGCGATCTCAGTGTAGCTGGTTTTGCACTGAAGAAGAAGGGGAAGAATATTGTGCAGCTTTCAGGTTTGCTGTAGAGAAAGAAGTGGTTGTTTACCTGCATGCTGCTAGGAAGGTAATAATTTAATAGAGGAAGAACAAAGTAGCACTGTGACATCCAATAGGTCTCAACAGGTGAAAGATTCTTTTGGTGTTGCAAACTCTTTTAACAGAGAGAATACTGTCTTCAGAGGCAGTATAAAGAACCATCTAGAGGCTGCAAGAGACTGTCTTCATAGGCAGTATAAAGAACCATCTAGTGGCTGCAAGTTGGACTAGGTCATCCCCAGTCCAGGGAAGAGGATTGTTTCCCACCCCCCTCCAAAGTGTAGGGACTCACACTGGAAAAGGGATTGTTTTCATAGCTACTCCATTGTAACGGCATTTTACATTATAGTGGATAATCCATGCACTGGTCATTTCCATGCATGGAAAGGACGTAGCTACTCTTATTGAGTGGTGAACCTTGTAAAAATATCATGTGCATATTTTTACTGCTTTCAATTATTACATGCGACAGGGAAAAGAGAATAAGAGAATCAAGATCTTAACAGGTCAAGAGGTACAGGGATAAAAGTTGTAATTGGCATAAAAAGTCCCCAACACTGATTCACCCCCCTCTCAGTGTTAGGTATATCCCAAACTGGTCCTCTCAATCTGCTCATTTCCTCGCTATACGAGATACTTTTTCCCTAGATCAACTTTCCCATTTTTATCTTAAAGAGATAGTCAGGTTACATGGAGTTCCTCTCTCCATTGTATCTGACTGTGATCCCAGATTCACTTATATCTTTTGGAAAGGCCTTCAGAAGTCATTGGGTACTGAATTAAATTTTAGTACAACTTTTCATCCTCAGTCAGATGGGCAGTCAGAATGAGCAATTCAGACCTTTGAGGATATGCTACAAGCTTGCTCTGTGGATTATCAGGGAATTTGGGACCAACATCTTTCTTTGGTTGAATTTTCTTATAATAATAGTTTTTATTCTAGTATACAGATGGCACCATTTCAGGCATTATATGGGAAGCGGTGTCGAACTCCAGCTTTCTGGGATGAAGTGGGTGAAAGGAAGTTGATGGGACCAGAATTGGTAGAAGAGTTGGTAGAAAAAGTTCAGCTGATACAGAAACACATGAGAATAGCTCAGAGCAGGAAGAAGAGTTATGCGGACAATAGGAGGAAGGATCTCTCTTTTGAGGTAGGTGATCATGTTTTTCTCAAAGTATCACCATGGAAAAGTGTGATGTGATTTGGTAATAAAGGAAAGCTGAGTCCAAGGTTCATTGGACCATATGAAATTCTGGAGAGAGTTGGATCAGTTTCTTACCGAGTGGCTTTACCTCCGATTTTATCTTAGGTACACAATGTTTTTCATGTTTCGATGTTGAGAAAGTATATGCCAGATCCATATCATGTTTTGAGTCGAGAGGTAGTTCAGCTGGAAGAGAATATCTTATGAGGAATAACCGGTCCAGATTCTTGACCACAGGGAGCAAGTGTTACAGAATAAGGTGATTCATCAGGTAAAGGTTTTGTGGAAAAACCACATGATTGAAGAGGCAACATAGGAATCTGAAAATGCAATGAGGGATAAATACCCCCACTTATTCGATAAGTAAATGAATTGTGGGGATGAAATTTTCTAAAGGGGGAAGGATGTAACATCACAAGTAAGTAATGAATAATAGATATTTTTATCTATGTCTATTTATGAATTAGATAGTGTTTTAGAGGCTTAAAATGAGAATAAATCCAATCTTAAGCATGGAATATACTAATATTTTTAAAAGATTGTTTTACTGCCTTTTGATGGCAAACTATCTTTTAAATCTATCTTTTGACAATTTTATAAGCTCTATTTTTCAAAATAATCTTATTCTGTATGATTGTGACATCAAAATTTACTTTGTGTGAATTTTTGGTATTTTTCTGATAAAGTTCATTTTTTTAATGAATAGTGAAAATGTTGTATTTTAATTCAAAATACCTTTTTAATCTAATTTATTTATATGATTAGATTATATTTTGAATTGGTTTTAAAGTTAAATTAGAATATATTTTTACCATTTAATCCAATAGAGGTCGTTGGAATTAATTTCACTTTGAAATTAAACTTAAACAAGTGTCAATCTTTTGATACTAATTGTTTCATAAAAACACGCTATTTGCTCTGACAGTGGGAATTAATTATTAAATTAATTAATGAAACTTATATGTTTTGAATTTTGTAAAATATATATCATTTTTGAATTCGTAATATCAAATATAGCTTAGGGTGAAGTTTTGGTTTTTTTCTGGAAAACTTCAATTTTTGATGAATAGTGAAACCACTAAGTGGTACTTATAAAAACTGATTTTTCATCTAAAATAAATTTTACCACCTCTGTGTTTTGAATTTAAAAAATCCTACATACATGGTTGTCATTAATAAGTAAAATTTGGTTCAACGAGATTAAAATAATTTTTTGGTGAATAGTAACTTTTAAGTTTTTAATCGCGATTAGAGGTAATTAGTGTAGTTTAAGGTAAAAATAATGTTTTAATAATATGAGATGAGCTTGACACATGTCCTACCCTTATTGTATGTGTCATGGCCGACCAAGACAATCCATGGGTCAACTTGGGGACCCCATGGATCCACTTTGGAAGGAAAATGACAATAATATCTTTTTATTTCATGTAAAAGTAAAAATGACACAAACATGAGTTGTTTTACTAAAACAATTTTTAAATGGGGTTATACAAGTCATATTTTTGACTATAAATAATCATTGGAAATCTAAAAATATTTCCTACATCATAGTATTTTTTTATAATTTTTAGACATTAAATAAATTAAATTATTTTTGACACCATGATGATGCAGCGATGACCTCATTATTTAACGATTTAAATAAAATGAAAAGATAATATAAAATCTAAGACCTACACTTGCCAAAAACCTATTGGATGGGTATATTTAGAACCCTTATCACCTTACCCTTGAATTATATCAATGTGGGACCTTTTAAATCCGAAACACATTTTAAAATAAAGTAACATTTCTTTACTTTCCAAGAGTGCCCCTCCTCTCCTCTTATAAAAGGCCCCCACCTCTACCTCATTTCCCACACTTCCAAAGCCTTTGGCTCGAAAAACCCCTGCCCATTTTGGCTCTCCACATCCCTCTCTAACTCCTAGAAGCCTCACTTTGGGAATAAGTCTTCCCAAAGATGCCTTTGAGCTCAAATGAAAAAGAGTTACCTGATTTAAAGGTAGTGTCTTCTCTTGTGTTCTTTTGTTTTATTTTGCTTCTCCAACCCCCTAAACTCTTTTTATTCATTTATTTTGTAACAACACCAGTATATTACATATACTATTATGTTTTTATAAGAATTATTAGAGATACACTTACACACACCTACATATAATGGTTAAAGAACATATTGTTTCCGTGGATGGCGAATTTCTGCCTCACGAAACGATGATTGTTCAACACTCATATATCACCTTAAAAGGTGGACATTAATATGTCACTATATTTATATATTATATATAATATGTTTATGGTTTACTTAAGCTTCTGTATTTTTCATTTATGGCATATATTTATGGTTACCATTATGAGTAAACGCGATATCTTCATTTTAGGAAGTGCGGACTACCGCCCCCTCAAAGTGATTTGATTTGTTAATACCATATGTGGTATGTATAAAGGATATATTTAATGATATTATATATGATATCATGCTGGAATTAAAATACTAGTATGCATCATTATGTTTTAATTCCATAAAATAATAAATAGAAATGAAAGTAGCCTTCATGCGTACATACAGCTTACCGTCTCCATGAACGGTGCATTTCATTTCTTACCTCTAAACGTTGTGTAATATTATAAATGCATGTATATACTGGATATATATGATATATATGATATATAAATCATGAGTATAACTCTGGATATAATGGATACATGAACAACTTGTAATTATAAAGATCATATTTTGACTCAAGTACCAATGATCATTAAAACGATCATTACTAACTAAAATAATTACATAGTGTTCATGACATGGTAATAAGTGATATAAAAGGAATAATGAAATTGAAAAAGGTTTTTAAGAAAGTATAAATTAACTCAAGTTTATTATTCAGGAGATTAAAAAATGATCAATTCAAGTCGGATACGAGGTATGGGACTTCGTCTCAATATCCTTTCATTGAGGCATATTTCATTTTATACACAACTTTCTTTTATACGGTGTATAAACCCCTTTGAATTTTATGTCTATCCAAAAGGAATCTTTTTTATATTAAGCGTTTTACTAAACGACAAAAGGTAATGTATTTTTTCGTATGTATGCGGCGACAACGACTTCTCTGCCACCGTGACCATTATTTGAGTTTCGGCTTCCTCTACAAGCCATAAATTTTTTTTAAAAAGAAAAATAAATACCATGTTTTACTTTTATTTTATTTTGGTATTGAAAATGGTTTTGATAACATTTTTATTATATCAATGTGTTATTGATATCTTGTGATTGAAATGTGGAAATGTTATGTTTCCTTTATGCATGTTTTATGTGATACGATTATGTTATGGTTCTTGGGAATTGTTATGAAGACGGGCGGTTCTGTGATAAACTAAGGGCGGGTGAGCCCGATATAGCTCTCCAATGCATTGGGTAACGCGAAGGAGTGAAACGTTAAGGTTTCTCCGAAGAGATTTAGGGAATATACTGTGATGGTTATTCCAAACGTAACCATGAGGGTTACTCCCTACGTAAGAATGTTATGAATGCATCATGTTACCTTTATGTCTTATGATTTCTATGATTTATTCATGATTTGACGGGGTATGTTAAAGTTCCTATGTTTTATGGGTAAAGTATGATTTCATTCTTATGTATATATGAACTCATGTTTGCTTTCCATATTTTTATAACCCTTACTGAGCTTTTTATGCTCATCCCAAGTTTTTGAAATGTTTTTCACAGTTCAAGGGAAAGGTACATGATATGATGATAGTTTCAAGGAAGTGTCAAGAAAGAATCCATGTTTTATTTTTAATATGTTTCCGTTGATGGGAAAAATGAATACTATCTTTTATGTAACCACTTTGATTAAATGTGGAATGTAATACATGTTTTATTATCTAATTCTCTAAAACTCTAAACCTGAAAAGATCCTCAAGGTGTATTCTTGAAATATCTCAAGATTGAGTAATGTTTAAGGCAGGGGCCTTATAGTCTGCTTGCTATATGTCCCATCATAGCATGTCATCCAACCACAGAACTATAATTAAGAATATTATTATAGCATTTCAAGGTTCTTATCATAGCGGGGAACTACCATGACCTAATCAATGCAACAAATACTCTAGGACATTATTACATCATAATCATGCAGAAAAATGAACAATATGTAATAATACATTAAATATCCATCTAATCAAAGTAACACCAGTTGGTTCTAGGAAACCAACTCTTACAAACTCCCACTTGGACTAGATCCAACTTCCTATAACTTTCAGTCCACTAGACCTCACATGATGATCATTTTTCTGTTGATTCAAGGATTTAGTCAAGGTCTCCACCACGTTGTCTTCCAAAAAAATATTGCTCACTGTGACTTCACCTCTCTAAGAAAAATCCCTCAAGAGATGATAATTCTGAAATATGTGCTTCTTCTACTGAGGTGACCTTCGCTCTTTTGCGAGATCCACCGCTGCAGTATTATAAAAGTACAGTGTGATGGGATCTTTATTTCTAGGTATCACATCTTGATCTTGGAAAAAGCTTCACATCCAAAATTCTTCTTTAGTTGCCACAGAAGCAGCGATATACTCGGAATCTGCTATAGAATCTGCGACCACACTCTTCTTTGAGATCTTCCAGCTCACTGCACCTCCATTCAAAGTGAATATGTATCCTGTTTGTGACTTCATGTCATCTTGATCTGTCTGGAAACTAGAATCTTCATATCCTCATATGACTAGTTCCTCATATCCTTCATAAACTAGGAACATATCCTTATTACACCTAAGATATTTTAGGATAGTTTTTACTGCCATCCAATGGTGGTCACCAGGTTTAGCTTGATATCTGCCTACTACACTCAATGTGTAGGCAATATCCATCCTAGTACATATCATGACATACATGATTGACCCAATCACTAATGTGTATGGAGTCTTTTCCATTATCTTTCTTTCCTCAGGTTTCTAAGGACACATTTTCTTGGAAAGATGAATTCCATGTGATGTTGGCAACAATCCCCTTTTGGATTGTTCCATACTGAATCTCTTCAGTATCTTATCAATGTATGTCCTTTGACTTAGGCCAAGCAATCTATTGGATTTATCACGATGTATCTTGATCCCGAGAATATATGTTTCCTCTCCCAAGTCTTTCATGGAGAAGCATTGATTCCACCATTCCCTAACAGACTTCAAGACTTTTATCTCGTTTCCAATTAGTAATATGTCATCAACATATACTATTAGGAAAATAACTACACACCCACTAAACCACTTGTAGAAATAAGGCTCGCATTCATTTTTGATAAAACCAAATTCTTTTATGGATTCATCAAAATGAATGTTCCATGACTTGGATGCTTTCTTTAATCCATAAATGGATTTCTACAACTTGCATACCTTATTGGCATCCTTTGGAGTCACAAACCCTTTAGGTTGTGTCATGTAGACATATTCCTAAAGGTTCCCATTAAAGAATGTTGTTTTGACATCCATTTACCAAATCTCATAGTCCTGGTAAGCTGCAATAGAAATTAGAATTCTTATCGGTTTTATCATTGCAACCGGTGATAAGGTTTCATCGTAGTCAATTCCTTGACGTTTTTAAACCCTTTTGCAACTAGTTTTGCCTTATAGGTACTAACTTGTCCTTTCATGTCCAATTTCTTATTGAATACCTTTTTTCAACCAACAGGATTTACATCAACTAGAGGATCTACCAAAATCCAGACTTGTTTTTGGTACATGGAATCCATTTTAGAATTCATGGCTTCTTTCCACTTGGAAACATATGTGCCACTTACTTTTTCCTTGTAGGTTAGAGGATCATTATTATCAACTAATAAGGAGTCACCATCCTTGGTAACTAGAAAACTGTATCTTTCTGGTTCTCTAACCTCTCTTGTACTCCTAATCAGTACTTGTGGCACTGGAACAGATTCTTCTTCCATGGGGCTTTGTGGAATCTGTTCTTGTACCAACTCTTGTGCACCTTGAGCCTCGACTTCATCAAAGTCTATCTCGCTCCCACTATCTCTTTTGGAGATGTTCTCTCTCTCAAGGAATATGGAATGTCTTTCCACTATAACCTTTTTGTCTAAGGGGTTGTATAGGTAATATCCCCTTGTTTCCTTGGGGTATCCTATAAAGGTACACTTTGTTCCTCAGGGTGCGAGTTTGTTACCTGAAGAGGCCCTAACAAACACTCCGCTACCCCACAAATGTAAATTTGATAACATGGATTTTCTTCCACTCCATAACTCATATAGAATACCATTTATTGATTTAGTTGGTACTTAGTTTAGTGTATGTGTCGCTGTTTGTAATGCATATCCCCAAAAGGATAATGGAAGAATCGCATGACTCGTCATTGATCTCACCATGCCCAACAGGGTGTGGTTCCTCCTTTCACTCACAACATTCCAGTAGGGTGGGTTTGAAGGAGTGAGTTAGGATAGGATCCCAAACTCCTGTATGTAATCAATGAAGTCTTGATTAAGATATTCTCCACCTAGGTCTGAGAGGAGTTTCTTAATATTCTTACCAAGCTGGTTCTTAACTTCATTCTTGTATTATTTGTGGTTAATGTATTAAAATTTCATAAGGTAGTTTGAATACAAATGTTAATGTTGGTTATGTTTCACCCTTTTCTTATGAGGAATGATTTAGACATAATAAGTGACAGGTGGGGCCCACTATAGCCCCTCAATGCATTGGTAGGTCTCATTAGACAAACTAGTTGGGTTTTTACCAATTTATGTATAGTGTGTTGGCTGAATCCTTGATGATATGATTATGATGTTTGAAATTATGCATTACCTCATTATGAGATTAGTTCTATGTGATTACTTGACTAGTAGAATATTCATGGTTATGTTTTCAAACTCATGTGATTATTTTATATGGTATTATTTATTGTTTCCATAAAATATTCAAAATTATTTTTAAAAGGTGTGTGTTTCAGTTAAACTCCTTGCCTTAAAATTTTATACTTATTTATGAAAGTTCTTATTGTATTATTTACCCTTACTTATTATTTGATATCACCACTTTATTATGTTTTACTTTCCCTGTATGTCAATATGTGTATTATGATTAATATATAGGGATAATCTAGGAGAATAATGGAATTATAAAATGATTATATATGTTATATTTCATGTCTTTAGTTGTAATGTAAAGTTCTTGTATGTTTTCTATTTTCCAAGACTGCTAAACCAACTGGTCCTTTGAGAGTCGACACTTGTAACTATTCCAATGTATAAAAATAATGCACTGGATCCGTGATATTGTGGTTGGTCATTGTAGTTGATATCAGATCAATTTTATCAGTAACCTTGGAAACCAGATTTTGAAATCAAAGATTAGAAAACTTAACCCTGTGAATGACTTTGAGGATAAGTCTAAGTATAGGATATCATCCTTTAGAATTGTTAATGGATAACCTAGGTTAATCCTATATACTTGTGGATTGAGAAGAATATTCCATCATTTAGAGATCCAATAAATGATTCTTCATGAAAATGTTACTATGATTAGTGTTTCTCAAATTGTGATCTAAGTTTTGGTCAATGGTTAGAATTGTCAAGGTTATAGAATCAATGGTTATACTACTGATGATGAAGAAACTACAAAAGTAAAATCAAATAAAAGAGATATTAAGGAATAAGATGATGAAGCATGGAAAAAATTTTAATAATAAAGTGGAACGATTAAAGTTCACATGTATCTAGATTCAATAATTATATCATCAATGGTGCTTAGGTTATAGGAATCATGATATATATAAGGATTTTACTGTATTACTTTTTATTTAAGTATTTAGAAGCATGAAATTTTTTACTAAGGGTTTTAAGGTGATCAAATATTTGATATGTGATAGTAGGAGCTATATTACGTTGTTTGTAGAATTTAATGTTAAGATATATTTAAAAAAATTAGAGATCTTTTCGTACTGTTAATTTGGAGAGAAGTATTTTGGACGAGTCTTAAGGTTTGAATGGATTAAGTTGAACATTGATATTATTGTTTGAGGTAAAAGTATTATTTAATAGATACTATGTACTAATATTTTTCATTTTAGTAAACATTTTGAACATTAATGAATTACATTTAAACCTTATGATTTATTAAAATTTCTTAACTAATGAAAATTCATCTTGAATATCCATTTCCTGTCAAAGCAGATGAAACAGAAATAGATCAAAGCACTACCAAATTATAATATTATACTTAAAACAGTGAAATAAACCACATAAGTGATTATGGAAAGGATCTTGAAATAAAAAATGATATCCTAGTACCTTCATAACTAATGAATCAAATGGTCCCTTAGATCAGTGAAATTTTATAGCTTTTTGATTCTTAACTTTCCCATAATCTTGTTCTCTATCACTCTCAAACTGAACTTGTTGGTTAGATTTTTATTTCATGTAAATTTTTTTATATAGAACCCTTTTATGTGTTATTGCTGGTAAAATTCATGGTTACATTTCTTTAATTTAAAGTGGAAGTTTTATCAACCCATGTTCCCATGTTCCCATGTGGTATTTCAATTAAAAAATTCTGAATATTCAAACCATATTTACTGAACCCAAATTTGAAAATTGTGAGGATTAAATTTATTAAAGTAGGGGAGAATGTAACACCCTATAAATTCAAAATATTTTTATTTTATAATAATTTTAATTTTTTATAGAATTATTTATATATAAAGTTAAGCTTACTCTACACACAACACTGAGTTAGCTTACATTACATGCAAGATCAAGTTTTACTGCCTTTTAATAGAGAACCTATTTTAAATCCAATTTTTAACACTTTCATATAATTTATTTGACAAAATAAAGTTATTATTTGAATTTTGAATATCAAAATTGTAACACCCCTAAACCAGAATCCACTAAAATGGTTCTCTGAGATGGGTAGTTACATAGCCTTAAGCGCACCTCCTCACACACCAAAGGTTTCCAACTAACAGAAGGGGTCCAAATAGACAATTGGAGAGACTATAACCCCCTTTTATCAGAGCAATCCACAACAGATGAGAAAAAAATAGCAGAATAATAATTAATGGTACCAGAGCATGCATGAAGAACCATTCCCCAAAAACAGGGTACAACCATGTCTAATAGTAAGTATGCCATGCCATGCTACAAGTGAAAAAGTGAAAAACACCCAGAATGAAGACAAACTACAAAATCCCCCAAAATAGTCCTGACTCCAAGTCTGGGTCCTCCTCCACAAACACCCATGCCAAACCAACTCCCTAGCAGGATCCTTTTCCCTTTTCTTGAACTAAAAACAAGAAGTCTGCTCAGGTACCCAACGGTGACCCGAGCGATGTGTGAGTATGTAATGGCCTGAGTTTTGGGGTCCATTACATAGTAAAAATATGATGTTTGAGGTGTTATGGGTGGTCTGGAAGGCCATCCCAGCTTCTCGGTGACTCATAGTGGTAGCCTCGGCCTACCGGTAGACCTAGACTACCAGTAACCTTGGGGTACCGGTAGCTCTCTGCTACCGGTAGCTCTCGGCTACAGGTAGCTCTCGGCTACCAGAAGCTCTCAGTTACCGGTAGCTCTCAGCCACCGGTAGTTGTCGCCATCCGGTAGCTCTCGACTACCAATAGATGTCGCCAACTGGTAGCTCTCGGCTACCGGTAGCTATCGCCAACCGATAGCTCTCGGCTACCGGTAGCTCTTGCCTACCCCCACGGGTTTTCCAGTAGCGCCTCCTTTTTACGCAAATTAGTTTTTAAGTAGCGTGTGGGGTGTCCCAGCCACGTGGTCAACCCATGATCCCGCTTCTTACACGGTTTCGAGTTTTCCTTCCGTATCTTAACCATCTAGGGGATTTTGTATCCCAGCCTTTATAACCTAAAGGTTCTCCCTACGTTTCTTTTTCTCTATCACCCTACGCTCGGAGTAACCTTCCTCCCGATGATTTGTAACCCCTCTAAGTTTTCCTTGATCGCGTTCCGTGGAGTTCCTGCTACTCACGCGAGGACTTAATGTCGGTCCTTGGTCCGTCAGGTAGAGATTATTTTCTCCTTCGCCTCTCCTTTATGTGTATCATGTGGGGGGGGTATGCTTTTTCCCCTATGGAAATTGATGAAATCAAACTTAATGAAGATAATGAACGGACCTTTAAAATAATAAGAATGAAAGGGGGGTGTGATCGATGACCTGCTGTGCTCTTTTATTGTTGATATATGTTGTGAATTATACGGGCCTATTCTCACTAAAAATCATGGTTATTGGTGGTCTTTCTCTGTGTACTAATGAACCTCGGTGTTTTTAGATATTTAAATAACCATAACATGGAATTGGTTAATTTCTTATACTCGGTTAAATAAATTGAAAGCACTAGGATCAACCCTTTTTTGTAATAACCCTGGTTTAAGCACAATGTAATTGAAACCATGGAGTGTGTTACATCTTTTAAAACTGAAAATACATGCATGGGCCTGCCTTGTATTGGTGGTAACAGTTTGGTTGTTTCTTTCACGGACTGATTGTTGGGGCGATGTGGGTGGGGATGGAATCCCCTGTTATTATACTTTCACTGGTTGTGAATTTGAGGTTGTGTAATTACTCTGCTTATATCACGAATTGGGGTGGGATCTTCTGTTGTTGAGAAACTATTGGCTCCTATATTTTGGGAACATGGGGCTATATCTTGGGGTTTTCTTTGGTTCCAGTACTTCGAGGGATCTCACTTATCCCTTTGTTGTTGTGACTTTGAAAGATAACCGGGTGTGAATGCTTAAATTGATGTTGGTTGTAACTTTTTCTCTTGGTTTTTACTTATTCTGTTAGTTTCCCAGTAGTGCAGAACTTTACTTAAATGAGATTACTTGAACATGGAAGCAAGAATAGATTAAATGGTAACTTGTTCTAGGGGGTGAGTTGTGATTCGGCTGTGAGCAGTGTGATTCCTATGATTTTGGACGAGTGTGAATGTGCTTGGATTGTCTTTAGAAACCCTAGGTTGGGTTGAGTGTTTGTTACTTATACTTATATTTGTAGTTCATATGTTTCTTATTCGCGCTCCACCCAAGTTGAGCACTTAGTGTCGAACACCCCCATTTCATGGAGGAGGTTGTTTTTCCCAACACTTATATTAGTGGATGGTTATTAGCTCCTTTCTTCTCCCTTTCCCGGATAGCCCAAGTATCTTCAGGCAGGTTGTGATGGCCTGAGGTCCATTATTAGCCCAAGAATCTTTGGGCAGGGTGGTTGCGGTGGTTGGCCCAGGTGTTTACGGGCAGGTTGTTTCCCAAGTATCTTAGGGATGAGGCCCAGGTGTCGTCGGGCGTGACAGTAGCTTTCTGGCCCAGGTGTCTTCGGGTGTGGTAGTGGTTGTTCTAGCCTAGGTGTTTGCGGGCACGGTTACATGAGGTTTTTGTGGCCCAAGTGTCTGTGGGCGGGATAGCGGTTGTGGCCCAGGTGTTTGCGGGAGGGATGTGTGGTTGTGGCCCAGGTGTGTGCGGGCGGGTGTGGCAGTGGGACTTTAGTGAGAATGGAGGGATTGGTTTGATACGTAGTATGTCTTCAATAATAAGTGGGAAAGCAGCACGGGGTACCCAAACCTCGATGTGATATTACTATACTTTACTTGACTTGCGTTAATTGGGGAGTGTACCTTGGTGAGGCTTGGGTGGATAGTTTACCTTGTTAGGTGTTTGGTTATCTCTTTTTCCATGGGGCATTAGAATGTCTCCTCACTTGTGCATGATAGTCTTTGGTTTTACCTACTGAGTGTACTTGTATGCTCACCCTACGTATATAAAACTATTTTCACGTTTCTAGGAGGACATCAGGGATCGTACGAGACTGTACTAGCTCAGACCTTGGGACAGTTTCTGTTTTCGTTTTCCTTTTTTTGGTACTTAACTTTTTTTTGAAGTTTTTTGGATTGTATCCCTTACTTTTGAACATGCATATGGGAATGGTTTACTTTTGGCTTTACCCTTTACTTTCATGTTGGGTGTTTTTGGGGTTGCTACCTTATCTCTCGATCCTATAAAAAAATAAAAAGGGTAATGCCTTCCATTTTTGTGTGAGATTATGTACCCTTGGCGCTGGTCGCCACTCCAGGACCTATTGAATGTGGGTTTTAGGGGTCATTATCTCTTCTTCAACTTAAAGAATGAAGGGCTTGGAAAACTGCTGACCTTTCCCTCCTTTTGGTGAAGGTGGGTCGTGAGAGAATGGTATAAAAGGAGAAGGTTGAGAGATAGGATGGAGTCTGGAGTTAGGCACAGTGAGGATTGCATGGGATGGTAGGGAAACAGTGTTGGGTGACTTTGGTGCATGAATTAGGCTAGGGAAGACTAGCTAGGTCACGGAATTTTAGGGCCCCCCGTGATCCGATGCAAGGACTCTGGACCTACCGAACGACCAAGTAAGGCCACGCTGATTATAGGGTAGAGACACTGGGAAAGGTTCATGCATCCTAATGACTTGTGTTCTTGTGTTTCATGGTTGTCTTGGGGATTCAAAATAAATAAATAAGTCAAATAAAATGTAAGAACAATATTCTGCACTACTTGGGCATAGTCATTCCTTGTTTACCTTGCAGCTATGGCACCTGGGAGGTGACCACGAGTGGTGTGGGAGATCGAGGCACAGGAGGTTGATGTGGCCGATCGGTAGAGGGATGATTGAGAGGAGGAGGATGATTAGTGGCATAGGAGTCTTCGTGCTTTCCAGCGGTAGACCCTCGGGAAGTATGAGGGCAGCACCTCAGAAATGAAGATGGAGAGTTGGCTAGAGGAGCTGGTGATATCTTTCAGCTTGATTCGGGATCCAGCAGAGTACTGGGTTCCTCTAGTCGTGAGCCAGATGTGGGGAGCAGCACGTCAGTGGTGGATGCTCTACATGGGGGAGAGGAGAGAGGCTGAGGTGGCATTGGCTGATTTCGAGAAGGAATTCTGGGCGGAATTCCTCTCTTCTATGACGGAAGCTGAGAAGAGTCAGGAGCTACTCTCCCTCCAGCATGGGAGTATGTCAGTAAGGGAGCTAGGGATCAAGTTCAAGGATCTCCTCCTCTTTTCTCCGGACCTCTTTCCGGATGATGAGTCTCGGGCGAGACGTTTAGAGGAGGCGCTCCGACCTTCCCTCCAGTACGTTGTTACCCCCTTCACCTTGCTGAAATACTTAGAGGTGCAGAAGAAGGAAGAAGTGGTGGAGAGGATGCACACACTGGGAAGTGTGTCACGAGAGGGGATACAGTTGGGATCATCGAAGGGAAAGGTCGTTAGCACCAGGCCTCCAGCATCAGGACCCTCTAGGTTTCAACCAACAGGGAGCAGGCCTCAGTTGTTCCAGTTTCGATCCCCTAGAACTCGCCCTTTCCCTTCGGGCCCAGGTCCGAGATGATTCATCGGTGGAAGCCACGGGCACCTTCAGAATCAGTGCCCGGATAGAGTGCAGTATGGCGGTGGCGGGAAGGTTCAACACCCGCCTCAGCAGCAGCAGTATCCAGCGAGGCCTTTCCAGCAGCAGTAGTAGGGTCAGCGAGCTCCTGCTCCTCTGAGGGCAGATGTTGCAGGGGGAGGCCGACCTCAGGGTGCTCCTCAGGGACCTCAACCAAGGCATGGTTGGGGAGGTGGATGATAGAATATCGGCAGAGGATCTGGGCGCGGGCAGTTGCATGTCACGGAGGTAGCAGTTCCAGTAGGAACAGAGATCATTCGAGGTACAATCAGTTTGTCCAGTACCCCTGCTTACGTCTTGTTCGATACAGGAGCTTTTCACTCCTTTGTTACACCAAGTATGGCCTGTGCTTTCTGTCTAGATGTCGATTGACTTCTAGTGCCCCTGGTGCTGAGCACACCAGTCGGAGGTCAGACCAACTTATCTTATGTTTTTCGAAGATGCAGACTGACGATAGGGCCAAATCAGTCAGTAAGGGACCTCCTGCTATTGCAGATACAGCCATACAATGTCATCCTAGGCATTTATTGGTTTTTCTCTGTATGTGCCGCCATCGACTGCTTTTGAGTATGGGTCGTGTTTTCAGACTTAGGTGGCCGACGTGTTACTTTCACCGGCGAGCGGGGTGTCCATAAGGTCAGTAGGAGAGAGGAACACCTCCTCTCCTTGTTAGCTGAGCTATCAGTGGAGTCAGCGGATGCAGAGAGGTACCAGGGATCGTCAGTGAGTTTATGGACATCTTCCTTGAGGAGGTGATGACTCTACCCCCTCAACGTGATGTCGAGTTTGGGATAGACTTGCAGCCTGGTGCTCGTCCGATTTCAATGGCTCCCTACTAGATGGCGCCTTCAGAGCTACGGGAGTTGCGGATTCAGATTGACAATTTGATGAAGAAGGGTTTTTTTCGACCGAGTGCGTCACCGTGGGGTGCTCCTGTTTTGTTTACGAAGAAGGCGGGTGGTGGTCTAAGGCTGTGCATAGACTACAGGGGGCTGAATCAGGTAACAGTCAAGAATCGCTACCCTCTTCCAAGGATAGACGATCTCTTTGACCAGTTGAAAGGGGATGGATGGTTCTCAAATATCGACCTACAGTCTGGATATCACCAGTTGAGGGTGAAGGAGGGTGACATCCCAAATATGGCCTTCAGGCACTTTGAGTTTGTGGTCAGGTCGTTCGGCATTACGAACGCTCCAACTGTGTTCATGGGGCTTATGAACTCCGTCTTCCGAGAGAATCTAGATTGGTTCGTGGTCGTGTTCATTGACGACATCCTAATATACTCAAGATCATAGGAGGATCACGTTGAGCACCAGATGATGGTTTTGGAGGTCCTTTGAGAACACTAGTTATATGGGAAGTTGTCGAAGTGCAAGTTTTGGACATGAGAAGTGCACTTCCTTGGGCACGTAGTGTCCGAGCAGGGAGTAGCAGTAGACCCATCGAAGTTTGAGGCAGTTGTTTCTTGGGCAGCACCCAAGAATGTGGAAGAGGTCTGTAGTTTCCTTGGGTTGGCAGGTTACTATCAGAGGTTCATACCCAAATTCTTCCAAGTTGCATCACCTTTGACAGCCTTGACCAAAAAGAACCAGGCTTTCGTGTGGAGTGAGCAGTGCGAGGCAGCCTTCAGTAATCTAAAGGATAAGTTGGTTAGTTCCCCAGTGTTGAGGTTTCTAGAAGAAGGGGCGGCATATGAGGTGTTCTGTGATTCTTCAGGGTAGGGCCTCGGGTGTGTGTTGATACAGCGGCAAGGGGTGATCTCTTATGGGTCTAGGAAGTTACGTCCCCATGAGCGTAATTATGCCACCCATGATCTGGAGCTTGCGGCGGTCGTTTTTTCAAAAAAGTTGTGGCAGCATTACCTCATCGGAGAGCGCTTTGTGGTCTTCACGAACCACAAAATCTTGAATTATATCTTCTCCCAGTGGGACCTGAACTTAAGTCAGTGAATGTGGATGGAGTTCCACTAGGATTACGATTTTGAGATTTCCTACACCTCAGGGAAAGGAAACGTGGTGGCCGATTCCCTAAGCAGGAAATCATAGAAGGAAGTAGTTCGGGAATCTGCAGATGCTTGGAGAGCGATGGAAGAGTTAGCGGCCTTGAATTTGGATGCAAGGGTGAAAGGTGGAAGAGGTTGTCTGTTTCAGATGATTGTAGTTCCCTCCTTAGTGGTGCAGGTGGAAGAGTCTCAGTGGGGGGACTCGGAGGTGAAAATGATGTGGGGTCGTTTTTATCAGGGAAATGCTTCTGAGGGATGGTAGAAGGATGGTCAGCATCGGATTCTTTTCTGTGGAAGACTTTTCGTTCCGGAGATGATGCGTAAAGGTGTTCTCTGTGAGTTCCATGGCTCAAATGTAGAGGTACATCCGGGGGTCTCAAAGATGTACCAAGTCCTAAGGAGACAGTTTTGGTGGCCCGGGGTAAAGCGGACGGTGGCAGATTTTGTGGCAAAGTACCTCGTGTGTCAGCAATTAAAGGTTGAACATCATTTCCTTGGAGGGCCATTACAACTGTTAGATGTTCCCGAGTAGAAGTGGGATGAAACCTCGATGGACTTCGTCACAGGTCAACCCAGGGATAAGAAAGGCTATGATGCCATCTGGGTAGTGGTGGATCGGTTGACAAAATCAGCACACTTCTTGGAGATTAAGGAGTCGAGACCAGTGAGCACCTTAGCCCAGAGGTGCGTCGATAAGGTGGTGCGGTTACACAGGATCCCAAGATCTATTGTCTCCGATCGAGACACACGGTTTACCTCACGAGTCTAGAGGGGATTACAGAATGCCTTTGGCACCCAGCTACACCTTAGCACTGCTTTCCACCCTCAGAGAGATGGGCAAACAGAATGAACAATCCAAATGTTGTAAAACATGTTGCGGGCATGTTTTCTAGATTTTGGGGGATCATGGGTACGACACTTGCCTCTAGTGGAGTTTTCGAATAAAAATATCTTCCACTCCACTATTGGTATGACACTGTTTGAGTCCTTGTATGGAATTTTGTCTCGTTCACCCGTTTGCTGGATAGAGATTGGGGAAGCAGTTGTTCTTGGGCCAGAAGTGGTGCAGGGCACCACTGAGAAGGTTCAACTCATACGTGAGAGGATGACGGCAGTCCAGGACCGGCAGAAGTCTTATAACGACCGTAGGAGGAGGCCCGTGGAGTTCGAGGTTGGGAATCATGTGTTCTTGAAGGTTTCACCTCGATGTGGGCAGCGAAGGTTTGGGAAGGGGAGTAAGCTCTCCCCTAGGTTCATCGGACCTTTCGAGGTGTTGGGACGAGTTGGTGAGGTGGCGTATCAGCTGGATTTGCCACTTCAGTTGGAGAAAGTTCACAACGTCTTTCACATTTCCCAACTTCATTGATATCTACACGAAGACTCTCACATCATCGATTGGGGGGGTTTAGATGTCGAAGACGATTCGACCTTCACAGAACTCCCAATCAAGATCAAGGATAATAAGGAGAAAGTGCTTTGTGGATGAACCAGCCCCTTGGTTCATGTGTTGTGGAGGCATGGTGGCCTGGAAGAGAGCACTTGGGAGTGGGAGGCCCAGGTACGTGTTCATTACTTAGAGCTATTTTGACTTCCTTGTTGTTTTTGTTCTGATCCTTGAGATATTGTACCTTGTACTTTAATATATGAAATACTTGTTTTTATTAGCTATTAGATGATGTGTTCCTTGTTCTCAAGGTGTATGTGTACGAATCTGTGATGATGGGAAAACCTTACTGCTAATCAGGACACATTAATGTAGATGTGATTAAACCCGTGCGGGTGAGTCAGTGCCACCCAAAGCGGATAATATCCAGACATGTAGGAGGGGACTCCCTAACTCATGTGATGGACATATGATCCTTGTGCTTGTTGTGAATTTTTGTGGTTGATAACTCTTGGGGGAGTAATCTTGGATGTGGGGGGAGGGTTCTGTTCTAGCTTTCGAACAACTCAGGGATTTTCCCCTGAGAAGTATCTTTAGAGGGTGGTTGTTTGGACCCCACTTTTCTCCTTTCTGGGTTGTTTTTATATTTTCAGGGTCGAGAATAGTTTGAGAGGTATTTGATGTAATGGAACGGGTTTTTAGGGTCCATTACTTGGTAAAAATATGATGTTTGAGGTGTTTTGGGTGGTCTGGAAGGCCATCCCAGCTTCTTGGTGACTCCTAGTGATAGCCTCGGCCTACCGGTAGAGCTAGCCTACCGGTGATCTTGGGGTACCGGTAGCTCTCGGCTACCGGTCGCGGTCACTAACCGGTAGCTCTAGGCTAACGGTAGCTCTTGGCCACCAGTTTTTGTTGCCATTTGGTGGCTCTGGGCTACCGGTAGCTGTCGCCAACCGGTCGCTCTCAGCTACCGGCAGCTATCACCAACCGGTATCTCTTGGGTACCGGTAGCTGTCGCCAAACCATAGCTCTCGCCTACCCCCATGGGTTTTCCAGTAGCGCCTCCTTTTTACGCAAATTGGTTTTTAAACCATGTTTTGACCCCTTTAAGCCTATTTTAAATCCCATTAATTCCCATTAATGGAGTTTAAATTAAACGATTGGTGAGGTACCCTCCTTAAATGAAAAACCATGAGGTGTGCATCGGTTTAAACCACCCCGAAAGGCGGGGACCTTTTAAGTAGCGTGTGGGGTGTCCCAGCCGCGTGGTCAACCCACGATCCCGCTTCTTACGTGGTTTCGAGTTTTACTTCCACATATTAACCGTCCAAGGGATTCTGTATCCCAGCATTTATAACCTAAAGTTCCTCCCTACATTTCTTTTTCTCTATCACCCTACGCTCAGAGTACCCTTCCTCCCGACGAGTTGTAACCCCTCGAAGTTTTCCTTGATCGCGTTCTATGGAGTTCCTACTACTCACGTGAGAACTTAATGTCGATCCTTGATCCATCAGGTAGGGATTATTTTATCCTTCGCCTATCCTTTTTATGTATCATGTAGGGTGGGTATGCTTTTTCCCCTATGGAAATTGATGAAACCTAACTTAATGAAGATAATGAACGGACCTTTAAAAGAATAAGAATGAAAGGGGGTGTGATCGATGACCTGTTGTACTCTTTTATTGTTGATATATGTTGTGAATTATATGGGCCTATGCTTACTGAAAATCATGGCCATTGGTGGTATTTCTCTATGCACTAATGAACCTAAGTTTTTTGGATATTTAAATAATCGTAACATGGAATTGTTTAATTACGTATACTCGGTAAAATAAATTGAAAGCACCCGGATCAACCCTTTTCTGTGATAACCTCGGTTTAAGCACAGTGGAATTGAAACCATGGAGTGTGTTAAATCTTTTAAAATAGAAAATACCTACATGGGCCTTCCTTGTGTTGGTGGTAGCGGTTTGGTTGTTTCTTTCACAGGTAGATTGCTGGGGAAACACGGGTGGGGATAAGATCCCATGTTGTTATACTTTCTCTGGTTGTGGATTTGAGGTTGTGTGATTACTCTTCTTATATCACGAATTAGGGTGGGATCCTCTATTATTGAGAAACCCTTGGCTCCTGGATTTTGGGAACATGGGGCTGTATATTGGGGTTTTCTTTGGTTCCAGTACTTCGAGGGATCTCACTAATCCCTTTGTTGTTGTGACTTTGCAAGAGAACCGAGTGTGAATGCTTAAATTATTGTTGGTTGTAACTTTTTCCCTTGGTTTTTGCTTATTTTGTTAGTTGCCCAGTAGTGAAAAACTTTATTTAAATAAGATTACTTGAACATGGAAGCAAGAATATCTTAAATGGGAATTGGTTCTGGGGGGTGAGTTGTGACTTAGCTGTGAGCAGTGTGCTTCCTATGAATAGGGACGAGTGTGCCTGTGCTTGGATTGGCTTTGGAAACCCTTGGTTGGATTGAGTGTTTGTTACTTATACATATATTTGTAGTTCTTGTATTTCTTATTCGTGCCCCACCCAAGTTGAGCACTTAGTGTCGAACACCCCCATTTCATCGGGGAGGGTGTTTTTCCCAACACTACTATTAGTGGCTGGTTATTAGCTCCTTTCTGCTCCCTTTCCCAGATAGTCCAAGTATCTTCGGGGAGGATGTGATGGTCTGAGGTCCATTATTAGCCCAAGAATTTTTGGGCAGGGTGGTTGCGGTGTTTGGCCCAGGTGTTTACGGGCAGGTTGTTTCCCAAGTATCTTCGGGATGAGGCTCAGGTGTCTTCGGGCATGATGGCAGCTTTCTGGCCTAGGTATCTTCGGGCGTGGCAGTGGTTATTCTATCCTAGGTGTTTTCGGGCATGGTTACGTGAGGTTGTTCTGGCCCAGGTGTCTCCGGGCGGGATAGCGGTTGTGGCCCAGGTGTTTGCGGGCGGGTTGTGTGGTTGTGGCCCAGGTGTGTGTGGGTGGGTGTGGAAGTGGGACTGCGGTGAGAATGGAAGGATTGGTTCGATGCGTAGGATGTCTTTATTAACTGGTGGGAAAGCGGTGCGGGGTACCCAAACATTGATGTGTTATTACTATACTTTACTTGACTTGCATTATTTGGGGAGTGTGCCTTGGTGAGGCTTGGGTGGATAGTTTACCTTGTTATGGTTATCTCTTTTTTCACGGGGCATTAGAATGTATCCTCACTTGTGCAAAAGAGTCTTTGGTTTTCCTTACTGAGTGTACTTGTATGCTCACCCTACGTATATAAAACTGTTTTCAGGTTTCTAGGAGGATATCAGGGATCGTGCAGGATCGTACTAGCTCCGACCTTGGGGCAGCTGCTGTTGTCGTTTTCCTTTTCTTGGTACTTTAATTTTTTTTGAGTTTTTTGGCTTTTATCCCTTACTTTTGAACATGCATATGGGAATGGTTTACTTTTGGCTTTAACCTTTACTTTCATCTTGGGTGTTGTTGGGGTTTCTACCTTATCTCTTGATCCTATAAAAAAACATTAATGCCTTCCATTTTTGTGTGAGATTTTGTACCCTTGGCGCTGGTCGCCACTTCAGGACCTATTGAAGGCGGGTTTCAGGGGTCATTATCTCTCCTTCAACTTAAATAAAGAAGGTCTTGGAAAACTGCTGGCCTTTCCCTCCTTTTGGTGAAGGCGGGTCGTGACATAGTAAAACTCAGTATGCCACCACCAACGGTGTCTACAAAATATCTGGTATAAATAATTGTGCATGAAAAAAGGAAAATTAATAATAAATGACAAGGAATGATTAAGTTCCCTTATCCAATTTAGGACCATTAGCAACAATAATTTCCATTTTCATATCTTACCATTTCCAACACATTTAGCATGGGTTCATCAAACACAACAAGTTACACAGATTAAAGTACACAATTATATACATAAGGAAAACACACAATTTTCTTACCTCACAAGACCAACATCCACCTTCCAACCACATCCACACCTCGAAGCATCATTTTGGGTGGATGCAACCGATAAGGAAATAGAGAATCAGTCTTATCCCTACCTCATGCATTAGGGGTGGAGTTTAGAGACTCAGTCCAACTCGACCTGTGGGTCTAGAACCTCAGTCAATACCCCACACTACCAAACTATGTGCACATGAAATACATATATGTAACCATTAACCATTTACCCAACATCGCAACCATTTCCCAAGGAAAACATAAACCATAACAATAACATGAGGGTTAACACCATTCCTTAACCCATTAACACATTTACCACCCTTCACCTCATTTATCCATTTAACCCAATTCCATTTTATTATGAATATCTCACTAAGAATTCATTCATTGTGCCTATCTCACTAGGATTTTTACTTTATTCCTAACTCACTAGGCTTCATTACCATTCTCATGACCCATTCCATTATGGTTTTTAATCATTTCCACATCTTAAGCCAATATCCCTTAGGTTACTATCAAGCTTAGGTGCACCACCTAGCTTCTAACCCAACACAAATAGTCACATCAACATATTTATCAAGGGCTCTATATGATTACACAACAATCTCACTTATTCTTCACAAATCTCTAGGTCTAGGAGAGTCGGCACACCCCATGGGTGGCCCTATATTAGTTTCATTACCCTCGACACATCCTATGGGGACTGTGAGGGTCTCCATTTACATTTTTAACAACCATTTTACCTAAACATGTCAAGGGTGATCAAAACATGCCAAGAGACACCCAAGAACAAAATCACACATGCAAAAATCCTCAAATAAACCATAGGACATAACTAGTATACCACCTGCCTGGATTTCATGGGTGAATTCACTCTTAATCGAGCCCATAGATTTCGATCCAACCAATATTTGAAGCTTTAACCTAAATCACACCCAAAGAGTAGGGTTTCAGAGCTTTAGAAAGAGAGGAGAAGAAGATACAAACCCTAAACTCAAAAGAGAATCAAGGATGGGATTATCCTTACCTGGAGCTTCAATACACAACCAACAGCACCAAAAAAGCCTTATAAATGAGGGTGATTGATCTCTTGGATCTCTTGTGAGATTTGGTACATCCCTAGGGTGAAGAGGAGTGAATTGGGAGGAAACCCCGAGTTGGGTATTAAAATCCAAGAGTGGAAAAATTATAATTTTTAAAAAAAAAATGGGTCTCACGGTTTACCCGCATGGTTTTCCAAACCCTGTGAAAACCATGTGGAGGCCACTTTTCAATGTCCCACCTCCTTCATGGTTTCCTAGGTTTTCTGCACAATTAGCACTAACCGTGCGCAGACCGTCCAGCCTACCCAGAAAACCCCCTTTTATCTATTTTTCATGTCTTGAACCCTTGGAACACCCCTGATCCTCTTAAAAGACTTGTTTAAGTACTTAATTGACCAAAAAAATTGATTCAAACCAAAACTTAATCAATAAAATACCTTTCCAAGATCCCAGATCTTACAATCTCTCCACCGTATAATGGCTCATCCTCAAGTCGAGATCCCAAGCTTGATTACACTTATGAGGAAAAGAGATCAGGCCAATGAGCCCACATATCTGAGTCCTGCTCCCAAGTTTCTTTTTGAACCTTCACATTCTCCCACACTACTTGCACTAATGGCACAACCTTTCCCCGCAAGAATTTCTCACTGTAATCCATGACACAAACTAGATGTTCCTAAAAGGATGCATTAACCTCAAACTCAACATCCTCAACATCCACCATGTGAGTTGGGTCAGAGTGATACCGTCAAAGCTAAGACACTTGAAAAACATCATTCTTCTCATTATACCGCTGTGGAAGAGTCAATCAGTATGCCCCTAGCCCGATCCTCTCCACAACCTCAAATGGCCCCACATACCTGGGCGCCAACTTGCCCTGCTTCTGAATCTTTCGGTGACCCAACCTTAGTGACACTCAAAGGAACACACTATCAACCACCATTAACTAAAGGGTTATACACCTTTGATATGCATATAACTTCTACCTACTCTGATCCATTACCATTCATTTCTAAATCAACTCAACTTTCTCTAATGTCTCCTGCATTAGACCCAGTCCCAACAACTTGGATTTACCTGCCTCCAACCAACACAGTGGAAATCTACACAGCCTCCTGTAGAGATCCTCAAATGGTTCCATATGAACTGTATCCTAAAAATTGTTTTTGTAGTAAAATTAAAAAAGTGATAGGTGCTTTTCTTAGGAACCAATGAAATCCAAGACACAATCCCTCAACATGTCTTATAATACTTGGATTGTATGATCCGACTGCCCGTCTGTCTGCAAGTGGAAATCCTTACTCAAAAGCACCTGAGTACCAAGCACCTTATGCAAACCTTACTAGAAGTGCGATGTGAAATAAGGATCACGATCCAAAACAACAGTCTATGGTACACTATGAAACCTTACTATTTCCCGAACATACAACTCCCCCAACTGGTCAAATGTGTAAGTCTCCTGAATCAGTAAGAAATGATCCAATTTTGTTAGATAATCCACAACCACCTAGATTTCATCATTCTTCCATGTTTTCCTCATAAGAACCACCACAAAATCCATCATCACATCATCCCACTTCCATTATGGAATGGGAAATGAATGTAACAAACCACCTGGTCAATGATGCTCGGCCTTCACCTACTGAAAAGTAAGACACTATGCCATAAATCCTGCAACTCCTTTTTCATTCTTAACCACAAAAACTGTCTACATAGATCATGATAAATCTTGGTCAAACCAAGATGCATTTCCCATTTTGATTCATGTAACTCATGCATCAACTATTCCCGCATGTACACTGGTAAAACCACATGATCATGCACACAAACATACCCATCAATACTGATAGCCCAACCTGAAGGTGGATCCCCACCTTTAAGACTTTCTTTCATGGACAAAAATTAAGGATCATCGAGCTAAATTTACATAACTCGACCCAAAATCATCGACTCAACCTCCACGGAAGCAAGATTCACCTGACCATTTTCCACCTGCACCTCCAATTTCATCTCTCAAACAAAGACATCACCTTCCACTCGGTGCTAGATTCTTAAACCACCTGTTTTTGAGCCTTCCTACTCAAAGAATCAGCAACATTGTTCCCTTTCCCTGGTGTATATACCATCTCAAATTCAAAATACAGGAGATACTCAACCCAACTTTGTTGCCTAAGATTCGAATCTCGTTGCAAAAAGATATACTTTAGACTCTTGTGATCAGTATACACCATGAACTATTACCCCAACAAGTAGTGCCTTCAGCACTTTAAGGCATATACTACTACCTCCAACTTAAGATAATGAGTGGGATAATTCCAATCAGGGGTCTCAATTTCCTCAACCCATGAGCCACCACCCACTCATCTTGCATCAACACATCCCCAATCCTGATAGCAGATGCATCACAAAATAGGGCATACTTCCTACCTAGGTCAAGTAATATCAAGACTGGTGTTGTCATCAATCGCTTTTTCAACTCTTGAAAGGAATTATTACAAGCCTCAGACCACTCAAACCTGATTCCCTTCTTGTTCAATCCCAACAATGGTTCTTCCAAGTGGGATAAATCCTGAATGAACCTCCGGTAATATCCGACCAAACCTAGAAATCTCAGAACATATGAAACACTCTTGGGATTATCCTAAGACACAAATAGCCTGAACTTTCTATGGATCAACTAACACACCTTCCTCAGAGATGATGTGACCCTTAAAAGGCACTTCTCCAATCTAGAACTGACACTTTGACAGCTTAGAGTTAAGGTGATGTTCTCTGAGTGTACTCAAGACGAGGTCAAGATGTTGGGCATCATCATCATGAGTTTTCAAGTACACCAAGATGTAATCAAAAAAGATAGCCACAAACAAATCCAAATGAGGGGGAAAGATCCGGTTCATCAAATTCATGAACACCACGGGTGCATTGGTCAAGTAAAAAGGCATTACCAAAATCTCAAACAACTCGTACTCACTTCTAAAAGTTTTCAGCGATATGTTAGAAGGCCTCACACTCAACTAGTGATAACCCGATCTTAGATCAATCTTAGAAAACACTGATGCAACCCTCAGTTGGTCAAACAGGTCATAAATTCTAGGAAGAGGGTACCGATTTTTCATCATCATCTGATTTAACTTCTAATAATCAACAGACAACCTTAACAATTCATCATCCTTCTTTTCAAAAGGCACAGGAGATCCCCAAGGAGACATACTAGGACGTATTAACACCATACGCTCTAACTCCACAAGATGAAATTTTAACTCCTAGAGTTCTATTGGTTCCATTCAGTATGGTATAATAGACACTGGCTCTGCTCCTGGCAGAAACTCAATCATGAACTCAACATCCCTCTCAGGTGGAAACCTTGATAAATTATCAAGAAACACATCCTGAAACTAATCCACTACTAGAGGGAAGACAAACTGTTCCCCTCTTTCATTATCAAGCACAAGGCAAGCTACCTAAGCTGTGATCCTACCCAACTACTGACAAAACAGCCCTGCACGACCTACTCGAACATCCCATTCTCCAGGATGGACGTAATTGTCACCCCCCAAGTGACCTGAATGATACCCTACGACAATAACAGTCTATGCTCACCCGATACAATGCCAACCAGTCCATACCCAAGATCAGGTCAAATCCTAACATCTTGAGAATGAACATGTCCCACAGAGAGTGATACCCGCCGAATTCCAGAGCACACCCCTTACACTACATGATGTCTTCATTTCACACCCCCAATGGAGTGTCAATCGACATCACCCCACACACACTCTCCATAGGCAAACCCAACGCTACTACAAACTAAATAGAAATAAAAGAGTGTGTGGAACTAGTGTCAATCGATTCACTAGAAAGCGTAGAAGCCACAAGGATCGTGCCTCGGACAGTTGATGGCCCAACCTTTCCATCACCAGGTGAAAACTGAACTACATGAAGCTGAACTGCCCCTCTACCATGGGTTCCAACCTATGTGCCCTACAGCACACTGCCCTACTAACGTGGGTGATCCTGCCCTAGAGTTCCACATCCACCGCCTCTACCAGTACGACCCGTGGAGCTCTAACTGCCTGTCTAATATGGAGAAACTAATCCCTTGCCTCTGCATGGTATCTGTCTGTCACCAATATTCATACTCTCTTAAGGAGGGTTCTTGCAGAACCTCTCCACGTGTCCCAATCTTCTGCATGACCGGCACTCGACTGGAGGTTGAGGACACTATCCATGCATGTTTCCCGACCTTCTACACTAATAGATGAACACCTGATCACCACCCTGATAGTCTGACCCTCTCTTCTAACCACCTTGCACACTACCACCCTGCTAAAAACTACCAAAACAATTCTTCTGGTCCTCAGAAGCTTCACCACTTGTCTACCCAGCTGGCATGACAAGCCCACTACCTAAATCCCCATTTAGGTTCCCTTATAAGATAAAAACTTGATCCAATACCTCTTTAAACCACTTCAAGCGAAAGATATTCACCTGAGACCTAATCTCATGTCTTATCCTATCTTGTAAATGACTTGTAACTGCCACCTCATCCCTCACCAATGTTGTAACAAAGCATCGCAGTTTATTGAACCAGCTAGCATACTCCATCACCGACATCGACCCCTAAGTCAGGCTCATGAACTCTATATCCCGCTCTTTCCTCAGAGTCTCTGGGTAAAAATTATCAAGAAAAGTTTCCTAAAAATCCTTCCAAAACATCCCCTCAAATTCCTCAGTTTGAGCCAGGATGTCCCACGAATGCTTTTCCCAGCCCCGTAACATATAAGCTTCCAACTTGTTTCACTTCCCAACAGAAGTCTCCAGATGGTCATGTATCATCTGGACACACTCTATCCAGAACTCTGTTGCCTCTATCCCACCCTCTCAAGTAAAGTTCGTAGGGTTTGGCATCTGATACTCTCTGGTCATCTCAAACAAACTCGGTGCGACCCACCCAGGGTCCCAATCCATCATTTGCATAAAACAATCCAATTTCTCTTGGAACCATTCTTCCACACTTTCCTGGATCACCGCATTCTCTTTCCCCTCTACTGGAGGAGTTTTCTCAGCAACATCCTCTTATTTCCCAACCGGCGCTGGACGTCATGGTGGCATTTTTCTACATTTCCAAACATAAGGTTTAAAACACATACTATAAAACTATAACAACTTTATAACAAGGAGGCTTTTCAACATCCACAACAACCCTTAACATTTTGAAAAACACCACCCCAACCATCACTACCACGGGCCATGGTCTATAATGGTAAGCAACCATACACCACCAAAAGGCTCACACAACATGTTACAAAAAAACATTTTAATTCATTAAAAACCTTTAATTACACATATTTTATTAATCATCACTTATCATTTTTTATCTTCACCCCCTTGTATTGTTTCGTTTACAGTATTTTCCATTTTCAATTATCAAGATGCAAAGTGCATTCTATATTTCAGGCCTCACACACCCAACCTGTGTGTTCCTACCATGATGCATGCCACCTATCTCTTTAGGTGCCTACAATGATGCATGAATGCACAACCTCGTGCCATTGAGGCCATGAGAAAAATATCATAAAATAATTGCATCACACAACATTTTCATCACCCAATGGTGAAATATCATCAACTATAACATCACGCAATCAAGAACAACAATTCCCACCCTAGGTGACTTGGGGTTTCCCTCATACATGGGTTAGCTACTCCCAAGACTGAGCTCATTACCAAGGCCCAACACATCCTAACTTTCGTCTACCATCCCAAATAACAAGATTCCAGAGAAGGATAAGAAAGACCTCCCTCTAATACCACTTTGTAACATCCCCGACCTGGAACCTACTAAACTGGTACTCTGAGTCGGGTGGTTACATGACCTTATGTGTGCCTCCATGTACGGCAAAGGTTTCCGACTAGAAGTAGCAGTTCAAATAGTCAATTGGGGATACTATACCCCCTTTTTATTAGAGTATACCATGACATAAGATAAAAAAATGGTGGAATAATAATCAATAATACCAGATAAATCATAAAGAACAATTTCCCCAAAACAGGGTACAACCATTTCCAACATTAAGTATTTCATGTCGTGCTATAAGTGCAAAAGTGAACAAAACCCAGAATGAAGAAAAACTATAAAATCCCCCAAAATGGTCACAACTCCAAGTCTGGGTCCTCCTCCACAAACACCCATTCCAAAATAACTCCCTAACAAGATCCTTTTCTCTTGTCCTGACCAGAAAACATGAAGTCTACCCAGGTACCCAAAGGCGGCCCAAGCAGGGTGTGAGTACAACTCAGTAGGCCACCACCAATGATGATTAAAAAATATCTGTTATAAACAATTGTGCATGAAAAAAGGGAAATGAATAATAAATGACAAGGAAATATTAATTACCCTTAGCCCGTTTAGGACCATTACCAACAATTATAACCATTTCCATATCTTACCATTTCCAACACATTTAACATGGGTTCATCAAACACAGCAAGTTACACTGCTTAAAGAGCACAATTACATACATGAGGAAAACAGAAAATTTTCCTACCTCACTAGGACCAACTTCCTTATGCCAACTATATCCACATCTCGAAGCATCAGTTCGGGTGGATGCAACCGATAGGGAAACAGAGCATCAGTTCTATCCCTACCCCGTGCATTAGGGGTAGAGTTTAGAGCCTCATTCCAACTCGACCCATGGGCATAGAACCTTAGTCAATACCCCACACTACGAAGATATGTTCACATTCAATACATATATGTAACCATTAACCATTTACAAAACATCACAATCATTTCCCAAGAAAAACATAAACCACATCAATAAAATGAGGGTTAACACCATGACTTAACCCATTAACACATTTACTAACCTTCACCTCATTTACCCATTTAACCCAATTCCATTTTATTATGCTTATCCCACTAAGAATTCATTTATTGTACCTATCTCACTAGGATTTTTTCATTATGCCTAACTCACTAGGATTCATTACCAGGCTCATGACCCATTCCATTATGGTATTTATTCATTTCCACATCTTAAACCAATATCCCTTAGGTTATTATCAATCCTAGTTGAACCACCTAGCTTCTAAACAAACAAAAATAGTCACATCAACAGGTTTATCAAGGGCTCTACATAATTACACAACAATCTCACATGTTCTTCACAAATCCCTAGGTCCAGGAGAGTCAGCACACCCCATGGGTGCCCCTAGATTTGTCTCATTACCCTCGACACATCCCATGGGGATCGTGAGGGTCTCTATTTACCTTTTTAATAACCATTTTACCTAAACATGAAAAGGGTGATCAAAACATACCAAGATACACCTAATAACAAAACCACACAAGCACAAATCCTCAAATAAACCATGGGATATAACTTGTAGACCACCTACCTCGATTCCGCAGGTGAACACACTATTAATTGAGCCCTTATATTCCGCTTCAACCAAATTTTGAATCTTAGACCTAAATATCATCCAAATATTATGGTTTTAGATCTTTGGAAAGATAGGACAAGATGATACAAACACTAAACTCAAAAGATAAGCAAGGATGGGATTAGCCTTACATGGAGCTTTGATCCGCAACCAATAGCACCAAAACGCCTTAAAAATGAGGTATATTGATCTCTTAAAGCTCTTGAGAGATTTGGTTCGTCCCTAGGGTGAAGAGGGGTGAATGGGGAGGAAAACCTGAGTTGGGTATTAAAATCCTGGAGTGGCAAAATTGTAATTTTTTTGAAAGTTTCTCAGTAACATGGTTTGCCCACACGGTTTTCCAAACCGCGTGCAAACCGTGTGGAGGCCGCTATCCAAAGTCCCACCTCCAACATGGTTTTCTGGGTTGTCTGCATGGTTAGCACTAACCGTAAGCAGACTGTGTGGCCTACCCATAAAACACCTTTTTCTCTATTTTTCGTGTCCCGAACCATCGGAACACCCCCGAGCCTCCCCGAGAACTTGGGTAAGCACTTAATTGACCAAAACTAGGGATTCAAACCAAAACATAAATGATAACATACCTTTCCAATATTCTAGATCTTACAAAAATTATCTTAGAGTGAGTTTTTTATATTTTTCTGAGAAGTTTCATTTTTTTATGAATAGTGAAAAATACTGCATTATAGTTAAAAACATCCTTTTTGTGAAAAATAATTATTACATTTTAAATTGATTTTAAAGTCACAATAGATTAATACTACATATATTAATCAAATATAGTTCATTGGAATCATTTTTTATATTAAAAGTATATATAAAAAATTAATGAAATTTTGAACGTCTCTTTTACCTGCCTTCTTGCCACATTTGTGGGATTAGTGTTAAACTTAATTTACTAACTTTTGTGAATTGAATTTGAAAAAATAGAAATACATGGTTGTAATCAGTATAAAATTTATGGTCTAATAAAATCAACTTAATTTTTATGAATAAGTAACTTCAGTATTTTTTACCACAGTAAAAGGTAAATAGGGTAATTAAGGGTAACAATAATATTATAAGAATTATAAATTTACCCTAACACTTATCCTAATTTAATTGGAAGAGTGGGTTTCGACCAAAATCAACATTATGTAGAAATTATAACCATTTTAAACCACTTGGGTAACAATATGACATTTATAATATTCTATTTAAATTAAGTTAAAAATGTCATGCTCATATTTTTAATAAATATACAATTTTAATTATAGGGATATAAAAATATAAACTCAAATATAAATAGTAATTGGAAAGATAAAATGTTTCTATACATCATGATAATTTATTTATAATTTTTATTGACAAAATAATTAACTTAAATGGTAACCCAATGATGATGCAGGTAATTGTTTAAATAATGTAAAAGTCAAATGAATAATATTAAAAATATCAATATAAATATAAATTGAGTGATTTAATGTCATACACAGTTTTTATTGATGAAATGGACATTCTGGTAATCTTTTAGAAGTCTTGGATTGAATTTATCTTGTTGGTTAGTTTTTTTATAAGACAAAATAGCAAATAGTGTCCAAATTGGCATTTATGATATTTTAAAATCAATAATATTTTATTAAATTGTATAAAATATCTAAAAAACCAAAATTCATCCAACTAATTAAAATAATTCTTAAAATGTCATCATTTTCACATCTATTAGCTATTTGGTATTTTATAATAATTATATTAACCCGTAACGTATAAACTATATGATATCACAGTAATAGTTAAAGAGGTCAAAAAAGGGTTAAAACGAAACGATAAGGATTAAAAAAATAAAAAGATCTCAAATAATTATTGGATGAATAAAATTTTACCACTATCACCTAAGGTTAAAAAATTAATCATTTAATGGACAATTTTCCCTAAAAATTGCATACATATTATTAAAATCAAAGAATATGACAAAATGTCACACTCTCATTTCTTTTAAGTATAATAATTTTAATATATAAATAACAAGGAGATAACTTCGATTATAAATATACTATAGAAAACTAAATAGAATTTTATACATAACAGTATTTTATTTATAACTTTTAAAGATTAAATAATTACCATAAATGATGACCGAGTAGTTAATCAGTATTTATTTTATTAATAGAAATATCGAATAAATGGTTTTAAAAATATTAAAAGAAATATAATTTGAATTAATTAAGATGATTAAAGAATTTTATAGGTGGCTGTAAAATTTTAGCATATATTAAATGGATTGGTTTGAAATTATATTTTTTTTGGATTTTATTTAAAGTCAAATTAATGAATATTGTTAAAATCGACACTATTTATATTTTATAGAACAAATAATTTTCTAAAATATTTAAATATCCGAAAAATCATTTAAAAATAAAATTTTATTATTATAAGGTCATAAATGTCATAAAATTTCCATTTATTGGCGATTAACATCATATAAGTAAAAATTTATTACCTTTTAATATTTAAAATTTTATTACAATAATTAAAACTAAATAGATTAATTAAAGGTTAAATCCAAAATATAAGGTTAATATTGTGACCTTAACATGTCTAAAAATCATTGATTTAGATTATTTCGACCCATACTCATCTTATCTTTGAAATAAATCACTTTGAAACTATTTTAAATCAAAAATCAATTAATATTAATTTAATATTTTAAAGGATTCCAAGAGTGCCCCTCCCCTGTCTTATAAAAAGCCACCTCATACCTCACTTCCTTACACCACTTTGAGTCTTATTTATAGAAAAAACCATAAAAATTCCCCTTATCAACTTCCCTAGACACATATTACAGGTTTTTGAAATCTCAAAATACCAACTCTAGGGTCCCTAAGAGGAGATCCAAAGTATGTTCTCCAAAGAATAGGTAATCATCTTTACTGACTCCTTCAAAATTATTTCTTCTTATACTTCCTATTAACATGTTTTTTACATAATAAAATAGTAAATAAATTATAATATAAATTATAAGCTTTTATTATGAATATGTTACACCCATATTATTTCTTTTATCCATCCTATGAAAAACAATATCACCATGCGTGTGTGCGTACGACTTACTATCTCCATGTTGTGGTGTAATTTTTTTTTCATGAATACTTTATTTGGATGGGTATAATGATGGATATAATGGATATAAATAAAACATATGACATTATAGTGACTCTTTATAAATAATATATCATCCAATTCCCCACCCTTTTACCAATAATAAAATGATATCATCACTCGTACATACGTAAGGCTTACCACCTCCATGACGCGATGAGATTCATTTTCCATGTTAAATACTAAAGAATGATTATAAAAATATATATAATTAATAAATATGATATATATGATATAATAATTCTACTGTAATAATATATATATATATATTTTATTTACTTTCTTCCATTCAAAATGATAACAAAACGGAAACAACGTTCATGAATAAGTACGACCTGCCATCTCTATGAACAGTTTATTCCATTTAATATATCTATCCTTTATATATATTTATACAATAAATATATATGATACATAAATCATGTTTTAAATTCTTAAAGTAATTAAATAATTATCTAATTAATAGGATCAAGAATAATGATTCAAAACATGTATGATAAACAAGGCAGTTATTACGCAAAATGTTGCATTAACTTAGAATTGTTAATAAATGGGTAATATAATGTCATAATTGAATCATATATGATATAATAAAAATTATTATGATTTTAATATAAGTTAATAATTTTTTTAAACCTGCTATACTAGATTTTCAGACTCATATAGAGAGAATCGGACCCAATGTAATGGTTAATTTTACAATCTCATTTTTATTCGGGATTGTTTATATATAAGTATCTACTGTGGAATATATATCATCCATGTCCATGTTTATAAAAAATAATTTCAAAAGGAATATTTTTAAGGTTTTATTTAAGGAAATATTTAACTAAAACATCATTTAAAATGTTTCTAAGATTTATTCTTCTAAATATTTTAATTCATGTCCATGTTTTCAAATTTGGTTTTCAAGATTTATTTATAAGTAAATGAATATTTTAAAATTTTAATTTTATAATTTATATAAAAAAATTTAAAGTTTTATGATACAATTTGATTCAAAAATCTGTGTTTTATGTTTTCTTTTATAAATGCACATCTTTTAAATAAATTATTTCAAAGTAAAAGTGTATTTTTTTCAAGATATTTCGAATGATTTTTTTAGAGTATTTTAATCTATTTCAACATATTTTGTTGAATATAATATACCTTATTTTCATGAATTTATTATGATAATTTTGACTATAGATGTTTTATTTTTATACCATTCATGGTTTATGGTTAATGTATTAAAATTTCGTATGCTATTTTTAATAAGAATGTTTATGTTGGTAATGTTTCACCATATTCATATGATAAATTAATTGGATTTAGTAAGTGATGTATGGGGACCTCTATATCCTCTCGATTCATCGGTAGGTCTCAAGAAAAAGAAACTAGTTTGAATTTTACATGTTTATGTATAGTGTCTTAGCTGAAGCCTTGACAATATGATTATGATGTCTGACATTAAGAATTCCCTCGTTATGAGATTAGTTCCATGTGGTTATTCAACTAGTAGAATATCCATGGTTATATTTTCATGATAATGTGATTATTTTATATGGTGTTGTCTATTCCTTCCTTAATATACTCAAAATTCTATTTAAAAGGAATGTGTTTTAGTTGTACACCTTGCCTTAAAAGTTTATGCTTATCTACGAAATCTTTGGCTATATTATTTTCCATTATTGAGCATATAAGATCACCCCTTTCTTATGTTTTATATTACTAGGATGCCAAGATGTGTACTATTATTGATATGAAGGGTTCATATAGAAGAATAATGGTGTTATAAAAGGATTATATATGTTGTATTTTATGTTTTTAAATGTAATATAAAGTTTATGCATGTAATCTATTTTCTAAAAATTATAAACTTATCAGTATTTTGGGATTAAACACTTCTATCTATGAAAATGTATTAAAATAATGTACTAGTTTTGGGATAGTGGGGTCAGTTCATTATAGGGTACATCGGAATTAGTATCCATAAATCATATATTTTATTTTTCGTTTTCATCCTCTCATCTTGAATAAATGTCACTTGAGATATCTTTAGATTTAATCCATGTGACATTTATTTCCTTATTTAGTATTTTTTAATTATCCAAATACTTATTCTTATACTTGACATTTAGATAATCAACTTTTATATGTCTTTTCCTCTTACATTCATAGTAGGTATTCTCATTAGAGGAGTCATATTTTTTCAATCTATCCACCAATTTTCTATTTTATCATAATTTTCTTTATAATTTGACTTATCAAAACTTTTATTATTTTTATAAAACTTATTAAATATTTTATATAGTTTTTCTATTTCCTTATAACTTTCTATATCAGCATCGCAGCCACTTTTAATGTCAGATTTGAAAACTTCCTTGGCTTTTGACTATGATGCTTTAAAGGCAATGGGTTCTCTTTTCAGTTCACAATATTCATTTTTTAGTTTTAAATATAATTCATACATTATCAACATTAGAATTAACACTTTTACTAGTAGTTTTTTGGTGTCACACGACTCTCAAATAAATACAATAATAACATTCCAATGACTTATTAGGCATCTCATGATCCTTAGTTCTTGATCTTTATAATATATCTTTTTTTAACTATAATCATATTTCTTATGATCTCATTGAAACTAAGATACATTTTAGATATTGATTCATTGGAAATAATTTTTAATGTATCATACTTAATAGTATATGTATTTAGTCTCATTTCTTTAACCTTGGATGTGTTGTCATGGGATGTAGAAAGGATATCCAAAATTTGATAAGCAGTATCACAAGAAGATATACTATAAAATTTATCCTCTTCTAAATCACAAAATAAGGAATTCATGTATTTGCGACTTGAATCATAAGCAACTTTAGTTTGAGTGTCTCATTCATTTATAGTGGTTTTAGGTTTTTTATATTGATATTCTATAAATCCCCCAATTTATAAAAACATCCCAGTTAATAAAAATAGTTTAAATATAAGATTTTATGTTTTTGAAATATTTCTCAAATAATTGATCACAACTCAATTAAAATAGTTTTATAATCACATAAACATTTTAAAAAAATCTAATCCTATCAAAAATGATATATAAATCATTGATTAAATATAACTATCATGGTTTTGATTTGAAAAATTATTTTTTAAGGAATAAACTAATTTTCAAAAATAATGTAAACAAAAATGAATTAACACACATTGGAAATAAATATAATAGGTGAAGTCTTAATTCAAGTCATAATCCTATATATTTTATATTCAACCATTTCCAAGCATGTTTTTTAAATAATAAATAGATCCAAAACCCAGATTAGTTTTTATAGTTACAATAATACACAAACTAGTTTAGGAAACACACAGTATCTTCCACAGTTATTCATGGGATAAAATTTGTAAAAATAATATGATAGAGTATCTAGTACTCTCTAATACAATGATCAATCATGTTCTAATAAGTATAAAGAGTAATTTAAACATATCTTTATGGTAAGAAAAAAAATAAAGAGATAAAAATAGAAATATAGACAGTTTGAAGTAGCTAAATATGATCAGCTTCAGTCGATCAATTGTCTTTAGATCTATCCTTGAAAAGTCTTAAAGTAAATATGTCACTAAGATTTCAAAAATAGTGTGTTTTTGAATCACATTGTAAAGTTTTCCATGTGATCAGTATTTTAGTGTAAGTCTTCTATTGTTACCCCTAAGTGGTTCTTCTTATTAAATAAATAACCTTATCTAATTAGACATTTGAGAATATTGAAAAATTAATCCATGTAATCATTATTATAATTTTTAATCCTTAAATTAAATCAGTTTTTAGTAAATGAATCTAAATATATCCATTAGAGTTTCAAATATTCCACACGGATTAAGTTAGACATAGTCATTTAGACTTTACTTAAGCATGATAACTCTAGAATGTGTCACTTGAACTTGTGATTACATGAGCTTATGATAACTTGATATAGTTACTTTATTTTTATCACTTGACACCGTAACTTTCTTGTGATCACTTGATTTCAACATTTTTTCACTTCACTACTTCATGTGGTTGGTTCAATACTTTACCAAAAATTGATATCCTTTTTCATGTTCACTTGAAGTCTTCATGTGGTAGGTTGAATCCTATGTGCAGTCACATGAACACTCCATGTGGTTGGATCAATATACATACATCAGTTCATGATATATATAATATTTTCTCATCTAACACACAGTTAATTTTTTGTTCATGTTGTAATGAACCGAACATTTTAATAATATTTATTTCATAAATTTGTGTGTTATTTTATACTCAACAAAACTATATCCTTTAATTAAAGAAGTGAGTATAATTAAATGAGATCGTTGGATTTCAACTGTTATATGACTGTTGGTCAATATGACCGTTGGAAACTAAAATATTAATGTTATAATTATTGTTTATAAATACAAGTGATATTAGTTTTTTAATACAAAAAGAAGATTTCATGGCCTTATACAGTAGACTCTGGTCGTACGAAGCCCGTCTGTCAGAGCTTGGGAAGGAGGTAGCATCTCTGGGCATTTCTCTGGACCAAGCCCAAGCTGAGCTTCAACATGTGAAACTTGAATGGAATCACCTAAGGGAGAAGTTCAAGCTGATAAAAATCACCACTCGGGAAATGTTTTCTGAGTCACCCCAAGATTCTATCACCATATCACATCTTACACTTAGGTCCTATGCAGGGGTTATAACGGGCTATGTAACGAGAGCTTAATTACGTTGTATAATACTTTTGTATAAATAATATTTTTATTACTTATTATGTTAACTTTTTGAATTTCAAATGTTTGGATAAATATAGGATGAATTTATAGTAGTTCAATATTATTGATGAATTTTGGAAAAGGGTATTTTAAAATATTTTTGTATACTTTAAATAAATAATAATGTGAAATGATTTTCAAAAAATGGTATTCTACAGTTTTGATCAGTAAGAAATTTAAGGTCTAATAAGATAGACTTGATTTTTAGTGAATAGTAAAGTATGAATAGTAACATACACTTATGAATAGTAATGAATAGTAAATTGGCCAAAAAAATATAAATTTCACTCATGAATGTATAAATTCAATTTAGACATCTTAAAAGTGAAAGAATGATCATAGTATAAGTTTTAATATTTTTGTATTTAAAAATTAATTTATTTAAAATTTTATAATTAATTTAATAATTTAAAATGGAAATTTATTTTCATAAAATCTAATCATAAATTGTTACTTTATTGTCTTATGGTTATACGATAATTTTATGGGACAGGTGTTACAAAACAAGTTATAGTTTTAGAGTTGTTTTTTGAATATATATTTATTTTAATTAAAAATTAAATTAAAAATATTTACAAACTTATTTTCCTAATATGTATTTCATTTTTGAATTCAGAGCATTGATATTAAGGTTGAATTTATGAAATTTTTATAAAAATTATTGTTTTTCGTTGAATAGTGAAAATACAGTTTTGAGTTGTAGTGTGTTTAATCACATATTTAATGATGTAATCATGATGTAATAATTATGGTCGAATTGTGAATAGTAATATATGTTTTGAGGTGTCCCAAGTGGCCATTACCATGGGAAAATACCATGGTCAAGCCCATGGTTTTGTAAATACCATCGATGAGGTGTCCCTTGAAATTAATTAAATATTTCCTCACTTTTTCTATAAATACCAAGCCATTCCCTAATTCCTTTCATTAAAAAATATTCCTAAATGAATATCTGGTCTTTTAACCTCCCAAGGAGTCCTCCCAAGGTTCCCTCATTCCCCCCAAGGTCCCAAACTTCAATCTTTTGAAGTTACTCGTCAAGGTTAGGGAACCTTTCACCCTCCTCTTTTAAGTCATGACTTCCTTTATATTATGTCTTATAGTTTCCTTTTTATTATGTGGGGGTTTGTTCTCTTATATAACTACTACTTTCCATTTCCTATTAAATTTATGAGATACCCTTTCCGCTCTCATTAGTTTATTTTTCTGAATTTTAAGTGACGTCACTAGGCTGCCAAATTTTTCACAAAAAAATCACATCTTCTCTTTTCATTCAAGTTTCCTTTTCATGTGGTATTTCATTCAAATATTCATACCATGATCTTATTTTTATGTTATTATGCCCCTATAATGTATTATGATATATTTATAAATGGTTTTTCCTTTCCCCCTCTCTTTTCAATATTTTCTAAAACCATGTTGTATAGCCATTATGGTGCACAATTTTAATATCAAAATCTCTCTTTCTCAAGAAATTATCTTATTTTATTTATGTTAATACCCAAATATGTTTTCATTTCTTGGGGTATTCATAAATATATAAAATTTATCAATTTTATTCTGAAATTGACATACATATAACCCTCACTCCATTTCCACAGGTTATAAATGACATAATGATCATATTTTTAAGCACTTTTAAAACGTCGCGATTTTGAAGTGAAGCCTATTTCTTTTACTCTTTATGGGTTATTTAGGAAATTTATGATTATGATCTATGTGGATCACATGAAAATAAATAAATATTAAGGTTTCTCCTTGATATCCCTCCAATTTATTGGGAAAATAATTTAATCTCAATAGATTACACGTTTCACGATACCTTAGTGAATAACCTTGGTAAGTTTTATGACACCTTGGGGATGAACCTTGGTGATATGTTCATGAATGTCTAAATTAAATGTTTTAGCCACATATTAAATTTATGTTTAAAGTTATTTTCATTATTATATTCCTCTACTTACATTTCTCATGTTTTTATGTTTTTCATCAAGTTCTTATTGGTTTCACAAGTAAATTGATTCCCTTGCTTTTCTTACTAGGCCTTCTGCTCACCCTTTTCCTTTGATGTTTGTCTCCAGGTTAGGAGATGCAGTAATTGTACTTAGGATGAAGATATGATGAATACTTACATGTGGTTTAGAAGATTTTTTTATGTTGTTTTCATGTATTATGTTCCAGATTTCCAAGATACTAGACTTTAAAGATCCTCTGTTTATAAAATGTTATGAAAAGTTATGTAATAAAAAGGCAGGATGTCATAGATGTTGTCACTTAGACTTCAATGTGTGCCCACTTATATACAATCACTTGTCCATTTGGTACAGTTGAAATTTTACATATGGTAGGTTGATATGGTTACATTATGACTTATCCATTTTTTATAGTTTTTCCCATAAAAACATTTTACTATCATAGAACATAAATTTCATTAATAAAATTAGAAATGTGATTTTTTAGAAATAAAATAATGTTATTTTGGGATTAACCAACACTATATATCCCAAAACTTAATTTCAAATTTGAGATCACACTACACTATCATCTCATGAGCTCCCAAAATATTGGATTTCAAGATCTTTCTATAGATAATTTTATAGACCACCAAATAATAAATCAATCTTACCATCAAAATTGATGAGAATTATTGAGGATTATCATGAAATCCTTGTAAAGATCATTTCATAACATCCCACTGATTCATTATCCTTTTTTCTTCAGCTCCAAGAATTCCATTTACATTTTTTATCAGAGGTTATGATTAAAATACTTTTTAAAAAAGACCTTTTTAAACCCTTCCTACTCTATAGATTCAAATCCATCCTTTGGTTTTATGTTTCTGATTAGTTTCCACCACGTATTTTCTTCTCCTTATAATTAGTATTCTAACAAAGTCACATTCTATTTATCAAAAAATAGAGTATATAAAATATTATTCATGTAGTGTTGATCCATTTTTTCATGATCAATAGATCAGAGAGTCCACTAAAATTGGTTGGTCATTGACGCGTGAAGGATTAAACTGTCAATTATTCCTACCATGGTGAAGTTGGACGCTCAACGTGGTTTGTGTTTTTATTAATAACCTAAGATAAATGATTTATCATCATCTTGAAGTTTTCAAATCTAGCATCAACCATATTGGGAAGGTTTAAATGTTATTGTATCACATATTAATTATTTACTTGGGTTATTCAATTTTTCTCCATTTTTTCATAAGAAGAAAACTTAAATAAAAAAATTGTTATGATTCTTATAATAATGATTATAAAGTGGATTTTAATCCTTAAATTTTATAATATTATATTTATAGGATCATATACTTAAATATTTTATAAGTAAATTATTACCTTAGAAATATGTATTTTATAACAGTTTATAAAGAGCTTGTGATCAACCCAAGAATATCCCTTAGTAGTATCAAAATAGGTGTTCAGTTTGGTCCCTTTTTTTACCGAGTGAAGATCGAGATAATACCCAGCCAAAAATTTTATTGGTTAAAACCCCTAGGTGAATCAAAGATAAAGGACACATATAATACTTTGTATCTATACAATGAGTTCATTTCTAAAAAACCACACGATCAATACATTACCAAAATTTTAGGGATTTTTCTAAATTTAGACTTATCCCTAGGGTTTTCACTAATGTTTTAAAGTCTATATTTCTATAAATAAATTATCCTTTAGTTAATAAGAACTATGAAAACCTATATTTTTCACACCTGATATTTAATATAATTCTTTAACAATATATTTCATTAATAACTTCCCTAATACCTTTTTAGGGTTAGTGTACTAGACACTAGGTACATAATACATGAATTATATAAATCATATACAAACCAAAAAATGTTATTTAATACTCTTTAAATAATTACTTATCAATTCATCCAAGGTAACCTTACCTCATATGATTTCCAAGGGGTTTAAATTAAAAAGGAAAGGTGAGCATAAATCCAAGGGGATAAATGAAAGAAATGGAAAGTAAGTTGTCATCATAGAAATATCATGAGGCATAATATAAGATAATTATCATAAGTAAATGATGGATAACATCTAAATGTGTATACAACATAAAAAAGAGACATTAATATTCAAATCACCAAGGATAATCTCTAAGTTGTTATTAAACATATTACCAAGGTTATTCACCAACGTATCATGAAGCATTACCAAAGTGTGCTTCTATGGTATCATAAACAAGTTATATCTAGAGATAATAATTTACCTAAGTAATTGGGGTTATATAAGGGTAAAAAATTCATATGCCTTTATTTTTCTATGAAACATAGATCCTATATCATAAGAAATCATTTGATCAATAACCTGATGAGAAAAAATAATGGGTTTCATATAAAATTATTGAGTTCATAATAGTTTAAAGACATGGATTTTTCATCATTTTTAACCCATGAGTTGAGAATGTGGGTTTAATTCATAAAAATACCAAATATATGGATTATATTATATCAATATAAATATCTTTAAATGATAATAGGGTTCTATATTCACAACATAAAATTTTGGCATGGAAAATCAAAAAATGGTTTTGATAGCCTAACAGGTATACAAAATGAAGTATATAATGGGATAATTAAGAGGGAGATAAAGCCTCTAAAAAATAGAAAATAATTTTTATAGTAATGAAAAGATTAAAAATACAAGAAAAAAATAAGCTTTTAATCATAGAACTTACTATATAGAGAGTACATGAATAAAAATATGAATAGAGAAAGAGGTTCTCATACTTTAAGTACTATTTCTCATGTATAGTGGGTAGATTCCTTGAGAGATTGGGAGATTAGAAAAAGGACTTAATGAGTTAATAAGAGATTTATGTTGATAATAATTATCAATATACTCAATGAAATGGGGTGTATAATTTGGTATTTATTGAAAAATGAGGAGAATTGTTTATTATTTCCCAAATATAGCCATTGTAATTCTAGGTTTTGGAAAATATATTTCCCATGTGACACCCATGGTTTTGGATTATGTTTTATGAATAAAATAACATGGTTTTTTAAATATTAAAATTTTATAAATTAATTCCAATTTTATATATTAATTTGACCACAAAAAAGGATCTTTTATTCACTAAAAAAGCATTTTATAAGGTCAAAAGTAATTTTAAACTTTTAAATTTCAATATAGTTTTTTAAAAATTATTTTAATACTTATAAAACATTAAAATAATTATATAAAAATATTTAGGTCTTTAATAACATAATATATATTATTATATCATTATTACAAAATTATGAATTCAAAAAATATACAAAAACAAAAAACTATATTTTTTCATTCACTTGAAAAAATAAATTTTTCTAGAAATTTATATATAATTCACCCCAACCTAATTTCAATGTTATGATTTCAAATATAATGTTTATTTTATGAAAAAAAATATGGATTATGATAAATAATTATTTTAAATAAACAAATACATATTTACTATAAAATATTATTTTTAAAGGGAAACATGTCATTTATTTCCTTTAAAGAATTACATATTTTATAATATCATACATATTGATTTTTAAATATTATATGGTCATATAACAAAAAAAGTAAAATATAATTGATATATATATAATAATTTTTAATTTCCTTTTAAACTGGTAATTTACTATTTTATTTGGTATTTTTATTATCCCATCGATCATATAACAATCGCATTTCCATTTTCACCCTATATATACTCCAGTATTATCATACTTCATTATTCACTAATTAACTTATAAATATTATATACTTATTTTGATAATTTCTACCATATTCCAAATACTTATCTTTTTTAAAACCTTTTTAGAATAACTGGTCTTCATAGGATAATTCGAACCTAGGGAGTTTACATTATGTGTGCATTATTCTTCAATGTTTATCTCTCTATAATATTACTAGTTGTTATAGTCAGCATTATTCCATGATTTTAAATGATTCCACAAAACATAATATTACTTCTATGTGATTCTATAACAAAAAATAAAATATTCATTAATAAGCAAGAGTTATTTTACTAATAATATATGGAAATTTTGGTTCATTATAACGAACATATCCAATAGTGCATGGTCAACCCATCATTTAATTTTATCAACAATTTCTACCTTCCCGATGAATATATTATTTAGAGTAACAAATTCTTATTCCTTAAATTCAAGCCTCCCCTAGACATATTAATGGGGGGTTCATTCCTTTTCACAATCATCAACTATTTTATTTAAATTCCCTTCCATACATCCTTAGCCAGCATAAATAAAACATCCCATGATAAAGTTATACCCCATGTATCATTATTTTTTTTAAATATTGCAACAACAATGTATACACCATTGATCCTTTTTTATTATAGACACAAATCTATAGTGTTTCTCAAAATTTCATAATATTAGCTTTTTTTGTCCACCTATAAGTCTTAGTGGACCACGCAAACACACCTGAGAGGGGGTGAATCAGGTATTGGACAATTTTACCAAATTCCAATTTCATATTTTATAACTTAAAAACCCCTTTATGTTGAGCAATATATTGTTTTCAAACAATTCAAAATAATGTTTTTTAAAGGGGGAGATTATTTTAAATAATACTCTGTCTCTTTATGATGATTTTGATGCTCACAAATACCCTTAATTATTTAATAATTATTTCGTTGAGTATTTTGCAGGAATTTATTTTATTTATTTATTTCATACAACGAGATTTCATACTTCATTTATTCCAAGATCAATTTTAGCGTGTTCTGAAATCACTGTAGCGCGAGATCAATTTTAGCGCGTACTGGAATCACTGTTCATACCCTACGTTGATGAACGTAACGTATGGATGAAAAGTTTACCTTTTATGTTATTTTGAAACGTATGGTTAATGAACCTTACGTTGTTGAAAAGTATTGAAGAAGAACATTACGTTTGGAAGGAACCTTACGTTTTTGTTGTTGGAAAAGTATGGAAGAGAAACCGTACGTTAGTTTTCAGTGTTGAGTTTGTTTCTCAAAAGTATGGATCATCAACCTTACTTTTATAATCAACCGTACGTTCTTTGGAGAGTTGAAGCAAGACAAAGTATGGATGATCAACCCTACGTTTGAATGCTGAAGAGAAAGTATGTATGTTCAACCTTACGTTTGTGAACCTTACGTTTGTGAACCTTACGTTTGTGAACCCTACGTTTGGAGCCACGTCATCAACCCTACGTTTGGCGTCGGGATATTTTTGACAGACGATGTTTCCTTTTGCATTGGTCAAACAAGCGGTTTATTAAGCGGATTTCGAGCCGATTCTTAAGTACGACTTTGACTGAATCAAAGACGATTTACAACGGATTAATGATTGATTTAAACGGAGCTTTTTGTGCCGATTCCTCAGGGGAGTTACAACGGCTCTGTTATTTCATTTAATATCGCGAATCTAAAGGATATTTTTATGGATCTATTTATGCGGAAGAATTTCTCAGATTTGAATATATGTTCTATCTTGGAAACTTCGGATTTTTTATATATACACAAAAAGTGTGTGAAAGATATAGATTGATCTTTTAACGAGCAAGAAACAGAGACTGTGTAAAGGCGTTCTTTTCTGGTGATCGAGAAGAAGTGTAAAACCTTTATTACCGAAGGAAGATCTTGATAGCAGATTCACGTGTTCTACATCGACTATCTGTTGTGAATCTACTACTGCTGAAGTTGTGAAGTTTCTGGTAATATCTATTGCAGCTGGATCGACTCAGAACTGTTTTGATTACAGATCTTTATTTTCTGAATACAACGATCTATCTACTGTCAATTGCTTTCTGTTGCAATTGTGAAGAACAACTGGAGAAGTGTTTTCTTTATCGAAACCCTTTTTATTTTTTTGAGTGATCAGCTTCTCGTTCTAAGCTGTGTGGGTTCGTGTTTGAACCAGGAAGGCTGTGTTTGCCTGAAACTTGTAAAGGTGTCAACTGCCTGTACTCAGTTGTGAACAGGTCTGTGGAAACGAGGACCAGATAGTGAAAATCGCCAAGCTCGTGGATTTGAGCATTGGTGGAGTGGACTAGGGGCCTTCTGTTCCCCGAACCACTATACATCCGTGTGTTCATGCTTTTACTTTTTTCGCTGCATATTTAATCGAGCAAAAGCATAGTGGACAGAATTTGTCTAAATTGAAGAGATTATAATAATTTTGAAAAGACACAATTCACCCCCCCTCTTGTGTGTAATCCGTAGATTCAGATCCAACAATTGGTATCAGAGGAGGAGCTTCTTATTTTTAAAGTCTTATCAAGCTAGAAGTATTTAAAGATTATACATAGTGTATCATGGCTGATATGAGAGAGGGAATTTCAATAGTCAGAGCACCTTACTTTAATGGAGATAATTATGGCTGCTGGAAATCACGTATGATTATTTATCTGAAAAATCTTGGTTACAAAGTCTATTCAAAGATTCTGACTCCCTATGAAATTCCTGAAAATCCCGATACATGGAGTGCTGCTACAGAGGCTGAGTATGACATAAATTCAAAAGCTATGAATGCAATCATCTGTGGTCTAGGACCAGATGAATTTAACAGAGTATCTCAATGCCCGACTGCATATGAAATGTGGAAAACAATAGTTGTTGCTTATGAAGGAACAGATAATGTAAGACAGATGAGATATGCAACTGCTAAGTTAAAATTCGATACTTTCAGAATGATTGAAGGAGAGAGCATCACTCAAATGAATGGAAGATTGACAGAAATTGTCAATAATATAACAGCTCTAGGAGAACCAATCAAGCAGGTTGATCAAGCGTTGAAGGTACTGAGAGTACTTCCTACTCGATGGAATGGAATCTCTGCAGCAATCAGACAATCAACTTCTGTTAAAGATCTAACTATGAGAGAACTGATTGGTACATTGATGATGTACGAAGCTGAAATGCAAGATGAGGTAAATGAGCATAAAGTCTACATAAAAAGGGAAAATACTTCTTTGAAAGTGACTTCTCAACAAAAGGATAGCAAGGAAGTGAGATGTTATGAATGCAAAAAGATGGGACATATCAGACCGGATTGCCCAAAATTGAAAGATGCAAAGAAGAAGAAATTCTTCAAAAGAGATGATTATGAGCAGAAAGACAAGAAAGCTATGAAAGCTACTTGGAGTGTTTCTGAAGACTCAAGTAATTCTTCTGAATCAAGCTCAGAGAAGGAGGAAGCCAATTTAAAAGCAAATATGTGTTTCATGGCTGAAACTGATGAGGTACACTCATACTACTCCTCTGACTCAAATAATGAATCAAACTCTGAAACAAGCTTCTCAAATAAAAAACTTGCAGCTTACTGCAATATGCTTGAAGAAAGGTATGACTCATTATTTAAAAAATATAAATCTATAAAGAACTTGCATAAAGCTATTTCAGATGAGAGAAATACTTTGCTAAAACAACATAAGGAATTAATTGACAAATACAACTCTGCTGACTCAAATAAAATTAATTTTGAATCAAAAATAAAAACTCTACAGGATGAAGTAGAATCTTATAAAAAGGCTGCTTTAGTTTTTACGAAAGGAGAAAACGTCTTAAATGAGATACTTGGAAAAACTGTAATTAAAAAGGAAAGGTTTGGAATTGGAAGTAAAGGAGAAAAACCTAAGTTATACAAAAATTATTTTGTTCCTAGCACTAAACAGGTTATTTGTAACTACTGTGGAACAAAAGGTCATATAGCTAAAAACTGTTTTCTAAGAAAACCTCAAATATGTGGAATTAAGAAAGCTTATATTTCCAATGATCTATATGATTCAATCAATTTTAAGAAAACAAAGCAAATCTGGATACCCAGATCACTGCTTGCTAACACTCCTGGACCCAACAAAATATGGGTACCAAAGCAATTTGTTTAAATGTCTTTGCAGGTAGCAGGTCACCAAAGAAAGAAAGAAATATGGTATATGGACAGTGGCTGCTCAAGACACATGTGTGGAACTTCAGCTAATTTCTCTTCTCTTACTCGAAAGGAAGGAGGACTTGTCACCTTTGGTGACAATGCCAAAGGAAAGATTATTGGTATTGGAACAGTTGGAGATCCAGAGACAGTCTCAATCAACAAAGTACTTTATGTACAAGGGTTAAAACACAATCTGATAAGTATCTCTCAACTTTGTGATGATGGATACACTGTTGATTTTACTAACAATAGTTGTACTGTTTCTAAAATAAACTGTTTAAGTTTAGAGCACCCAGAACTGATAATGTTTATACTTTGGATTTGTATTCCTTGTGTAAACAACAAGTAAACTGCTTAACTGCTAATATAAGTGAATCCTGGATCTGGCATAGAAGACTTGGTCATTGCAATATATATGCTTTACATAAATTATCTAAGAAACATCTAGTTTCTGATTTGCCTAGTCTCAAATTTGAAAATGACAGATTCTGTGATGCATGTCAGCTTGGCAAGCAACACAAATCATCATTCAAATCTGTTAATAAAGTTGCTACAACTAAGCCTCTAGAACTTATCCATATGGATTTGTTTGGACCTTCAAGAGTAGCAAGTTTAGCTGGTAAATTGTATGTTTATGTATTAGTTGATGATTATTCTAGATTTACTTGGATTTTCTTTTTTAAATATAAAAGTGAAGCTTTTAGTTTATTTGAAGGTTTTTGTAAATCTATTCAAAATGAAAAAGGTTTTAATATAATCTCATTGAGAAGTGATCATGGTGGAGAATTTGAGAACCATGAATTTAATTCATTTTGCTCAAACATGGGTATTAAACACACCTTCTCTGCTCCAAGAACACCTCAACAAAATGGGATTGTAGAAAGAAGAAATAGAACTATTCAAGAAATGGCTAGAACTATGTTAAATGAATATAGCCTACCTATATATTTCTGGGCAGAAGCTGTTAATACAGCTTGTTATATAATGAATAGAATTTTAATAAGACCTATTTTGAAAAAGACACCCTATGAACTATGGAATAACAGAAAACCTAAAGTAAATTACTTTAATGTTTTTGGATGCAAGGTTTACATCTTGAATACCAAAGATAATCTTGGTAAATTTGATCCAAAATCTGATAAAGGTATTTTCTTAGGATATTCTGCAACCTCCAAAGCTTATAGAGTCTATAATAAAAAGTCAAGGATTGTTGAAGAATCAGTTCATGTGAAATTTGATGAATCTGATCCTTTTGAGAAAAGGATAGAACAAATAGATGAACCTGATTCTAATGAAAACATGAGACCTGAGAATTTAAAGAATGATTTTGAAAATGATATAAAAGAAATTCAGTCCAGTTCAGAAGAACATGATACTGAAGAACCTTTGAATGTAATGCCTAGACAGTCTAGAACCATAAAGAATCACCCTTTAGAATCTGTGATAGGTGACTTAGAGACTGGTATTCAAACAAGAAGAAACTTTGGAAACATAGTTGAATTCTCTGCTTTCCTATCCCAACAAGAACCTAAGACCATAGAAGAAGCCTTAGATGATGAGAGCTGGGTAATAGCAATGCAGGATGAATTGAACCAGTTCAAGAGAAATAAGGTTTGGGAATTAGTTGAAAGACCACATGATTATCCAGTAATAGGAACTAAATGGGTCTTTAGGAATAAACAGGATGATCAAGGGATAATAACAAGAAATAAAGCAAGATTAGTAGCTAAAGGATATAATCAAGAAGAAGGAATAGATTATGATGAGACCTTTGCACCTGTAGCCAGGTTAGAAGCCATTAGAATTCTTTTAGCCTATGCATCTTATATGAATTTTAAATTATTTCAGATGGATGTTAAATCTGCCTTTTTAAATGGTTATTTAATGGAGGAAGTTTATGTTGAGCAACCTCCCGGTTTTGAAAATTCTCAAAAACCAGATTCTGTTTTCAAACTTACTAAAGCTCTTTATGGTCTTAAACAAGCACCTAGAGCTTGGTATGAAAGACTAAGTTCTTTTCTTTTGAAAAATGATTTTACTGTTGGACTAGCAGATCCAACACTCTTTAAGAAAACTGTGAAAAATAATGTTTTGTTGGTTCAAATTTATGTTGTTGATGTAATTTTTGGATCGACCAATAAAATTCTTTGTCATGAATTTTCAGAATTAATGCAAAAAGAATTTGAAATGAGTATGATGGGAGAATTAAATTTCTTTTTGGGTCTTCAAATATTTCAAAAAGATTTTGGAAATGTTTTAAATCAATGCAAATACATTACTGATTTACTTAAGAAATTTGGACTTGAAAACAGCAAGACATTTACAACTCCTATGTGTACTAATATAAAACTTGATTTGGATGAAACTGGAAATTTAGTGGACAACAAGTTATATAGAGGTATGATTGGTAGTTTGTTATATCTTACTGCTAGTAGACCAGATATAATGTATTCAGTATGTCTTTGTGCTCGATTTCAATCAAATCCCAAAGAATCCCATTTAACTGCTGTTAAAAGAATTTTTAGATATTTAAAAGGTACTATTTATCAATCTCTGCTTTATCCAAAAACCTCTGATTTTAATTTAATTTCATATTCAGATGCTGACTTTGGAAGCTTTAGATTAGATAGGAAGAGTACTTTAGGAACATGTCACTTTTTAGGAAAGTCTTTAGTATCATGGTCTAGTAAGAAACAACACTCAGTTGCCCTGTCAACAGCCGAGGCAGAATATGTGTCTGCAGGTAGTTGTTGTGCACAGGTGTTGTGGATGAAAAACACTCTTATGGACTTTGGATTAAATTTCAATAATACACCTATTTTATGTGATAATACTAGTGCAATTAATATTTCAAAAAATCCTATTAGTCATTCTAGAACTAAGCACATTGATATAAGACATCACTTTTTAAGAGATCATGTGTTTAAAAAGGATATATTTTTAGAATTTGTAAATACAGAAAATCAATTAGCAGATATTTTTACTAAACCACTTCCCACGGCAAGGTTTGAATTTATTAAGGGGGAGTTAGGTTTATTTAATTTTAAATAGTTTTTGTTTAAATCTTATTCTGTTTTCGAATTCTGCTTAATTTTTGTTTCCCGCTATAAAGTAATTTTATTTTGTTTTAAATAAAAGTAATGATTAGTGATTACACGGGAATCAAGGCTGTTAGAACCATTTCACCTTCTAAACTGTTTCACCTTTTTCGGAAACCCTTTCGAAAACCTAGAACCGCACATCTGCTCCAAAACCCTTTTCTGAATCTTCAAACCCTAAACTTACGAACCTTCAGAAATCGTTGTTGAAATGGAAAAGACTAAGCATCCAGATGAAGCTGAGAGTAGTGCTGCAAAGAAACCTAAAGTAGTTGGTCGGAAAATACTGCAAGGTAAAGTCATCGATTTAGAATGGCTGTTTGAAACTAATTTACTGTTGAAGCAAGCGTTATCGTTTCAAAGCCTTGAGCAAGCTTTTAATAGTGAAAATTCTGAGTTTCTTTATGAGGCAGAAATGAGACATTTCTTTAGAACTGTTCAGTTTAGCCTTGGAAATACGGAGGATAGTTTATTGGCTCAAATAGAGGATAAGGACTTTTCCATATCATCTGTAGAGATAAGTCAAATTCTTAACTGCCCTCATGAAGAAGTTTTTCATTTCGATTTACGGAATATTGGAGATTCTGTACATAAGTCTGAAGACATTATGTCTTTTCTGTTTGGAACCAGAGTGATAAAGAAAATGTTTATTAAAGATTTGGAGCCCGATCAGAAAATCTTGGTAAAATTTGTTCAGACTGGTTTAGCACCAAGGATGGCTGAGATGGAGAAAATCCTATACCCTGACATGTACATAATGTATCTTCTGATGTGTGATATTAAGTTTAATTTTCCTCGGTTTATGATAAGATATTTGAATTACTGCTGTCAGAGTGAAGCAAGAATGACCTTTTTCCCTTATGGAAGGTTCATTTCTTTGTTTTTGTTTAAAAGAGGAATGATCAGATTGGTAGATGCTGGGGTGAAATGTCACCACAGTAATGTTTTTAATGCTGGAACTTTGAGGAAAGTAGGATACTTCTGGAGCACAATTAAAGGAAAACTCTTACCTGTTGGAGCTGAGGAAGACTCGGAGAGTGCTCAGGCTCAACCGGCTAAGTCCAAGGAGGGACAAGCAGAATCAAGGGTTAGTACAGTGGCAAGGAGAATTCGTTTTGAGATGGAGGAAGTTGAGGAAGAGAGAAGTCAAGAAGGACTTCAATCTAAAAGGAAGAGGTCAATTGATGAATAAATTATCTCTCCTGCCTTGAAATCCTCTGAACCGGTAATTTCTTATTCATTTGTGAGAGAAGCTGTTGTGGAGCAGACTGCACCGATAGAGGAACCAGCAGCTCAACCAGAAATCCAAAAAGAACCTCAATCTGCTGTTGTGGCTGTTGAAAATGTAATACAACAAGAACAACCTATGGAGGCAGTGCCTGGTGAAGAAGTGGCCCGACCTCAAGATTTACATGAAAATATTGTTCTTGACCAATCAGTAGAAGCCAGAGAGACTATTGTTCGTGATGAACATACTTCTGAAGCTAATATAGAAGTACTTCAGGAAGATTTTTCAGTGGAAGAGTTTCAGGCTTCAAAAGCTAGTTCAGTGGATCAACCTTGTCAGGACAAGGACAAAGAACAGTCAGATGTAGATTCCTTACCACTTGACCTGCCTCATCAACCTATTTCTGGACATGAGAATAGAGCACAGGGTGCCCCTGATTCGAGAAAAGAAGAAGTTGTTGAGCTTTACAAGCGTATCTCTCAGTTAGAATCTGAGAATGTTAGTCTCAGAAATTCTCTGAACTTAGAGAAGTTGAAGTTTCAGAAGCTAAAAGAATGTACTGTTTCAAGACAGGAAGTAAATTTGTTTAAGACTGATATGTTGCATGCTGTTGATCAGTTAAAATCAGAGATGGTAAAGAAAAATGATATGTCTGAGTTGAAGATTTACATGGAGAATAAATTTGAATCTGTTGCAAACAGTGCTGTGAGTGGATCAGGCTCTTCACCTGATTTGATTCGGAGATTTCAAGCAATTACAGGAGCACTAAGCAATATGAGTGACAGATTAAACGATCTTCAGTGTAATAGTGCCCCTTTGTCAGTTTTGCTAGATAATCAGAAATTTTTAGTGGATCAGTTGACATCTGGAGAGCAACCGATTAGGATTCTTTTGAATCAGTTATCAGAAAAGCTGGCTCTTTTTGTTGAAAAAGAAGAAAGAATGCATGAGTTTTTCAGAGTTAATTTGATTGAAGATATTCATATGACTCAAGAGAACAGAGATCTTATCATCAAGTTAGGAGATGGGATGATGAAGAGGCTCAGAGAACAGTTTACAGAGATCAAGACCGTGATTCAAAGGAGATAGACACCTTTTTTTTCTTTCTCCCTGTCTTATCCATGAACCTTTATTCCTCTGTATATCACAATCATTTATATATATAACAGCTTGTGAATGAAAATTCTTTTCTTACTTCTTTTTTTGTTTTGTTGTTTATTGATTTATGACTAAGTTAGCCAGTATAACAAATTCACTTATTCATACACAGTTAATTATAGCATTTACTTATAGTTCAGTGCAATATTGAATGTGTTCAAATCCGTAATTTTTCATTCTTTTTGATATCACAAAAAGGGGGAGAATTTGGATAAACACAACATTTAAATTCATTTGTTTCCTATGAAGGAATTTGGATATATACGACATTTATCTTTTATCTTTTTTTTAGCTGAAAATTTATTTTTATGGGGGAGAAATTTTATTATAGTTAAATATTGTTTTAATCCTTTCAGAATTCTAAAATTTTAAAGATTGCAATTAAATTAGTTCTATTATTTTATGGGTTTTGTGATCATCAAAAAGGGGGAGATTGTTGAGCAATATATTGTTTTCAAACAATTCAAAATAATGTTTTTTAAAGGGGGAGATTATTTTAAATAATACTCTGTCTCTTTATGATGATTTTGATGCTCACAAATACCCTTAATTATTTACTAATTATTTCGTTGAGTATTTTGCAGGAATTTATTTTATTTATTTATTTCATACAACGAGATTTCATACTACATTTATTCCAAGATCAATTTTAGCGTGTTCTGAAATCACTGTAGCGCGAGATCAATTTTAGCGCGTACTGGAATCACTGTTCATACCCTACGTTGATGAACATAACGTATGGATGAAAATTTTACCTTTTATGTTATTTTGAAACGTATGGTTAATGAACCTTACGTTGTTGAAAAGTATTGAAGAAGAACATTACGTTTGGAAGGAACCTTACGTTTTCGTTGTTGGACAAGTATGGAAGAGAAACCGTACGTTAGTTTTCAGTGTTGAGTTTGTTTCTCAAAAGTATGGATCATCAACCTTACTTTTATAATCAACCGTACGTTCTTTGGAGAGTTGAAGCAAGACAAAGTATGGATGATCAACCCTACGTTTGAATGCTGAAGAGAAAGTATGTATGTTCAACCTTACGTTTGTGAACCTTACGTTTGTGAACCTTACGTTTGTGAACCCTACGTTTGGAGCCACGTCATCAACCCTAAGTTTGGCGTCGGGATATTTTTGACAGACGATGTTTCCTTTTGCATTGGTCAAACAAGCGGTTTATTAAGCGGATTTCGAGCCGATTCTTAAGTACGACTTTGACTGAATCAAAGACGATTTACAACGGATTAATGATTGATTTAAACGGAGCTTTTTGTGCCGATTCTTCAGGGGAGTTACAACGGCTCTGTTATTTCATTTAATATCGCGAATCTAAAGGAGATTTTTATGGATCTATTTATGCGGAAGAATTTCTCAGATTTGAATATATGTTCTATCTTGGAAACTTCGGATTTTTTATATATACACAAAAAGTGTGTGAAAGATATAGATTGATCTTTTAACGAGAAAGAAACAGAGACTGTGTAAAGGCGTTCTTTTCTGGTGATCGAGAAGAAGTGTAAAACCTTTATTACCGAAGGAAGATCTTGATAGCAGATTCAAGTGTTCTACATCGACTATCTGTTGTGAATCTACTGCTGCTGAAGTTGTGAAGTTTCTGGTAATATCTATTGCAGCTGGATCGACTCAGAACTGTTTTGATTACAGATCTTTATTTTCTGAAGACAACGATCTATCTACTGTCAATTGCTTTCTGTTGCAATTGTGAAGAACAACTGGAGAAGTGTTTTCTTTATCGAAACCCTTTTATTTTTTTGAGTGATCAGCTTCTCGTTCTAAGCTGTGTGGGTTCGTGTTTGAACCAGGAAGGCTGTGTTTGCCTGAAACTTGTAAAGGTGTCAACTGCCTGTACTCAGTTGTGAACAGGTCTGTGGAAACGAGGACCAGATAGTGAAAATCGCCAAGCTCGTGGATTTGAGCGTTGGTGGAGTGGACTAGGGGCCTTCTGTTCCCCGAACCACTATACATCCGTGTGTTCATGCTTTTACTTTTTCCGCTGCATATTTAATCGAGCAAAAGCATAGTGGACAGAATTTGTCTAAATTGAAGAGATTATAATAATTTTGAAAAGACACAATTCACCCCCCCTCTTGTGTGTAATCCGTAGATTCAGATCCAACACTTTATACATAATTTAATTAGTTTGGTAAATATTATTTTATATTGTGTTTGTTAACATATCATACACCTATATGCAATGCAAATAAAGTATTAAATACATACATGTATTTTACAAGGTACGTCCCCTCTTAAGAATATTGCTCCATGTCATACATGGGTTGTCTAGGTCATGGTTTATCTAATAAAATCTTATTATCTATGCATGTAGAGTTTTGTCCCATTTTTATCCTAACACATTCACACCATATTACCCAGATGTGGTATGTTCATAATATTTCACATGTGAACATAAGCATTACCTCATGGCTTCTCTCTTCAAGCTAGAACCTCATTGGAATATATTTTCTTTCCTCCTGATATTAAAATAAATAATTATTATATATAGTATATCAAGACAACATAAAAGATTATCTAATTCCTAAATCAGTGTGTGTATTCAACTTCCATCAATACTTTAAGTATAACTCATGGAACTCGGCCTCTCCATCTTGTCTAGCAATCCAGTTCTTCTTCTTAATATATTATTAAACTTTCACAACACAAAACTCTTCTTATATAAAACTCAATATTATAATCTCAGGAAAAAAAATATTCAAACCTCTATGGACACTTTACTATAAACCAATTTATTCTCTACTAAACTCTAAAATTTTGGGTATATAAGACCTGCACAGCACATGCATCAATGGATTCAGTCATTATAACTTCATTCTTATTCCTTGAATGTATATGAATATTAGTATAGGTTAGGTCACTAAGATTATTATTCACCATTTATTTATTTGAAACTCTATATATTTATAGTTTCATCCCAAAATTGGTAAACTCTTCCTTCCTCCCTATATCTTCTCATGGATACTAATTTTTCTTCTAGTTGTCCAATTATTGTTCTATCAGGTTCTCACCACATCACATATTACATAGAAATAGTGGATCCTTATATTTTCTTTTCTCTTTCGTAATATTATTATGAACATGTGTTTATATTAAATGTATCCATTAATTTTCAATATCCACAAATGGAATACCAATAATTATTTATTTCTTCTAGTCAAGAAGCATAATTATGTACTACCCACTTTGGGTTTCCATGATATTTCATTCACTCTTTTTTTAACTAAAATAATATTCCAAGAATACCCTTCTTTATTAAATCTCACATATAAAACTCAGTTGAATGGTTCTTCCTTGTATCTTCCACGACTTGATTAGATTCATTTTATTCTTCAAAAATAAAAATATAAAATCTATACCTCAATCTCCACAACTATATATAAATATATAGCACATCATCTTGCAATGAGAAACCTCTATATTGTCGTATGAATGCTTCTCAATAAAATAGTACTGACTCAATCTTGAGCCCATAAATAGTAGAATCATATCAAAAACAACTATCTATTTTTCAAAAAAAATTGGGTTTCAATTATTTAGACTCTGAAGAACATCTCAAGTAAAATAAAAAATGGTATTTTTTTATTCACTTAAAAAATAAATTTTTATAAAAAATTATATACAATTCACCACAAAAAAATTTTGATGTAATGATTTAAAATATTTTTTTTATTTTAGGAAAATAAATTCTGGATTATGATAAATAATTATTTTTAATAAAAAACAAGTTTTTTATAAAATAATTTTTTTAAATGGTACATGTTATTTATTTACATTAAAGAATTATATATTTTATAACATAATACATATTCATTCTTAAATAGTATATGGTCATGTAATAGAAAAATTAAAATAGAATTATTATATATAATGCTTTTAAATTTCCTTTTTAATGAATATTTTACTATTTTATTAGGTATTTTTATTATTCAATTGATCATATAACAATCACATTTCCCTTTACACCCTATATATACTCCACCATTATCATACTTCATTACTCACTAGTTCACTTATAAAGATTATATACTTCCATTGATGATTTATACCATATTCCGAATTATTATCTTTCCTTTGATAACCTTTTTATCATGACTGATTTTCATGGGATAATTCAATCCTAAGGAGTTTACAATAGTGTGTTCATTGTTATTTAATGTTTATCTCTCTATAATATTCCAAGATGTTATAGTCAATATTATTCCATGATATGTAATGATTATATAAAATATAATATTATTTCAATTTGATTCTATTGTAAAACATAATAAAATATTCATTAAGAATCATGAGTTATTTTACTAATAATAGATAGAAATTTTGGGTCATTACAATGGACCTAGCCATTAGTGCATGGTGCACCCTGCATTTAATTTTATCGACACTTTCTTTCATCCTAATGAATCTATTATTTAGAGTAAAATATTCTTATTCCTTTCATTCAAGCCTACCCATTCACATAGTAATGGTGGGTTCATTCCTTTTCAACTTCATAAACTTTATTATTACAATTCCTCTCCATATGTCCTTGGTAAAAATAAGACATCTCTTGATAAATCCATACCCCATGTATCTTTACCTTGATTAAGATATTACATCAATACTCCATACACCATTGATAAATTTGGACTCTAGACACACATCTATGATGTGTCCCATGATTCCATAATAGTAGATCATTTTTTTCACCTATAAGTCGTAGTGGACCATGCAGACACCCCTGAGAGGGGGTGAATCGGGTGTGGACTGATTTTATTCCAATTTCATATTTTATAACTTAACAAACCCATTAGACATAATCCACTTAGGTTGGTAAATACTATTTTATCTTGTGTAACTTAACCTATTATACTTCTATATATAATGCAGATAATGTATTAAATACATACATTTATTTTTACAAGGTTTCTCCCCTCCCATAATCCTACTCCATGTCGTGCATGGGATGTCTTAGTTATGGATTCTCTAGTAAAATATTATTTTCTAATAACATGGAGTTTTGGGTCATTTTTAACCTAAATCATTCACACTGTATTACCCAGATTTGGTGTGTTCATAGTATTACAAATTTGAACATGAGCTTCATCCCACAGCCTCTCCCTTTAATCTAGAATCTCAATAGAAGATCTTTTCTTTCCTCCTCCTATGGAATTCAATAAAAATTCTATCTAGGATGTCACAACATTATAAATGATGATATAGTTCCTCAATCTAAGTGTGTATTTGACTTTCATAAAGCCTTTAATCACAACTAATGTAATTTGGACTTTGATTTTTGTTTAGTTATCCAGTTCTTCTTCTTAATCTATTATTGACCTTTCTGTTGGAACCATGGTCTTCTATGCATGAATTTGAGTATGGTTTGTGTTTGTTGTCAATTCTCTATGAAAGTTCAGAATTTGTACCAGAAAAGTGATCATACATTTCAAGCAAACAACAGTATTGAAGGTGGCGTTGTTTCCCAGTGTTTGCCAAATTTTTGGGCCTGAAAATAGACAAATGGATAAAAGTGTTTTTGGAAAAGATACTTGTGTGCCATGTACTTTAAGGAGAGGAAAATTTTGTGCCATTTGTTTTTCAAGATCAGAACATGGAAAATGGCAAAGGGATAAGGGACGCGCAAGTTTTGAGCTGGTCGCGCAAGTGACCTGCGTGCCTAGAAAGGACTTGCACGTCGATGCCTAGGAGGTTTGAAAACTTGTGCGCCTGTTGTTCTTCATGATCAGAACATAAAAATATGGAAAAGTAAATTAGTTCTTGCAAGTATTGGTTGGGTCTCTCAAGTGAGTTGCGCGACGGAGGCTTGGGAAGTTGGAGCTGCACGCCGGGACTTGCGTGCCACCGTGCAGGGGGTTCAGTTTGCCTATAAATAGAGGACCACCCCTGCCCCCTAATTTAGAACAAAATTCAAGACTTATAGATTTTTTGTTCTCTCGTCGCACAAGTGTTTGAGTCGCGCAAGTGGTAGTTGGGTCGCGCAAGTGGAGGTTGCGCGTTGGTTGTTGGCTGTGCGACCAAGGAAGCTTGGAAGTTAAAGGTGCAGAGTCACGCAAGTTTGGAGTTGAAGGAGGCAGTGTCGTGAAAGTGTGTTGGTGTCACCTACGTGCTGATTTTTTACCGCACAAGTGACTTGCGCGCCATTATTGAAAATTGAGTGCCGGTCTTGGAGAAGCTCCCCAGGTGAGGTTGTTGTATGTCGGTCATTTTGGAGCTGCATGAAAACTGGAAGATTGCCTGATACCTTCGGTGAAAAGTGGTATTAGTATACTAGTGAAAGTTTGACTTCAAAAGAGCATCTACATTCAACATAGAATGCATTCTTTTGTAATTATGAAGAGGCATTCACGTCTATAAACTGAGTGTGACTTCACCAAGGGTAGTGATCCAGGGGGATTCAACGGGAGTGACCCGAGGGAAGCAGTGAGCTATCCCTGAACCTTTGTAAAGGCAGTGAGCCTGGGACAGAGTGACTGTTACCTAACCATTGTAATCCACAACTAGTGAAGATTAGTGGAATTTGGTACGACCAACAACTTGTCGGCATATGCTCCTTGGACGTATCCCTTAGAGGTGAACCAAGTAAAATTTGTTATGTCGTCTCTTTTCATTGAATGTTTCATTGCTAATCATATTCATCATACAAGTTTAACTAGTTCCTACCAACGTGGGAACAAGATCCTTGTTTTTAAAATAAATAGTTGACACCCTGGTTCACCCCTCCCCTCAGGGTTCCTCGGGGTCCTACAAGTGCTATCAGTGGCGTAAAGGTTGCTGGTGTTGAATCTATCCTTTGTCATCATGGAGAATGCAGTCAATGCCAGGGGAGTCCCTCTCTTCGATGGAAGTAATTTTCAAATTTGGAAGAATAGAATGATATCTCATCTAATATAACTTGGAATGAAAGTTATGTTTTCCACTTTACAGGGTATAAATGTCATTGATCCAATAGGTCTGGCTATGACTGGTGTAGACAAGAAAATTCTTGATGCAGATGCTAAAGCACAAAATGCACTCACTGCACCCCATTCTGATCAGATCTATCTAAAGTTAATGAGTTTCACCTCAGCAAAATCCATGTGGGATAAACTCGAAAATATTTATGAAGGAGATACCAAAGTAAAGGAGTAAAAATTACAAGTCCTGCACAATCAGTTCGATGATCTGAAGATGCATCCAGATGAGAATACAGACTCATTCTTCAATCGAATTACTGAAGTGGTTGGAGAAATTCGGGGTCTCGGCTAAGAAATAAAAGACATTGATATAGTAAACAAAATATTAAGAAGACTTCCACCCCTGTACAATGAAAAGTTGTCGGCCCTTGAGTAAAGATATCTTTCTAAACTTTCTTTGGATGATCTACTGAGCAGCATGTTAGTATATGAAATGAGAGTCAAACTAGAAGATGTTATGACTCGTGTGAGCAAGTAAATGGCGTTCAAGGCCATGGATAAACTGAAAATTTCAAAATATAGTAGCGTTGAAGATGAAGAATAAAAATAAATTCTTTCTCTCATTACAAAGAAGTTCCAGAAGGGAAAAGAGAAATTTAAAGGGAAGTTACCTTTCGCATGTTTTCATTGTGGAAAAGTTGGTCACATTGCCTCTTAGTGTTTAAGAAAGATTAATGATGAAGATAGTGAAGATGAGAACATTGAGAAGCCTTAAAAAATATTTTTCAAAAAGATAGACTTCAAATCTGGATAGAAAATATAGAGGAAGAGTTTTTTCTATGAAGAGGAAGATGAGGATACTGAATTTTTTGAAGAAGAAGAACCTGAATTTAAAACGGGAAAGCATGCTTCCATGATGGCTACGGTTGAAAAGTCAGAACCCTTAATCAATAAAGACCGAGATAATCAGATTAATTCTAATGGTGATTCAAAGAAAAAAAATAAGGATGCTTTTTCCAAGCTTGAGAATAAATGTAAGAGATGAAATAAGTGGAAGGAAATGGTGGAATAATCATCAGAATATATTTATGATCTTGAAGCAGAGATTGAACGACTAGAAGAACTAGTGAGAGTTCAGTCTTCAATCCTTGAAAGCATAGATGATGTTGTGGAACTAAAGCTTAAAATTGAAGAACAAGAAAAGCTCATAAATGACCTTTCATCTAGAATGGAAGAGAATTCCAAGACTGTTGAGGGACTTGAGGAATAAGTTGTTACTCTTAGAAGAAAAATTGAATGTCAATCAACGACAAATGAGGGAAAGAATAAAATTGATTTCGGAAGATTCTCATATACAGAATTACTAGCAAGAGCCAAGTGTGGTTCAGATGGGGTTGGAAAAATCTTAAGTGATCAAAGACCCACTTTCATGGGAAAGAGTGGAATTGGCTGTGAAGCTAATACATCAACTACTGGAAGTAAATAGAGCCAAAATAAAGACAAGATGAAAGTTGGACATGCTGAAACATTACCTGAGATGTTGAAAAAGAAACCCTCAATCCAAACTAAAAGAAAAACTGAAAATTATCTTCAAACTTTCAGAAATGATAGGCAGTTCAAATATTCTCCCAAGGAAGAAGGAATGAGGAGAAATTCAAGTGAAAAGACATTTCCTCTCATGAAGTGTCAGTTCTGTGGTTATCTCGGCCATACCATGTCATACTGCAAAGAGGCAAGGAGATACTTGAATGGGGAAGATCTGGGAAGTCAAAAAAGGAGACCAATTTCATATCCTCCATCTTATAGAAGAAATAGATTCTATGGTTACTGTTTTAATTGTTCTAAATTTTTCCATAAAGCTATATATTGCAGGCAGAGGTACGATAGGAGAAATTCATACAACACTCAAATACGGTCCAGTTTTTATCCTCCGGATGGTGTTGTTATGAAAAACAGTTTTTTCCATCTAGAAGAATATTATGGGTATGAATAATCAAATTATGTGGAGGAAATTATAAAAGGGACATCATTATTCTATGCTCAATCCAATATCTCATGGAAAGAAAAGAAGAATATTGAGAAATCCAATCTTGCAGAAGTAACCCTCAAAGCTACAAAGAGAAGCAGCACCTGGATCCTGGATAGTGGATGCTCTTCCCATATGATGGAAAATGTTGACCTTTGGAAGAACATTGAAAAGAAGGTTGATGGAACAGTTCGGTTTGGTAATGATGGTTCTTTGAAGATTAAGGGCAGTGGGAATACTGCTCTCACCAATGGAGAGCTGAAGAAGACTGAAGTTCGTTATGTGGATGATCTACGCCATAATCTCCTCAGTGTAAGTCAACTCTATGACTCAACGCTCATAGTAACCTTCAATCAAAAAGACTGCACTATAAAGGTAAAAACAGGTAATTATCTTATGAAAGGCTGTAGGACAGATGGAAACTTATATCAGTTTGACAGCAAAGTGAACTCCTTCTATTTGTCTGTTGAAGAAGAAAAATATTTTGGCATCGAAGGCTGGGTCACATTAACCAACAAGAGATGTAAAATATATCTAAGCTGAAGATAGTCATGGATATCTCCATTATAAAATGTAAATGGGAAAAGTCTTGTGATGCTTGTATTCGTGGGAAGTTGGTTTGTAGTTCATATTGGCCAAAGAATAAAAGGGCATCACATCTTCTTGATCTCATTCATACAGACGTATGTGGCCCAATAAATGTTGCTGGAACCCATGGAGAAAGGTATTTCTTCCTTTTCATTGATGATTATATTAGAATGAATTGTGTAATGGTGATTCACAGGAAGTAACAAGTACTTGATTGCATGAAAACTTATCATCAGATTGCCAAGAATGATACATGACGAACAATAAAAGTCCTGTAATCTGACAATGGAGGTGAATACACATCCATTGAATTTTAAAACTACCTCGAGAAGCATGGGATACAACATGAGGTAGCTTCCATGAGAACCCCACTTCAAAATGGAGTTATTGAGCGCAGAAATCGATAGATTGACAATATGGCCAGGACTATGCTAATTGAGAGTGGTATCTCTCACCATTACTGGAAGGAAGCTGTTGAAGCTGCAGTGTACATTCAGAATCGAACAGGGCTTTATATGGGAGAAACGAAGACACCATATGAATTGTGGCATGGAATTAAGCCTTCGTTGAAATACTTTCTTGTTTTCAGAAGAAAATGTTTCATCCGGAACAAAGAAGGAAATCAAGGGATGTTTGGTGACAATGCTATTGAAGGAATTTTTCTTGGGTATCCAATGAATAGGAAAGCCTAAATGTGTTTCAACAAGCGATTAGGAAGGATTCTGGTAAGCAGTGATGTTAAGATAATTGAATAGAAACCCACAAATGCTTCAAGGACGTCATATGCTGATGTAATAGAAAGTGAGGAAGAACTTGAACGTGGAGAAAATACAACTACAGAAATAGAGGAATCTGTACAAAACACTCAGCAGCCTCATCATGATGTTGACTCAGAAGAAAAATCTGAAGAAGAAACTATGGCTGGAGAAAATGAGACAGAACCACACAGAAGAAATCGTAGATATGAGATTGATCCATCTAACATAATTGGGGATAGGAATGCACCCACTCAAAAAAGGAGGATGAGAAATACCACGCAATCTGCATTTCCTTCAGTTGTGGAGCCATCCTCATTTGAAGAAGCTGCAAATGATGAATCATGGGTGAAAGCCATGAATGAAGTGTTAGATCAGATTGAAAAGAATCGGACATGGGATCTTGTCCAAAGACCCGAAGGTCACAATGTAATTGGTACAAAATGGATATTCAAGAATAGTTTTGATGAGCATGGAAGTGTTATCAGAAACAAGGCCCGACTAGTATGTAAGGGGTATTCCCAGATTGAAGGTGTTGATGTTAAAGAAACCTTTTCTCCAGTGGCTAGAATGGAGTCAATAATACTTTTCCTATCCATGAAACTCCAAAGATGATATAAAGTATATCAAATGGATGTCAATATAGCATTATTGAATGGTGTACTCGAAGAAGAAGTCTACATTGAACAACCAGTGGGTTTTGTTCTTAGTACTGATGAGATAAAGGTCTGTGAACTGAAGAAATCCCTATATGGTTTGAAGCAGGCACCACGAGCTTAGTATTCCTTCATGGACTCGTATCTCAAAAAGTTAGAGTTCAAAAGAGGAGGAGTGGATCACAATCTATATGTGAAGAATTCTCAAAAAGATCAATTCATGGTTCTAGTCTACGTTGATGATATCATATTTGGTGGTAGCAGGCAGAAATCATTGGATGAATTTTCCAATCATATAAAATCAGAATTTTAAATGTCTATGATTTGGGAGATCACATATTTCTTGGGGCTATAGGTGATTCAAAAGAAGGATTACACTTTCATTTCTCAGGAAAAGTATGAAAGAGAGTTGTTGAAGAAGTTTAATATGCAAGACTCCAAACCAATGTCAACTCCGATTGCAGTTGGAACTAAACTTGGAAAGCATGAGGATGGGACCTATGTAGATCCCACCATGTATAGGAGGATCATTGGGAGCCTATTGTACCTGACAGCGACACGGCGAGATATTTTATTTGCCACATATCTTGCAGCCCGCTTTCAGAGTAATCCAAAGGAGGAACATATGGTGGCAGTCAAAATAATCATGAGGTACATTCAAGTTACACATAACTTTGGGTTATATTTTGCAGAAGGTGGGGACAAGTAATTATCATCATTTTCTGATACTTACTAGGCTTGTGATGTAGTAGACAGAAAGTACACCAGTGATGGAGCCTTCTATATTGGGAAGAAATATGTTGGCTGGTTGAGAAAGAAACAATAAAGTACTTCTCTTAGTACTGCTGAAGCTGAGTATATATCTGCCACAAAGGCATGCACTCAACTGCTATGGATGAAGCAATAAGTAACAGATATTAGTGATGAGGTAAAGAAACCAATGGTGATTTACTGTGATAACAAGAGTTCAATTGATCTTACGAAGAATCTTGCTTAGCATTCTCGTATAAAACATATTGAAATCAGGTAACACTTTATCAAAGAAAAATTTGAACAAGGGGTGATTAGAAGGGATCATGTGGGAACTGGTGAGAAAGTGGATGATATCCTGACCAAACCACTGTCAGCGACTGTGTTTGAGAAGCATCAGTTGAACCTTGGTGTTCAGTCACCTCCTAGTGCATAAGGAGGTTACGCAGTACCACTCTCCCCGAATATGATAACTGTTTTTTTTTCTGTTTATGGATGTGATGCAGGTTTGTAGGGGAGATACTATCTAGGGGTAATATGGTTTGAGCTGAACCGTGAACAAATTACCAGTCTTTGGGTTTATTGTCAATGGGGGAGAAATGAATAAATTCAGGCATGTTCTGGCATGTAATGCTCCGATGACACGATGTGAATTCAGTGTCGGTGATAGGATGAGAAGGATGAAAAATAATGCATCCGTCATGTAATGCTTCTTGGGCGTCATTGAGAATTACAAAACACTAGAACCTAATTCAATCTTCCTCTCTTGTTTTCTATACTGAGCATTTCTCACTTAGACTTAGAGTGTTGGCTGAGTTTATTCTTGCGTTTTTGGTTTTCACATGGATGGGGATCTATTGAATTTATTTTATGATTGCCAACAAACCCAAAGGGAGAGATTTTTGGAACCATGGTCTTCTATTCATGAATTGGAGTATGGTTTTTGTTTTTTGTAAATCCTATGTGGAAGTTTAGAATGTGTACCAGCAAAGTGATCAAACAGCTCAAGCAGACAACAGTATTGAAGGTGGCCCCGTTTCCCAGTGTGCCAAATTTTTGGGCCTGAAATTTGACAAATGGAGAAAAGTGATTTTGGAAAAGATACTTTCATGTAGTGTACTTGAAGGAGGGTAAACTTGCATGCCATATGTTTTTCAAGATCAGAACATGGAAAAATGGCAAAGGGATAAGGGTCGTGAAAGTTTTGGGTTGGTCGCGCAAGTGACCTACGCGCCGAGAATGGACTTGCGCGCTGAGGCCTAGGAGGTTTGAAAACATGAGCGCCTATTGTTCTTCATGATCATAACTTCAAAATATGGCAAAGTAAAGTAGGACACACAAGTATTGGTTGGGTCACGCAAGTGAGTTGTACGACGGAGGCTAGGGCGGTTGGAGCTGCACGCCGGGACTTGCGCGCTGTGAGGACACTTACGCACCACCGCGCAGGGGGTTCAGTTTTCCTATAAATAGAATACCACCCCCCCCCCCATCATTTTCAACGAAGTTGAATACTTAGAGATTTTTTGAGCTCTCATCGCGCAAGTGTTTGAGTTGCGCAAGTGGTAGTTGGGTTGCACTAGTGGAGGTTGCATGTCGGTTGTTGGTTGCGCGACCAAGGCGGCTTGGAAGTTAAAGGTGCAGAGTTGAGAAAGTTTGGATTTGAAGGAGGCAGTGTTGTGCAAGGGTGTTGGTGTCACATGTGCACCTATTTTGTACCACGCAAGTGACTTGTGTGTCGTTCTTGAAACTTGTGTGTTGGTCTTGTAGAAGCACGCCAGGTGAGGTTGTTGTATTCCAGTCGTTTTGGAGCTGCACGAAAACTGGAAGATTGCCCGATACCTTCGGTGCAAAGTGGTATTAGTATAAGAGTGAAATTTGGACTTCAACAGAGAATATACATTCAACAGAGGATGCATTCTTTTGTAATGATGAAGATACCTTCACGTCTATAAACAGAGTGCGACTTCACCAAGGGTAGTGAGCCAGGGGAAGTCAACGGGAGTGACCTGAGGGAACTAGTGAGCTATCCCTGAACCTTTGTAAATGCAGTGATCCTAGGATAGAGTGATTGTTCCCAAACCATTGTAATCCACAACTAGTGAATATTAGTGGAATTTGGTACGATTGACAACTTGTCGGCATATGCTCCTTGGACATAGCCCTTAGCGGTGAACCAAGTAAAAATTGTTGTGTCATCTCTTTGCATGTGAATATTTCATTGTTGATCATATTCATCATACAGGTTTAACTAGTTCCTACCAACATGGTAACAAGATCCTTATTTTTAAAAGAAAAAGTTGACACCCTGATTCACCCCTCCCCTCTCAGGGTTCCCCGGGGTCCTACACTTTCTCAACTCAAAATTCTTCTTCTCTAAAACTCAGTATTATAAACACAGGAAACAAAAATATTTAAACTCGCATGGCCTTTTAACTATATCCTAATGTATAATCTTCTAAACACTAAAATTTTGGGTATATAAGACTTTAATAGCGCATGAATCCATGGATTTTGGCACTATAACTTCTTTTTTCTTCCTAGACTGTATATGAATAGTTTTACAGTTCAGAACACTCCGATTTTTATTATTATTTCATTTATTTACAACCCAATAGATGTATAGTTTCATCCTATAATTTGTAAAAACTTCCTTTATCCCTATATATTTTTGTGTAAACTAATTTTCCTTCTTTTGGTATGAGTCTTGTTCTATCGGATGCTCACTGCATCACATATTCCCTAACAACAGTTGCTCCTTTAATTTTCTTTTCTATTTATTAATATTATTATAAACATGTGGTTATTTTAAATGTACCTTTTTATTTTAAATTTCAATAATATAATACCAATCATTATTCATTACATCTAGCCAAAAATAATAATTATATATTATCCACTTTGGTTTTCTAGGATATTTCATGCACACTTTTTTTAACTCAAAAGATATTACAAGAATATCATTATTTATTAAGCCTCACTTTCGAAAGTCAGACAAAAGAGTCTTCCCTGTATATTCCACAACTAGATTGGATTTATTTTTTCCATCCAAAATACCACTATAAAATCCATACTTCAATCTTTACAAGTGTATATAAATATATAGTACAATATCTTATAGTGTGAAACATTAATCTTGTGGCATGAGTGCTTGTCAATAAAATAGTATAGGCTTAATCTTGATCCAGTGCATAGTAAAACCATCTTATAAAATTATATCTATTTCTCAAAAACTTAGGGTTTCAATGATTTATACTCTGAAAAACATCTCAAGTATTGATATATTTTAATCTACATTATTTTAGAAAACTCATTTAATTTTTTCATCTTAATAAGAACAATGATATTCATCTCATATTCTATACCCTCTATTTTTCCTCTAATCAAGCATCGATCATGGATTTTAAAAGTTTCATGATGTTCTAAACATGATTGAATATATTCAGCATCATCCCATTTAATTTTCCTCTTTATATTATTAAATATAGAAACTCAATTTTTTACACAATAAGAACTAAAAAATTTCCTATATTTAAATTCATATGACATGACTTATGGATAACATTTCATTGCATGAATTTAAAGTCATAAAGACTCCATTCCTTGTTAATTTATTAAATTTATAAGATCTTTATGTAATTCATACTCCCTAGAAAGACTTATATGATGATGTTTTTGTCCTAAAAAATGATGGCATGTACATTATAAGAGGGGTGAATTTTAGTTAAAAAGAAACATATAATTTTCTATCACCCACAGGTTTTAAATTGATCAAACATAAGATCTTCCCATTAGGATAAAATGTATCATAGAATATAATAAATAGAACTAGATATTAATACTATATAAAATTAAAAAAAAACTTCTAATTATTTATATAAACACAACAAAAAAAACATAAAAACAATGTGCATATTATAGAATAAAAAATCAAACATTAATAAAAATGATATTATAAACCCATTAGGAGGTTCTTTCTCTTCATGTGTGTCGATGCTCTAGATTCCAGATCAGAGTGGGAATGGTCTTCTGATGCTTCAGGCTCCCAGTCTGGTGTTGGCATATGGATCTCGGATCGGCAGGCGCTGGTGTTCTGGATCGATGTTGGCATCCGGCGTCCAGATCTTGCCTTGGTGTCAGCGAGGCAAGGTATGCTTGGTCGTGTCTTGGTGATGGCTTCTGGGCTCCAGATCTGGGCTCGGTCGACCTCCAACTTCCGGTGCTTTCTAGCGTCGCTCAATATCTTCTCCGAATCAACTCAGAGGGGGGAGGTTCTTCTTCTTTTTCCTTTATCTTTGATGTGTCTTTGGTGTTCTTTTGGTGGTGTTTTCTCCAGATGGTCCCATTTTTCTATTGGCATGATTTGGATCTGGATGTATCTATTCCTGATGTATGATTTTGTGGAGGAACTAGCGGTGGTTTTGGTTCCAATTGTGTGGTTTTCACTCCTTTCCGGATTGATGCGATTGTGATTTTTTTGTCTGCTCCGACGGTGCGGGTGTGGGATATGGTCATCATATGGAATCCGAATGGTTTTTTTGGAACTTCTGAGTTTTCTGCGGATCAGGGTGCTAATTCTGTCAGGATCTGGTCATCTCATTCTTGTTTCTTTGACATCCTTTGTGGATGGATGCTTTCTGGGGTCCATTTCATATCGTTTGAAGGCTGGGTGAATTCCTCTGGAGTTTGCTGATGGGAGGATTTGGGTTGGTTTCGATGGTCGCACTGGGGACGTTCAAGGTATCTGTTTCTGCGGTTTGGCCAGCATTTCTGATGTTCTTGTGCCCTGTTTTGTGGTTTATTGGACATGTTCTTTGGTTTTTGATGTTTTTTTGTAATGGTGAAAGTGGTTTAATTGGTTGTATGGGAATCATATAGTGGGGGTACCGGGAACCCATAAACCGGCTTTTGAAAATGGAAAAAAATGATTTGCAGTCATTTTATGGCTCTAAATTGACTAGAGACTTTTAAAGCATAAAGTAACATCACATCTTCCTTACCAATAATCTTCTTCTCCTATTTAAAAACGTTTTTGTAAAAAACTCCAACATTTTAATCTCACTTTCTTCAATAATTTTTGTGATTACATTGCAAGTAGCTTTTTCATCTTACAAAAAAGTTATAAAACCTTATCATCTTCCAATGGGGTTAATTTTTTACCACTAAATTGATAATTCATATACTGAATATAATTTTTCATATATCTTTATATCACTGAATTTTCATATTAAGTTTTAAAAAAATTCATTAATCAAAAATTCAGTTTTATAGAAAAATGGAATGTAGAAAAGAAATTAAGTTAAATGTTATTCTTATAAAGTGTATTGTGATTTTAAAAATAAAAGAATCAAGTGGTTAATTGAATCCATAATTTATCACTTATTTAAAAACAAAATACATAAAATAAAAATTGAAAATTAGCACAATATTTTGAAAGAAAACTCCCTATAAGATCTCAAAGATTAAATTTCTTCCACTCTAACTTACAGCCATCAGAATGAACTTATTAGATACAATAAATTTAATAAAACAATTATCCCTCTTTGTATCACCTAATTTAAGAAAACTAATCATTTATCACACTTTTTTATTTTAACAACCAAAATATCCCCCTTTATAAAATGTTAAAGAAAAAAATATATACCCATTAAAAAATTTTAAATAAATATTTAAATTTTAGTTTTCTTCTCCTTAAAAAACTTAAAATATTGTTCATTTCCCTTAAAATTATAAATTTTTCTAAATTTTCTCACCAAAAAACTTATATTTTTTCTTAATTTTATCCACCTTTATGATTTTTAGAAAGAAGCAATGAAAACTAAACATTTAAATGATTTAGAAAAATTTACTTTTGAATAACTATATCTCTACCTCAATTTTTCAATGAGAGAATAGGAAAAAAAATTGAAACAAATTAGTATAAGATAGAGTTTAAGAAATCAAAATTCCCAAAATTTATCTTCTAATACATATATGATATTACTATTTAGAGGATGGTTCTAGGGAAAATGTTAAACTTGAATTTTCTTAACCTCAGTTGAAAATTATTATCATGGAAACATATTAAAAAATATCTTTTTATTTCAGTGATTAATATATAGAATATTTAATATTTGAATATAAAATGTACACAAATAAAAGATAATATTAAAAAATTCAGTACAAATTACAATATATCTTCGATTAGATAAAAATATGATAAAACTAACATTTTAAAATGAAATATTTTTATAAAGGAAATCTCCCTCCATAACTTTTTTTAGGATTTTTTCATTTTTAGTAAATATTTTAAAAAATATATAGATTAAAGATTACTTTAAGTTGATCATTCCTATAACAAACCAAGATTTTATGAGAATTATTCTTTTTAATTTCATTGATGTCTTGTGTTGTACGCTACACCAAAGTTATTGTGCGCTATACGCAACACCGTATCAGCTTGCAGTATACGCAACACTATTCTTGGCTCGTGTTACACACAATTTCAAGTTCGTTTTGTAGGAATTATTCTACGCAACATTAAGTATAGATTTTGTTTAATGTATAAATTAATTATGTTTTTTTCTTGTTATATGCAACACCAAAAGGAGCTTTCACTACACGCATCCCTGACTTGGCTTGCATTACACATAATCTCCACCTTCCTCGATAGTGTGTGTTGTACACAATATCGGGTTTCACTAAACAACGATATATTATTATAATATTATTATGAACTAGCCGTTACGAATAGTAGTATCTAAATTTTGAATTTTATAACATTATAATTTATCGTACACATTTTATAGAACATTGTATGTGAACAAAATAAATTTTTCGGGTAAAATAAGTATTTTTCAAAAATTGCAATTTTGTCGCCTTTTGATGGCGCACCCACTTTAAATATAGTTTTTGATAGGTTTATAAGTCCAATTTCACAAAATAAAATTATTCTTTGGAATAAGGACATAAAAATTTACTTTGGATAAATTTTTCATATTATTCTGATAACTTTCATATTTAATGAATAGTAAAAACATGCTATATTTTAATTAAAAACAACTTTTTTCATCGCAATAATTTATATGGTTAAATTATAATATTGAATGGTTTTAAAGTATAAATAGAATAAATTTTTACCATTTAATATAATTTATGTCATTACCATTAATTTTACATTGAATTCATAAGTAAAAACATTTCAATCTTTGGCAATGTTTTAATTTTTAAAACTCGTTTTCTTAACAATGGGATTAATTTTAAATTAATAACTGCAACTTCTGGGTTTTGAATTTAGAAAAATGGATTCCATATTTGAATTAAGTGGGTCGAAATTATGTTAATAGGTTACTTTTATTTTTTTATATTATGAATAGTAACTATGGTAATTTTTATTTATTATAGTTAAAGGTAAATCGGGTAATTAAGGGTAAAAATAATATTATAAAATTACCCTAACACCTGCCAAAATTATATTGGATGACTAAAAGTCAAACCATATCACCTAAGTGTCATAATAGATTCATTTTATGGACTTTTGACTATGAAAATAATTTAATTATTATTAAAACCAAAGAAAGTGACAACATGTCAGTCTCTTAAATCTTATAAGTATAATAATTTTAATTTAGTGATAAACTTCATGAAACTTCAAACATTAATTGTCCCCATAAATCTAATAAAATTATCTACATCATGTAAATTTATTTATAATTTTTAGGGATTAAATAATTATCATTAAAGGTGACATAATAGTGATGTTGAAATTATTTTTTTGATTGAAATATTAAATAAATGGTTTTAAAAATATTAAAATAAATATTGTATGAACTATTTAATATGTTCCATGAATTTTTTAGATAAATATGACATGTTAAGAATCTATTAAATATTTTAGTTCGAACATATATTTTGTGTGCAGTTTATTTAAATTCAAATAAAAAAATAGTGTCAAAATTGACACTATTGTTATTTTATAAAAATAACATAATATAAAATTGTTTAAAAATCACAAATATATTTAAAAATTATAAATTTATATTTATATTTTATAAAATTTCATACATTATCCAATTATGGACAATTAAAAACACATAAGTAATTATTTATAACAATTTAAAATTTAGAATATTATTACCACAAATAAAATTAAATAGATTAAATAAGGATAAATCAAGTTGATAAGTTTTAAAATAAATTTCAAACATGTCTAAATTTAATTTTTTGATGATATTACAACCATATATCATCTAATTTTCTAATATGAGTCATTTTTGGAGGTTTTTAAGTGGTTTTTGATTTATTATAAATTAATATTTTTGAGGTTTCCAAAGGTGCCACTCTCCTCCCTTATAAAAAGGAACCTCCTCCCTCTTCTCTTTACACAACCTTGAGCCTTAAAGCTTGGCCAACATCTTCCCATTTATATTCTCCACTTCCCTAGAAATATTCTTGGGGTTCCAGTCTCCTCAAAAGACCAAATCTAGTTCCTTAAGTGGAATCTTAAAAAAGATGCGTCGAAGAAGAGGTAATCTCTTCTACCGATTCTTTCAAGTTTCTTTCTTCTTCAAATTATCCTTATTTAGTTGTTTCATTATAAAGTAATAACATAAGTATCTCTAATATACTGATATGTTATTATAAATATGAAACAACACTATTTCACCTTCTATCCATTCTATGAAAAATAAAATCACCGCGCGTGCGTACGTACGGAATACCGTCTCCACGTCGTGGTGTGATCAGTTTTTCCACCACCACCTTACTTGGATGGGTATAATGGTATAAAAAATAACTATATATAGTTATTATAAAATCATACCGATTCTGAGATATTATATCATCCACTCCAATTCAATTCAATAATTATGGGAATGATATCATCGCTCGTGCATACATACGGATTACCGTCTCCACGACACGATGAGATTCATTCTCAATGTTAACCACTCAAGAATGATTATAAAGTATATATAATGAATTATAATGAAATATATGACATTATAAAGCTACTATATTTATTTATATATATATATACATATTTCATCTACTTACTTCCATTCAAGTCAATAAGGAAAATAAAACAGCATTCATGCGTACATACGGCCTACCGTCTCCATGAACGGTGTATTTCATTTCATTTATCTATATTATATATATATACTGAATATATATGATATATAAATAATGATTTAAATTCTGGAAGTAATTAAATCATGATATAAATAATAATAATATCAATAACAACAAGTCCAAACACGTACGATAAATAAAACGATTTTACCCAAAACTCTCCTTTAACATGAAATTTACAAAAGAATGGGTAATATAAAGTCATAAGTGAAGCATATATGATATCATAACAATGAATATGATTTTTTTAGTAATTAAATGACATTATTTAAATCATTATATAGGAGTTTTGGATACGTACGAAGCATATTGGACCTAAGGTAAGGGATAACTTTTCCAATCTCGTTTTTATCCGAGATTGTTTATTCGTATGTATTTACTGGGGTTATTGTTATCATCCATGCCCATGTTTTCCAAAAATGTTTTCATGTATTTTTAAAGTCATTTTTACCCATTTTTGAAATTTACCACATGTTTTGAAAGGAATCTTACTTTTTTTTACCACATGAGGAACTTTTTGACTTTTCCGACAAAAGTACGAGGGGAATGTTTTTTAACTTATATGGCGTGAATGGATTTTTATGGTTTCATAATGCCTAATTTTCATGAAGCTTACTATATAATATTTCATGACTATTTTCAACAAAATCCTTTTCTTTTAAAATTACATGGCATTTTGTGAAAAGAAAATGATTTTGAAGAAGAAAGGATATTTTCATCAATAATTCATTTCAAGTGTTTTATCAAAACCACTTTCCATATAAGATGACATTATTTCATATGTGTTTGTTTCAAGTATAATGTCTCTATGATTTACATGTTTTTACTTTTATTATGATGAAATGATATTCATTTGTTTTATATGGATTATGTTATGATGGAATGATGTTTATGAAACCCATTTTATTTGTTGGGTTATTATGAATGATGTATGTTTATTTTGTGGAACATGAAAGAATGATTTCATTATGAGATGGGTGGTACCTATATCTCCCTCCAATTCAATGGGTAAATATTTATATCTCTTGATATAGACATGTCTGTAATGGTAAGTTAATCTGGTTTTGTGATACAGGACAGGAACGAGGAGTGAACTCAATTCAGAAAGGGACTTTGTCCACTAAGATAGTCTTGGCAGCAATGCCTTGGCTACTAAGGAAATCATATCATGTGATTAATGGTTTTCCACAATTAAATGATTTATTCCCATGCTATTTTATCATGATTTATGTTCCTTTATGACCTATTCCTTACGTATTACCATGTTTTATGTCATTTCTCATGATTTTGATGTGTAAACTCTATGTTCATGTTTTGAAGTTCAAATGTATATGGTTTGTTTTATTTTCTCTATGCTTACCCTTAATAAAATTTGAGCTCACCCTTTATATGTTTTCTTTTCCCCGAGATATAAAGAAAGGTTTTAGGTAAAAAAAATTAAGATCTTTATGGGAGATGTTGAAGATCTTTCACCAAGATTAGAAGATTATATTCCGAGTTTCCAAAGACACTAAACTATTACGGTCCTTTGGTGTCTATTTTTGTTATGTATTATATATTCCCCAAAAGTAATATAATTTCTATGTACGTCAATCTTTGGGTCTCTACAGTTGGTATCAGAGGAAAGGTTTAGTTAACCTTTTGAAACTTGGATGCGAAAACTTTAGTGAGATCCCTAGAGATATTTCTAAGGTATGTCTAGGGATGTCCCTAAGGTTAAGTATAAGTATAGGTTATAGTCCTAGAATTATGGTAACGATATTATAATTAAATATAATATGTTATATATTGAAGTTACATCCCCTTTATTATGTTGTTTCCCTAGATTTATTTTTTCCTCTCACACTATTCTTTTTCAGTTTTAGACGATGGCTAGAACCTGAAGGAACCGTGTTGATCAATGTAATGGACAATGCAATGATTTTTCTCCTGAACAAACCAATGTTATGGGAGATGGAGTGAAAAATCTTATTGCTATACTTACACAAGCTATGAATCATTCTGGACTTCCAAATGAGGACAGAAGGGAACAATATTCTATTGAGTCCTTCATCAGGAAATGTCCACCTCTTTCAGTGGGTCTTCTGATCCACTTATTGTTGAACAATGGATCAGTACCATTAAAAAGATATTTTCCATACTTCGATATTTAGAACATGAAAAAGGAATTCTGGATATTTACCATTTAGAATGAGAATCAGATCAATGGTGGACTCTAATTAAGAATACGAGGCCCCGAGATGAAATTGAATCCATGGAATGGGATAAGTTCAAGAACTTATTTTTCAATAAGTACTTCCCTTGTAGTCTTAGAAAAAATATGGAAAAGGATTTCCTTGAGCTCAAGAAAAAGGATGATTAATCTGCTGGTATATACGAAGAGAATTTCACAAGGCTTACAAGGTATGCATCTGGATTTATCATCCAACCTGAAAGTAAAGTTGATCTATTCTTCAGTGGCTTAAAATCAAGTCTTCGAAGGGCATTATATATAAGAGACTTTAGAAGCTATGAAGAAATTGTGTGTTGTGCTATCAAGGTAGAAATGGAAGTTGGTGTTACATATTCATCTCATGGTTTTGATAAGAAATGAAAGATGGAGTTCAAGGAGAAATCTCATAATAATGGTGAAAAGAAGATGAATGTTTCTTTATGCTCAAAGTGTGGAAAGAAGCATGGTGGAGATTGTCTTAAAGGGACTAGAAAATGTTTTAAGTGTGTAAAAGAAGGTCATCGAGTAGTTGAGTGTCGAATTAATGGAAAAATGGTTTCTAATGATGTGAATAAATAAAAGACTACATAGAATGGACCACCAACACTTCAATGCTTCAAGTGTAAAGAAATGGGGCATTATGCTAATAAATGCCCTAATCCAAGGGTTAATGATGATCAACGTGAGCAACCTCTTAAGGCAAAGGATAAATGGAAGTCACATGTGATCATTATTTGTGATGTTGAGTATGAAAATGATGTTGTGTAATGATTAATTGTTTATGTAATGGGATTTCAAAATAGTATCATGGAATCTCATTTATAGTATCGTGGAATTTTGGAATATCTATGTATTGGTTTTGAATAATTATATGGTACCGGTAACCATGAAAAGTGGTTGAAATATTTTTGGAAATAAGATGATATGTGCATAATGAAGGGATAAATAAAAAATGAAATGAGGTTATGACTGATATAAGGACAAAGTTATATCATGGTTTGAGTATATAGAAATTTTGGGATTTTGGTATGTGGAAAGTGTTAAATTTTGACAAAATTCATGTTTTCACTAAGGTTCAATGGGTATTCATTTTTCAATAGAATACATGATTAAGGTATTCAAATATTTGTAATTTTACCAACAAGATATATCATATGATATATGGGGGATAAATGATGGTATTCAAATGCTCAGTAGATGAAATTTCTAGTAATTGTTTTCTTTATACTATAATCATGGACAGAAGTATTTTGGATAAGCCTAATGATTATAATGGATTATGTTGGACATAATTTAGTATTTTTTAAGGCTAGAACTTTCTTTGATATTATTTATGGAATGTTTTAATAATATAGTTTTAGAAAAAGGACAAACCATAGGACGAGCGAAAACTCGTTGCGTCGGACAAGGCTGTGAGAATCGAACCCACAACCGAAGTATGACAGGCCTTTATCACCTACCATTGGCCTACAATAAGTCTCTGTTTAGTAGAAACTAGATTTATTTTATTAAGCGGTATGATAGATGAAGTATAAGTCCATTTTTATAATCATATACGATTAACCTCGCCATAGATTGACTTATGTATATTTGATAAATTTTGTTAAACTTTTGTTTGAGACAGATGGAATGACCCATCATTATATCACATGATATGCTAACACTTCAAGAATGACAAATTCAACTTCGTTTCTTTAAGAGATGAAGTGGAAATTTTTCAAGGCACAAACAACGGTGAGACTGTGACGAAATAAAGTAAGTATTTCTTCTAATTCAAATTCATCAACTTTAGGGAAATGATCTTGAAAACCAAAAATGTTGTCCTCGTGTCCTCATATCCAATGAATCAGATGGTACCTTATATCATCACAAATTTATGGCTTTGTGATTGTTGGCTTTTTCATATCCATGTCCTCTACCACAATCCATAAAAACTTAATGGTTAGATTTCTCTTCCATATCCATATTTTCTCTTATGTTCTCCTATGTGGAAACCCAGTGATTAGTTAATTTGGTATTCCTTTTTACGATGTGGGTTTCTATTAAAGAAACTTTCAAGTAGTAAACCATCTAGAACCCCGAAGAATTTCGAGGGAGAAATTCATTTTAAGGGGGTAGAATGTAACAACCTGAGATTTTATGAGAATTATTCTTTTTAATTTAATCTATGTCTTGTGTTGTACACTACACCAAAATTATCATTCGCTATATGCAACACCGTATTAGTTTGCAGTATACGCAACACTATTCTTTGCTCGTGTTACACACAATTTCACGTTTGTTTTGAAGGAATTATTCTACGCAACATTAAGTGTAGATTTTTTTTAATGTATAAATGAAATAAGTTTTGATTATTTTATACGCAACACCAAACGGATCTTTCACTACACGCCTCCCTGACTTGGCTTGAATTACACACAATCGCGACCTTCCTCGATAGCATGTGTTGTACGCAATACCGGGTTTCACTAAACAACGATATATTGTTATAATATTATTATGAAATAGATGTTATGAATAGTAGTATCTAAATTTTAAATTTTATAACATTATAATTCATCTTACACATTCTATAGAACATGGTATGAGAACAAAATAAATTTCTCGGGTAAAATAAGTATTTTTCAAAAAATGCAGTTTTACCGGCCTTTTGATGGTGCACCCACTTTAAATATAGTTTTTGACAATTTTATAAATCCAAATTGGAAAAATAAAATTCTTCTTTGGAATCAGGATATAAAAATTTACTTTGCATAAATATTTCATATTATTCTAATAACTTTCAAATTTTAATGAATAGTAAAAGCACACTATATTTTAATTAAAAACAACTTTTACCATCGCAATAATTTATATGGTTAAATTATAATATTGAATGGTTTTAAAGTATAAATAGAATATATTTTTAACATTTAATATAACTTATGTCATTAACATTAATTTTAAATTGAATTCATATGTAAAAACATTTCAATTTTTGGCAAAGTTTTAACTTTTAAAACCTGTTTTCTTAACAACAAGATTAATTTTAAATTAATAAATGCAACTTCTGGGTTTTTAATTTCTAAAAATGGATTCCATATTTGAATTAAGTGGGTCTAAATTATGTTAATAGGTTACATTTATTTTTTTGATATTATGAATAGTAACTATGGTAATTTTTATTTACTGTAGTTAAAGGTAAATCGGGTAATTAAGGGTAAAAATAAGATTATAAAATTACCCTAACACCTTCAAAAATTATATTGGAAGACTATAAGTCGACCCATATCACCTAAGGGTCGGAATAGATTCATTTTATGGTCTTTTTACCATGAAAATAATTTAATTATTATTCAAACCAAAGAAAGTGACAACATGTCACTCTCTTAAATCTTATAAGTATAATAATTTTAATTTAGTGATAAACTTCATGAAACTTCAAAACTTAATAGTCTCCAGAAATCAAATAAAATTATATACATAATATAAATTTACTTAGAATTTTTTTTGGATTAAATAATTATCATTAAAGGTGACATAATAGTGATATTGGAATTATTTTATTGATTGAAATATCAAATAAATGGTTTTAAAAATATTAAAATAAATATTATATGAACAATTTAATATGCTCCACGAATTTTATAGATAAATATGACATGTTAAGAATCTATTAAATATTTTAGTTCGAACATATCTTCTATGTGTATTTTATTTAAATTCAAATAAATGAATAGTTTCAAAATTGACACTTGTTATTTTATAAAAATAACATAATATAAAATTGTTTAAAAATCACAATAATATTTAAAAATTATAAATTTAAATTTTTATCATCTAAAATGTCATATATTATCCAATTATGTACAATTCATAACACATAAGTAATTATTTATAACAATTTAAAATTTAGAATCTTATTACCACAAATAAAATTAAATAGATTAAATAAGGATAAATCAAGTTTATAAGGTTTAAAATAAATTTCCAACATGCCTAAATTTTATTTTATTTTTGATGATATTAAAACCCTATATCATCTAATATTATAATATGAGTCATTTTTTGAGGTTTTTAAGTGGAGTTTGATTTATTATAAATTAATATTTTTGAGGTCTCCAAAGGTTCCCCTCTCCTCCCTTATAAAAGGGCACCTCCTCCCTCTTCTCTTTACACAACCTTGACCATTTAAGATCGGCCAAAAAACTGCCCATTTCTCTTATCCACTTCTCTAGCAACATTCTGGAGGTTCTGGTCTCCTCAAAAGACCAACTCTAGTCCCTTAAGAGGAATCTTATAAGAGGTGTGTCGAAGAAGAGGTAATCTCTTCTACCGATTCTTTCAAGTTTCTTTCTTCTTCAACTTCTCCTTCTTTAGTTTGTTCATTATAAAGTAATAACATCAGTATATCTAATATAATGATATTTTATTATAAATATGAAACAACCCTATTTCACCTTCTATCCATTCTACGAAAAACGAAATCATCGCGCGTGCGTACGTACGGAATACCGTCTCCACGCCGTGGTGTAATCTGTTTTTCCACCGCCACCTTACTTGGATGGGTATAATTGTGTAAATAATAACTATATATAGTTATTATAACATAATACTGATTATTAGATATTATATCATCCACTCAAATTCAATTCAATAATTATGGGAACAATATCATCGCTCGTGCGTACGTACTGATTACTGTCTCCACGACGCGATGATATTCATTCTCCATGTTAACCACTCAAGAATGATTATAAAGTATATATAATGCATAATAATGAAATATATGACATGATAAAGATACTATATTTATGTATGTATATATTTCATCTACTTACTTCCATTCAAGTCAATAAGGAAAAGAAAACATCGTTCATGCGTACGTACGGCCTACCGTCTCCATGAACGGTGTATTTCATTTAATTTATCTATCTATTATATATATATATATATACTGAATATATATGATATATAAATCATTATTTCCATTCTAGAAGTAATTAAATCATGATATAAGTAATAATAATATCAAGAACAACAAGTCCAAACACGTACGATAAATAAAACGATTTTACCCAAAACTTTGCTTTAACATGGAATTTACAAAAGAACGGGTAATATAAAGTCATAAGTGAACCATATATGATATCATAACAATGAATATGATTTTTTAGTAAGTCAATGACATTATTTAAATCATTATATAGTAGTTTTGGATATGTATGAAGCATATTGGACCTAAGGTAAGGGATAACTTTTCCAATCTCATTTTTATCCAAGATTGTTTATTCGTAAGTATTTACTGGGGTTATTATTATCATTCATGCCCATGTTTTCTAAAAAAAATCATGTATTTTTAAAGTCTTTTTTACTTATTTTTTAAATTTACCACATGTTATGAAAGGAATCTTACTTTTGTTTACCACATGAGGAACTTTTTGACTTTTTCAACAAAAGTACGAGGAGAATGTTTTTTTAACTTATATTGCATGAATGGATTTTTATGGTTTAATAATGCCTAATTTTCATGAATCTTACTATACAAAATTTCATGACTATTTTCAACAAAATCCTTTTCTTTTAAAATTTCATGGCATTTTGTGAAAATAAACTGATTTTGAAGAAGAAAGGATATTTTCATCAAGAATTCATTTCAAATGTTTTATCAAAACCATTTTCCATCTAAGATGACATTATTTTTATATGTGTTTGTTTCAAGTATAATGCCTCTATTATTTACATGGTTTTACTTTTCTTATGATGAAATGATATCCATTTGTTTTATATGGATTATGTTATGATGGAATGATGTTTATGAAACCCATTTTATTCGTTGGGTTATTATGAATGATGTATGTTTATTTTGTGGCACACAAAAGAATGATTTCATTATGAGATGGGTGGGACCTATATATCCCTAAAATTCATTGGGTAAAGATTTATATCTCATTAGATAGACATGGCTATAATAGTAACTTAATCCAGTTCAGTGATACAGGACTGGAACGAGGAGTGAACTCGATTCAGAAAGGGACTTTGTCCACTAAGATAGTCTTGGCAGTAATGCCTTGGCTACTATGGAAATCATATCATGTTCTTAATGGTTTTCCACAATTAAATGATTTATTCTCATTCTATTTTATCATGATTGATGTTCCTTTATGACTTATGCCTTAAGTACTTCCATGTTTTATGTCATTGCTCAAGATTTTGATGTGTAAACTTTATGTTTATGTTTTTAAATTCAAATATATATGGTTTGTTTTATTTTCTCCATGATTACCCTTACTGAGCATTTGAGCTCACCCTTTATATGTTTTCTTTTTCTCAGGATATAAAGAATGTTTTTAGGTAAAAAAAGGAAGATCTTTATGGGAGATGTTGAAGATCTTTCACCAAGATCAGAAGATTATATTCTGAGTTTCCAAAGAAACTAAACTATTACGGTCCTTTGGTGTCTGTTTTTGTTATGTATTATATATTCCGCAAAAGTAATGTAATTTCTATGTACATCAAGCTTTGGGTCTCTGCAATTCCCAACTTCTATTTGATGTATTTTAAATTATCTATATTTATAGGATTTTTTAAAAATATGAGCAATCAAATTTTTGGTTTTGAAAAAGTCTTGATTGTTCTCTTTCTTGTTTGTAATCCCTAAGAAAATTTTTCTTACATATATCTATTTTAAACATAATTCATGTGATGGGTTCTTAGAAAAATAAATAAGACTTTTATTCTCACAAAGTATTGTAATTCAAGTGAATCTTAAATGAAAATATGTGTGTGTGTGTTGCATCCACAACCCTTCTGCACAACATCTTCCAACTACTACACATTTCTCTTCAGTAATAGAGAGTATGAATAAGTGTTTATTATTTCTAAAATAGTAAACAAAAGCTTCTCCTAATAAATGAAATTTTCCAGAATTACCCTTCATATCAAATATGCAGCCTCTAAATCCAACATTTGAGTAACTATTAAGTAAAAATTAATTTTCATACGAATAAAACAAAGTTCCAAGATTCTATTAAAGTGATGGAAACTGTGTTTTAATAATTTTAGTTGTAATTTATTTGGATTTAATTGGATTATCCAACATAAAAAAATGGTAAACAATATGTACACTCAAAAAGCTATTAGATAAATTAAACTTCTAATCATATCTCTATAATGTTTTTCACTAACCAGTTTCCCAGATTCATCGAGATCAAGTTTCATATATTTTACTATCGAACTACTTATAATTAAATAATTTTCAAAATAAAAAACATTTGAGTAAATATTTTTAAATATTTATGTTGAGTTAAAATGATTCTTTTATGTTTTTGATTGACTTGAAAATCAAATAAAAATTTAAGCTCTCCCATCATTCTCATTTCAATCTCACTTTTCATAAGTTTTAAAAAACCCTTAGAAATACATTTTTTAGTTGAAACAAAAATAATGTAATCAAAGTTAATTTGAACATAGATGGTTTATTAGAAAACTTTCTTTTTAAAAAGAGTTGGTCCAATATTTCCCTTAAAAAATTATCTTCAAGTAAAAAGACCTAGTAATTTTATCATACTAAGCTATTAGGGCCTACTTAAGTCTATAAAATTCTTTGGAATGTTTTAATACATACTACATAAATTTAAAGTATTCAAAACCAATGGGTTATTCAACTTAAAATTCATCATAAATGGATCCATTTAGGACATCCATTTTCATATCCTTTTGAAATAAAGTAAAATTATACTGTTCTATTAAGGATAGTATGGTCCAGATAGATTCAAGTATATCAACTAATGAAAATATCTCACTATAGTCGATAACTTCTTCTTGGTTATAACCTTTAATAAAAATTATTGACTTATTATTTATTATAGTTCTATTTTCAATGGACTTATTTCAAAAATACCATTTTACTCCAATCACTAAAAATTATTTAAGATGAACAATAAAAGTCCAAATTGATTCTATTTAAATTGATTTAGCTTTTCCAATATTTCCTTTTTCCAAATTTTACTACCCATGTAATCATATATCATTTTAGGGTCAAATTAATATAGAAATGCATGATTCTCACATTGATTTCTTAATGAACATCCAGTTTTGATTGGTTTTATTACTTCTCTAATGAAATTATATGTAGGATGAATCCTTAAGATCTATTGGTTCTTAGTTGAAGAAGTAATTTGATTCTCAACTATTAGTTTTATATCTTTCATTGAAATATTTTCCAGATATTCAAATTTTGTTCAAGTTATTTTCTAAGAGTTTACAAAAAATTGTTGAGAATCAGCTTCTAGTAAAAATATAAGATTATTTTTTTAAACAAAATCTGGAGGATTAATATCTATTTGTTTTACAAAATAAAACGGATTAATTTCAATAAATTTTAATTGAACAGTTACTTTAATGGAATTTTTTATTTATTAAAAAAATTATATGTCTTACTAGTTATAGAATTACTAATAAAAATTAATTTATTATCCCTAGTATGGAACTTATGAAGATAATATTTTGTATTTATAATAAATACTTTACATCCAAATACTCTAAAGTATTAAATTTTTGGCTTTCTTTTGGTCCAAAACTCATAAGGAGAGTTATTAAGAAATGGGTGAAGTAAAACTAAATTTATAGTATAGAAAAAAGTATTCACTACCTGAACCCAAAAATGTATATCAACATAATATTAACTTAATAAGGTTCAAATGATTTTCTGAATAATCCTATTTATTCATTCTACTACATTATTTTATTTAGGTATTCTTGGTGATGAAAATTTAGGAGTAATACCTTTCTTACTACAAAAAACCTTCAAAATCAGAGTTTACAAACTCTCCACCATGGTCACTATATATAGTAATAAAAGGTAGATTTTTCTCATTTTTAATAAAAGTATAAAAATATTTTATATGAGAGAGTACTTTGTATTTACATGTAGGAAAATAAATCCATATAAATATAGTGAAATCATCAATCAGGATTTACACATAACATTTTCCCCCAATACTCCAAATTTTTATAAAACTAAATAAATCCATGTGCACGAAGTATAAGGATTTTGAAGTTAAGAATTTATATTTAAGATTAAAACTAGACTTATATATCTTATTTAATTGAAAAGGACTATATAATCTATTAGATTTAAACTTAATTTCTAGTAGTTCCCTAACATATCATTTCTTAGAAAGCTTATCCAAAGTATGAAATTTACAACATCCTAATATTTTATGCCACATTCAAGATGAATCTTTAGTTTCACTTTGAAAATGTATGTTTCGATGTCTTAGGTCTTCTAAGTCAAGTGTATGAACATTTTTATTTCTATCGGGGGATAGAATGGAAGTACCTTCCAAATTTTTAATAGTACATTTTTTATTCATGAAATTCACAAGGTAACCCTCATCACATAGTTGACTAATACTAATAAGGTTTTTATTAAGTCTTAATAAAAATAAATATTATAAATTAAATATTTTTCAAGGAAAGAAACATCACCAATTATGATGATTCCACCTTATTGGTTATCTTGAAATGTGACTTATCCTTCGTTCAACTTTTTTAAATTATGGAAGCTTGATTTTTCTACAGTAATATATCAGGAATTACTAACATCTACGTACTATTTATTTCATCTATGTGTACTCATCCTCTTTTCTTGAAAATAATAAAACTATGTTCTTTGTACCTAAACTTAAATGGGACTCGTTGTGATAGAAAAAAAAATAGGAACCCACATAATCCCAAATCATTTATATTGAATAGAATCCAATTATTTGAAAATATTTGCTCTATGAAAACTAAAATATTGAACTCAATTTAAAGAATAATATTTTTCCCAATGAACTCCCATTTGAAATTTAGTGAAAAAGGGTTCTCTTTTATATAAACATTTATTTGATTGTAAATGTTATTTATTACAAGTAAAAAAATTTCCATTATAATTTCTTAATGATATTTGTTATTTATAAATTTTATCAAAAACAATTACCAAAAGTGAGTTAGAAAAAATCTTCTTTAAAACTACTAACTATGTATTTGAGTTTAAATACTAAATCCAATTTTCTAAATTTTAATAAGAATTAGACATAGAATCTAATTGCTATAAAATTTTATAAACTCCATAAGTTAATTTTGGAATTCTTTTGTTTTATTTGAAAATATTTTACTCTACTCAATCATAATTATTTTTTAACTCTTTTTTTTAATTTTTCATAAGGCTTACATTTATAACAAATTATTTTAAATTAGGAACATCATCTTCATCATCCAATGAATTTCATTTTTTACCATTAAATGGATTATCTTTTCCATCATCTGATGAAGTTGATTAATCATCATCAGAAGTATACATAGATTTACAATCTAAATTAATGGTTTTCAAAGATTATGTAGTTAAATTATCCATGAATCACTTTTCATCCTTTGGAATATTCAAATAAAAACCAATGATCTTATAACCATCACTTCCACTATCTACCAATTAACTATCATAATTAGTATCACCTTCACTAGAACTCTAGGTATTCAAAGATTTCAAATTATTTTTACCTCTACTCTTTGATTAATTTTTTTATTTTTATCATTTTTATTCAATTTCATAAAATCTGGTAAAATATGACATGTCTTATTACATTTATAGAAAATCACATATTCAGATCCTTCTTTTCAAGGCTATCCTTTCTTTATAAAGAGTATATCAAAAAAAACTATTAATTAAAATCCTATTAATCGTTCTATAAATTTGAGCAAGTTAATTTTCACTATCATTTGAACTACTTTGATATGAATGCATATATTTCTTCTTTGAAACATGAGGGTAGGAAGAATTAGAGTAATAATTAAAATAAAACAAAGTGGCATAACCAAAATAGATGAAAATCCAATCCATTATTCTTTTTATTAAGCATATCCCTTTAATTTAGTTTCATATTGCATAAAATTACAAATAAAGTCCTCAAGACATAACTTAGTCAAATATTAAAGGTTGTAAATAATTGTTGTAACATCTTGACCTAGGTGCCACTAAAATATGCCCCAAACTGGTGGGTCATATGGCCTCAAGTGCACCTCCCTATATTCCAAAGGCTTTTGACTAGCAATGAGGGCAGGTTGTGTCTTTGGGGAGGTTATTCCCTCATATCAGAGTGTATCACAGTGGTAATAATCATAAAAATAAAATAGCGGAAGCAGATAAAATACTAAATATCATATAGAATATGAACATCCAAAATACTGTAATAATAAATATCCCAAATCATTCATATACAATATGATGATAAATTCATGTCTCTATACAAAATGGAAATAAATACATGGAAATAATAAAGTAGAATAATACATGTATCAAAATAAAAAAAAGGTCCAAAAAGGATTATCACTAGAAAGAATCACTATCCTAAATTAGTCAAGTGCTCCCTTGATCCTAATCATGTATCAAATCAACCATCTAACTGTGTGTTCTTCCCCCATTCCATACCCGCATTCATAAAGTTTCTCTAGGTTCAAAATAGTGGCCTGAATAGGGTGTGAGATAACACTCATTAGGCCACCACCAATGGTGTTTATAATAAGTCTAGTCTCTGTAATATAAACAAAGGTATCATTCATTATATCACAGGTATAATAGTAATAAAAGTAAACTGATCAAATTTAAAATTGATCATGTCCAACCAAACATGTATCCATATGAATAATACTCAAGCTCCCATAATCAAGGGAAACTATAAAGCATAAATCAAAAGATGGGATATAGTCCAGTCTAACAACTAAAATCTAATACCCATACCAAGGTTATCTGTAAACATAGAAAAAATATCCATAATGGAAATGCTAGGTAATCAATTGTAAACATCAACAATAGCATATTCCATGTAATCTATTGTTATACCACGAAAGTTTGGATCCAAGGTATTGAAGACCAAGGCATCCTTGTAAATTCCTGGGAGTATCTCAATGGAAACTCCCTAAATACTTGGGTTGAGTCCAAGAAGCATGTTAATAGAGTATATCCAATAAAATCCAAGTAAGAGAGATCCAAGGGGTAGTAAGACCTAAGGTATCATATGGAATCTGGATCCAAGGAGCTCAAACAATGCATCCCCTAACATCATCATTTCATCAACCTATCATTCCCAACCAATGAGTTCTACCAACCCATTAAATATTTTCCATACAAATCATTTGTTTATTTTAAGCTTATGAAATAACATGAAAAAAGATGAAAAAAACCTTTCTTATTAATTATTTTAAATTCATTACCTTCTTTACAAATGAACAGGTTAAACAAGATGTTCTTAACCTTAAACAATACATTAAATTTTCATTCAGTCACCTACTAAAATTGGTAAGCTAACGCACACCCAAAGGTGTGGTACAACATAGGTCAGATGCAAGGTTACACCCTATGTGTTGCCTAGGTTGAGTCTATTAACCCCCAAACATAAAAATGGTACTAAGAGAGTAACTTCAACTCTTCCAACCAATTATATCAAGGTGTTTAATTAATTTTAGGGAAAACATCAGAAGGTATGGTGTGCGGCACAAATATTACAAGGTATAAAACAACAAAACCATGAGGGAAAAGGTATAGACCACCTACCAAATGCATGTGGTAGAGTACCCATCCTATTTCGACTACTGATTTTCTCCAGATTAGAATAAAAATGAAGAATATAAAAAATCATGGAAATGGAGAATATTAGCTTGAACCTAAATAACTATGTTTATATAATGACAAATGAATAATGACACAATAGTAATGACCATCATAGATCGAATGAGATAAAGGTGTTTGATTCTAAGTTTGGAAAGCGAAATGGGAGAAAAGAATAGATTTTGTCTTGAAAGTAGATTCAAATTAGAGAAGAAGTTACTCCTTTTCTACTAGAAACAAAGGAGGAAAAGAGGTATTGAAAACATAAGTCATTAAGGGAAAAATGTAATTCACCCAAAATATCTCAGTCGCGTGGTTTGGCTGCACAGTTGACCAAATTTTTCACCAACCATTCGCCCTTCTCTACCTCACGGGAGACCCATCATGGTTCATGTGAATGGTTTAGAAAACCAAGTAAAAATCATGCCAAACACCTCTACTAAACATTCTAGGTGGCTCGTACAGATATTCACCCCTGGATTCATAGTTTCCCCAAACTATGTGGCCTTTTTCTGCCCTCTGTCTAGCCCCTCATGGTTTCTCATAACCATGCGGCCTAGGTTGCATGGTTTATACTAACCATGTGGCCCATTTTCCTTTTCCAAAAACCCAAACTTTGGGCTCCAAACAATCCTCATACACCCCCTAAAACTCTCAAGACCTTATTATGCATTCACATTAGGCCAATAATTAGCATTCAAACAAAAAATAAAAAGTTCTATACCTCATAGTAAAACCCATGATCTTAAAAAATTCCCCCATTAAAGAAATTTATCCCTAAATTTCCCTTACAAGGGTGGTCAAGAATCACCTGAGAATAACGTTATCCACTAAGCACGTACATTAGACTCCCACTCCTAAGTCTCATCCTATAAATGGTTTTACTTCTATAGCACCCATACCAAAGGAAATGACTAGCCATAGAGAGCCTTCATGCACCTATCAACAATATGTATGAGGTGATCCTCAAAGGAAACATCTACCTATATCTCAACCTCATTCGTATAAAGAGCATGAGATGGGTTTGAGTGATAATGGAACAGCTAAGATACATAGAATGCATCATTTGTCTCTCGGTGCCTCTGATGTAACTAAAATTTATAGGCTACCCATCTGACTCCCTCCAAAATCTTGAACGGCCTAACATATCCTGGTGAAAACTTACCCTAACTATTAATCCATCTGTGTCCTAGCCTCGATGAGATACATAAAAAGACATGATCCCTAAACTCAGAATATAGCAGTAATCGATGGTGATCATCATAAGATTTATAGCTATAATATAAAATACCCATATGCTTTATGATAAAATGAACCTTCTCCAAAGTCTCTTGTATAAGATGCAGTCTGAGCAGTGATTCCTCTAACTATCATAGAGGTGATCGAGATCTCCTACTGTAAGAAGCCTCATAAGGTTTCATCTATATAGTTACATGATAGATATTATTGTAGTATAACTCAACAAGGGGTATATGACCCTCCCAAGAGCCCCCGAAATTACGGATTCTTGCTCTAAGAATGTCCTCAAGCACTTTAAACATGAAATCTAACTATCCATTAGTCTGAGGGTGGTATGTTTTGCAGAAAAATACCTATATACACAAATCCCTATATAAGATCTATAATAATTGATATGAAAACTGGGCATCCCTATCTGATAAAATGGTTTGAGGAACCCTATGAAAGGTCATAATCTCATGGATATATATTCTATCAAGCTCATCTATTGGTGAAGTGTCCCTGATTGGAAAAAAATGAGTGAGCGTCATGGTTTTGTCCACAAAAACCCACATATAATCACTAACTCAAGGAGACCTCAGCCAACCTGTCACCAAATCCATCATAGCATCATCCCATTTCCACTCATGAATGGGTAACTACTATAGACTACCATCTAGTCACTGTTGTTCTTCCTTCACTTACTGACAGGTGGAACACCTAGTGACAGAACCATCTACCTCACAATTCATCCTTGATAACCAGTATTGATAGTGCAAGCCATGATACATCTTGGTAATTATAGGATGAACTTCCCAAGTTGATTAATGAAACTCTCCCATCATCTCCTTACATGTCTTCTAGAACCCAAATACGACCATGAATATGAAAAAATTCATCCTCACCCATGGTCCAACTAGGAGGTTGGTCCTCACCTTTCACATTCTTCTATAAGACTATGCCCTTAAAATCTAATAACTATATCATCCTCACTCTATCTAAAATATTGGATGTCAAAGTTAAAGAAGAAAGTAAATTCTATCCATGAATATCTTTCACCTCCAAGTGAATATCTGAGAATAATTTTATAAGCTACCACTCGCTATTGCCCTCTTGAACTACATGTATCTGAGTCCTCCTATATAGTGCATCAGCAACTAAAATACCCTTTTTGAGAATGTAGGAAAGCTCAAAGTCAAAATAATTTAGGTACTAAACTCATATTTGTTGACTCATATTCAATTCATGTTTTGTAAATATATACTTAATCCTTTTGTGGTCTGTATACACCACAAAATGCTCTCCCAGTAAATAGTGCTCCAACAGCATAAGGCATGAACAATAGTGTCTAACTCAAGGTCATACATCAGGTAATTCCTCTTATATGGCCTCTACTGATGAGACCTATATGACCTGACTCACTCCTCTTGCATCAGAACTACTCTTGTCCTGATTTCTGATGTATCAAAATATAATGTATAGATTATGTTCGGCTCTAGAAAAATCAGTATTGTCACTGAATTCAATCTTTCTTTCAAATCCTGAAAGGATATCTCATAGGTATCTGACTATAAAAACTTCACACCCTTATTAGTAAATCCCATAAGAGGTGCTTATAATCATGAAGATTCATGTATAAAACACCTATAATATCTATCTAGCCTCAAAAACTTTTTATATCAAAGAAATTATTCGGATGATCCTAGTAAAATATAGCTCTCACCTTCTCTAGGTCAACTGATACTCTTGTATCTGAGATAATATGACATAAGAAGAAAATATTACCCATTTATAAGTTTCACTTAGTGAGATTATCATATAACTAATTCTCTATCATTATATCCAAAATGATCTAAAGCTGTTTGGAATGGTCATGTTCATTATGATAATATACCAAGATATTATCCATGGATATGACCATAAACGAATCCAAATAAGGATGTAAAACTCAGTTCATCCATGGAATTAAAGCTTCTGGTGTTTTCGTGAGACCGAAGGGCATAAAAATATACTCATATAGATCATACCATCTATGAAAATATGTGAGAGGTATGTCTATAGGTTTAACACATACTTGGTCATATCCTAATCCCAAATCAATCTTTAAGAGAACCCAAGCTCCTCGGAGTTGGTTTAAGTGGTCAAATATCTATGGAAAGGGATGTTAGTTCTTTATCATCAACTCATTCAACTTCTTATAATCTGCATATTCTCTAAGGGTCTCATCCTCTTTTTTCACAAAAAGGACCAGGAAACCCCATGGATAAGTATTGGTTCATATAAACCCATTTTCCTTCAAGTCCTCTAGCTATCTCTTGAGATCTTATAACTTCATAGTATTCATCCTCTAAGGAGGAATGAAAACTATTGTAGCTCAAGGAAGCAGGTCAATAGAGAACTCAACCTCTCTCTCTTGGAAGATAAAACATAAAATTCATCCTTGAAAAATATCACTTAAATGATTAAACACTAGAAGTAAATCTATTTGATGTGTTCCCTAATAATCCAGATATAAACTATAAATTTGGGCTTTCATCGCACCTAGACCAAGATCCTCGGGTCTAGATCAGCTCGCATAGCCATCATATTCACCCTTGTGAATAAGAACTACATCCTCTGATGATCTGAAAGTCACCCTATGGAGATAGAAATCGATATGGGATCAATAATAAACTATTCATTCCATCCTAATTATGACATAAAACTGAGTCATCTTGAGTATAAATAGATCACATAAGAAGTGACACCCACCTATCATAAGGGGCACTCCATACACTAGTGCAACCACTCTGTTCTATTCCCCAATGGAGTATATAAAGTCATCACACCATCAGAAAACTGAACAATGACCCAATGATCTACATAACATATATAGATATAAATCTATGAGAAGAAAATGTATTGAAAAGGGGAGATACTAGAGTAGAGGATAATAAGATCGTACCTCTCACTGTAGATAGATCGGAGATTTTCTCCTTAGGTGTAGGCTATACAGAATATATCTAGCCTAAACCATGACACTGTGAGACAATCTCACCACTTAGAATAGTCCCACTCTGCTATCTAGGTACAAAAAGTTCCTAGACACCACATCCATGACCACCACCTCATCCTGAATGACCGATACTATTATATCTCCCAGTCTGATGTGAAGTAGTGAATCCCACTCCTAAAACTGAAGGTAGAGTCAATCCCCTTCCACTAACTACTGAATGGAAGGTTCTATAGAAATGTTGTACATGGACCATCCTACCACATGATCATTAATCGACATAGTTTCTATCTCATTTGTTTCTTATATGTCCCTATATCTTACATTGGTGACAAAATATAGCACTTTCAGTAATAACATCATGGCTAGTACTTACCTTAAGAGAATCCTCAAAATGGCACTTCCTACTAGCTGTCGCTGAACTACAGGGTTGAGAGGATGAACTTCCCTACTCTGGGACCTCATCCTCCCTTAGGTTTTTCTCAGTAATAAGTGTCTGGTTCACTATCTCATTAATATTAGTCAACTGAAACTTGTTTAACTGTGATCAAACAGCATGCTTGAGACATTAATTGAAGCATATTTCCCTCTATGTATCATTAGTTGGATAAATTAGTGCAGAGAATTACAGATCTATAAAGCATATTGAAAACTCCATAACGGTCATTGCACCCTACTATAGATTCATAAACTCGCTGCTTCTTTAAACTCTTTGGGTATCAAGAAAGAAGTAATAATAATACCTAGATTACAAATCATTCAAAACCATATCTCAAACAGCATCATCCTTATTCAAAACATATCACCAGTGCTTATCTTCCCCTTGAAGCATATATGTTATGAGATGAATTATCCTCTTAGGAGGTGTATCCAAATTATAAGATATAAAAAAGATAGTCTCAAGACACGTCTCATCAACCTATGTACTTTCATCCCACAAAAACATGGGAAGATGATGCTACTAGAACACACGTGTCAGCTCTACCATATATGAGGAAGGGTGTTATTCTCCCTAAACGGTGTTCATAAATTATAGAAAACTCTCTCAGCACTAGGCATAAACACCCATATCTAGTATAACTATTATTGCTGTAGTTGGAACTATAGGAGGTTCTATTGGTAGCCTAGGTACCACCACCTCTATAACATGGTCATCACCACCCTTTTAGTGCATGACTGGAGTTCGTCTTGGCAGCATGTCTCTATAATGAAAAACACTCACCTTAGAAAAGAACCAAGTAGAAACCAATTCATAGATACAAAAATAATAGGACAGTTCAAATCCTTCTTATAGAAAAGTTACACCCCTCTATATGCTCCTAAATATGGTACTAGGTAAAAGAAACAACCAGTAAGAATATTAAATACAATGTCTACTACCCACTCTAAATTCTGGTCAAGGTAAAGTTATATGTTTCAAAACTTCCATTTCATTTAAATTTTTATTTGTTTACAATTCTGTTTAAAATGGCTGAACCAAATGGTTCACCACTTCTAATCCACAAGGGCTCATACACCTCTTGACCGAAGTATGGAATCCACTTAATCCAAACTATAACATGTTCTAGTCCATGTGACCAATGGTCCATAACTCAATATTTCATAATTGGATGCATAGGGTTTCTATTGTATACTATGTAGGAAAACATTGTTTAGGTGATAGAAAGCACTCTAAGTAACAACTATGTTTCTAAATTTATTACAAAAAATGTTTATCAAACAACATGTATACCACTCAAGGCACAATTAATAGATGTCGTGTAGCCGAGCAGTGCATCCTATATGTCATGTAATAATGCTTGCCAAGTGAATTCTAATAGGTTTATAAAATAATGCATGAGATGGAATACCCTCATATCATTGGGAAAAGTATAAAAATATGCATTCATATTAACAATAATGCCACATATCAATTTCATCACCCAACGGTGGAATCGAATCAACAATAATAGGATAAATCTAGAAAAACATGTTCTACTCTGGGAAATTAGGATTTTTCTTGTACTTGGGTTCTCTACCCCTAGGCACAACTCATTAACAACTTCCAACTCATTTCTAATGTATTTTCTATTGTATCAAAATAATAAATCCAAAAAATAAACCAACTCTAACACCAATTTTTAACATCTCAACCTGAGTGCCACTAATTGGTGCCCCGAGCCAGTGGGTCACGTGGCCTCAAGCGCACCTCTCCATAATTTCAAGGCTTCTAATTAGCATAGAGGGTCTGGGGTGTGTCTGTGGGAATATTATTCCCTCATTTTAGAGTGTATCAAATTAATAATAATTATAACAATAAAATAGTGGAAGCATATAAAATACTAAACAACAGTCATAAGATCAACATCCAGAAGATTGTAATAATAAATAGCCCAAATTAGTCATATATAATAGGATGATTGTGTGATGTATCTATAAAAAATGGTAGGAAATACATGGAAATAAGAAACCAATACAATATATGTATCAAAATACAGAAAGACCAAAAAGGAATATCTCTATATAGCATCACGATCCTAGCTCAATCAGGTGCTACCTTCTCCTAAGAAATTATCAAATCAAGCATCGAACAATGATTTCATTCCATGGTCCATACCTACATCCATGAAATCATTCTGATTACCTAATACCAACCTGAACAGGGTGTGATATAACACTCACTTTTCCACCACCAATGATTTCTATAACAATTCAAGTCTGTGTTAGATAAACAAAACTAGTGTGCAGTATATCACAAGTATAAAAGTAATGAAAGTAAAGTGATAAAATGGAAAAGTGATTGTGTCTAGCCAAACATGGATCCCTATGAACAATATTCAAGCTCCCATAATTAAGGGAAACTATAAATAACAAATAAATAGGTGTGATATAGTCCAATCAAATAATTGAAATCTGATACACATACGAGGGATATTTGTAAACATAGAAAACATATCCTCAACAACCAAAAAATGTAATCTTGTGTCAATATCCACAACACCCTATGTCGTGTGATCCAATTTTAGACCACAAAGGGATGGATCCAAGTTATAGAAGACCAAGTCATCCTTGTCGAGTCCCAAGAGCATCTTGATGGAAACTTGGTAAAGAATTAGGTGGATTCCAAGGATCATGTCAACAGAGCATGTCCAATGTGAGTCCAAGAATTCCATATCCATGGGGTAGCAAGGCCCGATGTGTCTTATGAAATTAGGATCCAAAGAGCTCATCCAATTAATCCACATCCATAAAAAATATACATAGAGTGTAAATTTACATGGAATCAAATGGAATCAAGATCTAAGGATATCATCAAAGGAATCCACTACCATTATCCTTTCCTCAACCAATCATTCATGACCAATGAGTTCTTCCAACCTATTAAATTATTTCCATATAAATCATTTATCGATTTTAATCATATGAAATAATATGAAAAGGATTCAACAAACTTATCTTGTGAAAGAAATTAAATTCATTCCTTTATTTTACAAATTAATAGGTTAAACAAGGCATTCAAAACATTAAACAATCCATGAAATTCGTATTCCATCTATTACTAAAATCAGTGAGCTCACACACACCCAATAGGGTGGTACAACATTTTAAAGATGCAAAGGAACACCCCATGGGTGGAATAGGTTGAGTTTAATAACCCCATCCATAAAAATAGCACTCAGTGAGCAGCCTAAATAGATTCTAATAAATTACATCAAAGAATTCAATTAATTTTAGGGGGAACACCGAAATCTAGGCTATGTGGAACAACTACGAAAAGTTATACAACAACTAAAACATAAGGTAAAAGGTATAAACCACCTAGTGTATGTTTGTGGTAGAGTAATCATCCATTATTGACCTATGATTTGATCTAGATCGGAATAAAAAAGAACAAATGAAAATCATGGAAATAGGGAATATTAGCTTTCACCTAAGTAACTCAGTCGATATCAATACAAATGAATAATGACATAAGAGGGATGAAAAAATTACATTAATGGATCCAATTATATGAACGGTGTTTGATTCTAAGTCTAGATGGTGGAAAGGGAGAAAATCCAATTTTTTGTCTTGAAAACGGGTTCAAACAAGAGAAGAAATGACTCCCTTTCCACTAGAAACAAATGAGTAGAAGAGGTATTGAAAAAAAGAGTCAGTAAGGGAGAAAAGTAATTTTAAAAAAAAAATATTTGTCTCATGGTTTGGCCACATGGTTTGGCTACATGGTTGGACAAACTATGCGCAAAATGTGCACCCTTATCTACCTCAAGGGAGACCTCACACAGTTCATGTACACGGTTTGGAAAACTATTCCCAAACTGTTAGAAATGACTCTACTAAAAATTGAAGGTGGCTCACACAGGCATGCACCCCAAACTTCATAGATTCCTCAAACCGTGTGGCCTTTTAATTCCCTCTGTCTATCCCTGTATGGTTACTCCTAACTATGCGGCCTCAGTCTTGTAGTTTCTACTAACTGTGTTACCCAGTTTCACTTTCCAAAATCTTGGTCTCTAGGCTCCAAAGAATCCCCATACACCCCCTGAAACTCTGGTAATCTCATTATGCATTCACATTAGTCCAAAAACAATAATTCAAACTAAAAATAAAAGTATTTTTACCTCATAGAAAAACATGATAACTTGCAGTTTTCCTCTTTAATGCCCACTCCTTAAGAATATTATTAATAAATTTTTCAATAATTTTATCTTTTGTTAATTATTTCACTCCCAAATATTATAAAAATTATATGATAATGATAAAATTTTGATATATTTTCATCACTGTTTAACCATGTTAGAGCTCAAAATCCAAATAATTTTCTCTTAACATAGTTATTTGAGTTTATAGTACCTTAGAAGTTCCAAAATGTGTAAACTCTAACTTCTCCCAAATTTTGTTCACCATATCATAATAATATTCCTGACAATAGATATTTTTAGTCATTGAACATATCAAGTAATCTATACATTATGATTCTCCTAATATTCCAACTTATAATCAAAATAAAAATTAAAAATGGTTTCTTTGAAACATTATAACTTCCATTAATAATGAGAAAATTACCAATACTATTATTAATGAAAAAAGATTTCATACGATCCTTAAATTATGCATAATCTACCCCCATCAAGTATAGGTTGTCTACTTTGATTTAAATTATCCAAATTTCCAAAAACAATTCCTACCATAATAAAAACAAGATAATCCTTCTTATACAATATAGTTAGTGTTAAAATTAAAACTAAGATAAAATATGATAAACCAATATAAAATATGAAAAATATAAGTTTCAAGTAGAAACATAAATTGATACCAAAATTTGGTATAAGAAAAACTGTGTTGATTCTAAAAACTTTCTAGAATCTAGCTCAGATACCATGTATTATCCTGAATAAACTATGTTATATACACTATAATAGGAGAGTGACTTTTTGTTAAAAACAAATTATGATACTCCAGAACCCCTGGGATTTAATTTAATTGAAAATATGATCTTATTATTAAGTTAAAATATATCATATTATATAATAAAAATTAGTTGAAAGTAACATAGTGAGAAATTTAAAAAAACATTCAATTAATTAAATAAATAGAGATGAAAAAAGGTATTGAAATAATCTATCGAGTTTCAAATTACAATTTGAACACTTCAAAAAAGGATATTATAAAATTGAATATCTTTAAACTTAAGAGATAAGAAAGTCTATAATCATAAATTTAGGTATCCCTGATTTATAACTATTTAATGGTATCTCTTCCTATCCTCAGTATCCTTTAACTAAAACCCAGAAGAAAGTACTCAAAATTCTTATCCTCAGAAGCTCTCGACTCATTGGTCGATTTCACACTTCACAAACCAGAAGCGTTGACTTTTTTAACAAATTACCTCAATATCAGTAATTATAAACTCAATTATTATAATGTAAAATAAGATATTTTACATGGAATACCTCACACAATGATATTTCTTAGCTAAAATTCTGAGAAAGAAAATTTACACTAATTGGAAGCCCTCTCAAGGTAACAATCTATAGCACAACTTCAAAGTGTCATGTGACTTTAAAATAAAAATAGTAATGCCATGTATTCTTCTCCAGGAATATGTGACTCCTATTTATAGAATTCATTCAAACAAAATCCAATGTTTGAATTAAACTTTCTTTGTAATCAATTGTAACAGCATCAAAAGCAGCTTCTCCATCTTCTGATAAATTCAAAAAACTTTAAAATCTTCTACTAAAGTTATTTATACATAACTATAACTCACATTCATCCAATGAATATGATATTTTATATATCTTTAGATCACTGGATTTTTATATTAAGTGATAAATAATTTTATTTATCCTAAATTCATTTTTTTACATAAAATACAACTAGAACAAGACTCTAAGATAAATAATATTCTTATAAATTATATTGCGATTTTTTTAAGAAGAAATTGCGTAATTGATTCAATATACGTTTTATGATATTCAAAATTTATCAGGAAAACTTAATAACTTATGGTGGAGTCATATATTCTTGAAAAATATAATGATGAAGTTTTACGGTCTGCTTGAAATCATGCGATCAAGTCACAAAGTAATACAATGTTCAAAATAATTCATAAGATGAAGTCTTATGATATTCCTAATGTCATACAATGAATTTTTATGCTCAATACAAATTTATATGAAAGAAATAGAAGTCATATGATGAAGGAATATATTGTGAGGTTATATGATCAAGGAATTTCTTGAATTTCCAGTAAAATCAAAAAATAAAAATAGTTTAAATGACCTTATAATGACTTCTAATGTATCTAGGTATTTTACAAACATCTCAAAACTTAATCAAAGGAATTATCACACTAATTTTAGCAACTAAAATTCTAAGAACTCCAAGGATATTTCCTGTAGATTTAGCTAGATATCATAAACACTTTAAACCTATTTTAACCTCTTGAATGATAATTGTACTTGATGTCTTACGCATGGTTCAACAACTAGATATTTCATTAAGTCTCTCCACTTCTAATGTAAAAATTATATAAAATTCATTCAACCTTATATAAACTTGTCTTACATATTATGATTTGCTAAATAATATTCAAATGTGTGGCCTAGACACTGAAATCTATCTAGCTAGTTATTTAAGGGAATACAATTCATTACCCAACATATATGGGAAACTCCTTAACTATACTAAATTTCATAACCCAAGAAATATCCTTTGAATAATTACATTGACAATGAAAACAAACCTAATTGAAAAAAAATATAACTTCAACCTAAGGTCACTTCAATATCACACTTTAGATTTCTTTTCAATTCCAAATTCACTCTAATGTTCAATATAATTCTTCTCACACTAATTTACAATAAATTAAAAGGAGGGAAAAAATATTATCCACCTTTATAAATTTTATAGAAAAGACCTATCACCCTAAATTAAATTATAGGGGGAATATTCTCATCCTTATCACACCAAAAAAAAATTCCCCTTAATTATGCTCATAACTTTGAAGGGAAGGGTTCTCATCGTAGACTAACTCTTTTAATTTTAATAGAGACATAATCTACATTTTTCTTATTTCAATGCCACTATGCTCAATGTATTTCTTGAGAGAATGGTGATACCATATTCTTATTAGAAAATTCCATAAACCAACCAACTCATAGTATACTTTATCTAAACTAATGTAGAAAAAGAGTGGTTAATTTAGAAAAAAATATGTTCATTTACTCAATTCAATGTGTCACTAATAGAATCTTTCGTAGTGGATTCTCAAATATATTTTCAAGAAGTTTCATAAGCCTTATCATCAATTGAACATGCACATAAAGAAAATATATTTCAAGGTATATCATCCCCTAATTGGTAAAATAATCAATCCTTAATGATAAACACTCTGGATATGAGTTAAAAAGGTAATGGGAGAATAAGAATCATACCACATCCTCTAATTTTTAAGGGGCTATACAAATTCCAAATTCAAGAGACAAGTTAAAACTTTTGAATCTTCACCTATTTTTAAAATATCCCCCTTATTGGATGATCTCCATTCTTATTCAAATTCATTATCTGTATTTAAGAATAATCAATCTGATATTAGAATAAGGTGGGATATATTAAGCTTCTTAGATAGAGAAATTGGGTTGATAATAATTTCTCAGCCCAATGAGTACTTTCCTTGAAGGTATAAAATGTCTATACCTCTTCATGATTTATTAATCCTTTATTTTATAAGTCTTAACCCTACTTATAATCATGGAATTCATCACCTTTTCACTTTTCTTCATGGATGGAATGAGCCTCTTTACTTGAGATGGAAATGCACAACCATATTTTTAATCTTTGATATATTATCAAGCACTCTTTCTTGAAATTACCATCCTTATTTATGTGTATTGGCAAATTCTTTATAATATATATCCTGATATAAGGATTCATAAGTGATTTCCCTTTACACTTTTTCCTTTATTCTTGTTCAGACATCCATTTCAAGTACTTGTTAGTAATGTGACATGATTTATTTCACCTTACACACACACCCATCATATTGAAACTTTCACTTCTTGGATATCTTCTCAACCTCTTCATAAGTAGTTTCAAACTATAATCAAATCATAGATTTAACTCTTGGACTCTTTTATTTATTACATCATGTTACATTTTTTATTAAAACTCATCTCCATTTTGAAATGGACCACAATGTGGTCTATCCTCATATAGTAAAAGAACTTATTTCTAGTTGGTTTGACAATCTAATCATTTTTATTCATTTACTTCTTAGGAGTGGATTTTTTAACATCATTCTTCACTAATTTATCTCTCAAAGTGAACTCTATTTATTTACCTACTTATTATTATATGGTGGTTCCATATTCTATTTAGTATATGATTAATACCTGGTAATTTTGTATCAATATGAATCATATAAATGACCATATATGTTTTACATTTCATAAAAATTTTCAAAGATATCAAATTTTTTTCATGTAGATAGGTTATTCTTTTTCTGTGAGGTCTTCTTCACTCAAGCTGATTTCCTTCTTTGTATATATCAAATACCCCATTCTTCAATGATTTTTAAGACTTTTAAATACTTAAATATTATTCTAAAAATCCATTCCCTTGTTTCTGAACCACAAATAGTTCATAAATCTTCCAATAATCCTTCATCTTTTTCTTGTACATATAGTATCCTAAAATTGCAACACATGCTATTTTTTTGTTATAATCCCAAACTTTTGAGATACTTTCAGGGGGATACTTTTCTTATACATTCTCATATCCACCATTGACACATTGGTGTATTTTCTCATTTTAAAACTTCCACAATTGTACAAAATCTAAACAATTTCCTACACACTTCAAAAAAATAAATTTATTCAAACATGCAGATCCAAAAGGTTGGTTTTATTTTTTATTTAAGCTTGAAGTAGAGACTTATCTAGATCATTTCAAGATATCTATAACACCAGTATGATTCCATTTTTATGAAAAATAAGTTACAGATACTTAATTGTAAAAACATTTTATCTTATCATATTAATAAGATTCATATTATGTTACTTCCATATTTTCCAATTTAACTTCCAACTCTAGGAATATCATTTTGAGAGTATACTTCTCAGCCTCAACTAATCTTAATATTTATTAAAATTTTCTTTCCATTATTATAAATTCATCCCCATTCATTTTACTTACCTCTTAAAACTGTTTTTCCAGATATTTCACCTTATTTTCCTTGATTTCTATTTGATAATATTAGATATCTATTGAGACTTTGTGTAGTTTTTCAAGTGCATAGATCACCTCTTTAAAAAATTAAAAAATTATTTCAGATATAAATATCTATGAAATTTTTCAACATCTTGAGAATATATTTCATTTTAAATGGTCAAATATTATCCCTTGAGTTTCACTATCTTTGTGAGAGTGTTGTTTGAGTTTATATTCCTTGCTAATGTTTTCTCAATTTCATCATCCACTTGTTTCAACTAATATTTTTCGTAATATAGTACCTTGAGGAATATAAATATATAGGTAACTACTACAATAGGTATATCCTTAAAATAATCCTTAACCTCAAGGTATATTTATTTATAATATTTAATTTAAAAATTCTCATAGCATGAACTGTTATCATTATAGGATAATAATCAATAGATTTAGGTAACTAAATACCACTCTAACTACCCTCATTTAGTAGTGTTTCCACTTTCATTTTTTCATTCTTCCTAATCTTATTGAATTATTTTTTTTCTAATTCTTAGGGTATTGGTTGAAACCTCTATTTCAATTTCAACAAAATAAGATTCTTCTATTTAAGGATCTTTTGAACTCTCTTCTGAGCTAACTTCAAAACCGCACTTCATATATACACAGTAAAAAAACTTAAAAAGAAAAAATATTTAATTGAAATAAAATGTGGAACCTTATGATTGAATTTCAATTTTGATATAATAGTTGATCCAAGTCAAATGTATCCTAGGTACTGATAACAATTTTATGTTCTAGTGGATAGTATAGACACACCTGAGAGGGGGATGAATTAAATGTGGACCAATTTTACAAATTTCAAATTATTTTTTAACAATTTAAAAACCCCTTTGTACTTGAACCTATGATCTCAGTTAAGACTATTTTATCATGTGTTTTTTTACCTAAAATACACCTATATAAAATATAGAAAAATTAGTAAATAGGAACTAGTGTTTTCAAAAGATCTTTCCCCTCCCAAGAATCTTACTTCTTTCCATTCTTGGTATTTAAAAATTATAGATTCTATACTAAAATATTAGTATCACTGCATATGAAGTTGTAGGATTTTTTAATCCAAAGTAAATCACACCATATTACAAAGTATAAGTATGTTTATAATATTAAACATGCAAACATAATCTTCATCCTATAGCTTCTCTCTTTAAGCTAGCATCCCACTAGCTGGTTTTTTATTTCCTCTTCCTCTTAAAGTTGGTAAAAATTATATTTAGTATTTCATTACATCAAAAAATATATTCCACTTACTCAATAAAATATTATTTTTTACTATAATAAATTTTTGAAACACAACTCATGCAACTCGGCCTCTTCTTCTTTCCTAGATATATAGATCTTCTTCAGGGTCTATTTTTTATCTCTCAAATTAGAATGATGCTTCTCTAAAATTATAATTGTACTCTCAGAAAAAATAGAAATTAAAACATCCCTAACCACTATAATACATTCTCAGTGTTTTCTATTATAAACTCTGAAATCTTAGGTATACAATATTTTTACAACACATGTATTCATGGATTCATGCACTACACATTTTTTCCTCTTATTATACCATATCTGACTATAAGTATAAATCATCCCACTTAGTTACTTCTTCATATTTTCATTCTTAAAAAACCAGTAGGTGTAAAGCCTCACCACGAGATTGGTTAAATATTTTTCCCTCAATATATCTTGTATTTTATACTATTTCTATTTTTTTGTGGGATTCTAGTTCTCTCAGATACTCACCATGTCACGTATTTCACAACAACAAAAGATTCTTCTATTTTATTTTCACTTTCACGATATTATCATGCACATATGGTTGTATTAAATGTATCTTTTAATTTTCAATATCCAAAAATAGAATATCGAGATGACCTTCTTGTCTCCAAAAAAACGATAAAATATTATCCACTTCCAGTTTCCATGTTATTTCATGCACTCATTTTTCAACTCAAAGTATATTCCAAGAATACCTTTATTTATTCATCCTCACTTTTGAAACTTGGAAAAAAGATTATTCATTTAATTTTTCACAGATAGTTAAGATTAATTTTCTTCATATGGTGACATGAGAGATTCCCAAGAAAAATTCAAAGAATCATTCTTGATCCCATACATAGTTGTAACATCTCAACACCATCTGTCACATTCTCAAACAACTCGGATCATACATATTTAGTCTCTAAAGAAAAACTTGATCATCGATATATTTTCATCAACATTATTGTTGAAAACTCATTGAATATATTTCATTTTATCTATAATAATGATCTTCATATCATATTATCATCACTCTATCCTTATTTTTATCAGGAATATATCATGACATTTCAAATATTTAGTATGTTTTAAAATTATCAAATAGATTTAACATCATCCCGTTTAATTTTCCTCCTCATATTCCTAAATCTAAAAACTCAATTTTTCATACAATAGGACTTCAAAAATTTCCTAAGTATAGCATAATATAATCTTCTTTATGTTTGACACTAAATTGTATGGGTTTAAATTCAAATGGTGTCTATTGTTTATGACTTTCTCAGAGTTTTTTGATCTATATATAAGTCATATGTCCAAGAAAAAAATGTATGATGAAGTCTTATGATCATCCAAAGTTATGTATTCAGCACAAAGACAAAAAATGACGTCATGCATTCTAAAAAAGTTTTACACCAAAGTATTATGTTATTTATAAATTAATAGAATCAAATTATATGGAGGAATATATATGCTCATAAAATTCATATGATATTCAGTATAGTTGAACACTAAAGTCATATGATCTTCCAGAATTCATATGATGGAGTGTGACACTCAAGGCATAGTCATGTGGCCAGAAAAAAAGTTATATGATGAATTAATATAGTGTAAAGTCATATGATATGGGACTTTTTCATTATTCCAGTGAACTTAAAAATTCCAGATTAATTCAAATTACTTCAAATGTCTCTTAGGCTTCTCAAACTTCTCAATAATTCCTGAAATGAATTGTCAAACTAGTTTTAGTAACAAAAATGATAAAAATTACAAGGATGGTTCCTCTAACTTTATCTAGCTATCATATACACTTTGAACCTATTTTATCCTTTTTAATAATAATTGTGCATGTTTACTATTACATGGTTCAATATTCAACTCTTTATTCTAGTTTCTACACTTTTAATGTAAATATTATAGATTGTGTATTCATCCTTAAAATCACTTCTCCTAGACATGATGATCATATCAACAATAATTAAATGTATGGGTATCCCACACGAATCTATCTATCTAGTTATTTAAGTTTAGCCACTTTATTAACCAACACATATATACCACTCCAGAAATTTACTAAATTATATTACCTAATACATATCCTAAGTAAAATTACATTACCAATGATAATAAATCTAATTGAAAATAAATAAAAATTCAACACATGGTCACTTGACCACTTTAGTTTGAGAGCCTTCACTTATAGATTTATCAAGAACCTTATACTTTATCACTGTTCACAAATTCCCACTACTATGAACTCCACCTATCGAAGCTTCCCTTAGAGGTATCTCCATTTTTACATTTCAGGATTTCATGTTCATTTTTATCACTTTACATTCACATCCTTCTCTTTCAATTGAATATTCATATGCTATACCCTAAAACAAGATTCATTTATGTATTTGATCATCACTTTAGGTTATGTTTTTAGAGGTATCATTCTTTCTTTAATCACCTTCTATGTGTCTATTTTTTCCTCCAATCTATGTGCAAGTTCTCCAAGTCACTTTTCCTCTTCATATTTTTACCTATTCTTATAATGTATTCTATCAAGGACAACTCATATTACTTCAATAACTATTTATCCACTATTAATTCTTCCATAAACATGTAATAAACTATACAAATGGTTTCAAATTGATCCATATTCTCACACAATGATTGAATATCGTATTGATCATTGCACGAACATTATTCTAATTGGTGATAAGAGGTTATTTTCCTTTCTTCCACTAAATAATCATCCACTTAAAACTCCATGTGGGAATCAATTCTTCCATATTTTCAAGATTCTTCAAAAACTACATTGGACGTACATTTATCATTCAAATAAATCACACTTACCTCAAAGGGTGTGTTTGTCCTCTCATGAGCCTTCTTTTTATTACTCCTCATATTCTTTCCTTTAGACATTAGAAAATTTGTTCCATGTTTTTCTAATAATAACTTATCACAACCAAATTTAGAATTATCCCTTAAAGATAATTTCAAGGCTTCATTGGATTCCATATATTTTATGTAAATAACTTTTAAATTTTTACACATCTCAAACACAGTCACACAATGAGATGTTTTATTCTATAATTCATTAGAAATTAATCTGATCAAGATCTTCTCCATCCTTAAATCACTAATTATTTCACTCTGTTTCATAAAGTCATCATCTTATCATATATACTCACCAATATCATCACTATAAAACTACATAAAACCAAGAATCATTTTCTTCGAACCATTATATTTAGAACTATAAGAAACATAGGTCTTATTAAAAAAATCCATATATTCAAAAGAAAAGTCTATTTAGGTGATTGAAATCCAAGTAAATATTATTAGTCTCTTATACAACTTGTTTTTAACTTGATACACCTTAAGAGGTGAGGTAAATTGGGGTGTTACCTAATTAAAACTTCTCTTTTAGTTCTTGAGTCTTTCTCCCTCTTTTGAAGAAACTCAATGCTATCTACCATTCCAAAAAATGGAATCTCACTAAATAAGTAAAACATTTTTCAAAAATAAATCACAATAACACATGTATTTTACTTCGTTCACCAAAACTGGGCTGCATACTACAAACATACACCCAAAAATGTATTTATATAAAAAAATCATCTATAACACATATTTTTGGTAGATACAGATTTTTTCATGGCCACATAACACCAAGGATCATTACATTTACATGGTTTAGGGATGACTCACTTCCGACCAAGGGACACTCCCTCTTTTTATACTCCATATAAGGAATGCATCAATGGTTTATATATGTGATTTTCTCTAGACAATTTATAGAGAGGTAGTAATATATAATATCAGTATAATATTCTAATTCCCTATGCATCATCAAGTCCTTGTTGATGCTATATTCATGCCCATGTTCATTACACCCTACTTATCCAATATTGGATGAGATAAACTCTAATTAGAGTGAGTTGAGTTTATGTATTCCATACACAATCATGGCAGTAATGACAATATCTTTATTTGAGAATAATTCTATACGGGATTTATTCATATCATGTTATGTATTATTCTCCAAAATAAGCTTGATATAACATTGAAACTCTATCTTCTTCAAGACTCTCCATTCAATGAACCAGATGTTGCAATGGAATCATCCATCAATGGATCTTCACTCATCTACCACTTTTAGAACAAGATAAGTACATGTGTTCTTCTTTCATAAAAAATTTAAAATATAGTTCTTTATCTTGGATGCAGTAGTTCTTGAATGAAACATCCTCTAGAACCTCAAACTTGGAATAAGTTTATTGGAACATCTAGAAAAAATCAATTTGCATTAATCGATATATATGGAATAAATAATACACACACCATTTAAAACTAAATTGAAACTAAAATAAAACATCCCAAATGGAATAATAAATAAATAAAGTAAAGTATAAAATGAAGGAACATAAGAATTTTACATAATTTTGGACAACTACTAATCCACAGTAAACAAAAACTTTACTAGATGAGTAAAAAATATATTATAATGGAAAACTAACTAAAAATATAAAATAAGAATAAAATTAATCCCAAAATCATAAAAAGTATAAATGAACCACAAAAAAATTATAGGCAACCATAATAGATTAATTTTGGTAATTACAATTCCACTTCCAACTAGACTTCATAGAAAATTAACCACATGATCTCAACTACTATGTAAGTTTCACCACATCAACCAAAATCCTTAGTGAAAAGTGCAGGTATCAAAACATGTCCACCATAAGTCCCACACTAGTTCCATCATCCAGCTTATGAACTCCCACTTATGTTGATACTCATCTAACTTTATAGATTAATCCTAAATAGCCTCTTGATAAATCATACCATTATAAATAATACTCAACTTAAATAATTTAAATTCACCATCACAGACTCTAATAGTTCCAAAATTTTGTCTCGACTTCTAAATTTCATCTGATATCAGTATGATGTTTTGGAAGCTACTTTTTTTATAATATTTTTCACTCAGATGGAAAATGGATTCTCACTCTAATCGTAACAATATTCTACTTTAGAATCATTTCTTGGATTCATCACCAAGTCCTCTAGGTCCTAAGTACAATGATTTAAAATATTTTCATAATTTTCTTACTTCCAATCTATCAAATTTTCTGAGATATTATGATCTCCAAGTTATCCAATCCCACTGGAGTGAAACACAACCCCATACTTTCTCAGGATATAATGTTAGTCAGTATAACATTTGTGTTCTGATTCTATTTAACCATTCATAGTTCTAGTATTCCATATGCCATGATCTTCTAGATGAAGTGGTGTTTTAGTTGAGTGTACTTTTTCTAGGAGTAAAATATCATATTCTTAACCAAGAAAATCACACTTTTCATGTTATTGAAGCATGGTGATATCTTATCTTTTTCTAATATCCTCTAGTACACCCTTAAATGATACCAAATCATTCCATGCTTTTGTAATTGTAATTTAATCAGGTCTCATGGTTGAAAGAGAAACTAAAGGCTATAATAAAGACATCCAGATCATATAATCACCTCCAAAAGAAATCATAAAACTAGAGATGATATTCTATTCATCCATATCTCCCCAAAATTTAATATCCACAAGCACTTATAACGGATCGTCTACTCTAAAAGAAATTTCTAGATATATTTAACCATTGAGATAATAAAAGAACCACTTGATAGACACCAAGTGTTCTTTTACCATATTTTACATAAATCATCTTACAAAACACACTTCTTAATAAATTTCCTTGAAAAAAATTGGAATAAATCAAACTTCCCATGGGTGATACTTATAGAACCTTAACCTTGAACGTATCCTCTTCATCTGTTTTAGGTTTCATCTCTATTTAATTTTTAAAGTTTCCATCTAGGAGATTACTTCATAGGCTTTAACTCACTCTTTATAAAACTCTATAGTACTTCTTATATGTACTTTAATTGATAAAGGAAAAAAAAATTGGATCTCATGTCTATTTTGATCCTCATTCCCAACATCCACTTTATAGAACCAATATCATTCTTCTAAAAATTTATATAAAATTCACAATTTAACTCCTCCAACCTTTCCTTCATAGGTCCATCTAAGAGTTAGACAACAATATAGATAATAATGATTATTTAACTTCCACATTCATGCACCTTTCATTAATTGAAATTATAGTAACCATGAGTTTTCCAATATGTGATTTAATTCAATTTAGAGTTTTAGAGAATTGGTACCTCTTTAGGGATAAAATGTAATTTTTTCCTAGTGGGAAACCTCAAAGTAAATTTATTATGGTTTTTTTTATCTCAAGATATTTCATTTATGCTAAGGATGAGTTTTGGTGAAGTTCTTATCATGTTTAGTTTTATGGTATTTTTTATATTTATTCTTAAATAAATATTACTCCCAAAGCACACATGGTGATGACGTGACCCTAGTTTTTTGTGTTCAAGCTTTGGAATACTTTTAAATTGTATTTTTTGATAAAATGATGAGTCATCACTGAATTTTTGGCATGAAAGGGCCCTGAAAATAATTTTTTATATATAAAAATATTATTTCATCTCGTGCATAGGTTTTCATGAGAATTATACGTTTCTTTAAAAACTAAGCCTCATACGATAAATCGTCACCATTGCATCTGAAATGGTGGGTTTATTATAGGAACTCTATAATTTTAGTTCTCTCCAATGGTTCCTATGATCAAACTTTGTGGAATTTATTTTAATAAATACAATAAATCATATGGAATGCCCTATTTAAGCATAATTTTTCAAAAAATATTGGGTTTTTTCCATAAACCCTATAACTAGAAGAAGGTATAGATTATATATTTTGGAATATATGGAGCATGATCGACATGTAGGAATCATCAATGATGCCCATCATGAAAGCGTTATTTTTCAATGATTGATCCAAATCCAAGATAGGATTTGTTATTTCTTTTTCTCTATTCTTCAAGAAGATTATTTTATATATTTATCTTTAATGTTAATTCTAAAATTTCATTTTTTTTAAATTATTATTCAGGTAGTGTTTTATACTCATTATCATAGAATTTTCGATCAGATGTTTTAGTGAAAATTTCAATAATGGGAATTGAATTCCATTTTTTACCTTTTCATTATTATTTTTCACATGTTAGACTAAAGTGGTTTTCGATAATGGGGTCGGCCGGTGGTAGCATGAATCATTTATGTGTTATAAGGAGTAGCATCAGGCTATAAGGGACTCAGATTGGTGGTAGCGGTATCAAGGCCATGAGGTGTTGATGGGAATAGTGGATACTTCTATAAAGGGAATTCATAGAATGATTAACGGATTATGGGAGTGGATAATTAGGGTTTCCTGACCTAAGTCATCTAGTGGTGATGGAGGAGGGTTGGTTATCATGGGTATATAGTGATGCTAAAGATGGATTTGTGACCTGAATGGGGAAATGCCCGAGCGATGGTAGAACCAAGGAGAAAAAAAGATAAAAAATAAATATTAATGAAATTGGGGGTGTGACTTGATTGGAGAGAGAAATTTCCCTTCTAGGGGAAGTCTCCCTCACCTATTATATATATATATATATTGATAATATACTAATAATAATAAAAGAAAAAATTAAATAGAGGGATATATGAGGTTGCTTTAAAGAGGGGGGTCAAATAGTGGGGTGGGGGTGTGTACTCCCCTTCCCATATCCTTTATTAATATATTTATAATATTAATAATGTTGTTTTTTATATTATTATTATTATTATTATTTCTTATTTTTGGTGAATATTTTTTCTAAAACATTGGATTAACAATCTGTCTATGGCATTGTGATCCAAACATTGAGACGAATGATTCAAAACCAATATTTTTTTTTAAATACAACACATGGAATGAGCCTAGGTAACCTTCATGTGACATCACACGTGTTTGATTTGAAAAAATGCATGCTTTTCATTTGTTTCACATTTTCAATAAATAAATATCCTATATAGAGTTTATTTATGTAAATCATAGGGGTATGATCTATTTGTCTATTCAAGGCTATTTATGGGGAGAGATAGGTGAATTGTTTTTAGCACCATAGGATCAATGGTGGAGATCGAACATGGAGATCATAGCATTCTTAAGGTCGATACTCCCCTAGAGAAATATTGTGAAAGGGAGTGAGCATCCCATATTATTTCATATTGAGTTTGATACTCCCCCATATACTCAAGTTTTGTGTCCTCCCAAACAACTTAGGGTCGGTAAACTCTTGCATCTAATGTGGTGCGGGTCTCCCACACACTATAGATAGGGTTAGGTACTCCTCATCATGCTCAGAGTTTGGGACTTATATCCATGGGATTAGTAATCCCTTGACTAATGTCTCTTTTCTCAATGAGGTGTAGGTCCCACACTACTATTCCATATGGGTTACATTGGGTTTATATGTTTGTTTAGTTATTATCCTTAGTATTATGTGTTGATTTATTCTAAATTTGTGTAGGTATAGTGGGACTCTCTCCCTCTCTCTTATTTATTGGGTCCTCCCCTCTACATCATACCAGTGTGGTTGTGATTCTAGTGTTCAGTACCCCCGAGGATGACATCTATTCTTGGTTAAGGTGTTACTTCATGATGGGTTTAGAGTAAGGTGATATGGTATCAATGCTTGCAAATGATAGGGTGTGGTACCCAATTTGATAATAAGTTTACACCAATAAGGATTGGTTCCTACATCATGGTTTTAGTAGTTGTGTGGAAGAAAGATAGTGAAATTTGGATACTTTGAGACTCATGATTCCTCAAGCACCCAAGGGTTTCCTTTGATATGTAAAGTAAAATTTGTTATCAACTTCTATATTTTTATTCTTTTTATTTGTCTAATAATCCTTTGTTTTCGTTAGGGCCAATAGGGGCCTATATACCCTGAGAGGGGGGTGAATCAGGGTATGGATATTCTTTTTTCAAAATTCTTCCTACCCAACTGGATCTTGACCTCTTTATTACAAGGGTCACATTGTTTGTGCTTGTGTGTTTATTATGACCACTTCTTTTCTTCTTTATCTGATGATGATGCTTTAAATTCAATGCAGGGAAGTAAGCAGGAAGAAAGATAGATTTTTACTTGGTTCACCCTCACTGGGCTACGTCCAAGAAGCATACAATGGTGAAGTTCCGTTGTACCAAATCCACTAAAGAACACTATTGTTTACAAGGTTTGGGCTAGATCACTTCTATGCCTAGGCTCACTGCCTTTACAAGGTTTAGGGTCAGCTCACTTCTTTCCCAAGGGTCACTCCTTGTTTCTCTCTCTCTGGATCACTGTCGGTGGAGAGGATCACCTTCTTCCTCTTCCTTTGATCACTATTCTGGAAAGGATCCACTCACAGTGTATAGACCTGTAGGTCTCTTCATTATCACTAATGAATTCATCCTCTGTTGTATGTGGATTCTCTATTGAAGTCCAACTTTCACCCGTAGATGAATCTCACTTTGCACCGAAGGTATCGGGCAATCTTCCAGCTTTCACGCAGCCTTGAATCACTGTCGTGAATCAACCTTACCTGGCGCCCTTCTCTAAGCTGGCGCACAAGTCTCGGCATGAAAGTGATAACTGGTGTGCAATTCCACCTCAACCACTTGTACGACACAAGCTTCTGCTACTCCAAACTTGTGCGATGCACACCCTTTTACGCCCAAACCAATCTTGGCACGCAACCAACAACTTTCGCGCATCTTCAAAACCTGGCGCACATGTCCACCTCAACCACTTGTGAAACACCCCCTTCTTCAACTCTGAACTTGGGTGACTTCCTTCCTTTCTCGCCCAAACCTTCTTAGGCGTGCAACTATCACCTGGCACGCAACTTCTACTCGTGTGACCACACACCACTTGCGCGACCACCACACCTGCGCGACGGGAGCTCTGATTTTTTCTAATTTTTTAACTTTTCATCGAATGAGGAGGGTTTGACCTCTATTTATAGGCATTTTTACACCCTTCACGATGGTGTGCAAGTCTCCCCTCGGCGCGCAAGTCTCGGCGCGCACGTCTCTTCCGCGCAAGTCACTTGCGCGACCAACTCTAAAACTTGGGCGCCCCTTATCCCTTTTCCATATTTTTATGTTCTTATCTTGAAAAACATATGGCATTAAAGTTTCCTCTCCTTCCATTCAACGGCATCCAAGTCCCTTTTCCAAAACCACTTTTCTCCATTTGTCTATTTTTAGGCCCAAAAATTTGGCAAACACTGGAAAACAGCATCACCTTGTATCTGTTCTTTTTGAACCACCTCCAGATCGATCATTCTTTTGTCGATGTTCTTGAATCAAACATGGATCACTAACCACATCCCTTGAACTCGAAATACCACCATCAAATCCCCTTTTTCAACAAATTTGTATGTCACGGTTTTCTTTTTCAACAATTAAAAAATAGATGTCCACTTTGTCAACAAACACAATCACCTCAAAAATTATTCAATGATACCTTGAGGGATTCTTTCCCAACTGTTTCTCATATGGTATGAACAATAATGGATTAGAGAATATATTTCTAAGACTTATCTATTTACCTAATACTTATAGTGGATGAGAATATCTAGATCCTTTCTTATCTTCCCCCAAGTAACTCTCTCATGGTAGGGGTTTTGATCTAACGGTCTTATTTAGTTTTTCTTTATGGATTTTGGGTGCCCTATTAAATATTTTTATATTAACCCTTGCATGGGCCTTGGGTCCATACATGTTGTGTCTATGCAGATGATGCATGGGTTATATATTGTCTTAGAAGACATAGAGATTTTATGCCTCATTCAGAGTCGATGCATGGTGGAGACCTTAGTGGATGTGGTATTGGAATAGCTTAATAGTAATAGGAGGTAAAGGTAATAGGAAAACTCTATATTAGGGGTTATATTTCTATGGGGACCTACACATCCCACTTATTTACGTTGGTATCCTTTTTTGGAAATTTGGAATGTATCATGCCTATTTTATCATTATGTACTATGTACTAGTTATCTATATGGATCTTAGTTGTTGTCACGTGCATGTGTTGAAGATGGTATCGGTAGAAGTTGAGTTGTTATGGATCATTTAGAGTCAACGCCTAGTGGAGACCTTGGTGGATGTAGTGTTGGAAGAGTTTATTAGTACCAAGAGGTGATGGGAGAAGACAAAGTTCATGTTGGATAACATCTTTCTACGAGTACATACTCATCCCAGCTGTTTATATTAGTTTCCCTTTTTAGATCTTGGGTGTGTATCTCACCCCTTTTGTATATAGTACAGTGTTTACATTTATACTACTAGTTATTATTATGCATATGAGGTATGTATTTTTTATAGGTTTATATAGGCTAAGGCCTCTAATATCGTGAGTTATACCAACTCGATGCTAATATCCAACCCCTCTCATATGGAAGGTAGGATTGGGGTGCCACACTTAGCTTACTGCCAGATAAAAAGAGGCCCCATGGGTCAGTTCATGTCAAAGTGGTACCAAAGATGGTTTTTCATATGGATAAAGTTTGGAGTTATGATTCATGTAAGTACTAGTTTAGGAATATAGTAAAATTATATTAAGGTGGAATTGAATCTGATTATAAAACTAGGGATACTAGTGTATGTGTGGTGGTTGATATAACCATTATCCTGGAATTTATTAACCACTTAGTTGACCCATATCTCTCATACATCATTTCATGGTACAGGTAGGTTAGTACGTACATCATATAAAAGTTTATTATGATATTTTATGTCCTTATTATATCAGTGCAACCAAATATAGTCTAATCCTTTTTGATTCATCATATAAAATGATGGTTTCTACCCACTGATAGATAGATTGTACACCTATGTAGGTTTTTTATTAGAATGTACTTTTGTTTTGGAATCTCACCATAAATTATCAATTAATCAGGTGTTTTTTCTAAAACATATTTTAAAGATGTGATTTCCATGAAATGTGAGGTAGTTTCTATCACCTTATTATTAGTTATATATTTTTTCCCAGATAGTGGATGGTGGTTCCCACTAATCTAGATGAGATTACTCATGGACTATGTATGTTATGTGCATTTTTATGGCTAATAACTCATGATATTATGATCCAATTCTAATCATCCGGTGATATGGGATTCGGTGGAGTTTGAGACACTCGTTTCAATCTGGTTCAAACATTTAATACCCAAATTTAGAATATTGTATCAAGATTAAGATATGACAGAGTGATCCATTATTGGATGATGTTTTTCTCAAATTCATTATGAGACTAATCTATTATGGCTGGAGTTAAATTTCCTGATCAGGATGAAGTTTTGTTTGAGGTTTTTGGGACCCTCAGAAGGTTTACATGACTATGTATTTGTACCATCGAGGCTCATAAACCTTTTAAGGTTCTTCCTATTCAATTTTTATGGTCGATTTTATTTATCTTAGTTGTTTATAAGGGTACTTCAAGGTAGGAGTTTCTAAGTTGTTGTTTTGTATTCATAAAACTTTACCTATGTTGGAGTTCCTCATGTGAGTGTTTCCAATTTGAGGATTCTTTATAGAGATGTACCACCTATTTTATAGTTGGATAGAATTTTACCATATGAGATATGTATTAGTGTTATGGATGAAACTATACATGGGAGATAGTGTTAATATTAAACACATCCCCATTATAGGATATTTTCCTATAAGGAAACGACTTTATGGAAGATCCAATGGAATGAGAGTTGTCAGAGATAAGAGATGCATCAACCCAACCCTAAAAACACCACCTTTTGATATATCCTATTAGTCATAGAGTGTTGATAGTTAGAGTTGTGGGAAGATTCATATGATGGATAAGGTCTAGAATCATTGGGTACAATATAAATAATTTCATGTTATTCATGTTCTTTCATTATAGACCTTCAAACTAGATGACACAAGAACAAGTTACTCTTTTGAATCATATATTCAAAGAGTTATAAATTCTAGTGGAACCCCTTGTCATACACTTATCATCTAGGTAATTTCTACTGATTTTTATCGTTCACTCACCCATTATAGTAAAGTCTGGTTATCTGTAGTGGATAAATAGGACTCTTATGATACACCTTCATGGTAGAGTTGAGATAAAGTGGTTCCTATCCTAGTGTGGATTGGGTAGCACTGTTAGTACTACATGGTTATGTGTAGTCGAGTAAATGAGATGGGTCCCACCTTAATAATTGAGTGGGATCGCTTTTTGGTGGTGAATAGAACCCACCCTCTGGGAGTGGTAGCCGATTTTTCAATATATTATAAGAATGTCCTTATTTTCTATGTTCATGGATGATAAAATAACTTTCTTTAAGTGTGGTGAAATGCTTGGGTGATTTTGAAAGGTTATCCATGGTTGAACCTCATTGAAAGGATGATGTATTCATTGAATTTAACTCTAATGAATGATGTTCAAAAATTATCTAGTGGGATGGTGAGGCCACTTGATGGATTTATGTTTTTTGGGATGAATCCTTCTCCACTATAACTTTTTAGAGGAGCCTATTTTCCATTCAGGAAAATTTTCATAGTTTTATTTGTGAGAGTACCAGCTGAGTAGTAACTCTATTGGGGTGTAGAATGGATTCATGGAAAATGCTCAGTAATAATGAAATTAAAATCATGATGTGTGATGATATAATATGGATGTAGTGGTGGGTGGTGGTTTTCTATTGATATCCATATTAAATATCGTGATGGGAACCCAAAGTGGATACCTCCCTAGTGGATTTAGTCTCTAAGTGTTTTATTTAAAGTGGGTCTTTTTAGATGTACTCATCACATGAAAGCCCTTTATATGTGGTGGAGAAGGACATTTTCTTGGGAGTTTTTGGAACTTGGTCACTTAGGCTAGTTATTTCATGGGATCTGGATCCAATAGTGTAGGGTCGTCTTAATGGTCAAAAATGTCTTCTTTGAATTGTGGTGAATTGGGCAACCTGATAGGAAGTTGTGTAATGTTGAGCAACTTAATCAAGTTTTTGTTTTTTCCAATGTGATTATCAATTTTATTCATGTAAGAGTGGTTAAAATTCAACTAGGTTATATTCAATAATGGATGTATACCTATTTTATATTGACATGTGGATGGGGGATCCCCATGGATGTTTGAGACAAATAAAGAAGTCTCATGACACTAATATTTCTTGAGCTTGTGATAACAGTGTATGTGACTTGGTAGTATGAAATGATAGAGAAACTAATGTGGGACCAGATAAGCATACTACCTTGCAACTAATTTTGGGTGAGTTCGAAATATTTTTTAGGTTCTCAATATTGGAGTACAATGTGGATGGGTTGTCCTCATACAACAAACATCTTGAATTATTTTAAGGTGGGTAATGAGGTGTTCCCTCCAAAGGTAACCTAGAACGAATCGTTCTAATTTTTATGTCAGTGTTTTGTGTATTCATTTGTCTTTTGTGGTACGAATTCCATCAAATGAGGTTATGTTTTGGGTGTGGAGTCTTGGAAATACTCTCCAAGAGTGGATCCATGATCTCACTTCAGTATTACATCATAGTGAGCTAGTTTTGATATCTTTGGTGATAAAAGGGGATGTTTGCTTCTTAGGTGGTGGTGTATCAAGTTTTTGTAGAGCACGAAACTTCATAGAGGAAATTATTTCAAGATATGGTGTTTTTTAAACATGAAGTTGTATCTTAATATTCCTTGTTTAGTATCTCTAGTTGTTTATATTTTGAGGATTAAATGGTTTTCAATGTGGGTATGATTCAGTGAAACAGGTGTTTTCTGAGGTAAGACATAGATAAATTTTGAGTTTTAGATACTTGGGACCTTTCCCAAGGTAAAATAGTAAATTTACCCTAGTATATAACCTTTTAAATTGTTTTTAATGGTTCCATTGATATCAGGATATAGTGTTTACCCCTATAATAATTTTTGGTGAAATTATGAGTATGGTGAGTTTTATGGGATTTTTAATATTTATTATTAAATATATATTACTACCAGTGATCAAATGGTGATGTAGATACCCTATATTTTTGTGTTGATCTATGGAATATTCATAAGCAATATGTTGGATGAAATTTTGAGACATTGGTAAATTTCAGGTGTAATGGGGCCTTGAAAATAATATTTTAAGTATAAAAATATTATTTTTTATCATGTATAGGTTTTATTAAGATTTTTGATTCTCCTTTTAAATGAAGAATCATATGGTAAATATAAGTGTAACATTGAGTCTAGAGTTCTGGGTTTACCAAAGGATCATAATAATTTTTATTCTCTTAGATAGTTCCTAAGAATGACCTCGGTGGAAGGGATTTTAACAAATACCAAAAAACCTAGGGGAATGACCAATTTAAACATGATTCCTATCTAATTAAAGGGTTTATTAAATAAACACAAGAGTTATAAGGATATTGATCGGATGAATTTTAGGATCTTTAGAGTTGAATCTACATGGAGGAAACCTCAATTCCTCCTATCATGAAAGAGTACTTCATCTGCGATCGACCCAAATTCAAGGTAAGATTCATTATTATTTTTTCTATTCTATGTAAATATTATTTTCTAAATTTAAATTTAATGTTCATTATTGAAATTATATTCTAGTGTATTTATTATTAGGGTATTATTTAACCTTAATTCTCATTTTATTTTTGATCGTTTGTTTCATTGATTAATTCAAAAATGGGAATCGATTTCTATTTTTTATCATTTCCCTTCTTATTTTTTTCATGTGAGACTAAAGAGGCCATCAGCACTAGGGTTGGCCTGAGGTTTCATCAAACATTTATTCATGATTTGGAGAGGTAGTAGTTTATGTGATACTTGGCTTAGTGGTAGTTGTAGTGAAGTCATAAGGGGTGAAGGGAACGATGTTTGATTTTGTGAAGGTAGGTTAGAGAACTCTTAATGGCTTGTTAGAGTGGAGCAACAAGTTTAGAAATCCTATGGTGGTTGGTGGTAAAGGAGGAGGGTTGATCGCCATAGGTGTCCATTGGTGATAGTGATATGGTTGTGTCACAAAGGGGATATTCTAGAGCAACGGAATAACCAATGAGAAAGAAAATAATAATATTAATAAAAGAGGGGTTATATCTTGATTAGAGAGAAATATATTCCCCTCTTCATGAATTATTCCCCCACCTATTATATATATATATAATAAAAATATAAAATATAGGGAGACAGGGGGCACATATAAGAGGGGGTCAAACAGTGGGGTGGTGGCATGGACTCCCCCCACCCTCTGACTTTCTTTATGTAATAATAATTATAATGGTGGTGGTGGTGGTGGTGATGCTGATGATAGTGATAATGGTGATGATGATGATGATGATGATATTATTATTATTATTAATTCTTGTTTATGGTGAATTATTTTACTAAGGCTTTATATTAACAATAAGTCTATGGAAATGTGATCCATACATTGAGACAAATGACTTAGAACTAATATTTGATGCCTAAATATAACTCGTTTCATGGGCTCCAAGTATCTTCTTTTAACGTCTCATGTGTTTGATATTACAAAATTAATTTTTTCATCTATTGTGTGTTTTTAGAAAATAAATAACATATCTTCAGTATGTTTCAATGTTGATCACATTGGTGTGGTATTTTTTAACATCAAAATAATTTTGTGAGGAAACAAAGGTAAATTTTCGCTTTAGCTCTATAGGTCCAGTGGCAGAGATCGGGCTTGGTGATTGGAGAATTATTGGGGTTGGTAATCCCTTGGAAGCATATTGTGATAGGGTGTGATACCCCTTATTCTTTCATATTCAGTTCAGTAATCCATCATATACTGAGGGCATGGGTCCTCTAGATCTTCTTTGGTTTATACCCCCACTAATACTAGAAATTTGATGTATACCCATGGACCTATACCAACGGTTTGGAAAACCATTACTATAGGGTACCTTTAATAATGGTTTTGAAAAAAACCATGGTGTGGGTATAACTTATAACAATGATTTTAGATAAATTTTAGTATAGGTTCTATATAGGTATACTATTCCAATGGTTCTAGTGAACCATTGGTATAGGTCCCAAAAATCTAGGTACATGTACCAATGGTTCTCAAAAACTATTGGTATAGACTTATACCAATGTTTTTGGAGAAATGTTGGTAGTGGTACCATTATTTTTTATTTTTATTTTTCCAAATATCATTAAATACTTAAAAATTTAAATAATTTTTAAATATTCATGTACATATTTATCTAATTATGTTCGTAAAATTCATTATATCTTAGCAGTTGAGTCATTAAAGTATAACTGGGAGGTGATGGCATCAAAAATTGTGTCACTTTTTAAGATATTTCCATACCAATGGTTTTCCCAGACCATTAGTATAGGTATTTAATGTGACCTACACCAATAGTTTGGCAAATGTTGGTATAGACCACCTATACCAACAGTTTACCCAAAAATATTGGTATAGGTCTATCCCAATATCAAAATGGACAATGGCCCTTCAAATCAATGGTTTATGATTTTTTATAGTATTTCATGGTGCTAATAAGGTGAGGTACCCCACACACAATGATAATGTTTATTTACAACCTAGAAAGCCTCGTGCATGATTCCTCTATCCATGGGGTTAGTACTCTGTCAATTGATGTATCTTTCCCCAATGAGAAGTAAGTCCCCCACCACTATTCCAAAGAGGTTATGTTGGGTTGTTTGGTTTGGATAGTTTGGATCCTTAGTTCTACATGATGATTTATCTTGTAGTTGGATTGGTAGAGCGGGAATCTCTCTCCTAGGTCTTGGGTTCTTCCCTTTACATCATAATTGAGTGGTTACTGTTGGGAAATAAAACCCCTACGGACCACCTGTGCTTTTGAAAAGAACACTAGAAAGAGGATCATCGGTCCACCAAAACTTCTTACAATATAGGTTCTATGTAGTGAAAATGAGACCTTTGGAAGTTCTCTTTCCCATGACTAAGTGTATCGAAAGTAGGAATATTTTTCACCCTACTCACTATAAAAAATCATCCATTTCAATCACAAGAAAAATCATATATATTCAAGGAAATGAAAATACTAAAAGTGAGAAAGAACACAAGTGATTACATGATTTGTAAATTGTGTCCTATGTTAATGGGAGAAACACCACTATTGTTTTCCATTAATAATTTCAAGTATATTATATTATAAAATAGGATTACTAAGTAAATTAATCATCATTAACCTCTCCATACCACAATTATTACTCATCTTGAATCATTATTAAGCATTTGGGTCCCACACACTAATATAATAAGTGTCATCCAATAAAAAAGTTATACATTGTCCCCTAAAATTATGAAAAATTTAGCATAAAAAATTTATCTTGGATACCAACCCTGTGACCCCCTGATCGTATTGCGATTCTCTATTTCCTTTTCACCCTTTTACCACTATGTTAAACTGATTTTGTATCATAAATTAAAATTTTAATTAAAAATTGTACTTAATGGTTGATTAATTTATTTTTCTTTTCTATCATTGTTAAAAAGGTAAATGTTACTTGTTTTGATAATTACATTGTAGGTTAACGTGATTTGGAGGCCTAGTATGAAGTGGAAGAAAAATGGGCCAAACTATGAATGATTCCAAGAACACCATTAGACCCAAATTCACACTTCTACTAAACCATGCATCTGATTGGGATGAAATTTTTTGGGATGATCCAAACTATAGTTTTATATAGCTCTTGTGAAGGAACCCAAGCCCAATTTTTCCACCAAGAGGCCCATACAAACCGATATATCTAGGTAATTGAATCTGCACAAAGTTAGATCTGGTGTTCTATATTCTATCAATATCTTGAGATGAAGTTGTCTAAATGGAAAACATATTTCATTGGATATATTCAATAGGTGGGGATATAAATTTTTAATTTCTTAAAAATTGATATAAGACTATCTGAAGGTCAAAAAGCATGATCCAAGTGGATTTTCAAAACCTGGGGGCTCAAAACCACCTTCCAATTTGCCTATAAAATTATACCTTGGGAAAACCATTTGTAAGTTATAAATAGAAGAAAATATATTCCATTTTGGTGGCCCAAAGGACTCCTATCTTCATAATATAATTTTTTGAGTCCCCTATCCTCATAGGGGGTCAAGGATGAAGAAGGAGGTCCACCTGAGCTTCCTCCTTCTCTCGATGATGGGATAAACTGTGGGCATTCATTGTGAGAGATCTACACACATGTCAACAGAGATCTGAAGCACTTATTAGATAAATTTTAGAGTAATTTGGGTGTTAAAACTTTTTATTCCATGTATCTTACATTATTTTATATTTTAATACTTATTTTGATGCATCTGATTGATTTTTTTTAATTTCTAAATGATTGGTGTGAGATTTTGAGTGTGTGACTTGTGTTGTTCTGATTGGAAAAAACAAGAAAAATTTTCCCACCCACTTTCTTGAGATTAAAATATTATTTTAAATCTATTACTACATGAAAATTTTCTATACCTTGGTAATATGATTGTCATGTCAAGGTTTGGTTCTTCAATCATTAAAATAAAATCTTAGGAATTAATTGAGATTCCAATTAATTTTAACCAAAGAATTTCTCCAAACCAAAATTAATATATATAAGAACAATGAACTTTAAATGTGTGTAGTGAAATCAAAATTACCCCTTTATCTCATATTTTTCAAAATCCACTTGGTTTTCAACTATTAGATTCTTTAAATTATGTTATTTTCATAAAAGTATTTTCAAAACCACCCCCTATTTTAATACTTTTTATTAAAAATAAACACTCTAAACCTATCAAATATCCTTTATAGATGATGTAGGTTCTTCCCTAAACTATAAATCATCTTAAAAAACATAATCAACTTTACTTTTCTTGACAACGTGGTCAAATTTTGGCATCCTTTTGGGGGAGAACTTTGGTTTTTAGTGTGTATTTTGTATAAAAATGTTATATATTTTTAAATTATTTGTTCACTTCTTTTCTTCCTTAATTTCTTTAGTTGATTTCTAAAATATTTCTTTTTTAGGCCTTTTTCATGATGTTATCTTCACTAGAGGAACTACTTCCTTTCAAACATGAATTGGAGAGGATCTTGTGTCATCGACACCAAGAATCATTGAACAATCCATTGAAGGAGGACACCCAAAACATTGAGACTCTTATAGATCATTATTCTTATTTTTTAACCCACATTAAAACTAAACATAACTTGTATAACATGGCTGAAAATAACAAAACACTAAAAGAACTAACCTCACCTGATGTTGATATCCAACCCACTTATATTAAAATGTAAGGCTAAGCACCAAACTTTCAACTAAAATATGTTTTAATTAACTTATTAACAATATTTCATCAACTTTTGGGTGAGGACACACATAATCATTTAAAATAATTTCATATTGTGTGTTCTACATTAATACATGATAATGTAGATTAAGAACAAGTAAATCTTAGGGAATTCTGTTTTTCATTAGAAGACACTAAAAAATATTGGATTTACTATGTTAATTCACCAATTAGAGGCTGGGTGGACATGAAATATCATTTTCTTGAAAATACTACCTAAACTCTAGAATTGTAACAATAAGAAAATAAATTTTTGGGATATTAAAATCTCAATGGTAAATGATTCATGAATACTGGGAAATATTTCAAAGGCTTTATTCAAGTTTCCCACATCAAAAAATTTGTGATCAAATTTTAATTCAGTATTTTTATGAAGGTTTAATTCCTATTGATCAAAATATGATTCATGTTATTTTAGGTGGTGTACTATTGTAGAAGAACCCAACTTCTACAAGGACTCTTATTAAGAACATATAACAGAACACTTAAAATTTTTATTCAAGATCTAGTGTACCCATTTGATGTATCCATGAGTTGAAAGGTACTGAATTCAAGAAGAAGGTGGAAACAAAGTTTAAAGAGGTAAGTACCCTTCTTCAAAAACTTGATATTCCTGGAGGGAAATCCCAATATCCAACTCCCATCTGTTTTGGTATCTATTCTTCCAACACTCACTATTTTGACTAATTCCCTCAACTGAGAGAGCCTTCTGAGATTTGTGAGGAAATATTCCCAAGAAGCCCTATATAACCAACCCATTAGGAAAGAACCTTACTATACATCCAACCCCAGGTGGAAAGACAACCAATCCTATAGGAAAGGGGGAATTCAAACCAACCTCATCAACCGTGGAACCGAATAGGGTAGATTATTCATCCACTACCACCACCCAGAAATACCCAACCACCACAAAGTCCTTTACAACCACCCCTCCATAACCTAAGCCTATACTAGAACAAATTATGAAATAAATGACTGTAAATAATATCTAATTCCAACAAACCACTCATGCATCCTTATAAGACATTAAAACCCAACTAGGTTAACATGCCAACTCAGTGGGGGAAATCCAAATTCAAGGGTCAGGTAAACTACCCTATCAACCACTAGTCAACCCTAGGGATAAGGGAAATGTCAGTACCATCACCCATAGAAGAGGAACAAAACTTAAAATCCAAACAACCCCTCCATTAGAGTCATCCAATATTGAAGAAACCACCATCCCAACCACTGAGAATGGTCCAGGGAATGGAAAACCTTGTACATAGAAAAATACTCCTAAAGGAAAGATTGTTTTAGTTGATGAACCACCTAGCCCTACTGTTCCTAGAACATTCTCAATTCTGTGAACTGTAGGGTAGTATTCCTTTTCAAATGTTCTGCTTTATTTGGGTGCTTCTATAAGTGTGATACCTCACTCCATTTAATATTCATTGAAGGTTAGAGAGATAAATACCACTGGAATTGTTGGTTCAACTATAAAACTAGAGTACAACACACCCCACTGGTGTATAAGAGGATTTTTTTGTAAGGGTAAAAAATTTAATTTTCCCTACTGATTTTTATGTGATAAAAATGGAATATGATGGGATGAATGGGTGTGACCGAATTATATTGGGGAGGCCTTTCTTTAAAAATTCCAAAACCATAATTAATTTAAATAGTGGTAAATTATCTATGGAGTTTGGTGGTGACATTTTCCACTTCAACATCCTTTATGCCATAAATCACCCCTCAGAAGAGCATTCCTCGCTTTCAGTTAAATCAATAGATGAATTCCCTTACCCTAAAAACTTAATTTCTTTACCTTGACCCATTTTTGAGTTTTCCTTCTTGATAGACATGGTTGGTAAATAATCATTCATGGAATTTTTCACCACTTTATAAAAATTCCATACATGAATTTTTGAACACAGGGGATCGCATGACCATCAATGATACTTCTATGCTTGTAAAAATATTATCCTTCCTTTGATAAGGTTACCATTGAGTTGTTAAATGAGATAACTTACCTCTCATTTTCACATTCACTCTCATCAATACAAAATCCACTTTAATTGGAACATAAAAACATACCTCAAGATTTAAAATATTCATATCTTGAGAATGAAAACAAGATACCATTCATCATTGCTAGTTCACTCCCTCTAGAGAATGAATTGAAACTTCTTGAACTTTTGAGGGAGTATAAACAAGATTTAGGATTTACAATTTCTAAAATTCCTAGTATTAGCTCATAAATTTTCACACATCATATATTGTTAAATGATGAGGCTCAACGAGTGAGGTAGGCACAACATCAAATGAACCCAAACTTCTTAGATGTTTTCAAAAAGTATTTAACCAAACTACTAGCTGTTGCAATCATTTAAACCATATTTGATAGACAATGGTTCATTCTAGTGAAATTTATTCTAAAAAAAATAGTCTTACTCTAATTAAAAATTAAAACAATGAATTGGTTTCAACCCATGTACAGAATAGTTGGAATGTCTGCATAGACTCTCACCGACTAAACCAACACACTAGAAAATACCATTTCCCATTTCCATTCATTGAACAGATACTAGAGAGGCTAGAATAGAAGTCCTATTATTGTTTTCTTGATGGGTATTATTGATACTTTCATATCCATATTCCCCTTGAGGATCAGGAAAAGACAACCTTTACTTTTCCCTCTATCACATTTTTCTATAGGAGGATTCCATTCGGTTTGTGTAATGCTCTAGGTACTTTCAAGCGATTCATGGTTATAATTTTTTCATATTACCTAGAGAACTTCAGGGAAGTATTTAGAGATTATTTCACTATTTATAGATCCTCTTTTGATGAATGTTTGAGTAGTATTGGTTTAGTCCTATGTCATTGCATTGAAAAGAATCTTGTATTAAATTATGAGAAATTCCATTTAATGGTGTAATAAGGTATACTACTTGTGCATGTCATTTCTAGGGATGTTATCCAAGTAGATAAATCAAAATTGGATATCATTTCTTCCCTACCATTACCCAAAAATTTTCAGGATGTGTGACCTTTCTTAGGTCATGCAGTATTTTACCATAATTTCATTCGTAACTTTAGTAATATTTTACTCCCCCTATCCCGGTTAGTCCAAAAATAAAAAGAGCTTTTGTTTGATAAAAACTATGCGGAAGATTTTAACAAATTAAAATAGAGTCTCACATCACCCCCATTAATCCAACCACCTTAATGGGATTTACTATTTTAGATCATGTTTGACTCCTCTAACTATGCAGTTGGGGAAGTATTATCACAAATGTCGATCAAGATCCACATGCCATTATCTATGCCTCACATACACTGGACCCTTCCCAAGAAAACTACACCAAAACTTAAAAATAATTCCTTTCCATTGTGTTTTCCTTGGATAAATTTAGGTCATAAATTTTAGGTTCCAAAAACATTTTGTTCTCAGACCATGAAATTATTCGGTATCGTCTTAAGAAACTAGAAGCCAAACCACATCGCATTCACTGGATGCTACTCCTTTTTGAATTTAACATTGAAATTAGAGATAAAAATGGAGCAGAGAATTTAGTGGATGGACATATCAGTAGAATCCTCCTATACTAAATCATTAACTCAGCCCTCTATATTCTCATTAATGAAATGTTTCATGATCATAAATTATACCAAGTGCAATATTTTATCCCTTGGTATGCTGAAATTGTAAATTATTTGGTATCATCTTTCATTCCTACTGATTTTAAAAAAAACCAAGATGATAGTCTAAAACATGAGTTTATTTGGTACATTTGGGATAACCCCTACTTTTGGCACACATATATTGATCAAGTACTTATGTTTTGTGTTCTCGATAGTGAGTTTCAGTTTTTCCTAAGGTTCTGTCACACTCTTTCTTATGGGGGCCACTTTGGTCCCCAATAGAGTGCTCGCAAGGTCTTTTTTTCTAGTCTCTTTTGAAAAACATTATTTTGTAATGCCTATGATTTCTATAAATCTTTTCCTTTCTATCAAATAATGGGGAATGTCTCTAAAAGAAATGATATTCCATAACAACCCTTTTTTATTCAGGACATTTTCGATGTTTGGGGCATTAACTTTATGGGACCATTCCCCAATTCATTTGGAAACCAGTACATTATTCTGGCATTTGATTACGTGTCAAAGTGGGTAAGGGCACGATCCAAGGTGATAGATGATTCTAAAAAAAATTGAAAGTTTTGAGAAAATATAATTTCTATAGGTTTGGATTACTTAGGTTCAACATCAATGACCAGGGTTCTCATTTCTGAAACTACACAATCCAATCCCTTTTGCATTAGTATGGGTTTAGGCATCGAGTGTCTACTGCATATCACCTACAGACCAATGGTCAAGCCAAGGATTCAAATACAGAGGTAAAATAAATTCTTGAAAGAATAGTTGAACCCAATAGAAAATATTAGAGTCTTCGACTTGATGATTCATTATGGGATTATTGTATAGCCTCTAAAATTCCCATTAAAATGTCACCTTATCAGCTTGTTTTTGGAAAGATTTTTCACCTCCCTATTTAGATAGAGCACTAAGCCTATTGGGCCATTAAACCATACAATTCTAATATTTTTTGTGCAGGTACATAAAGGAAGATACAGATTTAGAAGTTGGAGGAAATGTGTAGAGATTCATATGAGAACTTCCTAATTTATAAAAAGATAACCAAGGTTTCTCATGAATATATATTCCTTCATCATCAATTCCACATTGGTCAGAAGGTCCTCCTTTATAATACAAGACATAAGTTATATCCAGGTAAGCTTTATTTCCACTAATTTGGTCCAAACACTATTACTAATGTTTATCCATTTGGTGTTATTTTGGTTGGAAATGAAGAAACAAAACAAACCCTCATTGTCAATGGGTAGCGAGTGAATCACTTTCATGAACCCATTACAGATTCCCCGATGGAGGAGCTCCAAGTTCAAGAAGAAACCTTCCAATTATACCCACCAAGTTTTATCCTTCCTTCCCACATTCTATTTTATTATTGTAAGGACACTACATACTCTTGGTGTGGGGAGATGGGTACATTCCTGGGTTAGTTAGGAATTTTCATAATCCTTCATTGTTTTTCTTTTTTTCTATTGTTGAATGGTATTTTCACTCCCCCCCCCCTCACTTTGGTGCTGGAATGTTAATTTTTTATACCCACTTTATCATGTAAAATGATGCCCTCTTAAAAATGGAAGTTATTGGAAAATATATGTTGAATTTCTACATTTCATGTTTTTATACATTTAAAAAATTTGTTTCAATAATGAATTGTATATTTTAGCATTAATTTAACAGTTAGGTGATACTTACTTAAAAATTGGTTTTTTTTAGGATATAAATGGTTGTAGCATTTTGAAACCTTTGAAAATAATGGCACTCTTTGTTAGAGTAGTTTAAGGGAAAATTGTGTAACATAAATTTCTCCACACATCATTTCACCCAAATATGAAGTGTGAATTTTTATTACTCAATAGAAGGTGAATATAAGTCAGGTTAATATTTATTTTCTTACCAAAATTATTTTTCCATATGTTCATTCCTTATCCAATTAGTTTCATTATTGTACCAGATTGACCAGTGTGTGTGTGTAACAGTTATCAGACTGTTGTGTTCCCTAAAAAACAAAAAAAACACAAATAATTAGGTTTCATATTAAGAAGGTCAAAAAACCACCCTTTATCAACCTTTGATCTTATTATAACTATTACAAATAGTTTTGTGAAGAGATCAAATAATGGTTGAGAGAAGAGTGTGAGATTTTTTCCAAGTGAAAATTTTAAAAAAATAATAATAATAATAAATAGATAAGGGGAGTGATGAAATGTACAACATATGGTGAAATCTAGGTCAGGATCCTAAGTTTTGACTTCTGTGAATTCTTAATTGAGTGGTTCTTGAAATTTTATTACAAAGGATGTAGGGAAGGTTTGGTGGACATAATCATTTGGGTTGAAAAATTTTCAAATAACTTAGATTTACTAGATAGAATGTGGAAAGAATAGAATGAAATGGTTTTCACACAAACATGAGAAGAATTAGTGACATGGTTAGATTTTGAATTATTTTATTAGATCAGTATCATGTATCTCTTAGAATTTTGTTTTGATACAATTTATGAGACATTTTTTTCCATGATCACTGAGAATAAATCCTTGGTTTTATTTAATCTTTGATCACATTATTATCATAGATTAAATTTTCATTTAATGTTAAATATTCATGAAGTTAGGAATATATACATGCATAAATTTTAAAATTGTGACTTTTTCCATGAGTAAATATGTTTAGGTGTGGGGGTGTTATTGCACCATGATTCACTATTTCATTTTCACCCCTTTACGAGTGCGTTAAAATAATTTTTTTCCATAAATTAAAATTTTAATAAAAAAATTCACTTCATATTTTATTAATTTATTTGGTTTTTATCACTATTAAAAAGTTAAATTTTACTTTTTTCATAATTACATTATAGGTGGGGGTGATTTAGACGGCCCGGGATGAATTGGAAGAAAAATGGTTCAAACTATAAATGATTCCAAGCATACCAGTTTACTCAAATGCACAATGATACTAAATAATGTATCTCGTTCAGATAAATTTTTGTGTTATAATCAAAAACTTATTGGTATGAAACTCTTCTAAAGAAACTTAATCCCAATTCGTCTACTAAGAGACCCATCTGAACCGATCTGTCTAGGGAATCGAATATACACAAAGTCAAAAGTGGTGTTCTCTATTCTGTCGATATCTCAAGTTGTATTAGTCCAAATGGTTCCATATTTTTGGTGGATATGTTAAATAGGTGTAAATAAAACTTTTTATTTTTTTAAAAAGTGATATATTACTGTCTGGTGGTCCCAAACCAAGGGACAGGTGGTTTTTCAAAATATGGGGGATCAAAACCACCTTCCAATTTTCCTCTAAAAGGATACCTTGGGAAACCCATTTTTATGATAGAAAAAAGAGAAAATAAATATCATTTTGGTGACCCAAAGGAGTCCTCTCCTCAACCAATAAGTTCTGGAGGCCCCTATTCTCATAGGGGGTTCAAGGATGAAGAAGGAGATCCCCACGAGCTTCTTCCTCCTCTTGATGTCGGGAAAAACGGTGGGCATTTGTTGTGAGGGATCTATACACATGTCAAGGGAGTTATGACAAATATATTATCTAATGGTTTGGAGTAATTTGGGTTTTTGAAACATTTTATTCCATTTATCTTGCATTATTTTAAATTTTAATGCTTGTTTTGATGCATGTGATTTATTTTCTTTTAATTTCTAACCGATCGATGTGAGATTTTGAGTGTGTGACTTGTGTTGTTATGATGGGACAACACAAGAAACCTATTATTACCCACTTTCTTGATATTCATATATAATTTGGATACTCTTATTCTATGCATAAGTTCTGGAAATTGAAAATATGCTTTTTATGTCAAGGTTTAGTTCTTAAAGCATTGAAATAAAAGCTTAGAAATTAATCAGGGTTCCAATTAATTTCAACCAAATAATTACTCCAAACCTAAATGAGTATTTAATAAAAATGAAATTAAAATGTGTGTAGTGAAATACAAATGACACCTTTATCTCATATTTTTCAAAATCTCCTTGGTTTTCAGCTATTAAACTCTTTAAATCAAGTTATGTTCTTAAAATAAATTCACCTTCCCCCCTATTTTAGCACTTTTTATTAAAAATACACACTTTAAACCTATAAATAATACTTGAGATGCAACCTAGGTCCTTCCCAAGACTATAAATAATCTTAAAAAACATAATCAATTTGATGTTTCATTACAAAGAAGTCGCCCCTTATCTTTAATAAACAAAGATACCTTCATCACCTCATCATAACTCTATTAGAAGATGATAACATTTGATGGACTACTTCTATTAGAGATACCCTTCTATTGTTGTATGTACATCAGGTCTCCTATTATCTGTTGCACAAATTTTTTGTAAACGTAATTCTAAATGATGAAATTTAGTGAATTGAAATAGACTTCACCTTCCAATAATCTCCCACTCGAATACTTGTTTTAGGAAACCTTATAAACTCTTCATACTTTAGCAAACATACTTATCCACAACAAGAAATGTTTCTCTATTTTCTACTTCTATTTCCCCATGCCCCACAGTAGAATAATGTTGCCTCAAACTTTACTAATTTTTTTCCTTGGTAATCATGCCTTCTAGATTTTTTCTTCTAGTTATCTTCCATATCCCCAACTCTTTTTCCTTAAGAAAATTCTAGATGAAATGATATTTTAGTGCAATGTGTTGTGTCTTTAATAGAACTCTTAATTTTTATCTAATTGGATTTCACTTTGGAAATCATTGAAAAGAAATCCTCTATACTAACCTCTCCCAAGTTCCTTCAATAATCACACTAACCAAATAACATCCTTACCAAATTCTATTATAGCTACAAAACCTATTTTTGTTGTACTCAGCCTGACAATCTAATATAGCCTTAAAATCCAACTTACGGTTGTTTGCCAGTAAGTAAATACAATTCATGTTGTTTTATTCTAGGTATCTGAGTCTCTGGATAAGTCAGCATCAACATATCTATACAAAGGATCATCCATTCCATGTTACAAGTTTGTATCTTTCATTACTTTTGAATAATTAAGGATCCATTTGGCATATGCCCAATGTACATTTTCCATATTTGACATGTATTTATTTACAGCTCCCATAATAAATGAAATTTCTAGTTAAGTTCAAATCATTCCATACATTAAAATTCCAACCACCGATGTATAAGGTAACTTTCCCATCTATGTGACTCCATCTTCTATTTTGGATGAATGATACTTAGTCAGTTTGAAGTTTCTAGAAATGGAGTCAAGAACAGCTCGCATCCAGACATTCCAAATCTCTTGATGGCCATCTAGATATAATCCTTTTGAGATACCACCAAAGTTATTACTCTCCTTTCCCTCTTAATATTTAAACCAAAAATAATCTTGTAATTTCTGAGATACTTCACCTCAAATATTCCAAATAAATCACATTTTATATTTCAAATTATTCCTCCATACAATCTAGCTAACAATATTTTATTAACATATAAAATATATATGATGAATGTTCCATAATTTCATTAATTATGGTAAAAAATGATATGATTTTCACCCTATAAACCCTTCTTATGACATGAACACATTGAATTTACAATTCCATTATTATGGTGTTAATTCAAGGAAAACAATTTCCTTAATTTATATACCAAATTACAGTTTTCATCTTCTATGAATACTATAAGTTGATTCATGTAAATTTCTTCCTCAAACTCACCATGAAGTAGGATTGTATTTATATCCACTTATTTAAGGTACAGATCTTCCAATTCTACCATTCTAAACACCATTTAGATAGTTTTATATTTAATTACCAATGAGAATATTTTTAATAAATCAATACCTTCATTCTTTTGAAATCCCTTTTTCAGCCAATTGTGCCTTATATATTTTCTTTTATTCATCTTATTATTTCATCCAAAATACACACTTTTTTTAATTTCCTTTTTCCCCTCTCATAAGTTATTTAATTTTAATGTTTTTTTTAGATTCAATGAAGTCAATTATTCATTTATTGTTGAATTAAACTATTTTTAATCACTAAGTGAGGCTACCTCTTCTGATCTCTCTTGATCTCCACTGTTAATTAAAAGAATAAGTTTCATATCAGCCATAAATATCTGAACTTGATTTCTGAACCTAGTTAATCTCTTCAACTCAGTTGGTTTTGGTGTACTTGTTGAATTAGTTATAACTTATGGTACCATAAATTTCAATACTAACACTTGAGATTCGTCTACCCTTGAACATACTAGAAATTATTTTGTTGGTATCACCATGGACTTCCATTGATTCCATATGAGTTCTATATAAATTAATTCCTTATGGTTCTCTTACTCAGATCAACTTTGACTTTGATATTTTATTTTTAATAACTTATCTCTATACTAATTTTTTGTCCTTCCACATAACCCCTTTATTTAATTAAACATATTAGCTTATGGTGGATTATACCTTGCCTTCATTCCAAATTTGATAGACTAAATTCTCATAACCATAGCTAATAAAAACAAAAATATAGACTTAACCACAAGATTTTTTGTATCCTTACCATCAATAAGCACAAATGCCGAACTTTCAAATACATTAAAATGGTGAACTTATGGTCTTCCTTCAAACCATAACTGTAAGGACCCAATGTTTATTCGTAATATTTTTTTCCGAGATAAATGTGTGTTATATTATATTATATAATATTACGCACATAAAACACATAGAGAAACCAACAACACATTATTTCATTAATGAAAATAATTACATTAGTCAATGAATAAACCCATTAAAATTATAATTATTAAAATGGGACAATTAATGGAAAATAGAAAAACTAAAATTATAAAATATGGATCACTCTAATTTGCTAGAAACATCCCTCCCATGAACAATGGGATAGAAAAGAAACAAAATATTAATAAATTAATCAACATTATAGAAAATTAAAATATAGATCCTTAAGAGGGATTGAGTTGAATATTGATTGAATGAATGAATTGGTATTTAAATGAGGTAATGTTATCATTGGAATAGTAAGGTGACCATTGGAATAGTTACCTAACCGTTGGGAATAGTAACCGGACCGTTGGGAAGAGTAACCTGACTGTTGGAATAGTAATTTATCCTAAAAATAATTAATTCTAATATAAATAATATTTATCATAATTAATTTAAGTAAATATAAATATTACAATTACAAAAAATAAATTTCATGATTAAAAAACTCAAACAAAATATAAACAAATTTTTAATAAACTATATTTTAAAGTATTTCGTAAAAACATAATTATTTATATTAAAGATTAAAATTACTGATGTTAAAATTTTATTTCGGTAAAATTAATATCATTCTTGGTATCATCACATTGATATTTTTATGTTTTATTTTTTGGTAATTTTTTAAAATACTTCAATTTTTAGGTGAATAGTAAAAATACAATTTTTCACATAAACAATGTATCTTAAATAACATAATTCATGATCTAATAATGACCTAATAATTTCTAGAACTTGAGTTTCATACAAAATATATTTAATTTCACAAATTATTCATTAAAATATAATTAATTTTTTTTCGAAACCTAAAAATCATTTTCCAAAAACCTAAAGTCAAAAGTGATCCCTTAAAATAACAATTTGTTTTTTTCCACATTCCTTTTTAAAAAACTAAGTGAATTAGAAATTTAAAGAAATTTAAAGTCATAAACCCATTATATTATATTTATCTATGATTTATTTTTTCAAAAAATCACTATTAAAAATGATAATTTTGATATATTATTTTATTCAATGTTTTATTCTAAAAATAAACCTATCCTCAAGTATAAAAAACCCATCTTCCTCCCATTAGAAAACCAATCCGTCCACCCTTTACAAATCCAAATTTCTGAAAAAAAAATATAATATCTTAATACCATATAAACATTATTTATGTTATTTAGTAATCTAAATCCATTCATCAAGGAATTATAGTGTCATACAAGAGAAGTCACACTAAGGAAAGAGTGTGTTTTTCAAACTCTTCCCTCATTTGATTCTTCTTCTCTCCATTTTCCCAATTATTTAAAAATAAAATATTATAATATTTAACTATGAATAATTTTAACATTAAATTAATTATTTTAAATAATAGTGAAAATTATACTTTTTTATGTATTTATATTTTATACCTCCTTTTCTTTATATTTGGAGAACGTTTCCAAAAACAATCGGTTAACCACCAGTAGGGACGTTGCCAATTTTTTATTATCACGAAACCTATGGAACGTTATAATAAATTAATTTTTATATATAAATGTATAAATTTATGCATTTCAATCTTATGTAATTAATTATACCTATGTATAAATGACCTTTAAAAAAAATAGAGAAATCGAAACAAAATGAGGAATTTTTAAGGAAAACATGATATTAAAATGTCTTCCCTTTAAGCAGGGAAATTAAGATATATAATCAAATGACTATAACTGATAAATAGTGTTAAATTTTACAATAATTAACTCATTGATAAATTTATTAATAAATATAATTTTATTTTTCAGTAGGCGTAAAATCAACAAAGTAAAGAGGGATTTATGCTAAGGGGATTCTCAAATCTAACACTTTATCTTTTGGTTATCCATATTTATTTAAATATTTGGTTTGGATATTCCTTTAATGTTCCTTAAATATAATTTCACTATTATTTAATTTTATTTTTTGGTGATATACATGTTTCCAACTTCATCTGTAATTCAAATACAATGATTTTACAAAAAGGATTTTCTTTCCAAAACATATATTTTACTCCTATTGAGTTGATACTTCTTCGCTCAAGAATGAGGGTGATTATACCAAATATGTTTTAAATTATTAATTTTTGAAGCCCAAGTTTATTCATTAAATCATTATTTATTAAATCCTTATAAAACCCATTTCTTTCCATGGCTTATTTCATGACTACAATTGTTATATGTTCTATGTGGCATGCATGATTATGTAAATATTATGATATGACGGGTGGGACCGAAGTTATATATCCCTATAATTCATTTGGTAATGTGATTTATCCCATTATATAATGTGTATTATGTGTGAAAGTGATGATATCTTTGTTCAAAGTGATTATGTTATGATTATGCACATATGTTATGCATGAACATGATACTAGCTTTGATCACAACTATGTGTGGTATTTAACCACTATGAAATGATTCTTAATTCTTATGAATTTCCAAATTCAAATCCATTATAAAATGTTCCCATCATGATTATGATGATGATATTAGGCTTATGATGTGGTTATGATTATTATTCTCACCCATTTTATATTAATTCGTGAACCTTATTCATCATATTACTAGTCTTTTAGATCACCCCTTTCTTTCAGGTATATCCTCGGGTGGCTATATATACAAAGGAGAATGTGATATTTTATAAGGATAAAGAAGAAGGATTTAAATAAATTTTTTATGATTATTTTGTAATACTGATTTATTATCCTAATTTTCCCAAGATACTAAACCTTTTAATCCTTTAATGTAAATCTATTATGTTATTTATCTTTAAAATGGTGTAATAGTCATGTAAGAAAAATTAGGATCATTATAGTTGGTATCAGAGGTATGGTTTAGTTAATTTGGGAATTATAATTAGATAACGTTAGTAATAACCCTTAAGATAAGTCTAAGTATATGTAAACATCCAATAATATTTTTTTAGAAAAATGATAAACATAGGGATCCCATAAGATATTACTTTAATGTTAATTATGCAAAAGAATAAATTATTTATTCATGATTTTTTGGATTATGTTCAAACCTTTTCTATTTTATAAAATTGTGTGAAAAAGGATAAACTAGTCCAACAAACCATTTGAGGGACAATGCAATGATTATCATAATGATATCCTTAATTCCATGGAAGGTGGAGTTTAAAAAATTATGGAAATAATTACCTTATTGTATCAGGATATGAATAATAACCTGAACCAATTGGAATTTCTACCTTTACCCAAGAAGGAAAAAATAGGTATTGAATCTTTTATACGATAACGACAACCAAAGTTTAGTGGATATTCTGATCCACTAGTTGAGGAACAGTGAGTTAACTCAATAAAGAAGATATTTTCTATGATCCATTGTTCTAGAAAGGCGAAGGTGACTCTAGCCATCTATCATTTAGATAGAGAAGTCGTTCAATGGTATACATTAATAAAGAACGCCAATCCTAGGGATGAAATGGAAGATATGGAGTGGGAATAATTTAAGAAAATATTTATTAAAAAGTATTTCCCTCGAACTCTTTGAACAAAGATAGAGATAGAATTCATAGATATAAAGAAAAGGGAAGGTGAATTTGTTGTGTCTTATAAGGAAAACTTCACACAGCTTGAAATATACACCTAGAAATTTTTTATCAATGATGATATAAAAAATATATATATTATTTGGTGGTTTAAATCAAAATATTTTAAAGGATCTATCTATCCAAGACTTTTTTAGTTATAAAGAATTAGTTCTATCTGATTTTAAAGTAGAAATGGAGTTTATATAATGGTCCCATGGTTATGGAGATAAGAAAAGAACAATGGAGTTTCAAGATGGTGGGTCAAATTCCAAAGGATGAAAGATGATACAACCACCCACATGTCAAAAATATGGGAATAAACATCATCGTAATTACCTTAGATGGATGGGTAAATGATTAAAGTGTGGGATAAAATTCCAAAAATCCCATGAATGTCAAATAGACATAAATAATTAGGCTAACATTGTGGGTGAAAGGAGGGAACCTCCTAATGTGCCACCCATGATTTAATGATTCAATTATAGGGAGAAAAGTAATTATGAAATCCAGTTCACTAAATTATAGGTCCTTGAGGGTAATCAGCACCACCAAATACCAAAGATAAAGGAGAAAGGTAAAGATTATCCCATCACTACTATTGAATTGGATCATGAAAATGAAGTTGTGAAGGGTACACTTACGATTCACTAAATAATGGAAAAACTTTATTTGATTCTGATTCAATTCATTCATTTATATCCTACTAGTTTGATAGAAATATTAAATCAAATTCTTGATACCATGAAGTATATATACATATAAAAACACCTAGTGGCATGATCATTACAACCGAAGTGTTGGACTCTTCTCCTGTTAGAATGTGTGGGAATATTCTCCAAGAAATTTTCATAATCCTTCCCTTGGTGGAATTACATTCTATATTAGGCATGGATTGGATCTCATTATATATAGAATTTATCAATTTTCAGGAAAATGAAATCTATTTTCATATTCTGAACCATCCCATGATCTTGTAAAAATTCAAGGAATTTCATGGATCGCCTTGTGAAAATCCCTCAATGGTGTGGGTGATGAAACCCTATGAAGAAGCATACCTTTACAAAATGGATAAATCAAAGGAAGGTATCAACATGAAGGAAATTCCAATTTTGAGTTAATACACTGATGTATTTCTTGAATAGTTACCAAGACTTTCCCCAGATCGTGAGGTAGATTTCTCAATAGAACTTATACCTATAGCCACACTTATCTCTAAATTCCCCTAGAGGATGGCCTTGATCGAACTAGAAGAGTTAAAGAAGAATATATAAGATAAATTGGGATAAGGTTTCATACGCCCGACTATATTTCCCAGGGGTGCACTAGTGCTCTTTTTCAAGAAGAAGTATGGATCAATGTGGTTATGTATCAATTATATAGAGCTTAACAAGATCACCATAAATAACAAGAATCCCCTACCAAGTATAGATTACTTGTTTGATCAACTATGATAAACATGGTAATTCTAAAAGTAATATCTTCATTATGGATATCATCAAATGAAGGAGAAGAAAAAAGTTATTTAGAAGACTAATTTCTATACAAGTTATGAACACTATGATATTATAGTGATTCCCTTAGGACTTACTAATGCCCCAAAAATATTCATGGATTTGATTAAGAGAGTCCTTAGGGACTGATTTACAAATTTTTAGTTGTTTTTATTGATGATATTCTCATTTACTCAAAGATAAAGGAGGAACATATAGAGAAACTAAGGATTGTACTGATAGAATTAAGGAAGGATAAAATTTACACTAAGTTCAGCATGTGTGACTTTTTTATATAGAAAGTCACATTCTTAGGGAATGTGATCACAAGTGAGAGAATTTATGTGGACCCTTCAAATAAAAAATCAATTAAAGAATGGCTCAGACCCACTAGTGCCATGAAAATCCAAAGTTTTCTTGTCTTAGTAGGGTACTACTGACGTTTTTTGAGAAAATTATCATGATTTTTTAAATCACTAACTAAGTTGATATAGAAAGGGGTAAATTATGTTTGGACAGAATAATTTTAGGAAATATTTAAGGAACTCGGGAAGAGGCTAATCATTGTGTCTATACTCACACTACCAATAAGTCGAGAAGGTTTTTTGATATACATAGAGGCTTTAAAGAAAGTCTTGGATTGTGTACTCATGAAGAATGGTAAAGTATTAGCCTATGCCTCATGACAGTAGAAGATCCATGAGAAAAACTACCTGACACATGATCTGGAGTTAGCAGTCATGATACTTGCCTTGAAAATCTGGAGGCACTACCTCTATGGTGAGAAGGGTGACATATATACCGATCAAAAGGTATATATTCACATGGAAATATATCAACATGCATAAAAGAATATTGTTATATCTAATCAAGGATTATGATTTACTTATTCACTACCATCCTATAAATTTAAACAAGGTAGTCGGTGCTACTTTATCCATGATGTGGATTGAGAAAGACCCTATATTCATGGATATACAAAGGATGGATCTAGAAAAAATAATGGTAGTGAATACATCCTAACTTTCCCAAATGATTTCAAAACCATCTATATAAGAGAAGACCAGGGAGGAAAAAAGGGATGATCTGGAGCTTCAAAAAAATATGAAAGAGGTTAAGGTAATAATCTTGAGTTTCATATTGACAATCATGGTGCGATTTAGTTTCAAACTAGGCTTTCTGTGCATGAATTACCTAAGATAAATAATGAGCTATTGGATAATGTTCATAGATCATATTTCTCTATCAATACTAAAAGTACTAAGATGTGTTGTGATCTTTGAGAGAACTTATGGTGGGTTAACATGAAGAATAAGATTAAGGATTATACCTCATGATTCTTGGTATGTAATCAAGTTAAATAATATTGAAAAAATTCCAACGTGATAATGTAACCATTTCCTATACCCATGTGGAAATGAGAGAATTTCATTATGGACATTTTCATTGGTCTCCTAAATACATCCAAAGGAAACAATTCAATATGGGTTGTGGTGTATCAACTCACCAAGACTTCCCACTTTATCACTATTCAGGAAGATCTCTTACTTGAAAAACTTTCCAATATATATGTAAAGGAAGGTGTGAGGTCGTGTGGGGTACCACTTTTGATCATTTTTTATTGATATCCAAGTTCCACATCCAAATTCTGGAAAATTATTCAACATTATTTGAATACTAAATTAAATTTCATCATGAACTATCACCCCTAAACTAATATCCAATTTGAAAGGACTATTAAAACTCTCGAGGACATGCTTATATCCTACTCAATGGAATCCAAATGTAGATGGGATCTACATCTCTCATTAGTTGATTTATCATGAAAAAATAGCTTCAATCAAGTATTCAAATGTCTCCATATGAATCTCTATATGGGAATCAATTTATAACTCCAACTTGTTGGGATGAAGTTGGAGAAAGAAATCTATTTGGACTAGATGTTGTGCAAGAGATTAAAGATAAGGTTCAATCCTTCCAACAACATATATAATCTTCTTAGAGACATAAAAAGAGTTATGTTGTAAACTATTGAATGGATTTGGAGTTTGAATTTTGAGAAACAATTTCCTTCACATACACCATGGAAGAGTATCATGTGGTTTGGAAATAAAGGGAATTTTAGATATAGGTACATTGGACCCTTTGAGATCATTGATCACAAAGGAGCAATGGACTATTGACTTTCACTTCTACCAAATATGGATTAAGTTCATAATGTGTCCCACTTATCTGTCCTGATGAAGTATATACATGATCCCTTACATGTAGTGAACTCGAGGTTAGTATAATGGAAGTATGACCTATCACAAGAGGAAAATTCGGTGAATATCTTGGATCATAAAGAAAAATTTATACGCAACAATACAAATCACATTGTAAAAGTGTTATAGAGAAACCATAAGTATGAAGAGGTGACATGGGAACAGAGGAAATAATGAAACAGAAGCACCCTCACCTATTTTTAATTGAGAATATGCATTGACATTTTGGAGATGAAATTTATAAAGGGTGGAAATATAATGACCCAATGTTTATTAGTAATATTTTTTCCTAAATAAATGTGTTTTATATTATATTATGCGATATTATACACATACAGCACATAAAGAAACCAACAACACATTATTTCATTAATGAAAATCAGTACATTAGTCAATGAATAAACCTATTAAAATTTCAATTATTACAAGGGGACAAAAAATGGAAAATAGGAAAGCTATAGTAGGAAAATATGGATAGCCCCAATATTCTAGAAACATCCCTCCCAAGAATGATGCTATAGAAAATAAACAAAATATTAGTAAAGCAATCAACAATATAAAAAATAGAAATATAGAACATTGAAAGTAATTTAGTCGAATATGGAGTGAAAGAATGAAGTCGTATTTATAAGAGGTAATGTAACCATTGGAATATTAATGAGAGCATTGTAATAGAAACCTGATCATTGGGAATGGTAACCTGACCATTAGGAATAGTAACATGATCATTTGAATATTAATTTAACCTAAAATAATAAATTGTGATATAAATAATATTTATCATAATTAATTTAAGTAAATATAAATCTTATAATACCAAAAAAATGTCATGATCAAAAAACTCAAAGAAAATATGAGCACATTTTTAATAAACTATATTTTAAAGTACTTGGTAAAAATCACAATTTTTATATTAAAATTTAAAATTACCTTTAGTAGAAATTTATTTTGATAAAATTTATATCATTTTTGAAATCATCATGTGGAAATTTTCCAAGGGGTAATTTTTTGTAATTTTCTATAATACTTCAATTTTCAGGTGAATAGAAAAAATATAGTTTTTCATGTAACTTGTGTATCTTAAATTACATAATTCATGATGTAATAATGAACGAATAATTTATATAAATTAATTTTTAGAAAAAATATATTTAATTTCTTAAATGATTAATTAAAATATAATAAAATTAATTTTCAAACCTAAAAATTATTTTCCAAAAGCCTGAAGTCAAAAGTGATCCCTTAAAATAACAATTTGTCTTTTTTCCATTTTACTTTTTAATAAACTAATTAAATTAAAAATATAAAAGGATTTAATGTCTTAAAACCATTCCATTATATTGAAATATTATTTATATTATCAAAAATTAACTATTACAAGTTATACCTCTGATATATTATTTTATTCAATATTTTAACCTAAACATACCCCTCTCTTCAAGTATAAATAACCCCTCTCCCTCCCCTTGGAAAACCACTCCTCCCACCCTTTAAAAATCCAAATTTCTTCCGAAATATTCAATATTCTTCTATTATAAATCTTAGGTACATTCTAGAGTAAACCAAATCCATTCATCAAGGAAGTCTAGTGTTTAACACAAGAAGCCACACTAAGGGAAGAGCATATTTTTTCAAACTATTCTCACATTTTCTTCTTCTCTCTCTCTTCCCATTTTATTTCAAAATAAAATCTTTTAATATTTAATTAGTTATAATTTTAACATTATATTAATGATGTTAACCTGATATTAAAATTATATTCTTGATGTATTTATATTTTATACCTATTTTTCTTTATATTTGGATGATGTTCCTGATAACAGTCGGTTAACAACCAACGAAGACACTGCCAATTGTTTTATTATCACTAACCTATGAATGGTTATAAGAAATTAATTATCATATATAAATGTATAGATATATGTATTTCAAGATTTTGGAATTAATTATACCTATTCATAAATGACCTTGAACAAAATATCGAAATCGATGAAAAATGGGAAATTTTTAAGGAAAACATGATATCAAAATGTCTTCCCTTTAACCGAGGAAATTAAAAAACATAGTCAAATGAATATAATTGATAAATAGTGGTAAAATTACAATAATTAACTTTTGGATAAATGTTTTCATAAATCTAATTTTATTGTTCAAGAGGTATAAAAGTGATGAAATAAAGAGGGGATATACATGTTTTCACCTTGATTTATAATCCAAATACTATGATTTTCCAAAAATAATTTTCTTTCCAAAACAAAACTTTTAAACCTATTTAGTATTTACTTATTCACTCAAGAATTAGGGTGATTATACCGAATATGTTTTCCCTCATTCATTTTGGAATCCCAACATTATTCATGAAATCATGCTTTATGAAATCATTATAAAACCCATTCCCTTCAATGTGTTACTTCATGACTAATATTTTTATACATTATATGTGGTATTCATGATTATGAAAATATTACAACATGATGGGTGGGTCCATAATTATATATCCCTCTAATTCCTTTGTAAATGTGACATGTTCCATGAGATAATGTGTATTTTGCATAAAAATGATGTTATATTTGTTCATAATGATGATGTTATGATTATGAACATATGTTATGTGTGAACAAAATACTATATTTATTCACAACTATGTGTGGTATTTAACCACTATGACATGATGTTTCATTTTTATTCATTTCCAAATTATAAGAGATTATAAAATTTTTCCATTATGATTATGATGATGAACTTATGCTTATGATATAATGATGGTGATTATGCTCACTCATATTATATAAGTTCATGTCCATTATTCCTCCTCTTACTTGTCTTTAATCTCACCCATTTCTTTCATGTATATTCTCATGTGACTACATGTACTAAGTATAATGTGATCTTTTAGAACGATAAAAAGGAATGATTTAAATAAAGTTTTATGATAACTATGTAATAGTGTTGTATTATCCTAATTTTCTCAATATATTGAACCTTTTGATCCTTTAATGTATAACTATTATGTTTTTTATATTTAAAATTAATTAATTGTAATGTAAGAAAAACTAGGGTCTCTCTATTAACTCCTCTTGAATATTATTCCTAATTTACAATGTTGTAATTATATTGATAAGGTACATTGCTGTGTTAAGTGATTCCACCCAAAATTTCTTAGACATTATACAATGGAATCACATGCTTTGATCCTTATATATCAATGCTAAATTAATTATTTCATCCACTCTATTTTTTTATGGTGTTTGGTATACTATCTTCACATGCCTCATCCCTTTCTTCTTGTAGAAAATATAGAATTTTTATCTAGTTTTCTCTATAACATTTTTTGAACATAATTATATGAGCTTTCAACCAAATTCCATTTCCAATAAGTCTTTCTATCAAATAAAATCCTAAAAAATCATAATTATTCTTAAAAAAGGAAATAAAAACTTTTCTAGCAGTATCATTAATAAAAGTTACAACGTAAATTGAATATATGAGGGACTGAATAGGGGTAGGTCCCCATACATTAGTGTGAATTGGTTCTGACTTCTGATCTTTGGGATTCTATCCATTTAAATTTATGGAAACCCACCACTATTTCCCTAGAACATATATTTCACATATTTTGAAGTATTTATGATATAGATTTAGTATTCCTTTATAATTTTTAATTTTTATATTCTTCTCATTGTAGTGACCAAACCTACAACTCTATACTTCTAGATATTCAAATGTCGAACTTTCAGACACTACAAATCTATCAGATCTTCTAATCAAATATAGTGTCTCATCCTTTACTCTTTTTTCAATCCCCATGGATTCTCGAGTGTCATTCAACACTCCATTAGAAAAGGTTGTTTCATATTTTACCTCATCAAGTTTTCAAAATTAAATAAGATTCTTCTACAGTGTTGGGATATGAATAACTTCTTTATGCTTCAAGACTCCCCCATTCTTCAACTTAATATTCACATATCATTTTCTAATTATTTATAAAGATTTATGATCCTCCAAATATACTTTATTTAAAATTATAGATATATAATTTCCAATATAACTCTTCTCTCTCATTTAATGAAATGATTCACCAAATCCAACTACCCATGACTCCGCCAGAATATTGACACTTAAGAACAATTTGTTTCCTCCTTCTATCTTACTCATGGAATTTGAGCTACCACAAGTATAAATTATTCTATATATTTTATTTTAACTATTTTAATCCTTTTTAATGTTTCCTTTTTCTCCATATTTCTAACAAGTAGGTGTAGGACCACCCAACTTTACTCGGCCCATCTCCTATGGCTTATCTTCTTATGGTTTACTCTTTTGGTATACCTTCTAGTAATTTGTCCATTCTCATCCATCAGCATTAATAGAATTATCAAATGGTGTTTGGAATTCCTTCTTTATAATCTTCTCATTTAGGATCAGGTTCTATATATTGTCAAATATCAAGTCTATTTTTTTATTAGAGTTAATAAATGCAGTCGCTATTTCATTCAAAATATTTTTTAGTGATGATAATAGTAGGAGTTCCCAAAAATAATTTGTGAAATTGACCATCACCAAATATATCTAACCTTAGATTATATTGAAATCATTAATATGGTCCACTATTGGTTATACTTACAATAACCTTAAACTAAATTTCTAGGATATGGAACTGAAGGGGGAAGAGCGCTTATGGCGTCGGGAGCTCTATGCTTAAAGTTGATCTAGGCAGTGATGGTCGTAGATCCGGTCCCTCCCCCACCGGAGGGGGAGGGACCCCTCGGATTTCATCCCACTTTCTCTCTTTTCTCCAATCCAAAATCCCTCCCGCCTTTCCCTAGAATTGAGATCTGCCCTAAAGTCCCTGATTTTCACACCGGATACCCAAATCTTGCTCTTTCACTATCGGAGTTCTTAGAAGCTTCGGCGCTCCTCAACAAAACTTTGGTGGCCCGCTTCAGGAGCAGCCGCTCATCGGTCGATGATTTTGATCGATTCATGTTCGGTGCCTGGGGCTTATAGGATCGCACTACTGTTGGGCTTCTCGATAACCGCCATTTTATGGTTCGCTTTTCGTCGGAGGAGGACCTGATTCAATCTTGGTCCAGAGCTCCTCGCACCTGCAACAGCTCTTGGTTCTACCTTTTCCACTGGTCCTATGACTTCCATATGAAATAGGATACTCCAACAAAGGCAATTTGGGTGAGTTTTCCTGGCCTCCCCCTTCCCTTTCAAAACCCCTCCATCATTCTAATGCTAGGAAATTTGGTCAGATGTTTCTTGTGCTCGGATAGCCGCACCAACTCAGTGTGTCACCCAATATCTCCACGCATTTGTGTGGAAGTGGATGTTTCTAAGCCTCTGGTTGATTGGATATGGATCACAGTGGGAGAGGAGTTGCGCTGTAGATAACCAGTGATTTTCGAATCATGTTCAGACTTTTGTTCTTCATGTCAACGCTTGTAGAATCTACAATCTGTATGTCGTCGCAGCCTTTCTCATCATGGGAGGGTTGTTCCTGCTACTCAGAGTGAGTCTGGAATGCCTGCACGCACCAAGGGTGTTACCTTGAATGTGGAAGAATTGTATGATCAGCCGCACCAAAGATAGAATGCACGAGTGGTTTTTGATCCAAGGGATTCGGATATGGAGGTTCCCCAAAAGGCTCCAAAGGATTCTCAACTGAACCCAAAAGTATCTGATATTTTCAACCGCCTTAAAACGGACTTGGGTAATCCCTGTTCTTGTGGAGAGTTTCCTGACAGAAGGGTTGGGATCATCAAGAAGGAAGGATTGGTTCAATAATTGGAAGGGCACAAGGATAGGGAGGTGCACTTGGATGTTTGAATGGGTATGGCACTGATTCCACTCGAGGAAGATTCCTGTAATGAGGCATTTGATGCGAAAACAACCAAGGGTGTGGACCCCCAAATCTTGGTATCGGATGGAACTCCAATTTACTTCCAATACTTGGGTCGTGGCTTTGCACAGCCAAGCGGTCCAGCCACATCAGTGCAGGCCATGCAGGACAAACCTTCCTATGATGAGAAGGAAAAAGCAGGAGAGAGTTTCAAGAATTCTCAAAACTAGTTTGCGGTGTTGGGAGAAGATAGGGGTTATGCACCCGGTGAAGCTTTTGTGATGGAGGACAGTCCCGGTGAGGAGTTTTCTAAGGGAGGGCATGTCTTCCAAGTTGAGGATTAATCTTTGAAATCCCCTGGTGAGTCCAAAGAAGTGGGGATTGCAGAGGATTATTTTAGATCCTCTTCAAGGAAGGTCAAAAACACCATTATAGATTCAGAAGGCTTTATCAAACATACCCGGAGGTCGTGTACAAGGAAAGATTATTCCAACCTGCCCAGTCCTCCAGTTACTAGGTCCACAAGCAAAGGTAAACCTCCTTCAAAAACATTAAAAGGTGATGGATTGCCCGTGAGGGCGTCTATCTCTCAAGCAGTGGTCGGACAGGTGCACCTTAGGGCTGAACCTCCCCTGGCGGGGGTTGCACACCCTCCTGGGCTGCAGAGTGAGGATTTGTGGCCTGCTCCGAATCCTGGGCATCAGCGAGAGGTGGATACTCTTTTTGACCATCAGAAACAGATTGCTTTAGTGATGAATCACATGGACCTTCTTCTTCACTCAGATGAAAAAATGGTGGATCAAGTCTTAGATATTAAGGCCCCATAGGAATTCATCAACCAAATGTTGGGAAAAATGCTTAGAGTGGAAACAACAAAGGGGCAAGGTAAATGGATCGATAGGAATAACTGCATCTTTACTAGAGGTTTCAACATGGGGAAGATTAACTTAGAGGAATATATGCAGTCTTGGGACATCTTGGCCGAACATTATAAAGACATATTGAGGGTCGATCCTGTCACTCAGGTAAGCTCTATACCCTGGATAATGTTTAGGGAGTTTGATTCTAATCATATCAAATTGTTCTTCATCAAAAATGTCATATCTTTTGGGGCCTAATATGTACTATTGCAAGGGTTCTCACTTCCCTTTAAAAGTGTTTTGAAATAAAAAAAATGATATTATAGAGGAAAAAAATTTCTGCCACATCATGAACACTTTATTTAGTATCATAGGTTTCTCAGAAATATCCTCCAATGCCTTCATCACTTTTTTCATTTTCATTATTTATTGAATTTTAAATGTAATATCCTTTTCTAAAAACATTCTCATTGGTTCTAATTCTTTCCTATCCATCCATTTCCATTCCTTATTTTCCTTATTTTCCAGACAAATACTAGTAAGTATAGCATCGTGGTCCTTTAAAATAAAATGATCTTCTATCTACATTATCCAAAATCCAAAATCCATTTGATTGAACCTATCTACTCAGAATATGATTTCATCCAGTTCCATATCACCTTATGATAGTGAACTACCGCTAAAATTTATATTTCTACAAGGAAAGCATTAAAAAACCCAAGAATCTTGAACTATATCTCTAATACCACTTGTTGGGAAATGAAATACGAGCAAACCTCCTATTATTTTGATAAGACTTCTAGAAGAAGGATCATTGGTCCACCAAAACTTCACACACATGAGGCACTATGCAGCTAAAATGTGACCATTGGAAGTTCACTTCCCCATGACTAAGTGTACTAAAAGTAGGTAGACACAACACCTAACTCATCGTACAAAGTCATACTTTGAAATCGCAATCAAACTCATGAAAATTAAAAGGAAATGGAAATATATACAACATAAATACATAAAACTACTAAAAAAATAATCTGTAATGATATACCTATGTCTATGGGAATTAATGCCTTTGAATAAAGAGTGTTGTGGTAATGTGGGCGGGAATAGAGGAAATATACATGGAGACCCTATATACACAGGCCTTAAATTCACATGATTATATCCAAACCTATAGTAATGTGAATTTAAAACTCATGGCTATATATTTGTAATGAAAACCCATTATTCATTGGCATTTAATCCTTATGGTTATAGCCTTCCAATAATTACCCTATAGCCATGGGTGCAATTTACTAACCTAAATTTTAATATATATATATATATATATATATATATAGTTATATATTATGAAGGTGGATAACCTATGTATTCGGGTTATTTTGAACCACTGCTATTTTAATAAATTCTAAGGAATAGTTATTTGGAGAAATTTTTTAATTTTTCATGTGAATACACACACACACACTTGTACATAATAATCTAGAGAAATATTCATAGTGTAATGGTAGGATTTACTTCTTCTAATTCATGGATACGATCTTCAAATACTGAAAAATTATTATTTTTTACACCAACTTATATATATATATATATTCATAAGAATATAATTGCATTCAATATAGTGAGATAATTCTTTTTAAGTATTGACATGACCAGGGTTAGAAACATAGGCGATGTATTATTTTTATGACCCTTACTCTATATATATATATACCTATATAGTAATATATTCACCAAACCTATAGTAGTTGAGTGGTATATTTTTATTTTAAAGGTTTCGAGGCACAAGATCAAGTCCTTTGGTGTGTATTATTTTTCAAATATTATGTATCCATGGTCAAAATGGTCATGGAAATACATGGTTATTCCATGTAGAAACGGTTTCCATGTGGACTAACAAACATATATCCATGGAAATTACCCATAGATATAAACAAGGGTGATCATGGCTATTACTTTCATGTTAAATACATGAAAATTAGTTTCATGGACCCAATTCCCATGGCTATATATTATAGCCTATTTTTTACATGTGGAATGTAGGAAATAACACAAGAGATAATGTGCTTAAGACATTGTGTCATACATGCATAGTAGAAACACCACTACTACTTTCCATTAATAATAAAAAGTATAAGAGATTACAAAACAATATTACTAATAACAAGTGATAATCATAAACCTATCCACTGTGCAATTAATTCCCATCTTGAGCCATTATTAAGCATTTAGGTCCCATGCACTTATATACAAATTTTATCTAATCAAAAAGTTAAAACTGCTCCCCTGAAATTATGGAAAACTTAACATACTGATTCAACTTTTCTATCCACTTGGTGACCCCTTAGCTTTATCAAAATTTTCGAACCTTAGAAACTCATCTTAACTTCATCAGAAGATGATAAATTCTTATAGTCATGTTTTCATTAGAGATACCTTACCGTTGTAGTCTTCACACCAATTCTAACTATCATCTTTTGTATGAAATTTCAATAAATATAATTATAAAAGACGAAAATTTGATAATATAAAACAGACTTCACCTCCCAATAGTTATAATTCTAGTGGTTAGTAACCCCTTGAATGACATCAATTTTTGGTTATGTCATGGGTTCCCCATGGTTTTATATTCTAGAAAAAAGGCATTGGTGGTTTCAATTGATAGGGTATGGTAACCTCTCAACTAACATGTTTGCTCTAGAAAGGACTGGGCCCTCTATAATGGTTTCTAATAGTGGTGTTCTAGAAATTTGATGCAATTTAGATACTTTGATACTTTTGATTCCATGTGAAACCTTGGTTTCCTTCAAGATATGGTGTATTGATAGATATAAACTTCTATCTTTATGGTATTTTTGGTTCTTTAAGAATCCTAAGTTTCTATTAAGGTGCGAACCTTCATGGATTATATATAAGATATTGAGGACACTTATGTGTCCCTGATAATTCTAGTGCATAAGAATATCTAGATCCTTTCTTGTCTTCCTCCTATCTACTCTATCATACCCGAGGTTTTGAGATAATAGTTTTCATTGGTTTCTCTTTGTGTATTTTGGGAATCCTACTGAGTATGTTTATACCCACACATACATGGGCCTTTGTCTTACACGTGATATGTTTGTGTAGATGGAACATAGGTTGGGGATTGCCCTGGTAGATGTAGAGATATTGTGGCTCATTAAGAGATTATTCCTAGTTTAAACCTTGGTGGATGCAGTGTTTGAAGAGTTTAGTGCAACCAATAAGTTATGGTAGTCTGAAATGTTTTTTTTGGGAGCCAGTTTTCTATGGGTACATCCTCATCCCAACTTTTTATATCTATTTACATGTTTGGATATTGGGTGTGTATCTTTATCATTTATCATTATGTATTATATACTAGTTGTCTATATGTATCTTAGATTTTGTATCATGTATGTGTTTTATATACTACAATATTCACATTTTTACTGCAGGCTATTTTTATGCATTAGAGGTATGTAACTAGTGTACGTTGATATAGGCTAAGGCCACACTTATTGTGAGTTATGTCTAGTTTGTGCTAGTCACAAGTCCTTATCATTTTAGAGGTGGGCTCTGGGTGGAAAATAGGATTATTTTTATCCCAAGTGGTGTCTTAGTGGGTCGGGTTATGTCAATAATGATTTGTATTACTTTGAACAAACTTTTTTTTATTATGAAGTTGTAAAAAATTTTATTCTATTACATTGGTGCCTAATTAATCCCATTCAGACTTCACTTGAGCTTTCACACTAGGCCCTTATTCCATTATAATATTATCAATGTAGATTTATTTCTTAAAATCTCCATGATATAATTTTTTATTGATATCAAGTTTCTCAATAAATAAACCTTCCCTGGAAACCAAGTTGTGCATTATCTTAATAGTTATGTGTTTCAAAACAGAAGAGAAAATATCACTAAAATACACTTATTCCTATTTCTAGAAACCCTTCATTCCCATCAACATCTTTTACCAAACTCTATATTATGATTCCTCCTTTAGAAGATAAAATCATTTTTTTATGAAGTTACATATTTCCTTATAAAAGTTTTTTTAACCCCCAATGTATCAAAAACATGAAATAAATCCAACTCTTCCTTCATTACTAAGTCTCACTCTAATGAGTTACTTGTAGTTATAATCTCACTAAGTATTTTGAGTTCCTTGTTATCCATGAGAAGTAAAAAAATCATTTTGGAATCAACCCTCTATATTGAACTTCTAACCATAGAAGAATGCCTCAACTTGAAAGGTTTATCGCTTTCTTGAAATTATGCATCTTAAACTCTTCATTGAGCTTCTAATATCCTTAAGTATTATAGAACATTGGTCTATGTTACTTTGAGAACATGATCAACACATTCCATTCCTAAACTTTCTGGTACCAATTTGACTCCATCTTTTATGATCTTTAAATAGATTAGCACCACCCAAACTATACTCAATTCAACCTAGACTTTCATTATTGTTTTTTTACTCCCAAAAACATCTTCTTCTTGATTCTGATATTTCCATAAGATCTATTCATTTAAGTGCACATTCTATACTTTGATAACCTTTCACTTACCATTATCCTAGAGTTTGAAACCAATGATTTTGCTATCATATCTAGTAAAGAAACATGTTTAAGACTTAGCTTCCAACTTATCCATATCCTTGGAAATTAAATGGGAATATTTGATACATATGAAAAATTTCAGGTTACTAAAGTACACCTTTATTCCGAACCAGAGTTCCTCTAGAAGCTTTTGTGCCAAAGGTTTAGAATGACTCTGATTCATGAGATAAGTCACACAGTTAATTGATTCAGCCCTAAATTCTTTTAGAAAACAAGAACTTAATCTAATACTTATGGTTATTTAATTTAGTGTATGATTCATCCTTTTCTTATAAATATTCTTCTTTGGTGTTCCGGTTATATTCTTCTCTATTTGGAGTTCATTCATTCAATAGCGCATACAAAACTCTCTTCTTACATACACACCTCCGTTATCAAATAAAAGGAATTTCCACTTTATTCCATACTCGAATTACACAATGGATCTTAATCCGGGGAATGTTTGGAAAACATATGACTTTTTTTAAAGAAAAACACACATTCCTTTCATGTAGAATCATTAATAAAGTTAATTTAATATAGTACACCCCCATGATATCGAACTACATTTGGTCCCCATATATCTATATGAACCATCTATAGATTATGATTTTATAGTGTCTTTCCATTAGTATTGAATGACACTTTTCATTTCTTTACTTGTATGAAACTCTCACATGTTTCATACTCCACAGGATCAAGAATCAAAAATACTTTAGCGTCTAAGGTCTATAAACCTTTCTCATCAATGTTTCTAAGATGGTCATGCCACAACTTTTTTTCATAGAATTTTTTGTTCCAATATGCCTAATAAAGTATAATTTTTGTACTTTATATCATTGGACACCACCATGGAACCTTGTGCGATTTTCCACACACTAACTTCAAAAAATGTAAAAAATATTGGATCATCAATCTGTTCAATAGAAATTAAGTTATTTAATAAACCTGGAATGTTTTGGGTGTCTTACAAATATTGAATAAATTATTTAATAGTTAGAATGCTCAAATTTGATTTCCTAGTAACCTAAAGTTAATTTCTATCTAAAAAGTGGACCTTTATAAGGCTTCCAGACACATAATTTCAGATGCATCCACTTTCATAAGATAAATGAAATGATATTTCGGAATTGGGAATTAGTGACTTCATCAAACTCATGACACTTAAAACCAATGTGACACTCTCCCCATTAGTTATAGATTCTTAATAGGAAAAGGAATAAATATTTATATAGTTAACATGTATGTCTCATCAATCCTAACATAAATGTTTCTTCTTTTCATATTTCCAACATATATAGTTATCATGACCAATTGACTTCACATGACTCTTATATCTTCTTATTTTTATTATTTTTTCTAACTTCTTCAAGTGGGTAATCACCTACCTTCCAGGCTAAATGCACTTTTGATATCAATTGAAACCTCCTTCTTATAAATCTATTCATTGAAGATCTGGTCCTGGGTATCCTCAAATATCAAATTATTCCTTATACTGGAATTAATCACAATGGTCACCATTAAATACCATGATTCCAAAAGTTTTGATAGAATAATTAAGGCCCCATGTCTTTATAAAACTTCACATGAAAGGACTATAGTTTATTTAAAATCACATTAAACTCATTCAGTTATTCATCTGACGACCATCCTTTCATTATCCTCATATTGAATGGTCACTGTAATATAAATAGTTCGTTCATCATGAAAGGCATATCATATATGTTAATAACATTATCCATAAATTTTTAATTTTTCTTCAAATCATGGATGTTGAAATCCATGTTTTGGGCCAACATCATCATTAAAACACCAAGTTAATTCTTTTAAAGTCTGTATGACTCTATTTTTTCCATTACTTCTAAACTATTCCCTATCAACAAAAGATTAAAATACTTCTAAAAGAGGCATTCATCCACCTGTATCTTCATGAAACCAAAGTTTGGACCATCAAAATTCTCTAATATCACATTTCCCTCTTCGATTATGATCATCCAAAATATAAATCTATCATTAAATCAGATAAGGTTAAAGAATAAGTAACTCATTTTTTCTAGAATTTAATTGTTGAGTTATACTTCAAAACTCTAAACCAAGTTATACTACCATGTGTTGTACCAAATGTAGTAATTACAGAATAACCCAAACTCTATAATCTTAAATGAGGAAAAAGGTTACCGAAAATTATGGAAAAACATGATTTAATGGATCAATGTATCCAAAATTGAGAAGCTATGTACCTCAACCACATAGTATTTGAAACTCAAAAAACACTCATATTAGACATCCCCAATAGAATAAGACATAAATGGAAGTAAAAAAATTATTAAGGGACATAATGATTTTACATGGTGTGGGACAAGTAAAGAAACAACAAAATCATTATGGGAGTAAATAAGAGATTACAACAGCAAAGAGAATAAGATGAAAAGTTAGGACCTGATAATTAGTTGGATGTGGAAGTTCAATTATGGAGTAACTATAATAAACCAATTCAAGACCTTAATAGGGGAGGCATTTATGGCTAACCCAGAATGCAATGTTAAGACTACAAGCTGGGTGACATATGCATGAGCCAAGGAATGTGGTTTCTTCAAAGTGGGGTCTTGAGATTTGGGTCTACGTGTTATATACTTGGTCATTGTGCTACTGAGCCTATGGGATATGTATGGGTATTTTAACATTGTGATTTCAAGCCACATAAGGTTTCCCTCTCAACCATGCTAAAAAGGGTATTATCCAAAAATAAATAAATAAAATATAATTCCTTTTTTCCATTTCATGCATGAATACAACTAAATAAGTATTTCAAAAGCATAAACTAATAAAACTTTACACTCAACCCCAAACCAATATCCAGTACAAATGATATTTCCATTTATTTATAGGAAACCATAGAATATAATATCTATTTTTTCTAGTTTCATTGTCATCCAAACTTCACAGAAAACCGAACACATGATCTTGGTTACTAGTTGAACACTTCCACCTTAATCAAAATCCCTAATGAATAGTACATGCATTTTTACTTGTCTGCACACATTATTGCATCAATGTTGACTTCTAGAACACATCTTATAACTTTGGAACTTTTGAATTTTTATAAACTCATCTAAAATTATAGATTAATCCTATGAGGACACTAAGGAACTCATAATATTCTGACATAGCCTCCATTACCAATATCCAAATTCACCATCACTCCTATTACCAGTTCAATAATTTTTGTTTAATTTTCACCTACCAAAATAAATTTTTAAAAGATAATACATTTGGAAGATTCATTAATTATTCATAAAATGGATTCTCACAGAAAGCTTAACCCATTCTTCCTTTTATTCTCCTTAGTGTGAACCAGGTCTAGAAATTTCATTCTCTCTCTAGAAATTTCATCATTAGTTTATATGGATTCTTAAAAATCTAATCCCTTAATTTTATGGTGTGGATAAAACCTCATTATATACTAGATCCAATATCTCATTAAGTTTTCCTCATATTTAGTGTTTTCAAAATAATCCCCTTCAAGATCAGTCAATCATCTAATATTAACTCTACTTTATACTCTATTTAAATTTAAACCAGATCTTTGATATATTCTGGAAACTACTAGATCATAGAGTGATTTCCTTCATTGTGGGGTGAAAACTTTTAACTTCACCCATATTTTGGCATAATATACTCCATTATATAATGATATCCAATTCAACCTCAAATCTAAAAAATATATATAATATATCATTTTAAACTCTTTGAAATTCACAACATGATATTATAAATCCACAAAAATCTTGGATTCTTTATGATGTGATGATATCCCTCATAGTAAAAATCCATTATCCATCACTAAACATAAATAACCTTTTTTATTTTTTTCCTAATATATTTTTTTATTTGTTATTAACTTAACTTTTTTAATAATTCATTTGAAAAACAAGTGACAAGGAAGGTGATGGAGGTTTATTTAGAAAGTTTTGTTATGAAGTTATTAGAGAAGGTTAGAAAGTTTCCTCATATTTGTTAAGATAATTTCTTACAATATTATATGATGCTAAGTTATACCAAAAATGTTCCAAAATCATGGAAATCTCATCATTCAACCCTTTTTTAAAAGGGGGGAGATCGAGTTATATGGGAAAATATTTTTTATAATTTTGAATATGTGTCACTGAAAAAAAATTCATTATATGAAGAGGTGAAATTCCATAAATGGGGTATATTCATTTTTTTAAATTCAGTGATTTGGAAAATGATTTTTGGTTTCCTGATTTTACTACTTTTGGAGAACTGATATAAAGGGGTGAAAGTACATATGTACTTAACACTGTTTACCCATAAAAAAACTAAAATTCTATAGAGTTTTTGTTAGTGTGAGTTTCAAAATGAATTTTACTTTTAGGTTGAAGTGAAGTATCAGACAGAGATTCAGTTCGTAAATAGGGATAGAGTTTCTCATAAAAATCTTGAGGTATAGTTTGTTTTTTTTCATTGTATAGAACTCAAATCAGATAATCAAGCACAGTTTAAGTGAAATGAATTGGATTTAGTTTCACTAGATAGAGGTAGGTCACAAAAAATTTACATTAATGGATGGATGGAATTGGATAGAAGAAATATGGACAAGCCTCTGGGAGATAAATTTACAAAGTTTCACATTATTATTTTAGCTCAGTTTTATAAGAAAAACTTTTATAAACTAATAAGAGTGAGTATAATCATTCTTATTGGGAGATAGAATTAGTATAATGGTAGTTTTCTCATATTTTTATTCACTTATTTTTAATAGTGAATTTCCATGGACCAATAGTATTATCCATGGAAAGGATGTAGGTTCTAACACAAAGTTCAAACCCTATAAATATCTTATGTGCCTTTCTTACTTTCTTATCATCTCATGCTTGTTATATTGTTTTAAAAGTTTGATAGTTATTCCAAATCTAACAAGTTAAAGGGTTAAATTTTAGAGAATTTAAATTAGTAAAATTTCACCACTGATTCTGCCCCCCCCCCACCTCAGTGGTTCTAATGATTCTTAGGAAGTTCAATTAGTATTATATCCAAGGTTCCCCTATTGAATCGTAATCATGAAAAATATCTATTCAATCAACAGCAAATGAATTCCTGAAATCAATGGAAAATTTTATCATGGATGGAAAAATATAATGTTACCCTATCTTATATCACTTTTCCAAGAGGTTACTAATGTAATAACAATTATATTTCCACCCATTCATAAAAATTTCTTGTATGAGTTTTTCTAAAAAAAGAAAAAAATTGGTTAATGGGAAAGATAGAAATTCTATTTTTATGTATTTATAAAAAGAAATTTCATGGAGGTGATAGTTCTCAAAACTACTAAAGAAACTTGAGACAAACATGAATTTATTTTCAAAGTAAACACTAAAGTGAAGGAAACAAAGCTAAAAATTTATCTTTGTATATTTGAAGACATCTGAATGGAAGATGAAGAATCTGTTGATGAGTACTTCACTAGAGAAGTTCTTTGTAACATCATATGATTTAGAGATGTATTTTAAGATTATACCATTATAAATAAACTCAAGGGAAAATTCTCTGAGATGTTTGATTCTGAAATATATGATTTAGAAGATAAATATGATTTATCTATTGATGAATTACATAATTATCCAATTACTTATGAGATTAAGAAAGATTAATAATTCAAAATAAGATCGAGTATGAAATGGATTTTAATGCTATGAGAAATTTGAAAATATAATATACTAAGACTATTAATCATATTCATTCATAAGATAAGTAAGATGATTAAATGAAGGAAAAAATCATGTCTCATATCTCTAAAAATTACTAAAGATGTAGAGTAAAGTGTAGAGGAAAACTCCCACATAATTTATTTGAGTGTGGGGGAATTCATAACTTTTCCATGAACTTACCTAAGAATAAATTTATAGAATATGAAGATAATTCTAAAGAAAAACCTCAGTAGAATAATTGAAACATAACTTCAAGAAATATAGGAAATTCAGTGGTGGGAAGAAAACTTTCACTTCAAATAGAAGAATTATGTTGAGAAATAAAGTTCAATATGAATCTACTAACAAGATTTTATCAAAAGATGAAAATCCATAGAATTTAATAACCTTCTTAGAAAATATTTAGAAAAATTGAGATTCCTCAAATAGTTAAGAATAAGAAGAAGGTGAAGAAACTTACTTAGAGTATCAGTTGAAATCATAACTCGTCTCATGTCTTGATCAAAACAAAAAACTCAAGAAATAGATCATAATATTGATGAATTAAATGGTAAAGAGTAATAATAGAAGAAAAGATGTCCCTAAATAGGATTATTAGTTTATTCAAGAGATCATAAACCTCAAAATAAAAGATGCATAATAGAGAAATATGGTGCAACATCTTAGTAAGAAACTTGATACTAAGGAAGATGAAGTTTCTAAAACTCAGTAAAAACTTTTTAAGGTTGAAATTTCCTTAAGAAATATAAATTTAAATTTCAAAAAATCATCATAGGTAAAATTTGAAGTATCTCAAGCTATTGATAAATCTCATTCTAAAAAATAGGCGACATCTTCACCCACTAAATGTAAAATTCCATATGATTTTACTAACCATGAAGGGGTTCAGAAACATTTGGGGAAGGATTATGTTCAGAAAGGATATGATAAATCTACCACATCAATTAATTTTAAAAATAATCTCTATAAGAAAGTATCTCCATGGAATGAGGTAATAAGAATAGAAAAATGTTACAAACATCAACAAATATTCTGTAAGGGAAGACCCTGCTTTTACAATAGTTCAAGATTCAATGGTTTTTTTTGTATGATGGAATTTATGGGCACAAATCTTATAGATATTTTCACAACATGTATCTTCTAAGAAATAGGCATGAACATAGGGTGATCAAAAGTGGTAAAAATTGATTAACTTTCTTAATTTGTAGGAAGAAGGAAGGTCTAAATCAAATGATGTTAGAAAGTTTCCAATGCATAACCAATTTGATTGAATGGAGAAAGTATGTGGAATATATGACCAACTAGGTCACTTTTCTAAATAATACTAGATAACTCTTTCAAGAGAAATTTCTTATACTAATAAAGAAAAGGAGTCCAAAAGGAATAAAGTTAAATAAAGAGACTTTATTATTGAAACAGCACTAAAATAAATCAAAAGGAACAAAATATGGATTCTTGATAGTAGTTTTTCCTCACACATGATATGTGATATTAAAATATTAAAAATATTAAAAAAATTAATGGGGTAGTTACTTTTTCAAATTATAGTTTTTTAAAAATCAAAGGAATAGGAACATATGGGATTGAAGCTGAGAAATATGTTGATGGGCTCAAAAAAAACTTAATTAGTGTGAGAAAAAAAATTATGATGGTAAGGAAGTTATCTTTAGGAAAGACTCGTATGTCACTAGAAGTGTGGAAGATAGAAAATTTTTAACCATGGGAGAAATAACCAATAAAAATCTATTTAATATTGGATAACTTTATGACATGTGTTATTTTTAGTGTTGAAGATGAAAACAAGTTTTGACATCGCAATTTTGGGTATATTTTCTATAAAAGTATGAACAAGCATTCCAAAGTAGATTCCATAAAAAACTTACCACCATTAAAGAAGAAATAATATGATGTTTTTAAAACATGTCAGAAAGGGAAGATGATTTGTAAAAGCTATAAAAAAGTTGAAATTCAATCTACCAGACCTCTTGAGATTATTCACTTGGGTCTTTATGGGATTATTATACATCAATAAATGAAATGGGATTTTTATTTTATCATTATTATTAATGATTTAAATTGGATGGAAAACATTATATTTATTAATAATAAATCAAAGACTATGTAAATATTTAGATTCTTTAGAAGATAAGTTGAAAGAGATTTAGGTGTTTATATACTAAAATTGAGAATCGATGATGGAAATGAGTACACATGTAATGATTTTGAATACAACCTGAATAAACATGGAATAAAACATCCATACAATTCTCCCTGAACCCCTCAACAAAATAGAGTGTTATAAATGAAAAAACAATTTGTGGAAATTAGAAGAATTATGATAGTCGATTAAAAACTTTATAATTTTTTTTGAGATAATATACTAATAAAGTTATAAATGTACAAAATAGTTTTTTGTAAATTTCAGAATCCAAAATGAATTCCTAAAAAATGTGGTATAATAAAAAACATTAGTGGGATATTTCAAAGTTTTTGTAAGTCCCTTCTTACTAATGATAAAAAATCTAGATCTAGTAAATATTTATGACAAATATGAGGAAGTAATTTTCATAGGTTATTCACATAATGGAATAAGTAATGAATGTTGGAATAAAAGTTTACAAAATTTTGTGTATTATTATGATATGAAAGTTATTGAAAATAATACTTCCTTAAGAAAGGTTGTTGAAAATGTTATGGAATATAAATTTAATACTTATAATGATAATAAAAAAATTCAAGATGAAAGTGAGCCAAAATAGGTGACTTAATATTCACAAGAATCATGTTGTGAGGAAATTGAAATGGGAATAAAATATACGAAATTTTATACATTACAAAAATAGGTTGAATCTGAAAAAATTATTGGAAATCAGAAAGCTCTGGTTCAGACTAGAATAACTTTGAGGTCAGAAAATCAGATATCTCTTATCTCATATATCTAACTAGAATTACTTTCAAAGGTAGCTGAACACAAAAAAATTATTCTTTGAATGAATATTTATATAAAATAGATAAAAATGAAACCTGGGAACTTGTTCCATGACCAGTAAGAAAGAGTATTATTGGGAAAAATGGGTTTTTATAAACAAGCTAAATTGACATGGAGAAGTTTCAAGAAACAAGAATGACTTGATTGAAAATTTTATTCACAGGTGGAAGGTGTGGATTTTGAAGAAAAAATTTACTTTTTTTTCAATATTGGAAACTAAAATAATGTTCTTAGTACTATATGTACATTTTTGTTACAATTTTTATCAGTTGGACATTAAGTCATCCTTCTTAAATATAGATATTGAGGAAGATTTTTATATTGAGAAACATTGTGGGTCATTACTTGATAAATATGTAATCAAGTTTTGTAAGATGAAGAAATTTTTTTATAGGTTGAAACAAGCTCCACATGCCTGGTAATCAAAACTTGATAGTTGTTTGAAGATTTTGAATTATTATTAAGGTAAAGTTGAAAACAATTTATATGTGAAGGAGATAAACTCAGGTAACCTGATTGTTATTATTTATGTTGATGACATAATTTTTTTTGGGTATAAATATAAATCCTATAAATTGTTTTCTAAATAAATGAATAAAAAATTTTAAATTTTAATGATTAAATAATTAACTTTCTTTCTAGGCTTACAAGTGAAAAAAATAGAATAATATATTTTTCTATCACAAAAAAAAGTATTCCAGGGAGTTTCTACAAAAGTTTGGCATGGAGGATTCCAAATAAGGTTATACTCCCATTTCTATTGTCATGAATATGAGTAAATATGAATCTAAGAAATGTGTTAATCAAAAATATTTTAGAAATTTTATAGGAAGTTTTATCAATCTTATAGGTACAAGGCCTAATATTGTTTATTTTTTTATTTTGTGTGCAATATATCAGAGTGATCCAAAATAATCGCATATACCGGTAGCCAAAATAATTCTCAGATATGTCAAATTAATATATTCTTATGGGGTTTTTTATAAAATAATTGGTGTTAGAAAATTTTGTGGAAAACTGATAATGATTGGGCTAAAGATTGTAAGGACAGAAAATCAACATCAGGAAGAACTTTTTTCTTAGGAGAATGTTTTTTGAATTATAATAGTAAGAAACAGAGTTCATTTACTTTGATTACAGTGAAAGAAAAATATGTTTCCACCACCCTTTCTTGTACAATAATTATTTGGATAAAATTTCAACTGGAAGATGTAGGGGGAATGTTTATACACCATTACAGATTTTTTGTGATAATTAAAGCTTCGTTGATATTTCTAAAAACACCTACAACATTAAAGATCAAATCACATTAATATAAAGTATCACTATATAAAATAGAATTTTTTTGGTGAATATTTTATGCTTGAGTACATTTTTACAAAATATAAAAAAAAATTATACTTTCACCAAAGATATTTCATTGAAAATGTTTTTGGAATTGAGGCCACAAGATCATGTTCATCCTCTACCAAAAACTTCCTAAAGTTATTAAATAATATACCCCTACTATGATTTTTATAATGTTGATAAAGGGTGATAGTAAGTAACAAATTTTTCCATAAAAGGGGAGATTAATTATAGCTCTTTATAAAATTAATATGATGTTTTCACTATCATAAAACAGAGAGATTAAAAAAATTAGAGAGAAATTGAGAGGATAAAAAGTGAGGGGGGTTTATATTAACATGGAAAAAAATTCTTATCACCGAAGGATTGAGTTCATTCAAAAAATAATAATTTATCCAGTAGTGTTTTTTTAGGAAATTATTTTTGAGAAAGGCTATGATTTGATAAAAAATTGTTGATAAAACTAGTGAGTTGTGAAAAACATTGAGTGGTATGTAAAATTTGTTAATGATGTCGGAGTCAGTGTCGTAGAACCAATTTATATGTACTTTATGATAACCTGTATTCATGTTTTTTAATATTAATAAACATATTATCACACCATGACTATTATTCTGCATAACATAGTATGTAATAATGTCTTAAGAGTAGTTATTGCACTGAAAGATCATAGCAGTTCCCTACTATGATGAGAACCTAGAAGTATCATGATAGTATTCTTAAATATAATATATATATATATATATATATTTGTGGGGGTTCTGTAGCTGGATTAAACCATTTGAGGGACACAAATGATACAGGCTATCATGGGTGGAGACTCATAAGACTTTGAGTCGCCTTCTCTTGGTGTACACTCTTGGTAATATCTAGTGTAGGATATTATAAGAATGAGACTGTTGAATAGAAAATCCACATTTATATATGTCATTGTATTTTTCTATCTATGGATATTTGTATTGATCTTTAGACTTTAATTTTATTATTAATGAGTGTTATAAGTCATGTACTTTGATGTATTTATGAAAACTATGATGACACATGTTCGTGATGAGGTAAGATACATTAGGTGTATCATGAGTAATATTTCATTAATGAATAATGAGAGAAATGATTTATCCCCTTTGTTATTCAATGGAAGTTGATATCATAAGACCTTTGAAGGAAATGGTATAGCCTAAATAAATCTATGGCCATAGTGTTCTATAGGCAAGTTTGATTTCCAAAAAATCAAAGAAAAAGACATAGATAATATTCGTTAATAGCACTAGCATGCAACCTTCCTTATTAGAGATATTGAGATAAAGGTATTATATTACATAGTAATCATCTGTAAGAGGTATTATGTCATTATGGAATTAACTTCATTCTCTATGGGTTCCTTTGTGTGTTGTTAGACACTAAACTTGGACTTTAGGTTTCTTTTCCTAATTCCACTCTGAAAGAGGCCTAAAGGGTCACACACTAAGTGTATCCAAAATCTATGTTAAATAATATATTATTATTTATTATTTAACATGTTAAATAAATATTATTCTCATATGTGATTTAATAATTAATCATGTTTACTTGATCACATGTATTTCATCACCTGTTATTCAAGAGAATATTATGTGATCGGAATATTTAATAAATATTTATTTTCTATTTTTTGGATATAATATTTATTTATTTATTGGTGAATAATGTAGTGATATTTATTTATTAAATAAATATTAATTATTCAAGATTCAATAAATATTGTGTGGGAATGGTGGATCGGACTGAGTTTAATGGTCTGATGAGAAATAATATATATTGAATATTATTTGAATAAATAGTATTTAATTTTAATTCATAAGTTTAGCGAATTTTAATAAATAATATTATTATTAATATTATTATTATTATAGACATGGGGTTACGTGGGGATAAAATAAATAATAAAGGGATATTTTAAAATTATTTACTTCTAACCCTATAATTATATAAATCCAATTATATTATTTTTCCATAATGTTAATTCATTTCTTTTGTTGTGCACAATGAAATCCAGAGAATCCTCATAAATCCCTAGAGAGATCCCTTATCCAAGAACACTCCTAATAATGGAGAGTGATCTTCGTCCACCATCCTATCTTGAGTCAATAGAGATCAAGGATAATCCTTTAGAAGTTATTCTTAGGGTGATCATAGGTGAACGATGAAAATGATAGGATCTATTGTGCTAGCACCTAGATATTTCTATAGTGATATTTAAAGATTTATAGAACTCATGTGGATCACCGCTATAGGTAATCTATTCTTGATTCTTATAATTCAACAATAGTACAATGTTGAACCATTTACATATTCTTCAATGAAGAAGTAATTTCTCACATGGTAATTATTTAATTTATTAAATTAATTATAAATAATATGTTATAATCATGTGATTTGGTTCTGAAATTTTATCCATTATCTGTATTATTTTATACAATTCTATTGATCATGGTGTTTATTTTCATGTAAATATTAGATTTATCATCGATCATGACAAAAAGAAAAGTTTGGAATGGACTATCATATGCTTCCACTGCACCCATAACCTTCAAGTGGTATCAGAGTAGTCACATAATTATTTATAATTATTTAAAGATCATTGATTGATTTACACATATGTAATATAGTTTTCAATTCTAGTTTAATTATACTTAAATATTAATTATGAGATCAACTTATTCATATTCATTTATCATAAATATAATCAAATCAATTAATTTTATAAATGAAATAAATTGGAAGATCTCATGTAGAGGTGTTGAGGAATGTGGCTGGATGACACAAAGGTACATGCCATGTAACCTAGAGGTACACGCCAAGTACCGGTGTTTAATGCACTAATAATTGGTTTGTAATTAATTAGAGGTGTGTGAGTTTATTACATGTGGTGAATTTAATTATACACTACGTATTTACTAGGCCATCCTAGCATACAGTAAGTCAGAGTACACATCGTGTAACTTCTCTATATGGTGTGTAGTCCTTAGTCATAGACAGATGGTGTATCTTTTTACACGTCCTACCTGACTGGTGATCGTGTAACTCAAATACCACACATCATGTATCTCATGTAAATTACATGTACTCCAATATTTTTAATGGCACGGTTACATGTAGAGTCCCTAGGCTTGTGACTTGTATAGATGGTGACAATAGTACACATCATGTAGCTGGATTTTACATGTTGTGTACTTATACCAAATTATGTAGAATTAAAATTAATTTATTGTACTATGTAAACCTTACCAACATATTCTTGTATGTGGTCATTAAGTTTATGGACACACCATGTGATTTATGTTTATATATATATATATATATATATATATATAATTAATGTAGCTGTAATGTTTGGATCTATATATCATGTATAAGTCGTATTGCAGTTATTACTCTACATGCATTGTAGCATTACATGCTATGTAAAAATAAAAAAATCATGTAAACCATTTGATCATTAAGTTGATAGTACACATCATGATATAACATGATAATTCATGCATTCCACATGTTGCAAGAGTAAATAGTATATGAGTATAATACACATTTGGCAATTTGGATGGGTACTCAGTGTGTTTCCTCCAAGGTACATTTTTATTGTACAAATTTAATTTTAAATAAATTTATTTTATTTTTTTAAAATTATAATAGATGATAATTAAGATAAAAGAATTAATTAATTAAAGAAGATAATTAATTGATTTGAGGGTGATTTATCTTAAATAATAATTATTAAAAATTGAATGATACTTTTATTAAATGTGTAATTTGTTTCCGGCATATAGATGATCGTGAGTTTATTAAAATTGTTTTCTTGTGTGCCATATCCCCTCTTATTATGTAACCTCATATGCACCCATGTTTTATTTTATGTAAACCCCTTCCCCTCACCTAGGTGTGAGTTAAATAAAATTTAATGGATGAATCTCCCAAGCTAGTGGAGGCAATTCAAGTTTGGAGATGAGGCAAGACCAATCCAAGAGAGATACATAGATGGACAGGTGGAAAGCTACAACACAAACCTTAATTGGTTCAAGGTATTTTTTTCCCCTAGGTATATGGTTAGATTATCATCCACTGGATAAAATAACCATTAGTAAAATCTCATGATCATATCACTTTATTATTTTATTTCTACCAAGTTTCAGGTTTATTTCCTTATGGATGTCTTGTCACGATCACACGAATTAATGAATTAATAAGTATGTAAGATAGAATTAAAATAAATTGGATTGTGTGTAAATATTATCCAAGACATGGTTAATCACTTAACTAAATCCATTTAATATTAATAATAATTTCATAAAGATAATAATTGTAAATTCATGCATAAAAGATAAAATCCCTCAATTATAAATATTAAATTGGTATAGTCTTCCACTACTTTAGTTAAAATAAAACCACAGTTCAAAGTGATTGACCATACAATGTTGGGGTGACTTCAATTATCATGGAATTATAACATGAAGTTTTGGGTTGAATTAACTTAGTTCACATAAATGGTTGACTATCAAAGTAGGACTCGGAGTAACTGAGAGGCAAGTGTTGAGGAAATCTAATTTAAGGATTTCATGATTGGGAAGTCTACTAAATAGATCAAGGAACTATGAGTTAAGGTAGTTAGATTTAGAATACCTACCTAAATCCCTTAAAATTGCTTTACCAGACAAATCATGCGGTGATGAGAAGGGGAATTTGGATCTTTCCCACTAGAATGTCCATGAAAAGGGATATTAGGAAGCTAATTGTTAGGGATTTTGGGTTTTGATAAAATATTGGGAGATTAATAAATATAATATTTATTTATTTTTATAAATTTTTATCATATAAAACACTAAATCTCTTCTGGTGAACGGATTGTTGGGAGCTGTTGCAGGTGGTGCGAGCAGCACAATAGGTGGTGTGAGCACAGCGGTGGATGTTTTGGCCGGTGTGAGCACAACGGAGATGACCCAATCGACGGCTATGGATGGTGAGAGTAATCTGGTGAATGGATTGGGGGAGCAGAGCGGTGGGTACATGCACTTTGGAGAATAGATTTTTGGCTGGTGGCATGGTGGCGGTTGGAGAAAAAAAAATCTATAGATCCATTACCTGGTTGTGGGTGGTGTTGCATCTACGGCAGTGATGACCGGTCCAGGTACTACAAGGCGATGCGGATAAGGCGGTGGTGATGACCGGTCTGGGCGGTGTAGGCGACACAAATAAGGCAGTGGTGATGACTTTTTTGGGCATTGCAGGTGAGAAACATAAGGTTGTAGTTGTGGGTGGAGGGACTGTAGGGTCGGTGAATGGTTCTGGTGTCGCAATGAGAATTTCTAGCACAAATGTAAATGGGGGGGCTTGGGTTGTGGATAAGATGCAAAACTTGGATGGAAAGGATGTAGCAACTGAGATGCCTTGTCAATATGAGGTTATTGGATATTTGAATTCTAATAATAGTAATTTCGACAAAAGTTATTTTTTGCGGGTCAAGGATGCTATTCTGAAGCGAACAATCAAGAAATGAGACATGACATGTGTTACTGCTAATAAAGAGGCAATTCTTAATAGGTTTAAAATTTTTGAGTATTCCATAATTGCTAGGATTGTTCTTCCTTGTGGAGGGAAGCCTTGGAAAGTTGACGAATTATTTTGAAAGCGGACTTCTGTATGGGGTTTTGCTGGGTAGAGATTTATTCCCCTAGGTCGGGGTTTCTTTCATATTATCTTTCCATCAAAGGCACTTAAGATAAGGGCATGGGGAATCGGTTCCATCACCTTGAATCCAAGTATTATCTGCTTTTAGGAGTGGGATTTTTTCTTTAATCCCTTTTCCATAAAAAATACTCAAGCACAAGTCTGGATTAAAATTATTGGCCTCAATTGGATTCTGTGGCATCCTAAAATATTATTTGATATTGCATCTGTTGTGGGAATTCCTATTAAAATGGATAGGAATACTGAGGTTTCCAAATTTGGTCACTTTGCTCGGGTACTGGTGGAGGTCAATTTGTGATATTTCTTGATTCACAATGTTGTTTTTTCAGCATTGGATGATGATATTCCTCCAAAAATAGAATATGAAATTATTCCTAACTTTTATTCAGAGTGACAAGTTATTAGTCATTTCAAGATTAAATGTCAATGGAATTTGATTTGCTCTTTTCTGTTCTTCAAAGGGGCATCATGAGTCCTCTTATAGGAAGAAAATGAGGAAATAAACTTTAGATAATAATGCGTGACAACTCAATCCCTGACAAAGGCAATGTTTAGTCAGAGATGGTTCATCACAGTTCAATTAGGGAGACACTAAAGACTCATGAGCCAGATAATATGACACTGATGATAGTTCCCGAACTTGGTGAGAGTGCTCAAGCAGAGGAGGGAGGCATTATGAAGGGGCAGCAAAAACCCGAGTAACGAAGATATTCTTTCAAAGATCCATGGAGAAATTAATAAATTAATGGAAACTCAGGGATCCCATGGAAGGTGGGATGATATTGAGGATGGCTCCCTAAAAAACCATCCTATAATCAGTTTTGTCAAAAGGGAAAAATGTCATTGTGGATTATGATGAGTTTCAATCTGCTCCTCCCAGGAAAGACAGAAGTAAGAAAGATTATTCCTATTTGAAGCCAACTATAGGTCACCAGGTATCATAGTCCCGCAAAATTTAATTTTGACTGGTATGGTGATTATTATGATTCATATGAGTTTCAATATGATGTTTGATCTATTTAGTATTTCTTGGCATGAGGGCATGATGCTTGTATGACCCCCATCTTTCTTTCCTTTCTGTATTATCTTTTTTCTTGTTTTCTTTTTAATAATAGGACTATACCTGATCTTTGGTCTTCCCATATTATTTATAGAGACAACAATAAAAATTACTTCAAACATATCACTTAGATCCATAATTGATAAGTATAAACTTTTCACCGTACAAATTTCCAAGAATGGGAAAGGTGATTTTCACGTTATCCTTCCCCATTAAAGGAAAATTTTATGTGTTGTAAGAAATTATCCTGATTTGCCTGGTAATGTGGTTAGTGAGAAAGAGTTGTCTCTCTATAAAAAAACATTTGAATGATGCTACAGATGTTCAATGTTTCATGCAATCATCTTTTGACCAATGAGATTTTGAAGTAACATGAGTTCATGGATGTGTATAACATGATGTCTCACCATTAGGATCTCTATCAAGAGAAGTAGAGATAAGAGATATAAGAGATCTCAAATGCTCTGTTTACAACTAATCTTAGAGAGTTGGTGTTAGTTGATCCTTGTGTAGTCAAGCATATTTGTTATATTGAATGCTTAGACATCTTAGGGATTAAATTCCCATATGAGTTGTGCATGGATCTAATACTTTCCTTAGTATCCAAGACTTTCTTTAGTTTTATTTTTTATTATAACATCAGCAATAATGAGAATATTCTTTCATAACTTCTTTATTTGATTCACCAAATGTATAAGGATATGGGGCATGACAAACTTGTGGTCCTTGTGGTGAATAAGAAAAGAAAGAACAAGGAAAAGTGGACCAAGAATCATAACAAGTCTAAATCTACTGAGCATCATCCTTCCAAGAAAAAAGAAGATCCAGATGTAGGGAAAATAAAATGAGGTAGTATGTTTTGAATGTGGAAACAAAGTCTAATAGAATAGGAACTACACCCATAAGAAAGGGGAAGATGAAGGTGTGTTCTTTATCGAGTATAATCTTTCAATATCTACACATTGGGGATTAGATACAGCTTGTGGTGCTCACATCTGTATCCAAATGCAGGAACCAAGTAGATTCTGAAATATTTCTAGAGGATATGTGGATTTGTGAGCTACCAAGGTGAGAGGATGGATGCTCTAACCATTGGTGGCTACCAAATTTCATTACCAACAAGATTGATATTGGTTTTAAGGTATTGTTATTATGTACCAACGGTTACCAAGAACATAATTTATATATCATTCCTAGATTCAGATGGTTTTATTTTTACATTTAAGAATAAAATTTATTTATTTTATAAAGAAAACATATTTTATGGTATGGTTAATTTAAATAATGGTTTTATGTATTAAATTATGAAAAAAAAAATGTATTTCCAATAGATAATGAATCATGTTCACATGAATCATATAACACCCAACTATGGAATCACCATCTCAGTCATGTAAATGAGAAGAGTTTGAAAAATCTCTATCAAGATGGTTATTTAGACTATTTTAATCTAAATCCACTTGTAATATGTTATGATTTTTTATAAGTAAAAATGACTAAAACTCCATTTTATGGATAAGTTGAAAGGCAATAGAGCTTCTAGGATTGGTACACACTAATGTGTGTAGACCATTTTTAGTAGAAGTTAGAGGTGGGTATTCTTACTTCATAACTTTTACTAGTGACTTGATTAGATATGAATATGGCTATTTTATGAGGTATATGTTTGAGTCCTTTGATAAATTAAATGAATTCAAGAATTAAGTATAAAATCAAATTAGAAAGAAGATAAAGAATCTTTGATCAGATTGAGGTGGTGAATATATTAAAAAAAATATTGAGTTTTTATGGGATTTTGGGATTCTATATCAACTCACTCCACATTAAACACCAATTTGAATGGTGTTATTGAAATGAGGAAGTTTACCATATTAGACATGGTAAGATTGATAATGAGTCATACAGATATTCCATTATCATTTTGGGTATACATATTACAAAATTTGGCATACACACTAAACTAAGTACCAACTAAATCAGCAAACTGAATTCCCTTTGAGTTATAGAGTATAAAGAAACATGTTATGTTACATACAATTGTATGGGGTTATGATTCATTTATTAAGGCCTTCTCAGGAAAAAAACAAGAACCCCATGTTATAATGTGTATCTTAATGGGTGTCCTAAGAAAATAAAGGGATGATACATATACAATCCCTCATATAAGAAAGTGAATGTCACCAAATAATCCATATTTCTTGAGAGGGATAACATCCTCAAAAAGGATAGTGGAAGTAGGATTTAATTTGATAAATGTGATTCTCAAGATACACAAGAGTTGGTATAGTAATAGATTCCAAAAGTTCCCATAAAAGAAGTGGATCTTGGAACACAAGTACTATGTATGAGCACTAGAGAGGTAAGAGAACCAAAGAGATGTGGTTTTCTAGTAACTGGAGATGGTAACTCATTATTGGTTGACAATGATGAACCTATCTCCTACAAAGAATAATTAGAGAGCTTGAAAGCTACAAGATGGAAGGAATCCACAAATTCTGAAATGAATTCCATGTATCATAACCAAGTTTGGGTTCTTATTGATGCATCAGTTGATTTAAATATTGTAGGGTTCAAATGGGTATTCAATAAAAAACTAGACATGGAAAGTAAAGTAAATTCTAATAAATAAAGGCTAATAGCTAAAGGGTTTAAATAGAATCAAGGAATTGACTATGATGAAACTTTGTCACCAGTTATCGTGTTTAAATCCATCTGAATTCTATGTGTTATAGAATCTTACCAGGACTATAATATTTAGAAGATGGATGTCAAATTATCTTTCCTTAATGTTAACCTTTAGGAAGATGTCTACATTGTAGGATCGAAATAATGATGTAGATGCTAAATATACAAGATGGGGGTGAATTGTACACTTTAAAAATTCCTTTGGAACCTTTAAAGTTGGTTACGGATAACTATGTTTTCCTTAGACAAGGAAAGTTCTAAGTTTAAAAAAGTTAAAATAAGCAGATTCACAACACCTCTAACATAAATTGGAGAATTGGAACTAAGGTTTACAATATGATATTCTACCTTAAAGCATATAGAATCTAAACTTATCAGAGTACAAGTGTAAAGAAATATAAGAAGGTTATATCTTCCTTACAATACAAAAGTGCAACGGAAAAACTAGTAGTAAAACTACAAGTAACAAGATATAAGTCTTTTAACCCAAAGAGAAGGGTATCCAACAACCTTGGATAAAGGTCCCTTTATTTATAATTTCAAGCAAGTCTGTCTTACCCACACCAGGGTAATCCCTCGATACGAAGATCGGAATCTCTGTCTTGTTATCCCCGCAAGCCCTCAACTTCAAGGTAGTTGGAACCTATGTCTTCCCCAGCAAGGAAGCCCTGAAACTCCAAGGTAGTCGGCACCTCTGTCTTCCTATCCCTGGAAGTCCTCGAATGTAATCACCAACATTCGGAGTCACACCAAGCAATCTGAACGAGCAGTTCAGTATGCACAAGGCATGAAAAGCTTCTCTCTCTAGAAATCACCTTAACAGTGTGTGGTCTCTAGATCGATCAAATTCTTATTGATCTCATTAAAATGAGCTCCTATTTATAGGAAAACTTCCAATAGTCGGCTCCCTCTTCCAATGGTCATATTTTCCATGAAATTCGGAGGGACCTGTACACGTGTAACTCAACCAATGGTTAATTAGAAACAGAATAGACGACATCATTTTATAACAAATCATGTATAACTGAATGCACGACATCATTTTGAAATGAAGCATATGTAAGTAAAATCTAATCAATATTTCGGAGTGTAAGAAAGTCAAAAGTTCGGAGTCTAACCAAATGAAATTTGGAGTCTATGTTAAGAAATATTCGGATTCTATTTTATAGGAATTCGGAGTTTGGTTTCACCAGAGATCGGAATCTGAACTTGCAGAGTTCGGAGTCGAACTTCTTAAGAGTTCAGATTCGAACTGCTTAATAGTTCGGAGTCGAACTGCTTAAGAGTTCGAAGTCGAACTTCATAAGAGTTCTGAGTTGAACTGCTTATGAGTTTGGAGTCGAACTGCTTAAGAGTTCGGAGTCGAACTGTTTAAGAGTTCGGAGTCGAACTGCTTAAGAGTTGGGAGTCGAACTGCTTAAGAGTTCGGAGTCGAACTGATTAAGAGTTCGAAGTCGAACTGTTTAAGAGTTCGGAGTCGAACTTCATAAGAGTTCGGAGTCGAACTTCATAAGAGTTCGGAGTTGAACTGCTTAAGAGTTTGTAGTCGGACTTCTTAAGAGTTTAGAGTCGAACTTATGAAAGTTCAAAGTCCAGAATTCGGATTGGAACTGCATTACAGTTCACATCCAGAATTCGGATCCTAAAAACAGAATGCTCCAAATATTTACATTATATGTCTCTGGGATTTGGGTATGAATCCATTTTTTTTTACTTAAGGAAAAAAATATGGCTATGAATAAGAAAATCTAGGTTAGGGTAAATTTCCTTGAAGAAGTAAATTTTCCTTATGAAGGTAAAAATTATATTTCATTAAGTATAAGGTGTTTGTGATTTAAAAAACAAGAAGGAAAGGAAAAGTCATAAGGAAAACCTTATTGACTCAACAATCTCCCCCTTTTTGGAAAGAACAAACATCCTTTCAAAAAAGCATATAAGGATTTTGAAAAAAAAATCATTAGACTTTGAAATTAAAACTTATCTCCCTTTGTTCATGAATGAAAAATGAATACAACTAACTCCCCCTTAGGCATTGAAAATCTAAGGATTGTTTTCTGAGTTTCCGAAGTGGATTTTTCATTATTGTAAGAATGAAAAAACTTCGTAGTGGGAAACTCCCCATTTCTTTAAGAATATTTCTCTTAGAAATTTTCCTTTCTCCTCCTTAGGAGTAGTTCTTTTTCCTTCTCCCCCTTTGTGATTTTCTAAAAGAATTAAAGGGAATGGAAAACAAAATATGGTACCAGAAACATTAGTATATGACAAGATACAACCAACCAAATAATCATTTCATTAGAGTTGGAAAATTTTACAAAGAAAGACAACTACAAAAAAAGATCGGAGTGGGTTCATTTGTCTTCCTTTTCCTTCGGAATGAGCTTCTTTAACAAGGTTTTGAGTTTCTTCAAGTCTCTTTGGTCTTCCTCACGTTGCCTCTCTAAGGCTTTTATCTTTTCTTCTTGGGATTTTAAAGCTTCTGACTGAGCCTCCAAGGCTTCTTTCTAAAACTTTATTATCTCATATTGCTTTTCTATCTTCTGCTGAAACTCAATCTGGAAATATCTTTCAGTTTTCCAATTTTGAGATACTGGGTTAGGCTTCCCATTCAGTTCCCTGACCTGTTGATTCTGAGAATTTTTCTCCTGGGTCAGCTTTTCATAAATCTCGTTAACCTTTTTATCCTCCATTTCAAAATCATTTTTAACTTCGGCCTGAAAACTCTAAAACTGAACTAAATCTTCATCAACTCTCTTAGAACACTTGGTTACCTTACTGCAGGACTTTCTATGCACATCATAATCGATAAGAAAACATTTCTATTTTAGCTTCCAACTTCACAAACTTATCCATGACCATGGATGAAGAATCCAATTTCTGATTCATAGTTTATTGCAGCATCTGGAATCTGGAATCTATTGTTGGAAGAATCGGAATTGTGTCCACCAACTTCCTCAGAGACTGAACCACAAAATCATGCCCATGAGATGATGATTCCGAATCAGAAACTTCTCTTTGAGACTGCTCTTCTTCAACTTGCACCAGCTTTCTTCTAGTGGTATCACCAACCTCTTTCCTCCTGATGACATCTTTTATAGGTGTCTCTATGAGATTTTGTTTCCCCTTATTAGCTCTCGGATTAGGTTCTTTATTAAGGAATACTTATTTGGATTCAGACACTTGAATAATCTGGTCTTCATTTGGTTTTTGTTTTTCTTGTCCTTCCTCAATAAAATTCTTTTCATATGATTCTTCCTCATCATACAAGACATTTTCTTCCTGTTCTTCTTACTATTGGTTGTCAACATTCTTACTAGCTTCCTCATCTTCCTTTCCTAGAGTTACTAACTTTGCGGATTCAGCCTTATCTTTATACTCCTGTACTTGCTTGATCAAGGTATCCAAATATTCACTCTCCTCTTCTTCTTCTTCTTCTTCTTCAACTTCTTCCTCTACTTCTTCAGCAACTTCTTTCTCAGCTTCTTCAACTATTTCTTTACCCTTGGATCTATTAGGAGTCACATAATTCTTGGTAGGAGTTTCTGGTAAAGAAGGTTCAAAATCGAACGTTTCCGGAATGGGAAGAATTTCGGAAGCTAACTCTAAATCTTTCAGCAAAGATTGCACCACTTCAGCTTCAGACATTTTCTTTTTTGTTTTCTTTTCCTTCTCTTGTTTCTCTAGCTCTTCTACAGCTCTTTCCTTTAAAGCCTTAGCCTCTGGAGGGTCCAATCCGAATTTTGGATCCCCTTCCTTCCTCTTCTCTTTGTCTTCCCTCCACTTGGCTGCCACTTCACCTGTATATTTTTTCTGCTTCTTCGGCTTGGAGGGAGCAGACTGAGTTTCCTTAACCTGAGGATTTTATTCATCAGCAACCACTTCCTTATCCTTTCTCTTCCTCCTTTTCTTTTTGGATGGTTTCGGATTTTGTGATTCTTTCTGAGATGCTTCAACCTCTTCCACAGAGAGAGGGTAAAATTCTCCGGATTCACTGGAAAATCTCATCTTCATCCTCTTTAGAGTATCATCACTAACTAGCATAAGATTGCAATTCTGAAATTTTGATTTGCAAGCGACCTTGAAAGATTCTAAGCACCAAACTATCAGCTTAGATAGTAAGGCAGGAAACATGATAATATGATCTCTCAAATTGCCTTCTTTAATGTTCTTGATTGTAACCAAGACATGCCTCATCAGATTTATCTTTCTTAGATTTACCAAGAAATCTAGGACATAGATATCACTCTTCTTCAAATTGTCTTTATCACCTCTTCTTGGAACCAGAAAGCCTTGCACCCAAAACTGAAGGATTCTATGGTTCGCAGTGAGATGAGAAATTTTGATAGTTGAATCATCCTTAAGACCAAGACACTTCAGTGCCTTCTCCTTGTTGAAACTTCCTTGCACATCGGGAAGTTTGTGAGAGCAGAATTCATCTTCTCCTTCATATTAAAAATCAAACAAGATCGTGGCCTTGGTGTAGGAAAGCTTATAATTCTTCCCATAAGACTTGAATGAAAACCACTCTCTGCCATCTTCCATCAGGAAGGAAACAGACTCGTGGAACTCGGTCAGCAAATCAGTATAAACCGGATCCTGTTTATCTGACTTTTCTACGCAGACATCTTCCCATCCATTCAGCTTTATATTCTTGGAAATAAGGGAATCAAGCTTATGGAAATTCGGATGAACTAACCTTTACCTAAAGCCTAACCACTTATAGATTGGTTTTGCAATAGACATATCTTGAGATGTTGCTTCTACAGAAATTCGGAGTGAAGAAAACTAAAAGATTCAGAACGGATTTTCAAAGTTCGGAACCATCCTTAAGAAGAGCAGCAGGGCTTCGAGATGCAAAATCTTGAAAAACCGAGGTGGGACGAGTCTCGGGGTCCCCTTTATATAGGCAATGGATGTGACCTTTGGTCTTCTAAAATCCATCTAATGGTTGAAAAATCTTTGATCTGATCTGATGGTTGAGAACAATCCCGCAAGAAAAACTTGACTCCGATCTTTTGAGGTTTTTAAAGAAAATATTCAGATTTGAAGAAAACTAGAATCTGATCATTTAAAAACTTAGGAAAATACCAGCAAGCAAAATATGATAACGAAACTATAAGTAAGGAAATCATAGCTTTAGGATTGGCTAGAAAGATTGTTCATTATTGGAAATATTCTTCTTGAAGAAATGAATTTAAAAACAAACTCATTACAAAAGTTCCATTATGAAAATATCATTAAAAAAGCACCAGTACAAAAATCTCCATTTCGGAAGTTCTCAGTATGGAAATATCTATTCCGGAAAATTTCAGTACGAAAATCTCCATTCCGGAAAATTTCAGTACGAAAGTCTCCATTCTGGAAAATTTCAGTTTTTAAAAGTTTGAAAAACTAACTTCGAAAAATTTAGTTACACTAACAAACAAATGTACTCCCCCTATGAAAAGGAGTTTATTACTGTTAGGATAATTGTTCAACAAGAAGTTAATGAAGAATTATTACCTTACAGTTATCATTCCTAACTTTTGTTTAATGTATTCAAATCTATCAGAGGGTAATGATTTTGTGAAAACATCAGCAATTTGATCTTGCATTCCGATAAACTGAAGAATGATATCTCCTTTAAGTGTGTGATCCCTAAGAAAGTGATGCCTAATATCTATGTGTTTTGCACGAGATTGATGTGCAGGGTTCTTACTTAGGGCAATGTCACTTTTGTTATTACACAAAATTTGAGTCTTAGTAAAACTCAGGCCATAGTCTGTGAGTGTGTGTTGCATCCACAACACTTGAGCACAACAACTTCCAGCTGAAACATATTTAGATTCAGCAGTGGAAAGTGCTACATAATGTTGCTTCTTACATGACCAAGAAACTAACGAATCTCCTAAGAAATGAAAAGTTATAGATGTACTCTTCCTATCCATTCTACATCCACAAAATTCAGCATCTGAAAAACTTTTTAGAATAAAATCATTTCCAGAAGTATAAAATAATCCTAGATTCATGGTTCTCTTTAGGTAGAGAAAAAATATTTTTACTGCATTTAAGTGAGATTCCTTAGGATTGGATTGATATCTTGCACATAAGCATACTGAGAACATTAAGTCTGGTCGACTAGCTATTAAGTAAAGTAGACTTCCTATCATACCTCTAAAAGATGTTTGATCTACTGGTTTCCCAGCTTCATCAACATCTAAAGAGTTTGAGGTACCAATGGGAGTACTTATAATTTTAGTATTTTCATAACCATACTTTTTGAGAAGATCTTTAATATAATTATGTTGAGATATATAGGTTCCTTCTGGTTTTTGAGAAATTTGAAAACCAAGGAAAAAAGTTAACTCACCCATCATACTCATTTCAAACTCAGATTTCATTATAGTTATAAAATAATTAGTTAAAGATTGCTGAGTTGAACCAAATATGATTTCATCAACATAAATTTGAACAATTAAAACATTTTTCTTATCTTTCTTTATAAAAAGTTTTGGATCTGCATTTCTCTTAACATAGTTATTTTGAAGCAAAAATCATGTGATTCTATCTTACCAGGCTCATGGGGCTTTCTTAAGACCATACAAAGCTTTGGTAAGTCTAAAAACATGATCAGGATGTTTTGTATCTTCAAACCCAGGAGGTTGTTCAACAAACACTTCCTCATGAACATAACCGTTAAGAAAAGCACATTTCACGTCCATTTTAAAAAGTTTAAAATTGAAGAAAACTGCAAAGGCAAGTAGAATATGAATAGATTCAAGTCTAGCTACTGGATCATAGGTTTCATCATAGTCTATTCCCTCTTTCTAATTATATCCTTTAGCAACTAGTCTAGCTTTATTTCTCACAATGACTCCATTTTCATCACACTTGTTTCTGAAGACCTATTTCACTCCAATAATAGAAGTTTCCTTAGGTCTTTCAACCAAAGTCCAGACTTTATTCCTTTCAAATTCATTTAGTTCATCTTGCATGGCTTTGATCCAATCATCATCACCTAAAGCTTCATCAGTGCTTTTTGGTTCTAATTGGGAAAGAAATCCTAGATGTTCTACTTCATTTCTTAAGGAACTTCTAGTCCTTACAGGTTGATTTACATCACCAATGATGCTACCACTGGGATGATTCTTAAGAAACACCTGATTTGGGTTTTGTAAAACCTATTCATCAATATAGGGTAGAAAGTCTTCTGGGGTAAATGTTTCAAAAGTATCTTCTTGAACATTTTCCTTATCAGAAGGATCTTATATCAAAGGTTGACAATCAGTTTTTGAAAACACATCCGAGGATATAGGTTGGGGTGGTTTAAAAACAAAAGGATCTGACTCATCAAATTTTACATGCACTGTTTCTTCAATAGTACAAGTATTTTTGTTGAAAACTCTATATGCCTTAGAAGTTGTGGAGTAGCCTAAGAAAATTCCTTCATCAGATTTTGCTGCGAATTTATGTAGATTATCTTTAGTATTCAGAATGAATAATTTGCAACCAAAAACCTTGAAATAAGAAATTCTTGGTTTTCTACCATTCCATAATTCATAAGGAGTTTTATTAAGAAAAGGTCTAATCAAAACTCGATTTATATTATAACAAGCAGTACTTACAGCTTCATCCCATAAATGTCTAGCTATAGAATATTCACTCAACATGGTTCTAGTTATTTCTTTAATAATTATATTTCTTCTTTCGACTATGCCATTTTGTTGAGGAGTTCTAGGTGATGAAAAATTGTGAGTAATACCTTTTCTACTACAAAAAGTTTCAAAAACAGAATTTTGAAATTCTCCTCCATGATCACTATGAATAGTTTTCAATGGAAGATTTTTCTCATTTTTAACTTGTGCTCTATTACTTTTGAAATAAGAAAACACTTCAGACTTCTTTTCTAGAAAATAGACGCTAGTAAATCTAGTGTAATCATCAACTAAAACAAACACATAGTATTTTCCTCCAATACTTTTAGTTTGTGTTGGACCAAAAAGGTCCATGTGCACTAACTGTAATGAATCAGTCGTTGAGACTTCACCAATTGAATTAAAACTAGATTTATGTTGCTTTCCATATTGACAAGGATCACAAACTTTAGAAGAATCAAATCTAATCTCTGGTAGATCCTTAACTAGTTTCTTCTTAGAGAGTTTACATAAGTTTCTAAGATTACAGTGACCTAATCTTCTATGCCATAACCAGGAATGATCTTCCATTTCATTTAGGCAAGGTAAATCTTGGCTCTTGAGATCTTATAAGTTCAAAGTGTAAACATTCTCTTGCCTATTGGCTGAGAGAATAAATTCTTCCTTGGAATTGTGTACTAAGCACTTATCATTCCTAAAATTCACAAGGTACCCTTCATCACATAAATGACTTATGCTAATGAGGTTGTGCTTAAGACCCTTAAAAAATAAAACATTTGAAATCAAAGTTTTACCTAGAAGAACAATATTATCAATACCAACAATTTCTCCCTGTGAATTATCTCTGAAAGTTACCTTTCCTCCTTTCGTTTTGATAATCTTTTCAAAATAGATTTTGTTAACAGTCATGTGTCGGGAACATCCACTATCCATGTACCACATATTTTTGTTGGTAATTCCTTTATCTTCCTAAAAATAAGAAAAGAATTAGACTTTCGGAATCCAAACTTGCTTGGATCTGAGATTTCCAGACAAAAAAAATTTCAGAACCCACATTTTCTTAGAAAAATAGGCTTTATGAAAACCTAGAGATTGGGTTTTATTTAAAGAACAATTCTTCACCCAGTGACCACCACATTGAAACTTGGTACAAAATGGGGCACTTTGTGGAACAAAGTAGTTGTTACTAAAAATTGGTTTTGCATGGGTATAACCAAATCCGGATTTATTTCTTAAAGGTCGTATTTGAGAATAAATTTTATCAAAATTTTCTTTACCATGGGTAAAGTTTGATAAACACTTCTTTAAGGAAAAGATTCCGGACTTGAGTTTTATAACCAAGTTTTTATCTTCAAAATCATTGTATTTAGAACTAGATCTAGGCTTGAAGATACCTTTTTTAGGAATTACTTTTTCTAACTCTCTAGAAAGTTTGTTCCTTTCATAACTTATTTCCTCAAGATTTTCTGAAATATTTACAAAATAAGCATTTTTTCTATCAAGATCTTTAGAAAGATCTGATATTTCTTTTGTAAGAATAGAATTCCTAGAGTTTTCCTTATCAAGGTTTTTATTGAGTTTAAAATTCTCAATTTCAAGAAGTTCAGCAAACCTAGAAACTTATTCATAGGTAGGTGAAGTACTTTCTTCATCAGAAGAGGATTATTCATCTGAAGAGTTATAATACTTACTATCATTAGAACTTAAAGAAACATTGGTCAATGATTCATCATTTCGTACCTTAGCCATAAAGCAATGATTATTAATGGGTAATATGGCTATAAGACCAAGATTCTTCTGTCCTGAAGATTCATAATCAGAAGATTCATCTGAAGAGTCACCACCACTGGCACTCCAGGTGTCATTTGCTTTCAGAAATTTCTTAGCTTTGGTTTTGTAATACTTCTTTCTATTCCTCTCAGAATGCCTTTCTTTCCTTTATTTCTTCTTGAGAAAAGGGAAATATGGTCTAATATTTCCAGCTCTCTTGCATTCATAACAAGTGACTTCTCCATCTTTCCTATCTTTCCTTTCCTTTTTCTTATACTTGGATTGAAAATTTCTCTGGCCAGCTATCTTATTCATCCTTTGAACAAGATTTTCTAACTCATTCTCAGATACTTCACTCTCACTAGATTCGGATTGGATTATAACTTTCTTAGACTTGGATCTAGTTACTCTCTCAGGAGTCTTAGTTTTCATACGATTTAAGGTTGTTGTAAAAGCAACAGTACCATTCCCATTCTTCTTCTTTATGTTGTCAGCATCTCTCTTCATTCTTGTTTCATGTTGCAGAAGAGTTCTGAATAGCTCATCAAGAGAAATTTGAGTGACCTTCCTATTCTCATCTATGTATGTTCTCTTTGATTCCAACTCATTGGGCATAATATCAATTATCTTATCCACAAGGGCTTCATCATCTAAACCTTTTTCTCCCATAGACTGTAAGCTGTTCACTATAGTCATAAATATCTGTTGAATTTTGTATATTGGTTCTCCATACGGAAAATTGAATCCATGGTATTCAGCTCTAATCCTAGCTCCCCTAGTCTCAATCACTTTAGAAGTTCCAAAGTGTGTAACCTCTAACTTCTTCCAGAAACAATTAGCTTCTTCACAAGAAGAAATTTGGCTATATATATTTCTAGTCATTGAACAAAGTAAAGTATTGTGTACCTTATAATTGAGTTGATACTCTTGCTTTTCCTGGTTAGTGAAAGTTCTAACTTCCTTATCATGAATTTTATAATCACCAGTGAGCATGATGAAGTTTTCCACTCCAGAATTGATAAAAAAAGTATTCATTCGATCTCTCCAGTACTCATAGTCATTACCATCAAAGATTGGTGGTCTTGTAGGATTTAGATTGTTAATAGAACCCACATTGACTCCTGTCATTCTAATAAAAACTAGGAAACCAAACTAGTTAGTAGAAAAAGTTCGTAACCACAAAGTTCGGAACGACAAAGTTCAGAATGTGAATGTTCGGAATGACAAAGTTCAGAATGACAAAGTTCGGAATGAAAAAGTTCAGAATGACAAAGTTCGGAATGACAAAGTTCGGAATGACAAAGTTCGGAATGACAAAGTTCGGAATGAAAAATTTCGGAATAACAAAGTTCGGAATGAAAAAGTTCGGAATGACAAAGTTCGGAATCGAGGACGAAGAACAATGTAAAAATGAGCAAGTAAAACTTATACGTGAGTACGAGTATTTCAGAGACTTGCTCTGATACCAATTGTAGGATCGAAATAATGATGTAGATGCTCAATATACAAGAGGGGGGTGAATTGTACACTTTAAAAATTCCTTTGGAACCTTTAAAGTTGGTTACGGATAACTATGTTTTCCTTAGACAAGGAAAGTTCTAAGTTTAAAAAAGTTAAACTAAGAAGATTCACAACACCTCTAACATCAATTGGAGAATTGGAACTAAGGTTTACAATATGAGATTCTACCTTAAAGCGTATAGAATCTAAACTTATCAGAGTACAAGTGTAAGGAAATATAAGAAGGTTATATCTTCCTTACAATACAAAAGTGCAGCGGAAAAACTAGTAGTAAAACTACAAGTAACAAGATATAAGTCTTTTAACCCAAAGAGAAGGGTATCCAACAACCTTGGATAAAGGTCCCTTGATTTATACTTTCAAGTAAGTCTGTCTTACCAAGACCAGGGTAAGCCCTCGATATGAAGATCGGAATCTCTGTCTTGTTATCCCCGCAAGCCCTCAACTTCAAGGTAGTTGGAACCTCTGTCTTCCTCAGCAAGGAATCCCTCGAACATCAAGGTATCCGGCACCTCTGTCTTCCTATCCCCGGAAGTCCTCGAATGTAATCACCAACATTCGGAGTCGCACAAAGCAATCTGAATGAGAAGTTCAGTACGCACAAGGCATGAAAAGCTTCTCTCTCTAGAAATCACCTTAACAGTGTTTGGTCTCTAGATCGATCAACTTCTTGTTGAGATCTTTCAAATGAGCTCCTATTTATAGGAAAAATTCCAACGGTCGGCTCCCTCTTCCAATGGTCATATTTTCCATGAAATTCGGAGGGACCTGTACACATGTAACTCAACCAACGGTTAATTAGAAACAGAATAGATGACATCGATTTATAACAAATCATGTATAACTGAATGCACGACATAATTTTGAAATGAATCATATGTAAGTAAAAGATAATCAATATTTCAGAGTGTAAGCAAGTCAAAATTTCGGAGTCTAACCAAAATGAAATTCGGAGTCTATGTTAAGAAATGTTCGGATTCTATTTTATAGGAATTCGGAGTCTAGTTTCACCAAAGATCGGAATCTGAACTTGCACAGTTCGGAGTCGAACTACTTAAGAGTTCGGAGTCAAACTACTTAAGAGTTCGGAGTCGAACTGCTTAAGAGTTCGGAGTCGAACTTCATAAGAGTTTGGAGTCGAACTACTTAATATTTCGGAGTCGAACTGCTTAAGAGTTCAGAGTCGAACTGCTTAAGAGTTCGGAGTCAAACTGCTTAAGAGTTCGAAGTCGAACTCTTTAAGAGTTCGGAGTCGAACTTAATAAGAGTTCAGAGTCAAACTTCATAAGAGTTCGGAGTCGAACTGCTTAATAGTTCAGAGTCGAACTGCTTAAGAGTTCGGAGTCGAACTTATTAAAGTTCAGAGTCCAGAATTCGGATTGGAACTGCATTACATTTCACATCCAGAATTCGGATCCTAAAAATAGAATGCTCTAAATCTTTAAATTATATGGCTCCAGGATTTTGGGTATGAATCCATTATTTGTACTTAAGGAAAAAATATGTCTATGAATAAGAAAATCTAGGTTAGGGTAAATTTCCTTGAAGAAGTAAATTTTCCTTATGAAGGTAAAATTTATATTTCCTTAAGTATATGGTGTTTGTGATTTTCAAAACAAAAAGGAATGGAAAATTCATAAGGAAAACCTTATTGACTCAACATACATGACACAACCATAAGGGTTTATGAATCCAGGTGATGCCAAAAATATTTTCAAGTTGAAGAGATCCATTTATGGATTGAAGAAAGTATCCAGGTAATGAAACATTTGATTCGATAAAGCTATAAAAGAATTTGGTTTCATTAAGAATGAATGTGATACATGTTTTTACAAGATTTTTAGCGGGAGTGAGTTATTTATCCTAGTAGTATATGTTGATGACATATTACTTATTGGAAACAACATGCCAGTGTTATAGTCTTTTGAAGACTAGTTGAATAAGTGTTTCTCCATGAAGGACTTAGGTGAATTGGATTATATTCTTGGGATCAAGATCATTAGTGATAGATCCAAGATGCTTCTTGGACTTAGTAAAAGTGCATACATTTACTAGATACTAAATATATTTAGTATAGAACGATCCAAGAGGATATTGGTTCCAGTTCTACATGGTATACATATTTCTAATAAAAAAATTCCCAGACACAACAAGAGAAAGAGAGGATGAGTAAGATACCATATACTTTAATGATAGGATCAATCATGAATGTCATGTTATATAATATAATTGATGTTTCCTGTACATTAAGAGGTAGGTAGATCTCAAGAAGATCTAGGAGAATAGAATTGGTCTAATTTTATGGTTATCCTCAAGTATCTGAGAAGAACTAAGGATATATTTTTGGTTTATAAAGGAGACGATGAGCTGGTAATATGAATTTATACATATTCTAGTTTTCAGAAGAAAAAAATAGAATGATCTGAAGTCATATTCAAGATATGTTTTCTGTCTCAACAGAGGAACTGTAAGATGGAAGAGTTCAAAGTAGCCAGTTGTCAGTGATTCTATAGTAGAGTCTAAGTATATAGTGGCTTCTGATGTAGCTAAGGAATCCATTTGGATACAAAAACTTTTTCTAGGATCTTAATTTGGTATATAGTAATAAATACCCTATCACATTGTATTATTATAATACTACAGCGGTGGCTCTTTCAAAAAAGAGAAGGTCACACCAACAGACAAAGCACATGCTCCAGAAGTATCACCTCTTGATGGATTTTTATCAAAGTGGTGAAGTTGTAATAAGCATAGTTCCCACATAATAATACATTGTGGACCCCTTGACTAAATTCCAATCTCAAAAGAATAAATAGTATCATATGATAACTGGTGGAATGAAGGTTGTTAGCAGTTGGATCTAGTGCACGTGGGAGTCTGCTGGAGTTGGTGCCCTAGAAAAAAAATTTGTGCACTTTTTGATAAAATTTATTCATAGTTTTTAATATTAATAAACTTCTTATCATATAATGATTGTTCTTTTGTATAAAATAGTATATGATAATGTTCTAAGAGTAGTTTTCATTCTAAAAGTTCATAGTAGTTCCCTGCTATGATGAGATCCAAAACGTGCCACGATAGTATTATTAAATATGTCTGTGTGTGTGTGTTATATAGCTAGATAAAATCAATTGAGGGACACAAATGAAACAGGTTATTAGGGGTGGATACTCATAAGGCTTTTAGACACCTTCTCATGGTGTATGCCCTTGGTAATATCCAGTGTAGTATATTATGAGAACAAGACCCACCAATAAGAAATCCAAATTTATATGTTTCATTGGATTTTCCTATCTGTGGATATTTTCATTGATCCTTAAACTTAAAGGTTATTATTAATGATTGTTAAAAGTCACGTACTTTGATGTATTGACGAAAACTGTGATGAAACATGTTTATTGTGAGGTAGGATATATTGGGTGTGTCATGAGTAATATTTCATTAATGAATAATATGAGAAATCATTTATCCCTTATGTTCGTCAATGGAAGTTGATATCTCATTCCTTTTATGTAAATGATATATCTTAAATAAATTCATGGTTATTGTGTTCTGTAGGAAAGTTTTATTTTAGAAAAGTCAAAGAAAGAGACATCGAGCACATAGGTTGTTGGCACTGGTATGCAACCTGATTGATTAGAGATATCACGATAAAGGGATTATATTACATAGTAAGTGTCCATATGAGGTATTATTTCATTGAGGCATTAGTTTCTTTCACTATGGGTTCCTTGGTGTGTTTCTTGATGCTAACCTTAAATTTTAGACTATTTTTCAAAATACAACAGAGAAATAGGCCTAGAGGGTCACCCAATAAGTGTATCTAGAATCTCAATTAAATAATATATTATTATTTATTATTTATCAATTTAAATAAATTTATTCCTACATGTGGTTTAATAATAATTCATGTTTTCTTGACTGCATATATTCTATCGTTAATTACTCATTTTTTATTTAGTAGATACAATTTTTATTTTTATTTATTAGAAAATAATGTAGTGATATTTATTTATTAAATAAATAGTCATTATTCAAGGTTCGATAAATATTATGGAAGAATGGAGGACTGAGTTAATGGTATGATGAGAAATAGTATATATGGAATATTATTTGAATAAATAATATTAAATTTTAATTCATGAGTTTATCACATGTCAAGAAATAATAATGTGATTATTATTATTATAAACATGGGGTTCTGTAAGGATTAAATAAATAATAAAGTACAATTTTGAAATTATTTATTTCTTACCCTATAATTATATAAACCCTATTATATTATTTTTCTATAGTTCCAATTCATTTCTTTTGTTGTGAACAATGGAATCTAGAGAATCCTCTCGAATCTATAGAGAGCTCCTTTCACTAAGTACACTCGCAATAATAGAGAGATATATTCCTCCACCTTACACTCTCAACTCAAGAGAGATCAAATTGAATCCTTGGAATCAATTCTTGGTGAGATCAAAGGAGAATAATGTGGGTGATAGAATTTATGGTGCTATCACCTGGGGATTCTTATGGAAATATTTGGAGATTTGTGGAATACATGTGGATCGCCTCTAGATGGAATCTATTCTTGATTCCTATAATGCAATTATGGTATGAAATATATCCATTTTCAAATCCAAAAATTAATAAATAATTTATCACAATTTAGTTATTTAATTTCTTAAATTAATTATAAGTAATATGTGATTATCCTACAGTATAGTTCTGGTGTTTTATCAATTGCATGTATTCTTTGATCCAATTCAGTTAATCATGTATTTTATCATCATGTAAATCTCATATTGATAATAGATCGTGAAAAAAAGAAAATGTGGTAATGATCCATAACACCCTTCCTCTACGCCTAGAACCTTCAAATGAATGTTTCCAAGAAATCCAAAGGAGGGGGATTGAATATCCTTCATGATTTTTTCCTAACAATTTTTTTTATTTGTTTTCAATATAATTTTTTTAAGAATTTTTTTGATAAAAAGGTGAGAAAAAAGGTACTGGAATTTTGTTAAGAAAGTTTTTTTATGAAGTTACTGGAGAAGGTTAGGAAGTTTCATTGACTTTGTTAAGAAAATTTCTTACAAAATCAGATGATGCTAAGATATAACACAATGTTTCCCACATCATGATAATATCATTATTCAAGCGTTTTTTTAAATGGGGTTGATTAAATTTTACAGAAAAAGATCTATGATAAGTTTTAAGATGTTTTACCAGATATAAGTTCATCTAATGAAGAGTTGATAAAGGGAGAGCAGTATAAATTTTATTACTAGACACACTTTTCTAGATGAATATTTTCATTGAATCTAAACTGGTGAAGTTTCTCTAAAATATGTGGGATGAAAAAGGATAAAAAAATTATTAACAATGTATAGTTTGAGCCACCCAAAAAAATATTTTCATGAAATTAATATACTGAGTTTTGTATGGGTATTCACAATAGAAAAAAAATATTCAACTCTGGTAAATGAAGTGAAACTAGGGAGAAGTACAAAAATTTATTTGTGTAAAAAAAGGGTGGGAGACCTTAAAATTACAAATTCATGAAATCTTAGCAAGGAACCAGACAGATAAGTTTCTTTCCACTAAATTATTTAGAATTTTTAATAATTTTGTAACCCATCTTCATCGGATGAAGATAAATCAACATAAAATTTATATGAAGTTTCAAATGGAAGAGTTTTTATTAAAAAAATGAGTGAGGTTCAAATTTGTAAAGTTATGAAGTGTTTTGTTGATGAAATGATAATATATCGAATCCATGAGACATAGAGCCATCAGATTAACATTCATTAGATGAATGATTTTGAGACATTCATGTTTGAGCTAAGGTTGGATGACTAGACAGAGTTAGATGGACAAAGAAAAGTGGAGAAGTGATGTTTTTTAACCAGAAGAAATGTTCTTGAAGATTTCATTGGACAAACCCATGTAGAATAGAGTTTTAGTATCTTTATATAAATATTTATAAATTCCCTTTTTCAGAATGGTAATGTTGTGTTTTTTTTCAACTGGTTTGTTATATAGCCAAAAATTCAAGGAAGTTTGTTCAGGTTCCTTAATGTCTGAGGTTTAAGAAATTTTGAATAAAGTTGTGATCAATTAGTTATTTAATTAAGCTTCAATAATTTTCAATAAGAGTCTATAAATTTTTATAATCATCTAGTGAATTTTGGATTAAGTGATATATTCAGTTTTGGAAATTCAATGAGTGGGAAAATGATTTTTGGTTTCCCACATTTACTACTTTTAGAGATCTTATATAAATTGGTGGAAGTATGATTGTGCTTAAAACTATTCACCTGTGAAAAAAGATGAAATGTTGTAGAGTTTATTTCATTGTGAGTTTCCCACTAAATTTAACTTTTAGGTTGAAGTAAAGTGTTTGGCAGATATTCAATTCATAAAATGAAATAGAGTTTTTGAGAAATATTTTGAGGTGCATTTTTTCATCAGATAGAACTCGAATCATAAAATCAAGTGTAGTTTCAGTGAGGTGAACTGAATAGAGTTTCAATGGAAAAAGGTAGGGCACACTGAATGCAAATTATTGGATAGAAGAAATCATACAAAGGAAAACCATAAAAACTTTTGGGAGGTGCATTTACAAAGTTTCAAATTTTTGTGTTGTCTCAATTTTGTAAGAAATTATTTTATAAACTCATGGGAGTAAGTATAATCATTCTTATCTGAATATAAGGAGTCTAATATGAGTTGGATCAAGTTTTTATTCACTTATTTCTAATAATTAATTTCCATAAACCAACGATAGTCATCATGGAAAGGATATAGGTTCTCATGTTGAGGCTAAACCCTGTAAATATTATGTTCCTTATTTAATTTCTTATCATTATACTCTTGTGAGATTGTTATAAAAGGATTATAAGGAATTTAACTTTATTAATTTTCCAGGGTTAAATTTAATATAATTGAAATTATTAAAAGTTCTCCACTAATTCACCCCCCTCCCTTATCAGTGGTTCCAATGATACTTAAGAACTTCAAAATAGTGACGCACCAAATTTTCATGGCCCAACACTATAGTGTGGTTTCATCACATAATCCTTACTTCACAAGATTTTTTCATAAACATCACCCATTATAGTGTGGTCTTTAACTCCATGAAACAATACATTATCTAACTCTAGACAAACCCTCACCAAATTTTCATAGGGTCTTCTTCACAGGGGAACCTCTATTATTATAGTGTAACCCATGCTATTTCAGTGTGACTCATTCTATACTTATTATTTAATGGATTTAATTTTACTCCTGTGAAATATTCATGACACAATGCAAATGGTTGTGTTTTGGTTCGTCTTCTATCATAAAAATCACCTTCTGAATTTTTATAAATTCTTCTATGTATGATTACACTTATTCGACTTCCAAAATATGGTAGAATAAACATAGTTTACCTTATCACACATTCTTCAAATCCAACTCAATCATCATCACTCAACACTAAATATCCTTGATATGTAGAGAAATAAATTAGTCATTACTTAACAAATGTCTCCATATATCCATTGTACAGACTTCAATGCTTCCTCTCCTGGTATTTTATGCTCATCTTAAAAAAAATTCAATGTATCCTAATACAATGCATCCTCGTATCACCATGTATGGTTCCAATCTATAGGTTGTTAGGTCCACTAGGCTGAATACCCTGAGAGGTGGGGTGAATCAGGGTATGACTAATTAAAAATTAATGCCCGTTCTGATCTTGTTTCGCTGTTAAGCAAAACACTCTTCTCTCTCTTTCCTGCTACACAATATAAACAGAAAGTAAAGCAAGTGCAGGACACAGCAATTTTACTTGGTTCACTGCTAAGGGAAACGTCCAAGGAGCATACGCCGATAGGTTGCTGGTCGTACCAAATTCCACTAGACTTCACTAGATGTGGATTACAATGTTTGGGCTAGATCACTTCTATGCCCAGGCTCACTGCCTATACAAGGTTTAGGGTCAGCTCACTGCTTTCCCAAGGGTCACTCCCTATTTCTCTCTCTATGGCTCACTACCGGTGGAGAGGATCACCTTCTTCCTCTTCCTAAGCTCACTGCGCTTGGAATGGATTCACTCACAGTTTATAGACCTGTAGGTCTCTTCATTTCCATTAAGGAATGCATCTTTCTCTGTATGTAGATTCTCTGTTGAAGTTCAACTTTCACCCGTAGATGAATACCCCTTTGCCACTATCCACTGGGAAAACTACTTTTGGAAAGACCTTCGCAAAGCACCCTACAATGCAAGGCTCCCAATTTCGCGAAGCTCAAACAAGCCTTCGCGAAGCTCCTGCCTTTTCGCGAAGCTCACTCGTGAAGTTCCCTCGTGAAGCACGCTTGCGATGCTCAAGCCGTCGCAAAGCAACGACCCTCGCGAAGCTAAGTAATCCAACGCGGAGCTCGCAGGTTTCGCGGAGCTACAATAGCCGCCGCGAAGCACCTCTTTCGCGAAGCACACTGGCTCCGCGAACCACCTTCGCAAATCGAGAGCAATGTATTTTCTCTGAAAATTCTCTCTCTACTTCGCTTGAAGGGGTCGGCCTCTATTTATAGGCGATTCCACCGACCCTCAAACTTTCCGCGCGAAGTCAACTCCACGTCATCTCAAATCGTGAAGCTCCAAAGTTTCAGCCGGAATTATGTCCAAATCGCGAAGCTCCACGGCAATCTTCCATTCACGGAGCTTGACGTAGTCGCGATGAATCACCGTCAACTTACCTTCGCGGCTCGCGCCTTCACCGCGAAGCTCCCTCGCGAAGCCCTTCTCCGCCGCGATGCGCTTTAGCCTCTGCCGTTCGTGAAGCTTGACGTAATCGCGAAGCATCACCGCCTCTATTCTTCTGGTCTTCGCGATTTCCAAACCATGCATCCTATCTTTGCGAAATTCATGCCTTTTCCATATTAAATTATGCTCTTCATGGAAATCCACTTTTCGTGATGCTCACCAAACTCCAAATTTTGGACCCCAAAAATTTGGCAAACACTGGGAAACGGCGCCACCTTGTACTGCTCTTTTGTACCGCCTCCAGACCGTCCTTTCCTTTTTTATCATTATTTTTCAACATGGAATGTCAACAACTTCTTGAGAACTCGATAATTCTCCATGGAAACCTGCTTTGTCAACAAACACAATCAACCCAAAAATACTGCAATGTTACCTTGAGGGATTTTTTCCCAATATAGGTAACCATATTAATGGCCTCCATATCATGCATAATCATATTAGGACTCCATATCTTTTTGTATTATCATATCCATCCTCCTTTTATTATTAACCATTTATTGTCAACAAATCCGACACACAGCTTCTTGGTTGCAATATTTTCACAAAATCTAGAGTTTTAGTAGTCTTGGGTGACTAGATACATACTTGAACATTAAATTTAATTTTAAAAATAAATTAAAACAAAATAATACATGAAACATTATCATTTATTCATGTTTATCCTTATATACCATAGGGTATTCTTTATGATTTCCTTATAAAATTAGAGAAAGATATAAAAGGGTGATTTTAGATGCTTAGTAATGGGTAATTTATAATGAAAACTAACATGGAATAATCATGAAATATGTAATATGGAAGGAAATAATAGTCAAATGATAACACATAATCCATGTATAAAATTAAAATATAATTAAATAATCACATGGACAATAATAGTAGATCTCATAATGAAAGAATGCATAATTACAAATATCATAACCATACTATTAGGTCCATGTTACAAAATATCATACATACAAGGGTAGGAATACACTTAATGCCCAAACTATTTGTCTTATGTGGACTTTTGATTCATTAAGGTGATATATAATTTTGGTACACACATATCACACAATAAGTCTAATGAATCATTCATATGAAAAGAATGAATAACAATATATATCATAATATTCCACAAGGAACCTTATATATAAACATGACTAAGTAATAAATAATTAGCCATATCATTTCCAATTTGGAGGTGGAGTAGTAGTGAAGGTGAGGAGCATACCCACATTGTTATTTGGTAGGTGTAGGGTTCGATTCCTGGGAGCCCTCTTTTGGGTTAATTTCTCCCTCCCCTAGGATCCACTCATCATGTTGGGTCACCCAGTCCATGACTGGGTGTGAAAAATGAGGTGAAACCCACCCATTATGATAGATTATTGTGTCATGTCATCACCAATCGGGTTCTCACCCTCTGAGACACTCTTCCAACTCGGCTGGAAATGGCTCCTTCCCAATTGGGGCTCTCTTCAGAGTGACCTCTTCATGGGGAAGGGGGTTACATTGTTTGGAGGGTTTGAAAAAGCCAAACTTGGGGATTACCTTTATAAAAATAATTATCCATATATAAATAATGTATATATAGGTTTTCAATGTGTCCCAATTTAATGGAATAATAAGGCTATCCAATTGAATATCGATCAATAAAATTATAAACTTAATTTCATTTTCACAATGTAAAGAAACATACCCTTATCAAATGGGTGATAATGGAGTAATGAGGTATGATTTTTTCATTATATATGGATATTAATAATAATTTTTCATTGAATATAATAGTTTGAAATGGAATAAGACAAAAACAATGATAGAAAAATACCTTATAAAAAAAGAGTATATATTCACACATATTTGATGTGTTGTAGGGATATACAACTTATTTGATAAAGAGGTCTTGGTATGGGTGGAATCGATACCAAAGGTTCACCTATGTCAAAATTGAGTTTAATCTGTAATGGAAATGATGGAGGATAAACTAGATATAACTTATCCCAACATAGATGGAGTTCCCCTCTTAGAAAGTTTAATATCCACAATACCAAAATACATGGCATACATATGGATTTGGATAATTATGTTTGTGGCTATAGAAATATTTCAACATATAATGACTTATGAAGGTGATATAATGAGCATAAATAGTAATCTCTCATTCATATTATAATAATATATTTATAATAATGAAGCATAAAAAAATTTATGTGGAAATGTAAAGTAATTAAAAATGATTACAAAATAGAAATGGAAATAAATGATTAAGAACTTGTACCTTTCTAAGTAGCTTCCTGATACTTGAGAAAGAAATCATTTGAACTTTTAGAGTTTCTTAGAAGGACTATTAAGATTAAAATTGAGAGGATAACCATATGAAATGGTTTTAAAGTGAAGATGAAGGAGAGGGTGGGTAGGTATTTATTGAAAATGGGGGTGAATTATTTAATAATTTTTTGAAATTATGATTTGTAAATTTAGGTAATAAAAAATTGAATAGCATTGGTTTTTCCATGGTTTTAGATTTTTTTTTTTTTTTTTGAAATGTAATCCATGGATTTTGATATTTATTAGCTAAATAAGTGAACTCTATTTATATCATTTTTTCCATGGAAAATAGTTTTATTCATAAAGAATTATTTTAAAAACCATAAAGTAAATTTTATACTTTATAAAATTCTTTATAGGTTTTGAAAAATGATTTCAATGTTTTAAAATAAAATATTTTAATAAATAAATAAATTTTAGGACATGAAAGAATTTATATTATTTATTACCTCATTTTTACATAAAAATAAATTCATAATACATACTGTGTAATGAACCATCCCAGATAAACTAGAAAAGTCACCCAAGGTGGTCCACACGTGGTGAGATACAAAAAAGAACCACAAGACTCATGTAAAACTAAAGAAACATAAAATTAAAATATGGAAGAAATAAATACATATCCATGAGACATAAAAATTCAAGCCACACCTTCCAAACCAAAAAGATAAAATAGAACAAACTAATCAAGTCTCTGTGTGACCAACCATCACCACCAAGTCATCCCACTATGAAGGTGAGAGATGACAAGAGAAACTGACATGCTACATGATACCCTTCCCTTTCCTTGATTCCTGAAAAACAAGGTCAACAACCACCCAAAGGAAAAAAGTAGGGTGTGATCTCCGAGCTCGGTATGATATCACCAAAGAAACTATACAAGTTCTAGTATCAATAATTCACAAGTTCTATCTTTATAAAAAAATCTAGTTTGTAAATAATTTTCACAAATGAAACCATTTGAAAACATTCCCTTGTTTTCCATAAATTCATACCATATTCACCAAATTCAATAATATATCAGGTATAGAAGAAAATAGGTCAACTAAATATGTGAGAAAATATCCATGAAATAAACCGAGTATAAAAGATATAGTACAACATTTTAGTTCTAACCTATGGGAATACATAGCAGACATAAAAGAATCCTAAACTTGGAATATGTTGGTTCCCCACACACTAGGGTCACCATGTCCATTTCTTGATGCACCCAAGGTTCCCAATGTGCTCATTTTTTCCAAAAACCATGATCACATTTAATTAAAACCCTTTTACATCAAAGACAATACATTTTAATGAAAAATGCAAAGGGGTTATCATTACTCATCCTAGAGGGGCCCATATTGTGACTACCCCAAGACGCCTCCAATAGGCCAAGGGATGGAGACCAGTGCTAAGTAGTCATATCCTACAATTGGGAGGCATTAGCCTAATGTACATGTACACATGCGCACATATCCAAGCCCACACAATGCTAAAATGTAAAATAACAAAAATAATGCATGCATACATCTAAGATGCCACAAAAGAGTACGATAGTAAAGTGATGAAAATAGAAAAGGGTACCAAAAAAATCTCAACCCAAAACTTTAAAGAGTCTAACCTGATCCAAGGTAAATTACAAAGTCAAAATCGCACTCCTAGTAAACACCACAGTCTTTCAAGCTCCAGCTACGATCCACCCACTCCCTGTCCTCCTAGGACACCGTTAAAAGGGTTGTCTTCTGCACAATTCATGACATGTTCGGGAAAAGACCATGTAGGGGTGAGTATAAAAATACTAATTAGTACACCCCTAAAGCACTAAAAATTAGTCCCCAAGTATATTTAGCTCAATACAAGTCATAAAAATCAATGCATAATAGAAACAACATATATATACTCAAGAAAGACACCTCACCATCAGGCAGTCATAACCAAATGTCATCCACAGGACTCTTCTCGAAGAAATGTTCATTCCAGGAGAACTCGCTCCAAGAGAAATTCTATCATCATATACACTTGATGAAGAGGTATAGCTCATTAGGGACCTCCCAAATAGAATGCACTAGTCTAAGAAGACTTTGAAACACATATAGAGGGTCATGGCTAGAATCACGGGGGGACACCACAAACCCAATATAGATCAACTAGCTACATAGGTAATCATAAGTCAATGATTACACAAACCCTACCAATGAGGCCTTATAGATGGAGGATCGATGACCTGCTCAAGGAGGTCATGCTATTTCCACAAACTCCAACTAAGGATGATAGAGGATCACACTCCAGTCTCACTGGGGGACACCACAAATCTATCTGAGACTTGGACTCTAGATGGAATCATGATCTAGTTATGTGGATGTTGTAACACCACAAGATTTTATAGTATGTTATCTCTTAAAAGTATTTCAATAACTTTTGATACATGCAACACTGAGTTCGAGCGCACCACGACTTACCAAACTAGCCGTTCAAAAAAGAGGTTATGAATAGTATTAATCACATTTTAAATTTTATATATCCTATATAATTTTAACATTCATCTTTTTTTTCTTATACAAAATATAAGAAAAATTCAATTTTTAAGATAAAAGAGGTATTTTTCAAAAATGCAGTTTTTCAGCCTTTTAATGGAGAACCCTTTTTAAATCCAATATTTGAGACTTTTATATATTAAATTTAGTGAAATTAAATTCTTTTTTAGAAGAGGGACATAAAAATTTAGTTTGGGTATATTTTTGTTACTTTTCTGATAACTTTCATATTTTGATGAATAGTGAAAAAATACTAAATTTTAATTAAAACAACTTTTTTAATCGAAATAATTTATATTGTTAAATTATACATTTGAGTGGTTTTAAAGTATCATTAGACTATATTTTTGTCATTTAATATAATTTAGGTCATTTTATGTAATATCACATTTAAACTGGACATAAACAAGTGTCAATATTTTGATAGTTATTATTTCTTAAAATCACGTTTTTTGTTTTAACAACGGGAATTGATTTTAAATTAATTTCTACCACTTATCTGTTTTGAATTTGGAAAAATTGATTCCATATTTGGAAACAAGAAGTATAAATTTTTTAAATAGATAACTTATATTTTTATACTTTATTAATATTTACTTCAGTAAATATTTTATTTGCTATGGTTAAAGGGTAAATCCGGTAAATTAGGGTAAAAAATAATATTATAATAATACTAAATTACCCTAACATGTGTCCTATTTCTATTGGTTGATACATTTCTGACCATGGGAATCCTTAGGTAGATTTTGGGACCCCATGGAGCAACTTGAGAGTGATAATGACACTTTATATTAATTAATTTAAAGTAAAGAAAAAAATAACATAAACATATATCTTTTAGTAAAACAATTTTTACACGGAGTTATATAAGTTATATTTTAGACTATAAATACTCATTATAAATATAAAAATATTTCCTACATAATGATATTTTATTTATAATTTTTAGACACTAAATAATTAAATTTATTTATGACACAATGATGATGCAGTAATTATCTTATTAATGAAAGAATCAAATAAATGGTATTGTAAATATTAAAATAAATATAATTTGAACGTTTTGATGCCATCCACGAATTTTATAAGTGAATATGACATGTTATTATTGATTTAATGTATTTTTTTCTAAGTAATCAATTTGTGATGACTTTCACAAAAACCAAATACTAAATAGTGTCAAAATTGACATAAATGAGTTTTTAAAACAAATATTATATTATTAAATTATATAATAGTCTTAAAAATATAAGATTCTACCAAATAACTTATATAATGATAGTTATATTAATAATTAACCACATGGGGTTCTCTTTTCTTTTTATAGTAAGTTAATTAACCATATAATATAAAAATACAAAGAGACAAGGAAAATGTCAAACTATTTAACTAAGAGTTAAATCTAAAATATAAGTTTAATATAGTGACCTAAACCTATCTAAAACCTGTTGGTTGAGATTTTTTCTACCCATACCCACCTTATCCTCTAAATAAATCATTTTTGAGCCATTAGAAACCAAAAATTATTTTATTATAAAATAATATTTCAAGCTTTTCCTAAAGTGACCCTCACCTCTCTTATAAAAGGGTACTTCCCCTTCTCTTAATTTTACACCTCCAAAGCCATTTGGTTTGGCCAATACCTACCCAAATATCCATTAAAATATCTTCACTTAAACCTAGAGTTCTTAATTTGATCATAAATCCAACTTAAGGATCCCTTTTGATCAACTCAAAAGGAAACACCTGAAGAAGAGGTAATAATTTCACCACCCTCTTTCAAGTTCTTTTCTTCTTCCACTTCCTCTTTCTTTGATGTTTCCATACCAAAATAATAACTCCAGTACCTTATAGATACTATGATGTTATTATAAATATGGTATAACAATATATGTTATCCTATCTATCCTATAAATGACAAAGTCACCATACATGCGTACGTACGACTTACCGTTTCCACGTCATGGTGTAGTTTGTTATTCAAACACTTAATTATTTGGATGGGTATAATAATGAGTATAACTAATGTAAATAATAAATATAACATGTTAATTATTATTTATATATTATATACCATTAAATTACATATGATTTCACCATCAATATAATGATATTGTCGCTCATGCGTACGTACAGATTACCGTCTCCACAATGCGATGAGATTCATTTCCACATTCACCATTCAATGATAATTATAAAAATATATATTATTAATAAGTATGTAATATATGGTATAATAATTATACTATATATATATATGTGTGTGTGTGTGTTTTTTTGTGTGTGTGTGTGTATACTTACATATATCTTATTCACATACTTCTATTCAATACGATATGAAAACGGAAACAACATTTATGCGTACGTACGACCAACCGTCTCCATAAATGGTTCCTTCCATTTCATATATCTATCTATTATAAATATTTATATTCAAAATATATATATGATATATAAATAAAGTTTTATATTTTGGAAGTATTTAAATCATGATCTAAATGACACGATCAAGAATAACAAGTTAAAACACGTACGATAAAGAAAGTTATTATTACCCTAAATGTTAATTTAACAAGGATATCATTATTAAATGGGTAGTATAAATTAATAAATGAATCATGTATGATATAATAAATATGAAAATGGTTCAGGTATAATTTAATAACATACTATGTGTCACGACCAGCCTTCACCGAAAGGAGGGAAGGGACAGCAGACTGCCAAGCCCTTCCTTCTTTAAGTTGAAGGAGAGATAATGACCCCCGATTCCCACCTCCAGTAGGCCCCGAAGTGGTGACTGGCACCAAGGGTATAACATTTTCACAATAAGGGATTCATTACCCTTTTTAGTTAACCAAGATTGAGAGAAAGAATGAGTCAAAACCAAACACAAACAAGTATAGAAAACTCAAGGTAAAAACCAAAATACATGCATGTTTTAATAATAAAACTGAACAAAGTACAAGGACTCCAAAGTACAATACCCAATAGGAAAGGAAAAGGTCTAAGCAGAATCCAACAGCAACTCCAACGTCTAGACTAGTAAGGTCCCTCATGGCCTCTGAAGCCCTCCTGGAAACCTGAAAGTAAATGTAGGGTGAGCATTCAAAGTATAGTCAGTAGGAAAACCTAAAGCTCTCGTGCACAAGTGGGGAGACGTCCTAAAGTCCTGTGAGAATCATAAGAACCAACATCTATCAAGTAATCTATTCATCCCAACTCACCGTCCATGCTCACCAAATAACACAAGCAGTAAGATAATGTTAAAGAACAAGGCATTTGGGTACCCCGCACCACTATTTCCCCTACTAGCTAGCTGTTCATCCCTAATGGAAAATGTCCGGACGCTACCACGCTCTTCCTGCCCGCACACACCAGGACCGCACAACCATCCACATCCATGCCCACACACACCTGGGCCTCATAACTACACATCCCTGTCCGCATACACCTGGGCCTTATCCCGAAGACACCTGGGAAAACAAACCTGCCCGAAGAGTCCTGGGCTAACAACACATCAAACAAAACCTACCCGAAGAGTCTTGGGTGTAAGGTCACCTCCAACCATCACAGCCTAGGGAAGAGGGAGAAGAAAGGAGAATAACTAGGGAAAACACCCTTCCCCGTGAGATGGGGTGTCCGACACTAAGTGCCCAGTGTGGGTGGGGTGAGACTAAACACAAAACATACAGTTACACATACATATACCGACACACAGCCCAACCTATGGCTCCTCAAATAGATAAAAGTAGGTGACCAAGCACTGCGGCCTCAGAAAACAGGCACACAAAAAATAGTTCCCATCTTCCCTATTCAATTATCATTTCATAACAGTTCAAAAATAGTTAATCCCTTCACTATTGGGAAACTAACAAGCACAACCACAGATGAAAAAACAATTAAAGCAGGAAGGAAAACTGTTGGGAAAATTTAAGCATTCACACCCGGTTCTCTTGTAAAGTCACAACAACTAGGGATAAAGTGAGACCCCTCGATGTATTGGAAACAAAAAAAAACCCAAGACACAGCACCATGTCCCCAAAATCCAGGAGCCAACAGTTTCTCAATAACAGAGGATCCCACCCGAATTCGTGTCATAGTAGAGCAACCACACAGCCTCAGATTCACAACCAGTGAAAGTATAACAACAGGGGATCCCATCCCCACCCATATCACCCCAGCAATCTAATCACCCCCCCCCCCATCCAAGAAAACCATAATGTCACCCGCAATCGGCCCATGAAATAAAACAACCAAACCACTACCACCAACACAAGGCAGGACCTTGCAGTTATTTTCAGATTTAAAATATTTAACACACCCCATTGTTTCAATTCCACTGGGATTTAACCGGAGTTATCACAGAAAAGGGTTGATCCTGGTGCTTTCAATTTATTTAACCGAGTATAAGTAATTAACAAATTCCATGTTATGTTTATTTAAACATCCAGGATTATCGACGTTCATTAGTGCACAGATAAAGACCACTAACGGCCATGATTTTCAGTGAGTATAGGCCCGTATAATTCACAACACATATCATCATAAAAGAGTACAATAGAACATCGTTCACCCCCCCCCCCTTTCCTTCTTTAGAGGTCCATTAATTATCTTCATTAAGTTTGGTTTCATTAATTTTCACAGAGACAAAATCATACCCACCCTGAATGATGCAGAGAAAGGAGAGAGGAAGGAGAAAATCCCTACTTGATTGATCAAGGATCGACGTTAAGTCCACACGTGGAAACTGGAAAATAGGAGTAGAAGGAACTCCATGGAACGCGATCAAGGAAAACTTCACAATGGGGGTAAACTCATCAGGAAGAAGAAGAAGGATCCTGGGTTGACCACACGGCTGGGCCACCCCACATGTCCAACTTAAAAGGTCCCCTCCCTTCAGGGCAGTTAAAACTGACGCACACCTCCTTAACCAAGGAAGGACTCCTCACAGGATGTGGTAGAGGTGTTTCTGAAAACGCGGTTAAAGGCATGACCAAAACACATGGTTTTCCATTTAAGAAGGGTACCTCACCAATCATTAAATTAAACACCATTAATGGGCTTTAAAACAGGCTTAAAGGGGTCAAAACATGGTTTACAAACCAATTCGCGCAAAAAGGAGGCGCTACTCGAAAACCCATGGAGAGGTCACTGGTAGGCTAGGTCTACCGGTAGACCAAGCTACTGATTGGCCAAGGCTACCGGTAGGTCGGGGCTATCGGTAGGCCGAGGGGACCGGTAGGCCGAGGCTACCGGTAGGCCGAGGCCACCGGTAGGCCGAGGCGACTTGTAGGCCGAGGCCACCGATAGGCCGAGGCGACTTGTAGGCCGAGGCCACCGGTACGCCGAGGCCACCGGTAGGCCGAGCCCACCGGTAGGCCGAGCTACCGGTAGGCCAAGGCCACCGGTAGGCTGAGGCACCGGTAGGCCGAGGCTACCGGTAGGCCGGGGCGACCGGTAGGTCGGGGCTACTGGTAGGCCGGAGCTACCGGTAGCCCGAGGCGACCGGTTGGCCGAGGCCACCGGTAGGCTGAGGCCACTGGTAGGCCGAGCTACCGCTAGGACGAGGCTACCGTTAGGAGTCTTAAGCTTCACCGAGAAGCTATGATGGCCTTCCAGACCACCCATAACACCCCAAACATCAGATTTTCACCATGTAATGGGCCCCAAAACCCCGGGCCATTACATCAGATACTTCTCAAACTATTCTCGTCCCCGAGAATATAAGAACAAACCAGAAAGAAGAAAATTGGGGTCCAAACAACCACCCTATAAGGATACTTCTCAGGGGAAAACCCCTAAGTTGTTCAAAAGCTGTAACAGAACCCCCCCCCCCCCTACATCTAGGAATACTCCCCCAAGAGTTATCAACCACAAACATTCACAACAAGCACAAGGATCACACTGTCCAAAACCTGAGTCAGGGAGTCCCTTCCTACATGTCAGGATATTATCCGCTTTGGGCGGCACTAACTCGCCCGCACGGGTTTAATCGCATCCACATTAATGCACCTTGATTAGAAGTCAGGCTTTCCCATCATCACACATTTGGTGTTAAAACAAGCAGAACAAGCATTTCATATATTAAAACACAAGGTGAAACATATCAACAGAACTCAAAACAATAACAACAATAACAAGGAAGTCAAAACAGCTCTGGGTACTGAATGCATAACTGGGCCTCCTTCTCCCAAGTGCTCACCTCTAGGACACCATGCCTCCACAACACACGAACCAAGGGGATGGTTCATCCACGAAGCACTTTCTCTTTACGATCCTCGATCTTGATCGGTCATTCTATGAAGGTCGCATCATTTTCAACATCTAACTCTCCCCAATCGATGACGTGGGAGTCGTCGTGTAGATATCGACAAAGCTGGGAGACGTGGAAAACGTTGTGAACTTTATACAACTGAAGTGGCAACGCTAGCTGATACGCCACCTCACCAACTCATCCCAACACCTTGAAAGGTCCGATGAACCTAGGGGAGAGCTTACTCCCCTTCCCAAGCCTTCGCTGCCCACGTCGATGGGAAACCTTCAAGAACACATGATTTACAACCTAGAACTCCAAGGGCCTCCTCCTATGATCGGAATAAGACTTCTTCCGGTCCTGGTTTGCCTTCATCCTCTCACGCACGAGCTGAACCTTCTCAGTGGTGCCCTGCACCACTTATAGCCCAAGAATAGCTGCTTCCCCAATCTCTGTCCAGCAAATGGGTGAACGACACGGCCTTCCATACAAGGCCTCAAATGGTGTCATGCGAATAGTGAAGTAGAAGCTATTGTTATAAGAAAACTCCACCAGAGTCAATTGTCGTACCCATGATCCCCCAAAATCCAGAACACATACCCACAGCATGTCTTCCAACGTCTGGATCGTTCGTTCTGTTTGCCCATCTTTCTGAGGGTGGAAAACAGTGCTAAGGTGTATCTGGGTGCCAAAGGCATGCTGTAATCTCCTCCAGACTCGTGAGGTAAACCGCGTGTCTCGATTGGAGACAATAGATCTCAGAATCCCATGTAACCGCACCACCTCATCGACGTACCTCTGGGATAAGGTGCTCACCAGGCTCGACTCCTTAATCTCCAAGAAGTGTGCTAATTTTGTCAACCGATCCACCACTACCCAGATGGATTCATAGCCTCCCTGAGCCCTGGGTAGACCTGTGAATAATTCCATTGAGATTTCATCCCACTTCCACTCAGGAACATCTAAAGGCTGTAACAACCCTCCAGGAAAATGGTGTTCAGCCTTCACTTACTGACACACTAGGCACTTAGCCACAAACTATGCCACCGCCCGCTTTACCCCAGGCCACGAAAACTATCCCTTCAGGCCTTGGTACATCTTTGAGACCCCAAAATGTACCCCTAAAGTCGAGCCATGGAACTCACAGAGAACACCTTTACGCATCATCTCTGGAACAAAAATCCTTCCATGGAAAAGCATCTGATGTTGACCATCCCTCAGGAGCATTTCCCAGATAAACACGATCTTTCATCACTTCCACCTCCGAGTCCCCCCACTAAGACTCTTCCACATGCACCACTAAAGAGGAAAATACAGTCATCTGAAATAGATAGCCTCTTCCACCTTCCACCCTTGCATCCAAATGCAAGGCCGCTAACTCTTCCATCGCTCTCCAAGCATCTGCAGATTTTCGAACTACTTACTTATGCAATTTCCTTCTCAGGGCATTAGCCACAACATTACCCTTTCCCTTAGTATAAGAGATCTCGAAGTCATAGTCTTGGAGGAACTCAACCCATCTCCACTTCTGCAAGTTCAGATCCCACTGGGAAAAGACATAATGCAGGCTCTTATGATCTGAGAAGACCACAAAGCGCTCTCCGATGAGATAATCACTACTGGAAATCTGACCTTTCCCAATGCTTCTATACCGACAGTTCGTAAAAACCGTTGGTATGGGTTCCCTTTCCCAACGGTTTGGCTAAACCGTTGGGAAATTCCACTTTGAGGCCACCTTTCCCAACGGTTTGGCCAAACCGTTGGGAAAGGGTATGGCTTTCCCAATGGTTTGGCCAAACCATTGGGAAATCCCACATTGTGGCCACCTTTCCCAACTGTTTTGGAAAACCGTTGGGATAGCTATACCCTTTCCCAACGGTTTGGCCAAACCGTTGGGAAAAGTCCACTTTGTGGACATCTTTCACAACGGTTTGGCCAAAACCGTTGGGAAAGGTCCCCCACAAATCAACCTTACCCCAGAATCAAAATCAGGAATCAAAATCTATACCAACGGTTGTCAAAACCGTTGGTATAGGCCTATACCAACTGTTTTGACAACCGTTGGTATATATCCTTTGATTTTTTATCATTTCTTATTACCCAGAACATTATATAAATAAAAATTTAAAATCATTATGAGAATATATATATATATATGTGTGTGTGTGTGTGTGTAATTATATTCACAAAAGTCATGTTAGGTTAGTGGTTAAGTCATTGAATAATAAACTAGGGGTCCTGGGATCAAATCCCAGCGAATTTTTTTTTTTGAAATACATATACCAACAGTTCCATAACCGTTGGTATAGATTTGCATATTAATTATACCAACGGTTTCCAAAACCGTTGGGATAGGTCTATACCAACGGTTTTGGGAAAACCATTGGTATAGACCTATCCCAATGGATTACTTGGCAATGGTTCTCTAAACCATTGGTATAGGCTATACCAACGGTTTGGAGGCCTATACCAACAGTTCCAAATCGTTGGTATAGGTTAGTTTTCCAGTAGTGAATGTCGCCACAACTTCAATTCGAACACCACGGCTACAAGCTCTAGATCATGGGTGGCATAGTTATTTTCATGAGTACGTAACTACTTAGACCCATAAGAGATCACAACTCGTTGCTGCATCAGTACACATCCCAACCCAAGGCCAGAAGCATCACAGAACACTTCAAACAACACCCCTTCCTCTAGTAATCTGAGCACTATAACACTAACCAGCTTCTCCTTTAGGTAGCCAAAAGCTGTCTGGCACCGGTCGCTCCACACGAAGGCCTGGTCCTTCCTAGTCAAAGCTATCAACGGAGCTGAAAATCGAGAGAAGTCAGGCACAAACCTCCGGTAATAGCCTACCAAACCCGGGAAACTATGAACTTCCGCCACATTCTTGGGTGCTTCCCATGAAATGACTTCCTCAACCTTCGACGGGTCTACTGCTATTCCATTCTGAGACACTACGTGTCCAAGGAAATGTAATTCTCGTGTTAAGAACTTGCACTTAGACAGTTTCCCATAAAGATGGTGGTGTCTAAGGACTCCCAAAACTTCCCTAAGATGCTCAATGTGCTCTTCCTCTAATCTTGAGTAGATAAGGATGTCATCGATGAACACCACAACGAACTGGTCCAGAAACTCTCGGAAGACAGAGTTCATGAGGTTCATGAACATATCCGGTGCGTTGTTAATGCCAAACGGCATGACCACGAACTCAAAGTGGCCATATTTTCACCTGAAATCCATCTTTGAGATATCAACTTCCTTCACTCTCAACTGGTGGTATCCAGACCACAGATCAATCTTAGAGAACCATCATTCACCCCTCAGCTGGTCAAAAAGATCGTCTATCCTCGGGAGGGGGTAACGATTCTTGACCGTCACCTGATTCAACCTCCGGTAGTCTATGCACAGTCATAGACTACCATCTGCCTTCTTTAAGAACAAAACTGGAGCACCCCACAGCGACACGCTGGGTCGAACAAAGCCCTTCTCCATCAGATCTTCAATCTGAATCCGCAACTCCCACAACTTAGAAGGTGCCATCCGATAAGGAGCCATCGAGATCGGGCAGGCACCAGGCTGTAAGTCTATCCCAAACTCAATGTCACATTGAGGGGGTATAGTCACAACCTCATCGGGAAAGACATCAGGGAATTCTCTTACGACCTATGGGACGTCCATCATTTATGCGTCCGCTGACTCCACTAACACCTCGTCCAGCATAGAAAGGAGTGGCTCCACGTGTCGACTCCCCACCTAATAACTCTGATCCCCAACAAAATCCACATGATTTCCATCGTTGGAGAATTTTATCCTTCTCTGATAGCAGTCGATGATGTCATGCACAGAGAATAACCAGTCAATGCCTAGAATGACATCGTATTGCTACATCTTCAATGAAAGAAGGTATCCACTAGACTGATGCGGTCCCGACATCAGTCTACATCCTCAGAAAATGTAAGATACGTTGGTATGACCCCCCAACTAGTGTTCTCAACACTAGGGGCACAAAAAGTCTCTCGGCATCCAAACCCATAGCATGGGCTAATTCGAGCGTAACAAAGGAGTGCGAAGCTCCCGAATCAAACAAGCCAGAAACAAGAGTGCTGAATAAACTAATCGTACCTCAAACGAACTTCGGTCCTTCCAGAGCTACTAACTATATGGCGTGCAACTATCCACGACCAGATCCTATGCCTCGCTGCTGTTGACCACCTCCCCGACCACTCCCTAGTCGAGGTCCCTGAGGAGAACCCTGGTGTCGGTCTCCTCCCGCAAGGTCATCCCTCATAGGGCCAGGGGCCTGTTGCTACTGCTGGAAAGGCCTCACCTGCAACAGATGCTGCTGAGGTGGGTGCTGAAACTGCCCACCTCCACCATGTGGAGCTCGAGTTGGAAACCTGCTCTAGATGTTCCCAAAAACTCCACAAGAGAAACACTTCGGTTCTGACCTTATGGAAAAGGGGCGAGGGGAAAAAGCTCGGGACTAGAACTGATGAGGCCTAATCCCTGCTTGTCGAAACCTGGAAGGCCCTGTCGCTGGAGACCTGCTGCTGACTACCTTCCCCATTGATGAACTCATGTGGTTCCCTTCTCATGGTGTGCCTCCCTTCGAGTGCATCCTCTCTACTATCTTTCCTTCTTTTGTATTTCTAGGTACGTCAGAAGAGTGAAGGGAGTGACAGTGTACTGAAGAGAAGGACGGAGTTCCTCCTATAACCATATTGCTCGAGACTCCTCATCCGGAAAGAGATCAAGGGAAAAGCGCAAGAGATCTTTGAACTTGATCCCCAGCTCCCTCACTGACATGCTTCCCTACTGAATGGAGAGCAACTCTTGTCTCTTCTCAGCCTTTGTCGTAGAGGAGAGGAACTCCTCACAAAATTCCTTCTCGAAACTAGCCCATGAAACCTCTGCCTCTGTCTTCTCTCCCAAGAAAAGTGTCCACCACTGATGTGCTGCTCCTCTCAGCTGACCGACGACCAACAGAACCCAGTACTCCCTCGGACCACGGATCAAAGATAAGGTTATGGCTAGATCCTCGATACATCCCTCCATTACTGAGTCAGAAACACTGCCCTCGTACTTCTCGAGGGTTTGTCGCTAGAAGGAGCGCAGAGTCCTCTGCCACAAGTCGTCCTCCTAATCTTGGCCAACCCTCTGCGGGTCAACTGCCTCAATCTGCTGGGCCTTAACCTCCCGAGTTGCTCGTGGATAACGTCTGGGTGCCATAGCTGCAAGGTAAACAAAGAATGCCTAATCCTGAGTAGTAAGGGAATTATTAATATTATTATTAATTTGTTTTCCCCAAGGTGCCCGAAATCAATTAAAAACACAATAAGTATGACACATGTACCTTCCCTAGGGTCTCTACCCTACAATAAATGTAGTCTCACTTGGTCGTTTGATAGGCTCAGAGTCCTTGCATCGGATCATGGTGGCCCTAAAATCTTTTGTCCTAGCCGGTCCTCCCTGGTCTATTTCATGAACCAAGATCACCTAAGATTGTTACCCTACCATCCAATGCAATCATCACTATGCCTAACTCCAGACTCCATCTTATCCCTCAACCTCTGCTTTGATACCATTCTGTCACGACCCTCCTTCACCGAAATAAGGCAAGAGACAGCAGATTGCCAAGCTCTTCCTTCTTTAAGTTGAAGGAGAGATAATGACCCCCGAGTCCCGCCTCCAGTAGGCCCCGGAGTGGTGACTAGTACAAAGGGTATAGCATTTTCACAATATGGGAGGCATTACCATTTTTAGTTAACCAAGATTGGGAGAAAGAATGATTCAACACCAAACACCACCAAGTATAGAAAACTCAAGGTAAAAACCAAACTACATACATGTTTTAATAATAAAACTGAACAAAGTACAAGGACTCCAAAGTAAAATACCCAACAGGAGAGGAAAAAGGCTAAGCAGAATCCAACAGCGACCAACAGCAACTCCAACGTCCAGACTAGTAAGGTCCAACACGGCCTATGAAGCCCTCCTTGAAACCTGAAAGTAAAGGTAGGGTGAGCATACAAAGTATACTCAGTAGGAAAACCTAAAGCGCTCATGCACAAGTGGGGAGAGGTCCTAAAGTACTGTGAGAAGCAGAAGAACCAACATCTATCAAGGAATCTATCCATCCCACCTCACCGGACATGCTCACCAAATAACACAAGCAGTAAGATAATAGGAAAGAACAAAGCATTTGTGTACCCCGCACCACTATTTCCCCCACTAGCTAGCTGCTCATCCCTAACAGAAAACATCCTGACTCTACCACGTTCTTTCTACCCGCACACACCTGGGCCTCACAACCATCCACATCCACGCCCGCACACATCTGGGCCTCATAACCACACATCCCTGCCCACATACACCTGGGCATCATCTCGAAGACACCTGGGAAAACAAACCTACCCGAAGAGTCATGGGCTAACAACACAACAAACGAAACCTACCCGAAGAGTCTTGGGTGTAAGGTCGCCTCCAGCAATCACAACCTAGGGAAGAGGGAGCAGGAAGGATAGTAACTAGGGGGAAGCACCCTTCCCCATGAGATGGGGTGTCTGACACTAAGTTCCCAACGTGGGTGGGGTGAAAATAAACACAAAACAAACAGTTACACATACATATACTGACACACAGCCCAACCTATTTCTCCTCAAACAGATACAAGTAGGTTCCCAAGCACTGCGGCCTCAGAAAACAGGCACACAACAAACAGTTCCCAGTTTCCCTATTCAAGTATCATTTCATAACAGTTCAAAAAGAGTTAATCCCTTCACTACTGGGAAAATAATAGGCACAACCACAGATGAAACAAAAATTAAAGCAGGAAGAAAAACTGTCAGGAAAATTTAAGCATTCACACCTGGTTCTCTTGTAAAGTCACAACAACTAGGGATCAAGTGAGATCCCTCGAAGTACTGGAAACAAAACAAACCCTGAGACATATCCTCATGTCCCGAAAATTCAGGATCCAACGGTTTCTCAACAATAGAGGATCCCACCTGAATTCATGTCATAGTAGAGCAACCACACAGCCTCAAATTCACAACCAGCAAAAGTATAACAATAGGGGATCCCATCCCCACCCATATCACCCCAACAATCTAATCCCCCCCCCCATCAAAGAAAACCATAAAGTCACCCGAAATTGGCCCCTGAAAGAAAACAACCAAACCACTACCACTAACACAAGGTAAGCCCTTGTAGGTATTTTCAGATTTAAAAGATTTAACACACTCCATGGTTTCAATTCTGCTGGGCTTTAACTGGAGTTATCATAGAAAAGGGTTGATCCTGGTTCTTTCAATTTATTTAACTGAGTATACATAATTAACCAATTCCATGTTACATTTATTTAAACTTCCAGGAGCACCAAGGTTCATTAGAGCATAGAGAAAGACCACCAACGGCCATGATTTTCAGTGAGCATAGGCCCGTATAATTCAAAACACATATCACCATAAAAGAGTACAGCAGAACATCGATCACACCCCCCCCCCTCTTTCCTTCTTTAGAGGTCCGTTCATTATCTTCATTAAGTTTGGTTTAATCAATTTCCATAGAGACAAAAGCATACCCACCCCGCATGATGCACAGAAAGGAGAGAAGAAGGAGAAAATCCTTACTCGATTGATCAAGGATCGACATTAAGTCCTCGCGTGGAAACTGGAAAATAGGAGTAGCAGGAACTCCACGGAACGCGATCAAGGAAAACTTCACAACGGGGGTACAACTCATCAGGAGGAAGGGTATTCCGAGCATAGGGTGAGAGAGAAAAAGAAACCTAGGGAGAAGAGAAGCCTTTAGGTTATAAAGGCTGAGATACAGCATCCTCGGGATGGTTAAGATACAGAGAAAAACTCGAAACCATGGAAGAAGTGGGATCATGGGTTGACCACGTGGCTAGGCCACCCCACACGACCAACTTAAAAGGTCCCCACCCTTTGGGGTGGTTAAAACTGACGCACACCTCCTTAACCAAGGAATGAATCCTCATCGGGAGGAGTGATCTAAATCCTCGTGGTGGTTGTTCTTGCAAAAGGACATCAAAACCTACTCAGGTAGGAATATTGCCTTTGTCTCTCTCTCTTTTGTGTATCATGTCGGGTTGGTATCCTCTTGTTTTTGTGAGATACGGTTGAACTAGTAAATAAAGATAATAACTATTTAAAGAACGGGTTTGAGGAAATTTTGTTGTTATTGTTGTTTTATTTCCATCAATTCTTACCCTTTGATTATGTTTTGAATTGAATAGGCTCATGCCTACTGAAAATCACGGTCGTTGGGGGCCTTTGCTTGCGCAATTAAATGTTTCCCTGTTTTTCTAGATTGTTTTGTGGATAAAATTTCATAGAATGTGGAAATTGGTTAATCATGTAAATTTGGTTGATTAAATGAATACCTGGAACCCTTGTATGATCACCCTGGTTAAACTAAATGAAAGAATTAATTTTTGGGTGTTGGTTGGGGTTTAATTATGTGAAGGGGTGTTTCATGTGTTGTTGTGGAACAGGTGAGCAGCGGGTCTACGGTTGGCTGGGTTGTGGGTTGGCGTGTATGATATGGTTGTGATGGGAAGCGGAGCTGCGGTAAATGGTATCAAAGGGATGATGATGTGGTACGGTTATTGTTTCTGATGTGTTTGTGGTAATGGTGGTTGGCAGCAGGGCTGTAGGGATGGGTTGTGCATGTGAATAAAAGTGTAAGAGTTAACTAATGAATTGTGGGGCATTGTGGTTGTTTAAATATAGAAAATCAATGGAATTGATTGGATGATAAAAGAAAATGGTATTGTGTTGCTTGTGTTTTCCCTAACTTTATTTGTGGTTGGCAGGGATATGTTTTACGAACAATTGATCTGTTTTGGTTGTTTTTGGTTGATCGGTAGTTAAGGAACTGATACACTAAAACGGTTGAAACATGAAAAACTTAATGGGGTTTGGGGCTATTTATTGTGTGAATACTTTCTAGGCAGCAGTGTCGAAGCATGTTCTCAGATCTTTTGTGTCGAAGCCTTAGGATGGGTTGAGTGGTATATATAATTATATAAATCTATAGGTTTTATGTTTCTTTACACACCCCACCCATGTTGAGCACTACGTGCCAAACACCCAAGGGATGGGGGTGAGATTCTCAAACATCTAAAGGATGGATGGTTACTATTCTTCCCTGTGCTCCCTCTTCCAGGTTCTATAGCCCAAGATCCTTCGGGCAGGTTATGACAGATGTTTCCCAGAAGTCTTCAGGATGAGGATGTGATATGTTCCCAGGTGTCTTCAGGATGATATGTGATGTGGTTCCCAGGTGTCTTCGGGATGATATGTGGTTATGGCTGAGGATTGAGTGTCGGTGGGATATTATGAGCTTCGTATGGCCAGGTTGCAGCACTAGCTCAAGCTTCGTATGGCCAGGTTGTGGCACTAGCTCAGGAAGAGGGGAAAGCATCAGAGAATTAGGCGTGAGGGCTTGAGCAGTATTCAGTGGGAAGGTGGTGCGGGGTACCCATACTTTGATAATATTACTATAATTATCTATTAACTTGTGATATTTGGTGAGTGTGGCTTGTAAGGTTGGGTAGATAGATTCCTTGCTAGGCTTTGGTTCCTTCTGTTTTCTCGCGGGGCATTAGGATGTCTCCCCACCTATGGAAGAGAGCTTTAGGTTTTCCTAATGAGTATACTTGTATGCTCACCCTGTGTTTACTTTCAGGTTTTCAGGAGGACTTCAGGGACCATGCGGGACCTTGCTAGTTGGGCGTTGGAGTTTTACTGGTTTCAGTTTTTGATTTCTTTTTTTTTGGTATTGTACTTTGGATTCCTTGTACTTTTTTTAGTTTTATTATTAAAACATTCATGTATTTTGGTTTTTACCTTGAGTTTTCTATACTTGGTGGTGTTTGGTGTTGACTCGTTCTTTCTCTCAATCTTGGTTAACTAGAAAAGGTAATGCCTTCTATATTGTGAAAATGTTATAGCCTTCGTGCAAGTCGCCACTCCGGGGCCTACTGGAGGCAGGACTCGGGGGGTCATTATCTCTCCTTCAACATAAAGAAGGAAGGGTTTGACAATCTGTTGTCCCTTCCCTCCTTTCGGTGAAGGCGGGTCGTGACAGAATTGTGAAATAAAAGAAATAAAATTGAATGTATTTAATTCAATGAGGGGAGGTTCATGGTTTCTTTTTGATTTATTTAAATTTTTAATAAATAATAAATTATGTGTGTAATGGGAGGCTACTCGGCGTTGACGTAATGGTGGTCGGACATGGTCAACACAGCAAACATTAATAATTATTATTATTATTATTATTAATTGGTGACAAGTTAATAAATTTTAATTGGGGATTTGTTATTATTATTATACTAAATAATTATAATAATAATGTTGGCTTAAATTTTGAAATATCCATTAATAAAGATTTAATGGGATTTAAATTTTTCAATGCAATGATATTTGAGATGTGAGGATAGATGAGAGATGTTATTATTTATGATAATTTTGATAAAAAAAATAATGATAAAGGTTTAAAATGGAGGTTGGGGGTTGCCACATGGAGTAAAGGAAGGGGAGGCACCACTTTTGGGGAGTGAGTGAAAATTTTGGAAGAATAAATGAGATTTGAGAGAGAAATAGTTAAAGGAAATAAAGATTTAAAATTTAATGCAATAAATTAAATAAGTTAAAAAAAGGAAATCAATTAAGGGGTGGGGAAAGTGGTGCCTTTTGTTTTGGTGGGGCGTGTATTTTGGAAATGAGTATTTAAGAAATTAAATTAAATTAAATTAAATAATATAATAATGTAATTATTAATTTTGTTGGGAAAACCATGTTTAGTCCACAACTTCTTCGTGCGACCTCAGTTTTACGAACCGTCAGCGGAAGTGAAACCCTGACTTCGAGATGGAAATTATGAGTCCAATAATGGATGTCTTTTTTGGGTTTTTTGATCGAGTACCTGAAATTCTTGTGAATTAATAGATTTAATATTATTATTAAATCTTCGACCCGTCGTAACTCCCGCGTGCGACGTCCGATTGAATTCTCGTCAGTGGCGATGTGATCCTATCATTAATACAATCGATTCAAGTCTAAGGTTGGATATTAAATTATGGTACGTGTCTTGGGTCCATGAAACACCCAATAATAATAATATTGTTATTATTACAGGATCTTGTATCCAACGTATCTCCCTCATACGGTGTTGGAATGGTGAACCGTCTGTGACGTTGCAACCCTGAAATTATGACGGTCATTTTAAGACCAACGATAAATACCTTTTTATGACTCATGTATCGGGTCAATAAAACACCTATTATTAATTGAAATTATTATTATCATTAAACGCATGGAGACCGCGTGACGTGTCATGTGTTGACCAGTCAAACAGCATAACAATTGTACGGTCACGTCGTGTATTCATTAATACACATTGAGTACTGTTTTAACTTTTTGTTTCCTATATAAGAGAGGGTCGTGTGTTATATATGGACCCCTCTTCTTCTCCGCATGGCGACGCTCCCGGATGACCCAGAATCCATCCTCCTGTCTTCTTCATCTGGACTCCGATCGTCGATCTGTCGGTGGCTGTGAGATCGTGTCGATGAGGAGAACATCATGCACCTCGTTCCTTTCCCTCTTATTCGACTTCCTCTTCACAGTTTCCTACCAAGGAGATTGCTGATTTTTTACGGGAACGACGCTCTTCAACGAACGTCATCTTAATGGTACTTTCTACCTCATTCTTATTCCTTCCTCGATCTCCTATTTATGTTACCCCTTTCCATGCTATGACAAGTGACACCTTAAACCTTAATGGAGTCTCTCTTGGTTGTTAGTGTGGTTGTTCCTCAGCGTCCACAGGAGGACGTAGTCGTCGGGAGGAGTGATCGAAATCCTCATGGTGGTTGTTCTTGTAGAAGGACATCAAAACCTGTTTAGGTAGGGATCTTACCTTCATCTCTCTCTCTTTTGTGTATCATGCGGGGTGGGTATCCTCTTGTTTTCGTGAGATATGATGAACCAGAAAATAAAGATAACAACTGGTTAAAGAACAGGTTTGGGGAATTTTTGTTGATATTGTTGTTTCATTTCCATCAATGCTTACCCTTTGATTATGTTGTGAATTTAATAGGCTTATTCCTAATGAAAATCTCGGTCATTGGGGGACATTTCTTGCACAATTAAATGTTTCCCTATTTTTCTGTATTGTTTTGTGGATGGAATTTCATATAATGTAGAAATTGGTTAATCATGTAAATTTGGATGATTAAATGAATACCTGGAACCCTTGTATGATCACCCCGGTTAAACTAAATGAATGAATGAATTTGTGGGTGCTGGTTGGGTTTTAATTATGTGAAGGGGTGTTTCATGGGTTTTTGTGGAATGGGTGAGTATCGGGGTTGTGGTTGGCTTGGTTATGGGTTGGCGTGTATGATATGGTTGTGAAGGGAAGCAGAGCTGTGGTAAATGGTATCAAAGGAATGATGATATGGTACGAGTATTATTTCCAATGTGTTGTGGTTATGGTGGTTGGAAGTAGGGTTGTAGGGATGGGTTGTGCATATGAATAAAAGTGGAATAGTTAACTAATGAATTGTGGGGCATGGTAGTTGATTAAATATGGAAAATCAATGGAATTGATTGGCTGATAAAATAAAATGGTATTGTGTTGCTTGTGTTTTCCCTAAATTTATTTGTTGTTGGAAGGGATATATTTTACGAATGATTGATCTGGTTTGGTTGTTGTTAGTTGCTCGGTAGTTAAGGAACTGATAAACTAAAACTTTTGAAACATGAAAAGCTTAATGGGGTTTGGGGCTGTTTATTGTGTGCATACTTTCGAGGTAGCAGTGCTGAGGAATGTGCTCAGATCTTTTGTGTAGAATCCTTAGGATGGGCTGAGTGGTTGATATAATTATATAAATCTGTACATTTTATGTTTCTTTATGCACCCCACCCATGTTGAGAACTACGTGCTGAACACCCATGGGACGGGAGGGTGAGATTCTCAAACATCTAAAGGATGGCTGGTTACTGTTCTTCCTTGTGCTCCCTCTTCCAGGTTCTATAGCCCAAGATCCTTCAGGCAGGTTACGACAGATGTTTCCCAAGAGTCTTCAGTATGAGGATGTGATATGTTCCCAGGTGTCTTTGGGATGATATTTGATGTGGTTCCCAGGTGTCTTCGGGATGAGATGTGGTTATGGCCAAGGATTGAGTGCCTCGGGATACTATGAGCTTCGTATGGACAGGTTGCGGCACTAGCTCAAGCTTCATATGGCTAAGTTGCAGAACTAACTCAGGAATAGGGGGAAGCATCAGAGCATTAGGCATAAGGGCTTGAGTAGTATTCAGTGGGAATGTGGTGTGGGGTACCCATACTTTAATAATATTACTATACTACTCTATTTACTTGTGATATTTCGTGAGTGTAGCTTGTGAGGTTAGGTGGATAGATTCCTTTCTAGGCTTTGGTTCCTTCTATTTTCTCACAGGGAATTAGGATGTCTCCCCACCTATGCATGAGAGCTTTAGGTTTTCCTACTGATTATACTTGTATGCTCACCCTACGTTTACTTTCTGGTTTTCAGGAGGACTTCAGGGACCGTGACGGACCTTTCTAGTTGGGCGTTGGAGTTTTGTTGGTTGCAGTTTTTGCTTTCTTTTTTTTGGTGTCGTACTTTGAAGCTTTTCTTGTACTTGTACTTTTGTTTTAGTATTGTATAAAACATGCATATGGGTTTGTTTTTGGTTTTATTTACTTGTTCCTTTTTCTTTTGGTGTTTGACTCATCCTATTTCCCGATCTTAAATAATAAAAAGGGTAATGCCTCCAATATTTGTGAAAACTCATACCCTTGGTGCTAGTCGCCACTCTGGGGCCTACTAGAGGCGGGACTCGGGGGTCATTATCTCCCTTTCACCATTTCCATCTCAGGAGGGGTATCTTTGGTGGGAGGGGGTCGTGACATGACCCTCCTTTACTGAAAGTAGGGACGGGACAACAGATTTCCAAGCCCTTCCTTCTTTAAGTTGAAGGAGAGATAATGACCCTCGAGTCCCGCCTCCAGTAGGCCCCGGAGTGGCGACTAGAACCAAGGGTATAACATCTTCACAATATGGGAGGCATTACCCTTTTTAGTTAACCAAGATTGGGAGAAAGAATGATTCAACACCAAACACCACCAAGTATAGAAAACTCAAGGTAAAAACCAAACTACATGCATGTTTTAATAATAAAACAGAACAAAGTACAAGGACTCCAAAGTACAATACCCAACAGGAAAGGAAAAAGGATAAGCAGAATCCAACAACGACCAACTGTAACTCCAACGTCCAGACTAGTAAGGTCCCGCACGGCCTCTGAAGCCCTCCTGGAAACCTGAAAGTAAAATTAGGGTAAGCATACAAAGTATACTCAATAGGAAAACCTAAATCTCTCGTGAATAAGTGGGGAGACGTCCTAAAGTCCCGTGAGAAGTAGAAGAACCAACATCTATCAAGGAATCTATCCATCCCACCTTACCAGCCACGCTCACCAAATAACACAAGAAGTAAGATAATAGTAAAGAACAAAGCATTTGGGTACCTCGTACCACTATTTCCCCCACTAGCTAGCTGCTCATGCCTAACAGAAAACATCCTGACGCTACCACGCTCTTCCTGCCCCCACACACCTGGGCCTCACAACCATCCACATCCGCGCCTGCACACACCTAGGCCTCATAACCACACATCACTGGCCGCATACACCGGGGCCTCATCCCGAAGACACCAGGGAAAACAAACCTGCCTGAAGAGTCCTGGGATAACAACACACCAAACAAAACCTACCTGAAGAGTCTTGGGTGTAAGGTAACCTCCAGCCATCACATCCTAGGGAAGAGGGAGAAGGAAGGAGAGTAAATAGGGGGAAACACCCTTCCCCGTGAGATGGGGTGTCCAACACTAAGTCCCCAATGCAAGTGGGGTGAGAATAAACACAAAACATATAGTTACACATACATATACCGACACACAACCCAACCTATGGCTCCTCAAACAGATACAAGCAGGTGCCCAAGCACTACGGCCTCAGAAAACAAGCACACAACAAACAGTTCCCAGTTTCCTTATTCAAGTATCATTTCATAACAGTTCAAAAAGAGTTAATCCCTTCACTACTGGGAAACTAACAGGCACAACCACAGATGAAACAACAATTAAAGCTGGAAGGAAAACTGTCTGGAAAATTTAAGCATTCACACTCAGTTCTCTTGTAAAGTCACAAAAACTAGGGATCAAGTGAGATCCCTCGAAGTACTAGAAACAAAACAAACCCTGAGACACATCCCCATGTCCCCAAAATCCAAGAGCAAACGGTTTCTCAACAATAGAGAATCTCACCCAAATTCGTGTCATAGTATAGAAACCACACATCCTCAGATTCACAACCAGCGAAAGTATAACAACAGGGGATCCCATCCCCACCCATATCACCCCATCAATCTAAGCCCCCCGCCCCCCCCATCTAAGAAAACCATAAAGTCACCCGCAATCGGCCCGTGAAAGAAAACAACCAAACCACTACCACCAACACAAGGCAGGCCCTCAGAGGTATTTTCAGATTTAAAATATTTAACACACTCCATGGTATCAATTCCACTGGGATTTAACCGGATTTATCACAGAAAAGGGTTGATCCTGGTGCTTTCAATTTATTTAACCGAGTATACGTAATTAACCAATTCCATGTTACATTTATTTAAACATCCAGGAGCACCGAGGTTGATTAGTGCATAGAGAAATACCACCAACGGTCATGATTTTTAGTGAGCATAGGACAATATAATTCAAAACACATATCAACATAAAAGAGTACAGCAGAACATCGATCACACCCCCCCCCCCCTTCATTCTTTAGAGGTTTGTTAATTATCTTCATTAAGTTTGGTTTCATAAATTTCCACAGAGACAAAATCATACACACCCCGCATGATGAACAAAAAGGAGAGATGAAGGAGAAAATCCTTACATGATTGATCAAGGATTGACGTTAAGTCCTCGCATGGAAACTAGAAAACGGGAGTAGCAGGAAATCCACGGAACACGATTAAGGAAAATGTCACAATGGGTGTAAAAATCGTTGGGAGTAAGGGTATTCCGAGCATAGGGTGATAGAGAAAAAGAAATGTAGGGAGAAGAGAAGCCTTTAGGTTATAAAGGTTGAGATACAGCATCCCCGGGACGGTTAAGATATGGAGAAAAACTTGAAACCGTGGAAGAAGCAGGATCATGGGTTGACCACACAGCTGGGCCACCCCATACATCCAACTTAAAAGGTCCCCGCCCTTCGGGGCGGCTAAAACTGATGCACACCTACCTAACCAAGGAAGGACTCCTCATAGGATGCGGTAGAGGCGTTTCTGAAAACGCGGTTAAAGGCATGACCAAAATGCATGGTTTTCCATTTAAGGAGGGTACCTCACCAATCATTTAATTAAACACCATTAATGGGATTTAAAACGGACTTAATGGAGTCAAAACATGGTTTACAAACCAATTCGCACAAAAAGGAGGCGCTACTGGAAAATCCGTGGAGAGGTCACTGGTAGGCTAGGTCTACCGGTAGACCAATCTACTGGTTGGTCGAGGCTAACGGTAGGCCGAGGCCACGGGTAGGCTGAGGCCACCGGTAGGCCGAGGCCACCGGTAGGTCGAGGCCACCGGTAGGCCGAGGCCACCGGTAGGCCGAGCGACCAGTAGGCCGAGGCCACCGGAAGGCCGAGGCCTCCAGTAGGCCAAGACAACCGGTAAGCCAGGCTACCGGTAGGCCGAGGCGACCGGGGACCTTTTAAGTTGGGCCTGTGGGGTGGCCCAGCCGCGTGGTCAACCCACGATCCCGCTTCTTCTGCGGTTTCGAGTTTTTATCTGCATCTTAACCATCCCGGGGATGTTGTATCTCTGCCTTTATAACCTAAAGGCTTCTCTTCTCCCTAGGTTTCTTTTTCTCTATCACCATGTGCTCGGAATACCCTTCCTCCCGACGATTTGTACCCCCATTACGAAGTTTTCCTTGATCGCGTTCCGTGGAGTTCCTGCTACTCTTGTTTTCCAGTTTCCATGCAAGGAAATAACGTCGATCCTTGATCAATCAGGTAGGTATTTTCTCCTTCTTCTCTCCTTTTTGTGCATCATGTGGGGTGGGTATGCTTTTGTCTCTATGGAAATTGATGAAACCAAACTTAATGAAGATAATGAACGGACCTCTAAAGAAGGAAAGGGGGGGTGATCGATGTTCGGTTGTACTCTTTTATGTTGATCTGTGTTGTGAATTATACGGGCCTATTCTCATTGAAAATCATGGTAATTGGTGGTCTTTCTCTATGCACTAATGAACCTCAGTGCTCCTGGATGTTTAAATAAACGTAACATGGAATTGGTTAATTGCGTATACTCGGTTAAATAAATTGAAAGCACCAGGATCAACCCTTTTCTGTGATCACCTCAGCCTACAGGTAGCTCGGCCTACCAGTAGCCCCGGTATCCTCGGCCAATCGGTAGCTTGGTCAACTGGTAGACTTATCCTACCGATGACCTCTCCACGGGTTTTCTAGTAGCACCTCCTTTTTGCACGAATTGGTTTGTAAACCATGTTTTTACCCCTTTAAGACTGTTTTAAAGCCCATTAATGGTGTTTAATTAAATTATTGGTGAGGTACCCTCCTTAAATGGAAAACCATACATTTTGGTCATGACTTTAACCGCATTTTCAGAAATGCCTCTACCACATCCTGTGAGGAGTCCTTCCTTGGTTAAGGATGTGTGTGTCGGTTTTAACCACCCTGAAGGGTGGGGACCTTTTAAGTTGGACTTGTGGGGTGTCCCAGCCATGTGGTCAACCCAAGATCCTACTTCTTCTATGGTTTCAAGTTTTTCTCCATATCTTAACCATCCCTGGGATGCTGTATCTCGGCCTTTATAACCTAAAGGCTTCTATTCTCCCTAGGTTTCTTTTTCTTTATCACCATATGCTCGGAATACCCTTCCTCCTGACGATTTGTACCCGTGTTGTGAAGTTTTTCTTGATCTTGTTCCATGGAGTTCCTGCTACTCCTGTTTTCCAGTTTCCACGTGAGGATTTAACATCGATCCTTGATCAATCAAGTAGGGATTTTATCCTTCATCTCTCCTTTCTGTGCATCATGTGGGGTGGGTATGCTTTTGTCTCTATGGAAAATGATGAAACCAAACTTAATGAAGATAATGAAAGGACCTCTAAATAAGGAAAGGGGGTGTGATCGATATTATGTTGTACTCTTTTATGTTGATATGTGTTGTGAATTATACGGGCCTATGCTCACTGAAAATCATGGTCATTGGTGGTCTTTCTCTATGCACTAATGAAACTCGGTGCTCCTATATGTTTAAATAAATGTAACATAGAATTGGTTAATTAAGTATAATAGGTTAAATAAATTGAATGCACCAGGATCAACCCTTTTTTTTGATAACTCCAGTTAAATCCCAGTGGAATTGAAACCATGGAGTGTGTTAAATCTTTTAAATCTGAAAATACCTGCAAGGGCCCGCCTTGTATTGGTGGTAGTGGTTTGGTTGTTTTATTTCATGGGATGATTTCGGGTGACTTTATGGTTTTCTTGGATGGGGGGATTAGATTGTTGGGGTGATATGGGTGCGGATGGGATCCCCTGTTGTTATACTTTCACTGGTTGTGAATCTGAGGCTGTGTGATTGCTCTTCTGTGACAGGAATTCAGGTGGGATCCTCTGTTGTTGAGAAATGGTTGGCTCCTAGATTTTGGGGACATGGGGTTGTGTCTCGGGGTTTTTTTTGTTTCCAGTACTTCAAGGGATCTCACTTGATCCCTAGTTGTTGTGACTTTACAAGAGAACCGGGTATGAATGCTTAAATTTTCCCGACAGTTTTCCTTCCTGCTTTAATTGTTGTTTCATCTGTGGTTGTGCCTATTAGTTTCCCAGTAGTGAAGGGATTAACTCATTTTGAACTATTATGAAATGATACTAGAATAGGTATACTGGGAACTGTTTGTTGTGTGCCTATTTTCTGAGGGCCCAATGCTTGGGCACCTTCTTGTATCTGTTTGAGGAGACATAGGTTGGGCTGTGTGTTAGTATATGTATGTGTAACTCTATGTTTTGTGTTTAGTCGCACCCCACCCGCATTGGGAACTTAGTGTCGGACACCCCATCTCATGGGGAAGGGTGTTTCCCCTTAGTTACTCTCCTTCCTGCTCCCTCTTCCCTAGGATGTGATGGCTAAAGGCGACCTTACACCCAAGACTCTTCGGGTAGGTTTTGTTTGTTGTGTTGTTTGCCTGGGAATCTTCGGGTAGGTTTGTTTTCCCAGGTGTCTTCGGGATGAGGCACAGGTGTATGCGGGAAATGATGTGTGGTTATGAGGCCCAGGTGTGTGCGGGCACGGATTTGGATGGTTGTGAGGCCCAGGTGTGTGCGGGCAGGAAGAGCGTGGTAGCGTTAGGACGTTTTCCGTTAAGGATGAGCAGCTATCTAGTGGGGGAAATAGTGGTGCGGGGTACCCAAATGCTTTGTTCTTTTCTATTATCTTACTGCTTGTGTTATTTGGTGAGTGTGGTCGGTGAGATGGGATGGATAGATTCCTTGATAGATGTTGGTTCTTCTGCTTCTCACAGGACTTTAGAACGTCTCCCCACTTGTGCACGAGAGCTTTTGGTTTTCCAACTACGTATACATTGTATTCTCACCCTACGTTTACTTTTAGGTTTCCAGGAGGGCTTCGGAGGCCATGCGGGACCTTACTAGTCTGGACGTTGGAGTTTTTGTTGGTCGTTGTTGGATTCTGCTTAGCCTTTTTCCTTTCCTGTTGAATATTGTACTTTGGAGTCCTTGTACTTTGTTCATTTTTATTATTAAAACATGCATGTAGTTTGGTTTTTACCTTTAGTTTTCTATACTTGGTAGTGTTTGGTGTTGACTAATTCTTTCTCCCAATCTTTGTTAACTAAAAAGGGTAATGCCTCCCATATTGTGAAAATGTTATACCCTTGGTGCTAGTCGCCACTCTGGGGCCTACTGGAGGCAGGACTCAGGGTTCATTATCTCTCCTTTAACTTAAAGAAGGAAGGGCTTGGCAATCTATTGTCTCTTCCCTCCTTTCAGTGAAGGCGGGTTTGGGGTGTTCTGGGCGGTCTAGAAGGGCATCCCTGCTTCTCGGTGAAGCTTAAGACTCCTAACAGTAGCCTCGGCCTACCAGTAGCATCGGCCTACCGGTCGCCCCGGCCTACTAGTAGCTCAGACTACCAGTGGCCTCGGCCTATCAATAGCCTCAGCCTACCAGTAGCCTCGTACAACCGGTAGCTTGGTCTACCGGTAGACCTAGCCTACCGGTGACCTCTCCACGAGTTTTCCAGTAGCACCTCCTTTTTGCACGAATTGGTTTGTAAACCATGTTTTGACCCTTTTAAGCCTGTTTTAAAGCCCATTAATGGTGTTTAATTAAATGATTGGTGAGGTAACCTCCTCAAATGGAAAACCATGCGTTTTGGTCATGCCTTTAACCGCGTTTTCAGAAACGCCTCTACCACATCCTGTGAGGAGTCCTTCCTTGGTTAAGGAGGTGTGTGTCGGTTTTAACCGTCCTGAAGGGTAGGGACCTTTTAAGTTGGACGTGTGGGGTGGCCTAGTCGTGTGGTCAACCCACTATCCCGCTTCTTCCACAGTTTCGAGTTTTTCTCCGTATATTAACCATCCCAGGGATGCTGTATCTCAGCCTTTATAACCTAAAGGCTTATCTTCTCCCTAGGTTTCATTTTCTCTATCACCCTATGCTCAGAATACCGTTCCTTCCAACAAGTAGTACACCCGTTGTGAAGTTTTCCTTGATCGTGTTCCGTGGAGTTCCTGCTACTCCTGTTTTCCAGTTTCCACGCGAGGACTTAACGTCGATCCTTGATCAATCAGGTAGGGATTTTCTCCTTCGTTTCTCCTTTTTGTGCATCATGCGGGGTGGGTATGCTTTTGTCTCTGTGGAAATTGATGAAACCAAACTTAATGAAGATAATGAACGGACCTCTAAAGAAGGAAATGGGGGGTGTGATCGATGTTCTGCTGTACTCTTTTATGTTGATATGTGTTGTGAATTATGTGTGCCTATGATCACTGAAAATCATGGTCGTTGGTGGTCTTTCTCTGTGCACTAATAAACCTCGGTGCACCTGGATGTTTAAATAAACATAACATGGAATTGGTTAATTACGTATACTCGGTTAAATAAATTGAAAGCACCAGGATCAACCCTTTTCTGTGATAACTTCGGTTAAAGCCCAGTGGAATTGAAACCATGGAGTGCGTTAAACCTTTTAAATCTGAAAATACCTGCAAGGACCTGCCTTGTGTTGGTGGTATTGGTTTGGTTGTTTTATTTCACGGGCCGATTGTGGGTGACTTTATGGTTTTCTTGGATGGGGGGATTAGATTGCTGGGGTTATATGGGTGGGGATAGGATCCCCTATTGTTATAATTTCGCTGGTTGTGAATCTGAGGCTGTGTGGTTGCTCTGCTGTGACACGAGTTCTAGTGGGATCCTCTATTGTTGAGAAACCGTTGGATCCTAGATTTTGGGGACATGGGGTTGTGTCACGGGGTTTGTTTTGTTTCCAGTACTTCGAGGGATCTCACTTGATCCCTAGTTGTTGTGACTTTACAAGAGAACCGGGTGTGAATGCTTAAATTTTCCCAACAGTTATCCTTCCTGCTTTAATTGTTGTTTCATCTTCAGTTGTGCCTGTTATTTGCCCAGTAGTGAAGGGATTAACTCATTTTGAACTGTTATGAAATGATACTTGAATAGGGAAACTGGGAATTTTTTGTTGTGTGCCTATTTTCTGAGGCCGCTGTGCTTGGGCACCTACTTGTATCTATTTTAGGAGTCATAGGTTGGGATGTGTGTCGGTATATGTATGTGTAACTGTATGTTTTGTGTTTAGTCGCACCCCACCCACGTTGGGCACTTAGTTTCGGACACCCCATATCATGGGGAAGGGTGTTAGAGGTGTTTCTGAAAACTCAGTTAAAGGCATGACCAAAATGCATGGTTTTTCATTTAAGGAGGGTACCTCACCAATCATTTAATGAAACACCATTAATGGGCTTTAAAACAGGCTTAAAGAGGTCAAAACATGGTTTAAAAACCAATTCGAGCAAATAGGATGCGCTACTGTAAAACCCGTGGAGAGGTCACCGGTAGGCTAGGTTTACCGGTTGAGCAAGCTACCGGTTGGCCGGGGCTACCTGTAGGTTGGGGCTATAGGTAGGCCGAGGCCACCGGTAGGTCGTGGCTACCGGTAGGCTGAGGCCACCGGTAGGCCATGGCTACCGGTAGGCTGGGGCTACCGGTAGGCCGAGGACCGAGGCTACCGGTAGGTCGAGGCCACCGGTAGGCCGAGCTACCAGTAGGCTGAGGCTACCGGTAGGCCAAGGCCACCGGTAGGCCGAGCTACCGGTAGGCTGAGGCCACCGGTAGGCTGAGGCTACCGTTAGGAGTCTTAAGCTTCACCGTGAAGCTGTGATGGCCTTCCAGACCACCCAGAAAACCCCAAACATCATATTTTCACCATGTAATAGACCCCAAAACCCCGGGCCATTACACTATGGTCATTATACAGGAGGTTAAACGTACCCTCAACCAAAGGAAAGTGAAAGGTAAGGGTTAATTCCTCAATCTCATTATTATTTGAGATTCTTTATGGGTAAGTTTTTATTGGGACATATTTATTATCCATGTCCATGTTTCATAAAAGAGTTTTCAAAGGGATTCTTTTTAAGGGACTCTTTTATTAAAACATTATTTTAAATGTTTTAAATATTTATTCTTCTAAATCATTCTCATTAGTGTCCATGTTTTCAAAGTGGTTTTTTAAGGATTTATTTATATGGACATTAATGTTTTTAAAATGTTAATTCCATTCAAAAGTTTAAAAGTGGTATGGGACACTTTTATTCAAAAATGTCTTTAAATGTCTTCCTTTCTAAATTGTGTGACTTTTAAATATTTTCCTGAAAAGGGATATTTTTTTCAAAGAGTTTTACAAATCATTTTCATCTATGTCAACATCCTTTTATAGATTTTAAACTTGTTTGAAGTTGATTTATTATGATAAAAATATTCCATATTGTATTGAAGGTTTTGTGATATGTTTGACTGTGGATGTGTTATTTTTATACCATTCATGGTTTATGGATAAATTATTGACATTTAGTATGCTAGTTTTAATATGAATGTTTATGTTATGTTTAAACCTTTTCATATGAGGAATTCATTGGAATTAGTAAGTGATGGGTGGAGCCCTCTATAGATCCTCGATGCATCGGTAGGTATCATGAGACAAACTAGTGTATTGGCCCAAGGCCTTGACAAAATCTTATTTGTAGTCTTGGCATAAGGCCTTGACTATGTGGTTATGAAGTCTGGCATTATGCATTCTATCATTATGAGATTAGCTATTGATATTACATGTGATTATTTGACTAGTAGAATATCCATGGGAATAAGTAAATGGAATTATTTGATTTATCTTTTCCATATTATGCTGAAGTTTAAGTTTAAAAGGATTTTGTTTTAGTTTTAAACATTGTCTTAAATGTTTATTCTTATTTTTTAAAGTTTCTGCTATATTGTTATCCTTACTGAGCGTTTGAGCTCACCCCTTTTTTATGTTTTTTTTTTCAGGATTCCAAGAAGTGTTTTATGATTGATAAGCATGGTTAATATAGGGGATTAATGGATTTATCAAAGGATAATTTATGATGTGTTTTATTTTCTAATGTGTAATATAACATTCATTTATGTAGTCTATTTTCCAATAATGCTAAACTGGTCAGTTTTTCAGGACTTTATTCCTTGTAATCATGCCAATGTATTAAATAATGCACTGATTCTGGGCTTCTGGGGTTGGGGTGTTATAGTTGGTATCAGAGGTAGTTTAGTACAAACCTTAGAAACTAGATTTATATCAACTCTAATTAGAGCACATTACCCTAAGATATACTTTGAGGATTAATATAGAAGAACATCCTAGAATTTTGGTAATTTATAGATTTTTTTTATTTTTCAAGCAATACATCCATTTCTGGATACGAGCAGGTAGAGGTGGCTCTGGAAGAGATTTACCTAGGAGTGAAAACTCCGAAAAGGAGTTTCGGGCTTGACCCGGGGTATCATGGTACATTACAATAGGTCTTGCTACACTCTTGGTTGTGACACTCTCGGGGGATATTCTTAGGATAATTCACATTTTCATTACAATCCATTATGAATGATTTAGGAGTAAATACTTCCTCAAAGAAAACATTTTATGATTATATATTATATGCATAATATTTTCAATTTATCTTAGGTATTTTACAAGTTTGGAATTATGCATTGGGATTCATAAACTAACCTAGTGTGTGCCATTATTTTGAAATGGAACCTAGTAGAGGGAATGATAATTCCAACAATACACATGATTGAAAGATTAAGAAGGATCATATCTTTCATGGTATTAAGCCAAAATTTAAAAGGGAAATAGTCTCCCATGTATTCTAATCATATGAATAAATAGTATCATGTGTTAATAAGATAAGTAAAGAATTATCTGATCCCTATGGCTTTGAAGGGAATAAAGAGATGAAAAGGATGGAATAGAGAAATATGGATAAAGGTAAGAGGGGAAAGAAGTATTTTACTATATGTGATAACTATGGAAAGAATCACCTTGGTAAATACTTGAAGGGAATGGGAGTTTGTTATAATTGTGGAGAAAAAGGATACCATGTACATGATTGAAAGGGTAAGAAAAATGTTTCAAATGTACAATGCTTCATCTGCAAGGATTTGGGACACTATGCGAATCAATGTCCAAATCATCAGAGTATGCCCCAAATGATGCTATTGGATAATAATCGAGTTAGGATACTACCAATGATGAAGAGGAATGACTAGTGTTATTATGGTGTTATTAAAGAATTATTTCATTTGAGTGTTGTATCAATGATGTACTGGTTATATGAATTATGGAAATAAATAAGGATTGTACTGTAGTACTATTTCATCAAGGATTTTAGATTGTATGGTACCAAGTAAAGTGACACAGTTTCAGGTTAAACATTTTGTAAAATACATGGTTGAAGGAAAGGTAAACCATAATATGGTCTTGATACTGAGGTAGTGATTTTGTAATTATATATGATTGATTTGGATAAATTATATTGGATATTCTTGACTACCTTGAAACTGATTAATGATTTTTATATTCCATCATTATTGGAGTTTAACACATTTTTTGATAGAAGGAGTATATCTAGTATTCTATAAGGAATAAGGGAGTATGAATGTAATCAATAAGGTTTTATGGTAATTTATGGTGTTATGGTGTTTTAAAAGAATACATGATGAAGGTATTCACATGTTATTACAAGGAAAAAAGGATCTTCATTGTGTTTACTTCCTTATAAATTTTGGACTGTGAGTTTGGATAGAAGTATTTTGGATAAGTCTAAAGGTTGGAATTGATTAAATTTGACCTTGGATACTATTTTTAAGGTTAAATTATTTCTTGAGATTATTTTTGTATTGTCATAAAAAGGACAAACTGGAGGTCGGGTGATAACCTGTCACGTCCGGCAAGGCCACAAGACTTGAACCTGCAACCGAAGGGTGATAAAGGTGGATCACCTACCATTAGAATATGTGATTTCCAGGTTTGTATAATGTATTTTTTATAAATATTATGACAAATTAATTATAAATTCATTATTTTTTGAACCCTATACGATTAGGATAAATAGAATATTTTTGAATTCTATCATCTTTTGGAGTGAAAGATGAGTCTGTGGTAGGAATTAGTTGAAGGATGAAACTCTGCTGGTCAAGTATATTTTTTTTCTTATTATTCTATGAATAAATTAATTCTTAAACTTTAGGGAATGTATCTATAAACCAAAAATTTTTTATCCTAATACCTTATGTTTTGTTGAACTAACGATATTTTAGATCATCATAGATTGATGGCATTAAGGCCCTTAATTTCAAACTTTTTTGTGATTGATGACCTCAATCACTCCTAATAAATATTTATGTTTTCCTCTAATTATGTGTCTCTAATTTCCACCAATGTTCTCTTAATTGAGATCATAATTTGGTGTTGACTTTTTCATTTCTCTTTCTCTTTTATTAAGACTAAATTTTATTAACCCAATTTCTGATGTGGGTTTTCCACAAAGGTATTTTTCTATTTTTAACCTTTTATTTTCGAAGAACAATTTCAAATTGCGAGGAATAAATTTATTGAAGGAGGGGAGAATGTAACACCCCAAGATTTTATAGTATGTTATCTCTTCAAAGTATTTCAATAACTAGTATTACATGCAACACCGAGTTTGAGCACACCACGACTTACCAAACTAGTCATTCAAAAAAGATGTTATTAATAGTATTAACCAAATTTTAAATTTTATATATCCAATATAATTTTAATATTCATATTTTTTGTTTATTATAAATAATATAAGAAAAATTAAATTTTTAAGATAAAAGTGGTATTTTTCAAAAAATGCAGTTTTTCAACCTTTTAATGGAGAACCCTTTTTAAATCTAATATTTGACACTATTATATATTAAATTTAGTGAAATTAAATTCTTCGTTAGAATAGGGATATAAAAATTTAGTTTTGGATAAATTTTTGGTACTTTTCTAATAACTTTCATATTTTGATGAATAGTGAAAAAATACTAAATTTTAATTAAAAACAACTTTTTTAATCGAAATAATTTATATTGTTAAATTATAAATTTGAGTGGTTTTAAAGTATCATTAGACTATATTTTTATCATTTAATATAATTTAGGTCATTTTATGTAATATCACATTTAAACTAGACATAAACAAGTGTCAATCTTTTGATAGTTATTATTTCTTAAAAACATGCTTTTTGTTTTAACAACGGTAATTAATTTTAAATTAATTTCTACCACTTATGTGTTTTGAATTTGGAAAAATGGATTCCATATTTGGAATCTTGAGTTCCAAATTTTGTAAATAGGTAACTTTTATTTATATACATTATGAATATTTACTTCAGTAAATATTTTATCTACCATAGTTAAAGGGTAAATCCGATAAATTAGGGTAAAAAATAATATTATAATAATAATAAATTACCCTAAAATGTGTCCTATTTCTATTGGTTAATAAATTTCCAAACATAGGCATCCTTGGGTAGATTTTGGGACCCATGGATCAACTTGAGTGTGATAATGACACTTTATATTAATTAATTTAAAGTAAAGACAAAAATGACATAAACATATATCTTTTAGTAAAACAATTTTTACACAGGGTTATATAAGTTATATTTTCAACTATAAATACTAATTATAAATATAAAAATATTTCCTACATAATTATATTTTATTTATAATTTTTAGACATTAAATAATTAAATTTATTTATGACACAATGATGATGCAGTAATTATCTTATTAATGAATGAATCAAATAAATGGCATTGTAAATATTAAAATAAATATAATTTAAATTTTTGATGTCATACAAGAATTATATAGGTGAATATTACATGTTAGGATTGATTCAATGTATTTGGTTTGAAGTGATCAAGTTGTGATGACTTTCACAAAAACCAGATACTAAATAGTGTCAAAATTGACATAAATGAGTTTTTAAAACAAATATTATATTATTAAATTATATAATAGTCCTAAAAATATAATGTTCTGAAAAAGAACTTATATAATGATAGGTATATTAATAATGAACCACATGGGGTTCTCTTGGCTTGTTATAGTAATTTTATTAATCATATAATATAAAAATACAAAGAGAAAAGGTAAATGTCAAGCTATTTAACTAAGAGTTAAATCTAAAATATAAAGTTAATATGGTGAAATAAACCTATGTAAAACCTATTGGTTGAGATTTTTTCGAACCATACCCACCTTATCCTAGAAATAAATCATTTTTGAGCCATTAGAAACCGAAAATTATTTTATTATAAAATAATATTTTAAGTTTTTTCTAAAGTGACCCTCACCTCTCTTATAAAAGGGTACTTCCCCTTCTCTTAATTTCACACATCCAAAGCCATTTTTTCAGAAAATACCAACCTAAATATCCTCCCAACTATCCTACCTTTAACCTATATTCCTTACTTTGATCATAAAGCCAACCTAAGGAACCCTTTTGATCAACTCAAAAGGAAACATCTGAAGAAGAGGTAATAATTTCACCACCCTCTTTCAAGTTCTTTTCTTCTTCCACTTCCTCTTTCTTTGATGTTTCCATTAAAAAATAATAACTCCAGTACCTTATACATACTTTTATGTCATTATAAATATGGTACAACCATATTTGTTATTCTATCCACCCTATAAATGACATAGTCACCATACGTGCGTACGTACGGCTTATCATCTCCACGTCGTGGTGTATTTTGTTATTCAAATACTTCATTATTTGGATGGGTATAATAATGAGTATAACTGATGTAAATAATAAATAAAACATGTTAATTATTCTGTATGTATGATATAACATCCAATTACATACGATTTCACCATCAATATAATGATATTGTCGCTCACGCGTACGTACGGATTATCGTCTCCACGACGCGATGAGATTCATTTCCACGTTCACCATTCAATGATAATTATAAAAATATATATTATTAATAAGTATGTAATATATTACATAATAATTCTACTGGAGATATATATATATATATATACTTAAATATATCTTATTCACTTCTGTTCAATATGATATGAAAACAGAAACAGCGTTTATGCGTACGTACGGCCTACCGTCTCCATAAACGGTGCCTTCCATTTCATATATCTATATATTATAAATATTTATATTCTAAATATATATGATATATAAATCATGTTTTATATTCTTTAAGTATTTAAATCATGATCTAAATTTCACGGTCAATAATAACAAGTTAAAACATGTACGATAAAGAAAGTGATTATTACCTGAAATGTTAATTTAACATGGATATCATTATTAAATGGATAGTAAAAAGTCATAAATGAATCATGTATGATATAATAAATATTAATATGGTTCAGTTATAATTTAATAACATACTATGGTCATTATAAATTATGTTAAATGTACCCTCAACCAAAGGAAAGTGCAAGGTAAGGATTAATTCCTCAATCTCATTATTATTCAAGATTGTTTATGGGTAAGTTTTTATTGGGATATATTTATTATCCATGTCCATGTTTCATAAAATAGTTTTCAAAGGGATTATTTTTAAGGGACTCTTTTATTAAAACATCATTTTAAATGTTTTAAATTTTTATTCTTCTAAATCATTCTCATTAATGTCCATGTTTTCAAAATGGTTTTTTAAGGATTTATTTATATAGACATGAATGTTTTAAAAATGATAATTCCATTCAAAAGTTTCAAATTGGTATGGGACACTTTTATTCAAAAATGACTTTAAATGTCTTCCTTTATAAATTGTGTGACTTTTAAATTTTTTTCATGAAAAGGGATATTTCTCTCAAATATTTTTACAAATCATTTCCATTTATGTCAACATCCTTTGATGGATTTTAAACTTGTATGAAGTTGATTTATTATGATACAAATTTTTCATATTGTATTGAAGGTTTTGTGATATGTTTGACTGTGGATGTATTATTTTTATACCATTCATGGTTTATGGATAAATTATTGACATTTTTTATTCTAGTTTTAATACAAATGTTTATTTTATGTTTAAACCTTTTCATATAAGGAATTCATTAGACTTAGTAAGTGATGGGTGGAGCCCGCTATAGCTCCTCGATGCATCGGTAGGTCTCATGAGACAAACTAGTGTCTTGGCACAAGGCCTTGACAAAATCTTATTTTTAGTATTTGCACAAGTCCTTGACTATGTGGTTATGAAGTCTGGCATTATACATTCCATAATTATGAGATTAGCTATTGATATTACATGTGATTATTTGACTAGTAGAATATCCATGTGAATAAGTAAATGGTATTATTTGATTTATCTTTTCCATATTATGCTGAAGTTTAAGTTTAAAAGGATTTTGTTTTAGTTTTATACATTTCCTTAAATGTTTATTCTTATTTGTGAAAGTTTTCGCTATATTGTTATCCTTACTGAGCGTTTGATCTCACCCATTTATTATGTTTTATTTTCCCAGGATTCCAAGAAGTGTTTTATGATTGATAATCAGGGTTAAGCTAGGGGATTAATTTCATTCTCAAAGGATCATTTATGTTGTGTTTTATTTTCTAATTTGTAATGCAACATTCATGTATGTAATATATTTTCTAAGACTGCTTAACTGATCAGTCTCTCGGGACTTGATTCCTTGCAATCATGCCAATGTATTAAAATAATGCACCGACTCTAGGCTTCTAGGTTCAGGGCGTTACATATGTAATGCTGCATTGTACCCTCAAGAGAAAAGACCAAGGGAACCTACTCAACCTATATTGGTCGAAAATAAGAAAATAAAGAGCCTCAATCACTCTTGAAGGGAGTAAATTATGTGTCCAAAGGGGTATACAACATGTCCTGCAACCCCAAGTCATGCCCATGTAGAAGAGTCTCACATGGCATGTAGTCTCCATATACACGGTGTGTATAAGGATATACAAGGTGTGTTGAGACACATGGTATCCTTCTTGTTTCTCCTGGTTTTGTCAGTGTACCGAAGTTGTGTCCATGTACTGGTTTGTGTGTTCTAATTTGTGTCTATGTGGGTGTACTTGACGTGTCTGTGCCTGTGTACTCCAACTTGTGTATATGTACTCTCTGTAGTACATGTTTATTCAACTAAGGAGGGTCGCACATCATGTCACAGGGATCATATGTCATGTGATCCTTATCTTCCTCCCAAAAACCCTAGCCCCTACTGAAGGGGGACCACACGTCGTGTAATCCTAGATTATACGCCATGTCCTGTGGGATTTTCCAGAATCCCAAATCTGGTTTTTCACATATCCTTCATCAGTTAGGCTTCTAATTCAAGCCATGAATTTCTATGAAAATATATATTGAGCCTTTTCGAGCCTAACCATCACCAAATAAACAAGATTTGGGCATTGATCCTCTCAAAAATCATATTATAGTTGTCTGAATCATCTTCCACACATCTCGCTCGAAGAATGGGGGTTTCAAAACTGGTCTGATCTATTCTTTGTTACCACCATTACATCTCCATTTTACCATATTGAGTCTGTATCTACAATCTTGGATCATTGTTCTAAGAATCATGTGTTCAACGATCGATCCATCGGTAGGGTGTCAAACTACGGACCAAGGGGTCACCCGTGATGAATGATAAGGATGGGAGAAAAGCATAGAGAAAAACCTTAATTAACAAACATTGGTCATTGTTCAGGTTAGCCTCAATTCATTTCCATTAGAATGATAAACAAAGAGTAATTGAACAATTATAAGAAATATCTCAAATAAACCCTGCAAATATGATCCCATCCTATAAGGCAATTGATCTTCAAATAAAAACGTTCATAAATTGATTTGTGTTCATAAAAGAAATTAATAACAGGGGAACATCCACATAAAACAAACATCCTACCTCAATTTGGTTCGATTACTGATGAAAAATAATTATTGTGTCACGTTTTTTGGAAATATCTATCGAATCCAAGGTTCATCAATCTTTGATTTGAAAATCTATCATCATCCATCAACGGGGTCTCCTATAAAACTCTAATGGAACTCTTCAAATTCACAGGGTTATACGGATAACCCTATGAATTTTACAAAAGCATGTATTTAAAGAGAAAACTAGTTCATTATGTCAAAATAATTTTTAATAAATTATTTTATTTATTTTATGTCTGTAATAAATTTTCTAAAAATGACCCACGTTGACTAATGTTAAGTTGCACCTAAGGTAAAACTTCTATTAATAACTCAATGGTTCCCTCCAATTTATGATCTGGGAACTTATTTAGAAGTTATTATACTTTTTCATGAAAATTGTGTGCATGTGCTATTTAATATATTTCAATCATTTATTATGAGCACACTGGGCCTCAAAATCGCACACCGTCTTAACACTTGGTCTCGAAAAAAATCCATAAAACATTTAAAAATAATTCATGGAAAATATGAGATGTTATATTATCCCCAATTTGGAGATTTATGTCCCCAAAAATACAAAACAAGGGCTACTAAAAAAGATGTGGTTACTGAGCATGAATTTGAGCCTCCCGCTCCCATGTGCTCTCCTGGAGATTCTCATGCTATCATCAGACATGTACCAAGGAGATCAATCACCCATGAAGGATCCTCTCTGGAAAATCCTCAATCTCAACTGGGTGTTTAGAAAAGGTCTCCCCATCCTTGATGTCCAGCTCACCCCATTCTATAATGTGTGATGGGTCATGCACGTACATACTCATCTTTGACACATGGAAGATGTCGTGTACTCAGTCTAACTATGGAGGTAGAGTTAAGTGGTATGTCACCTCATCAACTATACACAATATCTAGAAAGGGATGATGAACCTCAGAGATATCTTTCTGCCTCAAAAAAATCTCTATAATCTGCATCAAGGTGAAACCCATAGGAACACATGGTCTTATTCCTCAAACTCTAAAGACCTATGTTGTGTGTCAGCATAAAACTTCTAACGACTATGTACAGTCTTCATCTACTCTTGGATGATCTACACATTCTATATTGTATTTCACACCAACTTCGAGCCCATAAGTGCTGACTCTTCTAGTTCAGTCTAGCAAATTCGTAACCTGAAGGTTTTCCCGTACAAAGTCTCGAATCATTCCATACCAATAGTGTAATAGTAGTTGTTCTACGCATACTCCACTAGTGGTGTGTGATCCTCCCAACTATGGACAAAGTCTAACATGAAATTTCTCTGCATGTCCTCCAGAACCTAAATGGCCCGCTCAGTTTGGTTGTTAGTTTGTGGGTGAAACACTATGATCAAGTGTAACTAGGTCCCAAACACTTCCTGTAATCACTTCCACAACTGGAATATAAATTGATAATCACGATAAAAAATAATAATCTATGCAACTCCATGGATTTTAACTATCTCATGTACATAGAGTCATCTCGATCTCTCTACTGAAAGTTGTTCTCAGATAGCTAGGAAGTGATCCAACTTGGTGAGTCAATCTATGATCACCCAGATGGCATCATGTCACCTAAACATACATGGTAATACCATCACTAATTCCATAGATATAACATCCCACTTCCACTCTGGAAGCTCAAGGGGTTGAGTTAAACCTGCTGGAACTTGGTGCTCAGCCTTCACTTGCTAACAAGTAAGGCATCGAGAGACAAACTCTGAAACTCCTTTCTTTATCCCTGACCACCGAAACTAACTTTGGAGGCCCCAGTACATCTTGAACACACTTGTATGTACCACTAATAGATATGTTTGAAACTATCTCAAAACCTCCTCCCAAGACATCATAGGTACCATCATGCATCATTAGAAAATAATGACATGCTCCTCACCTTTTAAAAATTCCTCAGGATCATGTTATGTGGATATATGAGCATGTAAGGTCTCACAATCGGTATCCTCAAGTTATTCCTCCTTGAATGTCTATAATATTGGACAGGTGACAACCATCTACTAGAGGTAAACTTCTCCATCTCCATCCACAAAGGATAATTTTAATAAGGCTAATTTCTCTGATGCCTTGTTCAGCAATTGTGAACTATATCTCATGCTGAGAGCATATACTACCACATTCCCCTTCCCAAGAGTATATAAAATCTCAAATTCAAAGTCCTGGAGTAAATCTAGACATCGCCACTATCTCAAGTTAATATCCTTCTAAGAGAATATATACTTGAGACTCTTGTGGTCATAGTATAAGATAAACTTCTTACCCATTATAAAGTGTCTCCACATATTCAATGCAAAAAACTACTGCTTCTAACTCAAGGTCATGTGTTGTGTAGTTATGCTCATGTGGTCTCAACTATTGTGAATGATAGGAAATAAATTCTTTCCTATGAATCATAACACAACCAAGTTTGGTCCCTGATGTATCACAGAACACTACATACTCAACACCCTCTTCCGATAACCTCAATATGGGAGCACTCTTTAACCTCTTCCTCAGCTCCTGAAAGCACTACTATCACCCTTCCATCCACACAAAATGATTCCTTTTCCTGGTCAAGGATTTTAAGGGTGATACCACTCTTGAGAAGTTTGATACAAACCTCCGATAGTACCCAACCAATCCAAGGAAACTCTACACCTCAGAAACACTCTTGGGTAGCTCCCAAGAAAGCACCGCCACAACCTTCACTGTATCTACTGCAACTTCATCCTCTGAGATGACATGTCCCAGAAAATAGATCTCTTGAATCCAAAACTAAAACTTTGAGAGCTTCCTGTAAAGTTGGTGCTCTTGTAGTGTGTCCAGGACCATCCTCAAGTGTCTCACGTGCTCATCCTCACACACTAAATACATTAGTATGTCATCAATGAAGACTACTACGAACTAATATAAGAAAGGTTGAAAGATCCATTTCATGAGTCCCATGAACATTGATGGGGAATTTGTCGCACCAAATGGAATCACCAAGTTCTCATAATGACCATAACGACATCTGAAGGTTGTCTTCAGTATATCCTCATCTCGTAATCACGGCTGGTGATAGCCTAATCTGAGGTCAATATTAAAGAACCATCGCTCCCCTTTCAATTTATCAAAGAGGTCATCGATCCTCAATAGTGGATACTTTTTCATCATGGTCTCCTAGTTCAATGTCTAGTAATCCACACATAACCTCAATATCACATCTTCCTTCTTGGAAAACAACACCGGGGCTACCTAGGGGGAAACGTTAGGTCTTATAATGCCGTTCTCCTGCAAATCCTCCAACTACATCCTTAGCTCTCAAAGCTCTACAGGAGCCATCCGATATACTGGTGAAGATATCAGTTTCATCCTGAGATGCAATTCAATTCATAAATCTACCTCTAGGTGGGGAGGTAAACTCGGTACGTCCTTAGAAAAGACGTCCTTATAATCTGACATCACTACAGGAAACTGGGCACATGAAACATCCACTGCACTAATGGTTAATCTATCCAATTGATGATTAGTAAGATTCACCATCTTATACATGAGTCCATCCCATGATGTCTAGGTTTCCTTTTCACCAATAAAGGAAAACCTAGCCACATCACTGCATACACACCACACCCTTCACCTAAAATAGTCAATCTAGGCATGAACTATAGATAGCCATTCCATACCTAATATGATGTCATAAGGACTCATTGCTACAAAAAAGAAATACCATACAAAATTCTTGCCTCCAAGAATCAATTCTCACTATCAGCACAAGTGTTAAATCGCTGATTCACCACCTATCGGAGTCTCCAACAACAAGGGTCGAGTTAAAAGCTCAACCAGAATCTCTAGGTGTCAAACCAAAGAAGTGGAAAGGAATGAATGGATAGAACTTGTGTCTATAAATACTGGATCTAAAGTAGAAAAGACATAGATCATAAATCGTATCATTCTTGGTGCCTCAGGTTCAAAGTCCTCTATAGCTTGCAGTTAGCCTTGTCCCTTCCCACCACCTTCTTGAGCCTAGCGTGGACCACTTGAGGGTGGTGGTGGTAATAGATAGAACCTCCAACCACCTCCTGTTGACCTGTCGGCCCCTCTGCCACATCCACCGCCCTGTGGACCACCCTGCTCTTTCCTTTGTCTCTATATATGTGGTCCCTTGACTGTCTCCTGATCATCTATATGATAGGTCAGGCAATCTCATGCCAAATGTCCCCGACCATCACAAGAGAAACACCACCTTTCCCTTGGATAATTCAAGCCGCCATGAGAGCCCTACACCGCTGACCTTGAGTCCTAGGATAACCTCCTAAAGTGTCTAACCTGCTTAGATCCCTATGACATTCGTCGACTACCTGCTACTGAGGTCTCATCTATTGGGTGTCCATTGCTAGATCCCACTATTGGTGTCTTCTCTACCAGAAAATTTTCTACCAATAAGGTTATCTCAAGCACTCGATCTTGGTTGGGAATTATAAGAGATACCAATAACATCCCGATGTCCCAGTGTAAGCCTTGCTCAGAGGTCTCAGCCCGGAATAATTGTTCCTACACCATATCCATGGAGTAATGTGAGAGATCAATAAACCTAACTGAATACTCTACCACAGTCATACTTCCCTATTGTAGATGTAGAATCTCTTATATGTGTACTGATCATATTGTGTCCATATATAAACCCTATATGAATATATTCTCAAATTCTATCCAGAATAGATTTTTCTCTTCATGTGACTGGGTCACCAATCTCCACCATCGCCCTGCAGATCCCTAAGGAAGGATCGCTATAAGGACCTCCATTTGATTGGTAGGCATCATCATAAGGTAGAAAATATGAGTGAATACCTCTATCCAGTCCTCATCCACCTGGGGGTCTATCTCACCTCAAAACCTGGGAGTTTTCTGCCTTTGAAACTCATGCAACACACTCAACTTTCATGCATACTCAGCTGGTAGTGTTGGCTCTAGTTGGTGCTCAATGAGTGGTGGTATAGTTTGTAAACAACCCAAAGGTGTTATCTTCAGTAAAACCCCATATACCAATGCCTCTTCACTAGTTGGATCACCCTCATTATCACATGGTGGAATCCTGGTTGGTTGGCCATGTGGAGACATCTTGAAATAAAACAAGATTTACCACAATCAATAGAGTATATTTGGGGAGATGACTCAAGAAGGACAAGGAAACCACAACCCATTCATATATGATGCATGTACCATTGTTTTTCCTACAACTAGTTTTCTCATGTACCTAGTTGAAAAGAAGGTGATCGAAGTCCTGTTGTAGGGATACATCGATCGTTTCTCCAACACTGGAGTCCCTGGACTAAAATCCAAACTCGAAACACTTAACACTATTTCCCCAAACCAATATCACAAACTCACAATCCTAAAGTGTAATTGAATACTCTGATACCACTATGTCATGATCCATCTCAGAGGGTCTGGTGCTGTAACCACCCCAATCCTACCTCCAATAGTCTAAGGGATGTCGACCAATTCCAAGTAGGCATATCCTAAAAATTGTAGGCATTATCCTAAAGTACCAGTACACATGCATACATCTCCAAGCCCAAAAAAAATTTGAAATGTAAAATAACTGAAAGAATGCATGCATACATCGAAGATCCCACAACAGAGTACAATATTAAAGTGTTGAAAACAAAAAAAGGGGATAAAACAAGCCCAATCCAAAATTATAAAGAGTATAACCTCCTCTAAGGGTGAGGACTAAGTCAAAAGAACACTCTCAGTAAACACCTATCTCTTTCAAGATCTGGATACACTCCACCCACTCCCTATCCTCCTAGGACACCATCAAAAGGGTCATCATTTTCATAAGATAAAACACATGTGGGAAAAGCCCATGCATGGGGTGAGTATAACAATACTCAGTAGGACACCCTGAAAACACTAAACATGAAGTCCAAAGTATATTCATATTGATAAAAAATATAACAATCAATGTATAATAGAAACAAACCAAATATACTTAAGAAATACACCTTTCCATCAGGTGATCATAACCAGTTGTCAGCCACAGGATTTTGCTCGAAGCAATGTTCATTCTGAGATAACTCACTCCACGATCCATGCTATCATTGGATATACTAGATGAAGAGGTCTAGATCATTGGGCCTCACCCAAATATAATGAACTGGTCTAAGAATACTTTGATACACATATAGGTTTCACACTCAGAACCACTAGGAGACACCATGAACCCAATCTAGATCAACCTACTACGTAGGGGATCATACATCAATGATTCCACAAACCCTACCGATGCGGGAAGCTAGATGGAGGATTAACACCCTACTCAGGGAGGTCAAACTGATTCCACAAACTCCAAATAGGGATGATAGAGGATTGAACTCCAGTCTCACAAAGGGATACCACAACTCTATCTGAGACTTGACCTCTAGAGGGGATCACGATCTAGTGATGTGGATGTAATGTTTCATTGTACACTCAAGGTAAAGGAACAAGGGAACACACTCAACCAATACTGGTCCAAAATAAGAAAATGAATAGCCTAAATCACTCTTGAATGGAGTACAAAACGTGTCCAAAGGGGTACATGGAATGTCCATCTATCCCAAGTCCTTCCCATGTGGAAGAGCCCCACATGGCATGTAGTCTTCATATACAAGTCAAGTAGAAGGATATACAGAGTGTGTAGAGACACATGGTATCCTAACCATGTCACATGGTCATGTTTGTGTATTGAATCCATGTTTGTGTACCAGTTCGTGTATGCCAAGTCATGTTCGTGTGGGAGTACACAGCATGTATGTGCCAGTGTACTCCAAATTGTGTGTGTGTAATCTCCAGATTACATGTCAAGCCAACTAAGGAGGGTACCATGCCATGTGATAGGGTTCCCATGCCATGTGATCCTTATCTACCTCCCAAAACCCTAGCTATCACTAAAGGGCACTGACACACGGTGTAATATTAGATTATACATTGTGTTCTATGAGATTTTCCAAAATCCCAGATCTAGTTTTGCATGTCTCCTCCATCACTCCAACCTCTGATTCCAACCACGCCTTGACAAAAAACATAGATCAAGCCTCATCGAGCCTATAGATAACCAAATCCATAATATTCGGCCTTCAATCTTCTTGGAAATAAAATTATGTTCATCTTAAACATCTTCCACACATCTCTCTAGAAGAACAGGGGTTTCCAAACTGGTCTGATCCTTTTGCTTCCACCGCCATCACATCTCTATTACGATATAACAAGTCCAAATCTACAATATTAGATCAATGCATCAACAATAATGCATGAAATGATTGATCCATATGTAGGGTGTCAAATCATGGACCAAGGGGTCACCCATGATGAATGATAAGGGAGGGAGAAAAGCACATAAAACAACCTTAAGGAATGAACCTTAGTCGTTGTTTTTATCAGACTACCTTCATTTGTTTTTGAATGATAAATGAAGAGGAATAGAATAATCATAAGAAATATCCCAAATAAACCTTGCAAATATGATCTCATCCTGCAAGGTGATCGATCCGCAAATCAATCCATTCATCGATTGATTTTCATTCATCATAGAAATTTATAAAAGAGAAAAACCCACATTAAACAAACATCCTTCCTTGATTTGGTTTGATTGCTGATGAATAATGATTTCCACATCATGTTCGTTAGCAAGATCCATCAAATCTAAGTTTCTTCAATCTTTGATTTGTAAATTTTTCATTGTCCACCAATGGGGTCTCCTCCAACGCCCTAATGGAACTCATAAAATTCGTAAGGTTATACGAACCCTGTGACTTTTCCAGAAGCATTTATTTAAATAGAAAACTAGGTTGCTATGTCAAAATAATTTTTAATAAATTATTTTATTTATTTTATTTCTGCCACAACTTTTCTACAAATGACCTATGTCGATTAATGTTAAGTCACGCCTAAGGTAAAACCACTATTCTAAACTCAATGGTTCCCTCTGATTTTTTATCTAGGCACCTGTTTAGAATTTATTCTAATTTTTCAAGAAAATTTTGTGTACATGCTATTCAATATATTTAATATATTTTAATAATTTATTCCAGTCACACTGGATCTCATAATTGCATGTCATCTCAGCACCTGGTCTCAAAAACAATCCATATAATAGTTAAAAATAATACACGAAAAATATGAGATATTATAGAGGTCAAAAAGAAAATGTAGCAATTCAATAATTAGAAACACTTTCATAGATTTGCCTACAAAAATAATGATTTCAACCTATCTTCCTTCAATAACTAAGATTAAAAAACCATGGATCGGACTTTGAAAGACAATTCATGATAAGAAACTGTAACGGATCGATAGAAAACACTAATTGATCATGAATATGAATCAAAAACACTAACAACAACAATATATTGACCAAAGGAAATAAAGAAGCAAAAATACTGCTTAACAGGGATATGTAACGCAACCACTGCAGGAATAAAACACCAAACATAGCGATTCGAAAGGTGGGAGATGACCCAAAATCACCCAAAATCATCGTAGGTTTTGAGAGGAAAGTATGTGCAGCGAATAATAAAAGAGTCAGGTGTGTAGCATGTTTAAAAATACTGGTCCCAATGAATTCACATCATGAATCCCTTTCACAGTATGAAATCGCACTAATTATAAATACAAAAAAAAAGGAATCGCCTAGGATTAAATTAAATCTCAATCAGAATTTTCATGTTATGTGTTGGTTTCATGCCTTGTAAACTTTTCATGCCTGACACAAGACTCTTGAAATCTACACTACAATAGATTCACATCATGTAACCCATTCATGATGTGAATGTGTCTGGAAGGATGTTATTTTCCCAGTTTTTTCCCGAAAACCTCTTAACCAACACTTAAGGTTCTCTAGTCCTAAGAATCACCCTCTAAATCCATTTACACATTTATACCCTAAGTCTATTAATCCAAAAAAACATAAATCCCTATAATTTAATTCATTTTCCTCAATAAATACTCTCCATTCCCAAGAATCCCACAAAGCACCCAAACAAAAAGGGAAACCAAAACAAGAATCAAAGAATACCTGGAGGAAGGTAAATGGATGTTACACTATCCCCACCATAAATTATTTTTGTCCCTAGTAAATCCTCAAGATTCTAGACTCCCAAAAATTTAATTCCACTAATGTCTCATCAAAAATTCATGCTCCCATGTCTTGTGGCTATCCCATATACACTACTACAGTACACAAACTAAAGGAATTGTTTTCCATGCAGTACCATCTCTCAATGATCTATAATATGAACCGATTTCTTAGTTATAGTGATGTCTAGCTCAAGATTGAAATCCTCCCATTCAATCACATGGGAAGGATCTGTTCAATACCTCATCATCTGATAAACATGAAACACATCATGGATAGAAGTCAAAAGAGACGGTAAGTCCAACCGATAGTACACATTTCCTAATTGTCCAACAATCTCATAGGGTCTCACAAGCCTTAGTTCCAACTTACCCTACTCACCCAACTGACGATGTCACAAAAAAAGTAAAACTCTAAAAAATACCCCATCAATAAACTCAAACTCCATTGGTTGGAAATGATTGTCTGCATAATATTTCTGATGACTCTTTGTTGTGACCAATCTCTTCTAGATCAATTTCACCTTATCCATTGTTTCCTAAATAAGACTCATCCCAACCAAGGACCACTCTCCCATGTCTTCCTAGCATAAGGTATATCTACATGAAAACCCATAAAAACCCTCGAAGGGTTACATTTTGATTGAGGTTTGATAACTATTATTATAGGAAAACTCTACAGAAGGAAAAAAATCCCAAGAACCATTGAATCAAGCACACTACCCCAGAGAATATCCTCAAGAACATGGATATCCCTCTTTGTCTATCGATCTGTCTACGGATGATATGTCATGCTCAATTTCAATTGGGAACTCATCACCTCTTGAAAACCTTTCTAAAACCTAGATGTGAACCTCATGTCCCTATCATAAACAACCATGGAAGGAACCCCATGAAGTCTCACAATCCTTTGTACATACAAGTCTCTAAGTTATTCCACCTTCATCATCCTCATAATAGGAAGGAAATGTTCTGATTTTGTGATTAGATTAATGATCACCCAAATCGCATCCTACCCACTATGAGTTCATGGTAAACCAGTGATAGAATATATAGAAATATTATCACACTTCCATAGAAAATGGGTAAGGGGTGAAAAAAACCCAAAGGTATCTGGTATTCTATCTTTAACTCTCTAAAAAGTAATACACTATAGTAAAATATCTGCAATATATCATATCATCCCCATACACCAATACCAACATCTCAAATCATGATACATATTGGTAGTACCTAGGTGCACTTACCAACAATAAAGGTGTACACTATCCATTAACTTTAGCCTTATGGAAAAGGGAACAACCAGCCTATCTCGAAAACATGAAGTGCCACTGAGAGACTGAGACCACTCACCCAAGATATCACCACCATAAAATATTTTACTAAAGCCCTATCAATTAGGGTCAGAAATCTGCTCGATGAAAACCCACTCATTGAATTACAATTCAACCTTCATTGAAGCCAAACATACCCGACTGCTAGATTCTTCTATTCCCAGTCTCATTTAAATAAAAAAACACATCAAAGACCATTCTTCCACTGATTCATTCACTATTTGTGTTGGTAATTTCTTGTTCAGCGTATCGGTGACCATGTTCCCTTTTTTTGAAGTATAAGAAATATCAAAATAAAAATTATGTCTACACCACACCTAGTGTCTTTATCTAAAGTTCAAATACCTTTGAGTGAAAATATAACAAATAATCTTATGATCATAATATACCATAAATTGTTCGAAAAAGTGGTAGTGATGCCACATTTTGAGTGCATTCATAACTAATGATAACTCAAGATAATGGGTAGGGTAGTTCTTCTTATGAGGAAATAACTATTGAGAGACATAGGCTACCACCTATCTCCCATGTATCAAGACACACCCCAAACCCATTCCAAAATCATCATAGAAAACAGCATAACCCAAACCTGGTTCTGGAATAATCAAAACTAGAGCTGAAGTCAATATCACCTCTGGTACCTCAAAATATCTATGTAACTTGTCATTTCACTCAAACATTAAACCCTTATGGGTTAAAATTTTCATCGAAGATGCAATCTTGGAGAAGTCATGAACAAACTTCCATTAATAACCATTCAATCCCAAGAAAATTTGGATATCAAACACATTTCTACGTCACTCCTAGAAAATCTTACCATACAGATGATGTTCCATCAAAGTTATAAGAATGATATCCAAATGGTCCATATGATCCTCTTATAACTTGGAGTAAACCAGAATATAATCTATGAATACCACAATAAAATATTTCAAGAACCAATGAAATATTTGGTTCATTAAAACCATAAACACCACGGGAGAATTAGTTAGTCCGAACGGCATAAAAAAAAAGTCAAAATTCCCATACCATCTCCTAAATATTGTCTTAGGTATATCTTATTCTCAGACTCTAAATTGGTAGAACCTTGACCATAGTTCAATCATTAAAAACAAATGAGCCCCTTGAAGTTGATAAAAGAGATCATCAATACTAGGAAAGGGATATTTGTTCTTTATGGTCACCTGATTTAACTTCTGATAGTCAATATAAAGTCTAAGGGGCTCGTATGACTTCTTAGAAAAGTGGATGGTGAAGCCCACAATGACACGCTAGGATGAATAAACCCATTATCCTTGAGATTCACAAGTTGGACCTTAATTTCTACCAACTCAGCAAGCGTTATATGGTAATATGGAATATAAATGGTCATAGTACCAGGTAGAAGGTCTATAGTAAACTCAACCTATCTATGGGGTGGTAAACCAGAAAAATAATTTATAAAGACCTTGGGGTAATCTCACACCATCATAGGTAGCTGACTGATCAAACAATGGTTAACAGTATTAAGAAACATCTCTAACAAATGGAATGATATTACCCTAGCATAGGAAAAAACAGACCCCGCCCTTCCCAATCTAGAGTCCCACTCACCCTAAAAAACATGAGTGACCCCATTAGTAGATAAGAACCAAACCTAGAAATAATAGAATTCTATATGAGACTTAACATTGATCATCCAATCCATGCTGATAATCAAGTCGAAGATGCCAAGATCGAGCACTAAGAAGTCCCACTCCACCTTGTGGTCGGTTATCATCACTCAATATGTTGGGTGCTTGAAACATTGTTTGGACCTCTTTCCTAAAGTCATGGAAATATCCAATAATAATATAATAGGATCCAAACATAAACCCAACACATCAAATAGATTTGAAGATATAAAAGAATGAGTAGCACATGTATCAAACAAATCTATCCACATAGAATATGAAATAAACATTATACATCTAATTGTGGATCTCACTACTTCAGATTACTTTGGTTCATAATCCACCACATAAAGATGTCTGGTATTATCTCCTAACAAATATTTCTTAGCCACAAGAATGTCCCCCATTATCCTGAGGATAAGATTCACCACCCTTGGAAGTATCGTTATGAACCTGTGATCTCTTGGTGTAAGTGGATCCAACCTTACTACCTTGGAACATCATATCACAAAAACACATCATGTGGATATATTTTCCATAAAAATGACAAGTATTGAGAGCCTTCATAAAATTTGGCTTGGTATGATCAGGTTTCCCCCACTGGTAGTAAACAACCAGCTGTTGTCCAGACAAATCCCCTGAAACTAGTCCTGAAAAAAATTGGCTACCTTTGTGCTTCCTTTTCTGGACAGAAGATACAACCTAGATAACGACAGTAATAACTAAGGATCCTCCCAAACCAGTTTTTTCATCAATGTTAGCCTATACCAAAGATTTCTAATCGACTACTTCTGCAAATATTATAAGGAACATAAGAATCATCATTGACTAAATATCCACCCACAATTCTAACTCAAACCCCTAATCCTTTGGGTAATCATTGGTGACTAGCTTTAGTTCCAAGTGTACCAACTCAGTAAAATGGGTGGAATACTCCAAAACGATGTTCTATCCCTATTCTATGGTCAAAACCTTCTAGGTATTTACCCCTAATAATGTCTTGGGATAAAAAAATGGTTGAATATTTACTTGAAATAAGTCTAGGTAAGATCCTCATGAAACTCATCTTGCAAAATAGAGTCCCACCATCTTATTCCCAATCCTTTAAGCATATACTTGGAAAAAAAACCTTAGAGTCCTCATGATTCTTCAAATATTTTAATATACTCTCAATCTACTCAATACATTCTTTATATTATTAGGGTCCTTTGTCACAATAGAATACAGGTGGATGATTATTTGTAAATTATAAGCCATGATCCATTAATCATCTTGGTTTCCTGACACCTTCTTGACCTAATGTTTAAATAGTGTAAATTATAGCTTCTATTAATGAAGGGACCACTGAAGGATTTTCCTATGGAAACTGTCTCACATCTCCCTCACTCAAAATTGGAAGAGATATTCTAAGAGGAATTTTCTAACAAATAATACATAAACTAATCGGTCATGAGAAGATTCCAAAATCATAGGACCAACTTTAGGTATCAATATAAATTATTTAAAACAATAATAATATAAATCAATTATGAATTCTTTAAACAAGGATGATGATTTAATAAAAGAACGGGTCTATTTAAATAAACCCTATATCTGATTCATTCAAATAACCTCAACCACCAAGTCTTAAGCTAGGGAAAAACCTCGATCAACCATGGTTACTTGGATTCAGACACCAAAGTGAGTTGGACAGGCCCCTTTTCTGCACTTACTACTTGAATTCCAATAGTCTTGACTCTGATCTACCAAAACACCAAACCAAACCCAAGAAGTGCCAGAAAAACTTTATACTGGGTATTCCCTTTGATAACAATTTGTAATGAACCATCCCGGTTCAACTAGAAAATTCTCCCAAGGTGGTCCACCATATAGTGAGATACATACTAGAACCATAAGTATCATGTAAAACTAAATAAACATAAAAGTAAAATGTAGAATAAATCAATACTTATCCATGAGACATACAAAGTCTAGACACACCATCCAAACTAGAAAGATAAAATAGACCAAACTAATAAAGTCTCTATGTGACCAACCGTCACCACCAAGCCATCCCACTATGAAGGTGACAGATGATAAGAGAACCTAGCATGCTACATTTTTCCCTTCCCCTTCCCTGAGTCTTGCAAAATAAGGTCTACAACCTATCAAAGGAAAAATTAGGGTGTGAGCATAGATACTAATAGTATATCAATAAAGAATCTATACAATTTCTAATATCAATAATGCATAAGTTCTATATTTATAACAAAATCCAGTTTATAAATCATTTTCAAAAATCAAAACATTTTAAAACATTTTCTTATTTTCCATAAATTTATACCATATTCACCAAATCTGATAATATATTAGGTATAAAATAAAATAAGTGAACTAAACATGTGAGAAAATATCCATGAAATAAACCATCATGTGATAAACCATGTATAAAGGAAAAAAACATGACATTTGGGCTCTAGCCTATGGGAGTATGTACTAGACATAAAAGAATCCTAAACCGGCTATATGTTGGTTCCAACTGATATCGAGTTCTTCCATAGTCTGTAGATGTCAAAAAATTAACCCCTAGTGGTGCCACACACACTAGGGCCACCTATATCCATTTCCTAATGCACCTAAGGTTCATAATGTGCTAAGTTTTTTTTAAAACCATTTCCAAAACCATGCTCACATTTAATTAAAAAAAACTTACATCAAATCAAATCCATTTCATGAACAACCCAAAGGGGTCAATAAGAATATATATCAATTAAAGAATTAGCAATACTTACATAGATCCACCTACCTCATGAATGATAGAAACCTATCCACCTTCAATAATAGAGATTGAAAAACCATGGATTAGACTTAGAAAGACATTTCACGACAAGAAACTTAAAAGGGTTGATAGAAAACACTAATTGATTATGAATCTAAATCACAAACATAGTCAATGCTGATGTAGTGACTAAAGGAAACAAAGAAGTAGAAATACTACTTACCAAGGATATGTGACACAACTTCCACATGATTCAAACACCAAATATATTAATTAGAAAGGAGGAAGATGAACCAAAATATCCTAAAATAATCATATGGTTCGAGATGTAATATTGTGCATAAATTGATAAAAGAGTCAGGTGTGCAATGCGTTTAAAATCATTGGTCATGAGAAATTCATGTCATGAATCTATTTCACGACATAAAATCCTACAAATTATAAATATACTAAAAAAGGTATCGGATTAGATTAAATTAAATCCTGATCGGAGTTTTCATGTTGTGTAATGGTTTCACGTCCAGTAAACATTTCATGCCCTGCATGAGACTCATGAAATATACACTACAACAAATTCACACCGTGTAACCCATTCATAGTGTGAATGTGTCCAGCAGGCAGTGCTCCACCCAGTTTCATAAAAAAAACCTTCGAACCAGAAATTATGGATCTCTCGGTCCCAAGGAGCACCCTCTAAAGTCATTTACACATTTATAACTAGACTCCATTAATCCAAAAAACATACATCCCTGAACTTTATGTCATTTTCCTTGGCAAAGGATCTTCATTCTCGAGAATCCTGTAATGTAACCAAACAAAAAGGGAAACCAAAACAAGAATCAAATCATACCCAAAGAAAGGTACGGGGTGTTACAATTAGTGTAACACCTCTGGAAAATTGGGACTTAAATGGATAAATGTTACTACCCATATCAATAAGGTGCATCTTTATTTTCGGGAACCTACCTGATTAGAACTCCATAATTAAGTGTGTTTGACCTAGTGTAGTGATTAGGATGGATGGCCTCTTTAGAAGTTTCCTAGGGTGTGTATGAGTGAGGAAAAAGCACACTAGAAGAACATGTGTTGTCTTATGGGAACAATCATTAGTTAGATAAGTGACATCGGTGAGTAATATTTTTCAGTGTGTTGGGAAGGAAATCATGGTATTACAAGAGACCCATGTGGTCAGTTGGCTAAGTTCATGACCCAAGGTAGGTCAATTTGTGACAAATGCTATTAAAGCCAATACATAGCTGAAAGTGCAGAAGCATTGCATGGGTTTGAGGTTTGGGGTCTATAATGAGAACGTTGAGTTTTAAAGGGTGGAGAGGGTAACACCACTAGAAAAGTGAGACTTAAATGAATAAATGTTACTACCCAAGTAAATAAGGTGTACCTTTCTTTTCAGGAGCCTACTTGATTAGAATTTCATAGTTAACATGTTTGGCCTAGAGTAGTTATCAGGATGGGTGATCTCCTGGGAAGTTTCTCAGGGCGTGTGTAAGTGAGGAAAAATCACACTAGAAGAACATGTGTTGACATGTGTGGTCATTAGTTTGATAAGTGACCACAGTGGGTAAGACAACCAGGGTATTATATGAGACCTATGGGTTCAGTTGGCTAGGTTAGGTCATGACATGTCGTAATAGATATTGTATGTCACTATTCACTCAAAAATTCAGTTGTTTCATAAAATTCTCAAAAATTTACCATTGGATAATTTTGACATGCTGATTCTAAAATTAATATCCTTTAATTTAAAATAATTTCATATACATAATAATTTTAACAATTAAATATAAACTCTTAGTGTATTTTAAATTCATGCATTTAGCACAAAAATTTTAAAAATTCATTTTAATAAATATTTATTATTCTAAGCCATATATATGTATTTATAATCTCAATAATTGATTAAGAAAAATCATTTATATTTATTAATTATACTACTAGAATATTATATTATTTATTTAACAGAACGCTTATATATAACAGTCACATTTCTATTACAACAATTATATTACTATGTTATTATTCCAATGAGCACCTTATAGTTTCAACAACCACATTACCCATTATAGAATCGTTCATATCATTCTCTTAGTTTTTTTAAAATGTCCATCTATTTTCTTAGTGTTTTCTTTCACTACCACAGATCTGGAAAAGGGATGTGTTGACTTTTATCAACGCTAAATAGAAAACACTGATAAAAGGGGGGGTCTTTATCAGCACTAGCTAAAAGCACTGATAAATCTACCCTTTATCAGCATTGATAAAGGCATACCTTTTATCATCGTTTTTTTTAGCGCTGATAAAAGGTAGATTTATCGGTACTATTATTAGCACTGATAAAATTTTTTAATAAAAAATATTATTGATTAATATAAAATTATTATATTTATATTCAAAAATAATGTTTATTTATATACATTAAATAAAAAACACATGTTTATAATTAATTTAAATTTTTTAATAATTCAAATATATATATGATTTTTTTTAAAAGGTATTTCTAAGATTATAATTAAATAAATATGTATTTAAATAATTATAAGATTATAATAAATTTTATTAAATAATAAATATATTTATTATATTTATTATATTTATTATATTTATTATATTTATTATATTTATTATATTTATTATATTTATTATATTTATTATATTTATTATATTTATTATATTTATTATATTTATTATATTTATTATATTTATTATATTTATTATATTTATTATATTTATTATATTTATTATTATATATAAATACTTTTTAAATATAAATATTTATATTTATAATTATAAATAAATATATTTAAATAAATATATGTTTCCAATGAATTTGGTCGATAAATATATTGATGCATGAGTATAATTGACGTGCATATATGTTATGTATTCATCATGAATATTCATTTATACATTATACCCTTATTATTATTCATGTTGTCCATATGTGATGACTCGTTTTTTATTATATATACTTTACTAGGTATATGATTCATTCATGTTATACCCATGAATCTATTATGTTCTCAAAAATACTTATAAAATTACAATAAATATGTTTATTATATTTATAATTATATATAAATACTTTTTAAATATATTTATTTATAATTATAATTATAACTATATATATTTAAATAATTATAAAATTAAAATAGATGCATCTATTATAATTTTATAAATATATATATATATATTGATAAATATATTTATTTATAGTTATAATTATAAATATATATATATATATAATTATAAAATTATAATTAATATATTTATTATACTTATAAAGTAATAAATATATATAATTAAATAAAAATATAAAAATATTTATAAATAAATACAAATAGTTATGAATATAATTCTAAATAAATATAGATATATTTAAAAAATTATAAAATTATAATAAATATATTGATTATATATAGTTTGGCCTTCGGGCCACCGGTTTGGGCCTACGGGCCATAGGGCCTTCGGACCACCTAAAGGCATTCGGGCCATAGGGCCTTCAGGCCACAGGGTCTTCGGGCCACATCGCCTTCAGGCCACAAAGACCATGGAGCAGCCCAGATTCCAAATAAAGTAGACCCATAAGAGGATTTAGAGTAAAGTAACAATCACCATAGCAGAGCTAACCGGATTGGAAGAATAATAGGGTATGGCAATCGCCATTGGGACCAGACACCGTACAACTTTGCATGGGACAATGCTAGCTGATCAGCAATGTGAGGTGGGCAGCTAGGTGCCTTTAATGATGCAAATGATGGGGAGGGGTAGTTATGGTGGTTTGGGTCTTCAGGTCATGTATTGGGTATTGTGCCTCTGGGCCTTTGGGTCATGTATTGTGCCTTGTGTCATTGGGCCTACAGGTCAAGTAAGGGTTCCCTCTCAACCTAATTAAAAAGGGGATTGTCTAAGAAATCAATAAAAAGAAGGCATTCGGACCATTTAGGGTAATACAAATAGTTATAATTATAATTCTAAATAAATATATATATATATTTAAATAATTATAAAATTATAATAAATATATTAATTATATATATTTATAAAATTATAAATATATTTTTTCTAATTTTATAATTATTTAAATTATATATATATATAATTATAACTATAAATAAATATTTATTTATTATTTTTTTTAATTACAAATAAATATTTATTTATTTAAATTTAAAATTATAAATAAATATTTATTTATTTAAATAATTATAAAATTATAAAAAAAATATTTCTTATTCTTATAATGTTATAAATATATACAATTAAATAAATATATTTATAAATACATACAAATATTTATAAAGAAATAAAAATATGTATAATTATAATTATAAATAAATGTAGATATATTTAAATAATTATAAAATTATGATAAATATATTAATTATATATATTTATAACATTATTAATATAATAAATATATTTGTTATAATTTCATAATTATTTAAATATATAAATATATTTATTTATTTATTTATAGTTATAATTATAAATAATTATATATTTATTTATAATTATAACTATAAATATATTTATTTATTTACTTATTTAAATAATTATAAAATATTAACAAGTATGTTTATTTTATTTATAATTTTATTAATATATATAATTAATATATTTATTATAATTTTATAATTATAAATAAATAGTTATATATTTATAATATTTATACATATTTATATATTTATAACATTTATAAATATATATAATTATATAAATATATTTATTATATATATCCATGGGCTACACCTCATGGTCTGCACTGTTTTGATATATTTTTTATATATATAAATATATTTAGTTATTTATTTATTTATATTTATAATTATAAATAATTATTTATTTATTTATTATATATATAATTTTATAAATATATGTAATAATATAAATAAATTATTAACATTATATCTTTATCAGCGATTTTTTAGCGATGATAAATATGGGCTTTTATTAGCGCTAAAAAACACTAATAAAGGTCTATTTTTATCAATGCTAAAAAATCTGTGATAATTGCATGTTTTATTAGTTCTTTTTATTTTAGCGTTGATAAAACATACCTTTATCAGTACTTTTTAACTAGTGCTGATAAAATTTTTACTCGATTTTATAAATGAACCCTAACAGTTGGCTTCTTCTCTCGCACACCTCAAGCTCTCACGGAAGCCAACCCCTGCCACTGCCAACCCCTTTTCTGCCCTGACCCCTCCTCTGCGGCCACAAATCCCTCCTCTACCGTTGTTAATCACTCCTATGTCGTGAACCCCACCTCCGCTGTGAACCCCACCTTCACCGTTGAACCCCACATCTACCACAAACCCCTCCTCTGTCGAGAACCCACCTCCGTCGTGAACCCCACCTCTGCCGTGAACCCCTCTGCAACCTCTGATGTCGCCACCTACCCCGACTCTGTCACCGTCGGACCCTACTTCTTCCACCGGACCTCCAAATCTAAGGTATGCTCTTATTTTATTTGGAATGGTTAGATAGTGAAAGATTAATTATAGGGTTTTAGTGTTTGAAGTCTTTTTTGATGTATGAATTATGTGTTTGGTTAGATTCATTAGTGTGAGACAATGGTTTTTTTATTGGTAAAGTGATTGATTGGTTTTTTTCATATTCTATGAAACTTTTGATAATTTTATATGTATAGTTGTATATTACTTTGATACAATTAAAATTGTTGAATTTGGATTGATCTAAATGTCAGAACATGTTTGGATGAGGTGGTTTGATATATTAAAAATTTTATAGGGATTTTTTTAGGTGAAAAGTATCATGATTGGTATTATAATGGAGTGATTCTAGTGATTATTTTGGATAAAATAATTTTTTTCAATGAATAAATAAGATAAAATACTTTTGAGGTAGAACTTATAGTGAAAGTGAGATCTGTGTTTGGGTTTTGATTAATATTTTAATGATTGGTTTGGGAAGAATCGAGGTGTTTTCTATGTATGGTTTTCTAATATATATTTTAAATTTTATCATGTTTAATTACAGGTGTTGATGTGTAAGTGGATTCTTCAATGGATGTTATACCATGTTGACATGATAGTTTTATAAATGTGTTTCATTGATTATTAGTTTTGTGATTTTAGAAAAACATCAAGGGAATATTTAGGTAGAGATGTGGGAATTCTAGAGACATGAGTTATAATATTATGGTCACACGTTTATAGTACCCCTATCTTAGGCCTCACACCAGCTACTGGAATTTCTTTCTTGATGAGGCCATTAACAGTGAGTTGATTGTGTTTCATTTGTATTGTAACAATATTCAAGTGTGATGATTCCCAGCCACTTCGGTGGTGGTGCGGTGGTGAAGGAGAGTGGCACATCCATGCTGTTCTTTGGGAGGTTCAGGGTTCAAATCCTAGGTGTACGATTTTGGGTTGAGCCTCTCCCCCAGGATCCACCCGCCTTTCCGGGTCTCCCGGTCTCATATGGGCGAGCAAATTGAGGTGTGACCCAATCGCTGACGGATCACTTGAGGGACCATCGCTACCAGGCCATCACCCTCCGGGATGCTCTGCCATCTCAGCTGGTAACGGCTCCCTCCCTGGCTGGGGCACTACCTCAGGGAGTGACCTCTTCATGGGGGATGTGGGTTTCCATGTGTGGAGGGTTCAAAAAGGCCACACTGGGGAATTCCCTTTCAAAACTGAAAAAAAAAAGTGTGGTGATTCCCTTAATTTTTCAACTTAGATTATCTCCTTAGGCCTTTGGTAGGTACCCATTAGTGTTTGATGCTTAATATTTTATTATTATATTATCTTATGGTTGTATCTTGGTAAATTATATTTTCTTTAAAAGAAAAATATACGTTTTGTTAATTTTATTTACTCAACCCTATGTGATAAAATTATTTTCATTATTTTCCCTAAAACTATAATTTTTTTGTTTATCTTAAAAAATGAATGGTATAAAATCTTTGATGATATCCTATTAGGCTCTTTGCTCACACCATACATACACACATTGGTGTGTGTATAGACTTAGTTTTCTATGATACTGGTAAAAGGAAAGGGTCACACTTTTATAGTAGTGTTCTATAGTCACTTGTAAAAGATATAATGATAATGGGATGTAGAGGTCACCATAGGGAATAAATAGACAATATTCATTTTGTGTTATTTTAAGATATTTACTATAAAGTGTCTCTCTTGAAAATGAATTTGTTTTTTGTTTTCCTTTATATTTCGGATCATGTGTAAACCTATTATATCTTTATATTTTATAAAATGTTGGTTTTTTTATTCATGTATCTTTTATAAAGTGCCTCTATTAGGATTTATGTCTTTGTGAAAATTCATAAGTGGATCTTTTAAATTTAAGTGTTTTGAAATGTTTCTTACAAAATTATATGTGTTCAACATACCCTTTTTTCTTTTAAATAGCTTTAAAATGATTTAAATTTTTTTCATGGACTTAGGTTGCATGCCAAGTGTTTGTTAACTCACCTTATTGGCTTTTATAAAGGGATGTGAATGTTTTGAAATCGTATTTAATGATAGTTTTATTTTATCAAGGGGTGTGTGAAGTTTTAAATGAAAATTTGTAAAATGTAGAGGGTTTTCTCTCATTTTAAATGATTAATACTTTTGGGTCATGAAGTTTTCTTGAATGATTTAAAAAATGAATTGTGGATTTGTCAAAGAGTTCTTGGAATTGATTTGTTTATTTTAAAAAGAGTGTGTTATTTTAAAGATGAATTTGTGTAAATGGTTGGTTTTTTAATGGTATTTCAAGTGTGATTTTATAAATAGTTTTCAAAGGATATCTGAAATTTAGTTTTTCCATTATCTTTTAAGTTTATATTTTTATAAAATTATTAAAACCATTACATTATGTAGGTAAGACAAGTAGATGGATAATAACACCATGGAAATGGCATGTCACTAACTCTATCCAACCCATAAGATATCCATCATGACCTTACTCCCACAAAAGGTGAATTAATGTTTAACCCCATTGAAACTCCTAAACCTACTTTGCATCCAACATCACTTACATGGTTTCAATTAGGGGGCCCCTTGATTGATATGTCTATTTAGGCATTTTCCCTCATAGGGATGCGATGGATTATTAATATGAAATGTTTGATGCTTATTCATGGATGTGAAAATGGTCTCTTTATTGTGAGGGTGTTAGAGTTGACATGTGATTTACTACTTATATTATATTTATTCATGTGATGATCATTGGATTATTGTTTCTCACTTCCACTTTTTTGGTTGTATGAGAACTGTAACAACCCAAAGTATTTCAATGGAAAATTCCCTTCTTATATTTATGTCATAAAAACACAAAATAATGAACTACTAAGTGATAAGTGACCTTTAAACATAATTTTGTCACCCCTATGTTTGGAATTTTAAAAATCCGACATACACGGTTGTGTTCAAGATAGTTTTTGGAGTCTAATGAAACAAAAACAATTTTTGGTGAATAGTAACCTACCCTTATGAATAGTAACCTACCCTTATGAATAGTAATATGACCCTTATGAATAGTAAATAAGAGTAACATTACCTATGAATAATAAAATAAAATTTAGACATCATAGAAAGTGATAATTTGACCTTAGTAAACGTTTTTGATATTTTATAAGTCATAAATAATTAATTATAATTAATTAATTAATTTAAAAGAATATTTATTTTCCTGTAATGTATTCATAAATTATTGAATCAATTTATAATAGTTTTTAGATAATTTTATAAGACCCTACGTAATTTTTGAAAGAACTGCAAAATCAGTTTTAATTTTAAAAAACTGTTTTTTTAAGTAAATTATGATTTTAATTAAATATTAAATTGATAATATTTAGAAAATTATTTTTGAAAAATGGACATCATTTTTGGATTCTACATGTCGAAAAATGGTAGGGTTAAATTTTTGGGTTTATTCTGAAATACTTCAATTTTCGGGTGAATAGAAAAAAAATACAGTTTTTCGCATAATCGGTATATACTAAATTGCATCATTAATGATGTAATGATGACATAAACATTCTAGAACTTTAGTTTCGGCCAAAACATATTAAATTTTATAAATTTTTCCTTTAAATACAATAAATCCAATTCTCAAACCTAAAAAGAATTTTCCAAAGCCTAAAGTCAAAAGGTGATTTCTTAAAGTGTCTTTTTCTCTTTCTTTCACTTTTCTTTTAATAAATTAATGAATTCGAATTATAAAGAAGAGTTAAATCCTAAAACGAATTATATTATATTGATATATTATTTAGGATGTAAAAAAACTACTATTACAACTCTAACTTATGATATATTATTTTATTTAATATTTTATACCAAAAAAACCTCCCTCCTCATGTATAAATAAGCCCTCCCCCTCCTCTTGCCAAACCACACCTCTCAAGCTTCAAGTAATGTCTAATCTCTTCCCAATAATCTCTCTTATCCACTTCCCCACATCCAAGAGATCCTGGTCTCATAAAAAGACCAAGCATGGTCCCTTAAGGAGGTTCTTAAGAGGAGGATTCTAAAGGTAATTTCTCTCCCTCTTCTCCTTTAATTTCCTTTCAAGTTCAAGTTCCTTTTTTGATCTCTCCCTACCTATATTCATCCAAACTATTTTATAACTACAGTATTATAAATATAATATAATCTTATGATTCTAATGGTATATTATATCACCCCACACCCTTTCCCTCTTCCATTTATTTTATTAAAGAGAATGTTGTTCATGAGGTGTTAAATTTATCACCTTCAAAAAACAACATGCTCTCTTCTTCCATTTCTACCTTCAATCTGGTCATGAAACCATTTTTATGGTTGAACCAGAATATTTTATATTTATTATGTTCTATTTTAAGTTCTGGAAATAACCTATGGCCTTATTACTAAGTTAAATGTTAAAACAATATCGTTGTGATCCAAAAACCGCCCAAATTAACCCAAATAACCATCATTAAATTTTTATCTAATGATTCGTCCACTTGGATCTAATATAACTCATTATAAAATCATTCAAGCTTTTGTAATATCATTAATAACATTTAATATCAGTTATGGATGTTTACCCACGATCTACCCAAACATCAAATTAAGAATACAAGTGGACCGCTCAAGAAAACCATAAAAACGAACATCCCCGAACAATGTTTTTAAACTCTATAAGTCATCCAAAGGAACATAATATGCAATAATGAAACCAGAATGAACCCTATTAATGTATAAAAGGTTTTGGAATTTCTAATTAATGAATATAATGTCATTATACAGGACATTAAAGAGAAGGAGGCATTCGAGTACAAGGTAAGGGGAAATCTCGAACCCAATTTTCTTCCTTCGGGTTCTCCCTCTTTCACTCCATTTTTGATATGGTTACTCCTCAAAGATCATTTGTTCATAATTTACTTTACTCTTCTGGAATATACATGTTTTTCACTGGTTTTTAAGTCCATAAAAATTTTTTCCAAAAGAACTCTTCTTTCAAGACCTCACCTTTTACCTCTCATTCAAGGTTGATGGTTCTTGTATCAAGTATGTTGTTCCCTCTTTATTTTGGGAACCCAAAGATTATGAATGTGTTATTATGAGATGAAACCTATTACTTTACATGGGTTATTTATGTACATGATTGATATGTGTTCTATTTGTAAATCATGATAATGATAATGTTATGATGTGACGGGTGCGCCCGGAATTATATAGCGCAATATGAATGTTTAAATGTGACGGGTGCGCCCGGAATTATATAGCGCTCCAATGCATTGGGTAAAGTGATTAATCTCATGAGTAAATGTGAAATTATGTGTGAACATGATGCTAGCTTTTTTCACAAGTATGTGTGGTAGTTAACCACTAAGACATGATGTTTCATTTTTATGCATTGCCACATTTGAAGTCTTTTATTTATACTCCTCTCATGTTCATGATCTTTTGCCTACGTCATGATTATGCTCACCCCATGCTATATTGTTCTTATCTACCCTCTTACTGGGCTTCTATCTCACCCCTTTTGATGTATATCCTCAGGTGGATACATGTACTAAGGAGAGGACAAGTGCCACTAAGAAGCTAGCGAAGAAGAAATTAAATAAATTTTTATGGTTGATGTTGTATTTGTTATGTATGGTCCTAGTTTTCCCAAGACACTAAACCTCTGGGTCCTCCATGTGTAATACTATTGTGTTGTTTATCTTTAAAATGATGTAATAGTAATGTAATAAAAGGGCGGTTTGTCACAGTTGGTATCAGAGGAAAGGTTTAGTTAATTTGGGAATTAGGATTAATAAACCCTAGAGAAAACCTCTAGCATGAAAATAAGTACAAATATGTACACAAAAATATTTACCTAGGGATCCCATATGTTATGTTTTTGGTATAATTGTTTAAATGGATAAGTTATTCATGACTTGTTTACTTATGTTTTGTTCTAACCTTTTCTATTTTAGAAAATGGTGGGAACCAGGAGAAATCAGGCCAACAACTCTTGCGAGGGCCAATGCAACGATTGCCCGAACAACATCCCCAATGATTTGGGAGGTGGAGTTCAAAACTTCATGGAGATGCTTACCCAATTATCTTGGGCTATGAATAATAACCATAATAATGGGGAACGTCCTCCTTCACCAAAGAGGGAGCAACTAGCTATCGAATGTTTTATGCGACAACAACCACCGACATTTTGTGGATCTTCCGATCCACTAGTTGCAGAACAGTGGGTCAACTCCATGGAGAAGATATTTTCTGTTCTTCACTGTTCTGAGACAGAGAAGGTGACTCTAGCCGTTTATCGTCTAGATGGAGAAGCTGATCAATGGTGGGCTTTGATTAAGAACACCAAGCCAAGGGAGGAAATTGAAGAGATGGAATGGGAAGACTTTAAGATAATGTTTCTTAATAAGTACTTCCCATGAACTCTTTGCACGAAGATGGAGAGAGAATTCATAGAGCTCAAGCAAAAAGAAGTATAATCTGTCACAACCTATGAAGAAAATTTTACAAGGATCGCAAGGTATGCTTCGGGTTTTGTTATCAACAATTATAGCAAAATTGATAGATTCTTTAGTGGATTAAAACCACATCTTCGAAAGGCTCTTGCAATTCGAGACTTTGGGAGTTATGAAGAAGTTGTTTGGTGTGCTCTCAAAGTGGAGATGGAGTTTGGAGAATGGTCCCATGGCTATGGTGATAAGAAAAGAAAGATGGAGTTTCAAGCTGGTGGATCTAGTGATAAAAATGGGAAGAAAACACAATGACCCACATGCCAAAAATGTGGGAAGTTGCACCATGGGAACTGCCTCAAAGGTATGGCGAAATGCTTTAAGTGTGGGAAGGAAGGACACCAAGCTCACGAGTGTCGAAAAGACATGAAAAGAAAGGATAATGTATCTGATGAAAGGAGAGAACCACTTGTGGTTCAATGCTACAACTGTAGGGAGCTAGGGCACTATTCAAACCAGTGCACTAAACCTCGATCTCTTGAGGTTAATCAACACCAACAACCACCAAAGCCAAAGGAACAAGGGAAGGCTTATGACATCACTACTGCGGAGGTGGAACATGATAATGAAGTCATATAAGGTACACTTACTATTAACTAAAGAATGGAAAAAGTATTATTTGATTCTGGTTCTATGCATTCCTTTATATCTTGCAAGTTTGCTAGAACTATAGAATCGAAGCCCTGAAACCTTGAATTTGAGATATCTATAAAAACACCAAGTGGTGAAATCATTGCAACCCAAGTGTTTGATTCTTCTCCTGTTGATGTATGTGGGAAGATTCTTCTGGAAAATCTCGTAATACTTCCCTTGGTGGAATTCGACGCTATAATAGGAATGGATTGGCTCTTGTTATATAGAGCACATATCAACTGTTGGGAAAAGGAAATATATTTTCATATTCCGAACCATCCCATGCTCCTATAAAAATGCAAGGAAGATCATGAATATCCTTTGAAAAATTCTTCAATGGTGTGGGTGATGATTCCCTATGAAGAATCATACCTCGCCCAAATGGTTGAGTCGAAGGAAAGTGCCAACCTTGAGGAAATTCCCATCGTGAGGGAATACAGTGATGTATTTCCTGAAGAGTTACCCGGAATTCCCCTGGATCGTGAGTTAGAGTTATCAATTGAACTCATACCCGGAGCTACTCCTATCTTGAAGTGCCCCTATAGGATGGCTCCTATCGAACTGGAGGAGTTAAAGAAGCAGCTGCAAGAGCATCTGGACAAAGGGTTCATACGCCCTAGTGCATCACCTTGGGGTGTTCCAGTGCTCTTTGTAAAGAAGAAGGTTGGAACCATGCGGTTGTGTATCGATTATCGGGAACTCAACAAGATCACCATAAAGAACAAGTATCCTCTCCCAAGGATTGACGACTTGTTCGAACAGTTAAGTGGAGATCAATACTTCTCAAAGGTGGATTGTCATTCTGGATATCATCAAGTAAAGGTGAAGAAGGAAGATATTCAGAAGACGGCCTTCCGTACAAGGTATGGGCACTATGAGTTTTTGGTGATGCCCTTCGGACTTACTAATTCCCCTGCAATCTTCATGGATTTGATGAATAGAGTCTTTAGACATTACCTCGACAAATTTTTGGTAGTTTTTATTGATGATATTCTCATATACTCCAAGAGCAAGGAGGAACATGAAGAATATCTAAGACTTGTGTTGGTGACATTGAGAAAAGAGAAGTTGTACGCCAAGTTCAGAAAGTGTGACTTTTGGATGAATCAAGTCACGTTCTTGGGACATGTGATCACAAGCGAGGGAATTTCTGTGGACCCTTCAAAGACAAAGGCGATTGAAGAATGGCCCAGGCCCTCTAGTGTCACAGAAATCTTTAGTTTTCTTGGATTAGCTGGGTACTATCGACATTTTGTGAGAAACTTCTCACGATTGTCAATCCCACTAACTAAGTTAACAAGGAAAGGGGTAAAGTATGTATGGATGGAAGAATGTGAGGGAAGCTTCAAGGAGCTAAAGAGAAGGCTGATCATTGCACCTGTACTCACACTATCGAAAAGTGGAGAAAGTTTTGTGATATACAGTGATGCTTCAAAGAAAGGCTTGGGTTGTGTACTCATGCAAAATGATAATGTGATAGCCTACGCCTCACGACAGTTGAAGATCCATGAGCAGAACTACCCGATTCATGATCTAGAGATGACAGCCGTGATTTTTTCCTTGAAAATCTGGCGACACTACCTTTATGGTGAGAAGTGTGACATATACACTGACCACAAGAGCCTAAAGTATATATTCACACAAAAGGAGCTCAACATGCGTCAAAGGATATGGTTAGAGCTAATCAGGGATTACGATTGCTCTATTCACTATCATCCTGGGAAGGCGAACAAGGTAGCTGATGCTCTAAGCAGGAAAGAACCTGCTACTTTATCCATGTTGAGGATTGAGAAAGACCCTGTCTTCTTGGATTTGAAAAAGATGGATTTGGAAATCATAAGGGCAGGGGATACATCCTACCTTGCCCAAATGATTGCGCAACCATCCATCCAAGAGAAGATTAAGGAAGCACAAAGGGATGATGTGGAGATACAAAAGAGGTTGAATGCAGTAATGGAAGGGAAGCTGCAAGAGTTCCATATTGACGATGATGGTGTGATTCGGTTTGGAACGTGGCTTTGTGTGCCTTCATCACCCAGGATAAAGAAGGAGCTATTGGATAATGCACATAGCTCAACTTTCTCTATCCATCCTGGAAGTACCAAGATGTATCGTGATCTCCGAGAACACTTCTGGTGGGATAACATGAAGAAGGAGATTGCAGAATATATATCAAGGTGCTTGGTATGTCAGTAAGTTAAAGCTGAGCAGCAAAAGTCCAAAGGTATGATGCAGTCATTGCCTATACCCATGTGGAAATGGGAAAATGTTACTATAGACTTTGTCACGGGTCTCCCGAAGACGTCAAAGGGAAATAATACGATATGGGTTGTGGTTGATCGACTCGCCAAGACTGCCCATTTTATCGCTATTCGGGAAGACCTCTCACTTGAACAGCTTACAAGGATATATGTGAAGGAAGTAGTGAGATTGGACGATGTTCCACTCTCGATTGTCTCTGACCGTGATCCAAGGTTCACATCTAAATTCTGGAGGAGCCTTCAGCATGCTTTGAGTACTGAATTAAATTTCAGCACGGCCTATCACCCCCAAACTGATGGTCAGTCTGAAAGGACTATTCAGACACTTGAAGATATTCTAAGAGCCTGCTCTCTTGAATTCAAAGGTGGTTGGGATCAGCACCTTCCATTGGTTGAGTTCTCATACAAAAATAGCTTCCACTCGAGTATTCAGATGGCTCCGTATGAAGCTCTTTATGGGAAGCGATGTAGAACTCCAACCTGTTGGGATGAAGTTGGAGAACTAAAGCTACTTGGTCTAGATCTTGTTCAAGAGATGACAGAGAAGGTTCAAGTCATCCAGAAACACATCAAAGCTGCTCAAAGTCGGCAAAAGAGCTATGTTGACAATCGTCGAAGGGACTTGGAGTTCGACGTTGGAGATAAAGTCTTCCTTCGAATATCTCCATGGAAGAGAGTCATGAGATTTTGGAAGAAAGGTAAGCTAAGCCCAAGGTACATTGGCCCCTTTGAGATCCTTGATCGTATAGGATCCGTGGCCTATCGTCTGGCACTTCCACCGAATATGGCTCAAGTTCATGATGTGTTTCACGTATCACTACTGAGGAAGTACATTCCAGACCCCTCACATGTACTAAACTTAGAGGTGGTACAGTTGGAAGATGATCTCTCCTATGAGGAGCAGCCGGTAAAAATTTTGGACCAAAGTGATAAGGTTCTACGCAACAAGACAACCCGCCTTGTCAAAGTGTTGTGGAGGAACCATAAGTTTGAGGAAGCAACTTGGGAACCAGAAGAGGCAATAAAGGAGAAGTACCCTCACCTGTTTGTGTAAAGTGAAATTTCGGGGGCGAAATTTCTTAAGGGGGGAAGAATGTAACAACCCAAAGTATTTCAATGGAAAATTCCCTTCTTATATTTATGTCATAAAAACACAAAATAATGAACTACTAAGTGATAAGTGACCTTTAAACATAATTTTTTCACCCCTATGTTTGGAATTTTAAAAATCCGACATACACGGTTGTGTTCAAGATAGTTTTTGGAGTCTAATGAAACAAAAACAATTTTTGGTGAATAGTAACCTACCCTTATGAATAGTAACCTACCCTTATGAATAGTAATATGACCCTTATGAATATTAAATAATAGTAACATTACCTATGAATAATAAAATAAAATTTAGACATCATAGAAAGTGATAATTTGACCTTAGTAAACGTTTTTGGTATTTTATAAGTCATAAATAATTAATTATAATTAATTAATTAATTTAAAATAATATTTATTTTCCTGTAATGTATTCATAAATTATTGAATCAATGTCTAATAGTTTTTAGATAATTTTATAAGACCCTGCGTAATTTTTGAAAGAACTGCAAAATCAGTTTTAATTTTAAAAACTGTTTTTTTAAGTAAATTATGGTTTTAATTAAATATTAAATTAATAATATTTAGAAAATTATTTTTGAAAAATGGAAATCATTTTTGGATTCTACACATCGAAAAATGGTAGGGGTAAATTTTTGGGTTTATTCTGAAATACTTTAATTTTCAGGTGAATAGTAAAAAAATGCAGTTTTTCGCATAATCGGTATATACTAAATTGCATCATTAATGATGTAATGATGACATAAACATTCTAGAACTTTAGTTTTGACCAAAACATATTAAATTTCATAAATGTTTCCTTTAAATACAATAAATCTAATTCTCAAACCTAAAAATAACTTTCCAAAGCCTAAAGTCAAAAGGTGATTTCTTAAAGTGTCTTTTTCTCTTTCTTTCACTTTCCTTTTAATAAATTAATGAATTCGAATTATAAAGAAGAGTTAAAGCCTAAAACGAATTATATTATATTGATATATGATTTAGGATGTCAAAAAATTACTATTAAAAGTCTAACTTATGATATATTATTTTATTTAATATTTTATACCAAAAACACCTCCCTCCTCATGTATAAATAAGCCCTCCCCCTCCTCTTTCCAAACCACACCTCTCAACCTTCAAGTATTGTCTAAGATCTTCCCAATAATCTCTCCTAGCCCCTTCCCCACGTCCAAGATCTCCTGGTCTCATAAAAAGACCAAGCATAGGCCCTTAAGGAGGTTCTTAAGAGGAGGATTCTAAAGGTAATTTCTCTCCCTCTTCTCCTTTAATTTCCTTTCAAGTTCAAGTTCCTTTTTTGATCTCTCCCTACCTATCTTCATCCAAACTGTTTTTTAACTCCAGTATTATACATATAATATAATATTATGATTCTAATGGTATATTATATCACCCCACACCCTTTCCCTCTTCCATTTATTTTATTAAAGAGAACGTTGTTCATGAGGTGTTAAATTTATCACCTTTGAAAAACAACATGCTCTCTTCTTCCATTTCTACCTTCAATCTGGTCATGAAACCATTTTTATGGTTGAACCAGAATATTTTATATGTATTATGTTCTATTTTAAGTTCTAGAAATAACCTATGGCCTTATTACTAAGTTAAATGTTAAAACAAGATCGTTGTGATCCAAAAACTGCCCAAATTAACCCAAATAACCATCATTAAATTTTTATCTAATGATTCATCCACTTGGATCTAATATAACTCATTATAAAATAATTAAAGCTTTTTTAATATCATTAATAACATATAATATCAGTTCTGTATGTTTACCCATGATCTACCCAAACATCAAATTAAGAATACAAGTGGACCGCTCAAGAAAACCATAAAAATGAACATCCCCGAACAATGTTTTTAAACTCTATAAGTCATCCAAAGGAACATAATATGAAATAATGAAACCAGAATGAACCCTATTAATGTATAAAAGGTTCTGGAATTTCTAATTAATGAATATAATTTCATTATACAGGACATTAAAGAGAAGGAGGCATTCGAGTACAAGGTAAGGGGAAATCTCGAACCCAATTTTCTTCCTTCGGGTTCTCCCTCTTTCACTCCATTTTTGATATTGTTACTCCTAAAAGATCATTTTTTCATCATTTCATTTACTCTTCTGGGATATACATGTTTGTCACTAGTTTTTAAGTCCATCAAAATGTTTTCCAAAAGAACTCTTCTTTCAAGACCTCACCTTTTACCTCTCATTCAAGGTTGATGGTTCTTGTATCAAGTTTGTTGTTCCCTCTTTCTTTTGGGAACCCAAAGCTTATGAATGTGTTATTATGAGATGAAACTCATTCCTTTCCATGGGTTATTTATGTACATGATTGATATGTGTTATATGTGGCAATCATGATAATGATAATGTTATGATGTGACGGGTGCGCCCGGAATTATATAGCGCAATATGAATGTTTAAATGTGACGGGTGCGCCCGGAATTATATAGCGCTCCAATGCATTGGGTAAAGTGATGAATCTCATGAGTAAATGTGAAATGATGTGTGAACATGATGATAGCTTTGTTCACAAGTATGTGTGGTAGTTAACCACTAAGACGTGATGTTTCTTTTTATGCATTTCCACATTTGAAGTCTTTTATTTATGCTCCTCTCATGTTCATGATCTTTTGCCTACGTCATGATTATGCTCACCCCATGCTATATTGTTCTTATCTACCCTCTTACTGGGCTTCTAGCTCACCCCTTTTGATGTATATCCTCAGGTAGATACATGTACTAAGGAGAGGACAAGTGCCACTAAGAAGCTAGCTAAGAAGAAATTAAATAAATGTTTATGGTTGATGTTGTATTTGTTATGTATGGTCCTAGTTTTCCCAAGACACTAAACCTATGGGTCATCCATGTGTAATACTATTGTGTTGTTTATCTTTAAAATGATGTAATAGTAATGTAAGAAAAGGCAGGGTTGTCACAAGAACCATGTGAATTAAGAAATAGGTCCAAATGTATACTACACTAGATAACTCGCACACTAGATAGTTTCCCCTAGTTGTATGGTTTTCTTAGTCTATAGAAGTGTCCCTAATGAGGAATGTGTGGGTAAGTCGGGTGGATTTTCTATTTTTTTTAGGATTCAACATGGGCCGACTATTGGCCTCATTGTATTGTGAGTACAAAATTAAGGAATAATTAAATTCCCTCTATGATTTTGATATGTTGTAGATAATAGAATTGGAACCAGTAAAGAGGGATCTATAGAACAAATAGATTTATCATCTAAAGTACAAATGGGATGATAGTAAATAGTTCAAGGTGTCTCTAGTTGTAAATGTATTTAAATAATTAGAAGTATTAGATTTCATTTAGATTTTCTCTCCTAATGTAAAGTATATAATAATTCAGATGGTTCTCATATTGGTTTCCATTGAAGGTTTATTTCTAGAACAAATGGATGTTATGATTATATTCCTTCATGGAGATTCATAGGAAGAGATCTTCATAGATTAACTGGAAGATTTCGGGCTATATGAAATAGAAGGTTCAGTTCTAGTCTCAAATGGAGTTTATGTGGGCTTAAGTAGGCACAAAGATAGTGTAATTGTAATTTCAATGCTTTCATGGTAGAATTAATGTTCATGTAATGTAATGTAAATAATTGCTACTATATAAAGGTGTATTATGATGGGAATTTTTTCATTTTACTTCTTTATGTGGATGAATTTCTCTTAGTTAGACCAATGAAGGAAAGGCTGGAAGAGATAAAGATTGATTTATCTGGAAGATCCCAAATGAAGGAACTTGGTTATGGAAAGTGGATATTGGGGATAAATATTGAAAGAGACTTACAGTCTATAAATTTTTTTAGCCTTGGTTAATTTTTATATCATTTTTTTGTGTATTTATTTTGTTAAATATTAATATTACTGAATCAAATAGGATGGATATGAATAAAGAATGGATGGATACAAATCATCTGACAAAATAGTATGAATATGGAGTGAAAGAGTTTATCAAGTTTGCAAAAGATCATGCATATGACCCTTCTCAAATCATTTTTCCATGTTTATGTTGTTTTTATTCAAGACTAATTAGTCTATAGGAGTTGTAAGAACACTTGATATGTTGCAGAATAGATCGAAGTTATAAATGTTGGAATAAATATGTGGAAAAAGTGAATATATCTAGTGGTTGGGATATCACTTTGTTTTATGGATCATCTGATATGATTACAAGTATGGAAAATGAAGAATATTGTATCAAATATGTGATTATATATGTGAATGGTGATGAAGATCATATTGAGGAAATGACAAAGACAATTTAAGATAAACTTTTTCATTTCCCAAAATTGTTTGAGAAGTTAAATAGTTGTGAAAATATGACATTGTATGATGGTTGCACTAAATATACAGCATTGTCAACTATACTGAAGCTGTATAATTAGAAAACAGGCAACGGATGGAGTGATGTCGATTTTACAGAACTACTTTCTCTCTTAAATGACATACTCTGAGAAGATAATGAGCTCTCAAGACAAACATATGATGCCAAATAAATGCTATGATTAATGGGTATGATCTCTAAAAGAATACATGTCTTCCTGAATGACTTTATATTATTTCTCAAGGACCGAAAATCACTTATAGAATTCCTGAAATGTGGTGCTTCTCAATATAAGAAAGATGAATCTGATCCTACGAGAGTTGTATGGTACTTTACAATTATTCCAAGGTTTAGGTTCCTATATGGAAGTGAGGAGAGTACAGGGAAATTGATGTGTCGTGTAGATACAAGAAATAAAGATGGGAAACTACATCACCCGATAGACTCTCCTCAATGGAAAAGAATTGGTCTGAGTATCCTGAATTTGGAAACGGTTTGAGAAACCTTCATCTTATGTTATCTACAGATGGAGTGAATCCTTTTAGTTTTCAAAGAATCACTCATAGTTCATGGCTGGTTATGTTGGTAAATTATAAATTATCACCATGGTTATGCATGAAACAAAAAAACATCATGTTATTTATGCTTATATCAGGACTAAAACAACTAGGTAATGATATTGATGTTTATTTGGCTCTATTGATCAAATATTTGAAATTATTGTGGGATTAATTTGTTATGTTTTATGATGCTTACATAAATGAAGATTTCACATTGAGATCCATATTGTGTGGAATGATAAATGACTTTTCTACTTATGGAAAATTTTCAAGATATAGCATTAAAGTAACTCAAGTGTGTCCTATTTTTGAACAAGGTACACAGTCAATTAGGTTGAAACATTCATCGAAAATCATTTTTTTAAGACACCGCAGATTTCTACCCTGATGGAATAAGTACTGATATTGGATAACATCATTCGATGGAAGTTCAAAAGAACATAAAACACTGTATCCACTAACAGGTGGTCAACTTTTTGAGAAATTAAAATATGTGGACACTGCTTTTGGTAAAAAAAAATAAAAAAACATTATGAAAACCGGTTGGAAAAAGACATTATTACCATACTGGAATTATTTGTATGTCAGAAATTTTCTTGATGTTATGCATGTTGAAAAAAATGTATGTGATAGTGTCGTAAGCATGTTTCTAAATGCACCCATCAAAACAAAGGATGGAGTGAATCCTTTTAGTTTTTAAAGAGACACTCATACCTTTATTGTACTAATATTATATAGGGTGATAATGGATATGATTATATCTATCAACACCCACTCATTTCCTTGCAGTGATGGCTACGTTGTTCAATATCCAAAACGACAAGCTGCACAGTAGACCAATTCCAACAAGTCATGTGAGAGTGTTGATTAGCATAGCCCATGAGTTGATCACTGATCTATCTATTCCAATTTATGAGGAGGATATTCATATGGTAGAAAAATCTATTTGAACATTCATCACATGGTTTTCACATCTTGTGAAAAAAACATGTCGATAAAGAGGTATTAATTTCCAATTTATTTTTCAAGCTAAACCTTTAATAATTGATGAAAAAATGTCTGAACCGATAAATGTTATTACATAAGGATAAAGGGAAGGGGTTAAATGAAAGATCAACTCAAAACCATCTAAAGGATCGACCAACCGATCGAAAAGATCTACCGAAATCACCATTACCCCATCCGTTCTATATCTGCATTTACTAGCATTGAAGGTTCATGTGGATACAAAGTTAAAATATGGTAGTAGTCACATATTTGATTTTGAAGAAAATATGTATGTAGATTAATTTTGAGGCTAAATTTATGTTGAGAATGTAAATGAAATCCTAGACTATGATTGGCTAGGTGCCTCATTTATAAATGTATACATGAGGTATGTTTTCATGATTTGATTCTCCAAAAGTTGATATACTATGTTAATTATGTCTAAATAGATTTAATATTTTTGGAAGGCATATATATCAAAAACAATTCAAGGTATTTTCCCATGAAAAACAAAATTGGACTCGTTAGTCCTCACATCACCTTTACAGAGCAACAAAAAATAGAATCCAAAAAAAAGGATGAAATAGTGGATGGTCTGATAAAATCATTTGAAATCAAACTTGCAGATGATAGAATATTCTTAATACCAACATTATAGGGGTAAAACTTTATGATTTAATCATATCAAATATATTTTCATTTCTTTCATTACTTATTCCTTTTTTTTGTTTTTAGGCAACATTGGATGCTCATTGCGGTCAATTTGGATACTCCAAAGATTTATTTTATAGATTCATTGCATGGATACCCAACAAACCGACCACACATGATGGAGTTTTCAAATTTTTAATACACTACATCCAACATTTTAAAACTAAACATCAAGTTGTATAACTTATATTATATTTTAATAAGGATTTTATTATGATGGGTGGTGCATCGATATCATGAAAAATAAGGAATTAGGCCAGGGGCTAAGCACGAGGACCCTGAAAAGTTCTATGACTGGACAAGTATCATGGTATATATAATAATATTTCACTGTCCAAACATATATCAAAATAAATTAATTTTTCTCCTTAATGTTTTTTTAGTGTCTGAAACAAACAAATGGAAAAGATTATGGTCATTATGTTTGTAAATTTATGAGATAGATCATATTCCATGAAAAAACTAGCATCCTTGAAGAGGTATATTTTAAGATATTTACTATTTCATTTAAAATATTTATTAATACTTTGTGTATTTATATTTTTCAAGTACAACTATGACTGTTGAAAAGACTCATATTCGCAAGATGATATAGATGTTCTCATTAATGAATGGGTAGCATACCTGATTGAATAATGTACACAAATAGTATAAATATGTGACTTCCATAGAATTAGTGGATTGTTTCATATTTATGTTTAATTTACTTGTTTTTAGTATTACTCGCATAATAATTGTTTTCTTATATAGGTGGATTCCTTTATTCGAGTCAAGGTGTTTTGTTTGAAAATTATCATGCTCGTGAGAGATAGGACTTTAAGGATGAAACTCATAATTCAATGAAAAGGTAAAGTTTTTTTAATATACTATGTTTTTCCTCATAATATTATTTTTTATTTTCTATATTAACATAATCTCAATTAAATGTTTGACTACTTAATTTAAAAAGTGTCACTCACTGAAAACTGAGAAAATGTGATCGGATTGTCTTGATAATTTAGTATAATGAATAAAAAGTCATTTTTGACATGTATGAAGTATCCTCATGTTAAACCAATACACAATGCGATCAATATGACTCAAAATGTGTGTTTCTGATTTGAAATGACATTTTAGTAAAAAAACACAACTAGCATACTAAACACTAATCAAATACATTCAGATTGTTTTGATACTTTAGGATAATGATCTATAAGTTGTTTTTGACATGTAGGAATCAACTACACCTCAATATGATGCATGGTGTGGTCTGTATAATTGAATGTGTCTTTTTATTTAAATTTGACATTAATTTTAGTAAAAAGAACAAGTGACATACTGAAAACTAGATAAATGAGTTCATATTGTTTTTATATTTTATGAAAATGATCTATGAGTCATTTTTATTTTTAGTAGTTAACCACACCTCAATACAATGAATAGTGTGACCGGTATGACTCCAAATGTGTCTTTTTATTTAAAATTGACTTTAATTTAAGTAAAAAAGAACAAGTGACATACTGAAAACTGAGAAAATGAATTCATTTTATTTTGATAGTTTTGTACAATGATCAATGAGTCATTTTTGATGTGCAATAATCAACCACACCTCAATATTATGTATGGTGGGACCGGTATGACTCAAAGTGTTCGTTATCAGTTTAAAATTGACATTTTAGTTCAAAACACATCCCTCACTGAAAACCAAGAAAACATGCTCGGATTTTCTTGATAATTTAGGAAAGTGATTCAAAATTCATTTTTCATGTGTATGAAGCAGACTCACATCAAACCAACACACGATGCAACTGGTATGACTCATAATGTGTGTTCTAGTTTGAAATAAAATTTTAGTAAAAAAAACACAACTGGCATACTGAAAACTCAAAAAACGCATTCAGATTGTTTTGATACTTTAGGATAATGATATATAAGTCATTTTTTATGTGTAAAAATCAACCGTACCTCAATATGATGTACGGTGTGCTCAGTGTAACTCAAAGTGTCTCTTTTTATTTAAAATTGACAATAATGTTGGAAAAAGGAACAAGTGACATAATGAAAACCAAGAAAACACATTTGGATTGTTTTTATATATAGGAAAATGATTAGTGAGTCATTTTTGACATGTAGGAGTAAAACTCATCTCAGTATGATGTACGGTGTGGCCGGTATGACTCAAAGTGTGTTTATTTTAAATTGACATTAATTTAAGTAAAAAGAACAAGTGACATACTGAAAACAAAGAAAACACATTAGATTTGTTTTGATACTTTTATTAAAACAATCCATGAGTCATTTTTTACATGTAGGAATCAACCACACCTCAATCCAATGCATGATGTGACTAGTGTGACTAAAAGTGTTTGTTATCAGTTTAAAATTGACATTTTAGTTCAAAACGTGTCACTCACTAAAAACCAAGAAAACACGCTCTGATTGTCTTGATAATTTAGGATAGTGATTCATAAGTCATTTTTGATATCTATGAAGTAGTCTCATATCAAAACAATGCACGATGCAACCGGTATGACTCATAATGTGTGTTTCCAGTTTGAAATTACATTTTAGTAAAAAAACACAAATGGCATACTAAAAACTAAGAAAATGCATTTTGATTGTTTTGATACTTTAGGAAAATAATATATAAGACATTTGTGACATGTATGAATCAAATTAACCTCAATATGATTCATGGTGTGGTTCGTATAACTCAAACTGTCTCTTTTTATTTAAAATTGATATTAATTTTAGTAAAAATAAAAAGTGACATACTAAAAACTAAGAAAACGCATTCAAATTGTTTTTATATTTTAGGAAAACAATCCATGAGTCATTTGTGAAATTTTGGAGTAAAAAAACCTCAATATGATGTATGGTGTGACTACTATGACTCCAAATGTGTCTTTTAATTTAAAATTGATATTGATTTAAGTAAAAAGAACAAGTGACATACTGAAAACTGAGAAAATGCATCGGATTGTTTTGATACTTTAGGAAAAAAATCCATGAGTGATTTTTGACATGTAGGAATCATCCAAAACTCAATCTGACTCATAGTGTGACCAGTATGACTAAAATTGTACGTTATCAATTTAAAATTGACATTTTAGTTCAAAACATGTCACTCACTAAAATCTAAGAAAATGCGCTTGATTGTCTTGATGATTTGGGAAATTATTCATAATTCATTTGTGACGTGTATAAAGCAGTCTAACATCAAACTGACACATGGTGAAATTGTTATGACTCATAATGCATGTTTTTAGTTTGAAATGACATTTTAGTAAAAAAACACAACTTACATACTGAAAAGTAAGTAAATGCATTCGTATTATTTTGATACTTTATAAAACAATATATAAGTCATTTTTGATGTGTAGGAATCAATCAAACTTCAATATGATGCACAGTATGACTGGTATAACTCAAGGTGTCTCTTTTTATTTAAAATTGATATTAATTTTATTAAAAAGATCAAGAGGCATATTGAAAACTGAGAAAATGCATTCATGTTCTTTTTATATTTTAGGAAAATGATCCATGAGTCATTTTTGATGTGTAGGAGTAAATTGTACCTCAATACGATGTACAGTGTGACCAAAATGACTCCAAGCATGTCTTTTTATTTAAAATTGACATTAATTTAAGTAAAAAAGAATAAGTGACATACTGGAAACTGAGAAAATGTATTTAGATTACTTTAATTCTTAAGGAAAATGATTCATTGGTCATTTGTGACGTGTAAGAATCAACCAAACCTCAATTTGATGCATGGTATGACTGGTATGACTAAAAGTGTTTGTTATCAGTTTAAAATTGACATTTTAGTTCAAAACGTGTCACTCACTAAAAACCAAGCAAACACGCTCTGATTTCCTTGATAATTTACAAAAATGATAAGTCATTTGTGACATGTATGAAGTAGCCTCATGTAAAACCGACGCACGATACAACCTGTAGGACTCATACTGTGTGTTTTTAGTTTGAAATAACATTTTAGTAAAAAAACACAACTAGCATACTGAAAACCGAGAAAACATATTCGGATTGTTTTGATACTTTAGGAAAAATATCCATCAATAATTTTTGACCTGTAAGAATCATCATCACCTCAATACAACGCATGGTGTGACCGGTATAACTCCAAATGTGTCATTATTTAAAATTGACATTAATTTTTGTAAAAGAACAAGTGACATACTCAAAACTGAGAAAACACATTCAGATTATTTTGATATTTTAAGACAATAATCCATAACTCATTTATGATGTGTAGGAATCAACCACGCCTCAATACGATGCACGGTGTGACCGGTATAACTCCAAATGTGTCTTTTTTATTAAATATTGATATTTTATTAATGTATTCTCTTTCATATTGATGTTTATTTTATTTATTTGTAATATTACTAACATAATATTTTTTTCTTATATAGGTGGAATATTATCCTCGGGTTGAGATGATTTTTTCAACAATTGATACCATGGGCGGACATTTTTTAGTGGGGATCACGAATGTCAAAAATAAAATATTAATGTTTTAAAATGTTTGTTGGATAATTACAAATGTAATTATATAAAACATTGTTTGAAATGTATATACCATGGGTGGACATTTTTGTATTCATGATGTCAATTAAATGTATATAGAATTGTTTGAAATTATAGGTTTTTGATGGGTGTGTTGTTATATTAATGATATACCTAATTTGTGTATACATTTTCATACATTCTATTAAGTATAAAAACATGTTTTTGTCTGATACATGTTGTTTTGAAGATAAAATACTTTAATTTAGTGTTCATGAAGATTTTCAGGTATTTTTCATCCAAAGTCAAAAATAAGAAAAGATCAAAACAAAAGTTCAAATATACATGGAGTGTACTTTATACACACACCATGTACTATTACCCAGAAACGGATCAGACATACCGAGTGCACGCCCAAGTAGTCGACCAAATATTACACACTGTGTAATTCACTTTACACATTGTTTCTGCCCTTCTAAAAGTGGTTGGTGGTTGAATTCAATACTACACGCCATGTGGGGTGGTGCTACACACCGTGTATCCCCACCAACTGACCGCCGACGCATTCAAAGTTAAGGAGCGGTGCACCACTCACCTACCGAAAGAGAAAACAAGGCCAAACGAAATTAACCTAACTACACAGTGTATACTTTATTACACACCATGTAGTTTCGAAGTCTATAAATAAGAGGGTAGTCCTCTATGTTTGAGGTTGGACGTGCAGGGGAGGTTTTGCTGTTATTCCATTCAAACCTCCCTCGGATCCATTTCAAGTTTCTCCTTACTATTTTCATTTCTATTTTTAGTGTAATTATCCCCTTTCTCGTCTTCCTCTTGTATCCATGGTTGGAATTGAGTTTCAAATCAATCCACACACTATAACCATGGTCATAAGAGGCTAGTTTACCTTGTGTTGGGGTTGTGATAAGATTTTGGTTTGATTGTGATTTAATTTCTGAAGTAGTGATTTTATTATGAAATTGGTTTTACAATTCCTTTATTTAACTAAATTTCCAAAAATCACCATTGGTATCATATCCAATCAAGAACGATGCCAATGGAAAACATTAAAGGTGTTATAGTGGATGAACCCATGACTATTGGGGGAATTTTTTTCCACTGTTTTAGGGGTATAATATTAATGTGTATTTGAATGTCCAATTACTGGATCAAGGGATTGGTTTTTAAATACATAATCACTAGTTATCAGACTAATAAACTGTGATAGAATTGAATCCTCGTGGTAACTATTTTTATCTATAATCTAAATACTAAAGAATGAAAGTCATAATAAAACCTAATTGAATTATAAACACGACACGCTTGTTTTCTTTTTTTTCTTTTTCTCTTGTTTTAATTCGATTTTCACAAACTGTTTCACTTAGTAATATGTTCTCTTCACTCCTTATGTCTAGATAATCAACCAAGACTCTCTTAATTAATATTGTTTATTTACTTTTTCCTTGTTTCCTTATGGTATTGACCTCAACTTCCATTAGCTACCTAGTAGTTGGTTCATAAGGTAACAATCTAATTCTAATTTGGACCACTCCTTATAACGGGAGTAGTGCCAAATTCTAGCGTCGTTGTTGGGGAATGCACAGAAAGTGACAGTGTGAGTCTGGGTCAAAGGTTTGTTTACCCAGAATTTTCCATTTTTCTTTCTTTCTTTCTTGATTATTTTTCTTGGGAACCTCAACCTCACATCCCATGGATTATTATCCAACTGGGGGTGCTACGACCCACCTGGAGAGGATTTTTATCTGTATAATCCAAAGCTATTGTACTCCTACCCGGAAGAATACTATCCATACATGGATAATGGGTTCCAATACGAAGAAAACCCATGTACATTATTCACCACATCCCTCTCTTCTCCTTCAGAACCATTTTCGGGTAATACCGAAAGGTTATTATCGATGATAGAAGCATTTACCACATGTCGGTTGGACCAAAACGAAAGGTTGGGACGACTTAGAAATATGGTAAAACAGATCTCTGAGGTAATTTCCAATATGGATCATCCGGTTGTGTTTAAGTATGTGTGTTCTAATTTTGTTTCAACTAAGGAGACATGTTATGATGTGGTCCCCACATGTCATTCATTAGAAATTTCAGAAATTAATTTTCAGAACTCAAATTTTGAATACAGGAACACATCATGTCATGTTAATACTGAATTTGATCACACATTTATTTTAAAACCCTCAGTTGATTACATACCTATTCTGGAGGATTCCTGCAATTATTTTCAGGTATTTAGCATTGAAACATAGGAACCTCAAGGGTGGCCAGGTGTACCTGATCATACCAAGAATCAAGTCCACCTTCGGCATCTTCTGGGCACGAAGTAAGGTTACTCTAAGATTCCACCCATACCACCTGAAGTTTAGGAATCATGGAAACAAGATAAGGGCATCGGACACATGTGGTGGTTCGCACTGCAAAAGCCACATCCACCTTTAGATTAAGGGTAAGTAACTCAAACTCAGGTAGAGCCAAAGACCTAAAACAAAGTTTCTTTTTGGGGGGAAACCCAACCATTCCTTTCTCCCCTTTGTCTTTCTTTTCTGTTTTTAATAAACACACAGCGTGTACGTATACCCCACACATCGTGTTCTGCCTTTTCTTATGTCCACTGTAGAACTAAGATCAAAATGCTATTACACACCATGTATACCTTATCACACAAAGTGTATATTTCTTTTTAGTATATATTATTATAGAACTTTTTGTATAAGTAACTATTAATTAAGTTAATAAACAGGGATGAGGCCAGTGTAGATGGCAAGGTCACTAGAGTGTATCTGATCCATCACCAGTTCGAATCGCTCCACACCTATCTTCGGTACATGGATAATTCTTTTTTAACCCATGTTTTAAATTAAACATCATGTGAGGTGTTTTCAAAATAAAATAAAAGTTTTTTAAAATACAATAAAACCCATGATGGGGTTGGATCGGTTGGTAGGGTCGCAACCCAAGGATCCAAATGACCTGGGTTTGAGTCTTGAAAACCGACCCAATTCTGTCATTTTTCACTTCAATAAACCCACATGATGTGTATTTTGATAGATGTCATATGTATCATGTTTTTATAATAACTTAAAATGTTTTCCAAAATAAGAAATCACATGCGGGTGAAGTGGGATGATTGGAAAAGTTGTAGCCCTGGGTTCAAAATACCTCGGTTCGAACTCAGCTAATCTTCCCACTTCATCCTAGTCTTTCAAAAAGTAAAACCACATGTTGTGTGTTGTTCTTTTCCCCATGTAGTACCACACTAATACTTAAAATATTAAAAGTTAATAAAATTATGCAGTACTACAACCATCGCTCCAGCGGTTGAGGGCATGCATTTGGATCGGCCGATCGCCGGTTCGAATCGCGCCCCAAGCGCCAGATCGAAGGTTGTGGTTCTCTTTTTTCAATTTTATAAAACACGACGTGTATTTATCTGATACATTACGTGTATATATTTATTTTTAATTTTTAAATGTTGTCTATATTTCAAATATATTTATTTTTAAATTATAAATAATAATTATTATATAATTTACTATAATAATTATACTCGTTATATATTTTTATGAAAAAAACCATACATAGCATGTGGTCCCTCTACACGCTCGTGTTGTTCGGCTATAAAAGTCGGGATGCCCTACCCGGCCTGACCCCATGTCACAAGCCCCCCTCCTCCCCATTTTCTTCCTCCCCTCAGCTTATCCTGTACGCCATCCCCCCCCCCCCCACTTCCTTCAATCCATCAATTTCATTAATTTAAGGCCATGAGATCTCTCTTATTTTGATCCTTGCTCTAGGTATTCCATTTCTCACCCCTTATTTCATTGTTTTACAAGCGATTAGGGTGATTTTAGGAGCTGCTGGCCATTCGACTCCCCATGCAGTACACATATTAAATGAATAACACATGTCGTGTACTGTCAGTACACATCCACACATGCTTCGTTGATCAAATTTTAAAACACATGGCGTGTACATTCAGTACATTCCGTGTATAATGCCTTAGCCCGGTCTTTAGAAGCACCTGTGTACTACGACTACACGGCCCCAATCCCATGTATTAACACACGACGTGTATGTGCGGATCATGTTGTGTACTTTGTTTTCAAAAGAGTAGTCCGTGTAAAAGGGGGGTACACGGTTTTCAAGCCATGTTCTGAAACACATCGTGTAGTTCCTACACATGGAATGTATAATATTGAACAACCCCTCAAAGCCATGTCCGTGTATGGGCACTCACACGGACCTCACCCCCATGTTCTGACACATGACATGTATCCATTCTCACACACCGTGTACTGGCCATTTTCTAAACAGAGGCGCACTCAGCGTGTTTATCCAGAGTACACAAATTCCTAACCAGATCATACTACACGTCGTGTACATTGGATCCATACGTTGTGTACTTTTTTTCTGATTTCTTACCTTTTCTTTCTTCTTTTTTGTCTCGTTTTCTTTTTTTGTTTTTATTTCCTTCTATTTCAGCTATGGTAAATGAAGATCCTGCCAGTGGGAAGCGGCCTGCGGCCGCTACTGAGGGGGACAGATCGGCTCGCTGCCAGATTTGACTTTGGCCTTCCACGAAAGTCGCACCCGACTTTCCGGTATGTCAGATGTCGGCCTTAGCGACACTATCGCCTCTTCCATCGGCATCATAATATTAGACACCTATCGGTCATGCTACCACACCATCCATAGTAGCCAAGGGCTCTAGTGAAGCAGCTCCCACATCTAGTGTGGCCCCATCGGAACCATCCATGACTCTGGCGGATCCTACTGTGCCCGCACCTCCATCCAAAACTAGCACTACCTCAAAGCCATCTCTGACCCCATCAGTTGCTTCATCCGCTACCACCACCGCTGGACCCTATGCCTCAGCAGCTGCAGTCCCACCTTAGCATGCACCAGCAGTACCTCAGCCTCAGCTGTATCCCTACCTGATCTTTGCTAAGGGCCATCCTGCAGCAGAAAAATTATAGTGTCTGTCATGACACACGATCCAGCTAAGCGTTCGTTTCTTAGATATCATAGTGCCCCAACGTATGGGTGTCTATAAGGAGATTAAGGAGATCCTTAGCCACACACAAATTTTTGACACGCTTCAAGTTAAGACTCCTACCTTCCGAGATTTATTTTTGGATTTCTTAGCGACCTTCAAGTTCGATGGGCCCACATACCGCCAGATGCCCACCGATATAGCCACTCCAGTTAGATTTAGGCTGGGTGGACGACACTTTACATTGACTATAGCTGAGTTTGGCTGAGGGTGCAGCTTTTATCCCCATCCTGTCACCCCACATCCTATCTCCACCCTCACTCACTGTAAGCACTTTGACCTCATTGCCATGTGGTGGGAGATTTTTGGGTCTGACCACAGGTATACCCCCACTTCTCAGAAGAGCATGCTCATCATTTCCCCTCCCCTTTGTTTCATTCACTGATGCTTCAGTTCCATACTTTTCCCTTTCCACGAGGACATGGGTGTCATGTTCAGCCGAGACATGGACCTTCTCACCTATATTTTCTGGCACGACTACCCTTACATCCCTTATCTTACTGCGTCTTACTTCCACTCTATGATCACCAGCCGTCAGGGCAGCCTGAATGGCGGTTTCTATGCCACCTGGTTGGTCTGCTACTTGAGAGTTTTTGATCCATCTCTCTCTCATGATCACTTAGACTCTCCCCAGCGTATGGACTTCTTCATTCTTATCCGCATGAGGATGGTCGAGCATCGAGGAGACGACTTTGTACTCGTGCAGGACACCCCAGCTCCTATAGGGATGAGAGATGACTTGGTTTCCCCCGCTAGTGTTACTGATCAGGACTCACCCCATCCACCAACGGATGTTCCTTCTTCACCCCACCCCACTTCTTCCTCCCTTCCATCTTCTTCCACCATCTCTTCTTCTTGTGGACCCTCCACAACCCCACCTCCACCCGCACCCACGGCTGATTTCCCCATTTCCCTCTGCCTGGTCACGATGGAGCACCACCATGATACTATGGATTAGACACTTGTGTGGCTCAAGCAGATGTTGGGGCTACTTCTTCAGCACCATGGAATTCAGTTACCCCCAGCACCTCATCCTCCATCCAATCCTCAGTCATCCGCAGTGTGGCCACCATTCACCAAACTGGCCACGGATTCTGTTCTCCTCTCCACTACCGGACTAGCTGTTACTATTACTACTGACATCTAGGATGTGTTAATCGATCCTCCCATGCAAAGCACCAATCTTGTGCCTCCAGCTGCCGCAACGGATGTACTTATTGTGGCCACCACACGGAGCACCATGCCTGAGCTTCCATCTTCCACTACTACTGATCCTACTCTTCTAGATCCCCCTATTACAGATGATTCCTCTTCTGAGATGACCCCATGACTAGTTTTTTCACACTTGTTTCCTTATATATCTCTTTTGTGTTGTGCTTGTGATGTGCTGGTGTATGTGCCTGTAGATTTCTTTTTCCACTTTCTCCTCAGTCACAGGTCCTCTGGAGTGATATGGGTATCTCTTTTCGACTATTTTCCCTCTTTTTGAGCTCACCATGAGGTGCATATTATTTTGTAGGTTATTTTCCTTATTATTTTTGGATTACTTCTTTCAATATCTCCCCTCATCCTGACCCACTAGTGTTTTTCTCATATCCTCTTTTTCTTCTTAGTGTTGCACTTGGAGGACCCTGTAAAATATTAAGTGTGGGGGAGAGTCTCTGACTACACTAGCCTTTTCCCTTAAAATGATCTATGAGACATCATTAATGGATGAAATATTTTAAACTATGGAAAATATTTGATTAATTATATTTATAAATAATAAAGATATAAAAGGGAATTTTAGAAGTTACATGCTTATTTTAAATTTCAAAGTATTTTAAAATGATTGTTGATGTAGTTTGATTCTTGATTTAAATTCTTAGACATTTACATTTATTAAACTGCTCATTTTTATTCATGTTATGACCTAATTGACCATTTATTTTTCTCATTCCCGAGACGTATTCTAAGCCTTTTGACATATTCTTTCTCATACTCTCTTTTCTTGAGAGATTCTTGGGATATGCATAACTACTAGAACTTGTGAGTCTTTCTCTTCAAAACATGAAGATTTTGAATCACATTAAAATGATTGAGGCATTTGATTGTTTTTCAGCCCCTTTGACCTTAAGACCTACCATACATCTGATCTTCGTAAAACCCTTAGAAACCATGAACTTCCTTAATAGGAAGCCACATTACAAGCCTATTTATCCTTCCTATCCTAATTCTTTTATAATTTTGCATGATTATGCATTTGAGCTTTAGAGAGGGAATTTGGTGATTTATGGTACATTTTGGTGAGCAACTATGAAATTAAGTGTGGGGAGAGTGTCTCTTGTTCATTTGGGTAGAAGGGTTCCAAAACCACTATTCATTGTATTCTTAGTGGTCCTTATTTAAAAAATGAAAAATTCAAAAGAGGGACCAGATTCATTCATTACACTTTATTGATGGTTTATGGACCCATGTTGGCAAGGGAATATCACAGTGATGATACCCTTTAAAATATCTTGACTAGGGATGCATTTTTCATTAAGCTTTATTATTGAATATCATGCATTGTTATCTAAGAATCCAACCTCCTTTTCAAGCCTCTGAGACTATTTTTCACATCATTGCCTACCTTCCTGAAGCCTCAGAAACATTAAAACCTTATTGAAAGACCTCATGGTTTTTGTGATTTGATTTCTAAAGTAAAGAATGAGAATACTTGCAAGCCTATTGATAGAGTGTGTATACTTGAGATTAAGCATAACTCTGATAAAATGATCTTGAGTGATGAGTGTGGTAACTTCTGGTGAGGTAAATCATCAAGTGACATGCATATTTATGAAAAGTTAAACATTGTGAATAAAAGAGGATGTGAATCATTAATTAAATTATATAGGAGGCATGATTAGAATATCTTTGGAATTGAAATATGTTTGTGCCTTTTTAAAATCTTCTGCTCTGGGTATAGTGTTTATAAGTATCATTAGTTGAATGTTTCCCTTTGTAGAGCATGGATTATGTTAATTAGATGTTGAGATTTTGCTTGAGGGCAAGCAAATGACTAAGTGTGGGGGAGTTTGATGTGCCCAATTTGGGTATACATTTTCATACATTCTATTAAGTATAAAAAAACATGTTTTCACCGGATACATGTTGTTTTGAAGATAAAATGCTTTAATTTGGTGTTCATGATGATTTTCAGGTATTTTCCATCCAAAGTGACAAATCGGGAAAGATCAAAACAAAAGTTCAAATATACACGGCGTGTACTTTATACACACATTGTGTACCATTACCCAAACACGGATCAGCCAGACCGAGTACACGCGCAAGTAGCTGGCCAAAGATTACATGTTGTATACTTCACTTTACATGTCGTGTCCACCCTTCTAGAAGCGTTTGGTGGCTGAAGTCGATGCTACACACCATGTGGGGTGGTGCTACACGTCGTGTATCCCCACCAACCAACCGCCTGCACGTTCAAAGTCAAGGAGTGGTGCACCACTCACCTACCGGCGAAGAAAACAAGGCCAAATGAAGTTGACCTAACTACACGGCGTGTACTTTAGTACACGTCGTGTAGTTTCAAAGTCTATAAATAAGAGGGTAGTCCTCCATGTTCAAGGTTGGACATCCAGGGGAGGTGTTGTCGCACTGCCGTTTGAACCTCCCTCGGTTCCATTTCAAGTTTCTCCTTACTGTTTTCATTTCTATTTTAGTGTAATTCTCCCCTTTCTCGTCTTCCTCTCGTATTCATGGTAGGGATTGAGTTTCGGCTTAATCCACACACGGTGATCATGGTCATAAGAGGCTAGTTTTCCTTATGTTGGAGTTGTACTAAGATTCTGGTTTGATCGTGATTTAATTTCTGAAGTAGTGATTTTATTATGAAATTGGTTTTACAATTCCTCTAATGAACTAAATTTCCAAAATCACCATTTGTATCGTATCCAACCAAGAACGATACAAACGACAAACACTAAAGGAGTTGCAATGGATAAACCCATGACCATTGGGGGAATTCGTTGCCACTGTTTTTAGGGGGGTGGTATTAATGTGTATTTGAATGTCCAATTACCGGATCAAGGGACCGGTTTTTGAATACATAATCACTAGTTATCGGACCAAGAAACTGTGATAGAATTGAATCCCCGTGGTAACTATTTTAATCTATAATATAAATACTAAATGATGGAAGTCATAATAAAACCTGATCGATTTGTAACCCCAACACGCTTGTTTTCTTTATGTTTTCTTTTTCTCTTGTTTTAATTTGATTGTCAGAAACTGTTTTACTTGGTAATTTGTTCCCTTCACTCCTTATGTCAGGATAATCAATCGAGACTCTCTTGATTTGTATTGTGTCTTTGTCTTTCTCTCGTTTCCTCATGGGATCGACCCCAACTGTCACTAGTTACCTGGTAGTTGGTTCAGAAGGGAACAATCTAATTCTAATTTGGACCGCTCCTTGCGACGAGAGCGGTGCCAATTAACATCACAGTCAGCTAGACATTTACCAACGCTATTTTTAGCAATGGTAAATGAGGGTCTTTATCAGTGCTAAAAATAGCACTGATAAAGGTGGTTTTTATCAGTGTTTTTTTAGCGCGGATAAATGGCATCGTTTATCAACGCTTTGATTAACCGCACTTTTTTAGTGCTGTGATTAACCGTGCTTTTTTAACGTTGTGATTAACAGCGCTTTTTTAGTAATATTAAAGGACATATCTGTAGTAGTGTTTATAATATCAATGTTTTTTTATTCTTATTATTCTTTGCAGAATACGAACCTGAAGTTCAAGATTACCATGTTATCATTTATTGTTATTTGTTTTGTAGATCTAGTAGTATTTGTTGTGGTTAATGTAATTTTCTAGTTTGTATTGCACTGATATGATTAAATAAAAGAACTTTTCTTGTGTTATTGAAATTGTGATGCATTATTTGTTTTTTATTAAATATTTATATACTATTATTATTTATTTTAAAAAACATACATATGATCAAATAAATTATGGCATGGTATAAGTTTTCAAAAACAAAACAAAATTTATATATAAATATCTATGATGCTACACTGTTTTGAATTTGTTGAAAATTTACAATCACATTGAGTTTTCATAACATGAATTTTATGGAATCACAAGAAGAATTGGCAACACAAAAATATTACTTTAAACTCCCTTATGGTATGGTTGTAAATGAAAACTGTGCGACTCGTGTTGATCTATACTTTATTGTTGAATTTTTAAAATTCCTGTTACAAATTTCAGGATAATTAAAAATTGAAATATGAATTATTTCATAACATTTAAACTTGGCGATTTTAATTTATTAATGTTCATTGATTAAATTAAATCTCCTAAGATTAAATCAGTTTTGTTTACTTAATTATTTAATTAGTTTAATTTTGGAACAAAATGTAAATTTGGTTAATAATGGGAACAATTGATATTTCCATAAATTATAATTTTTTTAAAAAAAAACTAAAGAAAGTTTTAATTCCATTTATTTTCTTAATCTCATTTTTTATTCAGTTTTCAATAAAGGTGTTAACGAGGTGGGGAGGGTCAGCCCATAAGGCGGATCATGTTAGGTAAGAATTTTATCGAGTGGTTTCGACGAAGAATGTGGGGTTATAAAATAATGGTCCGACCCGATCCATATGGGACCCACAGACTAACGGGGTGGACCGCGGGGTTAAATAAAATAATATATAATAATATTTTTTTTGTTTGGTGAACATGATAAAAAGAGGTGGAAAATGAGAAATGTTTGAGATTAAGGGTAAATCTTTGATGATCTATGTATTGTTATATTAGATAATTTTAAACTTAAACTATTTTTTTATACTCATATGAATTTATTTCATTACATTATTTTATATTATTTTTGAATCATTTGTACGAGAATATTCGAACCCCTAAAAGTTTTCAAACAATTCTCATCTAGACGTGATCGATCCCACCCAACCCCGACAGGACAGAGATGCCGTAGGATCATGATGTGGGACACGTGGTTGGTTGTGAAGGCCGAGCTGGCGTCGACCAGTAAGCATAGCCGTTCCTCGCAAAATGCACCAAAATGCCTGACTGGGCCACGCGCACGCCAGATGGGTACATATTATTGTCACCGCCGGCAATATTCATTGCCTTTTCCATCCTAATCAAATCATTCTCCCCCCATATCCAATATTATGATTCAAATTATAAATTTTGACCTCATTTTTTCCCTCATCTCACTTTTATTTTAATTTGAATAACACTATTTATCAATTTTGCATTAAAAATACCAATTTTATTTAAATACAAATATTATTTTTATACAGATTTCCATGTTATTGGAACCGATTTTTAAAAAAGATTGATTTGTGTGAAATTTTGACATTGCATATTGAAACGAAATATCGAATTATGAATGAATTTTTAAAAAAATTAAAAAACCACTACTACATGATCGAGATTATTCACCACTATCTATTATGAACGCTAAAAAATGATGATAAAATCATTATATTTATCACCGTTTTTATAGCACTGATAAATAAGGACTTTATCACCATTTATTCTTAGCACTGATAATGCGAGACTTTATCATCACTTTTTTTAGCGATGATAACAGGTGTACTTTATAAAAAAAATATTATTAAAAATCATATTTTAATATATAAATTATCTTTTTCTAAGGCAAAAAAGGGGAAACTTATATATTAAGAGATCGAAAATTTGAAATTACAAGTGAAGACAACCAACTGGGCAAAAAATCCAACCAGATATGTGGATCATCAGAAAGATTTTGAGCCGCCAAATGATGAGTCACACTCTATTACCCTCCCTTTTTGTAACGATGAAGACGCAGCCCAAGAAACAATGGTGAAGAAAGTGGGTCTTCGAAACTAACGGTCCAAAAGGGTGGAGGCCTGCTTCCGAAGCAGAGATAACGTCAATAACAATGAGATAGTCTGATTCCATAGTGAGAATTCCATCCTCGCTCGATAGTGAACTCCATGCCTAGGATGATTGCTTGTGCTTCCGTAAGGGGTGGTGAGAAGACCGCCCTGAGCGGTTGTTGGATTACTGAGATAAGGTGCCCAGAAGACTCGCGGACAACAACTCCAATGCCAGTGATGCCTTTGCTCGATGGTGATGCATCCACATTGATTTTTAAGGAGCCCATGGAGGGAGGGTTCCATATGCAAGGGTCGGCCTTGTTTGTAGGTCCTTCCAGCCGGTGTTTGCTATGATTTCACACGAAAAGCCATTAGGATGCGTGATCAATCCATGAGGCCCATGGTTTGAAGACTTTGTTAAAAAGAATATCATTCCTCCTTACCCAAATAATCCACGCCACTGTGCATAGGGCATTAAGTTCCTTGGCAGTGAGAAGAGATGCCCATTTAGACAGAATGTTCGCAAATCTAAAGGTCATATCCATAAGGTGATCAACGTTGGGGTTGTGGATGCGTCAGGCGTTCCTAGCTCCAGGACAATGGAAAATGGCATGCATGGAGGTTTCAATGGAGGACCTGCAAATTAAGCACGAAGGACACTCCATTGCATGGCGAGAAGCAAGGAATTTCATGGAGGGGAGGGTACTAGAGCATGCTTGTGATAAAAAGGTCTTCGGGTGAATCTTCTCGTGTGTTTCTGCAACGACTTCTGCTGCGGCGCCGGGCTCCGAGCCCCAACAGTGGTATCAGAGGGTTTGGTTGAAGTGTCCGATTGCAGAACATGGTAGGAGGCATCTGGTGGAGCAGCTTTGGTGGAAAACTGTTGAAGTTCCTCAGGTTAGGTGGTCTATCAGGCGTCCAAAAGAATGTTATCAGAAAATGACGGTGGTATCAGCGGTGTTGGAATATCGAAAGTCTTATTGGTCGCAGGTGTCATGCGGCGTGTTCCGTTCATTGGGTGACATTTGGAACTTGGTGGAGCTGACGATCACATTGACCTAGATGGTGGAGATGAATGTTGAGTATTTGAATTTTAAATCAAGGTGGAGATTGTTGTATTTTTTAATTTAAAATTTAAATATTGTAGAGAGAGAAAAATATTAATGGAAGGATTTTCTCAACATTAATGGAGGATTTTCTCCCATCATTAATGAAGATTTATTCCCAATATTAATTGATGAAATAATGAATGTTGACCGCATTAGTGGATATATGGACATGATGTCTATATAAGAGGATGCAGTAGCATGTTCTAGAATGTGGGCTGACAAAGATGTAGCCATCAAGAGAGAACGACGAAGGGGTTGTTGCGTTTGCGATAATTTTTGCCAAGCAAAGACGGTGATTATGTCAACTATGGCATGTCGGCAGCGATGATTGAAGACGACGATGATGACGGTTCCATGTATCGAAAGTCCTATTGATTGCGGAGATAAAGCGGTGTGTCCCGGTTGTGATGACCGGCGGTACAAACACAAATGGTACGTTCATGGATGTCGTGTGTCAAGATAAAAATCCTTCGGGTGCGTTGTAAAAGGCCTTCGGGTGTGTTGTTAAAAATCTTTTGAGTGGTGATGTAAAATTCCTTCGGGTGATAAAAGACCTTCGGGTGAATCTTCTTTTGTGTGTTTCTACAACGACTTCCGTTGCGGCGCCGGGCTCCGCTCCAATAGCTTGCCACCAAAAATATTGCGCTTTGGGTGAGATCGAGAGGGTCTAGATAGATTTCCAAAGGCTTTAGTCGTTGTAGGTGAGGAGTTGATAACAAACAAATAACCCGACTTCACAGAATATACTCTTGTGCTCTCCTTGCTCCAACAGAGCCGATCCAGCCCCCACTATTACAAATATGCCTTTTATCAGCGTTAAAAATGGCCTTTAACAGTGCTAGAAAAAGCGCTGTTAAAGCCGACGAAGATAAAGGGGGGGGTCCCCTTTATCAGCGCTCAAAAAAGCGCTGATAAAGGGGTCCTATATCAGCGCTTTCATTTTAGCGCTGATAAAAGTTAAAAAAAATAAAAAAAATTACAAAAAAAAAATTACAAAAATTTTAAAAAAAATCATGCCAATCCGGGGGGCTTTTATAGCGCTTGAGCCCCACTTTTAATAGCGCTTGAGAACGATGAAGGGGTTGCTGCGTTTGCGGTAATTTTTGCCAAGCAAAGACGGTGATTATGTCAACTATGGCATGCCGGCAGCGATGATTGAAGACGACGATGATGACGGTTCCATGTATCGAAAGTCCTATTGATTGCGGAGATAAAACGGCGTGTCCCGGTTGTGATGACCGGCGGTACAAACACAAATGGTACGTTCATGGGTGTCGTGTGTCAAGAGAAAAATCCTTCGGGTGCGTTGTAAAAGGCCTTCGGGTGTGTTGTTAAAAATCTTTCGAGTGGTGATGTAAAATTCCTTCGGGTGATAAAAGGCCTTCGAGTGAATCTTTTTGTGTGTGTTTCTGCAACGACTTTCGTTGCGGCGCCGGGCTCCGCTCCAATAGCTTGCCACCAAAAATATTGCGCTTTGGGTGAGATCGAGAGGGTCTAGATAGATTTCCAAAGGCCATTAGTCGTTGTAGCTGAGGAGTTGATAACAAGCAAATAACCCGACTTCACAGGATATACTCTTGTGCTCTCTTTGCTCCAACAGAGGCGTCCAACCCCCACTACTACAAATATGCCCTTTATCAGCGCTAAAAATGGTCTTTAACAGCGCTAGAAAAGGCCATGTTAAAGCCGGCGAAGATAAAGGGGGGGGGTCTCCTTTATCAGCGCTAAAAAAACACTGATAAATGGGTCCTATGTCAGCGCTTTCGTTTTAGCGCTGATAAAGGACCCGTTTATGAGCGCTTTTAAAAAAGAGCTGATAAAAGTTAAAAAAATTACAAAAAATTACAAAAAATTAAAAAAAATCATGTCAATCTGGGGGGCTTTTATAGCGCTTGAAGCCCCATTTTTAATAGCGCCTTCCACCCCCTCCAGCGCACCGCAGACACCACCTCCACCCTTTATCAGCGCTAGCCCCCCACATCCACCCTCATGCGTGCGCCTCTGCCTCTAGCAGGTTTGAAACTCGAGACCTCCCCCCTGCGCGACTAAGCCCTTACCACTACTCTATTTTGATTTGTTTGTTATTTAATGATATCTCTATTTATATATATATATAGTTATATTTATTCGTATAGTAATATATATTTATATTAATATATATAGTTATATTAATATATATATATATAGTTATATTAATATATAGTTATATTAATATATATAGTTATATTAATATATATATATATATAGTTATATTAATATATAGTTATATTAATATATATAGTTATATTAATATATATAGTTATATTAATATATATATATAGTTATATTAATATATATTTAGTTATATTAATATATATATAGCTATATTAATATATCTCTCTCTCTCTATATATATATAGTTATATTAATTTATTCGTATAGTAATATATATTTATATTAATATATATATATAGTTATATTAATATATATATATAGTTATATTAATATATATCTCTATTTATATATATATATATTTCATTATATTTATTCGTATAGTAATATATATTTATATTAATATATATATATTTTTATATGAATATATATATTTATAGTGATATTAATATATATATTTATAGTCATACTAATATATATATATATATATATGTAGTTATATTAATATATATATAGTTAGATTAATATATAGGTATATAAATATTCATATATTTGTATTTTAAATAAAATGGATGTTAGTTATTATTTAGATAAAGCTAATATATTTTATATGTAAATACATTTTATTATTTAAATTTATAATTAAATTTTTAGGTGTGAATATATAAAAAAATATGTATATATTGTTATATATTTGGTTATAAATAGTAGTGCATTATAAAAAACGATGAAATTTCAAAGACATAATATCAATATGAATGTAATACCTTGGAATAAATTCAGACCACACCAAAAAAATCCAATAATACCCCCTTAAACGAGGCTGAAAATCCACAAAATGTTAAAAAATCGGGGTACCCCGACTAAAAACTCAGTTTTGGAGGCCTTCTGGGCCTCTTTTGGCCTCGAACTAATTGTAGTGACGTAGAGCTCGTCGCAGGCTTCGATTTGATATGTGATAGAGCTCAAACGGACACATGGATCAAAAGTTATGGCCGTTTGAAGTTTGAATTGCGTTTTCAACATATTTTGGATCTTTTTTTATTTTTTTTATTTTTTTTAGCCTTTAAATTGTTATTAAATGACTATTACTCCATAATGATTAGCAAATTATTAATTAAAAACATTTTTTTAATTTTTTAAGAAGCCATTTTCACTAAATATCTTATATATTAAGTATATTAAGTGTAAATGTACATTTATACTTATCTAAAATATATTTAAAAATTATATATTATATTTATATCAATATAACTATATTTATATATTAATATATTAATATATTTTTTTTAATTTTTTTTTGAATTCGACCATTTATCAGTGCTTTTAAAAAAAGTGCTGATAAAGGTCTCCCCTTTATCAGCGCTTTTTCGTTAGCGCTGATAAAGGGGGGGGGGGGGGGGCGATGGGAAAAACTGTTTTTGTGCTAGTGCCCATGTCACTCACAATCGGGATGCTAAGGATAATATTTCTATCTCTCTCATTGAGCCAAGAGGAGATTTTCTCTGCGCACAAGCTGTTACCAATCTCATTGAGAAGGTGGGGGACTAAGGCATCTTCCAGGCCTTCGGGGGTCATCGGAGGATGCAAAGATCCCATTGTTGTCAACAAGCCATGAGTCGGTCCAAACTCTAATCGTTGTTCCATCACCAATTTTCCAGTAGATCCCAATCTGAAGGAGGTCGCGCGATCCCCACAGGCTACTTTAGAAGAAGTTCGGGCGAGGGCTTAAAGGAGCACTGCAGTAAACCACCTTGGGGAAATACTTTGCTTGAACGACCCTCACGCAGAGGGATTCATGTTGTTGGATGATACGCCAACCCTGTTTGGCGAGGAGGGCATCGCTGAAGAGATGTAGCTTCCCCATCCTAGGAGCCACGTGAATGGTGCCCCGAGTCGGGCTGACCACATAACCTCAAGCGCATCTCCCCGAACGTCAGAGGTTGACGACTAGCAACGAGGGCTTTTTTTGTGTCCACGGGGGAGACTATGCCCTCATAGGTAATTGGTATTATCACAACAGAAGTAAACATCAATTAATAATAAATAGCAAAAGTATATAAATGGATAAACTGCAACATAAGCAATATGAATAATCCAACTGAATAAGAGTCAAGTGCGGAAGCTCACAAAATAATGTCATGCTACGATGTATGTCTAAACTGAAAGCACATAAAATAGAAACTCAAACATACTATCAACTAAACAGGAAAGACACAAAGTGCAACAATTGCATCACGAGCAAGGCTCGGTCCTCTGCCTGAGTCTTAATCCCAAGCAGCAAGAAACAATCAAGCATCAGAAGCAGCACGCTTCCCTTTATCAATACCCGCAAGCATACAATCTACTTGGGTGTCAACGACGCCCGAGTAAGGTGTGAGATAAAATCCTAGTAGACCGGCACCAACGGTGTCTAAACCTTTCCATTTCGTGCAGTAATTAAATGCAATGTGTCATTATATAATAAATGCAGATAATCAATTAAGCACAATAAAATAAAATAACTCGGCCCGAGTTCCCTACGACATTCGTCCCTAATCATCTGCTTCGACCTAAGCCGAAAGTCTGAAAGAAGTACTTGTAATAAGCAGGATGCACATCTGTATATATATAAGCCTGAAAATGCAAGGTAAAACAAAGGAAAGACATACCCCCAAGTTTGTGCTTTAACTTAGGGTCTAAATTATGTGTCAATCATATGTGCTTCAAGATACCAGAAAATATCACAACTCTCATAGGACTCAAATGACATTAACATAAACCTTTAGTGCATCATTATTAATATGTTAAAGTTGAGAGTTGGAGTCTGAGCCCGTCCCGAAGGTATCGCTACGGTACATCCTTCAAATTACCCAATACCACCGAGCCCGTCTAATGCAGTCTCTTGAAAGACCAAGTATCGCTCAGGACATGACTTTACCATGAGTCTGTCCCGATCTCTCAAAGAAAAGGGTCGAGTATCATTCGAGGCTTAGCGTAACCACATTGCCAACAGATCCGTCCTTGATGGACCCTTTTGGAACCAGTATCACTCATAAGTATTTAGAAAAGCTTGGGGGAAGTCTCAGTCTGGCAAAGCCTAAGACGCTGCCGCCCAACGCGTAAAGGTACTCAGTCAGGAACAAAGAGTCTATGTGTGAGTTCTTAATACGGAACTCACATTCTCTCCCCACCCTGAATTTAATTAAAATTTCACAGCAGCTGATATGACATAACATGAAGTCTAAGAAGATACACCCATGCAATACAAGGTATTAATTTAATATTTCAGCGTAAACTTAACGAGCCAAGATACTGTTTCAACACAAGCAGATAAATGCATTTTTAATAAATAATAAAATCAGCACAGACAACTACCAAAAATACAACAATTCAAGGTTCATAATTATTCTAAAATGATTATTTAATTTAAACGCAGCTAAAATGGGGTGCGCAACACATGCAGTTAAATAAATTAAATACTTAGGCTAACAAAATTTATACCGATCACGTTAGGGCACAACCAAGGGGTGTTCGACCATGTTGCAACAATTTAAACTATTTAATTTATGATAAATAAGGTTTCAATGATTAAGCGAAACAATAAAATTTAAAAGATTGGGTGAAATTGAGCAAAGTCGGTAGACACCGACGAACGACACAACCGTGCGTTTTTTATAAATCGAAACAAAATGGAGGGAAAACGAGTAGACTCCCTACCTTAAGGTCGCAAATGATCCTATGATCCGCGGTATGCTTTTATTTGGCCTAAAACAGAAGAAAACAGATGATTTTAGAAAAACCCTAAAATAGGGTAAAATCTTTCGACGACAGACTGCACGAAGGATACTCAACGAAACTATACGATTTCAATTGCGTAAGATTAGCCTTACCATAAGGTTTACAACGCACCTGACGGCGAAGAAAACAGACGACGAATGAAGTTGCAACAATCTTCTAAAGTGGAAGAAAGGTGGAGCGCCACCTAGGGAGAGGGGGAGGCACGACGTGAGAGAGGGAGGAGAGGAAGAGAGGAGAAGAAAAAGAAAGAAAGAAAGAAAAGAAAAAGTGAAAATAAAATGAAAAATAAAATAGAATAAAAAGGATGGAAAAATAAAGAAGATAAAAATAATAAAGATCGTGATCACCCACTTTAATTATTTTTACCTTTTCCATAACCCCCTTTCTATTCTATTTTTTTAAATTTCTTTTTATCCATTCTTGCTTTCTTTTAAATTTTCTTTAAATCTCTTCTTATTTCTTTTTAATCCTTAATTAATTAATTTAATCCCGAATATCGCGCTAAAGCGCCGTATAACATTTTTCATAAAACCCATGCAATCATTTAATTAATTTAAATAGCTACCTTGGACCCGCAGCGGGGTGCGCATGCATGCGCCCTAAAGAATTAGACAACAAAATTTAAAATGGTTCGTACCTTATTTTATGTTGAGACGTTACAATAATTAAAATTATCATTATTTAATATAACTCATCAATGACATCATTAATAGTTTAAAAACAACAACCATTAAAAAAACAATTATTAAATTAATATTGATTGTGCATTTTTATTTAATTGGAACAATTAATAATATCACATTCATTACACCGTGACATAATTTATTAATTGTGAAAGTACATTTTCATTTTTTTTCAAAACAAATAATAATATTAATAATAAAATTGTTATTATTATTTCCAACCGCACAACAAAAAAATTTATAACTCAATTAAATTATATTCGGGTGCAATCTGACAGAACATCCGACGCTCGCAAAGGTTATACCCTGCTTAGGGTAAACCTAGCGTTCCGGACCTAACGACGGTCTCAAATTTCTCATACGATGCACCGTTTGCAAGAAAATAATTATTTATTATATAAAAAATGAAATAATAAATTTATTAAAAATAAGGAGGGTATTATCATGTGATAGGGTGCGAAACACCCGACGCACATCAAGGTTATACCCTGCCTAGGGTAAACCTAGCGTTCCTGTCACACCCGGTTTTTCATGTCTTTGTTTTGATCCGGTTCATTTGAAATCCCGATACTTTTCTTGGATCTTGTGTGAGATTAATGTTGAGTTTTTAAGTTTCATCTATGTCTAATCACTCTAATTTGGGTTTCCCATTGCTTGTTTAGGAGTTTTTGGAGAAAGGGTGGTTACTTCATGATTTGGGCCAACTGTGAGCTCATTTCTAGTTTTAAAAACCAAATTTATTTCTTTTATAACTCCTTTGTTTTTCAACCTTTTTCACCCATTCTACTTCCCACATGGCCTCAACTGATATATTCAAACTACCATATCCTTTTGGACCCCTTAAGAATTCATAATCATGGTGAATTGGGGTTACTTATTTAGGCATTGGGCCAGCCCATGGGTCAATTTCTAGTTTAAACAAAAATAATTTGTTTATTTTATATCTAATTCAATATTTAATATTTTTCGGTGATTCCACCTCCCACCTGAATCTAATATCCCTATCCTCACCCCCATTATTGATTTTCCCTCCTTGGAGCTTAGAATAGTCGCAGAGTGGGGAAACATTCTCAATGTCTCTCAAATCGTTCAAAATTGACAAGGTAAATTGTATCATTCATAAATCAATCAATTCGTACTCTTTTGGCCACCAATATTCTTTCCCTGGTTATTCCAGATCTTAGGAGTCTCTCCAAGAAGTTTAAAGCCATTAACTATTATCTATGGGTGAAGATCTAGTGGAATGTGAAGAGTTTTCTAGTTGGAAAGATGAGATTCCTTCTCCTTTATCCTCCATCTTCTTCCTCCTTTCATTATTTCTTGGTTTTATAATCTCTCCTAGTCCTGTTCGACTTAGGGTTATATTATTCAATGATTTTTGATGGGGTTTTTATTCATTTGGGTCTATTCGTCATAGGTTTAGGGTTTGTAAACCCTCAGATGGTGATTTCGTGTGTGCGTTTCCATTACGCCAAGGATTTGAGGTAGGATATCCCTTGCACTTGCCTGTATTATTTAAGTTTCATCATTTTCTTATTGTTAAAACCAGATATATATATGTTTATTATTGTTGTTCAGACTTTTGATAGTTTTCTTGGTGTGCAAAATGGTTGTTTATGCCTTGTTTTGTGAAAGGTAGTGTTGTTTTGTCATAAAAGTGCACACCAAGTGTTTGTTTAAATGTTCCGCTATCTTTCAAAACTGTTTTGTGAGGTTTATAAGCTGTTTTATGGTATTTTGAACATGTTACAGTAGCTTTAAAAAATATGGCATTCAATTGGTGTTTTATTCCTTTTCAAGTTCTTAAAATAAATTGTTTTATTTAGAAAGGGCATGCCATGTGTTCGGTAAATTGCCCGGTTGGCTTTTTTGTGTGATGCGTGATTTAATTTTTTTTTGGATTAATAAATGAATTGGAAGAATTATAAATTCTATTTTGGGTCCTTATATGGATTTCCAATTTGGATTTGTTTTTACAAACAAATGGGTTTTGGTTTACAACATGTTTTGGCCCGAGTTGTCGGAAAATGGTCCGTTTCACATCCTTATGAAAATGATTGTGTTTTAAATATTTAACCTGAGTGTTTTAAAGGATTTATGAATTTGGGTTGCTGCTGTAAATGGTGTGTATACACCTCCTTAATAAAATTTAATGCATACCTTGTTCAAATGTTAGTTTTGAGAAAGGCTTAAAGGCCCGTTTGGCATTTGTTTTGTTTTGTAAAAATGGTTTCCATGTGTATTTCATGTTCTATCTTTTTGGGAAATTTTATGGTCCATGAAAATGATTTATTAATTGTTTTTGGGGATTCCAAATACCATTTTTATGTTATTTATGGGGTTTTTGCCTTAAAAGAGCATATTTGAATGTATTTTATGCGCAAGGCCTCGTGATACTCCTTGAAATTATTTTACGAAATTTTTTAGTGGTTTATTGATTTTTGAAAGAAATGTGAAGAAAGTTTGTGGGATGTTTGTGTGTTTATGGTTTGGGAATGGAATTTTGATGTGGAAAGTGTATTTGATAATATGTGTAACTTGATTGAGCACCAAAGGGAATCCTGGGTATCTAGGTGGGAGGACGTGTACTAGTATGCTAGTGATTCCGTGGGGTTTGGCCCCTGTTTCACATAGCAAGTTCGACGATGACAACACTAACTAAACTATTATGATGATGATGTTGGGGGACCACTAGGTTATGGCTATGCTCCCTACTAGTGGATCGTGTACACGAGAACAGATATTTATTATGGTTACTTTCACCGAGATACGAGGTACCTGGGGCTCACAACTAACTAGTGGCTAGGGGTGTTCCCGTGAGTTGTGCTCATTGGCTATTTTGTACTCACCATCGACATATGGTGTGTTTGGTTGGTAAATTCAGTAGTGTGTGTTATTTATTTAAAAGTGTACAATCTTTAAAGCATCCCTCATTAAAACAATTTTCATTTTGAAGTTGCACCTCTTTGAACAATTGTTACTTGCATTCTTGTTTATAAAAAATGCAAGTTTTTGTCTGATAATTATTATAGCGTGGAACCTCATTTGAAAAACATACTTTTATATCTTGTATTTAAAACATGAAATTGATGTTTCTTTTATTTTAAAGGAAGTGCATTGGGAATAGAATATCGGGCTAACCTACTGAGTTTTAATACTCACGCCTATAGTCTTCTTCTGTTTTTAGCCCTTGTGCAGGTTTCAGCTTGAGTTCGATCTCCTTGGGCGATGTGTGATCATTGTGTTGGAGAGCGACCAACGATGTCACATGGAGTTAGTTGGTTATCGTATTTGGTCAGTTGAGTTGTTGGTTTAGTTCTACTTTTAGTTTCTTGTACAAATAATGTTTAGTTCAGTTTTTATATAAATGCATTTCGGGCTGTCCATTTATTTCCGTTGTTTGTTTGATGGTTTATATATGGGAGAAATCGTTCCCTTGTGTACTCTATTGATTCCCTTGGTGCTTGTCGCCATCCTAGGAGGATCAGGAATGCCTCTTGGGACTTGTTGCGGGTTGGCCTGGGTGACCGGTTCAGGGTCGACTCGGGTTGGTTCATGACAAAATGGAGTGCCCTTGTTATTTGGGGGATGTCAAGGTAGATGGAGTAAGATTGTTTGGACTTGAGGGGTAAGTGTGGGAAGAGCGTCGCAAACTCTTTCTCATTCTAATCCTCAGGTTTCCATGGAAAGTCCGGTTTTATTAGTGTCTTTTTTTTCTTATTGATTGTCTGGTTTTGGGATATGACAAGGGGAGTCTGACCAATGGTCTCAGTGAGCTCGCAGGGCCTGAAAAGCCATGTGGATCCGGGGCATGGTCCTAATAAGTCTCTCCGTGTTGGTGTTGTGTTTAACATATGGCCTCCAACCATATGGCCAAGTCACCCACCGACACTAGTTCCCTTTTGTGGGTTTCTTGGACCTTTCATGAATTATGAATTTTTGTTTTGAAAATCCTTGTGTGAGAATTATGGAAATGGGTTTTAAAGGAAGGATTGGATTTGGAAAAGTAGAAAAGGGGTTTTAAAAAATTAAATATAAGAATGGTTTTGGTAAGGTTGTGTTTTTTTAAACAAATTTTGGGGAGGAAGTGGAAATGATTTAACGGGATTGGATTTTCCCTAATATAAACTTGTGGTTTGTTGAAATATTTTTTTTTGAAAGTGTGAATCATTTTAAAGTAATTTTGAAACTTTGTTTTAAATGGGGTGTTTTGGGCTGTTGAAAAGTGTTTGAATCTGATGAATAGGTTTTGAAAATTAGGTTTTGTGTGGCTGGTGTTTTTCTGGAAAAGGGTTTTTGGCTTTTGTGGTTGTTAGATTATGAAAAGAGACCTTGCTGATTTTTTTTAAAATAGGAAAGGGCTATTTGGAATAGAATGGTTGTTTTTGTAAGTTCTATTAAATGAAATGGATTGTTTTTTTTTCAAATGGTTCTTGATGAAGTGTGGTTTGTTTTTTAGAATATGAAGAGCGTTTTTGGCTTGGTGGTTGGTGTTCCTTTTGACGGTACATTATTTTTGGAATGATGTTGTTTTGTTTTAGCCTTTGGTGTTTTCATGGGTTCTCACATGCATGGTTTTATTAATATTTGGAAGGATGGCCTATATGTCATGGTTGTAGAGTGCCTGGGGTGGCACGTAAATGTTCATGTGAGTGAGACTTGATGAAACACCATTGGTGAATGTGAAAATTCACTAAGTTAGTTTTTTTTTCAAAAATGTTTTTAGTTGAAAAATTGTGGTGTTTATTTTGAACCAATGATTATGTGGATGGTTTATCCTATGTATTAGTAGTGTTGTTTATTCAGTATGCTCCCTTATGATCTATAATTCATACTCTTGTTGCATCTTGAGATGGGATCTTGTTGGTGGCTCGGGTTTGGAGTAATGCTCAGTGGGTTTCTAAAGATGCGTTGGATGTTGTGATGTGTCCACAGATAGTTCTATGTTTGCAAGATTTCCAATTGATAAACCTAATGATTCTTTATAATGTTTCACAAGCTATATACAACTCCTAAAATAATTCCCCGTCCTGTCAGTTTAAATAGAGATATGTTTTGGATCGATTTAAAGTGCTTCCAGTTCGTGATAATTCTTGTGGACATAGCAGTTGTGTTCGTTGATGTTGATTCTTTTCGCTGTATTCATTGTCCATTCTGCTCCTCGTTCTGAGTGAGATAGAATTTTGATATGTAGATATGAGTTCCTATTTAGATGATTTTTTTTTGTTGAGAAGGTGAGTTTTTTTGAGTGGTGTGATACTTAGCACCTGATTATGGGGCAGCAGATGCTTCATGATTTAGGGCTCCAGCCATAGGTCTCAGAGTGAAACTTTTCACACAGTCAGGAAATCTACAGAGGTGTGGGGAGCTTTACCAGTCTCCTACCTCCACCATCGTGGTAAGGTAGTTTCTATGTCTATATTGTGGTTCCTCATTACTATGAATTTCCATCTTTCACAACAACTGTGGTGGACTTACCCCTCACACAGTTTCTATAGTTATGCCTTCATGGATGTGGGTTTCCGATCAATGTCCCTTTGTGGACCACCTCTATAAATCGGGTGCGGTCTTGGTGTTACCTATTCGTAGGTGTAGATTTTTGGTTAGTTCCTTGCTTTCTTTTGTGGTTCCATTGGACAAATTATTGGGACCCCTTCCCTCCCCTCCTCAAGTGGCGGGGGTCCAGATCCGTGCTGAAAGTGTTGGCCAAGTTCTCGTCCCCTCTGTTAGGGAGTGGGTGGTTTATATGTTCATGTTGTAACCCTATTAACTTGGGTTGGTGGGTTGTTATGGGAGAGTTTTTTTGGACTTTTTAAAGTGAGGTAATGTTGAGTTATTGTTTTTTTCGTTACTAGTTGGGTTCTAATGGTGGGGAGACCCACCACAGGTCTCGTTGATTTTTCCTCCTATGAACTTATATAGTGATAGTTGTTTATTAATGTTGGGGATTCCATTCTGTACTCACCTAGATTCCTTGGTTTTATCGAGTACTCTTTAGTTTGGGAGATTGTTTGTTTCATTGGGAGAAGGCCCAACAATCGGGTTCTTGGCTTGGTTGTGGAGGTGGTGGCTTGACCGTTCCGTTGATTTTCACAAAGTGGTTGTGAGTTGGTGTTTTGTTTGGGAAAGAGGATTAAGTTATGTTAATGGAAAATTATATTTCACTATATTTATAGGTTGGATCATGTTTATAAGGAATCCTTAGGTGTTTATCTTTCAGCTGGAAAATGTTATGGCTTTCTGGGGGCGGAAAGCTTTAATGGTGTGGAGAATTGTCACACCTGTTTTTTCATGTCTTTGTTTTGATCCGGTTCATTTGAAATCCTGATAATTTTTTGGGGTCTTTTGTGAGATTAATTTTAATTTTTTAAGTTTCATCTATGTTTAATCACCCTAATTTGGGTTCCCCATTGCTTTTTTAGTAGTTTTTTGGAGAAAGGGTGGTTACTTCATGATTTGGGCCAACCGTGAGCCCATTTCTAGTTTTAAAAACCAAATTTATTTCTTTTATAACTCCTTTGTTTGTCAAAATTTTTCACCCATTCCACTTTCCACATGGCCTCAAATGATATATTCAAACTACAATATCCTTTTGGACCCATTAAGAATTCATAATCATGGTGAATTGGGGTTACTTATTTAGGCATTGGGCTAGCCCATGGGCCCATTTCCAGTTTTGTTTATTTTATATTTAATTCAATATTTAATATTTTTCAGTGATTAAACCTCCCACAAAAATCCAATATCCCTATAATCACCCCCATTATCTATTTTCCCTCTTTGGAGCTCAGAATAGTCGCGAAGTGGGAAAACATTCTCAATATCTCTCAAATCATCCAGAATTGACAAGATAAATTGTATCATTCATAAATCAATCAATTCGTACTATTTTGGCCACCAGTATTCTTTCCATGGTTATTACAGACCTTATGAGTCTCTCCAAGAAGTTTAAAGCCATTAACTATTATCTATGGGTGAATATATAGTGGAATGTGAAGAGTTTTCTAGTTGGAAAGGTGAGATTCCTTCTCCTTTATCCTCCATCTTCTTCCTCCTTTCATTATTTCTTAGTTTTACAATCTCCCCTAGTCCTGTTTGACTTAGGGTTCTATTATTATATGATTTTTATGGGGTTTTTATTTATTTGGGTCTGGTCTTCATAGGCTTAGGGTTTATAAACCCTCAGATGGTGATTTCGTGTGTGCGTTTCCATTACGCCAAGGATTTGAGGTAGGATATCCCTTGCAATTTCCTTTATTATTTAAGTTTCATCATTTTATTATTGTTAAAACCTGATATATATATATATATGTTTATTATTGTTTTCAGCCTTTGGATAGTTTTATTGGTGGGAAAAATGGTTTTTTATGCCTTGTTTTGTGAAAGGTAGTGTTGTTTTGTCATAAAAGTGCACACCAAGTGTTTGTTTAAATGTTTCGCTATCTTTCAAAAATGTTTTGTGAGGTTTATAAGATATTTTATGGTATTTTTAACATTTTACAGTAGATTTAATAAAATATGGAATTCAATTGGTGTTTTATTCCTTTTCAAGTTCTTAAAATAAATTGTTTTGTTTAAAAAGGGCATGTCATGTGTTCGGTAAATTGGCTGGTTGACTTTTATGTGTGATGCGTGATTTAAAATTTTTTTGTTTGGATTTATAAATGAATTGGAAGAATTATAAATGGTATTTTTGGGGTCCTAATATGGATTTACAATTTGGATTTGTTTTTACAAACAAATGGGTTTTGGTTTACAACATGTTTTGGCCCGAGTTGTCAGAAAATGGTCCGTTTCACATCCTTATGAAAATGGCTGTGTTTTGAATATGTAACCTGAGTGTTTTAAAGGATTTATGAATTTGGGTTGCTACTGTAAATGGTGTGTATACACCTTCTTAATAAAATTTAATGCATTCCTTGGTCAAATGCTAGTTTTGAGAAAGGCTTAAAGGTCCGTTTGGCATTTGTTTTGTTTTGTAAAAATGGTTTCCATGTGTATTTCATGTTCTATCTTTTTGGGAAATTTTATGGTCCATGAAAATGATTTATTAATTGTTTTTGGGGCTTCAAAATATGGTTTTTTATGTTATTTATGGGGTTGTTTCCTTAAAATACCATCTTTTAATGGATTTTATGTTCAAGGCCTCATGATACTCCTTGAAATTGTTTTACGAAATTTTTTAGTGGTTTATTGATTCGTGAAAGAAATGTGACAAAAGTTTGTGGGCTGTTTGTGTGTTTATGGTTTAGGAATTAATTTTTGATGTGGAAAGTGTATTTGATAATATGTGTAACTTGATTTAGCACCAAAGGGAATCCCGAGTATCTAGGTGGGAGGACTTGTACTAGTATGCTAGTGATTCCGTGGGGTTTGGCCCCTGTTTTACGTAGCAAGTTTGACGATGAAAACACTAACTAAACTATGATGATGATGATGTTGGGAGACCAATAGGTTATGGTTATGCTCCCTAATAGTGGCTTGTGTGCACGAGAACATATATTTATTATGGTTACTTTCATCGTGATACGAGGTACCTGGGGCTCACAACTAACTAGTGCCTAGGGGTGTTCCCGTGAGTTGTGCTCATTGGATATTTTGTACTCAATGTTGGCATACAGTGTGTTTGGTTGGTAAATTCAGTAGTGTGTGTTATTTATTTAAAAGTGTACAATCTTTAAAGCATCCCTCATTAAAACAATTTTCATTTTGAAGTTACACCTCTTTGAAAAATTGTTACTTGCAATTTTGTTTATAAAACATGCAAGTTTTTGTCTGATAATTATTATAGCATGAAAAATCATTTGAAAAACATACTTTTATATCTTGTATTTAAAACATGAAATGGATATTTATTTTATTTTAAAGGAAGTGCATTGGGAATAGAATATCGGGCTAACCTACTGAGTTTTAATACTCACGCCTATAGTCTTCTTCTATTTTTAGCCCTTGTGCAGGTTTCAACTTGAGTTTGATCGCCTTGGGAAACGTGTGATCATTGTGTTGGAGAGTGACCAGCGGTGTCACATGGAGTTAGTTGGTTATCGGGTTTGGTCAGTTTAGTTGTTGGTTTAGTTCTAATTTTAGTTTCTTGTACAAATAATGTTTGGTTAAATTTTTATATAAATGCATTTTGGGCTGTCTATTTATTTACACTGTTTGTTTGATTGTTTATATATGGGCGGAATCATTCCCTTGTGTACTCTATTGATGCCCTTGGTGCTTTTTTCCATTCTAGGAGGATCGGGAAAGCCTCTTGGGACTTGTCGCAGGCTGGCCTGGGTGACCAGTTCAGGGTCGACTCGGGCTAGTTCGTGACAGTTCCAGACCTAACGGTGGTCTTAGATATCTTATACGTTGCACCGTTTGAGTGTTATTTCATTTTTTTGAAAAAAAAACATTCGCGTATGAATAAAATAAATTTAATATTTTTATTCTATCAACATTGAGGGTCTACGGGTCTCAGAACCCCGTGCTGACTCATCGCCTAACTCTAAAAATATTTTATAGAATATTTAAAAGTTCTAAAGAAGACTTTTTCCTTTCATTTAATTTATTTCCATTTTAATTTTAATCTAATTAATTTAATAAAATTTATTTAAAAGACACATCGTAGTGTCAACTATCGAAAATAAAAAGTCCTGACACTCGATTTTAAAACTGACCTACACAGTTAACAGAAAGAAAAAAAAATTAATTTCCTGTGCTTTTTCATCCGGTTCAAAACACGGGACGTTACAAACTTCCCACCTTAGAACTTCTCATCCCCGAGAAGCCTTAAGGAACAATGTAATCCTCACCCGATCTACAAGGTCATGCAGTCTCATACCAAAGATCATGTTGCATCTCCAAATGCTCAATTCATGTTCAAACATTGGTTAGGAAAGTGACACATAAGCCATTAAGATCTGATCTAACACTCATTTTCCAACTGAAACACGGAGATGACACCTATCAAAACACGTTCAACTAGAGACACAACCATGTCATCGTATCATTAACCTATGTCCAAAGTTACTTCCCACCTCAGGTTTTAAAGTTAGAAAGAGGCAAATTCCGAGTCACGACACCTTCCAGCATCGAAATTTCCTACAAGGCATGCCCTTAAGCATTCTAGTGACGCTTCTCGCGTGATTTATGAAATGAATAAAACAGTCGATTCCCATTGACCTAAAAGCCCAAGTCAAGCCATATTTTCATGAAAAGCCCTGGCCAAACCAAACCGCACTCGTCTTACCAGACAATGTGCCAAAAAAAGTCCTTCACTGTCTGCTTCATTGAACAAGAGAGAGAACCATTCAAGCCACTCTGGCCGACCATTTAAGAAGATGGTCAGCTTAAACGACCAACGTTTTATGAATTGAACTACGATGCCTTCTTCCAAGGTATCTTGCATTCACCATGAACACATCCACATAAATTCATACCTTGATTCCAGTGACATTCCTTGATTTAGGCATCACTGAGCCCAACAACAAATCTGGGGTAACCTCAGATTGACACAATAGGAGTGAAAGGAACTAACACAAGGTAGTTCATACTTCATGTTTATGTGTGAGACGTTAGTACAAGGATAAGATGTACAAAACAGGATGTTGACTGAGCCTAGAGTGACATCCACCTAGTGGTCACGTCAGAAGAAATGACTGGTGTACAAGAGTTTATCCAAAAAATTCCTATACGGAAATCTGAGGGTCACTCAAGACTAACCAAAGCCTCGATAAGAACAACACGTCAGTATGCAACACTGAGAAAATCACCCTAAACAAGCACAAAAACTTTTAAATATTTAGCATGGAATAATATTGATTCTCTCTTAGTGCATCAAGGACGAAGGCAAGATAGATGACATGGTCGTCACTTAAGGAAGAGTACACTAAGAGGACATGGAGATTACCAGAAGGAGAAAGTTTAAACAATTAGTATGAAATCCCAACCAAACTAGTTGGTATGTCAAAACACCAGAGTCTCTAGAAGTCATCCAGAGCATTGGGACAAACTTTATTCCTTTAACACAAAAGTCATTGTATTACAGAGATGACCTGAAACGTATTTAACAACGCAAGACTTGACGATCACACTGAACTCAACCGGTTCGTCACAACGTTAAACACTCAATGACACCGCGTACATGAACACATACTACCCCAAGGTGATATAGAAGAAATATGACTTTTAACTCAGATGACGACGTACTGAGTCATCCATCGCTGTGGAAAAGAGAGGGTAAAATGACCTATTAAGAAACTGGCCATTCCTAAGGCATGCCTAACCTAATGGAAATGAGCATTACCCGACGCTCAAGCCCGAAACAAAAGTTAAGGAAAACATTACCACTCGTCCGAACAAGGGTTTCATTTTAAGAATGGGGGTCTGACTAGGGACAATGACATGCTAATGGTTCTATTCCAAAGAAACTCAAGGAGAATCTCAAACTACCCTTATACCAGGGTCTTAAACAGAGGACATCACAATAGGTTCCATATCCAAGCCCTTTATGTTTAATCACATTTAATCATTAATCATCAAAAAATTTAATCAAAACATAAAGTACCATTTTTCAAAACAAAACACAAGGTGCTTGATCTTAACCAACGCCTCAAGGAAAAAACATTCAAGTTTTATAAAACTCCATTTCAAAATATTTTACATGAATTGACATCCCATCCTTAATTAGACAATCTATCACATAAATTCCTTTTAAGAAAATAAGGAGACCTACAAGGGTTCTAATAAGCTGACCTGGGTTTATTAGAATGCAACCCAAAAACAATTGTTTAATTATTAAGAGTCACAACACCAATACCGGGTTATCTCATAAGGAACATGCACTAACTATCCTACTTGGTCCTAGTTGTGCCTTTAGGTAGTTAACCAATTCATTTGAAGTTATAACATGCTCAAACACATATCTGCCTAAATATATGGGTGGCTATCAACCTATAAAGTGACTATACACTTTATAGTTTTTTTGCATTTGGATCCCATTTAAGGGAAACCAATAAATTTTAGTAATGCAACCAATTACATAACAAACAAGCTAGCAGGTCACTACAAGAAGCTAATAGGGAGAGAATGTTGTAATCACAGAAGCATAAAATTTTAATCATAAAGACATGCTAATTGGTACAAAATCATGATACAAGACAAACATGATATTAAACAGGAATCATGGAAACAAAATAGCATGCTAAATATATCACTGAAACATGATATCTAAAAAGGCATGCTAAATAATTAAAAGACATAACATACATTTAAGGCACACAATTTGAATCAACAGGCAACCTAAAATACAACTACATGGCATGACACTATACATGGCATGTGAATTCCTATGTTCCTATTATGATGCATGCAATGATTCATCCTTACCTTAATAGGCCAAGGGTAAAATACTATAAGGTTCATAAATCATAAGTAGTAGAAATTACACCAATCACTCGAGGTTAAATCATATCAACTATAATATCGAAAAGCATGAACATCAATTCCCAGCCCTGGCTACTTGGTCATTTCTCGTACGCGGGGTGATTAGTCCCAAGCACAACTATTAACCAAGCACCAACACATTCTTAGTATCCTGTCTACCAATCCAAAATAGTAAGACAAAGGAAAATACCACCTTTGATACCACTTTGTAGCATCCCCATCCTGGGAGCCACCTAAAGGGTGCCCCGAGCCAGGTTGACCACATAACCTCAAGTGCATCTCCCCAAACGCCAGAGGCTACTAACTAACATCGAGGTCCTTTTTCGTGTCTGTGTGGGAGACTATTCCCTCATACGTAATAAGTATTATCATAGTGGAAGTAAAAAACAATTAATAATAAATAACAGAAGTATATAAATGAATAAACTACAGTAGAAGCAATATGAATAATCCAACTGAATAAGAGTCAAGTGCAGAAGCTCACAAAATAATGCCATTCTATGATGCCTATATAAACTGAAAGCACAAAAAATAGAAACCCAAGTATACTATTAACTAAATAGGAAAGAAACAAAGTGAAATAACTACATCATGAGCAAGGCTCAGTCATCTTCCCTAGTCTCCATCATAATCATCAAGAAACAATCAAACATCGGAAGCAACACACTTACCTTTATCAATACCTACAAGCATATAATCTACTCAGGTGTCAACGATGCTGGAGTAGGGTGTGATATAAAATCCCAGTAGTCGGCACCCACGGTGTCTCAACCTTTCCATTTCATGCAATAATTAAATGCAGTGTATCATTATATAATAAATGCAGACAATCAATTAAGCACAACAAAATAAAATAACTCGGCCTGGGTTCCCTACGACACCCATCCCTAATCATCTTCTTCGGACTAATATGGGAGTCTGAAAGAAGTACCTATAATAAGAAAGATTCACATATGTATATATATAAGCATGTAAACACAAGGTAAAACATAGGAAAGACATACCCCCAAGCTTGTGCTTTAACTTGGGGTATAAATTATGTGTCAATCATATGTGTTTTAATATACCAAAAAATATCACAACTCTTCTGGGACTCAAGAGGCATTAACATAAACCTTCAGTGCATCATTATTAATATGTTCAAGTTGAGAGTTGGAGTCCAAGTCCATTCCAAAGGTATCGCTACAGTACATCCTTCAAATTACCCAATATCACCGAGCTCATCCAAGATAATCTCTCGAAAGACCAAGTATCGCTCGAGGCATGGAATTACCATGAGTCTATCCCGATCTCACAAGGAAAGAGGTCGAGTATCATTCGAGGCTTGACGTAGCCACACTGACAATGGATCCATCCACGATGGGCCCTTTTGGAACCGATATCACTCATAAGTATTTAGAAAGCTCGAAGAAGTCTCAGTCTGGAAAAGTCTAAGACATCACACCCCAGTGCATAGAGGTACTCAGTCAGGAACAAAGAGTCTATGTGTGGGTCCTTAATATGGAACCCATATTCTCTTCCCACCCTAAATTAAATTAAAATTTTACAGCAGCAGATATGACATAGTATGCATATGTAATTGTAGCTTGAAATCTAAGCAGATACACCCATGCAACACAAGGTATTAATTTAATATTTTAGTGAAAACTTAACGAGGAAAGATACTATATCAACACAATAAGATAAATGCACTTTTTAATAAATAATAAAATCAGCACAAATAACTACCAAAAATCCAACAGTTCAAGGTTCATAATTATTATAAAATGATTATTTAATTTAAACACAACTAAAATGGGTTGCGCAACACATGAAGTTAAATAAATTAAATGACCAGGCAGACAAAATTTATACCGACCACATCGGCACACCCAAGGGGTGTTCGACCATGTTTTAATAATTTAAATAATTTAATTTTTGATAAATAATACTGAAATGATTAAGCGAAACAATTAAATTGAAAAGATTGGGTGAAATTGAGCAAAGTCGGTAGGCACCGACGAACGACACAACCGTGCGTTTTTTATAAATCACAACAAAATGGAGGGAAAGAGAGTATACTACCTACCTTAAGGTCGCAAATAATCTTATGATTCACAGTAGACTTTGATTTAGCCTAAAACAAAAGAAAAGATATGATTTTAGAAAAACCCCAAAATAGGGTAAAATCTTTTGGCGACATACTGCACGAAGGATACTCAATGAAACTATATGATTCAAATTGCATAAGATTAGACTTATCGTAAGGTTTACAGCGCACCTGACGACAAATAAAACAGACGACGAATGAAGGTGTAACAATCTTCCGAAGTGGAAGACAGGTGGTGCACCACCCAGGGAGAGGGGGAGGCGTGACGTGAGAGAGGGAGGTGAGGAAGATAGGACAAGAAAAAAATAAAGAAAGAAAAGAAAGAAAAAGAAAAGAAAAAATAAGAGAAAAATAAAAGAAAAGAAAAAAGAAAAATAAAAAGAAAAATAAAATAGAATTAAAAGGATGGAAAAATAAAGAAGATAAAAATAATAAATATGGTAATCTTCCACTTTAATTATTTTTACTTTTTTCTATAACCCCTTTTCTATTTTATTTTTTTTTTAAATTTCTTTTTATCCCTTATTGCTTTCTTCTATTTTTTTAAATCTCTTATTATTTATTTTTAATTCTTAATTAATTATTTTAATCCCAAACACCACGCTAAGGTGTGGTATAATTTTTTTCATAAAACCCATTCAATCATTTACTTAATTTAAATAGCTGCTCGGGACCTGCAGTGGGGTGCGCAGACGCACGCCTTGAGTCACTTTAAAGAATTAGACAACAAAATTTAAAATTGTCCATACCTTGTTTTATGTCGAGACGTTATAATAATTAAAATTATCATTATTTAATATAACTCATCAATGACACCATTAATAATTTAAAAACAACAACCATTAAAAAATAGTTACTAAATTAATATTGATTGTGCATTTTTATTTAATTGGAACAATTAATAATATCACATTCATTACATTGTGCAGTTATTATTTACACCGTGATATAATTTATTAATTGTGAAAGTATATTTTCATTTTTGTTTTTAAAACAAATAATAATATTAATAATAAAATTGTTATTATTATTTCCAACTGCCCAACAAAAATATTTATAACCCAATTAAATTATCTTCAGGTGCGATCTGACCAAACGTCCGACGCTCGCAAAGGTTATATCTTTCCTAGGGTAAACCCTGCGTTTTGGACCTAACGATAGTCTCAGATTTCTCATACAACGCACCATTTGTGAGAAAATAATTATTTATTATATAAAAAATGGAATAATAAATTTATTAAAAATAAGGAGGGTATTATCTTGTGCGAGGGTGCCAAACACCCGACGCACATCAAGGTTATACCCTACCTAGGGTAAACCCGGCGTTCCATACCTAACAGTGGTCTCATATTTCTTATACGACACACTGTTTGAGAGTTATTTCATTTTTTTTGAAAACACACACACACACGTATGAATTAAATAAATTTAATATTTTTATTCTATCATCATCGAGGGTTTACGGGTCTTGGAACCTCGCGCTGACTCATTGTCTAACTCTAAAAATATTTCATAGAATATTTCAAAGTTCTGAAGAAGAATTTTACCCTTAATTTAATTTATTTATATTTTAATTTTAATCTAATTAATTTAATAAAATTTATTTAAAAGACACATCTTAATGTCAACTATTGGAAATAAAAATTTCTGATGCTTGGTTTTAAAACCGACCTACCCAGCTAATAATTTTTTTTAATTTCCCACTCTTTTTCATTCGATTCAAAACACAGGACGTTATAAGAGATGCAAATCCATGAACCACATTCCCCTCTTAATCTTTGGGTTGTAAAGTTTTTCCCAATAGATCCAGTAATCTTTGTTTTTCTGTTGTTGAGGCCCCACCAGAAGTTGGTGAGATGTGAGTGGAGGTGATCAATAAATAAGCCAAAGAGCTTGAAGATGGTCATAAAATAAAAAGGATTGGATTGGGCGATAACCTTGATGAGAACTTCTTTTGGAGACCATTTTAAAACTCCATCCTTGGATTTTTTTTGTCAACCCCGTCAAGTATTCTAGATAAAATCTCCTTTTTTGAGCGCCTGAAGATCATAGGAAGCTCGAGGTATTTCTGGAGTTTTTCGATAATCTGGATACCAAATGTGAGTTGGAGGCCCCTTTTTCTGCAAGACAGAACACCCGTGCTGAAAGAGATTTATGACTTAGAAAGGTTGATCACTTGCCCCAAGGCATTCTCATAGAAGCGAATGAAGAGAAAGATATGCTTGAACACTTCCATAGTGGCCCTGGTGAAGAGGATACAATCATCAGTGGAGAAGAGATGGGAGATGGGAGGTCCCTGGTGGCAGACTTTTGCACCATGAATGAGACTATCCTTATCTACTGTTGAAATGAGATTAGAAAAAACATTATCCATTAAGATGAAGAGGGAAGGGGAAATGGGGTCACCTTGATGAAGACCCCTAGTTAGGGAGAAACTCTCTGTGTATCCTCCATTGATGCAGATTCTGAAGGAAATGGAGGAAAAACATTTCATGACCATGTCAACCCATTGGGAGTAGAATCACATCTTGCACAACATGAACTAGAGGAAGGGACATTCCATTCTATCAAAGTCCTTTGTCATGTCAAGTTTCGAGGCCATGATACTGGTTCGAGTTTTCATGGAGTGGAAGATTTCATGGGCAATAATCATATTGTTCAAAATAAGCCTGTTGTGGATGAAGGTGCTTTGGATTTCTGAGACAATAGAATGAAGCCAGGTGCGCAAGTGGTTAACCATAATTTTGGAGAATATTTTATAGGTGACGTTGCAAAGACTGATTGACCTGAAATCTGACACAAGATCAGGGTTTTGGATTTTGGGTATGAGAGTGATGAGGGTTTTGATGATGGAGGAGAGGTTAGATTTTCCGTTCCATAAGTCTCTAATCAACCCTAAAACATCAGGTCCAATGATATGCCGATATTTTTTTTAAAAATAGGGCATGTAATCCATTAGGACTCAGGGATTTGGTAGAATGAATTTTCTTCAGCGCAAGGAGGATTTACACGCCTGTGAAGTCATGGGTGAGTTTACAGTTCATAAGCTCCGTCACAAATGGCTTAATACACGAGGCAATCTCAATGGGTATGGAAGATGCCCCTATCTTAAGAGATCCTGGAATAAGCTCAAAATATGACCATGAATATCTTCCTCCTTTGAGATACAAGTTCCTTCTAGTGAAGTAAGACATGAGATAAAGTTCCTGCGTCACCTCCCAATAACTTTTTGATGGAAGTAGTGGGTATTTAAATCACCCTTTTTAATGTGGACATCACAGGTGCACATTTTTCAATAGATTTATTTCCTTTTGAGGGATTGATTATGCTCAGATTCCATAGTGAAAATATTGATAAGGTATGTGCGTGAGGGTGGGATGTAGTAAAATGTGATTTGAATTTAAAAAAGATATAAGCTTAAAACGTGACTTGAATTTTAAACATGAATAAATTTTAATCTGAATGTTCTTTTGAGCTTCATGTGATATCAAGTCAAAGTCTGCAAAAGGATCTACGCCATCTGGGAAAAAGGGACCTTAGTTCCATTTTTTTGGTCAAAAAAGAGCCGAAAGACCTCCAAAACTGAGTTTTTAGTTGGGATGCTCTAATTTTTCAACATTTGATAAATTTTTTACTTTTTTAAGGATAAATTCTTGTCTTTTTTGATAGAGACTACATTTATTCTCAAGCCTTACTTTCATATATATATATATATATATATATATATTATGATGATAAAATTTTATCGTTTTTTATATTGTAGTGTTATTTATAATTAAATATATATATATACATACATATTTGTATATATTTACATATAAAAATTTAATTGTATAAATAAATATGTAAACATATTTTCATGTAAAATATATTTTTAAATATATAAAACACATGTAAATAAAAAATAAGTATCCATTTTATTTAAACTTAAAATGTATGGATATGTATATACCTATAAAAATGCATACATAATGTTTATATATAAATATGTATGTATGTATATATTAACAAACAAATATATATTTATGTTTATATTCCAATATATGTAAATGAATATAAATACATATTTATATATATAGACACACATATGTATACATATACACACACAAACATATTTTATAAATGTATTTAAAAATAATTATATAAATATACATAAATATATCAATAAATATATGGATAAAAATGATGTATATATATATATAAATAGATATATCATAAAATATAAAAGAAAATAACATGGTAAGAGCACAAAGGCGTGGAGGTGGTGGTGAAAATTTTAAATCCAGGTAGGCGCGCACAAGTTGTAGGGTGGGGGTGACCACTAAAAAAGGTAGGGGCAGACAAGAGGAGTGGGGGAGCACTGATAAAGGGTGCGTGTGAGAGCTAATAAAGGTAGTGGTGGTGGTGGTGGTGTGGGGGGGTGGGGTGGGGTGGGGTGGGGGTGATAAAGGGTCTGTGTGAGTATTGATAAATGTGGTGGGGTGGGTGAAAAATGTTGAATTTATTTATTAGCATAGAAAAACCTTACTTTTTTTTCAGTGTTTTTTTTACAGCAATAAAAGAGGGATTTATCAGTGCTAAAATATGCATTCATAAAACTAGTGTCGATAAAAACACCCTTTATCAGTGCTAAAAACAATGCGGATAAAGGAAGTCTTTATCAACATTTTTTCAAGCATTGATAAAAGTGACAAGCTTTTAAGGATACTTATAACTTCAGAGATTTTTTTTGTGTATTGATAATGGATCGGTCTGCAGTAGTGAATGTGTAATCAACATAAGAAATATTATGATTCATGTCATCGAGAATATATCATTATCATAGATATATATAATTTAAAGTGAATGATCATATAATCTCATCGTTAAATGATATTTCACTAGATTTAACATTTGAATACATTGAAATAAAGATTTATGGGGCATGTGAGAGTAATATATGTTTATTTACACATAAGGAAGAATCATTTTTTTAAATATTTGATGATGGATTGAATAAATTTTACTCTGGTCATAAAACTTTCAATAGGTTTTCATTTATCATGAAGCTATTACACATGAAGGCTTTGAATTATTAGAAGGACATGTTATTAAATATGATATATTTTTTCATAAATCCCTCCCCATTAGTTCAAATATTCTATGATGTTTCAACAATGTAATAAAGTCGATCAAAAACCTTTGTTTGACATATGCGACCTTGGATGCTTGTCTAAACAATTATATATTTTTTCAATCCATCTTGATATATGCATTGTGTGCAACTATTCAAGATGAAGGGAGAATGACCAAAGTAAAACATTTCATAATAAATTAAGTAGAGTTCCAAATCATTGAAAATAGGTCATCATAAAGTAAACTCAATACATTTCACAAAAAATAATGATTGAAGAGGTTTTTAGGTCATTTAAAAATTTCGAACTAATGTGATTATATGCAGAGAAGAACTAAGATGATGGAAAACTAACTCACCCGATGGACTCCCCGATATAGTGTGAGTTCAAAAGGAGAAACCTAGAGTTTACCAAAGATTATTGTAATCCTAATTAGATAATATACGATTTTCACTTGTTCATGTTAATGGTTTATGAAACAGTCACAGTACATAGAATGTTGTGTATGTTTTATACAATTTCTCTTGATGGTAATGCGTGGAAAAACATTTTTTGATCTTATATACTCTTATTGACCATATAAAAGGCTAGGGTGATGCCATAAATATTTACTTGCATGTTATAATTAATGAATTAAGTTATTTATGAATCAAAGTTGTGATAACTTTTTATTTTGAAGCTAATGAGGTCTATGATGGCTAGACTTTAGGTTTAATATGACACCCAAGTTAGGTCTTTACAACTTTTTTATAACCTCATATTTTTCCTCTTATGGGAATGAACAATCTACTTTGATGCATATCTTTAATTTTTCAGGTTTATAAAGGAGTATTTTGAAGAATTTTTTCAAGATTTTATAAATTAAGGACAACAAAAAAACTTATATATAATTAGAGTTATGTCATTTTATTTCCAATACTTTTTTATTCTCTAAATTTTTAAAGCAATTTGGATTTTTTACCACCATTATTATGTATAGTTAGTATGTTTTGACCATAGATACCCGTTTTTCCTAGGGTTCATGGTATGTATCGCTTTAAAAATAAATCTTACTAAACCTAAATGAGTAATATTATTATAGTGATATGAATTTCTCCCAATCGAGAATTAACTCAATTTTAAGGAATAATATATATGAATGAGGCAAATGGTGAAGTTTTGAGGTTGATAAAATGTAGGAAAATGAAGTTGGAAATATTTTAGGAATTCTACAGATTCTGGGTTCGAAGAACACAATCACATGATGTGAGATCTAGAGACACATTGTAACAACCTAAGATTTTAATATATGATTACCTTTAAATAAATCAATGTGTTCTATAGCATTCTCAACATGGAACACCGAGCTTAAATGAAACAAAAATATATTTAGATAAAAATATAAATATTAAGTATGACTATTAAAACCTATGCATTAAATTAATGGGAATAAATATGAGTATCTGATTTATAAAATATTTATATAAAGGAATATAATGATTACTTTTAATAATTATAAAATTCAATTGATATAGTGAAAATAACTAATATGATCATTTTATGCCTAAAAATTTATTTTTCTAAATATTCCATTTTTATATGATATATATTTCCATTTCAAAAAAAATATTATTAATTATGATAAAATATATTTCATATGAATAATTGGTTAATATTAATTTAATTATAAAATGATATGAAATATGAATGAGAATGGTTAATATTCTAAAAAATCTATTTTCCTATAAAAACAATTTTTCATTATATCTCATCATTTTATTTAAAAGTTAAATTTTTATTTTTTAGAATTTTAATTTGAAAAAATGAACATCCTTTTTGGATTCATCATTGTAATATTTTCTTAAAATGTTTTTTTGAAATTTCCCCGAAAAGATTGATTTTAAGGTAAATAGTGTAAAATAATGTTTTTACAAATAACACGAGTTTTATGAAATTATTAGTATATAAGTATGTATTTTAAATTTATGAAACATTTTTATAATATTAAATATGTATTTTATAAGTGAATTAATAATTTTAATTTTTTTTGTTTTAATATAAAAACCCATATTTGATATTTTAGAATGTAAGTTATATTTTTCAAAAAATTATTTTTAATACATTATACATTTAGTATTTTAAAATTATTTTTAAAACTTTAGAAAATTTAATAAAATAAAATGGATTTTAAATTTTTAATGAGTAGTTCCAAATTATTTAATAAGGATCATTTTATTTTTGGTAATAAAGGATAAGTTACCTTAGGTAAAAACTAGCTGCCACGGTAAATGTTAAAGGAGTAAAAGTAAAAAATATAATGAGAATGAGTTGAAAACATGTGTGAGAATGGTTGGATGAGGAATTTCTTGACCTTATGTCTTCACCTCTCCATTATTTATCAATTTTGGATCCACTTTCCTAGAGGTTGACTTCTAATTATTGAAAAGTTTTGGGTATTTACAAAAATGCCATCCCTTTTCACTTATAAAAGGGTAACTTCTCTCTTCACTTCCCCTCACACCAAAACCTTCTTGATTCAGAACAAACTCTACCCAAAAAATATCATAAAAACTCATAGAAACCTTATTGAGGTTTTTCTATTCTCAAAATACCATCCCTCAAATGTTTAACCCCTTTCGCAAAGGAGATAATTCTAGTAGTGAGTTATAAATTTATAACTACCCATTTCTCATTTCAATTTCTTTATGTGACATTTATTTATAAAATTACATTACAATATAATAAAATGATAACATAAGTATAATTTTTATACATTTATGTCTTTATAATTATGGTACAATCATTAACCACCTTTCACTTTTCCTATAAGAAAAACAAAACCGTCATTCGTGTGTTGTGTGGACTAATGTTTCCATGATAAAAAGTGTGTTATTTTACTTAATCTCCTTAAAAATATGTCTATAATAGAGAATTTAATATATAAGTATGATATTTATGTCATTGTTTAGATTCTGAAATCATAAACCATATTACTCATTTTCCCGTTCCATGGAAAACAAAATCACCATCCATGTGTATGTGTAGACTAGGGCCTCTATGGAATGTTTGATTTATGTTTTTATTTACATAACCGACTTACATGGATAGTCATGAGAATGGGTTCAATGGATAAATATTATTTTTATTAAATTATTAAGGTTCTATAAAGATAAATTTGACAACCTATTAATAATATGACCAATAAACATCTGTGGTAAATTCAACCATCCAAAAGAGCATTATAAGAGAAAAAATGATTTATTCATACTATAAAATAAATTTTATAGGTTATATTATTCCTTTAAATACACTAATAAACACCAAATAATATCATTATACTTATTTCATAATGATATTACATCTAAACCACCACATAATCATCCATTAATCATAGTATGTTCATGTTTGAGTTAGTTTAACCACCTATATGAACAATGCTATGAATTTATATCATGGATGAATATGAAAAATTAATTACTAGTATAATATGATATAAATATGTAAATAAATATTTTTTTGGTTTTTTAATTTTAAAATTATTGTTAAAATCATTAATTAAGAAAACAACTTTCATTCGTTAAGAATCACCGAAACATGATCATCACTGATTTCATCTTCATGATTTATAACCAAAAATACTATGTAATTAAATTATACCTTTATAAAAATAATTTAACATATATTAAATTACCATTAATTATCTTTAAATGATAATTTTATAGCAATAATGAATACCAACACCATTTTTATAAAACTAGTTTAAAATGATCAAGATTACTTACACTTGATATTGAAAATAGGTAATAAATAACTAAAATTAATATAGATAATGACTATATATAAAGAGTATAAATGAAAATAGATATGATTAAGTTTCTTAATTAAGTGATTAATATAGTTATGTTTGTGATATAGGAGGTTAAAGTATGTTCATAGAAGTCAGGACAAGAGGTAAGGGTTTTATTGGTCTCAATTCTGATTCTTTGAGACATGTTACATGTTATGCACCATGATTCCTTTGTTTGGTGTTCTATTTATTTACTATAAAATGAATGTTTTATTATTTATTTCCTTATAATTCTTGTGATATACTAATCCAAATCAAGTTATTTTCTTTAAATGAATTTTGACTCAAGTGTTACCCTAGTCCTTAGAGTTTCTGGTAACTCATTTTTCGTTCATTGAGTTATGATCATTCTCTTGAAATTATTTCATATAAGTTGGGTAAATTATACCATATTATTATATTATGTGTTTCTATCTCATGTTTTACATTTTTATCACATAAAACATTTTTAAATATTTCATTCTTCATGGAGTATGTTTCCCTTAAGGGATATTGATAACTCAAATCTTCTTCCCTTGAGTTACAATGTTTCATCTTAAACTTTGATTTTACATTCTTGGATTATACCACATTAATATTTTATTATATGATATTTTATAATACTATTTTGGAAAATTAATTTTTAATAAAAATAAGGTTTTATTACTCTTTTTACAATGTGAGTTTTCAACAAAGTTAGTTCCAAAGTATTAAAAAGGTTCCTTTCATAATCAAGTAGTTTATATTTGGATCCAAATTTTATATGGAAAAATTTATGTAAATTTTAAGGGCCTATTATTAGATATTATGTTTAAATAGTAAATGTTTTTAAAATATTTCACTTTATCTTTTCAAAATTTACTTTTTAAAGTGACATATAATTCTGTATTTTACATCAATGTTAAAAATATTTTCTAAAAGATCTTTTAACTTTTCACCTTCATTTTCCTTTTAATATTAAAAAATATTTACCCACATGGGATTTATGTTACACAATTTTCCCTTTAATATATATATATATATATATATTTATTTTTTGGGAGATTGAACTCATAGTATCAAAAAATTTAATTCTTGATCCCTTGTGTGATATCGTTTAAAGTATTCTTTTACAAGGATGTTTTTCATCTATGTCAACATCCTTTCAAGTTTCCTTATTACATTGTGGATATGTAATTTTTTAACCATACACCTCCTTTCTATGGATGACTTATGTAATGTTATTTTCTATTAAATAAATGATTCATCCCTACCTTTTTCTTGCTAAATCATCCTCTTTTATAGTCATGAATTTTCTTCCAATGCTTTTCCTCTATGAACACTCTATATTTATTTCCTTTGATTAAAGGGTGTTCACCTAGATTCCATATGCCGATTGATTAGGAAAATTATTAACTTAACCATATACCATCACACAATACAGTTTTAGCTTGAGGGATTATTACATAAAAATCTATTCCATTTATTGATTATAGCACTATTGAAAATCTGTATATTTGTTATTCCGATATTGATGTTTATTTATTACTTAGCCAATTTGACTATGAATTTTTCAACCATATATATTCTTTATATGGATGAGTTATGATCATGTTATCCCTTTATTAACACGGGGAAAAGTATTGGTGTTCCATACGTTGTTATTCCAATACAGATAATTATTAGCCAAGCTGATTATGTGTTGTTTATTCATTTTCTCATATGATGAATTCATTAGAATTACACAAGTGATGAGTGGGGATTGAAATTATATATCCACTAAATGAATTGGTAGGTATCATGATACAAACATGTTTGAGTATTTTGGTGTATTCCTTTCCATAACAAGATATTTCCTTGACAATAAGATCATGATGTCTTGGATTATGGTATAGAATTAGATATCTGACATTATACATTTCATCAATAAGGAATAAAATATTTTTATCCATGTGAATTTTTATTTTCATTGTTATCCATAAATATATTATGATTTAAGTTTAATTCTATTATGGCATTAATTTTGATTATATATTTCTTCCATAATATTTACACACTTCTTATGCCCACTTATGACCTTTGATTACTAAGTTTTTGAGATCACACCTTATTATGATTCCATTTATCTAGGTTATGGAGAAAAGTATTATACACGATATGTATAACATTATAGATTGTGTGGAGAAATTATGGGAGTTTTTAAAGACTTATTATGGATTATGTAGTTTCTTATATAGTGAAAAATTGTTTATTAGTTGAGAAAGACACATGATTTATTAGTTTATGATTTTTCCTAATTCTGTAAACCTATAAACATAAAAGGTCTTGGGAATGTATATAATGTAATATTTACTTCAAGTCATGCAATTATGTTATGTTCAGGATTCTATAGTTGGTATCAAAGCTAGTATGTGAAGTTTGTGTTTATGAGAACCAGATATAGGAGTATAGGTATGAGGTATCACAATTGGTATAAGTACAAGGTTTATATAGATTTTGAGATTATGATGTTTATTGAGGATAATTTAAGGGTTGATAATTTAAGTTTGATCACAATTTCAAAGGTATAGATAACTCTTTGGGATAGTATATGATTTAATGTTAAGGTAATAATGAACATTTTGTTTAGGGATTATGATAAGTGATCTTTAGATAAAACCCTAGTAATGAGTATAAGTATATGATAATATCCTGAAGTTTTGGTAAATTAGAGATTATGTGGTTATCTTGTAAATAACATCCATGTTTTGATACTACAAGTGGATGTAGGATCTAGCATAAATGTACCTAGGGGTAATAACCTTGAAAATGAAATTTTGGGTATTAACTCAATCATCACCTGGTGCATGATAAAGATTCCTCAATGCACACTGAGTTTGAAACTCCCTAGGTACATTCTATGGTATATTCACATTATCTATAATGAACCATTATGAGGGTTTGATCATGATGTTAACTAATTAGTTTAGAGAACCTAATAAGAAAATGACCATGAATAACTAAGGATTGAACAAAGAGATTCATAGGTTGAACTGAAAGCATCATATTTTAAAAATGAAGCTGTCATAGGGGACGAAATCATTAGATTGATGTTTTCATACTCATATTTTTGATGTTATCATAACTATTTTGGTTTTCATATTTGGTTGAAATAGGATCAAAAAAATGAAGCCGATAAAGGTATGTATCCAAAAACCACAATGTTTTATAACTGAATAAGGAAGCATACTTAAATGGTTAAAATTTTTAGTATATGATTATTGTGATGAAAAAGGTGACTTTCCTTATGTTACCTAAGGCAATGAGGTTGATATCTGAATAGAAATTAATCCATGATACTCATCATTATTTCTATTAGTGATTTATATTTATCATTGATATTTTGGTATATTCTAAAAGGTATGAGGATAATTTGAAATATCTAAGGATTTTTCTTTAGTATTTCCACTTTAAAAGTTTGGAAACATATATTTAACAATATAAATAATAATGAAAAGTGATTTTATGAAAATGTTATATTTTTTTGGATAAATATTGTAGAATACATGATTGAGGGATAGATAACTCTTAGGTTTAAAATATGCTTGATTCTGAGGTAATAAAGGGTTGATTGATTTTGAGAAGAGTGAGTTAGATAGTATTGATAGCCTTAGAATTTATTATTGATTTAATGAAAAAGTATCCATGATATTTTTGGTGAGTTTTATCTCATTTTTGGGATTATGATATACATTGACTAGTGCGCGACCTTATGAACTAGTGACTAATATCATTTGAGGGTTAAAGATAGTGTTAGTATCTAGAAGAATATATGATTTCAATGTGGTTTAATGTCTTGAAGATTTAAATGGTTTTGGGAAAGTTATATTTTGGTGAATGTATGGTTAGGGAATATACATACCTAAGTATATGACTGTATGAAAAATTAATGTTGTTTTAGGAAAGATAAGTAACTTAATATTGTATAAGAGAGTAAGGTATATTTCATATTAGAAGTTACACCCAAATGATAAATATGTTAGGAACACCCTCACATACTTCCATCAGTGAGTAATAATAAAAATTATGAGGATGAAATGTTTTTTATGGGGTGGAGGAGAATATAACACCCTAGGATTTTAATATATTATTACATTTAAATAAATCATTTTTTTTCAATAACTAGCTTTACACACAACACCAGACATAAATGAAACCGCAATAAATTTAGATAAAAATATAAATATTAAGAATAGATATTAGAATCTATCTATTAAATTAATGGTAACAAATAGAAGTATCTGATTTATGAAATATTTATAGAAATAAATATAATGGTTACTTTTAATACCTATGAAATTCGATTGATATAGCTAAAACAACTTATACGATCATTTTATTCTTAGAAATGCATTTGTATAAATATTGACTTTTTATGTGATATACATTTATATTTAAAGAAAATTTTGATTAATGATGATAAAATATTAGATATGAATAATTTTTTAATACTAATTAAATTAGTAAATGATAGGAAATATGAATGAGAATGGTTAATATTCTAAAAAAGATAACAATTTTTCATTATATCTCATATTTTTATTTAAAAGTTAAATTTATAATTTTTTGAATTTAAATTTGAAAAAATGAAAATCATTTTTGGATTCATCATAGTAATATTTTCTTAAGATTATTTTTTTGGTATTCTTATGGAAAGATTGATTTTAAGGTGAATAGTGAAAATATCATTTTTACAAATGACATGAATTTTATGGCATTATTAGTATATAAGTATGAATTATAAATTCATGAAACATTTTTATAAGAAAAAATAAATATCTGATAATTTTATTTTTAATTTTATTTTTTTTAATATTCAAACCCATATTTGAAGTTTTAGAATGTAAGTTATATTTTTCAAAAAATTATTTTTAACATATTATACATTTAGTATTTTAAAATTATTTCTTATAAATTTTATAAATAAAATAAAATAAAATGTCTTTAAAATTTGGAATCAGTAGGTAAAAATTATATAATAAGGGCCATTTTATTTTTGTTCATAAAGGATAAGTTACCTTAGGTAAAACTAGTTACCACGATAAAAGCTAAAAGGGTAAAAGTGAAAAAACTAATGGTAATGAGTTGAAAATATGTTTAAAAAATGTGTGATAATGGGTGGATGAGACCTTTATTGACCTTATATAATCCCCTATCCATTATTTATCAATTTTTCAGCTACATTCCTTAAGAGTGGCTTCAAATTATTGAAAGGTTTTGGGTATTTATAAAAATGTCACCCCTTTTCACTTATAAAAGAGGCACACATCTCCTCACTTACCATCAAACCAAAAACCACTTAGAATAAAAAACAAATATGCCCAAACCTATCCCTAACAATCCTAGATACATTAATGAGGTTATATTATTCTCAAAATACTACTCCTCAAAGGTTTAACTCCCTTCTCAAAGGAGATAATCTCAATAGGAGGTATAAATTTCTAACCACTCCTTTCTCATTTCAATTTATTTATGTTCACTCATTATTACTAAAATTAAATTACACAATATTAAAATGATAAAATTAGTATCATTAGTATCATTTTATGTTATTAAAATTATGATAAAATTATTAACCACCTTTTTCTTTTCCATTTAAGAAAAACAAAACCACCATTCATGTGTTGTGTGGACTACCACCTCCACGACGCAATGTGTTTCATTTTACTTCACTTACTTAAATGTCAATTAATAATAGTGAATTTAATGTTTAAGTATGATATTTATGAAATATTTTATATTATTAAATTATTAACCATATTACTCATTTCCCCAATTCTATGGAAAACAAAATCATCATCCATGGGTACGTGTGGACTATCACTTCCATAGAACAAGTGATTTCCATTTTTTATTTCCATCATCAGATACATGGATGGTAATGGAAATTATTTTAATTGATAAATATGATTTTTATAAAATAATTTATGTTTTGGAAAGAAAAATTGGACAAATTATTAATAATATGAGTAATAAATAACTGTAGTAAATTCAATCATCTAAAATAAGAGGAAAAAATGATTTCTTTGTACTATGAAATAACTTCATATAGGTTATATTATTCATTTTAGATTTATACAATTATAATAAATAACTCTAATAAACACTAAATAATATCATTACACTTATTTTATAATGTTATTACAACCAAACCACCATGTATTCATCCATTAATCATGGTATGTTCATGTTTGGGTCGGTTTAACCACCCACATGAAAAATGCTATTAATTTATATCATGGATGAATTTTGGAAATTTATTATTGATATAATATGAAATAAATATACAAATAATTATTTTTTAAATAGTATCATTATTATTAAACTCAGTAATTGTAACACCCCAAGATTTCATATTTGGGTGAATAGTGAAAAATACTATATTTTAACTGAAAACAACTTTTTTAATCAAAATAATTTATAGTGTTAAATTATACATTTTAATGGTTTGGAAGTATAAATAGATTATATTTTTACCATTTAATCCAATTCGGGTCATTGTAAGTAATTTTACTTTGAAATTTGACATAAACAAATGTAAATCTTTTGATAGTTATTATCTCTCAAAAATAAGCTTTTTGGTTTTGACAATGGGAATTAATTTTAAATTAATTAATGAAACTTATATGTTTTGAAATTGGTAAAATAGAATTCATTTTTGAATTCTTAATATCAAAATTAGCTTAGGGTGATTTTTTGGTATTTTTTTGAAAACTTTCAATTTTTGATGAATAGTAAAAAACACTGCGTTATTGTTTAAAAACCACTTTTTATTTAAATAATTAATTATTTTATTTAAATTTATTTTAAGTCAAAATAGATACATAATAACAATATTAGTTCAATGTAATTAATTTTAATCTTTTTTATAATAAAATTAGATGTATAAAAGTTTATTGAACTTTTTACCGTCTTTTACCCACCTTCTAAGAGCACTTGAAAATTTCTATAAAACTTAATTTTACCACTTTTGTGAGTTGAATTTAGAAAATCCAAGAGACACGGTTAACCTCAGTAAGTAAAATTTGGTTTAATAAGATGAAAATAATTTTTTGGTGAATAGTAACTTTTGACTTTTATTCACCATAGTTAAAAGTAAATAGGGTAATTAAGGGTGAAAATAATATTATAATTACCTTAACACATTTCCTAATTCTATTGGATAAGTGTAATCCGACCATAAAAAATCTTAGGAATAAAATTTGATCCTTTAGGTCCACTTGAATTAGATTAGGACATTTATTATTATTTTATTTAAAGAAGAGTTAAAAGAGTTAAATTCAAAATTTAATAACTAAACAATTTTTAATATAGGGTTACACATAATATAAATTCGATTATAAATATTCATTATAAATCTAAAAATATTTCCTACATAATGGTATTTTATTTATAATTTTTAGACATTAAATAATTTAATTTATTTATGACACAATGATGATGTAGTAATTAACTTATTAATGAAATATTAAAATAATTGATATTATAAATATCCAAATAAATGTATATTGAGACTTATGATGAATTAAACTAATTTTATAGGTTAATATTACATGTTAGGGTCGGTTAAATAAATTTTATTCGAAGTGATAAAGTTTATATGGCTTTCAAAAAAATCAAATACTAAATAGTGTCAAAATTGACATAATTGAGTTTTTAAAAAAAATATTATATTATAATTTGATATATTAGTCCTAAAAATCTAAGGTTCGAACAAAAGACTTATATAATAATATATATGACATTAATGAACAACTTGGGGTTCAATTGACATTTTATAGTAAGTTTATTAACCATACAATATAAAAATACAAAGAGACATGGTAAATGTCAAACTATTTAACTAAGAGTTAAATCTAAAAGATAAGGTTAATATGATGACCTAAACCTGTCTAAAACCTATTTTTTGAGAGGTTTTTGACCCATACCCACCTTATCATTTAAAAAATTCATTTTTGAGCCATTAGAAACCGAAAATGATTTTATTATAAAATAATATTTCAAGCTTTTCCTAAAGTGGCCCTCAACTCTCTTATAAAAGGGCACTTCCCCTTGTCTCAAATTTACACCTTCAAATCCATTTTTATCAGCCAAACCATGACCAAATATCCTCTAAACTATCATCCATTCATCCTAGATGCCTTAATTTAGTCAGAAATCAAACCTAAGGAGGCCTTTTGATCAAATCAAAAGGAAGAACCCGAAGAAGAGGTAAATATTTCATCACCTCTTTCAAGTTCTTTTATTATTCCACTTATTTCCTTGTTTTTTACATTATAAAATAATAACTCCAGTATATTCTATATAATGTGATGTTATTATAAATATGGTATAACTATATTCATTATTCTATCCATCCTTTGAATGCCATGTCACCATACGTGCGTACGTACGACTTACCGTCTCCACGTCGTGGTGTAGTTGTTATTCAATAAATTATTATTTGGATGGGTATAATAATTATGTATAATTTATGTAAATAATAAATATAACATTATAATTATTCTCTATATATGATATACCATCCAATTATATATGATTTTAATATCAAAAGAATGATATTGTCGCTTGTGCGTACGTACGGATTACCGTCTCCACGAACGCGATGAGATTCATTCCCCATCATTACCATTCTAGAATAATTTTCATTTGATGATTAAAAATAATGTTTAAAGACTTGATATAATTCTGAATATGAATAAGAAACATCCCATCCATAGAAAACATGACTCACGTAACAAATAATATAAAGGGAAACAAATCAGTTAACACCCGAAACGACGATAATACTAAAATATCATTAACAAAGCATTATTAGAAGATAATATATGATATAATAATTATGTATATGGTTCTTGTATAATTTAATAACAATTATTTAACTATTATACAAGAGGTTAACATACCCTCGATCAAGGAAAATTACAAGGTAAGGGTTAATTTCACAATCTCTTTATTATCCGAGGTTGTTTTTACGTAAGTATCTACAGGGACCTCTTTATCATCCACATCCGTGTTTTCTTAAAAATGTATTTAATTTTTTTTAATATTTACTACACTATGGGATAAAGTCATTTATACCCTTGTTTTACTTTTTATAAGATGTTCATAAAGGAATCTTTCCATCATTTTCCAAACAAGGTACTTTATAACCTTTTCAACAAAATTAAGGTAGGAATGTGTTTTTAACTTATACGGTGGGTGCAACTATTTTCTTCCATTATAACATCGTATAATCATCCCTTAAAAGCTTATAATATTATTTTCAAAATAAATTTTTTCTTTATAATTATGTGACTCTTAAATGATTTCAAAATAGAAAGCGATATTTCTCTCAAATAGTTTTGATTTTATTATGTCAACATCCTTTGATAAATTTTACACTTGTTTGAATTTGATTTATTATGATACAAATCTCCCATATTGTATTTAAGGTTTTGTGATATGTTTGACCGTGGATGAGTTATTTTTATGCCATTCATGGTTTATGGTTAAAGTATTGACATTTATTATGATAGTTTTAATACGAATGCTTATGTTATATTTCAACCTTTTCTTAAGATGAATGTATTGGACTAGTATGTTCTGGGTTGGGGACCGGTAAAAGTAAGCCCTCCGGGTTGGGGTCTGGTTACAATAGACTCTCCAGGTTGGAGCCCAGTTACAGAGTCTCTCTAGGTTGGAGTCCGGTTACAGAGGCTCTCCGGGTTGGAGTCCGGTTACAGAGGCTCTTCGAGTTGGGGTCCGGTTACAGTTAGCCCCTAGGTCCTGGAACGAGGCCTTGACACAAAAATTAAAGTCCGGTACTATACATTCCCTCATTATGAAATTAGTTATTACATGTGATTATTAAACTAGTAGAATATCCATGTGCATGTTTATATGGTAATGTTTGATTTATTTTTTCCATATTATGTTCAAGTTTATGTTTAAAAGGCTATTGTTTTTATTACACATCTTACCTTAAAAGTTTATAGCTTCTTCTAAATTATTTACCCTTACTGAGCATCTGAGATCACCCCTTTCTTATGTTTTATTTTCCCAGGATCCCAAGAAGTGTTTTATGTTTGAGATGAAGGGTTAAGTTAAGGTAACAATGGAATTATCAAAGGTTTTTTTTGTGTTGTATGTTGGAAAGTGTAATGCAACGTTCATGTATGTAATCTATTTTCCAAGACCGCTGAACTAATCAGTCTTTCGCGTCTTGATTCTTTTTAATCATGCCATTGTATTAAAATAATGCACCGACTCTAGGAATCTAGGTTCGGGGCATTGCAGTTGGTATCTGAGGAAGTTTAGCAATAACCTTGGAAACTAGATTTAGATAAACTCTGATTAGAGAACATTACCCTAAGATAAACTTTGAGGATTAGTATAGAATAACCTCATAGAATTTTGGTAATGTATAGATTTTGTGAGTTTTCCAAGCAAATACATCCCTGTCTAGATACGAGTAGGTAGAGGTAGATCTGGTATAGATATAACTAGGAGTAAAACCTAAAAACACCGCTTTGAGCTAGACTCGAACGAGAACTGGTGCACGACAATGGACCTTGCTGTAATCTTGGTTACGAAACTCCTGAGGGATATGCTTAGTATGATTCTCATTTTCTTTACAAATCATTATGAAGGATTTATGAGTATATAACTACTCAAAGAAAATATTTTTATGATTACAGATTATATACATAAAATTTTAAATTTACATTAGGTATTTTACAAGTTTGTAATTATTCATTGCGATTCATAAACTGACCTAGTGTATGCCATTATATAGAAATGGCACCCAGTAGAAGGAATGAGAACTCCAACAATACGTATGATCCAAAGAGTAAGAAGGATCATATCATTCATGGTATTAAGCCAACATTTAGAAGGGAAATAGTCTCCCATGTATTCTCAACATATGAAGAAATAATATAATGTGTTAATAAGATAAGTAAAGAATTCTCTGAGTCCTATTGCTTTGAAGGGAATCAAGATAAGAAAAGGATGGTAGAGAGAAAGATGGATAAAGGGAAGAGGGGAAAGAAAGATTTCCCATATGTGATAAATGTGGAAATAATCACCTTGGTAAATTCCTGAAGGGAATGGAAGTTTGTTATAAGTGTGGAGAAAAAAGACACCAAGTATGTGACTACAAGGGTAAGAAAAAGATTTCAAATGTAAAATCCTTCATCTGCAAGGCGTTGGGACACTATGCGAATCAATGTCCCAGTCATCAGAGTATACCACAAATGATGCTATTTTATAATAATCAAGTTATGATACTACCTCAGATGAAGAGGAATGACTAGTTTTCTTATGTTGTTATTATAAAATTATTTCATTTGAGTGTTGTATCAACAATATACTGGTTATATGAATTATGGAGATAAATAAGGATTGTACTGCAGTACTATTTTATTGAGGATTTGAGATTATATAGTTCTAAGAAAAGTGACATAATAGTAAGCTACACTTTTTGAAAAAATACATGGTTGAAGGAAAGGCAATCCTTAATATGGTTCTGATAATGAGGTAGTAATTTTGGAATAAGATATGGTTGATTTGGATAAATTATATTGGATATTATTGACTTACATGGAACTGATTAATAGTTTGTTTATTTCATCATTGTTGGAATATTCAAAATTTTTGGATATAAGGAATATATCCAGTATTATATAAAGGATAAGGGAGCATGAATGCAATCAATAAGGTTTTATGGTAATTTAGGGTGTTACCATTTTTTAAAATAATACATGATGAGGTGTTCTCATGTTATTATGTGGAAAAAAGTATCTTCATTGTGTTTAAATTCATTATAAATTTTGGACTATGAGTTTGGATATAAGTATTTCGGATAAGTCTAAAGGTTGGAATGGATTGAGTTTGAAATTGGATACTATTGTTAAGGTTATTTTTGGATTATTATAAAAAGGACAATACACAAACTGTGTGACAACCCATCGCGTCGGACAAAGATGCAAGAACCGAACCCACAACCATAGTGCGATTGGTATTTATCGCCTACCACTGAACTATGTGAAGTCCTTGGATTGTATAATGTAGTTTTTTAAAGGGCCTGATAGGTGAATTATAAATTCATTATTTTTGGAACCCTATATGATTAGGATAAATAGAATATATTTTTGAAATCTTTTAGAGTGAAAGATGAGTTTATGGTAGGAATTAGTTGAAGAATGAAACTCTACTTGTCAAGCATATATATATATATATAATTTTTTTCCTCCTATTCTATGTTAAAATTAATTATTAAACTTTAGGTAATAGATCTTAAAACCAAAAATGTGTTATCCAAATACCTTATGTTTTTTTGAACCAATGGTATTTTAAATCATCATAGATTGATGGATTTGAGGCCCTCAATTTTATACTTGTTTGTGATTGATGACCTCAATTAGTCCCTATTAATATTTATGTTTTTCCTCCAATTATGTGTCTCTAATTATCACCAATGTTCTCTTAATCGAGATCATAATTTGGTGGTGACCCTTTCATTTCCCTTTTACTCTTATTAAGACTAAATTTTATTAACCCAATTTCCGATGTGGGTTTTCACACAAAGGTATTTTCTATTTTCAACCTTTTATTTTTGAAGAACAATTTTAAATTTCGAGGACACAATTTATTGAATGAAGGAGTAATGAAACACCCCAAGATTTCATAGTACGTTATTTCTTTAAAGTAATTCAATAACTTTCACTACACGCAACACCAAGTTCAAGCGCACCACGAATTACCAAAATAGCCATTCAAAAGTGGTTATGAATAGTATTAACTGAATTTATAACTTTATACAATCCTTAAAATTTTAGAATCCATATTGTGAGTTTCTTATACATAATGTAAGAACAAATTCATTTTTTTAGATAAAAGAAGTATTTTTTCAAAAAATGCAATTTTACCGCCTTTTAATGGCAAACCCTCTTTAAATCAAATATTTAAAACTTTTATATATTCAATTTGAAAAAATAAACTTCTTTAGAATCAGGACATAAGAATTTAGTTTCAATAAATTTTTGGTGTTTTTATGAAAACTTTCATATTTGGGTGAATAGTGAAAAATACTATATTTTAACAGAAAACAACTTTTTTAATCAAAATAATTTATAGTGTTAAATTATAAATTTTAATGGTTTGGAAGTATAAATAGATTATATTTTTACCATTTAATCCAATGCTGGTCATTGTAAGTAATTTCACGTTGAAATTGGATATAAACAAGTGTCAATCTTTTGATAGTTATTATCTCTTAAAAATACACCTTTTGGTTTTGACACCGGGAATTGATTTTAAATTAATTAATGAAACTTCTATGTTTTGAAATTGGTAAAATAGAATTCATTTTTTAATTCATAATATCAAAATTATCTTAGGGTGAATTTTTGGTATTTTTCTGAAAACTTTCAATTTTCGATGAATAATGAAAAACTCTGTGTTATTGTTTAAAACCCACTTTTTATTTAAACAATTAATTATTTTATTTAAATTTATTTAAGTCAAAATAGATACATAATGACAATATTAGTTCAATGTAATTCATTGGAATCTTTTTTATAATAAAATTAGATGTATAAAATTTTATTGAACTTTTTACCGTATTTTACCCACCTTCTAAGAGCATTTGAAAATTTGTATAAAACTTAATTTTACCGCTTTTGTGAGTTGAATTTCGAAAATCAGAGAGACACGGTTAACCTTAGTAAGTAAAATGTGGTTTAATAAGATGAAAATAATTTTCGGTGAATAGTAACTTTTGACTTTTATTGACCACAGTTAAAAGTAAATAGGGTAATTAAGGATAAAAATGATATTATAATTACCTTAACACATGTCCTAATTATATTGGATAAGTTTAATTCAACCAAATACAACCTTAGGAATAAAATATGACCCTTTAGGTCCACTTGGATTAGATTAGGACATTTATTATTATTTTATTTAAAGAAGAGTTAAAAGAGTTAAATTCAAAGTTTAATAACTAAACCATTTTTAATATAGGGTTAAACACAATAAAAACTCAACTATAAATATTCATTAGAAAGATAAAAATATTTCCTACATAATGGTATTTTATTTATAATTTTTAGACATTAAATAATTTAATTTATTTGTGACACAATGATGATGCAATAATTACCTTATTAATGAAATATTAAAATAATTGATATTATAAATATCCAAATAAATGTATATTGAGACTTATGATGAATTAAACTAATTTTATAGGTTAATATGACATGTTATTGTTATTTAAATAAATTTTATTCTAAGTGATAAAGTTTTTATGGCTTTCCAAAAAATCAAATACTAAATAGTGTCAAAATTGACATAATTGAGTTTTTAAAACAAATATTATATTATAAATTGATATAATAGTCCTAAAAATCTAAGTTTAGGCCAAAAGAATTATATAATAATATAAATGGAATTAATGAACAACTTGGGGTTCGATTGGCAATTTATAGTAAGTTTATTAACCATACAATATAAAAATACAAAGAGACGTGGTAAATGTCAAACTATTTAACTAAGAGTTAAATCTAAAAGATAAGGTTAATATGATGACCTAAACCTCTCTAAAATCTATTGTTTGAGAGATTTTTGACCCATACCCACCTTATAATTTAAATAATTAATTTGGGAGCCATTAGAAATCGAAAATTATTTTATTATAAAATAATATTTCAAGCTTTTCCTAAAGTGAACCTCAGCTCTCTTATGTTCAAGTTTCTTTTTAAAAGGCTATTGTTTTTATTACACATCTTGCCTTAAAAGTTTATAGTTTTCACTAAATTATTTACCCTTACTGAGCATCTGAGCTCACCCATTTCTTATGTTTTATTTTCCTAGGATCCCAAGAAGTGTTTTATGTTTGAGATGTAGGTTTTAGCTAAGGGAAAAATGGAATTATCAAAGGATTTTTTTTGTGTTGTATGTTGGAATGTGTAATGTAACTTTCATGTATGTAATATATTTTACAAGGCTTCTAAACTGATTGGTCTTTCAGGACTTGATTCCTTGTAATCATTCCACTGTATTAAAATAATGCTCCGACTCTAGGAATCTAGGGTCGGGGCGTTACAGTAATTAAGAAAACACCTTTCACTCATTAAGAATGACCAAAACATGATCATCACCGATTTCATATTCATGGTTTGTAAAAAAATACCATGGAATAAAATTATACCATTATAATTATCATGGAAAATATATTAAATTAGCTTCAATGATCTTGGAATTCTGATTTTTTTTATCAAAGATGAATACCGACATTATTTTTATGAATTAAGTTCAAAATGATGAAGATTACTCACATTTGATATTAAAAATTGGTAATAAATAACTAGAATTAATATAGGGAATGATTATATATGAAGATTATAAATGAATATGGATATGATTAAGGTTATGAATTAAGTTATTAATATATCTATGTTTGTGATATTAGAGGTTAAATTACATTCGAAGAATCCAGGACAAGAGGTAAGAGTTTTCTTGGCCTCAAATTTTATTCTTTGAGACACGTTACATGTTACACACCATGTTTCCTTTGTATGGTGTTGTATTTATTTAATATACCATGAAAGCTATATAATTTATTTCCTTTTAATTATTGGTATATAATTTTCTAAATAAATTTATTTTCTTCAAATTTCTTTCGACTCATGTGTTACATTTGTCATAAGAGTTTATGGTAACTCAATTTTTGTTCATTGAGTTGTGACCGTTCTATTGAAATTATTACATATAAGTTGGGAACATTATAAAATTTTATTTTATTTTGTATCATTGTTTACATTTTTATCACATAATCCCCTTTTCAAATATTTCATTATTCATAGATTAGGTTTCTCGTAAGGGATATTGATAACTCAAATATTCTTTCCTTGGGTAATAATGTTTCATATTGAACTTTAATTTTCCATTATTGGGTTCTCACACCCTAATATTTTTTTATATGTTTTTTATAATACTATTTTGGAAAATTAAGTTTTAATAGAAAATAAGGTTTTATTACTCATTTTACAATGTGGGCTTTCAATAAAGATAATTTCAAAGTATTAAAAAATTTCCTTTCATAATAAAATGTTTTATCGTTTTCTCCACATTTCCTATAGAAATTTTTATGTCTTTTTTAAGGCCCCATTATTGTAAATTCTTTTCAAAAAGTAATTTTTTTCAAAATCTTTCACTTTACCTTTTCAAAAGTTACTTTTGAAAGTGGCATGTAAGTTTTTATTTTACATCAATGTTAATAATATTTTCTAAGAGATCTTTTAAGTTTTCACCTCCATTTTACTTTTCATATTCAAAAGTATTTACCATCATGGGATTTATGTTACATGATTTATACTCTAATATATATATATATATATATATATATATATATATATATTGGGACATTTAACTCGTGGTATCAGAAAATTTGATTCTTAATCTCTTCTTATGTGATACTACTTGAAGTATTCTTTTACAAGGCTATTTTTCATCTATGTCAATATCCTTTTGAGTTTATTTTATGACACCAGGGATATGAAAATTTTAAACCATACACCTTATTTCTATGGATGAACTATTTAATGTTATTTTCTATTAAATAAATGATCCATCACTTTTTCATTCCAAATACTCATCCTTATGGGCATGATTTTCCTTCAAATTTCTTTCCTCTATGAATAATTTATATTTACTTTCTTTGATTGAAGGGTGTTCATCTAGATTTAATACATATTTTGGTTGGGTAAATCATTGAATTATCCACATACCATTAGTCAACATTGATTTATCTTGAGGTATTCATACATAGAAAGTTATTCCATTTATTGATTGGGGAGATATTGAAAGTCCGTATATTTTTTATTCCGATATGGATGTTTATTGATTACTCAAGAAAGTTGACTATGTATTGTTTAAACATCCACCTTCTTTATTTGGATGTGTTATGACCATGTTATCCCTTTTATTGATAATGGTAAAATTATCGGTGTTTTGTATGTTGTAATTATGATACAGATGATTATTATCCAACCTAATTATATAGTTTTTATTAATTTTATCATATGATGAACGGATTGGACTTAAACAAGTGATGCATGAGGCCCAAAATTATGTGGCATATAGATTCATTGGTAGGTCTCATAATATAAATATGTTTGGTTATTTTGGTGTATGCTTGTCCAAAATAAGATATTTACTTGATGGTAAGATCATGATGTCAAGGATCATAATGTATTGAATTATGGTATAGAATTAGCTGTCCGACATTATTCATTTCATCGCTAAGGAACCAGTAATTGTTATCCATGTGATCTTTTAATTTCCATTGTTATCAATAAATATATTATGATTTCAATTTCATTCTATTATGATTTTTTATTAGTTATTCTTACCATAATATTTATTCTCATCTTATGCTCACTTATGATATTTGATTGTCATCACTTATGTTTACCCTTACTAAGCATTTGAGCTCACCGATTCTTATGTTTCTATTTCCCTATGTTATGAAGAAAATTATTACACATGATATGTCTAATAGGATAGATTGTGTATAAAATTTATGGGATATAATGAATACTTATTATGGATTAAGTATATTATTATATACTGGAAAAAATTTCTATTAGTTGATAAAATCATGAGATTTATTAGTTTGTAATTTATCATAAATCTCTAAAGATCTAAACCTAAAAGGTCTTGGGAATGTTAAGGAGGATTGGTTGGGATATTTTATAGACTGAGGGTGGGGGGGGGGGGGGGTGAATCAGTATAGGTGTCTATTTATAACCTTTTAAATCCCTTCTTCTCACTTTTACCCATTTTTTTGTTAGGTGATGATTCCATTGTTCCGTATCTCTCTCTATATTGAAATTATTTATTTCAATTAACACTACTAGACACAAAAACACACAAGATACATGAATATTACAAGGCTTATCTTTCAAAATTAAAGGATATTCCTTAGTTTTATTTGTATTCCACCAAGATCATACTATCCATTAGTATTAAACTATGAATACAATTGAGAAGGGCTTATCCTTGAACCCAAGTTTGGAACATCTCACACTCTATAATGTCCCACTAATTCTTCATACTATCATTCCAAAAATTTAAAACAACATGGAATAACAATAAGAAATTTTAATACAAATTGAGACTCATGACTTATTGTTGATGTGATGATTCCATTCTTCTTCATATACTTTCACTTACATAACAACATGAAAGGAACTTCAATAATTTTGTATGAGAAAATGAAAAAAACTCTTCTCTTCTCAGAAAAAATGGACACGACCTTTATTGAAATAATAAAAATACTTCTGCTTCACTATACAAGAATATTTTTACAAAAACTCTCCTTCTCCTTATTTTATTGAACTTTAGTTCATCACTGGATTACACTGGATTTCTTCACTAAATTTAGCACATAGAAATTTTATAGAAAGATCAGTTTAAGATCACTCTCCTTCACCATTTTTTGGATATTAAATGTATATCACATAGACTATTTTTTGTCCATTTAGTGATTTTCAATAGATTCTTTTCATAGTGCAAACTTCCTTTTATTTTCTTAAATTATTCTATTTATATAATAGTTTTTCACAAAATCCCTCCAATTCTACTAGTTTGAATTTAAATTTTAAATTCAAATTAAAACCACCAACTTATTCAAACTCAGCCTTTGGATCTTTTTTCTAATAGATCCTGACCATAAAGTCCACATTTTTAGTTATTTTGATTTGTAATAACTAACAAAAGACTTAGATGAAGTAAACTCATCATAATCCTACAAATCTACATAGATTTCACTTCTATAGTGTGGTTATGGTGATTGTGGTGCAACCTATTGGTTTTCAATAGTTTTCACACAACTTCCACACAAGGATGAGGCATAGTTAAGAGGATATTAAGTGGTGGTCATAAAATCTCTATAACCATCAAAATCTATCCACAAAAACTCTTTGGCATGCACTAGCCACTAAAACATAATTATTTATGAATTCACTTAACTACGACATAGTAAAAGGAGTTGTGGTACATAGGTCCTCAAATCTATAGAGCCATTGAAATCCAGCAGAATCCTCTATATGGAATGGAATTATCACTACGACATAGTCCATCCTTCATATTCTTGACTATTATGCAGTACAAGAGATGTAGTATGGATGTCACCAAAATTCTTGAACCACCAAAATTATTTTACATTTTCCCTGTGGTGTAGAAATTTACTACAGAATGGAGAACATAGATTTTATAGCACCAATAAACTTATACCCATCCTCTACAGCATGGTCCTTCCATATGGTGTGAAGAAATCCAGTTGGAGTATCCTCTGTGGCATGGATACTTATGTTGTGGTGTGGTCTGACCTACTACAGCATTGTAACATCCTATATGTAGCATGAAACCTCTTAAACAATGGTGTGGTCACCAATTTTTTCCTTACATATCATATACACCTCCCCTTCAATTATACTTTCATCATAAACTTCATTCATGATATAAACACTATGAACATTTCACTTATCATCATCTGATTTAAATTGTAAGCATCACCCATGGAATTTTCTCTTTAGTAACCATGGATGGATCACCTTCATACTTATTCATCATAAATATAGAAATATCATCTACATTGAACTCCAAATATATAATTCACCTTTTCCTTTAATATACCAGGTACATTCAAGGCAAGAACATCAAAAATATTTCCAAACCAATCATCAAAGATATATCATCCAGTCTTGAAACAATTAGAGACAAGGAGACACTTACTTATGAATAATTATTCATTAATCTTTAATGATTTATACCCAATGATTCATAATCATGATTATTATATTTAATAAACTTCTTCTTCATGATCAATACATCCAAGAAAATTATTCTTCATCAATAGGTTTGGATTCTTCAACTGATCATATCTTCCAAATTACACTTCAAATATTATTTAACATGATTGGGATGTATTCATCAATATATTGAAATCAATAAATACTCCTTATTAATTGAATATAATTGATAATAAATATAACTCATATAAAATGGCATCAACAATCCCACCCTTTTTATTTATTGTCAGTACCCACAATAATGATATATCAATATGTGCTTGTAAAATATTCTCTTTTCTTTAACTTTTCATTTTTCATTTCACTCTAATTTTGACATAAATCTTTTCATTGTAATTTATCTCACCTTTATTGACATGAAATATAAAGTATCCATAAAAGTGTATCAATTCACACTTAGAAAAGTGACATAAACTATTCCACTCTAAGTCTACTAATCAATGCTTGGTGTAAACTAGAGTGTTTGATTTATTCAACTAAGCTGTCCATAATCAATTGAATTTGATACTAATAAGAAATGAAACCACTTATAATCAATCTTCAATAGATTTACAATAATTATAGACTGAAAAAATTGATGATACCTGTTGAGATACACAATGTGATTCAAATTTTTCATAAGTTTTATCAACCTGAATTCCTTATACTCACTTCAACACATAGGTTAAAACATTTAAAGTACAAATAACATGATACCATATCCTTGAAACTTATTTAATATACATTTTTTATATTGATTAAAATTATAAACCTTTATGTTAAAATATGATATTTATTATCAAGGATTAGAGATTATGATAACATATATTTTTCAATGACACCACCTTCAAGAACTTTCAAAAAAAAAAAAAATATTTTCATGAACCAATATGTTTTGAAAACTTCTTCCAATTTATTAAGTTATCTCCCCCAAAAGGTAAAAACTCCTTAGTATCTTCATAATGATTAATCTATTCAATTATTTATTCCAATATGTTCCAATATGAGAATACACCAAAATGGGATTCTTTATGTGGATTTCTAATGTTGACTACTTCCACATCTCCACCAAGAATGGTCCACTTTAATACATAGACTTGAGAATGGATAGATCACTCTAGGATGGAATATTCATATTCTTTCTATCCAATTTTGACAACACATACTCCAACTTTATCAAAGTTGATTCTCCATTAGATTTTTATCTGAATACCAATTGAGAATTCATTCTAGGATGATGACTTCTTATCTTTGCTATCCAGAATTGACAGCATACTCACTTTATTAGCCCCCCTAAGTCTATACTTCATCTTTAATTCCCTAAATTTTATGTATAAATACAATAAACAAGTGTTAATGGAATAAAATGGATTTTCTTACTCCTCAATTTAAATAGCAAGGTTGAGAGGATTTTCTCAACCAAGTTTCTCCAATTTCTTCATTCTTCATGCTTGCACATCTAATCTTAATTATGATTTATCTTGAGGTAGCATGGATCTCATCATTTCTTCTATTTCATTGTGTGAGATACTTATTAAATTTTTGGAAATAAAATCATATGAATATATAAATGAAATATTAATTCCCTTAAAGTATTCTTCTTATGCTAGTAATGTGGTTAAAAATCCTTTAGAACTATGTCCTACTTTACTACATATCTCACACATGACTTTTCTAAAACAAGAGTTTTTATTTTTTGATAACCTTTCATGAAATTCATCTTCTTCATGTTAAATTTCTTCTTATCCTTTATCAATATCTTTTTTTTGTGCTACTTTCATATTCCTTACCATTTCTAAATCTACTAATCAAACAACTAATATGTATTGAGGAAAGTTGATGTCTTGTTTGTAGTTTACACATAGAAATTAATGAGTGTAATTAAAATCATAACTTTTATATGTGACACTCCTTATAGTATTCATGGATTTTTTTGAATATAACTTTCATTTAACTAATTTTCCAAGATCTTCCACATATCTTTTTAGACTTCTTAGGAGAATTCTATTTTGTTGACTTTCAACATTTGTTCCAAGGATGGATCTTCTTTATTCACAAACACCTATGGTATTATCTATTTATTTTCATTTAATACATGTTTAGATAACCATGAACCATTGTTGTGACTAATACCACTTCAACTACCACAAAAATATTAAATATTCTCAAACATATTTGATATAGATAGGTTATTATGAAATTTTGAATGTTTTTTCTTATCCCGATTTACCCCCTTTAAATAGGCAGCCTTTATACTTATAAGATTAATGTTTTGTACCAAAAATCCATTATATAATGACCAAAACGATCAGATCACTATCATTTCCCAAAAAATCTTGATCTTTTCATCTCTATTGTTTTTTTTTGAAAATTATATATCTATGACTAGATAGTTTTTTAAAAATTTTCACCACTGGTTGGGGTGATCGTGGGAAAATAGTAACCGTACTCTTTATTCCATCTACCATCAATGTAATGGTAATATTTTCATCAATTATTCTCATTCATACGTATATATTTTAACCCTGCATTTTTTAGAAAAACATATTCATAAAATTCATGAAATAAATATATGGATGGTACCTTCTTCTTCAAAACTACTTGAGAAATATCATTAAAATATTTCACAATCTTCTTGTCACATAATATAGGTATTTGGATACAATATTCATCCTTATAATTTTTTGTGATAATAGATACACTCTTCTTTGATTGTGAAGACTTAATATGACTCATTTAAAAAATTGGATAAATTTATTTCCAATTGTAGACACTTAATATTAAGACAATTATTCTGATGTTATATAAATTCCATTATATCTTCATAGTTTTTACCCATTTTTCTAATATCTTCATCATGAATTCTACTATTTTTTTAAAGTATTGTATCAAGCACCTTGTTCCTCTTGGATTTAATATCCAATTGTGCATTCTTGATATCAATGTTATTTTTTAGTTTTTCTTCCAATGCATGGATGTTATTATAAATTATTTTGATGGAATCATTATTATATTAGATGGTGTTGAGCTACTATTCTTCAAGTTTAGAGCATCTCACCATGATCTCCCCATTCTCACTATATTTGATAATAATTTTTTGAGAGTATAATGAAAGTAAGAGATATTTATCTTAAATCCACCTCCAAGTTATATATCACACATTCAAGATGAGTGATATATTATTTTTGAATTTTAGAAAACAAAAAAATTAGAGAAAATGGTTCATTGGGTAATCCATGCATCATAACCTTTAATGTATAGACAAATGAATCTGTTGAAATATGAATACGCCCACTTGAATATTCTTCTTATGAAAAATTTAAACAAAAATATTCACATTCCTTAAGATCACTTAAATCCATCGATGCTGTTGAGGTAAAAACATTTTCCATATCATTTGTGGCACATTGACACATTATTCTCCCTCCACTACTAAAAATAAGGCCTTTAATAGCACCAAAATAGTCATTTGTTAGCGTAAAAAATCCCTGAAAACTAGATCATGATTAAAATCCATAATCCTTTATCAGTGCTAGAAAAGAGATGATAAAGTGAAACCTTTATCACTTATTATTTAATCCCTAATAAAGTTAACCTTTATAGACAATTTTTATAGCTATGATAAAGGAAACCCTTTATAAATGATTTTATTAAGCACTGATAGAGGGGAATATTACTAGAGCATGATGTTATAATTACAACATACTGTAGCAATAAAAATAGAAAAAACAACAAATACAACAAATACAGGAGAAAATATAGGAGAAAATACATAATTTAATTGAAATAAAACTTATAATACAAATATAAGAAAAAAACACTATATTATAAACATTCCAAACATTGGTTTATATAATTACATGAGTAAGTTTAAATTATCATATATATTCAAAAACATTGATGTTCCTTTATCTTTATCCCCAACCCCCAATCATGCTATTAGTTGTTGAAAAAACCACCCGAGCTCGAGAAAAATAATTCATAAATATAAGAAAACAATTATTTTGTTAGTATTACTATAAAAAAATAAATTAAACACAAAATTTAAATTTTAAACTAAAAACATATACTTTTAGTCATTTGAGGAACACCATATATCTTATTGAGTTTTTGTTCACTATTACACATCGCACCATTTCTTTTTGTTCTCAAAAGTAGGTTCTCTTGAATTGGATCTCATCCTTGGTGATAAAAAACTCACTACATATGGGATCAAATTCAAGAGAACTTTATTTTTACAAGTCTTCAACCGTCACACCATTTATTGTTTATATTCATGCATTATCTCTATGAAAATTAACTAAATAAGTATCATATAAAAATGATAAGGAAATTAATTAAGTAATAGAAGATAAAATGACAAGAAAACAACCTGATCTCATTTTCTTGTATTTTTCAATTTGATGTTTTCTATTGAAAACATACACTTTGAGTCATATTGGTAACATCATGTGTTATATTAATGTGCAGTCAATTCGTAAACATCACAAATAAATTATGGACTATTTTCCTAAAGTTTGAAATCAATCTGAGCTCGTTTTCTCGATTTTTTTTATTTAATGTGTGTTTTAAACTAAAATGGAACCTTTTTATTGAAAATGAATAGTTTGAGTAATATCAATAATATCATGTGTCATATTGATGTTCAATTAGTTTTTACACATAAAAAATGAACCATGGACCATTATCTTAAATTTTAAAATAATTTTAGACTGTTTTCTTGATTTTGGATATTTGATGTGTGTCTTAAAATAAAATGACACATTTCTATTGAAAACATGAAATTTGATTCATATTGGTCACATTGTGCCCTGGATTGATGTGCGGTCAATTCATATACCTCAAAAATGAATTATGGACTATTTTAATAAAGTTTGAAAACAATCCAATCTCATTTGATAAATTTTGTCTATGTGATGCAATTTAAACTAAAATGATAGTTTTATATTGAAAACACATACTTTGAGTCATACCGACCATATCATGTGTCAGATTGGTATGTGGTCAATTTCTAAATGTGAAAAATTAATTATGGATCATTTTCATAAAGCTTGAAAACAACATGAGATCATTTTCTCATTTTTGGAGATGTGACACACATTTTAAACTAAAATGAAACCTTTCTATTAAAAACATAAAATTCGAGTCATATTAATCACATCATGTGTTGAATTTATGTGAGACCAATTTGTACATGTCATAAATGAATTATGGATTGTTTTCCTAATTTTTGAAAATATTATAAGATCATTTTATTGGTTTTGGATATGTGATGCTTTTTAAACTAAGATGAAAATTTTATATTGAAAACACATACTTCAAGTCATATTGACCTCATCGTGCATTAGATTGGAATCTGGTCAATTCATAGATATGAAAAATGAATTATGGATCATTTTCCTAATGTTTTAAAATAACCTGATCTCTTTTGGTTGGTTTTGGAAATGTGACATGAATTTTATACTAAAATGACACCTTTCTATTGAAAACATGAACTTTGAGTCATATTGGTCATATAAAGTGTCAGATTTATGTGCGTTCAATTATTACATTTCACAAATTAATTATGGACCATTTTCCCAAAGTTTGAAAGAAATATAAGATTTTTTACCTGGTTTTGTCTATTTTATGTTTTTTTTAAAACAAAATGAAACCTTTCAATTGAATACACACACACTTTGAGTCGTATCACTCCACCCTCTTCTAGATGTCAAATTTTATAAATTCAATAAAAATGAAAATGTTATGTATTTAGTACAACTGATATACAATAGTCTCTTAGCACATCTATTTAATTTATCAAAAAACTTTGTACAATCACAAAGGCCATATTCAATTTCCATTCTCATTTATTCTACACAATCTCCATATTCATTTACACTGGTATTCATATAAAATGATCCATAAACTATAGTATCGTTTCAATCGGTGTGCACATTCAATTTTTCTCCATGTTTAGTCTAAAATTTATATCTATGATATATTCTATGAAAAATAAAATGCTCTTCAAACTCTTTTAGACTAATTTTTCTTGAATAAAAACAACGTAAACATAGAATTTTTTTTGAGAAGGGTCGTATGCATGCTCAATTTTAAACTTGATGAACTATTTAACTCCATCTTCATACGCTTTTGTTATATTAATATCATATATCAATTTTTGATTCATATCCATCTTACTAGATTCATAAAGTATTCATTTTTTACAAAAAAATAAATAAATACACATAAGATATTCATAATCAAGGGATAAATTTATAGATCACTCTAATAAGGGGAACCCAAAATTTGAATGTTATCAGTTATTATTTCTGAAAAGTTATAATTTTATAAAGGGTGATATGAAAAGAAACAACCTAAGGTAAACATGTAGCAATTGGTATAAGTTCTTGATTTGATTTTGTGTGGGACAAAAATATAGTAATTCTAGGCTGTTTTATACAAACTTGATAGGTGGGAGTCCAAAAAGTGGGAGGAGTTGATGTTTATTCATTTCTTCACTTTGAATGTGGTGGGCCAGGTGGTGTTTCATTAATAGTTTGATTTTATATTTAAAGGAGTGGGAAAGTTTAGGTTATCTTCACTTGTTAGTGGGAAAATGCCACATATGATTAATTAAAAGATATAGAAAAATCAGTGAGAAATTGAAATTATATGGGAAATTTGACCACTGAAAAGCATCATTCAACCCTTAATACTGATGTCATTTAATTATTAAATCTTACCAATGATAGGTAGCCACTTTAAGATAAATATTTCCTCTCTCATTTATTCATATTTACCATGTTCTCATATACTTTACGTCATAAATCACGGGCTTTCAAATCATTATTTCATGTATATTTATAAAATATCTTATTAAAAATGTCAATAAAATGGATTTATTAGTCAAATGAATCACTTATAGACATATATTAATCTAATAATCACTAATAAATATATTATAAATTATTTATTTATTTATTATTGGAATGGAATAATTCCCTTGGAAATTCTTGTTCCTGCTTACCATTTAATTGTGACATGGATTTCTAAATTTGTGTAAAAATATATTTCCTAATAAAATAAAATTCCATGTAATCATTGGATTTTTAAACAAGGTTAATGAACTTGGAATTTCATGAAACCAATGGATGAAACTACTATTGACAGAAGTGAAGTTGGATTCCATGTTACTCTATTTTTCTATAGATTATTCTATACTATATATTATAGGAGTACCAACAAATATATTTATACTATAACCCATTGAAGAACCATTATTTCAAAAATATTAGATTATAAATCTTAGTTATATTTCACATATCCTACAATATAAAAAATCTTCATTCAATTTATTTAGAAAAACAAAAAATACTTCCCATTAATAAACATTCCAAAAAAATTCAGTTAGCATGAATGTCACACCATTGAGATATAAAACATTCTGATTCCACCAATAACAATGAAACATATCACTATAATCTATCTCCCACATGTAGTAGTAAAAAACTTCATAATTATATCCAAAAGAGTATACTCATTCTTAATAAAATCCATACCTCATGTATGATTAGGGGATATTATAATAAACTTTATAAAATTCTTCCAATATCTTCTAATCCTGTATGTATCTGGGATAAATGTGTTTTAAATTAGAACTTTTTATGGGTGACACTCAAACCATTACAAATTATACATAATAGATCAAAATAATAATAATATTGTTTACATGGATTCTATGTTAAAAGGAATTATATTTTATACACAAAACATGCATAGTCTATTTTAGTTAAAATTAATGGAATGTGAATTCAAAATATATAATTCTAGGAAACATAATAACGCATAGCATATTAATATAAAATCAATTTATAAAATATTGATAATGATATTAAAAAATTAATAAAATCACTAAAAAATAAATAAAAATACCTCCCTATATTAATGGATCTTCAAAAAACTTTCCACCAAATTCAAATATTTCTTAAAAACATTGCATTGAAAAATAAGAATCATTTAATAAATAATTTAAGTATCCTTTATACTTAAAAGTAAGATTTTTTTGAAATCACTATACTTGTAAATCATAAAATTTAGATGCATACATGAAAACTATAAATATATATTAATAAAACACTTGTAAACATTTAAAATAAAAAAAACAAGAATCACTTAAATTTTATTGAAGCCCTTTGAATATAGAAAATTCAAAAAATAAAATCCACTAAAAGGGAGTTATGTTTTCATTACATTAATTAAAAAAATTCACATGAAATGACAATATAATACATAAAATAAAGATTTTAAAATAAAAATATTATATAAATAAAATTTTAATTTTGAAATGAGACTCCAATAAATCCTTAATGAAATGAATATTAATTTTTAATTTTATTGAGGTTTTATAAAACAACCAAATGTAATGATAATTACATCTTACCATTATTCACTGTGAAAATTGAATTAAAGGACTAATGATTATTTATACTAACTATATAAGTTCTCAAAATATACTCATATTTGTGGAAACTTCTAGTTCTTTATCACTATCCGTAAATTAATATAATGATTGAACAAATTGTTTTTATTTCTATTAATATCATTTATCATCATTAACATATATCATATTAATTGTTCATGTAGTAATATCAATGATATTTCCTTTTTCATTAACCATAAATTTTCTAGGAAGATAAAATTTTCCATTTCATTCACACATTAGTGAGCCATTTTATAAATTTATAATGTTGATATTTGCATAAATATTTTTACAGTCATAACCATATTGGTAATTTTTTATGCACAATGATCTACATACCCTAGTTAATTTTTATATCTTTTCAATTATCCTTTTTATCTATTTTTGTTTGATTTTATTCCTTATATATATTCCACCAGATTTATGTACTTTTTTCTACGCACAGATGTTACATACCATTCTAAAACTATTATATTCCCATGTTAGAACTAGGGTGGTTATATATTTCTTAAAACATCATGAACTCTACTCTAGATTTTTTTTTTAATTTTTAGAAAAAACATATAAATATTAAAAAATGCACATATCCCCACTAGTTGTATTTCTCTATACACACCTATGATTTTCTTATTGTTTATTTTTGTAGATGAATTTCTAAATATAATATTGTAAATAAAAATATTTTCATACATCCCATTAAAGGGGTATCATTCCTTTCAAGGGTGATAAATATCTATTTTCATTTTAATCTACCTATGAAATTTTACTATCCATGAATCCGTATCTTATTGAAAAGATAATTCATTTGTAGTTGACTATATAACTCTTAATAATTTTTATAACTAGTTAATGGATTTAATCAATAAATATTATTTAATTCCCTATCATTTATTATATATAATTTTCTCTTATAAATGTTTCTTTAAATATCAAAAATTTTTAATGTTAACCCATTATTGAAAACAAGATAGTTTTTTCATTTGATTTATTTACAATAGAGGTTGACTTTATTTTAGAGTCTCGAAGAAGATAGATGTTTTTGGGTAGATTGGTGAAGGAAACCCTCACCACACTATGTTGGATACTGTAAGAGATATTTTATATGTGTATGAAAATAACTAAGAAGGACTTGACTTGATTGACGAAGCTTTCAATTATGCTAAATATATTCTATGTTTGAGCTGATATTTGGTGAAGAAGAAAAATAATAATACATGTTTAAAGCATAAAAAATATATGTTTTATTCTTTGTGTGATAGTAGATAATAATTAACACTTTGGTGAAATGTGGTCTAAGATATAATATATTAAATATTTATTAAAATATATTCCAACCTTAAGAAATCCATAGGAGACATGCTCTTCAACCGTGAGGCAGTGGCCATGATCTACCATAGAAAGCCTAGGTAGTGGAGAAGCAGATGAGAACCTGTATGGGGTAGTGCTAGAGAGCTCCTGGAATGGGGTGACACTAAGACCGGGAGAGAACCACTATTCGTGGAGTTGGTTGGCAGCAAAAAATCCAAAACACAACACAATGAATTGAGCAGGACCTATGTGAGCCATAGTAGGGTAAAATCAGGAACATAGAGACCCACAAACAAGTAATCATAAGAGGAGGATGAATGATGGTGGGGACTTCATCGAAAGCACTCCAAAACATGGAACCACGAGACCATCGAGCCAAGATAACACCTCACTATCTCACACGGCTGAACCCGAACAAGTAAGAAACTAGAGAGGAGAAAAAAATAACATACCTTAGATCTGAGGCTTAACTCATCTGAGAGACAGTCGAGGGGGGGGGGGCACAATAGCACTGGACTTCCGTGAGAGCTTGAACGGTACGATGGAAATCAGTTTGGTTAGGGTTCTTTTTAAAATATTGAGGAAGGTTTTATCAGTGATTCCAAAAAAATTCTGATAAAGAGAGGTTTTATTAGCGCTAAAATAATAAGCACTGGTAAAGATTTATAATAATAATTATAAGTAAATATATTTGTATATAATTATAAATGTATTTATATCATTATATATAATTATATAATTATATATATATATATATTTAGTTAATAAATATAAATATAAATATAAATATAATTACATTAAATATAGTTACTATAATTTTACAATTATTTGTTTATAATTATAGAAATATTTTTTTTAAAATTATATATATTTATTTATAATTGTAAATATATAATTTTAAAAATATAGTAAATGTACATTTAATTATTTATTAATAATTATAAATATATTTATATCATTATATATATTTATATAATTATATATATATATATTTAATAAATAAATATAAATATTTATATAAATAAAGTAAATATATTCATTATTTAAATATATTTCTTATAATTTTATAATTATAATTATATTTATATTATTATATATATTTACATCATTATATATATATATATTTATATATATATATATAATAAATATAAATATAAATATAAATATAGTATATTTTCATTATTTAAATATATTTATTATAATTTTATAATTATTTAAATATATAATTTTTTTCATAATTATATAAATGTTTAAAAAAAATATATATTTATTTATATTTATAAATATATAATTTTATAAATATAGTAAATATACATTTATAAATAAATTTAATTATAAATATTTATTTTCAAATATATTTGTAACATTATTAATGAATATATAATCTTAAATGCATGGATGTTTTAGTGAAATTAAATAATTAAAAATGAGTGGACTGTAAAAATATTGAAAAAAGGATATGTTTTATTAATTGAATAAATTATAAAAAAAATATGTATATATATTGAAATTAATTTGAATACATATTGAAAATATTAACACATAGTTAATAAATATGTATAAATAAATATAAAAAAATGATTAAATTCCCAAAAAAAACTACAAATGAAAAAATAATATTAACTATATAAATATTAAAAGTAAATAAATAAAAGTTACCGATTAAAAACATAAATATTAAGTATATTATGTTACTAAATGAAATTATAAAATAAATATTAAAACTTGAATAAATTAAATAAATATTAGGTGTATATGTTTCTAGATAAGATTTTATTAATTACGTAAATATTTGTGTGTGTATATATATATATATATAAGTTTTATATATGTTAAATTGAACAATGAAATTATATAATATATAGGATCTATTAATGAAATAAATAATAATAAGAATGAATAAATTCAGAAAAATATTAAAAAGTAATAAATAATATATATTGAATATAAATATAGAAAATGATAAAATTTACCAATCAGAAACATAATATACATTAAATATATTATGTTAATAAATATAATTCTAAAATGAATATTAAAAATTGAATAAATTATAGAAATATTATGTGTGCGTGCATTGTTTACAAAAAAGCATTAATTACATATATGTCTGTGCGAAATAAATGAAACACTCATTTGATATAAGTTAAATTAAAAAAACAAATTTCATTCAATTAAATGTCCATTACTTGATACGATTAGTCAATATTTTTAATTAATATTTATTTTCTAAATATAAACAATTCTTCACTAAATATATGGATTATTTAATGTAAGCATAAATATTTTGAATTATACAAATCATATTTGAGGAAATATTATATATATAATATATATATATATATATATGAATATATTTCTATATTAAAAATATTAAAAATATTAATGAATAATTATGTATAAAAACCATTAAAAATGAATATGACATTAATATGTTTTTAATTAGAATTGTAGGAACCATGGATTAAATCCATGGTTATAGATATTTATTAAAAAATAAAGTATAGGAAAGAGATAGAGAAAGGAGAAAAGAAAACACAATGGCATGAGAAGCACCACCAACAATAAAAAAATACAAGAAGCAATCACTTCCATTTGTGTTTTTTTCCTCTTTCCCTAGAGCCACCTCGACCTCTTGGGTGCCTGCCTCTCTTCCACTATTTGGGAGATTTCTAATTGATATCATGATCTCCCATGCTTGATGAGTCATCAACCTCACCATGAGGATCACATCCACCAATAGAGTCATTCTTTAAATAAGAGTCATCCATTACTAGTGCATTATCCCCAATTTGTTCATCAGACAAAGGGTTCCCAAATTCCTCACAAAAAGCATCCCTATTAGGAGATCGATTAAGAATGTCAACCAAAGAGATTTTGTTACTGGGCCTAGAGTCCTAATGTTTTTCTTGCGGGACATTGATATCCTCTTCAGATGTTGCCTTCCCATCCATTGCACCACCAACACCCACTGCACTTTCAATACCATCCTACAGTGTAGGTGAAAAAGGTGTTGAAAAAAAAAACTACAAAGAAGGTTAAGAAAAGGACACAACATCCCCATACTTCACAATGGGTTAAGTTTGCACCAGCTTAACTAGCTACACTTCCTATGTAAAAATAGAAGGCGTTTGAAATTTCCTAGTAGTAACAATATAGAATCCCTCATTGTCAACATTTTACTTACCTTTCTTAAATTTAGTGGTATATTCCTGCTGTTGAGAACCTTGAACCACACTTCCATATCACTCAGGCCTATACATAGCCTCTTTAAAAGAGAGGGTGCTCTGAACAGCCTACACCTCATGCTAAACACATCTAGGAGGAGGGAAAGCCTGTACATCGGGCATCACTGGAGAATCCTCCATCCGAGAAGCTTGTGTCTCAGAAACATGAGAGAATATTCCCAAAAAACCTTTCTACTTATCTGGGGTCACCTGCACATTCATTCCATATTTCTTACAATACTTTTCCAAGTGATCTTTAGCATTAAAAATACCACAAACAACACTCCGACAACATGAATCAAGAGAATTTCCAATAGATTCACAAGTGACACAATACAAAGGTCACTATTCATACTCAATTTTCTATTGAATATCATCTTTTGGAATAGACAGAGATACCTTATCGAGAATGGTGGTGCTAAAGTACACCTGCACCAGTATTCGTGAAAAATTTCCAAACCGCACTTGTTCAGTCTCCTCATCCAATCTAATTGGAACACTAAGGGTAGTGCCAATGTTGTGTAAGATATTAGGATAACATAAAATCCAATTTAACCCATAAATCCTCACCCACACCTGTAAAAACACATTCTTAACACTGAAAATATTGAAATCCAGGCTCCAATCATGGAAGCAAAGCATTCCTGACTTTAGAGAAATAGGTCCAAATCCCCAAGCACACTACTTGACCTCATCAGAAGGGAAGATACAATAAAAATAACCACATTTGATTGACACACATTTCCAATTGGAAAACCCCAACTTTATGAAACCTTACACATCAAATCCTATAATATCCATGGCTCATCACCCTTTCAAAGAACAAGTCACACGATGATCAAGATCTTACCCATGGAGATCATTTCCAAGGCCACATCAGTGTTGGATTCAATTAGGGCCAATGATCCTTTCCTGAAAATCTCCCATGTGACTGAATCCTTGAACAAGGAAAGCAACTGAGAGCCTCTATCCAGAGCCCACACCCTCAGATCACTGTACTTGCCATCTATCAACAGATTGAAGGACCTAAAAACATCCTTACTAGGAGGATTCCGATTTCCTCCCACAAACCTCCACCATCGCCATGGACTGTGGAGTTGCAACGCTTCCTCCATATTTTCACTTTAATTTATTTTTAATTATTATATTTTATTCATTTTTTTATTTAAATTTAATATATATTATTTATTAAATTTTTTAATATATATATATATATTAAATTTATTCATTTTCCTTAATAATTGTTTCATTAATATTTTTTTATTAATTTTTTAATTTATTCATTTTTAATTAATTTATTTAATTATAAAAATTTATTAATTTTATAAATCTATATTTAATATATACTATTTATTAATGTTTATTATTTTTATATATAAATATTAAATTTATTCATTTTTATTAATAATTATTTAGTTAATAATTTTTTAATAATTTTTCTAATTTACTCTTTTTTAATTTTTTTGTTTAATTATTTCAATTTATTCATTTTATATATCTATATTTAATGTATACTATTTATTAATATTTATAATTCACACACACACACACACACATATATATATATTAAATTTATTACTTATTATTTAATTTTAAAAGGGGCTATGGCCTGCATGGTAAGGTGGTCCGGGCCATGTATAGGCCCACATGAAGCATAAGAAGTTGTTTCGGGCAATGTATAGGCCTGTAGGAAATATAGAGTAGACCAAGGCCTATGCGGGCCAGGGCTCATTTGTGTATGTGGCGTATATATAGGATCCCATCTACAGAGAGGGATTCTAATATTCAGATGAAGCAAAATTGTATATAAAGAAGTGGCTGAACATCCGTTATTTCGATGCGTAACTCACATGCATGATTGATACCTTCACCAACCTTACAAATAAAACAAAAATAAAGTCATCCTTCATTAGTTATTTTCTCTAGTGTTGATAAAGTATAACATTGTATATTCCACATTTTTTAGTAATTTTCTTATAATGATTTATCTTCCTTTATTAGAGAATTTGAAACATATTTCTCTTTTGATAAGAGGGTAAAATTCTTCATCCTTATATTCTCTTTATTTTTCCTGTTCATCAAGTTCTTGGTAGAAACTGAATTCTTATCTGAAACAAAAATAATTTCTCTAAAACTATATTTCATTATAATTTTAGGAAATAAAAATTCAGATATTAAAAGAGAATAATTTCAGATTGAGAATCCAATCAAAGAACTTGGATGCTCTAGTACCAATTGAGATTCCAATAGAGTTCATCCTATCCCTTTGATACCAGTTGAGTAGGATTTATTGGGATATTTTATACAATGGGGGGGTGTCATCTGTGTAGGTGTCCAATTATAAATTTTCAATCACTTATTATTGATTTTTCCTATTTCACTATTAGGTGACGATTCTCTTATTCCCCCTCTCTTTCTCCTTATTATTTTAAGAAAAAATATTGAACACACACACACACACACATAAGTGAAACAAATATTTATAAGGTTCACCTCTCAAAATGAAAGGCTAGTCCTTGGTATGATTCAGATTAAAACAAGATCATAATATCCACTAGTATTAACCTATGAATACAATTGGGCAGGGTTTATCCTTGTACCCAAGTGTGGTGTATCCCACACTCCACATTATCTCACTATTTTTTCATACCATCATACCTAAAATTTACAAAAAAGTGGAATAACAACAAGAAAGTATAATACCAATTAACTCATGAATTTTTTGTTGATGTGATTCTTCCCTTCTTCTTTTTCTTCTTTCAATTGCATAGAAACATGAAAGGACCTTTACTTCTTTTTTATACAAAAAGAAATTCAAACAACTTTTATCTTCTTAGTAAAAAACAGTCACTACCTTTCTTGTAATGATAAAAAGACTTATTATTCAATATACAAGAATATTTACACAAAAAATCTTATTCTTATTCTTTTCTTGATTTTCATTTCATAACTGAATTGCACTGTATTTCTTCACTAACTTTGACACATAGAGATTCTATAAAAATATTAGCATAAAATCAACATCCTTCTCTATTTCTTTTATATTCAATGTATATAACATAGACTATTTTCTATACATTAAATGATATTCAACATATTCTCTATATATTATAACCTCCTTCATTTCTTCAATTTTTCTGTGTATATAGAAGTATTTCACAACATCCCTCCAATTACACTAGTTTTAATTTGAATTTTAAATTCAAATTAAGACCACCAACTTCTTCTTAAAACTCAGTCTTTGGATATTTTTTCCAATATATCCTTATCATCCAATTCAAATTTATAGTTATTTAAAGTTGGAATAACTACCAAGAAACTCAGATGAAGTCAAGTCAACAAACCCCTTCGAATCTGTCTAGATTTTACTTATACAGTGTATTAATGGTCATTATGGTGTATCTTGTTGGTTTTTAGTAGTTTTCACGCAACTTACAAACAAGGATGTGTCATAGTCAAGTGTCTATGGTGCGGTGGTCACTAAATCTCCAAAACCACCGAAATCCATCCACATCAACTCTATGATGTGGTCTAGTAACTAGAGTGTAGTTCTTTATGAATTCAATTGACTACATCATGGTAAAAGGATCTATGGTGTGGAGGTTACAAAATCTATAAAGATACTAAAATATAGAAGAATGTTCTCCATGACATGGAATTATCACTATGGTGTAGTCCATCCTTCATATTCTTGAATACAACATAATAGAAGAGCTATAGTGTGGAGGTCACTGAAATTCCAGAACCACTAAAATTAATATACCTATGCTCTACTGTGTGGACCTTTACTATGGTGTGGAGGAACCATATTTTCCAATAGCACTAAAATTTGACCTATCCTCCTCTACATCATAGTCCTTTACTGTAGTGTGGAGAAATTCATTTGGAGTCTCCTCAAAAGTGTGGATACTTATTATGCAGTGTGGTCTGACCCACTACAATATAGTAATATGATATCTGAATCATGGAACCTCTTACGTTGTGGTGTGGTCACCACTTATTTCCTTATCCAAAATCTCCACTTATCCTTTAATTATACTTACATCATGAAATTCATTCATGATATAAACACTATGAACATTTCACTTAGCATTATCTGATTTAAATCATAAGGATCATCCAAATACTTTTCTATTCAATAATCATTGATAGATTATCTTCATAATTATTCATAATAGGGATAATAATATAATCTCCATGGAAATCCAAATATTCAATTCACTTTTTCCTTAAATATATCAAGTGCTTCCAAGGAAATACATCAAAACAATTTCTAGGCCAATCATTCAAGATATATCATCCAGTATTGAAACACTTAGGGATAAAGAGATACTTATTTGGGAAAAATTATTCCTCAAGCTTGAATGATTTATACCCAATGCTTCAGAATCATGATTACTATATCCAAGAAACTTATTCTTAATGATCAGTACATCCAAGAAACTTTTTATTCATCAATAGGCTTGGATTATTCAGCTAATCAAATCTTCCAAGCTATACTTCAACCCTTCTTCAACATGCTTGGGTTGTCTTCATCAATTAATACTCCTTATTCATTGAATATCATTGAAAATAAATACAAATAATAAAAAATGGGATCAAAAAATATATGTAATGAAATATTTAATTTAATATATGTAATTATGGGATAATTATGTGTAAAAATATATAGTTTCTATCAAAGATAGTATATGAAGTATGCGTTTATGAGCACCAAATCTGGGAGTATGAGTTAAGGGTGTTGTAAACATGCCATGTATCATCCATAAAGAAAAAAATAAGGCTTCTAGGAATATAAATATAACATGGCATGTGACCTTGTTACACATATCATTTTCCTCTATGCCGACCAACATGGCGTGCATATAGAATATACGCTTAGGTGTTCGTTTGGTCAAAAACACCATGTGCGTCAAGAACACACACTATGTACCCTCAGTAGTATATAACTTAGCTTCCCTAGTTGTATAAACTAATTGAGTCAACCAAGTCCACATGTTGTGTTCCCACTAAGACTAACTGTATATGTTAACTCTCACACGACATGAGTTGTGGCGGTATATTTCGAGTATCTCTTCGGCTCCACATGTTATGTGTCTGACCATACACACAATGTTGGATGACCCATACATTACATTTTTCAAGGTAGTACAAAACCAATTTTTTTGAGGGGATACATACCATGTACCCCTATAGCACCTACCATACACTTTTCCAGCTTTACCAATTTTTCACATATCTTTTAACGAGTCTTGGATTTAGATACATGATTTATCTATCCTAAGTTTGTTTTCTACATAGAACATTATAGTGAAATTAACTTCAACATTAAAGGTGATAAATGAGTTAATATGAGTATTTTAGACTCCCTATATTCATAGATCCATCAATTAAGTTCAAGTAAGATGATCATAGAGTTCATTGGGTTTGAACTCCCTTGGAAACATGTAAGTGATAGAGTGCAGGTCCCTTGTATTTATCCAGGAGTTTGGTACTCCCCCACATAATTAGGGAACAAGTTATCTAAATTGAAATGAGGTTGATACTCCCTTAGAACCAACAGGGTGCATATCCCCCACACACTACTGATAGAGTTTGGTACCCTCCCACATACTCAGGGCACATGTACTATATCAATGGATTTGGTACTCCCTTGGTTGTTGCGTGAAATTTGATGATGCATGGATTCTTTTAATATAGTTAAAAAGAGGCGAAATGATTTTTTCCATAGTTAAGTAGTTACTATCATGGGTGATAGTACTCCCTAGATGAAATCTATCCTTAGTCAAGGTTAAAGTTCCCATATAGGTTTCATGAATGGTGACATGATGTTAATAAACATTAAGGTATGATACTTCCTTGAATAATGAAATTAATTCAATTAGGAGTGTGGGTTACTCTTACTAGATTCTGATGTGAGTATAGATGAAGGGTTGTGTAGATCATATGTTTTGAGAATTATGACTCCTTAAGAACTCTTTGATTGCCTTTGAGATAAAACATACAACTGGGATATCAAATTTAAGATTTTTGTTATTTATAATACTCTTATTATCCTTAGTTCCATGTGAGGTATGACCTTTAAAGATTTGAACTGATATTATTGTGACTTATTTTCATATTGGTGAGTTCTATTGGCTGACCATAGCTAGATATTTCCTTGTATTCCTCATGGTTACCCTCTACTATTAGAAGTTTTGAACTAAATGGTTCCTTTGTATTTAATTTTTTGGTTTCATAGAACCCTACTGAATTTGTTTATACTTACTCCTATATGGGACCTATCACCACACATGTTATGATCATGTAGACGATGCACATTTTAGAGATAGTCTTAGTGGACGTGAAGATGGTTTGGATTGTATGAAGATGACGACTGGTGATTCTTTGTGATGTATGGTGGATCATGGTGGTTCATGATAATAGTTGTAACTGTTGTGTATGGAGATAAATCTAGGAGTACATGTTGTGATGAATATTTTCAAGTGGATCATGTTTTTCAGATTGAGAGACTTGTAAGATGTATAATTCATTTTTTATTTTCTCATATGGAATTGTTCTTATATTTTTTGTCTCACGCATACATTTTATATAGTTTAATTATATATATATATATCATTGGTGTTTTTGGTTATTTTTATAAATTTGTGATATGTGTTTTTTATAGGATGATATAGTCCAAGACCACCCATATTGTGTGATATGACTACTCAGTGCTAGTCACCGACCCTTACCCTATTGAAGGCGAGATTGGGGTGGAACACCCATCTTACCACCGGTTTGAGTGAGGCTATAGTGGGGAGGGTCATGTTAAAGTGGTGTCAAGGTGGTCGAGTCATAGGGATGAAGTTAAGAGTTAGCAGTCTTGTGATGATTGGTTTGAAAATTTAGGGTAATAGTGTTAATGGGGTCTTGAGTTTGATTACCAGACCAGGGAGGCCAGTGTAGGTAAGGCAACCAATGTATCCTTTCTCCAAGACTCTAATAACTGTTAGTCAATCTAAATCTCTAAGAAAACATTGAAGGGTACAAGAAAGTTGGTAAATGCATCATATATTGGTGTATTATGATCTTTCACATCCTTATCATGCCAGATCATCTATATATGCTCTAGCCATTGTGGGTTCATCATATAAATTATAAGGTGATACCCGATGATATCTCATTAGTGTGTAGAAGCTAGGATTTTATGATCCCACACCGGTAGTTGGTCCTCTCAGTGTTTTTTAGAAAGTGATTAGAAGTTGTTTCTGAGAGCTGATTGATATATATATATATATATATATATATATATATATATATATATATTCCCCCTGATGTGAGGTAGTTTCTCTCCCCTATGTGCTTACTACAAACTTTCTTATAGAGTGAATGATAGTTCCCATTGAGTTGGACAAGACTACCATTAGGATGGATATTCTATGTATGTTATGATGATAGGGGCCCCGTGGGTTTGTAAAGAGAGACTAATATATAAGAAACCAAGTATCATAAAATATAATTATATAGTTTTTATCATAAAAATTCATAATGCACAACCCATAAATCTAGTGGTCTAGTGTCCTTAGGATATTAGATATATAATATGTCAATATAAAAATAAACTACATCATCTTTATTTCAATATATATGATGTTATTCTAAATACCATTGAACTTTTATTACTACATAGGATAACCTAGGTACATATATAACAAAAAAGGTTGATCTAATAAGCCTAATAAGGTAATGAACATGATAATGATGTAAAATATGCGAGTCAAGTGTTATAACATAATAAAATAGATGAAAATGATCATATATAATCACATGGATGAATGGTATAAAAGTGATGATATCATAAGGTCATGGAATCATAATAATGTGGAAATAACATAAAATATGACATCCTAAGCATAAGTTAAGGGTCACTACTAAGACAATATAACATAGTGTGCTAGACTTACTGCTCGTGTACCCTATATAGTATCTCATGAGATAAAAACATTACACAATGAACTGTGGGGATATATAATTCTATGGATACCTATAATATCATAATATGTACATGAATACATGTTACACATAAGTAAATCATAAATAAATCATAGGTATAAGAAAAACCCATGATAAGGAAATGGGTTACATAATCATGTCTTAATACATAACCAAAATATATATCATAATGATTCTTGAGTAAAGAAAGGATTAAAGGTTTTGATAAATTCATATCCAAATAAAGAAATACAGGTCATGATTATAGAATTAAATTTAATAAAATATCATGAGAAAGGGTTGAAGAATTAAGTTTGGTAATGAACCCCTTAAAAAAATAATTTAAGAATTGAGAAAAAACCTTTAAAGAAAATAAGTGTATTGAGTTTTCATTAAAAAAAATGGACAAGAATAAATTTCCTTAAAAGAATGTATATTTTTAGAAATTATATAATATTAAAATTTTAAAATCATATTAAATTAAAATAAATAATAAATATAAAATCCCCCTTTAATTAGGTTTTCTTTAAAGAAGGGATTTAAAACGGAACTTGAAAAAAAATGCATATCCCTAATAAAGAAAAGGACTCTAAATAAGTTATATATGTAAAGAACATAGATAAATAATATATAAGAAGTAAATTTGAATAAAATAGAGATAAATAGATGTAAATTGATATAAATTGTAATCCAAAATAAAAATCAGGTGGTTTAAGAGTTTCCATACCATAGGTCTCGACACGCTTAATATGTGCATCTAACCTCATGAATAATTGAATTAAATTTATTAAATAATTGATTAAAAACCTTTTTCATGTATAATTTATTTATTATATCTATTCTTTATTCGTTTATTATAATTTTATTATGAAATTATATTCACGTTCACTATCTTGAGGATGTTTGTTTCATGGTTCCGTGGGCACATCAATCTAATGACAGCATTAAAAATTCTTATCAAACGAGTCTATAAATTTATAAGTGTATAGGAATAGATTATTAATAATTATATATGGTCAAATGGTTTTAAATATCTATAAGTGTTCTATCATGGGCATGGTTTATGAATTATAAATTTTATTATTTAATGGTTTGTTCATTTAGGCAGCTTTACTAACCATTAGAAGATTATTTTTTTATTCAATTTTATGGATATTTACCTCTTATAGAATATTAATCACATTATAATATCATTTTTAAGTTCATATTTAACCATAAAATTATTTATTATAACTATCCATTAAGGTGATAATATTTATTTTATAACATCATCTATATAAGCGGTTAAAACTGGCAATGTTCAGACAAGTGTTATAAAAAATTATAAAAATGGATTATATGAATTATTTGATGATATAATTCATAGTAAAGAAGAATTATATTCATAATTATATTATAAAATTAAATTTTATTATTTTTATACTGAATATGTGTAATGAATAAGTAAAAGATATTAAAAGGTGTAAGAAATAGAAACCTTACATTATCACGTTGATGTGGCTCCTTCACACTACACCTTATTCCTTCTTAGATTGACATTTTGGAGAGACTATAACTTCTAGGAAATGGGTGAGAGAGTTGAGGAGATATTTAGATATATTTAGGTATTGGAATGTTTTTTTTAAAGTGAAAATAAATGGGAGTAGGAGGGTGGTATTTATAAGTGAAGGTGAGGGGTGTTTAGAATAAAATATTATATCTTAAAATAGCGATCAAATTAGTGATTAAATAGTAAGGGGATTATGATTTAACTTTAAATGGGATATTAAAATATTCATCTAAAATCTATAAAACTCATTTTTTTTGTATAAACTATTAAAAAATATGGCACTAATACTATATTTTACTGTTCATCTCCATATTTTATTATTTTTGAGAAATACCAAACCAAAACCTTTTCCAAATTTCAACTTTCTAATTAAAAAAATGACATGCATTTATCGAAACAATTTTCTAAATATGATAAATTTAAATTTCAAATAAAATCCTTATTTATTAAAAAATAATAATTTTTATGACACCAAAAAATTTATGACCCATAGAAAAATTACTCATGATTTAATAAAATTATATTGTCATTTATATAAAAATATCTAGTGTTTTAGAAAAATATTTTATAAAAATAAAATTTATTTAAATTTTTTACTTTTTTCTAAAAAATGTGTTATAATGAAAATAAAACATAATTTTTTCCAAAAAAATACAATTATGGTTTATTTGTGTCAAATATATCTGAAATTTTTATTTAATTTTTTTATGATATAAATTCCATATATTTTTAATTAATAAGATACCTAGAAAAGGGTTTACTAATATTATAGCCCTGTTAGTTATATCGACCAGGTTACTATTCCTAAAGGCCATGTTACTATTTCAATAGACACATTTCCAATGGTCATATAAGTTGTGTAATTTATAAAAATACCTCTTATTTCCCTCTATAATCATTCACTTCAATTTCTATCATGATTATATTATACATTTTAATTTTTTTGATTACATTATTAACATTTTTTATAGCATTTTTTGTGGTTGTATTTATTATCGGAGACCAAAGGGATTTAAATTTTTATATTCTAATTAATTTATTTTTTCTGTTTATTATTCCATTTAATTATTTTCAATTTTATTAGGCATATTTATAATATAAATATAATGTTCTAAATTAATATAATAAAATGTGATTGGTTTTTATTATGTGGTGCATGTGTTTTATACTATATTATTAATTATTATATATATTCAGAAAGAAAATTCTATATACTAAAGTCTGGGTCTACAGAGACCCAAGCTTTACATACGTGGATATTACATTAATTTTTCGGAATACTTAATACATGACACAAACAGACACCCAAAGACCATATTTGTTTTGTATCTTTGGAAACTTGGGAACATAATCTTCTAACTTGGTGAAAGATCTTCAAAATCACCCATAAATATATTCTCCTTTTGTTTTCCAACCTAAAACCTTTCTTTATATCACAAGGAAAATAAAACATATAAAAAGGGTGAGCTCAAATGCTCAGTAAGGATAAACATGAAAAAAATCATACATAACATAATCATAAGAATGTAAAAACATGAACATAACTTTTGAATATCAAAATCTTGAGTTACGAAATAAATCTTGTCAGTACCTATAGCACAGATCATAAAATAACATTAAACCTAAAAAATAGCATTGGCATAAAACATGAAATTATAGAAAAAAAATAATCACATAATATTATTTCCATAGTAGCCAAGGCATCTCCTCCAATACCATTATAGCAGACAAAGTCCATTACTAAACATGCCTTACTTACCATTTCGTCCATGTGTTACTGAACCAGATTTACTTTCCATTCCATTCATGTCTATCTCATGAGATATAAATCTTTACCCAATGCATTGGAGGGTGATATAGGTCCCAAACATCTCATAATGAAATCATTCTTACATGTTCCACAAAAATATAAATCATTCATCATATCATAACCCAAGAAATAAAATGGGTTTCTTAAACATCATTCCTTCATAACATAATCCATATAAAATATTATTCCATCATTAACACAATCAAATCATAGTAATAATAGGGATAAAATCATAACCCCATTTAAGAGAATCATCTTGGATGGAAAATAATTTTGATAAAACACTTGAACTTAGTTCTTGAGGAAAATATCTTTTCTTCTTTAAATTTTTTTTCTTTTCACAAAATGCTGCACAATTTTAAAAGAAAATAATTTAGTTGAAAATACACTTGAAACAATGTAAAGGAAGCTTCATGGAAATAAGTCATTATTAACATGTAAAAATAAATTCATTATGTATAAGTTAAAAAAAATTCTCCTCATAATTTTTTTGGAAAAGTCAAAAAGTACCTTGTATCGAAAAACACCAAAAGATTCCTTTCATACCTTTTATTTTTTTTCCAATGGGTAAAATTGACTTTAAACAGTTACAATAGAATAAAAAAAATATTACATATTATAGGAAACATGGAAGTGGATGATAAATATACCACAGTAAATACTTATGTATAAAAAATCTCAAAAAATAACGAGATTGTGAAATTATCTCTTACCTTAGGTTTGATATGATTCGTATGTATCCGAACCTACTCTTTTTCGATGTGCCTCCACTAAATCTCCTCTTAGAGCACAAGAGTTGATCTTTAAAGAATACCAAAACCTCTAAAATGTTTTAGGGAAGTCGAGAATATAAATGGATAGGGTATATATGAACTCGAAGGCTTAATGAGTTGTGAAGAAATGAGGGAGGAGGTGTCCTTTTATAATTGGAGTGAGGGAAACTTTTGGAATTTATGAAACTATTAATTTATAATAATTTGAAAATAAATAAAAATACCTAAAAAATGAGATATATTCAAAGCTAATATATGATAGTATTTAAATCTTATAAACCAATATAATTTAGACAAGTTTTTATGTCAGTTTAAACATTATTATTTGAATTAACAATTAGTTATTCTATTTAATTTTTAATTAAGATAACAAATGTTTTAATATTAAAAGGGCACAATATTTAATTATTTGATTTAAAATATTACATAAATGAATAATTTATAATACTTTAGACCATATCATAATTATTATATATTTTTTAATATTTTTTTTATTTTTTTTAAATAATTTTATAAAACATTATTTTTAAAAAATATCAATTGTGTCAATTTTGACACTGTTCATTTCATGGATTTTTAGAAATATCATGATAAGGTGTCATCCTTGAAAAAAACATTTTATTATATCTCTAAGGGGTCAATGGAATCTATAAAATTCATTGGAAAATTTAATTATCCCAAGTTATATTTATTTTAATATTTTTAATAACATTTATTTGATATTTCCCTTAATAAAATAATTACTACATCAATATTATTTATTTATTTTTTATAATTATTTTATGAATAAAAATTAAAAATAAAATACTATTCTAAAGATAAATTTACTATATTTCAGAAGAATATATGTAGTCAAATTTATCTTCTTGAAAATCCACCATTAGAAATTTTATACTTATTAAAGTATGAATGTGACGATTTTGACATTACTTTAAATAAAATAATATAATTTTCCTATTAAATTCCATATGGATTTAAATGATCCTTAATTAGACCGTTGGATTATTATGGTAGATATATACTTGACTAATAAAATTTGTTAAAGTGTTTTAGCTCTTTAATTGTTATTAGTATTTTAATAAAAATTAGTTTATTGATTTTTCATCAATTAAATATTTTCTGCATCATCCATATACAAAACTTTAAGGTAATTATTTATTTCCTAAAAAGTTACAAATAAATTACCATGATAAATATAAAAATTTTATTTTTAAAATAAGTATTTATAGTCGAATTTAGATTTTTTGTAACTATATTTTAAAAATGATATATTATTTAAAACATGAATATGACATCTTTAAATTTTCAATAAGTAAAATATTTTAAATACCATAATATCTCCCCAATAGCCCCAAAATGTCAAAAGTAAATTTATATTATGGAAATGTGTTTATTAAGTTAAAATTAACCATTTATATTTATTGATATCACCCATTTGTCTATATGTGAACACATAAAAGATATTAAAGACAAAGAAAATGACACTTTGTGTCTTTCTTTGATTTAAATATTATTTAAGTCATTTTTATAGAAATGTGTCCATTAAATAATACAATTTATATCCTTAAGTGTTAAGGGTCGAATTAAATTCATCAAATAAAATTGTTTCATTTTTTTGGTCATTTTATATTCGTTATAATTTTATTTTTAACCTAAATCACTTAATTTACCCTTTATCGTGGTAATAAAATTTACCATTATTACTATTAATATTGGTAAAAAATAAAAGGAACCTACTTAAAAAATTTGGACCTCTTTAATCGAAATTTGATATCCATTTTTCAAAATTCAACACACAGAAGTTTCAGAATTAAATTTAAAATAAAACCGTTAAAATGTCAGAGAAAACAGTTTTTGAAAAAATGACCCTTTTTAAATAGAAAATATTTTTATAATAAATTCACGCATAAAATAATTTTCAAAACCATAATTGGATAAAAATGAAACAATTAAAATTTAAAACTAATCCAAAACATAATTTTTCTATTTAATGACTTTAAAATAAAAAAAATCAGTATTTTCACTATTTATAAAAAATGGAACTTATCAAAAAAATATGAAAAATTCAACCAAAGTAATTTTTTATATTCCACACTAAAATAAGAAGTTTATTTTGTAAAATAGAATACATAAAAGTTTTAAAAACAAGATTTAAATTGGGTGTGCCATTGAAAGGTGACAAAACTGTATTTTTTGAAAAAAATTAGTTCTTTTATCTGAAAAAATGGATTTGTTCTTATATCATGTCTATAAAATACATAATATTAATGTTAAAATTATATAAAATAAAAAATGTAGTTAATAATATTTATAATGACTAGTTTATATCCCATTAAATAATAATATTTTAATAATATATCGTTGTTTAGTGAAACTCAGTATTGTGTAAAACGCAAGCTATCGAGGAAGGTATCTCTTGAGTGTAACATAAGACGAGAATAATGTTTCATATAATACAAGCTAATATGGTGTTGTGTATAGTGAAATCTAATATTGGTGTAACGTAAAACACAAGACATTAAATAAATTAAAAGGAATCTATCTCATAAAATCTCAAGGTGTTATATTCTACCCCCTTAAAATGAATTTCGCCCTCAAAATGCGTCGGGGTTATAAAAGGTTTACTACGTGAAAGTTTCTTTCATAGAAACCCACATCGTAAAAAGGAATACCAAAACTTCATTTTAAAAAGGAAAGTTAGAAACATAACAATTACCCAAAGTAACTCATCACTAGGTTTCCACATAGGAGAACATAGGTGGGAAGTGAAAACATGGATATGAAAGAGAAATCTAACCATAAATTTCTAATGGATAGTGATAGAGAAAAAGGTTTTGAGAAAGTTAACTACCAGAAATCCACAATTCTGCGATGATTTAAGGGACCATCTGATTCATCAGATAAAAAGGTACTAGGATAACATTTTTGGTTTTCAAGATCCCTTTCCTAAAGTTGAAGAATTTTGCATGAGGATAAATAGTTACTTGATTTTGGTACAGTCTCACTGTTGTTCGTGCCTTGACAAATTTCCAATTCATCTCTTATTTAAAGAAATGAATTTTAATTTTTCATTATTAAAGTGTTAGCAGATCATGCGATAGAATAATAGGTCATTCCATCTGTCTCAACAAAAAGGTTAGCACAGGTAATCAAATATGAATAAGGCCACCTATAGTGAGATAATACATTAATCTAACAAACTGAAACCAGAATATAACTTATACTATCCATAAATGGATAACATTATAATCCTTCCAAAAACTAAAATTATAAAACTTTAGAAAGAGGTGAACTAAATCGACATAACATTTATCTCCCATATCTTATAAGGTAGTTCTTGGTTGTCACATTCCAAACATGTGAAAACCTTAATCATGTATTCTCTTGTAATATTTTAATAATATGAATTACCATAGAACCTTTGTAAAAAAATGCATTCTATCAAAATTAACTCTTTCCACACACCAAAAATACCAAAAAATGTATATACTCAAACCATGATATCAATTTTTCCTTATATCAGTCGTGATATCATTAATAATATCAAAAAACTCATTATCTCCTTATCCCATTGTTATTCATATATCACATGTTTTTCAAAAATATCTGAATAACTTTTAATGGTTACTAGTACCATTCAACATATACTTTCAAATACTTAAGGAAAAATAATAGTGTAACAATATTTAGATGTTTCTTTATTCCATAGTACCATACAATTATTTATACAACATTATTCTTGATAAACATGCTATCATTCCACTATCTTCTTAAACCATTGACTGAGCTTCATCATTTTATTCCTTAACACATCTTTCATAGCATATATCATTTTTAGTCTCTTCATCATCAACAACATAAATACTACCCATATGATCATGATGATTCTCTTCATGATATTTTCCCTTAGGAAATAGGTTTTCATAATGCCTATACATCCAACATTTAAAACATTTAACCATTGTTGATGTCTTAGTAATACCATTATTCTTATCCATTGTGTTAACCGAACCTTTTCCTTTATAATTACTATCTTTGTGTCTTTCTTTTCCACACCCAAAGCATCTTCCAGTTCCTTTGAAACATTATCCTTGATGCCTCTTCCCACATGATTTACATGAGGAAAATTGAACTTTATTTCCTCTATGATCAACTTGAAACTCCATTTTCTCTTATTAGTTGCGTTAGGAAACTCACAAAAGTTAATATTATTGATCATATTATGAGATTTCTAATTAGGAATAATAACGATGTTTCTCCTTCCAACTTCCATTTCATTTGTTTTCTCATAAATAATATCATTCCATTGTCTATCATATTCTTCATTAATAGGAATCCTCATATTTCTAACCATTTTATAAAACCCAAAAAGAATAGTGTGAGAGGAAAAAAACATACTAGGAAAACAATATAATCAAGGGGGAGTAATTTCAATCTCTAAAATCTCCAGTTTAATCCTAGGTTATTCATGATCATTACCATAATTATAGGACTATAACCTATAGTTAGACTTAACCTTAAGGACATCCCTAGACATACCTTAGAGATAAATATAGGGATCTCACTAAAGTTATCGCACCCTAGTTTCCAAAGGTTGACTAAACCTTCACTATGATACCAACTCTAAAGACCCAATCTTGATGTACAAGGACATTACATTACTTTTTCGAAATACTTAATACATGACACAAACAAATGCACAATGACCATATTAGTTTAGTGTCTTTGGAAACTTGGAACTTAATCTTCTAACTTGGTGAAAGATCTTCAACATCTCCCATAAAGTTCTCCCCTTTTGTTTTCTTATATAAAACCTTTCTTTATATCCTGGGGAAAATAAAACATATGAAAAGGGTGATCTCAAATGCTCAGTAAGGATAAGAATGAAAAACATCATACATAACATAATCATAAGAATGTAAAAACATGAAAATTACTTTTGAATATCAAAATCTTGAGTTTTGAAATAATTCTTGGTAGTATGTATGGAACAAATCATAATGGAACATTAACCATGATAAAATAGCATTGACATAAAACATATAATTGTGGTAAACAAATAAGCACATAATATGAAATCCAGAGCAGCCAAGGCATTGTTGGCAAGACCATCATAGTGGAAAATTTTCAATGCTGAACCGGGTTTACTTTCCATTATAACTATGCATTACTGAACCATATTTACTTTCCATTCCAGTCATTTCTATCTCATGATATATAAATCTTTACCCAATGCATTGGAGGGAGATATAGGTCCCACCCATCTCATAATGAAATCATTATTACATGTTCCACAAAAATATAAATCATTCATAATAGCATAGCCCAAGAAATATAATGGGTTTATTAAACATCATTCCATCATAACATAATCCACATAAAATATCATTCCATAATTAACACAATCAAATCATAGTAATAATAGGGATAGAAGCATAACCCTATTTAAGAGCATCACCTTAGATGGAAAATAATTTTGATAAAACACTTGAACTTAATTCTTGAGGAAAATGTTTTTAAAAATAATTTTCAAAAATCATAATTGGATGAAAATGAACTAATTAAAATTTAAAACTAAACTAAAACATAAATTTACTATTTCATGACTTTAAAATAAAAAAATTAGTATTTTCAATATTTATCAAAAAAATGAAACTTATCAAAAAAATACAAAAAATTAAACCAAAGTAAATTTTTATATTCCATAGTAAAATAAGAAGTTTATTTTTCCAAATAGAATATATAAAAGTATTAAAAACTAGATTTAAAATGGGTGTGCCATTAAAAGTCAAAAAAAATGAATTTTCTGAAAAAAATACTTCTTTTATCTGAAAAATTGATTTTTTTTCTTATAACATGTTTATAAAATACATAAGATGAATGTTAACATTATATAAAATTCAAAATGTGATCAATACTATTCATAATGGATAGTTTATACCCCATTAAATAATAATATTTTAATAATATATCGTTGTTTAGTGAAACTCGGTATTGCGTACAATGAAAGCTATTGAGAAAAAAATCACTTGATGTGTCCTCTTGGTATGTTTTGGGTGTGACTGTATTTGTTGAAAAAGAAAGATGACTGAAAATGAATATAGTTGATGTTTTCCAAAGACATGTTTTTAAGAGGGCACAATTTCTTGGTGTTTGACAAATTGTTTAGCCTCAAAATCGGGAATTTGTGTTTAGAAATGTATTGTTTTATTCATAGGACTGGGTGGTGTTAATAATGATGAACAAAATCGGAAAAGGAAGAGAAACTTGTAGCCTAGAAAATGGATCACGTACCATGTCCAGGAAGGGTACGCAGCTGCGTACCAGGCAGCGAGAATGGTACGTGGGAGCAGTTCGTGAAAACAAAAATGGTTTGCGGCCGAAGGAGGTGCGGTACGTGGATGGATTGTCGTTGACGGAGGAGATCGACCACGTAGGAGGAAATGTAGTAAGCAGACCATGTATGAAAAATGGTTCGTATGAAGGCTTGTGGTTTGTAGTGGTATGAGGATCGGTATGTAGTGGAGGCTGTACCGAATCAAAGATTTAGTAAATCTTGGTTTAGAAAATATTGCAGATATATTTACCTATATAAGAATCGATAATCGCACTGATTATATGTGATACTGAATATCATTATAGAAAATATTTTTCTATGGGATTTTAGAAAAGTTTGAAGGAAGTTCTCTATGGATAATTCCACAAAAGCTGAAGTGGTTCGTATGGAATAAATTTTGCCAAAGGTTTTTATGGAGAACTGTAACCCACACAAGACACAGTATATAGAGGAAGAAGGCGTGGTACACTGGTGGATAGAAAAGACAATCTACAAACAAAGAACATTTCGCTGGTAGATGGCAATTCACAGAGGAGGTTTGCAGAGTCAGTACGTAGAGGCGGTACGAGATAGTGAAGGCAGAGCCAGTCTGCAGATGAAGGGAGGTTCACAGAAGTGGAAGCAGTACCCGAAGGAGGTATTCCACGTACCGAACCTGGTACTCAGTACATGAGAGAGGAAGGTGGTTCTTTATTTGCACGAGGAAGATTACGAAAGATTCAAATCAGTTTGTGATAGTATTTTCCGGTACCTAGTGGTACTCAGGAAGGTGGAATTCATCTACGGATGAAAAAGGAACTTCATCAGTGCATCTATCTATAGTTGAGGATATAGGGATTCATGAAAATGAAGGGACCTACATGTCCATAAACTATGTTTGACCTACAATTCGATAAACTGTGTGCATATTCCTTTCTAAGAGCGGTAAGAGTAGGAAGAGGAAGACGGTGACCCTTTCCACCAGTAGTGAGATAGAGAAAGAGGCATAGGGAGTGACCCTTGGGAATGCAATGTGCATACCCTAAAAGTTGTAAAGGCAGTGAGCCTAGGCATATAAGATCTAGCCAGAACATTATAATCATTATTTTATGTGATTCTTAGTGAATTTGGCACATCGGCACATCACCGTTGTATGCTCCTTGGACGTAGCCCAATGTGGGAGAACCAAGTAAAATTTGTTGTGTCCTGTGCATGATTTTATATCTAATCATATATTACTATGGGTGGAAGAGATAATTGAGTTTTGTATAATAATGAAACAAGATCCAAAAGGGAGAAAGTTTTAATCTGTCATACCTAGATTCACCCCCTCTTAGGGTATTCGACCTAGTGGACCTAACAATTGGTATTATAGGGAAAGGTTGAAAGGCTAAAAGTCAATGGTTATCTCTTAAGAAAAATAAATGGAGGTGGTAAATCATAAAGTAATTATGATATTTGATGGAAATAATTTTCAACTATAGAAGAATCATATGAAGCACTACTTCTGATCAGTAGGGATGTATATCTTCACAGTAGCTATGCATGGAATATCAGCTGACCTTAATAGTGGTGTTCTATTAGAAACTGAAATAAAGGAGTTTTATGCTAATGATAAAGGGATCAATGCTTTTGATGTATCCCTATCAAATGAAATTTATACGAAGGTTATGTCCTATAAAACATCACCTGCAATGTGGAAAAAATCGTTGAACATTTATGTGGGAGACACAAAAATCAAAGAAGCAAAGCTACAGGTTCTATGTAACAAGTATGAGGATCTCAGAATGAATCCCAATGAGACTGTTGATGCATTATTCGACAGGATAAATATTATTGTGGAAGACATGTGGGGTCTTGGAGAAGTCCTTGAAGATATAATGATTGTGAAACCTATCTTGATGAAACTTACACCGTAATTCAATCTGAAAGTTTCAGTGTTGGAAGATAAAAACCTGAAAGAGATAACACTAGATAACCTAAATAGTACCCTTTTATCATATGAAATGAGAAATGATGATAACTATGAAGCAGAAAAAGGGATGTCTAAGGAAGTGGCATTCAAGGTCATGAAAAATCTATCTATTGAAGATAGTACTAAGGAGGACAATATGGATGATGTCATGTCATTTCTCTCCTTCAATTTGCAAAGGGGAAAGATAAGTTCAAAGGTAAACTTCCATTTGAATGCTTTTATTGTAGAAAGATTGGGAATTTTGCAGCAAAGTGTATTAAGAAGTTTGATGATTAAAATGAAGAAAATGATGAAATTCCCTAAAACAAGTATTCATCAAATGAGAAAGGGAGGAGAATTACTAAGAGAAAGTTATTAAAAAAGAATAATATACTTTTAAAAGAGGATGAAAGTGTAGAATAATGTGAGTTAGAAGAGTTGGAGGACTAAAAGGATCATAAAATAGATGATTTGGTGGTAGTTGTCATAAATTCATTAAAAAGAGAGGAAAGTGACAATGAAGAAGGAGAAATTGAAGGAAGAGTTGATATTCAGGATAAATTAGAATCTTCCCTTGAAGAGGTAGACATTTTGAGATCCAAAACTAAGAAAGATAACAATGTGGTTCGTGATACCAAAATCTTTATGCAGCAGCAGGTAGAAGAGAGTTCTGATCTGAATGCAGAAATTGAAAAGCTGAGGTATTTAATGCCAAAAATCATAGAAAAGGTGGTTGATTACAAACTCAAAATTGAAGAACAGAAAATAGAACTTGATAATTTTAATAAAACTAAAAAATATAAAATCAAACATATTGAACAACTAGAAGAGGAAGTCTTCAGTCTACGATGAACAATTGAAGATTAGGAGAATTTGCTAACTCTCGGTTCGACATTAGAAAAGAAGATCATACAGGAAATAGATAAGATGATATTTGAGTAGAGTGGTCCATAAGAATAGAAGCAACAATAAATTCCAAATGATAAGGTTGGTATGGGGATTGGTTTAAAACAGAAATCAATTATGGTTCAAGTTAGGCCATAAGTACCCACTCTAAGATTAAAGATTTATTTGGGTATGAAGCAAAATCAGAATATTTATAGAACCCAAGGCACAACTAGTGGTGCATCATTGCCACATAAGAATGTACCTCACATAAGATGATATTGTTGTGGTAAGATGGGATACTCTCAAAATGTATGTTCCATAGAAGCGAGGTACCAAAGGGAACAAGACCAGCAGAGGTGGTCATATAGAGATCAAAATTCTAGTTCATCATTTGATGGTCATTGTTTTAGATGTAATGAAATTGGATATATGGTAAGATATTTAACATCAACAATGCAGATGAATGTGCCGAGGTAGACTGAATTTGTTCATGATAAGCAACTAAATATATCTTCAAGAGAGATGAAAATTCCAAATATATTTTCACCTCTTCAGGTTGAAGCTGGATCATCATATACTTTGAAATATCAAGATTATAATTCTATGTCGGATATGAAGTTAAATACTTGGGTCAAAAAGAAAAGGGTAGAGTATGCAGTGGTTGTAGAAATTGCATTCAAGGCATCAGATCACACTAGGATATGGATCATTGATAGTTTATGCACTTCCCATATGATGGAAAATAAGGTTCTAGTGATCAGAATCAGGTATGATAAAGAAGGTAATTCAAGATTTGGTAATGATTAGGGTTTGAAAATCATTGGTTTAGGAAAAGCCAATTTTGGAGGAAAATACATGAGACAAGCGAATGTCTAGGTTGTTGAGGGGCTTAGTCACAACTTGATTTGTGTTAGTCAATTGCGTGACTCATGACATGTCATAATTTTTTCCAAGAAATTATTTATCATCAAATCAAAGGATGGTGATATTGTGTTGTAAGGAAAGCGTATGAAAGGGAATCTATACCTTGTGAGTGGAGAAGAAGATATGTGATTTCTATCCAGGGATGAAGAAAACAAGTTATGGAATAAGTGTCTTGGCCACATAATCCAAGGTTCCTTGGAAGATCTGGTGAAATATAACGTAGCATGAAATATCCCTATATTATCATGTGATCGTACTCATACATGTGATGCCTACCAACAGGGGAAGATGATTCAAAATACATATAAGTCAAAAGATCAAAAGTCAACAAGATTTCTTGAGTTGGTGTATAATGATATATGTAATCCCATATCACTAAGGGCTATTGATGGGAAGAGATATTATGTTCTCTTCATTGATGACTATAGCAGAATAACATGGGTTTCAATAATCTCCCACAAATTTGAGGTGTTTAGTTTAATTACAAGATATCGATGAGAATTTGAAAAGATGCTTAGTCAGAAAATCCAGACGATTCGAATAGATAATTGAACAGAGTTCACAAATAGCTAAGTGGAGGATTATCTAAAAAAAGGGATAAGGCATCAAGTTTCAATAGTAAGTACTCCACAATAGAATGGAGTAGTTGAGAGAAGAAATCAGATTTTCAATAACACAGCTAGAACAATGCTCATTGAGAATGACCTTCCAGAGAAATTTTTTAAAGAAGCAGTGATAATAGAAATCTTCACTTCAAATAGAGCTTTAATTTTTCCAAAAGAGGAGAAGACTCCATACGAGTTATGGTATGAAAAGAATCCATCATTGAAGTATGTTTGAATATTCAAGAGTAAATGTTTCATTCTCAATAAGAAGAAACATAGGAAATTTGAATCCTGTGGGGATGAGGGGATATTTATTGGCTACTCAAAGAAGAGAAAAGAGTATAAATGCTTTAATATGCGGTTGGAAAGGATAGTTGAAAGTCACGATGTGACTATAGTAGAAAATGAACAAAATATTCATTAAATACTTGATCCGAATCAGGAGGATAGTGATGAATAGATGAGTAGATCGGGAGACACTCTAGTTCTATATGATGATTCAGAAGAAGAATCAGATGATGAGAATAAATTATTTTCTATATAGAGACCAGTGAGAAGAGATGAAATTGATTGGAAAAACATAATTGGTGATCAGACAGAACCAGTACATATAAGGAGGATGAAGACACTACAAAAAGCATCATACTTATCACAGGTGGAACCTAAATGTTTTTATTAAGAAACTAGAGATGAGAACAAGGTTCAATACATGAATGAAGAGCTTTACCAAATTGATAAGAATCAAACATGGGAGATTGTTTCAAGACCATCAAACAAGAATTTCATAGGAAAAAATGGGTTTTTTCGCAACAAAATGAATGAAGACGGTGTTGTGATTCAAAACAAAGTATGAGTTGTGTACAAAGTATACTCTCATATAGATGGTATAGATGTCGATGAAACATTTTCACCTATTTTAAGGCTAGATACAGTCAGATTATTCTTGGCCATAGCAGTGCAAAGAAAGTTTAAGGTATTTCAGATGGATGTCAAGTCAATATTTCTGAATGGAGTTCTTGAATAAGAAGTTTACATTGATAAACCATATGGTTTTCTCATCCATGTAGATGAGAACAAGTTTTGTCAGTTGAAGAAGGAATTATATGGTTTGAAGCAAGAACCAATAGCATGGTATTCAAGGTTTGATCAATTTATAAAGAAGATCAGTTTTCAACATGGTAGAGTTGATTAAAATCTATATTTCAACAATGGAAATATTCAAAGGATGATGATACTGGTTTATATCGATGACATAATCTTTGGTGGATCAGATGAAGCACAATGCAAACAGTTTTCTGAATACATGGAAAGAAAGTTCGAAATGTCGATGATTGGTGAGCTAAATTTTTTTCCTTGGCTTATAAGTGACTCAAGGTAGGAATAAAACTTTTATTTCTCAATCTAAATATACCAAGGAGGTTTTAATAAGGTTTGAAATGGATAAATCCAAAGAGATGAAGACTCCAGTTGCTACCCAATTGAAACTATTACGAGATGATGAAGGCAGAGTTGTTAATATCACATAATATAGGTAAATCATTAGAAGTCTGTTGTTCCTGATAGCAAAAAGGCATGATATTGTTTTTTCCACATGCCAAGCAGCGAGATATCAAAGCAATACCATGTAAATACACATGATTTCATTGAAAATAATACTTTTGTATATCAAGGGAACTATGGATTTTGGCCCAATGTATCATGATAAATCTTATCCAGAGTTATTGGAATATACATATATAGATTGGTCCAGTTTAGAAGATGATAGGAAATCAATATCAAAAGGTGCCTTTTATCACGGAGGGTTGTGTATTTCTTGGTTAAGCAAGAAATAAGATTGCATTTCATTGGTCACTGTAGAATCTGAATACATTGCGGCTACTCAATCTTGAATGCAACTATTGTGGATAAAGCAACAACATGAAGATATGGGAATTAAAGTGAAATATCCAATCATAATCCACTGTGATAATTCAAGTGCTATACATCTCTGAAAAAATCCAGTCCATCACACAAAGAAAAAGTACATTGAAATAAAATATCATTTTATCAAGGAGAAGGTGGAGAAAGGGCTTGTGAAGTTGGAGTATTGCTTATAGAACAACAGGTTGTGGATATTCTGACAAAGGCCTTACCCAAAGAAGCATTTTAAAGGAATCGACCGGCTCTGGAAGTGCAGTTGACTTCCCACACTTGAAAAAGTGTAGTTGTGGGTCTCCCTCTCCTAGAGGTATGACATGTTTTTCCCTAATGTACTTACATGTGTTCTTCAACCTGTTGTAGACAACATTGACATGCCTTTTAGGTTAGTTGAAAAAGGGGGAGAATGTGTGACTATTCCAGGGGAGAAAAGAAATGGGGAGAATCTGTTAAGTGGAGCAGCGATATAGGGGGAGTTGAGGCTGATATGAAACTGTTTGGAGGAGCTATAAGATCTGGGAGTATTAAATTTGTTGATGATTGAAGTGATTGATCAAATATTAGATATTATGATAGTGAAGGTTCGTTATAAAATCATTTTATTGTTATTAGTATGGTATCAACAATTGGTGATTAGAAATGAAGTGATTCATTGATGAAATTTTTATTATACTCTTGTTTCTCATGTCAAGATTGACTCATGTGGGCTTAGAATATATGTTGAGTAGATATGTGACCACTATCTTAATTTCATAAATAGAATGGTGGATAACGATGGAAGGAGTTTTAATTAGGTATCAAAATGTGAATAATTTTTATGAGAAGAGTTGTCAACAAACCCAAAGGGAGAGATTTTTGGAAAAAAATCCCTTGATGTGTCCTCTCGATGTGTTTTGGGTGTGATTGTGTTTGTTGAAAAATCCATATAACTACAAATGAGTATGGTTGGTGTTTGTTGAAGATATTTTTTTAAGGTGGTGTAGTTTCTTGGTGTTTTCCAAATTTTTTGGCCTCAAAATTGGGAATTTATGTTTGCCACTGTATGGTTTTATTCACAGGATTGGATAGTATAAAGAAAGGTGAACAAAATCAGTAAAGGAAAAGAAACTTGGAGCCCAGAACATGGATTATGTACCATGTCTAGGAAGGGTATGCAGCCACGTACCAGGCAGTGGGAATAGTACGCAGGAGCAGTCCGTGAAACCAAAAACGGTTCGCGGAAGAAGGAGGTGTGGTATGTATATGGCTCATCATTGGAAGAGGATATTGACCATGTAGGATCAAAGGTAGTACACAGACCATGTATGAAAAACGGTTTTTAGGAAGGCTTGCGGTTCGCTGTGGTAAGAGGATCAGTATGTGGTGGAGGCTGTACCAAATCAAAGAGTTGGTAAATCTTAGATTAGCGAATATTAAGAATATCTTTTCCTATATAAGATTCAATAATCCCACCAATTATATGAGAGAATAAATATCATTAGATATTATCTTTTTATTTGGTATTTCAGAAAATTCTGAAGGAAGTTCGCAAGGGAGAATTCCAAAAAAGCTAAAGTGGTTCACGCAGAAGAAATTCCGATAAAGGTTTTTTGTGGAGAAATGTAACCCACATAGGAAACGATACATGGATGAAGAAGGTATTGTATGCCGATGGATAGTGAAGGCAGTCCGTGAAAAATTAATAGTTCATGGGAAGAGGGTGATTTTCATAGGAGATCCACATAGTCAATATACAGAGGCGGTACGCGATAGTGAAGGCAGAGGTAGTACGCAGATGAAGGGAGGTTCGCAGAAACAGAAGAAGTACACAAAGGAGGTGTTCTTCATACCGAACCTATTACTCAGTACACGAGAGAAAAATGTGGTTCAAAATTTTCATGAGGAACCTTGCGAAAGATTCAAATATGTCTGCGAAATTATTTTATGGTACCTAACAGTACTCGGGAAGGTGGAATTCATCTACAGGTGAAAAAGGAACTTCAACAGCGCATCTACCTATAGTTGAGGATGTAGGAATTCATGAAAATGAAGGGACTTACATGTCCATAAACTATGTTTGACCTACAAGTCGATAAATTATGTGTTGATTCTTTTACAAGAGTAGTGAGTGAAGGAAGAGGAAGATGGTGTCCCTTTCCACCGGCAGTGGGCTAGAGAAATAGACACAGGGAGTGACCCTTGGGAATGCAGTGAGCAGAACCTAAAACTTGTAAAGGTAGTGATCCTGGGCATAGAAGATCTAGCCAGAACATTGTACTCATTATTGGCTACGAGCCTTAGTGAATTTGGTACATTAGTACATCACCATTGTATGCTCCTTGGATGTATCCCGGTGAGGGTGAACCAAGTAAAAATTGTTGTGTCCTGTGCATGATTTCATATATTGTCATATATTGCTACAGGAGGAAGAGAGAATTGAGTTTTTTTCTAACAATAAAACAAGATCCAAAAGAGAGAAAGTTTTAATCTGTCATACCCTGATTCACCCCCCTCTCAGGGTATTTGACCTAGTGGACCTAACACAAGCTATTGAGGAAGGTCTCTCTTGCATGTAACGTAAGCTAAGAATAGTGTTTCATATACTGTAATCTAATACAATGTTTCATATAGAGAAATATAATATTGGTGTAGCGTATAACACAAGAAATCAAAGAAATTAAAAATAATGTATCTCATAAAGTCTCGAGGTGTTACAGGTTCATTACATTATCCCCCCTATAGAAATTTCATCCTTAAAAATTTCATTTCACACTTTAAAATGAAAATAGATGAGTGTTCTTCTATTTCTTTACTTCCTTAGGTTCCCATGTTTCCTTTTTGTACTTATGATTTCTATAAAGTACTTTGACTGGGAAAGTTGTCTTGTTGTGTAGAACTTCTTCTCTACCATTTATCATCTTCACCAGTTTCCCTTCATAATAGAGATTATTTCCCAGCTGTATGACCAATAAATTTAGTTCATATGAGGGATTTGGTATGTAATTCCTCAAGAGGGATACATGGAACTCTTCATGCACTTGAGATTGGTTTTATGGAGGTTCTTTTTAATAGGTGACAACTCTAATGTGATCCAAAATATAAAAGAGGTTGATATATCTAGGACTTATCTTTCCATTCGTTCTGAACATCATGAAACTATTACATCAAGATTTTGTGAAGGAGAAATTTATATCTAACTTCAAGCTCTAGATTTCATTGATGATCATTAAAATAGCTCTTTTGTTTCCTCTGTTCTACTTTGATGTGTTTTTGAATGGATTTGACCTTCCCAACCATTTCTTCAACCAATTCAGGTCCCAATATATTACTTCATCCATATTTATACCAATATGTTGGAATTGAGAATTTATTACCATAGAATAGCTACATGAATGCTCAAGTCGAATCTATTTTAGTATGAGAACTCAATCAAAGTTATATATTGATCCTAAGATCCATTGAAGTATATAGAAAAAGGTATCAACATATCCTAAAGTTTCTGGATAGTTCTTTTAGATTTTCTATTAGTCTAGTGGTGATAGATTATATTTTAGTTCAAATACATGTATAAGGCATGTTAAAGACTTTTCCAAAACATTAATGTGTACCTCATATCTCAATCAGATATAATTGAAAGTGGTTCTCCATATATCCTCACCAATTTTATGATAGATATATATTTCAAGTTTATTGAGTGAGAAGTCCTCTCAAAATAATATTATGTATGAAGTCTTTATAAGAGGAACCATTATAATCCAAATTGAATTATTTACTTTGGATGTATTTGGAAGTATCATGAAAAAAATCCAAAGTGATGTTCTCCCATTTCCATATAGATATGGGTTATAGTTGCATCAACCTCTTAATTTTTTTCATTTCCAACTTCACTTATTTCTATACCAATCAAGTTTATGTATATTCAAAAATTTCCTTATTCATATTTTCCCTATATAAATTCTCTCAATGATCTCTATACATCTTTGTGATCTTAGGGTAGATAGATATTGTTGATCCATGAGAATCATTTAATAGCTATTTCATTATATCAGGCTCTGAAGGTACACATAATCATGTGCCAAATCTCAAAATTACATTTTTATAAATTTTGAATTACGAGGATTTACCCTTCCTTATTGTATCCATATTATTTTATATCTTCATATCCCGCCTCTGATCTTTCTTAATATTCTTTAGAATGGATGGTTGCACAATTATTTATTCAAGTAATGATGTTGTTTCTTCCTTTATAATTCCCATGTCTATCCTTTGTATGTCTAATAATATTTTATCCTTATCAATCCCCATCATAAATAATATTAAAAGATATTTTTTTACTTAGATAATCTACCACATCATTCAATTTCCCAGGATGGTAATGGATTGAGTAGTCATTTTCCTTGATCATCTCTAAACATAATCATCAACTCATGATGAGATTCTTATGTGTGAATATATACTTAAATATCTTATGATATATATATGTAATAATTCCCTCCATAAAGACAATTCCTCCAAAAATTTAATGAAAATATTAATGCATCCTACTCTAGATCACACGTTAGATAATTTTTCGCAAGAAAATTTAGCTATCTTGAGGCATATACTATTTCTTTATCATCTTTTATGAGTATATAACTCATTCCCTTCTTTGATTCATTATTGTATACCACAAATACTTCCCCAAAATAAGGTATTTTAAGTACAAGTGTAGTGATTATAATATTCTTTAACTCCTTGAATCTATATTCATATCCCTAATTCTAGAAAAACCATACCCCCTACAAAGTCAAGTTTGTTAGTGGTTTTGAAAATTGTCATAATTTCTACACAAATCATTGATAATACCCAGGTAATCTGATGAAATTATGGATCTCTCTTATATATTTTGTTTTGATCCATTCCTCAATCTCTATTATCTTTGATAGATCCAAAAATATCCTATTTCTTATGATAACATTCCCCAAGAATCTTAATTTCTCAATCCAAAAGTCACATTCACTATACATAACATTAAAATTATCTTTTATCAAATTATTTTGAATAATAATCAAATTCTCCTCATGTTCTTTATTAAATTTAGAGTATATGATAATATAATCTTTAAAATATGAACACATTTTTTGATGAAATATTTAAAAACTCGATTCCTTAAGTCTATGAAAATTTCTCTAGCATTTATGATTTTGAATGATGTCACTGATAACTCATAGTGTCCATACCATGTATGAAATGAAGTCTCCAAAATATCCTCTCCCCCTAACTTTAGTTGATGATATCTTGACCAAATATTCACTCTATAAAAGTACTGATCGTCTCATAGTTGATTGAATAAGTTATAGATTTATGATAAATTATACTTTTTCTTTATTGTGATATTTTTATGTTCACAAAAATAAATGAAAAGATTCATTATACCATCCTTATTTTTGAAAAAGAGGACCGATTCACCCCATGGTGAAGCAGTTGGTCATATAAAAGCATTTTCTGGATTCTCTTATAGTTACTTCTTTAATTCTTATAGTTAAATGGGGTCCATTTTATAGGGACTCTTAAATATGGGTATATCTTTGAGTATAAGTTCAATATAGAACTTAAAATCTTTACATGGAGGAAGAATAAAGAACTCTTTAGGAGGATATATTATTATATTCCCTTACAATGGGAATGTATTCAAGGATGATTCTCTCCTTTTTATTAACCATATGAGTATATATTCTTAATCATTAGGAAAAAATATCATTGTATGAGAATGATATTCTAAAGCATATTTATCATTCTACTTGAACTTGTATAAAACAAGAGATGATCCGGGATTTGGAAATAATTTACTCTATTAATAGTAGATATTGGCTCTATATAGAGAGAGTGAATCAATTCTTAGTATAACATTGAATTCTATTAAAATAATTATAACAAGGTTTTCTGGATGATTCTTCCCCCGAATGTTAATTTGGGAAGAGTTATATTCTTGAGATACAATAATTTCCCCACTTTGTGTTTTCACTGATAACTCAACCTCCATGTCATGAGGTGATATTTTATATTTCTATTAAACTTGTATGATATAAATGAAGGAATAAAATTAAAATAAAATAGAACATTGGATATTATTGAATAAATAAAAAGTGTACCTATAATTACTTCATTTTCATGATCCACCTTAGAAGTAGTGATAACATAATCTCATAATTTCTCTATTAGGCTTAGAGGTTATTATCATTGGTTATCATTAATGACCCTTGTCTTAATACACCGACTTATATAGTGTGCATGTTCTTTGTAGATGAAACATTATACCATATGTGGAAGATTGATTGGAATCTTCCTTTATTTTATCATTTTAGTTAGCTTCTTTATTTCTATTTGACATTCATTATCTTGAATACCCTTATTTTTACACTTGAAGCATCTCATTATTTATTTATGTAGTTTCCAAGATTCTTCTTCCCATACTCATGGAATGTGGTCCATTGTATTTTCATACATTTATAATATTTGTCCATAGGTCCTCTATAATTAAAATCCATTCTCCTATTTTTATCATCAGCACCAAGAGATCATTAGGAATGAATAATCTCTATGTCATACTTAAGGGAACATTGGACTATTTAATCCTAGTCTTCAAAGACTTAAATTTATAAAGTTTTTTGATAACTTGGATTTATTCCAGTAATGAAGCAGTCTACATTACATTTAGAATCAATGATAATTCCATAGTTGTACCTTTAAATACTTGTGAATTTAGATTTATAAAACATGATTTATTTATCCTACATTTTCTTGATTCCAAGGAACTATCTATTCTTTTTAAGATAGAGAGTATGAGAAAAATATTTATGGAAAAATATTTTCTTGAATTCATCCAAATACATTAACTTGATGTATTCCTTAGGTTTCATAATCTTGATCATAGTGTAACAATTATGTTCTTGTACCTTTAAGTGATAGATGGACAATATAACTTTCTATTGATCATCGAATTAGAGGGAAAAAAATATCTTCTTAATGGTAATAATTCACTATTCTATGATTAGGGGATCAAAATGCCTACTAAAAGTGAGAGGCCCTTTTTATATAAATCAATAAACTGCAAATTGTTATCTTTTAGGAGAAGGCGATAGTTTAATGTGATTCAAGTTATTATTCCTAAGGTTCTCCACTCCCAATAAAATCATATTTAGTATCTTGTTTGGGAAATCATTACATTGACCATCAAATTTGTTTTTAGAATGATTTCTCTTATTTCCAATAATTTACTAAAATAAAGTAAACAAAATGACGAGAATACTCAAATTTAATAAGCATATAAAAGGTGAAACTATTAACATAGAAGTAATAACTCAAATATGGCATATATAACCTAACTTTTAAATTTATAGGTTTCAATATAGGTTATTCATAGTCTAGTTACTATTTGATTATTTAAATAAATTCCAAAAAATAACTAGACCATTATTTAATACCAACTATAACAAAATGAGTTTCATAAACATATTATTACATGTTTTTTAATATAAAAATACATAAAACACAACCTATAAATCTAGAAGTTGATTATTATTGGAAGATTATATACATAATATATCAACATAAAAATAAACTAAATAATTTTTATTTCAATCTTAATAATGTTATCATAAACACCATTGAACTTATATTACTATATAGAATACCCATGGGTCATACATAATGGAAAAGGATGAGATAATAATCCCAATATGTGAATAAAAATGAATTTGAAATAAAACATATGAGTTAAGAGGCATGGAATAATGTCATAGAAGAAAAGGATCATATATAATCCAATGGAATCATTTAATAAAGCAGATGATATTTTAAGATCATGAAATTATAATAATGTGGAATCAATATAAAATATGAAATCATAAGCATAAGTTAAGACTCACTGTTAGGACAACATAACATAGTGTGTTAGGCTTATCACTGATGCACCATACACAGTATCTAATGAGATGAAAACACCACCCAATTAATTGGGGGAAGAATAATTTTAGGTCTGCCAGTTATATCATAATATGTAAATATGTATGTGTTCAAAATATGGAAATCATATATAAATCATAATCATAAGAATACCCCATGAGAAGGAAATGGGTTATATAATCATGTCTTAAAGTATACACAAAGATATATAAAAATGATTCCCAAGAGAAGAAATGATTAAGTATTTGTGAAACATTAATATCTGAAAAAAGAAATATTTTTCATGATTATAGAACTAAATTGAATAAAATATCATGAGAAAGTGGTGAAGAAGTAGTTATTGGAAATGAACCCCTTAAATGATGTTTTAAGAATTAAGCAAAAAAACTTTGAAGGAAATACGTGTATAAGGTATTCACTAAAACCAAAATTGGAAAACAATAAATTTCCTTAAAATAATGAGTCTTTTTATAAATCATACTATATTAAAACTTTTAAAATATTAGTACATACAAATAATAACAATTATAAAAGTTCCCTTTAACCGATTCACATTAAAGATGGGATTGGGAAGGGAACTTGAAAATATACATGTACCCAACAAAGAAAAGGAAGATAAAATAGGTATATATGTAAGTAATATATATTTGGAATATATAATAATTAAATATGAATAAATTTGAGATAAATAATGTTAAATATATAGAAAGTGTAACATAAAAAAATAGAGTGGTTTGGGACTTCCATTACGTTTGGACCCGAATTGTTTTGTATGTGTGTATAAACTCCTGAATAATCAAATTAAATTTATTAAATAATTATTTAAGAATATTTTACACATATATTTTATTTATTAATATTATTTTTTATTCATTTATGATCATTTTATTAGGACATTATATTCCTGAGGATGTTTGTTTTACAATTTCGAGGCCACATCAGTTTATTGATAATAATTGATGTTCTTGTAAAAATGAGTCCATAAATCTAGAAGTGTTGATATATGGGGTATTAATCATTCTAGAAGATCAAATAGTTCAAAAATATTTATAAAATTTCAATAATAGGCATGCTTTATTGTGTATAAATGTTATCGTTTAATGGTTTTTTAGTTTAGGTGGTTTTACTGGCCATTATGAACTTAATTTTTTTATTCAATTTTAAGGTTATTTACCCATTATAGAATGTGAATCAATTTATAATATCATTATTAAGTTCATATATAACCATGAAATGGATCATTATAACCATCCATGAAGGCTATAAAAATTATTTTATAACATCATCCATATAGGTGGTCAAAACTGGCCATGATAGGATGAGTGTTATAAGAAAATATAAAAAAGGATTTTATGAATAATATAATAATATAATTCATATTAAAATAGAATTATATACTTAATTACATGATTAAAATCCATTTTTTATGATAATTATAAATATGATGTGGAAGGAGAAAGGAAAATAAATTTAAAGGTGTAATAAATAGAAAACTTAGTCTATCAATTTGATGCGCCTCCTTTACACTACAACTTAATTCTTCATAAATAGAGTTTTTAGAGAAAAAAAACCTATAAAATACACATAATATAATTTTTTATGCATTTAGAAAGATTTTGGAAAAGTTAAGGTGTTTTTAAGGTGAATATAAAATAGTGGAGGAGGTGGTATTTATAAGGGTATGAGTGGGGTGTTTAAAAAAATTAGAATAAAATATTATATCTTCAAATAATGATCAAAATTGTGACTCAATTGTAAGGGTATTTTGATTTAACAGTAATTGAGACATTAAAATATTCAGTTATCTTCCTGAAACCTTAAAAATTCATTCATATAAACTGTTATAATTTATAAAACTTATATGGTATTTTACTATCCACCTTCATATTTTATTATTTATAAAAAATTAGAAAGATCTATTCTAAGAAACTTTAGAAGTGATGATTAAAAAAATTACTTCCATTTTATCAAAATATTTTTTTAATATTATAAATTTATTTTTTGAATAAATCCTTACTTATTGAAAAATATTCATTTTTATAATAAGATCAATTTTTTTACCCTTAGAAAAATTTATTATTATTTAATAAAATTATATTATTATTTATATAAAATATATATTATTTTATAAATTTTTTTATGCAAATAAACTTTTTTGTTAAAATTTATCATAAAAATGTATTTAACACAAATAAAACATATATGTTTTTCAAAAATACAAGTATGGCTTCCTTATGTCAAATAATTATTTTATTATAATTCAAAATTTTATTTAATTGTATTATGATATATAGTCATTATATTTTTATTTGATAAGGTACCCAAATATATTTTTTACTAATCAAATAATCTAAAAACTATTCTAACTGGTAGGTTACTATTCCTAACATTTAGTTTACTATTCCAACACTCTTATTGCTAGTGGTCATATAGGTATTATACTTCCTATATGTACCTCATATTTCCTTCATTCAATTTTAAATTCAATTTATCTCAAGGTTATATTCTTTATTTTAAAATATATTTTTTACATTATCAATTCATTATTTCTTTTTTACTGTGATGTTCTCTAGTGTGATTATTATAAGAGACTAAAGTTATCTAAATTTTCCTATTCTAGTTGTGTTATTTTTTTGACTTTATTATCCCATTATATTATTTTCTATTTTATTTGGTATATTTGTACTCGAAATTTAATTTTATAAATTAATATAATAAATTGTTGTTGTTTTTTTATTATATAGTGTATGTGTTTTATAGTGTATTATTAAATATGAAATTTATTCAAAATGAAAATTATACTTTTAAAATTTAGCATCATTACATGATCCATAAGCTATAGATGTTTGGATGGAGTCTGCGACTCGTTTTTTTCTATCTCGAACTCTCACTAACCAAATGATGATTTTTTCATTGAGTTCCCTAAAAGACATAATGATTCGTCAGTGGGTGATGATTTTCTTAAACTCATGATGATACTGCATATTGGGGTTAGGGTTTGATCCATTGTTCAGGATGGAGTTTTATCCAAGGATACTGGACCTTCCATTGGGAAGTATAACCATATTTGAGTATTAATTTATGCCCATGGACTATGTGAGGTGTTCTATGAACATGTTTCAAAGTGGTATTATTTGAGCTTAGTAGTTTATGTGGAGAATCTAGAGGAAGGGTAATCAAGTTGTGGTTGTAATTTCGTGAAACACCACATATGTCAGAGCACCTGAGTAGGCATTTCTTAAATGAGTATTCTTAGAAGTTCTACACCCTAGATTTAGGGGAAAGGTATAATTTCACCTATATAAAACCAAGGTGGTGTTGTAGATGGACCTTCACATGGGAGATAACATTGCAATCATAGTTCTCCTTGTTGCTGGTCCAATTTCCTAATGGGAGAGTTTTTAGTGGAATAGACATTGGTCTAAGAGCAGTTGGATATGGATGAAACATCTATCTACTATCATGATAACCACTTTTGTTTAGTTCATATCTCACATAATGTGCTAGTATTTATATATGTGGGATGATGCATGCAAGGGATGAGTATGGTCATATGTCAATGGATGTAGTTTTAGATTATGATTTGTTTCCTATATACATGAATTCTTGTACTGAATGGAATAAATGTGAGTTGTTATTTATGTACCATATATTTGAGTTAGATATTTCAGTTTACGCCCTAGACATACCCTCATTATCTAGAGAGTTTCTAGTAATTAAGAACATATTTTAGTTACTCCCTTTCATAATGTGTGGTTATACTTAGTGGAGAAGGAGGTAGTTCATGAGATATAATTTTTAGAAGTGGTGAGATCTAATGAAACATACATTAGTATAGAGTGGATATCAATTTTAGTAGTTTATGGTGATACATAGTCAAGTAATTGATGTAATTTTCACCCAAGTAGTGAGTGGAATCCCCTCAAGTTTGGAAATCATATCCCACCCTTAGGAAGTTATAGTCAATTACCCATAAGATGGTAAACATGGATTTATGTTCTATGTGCATGGATAAAAAATCACTTTTGGTGAATATGGAGGAATGAATGATTAGTTATAATGTGATATCCATGGTTTTACCTTAGCGAGATACCAATTTATGTAACAACTTTATTTTTTTGGATGATGTTTTGGAATTTCTATGTGAAATAATATACCAAATACTTTCTAGTATAAATTCATGGAGAATCATGTTAGGCATTCAAAGATTTTACCTAGTCTCACTGTGAGTATAACAGGAAAGCATTAAAATTCTTATAATGTTAGATATAGATTCATGGGGTAGAATTGGTCTTCATGAAGTTGAATCCATGGATGTTTATGAGATATTAGTGGCACAAAAGTGGAATGGTTGTTGATACTTCTAGTAAAAAACCTTAGGTATAGATTATAAAGTAGGATTAGGTGTTCTAGATTCATATAAATTAACCCCTACATGGATATGTATATATTTATCACTTTAAATAGATGATGGTAGACCAAAACTATTCCCTTCTGTGAGAGAGGTCCGTATAGGTGATGTTAATTTGGTGGTTCTGTGTAACCAAAAATTATCATGCAAGATCCCTGAAGTGTTTTACTAAATGTTGATAGCACATAATCCAATTCTTCGGGAGGTTAGTGGTTTTGCTTTTTTTCTATTTTAAATATAAATATGGGCATCTTGATTGGAGACCACCCTAGTGAAGAATGTCCCTCAGTGAGGTATGTAAAGTGGATATTTGTGGGTGTAAAAATCACATAATATTTTTTTCTATATGGTGGAGGATGAGGATTTCTCTGGAGGGTATGGTTTTTAGTTTACCTCATTTGGAAGGTTTTGTCCTAGGGATTAAAGTATACATATCAAGGTAATATAAATGGTTAGGATTATCTTCTTTGTATTTTGGTGGATTGGGCCATCTAATGGGAAATATTTTGATGCTAATCTATTGGATGAGGTTCCTTTTTCTCCTTATGTGCTCATCAGTAGAATTCAAAAAAGAGTAATGAAAATAAAACCATACTATCTTTGATTTTAGATGAGAGTTAGTTGGGGATAGTGATGTGGATGGGGGATTCCCATGGATTTTGTGGTTGGGGAAGATGACTTGTGTCACATTTTCCATGAGCTAACGATATTGGAGCTATTCATTTGTGGGAAGGGGATGATAGAGGGATATAAATAGGTATATATGATCATACATACATTCAAATCTTAGAGTGTTAATGTAAAACATTTTTTAAGTGATAAGTGGTGGAGTAAGCCACAATTTAGTTTTCCTTATATGATAACCATCAAGAAAATTCTTTAAATCTAGGGAGAACATTAATCCCATTAGAGTTAACATTATAAAAAAACCATTTCAAGATGAATTTTAGTTGTTCATAGATTCACATCATCCTATATGCTGGGTTAACCTTATAATAAGAAAAGGTTTTGTGTATAGCGGATTTGAAAGACTCACATAGAGAATATGAGTGTTTCCATTAAGGTCCTACTTTGAGATGAGCTAGAGATGACGAACTTAGTGATGAAAGAGGATGTTACTTTCCTAGGTGGTGGCATAAAAGATTTTTTAGAAATCCGACCTTTCTAGATGATGTAATTGTGAGAAAAAGTTGGTTTATTTCCACATGAGGCTGTTTTGTGAGATCACTTGAGGATTTCCATTTATTTATTTTTTGGGGATAAAAAGGGTTAAATATGGGGAGGATGTTATGATATGATTTTTTACTGATCAAGCCCTAAGCCTATCTATATTTTTGGAGTATTGAGACATCCCTAGTGATAAGATGGTAAATTTAACCCATTAGATGATCTCGGATTTTTTTCCTGATTGTTCCTTTGATCTTAGGGTGTAATATTTACCCCTAGGATTAATTTTGGTGAATTTTTAAGGAGGATTAACATTATGGGATTTTTATTATTTATTAAATAAATAATTATTTATCCTATGATATTGGATGATGATATATTTTTGATGATAGTGTAGATGGAAATTTTGACACTATGACTATGTCTGAAATGGGAGATTTTCCCATAATGAGATAAAACCTTTGCTCTTAATACATGCCCCAAGATGCCCTATTATTAGTGTATTAATTAATAAGATTAATTAATATCTAATTAATTAATTATTCAAAGGTGAAACCTTGAATTCCTTTCTATAAATACCTATTTATAGCTCCTCTATAGGGATAGATTCTATTGTCATCGACATAACTATAAATCAAGAAAATGGAGAGGGGTCATATCTTAGAGCATCCAATGTTGGATTGAAAGAACATGACTGGACCCACATCAAAATTGGTGATAAAATCATGTGAATATTATGAAAACAACCGAAAATTTCCAATAAAATAATTAATTGGTCATTTTTATATAAGTTAGGGATATGTTACTTTTTCATGGCCTATATTTATGATTCTAAGCCTATATAATTTATTCCTTTATTTTCATTAAGATTAAAACATGTCCTTGTAACTTAATCAATTTTTAATATTTGATTTTAAGCTGTGAATTATTTTCCTAATGATTATTGGTAAATCTATAAAATGGCCACCATTTATTTCTTCATATGATTATCCATTGTTACCTTTCCCATTATTTATATGTTCATCACTAACCTTCTCCAGGGCCAATGGTTTGATAAATTTTATCCTGCATCATCATGTAATTAATATCCAGGGTAAAATTAGATTGATTTGGGATAAAGTGAAGGGAAATGTGTGTTGGAAGATAATTGAGTGATGAATGATTACTAGAGGTGTGTTGGAGTAATTTCTTAAAGGCATCCGTATTCTGGGTGATGAAGTGTTGCATGCGAACCATTATAATCCATTTTTGGTAAAACCATGATTGTAAATAAACCTTTAGAGGAAAAAAAATCCATGGATGAGGTATATGGAGAAGTTTCAGGGTCAATCAAAGTAATGAACACCAAAGGTGGGAACATTTCAGTCATTTTTTTGGGCTTAGGGTTTGAAGAACACGATCACACGATGTGTGATCCAGATCCACACATCGTGTATCATCCAAGGAGTGACAAATTGGGTTTCATGGGAGATAAAGATCAAAGGGTGTGTTACCTTAGTACAAAAATCATGTTACCTTAATTTGAGCAACATATTGTATATAGGGAGTGCACACCCAAGTTCTTATTTGGTCACACATGCCATGTGGATTAGGAAAAATCCTTGTGTACCCATGGTGTTATATGAATCTACCTCCTTGGTAGTACAAATCAAGTGAGATGATCGATTCCACACACTTTGTGACCATTATGAAACTCTAAGTATATTGAATCTCACATTACTTGAGCTACAATATTACATGTTAAGTGCCCTACTAGCCCCACATGCTATTTTTCCGATCACAACTTCCATATAGGTGGATCCATACAAGACATGCAGTGAGGAATCACATGACCATATTTTTACCATGGGGATATAAAATATGTAAACCTATAGTAAATTCTATATACATTTTCTTTCTTAGTTATTTTTCATATCACCATGATTAGAACTTAAATTTGGATGCAATAGTAGTCTATCTTGAGAATTTATCTACATATAACATGATAGTGTACTCATATTTTAAATAAGAGGTAATAAATGGGGTGATACTAGTTGTTTAGACTCCATATATCTATAGTACTATCAACTGGGTTCGAGCAAGATGATTAGATCATTAAAGGGGTTGAAACTCCCCTAGCAGCATGTGAGTGACAGGGAACGAGTCCCCCATATTAATCCCAGAGTTTGGTACTTACAAACACACATGGGGAACCATTATTAGAGATTTAAATGGGTTTAATACTCCATCATCACCAACATGTTGCATATACACCCACACTACTAATAGATTTTGGTGCTCCTCTACATAGTTGAGGTGCAATTCCTCTATCTATAAAGTATGTACTCCCTAATTCATTATGTTTTAGTTGACTAGGTGTGACTCCCACACTACAATTTCATAGATATTACATGGGGTTTCTTATAGGCGGGTGGTTATAATCATGGATCTTAGTACTCCCTTGGTAGACATATAGTCTTGGTCAATGTGTAAGTTTCCATATAGGTTTTTATATTAGTGACTCAGTTTTGATGGATAGTAAGGTGTGATACTCCATCAAATAATGTTCATAATTATACGAGGATTACAAGTTTCACCTACTATATTTTGGTGGAACTGTAGATGAAGGGATAAGTAGATCAGATGATTTGAGACCTGTGACTCCTCAGGAACTCCTTGGTTGCCTCTAAGATGAAACATCATCTGGTCTATCAAATTTATAATTTTCATGAGTTTTGATATTCTAAGAATATGTATTTTCTTATGAGGTATGAACTATAGGGATTTCAGCTGAGATTATTGAGATTTATTTGCATCCTGATGACTTATAGTTGTTGATTATATTTGGATATTTATTTTTACTCCTCTTGGCAACCCTACAGTACCTTTAGTTCTAAGAAAATTGGTTTATTTTTCATTCCTTTGTGGTTTCTGGGCATGATATTATATAAGTTTATACTCACCACTCCATGGGCCCTATTCCTACACAAGTTGTTTCTTTTTAGACAATGCATATTTTAGAGTGGTCATGGTGGACATAGAACTAGTGAAACTTTTATATAGTTGATTCCTAGAGACACTTGGTGGAAATTCTTGCTGGATTTTGGTGGATCATAATGGTGGAAATGAACATTATGTCCAGAGATCAATCTATGAGTGCACACAGTGAAGGAGATATTTTTGGAAAATTTTATCTATTTGATTAGGAGGTCCATTATATGTAAATTTCCTTTGGTATTTTCTTTTGGGGTGTTATTTTGTATTTATTGTTTCTTACATTCATTGTAAAAAATTAAATTATTTATATATATACCATTACTATTGAAAGTTATTTTTATGTATTTGAGATATGTGTATGTTGCAGGTTGATGGAGGCTAATACATCTAATATTGTGTGATATGCTTACTCAGTGCTAGTAACCTACCCCTTGACTATTGGATATAGACTTGAGGTGACACACATGGAATATTGGTAGCCCGAGCAAGACCCTGATGGGTTGTGAGGTTTCATTTATGCATCAAATAATTATTTATGGCATGGATTAAATTAATTGAAACCCCATGACATGAGTTAATATGTATATATAAAATTAATTTTTTTTAAAAGTATAACTTTAATATAATTTTGATATAAAAATTACTTGGCATTTTTTTTGTATTTTATAAATTGATTTTATGTTTTGAATTTCAATTTACTTGTAATAATGGAATTTCCAAAAAATATTATACCTTCTAAGGATGCATTGTATTGACTAATGAAAACTATATCATTATCCTTTGTGTCTTAGTTATAAAATGAATTCTAAGTGAAAAGTAATAGTAAATTATTTTTCATGTTAGGTTTGAATTTAAACTTATATAAAATTTTAAAAAAATATATATGATGAAAATAGAATGGAAAAAAGTGAAAAATGTGTGTTTTGATCCCATTTTAAATGAAAATGAAAAATAATGGTATTTTCTTATTTAAAATGATGATTTTGGGTTCTCAATAAAAGTAAATTTATAAGTTTAGAATTATAGGAAAGAATATATTTCATTATTGGGTTAACTATTCTTGAAAATTATTTAGTTGACAGGATTTTATACTTATTTTATGTGCATATTATTTCATAATAAATAATTGTTTAAGATTTATTAGATATTAATTTTTACCCTTTCCTTGCTAAATTTCATTTGAAATAATTTTAGAATGTTTTCTTGAAGACATGAAAAATTTTAATTATGGGGGAATTGGATGCATTCATAGTTTCATGTGTTATTTCAATATTTTAATTAACTAAATGTAAATATTTATACTTAATTTGATTATTTTCAATTTATATTTATTAAAATAGAATATTTCAACAATTTCAAATAATATAGATTCAAATATATTAAAATAGTTAAAATAACACATGTTTATAAAGTACCTCACATCTTTTAATAGATATTACCGTGTTTATATTTTTTTTGTAAATTTTAATAGCACCAAGTTTTTAGTTCATAACTATTATATGATTTTTATTTTATTTTTTGGATTTTATAGGTTAGATCATGATTCTGTGGTTGTAAAATTATGTATGATTAAATAATGACATATTTGAAACACATGTGAAGAAAAATGGGCCATGAATTAAAATCACATAGTTTTTGTGGAATCAAAAAGATAATATTTAGTTTGAAATTAAAAATTTACAACCTATGTTTTTAAAGAAGGTGTGTATATTTTTTAAGATGGATTATATAAAATGGAGTAATGACATGAATAAGGAAATGTTTTTATGAAATAATTATGAAAATATATGCTGGATGATAAGAAAAAAGCATAGTATGAATCCATGATTTTAAAGTATGTACTAGGAGATATTAAAATCACGTGTTAATCTAAATCAGAGTGTGTTTTTTTAAAAAAAAAATCTATTTAAATTAAATTAGTTTTATATTTTTGAGGGATTTGGATAGACTTCTTGGAGAAATTTTTGAGCATGGCGAAGAAGGTTTTGAGTGTTTATATGTGAAATAGGGGTGTTATTTATGTTGTTTCTTGGTTAGTTTTCATTAATGTGAAAGTTGATTTATCAAAGAATCAGGAATTCTTAAACTCATTATTATTATGGTTTTAAATGAAAATAACTTGTCTAGTGTATGGTCAAATTTTTTTTATTGAGTTATTTTTAATATAATGATCCCATATTAATTTTCCTATGATGAGATTAGTTTATTATATTCCTTGTTAAGGGCCAAGGATAAGGGGTAACCATATAATTTATTAGGTAAGACTAACCAAAATAGATTCTTATCTTCGTAAATAATTAAAAATAACCCAAAACATTTTCTTGGGAAAATAAAAAACTATAGATTAAAAAATAAAAAAAAGTATATGAAGGATATGAATCATGGGGGATGCATGATTTTTATGGGCAAACAATACAGTATGAGGGAAATTTCAATTGATCTAGTTGTATAATTACTTTTATTATTCATGGTATATCATTAAATTTTTTGATTAAATATTCAAAACTTGAGTTTCTAAACATGCCATAAATATCATCTAATAACAGGTTTACTTGTGGAGCATTGATACAATAAAGAGCCTCTGATTGAAGGCCTGTTATAGAGACAAATAAAATATTAATTTATAAACCTGGAATACAACTAAAGAGTTGACCATGGAAATCTATCAATTATATTTCTTTATTATTCACTATCCTACATCACTTATTATCATTTTTTGTGTTTTTGATATAAGGAAATGATGGGAAATACAGAGGGATTCATGGTGTGAATTGAGAACGTGAAAGGATGGAAAGAAATACAATAACACAGAGGTAAGAAGGAAAGGGAGTGAATCTTATGTTTGATTTATAGATTCATTTATTATCAATTTATATTTCTAAAATATATTTGATAATTTAGTCAATATTATCATGAATTAACAACCTCTACCTAGAATTTAAAATTTAGTTCACTTTTAGATATCTTTAAGGTTCACAGAAACTCACCTCTTATATAATAAAGAATGATGGACACCCCAAAAACAAGGATTATGAGAATACCCAACCAAAACATAGAAACAAAATAATTAATTACATAATAATATTTATTAATATAATGTCCTTTATTTTTCATGTATTATTTTTAAATATTATATGGATTAATTTTGAGACCAGGTGATGAGACAATGTGCGTTTCCGAGGCCCGGTGCGCCCAATTTTTTTTGAAAAATATTAAAATATTAAATAGAAAGCACACAAAGTTTTCCTAAAAAAGTGGAATAAATTCTAAATGGGTGACCAGATCAGAAATTTGAGGGAACCGCTTCATTTAGAGAGGCATCTTTTCCCTAGGAGCATCCTAACATTGGCCGGTGTGGGCCAACTATAAAAAAGTAGTCGTACGCATTTTTAATGAATAAAATAAATTGAGAATTTATTTTATTTCTCCATTTCTTCGATGCAGTGATGATTTATATTAAAAAAAAATTAGAAAGGGATACAGGGTTAGGCTCATATCCGTATAATTCACTAGAGTTTATGGAGAGAAAACCTTTAAGATTTATCTCAGCAGTCAACGATGGAACTGTGGAACAAAGATCAATGAATGCTGTTCTTGATAGATCTTACAAACAGAAATTGGTCTTCAATAGAGATGAATCCAATTCCAAGTTAGGATGCGTTATGTTGGATTTCCTTCCCCATTATTGAATTCAATGATGAATGCGAACCAACTAATGGATAGGTTGATCCGTTGTTTAATCTTTTCTTACAGAAAGGGTTATAATTTATGGTATTTATAGGGTTTGATTATAGAGTTTATTTTTTTATTTTTTATTGTTCTTATGGGAATGGATCAAGGTTGAAATGAACAATGATCGAGTTTCATTCCATAGATTTGTTCCTTGTGCATTTTTCTCTCCCCCGATTTTTCTACACGTTCATCATTCTTCAAAGGTTTTTGAATGAACAGTATTTTTACCTTGGTTTCTTAGCAAAACGATCCAAAATTTAATATATTACATCGGGAAAACCTAACAAAGGTGCGATGGCGATGATGATGGATGAATCAAAGTGATTTGAGAGAAATTGTTCTTCAAGTGAAATGAATCATATTTGATTTAATTGGTTTTCCAAGATTATTGAAGTATTGAAACCCATTTTTTGGGTGTTAGGTTGGTGAGAAGAACCTAAATATTGAGTTTTGAGGTGAAATGAGCACTAAAATGGAACCTGAAGATCGGTCGAGGTGAGATGGATGAAGGAGATGACTTTCTGGAAAATCCAAAACACATGGCGTGTAGCCTTTTCTACATGGCATGTGTTCACCATTGGACCACTCAGTGTGTATATAGAAAGTATGCATGCACCTGGTGGAGTACATGGATTGCCTACACGGTGTGTACTCCACTATATGTCATGGCCTGAACTGGATACACGGGCTACCCCATGTACTGGTACATGGACAAGGTTACATGGATTGACACTGTGTACTGACACACGACCAGAGCATAAAGAAGAAACCTGAATGTAAGGACACAACATGTGAATCCTTCTACACACTGTGTACCCATCTTCTATAGGACATGTTCTAAAGACACACGATGTTGTACACAGGCAGTACCCAGGGTCAAGGGATATGGCGTGTGACCCTAATAAATTCAATACAATCCTTTCTACATGGCTTGATTCTCTTTTACTATGTATCTTGGACTTGTTTATTTAGGGTTCATCCCCTATATAATTTTACCTAAAGGTAGGTATGAGTCATTTTCTACTCATAAGACCATGATCCATTCAATATGACTTTCTAGATAGAGTTTTGGAATCCCCTTAGAGGCATGGATCATGATTCTCTATTAATTCTTTATGACCAAGGTAGAGTATTAGGTATTGATGTTACCGACTTTACAGTAAATAGATCCTCTACTTAGAGGGTTAATACAGATTGAGTTGTTGGTATCACCCTATGGCCTTGGTTGTGATCCTCATCTGTGTATCATATCTCTCTTCAGAAATGTTAGTGTATCTCTCTGATGATGGTTCCTGATGAGCTGTACTTGTCGAACAAACATCATTAGTGATATCAGACTCATGAGTGTGTTCTCTTGAATGAGTACTTCATGGAATCTTTGAGTTGAATCCCTAGTGTTGGTATGCGGTAGTCATGACTTACCTCTAGACAATGTGTCTTGGATTGAGAACATCTGGATATTATTATATGTGTTGTAGAAATTTACTTGTGTAGATATGACTATAATTTCCTTTGTTATATTTCTTTGTGGTTTCAAGGTGTCCTACTGAATATTGTTATTCTCACCCCTGCATGGGATTTTCCTGTATGTGTTGTGTCTTGTGCATACAAGTGACCTTTTGATGAAGTAATAGGCATACCAGGACCGAATGGAGATTTGTGAGATCAGGTAGGCCGAGGTATTCTTATGGTTATAGGTTGCAGTCCCAATACATTTTTTTACAGGTTGGACTTGTGGTTTACAGACTCTTTTTGGTGGGCTTTTATTCTATATCAATTTACTTTACGTACTTTACATTCCTATCATACTCTGTTGGTTGGTATATAGTAGTATGCATGCATTATTTACTTAGTGGTTTTCACATTTCATCATTTTGTGGACTTAGACATGGGTGCATATGTATAAGTACATAGGCAATGCCTCCCATGTTAGTGATATGCCTACTTAGTGCCAGTCACTTGCCCCTAGCCTATTGGAAGCGAGCTTAGGGAGTCGCCGCCTGGGCACCAATAGGATGGGTCATGAAAGAGTGGTATCCAAGTTGGTCAGTTATATCTTAGGATTGAGAGTCTATGAGATTTTTTTCGGGCAACAGAGTTAAGTTTTTTGAGTTAGGATTTCAGGCTAGGGACTCCAGTGTTGGTGCGGGCAGTGGATGTATCCACACACCAGGACTCTGATAACCTTCTTTTTAGATTGGTACATGATAACACTGGTTTTAGTGAAAATAATGGTATATTAATCATATAGGAATTTGTTTTGTTTTCCATGTACTTATTAAGTTATCTCTCTAGAGATTATCATTGAGAGTTGTACATATTTTTTTATATAGGATTCCTTTGTGTGCATACCATCTAGGATTCAACAGTTTGATCATGAGGATGAGCCCCTCAGTGATGAGGCTTATATATAGGGACTAGTTCCCTAGATTTCACCTCCAGGTGGTACACCAGCTATACCTCCACCCGTTGAACATCACATGGTACCCACAGTAATAGAATATGAGGGGCGCAGAATGAGCATGATCCATGAGTTTCAGAGATAGAGACCCCTCAGATTCCAAGGCGAGCCCAAACCTCGGGCGGCTTAGTATTAGATTGAGGCGGTGACCTGAGTTTTCTGCCTGGTTCGGACACCGACAGATCAGATGGTGGTTCTGGTGGTGAGGCTTCAACATGACTCAGTTAGAAGATGGTGGAGTTTGGCCACTTGGACTCATGACAAGGTGGCCCTCTCACAGATAGAGTTTGAGCATCCCTTTAGAGGGGAGTTCTCACCAGTTATGCTGAGAGATGTGCATATATAGGAGCTTCTTCAGATCCATTAGGGTAGCATGATAGTGGATGATTATTCATTGTGGTTCACCAACCTTTCTAGGTACTCGATGGATATGGTTAGAGATTAGTACTTTAGGGATCAGACCATCAAGTAAGGTTTGCGTAGAGACATCTGAGCCAACGTTTTCCCTCTATGCATTCCAAATTATACTGGGGTGCTTGAGTGATCTTTGGTGGTTGAAAGCTTCTTGGACATGAAAATAAAATTGGTGAAAGTCAGTAGTGGATGACCAAGAGTAGAGACCTTGAAAACAGGGAGCTGACATCATTCCTAGGGACCTGGGCATGGGAGATGTTTTCAGAGGAGGTCCCAAGTCAGAGGATATGCAGTTCAGGGCTCACAGGGTGGGTCCAGTCAGTATAGGGGGAGGTGGTGCTATACATGTGACGGTAGAGGATATATCACTATAGATTATCCAAAACTCTGTTCTACTGATAGCGAGAATATGGATGGATCACGAATGTAGAGACAATGATAGGGATAGGTATATCCATAGGGTGTAAAACGTGGAAAAGAAGCTAGGAGAGTAGTAGTAGGTTTTCAATGTTTTGACTTATTACCACAACCACCGCGAGGATGTCTACGCCAGGATTAGGGAGTTAGAGGGTAGGGGAAGGGGAAAATTACATGCGGTCGAGGCATATGAACTAGAGGCTCTATGAATGATCATAGGTATGATCTATGTCTTTTATAATTTAGCTGCATTATTGACAGACACAGATTCTAGTCATTCCTTTCTCTCCACATATCTTGTTCAAGACCTAGAGATTCTAGTTGAACTGTTGACTCAACCCTTACACTTGAAAAAACCTACTAGAGAATACTCGATGATCAAACATATATGCCAAAACTATGACCTGACCCTTGGATGCAAGATTTTTAGTTGGAACCCCTTGGTGGTAGCATCGAGGCCTTACGAATTCATTCTTAGTATAAATTGGTTATCCATAGTCCATGCCTAGATTGACTGTTTTAGGCAAAGGGTGCGGTGTGTTCGTAGTGATGGAATGAGGTTTTACTTTGTGAGTGAAACCTAGGAAGAATAGGATGGACTCATACATAGGAGAGTGCAGGAAATTAATCATCAGTTTTATAGACTAACCCTCAGTGTAGTAGATGTTATGAGCTTTGAGTTTCCAACAGTAGTGGCGGAGTATGAGGACATCTTTCCTAAAGATGTTCTAGGATTACCTCCCTGCCGGTAGAAAGACTTATGCATTGATTTAAAACCCGAGATGAAATCTATACTTACACCAGCATATAGGATGGCTCCCGTAGAGCTCCGCAAGATAAGGGTGAAATTGGAGGAATTGTAGATGAAGGTCTTTGTGAGGTCCAATGTTTCACCTTGGGCAGCCCCAGTTTTGTTTTCCAAAAAGGAAAACTGGAGTTTGAGGTTATGTGTAGACTACTAGCACTTGAACTAAGTGATCGTGAAGAACAAGTATCCACTAACAAGGATTGATGATCTCTTTGATTAGTTGAAAGGGGCATGATAGTTCTCAAAAGTTAACCTCAGATTAGGCCGTAACCAGTTGCAAGTATGAGATGAGAATATATCGAAGATGGCTGTCAGATGTCATTATGGTCACTATGAGTACTTGGTGATTCCCTTTAGCATGAATAATTACATAGTAGTGTTCATGGGACTCATAAAACATATATTTCAGCCTTACTTGGATCAGTTCATGGTAGTCTTCATCGATGAAATCCATGTGTACTCAGCGTTTGAGGAGGAGCACACAAGACACTTAAGGATGGTTCTGGACGTACTCTGAGAGCACCAGTTTTATGGAAATATCTCTAAGTTCTTGGTATAGATTCTAACATTCCACTTTTTGGTACATGTTATCTTAGTGGATGGAGTGGTAGTGGTCCCAACCATGGTTGAGGTAGTGTTATCATGGGAGCCACTTAAGAACATGAAGGAGGTGTGAAGATTCCTCAAGATAACATGATATTATCAAATATTCATACATGATTTCTCCAGGATATCAACACCTATATCAACTTTGAATTAAAAGGGGAAGCATTTCATGTGTACAGAGAAGTGCCAACATGATTTTCAGTAGACGAGGCAGAGTTTGATAGGTGCTCAGATCTTGAGATTGCTGGAGGAGGGTGTCGAGTACGTAGTGTTCTGTGATAAACCAGGAACCGGGATTAGTTGTGTATCAATATAGAGTAAAATAATGATTGAATATGGTTCATTCTATTTGAGACCACATGAGAATAACTAAATGACCCATGACCTTGAGTTAGAAGTGTTAGTATTCGTGTTGAAGATGTGACGACACTACTTGATGGTAGAATGATTTATTGTCTACTTCGATCACAAGAGTCTTAAGTATATATTCGCTCATAAGGATCTGAACTCGAGACAGAGGTGATGTCTAGAGTTCCTCTAGGACTATGAATTTTAGATTGTCTATACTCCTGGGAAGGGGAACATGGTGGAAGATTCTCTAAGCAGATGATTTAGTTTGCAGTTGCTGAACAAGGCGTCAGAGCAGTTGGCCTCGCTACAATTATCCTTTGTGGATGGAGATACAATAGATTACCTCCAGTAGATGGTTGTTACCCCTCAAATAATACAATGAGTTAGGTAGGCACAACTTTAGGATACTAAATGTGAGACCCTACATGCTCAAATATCCATAGCGCATGCTCCTGATAGATATTCACAAGATGGGGAGCACATCATTCTTTTTAGAGTAAGCATAATAGTACCGATGGTGTTGCGGGAGGAGGTTTTGAGGGAGTTTCAAACATCCACTTTGGAAGTACATACATGTGTGGATAAGATGTAATAGGACATCCAATGTTAGTTTTGGTGGCCTATAATGATTAAGAGTGTTGCAGAGTTCATTTCTCGATTCCTTACTTGTCAGTAAGTGAAGGCTGAGCACCGAATTCCAGTGGGTTTAGCTCAACCTCTTGAGGTGCCAGAATGGAAGTGGAATGAGATATTGATGGAATTCATGATAGGTTTACCAGGTATTTCTAGGGGACATGATTTCATCTGGGTGATCATTGACTAACTCCCCAAGTCAGCCCCCTTCCTACCAATCCAAGAGCAGAGTTCAGTAGAGCGCTTTGGATGCATCTACGTGTAGGAGATAGTTCGACTCCATGAAGTCCATTATCAGCCACTGAAAAAGGTTAATATTCATTGTTGATATCTTAACATTCATGTGTTTCAAAGTCTATAAACATAAATTTTAGTGCATTTTATAAATTGAGCTTCATTTATCCTCACAAGTGCAATTCATGTTTAAAGTGAAAATTTGGGCCCAATCAATCATCTATTTGTGGAATTCATTCATTTATTTTTTTTGAAATTAATATTTTGGGATATGATTGATAAATTTTTTTGGAACATTTTTTCTTTTATAATTGATGGATTAATCTGAAGGGAAGATGATGTTTTTTGGGAATGAGTGAGGAAATTTTATGGACAAAGCATAATGGGCCTAAGGCCCATCAAACAAATGTGGCCCCCCCAATACATGCCTAATGAATCTCAAATTTTAATTTTAGAAATAGAAAATTATGAGTATCATTTTATTAAACTGTGGATTGAGATAATTATGAAGTTTTCACAGAGATAAAGGGATATGAAATTGACATTTAAATGGTGTGCTAGACCTAAACACCCATAAAGTCTTCCCACCATTTAGAGCATAACTTCCAAATATATGAACAAAATGACTTGAAATTTTTAAAGATAATAGAGGAAACCTAGAAAAAGATATATATCTTCTACTACCTCTTCTTATTTGGCCATATTTAGTTACAAATTCACACGTCAAGAAGGGGGATGAATCTGGACGATTTTCCTGGTCAACTTTGAAACGTTAAATTTACCTTGATTTTCTCACCATCCTTTTGAATCTCTAAATTAATCGGGATGGAATTTATTGTTGGGGATGAAAATAAGGCTCCTAATATGCCTATATAAGGATATTCTTGTGAATTTAATTAGGATAAATGTTTTTCCTTTCTATCAATGTTTTTCTTTCAATTGTAATTTCCCGCTTTCATTTTTTAACCACATCTTCATTTATTCCATGTAAGTTTTTTCAATTATTTTAGTTTCATAATAATTTTTTTTCTTATTATTCACTTATTATTTCCCTTTTATTATCAAATTTATACCATTGAATCAATTTGTGAATTTATTCACACAAGAACTTGTGAATTCAATCACACAATGGTGTAGTGTTCACTTTTTTCAATGTTTTTATTCTTATTCAATTCCACCCTCATGAGTCTACTACCCATTTACATTGATAGAATATCATAAATGGAGGGATAAAACTCTAATTTATTGATATAAGAGAGTATCAAGGGGATGTCTTGGATGTTATTTCTTAGTTTAATAATTCTTAATCAACTCAATTTTTGAGATTTTTATTTAATGACATAGATTCTTCTTTGAACTCACCAATTTTACTGATACACATCAAGAGTGCTAAAAATATCCTCTACCTTGGAGTGATAATCAATATGATCCTCCAAATGTATAGGTTATTAGCCTTAGGATAGTGAAGACTCAAAATTACGGGAGTGATTTGGGAAGTTCTTATTTTGTTGAAGGAAATACTCAAATTTAAGACATTGAAATAATTTAAAAAATAAATTCATCCAATCCACTATGAGAAAAAACCTAGGATCAACCCACCATCATAAATTGTTTAGTTCACATAATATTTTTTTGTTCTTTAAATTAAATAACTAGTTCTTCAAATCAAATAAATCCAAATAGTTGTCCACTCTATAGCAAAAACCTCCATTAAATCATAGGTGTTTGTAGGTTTCTTCTTTCGTTACTGTAGATTTGATAACCCAATTTATACTAAAAGTGACTTATTTTACAATAAAATTTGGGTAAATTTGGGAATAATGTTTTTTGCGCCATTGTTGGGGAATAAGTAATTCACCGCAGAAACTCTTTTTATTCTCCCCCATTTCTCTTTTCTCATCCATTTTCTCTTATCTTTTCCCCTTTTTGTTTAACTGGGTCCTGGAAATCTCAAATCTAAATTTAAAAATACGTCCAATGGATTATAATAAAAAATACCCATTCATAAACTCAGGATGGAATAAAAAAGTAAATCCATATTGGGAATCACAAAACCTTTTTAATTATTTTGATCAACCTTTGAATGAATACCCCAGACATGATAACCTGAACATTCTTTATGATGATGAATGTTTAAAAGATCAATTTGTATCCCTATAAAAAATGATTGAAAAGGTAAATCTTCAGGAATTTATTGATGTCCAAACATATATAAATCCTAATCCCCAACTAATTCTTGAACAATTGTGTTAATAAATGGATAGAAATAATTCCAAGGTTTTATCTTTGAGATTAGAAGTAAAAAACATTAAGACTTTTGAGGAACCCATTCCTACTCAGGATGTCCTTTCCTCACCACTGATAGAAGAATATTTTATCCCAAAAACCACTCATGAATTTACAAATTAACTAATCTTTGTATATGGGATAATTAAAAAATATAAAGGAAATGCTAATAGATATTTAAATCAAGAGGAAATTAATTTTTTAGATTCACAAGTGGAAAATTTTTCTTCGTGGATTGAATGCCCTGAATATTGCTCCAATGATGATTTTTTAGAAACACCAATCACTGAACCATTAGAATAAATCTCAAGATTAAATTCCATAACCATTATTGAAACTCATCTAGAGAATTTGGGGGATGAAAATTCTATTCAAATGGAACCAATTCCGTTAATCAATTTTGAAAATAAAACTTGGTTCCATTCAAATTCCACGCCCATTTCTAAAAGTGTTAGCCAACTCGAGCTTGAATTCAAGGTCTATACATCCTATATCAACTATTCTGTCATAGGGGATAATCAAAATTTTTTCTCATCATTTAATCCTCTCTTGTAACCAACAAATCAGGAATGACCATTGATGTGTTTGGAAAGAGTACAGAAGAAACCAGATCAACCATTTGTGATATTCATTGGATTTTCCCACTCATTATAGAACAAAGGATTGTATATGAAAAAAATTCAAAAAAAGAATCAATATCAATCTAGTTATTTCAGAGAAATATGGGGTCCTTAAAATGTTGAAAGTTGGTATTGGATAATTTTGGGGGTCCAAGTTGATCTAAAGACTTTAAATTAAGTGCTTTCCTAGAGGCAACCCAACTTATTCATTTTTTTAATTTTATTTTATGTGTTTTTGTGTTTTTTTCTAGGGAAACCCTAGGGGTTTCTAATGTAATCGAATTTATCTTTTCTTTGAGATTTATGTGTTGATGCATTTTATTATTTTGAAATAAAACCCTTTCCTTCTAAAGTTCAAACCCAACCATCAATCATCCCTGAGAAGTCTACATGTGACATGAAGCTAAAGTAATAAATTTATTATTGATGGGTCTTCAACTGAAAAATAGGTGGTTTTATTCCATGGTTTAATTTAAAATCACATATCCCCTCTTTTTTATCAATTATAACATCTCTATTTTCTCCTCTTTAAAACTGAGGGAATTTTCATTCTAAGTTGGGGGGAGTGAAAATCCGGGATTTCAAAAAAATGGCCTTTTATGAAAAAAATTCAATTAAATAATAATAATAATAATTCAATTCATTATCCTTGAATGCATTAATGTACATTGTGAAACATCAAAACTAAAAGTTAGATTACTCTAAACTCCTTGATTATTATTTTAATGCATGTTTAAGTTTAGGAGCATAGTTTTTGGAAAGTGTGGTTGTTCAATGTGATTTTTCAAAGTTTAAATTTTCTTCCTCTTAATAAAAATGCCACAATGCACGTCCACTGGATTGTGGCTGTAAATTTGAGTTGTTGGACCCCTTTCATCATATCATAGGGTTTGGGGTCACTTTTAGTTTAATTTGAGTATCCCAAAAAATTGAAATAGTGATTATATAGATTAATGTTTTGTCCAAATGTGTGGTGTTCGAAACTTGGGAATCATGACTCTATAGTTGTGTTTCACATATTTAGACTTCATATAATTGAAAATATATGTGGATTACAACACTTGGGGATCATGACTCCATATTTATCTTGCCTAGAGTTAGTATTTTCATATCTATTTTGGTTAAAAAACAAAAAAACAAAAAAATCAAAAAAATTAGATACTCATCTTAAGGATTGGTGAAATTACCACCTAGCACTTCCATTTTTTACCCTTGAACAAGAAAATGGGCCCCATATATTTTGTAATGCACAACAAATCATCACGCTTAATTGAAATTGGATGAAATGTGACAATGAATTTTAACAAAGGAATGAGCTTTGGCTTGGCATATACTTGTGGACCTATCTTATGTGAAATAATTTTGAAAGGTTTCATGATTGTTTGGAATGATGTTTTTATTCCATGGATTAATTTCAAATGAAATCTCCCCTATTTCTTACCAATTCTAATATCTCTATTTCCTTCTCCTTAAAAAATTAGGGTAGTTTCATTCTAAGTTGGGGGGAGTAAAAATATGGTATTTCAAAAAAATAGCGATTTTATGATAAAAAATTAAATTCATTATCCTTGAATGCAATAATGTACATTTTAAAACATGAAAACTAAATTTCAGATGATTCTGAATGCCTTGATTATGATTTTAATGCATATTTATGTTTGGGTAAATAGTTTTTGGAAAGTGCGGTTGTGATGCCCCAAAACTAATCACTCATGTAATAGTAATGTTATGGTTTTATTTGCATATTATCCGAACAAATTTGAAAATTATAAATACCAGACATTTCATTTAAGTAAAACACCGAAGTGTTTACATTACAAAAAGGTCAAAGGAAAACCATACCAACCAAAAATACCTATTAAAAGACCTATTAGAATTATAGGGAGACCACCCAAAACAACAAAAACCCAAAGAAGATAATATGGGTCTTTCAGATTCGTCACAACGAACATTAGTATGGTTAGAGCCACTAAAACAAAACTGAGCATCAGTGGAATAATGTGCACCATATTCTTCAATTGTCTTGAGTTTAGGACACCCTAATGTTTGGTTTTATAAGGCATCTACCTGACCGTTACCCCTTGGGTGACCGTTGGAGATGCTTGTGACCGTTGAGTTCTAACGACTATAATTATAACCGTTGTTCTTTGGGTGGATTAATTAAAAATATCTAAGTATAATTTAGTTTTCCAAAATATTTAAGTTTTGAATTCAAATTATAATGAAACCTCTTATTATGAACTTTAAAAGGACAATGGTTTAATATTTTGAACTACACTTAGTGTGATTTAAAAATGAGGTGAGGATTTCAAACACCTTTCAAATATTTCTAATATCTTGTAAATGTTTTCTTTATTACTTCTTAAACAAGGTCTTTGATAATACTATAATAGTTTCTATATATAAATATTAAATTTTAAGTTACAACTTTGTATTTAAAGGGAGGTATGATTTTTATCTCTGAATTTGGAAACATACTTATAAATAGTTTTAATAATACTGTTAGTCAAGGAAAAGTAGAATTTAATTAGTGTACATTAATCTTTTAAAGTTTAAAATGAAAATTAGGTTTTATAAAAGGTAATATATTCTCTTTATAGTTAAAATGAATATATTTATTTTTCTATGATTTTATGTTCAATATTGTGAGTTGGATGTTTATAAAAAAAATATATACCCCCCAAGGGCCAGCCCTCTAGCCAGGCCGAGGGAGGCAGCACGCGCTAGGCGGCCGAGCCTAGCCCTCAGCCTCAGCTCAGACCAGACCTAGTGGGGGGAATAACTACCCCAAAGGGAACACAAGAGCACATGAGGGAACCAAAGGCACCGCCGTGTGTGGCGGCACAGAGGTGTGGGTGGGCGTAAGAGCATGCCCGCAGAACCCGGTATGGGGTGGTTCTGGGAGGTGGGGAGGTGTAATCTGGGATAAGGTCAAGAGCTCTAGGCTTATAAAGGGCCACAAAACCTCCCTCTGTTTCGATGCAGGATGACGAAATTTGGCCAGGATCAAATCTAGGCTGTTGGATCGTGTCGTACGCGATCTGGGCCGTCTATTTTGATCCGTCGCTCGATCCTCAGCAACCCTAGAATCCCCCGTGTTTTTATGCACCATCCGATCCAACATGGATCTAGTATCATCCATCTGAGATTTTTAAAACCCTGCGTTGATATGAGCCATCCGATCAAATCTCGATCTAATCGAAGCCATCCATACCTTTTTAAAATCCATGGTTTATCCTACACCGCTAGATCAATCTTCATTTAATCTTTATAGTCCATTCATTTTCCAGATTTCCTCTCTCGTGTGGTCTTCTTCTTCTCCCGCCTGCACCAGACCAGTAACCCTATTCCTACTTTCACCATTTTTTCCACACCTGTGGTTTCTCCCATCACCATATGAGGCCCCTCCTTTCATGTGTTTTCCACATGGCCTACACCCCAGTCTTATTTTAAACTGAATAGGTTTCAGATTTCTTGAAAGTTACATTAAAATATTCTGTATAATCTATGTATAATTTAGTTTATATAAACAATCCGTTTTCACTCTAACCTCTCAGTCCTCCCTCTTCAAAAGTCATCTTCAATATCCTTCGATCTTTTCCTGAGCCCCTCCTTCTACTCAAAACAAGGTAAGGGAAACGAGTTCTCTTGATTTGTTGCATTGGAAGTATAAACATATATATATTTTCTCATAAGATTATGTATATAACCTTATGGTTTGGTTAAGATTTTCTCTTATACCAATCCTTGGATTTGTTTTTTAGTTCAAATAGTATTATTAATGTAGGGGAAACTTATATTGCCTTTAATGTTGTGTTGGAAGTTTATATACTTATATAAATATGTATACTCTTTTATATATATATATATAAATCCTCGCGGTTTGGGTGAAAACCCGCAAATACCCGATCCTAGGTCTTATGGATTTTGGGTTATGTAATCTTTTCAAACTTGAAGGATTATTTTCTTTTCTTCATAAAATATATATATATACCTTATATATCCGATTATATATGTACACACACACAAAAACACACACACACACACAACCATATAGTTTTAAAACAAACTCTATTATGTTCGGTTACAAGACCTCTAAACTTGAGTTTCAAGGAAGATATAGATTTTTGGTTTTAAACATAAGGAATTATATATATATATATATAGTATTCACGAGCAAGTATAATTATATAGTTTGTGTAACTCACCTTCTAGACTAGTTTTAAGTCTCTCAACATTGGAATTCAATGATTTATTGACATTTTGATAAACATGTATGTGTCGATTGATTTTGGTGTAAGACCCTTAGGTATACCCGATTATTCATATAAGTTATATGTGTGATCAAGGTTTACATTTTTATAAGTTTTTTTAATAAATAAACCTTTTAAATTTTATATTATGATTTAAAATTTAGGGACTTTTATTAATTAATTTGACTAAAATATCAAAGTCATATGGGTGTCAATGGATTTTTGGTTTAAACCCTTTAATACATAATGTGCATTTGAATATGTAAATATATGTGTATGAAAATAAACTTTGATCCTCAATTTTACTCAGAATTTTCCTAGGATTACTAAGAAAGAATAAAACATGTTTTTTTTAAAATATGTTTAGTTATTGTTTAAAACACTACTCTTTATATACACCCTGTTGTATGAACAAATTTACACAACATGAAACCCTAATTGTGGATATTACAAATATTATACTAATGATGTGTTTAATAATTTGTGGAGATTTCATGAGTATAATATTTGGGATTTTCAACTTTTATATTTGTATGTATGAATTACTTATTTTTATACATATATATATTAAATGGTGTTAGTTATGGTTGAATCTCATGCTTTCCATTTTTTTCATTATGTATAACCTTGTGTTTCACTGAAAGGACTTTCATGAATTTTTTTATTTTTAGATAGAAGGACAGACCCATATCTTATCTCTTCCCATTGAGGTACTAGAGACCATTATGGTCACAACCTATGCAGAAGAGTACCTTACCTTCTCAAACATGCAAAGAACGTGCAAACATCTTTATGGGATATCGAACAGTCCATACATTCCCCGCTCCTGCCAAGGGAATGCCTACATCTACCACCTTATAGTCACTGCCCAACTCGCTGAGTATAAGAAAAAGGGAAAGTACCATGGAGGTATTTTCTTATACTTTACACTTTCCCGAAACTTCACAGCCAAGGTAAGGTTTCCAGATGCTGCCTTGGAGGGGAACCTCCACGTAGCCGACATGCACCAAATCATGAGAATCAATTTATATGACCACGTCAATGACCTTGACATCCTCAGACAAGAGACAACTCAACGAGTCCTTAGAGAGTTTGTCCATTTGGACATCTCTGAACTCTCTACCATTCAAGCCTCCCTATGGAAGCCCGAGTGTACACTGCATGATTTTAACCCATTCTATTCAAGGTGTGTTTGGGCTAGAGATACAGAAGAGTTGAACACCAAATTAAGTATTCAGCTGGCCACACCTGAGGATCCCCCACGGTGGAGGATTTGGTGATGAAGGTCAGAGAGTATCTTTTAGCATGGTTGTATGAATTTAATTACAAGGAAACAATTCTTTGTAGGGGGAATAATGTCATGCCCCAAAACTAATATCTCATGTAATAGTAATGTTATGGTTTTAATTGCCTATTATCAGAACAAATTTTCAAATTATAAGTACCAAAAATTTCATTTAAATAAAACACTAAAGTGTTTACATTACAACAAGGTACAATAAAAACCATACTAACCAAAAATACATATTAAAATACCCATTATAATTATAGGGAGACCACCAAAAACAACAAAAACCCCAAGAAGATAATATTGGTCCTTCGGATCCATCACAACAAACATTAGTATGTCTAGAGCCACTCCAACAACACTGAGAATCAGTGGGATACTGCACATTATCTTCTTCAATTGTCTTGAGTTTAGGACACCCTAATGTTTGGTTTTATAAGGCATATACCCAACAGTTACGCCTTGGGTGACCGTTGGATATGCTTGTGACCATTAAGTTCTAACGGCTATAATTATAGCCATTGGTCTTTTGGTTGTTTAATTAAAAATATCTAAGTATAATTTAGTTTTCCAAAATATTTAAGTTATAAATTGAAATTATAATAAAACTTATTATTACGAGCTTTAAAAGGATAATGGTTTAATATTTTGAACTAAACTTAGTGTGATTTTAAAAATCAGGTGAGGATTTCAAACACCTTTCAAATATTTCAAATATATTGTAAATGTTTTCATTCTTAATGCTTAAATAAGGTCTCTGATAATACTAGAATAGTTTTCATGTAGAAATATTAAATTTTAAGTTAGAACTTTGTGTTTAAAGGGAGGTATGATTTTTATCTCTGAATTTGGAAACATATTTATAAATAATTTTAGTAATACTCTTAGTCAAGGAAAAGTATAATTAAATTAGTGTACCATAATATTTTAGAGTTTAAAATGAAAATCATGTTTTATAAAAGGTAAGATATTCTATTTATAGTTAAAATGAATATATTTTTTTTTCAATGATTTTATGGTTAATATTGTGAGTTGGCTATTTATAAAAAAAATACCCCCAAGTACCAGCCCTCTATCCAGGCTGAGGGAGGCATCACGGGCTAGGCGGCCAATCCTAGCCCTCAGCCTCAGCTCAGGCCAGCCCGAGCGGGGGGCATAACTACTCCAAAGGGAACACAGGAGCGCATGAGGGAACTAATGGCACCACCATACGGGGTGTCATAGAGGCATGGGTGGGTGCAAGAGCACGCCTGAAGAACCAGGTATGGGGAGGTACCAGGAGGGGGGGGGGGAGAGTAATTTGGCATAAGGCCGAGAGCTCCAGGCTTATGAAGGGCCATGAAAACTCCCTCCATTTCGATGTGGGACGAGGAAATTTGGCCAGGATTGACTCCAGGCCGTTGGATCATGTCACACGTGATCTGGGACATCTGTTTCGATCTAGCGCTCGATCCTCAGCAACCGCAGAATCCCCCACATTTTTATGCACCTTATGATCTGACACGAATCTAATATCGTCCATCCAAGATTTTTAAAACACCGCATTGATCTAAGCCATCCGATCGAATCTTGATCTAATCCAAGTCATCCATCCCTTTTTAGAATCCGCGGTTTCTCCTCCACCACTGGATCAATATCTATTTAATCTACACCATCTGTTCGTTTTTTGGATTTACTCTCTCATGTGGTCTTCTTCTTGTCCCTCTTGCGCCAGACTAGTAACCCTATTCCTACTTTGACCATTTTTCCACACCCGTGGTTTCTCCCATCACCATCCGAGGCCCCTCCTTTCATGCGTTTTCTACAAGGTTGACACCCCTGTATTATTTTAAACAGAATAGGTTTTGGATTCCTTTTAAGTGAAATTAAAATATTCTGTATAATCTATGTATAATTCAGTTTATATAAACAATTTGTTTTCACTCTAACCTCTTGGTCCACCCTCTTCACAAGCCTCCTTCAGGACCCTCCAAGCTTTTCCCGAGCCCCTCCTCCTCCTAAAACCAAGGTAAGAGAAATTAATTGTCTTTATTTGTTTCATTTTAAGTATAAACATATATATAATTTCGCATAAGATTATGTATACAACCTTATGGTTTGGTTAATATTTTCTCTTATACCAATCCTTGGATTTATTTTTGAGTTAAAATAGTATTATGAATGTAGGGGAAACTTATATTTCTTTGCATGTTGTTTTGGAAGTTTATATACTTATATAAATATGTATACTCTTATATATATATATATATATATATATATATCCTTGTGGTTTGGGTGAAAACTCGCAAATACCCAACCCTAGGTCTTATAGATTTTGGGTTATGTAATCTTTTCAAACTTGAAGGATTATTTTCTTTTCTTCATGAAATATATATATATATATATATATACCTTATATATCCTATTATATATGTACACACACACACACAAACAGATATATATATATATATGTATATATATATGACCATACGATTTTAAAAGAACCTCTATTATGTTCGGTTATAAGACATCTAAACTTGAGTTTCAAGGAAGAGGTAGATTTTTTGTTTTAAACATAAGGAATTATATATATATATAGTATACACGAGAAAGTATAATTATATAGTTTGTGTAACTCACCTTCTGGACTAGTTTTAAGTCTCTCAACATTGGACTTCAATGATTTATTGACATTTTGATAAACATGTATGTGTCTATTGATGTAAGACCCTTAGGTATACCCGATTATTCATATAAGTTATATGTGTGATCAAGGTTTACATTTTTATAAGTTTGTTTAATAAATAAACCTTTTAAATTTTATATTATGATTTAAAATTTAGGTACTTTTGTTAATTAATTTGACTAAAATGTAAAATTCATATGGGTGTCAATGGATTTTTGGTTTAAACCCTTTAATACATAATGTGCATTTTGATATGTGAATATATGTGTATGAAAATAAATTTTGATCATCAATTTTACTCAGAATTTTCCAAGGATTACTAAGAAAGAATAAAACATGTTTTTTTTAAAATATGTTTAGTTATTGTTTAAAACACTACTCTTTATATACACCATATTGTACAAACAAATTTACACAACATGAAACCCTAATTGTGGATATTCCAAATATTATACTTATGATGTGTTTAGTAATTTGTGGATATTTCATGAGTATAATATTTGGTATTTTCAACTTTTATATTTGTATGTATGAATTACTTATTTTTATACATATATATATTAAATGGTGTTAGTTATGGTTGAATATCATGCTTTCCATTTTTTTCATTATGTATACCCTTGTGATGTGTTATACCAAAGAATATCAGTAATAAATGTATGAGCATCTATCGGTTTAATACCCCACCTAAAATATTTGATTTATCTTTTTAATTGATTATACACCCAGGTGAAATTCCAATATGTATTGATTAATAAAGTTTTAGAATTTTAGGGTTATCATTTTATGTAACAAAACTTGTATTTCTTTTAGTTCATTAGTTTTCATCACATATGCCATAATCATCTTATCATACTCACGAGTCGATGACATAGCCTTGAAGTTTATAGTTTTGTAGTTAATACTTATATGCCATATTCACTATATATATGTAAATGCTAATGAATGTAATTAGAACTCTTTATTACCTTTTATGGAATTATGAATAAAATTATTCAAAGTGGTATGGGAAACCTTGAAGAATATGAAATGATAAAATTAAATATTCAAAGTGGTTTGGGACATTTTGAATATACGAACCTTTTTGGCATATGAGGAATGTAATAGACTCAGTATAACAGGTAGGGGACCAGTTAATGAAAGCCCCTTGATGCATCGATAGTTCTCATGAGACAATCAGGTCATGGCATGATGACATTGACATTTTAGGTCTTGACATGAGGTCTTGATAAAGCCTAATATTATATGTTTCCTCATTATGTTTATGATAATTAATTAACTAAGTGGATATTCTACTAGTAGAATATCCATGATTAAGAGACAATACTTATTAGTATTAGAAGAAGTAAATTCTTATGGTCTAACAATTATTTTACACTCAGTGATTTATTATCCAGTGTATATTTCACAGTAGAAAAGAATGAAATTGAAGTTATTACCTTTACACACAACTCTGATTATATATCACTCTTAGGTATTAAATTTATACAGGCATATTCATATTTCATACTTATTTAGAATGTCCTTTACTTATTACTCTGGATGAGAATGCCTATAATTGAATCAAGTTTCCTTTTAATTCTGTTAGTATGATTTTAATTGTGCACTTTTATTTCTTATACAATTGTTATGATATATGTGTTACAACATTTCTTAAGAAAAATGTTTTATGGAAAGTTTTAAGGAATGTTTTCAAAAGTTATAATTGGTTTATTATGTTATTTTAAAACCCCTTACTGGGCATTCGTATGCTCACCCTATATTTTTGAAATAAAATTTTCAGGTAACATTTTAACAGAAGAAGCATGTCATAAGAGGATAGTTTCCCAGAACCTGAACCGAATCGATCCTCTGTATAGAACATGATGTGTGAAATATCAGTGCATGTTTTGTTAAAAATTTACACATCATATTTCAAGGCACTGGCTCTGGGTATTCTGGGGCCGGGTTGTCATAGTTGGTATCAAATGATTTAGTTTAGATAACTCTGGAAAACTATAATTGAACAAAGAAAAAAATTTACTTAATCTTTACTAAGTATGATGTTTTTGTAATTTTCAGATGGAAAACAGAAATACCAGTCTTTTGTCTCTTCCTATTGAGGCACTAGAAACCATAATTTCAATAGCCAGCCATGATAAATTTGTAAACTATGCCCATATTCATATGGCATGAAAACACCTCTACGATGTGTCAAACTCTCCTAGTGTACTTCAACTCCACCGAGTAGCGGGTTTAGACTACCTATTTATGATGAAACCCAATTTTCATACTATGCACGTCGGGGAAAGTACTATGAGGGACTTTTTAGATTCTTCACCACAGCGGAAGGAATCTATTCACTTATGTATTTCGAAGAAGCTGCAGTAGCGGGAGACCTCCATGCAATATATATGTGCCAAGTCTTGTCCTATGTCCATTATGGTCAAGTAATGGACTTTGAAATACTTGAATTTAAATCCTCCCATTCCGTGTAGAGACATCAAGTACATACTAATGTCTCTCAGCTATACACCCCTCATGTCACACTCTGGAGACACCATAAGTGCACCCATGATATTGAACCAGACTACTCAGGATGCATTTGGTTTAGGGAGATTGAGAGTTTTGAAATTTTTTTGGGGATTCATGTAACTGGGAATTGGGTAAACCATTAGTTCTAGGTGTAGTGTACAAGTTTTTTTTTTATGAAAATTCAATTTGTTATTTCTTCTTTCTTCTACCTTTTCGGTGTTTGTGTTTCACTGAAAGGACTTTCATGATTTTTTTTTATTTTTAGATAGAAGGACAGACCCATATCTTATCTCTTCCCATTGAGGTATTAGAGACCATTATGGTCACAACCTATGCAGAAGAGTACCTTACCTTCTCAAACATGCGAATAACGTGCAAACATCTTTACGGGATATCGAACCGTCCATACATTCCCCGCTCCTACCAAGGGAATGCCTACATCTACCACCTTATAGCCACCACCCAACTCGCTGAGTATAAGAAAAAGGGAAAGTACCATGGAGGTATTTTCCTATACTTCACACTTTCCCAAAACTTCACAGCCAGGGTAAGGTTTCCAGATGCTTCCTTGGAGGGGAACCTCTATGTAGCCAACATGCACCAAATCACGAGAATCAGTTTATATGACCACGTCAATGACCTTGACATCCTCAGACAAGAGACAACTCAATGAGTCCTTAGAGAGTTTGTCCATTTGGACATCTATGAACTCTCTACCATTCAAGCCTCCCTATGGAAGCCCGAGTGTACACTACATGATTTTAACCCATTCTATTCAAGGTGTGTTTGGGCTAGAGATACAGAAGAGTTGAACACCAAATTAAGTATTCAGCTGGCCACACCTGAGGATCCCCCACGGTGGAGGATTTGGTGATGAACGTCAGAGAGTATCTTTTAGCGTGGTTGTATGAATTTAATTGCAAGGACACAATTCTTTGTAGGGGGAATAATGTGATGCCCCAACACTAATATCTCATGTAATATTAATGTTATGGTTTTAATTGCATGTTATCCGAACAAATTTCCAAATTATAAGTACCAGAAATTTCATTTAAATAAAACACTAAAGTGTTTACATTACAACAAGGTAAAATAAAAACCATACTAACCAAAAATACATATTAAAATACCCATTATAATTATAGGGAGACCACCAAAAACAACAAAAAACCCAAGAAGATAATATTGGTCCTTCGGATCCATCACAACAAACATTAGTATGGCTAGAGCCACTCCAACAACACTGAGAATCAGGGGGATAATGTACATTATCTTCTTCAATTGTCTTGAGTTTAGGACACCCTAATGTTTGGTTTTATAAGTCATATACCCAACCGTTACCCCTTGGGTGACCATTGGATATGCTTGTGACCGTTAAGTTCTAACGGCTATAATTATAGCCATTGGTCTTTTGGTTGATTAATTAAAAATATCTAAGTATAATTTAGTTTTCCAAAATATTTAAGTTATAAATTGAAATTATAATAAAACTTCTTATTATGAGCTTTAAAAGGATAAGGGTTATATATTTTGAACTAAACTTAGTGTGATTTTAAAAATCAGGTGAGTATTTCAAACACCTTTCAAATATTTCAAATATCTTCTAAATGTTTTCATTCTTAATGCTTAAACAAGGTCTCTGATAATACTAGAATAGTTTTCATATAGAAATATTAAATTTTAAGTTAGAACTTTGTGTTTAAAGGGAGGTATGCTTTTTATCTCTGAATTTGGAAACATGTTTATAAATAATTTTAGTAATACTCTTAGTCAAGGAAAAGTATAATTAAATTAGTGTACCATAATATTTTAGAGTTTAAAATGAAAATCATGTTTTATAAACGGTAAGATATTCTATTTATAGTTAAAATGAATATATTTATTTTTCAATGATTTTATGGTTAATATTGTGAGTTGGATATTTATAAAAAAATACCCCAAAGTACCAGCCCTCTATCGAGGCCGAGGGAGGCAGCACGCACTAGGCGGCCAATCCTAGCCCTCAGCCTCAGCTCAGGCCAGCCCGAGCGGGTTGCATAGCTACCCCAAAGGGCACATAGGAGCGCATGAGGGAACTAATGGCACCACCGTATGGGGTGGCATAGAGGCCTGGGTGGGTGCAAGAGCACGCCCGAAGAACCTGGTATGGGGAGGTACCAGGAGGGGGGGAGAGTAATTTGGCATAAGCCCGAGAGCTCCAGGCTTATGAAGGGCCATGAAAACTCCCTCCATTTCGATGTGGGACGAGGGAATTTGGCCAGGATTGACTCCAGGCCGTTGGATCATGTCACACGCGATCTGGGCCATCTGTTTCGATCTATTTCTCGATCCTCAACAACTGCAGAATCCCCCACATTTTTATGCACCTTATGATCTGACACGAATCTAATATCGTTCATCCAAGATTTTTAAAACACCGCATTGATCTAAGCCATCCGATCGAATCTTAATCTAATCCAAGTCATCCATCCCTTTTTAGAATCCGCGGTTTCTCCTCCACCGCTGGATCAATATCTATTTAATCTACACCATCTGTTCGTTTTTCAGATTTCCTTTCTCATGTGGTCTTCTTCTTGTCCTGCTTGCGCCAGACTAGTAACCCTATTCCTACTTTGACCATTTTTCCACACCCGTGGTTTCTCCCATCACCATCCGAGGCCCCTCCTTTCATGAGTTGTCTACAAGGTTGACACCTCGGTCTTATTTTAAACAGAATAGGTTTTGGATTCCTTGTAAGTGAAATTAAAATATTCTGTATAATCTATGTATAATTCAGTTTATATAAACAATCCGTTTTCACTCTAACCTCTTGGTCCACCCTCTTCGCAAGCCTCCTTCAAGACCCTCCAATCTTTTCCCGAGCCCCTCCTCCTCCTAAAACCAAGGTAAGAGAAATGAATTGTCTTTATTTGTTGCATTTTAAGTATAAACATATATATACTTTCGCATAAGATTATGTATACAACCTTATGGTTTGGTTAAGATTTTCTCTTATACCAATCCTTGGATTTTTTTGAGTTCAAATAGTATTATGAATGTAGGGGAAACTTATATTTCTTTTCATGTTGTGTTGGAAGTTTATATACTTATATAAATATGTATACTATTATATATATATATATATATATCCTTGTGGTTTGGGTGAAAACTCTCAAATACCCAACCCTAGGTCTTATAGATTTTGGGTTATGTAATCTTTTCAAACTTGAAGGATTATTTTCTTTTCTTCATGAAATATATATATATACCTTATATATCCGATTATATATGTACACACACACACATAGATATATATATATGTATATGTATATATATATATATATGTATATATATATGTATATATATATGACCATACGATTTTAAAAGAACCTCTATTATGTTCGGTTATAAGACATATAAACTTGAGTTTCAAGGAAGAGGTAGATTTTTTGTTTTAAACATAAGGAATTTTATATATATATATAGTATACACGAGCAAGTATAATTATTTAGTTTGTGTAACTCACCTTTTGGACTAGTTTTAAGTCTCTCAACATTGGACTTCAATGATTTATCGACATTTTGATAAACATGTATGTGTCGATTGATTTTGGTGTAAGACCCTTAGGTATACCCGATTATTCATATAAGTTATATGTGTGATCAAGGTTTAAATTTTTATAAGTTTGTTTAATAAATAAACCTTTTAAATTTTATATTATGATTTAAAATTTAGGGACTTTTGTTAATTAATTTGACTAAAATATCAAAGTCATATGGGTGTCAATGGATTTTTGGTTTAAACCCTTTAATACATAATGTGCATTTGGATATGTGAATATATGTGTATGAAAATAAACTTTGATCCTCAATTTTACTCATAATTTTCCAAGGATTACTAAGAAAGAATAAAACATGTTTTTTTTAAAATATGTTTAGTTATTGTTTAAAACACTACTCTTTATATACACCCTGTTGTACGAACAAATTTACACAACATGAAACCCTAATTGTGGATATTCCAAATATTATACTTATGATGTGTTTAATAATTTGTGGAGATTTCATGAGTATAATATTTGGGATTTTCAACTTTTATATTCGTATGTATGAATTACTTATTTTTATACATATATATATATATATTAAATGGTGTTAGTTATGGTTGAATCTCATGCTTTCCATTTTTTTCATTATGTATACCCCTGTGATGTGTAATACCAAATCATATCAATAATAAATGTATGAGCATCTATCAGTTTAATACCGCACCTGAAATATTATCTTTATCTTTTTAATTGATTATGCATCCAGGTGAAATTCCAATATGTATTGATTAATAAAGTATTATAATTTTAGTATTATCATTTTATGTAACAAAACTTGTATTTTTTTTAGTGCATTAGTTTTCATCACATATGCCATAATCTGCTTATCATACACACCTGTCGATGACATAACCATATAGTTGATATTTCTGTAGTTAATACTTATATGCCTGATTCACTATATATATGTAAATTCTAATGAGTGTAATTAGAACTCTTATGACCTTTTATGGAATTATGAATTAAATTATTCAAAGTCTTATGGGAAGCCTTGAATAATATGAAATGAGAAAATTAAATATTGAAAGTGGTATGGAACATTTTGAATATACGACCCTTTTTTGGCATATGAAGAATGTAATAGACTCGGTATAACTGGTTGGGAACTGGTTAATGAGATCCCCTCGATGCATCGATTGTTCTCATGAGACAATCAGGTCATGGAACGAGGCCATTGACATTTTAGGTCTTGACACATGGTCTTGATAGTGTCTGATATTATATGTTTCCTTTTTATTTTTATTATAATTAATTAACCAAGTGGATAATCCACTAGTAGAATATCCATGGTTAAGAGCCAGTACTTATGAGTATCAGAAGAAGTAAATGCTTATGGAATGACATTTATTTTACACTCAGTGATTTATTATCCATTGTATATTTCATAGTAGAAAAGAATGAAATTGAAGTTATTACCTTTATGTGAAACTCTGATTATGTATCACTCTCTGTTGTTAAATTTATACTTGAATATTCATATGTCATATGTATTTAAAATGTATTTTACTTATTACTCTAAATGATAATTCCTATAACTGAATCATGTTTCCTTGTAATTGTTTTAGTATACTTTTAATTGTGATCTTTTATTTCTTAGACAATTGTTATGATACATGTGTTACAACATTTCTTAAGAAAAATGTTTTATGGAATGTTTTAAGGAATGTTTTCAAAAGTTATAATTGGTATATTAAGTTATTTTAAAACCCCTTACTCGGCATTCATATGCTCACCCTACGTTTTTGAAATAAAATTTTCATATATCTGTTTAATAGAAGAAGCATGTAAGAAGAGGCTAGTTTCCCAGAACCTAAACCGATGGGGCATGATGTGTGAAATATCAGTGCATGTTTTGTTAAAAATTTACACGTCATGTTTCAAGGCACTAGCTCTAGGTATTCTGGGGTCGGGTTGTCACAGCGGTTGTCTGATGTGATTTTTCAAATTTACATTTTCATCCTATTAATCAAAATTCCACAACGAACACACATTGAATCATCAGTGTAAATTTAAGTTGTTGGGTCCCTTTCATCATATAATAGGGTTTGGGGTCACTTTTAGTTTAATTTGTGTATCCCAAAAAAATTGAAATAATGATCACATAAAGCAACGTTTGTCCAAATGGGTGGCTTCTAAAACTTAGGGATCATGAGTCCATAGTTGTATTTCCTAGAGTTAGGATTTATATCTATGTTGTAGATAATGTAATTGAAGACATATGTGGCGTCCAAAAGTTGGGTATTATGACTGAAAAGTTGTTTTTCACAGAGTTAACTTTTCAATCTATTGTGGTTTAATAAAAAAAAACACAAAAAAAAAACACAAAAAAAAAACAAAAAAAGAAAAAAGAAAAAAACAAAAGAAAAAATAAAAATAATTGGATACTCATCTTAGGTTTCAATTTGATTCCCACCTAGAGCTTCCATTTTCCCTCTTGAACAAGAAAATGGGCCCCATGCCTTTTGTGATGCACAACACATCATCATGATTAATTGAAATTGGATGAAATGTGATGATGAATTTTAATAAAGGAATGTGCTTGGGATTGGGATATAATTGTAGACCTATCTTGTGTGAAATAATTTTGAAATATTTTATGATTGTTTGGAATGATAATTTTAGGAGCAGTGTTTGTTAAAATGTTTTTGAAAAATGGAATTCAATTTCATATTTTTGAGATACTTTTTGCTCGGGACTAGAAAAACTCAATTTGGTGGGTGTGATTTGCCGCTGAAAGAGGCTAATATTCAATTTTAATATCTTAATATTCATGTGTTTCAAACTCTATAAACATTAATTTTAGTTCATTTTATAAATTTAACTTCATTTATCATCACAATTGCAATTCATGTTTAAAGTGAAAATTTGGTCCCAATCAATCATCTATTTGTGGAATTCATTTATTTAATTATTTTGAATTTAATATTTTTCGATATTATTGATCAATTTTTTCGGAAAATTTTATATTTTATGATCGATGTATGAATCCCAAGGGAAGATGATAATTTTTGGGCATGAATGGAGAAATTTTATGGACAAAGCATAGTGGGCCTAATGCCCATTAAATAAATGTGGGTCCAACAATACAAGACTAATGAAGCTAAAATTTTAACTGTTGAAATGAAAAATTATGGGGATCATTTTATTCCACTATGTTCAGAGCTAATTATAAAGTTTTTGTGGATATATAGGGATAAAAATTTTACATTTAAATATTGGGCTAGACTTGAACACCCATAAAGTCAAACTGCCATTAAGAGAAGAACTTCTAAACGGATAAACCAAATGACTTGAAATTTTGAAAGATGATATCGGACACCTGGAAGAAGATATTTTTCTATTAGAAACCCTTATTATTCTTCTGTATTCAGTTACAAATTCACACATCAAAAAATGGTATGAATCTGGCCAATTTTCTTGGTCAATTTTGAGACGTCAAATTTCCTTTATTTTCTCACCCTACTTTTGACTCTCTCAATTAACAAGGTTGGAATTTATTGTTGTGGTGAACCTAATGATCCTAATATTACTCTATAAGTATCTTCTGGTGATGTGAATTAGGATCAATGTTTTCCTTTATATCAAAGTTTTTCTTTAAATTATAATTTCCCGCTTTCATTTTGTAATCACATCTTCATTTTTTCCATGTAAGTTTTTTCAATTATTTTAGTTTCATAATAAAAGTTTTTCTTATTATTTAATTATTATTTTCCTTTTCTTAAAACATTGATACCATTTAACCAATGTGTGAATTTATTCCCACTAGCACTTGTGAATTCAATCACACAATGGTGTAGTGTTCACTTATTTCAATGTTTTTATTCTTCTTAAATTCCACCCTCATGAGTCTACTACCCACTTCCATTGATATAATAGAATAAATAGAGGGATAAAACTATAATGGTTTTATCCAAGGGAACATCAAGGGGATGTACTGGATGTTATTTCTCAGTTTAATAATTCTCAATCAATTCAATTTTTGAGATTTTCATTCAATGATGTACCTTCTCCTTTGAACTCACTAATTTTACTGATACACATCTAGAGTGATTGAAATATATTATACCTTAGAGTGATCATGAATATGATACTCAAAGTGTATAGGTTATTAGCCTTAGGATAGTGAAGACTCAAAATTATGGGAGTGATATGGGAAGTTCGTATTTCATTTAAGGAAACACTTGAATTTAAGATATTGAAAATATAAAAAAGAAATTCATCCAATACACCACTTGAAAAAACCTAGGATTAACCCACCATCATAAATTATTTAGTTCACATAATAGTTTTCTTCTTTAAATTAAATCACTAGTTATTAAAATCAAATAAATCCAAATAGTTGGCCACTTTATATCCTAAACCTCCATCAAATATTAGGTGTCTATAGGTTTTTCTTTGGCTCCAGTGGATTCTATAACCAAAGATATATGACAAGAAATTGATTTTACCATAAAACTTGGGTAAATTTTGGTGCAACCAGTCCCATCAATGATAGTTTCAGATCACAACGCTCGTTTTACATCCTGATTTTTGGAAGGGATTACAGGGGCACTTGGGAACTACTTGTTCTTGAGAACAATGTTTCACCCACAGATAGATGTCTAGAAGAAGAAAACCATTCAGGTTATAGAGGACATGATGTGACATTTCATGTTAGAATTCTGATGTAGTTTTGAGGATCACCTACCACTGGTAGAGTTTTCAGAAAACAACAACTACTATTCCACCATTGCTATGAAACCATTTGAGGAATTGTACGGGAGACCCAGTAGGTCACCACTTTACTGGATTGACCTAGGAGAGTCAACGATCATGGGCCTGGAGTTTCTACGAGTGACTATAGAGAAGGTACAGATCATCTAGGAGTGGATGAAGACTACATAGAGCCGTAAGAAGTCTTATGATGAGAGGCGATGGAGGCCTTTGAAGTTTGAGGAAGGAGACCACATATTCCTATGTGTTTTACCTTGATGTGGATTACAAATATTTGGATTAGGTGACAAGTTTTCTCTAAGGTTTATTAGAACTTTTTAGATACTATGTAGAGTTGGTGAGGTGGCATACCTGTTAGCACTACCCCTATTGTTGTACCAGGTACACGGCGTCTTTCACTTGTCGCAACTGAGGAGGTACGTGCGTGACCCATCACACGTCATCACCTAGGGGGAGATAGACATCAAGGATGGAGAAACCTTTATAAGGTACCTAGTGGAGATCAAGGATCAGTATAAGATGATCCATCATGAGAAGGCGATTCCTTTGGTGCGTATCCAGTGGTATCATGAGAATCTCTAGGAGAGTACATGGGAGCGGGAGGCTTAGATTCATGAACAATACCCACATCCTTTTGAGTAGCCTTTATTTTGTATTTTAGGGGATGTAAATCCCCAAGGTGGGGAGAATGTAATGTCTCTGATTTTCAATGTCGTATTTTTAAATATTATATGAGCTAATTTTGAGACCGGGTGCTGAGACGACGTGCGGTTATGAGGCTCGGTGTTCCCAGAACAATTGTTTGAAAAATATTAAAATATTAAATAACAAAGACACATAGTTTTATTGAAAAAATGGAATAACTTCGAAACAAATTACCAAATTATAAATCTGATGGCACCATTGCATTCAGAGCACTGGCTTTACCATATGCACGACCAAACATTGGCCGATGTAGGTCAACTTTAAAGATTAGTCACGAGCATTTTTAATGAATAAAATAAATTGATAATTCATTTTATTTTTCTGTTTCATTGATGTAGTGATGAAATAAAGGTTTTTATTTTTAAATAAACAATTTGGCAGGGATCCAATGTTAGGCTCATTACTCTATAATTTCCTAGAGGCTTTGGAGAGGAAACCCTAAAAATTTATCTCGGCAAGCGATGACGAAACTATGGATCGAAGATCGAAGAACACCATTCTTGATAGATCTCACCAGTGATAACCGATCTTCAATAGCAAGTGATCCAATTCCTAGGAAGGATGCATTATTTCATATTTTCTTCCCTGTTCTTGAATTCAATGAAGAACGTGGACCAAACAAAAAACAAGTTGATCCATAGTTTGATCATTCCTTGTAGGATGGGTTATACTTTGTGGGATTTACAGGGTTTGATTATAGACATTATTATTTTGTTTTTTGACCATTCTTATGGGAATGGATCTAGTCTAGAATGAAAAATGGCCAAAGTTCTTTCCTTGTATTTGTTCCTTGTGAAATTTTCTCTCCCCAGATTGTTATACGCATTATTCGTTCTTCAATTTTGTTTGAATGAATGATAGTTTCACCTTCATTTCTTAGTGAAATAATCAAAAATTGAATATATAACATCTAGAAAACATAACATAGGTGTGAAGAAAATGACAAAGGATGAATCAAAGTGATTTTATAGAAATCATTCTTGTGGTGGAATGTGTTAGATTTGATTTAATCGGTTTTTTCGAGCCAATTGAAGGTATTAAACCCCTCATTTGGGTTCTAGGGTGGTGAGAAGAATCTCAATACTGAGTTTTGAGGTAAACTAAGGATTGGAGAGGAACCAGATGATTGACCAAGGTAAGCTGGAGGAAGAATATGACTTTTTAGAAAACCCAAAACACACGGTGTGTAGCTCCATCTAAACGGCATGTATTTATCATTGGACTACTTAGTGTGTACCCAAAAAGTACACGGACACATGGTGGAGTACAAGGGTTTACTATATGGTGTGTACTCCACCACAAAACATGGCCCGAACAGGATACACAGGCTACCCCATGTACTAGGACATGGGAAAGGTTAAATAGGTTGACACCTTGTATTGGCAGTCGACAACAACACACGGGAAAACACTGGATGGAAGGACACAACATGTGACTCCTTCTACATGTCACGTACCCATATTCTATATGAAATGTTCTAAAGACATGGGCTATTGTACATGGAAAGTACCCATGGTTAAGGGACATGGCGTGTGACCCTAATATATGCTATGTACCCCTTTATACATGGATTTATTCTCTTATCCTCCATATTTTGGAAACATTTCGTTAGGGTTCATTCCCTTTATCGTTTTCCCTAAATGTAGGTACGAATCATTTCCTACCCATAGGAATATGATCCATTCAGTAGGAATTTCTAGATAGAGTTATAAAATCCTCCAAGAGGCCTATAATGGGATCTTCTATTCATTCTTGGTGCCCTAAGTAGAGTCTTTAGTAAAGATGCAACAAACTTTATAGGGAGTTGATCCTCTACTTAGTAGGTTAATCTAGATTGACTTATTGGTATCACCCCATGGAATAACTATGATCCTTATATGTGTATCATATCTCTCTTCAGATATGTTAACATATCGCTCTCACGAAAATTCCTAAGGAACAATACTTCTCGAACGAACACCATCAGTGCTGTCGGAATCAGGAGTGTGTTTTCTCGAATGAGTGCTTTGTAGAATCTTTGAGCTAAATCCCTAGTGTTGGTATGCAGTATTTTCCACTTACCTCTAGACTGCATGTCTTAGATTGAGTATATTTGGATATTCTTATTTGCGCTATAGACATATACTTGTATAGATTTGACTATAATTTCATTTTTTATATTGATTTATGGTTTCATGGTGTCCTATTGAGTATTGTTATACTCAAAACTGCATAGGCTTTGCCCACATGTGTCATGTCTTGTGCAAGTGAGAGAACTTTTGACGAAGTCTTAGGCGGACCCGGACTGGATGGAGTTTTATGAGATCAGGTAGGCCAAGGTGTTCCTATGGCTACAAGAATCAATCCCAATACCTTTTGTTTACAGGTTGTACTTGTGGTTTACATACTCTATTTGGTGGGATTTTATTCTTGCCCCGTTTACTTTACTTGATTTACCTTCCTATCGTACTCTTTTGGTTGGGATGTAGTGGTATGCATGAATTTTTTACTTAGTGTTTTTCACATTTCATCATTTTGTGGACTTGGAGATGGGTGCGTGTGTACAGTTACATAGGTAATGCCACCCATGTTAGTGATATTCCTACTCGGTGCTAGTCACTAGCCCCTGGCCTTTTGGAGGCGGGCTTGGGGAGTCGCGACATGATCCCCACTGAGATGGGTCCTGACAATTACATATCATAATAAATCACACTAGTATAACCTATAAGTCTAATGTCTTTAGCGAGTAGAGACAAAAACAACATTTTCTATAACTTTGTGATCATCTCTCTATAGTTTCACCATAGTTTACCCCTTTTAAGACACATTTCATGTTGTACTATTCTTCATAACTTGGGGAATGAAAACATGATAAATGGGTAATCTTAGATGCTTAGTAAGGGTAAACAAAGAGAAATCAATTATGTTAGTATAAGTGAACATAAAGACGATTATAAGTGAGCATAAAATTAATATGTGGGTATGATAAAATGATAAAGGTATATGATTATAACATAAGGAAATCATACCCAATAAAATATAGATCATAAAACCTAAATCATGACAGAAGGAATTTCTAATAGCACAATAATGAACCTTAGGAATTGAGAATTATGAGAAAATTATCAAAAGATGTTGAAACACATCACATGAATGTTTTCATGAACATATTCATAAAAAATCATAACTTATGTTAAGCTAAACCACCAAGACATTCATATCATAGTGGGTTAGTCTAACCACCTATATCCCATAACACAATGGATTGGGCTAACCAACCATGTACCATAATATAACATCTCTTGAGATAGAAATTTTTAGTCGATGGATTGGAGGGATATATAATTTTGAGACCACCTATCACATAATGATAAAACATACACTTGTGTTCCACATAAACATAATAACATTCATAAATCAACTATAACATAAATAAAAAATGAGAAAGAAATGGATTTTATGAAAATTTATATAAGGAATAAGTAAATAATCTAGATAAATAATGTGGATGATTTCATTAAAACATATCCCCATTAAATAATGGGAAACATTAAAAGATATTGTCATAAATGATAATCACTTCAGAAGTACATTAGAAAATTATTTGTAAAATGAGAAGAAATATCCTTTAAATTTTTTATAACATTTATTTTGAAATAAAATAATTTATAAATCAATATTTTAAGAAAAAATAGTGATAAATTAAACGTAAATTACAATAAAGAACCATGAAAACATGGAAAAGAATCTTTTTAATGATAAATAAAGAAAATAGTGGTTGAAATTAACAATGTGGAAAACACTAAAGAAAAGATCTAAAATATCTCTTTCAAAATTTTAAAAAATAAAGTAAAATTCAATATAAAATGACATTAACCAATAATAAAAGTACATATAAGGATAAATAATATATCCATGGCACATAATTTAGAATATGGACTTGGAATAAAATGATTCCAACTAAAAATATATGAAAAAGGAAATTACACTTATAAGAATAATTTCAGGTGAATTATGAGTCAATGAGAGAGTAAATGAAAAAAAGGAATGTAAAACAAAAAAATAAACAGATGAGAAGAAAATGTATTACATTTTAGAGATAATGAACATAAAATTTCCCCTAATGGACATTTAAACATTGACAGACTCGATTTCAAGGGGAAATTTGAAAATATTCCATTACCTTTACTCCCAAATTCTTTGAACGTTCTCTAACCTGCTATATAATAAACAAAAATATCTTAATAAATTATTTTACAACCTTATTCACATATATTACCTTTTTATAATATTTAATTACAATCATTTATTATTCACAATCAGTTAGTTTTTTTTATTTTTATCATGAGATTCTAATAATTTTGATTATTCCGTTAACATTTTGGTATGGTGATGTAAATTTTCATCCTTTAAGAAACATTTCATCCTTAACATATTATTTAAGGTTTTGGAATAATTTTATTTAAATTATTTATTTTTTACGATGATAATTTTATGTAATTATCGAGTTTGGTTTGTGATAATGGAATTCATGATGAGCATGTTTCATTTAATTTAATTATAACCATGAGTTATCATACAATGACTGTTCATTTTTTTAACCATCCAAAACCATATTTATAACATAAATTAATATTTAATATAATATATTACCAATATTAATGTCTTGATACTCATTCATGTAAGAAATGGTAAAAATATCATACCATCATCTATAGAGGTATCCAAACTAACCCAAAAAGAACATGTTATACTAAAAAATGAGTAAGTTTATAGAGTTATATTATAATAATATTATTTTTGTAGAAGAATAATTATTTTAATATGACATAATTAGAATATATTGTTAGATTAAGATGATTTTATATGAGCAGCTAATTTAAAAAATAGAGAACTATAGATTTAGATGAAATCTCTCCTTCTCGTAATGGGTTCCTTCAGAATAAAATATTTATCCCACCCTCACACAGTAGAAAAACACAACACCCAGAAACAATCATCCCAAGTAGAACTCATAAAAAATTTATAAAAAAAATATTTTACCTAGTTTATAAATTAGTCTTATATCTATGGGAGAGCACTGCTGTTTCCTTTACACTTATGGAAGTAGAAAATATCACAATTAAATTTGACTAAGTGAGTTGATATTATATCATTCAAAAGTTGTATGAAAAGTGGTCCAACCCCACTTATTTATAGTGGATACCATTTGATCAATTAGTTAGACCACCTTAAGAGATTCAATAGGGAACCAATTTTGTCCTTAGAAACCTTTGATTTCCTATAAGTCTCTCTGCCTAAAACTGAGTCTTCAGATTAATAGTTCATATCATTACACCACAAACCTATGATGATTTATATGTGGACTAAGAAAATTGATATAAATACCTTAAATAACATCATAAATGTGATTCTAACATGACCCATATCTTTTTCACTTCAATAATATGGAGATGTCCATTACACTCCTAATTTTTGAAAATTCTCCTTATGGACCATCCTGCCTCTATTCGGTCTCTTACTTTTATGAGATGCCATCAGTTTGAGACCCTTATTCTAGTTTGAATCCTTTTATAAGCAGGGAATTGAACATAAATGTAAATGTTATACTTTTACTAAAAATATCTCACTTGAATACCACTTTCAAAGATTCCTGTAACCACTAACACTTAAGGAAAATTCTGATTATCCCAAATTCCACGATAATAGATTGCGTCTCCACTTCCTTTCTGGTCACCCAAGTCCCAATAAGGCACCATGCTACCCCAGTCCCACTAAGGCACCCTGATACCTTATAATTTTCTAAAAAATACCTCAATGAACATATTTTTTGTATTTTTAATTTCTTTAATATTCTAGAGATCAAGTACCCCAACCTACAATATTTTCTAGATGAAATGATACTTTAGATCAATGTGATTTTCTCTTGAGTGAGAAATCATATTTTTAGCCAAATAAATTGTAATTTTACTATCATATAAAAAATCAATTTCTTAACTCCTTTTGATTTCATCTAATAAAAACTTAAGACAAATAAAATTCTTCTCTGCCTTTATAATGGTCACATACCATTCTTTCATTATGGATAGTGTAACAACTATTTGTAACCTCGATATCAATCTTATATTTATCTATGAAGAGGTGAACAAAAATCCTGTGGTAATATTTTGTTTATCTATATGACCTAAAAATTACATATAAACACAACCTAGTAATTTATATTATATTCCAAAACACAAAGCTATATATTCTAAACCTTGAGATATAAGAGAATCTACTTTATAGTTTCCCAGTGTTCCTTTCATGGATTCTCTATAAACTGGCTAACAAATTTCACTTCATGTGTTATGTCCATCCTTGTAAAGACCATGGTTTATATCAAGTTACAAACCAATAATTAAAACATAACTTTCACCATGTAATTATCCTCATATTTTGTTTTTTTATGATTTATCTTTCAATAACTTGAAATGTGTGACCAAGTAAGTACACACATTCTTACATATGGTTATTTAGAATCCTTAAAAGACCATTATGATGCATTACTTCCAAGAAAAAAACTAATGTTATTATCTTCCCATCTCTATCAATCCATATCCCAAAAAAATTATTGGTTTCCCCAAATCCTAAATCTCAATTGTTTTGAACATTTATGATTTCACAACCTAAATCCATTCCATGTCTGTAGCTACTAGGATCTTGTTATCCATGTACAAGAGAAGGATGATGAAAGTCTTATCCTTCAAGAAATTTCAATACCAATTATAATATGTGTTTATCTGAATTAAATTTTTTATATCCATATAGTTATTAAACTTCCTGTTTCATTTCCTTGGTTCTTGATGCAAAACATAAAGGCTTTGATTTTTCTTGCAAAATAATCCCTTATTATATTTTTACATGAAACACTTTGGATTCTTAATTAATATTTCATCCACAAAATTTTTAATAAATAACACATTATTCATGCCCATATGTTCTAAATGTATTCATTCTAAAGAAAATAAACTTAATTCTATTTGGATGGTTGTATATTTAGCAACAAGTGAAAAAATTTCATGGAAATACACTCCTTCTTTCTGCTGAAAACTTTTGAAAACCAACCTATCCTTGAACCTCTTTATATCGGCCACTTATTACTTCAACTAGAAATACCATTTATTTTTAGTGCTTTATTCCCCTATGGAATTTCTATTATCTACTAGATTTTATTTTCATGTAATGCATCCATTTCATCATTCTTATTTAATTCCCAATTTTGTTAATCACTAAGACTCACTACTTCATTCGAGATCTTAAAACCTCATTATATAAAATAAAGTAGTTTAAGTTAGTTTTGAACATTTTAACCAGTCATATAATTTTGAATTATCTCCAAAAATCAACCTACTGTTTTACTCTTTCTGGAACCATTTCATCTAGAATATAACCTTCTAGATCTCTACCCAAAGTTTTTATAATTCCTAAGTATTTCGGAACTTCATATAGTCCCAATGATTCTTTCTTAATTTCCATCCCATATGAAAATTTCATAATTTATGGTCCTCTAGAGATTCCATTCAGATCAAAATGGATGTGTACAATTTTTTCTTTTTTCTCAAGTTCAACTTCCATCCTGTTTTTATCTTTCTAAATGATCTCCTCATTAAAGAGAACATTTCATATTTTAAGGATCTTATAAATTTCATTATCCCAAATCCAAAATAAAAAGGTTCTATCACCACACACAACAAATAATTATTCTTGAGAATTTTATTTAAGTCGATTTCAATCCATAGAATAAACATGGACAGTGATGAGACTTTTAAAAAATTTCTTGTTGGAAAATTATGATAGTTTTCTTGACTAAAACAATTCAAAAAGAAAATAATCCAAGGATTATAAAGGAATCATTTTAATACAATAATAAAAATTATTGGATATATATTCCTAAAAATATTTGGGCATTCTAAGATATATATTTAATATCCAATCCTTCCTAATCTGTGTCTGATTCATCCACTCTACTACACCATTCAGTTCTGGTGCTCCTAGAAAAATTATCTTTAACTCGATTGTTTTTTTCTAGAAAAACCTCTAGAATCCAATTCTATCATATTCTCTACCATTATCAATCCTTAATCACTTAATATTATTTCCTGTCTATTTATCCACTTTGTCTATTTATTGAAAAAAAACATCGATCACCTCAGATTTGTTCTTAAGAATGTAAACCCATACATTCCTTGTGGAATCATCAATTAATATACTAAAATAGAATAACCCATAATGATAAAAGACTAGTGTAGGAGCCTAAAAATATGTATACATGATCTATAACTTCTTATACTTAGGTAAACTTCCATATGTGATAATTAAAGGCTGCCTCTATTTTCTAAGGATACAACTCTCACCCAATTTGAAATCCTTGTGAATAAGATTTAATACCCCTTTATTATCTATAAATTACATGTTATTCTCACATAGATTCCCAAAATGAAAATTCCATAACTCCATAATTTCAAAATTTATCATTTCAATAATTGTTTTACCACTATATTCTCCTATAAAATAAAATTCTCCATATTTGAAACATATTTTCAAAATCTTGTAACCCCATATAATATTACATACTCCATATTTGAATCTAATTTTGAAACCTACTTCATCTAGATAAACAATTAAAAAGATATTATTCTATAAAACTAGTATATGATGAACTTCTTATAACACTAGAAATTTTCCATTTGATATTTGGAATCTAACATCACCATTCCCCATGATCATGAGGGCTTTATCATTGGCTAGGTGGAACATGATAAACCTTATAAATTTATAATTCATTATGTATCCCATATCATCCATGGAATGGAATGAATCCTTGTAATTAATGATCCATTATTATAATTTAATATTAAAATTTATTAGTAAATTAATCTTACCTTCATTAAAAAGTGTTTACATAAAATGAACTTCTTGAAACTCCCCTTCTAGTATTCACCCCGGGATTCTTGCAATACGTTTTCAAGTTCCCTCTTGTATTCCCAAATTATAGGTTTGTTCCCAATAAATTTACATTGAATTATTTACATTGATCCATCTTCCAATTTTCTAAATCCTTTACATTTTATAGAAATTCATATACCTATCACATTGATCATAGTTTTGTTAGGTTTCTATACTTCCTTCCACCTAAGATCTTCATTTGGATGGGATCACAAACAACATCAAACACTATTAAATACTTTTATATGAGTTTATTATAGTAGTCACCATATTGTACCATGATTTTGAAAGTTTTGAAAATAGAAAAAAAATCCCAATAACCTTCAGTGTATTTCAATTTAACTGATTCAATAAGACTCTAAATCTTGTTGAAGTAATTGACCTGATCAGTTGGTGGTATTACTTGAAACATTTTCATGAAGAATAACCTCTACATAATGACCACTTTATTTATTAATTTTAGTTTCTCATACATATATTATTGGTTCTTTATCATCTACATTATGGAATTCACATCCTGTATGTTATATGTAAATTTTTATAACAGTGAAATTTGTATCATTCCAAGTGACATTTTATTATGATTTTCCTTTTTCAAATTTTACATTACTTATAGTTTTACACCTTTTCAATATAATTAAAAAATCATTATGAAAAAATAATCCTCCATTTCTATGCTCATTGAAATAGAGGAGTGAAGTGATAATAATGTTACCTGAAGATTTAACTACAAGGTAAGCCTTCATGAACCACATGTTCTAATATCAATTGCTTGGATTTGAAACCATAAACACTATAATCTTTATACATTGAACAATGATTCATAACTTCAATAATTGTAATATCATTTGAAACAAATTTAAAAAAACTAAGAGTACATAGTGTGACCTAGTTACCACATTGTATTGACACCCACACACCTAGAAAAAACAAAACACTCGTCAATAATCACCCTTAGAAAAACTCACACACACTTTATGAATGAAAATACTGATTTTATGCAATTTATAATTTAGTCCTAAATCCCTAATAGAACACTATTGTTTCTATTATACTTATTGAGTAGGAATAAATTACAATCATAATAGACTAAATCAGTCAATATTATATCACTCATATGTCCCACGTATTTGTGATCCTACCCCACATATTTATTATGGTTCCCAAATAGACAATTAGTTCTAACCCATTATGAGATTCATAAGGGACCCACTATCGATCTTGTCCACCTTTGAATTCCTATAAGTATCTTTTACAAAACCACCATCTTTTGGTGAAAAGTGCAAGTCATTATTTCATAGTCCTCTGATTATTCATATGAAAAATTAGTAAACCACTAGGAACAACTCATATAACACCATCAAATTAATTCTTACAGAATCCAAAGATTAGGTACTAAAATTATCTGGATATATCCACTTACACTTTGGGTTCGATAACATCTCTTTCGGGATCAACCTATCTCCTACTAGTCTCTTAAGTCAGCGAGACTCTATTAATTTGAGTCCATTATTCCTAAGTAACTACTTCTAGAGCCAGAAAAAATAACCAGGGTAGTGATTCAATATTAAACCAATGAAAAATTATTGTTTGGAGTGGGTATAGAGGGGTCCTTTTATCAGATAGTTTGAGCGTTATTTCATCAAAAACTATTTCCCTGTTATGTAAGGAATGTCATTTCACAAGGAATGTGGATCCTAAGTGGAAAAATAATGAATAAAGGTTATAAAACACCCCTTACACATAATTTAAAGATAATTATAATTATATTTTAAAAATTTACTCCTTAATTTAACCCCTTTTACCACATTTTACACTTACTGTATTACTCAATTTTTTTACTTGGGTAAGTTATTTTTTCCCAAAAATATAATCAAACCTTTTACATAATTTCAATTTACTGATTCCAATGATGAAATCCATTTTACTAAATTAAATTTCTAGAAATGATAAATTAATTTTAAACCAAACATGAAAACACATTAAAATAATTTTTAGAAAACTATATTTTAAGCATAAAAGTGACTTAATTTTTATTCCATAATAAGTACCATTCATTAGATGAATGTTAAATTATTTATATATATATAAATATTTTTCATTACATTTTATACTCTAAAAATGAGAAATTTAATTTTTAATTAAAAACATATAAAAAATATTAAAAAAATATTTTTAAATAACACATTTTTCATTAGCCACATATCATTAAATTATAATTTATTATAACTTATTAATTATTTAATGGATTTTATTTAGATATTTTACCAATTATTCCTTGAATTTCTTCAATTTATATTATTAAAATGATTCTTTAAATGTAGTAAATTTAATTTAAAAAATTATTTATAATAATAATTTCTTTAAAATAAAATATGTTTTCAAAAATTAATTTTTATTATTTATTTTATTCAAAAATTATTTATTTTATGTTAATTAAATGTCAAATATGTATAACAAATTATTTACTTCTAACTTTATAATACAAATTATTATTATTGGATACATATATACCCAATGACAGCATATTCAATGACCATATATCCAATGGTCAAATATCTATACAATATATAAATATAATATTTATATTACATTTATATATATGAACTTAAATTAGTTCAAATCGTTTCTTTATCTCTCTCTCAAATTTTATATTATATTTAAAACACTTTATTTTCAAAGTTTTAATTGGTGTGATGATATTTAAGGTATGGGGATGAATATTCCATGTTCTTGGTATTTTTATTTACTTAAGGATTTATTTTAATTTTAATTTTTAGAATGATGTTTCTTATTTATTTCTGATAATGTATTAATTCTTATCTTGTATTTTTATCTTTCATATTAATAAAATATATCATCCATTTTTTTTAATCTCTTGTGAAATGTTCTATTCAATATATTAATGGAATGAAAATGTTTGGTGTTACATTCTACCCCCTAAAATAAATTTCTCCCTTGAAATTTCAACACTCAACTGAAAATTGATTGGCTCACTTCTGCCTGATTACATTTTTGGGTTCCCACATTTCTTCTTAATGATTTTTATTTTTCCTAAGAACTTTGAATAGGTGCGTTATATTTTTCATATCAAATTATCTCTATCATCTAAGACATCAAACATTTATCCCACAAAAGGGTGATCATGTTCTATTTATATAAACTCTAATTTTAGTACATGTTATGGATCTAGTATTTACTTATTTAAAAGTGATACATGAAACACATCATGCACTTATTATAGGTTTGATGGAAGTAAAAAGTGATACGTGTAATGATCCAAAATTTTAGAGAATATTCCCCAATAAAATAAGTATTATCTTGGATAGATTTTTTCATATGCAACACTGAACCAAAACAAACCGTGACACATTTTATTAAGATAAATATAACTATTATAAAGTAGCTGTTAAATTGGTAGGTATAAATAGAGGTAACTATATTATGAATTATATATAATAGAATATATATATATATGATGTAATTATTAATACTAATGCACTGAAAAAATTTAATTATTATAGTTAAACAACTAATAAGATAATTTTATGCTTAAAAATGTAATTTTTCTAAAAATTTGAAATTACGAACTACAAATATTAATTTTAATAAAAAAAAATCTATTATTTTTAATTTAATAAAACTTATATTGTAGAATGAATAATATATCAACACTAATTTAATTATATACTTATAGGAAAATAAGAATATGAAAGGTTAATATTTTAATAATCATTTTTCTACAAAACACTTTTTATTATATTTGTTTTAATTTAAAGTTAATTTTAAAAAAATTAGAATTTTAATTTGTTTAAATGAAGTATAAATTCTAAATTAATACATCTAATTTATTTATGAGGGTCATCTTATGTTTTCAGTAAAAAAATTACTATGGTTAATTTTTTTAATCAAGGTTAATAAGGGTAAAAATGGGTAATTTAAAGAGGATAAAATTTTAATCACTTAACTTGAAACATAGACTATAGAAGAAGTTTTTATGTTTTAAATTCTTTCCCACATATATCTCAAAACTCTAGTCCCCTAACTCTCATGAAATTACATTCCTACCCTTTACCTAACATTCATTTTGAAAGAAAAGTCATTTTTTTCACCTATAAAAGGAGGAAACTTTCTCCCACTTAAAACCAAACTCTTAGTTATAAATCCCCTTAAAAATATAATCATTTTACCTTAATTATATCCATATTTAATTTTTATAAGAATATTGGAATAATAATTTAATCCAATTCCACCATTATCAAGAAATCCTTTAAGGGAAAATACAAGTCCTCAACATGGGTAGTACCATCTTCCTAGTGTTTTCTTGTTTATATCCTTCCTCCAAACCTATTATAAAAATATTAATATAATTAACCAATAAAAAATAATATAATAACATTTTATTATATTAATGGTATGAACATTGTCTATCCCCTTCCCAATCATTCAAAAATCGAAAATATCGCCCGTGTTATGTGTAGACTAAATCCTCTATGGGTGATGTGTTCTGTTTTTCATAACCGAATTACATGGATGGATAAAAAGGTATATTTAATGAATAAAAATTATAGTTATAAAATTATTAATATTTTTAAAATATTTATCAATTTATAACGTTTTCTTGTTCTATGGAAAATGAAAGCGTCTTCCATGTGCATATGTGGACTACCACCTCCTCAAAGGGATGTACTTAATTTTTTCCATCATCACCATATATTCATGGTTTTAAAATATATATAATGAATTTATATGATATTAATGAGTAATATGTTTCATTTATATGAATATAATACAATTTTAAAAAATAATGACCATTATAAAGTAATTAATTGATATTGTTAAATTAGCCGAAACAAACTCACCGTGATTTCCATACTCATAAACCATACCCATAGTTTATGACAACCCATATCTTTTATAAACATTTTTCCCGATCTATTACATTAAGATACATAACTCAAATAAAAAAAATATCTAGAGTCATAGTTTCTTTAGGTAATTAGATACATATCACTATAACTTGAAATAATGATACAATGAAATTAATTAAAACTATATAACACAACCTTAAATTCCACTGATCTTATAATAATACATGAGATGTATTTAGGATGTATATAAAAAAGGGATGATTTATAAACACCTCTAATGTAATAATTAGATTATAACATGAATTAAAGTAAGACATGTGAGTCAGGAGGTATAACATGGTGACATAAAAGGGAGAGAATCAAAATTATGAATATCAAAGCTTGATATAATATGATAAAATCAAGGCATCATATGAATGTGGAAACAACATAAAACATTAAATCATAAGCATAAGTCAAGTATAAATGCCAATAAATCATAAAACGGTGTTCTTATTCTGACAACTCATTCACCACACATGGTATCTTATGAGATAAAAACATTACCCAAAGGGATATATAATTTTGGTCCCACTCATCACATTCATATATTGTATATGTATTTATATTCCACATAGATCATACTACATGAGAGAATATTTCATTAATTTTAATCCCTTAATTAATGAGTATGGGTCACATAAATGGGATTCCAAAATAAATGAAGGATAGTTACATCTAGGTGAATACACTTGATTGGAAATTGGGATGATTATTTAGAATACAAAAGTTGTGTATGGAAAATCATTGGATACTTTCAACAATATAATAGGTGTATATAAAGTTCCATTGTAAGGTTTAATGAGAGTGAAATGTGGTATATCATTAATTTGGAACCATATGGATAATAAATGTATGTGTTAAAGAATTACAATACTAACAATTGGAAATCAAAATGCTTAACACAAATAAGTACATGAATTAAAAGGAATAGGAAGAGAATCCCTTACTTGAGAGGTAGCTTCTAAAATCTTGGGAGGAGATTATTAAGAGCTTGGTAACACCTTAAGAGGGACTTATAGAGGTATATTGAGATTAAATTAGTGATAAATAGGTTTTTATTGAAGAGAAATTGGAGGTTGGGTGGTTATTTATAGAAAAAGAGAGGGGAATTCTTTATTTATTTCTCTACTTTGGTTTTTGACTCTATGTAAAAAAATAATACAAACCAAAAAACATCCCATGGTTTTTACCATGGTTTATTCCAAATAGGAGTGGTTTCTAATATTTTACTAGTTGAAGAACTGAAATCCTTAAAATAATACCATTAATGATGTCTAAGTGAGTCATGTTTATAAAGAGTTATTTTTAAAACCATAAAATATAATATAAGTTTTGGAGAATTAATTATATGTTTCTAAAATTAATAAAATAACTTAAAAAAAACATTATTTTAAATGTTAAATATATATATTTTTGTTATGGATTACTTTTATAGTATTTAATACATCACTTTTTTCACTATTATTATTTTTTAATACATACTGTATATTTATACTATATATAATTGTTTTCCCAAAAATTTTAATTTCTCAAAAAAATATAAAAAATTAACCAATGGATAATTGTGAAATTATTTTCTCAAAAATGATATTTTTTTACAAAATAAATTTTATAAATATATTAATTTACAATTTTAAATAAAAATATTTAATTATTTAAAAATACTAGTTCGCATGACATAAAAACATTATGAACCTTATAAAAATTACATGAGACCTTATTAAATTATATTATCATTAATTTTCCAATAAATATTATTTTATAAAGCTATTTCATGAAAATAAAATTTATTTCAAAACTCTTGGATTTATCAGAAAGAGTGTTATAAATGAAAATATATATGTATTTCCAAAAACTAAAATTTTGGTTTCTTCCTATCAAAATATAATTATTATCAAACTAATTATATATTCATATATATATATAACATAATAATTAAAAGGGATAAATATAATCATTAATTTTTAAAAGAAAATATAAAAATTCATAGCATTGGAATCTAGATATATAAGCCCTTTATAGCACCCTCAGACCAGTGCTCTCAGATCCAGTACTCTCAGATCCGGTGCTGAAAATTCACAACTTACAACAATGGATTTAATATGTATCTATTATTACAATATAATTCACACATTTAAAATCCAAGTAACTTTTAATTTAGAATTTTATAAAATCATAAAAAATCACTAAGTAATAAATCTAAGGTATTCTCATCAAATGAATTGTTTTCCACTATATAAGAAGTTAATTAATACATATTGAGTCTTTAACACCACCCATAAATTCTCCACATAAGAAACTATTATAAACCTAAAATACATAATACATTTATTCATAACCCTAGGAAAGGAAAATATAATAAGGGCTGATCTTAAATTCTTAGTAAGGGTAAATATAATAATAATGCATAACATGTGAGACACAATGTATAAAATGATATCATAATGAGGATGAAAATAACCATGGAAATGTGAAATGAATAGATGATATCATATGAACATATATTAATCAAAGATCATAACACAAGAGCATTAAATCATAGTAAATTTGTAAACTACATAAACATGAAATTATAAGAATAATACAAGGCTCTATTCCTTATTAACATAATATAGTTATCTAGAATAATATCCCACACATAATAGTTGGCTAGGGTCACTTCCCATGCACCATGTTATCTCATGATATGGAAACATTACCCAATGAATTAGAGGGTTATATAATTTTGATCTCAACCATCACATAACATGCATATACATATGTGTGCCATATGAAAATAAATCATCATATCATTAAGAACTCTAATAAAGAAACCATGTTATACATCTTTTAAATGAAATCACATAAAGAAAGAATTTATATTTCTATAAATAACCATAAGATGATAACCCATTGAAAATAAATAGCCATCAATTGGATTTAGGCATCATTCTAGGTAAATAAAACTATATAATGATGATTAATCATATAGAATTCAGATCTTATAAGAAATTGATATAAAATTTAGAAAATTTTCCCCAACCAATTGATGTATTAATAATCGAGGTGAACACCCTTCAATCAAAGTAATTAAACATAGATCATTCATAGAGGAACACATTGGATGAAAATCCTTCCTATACAAGTGGATGTTTGGGAAATAAAAATTTAGGGATGAATTATAACATAGATGTAAAGTAGAAATTAATAATCTATATAGATAAAGATGGTAGATGGTATCATTTTAAGAATACTATTGATCAAGCATACCAAAAATATGTAGAACACTCTTAAAAGCATTATAAAAATTTATATGAAAATGAGAATTTCCCTTTTCCTTTGAAAAAATTTAAAAATGATAATTTTATTAAACATGAAAATAATATTTTATTTTTGAAAAATGTGAAATCTTAGAGAGTATTCCAATTAGAAAACAACCAACATGGTAGAAAGATTAATTCACACGGAAATGTGTAAAAGATATTCCTTTTATTGAAAATGACCCTTGTGGAGAATATTAAAAATAATTTCATTGAAAAATTATTTTAATAAAGTCAATTTCAAAGAAAATAAATTTCAAAAATCTTGATGGAAGAGATTTTAAAAAATTTATAACATTACTTGAAAAGAAAACCTTTTTGAAAACTATCCTTATGGAAAAAAATTAAAAGTAATTTTTAAAATTAAGACATGAGTAACATTTTAATAAAAAAAATTTAAGGATAAAGATCTTGAAGATAAACACCAAATACCATGAATAAAAAATATTTCATGATAATATAAAAATTGGGTTTCATATGAACTATATAAAAGTACATTAGTGCATAAAGAAAATTGTGTCTCAACAAAGTGAGTTTGAGATAGAATTACCTTATCTTATTTTCCTGCTTTGATGATCACACTCTAACTTTATATTAAAAAATTATAACATTTTTAATCACAAATTTAATAACCCTTTTTATCTCTAAAACCCCATTATATACTTTATTTATAATTATTTACAAGGAATATAATTGTTTATTGTAGCTTATTGTTTACGTAGGGTGTTTACACTTTTAATTATCTTACACATTATTTGTAATGTTAATATTTATCCTTGATATTTTATAATAAGTTAATAATTCTTGTATTACATATGGTTCTACAATATATATCCCATTTTTATTTATAATTTTAAAATTTTATCCTATGAGAGTTTTAATTATGAATCATGAAGATAAATCCAGAGACAAAATTGGTTTGGAAATTTTTAAGGACTAAAGATGTTATATTATTATTGGGACTAGGTTGTTTTGAGGTTTTTTAAAGATATTGAAAGTTTTTGTGAAAGTTTTTAATATATATTTTTTTCATTTGGTTTCAAAACATAAATTACCAATTTTTTAAGTTTTCAAAAATTGGAGAATAGATAATCGTTTTTACACAAAGTCCAGTGGATAAATAAAGGTTAAAAGATTAATATTTTTGTGAGTGATTCATGACGCTTACAGAATCATCAGAAAAGGTTTTTGATGAAAATCAATTTATGGGATTATTTTTTCATCTAAAATTTTCCAATATCATGAGTTATAAAATCCCATTATCCAAGATTTTGGATTAATGGGGGATAGATTTGTTCAGTTCTACAAATTTCCTTCTATCAAAGTTCTATGGAGTTCTACTAAAATGTAAAATCAAATAGTATTTTGGATATGGAAAGTTTTTTAAAAAGTTTTTGAATATTACAAATATTAAAAGTTTAATAAGTTTTCAAAACTTTACAAAGTTTATGAACTTTTTAAATCTTACAATGTTTAAAAAGTATTTAATGTTTAAGAAGATAGGAAGTTAAAATAGTACAAAGTTTGTGATGGTTTTTTATAAAGTATATATGATAAAGGAAAGTTTTTGAAAACCAGAATTAGAAAGAAAATGTATAATTAGAAAAAAATTTAGATGAAAATTTTATATGAACAAATTGGAATCAGATAAAGAAAATGAAATCAGAAAAAATACCAGATTAAATTTTTTGATAAATATTTCAAATGAAAATTTCATATGAACATTTTTGAAGAACATTTCAGATGAACATTTCAAAACGAATGAAGTTTGTGATTCTATTAGAGTTATGTTTGTTTTTATAATTTACTCAAAAAATGAGTTAGGGAAATTAAAGGAATACTGTTAAACTCTCGAATGTTATAGAATGTTTGTGAAGAAATATGGGGAATTTAAATGAGTAGGAAGTTCAAAATTAAAATTTGATATTGGTGGGAAATAATATTCATGTTTTTGTGGATGTGCATCTATAAAATGGAAAAATAACAAGTATGAAAGTTAGGTTTACTATTCACATGTGAAAAATCCAGAGTTCTATATAATTTATTTCATATAGAGATATTTGATAATATTTTCAAGCCACGTTTTGATCTATAATTTTTAGCTAAGGATTATCTTGATTGAAGAAGAAGAATAATAATAAATTGGTGTTTCTTATCAAAATTCACCAAAAAAAATTTCCAGATGAACCTTTCAGATGAACAAACCGAACAAATAAATTTGATGAATAGTTAATCAAATAGATTTTTATGTTCAAAAAAATTCTTACCTATAACTAGGTGAGAAAGTGAAGGAGAAGGTTTTTTATTTAAGGGAAAAAGTGAATGAGTACAAGAATCAAGGTGAAAACATATTGAGTATATTAAAGTAGGTTTCTAAAAGTTGTTATGAAATATTTGTAACATATTTATTTGTGTGGAAATAACATGAAATTTAGTTTTGATAATAGTACAATTCAAGTTTACGAATATTCCCTCATTACTGTAACCACATAAAAATTATTTTTCTAGTGGATTGTGTGGTATTGGATTATTTTAAAACCATGTGAAGGACTAACTACTCTTACTGAGTGGTAAACCTTGTAAATTATTGTGTTCCTATGTAATGTGATTTTTTTTGGTTTAAAAAATTTATAACTCCTTAATAGAAGGTGGAGGTTATTTCAAAAAAAAAAAAAAATAAATCATAAAAAGAAAATATTACCAATTCACACCATCCCCCCCTCAGTGATCACAAAGATTCTATTGGGTCCTTTCTAGTGGTATCAAAGGAAAGGTTTCCTTTATTGAATATTTTTTGAAGTTTTAAGGAAATAAAAGTTTCTATGGATGTTTATAATTTTATAAAGAGTAATGAGATTCCTATTTTTGATGGAAAGAACAATTACATTAAGAATGATATAATGTTACAATATGTTATATCCTTTGGTTATGAATTTTTTAAAGTTGTTATAGATTGTTTTAATCCTCATGATGAGAATTTTTCCCTTATAACTATGAACAAGAAGAGTTTTTATAATGATGGGTGATCCAGAAATGATATAGTTTCCACAGTATTGAAAGAAAGTTTCTTAGAGTTAAATGATTTGGAATGGAAAAAGGAATCTAGGAGAAGTTAAAAATCATCTATGAAGGAAATTAAAAGGCGAAGAAGGAAATGTTAGAAATATAGAGGTTGAAGTGTGATCTTAATATGGGTGATAATGAATCTATTGGTGGATTATTTAGAAGGGTGATTAAAATTGTAATAACTACAAGATGTCTTGGTGATAATTTGGAATATTGAACCATTGTTTAAAATATATTTGAAATTATTCCTAAAAAATTTGAGGAAAAAGTTTCATCATTGGAAGCCAGATATCCTAAAACTATATCTTTGGATTCTCTTTATATCACTCTCATCTCTTATGAAATGAAAAGATAAAAAGCTATAGAGAATAAATAAAATACTGATATATAAATTTTCTTCCACGTCTCTAAGAAAGTAAAATATAAGAAAGTTCTCAAAGATAAAGAAATTTGTGATTCTAACATAAAATATGATGTCATTACAAATTTTGATAAATTTATTTCTTTGTTTTATAAAACATTGTAAAGAGGAAAATGAATGTACAAAGGTAATTCATCATTGAAAATATTTATCTATGGGGATATTAGGATCTTTACAACAAATTTTCCACATTGAAGTCAGTAAGAAGAATGGTGTTACTGAAAGAATAAATATATGTTTGGTGGATATGGGGTGAACAATGTTGATCAAACATGAAATTTCTCATTATTTTTGGAGGTAAGATACTGGAGAAGATGTTTATATTCAAAATTGATTCATTTATAATCCTAACTCTAATATCACTTCATATGAGTTTTTTTATGATGAAACCCAAATATTGAATCATGTAAGGATTTTTGGTGGCTGTTGTATTAGAAAATTCAAAGGTTAAAATATTGGGAAGTTTGATCAAAGGGGTGTTGATGGAATCTTTCTTGGATACCCTCTTAATGGTAGAGGATACTAATGTTATAACAAATAAATAAGAAATATTATTGATTATGTATATGTGAAATTTCTTAAAAAATCTAATAATAATGATTCTCAAATAGTTAAAGATATAGAAGAAAGGGAAGATAAGGAGGTTGTAGTTAAATAACATGGAAAATTTATTAATGATAGTTACAATGCTGAAGAAACTTGAGAGGAAGATTCTTACTCAACTACCTCAAGTAATGATGAAAAAAATATCATCATCTCATCGTAGTACGATGAAGTGAGTGGAAGTTCATAACATCATTGTATGTAAAAAATAGTTTCAAACTAGAAGTGATTCAATGTTAGTATCACATACTTATTTATATTCACAAGTTGATCCAAAAGATATTGGTGAAGCTTTGAAGCATCATGAGTATATTGATGGTATGAATAAAGTGCTTGATTAGATTGAAAGTAATGATACTTGTGAACTTATACCCAAACTAAATAATAAAAATGTGATTGGTACAAAGTGGGGGTTTCAAGACAAGTTTAATTAGGAAGGTGAATTTATAAGAAACAAGACATTATTGGTTTGTAAAGGTTACTCACAAATTGAAGGTATTGATTTTGATGAGAAATTTTCCCTAGTAGAAGGATTATAAACTATCATAATGATTATTTCTATTTCTAAAAAAAAATACAAAATTTTACATATGGATGTCAAGTAATATATTTTTAATAGAGAGATCTATGAATAAGTTTATATAGAAAAACCGTATGGCTTCATGATAGGAAAATGTGAATGTTTTGTTTACATGTTGAAAATGTCTTTTTATGGGTTGAAGAAAGCTCCAGGATCTTGGGATTGAAAATTGGATACTTTATTAAGAAATTTGAACATCAATAAAGGATGAGTTGATAGAAAAATATTGATAAAATAAAATAAAGAGGTTTACCTCCTTGCGATTGTTTATTTTGAGTATATCATATTTTAGGGGAATGGTGAAGAAACTTGTGAATTTTTTTAAGGATATTAATAATCTTTTTTAAATTTACATCTCATTGGAAATGAAATATTTTCTTTGATTGAAAATATCATAGAAGAAGAAATATATTTTTCTATACTAAGAGAAGTATTCTAAAGAAATTATAAGGAATTTTGGCATGGAAAACTCAAAAACTATTTTCTACACCAATTTTAGTGGGAACAATATTTTCAAGTACTGGTGAAGGAAATGAAGAAGATCCTATAGAGTTTAAAAAGTTTTTTATAAGTTTATTATATCCAAGGACCTCAAGGATAGATATAATATATGTTTTTACAATTTTTTCCATATACAAAATTTCACCAAAATAATCTCATCTTATTGATGGAAAAATAATTATCAAATATATCAAAGGAATAACTAATTTTGTGTTAAAATACAACATTGTAGGAAAGATTTATTTTTTGTATATAGAGACAAAAATTGGTCCTGAAGTGCTGATGATAGAAAATCTACATATGGTGAAGTGTTTTTATTGGTGTAAATATGTTAAAGGTAGAACACAAAGAAATATAATTTAGTAACTCTTAGTAAAATGGAATATTATTATATTTCTGCCTCTCAAGATTAAAAAAGACTTATGTGGATATAGACATAGTTAGAAGAATTGTTTGTTAATTTTTATTTTCCTATAATCTTAGGTTTTGATAATCAGAGTACTATAAATCACATTAAAAATACAGTGCTACTTTCTCATTCTAAGAATATTGATATAAAAATCACTTTATCAAAGAGCATGTAGAGAAGAATGAAATAAAGTTGGAATTCATTCCTACAATAGAGAAATTTATTGATATCATTACAAAACCATAGATAAAGGAATTTTTTAAGATAATGTTTTTAAAAGGGGTTCAACCTATCCCACTTTAAAGATAAGGTATGTAAATCCATCCCCTATCCGTCTTGTATTTGGATAGTATTTTCAAGGAATAGAAAAATGTTTACAACATAAATATATCCATTGGTATGTGAATACCATTTTAATGAAAAAATAGATTTTAGAGGATGTTTTTTGGAATGGATAAGCTGTGATCTCAACTTGTGTGTGTGTGAATTGTTTTGGTATTTTTTTGATGTTTATGCATTAAAAATTGTTTTTATTGGAAAGTTACAAGTTTAAGAATATGTGGAGAATATGTGAAATTTAAGGAAAAAGTTTCTCAAGTAACTCATTTTGGACAACATGGTATTTTATTTCAATGATTCTTATTTCCTACACCAATTTTTCTCATGTAGTATTATAATTGTTGTATATATAATAAATTGCACAAGTCACAAGGTTTTAGTGATTTATGTACTTTGGTCAACAATAAAATACAAAGGGAGATATTTTTGGGATGAGGAGGTTTGGGGGTGTTTCAAAGATTATGAAATTTGTTAGGAAATATGTTAAGAATGTTTTTATCTTCTATTATCTAAACCTAAATTATCAAAGTTTTTTAAGTTTCTAGTAAATGGAAAGAATCTTTCAAACAAGGTATATGAGATAAAAAAATGTTACAAAATTAAGATCTGTGTTAAATATTTTATGATTCTTAAAAAATCATTAGATTTTTTAATGAAAATTAAATTTGGTTATGCTTTTTTGTTTTGAATGTTTCCAAAATCAGGAGTTATAAAATCTCATGATCCATGCATTTGGAATAATGATGGGGAAATCTGTTTTGGTATAAAAATTCCCTTCTAATGAATTTATGTGAAGTTCACTAGATAAAAAAAATTAGACATATTTTTTGAGAAGGAAACTTTAGAAAGTTTATAAAGATTACAATGTTTATAAATTTTAAAAAATTTATAAAGTTTATGATGTTTTTTAATTCTTTGAATTTTAAGAAGTTTGGAAGTTGTAGTAGTATGAAGTTTGTGATTTTTTTGTTCTATTTTTATCAGATAGAGAAAAGTTTCTAAAAAGTGAAATTAGATGAACATATTTGAAGAAAATTTTGGACAAACATTTTAGATGAACATTTTAGACAAAAAATTTGAACAAAAATTTGATATAAACAAAATAGAATCAGAGAAAAAATGTGGGATCAGATGAAAATTTTTGATGAACATTTTAGACATTCATTTTAGGTAGAAAATTTATTTTTTTTTGAAAAACATTTTGGATGAATATTTTAGATGAAAATTTCATTTTAAAATTTTAGAGGAACATTTTAGCTGAAAATTTCATAAAAACATTTCAAATAAAAATTTTACCTCTCAATTTTTTTTGATGATGTTCTAGCTCGAAAGTCTTTTGGAAGTTTTTATAAATAAATCATTTATGATGATGCTGAGATTATATTTCAATGTTTCAATAACAATGAAGAAAGTTTTTTATTATAGTATATTTAAGGAGGTTTTTATAAGTTCCTAAAATAATTAGTTAAATAAATTCAAGGAATATTGATAAACTTTCAAATGTTCCATAATGTTTGAGAATAGTTCCATAAAAATTGAAATGAGTGGGAAGTTCAAAATTCAAATTTAATCTTGGTGGGAAAGTATATTTGAGTTCCTGTAGAAGTTCATTTATAAATGGGTGGAAATAAAAGTATGAAACTTAAGTGTACAATTCACATGTTAAAATGTTAGAGTTTTATAAATTTTTTTCCATAGAGAGATATTGGATAGACTTTTGGTATCCAATTTTTGAGTAGGAAGTTTTTATCCAAGGAATCTCTTAGTTGATGAAGAAGAAAAAGTAAAAAGTGGTGTTGATTATTAGAAGGATCTAGATGATTTTTTGGGTGATAATTTTAGAAATACTTTTTAAATGAACAAATCAAAAAATATATATGATAAAAAATGAAATAGAATGAGTTTTATACTGAATAAAATTATTACCTACTACTAGGTGAGAGAGTAAATATTTTTTTTCTAAAATAGAAAAAGAGAATTATTACAAGAATCATTGCGAAAATATGATTATTCTATTAGTGAGTGTTTCTAAAAGTTATTATGAAATATTTATTACATGTTTATATATGTGGAAATAATAGGAACTTTAGTTTTGATAATAGCGTAACACAAGTGTAAGGATATTCCCTTGTTTCTGTAACCAAATAGAGTGATTGTTTTCTAGTAGATTGTGTGGTATTAGATTATTTCCAAACCATGACAATGAATAGCTAATCTTACTGAGTAGTGAATCTTGTAAATTCTTATGCTCCTATATAATCTAATTGTGTATTTATTTTCAGTAAATTTATATCTCTTTAATAGGAGAAGAAGTTTGTTTTATAAGAAATAAATCATAAAAAGAAAATATCCTTAATTCACCCCTCCCCCTCTGGGTGATCACATAGATCATGTTGGGTGCTTTCAATCATTAAAATGTTTAACTGTTAATATTTTAACCCTAGAACCTTTAAAAATTATTCAATACCTAATTATTACATGTCTTTAATATTATATAATATTCTTTAATCATTAACTATATAATCATTACAATATTTCTCAAGTAGGCTGTAAACCAACCAAAATAAAAGCGCATTATAATGATTGAATGAGTAAGGAAGTGATATTACATAATGTTAAAATAAAATTTACACAATATTATACATGTAATATATATCATATATCTATATAAAATCCATTCTTATAACCATTATTATTGGGTAGCGATGGAAAATGAAATTTGTTGTTTGTGGAGGTAGTACTACACTCATACACACGATTAATGAACCTATTTCTAAATGAATGGATAGAAGGATGGTATTTGAACATTAATCATTTCATAATTTTAATACGCATCGTTCATAGAGGTGATAGTCCGAACATACACATGATTAAGGATATAATTCCTTTAAGAATGGATGGAAACAAGGTCAGTATAAAATGTGATAATTTTAGGCTTTTTTTGACATGAAAATAATAATTATTCATCCGAATCATCATTAATGATATCCCTAATAGGCTGTGATGAAAAATAAACTACATTGCGTTATAAGGGTGGTAGTCCACACAACACATGAACGATGATTATGTTTTTCCTATTGGATGCATGAGGATGGATAATTATTATTAAATTAATATAATAAAAATTTGGTATATAAATGATACTGAATAAATTATATTAATAGAGTTAGGTAAGATAAGGATAAGACAAATTGAAAAATATAAAGAGGAAGAAGAAGAAACTCTCAAGTCGGAGACTTATATTTTCTTTGAAACTCTCATTGGAAATAAGGGGCTTAAGATAATTAAGGGGTTAAAAAGGATATAGTTCAATGGATATGATTATAGTATGATAAAATGGTATTTTTTACCCAATAAATTTGAATGGAAAGTGATGCATAAAATTGGTGGAAGTGGTCTATTTTAATACGGGAAGAAAAGGGGATTTTACAAGGAAAATAATTGTAATTAAGAGATAATAATAGAAAGGCATGAATTTTAGGTGATTTAGGTGAGGGAATGTTAGTAAGACATGTAGGAAAGAATTTAAAACCTCTAAATGGGTTTATAGAAGTTATAAAGGTTATGTAAAATTAGAAAAATTTGAGGCACCATTGATTACTCTATTAAAGACTAATTATTCTTAATTAACCATTTATCATGGTAATTAATGTATTACTAAAAATATAAGAGGACCCTTCCCACCAAATGTAAATGTTATAAACATAAATTTATCCTCAATTTAATAAAATTAAATTTCTAAATAATATAAAAATTACTTTTAAATTAATATATATAACATATCAAAAAATAACTTTTATAATAAAGTACCACTTGTGTTAAAAAATGATAATCACGAGTTTGTAAAAATGTTTCATTTATTATAATAAATAAAAAATATAATTTAGATAAAAATGGTTTCATAAATATTTAATTCATTATTATGTTTCAAAAACATCACGATTAACGATAAAATTAGCAAAGACTAGTGTTTCTTACTATTCATATAAAAATTAAATATTTCATAAAACTCAAAAAAATTCATATTAATCCGATTTTGGTATTATAAATTAAAAATAAAGAAATTTATAAAAATATATATTTAAATTTTAATAAAAAACACAATATATGGATAAAAGTATTTTATTAAGTGTTTTAATACTACTTTATAGAGACATTCCAATTAAATCATATATTGGTAAATAATAATATTTTAAAGGTAATAAATCATAACTAATTAATGTATCATAATGTTAATTTTAGCTCATTTGAATAAATATATTAAACTCAATATTAATAACAAAAAATATATATACTGAAATCTCAAGATGTTATATTCTCCCACTGAAATAAATTGCATCGTCACAATTTTTTAAATACATTAAATTAAGGATGTAAAAAGGTATACATGACTTATGATAGAATTTTAAATGAAATGTATTAATTAATATCTTAAGTAAAAATATGATACAAATCTTATTCCTCTATCGATTTAACTAAATGCTTTATTTTCCCTCTGCCACTAGATGCTTTTCATCCTTCTACTCCACATATAAAAGATTTTATAGTTCCTTTGATAAATTCCTTAGTGAATTTACTCCCACATTTTTGACATGAGGAAAATTTTATCCTTTTTTCTTAATCATCCTCATTAATTGAATTTTCCTGAGACTTCATCCTTCACTTCTTTGGTGTGATAGAGAATTCAACTATGTTCACCTTGATAATCAAAATTTTTGATAGTTGATTTATAATAATAATAAGATTTCTAACCATAATTATTGTACTAATAGATTTTAGGTTGGTACAATCACTACATTCACCATGGAATCCATTTATAGCTTGGTTCCTTCTTTCCCCATATATTTCTTTTAAAAAAAATTATGAATGAGAACACTTAAATTAGTAAATATACAAGGGGATAAATATAATATTAGAAAAAAATATTTATAAGTGATGTGAAAACAAAAAATTATGAGTCTTTAGCTTAAATAAAGGTTATCCATGGTCACTATACTTTTATTGTCTCAAAATAGTTAACTTTCTTAATATCATATGTTAAAATCCTTCATTATATTTTCTAAAGAGAATGTGAATTAACCAAAGAAAATACCCTGAGAGTGTATGGCTATGTGCATAGTTAGGGCGCATTCACTATGCACTAGAATGATGACTGAGATATACCCAACCAAATATTTTTGTAGTTATTACCCCTATATGCCTTTGTGTCAAAACCAAATTCACTTACTAGTATTTAGACAGGGATGTAATTTATAGAAAACCACTGAATCTATACTTTACTAAAATATAAGGAAGTTATCCTATACTTAGTCTTATACCCATGATTTTCATTAAAATTATATTATCATAATCCCTAAAAAAATAAGATATTTGAAACTTAAAACCTAAAGGTTTATCTATACCATTGAAACTAAGATCACATTTAGCTCATCAACCCTTGATTTCATCCCTAAATCATAAATCATCCTCAACTAATAATATCTTAACCTCTAATGTTATATAAAACCTGATCTTATACCAACTATAGAACCCCTATACCCATGTTCCTAGATCCGGTGTCGAAGAAACATAATGTACAACACTATCTTTGATACACATATATGATTACAATATCACCCATGAAATCTGTACGTCAAATATATTTCTAAACTTCACATATTTAATACATTTACTCAAAACCTAGGGAAAGTAAAATATAATAAGTGGAGATCTAAAACACTCAGTATGGGTAAACATTTAATAAATCATACCATGAGAGACTTGAGGTATACCTAGATATTTTAACGAGGATGATCATAATCACAGAAGCATGCAATGAAGAGAAGATATCATATGAACATGGATTAAATAATAATCATAACATAAGATCATGACATCATTGGAAATGAGGAAGCTATGTAAACATGAAATCATTAGTATATGTCAAGGATCCTTGGATTATTAACATAATAAAGTTGTTTAGGCTAATGGCCCATTCACCATAGTTTTCTAGGATTAATTCCCACACACCATGATATCTAATAATATAGAAACAATACCCAATTCATTAGAGGGATATATAATTACAGTACCACCCATCTCATAACATGTAAATATATATGTTTTCTATATGAAAATCAATTATTGCAACATAAATAACCCAAGGAAATAATTTTGGTTATATTTATTTCAAATGGAATCACATAAAGAAAGTATTTCTAATTCTATAAATAATCATAATATGATAACCCATGGAAAATAAATGGGTATCCATTGAATTTAGGTATCCTTCTTGGTAAATTCCACTTAGTAATGATCTTTAATTATATGGTATTTACACTATATAGGAAAAGTTTATACAATATAGAAAACAATTTCCTAAATCAATGAATATATTAGGCATCTATGTAAACACCCTTAAATCAAATTAATATAACATAGGCTATTCACAAAGGAATACATTGGAAGAAAATCACATCCCCACAAGTGGATGATTGAGAAAGACAAAAGATTTGATAGATTATCACATATATTTAAAAAATAATTTATTAATCCATCCAGATAAATATGGTGTATGATATCATTTAGTGAATACGCTTGATCAATAATTTCACAGATATGAATATCACTATTAGAATCATGAGAAAAATTTCATTAAAAATGATAATTACCATTTTATTTTGAATAAACTTAAAAATTATTATTTTATAAAACATGTAAATAATATTTTATTTTTTAAAATGTGAATGTGTAGAGAGGAAGTCTCTTAGAAAATGAAGAAGGTGAAAAAATATACGTTCAACTGGAAAATTGTAAACTATTTTCCTTATGTGGATAATGACCCATGTGGAAAACATTAAAAATATATTCTTTTAAGAAATATTTAAATAAATTCAATTTAGTTGAAAATAACTTTAAAAAAAAATTCAAGGAAGACATTTTAAAACTTTTAAATCTTATAAGTTATAACTTTTTGAAAAGATCCCTGTAGAAAACCATGAAAGTACTTTAAAAATATTTTATGAAACCCACATATTAAAGAGGATAATAAAACACTCATTTGAAAACAGGCGAAGGGAAACTTTAAGTTCACTTGAGTTAAAATTTATTTGGGTTATAGATCACAATTTTTACAGGTAAAACATGGTCATTGAAGAAAAATATCCATTGGAAAGTATATGAGTTATCCTTATTAACATCATGATTTTTTTGAGGAAGATTTTCATAAAGGTGAATCATATTAATTATGAGAAGTAATATCCCTAAATAAAAAAGGAAATATACCAGCCTAAAATATATTGGTCAGAAAAAGAGACTTAGAAGATCATAATTAAGAGGAGATTTCACGACTCATAGAAAAAAGGACTTGATTCAAGAAAATAATTATGACTTGAGTAACATTTTAATCAAAACCATTGAAGTATAAATATATTGAAGATGAAATTAAAATACCATGAATAAAATATATTTCATGATAATATAAATTTTTTTCAACATATAAAACATATAAAAGTAAATTGGTTTATAATGTAAAACATGTCTCAATGAAGGGAGTTTGATATCGAAACCCTTACATTATTTACCCACTTAGTTTACATCAATATAACTTCCTATAAAACAACCATAAATATCTTAATAATATATTTTATAACCTTATTCATCTCTAAAACCATTTTCATACTTCATTTATAGTTATTTACTAAGAATATAGTGGTTTATTGTAGAGTATTTTTAATATTGGGTATTATGACATTTAATTATATTGCATATGATTTGTAGTGTTAATATTGATACTTGATATTTGACACAAACATAATCCTTAATATATCACTTGTGTTTATATAATATATATCACATTAATATTTATAATGTTCCAATTTCATCCTATGAGAGTTTTAATTACGACTTGTGAAGATGAAGCTGTAGAAAAACTTGTTTAAACAGTTTTTAATGAATGAAGATTAGATATTATGAACACATTTATATAGTAATATTATAACTCTGTAAACTTTAAAAATTATTTAATACCTTATTATTTCATTTAATTAATAGTATATGAAATTACTTAATCATTCACTATATAAACATTATAACATTGATCAAGTGGGTGGCAAATCGACCATGACAAAAGTGTTTCGTAATTATCAAATGAGTAAGAAAGTGATACTACATAATGTTAATATTAAATTTACCATATCCTATAAATTTAATATATATCATATATATCTATAAAATCCATTATTATAACCATTAATTATTAGTGGTAATGAAAAATTAAATTCATCATTCATAGAGGTGGTAATTTTCACATATACAACAAACCAATTTCTAAATGAATGGACATTGTGATGGTATATGAAAATATATCATTTCAGAGTTATAATAATGTTATAAAAATAATTTTAGTTTATTTTTTAAAATTTTATTTCCATCTATATTAGGTATTTAATATAAATAAGACACATCGTTCATGGAGGTAGTTTTCTGCTTATATGCATGATTAATGATCCCAATCCTTAATGAATTGATGAAAATATGGTAAATATAAAAGGTGATAATTTAAGAATTTTATAAGTGACATAAAAATCATAATTATTCATCAAAACCATCCTTTAAAATATAAAAATTATTCAGGGATGAAAAAGGAACTGCATCACGTCGTGGAGGTAGTAGTTCGCAAAACTCGTGAGCAATGCTTATGTTTTTCTTAGTAGGTGAATGGTGATGGATAATTGTTGTTTAATTAAAATAATGAAATTTAAGTTTATAAATTATACCTAATCCAATATATTAATGAATTTAAGGAAGATAATTATAATTTTTTTAAAAAAAATAAAGACTAAGATGAATAATAACTCATATCGGAGACTTAGATTTTCCTTGGAACTCTCCATGGAAATAAAAGGCTTAGACTTGTTATGGATGGAAACAGGATATGGTTTATGGGAGAGGGTTCTTGTATAAAATATCAGAATAGTTTCACTTAGTAATTCTAATGGGGAGTGAAGTATTGAATGGGTGGAAGTGGTCACCTTTTATATGTGAAGAAAAGGGGATTTTCCATGGAAAAGAATGATAAGTAAGGGGTAAGAATATAAAGGCATTAATTTTAGGTGATATATGTGTGGGAAGGTTGGTAAGAAGTGTAGGAAAGAATTTAAATCTGAAATCTTGTTTTCTATATGATCTAAAGGTCATGTAAACTTAGGAAAATTTGAGCGACCTTAGATTACTATATTTAACACTAATTAGTATTAATTAAATATCAACCCTAGTAATTAATTTTTCATTAAAATTATAAGTGGAAAACTAATTTTTTTTAACCTGTTGAATCCAAATTTATCTTCCATTTAATCAAAATAAATTTCTTTATAAGTAAAAATTTACTTTTAAATTAAAACATATAATATATCGAAAAATAACTTTTATAATAAAATTATGATTATGCTAAAAAATGCTAATCATGGGGTTGTAAACATGATATATTAAATATATTAAATAAATATATAATTTATAGAAAAATGATTTCATAAATATTTAATTCATTCTTATTTTATGATAATATTGTAATTAGTGATAAAAGGTTCCAAGGGTGGTATGTTTCACTATTCACCTAAAAATTAAATATTTCAGAAAAATCCCAAAAATTAATAATAAACTGATTTGGGTATCAAAAATTAAATAAATTTTTATTATATATAATTCTATTTCTAAACAAATATATATTTAAATTTTAATTTAAAAAACATGATATATGGATAAAACACTTTTATTAAATGTTTTTAATACTATTTTATACAAACATTCTAAATAAATCATATATTAATACATACAAATATTTTAACAGTGATAAATATTAATTTATTAACGTATCATAATTTTTATTTTAGTTTATGTGAAGAAAGATATCAAAATCAATTTTATTTAACAGAGAATATATATACTGGAATCTCAGGATGTTACACCCTTATTACACCAGTGTACGCCCTAAGGGTAAGGTGTGAGATGATGGTAGTTTCTTGGGGTGGTTTAACAAACATGGTTTGGGTGGTGAACTATATAAGCTTGAAATTATCACATAAATTATTTATCTCATGTTTTAGTTGTTGAATATCAGCTTGGTATTAGTCAAGGGAAAGTCACAGTGATGCTGGCTCCCCTAGAAGCTTCAATAAATAGGCTTCATAGTGTATGATCCAACTAGTCGAGGCCATCACTTCTCCATTCTATCTCAATTAAATATTATCATAACCCTTAATTTATATTAATATTATTGTTCATTGTATATTGACTATATTATCAGTGATTATGATACTTAATGGTATTTTAAGCTCTTCATACAATTATTCATATATTTTATATTGGTCCAAAAGGGGATACTTTAGTGTAGGTTCTTAAGATTAGACCTCTTGATCATTTAATGGAATTGTTCCATTAGACCTATAGGATATGTAATTTAATTGTAAAACTAGGTTTTTGGGACATGTAAGGGTTCCCAATCAAACTATTTAAAATGGGAATTATCCTGAAATAAAACTAAAATCTAAGGACTTTGGGTCCTTAGTGGCAACAACATTACTTAATAAGGAATTTATACATTCAGAAGGGAACGTCATTTATAAAAGTTTAGGTCATTACAAATTTCACATCAAATTAATATGAGAATTTATAAATAATTAAAGCTTAATTATTTCAATATCTTTTCTAATCTTTGTAATAGTGAACTTGATATCAAAGAATGGGGTTTGACAATACCATTATAAAACATATGTGAAATGATTGGAATTAACGACACTCGAATTTGAAAATAAAAATTAACAAGATAATGAATGTATAATTAATGACTATAATTAAAGAGTAAAAATTGTAATGTATATGAATAAGGTTCCTAAATATTCCATTTAGTTGGTTATATTTACGATACAGAATATTAAAGCCCTTTTGAGGAAGTTGAGAGTAAAGTTAAGGGATTTTCATAACTCAAATTTACTTCCATTGATTTATATTACCTATTATTAAACTTTATCCTTTTAATTTTTGTTTTTTTAACTATAATATTATATTATATTATATTTGAAATTTCATTTCTTTGTATTTAAAATTCTTTCTCTTAAACTCCTTTATGAAGGATTTTTATATCAAAGATATTGTTATTTATATTGGGTTTTCTCATTTTGACTTTATATCTTTGAGACATATGCCAAATTCACCCCTGTTTTAATTTTTGTGGTGATTATTCTATCCTATGGATGACTTTTATCACACCTTTCAAGAAATTTAAGTTATTTGAAATCCCATAAAAATTTATTTTTTCAATATTTTTTCAATTCAAGTATTACTAAAGTCATAGGGAGGTTTCTTAACTCAACTTCTTTTCTTGAGTTGTATTTATTCCTTCTTGGATATGGTTTTACGAATTTTTTTTCTATTATATAATGATATTACAATGAATTACCTCCTTCATTATTTCATACTTTTGTAATCATTGTTTTCTAACTAAAACAATGTCATCGATTTAGTTATATACTAATCAAAACGATGTCATGTATTCTATTTTTTTCCGTTATAATTCTATGTGTCCAAGTCCCTCTAAATTATCTGGAGAAATATGAATGTTGGAGGAAATGTAACCATTAGAACCAGAGGTCTATAAATAAGAGGTCATTCGAACTTGAGTGAATAAATTTTGCAACTTCCAAGTTTTATAGAGAGATTGTGCGACATATCTCTTGCTTCATGCGAAAGAACCAGAATTAAAAAATGTGAACAAATCATTCTTAGTTTTTGTATTTCAATAAATGATTTGTTCTTCTTTGTGTGACCGATCATTGGGATAATGACCGAGGGATTCCGAGGATAAGAAGATGGTGCTTCTGATCATTGTATCGAGATATTTCAATCATTTGAAAGACATAGGTACCGATTACATTCTTAATCAAGGGATTATAGGGATGGAAGATAAACATACCATTCATCGTATCGATGGATTACCAGGGTGGTGGTAAGAAAAATATTTTATCCTATATGAAAGTATAACCTACTCTTTGGGATAAAAGAATTGTAATACATTTTATTTTCCACGTCCTTTGTAATAGAAAGGAAATCATTTTGTTTCCTCTTTCTATTCATATTATTTTCTATTGTAATTGTTTTAATTATGATACTTTCATTAAATATTGTAATAAAAGATTCTATACGTTGTATGGTATAATCATTTTCATTTGTTTTACTTTGATCATTATATTCAATTAAAATATAACTATTTTAATAATCTACCATATCATACCATATCACACTCATCGAATCCTAGACCAGTATAGTAATTTTGATTGGTTGTAAATTAAATTAGTTTAAGACCTCTTAAACTAATACCATTCTTAAGAGTTTAATTAAAATGTTTTTAAACCTACAATTCACCCCCCTTTTGTATTGTGTTATCTTATATACATTTACATCTATATTACGATCCAAAAATTTGTATCAGAGTAGGTTTCAACTGAGTTTTTTACTTGCATTATTTCTTTTTTTAATATAGATATATTTTTGTTCTAAATATTTTTTTATACTTACTTACTACACTGACGTGTGGAGTAGAAAAGTGTTCTGTTATAAGATATAAGAAATTAATATTGGATCAATTGACAATATAAACCCAACTAGACCACCTATTTTTTATGGGAATAATTATGAGTACTTGAGAGATCAAATGAAGAATTTTGTTATTAATACTGGAGTAGATAATTTTGTGATACTCACTGGAGATTAAAAAATTCCAGACAATGAAGTCAGAACCTTCACCAACCAAGAGAAACTAGAATATCAACTGAATTACAAGGAATGAAATACTTTGTTATGTTCTATGGCCAGGAATATATATAGTTAGATATCATCATGTGAAGTAGAAAAGTTTATTTGTAAGAAACTAGAAGTCACACATTTTGGTACATCTAAAGTTATAGAAACAAGAAGATCCATGCTCCTAGCTGAATATCATGGTTTTTTTTTCTCTATGGAGAACCAATATGCAAGATTTAATTAATATTTATGAAAATTGTCAAAAATATTTAATATATGGGATAAAAAGGTCTTGATGATGAAGTTCTTGTGGACAAGATAATTGATATAATTCCCAACGAATGGGATTAAAAAAAGAAATCTATTGTTGAGAACATGAAAGTTACTCAAATCAATCTTGATGAATTATTTGGTACTCTCTTACAACATGAGAGAAGAATAAAAAGAGATAAAAATTTTAATAAAAAGAAGAATGTTAATGGAAGTGTAGTCTTTAATACTACATCTAAATCCAAGAAACTAGAAAGGGTAACTAGATACAAAGCTAAGAAATAAGTTGTTATTTCATAATCTAATGAAAGTGATCGCTCAGATAATGAATTATCCAATCTTTCTTAAAATATGAACAATATTGTTGGAAATAAAGGATTTCAATACAAATTCAAAAAGAAAGATAGAATGAACAAGAAAAACTTAGAAGTTACTTGTTATGAATGTAAAATAGCAGGTCATATTAGACCATATTTTCGTTTTCTTAAAAGAAAAGATAGGAAGGAGAAACATTCTGAATAAAACAAGAAAAAGTATTACAAGTCAAAAACTAAGAAAGTCTTGAAAAAATGATACTTGGAGTGCCAGTGGTGGTGATTCTTCAGACGAATGTTCTAAATACGAATCTTTTGGTCAGAGGAATATTGTACTTTTATCTAGACTAACCATTGAAAATCAATGTCTTATGGATAAGGTAGATAATAAATAATATCAAACAAATGTATCGTTAAACTCCAATTATCCCGATGAGAAATATTATTACTATTTGGATGAATAATCTTCCTTAGCATAGGATAATTTACCTTTTTTAAAGAAGTATCCAGATTATCCAAACTACTTGAGAATTATAAGTTCAAACTCAAGAAAAATCTTGATAAGGAAAACTCTAGAATAACTATTCTTACAAAATAAGTATCAGATCTTTAAGAAGATCTTGATAAGAAAGCTCTTTATTTTTAAAATATTTCAAAAAACATTGTGGAAGTATGTTTTGAGAAGGATAATCTTTATAAGGATGTTGAAAATCTTGTTTTATAGAAGAATGTTTTTGAAACAAAAGACAATTTCAAAAAAAATTCTTATGAGAATGAAGATTTAGTCATTAGAGTAAAATCAATTTTTTTCTCTTAATAAACTTTTGTCAAACTTCACTTATGTAAGGAAATAATTTGATAAAATTTATTCACAAGTTCATCCTATTAGAAATAATTTTGGGTTTGGTTATAATCACTCAAAACAGATTTTTATTCAGAACTATTTTGTTCCTCAAAGATCTCCTTTTTACACTAAATGTCAATGTGGTGGACATTGGTAAAGAAATTATTCTCTTAATAAAACCCAATCTTTAGGATTTTATAAAGCTAACTTTGAAAAAAATGGATTCTTAAACTTCTTCTTTCTAACATTTCTAGATCCAAATAATTGGGTTCCGAAAATCTAATTGTTTTATTTTTCAGGAAAATAAAAAGTGTACCGACAAAAAGAATATTTGGTACATGGATAGTGGATGTTCTCTACATATTATAGGAAACTGAGATTTCTCTAAAGAGATCCTTGAAATGAAAGGTGGAAGAGTGGCCTTTAGAGATAATTCCCAGGGAAATATCATTGGTAGAGGTAATATTTCTCTTTTTGGAAAAGTTTTAATTTCAAATGTTTTGTTTGTTAAAGGTCTTAAACAAAATATTATAAGAATAAGTCAATTATGTGATTAATTTTACCTTGTGAATTTTAGGAATGATAAATGATTAGTTCATAATTCCAAGGATGAATTAATTCCCTCTGCCCATAGGCATGTGAATGTATACAGACTTAACTTAGAAGGCCTCAAGAGCCAAGAATTACCTTTCTTAAGTGAAATGGAAGACCAATCATGGTTACGGAATAGAAGGTTAGTACACTGTAACCTTGAGAACCTTTGTAAACTCGCAAAGAAAAGTCTTGTTAAGGATCTACCAGATCTTATAATTGATTCTTCAAAAGTCCGTAACCCTTGTCAATATGGAAAGAAACATAAAACTAGATTTAAATAAATTAATGAAGTTTCAAATTCTAATGAATTACAGTTGGATCACATGGATATTTTTGGTCCTACAAAAAACTGGAAGTATTGGAGGAAAATACTATATATTTCTTTAGTTGACAACTACACCAGATTTACATGGTTCCATTTTCTAGAAAAGAAATCTGAAGCCTTTTTCTATTTCAAAACTTTTAGATCCCAAGTTAAAAATGAGAAAAACTGACCAGTGATAACTATTCAAAGTGATCATGGTGGAGAATTTCAAAATTCAGATTTTGAAACTTTTTGTAGTAAGAAATGTATCACTAACAACTTTTCAGCTCGAAGTACCCCTCAACAAAATGGTTTTGTTGAAAGAAGAAATCATATTCTTCGAGAAATGACTAGAACCATGTTGAGTGAATACTCAATTTCTAGGCATTTATGGGATGGAGCTATAAGGACTGCATGTTAGACTATAAATCTAGTTTTAATTAGACCTTTTATTTATAAAACACATTATGAATTATGGACTGGCTGAACACCTAAAGTTTCTTACTTCAGAGTATTTGGATGCAAATTATTCATAATAAATACTAAGTATAATTTACATAAAATTTAACCCAAATCCAATGAAGGAATATTTCCAAGTTGTTACACTACTTTTAAGGGTTATATAGTTAAAAAAAATCTTGTACTGTCGTGGTTATAAACAAAAACTCTTGTACTGTTGAGGAAACAATGCATATTAAATTTTATGAAACTGATGCTTTTTTTAAACAACCCCTACCTATATAAACTGACGTGTTCTCAAAAACTAATCAAGAATATATATTTATTAAAGAAAGAGGCACAAGGGCCACAAGAGAACAAGAATCACAGAGGTTTGAAGTGGTACAGACCGAGGGAATACCCTCAGATGAAGTTGACCCCTTTGGGTTTGAATGACATCACGTTTTGGAGAACCATAGGGTCAGGTCCAGTCACATTTAAGGAAGAAAGGTAGTATGTGACTTGGTTTCCCTCTCTCCAAGTGTGTATCACTTAAGTATTGTTATCAAGTATACCCCTACACTTTCTGATAGTGTAAAGGATTGACCAGGGAGAGGGGCTATGAGCCAAAAAATCATCATACTAGATTTTGGAGTCAGTTTTAACTTTGGATAATTCAATGTTCTTCTGATGGGACAGGTTGATACCCTGGAGCAGAGCCAAGGCCTCCGCTTGGAGGGAAGAGCCTCGGCCAAGGCGAGAGGAGAAGTCAAGTATCACAGACCCCTTATTATCTTGGACCATGCCTCCACTGCGAAGGACCCCTATGCAGTAGGAACCATAGGAGTTGAGTTTGAGACCCCTAGAGGGATGGGAGCCATCAGAACTAGTGGCCTCTAATGGCGCTTGATTCTAGCTGGGTTTCGTGGGAATACTGTTGAAGAAAATGAAGAGATGGCGCTTCTCTCCATTTTTTGAAAATACAATCCAAGTCTAGAAGAAGGTTTTTGGTTCTGATGGTGATGGTTCTACCAGATGAAGAAACCCCATCATGGATTTCCTTATTTGTTACATTCCAAATACTCCAGAACCTTGTGTGTAGAATGGTGGTACATGACTCCCTCTCCAGACCCCTGTCTCCCGAGCCATGGAACCACCTATCCTGAAATGATGCATCAGCCATGCTAGGGACACTGAGGGCTATGAATTCTCTAAGGGTACTCCAAACATCACACATCTAGTCACCCCAGAATAAGAGGTGGTCCACAATTTCTTCTTTGTTGATTATGCAGCAGGGCACTGGGAAACCACATGTATCCCACAATATTTTATGTTGTCATTCGTCGGGATTACTCTGTTTCAGATATTCTATAATAAGAAGTTATATTTTTAGGGGAGAACCTTTGGACAAAGGGTTTTGACCCTAGGGATCGATCATTCTTAAGGGGATAGAGTGTTGCGGAAGTCCTGAGAGGAGAAGGACCCCGAGGAGGATGGAGTGAAGAAACAACGGTTAGGCTCTGGGGAGAGATTGATGAGATTGAAGGTGTCTTGTTTCTTGTCGTCCAGAATCTCTTTGGTGAAATTAGTGTAGAATTTTTCTTATCTAAAGGAAATATTGGGATCTGGGAAACCTGGGAACCCAATAACCTCTCTAGCCCAGTTGTTGTTCCAGAAAGAAAACTCATCCTCCCCCATGAGCCACCAGGAGTGCATTTGAAGGATTGCAAGGAGGGGGTGAAGGGATGACTAGATTATAGAACCTTGGCAGCCCTTCAATGGGGGGGTTAATAAGTTATGAGGAGTACATGGTTTTTTCCCACAACGTGTGTTTTTCAAGGATCTCTGAGGTGAGTTTTTCATTCCTGCCAATTATGGTGTCTTTAGGGGAGCGGGCGTTGATGCCACCTTCCCTGGAAGGACGAGAAAACTTCTTCCATGAAGCTCAGTGGTGTTTCCCTTCTAAAGTGTGGTCATAGATGAAGCTTACCATAATCTTGTCAATTATTTAGATCACCCCCTTTGGGAAAATGATAGAAGAAAGAACATGGAATGGGGTTGCAAGAAACAAGATGTTAATAAGTGAAATTCTTCCTTCAAAAGATAGGAACTTTTTTTCCAGTTCATAATGTGATCTGTGATCTTGTAAGTAAGAAAATCGAAATCTTTGATGCAGAGTCTACTTGGAGAAGTAGGGGCTCCGAGATATTCCTTGGGAAACGCTCCTCTGTTCATTTCCAGGGTCTGTTAGATCACTGTGATCTGGTCGGAAGTGAAGGTGTTAGAGATATAGAAGGTTCTTTTGTCTTTGCTGATCACCTAGATTCTATAGTGGTAATATTCCTCCAGTAACTTATTGAGGCCATTGATATATTTGATCCCAGCATTCATGAAGATGAGGACATCATCTGCGAACATAAGGTGGGAGATTGGATTTGATCTCATGCTTCTTTTTAATGGGATCAACTCTGCATTGTTGAATCTTCTATTAATGTGGCAACTAAGGACATCCTAAGAGAGAAAAAAGAGACTTGGGGAAATCAGATATCCTTATCTACGCCCCCATATGGATTTGAAGAATCCATATGACTTTCCCATGATGGTGACCACTGGCCACAAAGATCTAAAACACCTGAAACAACGATCAATATTTCTGGAGGTGAGTCCCATACCTACCAGGATTTTGTTGATAAAGCTCCACTCCACTCGGTCATAATCTTTGTTCATGTCTAACTTGATGGAAGCATTGGAGCCGTAGGTCTTGATATTCATGTCTCTTATCATCTTCTAGGAGAGGGAAATAGTTCCTTGAATTGAGCAGCCCTTGATAAAACTATGTTTCTCCATTGAAATCCACCAAGGGAGATTCGTGGTCAAATGAGAATTGATCACAATGGCTAGGATTTTATACGATAAGCTACATAGGCTTATCAGATGGTAGTGTAATATAGAGGATAGGTTTCTTGTGTTTTAAATAAGCACGAGAGTGGTGTACATAGCATACCTTGGAAGGATACCCCTGTGGAATAAATATTGAATGGATAACACGATGTACTTCTTTACCATATCCCATGAGGCCCTGTAAAAGGAGCCTAGGAAACCATTAGGACCCTGGGCGCTATCGGATTTCAGGCTTAGAATGGGCTCACAGACTTCTTTTGCATCTAAAATTACATTTAGCCTCTCATTATCCTAGGCAGAGAAGACAAAAGGGGTCACTTCAAAGAAATCAGTTTCACCACTCAGGTAACTATTGGGAAATAGAGGATTAGGACCTTCAAGCATCTCTTGGAAGAAAGAATGAGTATGGTTCCCCAACACATACCTATTGTCAGAGTATGATCCATCTTCTAAGATGAGATTGGGCTTGATTGGTATTTTCTTCAATTTGATGCATGTGTGAAAAAACACAGTGTTTTGGTCTCCCTCTTTGAGCCACTTGATGCGTGATTTATTCCTAACAAGGCATTATTTTCTCATCAACATTTTCACTAATACCTCTTTATTATGCATTAGGACCTCAAACGCATGATCATACAAGGCCTCCTCCAGATCACCCTTAAGCCTATTGACTTCCTGCATGGCACGTTCAACTTCTCTGTCACTGAGGAGGTAATCCTTTCCCCACACCTGAAGACAAGATTTTATCCGATAGATCTTTTTGTGAATGGAAACCCACAAGTTCCCCAGAGAAGGTTCATTCCATACTTCACTAACCAGCTCATGATATGCTAGAGAATTGGCCCAGTGCTGTAAAAACTGAAATCATTCGGTGCTACCCTGACCAGAAGAGAGGATAAATAGTAGAGGGGAGTGGTATAAAAGGCTCTGAACAAGATGACTCACTTTTCGAGTTGGAGAACAGGATGAAGGCTTGGAGGTTGGAAAGGAACCTACCTTTCCTAGCCTCGAATTGAGAAAACTCCACACTAGCTTCCCTCTGGAAGGGACCCCTCCCTTTCTTTTCCTCCAGGTTGGAAATAACATTGGAATACCCCCTGATGATCCAAGGGGTATTGGTAGGATTAAATTCAAAGAGTTTACTTCAGAGCTCCTTTCTCTTGTTTCGGTCACAACACCCATAAAAAACATTCATGGAGAAAATAGAGTCCCCTTTAGTCACATTGGTTGTAATGTACTGGTTACCAGCTTGCACCAGTTCAATGGAAATGATTTTTTCCCAGAAGATCCAAATGCGTGGTTAGATGGGTTAGCGTGCATGGAGCCACACATGCAGATCTTCCATGTATAATCACTGAGCTTTGACAAGCTTTGTTTATGCTCAATAATTTCAATGATCACAAATTTCTATTTTCTAACTTCTACGGTGAGGAAATCCTCTTTGGCCCGGGCCCTAAGACCATAGGAATTCCAGATGAGAATATGAATCATTTTAAAGGGAGAGTTCTGGAACTGGCTCCAGAACTAGAGGCCTTTTTGAAGAAGGAGGGTGAGCTCTCCTTGAGGCTCCTAGATTGAGAACAGGTTCACAATCCATCTGTTTAGGGAGACATCTTAGAAGAGGGAAAATCCCAAACAACAGGGGAGATCTAAACTACTGCCTTTTCTCTTTAGAGGGGGACAATATAGGGATGATCATTGGGGGAGAGGAGACCCGGAGACTGCAAGGGGGACTCACAGGGACTAGAGAAATGAGGAAGAGCTAGGAACCCACTAGGAGAGACAAACCAGAGAGGTGTAAGACCATATTTGGGAAAACCTATAACTTTAGGGGGGATGTAAGTTAGGACTAAAGGAAGGGGGGTAGGGCCAGAGGGCCTAATAGGGGGGGGGGGGGCAGAAAGAAGGGAAACTTTCCTCTGAGCTGAGAATGTGAAGAAACAAAGTGATGAGAAGAGGGGGAAGCATCAATCCCAAAGGATGACCTAGAAATCACCTTGGGATAAGGAGATGCAATCTCAACTAGAAAACCACAACATCTTCTTACTGGATGGAGGGAGGGAAAACGAGAAACAAATACGAGGAGTTTAGATGAGCAACCAAAGAGGCTGTTGAGGGATCCTGAACTGGCACCGTGAAAACTTCAGGGGTGGGAGGCTTAGGCAAAGACCCTGACCGGATCCTTGGGCCCGTTCTCTTGAGAGGAAGGTGGTGGAATCCCTGGCGTCTCCCTCTACAAACCTGAAGGGAGTAGCCTTGGAGTAGGTAGTGAGAGCAAAATTTGGGGAAGATGGGGTAAGAAATGTCCTGGTTCCAGTTGAAGGAGGCCTTCACCTGAAGATCTAACTTTTCCAGAAAAGGGAGGGATAGATAAATCTCTACACAAATGCAATCCACTGATGAATTTTCAAAGCTACTGGTATTTTCATCAGAGCAGAGAAAACTGCCAAGGGATTACCTAATAGCTTTCAAAAAGCCTCCATTTTTAAACAGAAGAGGAAGGCCTGGGAGGTCGATCCACACCGCAACCAAAGGGATCTCCTCTCCCCTGTGGGAGTCCATCAACCATCATGAGAGGCTGAACCTCAATCAGTGGAAAGAACGAGGGGATATGCAAAAAACTTCAACAAAATCCTCCTCCGAGGCAAGGATGAGGCAGAAGGAGTTCCGATGTACCAATGAGATTTGCACCGGTATTTAAAGACCACAGGAGAGAAAAAAGCTATGAAATACCCCAAGGGGAGGTTTCTAATCCATGAACTGATCCACCAGATTCCACTCAAGGCATGCCTTTGTCTTTGAGAAGGCTGAATTTGGGAACTCCAGGGACCAACATGCCTCCTCCTCCGAGACCTTCGGAGGCAACACATAAACATTTGGAAATCATGATCTCAGGGTAACCAGCCACTGGTTGCACATGGAATCTTTGAAGGATCTAGACCGAGAGGTTGGGAGCGGGGGGAACAGAACTAGGGGAGGGGAGGAAAGGGAAACATATGGGGCCCTTCTGCCAGGAAGACTTGGGCACAACAGAGACGAAGAAACCAGAGGGAATAGGGAAGCTGAGGCGCATCTAGGGATGAAGGGTAAGCTAGAGGACAACAAATAGGGGTGGTGTTGGGTGAGAAAGAAATGATAATAAAATTTGAAACCGCAGGCAGCGTGTGAGGAATGTTCTCATGAGAAGATTCCCTCTTTTCACAAATTGATTATCAAACTTTTATTTAAAACTCTTCTAAAAAAGGAAATACTTAAGAAAATGTTTCTAAAATATTTACCCCAAAATACTTTCTATTTTATGTTGATGAATAGGTTTTACAAAAACCAAATCAATTGTTTTTTAGGAACCATCCCAATGATAATATCATTAGTGATGTAAATCAACCCATAAGGAGTAGAAAATATTTTGAGAAATAAAATAGATCATATTTCTTTTCTATCCCAATTTGAACCTAAAAATTCTATTGAATACTTAGGTGATGAAGATTGGATTAATGAAATGTAAGATTAAATAAATGAATTTGAAAGGAATAAAGTCTGGACCTTGGTTGAAAGACCTAAATAAACAACCATAATTAGAGTAAAATGGGTTTTAAAAAAAATGTGATGAAAATGGAGTCATTATAAGAAATAAATCAAGACTTGTTGTGAAAGTCTATAATCAACAAGAGGGAATAGACTATGCAGAAACCAATTCTCCGGTAGCTAGACTTGAATCTATTCTTATTCTATTAGCCTTTTCAGCATTATTCAATTTCAAAAATTTTCAAATAGATGTTAAATGTTCTTTTCTAAATGTATTTACTCAGGAATAAGTTTTTGTAGAACAAAATCTAGGTTTTGTAAACTCAAAACATCATAATCATGTTTTTAAGCCTACCAAATCTTTGTATGGACTTAGACAAGCACCTATATATTGGTATGATATAATTACATGATTTATTTTACAAAAAAATTAAGCAAAAGGTACTGAAGATCCAACTCATTTTATAAAAATGAAAAAAACATTTTGATTGTTAAAATCTATGTTGATGACATTATATTTAGATTAACTCAACAATCCCTAACTTATTCTTTTGATAATCTCATGAAATCTTCATTTGAAATGAGTATGATGGGTGAGTTAACATTATTTTTAGGTTTTAAAATATCTCAAAAACTAGAAGGAACCAATATATCCCAACATAAGTATATCAAATATTTAGTTAAAAAGTATGGATATGAAAACACTAAGAGTATAAGCACTCCAATCAGTACCTCAAATACACTTTATCTTGATGAATCTAGGAAACCGGTTGATCAAAATTCTTTTATAGGTATGATATGAAGTTATACTTAATATATAGTCATCCAAACTTAAAGTTTTAAGTATTCTTATGTGAATGATATCAATATAATCCAAAGTAATCTCATTTAAAAGCAGTAAAAATAATTTTTTTCTACTTAAAGGGAACCATGGATTTAGGACTATTTTTTTTCTAGAAATTATTTTATTTTAAAATATTTTTAGGTACTAAGTTTGGTGGTTGTAAAATAAATAGAAAAAGTACATTCAGAACATATAATTTATTAATAGATTCTTTAGTTTCTTTTTCATGAAAAAAACAACATTCAGTAGCACTTTCCACTGCTGAAGCTGAATATGTAGCAGTAGAAAGTTGTTGTGCTCAAGTGTTGTGGATGCAACACACACTCACTGAATATGACATGAGTTTTTCCAAAACTCAAATACTATGTGATAATAATAGTTCATTTATCTTAGTAAAAAACCTACATGTTTCTCACATGAAAAACAGATAGATATTAGACATCACTATCTTAGATATCACACACTAAAAGGAGATATTATTTTACAATTCATCGGAATGAAAGAACAACTTGCTGATATTTTCACAAATTCATTATCTTTCGACAGATTTGAATACATTAAAAGGAAACTAGGAATTATCATAGTAAAGTAATCATTCAAATCTATTTCTTTTTTAAACAATCTACTTACATTAAGTTACTCCTCTTTAAAGGGAGCGTATACATTTTTTTTTATCAGTTTTACATTTTTATCGGTTTCACTTTATCAATTTTACTTTTATCAATTGTTCTTTTATTGGTTTTACTTTTATTGGTTTCACTTTTATTACTTTCACTTTTATTAGTTTTAATTTTTTCATTTTTACATTTATCAGTTTTACTTTTATCAGTTTCACTTTTATCAGTTTCACTTTAACCGGTTTTACATTTTTATCGATTTAACTTTTATTGTTTTTACTTTTTATTAGTTTTAATTTAATAATTTTTACTTTTTATCAGTTTTACATTTTTAACAGTTTCATAATTATCAGTTTCATGTTTATCAGTTTCATAGTTTTCAGTTTCATGTTATTAGTACTAGATTATTTTATCGGTATTTGAATATTTTATCAGTTTTAGAACTCTTATCTCTCTAATGTGTTTTTCAATATTACAATTTTGTTTGTCTTATTATCATAAGTCTAATATAGTGAAATCAATATGTAACACCCCAAGTTTTTCTAAAAATAAATATAAATGCCTGAAAATTTGTTTTAAGTAGATATTTTTAACTAGCTTTTAAAACATAACTTTTCCACTTCTATGTTTTGAATTTCAAGAAACTGTCATCTACAATTATGTTCAGTATGTTATTTGGAGTCTATTTGAACCAACTTATTTTTTTTGTGAATAGTAACATACCCTTATGAATAGTAGTATGAATAGTAATATGACCATAATGAATAGTAAATTGTATTATTATTTTATTTTCTTAAGGCTTTAATATAATGACATCTTGATTAAGTTTTCAATGTGATATAAAAGTAGTTATAGTTTCTAAATAATTAATTTTTGAATTAAGTATGATTTTATTTAAAAATTAAATTAAAAATATTTAGAAAATTATTTTCAAAAAATGGACTTCATTTTTGAAATCTACACATTGATAAATGGTTAGGGTGGATTTTGATAATTTTTCTAAAACAATTGATTTTGCGGTGAATAGTAAAAAATACAGTTTTTAGTTTCAGTGTGTTAATGACATCATTAATGATGTAGTAATGATTTCATAAATCTGGTAGACTTGTGTATAGTTAAATAATATGTGAGGTGTCCCAAGTGGATTATACCATGGGAAAATACCACGGGAAAGCCCATGGTTTTTCAAATACCACCCATGAGGTGTCCCTTGGAAAATTTTAAAATATTCCCTTACTTTTCCTATAAATACCAACTAATTCCTTCATTAACTTCATTCCCAATTCTTCATCAATGAATATATGGCCTCTTTACCTTCCTAGTAGTCCTACCAATGTTTCCTCAATCCCCCAAGGTCCCAACCTTCAAGTTTTAAGGGTTACTCTACAAGGTAATAAAATTCTCAATTTTTTTCTTTTTTACATTCAAGTTCTCTTGTATGTGGTATAACTTTAAAGTTTCCATGACATGTTCTTATTTCCTTATTATTATTTATCTAATATATATTATGATTAATTTATGGATGGGTGATCCTTTTCCTCTCTCTTTTTAATATTTTCTAAAACCATGTTGCGTAACCGTTTGGCTGTCGAATTTTTGTAAAGGATTTCTCAATTATTCTTTTATTTTGAGTTCTTTTCTTATTATTTCTTCATCTCTTCTTACCCAAGAGGAATGAAATCTCCAGAAATAATGTATATTCTGGATTTTCTCATGTTCCTAGAGAATTTATCATCATTATTTTTCTTCTCTTCCACTTATTCAAGGAATAAAAACATTGTCCGTGATGTATCGAATTACCGTTATCGTGGATGATGAGATTTCAATTTTCATTAACGCTTTAAAGTATGGTTATGAAACCATTTTTATGGTTGAACCAAGTTATAATATATGTATTATTTTTTATCTATGGTTATGGAATTATTTTATAATCATGGTTTTAATTTTTAAAATGAAATGAGGTCGTTATTATTAAAGAACCGCTAAAATGATCTAAACGAACATCATTAATGGTTTAACTTATGAATCATACTCATATAAGAATAAAAAATGATGAATGGTATAATTTATGTTACTGGATATATGTAAATACTTCTCCATTACAATTTTGTTGTTTCACTTCCAATCAACAAGAACATTCACCATGAACCAATCATGGAAATCATGTAAACGGTGCAAGGAGCAAGATACTAACAATTAAAGGGTGAAATAATGTCATGAAATGAGAATATAATATATTATAAACATGAAAATTTTTCTTTAATATATTAATAACACTCTTTTAACCATTATACAGGAAGTTTAAACAAGTTTTAAGTAAGACAAACCCGAGGTAAGGGAATTCTTAACCCGATTTCCATTCTCTGGGTTAACCGTCAACTTCATTATTTATGTGCTATTCAAATTATTTGTGTGATGGGTTATATTTATATTAGGTTTTATTATGTGTATTTACAGTATATATACATACTCCATCCACTATATTAACCCTCTCTTCAATTTTATGTAATTTATAAGTGGCTTTCCTTTTTAAAAACCTCTTTAAAAATTTGGTTTTACGAAATTCCAAAGCAATGTTTTTATGGAATTATTCATGTTGTATGATTATGTTTTGGTTATTGGGAATTATTTATGATGAAGGGTGGGACCTATATCTCCCTAAAATGCATTGTGTATGTGTGTGTTGGAGGTCGACTGTATAGTTACTCCAAGTGTAACTACGATGGTTACACAAAGTAAGGTAGCCATGAGGGTTACACATTATAAGGTAGACAAGAATGGTTACAAGATTATATAAGAAATTCCCCAAGATACCTCTATGATTATATTTATGTTATCATGTTTTGTGTGGATCTTGTGTAAATCTCATGTTACACAAAGTAAGTATATATGGGTGACAAGCATGTCTTTTGTAAATGCTTTCATACGTTATGAGTATTCATGGACTAATGTGCTCTTTCCTTATTTTACATCCCTTACTAAGATTTTGTGCTCATCCCATGTTTTTGAAATTATTTTCATAGGTTAGTGGATGTGTAAGACAAGGAAGGAAGCCATGTTAAATGTTGAATAATTGTGCAGGAGTCATGTTTAAGTTTTAATGTTTTATATTTTGAATAAAATGGAAACTATTTTTATGGTATCCACTCTGTAATTACGTGTAATGTTATGAATATAATGTCCCAATTATATAAAGATCTAAACTTATAAAGATCCTCAATATAAAAGGATGTGTTTTCTTGACTATATTCAAGATTAGGTATGTAATAAGGCTGGGTCCTTATACAATATATCTATCCTGATACTCTGATAGGTACAATTTCTAAAATCCTATTTTGTTCATTCAAATAGTTATTTTTCAATTCTTTATTTTATCTCCTAATAAAATTCATTATTAATAAGATTTTCTTTTAAGGAAAATTTAAAGAGTTAGAAGTCATTCTCAACCATTGTATCTTTTATATCTAACCATGACCATCAATTTCTTTTTTAAAAGAACCCCTTCCTACCCATCCCACATCAAATTTCTATGATTTACTCCAAAGTTATAATGATCTATAAATACCCAACATGGTTTGTAATCAGTGTTTAAATCAGTTTTCATAATTGGAGAAGTACTCATCCTTCATAACTAGGAAATATTTAGGGTTTGAGATAGTCTTTCATGTCTGAGTCAACTGCTTCTTCTCCAAAGAAAATATATCCCAAATATTTCTCTTCCCTGAATTTTCAAGGTGAAAGGTTAGTCTCCAGAGACTTTTATGAGACTTTTGATTCCTCATTGAAAAGGACAATAAGTTTCCAATGGTGGGAATCCATTTGTGTTGAAATACTGGATTCAAATAAAGATTTTGTGTTCTATGAGGAAGTATTACAATACTACAAAACAATGGAGATAGAAAATGGTCTCAAGATTTATTTTATGATGTATGACAAGAAATAGACAATCTATATAAAACAAGCAGTATATTTCCTAGGAGTACTATTTGAGGGTGATTCTCTATGTCCTTCCCCTAAACAACCGAAACTTGATGGGAATTTTGATAAAAGGGTAGCAAATGAGTCACTTTTTGAAATTCATGATGTTAAAAGGAAGGTTAATAATCTATCGACTGAAAATCATTTAATCTCCCTCAGGATGAAAGGCTTTTTAGTACCAAGAAAAGGTGATAAGGAAACTTTTAAAGTTTCAAATGTTTATGTGCTTGATTATTTAGTGAATACGAGGAAGTTCAATTTTATAGGTTTCATTTTCCTAACAATCACATTTTTTAATTCCGATGCCATAAATTCTCAACTGATGATGTTTCCCATAATTCTGAGCATGTTTTTGAAAGAGTGCAAAAGGTTGTGAAATGTTTCAATTAAGTCAGATTTGACATCTTTAAAGGATCCTCTCATCAGTAAGGATATTATAAAGAGACTCAAGTTACAATTCAATCCTGAATCCAAAATGTTTGAGAAAGATCTGAAAGTTGAGAAAGTAAAGGAAGTAGCAGAAGGGACTGAAAAACCTTCTAATCCATCCAATTCATCTTCAATCAAAATAAAGGTAGTTAAGACTACAACTCCCAATAAATAAAATAAACAAAAATCATTATTGTATGAGGTTGTAGAAAATTTGAGAAAGAAGAAGGAAGAAAGGAAATAAGGGGATCCTCAATTTGGTTTGGATCCATCTAAAGCTTTGGAAGTGAAAATATGAACCGAGGAAATAGTAAAAGAAGAAGAATAGAAGAAGATAATGAATAAGAGAAAGGATGAAGATATTGATATTTATAGTATTCTTAAAATAATTGAGGAAGACAGAATCAGAATTGTAATAAGGGAACCACCTGTTCAGACTCAATCGGATCTAACAATGAAAGGAAAGGAGAAACATGCATATGAGAAATCAGCTACACAGAGTCTCATTCCAGAATCTAAATAAGAAGAAGAATCAAAAGGGGAATAAGAACAAGGAAAAGAATAATAATAAGTGGAAGATAATGAAGATAAAAATATGATAAATTATTTAGAATAATCGTTAGAAGTTCCATCTTTTAAGTTACCATTTCCTGATCCTCATCCATCTAAGAAAGTTTCTCAAAGTATTTATTCTAAGAAAGTCATTGAAATATATTATGAATAAGAATAAGTATAATATGATAAGAATCAGAATCATCCAGCTCAATTTATTAGCACTAAAACTCATTTCAGTGATCTCCTAGAATACACTGAAGATACAGATTCTGAAAGGAAAATCACAATGAAGGGAATTCAGTACATCAAACAAGATTTGGAAAGATTAGAAAATATTATACCATTCATTCCAAAAATTGAAGATAGGATAGAAATCATTTCAAATAGGCATAATGAAATAATGAACTCTATCTGGATTCTAATGGATACATTTCTAAATCTTGAAGCCGATTTCAAGATATTCAAGGAACATGCTGCTGATCATAGTAAGGATTGTAACAAGGTTTTCAATTAGTCGTACAAAATTGATGACAATGTCAAGTATCATGTGGATAAGATTGATGAATTAGTAAATATGGTAAATTATCTCAATTAAGTCTACCAAAAGTTAGTCGCTGATTTGAATTAAAAACTTGAAGTATTTAAAAGACTGAGTATCGGAAAAGAAATAGCCTGGGAAGAGTTTGAAAATCTTAAGGAAAAACTAGAAGATGGTTTTAATGACATTATTTTTCTCTAAAAAAGAGTTGTAATTTTAGAGAAATATTATAGAGTTAAAATAGAGGATTTCAATTTTCAAGAAGAAATGTTCAAAGAATAAGAAGCAATCAATATACTTCTTGAAGATATGCTCCGTAATAAAAAAAGATTATTAATGAACAAGATGTTAAGATAAAGGCTTAGAAAGAATCACTTGAAAAATTGATGGAGGATAGAAAAGAGTTCAAGAAGATGAATCTATCCATGTTCAACATTTTGGAAAAACAAAAGGGGAAAGAATGATTTTAGAACTCTTGTTATAATAAAATATTGTTTAATTCCATGTAATGTCTATTTTTTCATACTCTGTTTCTCTAACTCTTTGTAGGAAATGACAGTTTTCCCTTATTATTTTTGAAAATAACAAGGGGGGATAATTTGGAAAAGAAGAAATTGCTTTCATAAAAAGGAAACAGGGTGAATACCTTAATAAGGGGGAGAAATCACAAGTAAGATTAAAGAGAATATGATCCTTAGTGATATTTTTATCCGAGGGTGAAATTAGTCGTATTTACTATTACTTTCCAAAGAGTAACTAAACTTAGGGGGAGATAAAGTCTTTATTATTTGTTTTGTTTTGTGCTTTCCAAAAAGGGGGATATTGTTGAGTAAAAATATGTTTTGACTTTCTTGTTGATATTTTTGTTTTAGAAATCAAAAATTACTTATTGTTTATCATATAATTTGGTTTTACAATTGTAATCACATATATTGTTTTTCATCGTAGCCACATAAATTGTTTTACATTCATTACCACATATAATGTTTTCATGACCATATGCATTGTAACAGAGTTATGTATCATATTCATATTATGCATCGTAACCATGCATCATAACCAGGTTATGTATCATATTCATATTATGCATCCAAACCATGCATCATAACCAGGTTATGTATCATATTCATATTATGCATCGTAACATTGCATCGTAACAAGGTTATGTATCATACATACATTATGCATCGTAACCATGTTATATATCATAACCAATATATGAATCATAAACATGATATAAATTGTAACCATGATATGAATCGTAACCTTGATATGCACCTTATCCATGTTAAGCATCGTAATCATGTTATTTATCGTAACCACGATATACATCTTAATCACGATATACATCATAACCAAGTTATGTATCGTACTCATGTAATGCATTGTACTTATATCTTACTCCAATGCTATGTTTTTCATTATTTTTCATCTTAATCATTCTATCATACTTTTGTACTTATATTTTTCTAACTAAAATGATGTCATTGAGTTAGTTATATTCTAATCAAAATGATGTCGTTTTTTATATTTGTTTTGACCGTTATAATTCCAGGTGTCCAAGTACCTCCAAAATTTCTAGAGAAATATGACTATCAGAGGAAATGTGACCATTGAAACCTGAGGCCTATAAATAGGAGGTCATTCAAACTAAAGTGAATAACTTTTGCAACTTCCAATTTCTAGAGAGAGATTGTGTGACATCTCTCTTGCTTCACGTTTAGGCTTGAAATTAAAAAAAATGAATAGATCATTCTTACTTTTTGTATTTCAATAAGTGATTTGTTTTTATTTGTGAAAATGATCGTTATGATAATGATCTAGGGATTTCAAGGATAGGAATACAGTGCTACCGATCATTATATCGAGGGATTTAAAGCATTTGAAAGATAGAGGTAAATATTACCTTCTTAATAGAGGGATTCTAGGGATAAGAAGATAGATGTACCAGTCATCGTATCGAGGGCTTATCAAGGTGGTGGTAAGATAGACCTTTTATCCTAGGTGAAATTACACCCTACTCTTTGGGATAAAATAATTATAATACATTTTATTTTCCAATGCCTTTGTAATAGAAATGAAATCATTTTTTTTCTCTTTCTATTCATATTCTTTTCTATTGTAATTATTTTAATTAGGATACCCTCATTACATATTATATTAAAAGATTCTATATTCTGTATGGTAGAATCATTTACATTTTTTTACTCTGATCATTGTATTCAATTAAAATACAATTGTTTTAATAATCTATTGTATCATATCATATCATATCCATAAAATCCAAGACCCTTATAATCATTTTCATTGGTTGTGAATTTTATTAGTTTAAGACCTCTTAAACTAAGATCATTCTTAAGAGTTTAAATACAAAGTTTTTAAACCTACAATTCACCCCCTCTTGTATTGTGTCATCTCATATACATTCAAATCTATATTACAATCCAACATATATGGGCATGATTTATTAAACTATGTGATGGGGTATAAAAAAGTATGTGAGAACCTATAATGAATTCGAGAGTGTACGATATGGTTTCTTCATTGTTTGGTAATTAGTGTGATTTAACCATGCAGATTAGAGTGATTTGGGAAGAGGGAGCCACACTATTGGATCATGATTTGGCCTATTCTGTGGCCAAATCATTCAACTTAATAGAACCCCATTAAAGGTGGGAAATGACTAAAATAAATCCTCATGTTTTTTATCCATTCCTTTTCCCTCCTCATCCTTTAGGTTTGTGCCGACTAAGAGCTCTCCCAACCCCCTCCTCCATTTATAACCCCTTTATTTGGGATATGTTTATAGTATTCATTGGGTGTTTTGAGGTTAGATTCACCCTTTGAAAACCTCTTCTATCTCCCTTATCATTCATCTCAAAATTTAGAGTTCTTAAATTTAGGTCTTTGTTGGTGATTCCACTAGAACATGGTGAAATCACATGTTTCTCTTGGTTATTTTAGCTGGCTTGCATAAAAGTGATCTCAAGATGATTTACGCACACCGTCACACATTTTTTCATTAGAGGAATGTATAAACATTAATTTTATTTTGATTATTCATTATTTTTTTTTATCAATTTATGGTTATTTTGGTATTTCCTCTTTGGTATTTAGGCTGGAATGTGGTCGTGGTTATACGTAGGTCCTTAGAAAGTGTTTGGATTCAGTTCAGGTGTGGCGTGGCGACCCTATGAGTTGTCCAAAATTATGTAAACTTGAAATTTATTTAATTAATTAATTATAATTGTTATAATTAATTAAGTATTCTTTTCTTGGCAAGATTTTAGAGATTTGGTGGTTATGTATATCTCATTTGGACACCAAAGAGTTTGGATAAGGATTGGATGGACCTTGTAAAAGATTCTAGGCTATGGGAATGTTTTCTAAAGCTTTATTAATGAGGCAGGTGATCGAATATATATTTCCCATAGTCTTAATAGTATATTTTCACATGTATGTAGTTTTTGTGATGTCACTATTGTGTGGTGTGTTTTTTTCTTTAGAGAATAGTTTTGGAATTCATATTTTTGACTTAGACCCTCCATGAATCCCATTGTATTCATTGGTGACTATTATACTAGATCTATAACAACCCACGGGATGTAAAAAATACTTAAAGTGGTAAAGTGTGACTTAAAATGGTGAAATAGGTGGGTTGAGAGCTTAAATTGGTTAGTAATGCTAGTTAGGTTGATAAAATGGTTAGATGGATACTTGGTATAACTTTGAAATAATTTTTTATGTCATTCTAAGTGGGTGAAGTGAAATGTTTTAATACACTAAGATTTTGTAAAATGCCTTTAAGTATTTTTGAAATGGTTTAAAAAGTGAGTGTTGGATTTTGATATGAGTTGGGTTTTTAATGAAGAAAAACCTAGTTTTGAAGGGGATATTGTTTTTAAATGATATTTTAACCTTTAAGTTATTTTAAAAATGTTTTTAAATGAATTTTAAATATTGATTTGAAATAGGTGTGTGGTTTCCCCTTTGGTGTGAATGATTTAATGTTTACTTTAAAATATTTTATGGAAAGAAGTATTCAGACTTGTTTTGGATGTTAAAGTGTAAGATACATATTTTAAGGGTGTATTAAAAATGTTTAAAAATGGTTTTTTATATCCATTATTTTCCAAGGAGTGTTTGGAATAGTGTTTTTGATTTGTGAAAAGGGTCAGAATATTGAGCTATGATTTGGTGTTAAAGTACCATTGGGTCCTTACTAAATAATAAAGGTTGAAATGGTTCATTCGTGGTTTTTTAAATGTCTTTAAAGGTAAATGTGTTGAACCTTGTAAATTGATAAATGATGGTATGGTCAAGATGTTGGATTGAGTCTCTGAGAACCAATGGAATTTATGTTGTAGGGGATGTTGGACACAAAAATCTACATCCATCATTTAGATACCATACTGAGGCTCTGGGAATCAGTGGTATTTTATATGGTTTGTGATGTTGGAAATGATTCTCCACATCCATGGTCTAGGATGTTGGACATGGTTCACCATATTCATGGTTTATAATGTTGTACATGACGCTCCACATTTATGGTTTAAGTATCAAAATGATGCTATAGGAAAAAATAGTAGTTGGACATGGTAAGGGTACTTTGGAATGATAATTATCTATACTAATAATTAAATGATTAATGAAAAAACCTTTATTTATAAAAATTATGCATGACCCTTTATTTCATGGCTTACACGACCAACTTTGTCTGAGGTAAGTTGGTTAGCTCGGGTGTCACTTTAGAACCTAAGAGAAAACATGTTAATTAATGAATGGTTATTGGGAAATATCTCTTATTTTTTGTGTTGTTTATTTTTCATTATATATCTATTTAAACTTTTCTCATACTAGACATTTCTTTAGACACCATTGGTGGTTGGCTACTGAGTTATACTCACACTCTACTCGAGTTTCCATGGTACTTGGGTACTTGAGTAAACCACTCACCTATTTATTTTAGGCATAGGTTTGGGATGAGTTCCAGGTTTATTTTTTACGATAAAGCTAAGTAGATTAAGAATATTTGAGATTGAGTTTGGGGAGGGGATTTTTGTTGCAGTTGAGCCTCATGAAATTTAGTTTTCTTATTTATTGTATCCTTATTTGGGTATGCGATCCACCTAGTGGGATATCATCTTTATGTTACTATACTTCTTCCTCATGTATATTATTATTATTATCAATTAGGTTGTTTATTCATACTATTTCCTATGATGTATTTATTTATGATTACATGATAGATGATTAATTTATCTATTACCGTGCACTATAATCTGTGGGAATGGTTTCCCCAAGTATTACCCTAGACCCATGCTGCTAGTCATGAACCTCCAACATATGGGGAGGAATTCTTGAGGTCACGTGGTAGACCACTCCAGTTATTATTCATATATTGAATTAGTGAGGTATGTTATAAAGTGTCATTAAAGGAATTATTCTTTCTATTTTGTTTTTGAATTTTGGGTTTTGGTAGACTGAAGATTTAGAATGTGTTAGGGCTTGTGATGGATATCAGGCTGGTGCATTGAGAACACCTACTTCAGTAGGAAGCCCATGTTACAATGGGTTGAGATTGATATTTTTGGTATTCTATGTTACATTTTTTTGTGATTTTTTCCTTGGATAACACATGTGTGGTTTGGATGTTTTAATTTATGATGGATATCTGGCTATTGGACCATTGGTAAAAGACTAGTGATTTGGTTTTTGACTCATGGCCTATGGATCCCAAAGACATCTCATGCATTCTATCTTGAATGTAGGATTCAAATGGCATATATTCCTTTTAGTGTGAGATTTCAATGATTATAGAAGCATATTTTTTTAAGGAATCAACAACTACTCTTATAGATTTTTTTACTTCTTGACATTTTACTCAAATAGAATGATTTGTATATGGATTATTTTCTTATGGAAAGTCATGTGAATATATGGTGAGATACTCTACAAGGAAGATTATGATGAGGAAATACTAGTTCATGGTAGGTGTAGTGACCTTGGTGGGTCAGCATGGTACATGTGAATAACCATTGGTCCCCTTATGGGTGGTTTTTATTTGGGTTTAGTTACTTATAGTGTACAGTGACAACCTATATAGTTTTTACCAAATCATCCTGGGAGTAGTCTTATGTGTTGATTCTTGGAGTGGATGGGTTCCCTTACTATGGGTGGGTGGTTTCTAAAATTATTTCTTTTATATGTGAGACTATAGATATTGGAGTTATAGAATATTGATGCCATGTGATGTTGGGACCAAAGTGTTCTTGATTCCTCGTGTGCTGTGAAATTATATGAATTGACCTAGACCTAGGTGGTTGGACGTAGTGACCTATAATGAGACTTGACTAGTAGGGTATGGTGGGAGAGCATAGAGATCTTATTTTATGTGTCTCTAGTTTAGGGAGTTGGTTTTATGTGAATTTTGAGGTTGAACCATGAGAGGGGTTGGACAAGTTATGAGTGCCTTTAGGTGCGTGAGGAACTAGTGGATACTTTAGGATTTTGATAGTTGTTCACCGAAAGTTCTTCCTAGTATGGGGGTTAGACATGTATGATTCCTTTTTTTGAGAAGGAACATTTGTGTGCTAGTGGTTTAGGCTTGTGGTTGGTTTCAAGAGGGTCTAAATCATTCAGGTTCTTAGACTAGGTAATAGCTGTGTAGGAAAGATGTTCCTAGTGATTATGAGTTGGATTGTGATAAAAATTTTTGCTTGAGGGTATGTGGTATTAGGAGTGTGTGTTTGGTTGGGTAGAAACTATACAAGTAAGTTAGAACTGGTGTGATGAAGTAGGGGTGAGTATATTCTTCCTATGGATATGGAAATACTCAAAAGGGGTTTTAGTGTGAGTCATGTCTAGATGCCAAGTTTTATTAAGAAGAAAATCATTTACAGTGTGGATGCTTCAAAAGTTCAGGTAGTTTTTAGAGGGAAAGACTGATTAGGTTCCTAGTCTAGTTATCTCTAGATGAATCTTCAGGAATGCAGTGGGATCTTAAGTGAACCCAATGGAACTCTTGAATGATTCTCAAGTCTTGAGTGTTGTGAAAGTGTTTTTAGCTCAGGGAGTTTCATTTTTTGTTGATATGAATGAAGAGTAATCTTTCCAGGTGATATGGGAAAGTAGAAAAGAAATGGGCAATGGATAGGGCCTGTGAGATGAGTGTTCATGTGATGTGTCTCAGAAGAGTTGAAAAAAGGTGTTGTGTTTGGTTTACATAAGAGAATGTAATAGTTAAGTGTTAATGGGATATTTGAGGCCTAAATGCGTAGGGATGAATGATGAAATTTGTCTTGTGAATAAGTAATTACAGAAGTATACAAATATGGTGATTGAGTTAACTGGGAAGCCATGGGCAGGCTGATAACCAATGTGTGTGTGATGAGAGGCTTAAGGGGGTGGTATTCCAATTCAATTTGGTGAGAATTATGATATTATAGTAGAGGGAACTATAACATGGGAGGATTAGGCATGAAGGGACTACCAATCTAGGTTGAACCATGTTTAGAGTGTTATAGGATAATGTGTTAGGTGAGGTATCATGTCTTAGGAGGAGAGATGCGCATGTGGTTTCAGTGAGACCTTTAAAGGTTTGTGCTTAGGGAAGTTGTTAAGGATGAACCATGTGGTGAGGATTATAACACTAGTTATTTAAAAGTGTATACATTGTTTTTAAAAATTTTATTATGGGTTTCATTTATGATGTTCTTATGAGTTTTGAGAAGGTGTTTGTTCAATTTTTGGAGATATGCTTTGGGGATGGTGGTTATGGCCTCATTTTGCCATCATGCTTGGTGTTGGAAGGATCATAGCCCATGGAGATGGGAAATGAACCAGGGATGTGATGACATGGATGCTCCTATTGAGAGGAGTGGGTTGAAAATCATGGTAATATAACCCTCATGCAGGGGGGATCAGAAATTTTTGAGAAAAATCGATAGATGATCAATTTGGAATTATGTTAGCAGTGAACAAGTGGAGCTTAGTATGTCAGGATTTTCAGGGAATTATAGGTATGGAGTCAGACATGATAGAGTATGGGGTCTGAGTTTCTATCTTAAGCTAGGATGGTTTGAGGTTATGCAAGTGATCTTGGGTCAATGGTGTATCATTATTCATTGTGTAGCATAGTGGTGTAAATGGATGGTTGGTGGATCAATCTTGGAATGCCATCAAAATTTAGGTACAATCTTCAGTTGGTGTTTTTGGGTGATTACATGATGCCTCTGGGTATAAAGGCATCATGATCTGGAAAGTTGGTGACATAGTGGTTTTAGAGATTGTGTCCTTGGATCAACTATTTGAACTTGAATTACATGAATATTCATTGATTTTAATATTATTAAAATATCTTATTACATATTGTTTATTATTCTACATGAAATTAACATAATAATGTCTAAGATTATTTGTCACATTGATAAGGTTATAACCATTCCCTTATATAATGAGAACCTTGAAATTCCATGATGATATAATTAAAAATTGTTCTACAGTTGGATAACATACTATAATAGGGAATATAGTATGTAGACCATCAGGTGAAAGTACTCATAAGTGGATAAGGCTTCTTATCATAAATTTCACACTTCGTAATCTCCAAGATGGGAAATAATGAGAACAAACTCTCCATTAGGAATTAATCATGTTTTGGAATTATTAAATATTCCTATCTATGAGTGTGTATAATGGTCATTATACTTTAATATTATTATTAATGTGTGTCATGACACACACACTTAGATGTATTTAGTAAACCATGATGATGTCAGTTCATAGTGAATTTGCATACGTTGGCGGTGTCATAAGTGACATGATATTAATGAATAAGCTAAGGAATTATTTTTCCCTTAAATCTTTATGGATGTTTATATCTTGAACCTTTTATTGGAATATAACCATAATATTAAATTCTCTAGATACGGTGTAATGACATGTTTTTTTCAAACAGTCAAAGAAATAAATATCGAGCATATAGGTTGATGACACAAATTTGAAACTATCTTGATGAAATATTGTGAAAAAGGGATAATATTAAACAACAAGCATTCATATGTGGTTTTATTCATTGAGATTTTAATTTCTTTCTCTTGGGTTTTTTGACCCATTTCTTGACAGCAATATAAGACTTTTTGTTATTCACCTAATGATAACAAGAAAGAATCCTAGAGGGTAAAAAACTAACTGTTTCTATTGATCTAGATTAAATCCTATTTGAATTTAATTAATTAATTAAATATTATTTTCAAGACCAAATAATAATTTTATTCGAGTTTTATTGATTGCATAAACTAAATATATATTTAGTCACAAGATTGTAAATACAATATATATATTTATTTTATTTTATATTTATTAAATAATTTTTTATTGGTTTGTAGATAAAATATTTATTATGAATAAAGTGTTTATTTAGGTATTCAATAAATAACAAGGATTTCGAATGGACCATGACCACATCTGATGAAGAATATTAATTTAAAATCCAGTTTAATAATATTTTTATTGCATGAGTTAGCACCGATGCCATAAATTAATCATAATAATGTTATTATTTTGGCATGGGGTTTAATAAATAGTATTATATTATTTTAGGGTCAACAAGAAATTAAATAATATTTTATCCTAAACCCTGTATCTATAAATATATAGTAATATATATTGTGTAGTGTGGTTAAAATTGAGAACAGAGAATTATTGTGCACAATAGACCTCTCTCTCCCCCTCTCTCGAACTCCTATTATCTTCCTCTAAAAATGAGAAGAACACATTCAATCTCAAAGGATTTTAGAGTGATCAAGATGAAAAATGAATTATGATTGATTAACCATGCTAGAACCCAAAAATAAATTGGTGTTTCTCGGAGACCAAAGAAGCACACGTAGATCACCGCTAGAGGAATTCTATACTTGAATCATATTAATGCACTAAAGGTAATCCAAGAAGGGTTTCTATATGATTAACATCATCTTGAAATAAATATCCTTGATGAGATAATTTATTATTTTTATCTAAATAAATTAATTAAAAATTTATTGCTCTAGATATTCTATTGGGGTTTTGAGAAACTATAAATTAAAAAAATGTTAATTTAATGCCCAAAAGGCCCTTCCATTATGATCAGAACCCAAAAAGTGGTATCAGAGCATTCATGTTCATATTTATAATTATTTAATTGATTTTTGATTATTTATCATTTAAAAGTTAAGATTAATTTAATGTTTTAATTCATTCATGATCTATTATCAACAACTATTTTTCCAATTCATAATTTCTCACAAATATTACCAAGATCTGTGAATGATTATTGAGGTTTACATATAAAGAACCAATATAGAAGGACCAAGGATCATGGATTGATAAAACACAAATACATAGTGTTTACATATTTTTTACTCACTTTGTACCAATTTTAATTGCACCAGGACGCCAGTGTGGATTCTGGGTTATCATGTAATAAGTACATTCCACATGCAATAAATGTATAGTGTGAAGAGAATCTAGGGTATAACATATATTTCCCAGAGTACATTCTATGTAGTTTGACAACACACTATGTAGTCTACACATTTTCAATATGGAAAACACAGAGTCAAACTATGTCATGTAATTAATGCACCACATGTCTTTAATACATGATGTGTATAGATTTGAAACTATGTGACTAGAATTACATATTATGTATCCTCCATAAACATTTTCTACTTAATAAATGTTTTTAAGAAGTACACACAGAGTCCCTAGGTATGCACTAAAAGTATTCAGTGAAGATAAGTACACATCATGTAGCTGGCTTGTATATGCCTTGTACTTTACCTATTTGTGTGAAAATATTAAAATTAATTAATTACTTCTTAAACATTATCAACTCGAGTTTTATGGGTCATTATGTTGATAATTATTTCTGTTCACTAGGTTTTATATTATATTAAATGTTTAATTAATTTTGAATCATTTTATGACAATGAATCATGTATAGTTATTGTATATTAAATACTTAACACATTAAATTGTACATGTTACATAATTTTAATTCATTCCATGGGTCATTAAGTTTATAGCACACATCATGAATTTATGAAATATGAAATGTACAAAGTATGTCATATGAGTGCATTATTTATAATTAGACCATATTGAGTTGTTCGGACATGTAATCACTAGCTAGCTTCCATATAAAAAGATGTGTACTATTTTAATGAGTTTTAAATAAAATAAAATAATTTATTTGTTTTAAAATCACTATGAATAATAAAATTTTGGATATTTGGATAAAATAAGATAAAATGAATTAATTGATTAATCAGATAATTAATCTGATTAATTTGTGCATGATTTATCTTATTAAATAATGTGTTGAAATGAGTGATAACTAATTTTTTTAAATGTGAAATAATTGGATTTTTATGACCGTTCATGAGACTGAATAAATCTTGTGTATGAGTTGGAATTATGTAATTTAATTTATTTCATGGTTTTTCAATTTTAATTATTAAATTAAATTTCATGCCCTGTGTGTCATCCCTCCCTCTATTATTATGTAGGACTTATGTTTGCAATATTATTTATGTAATTCCACCTGAACAAATCCTTTGGTTCCCCCCACCCACATGTGGCTTATAAATACTTATAATTAATAGAATATCCTAAAGAGTGTGGAGACAGTTCAAGATGGAGCCAAGATGTTACCAACCCAGGTGATACATAGGTGCACAGGTGCAATGCTGCAACTCATACCAAGACTGACATAATGATTTTCCCCTAGGTAAAAGTTTGATTTATTATCCACTCAATAAATCAACCATTAGATAATATCATGATTGGGAGATTTTTTTATTTATGCCATATGCATTATTTATTAAATATATGTAAGACCACCATCACATTAATAAATGAATTAATGTGAAAAGATGCAATATAAATACATGGATTATGCATAAATGATTTATCCAAAATGGTTAATTAATTAAGTGAAATATAATTAGAATTAACATGAAATGTAATGGTTAAAATAAGATAAAAGTTATGAATAATAAAATACAATCCTTTATCATAATATTAATTTATTAAGGATTCCATCATCTGAATGAGGATGAACCCAGAGTTTAAGTATTGATTCATCCTCTATCGGGGGCGCTTTTAATTATTGGGGAATATTAACTGTGATATTGGGTAAAATTAATTGAATCTGTATTGGGTATTATGGCCTTTATATGTCCAAAATTTTTTTGGAGGCAAGTGTTGATGAATCTGAGTTAGGGTTTCTGGATTGGGGATTCTACTTAACAAATCACGGAGATGCAGGAACACAGTTAACAAGAACATCTACCAAAATATTTTTTAATAATTTTCATATCCTCCATATGGATTATAAGAAAGGAAATATGGATCCTTTCCACTGTAATTTCAATGAAACTAGAAATTCCAAGTTGAATGGAGAGAGTTATTGTAACTTGATAAAATAGTGGAATATTTAATTAAAAAGTCATTATAAATTACCATATAAATTTTAATCAAGAAAAAGTATTAATAATATTCCATTTTAATGTATAAAATAAATATAAAGCTCTTCATCCACATTATACATGCGATTATCTTTAGAGAAAGATAATATACTCACTAGAATTAACTTCCTAGAGTGGTTTAGGTGCCTTCAAGTTGTGTCATTCCATGAATAAAAATCTTACATGATAGAGTCCTCAATTCCTGATCCACTACCCAAGGAGGTGAGTGTATTAGTTCATTGTCTATGGAAAACAAATGAATGATGCTATTAATGTTCAATTATTAATACTGTCTGTTGAGTCAAAAGCCTTTTTTAATTCTCAGTTCATTTTTTTGGGAATCACACTCTTTCTTAAATACCTAATCACCTATTATTTTATGTCATAAGTATTTTTAAAATGAAATAATATATCTTGTTAACATACTTTCTTTAAGATATTTTAATTCATATTTTTTCAATATGATTTCTTTCATATGCATACAATAATTATCATACTCATGAGTTTTTACATAAAAAATTCATTCCATGATTATCGTAACAGGGATGGATATGTTTTTTTTATCAAACTCACCAAATATGATTTTTATTTTACACACTAGAAATAGTTTACATTGTACACACTATCCAGTATCGTACCAACATTTAAAATAATACTCACCATAACTACGAGAATCATCAGACTCATTCAAACTCATTTTATTTTATCCATAGAACTGTATCATAATAAGTTGAAAACCATTAAATAAAAATAATGTTGCATATTCTATTTTGATATTCTTTATAAAACGATGTTGTTGTTTTAGTTATAGGATGACTGTTGGAGTGCCAGGTGTCCAAGTCCCTCCTTATTTTGAATAGAAAATCCAATCGTTGGAATCGAAGATGATTGTTGGGATGTTGGCCTATAAATACTAGTTCATTTGAATGATCTTAGAACATTTGATGAATTCAATACACTGTTTGAGAGATCTATCAAATTGTTTCTTTGTGCAAAAGAATTTAAAGAGTTCGAGTTGTGAACAACTCATTCTATATACTTGTTACTTCCAAGAGTTTTTCTTGGCCTATTGAGACACTGATCATTAGGGATTACAATTGAGGGATTATATAGAAAGGAATATAGTTATGATGATCATTTGTGGATTGAGGGATTCCTATTCTAGGAAGACAGAGTCACCGATCACCTTCTTGATCGAGGGATTTTGGGGATAGCATGATAGAATCTGATCATCATATCCGACGATTAACCTGGTGTGGGTAAGATATAATTTCTTGAAAGTATAAATTAAGGGACCTCTATCCAAGGTTATTGGATACCCTTCTATCTGGGTTAAAATAATTTTATATTCATTTTCTATTCCTTACATTGTGATTAGCATTTCTGTAATTATGATCCTTTAAATTACTCAATATGATTCTGTAAGCTATATGATATAATCGCTGTATTGTTTTACTATGATCATCGTAACCATTGTGATTACGACCCTTTACACTCATACTTTGATTAAATTGTTTTCTTCATAAGAATACAATTTATTTTAATTACAAATTATGGAATACAAATTATAATTAATATAATTACTATTTTTCTTTTAAACGGACCCGAGGCCCAGTACAATTAATTTTTTTTAATACATTAATAGGTATTGTGAATTGAATTAGTTTAAATTATTTTAAACTAAATTCCTCTAGGGATAAAAAATAAAAGTTTTTAAACCTACAATTCACCCCTATTGTATTGTTCCATCTACATATACATTACAATCCAAATATTAGTATCAGCAGGGGTTTCCACTACTCATATATTTTCTGACATTTCTTCTTCAAATTAGTTATATTTATTATATACACTTTTTGGTTATAAATATTTTTTATATTAATGTGTAATGTGGAAAAATAATTTTTATACAGTTTTAAAGATAGGACGAAATTTCAGTTGAATTAACAATATCAATCCTACAAGACAACCAATTTATAATGGAAACAATTATTAATACTGGAGAGAAAAAATTAAGACCTTTTTGATCAACATTGGAGTTGATAACTTTGTTATGTTGACCAAAGAGTATAAAATTTTAGAATAGGAAATTAGACTATTTACCAATCAAGAGAAATATGAATATTAATTGAATTACAAGGTACAAAATACATTACTTTGTTCTATGAATAGAAATATATATAACCATATTTTATCTTGTGAAGCAGCCAACAGTATTTGGAAGAAGCTATAAATTACTCATTTCAGTACATATAAAGTTATTGAAATAAGAATAGACATGCAAAGATCATATTATCAAGCTTTCGAGTTCCCTTATAGATAACCTATTGTTAAAGTTAAACAGAGATTCCTGACAATTGTGAACAGTTTAAAATACAAGGGCTGAAATGGACTAGATGATGAGATCCTAGTTGTAAAGATCACAAAAATCATGACAAATGAATTGTAATAAAAAGGATAGCTATTCATGAGTGAAGAAAAGTCACAAATGTTACTCTTGATGATTTATTTGGAACTCTCTTACAATATGAGAACATATTAGAAATAGATATAGAAAAAGGAAAAAAAAGAATAGTGGAGAATATTTTTCTTAAACTTTAAATCAGATGAAATCTAAGACTCTTGGAAATACAGTTCTGGGGATATATAGATTCCTTCTGGTTTTTGAGAAATTTGAAAACCAAGGGAAAATTTTAACTCACCCATCATACTAATTTCAAACTTAGATTTCATTAGATCCTCAAAGGAATCAGTTAAAGATTCATAAGTTTAACCAAATTTAATGTCATCAATATAAATTTGAACAATCAACACGTTTTTCTTATCTTTCTTTATAAAAAGGGTTGGATTAGAATTTCCCTTAACATAATTATTTTGAAGAAAAAATCCTGTAAGTATATCATACCAAGCTTGAGGGACTTGCTTAAGTCCATATCAATCTTTGGTATGTTTGTAAACATGTTCAGGCTGTTTTGAATCTTCCAAACCAGGAGGTTGTTCAACAAAAACTTCCTCTTGAACAAAAACATTAAGGAAAGTAAATTTAACATCCATTTGAAAAAAGTTTGAAATTTAAGAATGCGGCAACGGAAAGTAGGATACAAATAGATTCAACTATAGCTACTGGAGAATAGTTTTCTTCATAGTCTATTCCTTATTGTTGATTATAGCCTTTAGCAACCAATCTAGATTTATTTCTTACTAAGATTCCATTTTCATCACATTTATTTTTGAAGACCCATTTTAACCCAATAAAAGAACTTTCCTTAGGTCTTTCAACCAAGGTCCAAAATTTATTCCTTTTGAATTCATTTAGCTCATCTTACATAGCTTTTATCCAATCATCATCACCTAAAGTTTCATCAGTGATTTTTGGATCTAATTGGGAAAGGAATGGTAGACATTCTATATTATTTCTTAAGGAACTTCTAGTCCCTATAGGTTGATTTACATCACCAATGATACTATAACTGAGATGATTCTTTAAAAACAACTGATTTGGGTTTTGTAAAACCTATTCATCAACATAGGGTAGGAAGTTTTCTGGGGTAAATACTTTAGAAACATTTTCTTTATCAGAAGGAAATTATAACAAAGGTTGATTATCAGTTTTTGAAAACACATCCGAAGATGTTGGTTGAGGTTGTTTAAAAACAAAAGGATCAGTTTCATCAAATTTGACATGTACTGTTTCTTCAACAGTAGAAGTATTTTTGTTGAAAACTCTATAATACTTAGAATTTGTGGAGTAGCCTAAGAAAATTCCTTCATTAGATTTTAGTGCAAATTTGGGTAGATTATCTTTAGTATTAAGAATGAATACCTTGCAACCAAAAACCTTGAAGTAGGAAATTCTAGGTTTTCTACCATTCCATAACTCATATGAAGTTTTATTAAGAAAAGGTCTAATCAAAACACGATTTGTAGTATAACAAGCAGCACTTACATCTTCAACCCAAAATTTTTTTGGCTATAGAGTATTACTCAACTTGGTTCTAGTTATTTCTTGAAGAATTCTATTTTTTCTTTCAACAACACCATTTTTTGAGGTGTTCTGGGTGCTAAGAAGTTATGAGTAATGCCTTTTCTACTACAAAAAGTTTCAAAATCAGAATTTTGAAATTCTCTTCCATGATCACTATGAATAGTTATCAATGGTAGGTTTTTCTCATTTTTAACTTGGGATATAGAACTTTTGAAATAAGAAAAAGATTCATATTTATTTTCTAGAAAATATACCCATGTGAATCTAGTGCAATCATCAACTAAGAAAAATACATAATATTTTCCTCCAATGCTTCCAGTTTATGTTGGAACAAAAAGCTCCATATGCACTAACTGTAATGCATCAGTGGTTGCGACTTCACCGACTGATTTAAAACTTGATTTATGTTGCCTTCCATATTGACAAGGATCACAAACTTTTGAAGAATAAAATCTAAGCTCTGATAGAAAATTAAATAGTCTTTTCTTAGAGAGTTTGCATAGGTTTCTAAGGTTACAGTATCCTAACCTTGTATTCCACAGCCAAGAATGATATTCCATTGCACTAAGGCAAGGTAGGTCATGGCTCCTAAGGTCTTCTAAGTTTAGTGTGTAAACATTCTCTTGCCTATGAGCAGAAAGAATAAACTCTTCCTTTGAATTGTGTACTAAGAACTTGTCATTCCAAAAATTCACAAGGTAACCTTCATCACATATTTGACTTATGATAATGAGATTTTCCTTAAGACCCTTAATAAATAAAACATTTGAAATCAATGTTTTTCCAAGAAGAACAATGTTATCAATACAAATAATTTCTCCTTTAGCATTATCTCTGAAAGTTAATTTTCCTCCTTTTGTCTTAATAATCTTTTCAAAGAAGTTTTTATTAACAGTCATATGCCGGGAACATCCACTATCCATGTACTAAGTATTTCTTTTGGTACTTTCTCTATTTTATGGAAAATAAGAATGTTAGACTTTCAGAATCCAAACTTTCTTGGATCTTAAGACTTTAGAAAGAAAAATTTTAGGTATCCACATCTTCTTAGAGAAATAAACTTTATGAAAACCTAAAGGCTTGGTTTTGTTTAAGGAATAATTTTTTTCCCAATGTCCACCTCACTGGCACTTAGTGCAGAAAGGAGCACTTTTAGGAACAAAATAATTATTACTAAAAATCGGTTTTGAACTAGTATAACCAAATACAGAATTATTCCTTAGAGGTCAAATTTGAGAATACATTTTATCAAAATTTTCCTTACTTAGGGTAAAGTTTGACAAACACTTCCTCATGGAAAATATTTCTGACTTTAGTCTAATAACTAAGTTCTTATCTTCAAAAACATTAGCTTTAACACTAGAGTTAGGCTCGAAATTTTTTTCTTATAAATTACTTTTTCTAGGTCCTTAGAAAGTTTATCCTTCTCAGAATTAACTTCATCAAGGTTTTTTTGAAATACTTTCAAAATAAAATGTTTTCTTATCAAGATCTTTAGAAATATTTGATATTTCATAAGTAAGATTAGATATCCTAGAATTTTCCTTATCAATATTTCTCTTAACTTTAGAATTTTCATTCTCAAGAAGCGTAGAAAACTTAGAAACTTCTTAATAGGTAGTTAAAGTATTATCCGCATCAGAAGAAGATTCTTCATCCAAAGATTCATAGTATTTACTATCACTATAATTGGAATTAAAGGATATATTAGTCATAGATTCAGCATTGTGTACCTTAGCCATTAAGCAATGATTTTCAATAGGTAGTCTGGTTATTAGACCAAGATTCTTCTATCCAGAAGATTCATAATATGAGGATTAATCGGAAGAGTCTCCACCACTGGCACTCTAGGTGTGATTATCTTTCAAAACATTCTTAGCTTTAGCTTTGTAGTACTTCTTTCTACTTATTTCAGAATGCTTTTCCTTTGCTTCTTTTCTCTTAATCATAGTTCAATCAGGCTTTATGTGTCCATCTCTTTTACATTCATAACAAGTGAATTCAGAGTCTTTCTTGTATTTCTTTTCTTACTGTATCTGGATTGAGAGTTTTCCTATCCAATAATCTTGTTCATCCTTCTAGAAAGATTGGATAATTCATTTTCTAAGGATTCACTTACACTAGATTCGGATTATATAACAACCTTCTTGGATTTAGATCTAGTAACTCTCTCTGGAGTCTTAGATTTCATATGATTAGAAGTTTTTATAAAAGAAAAACTCCCATTTCCATTCTTCTTCTTGAAATTATCAGCATCTTTCTTCATTCTAGTCTCATGTAGAAGAAGAGTTCCAAATAATTCATCAAGAGTGATCTGTGATACTTTCCTATTCTCATCTATAGCTGTTCTCTTAGATTCCCACTCAATAGGAATGATGTCTATGATCTTATCTAAAAGTGCCTCATAATCTAATACTTTCTCACCCATAGATTTTAATCAATTAACAACAGTCATTAATCTCTGTTGTACCATACATATAGGTTCTACAAAAGGAAAGAAAAAACCATGGTACTCAGTTCTAAGCATAGCTCTTCTAGTTTCAATAACTTTGGAAGTTCCAAAGTGAGTAACTTCGAGTTTCTTCCAAATACAATTTGCTGCTTCACAAGAAGAAATATGGCTATATATATTTTTGGTCATGGAACACAACAAAGTATTGCGTATCTTATAGTTAAATTGATATTCTGATTTCTCTTGGTTAGTAAAATTTCTGACTTCCTTATCTGGAATATTGTAATCTCCAGTAAGTATAACGAAGTTGTCAACTCTATTATTGATTAAAAAAGTCTTCATACAATCTCTCCAATATTCCTAATAATTCCCATAAAAAATAGGTGGTCTAGTAGGATTTAAGTTGTCTATGGAACCAACATTGATTCCTGCCATCTTAAAAAAAATCTTTCCACACAAACTTATCGATAATAAAAGTTTGTAAACAAGGATATAAATATCCTAAGTAAGGAAAATATAGAACAATGAAAAACTTGAGAAAGAAAACTTATATGTGAATATAAGTATTTCAGAGACCTCCTCTGATACCAATTTTAGTATTGATATGATACTGATTGTAGTATCAGAATAATGATGTAGATGCTCAATATACAAGAGGGGGGGGGGGGGTGAATTGTATACTTTAAAAATTCTTTGAGAACTTTTAAAGTTGGTTAGAAACCTTTATATTGTTTAACAAGGTTAAAAAAGGTAAATTTACAAAACTTCTAAGTTCTATAAACTTTCTTGATTCCAGAAATGTGATTCCAAGAGTGTAATTCCAAAAAAGTGATTCCATAAATGAAACTTGACAAAAGTTTACAAAGATAAAGATTCTACCTTAAAGTGTATATAATCTCACTAAATCAATGTATACAAGTATAAGGAAGTATAATATAGTTATACTTTCCTCAACAATCAAAATGTAGTGAAAAAATTGAAACAATATAAGTAATAAGTAGTAAATATTTTAACCCAAAGAGAAAGGTATCCAACAACCTTGGATAAAGGTCCCTTAATTTATAATTTTAATAAAGTCTATCTTACCCACACTTGGGTAATCCCTCAATACGAAGATCGGAGTATGTCTTGCTATCCCCACAAGTCCTAAACTTCAAGGTAGTCAGCACCTCTGTCTTCCTATCCCCTGAAGCCCTTGAATGTACTCAGAAACATTCAGAGTCACACGAATAAATTCTGCACAAGATGTTCAGTACACACAAGGAATGAAAAGTCTCTCTCTCTTGAAATCACTCCACCAGTATGTAATCTCTATATTGATAAATTTTTTGTAGAATAGTAATGAAATAATTCAAATGAGCTCCTATTTATAGGCACATTCTCAACGAAAAAATCTCTCCTCCAATGGTCATATTTTTCCTTGCATTTCGGAGGGACCCATACACGTGTCACTCAAACAACGGTTAGTTAGTAATTGAATGGACAACATCGTTTTATAACCAAAACATGAGTATGAAAAAATATGATTGTTTAAAAAAATTCATTTTTCAGAGTGTAAGGAGAAATAAAAGTTTTGTCTGACAAAAAACACATTCGGTGTCTAAAACACATAGATATTAAGATTCTATCTTCAAAGGAATTCAGAACCTGAATTCTATAGAATTATGGAGTCTTAATTTCAAGGAAATCTGGAGTCTAAATTCATAAGAATTCAGAGTCTGAACTTAAAAAGTTTGGAGTCTGAATTCATAAGAATTCAGAGTCTAAACTGAGAAAGTTCAGAGTCTGAATTCAGAGAACTCAGAGTCTGAACTTCAGAAAGTTCGGAGTCTGAATTCAGAAAACTCAAAGTCTGAACTCCGAAAGTTCGGAGTCTGAATTCAGAGAACTCTAAGTCAGAACTTCAGAAAGTTAAGAGTCTGAATTCAGAGAACTCAGAACCTCAACTTCATAATGTTTGGAGTCTGAATTCAGAGAACTTGGAGCCTGAACTTTAGAAAGTTCGGAGTCTGAATTCAGATAACTCAGAACCTAAATTTGGATCCTGAAAATAGAATTCTCTATATCTAAGTATTTATAATATTCCAATGTTTTAGATATGAAACTGAATTTTATACTTAGACATGATATAAATAATGAAAAACATAGTAAGGATAAATTTCCTTGGGGAAGGAAAATTTCCTTATAAACATAAAGCATAGGGTAAATGAAAATTTCCTTAAGATAAGGTGTTTGTGATTTTCAAAACATAAAGGAATGGTAAAGTCACAAAGAAACCTTATTGACTCCACAATCTCCCCAAACATGAAGGAATGTAAAAGTCATAAGGAAACCTTATTGACTCAACAATCTCCCCTTTTTTAGAAAGCACAAACATCCTTACGAAAAAGAATATAAGGACTTAGAAAATATTTTTCTTAACTTTGAAAGTAAAACTTTTCTCCCTTAACACATGGGATAATATTAATACAACTAACTCTACCTTAGGCTTTGGACACACTAAGGATTGTATTCTAGATTTCCAAAATGATACTTAGCATTTTATTGTATATAGAAATCTTCTTGGATAAGAACTTCCCCTTACTTAGGGAAATGTTTTCTTTTCTTAGTATACGTTTTTCCTTTCTCCCCCTTTGTGATTTTCAAAAATGAATACAGGGAATGGAAAAGAAAAAATGGTACCTGAAATATTAGTACTAGAAAACAAAATATATGAAGAGAAACCCAAAAATTTCATTAGGATTGGAAAAATTTGTACAAGGAAGGAATACAACAAAAGATCGGAATTGAAAAAAATTATCCTTCCTTATCCTTCAGCATCAACTTCTTTATAATAGTTTTGAGCTTCTTCAGCTCCTTGTGATCTTCCTCTGCTCGCTTGAGAATATGATCCTCATCCTTAGTTTTCTTCTCTAGGGTCTTGATTCTTTCTTCCCGATCCTTAAAAACCTCTACCTAAGCCTTTAAGGCTTCTTAATACTTGAAAATCTTTTCTTCTATCTTAATCCTGAGATCCCTTTCTCTCTTCTAACTCTGAGCAACTGAATACAACTTCCCATTCAGATCTTTCACTTATTGAATATGAGAATTCAGTTCTAGAGTAATCTTCTCCTCAAAACTATTTTTGAGATCCTTGATCTTCACATATTCGGTGTCAAATGAATCCTTGACACTGTCTTGGAATTCATCAAGATTTCTCATGTCTTCTATAGTTTTCCTTGAACAAATGGTCATCTCCTTACAGGATATTCTGTGGGCTTCGTAGTTTATGAAAAAGCTTTTGAAATCTCTTTCAAGCTTGGCACACTTATCCTTCACCATGGATACTGAATCTGATTTTTGATTTAGTGTGTTTTAAAGCATTTGGAATCTCGAGTCTATACTTAGAAATATTGGGATAGTGCCAACAATATTCTTCAAAGACTGAACTATGAAATCATGTCCCAAAGAAGACGATTCTGAATCTAAAACTTTTCTTGGTGAGTTTTCTTTTTCTAACTCAGCAACTTTCCTCTTTGATGAACCACCAGATTCTTTCTTCTTAACCACAGCTTTGGTAGGTGTATCGACAACAACCTATTTTCCCTTATTAACCTTTAGAATGTCTTTCTCATCAAGGGACTCATGTTCACTATCAGATAGCTGAACAATTTCGTCTTCCTATATCTATTCCTTGTCAGCTCCTACCTTAGCATCTTCTGGATGAATGAAATGGTGCTTAAAACTTTCTTTTTCATATAGATTATTCACTTCTTCTTCAACCTTGTCATCTTCACCTTTATCATATTTCCCAGGGGTAGCAAGCTTTGAGGACTCAGCTTTTGAAGTTCAGATGGAAAGCTTCTCATAAGTCATTTCCTTATCATGAAAATCTTCTACTTTCTTAATAATATCTTTGGTGTCACCACTGCCTTCTTCTTCCTCTTCTTCTTCTTCTTTTTCTTCTACTACTTTTTTGTTGAACTTTTTACGGAGTCACAAATTTCTTTCCTAGTGTCTCCGGTAAAGCTTTTACTAAGAAATATTCTAGTACCAGAATATTTTTAGAGGCTTTCTCAGCATCCTTCAGAAGTGATTGCACAATCTCTGCTTCAGTCAACTTCTTCTTTTGTTTCTTTTCTTTAGATTTTCTTTCAAGCTCATCAATAGTCTTTTCTTTTAAGTCTTTTGCTTCATCAGGATCCAAACCAAAACTAGGCTCCCCTACTTTCTTTTTCTGCTTTCCTTCCCTCCATTTAGCTACTACCTTATCCAGATATGCGTTTTGCTTCTTAGGATTTGGTGGTGCGGATTGGGTTTCCTTAGCCATTGGAGTTTTTTCCTTTTCTAACACTTCCTTCACTTTCATATTCTTTTCACCCTTTTTGGAAGTCTCATCCACTTCCTATTTATTTGATAAGGATTTAGATTCTTCTTCCGAAAAGTCATAAAATTCTTCATATTCTTTAGAAAATCCAACATTCATCCTTCTCAAAGTGTCATCACTTACCAGCATGACATTTCAATTTATTGGTTTTGAACTACAAGGTATTTTGAAGAACTCTAAACACCGAACAATAAGTTTTGAGAGAATGACTGGATACAAAATAATCCGAGCCTTTAGATTTCCATTCTTTATATTCTATATTGTAATAAAAATATGATTAACCAATTTTACCTTTCTTAGATTCACCAAGAAATCCAAGATATACATGTCACTCTTCTTCAAAATATCCTTGTCCCCTTTTCTCAGAATGATGATTCCTTGAACCCATAATTCAAGAATCTAGAAATTTGTAGATACGTGAACAATATTCAGAGTCTTAACATCTGAAAGACCAAGTAATTATATAGCCTTCACCTTAACAAATATTCCTTGGAAATTCGGAAGCTTATAGGAACAAAACTCTGCCTCAACCTCCTAGGAAACTCCAATCAAACTAGCAACCTTGGTATAAGATAAAGAATATGTCTTCCCATAGCACTTAAAAGAAAATTTGTCTTTTCCTTCTTCCTTGAAAAAACTCGCTAACTCATAGAATTCAAATAACAAGTCTGGATATACTAGATCCCGATCTCCTGGTTTCGATATGAAAAAATCTCCCATCCATTCTACTTGATGTTCTTTGAAATGATTGAATCATACTTGGCAAAGAAATTTGGATGAACTGACCTTTCTCTATAAATTTTCCATTCAGAAATTGGCTTGACAATTGACATGTCTTTTTGAGAAGATACTTCGATAGAAATTTAGAAGCAAGAATATAATGACCCATAATTTACACACATTGTTATTACTTAAAAATTGAAGCATACTTGTTACAACATATAACAAAACCATGGTAGGACCGTATAGGTATAGTGTCTTTATAAACTGGTAAACATAAACAACTGGTTCATAAACCATCTACACTGTCTCTCTTTTATTTTATCATATCTAGAGTCCCTTTTTGGAATATCTTACTTAATAACCTTCTTCCTGACATGAGGAAGGAAAACATACAAAAGGGTGAGCTTGAATGATCAGTAAGGGTAAACAAAAGAAATATTAATCACAACATATTCATAAGAATATAACATTTTGGAAATCTTAACCTGCAAAAGAGATTATAATTTCATAACATGGGATAAATCATAGTAGTGAAATGTAATACCAATAATCATAACATAAGATATGAAACTTTGTGGCATACACACATAATCATAGAGAAGCATTTCTTAGTATTCAAGACTCATTTCCAAGACTATCTTAGCGGACAAAGTCCATTTCTGAACCGAGTTCACTCCTCGTTTCAGTCCTGTATCACTGAACTGGTTTAACTTGCCATTCCATCCATGTCTATCTCATGAGGTATAAAATCTTTACCCAATTTATTGGAGGGAGATATATGTCCCACCCATCTCATAATGATACCATTCTTATGTGTGCCACAATATCATAAATCATACATCATATCATAACCCATGTAATAAAAATGGGATTCTTAAACATCATGCCATCATAACATAAGTCATATAAGATAAAAGGACTTCATAAAAATAATTCCATCATAACATAATAAAATCAATGTTAAAATAGGTATAGAAATATAACCCTATATTATATTCGATGGAAAATAATTTTGATAATATGCTTGAACTCCATTCTTGAGGAAAATATCCTTTCTACTTCAAATTTTTTTTTCCTTTCTTAACATGTCATACAATTTTAAACTAAAAGAAGTTGATTAAAAATAAACTTGAAAACTTTTAAAGGAAGATTCATGGAAATAATGTTCTAAAAATCCATTCATTCTATATAAGTTAAAAAAACATTCTTCTCGTACTTTGACTGAAAAAGTCAAAAAGTACCTCGTACTAAAAACGACAAAATATTCCTTTCATATCTTTTAATAAAAACTCACCGAAGGTTAAAATTGGATTTAAACAATTTTAGGAGGATATAAATAATATTACATATTGATGAAACATGGATGTGAATGATAAATGTTCCCCAGTAAATTCTGAAGTATAAACAATCTCAGATAAAAATGAGATTGCGAGATTTTCCCTTACCTTAGGTCCGATTTTCTTTATACATGTCCAAAACTCCTGTATAATGATTTAAATAATGTTATTGACTTATTCCAGAATCTTAATCATTGTTATGATATCATATATGGCCATATTTTTAGCTTCTTATTAGTAATATTTCATTGCTACTTGTTATTCGGGTGTTTATTGCTTTTTGTTCTTATGTGTGTTCTGTCAAATAAATTCTTATTATTATTTTTAGGTTATAGATACCTCATTTACAGAATGGTATTAATGTAATATATATCATATTTATTCATTCAATTCATTCATATAAAAATTATGCAATAAAGGTCATGTAGAACGAGTCACATCACATCGTGGAGACGGTAGGCCGTACGTACGCACGAGCGATGATATCGTTCCCATGATCATGGAATTGTATTGAAGTTTTTGTATACTATTTCAGAATCAATATAAATTTACAATAATCATATATAGTTATTATTTACACCATTGTACCCATCCAAGTAAGGTGGTGGTGGAAAACAGATTACACCACGGCGTGGAGACGGTATTCCGTACGTACGCACGCGCAGTGATTTCATTTTCTGTAGGATAGATAGAAGGTGAATTAGGGTTGTTTAATATTTAAAATAACATATCAGTATATTAGTGATACTGATGTTATTACTTCATAATGAAACAACTAAATAAGAAGAAGTTGAAGAAGAAATAAATTGGAAAGGATCGGTAATGGATATTACCTCTTCTTTGACGCACGTCTACTTAACCTCCTCTTAGGGCACTAGGGTTGGTCTTTGAAGAAGACCAGGACCTCTAGGATGTTTCTCGGGAAGTGGAGAAGAGAAATTGGCAGGGTTTGGCCAAGATTGATGGCTCAAAGTGGTGTGAGGAGGAGAGGGAGGAGGTGCCCTTTTATAAGAGAGGAGAGGGGCATCTTTGGAAAACTAAAAATATTATTTTATTATAAAGTCATGTTTGGTTTTTAATATCTCCAAAATGATTTATTTAAAATATAAGGTGGGTATGGGTCGAAATCCTCTCACCAAATAGAATTTGGATAAGTTTAGGTTACTATTTTAGCATTATCATTTATATTTAACTCTAAGTTAAATAATTTAACTTTTACCGTGTCTTCTTGTTTTCTTACACTATATGGTCATTAAACTTACTATAACAAGCCAAACGAACCCCATGTTATTTATTATTAATATATATAACCTTATCTAAGTCATTTGGAAGAAACTTAGATTTTTAGGAATAAAATAACAATTAATAATATAATATTTGTTTTAAAAACTATTTTATGTCAATTTTGACACTATTTGGTACTTGATTTTTGTAAAAATCATAACAGCATGATTAGTTAGAAAAAAGTTAATTTAATTACTACTAACATGTAATATTAACCTATAAAATTAGTGTAATTCTTAAAATGTCTCAAATTACATTTATTTGGGTATTTATAATATCAATTATGTTAATATTTCATTAATAATTAAATTACTGCATCATCATTGTGTCGTAAATAAATTAAATTATTTAATGTCTAAAAATTATAAATAAATCAGAATCATTTAGGAAATACTTTTATATTTCTAATGAATATTTAGAGTCTAAATTATCTTATGTATAACCCTATATTAAAAATGTTTTAGTTATTAAACTTTGATTTTAACTATTTTAACTACTCTTTAAATAAAATAATATTAAATGTCCTAATCTAATCCAAGTGGACCTAAATGGTCATATTTTATTCCTAAGGTTTTTTTGGTCGAATTAAACTTATAAAATAGAATTAGGACATGTGTTAGGGTAATAATAATATCATGTTCACCCTTAATTACCATATTTACTTTTAACCGTGGTAAATAAAAGTAAAAAGTTACTATTCACCAAAAATTATTTTCATCTCATTGAACCAAATTTTACTCCTTGATATTAACTATGTCTCTCAGATTTTATAAATTCCACTCACAGAAGTGGTAAAATTAAGTTTTATGCAAATTTTCAAATTCTCCTAGGAGGTGGGTAAAAGACGGTGAAAACTTCAATAAATTTTTTACATATATAAAATTATTATAAAATGACTCCAATTAATTACTTTGAACTTATATAGGTATTATGTATCAATTTTGACCTAAAATAAAACTAAATAAAATAAATAATTATTTGAGTAAAAAGTCGGTTTTTAAATAGTAACCGAGTGTTTTCACTATTCATCAAAAATTGAAAGTTTTCAGAAAAATACCAAAATTTCACCCTAGGCTAATTTCGATATTCCGAATCCAAAAATGAAGTCCACTTTGAATGATAAAATTTATAAAATTTCAAAAAGTGGGTACTACTATTCATAACAGCTAGTTATAATAATATTTTAATAGCATATCATTGTTTAGTGAAACTCGGTATTGTGTACAACGCAAGCTATCGAGGAAGGCCATGATTGTGTGTAAAGAAAGCCAAGATAGTGTTGTGTGTAGTGAAAGATTACTTTGTTGATGTATATAACATAAAAACAAAATATTTCTAATAGAAATCTCGGGTGTTACATTCTACCCCCCTTAAAATGAATTTCGTCCTCGAAATTCGTCACTTTGTAACAAACAGATGAGGATAACTCTCCCTCATCATATCCTCAAGCTCCCATGTAGCTTCTTCTAATTGGTAGTTCCTACATAAAACTTTCACCAAGTGAGTGGTCTTGTTCCATCTTTTTTTCTACGATCCAAAATCTCTATCGGCTGTTCTTCATAAGAAAGATCTTGCTCCAGCGGTACAACTTCTGAGCTGAGTACATGTGAAGGATCGGGTATGTACATTCTCAGGGGAGATACATGGAACACATCGTGAAATTGAGAGAGATTCGGTGGAAGTGCCAATCGGTAATCTACCTTCCCAACACTATCCAGTATTTCAAAAGGACCGATATACCTAGGGCTCAACTTGCCCTTCTTTCCAAATCTCATTACTCTATTCCAAGGTGATATTCGTAAAAACACTTTATCACCCACTTCAAACTCTAGGTATTTTCTTCGGTTGTCAGCATAACTTTTTTGTCCACTCTGAGCTGCTCTTATGTGTTGTTGAATAGATCTGACCTTTTCTTCCATCTCATCAACAAGATCAGGTCCTAATAGCTTTCTTTCCCCAACTTCATCCCATCAAGTTGGAGATCAACATTTCTTTCTATAGAGAGCTTCATAAGAAGCCATCTGAATGATGGAGTGAAATATATTATTATACGAAAATTCCACCGAAGGTAGGTGTTGATTCCAGCCACCTTTGAAATCTATAGAGCAAGCTCTTAACATATCTTCTAGAGTTTGAATTGTTCTCTCAGACTGACCGTCTGTCTGAGGATGATAAGCAGTGCTGAAACTCAACTCTGTATCTAGAGTATGCTGAAGACTTTGCCAAAACTTTGAGGTAAACCTCGGATCCCGATCAGATATAATGGAAATTGGTACTCCATAAAATCTTACCATTTCCTTTACATATATCCTGGAAAGCTGATCAAGAGAGAAATCCTCTCTAATATCAATGAAGGGTGCCGACTTTGTAAGACAATCAACTATGACCCAGATAACATCATTTCCTTTGGATGTTTTAGGAAGTCCAGTGACAAAGTTCATAGTGATGTTTTCCCATTTCCATTCTGGTATGGGTAATGGTTTTAACATCCCCTTAGACTTCTATCTCTCAGCTTTAACTTGCTGACAAACCAAGAATCGAGAGACATATTCAGCAACATCTCTTTTCATGCCATCCCACCAGAAGTACTCTTTCAGGTCTCTATATATCTTCGTGCTTCCAGGATGAATAGAGAATGAAGAACTATGAGCCTCATCCAGAAAATACTTCTTTAATTCTAGTATGGGAGGAACACAAAACCAATTCCTGAACCTTATTATCCCATCACAATTAAGGTTTATTTCAGGAACATTTCTCACCTTCTTTTGTAACTCCACATCTTTTTTTTGTGCCTCTTTAATCTTCAAATGTATAGATGGTTGAACATTCATTTGAGAAAGATAATATTTCTCCCGTTACATTATAATTCCAAGATCCACCCTTTGTAAATCCATAAATATTGGATCTTTTTTGATCCTCATCATGGATAAGCTAGCATGGTCTTGTCGACTTAATGCATCTGCCTCCTTATTTTCATTCCTGAGGTGGTAATGAATTGAGTAGTCATAATCCTTAATTATCTCCAACCATCTTCTTTGACGCATATTCAGCTCCTTTTGTGTGAAAATATACTTTAAAATTTTATGATCAGTATAAATATAACACCTTTCACCATAAAGATAATGCCTCCAAATCTTTAATGCAAAGATTACCGCAACTAACTCCAAATCATGAGTTAGGTAATTTTTTTCACGGATTTTCAACTATCGTGAGGCATAAGCTATCACCATATCGTTTTCCATGAGAACACACCCCAATCCCTTCTTGGATGCATCACTATAGACCACAAACCTTTCTCTACTACAAGGCAGTGTGAGCACAGGTGCACTAGATAACCTTCTTTTCAACTCCTTGAAATTCTCTTCACACTCCTCCGTCCACACGAAGTTAACTCATTTTCGAGTCAACCTGGTGAGTGGATTGGATAATCATGAAAAATCTTTCACAAAACGTCGATAATATCCAGCCAGACCAAGAAAACTTCAGATCTCAGTTACTGTTGTTGGTCTCGACCATCTTTCAATGACATCTATTTTTGCTGGATCCACAGATATCCCGTCTTTTGTGATTATGTGACCCAAAAATGAAACTTTTTGAAGCCAAACTTCACACTTGGTAAATTTGGCATAAAGATTATCCTTTCTCAGGGTCTTCAATACAATTATCAAGTGATCTTCATGTTCTTCCTTTCTCTTTGAATAGACAAGAATATCTTCTATAAAGACTACCACAAACTGATCAAGATTGTCTCTAAAGACTCTATTCATTAGATCCATGAAGATAACAGGGGCATTAGTAAGACCAAATTGCATCACTATAAATTCATAGTGTCCATACCTTGTACGAAAATATGTCTTTGGTATATCCTCCCTTTTGAACCTTAATTGATGATACCCAGAACGAAGATCAATCTTGGAAAATTATTGAGCTCCACGTAGTTGGTCAAATAAGTCATCTATGCATGGGAGAGGATATTTGTTCTTGATAGTGATCCTGTTAAGTTCTTGATAATCAATGAAAAGTCTGATTGATCCATCTTTCTTCCTAACAAACAGAACAGGTGCTCCCCAAGGTGACACACTAGGGCGTATGAATCCCTTATCAAGATTCTCTTTGAGTTTCTTCTTTAATTCCTGCAACTCAATTGGGGCCATTCTATAAGGTGTCTTTGAAATAGGTAAAGCACCTAGTACGAGTTCTATTGAAAACTCAACTTCACGATTTGGTAGAAGACCAAGAAATTCCTCCAGAAAGACATCATCAAACTCCCGTACAATGGGAATATTCTTAATCATGAGTTTCTCACCAACCATTTGAGATAAATAACCTTCATTTAGTGGAATCAAGACCCATAGGATGGATGAAATTTCCACCGGAAGGTTATGTTCATCCCTTCATTGATAGATGATCATAGATTGATCTGGAATATGAAATGTGACTTACCTTCTTTGGAAATTGATATGATCTCCATATAAAGAAGGCCAATCCATGACAAGAATCATATCAAATTCCACTATAGGAAGGATCACAAGATTTGCAGGAAGCACTTTCCCACAAACTTCAATCGGAGAAGAATTATAAACTTTTGATGTGACTGTTGTGCCATTTCGGGTTGTCACAGCTAACTCAACATCTAATTGTTGAGGTAAAATGGTGATACCCTTAGAAAATTCTTCAGAAATAAAAGAGTGGGTGGATCCAGAATCAAATAAAACATTTGATACTTTAGAGTGGATGGTAAGTGTACCTTTCACCACTTCGTTATCATACTCCACATCGCTGATAGAAATTGTATGTGACTTTCCTTTGTCTTTAGCCTTAATAGTTTGTTGACATCGATCATCATCATCAACCCTTGGATTAGGGCATTGATTAGCATAATTCCCCATTTCCTTACAATTGTAACATTGAAGTGTAGGAGGTGAACTCTGTGTAGCCTTTTCTTTGTTCGCATCACTAGACATCTTCTTCCCATCATTGCGGAATTCAAATGCCCGATGACCTTCCTTTCCACATTTGGAACATTTACTTGTCCCTTTAAGACAAATACCTCCGTGTTTCTTTCCACACTTTGAGCATAAGGGAAAACTCATCTTCTTTTCAGTGTGGTCTTTAGATTTTCTTTTGAATTCCATTTTTCTCCTCTTATCAAACCCATATGACTGATGGGTTACTCCAATATCCATCTCAACCTTGAGGGCACATCAAACAATTTCCTTGTAGCTATTGAAGTCCTTTATGGCTAACACCCTTCCAAGACTTGGTTTTAAGCCACTAAAGAATCGATCGATCTTACTCTCAGGTTAAATAACAATTCCGGAAGCGTACCTTGCAAGTCTTGTAAAATTTGCTTCATAGGTACCAACAGATTCATCATCCTTTTGCTTCAGTTCAAGAAACTCCTTCTCCATCTTTGTTCGAAGAATACGAGGGAAGTACTTATTGAAAAACAAGTTCTTGAACTTGTCCCATTCCATGGATTCAATTTCATCCCTTTGCCTCGTCTTCTTGATAAGATTCCACCATTGATCAGCTTCACCTTCCAAATGATATACTGTTAAGATGACTTTATCATGTTCAGAACATTAGAGAACTGAAAATATCTTTTCAGTGGTACTGATCCACTATTCAGCCACTAATGGATCAGTAGACCCACTGAATGAGGGTGGACGCTGCCTCATAAAGGATTCAACAGAATATTGCTCCTTCCTTTGCTCATTTGGAAGTCCTGCATGATTCATAGCTTGAGAAAGTTGTGTGACCATGGCTACAAGATTTTGTATTCCATCTCCCATATCGTTTGGTTGCTCAGGGGGACAATAATTTCATTGCCCATCGCATTCCGAATTAACACGGTTCCTTCGGGTTCCAGCCATTGACTAAAACCAAGAAGAATAGTGTGAGCAACACTAATTATAATATGAAAACCACACAATCAAAATTTCACACTTAAGGTCTTATCATAGGTTGTTCATGGAAATTTCTAAAACACTAAGATTGTGTTCTATTCTTAGACTTATCCTTAGGGTTCTTACTAAGGCTTTCACGTGCTAGTTTCCAAGGGTTGACTATAACATTCCTCTGATACCAACTATAACGGTCTAGAATTACTTGAAGTGGACTATAATTGATACCTATTAGGGCACTCCATGGGTGGCTACACCCCCTGGGCGGGACACACCACCATCCCCAGTGGCAGCCATTTCCTCATAAAGCCCTTGGGTGGAGAGCCATACTTCGTCCAACGCTCACATGTGAGAGTTCCCAATGATCGGATTCATTCCTACCACATTTGCCTCTGATACCAACTATAATGACCCATACTTTACATACATTGTTATTAATTCAAAATTGAAGCATACTTATTAAAACATGTAACTAAACCTTGGTAGGACCGTATAGGTATAGTGTTTTTAGAAACTGGGAAACATAAACAACTGGTTCATAAATCATCTACACTGTCTCCCTTTTATTTTATCATCTCTAGAGTCCATTTTTGGCATATCTTACTTAATAACCTTCTTCCTGACCTGGGGAAAGAAAACATACAAAAGGGTGAGCTCAAATGCTCAGTAAGGGTAAACAAAAGAAATCTCAATCACAACATATTCATAAGAATATAACATTTTGGAAATATAAACCTGCAAAAGAGATCATAATTTCATAACATGGGATAAATCATAGTAGTGAAATGTAATCCCAATAATCATAACATAAGACATGAAACTTTGTTTCATACACACATAATCATATAGAATCATTTCTTAGTAGTCAAGACTCACTGCCTAGACTATCTTAGCGGACAAAGTCCATTTCTGAACCGAGTTCACTCCTCGTTTCAGTCCTGTATCACTGAACCGGTTTAACTTTCCATTCCAGCCATGTCTATCTCATGAGATATAAAATCTTTACCCAATGCATTGTAGGGAGATATAGGTCCCACCCATCTCATAATGATACTATTCTTATGTGTGCCACAAGATCATAAAGCATACATCATAGCATAACCCATGTAATAAAAATGGGATCCTTAAACATCATGCCATCATAACATAAATCATATAAGATAAAAGGAATTAATAAAAATAATTCCATCATAAAATAATAAAATCAATTTAAAAATAAGGATAGAAACAGAACCGTATATTATCTTATATAGAAAATAATTTTGATAAAATGCTTGAACTCCATTCTTGAGGAAAATATCCTTTCTACTTCAAAAACATTTTTCCTTTCTTAACATGTCATAAAATTTTAAACTAAAAGAAGTTGATTAAAAATAAACTTGAAAACTTGTAAAGGAATATTCATGGAAATAATGTTCTAAAAATCCATTCATGCCGTATAAGTTAAAAAAACATTCTTCTCGTACTTTGGATGAAAAAGTATAGAAGTACCTCGTACTAAAAACGACAAAAGATTACTTTCATATCTTTTACTAAAAACTCACCGATGGGTAAAATTGGATTTTAAAAATTTTAGGAGGATAGAAATAATATTAAATATTGACAAAACATGGATGTGGATGATAAATGTTCCCCAGTAAATTCTGAAGTATAAACAATCTCGGATAAAAATGAGATTGCGAGATTTTCCCTTACCTTAGGTCCGATTTTCATTGTACGTGTCCGAACCTCCTGTATAATGATTTAAATAATGTTATTGACTTATTACAGAATCTTAATCATTTTTATGATATCATATATGGTCATATTATTGGCTTCTTATTAGTAATATTTCATTGCTACTTGTTATTCGGGTGTTTATTGCTTTTTCTTCTTATGCGTGTTCTGGCGAATAAATTCTTATTATTATTTTTAGGTTATAGATACCTCATTTCCAGAATTGTATTAATGTAATATATATCATATTTATTCATTAAATTCATTTATATAAACATTATGCAATGAAGATCATGTAGAATGAGTCGCATCACATTGTGGAGACGGTAGGCCGTACGTACGCACGAGTGATGATATCGTTCCCATGATCGTGGAATTGTATTGAAGTGTATGTATAATATTTCAGAATAAATATCACTTTAAAATAATCATATATATTTATTCTTTACACAATTATAACCATCCAATTAAGGTGGTGGTGGAAAATAGATTACACCACGACGTGGAGATGGTATTCCGTACGTACGCACGCGCGGTGATTTCATTTTCCGTAGGATGGATAGAAGGTGAATTAGGGTTGTTTAATATTTATAATGACATATAATTATATGAGTGATACTGATGTTATTACTTCATAATTAAACAACTAAAGAAGAAGAGGTTGAAGAAGAAAGAAATTGGAAAGGATCGGTAATGGATATTACCTCTTCTTTGACGTGCCTCTTCTTAACCTCCTCTTAGGGCACTAGTGTTGGTCTTTGAAGAAGACCAGGACCTCTAGGATATTTCTAGGGAAGTTTTGAAGAGCAATTGGCAGGGTTTGGATGATATTGATGGCTCAAAGTGCTGTGAGGAGGATAGGGAGGAGGTTCCCTTTTATAAGGGAGGAGAGGGGCACCTTTGGAAAACTAAAAATATTATTTTATTATAAAGTCATATTCAGTTTTTAATAGCTCCAAATTTATTTATTTCGAATCTAAGGTGGTGATGGGTCGAAGTCCTATCATCCAATAGAATTTGGAAAAGTTTAGGTTACTATTTTATTATTATCATTTATATTTAACTCTAAGTTAAATAATTTCACTTTTACCGTGTCTTCTTGTTTTCTTACACTATATGGTTATTAAACCTACTATAACAAGACAAAAGAACCCCAAGTTGTTTATTATTAATATATATAACCTTATCTAATTAATTTTGATGAACCTTAGATTTTTAGGAATAAAATAATAATTAATAATATAATGTTTGTTTTAAAAACTATTTTATGTCAATTTTGACACTATTTGGTACTTGATTTTTTTGAAAATCATAACAGCATGATTAGTTCTAAAAAAGTTAATTAAATCAATACTAACATGTAATATTAACCTATAAAATTAGTGTAATTCATAAAAAGTCTCAAATTACATTTATTTGGGTATTTATAATATCAATTATTTTAATATTTCATTAATAAGTAAATTACTGCATCATCATTGTGTCATAAATAAATTAAATTATTTAAAGTCTAAAAATTCTAAATAAAATACCATTATGTAGGAAATATTTTTATATTTCTAATGAATCTTTATAGTCTAATTTATCTTATTTATAACCATATATTAAAAATGTTTTAGTTATTACACTTTGATTTTAACTATTTTAATTCTTATTTAAATAAAATAATATTAAATGTACTAATCTAATACAAGTGGACCTAAATGGTCATATTTTATTCCTAAGGTTGTTTTTGGTGGAATTAAACTTATTCAATAGAATTAGGACATGTGTTAGGGTAATAATAATACCATTTTTACCCTTAATTACCCTATTTACTTTTAACCGTGGTAAATAAAAGTAAAAAGTTACTATTTACCATAAATTATTTTTATTTTATTGAACCAAATTTTACGACTTGATATTAACCATGTCTCTTGGAATTTCGAAATTCCACTCACAGAAGTGGTAAAATTAAGTTTTATGTAAATTTTCAAACTCTCCTAGGAGGTGGGTAAAAGACGGTGAAAAGTTCAATAAAGTTTTTATATATCTAAAATTATTATAAAATGACTCCAATGAATTAATTTGAACTTATATAGGTATTATGTATCAATTTGGACCTAAAATTAAATAAAATAAAATAAATAATTATTTAAATAAAAAGTCGGTTTTTAAATAGTAACCTAGTGTTTTCAGTATTCATCAAAAATTGAAAGTTTTCAGAAAAATACCAAAATTTCACCCTAGGATAATTTCGATATTCCGAATCCAAAAATGAAGTCCATTTTGATTGATAAAATTTATAAAATTTCAAAAAGTGGGTATTACTATTCATAACGGCTAGTTATAATAATATTTTAATAGCATATCGTTGTTTAGTGAAACTCGGTATTGCGTCAACACAAGCTATAGAGGAAAGCCGCGATTGCGTGTAAAGCAAGCCAAGCTAGTGTTGTGTATAGTGAAAGATTTCTTTGATGATTTATATGACATAAAAACAAAATATTTCTCATAGAAATCTCGGGTGTTACAAAGAAAATCTGAAAAGTTCATAACGAGCTTAAGTAGGAGGGCAGGGCTTCAGCACACATGAGCTTGAGATTCAATGTGGGTCAGCCATTCAGGGGTCCTTTATATAGGTGTTTGAAGTGACAGTTGAGCTTCCATACTCAATCAAATAGTTGATAAACCTTGTGATCAGATCTGACGGTTGAGATGATAGCTGGAAAGAAATTTTTATAGAATCTGATCTTTTGAGGTTTTTAATAAAAACATTTGGAGTTAAGAAAGAGTCAATATGAAAATTTAAAAACAGACGAAAAAACCAATAAGTAAAATATTATTACGAAAATTTAAGAACGAAAATCTTCATTATGGAAATTTTAAGAAAAAACTTTATTACTGATATTTAAAAAAAACTTCACTACAAAAAATTTAAAAAATCTCCATTACGAAAATTTTAAGTACTAAAATCTTCATTATGAAAATTTTGACTATGAAAAAATTTTAGACTACAAAAAATGTACCCCCTAGGAAAAGGAGTTTACTACTGTAAGAAGATTGGTTTCAACAGGAAGTTAACAAGAAAGATTACCTTACAATTATCATTCCTAACTTCTGTTTAATGTATTCAAATCTATCGGAGGGGAAATATTTTGTGAAAATATCAGCAAGTTGATCTTGCATTCTGATAAATTGAAGAATGATATCTCCTTTTTGTGTGTAATCCCTAAGAAAGTGATACCTAATATATATGTGCTTTACACGAGAGTGATGTGATGGGTTTTTAATTAAAGCAATGACACTAGTATTATCACACAAAATTTGTGTTTTGGTGAAACTCATACCATAGCCTGTGAGTGTGTGTTGTATCCACCATACATGAGCACAACAACTTACAACTACTATATATTCATCTTCAGCAGTGGAAAGTTCTACTGAGTGTTGCTTTTTGCAAGACCAAGAAACTAATGAATATCCTAAGAAATAACAAGTTCCAGATGTACTTTTCCTATCCATTCTACATCCACCAAAATCAGAATCTGAAAAACTCTTTAAAACCAAATCATTTCCAGAAGTATAAAAGATTCCTAGATCCATGGTTCCCTTTAAGTAGCGAATAATTATCTACATAGCCTTTAAATGAGATTCCTTAGGATTGGAATGATATCTTGCACATAAGAATACTAAAAACATTATGTTTGGACGACTAGCTGTCAAGTAAGGTATAATTCCTGTCATACCTCTAAAATATATTTGATCTATTGGGTTCCCAGATTTATCTAGATCAAGTGAATTTGAGGTACCAATGGGAGTACTTATACTCTTAGTATTGTCATATCCATACTTTTTAATAAGATCTTTAATATACTTGTTTTGGGATATATAGATTCCTTCTAGTTTTTGAGAAATTTGAAAACCAAGGAAAAATGTTAATTCAACCATCATACTCATTTCAAACTCAGATTTCATTAGATTCGCAAAGGAATCAGTTACAGATTGCTAAGTTGAACCAAATATAATGTCATCACCATAAATTTGAACAATCAACACAATTTTTTATCTTTCTTTATAAAAAGGGTTCGATCAACATTTCCCTTAACATAATTATTTTTAAGCAAAAATCCTGTAAGTCTATCATACCAAGCTCGAGGGACTTGCTTAAGTCCATACAAAGCTTTGGTAAGTTTGTAAATATGTTCGGGATGTTTTGAATCTTCAAAACCAGGAGGTTGTTCAAAAAAAACTTCCTCTTGAACAAAACCATTAAGGAAATCACATTTAACATCCATTTGAAAAAGTTTGAAATTGAAGAATGCTGCAAAGGCAAGTAGGATACGAATTGATTCAAGTCTATCTACTGGAGGATAAGTTTCTTTATAGCCTATTCCTTCTGGTTGATTATAGACTTTAGCAACCAATCTATCCTAATTTATTACTATGATTCCATTTTCGTCACATTTATTTTTGAAGACCCATTTTAATCCAATAACAGAAGTTTCCTTAGGTCTTTCAACCAAGGTCCAAATTTTATTCCTTTTGAATTCATCTAGCTCATCTTGCATAGATTTTATCCAATCATCATCACCTAAAGTTTCATCAGTGATTTTTGGATCTAATTGGGAAAGGAATGCTAGATGTTCTACTTCATTTCTTGAGGAACTTCAAGTCCTTAGCGATTTATTTACATCACCAATGATACTATCACTGGGATGATTCTTTATAAACAACTAATTTGGGTTTTGTAAAACCTATTCATCAAAATAGGGTAGGAAGTATTATGGGGTAAATGCTTCAGAAACATTTTCTTTATCAGAAGTATATTCTAACAAAGGTTGATAATCAGTTTTTGAAAACACATCCAAAGATGTTTTTTGAGGTTGTTTAAAAACAAAAGGATCAGTTTCATCAAATTTGACATGTACTATTTGTTCAACAGTAGAAGTATTTTTGTTGAAAACTCTATAACCCTTAGAAGTTGTAGAGTTGCCTAAGAAAATTCCTTCATCAGATTTTGGTGCAAATTTTTGTAGATTATATTTAGTATTTAGAATGAATACCCTGCAACTAAAAACCTTGTAGTATGAAAGTCTAGATTTTCTACCATTCCATAACTCATATGGAGTTTTATTAAGAAAAGGTCTAATAAAAACAAGATTTATAGTATAACAAGCAGTACTTAGAGCTTCAACCCAATATTTTTTAGCTATAGAATATTCAATCAACATGGTTCTAGTTATTTCTTGAGAAATTATATTTCTTCTTACAACAACACCGTTTTTTTGAGGTGTTCTAGGTGCTGAGAAGTTATTATTAATACCTTTTCTACTACAAAAAGTTTCAAAATAAGAATTTTGAAATTCTCCTCCATTATCACTATGAATAGTTATCAAAGAAAGGTTTTTCTTATTTTTAACTTGGGGTCTAAAAATTTCGAAATAAGAAAAATCTTCAGATTTATTTTTTTGAAAATAGACCAATATAAATCTAGTGTAATCATCAACTAGGAAAAATACATAATATTTCCCTCCAATGCTTCCAATTTGTGTTTCACCAAAAAGATCCATTTACACTAACTATAATGCATCAGTTGTTGAGACTTCACCGATTTATTTCTAACTTGATTTATGTTTCTTTCCATATTGACAAGGATCACAAACTTTTGAAGAATCAAATATATGATCTGATAGATCCTTAACTAGTCTTTTCTTAGAGAGTTTGCATAGGTTTCTAAGGTTACAATGTCATAACATTATATTCCACAACCAAGAACGATCTTCCATTGCACTAAGGCAAGGCAGGTCTTGGCTCCTAAGGTCTCCTAAGTTTAGTGTGTAAACATTTTCTTGCCTATGTGCAGAAAGAATAAACTCTTCCTTTGAATTGTGTACTAAGCACTTGTCATTCCTAAAATTTACAAGGTAACCTTCTTCACATTATTGACTTATGCTAATGAGATTGTGCTTAAGACCCTTAACTAATAAAACATTATAAATAAAAGTTTTTTCAAAGAATAATGATGTTATATATACCAATAATTTCTCCCTTAGAATTATCTCTGAAAGTTACTTTTCCTCCTTTCATCTTGATAATCTTTTGAAAGAAGTTTTTGTTACCAGTCCTATGCCAGGAACATCCACTATCCATGTACCAAGTATTTCTGTTGGTACTTTCTTTATTTTCTTGAAAATAAGAGTGTTATACTTTCAGATTCCAAACTTTCTTGGATCGAAAAACTTTAGAAAGAAAAATTTTAGGTATCCACATATTCTTAGAGAAATAAGATTTTTGAAAACCAAAAGACTGAGTTTTGTTTATGGAAAAGTTTTTTTCCCAATGTCCACCACACTAACACCTAGTGTAGAAAGGAGCACTTTGAGGAACAAAATAATTGTTACTAAAAATCAATTTTGAACTAGTATAAGAAAATACAGAATTATTCTTTAGAGGTCGAATTTGAGGATACATTTTATCAAAATTTTCATTATCTAGGGTAAAGTTTGACAAACACTTCCTCAAGGAAAATATTTCTGAATTTAGTATAATAACTAAGTTCTTATCTTCCAAAAAATTATCTTTAGTATTAGAGTTAGGCTAGAAAACATTTTTCTTAGAAATTACGTTTTCTAGGTCCTTAAAAAGTTTATCCTTCTTAGAATTAACTTCCACAAGGTTTTTTGAAATACTTTAAAAATCAAAGATTTTATTATCAAGATCTTTAGAAAGATTTGATATTTCCTTAATAAGAATAGAGATCCTAGAATTTTCCTTATCAAGATTTCTCTTAACTTTAGAATTTTCATTCTCAAGAAGCTTAGTAATCCTAGAAACTTCTTCATAGGTAGGTAAAGTATTATCCTCATCAGAAGAATATTATTCATATTAAGATTCATAGTATTTACTGTCACTATAATTGGCATTCAAGGACATATTGGTCATAGATTCAGTATTGTGTACCTTAGACATTAAGCAATGATTTTTAATAGGTAGTCTGGCTATTAGGGAAAGATTCTTCTGTCTAGAAGATTCATAATCTGAGGATTCATCAAAATAGTCTCCACTACTGGCACTCCAGGTGTCATTATCTTTCCAAAATTTCTTAGCTTTATCTTTGTAGTATATTTTTTATATTTCTTTCAGAATGATTTTCCTTTGTTTCTTTTCTCTTAGGCATAGGACAATCAGGCCTTATGTGTCCAACTCTTTTGCATTCATAACAAGTGACTTCAAAGCCTTTCTTGTATTTCCTTTCTTTCTTCTTGTATCTGGATTGAAAGTTCTTCTGTCCAATAGTCCTGTTCATTCTTCAAGCAAGATTGTCTAATTCATTTTCTAAAGATTCAATTCCATTAGATTCAGATTGTATAACAACCTTCTTGGATTTAGATCTAGTAACTATCTTAGGAGTCTTAGATTTCATATGATTAGAAGTAGTTGTAAAAGAAACCCCCCCATTTCCATTCTTGTTCTTGAAATTTTCAGAATCTCTCTTCATTCTCATCTCATGTTGAAGAAGAGTTCCAAATAATTCATCAAGAGTGATCTGTGAGACTCTCCTATTCTCATATATAGCTGTTCTCTTAGATTCCCAATCATTAGGCATGATTTATATGATCTTATCTACAAGTTCCTCATCATCTAATCCTTTCTCACCCATATATTGTAAGTAGTTAACAAGAGTTATAAATATCTTTTGTACCTTACATATAGGTTCTCCATAAGGAAAGAAAAAACCATGGTACTCAGCTCTAAGCACAGCTCTTCTAGTTTCAATAACTTTGGAAGTTCCAAAGTGAGTAACTTCAAGTTTCTTCCAAATACAATTTTCTAATTCAAAAGAAGAAATATGACTATATATATTCCTAGTCATGGAACACAAGAAAGTATTGCGTACCTTATAGTTAAGTTGATATTTAGTTTTCTCTTGGTTAGTAAAATTTCTGACTTCTTTATCTAGAATCTTGTAATCTCCTGTAAGCATAATGAATTTTTCAACTCTAGTATTGATGAAAAAAGTTTTCATACGATCTCTCTAATATTCGTAATCATTTCCATAAAAAATATGTGGACTAGTAGTATTTAAGTTGTGTATAGAACCAACATTGATTCCTTCCATCTTAAAAAAAATCTTTCCACAAAAACATTTCCGTAATAAAAGTTTGTAAACAAGGATAAGAATATCCTAAGTAAGGAAAATATAGAACAATGAAAAACTTGAGCAAGAAAACTTATATGTGAATATATGTATTTCAGAGACCTCCTCTGATACCAATTGTAGGATCGATATGATACTGATTGTAGTATCAGAATAAAGATGTAGATGCTCAATATACTAGAGGGTGGATGGGGGGGTGAATTATATACTTTAAAAATTATTTGGGAACTTTTAAAGTTGGTTAGAAACCTTTCTATTGTTTAACAAAGTTAAACAAGGTACATTCACAAAACCTCTAAGTTTTACAAACTTTTTGATTCCAGAAATGTGATTCTGAGAATTTAATTCCATAAAAGTGATTCCGGAAATGAAACTCAACAAAATTTTACAATGATAAAGATTTTACCTTAAAGCGTATAGAGTCTCACTAAATCAGAGTATACAAGTATAAGGAAGTATACAATAGTTATAATTTTCTCAATAATCAAAATGCTGCGGAAAACTTGAAACAATACAAATAATAAGTAGTAAATATTTTAACGCAAAGGGAAGGGTATCCAACAACCATGGATAAAGGTCCCTTGATTTATACTTTCAAGAAAGTATGTCTTATTGACACCAGAGTAAGCCCTCGATACGAATATCGAAGTCTGTTTTTCTATCCCTGCAAGCCCTCAATTTCAAGGTAGTAGGAACCTCCGTCTTCCTATCCCTGGAATCCCTCAAATGAACTCAAAAAAATTCAGAGTCGCATGAAGCAATTTTGAACAAGATATTTAGTACGCACAAAGCATGAAATTTCTCTATCTCTAGAAATCACTCGAGTAGCATGTAATCTATAGTTTGATCAACTTTTTGTAGAATAGTATTGAGATTATTAAAATGAGATCCTATTTATAGGCACATTCTCAATGACCGACTCCCTCCCACAACAATCATATTTTTCCTTGAATTTCGGAGGGACCTATACATGTGTCAGTCAAACAATGGTTAGTTAGTAACTAAATTCACGACATCATTTTATAACCAAAACATGAGTAAGAAAAAATATGGTTGGTTAACCAAATTCATTTTTTAGAGTGTAAAGAGAAATAAAAGTTTGGAGTCTAACCAAAAACACATTCAGCGTCTAAAACACATAGATATTCACATTCTATATTCAAAGTAATTCAGAACCTGAATTATATAGAATTTTGGAGTCTGAATTTCAAGGAAATTAGAAGTCTGAATTCATAAGAATTCTGAGTTTGAACTTAAAAAGTTTGAAGTATGAATTCATAAGAATTCAGATTCTGAACTGAGAATATCCAGAGTCTGAATTCCGAGAACTCAGAGCCTGAACTTCAAAAAGTTCGGAGTATGAATTCAGAGAACTCGGAGTTTGAACTCAGAATGTTCGGAGTATGAATTCAGAGAACTTGGAGTCAGAACTTCAGAAAGTTCGGTTTCCAAATTCAGTGAACTCGGAACCTGAACTTCAGAAAGGTTGGATTCTGAATTCAGAGAACTCGGAACCTGAACTTCAAAATGTTCGGAGTCCGAATTTAGAGAACTCAGAACCTGAATTCGGATCCTGGAAACAGAATGCTCTATATCTAAGTATTTATAAGATTCCAGGGTTTTGGATATGAAACCTAATTTTATACTTAGACATGATATAAACAATGAAAAAAATGGTAAGGATAAATTTCCTTGTGGAAGGAAAATTTCCTTATTAAAGTAAAGCATAGGGTAAATGAAATTTTCCTTAAGATAAGATGTTTGTGATTTTAAAAACATGAAGGTATGATAAAGTCATAAGGAAACCTTATTTAATAAACAATCTCCCCAAACATGAAGGAATGGAAAATTCATAAGGAAACCTTATTGACTCTACAATAGTCAAATCAACTAAGAAGAAATTTATAGTTAAATTAGACTCAAGTGAATCAGAACATTCAGAGAATGAATTGGCCAATATTTCTTGAAGGATGAACCAGATTATTGGAAATAAATATTTTCAATATCGATATGAGAAAAATAACAAGGATAAGAATAATACTAATGTTACCTATTATGAATTAAAAAATTCTAGACATATTAGACATGATTATCCAAATATTAAAATAAAAAATAGAAAGGAAAATAATTCTGATAGAAATAAGAAAAAGTATTATAATCCTTAAGGATAAAAAGTTTTGAAATCCAATGATTCATGTAGTGATAGTGGAGGAGATTAATATAATTATTCTTCAGTTAATAAGAATTATGGATAGAATAATATTGGTTTCTATGCTAGAATACCTTTTGAAATCCAATGTTTTATGGAAAAGGTACACATTTATGATTATTTAAAAAATATGTATGTAAGTTCAAATTATCCTGATGAAAGGAATTCTATTTATTTGGATGAATAATACTCTTTATCTAGTGATAAAAATATATTACCTTCGTATGAATGAGTTTCTATATTTGGAAAATTACTTGAGAATGAAAATTTAAAAGTTAATAAGAAACTTGAGAAAGAAAAATCTTGGAAAAATATTTTGGAAAAAGAAGTATCATATATTTATAAATATCTTGATATTATTTTTTTTGAAATTGAATCTATTTCTAAAAACATTAAGGAACCTAATTTTGAGAATAATAATCTTTCAAAATATTTTGAAAAATTAATTTCTGAGAAAAATTTTTTAGAAAAAAAAACTAAATTTTGAAGCAAATACTAATGTGTATAAGAATTTATTTTTAAAACTAAAGTCCAAAATTTTCTATTTAAAGAAACTTTTGACAAAGTTTACCACTGGTAGGGAATGTTTTGATAGAATGTATAAACAACTTAATCTAGAAGGTAATAGTTCGTCAATGGGATATACTCATTCAAAATTGTATTTTAGTAACAATTATTTTGTTTTGGAAAATTCCCTATTTTTCAAAAAATTCCAATGTGAAGGTCATTTTAATAAAAATTATTCCCTAAATAAAATTCAATCTTTGGGATTCCAGAAATCCCATTTTTTAAAACAAATATGGGTTACAAAAATTTTTCTTTCTAGAATTTATGGATTTAAGAAAGTTTGGATTCCGAAAACCAAATTGTTTTGTTTTCAGGAAAAAAATGGAAATACCAACAAAAAAACATATAGTACATGGATAATGGATATTCCAGGAACATTACTAAAAAAAAAAAGTTTTTCGAAAAGATTATTTAAACTAAAGGTGAAAATGAAGTTGGATAGGATCAAAATTCATGGTACGATAGAATACCTGTAAGTTATTTAGTGGCCACATCATGTAAAATACCATCTTATAAAGAATATTAATCAAAGTAAGTTACTCAAAAATTACCAGCGGAGAAAGTAATTCACATCTTAGAAAAACAATAACTCTCTAATATTGATAAAGACCATGATCCTAATTTGAAAGATAATGATGGTAAATCTATTTCTATAGAGCTTCCTTCTTATGATAAAGATATTAATTCATAGAATACTATATATTTAAAAATGGATCAGTATATTTTTCAAGACCATAGAATAATTGAAAATAAAATTCCTTATTTTACAAGAATTGAAGAGAAGATTGATTTTGTTGCAGACAATCAAAATGGATGATTGGACTCTCATAAAATTATTATGAAAAGACTGGTCGAGATTGTGGAAGATTTAAAAGTGTGTGAATAAAGTACCAAAGAATATAGAAGATATTATAATATGGTTTTGAAGTGGTCACATAATTTTAAGGAAAGTGTCAAGATTAATGAGTATTCAATTGAAGATATTAGAAGGCTAGTGAATGAACTATATGTTGCATTTAATAAATTAGAGAGTGATATAGATTGAAGGATGAAAAATTTAAAAATCTCTGATGAAAGACAATTTGATGATTTCAAAGTGATTGAAAAGAATCTAAATGCTATCCAATATAAAGTTTCAAAGATGGAGTTTTACAAATATGAGATAATTGATTAGAAAAATCAAAATGTTTTGATGACTGATAGAATTACAGTTTACAATCAGATGATCAAATATCAAGGAGAAAAACTTAATACTATGGAAGAGAATTTGAAATCTTAGGAATATTTGAATTTTTATCAGGTTCAATTATTCTCCGAACAAAAATAGAAGCTTAAGTATCAATAATAAACTCTTGAAAATTTAGTTGATGATATAAAGGAATTTAAGAAAATGAAGATAGTAGTGTTAGACCTCATGAAGAAGGAAAAGGAAAAGGAAAAGGAGAATAAATGATTTTATTTAACTCTTGTTGTATTTTTTTGAAACATTAATGAAAATATTTGACATCTACACATCGATTGATTGAATGTTTTCAATTTTTTGTATGAATGTTATTTTACTTTTTCTAGATGGTTAAATTCTTTATTACCTCGAATTGTTTGTTTCTCTAACTCTTGATTCAGGCATGATAAGTCTTTCCCTATTCCTTATTGAAAACCACAAAGGGGGAGAGTTGTTTATAAAATGGGGAGAATGACTAAGATCATGGGATAAATTTTATAAAAGTCAAAATGTATTAGAAAGGGGGAGATACTCTTAAAAAAGAAAAAAATACAATCCTTAGGGGATTATTAACCTAAGGGAGAGTTAGTCGTAATCAATACATTTTTTAGAAGAGTTTTTTCAACTTAGGGAGATAAGTATAAGTGTTTAATTTTGAATATGAAAGTTTTATAAAATTTTATTTTGGACCCAAGTTTTACAAAGAAAATATTTACTTAGGACTTGTGGATTACAGTTTCCAAAAATGGAGAGATTGTTGAGTCAAAAGTCCTTTCGAATTATATATTCATTTTTTTGTGGAAATCACAAAATATTTCTTAAATAACTAATCACTTATTCTTTTATTTCTTAAGTATTTTCAGAATAAAATCATATATCATTTTAACAAACTTTATTTAAGATATTTTAATTCATATTTTTTCATTAAGATTTATTTCATGTGCATAAAAATATTATCAAACTCACGAGTTTTTACAAGAACTATTCATTCCATAATTATCGTAATAAAGATTGATGTGATTTTTATTGTACTCCCCAAATACATTTTTTATTGTACACACTGGAAATAGTTTACATTATACCCACTATCTAGTATCATACCGACATTTAAAATCGTACTCACCATCTCTATGAGATTCATTAGAATTGTTCAAACTCATTTTTTTATATCCATAAATATGTATCAAAATTAATTGAAAACCTTTAAATAAAATTTATGTTGTATTTTATTTTTTGATATTATTTATAAAATTATATTGGTGTTTTAGTTATAAGATTACCATTGGAGTTCCATTTTTCCAAGTCCCTCCTAATTTTCAGGGGAAAATTCGACTGTTGGAATCAAAGATGAAAATTGGGATATTGAACTATAAATACCATGTCATTTGAATGAGATTATAGATTTTGAAAAGTTTGAGACACTAATCGATAGATTTTTCAAATTGCTAATTCTTGCGAAAGACTATAAAGAGTTCATGTTTTGAACTTCTCGTTATACATACTTTTTATTTCCTAGAGTTTTTATTTGCCTAGTGCGACACCGATCACTAGAGATTATGATTGAGAGATTCCACGGATAGGAAGACACATGTGCCGATCATTTGTGGATTGAGGGATTTCAAGTATTGGAAGAAGAAGGTTCCAATCACCTTCTTGATCGAGGGCTTGTGGGGATAGCAAGACAGAAGCCGATCATCATATCGAGGGATTACCCTCGTGTGGTTAAGACATACTTGTTTGAAAGTATAAATCAAGGGACCTCTATCAAAGGTTATTGGATACCATTATCTTTGGGTTAAAATAATTTTATTCTTTTACTTTTTTACTTCTCCACTATATTATAAAAGTAAGTGAATTGTATTATATATTCATTTTCTATTCTTTACTTTGTGATTATTATTTTTATAATTACGATACTTTCAATTACTCAATACGATTCTATGTGTTTTATGATAGAATTTTTGTAGTGTTTTAATCTAATCTTCACAACCATTATTATTACAACCCTTTACACAATTACTCTAATTAAATTGTTTTCTTATCAAGAATACCATTGATTTTAATTACAACATGTGAAATATAAATCATAATTGATCTGATTACAATTTTTCTTTTAAATGGACCCGAGGACCAATATGATTAATTGTTCTAAACTATTAAGAGGCTTTTTGAATTTAATTAGTTTTAATTATTTTAAACTAAATTCCTTTTAGGATAAAAAAGAAAAAATTTTAAACCTGTAATTAAACCCCTCTTATATTGTGCCATCTACATGTACATTACAATCTAACACTGTCATCTATTTCTAGTGAACTCATGAAGTCTCATAAAAACATGGATTATTACAGAATTCTTCAGAATCTCCACGGTTTATATCAGTATATATCAATACAAGAATGATATGATATTTCCAAAGCACTAACTTAGAGTAATCCAGTAGAAGGTGCACCAACTGGTCATCATGTTTGATTTCATTGGACACATATAGCGCCTAGAGGTTCTAGGGACCCTAAAGAACTACAAACTGATCTTATTATTACATAACTCTCTCCAATATTCTTGAATATTTTTGTTAATTTTAATATAAAAACATGGATAAGTATTTTCTAAAACTTATCTATATTATTTTACATGTAGATAAAAGATGAAGCATAAAAAGCCTTTGGTCCTTATGGTAAACAAATGTAAAGGTCAAGTAAAGAGATATAATCCCAAAGCTTCTTCACACCCTTACAAGAATATAAAGTTCAAAGGACATGAAAGGGAGTACGGAGTAGTCTATTTCACATGTGTCAAGAAGTGCCACTAGAAAAAAACTGTACCTGACGAAATAAGTAATGGGAAGCTTCAGGTCTGTTTGTTATCTTTTGAATTTTATATATTTCTAAAAATTGGTTATTATATATATCTTGTGTTTCTCAAAAATGTATTTAAATATAATAACCAAGTGGATTAAAAAAGATTGACTGAGGGGAGGTAGATCTGTGAGCATCCAAAAGAGTTAAGCTTGCTTCTATAGCTATCAGTGATTACCACTTAACATTTCCAACTGAAATGTTTTTTTTTATTATTTTCCATCCATTACCAAAACAATTATTTCTATATCTAGTCCTGATATTGATGGATTTATTTTAAAGTTTATAAATGAAATTTTCTTCTTTTATAAGTATATAATTTTTATGGTATGACACATTTAAATAACAGACTTTATGTGTCAGATTACATAAACCAAGTAATGGAAATTGATAAAAAACTACCTTACATGACTCATACCACTCCTAACTTTGGAATCACTGAATTAGTTATGTAAAAAAACTTCAACTAATTTAAAATTAGATAGATATTTAGATTATTTTGAACTAAAACCACTTGGTTTATATCATATATATTTACAATGAAAAATGTTCAAAGCCCCATTTAGTGGAAAAGGTGAAAAAGAAAAAGTACCTATTGAACTAGTTCATAAATATTTGTGTCTACCATTTCCTATTGAAACCAGGGGTGGATACTCATAATTTATAACATTTGATGATTATTTTAATAGATATGGATATGTATACTTAACAATTCATAATCCAAATTCTTTTGATAAATTAAAGGAATATATGAATGAAGTTGAGAATGATCTTGATAAAAAGATTAAGAACCTCCACTCAAAAAATTGTGAAGAATATTATAATCAAGACTTCATTGATTATTTATGGGATTATAAGAATTAATCCCAAATCACTCCTCCTTATACACCTTAGTTTAATAGTGCAAGTGAATGGAAAAACCACACCTTACTAAACTTTGTGAGGTCAATGATAAGTCATGTGAGTCTTCCATTTTCATTTTGGGGATACACATTAAAAATTGTAGAACATATTATAAACCAAGTTCCAACTAAAGTGGAAAATAGAATTCCATTTAACTTTGGAATGGAAATAAACTCGTGCTTCCACATGCATGAGTGTGGGGATAAAAATAATTTTCTAGTTCTATTTCTACCAACAAACTTTCACTATAAGTCACTTAGTGTATCTTTATAAGATATCCCAATTAAAAAAAGGGATATTACCAATATGATCCTTTAGATGAAAAGGTTGTGGTAGAGAGATCTACAAAATTACATGAGAAAGATGATATCTCTAAAAGAGATAGTCAGAGTGATATTGGATTTGATGAAGTCTAGGATCAAGATATAAAAAAGTTGACACATGAACAAATTCTAAATAGTCCCATGGAAGAAGTTGTTCAAGATACTTAAACACTGTGTAGGAGTAAAAGAGAGGTTAGAGAACCAAAAAGGTATCGTTTCATAGTCCCTGAGTATGGTGACTCATTATTAGTTGATAATAATGATCCAATAACCTAAAAGGAAGTAGTAAGTCGTCTGGATGTTACCAAGTGGAAAGAATCCATGAATTATGAAATTGATTTCATATATAATTTTTTTTTTATATTTTGGTAGATCCTATAGTGGATGTAAATTTGTTTGGATATAAATGGGTATTAAATAAGGAACTGAACATAGAAGGACAAGTCAGTACCTATAAGGCATGATTGGTTACAAAAAGGGTTTAATCAGTGTCAAGGAATTGACTATAATGAAAATTTTTCACGAGTTATAATGTTGAAATCTATCATAATTCAAATTTCCTCTACCTCCTTCCATGATTATGAGATTTTGAAAATGGATGTCAAAATAGATTTCCTTAATAGGAACCTTACAAAATATTTCTATATGACTCAACCTAGAGGGTTTGTGACTCTAAAGGATGCTAAAAATGTATGAAAATTGAAAAAATATATTTATGGATTAAAAAAAGCATCTAGGTAATGGAACATTATATTTTAAAAATCCATAACAGTTTTATCATAAACAATGAATGAAATCTATGAATTTATAAGAGGTATAGTGGGAGTGATGTAATTTTATTAATATTATATGTTGATGAAAAATTACTTATTGGAAATTAGATAACAATCTTATAGTCTGTTAAGGCTAGGTTGAATAAATGATTCTCCATGAAGGACTTAGGTGAGACTAAATATAATCTTGGTATCAAGATACAACATGATAGATCAAAGAGGATACTCGACCAATGTCAAAGAACATATATTGACACGATAAAAAAGATATTTAGTATGGAAAAATACAAGAGGGGATTGTTTCTAGTGTCATAATGAATTCATATTTATAAGAAAATGTGTCCTTATACACATGAGGAAAGAAAAATAATGGAAATGATTTCATATGTATCATTCCTTGGGCCAATTATGTATTATATTCTTTATAATAGGCTAGATATTCCCTATGAATTAAGTGCGATAGGAAGATATCAAGCTGATGCAGGTGACCTCCATTGGATTGAAAGCAAGACTATACTTAAGTATCTAAGATTTAATAAAGATATCTTCCTATTATATGTAGTAAATGAGGAACTAGACATCAGAGGATATAAATATCATAGTTTCCAAATAGATCAAGATGTTATGAAATCAAAAAAAGGATACATAATCACTTTTAATGGAGGTTTTGTGGGTAAGAAGAACTCAAAGAAGGCTATGGTTATAGATTCTATAGTAGAATCCAAGTATATTAAATTTTTTTGAGGTAGCTAAAGAAGCAGTATAGATATGAAATTTTTTCCAAGAACTTGACTTGGCACCTAACAGTAAAGATCTTATCACACTCATGGTTGGATTTCATATAGGTGATCCCAAGACAACTTCCATATGTCTTCTCACATCATTTCATTAGAGGTATGTTGTGACATCAATTTTATAAAGGTTTCTCTTAATTTTGGTATCATTTGATGTTTTTTTGGAATTTACACTTACGAATTCAGTCTGAAATGTGGTTAGGGTTATGAAATGGGCTCTTGGTGAGTTGTTGGCTTCAGTTCTAATACATTTAAACAACCCAATGATCTATTCAGCCTTATATCAAGTTAAAATTAAACTAATTAATTAATTATAATTATTTTTATAAATTAATTATTTTTTTATTAGAACAAGGTTATATATCGTGTGGTTAAAGTGATACCCTTTGGAGGATGAGGAGTTTGAATAAATCTTGGGCGGGCCTTTGAAAAGTCTCTATGATTGGTAATGTTTTTTAAAGCTTCTTTAATGTGGTTGGTGATTTAAGAGCTACTTCCCATAGTCTCGATAGTTTATTTTTCATGTGTATATAGTATGCGCGATTGTGCCATTGTGTGGTATGTTTTATTCTATGGATTAAGGAACCAATTTTGGACTTTCAATTGTTTCCTTAAACATTCCATGAATCCCATAAGATCCATTGGTTACTATGATAATGAGGATTTTTGAAAGGGTTTTAAAAATATGTATTGGATATTGATTTGTGTTGGGTTTTCAATGAGTGAAAGATTTTTTTGAAGTGAATATTGTTTTTAATTGAGGTTTTGACCTTCAAGTGATTTAAAAATGTATTTTAAATGAATTTAAATTTTTGTTTTGAAATGGGTGTGTGGTTTTCCTTTTGGTGGAAATTATTTAATTGGTCTCTTATAGGTTTTGATGGAAATGAAGGCATTGGACTTGTTTTTTATGTTAAAGAGGAATACCTATGTTTTAATCATAAACTATGAATTTTTTAAAAAGTATTCATGATATTCATCATTTTATAAAGAGTATTTGGAATTATGTTTTTGAGATTTGAAAAGGGTAAATATCCTCAGACATGTTATGGTGTTAAATTCTTGTTAGAACCTTTGTAAATAAAAAAGTTTGAAATGGTTCCATCATGGTTTTTTAAATTTATTGAAATTACAACGTGTTGAACCTTGGAAATTGGTAAATGATGGGATGGTCTAGATTTCAAAATGAGGCTTTGGATTGTGATGTAATTTTTGTGGTTGGGGATGTTTGACACAAAGCTATACATCTATGGTTTAGATGCTAGATTGGGGATTTAGGAACCTGTGGTATTTTATATGGTTTAAGGTGTTGGACATGATGATTTATATCCATGGACTAGGATGTTGGATATGAATCCCCACATCCATAGTTTAGGATGCTAGACATGACATTATGTACTCTTGCTTTAAGTTCCAAACTGATGCAACAGAAATGAATAGTACTTGAATATGGTAAGGGTGCCTTGGAAAAATGATTCTTGGTACCATGTGTTACATGATCAATGAAACCCTATTTGTTTTTAAAAATCATGTACTATCCTAGGATTTATAGATTAGATTATTGAATTTTGTTGAAGAATATTGGTTGGACTTGGTATTTCTTTAGAACTTGAGGAATAATTGGTTGACTAATGAATGGTTATTGGAAAAAAAATCTTCTTTTATATATTGTTTTTCCCATTTTATATATGCATGAACTATTATTAGACTATATATTTCTTTAGAAAAAATTCGTGGTGAAATGCTTAGTTGTACTCATACACTGCTCAGGAAACCATGACACTTGGGTGATTAAGCAGACCACTTACAAGTTTATTACAGGTCCAGGTTGGGGTTCAGGCTCATGTTGAGTTTTGATTATCTAGATGAGCATATAGATTGGACTAGATATTGGGTTTAAAAATAGGCTCAGAGATGTGGTTGATCATCATGGACTTTTCTTTTACTCTTTATTGTGTCTTTATTTGAATATGTGATCAGCCCAGTGATAAATTGTTCTTGTATGACTATAGTAATTTTGCATGGAATATTATTAATATTTATTTTGTTGTTTATTTAACCTATATACTTTGATTTATTTATTCCTAATAAATGATACTTTGTTATATCATCTATTACTATGAAATTTGATTAGGGGGTATGGTCTCAACAAAGTACCACCCTAGACCCCCACTGTTATTTGAGATCATCTAACGTATGGGGAGGTGTTCTTTTGGTCATGTGGTGAACCGGTCCGATTACTATTCAAAAGGTAAACTGGGCAGGATTTTACGGAAAGATTTATCACCCTATTTATGATATGGGTTTCAATAATTCTATTTTTAAAATATTGATAAGGATATTTTTCCTTTTTGATTGTATATTTTATCTTCCATTCCAAATTTGATTTGGATAAACTTTATATATTTTTCAGGGACCTATTATTGAGATTTCTATCTAATTAATGTTTTAAAAATTATTCATTATAATTTTTATAAAATGATATTTTAAAAATTGACTTATAACATATTTTCTTTTCAATGATGTTAAGAATTGTTTTATAAACACTCATTTAAATTTCACATCAATTTTCCCCTTTAAATCCAAAAGATTTATCCCTTCTGGAATTATGTTTTTTTGAATCACCCTTTGAATGAATTTATTAAATACTCCTTTGGGTGATTGATATTTTTAGTATCAATAAATTTAATTTTTGAAGGAATTATATGTTATACCATTTCATAAATGTTATGGAACCCATTTTTTTCCAGGGGTTTTTATGATATGATGAATGGTTAATTTCACGTAGAAAAAATATGTATGGGTGATTAATGGTTGGGGTCCTATATCACTCTCTAATACATTATTTAAGAATTTATATCTCATGAGATAAGTATTTTTGGACATGATTGTGTTTGTTTGCAAGCATGGGTGTGAGTGAGTGGTGCACGATGGTGACGTTTCAGTATACTTATATATGTTCCATAGTTACTTATTGGGCTATGTGTCTTTAGCATGCCACATTTAATTTCATTTAAATGACCAAAGTTTTTGGATACACTATTATAACAACAACAACAACAAAAACAACAATAATTATATATGTCTATAATTTTAAAGAACACTTCTCTTTTATTTTAAAAGAATTAATACCTGATTAGAGACTGGGACACTAAAGATATGAACTAAGATAATGAAATAGTTTCCAATTATAATGGAACATTAGAATGAAGGTATATGAAATTATTTATCACATAAAATTTATTATTACACTTCATGGATGATTATATCCACTGAAACTAAAAATATTAAAAGGAAATAATAAATTGAAATGAATAATATCTTTAGAAATAGAAACTTCCCTAGAACACCATCACCTTTAAGAATCACCATTAGTATAAAAAACTATAATGATAAGGAATACCATGAAAGGAGAAAGAATGTTGTCTTATCTAAAATTAAAACTTTAGAAATGAGAGGTGTGAATGGAATAAGTTGTACATCTATATATATGAATGAAATATAGTCATTAAAAATACGATCATTCTAATAATGATAGTTTCAAATATGGTCATTAAAATTAAATTTGTTGGTAATATATCTTATAGGTATACTGAAGTTAGGTATTGTTAATTGGTAAATTTAAAACAATACAATTCATAATGAAATAAAAACATGATATTAAAATATTATAAATAAGTAAATAAGTAAATAAATAAATAAATAAATAAATATATATTTACATGTTAAGTATATATTATTTTTATTATTAAGATATAATATGTTGTATATATACAACTCAAATAAATATTTCAATATTAACGGAGAAGTAAAAATTAAATTTGAGAATATCAATAATAAATTAATGGTATTTGTTAAAGAGTATTTTGTGTAGAAGTAATATTTATTTTCAAAGAACTATTTTATTAAGTACTGTATATTTTGTTCTAATAAACTTAATTGAAACCTTATAGTATTATTATATATGGAATAATTTATTAACATAACTTAGATAAAAAATCAATATGAAATATTATTAAGAGCACATAATGCTTAAAAATGCCATTTTCCAATAAAAGCATTTATATTTATAAATTATATATATATATATATATTAAAATATAAATATATAAATTTTTTAATTTTAATTTTATAAAATAAACTTAATTTTTTATTTAATTATATCAATATTTTTACATGTTAATTTTTTTATATTTTTCTGAAATAATTGATTTTTAGGTGAATAGTAAAAATACCGATTTTGCTAAAAACTATCACTTTTATAATAAAATAATAAATTAAAAGATTAAGAAAACCTTATGATTTAAAATATAAATATTTAACAAGTAAATAAAATCATTTTAGAATACTACATGGAAGTTATAAAACACATGTTTAACATTTTTGAAACTAAGGTAATATTTCACACTAAAAACCATTTTTACACACTCATATTAAAAATTAGACTTCATAAATTTTAGAAATTAAATATCACCAAATTTATTTCCTATTTGAGTTAAAAATGTGAATTTTATTTAAAATTTTCAATTTAATTTTTTGGAATAAATATAATTTTAGTAAGATTAATGTTAATTATCATGATAATGGTAAAACTGTTTTTAAATGATTTTTAAATATAAAATATTTTTTATTTAATTAATTAAATTGATATAGATTAAATTATGTCTTTAATATTTTTTATAAAAAATATAACTATATTTACACTCACTAAATTGGTAATCACTACTAAATAAGATTAAAGATCATATAATGGTTAAAAGCCATTTTTCTACAAAAACTGTTTTTTATATTATATATTTTTATTTAGAATTTGATTTTATAATATTTATAAATTAAATTATATTAAATGGGGATTAAATTTAATTTTATAAAATATTTTTTTAAATAGTGGTTAACTTATATTTTTAAATTAAATATAAATCCCTTAATTAAAAACTAGTTACCAAGGTAAAAATAAAAAATGAATAATGTAAAAACCTATGGTAAAAGACTTGAAACATGTTTAAAATATGAGAGGGAAGTATTTTTTGAGGATATAATGACTCAATATCACCCCACAGTCTATTGTAATGAAATTTTGGAGTCTTTTCCCATGGATTAGTGTAACGATATCATGAAATGGTAAAGGGTATTAACGAAAGTGCCTTTTTTTCACTTATAAAAGAGGATCACTTCCACCCCTCCATGGTTACACTTTCTATTATTATTTTACATTAAACTATCCCCAAAATGACTATAGTATAATTAATATACTCATAATTAATCCCCTGGTGATGAGATGTTAGCTTAAGGATATAACTTCCAAAGAATTCTCTTAGAGAAGTTCAGGTCTCCAACAAAAATATAACCTTCTTCGTAACCTTTTATCATGAATATTTCCCTTCAAAATCAGTTATAAGAATAAAAATATTACGAAATAAGTATATTATATATATATATGTTATTATATTTATTTTATAACCATTATTTATCCCTCCCCATCCGATAAAAAAAGCGTCGTTAGTGCGTTGCGCGAACTATGACCACCATAAAGAGATGCATTTAGTTTTTCATTACCACAATTATTGTCTATTAAAAAGGATATAATGGATAAAAAATGTAATATATATAATATAAATGTTATTATGAAATATTAAATAATAAATTACCCTATACCCCTCTCATTCGTTGAGAAATAGAAATATTAATCGTGCGTATGTGCGGACTATCGCCTCCCTGAGCAACGAGTTTCATTCATCATCACCACCCACCCTGGTTTCACTTAAAAATACATTTAATATATAAAAATTATTTCCATTAAACTATCAATATTCATAATGTTATGAATATATTTTAATTTTTTTTCTTTCATGGTCATCATATATAAGGATTTATAAAGAAATTGACCAAACAACCTCAAGTAACTGACATAGGAAGGAAAATTATATTATAAATAAATAACATATAATAGTTAAATTACACTAGATAATGAAATATAGATATATAAGGTTGTTGGGTATATATTTAAGTAAATTAATTTAATTACTTAGGAAATTAAATACAAGTGAAGTGCACTTTCATACACAAGGTAAGGGCTCCATCTCTATTTCTCGTCATTGAGACATGTTTTAATGTTAGACATAATTTTTTTTCTATCATGTTTTTTACTTTCAATTAAAGTATTATGTAATTATACATGATTTAATTTATGGTATTTAAAATAACCATATTATTTTTAATCTTCCAATGAATTTAGATTCAAAAATTACTTATGTCATAAGGGTCCCATCTCAATCACCCATCATTGAGGCATGATTTAATATTATGCACCAATCATAATTTTTATGGTGTATATACTTCCAAAATGACTTATAATATCATAAATTATTTTTTAAATCTGAAAATTCACTTCCATTCATGATATTCCTTATTATGGGATATAATTGATGTCATACCAAAAATATAAGGGAATTTTATAACTCAATTTGATTTATAGAGTTTTAATGTTTCTCCTTGAGTTTAATAATTAATTTCATATGGTATACCCTATTTTTATTTTGGGATATCACTTTGATTAAAATCTTATTTACTGGTGAGTTTTAATATGTTTTGATTTTTTTTCAATATTAAGAATAATTTCCATCCATTTAAACAATGCTTTCCCCTCCCTGTCCATTGTTTACCTTCTTTCCAAAGTTATACTTTTTAGTTTGAAATATAATTAATTTTTATCTCATGTAAAAATCATATTTAACTTCTTAAAATTTTAAACTAAATTTTTATTATTTTATTATACTATGTATGGTTTTAACAAAGGTGTTTTAAATCATAAAAAATGATCTTGCATACCACCTTCATGGCTTGTTGATTTCACATGATCTTACCTTTACTCCATTTTATGAAATTTTATTCTCATGTACCATGTATAAATTTGTAAATATTTCCATAAAATATATACCTAGATAAATATAAGTTTCATTTCTAGGGTTATACATGTTTTTAATACCCCTTGAAAATTAACAATTTTAAGTAAACCCGATTTAAGGGGGCCTTCATATTTCTATTCTCATATTGAGAATCACCCTTATAAAGTGTTTTTAAACCAAGAATACATTATAAAAATAACTCATTATTTTATGGATAATATTGTTGGTTAAATTTTAGATTTATGGAATAAAATATGGAAATTCCGTCTTTGAAAATACCATTTACTTATTTTAGAAAGCACCACCCAATTAGTTTGTTTAAATTATTTCTACTCTTAGATACTTCTCATGAATTTAAAAATTATATATAAATTTTCAAGATATATATTCCCTTTTAAATTTTTAATTTTTCAATTATTTATTTTCTTCTTATCTTGGGAACCCTTATGATTTAGCTATGTATTATGCCTTGAATTATAATTATGAAACCCACTTACATATCATGGGTTTTATAATTCTTAGGATTTATATACTTTTTATTTTCCTTATGTGGTACACATATATATAATTTTAATTTATGTGATGGGTGGGACTATAATTCTATTTCCCTCTATTTTTTGGGTAAATCTTTATATCTCATGAGATTTTATATAAGGGATCATGGAGTGAACCTAATTAAACAGAGGATTTTGACTAGTTTATGATGATGGTCTTAGGTTGGATATTTAAATTATGTTTATGATATCATATTTTATGTTATTTCCATATGTTAATTAGTCAATTATCCTATAATATTATTTCCTTGCACCGTGTTTCTATGATTATTATTATCATCTATGATATCATGTTATGCCTTTTAACTCTCATGTTATTCTTTATTTCCATGTTTACTCCTTTACCAATATTTCTAGCTTACACCTTTACTTATATATTTTCCCTTTTATATCTTATGTAGTTTTATATGATCTTTGGTATTTCGGATCACTATGTGTAGTTTTATATAAATGTTATGTTTTTTATTTTTAAGATGATTTATTTTTATATATAATCATTCAAAGACACTAGAAATCTAGATCCTTGGCATGTATTATTGGGAGATTATGTGATAAACATTATATAAAGTATGTTTAAGGCTTGGGTCACTATATTAATATACCTATGATTATGACCCATGGATCATGTATATTACATCACACTCTCATTACATAGTACATGTATTTTCATTTGATATTAAATATCATTCTATTATGAATTATGGCCGAATATTATTTTTACATGTTATTTTAATAAGATATTTTTCCCTTATAATATTTTATCATATTCTTAGGATACACCTATTCATGAAATGTTAATGAGTTTTCCCTTACAGGGCATTTGAGATTACCCCTTTCTTATGTTTCAATTCCCCAGGTTATGAAGACGAGTATAACTTATGAGAATTATATAACAAAGTATTGTGCAGTTTGATTATAGAGAAATATTTAAAAGTATCATAAAATATGATTCTAAAATACCTAATCCTCAAACCCACCCAACTCTTAGTTCTTGGGATATATGAAATTATTTAAGATATGTAATGTTTTAATTATGGAAATGATTTAAAATAATGATATGTTTAGATTTGGCCATCTAATTTGGTATGAAAAACAATATATAAAATTTTTATTTTTAGCATCAGACCGAGAAATTCTAGTATGGGGTTCCTCAATTGGTATTAGAGAAAGGTTTAGTTATTTTTGAGGATTAGTTTAATTATTTTCATTAATTATTATAATGAGTTTTTTTGAAAACCATTGAGATAAGTATAAGTATAATATAACATCCTAAAATTTTGTTAAAGTAGAGATTGTGTAGTTTCCTAGAAATGAAATCCTTTTTTGGATACAAATAGGTGGATATAGGCTTTAGTATAGATGAACCTAGGGGTAATAAACCTAAAATGTGTGACCATTTATCAAATCAATCCTATCTTAGTGTATGAAAAAGATGCCTAATTGAACACATGGTTTGAAACTCTCAGCGAATATGATTTGGCAGTTAACATGCTCTATAAGAACCTGTACGAAGGATTTAAGCACATTTTTATGGTATGGTTAGAGAAACTATAAGGAAATAAAAAATAAAAAACCCAAACTCAAAAATAGAAAATTTTAATTCAAGGTACATATGTCATATATTATTTATTTCTACTGAGTTAATAATTTTCCTTTTTATATGTTTATAATATTAGGTATTATTATGTTTAATTGTTCTTTTTTAAGTAATGGGTGGAGTATGGATAAATTTAGTTAACAATGAGTATGATAGGCAATGTTGTTATTATCCCAATGAATAACCAAACAAGATGAGAGTAGTAGCATAGAATCTTTTGGTGATTCTCACTCAACTCTCACAAGATATGAATAATAACACAAAAACATGTTTAGCTTCTAAGAACACTATGTAAGGAGAAACTTGCTATTAATTATTTCATTCCACAATACTTACCCTACATAAATGGATCTTATAATCCACTTATTCCAGAGATATAAATCAATGTGATGGATAATATATTTTCTATTCTCCAGTAATCAGAACATGAGAATGTTGTCTTGGATGTTTATCATTTGGTAGGTGGGGCTGACCAATGGTGGACTCACCTTAAAAATAAAACAAAAAGTAAAATAAAATTTATGGAATGGGAGTATTTAAAGAAATTATTCATCAAAAACTATTATCATAAAACTATTTTCATAAAGATAAAGAGAGAATATATGGAGTTTAAAAAATGGGAGGATGAATTCATTAGAAATCACAAAGCTATTTTCATAACGACAATGAGGTATGCCTATTTTTTTATGTCTAATCCTGAAAGTAAAATTAATTATTTATTTATTGGTTTAATGTTATGTATTCAAAATGAATTAATTATAAGATATTTTTTAGTAATTAAGAAGTTGTTATATGTGTGCGAAATTTGGAAATTGAAATTTGGGACTCTCATTATTTTAGAGAGAGAAAAAATAAGGTGGAATACTATGAAATCTCTAATGACATGTCTCATGGGGGAATAATTTTCTACCACCTATATGTCAAAAATGTAGAATAGAGAACCTAGATAATTACCTCAAGGGATAAAGGAAGTGTTATAATTATGTTATGGGAGGCAACCTTGCTCACAACTGATGAAGTAATTCTAAGAGTCTAATTAAAACAGTGGAGGAGAAGAAGGCCTTAACCAATACACCACCAAAAATTAAATTATGAAAACATAATGAGTCTAGGAATTAAGATAATTAATGAAATAACTCAAGATATAATGAAGAAAATAGTCCCCAACAACCTCTTAAACCAAGGTAATAAGGAAGAGTGTATACTGTCACTAACATTAAGGTGTATCATGATAATGAAGTGATAAAAGATACACTTGTTCTCCAATCTATTTCTATAAATACCTTTTTTGATTTTGGGTTTTTACACTAGTTCATGTAATACTTGTTTTTTAAGAATATTGATTCACTACCTAACACACTAGACAATTGAAATATCTGTTAAAAAACCTTGTGGAATGATGATCAAACCTAAGAGATAAAACTCTCCTATAATCAAAATTTATTGAAAGATACTTCCTATGTATCTAGCTATTCTTCCCTTAGTTAAAATTGAAATAATTTTGGGTATGCATTGGATTTCCCTATTAGAGCCCATAATAATTGTCAGAAGAATGAAATCTAATTTTTTATAGTGAATCATAATATTATCAAATTTCTATGTATGGATGTCCAAAAACTACATTTGGTATAAAATCCATTATATGGGTCCTGATACCCTACCATAATGGAAATTTAGCTCAAATGATCTAGAGGAATTCAATATTAATGAAATTTATATTCCATGGGAATATTCCAATGTATTTTTAAATAAAATACTTATTCTTACCCAAAAACATGATTTTGAGTTTATAATTGAACTCATACCTTGATCTATACAAATATTAGAGAGTTCTTGGAGTATGGATTCCATTTAATTGGAAAAAATAATTAAGTAGCTACAAGAGAATCTAGAAAAGAATTTTATACACCCTAATGCTTCACCATGGTGTGTACGAGTCCTATTTGTAAACCATAAGGATAAATCAATTCATTTTTTCATTGATTATTTTGTTCCTAACAAAACAAAAATAAAAAAATATATCTTCTAACCTAAATCAATGATCTGTTTGACCAATTTAGAGGAGCTCAACACTTCTCAAATATCGACCTTTGATATGGGTATCATCATTTAAGAATAAAAAAGGATGATATTTATATAATAAATTTCTATATGAGGTATATAAAATTTTAATTCGCAGTGACGTCATTTGGTTTTATTAATTATCATGCATTTTTCATAGATATAATGAATATAGTCTTTAAATACTACCTAATTATTTTTTTGTTGTCTTCATCGATGATATTATCATATATTACAAGGGAAAAGAAGAGCATTAATATTATTTACATATTGTGTTAAAGACCCAAGAAAGTATAAAATTTATTCTAAATTTTTCAAGGGTGAATTATATCTATAAAAAGTATCATTCTTTGTTAATGTAATCAAAGGAAAGGTAATATCTATTGATATTTAAAGGACATATGTATTTAAATAAAGGCCAAGACTGAATAACTAAAATAAAAAAAAGTTTTTTTTTTGTATTAGATAGATACTACTGATGATTTTTGAGAAATTTATCATGATTTCATAATCTTCTAACCAAGTTAACACTGAATGAAGTAAAATTTATCTAGAAGGAATAATATGAGGAAATATTCATGGATATTAAGAAGTGATTGGTCACTGTAACCATGATTACATTCCCCTATATAAGAGAAGGGTTAATAATACACATTTATTCCTCATTAAATGGTTTGGGATGCATCCTCCTGCATAATTATAAGGTAATTACTTAAGCCTCTCATAAATATAAAAGTCATGAGAATAATTATCTGATGCTTTATTTGGATCCTGTGTAAATGATATTTGTGTTATTGATTTATTAGAATTATATATATGATGAGAAGTGTGATATCTATACTGACCACAAGAGTTTCAAATATATATTCAAATAGAATAATTTAAACATGTACCAATGGATATGTTTGGAATCTATCAAAGACTATGACTTATCAATAAATTACCACCTAATGAAGGAGAAAATGGTAGATTATTCTCTGAGTAGGAAAGATCATTCTACCTTATCTTAGATAAAGTTTTAAAAAACCCAATGACCATGAATTTTCAATGGGTAAATCTTTAATTAAAAAACGAAGGGGTGAAATATTGACTTTCCAAAACGAATGATCAACCATCTATCCATATAAAGATCAAGGAATCCTAGAAATATGATTTGGATCTACAGAAAAATGTATCCAATATTCCAGAGTTCAATTTTCATAATGATAGAGTTATAAGGTTTGGAACCCAAATATGAAATCCATCAAAACCATAACAAAAGAGGGAAATTTTGGTCAATTTTCATAGCTCATCCTTCTCTTTTCATCCATAAATCATGATGATATTTATATATCTAAATCAAAACTGATGGTGGAATAACATTAATAGAGAGACTAGATAATAGGTATATTAATGCTAGATATTATAGAAATGAAGGATGAATAATATAAGTCTAAGGGTGTGGTAAAAACATAACAAATACAAGTATGAAAATATAAAAAAATTAGGATGGAGTTGTTCAATATACTCCCCAAGACATATGAAATTTATAGATTCATTTGGGTTGCAGTTAAAAATATTATAAAGGTTGAACATTTTATTTCTATAAAATAATATTTATTGCTTAACCAACTCACCATGATATAAATATGGAAAGTGGTAATGATATATAGATTACTACTCTTCATTATATCTCATAGGTACCAAAGGTTTACCACGAGGTTGGAGATAAGTCTCCTATGATCATTAGTGATAGAGCTGAGCTTTAGTACCACTTATCACCCTCGTAAATATATTCAGTCTGAAAGGAATATTTGTATTTCTGAGGCTATTCTATGATCCAATTAAACAAATCTACATTCATGTTGGGATCAATACCTCCCATATTTCTTACCTACCTTTCCTCAACCAACTGACTTAACCCTCATGAAATTCTATTCTTACATCTTATTTGACATTCATTTTTAAAGTAAAGTCCCTCATTTTCGCATATAAAAAGAGGCCACTTCCACCCACTTCAAGACACACTCATATTTAAAAATTATCTCAAACCAATTACCATTTTACCCAACATAGATACCTATTCAATATTCATAATACTTTGATCTCAAGATATTATTCCGAGTCTTCTATTTTTGAGAAATCCACCAAGGGAAGAATCAAGTCCTCAATGTGAGTAATACCATGACACCGGTCTTTTATTCTTTATCTTCCTCCTCAAATCATATTTTAACCATATTAATATAATGACATTAGTATCAGTACTATACTAAAATGTTATTATATTAATGTTACAACAATTATACATACCCTTCCCAACCAGTCAAATATTAAAAATGTCGCTCATGTTATATGAAAACCCACACCTCCATTAGGGACATGATGTGTTTTTTAGAACCACCCCATATGGATGGTTTAAATGGGTTATTTAGTTAACCAAATAATTTTCAAAAAATTATTATGATTCAGAAAATATTAATAAATTTATAACTTTTATCAATCTAAGAAAAACATATATTTATTTTACATCATTTATATAACTTAAATATTAAATCTCACAAAAAAATCTCACAAATACAAGAATGTAAGGTTTAGTACCTTTGAGGACTAGATATATAACCAATTTATTATAAAAAACTTGTGAATATGTTTCCTTAATTAATCTACACTATAATCACTTATAGACGTATCATAAGTTATATTCATCTTCATAACCCTGGATTTGAAACATAAGAAAGGGGTGACATTAAACACTCAGTAAGTTAAATCATTCCATCAAGGTTTAGGTTAAAATAATATGAGAAAATATGGGTATGAGAGATTTTTTTATTAATAGTAACATGGAATAATAGGATTTTTCCATAAGTCATGAAAAAATAACAAAAAATTTCAAATTAATAAACATGTACCATGGTATAGGAGTGTAAGCATGGAAACATAGCATAAGGAAATTATATCGTAAGATCATAAATAGGTAGAAAAAATATAAAACAATAAATCATAAGCATAAGTTAAGGATCACTGTCAAGACCATCATATCATAGTGGATAGACTCCCATGATGGATTTTATTGACTCAAAATTCCCATAAACATAGTAGATAGAGTCCCATAATGTATTGGGTTCACTCACCATTCCTATTCATATTATATTATGATATGTAATGCTTCTTTTAATTTATTATAGGGATATATAATTCCGGACCCACCCATTACATAACATAGTTTTGTTAGGATAACTTCATATACACCATACATGGTATCACATGAGATGAAAACCATACCTAATACATTAGAGGGGTAGACAATTCAGAACCCACCAATCAAATAATGAAAATAATAATATTTACATGTATAGATATTTCACATTAGGAAAAAAAACCATACATAAATCATAAGTATGATAAAAACCATGGAAAATAAGTGGGTTTTAAAGTATTATCTTAAAGTATAACCAATGGATATATTATATGGATTCCCAAGAGAAGAAGGAATTAAATAATTTTGGATGTTCATATTTTTATAAATAAATATGGGGCTTGAAAATTGCGTCCTAATGTAGTAAAATTCATGATAAGGATTAATAAGTAATAATAAAAATGAATTGTACTGGTTATGCTTTTCAAAATTATCCATGTATATTTTAAGGAATTAATGGGATTATTATTTTTATTTAAAAAATAAGTAAACCAGGAATCTTATTCAAAAAATAATTAGGGTATGTAGAATCTATTCATGGTTAATTTTTTTCTAGAGGTAAAACCTGTCATGAAATAAGAAATCAAAAAGTTCCCTCAAGCTGAGTTTACTTAATAGTGGAAATTTTGAAGTGAAATTAAACATGTATTATACTTAAAATAAAGGTAAAGTAACAATGATATATATATATACATTTAAGTAACACATATAAAATATAAAATAAATATATGAGAGGAATATTGAGAAAATGAGGGAAAAAGAAAGATAAAATGTAACTCAAAAGCAATGAAGGTGGTTTGAATGATGTTTTTTTGATTTAAAATACCTTTATTGAAATCCACATCATAACAAAGGATAATAAAGCATAATTTTGAAAATTGTAGAAGATAAATATGAAGGTTACACGAGGTAAGACATAATTAGGTTTCCAAATATAAAGGATAACATTATAGGGAGAGGAAAATATGGGCATGGAAGAAATATCATTGTTAAATATAAAAATAATTATTCATAATAATGTCATACTTTTATAGGGAAGATATTCATGAAATATGAAGATTTGAATCAAAAATTTTAATCTACTTATATATAAAGAAAAAATTTAATATAAAATCTTACTTTGGAAGGAACCAATCATAAAAGTAAGTTGTTCAATATGAGACCTTATAACCCAATGGAAGGGTGTTTGAGTTGACAAAAACAATTACCATGTCACAATATTTTGAATATAAAATACATAGAATGTAGCACATAAGATGGATTTATATATCCCTTTTATTTTATGAAATTTATGACAAAATTAAATCCATATCCAATACATACACCATAATAAAAGAATAATTGGTGAACACAAATCATATCTCAATGAAATAAAATTTAGATTCAAAACCCCTTACCTTAGGTCTCGATTATTTCTTTGCATTCACATGATGTCATGGATTATAAAAGTAAGTTTATTAAAACATTTATTAAGATCATTATTTATTATATTTCATATTTTAAGTGCTATATATTTACATGTTTTATTAATTTAGTATATATTTTTTATTCATGATCATTACTTGAGGTTGTCTTGTTAATTTATCCATAACTCTCTCTGTATAATGAACATTATAAAAGGTGTTGAAAATAACTTTATAATCTACATAATTTTAGATGTGCATTCACTTTATTTTTATATTTGGGAAAAATATATATAGTTCCATAGGTTTCTTAAATGGAATTGAATTAATATTGGTGATTTTATATGTTCGTTTAAGGTAGTTTAATTTACTATGAAAATTTATTGTTAATATCACTTATAGAATTTACAATATAATATTCCAATAATATTATGAGTTTGATAAATATAATCATAGAATCTCCTAGAGGTTAAAAGAAAAGTGCACAATAAACACACCCTTGTACCATCAAGGACATGCCACACCCCCGACAAGGTTTAAACCACTCCATAATAATCCCATTAAATTGATTGAACTGAAGGCCTTGTGACCTGAAGACCATTACATGGATCTATACCCCTTCATGTGTTACTACCACATCACTGCCTTATGTCACCACCAACATCATAAATCCCCCAAGGGAGTTTCTTGGATTTGAACCTTGGTATCTTGGATATATAGGATAGTGGTGAGAACTAATTGACCACGGCTTAGGAAAAAGTTTCATAAATAGAATTTTTATACATTAAATACATTTTTAAATTCATTCATGTTTGGTGGTAATTTAGAAATCAAATAAATCATTTCATGGAGGTGATAATCCACACATATATAATAAATGATCTAATTTTTCATGGAATGAGAGGGGTGTATAAAAAAATAATAATTATAATTTAATAATCTTAATCATGTTTAGTTTTTTATATTTTTTAGTCAAATAACTCTTTTGAATTATCCATTTAAAGAGTTTATGAAACTTATTTCCCGCCAATCATGTATGCAGTGGGCGGCACACATGAATGATGACATGTTCATTTATGAAATAGTTTTTTTAGGGAGGTAGGAAAGCCTAATTACATTAGTATAATAATATTAAAAATATTAAAAATTATTATGTTACGATACATTCATGAATATATAATATTTTTAAGAACAAGATTAAGAATAACATTTTTAAGTAGTAAGTATCACTCATGCCGAGAGCTTAAAATTTCTCTTGAAAATATTCTTGAAAATGAAGGTATTAGGAAAAATTATATAGAAAAAGTTCTTATATAAATGAAAAGGAATTAATGTAGACTAAAATTTGGTAGATTTTTCATAAAATTTTAAACGGTAAGTGTGACAATGAAAGGGTGGAAGTGATCTCCTTTTATAAGTAGAGAAAGGGAAAGTTTTGTAAACACCCATTATTTTTAAATAATGGCATGAAACTATTAATGATTAAATGGATCAAAAAGTGAGAAATAATTGGTTATATATGGGTATGGTTCAAGAAGTCATCATACATGTATTTTCACACATGTTTTAAACATGTTTTGAGTCATTTACTATTTGATTTTTACACTTCATCATTTTGGAATTTATATTTAACTAAAAATTTAAGATAACCTCTCTTATACAATTTTAGTGTAAAGAAACAAAATCTATAATCTAATTAATCCAATTAAATTTCTAAGAACGAAAAAATTACTTTTAAATTGAAATATATACTATATAGAAAAATCGTTTTTGTAGAAAAATGATGTTTTAAACATACATGTTCTAAATATTATATATCACTAATTACCAGTTAAATTGGTGATAATATACTTATATACATGTGTAAAAATAATATTAGAGTATTAAAATAAAATATATCAGTGTAATTTGTTACAAAATAATTACATAACATTAATAACATAATTCCTTGAAAATTACCATTTCATCATTAACATGGTCATTAACTTTAATCTTAGTAATCATAATTTTATGACTAGAAAAGAAATAGTATTTATTAAATAATATAAAATTTTGATCTAAAATATGAAATTCATTTATTTATATTTATTTTCATGAAGTGATGAGAACTAATTTTTAATACAAGTGAATAAAAATAGTTTTTAGATAAAAATATTACTTAAGTTTCCAAAATGTCAAAGATGGGTTTTATAAATTCAAAATCATATTTTAAATGATTTATTTTAATTTATAAACATATAATTTTTTAGAAAAATTATTTTGAAAAATATTAATTCATTATTTCAATTATGATAATGTCATAAATGTGATGGTATTATCAAAATTTGTATTTTTCACTATTCACCTAAAAATTATTTATTATAAAAACTAAAAAAAATATCCAATTATAATATTATTATTCTAAGTCCCGAAATTTTTTTAATTTGGTGAAATTAAATTTTAAAATTTGATAATATACTTTTTAATATAACAAAAAATAAATAATGACAAATGTTTTCCTTAGAAAATAAAGTTTTAATATTTTCATTATTCTTATTCTTAGTTCCTATAAATTTATAATTATATTGGTGTTAAATTTTATTAATATAAAGAATTTATATAATATATTTAGTTTCTATAAAAAACACATAAACACCTATTTTGGATTAAAACATTTTTAGGAATAAAATTATCTCATTAATTCTATTAATGCATTAGTAAATAAAAATTATTTTTATTTAAATGTAAAAAAGAAAAATGTGTGAATAAATGTGATAAATAAAGTTTTAAATTAATAATTACAAGTTTATTTCATCCCAATTTCTAGTTACCTATTCTGTTAATATATCTTTGTATAATCTAGTAAAAATGTAAGACTTGGAAGAATTGTGGGTGGTGATTCTACTAGCACGGATCTCATGGAAATTTCTAGGGGTTTGAAATTCTCTCACATATGAGTTTTCTCATACAATATTCTTTAGAGTTCATCTTGGGATTGGTCTAGGTAAAAACCTAGTAACTTTAATTCATTTCCAAGACCATACAAATGAGTTCCATGAGGGATACTTCCACTACCCGATTCTATTTATTTCCTTCAATGATTTAATAACACAGTTACTTACTTTTATAAATTCTAATTTAAAGATTATATTATAATTTTAAAATTTAATGATTTGGTTTTAAATTATTAGAGTCTATTTAGTTTTTTTTTCATGTGAAGTAAGAAAATGACACATTGTTAATTTAAGGTAAAATTATAAAGTAAAATATTTGGCTGTTACATTCTCCCACCTTAAATAAATCATATCATAAAAATTTTAATTATTATATACTAATGAAAATATAAAAGAGTAACTAAAAGGTATAAATGAATCAAGATATAATTTCTAGAGAGATATCAACCTTACAAACATTGGAAATATATATTTTCCCCTCAGAATAGGTCAATCCAAAAGAAAAGATAATATTACTTGCATGAATCACAATTCTAAAAACCATAAGGGAGATTTATATACCTTAGATACAATGATAATACCACTAATAGTTTTTATTTATAACTTAGAATATAATAGTTGGTGAAAAATTATAGCACATAATACATTTACAAATCTAGAGAGAAGAATATCAAGAACCACTTAACTAACACTATCCACTTCAATAGTAGTCATTGTATAAGATTTTCCTTATTCCCATGGTCTAAGAGGCTATTGGAGTTGATTTTCAACTTCATCACTTGGATTGATACACTAGATATAATAGTGCTTCAATTACTCACATCAAAAACATAAAATTACTAGTGAATCCTTAGTAATAACATTATTTTCATTCATCATGTTAACTCAACTGTTCCTTTTTATTGAAATTGTGTTGTTTGATTCCACACTTTTCCAAATATAAAACATATTATAGTTCCTTTGAGAAATTTACCTAGAATTATATTACCACATTCTTAATACAAAATAAATTGAATATTCATTCCTTTATCATCTTCATCACCTGAAATTCCTTGAAAATCCATCCATATATCCTTTAGTGTGTTTGGAAAATATAATAAGTCTATGTTGTTAATCATAATTCTTGATAGGTTGTCTATAATAATCATATTATTTCTCCCTCTAGATCCTATCCCATTAGAATACTCATGGGAACAATCTTAGCAGTGTCCATGAAATCTATTATTAACTTGATTCATTAATGTGATTAATGAATAATTAACCTCGTATGAGAAATATAATAAATGGAATTATAAAAAATGCAACCACAAAATTTTTACTCTTTAAAAGCATCACATTATGTTTTAGTTTAAGCTAAATCACTCTCAATATTGTCTGAGTTTCTTTAGGTCGGGTCCTCCTATAACACTTAACCAAATTCCCTTATATAATAAATCCTTTATAATCACTCATAAAGATAATGTGATTGATCAAATAATATCCCCTAGGAGTGTCAATTAAGCTGTATAGTTTTATTCCAACCCATCATAGACCAAGTAAAGATCGTGTTGATACTCAACAAATATTTTTCAATTTGATTACCCCTAAGTGCATCTGTTCCACAACCATATCCACCTTAAAATATACATAAAGGGATGTAATTTCTAGGAAAACCATATACTTATAAATTCATTAAAATTTTAGGATATTATTCCACACTTAGAATTATCGCTTATAGTTTCCCTAGGGTTTTCACTAAAGTTCTCTTATCCTATTTCCTAGAAGAATTAAACCAATCCTTAAAAATTACTAAAACCTAATCTGATAGAAACTATAGATACCCAAGATAAAAATAAAATTATTTTATATAATTTATATAACATAAACATGAAATATCACAAGAAATATCAAAACCCTAAGTACATAAGGATGAGTGTATTTGAGGACTAGCTACATACGCAATTTATTTTATAGAAAATGTTAGTTTTTTCCATAATTGAGACACACTAGAATCCCTTATAGACTTATCATAAGTTATATTCATATTCATAACCTGGGGAATAAAGTCAAAAGAAATTGGTGAGATAAAATCATAGTAAGGTAAGTTATTTCATACAGGGTTAGATCAAAAGCATATGAGAAAACAAGGGAATGAGAGAAATTTTATAATAATAATAAGAACATGGAAAAATAAGAGTTTTCCAAAATTCATGATATAGGAACATGTAATATCATTTGAAAAAATAGGTTCCATGGAATAATATTATGAAATAAGAAAAGAAAAAAGGAATCAATGAATTATATCACAAGATTATAAATATGTGGAAACAAAATAAAACATGACATCATAATAATAAGTTAAGGGTCACTTACAAGACCATTATATCATAGTGGACAAAGTCCCATGGTGGATTGGGTTCACTCCAGATTCCCATAAACATATTGGTAAAGTCACATGATAGATTGGGTTAACTCCCACCTTCCAATTCATATTATATTATCATATATAAAGACTTACCCAATGAATTATATATCTATATAATTATAGTCTCACCTATCACATAACATAATGTTCTTAAGCTAATTTCCCATGCACCATAAAAGGAATATCCGGGGATAAAAACATTACTCAATGCAGTGGATGACTATATAATTCTTGGACTACTTGTCACATAATGAAAATTATAATATGTACATGAATATATGTTCCAAATGAGTAAAAACCATAAATAAAGAATAATCATGATAAAACCCATGAGAAATAAGCGGGTTTTAGAATCTTGTCTCAAAGCATAACCAAACTCTATATCATAAGTATTCCTAAGAGAAGAAGTAATGAAATCAATTTGGATGTTCATATTTTTATTAATAAACACATATATTGAAAATTTAGTTCTAATGTAGGGAAAATAATTAGATGGATAAAGAATAATTAAAAATAAAAAAACAAGTCGCATATGTGATGTTTTTTGAAATGAGAAAAGTAACTTTTAAGGAAGGAATGTGATTATTATTTTCCTTTAAAAAATAATTTAACAAGGTGGGTTATCCTTAAAATAATTAGTATTTTTATTTTATTTTAATTGTTAAGAAATACTTTATTAATTTGGCTCTTATTATGAAATAATAAATTAGAAATTTCCCTTAATTCAGGTTTACTTAAAAGTTATAATTTCAAAGGGAATGTAAAAACATATATTATCCCCAAAATAAAGATAAATTAAAATTAATATATTTTTAAGGAACATATATATAGAATATATAAGAAGTATCTGATAATAATATTGATTATATGGGAGAAAAATAATGATAAATATAACTCAAAAGTAACAAGGGTGGTTGGAAGATACCTTTCTTTGTTTTAAAATACATTTATTGAAACTCATATCAACTAAAGGAATAATAAAACATCATTTTTAATATAGAAGATTTAAATTTAAATTTGAGAAGAGGTAAAACATAATTAGGTTTCAAAATACATTTTAAAAACTTATAGGGAAGAAAAAATATGGATTTGAGAGAAAAATTATCAATTAAAGAGAATGGGAATTATTCTTAACAATGTCATACTTTTATGGGGAAACATTTCACCAAGGATGGATATTTGAATCAAAAGTTTTAACTTCCCAGAAGAGAAATAAAAATTTCAATAAAAAATATTAAGGTGTAAATAATAGATCAAATAATTTAGAAGTTCAATATGATACCTTATAACCTAAATAAAGGGGGTTTGAGTTAACAAAAACACTTTGAGTGTCACAATCTTTCAAATTGAAAATCCATGGAAGGTATAACATGATATGGATTTATAAATACCTCAAATTTGAAAATAATTATAAAAACATTTAATTCATTTCCAATACCTAAACCACTTAAAAATTAATAATTGGTGAAAAAATCACATGTATATAATACAAAGTTGAGGTTTAAAACCCAATATCATAGGTTTATATTAGTATTGTGTGTGCACCTAACATTATTTATAATCAAATTAATTTTATTAAAAAATTTATTAATATCCTTATTCAACTTTATTCCATATTTCAAGGTCTATATATTTCTATATGTTAATAATTTATTGTATAGTTTCATTCAAGTCAGTTACTTTAGGTTGTTCAATCAATTTCTCAGCAACTTACTTGGTATATTTTCCATATTCAATGGTTTTGTAAAATAACTTCATAATATTCCCAATTTTATATGTTTATTTTCTTTATTATTCCATTATGATAAAATATATATAGTTATATTGGTTTCCAAAATGGGCTCAAATTATGAAAGGTGGTACTATATGTTCATTTAAGGTGGTCAAGTTTACTATGATAGTTTATTGATAGTATAAATTATAAAATTTACAATATTATGTTATGATAATATTAACTGTTCCATAAATATTTTTTTTGTAAATTACATAAATTTTTAAGCAATCCATTTTTGGTGGCAAAGGAGAAACAAAATACATCGATCCATGGAGGCTGTAGCTTGCAAGTACATATACGTTGCTCCAATTTTTCATAGAACGAGGGGGGGGGGGTGGGGGTATAAAAATAAAATAATATCATTCATCATATCAATCATGTAAATATTATTATATTTTTTAATTTAATATATTTTTTGAATCATCCATGTAAAGGGTTATGAAAAATAGAACTCACCTTTCATGGAGGTAGTAGTTCGCGCACACACATGACAATGTCTTCATTTTTGAATAGTTTTGAAGGGAGGTAGGAATTTTTTATTACATTAGTATAATAACATCAATAATTTTAATAATAATTATTTTATAATTCATTAGTGTATATAAAATATCTATATTATGAATATTAAGGGGAAATTGTTTTAGAGTCAGTATTACTCTTGTGGAGTGCTTAAAAATTCTTTTGAAAGTATTATTGAAAATTAAGTGATTAGAATAAATTATTTATAACATGGGATTGTGTATGTGAAAGGGTATTAAATTATTTTTATATTAATTACATTTTAAATAAAATATCTAATGGGAATTGTAGTATTTAAAGGGTGAAAGTGATCTTTTTTTTATAGTTGCAGAAAAGGGATCTTTTGTGAGAACACATTATTTTTCAATAATGAATTGAAATTATTCAAGAATCAATGGCACCAAAAGTGAGGAATAATTTAATGTAGAGGTTTATGGGTTGATAAATCCCCAAAATTGTGTTTTAATATATTTTTTAGACTTCTTGAGTCATTTACCATTTTATTTTTACACATCATCATTTTTGTTTTTAAATTAATAAATAATTTTTTAACTAACTAATTTATGTTTTAATAAAAGTATAAGTTAAACCCTATTAACATTTTTTTTGTTTTGAAATTATATTTATCCTCTATTTAAATAAAAAATCTCTAAAAAATGGAAAAAAACTTTTAAATAAAAATATATAATATATTATATTTTTTTTAGAAAAACTATGTTTTAACCATTAAGTATTATAAACATTATATAACTCTAATTACCAATGAAATGGGTGATAATATATTTATATACATGTCTAAACATAATATCATAGTCTTTATATAATATATATAATTGTAATTTATTACATAAAAGTTACACAATATTAATAAACCATTCTTTGAAAATAACCCTTTCATCATTATCATGTTCATTAAAGTTTACCTTTCTAATCATAATTTTATGCATAAAAATAAAATTTAACTTATTAAGTAATATTAATTTTTTTATATAAAATACAAAATCAATTTTTTATATTTAGTTTCCACATGTGATGAAATCTAATTTTTAATATTAGTGAATAAAAATAGTTTTTTGAGTAAAATTTTACTTAAGTTTCCAAAAATTTAAATATGGGTTTTATAAATTAAATTAAATGATTTTTTACATTATAAACATATATATTTATACAAAAAAAAAATGTTTCAAAAAATTTTATGTCATTATTGTATTATTATAATGTCATAAAAGTGACAGTATTTTCAAAATCAATATTTGTTCACTATTCACCTAAGAAATAAATTATTTTAGAAAAATCACAAAAAATTATTTTAAGAAATGTTGTCATTATAAATAAAAAAATAAATTTAATTTATAAAAATTCAAATTATAAAAATTTATAATTAAATTTTAAGTAATAATAATAAAAAATACAATGACAATTGTTTTCATCGAAAAAAGCCTTTCAACATTTCAATTGTTCTTATTACCAGTTCCTATAAATTTCTATTTATATTTATGTTAACTATTATTCATATAAAAAAAATATATAATATATTTATTTTCATTAAATGAAGTGTATAAACTCCAATTTTATAAAAAAATTAGGAATATAATTATCTTTTTAATTTTTTCAATGCATTAGTAAATATACTTTAATTTTATTTAAAATAAAAAATACAGAATGTGTAAAATAGATGTGATAAATTACATATTTCATTAATAATTTCATGTTTATATCATCCACATTTATAGTTTCATATCTTCTTAAGATCTCCATGCAAGTTCTAAGCATAAACTAATCTATGGTGATTATTGTTGGTGGTAAATCCACTTGTTTGGATCTCATAGAAATTTATATGAGTTTGAAATTCTCTCACATACAATTTTGCTGATACCATAATTGTTGGAGTTCATCATGGGATTGGTCTATAGAAAACCCTATTGAAACTACTTTATTTCCAAGACTGGAAAAATTTGATTTGTTAGGGAGGATGTTTTTACCCGATGCTATTTGTTTCTCTAATAGATTTCATAATATGGTTATTTCCTTTTATACCCATTAATTTAACTGCTATATTATAATGGTAAAATTAAATAATTTTATTTTAAATTATTATATATTTTTTGATGTTGTATGTGAGTAAATCTATCACAATTTTTTTTTATTTAGAAGAAAATCATATAGTTAAATGTTTGGGCATTACATATCATCATCTCATTATATATAAATATAAAGCATTGTTCATTTACATGTGTGAACCACCACCTCGACGAGGCGACATATTTTGTTTTTTCATCAACACATTATATGGATGGTTCTAAAATATATATTATATATTTATATGATATTAATGATTATTATATGTCATTAATTTTATTTATAAACAATTTCACAAAAATTAATGACTAAAGTAATTCATTGATATCGATAAATTAGCTGAAACAAACTCATGATGGTTTTCGTACTCACAGACTGTGCCAATAGTTACCATCAAATAAGTATGGAGATGCATAAATCATTGAAACAAAAATATTTAAATATATTTTCAAATATGTGGAATGATTAAATTGATATCAAATAATGGGGTTTTATGATTCCATTATAAAACATACACGAAACAATTACTAACACCTAAAAATGAAAGCAAACATAACTAGATAATGAAATTATAATGAATGATTATAATCAAAGAGTAGAAATGGTAATAAATACTAATAATATTTTTAACTAGGTGATCAATATGTTTATGTTTATGACACATGAGATTAATATAATCTTGAGGACTTTAATATTAAATTTAAGGGATTTTCATAACTAAAATTTCCTTCCACTGAGTTATAACTTTTATTCTTAAGATTAATCCTTATAAGTTTTCTGTATTTCCCCCTATGATTATATTATATTGTTTTTAAAATTTCATTTATGGGTATATAAAATTATTTCTCAAATAATCATTTCTAATGGATTTCCACATCATGTATTATGACATTTATAAGGGTTTTTCTCATCTCAACTTTCCTTTTATGAGATATATGACTTATTCACCACTTTTTTATCTTTTATTTTGAATATAACGACCTATACAGTATTTTTAACATACCTTTGATGAATTTAAAGTGATCTAGAAAAACCAAAAAAGTTAACTTTTTCAATATTTTTTGATTCAAGTATTAATAAACCGTAAGGGGTTTTCTTGACTAAACTTCTTTTCTAGATTCATAATTATTCCTCTTTGATTGTGGTTTTACAAGATAGTTAGATTCTATTTTATGATGATATTACAATTACTTAACTTTTTATTTTCTAGGGAATTATATTGATGAATTAATTTCTTTAAAAAAATTTATGATGTAAAGAATAATTAACATTCTCACTAAATGAGATCTTTGTCATTTGTAGTGTTCCAGCTCGAAGACTACTAAATGAGTTCCCTGAGCTAGTTCACCACATGACCTCAAGCACACATCCACATACACTAGATGATTTCAACTAGTAGGGGGTCTAAGGTTTAACCATGATGAGCCTATACCCCCATATCAGAGTGAACAACCATATGTAAATAACCAAAACTCACCTTTATCAGAATACATGAAATGAATAAACCAACTAGCATGCTACTATAAAATAAAATGCAACAAAGACCTGAAAATCTATAAAATTTACCTCCCATTGGGGGTTTATATAACATGATAGAATAAAATATACCAATAAACATGATCCACAATATCTTTTAGCTATACCTAATCCAGTCTTCTGATACCAACCGAACTATCCAGCTCGATTGTGCAGAACTCAACATGGGACATAGAACAAACCAGTTCATATAGTAAACATGTGAGAGATGATTTGGTACCCATATGAAGTGGTATACTAATAAGGGTATGAATAAAACTTTTTAAGAGACAACCAATGATTTATGATGAAAATACCAGTTAGAGTATTAGTGTATGAAGATAAATAGTGGAATAAATAAATAGTATAGAAAAGATAGTACATGACAAGGAAAAAAATCATATAGTATCCAATATCCCTCATGTTTTAGGGTGAAACCCAGTCCAACAAAACCTACATCAAAATAAGACATCCATTCAAGCCAAAAAACATACTGTCATACATACTATAAACCAAAAAGGGATATTTTCATTTATATATTATCTAAGGGATGCATAAAAATCAATGTTCACCGTGCATGGAACCTTAGTCCCACACCCAAACCATACAAAAAAACTATCAGTACCCATATAGAGCTAAAGTTATATCATTCTAATCATACATCATAACAATAGTTCCTAGAGCCTCAATCCAGCACCTAGTCATACATTCAACCAATACCGCTAAGATCCTTAGTCCAGTATTTACTCATACATTCAAACAATAGTTCCCAGAGCATCAATCCAATAAATTAAACCATGGATGTTGTGTTCCATTCCACAATAAATTTTAATGTAATTTACCATTGTTATAGGATTATTAGTCTATATCTTAAACCATAGATCATACTATCAGTTCCTAGGGCCTCTGTCTGACACCTAGTCTGTATATTATGCTACCTGTGCCTAGAGAATTAGCCCAACACCTAAAACATTCCACCATTTCTCAAATACTAATTTTCATAATCATGAACTTACAACATTAAAAAAATTAATAAACAAACCATTTTTAAAAAAAATATCATTTACTGAGGTCCCTCTAGGCCTTTAAAACTAAATCAAGGTCAAATTTTTTCTTTCCATTAAACATTTAAAAAGATGCATCAAGGAATTTATTAAATGGGTTTAGAAAAAACCTATTTCAAATAATATTTTAAATACATTTATAAACACGTTTTCATAAAATCACATGGATATTAACATCTATTTTAAAATAAGAACCATTTCTAATGATTTATAGTTATTTTATAAAATCTTAACACATGAAAATAACACATTTTCTCCTACTATAAGTCACAACCATTTATTAAAAATTTCTACCCACTAGTTCTTTAACCATTTAATTAATTTAACTAATTATATTAAGTAGGTTAATCTTGTAACCCACCTACTTTACCATACAAAACCCAACTTACCATTTTCAAGAAAGGGAACACCCCATGGGTGGCCCTAGGTTTGGTATTATAAATACCAAAAGAACTGATAAGATTCTTGGAAGGTCTAAGTTACAAATTTAATGTTCAAAACCAATTACTTACACCAAGGAATAAAACACACAACTTAATGGATTTGAGGTGCATACCAGATACACATGTAATTAATCTAAAAGAAATATGGGAAAATATCTTATTCAAAATACATCTTTATTAAAGATTTCCAAAACATTTCCAAAGAATGACATCCTTACCAAGGCCTGTACAAATCTTGTCCAAACACTTAAATATCCAAATGATCTTTTCTCAATCAACCAAGCTCTAATATCACACCAATTAAAAATAATTAATTAATTATAAATAATATAATTAATCAATTAAACTAAATAAAACATGGAATAATGGATTTTAAATAACCAGTCACTCAACACTTATTAAAATTCTACACAATTTCCTTGGGTGGTCTATAACAGACTCCCAACACCATTATAAAGAAAATTCCTAAGATTCGATACCATTAGAATAATTAATTAAATTAATAAATTATAAAAAAACTAATAGAATTCACCATAGTATCATACCATAATGATACGTCACACTAAGACTTGCATAAATAGTCTTGAGTTATTCTCTACACAATCAGACCAAAAGAAATTTTAGAGATGGAAGATTACATCATGATCTAGTGTAATTATAAAAAAACCTAAATTAGAGAACTCTAATATCAGAGAGAAGTAAGAAAAAGAAGAAAAGAATTCTTTAAAGGAGAGGACATTATCTAAAACACCATGTAATCACCATGAATACACCCCAAGTCAATGTGTTATTGGAGGATGTTTCAGATCCCCTTGGTTTGTGTGCACTGAATGAGGGGGAAAGGGGGTGGAGTGGATAAAAATCCCAAGGGGGAATCTCAGTAAAATCCCCCCTTTTAAAGAAATTCATGGAAGACTCATGGTTAGACCACACGGTATTCCAAAATATGCACCAACTATGCATCCCCTACTATTACACACCTCATTCATCACATGGTTAAGCAACATGGTTAGACAAACTATGCACCAACAATGTTTTCCACACTTCCTCTCCTGTATAGCAAGGCACACATTTTGTCTAAAACTATGCACAGGTCATGATCCATTCCTCATGCTCTCCACCATCTCACACAGTTTCCCATTTTGGATCCCATGGTTTTCCACAAACCATTATATAACCATGAAAATCAACTATAATAAGTTGAAAATGAATTTAAAACCCTATAATAATCAAGTTTTCATAGGGTTTCTTTTAAATAGTGTACATAAATCTATGCAGCCTAGTGAGACAACTCCCAAAACCAAAAATCTTAACTAGAAGCATCCAAAGATCATCCAAAAACCATAGAATAATTCCTCATCTAAAAAAACTTCTTTGAATCATTCCAACTTTAAAAATTCTATTTTTATTTGTGGTCTAAAATTTGACTCATCTCGTAAACAAAAATTTAAATTCCTTCTAAAATTTTCAACTTGTACGAATATGGGATCTAACGTCATCCATGTGCATATTCACTAATTCTACCAATATCATCCTTCACTATATTTAAATCATAATATTTATTGTTCTTTATGATATTTAAAATTTTCTTACTGATTTTCAAATGAAATATTTATGGTTTCAGTAAAGTTATTTGAAAAATAATAAATTTTGTTTTCTTTCTCAATTGTATATATTATCTTCCACTCTAAATTTAATTTGGATAAAGGTTATAAATTTTAGAAGGTTCAATTAGTTATATTTATTTATAAATATTGGTTAAAATATTATTAATTATAATATCTCAAAAAATGATATTTCTAAAAGTGACTTACAATATCTTCTTTTTCAATGATTTTACAAAATGTTTTCTAGAGGATCTTTTGTATTTCACTTAAAATTTTCTATTTTACTCTGAAAGATATATATCCTACGGAGTTATGTTTTATGAATCACCCTTCAAACTTCTTTATAAAATATTCCTTTTGTATGATTCTTTGGTAACAACAAATCTAATTATTGAAAATATTATATGTGATACTATTTAAAAAATATTATGAAACCTATTTTATTTTGATGAGTTATTTTTGATATGATTAATGATTAATTTCAAGTTTCACACATATGTATAAATAATTTATGAGTGGGGTCATATATATCCCTAAAATAAAATGTTTAATGATATATATCTCATGATGTAAGCATTCACGAACTTGATTAAGTTTATTTGCAAGCATGGGTGTGAGTGAAGTGCTCATGAAGGTGATGTTTCCATATAAATTTGTTTATGACATAGTTCCTTTTTTATTCTATGTTTCCATAAAATTTCACATTTAATTTCATATTCCTAAAATTTTTATCTGCACATGGTCCTCAACCCAGTTGGGGAGGTATCTCTTAGTGAATCTACGATACCCATGTTCAAAACCATGTAGAGGTACAATTCTAGGTTACTATCATAGCACTGTAGCAGTTACTGTAGCAGGTACTGTTCGGTACTATAGTAGCTAGAAAAATTCACCTTAGGCCACCGATTTTAGATTGTAGTCCTTAAGGCCATAAGGCCACCCAGGACTCTGGGTCAGTAAGGATTTGGGCCACCTCAAGGCCTTTAAAGCCCCCTGATATACAGATGCCCAGACAGATTCTACAAGGAACCAGCTCCATTGAAGGATTCCATAGTAGAAAAATTTCACTAGAGAAGGGCTAACAGATTTGGAAGAATGAGAGCGTATGACATTTCTATAAGTACCAGGACTTTTCATCTCTGCACATTACAGCTAGCCGAACAACCGATAAAATGTGAAGATCTTATCACTATACAGATGCTGGGGAGGGGCGGTTTCAAGTAGTCATAGTCTATATGATTTACTTAAGACCTATGGGTCCTGTAATGTGTCTTAGCCTATGGGAAATGTAATATCTAAGACAAAATTCCTTGAAAGGGTTCCCCCCTCATTCCTTAAAAGGGGGTTATCAAAAATCAATTAAAAAGAAGACCTTTGGAAAGGCAGCCCTAAGATTGTGATCCATGAATCATATATATTATCTCACACTCTTATGAATTTTTATATGTTTGTTCATTTGAGGTTACATGTACTTTTATAATGATTTATATAAAACTCTTATTATTTTACATTATTTTTAATAATATATTTCTCCCCTATTCATGTTTTCTCATATCATTATGATGTAACTCTTGATAAAAGTTTTTATGATTTTTCCTCATCAAGTATTTATTCTCACTCCATTCTTATGTTTGCATTATCCTAGTTTTAAAGACGAGTATAAATTATGATAATCCAAAAAGATAGTGTTGTGTGGTATAATTATGGATAAACTTTTACAAGTATCATAAAATAATTTTATTTTATTGCCATTAATAAAAGACACTAAACCTTCATTTCTTGGGATTTGTGAGATTATTTGTGAGTTGTAATGTTTATATTATGGAAGTGATGTAAAATAAAGATATGTTTAGCTTGGGCTGCCAAAGTCTTTATCAAATCTACTATGTAAATATCATTTTTATCACTATACCTAGGAGTGTGGGTTTGGGTAACCTCAATAAGTTAAAGTAAATGTGCGATCAAGGATCTTGAATGGGTCGATGTATCCAATGATCAAATTCTTCTTCAAGAATATCATAACCATATTTCATTGTGATATTTAAAGGGATATCTTATCTGTAACTTCAAATTTTAAATATCAAAAATGACTATAAACATAACTCTTTTTTCAAATTTATTCTATTTTTATATATTGATGAATTATTTTAATTTTATCTAATATTTCTCCAGGAAGATCTGGTCTTATGAATTTCTTATCTCTAACTTCATCCCAATAAGTTTGTGTTTTTCAACCCTTCCCATACACAACCCTATATAATGTTATTTTAATGGTAGAAAAGAAACTATTATTTTTTGAGAACTTGAATAGATGAATATGTTGAACTCAAAAATCTTTGAAATCCATCGAATAACATCTCAGTACATATTCCAAATTTTTAATGTTCTGTTCCTATCAACCATCGTTTGGAGGTTGATAAGTTGTGGTAATGCTCAAATCCATATCCAATGGATATTGAAGACTCCTCTAGATCTCTGAGGTAAACCTCAAATCTAAATTAGATTGAATTAAAAGTGGTAAACCCTGAATATTTACTAATTCATTTATTTATATATTTTAGTTTTATCGAGTGAGAAATAATCTGGAATAAAATTGAAATTCCCTAACTTCACATAGAAATCAACCATACAAAAATTGCATTATATCCTTTTGAGGTATTAGGAAATCCTATAATGAAATACATATTGATGTTCTCAGATATATATGGCAATGGATAATGTTTTTATAATCTCCTTAGGCTTCTATCATCTTGAATTAATTTTTTTGAAAACCAACCACCCTGACGTGTACTTCATTATTTTCCCCTTTATATTGTCCCTCCAAAAATTCTCAATGATATTTATCTATATATTAGTGCTTAAAGGATATATAATGAATGATAATGTATATAAATAATCAAATAAATCCTTCTCTAGTTCTAGTATAGATGGGACACATATGCATTCCATGAATCTTATAAATCTATAATTGTTGAGGTTAAACACCGTAAAAATTCTAACTTTCCACAATAGATTCATAACATCCTTTATTGATTATTTGGTCTTCATATAGATGAATGGTTGAGTAGTCACATGGGAAATATATAATTTACCCCCTTCCATTAAGATATCCGGGTCTATCTTTTTTAAATCTATGAGTATTGGGTCTCTTTAAATCCTTACCAAGGATAAAGTAGAATGATCTTTCCTTCTCAAAGTATCAATCAATTTGTTCACCTTCCCAAGCTAGTAATATTTTTAGTATTCATAGTCAATAATCAAATCCAACCATATACATTTTCTTATGTTCATATCCTTTAATGTCAACATATTTTAGGATCCTGTGGTCAGTATATATATCATAATTTCCACTAAAGAGATAATGCCTCAATATTTTTAATGTAAATATTGGTGTTTAAATTTTCAAACACTTCTACACTATTGGGTGGTGTGTACACAAGTGAAATGACCGAAATACTCTTATACTTCTTGAAACCATATTCACATACTTATATCTTGTGGAACTTGGGTATCTTTTTTGTTAACATGTTTATTAGATTTTAAAATTTTTCAAATCTTATTCAAAAAGCATCGATAGTATCAAGATAATTTAATAGAAATATGAATCTATGTAATAGTTATTGGTATAGGCCATTCTTTAATCATATCTATCTTTGAATGATATGTAGTTATTATATCCCTTGTAATTAAGTAACCCAATAATGGTAATTTTTGTAGCCATAATTCACACTGTCTAAATTTAACATGCAATTTATCCTTTCTCAAGGTCTTTATCATAATTTTGAAGTGCATGTTTTTATCTTACTTGGTCTTGGAATATATGAGAATATCATCTATATATGATACCATAAATTTATCAAGGTAATATATAAAGTATCTATTCATTAAATCCATGAGGATAGTGGGGGAATTTACAAGTCCAAAAGGAATCACTATGAATTGATAGTGTCTATATCTAGTATAAAATGTTGCCTTAGTTATATCCTCTATTTTCACCCATAAATGATGTTATCTGAATGGAAGTAAAATTTTGGATGAGTATTGATCCCCTCATTGTTGATAGAATAATTAACCAATACAATGTATAAGATTATTGTTCTCGGTCACAATCTTATTAATTTTTTGATTATTAATTCAAATACACTTTCATCTATACTTATTAATAATAAATATAATAGATTCACCCCATAGTGTATCACTTGGTAAAACAAAACATTTTACAATATTCACTTGTTATTTTGTCTTCAATTATTCTAATTCAGTCAAGGACTTTCTATATGGACTCTTTGATAAAGTCATAGAACAAGGTAAAAGTTCTATTTATAACTCAAACACAAGATCTAGGGAAAGACCAAAAAAATATTCAAGAAATACATCAAAATATTCTCAAATAATCATAATATTTCAATATTGTGTTTCTTCCCAACCATTTGTTCTAAATACCCCTTGTGATCGGTTATTAAGACACTTAAAAGTTATGTAATTTCCATAAGGAATTCAAATTCAATGTTGTATTAATATAATGTCATGGGTTGATTTGGGATATGAAATGTTTTTTCCTATCTTGATAATTGATATGGATTATATGTTTAGGGAGTTTGTCCACACTTATAGTAATATAAAATTTAACTAAGGGGGAGAATAAAAATACTTTTAAGAAGTGTATTCTCACAAATTCAATTTACAAAGTGTTGTATATCTGGGATGAAATCATCACATCATTAAGATTTTTAACTATTAAATCAATATCAAATTATTTATGTGGTGGTTTAATCCTTTTATAAAATTTATATATTTGATATATCCAGTATAATAATTATGAAATATGAATTTTAAAGTTTATGAATTTTTAATAAGTTTTATTTTCTTTCGTTTATTCTAATTCTAGTAATTTACTAAAACTAAAATGTTTATCATGATTTATAATCAATAATATATTAATAATATTAGATTAAAAAATCATATGAATATTAAATATCAATTATATGATACCTCAACTTAGGATACATTAATTTCAACCTTTGGCATTTTGATTTGAATATATGCCAATTTTTGTGAAACATATAACTATTTTCATTCAACCTAGGTAGATTTATTTTTTATTATATTAGATTCCTCAACCAAATCACTAATAATAACTAAAACCCACTCAGATACCAACTGAGATGACTAACCATAAAATATAAATGCAATACATATTTGAACATGAATATTTATTATATATCATAATAAATCACACCTCTAGAACCTATTAGTTTAGTGTATTTAGAGATTAGATATAGAAATGGATTATTCTACATTCTATTGAGTAGTTCTCCATAATTACATAGAATTATACACCCCATCAAAACATATCATATTTTATACTCTTCTTTATAAACTAGGGAATAGAAAAATAATAATTTTAGGTGTTATAATGCTTAGTAAGGGTAAAAAATAGATATATGTAAAGTCATTATAGGTGAAAATAAATGATTTCATAAGGGATTATAATATGAAAAAACTGTTATTATAATATAATGAGGGCATATTATCATAAAATATGTAAATAATAACCAATACAATATAGATCATAAAACCTAAATCATGAAATAAGGCTTTTATCATAATCTAAAATTAAACATAATAATGTGGAATCATGATATAATTAGAATAATCCATGTAAAAGTAGAACACTAACGTCATACAAACATAATCATAGAAAATCACATCTTATTTCAATCTTGATGACCAAAAAATTCATATCATAGTTGTTGGAATAAAAATACCTCAAGGTGAAATTGAAAGGTTTTTAGGATAGTTTTTTTGTTGAAAATGAAAGTTGAAAAGGTTATTTTTAAGTTCCAATGTTATTATTGATAAATTATGTTGAAAATATTCAAGGGAAAAGATTTTTAATCTATGGTTTCTATATATAAATTTTCACGTAAAAAGTGGTGACATTTCATAGTTTTTGATTAATTTTCAGGGTCCAAAATTTAGAGAAAGGGGAAGGTTTTTTTCAAATAAAAGGAAATATATTTTTGAAAGTTAAAAAGTTTCAAAAAAGGTGAAATATTTTGTAGAAGTTTCTCTAATGTGAATATTTTAGGCCAATTCAGAAGAATATGAAAAATGAAAGTTTTTCAAAAAAAAATTATAAAGTTTCACAAATGTTATAGTTGTGTGATGCATGTAGAGTTGCATGAACCCATAAAACCTAGAAAAAAGTTTATTAATTTCATTGAGTTTCACATTGAAGTATATATCAAATAATTGATGTTTAGGGAATAGGAAATTTGTGTGAAATTTTATTGGAATTAAAGTAATTTGTGTGAAGGATTGGATGTGTCTATAAATAGGCTTCTAACACCCTCTTTTGGAATGTCTAACCCTTATAGAATATTGGGGAAATGAAAATGCGTAAATGTTGAACAATTTTTTTTCATGAACTATCTACACAAAAATATGTTACGTAAATAAAAGGTATTTTTTAATATTAACAAGTGATTTTTATGAAAAAATATTCATAAAGTTATTGGTTATATGAAAAAATAAAAATTTCCTGAAAGTTCTATTAGTTTCATAAATATAGTGAAAAGGTTACATGAAGTAGAGGTAATTGAAAAACAATTATGTGGTGACTTGGTATTCATCATGTGAAATTTTTTTGAGATTAATAAAACACTAAATGAGGTTTAAACAACATTTATTAAATAAATCAATAGAATACTATTTCATAGGAATAGTGAGCATAATTTAGTTGAGAGAGTAGTGAGCTTTTGAAGTGTGACTGGTAGTGAACCTGGAGGGATAATGAGTATACTATGGAATTTGTAACAATTTTTTGATATAGTGTATTTAGTATAATGATTTTTTATTATATTAGTATTGGATGTTTCCTAGTGAGGGTGAACTAAGTAAAAATGTTTTTTCCTATTTATGTTTTATCTTCTGTTTATTCCCTACTTTGGGAAGATGAGAGAAGAGAGTTTTTTTTAATAATGAAAAAGATCTAAAGTGACATTGTCTTAGTATTCATACCTCAATTCACCCTAGGGTATGTAACCAAGTGGGGCCAATAATAGTGGACTAGGGTAACTAGTTTTGTTCGATAACATAATGGAATGGGATAAGAATTTTTCTCACATAAGATAACATATCACGAGATATATGTTTGATTTATTCATCTAGAAGCATCTTACATTGTATATTTGATTGATAGAATATAAATAAATATCTCATCTTCTAATTATTGTTCTTTTATAAAAATTTAACATGGAAATATCCTTTAAAAATCCATCTCATCGAAGGGTTATAACTGTTCCTTGATATAATGAAAACCTATAAATTTTATGACTCTAAGATTAAATAGATTTGTCATATTATCTAGATACATCGATTTTATGGGACACAATCTTTTTTTAACTATCAGGAAATGAAGTCTTATAATATATTGAGACTTATTCTCATCAAGATCATATTTATTGATCTCTATTAAGGGAGATTATGAGGACGTAACCACCAATAATAATTCCATATATTTTATATATCATTGTATGTTCCAATTTTTTAAAATGTTTCTTGGTCCTTATACTTGAGATTAGTATTAATGTGTATTATGAATCACATTCTTTTATTTATGGATAAAATCCATAATGATATATGCTCATGGAGAAGTACTATATGCTTTAAGAATTATAAAGTATATAACATTAATTTAACAAGTCAAGAAAGTATTTGTCTCTTCCATTTAAATAGAGGAAGATATACTTGGAAATTTGATTAAAATGGAATTTTATAACAAAATCCATGGCCATGGTTGTTTATAAACAAGTTTATTTTGGAAATTCAAAAAATGATAAGTCAAGCATATAGTGTGATGACATAATTATGCATCCTGGTTGATGAGATTTCAGTATAAAAATAGATTATATTACATTAGAGTTTTCATAGAAAGGTTCTTGAAGTTCCTATATTAACTTATTTCTAAATTGGTTCCTTTATGTGTTGATATATTCTGATATTGGACTTTAGGTAAATTCACATATTGTTATTTAAAAAGGGGCCTTGAGGGTCACACACTAAGTGTATCCATAATCTAATTGAACTATATTGAATTTAATATTTTTTTTTCAGATTGTAAAATCCTATTTATTATTTTATAATTGATTATATAAATTGAATTACGAGATATTACAATTCCGAATATGTGAGTTGGATTTTATCTCTTGATCAATTTTTTAAGGTAATAAATAAATAAATGTTTACTCACTAGTTTTTTGAATATATTAATAAAAATATTTATATAGTTAATTTAATATTAAAATTAAAATTTATTCATAATTTTTATAAATATGATATTTTATAGGAGGATATGGGTCGAGTTTAAGGATCCATTAGAAATGATAAATTTTATATAATATCATTAAATAAATAATAATTTATTTTTTTTAAGAAATGTTATCATAATAAACACATGTCATGGGATATAATAATAAAATTATTATTATTATATTTTGGTGTGGGAAATAATATAGATTAAGAAATATATAAGGACCATTGAGAAATTTTCATTACATAAATCATAGTATATATTCTCATTTATATCATTGTTATGTGTGGTGTGTTCACATAATAGAGACACATTCTCTATAATTCTCTCAAGACCTAGATAAAAAGTGTACCATCTTATACTTCTTAATAATTTAGAGAGATAATAAGAGATTAATGTCGTAATCACTAGATAATGATTTAAGTAACTAGATTATACCATGCTAGCATCCAAAGTTACAAGAACACTATTTGGATATTCATAGATATTGAGTTGATATTCCTTTAGGAATCATCGTTTAGATTCTATACTATAATGAACAATGAGAAAAGAAAGCCTACATAATTATATTAAGGAGATTATAGATAATAATGTAATTAAATGTTTAAATTAATTATAAATTAAATGTTCAAGAACCTCTTTAGAGATCATTGGATGTGTTCGACATGATATTTAGATGTTATCCATTAATATAAATGGTTAAAATAGGGACTTCACACTAAGATTCCTATATTCCATGAATCCTAAAATAGAAATCTTTAAATGATGAATTTTTGGGCGAAATAAATGTAGGAACACCCTTCATATAATGATTGACCATATATATGCTTTCCATGTGAACATGATCACATTCATAAATGAACCATAGGATGAATAAAGAATGGGAATGAAATAAGTTTCATAAAATTTTCCACAAGGCCTAATCATCAAGATAAATAAATTGGATAAATTTGTTAAAAAATATCTCTATTAAATCATGATGAACATTAAAATATATCAACATATATGAATAATAATTTATAATAATAATATATATTTTTTGGAAAATAAGAAAAAATATACTTTACATTATTGATAATGTTTTTGAATTGAATAATTTGTAAATAAATAGATTTAAAAAATTAATTAGACATTAAAAAAACATTACTTTTAAAGAACAATTAAAAGATGTAAAGGAATCATTGTAATATAAAGTGAAGAAAACCATGGGAGAAAGTAACAATGTGAAAATTTTTAAAGAAGAGAGTTTAGAGATTACATTCATAAATTTATAAAAGAAACTGAAATTCAATGTAAAATAACCTTTTGAAATCATATAATTAAATATATTTATAGATAATACATTCATGACACATAATAGAGACATGGGAATATAAGAAATGAATTTCAACTGAAAATATGAGATAACGAAAATTCCACTTACAAGAATAATTTAAGGTGAATTTTGAATAAATCAGAGGGGAAATAGTAAGAATACAACTAAACCCAAATATAGATATAGTATAAGAATATATATGGGGTTTTTAATGAATGAACATAAAACTTATCTCAATATAAATTTAGATATATAAAGTCTTTATTTGAGGGGGATATTGAAAATAAACCCTTAACATTACTCCCAAATTCTTCAAACATGATTGAACCCTAGAATAAAAAACATGGATATATTAATAAATTATTTTAAAATATTATTAATGTAACACCCAAGCTTCCGTGGTATGCTTCTCTTTGAATAATGCAATAGCTTGCGTTGTACGCAACTTCGAGTTCTAACACACCACGACCAATCAAACTAGCCATTATGAATAGTAATACCAACTTTTTGAAATTTTATAAATGTTATTTTTCAAAATGGACTTCATTTCTTGATTTGGAAAATCAAAATTAGCTTAGGGAAAATTTTTGACATTTTTCTGAAAACATTCATTTTTCGATTAATAGTGAAAAACATCGCGTTATTGTTTAAAACTGACTTTTTATTTAAATTATTATTTATTTTATTTAAATTTATTTTAAGTCAAAATATATACATAATACCTATATAATTTCAATGTAATTCATTGGAGTCATTTTATAATAATATTAGATATATAAAAGTTTATTGAACTTTTTAACGTCTTTTACCCAAGTTCTAGGCACATTTGCATAAAACGCAATTTTACAACTTCTATGATTTGAATTTAAAAAATTTGAGAGACATAGTTGAAATTATTAAGTAAAATATGGTTCAATAGGATGAAAATAGTTTTGGTGATAAGTAACTTTTGAATTTTATTTGCCACGATTAAAAGTAAATATGGTAATTAAGGGTAAAAATGGTATTATAATTACCCTAATACATGCCCTAATTCTATTGTATAAGTGTATTTCGACCTAAATAAACTTTAGGAATAAAATATGATCCTTTTTATCCACTTAGATTATATTAGGACATTTATTGTTATTTTATTTAAAGAAGGGTTAAAAGTGTTAAATTCACATTTTAATAACTAAACCATTTTTAATATAGGGTTATACATAAGATAAATTAGACTATAAATATTCATTAGAAAGAAAAAAAATATTTTATACATCATGGTATTTTATTTATAATTTTTAGACATTAAATAATAATATTTATTTATGACACAATGACGATTCAGTAATTACCTTATTAATGAATTATTAAAATAATTGATATTATAAATTTTAAAAGAAATTTAAATTGAGACTTTTGATGCATTTAAAAATTTTTATAGGTTAATATGACATGTTAGGGTTGATTAAACAATTTTTTTTCAAAGTGATAAAGTTTTTATGACTTTTACAAAAACCAAATACTAAATAGTGTCAAAATTGACATAAATGTGTTTTTAGAACAAAAACTATTTTATTACATTATATAATAATCAAAAAAAATATAAGGTTCTTTAAATGGAATTATATAATGTTATATATTTCATTAAAGAACCACTTGAGGTTCTATTTTCATTTATAGTAATTTTATTAACCATATAGTGTAAGAATACAAGAAGACATGATAAAAGTTAAACTATTTAACTAAGAGTTAAATCTAAAAGATAAGGTTAATATGGTGAGGTAAACTTGTATAAAACCTATTTGTTGAGAGTTTTTAGACCCATAACCACCTTATACTATAAATAAATCCATTTTTAGCCACTATAAACCGAAAATTAGTTTATAACAAAATAATATTTCAAGATTTTCTTAATGTGCCCCTCACCTCTCTTATGAAGGGGTACTTTCCCTTCTCTCAAAATAACACCTCCAAATACATTTGGATCAGCCAAAACATGATAAAAATATACTCCCAACTACCCTCACTTCAACCTAGAGGCATTAATTTTATCATAAAGCTAACCTAATGAGCCATTTTATTCAAATCAAAAGGAATCACCCGAAGAAGATGTAATAATTTCATCACCTCTTTCAAAGTTCTTTTCTTCTTCCAATTCCTATTTCTTTTTTGTTTTCACACCATAATATTAAATCCAGTAACATATACATACTGTGATTTTATTATAAATATTGTACAAACATATTCATTATTCTATCTGTCCTATGAATGAAAAAGTCACCATATGTGCGTACGTATGGCTTACCGTCTCAACGTCATGGTGTAGTTTGTTATTCAACACTTAATTATTTGGATGGGTATAATGATGAGTATAAATTATGTAAATAATAAATATAAAATGCTAATTATTACTTATATATAATATACCATCAAATTACATATGATTTCACCACTATTAGAATGATATTGTCGCTCGTGCGTACGTACGGCTTACCATCTCCCTGACGTGATGAGATTTTATTCCCCATCCTAACCATTCAAGAATAATTTTCATTCGATGATTAAAAATAATATTTAAGAACTTAATATCATTATAGATATAAATAAAATACATCTAATACATAACAGACATGACTTACATAACAAAACAAATAAAGGAAAACGAATCAGTTAACACTCAAAACAATGATACTACTGAAGTATCATTAACAATGAAATATTAGAGGATCATGTATGATATCATATTTATGTATTTTTATTGTTGTATAATTTAATAAAAATTATTTCACCATTATAAATTTTGTTAACTTACCCTCTACTAAGTAAAATTACAAGGTAAGGGTTAATTTTATAATCTCTTTGTTATCCGAGGCTGTTTAAATGTAAGTATCTACTGGGACCTCTTTATCATCCACATCCGTGTTTATTAAAAATGCATTTCAAAACATTTTTACTATTTCCTAGAATATGGGTTAAAGTAATTTATACCGTTATTTTACTTTTTATAAAATATTTTTAAAGGAATCTTTCCATCATTTTCCAAATAAGGTATTTTATGATCTTTTTGACAAATTAAGGTAAGAATGTTTTTTTAACTTATACGACATGTACGACTATTTTCCGACATTATAACACCTTCAAAGATTCCCTTACAAACTTATAAGAATATTTTAAACATAAATTTTTTCTTTTATAATTACATGAATTTTAAATTATTTCAAAATAGAAATAGATATTTCTCTCAAATAGTTTTGATTTCATCTATGTCAACATCCTTTGATGGATTTTACAGTTGTTTGAAGTTGATTTATAATGATAAAATATTCCATATTGTATTGAAGGTTTTGAGATATGTTTTACTATGGATGTGTTATTTTTATACCATTCATGGTTTATGGTTAAAGAATTTACATTTCATATGTTAGTTTTCAACGAATATTTATGTTATGTTTTAACATTTTCATATGAGGAATGCATTGGACTTAGTAAGTGACAGGTGGGGCCCTCTATATCTCCTCGATGAATTGGTAGGTATCATGAGAAAAAATGGGGTCTTGGAATAAGGCCTTGACAAAATATATATTTTTGTTTTGGAACGAGGCCTTGGCATTGTGGTTATGATGTCCGACATTATAAATTCTGTCGTTATGAAATTAACTATTGATATTACATGTGATTATTCGACTACTAGAATATCCATGTGAATAAGTAAATGGAATTATTTGAATTATCTTTTCATATTTTTCTGAATTTTAATTTTAAAAGGATTTTGTTTTAGTCATATATATGGCCTTAAATGTTTATGCTTATTTATGATAGTTTCTTCTATATTGTTATCCTTACTAAGCATCTAAGATCACCCCTTTTTATGTTTTATTTTTCCTAGGATGAAAATAAGTATATTATAACTAAGTTGAAGGGATAATATAAGGGATATGAGTGTTTTCAAAGGAGACACAATGTTTTTGTTTTTCATTTCATAATGTAATATAGAACTTATGTATGTATCTAGTACTTCCAATGCTACCAAACTGACCGGTCATTTGGGATTTGATCCCTTGTGATCATGACAACATTATGTAATAATACATCGACTTTGGGTAACTAGGGTCGGGGTGTTACAAGATTCCAAATTCAAAAATTATATCTATTTGAACAAATTAAAATCATAAAAGTTTCATTAATTAGTTTAAAATTAATTCCCATTGTCAAAAACCAGAAAGCGGGTTGTTAAGAAGTAAAAACCATCAAAAGATTGACATGTGTTTATGTTCAATTCAAATTTGAAATTACTTAAAATGGAATAAATTATATTAAATGATAATAATATAATATAATTATACTTTAAACCCAATCAAATTTATTATTTAACACTATAAATTATTTCATTTAAAAAAGATTTTAAATTAAAATGTTGTATTTTTTACTATTCATTAAAATATAAAAGTTATCAGGAAAGTACCAAAAATTTATCCAAAATAAAGTTTTATGAACTATATATAAAGAAGAATTTAATTTCATTAAATTGAATATATACAAGTTTCAAATATTGGATTTAAAAAGGGTTTTTCATTAAAAGATGGAAAAACTGCATTTTTTAAAAAATACTTCTTTTATCTGAAAAATTGAATTTGTCCTTATATTATGTCTAAGAAACAAAAAAATGAATGTTAAAATTATATAATATATATATAAAATTTAAAATTTGGTTAATACTATTCATAAAATCTTTTTAAACAGCTAGTTTGATAGGTCGTGATGCACCATTTTTGTATTTCTCTTGTCTTAGAAGGATCAACAAAGATTCTATCCTTAGAGACAATATGACCAAGAAAAGAAATATTCTGAAGTCAGAATTCACACTTGCTAAACTTCCTCTGATACCAACTGTAACACCCCAACCCTAGTTACCTAGAGTGGGTGCATTATTACATACCATTGGCATGATCATAAGGGATCAAATGACGAAATACCAATCAGTTTAGTAGCCATGGTAGTACTAGAAACATACATAAGTTCTACATTAAATTATGAAATAAAAAACGACAACATTTAATCTCATTTGAAAACACTCATATCCATTAGATTATCTCTAAAAGTCAGTTATAATATACATCTTCACATCCAGAAAAAAAAACATATAAAAGGGTGAGCTCAGATGCTCATTAATGATAAAAATATAGCGAAAACTATCATAAATAATCATAAACATTTAAGGAAATGTATAAGACTAAAATACAAGCCTTTTAAACTTAAAATTTAGAATAATATGGAAAATATAAATCAAATTATTCCATTTAATTATTCACATGGATATTCTACTAGTCGAATAATCACATGCAATATCAGTAAATAATTTCATAATGGTAGAATGCATAATGTCGGACATCATAACCACATAGTCAAGGCCTGGGGCCAAGACTACAAAAAACGATTTTGTCAAGGCCTTTTTCCAAGAAAATAGTTTGTATCATGAGACCCATTGATGCATCGGTAGGTCTCATGAGACAAATTAGTATCTTAACATAATGTCGTGACAAAATTCTTATTTGTAGTCTTAGCACGAGGACTTTACTATGTGCTTATGATATCCGACATTACGCATTCCCTTGTTATGAAATTATTTATTACATGTTATTATTCGACTATTAGAATAACCAAGGGAGTATGTAAATGAAATTAATTGATTTATCTTTTCCATATTATACTGAAGTTTATGTTTAAAAGTAATTTTTTAGTCTTATACATTTCCTTAAACATTTATGATTATTTATGATAGTTTCTACTATATTATTATCCTTACTAAGAAGCTGAGATCAACCCTTTATTATGTTTTATTTTTCCCAGGATTCTAAGAAGTGTATTATGATTGATATGCAGGGTTAAGCTTTGGGAATAATGGAATTATAAAATTATTATCTATGTTATATTTTATGTTTGAAATTGTAATGTAATGTTCATGTATGTAATCTATTTTCCAAGGCTTATAAACTAATCGGTCCTTCAGGACTTGATTTCTTGTAATCATGCCAATGTATTAAAATAATTCACCGGATTGGGGCTTCTGGGGTCAGGGAATTACAATTAAAATATATTATATTTTATAATATTCAATTATAATATTTTATTTCATATATATTAGTTATTTATTGTTTATTTTTATCATCATATGTTTGTAATTTTTATTGTTCCATAACATTATTGGTATCGTGATGCTGATACCCATTATTTGATAAAAACTTTATCATTTTGAGATTAAAAAAATTATTAGAAATTTTTTTTTATAATGATTTATATAGTCCCATATTTGTTTGAAGGAATGTATGGGTATAGTTCATGAGAATGGAATTCACGACGAGCATGTTTTGGGTAATTTTTTAATAACCACAAGTTAGTTAATAATGACTGTACACTTTTGTATCAACATTCCAAAACAATATTCATAATATGAAATTTTCACTAATATCATATATTATCAGTATTAATTTCATGATGCTAATTGATTTTTGAAAATAAGTATGTAGTATAACATCATTCATATAAGCGATTGAACCAACTTGTAACATCCCTAATTCAGATATCACTTATTGGTGTCTCAATCGGTGGGGCTAAGTAAGTTTAGGTATTCCTCCCCATATACTAGAGGCTACTGATTATCAATAAGGTTATAAAGATTTGTCATTGGGATATTGTACCATCATATTTGAGTAAGAAATTATAGAAGAAACATTGAAACAAAATTGATAATAAATAATCAGAGTATAGAGAAGTATTATAGAAGAATAATACTGTAATAACATGTAATGGGAAACCATATAGTCATATAGACACAAGGCTATTATAGAATAAATAAAATTATTTCACAAGGTTACAATCATAAATAAAAGATAAATAAAATAATAAAATACAAGAAATATCCAATACAATCCCTTGGACTCACCACATCCCGAATGCCAAGTCCTATCCGAGCTATCTTGATCAATCATGATCCACTAGGCCTCTTCCATACCTAAACCTATGATTAGTAATGTATACTATGATACCCAAGTTACAAGGCCGCCTGATCCAAGTCTTACTAAAAATCATTAGGGAACCACTAATGAGATAGTAAAATAACAAGTATTGTAATGTATATAATTGTAATATTCCCAACTATATTAGTAAATACAACACAAAAGTGTAAATAAATAAACACCCTTGATCCTTAAGTTCTATGGTGTAACTCGAGATCGAATATACTGAATTCATCTAGTTCCAATGTTTCTTTGAGCACATAGATTAATCATACTATAGAAAATCAGAGTCAATGACCATATAGAGGTTGGTTCATTCACTGATTCCTAGTAAATTTAGTGGTATCAGGTATAAACTAATTCCAAGGAGGAAATCATAGGTAGTTAAATAGCTTCAATCTCAAATCCATTTCCCCAGAGGCATGACTATTAAATCTAGTTTCTTCTGCATCAAATCCTATTACTAGGAGTAAATCCTAGGTAATTGAGTAGAATCATGCATAAATTCATTTCCTAGGTGGTAATTATAGGAAATACAGTAGTATCAGGCATAAATTAGATTGCATATATGTAGCACCAAAACATTAATTATAGTAAGTGAACATTTTATTCACATGTAACTATATTAAAATGCACATTTTAATATTTCATGGTACAAAAATTATAATTTGATAAGATGAATATTGATTTTGAACTTAATATTTTAATATAAACCTTTAAGGATTTTTTAAAATTTCCCTTAGAAATAAGATTTTTTTGAATAATTGACAATGTAGTATTTAAATAATCCTCCTTTTATTTATAAAAATTTGATATAATATGTATAATTAAAAATTTATTGATTATAATGTTTATAGAAACAAAGAAAAGAACATTTGGAGGTAAAAATAGATATTTTTTAGAAAACTATTTTTAAGTGCATAATGGTTTTTAATTTTAATTAATTAAAATAACCTCTAATAATGGATGATTGAAATGAAATTTATAGACTATATATCTAATTATTTTAATTTAAATCTACATAATGAATATTACTAGTTAGAGAGTGAATGCATGATCATCTTATGCTTCAAAAAGGCATCTTAATGAAAATCCATTTTCATCAAATTTTGAAGGTTTATTTTTAAATAAATTTCTTCCACTTATAGAAATTAAATTTAGAAAAATTCATTCCATAATAATAATTATTAAGTAAAATTTTGGAAAATAGTTCCCTTCTATTTTTAGGCATTATAAATAGTAACAATTATAAAATCTATCACCTCAATAAATGTTAAAATGAGATAAACAAGAGTAAAACTATAGAATAAGGTTTCAAAATCATCCATAAATTTGAATATATTTTATTGGATGGGTGTAATTATGCTAAAAACTTCATATATTTTGAAATATGGCATTTTTTTACAATTTTTCTTTGATAAAGACCCTTATATTATTTTATCTAAAAAATGATTCGAAAATGTCGCTCCCATTATTTTAATTTCTGTTATATGTTCACATAGGGGTAAGAGGATGTTATAAATGAATATAAATTTTTATTTTGAACATAATTAATTTTTTTATCTTTACAATTTATTTTTATATTTGGATGATGGTATAATTACTTAAAATCTGTACATAATGCTAATAGAATGCTTGGGCAAGGAGTTGAAAAATTAAAGGAAATGATTTTAAATACATAAAAAGTAATATTTTCTAGATGAAATATAATTTCACATGTATTTAATGGTAATAATAATTTATATATTATGTTAGAATATTTTATATTTTTTTTCAATTATTATATCGAATTCTTTAATGTCAAAATAATTAAATGGTTCTTAAAATGATAATAATGGTATTTTATGTTAAATAATATATTATTAAATTATTTAAAAATCATAAAAATATTGATATAGGAAAATGAGGATGGAATATAAATGAATATTTCATCACTTAAAATTTTATGGTCCAATTTTTTCGTTATAAGTAAATTTTGAACCCTTTAGTATTGAAAAAGTTTTTACCAAGTCTGTGGAAAAAATTATCTAACAAAGGAGTTAAAACAAAAGATAAGGCTTAAAATTACATATAAACCTATTTAAATTTTATTTTTTGAGTTTATTTTTACCTTAACCAATCTTATTTTTTAACTTTTTTCCAATTTTTCCCACTTGAACATGAATAATAATTTATTATATTTAAATCTTTTATGTAATTCCAAGTGTGTCCTTTCCTTCACTATAAAGGGACATAAACTATCCTCTATTAACCACATATATTTATCCATTTATCTTGAAAAAACCATAAACAAATCTCATATAAAAATCCATATCTATGTTCTGGATGGCATGGTCTTCCCAAATGACCCAGCCTAGGGTCCTTAAGAGGATATTGTAATAGTACTTTCATAGAAAAAATAATCGTCTTGACCAAACAATTCTATTTTTTATTCTCCTTTTACCACCATAAATTATATAACAACCATTAAAATGTAATAAAACCTTTATATTCCATATAATGAGATGTTATTATGTTTATGGAATAATATTTATCCATATCCTTCTCCATTAAATGGGAAACAAAACCATCTCTCTTGTGTATGGTGAACTACCGCCTCATGAAACATTTTAATTTGTTTCCCATCGCAGACTCACATGGATGGTAATAATTATGGAAATAATAAATATATATGATATTTATGACATAATTATTATTATATAAACACAATATAACATCTTATTCCTTATCCCCTCCCATCAAAAAATGACAACGTCCCACATGCATACCAGCTTACTAGCACCTCTATGAGGAGACATGATTCATTTTTCATGTCAGGTTTCCTTGGATAATTAAAAAAACTTAGATAATGAATAAATATTATGTTTATATCATGATTAAAATTTTTGTTACTATAGATCCAGGATCATGAAACATGAACAAAAACCACCGAATGAAAACATACATGAAAAACAAAGCAGTTAAAACCTGAAACAATGATAATAACGAATGATTATTAATAAATAGGTCCTAACATGTAATAAGTGGATTATATATGATATTAGAGATATTTATATTTTTTTTATTTAAATAAAATAAATATAATTTTTTATACAATATATTAAAGTATGTTCCACTAAGTTGAGGCATGAGGTAAGAGATTTCATCTCAATTTCAACTCCATTGAGACATATTTGGTATTATATACTTATTTTCTTTTATGTGGTTTATATAATACCAATTTTATGTATTTAAAATTAATATATATTTATTCATGGTAATAATATTCTCAATTAAAGTTTATTCATTCAATATTTTACAATATAAAATTTACAAAAGTGGTAAGAATCTATTTTGTAATATCTTTCTTTTCATATCGGGTTTATTTTTTTGAAGGAATATTAAAATATATTCTTCACAAATTCCATATATTTTTCTTATCCTAATTATATTTAAGTACTTTACATATTTTCTTAAAAAATTTACTCTATTTTTTACTTAAATCAAGTAAATGAATTCTTAAAATAAAATTTGATCTTATTTCAGTTTCTAATCAGGTATTTTCAATTCCATGAATATATTTTTCCAAATTATTTTATAAAGTTTTTTTGTTTACTAAAATTATTTATTAAATAAATTTTATATTGTCTTTAAATTTTTATAAGGTTTGATAGTAATGTTTTTAATGTTTTTTGTAATGGTATTTTTCCGAATTTCTTTATAAATTTCCAAATGGAATGTTTATTTTTAATGAGTTGGACATTAATGGATTTTCCCTCCACCATAATCATTTTATGTTATTTAGATTATTATAAATGTTTTTTAATGGTTTTATAATGAAAAACAATCAATGGAAGCTTATTTTAACATTTTTATTCCATTTTATTATATTCTCTAAATTACATGATTTTTAATAAAACCAATATTTATGATGAATTGATTATTATAGGTAGTCTATTATTGTTTTTGTGTCCTTAACTTTCTATTTATCCATTCTCTTTATTATGATCATCTTTGATTAGACATTAAATTTATATTCTATATCAATATTTTTTTATATCATGGATATGCTTATTTCCTATACTGTATGCTATATATATATATATATTCTTACAATGAAAGTTATTTGACTAACCAAAGAAATATGAATATTCAACATTATTAACTCAATAAAAATATATATTGATAGAGAATATTTTTTATGAATTAAATTAATCATTCAATGTATGATGAATGCATTTGAAATGTATTTATTAGTGGGGCCCATAATTATATATCCACTTTATGCATCGATAGGTCTAAAGAGAAAAATAAATTGGATGACCAAATTAAATAGGTTTTTGGTGTATAACAAACAATATTATAAAATATATTAGAACAAGACCTTGGTCCTAGAATCCAAAATCATGAATTTCCTTCATTGAGAATTTAGTTATTATTATCAATGAGATTAATACATTTTATATTACACATGGATGCATTTTTTGGTCAAGTTATTGATAAAATAGAATGAGTTTTCAGTTATTTACCTTACCATATTAATTATTCCTTATTTACTCATGATATCTTTTTCTATATGCAACCCTTACTGAGCATCTAAGATCAACCTTATTTTTTTTCCATGATATGAAGAATGAATCTTTTAATGAGTTTAAGGATATAGAATATTTTATTTATTCAGTTTTATATTTTATTTACTATGTAAAATGGGAATAATGTATTTATATATTTCTTCCAAACTACTAAACTGATCTGTCCATGGTGATATGATCCCTTTAATATTTTCCTATGTAATAAATTATTCACTAGTTCTGTGATACATTGGAATATGTTGGATTTCAAAATACATTAAAAAAATTTATTTTTATGGGAAGGAAATTATGCTTCATGATGAAGATATAGAATTACTTTTCTTTAGAGGGGATATTTCATCATCTTGGTCATTTCTAGGACCACCACTTACTGTTATTATAAATGATATTCTTGGGGAAGAAAAACATGTTGGAGTTGGTGGACTAGAACCAACTACTTTGTACTTTATTCATTAATAAATAAATCATCACATATAGATAGTTCTTCAACATGACAATCCATATGATAATGTCCTAAGGATAACTGTTGCATTAAAAGGTCATAGATGATCCCTACTATGATGAGAACCCGAAAGTTCCATAACACTATTCTTTAATATATTTTCTATAGATATATAATGTTATTTTAGGGACAAATATAATACAAGCCATTAGGTTTGATGACTCATAAAACTTTGAGGCACCTTCACAAGTTGCGTTCCCTTGGTAATATCTAGGAGGGTCTTATAAGAATGATACCCACCAGTAATAAATCCAAATTTCATAGTTTCATTGCATGTTCCTATCTACAGATGTGTGTATTTGTCCTTATAATTTAAGATTATTGTTAATGGGTATTACAACTCATGCACTTATATGTATTGATGAAAACTTTGATGACACACTATTCGTAGCGAGGTAGGATATGTTGGGGGTATCACGAGTAATACTGCATTAATAGATAATGGGATAAAGGATTAGTCCCTTCTGTTCTATAACAAAACTAAATATCTCAGGTCCTTTTATGGATTTAATATAGTCTATTAAATTTCATGGCCATGGTAAGGAATGGGAAATTTCAATTCTGGGAATCAAAGAAAGAATAATCGAGCATATGGGTTTATGACACTAGCAAACAATCCACTTGATTTAAGATATTGAGACAAAGGGATTACATTACATGGTAAGCATTCGTAGGAGGTAAAATGTCATTGCGGCATTAACTTATTTCTCTATGGGTGACTTGGCATGTTTCTAGATGCTAACCTTAGACTTTAGGCAGGATCTGCCTAATGCCACTGAGAAAGAGGCCTAAATGGTCATACACTAAGTATCTCCTAGTACCTCCGTTAAATATTAATTTAACAAGCTGAATAAAGATTATTCCCGATTGTGGTTTAAAAATTATTCAAGGATTCCTGATCACATTTATTTCAACACAAGTTATTTGATAGAATATATTATGGGTGAAATAATATATTTATTGGTGAGTAATGTAGTGATATTTATTTTGAGAAATAAATAGCCATTATTCAAGGTTAATAAATGTAGTAGAGGAAATAAATAAAATGGAAAAACCAATGTACACACCGTGCATATTAATATACACGTTGTGTAGTTTTTCCGGGGATTTGTGAGAAATAATATTATTTATTTAATTAAATAATATTAGGTGTAATTCGCTAGGTTCATGTCAAGTAATAATAATAGTCAACTATTATTTTTATACATGGGGTATTACTAAGAATTAAATGAAATGAATAAATACTTTAAGATAATTAATTCATTTTATTATTCTAAGTAATTAAAATCCCAATTATATAATTCTCACTAGCCTAGACCTTTTTTGATGTGTGAACTGTGGATTTAGAGAAATATCCCATTCCAAGAGAGAATTATTTTCTTCCAAGAACACTCTCAAGATACAAAAGATATCCTTCTCCACCGGATCAAAGAGAGTGCTTTACAAGCGGCTCTCAAGGCGATCTAAGGCAGACATCGCAAGCGAAATCTCTTCCATGCAGGCACCTAGAGATCCCTTCGTCGACGTCCAGAGATATGTGGAGCACGTGTGGATCACCACTAGAGGAATCCCACACTGGGATTCTATGATACAAAGACGAATCACATCAGATCGTGACTGAAAACATCAACAAATATATAATTCCATCAAATTAATTCTTATATTTTAATTAAATTAATCATAACCAACATATAATGGTCCTATTTATGGTTTCGAGTCTCCCTTCCTTTCTTTTGTTCTCTATTCTATTCCGAAGATCCGATGTTTTAGTGTCGTGACAGATCTCAGATTGGTCGTTGTTAACAGAACAATTTACGTTGGGTACACTGACCAATGCAATTCTACTATGCCCGGATCCAACAAGTGGTATCGTAGGGGTCATATCGTTGATTATAATTATTTAGTTTTTCTTTGGTGGTTTTCTAATTTAATAATGTAGTTGTTTTAATTAAATTTAATTGTTTTATAAATTTTAATCTCAATATCTATTACTCCTCTTTCATTTCTCATTCACCTTACAGAAACTACTTTTTCTTTTAATTTTGATTAAAATTAAATAGGGGATCTCATTCGAAGGTTCCAAAGCTTCATGGCTCTAAAAAACAAGAACACATGATTTTTATTCGGCAGTACACGCTGTGTAGTATAGGTTCCATGCACTGGGATGGTCCGCCAAAGCATGCTGTGTCATTGGATTCTATCTAAGTCTTTAAGACTCCATGTGTTGACTAGGAACAGGTGGCACATGGTTTTCGGATTACACACCATGTGGCCCACTAAACATGGCATGTAGTCCCTTCAGGTTAGGGTTGGACCGTGTACCCCGTACATGGATTGTTCGGCTGGAAACTGTGTAATGCGGATACTACACATCCTCTGTCCCACTGAACACATCGTGTACTCTGAAGATTTTCGAAGTACATATACATGCCATGTCCCTAGATGTGTACCTCAGATGGATGGTGAACAAAAGTACATGCTGTGTAGTCGGAACTACACAGTGTGTACTCATCCTAATTATGAAGATTTATTAAAATTTGTTATTATATTATACAAACCCTTGAGACGTGTACCATAGTGCAGGTATAAAGTTGAGGTACAACATGTGATAAGTGTTTTATATATATGTGTTTAATTTAACATCTTTGTAATGTTGATTTCTATTCATTGGGTAGTTATAAATGGGAATTCACAGGGTTTCCTCCAAGGTACAAGTTACGTATAAATATAATTTTAAATGAATTTTTTTGTTTAAAATTATGATGGATGAGAATCTCAAGGAAATTCAGAAAAACGTTCAAGATAAAAGTATTGATTAATTAAAGGTAACTAAATGATTCAAGTGTGATTTTTCTTAAATAAGAATGATTAAAGAATTAAATGGTAGTTTTATTTACATGTAAACATCATTTCAGGTATGGATGATCATGAGCTTGACCAAGGCCTTTTTATCTGAATTATTTCTTTTAATTAATTTATTTAAATTAAATTTGTTGGCTTGCGATCCTTCTCTGCATTAACTTGTAGGGACTACATGCCCAAGGTTTCTTTTATGTAAAACTATTTTCCCCCTCACCTGTATGTGAGATAAAATAATATGTAATGGACAGATCTCCCAAGCTAGTGGAGGTAACTAAATCTAGGAGTCAAGGTGAAACCAATCCTAGGAGATACAAATGTGGATAGGTGGAAAGCTGTAAACACAAACTCAAAAGTTTCAAGGGGTTTCTCCCCTAGGTTTTGGTTTAGTTTATCAACTACTCAATAAACTAACCAATTGAACAATCTCAAGATAATACCATTTATTTTATTTATATCAGTTGAATGGTTTATTTATTATGGGTGTGTTTTCACGGTCACACAAATAATGAATTAAACAACCATGCAAGATGGAAATAAAATAAGATCAGATTATACATAAATAATATCTTAGACATGGTTAATCAGTTAAGTATATCCTACTTAATTTTAACAATAATTTAATCAAAGATAAAAAATAGAAATTTATATATAAGGATAAATTCCCTCGAAGAAATATTAAGTCTGTGTAGCCTTCCATAATCTTGGTTAGAATCGAACCATAATTCAATGTGCATGACCAATATTAGTTGGGGTGCTTTCAATTATCGAGGAATTCTAATTCAATGTTTTGGGTTGACTTGACTTCTTTCACATCAAGGGTATACTACCACAATAGGACTTGGTGTGACCAAGAGTTAAAGGTAGAGGAAATCTAGAATAAAAGGATTTCAGGATTGTGGAGTCCACTAAACTGATCAAGGAGTTGCGAGTTAATGCAGTTGGGATTTAGAGTGTCTACCTAAAACCCTTCAAGTTACTTGACCAACCCTAGTTTGGGTAATATTAAGGGAAATATGAATCCTTTCCACTAGAATATTCAGACAAAAAAATATTTCGAAGTCAATGGTGAGGGCTATGGGATTTCGATAAAATAGTGGGAGACTAATAAGTATTAATTTATTTATTTGTCTTAGTTTTATCATGATAAAGTAATAAAACTTTTATCAACTTACTTTGTAGAAATGATAGGAAAAATAACTTCAAACATATCATTTTTAACCATATTGGAGAAGGAAAACCTTCTCACCAGCACCAATTTCTAGGAATAGAAAATGCGTTTACACCTCATCCTTCTCCATGAGAGGAAATTGCATGTACTAGAGGAGCTAATTCTAGTTTCACATGAAAAATAGGCCAGTGAAAAGGAACAATATCTCTATATAAAACATATAGATGATGATAGCAACATGAAAACATGGATACATATAGCATGATGTCTCACCTTAAGGATCTCTATCAAGAGAAGGTGAGACATGAGAGATATGATATCTTCAATGCTTTGTTTAAAGCTATGTTTTGAGAGTCTATGCCAGCTGGGCCTCATGTAGTCAAGCTTATTGGAAACAGTAAATTCTTGGACATTTTAGGGATTATGTTTCTGGATGAGTTGCATATAGATCTCATCTTATCATCACTGTCCAAGACCTTCTCAATCTTTATTTTCAACTACAACAAGATAATCAATGAGAAGAGTCTAAATAAAATTCTGACCTTACTTCACCTAGCATATGAGGACATGGGTCATGAAAAACTCGAATTCCTTAGGTGAATGAGAAAAAGGAAGGACAAGTAAAAGGGGAAAAGGATTCATAAATGTTGTGAAGCCGCTAAGAACCATCCCTCCAAGAAGTGGAATATCCAGAGGCGAGTCAAGGAATAAGAGGCATTATGTTTTGAATGTGGTAAGCAATTACACTAGAAGAGGAACTGAAACCAGAAGCGTGGGGACACTAAAGGTGAATTTTATCGAGTGTAATATTTCCATTTCTACACATTGGGTATTAGATACAGCTTTTGGGGATCACATCTATATTTAAATGCAGGAACCTAGTAGATTTAAAAATATTTCTAGAGGAGAGGTGGATCTTCAAGATGATAATGTCGCGAGGCAGACTACATTGGCTATTGGTGATTACCATCTCTCATTTCTAACTGGAATGCTTTTGGTTTTACATAAATGTTATTATGTGCCCAGTGTTACCAGGAACATAATTTCTATATCTTGTTTGGATATGGATGGATTTATTTTCATGTTTGGAAATAAGGGTTGTTTATTTTATTATAAGAACATATGTTATGGTATGGCATATTTAAATAGTGGTTTGTATGTATTAAATTACGAAAAACCAAGTTTTGGAAATCGAAAACGAAATAAACTCACACAACTCATACATCGCCCAGTTTTGGAATCACCGTCTCAGTGATGTAGACGAGAAGCACTTGAAAAAACTCTGTTAAGATGGCTGTTTAGACTCTAATGAGCTAAAACCACTTGATAGATGTCACACTTGTTTACAAGGTAAAATGACCAAGCTACCTTTCAGTGGACATGGTGAAAGGGCCACAGATCTTATAGGATTAGTGCACATAGATGTATGTGGACCATTTCTAGTAGAAGCTAGAGGTAGATATTCTTTCTTCATTACTTTTACTAATTATTTGAGTAGATATAGCTATGTATACTTAATGAGGTATAAGTCAAAATCCTTAGATAAATTTAAATAATTATAGAATGAAGTAGAGAATCAGCTTGGTAAGAATATAAAGAAACTTTGATCGGATCTAGGTGGAGAATATCTGAACCAATAATTCATCAATATTCTATGGGAGTTTGAGATTCTATCTCAGATCACTCCTACTTATACACGATAGTAGAATGATGTTAGTGAAAAGTGGAACCACACCTTGTTGGACATGGTGAGGTCGATGATGTGTCATACAGATTTTCAATTATCCTTTTGGGGATATCCATTACAAATTGCTGCATACACATTGAATCACATACCAACTAAGGCAGAAAATGGAATTCCCTTCGTGTTGTGGATTAAAAGATACCCATTCTATCACACACAAGTGTATGGGGATTTATGGAATTTGTTAAGCCCTTCATAGGCAACAAACTAGCACCCCGAGGCATGAGGTGTATCTTTATTGGATATCCCAAGGAAACAAAAGGAAATTTCCTATATAACCCTTGAGACAAGAAAGTCACTATCTTCAGACAAGCTATCTTTACTGAGAGGGATAACATCCTCAAAAAGGTTATTAGGAGCAATATTGTCTTTCATGAAGTTGATGCTTAAGATACAAATGAGTTTTTACATGATCAAGTTCCACAAGTCCCTATGGAAGAGGTTCCAGAAACACAAGTACTTCATAGGAGCTCAAGAGAGGTAAGGTTACCCAAGAGATTTGGTTTCTTAGTCACCAAGGATGGTGAGTCATTATTGTTGGAAAATGATGAAACTCTCTCCTAAAAGGAAGTAATAGAGAGATTAGAAGCTGCAAGATGGCTCGAAGCTATGAAATATGATATTGATTCCATGTATCAGAACCAAGTCTGGGTTCTAGTCGATGAGCTAGTTGATGTAAAGCCTGTTGGATGCAAATGGGAATTCAAGAGAAAAATTTACATGTAAGGTCAAGTTAGAAGCTATAAATCAAGGATAGTGGCTAAAGGATTCAGATAGCATCAAGGAATTGACTATGATGAAACCTTCTAGAAAATTTCCATGTTAAAATCCATAAGAATCATTCTTTCCATAACATATTACCATGGTTATGAGATTTATAAAATGGATTTCAAAACTGTATTCCCTAATGGGAACCTTCAGGAAGATGTCTATATGACACAACCAGAAGGGTTTGTGACACCAGGTGAAGCCAAATGGGTTGGAAAGTTGCATAAATCCATTTATGGATTAAAGCAAACATCCATGTCATGGAATATTCGATTTGATGAATCCATAAGGGAATTTGGTTTCATTAAGAACAAATGTGAGCCATGTGTTTATAAGAGGTTTAATAGGAATGCAATCGTTATTCTAGTAGTATATTTTTTTGAACATATTGCTTATTGGAAATAATGTACCAGTCTTACAGTGAGTCGAGGACTGGTTGAACAAGTATTTCTCCATAAAGGACTTGGGTGAAGCAGCATACATTCTAGGGATCAAGATCATTCATGATTGATCCAAGATCCTGATTGAACTAAGTCAGGGAATATATATTGGCCAGACACTAAAGATATTTAGTATTTAACAATCCATGAGGGGATTGGTTCTAGTGGCGCATGGCCTACATATTTCTAGGAAAATGTGTCCTCAGACACAACAAGAGAATAAAGGACTGATTAATATCCCATACACTTCGGCTATAGGATCCATCATGTATGCCATGTTATATACTAGGATTGATGTTGCCTATGCACTGAGCATGGTAGGCAGATATCAAACAGACCTAGGAGAACAAAATTGGACTTCTGTTAAGACTATCCTTAAGTATCTGAGAAAAACTAAGGATATGTTCTTAGTGTTTGGATGAGATGAGGAGCCTGCAATCAGAGGGTATGATGATTCTAGTTTTTAGATAGATCAAAATTATCTGAAGTCACAATGTGGAATTGTTTTCTGTCTCAATGGAGGAGCTGTGAGCTGGAAGAGTTTAAACAAACCAGTTGTCACCGATTCTACTACGGAGTACAAATATATAGCGGCTTATGATGCATCCAAGGAAGCCTTAAGTATTTGGAACTTTTTCTAGGAGCTTGATGTGGTTCCTAGTAGTAATAATCATATCACATTATATTATGATAATACTACAACGATGACTCTTGAAAAGGAACCAAGGTCACATCAATGGACAAAGCACATACTCCAGAATTATCACCTCTTAAAGGATTTCTATGAAAGGAGTGAATTGGTAGTGAGTAGAGTGTCCACGGAAGAGAACATGGCAGAACCCATGACTAAAGGCCTATATCAGTAGAAGCTTGAATATCATGTGAGATCTAGCGGGTTAAAGGTTGTTAGCAGTTGGATCAAGTCCAAGTGGGAGTTTGTTGGAGTTTGTGGCCTAGAACCAACTACTTTGTACTTTATTCATTAATAAATACATTATCAAATCTTGATTGTTATTCTGCATGAAAATGCATGTGACAATGTCCTAAGGAGAGATGTTTTCATTAAAAGGGCATAGCGGATCCCTACTATGATGAGAATCCGGAATTTCCACGACACTGTTCTTGAATATATGTTCTATGGTCAGATGATGTTATTTGAGGGACATAAATAATATAGGACATCAGGGGATAGGACTCATAAAACATTGAGGCACCTTCTCATAGTGTGCTCCCTTGGTAATATCTTAAAGGATGTTATGAGAACGAGCCCCACCAGTAGGAAATCCACATTTCACAGTGTCATTGGATGTTACTATATTTGGACGTGTGTATTGGTACTTAGACATTAACATTATTATTAATGGGTATTAAAACTCGCACACTTAGATGTATTGATGAAAATAGTGACGACACACTATTCGCAGTGAGGTAGGATATATTGGGTACATCACGAGTAATACTGCATTAATAGATAATGGGAGAAAGGATTTGCCCCTTCCGTTCCATAATGAAAGTAAATATCTCAGCCCCTTTGATGGAATTGATATTTCCTAAATAAATTCATGTTCATGGTAAGTAATGGACAAGTTAAATTCTAGGAAGTCAAAGAAAGAATAATCGAGAACATGGGTTGATAGAACTAGCATACAACCCACTTGATTAGAGATATCAAGACAAAGGGATTACATTACATGGTAAGTGTTCGTAGGAGGTGAAACGTCATTACAGTGTTAACTTCTTTCTCTTTGGGTGCCTTGGCATGTTTCTAGATGCTAACATTGGACTTTAGGAAGGCTCCACCTAATGCCGCTGAGAAAGTGGCCTAGTGGGTTACACACTAAGTTTGTCGAATTATCTCAGTTAAATATTAATTAACAAGTTGAAAAATTATTATTCCTGATTGTGGTTTAAAAATTATTCAAGGATGACTGATTCGATGTATTTCAACACTAGTTATTCGAGAGAATATATTGCGGGTGAAATAATATATATTTATTGGTGAGTAATGTAGTGATATTTATTTGAGAAATAAATAGACATTATTCAAGTTTAATAAACGTCATGGAGGAAATAAAGAAAATGGAAAAACAAAATTACACGCCTTGTATATTAATAAACACCATGTAGTTTTTCTAGGGATTCGTGAGAAAAAAATATTATTTATTTAATTAAATAATATTAGGTGTAATTCTCTAGGCACATGTCAAGTAATAATAATAGTAAAATGTTATGATTAGAAATGGGGTAGTACTAAGAATTTAATGAAATGAATAAATGTTTTTGGGTAATTAATTCATTTTATTATTCTAAGTAATTAAAATCACAATTATATAATTCTCCTTAGCCTAGCCATTTTTTGTTAAGTGAACAATGGTTATAGAGATAGATCTCAATCCAAGAGAGAATTATTTTCTTCTATGAACTCTCTCAAGCTATGAGAGAGTTCCTCCTCCACTGAATCAAGGAGAGTGCTTTGCAAGCGGCTCTCAAGGAAGTCTAAGGCAGACATCGCAAGAGAAAGATCTTCCACGCTAGCACCCAGAGATCCCTTTGGAAAATTCTAGAGATACGTGGAGCACATTTGGATCACCACTAGAGAAATCCCAAACTTGGATTCTATGACACAACAATAGATCACATCAGATAGTGACCATAAACATCAATGAAGAGAGTATTCGATCAAGTAAATTCTGGTATTTTAATTAAATTAATCATAACCAACATATGTTGATCCTCTCTATGGTTCTGGGACTCCCTTCCTTTCTTTCGTTCTTCATTCTATTCCGAAGATCCAGTATTTTATTATTGTGATGGATCTCAGATTGATCGTTGTTAATGGAAAAATTCATGTTGGGTACACCCACCAACATGCTTCTAATACTCCCAGAACCTAAAGAACATAAATAATTGACTGTTCGGAATGATAATTATCAATTAAAATATGTACCTACTATACATGAATATATTGATGTGTTTCCTAAGAAATTAACTAAACATCCACCAATGCATGAAGTTTAGTTTTCTATTTATTTAATCCTTGATGGGAGACCTATATTAAATACTCTATATGGAATTTTCACTATGTAATTAGTATAAATAAAGAAACAATTATAGGAGTTATGTGATAACATATTTATAGACCCCGGTGTTTCACATTGTGGAGGCCCTATTGTTTTCATTATAGTGAAATATATATCTACGGGGCTATTCATTGATTATAGGGAACTCAATCCTATTACTATAAATAAAAATTATCCACTACCTCAAATTAATGACTTATTCGATCAACTTCAAGGAGCTCAATAATTTTCAAAGATTAAACTTCATTTTGTGTATCATCAATTGTTGGTAATGATGGAATATATTATAAAGAAAATATTTTGAATGTGGTATGTACATTATGAGTTTATAGAAATTTCATTTTTATTGACTAATACACCCTCTATTTTTATGGATATAATGACAAGATTATTCAAGAAATATCTTTATTATTTTGTTTTGGAATTTATTAATGATATATTGGTGTAATCTAAAAGTTATAAGGACCATGAAAATCAATTTTGGATAATTATAGATACACTTAGAGAAAAATGGTTATATGGTAAATTTTGAATGTTTGAATTTTGGATTTTTTAAAATTGATTTTCTTGGTTATATTGTCTACAAGGATAAAATATAAATTGATGTTGTGTAGAAAAATATAGTCCAAGAATGGCCTAAACTGATGAATATAACCGAGGTATGTAGTTTACTTAGCTTGGAATGTTACTATCATTGATTTGTTCAAATTTTTGGTTGATTGGATAACCCATTAACCAATATTACACATAAAGTGGTTAAGTTCATATAGATAATGGATTTGAAGATTGTTTTTTAAGGTAATTCTTTGGTGAAAGACCAAAGCACAATTTATTGATAAGAAAAAAGATTACAAAAGATGGAAGGATGGGATTTTTTTACAATATCTATCAAACAAATATAATAAGTCAGCTGGAAGAGTGTCCAACCAAGTCATGCTCTGATGTACTTTTTTGTTAGCAAGAGCATATGCAAAAACATTCGCTTCACGGTAGGAATGAGTAGCTATGTAATCAATCCCATGGAGCGATTTTAGACAATTCATCCAAAGTGTGGTAAGTGGTCAGGAAAGATGAATGATGCCATTCCAGATGGCATGAGTGATAGTGGTAGAGTCACTTTCAATCCAAAGATTTCTCCAACCTCTTTGAAGTGCAAAATCAACTGCACGTATGACCCCCAGCATTTCAGCCTCCAGAGATGAAGAATGTACACATCCAACATAGAAGCAACCCTGACACTAGACAACTGAGTCTCTGAAGATGGAACCACAACTGGCAGGGCCTGGATTGCCTTTAGAAGCACCATTAACATTCACTTTGATCCATCCCAGCATCAGTGATTGCCAGAATACTTCAAAGGAACGTTTGGGCTTTGGGAATATGCAAGGCACATGGAGATGATGAAGGATCTCAAAGTCACCAACCGAGTTGTTGCAACAATCTTTTTGAATTGAATCGGCTTCATGAATCGCAATAATAATTCGATATTTTCCTGCATTGAGGCTAAATGAGTGTTTATTATGAATAAGATCATTTCTAATGTACCAGATCTCATGCAGGAGTTCCGCCATAGCCGCAAGAAAAATATTTTTACCCTGTAGAGAGGCTTCATATCTAATTCATTTTTTTAAAAACAAACAAATAGAGTCAGATAGGGGCCATCTGAAATTAAATAATTCAAGAATATAATTCCATAAAGTAGAGGCCATCACAGAAGACAAAAAAATATGATCATCATCCTCCCTGTGTTGATTACACAAGTGACATTTAGAGTAGAGTTGTATGCTAAAAGTTTTCAGACAGGATTCAGTAGGTAATATATTATGAGCAATGCACCAAATGAGGGTGAGCCTAGAAGGTTTGATCCAAGGCTTGTTAAATTGACTCACCCATTGAAAATTTGATTCATTTCCAGAAAATTTATGCTTATAGTAGTTTTTAGATTCCAGGATGCCATTTGGTGCAGGTTCCCAAACAAGGAAGTCACTATTAGAAGAAAAAGGGTGATTATTAATGATCTGCACAATATTGTCAGGGAGGACATGTCTATGAAAATGTAAGACATCCTTTATCGAATGAATATTATCTTTAGGAATAGTATCAAGCGGTAACAAAAATATCAAGGGGTTACCACACCATTTTCACACTAAAAATTGATGTAAGTGTCAGAACTAACCATCCATCTAGAATTTTCCATGATCTTGTGGTACGAGTCCCTAATAGAAGTCCAGATTGAAGAGTTGATGTAATTAAAATCCCCATTTAAGAGTTTAAAGAGGAATCTATGGTTCAATAATTCGGAAGATTTAGAAGTATAATTAATAATACACCAAGTAAGACGAGCTTGAAGAGCATAATTGAACAACTTTAAATTTTTTATACCAATACCATCTTTATCAAGGGGTTTACAACAAGATTCTAAGGGATAGTGACAAGTTTCATTTCAAAAATACTTCCCGTCTAAATGAAGTTTTTAATATAAGTATTAATTTTCCTGAAGATTCCAACATGCCATTTATAAATCATAAGAGAGTGGACTATTTTAGAGACAATGGTCGATTTGACCAAACATATTTCTCCATCCATGGAGAGATATTTCCCTTTCCAGGTAGAGAGTTGGTGTATGATTTGATCAATGATATTAGCAAAGTATCTTGCTTTAGGACGACCCCAAAATATTGGGACGCCCAAATAAGTGAAAGGTAAGAGGTCTTATTTAATTCCAAGATAAGTAGTAATAATAGATTTACTTCTGACACGAAAGATCTTTCCAAAAAAAAATATACGATTTATTCGAGGAAATCGTTTTTCCTGAGACTTCCTCATAGTGATTAAGAGATTTCTTGAGAACATGAATATTTTTTTGATCCCCTTTGAGAAACAGGATGATATCATCTGCATATAAAAGGTGGGTAGGGGTATTTGGGTTTCTGGAAACTTGTATAGGCTTAAGCTTACCTTGAGTAACCAGATTATTGAGGAGTTTAATTAAATAATCCTCAGCAATGACAAAGAGGATGATAGAAAGAGGGTCACCCTACCTGACTCCTTTAGAGCATTTGAGTTATACTGGATATATTATCCCAATTATCAAGGGCCTTCATGTTAACAAAATCTCTGTCGTGCTTACTGGAAACAGTTTTGTTATAGTGTTTTCTGTAACAAGTATATTTGGCACCAGTAAGAGTGATTTCAAAAAGGCTACAATCCTCAATAGTATACCTGAATTCTTTTGAGGATATAACAAGATGTGAGGGACCAATTTTTTCACAAGAGTTAATAATGGAATTGAAGTCTCCCATAACAACACAAGGATCTTGAATAGAGTTGGCCATATCAAAAATATCATGCCATAAAACCCTTCTATCTTGATATCTATTATTGGCATAAACCATAGTGAAAAAGGTATTCCAACCATTCCATAAGAAATCACAGGTAAGTTGTTGCTTAGTATTTTTAAAGATGTTGATATTTTATAGGGTATTGTGATAAACGATCCACATAGAGTCAGTATAAGGAACATTTTTACAAGATCCTAGAAAACTGTAATTAAGAGCACCAAATCTCATGAAGTTCATATTGAAGATGACTTTAGGTTCTGAAATGGAAAATAGATGAGGCTTATAAGTGTTTAAGAAACTCCTAAGTGTTGTGGAGGTATCGTTGTTGGCCAAGCCTTGGAAATTCCAACAGAGAAAATTCATTTCTATTTGTATTTTGGGTTAGAACCTTTTTTTAATTTTAAAAATCCTTTCTTCCTTTGGGATCACGTAACCATAGGAGAGGAAGAAAGTTTTTGTTTTCTCTCATGAGTTTCAGAACTCGGAGAAGCATCAATTTTCAAAGTAGAATTTGAATTAGGGTCAGAACTAGAGTACCTAAAATTGCAGGATTTTCCAGAGAAAGATATTTCACATCTACTTGAACAGGGGACTGTTATGTTGGAGGAGAATTCTCAATTCTAACCAGAGTATCTTTGGGCTTTGGTGAGAACTGATCAAGGCTTATGGATAGGGCAAAAGGGGAAATATTTGTGGAGTCCGGAGGTAGGATAGTACAATCCTGGGGGGTTTGTGAAATGGTATGTGCATTAAAAGTAGTGGCAGTGTTATCATTAGAAATATGTGAGGTAATTTCAGTAGTAGGAATAAAAACTTTTTCAGGAGATGTGGGAATAAAATTTTCATAAAGAGGCTGTAACAAATCAGAATTCTGCTTGTCAACATGAGGTATGAACACCACCCTGTTAACCGGACAGATAACAGAAGCTTGGGGAGACTCAGAGTGAGAAAAAGAGACAGAAACAGGGGTGTGTGCAATACTGTGTGCAGTATTAGCAGTAGCAGTGTCAACATTAGTAGCATGAGTAATCAGAACATCAATTTCAGGAACAGAAGAAGTAAATTTATCAGCAGGTATGGATTGCACAGAAATACCCGGTTTTGAAGATTTTTGCAGCTCACCTTGTGTCTTATTAGACGCATCAGAGGTACTATTCAGATCCAAAGAAACCAAGGTAGCTTTCTCCAAGTCCCTACTAACATGCTCAGTCAAAGTTAAAGTACCAGAGGTAGAAGAAACAGTAGATGAATTGGAAATAGTGGTTGGAATGTTCCTGTCCAGATTATTTCAATTACTTTCAGCTACTATTTCTTCTGTGCCAATGACAATGTTATCATTATTTTGAAGAGCCTCTTCTTCCTCAACCAAATCTCCCCAAGATTTACCTTCTAGGGGTGTAAAGACATTGTATTTTTTAACCCAAATATCTTGTTTTTTTGGGGAGCTTAGGTTTTTCTATAATATTCAACCCCTTTTTAGCATGTTTTACTTCCTTCCAATCATTAGTGATTTGGGGATCCATTTTTTTCCTAACCACCCTAAAATTGGAGAGGTTATTCCCAATCAATCTGCACACCTCACAAAATGGTTGTTTCTTTTCATATTCAATTCTAAGGTCGATTCTACAATTAGGGGCATTGAAACCTATGTTAGATGGGAGTTCACTAGCCTGATTAACCTCAACCATTATTCTAGCATATAGGCCAAGATCTCCATTCAAAGTCCTATGATCAATTTTAACGGGGGTCCCTATGCAGGAAGAAATTTCATTAAGAATATTCAGGTGCCAATAGAAACTACCCTTTTGTGAGGTGTGCAAATTGATTGGGCATAACCTCTCCAATTGTAGGGTGGTTAAGAAAAAAATAGATCCCCCAATCACTAATGATTGGTAGGAAGTAAAATATGGTAAAAATGGGTTGAATATTACAGAAAAACCTGAGCTCCCAAAAAAAAAACAGGATATTTGGGTTAAAAAATCCAACGTCTTTACAAATGTTCCTATCTAGATAGTTAGCTTGTAAATAGGTGAAGCTCGAGAGGAAATATAATTGATGATTAATGAATCCTCTACCAATTAATATGTGTAAATGGGATGAAATTACTATGGTTTTATCACTAGATTTTCAAATACTCCTCAAATAAAAAAGTCCATATGTGTTATTGTTGATTATCTAACCAAATCATCACATTTACTCTTTATAAGTAATGATTTTCCACTTGAGAATATTGTTTAGCTCTATATTAAAGAAGTTTTTATAGTTAATGGTGAACTTAATTTAATTATTTCTAACTGTGATCCATGATTTAAATAAAAATTAGAGAAACGTATTCATAAGGCTCTTGGTACCGAGCTTTATTTGAGCACCACCAATCACCCTCAATGCAAAGAGCACTCCAAAAAGACTATCCTGACATTAAAATACACATTGAGGTCAGGTTAGATTGACTTTGAAAGTATGTGGGATCATTATTTACCTTTGATAGTGTTTTCTTATATGAAAATATTCTATTGAACTATTAAAATGGTGGTTTATGAAGCTTTATATGGAAAGATATTTCATACTCCAACTTGTTGGAATGAAGTTGTTAAAATGAAGCGTATAGGACCAGAACATGTTCAAGAGACCATAGAGAAGGTAAGGGCCATTCAGAACCATATTAAATCTTCTCAAAGTATGCAAAGTATCTTTGCTGGTGTTTGTAATTTCCTAAGGGAGATCACTTTTTATTTAAAGAATCTCTGTAGAAGAGTGTTATAAGGTGTGGTAAGAAAGTGAAATTGAGACCCAGGTAATTCAGACATTTGGAAATTATGGAATGAACTGGAGATATGGTATAATTTTTTGAAATTTCATAGTGGCTATCTAAATTACATGATGTGTTCCATATCATATTACTAAATAAGTATTTGCTAAAACCAAAAAAATTTCTCACCTTTAAAGAAATAAAATTGGTACATGATCTATCTTACTATGAATAGACAATCTAGACCCCCACACTAGAGAATAAGTGTTTTGGAATGCTATGAATCAATTGGTAAAGTCAATTTAGAGAAATCATAAAATAGAGGAAGTAATGTGGGAGCCTAAGGATGTTATGAAAAAGAACCACCCTCATTTGTTTTGAAATCAATATCCATGAAAATTCCAAGGTTGAAATTTTTAGAGGGAAGAATGTAACACCTGGTCATCAATTATAGTTAGTGAAAATTTTATTCCCATGAAAATATAGTAAAATTAACATTTTAATATTTCATGATATAAAAATTATTATTTGATAAGATGAATATTGACTTTTAACTTACTATGCCAAAATAAGCCTAGATTGATTTTTTTTAATTTTCCCTTAGAAATAAGATTTTATGAATAATTAAAGATTTATTATGTAAATAATACTAATTTTATTTTTCATAATGTTATATAATATATATATATAATAAACCATTTATTGATTATAATTTTTTTAGAAATAATGACCGGATCATTTGGATGTAAAAAGGAAATTTTTTAAATTTTTTAAAGTGCATAATGTTTTTCCATTTTAATTAATTAGAATATCCTCTAATAAAAAATGTTATAAATGAAACTTATAAATTATACAAATAATTATATGATTTTAAATCCCCATAATGATGGTAAATATTCATAGAGTTAATTTCTGATCATATTATGATTGAAAAATGCATTTCTGTGAAACATTATTTTTCATCACTTTTTTATGGGATATTTTTAAATTAATTTATACTAATTATAAAAACATAATTTGATAAAGTGGATTGTATATTTTTAATTAGTAGGTTAAAATTTGGAAAATAGTCCCCTTTTATTTTTAGGCATTATAAATAGTAATTATTTTAAAATTTATCACCATGGTAAAGGGTAAATCGGATAAACAAGGTTAGAACTATAGAATATGGTTTAAAAATCTTGGATATACTTGAATATATTTAATTTTATGAGTTTAATTTTAACACCCATTCATATATTAGAAACTATGGTGTCTTAGTTCCATTTTTATTTCATAAATACCATTATATTATTTTAAGTAAATTAAAATTCCACAATGCCACTCTCTTACTTTTAATTTATCTTATATATTCACTTATATATAAGAAGATGTTATGAATGAATATACTTTTTTTAACAGAATTAATTTATTTTTATGATAGTAATTTATTTTAAATTTTTATTGATGGTATAATTACCTTATATACTTACACAATGCTGACACAATCATGTGAAAGTAGTACGAAAATCAAAGTAAATGATTTTAAAAACATTAAAAGTAATATTGATTTAATGAATTATGGTGTCACAAAAATTTAATGGCTAATAATAATGTTTAATAAATGGTTAATGATTTTATATTCTAATTATATTCCTATATTGGTGCCTTTATTGTCAAAATTTGTAAATAGTTCTTAAAATAAAATTAATGGTATTTTATATTAAATAATATATTATTAAATGGTTTAAAATTCCTAAAATTTTTAAAAGAGGGAAAGGAGAATATAATATAGTCTAAAATCTCTTCCATTTATATTTTTTGATCTAATTTTTACCTTATATGTAAATTTATAACCCTTTATTATTGAGTTTTTACCACAGTTATGGTTAAAATTGGTTACCTAAGGGTTTAAACAAAAATATACGGTTTAAAATGCCATATAAACCTATTATAATTTTATTTATATAACTAATTTACACCTTAAAATATCTTAGATTCAATTTTTTTTCCACTTTATTCCTCTATAAATTGAAAAATATTTTATTATATTTAAATATTTTAAATAATTCCATGTGTTTTCTTTCCTTCACTATAAAAGGAAACCATCTCTCCTCTATTATTCACACCTCATGAGATATTTATCTAGAACAAAACCTAAAGAAATATCTTCAAAAAAACCTTATAAACATTATAGATATGATTTTAGCCCAAAAATACCAACCCTAGAGTCATTAATAGTATATTTCAAGGAGATCTTTCAAAGAATTGGTAACCATATTAACTGAAAACTTTCATTTTTATTATTATTTTAGAAATATGAATTATGTTATGAAAATTAAAATATAAAAAAATATATAGAATATAAATAGATATTATTATATCAGTGGTATAATATTTATCTATCTTTTTCTGCATCAAATTCAGAAAAAAAATCGTTGTTTGTGTGTAAGGTGGATTCCCGCCTCATGAAATGATATGATTTGATTTCCATCGCTTCCTCAAATGGACGGTCATAATGATAAAAATGAAAAATATACAATATTTATGAAATATTTATGTTTCTATAAGTATAATTTATATTCTAATTATTTACACTTCAACCCGCTGAAAAATTATAACATCACTAATGCGTACGTCTGGACAACCACCTTTACAATGCGATGTGATTCATTTTTCATGTTCTCTTTTTCACAAAAAAGTATAAAAATGTATATAATGAATTGCCAACGAGCCCGTACCTGAGTGGTAAGGGCTTCTGCTTGGCATCCAAGAGACCCGGGTTCAAAAACCGGGTGGAGGTGAATTTCTGGGTACTGTAGCAGTTGCTGTAGCAGTTACTATTCAGTACTGTAGCAGCCGGAACTATTCACCCGATTTGGGCCATTAGGCCACCGGTTTGGGCCTACGGGTCTCCAGGGCCTTCGGGTCATCCAATGCCTTCGGGCCACAGGGCCTTCGGGTCACGCAGACCATGGAGTATCCCAGTTCACACAAAACATGCCCTAGAAGAGGATCAGTGAAATAGGAGTAGCAGCCACCAGATGCAGAGCTAACTAGATTAAAAGAATGAGAGTGTATGACATCCGCCATCAGGACCAGACACCGTGCAGCTTTGTACGGGGTAATGCTGGCCAATCCGCAATGAAAGGTGGGGAGCTAGGTGATCAATGATGCAAAAAGCTGGGGAGGGGCATTTCAAGTGGGTTGGGCCTATGAGTCATGTATTGGGCATGGTATGCCTCTAGGCCTTCAGGTCATGTATTGCGGGTTTGTCAGGCCTTCTTCCTTGGGCCTATGAGTTTTGTACGGGTTCCCCGTCAACCCTTAAAAGGGGGATTATCCATAATAAAATAAAAAATAAGGCCTTCAGGCCATTTGGTCTATATAATGAATTAATATGATGTTTATATCATGATTAAAATTATGTACATGATAGAAACCCAATCAAGAAATAAGGATGATAAGCATAAAATCTGAATATACATGAAAAAGGAACTAGTTAAGACCCAAAAGAATGATAATAATGAAATATTATCACCTAAAGGGTGATAAGATTCCCTAAGTGGATATTAAATGATATTATAGTTATTTTTATGGTTATATTTTGTAATTATAATAAATATATTTTTTTTAGTGAAGGTGAAATCAACTTCACCTAATTGGGAGTGTGAGTTAAGAGATTTCGTCTCAATTTCAACTCTATTGAGACATATTTGGTATTATACACCTATTTTCTTTCATGTGGTGTTTAGATTGACCCATTTATGTATTTAAAATGAATATATTTTCATTACTGACAATTAATGTTTAAATTAAAGTTTACTCATTCAAGGGTTTACGATTTTAAAGTTATGAAATATATAAGAATTTATTTTAAAATATCATTTTTTTGGGATTGAATTTATTTTCATTGAAGGAATATTATAATAATTCCTTTATAAAATTTATCTATTTTATTATACTCTAGATATTTTAGAAGTTTCTATGTTTTCTTCCAGATTCTATTCTATTTCACTTTAATTAAGAAAATAATTTTTTAAAAGAAAAGTCAATCTTGTTTTTCTTTTTAATATGGTATATTTTTCTTCCATGTCTGTAATTTTAAAAATGATTTTACAAAAGTAATTTTAATTTACTAAAATATTATATTAAGGATATTTTTTGTTATAATTTAAAATTTTCAATGTTTGAAAGAAATTTATCAAAATTTTTCCAAAAGTTTCACTTTCAACTTTATTTACCAAAACTTAGAAGGAAGGTTTCTTTTTAAAATAAACTATGTTAATATATTTTCCCACCACCATAACTATTTAATGTTATTTTACTTATTCTATAAATTTTCAAGTGTTTTGTAATGAAAAATCCTTAACAAAATATTATTTTAAAGATTTACTTCCATTTCATTTTATTATAAAAAATACATAATTTTCTTTCAAAATCTATATTTTTGATGAATTGATGGTTATATTTTATCTCTTATTAATTTCATGCTCATTAAATTTCTATTTAAAAATTCAATTTATTATTATAATCTTTTATTGGAAATTAAATTTATTTTTCATATCCAGTTTTTTGTATAATGGATATTCTAATTTCCTAAACCGTATACCATTTCTACAAATGGGGTTTTACTATGAAAATTATTTTACTGAATGGGGAAGTCTCTTAATTCCATATTATTTACTCAATATAGATAGTTTTTTATTAGACATATTGTATGTGAATTAAATTGATCATTCAATATTTGAGGAATGAATTGGACATACAGTGATGGATGAACCCCAAAATTATATGACCCCTCATTTCATTGACATGTATCCTGAGGCAAATCAATTGGAAAGACTTATTAAATGTTTTTTCGTGTTCAATATCCATATGTGAAAATATCAGGGCATAAGGACCTGATCATGGTGTCCGACAATATGCATTTCCTTCATTGAGATTTAAGTTATTATTTTTTATTAGATGAATACATTTGATATTTTCCATGGATGCATTTCATGCTCAATTTATTGATTAAATGACATGCATTTTCAGTTATTTTCCTTGAAATATTGATTATACCTTATTTAGTCATGGAAGATTATGCTGTACTGAACCCTTACTAAGTATCTGAGCTCACCATTATTTTGTTTTCATTTCTACAGGATATGAAGAATAAATATTTGAATGAGTTTCAAAGATGTACATTATTTACTTTTACTTTGTCTTATATTTTATTTCCCACGTAAAATGATAATAATGTATGTATATGGTTCTTCAAGACTACTAAACTGATCAATTTGTGATGATGTGATCCCTTGTATTTTACACTATTGGAATAACCGCTAAATTGTTTCAGAATGGTTTTTGAAAACCGTCGTGAAAATAATTATCATGAAACATTTCATTATGGTTTTCAAAAACAGTTGCGAATTGACTGAGTGACGGTTTTCAAATTCGACGAGGAGCATTTAGTGATATTTTTTCATTTTTTAATGTTTTTCAATTTTTTTAAAATATTTACATATTATTTATTTTTTAATATTATTTATTGTTATTATTCTTTATTTTTTTATCCTACCACACATGCATATGCCATGCATAACATGCATAAATTCAATATATATATATATTTGTGTGTGTGTGTGTGTCTGCGCGTGCACACGTGCATGTTTGTGTGTGTTGAGTCAGATTTGGACCTCTTACCTCTTGGTTATTTAGAAAAAACTTTATCACTCTAACATACTCATCATGTGGTGAGTAAATAGAATTTAATATACTTATTTCTATATAGATATACACATATAAATACATACAGATAAATAATAATATCAAAGAATAATAATAATATATAATAAAAAAAATAATACATAATAAACAAATAAATAAATAGTAAATAAGTATTAAATAAATAGTAAATAAATAAATAATAAATTAATTAATAAAAAATATTAATAAATAATAAATAATAAATAATAAATAATAAATACTAAATACTAAATAATAAATAATAAATAATAAATAATAAATAATAAATAATAAATAATAAATATAACGTCGTGACCTGAGAAGCCTAGAGTTGGTGCATTATTTTAATATATTGGCATGATTACAATGAATCAAGTCCTAAAAGACTGATCAGTTTAGTTGTCTTGGAAAATAGATTACAAACCTGAACATTACATTACACATTATAAAATAAAACACAACATAAATGATCCTTTGAGAATGCCATTAATCCCATAGCTTAACGATGTTTATCAATCATAATCCACTTCTTGGAATCCTAGGAAAAATAAAAGCTAGAAAGGGGTGATCCCAGATGCTCAGTAAGGATAAAAATATATCAGAAACTTTCAAAAATAAACATAAACATTTAAGGAAATATATAAGATTAAAACAAAAGTCTTTTAAACTTAAACATCATCATAATATGACAAAAATAAATTAAATAATTCCATTTACCTATTCACATGGATATTATACTAGTTGAATAATCACATGTAATATCAATATCCAATTTCAAAATGATGGAATACATAATGCCAGACTTCGTAACCACATAGTCAAGGCCTTGTACCAAGAGTAAAAATAAGATTTTGTCAAGGCCTTGTGCCAAGACACTAGTTTGTCTCATGAGACCTACCAACGCAGTGAGGAGCTATAGCGGGCTCCACCAGTTACTTACTAAGTCCAATTCATTACTCATATGAAATGGTTTAAACATTACATAAATATTCGTATTAAAACTAGCATATGAAATGTCAATACTTGATCCATAAACCATGAATAGTATAAAAATAACACATCCACAGTCAAACATATAACAAAACCGTCAATATAATATGGAAGATTTTTATCATAATAAATCAACTTCAAATAAGTTTAAAATCCATCAAAGGATGTTGACATAGATGAAAAATATTTGTAAAACTCTTTCAGAGAAATATCCCTTTTTCATAAAAACATTTAAAAGTCACAAAATTTAGAAAGGAAGACATTTAAAGAAATTTCTGACTCAAAGTGTTCTATAACACTTTGAAAATTTTGAAAGGAATTAAAATTTTAAAAACATTCATGTCGATATAAATAGATCCTTAAAAACCATTTTGAAAACATGGACATTAATGAGAATGATTTAGAAGAATAAATATTTAAACCATTTAAAATAATGATCTAGTTAAATTTTATCTTCCATAAAACATTAAAATATTCCTTTTAAAAATATTTTTATGAAACATGGATGTGGAAGGTAAATAGGTCCCAGTAGATACTCACATAAAAACAACATCGGATAATGAATAGATTGTAGAATTAACCCGTACCTTGCACTTTCCTTTGGTCGAGGGTACATTTAACCTCATGTATAATGAAAAAAGTATGTTATTAAATTATAATAAAACCATATTCATATTTATTATATCATACATTATTAATTTATGACTTTATACTTCCCATTTAATAATTATTTCAATGTTAAATTAACATTTCGGGTAATAATCATTTTTTATCATACATGATTTAACTTGTTATTATTGATCGTATCATTTAGATCATGATTTAAATAATTCCAGAATATAAACATTGATTTATATGTCATATATATTTAGAATATAACTATTTATAATAGATAGATATATGAAATGGGAGGCACTGTTTAGGCACATGAGCCTTAGCCCGGTTAGTAAGGACTCCACAAGTACATCCAAGCGACTAGGGATCAAATCCAGGCGAAGACAGAATTTCCGGGGTACTGTAGCAGGTACTGTGCAGTAATGTAGCAGGTACTGTAGTGGGAACTGTAGTAGGCACTGTTTGGCACTGTATCAGCCGGGAATATGCCCCCGTTTGGGCCTTCAGGCCACCAATTTGGTCCCTGAGTCCTGTAAGGCCTTCAGGCCACCCTGGCCTTCGGGTCTGTAAGGCCTCTGGGCCACCTCAAGGCCTTCGGGCCACCTTAAGTGCAGATACAAACCAGACAAACCTACAAGGAACAAGCTATATAAGGAGTATGAGAAAGTATTTTTCATGAACAACCATGCAAAGGTGGAGAGCTGATTTCACGATGAAGATGCTGGGGAGGAGCAATTCCAAGTAGTTAGTCTGGGTTGTATGTAATGTTTGAAGCCTACGGGCAATGAATTACTCTAAGGACTATGGGACATGTAATACTTATGCCTACGGGCCTTGTGAGGGTTCCACCTAACCCCTTGAAAGGTGGATTATCAAAAATCAATAAAAAATGAAGGCCTTCGGGCCATTGGTGGAGGAGGCACTGTTTATAGAGATGATAGGTCGTACGTACGCATAAACACAGTTTTCGTTTTCATACTGTATTGAACGGATTTAAATGAATATGATATATGTAAGTATATAAATATATATATATATCTAGTAGAATTATTATGTAATATATTAAATACTTATTAATAATAAATATTTTTATAATCATCATAGAATGGTGAACGTGGAAATGAATCTCATCACATCGTGGAGACGGTTATCCGTACGTACGCACGAGCAACAATATCATTATATTTATGGTGAAATAATATGTAATTGGATGGTATATGATATATACAGAATCATTAAAATGTTATATTTATTATTTACATCAGTTATACTCATTATTATACCTATCCAAATAATGAAGTGTTTGAATAACAAACTGCACGACGACGTGGGGACGTTAAGCCGTACATATGCAGGTATAGTGACTTTGTCATTATAGGATGGATAGAATAATGAATATGGTTGTACCATATTTATAATAACATCAAAATATATTGAAGGTACTGGATTTATTATTTTAGTATTGAAATAACAAAGAAAGAGGAACGGGAAGAAGAAAAGAACTTGAAAGAGGGTGGTGAAATTATTACCACTTCTTTGGGTGTTTCCTTTTGAGTTGATCAAAAAGGCTCATTATGTTGGATTTATGATAATTGTAAGGCATATATTTTTAAGGTAGGATAGTTGATAAGGTATTTGGGAAGGGTTTGGCAGAGCCAAATGGATTTGGAGATGAGAAATTAAGAGAAGGGGAAGTTCCCTTTTATAAGGGGGTGATGGTCACTTTAAGAAATGATTAAAATATTAATTTATTATACAATCATATTCAGTTTATAATGTCTCAAAATGAATTTATTTAGAGCCTTATGTGGTTATGGGTCGGAATCCTCTCAAAAAATAGGTTTTATACAAGTTTAGGTTACCATTTTAACCTTATCTTTTAGATCTAACTCTTAGTTAAATAGTTTAACTTTCACCATGTCTTCTTTCATTCTTACACTATATGGTTAATAAACTCACTCTAAAATTACAAGAGAACCTAAAGTGGTTCATTAATGACATATATAATATTATTTAAGCCCTTTGGCTGAACCTTAGATTTTTTGGAATATTATATCAACCAATAATATAGTATTTGTTTGAAAAACTATTTTTTTCAATTTTGACACTATTTAGAATTTGGTTTTTTTTGAAAGTCATCAAAACGTGATTACTTCGAACCAAATACATTGAATAAATACTAACATTTCATATTAACTTAAAAAATTCGTGTATGGCATCAAAAAGTTAAAATTATATTTATTTTAATATTTATAATATTATTTATTTGATTCGTTTATTAATAAGGAAAATACAACATCATTATTGTGACATAAATAAATATATTTATTTTATGTCTAAAAATTATAAATAAAATATTATCATGTAGGAAATATTTTTAGCTTTCAAATAAATATTTATAGTCGAAGATATAAATTATATAACCCCATATAAAAATGTTTTACTAAAAGATACATGATTTTGTTATTTTTGTCTTTACTTTAGATTAATTAATATAAAATGTTATTATCACTCCCATGTGTCTCCATGAGGTCCTAAAATCGACCCAAGGATGCCCGTGGTTGGAAATGTATCAAAAAATAGAGTTAGGACCCGTGTTAGGGTAATTTAATATTATTTTAATATTATTTCGTTACCCAAATTTACCGGATTTACCCTTTAACCATGGTAAATAAAATATTTTCCGAAATAATTATTCATAATGTCTAAAAATAAAAGTTACCTATTTAAATAATTTGGAAATCCTAATTCCAAATATGAAATTCATTTTTCCAAATTCAAAACACAGAAGTGGCAGAAATTAATCTAAAATTAATTCTCGTTTTCAAAACCAAAAGCGCGTTTTTGAGAAATAATAAATATCAAAAGATTAACACTTGTTTTTGTCCAATTTAAATGTGAAATTAAATCCAATGACCTAAATTATATTAACTAACAAAAATAAAATCTAATGTTACATAAAAACCAATCAAATGTATAATTTAACACTAAAAATTATTTTGATTAAAGAATTTGTTTTTAATTAAAATTTTAGTATTTTTTACTATTCATCAAAATATCAAAGTTATTAGAAAAGTACCAAATATTTATCCAAACTAAATTTTTTATGTCCCACTTCTAAAGATGAATTTAATTTCAATAAATTGAATATATAAAAGTGTCAAATATTATATTTAAAAAGGGTTCGCTATTAAAAGGCATAAAACTGCATTTTTTGAAAAATACCTCTTTTATCCTAAAAATTGAATTTTTCTTATATTATGTCTAAGAAACACAAAATATGAATGTTAAAATTATATAGGAATTATAAAATTTGAAATGTGGTTAATACTATTCATAACCACTTTTTTGAATGGCTTGTTTGGTAAGTCGTGGTGCGCTCGAACTGGGTGTTGTGTGCAACACAAATTATTGAAATACTTTGAAGAGATAATATACTATGAAATATTGGGGTGTTACAAAAAATAATAAATAATAAAGAATAAAGAATAAAGAATAAATAATAAATAATAAAGAATAAATAAAAAATTATAAATTATAAATAATAAATAAAAAACTAATAAATAAATAAATTAATAAAAAATATTGTAATAATTAATAAGTAATGAAATGAAAAATAAATAAATTAATAAAAAATAATTAATTAATAAATAATTTGTAATTGATAAATAAATAATGAATAAATAATGCATAAATAATGAATAAGTAATGAATAAATGATGAATAATAATGAATAATAATTAATAATAATCAAATAAAAAATTAATAATAAAAAATATATCAATATATAATTAATAAGTAATAAATAAATACTAAATAAATAATAAATAAATAATAAATAATAAATAATAAATTGTAAATAATAACTAAAAAATAATAGATAACATGTATTAAATAATAAATAATAAATAATAAATTAGAAATAAGAAATAAGAAATAAGAAATAAGAAATAAGAAATAAGAAATATATATAGTTGCATATAAATTTATTTAAATTCAATTATTTATATATTATAAAGATTGATGTTATTCATTTGTTAATATCAGTTTATATACTCCCTCTACTGATTTTCAATTAAATGAGCATAACTTATGTGAAATACTCGTGCTTTAATATTAAATATTATTTTGGAGTATTGTTTCGAATAATACAGATTCATGTCTGTTTAGTATTTTAAATATAACTCTCACCCTACTAATCCATATTGTGTGATTTATGTCTTGTAGGGTTCTAAATTCAATTTCCTACAAATCACTCAACTGGAGCATTGGCTAATTCGGCCATTTGAAGGGCCATATGGACCACACAAGATGACCCACCAGATCTGCCTAATTTCTGGACCATCCTTGAAGATTTCATTACTGGGCTCAATTTCCCAGCTCAAATGAGTGGATATTCTTTTTCAAGATCGCGAATTTCATAAGGAGTCATGGATTAAAATCTAAAGGCCCAACTCTTCCATTTTGGGGCCCAATGGATCCATTGAAATCAAGCCCACCATTCTGTCCGGGATTTTAAATCAGCCCACCATTCTTGACTTTTCAACTTATCCACTTGTCCAAAGAATCTCATATTTTGTGGTGTGAAAGATAAGATATGGAGGATAAACTTTCTAGAAGAAATGGTTCGGATTTTAAGGCATCTCCATAGCCATAAATGCATTCATATTTAGGCCATTGAAACTTTCTGGAAACAATTGGACAGTAGAAACGTTTTTAGTAATCTAGACATAACTCTGGCCAAAAACGTCCAATGACATCCATGTTTTTCGGGTGACTAGTACACATCCATATATACAATATTGAAGAAGGATATCTCTCGATATTCTGCTGTCTGAAAGGTCAAATTGGCGGGCCAACTTGGGGGGCAGTTTGAGAATGAAAACAGTCCACTACCTTTGTCTATAAATACACTCCTCTCTTCTCCTTGAAAGAGGTTGGCACTTTGGCACTTAGGAGGATATATTGTCACGACCAAGTCATTGAAAAGGGCTTGGGGGGATCTGCCATACTCAAGTTTTTACTTGAGAAACCTTTCCTCCTTCATTTCTTTCCATGTATTTTATGCTCTTTCCTTTGTAATTGTTTTAGTGTACTTGTAATTTCTTTTGAGTTTTAATGAAAGTTTCTCCTTCATCACTTCTAATTATCAAACACCTTATGCAGTTTAATATTAATAGTTTCTTAATTGTTAAAAATCAATCTTAAAACCATTTCCTTTAAGTGATTTCTTATTCAATCAAAACACGTGTTTCATTCACGTTCTTTGTAGTTCGTGTGTGTGTTCGGCACACCACTCTTTTCTTGTCCAATTCTTCTTCCTCTTATTCTCATACCTTAATACTATAAACATTCCTACCAGATTAATAACCATCCTAATGGCTAAGTAAATCTCTCATTGGGGTGAGTTATAATTTAGGTATGTTAAGCGATGGAGAGCTTTTGCTCGATGTGTATTCTTTGAATTAACATTGCGTATGTTGGACTTAGCATGTCATGGATTAATGACTTGATTTGTTTAACATGTGGTTTCCATGGATTATTGGAACCATAAATATGCTACCATAAACAAGATATGATTAATATTAGAACCCTGAGTTAAGTCAAGGCTTGGATTAAAGCCTTAACACTTGGGAATTCCAATCAATATCAACTTATGACATGGGTGTTAATTTAATGCAATATAAAGAAAAGATCAAGGATATCACAAGCTTAACTACCTAATGATGAACTCACCCCAATATTTATCAAATTGTTAAATCAATATTAATCAATCAATCATTTCAATTAAAGCTCTGCAAACAAACCCCCAAATCAAAACACAATTCAAAAACAATCAACTATAAAAAATTGTACCATCGCCGAGGATTCGACCCGAGTGCTGCTATACACATTAGCAGAGCACCAGAACCTTGAACGGTCGATAGGTGACAATCGGCTGCGATTTCAAATGGAGTCATTGCCGGGGATGGTGCATAATTGTAGTTGATAGTTTCTGATTTTTGAAAAAAAAGACCAAAAAAATCAAATAACCCACAAAAAAAATATTACACAGAGAAAAACCCTCCATCATCTTCAAGTCTTACTCTGCTCTTGATGCCCCGTAGCCTCCCAAACAATCCCTCGGATTTGTTTGATCCTGAGATTGAGCGAACTATTCTCCGAATTAGGAGGAACCTTAGGGACAATCAAAACAACCAAGGCCCACTCATTCCTAGACCAATTGATTTAGAGATGGCTAATCCTAGGGAACAAACCCTTAAAGAACTCGCTGCCCCCGATATGAATTACCAACCTCTTGGTATTCAATATCCAAACATCGAGGTTGATTTCGAACTCAAATCGGGTTTGATTCATCTTCTTCCTCATTTCCATGGGCTAGCTGGTGAGGATCCTCATCTTCACCTCAAAGAGTTCCAAGTGGTCTGCTCAACCATGAAACCTCAAGGGGTTTCTGAAGAACAAATCAAGCTTAGAGATTTCCCCTTTTCCCTAGCAGATTCTGCCAAGTCTTGGCTCTACTACCTCCCACCTCGTTCCATAAACTCATGGGTTGACATGAAGAGACTTTTCCTTGAGAAGTTCTTTCCCGCTTCCCGAACTGCTTCTATCCGAAAGGAAATAAGCGGCATCTGTCAATTCCCTAATGAATCACTCCATGAGTATTGGGAGAGGTTCAAAAAGCTTGTGGAAACTTGTCCACACCACCAAATCCCTGACCAACTCCTGATCCAATACTTCTATGAGGGGTTATTGGCTATGGAGAGAACTCTCATTGATGCCGCAAGTGGCGATGCTCTTGTTGACAAAACTCCTGCAGCTGCACAAGAACTCATAAGCAACATGGCTGCAAACACGCAGCAATTCCATACTCGAGCACATGCTCAAGTGAAACAAGTCCAAGAGAATCAATCCATAGAGCCCAAAAAAATGACTGAGTGGATGAGTGAACTTACAAGTCTTGTGCGTCAACTAGCTGTGGCTTCCAAAGCCCCAAACTCCTCTCCTAAACAATCTCTTTTCACTGGGCCTGTCAAGAACTGTGGAATCTGCAACTCACCAACTCATCCGACTGACACATGTCCACAACTTCAAGATTATCCATCTGATTCATCTAGTCCAATGGAGCTCAATGAGACATATGCTCAGCGAAACTTCAACCCTCAACAATCAGGTCAGTTTGTTAGAAACTTCATCCAACCCCACTCTGAGCCCTTCTCTTCTACCTTTAACCCACCTCTGAGGTATGGTAATCCCATTTCTCATCCTCCCCAGTTCCCTCATCAAAACCCAAACCAGTTCCAATATGGTCAAAGTGGTGGTAACATCCATCAACCTTATCCTTTTGTTCCTCAACCCCAAAGGAACAATCCTCCTCCTGGATTCCACTATCCTAACGAGCCTTCCCAATTCCCCACCCAATAAAATCGCTTTCCCAAGAACCAAAATCAAGGCCAACCCAATTTGGGACAAGCCTCTTCTTCTAAACAACCATGGGAAAGTGCTGTAGAGGATCTTTCTTCATTCACCCGTTCTAGACTCAATAACATTGAAACCCAAATAGGTCAACTTGCATCCCACCTTAGCCAGCAACAACCATCCAATTCATCCCAACTCCCAGCTCAACCATTACCCAACCCTAAGGGTAATGTAAGTGCAATTGCACATAGACCGGGAAAGCAAATTTCTATTCCCCATGCTAATTCCTCTACCTCCCCTTTCGATGATGATCTAGAAAATGAAAAGAACAAAAAGTTGGAAAAGGAACTTGAATCCACTCCTTCACCTCCTTCCATTCCTCTAAGGAACCCAATTCCTTTTCCTCAAGCCATCTCCAATCCTAAGAAGTCCCTTGAACCTGATCCCGAAATGGTTGACATGTTTAGACGTGTTGAAGTGAACATCCCCCTCTTAGATGCCATCAAACAAATCCCTAAGTATGCCAAGTTTCTTAAGGAATTGTGCACCCATAATAGGCAACTTAGGAACATTGAAAATGTTTCCACCCAACAGTCCATTCCCATGAAGTGCAAAGATCCATGGACCTTCACGGTTCCATGTCAAATAGGGAGTTCAAACTTTGATGATCCACTCATCGACCTTGGAGCCTCAATAAATGTCATGCCCAAATCCATTTTCTCCAACCTTGGTCTAGGTACCTTGCACCCAACAAGTGTTTTTATTCAATTAGCTAATCAAAGCACTGCCAGTCCTGAGGGGATAATTGAGGATGTTCTTGTTCGGGTCAATGATCTTATCTTCCCAGCTGATTTCTATGTCCTTGACATGGAAGGTGAGACGACCTCTTCTCAATCTCCCCTAATTCTAGGAAGACCATTCCTCATGACTACTAGAACCAAGATCGATGTCCATTCAGGAATCTTATCCATGGAATTTGGTGACCAAGTGGTCAAGTTCAACATTTTTCAAGCCATGCGATACCCATCAGAGAATTACTCTACATTCTCTATTCATGCATCTGATGACACTTATGAGAATCAAATAACCTCAATTTCTTCATTCTCATCATGTTCTAATGATAGTGGAGACTGTGAAATCTACTCAATGATTAACCAAGTTATAAATGGAGAAGTTGATGTTGACCTTTCTTTCTTAGACTCCATCAATCAAAGTGAACTTGAAAACTCCCTTGAATCCCACATCAACTCTGATCTCTACTGCTCCACCTTGGACAATGTTGATGAAAATGAACAAAACCCATCTGGAATCCCTTCTCCTGCTCCTAACTTGTCTAGCTCTAAAATCAAGGCTGAAACTGATCTAAAACCACTTCCTTCACACCTCAAGTATGCATTCCTTTTCCATGATCCCTCCTACCCTGTCATTATCTCTACTTCACTTTCTGAAACTGAGGAGTCCCAACTTGTTCAATTGTTAGAGGAAAACAAAAATGCCTTAGGTTGGACCCTAGAGGATATTCCAGGAATCAACCCTACCCTTTGAATGCATCACATCCATCTAGAGGAATCATCCAAACCAATTAGGCAACCTCAAAGAAGACTCAATCCACTCATACTTGAGGTAGTTGGGGAAGAGATTACCAGGCTTCTTCAAGCTGGTATTATCTACCCAATTTCTGATAGTGAATGGGTTAGTCCAATTCAAGTCATTCCTAAGAAGGGCGGGGTAACAATTTTCAAAAATGAACAAGGAGAAGTGGTCACAACTCGAGTGAAAAACAAATGGCGTGTGTGCATCGATTATCGCAAATTGAATGCTCAAACACGAAAAGATCACTACCCACTTCCTTTCCTTGACCCAATGCTTGAGAGATTGGCCGGAAAGTCACACTATTGCTTTCTTGATGGTTACACCAGCTACTTCCAAATTCCAATCGCACCTTAAGACCAAGAAAAGACCACATTCACTTGCCCCTTTGGAACCTATGCCTATAGGCGAATGCCTTTTGGCCTTTGTAATGCTCCTACAATATTCCAGCAGTGTGAGTATCTTTTCTGAATTCATTCAGAATTGCATGGAGGTCTTCATGGATGACTTTACCATTTATGGCGAGTCATTTGAATCTTGCTTACATTCACTCTCTTTGGTCCTTCAAAAGTGTGTCAAGTGCAACCTTGTGCTGAGTTTTGAAAAATGTCACTTCATGGTTTCAAATGGGATTTTTCTAGGGCACATAATTTCTCAAGAGGGTATCCAAGTTGATCCAGCCAAAATTGAGGTGATCCAATCACTTCCTAAACCCAAATCAGTTCGAGACATTCGGTCCTTCCTTGGTCATGTTGGTTTCTTTCGGCGATTCATTCAGAACTTCAGCAAGATTTCCCTCCCACTCACTCGTTTACTTCAAAATGATGTCACATTCAATTTTGAGGAGGCTTTCAAGAGAGCATTCATTGAACTCAAATCTGCTCTCACATCTGCTCCAATAATCCAACCCCCAGATTGGTCCTTACCATTTGAATTGATGTGTGATGCTTCTGATAGGGCTATTGGGGCTGTTCTTGGTCAAAGAAGAGAAAAAATTCCTCATGTCATCTTTTATGCCTCAAAAACATTGGATGAAACTCAATCACACTACACTGTGACTGAAAAAGAACTTTTAGCTGTGGTTTTTTCCTTGGATAAATTCTGGTCCTATCTCTTAGGTGCCAAAATCATCATCTTCACAGACCACTCAGTATTAAAGTTCTTACTTAAGAAATGTGATTCCAAACCAAGGCTAATAAGATGGATTTTAATGCTCCAAGAGTTTGACCTTGTGATAAAAGATAAACCTGGAAAAGAAAACCCTGTGGATGACCACCTGAGTAGAATTTCTAATTCTTCTCATTCTGAAATAATTGATCCTGAATTTCCAACTAAACACCTCTCATCTCTCACTCCAAAGTTACCATAGTATGCCCCAATTGTCAATTACTTGGTTTCTGGTGTTTTCCCTGAATATTTTTGAAAAGAAAAAAACGAAAAGATGAAAAGTGATTCAAATAATTATTTTTGGGAAGATAATAAACTTTGGAAAACTGGGGCTGACATGGTAATTAGGAGATGTGTTGATGAAACTGAACAATCCTCCATCTTGGAATTCTGCCACTCAATGCCTGGAGGTGGCCACTTTGGACCACAAAGGACTTCTCGAAAGGTCCTAGATTCTGGATTCTTTTGGACTTCACTCTTCAAGGACTCACACGAGTTCTGTCAATCATGTCCCATGTGCCAAAAGTTTGGCACAATTTCCAAAAGAAACAAAATGCCTCAAAATCCATTAATCTTCTGTGAGATTTTCGATGTTTGGGGCATCGATTTCATGGGACCTTTTCCCCCTTCCAATGGATTATCCTAAATTCTCCTTGCTGTTGACTATGTTTCTAGGTGGGTCGAGGCCAAAACCACTAGGAAAGATGATGCTCAAACTGTGAGTGAGTTCCTCAAAACCCATATCTTCCATCGATTCAGAACACCACGTGCTTTGATAAGTGACTTAGGAACTCATTTCTGTAATAGAACCATGGAGTCACTTTTGAAAAAGAATGGGGTTGTACATAAAACATCCACTACATATCACCCTCAAACAAATGGAATGGCTGAACTTTCTAACAGATAAGTGAAAAGAGTGCTTGAAAGAATTGTTAAGCCCATAAGAAAAGACTGGCCCGATAGACTTGGTGAAGCACTTTGGGCCTATCGAACTGCCTATAAGACACCCATTGGGATGTCTCCATTTAGGCTAGTTTTTGGTAAAGCCTGTCATTTACCAGTTGAAATCCAACATAAGTCATTTTGGGCTGTCAAAACTTGTAATTTTGATTGTGAAAAATTTGGTGAAGAAAGATTGTTGCAGTTGACTGAATTGGAGGAGCTTCGACTCGATTCTTATGAGAACTCAATTCTCTACAAAGAAAAGGCAAAGTCACTCCATGAAAAGAACATTCTTCAAAAGGTATTTCATGAAGGTGAAAAGGTAATGCTCTTCAATTCTCGATTTCGACTTCACCCAAGTAAGCTGAATTCTCGTTGGGATGGACCTTTTATTATTACTAATGTTTACCCATTTGGTGCAGTGCAAGTCCAAGAACCTTCTTCAAAAAGAACATTCATGGTAAATGGACACCGGTTAAAGCATCACCATGAGAGGCCATTCACTTCAAGTTCCACATCGACTTCCATTGGCCCACCACTATATGGAAACGACGACCCACCAAATCCAAACTAGGGGGAACCTCTTTCCCTTTAACTCTCTCTCTCTCAATCTCCCTTCCCTCTCTTCTTCTCTCTATTTCTTCTTCTTCCTCTCTCCCTCTCATTTTTTTATAACATTCTTCCACAACCTTTTTTCTATTTTCTCTTTTGTGTGGATGTGCCATTAAAACTAAAAAAAATTAAAAAAAATTAAATAAAAAATGAAAATTAAAAAAAGGGGTGTCATAATTACTCATCATCCAATATTGAAATTCTTTCCAACCATTTTGGGGAGTCAAAAGGCTTGTTTTAAACTCAAATATATTGAATTTTTATCTCAAACTTGGGTAAACAATTTTGTGTCAATAACAAAAATTTTGAATGAACAATTTTTGGTGGAAAATGATTCTCCCCTACCGTGAGGAATAACATTAGCCTTCATACCAAGGTCATCTATGGCCATCTTTTTCATTGTGTGTCTTCACCACTGATTGTGAGTCTTGAGTTTATGGACCTTCGATCTGAATTTCCATCTTTTGTGTGCATTAATATGATAGAGGCATTTTCTAAGCCACATGAGAATCAGAATAGCCAAATAGCCTCCCATTACCCTTACATTGATCCTACTTTTGAAATCCCATTTGAGCCTACGAAAACCTTTCTTTTGATAGCCACATTACAAGCCTAATACCTTGTCCCACCCAACATCTTCATGGATTTTCATTGTACAATTTATTGAAATTTAAGTGTGGGGGGAATGGACTTCATTTTTGGGCGTACTTCCATTGATTTCCAATGGGTCATCATATGTTTGAGGGAAAGCATCCATTCAAGTGTGGGGGAGAGGCTGTAATTCTGTGAGCTTTGGGGTGTATATGTGTAATTGTCATTTGTACAAAAGTCATTGAAAAGTGTTCAAAAAAATGAAAAAAAATTATATAAAAAAAATGAAAAAAAAGGAATGGGTTGTGTCTTGGGTGGGTCAAAAATCATTCATCATCAACCTTTGTTCATGTTATAACTACTAAAATTAGTTCCATGAGGAGATCAAGCATGGGTTGGGAGATGACTGTGAGACTTGTTTCAAGCACAACTTTCGAAAAAAAAGCAAAAAGAGAAAAAAAAAGAACACTTGAATGATCTTGTATTGTGTCATTATTGGAATTCTTCCATGTTGTACATATTCCATCATCTCACCCTATTCCATTTTCTATCTCCCTCACTTTTCATTCATCACACATTCATGCCCTTGTAAATATGTGTTTCTATTTCCTTTCAAATCAAATTTCAAAAAAAAATGTGCATTGATTTTTCCATGTTGGTGTTTTTAACCCCTCTTTTCCTTTGGACATTATATACCTACCGTCCCATAGCCACTGAAAAACCCCTTAAAAAAGACCTCTTGATTCTTGTACACATTAGATTTCGGAATGGAAGCTGAGAGCTCTTACAAACTCTTGATTTTCACTTTTTGTTGTTGAATGAGTGAACCTCCTAAAATACATTTTTATCATCTTGAGAGGAGTAAGTTTTGAGTGCCTACATTTTCCAATTCAAACCTTGAACATGAAAAAATGAATTGTTTCTGATGAATTATTGTGAACCAAATTTGTGATGGAATTCAATATGGATGAGTGAAATAGTCTAAACCTCCCCTGATTGGTGAAAACAAAATTTTAATATTTGTTGGTGAATGAATATGGTTTTGTTTTGATTTTCTTTTGTGTTTGTTGCACATGAGGACATGAACAATATTAAGTGTGGGGGAGTTGATGTTATTCATTTATTAATATCATTTTATATACTCCCTCTACTGATTTTCAATTAAATGAGCATAACTTATGTGAAATACTCGTGCTTTAATATTAAATATTATTTTGGAGTATTGTTTCGAATAATACAGATTCATGTCTATTTAGTATTTTAATAATACATCTCACCCTACTAATCCAAATTGTGTGATTATTGTCTTGTAGGGTTCTAAATTCAATTTCCTACAAATCACTCAACTGGAGCATTGACTAATTCAGCCATTTGAAGGGCCATATGGACCACACAAGATGACCCACCGGATCTGCCTAATTTCTAGACCAGCCTTGAAGATTTCATTAATGGGCTCAAATTCCCAGCTCAAATGAGTGGATATTCTTTTTCAAGCTCGGGAATTTCCTAAGGAGTCATGGATTAAAATTTAAAGGCCCAACTCTACCATTTTGGGGCCCAATGGATCCATTGATATCAAGCCCACCACTCTGTCCGGGATTTTAAATCAGCCCACCATTCTTGACTTTTCAACTAATCCACTTGTCCAAAGAAGCTCATAATTTGTGGTGTGAAAGATAAGATATAGAGTATCACATTTCTAGAAGAAATGGTTCGGATTTTAAGGAATCTCTATAGCCATAAATGCATTCACATTTAGGCCATTGAAACTTTCTGGAAATAATTGGACAGTAGAAAAGTTTTTAGTAATCCGGCCATAACTTTGGCCCAAAAAGTCCAATGACATCCATATTTTTAGGGTGACTATTACACATCCATATCTACAATATTTAAGAAGGATATCTCTCGATATTCTGCGGTTTGAAAGGTCAAATTGGCGGGCCAACTTGAGGGGCAGTTTGGGAATGAAAACAGTCCACTACCTTTGGTTATAAATACACTCCCCTCTTCTCCTTGCAAGAGGTTGGCATTTTGGCACTTAGGAGGATATATTGGCACGAACAAGTCATTTCCAAGGGATTGGGAGGATCTGCCATACTCAAGTTTTTACTTGAGAAACCTTTCGTCCTTCATTTCTTTCCATGTATTTCATGCTCTTTCCTTTGTAATTGTTTAGTGTACTTGTAATTTCTTTTGAGTTTTAATGCAAGTTTCTCCTTCATAACTTCTAATTATCATACACCTTCTGTAGTTTAATATTAATAGTTTCTTAATTGTTAAAAATCAATCTTAAAACCATTTCCTTTAAGTGATTTCTTATTCAATCAAAACACGTGTTTCATTCATGTTCTTTGTAGTTCGTGTGTGTGTTCGGCACACCACTCTTTTCTTGTCCAATTCTTCTTCCTCTTATTATCATACCCTAATACTATAAAAATCCCTACCAGATTAATAACCATCCTAATGGCTGAGTAAATCTCTCATTGGGGTGAGTTATAATTTAGGTATGTTAAGCGATGGAGAGCTTTTGCTCGATGTGTATTCTTTGAATTAACATTGCGTATGTTGGACTTAGCATGTCATGGATTAATGACTTGTTGTGTTTAACATGTGGTTTCCATGGATTATTGGAACCATAAATATGCTACCATAAACAAGATATGATTAAGATTAGAACCCTGAGTTAAGTCAAGGCTTGGATTAAAGCCTTAACACTTGGGAATTCCAATCAATGTCAACTTGTGACATGAGTGTTAATTTAATGCAATATAAAGCAAATCTCAAGGATATCACAAGATTAACTACCTAATGATGAACTCACCCCAATATTTATCAAATTGTTAAATCAATATTAATCTATCAATCATTTCATTTAAAGCTCTGCAAACAAACCCCCAAATCAAAACACAATTAAAAAACAATCAACTATAAAAAATTGTACCATCGCCGAGGATTCGATCCGAGTGCTGCTATACACATTAGCAGAGCACCAGAACCTTAAACGGTCGATAGGCGACAATCGGCCGTGCTTTCAAAGATATATAAATATATATAAATATACATTAATGAATTTAAATATAAGTATAAACATATATACACACACACATAGACACACCAACCAAGAGAATGCATGTACATATATATACCAACATCATATATATAAATATAAATTAATTTTTATAAATATAAATAAATAGATATAAATTTCTATAAATATATATACATATAACAAAATTTATATATATATATAAACAGATATTTATGTTACATAAATTTATGTAAACACATAAAAATAGATAATTGTATTTTAATATAAATATATATATCAACACAAGTAAATAAAAATATCTATATATATGCTCATATAATATACCATCATATAAACATAAATACATATAAATATTTATAAATGTATATAAATATAGAAAAATATGCACAAATACATATAAATATCTATGCATAGATGGAATTATATATAATTTAATATATATATTGATAAATATATATTAATTACAACTAAATGAACATAAATGTACAGAAAAACACACACACACATGTATTAAACATATAATAAATCCATGGAAGAGGAAAAACCACAACAATTCAAACATAAAAAAAGTCAATAGGAATGTAAATCGATGGAATAAAATCATATATGATCCAACAAGCATATGAAGAGACTCCTAAACAAAGTTAAAATGAAATCAAAATTTTAAAAATCAAGGTATTCAAACAGAAAACATAGTTTTGGAGACGTTCTGGGCCTTTTTGGACTTGAAAAATAGTAACCTAGATCCTTCAGTTAGCACGATGTAAACCGCTTTGTAGGATTTTATTTTACATATAATGAATCACAAACAGATACCTGGATCAAAAGTTATGGAAATTTATAGTTGAAGTTCAATTTTCAACTTCTCTTAAAATAGTAATAAATTTATTCTATTAATTAATACCAAATTATTATTTAATATCTTTGTAATTAATATCATAATGTTTGACTCAATTTTATGTACTGATAAAACGGACACCCGAATCAAAATGTATTGTTATTTGAAACTGAATTCTAATTTTCAACTTATCCTGAAATTAATTTAAGTTTAAAATAATATATAATTGAAAATTATTATTACTAATAATTATTAATTATTTAATATTTTATTCTACTAATTTATAGACATTTTTTAAAAAATCACCTTTAAAAATAAATTTAAAAAATTTGAAAAAATAAAACAAATTAGATTTTGATGTGTTTTCCAAAAAACCTACTAAAAAAATTAACATTAGTTTATAAAAAACAACTGCTACTTTTTTTTGAAAATTAAAACATTCGCTAAAAAGCCATCATGGAATTCAATTTTTTCTATATTGTTATGCCAATGTAATTAATTAGTATCCAAATTTGGGTTATTGGAGTTGGACTATTATAAAAGTGGAAATCCTAGGAAGTCTAAATATACCTCAAAGGATGAATCCGTGGTGATATCTGGGGAATTTATTTTTAAGTAATCCAAGGCATTACCTCTCTCCCATGACATCTCAAGTACTCACCACTATAGTCTCAACGTTTTCACATCATCGACCTTTAGGTTCTAAGGTGACACCCAAGGTCAACCATACATACTCTCCTACACCAACCCTACTCAGGGTCAACATAATAATAGCACACCGATTAAGGTCCCCTGCATCTCATCTAAGCCATACACCCAATATTGGATCCTCAATATTAATCTCATATCTATAGATTATCCCATCACTCAGAGGGTGTAGAGTCTCCCCATATCATCATGATCATATTTCAACATCACTATCCATACCCACTGACACCACTTTAGGAAGATATTATAATGCCCATATCACAACCCAAGTCATCCTTGGTTGGTTCACACACCCAATTTATCATCAATATACCTAGGGTTTACTCACTTGGGAGATCACATGCTATTGGGGAAGGAACACTCACCCCACTCTCTAATCACCTAGACCAATGGATTTAATGCATCTAATTGTTCTATTATAGCCTACATAGGAATATCATTCATGTATGACACTCCCCACTACAAGTGGTGTCTAAGGGATCATATAATTAGTTAACTATATTCATTATCTTTATTACTCATACCCATGATGGTCCATGTATCTCATGGCACATTTTTATAATCATTCCCTCAACCATCGACGGTTGGGGTATCAACTTGTTTCAAGGAATCAAATTTCCTAAGGTATATATTTATAATCAAACCCTCAACTATTAGTGACCAATACATCTAGTTAATGCACTAGGGAACTAAGGGAACTGATCTAGGTCTACTAAAATTCCTTAAATCATTGAATTCTCACCCCTCATGGTTTATATATCCCATAAAAAACTTTTATAATCGGAGCCTCAACCATCGATGACCAAGAAATTATGAAAAATCATAAGAAAATATTTTATGTCTATCCATAAGAATTTTTCTTTAAAGAAACAATTCATTAAAATTATAGTCCAATCAACCTTGGTGGTGGGACCACACATCACATGAATACATAAATAAAATCCATTTACCGATGGGATCTATTCAATGGACCACCTACCATATATGAAGCTTTTCCATTTAATCATATCTTGAAAACCCTCACTTAATCTCATCCAAGATAATATCACCTCTTGAGAACATATCACAAGACATAATTCCCATTACGATTAATTTTAACAATTCATATTTTTTGTGCATGGTTAAGGGGGAATCATGTGACCTCTAGATGTTGAGTTCCTTTTCAGTTAATTTTATCTTGCACAGTTAGGGTTTTATGGGTATCACATGGTTGGATTCAAACCATGCAGCTCCTAGAGGTAATCATTCAAGTTTTTAAGTATTCTTGGACGAGGGCGTACGACTTGAGCACAATTACTCCCAACTGTACGAGAATCATACACATGGATATGTAATTTTTGACAAAACCAAATGAAAAGGTTGGTGTATGATTTCTTAAAGTGTTTTTCCTAACAGTTCAGGTGTCCTGTGAGTCCAATAAGGGATGCAAATTTGGCACATGGTTTCCCAAACTATGTGAAAAAACCATGTGTAGTTCCAAGATCTTTGAAAAAATGATTTTTACCTTTCTAACCTCTCAAATTTTATCATAAAACCACCCATTCTCCACCTAATTTGGATCTTGAAACCCTAGGGGTTCCCCTCCATTCCTCTCCACACCTCCCTCCTTCTTCCATGGTGTTTCCAAGCGGATTTATTCTAGTTTAGGGGTTGTTTTTAAAGGTAATGTCTTCCTCTCTTCTTTAACTTCCTTATTAGTCCATTTTCTTCTTTGTTCTACTTCTCCCTTGGTTCCATTAATTTATGGTTCCTGTTTCTTGGTTCCTAAATTATGGGTTTCATCTTTTTAAGGTTCCTCTTACTCCGTCTTGTCTATTTGGATCATTTTGAAGTTAATTCATGTTTCCATTTCCTAAGAACATGATGTTTGAGGTAGTTATCTTTTTCATTGGCCATTAAATTTGAGAAACCATTAATTTATTACCTTTAGAACCATGTTTTTTCACGAATTAGTGATATATATTTTTTTATAACAATTTCTTGACCTGATTTAAAGTGATTTTCTCCTTCTATTTAATTGTATGGATTATTTTACTAAACTTATCATGCCAAGTGTTTGAAAATATGGATGTTTAGATTTTATATATTATTTATGGTCTCTAAAATATATATTTTGGATTATTAAATATGTTTTGGTTCCTAAATGATGATCCATGTTTCCCAAATGTGTTTTAAAAGGTTTTTGTTTCATAAATGGTTGTATGATACTTTTAGAAATGGTTTGTCACATAAAGGTTGTGTGAGGCTTGGTTGGAACTTTAGAAATGGGTTTTCTCTAGAAAACTCTCCTTATGGTATTTATATTTCCTTGTTCATGTTAAAGGAAAAGAGAGGTACTTGTTATGGGACCTCACTTGTGAATTGATGGTTGGAAGGTAAGGGGTTTCTTCTTAGAGTGGTGTTCGGGGGTGATTCTTGTGTGTGTTTCTTGTGTCCATTATTTAAAATAGAAAGTTGGTTTTTTACTATTGCATGGGTCACCTAAATATTAGACATATTAAGGGAACCTAGAATAGATTTAAGAATATATGAGAACTTTTTCTACACTAGTTTAATTTTACGCTGTGTCTAGTGGACCCTTAATATGGATGTGCTCTTCTTTGGGTATGATTTCCCTTAGTTAGTCCAAGTTACGTAAGACCCAGTATGATGGATATTTAATTATATCGGGCATACTGATATGATGGATTATGTTTCTATATGTTCTAGAATTTCCCTTGATCTCCTAGGCATTCCCATATGCACTACTTCTTACTTATCTGTAGAGGATAATTTGGGTGCCTCATGTGATATGGTTTCTTGATTATAATTTTTCATTTCCCTCTATGTGGTATTTTATTTTTTGATTCTATTTGAAATTTTTATTCCTCGTGAATTAAAATATTTTGTTTTATTAAATTTTTTTATGAAGTGTTTTGAAATATTATTTCACACCCCTTCCTTTCCTATCTTTTAAAAATACTAAAACTTCTCCTTTATGAAAAAAATATTTTAAATAAAGAAGCAAAAGGGCCATGATTTATTTTGAAAATAAATGTATGAAAAACCTATGTTAATTATTGTATTTCAAACTTGTTGGAAATTAATATTTTATTTAATGCAAATGCATTTAGAATATATTATTTGGAAACACCTACTGATTTTTAATACTCATACTTATACTTTCATTCTTGTTTTTATCCTCAAGTGGAAGTTCCAACTTGGTCCCGATCACCGTGGGATATGTTGTGTTTTGGGATCAGAGAGTGACCCACAAGGTTATGTGGATATTTTGTATTTGTCAGGTTATTTTTTGTTTTATTTTATTTTATTATTACTATTATTTATTTTATTTTATTTAAGTTTAGATTCTCATTTAATTTTCAATGCTTTTTTTAATTTAAAATGTTCGAAGTTATTCCCATAGTCTATTATTTATTCTATTATTTCTTGTCACCACCTTGGCGTGATTGAGAATACACCTCAAGGATGTGACGGGCTACCTCAGGTGACTGATTTGGTGTTGAACTGGGTTGATTCATGAAAAAATGGTATCATAGAATAGGTTTTTTGGAGGACAAAACTTTCATCTTGCCCTTTGTTATTTGTGATGTCAAGGTAGATGGTGTAGGATTGTCGAAACTTAAGGTGTAGGTATGGGGAGGTGTCTATACAATAGTTTCAGTGCAGAACCTTGGGTTACCATGGGAAGTTAGGTTTTTAGTTTTTTTATTTTTATTTTAGTTATCATTATATTTTCCCTTATTTCTTGATTTGGTTGATGATGTTTTGGTAATTTAGATTTCTTATATTGTATATGGTTCATTTTGTGCTTGGGAAATGAAATGGGATTTGGTATAATGGTTCTGGTGAGATCTCAGGGCCTAGAAGTCTATATGAAGATGAGGGACATAACCTAAATGTCTTTATATAGATGTGGTGTGATTGTAATATAGTCACCAACCATATGTCCAAGTCCCCCACTGACACATTTTTTCCCCTCAGTATATTTATTTTGGGGTTTCCTTAATTTTAAAATACTTTTTTGAAACCTTTGTTTCAAATTTTGAAAATAGGAATTTCTAGCGGTGATGTTTTGGTTTTTGGGAAATATGAATGCTGTTTTCAAACCTATTTATAAAAATTCTTGGAAAATGGATTTCTAATTTAATAAAATTTTGATAGAAATGGGTTTTGAGAAAAAAAAATATTCTTCATTATTAGTTTTGAAATCTTGTGTGTGATATTTTAAAGGAATATATATATATATATTTTATAATGATAAATTAATAATAACGAGAGGGATTTTTTTTGGGTGGGATTCAAGGATATTTTTGTGGAATAAAATGTATTTTAATGTGGAGTTTAAAAAATGTTTGAAATGTGGTGTTTAGAATGTTTTTTAGAAATGTTTTGGGGAATTTGTGAGTTGGTTTTCTTCTTATGTATAGTGTTTAATTGTGATGATTTCTTAACAAAGAGTGGGTTTTAATTAATTTTTTGGTATCTTTTTATTTATAGTACATCCACACCAAATACTCGATGAATATTGGAGGTGAAACTATGGGTGAATCAACATGAAAAAACTCCCAAGTTGATTAACCTGATGACTTTCTCCCTGATTTTCGAAATTTTATCACTTCTATCTTCTATGTTCAAATAGATCCCCCTAAATATGAAAAGTGGATATGAAAAATAAAAAGGATATTATATTTCCTTGAGTTGCGTGAATCTATAAAAGTGTAGTTCACAACCATTATTTTCGAACTTATTATTGGAAGTGGTGGAGTTTGATCGTTAGGACCATGCATTGAAAAGACCTTTATTGGGAATTCTTCAAGGCCTCATTTATTCGATAATACTTCTCTAAGGCTCTGAAGGTGGAGATGGTGATGGATATGTTCTTACTTCAGTAAGGTTATAGAACAAAGTTATAATTTTTCTAGAATTTTGTGGATATAGTTCCCTATCTCTTAGAGTTGGCTGAGGTTGACTCTTGGAAAGCTTGAAATTGTGAGAATAGGATTCTTCCTGATTTGCATTTTATGGTGTTTTAATTTAGACTAGCCTCATTTTCTAGTGTGGTGAGGTAATCTATTCTAGTTGAGTCCTTTTTGGTGATAGTGATCAAGACATCCAATCCTCCCTCAGTCTTTGGAAGTTATAAAGGTAATTCAAGTAAAGATATGGGAAAGTGGTTTGAAGTTGATTATGTAGGTTTTGGAATTAATAGGGATTCCAATATTTCATTATATTCTTTTAGGCCTAGGTCCCTAGTGTGTTATCAATAAGGCTGGCCAGGTCACTATAAGACTTTGTTTTCAAATGTCCCAAATACCTATCATGGTTGCTGTCATTTAGGCCACCTCTATAAATTTTTCAAGTGTGTCACTCAAAAGAAGAGTGTTTCTATATCCATTTATTTGAAGAAGAAGTTGGTTCAATTAAATGAAAGTGGTTTTGGTGTAAGTTATATTTTAGTTTTTTCATGATAATTTTTTTTTGTGTTTCTATCTTGAAGTGTTGTATTTTGAAGAAATTCAAGATGGATATTATGTATCACCTGTGAAACTATGTTCAAATTGGTATTAATTTATGAAAATTATGAGTTTTTTCATATTAAAATGGGAAGCATGTTTCATTTTCTTCCTTGTTCTAGTATTTTGGTTCTTTCTAAGAATAATGGATGGCTGTTCTATTTTAGAACATTAGTGTTTAATTAATGTAATTAGCCTGGTTCTAGTCTAAGATTATAATTGGGTGGGGAGTCCACCATGGCTTCCTGATATTGTTAAATAGAACATGTTGTCCTTATTTCTTGACTCCTCTAGATAATATATGCAACAGTTATCCCTTGTCTTCAAATGTAGTATAATCTTGAGTTTTTATTATCCCTTGGTGAATGTTTGACTATTTGATCAAGCTGATAGTTGTGGTGATGGTAAGGTTTTTATCTTGTGGCTTGGGATTTTCATAATATTTCAAGTAGTTATTGGGATTTAATTGTGTGTTTCAAGTGAAAATGTAGGTTTTTCTCTAGTGGTAGTTGGGGTGTTCTTCGGTTTTAATAGTAAGTCACATGAGAGTGAAGACCTTTGTCTTTTACCCAATCAACTAGAAATATTGAGGCTTTCTATGGGAATAAATCATTATGGTGGGGAGAAATATTACACCCTAGTTTTTATTTTTTCTTCTTATTTTGGTTTATCATTTTTCCATTGGATTTATCTTAAGTATTTCATGTTTCAGCTCAAAATTTTGAGTTTCGGGATATTTTTCCACTATCACATGGTTTGTGTGCACGACTAAGGGGAAACCATGTGACCTCATGATGTAAAGTCCATTTATAGTTATTTTTCTCTTTTATATTTAGGTTTTCATGTGTATCATAATGTTGGATTCAAACCATGTGGCTCCTAGGGGTATCCGTTTTAGTATTGGTGTGTCTTAGGATGATGGTGCATGACTGGAGCTTCTTTAGTACAAACCATGTGAGAAGCACACAGATGGCTCTTCAATTTTTAGAAAAACCAAATCACATGTTTCAAACATGGTTTCTTAAATTATGTGGCCAAATAATGAGGGTGTTCTATGATTATATTAAGGGAATCATGATTATCACATGATTTCCCAAATTGTGGGACTAAACTGTGCACAATATCTATATCCTTTAAAAATGGATTTTCACCTTTCTACCCCTCTTGATTTTTATCCCCAAAAAAACCATTATCCCCCTTATATATATAGTGAAACCCTAGAGGGGATAATCCCTTCTTCCTCACTCATCCTTCCTTATTCCATGGTGATTCCAATTAGTTTTGTTCAGGTTTCGAGGTGATATTTCAAGTTAATTCCCTCCCCTATTCTTCCTCTTCCATATTCTTCCATTTTATTATTATTTATTATTCTCCCTTGATTCCATTATTTTAGGGCTCATGTTTCTTGGTTTCTAAATTAGGGTTTTTTTATATTTAAGTTTTCTCTTGGTCTTCCTTGTCTCTTCGAACCATTTTGAAGTTAATTTTGGTTTTCATTTCCCAATCGCTTGTGGTTTGAGGTATGTTCTCTTATGCATTGGCCTTTAAATTTGACAAATCATTGATTTATTTCCTTCCAAACCATGTTTTTCACTAATTTGTGATTTATAATTTTTAGAATAATTGTTTTATATGAGACAAAGTGATTCAATCCTTTTATTGAATTGAATGGAATTATTTTACTAAAATTTACACACCGGGTGTTCAACAAAATGATCAGTTGTCCTTTTAAGTGATTGGTCTCTAAAATATTATTTTGGATTATTCGATATGTTTTGTTTCATAAATGGTGATCTAGGTTAATCAAATTGGGTTTTAAAGGGGTTTGGGTTTCATAAATGGTGTGTTTTATCCTTTTTTAATTGGGTTGTCACCCAAAGGTTGCGTGAGGCCCAATTGGAACTTTCAAAATTGGGTTTCTATAAAAAACTCTCCTTAGGGTATTTCTCTTTCCTTATTAATGTTATAGAAAATGGGAGGTCCATGGTATGGGACCTAAATTATGAATTGATGGTTTGAAGGCATGACATTTCTCCTTGAACTCGTGTTTAGGGGTGGTTCTTGTATGTGTTGCTTGTGTCCATTCATTGAAATATATAGTTGGTTGTTTTTCATTAACTTTGTATCTACCAATATTGAAATGGAATGGAAACCTAATATAGATATTAGAATATTCTAGAACACTTTCTGCACTATTTAAGGATTACTCTTTGGCTAGTGGTACCTTAACATGGATACACTTTTATTTGGGGATGATTCCCCTTGTTTAGGCCAAGTACGGTATGATCGAGTGTGAGGGCTATTTGGTTACATCAATCACACTAAAAATATGGATAATGTTATGATATATTATTGAATTTCCCATGTTCTCCTAGGTATTTTATGTACTCTAGTTCCTATTTATTTATAGAAGATAATTAGGGTGCATCATCTGATATGGTTACTTGAGTATTGTTTTCTATTTCTCTATGTGTGGTATTTTCTTGGTTCCTTTCCTTAGAAACATTTATTCCTTATAAAATTAAATATTTATTTTTAATTAATTTCTTTTATGAATAGCATTTTAAAACTTTATTTCACACTCCCCCTTCCTTTCCTCTCTTTTAAAAATACTCAAAATTCTCCTTTTAAGAAAAACATGTTTTAAATAAAGAGGGAAATAAACATGATTTAAAAAAAAAAGAAATATATAAAAAACTATTTTCATTATTGTATTTAAAACTAATAGGAAATGAATATTTTATTTATAGTAAAAGCATTGGGAATATATTACTTGGGCATGCTTACCAAGGTTAAAGACTCACACATATACTTTCATTAATGTTTTTATCCTAAATTGAATGTTTTGGTTTAGTCTCAATTATCATGGGTGATGTTGCATTTTGGGATTGGTGAGTGACCCATGGGGTCATGCGAATATTTAGTGGTTATTATTTTGGGTTTTATTTTCTTTTTAGTTTATAAATTGTGTTCTTACTGTTTATTTTGTTTTACTTTTAGCTTCTCATTCACTTTCTACTAGTTTTGTTTGTTTAAACTAGGTGAAATCATTCCCACTATTTCTTGTGTATTCCCTTGGTGGTTGTTTCCACCATTGGGTGATCAGGAACATACCTTGGGGATGTCATGGTCTGGATCGAGTGACTAGTTTGGGGTTGACCTAGGTTTGTTTATAATAGATCAACTCCCAATATATACTTGGATAAAAGACACACCTAATCTCTAACACTCATCATCAATACGATAACTAATTTAATTTAATTTTATTAAAAAACCATAGATAAAATCTATAGAACAATGCACCTCTTGTGAAATGATGTTTAGTAGTGTGAAATCAACCTTCTTGGATATCCTATAGCCACAAAAATCCCAATAAACCAAGCCTTATGGCACCATGCTTCGATGGAATCATCCCAAAATCCTAAAAAATAAGAATTAGATCAAAACACAAGGAATGTAAGGAAGAGAAGAGGATGATATAGAATTAAATACCTTGAATATCCTCTATAATTCCACCAAAGGAATCCATTACCATGGGGGATTGGTGAGAGAAAAATGGATGGAGAGAGGTAGTTAGAAATGGCACTCTCTACCCCTTTATTAACCAAAAGCCCACAACGACAACTACTAAATTATTAGTCTTTCCTTGCTAAAAAATCAACACAATAACTGGTCATGATGTGATCAAGTTTTCAAGGCATGACACACCCCTTAATCAAATAATGTCATGGCATGACTATGGAGGTCTCCGCATGGACACCAAAAGTAGGTGGCTCAACCCTTGGTCCAACATCATTACAGTGTGAAATTTTCTATAAGGTTTATACACGTTATTCGTATTGTACATGATCATGGTGTGAATACCCCCTTAACAGTTTAACCCACTTTGTAGGGTTTATTTCCATCCCAAAATCCACAAAACTCTTTGCATCATGAAGCCCTTGGTCATTAAATGACTTAACACTCAAATTAGACCACTGTGATGCAAACAAAGTTTCATGATGTGGCCTTTTATTGGTTCATAATTTTAGAAAAGACACATAAACATTTACTAAAACTCACTAGAGCACCTATTTGACCACCGATGAATCAAACCATGTCCAAAAACATCCTCTTGTGTTTTTTCAATACTACAATTCTTGATTTGAACCCCAGTTATAGAAATCACCTCTTATTTGGATTTTAAATTCGTTATTATTATAAATTTGAAAAACATTAGAAGGAATGGGGATTTTAAAATTATAAACCATAAATATTATCATCCTTAATAATCCATAGTGTTTTTTAACTAATAACCACAACCAACCTTGGTTGAAGATAAAATTGTTGGGTTTAACCCTTGAACTTAGAATAAGATTCTATTATGCAATGCTAACTATCAAGATGAATTATTCATAAAAATATAAGCCACTAATCATCAAAATTATTGAATTTAATATATGAATATTATCCATATTATCCAATTTGATGGTTCTTGAGAGTCATGGACTGATTCATCACTGATCCTATGATCCTCCCCATTATATAAATCTGCTCATATGAGCCGATTCCAAGCCATGGTTCTCCCCACCATTAGAATTTCCAACCAAAACACATTTCTCGGTGGTCCAATGAGATTATTGATGTTTTTTCCATATCTTAACACCCATTTTTAAATAAAAACACCATTTGGTCCTTTTATAGTGGATCTATCTCAAAAAGGCTAAGCTACACTAGTAGACACGATCTCATATCTCATGATGATAAGGACCAAAGCCCTAGAGGCATCACGAGACCGTCCAAAGACCAATCCATCATACTTTACTCAAGAAAACATACATGTATTATATGAATCTATCCAAGATTCATCAAATCAATCCAAATACTGATGCAAATACATGAAATTTTTCTAACACTTTATCTTAATCTTATATTTGATATTTAACAAGGAACTTTATAAAACTTGATCTAACTACTCATTAATATCTAAAATCCACCTTAACCATCATGCTGTTGGTATCTTCACACCCATGAACCTACCCTTAATTATATCATATCATCCATGGACCACACTCCACCGATTAGGCCATATGATGAATAGATGTGACCACCCCACTCATCATCATCATTATATATTTATTCAAAGAATAATGTAAAGAGTAAATGAAACTAGGGAAAAATGAAAAACCAAGGCCAAGGGAGGTCAAAATAGTGGGGACCAAGGACATCCCCAGGAATCAAATCAACCCCCTTAGGTTTAAGGAAGGTTTTATTGGGGTGGAATTTGACATTGGCACCAGAGTCTTCTAGAGAAGATAGATTATTCGAAATTGTTTCTCCTCTTTCCACGTGTGGGTGACCCGAATATTTCTATTGAGGAGTAATTTTCATTTCATGACGATGTATGATACTGAACATGGGTTGGATCTTCTACTATGAAAGGAATAATGTTTGATAATGGAGTCCATTTCCACTTTACAGAGGGCAATGTTATTCTGCTTACAAAGGTTGAGCCGAGTGAGGACAACATTAGCCTCCTCCTAGAGTGCATTTCCATTTCCAAAATGAGATCTAAAGGAAAGAACCACACACCCCTTAGAGTTATGAACCACCCCTCTACCACGCATGTCACCCATGGTGCATGATCCATCTATGTTTAATTTGAACCCATTTTCTAGAGGGATCCATCATATCCATTGTCCCCATGGCCTAGACATGGGTTAAACGACCGAAGAGGAGCTTGAATGAAGAAAAACATGAAGGGGTATTCCCACCAGTTATCAATAAGGGTGACCATATCAACTAGTATGGTCTTGGTTTTCACAATCACAGACCTTCCTATAGAGGAGGAAACCTCATATCTAGCCTTGTTTCTGGCCAGCCATAGGCACCAATAACCAGCAATGAGGATAATGTATCTTTCCATCCTATTTAGGTCTTTATCATTTCTCCCCTGGAACCATTTTTCCAAGAATATAGTACCATGAAGTTCAAGAGATGAGAAAGATGTGAAATTGCCAAAGAAATTCCACACGTCTTGTTCCCACTACCCTACAAAGAAGATGTAATGTTTTCTCTCTTCTCATTTGTTATTGGACCAATGAAACCAAGATTCTAAGATAATACCCACTTTCTTGATGTTTTTGTTAGATGGTACAATGTGATTCCTTATTCTAAATATGAGGAAGTTGTATTTGGTTGGTATTTTTTTGCACCACACTATATCATTCCAACTATCATGATGTGCCTGAGGGGTAGAGATTCATGAAAAATATTTTTCCACTAACTTACCTGAGTGAGAAGGGGTGAACACACATTTTTCTGGCTCTAAGTTGATGAGAATTGAATCGAAGATGTTTTGATGGGTTCTATAAAGAACTACCCTGATGAAATCTGGATGCAAGATCACCTCCTTGAATAAAAATTTTGGGGACAAACACCTTAAAAATCCACATACAGATCCCACCCAATTATTTTGCTAGAAGAGAATACTACCTTCTCCAACCACTAACACCATTCATTATTTCAAGTGTTTCGGTCCTCCTAATCCACACTCAATATCCTATCAACCATTTAAACCATCCATCCTTGGTGTTAGATACAATACAGAATGAAATTTATTATTTCATAAAAACTATTCAAAACCATGTTTGAAATAATTTCATCGAATCCAATGGTCCTAAACATGCACATGGCCACACACTGATCCCTAAACAATGTGAATTATTCACAACTAGTGTGCTCTTTCCATCCCACACCGAGTCTTCCCAAAAAAAACCATGCCAAAACTCAGTATCCCCATTTTGAGGTAGAGTGATTTCCAAGAACCCTCTCATAGGTATTCATCCATTATAAATCATAATCTCATTTGAACCCAATAGGTTTAAACTCCCATCCTACCTATTCATAAAACATTACTCACTCTCTCATGAGTTTTATGAAATCAAACCTAGTACGAGACACCAAAAACACTAACTGTGGTCCTCTCAAACATCGATCTTCTCTAGTTAGTGTCACCTTAGTGCTTACATTCCTACAAGCGTAAGGCATATCACTCATTCCATGACCAATCACATGTTAACCCACAACTTGAGAATCATTCCTAAAACTGTAAGTGTCTACTCTCTCTCTAACCATCATATATATGACCATCTTAGACCATAATCTACTATTTCATTTTGAAACACACCCAAAATCTATAGATATAGTTATCTAACTACTTCCTTATAATAGAATCCATATATTATAATAAAGAACCACAAGTGCTTCATATTATGAAATTCCATGGAATATTCATGAATATACCTTGTACTTGGTAACACCTCTCATGCATCGACCTCATAACCCAAAGAATATTATAACGATTCCCATATCTAAGTCACTCACATAACTAGGTTAACCCCACTCTCAAGTTACCAATACATATCCCTCAGCTCAGATACATCATGAACCGCATTTTAAAACATAAGCCTCTCCCACCTAGACCATAAACCACCTATCACATAGGTCAAAACTCATAGGGAAACATCTATTATATCATCACAAGTGTCATGATGGAACTCAGGTTCCAAAACATCCACTCTAGGGTTATCGTATAAATATACCAATACATATCAGGAAGTACTTTCTAAGTCATCAACCATCCAGGTCATCTCTCTAAATGATCCATGTTAAGAAAAATAATTTATATGATTATGTTATATAGAATTCCTTGAATTGGATATATGGGAAAAACTATATAGGTCATTGTTAACACTTTATGTAACCAAAAATATTTACTTTTCAAAATGATAATTATAAGATCCCACAAGGGGTTCATTAGTAAGGTGTATAATTCCTATAAAGACCCACTAGGGGTCACTATAAATCTCTTACATTGAGGGACTATAAATTTTTCATCCAGGAACATCCATGAATAATATCCACATAGACTATAATTAGAGAAGATATATTATAATTTTTATGAGTATAATTTTACCAATTAGTTATATAATAAAACACCATATAATGTTTTTTGATACATTAAAAAACTAAACCCTACCTCCATTGATATCAATCGCACCCAAGCATGCGTATGTCATGTAAATCATACGTTCAAAAAATGATGAATGTACACTAGCCTCGTTCAATTGAGATGATATTCTTAAACCCATAAATCAATAATCTATAACCATAGTGTGTTAAAGTAGTTGGAATCATACAATTATAAAATCAAAAACCAAGAATAACAATCCTATATCCCTGATAACCTGGAATTTTAAGGAGAACATATATTCTCGATGTATAATTATGAGGTCAATCTCAATCTCACACACGCCCCTATTACCTACTTACCATATCCATAAATAGTATGAGAAAGAAATATATTCTCTGATACTAGTTTATAATATACCATGATTAGAGACCAATGAATGGTTTCTTGGTTGGTGGGGCCATGAAACCTCAGGTAAACCTGCCCTTACACAAGATGCTTCAAATTAACAGCGAGGTCCTAAGGTATCATCATATAAAGACTATTAACTCATATTAGATTAAGAAATAATGTAAAAATAACCAAAATAATAATATTAAATTATTATAGTGTGCATAATCGATAAATAAGAATATTTCTATAAAAAATGTAATGTGAAATCATATAGTTATAGTTACCAGTATACATCAACTGATCACCCATTGGTTCAATTGAAAATACTATAAAAATAAAATAATCAAATACAAGGAGCATATACTACCATTACAAAGCCTCATCACATCCCAATTTTTATATCCCATAGAAAATATCCTCCTCGATTAGATAATACTAGGCCATTTCCCTACCTAAAACTATGATCAATGAAGTATATTCAGCTATCCAAGTTCAATGGAATCCTAAGTAGGGTATATGTAAAAATCAGTTGGGCACCCACAAAGGGGTCCTAACATAACCATTAAAGCTGTTTTTTTCACATGTAATATGCTCATAGGAATAAATTAATATAATATAGAATCATAAATAAATGAACACCTTAGATCCTAAAGTTGTAAGGTGACACTTAGGATTGAAAATTATTAAAATTTCCAATACCAACGTGCTTTTGAACACATGAAACAATAATTCGAAATAGGATTATTCCCAGTGATGATATAGTTGTTGGTGAAATAAAAGATTCATAAGAGGTATTAATAGGTATTCAAATAGTGTTATAAATTAAAATGATTCATTGGAGGAACTCCTAGAAAATATTATAGTATCAAACATAATTCAATTCCTAGGACATATTTCTAGGAAATCCAGTTGCATCAATTAACTCAAAGATGATTTCTGCGAGTTAATCCTAGGAAATATAAAATTTTCAAACTCAAAGACAATTAATTGAATTTATTCTTATAAAATACAATTGTATCATGCTCAAAACTAAATCCTATGAGGTAATCCTAATAAATCCAATAACACTAAGCATAAAGATAATTACTTGGAGGTAATACAATGAAATATAGTAATATGAGGTATAAATTCTATTCCTATATTGTAATCCAAGGTAATATAGATATACCTCAAAGTAAGAATCTGAGGTGATATCTAGGTAACTCGTTCATATAAACTTGAGGATAGTGCATCCATCCCCTGATATCTCATAGGCACAACACTATAGCCTATGTGGGATCACACCACGGACCTTCAAGTTCTAAGGTATAATCTAAATTCAATGAAACATACTATCCTAAACAAAAACTATAGAGGGTTAATATAATAATGGGGCATCCACTGAGGTCCCCTTAATCTCATCATAATATAAACTCCCTACATGTGGTCCTCAACTATAATATCATTTCTAAGGAAATGACCATTACTTATAGGGTGTAGTATCGCATGGTATCATCATGATCATATTGTTTCCTACTTGACCAGATAAGATAATCCCTACAAAAACCACTACAATATGAAGTTATAATGACCACATGGAATTCCAATTCTTCCTAGGTTAGTTGACTCACCAAACCTATCATTACTATATATAGGGTCTACCCACTAGGGTGGTCACTTTCTAGTGGTGGAGGAACACTCACCCCAACCTCTAATTTCCCATTCTAGTAGATAAATGGAATCTCATAGTTATATCATGGACTTCCCAGTATAATAGTTTGAGTAAAACACTATCCTGTAAAAGGATGTGTCAGAGGGATCCTATAACAGGGTCACTACATTCATTCAATTTCTTAAATCGTACCCCTAAGGGTCCATGAATTTCATGGATTATGTTTATCATCATTCCCTCATCCATCAGTGGCTAGGTAATAAAATGGTGTTGAGGGTTTTTGTCTCTCAAGATACACATTTGTAACCAATACCTTTACCATGAGTGACCAAGGCATCTAGGTGAGACTCAAAAGAAAAAATGTAACATATCTAATTATATTATTATCCATTAACTCTTCAGATTCTCAGACATTAAATTTCGTATATATTGTAACAAAATTTAATAATAGAGGATTTCACCATTAGTGACTGAGGAAATATTCTAGTTCTCAAGGGTCTATACTGGCCTCTAGAAATTTCATCCATCCATAATAATTCTACCTTCTAGAAAAAATTCATTTAAATAAAAGGTTGATCACCTTAGGAAGTGGGAACACATAACTCATATTGATATAAATAAAATGAATTTACTAAAGGGGTATGTTCAGTGGACCACCAACCTCATAAAAATTTATTCCCATTAATCAAATCCTAGAAAACCTCACACATGATTATTTGTGCTTGTATTTCCTCATAAGAACCTATCTCATTTCCAAACACACAATAAATTTAATTTTAAAAATTTATAATCAATTTTTAAATCTATTTCCACTTAGTTTGAAAGGGATAAATACATAAAATCTCATTAGGTGGAATCTAATCTCTGAAACCTCAACCAATAGGGCATGGTCAACTCTCCAGACACTCCCAAACTGAGGCCACACCCATGACCCAACACTTTTTATCAATTTAATATGTAATTTAATTTAATTTTAACATAAAACCATATATAAAATACACAGGGTGACTTAAATATAGTGTAAAAATATGTTATCATCCTTTTAGGGAATCCTATAGCCATGATGAGGAAAATCTACACCATCCTATCACAATTCCATTATGATCAAATTTAATGAAATAAAAATAATTCTCTAAAATAACTATGAAATAAAAAAAATCAATGAATCAATTTAAAATTGAGTAAAAAACAAAACATTTCTATAAATAACCAATGAAATACCACAAAATCCATCCCATTCAATGAGGGGTTGATGAGAGGAGAATAGAGTTATAGATATGACTAAAACATTTTCTCCTTAACTTCTTACTCAACCAAAAACATTATAGGACAATTGGTAAATTACCATGCTTCCCCTACTAAACAAATCCATCTAGGAACTGGTCATGACAAGACCTGGTGTCACATCGTGACACACTGCATTTCATAATAATAATGCAACAGAGCTAGGGATTTTATGGAATATAAACTCTAGGAAAAGAGATATACCCTTGGACTAAAACATTTAAAATATGATATAACTTTCATAGTGAAACCTATTTAGTAATTTTTATCCAACTTCAAAGAAAGGTTTGTGTTCATGGTGAAACTACTCACTTCATGGTGTGACCTAATTTATAGGGTTCACTCCCTTGAAAATCCACAAAAATTATCATGTTGTGAGTTTTTTGGTTGTGACATAACACATCCCTCATTATAAAATATTTTAGTGTGACCAAAGCATAGTGGAATAACCTGCTGCTAGTGAGTAATTTTAACAAGTTTACCTCACCCTTTATTACTATTGAGCTGAGAACCCATTACATCCCCTGTGCCTCGATTCATGTCCAAAAATATCATCTTAAGTTTTTCCAAAACCAAGATTCCAAGTCTACCCCAATTCACAATATATCCTCTACTTTAGAGTTGAAATTAAAATTTCTTTATAATTTCACAACATGTAAAAGAAATATTATTTTATAAAATCCAAAGAAGGATATTCTATATTAGAGAATGAGTAAGAGTAGATTTATATTATATTAATATTATTTTAACAAGATAATAATTAAGTAGATATAACATCATTAAAGTGTTGAATTATGTTAGAGAAGAGTTGACATATAAGGGAAATTGGAAAATACTGTGAAGAACTAAGATGGAATAGTTCATTCTTGTAACTAATTCCTTTGAAATGAAGGATTTAAGCATCTTTATTGGGACGAGGATCTATTAAATGTTTAAAAAAACTTTTTTTTGATGGAATTTGAGAATTTATTAAATATAAAAGAAAATAAAAAATGTGGTTTTAAGTGGGTAGTAGAGGTGTAATTTTATAGGTGAGTTTGGGAAGAATTTATAGAAAAATCAATTCCTTAATGTGTATAGAATATCATTTTACATTGAAAGTGGATTAAAAGTATAAATTTTTTTATAAAGTCCATTCAAACCAACATAAACATAATATAAATATAAGTATAGAGATATTGAAGATTTTTACTTCTTAATTTAACACTATTTACCTCATTTTACTATTTTTATGATAACTAAATTTTTACCCTGATAAAATATTTTTACCAAAAATGAAATTGACCCTAATAACTTATTTCAATGTCTTGATTAAAAAAATCTATTTTATTAAGTTAAATTTTTTAAATTAAATAATAATATTATTAAATAAAATATATTAAACAAATAAAAAATATTTTTAGAAAATAATATTTTTTCCATAAAATCAAATTTTTTTATTACTTAATAATTATAAATCTTTATATGATTTTTTTTGTATGTATACAATATATTTCATTATGTGTATTGCTCAAAATATGATAAAATTAACATTTAATTCATAATATATAGTATATATTAACATTTTTTCTAATTAAAACATTATACATTGACCTTGAGTCTATAATTCATATTCCATATAACTACTTAATTATTTATTAGAGGTTATTTACTTATTTTAATTATCATTCCTTGAAGTTTTTCAATGTATGTTTTTAAAATGGATTTTAAATGTAATACATTTATTTTAAAATACATTATATGAAAAAATAATAATTTATTTAAAATTAAAGATATTTTCAAAAATGAATTATTATATTTCAATTTTACTATAAAATTATTTATTTTATATTAATTACACGAAAAATATTTTATTCAGAACACATTATTTAATTAAAATTTTAAAATACTCAATATACATGTTGGATACATGAATACCCAAAAACCACATATATAATGACCATATATACAATAACTATATAAGATAAAAGACATGTTAAATTATGATATATGTCCTTATGCGCTTCACTAAAATTTATTAATATATTTTTTTATTTATCTATCAAATTTTTTATTACATTTAAAATGTTTTTTCATTGTTACCATAATTTTAATTAGAGAGATGATTTTTAAAGAAAATATTGAGGATAAATATTTAATATTGATATAATTTTTATTTACTTATTGTGTTATTCATCTTGTAATTCTTATAAGGATTCCTATTATTTTATTTTTTATTTAATCATAAAAAATATTTCAGTTGTTTATTTTAGTTTGGTGTTTTATATGAAGCATGTTGCTCAATATATTCATTAAAAAAATGTGGGGTGTTACAACATGTCACTAATTCTATCTAACCCCATCATATATTATTCATGAATAAATTTTTCTCATTCCATATTATATAACTTGAACCAAGATAAGAGAGGGAGAAAAAGTGTGCAGATATTTAAATAAAATAGTGATATTGTTATGGAAGGTGGAATATCACCACAAAAATCTAAAATAGTCCCATTAAGAAATTAAAAATTTACTGAGAAATATTAATATTTATAATGGAGATTTGATATAGGAGTCACACCCTTTGGTTAGTTACCCAACATCATAGGAAATGATAGGAATGGTGTGGGGAAAGGTTGAATAAATGGGAAAAAATAATAAACAGTGTTAAAATAATAGAAACAAAATTACAAGGCATCTAAAACCCTACACTAATTTATGGAGGGTCTAAATACCAAATATCTAATAACATACAAGTGGTAAGTGGGAATGTATATATAGTAATTGGTGAATTTTTTGTGTTGTTGGAATGGATTCCAAGAAGATATAACTAAGAGTTGGATTTACTCCATATATGCACCTTCTAAATCCTTACTTGGTTGGTTGGCCCACCATGTAATCCCACGATTCCTTTTTCCCATAAAAATATAGGATGATATTAAGTGGATTATCCTTTTAATCCATCACTAATGTATCTGAATATAATGAATGTAAACTTTCTTTCACATACAACCATGCATGTATGGCTGCAACATGTGTTGATGATGAAATCTATATCCATAAGTGTTTCTATAGGCTGTTTATGAATTCTGCAAATTATTCTGAGCATTTAATAAGTTTTTTATATGATTAGTATGTGTATAATTGCAAAAATAACATTTTTATGGAGATAAATTCTATTTCAAAGCTCAAAATTACACCGTCCCAATAATGGATTTTGTAACACACCAAGATTTTATGAAATATATTTTTTCAAATTAATTTAATATTTTAGATATTTTTATTTACATGAAACACTGAGTTCATATTTAGTTATATAAAAAATTGATTTCAAATTTCATTACATCAAATTTCTATTTTTCTTGCGTTACACGAAACACTGAGTATAACATGCATTACATGCTACATTATGTTTAAACGAAATGTGACTTATTATAAAAATATTTTTTTTAATATAATAGTTATCACCTAGGCATTGAAATGGTGGGTATGAATAATATTACCTAAATTATGAAAATATGGTTCACAGATGTATGAAAACGTAATTCTTTAGTGACTATTTATTTAAAAATAAAAATAAAGGGAATATTTTTCTGAGAAACGTTTTTTATGAAAGAAAACGTTTTTCACCAAAATAAATTAATGAAAACTAATTTTGGTGAATACTTTTAAAGCAATTTATATATTATATATATATATATTAAATCCACTATATATAATTCATCTTATGTGTTTTTCTATAAAATAGACAATAATAAATCCAATTTTATGCTTGCAAATTTTATTATTCTAAAAAAGAATTTTTGTCACCTCTTTTTGGCATAATTATTTTGAAAATAAAATATTACACTTTTAGAAACTTAATTTGAAAAAAATCATTTTTTATATTTATATCAAAATTATATTATTGGTAATTCATAGAATTTTTTTCTAAAAAATTTCATTTTTTGACGAACAGTGAAAAATAACAAATTTTAATTGAAAAACTCCTTTTCATTTAATTTATTTATAAAATTAAATTATATTGCTAAATATATTTTGGTGTTTAATTAGTAATTTATACATATATTAATCCAATTTAGGTCACTTTAATCATTTTATTATTGAATTTTGAAATATAAACATAGGAAATTTTTTAAAATGTTTTCTTTAAAAACCAACTTTTTCATTGCACATCCAAGATTAATTTTAAATTGAAATTTTCCACTTATGTGAATCGAATTTTGAAAAATGAATTCCATATTTGTAATGAGAATAATTTATATTTTCTAATAATTCTGACTTAACTTTTGACCAAAATAAATAGCGAATGCAGTAAACATTAATTACTGTGGTTAGGGTAAAAACAGGTTTATTGGGGGGTTAAACTAAAAAGTTAAAGGTAAACATAACCTATAAACTTATCTAAAAACTATTTTATAGAAATATTTCAACTATTCCACATATAATATTATATTTTGTATAACATGGTAACCTTTTTATGAATTAAATTCTAGGTATAAATCAATTATTTCAAAAAATAATATGTGTGTCATCTTCTTCACTTATAAAAGGCCACCCATATCCTCTATTCTTCAGACCTTCAAACCCCCTTTTTCAGCCAATTCTTAACAAAATCACTTCCAAAATTACCTAAAATAATATATAAGACTTATTTTTTAAATTAATCCAACCATGTAATGATTTTAGTTCAAACTTAGGGAGAACACCTGAAGAAGAGGAGGTTTGAACGAGTACGATGGAAGTTAAGATTTATGGTAAGGGATTTCAGTCTCTCTTCAATTTTCCATGAGAAAAATTCCATATTAACCACATTTTTATTTTATGTGGTGTATATAATTCCAATTAATTTATTTTATGATTATTATACTTAACATTATTGGAACTTAAATATCTATTTTTGGATCTATCTTTTATGTGGTTTATGGTTCAAAAGTATCTAAATAAGTAAGGTTTTTTTTCTCAATTTGACTTCTTTGAGGCACATTTTATGTTATGAACCTATATTCTTCCATGAGGTGTATATACATTCCCTTTTAAATTTAATATCATGAATTTATTTATCCTCATGATATTTTAAATACTATTTTATGTTATTTCTTCATGGGGCTTACGATTCCAAGACACCAAAGTTATATTGATTTTATTTTACAATCTCATTGTTTATCAGGATTATTTCTTATTATTTTTATAATGATACAATATTGTAATCCATATCTCAATAAACACATGAAATTTTTCTTCTAGGTTTATTCATAATATTTTCAAGTAAAAGTACCATTTTTGGAATCTTTGGTACTTAAAAAAATTGATAAAATGTTTTTATGAAAATATGAATTTATTTTTCTCTTTGGTCAGAAATACATTTTCTTATAAAAAAAGTTTTCAAAAAATTATTTCAAAATTGTTTAATTATTCTAGTATTAATTTTTATTTAAAAATTTACCCATGTTTTAATTTTTACAATTTTTTTTGAAAGGAATCTTCATGTCGTTTTCAAAATATTTCCTATTTAGATTTTACTAGAAACCTAAAATGAATATTTGACTTAACATTTATGACATGAACAAAACATCCTATAATTATATTTGAAGATTAATTTATGATTTTTCATGGATATTTTCAAAGAAAATATTTTCAAAATGTTTTCTGTTTTAGAAAAATTGTTTTTCAAGGTTGCAAGGAAATTTTATCGAGAAATTTTTTAAATGATTTTTAAGTTTTTTGTTATATGTTTTCAAGGTTATTATCGAATAAATTTAATTTTAAAAGGTATTTTTTGTTTTCAATAAATTATTTTCAATGAAAATTTATTTTCCTTAAGTAATTTTTTAAACAATCTTCAAAAATTAATTTCTATCTAAGATGACATCTCTGATGTTCCCTATGCTTTACTGTGGATTTGAATAAAGGATACCATTATTTTTATTTATTTTAATGGTTCATTTTGAAAATATTTTTATGAAATCCATTTCTCTTCCATGGGTTATAACATGATAGTATTATTATGAAACTCAATTCTTTTTCATAGGTTATTATTTGGTGAAATGATGAAATTATTATAAAACACATCTCTTTTACATTAGTTGTGTTAGGATGAAGTTTTTATAAAACCCATTTCATTTCATGGGTTACAATATGATGAATGTTTTATGATTATATGGCACCCATATTCCTTATTTTTATTATGTGATGGTTTTCACATTATAACCAAGGGTGGTGGTTATTTTGTAACAAAGTACGATTGTTACCTTATATCCAATGAAAAGTGGGACCCATATCTCCCTCCAATGCATTGGATAAAGATTTATATCTCATGAGATATACAAGTTTGGAATGGGGACTGAAATTGGTTTGTTAAGGAACATTGTCTGCTACTATTGTCTTGGGAGTGAACCTTGACTACTATGATAGTTGTAGGAGTAAAACCATTCCACTATGAGGAAAGGGCTACCACTAGGGATGGTGGCATGTCTTACACAGGAGGTGTAGCCACCTATATAGAACCCTTATAAGTTTTTTCAATGAGAATTTACTACTAAGGAATTTATTTTATATTATTATTTTTATGTCCTGATTCTATGTCTTATTCCAATGTTATGCTCTCATGGATTAGGTTATTTGGTTACCTTATGATTCATGAATTATGAACTGTAGATCTATATTCAATGGCTTAGGATTATTATCTTGGATATGAAGGGTATGGTTTTCAAATGTTATGCTCATGTTCTCATACACTTATGTTCATGTTATACTTATGTATATCCTATTGTCGAGCCTTACTAAGATTATGAGCTCACAATTTCTTATGTTTCATTTCTATAGGGTATGAAGAAAGGTTTTAAGTAGGACTACTAATGAGGATGATATTTATAGGATTCAATGAATATCTTTCTCAGATTAAGAAGATTTTATTCCAACTTTCAAAGGAACTTAACTATTATGATCCTTAGCCATGTGTTTTTATAATTTAATGAATATTCATCTAAAAAAGGCAATATTTATGCTTAAGAAGCCTGGTTTACTATAGTTCATATCAGAGGGAAGGTTTATGAACCATTTGAAACTAGTGTCATGAACCGTCCCAATGGGACCTATTTCGTGACTACACCAATCCCACCTTGAATAGGCCAGGGGATGGAGAATCACACATATTAGGTATATCACACACATGGGAGGCCATAACATAAGGTACCTACACACAAATACACACATCTCTAAGCCTATAGAATGTTAAAATATAATGTTTTTAAAAAAAACTATGAATTAATACATCTAAATCCCACTTTCTGAGTACCACAACAACTACTATAAGGAAAAAAGGGTTAAATATTACTCCACTATAAAGAAATTGAGAAAAAGTCCAACCTGAAAGTGTAGAAGGTTACTGATGTAAAGATAAATTTCGGAACACAACTTGATCAATCCAGATCACTATGCTCCACCTGTTCCTGGCCCCTCTAGTAATCCTTTAAAAGGTAAATTGTTTGCATAATAAATGACACATGCAGGAAAAGACCATATAGGGGTGAGTATAACAATACTCAGTGGGACACCCCAAAAACACTAAGTGTATAATATAAAGAATAATAGTCATATAAACAAAAGTATATGTATATGCCACAAATAAAAAGAATATCTATATCTACTAAAAAATGATACATTTTCTCAATGTAAAGTACAGACTTTATTTCTAGTGTAGGAATACCGCTTGAAGGTTCCACATAACACTCACCTAGGAAAAGAGTCTCCATGAGGTAGATAGAACTGATGGAATTCATTTGATATATATGGATCACTGTGTCTCACAATATTCCATATATGATGGAAGTCTGAAGAGAATTATACATGGATGAGGATCAAACTCAAGTCCATGGGGCATACCTATAACTCAATATGGGATAACCTACTAAGTAGAGGATTGGTGCGTGCATAGTGTTAGTCTTGATGATATCTAATAAATCCACATAATGGAAGATGTTGATAACGGATCTCACTCTGATCCTTCTAAAATGATTCCAACAACTCTATCCAAGAAGCCCCATGTAATGGATCACCATCATTTGTGTAGGATTTGATTCCATACTAACCCTCATGGAATAGATCAAGGGAATTTCCCCTAAAGAAACTTTTCAATACTGAATGGGGAAAGGGATCAAAGTGTTGTTTAAATGAGTACATAGTGTATCCCTTCAGCACTAGGTCCTACCTAAGTGTCATGGTCCACGAAATTTTCCAGGTCTATGCCTAAGCACACACCGCGTTCGAGCTCATTTAATTCTGGCCATGTTTGTGTACCCTTTGAGGTATACACCGAGCTTCAAGCCAATTCACACAATGTGTGATATTTAACTTCCTCCAGAATCCCTAGTACAAGACCACTGGATAACACATGATATATATAGAGATTAAATACACATAATTAAATTGAAAAAGTTATATAATATCATATCTGGTTCATGCGTCTTCAGTTTCTCCTCAGAGAATCGATACTACCTTTCACCTCATCGGAAAATTATCACAACTGGCCAAGTTTTTTTATCATAGATCATAAATTTATGCCCCTTTGATTCCATTTATGAATTTTCCACATGAATTTTACAAAATCTCATGCTAAAGATATGAAGAAAAATATCCGTAAATCCATCGACAATCGATCATACTTTATTATCGTTCAAACCCATCATCGATTCAATCCTAGATCTGTGATATTAATCCATTATGCCAAGAAACCGGTACATAAGGATTGATTTATGAGTATTTTTTAAGCCACTAGTCAACTAGAGTATTGATGATAAACCCAAAAGAACAATGGGATAAATATAAGAATAACACAAAGAGTAATAATCCTTGTCCATTTTTTATTAGCATCGATCAATTTCCATTATAATTATTAATGAAGAACCAAAACGAATAAATAATTCTCCCAAAAATCCCTTTAGATAAATCCCATACCCACAATATGATCGATCTGTAAATCAATCTGGTGGTTGATAGATTTTAATTTTATATAGAAATAAACAAGAGGGAATGAATCCAAATAAAAAATAATCCTACATTGATTCATATCAGTCATATGAAAATGTAAGTTATATGCCATTGTCGTTGGTGAGATCCTTGAGCTCCATCACACATCGATCGATGATCCACAATCTAGTCATCGCTCTCCAATGGAACTTCCTACAACACTCTCCAATGGATTCTCTTGATTTTCAGGGTTATTTGGATAACCCTTTAAATCCTTCATAATTGCATTTATATAAATATTTTATTAGGTCTGGGAAGTTAATTAAAAAAATTAATTTATTAAGTAAATTCATTTGAACATCCTTTATGAACGCACCCAACCCAAACATGCAATGGGATCAAAGGTTATGTTATGCCTAGTGTAAATCTGACCTTCGTAACTCAAAGAAGCCCTCAAATTTCTAATATGATCCCCCCATTTAGAGGTTATTCTACCATTTTAGTAAAACCGAATGCTCGTACATTTAATATATTTAATATATCTGAAAAATTAATTTCGGCTACACCGGGCCTTGGAACCTCACACTATATTAGTGTCTATATCATAAAATAATCCCTAAAATATTCCAAAATAATAAATGAAAAAATTAGAGTCATTTCATTCTCCCCTCATTTGGTATTTATGTCCCAGAAAAGAAATTCTATACAAAGAGATGTGCATACTGATCACACATCTAGGTCTCCCTATCTCAGCTTCTCTCCATAAGATTTCCATTCTACCATTAGATACACACTAGGGTAATCAATCACCCATGAAGGATCCTCTCCTAATGGTCCTCAATCTTTATTGGGTACTCTGCAAAGTTAACTCCATCCTTGATGTCTAGATCACCCCTATCGATAAAATTTGGAATATTTCACACATACCTCTTCATTTTAAACACGTGGAAAACATAGTGTACCTGATATAACTATGGTGGTATATCTAATAGATATCCCACCTTGTAAACTCTATATAATATCTTGAAGGGGCTAATAAATCTCTGGGATAACTTTCCACCCTAGACAAATTTCCACAATCCACATCAAGTTGAAACCCATCAGAACACATTTATCCCTTATAAAACTCTAAGGGTTTTCATCATTGGTAAAAATAGGACTTATGATAACTCTCTATAGTCATCATCCACTCCTAGATGACCTAAAACTTATCTGTAGTGGCTCACACCAACTCTGGGCCCATAAACATTGACTCTCCTAGGCTAGTCTAGCATAGTGGAAACCTACTATGTCACCCATACAAGGCCTAAAATGCAACCACACCAATAGTGGAATGATATCTATTTATGTATGAAAACTACACCAATAGTAGGTGATCCACCCAACTATGGAAAAATTCCAACATGCAAGCCTGCAACATGTCCTCCAGAACCTGAATGGTTTGCTTAGTATGACCGTCAATATGGGGGTGAAAAGATATGCTATAATGAAGATGAGTCCCAAAATTCTATTTAAATCTCTTTAATAGATAACATGTGAAGTAAGAATCATGGTTTGAAATGATCACTAAGGGAACTCCCTAGATTCATACTATCTGCTGCTTGTAGACGTGTCCCAAGATCTCTATCAAACTCTTCTCTTGAATAACTGAGAAGTGTGCCAACATGGCGAGTTAGTCTATGATCACCCATAATGTGTCATCTCCCCTAGAAATATATGTTAGTCCAGTCACAAAGTCCATGGTTATATTACCCCACTTCCAATATCGAACCTCAAGGGGTTGAGCTAAGCCCATTTAAACCTCATACCGTCCTTCACTTTCGATCAAGTAAGGCATTGAGAGACAAACTCTACAACTCCCTTCTTTATCCTTGTCCACCAAAAATGACATCATAGGTTCTGGAACGTCTTTATGAAACATGGATGTACTTTCAATGGATATGTATGGTAATATATCCAAACCACCTCCCATAATGTCATTATTACCATCATGCATCATTTGAAAAGAACAACATGCTCCCCTCTATTAGAAAATCCATCAGGAGAATGTCCAATGGATATCTAGGTATGTAGAGTCTTATAGTAAGTATCTTTAAGTTATACCTCCCTAAATCACTATAAAAGTGGAGGGGTAGCAATCATCTACTATATGCAATATGCTCAATCACTATAAAAAAGGATAACTTCAATGAGACTAACTTCGCTGACCCTCAATAAGCAACTGTAAACACGATCTTCTACTAGGAACATCTACAACTAATTTCACCTTACTAGAAGCATAGGCAATCTTAAATTCATAATACTGGAGTAAATATATCCATATCATCTATATGAAGTTAAGATCCATCTAATAGAAGATATACCTAATACTCTTTTGGTTATAACAAACAGTAAATCACTCACCCATCAGGTAGTGTCTCTACATCTTTAGTGTGAAAACTAATCTTACAAACTCAATATCATGAGTCCCATAGTTCTCATGTGGTATCAAATAATGTGAACTATAGGCAATCACAAACTTTGTATTCATTAAAACAATACCAAGACCATTTCTTGATTCATCATAGAACACCACATACTCGACACCCTCCTCTGGAAAACTCAATATGGGAGTTCTCATCAATCTCTGCCTCAACCCCTAGAAAGATCTATAACACCAATCTATCCTCAAAAAGGGTTCCCACTGTGGGTAAAATCTATCATGGGTGCTGATATCTTGGAGAAATTAGTTATGAATATCAGATAGTAGCCTATTAACAAAAGGAATATCCACACCTATAACACACTATTGGGTAGATCCAACACAAGCAATACCTCAACCTTCTCTAGATCGACTGCTACATCATCTGCTCAGATAACATGTCCTAGAAAGAAGACCAAATAAATCTATAATTTGAACTCTGAGAGCATCCCATAAAGTTGGTGTTCTCAGAGTATGTCTAGAACCATTCACAAGTGTCTCCTGGGATCCTCCATAGACACCGGGTAAAGAAGGATTTCATCGATGAAGACTACCACGACCCAGTCTATGAAAGGATGAATAATCCATTTCACAAATCCCATGAACCATACTTGGGTGTTCATCATTCCAAAGATAATAAAACATTACTCATAGTGACCATAGTGACATCTTAATTCCATTTTTGGTATATAATCTTTACATACTCTCAATTGGGGATATCCTAATCTAATGTCAATATTTGAGAACCATCATTCCCCTCTCAGTTGATCAAAGATGTCATAAATCCTTGGTAGTGGATAAATTTTCTTTATAGTTTCTGGATTTAGATGACGGTCATTGACATGGTGTGTATAGATGCAACACATGATGTGTACTGTAGAAATATCATGAATCTTTGATCTAGTTTACATGTCTTCATCCACTTCTCCCGCCATTGATCCAGCCATGTATCATTCCATAAGATCAAGAAACAAAACTGGATGAGTCTTTTTTTCATCAATCATAGAGTTCTGCCTCTTCAATTATAGTTGAGAATTAACCACACATATTTTCCATCATCCCACACAATATATATGAAGAACAATATCCCTAAATCCATCCTTGATCTATCATATATTATCATAGCTTTTTCCCTTCATTTATCCAAGAAAAGATATGTGATATCAATCTATTATGACAATAAATGGGTGTCCAATTATTGACTTATTAGTATTAATAGAACCTACAGTTAATATGAATAGAGATAATGAAAGAACAAGAATAGTGAGATAAATCTAAGAAACGTGCAAAGAAGATTGAACCTCGAACATGTTCAGTTGTCCTTGATCTGTTTCCATTGGAATGAAAAATGAAGAATAAAAAAATAAAAAAAATTTATGAAAAATCCATGTAGATAAATCACATATCCTTAATACAATCAATATTCAAATAAATCCATTGTCCCATTGATTTGTGTTCATAATTGAATTAAAAATTGAGTAGAGAAAACAAATAAATCATCATAATACTTTTATGTAGATCAATCACTAGTGAAAAACAATTTCATACTATTTTCATTAGAGAGATCCTTGATCTCTATCTGACACTGACCGATGATCCTTGATTTGATCATCACTCACCAATGAAGGCTCCTCCAACAATCTATAATTGATTATCTTGATTTTTAGAGTTATGTAGAATACCATGAAAATCCATCATGATATAATTTATATAATTATTTTATTTGGTTGGGGTAAATAATTAAATAAATTAATTTATTAAATCAATCCATTTAAACATCCTCACATGACTATGCCCAACCCAAATCTCTTACGTGCTTAAAGGTTATGTCATGTGTAGGGTAAAACCCATGTTCTGAACTCAATGGAGGCCTCATATTTTTGACCAAAGTCCCTATTTATAATTTATTCCACTTTTTCAAGAAAAAATGCATGAATGTGTTTAATATGTTTAATATATTTCAAAAATTAATTCTGTGCACACTGGGATTCAGAACCTCACGTCGTTTTCGTTCCTAGCTTTCAAAATAATCCGTAAAATATTAAAAAACAATACATGAAAAAACAAGATTCATTACAACTGGGATGTAAAAAATGTAGTGAGATACCTAGGTATATTCTTAAGTATATAACTGGGGATATCCTTGAGGATATGTTTAAGGATGTCTCAAACTATACAAAAATGTCCTAGAATTTTGGTAAAGCATAGTGAAAGAGGTTTCCAAGAAATTACATCCCTTTTTAGAAACTAAAAGTGTATGTGGCACTAGAATAGAGGTACCTAGGGGTAATAAATATTAAAAGGGTGTATTTATCTAGACTTAATTGTTACATGGAACTTGAAAATGGGCCTTGATTCACACCCAGTTTGACACTCCCCAGACATATGCTTTGGAAATTCACAAACTCTTTATGAACCATCATGAAAGCATTAAATAAATAATGACTATGAATGACCTAGGATAATCCTAACATTTCATATATTATAATTAATGTTTCTTGATTTATACTCACTAAATGATTTTTTAGACTATACAATTTTACATTATGATTAGATTTTCTCACACTATGCTTTTTGGTTTTAGTCAATAGAGGGAACCATAAGGAACTAGGTTATCATTGAATATAACAAATGATTAGATGATGATCATAAAAATGGGATGATGAACAGAGTAAATGATATTGTTATTATGACTCATCAATTTTCACAGAACATGATTAACAATGTATAACTATAAAACTCTCAGACTAACTAAAGAAGAGATGGAAAGAATTTGTTGATAGTTAGGGTAGTGGAGACTATGGAGGAAGGAATATTTAGTTTCTTTTGTGTAAAAAATGTGGGAAAAAACACCCATTGGATGTTTCCGGGGAATAAAAAGATGTTTCGAGTGTGGAAAATAGTTACACAAATCAAGTAATTTTTGAGAAAAAAAGGAAAATTTCAGTTGACACAATAAATGATAATATTTTATCCCGTAATGTATTATTAATGGGTGAATGATTTAAATGTCACATGTATTTTCATTATGAAAATCAATGTGTTCGGGGGAAATCTCATGAAGAGAATCGGTAAGGTGGTACGTGTAATGGTTATACTACTGACGATGGAGAGACTATGAATGAAATATGAAGAGGAAGTGGTATTATTGAATAAGAAAACGAATCCAATATAATGGATTAAGGATTTAATGGAATTATATAAGTTTTTATGTATAATAATTAAATAATTATGTTATATGAATATATATAAGGGTTTTTTGAAGAAAATTTCATTTTGGATTTTCAAGAATTTGTTAAACGGTACTAATGGACTAGAAAAGTGATATCATAGCAAGGTGATATGATAATTAATTGAGGATAAACCTTAATATGTTTTGGATATTGATATAATGTTGTTGGGATAAAGAAAGTTGGGCATGAACATATAAAATTGGATAACACTGATTACCTTGGAATTGATTAATGATTTATTGACAAAGTGGTTTATACTATCATTGATGGAGTTTGAAACTTTTTTTAGTTAAGGAATAAATCCAATAATATATGTTTTATTTGAGGAATAAGGAAGAATTCATATTTCCCATAAGGTTTTATGGTAATTCATGTTATTACCATGTTTCAAGAGAGTACACGATGAAGGTATTCACATGTTTGGTATGTGACAATCAAGAGCCACTTTATGGTATATGGGAATTAATGATAAGTTATTTTTTTGAATTTCAGTAAAATTTTTTCAATGGGTTTTGATTTTAATTATTTGGAAGGGTTATAAGCTTAAAAATTTATGGAATGGTCTAAGTTTAACTTTGAATGAGGCTCTGGATATTAATATATTACTTCTCCATATGATGATTTATCTATTTTGTATGACCTATACTAACCATTTTTTTTATAACTAAAGATAAATGGAATAACATATCATTATGTTTATGGATCTTATGATCCATTAGTAATTTAGAAACAAAAAATTCAAAATTTTTTTCTTGGAGTAAGAGATTAATTGGAAATTGATCAAAGAACAATCAATTAATGAGATTGTTCTTATGAAATGGAATGAACTAAGGTAAGAATAACATCTCATGAAAATTATTCAACTTTAGAAAAAAGATATTGAAATAAAATTTTCTCTTATTAAAATATTTTTTGATGATATCAATGACCTTTTTCACACCTCATTGGTTTATGATTTTTTGGTTGTTAAATTTCTCTGGATCACCCACTCTATTGTAACTATTGATCTCTATCACTCTATATAATTATTTACACTTTAATTCAATGTCCAAATCCTCACTTCCCATATATGTTCTCATATGGGGAAACTTAGTTATGATTTTCATTAGGCAACCTTCATGTTTTAAACTTTACCAATTTAAGAGAATTTTTATAATTAATTTGAATGTTGTGGATTTCAATGAGGGAATTTTCAAATGTTAAACCATTCATGACTGAGATAAATTTCTAGGTATAAATTCCTTACTATGGGGGGTAGAATGTAAGACCGTGAGATTTTGTGAAATATATTTTTTGAAAATAATTTAATATTTTTATTATTTTTTGATATATGAAACACTAAATTTTGATTTCATTATAAGAAAAACTGAGTTCATATTTCATTACACACAATATTGAGTTCATCTTACATTACGTACAATATTGAGTTTCTCATGCGTTACACACAATAATGAGTTTAAAAAAAATGCGACCTATTATTAAAATATTATTATTTAATATATTTTTTATCACCTAGCAATTGGAATAGATGGTTTTAATAGGATTATATAAATTATTAAAATATGGTTCATATATGTATATAAAATTAATTCTTTTTTGACCATTTACTTAAAAATAAAAATAAGAAAATAATTTTCTTAGAAACTTTTTTTATGAAAAAAATTTGCTTCACCTAAATAAATTAAAAAAATTGATTTTGGTGAATGATTTTAACGAAATTTATATAGTATATATATATTAAATAAACTATTTAACATTCAATTTAAGTTTTTTCAATTTAAGAGTTAGGTATAAATCCTATTTTAATCTTAAAAACTACATTTTTCTAAAAAAACAATTTTGCTACCATTTTTTAGTGCACTTATTTTAAAACTAAATCTTTTTAATTTTGAAAAATCAATTTAATAAAATATATATAATTTTTTAAATATTAATATAATAGTTATATTAGGGTGAAATTTTTAGTTTTTTTGAAAAGTTTCATTTTTGATCAATGGTGAAAAATACTGAATTTTTATTGAAAATTGACTTTTCAATTAATTTATTTATAAAATTAAATTATATTTTATGTTTATTTTAAAGTATAATTAGTTCAATTATACATCCATTAGTCAAATTTATGTCATTTTAATCAATTTCACATTTATTTTTTATGTGAAAACATTGTAAACTTCAAATTTTTTCTTTCAAACCCCACTTTCTCATCACGTCTGCGTGATTAATTTCAAATTGAGTTTTCCACTTATGTGAATGGAATTTGGAAAAATAAATTCCATATTTTGAATCATAATAATTTATATTATCTAATAAGGTTAACTTGACTTTTTACCAAAATTAATAGTAAATGTTGTAAAAATTAATCACCACTGTAAAGGTAAAAATGGGTTTACATGGGGTTAAAATTAAAACATAAGGATACAAATGACCTATAGACCATTCTAAAAACTATTGGTTAGACATATTTTGACCATTACACATCTAAGGTAAGATAATGGACCCTTTTATACCCTTTTTACATATGAAAAACATGGTATCCATCAATTATTTTCAAAAATATGATGTGTGCCCTCTCCCCCACATATAAAAGCCCACCCCTATCATCACTTCTTCACACCTTGAAACCCTTTTTTTTGGGAAATCACTGCACAAATCACTTAAAAAATTCAATAAACTCATCTTAGAAGCATTATTTTTGTCATAAATACAACCAAAAATTTATTTTAGTGCAAGCCTAATGAGGATACCTAAAGAAGAGGAGGTTTGAACGTGTACGAAGGAATTCAAGACTTAAGTTAAGAAATTTCCTTATCATTTTTTTCTATGGGACATTTTACATATTCAAAAAATGTTTATTTTAGGTAGTGTATATAATTCCCAGGAATGTATTTTGTTAATATAATTAAAATTATTGTTATTTACATGTTCATTTGAGGATCTCTCTTTTACGGGGTTTATAGTTCAAAAGTATCTAAATCGATAAGGAGTTTTTGTCTCATTTTTTTCTTAGAGAAGTTTTTCATGTTATGAATCAATATTATTTTACAAGTTTTATATAAATTCCCTTTGAAAATTAATATCATTAATATATTTATCCTCATGATATTTTTATATTCATTTTCTGTTATTCATTCACAAGGTTTATGATTCCAAGATACAAAATTGGTAATGATTTTTTTTACAATCTCGTTGTTTATCAGGACTGTTTATGATTATGCCTTTTATGATAACATATTATGACCCATATACTAAGAAACACATGAATTTTATTCACCCATGTTCATTCATAATATTTTCAAGTAATAATACCAATTTCCACCCATTGGTGCTTATAATAATTTAGTCTTTTCTTTTAATAAAATCACCCTTTTTTCTATTCGGTTGGAAGTAATTTTTCTTTCAAAAGAATGTTTTCTGATTTTTTTTAAAAATGTTTTATTATTATTCTATGAATTTTAAAAGAAAATTTTACCCATGTTTTAATTTTTATAATTTTTTTATGGGAATCCTTATGTCATTTTCCAAAAAAAATGTCTATTTGAATTTTATTGAAAATGTGAGAGGGGTATTTGTCTTAATGTGTACAGAATTAAAAAAATATTCATTCATTTTTTTGAGTATTAATTAATAACATTTCAAGGATATTTTAAAATAAAATTATTTTGAAAATGTTTTTGTATAAATGTTTTCTTCAAATAAGAATGGATATTTTTATCAAGAAATATTTTAAATGATTTTTAAATATTTATTTATATGTTTTCAAGGTTATTCTTATTGAAATTTATTTTCAAAATGTTTTTGTTTTAAATAAATTATTTTCAAAGAAAATTTATTTTCCTCAAGAAAGTTTTTAAATATTCTTTCAAAATTATTTTCTATCTAAGATGACATCTATTGATGTTTCCTGTGCTTTGTGGGGGATATGAACCAAAGATACCATTCTTATTATTTCTTTGAATGGTACATTATGATAATATTTTTAGGAAACCGACTTCTCTTCCATAGGTTATACCATGATATAATTATTATAAAAACCACTTCTTTTTTATGTGTTATTATATGATTAAATAATGCAATGACTATAAAACCTATCTCTTTTCCAATGGTTAGGATATAATGAAGTGTTTATGAAAACCATTTCATTTCATGGGTTATGATATGATGAATATTTTATAATCTTAAGGAACAAATATGTATGATTTTTATTATTTGGTGGTGGTTACATTATAACCATGTATGGTGGTTAAGTTATAACCAAGGGTGATGGATACATTATAACAAAAAATGGGTGGGACCTACATCTCCCTAAAATTCATTAGGTAAATATTTATGTCTCTTGATATTAATAGTATTGGAACAGTGTGTGAAATTGGTTCAATAAGGTAATTTTTCACATATGATGGTCTTGGGATTGAACCTTGACTAATATGATGGTTTTCAGAGTAAAAACATTCCACTATGAAGAAAGGTATTCCATTAGAGATGGTGGTTTCTCCCACCCAAGAGGTGTAGCTTTCCATGGATCCACCTTACAAGTTTTTGAAATGATCCTTGAATACTAAAAAAACGATTTTATATTCTTATTTGTATTTCAAATTTCTATGTCTATAGAAAATGTTATGTTATCATGGATCATGTTTTTTGATTACCTTATGAATCATGTCTTACAAACTTCTATTATTTATTCCATGACACAATATTACAATCTTTAATATATATGGAATGGTTTTAAAATGTTATTATCATGTTCTTATACCCATATGCTACTGTTATGTTTTTGTATCTCCTTTGTTTACCCTTACTGATAATCTAATGTCGTCCTTTATTATGTTTACTTTTCCCAGGTTATAAAGAAAGATATTATGTAGGGATATTAATTAGGAATATATTTATGGGAGACATTGAAGATCTTTCATAAATTAATAATATTTTGTTTAAATTTTCCAAAGGCACTAAACTATTATGGTTCTTAGGTGTGTGATTGAATAGTGTAATTAATATTAATCTGGAATTATGTAATATCCAATAATTAAAATCATGGGGTTTTATATAAGTTTCTTTAGTTCTCTATAATGATCTGGGGGCCAATAGAGGCTATGTTGGAGGTGAGAGATGGGTGCCCAAAGTGGGGCATCAAAACCAAAGTGGTATTAGAGTGACTTCATATAATTTAATGGTCCTTGAGACTAAATTAAACTTAAATTTCACTTAGGTCTTGGTATTGTGTGAGAAAACTCCAAGTGGCAACACTAGGTGAGTGGGACCATAATGAATATCTGTCACCACATCGATTGGATACTATTATATCATGAGGTTTGAGAATGGGGTAGATTTGGTGCACTAATTTCTTTTTAAGGCCCATTAAAGAGTGGATTATAATGAGGATGGTAAGTGATGAGATTACATGATATTATAACCATGATCTAAATACTTCTACGGGTATGATATAGGAATTTTGGAGGAGAAATTTATGGCTTAAATAACCTATTCACTTATATAATAATAAAAAACCATACATTAATGTATGTTCATTGATGTAAAATGGAAAACATCAATTTATCTATTAAATTGATTGGTATAATCTGTTTTCACATTAATCTCATTATTTACCATATAAAACTCAAATAAAACCCTTTATATTATTTAAATATTATATTTATATTAACAATACTAAAATTCATACTATACATATATAAAAATATTGATGAATCACTTCTAAAGCATATAAATTATTATTTATCAGAAACGAACTTATCTCAACAAAAAATAAAAAAGTAATATTTTTTTACTATAATTTTAGGTCTTAGTCAATTAATATTAACCAATAAATATTTATTTAAATTCCATTATTTATATTCAATCACTATTGGAAATCCCTTTTATGCAAGTTTCACATATAACTTCCCTATTCTACAAATGTTGATTCATAAATATTTGATTTATTAGATAAATTCATCTTACTATTATTCATTAAAGTTATGTGTTTACCTCCCCATAAACAATTGTTAATAACCAAGAATGTGACACCCCAATATTTTATGGTATGTACCTTTTTAAATAAATTTAATCTCTTTGATTGATTTCATTGCACACAACACCAAGTTGAAACAGGCCATGATCTTTTATTATGTGACCATTATAAATAATCTTCTAAATTAGCATGTATAAAAAGGACTTAGTAAATTTTGAAAATTATATAGTTTATATATTTATAAAATAAAATCATTGGTTATTAATAGATTTAAAAGAAAAAAATTAAACAAAGTGTTTTTCTAAAAAACAATTATTGTTCCAAAATATATTTATATAAAAATAAATTAAATTCGTAACTATTAGTGAATTATTTTAATAATATATAAATAAATATATTATGTTCAATAAAATTATTTAACATTCATATAATATTTTTAATATGCATGTAATAAGAAAAAATCAGGTTTTATTCTTAGAAAATGTATCTTCTAAAATGATTTTAACACATTTTTTGCACTTATTTTAAAATTAATTTAAGATACTTATAGGTTTTGAATTAGATTAAATGGATTCCATATTTGGAAATATGAGGATAAAATTTATTAAACATGGATCTTTTATTTCTAGATATTATTAACAATAACCATGGTAAATATTTTTAGCTCGGTAAAGGGTAAATTTGGTAAGTCAAGATTAAAACTAAGTGATAATTCCACAATGTTTCTCCCAATTATTATTGGAAGAAGGGAATTTTTCACTTAAAGAATTAATCTCAAAATTCAGTTTTCTAACGGACACGTTTCCATGAAAATGACTTATAAATTATATAAATCAAATATAGTTAAAAAATGCCACCCTCTGCTTTTAATATCTCTTATTTGTCAACATAGTGAAAATATCAATATATGAATGAATCTAAATGTATATTTCGATATTAATGAAATTATTTTAATTATATACATCCTTAAATTTTTATAAATTATATAATTACGTTAAATTCTTGTATAACACTAATACAGTATTTATTTAATTAACAGAATATAAAAAATGATTTTAAAAATACTAGTTTTGATATAATTTGAATGAGTTAATGTGTCTAATAAATTTTATATATCTATATGACATTTTATAGAGGTTTTAAATAATTATAATATAATGAAACCTTTTTCTTGATGTAATTTAATTCAAATAAAGTGAATAGTGTTAAAATTGAAAAAACAATATTTTTTCAAATGAGTTTTTTATTAAATTACTTAAAAATCATATAATATTGAAATAATATAAGGTGGATATGATATGGTGAAATATTTCATTACCTGGAAATTTATTTGAAAATTATTTCCTTATAAGTTCAAGTTACAACTCTTTAATATGGAATAATTTCTTACCATTATTAAAATTAAAATTGATTAACTAATGGTTGATAAGAATGATAAGGTTTAAAAGGAGTAAAAAAAATTTCGGAAATATATTGGATGATGGTGATGAAAAACCATCCTAAATTATCTTAAAATAGGGTTCAATTTGGAGTAATTTTCAATGATAATGAATTTATTATAATTTAATAATTAGTGAAATTCCAAAAGTGCCCCTCACCTAAATTATAAAATGACACATCTTCCCTCAGTTCTTCACACCAAATTGAGACTTTTAGATCGACCAATCCCATCCCATTTATTTTCTAAAAAACATTATCCATGTTCTATAGGGGATGGTATCCCTAAAAATAAACCTTATTCCCCTTAAGAACTCATCTAAAGAAGGTCTCCCTAAGAAAAGCTAGTTGTCTTAGTCGACTTATTTCAATTTATTCATTATTATACCAATTATAAATCTCTAGAACTTATTATAAAATAATAAATTATGTATCCAAAATATACCTATTTTTTTATGATTATGAAACCACCTTTACCCACCCACTTTCCCATTTAATGGGAAGTGAATGTATCATTCGTGTGTTTGTATGGCGTACTATCTCCACGTAGCGATACAAATCATTTTTCATTACCATGTTATATTGATGGTAATTATGATAGGATTTGTATTTATATATGATATATATAAAATAACTATACCTCTTAAATAATATATAATATCTACCTTCTTACCTTCTAAACCGTTGGTAAATGATAACGTGGAACATGTGTACGTGTGGACTACCACCTCCACAAAGTGATGCGATTAATTTTTCATTTATATTTTACTTTGATGGTAATAAAGATTTATTTTATAAATGTACATGATTTATAAGATATAATAATTACATTATAAAATATAATTTCAATTTATATTTCTTTTTTTCCATCCATAGAATAATGAAAACAATTTTTAAGCTTATGCACAACCTACTATCTACATGAATAGTCTCATACATTTTTCTCTCTCTACATTTAATGGATTAATTTAGATAAATATACAATTAATATTTATGATATTTATATAATTATTAAAATTATGAAGTTTATGGAACCTTGATCAAAGCATAAATACCAAAATTTCCAAACTAAAACATACTTTTAAAATGAAAAAGTTATTACCTGAAATGGTGATTTTTAACAAAGAATTATTAAGAAACGGGTGATAAAATATTATAATTATATAATAAATTGTATGATATATATGATTATAGTTATGGAATAGATTTATGATAAAAATATATTTTTTATACAAGATGTTTTAACACATATGAAGAATGTTGGACCCAAGGTAATGGTTTTTTCATAATCACATCAATATTCAGTATTGTTTATGCTTAAGTATTTACTCGAGAATATTTTCATATCCATATTTTTTTTATAAAATTCTTAAAAATAATACTTTTAATAAACTTATATGATATTTTAATTTCATTTATATTGGGGTTTTACTTCTTACAGAACATTTTTAAAGGAATATTTTTTTCATTTTCCGAATAAGGTACTTTCTAACTTTTCGAACAAAAGTGTGAAAAGAATGTTTTTATAAATTAAATGACATGAAATAATTTTTAATCCTTAATAAATATTACATTATATGTATACATTAATCTTTTCAAACAAAATATTTTCCTTCTCAATTGTGCAGTTACATAAAAATAATTTATTTTCAAATTGAAATGGTAATTTTTTTCAAGAATTTATTTAATGACATTTTTATGTTATTTATATTCAACAATGAAAAGAAATATTATGTTACTTATGATCCGTTTGGGATATATTATTATGATACTATCCTTATTTTTCTCTATATGGTTTATGGTCTATTTGATTGGGGATGTACTATTTTGATACAATTTGGCATATTACTTTGGATGGTTAATAATTATGTTTATTAATTCATGAAATAAAAAAATTTAATATGATAGTTTAAATATGAATGTATACATTGATTATGGTTCTCCCCTTTAAAATAAAAAATTCATTGGACTTAATAAGTAATGGGAGAGGCTTGCTATAGCTCCTCGATGCATCGGTAGGTCTCATGAGACAAACTAGCTTGGGTATTAGATAAGGCCTTACCTATGTATATAAGATGTCTTGGAATGAGCCCTCAACAATATGATTATAATGTTTGGAATTATAAATTTCCTTCATTTTGAGTTTTTTATTGATTTTCATGTGTTTATTTTATTAGTTATGATATACATGGATAAGTTTTTAGCTCATGTGATTATGGAATTATTTTATTTCCATTTATTTCCTACCATATTATTAATGCCTTATAAAGCTTCCACTGTATGCATAAACTTACTGAGCATCTAAGATCACCTTTTTTATTATGTTTATTTTTCACCAAGAATCTAAGAAGTATATTATGATTGATATAAATGTATAATCTTTGAGAATAATGGTGTTCTAAAAGAAAATAATATGTTAAATAATATGTTTTTAATTATAATGAAAGATTCAAGAATCTATCTCATTTTCCAAGTCTACTAAAATATTTGGTCCTTTGGTATATTATTATTTGTATATAATTCAAATGAAATAAATTAACCACTGACTAAAAACTATTATAGTCAATATTTTTATGGTTATTTTCAGAGTTAGTTTAGTATAAACCTTGGGAACAAGATTTAGAAAAACGTAGATTAGTGAAACAAAACCATATAACAGTCTTTGAGAATATTCCCATAGAAATCGATCTTATGATTTTGAGATTAATTATTCATAAAGTTTCAATTTATTTTATGTTATTATATAGTTTAAAAATTATACATTACGATTGATAACTTAATCTAATACATGAAATTTTTTAGAAATAGAAATTAGTAGAAGTAATGGAACCCATATTAATACACGTAATACATATAGAAATTTCCATATTAGGAAAGATAATGATGCTAGGGTTGGAGATAATAGTAGGGATGAAATAATTATAAATATATTAAGATATTTGATTCATGTTATAAGAAATAACTATGCTCGTATGAAGAATCCTATTGACCCAAAACATGGTGTAATTTTTTTTAGTCCTATTCATGTATTTGAAATCTCCATTATTAAATGAGACTACAAATTAATTTATAGTTGAGGAATGGATACGTTATTTATTGAATATATTTCTCACTTTGGGAAGTAATAAAAGGTGAAAGGTTATAATATAAATTTTTATTCTCACAGTATATGAAAATTAATAGTGGTTATTGATTCAAAATAACTAGGAGGAGGAGGAAATAACAAAAATTTAATGGAAGGATTTTACGGAAATTTTCTGGGAAAAATATTTTCCTCATGAATAATGAGAAGATATGGAGAGGCAGTTCATGAGTTTGATAAAGAAGGAGGATATGAATATTTCTAAGTATGAATCTAACTTTACAGGGTTGTTATGGAATTCCATGGACTAGATACCTAATCAGAAGAGCAAGATGACATTTTATTTCTTGGGATTAAGATAATTATTTGATGATAACTAGTATCTGAAACATTTTCATCATATGAGGATATAATATCCTTTCCAATTAAGAATGTGAAATAATTATGCATTTCTTATGGATTTGAAGGGAAGAAAGATAATAAGTGAGATGCAAAGTAATTCAAGAAATGAAATAAAGAAAAGGGGAAGAAGGGAAGGGTGGAAGTTCCAACTTGCAATAAATGTGGAAAACAATATCATGGAATATTTTTTTGGGAACGAGAGTTTTCTAAATGTGTGGAGAAAAGGCCACTAAGCCTATTATTTCAAGGGAAATAAAGAAGCTGGTGTTGTGGAATGCTTCAACTGTAAGGAGATAGGCCACTGAGAAAATGATTTTACTAGGTATTAAGGTAAGTTTCACTAGAAATTGAAAAGGGGGAAAGACCATGCTTATATGATCAAAATAGTTGAGTTTGAAGTTCCTAATGATTTAGTGGATAAAAATTTAATATTATACAAAAATTTAACTAATTATTTATTTGATTTTGGATCATCACATTCTTTTATACCTTCCCAATTTTCCTATTTTTTTACATTTACCATTCATCGTAAGAAGGGAGTTTTCAATTAAAAATGACTGTGGAAACCTCACTACAAAAAACATGTATCAATAAGTTACAATTATGAAACATTAACGTGCTATATTTTCTTATTATATTATCAAACCTATGGTTTTCTTTGATATAATCCTTTTTATAGATTATATTTCAAAATAAAATGAAAAAATTATTACAAAGAGAATGAAATTATGATTCATTATGTAGATAGGGAATTCCATATCCATATAGGGGATACTTCATCATTTGAGTCATATATGGATCCACCTCCAATATATCGTACAAATGAGATTATCAGACAATAAGAGTAGACACAACCTATGGATGAGAAAGGTAATATTCAAATTAAAGATGTACCTATTGTATGTGAATGCATTGATTTATTTATTGAGGAATTAAATGGAGATTCACCAAAGTGGGAATTTGGGTTTTCCATTCATTTAGTCCCTTATGCAAGACATATATCAAAAACCCCATATATAATCGCCACTAAGGAGTTTGTAGAGTCGAAGATATAACTAGTGTATTTAATTGGTAAGGGATTTATATGCCCCAATGTTTCACTATGGGGATCCCTTTTTCTTTTTGTTAAGAAGAAATGTAGATTTATAAGGCTATTCATTAATTATGGGGAAATCAATGGTATTGTGATAAAGAATAAGCATCCTATGCCTCACATTAAGGCCTTAATTCTCTAACTTCACAATGATCAATATTTTGAAAAGGTTGAACTTTGTTCTGAATTTCGTCAATTTTGAGTAAAGGATTATATTCCGAAGTTAATGTTTTGAATGATCTATGAACATTAGGAGTTTGTAGTAATTCCATTTGGATTGACTAATGCACCCTTTTCTTTTATGGATATAATGAATAGAGTATTCTTGGAATATCTTTATAATTTTGTTGTGGTATTGATTAATGTTATATTAGTGTAATCCAATAACTATGAGGACTATGAGAAACAGTTATAGATTATTCTTGATACTCTTAGAATAAATGAGTTATACAGGAAATTTATAAAGTGTGGATTTTGGATTTAAAAAGTTTCTTTTATTAGACATGTTGTCTCTAAGGAGAGAATATTAGTTGATTATATAAAGACAATGGCAGTCCAATAATGAACTATACCAAGGAACATAATCGAGGTATGCAATTTCATTGTATTATCAAGTTACTATTATAGATTTATTATCAATTTTTCTGATTAGATAACCCGTTAACTAGGATCACTTATTAATGGGTTATGTTTATTTGGACAGAGAAACAAGAAGAATGTTTTTAAGGATTTATGCGGATATTGGTGAATGATCTGATCTTGATTCTACCATTAGGAAATACTAGATTTGTGATATAAAGTGATGCATCAAGGAAGAGACTTAATTGATTTCTTATACAGAATGATAGAGTTATTTTATATTCATCAAGGGAGATAAACTTATGAATAAAACTGTCCAACTAATGATATTGAGTGTGCAACCATAATATCTTCTTTGAATACATATAGAAACTGTCTATATGCTGAAATATGTGAGTTATATACCAATCACAAGAGTTTTAACACATATTTTAAACGAAATAACTTAATATTAGGAAAAGACGATGGTTCGAGCTACTCAAGGATTATTATTTCTTAATATACTACCACCTAGGGAAGGAAAATAATGTAGCAGATGTATTGAGTATAAAGAATCAAGGAAATATGAATAAAATAAGGGTTTAAAAGGATCATGTGTTCATGGATATAGTAAAGATGGATATAATAATTCTTGAGGAAGGGGTAAAATCACTCCTTTTTCAAAATATTCGAAACCGTAATTATTTTAAAATATAAAAAATTCTCAGTTTGATAATTAGAGTTTTCAAAAGAAAATTAAAGCTATGAATGATGAAAAATTTAAAGACTTCATATACGAAGACGTTGTTATGAAATTTAGAAAGAGGACTATTTTCCCCTCTACATATGAAAAAAAATATAATTGTTAGATGTTTTAAATAACTCTAATTTCTCTATACACAATGGTAACACCAAGTTGTATGTGGATTTTATGGAACATTTTTGGTGGGATAACATGAAGTGGTAAATTGCTATTTATATATCAATATATTTGATTTTTCAACAAGTGAAGGTTGGGAGACAACATACCATGGGAGTCATAAAATATGTATATATTTCTATATGGAAAGGAGATGACATTACTATGGACCTTTTCACTATATCAAAAAATAATCCAAGAAAAAATTATTCAATATTAGTTATTTTTTATGGAATTCCCAAATATGCATATTTCTCTCTCTAAGAGAAGTTTTTTTCCAATGGAGAACCTTGAAAGAGTCTATATTATTGAATTTGTAAGAATTCATGGTGTCTTTTAGTTGTGTCTAATCATTATCTTTGATTTACATCAAAATCATAGAAAAGTCCTTATAAGGCTTGTGATATCGAGTTTTATTTGAGCACTAAATATAGCCATCAAATTGATGGTCAATCAAAAAGGACTATCCAATCTTTAGAAGACATGTTGAAGTATTTCTCACTTAAATTTCAAGGTATTTGAAATTATTATTTACATTTGGTATAATTATCCCATTACAATTACTTCCATTGATGTATTCAAATGGTTCTGTATAAAGCGTTATATAGAAAGAGATGTCATACAATGACTTCTTTGTATGAAGTTGGTGAAAGGATGTTTATAGGCCTAGAAATTTTGGAGGAAGAAATTAAAAAAGGTAATTTCTATTAAAATACTTATTAAAGAATTTTAAAATAGGTAAAAGAGATATGATGATAATCAGAGAAATGCCTTTTAATTTTAAGTGGATGATCAAGTTTTCTTGAAGGTATCTCTGTGGTGGTGTTATAAGATTTGGTAAGAAAGTAAAAATGATCCCCATATACACTATAACTTTTTAAATACTAGAGATAATTGGATTTGTGGCCTACATTTTGGAAGTGCCACCTAGAATTTCCTAATTACATGATGTGTTCCATATCTCTTTTTAAAGAAAGTACATTCCAGACCCAAAAAATGTTCTAACTTCTGAAGAAATATAATTTGAAGTTTCTTTATCTTACAATGAAGATCCTTTATACATTATTGATAATAGAGAAAAAAAGTTGAGGAATCAGACGACTCATATGATATAGGTACTTTGGAAAAATCATAAGACAATAGAGGCGACTTGGGAACCGGAGGAAATTATTCTAAATAAATACCTAAATATATTTATGAGATAAAATTCTAGAAATTTATAGGATGAATGTTTTTTTATGAAGGAATAATGTAACACGCAAATATTTTATGGTATGTCTCTTTGTAAATAAATTTAATATCTTCGATAGCTTGTATTGCACTCAACATCAAGTTTAAATGAACCATTATATTTTATTATGTGACCATTATGACATAGATATTAAATTTTTGAGTATAAATATGAATGAATTAATTTTCAGAAATATATAGTTTATAAATTTAAAGAATATTTTTTTGTTATCTATTTATTAGAAATAAAAATAAACAAAAAATTTAAAGAAGTGTTTTTTCTAAAAAACTCTTTTTGTGCACAAAATATATTTATATCATAATAAATTGAATTATTCTCTATTTGTGAATGATTTTAATGAAATTAATATATTATATATTCAATAAAATATTTCAATGTGTTTAAAGTATTTTTAATATTTATGAGATAAGAATAAATCCAATTTTATTCTTAATAACTTCATTCTTTGAAATAAGTTTTTATCGTTTTTTGTGAAATAATTTGAAAATTAATTTATAATAATTGAAGGTGTGGAATTATATTAAATTTATTAAAAAATTGGAATAAATCAGCTCTAATTTACTAAATAGTACCCTTTTATTTTTAGGCATTATGAATTATAATCAGGATAATTGTTATTTCCTCAGTAAAGGGAAAATTGTGTTAATCTGGATTAAAACTAAGTGATAAGACTATAATTTTTCAAAATAATTCTGATTGGATAAATATAATTATTAACTTAACACATTTAGTAAAAAATTGAGTTGTTTAATGGAGAATAAAACCATAAAACAACTTATATATTATTTAAATCAAAGATAGATACAAAGTGGCACTCTCTTTGTTTTTAATATCTCTTATGTGTCCAAATAGATAAAAAATAAATATATGAACAAAAATAAATGTATATTTTAATATTAATGAAATTATTTTAATTATATAAATTTATTTTCAATATTTACAAATTATATAATTAATTTAAATGTTTGTTCAATGTTATTACAATATTTATTTTATTAATTGAATAATAAAATAAATGATTTCAAAAATATTAATTTTTATATAATTAGAATGATTTAATGTTTCAATGAATTTTATAAATCTATATGAAATATTCTTGCAGTTCTAAACTATTATATTCTTATTCCTTCTTTTTTTTATGTATTTTAAGTCAAATTAAATGAACAATGCCAAAATTTAAAAAATAATATTTTATCAAAATAATAATTTATAAAATTAATTATAAACAATAAAATATCAAAATAATACAATGTGGATGTGATATGTTATCCAATTTCATAAAATTTACATTTATAGGGTTATTTTAATGATATAAGTAAAAATTAAAACTCCTTAATATGGAAAACGTTTTTACCACAGTGAAAATTAAAATTGATTAACTAAGGGTCGATCCAAATTAAAAGGTTTAAAAAGTGCCATAAAATTGTCTAAATTCTATTAGTTTATGGGATTGAAATCCAATCACACCTTATCGTAAATCCTCTTACCATTTTTAGGCATTTTTCATGAGAATTCATTTATTATAATTTAATCATTTGAGAAATTCCAAAAAGTGTCCCTCACCTCAATTATAAAAGGTCACCTCCTCCCTCACTTATTCACACTACATTGGCCTATATAGCTAGACCTATCCCTATCCATTCCCATTTTAAACATCCTAATAAAATTTCTATAGGATCTCATCTCTCTAAAACAATAACCAAAATTCCCTCAACAAGGGATCTAAAACAGGTATCCTAAAGAAGAGGTAATTGTCTTACCCAACCTCTTTCAATTTATTCATTATTGTAACTCTTATAAATCTCTTGAATTTTTTATAAAATAATAAATTAAGTAACATTAATATACATAAATTTTATTATTACTATGAAACCAACATTACATCCCTTTTTCCCATCAAATGGAAAGTGAATGTTTCGCTCATGCGTATATACTTCTTACCCTCTTCACGTAGCGATACAATTCATTTTCCATTACCATATTTTTTTGGATGATAATTACCTCTAGTTTAGAATTTTTATATTATATTTATAAATAATAACACTTCTTAAGTAATAATTTCATTTCTATATTCTTTCTTTCATCCAGTTGTTAAATGATAACGTCGCTCGGGCGTACATGTGTACTGTCACCTCCATGATGTGATGTGATTCGTTTTTTATTTCTATTTTACATGGATGGTAATAAAGATTAATTTGATGAATATATATTATATACATGATATATACAATATAATATTTATTCTATATATTATACTTACTATTTAGCTTAATTTAATTCTATCTGTAGATTAATTAGAATAATGTTTATGCATACAGTAGACGACGAAAAGTGCTCTAGGGCTGAGGAAGGTGCGGGCGCAAGAAAGAGAAGCCATATTTGGAACCGGTGGTCTATTCCGAGGGTCCCAGAGGGGCGGCGAAAAATCAATCCGTGTGAGAAAAATATGTCCCGTGCCAAAAACACCAGGATTCACGAGAGTTTTCTGCGGGGGTGCAGAACTATTTCATGCCACCGCTCCGCATGGTTGATCTCTATGATGCCGACATCAGGGTGCACAATATTTCACGCCGAAGTGTTTTTTGTGTGGTCCCGTGATCCTGAGTGCCTATAAATATAAGGCCACCACTTTGACTTCATCCCGAAGAATCTGAACCTCCTCTCCCGTGCGAAATTCCTCTTTCGTGCGTGCAAAGAAGATGGATCTCAGGTACTAAATTTTTCATGCCAAGTCACCCGAGGGTCCGCCTTTGCGCGCGACCACTCGGGCTTGATCCTTGCCCAAATCCCCTCGAACCCCTTACCCCGTGCATAATTCCTTCCGATTGCGTGCAATTAGGTCTTCGGCATGCAATTCCTTTTGCGCGTCGGCCCGCTCTATTTTGTGCCCAGCGCTCAATTGCGCACCGGCCCAAAATTTTTCATTCGTGAAATTCCATTTGCACGCCACCCAAACCCTTTTTTGTGCAATGGTCCCTTTTGTATGCAATCCTACCGCCTTGTGCGACCATGATTTCCCTCCTCCAGGCATCATTTTCAGGTGCTTCTCGCGCCCACAATACCTTCTCTATATACTCATTTCACGTGCAACCTCCTTGGTTCACACAAAGTAACTTCAAAGTCCCTTGGATGATACCACCCATTGCGTTGCTTTGTTTCATGTTTCTTTGCATAGGCACGCAAACGGCTATTGCTTCTTCGAATAGCCATGCTAACATGGATCCCTCGATGGTTCGATCCATGAAACCCTCTCACCACGGATTTTACTGTCCCCTTTCTACACCAAGGAGCAGAGGGTACTGGTTATGTAAGTCCTAGGGTGCGGTGCAAACCCACCACATCCAAGCTGCATGATGTTAAACTGCCAAGCACCTTTATCCTCAGCACATGATGTTAATCTGTGACCTCGACCCGTACCTTGAAAATGGGGTACCCCCACCTTGAAAATTCTCCACTACCACTAGTCTCTATAGGGGATGATATCCTCCTTATGGGAGTGGTGTTTGTCCATGGGGTAAGGGAGACCATCTCGGCGTAAGCCCCTATCTTTCTTATAGGAGGATGCATCCCTGCCCCTCCTTTCTTCTTCGGTCCCCAGGGCCAGCGAAGGGCGTGATGGGGAACAATGCTTCTCCTCCCAAGTCCCTCTCCCACTGCACTCTATAGCCTTTGGGCCTCCATTAGGGAGTATGTCCCGACTTCTCGGAATGCTAACCATGCATAAGCCCCAGTTTCCTCTTTGGGATGCTAACTACGTGTAAACCCCACTTCACTTCCCACTGATGCACCTTTCTCAATGTGATCGTTGGGTCTCTACTATCTATTGTTTCTCACACTGAGCATGACTCACATGGGATTAGAGTGAGCACCAACCATGACATCTTCCTTGGGCCGCCTCAGAGCATAAGCCCCAAATGACATCGTCCGAACTACAAGGACTTTGATCCTTGCCAAGGCAGGGTACATAAGAAGCTTCCACGAGGTTTAAGCCCACCACCACCATCTATTGGACCCCAAGTCCTCCTCCGCATTGGTTCACTAACACCCTGAGCCACCTCAGAGAGTAAGCCCCAAATTCCACCCATCTAAACCATAACAATGAGGTATTTGATCCTTGCTAAGGTAAGGTATGTAGGAAGCCTCCCTGAGGTTCAAGTACAACACCTAGTTGTCCCGACAGCCCTTCACATCGGTTTAATAACCCTGTTTCACCTGAACTATGAGTCCTTTGATCCTTACTAAGGTAAGGTATGTAGGAAGCCTCCATGAGGTTCAAGCCCACCACCCATTGGTTCTGACCCCCTTCACATCGGTTCACCAGCACCTTGGGCCACCTTAGAGCATAAGACCCAAATGCCACCATATCCTGAACTGTGGGGACTTTGATCCTTGAAAAGGCAGGGTATGTAGGGAGCCTCCACAAGGATCAAGCCCACCACTCTAGTCACTCCGACCTCCTTCAAATCGGTTCACTCCCGTCCCGCAAGACGTTAAACTGTGTCCACCACCTGAACTACGAAGTCTTTGATCCTTTCCAAGGCAAGGTACGTAGGAAGCCTCCACAAGGTTCAAGGCCAACACCCAGCAGTTCCAATGCCCTTCACATCATTTCACCCCCGTCCCACATAACGTTAAAATGTGGACCTCTTTCAGCGGTAAGTTGTTTTCACCCCATTCAGCAGTAAGCCATTGTCACCCCATTCAACTGTAATCTGTTTTCATTCCATTAAACAGTAATCCATTCTGACCTTAATCAGTGGTAAGACGTTGTGACCCTATGCAATAGTAAGCCGTTGTGACCTCATTAGTGGTAAGATGATAACAATCCCATCCATCGGTAAGCCGTTGTGACCTCAATCAGCGGTAAGCCGTTGAAACCCCATCTAGCGGTAATTCATTGACACATTATCCAACAGTAATCCATTGCGATCTTATCCAATGGTATGCCATTGAAAACCCCAATTGGTGGTAATTCATCATCATATGAACTATGTGGACTTTGATTCCCTTCCATGAGGATATGTAGGAAGTCTCTTCGAGGCTCAAGCCCAAAACCATCGTCATCCTCATGACAGTTCCATTCCATTCACCATCCAATTCATAGAACCTTCCATCATCCATCCTGATTCTTACCCAGGACACCACATCCTGGCGGGATCATGCCCCCCATTCTTCATTCCAACTAATAGTGTTTGGGAGACCCCCCCACGATGTCCCCAGTATCGGTGTTCCTTCATATGATCCACTCTAGTTAGTGTTTTGATCATCTCGATCCATCTCTGCTGGATGTTAAACTTGCGGCATACCATGTGTTAAACATGGGAAGATGAGGAAAACCTCAGATACATGCCCATTTCATATGATTCCCCACGTTCGATGTGGGATGCCTCAGGATTCTGTGCCCTCAAGAAGCCCTATAATAAGGGTCATAAGAAAAAAACGTCAATCCCCCAACATCCAGACATGCTAGTGATATCCAACGTGACTACTCCCCTAACTGAATGTTGCTTCCCTGACCAAACCCCTTGGAATGTCCTGACAGAAGCAGTGTAATTAACTGGTGTCCATGAAGATATGACCCTAAGAAGAGTTTCACAAACAACGTCTTAAGTCTATGAGGGAGACCTAGAATAGGTGACAAGTTCTGAGGAGGAATCCTCAGAAGGAAGAACCGAAATCCCATCATCCCATTTTGATCAAGGAGTAGTTGTCCCTGAATAAGGAGTGGATGCAACCCATCTTTTGAAAGTGGGAATGCGAGGAAACAAAAACTGCGTCTCTCATCCCAGAACAAGACATACACGTGCGCCCGACGAAAGCATCAGAAATAGAAATGGTGAACCTAATGTGAATTTCCTCTCCTCAAAATGCCGATTAGTAGTGCTTGGGGCATAAATGGATTGACATGTCACCGGATACAGTAATCTGGCACCGGGTCCCACCAAGAAAATAGTGGTCCTGACATGAAACTCACCAGATGTCGGGGTAGTAGAACGTTGGGCATCCCATTTTGCGACGTTGTCAGCGTGGATCCCTCTTACCGATCACGGGAGATGGGATGGCGCTGGGGAATTGGATGTCAGTTTCTTTTTCTTACAGCACTAACGAGTTCGTCTCCCTGCTTCTCAGGAATCAGGTTGTTGCCTTAGGGACGTGATCACCATCTTCCCATCTATGTAGGGGCAGGGGTATTGCCAGCACAGCTGCTCCGCATGGCTTCACCTCTTCTACAACGGCCTCTTAATCTATGATCATGGGGCACCCACGCACCATCTCCCTATCAGAAGTTATCCAAAGAAGGGTAATTAATGACCTTGTGTGTAGTTATGTGTAGGAGGGAATAATCCCAACCCTGGATATGGCCGGCCTGGACCTGGAGGCATCCACGCCTCACCATCAACACTGCCCCTGAGGGCCGCGCAGGGAGCCATTTCTCCTCACCCTGGCATACAACTGCTTCGGGAGCCTATCCCCGAAGTGCCTTGACGACTCCCTACCTTACGTTGATGAGGTAGGTGACGTCTGACCAAGCCCGGTCAGAGTCCCAATCTAGGGGCTCCTAGCAAGGGATCCCACCTGGATGTGTCAGCACCACCACCCGATCTTGCTGGAGGAGGATCAGGTAAGCTACGTGCCTTCACCACCGACCCCAGTTCGTCCAACCCGATGCTAGCGTTGGGTGGAATTGGAGGACGCCCACTAAGGGGCGTCAACGTTAGCAGATGCTATGGCTCGAGCAACTATCTAAGCATATCATTAGTTCCCTACATACATTGATTAGGGGCACTTATATGACCAACTAGGATCATGGCCGCAACTGCCCCACGAGTAGGCTGGGTCGACTCTCTTTGTCGCAGGCACAAGCAGTGGTTGCTACGAGCCAACCTGCAGTGATGTCACCCCGTATAGAGGTCCTCCCCATACCACTACCACATGGAGCATGGTCCTTCCCCGCTTCGAGGATCGACATGGAGGTCGGCCCTGTGCCACCCCCAATCTGAATGAAAGACTTCCCCACGACAATGATACTCGGTACGAAAGCCTCTCCTATGCCCATTACACTGGGTATGGAGTCATTCCTCCTACCCCCGATCGCAGATGTAGGGACATTGCTCATCCGGTCTCTCTCCAACATGGGGATCCTCCCTACGTCCTCTCCGTAACTGTTGAAGGTCCTCCTCGTCTCGGCAACCAGAGGGGTGAAGGTCAGTCTTGCTCTACTCGCACCCTGCATGGAGATCCTCTCCATGCTCCTACCAGTTCCAACAGAGGTTTTTCCCACTCTAGCACTATTTATTGAGGTCCTCCCCATGTCCCCTTCGACATTTTTTCCAGTGCTCCTCGCACCCTGGCTTTCTTGGGTGGAAACCCTCTCTGCCCCAGCACCAGTGCGGCCGAAGGGTACTTTGTTAGAAGTCATACCTATCCCAAGGAGCCACCCAAGGGCAGGAAGGAGGGTCATCGCCACCACAAGAAAATCCTAGAAAGGCTAGGATAGAGGTCAAACTGGTCCTCTTATCAGACTCTGAAGTGGAGTATGACTCAACTCGGGAACCCTCCCCTCGCTCATCCGAGTCAAGGGCTGAGGCAAGGACAATGCAAATCAGCATAGTACTCTCGGAATGAAATTTCCATATGATTACCACCTCCCTACATAGGTATATCCAGGAGGATGAAAATCTAGAGACCCCGTAGGTTACGGTTGTGAAATCACCACCATCGTCGCCGGAAGCACTCTCTACCTTCACAAGAGATCACAGAGATCTATTCTGTAGACTAATGGCAGGTGAGAAGAAGCCCGAACCATCGCCAGTAGCCCTAGAACCTGAGCTGGTAACTGCGGCCATCAGGCCATCCTATCATGACATAACAGCCAGGTCGCTACACTCTTAGGAAGACATCCCGAGATTTGGCGGCCAGTCAGCCCGTTTTCCATATTCTCCACCGGCTGACCTGGCATCCCATCAGTCTGCCTCAGTACCGCTACCAGTTCCTCAGCCACCCCTAGTTGATGAATGGGGAAATCAAGGGCCATAACCTAAATCTGATCTGAGGAGCTTCTAGAACATCCTCGCAGTGTATCACTTCCCTAAGAAGTTCTGGCCCGTGGAAGCGCATAATTTCTGCATACCAGAATCCCTCACCCCGGAGGAAGTTGAGTGTTTTTTCTACACCATCTAGTTGGAACATTTCAATATTCATTATTAGCGCGTGTTCTATCCAAGGGTCAAAGCACATTTTGAAGACATCAGCTGGCAATGTCACCTGGATGATCTAGCCGCACTCCCAGTGGCCTAACGCCCCAAGTCAACAGGTTGCCGTGAGGCTTTCCAGCAGCAATGCATTCAAAGTATCAAGTTACTCTGAAAGATTATCAAGGAGGCTACCCCCATGTGAAAATACATGGTTGGGGGTAGTATTCTTCCCTCCTCTTCAGTCCTATTCGGCAACAGCCTGACTTGCTAGGCGATATCGAGGATTTGACCCCAAGAAGGGTCACGGTCAATATGGCCGACCTAGTGGACGAGGAGGACGAGATGGATCTTCTCGATGAAGAATTACCCCCTAAGGTCATGCCACCAATGTTAGACCCATCGGGGAGGGTTACACGCCATCGGAAAAACCTACTAGGTCTCCCTATTCCCACTGAGGAATTTATACTCAGTAGGAATTCTGGTAAGGGTAAAGAGCACGTCAGAGATGTCAAGAACTCCTACCCATCTGCTTTAGTGCAAAAGATGAAGGAGGAACCCGAGAAGGCCACATTGTGCCAAAAAATTGTTGAGAAGAAGAATTTGGTCGATGAACTCCTGGCTGAATGCGCTGCAGAGCGACGACCCGACTATGGCAATTCTAGGCCAGCACAGCAGGGGCAGGAACAACTCCCCCTCGGCGAGTTACCCCCAGGATACCCTGATCATGTCACCCCTGTGGGCAAGGCTGAAGCTGGAGCTCACCACAAGAGGTCATGGTATGTCTCACTAAACCATCTTGAATAGCCCGACAATCTAAGGAATCTGGCCCGAGTTCCCCCAGCTCGCCCGTATGTCGCTCCACTAGCCGCTTCATGAGCCGCTGAGCCTGTTTACGGTGTCGAAGAATCCAACAATGCACTTGTAGTTAGGGATCCCCATCAAGACAGTGACCCCCACCCAGATGATCATATGGCCGTGCTCATAGACCACCTTAAGGCATTGGAAACGCGACAGGTGGCAATCCCACCTATTGGTAAGCCATATCCGGCATGGGTGGATGATATTCCAGCACCTTCGGGTTTCGAGAATCCCAACTTCTCCCCCTTTAACGGGATGGGGGACCCGCCACAGCACCTGGTGCACTTCAACTCAAGGTGTGGGCCCATGCTAGGGACTCCAGCGTAGTAGGAGGTTTCCAATCTATGCTATTTTGTTCAGACGTTGGAGGGGCCGATATTCGTTAGGTACAGCCAGCTCCCCGTTGGATCTGTGACCAGCTGGGAGGACCTTCGCAGGCAATTCCTCTACCAGTTCAGCTCTACCACCCGGAAAACCAGTATCACAGACCTCTTAAAGTGAAAGAAAAGTCCCGATGAGTGAGTCACATACTTTATTTCCTGGTGAAAAGGGGCTCACATACTCCCTTGACATGCCACTGACTTAGGAGAAACTACTGACGATGTTCTTAGGGAATATCAAGATGGAATCGGTTCCTTCTCTGATCACCCAGAACCACCTTTTAAGATTCTAAGACTTCTCCGACAAGGCCCATCGCCTAGAGGAAGCCCTGCAATAGGCCAACCAGACACATCCGTTGCCCTCTATAATTCAAACAAGGAGGGCTTACAGAGCCGAGCCTATCACGGTGGCCCAAATAGAAGCCCCCAGACAGCTGGAGTTACTAGCAGTGGTAGCAGCCCCACAACCTCGCCGAGGCCCTCCTCCTTAGGAAGAACCCCCGGCTCAGCAGCGTCCACCTCAGAATCGGAAAATGCCTCCGCGGAATGCGTCGCCACCGCCCAGGTGGGACAATTAGGGTCCTCCTCCTCGACAGGCCCCTCCAGCTCCTCATCAGGGCCAGGCTCCAAGGGCCCCCTTTCCAAAAAGAAGAAACCAGACTTACTCGTTTAACAAGAATCAGTTCCCTGATTACTTCCATAGCACCTTAGAGCAGGGGGTTGTACGTTTTAATGAGTACAGAAGGCCGGAAGAGAAAAATCTCACCGATCACCCCAACTAATACCCATATCTTCAGATTCTAGGGAACACCCTCAAGCAGTGCTATGTGTTTAAAGACTGGCTTCAAGATCAGGTCGATAACAACATAGTCATGCTGAGCCCTGCCCTGGCACAAGTGGCATGCGTCTTTGTAAGGATAGACAATGGTAGAGACTGCGAAGGCGAGTGGTAGCAGGTTTCTAACCGCAGGTCCAAGAAGTTCGATGGATGGATGGCTCAAAAGATGGTTGTTTGTGCCCATGGAATCATTTGGGCATGCCTGAATCAACTGGAGCCTTCAGAAGCTACGGCCACCACTTCTGCATCATCATCTCAGCCGACCTCTTCCAAGAAGAGCAAGCATCAGCAGCGCAAGGGGAAGCAACATGCCCTTCCAATGACATCATCTTCCCAAACTCTCGGTGACTTTATGCCCCCTGAGATGGGAATTCCTCCCAGAATTCGCCCAGTAGTGGATGAATCTTCAAGTTATAGTCAAGGGTATGCTTCAGTTAATACCGTGGAGTTGGTAATTCCTTATATGACTCCCAACAATGGGGAGTGCCGGGAAAATCTTCCCCACATCCACAGATGATGCCAATTTTGGTGGAGCCACGACTATATGGGCCGTCGAGGCACATCAGCTGGCACCCCCTGTCAGGCTGTGAATGCCATCGAGACCAGACAACAGTCCCAACATAGAGCTCAGCACGCATAGCCTCTTCATCCAGTGTTGTCTAGACAGCCTCCGCTACCATTTGTACTGCTAGATCAGGCAGAACCAATTTTGTCGTGCCACAACCAACTTCGCCCGTCTACAGGCCGATCTCAGTCATCCGGTCGTCGTCCAAAAGCTACTCTTTGGGCTTCGACTAGTGAACAACGGGACATGCCCAACACCAATCAGCCGCAGGTCCACTCGGCAGGGCCCGCTTTGCCTCCTATCGTAGAGCGGCCTTCTGTAAGTAGAAGTTTGTGCTTGGAAAAGAAGTATGATGTCCTCAAGCACATTGCTGGAATCCCAGTGAGGATTTCTATCCTTGAATTCCTTCGCCTATCATCCGATATGTGTGAGGCCCTCACCGAGGCTTTAAAAATCACCCTCTAGTTTGAGACGGAGGTAGCAACTGCAGAAGCCTTTCATGCTGAAACAGTTGAGAATGCCGAATGACATGACATCATTTCGTTCTCTAGAGAAGATTAAGTCTCTCCCATACAGGGACACATCCACGCACTGTACATCACCGGCCAATTTAAAGGCATGGAGGTTTGCCACTGCCTTGTTGACATTGGCTCCGGGATCAACCTTATCCCTTCGCAGACATTATGGAAGCTGGGGTTATCCGAAGATGAACTGACTCCCTCCGATTTAAGGATCCGGGGATATGACAGGACAGTGCAGACCCCGTCAGTAAGATCCATTTGAAGACCCAGTTCAGTGGCCTAGTTGCCAGTACTGAGTTTATGGTTGTCTCACAGGACACTGCGTACAATGCATTGATGGGAAGACCATGGATCCACCTGCACGCGACGGTCCCCTCATCATATCATCAATGCCTCAAGTACCCCCTTAATGATCAAGTAGGTGTACTCCAAGGTGATTCATCTCCATTCACTTATTTTGAATCCCACTACTTGGATGTGGACTAGTACAAGAGTAAGGATAAGCAGATTCAGGCAGGTGAGGTCAAACCCGTCACGGTCACAACTGACCCCTGGGCAGGTCTGGATGATGCCTTCGTCTTCCCAATCCATCAATTGGAGGCCAAAACCCATGATATAGTGCAATACTTTATTTTCTATCGTACAAGAGGAAATCATATTCCCAAGTCCAAGCAATGTCAGAAAATCACCTCGTACTCATACACAAACCAGGCTTAGGTGATCCCGAAACCTCCTACCCCCGTACAGTATCTGGATGTACACCCCTGGAAAAGGCAGTACATCATACATGTCTGTTTTACCAGGCTGGAATTAACTGGATCAAGCCGACATGCCACTATTTCTTTGATATCATCAAGCGTGGCCCCTTGGGCTGAAGACCATATGTGATCAGATCGACTACCTTCATCACTATGGTCTCAGCAGCGCGTGAATCTCCTGATATGCTATAAACTGCTGTCCAGGCTAGTTACAGCCTCCTATAAGGATCTTCCAACCAAGATGAAGCTTCTCCCACTGGGAATATCTCCTCCATAAGCGAAGAAGAGGATCTGGTGGATTCTCCCCTCGTCTTTGAAGAAGGCGTCTCCACTACGGTCGATGAACTGGTACAAGTGAACCTTGGTAGTGAGGAAGGTCTAAGACCCACATTAATTAGTGCTGCCATGTACCTCGAGGAGCAGCAGCAATACGTGGACTTCCTGAATCAGAATCATGATTTATTCGGCTGGAGTTACAGCAAGATGCCAGGAATAGATCCTCAGGTAGCCATCCACCACCTTGATCTCCCGACAAATCATCACTGGTTCAAGCAGCCTCCTAGGAAGATGCACCCCTCTCACAGTGCCATGGTCGAGGCTAAAGTTGACAAGCTTATCAGAGCCAAATTCATCAAGGAGGTCTAGTACCCCAAGTGGCTATCCAACATTGTGCAAGTCAGAAAGAATAACGAACAAATCAGAGTCTGCATCGACTTCTGAGATCTCAAACATCACTGTCTAAGGATGATTTTCCACTTCCAGTGATATAATTGTTGATCGATGATACGACTGGGTTCCAAGCCCTCTCCTTTAGGGATGGGTACTTTGGATATAATCATATCCAGATGGCACCCGAGGATGAAGAGTCCACCACTTTTAGTGTTCCCCAAGGTACTTTCTGTTACAAGGTTATGCCCTTCGTCCTGAAGAATGTTGGTGCCACCTATCAGCGGGCCATACACCGCATATTCAAGACGATCATTGGGACATTGGTGGAATGCTATGTGGATGATCTGGTGGTCAAATATCACCAGTGCCTGGACCATCTCAAGGACCTTTAGAAAGTGTTCGGCTTCCTCCGTTCCCGGCACCTGAAGATAAACCTGATGAAGTGTGCCTTCAGGTTCACCTCTGGGAAGTTTCTTGGATTTTTTGTTAGGTATCGGGGCATCAAGATCAACCTAGAGAAGATCAAGTCAATCATCCAGATGCCTCCCTCGAACAATATTCAGGAGCATCGAGGTTTCCAAGTCCACTTAGCCTACATATGTTGATTCATTAACATTCTGGCCGGGAAGTGTAAGACATTTTCTCGACTAATGAAGAAAGGATCTTCCTATGAATGGGTCGAAGAGTGATAGACCCCGTTTGAGGAAATCAAGTAGTATCTACTCCAGCCTCCAGTATTGAGGCTACCCGTCCCTGGAAATCTGCTAATCCTGTATGTGACTACCTCAGAACGATCTCACAGTTCCCTTCTCAACCAGAAGAACAATGAGGGGATGGAAAAAAGTCTCTACTACCTCAGCTATATGCTCCTCGATACGGATACTAGATACTCCCTCATCGAGAGGAGAAGCCTTGAACATGTATTTTCTATGAAGAAGTTGCGACATTACCTGCAGCACCACGAGGTACAGCTGGTCTCCTAGGTAGACCCACTAAAGTACATCCTGAACCGCCTCATGTTGATGGGTAGACTAGCACGGTGGGCAGTAATCCTCTAGTAGTTTGACATCAGGTTCGTTCCTCAGAAGGCTATCAAGGGACAAGCATTGGCTGATTTTCTTGCTTCCCATCCAACCCCTATAGACTAGTCCCTGGACTTCGATTTTCCCGATGAGGAAATCCTCTCAGTAGATCATGCCATCCCGTGTTGGCAGATGCACTTCGACTGTGCCTCCCAAAGCCCCATCGGTAGAAGGCTCAATGATCCTAGGCTCAACAGAGCGGGCCTGAGTATTGTCTTTATTACACCAGCACAATCCATTCTGCTGTAATTATTCCTATTTTTAGAAGGCTACACCAACAACGAGGCAGAGTATCAGGCTCTTATCACTGGCCTTAAGATGGCCCTCAAGATCGATGTACCCCATTTTCTTGTGGAAGGGGATTCCGAACTAGTCATCAAGAAAGTCAATAGTGGATATGTAATCAGAAATCCAGAGATCGTACTATTGTTGGAGCGCACCCTCCATCTCATGGCCCAGTTTCCATCTTGGACGATGGTTACTCATGTCCCTCGATCTCATAACAGTCGAGCCGATGCCCTGGCCGGCCTGGCTGCATCACTTTCAGAACCCGAGAAGGATGATCTTATCATAAATGTGGCACATCGGAGAGTAATTGGTCTTGTCACCCCAGATGATGACGATGGCCTATGGGTAAGCCATCTTACTACCGAATCCTCCATGTCAGGACCCCCAGGTTCTTCAGATGTAGCGGTTGAAGCGTCTCCCAACTAGAGAGCCCCTTTTTTTTGAGTATCTCCAAAATGGTTACGTCCCGGATTATCGGGCCGAGCGTGAGTGAATCCGATGCCGCGCGCTGTAGTTTACCCTCCAGAGTGGTCCCAGTCTTGAGTAGATCCTCTATAAGCATGGGTTTGATGGTGTTCTTCTCCATTGCATCCAAGGAGTTTAGATTTCTTAGTTCATGCATGAGGTTTATGATGGTTCTTGCAGTGTCCACCTGGATAGGCCGAAGCTGTCCCATCAGATCCGGATACTGGGGTACTTTTGGACCTCCATGATCCATGACTGTATCAAGTTCTCCAAGAGATGTCATGTGTGAAAACTTCATGATAACTTCTTTCATCAGCCGCCAGAACCCCACCAATTACTCCTGGCCATTTGTGGTGTGGGGACTCGATGTCGTGGAACCATATCCACCAGTGACATCTCACCAATGTAGGTTCATCCTGACCGCCACAAATTTCTTTTCCAAGTGGGCAGAGGCAGTTATTCTCAATGAGGTCAAGGTCCTTTCTATCATTGACTTCGTGAGATCCAATACCATCTATCGATTTGGGGTCCCTCATGCTATCCTCACTGATAACGACACTAATTTCCATGTAGCTGAGTTGATGAAATTGTATGCCAAGTACAACATCCATTCGAACCATACCTACCGCTATCACGCACATACGAATGGTTAGATCAAGGAATTAAACAAAAAACTCTCTAACATTTTGCATAAAATGGTTTTTCAGATCAAGAAGAGTTGAACGGACAAGCTCCCCAATGCCCTCTGGGCCTATCAGATGACGACTCGTAATTCCACCCAGGTGACCCCATATTCCCTGGTGTACGGAGCTGAATCCATCCTGCCCATCGAGATCCAGCTACCATGATTACTCACAACTAAATATGACTAGTATTCACCAAATAAGGTGTCTGAAATTCATATAGATGAATTGTAAGTTCTTGATGAGAATAGGCTTCGTGCCCTGCAAAAACTAGAAAGGAATTGGAATAAGATTGCTAGAGCCTTCAACAAGAAGGTTCAACTCCGCTCTTTTTTTCAAGGTTTCATGGTATTGGCCCTCCGAGCACCAATGATCCCCAGTAGGAAACCACCCAAGTTAGAGCCCAAATGGGAAGGGCCTTACATAGTTCCCAGGGTTTACCCCAATGGAGCATACTCCCTAGTGACCATGGATGGCGAGCGTATAATTCCTTCCACCAATGCCAAGTTCCTCAAGCAATACATTTCTTGAGCCTACTGGTCCTGAATTACCTTAAACTGGATGATCCCACATGACCCTAAACATCATTCTGGTCCTTCACGACCTTAAACTAGATGGTCCTGCATGAACTTAAAATGAATGGTGGTCCCGCATGACCTTAAACTGCCTGATGGTTCCACATGACCTTAAACTGCAGAATGGTCTAGCATGACCTTAAACTATCCAGTCCTACATGGCTTTAAATTGTGCATGGTCTTGAATGACCTTAAACTATGCCCTTAGAACTACGTATGTCTTGATTCCCATCTGCATGGGATACGTAGGAATGCTCAAGCGCTTCGTCTTGAGCCCATCCCCTAAACTCTTCTCTTTGACTATTTCCCCTTGGGTATAGTTCTCTCAGGGGATCTTTGTATGATATGGTGTAAGCTTCCTTATCCCTAGTAATACTAGGATTATAATGGTCGCACCATGTTCCCATTACTTGTTCTTCTATCCTCCCGCGTTCTCACCGCATGATGTTAAACTGTATGGCCTTCAAGAACTACGTATGGCTTGATTCCCATCCTCATGGTATATGTCAGAATGCCCGGACATTTTTTCTATTGGCCCAGCCCAAATTCTAGATCTTCCCCTCGGGTCAAGACATATGGTGGGGTGCAGACTTTTTCCCCAATTCATGTTGAGAAAATCTCGATCCGGCCATACCTCCCGCTCCCCGGAGACATTCGCCTCTTTCATAGATGGGTATAGCTAGGCTTCACCCACTCCTTTGACTGGGAATCCATCATCTTTCCCATCTAGAAGCACCCGCTAATGGTATGGATTCTAGGACCAAGTGCTATCTTACCACTTTAGGTCGAAACCCTTGCAGATGTTGAGCAACAAGCCGATAGAAGTCCCGCATTGTGAATATGGTCAGGGGTTGATGCTCATTTATTGTTCCCATTTCAAGTCACTATAGGGAAGTTGTGTTTCGAACATGGTCAACGGTTGTCCTGCGATATTGGAACCACCCCAAGATATCCCAAAAATTGAGTTTAGTGGTTCATTCTACCCCGTTGTATCTCCAAGCGACAAACTCCCTTCGGGCAAAGCCCAAATTTTGACCCCCATATGATGGGGAGAGCCGAGATCGGCTCCTTGTTTCCCACACCGATCACTTCTCACGTGGTCTTAGGAGCTGTGATGAGGTGGTAACCATACGAGAGGGCATATGGCCTTCCCATCTGAGGCCCAGCCTTAGGCCCATTGGCTTTTTTGGGCCCCAGCCCAGGTTCTCTCTTATGGGATTATACAATGTGGTATGGGATTATGTCCTCATTCACGATGGGTTACTCACCGTTCCATAAACATCCCTAGATGAGATACCTTATCCTCTCTTCATCCTCACTACAAGACGTTAAACTGCAAACTGGTCAGGCCTTCCTGACCAAGGCCCAGCCTCTGGCCCCTTGGACTTTTCGATCCCCCGGCCCAGGTTCTCTCTTATGGGATTGTACGGTGTGGTATGGGATTATGACCTCATTCACAACGAGTTACTCCCCGTGCCATACACATCCCCTAATCAGATACCTTATCCTCTCTTTATCCTCAAAGCAAGAAATTAAACTACAAACTGGTCGTACTTTCCTGATTGAGGCCCCACCTCAGGCCCCTGGCCTTTTCGGGCCTCATCCCAGGTTCTCTCTTATGAGATTGTGCGTTGTGGTATGGGATAATGTACTCATTAATGACATGTTACTTTCCATGTCGTACACATCCCCAGATGAGATACCTTATCCACTCTTCGTCCTCATTAAAAGACGTTAAACTGCAAATTGGGTGGGCCTTCCTGACCGAGGCCCAGCCTCAGGCCCCTTGGCCTTTTCGGGCCCCGACCCAAGTTTTTACCCGGATTGTACGGTGTGGTATGGGATTATGTCGTCATTCACATCAGGTTACTCTCCACACCATACAACCCCCTTTTTAGGGAATCCAACCCCTATTTGCGATTCTAGAACTACGTATGGCTTGATTTCCATCCTCATAGGATACGTAGGACCGCCCGAACATCTCGTCTTCGGGTCCAGCCCCATCTTGGCCCCGTGGTCCACATTCCCCAGGAGAGTAGTATATGGTGTGGTATGGGATTATGCTCTCACTCACATAGGGTTTGTAACAACCACGACATTTACCTCTTTCTACTGACGGGTTTTCAACCTCTTGTGCTATCCTCATTTTTTCAAATTGACCACTCCCAAGATGAGCCCCTCGGTCCAATTTGGTGATTCACCAATGTGCGTAAGGGTACTCTGGTTTAATACCTGGAATGTCGGACTCTATTCGGACATGCTTCCACCTGTTTCTCAGGCATCGTGTTCCCCCTCATTATGGATTACATCACCTTTCACACCCGAAGGGACCCCCAAGTGGCACAGATGCTAGGCCTAAGGGCCCTCCTACTATTACAGGCCAATGTCCCCGTGGGTCGCAGACAAAAAAATGATACAAATCCTATATTTTGAATATGGTCAGTAGTCGATGCTCATTTGATTATCCCCATTTTAGGCTAACACAATATGGATGCTGTGTTTCAAACATGGTAAATAGTCATCCTCCATCGTCACGCCATCCCCATTAAGCCCAAAATTTTGGTTACATGATTCACATCCTTTTCCACCTCATCATTTCCAATTAGAACTTCAAAACTCTTGGTACAATTCGTCAGTGCACATCCGCAAGTTAGGAGGAAAAAATCCGTGATAAGGAAATCACTCAGGGCTTCACCGGTTCCCCCATTTCATGTATTTCACGTATTGTGAATACTTTATCCACCCTTGTTTCCTAAACCGAGTTTAGCTCAAGTAGGCTTAGTGATTGTGTTAAGGTCCTCCTTTACTTGGGATAGTCCTTCTTCTCCTTAGTCTGAGCTCTAAGACCATAAACTAAGATCTCTCAAGAACTAAGTGTGGCTTGATTCCCATCCTTATGGGATAGGTAGGAACACCCAGATGTCTCATTTTTGGGTCCATCTCAATTGGAAGCTAGTTTCTCCTTCCCCTTACCCTCTTACCTCTACTTTTTACCCCTTGGCCTGAGGTTTATTTCACAGAATCGCGTACAGTGTGGTATGGGACTATGTCCTAATTTACATCAGGTATGTTTTATTACACCATGTGCATTCCCCCGTTAGCCTCATCTCTACTACGTCTATGCCACATGACGTTAAAATGCATGACTGGTCCCATCACATGACCCTAAACTGTGACATTATCGTCTTGGCCGCATGACGACAAATGAAACTACATTGTGATGTCCTCACTCAAGGAGACACCATGTTTGGTATCGGTCACATTCCATACCATTTTTCAATGCCTGCATACGGCTTGATTCTTGTGGCGATGTCGAGACTTTCTATCCTAGGACCGTCTATTCAAATAAAAACATTCAACTTTAAGGACAAACAAGATACATCAAATACCACTTCTTTTGGTGTGATGGCCACACCCACACACCCCTTTCATCCTAAGCACTGGTAATTTATTGTGCCACCTCCTAGAACTATGTAAAACTTGATTCACATTCTCATGAGATACATAGGAACATCCATGCTCCTTGACTTGGGACCAGGTTAACTTTAGCTTTCAGTCCCTTAACCTAAAACCATCCCATGGAACACGTGGTGGTCAGAACCCCATGTTCTCATTCACGTCAGGTTTTATAATTACCCCACCATGTGTCTCTTACTTTTCCTACCCTCTGTGGTCTGAGATCTATGAACATAAACTAAGACCACTCTATGCCCCTACCACAAGACATTAAAATTCACAACATCTTATAGAACTACGTATGGCTTGATTCCCATCCTCATGGGATACATAGAGACACCCATAAATTTCACCTCGGGTCCAGTCCTAAGAATCATAAATCCTGTTCCTGCTCATTTATAGCCCCTGGTCTGACCCCTTGTGGGGAACCATGTAACTACAACATTGCCATGAACACGTTTGGGATGCCCCACGATGACCATGGGAAGAGACAACTCCCTCGCTATAGAGGTCATGTCTAAAAGTAGGAATAATCCATGACTAGACTGATGCACCCCTCTAATGTGCTTCCACCATTATAGAATAATTTAAAGAGTGTTAGATTCTATATGAATGAACCATCACTCCGCATTCCATGCTTTGAGTGCCCCTTATTCGGACCCTCGTCCCCTTTCGTGTCTAAAGAACCCCCTAACTGTATGAATGATCAGCCCACGACCAGCCTATTGTCCTAGGCCAACGTTCTGGAAGAATAACAGATGACATTTTGAGTCAGGCCTTGTGTTTCGAACATGGTCAGTGGTCGGCCCTCATTTTCTATCCCCATTCCAGGATAACGCAATAAGGATACTATGTTTCGAATGCGGTCAATAGTTATTATTTATTGTCACGCCACACCCATAGTGTTCCGAATCTTGGGTATGGTGATTCACAGATTCCATTCCCCTATTCAGATTTATTCCAACGCCCTTGGCATCACTCCGTTCGTGCACAAGAGCACATTGGGAAAATGACAATTTGGATGTTTTGAGAGCTCCATCCTCCGATCAGATCTCTCCCATTTCCTCCTAGAAATCTGGGCTAGTTATTCAAACCTCGGATGTGTGAAGCTTGGTTGACGCTCCCACAATCAATAGAAGTAATAGTATGAACATCCCTTGTTTATCATATTGGGCGCGATCCGCGTGAGCTTAGGAATGGATTGCTAAGTATTTCATGATTGTGGTTGAATGTGTTAAACCAAACGAACAAGAAAATTAATTCATCCATACATGCAATTCAGAATAAGAAGCAGTAAGGCGAAATGAGTTTAGACAAAACAAGGCCTTTAAGGGTTAGCTTCTTGGATGGATCGTTCTAGCACTGCTACCCTTTCACTGGTGGCCTCTAGGACTACCTCCCGCCCCCTGAGGGCTCTCTCTTCATCGGTGTCTGTAGAGCGCAATCCATTGACCTTATCCTGTGTTTGTGCATGTTCAGTTTGAAGTGTGGATATTTGGTGACCCGCCTCCAATAGTTTCTCTTGTTCGTCTTCTAGATGGGCCCACAACTTCTCCACAAGCTCAAAACAGTTTTCGATGAATATCTCCTTTGCTTTCACATGTTTGTCAGGGCGTCAGGCCTCTTGTTCTGCCTCTATGAACACTTGGATACTCCCTGACTCCTCCCGACACTGGGAAATGTCGGAATGATGACTGCTCTCACGCAGCTTCTCGACCATGTAGTCACAGACCGTCGAATGAAGGCGCTGAGCATCCAACCCTGCAGCACAGAGAATGTGTAGCCAGTTTTGGAATGATGCCATCTGTTTCATCCATTCTGTATGGGGCTGACCAAGAAATAGCTTGATGGACTTTCACCCTTTGCATCGTATCATCTGGCTCTTCTCGGTCACCTCCGAGTATGAATCATCAATTTCCTCGAGGTCTGAAGGCCAATAGTCGGGGAAGGTAGCCAAGATACCAGCAGTTGGGTCTTCTTCGGGCGCCCCTCCCAAGGGTTTGGGCTCTTCAATGCCTGGGTGACCGTCCCCCCTCGCCTCAGTCTCGGTAGCTACCTCGCCGACTTCCGACCCAACCCCGACACGAGTACCACTGATGTCCACCGCTCTCTGCTCACTGAGTGCTGTGGTTGGCTCAGTTTTAGAAGTGTTTCCCAAATGGGACAACACATTTTAAGTTGAATTAAACATAGACAACCCAGGTTCTGCAGCCTGACGAGCTTCCAAGGTTGTGATTACTACACAAAAAAGGAACACCCTGATCAACTGAGATCTCACATGGTGAATGCCAGCGATGAAGTAATGAACTTACAGGAGCCCAAATCATCAGCTTCCAGTGTTCTAGCTGCTATAGGAGCTACCATTGCTGGGGATCCCTCAGGGCCTTTCAGCTCAATAATGGGTGTCGGCTGCCCACCTTGTTCTACTAGTGCCTCCTCCCCTTCTCATGGAGACCCTTGGTTGGATCCCATATACTCTGGAATGGGATAAGGAGATATAATTGAGAGTTACAAAATAATTATGAGTGGAAAGGATGGAAAAGGGCTGAGACGTACCTTATGTTGCTCTGTTATATCTATATCAGAGCCGATGATTTCACTGCTCTCCCGAAGACTCCCTTGGTGGGACTCCCCCTGAGGTCCTCCACCTTCGGGATCCTCTTCTCCTTCACCCCTCCTGCAACTTCTCCTTCTTCCTCCTCTTCTGTCTCATCACCTTTCGGCTCATCGTTGCTGTCATCATCCTCTGATGGAATCTTTTTTAGATCATGCTCTTGGATGAGCATTACTTTCACCAAGAAGGGTGGTTCTACACGCCGACCTCGTTGACGTGCATACACATCTATGGCCGTCAGGTACGCATACTGAAGATGAAAGTTCACCCTGTCAACAACCTGAATGAGTTAGACCTCCACCAGCTGGATTCTGTCTCACATTATCTTCTAGAAAAGAGATTCGGTACCCATCAACTATTTTAGGGTCATCCAAGCTGACCATAGAGCTAGGAAGTTCACGTCACTAGAAGGTTGAAGGAAATATCTTATCTTCTTCCTTGGTATTTCCCTAACTGATACATGAGCCTCTCTCCCCCTAGGCGATGAGTGTCTGGTCACGCCGCGCGATGTCCCCGCTACTGAAGTACCAGCCTGTGCGGGCCGAGTTTCCTGATGTGCCTCTAACCTTTCCTCCCCAGAAACACCCTTCCTAATCTCTCTCCACCTAGGTTCTACATTGGATACCTTGACTTTCCGAACTCGCTTCTGCAAAAGCCCCTCAGGGTACACTATAGCCCAGTTCTCGGCATATTCGGTTGAGAGGCCAACATCAACTCTAGTGGGAGGAAAGGTGATAAAATCACCGGAGCCCTGGGCTATGAACATCTTCCACATTTGGAGAGGAATACAGGGGTACCTCTCTACTCGAACATCTGTTTATACCTTATTCATCATCCACTAAAGGCATCCGAACTGCCTAGAAAACCTGGACGGCTTGTAGGGCTCGCAAAAGATCTTCCTGTCAATTTAAGCCACGAGCACCCCACCTCTGATGCTCTAGAAGTACTCCCTTTGCTCCAGTGAGCCTTTCCCATTTTCTATCATCTAGCCTGTTGGGGTGGGGAATGGGATGAAAGTGAAGTTGGCAGGACTGTCGATCATGATCCTTACTCCATCCTCATTAAGCATCAAAAGCATGACCCTGAAGATGTTCAACAAGGAAGGTCGCAGGCCATTACCTAAAGGACAAATGGAGTTCTGGAAGGTATACCCGCCACAATGGGATGCGGCCCAGCCATAAAAGATCTAGAAGGGGTCACAAATCCTCCTCGGTGACCCTCCTCTTGAGATGCATCCCAAAATGGCATATAGACGGGCCTGCATGGGGACTTCCATATTATATCTTTGATTTGCGGCTATAATGCCGACCATCACCAGGGTCGCTGGACAGACTCCCATCCTTGCGTCCCTCACTGGTAAGAGCCACCCGATCAGGAAGGTGGAAAGAAATTCGGCGTATCAGACATTCTGGTCCCGACTCTTGTTTATGCTGAAGCCCCATGACTAATAGTCCCCCAAATCCAGGATCCTCCAGTACAATCTACTCTTGCTCCTCTGTGCCACAGTCGGACACGTCTCCCTCACCCCGACATCTTGACCTCTGGATCTATTTGCAAGAACACGCTAAAACATTTCTTGTAAGTAATTTCCTTCAAGAAATCTTTGACCCCTAGCCTCTCCTTGTCCATCTCCAGCAGGTGCCATGTCAACATAGGAGTTCGTGATCCGTCATCCCAGGTGTTCCTCGTTGGGAGGAATTCATCGTACTGATGCCCATCCAGAGGGATACCCCCGATGCAATGGATGTCCCAAAGGCTGATGAAAACTTCCCCATGATGAAGGTGGAATGTATTGGTGGTGGGAGTCAATCGAGTAAACATCTCTGTCCCGAGCTCAGGCTGGAAATAGAAATAAATCTGCGACGTCCACACTGCCTCGAACAAACCAATGTGCCGCAGTTCAGCCCCAAAATGGTCGCATGTCTAGTGAACCCAATATGTCCAGAACCATTCACTGGTGAATTTTCCTTGAGACCACAGATCCCAATCCTGCAGCCATCCTTTGGTCTCGTCAGTAACACTCTGATGGATGGTGCTCGCGTAGAGGGATGGAGAACTCTCAACTACATGGTCACTCCCTGAGATGGTCCTGGTCCTAGGATTCTGGACGTAAACATCCAGGTGTCTATTTTCTCAAGAAGGATGGCCATTGTAGGTGATGTTATACCAGGGTAGGTCATCCTTGAGGGTCACCCATGACCGCAGTGTGTCGACCTCAAACCATGGCATAGGTACCACCTCCAAGATTCCGAAGTCCCAGATCGGAAGATTGGAAGACAGTGCATACTCTTTCTACTCTAGGGTTAACATTTTTAAGAGAGTATGTCTGTTAGATACGATCCTTCGGGCGCCATAAACCCCAGGGTTGGTGACCATCTCAGCCCTTCGTGCAGCAGATACGACTTCCCTCTCACCGTCAGCCAGATTGGCAGCCATCTCCTTCCGGCAAGATTTTAAGGAGTTGACATGAAAAAGTAGGATTTGGCATAAAAAAGAAGGAGCCAGTGAAAAAAAAAACTGGTGACCCTGCGCGAAAAATCCGGGTTGGCACAAAAAATCCTGGGTTGGCACGAAAACAGATGACTGATCGCCGAGAATTACACGCAACTGAAGAGTTTTTCGCGTAGGTGGAGGAATTTGTTTTTGGAGCATGAGAGCTCTGGTCTTATCGCTCGGGAAAATCCATACTGAATGGGCGAATCATGGAGATTTTTATAGGAATGAGGGGTAGTTTCACACGCGCACAAAATAGTGGATTGCGCACTCCAGACTGGTTTTTCACGCCGCTCCAGTTTTAAGCACCTGACGACCCCAGGGAGTTCTGTATCTCGGTGTTTCCCTCAGAATCTGACCTCTACGGCCCCTCGCCGATCAGATTTCATGGGGGGGGGGAATTTTTAGAAGCCTAAAAGCACTCTAGGGCTGAAGAAGGTGTGGGTGCGACAAATAGAAGCAATATTTGGAACCGGTGATCCATTACGGGGGTCCTAGAGGGGCGGCGTGAAACAAACGGTGAGCCACGCGAAAAAATATTTCCCGCGTGAAAAACTCTAGGATTTGTGAGAGTTTTCCCCACGGGTGCGGAACTATTTCGCGCCACCTCTCCACACGGTTTATCTCTTCGCTGCTGACATCAGGGTGCACAATATTTTGTGCCGAAGTGTTTTTCGCATGGACCTGCGATCCAGAGCGCCTATAAATAGAAGGCCACCCCTTCAACTTCAACCCAATGAATCTGAACTGCCTCTCCCACACGAAATTCATCTCTCGTGCATGCAAAGAAGATGGATCTCAAGTACTAAATTTTTTGCGCCATATCGCTCGGGGGTCCGCCTTCACACGCGACCACTCGGGCTTGATCCTTGTCCAAATCCCCTCGAACCCCTTTCCCCACGCACAATTATTTCCAATTGCGCGCAATTATTTCTTAAGCATGGAATTCCTTTTGCGCACCAGCCATCTATATTTCGCGCCCAGTGCTCAATTGCGCACCAGCCCAGAATTTTTTGCAGGCGTAATTCCTTTTACGTGCCAGGCCGACCCCTTTTTCACGCAATGGTCGTTTTTGCACAGAAGCCTCTTGCCTTGTGAGACCGTGATGTCCCTCCTCTGAGCATCATTTTTGGGCACCTCCTACACCCACAACACCTTATCCATATACTCACATCTCGTTAAACCTCCTAGGTTTTCATGAAGTAACTTCAAAGTCCCCTGGATGATACCGCCCGTTGCGTTGCTTCGCCTCATTCTTCTTCGCATAGGCACACTAATGACTATTGTTTTTTCGCATAGCCACGCTAACGTGGACCCCATGATGGTTCACTCCATGACACCCCCTCACCACAGATTTTCCTTCCCCTCTGCACCAAGGAGCAGAGGGTACTGATTATGTAAGTCCTAGGGTGCGGAGCAAACCCACCTCGTCCAAGCTGCAACACGTTAAACTGCCAATCACCTTCGTCCTCAGCACTTGACATTAAATTGTGACCTCGCCCCATGCCTCGCACGTGGGATACCGCCACCATGGACATTCTCCACACCCACTGGTCTCCACAGTGGATGATATCCTCTTTATGGGAGTGGCATTTGTCCACAGGGGAAGGGCGACCATCTCAGTGTAAGCCCTTATCTTTCTTGTAGGAGGCAGCATGCCTGCTCCTCCTTTCTTCTTCGGTCCCCAGGGCCAGTGAAGGGTGTGATGGGGAATGGCACTTCTCCTTTCTTCAGTCCCAAGTCCCTCTCCCATTGCTCTCTATCGCCAAGGGGCCTCCATCCTGGAGTAAGTCTTGAATTCTCAGGCTTCTAACCACAGATAAGCGCAAGTTTCCTCTTTGGGCTACTAACTATGTGTACCCTCCACTTCCCACAGACGCACCTTTCATGACATGATCGTCGGTTCTCTGCTATATCTTGTTTCTCACACCGATCATGACTCACGTGGGATTAGAGTGAGCACCGACCATGACATATTCCTTTGACCGCCTCAGTGCGTAAGCCCCAAATGACACCATTCGAACTATGAGGACTTTGATCCTTGCCATGGAAGGGTACGTAGGAAGTCTCCATGAGGTTCTATCCCACCACCACCATCTATCAGACCCCATGTCCTCCGCCATGTCGGTTCACCAACACCCTGGGACACCTCATAGTGTAAGCCCCAAATGACACCCAACTAAACCTGAACTACGAGGTCTTTGATCCTTACTAAGTTAAGGTACATAGGTAGCCTCCTCGAGGTTCTATCCCAACACCTAGTTGTCCCGACACCCCTTCGCATCGGTTCAATACACCTTTTCCACCTAAAATATGAGGCCTTTGATCCTTTCAAAGGTAAGGTACATATGAATCCTCCACGAGGTTCAAGCCCACCACCCATTGGTTCCGAACCCCTTCACGTCGGTTCACCAACACCTTGGGCCTCCTCAGAGCGTAATCCCCAAATGCCCCCCCATATCCTAAACTACAAGGACTTTGATCCTTGCTATGGCAGTGTACACAGGAATCCTCCATGAGGTTCAATCCCACCAAACCGGTCGCTACGAACTCCTTCACGTCGGTTGGCCCCCGTCCCCCATGACATTAAACTATTTCCACCAACTGAACTATGAAGTCTTTGATCCTTTCCAAGGCAAGGTACGTAGGAAGCCTCCACGAGGTTCGAGCCCAACACCCAATAGTTCCGACCCCCTTAACGTCGGTCCACCCCCATCCCGCATGACGTTAAACTGTGGACCTATTACAACGGTAAGTCGTTGTCACCCCATTTAGTGGTAAGCTGTTGTCACTCTATTCAGCAGTAAGTTGTTTTCATTCCATTCGGCAGTAAGCTGTTGGGACCTTAATCAGCAGTAAGAGGTTGTGACCCTATTCCGTAGTAAGTCGTTTCAACCTCATCTGTGGTAAGCCACTGATAGCCCCGTCCATCGGTAAACCATTGTGAACTCAATCCGCAGTAAGCCGTTAAAACCCCATCCAACGGTAAGCCGTTGACACATTATCCAATGATAATCTGTTGCGATCTCATCCAATAGTACGCCATTGAAAACCCCAATTGGCGGTAAGCCATCATTATATGAACTACATGGACTTTGATTCTTTGCCATATGGATACATAGGAAGTCTCTTCTAGGCTCAAGCCCCAAACCATCATCATCCTCATGACGGTTCCATCCCATTCACCATCTAATTCACAGAACCTTCCATCATCCATCCTGATTCATACTCAGGCCGCCACATCCCGGTGGGATCATGCCACCACATTCCAACTAATAGCGTTCGGTAAACCACCCACACGATGGCCCCAGTATCAGTGTTCCCTCAAGGGGGATCCTCCATATGATCCACTCTAGTCAGTGTTCTAATCAGCCCGATCCATCTCCGTTGCACGTTAAACTTGAAGCATACCCTGTGTTAAACATGGGAAGCTGAGGAAAACCTCAGATACTTTCCCATGGCATACGATTCTCCGCGTTCGATGTGGGATGCCTCGGGCTTCCACGCCCTCGAGAAGCCCTATAATAAGAAACATAAGACTGACACGCCAATCCCCCAGCGTCCAGACATGCCAGTGATAACCAACGTGAAAACTATATTAACCGAACGTGCTGCCCTGAACAAAACCCTTGGAATGTCCTGAAAGAAGAACTATCATTAATTGGTGTCCATGAAGATATGGTGCCAGGATGATTTTCACGAACAACGTCTTATGTGTATGAGGGAGACCTGGACATGGTGACGAGTTTCATGGAGGAATCCCCAAGAAGGAAGAATTGACATCCCATCATCCCGTTTTGATCAAGGAGCAGACGTCCATGAATAAGGAGCGGATACCGCCCACCATTGGAAAGCGGGAATGCAGGAAAAAAACTATGTCTCTCATCCCTGAATGAGACGGATGCACACTCCTCGGTGAATGTGTCATAAACACATACATATGGCCTACCGTCTCTATGAATAGTGTAATATATTTTTATCTTTATACCTTTAATTTATTACTTTAAATACTTATATAATGGAAATACAAGATATTTTTATAGTTAGTAAATTATTTATATGATTGATCTAGGATGAATTTTTAATTACCAAAACTACTAAAACAAAATATACATGAAAAACAGAATTGTTGTTACCCGTAATAGTGATTTTTAACAAAGAATTTTTAAGAAACGAGTGATAGAAAATTAATAGTATGTCATAAATGGTATTATATATATGAGTATAGTTATATAATATATGTGTAATAAATATATATTTGTCATATTGGAGTTTTGAACATGTATTATGGAATCCAGACCGAAGGAAGGGGTTAATTTCACAATCTCCTCAATATCCAGGGTTGTATATGACTAAGTATCTGTTGGGGAGTTTTTTATTCCATATCGATATTTTCTATAAAAAGTTTAAATAATATTTTTTATAATCTCTTATAATTTTCTAAAGTAAATTTTACCCTTGTTTTAATTTTTATAAAACAGTTTGAAAGGAATCTTCTGGTCATTTTACAAAAAATGTACCTTTTGAATTTTCTAAAAAATGTATGAAAGGAATGTTTTTTAACTTATACGACATGAAAATATTTTCCCGAATTCATGAATATTCCTTTATAAATTTACAAGGTTATTTTTAAGAAATATTTTTTACTTTATAGTTTAATTATTTTTTTACAAATATGAAATTTTCAAAGTGAAAAGGTTTCTTACCTCAAGAATGTTATAAAACTTTTTTATGGTATTCTATTAATTAAAGAAAAAAAAGTTTTTTCAAATTATTATCAATTGAGGATATTTTATTATGATACTATAATTATTATTTATATAGATGGTTTATGATTAATTTTACTAGGATGTACTATTTTGATACTATTCTCCATATTACATTAGATGGTTTATAATTATGTTTATTGAAAGGGGAAATTATTAAAATTTTGTATACTAGTTTCAATATGAATTTTTATGGGGATTATTCTTCACCCTTTTCAAATGGGAAATTAATTTTACTTAGTATGTGATGGGAGGGACCCTCTATATCCCCTCTATCCATCAGTAGGTCTCATGAGGAAAACTAACACAAGTAGTGGCTAAGGTCTTACCCATTCATGTGATTATTATATTATTTGTTTCCATTTATTTTCTATCATATTATTCATGCCTTATTTAGATTTTGCTGTATAAATACCCTTACGGAGCATCTATTCGCAAAAATTTTCTTATGTTTAATTTTCTCTAGGATGTCAATAAGTATATTATGATTGGTATTCGGGTATGAAATAGGTAAATAATGGTGTTATCAAAGGAAATTTTATGTTTTCAACTGTAATATAATATTCAAGTATATATCGAGTTTTCCATGACTACTAAACTATTTGATCCTTTGTAATGTGATTATTTTTATCTAATTCCAATTTATTATATTAACAATTGAATCTGGGCCATTGTGGTCGAGTTATTTACAAAGTACTTATTCATGCACATATTTTTCACACACACACACAGTGCTCATAAATTTTTATATACATCTGTTTAGTTAAAAAATTATCAAAATAATCAAAATAAAATAAATTTCTCTATTTATTTGTTTGAAAAATTTTCATTGATTTTTACTTTTATTAATTTTTTTAAATCAAATTCAATTTCCTTGTTTCAATTTATGCATCATAAATTTTGGTACACTTAAATAATTTTTAAATTAATATTAATCATCTTTTTTTTAAATTAGAGAACATGTTTTTCTGAAATAAATCATTTCTCCTATAGAACATGAAATTTGGATGTAATAAAGTGGGAATAATAAAAAAACACAAAACTATAGCTAGTTGAATATCCCCCACACTTGAAATTCTCTACTGAATTTTTAAATTAAAAAAATTATAAAATGGGAAAATGAAATACAAGTTGATGGGAAGGATATAAACATGTTATTTACTTATGTATAATGATTTAAGCTCCTAAGTGATCCATTATTTTAACTAAAAAATTAAAGAAAATAAAATATGTGAGTCTTTATTAAAATATAATTAAAATGATAAAGATAAAGACAAAATTCTTCTAGGATCATTACCCAAGTGGGTATTGTGTTTTAATTAATAACATATACACTATTTAATGGTCATTCTAAATCAAAATTTGAATGTAGTTGTTATGATCAAAATGCCCACATTCTATTTCTCTCAATTTTGTTTCAGTAGAAACCAAGATAACAGATCCCTAAGAGAATGAAAATATATATGAACCCCAAGAGTAGGTAGAGAAAAGTGGCATTGTGGTTGAGGTAAGATAAGAGAGGGATGATCCCTATTGTCCTTAGTGGTGTACACATATTAGTGATATGCACATTATTTATGAGGATATAGCCACATCCCCACTTCCCCTTGACTAAACTATTTGTTTTTGAATTTTCCAAATAAAATCAATTTATGGTTATGTGAGAACTGTATAATGGAGAATAATAGAGGAAACACGACTAAGGGGATCCACCCTTGTAGAGATAAGCTATACAAACCCAAAATATCAAAAAAGTGGCTCTAGGAAAAAATCAAACAAGTCTTCCTTTGTAACACCCCGAGATTTTATGAAAAATATTCTTTTTAATTTCATTAATGTCTTGTGTTGTACGCTACACCAAAAGGAGCTTTCACAACACGCATCCTTGACTTGCCTTTCATTACATGCAATCACGACCTTCCTTGATAGCGTGTGTAGTACGCAATACGAAGTTTTACTAAACAACGATATGCTATTAAAATATTATTAAAACTAGCCGTTATGAATAGTAATAACAACTTTTTGAAATTTTTTAAATTTTATTTTTCAAAATGGACTTGATTTTTGGATTCGGAATACCGAAATTATCCTAGGGTGAAATTTTGGTATTTTTCTGAAAACTTTCAATTTTTGATGAATAGTGAAACCACTAAGTGGTAGGTTAAAAACTGAATTTTGCATAAAACCTAATTTTACCGCTTCTGTGAATGGAATTTCGAAAATCCGAGAGACACGGTTAATATCAAGGACAAAAATGTGGTTCAATGAGATGAAAATAATTTTTTGGTGAATAGTAACGTTTTACTTTTTTTTACCACGCTTATAAGTAAATAGGGTAATTAAGGGTAAAAATGATATTATTATTACCCTAACACATGTCCTAATTCTATTGGATAAGTGTAATTCAACCAAAAACAAACTTAGGATTAAAATATGACCATTTAGGTCCACTTGGATTAGATGAGGACATTTATTATTAATTTATTTAAAGAAGGGTTAAAATAGTTAAAATCAAAGTTTAATAACTAAATAATTTTTAATATAGGGTAATACATAAGCTAAATTCGACTATAAATATTAATTAGAAAGATAAAACGATTTCCTACATAATGGTATTTTATTTATAATTTTTAGACTTTATATAAATTAATTTATTTATGACACAACGATGATGCAGTAATTACCCTTTTAAGGAAATGTTAACATAATTGATGTTATAAATACCCAAATAAATGTAATTTGAGCCTTTTTATGAATTACAATAATTTTATAGGTTAATATGATATATTATTGTTGATTTAATCAACTTGGTTAGAACATATAATTCTGTTATGACTTTCACAAAAATCATATATCAAATAGTGTCAAAATTGACACAAAATAGTTTTTAAATAACAAATTATATTATTAATTGTTATTTTATTCCTAAAAATCTAAGGATCGGCCAAATGACTTAGATAAGGATATATATATTAATAATAAATAATTTGGGGTTCGTTTGACATGTTATAGTAAGTGTATTAACCATATAGTGTAAGCAAACAAAAAGACACGGTAAAAGTTAAATTATTTAACTTAGAGTTAAATCTAATTGATAAGGTTAAAATAATAACCTAAACTTGTATAAATCCTATTGGTTGATAGAATATCGACCCATACCCACTTTAGCTTCGAAATAAGACCCTTTGGAACCATTATAAACCGATTTTGACTTTAATATAAAATAATATTTTGAGATATTCCTAAGGTGCCCCTCTCCTCCCTTATAAAAGGACACCTCCTCCCTCTCCTCCTCACACCAATTTGAGCATTCAAGATCGGCCAACCCCTGCCAAAATCTCTTCTCCACTTCCCTAGTATCATCCTAGAGGTCCTGGTCTTCTTCAAAGACCATCCTTAGTTCTTTAAGTGGAGGTTAAGTGAAGGCGCGTCAAAAAGAGGTAATATCCACTACCGATCTTTTTCAATTTCTTTCTTCTTCAACTTCTTCTTCTTTAGTTGTTTCATGATAAAGTAATAACATCAGTATTTACTGTATACTGATATGTTATTATAAATATGAAAAAACTCTAATTAACCTTCTATCCATCCTACGGAAAAAGGAAATCACCGCGCGTGCGTACGTACGGAATACCGTCTCCACGCCGTGGTGTAATCTATTTTACACCACCAACTTAATTGGATGGGTATAATGGTGTAATGAGTAACTATATATGATTATTATAAATTGATATTTATACTGAAATAGTATACATACACTTCAACACAAGTTCACGAACAAGAGAACGATATCATCGCTCGTGCGTACGTACGGACTACCGTCTCCACGACGCGATGAGATTCATTCTCCATGTTAAACATTTAAGAATGATTATAAAGTATATATAAGCAATAATAATGAAATATATGAAATTATAGAGCTACTGGATTTATGTGTATATATATATATGTCATCTACTTAATTCCACTCAATTCAATAAGGAAACGAAAACAACGTTCATGCGTACGTACGGCCTACCGTCTCCATGAACGGTGTATTTCTTTCCATTTATCGATCCATTATATATTTGTATATTCTGAATATATATTATATATAAATAATTTTTTATATTATATAATTAAGTAATAATGATCTAAGTAATCAAATGAATAATTACAAGTTAAAACACGAACGACAAATGAGACGATTTTACCCAAAACACTACTTTAACATGAATTTACAAAAGAACAGGTAATATAAAGTCATAAGTGAACCATATATGATATAATATCAATGAATATGATTCTATAATAAGTCAATGACATTATTTAAATCATTATACAGGATGTTCAGACACTTACGAAGCAAATCAGACCTAAGGTAAGGGAAATATCACAATCTCATTTTTATCCGAGATTGTTTATACTTTGGTATTTACTGGGGTATATTTTATCCTCCACATCCATGTTTCTCCAATATGTAATTTTATTTCCATCCACCTAAAATTGTTTAAATCCAATTTTACCCTTCGGTGAGTTTTTTTAGTAAAGGATATGAAAGGAATCTTTTGTCATTTTTTCGTACGAGATACTTTTCAACTTTTCCGACAAAAGTACGAGAAGAATGTTTTTTTTAAATTATGCGGCATGAATGGATTTTTAAAACATTACTTCCAAGAAGCTTTATTTACAAGTTTTCAAGTTTATTTTTAATCAACTTCTTTTAGTTTAAAATTTTATGACATGTTAAGAAAGGAAAAGTGTTTTTGAAATAGAAAGGATATTTTCCTCAAGAATGAAGTTCAAGTGTTTTATCAAAATTATTTTCCATCTAAGATAATAAAGGGTTCTGTTTTTATCCCTATTATTACATTGATTTGATTATGTTGTGATGGAAATATTTTTATGAATTCCTTTATCTTATATGAATTGTTTTATGATGTCACGATGTTTAAGATTCCCATTTTTATTTCATGGGTTATGTAATGATGTATGATTTATGATTTCGTGGCACACATAATAATGGTTTCATTATGAGATGTGTGGGACCTATATCTCCCTCCAATGAATTGGGTAAAGATTTTATATCTCATGAGATAGACATGGCTGGAACGGTAGGTTATGCCGGTTCAGTGAAACAGGACTGAAACGAGGGTGACTCGATTCAGAAAGGGACTTTGTCCAATAAGATAGTCTTGGCAATGAGTCTTGAATAACAAGAAATGATTCTCTATGATTATGTGTGTATGCCACAAAGTTTCATGTTTTATGTTATGATTATTGTGATTACATTTCACTCCCATGATTTATCCCATATTATGAAATTATGCTCTCTTTTGCAGGTTAAGATTTCCAAAAGATATGTTCTTATGAATATGATGTGATTGATATTTCATTTGTTTACCCTTACTGAGCATTTGAGCTCACCCTTTTATGTTTACTTTTCCCCAGGATATAAAGAAAGGTTTAGGTATAAAAAAAAGATCTTTATGTGAGATGTTGAAGATCTTTCACCAGGATTAGAAGATTACGTTCCGAGTTTCCAAAGACACTAAACTATTACGATCCTTGTGTGTGTGTTTTTGTTATGTACTAAGTATTACGCAAAAGTAATGTAATGTCAATGTACGTCAGGATACGGGTTTCTACAGTTGGTATCAGAGGAAAGGTTTAGTCAACCTTTGGAAACTAGGACGTGAAAACGTTAGTGAGATCCCTAGAGATATTTCTAAGGTATGTCTAGGGATGTCCCTAAGGATAAGTATACGTATATGATATAGTCCTAGAACTATGGTAACGATATTAGATTAAACCAAAGATTTTAGATATTGATGTTACTCCCCCTTTATTATGATTTTTGCCTCTCACACTATTCTTTTTGGGTTTTAGAAAATGGCTGGAAACAAGATGATTCACGATAATGGAGGATATGATGGACAATGGAATGATATTCTTCATAAGCAATCAAATGAAATGGGATTTGGAAGTCCAAACATCATTATTATTCCTAATCAGCAATATCATAATATGATCAATAAAGTAAAATTTGGTAAGTTTCCTGACTCGGCTAATAAGAGAAAGATGGAGTTTCATGATGATCATAGAGGAAAGAAAGTTCAATTTCCCCTATGTAAATCATGTGGGAAGAGGCATCAAGGAGAATGTTTCAAAGGAACTGGAAGATGATTTGGGTGTGGAAAAGAAGGACACAAAGCAAGAAAGTGCAAAGGAAAAGGTTCAGTTAACACCATGGATGAGGATAATGGTATTGCCACGACATCAAAAATGGTTAAATGTTTTAAATGTGGAATGTACGAGCATTATGCAAACCAATGCCCTTAGGGAATGTTTGATGAAGAGAATTGGTATGGTCGTATGAGTAGTATTTTTGTTGATGATGATGAAGAGAATACAAATGATATGTGAGATGAAAGAATTGTTGAAGCTCAGTCAATGGTTTAAGAAGGTAGTGGGATGATTACATGTTTATCAAGTGTAATGTTTTACTATAGAATAAAAAGACATATAAGGATTGTTACACTGTTGTCTTTCCTTAAGTTTTGAAAGTTTATGATGAATGGTATGAGTAACAATGAAAGGTTATTCAGATATTTTTTTTTGGAAAGTGGATGATATGCGCATAATGAAGGGAAAACGAGAAAATGAAATATTTGACAGTATTCATGAGCTCATGATTGATATAAGGACTATGTGATATCATGGTTTGAGTATATAGAATTTTGAGGATTTTGGTATGTGGAAGGTGTTAACTTTTAACTGCATTCATGTTTTCACTAAGGTTTAATGGGTATTCAAGAGAATACATGATTAAGGCCTTTGAATGTTTAGAATGTGACCAACAAGACATATCTTATGATATATGGGGATCAACGATGGTATTAAATCTCTGGTAATCATTTTCACTATATTATGAGAGTGGACTGAAGTATTATGGATAAGCCTAAAGATTGGAATGGATTATGTTGGACATAAGTTAGTATTTTTTAAGGATAGATTTTTTTTCGATATTATTGATGGGATGTTATAGTAATATAGTTTTAGAAAAAGGACAACCTGCAGGACGGGCGACAGCCCATCGCGTCGGACAAGGCCGTGGGAATCGAACCCACAACCGTAGTGTGACTGGCCTTTATCACCTACCACTGGCCTACAGGAAGTCCCTGTTTAGTAGAAACTAGTTTTATTTTATTAAGCGGTATGATATATGAAGTATAAGTTCATTTTTGGAACCATATACGATTAATCTAACCATAAGATGAACTTATAACTTTTCAAACCTTTTGTTTGAGACAGATGGAATGACCCATCATTCTATTACATGATCTGATAACACATCACGAATGACAAATTCAACTTCATTTATTTAAGAGATGAAGTGGAAATTGTCCAAAGAACGACCAACGATGAGACTATACCGAAATCACTAAAGTATTTCTTCTAATTCCAATTTCATCAACTTTAGGGAAATGATCTTGAAAACCAAAAAAGTTGTCCTAGTGCTCTTATATCTGATGAATCATATGGTACCTTAGATCATCACAAATTTATGGCTTTGTGATTGCTGGCTTTTCCATAGCCATGTTCTCTACCACTCTCCATCAGAACATGTTGGTTAGATTTCTCTTCCATATCCATATTTTAACCTATGTGGAAACCCAGTGATTAGTTTATTTGGGTAACCGTTACGTTTCATACTTTTGTTTTTAAAGATTGGTTTTGGTATTCCTTTTTACGATGTGGGTTTCTATTAAAGAAACTTTTGAGTAGTAAACCATTTATAACCCCGGCGAATTTCGAGGGCGAAATTCATTTTAAGGGGGGTAGAATGTAACACCCCAAGATTTTATGAAAAATATTCTTTTTAATTTCATTAATGTCTTGTGTTGTACGCTACACCAAAAGGATATTGCACAACACGCATTCTTGACTTGCCTTTCATTACACGCAATCGCGACCTTCCTTGATAGCGTGTGTAGTACACAATATAGAGTTTTACTAAACAACGATATGCTATTAAAATATTATTAAAACTAGCCGTTATGAATAGTAATAACCACTTTTTGAAATTTTGTTAATTATATTTTTCAAAATGGACTTCATTTTTGGATTTGGAATACCGAAATTAGCCTCGGGTGAAATTTTGGTATTTTTCTGAAAACTTTCAATTTTTGATGAATAGTGAAACCACTAAGTGGTAGGTTAAAAACTGAATTTTGCATAAAACTTAATTTTACCGCTTCTGTGAATGGAATTTAGAAAATCAGAGAGACACAGTTAATATCAAGGACTAAAATGTGGTTCAATGAGATGATTTTTTTGGTGAATAGTAACTTTTTACTTTTTTTTACCACGGTTAAAAGTAAATAGGGTAATTAAGGGTAAAAATGATATTATTATTACCCTAACATATGTAATAATTCTATTGGACAAGTTTAATTAGACCAAAAACAAACTTAGTAATAAAATATGACCATTTAGGTCCACTTGGATTAGATGAGGACATTTATTATTAATTTATTTAAAGAAGGGTTAAAATTGTTAAAATCAAAGTTTAATAACTAAATAATTTTTAATATAGGGTTATACATAAGATAAATTCGACTATAAATATTAATTAGAAATATAAAAAGATTTCCTACATAATGGTATTTTATTTATAATTTTTATACTTTATATAAATTAATTTATTTATGACACAACGATGATGCAGTAATTACCCTTTTAAGGAAATGTTAACATAATTGATGTTATAAATGCCCAAATAAATCTAATTTGAGACTTTTTATGAATTAAACTAATTTTATAGGTTAATATGATATATTATTGTTGATTTAATCAACTTTGTGCGAACATTTAATTTTGTTATGACTTTCACAAAAATCATATATCAAATAGTGTCAAAATTGACACAAAATAGTTTTTAAATAAAATATTATATTATTAATTGTTATTTTATTCCTAAAAATCTAAGGTTTGGAAAAATGACTTAGATAAGGATATATATATTAATAATAAATAATTTGGGGTTCTTTTGGCATGTTATAGTAAGTGTATTAACCATATAGTGTAAGAAAACAAAAAGACACGGTAAAAGTTAAATTATTTAACTTAGAGTTAAATCTAATTGATAAGGTTAAAATAATAACCTAAACTTGTATAAATCCTATTTGTTGATAGGGGTTCGACCCATCCCCACTTTAGATTCGAAATAAGACCCTTTGGAACCATTATAAATCGATTTTGACTTTAATATAAAATAATATTTTGAGATATTCCTAAGGTGCCCCTCTCCTCCCTTATAAAAGGACACCTCCTCCCTCTCCTCCTCACACCAATTTGAGCATTCAAGCTCGGCCAAACCCTGAAAAAATCTCTTCTCCACTTCCCTAGTATCATCCTATAGGTCCTGGTCTTCTTCAAAGACCATCCGTAGTTCTTTAAGTGGAGGTTAAGTGAAGGTGCGTCAAAAAGAGGTAATATCCATTACCGATCTTTTTCAATTTATTTCTTCTTCAACTTCTTCTTCTTTAGTTGTTTCATGATAAAGTAATAACATCAGTATTTCCTATATGCTGATATGTTATTATAAATATTAAATAACTCTAATTAACCTTCTATCCATCCTACGGAAAAAGGAAATCACCGCGCGTGCGTACGTACGGAATACCGTCTCCACTTCGTGGTGTAATCTATTTTCCACCACCACCTTAATTGGATGGGTATAATGGTGTAATGAGTAACTATATATGATTATTATAAAGTGATATTGATACTGAAATAGTATACATACACTTCAACACAAGTTCACGAACATGAGAATGATATCATCGCTCGTGCGTACGTACGGACAACCGTCTCCACGACGCGATGAGATTCATTCTCCATGTTAAACATTTAAGAATGATTATAAAGTATAAATAAGAAATAATAATGAAATATATGACATTATAGAGCTACTGGATTTATGTGTATATATATATGTCATCTACTTAATTCCACTCAATTCAACAAGGAAACGAAAACATCGTTCATGCCTACGTACGGCCTACCGTCTCCATGAACGGTGCATTTCTTTCCATTTATTGATCCATGATATATATGTATATTCTGAATATATATTATATACAAATAATTTTTTATATTCTATAATTATGTAATAATGATCTAAGTAATCATATGAATAATTACAAGTTAAAACACGAACGACAAATGAGACGATTTTACCCAAAACGCTACTTTAAAATGAATTTACAAAAGAACGGGTAATATAAAGTCATAAGTGAACCATATATGATATAATATCAATGAATATGATTCTTTAATAAGTCAATGACATTATTTAAATCATTATACAGGAGGTTCGGACACTTACGAAGCAAATCGGACCTAAAGTAAGGGAAATATCACAATCTCATTTTTATCCGAGATTGTTTATACTTTGGTATTTACTGGGGTGTATTTTATCATCCACATCCATGTTTCTCCAATATGTAATTTTATTTCCATCCACCTACAATTGTTTGAATCCAATTTTACCCTTCGGTGAGTTTTTTTAGTAAAGGATATGAAAGGAATATTTTGTCATTTTTTCATACGAGATACTTTTTAACTTTTCCGACCAAAGTATGAGAAGAATGTTTTTTTAACTTATGCGGCATGAATGGATTTTTAAAACATTACTTCCAAGAAGCTTCATTTAAACGTTTTCAAGTTTATTTTTAATCAACTTCTTTTAGTTTAAAATTGTATGAAATGTTAAGAAAGGAAAAGTGTTTTTGAAATAGAAAGGATATTTTCCTCAAGAATGAAGTTCAAGTGTTTTATCAAAATTATTTTCCATCTAAGATAATAAAGGGTTCTGTTTTTATCCCTATTATTAGATTGATTTGATTATTTTGTGATGGAAATATTTTTATGAATTCCTTTATCTTATATGAATTGTTTTATGATGTCACGATGTTTAAGATTCCCATTTTTATTTAATGGGTTATGTAATGATGTATGATTTATGATTTCATGGCACACATAATAATGGTTTCATTATGAGATGGGTGGGACCTATATCTCCCTACAATGCATTGGGTAAAGATTTTATATCTCATGAGATAGACATGGATGGAATGGTAGGTTATACCGATTCAGTGAAACAGGACTGAAACGAGGGTGACTCGATTCAGAAAGGGACTTTTTCCACTAATATAGTCTTGGCAATCAGTCTTGACTAACAAGAAATGATTCTCTATGATTATGTGTGTATGCCACAAAGTTTCATGTTTTAATCTATGATTATTGTGATTACATTTCACTGCCATGATTTATCCCATGTTATGAAATTATGCTCTCTTTTGCAGGTTAAGATTTCCAAAAGATATGTTCTTTTGAATATGATGTGATTCATATTTCATTTGTTTACCCTTACTGAGCATTTGAGCTCACCCTTTTATGTTTACTTTTCCCCAGGATATAAAGAAAGGTTTAGGTATAAAAAAAGTTCTTTATGGGAGATGTTGAAGATCTTTCACCAGGATTAGAAGATTACGTTCCGAGTTTCCAAAGACACTAAACTATTATGATCCTTGTGTGTGTGTTTTTGTTATGTACTAAGTATTCCGAAAAAGTAATGTAATGTCAATGTACGTCAGGATACGGGTTTCTACATCCTTCAGTCGAACTATTCCAAACAACAACACATAGAAAAAATAAAATAGAAACAAAGAAGGCACATTAGTCACAACAGTTTAGAAGAAAATACATACAGGAACATTTAAAGGATGATGACTTATGATGAGGGATTCATCGATATAGCTCCATAGTGAGGAACCATGAGACTTCCTAGATCCCATAGACAATGCAACCAACCAAAAGGGTTCCTGAAGAGTTGTACCATCACCAAATCCACCAACAAAATCCTAAACATCATGAAATTATTCAAACCTGACTAATATGGGTTTTTTTTGTGAAGGGGAATGATGAAATGGAAGAGGAAACCAAGAAGATGTAGAACTTTCTAGGAATAGAAAAAATGAAACAAAAGGCACCATGATGAAAACCAGAAGGGAATAGAGCGATGAACTATTAAAGAGAGGACATCATCGGTACCGAGTGTTCCTACCTCTTCCATTCAAATCTTCGTACCAGCTCTAAAAAATGGAAATGATACACCTTCCTTGTTCATACTCTAACAAAACCAAATGACCAAAACGTGGAGAGAACCCCATTTAAAAACCTAGAAAACCCTAACCACCCAGTGAAGAACATTTGGTTTTGAAAGGAAGTTCCCCATAAAAACAGGACCTAGAATGAGGAGAGTAGAGAAGTATGCATTAAATAGAGTGTCAAGGACCATAAGCATCGCTCTGCTGGGGGGGGGGGGGGTGCTTTACTTTAAGAGATCACGAACACCATCATTGAGGCCCCAGTCATGAGAAATCGATTCTCATGAAGTTGATGTTTTTTTGAAGATCCCAAGTGTAGATAAATTAAAACCTAATGTGGGAAGAGGAAGGGGAAGTGCTATAGAGAAGGGAGAAAAAGAAGTGGGTGGAGGAAACCATAGACCATCGAGAGTATTGATTTAAACCAACTACATCATGCTCTAAGTCCATTCCCCCCATTACCCTTGTGATTTTATTCTTTAATTACAACCTCCTTGGTCGTCTCTTCCTCAAACCTCCACCCCACATTATCCTCATTGGTAGGATCTTTTTTTTGCATATCCCTCAAAGGTAAGTTATGGATAAAACACATATATAATATATTAATTAATGTAGTAATATGGAAATATAATTAATGAAAAAATAGATAGGGTAAAATCGAATGAAAGTTATAATCTATTCAATGGTTCAACAAGGTTCACTTGTTCCACTTTTAGTTACAACGGTATAATTATAAAATTTTATGAGAGAGAAGTTCTATGAAATAAAGCTTCCACCTCCATGATATATTCTTAAAAAGATGTATGTAATTTCAATTATTGTTCCTTGACTAGATATTGATAGAGTAATATAATTTATCATGATAATTTAGTTATATACTTTATATACACAATAAGCTCTTTAAAATCGTATGAGATCTAGAATCCTCTCACTTATTTAACTAACAATACATCTATTTCATTAAAATTAGAGATATATTCAATAATAATAAATTTTTTTGAATTTTATTTATTTTTAAGTAAAATAAGGAAATTATTTACACAGTGAAAATTTGAGTGAATAATTGGATTTATTCCTAGAAATGATGTCGGTGATTGAAGTATTTCAATAAAGACTAATAAATTAATTTTTTTAATAGTAATGCAGCTGGGGTGATAACTAGGATTATCTCTTAAGGATCATTTTTGATTAATCAGTATTATACAAAACCTATTATTTTTTTAGTTTTTTTTATAGAGGAAAACAAGGGGAAATACATGGGGTTCATTGTGTGTAATGATGACATGAAAGGAAATAATGAAAGAAAACAAAATGATTGTTAGATGAAAAAAGTGTGAATCCTAGGTTCAACCAGTTGTTTTTTAATAAAATTTATACTTATAAAATATATTTTTTTTCATTTAAGAATTAAATAGTAAAATTCCTGATAAATGTATAATGAATAAAGTAGTATTTATATAAATTAGGGAATATATACAAATAGAATTGTAAACTCACATATGAAATTATAAATAAAATTTATATGTCATATAAGTGAAAATATTATATATTTTTATCATGGAATAAGTAAATAATTTTTTTGAAAATGATAAATTAAGTGTTGATATTTTTGTGGCATAGAAATATTTTTTTACTATTTTATAATTGATATATTGATTAAAAATAAAAATTATTTTCTTAAAATAGAATTATAAGTTAATATTACATTGTCTTATGATTATAAGATAATTTTATGAGACCTTGGTGAATATTTCAAAGTGTTAAAAAATTAGATATATTTTTAAAATCCATATTTATCAAATAAATGATGATTTTAATTAAAAATTAAATTTCTTATATTTATAAAATTATTTTAAAAAAATGGAGTTTATTTTTTAATTCTACACATCAAAGAATGGTTGGGGTAAATGTTTGTAATTTGTTTTAAAATAGTTAAATTTTTGGTGAATAGTGAAATATAGTAATTTACTGTATTTAGAAAATACACATATTATTGAGTCATGGCTAATGTATGGAAGATTTAAGAACATAATCTAAAACCATACTTATCCCATTACTTTATTTAGTGATGGAATCAAAACTGCTCATAGTCTTGAACCAAAATATTAAACTAATGAATATAATAATAAAAACCCACCCCTCACCTCTACTATAAACACGAACACTTATACTCACACATCAAAATCCTTGTATCTTGTTAAATGTATTCCCAAATAATTTCCCAAGCCTCTTATCTAGGTCTGAGACCTTTGTTTCTCACCTAAAATCCAAAACCAAGTTCCTTAAAGAGTTTCTCAATGAGAAAAATTCAAGGGGTACAATCCTCTTCAATTTTGTTTTATTTTCCTTTGAATTTATTTATTTTTAATATTCACACCTAACCTCCCCTCATACATGTGAAATGATAACTATATAATCTTAAATATAGTGTAATTTTATTGGGTTAATCTAATATCCATCATCAAAACTCTCCTCTTCTCCTCTTATTCTAAAAAATGAAAACATCGTCCATGATGTCTCAATTTACCACTATCATGGATGATGTTTTTTCATTTTCCTTCACTTCCTTCAAGGGTGAATATAAAAAAATCTATGGTTAAATAATATTTTATTAAACATATTATATGTTATATAATGTTTTTTATCCAAAATATAAATATGACATTAAATAAAATGATATATGATTGTGATGGTTATAAAAACCACAAAAATAAACTAAATCATTTTCATTAATATATTATATAATAAATAAACTTCATATCAAAAAATATAATATATTTTATCATTTAAAATAATGGAAACGTATTAATACCATTTATTTCCACTTCTAGGTGTTTGATTCTATTCGAAAAGAAAATCTATAAGGAACCAACCATGAAAACCATGAAATAAATGCACCAAAACAAGGAAAAACAAATATCAATAAATGGGAGAAAATATGTCATAATAAGATCATATAAGGAATTAAAAACATGAATATGGTTTTTTAATATATTAATAACAATTTTAAACTATTATACATGATATTTGAATACATTTTAATTAATAAGAACCCTAGGTAAGGGACTTTTCATTAAAAATCCTCTTTAAAATTTCTATTTTCACAAAATTAAAAAGTAATGTTTTTTATGAAAAAATTATTGTTTTATGATTATGTTCTGGTTCTTAGGAATAGTCTATGATGAATTATGGGACCTATAACTCTCTCAAATTCATTGGGTTTTTTTATGTTGGAAGTTAACCATAATGATTATTCTAAGTGTAACTGTGATGATTACACCATAAGGTAGCCATGAGGGTTACATGATAAGGTAGGTTTGATGGTTACATTGTAAGGTATCCATGAGGGTTACAAATTATATGTTATACACAAGGGTTAAAATCTTATGTAAGAAATTACCCAATTCAAATATATGGTTTTATTTATGTTTTCAATGTTTTATTGAAATATCATGTTTTCACAATATAAGTATATGGTACTTTAAGGGAGAGAATTATATATTGTGATAATGATTTCTTATGTTTATAATTATTCAGGGAATGAAAATTCCTTTTTATTTTAAGTACCTTACTGAGGGTTTTGTGCTCATAACAATTTTTAAAATTCTTTTCATAGGGTTTAAGGTTGGGTAAGAGAAAACAAGTATATAAGATGAATGCTACAAATAATTTTCATGAAAAGTTTTCAGGTTTTATTAAGATTTTTTTATTATGGAATAAATGATATTATTTTAGTAATACCAACATTTTATTCTTTTGGATTGATATGTATGAATTGTTTCCAAATTATATAAAACTAAAAATTAAAAATATCTTTGGGAATATAAGAATGTGAATTCAAAAAGCATTTACTAGATTATTTGATGTTTAAGGTCGCATCCTTATAGTTGGTATTCGAGTATGGTTTAGATAACATTAGGGGCTGGGATGATGATAATAGAATAACATAAATGATTTTTACCTTACGTATATGATGAATTTTTTTAGCATTTAAAATTTTCCATGTTGATTCATATAATATATGTCTGTTAAGAATGGTTTTCTGAAGAAGAAATAGGAAAAATGAATATTAAGGAATTGAGAGGATGATATCTTTCTGAATCTATAACTTAGAATGGTTGGAATAAGAATCAGGTATTTTGGGAAGGTAGTGGATCAGTTTCCACAAGATATAAGTGGTGGTAAAATTCATGCAAAAGAACAACTATAACTATGCCCAACGAAAATGATGATAGTGGACCATTTTATAAAGAAACACCCTCATACTTTCAGTGGATCTTCTAAATCAGTGTTGGATGAAGGTTAAATTAAATCCCTTGAAAATATATTTGATGTCTTTGGGAGTTCATATAATCAAAAGTTTGGTATTTATATTCATTATTTTTAAGTTTAAGATGAATAGTAGTGGTCAAAGGTCTAGAATATCAGGGAAAGAGAAGAGATGAATGCCTTGGAATGAGATGAATTTAATAATATTTTCCTTGAAAAATATTTTCCTAAGTCAATTGAACTTAGAATGTAAAATACATTACTTGAATTGAAACAAAAGGAAGAATATTTTGTGGCTATGTATGAAGAATAATTCACTTGATTGGAAAGGTACACTCCAAATATTACATGGGATATTGATAGTAAAATCAGTCATTTTTTTCTTTGGATTCAATATAAGATATCAAAGGGCATTGGATTACCATGAATTTAAAATTTTTAAGACAAATTTCCAATGTGATGAATGTGTATAAATGGAGTTTTCTAATAATGAAAAGTACTTTGACAACAAGTAGAAAAAAGTTGAAGATGGAATGAAATGGATAAGAATCAATCAAATAAACCCAAATATAAAAATGTACCGTTTCCAATTTGTGGGAAGTGTGGAAAAAACCTTGGGGAATTCCTTAACAAATACGGGAAGTGTTTTATATGTGGTGTATTTTGACATATGTCTAGATATTTCAATAAAATTATTTTAATGTTGGTACATTTAATTCTGATAAGAAAACTAAAAAATGTTTCAAATGTGGTGAGATGGGGCAATATAAAAATACCTGATCAAAGAAAGATCTGAATGATGGAATGAAGCAAGATTATAAGTAAAATAGTGCAGTGAAATCCTTTGTGACTACTTCATCATATGTTGGACCATAAAATGAAGATATATGTGGTACTTTTTTAATTTAACAATATTTTACCAATAATTTGTTTGATACGGGGTCTACACATTCTTTTATTTCTTATAAATTTTCTGTTAAATTGGAAATTGAACCTCAAGAAATGAAATTTAAATTTATGGTTAAAATAGTATGGGAAATATCAAGGTAAAAAGTAATTTTAAGAAAATTTATTTATTTTTCTGTGGAAAGAAATTCCCTAAAAACCATCTTTTCTTTCCCTTAGTATAGTTTCATGTTATTTTGTGTTTGGAGATTATTTATTTTTATCCTGTTAAGATTTATAGTAGTGATAAAAAAGTTATTTTTATAAAGGGTTAGAGTTTTAATACAAGAATGAACCCATACCTTTAATAACATATTTGGAAACTGAGAAAATATTAAAATATTGAAATGAAAGTTATATTTCCCATATTATTTGAAAAAAGGGAATTATTTAGATTCATTATGTTCCAGTGGTAAATGAATACTTGAATTTTTTTTCATGAAGAGTTTCCTAGATTTATACCTAATTGGAAAGTTGAGTTTAATATTGAAATAGTTCCCCATACTAATAAAATATCTAAAACCCCTTATCAAATCTCTCAAGTGTAACTTCCAGAATTAAAAAATCAGTTATGAGAATTGTTTAATAAAGGTTTCACTGATCCTAGCACTAGACTATGGGGTGATCCAATTTTTTTAATTAAAAATAAAGGTGGATCCATGAGACTTTGCATTAATTATATAGATTTGAATAACATTGCTATTATGAGTATGTATCAATTACTTCATATTGATGAACTATTTGATTAGCTCTAGGGAGATCAGTATTGTTCCATGATTGAATTGAGATCTGGGTACCATCAGCTGAATGCGAAGGATGATAACATTCTAAAAATAACTTTCCATTCTAGATATAGTCATTACAAGTTTACTGTTATGCCATTTGGTTTAAAAAATTCTCTTGATGTATTTATGGATCTTATGAATATAATATTCCATGAATATTTGGATAAGTTTTTTAGTTTTTTTATTGATAATATTTTGGTTTATTCAAAAAGTTATGAGGAAGATGAAAAAAATCTAAGGATTTTTTTACAGACACTCAAAGGGAAAAGTTATATGGGTAATTTAGAAAATGTTATTTTGGTATAACATATTTATTTTCTTTGGAATATTGTAATTAAGTATGTCATAATAGTTGATCCCTCCAAAAAAGTTATTGATAGATGTCTAAGACATATAAATGTTATATAGATTCATAGATATATTTAATTAGAAGGATATTACCGACAGTTGATTAAACAATTTTCATGGTTATCTAGCCTACTAACCAAGATAAAATAATAAGGGGATAAATTTATTTTAATATAGGAATGTGATATTTTTTTAGGAATATAAAAGAAGACTGGTGAATGCTACAGTTTTGTTCATGCCTTCCAGAAATGGTGATTTTTTCATCTAAAATGATTCTTCATCGAAGGGACCTAGTTGTGTAATGATGCATAATGATTAGGTAATTGTTTATGACTGAATCCAACTAAAAACTCATGATTTAAATTATACCACACATGATTTAGAATTAACAGACATGGTTTTCACATTAAAAATTTCAAGGCATCATTTATATGGATCCAAATGTTAAATATATACTGACGATAAAAGTTTGAAGTATATATTTAATCAGAAGCAATTAAACATGAGGTAGAGAAGATATATAGAACTGAAAATGGATTTTGATTTCATGATCAATTACCATCATTGAAAAGAAAAAAAAATGTGGAAGATGACTTGAGTTGAAAACATCATGCTACATTAACCATGTTAGATTTAGGACATGAACCCATGATTAATGATTTGATGAATTTTTTCTTAGAAGTTGTTGGTGTCAGAAATTCTTATGTTTTGTTTCAGGTGATAGTGTAGTCATCTCTAACTAATAGAATTAAGAAAGTAAAAAAGGAAAACTATGAGTTATAGAAGAACATAAAATTGGTTAAGTAATGTAATTTTATAGAATTTAACATTGATAAATATCGTGTTTTGAGATTTCGAAAGAGTTTATGTGTTCCTAGGGATTTATAGTTGAAGAAAGAGTTATTAAGTGAAGCTCATAGTTCTCCTTTTTTAGTTCATCTAGATGGTGTTATGTTGTACAGAGACCTTAAGGAGTATAAATGGTGGGATTGAATGAAAAGAGATATTGCTGATTTTACCATTAAATAATTGAAATGTGAACAAGTTAAATCTAAGTGGAAACTTCCAAAGGGGATGCTTAAATATTTTCCAGTGCGAGAGTGGAAATGGGAAAATATATCCATGGAATTCATGGTGGGAATACCAAATTCTTATCAAGGTAACAATGTTATTTGAGTTAATATTGATCGGCAGACTAAATCTTCAAATTTAATTTCTATTCGAGACACTATTTCTCTAGATCGTCTTTATCAATTGTACCTCAAATAGATTGTTAGGTAGCATGTATTTCCTCTCTCTATTATTTTTTACCGTGATCCTAGGTCCACTTTTAACTTTTAGAAAGGAATTTATAAGTATTTGGGAAGAAAAATAAATTTCATCATAGACTTTCAAACCCAATCTGATGGATAGACTGAGAAAACAATTCAGACATTAGAAGAAATTTTATGTTCTTATTAAATAGATTGATAGGGATTTTGGGAACAACATATTTCTTTATTTTAGTTTTATTATAATAACTATTTCATTATAGTATAAAGATGGAACATTTTAAGGAATTATGTGGGAAGTGGTTTCAAACTCCATAATTTTGGAAAAAATAGGGTAAAGGAATTTGATATGACTATAATTAGTATAGGAGGTGATTGAGAAAGTTCATATGATCCATATATACATGAGGAAAACTTAGAGAAAATAGAAAATTTATGAAGAGAACACGAGGAATGAAATTTCTTTTGAGATAGGTGATCATGTATTTCTAAAATATTCCATTAGAAATGTGTTATTCATTTTGGTCAGATAGAGAAAACAAATCCACGTATCTTTGGACCTTATGAAATCATGTAGATAGTTGGACCATTTGCCTACTGAGTAGCTTGGACTCTAAGTTTATTTCAGGTATACAATGTTTTTTAGGTTTCGATGTTAAGAAAGTATGTGCTAGATTGATCTCATGTTTTGATCCCAAAATTAGTTCAGATGGAAGATAACCTTTCTTATAAGGAAAATCTTATACAAACTCTTTATTGTAGTGAGAAAGTATTGTAGAATAAGGTAATTCACCAGGATACGGTTTTGTGGAGAAACCAAATGGTTTAAGAAGAAACATTGGAATATGAGAATGCTATGTGAGAAAGGCATCCTCACTTTTTAATAAGTAAATAAAAATTGCAAGGATAAAATTTCAAGGAGGGGATAAAGTAATAATATTGTAAATTATAAAATAATTTGTTTTCATTCTGGAATTTAATAGTTAAATTAATTATAAATGTATAATGAAATAAGTTGTATTTATAGAAATTAAGAAATATACACAAATAGAATAGTAACATAACCTATGAAATTATAAATAAAATTTATGTATCTTATAAGTGAAAATATTATGCATTTATATAATGTAACAATTAAATAAGTGTTTTAAAAATTATAAATTAAGTGTTGGAATATATGTGACACATAAATTTTTATTTACAATTTTATAGTTAATATAATTACTTAAATGAAAATTTATTTTTATAAAATATAATCATAGATTAATATTTTGTTTTATTGTGATTATAATATAATTTTTTGAGACCTTAATTAATTTTTCAATGTGTTATTAAATGAGTTATAATTTTAAAATCATTATTTTTTGAATAAATTATTATTTTAATTAAAAATTAAATTTATCATATTTATAAAATTATTTTTGAAAAATGGTTTCCATTTTTTAATTCTACACATCAAAAAATGGTTGGTGTGACATTTTGGGATTTTTCTAAAATAGTTGAATTTATGGTGAATAGTGAAATACAATTCTTTACAGTATTTTGTAATTACATGAATTATAAGGTCATGGATAATGTATGGATGATGTAAGATCATAATCTCAAACTATCTTTATACCTTTACTGTATTTATTCATGTAATAAAAACTATTAATAGTCTTGAGACAAAATATTAAAGTAATTAATTGAATAATAAAAAACACCCCTCTCATCCGCAATAAATACCACCCCTCAGCACCTCTTATCCCCATAACTCTAATTCCTTGTATATTGTTTAATTTCTACCCAATTCCCTTCTCAAGACTCTAAGACACGTCTGAAACCTTTTTTTCTTATAAAAATACCAAAAACCATGTTCTTTAAGGAGGTTCTCAAGGAGAATAATTCAAGGGGTAAAATATTCTTTCATTTTCTTTTATTAGCTTCGCAATTTATTTTATTTTCTTATTCTCTCTTCACCTCCCCTAATCCAAGTGAAATGATAAATCTAGTATCTTATATATATTGTAATGTTATCATGTTAATGGAATATCCATCATCAAACCTCTCATCTTCTCCTCTTGTTCTAAAAATTGAAAACATCATATGTGATGTGTCGATTTACCGCTATCTTGGACTATGTGTTTTAATTTTCCTTTACCGATTTCAATGTTGAGAAAAAAACATTATTATGGAAAAAAAATATTTTTACACATATTTTATGTTATATAATGTTATATATCCAATATATAGACATGATATTAAATAAAATGATATAAGTTTATGATGGTCGTAAAAACCCCCAAAATAACCTAAATCATTTTCATTAATGTTTTATCGAATGAATCATAATCACATGAAAAAATGATATATGGTATCATTAAAAATTCTGGAAACATATTAGTACCATTTCATTCCACTTCTAGAGTTTTTTTTTCATTTTCCAAGAAAATACATAATGAACCACCCATGGAAACCAGAAAATTAATACACCCGAACCATTGAAAATAACAAAATATTTTCAATAAATGGGTGACAAGTTTTCATAAAAAGATCATATAAGGAATTATAAATATAATTATGGTTCTATAATTTTTTAATAACACTATTTTAACCCTTATACATGAGGTTTTAACGTGTTTTAAGTAAGGAAAACCTGAGGTAAGGTACTTTTCTATAAAAACCTTTTTAAATTTATATTTTCAAAAAATTTAATAGGAGTATTTTTATGATGCGAGTATTCTTATTTAATGATTAGATTTTGGTTGTTGGTATTTTTTTATGATGAAGGTTTGTAAATATATCTACCTCTAATTCATTGGGTATGTTTATGTTTTATGATGACCATAATGGTTATTCCAAGTGTAACTGTGATGGTTACACCATAAGGTAACCATGAGGGATACATCCTAAGGTTGCTATGAGGATTACATTATAAGGTATCCATGAAGGTTAAAAATAATATTTTAGCGAAAAGGGTTAAATTATTAAGTAATTAATTCTCCAAGTTATCCTTATGGTTTTATTTATGTTTTATATGTTTTATGGAAATATCATGTTGCCACAAAGTAAGTATATAATACATTAAGGTTATGAAGTATATATAGTGAAAATTATTTCATATGTTTATAAGTATTCATGGACTAGTGGTTACTTTTTATTTTATGCCCCTTAATGATATTTTTATACTCATAAAAATTTTTATAATGTTTCTTAGAGAGTTTAAGGATGGGTAAGAGAAAATAAGAATCCAAGATGAATGTTGTGGATATTTTTCATGAAATTATTTAATTTTTTAAAAATAATTTGTACTATGTAAGAAATGGATAATATTTTAGTAGTAACAAATTTTTATTCTTGTGGAATTAAATGTATTAATTATGTTCTAATTTTTGTAAAATCAAAACTGAAAAGATTTTTTTGGAATGTAAGTAAGTGAATTATAAAATAATTTACTAGATTATGTAATGTTTAAGGCTTGGTCCTTATAGGTTTACTCCATTATCAATTTATAATATTGACATAAATTTGAAAATATATTCAATATAACATATCAATTACCAAAATCTTATTAGGTTATGAAATATAGTTCACTTTTTGTGATCTTTTAGGAACACCAAACAACACCTACTCCATAGTAGAGAATGATGAACACACCATGGCCAGGGAATTTCACCACATTCATCCAAACACATCATATATTATTTATGCACCGATTCTACTCATTTAATCATATATAAGGTGATATATGATATGATAGGGAGAATGTTTGGGGGGTATAATGAAATAATTAAAAATATATTAAAGGGGGATGATCGCCACACCAATCTACAATAGTCCCACTAACCCATTATAGATGGAATTATAATATTGCGAATTTAGAATGGGGATTTAGGAATACTATGTACCTCCCCTGGGAATCACACCCTTAGGTTTGTTACTCAACAATGTCAGAATTGATATGTATGGGAGGGTAATACATTAAAGAAATGGAAAAGGAATATATTTTGTTTTAATAGAAAAACATTATTACAAAATATCTAAAATTATACCCAGCTTCTTGGAGTAGTCATTGGACAAATATTCAATGAATTATATGGTGGAAGTCAGAATGTTTTTATAGTGAACAATGTTAAATATGTGTGATTGAAATTTATTTCACATGTATGTGGATGATATTAAAATTTATTCCATGTATGCACATTATGGATCCTTCTTTGGCCTATTACTCCTCCAAATAATCACAAGACCCTTTGTTACCCTTAAAATTGAAGTTGAGAGAAAATAACTACAACTTTTCATCCATTCTTGATTTGGCCTAATTGAATGAATGGAAATATTATTTCACATATGAACACATGTACATAAATTCCTTGTGCTTTTGTGATGAAATCCTTGTCTCAATATGCTCTTTGGTAATGTTCCTACATTCCCTATATTATATCGATCCATTAATGTGTGTTTCTATAATATCATGCTTTTAAAATCAATGGAAAATGTTGAACTTTTGGGAAAGTTTATTTGTAATGGAAATTTTTATATTTATCAATTAATTTAATAAAGGGAAACTAGTTATTTTACTCTTCATAATTCTAGAAATTTTATCAGACCCCATAATTGGATTCATAACATGTGATTTATTTTTAAGTGAGATTTTTAAAATTTTAGTAAAATTTATAATGTTTTAGAGAATTATTTATTTTGAAAAATATTCATATATTTATTCATTAAAAAACTAGTTCTCCTTAAATCCCTATAAATTTCCTTCTATTTATTTGTTTTTCAAAAGAAATACACCATAAGGGATCTTGGCACAAGATATGGTTCTTTAGATTAGTTTTATCACTATTTGTTGATTTTTTTTTTCATTTGGAACTTCTATTTTCTTAACTGCAAACTGAATAGAATAATTTTAATATGAAATTAATATTATATATATTTATATATAATGATATAAACATTGAATTTGGTTTTGAAAATATCAGATCAATGTATTTTAAGAAAACTAGGATAGAAATTTAGATTGTTAAAAGTTATCTATATATTTTTGATGATAAAATAATTAAATGTTGATCTATGATTCATGTATGGTGTTTTATGACATTAATCCTTTCTAATGTTAGTATTTTTTTTTTGATATTTTACATGTAATTTTAGATATATTTAAGACATATAAAATAATATAATTTTGGGTAGTTGGAGATTTACTAAAACCTTTTAATAATCCTTATAAAAGATATTCATTCCAAGATAAGTAATTTCTATATGAATATAGTGAGGCTAGTTTGAGTGTGATCCAATAAATGGATAAAAAGTTATACTAGATGTAATATTTTCTATATTTTAACTTATCTTAATAATTTAGATACTTTAATGATTTATTTTAAGGCTTATCCTTACATTTTTCTGATTTATAGGATGAGATGAATACAATTTTGAAGTTTAGAAGAAAATTAAATCTTTATCTCTCTAAAAATTAATTCTTTAATAATGGTTGGGCTCGTTGTCCATGTTATAAAATTTTGAGGGATGGTGGTTGATGGATCCGGGTGTGGATGGACAAGATTTATCCATGTTTCTACCAAAAAATGAATAATTCATTGATATGACCCCATGATAGTACACTTAATATTGACCATTCAATAAATGATCAAATATTTACATTTCTTCCAAGTGGAAAGTTCCATTGGAGGTACTATGAAATGGACTATGGTATGGTATTCATCCGATCAAAAATATTGGATGGTATCTTGTATGTCCATGTTGTTGATGAGGGAACTACCCCATAAAATGGGGTTTTCTAATCATTTTGATTTTATGAAATCCTGCATGGCCACATTGGTCACATGAGATTAGGTTTGGCTAATGCCAAGTAAGGTGAAGTAGTGTCGCTTGATTTCAATAAAATTTGAAAGATGATGCAGTGCCACTTGGAGTATCATGGTATGGAATATGATTCCACATTGAACTTGAGGTGTTCTATGTGGAACCACTATCACGTCCCGTCCTCAGGTCCCATGTCATGACTACCCCAAGCCCACCTTCCATAGGCCAGGGGCTGGGGAGTAGCACCAAAGGCATAAATCCTAATAAAAGGGAAGACATTTCCTTTAATATAGTAAACAAACACAATAGAGTACGCAAGCTGAAGTAAGCACAAAGTAATACTGAATAAAAAGTAAGTTCTGAAAGTTAAATGGGATAGAATACAAACCCATCTGAAAAGTACATTATAACTGAAAGTCTAGGACAACATCAAGAAAGTAGAACAACAATCACTAAGTCATCCTCCGAGAATCCCACCTGAAGGGTGGGTACAGATGGTCTCCTCAGTACCTCGGGTCCGTCCGTCCGCTCTGTGTACGTCCCGCCAAGTGGTCCACCTTCGGGTATCGTCCAGCTCCACAAGTCTCTACTACGATCAGTGTTGTCTGTCGTCTGCATCCAACACAACGTAGTGCGGGTATAGCCCGTACAGGGGTGAGAATAACAATACTCAGCAGGGACCCCGTGACCCCCAAAGGTCTCCTAGAATCCACGAAGGATAAAACAAAAATAAAAGATACAATCACAAAGTATTAACCAACTCTACTTAGGTATATGACCATATATATACGTAAGTTTTCAATTACCATTCGGTTCCAAATCTCGAGCCCAAGCACAACCCAGTCCACACAGGAAAGAATTCAATCACATCGATAGTAATGATTGAAAGTCAAGACTCAACTCACACAAGTATATAAATTTTTTAAGGTGATAGAGATGATCAGATGTAGTCACTGATTCATCTAAGCTGGCGGACCCACGTATGATACTAGTCCAACTATGCTGTCGGACCCACGTATGATATAAGACCAGCTACTCTATCGGACCCACATAGGACACTAGAACAAAAGTCAAACTGTCAGACCCATGTTGGATACAAGAATAGTAATCATCACCACCGATCACACAGAGGATTCCAGTATGTTAGTCGTCGTCGTCGAACCCACGGAGGATTCTAGTACTATAGTCATCGTCACCGAACCCACGGAGGATTCCAGTATGGTAGTTGTTGCAGTCACAACCAGCTCTAGGGTTCCTGTACACAACACGCTCGATTCTGGGAGGGTCCGCTCCTCGAGAAAAGGGGGCGATAGATCAACTGTCATGAAGTCCAGAGTTAATGTATCCTAAAGTTTTGTCTTGTCAAAAGGAACCTAACGCGACAGACGACGCGTCAATCGGATGCCCGGTCTGAGAGTTGTTAGCTTTTCTGTTCTAGGGGCATGGTTGGAAATATGCTCGTTCCAAACCCTACCGTTTTCCAAAGTCGTCCAAAATTTAGTTAGAGTATCGAAAAAGGACCGCCTCATCTCAAGGGTCCCAGTGCTGCAGACGGTGTGTCGATCGGACACACAGTCTTAAAGATATTCACCTTTAAGTGGAAACGGGCTCGACCCGTTAAGCCCAGTGGGCCGACGGGTCAGGTCAACCCAGTTTTGGCGGGTCCGACCCGACAGAGGGTCGGACCAGCCCGTTGAATCGCGCGGCCAAGCCCGAAGGGGCGTGGCCCAGCCCTGAGGGGTGCGGCCCGGCCCAGCACGGAGCGGCCCGGCCCAGCGAGGCAAGACACGATGTGGCGCGGCTCGGCCCGAAGGGCCGAGCGATCTGAGGGGGGGGGGCTGCTTTCCCGAACCGGTGGCGCCAAGAGGAGCCACCTTCCCAACCAACCGGATGAAGCCATCTGGCCTTCCTGGTGCAAGAAGCCCGCTCAGGCGGGCCGCGGTTCAGTTGCACGACACCTTCGGGTGCCGCGACTTCTTCACCCGGCCGGCCGAAAAGCCATCCGGTTTGCCGCTGAAGTGGCCCGCAGATTGCGGGCCCCAGTCCTCCACAGTACGGCACCCCATGTGGTGCCGCAATCTCTTTTTGACCCGAATGGCTTCAGTCGACCGATTCTCCTTTGGCCGAGCAGCCCGTAGTTGCGGGCCACATTTTTTCTGCACGCAGCCGGCGCACGACCGCTGCTTCTCCTGCCACCGCCTCTTCCAACGCGCCTCAATCGCAAAAAAAGAGTCTGTAGAGGGTCATCCGGCCGTGTGCGTTCGGCCCATAGCCTTCGCGTTAGGTTTTAGCAATTGGCCAAAGTCAAACCATGTTTCTCAACAAAGAACAAGAACAATTTTAATCAATTACAATTGAACATAATTCCCCTACCTTGAAATTTATGTCACACATCGTCGAGTCGCGGAAGACAAGCGTCGCGGAAGTCGGGTGCCATGAAAAAATGGTGTCAATTCCATCAATGTCAGAGTGCACCCGAAGAAGAAGTGGCGTTGGCGACTTCACGTTTTTCGAATCGTAGAGCGTTTTTTGCCGAGGAAGAAAACTGTTCTTCGTCGGAGGTGTTCTTCGTTGAAGAGAAGAACACTTTTCTTGAGAACTCTCCAAATATCTCTCAACACAACAAGTGCCCCAAAATAAAATAATAGCTAAGGCTATTATTTTATTAACACATGTAATTCAAAATTCAAACCACTTTAATTAATTAAGTGAATCACCTAATTAATTTACCATGGGTTGGAAAAATTAATTAGAGAGAGAAGAAGGTGAAGGGTTATTTTAAAATTCAAAAGTGAGGGGTTGTTCAATTAAATAAAGAGGAGTTAATAGGGAGGTTTAAGGGGAGGTGACGGGATTAGGCTCGTGTGGGCCCCACCTCACAAATATTCTCTCATGGGAGGTTATGTGGGTGTGGGACCCACCTCTAACTCCCCTTGGGAGGAAATAACTATCCTCTCTAAATAAAACTTGTATACAACAAATTTTATTTATTTTATTCTAAATCCCGAAATATTAACTCTTAAACTGCATAAAACGCAACTGCGGTAAAGGACCCCTTAGACGAATACCGGATCTGCGAATTAATTGGTGCCCTCAGATTTCGATTCCAAGTAGTGGTTCAAAAGATAGAAAAACCCGCATGTACATTTACTGAATGTACCTGAACAAAACGTTAGAAATTGATTCCGAGCACACCGGTCCTCAGAATCAAGTGTCGTTAGAAACTAAAGACTCGTAAAATTACAAATTATTTAAGAAAAAATTTTCCTTGAAATTTTCAGGCCTTTACATTACTCCCACCTCAGGGCTTTACATCCCTGTAAAGCTAAAAAACACAATAGAAAAACAAATGGGGGTACTGAGCTCGCATCTGAGCCACCCGCTCCCAAGTGATCTCTTGGAGGTTCCCGTGCTGCCAGCAAATGCACACCATAGGAATCAACCATCTGTGTAGGACCCGCTTCTATCTATCCTCGATCACCACTGGGACCTCCGGAAATGTCGCCCCGTCATCGATGTCCAGCACCCTGTGATCGATGATGTCGGTTGGGTCATGCACGTATCTTCTCAGTTGAGATACGTGGAAGATGTCTTGCACCCGGTGCAACTGAGGTGGAAGGTCCAGGTGGTGAGCCACCTCGCCTACTCTATTGAGGACCTGGAATGGTCCGATGAAATGTGGCGATAACTTGCAGCCCCGACCAAATCTCTGTAGACCCCGTCGAGGTGAGACCTGTAAGAAGATGTGGTCACCATCGTCAAACTCCAATGGTCTCCGCCTCCTCTCAGCATAGGACTTATGTCTGCTCTGTACAGTCTTCATCCACTCTTGGATGATCTGAACCTTCTCCGTCATAGCCTGAACCATCTCTGGACCTACGAGTACTGACTCCCCAGGGTCAGTCCAGCACCGAGGTGATCTGAAAGGTCATCTGTACAGTGCCTCGTATGGTTCCATCCCGATGGTGGAGTGGTAACTGTTGTTGTACGCAAACTCCACCAAAGGTAGGTGATCCTCCCACCTAAAACCAATGTCAAGGACACATGCACAGGACATGTCCTCGAGTGTATGTATGGTCCTCTTTGTCTGACCATCTGTCTGAGGATGGAAGGGGGTGCTTAGACGAAACTGCATCCCAAATGCCTCCTACAACCCCTTCCAAAGCCAAGAAGTAAATCAAGAATCTCGATCGGAAACGATAGTCGATGGCACACCGTGAATCCATACAATCTCATGAATGTAGTGGCGTCCCAAGAACTATACTGGGCCCTGCTCTCTTATCAGTAGGAAGTGGGCCGACTTGGTGAGTCGGTCGACAATCACCCAGATAGAGTCGTGCCCTCTGGATGTACATGGAAGCCCCATCACGATATCCATAGATATCCCATCCAACTTCCACTTCGGTACCTCTAATGGTTGAACCAAGCCTAGTAGTACCTGGTGCTCTGCCTTCACTTGCTGACAAGTGAGGCATCGTGAAATGAACTTTGCTACAACCTTCTTCATACCCTGCCAAGAGTGCTGTCGTCTGAGGTCCTGGTACATCTTCGCCACTCCTGGGTGTACCGCTAGAGGAGAAGTGTGAAACTCCCTCAGCACTTCCTCCTGTAGTGAAACTGGTACCATCGTACGTCCACTAAAGAGGATTTCGTGCTCTCCTCCCTCAGAAAATCCATCAGGCGCCTGCCCTGTAGACATCTGAGCACGTCGTGTCTCACTATCAACGTCTCCACGTTGTGCCTCTATAACCCACTAAAGGAGTGGAGGAGTGACTATGAGTGACTGTAGAAAGGCTGCTCCATCTCTATCTACAAAGGATATCTGCAATGCGGCTAGCTACTCTGTCTCCTCTCCTAGTAGAAAAATACCTGATCTCCTGCTGAGAGCATCAACCACAACGTTCCCCTCCCAGGAGTGTAGACTATCTCAAAGTCCTAGTCCCAGAGCAACTGGAGCCATTTTCATTGTCTCAGGTTTAGTTCCTTCTGTGAAAAGATGTACCTGAGACTCTGGTGGTCAGAGTAGACTATAAAGTGCTCGCCCATTAGATAGTGTCGCCACATCTTCAAGGCGAAGACCACCGCTGCTAACTTCAGGTCATGGTTAGCATAGTTCTTCTCATGCTGTCTCAACTGATGTGAACCATACATGATCACTACTCGCTCCTTCATCAGGACAAACCTGAGTCCGGTCCCTGAAGTGTCGCAGTATACTAAGTACCCAACGCCCTCCTCTGGTAGCCTCAAGATGGGCACACTATTCAACCTCTGCCTCTGCTCCTAAAACTCTACTGACATCTATCTGACCACACAAAGGCTTTCCCCTACTTCATCAAGGATGAAAGCGGTGCTACAACTCTGGAGAAGTCTGGCACAAATATCTAATAGTACCCTGCCAGACCTAGGAAACTCCGCACCTCCGCCACGCTCTTGGGTGACTCCCAAGCAAGTGCTGCCTCGATCTTCGCTGGATCCACTATAACTCTCGCCTCTGAGATGACATGTCCTAAGAAGCATACCACTTGTATCAAAAACTGACACTTTGAGAGCTTACCATAAAGCTGTTTCTCTTGGAGTGTATCTAGTAAAACCCAAAAGTGGTAGGTGTGCTCCTTCTCAGTAGTCGAGTAAATCAATATGTCGTCGATGAAAACTATGACAAATCGATTGAGGTAAGGCTGGGAGTTCCTGTTCATAAAACTCATGAATAATTATTGAAGGTTGGTTACACCGAATGGCCTAACCAAGAACTCATAGTGGCCATACCGACACCTGAAGGTTGTCTTCTTCACATCCTCATATCGAACTCTGAGCTGGTGATAGCCTGACCTGAGGTCTATCTTTGAGAACCATTGTGCTCCCTTGAGCTAATCAAAGAATTTTTCAATCCTCGAGAGTGGGTAATTGTTCTTCACGGTCACCATATTCAGGCGACGGTAGTCAACACACAGTCGTAAGCTCCGATATGCCTTCTTGGAAAATAAAATCATAGAAGCCCAGGGTGAAACACTGGGTCGGATGAATCCCTTTCCCTATAAGTCCTCCAACTGTACCTGCAGCTCACAAAGCATAGCGGGAGCCATCTGATATGCTGGAGTAGATATCGGTAATGTCTGAGGGTACAGTTCTATATAGAAGTATACCTATCTGTGAGGAGGTAGTCCTGGAACATCGTCATGAAAAATGTCTACATACTGATCCACCACAATAGGACAACTCGGACTCCGCACATCAACTTCTCCGAGGATGAGACTAGACAACTAATGTGTGATCGGCTGCCCTCTCCTCTGCAGAAGTCCATCCTGCGCTGCAAAGGCTCCCTTCTCGCTGGTGAAGGTGAACCTGTTCCCATTCGTGCGGATACACATCACTTTGTTCCTAATACAGTCAATCTGAGCAGGGACTGTAGACAACCAGTCCATACCCAAGATGATGTCGTAAGGCCTCGACGCCGCTATAAGAAGATCCTAGCTGAAGCTCTCACCTCCTAGAGTAAGCTCACACTACTGAAAATAGTGCGTAATCATTGAGTCTGTTCCAGTAGGAGTCTCTAACCATAAGGATCGAGCAAATGGCTCCGTCGGAATCTCCGAGCTCCGAACAAGGGTAGCGGAAATAAAATAATGACTCGCACCTGTGTCTATAATTACTGCATTAGGGGTGGAATAGACACAGATAGTACCTTGAATTATCTCAGGTGTGCTGTGTTCGTAGGCCTCGACTGCCTGGAGTTGATCCTACCTCTGTCTTCCGGCTTCTATGGTCGGGGTGGACCTCCTGCTGCTGGTGGTGGTAGAGCCTCAAAACGTCGTCCACCACCTGCTGCTCGTCCAGCACCTCTGCCTTGTCCGCCTTCTCTCTACGGACAGACACAATTGAACCTATGCATATTCCTTGTAGGTCCCTCCACTGTCTGCTTCTCATCTGTACGGGGGTTTGGGCAGTCTCGAGCCATGTGACTCTGCCCACCACATGCATAGCACTGCCTACTCCTCGTATAGCTGGCTCTATTTCGGGTTCCCCACACAACCAAACCTATATCCTGAGGTCAATCTCCTAATGGCTGGGTCCACTTGGACCTTTGCGACATCTATCTACTACCGGCTGCAGAAGACTCCGCTACGTGTCGTCCTGTGGTGGGTCTCACTGCTGGTGTCAGCTCAGCGAGAAATCTCTCCACAAGAAGGGCTCGCTCCAGCACTCCCGCCTGCATTGAAATGCTATGGGAGATCATCACAGCCCTGATCTCGTGTATGAGTCCCTGCTCAAAGTTCTTGGCCCAGAAGAATGGGTCTCATACCATGTCCGTGGAGTAGCGCGAGAGGTCAGTAAACATCACTGAGTAATGAGATACTGTCATGATGCCCTGTTGGAGGTGAAGTAACTCCTGAATCTGCACCGCACGAAGGTTGGTTGGAACAAACTATGAGCGGAAGAGACTCTCGAATTCTGTACAAAGTAGAGATTCCTCATCGTGCACCTGGGGCATCAAGCTCTACCATCTACCTGCTACAGCATGTAGGAGACTCATGACAAGGATCACCATAAGGTCATATGGTGTCCCTACCAATCTGAAGACTTTGACGACAGCCTACATCCAATCCTTGGCTACCTGAGGGTCCATCACTCTGCAGAACTTGGGCGGCCTCTATCGTTGAAACTCATGCAATTCACTCAAGAGGCATCCAATCTCTGCCTCTAGGGATGGTAATATCAGTGGCTCAATGGGTAGTGATACCGCTGGTGCGTCCGGTGTGATGGGGCCCTGCACCGAGGCCTCGTTGCTCTGTGGGATTCCATCTCGTACGTGACTCGGAACCCTAGATGGCTGCCTTTATGGGGCCATCCTGAAAAGATACAGGTTCACCATGGTCAAAACAGTATACCTAGTGTGCTGACACAAAGTAATCATAAAGAAAACTTTTGAAACACACATACAATCAGTGTTTCCGTGCACTGAGTCAAAAATTAGGGGTCAGGGTCCTAGTGTATGGATACATCGGCCACCGCACCATCATTGGACTCCCTGGGCTGAAAACCACTCTCAATACACTTAACACTATTGATTTATAGAAAGGAATCATCAGAGTCCTGAGTTCTGCGGTAGAACTGACTCCTCTGATACCAATTTGTCACAACCCATCCTTGGGGCCCGTTTCGTGAATACCTCAAGCCCGCCTTCCATAGGCCAGGGGTTAGTGACTAGAACCAAAGGCATAAATCCCAATAAAGGGAAGGAATTGACTTTTATTTAGTAAACAAACACAATAGAGTACGCAAGCTGAAGTAGGCACAAAGTAATACTGAATAAAAATTAAGTGCTGAAAGGTAAATGGGCTAGAATACCAACCCATCTAAAAAGTACAGTACAACTAAAAGTCTAGCACAACAGTAGGAAAGTAAAACAACAACCACTAATTCGTCCTCTGGGAATCCCACCTGAAGGGTGGGTACAGATGGTCTCCTCGGTACCTCGGGTCCGTCCTTCCGCTCGGTGTACGTCCCGCCAAGTGGTCCACCTCCGGGTACCGTCCAGTTCCACAAGTCTCTACTACGATTAGTGTTGTCCATCGTCTGTATCCAACACAACGTAGTGCAAGCATAGCTCATGCAGGGTTGAGTATAACAATACTCAGTAGGGACCCCAAGACCTCAGAAGGTCTCCTAGAATCCTTGAAGGATAAACCACAAGGAAAAGATACAATCACGAAGTATCAACCAACTCTAGTTAGGTACATACCCAAACATATACCTAAGTTATCATTCCTAGTTCGGCTCCAACTCTCAACCCTAAGAACAACCCAGTCCACATAGGAAAGAAGTCAATCACACTGATGATAATGATTGAAAGTCAAGATTTAGATCACATAGGTATATAACATTCGTAAGGTGATAGAGATGATCAGATGTAGTAACTGATTCATCTTTGCTGGCGGACCCATGTAGGATACTAGTCCAACTAAGCTGTCGGACCCACGTAAGATACTAGACCAACTACTCTATCGGACCCACGTAGGATACTAGAACAGAAGTCAAACTATTAGACCCACGTAGGATACAAGAACAGTAATCATCGCCGTCGAACCCACAGAGGATTCCATTATGGTATTCATTGTCGCCGAACCCACGGAGGATTCCAGTACGGTAGTCGTCATCGCCAAACCCACAAAGGATTCCAGTACGGTAGTCTTTGTAGTCGCAGCCAGCTCAAGGGTTCCTACACACAACACGCTCGATTCCGGGAGGGTCCGATCCTTGAGCAAAGGGGGCGATACATCAACTATCACGAAGTCCATATTAGATGTATCCCGATGTTATGTCTTGGCAAAAGGAACCCGACACGACAGACGGTGCATCAATCGGACGCTCGGTCTAAGAGTAATTAGCTTTTCCGTTCCAGGGGCCCGGTTGGAAATATCCTCGTTCAAAACGTTGCCATTTTCCAAAGTCATCCAAAACTCACATAGAGTATCAAAAAAGGGCCACTCGTCGTAAGGGTCCTAGTGCTACAGACGGCGCGTCGATCGGACACACGGTCTTAAAGATATTCGCCTTTAAGTGGAAACGGGCCTGGCCCGTTAAGCCCAGTGGGCCGACGGGTCGGGTCAACCCGGTTTTGGAGGGTACGACCCAACATAGGGTCGACCGGCCCGTTGAATCGCGTGGCCCAGCCCAAGGGGTATGGCCCGACATGGTGTGGCCCAGCTCAGCTCAGCCTGGTGCGACACGACCCAGCTGGCCGCAGCTCGGCCCAAAGGGCCGAGCGTTCCGAGGGGGGGAAAGGACCCCTACTTTCCCTAACTGGTGGTGCTAAGTGGTTCCTCCCTCCAAACCAGATGGGCAAAGCTGACCGGCCTTCCTAGAACAAGCGGCCCACTCGAGCAGGCTGCAGTCCAGCTGCGCGGCACCTTCGGGTGCCGCAACTTCTTCACCCGGCCAACCGACAAGCCGACGAGTTCGCCGCTGAAGCGGCCCACGGATTGTGGGCCGCGGTCCTCCGTAGCGTGGCGCCCCATGTGGCGATGCGGTCTCCCTTTGTCCCGGCTGACTTTGGTTGTCTGGTTCTCCTTCGACCTAGCAGCCCGCGGTTTCAGGCCGCGGTTCTTCCGCACGCGGCCGCGCACGCCCACCACTTCTCCCATCGCTGCCTCTTCCAACGCACCTCAATCGCAAACAAAGAGTCTACAGAGGGTCCTCGAGCCATGTGCGTTCGGCTCGTGCCCTCCACGTTAGGTGGTAGAAATTGACCAAAGTAAAACAATGTTTCTAAACCAAGAACACGAACAATTTTAATCAATTAAAATTGAACATAATTCCCCAACCTCGAAATTTATGTCACACGTCATCGAGTCGCGGAAGACAAGCATCACGGTAGTCGGGTGCCACGGAAGAACGGTGTCGATTCCGTCGATGTCGGATTGCACCCAAAGAAGAAGTGTCATTGGGAACTTCATGTTCTTTGAATCTTAGAGCGTTCTTTGTCTAGGAAGAAAGTCATTCTTCGTTGGAGGCATTCTTCGTTGAAGAGAGGAACACTTTTCTCAAGAACTCTCTAAAAATCTCTTAACACAACAAGTGCCCCAAAATAAAATAATAGCTAAGGATATTATTTTATTAACAAATGTAATTCAATATTCAAACCACTTTAATTAATTAAGTGAATCACCTAATTAATTTACCATGGGTTGGAAAAATTAATTAGAGAGAGAAGAAGGTGAAGGGTTATTTTAAAATTCAAAAGTGAGGGGTTGTGCAATTAAATTAAGAGGAGTTAATGGGGAGGTTTAAGGGGAGGTGAAGGGATTAGGCTCATGTAGGCCCCACATTACAAATATTCTCCCATGGGAGGTTATGTGGGTGTGGGACCCACCTCTAACTCCCCTTGGGAGGAAATAACCAACCTCCTTAAATAAAATTTGTACACAACAAATTTTATTTATTTTATTCTAAATCCCCAAATATTAACACTCAACCCGCATAAAACGCAACTGCAGTAATGGTCCCCTTATGAGAATACAGGCACTGCGAATTCATCGGTGCCCTTAGATTTTGATTCGAGCTGCAGTTCAAAAGATTGAAAAACCTGCACGTATGTTTACTGAACGTACCCGAACAAAACTTCAGAAATTGATTCCGGGCACACCGGGCCTCAGAATCAAGTGCCTCCAGAAACCACGGGCTCATAAAATTCCAAAGTATTTAATAAAAAATATTTATTGAAATTTCCGGGTCTTTACAACCACCTTAGAGATAAAGAACTAATTATAATCTTAGGCTGGTGTGTGAGGATATATTTTGACCCCAAACTTTTAATTGGACTTGTCTCATTTCTGCTAAATCATCAGAACCATGTTTGGGTCCATTGGATATCATATGACATGTGAATTATGGTGTTTATTATAAAATTAGAGTATTAATAATTATTTTAAAATATTTTTTTTGAATTATGTTGAAATTAATAGGATGAGTGTTTCATCAAAATCATTCACAGAGTATCAAGTTTTTTAGTACATTTAGCTTTGTGATTTAGGAATTATGAGACTATTTTCAAAAATCACTTGATTTAACACTGAAAATTGTTTTTATTCTTTGATAATAACAAAAAAATTATAATATATTTATAGAAAAATAGAGGATCTTGAATTGAAAATGTGGTTTAGTTACATTAATATAACATGAGATGATTGGTCCACATTGTTTCTTCTTATATTATGTCAACAACACTTTCAGAAAAGGTGAAATTCATTTGAAAATAGACAATATATGATATAGCTATTTAAAAATGAGTTATTGTGTGAATAGTAAATAGAAATAATGGAGTTTTTGTTATGTTTAAAGATAAGGAAAAAATTATCATAATATCCATGAAAATGATAAGTGCAGTATGTGAAATTAATGTTAAGTTTTTATATGAAAATTTGCCTTAAAAATATTTAGTGATCATTGTGAATGATTTGTTAGGAGTAGAACCCTTTAAAAGATAATAGAATGAGATAAATTTGTTCAAATATATCGTAGTATATAATATAATTTAATTTAATTTAATAATTAATTTTCCATGGAACAAAATAGAGTGATGGATGGTGGCATGTATATTATAGTATATAAATTTAGAGTCTTTATGAAGTGGATTCATGTTGATCAGTAGTTATTAAGGGAATCAGTAAAATACCTTAGGTTTTTTGATCCCTCAAACATGGATTTCACTAAATAAATTAATTTCTTAAAGGCGGCGATAGATATTTGTATAATTTGATTAATATGTTTATCTATTATTGAATTAACATTCACTTTTATAGGTTTGGGATATCGTATTTTATTATTGGTGATGTAGTGTCTAGATCACTATGTGTGAAATATTGTATTAATGACAAAAGGATTATTTGATTTTTTTGAGGTGACTATTTCTTGGTATTGGTTTTAATTAATTTATTTCTGGAGGGATGTTGATGATGAAGAGATGACGTGGTGCTCTTCCTCACCTAGAAACTAGGGTAAGAGTGGGATGACTGGTGACTTGACCTCCTCACCCTCAAATATTGGAAGATATCAGACATGAAATATATGATTATTTTCTATTACTCATCCACCACTATGAGTTGATATAGTTTTGATATTTATTGGATATGTTTAGGGATAGGTAATTTCTTAAACATATATTATATGAGATATATGGATATGGGTAGTTTCAATAGTATTATCATTCAATAAAATTATATATGGGATGTGTGGAGATGTTTAAATACTCAAATATCCATGATTTGTGAATGTGATAGAGGTCATTCAATAGAGTGGTGAACCCCCTTCATTCCCATAGCACAAGGGTGAAGGTAAATAATGATTCACTTGATACCATATCACATATTACAAATAAATTTTGTACATAATAGGATTAATTATACATATCATACCCTAGATATGTGTATTTATTATATTATTTTAGTATACAATTTCATCACTGAATATGTGAATTTCCTTATATTTTCATACATGTATACGTAGGTAAATTTGGATACTTTTATTTTATGTGGATGGTGTTTTGTATTTACTTTAACAATTAAATGATAGGTGGAGGTGTTTATTTCCTATAGTACATCCAAGTTAGGTGAATAGGTCTATTTCCTCTAGCATCTCACAATTTGTGAATCTATGGTGAATTGTTAGGCTAGGAATCTATAATGGCGTGTGTGATTAGTTTTATCTTTCTATGTTATTATATATTAATTTAATTTTATTTACTGAGCTCTATGGAAGTGAGTTATTATTATCCTGATTGGGTTTGATTATTATTTTTTCTATGTTTCTTGTAATGACATGGCATAAATTGTTTAAAATTTATATATAATTTGTCCCCATTTACACTTGATTCTTTCTTCAAGCAAGTTCATTACTTTAGAAAACCATACCATGGTATTATAATAGACACCCCAATATGTTGAATTGTATATTTTACACCTTTTATCCATATAGATAAGTGGATGCATAATATGGATGGCCATGTAGTTGGGAAATATGGGTATATGTGGATAGCTAGTAGAGTGGTGATCATTGTGGAAATTATCCTTAAACCATTAGTGTTTGGGATTTCACAAGTTGGGATGTGTCACTTATATTCAGTGTTTTTAGTTGTACCTAATCTTTTCAATGTATTAGTATGCCCAATAATATGGTGATTTATTTTATTAGGGACATTTTAACTTGATATTTTTTTATATTTTCTTGAGATTTTTATTTACTGTTAAATTTATTTTTCATTCATGTATTAGGGATGTTGGTGTGTAATGGCTGGTGAATAGTTGATTTAGAGGTCATGCCTCTGATGTTTTATGGATACCTCAGTACATATTTATATCCCCTAGACTATTGGAGGTGGGCTTGGGGAGTTCAAATACCTATTAGTTGGGATGTGTCTGATTGTTATTAGTTAAATGAGATAGATTATAGAGTTAAGAAAATGTAATGGTTGGTTGGAATCATTATATTGAGTCTTAATAAGGATCTCTATAAAATTTATTACTAATAGAATAATTTTTATAGGATGTATTTAGTAATGTATTCCTGGTCATGAATCTTATTTATAACACAAGATATAAAACATAGTCCATAAACAAGGTTTATAAAGGGGGATCACAGGTCATATAAATCCACACCATAGTTTGTGATTTGATGATTGATTTGATTAAATCCATGGAGATCTAGTGTGGGACATATGAGAAGAGTTATCAATATCTTCACTATGTTCTATTAGTATGAGGTCAAGATTCTATATAGAAGATAGTGGGAAATGATTAAAAAGATATGATGTTGTGTTTTTCATTAATGGTTATGATGGAAAGCTGAATTTTGGATAATAGATGGTACACTATTGCATAGTTCTAGATAAAGGGATTCACAAGAACCCAATAATACTCAAATATTGTCCTTTTTTCATGGTAGTATCAATATGGTATGGTATGGGAGTGAAATTTATCAATGTTTTTCAACTTTTTGTCTCATATGTTCTGAGTTGATTATGATTTTGAATTACTTATTTTGTAGTCTTTGAGACTATATGAACTTTTTTATATATTTTAGAGATACACCATTGAGTTTTAAACAATTAGGTTGCCACCAGTTGGTGTTTCTATATTTATAGGTTTTTTGTCAAAGCAGTACAATAGTGATGCAGTAAGGGTTGGGACATCTAGTGATGATAAATATGATTATAAAGAATTAATTCCATAATAGGAATCCACATGGATAACTAGATTGTGGAATTCTCTTAGGGGAAGTATATTCATCATTTTCCTCAGTTTATAGCTATGGGTAGTTAATATGGGGATGTATTATAATGATTCAAATTTAATATGTAATTGTCTATTGGTTTGGGAATGAGAAACTTATTGGAATAAACTATGGATATTAATGTTAGGATTATAAAAATATTGGTTCCAAGTCCATACATGGATTCATTGTCGTCACTTTTCTCTAGCTAGGTGATATTGCATAGTTTAGTATAGATCTTTATACAAGTTTCAATGAATTATGAATAACCTAATTCACCGCTGGATTAATTACAAGGAATCTATGTTCTGGGTACAATATATTTATTATAGTCATCACACCTTAGTGTAATGATCATGGATAAGAAAGGTTGTTAGTGTTTTCTCTATAATGAGAATAGGGATATATGGAAAAAACTCATTGACTTGGTGAACTATTATTACAAGTATCCAAGGGATGATTTGAAAGTACTAGTTAATGCCTATGTATTATATACTAATGTTTTTATTCATACATGGATATGATTTTTGGGTAGAAGAGAGAATCCTATAACGGTGAGATTATTCATTATAGTTGGGCAATGTCTCATAGATATTAGAAAAGGTTGGATGTATATTCATAATGGATAAAGTGGTGATCCTTTTAATGTGGATTTCATTAAATAAAGTAAATAGGTAGTGATGAAATGAATCTGGTGACTATATTTGATTATATCATTAATCATCTCCACATATAATTGAAATGTTCAATGTTTTTTCCTTAATAAGTTGTTTCGTTATGAGATGCATAATATTATTGTTTCTTTATGGGCTGAAACTTGGGGGAACCCTTGGATACCCTTTGAGTAGGGTTTTATAAGTGGAATAAAGTTTTATAGAATTATTTAGTAGTATAATGAAATTGTTCTAAATATTTTTTGAGAAATTATAAAATATGAATTGAGTGTCATCTTTTCTATCAGAAGAATAAATATTAGTTATTCCATCAATAGGACTATGAGACTCTATTAAGACGATATTTATTTGTTATATAAATATAGTCATCATCATTTATAGATAAACCTTTAGTTCTATTAAAACTCAATAAATGTGGTGGATGAAAAATTTAGTTGCGTCTAGATGAATGTTCATCTAACACACTACACCTTTATTTAAAGGATGATATCTTGATGATCTTCCTAGGAATGGATGGGTATTGTTGGAAAGGTATGGATGAATATATTAATCGGGGCCAACACTTTAAACTGATGATAACCCAAAAAGGTGAAGTATGAGATGTGGTGTAAGTGGATCATATTAGTAATTTTTGTGGGAATATTGATGATGTTTATTATTAAAGGATTACCTTTTCTAGTATGAAATATCGATGAGTTTTTTTATTAGGCTAAACTTGGTTTGTTTATTTTCTTAGATAAAATTTTTATGGTGGGTATTTTGTAAAATCCTAAGTTTCCTTTTACTGGAGAATTTTCCACTTGTGGTAAAGTTTTTTTTCAAGGGGAATATTTTTTTTGAATTTATAAATTAATTTAAGATGGTTAAAGTTGATATTTTAAACATTCTATTGAATTTAAAAATATTTAAAAAACTATATAATTTGATTCAGATCATGTGATTTATGTTTTTGTAGGATTTTGGGAATTTTAATGAGATGGATTGATTTTTAAAGAATTAAAAGGTTTGAATAATAATAATAACAATTATTATTATTATTATATTTATTAAAAAATTTAATTTTCATTAAATCGAAATATATTTCCTCTTAGGGAATTTTTTTCCATTAATCATAATTCCCCTTCTATATAAATTTATTTGGACTCTAAGGAAGGAATAATCAAAGGAATAATAAAGGGACTTAGGCATATGGTATGGTTATTTTTATCATTTTATCATTGTTTCTTTATTTTTTTATACGAATCCTATTTATATTATTTCTAGAATAAATAGGTGAATTTTAATTTGAATATTGACAGTATTATTTTATGTATAAATGTTTAAATGCTAAATTTTATTCGGTTGAAATATGATGAATGGATTTTGGGAAAATATTGGTAGAAGTTTTTATTCTCAAAATTTTTCTCTAATTTTTTTTGGATAAAACCTTTAAATTATAGGCTAGGATTTATATATGATGTTATCCAATTCCAATCCTTTCTAATATCTTTATGTTTTCTGAAAATTTTAACTTTAATTAATGATATATTTTAAAGTGATGAAATCACTCTATTTTTATATAATTTTGTGATTTATTAAAATCTATTAATTACAATAAATAAATCTATACATTTCGGGATAAATAATTTCTATTCAAATATTATAATACTAGTTTGTGGAAGATCTAATGATCACATTATAAGTTATGTTAGAGTAAAAGTTTTCTACAATTTCACATCATTTATAAATTTAGGTTCCTTAACTGTTGATTTACAAGTTAATTCTTAGTTTTTTGTGATTAATGTGATACTAAAAATCCACTATTGATGTTTGGATAACAATTATATCTTTTGATCTTGAAACAAGTAGCCACGATTGGTGGCAGGGCTCACCGGTGGTGATATAAATAATGAAAGGATAGTGGGTGTTGGATCTAGGCATGAATGTTTGAGATTCATCCATGTAGCCCTTAGTTAATATAAATCACGTGTGAACTATCTCACTAGTGGTGTTTTCAATATTGTCCATACAATCAATGATCATACAATTGTATTTGTGATATATAGACCATACCACTAACAATAAGTATTATATACTTGAGGGTTTGGAAGCTATTCGATTAGAATAATTGAACTACATCATACATGGCCGCATTAGCCACATGAACCACCCATAGATTGGGTAGTTATATCATTTTGTTAAGATAGCATCCCATGTGTAAAATTATGTCATGCTCTATTTGACTCCACTCTTGCTAAGAGATGAAAAGTGGATCCTTATGATTTTAATCAGAAAACCGAGAAAATGTCATTCCATCTAGAGTAACTCCTCTAAAATGAAATGGGTTACATATGGAATCCCTCTCAAATCTAGTACTTTTCTTACATGAGTGGGTGTGTGCGATTATGGATTTCAACCTTGAAAGTCTCGTTGGAGTCCTCTCGATGCTTTGAACACATTGAAAGTATGTTGGGATCAATTAAAGATAATGTGATGGGTGAATTAATGATATTAAGATCAAGTAAATGTGAAATTTTTAGTACAGAGTAATAACAATTGAATTATTTAAGAAACGAGGATTTGTGATTCATTACAACAAATCATTGGGTATGATGTTTATGAGTTAGTTGAGCTCATTGAAGTTTTTATTATTGAACCGATTACTAGAATAACTTGAGTTTTCCCTTTAAAATATATCTACTATTTTATAATAATAATAATAATAATAATAATAATAATAATTGATATGATTTTGTGACCTTATAAGAGGAGATTTTATTGAAATTTTTTATGATTCACTTCACTGTAAAAATTGGTGGTTTGTTGAAATTTATGAATTAGTGGACATGATACGTTTTTATTGAAAATTATAGGAGATAATTAATATTTAAATTCATTATTAATGGATTATTTTGGAAACAATTACATAAAATTGAAATTAATTATAAAACAATGAATTTATACAATGGTTAAATGAAAAAGAGTTTGGATGTGAATAGTAAGAAAAATGTTTTTAGTTTGTGTTATATTTATTGATTTGAAAAAATAATTATCATATGATCGATGATAATAAAAAATGAAGTATGAATAATTTAATTCATCATATTGAATTAAAAGTGTTGTTAGGGAGATTTTATGATTACTCTGATCGTGATTTTGATTCTCAGTCAAGTTTACCCAAGAGATGAAGGTAAAATGGTACTTGTAGTTTAGCATAGGTTATCGAATCCTCAGAGACCTAAGAAGAAACCTATAGACACGTATATTCTATGGACTGTTTTCGGCTATGAAGTGGACAACATTGATTGATTTTAGATGAGTTTAGAGGATATCTAACAGATTTAAGTGAATTCAATTTAAAAGAATGAGTTGATCCTAGGTTATCGCTTGGGGTGGATTGGACGTATTTCCTTTTCAAAGATTTCAATTTCTTATAATTGAGATTTTTTCATTTAAGAAGATAAAACAACATCATCACTTAATGGTTCAATGCCTACAACCTTTAATACTAATCTCCTATACACTTGAAGGATCATGGTTTTGAGAACTTCAAGGTAAAGGTTCGTATTAGCACATGAAGTGTGTGGCCTTAAATTCAACAAGGACGATGGAGTTTAAAAATCATCAAATAAAAATATCAATTTAAGAAGTGATTATACATTAATGGGGTGATAAATAACATCCAATACAGCCCTTTGATACTCCCTTTGATAAACTCCATAAGTGGGTTATCCCTCCATTGATTCTATGGTTTCAATGGAAGCGGAAAGTAGACTCATGAGGGAGTACATGGAGAAGTAAAGAAAACAACAAAAATAAAATGATCACTCCACCGTTGTGTGAATAATTTCACAATATTTGGTGTGAATAAATTCACACCTTGAGTAAAGGGTATCAAAGTGAGATGTAGAACAACATAATAAGATGAGAAGAAGAATGTTTATTAAGAAACTAAATTGAATTAAACAACTTACAAGTGAAAGACAAATTTGAGACAACAAAATCACAGCATAACATTACAATTGAACCAAGCACCCAAGATTAAAAACTCCTTCACCACCACTGCCTTAAATAGGAATTTTGGGAGACTTGGGTCTAGTATCCAACAGTACAAAGGATCCCACTTGAGTATGGTAGGCCTAGGGTGGTGGAAAGTAAGGGAGAGGAGACTTTTCCACCCTTGACCCGAGGTGGCAGCCAGCTTGCTTCCACCGAACAGACGCGCTTGTAAGTACTTCTAGATTTCCGAATCAGAGTGGGACATAGAAGAATAAAATGGATCCCCTGATTTCTTATAACGGTGTGTAAAATGTGGGCCCATTTGAAGTTCCGGATTCCGATATATGATCATATTAGTGGGCTGTTTTTCAGGGCCGCAGAATCTGGCCCAGAATTTTATCTCTAACTTGGGCCGCCTAAATGGACACAATGGATTCTGAATTAGCATTGGATCCTTTAGAGGGATTTTTTACTATACTTGTCTTCTATCATCCCACGAAATGTGGGATTAATTGGGCCTGTATGTTGGGACCCACAGTCTCATCAGTGGGCTGGTGTCCAATCAGCCTTCTCCAGAATTGCTTCCTTTCATTGCGAAATATCTCCATCATCCTCCATGAATTCTCCATTGATCCCTGAATCAAACATGTTAATATTTAAGTTTAGATAAATTTAGAAAAATATAAAATTAAAATATATATAATTAGATTCCTTAAAATCAGATGAATCATTGGGTACTTTAAATGATGTTAAAAAATGTACCACATAATAGTGCATTTTAAGAAGGTATTACAATCATAATGTGAAATAATGTTCAAAGTGTAAAATGAACTAAAATGGTGTTTATGAATAATAAATAACATGAATATTATATATATTACCAATGAATATTAGCCTCATTTAGTGGCTAATCACACCTCCCAACTTGAGTTTTTCTAGTCCCGAGCAAAATATATCTCAACAATATGAAATTCGAATTCCCTTTCCCAAAAACATTTTAATACACAATGATCACCAAAAAAACGTTATACCAAACAATCATTAAACCCATCAAAATATTTTAAGACAAGATAGTTTCATAAGCAGATATCAATCCCAAGCCCATTCCATTATTCAAATTCATTGCCATATCTCAACAATATGAAATTCGAACTCCCAGGATCAAAGACCTTAGGGAACCAAGTGAATCCCACATACTCGGGCATCATCTCGAGTTAACTCAATCAAAAACAAATTAAAATTACCAAAAATAGAGATAAAATTACTTACTCTGGGCTAGAAAACTATGGAGTCACGATCCCCAAGTGCCGAAAGGCACACATTAGGTCATTTCATTGCTCTACATGCAAATTTTTTTTTAATAATTTTTTTTGAATACTCATATCAAACTAAAATAATCACCAAACCTATACTATTTATTTAGGTGACCCCAAACTCAAACTAATACCCCACTATCCAAAGGATGTGCATTGTGATCTTTTTTTTATTTGGATGAAAATATAAACGATGAAATATCACATTGGATAGCCATACTTTACAAAATCTATGCTCATGAAATTATACAAGGATTAAAATCAGAATTAGGGTATGCTAAATTATTTGATATAGAGTTCCAAAGTGTGCAATGTGTATTACCATGTTCAACGTTAAATGATTTTTTCCTTCCATTTTCCCAAAAAAAATTCCAAATCATTTATCATTTTTTTACACAAAAGCATTTTTTATTTTATCTCCCCCCCAACTTAAAATAACATTGTCCCTAGTGTTTAAATAAAAGAAAATTTAGAAGGGTTAGAGGTAGAGAATGAAAGTTCAAAAAGTAAATTGAAAATGAGGGTCTTGGAATGAAGTCACATGGTGGTTGAAGTTGAAATTCTTGTTGCTTCCTTTCAATCCTTTGATATCCATGTCACTTGCAGAGTTCCCTAGTAGAAAAAGAAAAAAAAACAATATATATATATAATAAATGAAGTAAAATATAATTATATATATAAAAATTATAGAATAAGGAAGCACAAGAAGTCATAGGTCAGTGGTATGTGCGCGTCCCTCTCTCCCTTTGGTCCCGGGTTCGAATCCCCGCGGCTTCGCCGGTTGTGACGGGGTTTGCCCCACGACCTACGATGTGGACTTTTTTTATTATCATATTTATTTATTTTTTTTGTATTTTTATTTTTTTAACCTACAAACACATATAAATAAAGTAAATTAAACTGGTGATACATTGTCTTCTTTTTAAATTTCTGGGTAAGGTATTACTCAAGGATCACACCACGTGACACAGATGAATATGGTACTCCCCTTTCATACCCATCCATACTCATTATAGAAGAACAGGCCAATAGTTTATTTTTTTTATTTCAAAATATCAAAATGTCTCATTAAACATATTTAAAAATATAAAGTTGATTAAAACAACGAAATTATTGGAAACTTGAAAACCATGGGTTTCCACCCATTCAGCGCTTTGTTTAACGTCGTTATCCCGACATGGACCCTAAATCTATTAATTTTTTCCTAGTTCATAGGTTGGCTCAGTTAACTCAACCTCTATTTCATGTTTATTGAAAGATTCAATGAATGGTTTTAACCTTTGACCGTTGACCTTGAAAATGTAACCACTTGTGGGATCTTGAATCTCTACTGCCCCATGGGGGTACACATGATGCACTATGAAAGGTCCTGACCATCTAGACCTTAACTTTCCTGGGTGTAAATGAAGTTTTGAACTATATAAGAGCACAAGTTTTCCCGGTTCAAAATGTTTGACCTTTACATTTCTAGATTGGTAGGCTTAAACTCTAGCTTTATTGATCCTTGAATTTTCATAAGCCTTCATCCTTAGTTCCTCCAGTTCGTTGAGATCTAATTTTCTTTTTGTTCCGGCCAATGAGAGGTCATAATCCATTTTCTTAATTGCCCAAAAGGCCTTATGCTCAATTTCAAAAGGTTAATGTCATGCTTTTCCATAAACCAACCTATATGGGGACATTCCTAAAATGGTTTTATATGCGGTTCGATAGGCCCAAAGAGCATCTAAGAGTTTCTCAAACCAATTTTTCCTAGAGGGGTTGACAGTTTTTTCAAGAATTTGCTTAATCTCCCTATTCGCTAACTCATCTTGACCATTGGTTTGAGGATGATATGCAGTGGACACTTTATGAGAAATACCATACTTAAACATGAGTGAAGAGAATGGGCGGTTGCAGAAATGGGTTGCTCGATCACTAATTATAGCCCTAGGAATTCCAAATCGAGAAAATATGTTCTCTTTTAGAAATCGAATCACAACTTGAGGATCTTTGGACTTAGTGGGAATGGCCTCAACCCATTTTGAGACATAATCAACAAATAAGAGTATGTTGATGTATCCCCTATAGTTTGGGAAGGGACTGATGAAATCAATTCCCCAACAGTCAAATATTTCAACCACTAATATAGGAGTGAGTGGAATTTGATTCCTTTTTGTGATTGACCCTACTTGTTGACACCTAGGGCAGCTTTGAAAAAATGTGTAGGAGTCCCTTGAAAGGGTGGTCCAAAAAAGACCACATTGAAGAATCTTAGCATATATTTTCTTAGAGGAAAAGTGACCTCCACATGCCTCACTGTGACAGAATTTAAGGATGGACTCTTGTTCAGAATCTGGAACACACCTTCTAATGACTTGGTCAGGGCATAACTTATATAGGTATGGATCATCAAACACATAGTGTCTAACATCAGAAAGAAATTTCCTTCGAGCTTGAGTCCCTAAGAATTTTGGAATGACTCCTGTCACTAATAAATTTTCTATGTCAGCATACCAAGGGCAGTCAATCATAGAGTATAGGTGTTCATAAGGAAATGAATCAGACACAGAAAGGTGATTGGAGTTATCTTTGAATTCCATTCTAGAGAGGTGATCTACTAAAACATTTTCAACACCCTTTTTATCCTTGATTGTGAGGTCAAATTCTTGTAAGATAAGGACCCACCTAATCAGTCTAGCCTTAGAATATTGTTTTTGGAAGAGGTATTTTAGTACAGAATGGTCAGTGAACATAGTGATGGGGGATCCTAAGAGGTAGGACCTAAACTCCTCTAAAGAAAACACAATAGCAAGTAAATCCTTTTCAGTTGTGGTGTAGTTTATTTGGGAATCATTTAAGGATTTTCTTGCATAAGCAATGACATAAAGAGTTTTATCACAACGTTTTCCTAACACTGATCCAACAGAAAAGTCACTGAAATCACACATAAGTTCAAAAGGAAGGTTCCAATTTGGAGATTTCATAATGGGAGGAGAGGTGAGAGAGGATTTGAGGGTTGAGAATGAACCCTCATAGCTTTCTGTCCAAACAAATGGAGCATCCTTTACTAGTAGAGCACAAAGGGGACGGGAGATTGAACTAAAGTCCTTGATGAATCTTCTATAGAAACCAGCATGTCCTAAGAAAGACCTTACTTCATTGACAGTTTTGACTGATGGAAGGTGACGAATGATGTCAAACTTTGCTTTATTAACTTCAATCCCCCTACCTGAGACCAGATGTCCGAGAACTAGTCTCTATTTAACCATGAAATGGAATTTTTCCCAGTCTAGGACTAGATTCTTTTCTTCACATCATGACAAGACTCTCTCTACATTCCTTATACATCCCTAAAATGTATCCCCAAACACAGAGAAGTCATCCATGAAGACCTCTAGAAAATCCCCAACCATGTTTGAGAAGATTTCCATCATGCACCGCTGGAAGGTTCCAGGGGCATTGCATAACCTGAAGGGCATGCGTTTGAAGGAAAAGGTACCGAAAGGACATGTGAATGTAGTCTTACCTTGATCCTCTAGGGAGACCTCAATTTGATTGTACCCCGAGTACCCATATAAGAAACAGTAGAAGGCATGACCTGCCACTCTCTCAAGGACATGGTCAATGAATGGTAAGGGGAAATGGTCCTTCTTGGTGAATGAGTTTATATTCCTATAGTCAATGCAGACCCTCCATCCACTACTCACCCTTATTGGAAGAATCTCTCCATCCTCATTGGTTATCACTGTGATTCCAGCCTTTTTTGGAACCACTTGGATTGGGATCACCCATTCACTCTCAGCTATGGGATATGTGATACCAACTTTTAATAATTTCAGAAGTTATTTCCTTACTACCTCCATGATATTAGGATTGAGTCGTCTTTGAGGTTGACGACATGGCTTTGAATCAGATTCCAGAACAATCCTATGAGTCTTGATAAGTGGGCTAATCCCAGGAATATCAGAAAGGGTCCAACCAATGGCTTTCTTATGCTTCCTAAGGACATATAGAATCATCCTCTCATTATTGGCTTCAATAGAAGAATAAATGATAATAGGATGTGTTTGATTTTCCCCTAGGTAGGCATACTTTAGTGCAGTAGGAAGTTTCTTCAATTCAAGATCAGGTTGGTTCATAATTTCAACAGAGGATTGGGACATTGGATCAAGTTCAATTTCTTTTTTTAGAGTTTCAGATTGGATTGATTCCCCACATGTAGAAGTTTCAGCTACTAGATTGGATTGATCAGATTTAGGGAAGGAAATTGGAGTGGTCTCCATGAAAGTGGTTTCTTGAAAGGTTTCACTGATTGTTGGACCTAAGACTTCATCATAAGAGCAATTTGAAAATGATTCAATCCAAGGAGATAAACTTCCTTCATATGAACAAAGGAAATCAATCTCATCCTGACTTAAACATTCATCAAATATTCCTTGATGTTCCATGGATTCATTATCATTTCTTCCTATCATGTTTACTTCATGAATTTCCTCGTCATCCCCTATTTTTGAGCTTTCATTATAGATGTTCAAGTCTAGACTCATGTTCCCAAAGGTGATGGTCATGTTCCCATTTCAAACTCGGATAACAGAGTTGATTGTTGCAAGGAAAGGACGACCAAGGATGATTGGGGTTTGTTCCTTATTTCCTAAGATTAGATGGTTGTCAAGGACAATGAAATCAGCAGGGTAGATGAAGTTTTCAACCTTTACCAGAACGTCCTTCAAAATCCCCTTTGGAACCCTAATGCTACGATCAGCAAGATGAAGTGTGACAGATGTGGGTTGAAGCTCTTCTAGGCCTAACTGGTAGTACACGGCATATGGGATGAGATTGACACTAGCACCTAGGTCACACAAGGACTTGACAAATTTTCTCTCTCCTAGTTCAACATTGATGTAAGGGCAACCCGGGTCTTTCAACTTAGGAGGAATGGTCCCTTGAATGGTGGTACTCACATTATTATCCAAAAGTACTTGGGTTGTATGTGAATTTTTTTAAAGTGCACAAGTCCTTAAGGTACTTTGAGTAGGAAGGTAGTTTGGATGGAATCGAGAAGGGGAATTTTCAACTTGACTTGTGAGAAGATTTCCCTCAATGTTTCACTCAGTTCAGGCTTGGGTTTCCCCCTAATGCATTGAGGAAATGGTGCAGGTTGTGGGGTTGTTTGTTGAAGAGTTGTTTATTTCACATTGTTATTAGTTTCCTCAGTTTGATCTTGTGGTTAATTTTAATTTTCATCCAATTTTGAATCTTCAGGTGGGTTCTGAATTAGTTGTTCAGGTTTCTCAATTGATTTCCCACTTCTTAAAATAGTCACAGCCTTTAGTTGTTCAAGAGTTGTTTGATCACAACTTGACTCTCCCCTTGAAGTTGAGGATGGCACCGCCTGATTAGGCATGGGTGCCTTTCTAGTTTTGATGGATTGAAGTTCTTGTTTTAGGGAAGAGACTTCTGAGTTCATCCTCTCTATTTACTTGAACAGTTGTTCTAGTAGGCTTTGTGGAACAGTTTGGGTGGGTGCTTGAGTAGGTTGGTTTATCCCAGGGGGATATTTTGGAGGTGGGATGGTTTTTTGAAAATGTACTAGTGGCTATTGGTATTGTATAGGTTGGGTTTGTAACTAGTTATGGGTATAATAGTTCTGATGGGGGTAAGGATTTTGTCCCTGTGGTTGGCTAGGTTGTTGGTTATCTATCCAGCGGAAGCCTGGGTGGTCATTATACCTAGGATTGAAGTTTTTTTGGTATTGAGGCTTTTGAGATTTCAAGGCATTTACTTCCGCTGGGGGTCCTCTTAAAAGAACATCCTTGATGGATGGAATGGTTGGGCAGTTGTCTGTCTTATGGTCATGTTTGTCAGAAATTGTGCAAACATGGTCAACAGTTTGGATTTCATGGACTTTCCTAAGGTCTATCTCTTAAACCTTCCTAGAGAGTGTTGTGAGTTTAGCCCTAAGGCTTTCCTCTTCTCTATGTGTATGAATTTCATTAGTTCTTTTTGGCTTTTCAGAATAAGGTGAAGTTCCCCATGTTTGGTTTTGTTCATAAAGGCTTTCTAGATACTTTTAAGCATCATTTAGGGCTTTGTTTTTAAAGGTTCCATTACACATCATGTCAATGAATTGTTTGTTCCCCGGACCCAACCCTTCATAGAAAATTCTCACTTGTTCAGGTATAGAAAAACCATGGTGTGGAACCATGTTTAGAGTGTCTTTGAACCTCTCCCATGTTTCATTTAATGACTCTCCCTCTTTTTTCGAAAATTTTTGGATACTCTTTTTAAGTGCATTTTTTTGTGGTGGGGAAAGTATTTTTTGTAGAATTCTCTTTGTAGTTGGTCCCAAGAGTTTATGGATGATGGTTCAAATTGTTTAGACAATTTTTAGCTCAATCCTTTAAAGAAAAAGGAAATAGCCTCATCTTATCTGATTCTAGTTGATGTGGGGGACACATGGTTTCTACAATGTCATTGAACTCCTTAATGTGAAGGTAGGACATCTCAGAATCCATTCCATAGAATGTGGGAAAATGGTTTAGGACATGGGGTTTAAAGATGTAGTTGGAATCTCCTAGGGATTTGTGTCTAATGCATGAGGGGGAATTGGTCTAGGAAGGTGTGAGGTAGTCATTCATGGTTTGATCAATTGCATTCCCCATGTTTGGGGCTGCCTCATTTGGGTTTGCATTTTGGTTTCCACCCGGGTTTATGAGTTTGTTTCTTTGAAGACCTTCCATTTAAATTGGCTCAATTTTAGACTCTAGATTATTAGGAATATTAGGATCTAATGGAATGAGTTCCATTGGTGTAATTGACTCCCCAACCCCAAGACTATCCACCCTAACTAGACGTTTTGATTGATCGCGGGTGTAGGCGGACATGCGCCAAGAGAAAAAAAACAAGAAAAGGAAAAAGATAAGCGAATTTGGATGAGAAAAGAAGAAATGGGGGAGAATAGAATGGGTGGTTAGATGACTTGCTTGGGTCCCTGGAAACGGCGCCAAAATTTGATTCTCGCTCAAATTTACCTAAGAGATGAAGGTAAAATAGTCCTTGTAGTTTAGCTTGGGTTATCGAATCCTCAGAGACCTATGAAGAAACCTATAGAAAGGTACATTATATGGACTGTTTTCAGCTATGAAGTGGCCAACTTGGATTTATTTTAGATAATTTTAGAGTATATCTAACAGATTTAAGGGAATTCAATTTAAAAGAATGAGTTGATCCTAGGTTATCTCTCGGGGTGGATTGGACGTATTTCCTTTTCAAGGATTTCAATTTCTTATATTTGAGATGTGTTCATTTAAGAAGATAAAACAACATCATCACTTACACATTCAATTCATACAGCCTTTAATACTAATCTCCTATACACTTGAAGGATCAAAGTTTTGAGCACTTCAAGGTAAAGGTTTGTATTAGCACATGAAGTGTGTGGCCTTAAATTCAACAAGGACAATGGAGTTTAAAAATCATCAAATAAAAATCTCAATTTAAGAAGTGATTATAAAGTAATGGGGTGATAAATAAAATCCAATGCAGACCTTTGATAATCCCTTGGATCAACTCCATAAGTGGGTTATCCCTCCATCTATTCTATGGTTTCAATGGAAGCAGAAAGTAGACTCATGAGGGAGGACATGGAGAAGTAAAGAAAACAACAAAAATAAAATGATCACTCCACCGTTGTGTGAATAATTTTACAAGATTTGGTGTGAATAAATTCACACCTCAAGGAAACAGTATCAAAGTGAGATGTAAAACAACAGAATAAGAGGAGAATAAGAACTTTTATTAAGAAACTAAAGTGAATTGAATAACTTACAAGTGAAAGACAAATTTGAGACAACAAAATCGCAGCATAACATTACAATTGAACCAAGCACCCAAGATTAAAAAATCCTTCACCACCAATGCCTTAAATAGTAATTTTGGGAGCCTTGGGTAGAGCCTCCAACAGTACAAAGGATCCCACTTGAGTATGGTAGGACTAGGGTGGTGGAAAGTAAGGGAGAGGAGACTTTTCCACCCTTGACCTGAGGTGGCAGCCAGCTTGCTTCCACCGAACAGACGCGCTTGTAAGTACTTATAGATGGCCAAATAAGAGTGGTCCATAGAAGAATAAAATGGCTCACCGGATGTCTTATAAACGCCTGTAATGTTTGGGGCCATTTGGAGTTTTGAATTCCGAGATATGATCATATTAGTGGGATGTTTTTATGGGCCGCAGAATCTGGACCAGAATTTTATCTCTACCATTGTCCGCCTAAATGGACACAATGGAGGCCGAATTAGCATTGAATTATGAAGTGTCATTTGTTCCTATACTTGTCTTATAGCATCCCAAGAAATTTGGTAATAATTGGGATTTTATGTTGGGCCCCACAGTCTCATCAGTGGGCTGGTGTACAATCTGCCTTCTCCAGAATTGCTTCCTTTCATTGCCAAATATCTCCATCATCCTCCATTAATTCTCCATTGATCCCCAAATAAAACATGTTCATATTTAAGTGTAGATAAATTTACAAAAATATCAAATTAAAATATGTATAATTATATTCCTTAAAATCAGATGAATCATTGGGTACTTTAAATGATGTTAAAAAATGTACCACATAATAGTGCATTTTAAGAAGGTATTACAATCATAATGTGAAATGATGTTCAAAGTGTAAAATTCACTAAAATGGTGTTTATGAATAAAAAAAATGAATATTATATATATTACCAATGAATATTAGCCTCATTTAGTGGATAATCAGTTTTAAATAGAGTAATCCTATAAGTGTAAATTGAATGATATAAGTGTGATCAAATATATCAAAGAATAGAATTCAATTTAATATAATAATGAATGTTTTATAAATAATGGAATGGGACAGAGTGAAGGAAATGTGGATGTTAATTTATATAATGGTGTAATCTTTTTTATGAGTATTTAAGTGGCTTGGAAGTGATTGGGTAAATTAATGAACTACCTTGGGTTTTTCCAGAGGATGTAGACATGGCTTATAAGGAGGAAAATAGTATATTTGAAGTGGTGATATAAATATATACATAATTAAATTACAATATTTATCAGATATTAAACTATCATTCACTTTATATTTGGTTTATAGTGACCCAAGCCTTTTACACACATTATTAGTGTGAACATTCAATAAACACAACCCAAAGACCGAGAGGCCTTGTGTTATTATCAGAATAGGTTCATAGTACATAAAATAGAAACTTAAATAAAAATTATTTATATTAATCTCCATAATGAGCTTATAAATTATTTTTAACTCCTATTACTATATAGGATAACATATGGAATATATAAAAAAATTGTGATATATAAATAATATAAAGGGAATAAACATTATGAAGAATCATAAAAAAAGTTAAGAGGCATAACATGATATCATCCAGTGGAAAGGATCAATAATAATCATATAGAAGTATACAATAATGAACATGGAATCATAATATAAGGGGATCATAGGAGTATCGTAATAACATAAAACATGATCCAATCATAAGTCAAGGACAAAACCTAAGACAACATCATATGTTGGACAAAGTCCCATTATGGGTTATGTTTACTCCCTAATCCCATACATATCATATCTTGAAACAAAAACATCCACCCATTTCATTAGAGTTTTATAAGGGAACCCCCATTATTACATGTGTATGATTATGTATTTCATAAAAGAAAATACATCATATGTAATAAACATAAAAATTAACTATGGAAAGAAATGTGTTAGATAATCAAAACTGATAAAATAGCCAAATAGAATATCATAGTGAATTCCATGAAATAAGTGATGTAATCATTCTTGGACATTTTTCAGTAAATAAATAACTATATTACATAAAAATTAAGTCTATGAGAATTGGATATACACAATGGAGTGGAGAGATAATATTAGAAATATTATTTTAAGTAGTGTTTTTGAAAAAATGGTAGATAATCATCAAAGAGGTCAAGGGAATAATAATTTTTATAAAAATAAAAATTAAAAAAAATTCGATAATTTTTTTTTAAAATTTTATATTCCATGGGTTGTTTAAAATAATTTATTTGGTTTTACTTATAAAGGGGTTATAAACAGAGATGTTCCCTTTAAACATGTTTTCTTAACGAATGAAATTCATATTGGAAACATTAAAACATGTGTATCCCTATAAAGGAAAGACAAATTAAGATAGGTTTATATTTTTGGGACATATATATAGGATAGATAAAATTTAAATAATAATATTATAATGATAAAATGTGGTAAGTGAGAGAAGTCATAACCCCAATGAAAATAGGGTGGTTTAGGGAGATCCCTTACCTTTTATGTGGATTCATTCCACACATGGAGTTGATGTCTTACATAATAAAATTGGATTATTTAATTAATAAACTTATAAATTTTTTATATATGTATATTTTATTCACTATAATTATATTATTTTCATTTAAAACCATTTCGATGAGATATATATGTTAATTTCATTATTAGTATGGAAATCATTACATGATTCAAAGGCCGGATCACATGTGGATAATTATCGATGTTCTTGTCATAAGAGACTAAAAATATAGAAGTGAAATGAAATGATATTTATATCCTTCCAAAATATAAAATTTTCCCAAATACCTATATGCGTTCTAATATAGAGATGATCCATTTAGTAAAAAGAACAATGTTATATAGTTAGTTTATTTATGAGGTTTTTCCAACCATCACGAACTAGATTCATTTTGTTTAATTAAATTATTATTAAAACATCAAATAAGTTTAAATAAGTTATATTATACCTATTTTAATCATATTTAACAATAATAATATATTTATTTCCATCCTTGATTGTGATGAATAAAAAATTATGTACTTTGCATATGGAGGTGGTGAACCAACCATATTGTGAATAAATGTTTTTCTTTAATAATCAAATGAATGGAAAGTAGAATGCAGATACTACATTAAAACAATAATATAACTTTATATTTATAATAATGGAGTCATTATTTATGTTTCATGGGGGAGGTGAAGAGAATGTAGAAGAAGAAAACAATTTAAAAGAGAAATTTTTAGAATATTTCAACTTAAATATCATCTATTGTAATAATCTTCAAGGCACTTTGGGATTTGAATTTTAGAAGAATGAGTATTATAGGGTTGTGTATATAGAGGCGAGGATATATTTGGTTAGAAATATGGTAATATCAAAGGATTATTTCATTTGAGGATAGGGGTGGTATTTATAAGGGGAGGTGCAGGGTGTTTTAAATATTATATTCATCAGTTTATTTTTTTGGTTGAGGACTTCCAAAAGTAATGATTATTGAGACTATATTTAGTAAATGGTGTATTTTATATTGAAATAATGGGGTTTTACATCATTATATATGCGATTAATCATGTATTTTACTTATAAAGTTAAATACCATATTTCACTATTCAGGAAAATTTAGTTATTTTAAAAAAATAATAAAAATTTACCCTAACCATTTTTTACATATAGATTACAAAAAAGAAATTTTTTTACAAGTATAAATATATAAATTTTATAAAATTAAATTTTAAATAAAATCCTTATTCAATTGAAAAAGAAAAATTTTAATATTATGATCACTTTTCTAACCCTTATAAACATTATATAAGGTCTCATAAACTTATATTTTATTTATAATACAAAATAATATTAATTTGAAAACCCATTTTAAAAATATAAACATTCTTTTTAATCATTATATTTGTTATAAAAATAAAAATAAAGAATATATATTTTATAACAATAAGAAGACATATTTTATCATTTTTAGAAACCTTATTTAATTTTAACATGATATAAATATTCCATATTTCCATTATATAGGATTAATAGATATTATTTTACACTTACTTAAGTGAGGATACTATTCTAACAACCAAATTAATATTTCTAATGGTCAAATTACTATTTCAATGGTCAGACCAATTATAATGGCTTGAAAATTCCTTATATGATTAATAAAAGGACTATTTTTCATAATGGTTATTTTAATTTTTATAATGGAAGGACATTGAAAGGAAATTAAAAAAGTTATATTAAATGTCAAGTAAAAATATTGATTAGCACAACTTGGACTTGTACATGGACATTAAAACCATAGAATAATGACAATGAAATAGTATAGTCCATAGGATTGGAATCTACTTGAAAGATTAAACATGGGATAAAAATTGTTAAAAGAAAAGCACAAATTAGGAATATAATTAACATTATCCAAAATATTATAAAAATTATTGGGAATGAAGTGGTAAATTTTGATGTTTAGTATTGTATATAGAATATAATCAGAAATGTGACCATTAGGATATGACGGTTACATTACTATTACATGACCATTGGTAAATATTCCCATTAAGAATGATGAATATTTATAATGTATCCATTTTAAAGTGATAGTTATAATTAGTTTACATTAAGGGAAATGATAAGTGTTAATTGAATTCTAGAAGAAGAAATAATGGACTCAAATAGAAGGATAATCTCTTTTGAAGACTATTTATCCAAACTTTAGAGGGTGGTAGTGTCACTAGATTTCTCTCTTGACCAACCACAAGTAGAGCTTCTACAAGCAAGGCTTTAGAAGAATCAACTATAAGAGGAGCTCAAGATTATGGAGATCACCACTCGGTCAGTGTTAGTTGAGCCACCACAAGAAACTACTAGTATCACTCACTTTAGCCATAGGGAATATGATAGTGTAATAAGAAGTTATATAGATAGACCTTAGTATGATAAAAGTTTATTTTCCTATATATAATCGAAATATTTATTTATTCATTTTCATTTTAATTATTATTTTATTTAATAAAATACACATGAATATAATATGAATTTGAAAATTTTATTTTTCAATACAAATAAAACATAATTGTAATTTTAGAAAATATATCCAATTTTCTAATTAATGTATTATAAATAATATTTATTCACATAAAATGGTATAATATATTTTATTTAAATATAAATTCTAATATAATTTTATATTATTTAGGAAATTTTTACAAGCTTTAGAGAGTTTACTATGTCATAAAAATGTTATTTTTCATTAGATATTGCTTTTTTTTAAAATTTATCTTTCAAATAATGTAAGTATTATTTATATAACATAATAATTATATTCGAAATTAGTGTGATGAAGTTAGGTTATGGTGAAATTTTGATAATTTTCTAAAATACTTTGTTTTTTAGTGATTAGTAATAATATATTTAATTTTGTTTTCTGTATGTTTTTTAATTTCATATATGTTGAATAATGATGTAATAATTAATTTAATAAAATATACAACCAAAGATTTGTGATATAATTAATATTATGTATTTTAATGGATTTAAATCTGTAACATCCCGGTTCTGGGTGTTTCCTTGAAGTCCCTTAGACCTGGTTGGTCACATAACCTCAAGCGCATCTCCCCAAACGCTAGAGGCTATTGACTAGAAGTAAGGGAAAAGGTCTGATAGTGAGGAAACTTTGATCTCATTGGAAGAGTATACATTGTGGAATAAAAATAATAAAAAAATATGAAGCAATAATATCATATAATAAGTAAACAGGGGAGGACTGATTGAAAATAAACAACTAAATCACATATATAAACGATGCAAGCCACACTTGTCTAAGAAAGAAAATAAACATGTTATAGTGATGTAAATACAATACTAAACCAAAGTAAATGAGAAACAAGTAAAATACAGTATCATCACAACCTATCTTGGTCCCATGCTCTCCAACTCTAACAGTAATAAGGTACCTGATGATGAACGGTTCTTTCCCTTATCTATACCTGCAAGCATATAATCTATTTGGGTTGAAAAGAAAGACCCAAATAGGATGTGAGATGAATACTAGTAGGAAACCACTAGAAGATTTAGGCCTAACTGTCATTGAATATATATAACAGGTAATATGTAGAAATGAAGCAATAAACTAGTAAGTACTCAGAAGTAAAAAAGTGTACAGTTTTCAATTAAATTCATTTACATTTAATAATTATTCAATCCATTTAATAATTTATCCTTGGGATCTAGCCTAAGCTCTATATCCCCTAGTATAAAAGTAACAACATACATCTCAAAAGACCATCTAAACAATCAAGAGAGACCGAATCCCAGCCTGTGCTTTGGGTTTCCAGACTTGTCATAATCATACAATCATTCACAAGAAACCCTCTAGGAATGTTCTCCCCATATAATCCCCTTTGGTTTCACATATCATCAAATCAATAAATAATAAATAACCTCTAGGAAATATCACACGGTTTAACCCCTTTGGTCTCACATATCACTATTCATTTACAAACAACCACTGGGGCAGCTCTCATGGTCAATATGCCCTTGGTATACATTATAATTACTCCCTGGTAGCTCTCACAGTCAATGCCCTATGGTCCAACGTTTATTCAATAATGACCCTCTGGGTAGCTCTCACGGTCTAACCCCTTTGGTCAATGACCCCATGGTAGATCTCATAATCAATACCTCTGGTCAATTATAATAATAATTCGTAATTAAAATACCCTACATTGGGAGGCTTTCATAGTCAATTCCCATTGGTCATACTTCCATAATGCGAAACACATTCATTTAATATAAACATCAAATCTATCCTAACAGTACTAGGAATCGAAGAAAAAGAAGCCTATCATTCATTCTAGACCCGACGGTCATAACCAAAACAAAAATGGGAAACACCTCTATAAACATGGTAGTAAACCTTTTGCACAATCAATATCCATTTCTTAATCAAAAAACCATAACAGGCATTAATAGGGTTAAATTCCAAAAAACAAGCAATAACCTAAACAAGGGTATTCGTAAATTTTAGAATATATGATCCAAAAACAACAAAATAAAGGCAGTAACCACCTACCTAAATGTCATACGACAAACAACTTGAATGTTATCCTTGGAATCAGCCTAGAATGACATAGATCAGTGAGAATACAACACACTTGGAGGCATCTCAATAGGATATTTAATAGAGGAACATAAGGATCTTGATGATTTTCGGTCTTACGTTGCTCTACTGTACGATACACGAGAAGACGAAAGAAGTTCTAGAGATTAGATGCAACCTCAAGCTGATAAATCAAATAAAAGGAAAAGTACATGGCGTGTTCGTTTAATTTACACGCAGTGTACTGGCCTCAACCAACCCCTGATTTAGGGGGTCTTCTAGGTCACCCTCATGGCCATGTACTTGGCTGTTACACAACCAATACACGACTACCCATGGAAGATAGGTACACAGTGTGTACTCAGGAGTACATGGCGTGAACTTATAAAATTTAGCCTTTATTCCTTTTCCCCCCAAAACATCCTAAAATAAAGATCCATACCCTAATGAATATATGGGTTCTTAAAAAATTCCCAGATAAAGAAATTAATCTTCGAATTTGCCTTCAAAGGGTGGTGAAAAAGAAACTTCAAACAACTCTGACCTCTGTGATTGAATGTTGACCTCCCTCTCCCAAGTATCATCATGTACCCGCTTGTGCTGCCATAACACCTGTTCCAGAGGAACAGACCGACCACAAAGAGATTTTTTTTTCTGTGATCCACAATCTATATAGGGTGATCCACAAAGGATTCATCCACCTCTAACTCAACCTCCTTGGGTTTGAAAACATGATATGGGTCCAAAAAGCAACATTGTAGCTGAGAAACATGAAAGACTTCATGCATAACCCGATACCTCTGAGGTAACCACAATTGATAGAAAACCGAACCAACTCTCTCCAACTCCTCAAATGGACCAATGTATCTCAATGAAAGATTTCCCTTTCTCCTAATCCTCCTATGTCCCATCCTTGGTGTGACACATAAGAAAGCCTGATCACTAACCTCAAACTCTAGAGGTCATCTCCATCGATCATCAAAAGATTTCTGGTGAGACTGTATATTATCCATCCTCTTTCGAATCAACTCCACCTGGTCAGTGGTCTCCTGGAAAAGAAGAGGTCCTAGCATAGCTGCCTCTCCTGCCTCCAACCAACATAGTGGTAATCAGCATGGACTACCATACAAATCCTCATAAATTTCCATTTGAATTGTCACTATAAAATGGTTATTGTAGGAAAAATCCACTAGGTTTATGTGTCTCTCCCAAGATCCCCCAAATTCTAGGACGCATGCTCGAAGCATGCCTTCCAAAGCCAGAATCGTGTGCTCAGACTTTCCATCTATCTGGGTATGGTAAGTTGTACTTAGAAGTACCTATGTAACCAATTCCCTATGTCATCCCTTCTAGACCCGAGAAGTGATACAAGAATCTCTGTCTGAAATGATAGAGTGCGGAACCCCATGCAATAGTATAACATCTTGGATGTAAAACCTTTGTAGATTATTAACAATGAAGGTTTCCTTGATTCAAAAGAAATGTGAAACCATCATGAGTATGTCAACAAAAACTCATACTACATTATTCCCTTGAGGTGACATTGGTAAAACCGACATGAAATCCATCAGAACATCAATCCACTTCCACTCGGGAGTGAGTAACTATTGTAAAAGTCTTGCTGATCACTGATGCTCTGCCTTCACCTGATGACAGGTAGAACATCTCATAAAAAACCTACTACATCTCTCTTCATTCCTGGCTGCCAATACTGATGGTGTAGATCCCAATACATCTTGGTGAAACCAGTATGAACTTCCAAAACTGAGGAATAAAAATTCTGCATCAACTCCTCATGTATGTCTACTAACACCCATACATGCCCATGAAAATGCAAGATCTCTTCCTCTCCGGTATTCCACCAAGGATTTGGGTCCTCTCCTGAAACACTCTCCCATAGAACGTGGCCTTCAGAATATGATATCTTGCTCATTCAAAATCGATCCAGTAGAAGAAAGAAACATATTCCCCTCTCTATTGTACACATCCAAATGCATCTCAAAGAACAGAGCCATAAGCTGCCACTCGCTGGTAGCCTCCTAAACTTCCTGTATCTGAGTCCTCCTGCTCAACACATCAGCCAATGTGTTGACTTTCCCCAACATTTAGGTAAGCTCAAGGTCAAAGGACTAAAGGTACTCAACCCACCTTCACTGTCTCAAATTCATATCATGCTGATTAAAGATATACCTGAGGCTTTTGTGGTCAGCGAATACCACAAAATTCTATGCCAAAAGATAATGTCTCCAACAGTTTAAAGCATTCACAATTGCAGTTAACTCCAAAACTCCTTTATTCTACCCTCAGTTCATACAAGAGAGCGACGAATGGCTGAAGATCTTAAAGTTCCTCTCGTTCCTCCATCGAAGCTCTGATTGAGATGTCACTGGGTGCGTTGGGTTCCCATTGGTGAGTTCTCTCCTTCCCTAGATCCTCTCTTCCTCATTTATCCTCTCTCTATAGATATCAGGGGTTGATGATTTTTACCCTTTTTGTAGATCTATGTAATTTTAGGCCGATTCAAGGGCTGGCGTTCAAGAGTGTTCATCGTACGACATCGAGGTAGGTTGTTTGTGAATTTTTTTGGTTGTCTATGGATTATATGTGCAAAAAGTGTCAAATACCCTTGTTTAGGGTATTGAGTGTTTTTGGAATTTAACCCTGTTTAATTCATCACATGCTTTGTTTTATTGAGAAAGGGTTATTGATTATGATTAAGGTTTACTACCTTGTTTATAGAGGTGTTTCCCATGTTTGATTTGGTTGTGATCGTTGGATTAAGAAAGCATGTTAGGCTACTCTGTTTTCCATGCCTAGTGCTGTTAGGATGGAGTTTGTGTTTATATTAAATGAATGTGTTTTAAATTATGAAAGTATGACCAAGGGGAATCGACTATAAGAGCATCTTGAAGTAGGGTATTTTAATTATGAATTGTTGTTATGATTTACCAGAGGTGTTGACTGTGAAAGCTTCTGTGGGTCATTTACTAGAGGGGTTAGACTGTGAGAGCTACCCATAGGGTTTTTATTAAATAAATTTTGGATCATAGGGTATTGACAGTGAGAGATTCTAGGGGTTCATTATAATGCATACTAAGGGAGGAATTGACTGTGAGACCAACCTGGGTGGTTGTTTTGAAAATGAATAGTGTTATGAGAGACCAAAGGGGTTAGATCGTGTGGGCATTCCCATAGGGTCTGCATTATTTATTGATTTGATGCTATGTGAAACCAGAGTGGATTAGACTATGATAACCTTCCCAGAGGGTTGCTTGTGAATGATTGTACGATTATGAGGAGTCTTCCATGCCAAAGAACAAGCTTGGACTCAGTCTCTCTTGATTGTTTAGATAGTCTTTTGAGATATATTTTGTTACTTTTATACTAGGGGATACAGAGCTTAGTCTAGATCTTGAAATTTAATTATTCAATGGATTGAATAATTAATAAATGTAAATGAATGTAATTGAAAACTGTTGGATTATTTACTTCGGAGTACTTCCTAGTTTATTAATTCATTTATGCATATTACATATTATATATATGCACTGGATGTTAGGCACAGATATTTTGGTGGTTACCTATGGTAACTTTTTTCACACCCTATTTGGGTTAGGATTTTCAACCCAAATAGATTATATTGTTGAAAAGAGCCCTTCTTCATTAGGTACTTGATTGCAGTTGGAGCTAGAGAGCATGAAACCAAGCTGAGGCTTGCGATGCTACTGGAGTTTACTTGTTTCAATGTACTTCTTTTTAGTATTGTATTTCATTCATTGTGGTGTGTTTGGATTCTTTCATAGACATATGAGACATGAATAATTTATATATGTGCTCCTGTTGTTTAATTACTATCATTATTCCACAATTTATATGTTGTATGGTACTACTGCTTCCTCTTTTGTTATTATTGACATTCTTTTGTTTATAATATTCCAATATGGGCTTAGTTTCCACACTATCAGACCTTTTCCCTCACTTCTAGTCAGTATCCTCTAGCGTTTGGGGAAATACGCTTGAGGTTAAGTGTCCAACTGGGTCTGGGGAACTTCAGGGCGGCACCTAGAACCAGGAAATTACAAAGTGGTATCAAAGGAGGAGCACTACGCCCTCATTAGAGGAGTATCACAAAAGATGAGGAGAAAAAATCACCCTTTTATAAGGTGGTGTGGATATCTCTTCCATAATGAGGCCTTTTCACGGGAGATGCCTAAGGGAGAGAGCCCCAGGAAAGGAAAATCGTGTGGGCTAGACCCAAAGCAGACAATATCATGATCGTACGATGGAGTGGGCCATAAGAAATGGTAACATAGCTAGTGTCTATTTGATATGTCAACGGGGATGTTGGGCCCTTCAGGGGTGGATTATGGAAATCCCACATCAAAGGAGGAGGAGTATGAAGAACCCCCTTAAAAGGTGGTGTGCATACCTCTCCCATCATGAGGCATTTTCATGGGAGATGTCTAAGGGACAAAGCCCAAGGAAAGAAAAACCATGTGGACTATACCAACTTTGTAACATCCCGGTTCCGAGCGTCACCCTGAAATTCCCCAGACCTGGTTGTTCACATAAACATAAGCACATTTCTCCAAATTCGATAGCCTACTGACTAACAGTGAGGGACAAGGTCTGATGGTGGGGAAAATAGTCCCTCATTGGAAGAGTATACACAACAGAATAACAATAATAACAAAAGTGTAAGTCGTAATACCATAAAACAATTAAATAATATAATACTGATTGTAAATAAACAACTAGAGAACATATATAAATGATGCATGTCACACATGTATGGGATAACATTCAGACATGTCACAATGTTATAAATACAATACTAAACCAAAGTACAAAATAAACAAGTAAAGTCTTGTAGCATCGCAAGCCTTAGCTTGGTCCCATGCTCTCTATCTGAAACATCAATCAAGTACCTAATGGATAATGGAACATTTCCTTATCTATACTGGAAATCATATAATCTATTTGGGTTTATAATCATTACCGAAATAGGATGTGAGACGAATCCTAATAGGAAACCTCAAAAATATCTATTCCCCACTATCAGTGAATATATATAGTAGGCAATATGCTGAAATGAAGAAATAAATTAGGAAGTACTCATAAGTAAACAATTCTATAGTTTTCAATTGCATTTATTTACATTTAATTATTATTCTATCCATTGAATAATGTAACCTTAAGATCTAGCCTAATTTTCGTATCCCCTAGTATAAAAGTAACAACAGACATCTCAAAAGACAATCTAAAAAACCAAGATAGCCTGAGTCCAAGATTTTGCTTTGGCTTGGAAGACTCTTCATAATCATACAATCATTCACAAGGAACCCTCTTGGAAATTTCTCACAGTCTAATCCCCTATAGTTTTACATGTGATCAAATCCATAAATAATAAAGACCCTCTAGGAAAGATCACATGGCCTAACCCCTTTGGTTTTACATAGTATTATTCATTTACAAACAACCACCCAGGTAGCTCTCATAGTCAATACCCCCTTGGTCTGCATTATAATGTTTCCCTATTATCTCTCACAATCAATTCCCTCTAGGCCAACATTTATTTAATAATGACCCTTAAGGTATCTCCCGCGGTCTAACCCCAATGGTCAAAGACTCCATGGTAGCTCTCACTATCAATTCATTTGGTCAATCATAAAAACATTTTATAATTAAAAGACCCCACTTTGGGAAGCTCTCATAGTCAATTCCCCTTGGTCATACTTTCATAATGCGAAAAACATGCATTTCTTATAGACAACAACTCCATCCTAACAACACTAGGCATGAAAAAAAAGTTGAAAAACATACTTTCTAGACCCAAAATTCATAAGAAAAATAAACATGAGAAAAACCTCCATAAATAAGGTAGTAACCCTTATAGAAAATCAATTCCCTTCATCAATCAAAAAACCATAGAAGGAATTAAACAAGGTTAAATTCCAAAAACACACAATACCATAAACAAGGGTATTCAGCACTTTTAGCATATATAATCCAAAGACAACCAAATAAAGGCAAAACCACCTACCTCGATGTTGTACAACAAACACTCTTGAATGTCTACCCTTGAATAGTTCTAGAATGAAGTAGATCAGTGGGAATATAATGCACTTGGTGATGTCTCAATTAGAGGCCGAACAGATGAATAAGAGGAGCTTGGATATTTTAGGTCGTACGTTGCTTTCTTATATGATACATGAGAAGAAGAAATAATTTCTGGATATCAGACGTGACCTGAGATGATTAATCAAATAAAAAGAAAAGTAAACACCATGTTTATTTAATGTTCATTCTGTGTACTACCCTCAACCGACCCCCATTTTAGGCGGTCTGTAAGGTCACCCACGCGGCCATGTACTCAACTATTATATGGCCAGTACATGGCTACCTGCAACAACTGTTTACATGACGTGTACTCTTGAGTACCCAGAGTGTACTCATAAAATTTACCCTTTATTTCTTTTTCCTAAAAACAACCTAAAATAAATATACATACCTGAATGAAGATTCAGATTCTTAGAAAATCAATTTTAAAACCTATAAATGAATTTATAATTTCTAAAATTGTGTTTCTGATTTAAAAAATTCTACATCGTGGAATATTTAATTTTCTGTGTCCAAAATAGTATTAAAAAATTATTTTCCATTATAATGGATAGAAATATTATAAAAAAAGACTTAAATTTCTAAAACCATGAATAATAACCTTTTTTATGGAAACAGTTTTTAATTTTCCACAAAGTTGAATTCTGTGACCTATATTTGGAAATTATTAAACAATTCCTCCTCTTTTACTATAAATACCAACCCATTCCTCTGTTACACTATATTAAAAATATATTAAACTTGAAATTATTATCATTTCCTATCTCTAATGTCCCTAAAAGGTCTCTTTATGGTCTTATGGTTTCCCTCTTAATGTTTTAGGGAGTTAATTCCAAAAGTAAGAGAACTTTCATATTCTTTCCCTTTTTGACACATGTTTTATGATATGTATTCTAAATTGAGAATTAAAGTCTTATAATGCAAATTTTTGTAATATCATTAATTCCAAAATATTATTTTTTCAATGTCATACCTTCATCACCTCTTATTAATCCATTAACTTGATAAAAAATGTATGCTCATTATGCTGTAAAATTAATTTCATGAATTTTTCTCTTTTAAATGAAATATGATTATGTTGTAAATACTCATCCCATTTCTATCTTCATGGGTATTAAATCATATGTAACCATGAATTATTTATTTGGTAATTCCATATATGAAACATGAATTCATTTCTCATGGGATAAAAATTAGGCAATTATCATGTATTTAAGAATTTAAGAATTTATTGAATTTTATATAAAACATATTCATTATTTATCAATGGTTATTAATGAGATAGTTTTTATGATCTATGTGGAACACATTAATTTTGAAATATTAATGGTGTTCCTTGATAACACTCCAATGTATTTCGTAAATAATTAATCTCTAGATGTGGAATGTTTTACGACACCTTGGTGAATAACTTTTGTAATTATGTTTTATAACAACTTGATGATATATTCATAAATGCATCATTTTAATATTTTAGCCACATTTCCATGTTATTTATCATGATCATTATATTATGATACGACTCATGTTTTTTTGATCATCGCCTATTTTTTTCCTCATGATCAAATATGAAATTTTTTATTTGTTATTCCCCAACTAGGATTTATGCTCACCATTTTATTTTAATCTATGTACCTGGAATATAATATATAGTAAAATTAAAGTAGGACGAATCTATGATAATACTTTTAAGTGTATTTGAATAAATTTTATGTTTTTAATGAATTACATTCCTAATTTCCATGGAATTGAACCTCAAAATATATTCTATGTTATTAAATGATGTAGCTTGCAATGAATGTTTTATGTATTAAAAATATGAGATTCCATTATTGGTACCAGTGATAAGGTTTAATAATCTATGGAAATTATAAAAAAGAAAATATTATTAAGAACTAAAGTGATAATTCCAATTATAGGAACACACATTAAAATTTTCATGAAGTATAAGGTAAGTGGTTTGCAAGAAATAAAATCCATGTCTGGATTTTACAAGTGGATATGGCTCTAGAATAATTATACCTTTGTGTAATAAAATTAAAAAGGTTAAATTGGACATTAAATTAATCATCACCTAGTGCATGAAAAAGAGATATTTCTATACACATGGTTTAACACTCATAACCGATATGTTTTTTTAATCATATTCTTTTTATGAACTATTATGAAGGATATATAGAAAATGTAATTGTTATTAGAGAAAATTAAATACCAAAATCATTAAATAATGTTGATTTAGGACTAAAAATCCATTTTGAATTAAAATATTCTTAAAAGTGACTCTCTTCTCACTATTATTTTCTTCTTTTAGATAAATAGATGGAAATAGATTGACTCATGTAAAAATAGGATACAATGGAAAATGAAATGACGATCTTCATAATGTGATATAAGCTGGAGTTAATAACTTCATGATGGTGATGAATGAGTTAACTCAGGTCATGAATTGAAACTTATACCACATGGAGCATCTGACTCCATGATGGAAGTACAAATATAAGTTTATTTTTTCATACATCAGTGACCACCTATTTTTAGTGAGATAAGTGCTCCACTGATCACTGAATAATGGATAAATCCTATAGAAAAGATATTTTATGTACTCCATTGTTTTGACCAAGAGATAGTTACATTAGTAGTACAAGGATTATAGGTTGAATCTTATCAGTGGTGGACACAGATCCATAACATGAACCCAAGGGTTGAGGTGGAATCTATGTAATGACGAGACTTCAAAAAAAGTCTTTTTCAAAATGTATTTTTCTTATAAACACTAAAATAAGATTAAGAGGGAATTCCTTTTGTTGAAACAAATAGAAAATTATTCTATAGGAAATTATGAGATGAAAATTACAAGGATTTTGCAAAACACTTCAAGATTTTTCATCAATTTTGATGGGAAGATTGACAAATTATTTAGAAGTTTGAGACCCCATACATGGAAGGATTTCGAAATTTGAGGCTTTTGGAGTAATGAATAGATAATATAATTTTCTATAAAATTTGAAATAAATTTAATATATTCCCAATGGACTCATGGAAAAAATTAAAATATGTTAATTATGGATTAATTTATTAGAAGGAATCCAGATGTGAAGAAAGTATAACATCCCTTGTGAAAAAAATACGGGAAGAAGCACTATGGTAATTTTTTTAAAGTAAGTGGAAAGTGATAAATTTTAGAAGATATAGAAATATTGATGGAAAGTTTCATAAAAATTTAAGTCCTATACATCTCAATTCTAGTGACCAGGTGAATATGGATCAAGAAAAAACTTACATCAAATTCTTTTAGTGTATGGAGTATGGATATTTTTCTAATCAATTTCCAAATCATATGATAATGGAGTGAAACCATCATTAACCCAAAATTGGACATGAGAGAATGTTCAGGATTATATTTCCTGATGGCTAAGGGTAATGCATCAAATGATGTTTTGGAAAGTATAATCACGCAAATAGCATATCTAGCATTTATATTTTTTTATTCTGGTTTTGTTCATTTTTTATTTCATTCATGTTTTCAAAGAACATCAATTTAAGACCTTCACCACTAGTGGTAGAGTTATTGATTAAAAATACAACAAGAAATATTCAAGAATCAAAGATATAGAGGGATTAAACTATTAAATTTTTTGACTGAAATCTCTCATAAAACCATATGGTCATTCAAATGGTGGAATTTGACATAATACTTGGGATGCTTTGGTTTATAAAGTATAATTCCAGAAAAATTGTATAAGCTTGGATATTCCTGTTATGTTTAAGGGATAACCTATAGTTATCTTTAAAGTAGTGAAACTCTAGATTTTTTCTTACTAATAAGAATCTTTTATTAACTTATTTATGGAAATTATTGGAGAAGAAAGATAATAAAGAGAATGCATAAATATTGGAGATGAATCAATTTTTTAGGAATACATTGATTCATATCCTAAATAGTTTCCTATATATCCCCTATAACGAGAGGTATATTTATAATTTTAACTCACACTTGGATATAAGACAATAAAAAATACACTATATAGAATTTAAAATGTGTATTTTGATGAATTAAATAAAACACTACAAGACCTGTTGGAAATTTATTTTTTTAAAAAAAACTTCTCCTTGGGGAGAACCTATTATCTTTATACTATAAAAACATATATCAATGTGGTTATTAATTAAATATAAAAAGTTTCATGTGATCATCGTAATGAAAATAACCTCTCATGAGGATTGGTGATTTGTTTGACCATCTTTGAGGGCTCAATTCTTCCCCAATATTGACCTCGGATAAGAGAATCCTTAGTTGAGGGTAAAGAAAGAAGATATCTCAAATAATTCCATCCAAAAGTATATAAGAATATTGAGTTTGTTATTATACCATTTGTATGTACTAATTATAATACCATATTTATGTATTTAATGAATAGACTATTTATGGAATGCATTTATAAATTTGTGGCGGTATTTACTGAAGATATTCTGATATATTCCAAAAGTTCCGATGAGCATCCAGATCATTTAGGGGTTATGTTACAAGTTTTGTGGTAGGAGAATCTATTTGTCAAATTCAAAAAAAAGAGTTATGATTGTTAAGTAATCTTAGTCGATCCTTCCTAGAAAATAGTTGTTGAGGAGTGGTCTCATACTACAACTATAATTGAGATTCATAGTTTCCTCAGAATATTATAGAAGGTTTATGGAAAAATTTTCATTGATTTATAATCCATTAACCATGTTAACTCAAAAAGTATTTACGTTTATAAGGACAATGTAGTGTGAATAATGTTTCCATGAACTAAAAAAGAGGTTGGTTAGTGAACCTGTGCTGACCTAACCCTTAGTCAAAGAAGGATATGTTTTCTATAGTTATGCATCTCTCAAAGATCTTGAATGTTTTGTCATGAAAAATGTAAAGGAAATAAATTATTAATATTGATTGTTAAATTGTCCTAAAAAAATTACCTTACTCATGACCTGAAGTTAGCTGTAGTCTTTTTTATCTAAAGATACAGAGACAACATATTTATGGGAAAAAGTGTGATATATACATAAACCACCAATGATTAAAGTATATATTTATATAAAAGGAATTGAACATGATACAAAGGATATTTTTGGATCTTTGAAAAGTATATGATTATTCATTTCTTTATCACCTCAGAATAAAAAATAAATCTATAGATTAATTGAGTAGGAAGGATCCTAGTGTTCTTAAAATAGAAAGAATTGGAGGAGATCCGTTGATCATGGACCTTTTTAAGATGTACATGGGAAACATAAAGGATGAGAAATAATAAATCCTATAAAAATTTATTTCTCAACCATCATTAATACATATGTTCAGGAGATATCAAATAGATTATCCTTTAATGAAAACGAAAATAGTGGTTGTAAAAAATCAGAAGTTACCTGAATTCAATATTGATCAAGAGGTGTACTAAAGTTTTGTATAAGGATATGTATCCCATATATTCTTGAGGTAAAAAGGAGTTGATGAAATAATCTCATAACTCTACATTCACTAAACATCATGGAGTCACTAAAATGCATTAGCATATTCTGATCATTATTAGTAGGAAAATATGAAAAGGGAGCTTATTGATTAAGCTAAAAGGTGTTAGTGTGTCAATAAGTGGAGGAAGAATGAAAAATTTCTAAAGGGGAACTAAAACCACTACCCATACCACTAGATAAATTGGGAAAATCACTCTATAAATTTTCATTGACCTACCTAATACATACAAGGGAAACACATCAATATGATTAATCATTGATAGGTACAAAAATACATCACATTTAATTTTCATAAGAGAGGATTCCTATAGATAACCTAGATCTATTCTACATTCAATAATTAATAAAACTAAATGAAGTACCACTTCCAATTATTTATGAATGAGATTTATATTTACATATATATTTTTGAGGATCCTTCAATAGGATACAAATACAGAAGTAAACTCTAGCACAACCTATCGCCCTCTAATTGATGGGCACTCTGAGTGGAAAATTCAAACATTATAAGACTTACAAAGTATAATAGCACAAAAAATAATATAATAAATAATTTTCATCCATGAATTATGTCTTATAATGTTAAATTCAATATTAACATATTGAGTAGTTTTTAAATCAAGAAAGAAATAGTTTTTATATACTCTTTTCTAATAAAGTTTATTTAAAAGTTTAATTTCTAAATTATAGAATTTTAATTTCAAAAAATGAATATCGTTTTTGAGTTCACCATGTTAAAATCATCTTAAGTTGAATTTGAATTTTTTTTTAAAATTTAATTTTTTTTAATGAATAGTTAAAAGACCATTTTTTATTTAAAATTCTATTTTATTTTGAAGAATTTACATCGTAAAATTCTTTTTTAGATTTGTTTTAAAATTTAATTAATACCTTTTTTACAAAAAATAAACCAATTTTTTTTGGAATGAATTTTATAATTTAATTTGGTATAAAAATATTTTTATATTGAAAAGAAATTTTTATGAAAAAAATATTTTTCCCCACATTTTGCGTGTTTCATTATAAATTTAATTTTGCCAAATATGTGAATTGAATCATAAAAAAATTGAATTTAAATTTGGAATTAATAGGTTCAAATTATTTTATATATTTACCTTTTGTTTTTATTCAATATAAATAGTAATCATGGTAAAGTGTTTTACCATAATAAAGTTAAAATGGGATAATTAAGGGTAAAAATAATATAATAAGGACTAAGAATTAACCATAACACCTAATTAAAATTTTATCTAATTAGTATATTTAATCAATAATCATCCAAAATTTTAATATATGGCCTTTTTTCATTTTAATTTTATTTTTACCGTTATAATTTTTAAATAAAATATAATGTAAAAAACATCACTATTTTGTTTTTTAATATCTATAATACTTTGAAATAGGGAGTGAAACAATGTAGGATATATTCTAAAAATTAATTTCAAATATAAATGATTTTTTATTGGTTATTTTTTTAATATTTTCAGTGATTATATAATTACCATTATTTCTTACGTAACACCAATATAATATTTTTTCAATTAATTGAAAAAAATTGACAACTTTTAAAATATATAAATTAATATAATTTTCTTGAATTATTATATTACATTATTTTTTTATACAATGAAAACATGTTAGGTGTATGTAAAAGGATTATATTTAGATTTCTTTTTTGTCATGTTGTTTTGAAATTCAAATAAATGAATAGTTCAAAAATTTACCTTTATGATATTAAATAAAAAATGTTTTATTAGATGTTTTAATATAATTAAAAAAATTAAATTCAATAAATATAATGGGATTTATTTGTGATATCAACCACGTTCCATTTATGTAATGTTTTTTTATTTATAGTAACTAGCATGACCCTCAAAGAGTAAAAAAACATGTTATCTCAGTAAGTTTGAAAAGTGTTAACTGAGGGATAAAACCAAAGGATAATGGTAATAACATAATCTAAAGTTTTCCAAATTTTATAAAATTGGATGATTCAGACCCATTCCCATCCTGTCTTCGAAACATTTTTGTTTAGCACAATTTTTTCAAGTGAAATAAGTTATATAAATTTATTATTTTAAGCAATTTGAAGAGTGCCGCTCCCCCCACCTTTATAAGAGGGTACCACCTTTCCTTTATTATTCTCACGTTAAAGGCCTTTTAGTTCAGCCAAAACTTATCCAAATCCGAAGTTAGAATCTATTCTCTCATTATAAGGTCCATGGTTTAGGAGGGATACCATACTTAGAGGGATTATGGTATAAATAATCTATGATTGTTTGACAAAGATGAATATAAGGAATGTACGTGACATGTTGTGACTGAGGTAAGGGATGATTTTTTTTAAATACAATGTTTTAAATGATTTAATGATTTATTTACTAAATCATTTTATTCTATGCCTTTATTCTTAAAATTATTTTTTGAATTTATTTATTTTGACTTAAATGAATTATAAAAAAAAATTATATTCATTTTGAATATCTTTCATAGTTTTTCAAAAATAATCCTTTTATTAGATTTATATAGAATTTTTTTATAAAACTATAAATTGTATAATCCTTTTTATGGTATAAATGTTCATTGGGTTTTCCAACTTCTATAACAATTATTTTGGTTTTTTGGATTCCTTTATAAGTTTCAATGTTTGTTATTTAAATAAACACCCTCTCCTTTTATTATAGGGATTTTAGTTTTAAATGTTAGGTTTTTAAAGAAATGGATATATGAATTTCTGAATATGATTTATTATGGGGGAAAAGAATGATTTTATGATGAAAAATTTCATGTATTAGTTTTATTTTATGATTCTTGGAATTTTTTTATTATGACGGGTTATTCCATTAAAAACCAAGGATAAATGGTTCCAATATAAAATAAATAAGGTTGGTTATAATATAAACATGGATGTGTGGTTACATTATAAACCAAGTATGGGTTTGTTTATGATATCCCTCCAATGCATTGGGTTTTCCCTAGAATTTTAATGTAATTATTTTGCATCGACTATTCCATTGTAAGAGTGATGTGAAAAATGATGTTCCAAGTTACCTAGATGAATTATATATAGTTTTTAGGATTTTTACAAAAATATCATGAATTAATATGTTAAGTTGATACTTTATGTTTAAATTAAAGTATCTTCTACTTATTAAGGTTGAAAATTATAACTTTCTGAAAACGTTTTCATGTGTTTTTTAACTATAACGAGACCATTATGAGTTTTATTTTTCATTTACTATTTATTATGAAATATTATATGAAAGAATTTGGACAAATAAGTTTATTTATTAGGTAGAAAATTTTTTATTTTAGTAAAATAAAATTTTTTATATGTATTCAGGGACTAACAGTTTCATTTTTTTATAGGCCCCCTATAGAGATTTTTGTGCTCATCCCACAATTTAAAATTTTTTTCCTAGGGTTTTAAGGATGTGTAGGGAAAATGATGAGGGAGAGATAAAAATTGTGAGGTTATTCCATAAAAAACAGTCTATATCATAGAAGTTATATTTTTTTTTAAAAAATGAATTCTAATTTGAAGTTTACAATTTATTATGTAATATTTATTTACGTAAGGCTAATGGTATAATATTATAATACCATAAACCATAAAGATACTCAAATGTAAAATAATGAATTCTTGACTTAAAACTCAATATTATATAATGTTTATAATTGTTTCCTTGTATAGGGTTATTGGTGAAGGGTTTGGGTAAATTTAGAGGTTAAGATAATTTAGGTAAATACCCTTGAAATATTTTAATTTATTTTATTATGTTATATAATTTAAATATTTCCTTGATTATTCTACAAAAGTATGTTTGTTTTAAATTATTTCCCATAGAATAAATAAGGAATTTTTAGTAGGAAGGAACCAAGAGGATAGTAAAATTCCAAATCAGTAACCTTGAATTTTTGGAATTAGAATTGGGTAGTTTGATGCTGTGATGGATTAGTTGATAAAAGATATAAATTGGGGTGGTCTCATTGATTGGGAGTAGTTAGATCAATCATAGAGGAACATTTCTATATTAGAGAATTTTATGAGACAACACACCCTATAATTCAATGGATCTTCTGACCATGTGGTAGCTGAAGGATAGATTAAATCAATAGAAATGATTTGGAATGTTACAGGTTGTTTGAATCATAAAAAGGAAACTCTTGGTATTTAGCACTTTGAAAGCGAAGATGACCAATGGTGCTGAATGGTTATGAATAATAGATATAAGGAGGAGATTGATTCCTTATAATGGGTTGAATTTAAAAATATATTTTTTGAGAAATATTTTCTTAATGCTGTTTAAATTAAAATGGAAAATCGATTCATTGAATTGATACAATAGGAGAAATATTCAGTGCATGCATGTTAAGAAAACTTCACTCGATTGGTAAGTTACGTAACAAAATATAAGAAGTATTTTGTTATAGAAAATAATTAGTTTTACTCAGTATTAAATCCAATATACTAAATATTATTGGATTCCTATGAATTTTAATGTTTAGGATGCTTGTATGATATTCCAAGAAGGTATAAATGGAGTTTTTTGATTATCATATATTTCATGAAAATAAGTAGAAGAAATGATTCAGATCCTAGGTAATGAGTTTGAATTCATCAAATAAATATAAATGTTTGAAAATAAACTTCAAAAATTGTGAATTATGCGGTAAAAATAACCTTAGGGAATGTCTTATGAGATATGGGATGTGATTCAGATGTGGTAATCTTGGGCACATGGATAATTATTGAAAAGAAAAAGATCCTAGAAAGGACATGACCATTTCTTATAAGAAGTGAATGATATGTTTTAATTTGAATGGGTTGGTGCATTGTGATAAAAAGTGGCTAAAGATAGTTACTTGGTGGGAAAATCATCAATATTGGAAGAAAAAGGCCAAGGAAAAATAATTTTCTACAATAACGTTTGATATTTTTCCATCTAATGAAGTGGTGATAGCTATGTTACTTGATTAATAGAATTATGTCAATTCCCTTTTTAACTACGGATCATAAGATTATTTTATTTATGGGAAACATTCAAGTAAAATGGAAATATAAGCACATGAAAATAAGATATAAGTTTTAGTAAAACCTCTGGGTTGATATACTACTATAACCAAGATTTATTGGAATCTTCCTATTATTATTAGTGGGATGGTATTTCCAAAATATCTTATTTAACTACCCATAATATATTTTGATCTTATTTTTGAATGGTATTGGATTTTAGTTTATCATGCTATGATATTTTAGAGATATAAGATAGTTTTATTTAGTTATTCAATTACTTTGATAATCTACTAATAAGGTGAGAAATTGATTAAAAATGACATAGAAAGTTACTTAGCTCATATTAATGTAAAATAAATAACTTTTTAAGATTTTTAATGTCCTAATATTGAATGAATATATTTTTTTTCTAAGGAATTTTACGTTGTTATTTCTAATCAAGAGGTTTTAATTTACTATTGATTTATTTCCTAATTATAGTCTTATTTTAAACCCCTGTTATCGAATGCCTTAAGTAGAAATTTTTGAATTGAAAAGAAATTTCAATAATTTAAAAATAATTATTTCATTCATTATAGTACTTAACCTTGTAGTACCCTTTTTATGATTTTTAAAGAGAAATATGTTTCATTCAGACATGTCATTTATTATAGTTCCTTTTCTAACATCAATATTAAGAAAAAATTATCTTTTCCACATATCCATGATTTTTTTATTAGTTACAGTGAGAGATATATTCTTCAAATATTAATCTCAGGAAAGGGGTCCATTAGTTTAAGGTTTAGGTGGAAGATATTCTGAATAAAAAAATTTAGACTAGATACGATAATTATGAATTTTTATTTATTCCCATTGGGTTTTCCAAAGCACCAGTTGTATCCATGGATATTATGAATAATATTTTTAGTGACCATTTAGATTAGTTTGTGGTTTTTTAATTTGATGATATATTTGTATGTTATAATAGTAATGGGGATAATGAATGAAACCAAAGTATTTGTTCTCAAACCATGAAATAAAATAAACTATATCGAAAATTTTGCAACCATGGATTTTGGTTATAAAAAATTTATTTCTAGAGGAATATAGTTTTTAAGTATTGAATAAATGTTTTCCCTATTAAAACTAAAGTTATTGATAAATTTACAAGGCATTAGAATTTTATATATATTTGTATATTTCTTGGATAATCATGTTACTACTATTGGTTTAGTGGAAAGTTTCTCAGTTTTCTATCCCACTTACTAATTTAACAATAAAAGGGTTTAAATTAATTTGGATGAACGTGTGTAATGATTTTTTCTAGGAACTAAAAATAATATTGGTGAATCATCTAGTTTTAGCTCTTCCTTGTAAAAATGGGGAATTTATCATTTACAGTGATATTCTTAATTAATGTAGCTTGGTTTTGTTATGATATATAATGATATAGTAATTGATTATTCTTCATGTGAACTAAAACCATATGAGTTAAATTATCATACAAATGTTCGGTAATTTTCTTCTATGGTTTTCTCTTAAACTAATTATGTATTATGAATGCACGATTTATTACCATTATTGAATAGAAAAAAAGTATTTGATACTTTGAGTGTGCAAATTATTGCCACATTAACAATGTTATATTTGGAACATGACACTTTGGTTAATGATTTGATCAATTTTCACCTATAAGTTATACATGTAATAAATTCCATAATTTTGTTTCAAGTGAAAGAAAAGTATGATCTATCAAAAAGAATTAATCAAGATAAGAAGGAGGATCATATTTTATAGGAAAAGGTAGAATCTTTTAAGAAGGGTAAGTTATCATAATTTAATTTTTGTGAATAAGGCGTTATAAAATTTGGAAAAACATTATATATGATATATTATTCCTAATTAAAGAGATACATTTTGAGTGAAACTCATAATTCCTCATTTCCAATTCATCTTGGAAGTATTATGATATTTATAGAGCTTCTGGAGTATTGCTTGAGGTATGGAATGAAAGATATTTTACTGAAGTTACCATGAAATGTTTTACTTTTCTACAATTTAAAAAAGAATAAAAATTACCAAAGGGGACGCTTCAAAATTTTCCAATGCTACAGTGTAAGTTGGAAGAAATATCCATGGATTTCATGGTGTTATTTACAAATAATTTTTTAAGTAATAATTTTATTATTTTATTTTGGGTCGATTAATTAAATATATTCATTTCCTTACTATTCAAGAGTCAATGTCTTTTAATCATCTTTCTCGACTATATCTTAAGAATATAGTCTCGTTATATAGAGGTCCTATCTTTATTGGATAGTATGAAATCCTAGAAAAATTTGGATTAATTACCTACCGAGTGGATTTACCTCCATGTTTTTCCAAAGTACATAACATATTTCATGTTTCAATCTTAAGAAAATATATAATGGATGAATCTCAGATTTTCATCCCTAAAGTAGTTCATTTGGAATAAAACTTTGATATAAAGAGAAACCTATTCAAATTCATAACCATGGAGAGTATTTCTTTTCAGAATAAGGTATTTTTACAAGTTATGATTTTGTGAGAAACATTATGGTTGAAGAAGAAATATGGGAATCTAAAGTTTCTATGAGGGAAATATATCTCCAATAGTTTAAGAAATTAATAAAATTAAGACATTTTAATTTTCAAAATGGGGGAATAATGTTACATCCTTGTTAATATTGGAATAAATCATTTTCATTCATGAATTAGATTTTATATTATTAAATTCAATATAAATATGTTAAGTAATTTTTAAATCAATAGGAAAATAATTTAAATAAACTCCTCTATTATAAGGTTTTATTTAAAATTTTAATTTCTAAATAAATAATTTTAATTTAAAGAAATTAATTTTAAATTTTAATTAAATATGTCAAAATTATCTTAAGGTTAATTTTGGAAATATCTGAAAATTAAAAAATTTCAATGAATAGTGAAATACTGATTTTTTATTGAAAATTGTTTTTTCTTTTCAAGTATTCAAAAAGTAAAATTATATTTTGGATAAGTTTTAAAATATAACTAGTTAATTTTGATTAAAAATAATCCTATTATAGTCATTTTAATTAATATTAAACTTGTATTTTGTATAAAAACATTTCCATACTTAAAAATAAATTTATCGGGAAGAACTACTTTTTGTCACGTATAATAGGGTTAGTTTTCAATTAAATTCTACCACTTATATGAATTGAATCATAAAAAATGTATTCCATACTTAGAATCAAGAGGTTTATATTTGGTGAATATTTCAGTTTAATTTTAGTCATTATGAAAAGTATTCATAGTAAATTATTATTCCACGATAAAGGTAAAACATTCATGATAATGGATAAAAATAATATGATAAGGACTAAAATTTAACACTAAAAATTTATTTTATTGTATGATTATATTTCATTCCAAATAATCCAAAATTATAATATTTTAGCTTTTGTTTCCATTAGTACATGGTATTGAACTTAATAATATTTAAGTAAAAGATAATGTAAAAAATGTCACATTCTGGCTTTTAATATAAATAATATTTTATAATAGGGATAAAAACATAGGTTCTATTATAAATAGTAATTTTAAAGATAAATTGCTTTTTATCTTGGTATTTCATCTTTAATTTTTAGTGGTTAAATAATTACCTTAAATTCTTATACAATGTGGATACAATATTTATTTTATTTACAGAAATATAAAATATATGATTTTAAAAATATTAAAAGTAATATAATTTGAATCCATTATTATTTTGCAATAATTTTTTTGACAAATAAAACATGTTAGGAATTTGTTAAAGGTTTATATTTTAATTTATTTTTTGTCATGCTGTATTCAAATCCAAATTAAATGAGGAGTTCCAAAATTAAAATTAAAGATATTAGTAATAAATAATGTTTTATTAAATGATTCAAAATTACTAAAAATATTATCTTCATTTAAGTTGATGGTATACGGTTTATTATATCAATAATGGTGAATTGTTACTAAATATCTTAACTCTAAATTATTAGAAATCCTTTTTTTACGATAACGGTGTAAAGGGTTAACAACGAAGGGGTGGGAAAAAACAAAAGATATGGGAAAAAATTATCTAAACTTGTCAAAAGTTTTTTTCTGAGACAATTTCGACCAATACTCATCATATCTTATTTTTTTTGTTTTGATTAGATTCTAATTGAAAATTAATTTAAATTAATTTGATACAATATGTAATTCGAAGAGTTCTCCTTCTCCCTCTTATAAAAGGTCACATCCTCTCCTCTATTATTTAAACTTCAAAAATATTTTGGTTTGGGAAATACATGCACAAATAAATTCCTAGAATCTATACCATAATTCTAAAGGTCTTGGTTTAAGAATTATACCAGCCATAGAGGTATTAAGTTATAATTAAAAGTATATAGTCTAATGAAGAGGAATATTAGGATTGTACATGATGATTCAGGCTCAGACACATTAAAAATACCTTATTTTAAAATTTCTAAAGATTTATTGTACAAATATTTTTATTCCATAAAAATATTCTTAATCTTATTTTAGGAATTTATTTATGTGGAAATATATTAATTATAAAATGAAACTTTATATTACTTTTGACCCTCTTACAAAGGTTTTATAAAATAATCCTTTTACATGATTTATATAGAATGTCTTGATAAAAAACTAAAATTAGTATTCCATTTTAACATATAATACATCAAAATGAAATCCAATTTCTGCAACGATTATTTTAATGTTTTCTATTATTTAATATAATTCTATGTTTTCTTCAAATAAAAGTCCTCATTCTATTTTATTTTATAAATCTTTAGTTTTGAAAATTTTGATTTAGAAGAAAGGGATATGTCAACATCAAAAATGATTTATTATGGGATAAATTAATGTTTCTATAATGAAATATTTCATGTATTATGATTATTTCATGATTCTTGGTCATTGTTTATGATTATGGGTTGTTCCATTATAAAACAAGGTTGAGTGGTTCCTTTATAAACATAGGATGGGTGGTTTTGTTATAAAGCATGGAAGGGTTTTTTATTTATAAAACAAGGATGTGTGGGTCCATTATAGCCCTCCAATGAACTGGGTTTTCTAGATAATTGTTTTGGAATTTGACCATATTGGTTATTCCATTGTAAGAGTGATTTCGAAAATTATGTCCTAAGGTACCTACATAATTTATTTAAGTTTTTTGGGTTTTACATAAATATCATGATTTAAAAAGGTAATTTTATTATTTTATTTTTAATGTAAATTATTTTTTACTTATTTTGGGTGAAAATTATAACTTTGTTAAAAAAAATCATGAGTTTTTCATGGCGTCAAAGAAACCTTCATGTGTCTTGTTTTACCTTTAATATTTCTTATGAAAATTTTTATAAAAATAGTGGGGTATAGAAGTTTCTTTCTTGGGTTAGAAATTGATTATTCTCAACACAAATTTTATTCTAGGAAATGGAAAATGTTTACTAGTATTCATGGAGTAACTAGTTATTTATTTTTTTTTATATGTCCCTTTATGGCCATTTTTTCCATCCCACATTTTAAAATGTCTTTTCACAGGGTTTTAGGATGATTAGGGACATGGATGGGGTCAAGAAGAAAATTTTGAAGTTGTGTAATGAAAATGAAACATGTTATATAATAAATATTTTTTGTGTGTGTGGGAAAAAATGATACTAAGTGGAATTTTTCACTTTATTATATAATAGTTATTTATGTAATATTGATGGACAAATTCTATAAAACTATAAACCTTAAAGATCTTAGAATATGAGAGAATTAATTTTTTACCCAAAACTAAGTATTTTTTAAAGTTTATGGTTGGGTCTATATATTATGTGCTAGCTCACATTATTTTACGGGTTTTGGGACCATTATCTTCCACTTATTGAATTATCATATAACAATAGTTTCCACTAGAGTATTCAAATGGAACCATTTGAATCCCTATATGGAAAATTATGTAGAACTCCCACATGTTGGGATAAATACTGAGAAGGGAAACTATTGGGACCCGACATTATGAAGGAGAATAAAAAAATATTACAAGTGATTTAGAAAAACTTCAAGGATGCTTAGTGTTGGAAGAAATTTTTTGATGAAAACTGATAGAAAGATATATAATTTGATGTTGGGGATCATGTTATCTATAAGATATCACCATGGAAATAAGTTATGAGTTTTGGGGATAAGGGGATACTAAGCCAATGGTACATTGGACCATTTGAGATTCTAGAGAATTTCATAGTGTTTACTTATGGATTGACCCTCCCTCCAAATATTTCCAATGTCCATGATGTCTTTCATGTGTCTCTATTGAGAAAGTATAGGCCTGGCCCATAAATATACATTATATTAATGGTGTGAAATTTCATACTAACTTTTCTTATAAATAGGAAGTAATATAGATACTTCACTGAAGCACATAAATGTTTAGTAATAATAAAACATGACTTGTGAAAGTCCTATGGTGAAATTTCATGTATTAAGAAGCTACTTTGGAATCTTAAGAAGTGATGAAGGAAAAAGTACACTATTTGTTTTCTGGAAGGAGTCAAATTTCTAGGATAAAATTTCTTAAGGTTGGGGGGGGGGAGAATGTAATAGTATGAAAATTCCTTATATGATTAATCAATTTTTTTCATGGTGTTTATTTTCATTTTCATAATATAAGTACATAGAAATATTATTAGAAAAATAATTTTACATGTCAAGTAATAATAATGATTACTATAGCTAAGAGTAGTATATGGATATAAAAACCAAAATATAGTAACCATGAAATGGTATAATTCATATCCTAAAACTCCTACAATAATATTACAAATTCCATAAAAAATATTAAAAAAAGAAACTTTAGGAATATAATTGACATCATCGAAAAAATTGTAAAAAACTTTAACAATGGAGTATTAAATATTTATTTTTAGTGATATATGTAGAATTTAATTGAAAATGTTACAATTAGGATATGACCATTACATTACTATTATATAAACATTGATTAATATTATCATTGGGAATTATTACTGTTGGTTATGTATCCTTAATATTATGGCTGTTAGCATTAGTTTTTATTAAGGGTAACATTATGAGTTAATTTAATAAATAAGGAAGAAATGATGGCCTCAACCTAGATGATAATTCCTTTTTAATCCCAGTTATAAGAAATTTTTAGGGAGGTTACATCATTAGTGTAACATAACATGATTTTTTGGAAATAGTTTTTTGAGATTATTTTTTTCTTCGACAACTTGCATTACACACAACAATGAGTTGAGGAAAATCACATAACATTATTAAAATATTATTATATGAATCTTTTATCCTGGATATTGTAAAAGAAGGTATGAATAGTAATTACTAAATTATTAAAAACATATTTTTTACAAATGTTCATTGGTTATCAAAATAATAATAATAATAATAATAATATTATTATTATTATTAATAAAATAAATGAAAATAATAGTCATTTGAAAATAAAAAATATGGTTTTTTGAAAACTATTATTATGCACATAAATTTATTTTTTTTTAATAAATTAATTTTGGGTGAATTAATCTAATGATAATTTTATATTATAAATTTAAGAATTTTATTTATATTCATCTCATATTTTTTATCCATGTAAAAGGAATAAAATTCAGTTTTATGGTTAAAAATACAATTTTTCAAAAAAATAGTTATCATTTCCTTTTGTTGTGATAAATTAAAATTAATTTCAACCATATATAGAAGTTGAATTTGGTAAAATGGATTCTATATTTTGAATTATAAGGTCTATATTTGGAAAATAGTTCCTTTTTATTTTCAGTATTATGAATTCTAACTATGGTAAAGTTTACGACCTTAGCAAAGGGTAAATCATGTAAATCAGGGTTAAAACTAAAGTATAAGGCCATAATTTTGATGTTAATTATTATTGGATGAATTTAATTCTACCATTAACAAATTAGGTTTAAATTTTAGTTGTTTAATGGACACATTTCTTAGAAAATAACTTATTTATTATTTAAATCAAGGAAAGTTACAAAATGTCACTCCCTTTGTTTTTAATGTATTTTATAAGTCATATTAGAGAAAAATTTTGTTAAGAATAAATTTAAGTATTTATTATTATATTAATAAAATAAATTTTACTGTATAAATTTATTTCCAATTTTTAGTAAATATTTAATTACCATAAATTCTTATACAATGCGGATGAAAATTTTCTTCAGTCAAAAAAAAATATAATAAAAGATTTTACAGTTATTAAAAGAAATTTTTTTTATTAATTCAATGTGTTCCATGAAATTTATATGTTAATATAATATATTTCTGTTATTTTAATATATTATATTTTAATTTAAAATTTTTATCTATGTCATTTAAGTCCAATTATATGAGTAATGTCTAAATTAGAAATAATTATATTTTATGAGAATGATAATTAATTAAATTACAAAAAAATCATAAAATATTAAAATAGGGGAAAGGGGATAATATATGGTCAAAAATTGCATCCTGAGTCAATTTAGATACTACTTAGAACTATTTTTATTAAAATTTAATATATTATAATTTAATATTTTGGAAAATTCTAAAAGTTCATGCACCTCTATTATAAATGGGAACCACCTCTATCACTTATTTACACCACATTGAGAATTATATATTGAATAATATATGGATATTTTTCTTCAAAACCTCCCAATACATATTCTATAGGTTCTGTTCTTCTCAAAAGACCAACAATTAAGCCCTTTTGTAGATATCTAAAGTAGTCATTTCTATGAAAAGGTAATCACCTAGACTGATATATTTATTTTATAATCTTCTTTAACTATAGTAAATCTATTGTATTTATCCTATAATTATAAAATTATTATTATAAATATTATAAAATATTTTTATTATTTTTAAAATATCATTATACTCACTCTTTTCTATCAAATGATTTTTAAAAGTATCGCCCATTCGTATATACAACATTCTGTCTGCACGTAGTGATATAATTCATTTTTTTAAATATCATTTATGGATGTGTATTTTGATGGTATTAATGATTATATATTATTCTAATGATATAATTAATCTTATATAATAATAATTTATCATATACCTTATTACTATAAAACCATTTTCATAACAATAACATCACCCATGCGTACATGTGGACTACCACCTCCACGAAGTGATGTGACTCATTTTTTATTTATATTTTTCTTAGATGATAATGAGAATTAATTTTAAGTACACATATGATTTATATGATATAATAATGATCTTCAAAATGTGAATTAATATTTACTTTGGTTTCTTTCCATCTGTTGAAAAATGAAAACAACATTCATATGTACGCACACCCTACCATCTCCATGAATGATGTAATTGATTTTTTATATCTATAACTATTATTGATGACTAAAAATATGTATATAATGAATATATATTATATGTATATAATTATTAATATTATTGAAATTATTTAATTTAGATAAATATAGAATTACCAAAACTAATGAACTGAAATCCTCATGATAAATGAAACAATTAACACCTAGCAATGATGGTTTTAAATATAATAAGGGTAATTAAATAGATATAAAGGAATAATATATGATATTATAAGTATTAAAATTAATCTTATGTAGAATAATAATAAATCTTAATTCATTGTATATGAATTTCGAGTACTTTATAATTAAGGAGAACTCGATGTAATGGATCTTCATCTCACTTTTATTTCTATGGGACACACGCCTTATATACCACTTGTTTATTTTCTGTAGTGTGTATAAATCCCATTAATATTTTTTTGATTGTTATATTTTTGATTATTGGATTTATATATCTATCTAAGGATATATATTTCATGGGGCTTACAATTCAAATGTTACCAAAATAGTTAGGGTTTTATTTCAAAATCTCATCAATTTATATCTTTGTTGGGGAATATTTATATTCCATATCCAGGTTTTATTAAAATTTTCCAAAAAATATTTTTAATATTCTCCAGTTATTTTTAAATGTCATTTTAACTAGGATTTTTCTTACAAGATGGGTTGAAATCAATCTTTTTATTGTTTTCCAAATGAGGGACTTTGTGACTTTTATAACAAAAATAATGATGGATTTTTTAAATTATATTGCATGAAAAGAATTTCCCAACACAATGAATAAATTTTGGTTCATACCTTACATTAAAATTTCACAATGTTTTTTTCAAAGAAAATATATTCCTTTATAATTTCACATATTTTAAAAAAAAGTGATTCCAAAATGGAAAGGATATTTTCCTCAAGAATTATTCCATGCGATCTTTCAAAATAATTATATATATTAGATGAAATCATCTGAATTTATATAAGATTTACTAGGTAAATGATCCAAGTATACCATCCTTATTATTTATTTGTATTGTTTATGTTTATGAGGAAAAGGTGAAATGTTTATGAAACAATTTCATTTTCATGGGTTTTAATTTGATGAAGGATTTTTGTTTATGATCCTAGATTTTTTATATGAGTTAAGGATACTTTAAATTTTGGTAAAACCTTATGAAGTTTTTATTTTTGAATTAGACTCAAAAACTAATCTTTTAGGTCATTATTTTTTTAGGGAAGAAGGTAGTGTGGGGGGGGGGGATGGAGCCTTACAGCCAAACCAATTCACAACATGAAATGGTTTGGCTATAACCCATACAGGAAGCGAATTAGTTTTTTTGAAAGGGGGTAAAACATTATTGAATTCATAAATTCATAACATGTCATTTATTGAAACCTATTATTCTATATAGAAGTGGCACATAGGATATCCTTTCATCCTTCTAGAGGTTCCTTTGGATCTCCACTGTTCGATGTCTAGTTCACTTAAAATTTGTCTCGTTGGAAACAAAATGGTAAGCTTAAAATTATTCTATCTTATTTTATTTTATTATATTTCCTACTTCTGTGTTTTTTGGTGAAACATATTATTCCTTATTTTTAGGTTGTTTGTCTAGTTTTCCAATTTCTTCAGTTCTTGGACAAATTGGAAGTCGTTACTGGACAAGTACTTTTCTACCACCTTAAAGTAGGTAGTCTAGTAATTATCCCTCAAGTATTTTTTACTTAATATTATCTGTCATTATTCCACATGATATATTTTACATGAGATTACATAGGAATAAACTTGTAACTTAATTAATATGTTAGCCTTGATTGAAATGACCTTGTGCCACATTTTCTTTACTGGAATAGGTCCCTATCAAATAATTCCACCTCTTGACGTGTTATTATAAAATTTATGATGTTATTATGAATTATTATATGATAAAACCACCTCCTTAGTGGTTATGGATTTTCATATAAATGATATGACTGTATTTAATTAAATTGAATACGATTGGTATGACCACACCATGTGATTTTTAATAAACAATGGTTATGTCCTTGTTTAAGTGGAACACTGATGAATTATTAAACCACTAATACTAAATCTTGTTTGACTTCTTGTTGCATATGATACTTATGCATGGTGACCCATATACTTGTGATACTCATTCACAGAATCCTTAATAATATGATACTCAGGCATGGTGTCCGATATTCCTATGATACCTAGGGATGACATCCCTACTGATATGATACTTGGGCCTGGCATCCTACATACCTATGATAATCAAGCATGATGTACCCATTAATATAATAATAAATAATGAAATCCCATATACCATTGATGCTTTGGCATGAAATTCCATATACCCTTTATACAAATGCATGGTGAACCTTATGATGTATGATACTCGAGCATGACATCCCATACAACTTTGTTAGTCTTTTGTGACTAGACATAGATGTGTGAGTTACACCTTAGGTTCTACCTAGCACTACGTATCTATATATATATGGATATAAAAATAATTATATATATAGTGAATATATACACATAAATGTATATATGTGTGTGTATTTTTTCATGGTGACATATTTTCAGAGGTTTCTTGGCATAGGTTGAAGGTGGTAGTGTCATCCATTTTTCATTTAGAAACTAGAGTTGATCGTATATTATTTATGTTTTGGATTTATCATTATTGTATTTACACACTAATCATATCATATGCACTGGATGGATAAATCTAGAAACCATTGGTAGTGTCATACTAAGTATATGTCACGCCCTATTTGGGTCGCTGATGAAACCCAAAAAGACATCACAGTTTTAGGTTTGGGCAAAGGGTAGCTTCTAACTTCTAATTCTTGATTCTCAATATTAGGACGGAGTACATGAGAAGAGGACCAAGAACATGCTTAGGATGAAACTAGAGATTGTTTTTTTTATATTTTTTATAGCATGTTATACCTATGTTTTGACTTGTATTCATGTTTTATGATTTATATAGCATATCGATAAGATGTTATTTTTTATATAAAACTAGATATGTTTTCTTCCTTTTAATATGTGATTGTATGATTTAACTATTATACATTAATAATGTGATCTATTATACCACGGTGATACTTCAACATAATAGGCTAAAATCTCCCCATTGTATCTTACAAACCCTCACTACTTGTTGGAAGACTCTAGCGTATGGGGAGGTACGATTGAGGTTATATGGCCCACTAGTTTGATTACTGTTATCAAGTGAGTCAGGTCGAGACATCATAGATTGGTATCATAGATTTATTTTTTTTCATTATGGTTTTGTGATGGTATAAAGAAGACTAGACCATGTCAGAATTTGGTAATGAGACTATTATTTTGAGTAGTTAACCCATATATATAGAAGATCCAAATTACCAAGGATAAGAATTGCCATTTTTGGATTCTGTTTATTATAGTTGTTTCTATTTCATTGATGACTGACACACATGATTTGAGATTTCTATTATTAGTTTGATAGGGGATTCCATTTTACTCTTTTCCTGGTATAGATGTGAATTTTTGACTCATGAATCATCTACTACTACAAACATGGATTTTATGAGTGCTAGAAAAGCGCATTAAAAGTGATACAAAAGCACTGTTAATCGAGGTGAAGATAAGGGGGGTCCCTTTTATCAGCGCTCAGAAAAACACTCATAAAAAACCCTTTTATCAGTGCTAAAAAAAGCGCTGATAAAATACCACTTTTATCAGTGCTAAAAAATCACTGATAAAATTCGAAAAAAATAAAAAATAAATAAATAACAATTTAAATTCGAGAGGGGGGGGGGAGATTTTAACAGCGCTTGACCCCCCCCCCCCTCCCCCTTTATCAGTGCTAGGTGGGACCCTTCCACTCCCATGCACTGCCCTTGCCTACACATATTGCACTTGCCTGCGCGCACCTCCTTGCTTCCACTCAGACTCGAACCCATGACCTCCCCCTTGCACGCCTGAACCTTTACCACTAATCCATTTCATTTTTTATCTATTTAATGATACATATATTTATTTATATATATATAGTTATATTTATTTTTATATTAATATAGATTCATATTTATATAAATACATTTAGTTATATTAATACATATATATTTATTCATGTAGTAATATATATATATATATATATATATATATATATATATTTGTATGTTAATATATATTTATATCTATTTATATATATAGTTATGTTTATTCATATATTAATATAGATTCATATTAATATAAATATATTTAGTTATATTAATACATATATGTTTATTCATATATTAGTATATATATATTCATTCGTATATTAATATATATTTATATATATTTATATATATATTTGTAGTTACAATTTTTATCCGTATATTTGTTTGTATATTAATATATATTTATAAGATTAGTTTTAAATACATTTATAAAAGTTTTTTATGTGTGTTTATAAATAAATAAATTCATACATACATGCATACATATATATAACACACACACACACACACACACATATATATATTTACGAATAAATACAAATATATGTGTATTTGAAAAGCCATAGAATGTTAAAATGAACATAACTTCTAATCCAAAATCCAATTTTAACTCTAAAACCAGTCAAATTGATTAAAATGAAACAATATTAGATATAATATGTGGTACAAGGCTAACACTACTAGAAAATGGGTCTATACCCATGGTTCTGCACAAAACAGTGGGTATAGGACACCCCTATACCCACGGTTTCCCAAAAGTTGGGTATAGGGTTAGTATAGAAACCTATACCCACGGTTTTCCCAAACCGTGGGTATAGGTCCCTTATGCCAATGATTATCGGAAAAACTATGGGTATAGGTTATTTTTGAAGACCTATACCCACGTTTTTGGTAAAACCGTGGGTATAGGGATTGTTATGGAGACCTATGCCCACGGTTTTGAAAAACCGTAGGGATAGGGTTTTTTTTACAAGACCTATACCCACGGTTTTGGAAAATCGTGGGTATAGATTTTCCGTGTTATGGAAGGGGGAAAAAATCCTGCAAAAGTGAAATTTTTTTGGTGGGAACATGATTTTAAATTAATATAATTATATGGAGAGAAGATTTTAGTTACATGATTTCGCTGGGTTAGCTGGTTCAGTTCTGTGCCTCATATAAGAAAGAACGATGTTCGAATCTTTGTATTTTTTTTCCAGATATTCGAGTATTATTAATATAAGTAAATAACCATATGGATATGTGAATAAAATTAGATTATCCAAGTTAATCACGTGATACATCTTTTGTTGCTGCGTGAGGCGCGGGTTAAAATCCTCCTAGGAGCGTTTTTTGAATTTCTTTCCTGCTGTTTGAAATCCGTGGATTATATTAATATATATATGTAGATATATGTATATAAAAAAAATAAAAATTATAGCTGTGTTTTTCCCGTGTTGAGGCGAGGTAGTGAGCCTGTTCGTGGGTTACGGGTTTGAATTCTTGCAGCACCCCTTTTCTGATTTTTAATACCCCACGGTTTGGAAACCATGGGGATTAGTGTGTGCCACACTGGAGAAGTGTGGCCCTACCTTTGACAAGGCTATACTCACGGTCTAGTAGAACTGTGGGTATAGGGTGATACCCCTATACTGACGCCTTTCCAGTCCATAGTTCCCAAAACCGTGGGTATAGGTTGTTTTTCCAGTAGTGTAACGGACATCTGGATCAGAAGTTATACCTGTTTGAATGTTAACAAATCGGGGTATTCCGACTAAAAACTCAGTTTTGAGGCCTTCTAGTCCTTTTTTGGCCTCGAAAAATGTGAGAAAGGCTCCTCCTAGGTCATTAGCACGTAGAGCTCGTCGCAGGCTTCGATTTGATATGTTTTAGAGCTCAAACAGACACCCGGATCAAAAGTTATGGCCGTTTGAAGTTTGAGTTACATTTTCATCGTATTTTAGATCTTTTATTAATTTTTTTTTGATTTTTTTGTGTCTTAAAATTGATATTAAATGATTATTAACCTATGATAATTAGTAAATTATTAATAAATAATATTTTTAAAAAAAAATTAAATCCATTTTCACTAAATTTCTTATATATTAAATGTAGTAGTCTATTTATACTTTTCTAAAACGTATTTAAAATATATATATTATATTAAAATCAATATAAATATACTTATATAACAATATATTATTTTTCATGATTTTTTTTTGAAATATAAAATTCATCAGTGCTAGGAAAAAGCGTTGATAAATTACCCCTTTATCAGCGCTACTAAAAAAGAACTGATAAAGGGGTCCCCTTTATCAGCGCTAAAAAAACGTTGATAAAGGGGGGGCCTTTATCATCACTTTTTTTAGCAATGTTAAAGGGTGGCACTGTAGAAACCCGGTTTTTTGGTAGTGATCATAATCAAGTATAGATTCACATGTCATGCATTATGCCATTCTATATAGGTGCACCACGTTTCATGTGTTTCTAATCATTGATATGAGTTCTTAACTGATATATATTGAATTGTTATTATGTTTATTGAAGGGGAAGGTTAAGTATTATTCGTTACATAATGTTCTTTCATAAACCTTACTCTATTTTCCTACACAACTTGATGTTGACACATTAAGTAGTCAATTTTTACACGTTGAGTAATAGACCATTGGTCACATGGGATGGAATGTATTTATGGTTGTGATTAAATATATTCCAAATTTCAATTTATAAAGTGTATGGGACTATATAAATTATAAATGGCCATCTATATAATTCAACCTTTAAAAAAAATCAATATAAATGTGTATGAAATTAAATGAATTTAAATTCTAAAACAAAATGATTTCTGTTAAATTGGGATTCCAATTGCAACTTAAGGAGTGTTTTACTCTAAAACATACAATTGAATCTCTATGTACCAATACCCTTGAATTATCTAAGAAAAAATAACCCCACCCCAAACTTAGTAGTAGGATTTAGGTGTTTTCTCATGAAATTCTTATGATTTGTACGTTTCCCAAACCTGGATTTATGATCATGCTGAGGGGTGTGACTTTTATATAGACATGATTTTTAACTATTTCATTATTATAACTATGGCTTATTCCATTACCAAATCCTTTTTTGTGGCATGTATTTGGAAATTATAAATCTATTCCACCATGATGTCTATGGGTTGAGCACTAGAAAAGTGGAGATGGCCATGCTGCGTAATTAGGGGACCTAACCCAATGGTATTTCCACATGTGCAACATCGTGTTATACCCAAAAGGGTACTAGTTATTAGTTTTGAGTAGGATTGATGAGGCTCATGTATACCATATAGGGATCCCCATGGATTTCCCCTACTATAGAAGAGTTTATGTGATAATTTATACAATAATATTCACCCATGTTTTTAGGGGATGACAGACCACAATCAATAAACTCATGGATGAAGGCCATGAAAACTATCTTCAAGCACCTTGATACACATACTGATAGTAGAGTGAAGTTCAATTCATATATTATTTTATATTATTCCAAGAAATGATGGGATGTTGTCACCTAGGGATATTTTCCTCCGTGTATGGATCAGGTGGTATTTCAAGAAGTCTTCTATGATTATTTATTTCCCCCTATGTGAAGAGTGGACTAAGATTGAGGGATTATTTATCTACACCAAGGGACTATATATGTGATGAAATATTCTACTCAGTTCATGAATCTCTAGGTCTTCACCCAAATCATGTTGGCGATGAGTTGGTGTGAGCTGGGCATTTTTAGGATGATCTCATATACTCCATACGATCTTAAGTGAATGTATTTCGGTTGACCACTAGTTCATAAATAGTAAAGCATTCCCTCATCACTGGGTGGAACTTGATGGAAGATGACGATGTGGGTCAGGGTGGTATGGAGGTGAGATAGGGAAGGGTTTGTCTAGTGGTTGGAAAAGTCACTTTGAGACTGCATGCTGGGTAAGAAGAAGCGAGATGACATCCATTAAAAGTTAGATGGTTTTTCATTAGTGTGGAAATCCTGTGAATAAGAAGAACATGTATCCCAATGACCCTATCAAGTACTGAGGTTGTAGAAGGTCATATATTCTTTATCCCTTTTGAAGGACCTTCCCATTTTTTCTTAGTAGAAAAGGATCCATATCATATCTTCATTCAGAAGTGGGATTAGTATACCCTCTCTAGGTAGTTTACTAGATAACTACCGACCATTCAAGTAGAGGATGAGGTCATGTATGGGGTATCTAGGCTTCAAATGTATAGTTCCAGCAAGGAGGACTTGCACATGATAGTTAGGTTTTATCTCATGGTAAGAAATATAGCTATATCTATGGAGTGTATCCTTTTATGGAGGAGAGAAGTGCTAGGACATCTATAGTTCAAGGTCTATTCTAGTATCCTTTAATTTAGTTTCTACCATATTCAAAACTAGCACTTCACATTAATTCTTATCTGTGCCAAATTTTGATAGTATTAGACTAGGAATTTGGCACTTTTGTGGGATGATGAACCTTTTAAATACTTTGGGTTTACCTTCAGAGAGTGTACTCTAGTGTATGGAGTATTATATTAGTATAGGAGTCTATAAATTACTATGTAACCTATTCATGCACTAGATGGATGGTTTTGAAATCATTCTTGGGAAGGACTAGTTGGTTTCTTACCATACCTACATGGATTTCTATCATCCAAGGGTTTCTTTTACATCACTAGAGAGAATTAGTTGTACACTAAAGGGTGAATTGTATTTCTAGGTAATCAAAGATGGAACAAAGCCTCATGGAATGAGTATAGTGACAATCCATGATGCTATCCCCTTTCTAGATGATCAGGGAGCATGTAAGGGTTTTCCCCACAAGTAGTTGATCACTACAAAGGTGTATTTTGTAAAACAATTCCACAGTACCTCTTGAGAGAGAGATATTTCTCTATTGAGATAGTTCCATGAGCTTCAATGGTATCCATTCCACCATATATGATGTCCACCACTGAGTTGTATATTCTCAATAGGTTGCTATAGGATTTGTAGGTTAAGGGTTTTATTTAACCCAATGCTTCACCTTGGGGTTAACATGTCATTTTCTCCTACAAGGCAGGAAATAGCCTTCGGATTTTCATGGATAGTCATTGATTGAATCATCCCACATTTAAGAGTTGGCTTCCACTTCCTCGTATCAACAACCCATTCAATCAGCTCAAACTATAAAAGGGTTTTTTATGAAGATTGATTTAAGGCTAGGATACCATTATAAAAATGTACTATCTTTGAATATAAAAGGTATGCATTTTAGAAGTTAGTATAGTTTATATGAGTATCTGGTAATATGAATTATAGGTCTCCCTAAATGTTCATTCTATATGGACAAGGCCTATATTTTGGGTCAATTAATCTATGAGACAAGAGTATCAGTTGAACCCAAGACGGTTAGTGTTGTGGTTTCGTGGAAGAAGTCAAAGAACATATTTTATATATAGAGTTTTGTTGGCATAACTATCTATTATAAGTTTTATATATAGTAATTATCACACCTTGTATCAAATCATACTAACATGACTAAAAAGGGTGTGATGTTCTTGTGGTCTGAAGCTTGCAAGAAGGCTGTCAGGAGATGAAATTAAGTTTGACTTTAGTACTGGTATTGATTATGAAAGAGCCATGCAGGGGTTATACAATGCTTTTTTATGCATTGGGTATTGGATTGGGAATTATTATAATGTAAGAGTAATGAGTCATTGCATATTGGTATCATCATTTGAGACCTCATGAGAGGAACTAACCAACACATGGCCTCGAGCTAGTAGATGTCATTCATGCCTTGTTTTATTAGAAGAATTACTTGTTGGGAGAGTTGTTTATGGTGTTTACAGACCCAAAAAATCCTTGAATATATAATTAAAAGGTTTTAATTGAACCTTAGATTGAGAATATAGGTCAAATACCTTCAATCCTTCAACTTCGAGCTTTTATATATTACTAGTAAGGAAAATTTAGTTACTGTTGCTCTGATAAGGAAGATTCAAAGATAATCTATTCAAAAAGACAATATTGAAAAGAGATGGATGGATATTCTTTTTGAGATTCATCTATAGGATCATGAGTGTTATGAACCGACATTACTTATAACCTTAGTGGTAACATTATCACTTATGAATAAAGTGAAGAGGAGGCATTTCTCTGATCCCTAGGTATTAATCCTAAGGGAGAGCGTTTCATGTGGGGATCCAATACTGGGTTATTATATCGATGAAGATGAGAATCTTCTTATTCATGGGAATATATATGTGCTTATAGAAATGTGAGAGGGACTGATACAAGAATCCTGAACTTCAAAATGGTCACCACACCAAAGAATTCTTAAGATTCACCAGGACATGTGCCTCCACTATTGGAGGTCTTGGTTAAAATGTCAGACAATAGGTTTTATCAACAGGTGTTCCACCTATAAGTAGAAGAAGATAGAGAACCAATGGACTAATAAATTTTTACATTCATTAACAGTATTGACCTGTTATTTGGATGATGTATCAATAGAATTTTTACCTTTTTCCAAGGTCTCCTTGAGGTAGAAACATAGTTTTAGTACTCACATAATAGCTAAAGAAGGTCACCCACTTTCTTCCAATCAGGGAGACCTTCTTAGTGGATGATATTGGGAGGTTATATATCCCTGATATTATATTCTTACAGAGGTTCCCTTATACCATAATTTCAAATCTACATGCTCATTTTATTTCTAGTTTTTTGTAGGGTTCGCATAAGTATCTTGGGATATAGGTGTTTCTGGGCACATCCTTTCACCCATAGACTAACATCCTATCAGAATTATTGACTCATGTACTGTAGGAACCTGATCCAGGAATGTTTCCATTATTTAAAAGGTTTTTAGGGGAAATATATAATACACCATTAGTTTTCCAACAATAATAGATTCTAGAGTACTATACAGACATGTCCTTATGGGGTTCTTTACGGTTGTCCATTATGTTTACCCTTGTGCTGGTTAGATGCAGGAGGGTAGTGCTACTAGGACCTTGTCTCATTTTCGACTCTTTGGAGTATATAAAACTTGTTAGAAAGTGGATGAATATAAGTTAGTATATATAGAAGTCATATACTGACTGACATTGGCAACCTTTAGAGTTTGAGGTTGGGGATTGAGTTTTTTTTGCGTTCTTCTCCTAGACTAGGGAATAGATGGATTCAGAGAAAGTTAAAGTTATTACTCCATTATGTTGGGCCTTTTTAGATATTAGAGAGATTCATACCAGTATCCTATTAAATATCTATTCTTTAGAGGTAATGATCCATTCATTATTTATTCAATATATCATAGATTGACCAATATCAGGCGGACCCATGTCACACTTTTGATCCTAAGGACATTAAATTAGATGTTGATTATTTTTAGGATTATCCAATTCATATTGTTGATCATAACACAAATTCCCTCTAGGTAAGGGTTTTCCCTCTAGTAAGTTTATTATAGAAGTATAGTTGTGTATAAGATAAGACTTGGGTGATAGATAATAATGTATATTCCTAGTGCATAGTGTTGTTCTTAGATGAAGCTTGTCCACCCTTGTAAGGGAGACATAGGTACCCATTTTTTAAAGGGTGAAAGGCTGTAAGATCCAAAAAATTTCATATGAGGTATGGATAATTTAAATTTTGGTAAACTGTTTTGAAGTTTTTTTGACTAATACTTTGAAACCATGTCTTTAAGTTTTTTCATTTGTTTATGGGAAGAAGGTAGTGGGGGTCTAGCTTTCAAACCAATTCATAAAGTAAAATGGTCTAGACAAGCCCTGTTTAGGATGTGAATTGGTTTTTCTTAATGTTGGAAAACCCAGGGAATTCAAGACATAAATTACATTCATTTCATGTATTTTTTTAAAGGGTAAGAACATCTCATTTACCCTTAGTCCTTCCTCCACGTAATTGTGATGCATGGGAGATCCTCTCCTCCTTGCCTAGGTTTATTTTTATCTCCATTATCTGAAGTATGATTCAATTTTCATTCATCTCGTTAGAAGAGTAATAGTAATAATTAAACTCCCCTGTCTAATTTTTTTAGTTTATCTCACATTCTTCAGTGTTTATAGGTGCAAGATAATATTCCCTATTTTCAGGGAATTTTTCTAGTTTAATGATTTCTTCTATTATAGGATGAATTGAAAGTAGATACTAGATGAGTACTACACTAAAACTATAAATTACATGGTCTAGTAATTATAGATTAATTATTTTTTCTTTATATTGTGCATCGTGATGTTTCAAGTAGTATTTTCCATGTTATTCCATGAAGAAAAACGTTTACCTTAATTAATATGTTTTTCTTGATAGAAATGACATAGTTAACCTTTTTATTATTGGAATAGACCTTTATCTACTAATGAATCCCCTTAAGGTATGCTTATGGAACTTACCAAATTATTATTAATTCTTATGTGAAAAAACCACCTCCTTATTAGTCATGTCATAGAATATAGGTGATATGATTATAAACTATTAAATAAAATTTTATTGGTATGACCACATCACATTATTTTAATTAAACAATGTTTACACACTTATTTAAGGGGAACAATAATGAATTACTAAACCATTTATTATATCATACTAAATATTTTTTGACTACTTATTGATTATGATACATAGTCCTGGAGTCCCATATACCTCTGATTCTCAGTCCTAGAATCCCTGATGATATGATACTCAGGAATGGTGTCCTTTTTTAATGTGATACTTGGGCATGGTTTCTCTATTGATACTTGGGCATGAAATCCCATATGCCAGTGATACTTGGGCATGTTGAAACTTATTATATATAATATGTGGTCATGGAATCCCCTACTAATTTATAAGACTGGTCACTAGAAATATACACATTAGTTATTCCATGGGTCCTAGCTTGAGCTATGTGTATATATATATATATTGATATAACAATAATTATGTATATAGTGCATATATATATTCAAACATGAATTTATATATATATATATATGTATATATGTATATATGTATGTATGTATGTATGTATGTATGTATGTATGTATGTATGTATGTATGTATGTATGTATGTATGTATGTATGTATGTATGTATGTATGTATGTATGTTTGTATGTATGTATGTATGTATGTATGTATGTATGTATGTATGTATGTATGTATTTATTTATTTATTTATTTATTTATTTATATGTTTTTCGGGACATCTATTCAGAGGTTTCCTGACATGGGTTGAAGTTGGTAGTGTCAGCATGTTGTCCTTCAGGAACCAATGATGACCATTTACAATTTACATTTCAACTTTATCATTATTGTATTTGTATGTTTCTCATATTTTTTTCACTGGATGGATAGTTCAAGACATCATTGTTTGTGGCCAACTGAGTATATCTCACACCATGTTTAGGTAATTAATAGTACCTTAACATATTTCATGATTTTAGTTTTTGAAAAATGGAATTGTCTATCATTCGATTCTTGATTATTAATATTAGGATTGAGTATAGGAGTAGAGGATCGAGGACATGCTCGTGATGGCACTGGAGATAGTTTTTGTGATTTTTTTTATTTTAGTATAGCATGTTGTATCTACATGCATCCATTTATTCCTATTTTCCTAATTTTTTTTGCATACATACATGAAATCATTTTGTATATAACATTGGATTTAGTTTATGCATTTTATAATGTGATATTATGATTTACCTATTATCTTATGTTAATATCACCTATTATACCTCTATGATACTCTAATATAATAGTGTATAGTCTCCATAATATATTTCATAGAACCTTGCTACTAGTTTAAAATATCAGGAATACAGGGAGGCATGCGTGATGTCATGTGGCCCACTAGTTCGGCCACTATTACCAAGTTAGTCATTTTGGGATGTCACATTATTAACTTGTGGAACACATAAGCATGATTTTCATTTTGTGATTGGTGGGACCTATATCAACATTTAATGCATTGGGGAAACTTGTATATCTCATGAGAAAACTAAAAGATTAAATTCAATGTGGTTGATCTACTATGGAATTCATGTTGATGCACTTGATCTACTATGGGATGCAGGTCGATGCACTTGATCTACTATGGGATGCAGGTGGTGATTCCTGATCTGTTATGGTTTGATGGTCTTGGTAGTTAAACATGAAATTATGAAATGGTTTTTATACCTACATTGTTTCGAATATTTAATGATATGATATTATGGTTCATGATTTATTTATGATGAACCAATCTATCTATGACTTAATGTGTATAAACTTTTTAAATAATGTTTATGTTCACATACTCTTATAATTATTTTATGATTTCATATGATCATGGATTGATATCTCCCATTTTTACCCTTACTGATCATCTGATATCTCCCTTTTTTATATTTACATTTCCCCTGGTTGTGGAGAAAGGTATTAAGTGTGATGTTTCTAATAAGGGTTCCGGTTCTATATAATTAAGACGGAGATGATGCGGCTCATTTATGAACCAGTTGTTTATGTGCCCGAGCTTCTAAAGATACTAGACCTTTACGAGTATGGAATGAATAAAAATGTTATGTAATAAATATTCATCTATTTAAATGTAATATCTATGTAATAAAATTAGGATATACTATAGTGGGTATCAGAGAAGAGTTTAATTTACATTGGGAAACTTTGTTAAGAAAATTTTAGTAAGAACCCTAGGGATAAGTATAAGTATAGGATAAAATCATAATGTTTTTATAGTGATCATGAATGATCTAGTTTAAACCTACCATGTCATTAAAGAAGGTGTCATGATTTAGGTATATTAGAAATGATTTTTCATAATCATTTGGTTTCCCACTAGGATTATTGTTGCTCACTCTATGATGTTTGGTTTTAGTCAATGGATGGAAACTAATGGAATCATGTTAATGATAAATGCGATGGACAATTAAATTAATGTCCTCTTAAAAAACTGAATTTTATTTTAGCTATATGAAACATTATGTGTCTATGATCTCACAAATTTACTAATATATGCATCACACTGAGATTAAAAATGATCAAATAAGGGAAGAATGTTCTGTTTATTCCTTCAAATAAAAGAATCCACTTCCTTTTAGTGGGTCTACTGATCCATTATTCACTGAAAATTGACCAATACCATTGAAAAGATATTTTATGCTCTTTAGTTTTTTGTAAAATGAGAGAGTTATTTTATCTATTTATCATTTCAAATGAAAATCATATCAGTAGTGGAATATTATAAAGAACTAAATATAACAAGAATAAATTGAATCTATGGCGTGGGATTATTTTAAAAGCTTAATTTTAAATAATTACTTTCCTCATATTCTTCATACAAAAAATGGAGAAAGAATTCATTGAGTTAAAAGGGAAGGATGATGAATATATTGGTTTATATAAGGAAAATTGTACGAGACTTGTGTTGTACACTTCTGTTATTATAATATTTCTAGAAAGTAATACTAATCAATTTTCTAGTGGCTTAAAGCCAAGTCATTGAAGGGTGGTATCCATAATGGGCTTTAGTAGCAACAATGAAGTTGTTCGACTTATTCTCATGGTGGATATTGAGATTAGTGTTACCCATAAATCACATTTTTTTGATAAGAAAATAAAAATGGGACTCAAAGGAAATTCTAATAACCCTAGATAGAAGAGGATGAGATTTCCATTATACTCAAAGTGTGGAATGAAATATCAGTGAAATTATCTGAAGGGAAATGTTAAAAGTTTCAAGTGTAGAAAGGAAGGTAAAAAAGTAATAGAATGTTGAAGTGATGGGAAGAAGTTAGCTACAGATATGAATAGAGATAAATATCTATAGAATATACCTCCTGTACTAGAGCGTTTTTAGTGCAAGGAGTATGGTCATTATGGTAACCAATTCCCAAATTTGAAGGTTAATGAAGACGTCTGATGTCAACAACCTCTTTATCCTAGATAAAAAGCAAAATCTTATGTGATAATTATTTCTGATAAACGTCACGATAATGATGTGGTGAAATGTACAATTAACACACACTCTAAAATTGAAAATGTATTATTTTATTTTGGATCTACCCACTTTTATATATCAAAATTATTTTTCAGGGTATCATAGTACCATATAAAAAATTAGATGTGGAGTTTTAAGTCAAAACCCATAATGTAATGATGATCATATCACAAGTTTTTAATTATTCTCCGCCTGAAAGTTTTGGGAATATATTTCCTAAAAACATTTACATTCTTAATTTACTAGAATTATATGTTATTTTGGGAATGTGTTTACTTTATTTACATAAATCCCCAATTAGTTATTTAGGAAGTGAAGCTACATTTGATATTATGAACCAACCTTTAATCTACTTTTATTGTGATGAATAAATGAACTTCTGATAGAAATTACATCCATCGTCTGGGTTAGGATTTATATTTAAAGGGTGAATTTGTCTTAGATAGTTGGGGAGGAACTCAACATCGAAGATATGAATATTATGTGGTATTTTATTAATGTCCTTATAGAATAGTTTCCTGGTCCTCCAAGAAATCTTGATGTTGAATTTTCAATATAACTCATGCATGTAGACACACCTATTTCCAATAATTTATATAGATTGTTGGATATTTAGTTACAATAATTAAGGAAGAAAATCTAGGAGAATCTTGATAAGGGATTAATTCAAACAAGTGTGTCGCATTAGGCTTCACATGTTTTGTTTTTCAAGAATAAATATGGATCAATGTAGTTATGTATTGATTATAGACAACTTAACAAGATTAATATCAAAAGAAAGTATCCTAAACCGAGTATTGATCACTCATTTGACCAACTAAATATAGTTAAATACTTTTTCAATATTGATATTCATTTTGGATATCAATAATTGAGGGTTAATTAGGAGGATATACCGAAGATGGAATTCTGTATAATGTATAGATGCTATAAATTTATAGTAATTCCATTTGGTCTTAAAAATTCCCCTGTTATATTTGTGGATTTAATGAATAAAGTGTTTTGAGATTACCTTGATCAGTTTGTATTAGTATTTATAGAAAATATTCGTTTTTTTAAAGATCATGTTAGAGAATGAAGATCATTGGAGAATTATGCTAAAGACACTAACGAAATATAATAATTATGAAAAAGTTACTAATTGTAAAATTTGGATTTATAAAGTTTCATTATTGTGTCATATAATCTCATGTGAGGGTATATTATCAAACCCTTCAAAGAAAGAAGTTATTGAGAATTGGGGATAACCATTTACAATGATATATATCTATAGTTTTCTTGTTTTGACTGGATATTTTTGAAAGTTTTTTGATAATGATCAATATCTATCGATGCCAATCTCTAATTTAACTTTGAAGGGATTCAAATTCCTTTGGATATATGAATGTGAGGAATGTTTTATGGAACTAAAGAGAAGTCGAGTCAGTGCACCTGCGATTACACTACCCTATAATGTAGAAGGGTCTATAATCTGTAGTGATTCTTAAAATATGTGTCTAATATATATCTTCACATAGAATGATGTGGTTATATTTTATGACTCGTGGTAATTTAAGGCCCGTGTTAAAAATTAGAAAACTCATAATTTTAAGTAATCTACGGTAATTTTAATATTAAAGATATTAAGGCATTATCTCTATAGATAAATGTGGGACATATATACTAATCACAAAATAATAAAGGATGTATTCACTCAAAAATAGTTGAACATTATCCAAAGAATATGGTTGGAGATGATTGAAGATTATGACTGCTCAATACATTACCCCTATGGGAAATATAACTAGGTGGTAAATGAATTTAGTCAAAAGGGACATCTTAGATTATATATTATGAGGATCGCAAAATATCCAATATTTATGAATTTTAAAATTATGGATCCTGAAATCCTAAATAATGTGTATAAAGATTACCTAGCTCAAAAAAATGTTCAACAGTATATCAAAATGTGTATTAAAGTGGCATAAATGGAAGATATAGAGGTATATAAGATAGTAAGAATGTTCCTAAGTTCATCCTTGATGGTGGTTTAATGATAAAGTTAAGGAACCATGTACATTTTCATTTAGCATCAAATTTGAAGGGGTTTATAGATGGAGCTCGTAGTTCTTTATACTCTATTTATCTTAGGATTATAAAAATGTATAAGGGTTTAAAAGTAGATTTATGGTGGGATTTTAGGAAGAGAGATATTGCATAATATGTTTCTTGATTATTGGTATGTAAACAATTTAAGGATGAGAGAAAAAAGTATAAGGGTAAGCCTCAACCATTACCCATACCAGAATAAAAATGGGAAAACATCACCAGGGATTTTGTCATCAAAATCCCCACAACATCTAAAGGGTATAATACTATTTGGGTTTTAGTCAATAACAATAGGAGGTTATCTCCCTTTATTATCATCAGATTATATTTCTATCTCAATCAATTTACTTTATTATAAATTTATGAATTTTTATTATTTCATGGTGTACAACTATTAATTATATCTAATCAGGGTATGAGTTATACCTCTAAGTTTTGGATAAGTCTTCAGTAGGCTCTGGATACAGAGGTAAATTCCATAAATTTTTGTTATCCTTTGATATATGGATCGCCTTATAAGACCGTTAAAACTCATTATGATATATGGAGAAATTTATATATATATTTCAAAATTTTTTGGGATCAAAATGTTTTATTAGTGTAATTTTCTTATGAAAAATAGCTTTCACTGCAGTATTTAGATGTCTTCTTGTGAAGCCATTATTATAAGAAGTAAAGCACTCCAACGTATTAGAATGAATTTAAGAAAATAAATCTATTGATACTAGATCAATATAATGGAATGGTAGAAAAGGTTTTATCTTTTCAGTATCACATAACAATAACTCACAATTGAAAAAATAGTTATGCTGACAATCATCAGAAATATCTAGAGTTTGAAGTTTGTGACAAAATATTCCAATGAATATATCAATGGAAGAGTGTGATGATAATTAGAAATAAGGGAAAGGTAATTTCTTGGTATAACAATCCTATTTAAACTCATGATCTTGTTATAATAGTAGACCTTCGATTAGTGCTACCCTAGAATCTCTCTTAGATTCATGACATGTTTCATATATCACTCCTAAATAAGTAAAAACTCAATCATTTTCATATACTGAAATCAGATGCAATACCAATAGATAAATATGTTTAATATGTAAAAAATAATTATAAATTCATGATTGTGGAGAGAAATTTCTATGAAAAAATACTACTCACTTGATCAATGATTTGTAGCGAGACATACAATTTGTGGAAGTTACATATGAACTCGAAGATATGATGTGGAAGAATTATCCACATTTTTTGTGTTAGAATGAATAAATTCTAGGGTGAAATTAATTTTAATTGGTGTATTATGTGACACACATATATTTTTAAGAAATATATTTTTTCTAATAAATTTAATTTCTACGATAGTTTGAATTACACTCAACAATGAGTTTAGAAGAACCATGTAACATTATTAAACTATTATTAAATTATGGTCATCAACTAGAAATTGTAAATGAGAGATTGAGTTGGAAAAAATAAATTATCAAAAACCTATGTTTTACATATGTTCATTGGTTACAAAAAAATAAATGAAATAATCATTTGGAAATAAAGTGGTTATTTTTTAAGAAAAATGTTTTTATGTGAACAAACACATTTTGTATTAATAAATTAATTTGGATGTATTATTTTTATGAAATTTTAATATTTTAAATTTAATAAAATATTTTTTAATTCAAATAATATTTTTCTAGGCAAGAAATAGGAATAAAATACAGTTTTATTCTTAAAAATACAACTTTTTTCCTTCTAAAAAGCAGTTTTCATCACATTTTGTACATTAATTTTCTTATTAATTATGAAACATATTGAAATTGAGTATGGTAAAATTTATTTCATATTTTTAATCATGGGGAAAAATTTGGTAAATATTACCCTTTTATTTAACACATTATTAATAGTAACCGTGGTAAAATTTATCACCTCAGTAAATTCTAAATCAGGATAATCTAGGTTTAAAGTAAATGATAAATCCAGAATGGTTCTTATCAATTATTATTGGATGACTTTAATTTGACCCTTAAAACCTTTAGTTATAAATTTAGTTTTTTAGAAGACACTTTTCCCTAAAAATGAATTGTATATTATTTAAATCAAAAAAAATTACCAAATGACGGTCTCTTTGTTTATAATTTTACTTATACATCCACATAGAGAGAATATTTTGTTATGAATGAATATAAGTGTCTATTTTTAAATTAATAAAAATATTTTCATGTTATAAATTTATTTATAATTTTTAGTAATTATTTAATTAACATAAATTCTTATACGACATCAATGCATTAGTTCTTCAATTAAAAAGAAAATATAAAAAAAATATTTTACCCATATTAAAAGAAATATAATTTCAGTTAGTTAACATCTTTAATAAATTTTCTTTGTTAATATAACATATTAGTTTTATTTTAATGGATTATATTTGAATATAAACTTTTATTTCTGTATTTTAATTCAAATTAAGTGAAAAGTGTATAAATTGACAATAATGAGATTTTAAGAGAATAATGTTTTATTAAATTACATAATATAAAATATTATTTTTGGTTTTTAGTTAATATATGCCCTTTATTTTTATCATTCTTTGGTTTGGTCTTACCTTGGGTTGTTTGGGAAAAAATTGGGAAATTTTGGAGGTTCTTTGTGTTAAGCACGATTGGTACCTGGTTCTCCCAAACCATGCGGCCTCCTAGTGAAAACCATGCAACCCTGGTTAATGATGGTTTTCATGGTTGGAACCCAATTTTTAAAAAAAAATTGACCACCTATTATAAATTGTGAACCCTAGTAGAGGGGCATAAAATTAGGGTTCAAGGTTTTTGAAATTGTATGGCCTTTCCCAACTAACCATGAACGCTTGATTTTTTATTTCGATTTTTTTTAAAACAATCCAGAACCCCTTTTTAAGCCCCCAATAAACCTCAACTCGACCTAACTCAATTTCCAAGTATTTTAAGGCTCTTAAGAACTGATTTTTACCCCTCAAAACCCCTACTTTGAAGAATCAAAAAATCAATGGAAGATCTAATCCCTTTCGAGTAAGCTGATCTCATTCCGTTGTTTCTATCCTAATATATCCTTTATTGATATTTCAAGTTTGACTAAGAATTAGATATTGGATGGATATAAACTCTTTTTAATAAGATATTAAATCTTGTTTTGACTTATTTATCTCCTTTACCATCATTATTTTTGGGAAAAATCTCTTGGCAGGTCTCGTGCAATGTGATTTCGGGATTAATGGTAGTTGATTCCATTTTAGATTGGAAATATGATTTAACCATGATTTGATTGATTATTTTAAATATATTTCAAATATTTTTTTAAAAACCAAATTTCTATAATTTGGAATTTTGATTTTAATTTGCATAGAATTTTGGTAAAAAACCCTCAATAATAATGGAATTGGAATTTGGGTAGTATTTTAAAATTGATGAAATTGATGAATTGATTTGAAAATTGCTTTGAGATTAATGAATTAAATTGAAATGTCAAAAATCTTGGATTGGTTTTTTTAAATGGAATTAAATTATTAAAAACCATGTTTTGGGTTTGAAATTGTACTGGAATTTTGAAATGGGAAAGTGGGAAATTTAATTATAAATAATGAATGATTTGAAATGAGATGATTCACCCTTTTCAATTGATTAATTAATCAGATGATAGCCTAGGTAGATAGCGGGTTATTTGGTATAATCACTATAGGATTATTATTCCCAACGAATTGATTTGATATTAAAACTCTAAAAAACATATCTAGGAAGATTATATCCCTGATGGGGTGTTGATGAGTCCTATTTGACCTAATCCTAAGGGACGTGTGTGAAAATATTTCTATGATCACTCATATGAAAGTGTGAGGAGCCTATATCTAAAAACTACCATACCACAGGTCATATGACCATGGTACTTATTGTGATTTTTTTATTTTATATTCCATTTTTTATTAGACTTATTTACTCATTCATACAGATTTATATAAACTATTTTATATAAAAAGTATTCTTAAGACATTATTTTAAATTTTTTCCATATTTTGACTTGAATGAAAGTTTTTCTTTAATTATGAAAGATTACTTTAATTTCCCGATATATTTAAATTTAACGGTTTTTTTTATTTTGGAATCTTATTATGGAACACTTTTCAAGACCTTACTATGATTAAATCTCACACCCTACCTTTTCCTTTAAAATGTTTGTAGATTTTTTTCTTCCATGTCTGAACAAAGTTAAGGAGCTACTTAGAGGTGGTGGATACTCTTAATTATTTAGGCTTGGAGTGATGTTTACTTTGGGAAATTTTATTTTTATCTTAACCATTGTTGGGTACTTTGATGATGTTATGTTTTTTTTGATATACCTATTTGGTTTTTTGGTTCCATCACCCAAGATTTAGTAATACTGACAAGTATGTTTATCTTACACTATTTTTCAGAAAATCCATTCCCTCGTTTATCATGTATAGTGCCAGGTGATTGTCACCAACCCAATGGGATTGGGATCTCCATTCAAGCTATATCTGCAATAGATTGGGTATTATATTACTAGGGTATCCATGCTTGTTTTTGAATAATTGGTATCATATGTGTAGGTTTATCATATTTATTTGATGTCACTATATAGTTGGAAATATTTTCTTGAGGCTTTGAAGGTAGTTAAGGGTTAGTACCTGGCCAACCCTCATCATAATGAGCCTTAATTCACCATGGGTGGTTTGGTAAATGAATATTGAGGAATAATTTGATCCATTTGTAGTCTTTCGACTTCTTTTGATTGATATTGGTTGAAATTATAATCGTGATATCATATTTTATGGGAATGATATTCCCGTTTCTCTTATTTTAGATGTTCATCTGAGTAAAATTATGATGTCTTCAATGTTGTTTTCTGATGTTTTGTATTATCATTACTTTGATAATATGTGTGAATAATATCTAGGATGAATATGATGATGAACCATCAGGAGAAAATCCTCCTGAGGTCTAAAATATCATTAAGATTACAATACGTGTTGTCCATGCTCGGGGACATGGACCTGCACCTATTCCTATTTGGGCTCCAATTATGGAACCATAGAGGGATGAATCTCAGAGTAATTCCCAGGTGTTACATCACCATAAGCCACCAGTGTCTCTAGGCTCAAATGATTCTCAATATGTTGAGTAATGTTTAATAAAGATAGAGACTTTGTTTGAGTTCTTGGAAATTCCTCATTCAGTTAAGGTGAAATGACCCACCTTCAAGCTAGAAAGACCTAGAAAGAGATGGTGGAACTCAATGGTGACAGCAAAGAAGCGTGAGGGTTTAGAGGGAATGAATTTAAATTTATTTACACCGATCATTTCTATCCATGGTTATGGTTCTGGATAAGGTTATAGAGTTCTTGAAAATTGAGTAGGCTGACATGATTGTGATGGAATATGAAAACAGATTTGATGATACTATTTATTTGGCGCCTAAGATTGTATCAAATGAGAAGTTTAAGGCTCAATAGTTAAATATGAGCCTTCAATTTGAAATTTAATCTCTATTTTTCTTACTGAAGCTCTACTCTTATACTGACGTACTGGATAGGGTGTTGATGGTTGAGCTTGACATGGCTGGTAATTTAGAGTTAATAAGATTTTCTTTTTCGCCCAGTGAAATTTCTGTGAGTTCCTTCAAGGGAAAGAAGAAGGGTGATGAGTATCATGGTTGTTATCGACTATATTTTTCTTCCAAACCTCCTTCAGGTTTTGGAAGAGGCCCTTTTACATGATTCCAATGTGGTGATCTTGGGCACTCATAATGGGTTTTCATTAAGGCACCTAAGATTTTCAGCTCTTATGTATGCTTAGGTAACTTGTAGAAGTTATGTTATATCTTCTCTTCCCCACATAGTGTAAAATGATCATTCACACATAAAATTAATATGGTACAATTATATGATTCATGAAAAATGGGTACCACCCATAAAAATCTAGAAAAAACCTTTCTCACACAGTGGAAGTGTCTCCAGTGGAAGCTGATATGGGTCCAACGACTATGAGAGGTACCGTCACTCTATATCCATCTCTAGTGACTACTTTATTTGATATTGGTGAATCTTATTAATTTATATCAAATCATATTATAAACTAGATAAATCTTCATATATGTATTTTTCCTAATTTTATGGATATTACTACTCCCACCAGAATGAAATTAGAGTTGGATCTCCATTGTCCTACTTGTGTATTCTCTTTATCATATATTGAGGTTACTTGGAATTTTTTGTTTCTTTATAGGAAACCTATTGATTCCATTTTTCAAATAGATTGGATTATAAATAATAATCCCTGAATTGAATATTGTCTTGGATGAGTCTCCCATACCATGCTCGATGGGGTGTACCATATCTTTTATGGAGATTCAGAAGTGAGGTTGAGTAGAACCAATACTTATTTTCCAAATATAGGGAGAGTAATATCATTATTTTATTTTGATTTAGATTTATAATATCTGACATATGATCTCCCCCAATTTTTCATTGATTTTCCTAATGTGTTTACTTACATTTTTTATTATCTTCCACCGGTAAGATAAGTATAATTTTCTATTTATTTTGTGCCTGGTACTCATGTTATATCTATATTGTCTTAAAATACACTACCAACTGAGATTAAGGATTTTAAGATTTCATTGGATAATCTGTTATATAAATCATTTTTACATCAAGTGTGTCACTTTGGGCGTTGCATGTTCTGTTTTCAAACAAAGATGATTGAACACTTTTCCTATGTGTTTATTACTAGAAACTCAACTGATTTATAGTTTAGAAAAATTATCTATTTTTATGTATTGATGACATGTTTGACCAGTCAAAAGGGGAGAAGCAGTTCTCAAAGGTGGATATTTGATATGGTTATCACCAGTTGAGAATAAAATAACCTGGCATTCAAACAACTTCTTTCTAGAGAAGGTATATCCATTATGTGTATCTTGTTATTCCATTTCTTATAACCAAATACCTTGTAGTATTTATGGATTTTATGAATATGACATTACATGGGTATGTTGATGTGTTTGTGTTAGTCTTTTTGTAAGCCATCCTAGTTTACTCTATGTCTGAGAAGCATTATGTGAGTCATCCAAGAGAAGTTTTGGAATTGTTGAGAAATTACTAACTTTACTCCAAGCTATCAAAATGAAATTTATAGATTTATGAAGTGAATTTATTTTGAGCATGGTCTCAAAACATGGCATCTTAGTTGAACTTAAGAAGGTGAAAGTTTTTATAACATTGGGGAAAAAATGTAACATTTTTTATATTCAGATATTCTAGGATTTAGAAAGGTATTATTTCTTGTTCATAATAGATTTCTTGAAGTTTTCTTCCATAATGACCAATCTCACTCAAGAGGGGGTAATATATACCTAGGATGATAAATTTCAGAATTATTTTGTTTAACTAAAACATATTTTGACTTTTTTCTGGTTTTGTCTCTTTGAAATGTTAGGTAGGGCTATGTGGTCTTCTATGATGAATCATGTTTGGGTTTTGGATGTTTTCTTATGTTGGATGATCACGTTTTAGCCTATGGACTATCAGTAGCTTGGGCTACATGAAAATAATTATCCAAACCATGAAATTGTACACACTTCAATGATGTATGAACTTAAGAGTTAGTAACAAAAAAATTTTTGGAAACAATTTACCATGTATTCTGACCATAGGAGTTTGAGTTAATTATTTTATACAAAATATTTGAATCACTTCCAAATTCATCGGGTAGAATACTTGTCGTATTTTTATTTCAACATTTCCTATACCTCGGGGAAAGAAAATATTGTCACTTATTTTGTATGATGGAAGCTTCAGATCAAGGCCCTGAATAAATCATCAGAAAAGTGGAAATTTTCTCTCTTTTTCAGAATTGCATATAGGGGTTTAGGATATAGAGTTTGAGGTTATATGGGAATTTTTTTTACCTCTTATCTCCTTGAGATAATTCTTTTGGAATGATATCTTGATGATGGATTTTGTGTCATTTGGAGCTCTATTTATGGTGGGGATACTATTGTTGAATGGGATTTCTCCACAGAGGGTATTCTTTGTTTTTGGAATTGGTTAGTTCTTTCATTATCCATAAAAAAAGTTGTGATGGCTAATTTTCATAATTTCTATGGGGATGTTCATCCAGGAACCACAAATATGTTATATGACATGCAAAGATGATTCTGGTGTCTGGATATGAGAGGAAACATTGCTGATTTTTTACTCATCATTATACTTTCTAAGAGGTTAAGTCCAAGAACCAGAGACCTTATGTTTTTCTTTATCCACTTCCAGAACTGATGTGGATGTGGGATGAGATTTATATAGAGTTTGGGGTTGGGTTTCCAAATATCAAAATAAATAATAATATGATATGGGTTTTGATCTATGGACTGACCAAATTGGCTCAATTCATACTCATTCATGATAAAACAAATGTTAAGGTGTTGGTGAATATCTATGTCAAATATATTTTTCTCTTTCATGAAGTTACATCTATTATAGTCTCTAATAGGTATCCCCATTTTTCTTCTCACTTTTTTGATAGGGCTTTAGGTGGTGATGGGGTCTCATGTTCCTTTGAGTACGATATACCATCTGTAGATGGATAGCCATATAGAGAGAGCTATAAAGACTCTTGATCATATGATTCATGCTTGTATTCTTGAATTTGGTGGAACTAGGGATTAATATTTGGGACAATTTGAGTTTTATTATAATAATATTTACCATTTCATGATCAAAATGGATCCTTTCGAGTCTTTTCATGGCCATCCTCCTAAATCTCTATTTTATTGGTTAGAGATTAAGGAAAGTTCCTTGGTTAGACAGATCTTGGCTTAGGAGGCATCAAATAATATTCTAATGATTTTTGAGAGGATTTTGATGGCATTAATATGGTATTAATCTTATGAAGATAATTGTCATAGGATTTTTGTGTTTTCTGTTGTTGGCCAGGTGTTCTTCAATGTTTCACCTCATTTGGGTCATCAAAGGGTTGGGAGGTAGGGGAAACTTGATCCTAATTTTTTGGGACCTTTTATGGTATTTGGGTTTATGGGGAATGTGTCTTATCATTTATAACTTCCACCACATTTTATGTTTATACATAATGTGTTCCTGGTATCATAGCTTCAAAAGTATCTTCTTCACCCATATCATGTCTTGAGTTGGGAGGATCTTTATATTGATACTGATTTATCCATGACTAAGAATCCATTCAAGATTGTTTATTCTAAGAAAAAGGTACATCATGATAGGAATATAAGTTTTTTGAAAGTTTTATGGCAGTATGGGTTTGATTTTCATGAGAATTGGGAGAGGGAGGCACTGATGAAAGGGCAGTGGCCATATATTTTTGAGATTGAAACTTATTGAACAAATTTCATGGGAAAAATGTTTTTATGTTGAAAAGTTTGTAATATACCATTAGTATTGTTTTACTCCTTGAATTTTATTTTGATCATTCTTTGGTTGGGGCTTACGCTGGGTTGTTTTGAGTTAAATTTTAATAAATTTGGAAGCTCTTTGGGATGTCCACAGTAGGAACAAACTTTTCCAAAATGCACCCTCCTAGTGAAAACCGTGAATCCCTGGACTATGGGGGTTTTCATGGTTGTAACATGATTTGATTAACTATGAGATCATAAATTATAAACCATGCACCCTAGTATACGACTACATGGTTAGGGAACACAGTTTGTCTAACCATGCATCCTTATCCATCTAATCGTATGCACGAGAATTTTTTATTTGAAAAACTGGTTAAAAAGACCCAAACTCTTATTTAATCCCCTGATCAACCACAAATCAACCTAAATTTATTTCATAGGTTTTTATGTCTCTTAAGAACTAATTTTTACCTTTAAACCCCTTATTTGATGAATCAAAGCCTTGGTGGAGGATCGGAACCCACTCTAGTAAGTGGATATCCTTCCATTCTTTCTCTATTAATTTCTCCTTCATTCATCTTTTGAGTTTATCATGTATTGGATAGATCTAAACCCCTTTTAATTTTATATTGAATATAGGTTTCATTTCTTAATCTCCATAACCATCGGTCCCCATTGTAAAATCTTGTTTCGAGTTTCGTGTGTTGTGATTCCATGATTAAAGATTGGTTACTCCATTTGAGTTTGTACATATGATTAAACCTTTATATTATTGATTATTTTAAATGGATTTCAATTAATTTATCAAAACCCAAAGTGATATAATTTTTAAATGTTATTTTAATTGTAATGGAATTTTGAAAAAACACACCAATTCCAATGGAATTTTAATTTGGGGACTATTTTGAAATTGATGGAATTGATGAATTGAATTGAAGACTGATTTGGTAAATATGTATCTAATTAAAATGGTAACAATATATGACTAGTTTTATGTTTAAAAAGGCGTGAAATTTATAAAAAACCCATGTCTTAGTTTCTAAAGAGAATTGGTATCTTGAAAAATAAAATTTGGTATTTGATCTGTGAATAATGATTCATTTGAAATGTAATTATTTACCCTTTTCAATTGATTGATTAAGAAAGTGTGATAATGGATATATACTAGGTTATTATGGTTAATAATGATATCATTATTATTCCCTAGAAATTGATTAATGATGAAAAGTATTACAAAATCCAAGTTAGGCATATCTTTTCCTTGATGGGATGTTGATGAGTCTTATTTGGAATGAGCACAAGGGATGAGTGTACAAATATTTACATGATAAATGACATGAGAGTGTGAGGATAATATAAATTGAAACTTAGTTCCATATTATAGATGGCCAAGATTATTATTTTTATTATTTTTATTATATATTCCATTGTTTATTAAATTGATTTACTCATTCGTGTTGATTTATATAAACTATTTCATATAAAATATTTTTGTAATCCATTATTTGGATTTTTTTCCTTATTTTTAATTGAAAACTTGTATTGTTTTAAATATAAAAATGTACTTTCGTTCCATATTCTATATAATTTGACATCATGATTTGGTTTATTATTATGGAATATTATTATGGAACACTTGGTGAGACCCTACTAGGCTTTGTAGCTCACACCCTACCATGGCCTTCATACATTTGTATATTTTTTTCTACTAGGGTAGGGTAATGGAAAATCAACACATGGTGGTGTTGGATGTTATTTATAATTTAGTTTTGGCGTGATGTTTCCTGTGGGGTGTTTGAGTTTCATCATTATATTTATTGGGTAATTTGAAGGTGTACTGTTTTGGTTTTTGATATACCTGTTTTCTTTTAGGTACTATATCCCTTTGGAGTTTTGAGAATAATGAAATTTAACTTTATCATATATTTTTTAAAATTCATTACTAATTTCATCTTGTATGATTATAGGTGCTAGTAACCAACCCATGGTGAATAGGAACTCCCTTCAAGCTATGTTAATAACGGATTGGGTATCAAAGTACTGGGGTATCCTAACTGGTTCGTGACACTAAAAATTAATAAAGGCTTTACAATAGGGAAAAGGGGATGATATATAGTCATAAAATTCATAACTTTTCCATTTATAGGACATTTGTAATCTTGTAGACTAATAAATAATCTATTATAATTTAATGATTTAGAAAATTCCAAAAGTTCACCTCATCTCCTCAAAAAAAGAGAACCTCCTCCCTCACTTCTTTATACCACTTTAAGCCTTTTATATTAACCAAAATATACCAATTTATATTAAAAACTTCTTTAGACATATTCTAGAGGTTATGGTCTTTCCAAAAGATTAACCCAAGTGTCATTTATTGGAGTTATAAAGGAATTATTTCTAAGAAGAGGTAATCACCTAAACCAATCTCTTTATTTTCTACTCTTCCATACCACTTATAAATATATTGTATTTATAATTAGATAATAAATTTAGTATATTCAATACTATTAAATTTTATAATGATTATGAAAAAAACATTATAAACAGTATTTTCCATGAAATGATAAGTGAAATTATCGCTCATGAGTACGTACGGCTTACCATCTCTACGTAGTGATAAAATTGATTTCTCATCGTCAAATTTTATGGATGGGTATTATGATGATTTTATAGCTTATATATAATAATAATTATATAATTACACTTCTATAATTATATTATAACATAAACCTTTTTAGGAACCAATCTTGTGAGAAATGGTAACGTTTTTCGTGTGTATATGGGGACTACTACCTCCAAAAAATTATGTGATTCATGTTTGATATATATTTTACATAGATTGTAATGAGGATTATTTTGAAAAATATATGTGATATATAAATTATATTTGTAAGGTTAATTAATATTTACCTTTCTTTCATTCCATTTGTTGAAAATAAAAATAGTGTTCTTGTATATGTACGACCTATCATCTCCATGAATGATATAATTCACATTTCTGAATATGACTTTTATGGATGAATCTAAATATGTATATAATAAAAAAATATTTTTTTATATCATGATTAATAATTTTTATATGATTTAACAATGAAAAATTTACAAGGACTTGAACCACTGAAGATAAATACCCATGATAAACGAAATAATTTACACCAAAAAATAATCATTTTAGTGTCTAAAATGGGGCATTTAAAGGATACAAAAGGATTATATATGATATTATAAGTATGAATGTGACTCTAGTTTAGAATTATTATTAATTTAAATTTATTATACAGGATTTTATATTACTTTCAATGAAAGGGAAACATGTGGTAACAGATCTTCACCTCAATATTATTTTTATGGAAACAATGAATTATAGACCACTTATTTATTTTATGTGGTGTATTTACTTACCATGAGTTTATTCAATGATTATTATTATAAAAATTATGGGATTTACATATCCATCCTAGAGGATTTCTCTTAAGGGACATATAATTAAAATGTTACCAAAGCAGTAAGTGTTTTATTTCATAATATAATCAATACACTAGATTTTATATGTTTATTTATCCTCTAGGGAATATTTATCTTCCATATACATGTTATAAAAATTTTTCTCAAAAATATTTTTACTTTTATCCTATTTTCTTTTAAAATCATTTTCACCCATGTATTACTTGTTAATAAACACTTTGAATGGAATGTTTTATTCTGTTTTCCAAATTTGGTTCTTTGTGACTTTTTTGAAAACAATAAGGAAGAAAAATTTTTACTTATAATAAATGAATAGTTTTTTTATTCCATAATGACTAAATTGTTCTTTAAGTACGACTTTACACATTAAAAATTTCATTTCAAACTATATGTTTTAACTTATAATTTCACATATATTTGAAAATATAAGTTATTTCAAAATGGAAAAGTTATTTTCCTCAATAATTTTTCCAAGTACTATTTCAAAATAATCTTCCCCATGATTATAATATCATTATTAATAGTGATTCTCTAGGGATACATCATTATAGGACACCCTAAACCTCTAGTTAACCACATTTTTTGGAATAAATAGTGATTTTTTCATGAGTGAAATGTTTATTAAACCCATTTATTTTCAAGTATTTTGATATTTTGAATAATTTATGATCTTATAGAACAAATTTGTATGATTATTATTATTATGTGATGGGTGGGGACTATATCTCCTTACAAATCATTGGGGAAAGTTTTATATCTCTTAAGATAACTGTGGGATGAGATTTAATATACTTGATCTATTATGGGATGCAAGTCAATCTGCTCAATTTAATATGGGATGCTAGTTGATGTTATTGATTTACTATGGGTTGAAAGTCGAATCTGTTGAGTTTGAAAGATGTTGTTGAAGTCCTTTTGTTGTTGAATCTTAAAAAGCATGTTTTTAAGAGTCAGAAGTTAGAAAGTTTCTCAAACTTTATAAAAAAAATCAAACAATGATTTTATGATCTTAAAGTTCTTAAAAATCATGAAAATATTCATGGTAAATTTTGTTGAAGAAATGATGATGAAATTTGAAGACTTTCAATGAGAAACATTCTGAGAAAAATTGGATCCGGAATTCTAAGCAACATTTTGAGAAAAATTACATCCAGAAGCCTAAGAAACATTCTGAGAAAAATAAGATCCAGAATTCTAAGAAACATTATGAGAAAAATTGGATACATAATTTTGACCAACATTATATGAAAAATCGAATTCAGAATTTTTTGCAGTATTCTAGGAAAAATTGGATCCATAATTTTCAATCTTGGAAAAATCATATCCATAATTCTAAGAAATATTCTGGAAAAATCAGATCCATAATTCTGAGTAACATTCTATTAAAAATCTGATCCATTATTATGAGCAAAATTCTAGAAAAAATAAAATCCAGAACACTAAGAAACATTCTGAATAATTGGGAACCTAAATTCTACACACTTCAGAGCTTGATTTCTGAGTAATTCCGAATCTGATTTTTGAGTAATTCATAACCTAATTTTTTAATAATTCGTAATATTATTTCCAAACAATTTGGAACCTGAATTATACTTAATTCAGAACTTAATTTCTGAGAAATTCATATCCTTATTTCTGAAAAATTCATAACCTGAATTCTGTATAATTAGGATCATGATTCCTTAAAAATTTAGAACCTGATTTCTGAGAAATTTGGAACCTAATTTTTGAACAACTCAGAACCCGAATTCTATATAATTTGTAACATGATTTCTGCAAAATTCGGAACATAATTTCTAAATAAATTTGATCCTATTTTCTAATGAAAACTAAACCACATTTCTAAGCACGTTTTTGAGAAAAACTGAACCACTTTTCTAAGCATGTTTCTAAGAAAAATTGAACAACATTTCTGAGCATGTTTCTGAGAAAACCAAAACCAGGATCTAGCATTATCATTCTTATAAAGATAGGATGATTTCAAGAATGAAAACATGAATTTCAAATTTGTGTAAATCTCGGAGAAATTTATGGAGGTTTGAAAATGTCAAACATTTACGATTAAAAGTAAGATATTTTTGGAGTTTTTTAGATTTGGGGAAGCAGGAAATATTTTCAATATTCTCACCTTTGTTTTCTGAGTTTCCTATAAATATATTCTCAGATCATTCACTAATTTTTCACTTTTATAAACGTGGAAAAGTTAGAGCATTGGAGAATTTAAAGTGAAAGGTTCCCACCGAATTAAAGAAGTTTTCATTGAGTGTTTAAGGAAATGAAAAATCAGAACAATCCCTAACATACCAAAAATATCAGACTTATCCAAATTGGACTGATGATTTGGACTGAAAATTTGTGGAGAAGATTCAAAAACTTTTTTATTATTATGTTTGCCTCAATTTTTCTTTAAGAAAAACATTTTAAACTGATGGGAGTAAGTATAATCTATCTTATCGAGAGATAGAAGGTGTCTAATGGGAGTTGACACATGTTGTATTCACTTTCTAATTATATTGGATTTCTATATAGCCATGATATTGGATGTGAAAAGAAAATTTGTTCTAACATTGAGGTTGAACCTTGTAAATCGTGTGTGCCTTAATTTCTTCACAATTATTTCATGCTTTAGTATTTGTTAAAGCTTGATAAGGGAAGAAATATTAAGAGGTTCGAGGTGTTATGATTCTTAATGTTTTGAAACATATAAAAAGTGAACAACTAATTCAACCCCCCTTTCTCATTTTTATTCGATCCTTGGAACTTTAAGTGGTATTAGAGGTATGCTCCCTTTTTTAATCCTTTCTATGGAGAATATCTATTGTCCGGAAAGTTTTTAATGTTGCTACTATCAGTTTTCCACCTATTGAGAAAGATGCTCCTATGACATTCACTGATAATAGAAATATAGAAGTTGATGGAAAGGATAGAAATTCTATTTTCACATCCTTATCATAAAAGTTTTATCATAAGGTGATGGGTATCAAAACATCAAAAATCATTTGGGACATGTTTGAAAGTGTTTTCAAAGGAAATAAAAAATTCAAGGAGGACAAGTTAAAAATATGGAGTAGAAATTATAAAGACATTGGAATAGAATATGATGAATCAATTGATGAATAATTCACTAGAGTTAATAAAATTTTGTGTAATATCAGTGGGTTCATAGTTTTCTTGAAAGATTCTACAACTGTGAAGAAACTTAGGAATTTTTTTTGGATAGGTTCGATTTAAAAAAAATTCCTTAGAAGATAAGGATGATTTAACTCTTGATGATTGTATAATTTTCTTATTTCTTATGAAATGATGAAATCTCCAATCTTTAAAAAGAAAATTAAAGATTAAATTTATTTTTAAGGTATAAGAAATATGAAAATACATGAAGTTGATGAAGCTGATCCTTGTGAATCTGATGTAAAAGAAGATGATGAGCTAATTTAAAATATCATGTCTCTTTTATATAAGAACTAAAAAAGAGTAAGAGGAAAGTATGGAGGAAAAATTCCCCTCAAATGTTTTGAGTGTGGTGTGATCGAGCACTTTTCTATGAATTTCCCCAAGAAGAAAGTTGGATAATATTGATATAATTCTGATGAAAAAACTTGATAGAAGAAGTGGAAGAAAATGATAAAGAATAGAAGTCTTCCAGCAAATTCAAGAAGAGGTATTTTGGAAGGAAGAGAAGCATGTTGAGTAAAAATGTTGAATCAGACTCAACTGAAATGATTCTTCTGAAGATGTATTTTCAAAAAAGTTTAGTTCCTTCATTGCAAAAGTTGAGAAAACAAAATACTCCTCAGAGAGTGAAGAAGTTCATGAAGAATCTTATAAATAGTACTAGCTCAAAACCGAACTTCTTACATGTCTTGAGGGAAAAAAATCTCTCAAGAAATAAATTATAGTAATGAAGAATGATCATGAAGAATTTTCTGATGGAATAAAATATTTCATCAAGAAGAAGGATGAATACATTAAAGAGATTTCAAGACACCAACATAGAAATTAGGAACATGGAAAGATGAATAAAGATCTTATAAAGAATATGTAATCTAAGGATGATGAAGTCAATAAGTTGCAATAAAAAATTCTTAAGTCCAAAAATACCCTGATGAAGATGAATGAAAACTTCAACAAACTAGAGAAGTAAAATCTGAGACCTCCAAAATTTCTATGAAGGCTCATTACGAGAATCAGCTGAAATTTTCTCTAACTAAAAATAATTTTTAACTGGTTCTTCTAACATTTTAGGGTTTGGAAGAAGTTTTGGGAATTCTTGGGTTGAAAAAGGTTGTGAGAAACCTATAAAATCTACAAAAGTTGAAACCTCACTTAAAGGTAAAAAATGATCAATATCCTGAGAATATTTGGGCTGAAAAAATTACCAACCTCAATAAAGTTTCTATAGAGAAAGATCATTATTTACTAGAAAATGAAGATCTGGGGGCTGTTGCGGGTGGTGTGGAATCTATGGTAATAGATCATGTAATTTTTTGCACAATTTATCTCTATTATGAAGAAGGTTTGAGAAAAGTGGAATAAATAGTGAAAGAAGAATGATTAACTTTCATCAATCAATTTGAATGTCTAGAAGATGTTTGTGTGAGATGTGATCAGTCTAGTCATCATGCCAAATCATGTATGAAACTCCTTCCAGAACAAGTTTCTTATGATAAGAAAGAAAAGAAATCTGAAAATAATAAGGTTGAAGAGATAACTTTTGTTTTTGAGAAAAATTTGAATTCTATTAAGTGGAAGAAACCATATATTCTTGATAGTGTTTATTCATAACATATGATAAGTGATATAACAATCTTGGAACATGTTCAAAATCATGATGGAGGAGCAGTAACTTTTGGAAATGATAGTTCCTAAAAAATTAAAGGAATCAGAATGACAGAGATTGAATCAGAGAAACTAAAATCTAAGGAAGTCATTCTTGTTGATGGGATAAAACATAACTTACCAATATTAAGTCAACTATGTGATGATGGAAAAGAAGTAATCTTCAGAAAGGATTCTTGTATCATTAAAAGTTTGAAAAATGGAAAATTAATTATAAAAAGAGAAAGAACTAGTGGGAATCTCTTTCAAATTAGAGAATCTAATAACTCCTGTTATTTTAGTTCTGAAGATGAAATCATGTGGTGGAACTAAAGACTTTTCCACCTTGGGTAGAAGAACATAAATAAGAATTCTAAAGTCAATGTTGTTCATAATTATTCAGAATCTAAAATAATATATGAATATATTTGTATTACTTTCCAGATAGGAAAGTTGACTAACAAAATTCATAAAAGAGTTTATATTCAATCTAGAAAGCCATTTGAGCTTATTCATTCTGATCTATGTGGGGTGATGAGACATCAATCAACCAAATGGTTTTTATAATTTATAACTTTTATTGATAAAATAACTTGGATGGAAAACATCATGTTCATGAAGCAAAATTCTGAGGCTATTGAAATGTTCAAATTTTTTAGAAAAGTTGTAGAGAAAGAGTTGGGGGTTTCTATAAAGAAGATAAGAACAGATAATGGTACAGAATTCAAAAAGAATGATTTGGAATCATATCTAAGAAATCATGGTATAAAACATCAGTATAGTTCTCCCTATACTCCACAAAAAAAATAGAGTAGAAGAAAGGAAGAATAAGAGTTTGGTGGAAATGGGAAGAAGTATATTAGAAGAATACAAACATTAAAAATTATTTTAGAGAGAAGATATTAGTACTGCTGTAAATGTTCAAAATAGATGCTTGTTTAGATCATAAACTAACATTACTCCTTATGAATTGTGGTATAAAAAAAACCTCTCATTGAAATACTTCAAATTATTTGGAATTCTATGTCGGCTTAAAGTAAAAAATCTGGATTTGGGAACGTTTGATGAGAAAGCTAAGGCATGAACTTTCATGCTTTATTCACCAAATGGAAGATGTTACAAATGTTGGAATTAAAATTTACAAAAGTTGGAAGAATTATATGATATGAAGTTAATTTAAAATCAATGTTCCCTGTCAAAATTTATTGAGAATGCTGAGAATGAAACATTGGAGAGATGCAACAATAGTGAATGTTATTCAAAACAACCTCATCATGATCCAGATGAGTTATGTGGTGAAGAAAGTGATGATGGGGAATAAACAATGAGATTTCATACCTTACAAAATCAGGTTGAATCAAAAAAAAATTATTCGAGATTAGAAGGCTCCAGTTCAGATAAGAAAGAGTTTAGATTAATAAATCAGACTTCACTTATCTCAAAAGTTGAACCAGAATCAGTTTTAGAGGCAATTCATCATAAAGAATGGTTGGATTCTATGAATTAAGAGTTGGATCATATTGAGAAGAATTAAATATGAGAACTTGTTCCAAGGCCAACAAATAAAAATGTTATCAGAATTAAGTATGTTTATTGAAATAAATTGAATGAGCATTGAGAAGTTTCAAAAAATAAAGGAAGCTTTTTTTGAAAAGGATATTCATAGGTGGAAGTTGTGGATTTTTATGAAACCTTTTCCCTTGTTTCTATGATAGAAACTATATGAATAATTCCTATAGTGGGTGCCCATTGGAATTAAAAAGTTTATAAGATAGATGAAAATTCATCTTTCTTAAACAGTGATATTGAGGAAGATGTTTACATTGAACAACTTTGTGGGTATTTAATTGATGAGGACGAAACTAATGTTTGTAAATTGAAGAAATATTTTTATGAACTGAAACAAGTTGCACATTCTTTGTATTCAAAGATTGAAAATAGTTTGAGAGAGATGAAATTTTATAAGGAAAAGTTGATAGAAACTTGTATGTGAAAAAATTTGACTTTTAAACTTTCATTTTAATTGTTTATGTGGATGATATAATTTTTTTAGGGATGAAGAAAATGTTTGTGAATATTTTTATAAAGAGATGAAGAAGAACATTGAAATATCAATGTTGGGGGAATTAACTTTCTTCCTTGGCTTAAAAGTTAAACAAAAAGAAATATACATTTTTGTATCTCAAGAAATGTTTGCTATGGAATTATTAAAGAAGTCTGGAATGGTAGAATAAAAATAAGTTTCAACTCTTATTTCAGTGAGCACTAAGTTGACCAAAGATGAATCTAGAATAATTTTGAATCCGAAAGATTTTACGAAGCTAATAGGAAGTATTATTTACCTTGGAGCTTCATAGCCTGATATTGTTTATACTGTGAATTTATGTTCCAGGTATTAAAGTAATCCCAAAGAATCACATATGTTTTCAGCAAAGAGGATTCTAAGATAAGTCAAAGGAACAACTTCATACGAGTTTTCATACAAAATAAACAGTGTGTTAAAGTTTCATGGTTACACAAATGCTGATTGGGATAGTGATTGTAATGATAGAAAATCAACTTTAGGAGGAACATTTTTCTTAGGTGAATGTGGTGTGTGTTGGCATAATAAGAAACAAAGTTTGGTAACTTTGAGCAATGTCGAATCCAAATATATTATAGCTACTCAATCTTGTACTCAAATGATGTGTACGAAAGTTCAGTTGGAAGATTTGAAAGTAAAAACTTCTAAGCCATTGAAGATACTTTGTGATAATTAGAGTGTAATTGATCTTTTTAATAATCCTATGAAACACTCAATATCAAAACACATTGATAAAAATTTTCACTTTATAAAAGAGAAAGTTTCTACTGAAGATGTTTTGCTGGAATACACATCAACAAAGTATCATATTGTTTATATCATTACAAAATAATGTTTAAGGAAAGGTTTATCTAATTTAGGCTTCAAATCCATGTTGATCCTCCTCCAATGTCTTCCTAAACCACAGAAGGAAGAACCCCCACTGTGATTTGTATTATGTTGACAAAGGGGGAGAGTACAAAACAACATTTTACTTTTTAAGAAGATTTTACTCACCTTTATTTTTTGAATATGAATCTATATAAATCATATAATTAAGGAGAGAAAAATAAAAATGAGAGAGAAAAAGAAAAGTGAGAAATAGAAAGATAAAAGTTAGGGGGGGATTTTGAGTAAGGGGGATTTTATCTTCACATGGCCAAAACAATTTCTTGCTATCGAGGGATGGGGAGTAAGAAATAAGTTTTTTACTTTGTAAGATGTTTTTACTTAGCTTTATTTTATGAATATAAATCTTTGGTTGTCATATAGTGGGGGAGAGAAAAGAAAAAAAGATATAGAAAAAGAAAAGTGATAAAGATAAAGATAAAAGTAAGAGGGATTTTATCTTTACATGGACTAAAAATTTGCTTTCCACTGAGGGATGGAAATTCTTAAAAAATAGTACATTATACAGTAGTGTGGTGTCAAGACACTCTCTTTTGTGAAAGGATATGTTTTAATAAAATTCAAAACCTGAATTGAATAAAAAATTGAATATTTGGAAAATTTGTTAACAAGGGTAGTTTACAAATCCAAAGGGGGAGATTGAAGAACCCTTTTTGTTTTTTATTTTAATAAATCTTTTTATTTTTTAAAAACTAACCCTTTTATGATGAATGTTTTTGATATTGTTGACACCACTTAAGAAAACAAAAATATTATAAAGAGCTCCCTAGATACTTAAAAATCCCTAGTAAAGGTTCGAAGAACTCAAAGGGAAAGTCAAAATACTCAAAAAGACCTGTGTGATCCATCTGTGTGACGGACTTGTGCGATAGACTTGGACGACAGAGCTACATGCCAGAATAATTTCTGTACCCTTGCATGGAGGAGCTCTATGGAGAACCTGCGTGCATAAAACTTCCTTCGACTAGGCCCATTCATTCCTATAAATAGAGCCCCTGGGCTCCCCATTTGAAGGACTGGAAAAGTGGAAAGACTCTCTAAAGCTCCTATTGCTTAGCTATTTCACAAAAGATCCCTCAAATTGTCTCAGATAGCTCTCTAAAATAAGATATAAGAGATAATTAAATGGGATAAGTGTGTTTTGAAAGTCTTTTACAATTTTTTTTACATAGTGTTGGATATCTTTTATGAAATACATTCTTCATTCATCATTCATACAAGCGTGGAATACCTGCGCATTTTACCTACGCGGTACATCAATATGGGATACCTACACGACATACCACCGTGAGGTACCTACGTGAAAGAGATTGGTAAAAAGCCTAGGTACCAACTCAAGTACCCTCTTTAAAATCCATTAATGGTAAGGTATCTCCTTACTTGTTTCCCTTATCTGAAAGGGACTAAGTTGAAGCCTCCACCAAAACCTCATGACTTATCAAACCTTTGGGAAAGGAACATCAGCGTGTCTCCTATTTGTGTCTGTATTTCCATAGTCAGAGATTTCACACATTTGTTTTCGAATGGGGTTAGGATTCTTGGAGTATCTTTGGGTTTGTATATCCATAGTCACATGGAACTTTCTCCTAGAAATAGTGATGGGAAGTTCCTGGTTTTGAGAATAGGGGTTTGGGTTCTGTCCTCCCCTTCTCATCTATAAAACCTGGAACCTCAGGTCACTAGTAGGGAAGGTACAATTCACACTTAATTTTCCACGCAAGAATAGGAGAAGTGTCCCACCCCTACCAAGATTAATTTTAGGGAAACCAGTTTGGTGTAAGGCCCTAGCTTTTCTTATAGGAGGTGGCATCATTGCTCCTCCTCTCTTCTTCAGTGCCAAAGACCAAATGGGAGATGGGAATAGGGGATCTTATTACCCTTTCCATCTCATGTTGTGCTTTGTATCCATGGGCAGCCATCCTGGTGTAAGCCCCTAAACTCTATCCCTTCCTCCTTGAATTTGACCCTTGTCCAATGTAAATAGAACATAGGGAAGGCTCATCGCCTCACCCTCTTCCACGGTCGACGCACCCTCTTCCATCAGCAGAGGAGGAAATGTGTGAAGTATCATTGTTGAATCTTTCACATCCTCTTCTTTCTCACAGTGAGCATGACTCATGTGGGCTTAGAGATATGTGATGGTTACAACATGTTCACAAACACTCATTGTAATGAACTATGAGAACTTTTATTCCTGTTCAAACTAGGATATGTAGGAAGCCTTTTTAGAGCCCGAGCTCTCTGGATATCGTCCTCAAGAATCCAAACCTAATTCCTTTAATCTGGGCATCCTCCTTAGGAAGAAGCCCCAAATTAAACCCTATGTGGGCTTTGATTCTCATCAATATGAGATACATACATAGCCTCTTTGATGTCCAAACCCAAAACTTCAAATAAACACTATTCTCCTTGGGCCATATTCCCAATAGGGTCTAATCTTACTTGGAAACCCATAAACTTTTCAAGTTACTTAGGCTACTTCAGCGTAAGTCCCACACTAAGTTTGGCCAAGAACCTTTTGTTTAGAAGTCCTTATCACATGACCTTAAAATATATGATGTGTCCTATTATGTGGCACTGAACTACGAGGGTTTTGATTCCTTTTATAAGGATACGTAGGTAGCCCATTTTATGGGCATGATCCCAAGATCAAAAAAAACCTTCGTCTCCCTAGATGACAATAAATTCCACAGTGCCCACTAAGTGGCTTAAAAAACCAGTATCATCTCAATGATTATTAAAATAATCTCTAAGATGTATAATAGAGGATAAAATTGATGGAAAACCTCTAATACATACGGATGTTTCCATTAATGAAGAACCTTGAATGCATACTGATGATTCTAAATTTTACACATGTTAATAAGTGATTGTAAATTCCAAGAGATATTTATGATATAATTGGGAAATTAATAAGGATTCATGAAAATATCTTAAATTTACAATGAGAGTCCTGGAGTAGACAATAATTTCCCCCCAAAAGGGGGTGATGAGTCTGACCTCCCATCATCTCGACCAATACACGTTCATAAGTATCACAAAGTTAAAACTTAAAAAACTTCTGCCTTTGGAAAGTAGGTCCCCCTTGGATAAAGAACTGTTGGAAGTTTTTGGTTCCATAAATAAATCTAATAGAAACCACGTGGAAATAGTGATTCTTAAAACTAGAACACACATTTCAAGGTACTACAAAACAAAAATGTTGAACCCGACATGAATTCTTAACCAATTTAATAATATTAACCACCTGTTAGGCCCCTATCAATTGATAATGGAAGGCCATACAAAGGAATCAATCACTCATGTTTCCATCTAAAAATATGTTTCTTTAATGGATCTTGTTGTTGTATTACAGTTTTTCTTCTTGTAATTACCTTCATTACAAAAATAGATTTCTCCAAGACAATATCTGTGAACTTCCTAACCACTACACATGTTGGATCTCCATCCACGGGAAGGATGTCATCACCAACCTAGCATCTCCAACATTGGGTCTCTAATGCGCATGTAAATAAATATCAACATCATGGTACAATCCTGAATTTGGAGGCTCCTCGATAGGCCCTCTAAGTCAATAGCAATCCCCAATCATCTGGCAAACGACGACCAACGATCAAGAAGCAAATAGTGCCTACCACGATTTCTGACCGTTTCAGGTCCTTATCCCTAGAACACAACAATCAATCCCTCCCATACTATAGGGAGGTGGATCAAGAGGTCACTCAAAGCCTTAATTCTAGAATGTAGGAGTCCTTCCTGAGGACTTACACCAGCAGTCGCTACCAGAATCGTGCGGTAGTGTACCCCAAACATAATGGAGGTGTTGCCTCTAGACATTTGGCCTAGGTATCTCAAACCCGAGCATGCAAGACTAACCGCTAATGATAATGTTCGGTCAACTGGTATCAGGTTCTCACATCTGCCTCCTCTAGAGAATTCTGTCAATTTAACTTGATGGAAAACAACGAGCGGGCACATACACCTGTGTGTCCTAATTTTCCGGCTCAGCAAACTCGTCTGATAGGAATCCACCAATCCCACCAGATAAACCTAGTGGAGTATCGCGAATAGGCACATACACCTGCTTATAATTTATCAATTTGTTAGTAGGCTTGTCTGACTGAATTTAAATAATCCCACCAATCTAATGTGGTGGAAACTTGTAAATATGAACATACATCTATTTACAATCAACAATTTTGTCAGAAATATCATCTGCCAATTTTGAAGGAAGTCTGTCAACCATACTTAACAGGAAACAACCAGCAGGTACATACACCTACCAATGTTCATCAAGTCTTCCAATAGTCTCATTTGGTAGCACTCAGAGAAGTCTGTCAGAAATCTCTGATGAAAAATTTGGGGAAGACCCAACTCTATGCCCTCATGCATGAGTACTATCAATATCCATTGATAGGAAAAGGAGTACATGAGCAGGCACATACACATACTCTAGATATAGAATGGACGTATATTACCATTCCAGCCGCTGAAGTCACTAAAAACATTTTATCAATGGTAAAAGGGAAGATGCAAATCCCTTCCCATATTCTAAAAGCATGCCGGGATATTTTAACAACTACTTCAGTAGTATCAGGGGAACTGACACATAAATATATCCCCACACGTGGGAAGACACATCGGCATGCCATCCTAGAGCAGATACACACTTTTATTGTAGTGCAGGAGGGTCAGGGGGTATACTCCCCCATATCATACAGACAACAAGATTGGGAACATACTCCCTTTACAATGGGAGGTAATCAGTCCTTTCTGGTAACCACTCCAAGGCAGACACATACACTTTCCCATGATAACCACTTTTCCAAGAAAGTCGCCCCAACTAAGTATTAGAGAACATCCAAGAAGAAGTCTCACCAAGCACTTTTGGAAATTCAAGAGTCAAGATACGATTTGGCTCCTCTTAATGTTGGAGTTCTTGAAGCCCTTAGACATTTGTCTGTTTCTACTCAAGATCCTATACTCTCATTACCAAATTATGGGAGTGGTAGTTGTAATTATTAAGTTCCTCGTTGGAAAAATCATCATGAAGGCTTGCTTCATGAAAATTTGGTCAATCCAGAGTTCTAATATCCAGATGAGAGCCACGACAACCCTCCATGTGGTTAGAAGACTGAGGAATAAGAAGATTTATCACTTGATGTAATCCATCATGGTGATCCTCCCCATGATGGAATTCCCTACGAAATTCCTCTCCGTAGTAGTATTTTTCATTGTCAAGACAGTTCCATAATTGACAATGTAGCGATGAGAAAACTCTCCTATCTCGAGGAACTTGAAAACACAAGGTCAGTCATATCTGATGCCTTGTCATTTACGGGTGAAACACTTTCTCAACCAGAAGACATATTAAGGGGACGATCATTCTCTGAACCTTCCTTGGGTCATTTGTCTTCTAATACAGAGCATCCACTTTGGTCAGAACAAGTGGAGAAACCTCTAGTGAAAGATTATGAAGATGTGTTAAACATGAGGAAACAATTAGATAAAGGAGAAATACCAGTCATGTTCTAGAATTTGGAAAATTCTCAGTATAACATTCTAGAATTGATGACAAAATATTTAATTCATAACATTCACCTCAACTTATGGAAAACTATTCATCATTTGAAACCAAAGTATTACCATATGATGAATATCAAAGTCATGTAAGGGTAATAAAAGGGTCACAATGAAAAATTGACTTGGTCTCCCTCTCAGTTTCCCAACATCCAAAGGTTGAAAAATAGCAAAAAACACTTTAGCATGCATGTCTCAATGCTCTAAAGAGACTATTCTAGTTAATTTAGGATTCCCCTTGTAGTGTACGTATTAGAGTATGGGGTGCATAAGAAGCATTGCATTTCACTACACTCCAAAATCAAAAAAGTCCACCAAAAGTAGTCTCATGCAATGTTATTTCCCATGGTAGGCCACAATAAATAGATTTTGTATGTAATCAAATGTGCTCTCAAGAAAAGTCCTCAGCCAGTTCTTATCAGAATCAGGCCCAAAGAAAATAAGTTGTTGAATTACTTTTATATCAAGAATATGAGAATATTGAGCAGGTGTCCCTATTAGAGGATGTCAAGCGTCAGAGAATGCAAATGTTTAAAATAGAACAACGATCTTCCGAAAAAGGTAATTTGAGTGGTTTTCAGATAATGCACCCAGCTAATGTCCGAACCAAAATCTGCCAAATCAGAAGAGCAGTTGCATGAATTCCAGCCATAACAGTTCAAGAAACACCCCAACTTGCAAGGTTGGGGGATCATTTAATTCAACCTTCATTTACATTCAACAAAGTTCAAAAATCTGAAGATGAAGAAGAACAGGAATAGCCCTAGCCTACATGGCTAGGGGATTTTTCACATCTGCAATCCCCTCCTCAACAGAAGTCAGTTTTCTCCAAATTAGGGAATAAGCCGCAAGGAAAGTGTATAATTGAACTATGCAAGGATTCCCTTCAAGTTACTGTTATCCAAACAGTTCTAGGGAATTATTCATATAAGAGAATGAAGTATCAGGAAAGACACAAAGGAAAACGATCTCGCAAAAATACTGAATGAATTCCATCTAAGCATTACGCATCAATAAATGTCATTAACACCATTGCAGAAGATCCTCTAGAAAATAATTCCAATTCAAGTGAATCATAAGTTGAAGTTATTTTCCATAATATGGTACACACCGAGGAAAATGAAGAAAGTGTTCGCACCCAAAATCAGAAGCTTACCCAAAATCTAGGTATGCCTTAAAATAACCCCCCCCCCTTTGAAAGGAATCTAACAAGGGGAAAGGAAAAAGTCTGATTGCATCTCACTTTTACACTGGTGAAGGTCACTCGATTTCGCTTGAAGAGAGATTCTCACAACAAGAAGTGGAAATGAAGGAGTTCAAAATACTCAATACAGAGTTACTTTGAAACAATATTTTCATTAGAAGTACTCACTAGACAAGTCCTCAGCTTGGAAATAATGTAGGAGTTCCTCAACAAAGAGGATTTTTAGTAACCACATATGTGGATAATGAATTCCCTCCACTGGGTACACAATCAAGGCATGACCATATACATCCTGATAGGCCTATTCCTGTGGGTTATCCAAGGCAGATATTAGTGCCACCATTAGTGGTTTTGTTGGTCATTGCACCAGCTCAAGCTCCAGTTTCTATACCTGCACAAGTTCCAATTCATCTGGATGTTCCCAAAATGCTTATGAATAGAATTGAGGCATTAACAACTCGATTGGAAGCTATGGAAGAACGACATGCACCAGTTCAGCCGAAAAAGAGATCTTACCCTGAAGGGGTGGATGCAATTCCTCCCCCACCAAATTTTGGTAATACCACATTCCCAATATTTAATGGTTCAAGAGATCCGAGACAACACTTAACACATTTTGTTTCTCATTGTGATACCATGATGGGAACTTCTCAACAATAGGAAGCAGTTATGCTTAGGTGTTTTGTACAGTCAATACAAGGACCAAATGTTTTTTGCTATACATGTTTACAATCTCGATCAATTACTATATGGGAAGATCTCCATCAGAAATTCCTTCTTCAATTTAGCTAAATGCTACCAAAGATGACAGTTTTTTATTTTACCAATTGTAAATAAAGGGAGAATGAAAGAGTTTCGTATTTCATTGCACGATGGAAAGTATTAACATATTTCTTAAGTCTAGAACTCCCTCAAGAAGAGTTGCTTCCAATTTTTGTGGAAAATCAGTATGATGAATTATGCACACTATTGATCCCTGTGAATTACACAGGAGGGTTTCAAGACCTTACTTCAATTTCTCAATTGATAGAAGACTCTATTATAGAAACTAAGGATAAAACATGTGTAATTCTATCAGCTCTAGGGAGGAGGATAGGAAAAGAAGAAGTTGCTACAGTCACACTTAAGAAGAAACCCATACCTACTTCTACTTCAAGACCTTCATAATACTGAAGGGCTCCACCTCCTGAGCATCAGTAGCAACAACCACCTTTTCAAGATGATCAAAGAGATGAAAGGCGGAAATATTTTGAGGAATTAAAAAATAATGTTTATTCTTTCAAGAATGAACAAGCTCCAAGTTACTTCATCTCATCCATATAAAACAATTTCGTTTAGTTACCAAGTCCGAAGAAGCCAAATAAAGATGTAGATGAAGGTCTTCCCAATTATTGTGCCTTTCACTAGTTGTTGAGACACCCCATTCAACAGTGTTTTGTTTTCAAAGATCTTCTAAAAAAGATGTTAGAATCTAGAAATGTGAAACAGAAAAGTTCATCAGCTCAAGTTTCATGTGTTACTGCTAATAATTCAGTATAAAAATATGAATGGAAAGAGTTCAAAAGTAAAAATATGCAGAAATATGATGATTGGATGATTAGAAAAATGATCAACCAGACTCATGCCATTTTATGAACATAGTTGAAACAACTGAATGTGTCTTATGCCACTCCTACCATAGAAAAACCACATTCATCAAAAGGACATTCCTCAATAAAGTGAAGGGATTATAGGGACAAATAACAGTCAGAAGAATACAAGCTCATGTCAAGGCCAATGTTTTCCTTAACCTCGGTAGATTTTGTGCCATCTATTTCAAAATCCCAGGCACTGCCCTGCCAAATGGCACAACCAGAATTAACCTATCAACAAGAATATCTGTAAGATGAAGAATTAATCTTTGGTTATATTAATGTTATCCATTTAATAAATCCTTATGTAAATGATGATTTTGATTATAATGAACCAAAATTCGTTATACTTAATTTAGGAACATGAGGAAGAGTCCAAGGTAGAGGATAGAGGGGAAGATGTGGGAATTCTAGAAACCACCATTTTAACTATACCCCTACTCGAACCATATACGTGGTAGAAATTCATGGAAGATCCCTTATTCAGGTCCAACAAGAACAAGGAGTTTCTTCCATGAAAGATAGGTTCAGTTCTGACACAATTATTCTGGAAGATTAATTAGATGTCACATTGTCTTCTTCTTAGAAAATTAATAGACCTAGTCAGTCTAATTTACCAAATCCAAGAGTATTTCCAGCTTCTTCTCCGACACAGAGTATGTCTACATCAAAAGAATCAACTTCTAAATCACCTATAAAACCACATCTCCATGCTTGGAAATGTAAACCTTTGGACCAAAGGTATGATTTCTTGAAACAATTGTCCCATGTACCAGCCAAGTTATCTATTCTAAATGATTTGAATCTATCAAAAGATCTTCGAGAAGAACTCATTGAGGCTTTTTCAAGTCCTCAAGAGTTTAAAACCGAACTTGTTGATGCTGAGGTTTACCGTATAGAGAATGATTCTACAGAATTTCATGTAGTCATATATTTTACAAATGAAGATGAAAATGATGTGGTGCATGGGTATATCAGACCTTTTTATTTGTCTGGAAAGGTCAATGATGTAGACATCCGATGATCCTTCGTTGATAATGGCTCCAGAGTCAACCTCATTTCTGTTCGTACACTTCTTCGATTGGGCCTGACTGAATCTAACTTATCTCCTTTGACTTTAATGTCATAAGCCTATGATAAGAATGAACAAGAACCTCTGGGTGAGATTACTCTCATTACTCAGTTTGGAGATCTTGTGTCTAATTCATATTTCATGGTTGTTTGTTAGGACGCATCCTTTAATATTATTCTTGGAAGGCATTGGCTACATCAACATGCAACCATACCTTCATCATACCACCAATGTCTTAAGTACTTTTTCAATGGTCAAGTCAGAACATTTTATGGTGACAAGGATCCATTCAAAATGTGTGAATCTCAATACATTGAGGCATAGTTTTATCACACAAAAGGAACAAAGTCCATGATAAAGGAAATAACTAGAGTTAATGCTCTAAATGGACTGGAAAAGATCCTAGCAAATCCATTTATTCTTTTGAGTACAGATTATGTGTTACCCATCAATCAAATTGAAAATGTAAACCGAAATCTAGGAACTCGTCTAGTAAGTTCCATAATGTCAATTACGACAATTGAGCCTAACAACATGGAAGAAACTGTTGATCCATCAAGCAATGATGAAAGTCTAAATAGAGATGTTTTCATTTCATCCATTGAACTACAAAAGGCCTCTACTTCATCAACCAGAGTATAAGATATTGTGGCAATGATAGATAAAGGAAAATATTTTGATTCTCAGTCCATCAATCCCTCTTTATTACCACAAAAATACCCTTTTTCATCAGCAGGGTCAGATATGGTGGCCTCTTCTTCGGGATATTCAAATAATAATTTCCCCTCTAACTCTGGGATGTTTGCCTTGTCATCTACAAGAAAAATGGAAACAGAATAGGTAATGTGTAATGACTAAGAAGAGTAAGATCTCATGGATTCTCCTCGGGAATTTGTGGAAGATGTCTCTACCACTGTGGATGAGCTCAGAGAAATAAATATGGGTACAGAAGAAGATCCACACCCCACTCTAATTAGTGCATCCATGACCTATGAAGAGTAAGAGGTGTATAATTTATTTCTAAAGCAACATCAAAATATATTTTCTTGTAATTATTCAGAAATTCCAGGTCTTAATCCTAATGTAGCCACCCATCATTCGGGTTTTCCAGAAGAACATCATGGATTCAAGTAGGTAGCAAGAAGAACACACCCAACTCATGCCTCTAAAATTGAAGCTGAAGTTGATAAGCTTATAATGGGTAACTTTGTCAGGGAAGTCTAGTATCCCAAATTGCTATCCAATATTGTCCTAGTGAAAAATAAGAATGGTAAAATTAGAGTCTTCATTTATTTCAGAGATCTGAATCGGTGTTTTCCTAAAGATGATTTTCCGGTTCCAATTACAGAGCTTCTAATTGATTCAATGACTGGATATGAATCTCTTTCCTTCATGGATGGCTACTCTAGGTATAATCAAATCTATATGGCCCTAGAGGATGAAGAATCTACATACTTCAGAGCCCCTCATGGTGTGTTTTTCTATCCATTAATGCCCTTTGGCATAAAGAATGCATGTGAAATATGGTAATGTGCCATGCACCATATCTTCAAACCCTTCTTAAAGAAATTTTTTGAATGTTATGTGGATGATTTGGTGGTCAAATCCAGAAAATGTTCCAATCACTTGGCTTATTTGGAAATCATATTCCATAAACTTCAGAAACAAAGGTTGAAGATGAACCCCTTGAAATGTGCTTTCGAGGTAACCTTAGGAAAATTCCGTAGCTTCATTGTATGCCATCGTGGTATCGAAGTTTATCTTGAGAAAAAAAATCAATCCTTGGTATGTCACCTCCTCAAAATTTAAAATATTTAAGAGGAATCCAAGGAAACTTTTCCTATATTTGGTGCTTTATCACCAATTTGGCAGGAAATTGTTTTCCCTTCTCCATATTAATAAAGAAGAGAGTCACCTACCAATGGACTGAAGACTTCCAAGAAGCATTTTATACCCTCAACAAATATCTCTCGAGTCCACCAGTATTAATGCCACCTATTAAAGGAAGACCACTAATTCTATACGTGATAGATTTAGAGGGATCACTAGGTGCCTTCCTCACCCAAAATAATGATGCTGGGAATGAAAACAACCTTTACTATCTCAGTTGAACTATGCTTCATGCGGAAACTCGATATTCAAGTATTGAAAAGTGCTTCTTAACATTAATCATTGCAGTTCAAAAATTGAGGCACTAACTACAACATCATGAGGTTAAATTGGTATCTTGCAACAACATTCTCAAATTTATACTTATTCATCCTATGCTCACAGGGCATCTGGAATGGTGGGAATTTATTTTGAAACAGTTTGATATCCATTTTGTGCCTCAAAAAGGCAATAAAAGTCCAATCTCTTACCGATTTCCTTACTGAGTATTCATCTGCGAAAGATACATCATTTAATACTGAACTTCCTGATTCAGAGGTATTCTCTATTCAAGATAATTCCCAAACCTGGGAAATGTAATTTGATGGTTCTTCTAGAAGTCCAACAGATAAGAGAATGGAAAACCCTAAACTCAATAATGTTGGGTTGGGAATTGTCCTTATTTCCCAAGAAAAGGTAGTATTGCCTTATTCCTTCCTGTTGATAGAAGGTGGTATGAACAATAAGTTAGAATATCAAGCTCTCATCGCAGGTTTATAATTGGATCTTCTAGTGAAAATATATCATTTAAAGGTGAAATATGATTCAGAACTGGTAATCAAACAAATTACTGGGGAATATTTAATTAGAAAAGAAGAATTAATCCCTTTGTGTGATTACATCGGAGGGTTAATGGCTGAATTTTCCTCAGAGTTGACATTGTCATATGTCCCGCGATCACAAAATGACCAAGAAGATGCACTGGCTAATGCAGCTACAACCTTGGTAGATCCAAATCGGGATGAGATAATAATTAGCATAGCTCATCGTCGTGTGGTCTCACCTCTTGTTCAAACAAGAATGGAGAAAATTAATAAAATTAACCCTATTTCTGATCCTTATGGTCATACCATGGGATGGAGAACATCCATCATGGAATATCTTCAAAATGGGATACTTCCACTTGATAGGGCTGAAAAAGAACAGATCTGATGAAGAGTAACTAATTTCACTCTTTATGATAGTCCAGACCACCAAAAAATCCTCTACAAGTGAGGATTTGATGGAATCCTATTTAGATGTATTGATGGAGAAGAAACTGAAACTGTCATGAAAGAATTCAATTCATGAGTTTTTGGTTCCAACCAATCCGGGAACAGACTATATGATTAGATCTGAAGGCTTGGATACTTTTGGCCTTCAATGACGTAGGATTATACAGATTTCACTAAAAATATCATCCCTACCAAGTGCATACCAACTTCATTCATCAACCCCCAAAGTTTCTACATACATCTAAATACTCTTAGCCATTTTCTATATGGGGAATGGATGTATTAGGGTGTTATACTCTAGCCACAGCTAAGCAGTTCATGTATATTCTCACTGCTACTGACTTCTTCTCTAAATGGGATGAGGCAATACCTCTCAAGTAATTCAGAGCCAAAAGCATTGTTAGTTTTTTCAAAACTAATATCATCACCATATTTGGTGTCCCTCACACTATTTTGATGGAAAATGGAACAAATATTTGTTATTATTAGGTAAAATAGTTATATCAAGAACATAATATCAAGACCAACCATTCATCATGCAATCATGTGGCAGCCAATAGACAGATATAATCCTTTAATAATAACATATCAAATATACTCCATAAGATGGTGGATAAAGATAATAAATCATGGCCTGATAAACTTATGAATTATTTATGGTCTTATCAGACAACTACCTGTACTGCTACCCAAGCAACTCCTTATTCATTGGTATATAGAACATAAGCAGTTTTTCCAATTGAAATGCAATTTCTTTCACATAGAGTTTTAATTTGTGATCAGTTGTCTACAGATGAGAGGTATTAAAAATGATTCAATGAGTTTGAATGCTTAGATGAGAAAAAATTGAAAACTTTTCATCATTTATAAGTCTACTAGAATAGAATAGCACGAGCTTTTAACAAGAAAGTTATCCTCCCTTCATTTCTTCAAGGAGAATTTGTATTGGTCCTTAGGACTCTAATGATACAAGGTAAGAAACCTCCAAAACTTGAGCCAAAGTGGGAGGAACCTTATTCCATACATAAGTTCTATTCAAATGGAGGTTATACCTCAATCTCAATGGATGGAGAGCATATTACAACTCCAAGAAATGCATGATTCTTGAAGAAATACTTTGTGTAGTTGTGCACATTTGTCCTCACTAAAAGATTTTAAACTGCACAGTACAACATCCTCATTGAAAAACTTTAAACTGCATAGTACAACGTCCTTATTTGAAGACTTTAAACTTCACAGTACCATGTCCTTGCAGAAAGACATAAAATTGCAAAGCCCCTATGTCCTAGTTGTAAGACATTAAACTGCATAACAACCATAAGCGTTCATGCTGCATGACGGTAAAATGTGTAGCATCTTCTTCATTGTCCTATGATGTTAAACTACATGACATCATTTGTAAAACTAACATTTTCTCTATTTTGACGTTAAAAGCTTCCATAAGCAAATGTCATTTACATCATCACTACTCCTTAGTAGTATATGAGTCCCCCTATTTCCTATGTCTGAGTCATATCTGCATAGAGACCTTTTTTTGTGAACTACATATGGCTTGATTTTAATTTTCTAATGAGATACATAGAGACGCCTAAATATCTAATTTTGGGCCCAACCAAAATCATAAAATCTTCTTCTTCTCTTTTCTCCTCTTGTATATGAATCAGATCTATACAGAGTGTTTCTATAAGATATATGATTTGGTCCTTGTACCATTTTATGTCTTAAGATTTACCATTCTCTTAGAATGTGTCAAAACCCCCATTCTTCCTATCAAACTAGATTGGCATGATTTAGATATATTTAGAGGACGTCAAACTCATGACAAATATTGGTTCAAATATTTATCATATGCATTGGACATAAACCCTTTCCATATTTCATACTCTTAATCTTGAATATTTCTAGATCCTCATAATCCTTCTTATGGTTTTTGGTGACAGTGTTTCTAATACCTAAGAGCTCTTTTTTCTGACTATGCAGCACGTGCCTTTAGGTGGCCTTGCATAAGTTGCCTAAATAACAGGCCTGTCAGTCAAAAGATTACACTATTTAGCTATGTAGCATATTCCCTAGTTGGCCCTGTATAATACATCCCCCATAACGGGTTTGTCAAATAAGGGTAACATCATTCTTGGTTATATTATCTTTGTCCCCTTTAATATTTGATGACAATTTACAAGAATATGTATTTTAAAATAGTTATTCAAGTATACTTTTCCCATTATATTTCTCACAATATGAAAGTCTTCAAGACCATGGTTTACACATTTCCCCCACCATGTGTTCAATACGATATGAAATAACCTTGAAAATCACTTGGCCCAATATTATATATTGTTTCCATTTCTGGTCCTAGTTGTATGACCTAAAACTACTGACGTCATACCTCTTACATTTGGGTCAGACCTTCATAAAAGTCATTTTCCTCCTCTTATTTGGACATCTTGGGTGTAAATACTCATTCCATATTCAGATACCTTTCTCCAGAAACCAAACTCTATGCTTCGGAAAATCTGAATCTCCAAAAACATTCTTCATATTTTAGCTATAGAACATCAAACTTCTGATCTCTCTTTTGTCTGATTATACAGCATGTACCCTTAGTTGGCCTTACATAAGTTTCCTACATAACAGGCCTGTAAGTAAAAAGATGCCACTATTTGCCTATGTAGCATATGCCTCGGTTAGCCCTGCATAATACAGCCCTCATAACAGGTTTGTCAAGTAGTGGTAACATTGTTCTTAGAAAAGAGTTCCTCTAATGCTTTTATCCCTTATCCTATATCATTCCTCAGTTCCAGAAATTCCCAAACAATAGTTTACAGTTTTTCATTCCATACCTAAATATGATAGTATTTTTCCAAACAAATTATCAAGAAATTTGGAGTGTTTTCTCATGCCTTTGGTCAAATCTAAAGACCTTAAATTAAAGCCACACATTGTCCTCACTGCATGACTTAAAACTGCACAGTACCAATGTCATCACTGCATGACTTAAAACTGCACAATATGATATCAAAAAGTCCCCTTTCTGATAAATTCTAACCATTGATCAAACACCAAATTTTTATAGAAATGGTTTTATTATTCATGACTTATGTCAGTCTAAAATAGCCCCTTTTTCATTATTAAAATTCCTTTCCTTGGAAAAACCACCCAATCTGGTCTTGAGTCACCCAAATCTTATTTTCTCCTATCTTTCAGCAACAAAATGATAAATTCCTAAAAGAACTCTTTTTCTTGAATATGAAACATTTTCCCTTAGGTATCCTTGCATAAGTTGCTGACATAATAGGATTTTCAGCCAAAAGATGACACTATTTGTCTATGCAGCACATTCCCTAGTTGGTTTGCATAATACAACCCCCATAAAGGGTTTTTTTTAAATAATGGTAATTTATTTCTTGGAGAGGACTCCCCTTATGTTTATAAAAGTTTTAAATTTGGTGACTATAAAAAAATCACGACTTAAGATTCCCTTTGGAAATATCTAAAGAATATTAATGCATTTTTTGGCCACAGAGTCTTGTTTAAGATCTAATTTCAAAATTTAAGGTCAAAGCTACTCAACCCTAAATATTAGACCTTTTTAGTCCAACATGCATGACTCTAAACTGCCAATAACAAAAGACTTGGTGCTCATTAGATTGAGAACCCATAAAGAGCACTCTAAACAAAAGTCGAGTCCCATCTCACTACACATACATTTTTGTATGATTTAGGTAATATTGAGCAATAAAAAAGTCAAAAGATATGAAATTTTTGGGGTTATCCATATAACCCTACCAACGGTAAAATTATTCTCATTAGGGCAATCAACATAATAAGAAATATTTGAGAACTCCATTCTTTCAATTATAATAATGATTTTCTAACATAAAAGAGTCATTATCATCATTTACCTTTAATATTTCAGACATGGAAAATAGAAATGAAGACATATATGATTGAAGACAAAATTTATCTCATTAATATGAAATTAAAGGGCCATCCACAAAATGGAGCCTCTTTATCATATTTTAGAATGAATTCTCAACATGAATTTTCATTTATTGTATCGCTTCATGAGACCTATCAGCTGCTTGTTGAAGTAGAGACAGTTGGGAAACTCCAATATTCTTTGCCTGACGAAGCGCTTCCTTAGTAGTTAAAATGGCATTTATCCCATTTAATTGGGTTTCTCCCAATGTTTGATTCAACTGCTCAAGATTTTTATGAATAAAATCCAGTTTATGTTGAAGATATCACAACACTTTCATAGTTTCTTTAATTTATTGGCTAATTTCGATCGATTGCTTGTTATGATTTTCATCCACCTCAACTAATTCAGCCTGGGAGCCCTCAATATTGATAAGTAGTTTTTCCTCTTCAAAATTTTGTCGCAGCCTATTCTCCTACTCCCACTGGTGAAATATCTCTTTCATAGCATCATGGACTGGTTGATAATTAAATCCACCAAATCCTAATACACCGGATAATACTGTGAGTTTAGAAAAATGGGACAACAATTCATCTATTGGATTCTCAGATATTATGTTCCATATATGCCACCATGTCTTCTCACGTTCCATGCCAAGATCATATTGCGTCTCTAAGTATGAATCTGAGTCACTACCATGAGGTAAAATGTACTCTTGAAACAAGTCACTTAAAGAGATGATTTGTTCTACATCTCTTGGAACAATAGAAGATTCACCTTATAATCTAGGAGTTGATACCCCTAAATGATAAATCAAGGTCATTATTAGTTTCAAATGGAATAAAAAGATATGATTCAAACAGATAATTATATTTACCTTATAAAAAATCAGCTACTTGACTGGATTCATCCCCTGCATTCTCAACTTCAGTGATTTGAGCAGATGTTTCTTGAGAAGGGTAATTCCCTTGAGTTTTCTCAGTTATTATATTTGAAGGATTTGGAGAATCTCTTGATGGAGGATCCTCTAGAGGTATTTCTCCAGCTCCAACAGAAGGATAGAGTGCAATACCCCATTCCTGAGGAGCCTTTGCGACATTTTCTGTAGATACAGCTACATTAGGCGAACTTTGATGTAAATAATCAAGTAAAGAAGAATAATTATAGATGGAAAATGAAAAAAGAAGGACTAAAGTCCTTGAAATTCCTCATTAAAATCCCCAAAATCCTTGATGGAATGTGGAATATCAATATTTGGATTAAGAGATTTCACCATTTCAATGTATGCAGCTTGGAATGTTATATAATCCTCACCATTTAAGGTATCCAACAAACATTGGTTGATGTCTAAATTGGCTCTACTGAAATTTTGTTCCATCAGATCTTCAATTGTAATTGAATCATCAGATATTTATAGGTTCGGAAAAACATCAGTATTTATCTCAGACTACCCTGGGACTTTATTCATTTCTTCTGGAGAAATAGGAATATCAGTATTGATTATTTCAGGATCCTCTAATGAAAGCAACTGAGGAATTTAGTTAATCTTACCATGGATTCCCTCTCTCTCAGTAGAGCCAAAAGTAGGCATAGATAAATCTTTTGATGATTTATCCACTAAAATTGCAGATTCGTCAACATGAACCTGGGTTTCCCCTAAGGTTTCTTTTTCTAGTCTCAAAGAATTATCTCTTAATCCCTAAAGAGAGGAGAGAGACATAGATCCTGAAATAAGATAAAACATGTTTATCGGAGTGTATTGAGAAAATTATATGCCCTAAAGATGGTATAAATACTTACTCCTTCAGTAAACACTTCGGATCAATCTCATTGCTCTCTTGTATTACTGTTAAAAATCTTGTGGAGAAATTGAAACACTCCTCTTAATAGGAGAAACATGAGGTAATGGTTGAGGATTATCCATCGCCATTACCCCAGTCATGATTCTTTCTCTTGGATAAAGTTCTGGTGATGTAGGAGGATCCTTCTTTGCGTCAATAGGAGAGCCTGTAATACCATATGTAGGTGATTCGAGAATTTTGTTGGAGCTTCCTCCTCTACATTTAATCTAAAAAAATACATTTTATTCAAGATTAATGATGATAAATGGTAAATCATATTTGGGACAAAAGAAAAAGGAAAATACATTCTTAGTATTAACATAAATATCCCACTCCTCCGCAGAGTTGATAATTACCCCTTTGTGTACTCCTAAGTCTATCATATGAGATACTCATTTAAAGGCTAGGATTTGTTCATCAATTACATATATAAAAGCCTCTAGCTCCATAATATACTTTTGTACTTTATTCGGGTTATTGTTCGAATTACAATCAGAATTTTCCTAGGTGTCACCAATATCTGGTATTCGAATTCCATGCTGGTGGAATACCCATGCATCCCTAAGATCACAGGTTACACCCTCCCAATAATGAATGGATGAAGGTCACGCATAATTCAATCCTATTATGGTTTATTGTGGAGGAGATTTAATAACTTCTGATTGGTGAGCTTCTTCAAGCCTTCTTTCTTCTTTAGAAAGTTCAATAGATGGGATATGAACCTCTATTTAATGGTGGTGACTGGATCACCATGGCATTGGAGGTATTGATTCTCTAGCCATGTTCTTCCTGGTATACCTCCTGCGAAAATGTTTTAAGGGATCTGAAACCTCTAAAACATCTGTATCATCTCTGGCCTTGGACTTATTACTATGATTTTTGTGTACAAAAGTCATTGTAGCTTCCACTCGATACATTCCTTTGGTCAAAGCCCCTTGAGGATATGAAGAAACCCAAGATTTGGAATACCCATCTTCCAATACGATCGATTCATCTAGTGGAGGTAATGTAATCAACAATTTTGATACCTCTAAAGCAGTTAGAATCCATAATTGTCGCACTACCAATGGGTGTTTCTCATGTTTGGCGTACGTGGATGGAAAAGTCTTTGATTGTTAAAGACATGTGAACTGATGAGCAAACCTATAGGGGACATAAGCCTCGTAGATAATTTGACCATCAATCCTGGTTGATAATATAACAACCCTGAATTCCATCATATAAGATCTCAACTCATAATTATTTTCTTTACCATCATCAATAAATGTTCCAACTGGTGGGTTACCAAAAGGAAAGAATCTGAATTCTATGGAGACATTCAATGCCTTTAGCACAACATCAAGTCTCAAGTTTAGATGCTAAATACCAGAAACATTCTTTAAAAATGGGTTGAATTGGCCATTGTGAACATAAATAAATTCAATAGTGATTATGAAGAAAAATGTGTTGTAATCTAGCCCCAAAACACTTGGAATGGCCCTGGAATTATAAATAAAGCCTTCCCATTGTATAAATGCAGCAGAAGATTAAATATTCTTTCCAATAAAGGGGTTTTAAACCCAATATACTTCCCTTATACCAATTTATCTCCAATGACAAAAGTCCCTGACCTAACACCACCTCTGGATTCTTGGACTGGAAGTAATTAAATGCTTAGCCACATAGAAAGGAAGGCACCTAAGCGTACCTTTTCATCTATATCAGGTTTTACTTTATAGTACCAGTTCTTATAATCACCTCTTTCTAGTGTAGGCCAATATGTACCTGAACTGCCCCGATTATCTGTAGAAGGACAAATAGTAGGATATCCATAGGTTGGGCCATTATCTGTTCTTGGTTATAAGAAGGGTTCCATACACACTGTAGAATTACTATCTTTATTATCCTAGGTTAAATTCTTCATTTTTTAAATAATTGATGGACAAGCAATGGTGTTCTAGTAGCATCACCCCATGTTGTGGTAGGCGAAATGAATTCATCATACATTTCCCCAAGAATGGGAATTCCAGCTATTTGGTAAATATCTTAGAGACTAATACTAACTTCACCATGTGTCAAATGGAAGGAATTAATTTGCAGACTCCATCAGCTCAGTAATTTAAGAATGAAATCGTTTTTATGAACATAAGTTTTCCCCATCCAGAGAGCTTCATAGATATGAACATCTGATAACTCTTTCCTGAATTCTGCACAAGTCTGATGTACCCAGAATGACAATATCCATTCGGACTTGACACCTCCTCCAGAACGAATAACCCAATCTTCTTTCCAACCATTAGATTAATCTGTTTGAGAAGCCCAAAAAGTGGAATCATAATAATGTGTTCTTGGATCTAAAAGATAATCCTTCATATCGGGAGTGAAACCACTATGATGAAGGATGCAACTAATAGGGAATGTTATTTCTTGTATTGGAACCCCCCTTGTACTAATATTTATGCATTTAATGTTGGATTATTGAAGAAACCAATTCTTTGGAAAGTACTTCTTAACATATAGAACCTGGGAATCATGAAAAGTCCCATGCCCGTATAGGGGTAAGTTAGGACTTTGTGGATAATCATGCTGGTATGGAATTATACCCTTCCATAACTAAGGAAGAGTACTTTCATCAACATCATAGTAGTCTGGTCTGATGATCTTCATCATTTCACTTTGATGAGCCTTAGCTTCTTCAGTATGGGTAATCAAATGGGTCATTTTTTCCTGAAAAATAATTACCAAAATTTCCCTATTAGGTTTTAATTTTAAAGAATAAAATCAAAAATTCAGAAAAGGACATTGTTCGTGTAGGTCCTTCGACGAGGTCAATCACATTGGTCCTTCAAAAAAAATCCTAGTACAACTCATTCAATGAAGTCCTTTGGTATAGATCTTTCTCTTAAATAATTTTAACTTGAAGAAATTTCAAGGTAATTACGTGAGAGCACAACGTGATTGGGTTGGGTGAATGAGCTATGCAACGAGAGCTGTAAAATTATGAAAACCACAGGTCAAGAAAATCGCCAAAGATGAGACCTATTTTTAGACAACCGAAGACCTACGCACCTGGATTAGGTGTAACATCTATGAGAAATATCTCTTCGTCGTACCTACGTGGTAGACCTTTACTATTCAGCAATCAATCTATAGTCTTTTTTCCCACAAATTCACCTCAAGGATCAACCCTCTTTCTATTTTTGGATCCAATCTTTAGGGGGGCTTTTGTTGACACCACTTAAGAAAACAAAGAAATTATGAAGAGAGACCTGAATATTTCAAAATACCAAGGAAAATTTTGGATAACTCAAAGGGAAAGTCAAAATACTCAAAAAAAGACTTGTGCGATCCATCTAAGCGACGAACCAGTATGATAGACTTGCGCGGTAGAGCTACGTGCTAGAATAATTTATGTACCCCTACGCAGAGCACCAGCACGGAGACTCTGCATGAAGAATCTGTGCGGATAAAATTTCCTTTGACCAGGCCCATTCATACATATAAATAAATCCCTTGGGCTCCCAATTTGAAGGACTAAAAAAGTGTAAAGATTCTCTAAAGCTCTCATTACGTAGCTCTTTCACCAAAGATCCCTCAAATTGTCTCAGGTTTCTCTCTAAAACACTAGAGAAGAGATAATTAAATTGGATAAGAATTTTTTGAAAGTCTTTAATATTTTTTTTACATAGTTTTCGTTCTCCTAGGTGAAATACATTCTTCATTCATCATTTATACCTTCACGTTATACCTACACGACATACCTGCGCGTTATACCTGTATAGTACATCAACACGAGATACCTACATGGCATACCTGCACAAGGTACCTACGCGACAGAGCATGGTATAAAGCCTATGTACCAAATCAAGTACCCTCTTTAAAATCCATTCATGACTAGGTATATGCTTCCTTGTTTACCTTATATAAAAAGTACTAAGTTGAAGCCTCCGTGAAAACCTCTTGACTTGTCAAACCTTTGGGAAAGGCACATCAGTGTGTCTTCTATTTGGGTTTTTATTTCCACATTTAGAGGTTTCACTCATTTTTTCACAATGGGGTTAGGATTCATCGAGTATCTGTGGGTTTTTATATCCACAGTCACTTGGACCTTTCTCCCAGAAATAGTGCTAGGAGGTTTTTGATTTTGAGAATAATGGTTTGGGTTCTATCCTCCCCTTCTCATCTCTAAAACCCAGAACCTTAGGTCACTAGTAGGGAAGTCAGAGTTCACATTTACCATTCTGTGCAGGCATAGGAGAAGTCTCCCTCTCCTACCAAGATCAATTTTAGGGAAAGTAGTTTGGGGTAAGCCCCTAGATTTTCTTGCAAGAGGTGGCATCATTGCTCCTCCTCTCTTCTTCAGTGCCAAATACCAAATGGGGTATGGGAATAAGGAATCTTATTACCCTTTCCCTCTCCCATTGCGCTTTGTCGCACTGAGAAGCCATCCTGGTGTAAGACCCTAACCTGTATCCCTTCATCCTTACATTGGACCCTTGTCCAATGTAAATAGAATAGAGGGAAGGCTCATCACCTTTCCCTCTTCCAGGATCAACACACCCTCTCCCATTAGCAGATGAGGAAAAGTGTGAAGTTTCATTGTTGAATCTTTTACATCCTCTCCTTTCTCAAATTGAGCATGACTCATGTGGGCTTAGAGATGCATGATGGTTACAACATGTTCACAAACACTCATTGGAATAAACTATTAAAACTCTCATTCCTGTTCAAACTAGGATATAGAGGATGCCTTTTTAGGGCCCGAGCTCACTAGACATCCTCTTTAATAATCCAACTCTAATTCCTTTAATCTGGGTATCCTCCTTAAGAATATGCCCCAAATTAAACCTCAAATCATTAAGGCATCCTTTTCAGGAAGTAATCCTAAACTCATCTCTCTCAAAGAACCATACTCTCTTATGAGACTTATCGAACTACGTGGGATTTGATTCTCATTCATATGGGATATGTAGGAATCCTCCTTGAGGTCCAAGACAAATACTTCAAATCAACCCTGTTCTCTTAGGGCCATATTCCCAACATGGCCTGATCTTACTTGGAAACCCATATCCTTTCCATGTTCCTTAGGCTGCTTCAGCGTAAGTCCCACACTACATTTTGACCAAGCACATTTCTCTTAGAAGCCTTTATCACATGACCTTAAAAGGTATGATGTGTCCTATTAAGTGACACCGAACTACGAGGGTTCTGATTCCTTTCACAAGGATATGCAGGTAGCCCATTTTACGGGCATGATCCCAAGATCAAAACAAACCTCCATCTCACTGGATGAAAATAAATTCTAGAGTTCCCCACTGCGTGGCTTAGAAAACTAGTATCATCACAAAGATGATTAAAAGAATCTCTAAGTAGTATATTAGATGATACCATTTATGGTAAACCTCAAATACATATAGATATTTCCTTTGATTAAGAACATTGGATGCATATTAATGATTCTAAATTTTACACCTGTTAATAAGTGATTATAAATTACAAGGGATACATATGATATACATGGTGAATTAATAAGGATTCATGAAAATATCTTAAATTTACAAATAAATTCCTAGAGTCATCAATAATTCCCCCCAAAAGGGTGTGATGAGTCTGACCTCCCATCCTCTTGACCAATGTATGTTCTTAAGTATCGTAAAGTTCAAACCTAATGAACGCCTCCTTTGGAAAGTAGGTACCCATTGGATAAAAAAATGTTGGAAGTATCTGGTTCCATAAATAAATCCAATGGAAACTGCATGGAAATAGTGATTCTTAAAACTAGAACACACGTTACAAGGAATTGAAAAATATATATACTAGGAGATGAGGTTGGTGGTTTCTTGAAATTTTTTATTTTACTGAGAAAGAAATAATTTTCTGAGGTTAAGGAAGTTTATGAGCTTAAAGGAAGTTGACGAGTTTGAAGGAATTTGTTGCATTTAAGGAATTTTCAGAGTTTGAAAGAATTTGTGGGGTTTAAAAAATGTTGCTAAAGTTCTTTCTATTGATAAAAGAATCTTAAAAAATGATGTAAATGTAGAGTCGAAAGTTAAAAAGTTTCTAAAAGTTTCTAAACAAAATTAGATAATGCCTTGATGATCTAAAAGTTCTCACATATCATTAAAATCTTCATAATAAAATATGTTGAAGAAATGGTGAAGATGTTTGAATACATTCATTGAGAAACATTTTGATAAAAATAAGATCCAAAATTATAAGCAACATTCTAGGAAAAATTAGATCAAGAATTCAGAGCAACATTATAAGAAATATCATATCCATAATTTTGAGCAATATTCTAAGAAAAATTAGACCAATAATTCTGTGAAATATTCTAAGAAAAATTGGTTCTAGAATTCTAAGAAATGTTCTTGGAAAAACCGGATCTAGAATTTTGACCAACATTCTAGTAAAAATCGGATCTAGATTTCGAAGCAACATTCTAGGAAAAATAGGATCCAGAATTCTGAGGAACATTTTGGAAAAAATTGCATCCAGGATCTAGAAATATGAGCATTATTCTGAACAATTCAGAACCAAAATTCTGCACAATTTATAACTTGATTTCTAAGAAATTATTTACCTGATTTCTGAACAATTTAGAACCTGAATGTTGCATAATTCAGAACCTTATTTCTGAGCAATTCGGAACCTGATTTCTGAACAATTCAAAAACTAATTTCTAAACAATTCAGAACCTAAATTCTGCACAATTCAAAAACCGATTTTTGAGCAATTTAGAACTTGGTTTTTGAATAATTCGGAACCTAAATTCTTCCCAATTCTAAAACTAATTTCTGAACAATTTGTAACCTTATTTTTGAGAAATTCAGAACCTGAATTCTGTACAATTCGGAACTTAATTTCTACAAACTTAAGAACCAAATTAATAAACAAATTAGATCCTGTTTTCTGATGAAAACTAAACCACTTTTCAGATCTTTTTTCAGAGAAAAACTGAACCACTTTTCTAAATATGTTTATGAGAAACATTGACCAACATTTTTGAGCATATTTCTGAGAAAACCAAAACCTAGATCCAGCATTATCATTCTTGGAAATATATGAAGAGTTCAAGAAGAAAATAAAAATTTCAACTTTGTTTAAATCTTAGAGAAATTTAAGGAGGTTTGATGAACTCCAAGATTCAAGATTAAATGGGAGAGATTTTCAGAGTTTTTGAGATTTGAGGAAGCAGGACAGAATTTTAGGATTCCCTCCTTTATTTTTTGAGTTTCATATAAATATATCCTCAGACCATTCACTCATTTGTAACATTTACACACATGGAAAATGATGAGTTTTGGATAATTCAAAGTGAATGGTTCCCACCATATTGAAGATGTTTTCATTGAGTGTTTATGGAAATGAAAAATCAGAACAATCCTTACCACACTGAAAGGATCATACTTATCCAAATTAGACTTAGGATTCGTATTGAGAATTTGTGGAGTATATTCAACAAAGTTTTTATTCTTATGTTTGGATCAATTGTTCTTTAATAAAGACATTTTAAACTGACGTAAGTGAGTATAATATTTACCATGGGGAGATAGAAGGTATCTAATGGGATTTGACATAATTTCTATTCATTTTTTCATTATACTGGATTTCCATAGACCCATGGGAGTAGCTAAGGAAGGGATATAGGTTCTCACATTCAGGAAGAACCATGTAAATCATGTGTTACTTACTTTCTTTATAATCCTTGCATGCTTAAGTATTTTTTTAAAGGTTGATAAAGAAATAAATCTTAACATGTTTCAAGGGTTAAGTATCTTAATGTTTTGAAACTTATAAAAAATGAAAAACTAATTCAAACCCCCCTTCTCAATTTTTATTCGATCCTTGGAACATCAATTTTCATGGGTTTTGAAATGTTGAAATATTTATGATCTTATAGAACACATATGTATGATTTTTATTATATGATGGTTGGGGCCTATATCTCCCTCCAATTCATTGGGTAAAGTTCTATATCTCTTAATATAACTGTTGTATGTAAGTTAATATGCTTGATCAATTATGAGATGCAAGTCAATGTGCTTTTTTACTATGGGACACAATTTGATGTGCTTGATGTACTATGAGATGTAGATTGTGATTTATGATCTATTATCTTTTTATGGTCATGGTAGTTAACTTTTATATACCAAAATGGTCTTTATACCTATGCTGGTTCCACACTTTTATGACATGTTTTTATTGTTCATGATTGATTTGTGGTGATATTTCTCTCTTATGATTCATTATTTTTGAAATGATAAATATTTATTCCATGACTCATGTTTATGATCTATGATAGATTGGGAATGAACTTTTTATGTTATTCTCATCATCTCACACTGTTATACTTATTTTATACTTTCATATGATCATATATTGATATCTATCATGTCTACCCTTACAAAGGATTTAAACTAAGCCTTTCATATATTTCATTTTAACTAGGTTATAAAGAAAGATATTAATTATGATGTGTCTAATAATGGTTCTAATTATAATGAATTAAGTGGGATATGATGTGGTTTATTTATGCAGTAGTTGTTTATGTATCTGATTTTCTAAAGATACTAGACCTTTACAATTCTCAGAGGGATCAAAATGTTATGTAAAAAATATTCTTCTATTTAGATGTAATATCTTTATATGAAATGTATGATTCTCTATAATTGGATATCACCCTTGAACTACTCTAAATAAGGATTCAACAAGTAATCCTTGAGGAGAATAAAATTCAAGGTAATTTCTAGTTACTAAAGATCAAAAATAGGTTAATTTGATCTCACACAACCCATGAAACTACAACCATATCAAAAATTACCCTCAGGGGTTATAGTAGAGTAATAATGAGTTATATAGCTAGACCATAGTATCATAAAACTGTAATTTATTTTTTTAAATGAAATAGTTATTTCTTTAATTCAATTTTCATTACAACTTTATTTAATAAAATACACATGAATATAAGAAGAATTTGATAATTATATTTTTGAATAAAAATAAAACATAATTGTATTTAAAGAAAATATATCCAATTTTATAATTTATGTACTCTAAATAAAATTATTCTTCCTGAAATATTATTATAAAACTAAATTAATTTAAATATAAAGGATAATATAAATTTATATTATCTTGGGAAATTTTTTCCAAACTTTCAGAATGTTTTATTGTTTTGTAAAAGAATCAATAAAAAGGAGTTTTTATTGAAAAATTAAAATTTGTATATTTGTAGAATAATTTTGATGAAATAAAAATTATACTTAAAATCAACAAGTTGAAATTATGTTAGGGTGAAATTTTGATAATTTTTTAAATAAATTTATTTTTCAGTGAATAGTAAAAAAAATTGTCAATTTTTGGTTTGTTTTATGATACATAGATGTGTAATAATGATTTAACAATTAATTAACTTAATACATGACAAAAAATATTCTATTTTCTTAATATTATGTAATTTACAAGATTTAAATCAATTTCTAAACATATAAATTAATATCCCAAGTCTAAAATAGAAACTATGATTTTAGAAAATATACTTTGCGGAAAATTTATTTTTCCAAGTCCAAGTTAATGTTAAAAAAATATTTTTCATTTCAAATAGTAACATCTTGATATTTTCAAATAACACTGTTTGATAATGTATAAGACTAACAACACCGAGCTTGAACAAACCACAAAATATTATCATTTTAAAATGTTTGTTATAACCTAGGAGTTGAATTGGTGAGTATTAATAAGAATAACCAAATTATAAAATATATATAAATATCATACTCTAAGAAAAATTATTTATTTATTCTTATTAAATTAGTGATCAACATTCAGTAATGTTATTTTATGCTTTAAAAATATGTATTCTTCAAAAATGATTTTTTGGTGGAACATTATTATAATTAATTTATAGGAATTTTAGCTTTTAAATTTGATAAAAAAGATATAATTTTTTTTTCATATCAAAATTTTCTTTGGATGAATATTTGATAATTTTATGAAAAAATTTATTTTTCAATGAATAGTGTAAACTCCTTTTAATTATATTCCCGCAGTTTCAGTGAACCAATACCAGAATGACAATCCAACCCAGGGACCACAATGCTAAAATTTCAATGAATAGTGTAAAATACTTATTTATATTTAAATTTATCCTTTCTTATTTATGAATTTACAAAGTTATATTTTATATCAAAATTGTTTCAAAAAAAATATTTAATTTTTATTTAAAATAATATTTTTATTTACATAGAAACCATCAATATACATTATTTTGGGTATAAGTTCATTTTTAGGCTTAAAAACACATTTTTATAAGACAAATTTTTGTTACTTATTGAATTTTTATCTTAAATTAATTTATTCAACTTATAAAAACATGAAAATTAGAAAATTAATTCCATATTTTTGATTAGGAGTTCCAAATTTTGTAAATATTACCCATTTATTTTTTTTCTTTATTAATTGTAACCAGTGTAACTTTTTTTACCATGAAAATGGAAAACCGAGTAATTTAGCTAAAAAGGAATGTAATAATGGATTAAAATCTCCCCATAAATTTTATTAATTTTATCAGATAACTGTGTTTATTCCTTTACTATTAAATATTGAAAAATTTAAATATTTCTTCCTATATTCATTTGACTATAACATTTATATTATTTTAAGTAAATAAACAATCAAAAATTCCACTATGTTGATCTTAATATATATAATATTTCTTGATAGAGATAAAAACATATTTATGATTCTAAATTATTATTTTAGAGATAATTAATTTTCTTATCAAGGTGATTAATTTTTACTTTTTATTAAATAAATAATATCATTAAATGCTTATGCAACACTGATGAACTATTTATTCAATCAATTGAAAAATAAAATAGATGACTTTAAAAACACTAAAAATAATAATTTTTTATGAGAGGATTTAAAATCTACAACTTATTATCTTATAAATATATCAGTTTGGATCCATTTTAACATGAAAATTAATTTAAATTAATTTAATACATTAAAAAATTCTGAGAATTTCCTTCCCTCACTTCCCATCTCCTCTCATCTCCACACTTCAATAACAATTTGGATCAAAAAATCACTACCCAAATCCCTTACTAAAATACTTCCCATGTTTTATATATATGACTTTGGGTATACTACCAACATTTTAGGTCTTATGGAGTAAAGAAAAGGAGGTTGTTTGAAGAAGAGGTATAACTTTTAACAAAAAGATGTAGTTTGATTTATTCTTCTACATTCTTCATATATTATTTAAGAATTATAGAATAATGGAAGTGGTATATTTAATATAATAATATTACATTAAGTTAATTTGATAACCTATATACATATCCTTTTCCATAAAATTGTAAATGGAACCGCCAATTCGGGTGTATAGTGGACTACTACCACACAAATCGATGTGATTTGTTTTCCATAACTACCTCACTTGGACGGTTATAATGATGAATTTAATTTAAATATACTAAAGTTATGACATAATTATATTTTATTAAAGATAATATATAATATATTTTCTTACCTTTCCATCCAGTGAAAAATGATAATGTTGTTCCTGCATACATCCAGATTACCTCCTCCAGGAATCGCTGTGATTCACTTTTCATAACCACGTCACATGGTTTCTTTATATAAGTATATTTAAAGAAAAGATATTATAGTAATGATTTAATCATAATTATGGAAGTATAATATAATAATTACCTTCTTTCTATCATGTTTTTTGAAGATAAAAATTTTACTCAGGTATACGTATGACCTACCATCTCAATGATTGTAACGTTATTCATTTTTCATAACAATATTTCATGGTTAGTTTAAAAAAGAATTATTTAATATATAAAAATTGTAATTTTATGATAATAATTATTCTTTATATTATTGAAAAATTACCTCTATAACCATGATAAATTTACCGAAGTTGTTTTGAAATTTTGAACTGAATGTACTCAAAACTTCCAATACTAACATAATTAATTAAGGAATTAATTATAACATTAAAATAATTGAAATAAATAGTTTATGTATAAGGGATGAAAAAATTAAAAGTATTTTAATAGGGTAAATAATTGGTTAATTTTTATTATATAAAAGTTCAAGTATATACATGGAATTTCTAGAGTCGAGGAAAGATATTTCTTCTCATATTCTATTCGTTGAAGTATAATTTAATGGTATACAACAAATTAATTTCATATAGTGTATATAATTCCCCATTTACATGTTATATCATTAATCCTTCACAAACCATGGTATTTAATTTTGAAATCCAAATTATTTTATCTAATGGGATTTGACTTGAATGTTACCAAGTGATAAGGGTTTTATTAACTCAATTTATATTCACTGGGTAACACTTTTAGTTCATTGAAATTATTATGCCATGACCTTTTTTGAATTTATCTATGAATTGTTTTAATAAATATTTAAGACTTATTTATAAATATTTACATATTTTTACATAATCACTCTAGGAAAATATTATTACTTTAAATGTTATGATCATTGTAAAGGTTTTCTTTGTTTCAATCTCATTTTCTTATGATATATTTCATGTTGTGCATAATGATTTCCATGTATGGTGTACTTATTATATCATGAATGATTTTTGAAATATTGGATTACATAATTCAATATTTTTATATATTAATATGAAATTCTTATTATCAATGAATTTTTAATTGAAAGTTACCAAGGTGGTAAAGTCTATATGTTATAATCTAATTTCTTTTTGTGATTGTTTATGTTCAAGGTTACATTTGGATAAATCACATGATATTATTTTTTTTAACCAAAATTATTTTATTATACTATGGTTATGAATGTGGTTTACAATTTTAATTTTCATTTCTGCACTTACTTATGAATGAAACATTAAGAAATTTGTTTTTCGGTGATACCGATCTTGTTTTTTATTTTAGATTAGTAATATTTCTCTTATGTATCAAAGTTTTCTAAAATGTTTTCAAGAGTTTTCATTTATAAAAATAAATAATTTCTTAAAGTTATTTTAAATGATATTTACCTAATTTTAAAAGGTTTTAAAAGGAATTTTCTTAACATTTTCCGCATGGGTCTCTTTTGACCCTCTTTATAAAATGTTTAAAAACAATGCTCAATTTTAGCTTTTATGAAATGAATAGATTTAACACCTTTATATGAATAATTTTCATTGAAGATTAATTCATCAGTTTCAATGTTAATTTTCAATAAAGTAGTTTTTTACAATATATTTTTTTAATTTTTATTTTTTAAAAGTGATTTTCAAAGTATAAAGTTATTTTCCTCAAGAATGATTCTAATGATCATTCAATTGTATTTTCTATTCATGAATGAAGATACCGCTGATAGTACTTATGATATACTAGTTATTTTTTGTAATTATATCATCTTAAATATATGTATATAGATATATATATATATATATGTTATGATTTTTGCAATGATATTTTCTTAGAGCATGTATCTATTACAAGGTTAAATCATGTTGTGAAAGAACAATTTATCATAATGGTATTTTCATCAAGGTCAATGTCATTTAATGATTCCTTTTATTTATTGGGAATGCGATATTATGATATGATCCATATCCTTTGTATAGATGTACTATTATGCTTTATAAAAGAGATTATCATGAAACCCATTTATTTTCCATGAGTAACTAAGTTATAAAGGAATGATGGTTGTTTTCCAGGTTGTTATATTTAAATGTGAAAACTTCAAAATGAATTATTCAGGAAAGGTAATTGGATATTATTGATTATGATTAGTTAACCTGATATATCTCATGATGACTTATGAGTCTGATATAGCTTATATAATGGGTGAGCCCCATTATACGTCTCCAATGAATTGGGTTATATTCCTAATATTTTAATGTATAGAATATTGAGTTTACTAGGGAGGTTTATCTATGGATTTAACTAGGCCCAAGTTATTTATGACATGAGTGAACATGATTAATGAAGATAATTTTCTATTATAACTACTTGTTTTCCTAAAAATTTCTATGGTATTTTAATGAAAACTTTTTTTAATATTGACATCACATGGCTCATGATTATGGACTATTATGAATATTTTATTATATTAAAGTTTTATTCCATATACCGTGAATTGCGATTTAAATATTTATGGGTATGAATTATATTATGTTATTATCATTCACTTTTATTATTTCATAAAACCCTTATTCCCATCTTACAGTCCCTAATGAAATTAAATTCTAAATTATTAGGTTTAACCTTACAAATTGTTTGATGTCACCCTTCTTATGTGCTATTTTCCCAAAGTTTTGATGAAAGTTTTTAATAATTTCATTCATATGAATGTTATTATATGTGGAAATATTATCCAGAGATGATGAAGATTTTATGAGTGAGTTGTTTATGTATCAAAGTTTTTATGAAAGAGTTTTCCCTAATTCTATAAAAATATAATCCTAAAAGGCACTTTGTTATGTTAGTGATCCGATAATATAGATTGAAGTTATATGTTTTGAATGGTTGAAATTGGGGGACAATTATTAGTATAAAATCGAAAAATCGAATGATTACATTTTTTAGCACCATATTCGAGAGTGGTGGTTCAGGGATGTTATAGTTGGTGTCATAGCTAGGTTTTATAAAACTTTGTAAATTATGTTATTTTCATTTGAGGTAATCTATAACGCCCCATAATTTATATAGATTTATATTACTTCAAATTTGAATAATATTCAATACATAACATAACAATGCCAGGTTAGTACCATATAGGTAATGTGTATTTAGAAACTAGAAAATATAAAACACTGGTTCATAAGACACCTTCATTGTCTCCCACTTATTTTCCAATAACTAAACCCCTTTTTGATATATCTTACATAATAACCATCTTCATGACCTAGGGAAAAGAAACATATGAAAAGGTGAGCTCAGATTCTCAGTACGGGTAAATAAGGGTGATATCAATCATATCATGATAATAAGATAAAGGAATATAATATTTAAAAATATTATCTTGTATATGAAAGATCATGATATCATTGCATGGGATAAATCATGAAATTTAATAAGAATAAATGAATGTAATACCAAAATTCATAACATAAGAAATGATATTTTTTAGCATACGCAAAAGCATAGAAAATCATTTCATATTTAGTCAAGGCTCATTTCTAAGACCATCATAAAAGATAAATTACATTACTAAAAATATTTTACTTACCATTCCATCCATATATTACTGAACCAGATTTACTATCCATTCCATAAATGTCTATCTCATGAGATATAAATCTTTAACCAATGCATTAGAGGGAGATATAGGTCCCACCCATCTCATAATGAAATAATTATTATGTGTGCCACAAAAACATAAATCATTCATCATTGCATAACCTAAGGAATAAAATGAGTTTCTTAAACATCATTCCATTATAAAATAATCCATGTAAAACAAATTTATTTAATAAATATCATTCTATAACAAAAACAATATAATCATTATAATAATATAAACATAACTATATTTAAATAATAGAATCTCATATGGAAAATAGTTTTGATATAACACATGAAAATAATTCTTGATGAAAATATCCTTTCTTATTCAAAAAAATTTTATTTTCTCAAAATGACATGAAATTTTAAAAGAAAAGAATTTATTTGAAAATAATCTGAAAACTTGTAAGGTAATATTCATAGAAATAAGAAATCATGAAAGCATAAAAATCTATTCATGCAGTATAAGTTTAAAATAATTCTCATCGTACTTTAGTTGGAAAAGTTAAAAAGTAACTCTTATCGAATAAAGACAAAAGGATCCTTTTAATACCATTTAGTAAAAATTCATGAAAGTGTATAATTTACCTTAAAATTTTTTAAAATAATATAAATAGTATTAAATATTTAAGGAACATGGATATGGATGATAATTATTTCCCAGTAAATACTTAACAATAAACAATCTTAGATAAAAATGAGATTGCCAAATATTCCCTTACCGTAGGTCTGATATATTTCGTATGTATCCAAAAATACTTTATAAACAAATAAAATATTTTTATTTTTGAAATCACTTTTATGGAAAAAGTGGGAAACTGACCAGTTCAAAATATAGGAAAAGTTAAACCTCATAATAAATTGTCAGGCCATTCCAGAACAAATTAATGTATTTAGAGTCATTTACCTTGAATAGACGCCATTCGATGGATGTAACCTCCATATCCGGGTTTTACTTGATGAGATCCTCAAACTGAAATGACATCCTGTCCCATATAACCACATGCTCCTCTAGTTTTGTTTTCCCCTCATTGAAACCACATATCAAAATACTATTCTATTTGACTATCCAAGATGATTGTTCTTCATTTAAATCAACATGCAGTGGTCTTTCGAACATTCTATGAGAATCCTCCTCTAATACCTTAATTAGGAAAGACTCCTCTAGCATTTCTTCATTAGAATGCATGAGAATCTCCTGGATGTTTTCTGATTCAGCGTCCTCCTTATTCTTTGAGATGTTAGCAGCAACTTCCAAACTCTCTTGAGGGATTTTGGATTTGATAGAATCCCTTGTTCTAATACCTTAATTAGGAAAGACTCCTCTAGCATTTCTTCATTAGAATGCATGAGAATCTCCTGGATGTTTTCTGATTCAGCGTCCTCCTTATTCTTTGAGATGTTAGCAGCAACTTCCAAACTCTCTTGAGGGATTTTGGCTTTGATAGAATCCCTTGTAACAGGAGAACTAGGTAAGGTTGAGTAGTCCTTTCATCTCCACGGCCTCTAACTATGCTGAATAAACCCATCAGAATCAACCAGGGTGTTCTTTCCATTATTTTAACAGGACCAAAGGTACTCTTCTGCAATTTCCATATATGATCATATTTTTATTTTTATGATGTAATATATGATCATAAAATAATTTGTTTGTTAGTAACTGTTGGTCGGAGTGGATACTCAAGAGGGGGGTGAATTGAGTTCCAATTAAAATTTCTGTTAAAAACTTTTAGGATTAAAATCCCCCAAAATTAAAACGGCCCAATCAATTAAGGTCGTTGAGATATAAGTTACTTATCGTTCAATAGTTTTCTAAAAGGTTGATTACTCAGTTGAATCAGTATGAGAACTAATTTGACTTTTGAAACAAGTTTACTAAACGAATTAGATATACACACTAACTATAACTAACTATTAGAGTGAATGTAAAAAAATATTTTTGTCATTGAAAATATAAGTAGCGGATAAATGTAAAACAGAGTAATGGAAAGATGAACAAAACACATTAAACAATAGGTTCAGTCTTAAGAAAAGACCTAGTCCTCTCTACTTGGTGATCACCTGACACCAAGCAATTATATTAAAGAGTGATACAAAGCCTGTATCAGGCTTTACAACAGTTTTCACAAACTATCCAGGTTTTGTAAACTCTAATATAGTTATACGTGGGAAAAATAAACTACCAAGCCACAATAGTCTTCTTCCACAGTTATACGTGGGTAACAGATATAAAGATAGTTTGATATGGGGATTTTCAGTATCCCTCAATTTAAGCACAAGAGTCAGTGTGTAACACATACACACTACTCACAAATGTAAATTATTTAAACACAGTAGAGCTAAAGATAGTAGGGATGAGTTTAGAATTCTCTGTTGTGTTGGCAGATTAGCTCTAGACTCGTTTGAATGATGGAAATGAAGTTTTGGTCCTTCTCTGAAAGTTGAATCCAAAATAGAGTGTCGCAACTTCTAGGTTCTAACTTCCAGGTGTAGAGATGATCGGCGTCTTGGGTTTTAAAGATTTTTCTAGCACACCACTAAAACTTAAAAAAAGGTTCTTTCAATAGATCTTCATGAAGCTCTGTGTTATTTTGAATAAGTGCTTGAGTGTTCTGTGTATATTCAATATGTTCATGCTTTTCTCTTATTTCTGTGTCTTCTTCGTATATATCTCTATGTTGATGTCTATCTCTACTCATTTATATATATATAATTTTCCATCTCAGCTTCTTCTCGTTTGGTTTAGCAAAGGCCGACAGGGAAAATGTTTCAACCACGTGTGGTCTTCCTCGTATATCGTACTATCTCCTAATATTCCTGCAAATAACATTAAATATTGTCAGGTGGATTAATATGTCCAGACATGACTGTTATGATAGTATTAATAAAATTGGTAAAGAAAATAATATAATATCATTAGACTAGTAGCAGTTGCATGTCACAGGGTAGACTTCAACGGTAGTCTTTCCAACTGTGGACTTCATCGGTAGGCTCTTTTTCTGTAAGCTTGTAATGGTAGACTCTGTGTCAGTGGATGTCTTGTAATAGTAGTTGTTACTCTATGTAACAGTAGCACCTCATCAGTGGACTTCATCGGTAGGCTATTTAACTGCGAGCTTCATCAGTAGGCTTGATCAGTGGTAGACTCAAATAGTAAGCTTCTAACGGATGCTTTGTAACATCAGACTAATTAAATAGTGACTTTTCCAACGGTAGACTTGTGACAGTAACCTTATACCGGTAGCCTATATTAGTGACAGTAGATCTTCAATAGTAACCTTCTAGGATCAGTGACCTATAGTAATAGTGAGCTATAATGGTGACTTGGAACAGAAGAGTCTAACCAATAGCCGTTAACAGTGAACATTTATTTAGGTAAATGTAAACTATAAGCTGATGCAGCAAAGTCATGAGACTAAGAGTATACATTGTTCAGGATAAAATGATTATAAATAAATATTAAAAAGAGTTATAAAATGACTTAATATATCATGATCAATATTTAAACATGATTTGGGATTATCAAAACAGGTGATTCCAACAATCTCCCCCTTTTTGATAATCAAAAATTATGCCAGTATGTATTAAAGATAGATATCATATATAATAAAGTTATTAAACTAAGATAAAAAATGTCTCAAGTATCAGAGATTAATAAGAGTGTAAAACCAGAAAATATTGGTACATGGTATCTAAGAGAAAGGCAGAAAATATTCAATCATAGTATCATATTATCATATTAGCATATTTCTCCCCAATCACATGATTAGTCTAGAATTAGCACAGTATTTCTCCCCCTTTGTGATTAGAAAAAATAAGCACAAATAGAGACAACAGAGAAAGCATGGATTAATGAAAGAACATTACATGAACCAAAAAGAAATAAATATTCCCTATCAAAAGACATAAACAGACTCAATCCACATCATCCTCAGGAAAGTGATCTTTCCCTTTCGAAGAAGAAGATGGAGGATGAGCCGGTGGATCAGTAGGTTTAGGAATTTCTGCAGGAATGACTGGAGGGGAAGCAACAGAAGCTCTGGTGGGTCTGTAGTGGGTAGCTCGCTGAGGGATCAGGGGAGTAAGGCTTTTGAAAGCTTTAGCAAGAGACATCGTAGAAGAACCACTAGGTTGAGATGCAGGTAAGGCAGGAGGGATGATGACAAGGGTACAATCCACATGGAGAAAGGGTAGAAGAAGGTTTCTGAAATCCATAATAATGCTTCCTCCTCTTTCCATAGCAGATAAAAAATCATCTATATTCTCCAAAAAGTTATCCAAAGCAGGGGTCAATTCTCTTAGTTTGCTGACCTACTCCCTGAATGCCAGATTCACTGGAGTCAGCTTTATATTCTCTATCAAAATCTTGAAGTGGTTGGTCATTTGGTGCTTGGTATAGATCTTCTCAAAGAAAGAATCTACCTTGTTCTTAATGGCTTCCCAAGTTGCAGTAGCTTCTCCCAAGTGTTCACGAACAAAACTGTTGACTTCCCTGAGGGTAGCAAGTACGTGAGAATCAGAGGTTCCACTGGTACTGGCCTTAGTAAGCACTTCCTGGATCACAGTTCTGATCTGGTCAATGTTCACAGAGGATCTAGATGAGGGAAGGGGTTTGAATGAGAAGGCTACGATTTCTTTGAAAGACTGATTCAAGTTTCCAATCACCTTTTGAACAAGCGCATCTTGACTGTTCATGTGTTCTTTGGCTGATGTCTTAAAATACTCAAAAACTTCCAAAAACTTCTTGACTACCTATTTGATATATCGAATATCAGTATTCACTTGGTTTTGAGAACTTCTCATGGTAGTAAATGAAGAAACCAATTGTCTCAGAGCAACCACAACACCTGTCTAGCTTTTAATTTGAGTATGGCACACTTTAACCTCATTTAGTATTTCTTTCACTGGAATAGACACAACACATCCCAGAGATAGATCCAGGGATTTCTCCACACCCCTCATCTCTTCAAAAGGGCTATTCTTCAAATCTTCTACTGATTCTCTCAGGGCCTCTTTAATTTCAACTTTTATGGACTGAAGGTCCTCCTTGGTTTCCCAATTGTCAGCCACAACTATGGGAATACTTTCTGGTAGGATAACAAAATCCCTTTAAGGTTGTTCTTCCTCATTAGAATCTCCATAATTGAGTCAAAGTACCATGTATCCTGGATCTGATGACCAACCCTCTATGTCATATATCACAAAAACTGAACCAAGATGCTCCCCCTCACTTAAAGCTCTCTCCTGAGTATTCTCCTATACTTGTTCTGCTCTAGGTAACTCCACAACCTCCTATACAACTCCAGCAGATTAAACAATAGTTTGCACTGTTGGTTCACCAGTGGGGTGAGTCACAGCCTCCACTGAGTCATCAATGACCTCCATATCAATGGCAGTAGATGCTACTCCTTCTTTCTAATCAGACACTGTCTTGTCTGTATTATCTATCAGAGGGCTCAAACTAAGATCTTCTTCTTCATTGTCCTCATCATCAGCTTCAGCAACAGCCTCCTTTCCTTCATCCTTGTCACAATATTCCTATACCTCATCCTCTTCATAGGTTTCCTTGGCAATATTCTGATATGCTTCTTCTTCTTCAGTGGTCTCAGTGTCACTGTCCTTCAGAACAGTCACTCTTGTTGGCAATTCTTTTGGAGGGCTAGCTGCTCCGAAAGCTATTTTCCTTACAGGACTGTGAGGAAAATCAGGATCACTCCCATCATCAATGGGGGTGTTTTCTATTTCAGGGTCCACAACACCTTCAACCTCCTCCTCCTCATCTGAATAAGCCGGTTCTAGCTCATCAGGATTCAGAATGGTATCTCTCTTGTCTTTTGGCCTAGTTGGATGAGTAGTAGGGTCAAACATTTCATATATGTAACACCCCAAGATTTCATAGTGTGTTACTTCTTCAAAATAATTCAATAACTTGCACTACACGCAACACCGAGTATAAGCGCACCATGACTTACCAAACAAGTCGTTCGGAAGAGGTTATGAATAGTATTAACTAAATTTTTAACTTTATATAATACTTATAATTTTAGAATCCATATTATGATTTTCTTAGACATAATTTAAGAACAAATTCATTTTTTCAGATAAAAGAAGTATTTTTCAAAAAATGCAGTTTTACCATCTTTTAATAGTGAACCCTTTTTAAATCCAATATTTTAAACTTTTATATATTCAATTTGACAAAAAAAATTATTCATTAGAATGGGGACATCAAAAATTTACAATGTAACACCCCAAGCTTCCACGGTACGCTTCTCTTTGAATAATACAGTAGCGTGTGTTGTACGCAACTTCGAGTTCTAACACACACTACAACCAATCAAAATAGCCGTTATGAATAGTAATACCAAATTTTTGAAATTTTATAAATTTTATTCCTCAAAATGGACTTTATTTTTGGATTCAGAATATTTAATTTATCCTAGGGTGAAATTTTGGTACTTTTCGGATAACTTTTATATTTTGATGAATAGTGAAAATTACTAAATTTTAATTAAAAACAACTTTTTTAATCAAAATAACTAATAGTGATAAATTATTAATTTGAGTGGTTTTAAAGTATACTTAGAATATATTTTCACCATTTAATACAATGTTGGTCATTGGACATAATTTCACAATTAAACCAGATATAAACAAGTGTCAATCTTTAGATAGTTATTATATCTTAAAAATACACTTTTTGTTTTGACAACGAGAATTAATTTTAAATTAATTTCTGCCACTTATGTGTTTTGAATTTCGAAAAATGGATTCCATATTTGGAATCAGGATTTCCAAATTGTGTAAATATTTAACTTTTATTTTTAGACATTTTGAATAATTACTTCGGTAAATATTGTATTTACCATGGTTAAAGGGTAAATCTGGTATATAAGCGTAAAAAATAGTATTATAATAATAATAAATTACCTTAAAACGTGTCCTAAACATATTGGTGGATACATGTCCAACCATGGACATCTTTGGGTTGATTTTGGGACCCCATGGATCAACTTGTAGGTGATAGGGACACTTTATATTAATTAAGTTAAAGTAAATACAAAAATGACATAAGCTTATATCTTTTAACAAAACAATTTTTACATAGGGTTATATATGTTATATTTTGGATTATAAATATTCATTAGAAATATAAAAATATTTCCTACATAATGGTATTTGATTTATAAATTTTAGACATTGAAAATTTAAAAATATATGTGACACAATAATGATGCAGTATGTTCCTTATTAAAGAAAGAATCAAATAATTGGTATTATAAATGTTAAAATAAATATAATTTGAAAGTTTTGATGACATAAACGAATTTTATTGGTTAATATGACATTTTATGATTTCATAAATTATTTTTTTTCGAATTAATGAAGTTTTTAAGACTTTAACAAAAATCAATTAATGAGTAGTGTCAAAATTGACATACATGAGTTTTTAAAACAAATATTATATTATTAATTTATATTATATTCCTAAAAATCTAAGGTTCTACCAAAGGACTTATATCATTATTGGTGTATCATTAATGGACCACTTTGGGGTCACTTGGATGTATATATTAAGTTTACTAACTATATAATATAAAAATACAAAGTGACATGGTAAGTGTCAAACTAATTAACTAAGAGTAAAAACTAAAAAACAAGGTTAATATAATAACCCAAACCTGTCTAAAATCTATTGGTTGAAAGGATTTAGACCCATACCCAGCTTAGAATTTTAATAATCCACTTTTTATCCATTATAAACCAAATATCATTTTATTATAAATTAATACTTTAAGTTTTTCATAAAGAGCCCCTCCTCCCCCTTATAAAAGGACCCAACTTCTAACCAATTATTCTCACCTTCAAAGACTTTTGGTTCGGCCAAACCCTGCCCAAATAATCTCTCAACTTTCCTAACTTCAACTTAGAGGCCTTATTTTGATCAGAAATCCAACTTAAGGATCCCTTTTGATCAAATCAAAAGGAAGAACCTGAAGAAGAGGTAATATTTTCACCACCCTATTTCAAGTTCCTTTCTTCTTCAACTTCTTCTTTCTTTGTTATTTATATTCTAAAATAATAACTCCAGTATCTCCTATATAGTGGGATGTTATTATACATATGGTACAACCATATTCAGTATTCTATACATCCTTTGAATGACATGTCACCATACGTGCGTACGTACGGATTATCGTCTCCACGACGCGATGAGATTCATTTCCAAGTTCACCATTCATCAATGATTATAAAAACATATATTACTAATAAGTATGTAATATATGAAATAATAATTTTACTGGAGATATATATATATATATTTATATATATAATTATTTATTTACTTACATATATCATAATCACTTACTTCTGTCCAATAATATATGAAAATAGAAACAGTGTTCATGCGTACGTACGGACTACCATCTCCATAAACGGTGTTTTCCATTTGATATATATGTCTATTATACATATTTATATTCTAAATATATATGATATATTTATTCTGTTTTATATTCTGGAATTATTTAAATCATTATCTAAGTGATATAATCAAGAGTAACAAGTTAAAACACGTATGATAAAGAAAGCGATTATTACCCGAAATGTTAATTTAAGATGGATATTATTATTAAATGGGTAGTATAAATTCATAAATGAATCATGTATTATATCATAAATATTAATATGGTTCTGGTATAATTTAATAACATACTACGATCTTCGTACAGGAGGTTAAACGTACCCTCGACTAAAGGAAAGTGCAAGGTAAGGGGTTTCCATCTCACTCCTTATTCCTGTGAGATTCATGCCATATTACCACTATTACCTTTTTTGTGGTGTATGTACTACCCATAATTATATTCATTGTGTAATACACTTTAATTTATGTGTATTTACATATTAATTGTATGATACTCCTTTCATGGGGTGTATGTTTCGTAAGTTACCAAATTGGTAAGGGTTAATTATTCAATCTCATTATTATCCGAGATTGTTTTTGTGTTAGTATTTACTGGGACATTTTTATCATCCATGTGCATTTTTCATAAAAATGATTTAAAAATGAATATTTTAAGGATTTTGAGAGGTAATATTTATCAATATCAGAATTTCAAATGTTTTAAAAATTTATCTTTCTAAATCTTTTTAATTAATGTCCATGTTTTCAAAATTATTTTAAGGATTTATTTATATGAACATGAATGTTTTGAACTGATAATTCTTTTCAAAAGTTTCAAAGTGGTATGGGACACTTTTATTCAAAAATATCTTTTAAATTACTTCATTTATAAATGTGTGCCTTTTAAATTATTTTACAAAAAGGATATTTCTATCAAAAAATTTTACTCATCATTTTCAACTATGTCATCATCCTCTACTGGATATAATTTTGGATTGAGGTCAATTTATTATAATACAATATTCCTTATTGTATTGAATGATTTATGATACGTTTGACTGTGGATGTGTTATTTTTATACCATTCATGGTTTATGGAGAAAGTATTGAAATTTCGTATTCTAGTTTTAATATGAATATTTATGTTATGTTTAAACCTATTCATATGAGGAATGCATTGGACTTAATAAGTGACGGGTGGAGCCAGCTATATCTCCTCGATGCATCGATAGGTCTCATGAGACAAACTAGTGTCTTTCCATAAGGCCTTGACAAAATATTATTTATAGTCTTGGCACAAGGCCTAGGGTACATGGTTATGATAGTGTCTGGCATTATGCATTCCATCATTATGAAAGTGGTTAGTGATATTTCATGTGATTAGTCGAATAGTATAATATCGATGTGAATAAGTAAATGGAATTTTTTCATTTCATTTTTTCCATATTATGATGAAATTCAAGTTTAAAAGGCTTTTTTTAGTTATACATTGCCTTAAATGTTTATGTTCATTTATGAAAGTTTTTGCTATATTGTTATCCTTACTGAGCATCTGAGCTCACCCCTTTCAATGTTTTATTTTTCGTAGGATTTCAAGAAGTGTATTGTGATTGATATGCAGGGTTAAGACAAGGGAATAATGGAGTTCATAAAGTATTATTTATGTAGTTTTCATTTTTATGATGTAATGTAACATTCATGTATGTAATCTATTTTCCAAGACTGTAAAACTGATCGGTCCTTCGGGACTTGATTCCTTGTAATCATGCCAATGTATTAAAATAAGACACCGACTCTGGGTAACTGGGGCGGGGCGTTACAGTTACTATCAGAGAAAGTTTAGAAATAACCTTGGAAACTAGATTTAGATAAACTCTGATTAGAGCACATATCTCTAAGGTAGAATTTGAGGATTAGTATAGAAGAACTTCCTAGAATTTTGGTATTGTAGAGATTTTTTAAGTTTTCTGAGAAATACATCCATGTCTAGATACGAGCAGGTAGAGGCGGCTCTGCCACAGATGTACCTAGAGGTAAAACTCAAAAACACCACTTTGAGCTAGACTCGAACGGGAACTAGTGCACGACAACGGGCATTGCTACACTTTTGGTTACGAAACTATCAAGGGATATGCTTAGGATAATTCTCATTTTCTTTACAAACCATTATGAAGGGATCATGAGTATATGCTTACTCAAAGAAAACATTTTTATGATTATGGATTATATCCATAAACTATTCAATTTGCTTTAGGTATTTTATGAGTTTGGAATTATTCATTGCAATTCATAAACTGACCTAGTTTATGATATTGTATAGAAATGGCACCCAGTAGAAGGAATGTGAACTCCAGTAATACGTATGATCCAAAGAATAAGAAGGATCATATCTTTCATGGTATTAAGCCATCATTTAGAAGGGAAATAGTCTCCCACGTATTATAATCATATGAAGAAATAGTATCATGTTTTCATAAGATAAGTAAAGAGTTTACTGAGTCCTATGGCTTTGAAGGTAAGCAAGAGAAGAAAAGGATGGAAGATAGAAAGATGGATAAAGGGAAGAGGGAAAAGAAGAATTTTCCCATATGTGATAACTATGGGAAGAAACACCCTGGAACATTCCTTAAATGAATGGGAGTTTTTTATAAGTGTGGAGAAAAAGGACACCGTGTACGTGACTACAAGGGTAAGAAAAAGGTTTCAAATGTACAATGCTTCATCTGCAAGGAGTTGAGGCACTACATGAACCAATGTCCAAATCATCAGAGTATGCCCCAAATGATTCTATTGGATAATAATCAAGTTATGATACTACCATAGATGAGGAGGAATGACTAGAGTTCTTATGTTGTTTTTAGAGAATTATGTCATTTGAGTATTGTATCAACAATGTACTAGTTATAATAATTATGGAGTATATAAGTATTGTACTGCAGTACTATTTCATTAAGGACTTGAGATTGTGTGGAACCAAGAAAAGTGGTTCAATAGCAGGTTAAATTTTTGGAAAATATATGGTTTAGAGAAAGATAAAACATAATATGGATCTGATAATGAGGTAGAAATTTTGGAATAAGAGATGGTTTATTTGAATAAATTATATTGGATATTCTTTACTACCTTGAAACTGATTAATGATTTCTATTCCCATCATTGTTGGAGTTTACAACATTTTTGGATATAATGATTTTATCCATTATTCTATAAGGAATAAGGGATCATGAATGTAATCAATATGGTTTTATGGTAATTCAGGAAGTTGAAGTGTTTTAAAAGAATACATGATGAAGGTGTTCACATGTTATTATGCGGAAAAAAGGATCTTCATTGTGTTTACCTTCCTTATAAATTTTGGACTGTGAGTTTGGACAAAAGTATTTTGATAATTATAGTTTGAGATTAATTTTGGATTTCCATAAAAGGACAACCCGGAGGTCGGGCGGCAACCCGTCGCGACCGGCAAGGCCGCGAGACATGAACCCGCAACCGAAGGGCTACAAGGGTGTATCACCTACCACTGGACCACAAGATGTAATGGATTAAATAATGTAGTTTATTTTAATATGGTCTAGTAGATGAATTATAATTTCATTTTTTTAACCCCAATTCAATAGGATAAATAGAATATATTTTTTAAGTGCTATTATCTTTTAGAGTGAAAGATGAGTTTGTGGTAGAAATTAGTTAAAGGATGGAACTCTAATTTTCAAGTATATATTTTTATTCTCCTATTATTCTATGAAGAAATTAATTCTTGTACTTTATTGAAGGAATATTAAAACCAAAAATGTTTTATCCTAATACCTTATGTTTTGTTGAACCGATGGTATTTTAAATCATCATAGATTGATGAATTTAAGGACATCAATTTTAAACTTGTTTTTGATTGATGACCTAAATCACTACCTATAAATATTTATGTTTTACTCCAATTATATGTCTCTAATTTCCACCAATGTTCTCCTAATCGAGATCATAATTTGTTGGTGACCCTTTCATTTCTCTTTTCCTCTTATTAAGACTAAATTTTATTAAACAAATTTCCGATGTGGCTTTTCCCACAAAGATATTTTCTATTTTCAACCTTTATTTTCGAAGAAAAATATCAAGTTACGAGGATGAAATTTATTGAATTATGGAAAAATGTAACACCCCAAGATTTCATAGTGTGTTACTTCTTCAAAATAATTCAATAACTTGCACTACACGCAACACCGAGTTCAAGCGCACTATGACTTACCAAACAAGTCGTTCGAAAGAGGTTATGAATAGTATTAACTAAATTTTGAACTTTATATAATCCTTATAATTTTAGAATCCATATTATGAGTTTATTAGACATAATGTAAGAACAAATTCATTTTTTTCAGATAAAAGAAGTATCTTTCAAAAAATGTACTTTTACCAACTTTTAATAGTGAACCCTTTTTAAATCAAATATTTTAAACTTTTATATATTAAATTTGATGAAAAAAAATTATTCTTTAGAATGGGGACATCAAAAATTTACAATTTAACACCCCAAGCTTCCACAGTACGCTTCTCTTTGAATAATACAGTAGTGTGTGTTGTACGCAACTTCGAGTTCTAACACATACTACAACCAATCAAACAAGACATTATGAATAGTAATACTTAATTTTAGAAATTTTATATATTTTATCCCTCAAAATGGACTTCATTTTTGGATTCAAATATCGAATTTATCCTAGGGTGAAATTTTGGTACTTTTCGGATAACTTTTATATTTTGATGAATAGTGAAAATTACTAAATTTTAATTAAAAACAACTTTTTTAATCAAAATAATTAATAGTAATAAATTGTAAATTTGAGTGGTTTTAAAGTATACTTAGAATATATTTTTACCATTTAATACAATTTTGGTCATTGGACATAATTTCACAATTAAACCGGATATAAACAAGTGTCAATCCTTTGATAGTTATTATATCTTAAAAACAGGCATTTTGTTTTGACAGCGGGAATTAATTTTAAATTAATTTCTGTCACTTCTGTGTTTTGAATTTGGAAAAATATATTCCATATTAGGAATCAGGATTTCCAAATTGTGTAAATATGTAACTTTTATTTTTAGACATTTTGAATAATTACTTTAGAAAATATTTTGTTTACCATGGTTAAAGGGTAAATCTGGTAAATAAGGGTGAAAAATAATATTATAATAATAATAAATTACCCTAAAACGTGTACTAACCTTATTTTTGGATACATTTACGACCATGGGCATCTTTTGGTCGATTTTGGGACCCCATGGAGCCACTTGTGGGTGATAGGGACACTTTATATTAATTAAGTTAAAGTAAATACAAAAATGACATAAGCTTATATCTTTTAGAAAAACAATTTTTAAATAGGGTTTTATATGTTCTATTTTCGATTATAAATATTCATTATAAAGATAAAAATATTTCCTACATAATGGTATTATATTTATAAATTTTAGACACTGAAAATTTAAAAATATATATGACACAATAATGATGCAGTATGTTCCTTATTAAAGAAGGAATCAAATAATTGGTATTATAAATGTTAAAATAAATTTAATTTGAAAGTTTTGAGGATATAAACGAATTTTATTGGTTACTATGACATGTTATGATTTCATAAATTAATTTGGTTCGAATTAATAAAGTTTTTATGACTTTAAAAAAAATCAAATATTGAGTAGTGTCAAAATTGACATAAATGAGTTTTTAAAACAAATATTATATTATTAATTTATATTCTATTCCTAAAAATATAAGGTTCTGCCAAAAAACTTATATAATTATTTGTGTATCATTAATGGACAACTTTGGGGTCACTTGGATGTATATAGTAAGTTCATTAACTATATAATATAAAAATACAAAGTGACATGATAAGTGTCAAACTAATTAACTAAGAGTTAAAACTAAAAGATAAGGTTAATATAATGACCCTAAACTGTCTAAAATCTATTGGTTGAAAGGATTTCGACCCATATCCACCTTATACTTTTAATAATCCCATTTTTATCCATTATAAACCGAATATTATTTTATTATAAATTAATACTTTAAGTTTTTCCTAAAGATCCCCTCCTCCCCCTTATAAAAGGACCCAACATCTATCCAATTCTTATCACCTTAAAAGCATTTTGGTTCGGCCAAACCCTGACCAAATACTCTATCAACTTCCCTAAATTCAACATAGAGTCCTTAGTTTGATCAGAAAGCCAACCTAAGGAGCCCTTTTGATCAAATCAAAAGAAATAACCTGAAGAAGAGGTAATATTTTCACCACCCTCTTTCAAGTTCCTTTCTTCTTCAACTTCTTATTTATTTGTTATTTATATTATAAAATAATAACTCTAGTATCTCCTATATACTGTTATGTTATTATAAATATGGTACAACCATATTCAGTATTGTATCCATCCTTTAAATGACATGTCATCATACGTGTGTATGTACGGATTACCGTCTCCACGACGCGATGAGACTCATTTCCAAGTTCACCATTCATCGAAAATTATAAAAATATATATTACTAATAAGTGTGTAATATATGAAATAATAGTGCTACTGGAGATATATATATTTATATATATAAGTATTTATGTTCTTACATATATCTTATTCACTTACTTTCATTCAATACTATATGAAAACAGAAATAGCGTTTATGCATACGTACGGACTACCGTCTCCATAAACGGTGTTTTACATTTCATATATATGTCTATTATACATATTTATATTCTGAATATATATGATATATTTATCTTGTTTTATATTATGGAAGTATTTAAATCATGATCTAAGTGATACAATCAAGAGTAACAAGTTAAAACACATACGATAAAGAAAGCGATTATTTAACCGAAATGTTAATTTAACATGGAAATTATTATTAAATGGGTAGTATAAAGTCATAAATGAATAATATATGATATCATAAATATTAATATGGTTCTAGTATAATTTAATAACATACTATTATCTTCTTACAAGAGGTTAAACGTACCCTCAACAAAAGGAAAGTGCAAGGTATGGGGTTTTCATCTCACTCCTTATTCCTATGAGATTCATGCCATATTGCCACTATTACCTTTTTTGTGGTGTATGTACTGCCCATAATTGTATTCATTGTGTAATACACTTTAATTTATGTGTATTTACATATTCATTTTATGATACTCCTTTCATGGGGTGTATGTTTTGTAAGTTACCAAATTGGTAAAGGTTAATTCCTCAATCTCATTATTATCCGAGATTGTTTATGTGTAAGAATTTACTGGGACATTTTTATCATACATGTCCATCTTTCATAAAAATTATTTCAAAATAAAGATTTTAAGGATTTTGAAAGGTACTCTTTATCAAGATCAGAATTTCAAATGTTTTAAAGATTTATCATTCTAAATATTTTTAATTAATGTCTATGTTTTCAAAATGATTTTAAGGATTTATTTATATGGACATGAATGTTTTGAAATGATAATTCTTTTAAAAAGTCTCAATGTGGTATGGGACACTTTGATTCAAAAATCTCTTTTAAATTACTTCCTTTATAAATGTGTGCCTTTTAAATTATTTTACAAAAAGGATATTTCTCTCAAAAAGTTTTACTCATCATTTTCAACTATGTTAGCATCCTCTACTGGATATTATTTTAGATTGAGGTTGATTTATTATAATACAATATTACTTATTGTATTGAATGATTTATGATATGTTTTACTATGGATGTGTTATTTTTATACAATTCATGGTTTATAGAGAAAGCATTGACATTTTTTATTCTAGTTTTAATATAAATGTTTATGTTATGTTTAAACCTGTTCATATGAGGAATGCATTGGACTTAATAAGTGATGGGTGGAGCCCTCTATAGCTCCTCGATGCATCGATAGGTCTCATGAGACAAACTAGTGTCTTGGCATGAGGCCTTGACAAAATATTATTTGTAGTCTTGGCACGATGCGTTGGCTACGTGGTTATGGTAGTCTGGCATTATGCATTCCATCATTATGAAAGTGGTTAGTGATATTGCATGTGATTATTAGACTAGTAGAATATCCATGTGAATAAGTAAATGGATTCTTTTCATTTCATTTTTTCCATATTATGCTGAAGTTCAAGTTTAAAAGGATTTTGTTTTAGTTATACACTACCTTAAATGGTTATGCTCATTTATGAAAGTTTCCTCTATATTGTTATCCTTACTGGGCATCTGAGCTCACCCCTTTCAAAGTTTTATTTTTCCCAGGATTTCAAGAAGTTTATTGTGATTTATATGCAGGGTTAAGATAAGGAAATAATGGCATTCATAAAGGATTATTTATGTAGTTTTCATTTTTATGATGTAATGTAACATTCATGTATGTAATATATTTTCCAAGACTTCTAAACTGATCGGTCCTTCGGGAATTGATTCCTTGTAATCATGTCAATGTATTAAAATAATGCACCGACTCTGGGTAACTGGGGTCGGGGCATTACAATATACCTTTCCTTCATCATTCACCCATGCCTTATTCCAGGGATTCCAGCTAATTTTCATGAATTTGCAAATCACCTTGGATATACAAACACTATTCTTGGCCACTATCATCTCTTCTTGAATTCCAGCCACACCCTTTACCTCTAGCATTACTGAAATAAGCTTGTCATGAAATAGGTCATTGGACATTGAGCTTGCCTTGGTCATATCCTCCAATTGTGCCATCAGTAACCTATATAGGTTAATCTTCTTTCCATGCTTCAGTATGTACATCGGGAATATGTCCTGGTACTTCAGCACTGCAAAATCTCCTCTCCTGTGACTAAGTACATGCTGAATGAATTTGAATAAAATCATCTCTTCTCCATTCATCTCAGCTGCAATGATCTTCCTTGATTTTCCATTTCTTTTCCGTTCTTCCATAGCTTTTTCATACTCAAAAACATTACTGTATGGAGGAGCCACTCAAGAGTAGTAATCATATACTCCTTCATGAGGAACTCTTAGACAGACAGCCCACTCAGTAGACGAGAAGCTGACTTCATTACCATTGAATCTGGAAATTAGCTTATGCACATCATCTTCCTCTTCAAACTTCAGATATTCATAGAATTCTTTCACAGGCTTCGGGTAGTATAGTCCATTGTTGTTGGCAAAACATTTGGTCCATCCTTGGGAATCTAGTGATTTCAGCACTAATGACTTTCTCGACAGCAACCATTCTTCACTTAACTCCTTCTCACAAATATTTCTCTCTTGGTCAGATGCAGGCTGACAGGTCCCGTGGGGTATTGCTGGTGCCACTAGATTCGGATCAAGTCCTCTTTGTCCTTGGCGCATCCTCATTGACAGTTGGGGGTCGCTTGGTTCTGGCCATGGAGATTGAAGGAGGGTTGAGTGTTCAGGTGAAGGGTTGGGGTTTAGGAATTTTGAGAGTAAGGTTCGAGATTGATAGAGGAAGGTGGATTGAGATATGTTTTTCACCTTTGGTTTTATCATTTAGGGATTAAAACAAAATAAAATAGAAATAATAAATAGGAATAAAAACGGTTTGAATTCCCGTAAAAATAAAGACAAACAGCGAGGTATCCAACAGTGAGATGTACCAGTGAGGTGCAACGGTGAGGTATAATAGTGAGGTCCAACTGTGAGTTCTAACAGTGAGGTCCAACTATTAGTTATAATAGTGAGGTCCAACTGTGAGTTCAAACAGTGAGGTCCAACTGTGAGTTCTAACAATGTGGTCAGACTGTGTGGTCTAACTGTGAGGTCTCCTATGCTAAATTTAATCATACCTAACTCAAGTTTTATGTAATTTAACCTCTCTGAATTCAAAGGCTTTGTGAATATATCATCCAATTGATGTTCAGTTCCAATGAATTCAACAGTGATATCACCCTTTTGATAATGATCCCTCAAAAAGTGATGTCTCACATCAATATGCTTTGTCCTAGCATGAGATACTGGATTTTTGGAAATGTTAATAGCACTTGTATTGTCACACTTTATAGAGACATGTTTGAACTGATATCCATAGTCTAGTAAAGTGTGTTTCATCCACAGAATTTGAGCACAATAACTACCAGCAGCTATGTACTCATCTTCGACAGTAGATAATGCAACAGAGTTCTGCTTCTTACTACACCAAGATACTAGTGACTTGACTAAAATGTGACATGTCCCAGAGGTGATTTTTCTATCTAACTTGCAACCAGAAAAATCAGCATCAGAATAACTCAACAAATCAAATGATTGTCCTTTTGGATAAAATAGCCCTAAGTTGAGAGTATGTTTGAGATATTTAAAAATCCTTTTTATAGTAGTTAAATGAGATTCTTTTGGATTGTCTTGAAAGCGAGCACACATGCATACACTAAACATGATGTTAGGTCTGCTAGCTGTAAGATAGAGTAGACTCCCTATCATACCTCTGTATTTGGTTTGATCCACTGGTTCTCCAGCTTCATCAGTATCCAAATTACAAGTGGTACTCATAGGTGCGTCACTAACATTACTATTATCCAAAGAAAAATGTTTTAAAAGATCCTTAATATATTTACATTGATTCAAAACAATTCCATTTTTATTTTGAAAGATCTGAAATCCAAGGAAAAATTGGAGTTCTCACATTAAACTCATTTCAAACTCATTTTGCATCATTTTTTAAAAATCAACACATAATTAATTTTTAGAAGATCCAAAAATAATATCATCCACATAAATTTGTACTATCAAAACATCTTTATAAATCCATTTAATGAAAAGAGTAGGATCGGTTATCCCTTTGGTAAAACCTTTTGAAATAAGAAAAGAGCTGAACCTATCATACTATGCTCTTGGAGCTTGTTTTAAGCCATATAAAGCTTTAGATAGTTTAAAAAAATGATTGAAAAAATGGGGATTTGTAAAACTAGGAGGTTGTTCAACAAATACATCATCAACTATATACCCATTTAGAAAAGCACTTTTAACATCCATTTGATAAAGTTTGAAATTCAGGTGATCTGCATATGCAAGTAATATCCTAATAGCTTCTAGTCTAGCTACAGGTGCAAAGGTCTCCTAATAGTATATTCCTTTCTCTTGACTATATCCTTGTGCAACTAGCCTAGCTTTGTTTCTAACTATATTACCAGACTCATCTACTTTGTTCCTAAACACCCATTTAGTTCCTATGGTCAAAGTGTGATTAGGTTTTCCCACTAATTCCCAAACTTTGTTTCTTTCGAACTGATTTAGTTCTTCTTACATAGAAATTACCCAAAATTCATCATTGATAGCATCATTAATATTTTTGGGTTCAAGATGTGAAAGAAAAGCTTGATGTTCAACCTGGTTTCTTAGAAAATCTCTAGTTTGTGTTGCTCTATTTAAATCACCTACAACAGCATCTAGAGGATGATTATTAAGAGTCATAATACCTCTAGGAAGGATTGAACTATATTCTTCCTTGTTTTCTGTTGGTTCATAATTGGTAGGTGCAGATTTTGGAAGATTTCTTGAACTGGATACTTTTACAGGGGATTCATTATTCCTATCACTAAATTTCAGAATTGACAAATCTTCCTCAATATTTTTAAGAGAGGTTTTAGGCTCATGTGGATTAGTCTCATAGAATTTTACATGAACTGAGTCTTCCACACATTTGGTTTTCTTATTGAACACTCTATAGGCTTTACTTGAGATATAATAACCCAAGAAAATTCCTTCATCACTTTTGGGAGAAAATTTGTCAAGATTATCTTTATTATTAAGAATAAAGACTTTGCAACAAAAAACTCTAAAGTAATTAACCTTAGGCTTCCTATTATTCCAAAGTTCATAAGGGGTCCTTTTTAGAACAGGTATAATTAAAACTCTATTGATAACATAACAAGCTGTATTTACAGCTTCAGCCAAAAATAAATACGTAATTCATACTCATTAATCATAGTCCTTGCAATTTATTAAAGGTTCTTATTTCTTATTTCTACAACTCCATTTTGTTGAGGTGTCCTAGGGGCATAGAAATTGTGACTATAGCCATTGTGTGGGCAGTAACATTCAAACTCATGATTCTCAAACTCACGGCCAGGATCAGTTCTCAGGGTCTTAATCTTAAGTCCACTAAGGTTTTCTACAGACATGGAGTATTTGACAAAATAGTAACAGACCTCACTTTTATGATCTAGGAATTATACCCAAGTATACCTAGAGAAGTCAACCACAAGAACATAAACATAGTTCTTCCCTTTTAGACTTGAAACTCTTGATGGTCCAAACAAATCCATTTTAACCAGCTCAAGTGGTTGAGAAGTTGAAACTTCTTTCTTTGGTTTGAAAGAAACTTTGTGTTGTTTTCCCTTTTGATAGGGATTACAAACTTTATCAATTGGGAATTCTAATTTAGGTAAGTCTCTAACTAAAAATTTCTTAGATAGCTTCCTAAGTGAGTACACATTATAGTTTCCTAATCTTCTATGCCACGACCAAGACTCTTTATGAAAATCATTTAAGCAGGAAACATTTTGTTTGGATAAGGAATTTAAATCAACAGCATATACATTCTCATTTCCACATGCAGTGAAAACTAAATCAATTTTTAAATTAAAAAAATTTCATGAATCATTTTAAAATTTAACATTAAAGCCATCATCACATAACTGAGATATTCTAAATAAATTATACTCTAATCCATCAACAAAAAGTACTTTAGAAATTAATATTGTATCACAGTTACCAATCTGTCCTAAGCCGACGATTTTTCCTTTTTCATTGTCACCAAAGGTGACATGCCCACTGATAAGAATAAAGGACCAACACTTATATTCCAGTATAAAAAGAACCATAGAATTACAATAGAGGAAGAGGAGTAGTAGAACAAACAGTGGAGAAGAAGCAGGAAAACAGGAACTTACTGCAGAAAATACTACAGGTGAGAAAACCCCAACCTGTCCCAAGACCCAGGCCGAAATACAACTAAGTTCTCTCCCCCTCCACTCTCTCCATCCCAGCCAATTTATAACAGCCCCCTACTAATTACCTGTAGACCCCCCAGCATATTCCCCTTTTATTCCTCAGCATATTCCTCTGTTGGGCCCCCTATAACAACCTCCTCTAACAGCTGTGGACCCCCCCCCCCAGAATATTCCCCTTTTATTCCTCAGTATATTCCTCCGCTGGGCCCCCCTATAACAACCTCATCTAACAGCTGTGGCCCCAAGAATATTCCTTCAGGATCCCAACATATTCTCCATGGTCCCCCCATGCAGTTATAACAAAATCCCCAACAGCAGCCCCCTAGTATTCCTATCACTTCCACCCCCTGAAATTCCACCTTGTCTTCAAGGTGGTGGTTGTGGCCCTTAGTGGAACGATTCGGCCTCACCCCTCCAATGATCATCACCTATTTTGGCTGCTTGATGATCTTCAATTTTGACAACAAATCTGATTGAACCGTTGTCTGTAAGTCTGCATCACCTGTACTGGACACAAAAATCACTTCGTTCCTCACCGGTGTAAAGAAAGGTGTGATAGAGGGAGAAATGGAAGCTTCGGTAGCTTCCAAAGCCCCTCTAGCTGAGACAAATCCTTGACAGGGTGCCATGTTTTCCACCTCCGTGTATTCTCGGCCGCTATATCGTTCTAGAAACTCTTCTTTGAACTCTAGCCAACTCATGTCCGGATAAACTTCGCAAAGAAGGGTACACCAATGAACTGCTACGCCTTCCATACTAACCTGGGCATGCGAGACCTTCATGGTCTCCCATGTGTGGTTAAGCTAGAAAAACAATTCAGCTTTTGCGATCCAGCCCCGTGAATCAATGCCATCGAACAGTGGTAAGTCCCCTTGTCGGGTTGGCACCTAGTTGTATGAATCTAGCTCGTTGGGGTGCGCAGTGGATTGTGGCTCCCAACTGCACTGTCCTGTAGCGGACTCCCCAACGCGTGAAGCGGACAGGTCGAACACTAAGGTCGATCGCCCTTCTTCCTGCTACGGTGCTTTATCCCGGCAACATCCCAAACCTGCTATGGATTGCCGAAGTTCTGCTAGTTCTTGTGCTAGGTCCTCCTGTAATTCGGCCTGATCCCGCCACTCTTGATCACAAATTGATGCCATATTAGAAATAGTTGCTACATCTCACTCCATGCGCTGTTCCAAGCTATCCAGTTGTGCCTCCATTTCCAACGATTAAACGAAGCTGGCGGAGGATGGTAGTTGTTGAATCTGAGCCGAGAGGAGGTCACTGAATCGATCCAGCAATGCCCGTCTTCGCAGCAAGAGAATCCAGAAACATTCTAGAAGTGGTCTCCTACTAAGGGAGTGATGCAGTGATTTTACACCAGTGAAATCTTGTCCCGGAAGGAAAAGAAAGAGGACGGACGACAGTGTATTCTTCGCTGCTGATGATGGTGGAAAAAAGGGAAAAAATGACGGCAATGGATGTGGTGGTGGGAGTGGTAGAGGAAGAAATGAGCGGTGCTCCAGTAGGAGGGAGAAACGGCAGGTCGGACCAGTTGATAAGAACAGAGGACCAACACTTATATTTCTGTATAAAAAGAACCATAGAATTACAATAGAAGAAGATGAGTAGCAGAATAAATAGTGGAGAAGAAGCAGGAAAACAGGAACTTACTGTAGAAAATACTACGGGTGAGCAAACCCCAACCCGTCCCAAGCCCAAGACCGAAATACAACTGAGTTCTCTCCCCCTACACTCTCTCCAGCCCATCCAATTTATAACAGCCCCCTACTAACTACCTGCGGACTCCCCAACATATTACACTTTTATTTCTCAGCATATTCCTCCGCTGGGCCCCCTATAACAACCTCCTCTAACAGCTGTGGACCCCCCCAACATATTCCCCTTTTATTCCTCAGCACATTCCTCTGCTGGTCCCCCCTATAACAACCTCCTCTAACAGCTGTGGCTCCAAGAATATTCCTCCAGGATCCCAGCATATTCTCTATGGGCCCCCATGCAGTTATAACAGAATCCCCAACATCATCCCCCTAGTATTCCTATCACCCACCATTAACTTTAATTAGACTCTTGAAGTAAGAATAGTCTCCTGTCATATGTCTTGAATATCCACTATCCAAGTACCATAGATTATTACAGGAACTCTTTAAACAACTTCCCTACAAAACAGATTAAACATGGGGTAATTTTGGTACCCAGATCTTCTTGGGTCCAAAAAGGTTAGCCAATAAAACATTGGGAACCAATATTTTCTTTATAGGTTTTCTAAAATCAACAAACATATTTTGATATATAAATACTTTTTTAGGTCCTTTAGGAAATTGTTTCTCAAAAGATGGTCCAGAACTAGTAGTGAACTGTCCATATTTTGGAACAAATTTGGTTTTGCTAATTTTTCTCTGTCCAGGCTGATATCCTAGACCTGTTGTATATATTAGAGCAATATGTTTTCCTAGAAACTATGTCAAGGTATCCCTACCAGCAGGGAACTTCTCAATATCCTTTCTTAATTGTTCATTAGATAATTTTAACTCTTTATTTTCCTTTATCAGTGTAGCAAATTTCACTTTTTCTATGTCCATATTTGACTTGTAATTCACATTTAAAGCATGTTGTCTTTTTAATGACTTATATTTGTCATTGAGTTCATTAAAAGTGTCCTCAAGCATTTCTCAATATTCAAATAATTCTTCCTTATTCATATATTCATTATTATGAGAGTCACTTTCATTCCCAGAATAATAAGTATTATGCACAGGGGAATTAATTTTTACCTCAGATGTCTCTGTCATAAAACATAGATTGGCATGTTTGTTCTACTCTGAGTCTGAAGCATCATATTCAATCGAAAATTCTTTCAAAGCACTCCAGGTTGCTTTCATAGCCTTTTTATAACTATTTCCCTTATAATCATATTTTTTTTTGAATTTTAACTTCGTACAGTCAGCCTTGATGTGTCCTTTCCTCTTGCATTCATAGCAAACTATATCATCTTCCTTATCATATTTCTTCCAATCCTTCTTCCACTTACCTTTTTGATCATACTAACCCTTGTAGTTTGGTTTTTTTGAAAAACATCTTATTTATATAGAACTTCTTAAATCTCCTAGCTATTTGATCCATTTCTTCATCACTTTCTGAATCTGAATCTTCACTGGTTGAACTTTCAGTAGGTACATGTATTTTCTCCTTGTCTTTTCTCTTTGAAGCAGTAGACTTGAATGCCATAGATTTTCTCTTGGGTTCATCATCTTCTTCTTTTTTCACCTTCAGTTATTCTTCATACATCATTATTTTACCAATCAACTCCTTAATAGGTATCTTGCTGATGTCACGTGACTCTCAGATAGAAACAGAAGTTCCTCTCCATCTGTCTTTCAAACATCTCAATATTCTCATGATTTGATCCTACTCTAGAACAGTTGTTCCCAGTGAACTCATGGCGTTGAAAATATCATTAAACCTGAGGTACATGTCAGAAATGGGTTCATCAGGTCTCATATTAAAATTATCATATTTAATATTATAAGTATTTAATCTCATTTCCTTGACATTGGTTGTTCCTTCATGAGAAACAGCCAAGGTGTCCCAGATTTCATGAGCTGTTTTACATGCATAAATTCGGTTAAATTCCTCATCTCCTAAAGAGCAGTAAAGGGAATTCATAGCTTTACAGTTATTTTTATAGTCAGACTTTGTAGCATCATCCCAGGTAGATCTAGCAGTTTTGGGGATCTCATATTCTGATTCTATAGTAGACCAAATATCAAAACCAATACTTTCCAAATGAATTTTAATTTTAATTTTCCATTGAGCATAATTAACACCATTAAGGAAAGGTGGTCTGTTAGTAGCATCACCTTATAGTCTATTGTCCATTACTAGATTTTAGAAAATATATTAAAGAGATAAAATTAAGAACTAATAGAAATTTAAGATATTTAAGATAAAACTAAAATCACAGTTTGAAAAACAGAGGGTTTGAAGACTTTTTATAAATAACAATGTTTCCTCTGATACCAAATGTTGGTCGGAGTGGATACTCAAGAGGGGGGTGAATTGAGTTCCAATTAAAATTTTTGTTAAAAAATTTTATGATTAAAATCCCCCAAAATTAAAATGGCCCAGTCAATTAAGGCAGTAGAGATATAAGTGAATTATCATTCAACAGGTTTCTCAAAGGTTGATTACTCCTCAGTTGAATCAGTATGAGAACTAATTCGACTTTTGAAATAAGTTTACTAAATGAATTAGATATACACACTAATCGGAACTAACTATCAGAGTGAATGTAAAAATAGATTTCTATCTTTGAAAATATAAGCAGCGGATAAATGTAAAACAGAGTAATGGAAAGACGAACAAAACAATTTAAACAAGAGGTTCAGTCTTAAGACAAGACCTAGTCCTCTCCACTTGGTGATCACCTACCACCAAGAAATTATATTAAAGAGTGATACACAACCTGTATCGGGCTTTACAATAGTTTTCACAAACTATCCAGGTTTTTCAACCTCTACCACAGTTATACATGGGAAAAATAAACTGTCATGCCACACTAGGCTTCTTCCACAGTTATACATGGGTAACAGATATAAAGAGAGTTTGATATGGTAATTTTCAGTATCCCTCAATTTAAGCACAATAGTTAGTGTGTAACACATACACACTGCTCACAAATTTAAAGTATTTAAACATAGTAGAGCTAAAGATAGTAGGGATGAGTTTAGAATTCTCAGTTGTGTTGGTATATCAGCTCTGGACTCGTTGGAATGATGGAAATGAAGTTTTGGTCCTTATCTACAAGTTGACTCCAAAACAGAGTGTCGCAACTTCCAAGTTCTGACTTCCAGGTGTAGATATGATCAGCTTCTTGGGTTTTAAAGCTCTTTTTCGCACACCCATACAGCTTAAAAAAAGGTTCTTTCAATAGAACTACATGAAGCTCTCTGTTCTTTTGAATAAGTGTTTGAGTGTTTTGTGTATATTAAATATGCCCACGCTTGTCTCTTGTTTATGTGACTTCTTCGTATATATCTCTGTGTTGATGTCTGTCTCTACTCATAAATATATATATACTTTTCTAGCTCAGCTTCTTCTCATTTGGTTCAGCAGAGGCTAACAGGAAAAATGTTTCAACCACGTGTGGTCTTCCTCGTACATCGTACTGTCTCTTGATATGCCTTCAAATAACATTAAATAATGTCAGGAGCATTAATATGTCCAGACATGACCGTTATGATAGTATTAATTAAATTGGTAAATAAAAGAATAGAATATCATTAGACTGGTAGCAGATGCATGTCACACGGTAGACTTCAATGGTAGTCTTTCCAACTATGGACTTCATCAGTAGGCTCTTTGTCTGTAGGCTTGTAACATTAGACTTTGTGTCAGTGGATGTCTCGTAAGGGTAGATGTTACTCTATGTAATAGTAGCTCCTCATCAGTGGAATTCATCGGTAGGCTATTCAACTGTGAGCTTCATCAGTAGGCTTGATCAGCGGTAGACTCCAATAGTAAGCTTCTAACGGAAGCTTTGTAACATCATACTACTTCAACAGTGACCTTTCCAACGGTAGACTTGTGATAGTAACCTTGTACCGGTAGCCTATATTAGTGATAATAGATCTTCAACGGCAACCTTCTAGGATCAGTGACCTATAGTAACAGTGATTTATAACGGTTACTTGGATCAGAAGAGTCTAACCAGTAGCTGTTAACAATGAACATATATTTAGATAAATGTAAAAAGTAAGCTGATGTAGCAAAGTCATGAGACTAAGAGTATACATTGTTCAGGATAAAATGATTATAAATATAGATTAAAAAGAGTTATAAAATGACTTAATATATCATGATCAATATTTAAACATGATTTGGGATTATCAAAACAGGTGAGTCCAACAGTAACATTTCATTATTACTTATTATTTGGGTATTAACTGCTTTATGTTCTTATGAATGTTTAGTCAGATAAGTTCATGTTAAACTTATTAGGGTATACTTATATCATTTATAGAGTTATATTAGTGTAATATATGTCATATTTATTCATTATAGTCATTTAAATAATTATAGTTTAATTTATATCATGTTGAATGAATCACATCGCATCGTAGAGACGGTAGGTTGTACGTTTGCACGAGCGACGATATCATTACCATAATTGTTGAATGGTATTGAAGTGGATGGTGTATAATATATCAGAATAATTATAATGTTACAAAAATAATAATAATATGTAGTTATTATTTCCATCATTATACCCATACAATTAAGGTGGTGGTGAAAAACAAATTACACCACGGTGTAGAGATGGAAAGTTGTACGTACGCACACATGGTGATTTCATTTTTTGTAAGATGGATAGATAGTGGAATATGGTTGTTTAATAATTATAATAATATATCATAATATTAGTTATATTGATGTTATTACTTTATAATGAAAAAAATAATTAAGAGGTAGTAGAATAATAAATATGTTTGAAAGAATAGGAAGAAGAGATTACCTCTTCCTCGACATGGTTCAACTAAATATTTTTTTAGAGAACTGGAGTTGGTCTTTGAAGAATACCAAAACCTCTAGAATGTAATTAGGGAATTTTATAAGGTAAAATGTTAGATTATTTCTGATCCTAAGGGCTCATATTGAAGTGAAGAGGTGAGGGAGGAGGTTCCCTTGTATAATTGAGGTGAGGGGCACCCTTAGAAATTCTTAAAATATTAAATTATTAAAAATTGACTTTTTAATCCAAATGTTTCCAAATTTAATTACTTATAATATAAGAGGTGTTTATTTCTAAATACTCTCATCCAATAATTTTTAGACTTTTATTTATTTTATTTTAAAACTTATCTTTTTGGTTTACCCTTAATTATTATCCTTTAATTTTTAATTGTGGTAACCACATTTTAAGTATTAAGGGGATATAAATTTTACTTATATGGGGTAAATTTTCCATAATTTATACTTAATTAACTTTTATACCTTATAATATCTAATTTGTGATTTTAAAAAAAATTAGGATTTTTAAATAATTTAATAATTTACCATTTTTATAAACATTAATTATGTCAATTTTTACCCTATTCACTTTATTGAATTTATATAAAATATAAAAAGATAGATAAATTCGAACCAAACCATTGAATAATATTAAAAAATGTCATATGTGCCTATCAAAATCGAGGATGATATCAATTATTTCAAATAGTATTTATTTTAATATTTATAATATCATTTATTTGATTCTTTCATTAATAAAATAATCATTGTGTCATCATTGTCTCATAATTAAATTTAATTATATAATGCCTAAAAATTATAAATAAAGTACCATCATTTAGGAAATATTTTTATATTTCTAATGAATATTTATAGTGGAAGATATCACTTATCTAACCCCATATTAAAATAGTTTTATTGAGAAGATTTATTTTTATAAAATATTTTCCTTTAATTTAAATTAAAAGTTATAAGTGTCATAATCACACCCAAGTGGCTTGAAAAGGCCAAAAAAAATTTCCAAGGGTCGTCTTGGTCGGACATATCTCATAAAATATGATTAGGACAAGTATTAGGGTAGTTTTATAACTATATTATTACCCTTAATTACTTGTTTTACACTTTTATAGTATTAATAAAAATTACCGAAGTGCCTATTCATAAATCCCAAAAACAAAATACATATATTTACATAATTTGGACCTAATGATTCCAAAAATTGTGTCCATTTTTAAAAATTTAAAACACATTATTTGAAGTGATTAATTTAAAATTAATCCTATTGTCTGAAAGAGAGAACATGTTTTAAAAGCTAAAACATTACAAAAGATTGAAATGTTTTTACCTCTGAATTCAATGTAAAATTAATGCTAATGACATAAATTATATTTAATGATAAAAATATACTCTATTTAAAATTCAAAACCATTAAATATTATAATTTAACCATATAAATTATTTTGATGAAAAAAGTTGTTTTCAATTATAATTTTGTGTATTTTTACTATTTATCAAAATTTGAAAGTTATCAGAAAATATTAAAATTTCATCCAAAGTAACTTTTTATTTTATGATTTTAAAGAAAATGTTTATGTTTTTATATAAAAATTATTAATGTGTGAAAATATTAATTTAAAACGGGTTCTCCATTCAAAGGTGTAAAATTACTCTTTGGAAAAATATAGGTTTTTATACATCAAATAGGGTTTATTCATACCATCTAACTAAATTATCCATCAGGTGAATATAAAAAATATTATATTAATTATATAAAATAAGTATTTCATTAATTTCATGACTAATAGTAATTCAACCAATTTATTAATACAAAAAATAAAAATATCTAACTGATTTATATTTTTCATAAATAATTGAAATCCAATAAATTCACAATACATTTTCATAAGTTAGTTATAATTATTTCCACTAACCTAATGACTAGGCCATATTGGTCATTTTAAACGAAGTGTGCCTCATTGTTCATTTAGACTCACGATTTCATCCAATTAATGCTACTAAATAATTAAACTTGTCTGAAGAAAATATTTCATAAAAACATCTGGGTGTTACATTCTACCCCCCATTAAACTAAATTTATCCCAAAAAATTTGTTACTAGGAAAGAAACATATGATAATACCTATCACTCATCATATCCCCAAGTTTCCACGTGCCTTCCTCAAATTGGTGGTTCAACCATAAAACATTAACCAAGCGAGTGGTCTTGTTTTGTAGAACCTTTTCTCTACGATCTAGAATCTCTATCAGTTGTTCTTCATAAGAATGATCTTTCTCTAGTAGTAGGACTTCTGAGTTTAGTAAATGTGAAGAATCATGAATATACTTTATCCAGAGAGATACATGGAACACATCATGAACGTGGGAGTGATTTGGTAGAGGTGTTAATCAGTAAGTTACCTTCCCAACTAGATCCAGAATTATAAAAGGACTCATATACCTTTGCCTCACCTTTCCCTTTTTTATAAATCTCATTACTCTCATCCAGGGTGATATTCCTAGAAACACCTTTTCAACCCTTTCAAAATCTTGGTCTTTTCTTCGATTGTTAGGATAAACGTTTTTTTCAACTATGATCTTCTCTTAGGTGTCATTCAATAGATCTAACCTTCTCGGCCATTTCATCAATAAGGTCAAGACCTAATAGCTTTCTTTCCCCAACGTCATCCAATCAAGTTGGAGTTCTACAATTCTTTACATAGAGGGATTTATAAAGACTTATCTAAAAACTGGAGTGAAAGATATTATTTTAAAAAAATTACACAAATGGTTTGTGTTAATCCCAAACACCTTTGAAATAAATAGAACAATCTCTCAATATGTCTTCTAGAGTTTGAATTTTCCTCTTAGACTGGCCATATATCTTAGGATGTTAATCATTTCTGAAACTTAACTATATATCCATAGCCTATTGAAGACTTTTCTAGAACATCAAGTTAAACCTAAAATCCCTATAAGATATAATGGAAAGTGGTACTCCATTCAATCTTACCACTTCTTTTACATATATCCTGGAATGCTGTTAAAGAGAGAAATCCTCTCTAATAGCAATGAAGTGTGCCGACTTCACAAGGAAATCAACTATAATCCAGATAGAATTATTTCCTTTGGATGTTTTGGGAAGTCAGATTTCAAAGTCCATAGTGATTTTTTCCCATGTACATTTTGGTATGGGTAATGGTTGTAACACCCCTTTAGACTTCTATCTCTCAGCCTTAACTTATTGAAAAACGAAGCATAAAAAGACATATTCAGCAACATCTCTTTTCATTCCACCCCACCAGAAGTACTATTTTAGGTCCCTATACATATTTTTTCTTCTAAGGTGAATAGATAATGAAGAACTATGAGACTCATCCAATAGATTCTTCTTTGATTTTTGTATGGGAGAAACAAAAACCTTCTTTTTGAACCTTATCATTCCATCACAATTATGGTTGAATTCAAGAACATTCCTCACCTTATTTTATAGGTCTACATCTTTTTTTTGTGCCTTCTTAATCTTCACTTTTATAGATGGTTGAAAATTCATTTCAGAAATATAATATTTATCCCCTTCCTTTAAAATTTCAATATCCCTTCATTGAAAACCCATATTTATTGGATATTTTGTGATCCTTAATATGGATATGCTAGCGTGGTCTAATCAACTCAAAGCATCTTCCAGCTTGTTCCCTTTCCCAGGGTGGTAATGTATTGAGTATTTGGAGTCTTTAATCAACTCCACTCATTTTATTTGGTGCATATTCATCTCATTTTGTGTGAAAATATACTTTATACTTTTATGATCAGTATAAGTATAACAACATTACCCATAATGATAACTCCCCCATATCTTTAATTCAAATATTACCATAGCTAAATCCAATTCATGATTTGGATAATTTTTCTCATGTATTTTTTAATACTTTGAGGAATAAGATTTCATCATATATTTTTTCATGACAATAAATACCAACCACTTCTTGGATACATCACTTTAAATCAAAAACTATTCTCCACTACAAGGTAGTGTGAGAACAGGTGCACTAGCTAACCTTCTTTTTACCTCTTAAAAATATATTTACATTCCTATGCTTATACGAACTTAAATACTTTCTGATTCAACTAGTTTAGTGGATTAGGTACTCGTGGAAAAGCATTCACAAAACATCGATAATATCCATCCAAACTAAGAAAACATCGAATCTTAGTTACCATTTTTTGTCTTAGAAAACTTTATAAAAACTTATATCTTTTATGGATCCAATGATATCCCCTCTCTTGAGTTTACGTGATGCAAAAATGAAACTTTCTAAAGGAAACGTTCACACTTAGTAAATTTTTCATAAAGATTCTCCTTTCTTAGGGTCTTCAGTGAAATTATAAAGTGGTCTTCATGTTATTCCATTATATTTGATTAGAAAAGAATATCATCAATAAAGACTAACAAAAACTGATATAAGAGAGTCTCTAAATACTCTATTCATTAGACCTATTAAGATAGAAGGGGCATTAGTAAGACCAAAAGGCATCACTATAAATTCATAGTGTACGTGCCTTATGCGGAATGTCATCTTTGGTATATCCTGTTTCATGACCCCTAATTGATGATATCCTGAATGAAGATCAATCTTGGGAAAGTATTGAGCTACGTGTATTTGGTCAAATAAGTCATCAATATGGGGAAGATGATACATGTTCACGACAGTGATCTTGTTAAGTTCACTACAATCAATATATAGTCTCATTGAATGATCTTTATTCTTATCAATCAGAACAAGTGCTCTCTGAGGTGACACACTAGGGAGTATTAATCCTTTATCAAGATTCTCTTGGTTTTGTTTCTTAAATTATTGAAACTCAATTGAGGCCATTCTATAAGGTGTCTTTGAAATAGGCATAACACCCGGTATGATTTCTATTGAAAACTAAACTTCTCAATTTTGTGTAAGACCTGGTAATTCCTTTATAAATACATCATAAAACTCTCATACATTGGTTGAATTATTAATCATTAGTTTATCTCCAACCATTTGATATAAATAAACTTCATTTATAGAAATCAAGAAACATTATATGGAAGAAATTTCACCTAGAATGTTATATTAATCCTTTCATCGATAGATGATCATGGATTGATCTAGAATATAAAATTTGACTTCCCATCCTTGACAATGGAAATGATCTACAAATAGAGAAAACTAATCCATGCCAAGAATCACATCAAATTCCACTATAGAAAGGACCACATGATTTGCAGGAAGCAATTTCCCACAAACATTAACCAGAGAAGATTTATAAACTTTTTACGCAACTATTCTTCCATTAGGAGTTGTCAAAACTAACTCATCATATTATTGTTGAGGTAATATGGTGATTCCCTTAGAAAATTATTCATAAAATAAAGAGTGGGTGTATCTAAAGTCAAATAAAACATTTTCTACTTTAGAGTGTATGATAGGTGTACCTTTCACCACTTCATTATCGTACTCCACGTCGCCAATAGTGATCACATGTGAATTTCCATTATATTTGGAGTTAAGAGTTTGTTGTATTTGATCATCATCAATAACCCTTGGATTATCGAATTGATCGGAATAATTCCCCATTTACTTGCACTTGTAACATTTAATTGTAGGAGGTTCATTTAGTGTATCCTTTTATCTATTCACATCATTAGACATATGTTTCCCATCACTTCGGCATTCAACTGCCAGATGACCTTATTTCCACATTTAAAACATTTATTAGTCCCTTTAAGACAATTACCTCCATGTTTCTTTCCACACTTTGATCATAAGGGGAAACTCATATTGTTTTCATTGTTGTATTTAGAATTTCCCTTGAATTCAATTTTTCTATTCTTATCAAACCCATAAGACTGATGGGTTACTTCAATCTCCATCTCAATATTGATAGAACATCTAAATATTTATTCATAGCTATTTAAGTCCCCTTATGGATAATTCCCATCATAGACTTGTTTTTACTCCACTAAAGAATTGATCAATTTTACTCTCATTTTGGATAATAATTCCAGACGCACACCTTGAAAGTATTGTAAAATATGCTTTGTAGGTTCCAATAGATTTATATTCATTTTTCTAAAGTTCAAGGAATTCCTTCTCCATATTTTTTCAAAGAATATGAGGAAACCACTTATTTAAAAATAAGTTATTGAACTCATTCCATTCCATTGATTCAATTTCATCTCTTTACCTCGTATTCTTGATAAGGTTCCACCATTTATTAGTTTCATATTCCAAATGATAGACTAAAAAGATGATTTTACCATGTTCTGAATATTGGATAAATGAAAATATATTTTCAGTGGTACTGATCCATTGTTTATCCACTAATGGTTCATAAGAATCACTAGAAGAATGTGGATACTACCTTATTAAGGTCTCAATAAAATGTGTTTCCCTCCTTTTCTCATTAGGAAGTCCAACATGATTCATATCTTGAGAAAGTTGTATGAGCATAACTATATGATTTTTTATTCCATATCTCAGAACATTTTGTTTCTCAGGAGGATAGTCATTTCATTTCATGTTGCATTCAACATTAACATTGTTCCTTTAGGTTACAACCATGGACTAAAACTAAGAAGCATAGTGTGAGAAACACTAATCGTAATAGTAAAACCACATAATCAAGAATAAAAGTTCAATTTTGGAAACTTTAGGATTTATCCTTGGTTATTTATGATCATTTATAAAACACTAGGATTGTAACCTACACTTAGACATATCCTTAGGGTTCTTACTAAGGATTTATCCTAGTTTCCAAAGGTTAACTACACCTTTCCTCTTATACCAACTATACCGCCAAATAATTTACATAAATTAATATTACTTAAATGTTTAAGAATATTCATTAAAAATATATTAAATCCACATAAAGACCATATAGGTATAGTGTCTTTGTAAATTGTGAAATATTAGCAACTGGTTCATAAAACATCATCATTGTCTCCCAGTTATTTCTTTATAACTAGACCCTTTTTGACATATCTTACTTAATACCCTTCTTCATAACCTGGGGAAAATAAACATATGAAAGGGTGATATCAAATTTGTAGTAAGGTTAAACTTGATAGATATAAATTCTATCATAATCATAAGACAAAATAACATAACATTTGAAAATATTATCCTGCATACGGAAAATCATGATATCATGCCATGGGATAAATCATGAAATTTCATAAGAATCAATTAATGTAATCAAAAAAGTAATAACATAATAAATGAGACTTTGGGGCATACACATAAGCATATAAAATCATTTCATATTTAGTGAAGGCTCATTTCCAAGACCATCATAGCGGAGAAATTCCATTACTAAACCAAGTTTACTTTCCATTACAACAATTTATTACGGAACCAGATTTACTTTATATTCCATTCAAGTCAATCTATTGAGATATAAATCTTTACCCAATTAATTGTATGAAGATATAGTTCCCACCCATCTCATAATGAAATAATTATTATGTGTTCCACAAAAACATAAATCATTCATCATGGCACAACCTAAGGAATAAAATGGGTTTCTTAAACATCATTCCATTATAACATAATCCATGTAAAATAAATGGGTTTCATAAATAAAATTCCATCATAAACACAATTAAATCATAATAATAATAGAAAAATAACCCTATTTAAAGTATTTCATCTTATATGGAATTTTTTTTATAATGAAAGAAATTAATTATTGAGGAAAATATCCTTTCTTCTTAAAAAAATGTTTTATTTTCTCAAAACGCCACAAAATTTTAAATAAAAAGAATTTATTTGAAAATAACCTTAAAAACTTGTAATGGAAAAATCATGTAAATACGGTGTCATGATAGAGTAAAAATCCATCCATGCTGTTTAAGTTTAAAAACATTCTCCTTGTACTTTTTCCGAAAAAGTCAAAAAGTACCTCGTATCGAATAACAACAAAAGATTCCTTTCATAACATTTAATAAAAATTAACCAATGGGTAAAATTGACCCTAATTTTTTTTTAAAAATCAAAACAGTATAACCTATTTAATTAATATGGATGTGGATTAAAAATATACCCTGATAAAAACTTAAGAATAAACAATCTTGGATAATAATAAGATTAAAAGATTATACCTTACCTTAGGACTGATATCCTTCGTATGTATCTGAACCTCCTATATAATGATTTAAATAATATTATATACTTATTCCAGAACTAAATTAACTTTTATGATATCATAAATTATCATATTATAATACGTTTGTTAGTAACATTTCATTGTTACTTGTTATTTAGGTATTAATAGCTTTATGTTCTTATGCATGTTTTGTTGGATAAGTCCATGTTACACTTCTAGGTTATAGTTATATCATTAATATAATTATATTAATATAATATATATCATATTTATTCATTCCATTCATTTATATAATGATGGTTTAATGAATATAATGTTGAATGAATCACATCGCATTGTGGAGATGGTATGCCATACTTACGCACGGGCGACGATATCATTCCAATAATTGTTGAACAGTATTGAAGTGGATGTTGTATAATACTTCATAATTAGTATAATGTTATAATAATAATATATATTTGTTATTTCTATCATTATAACCATCCTGGTAAGGAGGTGGTGAAAAACAGATGACACCAGGACATGGAGACGGAAAGCCGTACGTATGCACGCGTGGAGATTTCATTTTTCATAGGACAGAAAGAAGGTGGAATATGGTTGTATCATAATTATAATAACATATAATTATATTAGTGATACTAATGTTATTAATTTATAAAAAAATAACTAATGAAGAGGAAGTATAATTATAAAGTACTTTGAATGAATCGGTAGAAGAGATTACCTCTTCCTCGATGTGCTTCCTCTAAATCTATTCTTAAAGAACTAGAGTTGATATTTGAAGAAAACAACAACCTATATAATTTAAATAGGTAATTTTGGAAAGTAAAATGGCAGGTTATAGATGAGTGTGAAGGAAGAAATTGAAGTGATGAGGTGAGGGAGGAGGTTCCCTTTTATAATCAAGGTGAGGGTCACCCTTGGAAATTCTTAAAATATGAAATTAATATAAATTTATTTCTTAATAAAAATTCTTCCAAAATTAAATATGTATAATATAATATGATTATAGTTCTAAATCCATGCATCCAATAATTTTAGACATTTTTTGATTTTATTTTAAACCTTATCTTTTCTGTTTACCCTTAATTGTTATCTTTTAATTTTTATTGTGGTAACAACATTTTAAGTATTAAGAGGCTATAAATTTTACTTATATGGGGTGAATTTCCAATAATTTGACACTTAATGAACTTTTAGACCTTTTCATAGTCACTTTGTGATTTTAGAATATTTTTATTAGTTTTTAATAATTTTATAGTTTACTATTTTTATAAAACATTAATTATGTCAATTTTTACACTATTCATTTAATTGAATTTAAATAAAACATAAAAAGGGAGATGAATTAGAACCAAAACATTTAATAATATTATAACTTTTAATATTCACCTAAAAAAATTGGATGACATTAATTATGTCAAATAATATTTATTTAAATATATATAGTACCATTTATTTGATTCTTTCATTAATAAAGCAATCACTGAATCATCTTTTTTCATAATTAAATTTAATTATTTAATGTATAAAAATTAAAAATATGATACCATGATGTATAAAAGTGTTTTATATTTATAATTAATATTTATAGTCTAATATGTAACTTATATAACCCCATATTAAAATTGTTTTAGTTAGAAGATATATGTTTATAACATATTTTCCTTTAAATTAAAAGTTATAAGTGTCATAATAACATCCATGTGGCTTCAAAATGCCAAATTTTTATCTAAAGGGGTTTCTTGGTTGTCTATATCTCACTCAATAAAATTAGGATAAGTGTTAGTGAAGTTTTATAACAGTATTCTTAACTTTAATTTCCCATTTACCCTTTTACCGTATTAATAAAAATTACGAAGTTACTATTCATAAAGCCATAAAATTAAAAAAATCTATTTACATAATTTGTAGCTAATAATTAAAATATAGATTCAAATTTTCAAAATTCAAAACAAAAAATTGTGGTAATTAATTTAAAATTTATCATGTTTCTTGAAAGAGAGAACACATTTTAAAAGCTAAAACATTGCAAAACACTCGAATTTTTTACATCTAAATTCAATGTAAAATTAATAATAATGATATAAATTATATTTAATTATAAAATATATTCTTTTTATAGTTTAAAAGAATTAAATATTATAATTTAACCATTTAAAATATTTTGATGAAAAAAGTTGTTTTCAATTAAAATTTGGTGTATTTTTACTATTAATCAAAATTTTAAAGGTATCAAAAAATATTAAATTTTCATTAAAAGAAATTTTTTTACATCCACATCAAAATTAAATATTTATGATGCCTTCAAGAAATTATTAATTTGTCAAAATCATAATATAAAAGGGTTTTTCAATTCATTGGTGTAAAATTAACCTTTTTTAAAAATATAGGTTTTTATACATCAAATAGGGTTTATTCACACCATATGACTAAAATATCTATTGGATGAATATCAAAAATATTTTATTAATTATATAACATATATATATCATTAATTTCATTACTAATAGTATTTCACTCAATTTATTAATATGAAAAATTCAAATATCTAATTGATTTGTATTTTTCATAAATAATTGGAAGCCAATGAATTCATAATACATTTTTTTAAGTTTGTTATACTTATTCACACTAACCTGACGACTAGTCTATAATGGTCATTTTATACTTATGGTTCCTTGTAGTTCGTTTAAACTCACGATTTCATGTAATGCAAGATACTAAAGAATTAAAATTATTTATATAAAACATTTCATAAAAAAATATGGGTGTTGCATTATCATAAGAATAATAGATACCATAATGAGTTTATATGTTTCAGGATGATCATAATTTCAATGTATTAGAAAACCCTTTTGATGTTAAATTGATGGGATTTTAAGGTGAATAATGATAGTCTGGGAGATTCTTTATTATGTTGAGGTATATATAACACTAATGTTTAATATAAAGTATTATTTTATAAGAATTATATAAAAGTATTTAGGATGTTTGATTAAAATTTTGTGAGATCCATTTAGGTTAAAAAAATTATTGTTGAGGTTCTTGAGGTTATTTGGTATATAATGTAATTTATTAATGGAATGATTTGTTGGAGTTGGTTCCTAATAACTGACTTCTATGTAATTTATAATAACCATTAATCATGGTTGTGAATATTAATAAGATTATTACAACATCAAGATTGTTATTTTGTATGATATAGTATGTGATAACATCCTAAGAGTTGCTATCACACTATAAGGACACTATAGTTCCCCACTATGATGAGAACCAAGAAGTGTTATGATAATATTATTAAATATATGTTATATATCAAGATGATATAATTTTGGGGAAACATATGATATAGGTTATAAGGGGTGGATACTCATAGGACTTTGAGGAACCTTCTCATGGTGTACACCCTTTGTAATATCCAATGTAGGATATTATGAGAATGAGATCCTTCAGTAGGAAATCCACATTTATATGTGTCATTGGATGTTTCTATATATAGAAATGTGTATTGATCTTTATAATTTATGATTATTGTTAATGAATATTATAAGTCATGTAATTTGATGTATTGAAAAAAAAACTTGATTAAATATGTTCTCAATGAGGTATGATACGTTGGGTGTATCATGAGTAATATTTCATTAATGAATAATGAATGAAAGGTTTTTCCCTTCTTTTCATTAATAGAATTTTATTTTTTAGGCCTTTTTATAGAAGTGATATAGCCTAAATAAATATATGGCCAAGATGTTCTATAGTAAAGATCATTTTTTTAAAATTAAAAAAAAGAGATATCGAGCATATAGGTTTATGGAACAAAAGTGAAACCTGTTTGGTTAGAGATATCATGATAAAGAAATTATATTACATATTAAGCATTCGTATGAGGTATTATGTCATTATAGAATTAATTTCTTTCCCAATAGGTTCCTTGGAATGTTTTCCTGATTCTAACCTTTGACTTGAGGATACTTTTCCTAATTTCATTAAGAAAGAGGCCTAGAGGGTCACACACAATGTGTATCCAGAATCTCAAGGAAATAATATATTATTTATTTATTATTTACCAAGTTGAATAAATAATATTACTAAATATGGTCTAAGAATTATCCATGTTTTATGAAGCACATACATTACATCACCATTTATTGGAGAGAATACTACATGAAAAGAATATTTAATAAATAATTATTTTCCATTTAGTGGATATAATATTTATTTAATTATTGGAGAGTAATGTAGTGATATTTAATTATTAAATAAATAGTCATTATTTATGTCCTGATAAATATTATATTGTAATGGAAGACTGAGTTTTTAGGTCCAGTGATAAATAATATACATTGAATATTATTTGATTAAATAATATTTCATTTAATTTGAAAGTTAAGTGAATATTGAGAAACTAATATTATTATTATTATTGAAATGGGGTTCCACAATGGATTAAATAAATAATTTAGGGCACTTTTGAAATTATTTATTTCTAACCATAATGATATATAAACTCAATTATATTATTTTTGAATAAAGATCCAATTCATTTTTTCTGCACAAAAAATATAGATAATTCTTTCAAATCCTTATAGATATCAGTTCTTCAAGAACTCTTACATGAATGGAGAGGGATATTTATACATCTTCCATTATCGAGTCAAGAGATATTAAGGAGAAATATTTGGAAATGGTTATCATGGAAACCAAAGGAGAACCACACATGGGATTTGATCTTCCATTATAGCACTTGAAGATTCCTATGGTGACGTTTAAAGATTTTTAGAACATGTGTGTATAACCACTATTTGGAAGATTCTCTTAATCTACACAGTGCAACAAAAGTAAAACATCGATCTAATGCCAAATCTATAAATGAAGGAAAATTTTATCCCAAGGAAATTCTTTTTTATTTCATAAATTTATTATAAATAATATATGATGATCCTGCACTATGGATTTGGTGTTTTATCCACTGTCTTTTTTCTTTGATTCAATTCCATTGATCAAGATATTTATTGTTGTGTAAATCTTGGATTGACCATCGATCATTACAAAAGGAACATTTGGGAATGATGCATCACATGCTTATACTATGCTCATAACCTACAAGTGTCATCTGAGTGGTCACATAATTGTTTATAATTATTTAAATATCATTGATTGATTAAAAAATTTGTCATTTAGTTTTCAATTCAAGTTTAATTATTATTTAATCTGAATTTTGAGATCTTATTCTTCCTATTTATTTTATCATAAATATAAAAAAATTTATACATTTTATGAATGAAATAAAATTGAAGTTCTCATCTAGTGGTGACAAGGAATATTCCAAGATTACACAAGAGTACACACTATGTAACTCAGTTGTATATGTTATGTTCTAGTGTTTAATGGCCATATAATTAATTTGGAATTAATTCAAGTCATGTGAATTTATTAAACAGGGAGTATTTAATTACACACTGCCAACTTATCAGGCCATCTTGGCAAACTGTCTGCCAGAGTACACACGGTGTATCCGACGTACCCAGCGTGTAGTACTTTAGTCACTAACGGGCCATGTATCTTCTTTCACAGCCTATATGAATGGTGACTGTGTAATTCAGATAACACACAATGTGTATCCCATGTACAGATAATATACTCTATATTTTTCTATTATATGATTTACACACTAATTCCCTAGGTGTGTGCCTCAGATAGATAGTGAGAAAAGTACATGCCACCTAACTATCTTGAACATGTTGGGTGCTTATACCAAATGTCATAGAATCAAAATTAATTTATCATACTATGAAAACCTTATCAACATGTTCATGGATGTAGTCATTATGTATATAGGTCACACCATGTAATGGGTTTTAATATATATATATATATATATATAATTTCTATGCAATTTTCAGATTTGTATATCATGTTTGAGTCATATTACAGTTTTTACTCTATGTGAATTGAAACATTACATATTAAAAGAAATCATGTAATCTATTTAATCATCAAGCTGAAAGTACACATCATGAAAATACATTATATGTCATGTATTCCATATATCACAAGCATAAAAATTATTCCTGTATAATACATATTGGGTAGTTCGAATGGGTACTCATCGTGTTTCCTCTAAGGCAAATTTATGTACACAATTAATTTTAAATAGGTTTATTTAATTTTTATAAAATTATTAAGTATAAAAATCTCAAGGTATTTCAGATAATAATTAAGATAAAAATAATTAAATAATTAACAAAGATAATTAATTAATTTGAGCAGAATTTATCATAAAAAATAAGCATTAATTATTTAATGTTATTTTTATTAATTATTTAATTCGTTTCATGAATATTAATTATCATGATCTTAGACCAAGACCTTTGTATGTTATTGTTTTTATTTAATTTATTATTAAATTAAATATTTTACATGTTTGACATCTCTCATCTCATTATGTAAGGGCCTGAATTCTCATGGTTTATTTTATATAAGCCCCTTACCCTAACCTATATGTGAGTAAAACCAAATAAAATGGATGGAGAACCCAAGATAGTGGAGGCAGTTCATGTTTCGAGCTGAGGTGAAACCAGTCGAAGAGAAATACATATTGGCAGACTGGTGGAAAGCTGCAACATGAACGTTAATTGGTTCAAGGTGTTTTCCCAATAAGTATAATGTTACTTTATAATTCTCTAGATAAACTAACCATTAGTAAAATAGCATGATCATTTTGATTTATTATTGTATTTCTTTCTATTTTCATGGTTATTTAATTATGTATGTTTTGTTGCAATCACATGAATTAATAAGTAGAAAATAAAGAAAGATAGAACAAAAATAAAATGTATTATGCATAATTATTATATAAGACCAGGTTAGTCACTTAAGTAAATCCAGTTAATTTTAACAAGCATGTAAGAAAAATTATAATGGGAAATTTATGCATAAAAGACAAAATCCCTCAATTATATATATTAAGTAGGTATAGCCATCCACTACTTCATTTAAAATTGTACCATAGTTCAGAGTGCCTGAAAATAAAATGTTGGGGTGATTTAAATTATTGGGGAATTATAACATGATGTTTTCAATTGACTTAACTTAGTTCACTTCAAGGGTTAACTTCTAATGCCATACCCGATGTCATTGAGAGGAAATGGTTAAAGGAATACAATTTAAGGATATTAGGATTGTGGAGTCCACTCAAAAAATCATGGAACTGTGAGTTAATGAAATTGGTATTTGGGATTTCCACCTAAAACCATTCAAGTTACTTGAACAACAAAAGTTGGGATAATGAGAAGGGGAATATGGATCATTTCGATTATAATATCCAAGAAATAGGATATTTCGAATCTAGTGGTGATGGATGTTGTGTTTTGATAAAATATTTAGAGATTAATAAATATAATATTTATTTATTTTCATAAATTTTATCACATAAGTTAATAAAATTAATTTCAGATTAATTTTAGAAACAAAAATAAAATCACTTCAAACAGATCACTATGATCCATACATTATAAGGATAACCTTCTCACCAACACAAATTTTCATGATTGGAAAAGGTGTTTATGCATTATCATTTACCATTAAAGAAATTTTATATACTGGAAAAACCTATTCCTCATGTTCCTGGTAATATGGATAGTCATAAATAGTTTTGTTTCTTTGATAAACATTTGGATGATTCCATATATGTTCAATGTTTCATGTTATCATCCATAACCATTGAGATTTTAAAGCAACATAAGGACATGGATGCGTATAATATGATATATCACCGTCAGGATCTCTATTAAGATAATATTATTCAAGAGAGATATGATATCTCTAATAATTGTTTTATAACTAATCTTAGATAGTCAACACCATCTAGGTGTCATGTTTTCAAACTTATTGGATAGATTTAATGCTTAGACATTTTAGGGATTAAATTATCAATGGAATTTCACATATATCTAATAATTTCCTCACTATTGTAGATATTATATAGTCTAATTATTAATTATAACATGAGAAATAATGATAAGATTATTTCAAACTTTATAATTTCATTCTTCAAGTTGATAAGGACATGGGGTGTAACAAATCCATAATCCTTATGATGAATAAAAAAAATAAGAATAAGGAAAAGGGCCCCAAAAATCATAAAAATTATAAAGTTCTCGAGCAATGTCCTTCCAAGGAGAGAAAGATCCAAAGGTAGGGTAAGAAAAATAAGGAAATATGATTTTTATATGGCAAGAAATTACACTATAAGAAGCACTGACTGCACAATCAAGGGGAAGCTAAAAGTGTGTTCATTATCAAGTGTAATCTTTAAATACCTATAAATTGGGTATTTTATATAGCTTTTGGTGATAAAAAATATATCCAAATGAAAGAACCAATTAGAATTTGAATTATTTCTAGAGGAGGGATGGATTTGTGAGTTTCCAATTCTGCAAGACTAGCTGCTCTAGCCATTTGTGACTACCACCTTTCATTTCCAATATGAATGATTTTGGTTTTAAATGATTTTTATTATGTACCAATGGTTACCAAGAACATAATTTCTATATCATTCCTGGATGAGGTTGGTCATATTTTTATGGTCGGAAATAAAAATAGTTTCTTTTATAAAGACAATATATGTTATAGTGTGGAACATTTAAATAATGGTTTTATATATTAAATTACAAGAACCAAGTATGGAAATAGATAAGGAAACATGTACGCATGACTCATATAACACCCAACTATAGAAATTCCATCTTGGTCATGAAAATGAGCAGCTTTTGAGAAAGCTTTATCAAGGTTGTTATTTAGACTCTTCTCACCTAAACCACTTGAAATATGTCATAATTGTTTACAATTTAAAATGACCAAACTTCCATTCGGTGGATAGGGTGAAAGGGAAATAGATATTATATTATTGGTACACATTGATTTATGTGGACTATTTTCAATAGAATCTAGAGGTGGGTATTCTTACTTCATAATGTCTACTAATGACTTGGGTAGATATGGTTTTGTCTATTTGATGAGATATAAGTCTGAGTCCTTTGATAAATTTAATGAATTAAATAATGAAATAGATAATAAACATGGAAATAAGAAAAAGAATATTTGATCAAATTGAGGTGGTGAATATGTTAACCAAGAGTTTATTGACTTTTTAGGGGAGTTTGGGATTATATCTTGACTCACACCATGTTACAAACCATAGTGGGACGGTGTTAGTGAAATGATGAACTATACCTTTTTAAAAATGTTTAGGTCAATGTTGGGTCATGTAGATCTTCCATTATCCTTTTAGTGATATTCATTAAAAACATCCTTATATACATTAATCTGAGCACCAAATAAAGTGGAAAATTGAATTACCTATGAGTTGTGGTGTGAAAATAAACTTCTTTTTTTGCATACACATGTATTGGATTATGAGGTGTTTGCTAAAGCCTTCTCAGGAAACAAAATAGAACCCTAATGCATAAAGTGTGTCTTTATAGGTTAGACCTAGGAAAAAAATAGACACTACCTTTATAAACCCTCATAGTAGTAATCTACTATCACCAAACAATCTCTCTTTCTTAAGAGGCATCACATCCTCATAAAGTATAGTGGGAGAAAGATTGACTTTGATTAAGTTGATTCTCAAGATAAAGAATATATCGTATAATAATAGAATACACAGGTCCCCATGGAAGAAGTAATTCCGGAAACACAAGTACTACGTAGGAGCACTAGATAGGTAAGAGAACCATAAAGAGATTTTTTTTGGTCACCGAATATGGTGATCCATTATTGGTTCAAAATGATGAACCTCTCTCATGCAAATAGGTAGTAGAGATCACAGAATATGAAATATGAAAATAATACATGAATTTTAAAATGGATTCCATGTATCACAATAATGTTTAGTTTTTGTTTGATGAGCCAGTCGATGTAAAGACCGTAGAGTGAAAATGGGTATTCAAGGGAAATCTAGTCATAGAAGGTAAATTAAATGCCTATAAAAAAAGAAAATGGTTAAAGGGTTTAAAAAAGAATCAAGGAAATGACTATAATGATTTTTTACTAGTTTAAATGTTTAAATGAATTAAAATTCTACTTGTTACATTAGATAAACATGAATATGAGATTTGGAAAATACATGTAAAAATTGTTTTCCCTAATGGAAACCTTCAGGAATATATCTCTATGAAAAAACTATAAGGGTTTGTGGATCCAGGTGATGTTAAAAGGATTTGAATTTTGAAAATATCCATTTTTTGATTGAATAAAACATCTAGGAAATGGGACATTCGATTTGTTGAAGCTATAAAAGAATTTGGTTTCCTTAATAATACACTTAAACCAGGTGTTTACAATAGGTTTAGTGGAAATGAATTCATTATCCTAGTAGTATTTATTGATGAGATATTAATTATTGGAAAGAATATAACATTGTTATAGTCTATTAAGGATTAGTGGAAAATCTGTTTCTCCCTGAATTACATAGGTGAATATTCCTCGATTCTAGGGATCAAGATCATTCATGATAGATCCAAGAGGATTCTTTGACTAAGTCAAAAATACTTGCATTGAACAGATACTAATGATATTTAGTATGGAATAATAAAATAGTGTCTATAACCCCCTATTTCAAATAAATAACCCTTAATTTATATATTTTAATTGTATAAAGTGTTTGGATGAATTTTCGGAGAGTTTGGAGAACTTTTGGAGTGTTTTGGAGATTTTAGAAAGGGGAACGATAGGTGCGTGGTTTGGGAAAACTGTGAAACACCCATTGGAAACTATGAAAAATGAAAGAAGGACTAAATGAAAGGCACATGGATAGGAATGAAATTTTTACAAAATACGTGTCAGCTTAGGAGAAACTATGCTACTTGATATAGTGGGATTTGGAATGGTTGGATCACAGTTTGAAAAGTTTTTGAGATAAACATGTGAGGTTAAAACCTAGAGACTATAGCTTCACATGGTTAGTGTACAATTTTCCCAACCCTATGAATAACCTTTCACACTTTAAATACTAGATCCAAAAATGTAGATCTAGGTTGGTTTAATTTGTTAATGTCTTGTTCCCCCCAAATGGCCCTAACTCGGGAGTTTTCCCTCTTAAAGGTTGGATAACCTCTTCCTGTCATTTTGGAGGTGATCCAAAGGCTTCTATTGGTGATTTTGAAGATGGTTTCATGGATTAAGTTATTTATATCAATTTTTCTAGATATTTTCATTTGATCTACTTCACCCACTCTCTTGGATTCTAATATCTACACCCGCTGAGGGTAGATCTAAAGTTGTGGATGCCAAATAAGTTGAAATTTGGTCTTGTTGATGATAGTGGACGAGATCTAAGGTGGGTATTTGAATATTGAATCCAGTTTCATTGGTATTTGTGTACCATTATTCATTTTGTCCATGAAACACAATGTAGGTGACATCACTATTGACTCCTTTATTTAGAACATTGTTTCATAGTTCCTTGAAATATGTGTTCTAGTTTTAAGAATCACTATTTCCAAGCGGTTTTCATTGGATTTATTCATGGAATTGAAAACATCTAAAAGTTATTTATCTAAAGGGGACCTGATTTCCAGAGGCAGATATTCATTAATTTTTAACTTTACGATACTTTAGAACATGCATTGGTCAAGAGGATGGTAGGTCGGACTAATCACACCCTTTTGGGGGGAATTATTGTCTACTCCGGGACTCTCTTTGTAAATTTAAGATATTTTCATGAATCATTATTAATTTACCAAGTATATCATAAGTATACCTTGTAATTTACAATCACTTATTAACATGTGTAAAATTTAGAATCATCAGTATGCATTCAAGGTTCTTCATTAATTGAAACATTCATGTATTTGAGGTTTTCCATAAATGGAATCCTCTAATATTCCAATTAGAGATTCTTTTAATCATCATTGTGATGATACTGGTTTTTAAGCCACTCAGTGGGGCACTCTGGAATTTATTTTCATCTAGGGAGACGAAGGTTTGTTTTGATATTGGGATCTTTCCCATCAAATGGGCTACCTACGTATCCTTGTGAAAGGAATCAGAACCCTCGTAGTTCGGTGTCACTTAGTAGGACACACCATACGTTTTAAGGTCATATGATAAGGACCTCTAAGAGAAATATGCTTGGTCAAAACTTAATGTGGGACTTATACTAAAGCAACCTGAGGAACTTGGAAATGATATGAGTTTCCCATTTGGATCGGACCCTATTGGGAATATGGCCCAAGGAGAATAGGGTTGATTTTATGTGTTGGGTTTGAACATCAAGGAGGCTTCTTACATATCCTATACTAATGGGAACCAAATCCCACATAGTTCAATAAATCTCAAAGATGAGTATGGTCCTCTGAGAAAGATGATTTTGGGATTACTTCCTAAAAATGATGCCATAATGATTTGAATATTGAATTTTGGGATTATTTCCTAAGGAGGATTCCTAGTGAGCATGGGCCTTGAGACGGCTTCCTATATATCCTGGTTTGAACTAGAATCAAAGTTCTCATAGTTCAGTTAATGAGTGTCTATGTGCATGTTGTAACCATCACATATCTCTAAGCCTATGTGATTCAAGATCCATGTGAGAAATAAGATGATGTGAAAGATTCAACAATGATGCTTCACACTTTTCCTCCTCTGCTGATGGAAGAGGGTGCGTCGACCATGGAAGAGGGTGAGGCAACAAGCTTTCCATCTATACTCTTCACATTGAACAAGGATCCAAATGGAAGGAATAAGGGGTGAAGGTGAGGGCTTATACCAGGATGATTTCCCTAAAATTGATCCCGGTAAGAAAGCAGAAAAGTAATTGTAAACTATACCTTCCCTACCAGAGACCTGAGGTTCCGGGTCAACTCTTTGAGAAAGGAGAGGCCAGGACCTAACCCTTCTCTAAACCAAGAACTTCCCAGCATTGTTTCTGGGAGAAAGGTCAATGTGACTGTGGATATACAAACCCATATACATTCCATTAATCCTAACCCCATTCTGAAACAAATGTTGGAAACCTATGACTGTGGAAATACAAACCCAAATAGGAGATGTGCTGATGTGTCTCTCCTAAAGGTTTGATAAGTTAGGAGGTTTTGGTGGAGGCCTCAACAGAATCCCTTTCAGAAAAGGGATCTAGTTAAGAAGAATCCTTTCCATGAATGGATGAGGAAGCCTTAATGGCTTATAGACTTAAGAGAGTGAAGAGAATAAGTGAATCAAAGAGGGGCGCCCAAGTATATAAGGGTACACAAGTATGGTCAGGAAAGTACAGTTGGGCGACCTGATGTTCACTTAAGTGACAAACAAATTGTATGGTAATACTTGGGTGAGACCTTACTCAAGCCTTCAAAAGTATTCATAAGTGATCCAAGAAGTGGGGTGCTCAAGTTCATGTGAGAGGAATGGGAGGCGTGCAAGTATTTCTGAACTAGGGAGGTTGGGTGCTTTAGGCACGCATGTGTTATGGTTTTCAAACACTAAAAGGACTTAAGTCTAATGATCCTCCATTAAATCCTCCGCTCGAGGTGTTGAAGAACTACCTTGAATGTTTCGAAAGACTGGGGTGAAGTACTAGGGTGACTAGAGCATCAATTGGGATTCAAAGAAATTCGTCATTTTTAAAAGGGGCCCCCAAGGGTCTATTTATAGGAAAATAAATGACCTTGGGAGAAATGAGTTGGGAACTCAAGTACCTTGCACGCCGACGGCATTTTGGCTAGACTAAGGCGATTCAAAATTCATGATTTTGCAAATCTTGATTTTTTTTCTTCTTGTATTTTCCCATTTTATTTCTAAGGGGATCCCCTTTGTTATTTTTTAGACCCTTTGATGGAATGAGGTGTCAAAAAACATAAAGTTTTAGTTTCAAATTGATTTAATTGATTGAAATTGATTGTGAAATTGATGTGCAAAGCATGGTATAAATCTTCTTTAGTGATGGTTGTGGATTTTTTTTACATTTTGGAATTTTTGTTCATGTGTTTTGATAAATGATTTTAAAATGTTGATATTAAAATAGTTTATTTTTTTTTGATTTTTGGAAAAAAACATTCAATAAAAATATTATTTTACTGAAATGGTTTTAGAAACGAAATGGATTTGATATTATCACGAACTAGATCGGTTCGCCTTCAAATTAGGCACCTGATCTGGTCTTTGTAAATACCCGAAGGGTGTTACCGATCCCCACAGGTTGGAAAAAGTGCTTGGGTATCATATATGAGTGTTTGAGAATGATTTACCTGAGTTCAGTAACATAAGACCACCAAATACAATAAATAAACTGAATATGAAATTCGACCCCAAACAAGCCTTTAATAAAATTTAGAATTGGGAAACAAGGTTTATACAAAGCCTATAGACTACCACAAAAGAAGAAATTCAAAAATGGACATCCCAAGAACCACATCAAGGAAAGGGGAACACCCTCAATCCATCTCCACAATACCACACCACAAAGGACCGCTAGAAACCCAGACCACCAGTTCTAAGAGCTATACCCAAACCTGCAAAAAACATTACCAAGTATACTTACACCAAAAGGGGTAAGTAGGGTGTAATAAAAATTCAATTAGGATTCCACCACAAAAATATTCCACTGGATAATCATTATAAGACAAAAATATTTCATGTTTTGTAAAAAAATAATGCTAGTAAAAATGTTCAGGAAATGCAAGTTTAAATAAAATCATTATTCAAGTGGGATATTTTAAAGAATAAAAACTTTTAAATAAAATGAAAAAGGTACTATATTTTTCCATTGAAACACACCATATGTTGATGATGAGTGTAAAATGTCCAATGAGCACTAGCAACGGGGAATCCCCTAGGCACTAGCTCATTGTCGGTCCCAGGTACCTCGTATCTCGGTGAAAGTAACCATAAAAATATACATTCTTGTGCACATGAGCCACTAGTTGGGATCATAACCCTAACCTATTGGTCCCCCAACATCATCATCATCAGAATTTAGTTAGTGTTTTCATCGTCAAACTTTCTATGTGAAACAAGGGCCAAACCTCAGAGGATCACTAGAATACTAGTACATGTCCACCCACCTAGATACCCAGGTTTTCCCTCTTGTGATCAAACAATTTCCACAAGCCAGGAAATACCATTTTCCTATTAAAATACCATTTAAAAATCACAAACACACCAAACAACACACACACATGTCACATAATTTCCTTTTTCATTCAAATTCATTTTGAAACCATACTCACAACGAAACAGCTCACAACGCGTTCCACATCTCTTTCACACTTCAATAAATACTATAAACAATTTTATAAATCATTTATAAGATAGTATACATCACATAAAATCCATTTCATATTAAAATGGGCCATTTAAAAAGTAAACAACTACCAAAACTGTTTGTTAATATAGTTTCACCTCTTACATAAATCAAGAAACCATTTAAATCCTTAATAGAACAATTACAAGGAGTATAACCAAGATTTTCACATATAATCCTTCAAAAACCCTATTTTGAAACCAAATGCATGAAATTATAACATAAAATTAGAATTTTCATTCCTATAAACATTTAATAAAACCATTTCATTAACTATAAAATCGCCCTAAGTTGTACAACATGGAATACACAAGATAAACACACATTTTTACACAAAAATGCTACTTTAAAATTAAACCATCAACAAATGCTACCAAAAATAGTTTTCTCACCACACAGAACATATTTGGAACATTATAAATAAATAAATCAAGTAAGAAAACTCATCAAGAAATTCTTACACATGGAATCACCTACAATAAATGAAAAAACACCAAATCCTTATGTGAAAGTTCACCCACACCACCACTGCACCACAAGGGAGTTAAACAAAATCCTAAACCACAAGATTAGACCAATAATCGCAAGATCAAACCCTAGGTTCTAATCCCTACTTTATGGAAATTAGGGACTTCAATAAAATATGGATAAAACCCTAAGAAAAAGGAAGAAACCATAAGAAAAAGGGAGAAGGAAGGAAGGAAACCTACTTACTTAAAGATTGTGAATAAAACGCCCTAAATACACCAGTTTATGAATTTAGAAACAGAAAAAAATGAGGGTGAGGTTCAAATAAGGCAGATTAGGTCAGGTGAGAACTAAAATGGAGGGAAAAGAGTAAAAAATATAGGATTTATGAAAGGAACAAGTTACCTAATCAAACATGGACGATTTGAGAAATCCATAGATGTTTTTCCCTAATTCATAATGAATATGAGATCCAAAGAGGAGGAAAAAATCAAGGGGGGACGTCTTGGGTAAGTGGGCTCAGGTGAGAGTTGGAATCACTGAAAAATATTAAATATTGAATGATATTTTAAAGAATTAGTTTATTTAGTAGGAAATGGTCTTATGGGTTGGTCCAATACCTTAATAAAAACCCCAAATCCATCATGATTATGGATTATTATGAGATCCAAATGGATATGGTGGTTTCAATATACTAGGGTAATTCAATTGGGTAGTATAAAGGGTGTAAAATGATGAAAAATGGAGGAGTTATAAAAAACAAAATTTGTTTTTAAAACATGAAATGAGCTCACAGTGTGGCCCAAATCATGAAAACCCACCATTTCTTCCAAAAATTCATGGGAAACCCCACAAACAAGCAAAGAATAGTAATTAAATAAAAAATACCTTTAAAATAAATCATGTATGTAATAATTCTATCCACCATAATACTTTCCACCCTCAGAAATCCATAACAAGGCTAAATGCAAAAACCAAACCCAACTGAAAGGCCAAAATGGACTCCTTTGCCATGTTTTTCCCACCCTTAAAAGGCCAAAAACACCTCCAATTGATCAATCAAGGAAGGAATACTCTCACCAAACAAAACATACACCAATTACTGAAAATATCAAGAATATTCAAACTAAGTCCCAAAACAAAACACCTCAAACATTATCCGAACAAGACTCACACAACTTACCTGGAATGAACAACAAAAATGAATGAGGTCACCTCAGTCTTACTTCAAAAAAACCATTGGGGAAACTGCAATACCAACGTTTACTCAAGGAGGAACTTGGTGGTAAAATAAATCCAAAAAAGACAAACTATTTCCAGACCAAAACCAGGGACAAAAAAAGGTTACTGATATGGGGAGACACAAAATGACTCCCCACCATAACGGGGAACTCAATTTTTTCCGATATAGAATCGGGACACTAACAGGGGAGGCCCAAATGGACTCCCATAATAAGGGGTATAATTTCATTAGAATTTTCCTAAATAACATACATGAGACTCATAGTGGATCTCCACACCATAAGAACCAACCATCTTAACCGACCAGTTCGAGCTGACATGAAAAGACCCCAAAATTTAAAGAGTTGGAATGACCGCATGGTTAGTCCGCACGGTTTGGGAAACCGTGCAGAGAATTCTGTCTAAAGGGGATGCTTCACACAGTTACATGGTCTGAGGAGAAAATCTGTACAGATATTGTGTGGTAAATATTGTTTCTTATCCCATGGTTTCCTAGGTTGGCGCATGGTTAATACTAACAGTGTGCAAACTATGCTCTTCAATCTGCCTAGCCCAAATTTCATCATTTTCTCTAAAAATTCAAAGTAAACCAAATGGAATAAAATGAGCTTGGGATAAAACATGAAAATGAGGTACTCCCACCCTTATCACCGATTGGGAACAATTGGAATAAGACGAAGATACCAGAGGTTTAAACTATTATCATCTTTCATACTGAGGATATGACTTTGAAAAAGTGTTTGAATGACCCCGAGATTTCCCTTGATTATGTGTCATCTTCACACCAGGACCTGTGGTTTGAGATCAGATGATTGAATAATATCTTTACTCATAGTTTTGCTTTAGAAACCCTTGAACGAAACTTATTCTTCTAGTACCACAAACAATTACATTGTGACCTAATATGGGCTCAATGAGGCTTGACACACATCAAACTCACTTTACCTAAACCGATCATATTTTCAAAACAAGGGCTTAGAGGATGCACACACATCACCCCTTGTTTCTTCAGATGGGAAAGGACTTAATAAAAGAAAATATATAACACATTCCTCTAGAACATAGGATTTCAGAATTCCATGAAGGGAGACATGCATCAAACAAAATAGAGACTCTCATAATATTGCACAACCTTCACCCTTATTGTCAAAAACACACACAACATCGCAAGGCGTCACCGAACTTGACCATTAAGACTAATAAAAAAACATGAGGAGAGGGACCTTATGCTGAGTTCCAAGCAGCACAAAATTCCAGAAAGTATCTATAACATCCACTCTTGGATATTTTTTCCACACTGGTGGCCTAACGTGAACTCTTGGTTCGATGAGTCTGATGAATAGCCCAAAGGCCCTTTAAGACATCATTCTACATTGACTACCCTAAACTGGATTCACCTTTGACGACTCAAGAAACTTAAGAAACTAAGGCCTATTTCAACCTCCCACAACCACACTCCCTCTATAAGGTGGATACACATATCCGAAAAAGAAGAGGGGTAAAATCAATCTCCAAATATTAAGAAGAAAGTCTTTATGTTCATTAATTAGAGGATCATCCAATGGTGAATCACCATGGTCCACACATTAGTCGGGAATTACCTCTTCATGGCGGCATACACTAGGCAAAAAAACCCAAGGACCCAACCAAGCAGGTCATTTGGTCACAACATACCACAAACCAGAACCGAACACATAAGGTGAGCCACTACATTGTCCTCCCAAATTTTGTTCTCAAAAGGGACCAGTGACTGATGATTCATTCTAACATATCAACAAAACAACCACCCAAAACATCATTTAAATAAGAGTGATTGTTGAACTCGAAACATCCCACAATAAAAAACCCCAAAAAACATAAGCCACACCTTCTAACCATACATTATCAAAACACAACACTTTATTTCAAAATAATTATTAAACAAAACAGTGTTGGTGGTTTGCACATTTACCAATGGTATCTCATGAGCCTCACACATGCATTTTTACATGCCACATCAGGCACCCACCTCATATCCATCCTTAAACTCATCCATTTGTGCCATTAACCATCCATATTCTCATATAAACCCATGCATGTGGTCACCCTTGAGAACACCAAAGACAAAAAACAAACCTTCCCTCTTTTCAAAATCCAAACATTTTAACCACACTTTCCCTTTCTCAAAACCACTAACCATAAAATCAAAACCCAATTTACATCTTAAAAACCAATTTAGATAATCAACCATCATTCAATAAAAACACACTTTCATTCCTTTCACAACCATTTCAAAACGTTTCATCCCATTTCAAAATACTTCTAATTTCATGAAAAACTCCATTTCATAAATCTCTATTTAACTAAGAGATCAACTCTTCTAATTTTAGAACAAGGTTCTAAAATTTCATAAAACATTTCAAATTCTCAGTAGTTTCCAGATCCAAAACAAACTTTAACGCCCAAACATTAATTCTAAAAATCTTTATTCCATTCGAAACAATTTTAAATATTTCAGAAAATTTTATTTGAAAAATATTTTCAAAACCCAATTTAACATAAATTATGTTTTAAAAGGTAGTGTAAACACACCATTTACCTTTTCCTAAAAATTAAAAATATTCATTTCCACCCTTTCTGAAATGAAACAACTTTCACTTTATGAGAAAATAATTTCCCAAAAATTTCATATTTCTTAAAACCAAGTCATTTTTATTTTAAAAAAAGTCCAAGATTCCAAAACAAAAATACACAATACAATACAATATGAAAATAGTGATAGTGGGTGACTTAGATATATGATTGGTGGCCATATTACAATCACTTCCCCAACACAGAGAGTGTTCTAGGGAAATATCCCCAACCCTACATGGTTTTCCATAACCTCCGAGCTCTTTGGGGCCTTCAACCCAACTCTCTTTTCATTTCTCCCAATCATCAACGAACCATGAGAAACAAAAAACTTAGATAAAACCCAACATACCCAAGCAACTTGAATCTCATCACGAGGTGTGCTGGCCAATCACCTTACTCATAATTGGAATTCCAAGTCTCAACAATCCTAACCCTGAACTATCTTGAATCTTCCCCAAATTACATGACCCAAGAGAGAGAACCTCCTCTGATACCATTTTATCACGAACTAGATCAGGTCACCTTCAAATCTGGTACCCGACCTAGTATGTGGAAAGAAATCATAGGATTTCCAGATCACCATGGGTTAGAACAGGTGCTTGGTATAATATATGAGTGATTGGGAATGATTTTCCTAAGTTCAGAGACATAAGACAACTAAATATAATAAATAAAGTGAATCTGAAATTTTACCCCAAACAAGCCTTTCATAAAATTCAAAATTGGGGAACAAGGTTCATACAAAGCCCAAAGACTACAAAAAAAAAGAATAAATCCAAAAATTTACAGCCTAATAACCACCTCAAGGGGGAACACCTTCAATCCATATCCACAATACCACGCCACAAAGGACTGCTAGAAACCTAGACCACCAGTTCTAAGAGCTTTACCCAAAACCATAACAAACATTACCAATTCTACTTACACCCAAAGGTGTAAGTAGGATATGATCCAAAGCCTAATTTGATTCCTCCACAAAAATATTCCATGTGATAATCATTATAATAAAAAAATCTTTTAAGTTTTGTAAACAAGAAATGATAGTATAAATGTTCAGGAAATACAACTATAAATAAAATCATTTTTCAAGTGGGATATTTTAAAGAATCAAAATTTTTAAATAAAATGAATAAGCTACTGAAATTTTCCATCCAAGTACACCATATGATGACGATGAGTGTAAAATTTCCAATGAGAACTATAAATGGGAATGCCCATAGGAACTAGCTCATTGTGGGTCCTAGGTACCTCATATCTTAGTGAATATAACCATACAAATATCTATTCTCGTGCACATGAGCCACTAGTAGGCATCATACCCATAACCATGGGGACCCTCGACATTATCATAATCAGAGTTTTGTTAGTGTTGTCATCATCAAACTTTCTATGTGAAACAGGGAACAAGCCCCACAAGATCACTAGCATACTAGTAAACACCCACCAACCTAGATATCTGGGATTTCCTTCTTGTGCTCAAATAAGTTTCACAAGACAGAAAATACTATTTTCACATTCAAATTCCATTTCCAAATCACAGACACAACAAACATCTCACACACATGTCATATAATTGTTTTCATTAAAATTCATTTTGAAACCATACTCACACCAAAACAGCTCGTAATGTGTTCCACATCTCTTTCACAATTCAATAAATACTTTAAACAATTTTATAAAAAAATTCTAATATAGTACACATCACATAAAATACCTTTCATATTAAAATAAATAATTTCAAAAGTAAAATCCTACAAAAATATTTTTTTCATCATAGTTGTGCCTCTTAGATAAATCAAGAAACCATTTAAAACCTTCATAAAACAATTCCTAAGAGTTTAACCTAGATTTTCACATAAAATATTTATAAAAACCCTATTTTGAAACCAAATTCATGCCAATATAACATAAAACCATAATTTTTAGCCTTATAACCATTTAATAAAACTATTTCATGAACCATAAAATAGCCCTAAGTTGTACAACATGGAATACACAACACAAACGCACATTTTTACAAAAAAATGATACTGTAAAATTAACCACTCAACCAATGCTACCCAAAAACGTTTTTGCACCACACAACACATATTACGAACATTATAAATAAATATATGAATCAAGAAAAATCATCAAGAAATTCTTACACATGGAATCACCTACCACAAATGTCAAAACACGAAATCTTTGTGTGAAAGTTCACCCGCACCACCGCCGCACCACAAGGGAGTTAAATAAAATATAAAACCACAAGATTATACCAATAAACCCAATATCAAACCCTAGGTTTAAATACCTACTTTATGGAAATTATTAACTTCAATAAAATATGGATGAAACCCTAAGTAAAACGAAGAAACCCTAAGCAAAAGGGATAAGGAATGAAACCCACTTACATGAGATATCTTGAATAAAACGTCCCAAATACAACAGTATCTGAATTTCCAAACAGCCAAAAATTAAAGTGAGTTTCGAATAAGGATGAGTTGGTCAGGTGAAAACTAAAATAGAGGGAAAAGAGTAAAAATTGAAGGAGTTATATAATAAACAAGTCACCTATTCAAATCAGGACAATTTGAGAAATCTATAGAAGTTTTTCCCAAATTCACGAGGAATAGGAGCTCTAAAGAGGGGAAAATAGAATTGGGGTGTCCCTTGGGTAATTGACCTTAGGTGAGAGTTCTAAATACCAAAAAACCTTAAATATTCAATTATATATTAAAGAAGGTTTTTTTTAAATAGAAAATGGGCTTATGGGCTGGCCCAATACCTTAATAAAAAACCCAAATCCATCATGATTGTAGATTCCTATGAGGTCCAAATGGATATAATGGTTTTAATATACCAGGGGATTACAATTTGGAAGTGTAAAGAGGGTAAATTTTTGACAAATTAAGGAGTTATAAAAAACAAAATTTGTTTTTAAAACATGAAATGGGATCACAGTTTGGCCTGAATCATGAAAACACATGATTTCCTCCAAAACTACATGGGAAACCCCACAAACAAATCAAGAATAGTAATTAAATGAAACATACATTTAAAAGAATTCATATATGTGATAAATATTCCACCAAAAAACTTTATTCCATTGGAAATCCATATCAAGTCAAAATCCAAAAACAAAACCCAATCAAAAGGACAAAATGGACTCCTTTTCCAAGTTCTGCCCTTCCCCAAAAGGAAAAAAACACATCATATTGAGAAATAAAGGAATTAATACTCTCTCCAAAAAAACATACACCACTTTCTAAAAATTTCAAGCATATTAAAACTACATCACAAAACAAAACACCTCAAACACTATCCGAACAAGACTCAAGCAACTTACCTAGAATGAACAACAGAAGAGAATGAGGTCACCGTTGTCTTACTTCAATAAAACAATTGGGTGTACACCAATCCCAACGTTTACCCAAGGAGGAAATTGGAGATTAAATAACTCGGAAAAAAGATACTTATTTCCAGATAAACACTCAGGACAAAACTAGGTTAATGGTACATGGAGACACAAAAGGTCTCCCCATCATAAGGGGAAACTCAATTTTTGTCCGAGATTGAATCAAGACACTAACAGGGGGAGGCCCAAATAAACTCCCAGCACAAGGGGTAGAATTTCATTAGACTTTTCCAAAATAACTTACATGAGACTCATAGTGAGTCTCTGCCCCATAAGAACCAACCATCTTAATCGACCAACATGGTCCGACATGAAAAGACCCAAAATTTTAAAGAGATGGAACGACCGAACGGTTAGTATACACGATTTGGGAAACTGAATACTAACCATGTAGAGCATTCTATCCAAAGGGGATTCTTTGCACGGTTACATGGTCTAGGGAGCACAGTCGTGCAGAGACTGTGTGGTAGCTACTATCTCTTATCACATAGTTTCCTAGGTTGGCACATTGTTACTACTAATAGTGCACAAATTATTCTCTTCAATATTCCTAGCCCCAATTTCATCATTTTATCTAAATAAATAAAGGAAATCCAAGGGAATAACATGAACTCAAGATATAACATGGAAACAAGGTCCTCCCACCTCTACCACCGAATAAGAATAACTGGAACGAGACTATCACACCAGAGGTTTAAACTATTCCCATCTTTCATACTGAGAATAAGACATTGACCAAAGGTTTGAACGACCCTGGGATTTCCCTTGAGTGCATTTCAACTTCACTCTAGGATCTATGGATGGAGATCAGATGATTGAAGCATCTCTTTCCTCAAAGTTAGGCTTTAGAAATCCCTGAATGGAAGTTCTTCTTCTGGTGCCAGAAACAATTACACTGTGATCTCATATGGGATCAATGAGGCATGAAACACTTCAAACTCACTTTACCCTAACCCACAATTTTACCAAAACAAGGGCTTAGAGGATCCTCACACATCACCACTTGTTTCTTAGTATTGGAAACAAACTAATGAAAGGACTCGTAGAAACACCTTCTTTTAGTACATAGGATTTTAGAATTCCCTGAAGGGAGACACCCATCCCAAAAAACAGATACACCCATAAGATTTCACAACCTTCACCCTTATATTCAAACAAACACCTGAAATTTCAAGACATCACCGAACAAGACAATTGAAACTAATAAAAAACACAAGGAGAGGGACCTTATGTTGAGTCCCAAACATCACACAATTCCAGCAAGCGTCCATAACAGCCACTCTTGGCCAGATTTTCCACACTAGTGGCCTAACATGAACTCTTGCTTCAAAGCAGCTGATGAATGCCCCAATGGACCTTTAAGACATAATTCTACACTAAAAAGCCTTAATTGCATTCACCTTCGAGGACTCGGGAAACATAAGAAACTGAGGACTACTTTAACCTCCCACAACTACTCTCCCTCTAAAAGGGGGATCCACATAACTGAAAAAGATGAGGGGTAAAATCAATCTCAAATGATCAAGAAGAAAGTCCTTATGTTGATCAACTGGAGGATCATCCAATGACGAATCACCATGGGCCACACATCAGTCAAGCATTATCTCTTCATAGGGGCATACCCTATCCAACAAGAAAACCCAAGGACCCAACCATTCTTGTAATTTGGTCACAACATACCACAAAACATAACCAAACACATGAGGGGAGCCACTACATTGGCCTCCTGAATTTTTTCTCAAAAGAGACCTCTGACCAATGCTTTATTCCAAATTATCAATGAAACACCAACCCAAAATATTTTTTAAACAAGAGGGGTTATTTAACTCGAAACATTCTACAATAGAAATCCCAAAAACTCATAAGCTTCACCTCCCAACCACACATTATCAAAACACAACACTTTCCTTCATAATAATTCATAAAAAATAGTGTTGGTGGGTTGTGAATTTACAAATGGTATCTCATGAGCCTCACACATTCATATTTATATACCACGCTGGGCTCCCACCATATATATATCCTAAAAACCATCTGGTTGTTCCATTAACCATCCATATTCCCATATAAACCTAGGCACGTGGTCACCCTTGAGAATACCAAAGACCAAAACCAAAACTTTCCTCTTTTCAAAATCAAAAATTTTAACCACACTTTCCCTTCCTTAAAACTGTTAACCATAAAATCAAAACCCAATTTACATCTTACAAAAAAATTTATAAAATCACCCATAATTTAATAAAAACTAACTTTAATTCCCTAAAAACCCTTTCAAAACATTTCACCCCATTTCAAAACACTTCTAATTTGAAGAAAAATTCCATTTCATAAATAGCCATTTAATTAAGAACTCAAATCTTCTCATTTCTAAACAAGGTTCTAAACTTTCATAAAACTTTCCAAATTATTAGTAGTTAGCAAATAAAAATCCATCTTCAACCTGAAAACATAAATTCTAAAACACTTTATTCCATTCAAAATTATTTTCAATAGTTCAGAAATCTTTATTTGAAATAGATTTCCAAAATGCACTTTAACATAATTTATTTTTTAAATGGTTGTGTAAACACTCCATTTACCATTTCCAAACAATTATGAAAATTAATTCCCCCCCCCCTTTTTTAAATGAAACAACCTTCACTTTATTTTAAAATCATTTCAAAAAATATAATGTTTATTAAAACCAAGTCATTTTAATTTTAAAACCAAATCTCCAATATTCCAAAATAAAAGGACATAATACAATAAAAGAGGAAACTAGTGTCAGTGGGTGACTTGGAAATATGGTTGGAGTCCATATGAAAATCACTTCACCATCAAAGAGAGTGTTATAGGTATATATCCTTAGTTTAAAATGGCTTTCTAGGCCCTGGGATCCCATTGGGACCATCAACCTAACTTTCTTTTCATTTCCCCAGTCATCAAGGAACCATGAGAAACAAAGAACCTAGATAAAACCCAACTTCCCCTCAGAACATGAATCTTATCATGAGGTGTGCTATGACTCTTCCCTAAATAACATGACCCAAGATAGCGAACCTCCTCTGATACCATTTTGTCATGAAACAGATCTAGTCACCTTCAAAACCGACACCCAACCCAGTCCATGGTGAGACCCGAAGGGAATTCCCAATCCCCATGGGTTGGAACAAGTTCCCATGAATCATATATGAGTGTTTGGGAATTATTTTCCCATGTTTAGAAATATAATACAACCAAAAATAATAAATAAATAGAATCTGAAATTCTACCTCAAACAAGCCTTTAATAAAATTTAGAATTGGGAAAAAAATTTATACAAATCCCAAAGACTACAAAAAAATAATAAATCCAAAAATGGATAGCCCAAGAACCACCTCAAGTCAAGGGGGAAACACCCTCAACTTATTTCCACAATACCACACCATGAAGGACCGCTAAAAACCCAGAACACTAGTTCTAAGAGAATTACCCAAAACTAAAACAAACCTTACCAAGTCTTCATACACTCAACGGTGTAATTAGGGTTTGATCCAAATACCAGTAGGATTCCACCACAAAAATATTCCTTGTCATAATCATTACAAGGAAAAAAGATTTCATGTTTTGTAAGAAAGAAATGCTAGTAAAAATGTTTAGGAAATGAAACCTTAAAAAAATTAGCTTTCAAGTGGTTGATTTTAAAGAAACAACACTTTTAATTAAAATGCACAAGGTACTAAATTTTTTCATCCAAACACACCATATACCGACAATGAGTGCAACATGTCCAATGAGCACTAGAAACAGGAACACCTTTGGGAACTAGCTCATTGTGGGTCCCAGGTACCTCATATCTCGGTGATAGTAACCATAAAATATCCATTCTTGTGTACATAATCCACTAGTTGGGATCATAACCATAACCTAGTGGTTTCCCTACAACATAATCATCATAGTTTAGTTATTGTTGTCATCGTCAAAATTTTTACATGAAACAGGATCCAAATCCCACAGGATCACTAGCATACTAGTACACGTCCTCCCACCTAGATACCTAAGTTTTCCCCCTTGTGCTAAAACAAGTTCCACAAGCCAAGAAATACCATTTTCACATTAAAAAACCATTTCCAAACCACAAAAACACCAAACAACCCACACACATGTCACATAATTTCCTTTTTTTTTCATTCAAATTCATTTTGAATCCATACTCACACTACAACAGCCCACAATGTGTTCCACATCTCTTTCACACTTCGATAAATACTTTAAACAATTTTATAAAAAATTTCCAAGATAGTAAAAATCACATAACATCCCTTTAATATTAAAATGGACCATTTCAAAAGTACACTCATGCCAAAATAGTTTTTCAATATAGTTTCACCTCTTACATAAATCAAGAAACCATTTAAAACCTTCATAAAACAATTTCAAGGAGTGTAACCAAGATTTTCACATAAAATCCCTCTAAATCCCCTATTTTGAAACCAAATGCATGCCAATATACAATAAAATCAGAATTTTCAGACCTATAACCATTTAATAAAACCATTTTATGAACCATAAAATATCCCCACGTTGTAAAACATTGAATACACAATAAAAACAAACATTTTTACACCAAAATGCTACTTTTAAATTAACCTCTCAACCAATAAAAGCAAAAAAAATCGCACCCCAAAAAACATATTAGGAACATTCTAAATAAATAAATCAAGCAATCGAAATCATCAATAAATTATTACACATGGAATAAACTACCACAATTTTCAAAACACCAAATCCTTGTTCAAAAGTTCACCTGCACCACCACCACACAACAAGGGAGTTAAATAAAATCTAAAACCACCAGATTAGACCAATAAAACCAATATCAAACCCTAGGTTCGAATCCCTACTTTATGGAAATTAGTTACTTCAATAAAATATGGATGAAACTCAATGAAAACTAAAGAAACCCTATGAAAAATAGAGATGGAAGGAAGGAAACCCACTTACTTGAGATATCTTGAATAAAACACCCCAAATACACTAGTATCTGAATTTAAAAACAACAAAAAATGAAATTCAAGATCTAATGAGGCTTATTATATCATATGAGAACTGAAATGGATGGAAAAGAGTAAACATTTAAGGATTTATGAAAGAAACAAGTTACCTCTTCAAATATGGCTGATTTGAGAAATAAAAATATGTTTTCCCCTCATTTACGATCAATATGTGCTCCAAAAAGTGGTAAAAGAGCATGGGGAGCCCCTTGGATAAATGGTCTTGAGTGAGAGTTGGAATCACCAAAAAACCTTAAATATTTAATGAGATATTAAAGAATTTATTTTTTTAAAGTAGTTAATGGGCTTACGGGCTGGTCCAATACCTTAACAAAAAACCCAAATCCAGCATGATTATAGATTCCTATGAGGTCCAAATGGATTTGGTGATTTTAATATACTAGGGGATGCCAATTGGGAAGTGGAATGGGTGTAAAATGTTTAAAACTAAAGTATCTATAAAAATTAAAATTCATTTTTAAAACATGAAATGAGATCACAGTTTGACCCAAATCATGAAAACACACCCTTTCCTCTAAAACTACAAGGTAAAACAAAAAAATAAAGAATAGTAATTAAATGAAAAATAACTTTAAAAGAATACATGGATGTGATAGATATTTAAATGGTTTTAGAATGATTGTATTGCCATGATTTTGGGTATACTTGGTTGTGTGTGTTCATATTGCATTATGAGGCCTTGTTAAAATTTGACCATGTGCTTGGTGCCAACGGTGTAATGGAACATGGGATTTAATTTCCTTGTAATGATTGGTAGATTTAAGAAAAATTGTGCATGATTATGGAACTGTCATAAAGAAGCATGCATGTATAGATGTGTGGATATGTGGATAAGTGGATTGTAATAGGATATGACAAAAATGGAATGATGGATATGTTTTGAAGAACTTTATTGATTGCTTTCATGGAAAACGATTTTGGTTTGAAAAAATATATTTTTATAATTATTTTTGGTATTGTGATAAACTGTTTCAAGTTTTTTTATTTAAATTATTTTATATAATGTGCTAACTAGTTATATCCTATTGGAGTGAGTAGGGAATTCATTGTGGAAAATATAATGAGTCTCATTATTCACCCTTATTTTGGAACTTTGGTTCTTTTTTAGATGTTGTATATCAATTTTTTTTAGGCTATTGTGGAATTTGAGCATAGAGCATGTTTTTTGTATGGATTTGTTATTATATTCTTTGAGTTTTTGTATTCTTCTATGTAATTTTATATTTTAGTATTCTTTTATGGTACTTGGTTTAGTTTGATTTTGATATAAATTATATTTTGAGTTGAAATTTATTTATATCAAGCATATTATAATGGATTTTTTGGTTGTTTTATTTTTAAAAGGGTAAATATTCGACCACATGTATTGAATCACTATGGCATTTATTTCCATCCTTTGGCGTCCTAGGGATGTCTCTCAAGGACAAGTAATTTCTTTCCACCATCTTATGGAAATTATGAAGAAGAGCAATGTTACAAGTGGTATTAGTGTGTTCTATCAAAAAACCAATTTGAGATATGTGGTATCAACTTAGTCCTTCTAGGTTTCTTGCAGAACATGTGGTTTTTTTTGGGTTTGTCTTTGACATGGAATTGGTATTTATTCATGGAGTTAAATTCATTCAAGTTTATTCCTTGAGTTGGGATCATATAAAGGAGTGGGACTATTGGACATGAAATGTTGTGCATAAAAATATGTATCTGACCTAATTATGATGAAATTCATGTTACCAAGGATTTGGGTACATAAGTGTTTTGGATAAACTCATAGGAATTCTAATATCATTTTCATGGGTTTATCCAATAAGACGAGCATGGCACACATTAGAGGAATGAATTAACACTAGGACTGCATATCATATTTTGAGTAACGATATATTATTTGATGCAATGTGTTTATTTTTTTAAAATGTTTTGATTATTTTCAAATGTATGATTTTGAAAAATATCTTGGTTGTGATATTTTGGAAATGGTTTAATTTTCAAAGTCCAGTTGAAATTGTTTCCAAAATGGTTGAACTTGGTAAAAGTTTTTTTGGCAAGAAATTGTGTTATAACACGATGTTGTAGAATTCAAAAAAAATTATCATTTATTTAATAGAGAGTGAGACTTATGGTGTTTGTTTTCTAAATAGAAAATGGCACCTAATATTCATCTTAGAAACAAATGGGATGAATATTAAGAGAATGTCATCGTACATGAGCCATAGGTGATCCGATAGTGGATTCAGAGTGTTGTTCAATCATTTCAGGCTATGGATAAAAGAAATAGGAAGGATGGGCCAAGTCAAGTGGATCATTCCATCCAATTCAAGAAATAGAATCCACTCATCTTTTGGGGTGATTCTAAACCATAGAAATCGGAGTTGTGGCTACACATAATGAATTGTATCTTCGATTTCTTTGGGACACCAGTTGAGCTGAATGTGAATATGGAAACGTACATGCTGGAAGATCTTTTGTACTAGTGGTGGGATTTAAAAGTTCAGGATAAATCAGACCAAGTAAATTCATGGGATGATTTTTAGGAATTGTTAAACAAACAATTCTATCCTCATAATTTCATAATTCAAAGATAGATGGAATTATTCAGCTTAAAGCAGGAAAATTTTTCTATTACAAAGTATGCGTCTAATTTATTAATTTATTGTGCTTCACACATGTGGTTGCTTCCAGTGAATCCTTAAAGGAATAAATCTTTTAATTGGGGAAATGGTAGGAGATTTTATAAAAAGTTATGATTCTATGTATTACAGATTATACATAGATAGTCAATAGAGAGACGATAGCTAAAAGGGACATCTCATGAGCTATGTAAGGATGAAGTATTTTGATACCCATGGGAAATGGTGGGAACTCTAATTTTGGGAGAAAGTGGAAGAGATACACTTATTTCTAAGGTGAGATAATGAATCAAAATCAGATGGTTGGATCAGTGAACATTTCTTAGAGAACCATGACTAAATATGGATGTCTCCAATGTGGTTCATTCAACCACATTAAGCATGAGTGTACAAAACTACCAAGTTCATGATGTATTTTCTTAGAGTTAATGAATTTTTAGATATTATTGTCGATGTGATCTATAGTCGGGATTTTAGGACACTTCTCTGGTGTTGAAGGAGTCGTGTTCTTCGATGTGATGAGGGAAGAAGAATCAATCTCATCCGCATAATAGATATATCTTGGGTTATTCTATGAATACCATGACTCTATATATTGTTAAATCCCAACAAGGAAAGAAGGATAAAAGTATAGTGATGAAGAAATTATATAGAGCTGAATAAGTTATTGTGGATGAACAGTATGGACTATATATGGTGAGAGGTACAATTATTTTAAATTCAACCCTTATGCAAGTATTGTTTGATATAGTTAAATCAAATTCATTTATTTCTTCTCATGGTGTTAATTTGATGAGTTCAAAAGTTTAGATGATTCCCTGTGTGGTAAAACATCAAACTCCTATGTGTCATAGAGGATGTTGAGACTTTTTATGTTGATCATGTTTGTTAACTATTGATGGAGCCGAGATGAAATGAGATTTCTCCTCGCCTGAGATGGATTTATTTAATATAATATAGGGAATGGATCAGTTGATGATGTTCAAGGATCACATAAACTATTATACCAGAAGGGTTTTTGTATAACTAAATATGAAATGAAGCATCTCTTTTGAAGAGATAAGAATGTAAGGGTTAGTGAAATAGTCTTTTTGGAACTAATAGGGGGAATAATATCATACTAGTTAACATTGTTGTCTTTGGAATTGATGGATGAGATCGAGAAGAATATTTTTCCAACAGTGGTGGATCAGTTTCTAGGTGTGTTTCACAAAAATTTCTTAGGTTTACCATCAATGAGAGATATTATTGATCTCATTCTAAGGAGCAGTCCTATTTTCCCTTCCATCTTATTAGATGGAACCAAGAGAGTTAATGGATTTGAAAGTTAATTTGGAATAGTTAGAAAACAAAGGGTTCATTTGGCCGAGAACATCTTCATGGGAAGTACCAATCTTGTTTTTCAAAAAGGAGGATGGAAATATAAGGATATGTGTGGATTATTGTAAGATTGACCAAGTTATCATAAATAATTTTCATCCTCTTCCACACATTAATGATCTGTTTGATCAATTTAGGGGAGTGAAATGTTTCTCTGAGTTTTACTTGTGATCAGGATATCACCAATTGTGTGTTCAGAAGGAGGATATTCTATAGATAGCTTCCCGAAGTAGATATAGAAATTATGAATATGTGGCATTAAATTTTGGTTTTATGAATTCACCAATGATCTTTATGTCATTGATGAGTCATATATTTTATAAATATCTAATTTCGTTTGTGGTTGTGTTTGTAGATGACATATTAGTGTATTCAAGGATAAAGGTTGATCCTGAACAACACTTGGAGACAATGTATGGAATCCTGAGGGATCGTTATTTGTATTCCAAATTATCAAAGTGTTATTTTTAGATACAAGAGGTGTGCCTTCTTGGACATTTAATTTTTGAAGGAGGTGTTTATATGGATCTAGAAAAGATTGAGGCTTTTATCTCTTAACAATATTTAAATAACATCTCTAAGATACAAAAGTTTCTTGGATTGGATGGTTATTATCGATGATTTGTATATGATGTTTCATGAATACCTTCACCTATGAAAGATTTTAAAAAGAATAATGTTCCATTCCAATGCGATGAGGAAATCCATAAGTCTTTCCATGAACTAATGTTCCCATTACATCAGCACCAATATTGATTTTTCTGAAATAATGACAAGGGGGTATGGTGTATTTTGATACTTTGGGATCTGGGTTTGGGTGTGTTCTCATTCAAGGAGATCATGTTGTTTCTTATGGATCAATTCAAGTATGAGTGCATGAGAAGAACTAACCAAAAGATAATTTGAATTTAGATGTCCTTTTCTATGCTTTAAATACTTGGAATAATTATCTCTTTGGTAAGAAATTCTTTGGTTTACGGATCATAAGATTATAAAACATATTTTCTCACAACGGGATTTGAACCTATGAAAAATAAGGTGGATTGATTATCTCCAAATGTTTTAGTTCAACCTAATGTATGCACTGGGTATAAGAAATTTTATGGAATATTCCTTAAGTATAGAGTCACATGAACAATTGGAAAAAGAGGCTAGATGAGTGGCAATTGATGCCGGTCATTGTTGCTATATACTTGGAATGTGAAGACCGAGGTGATATTGTAGTTTTATTTCAAGTTTCTTTGGTTCAGGATCTAGTAAAGGTAGTTAAAGAGGTATAGATGTCTGATTAAGAATGTGTGGACCTGAGGTTAAAACTCAATGGTGGGGATACTATTGAGGGTTGGATGCTGGATGGGAGTTCAGTGTAGTGGTTTGGAAATCAGATGGTCATACCTATGGCATGTAAGGAAAAAATTCTTCATTGTTACCACCATTCAAGATAGGATGTTTATCCTAGAATACATTATATGAATAAGGTATTGAAAGCACAGTTCTGGCGGATTGGTATGAAAAGTAGAGTGGCTGAGTTTGTTTTCAAATGCTTAACTTTTCAGCAAGTTTTGGAAGAACATTAGGGATCGGTAGTTATGTTTTAATCTTTAGCTATTTCTGTTTGTAAATGGGAGAATATAACTATGGATTTTTTAATTTTTATCCCAATAATGGTTTGGAAACAAGATTCTATATGGGTGATAGTGGATTGGATCATTTATTTTCAATTCATGAATCTCATATGGTGGAGGACTTGTTAAATATCTATATATGAGAAGTAGTAAAGAGGCATGGAATACCAGTTTTGATAGTGTTAGATAGAGATATGAGGTTTAAATATCATTTATGGAAATCCAAATAGAAATTCCATGGAAATCAGTTAACTATGAGTATGAAATAACATTCTTAGAAGGACTGTAAACACGAAATAATGATAAAAATGTTGGACGAAATGTTTCAAGTTGTGTGATGGATTTTGGTGTCTCATGAGAATAGAATAATCCATTGGTGGAGTTATTGTATAAACATAATTATTATTCCTCAATACATATGGCTCTATTTGAATCATTGTATGGGAGTATTTTTCATTATCCTCCTTTTTGGGGGGAAATAGTTGATACTTCACTAGTTTTGTTGAGCCTTGTCCAAGAGATCATGGTGAAGTTCCATTTGATTAGAAAATGGATGGAGATGACCTAAAGTCTTAAAAAATAATATTCAACCCATCTTTGATGACTATATTTATTAACAGTGATTGATCATGTATTCTTGAGGATCTCTCCAAAGATTATAAATTTTCATTTTTTGAAGTAGGAAAAGTTATCTCCTCAATACATAAGACCTTTGAGATACTAGAATGAGTTATAAAGGTGACATATCGACTGGCATTACTAACAGAGTTTAGTGAAGTCTATAATATTTTCCATGTATCTTAGTTGGAAAATTATCATCTTGATCATGACCATGTGATTCGATGATATCACATTGACCTAGAATCAGATTCATTGTTGGTACATTCCTATGTGTGGATTGTGGGTTGGTAAGAGAAATTATTCCAAGGAAAAATAATTAGTATGGTGAAGGTTTTCTAAAAACATGGTTATATTCAGGATAAGACTTGGGAACACAAGAAAGAAATGAAATAGTGTGTTCAAAAAACTTCCAACAAGATAATGTTTTTCTACTTTCTGTGGATGGAAAGGCTAATGGTGGGGAAAATTTAGCACCTTCAATTTCAAGTATGTAACAATTTTTATGTAATATCAGTATATAAAGTGTGTGGATGAATTTTGGGAGAGTTTGGAGAAAGTTTGGAGTGTTTTGGGAAATTCTATAGGTTAACGGTTGGGGCACGGTTTGGTAAAACAATGAAAAACCTATAGGAAACCGTGCACAATGAAATAGGGGATGAAGGGAAGGCGAATGGGCAGGCGCACAGTTTTTCCAAATCGTGAAAAAGCCTATAAGAAACCATGATACTTGAGAGAGTAGTATTTGGAATGGTTGACACATAGTCTAGAAACCATGTGATCCAATAGTGTGATGTTAAACCCTTGAGACAACATCTTTCATATAGTTAGCACAGGGTTTACCTAACTGGGTGACTAACCATGCAAGGATTAAAAACCAGATCCACCAAATGTGGATCTAGGTTAGTTTAATGTTTTAATACCTCCTCCCCCCCCCCCCCAAAACGTCCCTAACGTTTTATTTTTACCTCTCAAAGGTTGCAGAACTTCTTACCATCATTCTGGAGGTGATCCAAGGGCTTCACTTGGTGATTTGAAACCGGTTTCTTGTAGAAATTTATCATTATTTATTGTTTGTGGTAGTTTTATTATATCTAATTTTCACTATCTCTCTGATGTTGTAAGATATATGCCTGATGTGGATAGATATATGGTTTTGTTTTCCAAATATGTTCAGATTTGGTCTTTTTAAGGATAGGGGAAGAGATCTAAGGTGGGGGGTTTTGAGATTCAACCCAGTTTCATTAAGTTTGTGTGTCGTTATTCATTTTGACCATAAAACCTGAGTTATGTTGCTTCACTCTCGACTCCAATATTTATAAATTGATATCTTAGTTTCAAATTGATTACATTTATTATTATTTTTTGTGAAATTCATGTGTAAATCATGGTAGAAACATTCTTTAGTGATGGTTGTGGATTTGTGTGAAATTGTTGAATTGTTGTGCAAGTGATTTGATAAATGATTTTAAAATGTTGATTTTAAAATAGTTTCTTGGATTAGTTTTTGGAAAAGGGGTTTTTAATAAAAAGGTTGTTTTATTGGAATATTTTGGGCATTGAAATGGGTTTGGTATTGAAATAATTTTGGAATGACTGTATTTGTATGGTTTTAGTAAAACTTAGTAGTGTGTTCATACTGCATTACAAGGTTTGGTTGAAATATGAAATTGTACTTCGTTCCAATGGGGTAATGGAACAAAAGATTTAATTACCTTGTGATGGCCTAGTAGATATATGAGAAACTACTCATGAGAATTGAACTATCATAACGAATCAAGCATGTATTGATGTGTGGATATGTGGATTCAAATCGGGAATTCAAATAATGCAAAGAAAGAATTTTTGGGAAGAACATTCTTGGATACTTTTGTGGGAAACGATTTTGGTTTGGAAAAATATTTTTTTATAAGTGGTTTTGGTTGTGTGATAAACTGTTTCAAGTTTTTTTTTATAAATTATTTTATATTAATTGATTTATATAATTTGATAACCAGTTCTATTTTAGTGGTGTGTCTAGGGAAGTCATTGGGTAAAATCTAATGAGTTTCATTACTCGCCCCCGATTTGGAACTTTGGTGCTTTTAGAGATGTTTTTTATAGAGACATGGGAAAATCTAAAGTAAGAAACATATTTAGTAGTACTTCATGATAGTTGGGCTATTGTGGAGTGGGATCATAGAGCATGTTTGGATCTTGGATTTTTCATTAGAGTCTTTCATTTTTGTCTTCTTCTATCCACTTTGATATTGTATTCTTTTGTTGTGGTACTTTTTTAGTATTATTTTGATATAAATGATATTTTTATTTGTCTTTTATTTATACCATGCATCATATAGTGGTTATTTGGTCCTGGGATGTTTGGTTGGTTGTTTTATTCTCAAAAGGGAAAATCATCCCCCCACATGTATTGAAGCCCTCCAATATCTATTTCTAGCCTTTGGCATCCTGAGGATTTTGTTTAAGTCCATGTAATGTCATTCCTCATTCTCAATGCAATGAGTAAGAAGAGGGATGCTATAAGTGGTATCAGTTTGTTTGATCCAAAAAACTATTTGAGATAAGTGGTATCAGTTTGGTTCTTTTAAATTTCTTGTGGAACAAGTGGTATTTATCATGGTTGGTCTTTTACTTGGTATTGGTTGTCGGTTATGGAGTTGAATTCATTCAGGTTTGCTCAATAAATGGGGATCATAGAAATGATTAAGATTATTTGAAATTGAAATGTATAGCATAAAAATACATAGATAAACTTTTTATGTGAAACTTAATGTTACCGAGGAGTTGGGTACTTAAGTTCTTTAGAGACACTTATAGAAATTGTAATGTCATTGTCATGAGTTTTCTAATGAGATGAAAATGACATGCATTCGAGGAATTAATTCCAACTAGGACTGCATATCTCATTTTGAGTAACGATATATGATTCTGTGTAATATGTTGATTTTTAATTTTTTTAAATTATTTTTAAATAAAAGATTTTGAAAAAGAGTATGGTTGTGGTATTTTGGAAATTTTTTGATTTTCAAAGGAAAGATGAAATTTTTCAAAAATGGTTGAACTTGGAAAATGTTTTTTTTAGAATGTAATTCCATGATAACATGATTTAGTAGAATTTGAAATTTTTTAGACCTCAGTTAATAGAGAGTGAGACTTATGGAAATTTTTTTAGGATAGAAAATGGCACCAGGAAGGGATCCAAGAAACCAACAAGAAGAAATTACAGAGAATGTGGTTTCACCTATGTCACAAGTGAACAAATAGCTAGTTCAGAGTATTTTCCAATAATTTTAGGTAGTGGATAGTGAGAAAAAAAGTATGAGCTAAGGTCAGTGGATCATTCCATCCAATTCTAGAAACATAATCCACCCCTATTTTGAGGTGATTCTAAACAAGAGAAAGAGGTAGTGTGGATGAATTGTATCTTCGATTTCATCAACACAACAAATGAGATAATAGTCAATATGGCGACATACATGCTAGAATATATTTATTTCTATTTGTGGGATTTAGTTGTTTAGGCCAAATCAGACCAAGGACTTCTATGGGAGGATTTTGAGTAATTATTTAACAAATAATTATATCCTCATACGTTCATAATCCAATGAATGAAAAAGTTATTCATATTTAAGTAGAAAAATATTTTTGTCATGGAGTATGTAGTTAAATTCATGAATTTAGATCGATTCACACCCAAGTGTATCCGTAAAGGATCACATATTTGAATCTAGGATAAGTTAGAATATTCGATCGAAGATTGCAGTTCTCTATATTTTAGATTTTACAGAGATATTCAATAGAGAAACAATAGCTAAAATATATATCTCATGAGATATAGGAGGTGGAAGTATGTTAATACCCATAGGAAATGGTGGGAACTCTAATTTTCGGAGAAAATAGATTATGGATACCTATTTCCAAGGTGGTAGCATGAATCTAAATCAGATGGTTCAATTTGTGAACCTTCCTCTGAGACCCATGACTAAAGTAGGATGTTTCCAATGTGATTCATTCGACCAAATGAATTGATAGTGTACAAAACCACCAAGATCATTCCACAATTTCAAAAAGATGGGGTATTTTCTACACTATTGTCATAGTGCTCAGAGTTCGGGTGTTCTGGTAACTTCTCTGGTATTACTGGTGTCATTTGCTTTGAAAATAAGTGGGAATAATAATCAATCTCTTTAGTAGAATAGATCTAAACATGGTGATTCTAGGAATACCATTACTCCAGAAGAAGTGCAATCTTAATAGAGAAAAATAATCAAAGTGCAGTGATAAAGAAATTATATGAAGCTGAACAGGTTATTATGTATGATCAGTCTAGACTATCTACAAAGAGAGGTACAATTATTTTGAATTATACCCTTATAAAATATTTTTTGTATATGGTTTTATCCCACTCATTTATTTCATCTTTTTTTATTAATTTGATAAGTTTAAAAGGTGAGATGAAGCATTATGTGGTAAACCTACAAACTCCTCTTGGTCAAAGAGATTGTTGAGCCGTTGTTTGCAGATCATGTTCAATAACTTTTGATGGAACCAAACTGAAATGAGATTTCTCTATGCTTGAGATATATTTCTTTGAAATAATCTTATGTATGGTTTAGATGATGGTGTTAAAGGATCACATCAATTATTATACTAGAAAGGTCATTTTTACAACTGAAGATGGTATGGAGCATCTCTTTTTAAGAGATAAGAATGTAAGGGCGGGTGTAACGGGATTATTGGAACTAGTGGAGTGGAGTTGATGAATGATCTCCTTCTAGGGACCCGTCCTATTTTCACATCTTCCTTATCATATGACACCAACAATGTTAAGGGTGTTGTAATTTTAGTTGGAAGAGCTGGAAATCAAAGTGTTCATTCGGTCGAGCATGTCTCCATGGGCAGCACCAGTATTGTTTTTCAAAAAGGAAAATGGAACTCTAAGGCTATGTGTGGATTATCTTAATCTTTAAAAAGTTATGATAAAGATTCAACATCCAAGTTGACACATTGATGATTTTTTTGATCAATTTAGCAGAGCTAAGTGGTTCTCCAATATTGACTTGCAATTAGGATATCACCAATTATGAGATCAGAAAGAAGAGATTCTGAAGACAACTTTTAGAAGAAGATATGACCATTATGAATATATGGTAATTCTTTTCGGTCATATGAAAAGAATATATGTCTTTATTTAATCTATGAATAATATATTTTAGAGACATCTAGATTCATTTCTAGGGGTGTTTGTAGATGTCATATTGGTGTATTCAAGGAAATGGGTTGAGCATGAACAACACTTGGAGAAAGTGTTGGGAATATTTAGGGATCATCGTTTTTATTCCAATTTATCAAAGTGTGATTTTTTGATACAATAGGTACACTTTATTGGCCATGTAATTTCTGAAAAAGTTGATTATGTGGATCCAAAAAATATTGAGGTTGGGATCTCTTGGAAATGTCAGAAGAAAATCTTTGAGATATGTAGTATTCTAGGATTGGATGATTATTCTTGAATCATTATGCATTATTTTTCATGACTAACTTTACCTATTAAAGCTTTCACAAATAACAATGTTCTATTCTAATGGTATGAGTAATGATAGAAATATTTTCAAGAACTTAATGTTATCCTTACATCATCATCAGTCTTGATTTTTATGGAATTGGGATAAGGGTATGTGGTGTATTGTCATGCTTTGGGATCTGGATTGGAGTGTGTTCTCTTGCAAGGAGATAATGTTGTTGCTTATGGCTCATGATAGTTATGATTTTTTGAGAATAACTACCCAACCCATGATATGGAGTTAGCTTCTATTTTCCATTCTTTAAATACTTGGTGTCATTATCTATTTAGGAATAAATTTACTTTGTTTATGGATCATAAGGGATTAAAACATATTTTATCCAATGGTATTTGAACCTAATATAAATAAGATAGATGTAGTATCTCCAAATGCTTGAATTTGACGTGATGTATACACTGAGTAAAGGCAATTTGGTGGAAGATGCATTAAGAAGAAAGACATATGATCTATTGGAAAAATATTCTTTAGATGAGTGAAAGTTGATGTCAATACTAGCTGACATGAACATGGAATGTGAATACTGAGGTGATTTTGAAATTTTTTTCCAGTTTCTTTGGTTCCTAATCTAGTAAAGATGGTTAAAGAGGCACAGATGCCCGATTCAGAATGTGTGGTGATGTGGTCAAACTCAATGGTGGGGATACCATTGAAGGTTGGATTCTTGATGGGAGTTTGGTGTTATGGTTTTGAAATATGATGGTCGTACCTATGGATTGTAAAGAATAACTTCTCCATGCTTACTACTATTCAATATGGGATGTTCATTATATAATACAAAAGATTTATATGGTATTGAAAGCATGGTTCTGGTGGATCGGTATGAAAAAGGAAAATAACTATGTTTGTTTTGAAATTCATAACTTTTCAGCAAGTTAAGGAAGAACCTCAGTGACCAGTAGGTATTTTGAAATATTTACCTATTATTATTTGGAAATGAGAGAAAATATCTATGGATTTTTTAATGGGTCTCTGAAGAAAATTTAAAAAACATGATTCCATATGGGTGATGGTGGATTGACTCACAACATCAGCTCATTTGATTCCAAATCATGAATCTCATATGATGGAATAATTTTAAAAGATATATATTTGAGAATTTGTAAAGAGGCATGGAATACCCATTTTGATAGTGTCAAACAGATATCTAAGGTTCACATCTCGTTTATAAAAATCCTTATAGAAATCCCTTGTGACTCTGTTAACCATGAGTACGACATATCATCCTTAGATGACTGAGTAATCCAAAATGAATATTAAAATGTTGGAAGACATATTGTGGGATTGTGTAATGGATTTTGTTGGATCATGGGAAGATAATTTTCTATTAATGGAGTTCTCATATAATAATAATTATCAGTTCTCGATAAAGATGGATCCGTTTGAAGCATTTTATAGGCATCCGTGTAGTTTTCCACTTTGTTGGGTGGAAACATGTGAGAATTCACAAGGTGGAATGAGCCTCATCCAAGAGAGAATGGAGAAGATATAGATGAATTGAAAATGGATGGATACAAAAAAGAGTCATCAGAAATCATATGTGGAATATCATTGATGGTTTTTGTCATTAACGGTGAGTGATTATGTGTTCTTAAAGACCTCTCTAAATCTTAGACATCGTCATTTTGGGAAGCAAGGAAATTTATCTCCTTGATACATAGGCCCTTTTGAGATACTAGAATGAGTTGGAGAGGTGGAATATTAGTTGGTATTATCGATATGGTTTAGTGTGGTCTATAATATGTTCCATGTATCTCAACTAAAAAGGTATCAACCTGATCCTAACAATGTTATTTAGTGAGATAATGTTGACTTTGAACAAAATGATTTGTTGGTACATATCCCGGTGTAGATTGTGGATATGTAAAATAAAGTCTTTCATGAAAGAATCATTAGTCTAGTGTAGGTTTTGTGGTAGATGGTCGGATTCGAGAAGAGACTTGGGAACAAGAGAAATAAATGCGAGTGCAGGGTCCATAAATTTTTCAACAAGATGATGTTTTTCTATTTTTTAAGTACGAAAAGGATAATGTAGGGGAGAATGTAGAGCCCATGAGTTCATGTAAGTAACCATTTATTTGTTTATTTTAATTATATAATGTGGTTGGGTGATGTTTTGGTGAGTTTTGAAAACTTTTGGAGTGTTTTAAGGATTTAAAATAGGTACACAGTTCATGCATGGTTTGGGAAAACCATGAAACACCTACAAGAAACCATGTACAAATAAACAGGGGATAAAGGGAAGGCACACATGGAGGCTCAAGATTTTCCAAACTGCGTGGAAACCTAAGAAAAACTGTATTACTCAAGATACTGGTCTTCGACACTATTGGTACCTAATTTCGAAATAGTGCGAGCCAAACGTGGGAGTTTAAACCCTTGATATAGTATCTTGCAAACTGTTATCACGTAGTTTTACTAACCATGCGACTAACTATGCATGTGTTAAAAACTAGATCCACAAAAAGTAGATCGGGGATATTTTATTGTTTTAGTGCCTTGTTTTTCCCCAAGATAGCCTTAACTTATTATTTTTTCATCTCAAATGCTGGAGAACCTCTTCCCATAATTTATGAGGTGATTCGAAGGCTTATATTAGTGATTTGAAGACAATTTCTTATGGTAAGTGAATGTTCTTGGTTTTTCATGGTAGTTTTGTTAGATTTACTTATCCCACTCTCTAGGATTCTTAGATTTACCCTTGTTGTGGGTAGATCTAAGTTTTTTTATTCCAAATATGTTGATGTTTGGCCTTTTTTATGATATGAGAAGAGATATAATGTAGATTTTTGGATATTCATCTCGGTTTCATTGGCATTTGCGTGTCGTTTTACATTTTTTCCATAAAACCCATGGTAGGTGGCTTTACTCTCATCTCCTCTATTTAAAACATGAAGTATTAGTTTCAAATTTATTATGGTGATTGAAATTTATTTTGAAATTGGTATGAAAAGCATGGTGCAAACCTTATTTAGTGATGGTAGTGATTTTTTGTGAAATTGTGGAATTTTCGTGCAAGTGCTTTGATAAATGATTTTAAAATGTTGATTTTAAAATAGTTGCTTGGTTTTATTTATAGAAAAATTGTTTTCAATAAAAATATTTTTTATTGAAATTATATTGTCATTGAAATGGATTTGGTATTGAAATTTTTGTCACATGATTGTATTAGAATGGGTTTAGGCATACTTGGTAGGTTTTATTCATATTGAATTACGTGGATTGGATGAAATATGACCTTGTGTTTGGTTCCAGTGGTGTAATGGAACATGAGATTTAATTACCTTGTGACGACTTGGTAGATCGATGAGAAACCACTCATGAGTATGAAACTATCAAAAAGAAACATGCATGTGTAGATGTGTAGATATCAAGATTTGTGGATTAGAATCAGGTATGCCAAAAATGGAAAGACAGAATTGTTTTGAAGAACTTCTTTGGTTTCTTTCATGGAAAACAGTTTTAGTTTGGAAAAATATTTTATTGGAAGTTGTTTTTGTTGTGTGATAAACTATTTTGAGTTGTTTTATATAATTTATTTTATATAATTTTATATCTAGTTATATCCTATTGGTGTGAGTATAGAAGTCATTGGGGAAAATCTAATGAGTTTTAATTCTTACAACTACATTAGAACATTGGTGCCTTTTCCGATGTTGTTTATAAATACATGGGAAAAGGTAAAGTATCACACATACTTCTCAATACTTTGTGATACTTGGGATGTTATGGAGTTGGAAAATGGATCATGTTTTTACCTTGGAGTTTTCATTATAGTCTTTGAGTTTTTTTCTTCCGCTGAGTACTTTGATATTTTAATATTCTACTATGGTACTTGATTTAGTATGATTTTGATATAAATGATATGTTGAGTTGTATTTTATGTATATCTGGCATCATATAGTGGTTGTTTAGTTATGGAATTTTTGGTTGGTTGTTTGATTTTTATAAGGTAAAATCACCCCCACATGCATTGAAGCCCTCCGGTATTTATTGTTAGCCTTCGGAATCCTAGGGATGTTTCTTAAGGCCATGTAATGTCCTTCCACATACTCAAGATAATGAGGAATAATAGGGACTTTATAGAGGGTATTGGTTCTAGTGTCACATGGTATACATCTTTCTAAAAAAATGTGTAATTAGACACAAAAAGAGAAGAAGATAATGAGTAAGATCCCATACGCTTCAATGAAAGGATTAGTCATGTATTCCACATTATGTACTTTACTTGATGTTTCATATGAATTGAGTATGGTTAGAGCATATCAATAAAATCTATGAGAACAACATTGGTATGTTGTTAAGGTTATTATCAAGTAACTAAGAGGAAATAAGAATATGTTCCTAGTGTGTGGAGAATAAAACAAGTTATTCATAAGCATTTATACTAATTATAGTTTTCAAAAATATCAAAGTGATATGATTTCATAGTCAGGATGTGTTTTTCATCTTAATGGAAGAGCTATGAACTAGAAGAGTTAAAAGTATCTAGCTTTCATTGATTCTAAAGAAAAGTTTGAGTATATATCATTTTTTTATGTAGAAAAGTAATTTGTTTGGATATGGAAGTTTGTTAAGGATCTTAATGTGGTACCTAATAGTAAATACCATATTAAATTGTATTGTGATAATACTACAACGATTTCTCTTTCAAATGAGACAAGGTAACAACAAAAAATAATGAAAATACTATATAAGTATGACCTATTGAAGGATTTTTCTCAAAGGGGTGATGTTTCGGTACAGAAATTTCCCATATAAGATAACTTTCAGACCCCTTGACTAAAGGACTATCTCACCAAAAGCATGAGTATCATGTGAGAGCAAGAAAATTGATGGTTGTTAAAAGTTAGATCTAGTGAAAGTGAGATTCTATTGGTATTGGTTCCCAAGAACCAAATTCTTCTTTACTTTATGAAAACCATTATTTATAGTTTGAAATATTAATAAAATTATTATCACATCATGATTGTTCTTCTTCATGACATAGTATGTGATAATGTTCTAAGAGTAGATATCACACTGAAAGGTTAGATAAATTCCTTACTATGGTGAGAACCCAAAAGTTCTACGATAGTATTCTTAAATATGTTTTCTATTTCTAGATGATATCATTTGAGGGACACATATGGTAAATGATATCAGGGTTTAAGACGCATAGGACTTTCATACACCTTCTCATGGTGTATTCCCTTAGTAATATCTAGTGAAGGATATTATGAGGATGAGACCCGCCATTTGGAAATCCACATTTATATGTGTTATTGGATGTTCATATCTACAGATGTGTTTATTGATCATTATAATTTAATATTATTATTAATGGGTATTATAATTTAAGTACTTTTATGTATTTATGAAAACTGTGATGACATATGTTCACAAAGAGGTAGGATATGTCGGCTGAGTCATGATTAATACAACATTAATGAATAATGAGGGAAAGGATTTCCCCCTTCAATTCTTTATTGAATGTTGATATCTTAGGAACTTTTATGGAAATTATATAAATTAATTAACTCTATGTCTATGGGGTTCTATAAGTAATTTTAATTTTCATAAATTCAATGAAAGAGACACTGAACACATAGGTTGATGTCACGAGGATGCATTCTGCTTGATTGTAGATATCATGATAAATGGATTATATTACATAGTAGGAATCTGTATGAGGTATTAGGTAATTGTGTAATTAACTTCATTCTCTATCAGTGACTTGACATATTTTTAGAAGATAACCATGTAATTTTGGCTTCTGAACATAATGACACTGAGAAAGAGTCTTAGAGGGCCACACACTAAGTATATCCAGAATATAAGATAAATTATATATTATTTATTTATTAATTAACAATTTTAATAAATATTATTCCCACACGTTGTTTAATAATTATTCATGTTTTATTGATCACATACACTTCATCACCATTTATTTTTAGTGAATATTATGTGAGTGGAATATTTAATAAATATTTATTTTCTATTTAGTGAATATAATATTTATTTATTCATTATTGAATAATGAAGTGATATATATTTTCAAATAAATAGTCACTACTAAAGGACTGATAAATTTTATCAAAGAATGGGTAATCTAATTTTTAGGTTTGGTGAGAAATAATATATATTTAATATTATTTTATTAAATAATATTTAATTTAATCCACAAGTTAAGTTCATGTTGAGAAAATAATATAATTATTATTATTTTAGAAATGAGGTTCCACAAGAGATTAAATAAATAATTAAGAAATCTTGTGAAATTATTTAGTTCTTAACTTAGTGATATACAATCCCAATTATATTATTTTTCAAAAGAGATATAATCCCTTTGCTGTGCACAATGAATATAGTGAATCATCTCAAAGCCCTAGAGTTCGCACTTCTCAAAGAATGCTCCCAAGAATAGATAGAGATGTTTCACTATCTTCCACTATCATTTAAAGTGAAATCAAGAAGAACATAATGGAAGTTAATCTCATGGAAATCAATTGTGAATTACACAAGTGATAATATTGACTATGATAGAACCCGGATAAACTTACGGTGGCATATAAATAATAGTGGAACATGTGTGGATCACTACTATAGAAAATCTACTTTTGAGTCCTAAAATGAAATGATGGTAAAATATAGACCTTTGTTCAGATCTATCAATGAATAAATAATTGTTAACACGGTAGTAATTTAATTGAATAAATTATTTATAAATTATATGTGAAGATCCTCCTCTTTGGTTTTGACATTTTTTCAATTGTCTGTCTTCTTGGATTCAACTCTGTTGATTATGAAATTTATTGGTGTGTAAATCATGGATTGATCATTGATCATGATAAAAATAAAATTTGGGCACAACCCATCACATGTTTTTTCTATTTCGAGAACCTACATGATATACCTTGAACCTTTTGTTCTTTTTTTGAATTCTAGAGATTAATGTACCATTTTTTCATAAAAAGTATTATTCGTTTTTAAAATTATCATACCATGTACTAACCATTTTGGATTGGTTCATTTATTATTTCATGAGGAATAATTTTTTATCCTCTTTTGGATTATGTTATTTGATAGAATATTGGTTTAATGTTTCAGGCATCAAAAATTCATATTGAATACTCATTGTTTGCAGTAAAAGATGACATTTTGGTGGAAATTAAATAAAGGATGAAATTATACTTTTAAAGTATGTATATTTTATTAGGTTCTTATTTTAAATAGAAAATAAATTATTAAAACTAGAAAAAAAGTTCTTGAAACAAAAATGTTATCCTATTTCCCATATTTTTGATGAATCGACAGCCTTTTTGACACATCATTGATTTATAGTTTTTGTGTCATTAAATTTCTCATGATCATTCACTTTCTTGTGATCGATGTGCTCTCTCACTCTCAATAATTATTATGAAATTATGTTTTCACTCCATGTCCATATTTTAATTTCCCACTAATTTCCACATATTTTGAAAGATAGTGATTCATTATTCAATATGACATTCATATTTACATTTACATCTTGTCAAGAGAAATTTTTGTTAACCATTTTTACGATTAAAGATTCCAATAAAAATTTATTTTTAACTTTCAAACCCTTAATTACCGATCCTGAGTTAAAATTGAGATGGAGTATTTTGTTGAGTCAATAAGGTTTTCCTTATTACTTTTCCATTCCTTCTTGTTTTGAAAATCACAAACACCTTATCTTTAAGGAAAATCACTTTTATAAGCAAAATCACTTTTATAAGGAAAATCGCTTTTATAAGGAAAATTGCTTTTATAAGGAAAGTCGCTTTTATAAGGAAGATCGCTTTTATAAGAAAAATTATCCCTATTATATTTTCATCCATATATTTCTTAAGTATAAGATTTGGATTCATTTCTATATTCTCGGAATCGTTTGAAACTTTGATATGAAGAATTCTGTTTTAGGTTCTGAATTTTGGATGAGAACTGTAATAAAGTTTCACTCCGAATTTTGGATGAGAACTGTAATGAAATTTCACTCCAAATTCCAGATGAGAACTGTAATGAAGTTTCATTCCGAATTCTGGATATGAACTCTGATAAAGTTCTACTCCGAATTCTGGATACAAATTCTCATGAAGTTCGACATCGAATTCTCATTACGAATTCTGATGACGAATTCTCATTACGAATTATGTTTATGAATTCTCATTCCGAATTCTCATTCTGAATTCACCTATTAAACAGAATCTGATCATCTTTGTTTTATACACTATGAATTTATTTAGACTCCGAATATTATTTATGTTAGACTCTGAACTTTCATTTTTCTTACACTTTTATAATTTTTCTACTCTTTGACATTTTGTTTATACTCCGAACCTTCACTCCGAACTTTTGTGTTAGACTTAAAACGATGTCGTATATTCTGTTAGACTTGTTTTTTTATAAAATGATATCATATATTCTGTTATAAACTAACCGTTGATAAAGTTACACATGTACAGGTCCCTCCGACTTTTAAGGAAAATATGACCATTGGAAAGGAGGCCGACCTTGCCTATAAATAGGACCTCATTTGAAAGAGCTCATAACAACATAGAAGTTGATCGATCTAGAGACCACACGCCGCTAAGGTGATTTCTAGAGAGAGAAATATTTTCATGCCTTATGCGTACTAAACCGCTCGTTCAGTTTTTTCTTCGTGCGACTCTGAATGGTGGTGATTACATTCGAGGACTTCTGCGGTTAAGAAGACTGAGGTGTCGACTACCTTAAAGTTCGAGGGCTTCCTTGCTAAGGAAGACAGAGGTTGCCAACTACCTTGAAGTTGAGGGCTTGCGGGGATAGCAAGACAGAGACTCCGATCTTTGTATCGAGGGCTTACCCTGGTGTGGGTAAGACAGACTTGCTTGAAAGTATAAATCAAGGGACCTTTATCCAAGGTTGTTAGATACCCTTCTCATTGGGTTAAAATACTTATATCTTGTTACTTGTAGTTTTATTAATTGTTTGTTTCCACTGCATATTGTATTATAAGTAAAGTATAACTTTCTTATACTTCCTTGTACTCTGTTTCATTTAGATTCTATACGCTTTAAGGTAGAATCTCATATTGTAATCTTTAGTTAAGATTTAATTTTCGGATCCATATTTCTGGAACCTACTTTCAGAATCTCTTTCCAGTTTTAAGCAAGTACATAGAACTTGAAGTTGATAACTTCATTCCTTATTCCAATCTTTCATTTTGTGTTAGAGGTGTTGTGAATTTACTTAGTTTAACATTGTTAAACTTAGCTCTTTCCTTTGTTTAAGGAAAACATAGTTATTCGTAACTAACATTAAAGGTTCCAAAGGAATTTTTAATGTGTAAAATTAACCCCCCTCTTGTATATTGAGCATCTACATCATTATTTCGATCCTACAATTGGTATCAAAGGAGGTATCTAAAATACTTGTACTCACGTATAAGTTTTTCTTGATCACTATTTTTTCTTTCTCACTTTTTCATTCCGAACTTTTCCATTCCGAACTTTCGTATTCCGAACTTTTTCATTCCGAACTTTGTGATTACGAACTTTTTCTACTAACAAGTTTGTGTGCCAAAGGTTTTTTTAAGTATGGTAGGAGTGAATGTTGGTTCTATTGATAATCTAAATCCTACAAGACCACCAATATTTTATGGTAATGACTATGAATACTGGAGATATCGAATGAAGACTTTTGTTATCAATACTGGAGTGGACAACTTTTTTATGCTTACTGGAGATTATAAAATTCCTGATAAGGAAGTTAGAACTTTTACTATCCAGGAAATGCAAGAGTATCAACTCAATTATAAGGTACGGAATACCTTACTTTGTTCAATGACTAGAAATATATATAGCCAAATTTCTTCTTGTGAAGCAGCTAATTGTATCTGGAAGAAGTTAGATGTTACACACTTTGGAACTTCTAAAGTGATTGAGACTAGGAGAGATATGCTTAGATCTGAATATCATGGATTCAATTTTCCTTATGGTGAACCAATTTGTAAAGTTCAACATAGATTTATGACTATCATCAACAGTTTACAATCTATGGGAGAAAAAGGTTTAGATGATGAATCACTTGTGGATAAGATAATTGATATTATTCCCAATGAGTGGGAATCCAAAAGAACTGCTATAGATGAGAACAGAAAGGTCACTCATATTTCTCTTGATGAGTTATTCAGAACTCTTCTCCAACATGAAATCAGAATGAAGATAGATGCTGACAACATCAAAAAGAAGAATGGGAATGGTACTGTTTCTTTTACGACAACATCAAATCATATGAAAGCTAAGACTCCTGAGAGAGTTACCAGATCCAAGTCCAAGAGGATGGTTGTTCAATCAGATTCTAGTGAAAGTGTAGTATCTGAAAATGAATTAGCAAATCTTGCTCGAAGGATGGACAAGATAGCTGGCCGGAGAAATTTCCAATCCAAGTACAAGAAAAAGGAAAGGAAAGATAGGAAAGATGGAGAAGTTACATGTTATGAATGCAAGAGAGCTGGACATATTAGACCAGATTTCCCTTTGCTCAAAAAGAAATAAAGGAAAGAAAGGCATTCAGACAGGAACAGAAAGAAGTATCATAAAGCCAAAGCTAAGAATGTTCTGAAAGCTAGTGATACCTGGAGTGCCAGTGGTGGTGACTCTTCAGATGAATCTTCTGATTATGAATCTTCAGGACAAAAGAATCTTGGTCTTATAGCCAGAATACCTATTGACAATCATTGCCTTATGGCTAAGGTATGAAATGCTGAATAATTGACGAATGTTTCTTTAAATTATAATGATAGTAAGTATTATAACTCCTTAGATGAAGAATCCTCTTCTGATGAAGAAAATACTTTACCTACCTATAAAGAAGTCTCTAGGTTTGCTGAACTTCTTGAGATTGAGAACTCTAAACTCAATAAAAAACTTGATAAGGAAAACTCTAGGAATTATATCCTTATGAAAGAAATATCATATCTTTCTAAAGATCTTGATAGGAAAAATGCTGATTTTGAAAGTATTTCAAAAAATCTTGAGGAAGTAAGTTCTGAGAAGAACAAACTTTCTAAAGAGTTAGAAAAAGTAATTTCTAAGAAAAGAATTTTCGAGCCTAGATCCAGTTCTAAATCTAATGATTTTAAAGATAAAAACTTGGTTATAAAACACAAGTCCGAAATTTTTTCCTTAAAGAAGTGTTTATCAAACTTTACTCATGGTAAGGAAAATTTTGATAAATTGAATTCCCAAATATGACCTTTAAGAAACAAATCTGGATTTGGTTATACCCATGAAAAACCAATTTTTAGTAACAATTATTTTGTTCCTCAAAGTGCCCCATTTTGTACCAAGTGTCAATGTGGTGGTCACTGGGCAAAGAAGTGTTCCTTAAACAAAACCCAATCTCTAGGATTTCATAAATCTTATTTTTCTAAGAAGATGTGGGTACCTAAAATTTTGTTGTCTGGAAATCTCGGATCCAAACAAGTTTGGATTCCGAAAGTCTAATTCTTTTCTTGATTTCAGGAAAATATAGAGAGTACCAGCAGCAACACATGGTACATGGATAGTGGATGTTCCCAGCACATGACTGGTAACAAAAGCTATTTTGAAAAAAATATCAAAACAAAATGATATATCATTCTTCATTTTATCAGAACGCAAGATCAACTTGCTGATATTTTCATAAAAACTTTGGCTTCTGATAGATTTGAATACATTAAACAGAAGTTAGGAATGATAACTATTAGGTAATCTTTCTTAATTAACTTTCTGTTGAAAAAGTATCCTTACAGTAATAAACTCCTTTTCATAGGGGGAGTACATTTGATTGTTAGAGTAACTAAAATTTTTCAAAGTTAGTTTTTCAAACTTTTTAGAACTAAATTTCCAGAATGGAAAATTTCTTACTGATGTTTCTGTAATGATATTTTCGTTCCGAGACTTTCATAATGAGCTTTTCATTTTCAAAATTTTGTAATGAAATTTTTCATGCTAAAAATCTTGTTTTTTTTCTTTGTTGAGTTTTTTGTAGTGAGTTTTGCAAACTATGTCTTTTCGTAGTAATAATAAATCTTTTTTCTCTTCAAAAAGAATATTACCCATTATGAATAATTCTCTTAAGCCAATCCAAAAGGTATTATTTCCTTACTCAAGTTTTCGTAATCATACTTTACTTGCTGGTATTTTCTTATATTTTGTTTTCAGATTATAGTTTTCTTAAATCATTGTTTTTAATAAAAACCTCAAAAGATCGGATTCAAGTTTTCCTGAGAATTGGATTTCAACCGTCAGATCTGATCTCAGCTTGTTACAACCATTCGATCAACCGAGGAAGATGAACCATCTTTTCGTTGCCTATATAAAGGGGACCCAAATGCTTGTCCCACATCGGTTTTTCAAGCTTCAGCATCCTGAAGCTCTGTCTCTATGTTTTAAGGTCGTTCCGATCTTCAGTTAACTCCGTTCCGAACTTCTCAGAAGTCTTCAGATCCGAATGTCTGTGGAAGTAGCTTCTCAAGACATGTCTTCCTCTAAGCCGATTTCCAAGAGGTTAGTATATAGAGAAAGGTTGGTTCATACTGATTTCTTCAACAAGTATGATTCTCTTATATCCAAGAACATAAATCTTAATGGATGGGAAGATGTTATTGTGTCCAAGCCCGGAAATCAAGATGAAGTGTTTTCAGATTTTTTTTATAGAGTTCTATGAGACAGTTTCCTTCCTTAAGGAATATGGTAGAGAGAAGTTGTCATTTAATTCTTACGGTAAGACTTATATGCTTTCGTATTCCAAGGCAGTCATCTTGGTAGGGCTGAACAACGAAGGAGAATCCGAGTTCATCTCTCATGTGTTGCCGGATTCAAATGGAAGATTCGACAAGGAAAAATCATTGGAGACTCTCGGACTATCAGATGACAAGACTCCAAAGGTTTCTACTCTGTCTATGAATTTTCAGATTCTATAATTATGGGTACAAGGCCTTATCGTACCGAGAAAGGGTGATAAGGAAAGTTTGAAGAAAAGCGAGATCTATATTATAGATTTTTTGGTAAATATGAGGAAGTTTAATCTGATGAAACACATTCTGATTACCATTGAGAATGTTAATAAAGGGAATCTGAGAGCTCAGATTATAATGTATCCAGCAATCATCTCAAACTTAATAGTTCGGTACCTTGATTCTTTCAAGGAGGCGTGCAAATCTAAGCCAAGAATTTTCAAAATTATGTTGGTGAGTGATGGTACCCTCAAAAGGATGGATGTTTCCTTCGACAAAAATACTTGTCAGTTTGTTGATTTACCTGCTCTAGAAGAATTGGTTCTGAAAGTTGGTGAACCTGATTCCTCTAAGCCAGTGAGGAAGAGAAATTTGAAGGAAGTTGAAGTTGAAGCAGAGAATCCCAAATCTAAGGAAGTTCATTCTGCACCTCCAAAACTGAAAAAGAAGAAAGCTTACCCTGATGAGGTAGTTCCTAAGTAGAGGGAAATCAATGAGAAAAGAGTGCAAGGGGAGCCTCAGTTTGGCTTGGATACTACGGAGGCTAAGGCCTTGAAGGAAAGAACTGCAGATGAGCTAGAAAAACAAGTGAAAGAAAAGAAGCTTAAGAAGAAGATACTTGAATCTGAGGTGGTTCAGACTTTATTAAAGTTTACTGATATGGCCTCCGGAAACATTCCAGTTCCAAGATCATTTTCCTTGGAATCTCTACCTGAGACTCCAGGAAAAAACTTTGTCGCTCCGGAAGAGGCAGTTTCTAAGCCTGTTGAGGAAGTTGAGAAGATTGAGCAAATAGAAGAGGAAGAAGCAGTTGCTGGAGGTAGTGGTGAGACCGGAGATGTTTTGAAGTAAGTAGATGATTATAAGGGGACACCTTCGGAACATTTGTCGCTCCAAACTTTAGAAGTTGAATCATCGAAGTTAGTCACTCCGGGGAAGGATGAGGAGGAAAGAGAACATGAAGTAGCCTGTCATGTAGAGGAAGAACAACTTCTACATGATGTTTCTCAAATGGAGAACGTAGAGTATGGCGCTCAAAAAGTTGTTGATGATGAAGACAACATTGTTCAAGTTTCTGTTACTGAACAGAAAACTCCGGAACAGCAATCCATTCTGAAAATGGACAAGGTAAAGCAAATTGTTGTTGATACGCCGATATTAGTGGTTGTAAAGAGAAGGTAAGTTGGTGATTCTTCTAAGAAGAAGGGTGAGCAGTTTGAAGAAAACAATTCTCCTAGAAAAGTCTCGGATTTGGAGTCATCTTCGTTGGGGCATGACTTTATTGTTCAGTCATTAAAGAAGTTGGTGGGTACTATTCCGACTTTCTCAAGTATTGATTCAAGATGCCAGATGCTCCAACATGCTTTAAATCAGAAAACAGACTCTGTATCCATGGTTATGGACAAATGTGTTGAGATAGAGGCTCAGTTCAAAACTTTTTTTGTTGGTTATGAAGCCCACAAAAGGTCTTGTAAGAGAATGACTAGTTGGTTGAAGAAAACTGTAGAAGAGAGGAGGCTCTTTGAAGAATTCCAAGATAATGTTAAGGATGCTTTTGAGACAGAAGAAAGGAATATAAATGAACTTACTTCATCCTTTGAAGAAAATTTGATAGATGAAAAGAATTTCCAGATTCAAGAAGTCAGAGATCTGAATGGGAAGTTGAATTCTGCTTCTCAAAACTTGAAGTATGAAAGGGATCATCAGATTGAGTTTGAAGAGAAGTTGTTAAAGCAAGAACAAATCTTGAAGGCTCAGGAAGAAAAGATTCAAGCCCAGGAATAAAAGATTGAAGCTCAAAGTGAAATAATAGTTGTGTTAGAGAAGCAACCTGAGGAAGATCATAAAGACTTGAAGAAGATAAAGACTATTCTCAAGGGTCTCATGGAGAAGGAAAAAAAATCCAAAATAGACAAATACAATCTTTTGTTGTATCTTAACTTCCTTGTTGTTGAGCTTTCAAACTTAATGAAAATTCTGCTTGCTCATCTCTTTTTTTGTTGTTACTAATTTTTCAGGTACTTTGTTATATTTTCCATTCCCTTGAATTCTTTTTGAAAATCACAAAGGGGGAGAAGGAAAAGAACCCTAATAAAGGTGGAAAAGGAAAAAGAATCTGAACAAAGGGTGAGAAAGAAAAACAAATCTAATAGAGTTTATCTAAGGGGGAGTTTTTCATTAAAGAAGAATTTATTATTCTTAATGAAATATCATTTCGGAAATCTAGAATATGATCCTTAGAGTTTCAAAGCCTAAGGGGGAGTTAGTTGTATTCATCAACATCCATAAGCAAAGGGAGATAAGCCTTAATGTTTTCTTTCTACTTAGACTTTCTTTTTCATAAGGATGCTTGTGCTTTCCAAAAAGGGGGAGATTGTTGAGTCAATAAGGTTTTCCTTATGACTTTTCCATTCCTTCTTGTTTTGAAAATCAAAAACACCTTATCTTTAAGGAAAATCGCTTTTATAATGAAAATCGCTTTTATAAAGAAAATCGCTTTTATAAGGAAAATTGCTTTTATAAGGAAAGTTGCTTTTATAAGGAAGATCGATTTTATAAGAAAAATTGTCCCTATCATATTTTCATCCATATATTTCATAAGTATAAGATTTGGATTCATTTCTATATTCTCAGAACCATTTGAAACTTTGATATGAAGCATTCTGTTTTAGGTTCCGAATTTTGGATGAGAACTGTAATAAAGTTTCACTCGAAATTTTGGATGAGAACTGTAATGAAGTTTCAATCTGAATTCCAGATGACAATTGTAATGAAGTTTCATTCCAAATTCTGGATATGAACTCTGATAAAGTTCTACTCCGAATTCTGGATATGAATTATCATGAAGTTCGACATCGAATTCTCATTACGAATTCTGATGACGAATTATCATTACGAATTCTGTTGATGAATTCTCATTCCAAATTCTCATTCCAAATTCACTTATTAAACAGAGTCTGATCATCTTTGTTTTATACACTCCGAATTTATTTAGACTCCGAATATTATTTTTGTTAGACTCTGAACTTTCATTTTGCTTACACTTTAATAATTTGTCTACTCTTTGACATTTTGTTTATACTCCAAACCTTCACTCCGAACTTTTGTGCTAGACTTAAAACGATGTTGTATATTCTGTTACACTTGTTTTGTTATAAAACGATGTCGTCTATTCTGTTATAAACTAACCGTTGGTCAAGTTACACGTGTATAGGTCCCTCTGACTTTTAAGGAAAATATGACTGTTGGAAAGGAGGCCGACCTTGCCTATAAATAGGATCTCATTTGAAAGAGCTCATAACGACATAGAAGTTGATCGATCTAGAGACCACATGCTGCTAAGGTGATTTCTAGAGAGAGAAATATTTTCATGCCTTGTGCGTACTGAACCACTCTTTCAGTTTTTTATTTGTGTGACTCCGAATGTTGGTGATTACATTCGAGGACTTTTGGGGTTAGGAAGACAGAGTTGCCGACTACCTTGAAGTTTGAGGGATTCCTTGCTAAGGAAGACAGAGGTTGCCAACTACCTTGAAGTTGAGGGCTTGAGAGGATAGCAAAACAGAGACTCAGATCTTCGTATTGAGGGCTTACCCTTGTGTGCATAAGACAGACTTTCTTGAAAGTATAAATCAAGGGACCTTTATCCAAGGTTGTTGGATACCCTTCTCTTTGGGTTAAAAGACTTATATCTTGTTACTTGTAGTTTTACTACTTGTTTGTTCCCACTGTATATTGTATTATAAGGAAAGTATAACTTTCTTATACTTCCTTGTACTCTGTTTCATTTAGATTCTATACGCTTTAAGGTATAATCTCATATTGTAATCTTTAGTTAAGTTTTAATTTCTGGATCCATATTTCCGGAACCTACTTTCAGAATATCTTTCCATTTTTAAGAAAGTACATAGAACTTGAAGTTGATAACATCATTCCTTATTCCAATCTTTCATTTGGTTTTAGAGGTGTTGTGAATTTACTTAGTTTAACTTTGTTAAACTTAGCTCTTTCCTTTGTTTAAGGAAAACATAGTTATTCATAACTAACTTTAAAGGTTCCAAATGAATTTTTAAAGTGTACAATTCACCCCCCCCCCCTCTTGTATATTGAGCATCTACATCATTATTTTGATCCTACATATTTTTTAAGGGGGGTGTAATATCATCATATTTTAAAGTAACAATATGTTTGATATCATATATCATATACAAAACCAGTCTTAAATGAACTGAAAAATATTATTATTTCAATATAAAATTTATAAGATAACCATTTAATTTACAGGTATAAATAGAAATAAAGAAATTATAAAATAAATATAGTGTTCATAATCAATATGAATTTATTTATTAATTAATATAAATGAATAACTCATTTTGTAGTAAATTTATTTTATTCTTCAAAAATATGTTTTATTCAAAAATGTTTTTATTTATTTTTGTGAGCATATATTATAATTAATTTTTAGAAATTTTTGAATTTTATTTTAAAAAAAGTAAATTATTTATGAAATCAATATATAATAATTAGTTTGGGATGAAATGTTGTTAATTTTTTGAAAAGATTGATTTTTCAATGAATAATGAAAAATACTAATTTTTATTAAAAGTATTCTTTTCGTTTTAAATATTTTTAAAAGGTCTATTTTGTTTGAAAATGTTATAAAAGTAAAATTATTTAATTTATATTATAAAAAACTCAATTAATTACATAAGAACCATAAATATACTTTATATGTTTGTATAAGTTCATTTTAGTGGCTTAAAAATAATTTTTCCTAAAAATTGTTTTTCATTGCGTTTTGTCTTTTAATCTTAAATTAGTTTCTTCCACTTAAAAAAACTTAATCCTTAAAAATGGATTCCATATTTTTAATCAGGAGTTATACATTTTTAAGTATTTAGCTTTTTATTTTTTATCTTTATGATTAGTAACCATGGTAATTTTTTTTACCATAGTAAAGAAATATTTGGTAAATTACGTTAAAACTAATGAAATGAGGCCTAAAAATACCGACAACACTTTTATTTATATTATTTTATAATTTCCTTTCTACCTTGAATATTAAATATTCAAAACTATGTAAATTTCATATCAGTTTCCATTTATTATAACATTTATATTATTCTAAATAAATATAATGTCAAATAACCCTCTTATTATATTTTAAATATATTAGTTTGGAGTCATTTGAATATAAAAATTAATTCATATAAATTTAATACATTAAGAGATTCTAAAAATTCCCTTAACTTACATATAAAAGGGTACCCCATCTTCTCTTTTATCCATACTTTAGGAAATATTTGGTTTGTCTGAACCCTACCCAAATACCTTTCTAATTTCCCTACCTATGTTCTAGAGGAATTAGTTTTGGAAAAATACCTACCATATAGGACTTAAGGTGTACAAAAAAATGAGGCTATCTGAAAAAGAGGTATAACTTTTAATCGAATATTTTAGATTTATTTATTCTTCTATATATTTAAAGAATTATTTAAACATGATGAAATAATATCACCCATAGCTTCTATTTAGTGAAATTTGTTATGTTAATGTAATAACTTATATCCATATCCTTTTCTGTCAAATGGGAAATGAAACCATCGAATCATGTGATAACAGAGTACCACCCCATGAATCGATGTAATTAATTTTCCATTATCACCACAAATAGATGGTTATAATAATGAATTTAATTTATATATATATGATATTAATGAAATAATTTTCATTCTAAAATTGATTATATATAATATGTTTTCTCACATTTCCATTCATTGAAAAAATATAATGTCATTTATGTATAAGTGTGGATTTCCATCTCTACAAAGCGATGTGATTCATTTTTTATAACCACCTCACATGGATGATATATATAAGTGTATTTAAATAAATTATATTATATTTAAGATATAATAATAATTATTAAAGGATTATTTAATAATTATCTTCTTTTCAACATTTTGTTAAAAAAATGGAAATGTTGATCATTCTTATATAGGTCTTACTGTCTCTATGATTGTAACATAGTTCATTTTTCATAACCATATTTGATGGTTAATTTTAATAGTATAATTAATGTATAAAAATTAAAATTATGTAAGTAATATTATTCAAGATATTATAGAACATATATCTCTTTTACCAATGTTAACATACCAAATCTTTTAAAATTATGAATCGAACATTCTCAAAACAACCGATGTGAATTTAACCGAATAAGTAATTAAATATTTCATTAAAAAATGGAATAAATAGTTTAAGTATAAGATATTAAATGTATGAAATAATTTTAGAAAATTAAATAATTGATAAAATTTTATTATTTAGGACTTAATGGACATATAATGTTTAACATAACAATTTTTAAAATTGAAAGCTATATTTGATATATCATATGTGACATAGAACACTAAACCCAAGTGAACAATGATTTTTTAAATAAGAACATTATAGCATAGCTATTAAATTGATGATTATGAATAGTATTATATAATTTATTAAATAGATATAAATGTTCTACTCAATTGAAAAATAATTTGGAAATAACCACTCATTTTTTTAATAAAGACACTAATTCTTCAAAAAAATATTTTTTATTAAAAAGTGTATTTTTTTCATTTTTGTGATAAAATGTAATAATCAAATTTCTTTAGAATTTATAAATTTTAATTTATAAAATTGAAATCATTATTCGATTTATGATATTGATATTCATTGAGTGTTAAATTTTGGTATTTTTTAGAAAATATTGATTTTCTATAAATAGTGAAAAATATTTGATGTGACAATTTAAAAATTATATTTATGAATTTGTTTGTGGGAAATTGAGAACTCAAAAAGATTACATGAATTAAAAAATTTCAAACCACATAGGAAATTAAAAATCTATTCTATAAAATCTTTTAAAGGTTTTAATTAATCCCCATATGTAATCTTTATGTGATATATGTTACCTTCCTTTCTGGATTATCTTTAATGATATCCTTGAAGTGTTTGTCCAACCTATCCCATATATGAATATTATTCCTCCATATTTATTTCCCTATTGTTTATTCAACGAGCCAGTATGTAATAATTTTTGTTGATCCAATCAATTCTCTCATCATTAAGATCAATTCAAATCAATCTCTCAGCATTTTATTAGCATCATCCTTTGAAATGTTGATATCAAAATCTTCATCTATAATCTCTTACTTAGAAATTAGGAGAATATTTAGTTCAACATACTCTTTACTTTTCTCTTTATAGAAACCAGCATATGCCTTATGTTCCAAAAATTTGTTAGGATCTTTTATCCTTCCAACTTTATTATCCTCATACTCATCACTAGCTACCTCAAACTCACCACCAATAGGTGTTGTTGTAACCCCTAGAATTCCACATTCATGAACTACCACAGTAATCAGTCATTCCTTTGTCTCTATTTTATTTATTTTTCTAGCTGTTATGGTGACCATGAGATTCATTTTGTAAGAGTAGTCTTTGAATTTCGAAGATTTTTTCTTTTAGTTGACTGTAAAATATCCAAAAACAACATAAACTCCCCCCCCCCTCCTCAAGACGTACCAAACAACCATTACTATATGATTATATTTCTTAGACTCTGAAGATGACTAAGATTATTGTAATTATTCACTCTATTGAATATCCCCCTAGGTTATAGACCTGACATTATGCCTTCTCTATATTAGAATGATAGACTACCACCCTTTAGGATCAATATCCTCTTCTTTCTTACCATCTTGGTCTGAACCTATAACATCCAAAACTTTAAACAAATCGCCCAAATTATGTGTCAGAGTGTTCCTTCAAGGAGTTGGTAAATTTCTACATGCACCCACCTTTACTTGAAGCTAAGGTGTCCTTATTTGACCATTCTTGTTCCATAAAGTCAACTAAAACCTTATCATCAACTGGCATGGCCTATTTTTATCAGAACTAGATAAACTAATCATATCTAGAACAATAAAACACTCATTGAGAGTTAATGTTCCTATAAATGTAGAACTATATATAGGAGATATAGGACAGAACACTGCATTAAATGTTTTAACCATGATCACAACCTTGTTGGGTGTGGTAGGTCGAACTCCCCCTCTCCTCATGTTGAGAGTTATCAAGTCCCTCCCTTTCCTACCATTTCCATGTGAAATTGTGGATGACAACGATATTTGTTGATAAGAGATGAAAAAATCAGAATAATTCATCCCAGGTGAACTATAATAGGAATTAACTATTGGAGTATAATTATAAATAATTATATTGTTTTCCTTACGGTTGACCTTCGAATCGCGAGATGAAGGCTCCAATTTTACTGAACGAAGATAAAACTCATTCCACAAGTGGCCTAAATGATAAAATGTTGAGAAAAGTATAAACAAGATTGTAACACCACTTACTATTGGTATTTATGTTCTTCATCCACCTCGATCCACATATATTCAACTGGAGACTTAAATACATTAACTTCCATGAAAATAAGAGGGGTAATGGGGTGACATGGCACTAAAAGCGGTTTTCCAAAACTAAAATTATTTTGATGATGTTTCCTAGAATTTGGAGGATATGGGGTTTTTAAATTTAATGGGTAATCATAGAAAACCTACCAAGATCACCAAGGTTTGTGTATTACAATTCTAGTGAAAATTATAGCTCTGGAAGTGAATAAATGAGATCCCTTGGACATACACTTTTTTGAAACATTTTGGGTTAAATATTAAAATAAATTATGTGACTTAAATCAATTTAATTTTATAAAGTGGGGATTTTTTTTGGAATTATCTTAATCAATATTATAAAATAAATTCAACTTATTTTTTTATAATGAATAGCAAATATATTAAAAAATAGATGCCTTGGTAAATAATTATAAGGTTAAATGAAATAAAACATAAACATAAAGATGATAAAATGTCCAAAAGATCATTCATTTGATGTTTATATGTGTTTATAAACCTTATATATCCTATAATTATTTATTTATAAATTTTATAGGCACATATCTTGAGAGTGACTTCCCATTATTTTGGGTATTTACAAGAATTTCACTCATCCTCTCTTATGAAAGAGAACCCCTATATTATCTTTTATACTCTTTAAAAACAAATTAGTTTGTAAAATACCTACCCAAATAACTTTCTTAATTTACTCTCATCATATTAGAATCCTTCTTTTGATCAAAAATCCAATCAAGGAAGTCTTTAGGTATAATCCTAAAGTGGTGGTCTGAAGAAGAGGTAACATAAGTAACCAAGAATCATTGTTGAATTTCTTCTTCCTCCACATTTAAATCTTAATAAATAATTGTCATAAAATAAAATAAATAAAAATAATATACCATTATTTTATTATTCTAATTTAATAATTTAAATTTATCTCATCTTCCACTAAATGGGAAACAAAACCATCATTCACGTGTATGATGAACTACCACATCACCAAATAATGTAATTATTTTCCAACATAACCTTTGGTGGATGAAAATAATTATGGGTTAAATTTTTATATAGTATATTATTTACATATTATTAATTCTATAAAATTAACATATCATATAATTTCTTACCATACCGTCCACAAAAAAATGATAACATTTTTCATGTGTACGTTGGACTACAGTCTCACGAAGCGATGTGATTCTATTTTTATTACCGCATCACATGGATGGTATATGTAAGTGTATTTAAAGAATTATATTATATTTATTATTATTATTATTATTATTATTATTATGTAATTATAAAATAATAATTTCCTTTTTTACATCATGATCTTCTAAAAATGGAAACGTTACTTATTTGTACGTACGACCTACCATCTCCATAACTATAATGTAGTTCATTTTTCATAACCATACTTAATGTTTTGTTTTAAAAGTATAATTTATGTGTAAAAATGATAATTAATACTTTATTATTATTTTATATATGATTAATTAATAATATCTTTGAACTTAGTTGACTTACCAATGTGATTTTGGATATATGAGCCAAAAATTGTCAAAATGTCTAACATGAAACTAAATGATTAATATGACATGGTAATGAAAAAAATAAAAGGTTTAATAATATTTAAAAGGTTCATAAGAAATTAAATATTTAATTTTACTATTATTCAGGAAGATAACGAACACATGTCATGAACCGGGATCAAGGTAAGGGGTCTCTCTAACCTAACATTTTCCTCAGGTTATTTCTATTATCTCTCTAAATCACTCTATCTCTCTATTTAATGTTATATAATGATTATAAATTCTATACATATTTCTATTAAATATATAAATTTCCCACTCTACCTTGTTTTATGGGGTGATACATGCCATATGTTCATTTCTCAAATGCATTCTTTTGGAAACCTCTTTTGATAATGATACGAGGAAAGATCATGAAACCCATTTTCATTCCATGGGAATTTATTATGTTTATTTCTTATGATTTATTCCTTATTTATAAAAAATATGAATTTAAATTAAATTAATTTTTTGGGGGGAAATAATGATATCTTTATGTAATAAATTTGGTAATTATTTTGTCTCATGAGACTTCATGCGTGAGATTAGGGAGTGAACCTAATCCATTTTGAAAATTTTTCCACCATTTGATATTGTATTAATGGTTAGCCTCAAATTATGTTTATGTAATGTTTTATGTTTTTTTAAATATTTACTATTCTTCTATGATCTTATCGTACCATGTGATTTATATCATGATTATACTTTATTACTCAAGTACCATATATTGTATGATACCATGTTATGCCTTCCACTCACATGTTATAATTGCGTATCATGTTTATTATATAATTGTTATTTTTACCTCACCATTTTCCTTAATGTATTACCAATTTTATCCCATGCATTTTTAGTAGATAAAATTGATTTAGGAACTCACTATTGATAAGAAAATATGGATTCTTGATTTTAATTTTCTTTTGGAATATTATTGACGTAGTCTTTAAAAGACATCATTAATTTTCAATACTTGTTTTTACATAATGTATATTTATGTCATTAATCATGTAATAATATTTTAAAAAATGGTCGGGTTACTATAGTTGGTATCGATGAAAAGTTTTAGTTAATATTTGGAACTATTATGAGAAAAATTTAGTGATAACCCTAGGGGTAAGTCTAAGGATAAGACTAAGTATAGACAAATTTCTTGGAATCTTGGTGAAGCATAGAGTGAGTTATTTCTGGGAAATTACATCCCTATATAGATACTAAAAGTGTATGTGGTTCTATATAATATATACCTAATATAAAAACATCAAAAATTGTGCATTAGGTTTGACTCGAGTGTTACTTGGTACATAAAAATGGGTCTTACTGCGCACCCTGCTTGATACTCCCAGGGGATATATTTTTTGAAACTCACAAACTAATTACAAACCACTATAAAGGGGAAACAATATCCATAAGATTTTATATTATGAAATAGATCATGGATACCATTGATTAAAACCTTGAAATTCATATGTTAAGAAATATATGTCCTTTATGAGTTGTCCCTTTAATGGTCATAGTATCCCGTATATATGATCAATAATTTTAAAAAACTCATCCCTAATTTTCTAATTTTTTAGTAAATGGATTAAAATAATATTAACTGAGTCAACAAACCATGAAAGGAACAATATGATGATTTCCAAAATCAGATTCCCAAATTGATAGAAGTAGGAGTTCAGAAATTTATGAAAATAAATTCTCAGTTTATGAAAGTTTTGAATTGAAAATTTAATCAAGAGGATCAATTATATCCACCCAAGGAAGAGAAAGTTGTAATTGGGACCATAATTTGACAAAGGCCTCTGAAATTTATTGGATATTTTGATCCTTTAATATCAGAACAATGGATCAACTCCTAGGAACAGATATTCTCTATTCAACAATTCTCTACGAAATATATGGTTGTTTTGAATGTTTATCATATGGAGGGTTAAATCAATCAATAGTATATGTTGATAAAAAATAAAAATCACAAGGAAGAGATCAAAGAGATGGAGTGAAATGAATTCCTAAAAATGTTTTTTTAAACATATTTTTCTCACACTCTTTGAATTAAAATGGAGATGGATTTTCTTATCCTCAATAAAAAGGATGGAAAATGCATTGTAACGTTTGATGAAAACTTTACAAGAATTTAGTGATATGCCTACTTCTTTGTATTTTATAGTGAAAGTAAAGTTTACCTGTTCTTTGGTGAGATAAACTCAAGTCTACAAAAATCTTTCTAAATTCCAGACATTTACATCTACAAGAAAATTTACCAATTTTCCCTCAATGTCTAAAATAAGATTAGAGAGTCTAAACATTTTAATAGTAATTAAAAGATAAAAATAAATTTTAATTTTAGAAGTATGATAGAGAAGTCCAATGATGGAAAGAAGATCAAATATTGAATTGGTCAAAAGTGTGGGAAGAAGAGTCATAAAATTTTTTTGAAGGGGACAATGAAGTGATTTAGGTGCATGATGAATTCCATGTAGTTGTAATTGTAGATGTTAGGAATCCATCATTATGATGGAAGAAAGAAATTCTCTTACAAAACCTTGTCATGTTGTATAATGTTACAACTACAAGGAACAATGACACCTTTTAAACCAATGTATAAAGAAAAGGGCTATCAATGGGGACCAATGAAAAAAACCACTAAGGACTATAGAGAAAGGTTGAGATTATTCCATGAAAATTATAGAGTAGGACCCTGATATTTAATTGGTGATAGGTACGCTTGTTATTCAATCAAAAATAGAGACCATACTTTTTTATTTCAGTTCTATAAATTCTTTCATATCATGAAATGTTAGAAGAATAATTCCAGAACCCCATAAAAACATGGAAGTAGAGTTATCAATGAAGATGAAAAATGGGTAACTTATTACATCCCATGTATATTACTTATCCCTTGTCTATATTTATGGGGTGAAATTCCTAGAAAACATTTTGATACTTTCTCTAGAGGAATTTGATTCAATTTTTGGGCATGGATTGGATTTCATTATATAGGGATAATATAAAATCATGAGAGAAGGAAATAACCCTCTGTATCATGAATCACAATATGATTCTATAAAAGTGAAAGGATGATGATGAATACTCTTTAGTATTAATATCTAAAGTATGGATATTATTGCCTTATGAGAAATTATATCTAGCCCAAATGATTGAGATGAAGGAGGGAATTGTGCTTGGAGACATGCATATTGTGAGGGGTTATACTAATGTATTCCCAAAAACGTTTCCAAGTATTCATCTCGATTGAGAGATTGAGTTCTAAATCAAACTTACACCTGAATATCTACACATATCAAAAACCCTTAAAAATGGACACCATTGAGTTTGAGGAGATGAAAAAGAAGTTACAAGAGAATCTTGAAAATGATTTTATACAAATGATTGCTTCATGGTGGTTTGATCCAGTCCTCTTCATCAAGAATAAGGATGTGTTAATGTGTCTCCACACATATTCTCATGAACTAAAAAAATAAAGATAAAGAACAAGTATCTCTAACCATGGATAAAAAAAAAATTTGATCAACTATATGGATCCAAGTATTTCTCTTAAGTGGACCTTTGGTCGAGATACCACCAACTAAGGGTGAAGAAAGAATATTTTCCCAAAAATGCCTTTGAAACATGGTATGAACACTATGTTTTTATATTGATTCATTTCAGATTCACTAATTCTCTAATAATATTTATGGACTTAATGGATATAGCCTTCATATAATACCTCAAACAAATTTTGGTCATATTTGTAGATTATATTCTAATATACTCTAAAAGCAAGGAGGAGCATGATGAGAATTTGAATACTATAAAAAGGATATAATAAAGATACTAAATATGAAAATTAAAACAAATGTGATTTCTAGATGAAGTATCATTCATGGGGAATATTATATCCAGTAAAGGGATATATATAGACCCTTACAAGGCTCAGGTGATAGAGGAGTGTGATGTACCAACATTTGTACCAGATATTCATAGTTTCCTTATACTATCTAGGATTATATATAAATCGTGAATAACTTATCACAATTAACAAAACCTCTAACTATGATATATTAGAAGTTATTAATGTTTTTCTAGAATGGGTAATGTGAAGAGAGATTTAAGGAGTTGAAAAAGAGGCTTACCACTACACCAGTACTCATTATTCCCTTCGGTGGATAATCTCTTTTCTATACAATTATGGCTTAAAGAAGGGTTTCGGTTGGTTATTAATGTAGAATGATAATGTGAAAGAATAATCCTCAATACTATTTAATGTTCATGAGTATATCCATCCAAAACATGACCTAGAGTTGGTTGCAATATTATTTGTGTTGAAAATATGGATGCATTATCTCTATAGGGAGAAGAAAAAAAAAATATGAATCCAAAGAGGGAAAAATATATATTCACATTGAATGTTTTTAACATTTTATAACAAATATGGTTATAGATTATCAAGTACAATGTTTTCTCAATCCTTTACAACCATTCGAAAGAAAAAAAACTAATAGATTTTATAAGAATAAAGGATCTGAAAATTTTATTAATGATGGTAATAGAGAAGGATCCAATCATCTTATAGTTAAAAATGATGGATACAAGAACAATATAAGGATATTCATCTTACCTTGATCAAATAATTTCTCGAAAATCCTTTACTGAGAGGATTAAGGAGTCCCATAAAGGGGATGACATGTTACAGAAAAAAATAGTTAGAATTATAGTTTTCAATTTTTATGAAGTTAGATTTATAAGGTTTGGAACCTGGATATGTGACCCATAAAAACTAGAGAAAAAGGGGGAGATTCTGGATTATATGCATAGATCGCCCTTAGATATTCATCTAGGAAGCAGTAATATGTAAATAGATCTGAATGAAAATTTTTGGTGGGATTACATGAAGTGGGAGATTGCCAAATTTGTATCTCGATTCTTAGTGTGTCAATAATTAAAGGATGAATGATAGAAGTCAAATGGTATTATGTAACCATTTCCCCTAATGGTATGTAAATTATAAAACATGACCATGTATTTCATCATATGACTACCCAAAAAACCTAAAGGAAATAAAACCATAATTGTGGTAGTTGATCATCTTATAAATTTATAAAATTTCATTGATGTTAAGGAAAATTTATCTCTTGACCCTATCTATGAGATATACATAAGAAAAGTGGTAATATTTCATGTATTTACACTTTATATTGTATCTTAGTGAGATATAAGATTTACCTCAAGTATCTGGAGAAGCCTTTAATAAGTGTGCGATATAGAACTCAACTTCAGTAATGCTTATCACCCACAGATAGATAGCCAGTCGAGAGAACCATCCAAAATCTAGAGGATATACTCAAATCTTTTCAATGGATTTAAAAGGGTTTTAGGATCAATACCTTTCCCAATTAGATTTCTCATATAAAAAAAAATTTCATTCTAGCATTCAAATGGAACCTTATATGGATCTATATGGGAATCAGTGTCAGATTATTATATACTAAGTTGAGGTTGGAGTGTTGATACTGATGGGACCTGATATTTCTCAAGAGACGATATAGAAGGTTTAAAACATTCAACGTAATTTAAAATCCTTGAATTGTTTTCATAAAATATAAAAATAAAATCATTATTGATACATAGAGTTTAAGTTCAGAGATAAGGTGTTCCTCTATATATCACAATGGAAGAAAATGATGAGGTTTGTGAAAATGGAAAGATTTGTCCAAGATACATCAGCCTCTTTGATATCTTTGATCGCATTGGAGTAGTGTCCTATAGACTAGCACTCCACCTAACTCATCTCAGGTATATGATGTGTTCCATGTACCCCTCTTGAGAAAGAACATAACATACCACTCACATGTATTGAGTCCATAGGTTGTATTGTTATAGAAAGAAATTTTATATGAGGAGTGTCTAGTGAAGATCTTAGATCATAGAGACAAATTTCTATGAAATAATACTTCTCAACTAGTAAAAGTGTTGTGGAGAAACTATAAGTTTCACAAAGAAACATGGGAACCAGAAGTGGAGATGAAGCAAAATTACACTCACATGTTTTTAACATAGTTTGTAATATAAAATTTTGATGGATAAATTATTTAAGGGTAGAAGAATTTATAACCCTGAGTTTTTAAAAGGGAAAAACATGTATAACAGAATATGTGACACACAACACTGAACCCAATTGAATAATGATTATTTAAATAAGACCATCATAACATAGCCATTAAATTGTTAAGTATGAATATTATTAACTAATTTATGAAATATATTTAATTTTTCTACCCAATATTTAAATTACTAGGAAATAATCACTCAATTGTTTTAATAAATACATTTATTTTTCAAAAAATACATTTTCTTCAAAAAAAAATTAATTATTTTTGTGAGAAAAAATTATAATTAATTTTTCGGAACTTTTAGAAATTTCATTTTATAAAATTATCATAAATATTGAATTCAAAAAATATCTATATATATATAATATTAGGGTGAAATTTTGGTATTTTTAGGAAAGTAATGATTTTTATTGAATAGTGAAAAATATGATTTTTTTTTAAATTGTCATTTATTTTTAATAAATTAATTAATTTTAACGTTTCATTATTATTATTATTTTAAGTTTATCTTAAATAACTTAATTAATATTTAGTTAAATATAAAAACTTAATTATATTTAAATCATCTTTATACTATATTTTTCTATAATAATACTTTAACGCTTAAAAACATGTTTTTTTCTTCTAAAAATTGATTTAAAGTGCATAATATTTCTACATTTTAATTAATTAAAATAACCCATAATAAGGAATGATTCAAATTAAATGTATATATTATATATTGATAAATATTAATTTCAATTCATTTAATTATGACTACTTCTCATATATTAATTATACGATTATATTATTCTTGAAAAATACATTTGTTGAAAATAGTTTTTCAACACACATGTGTGTTTAATTTTAAATTTAGTTCTTCCAATTATATGAATTAAATTTGATAAAATACAATTAATATTTTTAATCATCATAATTTATATTTTATAAAAAGTTTAAATTAATTATTGGTAATAATTAATAGTAAAAACAGTAAAAAATAGTTACCGTGGTGAAAAATTAAAAGGGCAAAAGCGGTAAACCTTATAGGTAAAGATGATAAAAAGTTTAAAACATGTTTAATATGAATTTTAGTGCTGTTAATTAGACTGATCTCTCCTCTACTAATTTTTTTTTAATTTTGGATGGGATTGGCATGAGAGTGACTTCCCATTATTGAATAGTTTTGGGTATTTTCAAGAATTCTAATCCATATTCCTTATAAAACGGAACCCCCTCTCGTATCCCTTCCACACATCTAAAACCCATTGTTTTAGTTAGTAACTGACTAAATTAATTTTCTAATTTTATCCCATAAAATTCTAATCATTTTTTTCGATTTGAAACCCAATCTAGGAAGGCTTTAGATAAAATCCTAAAGTGTTGGTTCGAAGAAGATGTGAAATTAATTTCCCAGGCATCCTTTTTTTTTCTTTAAACACCATCAGATGTTAATCAATAATTCCCATAAAATAATATAAATATATCCTATATAAAATCATTGTATTATGTCACTTTCATCACCAAAATCTATATCCACTTCCATCAAATAGGTAAAACCCATCATTCATGTGTATAGAGATTATCGCCTCATGGACCGATGTGATTCGTTTTCCATCATCGCCACTCACGACAATTTATAATGATGGATTTAATGTTTATGTATAGTATTTAAGACTTATTAACCATTATTTTGAAGTAACATAAAATATTCCATGTCACACCCTGACCAGACACTTATATATTTTTTTATTTTTGGCCTTACTTTTATTATGTGGCATTCCTATGTGTTTTTAAGAAAAATGAATGTTTTTGGAGGGTCTAAAATTTTTCATGGATGGAAAATTATTAGAAGAAACCATGAACTAACCAAGGAATAAAATTTAAATCCTATAAAATGGCTATTTCTATGCTACACAATTAGGCGCATGACTGTGTAGTAGCCTCTACAGCTCGTGCGACCCAGAAAAAAGGTGACCGAACAATTGGTACATGGTCGGAAGACCATGTATCTGAACCCTCTGTCCTCAAAGGGGTTAAAAAATTATTAGTATTTTTATTATTAACATATTATTATTATTATATATATGTTTTATAATAAAAAAAATGGTTCTCCTCCCCCCTGACCCTCATAGCACCCCACCCCTCCCCTTTCCTTTATTACTTGACCGGATCACTTGAAGGGATCCCCTACATGTTGCACATAGTTAAATCCATTAGATTGGATTTTTTTTCTTCTATTTTGGTTATGATCAACTTTGGAGAGTTTCTAATCTCATTCTCCTTCCTTATTCTTGTCTTTTTCATGATTTGTTTTCTCCTGAGTGGTACACATGATTTAGTCCAAACCCCTACCCCATTTTTGTGTATTTATCTTATTTATCCTTTATATCTTGAGTCTTTAGGTCCCGTTAAGAACAATTTTATCCACTATCCTTGTAGGAAGTTTATTAACCTAGATATTTGGGTTGTTTTTGTTCCATTCACCAACTTTAAATAATTTTTAAATAGTGATTTAGTAATTTTTGAGTTTATGGTATCTTTCTCTAGTGAATTTTTGACCACCATTCATGAAGATGACTTACACACGTATGCATGGGTAAGTAATATATATACCCTATTTGTGAATATTACTTCATAGTTGGGGGAAGATATACATTGTATATATTGGTATATGTGTGTGTGTGTGTAAATGCATGTGTGAGTGAGCATTAAATATTGTATTTTGATTGTCTTTATTAAAAGAAGTATGTTTTGAGGCATATTCTCTTTATTAAAACATTAAATTTGAATTCATTGGTTTTATGATTATTTTAAAAGTGACTTTTTTATTATTATTTAGTATGTATGTTATATGATAATTGATTTTGGTACTCATAAATGGAATTAAAATTGGTTTAATTTATTTTCCTAGACTTATAACTTGTATAATCTTTATAAAGTATGTTTTCCATCTCTAAATGAAATGTAAATAATTTTAAATTTCCCATTGGGTATCTAAATTCTTTGTGTAATAGGAAATTTAAAAGGTGTTATGGTGTTTGTGAAATTATTTTGAAATGGATTTCCCCTATGTATTTATTGATATATAGTGCTCTGACGTCTAAAGGTAGGATTTGATTGAAAGTGAAATTATGTGTGGTTTGAAAAAGGGGATCCTCTATGAGTAAAAAAACTAGATCACTTGGGAAACCTAGGTTTCTTGTTGGGTTACTATGGACTAGTATTCTGGCCGACTTGTTATGGAAATGAACTGGGTTCCCTAAATATTTTATGCTACAAAACAAATGAAATTAATGATTATTCTTTGGGGATCTATAGAACTTTAAATATGAAATATCCATCATATTGTGAATGAGAACAAATTATATGGTTCGATCATTAATTAATTAGGATCTTATGCCCCAATTGACTTATATACTTAGTTATTTTCCATGGTTTTACTTACCTTTACTCCTATTTTCCATGTTAATAGTTTTAAAATTTACTTTGTTGTTATATTCGCATACCATGGAAACCATTTTATAATTAATTATATTTTATTTTTTTATGAAATTTATTTCATACTTTGAAAACCATTTTGAAAATTTGATGAAAAGTAGTTTTCATAAAAATTTATCATTATCACTTGTTTTTCTTGAATATTAGAAAAACATACTTTAATATGTATTATTTTTGAAGTGGCATGAATATATTTATTTTCATAGGTAAGTCAAAGGGAGTTGTTAATTTTTGGAATTACTACTAGTAATTTTAATTCTTATTCCTATATTCCTTATCATATTTTAGTTTAGGTTCCACTCACCACTAGTTCCCTCATTTTTTGAGTGTCATCCTATGGTTGATGATGACCCGTGAGGTCACATGGAGGTATATCTAGTTTATTTTTTTATACTACTAGTTACAGTTTTATATGTTTTGATTTATTTATTTTTTATAACTTATTCAGTTAAATAGTTCCAAATAGAGTTGTGATTGATTCTGGAAACTAGTTTCAAGCCTAGGAGGATAGGGAATGCATCTCAAGACTTATTGAGGACTAGATAAGGTGAACATTTTATGTTCTTATTCAGTTGATTCATGAGAAAATAGTATTGGAGTAATTAGTCATTTATATTTGGAGATTACCGGTAGTTTAGAGCTAGGAATTTCATAATCCAAGTTCTCACTCATGTGTAGTTACTTTTTGACCACATACTTGGAAGGACTCTTGAATTTACAATGTGGTTTTGTATAGTTCTCCCTTCAATCAAATCATGGCTCTCAGGTGTTTCAAGGTTTTTGATTTTTGTTTGAGATTTTTTTGTTGGTCTTTAGAATTTTATGGTTATCTTGGAGGAACTTAAAGGGGTGCCTAATTAATGTGTATTATATGATAAACTATGCACAAACCATGTATCTACCTCATAAAACCTTTGATGTGACTTCCGAGTTGGTTTATATCCTTCCAAATTGTGAGACCAGGCCTTATGTAGCGGTTTTTCTTTGATATTTTGAAATTTTGACCTGTTGAGTGGTGGGTTTCTTCTATTTTTTATTAATGATATATTTAGATGATTCTGAGTTATTTTATTTGGATTTTAAAAATATGTTTTTTTAGTAAATAGTGATTGGGTTATCAAAAATGGTTTTTCCAAAATGGAAGAATTGAATCTTTTTGAAAATGAAAGGTGTAGTTTTTATAGTGGGAGTTGTTTGGGAACTTTATCTCATACTTTTGAAAGTTATTGTGAGAAGTGGGATGAAAAAGTGAATTGGTAATTTGGTATATGATTGGTATTGATGATAAAAGGGTATGTATGACCCTTGGTATTTATTATGCGTCTTCACATATTTTTTTTTTGTGTCTATAAAGTACATATTGATATATATGCATGGATAGTTATAAGCTAAAGTGGGAGGATCACATATGTGAAAGTTTCTAGGGTTTTTTGGGGCAGTATTTAAAATCAAAAAAAAAATTTGATTTTCCAATTTTTTTTGGAAAAGGGAAATGATTTCCATTAAAAAATTCTTCCTTTATAGTGATATTTTGGTTTTTAAAGGGAAATGTGTGGTATTTTTTTTAATTTTAAAGTGTTTGTGCTGAAATGGATTTAAAAATGGGAAAACAGTTTTCAATTTTAAATCTTAAATGATGATTTTTACTAGAGGGGTTTTTTTTCTCCCTTTTTATGTGTTTCAGTTTATGTTTTATTTATTTTGAGTTGAGTTTTGATTTGGTTTTTTTGTGGTCATATGATTTCATGTTATTTAGATTATTCTATCTAAAAAGGTCCAAAATCATTCTGAGGAATCTCTTCTAGTTTTTTGGATTTTCCTAGACTTCAAGTAGAGTATAGAGTTGTGTTATTTTCATCAATTGTATATTTTTTTGGTAGAGGGTTGTTATATGTTGTGGTGTAACTTGATGAAGTTGAAAGTGTCTTCAGATCTTTGGGAACTATTGATTTCATGAGGGTGTTAATTGTCTTAGGTACGTTTTAAGGACCAGTACTGGACCAGTATAAGGTGATAATTCCATCCTCATTGCGATTCATAATGATGTGGGTGAACTTCAATACCACTTTAATCCAATAGTTTATTTTTTAGGAAATGAAGGAGAAGAATGTTTAAGATCTGATAGATGTTCGACATAGTTAAAAATGATGAAGGGGTATGTAAATCATTTCAATTAACTGGTGTCCTTTTTTACAAAGATATAGTCCAGCGATCAGTTGGATGCTTTTTTTTATGTGGGGTCTTCTTCTAGGGATCAAGGGTCACATTATTTCATCTGGTAAATTCTTAGAGGGAGTCTCATGGTAGTTGATTGTCCGGTTTCTTTTAGTGGTCATGGAGGTTCTCTATCTAATGAGGAGTTTGAATCAAATGAACCTGTATTAGAAAAGTATCATTCTTTAGTTACTAACTTTCATTCATCATACCACTCAATTATTTTCTTACATTTTGATTGATTTGGTCACTTCAATCCATCTTTCCATAATCCTTCAAAGGATTCTCATCAGTGTTTCCACTGGTGATAGTTAAAGAAGTTTGGTAATTTTCATCGCTGAAAGGAGCTTCGGTTATGGATTATGAGATCCTAAATAGGGTGAAGCAGATGTTTCAAGGTATACGGACCCTAGCTATTGTTCTTAGAGTGATGATGTTTACATAGTGAAGGAGTTGTTAGGTATGTGGGATATAGATCTATTTTGTTGTCTCTAACATCATGGAGGAATCCAGTTGAGTTTTCCCTTCCTATGGTTATACGTTTTGTAATCCGTTTTTTTTGTGGTTTTAGTGGATTTATTTTTTCATGGTTTTAGTTTTTATAGTAGTTTCTATTTGTATATTCTTGAGTATTATTTCAATTATGAATCTTTTTTTGTTATGGTGTTTTATTTAGACTCTTTCATTGAGGCAACCTTTTGTTGGGGGTTTATCCATAACAATTTTTTTAAATGGTGGGGAGGCCCACTATGGGTCTCGTCAATGTATTCTCTTAAGGTGGTCTAATTTTAAATGGTATGTTAAAAGGTCACACTGGTGTTAAAGGTTTTGTTTCTATTTGTGAATTATTTTATCTTGGGAAATTAAGGTCTCTCTAAAAACCTAAAATGGTGGGGAGACTAGTTTTGGAAAATATCATATTTAACCTAGAATACAGGTTTTTTTGATTTATCCTTGGTCATTTTTCAGTTTTTTTCCATTGTGATTATTTGTTTCTACCCCTCCAAACCCCATGTATGTGAGATGGTTGTATTGGATAGTGGGTCGCATGTTACATTTTTATGGAGATCGCAAGAAAACCATGATGGTATCCTTTCACAATTTCTATCTTAGGAGGTAGGGTGTTCCGTGTTGAGTGGTGTTTGTAAAGGATAGTTTATTATATTAGTACTTTAATTAATTTATTTTAGTCCTTTAGTATTGTCATATATTTCTTAGGTTTTTGATATGGTTCCTTGAGGATGGTTTTACCAGCTTCTTGGGGTCTTGGAGTTTTTGAATTGGGTGGAAAGTGAGTTCTCATTTCATAGTCAACCAGTGGTTGGGGTTTTATTTTGGTTATTCGCTTGATGTTTTTCTCGGTTAGTGAAGTATGTTGGGACTTTATGGGGGTATAAAGTGTTAACATAGGGGATCATTATCACAACATGAAAAGACATTTCCCTATTGTTTTATCTATTTTTGGTCTTAATTTTATTCTATGGCATTCCTAGGTGTTTTTTCATAAAAATAATAGTTTTTGGAAGAAATAATAAGGCACATGGTTGGCACACAATTATAAGTAACCATGTGATATCATAGATAAAAATATGTGGCCTAGAAAAAGGTTTTGTCCAAGATGCACAGTCAGGCGCATGGTCATGTGCTAGCCTTTGCAGTACATGTGGCCCCCTAAAGGGGTATCCTCCACCCTTTTATACACACAACACCCCACCCTTCCCCTTTACTATCTCACTCGACTGGCCACCCAGGAGGGCTCACCCCATGTGTCATACCTCATCTCCTCCCTTTGGTTGGCTATTTTCTTCCCTTATTTTGGGTGTGATAAACTCTTGTTAGTTTCTTTTCTCCTTCTCCTTCCTAATTCTCCTCTTTTCTTGGATTTCTTTTCTCATGGGAGGTGTGAGCGATTTAGTCTGAACCCTAACACCCTTTTTGGGTATTTCTCTTATTTCTCCTTGATGTCTAGGGTCCTTGGGTCTTATTGGGATTGATTCTAGATATGTAAATTTAATTTAATGGATTCTCCATGGTTTTTGGGTACATTTTTTTCTTCTGATAATATATTTTTCACAATTTCTAATTAGGGATATTGTAAATTTTGATTTTCTAGTATTTTTTGTAATGAATTTTGGACTTCCATTCATGAGGGTGACCTAAAAATGTATACAAGGGTAAGATAATTAGATATAACCTCTTTTTATATATTCCCTCATAGAGAGTGTAATATATAAATTATAGCTAAAGTTATATATATGTGTGTATAAATGCATGTTTGTGTAATCATAAAAGTGTATATTCAGATTATATTCATTAATAGCAGTGTATTTGTGGTAGGTTCCCTCTTTAAAAGACTTAAATTTTAATTTCTTGATTTTGTGATTATTTTAGAAGTAATTTTTTATAATTATGTAGCATGTATGTTCTATGAAAATTGATTATGCATCTTAGGAATGGATTTAGAATGTTTGCATGATTTTACTAGACTTCCAACATGGGTCTCCTTTTTCAAGCATGTTTTCAAAATTTGAATGAAATGTAAGTTATTTTAAATGTCCTATTGGTTTTTTATATGATTTTTAATGTTTAATTGGTAATTTCAAAGGTTTTTTAGTGTGAATGAAATGGTTGTGAAATAGATTTCCCCTATAGATTTTTTGAAAGATAGTTATTTAACATGTGGATTATTATTTGATTAAAATTTAACTTTTGCATGGTTTTAAAAAAGGTAAAGTTCCATGAGTTTGAAAAATGGAGCACTTGGGAACCCAAGGTGTCTAGGTGGGTTACTATGGACTATTTCACCGATAGGGTTGATATTAAGAAGACCTGTGAATTTTAATGCTTACACATATATTCCTTACCATCTTTCAGTTCGAGTTATACTTTTCTCTAGTTCAATCATAAAGTGAGTGTCATCTTATGGTTGATGATGACCCATAAAGTCACACGGAGGTATGTTTACTTCTTTATATTTATATTTCCAATTATAATTTTTTTTATTTTACTTTATTTATTTTCCCATTGTTCTTGGGATAAATCATTCCCAATAGAGTTATGCATGATGCCTTTCACTAGTTTTTATTCTAGATGGATCAAGAAATCCTATCGGGCCTTGTTCAGGGCAAGATCGGGTGACTAGTTCGGATTAAACCTGAGTTTTTTCGTGACATACCTTGTTAAATTACCATCCATTGAAAAATTATAACATCATTCATGTGTACGGAAGACTGCCGCTTCCTGAAGTATCATGATTTAATTTCCATTAAGTTATCACATTGATGTTATATGTATGTGTATTTTATTAAATAATTTTATATTTATGATATTATGTTCATTTTTTAAAGGTAAAATAACTCTTAGCTTCATTCCATCATGATCATTGAAAAATGTAAACATTACTCATGAGTACATATGACCTACCATCTCCATGATTTTAACATAGTTCGTTTTTTATTACCATATTTCATGGTTGGTCTCATTAGTATATTTGATGTATAAAAATGATATTTTTTAAAATATTATTATTCTATATATGATTAATTAATAATCTCTTTGACCTCATTCAACTTACCAAGGTGATTTTTGACTTATGAGACATACATCGTCAAAACATATGACATGAAGCTAAATGATTAATATCACCTAGAAATGAATCTAATAAAAGGAATAATAATCTTGAAAAGGTTTTTAATGAAAAAAAATAATTAATATAATTTTATTATTCTGGAAGATAAATAACACATGTGATGAATCCGACTAAAGGTAAGGGATCTATCTATGCTAGTTTTTACTTTATGTTATGAGCATTATCTCTCTAACTAAAGTTATCTCTCTCTCTCTCCATAATGTTATATAATTCTTGTAAATTATATAAATATGTATCTTAAATAGATACCTACCCATCCTCCATTCTTTTATTTGGTAATACATTCTTTATGTTCATTTCTCAAATTCCTTCTTTAGAAAAATTCTTTTTATTATAATACGAGGAAAGATTATGCAACCCAATTTCCTTCTATGGTTAATCCTTATGTTTATGCCTTTTGATTAATTCCTTATGTGGAACAAATATTCATTTAAATGAAACGAATATTATGGTTATTCCTAGATTTACATTGACCTCTAATGAATTTGGTAATGATTTAGTTTCATGATATATCATGCATAAGATAAGGGAGTGAACCTAATCCATTATGGGACATTGTACACCATGAGATCTTTTCTCAAAAGTTACCTTTGGCCTATGTTGTTTTCATTTTCTATATTTTTTCCACATTTTCTACGCTTCTATGATCTTATGATACTATTCTCTTCATATTATTCATCCATTTTTTTACTCATGTACCTTCTCTTTTATGACATCATGTTATACCTTTGACTCACATTCCATGATTCGTTATCCTTTTTATTCTATAGTTTATCCCATTTATTTTTAAGATCTTCAATGTATTTATGAGCTCACTATGGGGAATAAAATAAGGATTCCATGTTTTAGTTCTTGTTGATATATTATGAACACATTCTTACAAAGACACCAGCCCTTTTTTATCATGGTTTTTTATTAATGGATATTTATTTTAATAATCATTTAAAATATGTGTAAGACTATTTATTTCACTATACAAGTCTATTATGGACTCAAGGTAAGGTATTTTGTATCAATTTCCTTTCACAAAGAAATATTTTATTATTATAATCTTAATTTCATTTATATTGTGTATATACTTCCCTTTTTACATGTTATATCATAAATACATCATAATTCATGATATTTTAAGTTTCAATACAAGTTCCATTATCCAAGGGGATTTTAATTGAATGTTACCAAGTGCTAAGTGTCTTTTTAACTCAATTTTTATTCATTTGTTAATACTTCTACCTCATTGAGTTTGTTATGGGGTGATCATGTGTGAATTTATCTCTAAATTATTTTATTATTTATTTAAACTTAATTTATTTGGATTTACATATGTTTATATAATCAATTCATGGATTAATTATCACATTAAATGGAATGATATTTTCAAGGGGTTTCTTTGTTTCAATCTCATTTTCTTGAGACATGTTTCATGTATTACACCATAATTTCCACATACATTGAACTTACAACCTCATTAATGAATTTTATAAATTAATTCATCTATTTCATGTGATTTATAGAGCCATATCATATTCTTACTTTCAATGACTTCTTATTTGAATGCTACAAAAGTGGTAAAGGCTTTATCAGAAAATATTTTTTCTTTATGAGATTATTTATCTTCATGGTTCCTTTAGCAGAATCATATACTATTATTTGATTAAAAAATATATTTTTTATTATCCTCAGATTATGAATGTGGTTCAAATGTTTAATTTATATTTCCTCACTTATTTATTAAAGAAACACCAATGAAGTTGTTTGTAAGTGATATTGATCTTGTATCTTCTTTTAGATTGGGAATCTTTTTTTTCTATATCCATGTTTTCTAAAATGTTTTCAAAAATTTCTATTTATAAACCTGAATAATATTATCAAATTATTTTACCTAATATTTTAACTTATTTTAAAGGTTTTTAAAAATAAATGTCTTCATGTGTTGTGCATGGGTCTCTTTTTATTATCTCTATGAAATGTTTGAAATTTATGTTTAATTTTAGATTTTATAGCATGGAAAAACTTTCCCATCAGCATGAAACTTATTTTATTTGAATATTCATTTATAATTTTCCATTTTTATATTCAAATAAATGTTTTTTATAATGTTTTTTGTTTTTTTGTTTTAAAAACCTATTTTTAATGTGGAAAATGCAGTTTTATCAAGATTATTTTTAATGATCTTTTTATGGTATTTGTATTTATCAATGGTAACAACCCATGATGTTAAATATTATCCACTAAGGATGTTTTGTAATAAAATAATACTTATCCTTTATCTAGATGGATTAATATTATTTCAATGTGATTATTGTGGAAAATATTTCATTATATGTTTAAATCTTGCTATTAAAGACCAATTTCTTTTTAATGAATTTTCATCAGTATCAAAAACCCTTTTATGGTCTCTCTTTTTCACTGGGGATGTGGTCATGTTATAGCATCCATATTATTTATTTGGATGTATTATAATGGTTTTTGAAAATATATTATCATGAAACCACATTCTATTCCACAGGTATAGGAGCTATAAATGAATTTTTGTTGTTTTTAATAGTTTTATATTGAAATGTGAAAGATTAAAAATGATTAATTCATGAATGGTACATGGATATTATTAATGAATATTACTGAGACAAATATGGATCATGATTATGTGTGGTCATGATACAAATTATATGATGGGTGAGGGCCATTATATCTATCCAATGTATTGGATAATGTTACTTATCTTTTAAGGAAATAAGGATAGAGTTTATCAATGAGGATTCTCCATTGAATTTAACTAGAAACTAGTCATTTCGGATATAAGTAAACATATGTTATAAAGATAGTGTTCCACATTACCAACATATTTACTTTGTGATTTATGTGGTTTTTTAATGATTGGTTTTATCAAGATTGAAATCAAATGGATCATAATTATTGATTATTATGAATCTTGTCTTATGTTAAATATTTATACCATGTAACGTGAATTATGATATATATTTTTATGTTCATGAATTCTCTAATGTTATGGTCGTGTAGCTTGATTATTCCATCAGACCATTATTTTCATCTTATGCTCACTAATGAGATTAAACTGTTTACACTTATGTTTACCATTACTGAGCATTTGATCTCACCCTTATTGTATTTTTCCCCATGTTGTGATTAATTTTCATTGATATGTTATTCCTAATATGGTATTATGTGTGAAAATATTAGTTTTAGATTATATAAATCTTTATGAACCATTTTTTTATGTATCAAAGTTTTTATGTAAGAGTTTTCCCTAATTATCAAACACATTAAACCTAAAAGGAACATGGGTATGTATGTGGTCCAATATTTCAGTTTCATTTTTTATGTTTAGAATGGTTAGAATTAGGCCACGTTAATCAGTATAAAAGCCAAAAAAATGAAAATATTATGTTTTCATAATGGTATTCATAAGTGAAACTTCAAGGATACTATAGTTGGTATCACAGCTTGGGTTTAAACATCTTTGGATATTAAGAAATTTCCATGTTAGGATATATTAAGAGTTATGTATACCATCATAAGATTATGTGTTTATCATTGTTCATAAGTTATAATTCATATACACCTCTTTTAATGTTTTAATATATGGTATTTTAAGATGTTTAATCATATTTAAAGATATTTTTTATTTTCTTATGGTACATGTAACCCTTTAGTTTAATGTGAATTTTTATTTTTGAAGAATTCTAAAACAAATTGGGGATACATATTTAAAGGTATGTGATAAACATTGGGTTTAAAAATTTCATTAATGTTCAGGTTATTAAGGTTCTTAGGGATATAAGGTTATTTATTTATGCAATGATATACATTGAACCTTTTGTTTAATTATTGAATTTTAGAGATTAATATATTATTTTATAATATTAAGTATAATTTATTTTGGGAATTATCTAATATTTTTCTAGACATTTTGGTTTGGTTAATGTCTAAATATTGTAGGAATATATTTTCATCCTTTTATGGATTATGTGATCTGATAGAATTTTATTTTAGTGCTCTAGGAATGAAAACTTCATCTTGAATACACATCATTGGGGAAAAGATGATATGGTGGTGTAAATTCATTAAATTATGGAATAACATGATTTTAGAGACTCTTCTATACACCATGAAAAACATTGAGTTGACATATTCCTCTTGGTTCCATTCCCATGTCATGAGTTGAGATTCTCATCATCAATTCCCCGAGTACCTTGAGTCGAACCATTCCTCAGGAAACTCCTCCAAACCATATCACTTGGATCCTCTTCCAGGTCAAACCAGAAAAATCCGCCCTTGCGTAAGTCCTAACACCATCCATTTTTTGGCACTTTATGCCTAATAGTCCTTTCTACATGACTATAAACTATAGTACACCCTATGTTCAAAACATAGGATGCCTCTTTCCCCAAAAAATAAATGTCTTATGCACCAATCATGAGATTCCAATAGTCCTCTATACATGACTATAAAATGTAGTACTCCCTATGTGACAATCATAGGATGCCTCTTTCTCCAAACAAGAGATGCCTTATTCTCTAAGCATAAGATGCTAACAGTCTTATCTATATGAATATAAACTGTAGTGAACCCTATGTTCCAAACATAGGATACCTCTTTCTCCAAACAATAGATGTCGTATGCTCCAAGAATAAGATGCCAATAGTCCTATCTACATGACTTTAAACAATAGTAATACTTATGTTCCAAACATAGGATGCCTCTTTCTCCAAATAAGAGATGCCTTATGTTCCAAGCATAAGATTCCAATAGTCTGATCTACATTAATATAAACTGTAGTACGCCCTATGTGCCAAACATAGGACACCTCTTGCTTTAAACAATAGATGCCTTATTCTCCAAGCATAAAATTCCCAATACCATGATTACAATGGCATAATTTCAAGAGTGTTGGAATCCGTTCAAACATTCCATTACACCACCTCACGCTTTGCATGTCCTCCATTCGGATCTTCATCATCTTCCATGTCTGAAGGGATCCCCTAATGTCCTTGTCCCATGCCCCATCGTCTCACCTACCGTCCTGGGCCAACGCCCCGTAATACTTTGGAAAACACTTCAAGTCAGGTTCTGTGTTTCAAACATAGTCAGCAGTAGACCTTCATTTGTTTGTCCCCATTTCAGTCTAATGCGATATGGATACTATGTTCAGAACATGGTCAATAGTTATCCTCCATTTCCATGCCACCCTCACTGTGTTCCAAATGTCAAGAATGTAATTTACACACTTCATCTCCCTTTTTTTGGACTGATTCCAATGCCCCTTGGTGTTATCCTACTTGTGCACTTGTGCATAGCTATTGGCACCAATTATATACCTAAACCCACCAGTGAGTTGGGATGCCCTCATGGCCAGACATGAAGAAGACATACGGGCAGCATCCTTGTGTAAGCCCCCATTCACCATTGTCGCTCCATAGCGGCACTCGGGAAGCCTCCTTGCGTAAGCCCCATCCACCATTTCTGGTCCATAGAGGCACCCCGGGTAGCTTCCTTGAATAAGCCTCAGTCACTATTGTTGCTCCATAGTGGCACCCGGGCAGCTTCCATGCATAAGCCTCATTCACCAACGTCGCTCCTTAATAGCACCTAGGCACGCTAACAGCTATTGCATCTTCACATATCCATGATAACATGGACCCCCAATGGGATCACCTCATGAGACACCCCCCCCCCCCACCAGGGCATTGTTGGTGCACTCCCTTAACCAAGGTATAGAGGGTACCATTTATGTAAGTCCCAGGGGTGAAGAGTGAACCCACCTCATCCGAGCTGCAGGATATTAAACTGATAAGAATAATCATCCTCAGCACATGACATTAAACTGTGACTTCCCCCCATGCATCCTACGCGGGGAAAGGGAAACCATATCGGTGTAATCCCCTAGCTTTTATTACAGGAGGTAGAAACCCTACCCCTCCTTTCTTCGGTTCCAAATCTCTCTCCCATTGGGCTTTGTCACCATTGGGCCTCTACCCTGGAGTAAGTCCCAATATCCATCTCATCAGTCTGCTAACTATGCGTAAGCCCCATCCCACTTCCCACGTACGCATCTTTTGAGACATGATCTTCAGGTCCTTGCTGCCTCTTATTTCTCACACCGAGAATGAATCACATAGGCTTAGAGTAAGCATCAGCCATAAAATTATCTTTGGGCTGCCTAGAGTGTATTCCCCACAGCCTCATCTCAAACTACGAGGACTTTGATCCTTGCCAAGGCAGGGTACGTAGGAATCCTCCCTAAGCTTCAAGCCATACATTATCAATATGGACCCCAGGTCCTTATTCATATCGGTTCAAAGACCTCTATATCTTAACTACATGGACTTTGATCCTTGCTAAGGCAGGGTACGTAGGAAGCCTCCTTGAGGTTCTAGCCCACCACCATCCATTGGTCCTGACCATCTTCATGTCAGTGCACCAAGCCCCCATTCCAAACTACGTGGACTTTGATCCTTTCTAAGGTAAGGTACGTAGGAGGCCTCAACAGAGTTCAAGCCTAACAACCATTGGTCCCGAATCCCTTTACATCAGTTCACCAAGACTTTGGGATTCCTCATAGCATAAGGCCCAAATCCTCCCCCATATGAACTATGAGGACTTTGATCCTTGCCAAGGAAAGGTGCATAAGAAGCCTCCCTGAGGTTAAAGCCTAACACCTAGTCGTTTCGACCCACCTTCATATTGGTTCTCCTATACCATCCATCTGGATCCCAGGTCCTTATTCACGTCGGTTCACCCCCGGCCTACATGACATTAAACTATAGACCCCATTCAGCGGTAAGCTGTTGTGCCCGCGCAGTGGTAAGCCATTGTTTCCTTCGACCAACATTAAGTCGTTGTGACATTCATTGGAAAGTCATTGTAATCCCCTTAGCTAGGTCCCACATCTTTGGTCCGTCCTAGTGATTTCAAACCAAACCGGTCTACTAACCCCACTTAATCCCCATACACATCATCGGGTTGTTGTCCTATGTGTACACCCCAACTCAAGCTCATCGCCTAATCTTTTCCTTAAGCCTATGTGTCTCGGGAAGGTCATGTCTCAACCCAGAGGTCAACTTCCTCCGGGTCCCATCCATGCGTCCATTCTCACGGGTTGCCTCCTAAGATTTCCCATCACCCTCTTGAACTATACAGACTTTGATTCCTTGCCACGGGGATACGTGGGAAGTCTCCTTGAGACTCATTCCCAACATTACCATCATCCTCACGGTGGTTCCATCCCATTCACCACCCTCTTCACTTAACCATACATCATCCATCTTAATTCTTATTTGGGCCACCACATCCTGGTGAGGTCATGTCAACCCCTCTACACCAGTGTACCCTTCAGGGGTTACACTCATCTGATCCACTCTAGTTAGTGTTCTGATCAGTCTGGTCTGCCTCTGCTGGACATTAAACTTGCGGCATACCCTGTGTGAAAACGGAAAGATGAGTAAAACCACAGAGACATACCTATGGCATATAATTCCTCGCATTCGAAACAAGATGCCTCGGGCTTTTTCACCCTCAGGAAGCACTATAATAAGGGGAAAAAGACAGACTCACCAGTGTTTTAGTGCTCAGACACACTAGAGATGCCTAACATGAATATTCCTCCGACCAAAGGTTGCTGCCCTGACTTGAACCCTAGGAATGTCCTGATAGAAGAAGCGTAATTAACCGGCGTCCAAGAAGATATGGCACCGGCAAGAGTTTCAGGAACAACGTATTAAATCTATGAGGTAGTCTCAGAGTAGGTAATGAGTTCTGAGGAAGAATCCATAGAAGGATGATCCGACATCCCATAATCTTATTTTTATCATGGAGTAAACATCTCTGAATAAGCGATGGATGTCGCCCGCCTTTGGAAAGCAGGAATATGGGGCAACGAAACCGTGCCCTTCGTCCTCAAGTAGACGGACGCATGCACGCCCTAGTTAAAGCATCATAAATTGTTAATTTTTATTAAAAATAATCTAATTAATTACATTGAAACCATCATTATACTTTATTTTTTGTATTACTTTATTTTTAGACATAAAAGTGCATTTTTCTAAAAATTGTTTTTCATTGTGTTTTTCATTTTCAACTTAATTATTTTGTTTTATAGAAATTTAATCTTGAAAAATGGATTCCATATTTGGAACCAGGAAGTTATAATTTGTTAAATATGTCCCTTTTATATTTGGTCTTTGTGAATAGTAGCTGTAGTAAATTTTGGCGTCATGGTAAATGTAAATTAGGTAATTAAGGTTAGAAATAATGTGATATGGCCAAAACAATTTCTATAGCACTTGTATTTATTTAATTTTATATGTGTTTTTCAGTCTATAATATTCAATATTAGAAACTTGGTGATTTCATACTACTTTTCTTTGATTATAAAATTTATATAATTTTAAGTAAATATAGAGGAAAAAATGTTACTCTATTTCTTTTAATATGAATAGTTTGTTACAAAAAAGATAAAAAAATTACATTAGGTGATAAATTGTTATTTTATAAAAATATATATATATTATCATTCAAATTTATTTTTATTTTTTAGAAATGAAATAATTACCCTAAAGGCTTATGTAATATCGACATAGTATTTATTCAATTTATATAAAAATAAAATAAATGATTTTAGAAACACTAAATGTAATATTTTTTTAATGGTAGTATTTTTATTGAAACAATTATTATCTTACAAATATATCAATTTGGAGTCATTTTTATAAGGAAACTAACTTATATTAATTTAATATTATAAGAAATTCCAAGAATTCCCTTCCCTCACTTATAAAGGGCCCCCCTCCTCCTCACCTCTCTACACTGAAAGAACCATTTGGTTCAGTAAATAACCAAAAAATATGACTTCCATTCATCCCTTCCCATATTATAGAGGTATTATTTTAGGTATAATACCATAATTATAGGAATTAGTGTGTTAAGAAAAGTCGGTTTTCTGTGTGAGTGGTATAGCTTTTAATAGAATGTTTTTATTTTATTTCTTCCTATACATCCTTAAAATCTTCTTAAAACAAGATGAAAAAATATAATAATATGTTTCTTTTCAATAAAATAACATATATCCACCACATCTTCCATCAAATGGTAAATGAAACACTTGATTCGTGTGTACAATGAACCACCACCTCACTAACTGATGTAATAAATCACCATAACCACATCTCATTGATAATTATAATTATGGATTTAATATTTATATATAATATTAATTAATTAATTATCATTATTTTAATATATTATACCATTTATTTTCTTACATTTCCATCTATTGAAAAATGATAATGTCGTTTGTGCGTATGTGTGGATTTCCACCACCATGAAGCGATGTGATTTTTTTCATAACCACATCGCATGAATGGTATATATAAGTGTATTTATAGAAATTATAGTATAGTTATGAAATATTAATAATTATTTATGGATAATATAATACTTATATACCTTCAATTTTGTTTGTTGAAAAATTTAAATGTTACTCATGCGTATGTATGACCTACCGTCTCTATGATGGTAATATAGTTCATTTTTATAACCATATATATTGGTTAATTTTAAAAGTATAATTAGTGTATAAATATTATTATTATTTAATTATTATTATTATTATATATATGAATTAATATTTACCTCTTTGACAATCGTCAATATACCAAACTCATTTTGAAATTATGAATTAAATGTCATTAAAACACGCGATGTGGATACAACCGATTAAGTACTTTAATATGGAATTAATATTGAAAGAAATAAATATTTTAATAACAAGGTATTAAAAATGGAAAATGTTCTTATGTAATTAAATAAATAATATAAGTTTATTATATAGGAGTTAAAGGACATAGATGGAAAGTTTGGACTCGAGGTAAGAGATTTCATCTAAATTTATTTTCATTGAGGCATATTTTAATTTCATAAATGTAATTTATTTAATATAGTGTATATAAATCCACTTTTACATGTTATATAGTAAATAAATAATAAGAAATGGTATTTTAAGTTGTAATCCAAATTATTTCATCTATAGGGATCTTAATTCACTAGAACTAAGTGGTAATGGTTTTCTTAATTCAATTTCCATTAATTAGGTTATACTTCCATTTGATTAACTTTGTTATTACCTAATTATATCTGAATTTATCTCTAAATTGTTTTATTATTTATTTAAATTAAATTTATGTTGATTTAAATGTGTTAATATAATCAATTCATATATTTTTTCACTTTTATATTTTTTATCTTTGCAAGTGTTTTCTTTTTCTTAATCTCATTTTCTTGAGAAATTTTTCATGCGTTATACCGTGATTTCCTTGTATGTGGTAATTAAAATCTCATGAATTATTTTTGAAATGTTAATTCAGGTAATTAATGATAATTATATATCCATATCATATTATTACTTTCAATGAAATTGTATTTGAATGTTTCTAAATCATCAAAGGGTTTATGTTATAATAACTTTAATTTTCAAGATTGTTTATCTTTAATGGACCTTTGGGAGGAATCATATGACATTAATTTCTTTAACCACATATATTTTCTTATCCTTTATTTATTAATGTGTTTTAAAAGTGTAGTAACCAATTATTACCTAATTTATTAAAGAAACATCGAGAAAGTTGTTTATAAGTGATATTAATCTTGTGCATTATTTTAGATAAGGAAACATATATTTCATATCCATGTTTTCAAAAAAAATTATATGAAACTTAGTTTATAAACATAAATTCTTTCCAAAAGTTATTTTTCATAAACTTTTAACTTATCATAAAATGTTTTAATAGGCTATTTCATAGTATTTTTTACATGGGTCACATTTGACTCTATTTAAACAATGTTTTAAATAAATGTTTAATTTTACCTTTTTTAAAATTGATGAATTTTCCCTCTTTCATGACCATTATTTTATTCAAAATTTACATTATATTTTTTCATGGCTATTTTCAAAAAAATATATAACGGTTTGTAAATTTTTTGTTTTCAAAAGTGATATTCAATGTGGAAGGGGTATTTTCCTCAAGAATATTGACAATAACACTTTATGTAACTTATTCTACACTAGTGATATATTTTGATGGTAGAATAATTTAATTTATCTAGAGGTATAATAGATTTTTCAATGATATTATCATATAGAACATTTATTTTACAAGGGTAAATCATTTTATGAAAGAAATATTTCTTTGAAAGTTGTTTTTATCAATGTAAACATCCTTTAATGATTCCTCTTCTCCATAAGTATTGTGGTCTTATGACGCTATGCATCTTATTTATCAAGAATTTTTATGATGGTTTTTGAAAATATATTACCATGAAATCAATTTTGTTCCATATGAAACCAATAAATAAAGGAATTATGGCTATTTTCAAGGGTGTTATATTGAAATGTTCAAGCTTATGAAAGATTTATTCATAAAAAGTAAATAGAAATTGCTGATAGTGATGGATGAGACTGATATAGATCATGATGAATAGTTATACAGATATTGTATATATAATGGTGGATTCCAAATATAGTTCTCCAATGCATTGGGTAATGTTCCTTGCCTTTTAAGGATGAGAGGGAGTTAGACTGGGGGTTTCTTCTATATATTTTAAATGGATCTAGTTATTTATAAAACTAGTGAACATGGGATAGGAACATAATGTTCCAAAATTCCAACATAATCTGTTTATGATTCTGATAGATTTTTAATGATTCCTTCGATAAGGATTTACATAACCAAGCTCATGATTATAGATTCGTATAAATATTTTCTTATGTAAAATATTTATCCCATTTATTATAAATTAAGGTACATATTTTGATGGTATGAATTATCTTATATAATACTGATGAACTTTGATTCTTTCATCATATCCATATGCTAATCATATACTATCTGATGACATTAAATTGTTAATTATTATGGTTAACCTTACTTAAAGTTTGATCTCACCCTTCTCATGTTCCCATTTCCCCAGGATGTGAAGAAATATTCTCATAATAGTTCTCCTAATATGGTTACTATATAAGATAACATAGTGGGAGATGATGTAGATCTTTATGAATGAATTATTTATGTATCCAATTTTTTATATAAGAGTTTTTTCTAATTATATAAAACTTTAAACCTAAAGGATCCATGGGTATATAAGTGATTCAATATTTTAGTTTGATATCATACGTTTTGAATTATTAAAATTGGGCCAGATTTATCAGTATCAAATCCAGAAATGTAAATTATTTTTTTAGAAACGGACCTGGGATTGAGGTTCTGAAGTTATTATAGTTGTTATTAGATCCTGGGTTTTGATAACCTTGGATATTAAGATATTTTCATGTAAGGTTATCTTAAGAGTTGTGGATACCATCATTATTTTATAAGTTTAAGGTTGATCATAATTTGAAAGGATTATAAACCCATTATTCAAATTTAAGTGATGTGATTTTAAGATGATTAATGATAACTTGGGAGACGTTTTATTTTTTTGAGGTATATATAACCCTTAGTTTTAACATGAAGTATTATTTCATATCAATGCAATAACTTGTTTGGGGATGTATTATAAAAGACATAATAGAACCGTTGAGTATATATTTATTTAATTTTGAGGTTATTGATGTTATTTGGGATATATGGTTATTTATTTATGGAATGATAGATGTTGAAACTTTTGTGTTATTATTGATTTTTTTAGATATATGTATTTTTTCATCATATGAGGTTTTATTAATTTTGTGAATTATATTACCCTATGATAACCATTTTGGTTTGATAATGTCAAAATAAAAGAGCTATAGGTCTCTATAACTTTATTGATTATGTTATCTGATAGAATTTATTTTACTTTTGTTTGCATGAAAAATTCATCCTGAATACTAATTGTTTGGAGAAAAATATGAGATTATGATTGACATTGATTAAAATATGAAATTATACTTTTGAAGTAAGTTTATTTCCTTTTATTCATAATCTAAATGTTAAATTATGTATTCAACTATTGAAAAAATATAGAGAAACAAAAATTGTATCCTATTACCTTGAATTATAATGAATCAATGGCCTTTTTTACCCCTCGTTGATTTATGGTTTTGTGGAAATTATCTTTATCATGATCATTCACATTATTTTGTTCAATTTTCTCTATCACTCTCCATATTTTTTTAGAAATTATGTTTCTCCTCATCGTCCATATTTTCACTTCTCACTAATGTTATCATAATTGGAAACTGAGTTATTCATTATTTCAGATGACCTTTATATTTCTATTTCCCTCTTTTCAAGAGGAATGTTTATTAACCCTTATTATGATGTGGAATTTAAAAATAGATATTTTCAAATTTAAAACCATTAATTACAAATCCATAGTTAAAATTTCAATGATTGAATTTTTATAAAGTGGAGATAATTTAATATGCCCAGATTTTAAGAGATCACTATCTTTGATAGAGTATACGACATGCAACACTAAACATAAAAAAATAAAAAAAAATATTATTATTAAAATATGATTATTATAAAAAACTCATTTCATTGGTGAGAATTAATAGGAATAAATAAATAATAAAATATATATAATGTTTATACTCAATTTAAATTAATTGATTAATTATTAGGAAACATACACCTAATTTTAAGTAATTTTATTCACTTCAAAAATAAATTTTCTTCAAAGATAATTTTTATTTATTTTTATGATCCATTATTATTTTTAATTTGTTGAAGTTTTATAATTTTTATTTTATAAAAATGATACTGTTTTTTAAATTATCATATAAAAATTATATTTGGATGAATTATTGAGAATTTTATAGAAAGTTTTTTTTAATGAATAATGAATATGATTTTTTTATAAATAACTGGATTTAAATTGGAAGAATTAAAAAAGAACCATTTTGTTTCAAAATGATTTCAACATAAAATTAGTTAATTTATATTATAAATAATAAAATTAATTACATAGCATCATAATTATAAATTATTTTTTGTATAAGTTAATTTTGGGGCTTAAAGACATTTTTTTAAAATAATTCATTTTGTTTTAAATTTTTATCATAAATTAATTTCAATTAATTATAAATATTAAATCATAAAGAAATAGATTAAATAGTTTTATTCTAGTGGTCTAAATTTTTTAAAAATTTCCTTTTTATTTTATTCTAATATAAATATTAACTATAGTAAATTTTTGTTACCACGGTAAAGGTGAATTAGGTAATTAAGGTTAAAGATAATCGGACAAGGCCCAAAACTCTCCCAAAAAAGGTATTTATTTTATCTTAACGATTAAAAAAACATGGAAATTAATTTCCACTTACAATTGATTATAACATTTATATTATTTTAACTAAATATAAAGTAAAAAAATTACATTCTTGATTTTAATACCTATAATATTTTACAAAAAGGATGGAAAAATTATGATCAAATATAAATGGTTATTTTATATATAAATTATTTTTATCATAGTAATTTATTCGTTATTTTTTAGTGATGAAACAATTACCTTTATTCGTATGCAATACTGATCATGTATTTATTCAGTTAGTATGAAATTAAAATAAATGATTTTAAAAAATATAAAATTAATATTATATTAATGAGGGGATTTTTACTCAAAATATTATTATCTTTTAAGTTTATAAGTTTGTATCTATTTCAAAATTAAAATCAATTTATATTAATTTAATAATTTCCATGAATTCCATTCCCTCACATATAAAAGGGAAACCCCTCCCCTCTCCTATCCACACTTCAAGAACCCTTCAGTTTAGAAAATGCCTAACCAAATACATTATTAACATCCAAAAAAATATATTAGAGGTATTATTTTAGTTATAATTCAAGCCTTATAGGACTTAATGCCTAAATAAAAGGAGGTTGTATGAAGAATAGTTATAACTTTTAACCAAATGTTTTAGTTTTATATTTTCTTCTACCTCCTTCAAATCTTATTAAAATAATATTAAATATTAACAATATTATATTACATATAATAATATGTTTTTATGATAATTACATAATTGATACCTATATAACTTTTCATCAAATGGAAAATGAATCCATTGGTTTTTAAGTACGGTGGACTACCACCTCATGAATCTATCTAATTAATTTTCCATCCCTAACTCTCAAGAATTGTTATAATGATGGATTTGATGTATATATATTATATTAATGAAATAATTATCATTAATAAAATATAATATATCAACCATTTTCTTACATTTATATCCATTGAAAATTTGAAATGTTATTTGTGCACATGTGCGGATTACCACCTCCACAAAGAGATACAATTAATTTTTCATAACCAAATCTCATGGGTTCTATATGTAAGTCTATTTAACCAAAGTATTTTATATTTACGATTTTATCTTAATTATTTAAATATAATATAATACTTACCTTATTTTCTTTATGTTCATTGAAAAATTGAAATGTTACTCATTTGCACGTACAACTTAACATCTCTATGATTGTAATATAGTTAATTTTCCATTACCATATTTCATAGTTGGGCTTAAAAGTATAATTAATATTTAAAAATAATAATTATGACATAGTTATTATTTTTTATATTATGTAACAATTACCTCTTTGACCACAACCAACATACTAAAGTTGTTTTTATATTATAAATTGAATATCCTCAATACACCCGACATGGAACTAACTAATTATTTAATTATGTCATTAAAATAAAATAAATAAATAGTTTAAGAATAATTATTAAACTTGTAAAAGTTTATTAATAAAATAAATAATTGATATCAGTTTATTATATAAGAGTTAAATGACATACACTACTGGAAATACAATATTTCCCAACGGTTCACAACCGTTGGGAAAGCCCCTCTGACCATTGGTATATGATATACCAACGGTTCTGATAACCGTAGGGAAGTAAGCCATTGGGAAAGGTTTTCCGAACGGTTTACTGGTAACCGTTGGCATAGACTCACAAAATCCACCCTATCCCAATGGTTCTGCCCAAACCGTTGGGATAGTTTTTCCCAACGGTTTGGGAGAACCATTGGGAAATACCAATATCCCTATAGTTTTCCCAACGGTTCTCCCCAAACCGTTGGGATATCCCCATGGATGAACACTTTCCCAACGGTTTAGAACCGTTGGGAAAAGAGATATTTACCAACGGTTCAATGAACCATTGGTAAAAAAATCTTTAGGATTATATGCCAACGGTTTTAAACCGTTGGCATACCCTATGCTGTGAAAATTGTAGCAGCCTGCAATTTGCATAGCCCCTGTCCATCAGGCCCCTCTCCATCAGGCCTCATTAGGCCTCATTTTGACCTCATTTTCAATCCAATTATTGTACCTGCAATAAAATAAAACATACATATACAATTACGAAACTATACACATCCATAATTAAATTAGAATTCATAACGTAATTATAAACGTACATAATTCATATATAATTCAATTTAAAATTTAGATGAAAATTATATGTGGAATCCGAAATTCAATTCATAATTTGATCGGTTTTTTCTATACCATATATTTTTACCTCAAATGATGTCCATTTTAAACAAAATACATACACCTAAAGTGATACCGGCCACAAATAAGGGTGAGTTATTTCTGAAGTGGTTGAGCAGACGGCACCTCAATCGGACGTGTCGTGTGCCTGCGGTGATCGAGAACGCAGTTCTGGTGTCATAAACGGCCAAAACTGGCGTCAAACGGTCAAATTCATAGCGGACGACCTCAGATTGACCTGAAACCACCGTGAAACATTCAAATTATTATTCGTGACGTGTACGCACAGACGGCACCTCAATCAGACGTGCGGTGTGCGTGGTACGACTCAATATGCGCTTTTTAAGTGTTGGGCGCGCTTCCGAAAGGCGTGTGGGGTGGTCCAAACCGGCCAAAAGATGTCGGATTGGCCTGAAATCAGACGAAAATAATGGTTGAGTGAATTTTGAATTGGTCGGGTAGACGACACGCCAATTGGAGGTGTCGTGCGCCCGCGGTGACCGAGAACGCACTTCTGGTGCCATAAATGGCCAAAACGGGCCTCAAACTGTCAAATTCAGAGCGTATGAAATCGTATTGACCTAAAACCACCATGAAACATTCTAATTATTATTCGTGACGTGGAAGCGTAGACGCCACGTCAATCAGACATGCGGTTTGTGCGGTACGACTCAATATGCGTGTTTTAAGTGATACGCGCGCTTCATAAACGCGCGTGAGGGGGGTTCAAACGGGCCGAACGAAGTCAGAATGGACTGAAATCAGATAAAAAATACGGGTGAGTGATTTTTGAAGTCTTCGAACAGACGACACGTCAATCGGACGTGCCATGTGACCGCGGTGACCGAGAACGCAGTTCTGGTGTCACAAACGGCCAAAACAGGCGTCAAACGGTCAAATTCATAGCAGACGACCTCGGATTGACCTGAAACCACCGTCCAATATTCTAATTATTATTCTTGACACGTACGCACAGACGGCACGTCAATTGGACGCGCGGTTTGCGCGGTACGGCTCAATATTCGTGTTTTAAGTGATGTGCGCGTTTCATAAACGCGCGTGGGGGGGTCCAAACGGGCTGAATGAAGTCGGAATGGCCTGAAATCAAACAAAAAATACGGGTGAGTGATTTCTGAAGTGGTTGAGCATAAGACACGTCAATCGGACGTTCCATATGCCCGCGGTGACCGACAACGCAGTTCTAGTGTCATAAACGGCCAAAACGGGCGTCAAACGGTCAAATTCATATCGGACGACCTCGGATTGAGCTGAAACCACCGTCCAACATTATAATTATTATTCGTGATGTTTACGCGTAGACGGAACGTTAATCGGACGTGCGGTTTGCGTGGTACGGCTCAATATTCGTGTTTTAAGTGATGTGCGCGCTTCGTAAACGCGCGTGAGGGGGGTCCAAACGGGCAGAACGAAGTCGGAATGGCCTGAAATCAGATGAAAAATACGGGTGAGTGATTTCTGAAGTGGTCGAGCAGACGACATGTCAATCGGACGTGTCGTGTGCCCGCGGTGACCGACAACGCAGTTCTGGTGTCATAAACGGCCAAAACGGGCGTCCAACGGTCAAATTCATAGCGGACGACCTCAGATTGAGCTGAAACCACCGTGCAACATTCTAATTATTATTAGTGATGTGTACGCACAGACGGCACATCAATCAGACGTGCGGTTTGCACGGTACGGCTCAATATTCATGTTTTAAGTGATGTGCGCGCTTCGTAAACGCGCATGAGGGGGTTCCAAATGGGCCGAACGAAGTCGGAATGGCCTGAAATCTGACGAAAAATATGGGTGAGTGATTTCTGAAGTGGTCGAGCAGACGTCACGTCAATCGGACGTGCCCTGTGCCCGCGGTGACCGACAACGCAGTTCTGGTGTCATAAAAGGAGAAAACGGGCGTCCAACGGTCAAATTCATAGCGGACGACCTCAGATTGTGCTGAAACAACCTTGCAACATTCTAATTATTATTCGTGATGTGTACGCATAGACTGCACGTCAATCGGGCATGCGGTTTGCGCGGTACGGCTCAATATTCGTGTTTTAAGTGATGTGCGCGCTTCGTAAACGCGCGTGAGGGGGGTCCAAACGGGCCAAACGAAGTCGGAATGGCCTGAAATCAGACGAAAAATACAGGTGAGTGATTTATGAAGTGGTCCAGCAGACGGAACATCAATCGGACGTGCCTTGTGCCCACGGTGACCGAGAACGCAGTTCTGGTGTCATAAACGACCAAAACGGGCGTCAAACGGTCAAATTCAAAGCGGACGACCTCAGATTCACCTGAAACCACCGTGAAACATTCTAATTATTATCCGTGACATGTACGCGTAGACGACACGTCAATCGGACGTGCGGTGTGCGCGGTACGGCTCAATATGCGTGTTTTAAGTGATGCACGCGCTTCGTAAACGCGCGTGAGGGGGGTCCAAACGGGCCGAACGAAGTCGGAATGGCCTGAAATCAGACGACAAATACGGGTGAGTGATTTCTGAATTGGTCGAGTAGACGGCACCTCAATCGGACGTGTCGTGTGACCTCGGTGACCGACAACGCAGTTCTGGTGTCATAAACGGCCAAAACGGGCGTCCAACGGTCAAATTCATAGCGGATGACCTCGGATTGAGTTGAAACCACCGTGAAATATTCTAATTATTATTCGTGACGTGTACTCATAGACGGCACGTCAATCGGACTTGCGGTTTGCGCGGTACGGCTCAATATTCGTGTTTTAAGTGATGTGCGCGCTTCGTAAACGCACGTGAGGGGGGTCCAAATGGGCCGAATGAAGTCAGAATGGCCTGAAATCAGACGAAAAATACGGGTGAGTGATTTCTGAAGTGGTCAAGCAGACAGCATGTCAATCGGACGTGCCGTGTGCCCGCGGTGACCGACAACGCAGTTCTGGTGTCATAAACGGCCAAAACGGGCGTCCAACGGTCAAATTCATAGTGGACGACCTCGGATTGAGCTGAAACCACCGTGAAACATTCTAATTATTATTCTTGATGTGTACGTACAGACGACACGTCAATCGGACGTGCGGTTTGCGCGGTACGGCTCAATATTCATGTTTTAAGTGATGTGCGCGCTTCGTAAATGCGCGTGAGGGGGGTCCAAACGGGCGGAATGAATTCGGAATGGCCTGAAATCAGACGACAAAAACGGGTGAGTGATTTCTAACGTGGTCGAGCAGACGTCACGTCAATCGGACGTGCCTTGTGCCCGCGGTGACTGAGAACGCCGTTCTGGTGTCATAAACGACAAAAACGGGCGTCAAACGGTCAAATTCATAGCGGAAGACCTCAGATTCACCTGAAACCACCGTGAAACATTATAATTATTATTCGTGACGTGTACGCGCAGACGACACATCAATAGGACGTGCGGTGTGCGCGGTACGGCTCAATATGCTTGTTTTAAGTGATGCATGCGCTTCGTAAACGCGCGTGAGGGGGGTCCAAACGGGCCGAACGAAGTCAGAATGGCCTGAAATCAGACGACAAATACGGGTGAGTGATTTCTGAAGTGGTCGAGCAGATGGCACTTCAATCGGATGTGCCGTGTGCCCGCGGTGACCGACAACGCAGTTCTGGGTCATAAACGGCCAAAACGGGCGTCCAACGGTCAAATTCATAGCGGACGACCACGGATTGAGCTGAAACCACCGTGAAACATTCTAATTATTATTCGTGATGTATACGCATAGACGGCACATCAATCGGATGTGCGGTTTGCGCGGTACAGCTCAATATTCGTGTTTTAAGTGATGCGCGCGCTTCGTAAACGCGCGTGAGGGGTGGTCCAAGGAGGAGGCGGGGGGGCTGTTCGGGGGGCTGTCCGGGGAGTGTCTGGGGGGCTGTCCTGGGTCTAGGGAGGAGGGTGGGGGGGCTGTTCGGGGGGCTGTCCGGGGGGCTGTCTGGGGTCCAGGGAGGAGGGGGGGCTGTCTAGGGGCTGTCCGGGGGGGTGTTCGGAGGGTTTTCCGGGGGGTGTCCGGGGGGTGTTCGGGGGGCTGTCCGGGGGGTGTTCGGGGGGTTGTCCGGGGTACAAGGAGGTGGGTGGGGGGGTTGTCCGGGGGTTGTTTGGGGAGCTATTTGGGGGGTGTTCGGGGGGTGTTCGGGGTCCAAGGAGGAGGGTGGGGTGGGCTGTTCGGGGGGCTGTCCGGGGAGTGTCCGGGGGGTTGTCTGGGGTCCAGGGAGGAGGGTGGGGGCTGTTTGGGGGGCTGTCCGGGGGCTGTCCGGGGGGCTGTCCGGGGTCCAAGGAGGAGGGTGGGGGGCTATTCGGGGAGTGTCTTGGGGCTGTCCAGGGTCCAGGGAGGAGGGGGGCTGTTCGGGGGCTGTCCAGGGGCTGTCCGGGGGGGGGTGTTCGGAGGGTTGTTCGGGGGTTGTCCGGGGGCTGTTCGGGGGGCTGTTCGGGGGGTGTTCGAGGGGTTGTCCGGGGTACAAGGAGGTGGGTGGGGGGGGCTATTCGGGGGGCTGTCCGGGGGGCTGTCCGGGGGGCTGTCTGGGGGGCTGTCTGGGGTCCAGGTAGGAGGGGGGGCTGTTCGGGGGGCTGTCTAGGGGCTGTCTGGGGGGTGTTCGTAGGGTTGTCCGGGGGGTGTCCAGGGGGTGTTCGGGGGGCTGTCCGGGGGGTGTTCGGGGGGTTCTCCGGGGTACAAGGAGGTGGGTGGGGGGGCTGTCCGGGGGGCTATCTGGGGGTTGTTCGGGGGGCTGTCGGGGGGTGTTCGGGGGGTGTCCGGGGTCCAAGGAGGAGGGTGGGGGGGCTATTCGGGGGGCTGTCCGGGGAGTGTCTGGGGGGTTGTTCGGGGTCCAGGGAGGAGGGTGGGGGGCTGTTCGGGGGGCTGTCTAGGGGGCTGTCTGGGGGGCTGTCCGGGGTCCAGGGGGGAGGGGGGGCTGTTCGGGGTTCCAGGGAGGAGGGTGTATGGGGGATGTGCGGGGGGCTGTCTGGGGGGTGTACGGGGGGTTGTCTGGTGTCCATGGAGGAGGGTGGGGGGGGGTTGTGCGGGGGGCTGTCCAAGCGGTGTTCGGGGGATTGTCCGGGGTCCAGGGAGGAGGGTGGGGGCTGTCTGGGGGGCTATCCGGGGTCCAGGAAGGAGGGGGTTCTCAAACACACAACCACTAAAAGACAAAAAAATCCATAAAAACAGATAATATATAAAAATAACTCAACTCCAATACTATACTATGAGTCTAGATAAAACCAACAACTAGAATAGATTAAATATCAAATCTCAGTAATATTAGTCAAAAATGAAATGGATCAATTCGTCCCACATCACCCTCACCAGCATCACCATCACCATCATCACCATCACCATCACCATCACCATCATCATCACCATCATAATCACCATCATCATCACCCTCATCCTCTTCCCCATCATCGTCCTCGTCCCCATCATCGTCCGCGCCCTCCTTAGTGCCCTCCTCCTCACCCTCGCCCTCCTCCTCGCCCTCGCCCTCCTCCTCACCATCATCATCGTCAAGCTGAACATTGTCCTGAGCAGCACTAGAACTGTCACCTGGTGCACCATATATAGAATGTATCGACTATATATACTCATCAAAAGCTGGTTTGGCCTCTGCTGGAAGTGTTGGACGTAGAACTTCAATAAATTTAATAAACGCATTGTTTGCCCTAGCAGACTGTTCTGCCGTCTCTGTGGCCCTTTTCTCAGCCTGTTCTGCCTATGCCCTAACTTACTGCAGCTCAGTGGCACTACAGCTTGTACCTGAGGAGGGCCAATACCTCGTCGGGGCTATCCTAGGTCGGCAGCGTACTCTGCCAGGATGCTCCTCTCCTAACACCTGATGTAAGTGATCTCTAGGCCCAAAATTGTTCGGTTCTTGGGCTTCGAGGGCCTCTAAAGAAACCTGTTACAAATATAAATATATTATTAAGTTACAAAATAGATATTAAAATATAAAATCAATAGATTAAAACTTACAGTCTGCTGATGAGTCGCTTCGTTGACGGCACTTCCATCCTTTTTCCGTCTAATCGAGCAAAACAGTTTTTCTTGAGGCACACGTCCTTCAATATTCTGTATTTTCCTCTACAATGATATTGAAAACTAAAGTTATATGAAAACTTTAACAAACGATTAAATAATTGAGAAAACAAAAGAAAATGTAAGTCGTAAAGAAAACTTATAAAAAATTGTCATACCTGCTTCCTCTCATGATCTGGCATTGTCGTACGTCCTAGTGTGTGGAGATATTTTTTTGCATCAATGTTTTTTTTTATTTTTTCCAGATGATTCATAAATAAAATTCAATAATGAAAAGGATAATATTAATGCGAAACATGAAAGTTATTATTTAAATACCTCAAATTTAATTCATACCTTAAACTGGGTACTCATCCAATGAGTAATCATTTGACGATACTGCTCTATAAGGCAGTCATCCACGACTGGAACCGCCTCTAACTCAGTGCCAACTCTAGCACACCAGCCAAGATATAACTCATGCTTGTAGGCTCTCCAAAGCTCGCCTAAATCCTTTAGACGTTCCGCTCGAGCACCCTCACCATCGGGAAAATTAAATCGAAGCTGACATCAAAATATTAATTCATATAAATACAAAAATAATTCATGTCATTAAATACAATAGATTTTTTTACCCATATCTCTGCCCAAGCTCTATCCTTGACTTCATGTGGCAAATGTCTCCATGACAGCGGGATGACGGGAATGATGTCAGAGTATTTGGCAAGCGTCGCCAAAAAACTCCGACATTGCTGCCCAGATTTCTCAACCATTTGGTTGTCTTCATTATAATCTACCATAACCCATGTGCGGCGATTCCACACCGAACGCATGCGTGTACACCCCCGCCCCCGCCTCCTGTCAGTAGTTGTATCTGTCATTAAATAAAAAACAAATATTTTATCAAAACATGTTATAATGAAAATAAATATTTTTATACAATTTTGTTAGGGTTTTATAAATATACCTGCGCCAGTCTGATCGTTGAGCGCCGCCAGATCCACAGAAACTGATGGAACACCCTGTGCTGGAACAGGAGTCAAGGACGAAGGAATATGGAAGCTCAGAGAGACAGAAATATAAGGAAAAGAATATGGGATAGCAGTATGACCAGATTCTGACTGGGGAGTGGGAATCATCATGGGATGTGAAAATGATGGGGCAGAAGATGCAGACGGTAGTGAAAACATGGGAGGCCTAAATATCCCGTGTGTCCCTAATGGAACACCGGGATCAGAATGTGGTAAGGATGACATGTCAGTGGGAGGGGCAGGGTATAGTCAGGCACGCGCAGCTGATCGTCGACCTCTGGTACGAACCCCCCTCGTACCACCGACCTGAGTACTAGGACCAGTACTAGGCTCCTCGTCGAATAACTGTCGACATAAAGGTGGATCCTACAAAAATGTTTACAACAAAATTAATCACATGGAATTATATATTCTTTAAATATATATATTTGAAATAAATTACTCACAACAGGTACTAATGGTGGAACTCCCAACTCCGTCATTCGACGATTGTTGTCCATCATTTTTTTCCTTCGTCTCTCTTCAATAGGCTGCATTTCCTGCTTTTGAAAACAAATATGTAATTAATTAGAAAAAGGAATCTAAAGTGTAACCCAAAAAAATAAATATATGAGGGAATAGGGGGATTCATTGATAATTTATCTATCAATTGTTTTATAAGAGCTTGAATGGATTTAATAAATCATACAAGTTGTAATGTTTACCAAGTTAAAAATATTGTTTGACTAGGTTTGAATACAGTTCAATTCCAAATTAGAAAATGAAATTCAAATAAAATTGCAATGAATAAACATTGAAAATTCACATAACGGTCAAGTCAGCCAAAATATATTTGTTATCAATACTAAATCAATTTGAATAGTACCAACCTTAACAACCCAACTCGAGGTAAACCAAAAGAATTGAGAACATGGATGAATGATTCTATATATTTTCAACCACAACTTCAGGTTCACAATCAACTCTGACAATTGAGCTATTGGAGTCATCAAAAGAAATAAATGCATTGGTTCTAATGACAGTAGGGAAAGTGTCAATTTCATCATCACCATCATCAAAAATATGTCTTGGAATTACTTCAACTATGACAAAAAATTCAGGTCGAAGTTGGTCTTTGACATAAAAAACTTGTTTAGCCATTGATGCCATCACATATGGTTCTTCGGTAGCAAGAGTGTGAGTCATATTAATTACTCGAAATCCGAAATCATCAATAAATGTGCCTTGTCTCGTCATCAAATCAAACCAATGGCATCTCAACATTGTGACTCGTCCATGAGAGTAATAATCCAATATTATTATTTTCTCAACGACTCCATAATAACCCACATTTTCAAATCGCGGTCTACTATCTGATGCACTGGCATAAAAATCTGTTGTGGCAGTAACCATAACACCATCATGTTGTGTTCTCATATTCTTTTCTTGTTCAGCGACAATAAATTTGTACCCATTGATAACAATTGATTTACAGTCACGAACCATGGTATTAGGACCAAAATCCAAAGCTCTTATTTCCTCAGAGACAGAGTCAGCAGACAAACTCAATACCTACAATATAAATGATTGTTAAAATTAATTAAATATTGATTTAATTATTTTAAATAGTAATATTTTTACCTTCAATTTTAACCAAGCAGAAAAATCTTTGCTATGCAAAGCCTCCCTCCTTCTCAAAGATAAAGAACGATGATTTCTATTTATCATTGTTTTATATTCCCTGTAGATAAAAAATATGAATAGTTTAACAGATATATATGTAAGATATACATAATCAATTTAGTTACCTGATATAGACATCGAACAAATCACAGTTGAACAAAACTGTGCGATGTGCCATCTCCCGCTCTTCATGGCTTAATGTCTTCAATGTATATGATCCAGGAATTCCTCCTGTTTGAGGAAGTGATGGAAAACTGGGTTCAATTTTCTCATACTGTTCTTCTTCATTTCTCATCGGTCTATTCAATCTTGTAGTAAGATCGGACAAATACATCGAGCTGAAATCCATACATTCTTGGGCCAGGTAACCATTCATGATAGAAACTTCGGGATGATTTCTGTTTCGGACATAAGACTTTAATGTGAACATATTTCTTTCAGTTGGATACATCCAACGAAAAGAAACAGGTCCTCCGAGAAGTATTTCATTGGGAATATGGACAGTCAGATGCAGCATGCATGTGAAAAATGATGGAGGAAATATTTTCTCCAACTCACACAAAATTAATGGGGCATCTGTCAAAATTTTTTGCAAGAAAGACTTGGAAAACTTCTTAGCACAAAGATCTCTAAACAAATGGCACAACCGAATAACATCTACCCTTACATTATTGGACAAAAGATGACAGATTGCTATTGGAAGCAACTCATGCAGTATAACATGATAATCATGAGTCTTCAAAGATTTTAGCTTCAACTCTTTTCTGTTGACCCGTTTAGATATGTTGCTTGAATACCCATCAGGAACTCTAATAGTCTCTAATATTCCCAGAAATTGTTTTTTTTTCATAGGTGTCATCACATAAGAAGCACATGGAAGTTTCCATTTATTTTCACTGATACGCACAGGATGCAATTCCGGTCTGATGCCCCAATCCACCAAGTCATGCCGAGATCGTAAATCATCTTTTGTTTTCTCCTTGACATTTAGAAGAACTGAAAGCAACATTTCGCATATATTCTTTTCAATATGCATTACATCTAAGCAATGACGTAACAAATTGGTTGAACAATAAGGCAAATCAAAAAAGATACTCCTCTTCCTCCAATTGTAACAGGTTTCAATGGAAACATTCTTTCACTTTCCAGATTTCATTTGACCCTTCCCGAACAAAAAACTGTAATCTTTCAAGTCATTAAGCACATCAGTTTTAGACATACGCTGAGGTGGATCATCGGTCTCGATGGTATTATCAAATCTTCGACGATTCAATCTATATGGATGATCTGTTGGTAAGAATCGTCGATGTCCCATAAAACTGAAACTACAACGATGTTTCAGTCTTCTGGATCGTGTATTCTTCATACAAAATGGACATCACAGTTTTCCCTTCGTGCTCCATCCAGACATCATTGCATAAGCTGGAAAATCATTGATCGTCCACATAAGCGCAGCACACATCTGAAATATGTCTTTCGAACATGCATCGTATGTGCGCACACCCACATCCCAAAGAAGTTTCAATTATTTTATTAAAGGTTGCATGTATACATCAATATCATTGCCGGGATCAGAAGGACCAGATATGAGTATACTCATGAAAGTGAAAGGTTTTTTCATACACAACCATGGGGAAAGATTATAAATGTGTATAAAAACTGGCCATGTGATGTGCGAAGTAAGCATCTGCCCAAACGGATTAAAACCGTCGCATGAAATACCCAGCCTCACATTACGCACGTCAGCTGCAAAATCAGGATGTCGAGCATCAAATCTCTTCTATGCAAATCCATCTGCAGGATGAACAAACTCATCATTAGTCTTCTTTATCTCGGTATCATGCCATCTCATTTTTATTGATATGTTATCAGACATAAAAAGATTCTGGAGTCTGGGGATCAATGGAAAGTGCCACATTACTTTCTGTGGAACGCGGGATGGTGTTCCATTAGATTTTGACTTCCAGAGGGATGTGCCACATTTTATATAATCATTTCGTTCAGTGGTTTCCTCCCAGAATAAACTACAATCTTTCGGGTAAGCATGAATTTTGTTTCTTGAAAATCCAAGTTCCTCAACTAACTTCCATGCCATATAGTGTTTTGAGGGAATATCTGCATCATCTGGAAGTAAATCCTTCAAGAGGGTAAGAATGTAATCGATTGCTGTATTAGAAATCACATACATAGTTTTCCCATGAAATAATCGGATTAAAAATTCCAGCTTTTTCATTTTATCGCATTGTCGATATACTGGAGTCGTGGCAGCATCATTCAATTTTTTCACCCTATCAATATCATCATTTTCACTAGATGCATCAGCTTTCCTCATATCGAAGTCTTCTTGAGTTGAAATCCTTTCTTTTTCATGATGACGAATAAACGGAAACCGATCATCTAACAAATTCTCCATTCCAGTCCTTTCATTTCGATCATCACCAATTTGAGATTTCGTTTTCTCCCCATTGTGATACCACACAAAGTAATTTTCTTGAAACCCATTTTTGGTTATGTGGTAGCTGACTTCTTCACGGCTCAACCAAGGTCTACCAACACAATTGGAACATGGGCATTGTATGCGACCACTATCTGAAGCATTGTGAAATGCAAAATCTATAAAGCTCTCCAAATTGTTTTGAAAATCGTCTGAGATCCGATCGGTTTCATACATCCAACTTCTGTCCATTCTATAAAAAGAATTTATATAAGTCATTTTGTCATAAACAATTCAATAGGCATTAACTTTAATAGAAAATAAATTTAAGTAAACGATAAATGAAGAAAATAATCAAGGTATCAACTACACATGTGAAAAAAACATACAAATGTGTTATTGAAAAAATGTAAAACCAACAAGAACTTAATGTGTTATATCATATAACAGCATGCATCATCCCATAACCATATTAGTAGGGTATCATGAACATGAATAACATCAACCTTGTGCCATCCTCCTACCCTACATGACCCCAACCACATGCCACATCTTATTATAGCCTTATCACATCACACCTCACCGGAAAACACTAGGGAAATCATAGTACATCTCACCTGAAGACACATGGACAATCACATCGCATCTTGCCTAAAAACACATGGTCAATAATTTTTGAAGGAAGAGTAGGGAAGACATGGTAGCTATCCAAACATATAACCACCATCCTAGATATTAGAAAAAATACCCATAACTCAAAACCTCTGATCATTGGTATGTTTATCCAACTCTGGTTGGGAATGTGTAGAAATAACATAAAAATACATGATATATAGACAGCACAAAATACTCAACCTATGGGTTCACATTAACTACATAATCACACACTTCACTACTGTCATAAAACACATAAACCACACCACCACCACACAAGACGCATAGCATTTTTCACTTTCATTTATAATCCACTTCATTCACACTTATATTGTCTATTCATTTAATGTTAAATTAATTAAATCCATTTACCACACATCATACACCACAACTTCATCACATAACACCTCCACATGACACAACACCACCACACATCAACACTATCATACAACTTCACATGTCACCTCCATGCCCACTAACCATCACATTACAACCCCACATATCACAAAGCCCAACTGGTCACCTCAATCCCCATAAAACACCCTACAACATACAATGAAACAGAACAAAAAACCTCTCATAGAGGCAACATACCCCAACTTCCACAATGTATTTATTCATGGTCTTTTATTACATTACCCCTTTATTTATCATGGGCATTATAACACAACTGATATTCTAGGGGAAACTAATTAATTAACAAAATATTCATTCATTTCCCTGTTTTTCACGGTGAAATCACATCAAAATCCTAACTTAAAACAAAAATATTAGATCAATAACAATAAAAACAAGGTACCATATATGTATAAAGAATAAAATACCTGATTTGAGATGATTCAGTTGGGTTTTCACCTATTCAGATGGGGAGTTCAAGATTAGCAGAGAGTTAGAGCTGGATTGATAAATTAAAACTAAAATATGAGATCAATAACAATAAAAATAAGGTAGTATATGTGTATAAAGAAAAAAATACCTGATTTCAGATGATTTTTCACCTCTTCGGATGTTCGGATGGGGGGAGTTCGCGAGAGGAGGGAGAGCAGCCCCGCTGGATTATAAATTTAGGGTTCTGTCCGAATGGGGGGAGAGCAGCCCCGCGATTGTATTTGGGGGAATTCTTTCCCAACGGTTTTTAAAAACCTTTGGGAAAGAGATGTTAAACACCCTTTTCCCAACGGTTTAGGGGAACCGTTAGTAAAGGGTTTCTCTAAGGGACGTTTCCCAACGGTTCTAGTGAACAGTTGGGTAAAGTGTATCTAAGACACCCCTTTACCAACGGTTTGGGGAAACCGTTGGCAAAGGGGTGGACTTTCCCAACGGTTTCAGCAAACCTTTGGGAAAGCCTTACCTGGAAATTCCTTTGCCAACGGTTGTGTATAACCGTTGGTAAATATGTCCTAATCCCTTCAACCCCAATGATTTAGGCCAACCGTTGGTAAACACCCATTGGGAAAAATCCTATTTCCAATAGTGATACATGGAAAATCTAGACCTGTGGTATAAGATTTCATCTCAATTTCCTTTCATTGAGGTATATTTTAATTCTATACATGTATTTTCTTTTATATGGTGTATATAATGTGAATTTTACATGCTATATCATGGATCATTCATACTTAACAGTATTTTCCATTTCAATCCAAAGTATTTCATCTATGGTGATTTTCCTGGAATGCGACCATGTGGTAAGGGTTTTATTAACTCAATTTCAATTCATTAAGTTATACTTCTACATCATTGAATTTATTGTGAAAAGATTATTTTTAAAATTTAGATATAAATTTATTTATTATATATTTACACATTATTTATGTGGATTTATGAATATTCATAGAATCACTTCATGAATTAATTATAATTTCAAAACTTATGACCTTTAAAATAATTTTCTTTATCTTAACCTTATTTTTTGCAACATGATCGATTCATTACACCATTATTTCCTTATATTATGTACTTATTTTTTTATGAATTAATATTAACATATTACTTCATTTATTTCATGATATTAATATATCCATATCATATCCTTACCTTCAATGACTTTTTATTTGAATGTTTCCAAAGTGGTAAAGGCTTAATGTTATAATCTTCTTTCTCTTCAAGATTTTTTATGTTCAAGGTTCCTTTTGGGGGATTCATATGATATAATTTTTTTGAACTAGATATATTTTAGCACACTATGGTTATGAATGTGGTGTAAAATTTTAATTTTTATTTCTTTCCTTATTCATTAAGTAAATATTTAGAAAGTTGTTTATAAGTGATACTGATATTTTATATTCTTTCATATCAGGAATCTTTCTCTTCCATTTCCATGATTTTTAATTATTTAAATAATATTAATTTATAAACATAAATTATTTCCTATATTCATTTTACATAACATTTTACCTTATTTTAAAAGGTTTTAAAAGGAAATTCTCTAACTTATTCTACATAGGTTACCTTTGACTCTTTAAAAAATGTTTTGAAATGAATGCTTAATTTTGAAATTTAAAAATTGAATAGATTTTACCTCCATCATCACCATTATTTTATTTTAATCATACTTTTTTAGTTTCTATGATTATTTTCAAATAAACTTTTTTGTACAATTTTTTCTTAAAAGTTATGTTCACAGTGGAAAGTGTATTTTCCTCAAGAAAGTATCTAATGAGATTTAAATGATATTTATATTCATAAATGATAAAAATAATTTATTTTACTTATGATTAAATAGTGATATTTGTTAATGACACCATCCTTATCCTTTATCTAGATAGATTATGATTGTTTCAATGAGACTGTCATAGAAGACATTTATTTTCCATGAGTAAATAAATCAGTTAAAGAACAATTTATTTTAAAGGTATTTTATTTAATGACAACATACTTTAATGATTCATCTTATTAATTTATAATTTGATCTTAAAAAACCATACATATTATATTTGGGGATGGATTATATTTTTGTTAAAAGGATATTGTCACAAAACCCATTTCATTTCTTTTGGTAACCAAACTATAAATTAATTATGGTTATTATCAATAGTTTTATAATGAAATGTGAAATATTTAAAATGATATATTCATAAAAGGTAATTGGAAATTATTAATGATGATGGGTGATCTTGATATAGATCTTGATGATGGGTGAGCCAGATACAACTTATATGACTAGTGATACCCATTAAGCTATCAATTTTATTGGGCAATGTTCCTTGTATTTTAAGGAAATAAGGAGGCAGTAATCTAGGGAGGATTATCTTGTGGATTTAACTAGGATTAGGTTATTTATGACATGAGTGAAATTAGTTTATGAAGGTAATTTTCCAAGACATAAAATTGTTTTCTTTATTCTTGATATGTTCTTTAATGATTCCTTTGATCAAGGTTTACATAAAATAGATCTGGATTATTGATTCTTATAACTATTTTATTATGTTAAATATATATTCCAAGTTTCATAAATTATGATACATATTTTTATGTGTATTATATCTCTTATATTATGCTCATGCACTTTGATTATATCATCATACCCTTTAGCTCATCTTATGACCACTGATGAAATTATATTGTTAATTATTATTCTTATCCTTACTGGTCATTTTATGTCACCCTTATTATGTTGCATTTACCTAAGTTATGAAGAAATATTTTAATTATTTTATTCTTATTAATTTTATTAGACGTGAAAATCTTAGTGTAAGATGATATAGATCTTTATGAATGATTTGTCTATGTATATAAGTTTTTATGTAAGAGTTTTTCAGAATTCTATAAAACTCTAAACCTATAAGGAACTTGGGTATGTTAGTGATACAATATTTTAGTTTGATGTTTTATTTTTTAAAGGGTTAAAAAAGGGTCTCATTTATTGGTATCAATGATAAAAATATAATGAATATGTTTTTTAGAATTAGATCCAAGATTATGGGTTTGGGTATATTAGACTAATGGTATAAAATATCATAAAACATGAATTATATTTATAAAACCATCGTAAAAAACCATGGGTAAGAAAATAATTTTTTATTTTCTACAATAAAGAATTATAAGACCTATAATTAGAAATTATTAGGTAATTACTACTCTTTCACAATAAATACCCTCTCATTTCCACATAACTCTCCACTCCAAATCCATTAAGCGAGAAAGTAATTACATTCCCCTCCATAAAGTCCCTCAAAGGTGTCTATATGATCCCAATGTTTCCCTCTTCATGCTATAGAATGTTAGTTCCCATGAGAAGTGAACTCCCTGCTTCTTCTTTCCCATTCAAATACCTATTTTATGTTATATCATTTAAAATTTTAATTATATTATTATAATGTAAATTTTTATTATTCCATTTCTTAATAAATAATCTTTTTATCAATGTTAGTTGTTTTTGACCTACCATTATGACCTTTTCTTAATCCATTTGTATATCCATTTTTCTATCGAATTCGTTTCTGGAATTTTTCCTTTTTACATGAAATATTCTTATGATATGAATATTGTACCCATTACACTACTCATGGATATTTACCAATATTTAACTGCGATCCATTGATTAGGAAATTCCATATATGAAACCAAAATTCCTTTATTATGGGTTAAAAATTATGTAATGCAAATGTCTTTAAGTATTTATGAATTTAATGAATTTTAAATGAAACTCATTCATTATTTTCTATGTTTTATTAATAAAATATTTTCTTATGATCTATGTGGAAAACATGAATTTAGATATGTGAATGGTGTTCCATTATCAAGATCCAATGCATTTGGTAAAAAATTAATCTATATGGGTGACATGTTTTATGATACCTTAGTGAATAAAATTGGTAATTATTATTTTTTTAACTCCTTAGTAACAATACTTGGTGATATAATTATGCATATATCATTTTATATTGTAGAAAAAGTTCCAGGTTATGATTCATGATCATTCTATTATGATACGACTCATGTTCTTATGATTATTTACTCTTATTATACCACATGATCATATACTAAATATTTCATTTTTTGTTCCCTTATCAGGATATATGATCACTCGTTTCTTTTAATCTATGTCAACATGATATGATATATATTAAAATAATGCTCTGATGGATCTATGATAAAACCTTTGAAGTGAATTAGAATATTTTTTGTTTTTCATGTATTACATTCTTAATTTCCACAAAAAAACACCTCAGAAGATCCTATATGTCATTTAATGTTGTATCATTTTATGAAAGTTATATATATTAAAAATTATGGATTCCATATAAATGTTCAATTACTATTCCTACAGTTAGACTTTTAATATCCATATTGGTTTCTTAATTTCTAGAAATATATAATATTTCTTTTATTTTTCATTAACTAAAATTTTCTCTCTAGGTTATATACATTGTCATTTTTCTTGATTAACATTGCATTAATAATATTCTTATTTATTTCTACAATGTTTTTTGTGTGTTTTTTTATTCTATTAGATCAAGATAATCCATATTTTCATATTTTAGGTATCTTATTTTTTTATCCCATTAAAATATTTTCAATTCTTATAGTTATATTAATTATCTAAATATAATTTACTAATTAATAAAAAAATTATTATATCATGTGGTTCATGGGAATTATATAAAACAATATTATTAAATATTACACAAATAAATAATTAGAATGAAAATTAAATTGATAATGTTTTAGGTCATTATAGGTTTGAGAAGTGGAATTTCATTTTGGGTGACATAGTAGCTATATATTCCATGTGGGAAATATTGTATGACCAATAGGGGTACTTTGATTTTGTTTGTGGTGTATATTCTGTGTTCTTGGATGCAGTTTAATATTTGATGGTTGGATATCAATTATGATAAGATTATTTAGTGATATTACCCACAATCCCCATCCGACTAGGATAATAGTAGGATGATAGGGAACTTGAACTCCCACCATAGATATGGGTAGTGACAAGGGATTGAATATATGATTATCCACCACTCCTAACCCACATAAATGGGATGAGATAGTTTGGATATTTATAGGGAATCTATAGATATTAGTAATTCATATAACATATCTAGAATATGATAGATATTGATTGGTATTTCATTCCTTATTTCCAATTCAAGAAAAAAAATAGATGCGATGGGTGAAGATATGTAGTTCCTCCAACATCTGCAACATGTGAATGTAATGATAGAAATTCACCCAAGTGGTGAAACCTTTTTTTCATAACACATGGATTATTTTTATGACGATTCCCCTAATAATATATTTTCTCCAACCTATAGCACTAGGATATAGGCGAATCATATATATAGATGTGACCTAGGAGATGTGTATTTCCTCCTGTATTTTGTATATAACTTTATCCCAAGAGATTTTAATTTCCTCCGTAATCCATATATGTATATGTTGTTAGATTTAGATATGTGCATTTCCTCTAGTTGGATATGTGTATTCTATTTAGTGCTATATATATATGGAGATGTGTAATTTCTATAGTACTTCTAAGATAGGTGGAGATTTTAATATCCTACAACATATCATAATTTTTGAGTCTAGGGTGATTTATCATTCAAAGAATCTAAGATGGGATGTGTGATTAGTTTTTTTTGTTATGTATAGTATAAGAAATCATTTTATTTTTAACGTGATAAGGAAGTGAGATATGGGTAGATTTATATGGATGGATTATTTTTTTATTCAATATTGTTACTGATGTTGGGGATATAAAAGGTCTATAATTTGAATATCATTTGCGCATGAAAAACATCAATTCTTTCTTAGGTCCTACACACTATTTTAGATAACTATACTAGTATTTTTATTCTCCTCCTTTCATGCGCACTTGTACATTGTTCTCCTTATATCTATTCATATTTGTGGATATAGAGGTTGGAAAATCGTGCATCCTAAATATGGAAGTAGATGTAAATAGTAAGTGAGGTGGAGATCATTATTGGGGTCATCTTCAAACCATATATTCTTTGGTGTTCACCTTTCAGGATGTGTCAATTTTATTTTATGTTATGTGTTGTATGTGATTATTTCATGGTATTGGTTCACCATATACTTTGGTTATTTCTACTGTATCAGTCACATTGTATCTTGGTTTGATTATATTTTTATGAGCATGTTATTTACTATTCAGTATATATTTCATATTTGTATAGTGTATGATAACATGTAATATATTGATTTATAGATAATTACTCTAATTTGATATAGATGATTCAGTGCTAGTAACTAGCCCTAGTCTAGTGGAGGTAGTCTTAGATATTTCAAATACTATTGAGCCGGTACATGACAGTTTCATATAATTTTGAGGTGGATAAACTTTTCAAATTACCTTGAAGGGGTTATAAATATTATATTAAAGGATAGAATTATGTTTTCCTAAAAAAATATGTTTCATTATCTCTTTAAAGTGTACTAGGTGTTAAGGAATGTTGTGTTTAAGGTGATTGATGGTTCTTCAAAGTATAGAATCTATATGAAGGGGCATCAAAGAGACTATGTAGATTTTAATAACCCTTGATAATATGCATTCCTTGTGGAGAAGGATTTTATTTCTCTTGGAATTGTTTTATGGTACTAGTGTAGTGTGAGAGTACTTATTGAGGCTAGGATGGGTGATTAGTTCCATTTCGACTAGTTGATGAAGCATTCGTTCAATGTTATCATATTTGAGGGCATGATCATGAGTCTATATTTTCAAGATAATTCTTTATAATGGGTCTTTACAAGTGTATGTTGGCATGAGGATGGTATATGTGTAACTTCAATAAGATTGTGTTTTTGGACTAATTCCTTCTCTGGGGTGAACAGTTGTAAAATTTGGGAGAGAAAACACTATGTTTTGTTTAGTGGTTACCTTAACAAAACATTTTTTATTTCTAATATCTTCATGGATCACCCAACTGATTTTCCTATAGAGTCACAAAAACTAACACATTATGGTGTGTTCATGGAATAAAAATTAAAAATAAAAAGTTAACTAATAAAATCCATTTTATAAGTCATTTTAAATTAATCTCATTATTTACCCTATTAAACTAAAATGTAAATATTTTTAATATACTTATATAATATTTATATTAGATAAAGTAAAATTAATACTATGAAAATTTAAAAATATGGTTGAATCACCTCTACATGAAGTGAATAATTTACATTTAATTGTTATTAAAGATAAAAACTAAATATCAACAAGAATTTTAAGAAACCAAATAAAATATTTCCATCCTAGACTTATAAGATGCATAAATGCTGTTTTTAGGTGCCTTTGGGAATGGAGGAGTCGTATAAGTATCTTTTATACAATGGAAATTTAGTTTAATGAAAATCATATTTAAAGCATCAATTTTATTTAATTATATATGAGAAATGGGTTATAAAGAGAGAGGAGTAGAAAATATATATAAATGGTAGTAAAAATCATGGATAATAGGGTATTTATTAATGTTTAAAATTTCATTCATAATTGTTTTTTATTAGACCAAATTCTCTAAATAAGAGTCTTCAACAGTAAGGTAAATAAAATATATTTAAATTTTTTTCAATAATGATAACACTCTTGAGTATAAAAGATATTAAAAAAAATAAAAATATATTATTTTAGATGAAATTCATGTTTTTATAGAAAAATAAAAAAAATATAAAATTATATGTGAATGTGATTTATCAAATTGTAATTATATTAACAAAAAATACATGAATAATTAGTAAGAAAATAAAATTTGAAGATAATATTATATAGAAATAGAGAATTATTGAAAAATATCTATATTTAAATAAATATATAAATAGTATTATGATAATTCCATATTGTATTTCTAGTAATAGAGAATATTTTATGATCATATAATTTACATAGGTGATAAAATTCCTTATGAGGTACAAAATTGGCGAAGAAAAAATGGTTTAAATAACGGTTTTCATAATAGATATGGATAGAATTTCTATAATGAAAGGGTTACTTTTAATTTTGAGGAAACATATCTATAACTCACAAATATGACTCAAAAATTAGTTTCATTAAATAATATATTCCAAATAAAAAACATTTAAACTTTCAAAATATCAAAAATTCAATTAATTTATAAGACATATTCATTTTTAGATTAACATTAATTTTTTAAAAGTAAACCAATCACGTGTGTTTCCACAATAAAAGTTACTATAGATAATACCATCCCTTTATTTTCCAAGGAATGAATAGTAATTTTAAGGAAATGATAAAAACTAAATGTAAAATGTGAATGATTTATAAGATATATTTTAATACCTATGAAGTGAATCCTCATGTCATGGTTCTAAAATGTTATATCACATTTAATTATATAAATCATCAATTGAGAAGATTTGGGGTTTCTTTTATAAAGGTGTAAAATAAGGTATGTGATCCAAAGATATATGCTCTTCTCATGTGTATGTTTTCATTGAATGAATCTAGTTATATTTAGAGGATTATTGTTTTGAGTACTAAATATTATATTTGTATATTTAATAGTTAGAAGAATGTTTTTTTAATATGATTGAGGAAGTCCGTAAGATTTGTTAGGGTGATAACATAGACCTCTAGTATATATAAGGATTACATTAATATAAATAAGACAATTAATGGTATTATATTTATGAGTGGTACAAAAATTAATAATTTTTATAATATGGTGTATGTTATTAGGACACTTATTAGTATTACTAAAAGAAATTATATAAAATATTATAGATATGGGTGTTTCTTCTCAATCCCTATATAGGATTAAAAATATCATTGATGATCCATTAATGAGGGTCATGATGTGAGAAGGGGAGAGAATGGAATTTAAAATATTGTGACATTATCATTAAAACTAAAATTTTCAATAACAACATTTCATAAATTATAATAGTGTGTATAAAAAGATTTATGGTAGAAAATTTTGAAAACTTGGTTAGAATATTTTCATTTTTCCTAATCATGTGCGTGTTTCACTGTCAAGAATAATATTTTCAGGGTTTTGTCTATATTTAATAAATCTATATTTTTATTTAGATATATATAAATAATTTTTTCTCTAATAAATAATATAAATTAAGTAATATCTAGTGAATGTGCATAAAGATAAAAGACAATAATATTCAAATATGTATGATTACTTATTTTTTAGAATAATGGAAATAGGTGAAGTCCAAATGTTAGGAAGATAATGGGTACCTAAAAGAATATAAAGATCTATATCCATGATATCCTAATAAATGTTGAATAATTACCTAGAGGAAGAATCCATATGAGAAACACTAATCAAATTGATGCATGAATTAATCCTTTTATCTTATCTAAATGAATAAAAGAAAGTCATGGATATATTTGGATATGTAGAGGTCAAATCTAGAATATTTTCAAAAAACATTAGTTTGGTGAGTAAAATTATTTATATTTTAAATAAAAATATAATAATTTATAGAAATATTTTAAATTATTTATCCAATATCCTGAAAACACTATTTAAAAATTTTGTATTAGAATAGATAGAATTATGTGACCATATTTTAATATTCACAAAGAATAAAATTAATAATATTCAATAATGATTTCCAAATAAAACATTTTTGGATTGTGTGATTATAAAAAACATTCAAAAATGTTTATCATGAGTGACCATTAAATGAAAACTGAATGTTAACTCAAAATGAAAAATTTTTATAGTTATTAAATATAATTATCCACCACTATAAGGTAATATAAATGAGAAAATTGAATTTTATTAAATATTATGGGTATAATTTATACACCCTTGATTATTAATTTTGAGAAATTTTAAAATATAGACTAAAGGAACCATCAAAATATCACCATTTAGACCACATTAGGGTCTATTATAAGTTTTTCCATGACATAGTGAGGGTTTCTTTTCTATGGTGTTGTGCATATTTGTTTTATGTGAAAAGAATTATCACATGGACCATCATTCTCTTCTCTAAGATAATTTTTTTGTTTATTTATCACATTATGGTTATATTTTGGAGTTTAAATGTCATGAATAAATGTTTAATAATTTATGGAACATTTAAAGGATTGTCTCGTACATTTTAAAGATTTGTAACATATTAACACCTTATTAATTACTTATGAATATAGATGAAAATTTTAATTACATGGTGGTTCATTGGAAGGATATATAAAACAGATAAATTATTGGGTACTCAATGTCAATTATATCAAAAAAATATTCAATACCAATATCACTGTAGCTCTCATTTTCTTTAAGCCTTTAAATAGTGTTAAAGGAGACCATGTCTCTATTAAGATCCTTCCCATGAATTTTTAGATTCAAAAAACCCATGTATACCCATGTAAAAAGTATTCCATTATATTCTTATTAGTAATAACTATCAATAATGTGTTTTGGAGTTTTTTTAGGAAAAATCATTATTAAATATGTTCTTATCATTATTAATTTATGTGTCTAATCCAACATGAATAAAAGAACTTATGATAATAGTTAATTTTATTTGATATATTTCACAGTGTTTGGATAAGTCTTATCCCATCCAAAACCCTTTATTATTATCATATCTAATTGTTTCTATGATGATTTGTGCTTTGAATGAATGAAGATACTATATAAATGTTAATTTTTAAAATAATGGGGTGTTTCATGTGAAACAACCATATCTCATTGAATTTTCTAAGACCATAAATTATTTTAGTAAAATATATGTGGTTTTTATAAAATTTATAAGGCCAAATTATTGACTATTAAAAAATTATATAATGAAGTTTTAGGAGAACTAATATTTGTAAAATGTTTACTCTATATCATGATATATATATAAAATGGTGGTGATGTATGAGGAACATGAAATAACCAAGATATGGACAATACACAATCTTAAATGTAATAATTCTTAATGTTCTACCTAAAGCTACTTTGTTAATAAAGTCATCTTAAAAAATTAGTCATTGTTTGTGGTATGTTCATCAATCAAAATTATCATGGACTTGTTAAAATAGTCATGTTTTTCTTTTAAAACTAGGATCAAATATGTTTTGGTGTACCTAAAAAATGAATGTGGTGGACATGGAAATGATCATAGTAAGGGTTTTAATTTTAGATACCACCATTATATATATTATATGAAAAAATAATTGTGTTTGATGAACATAAATGAAATTTATTTTTTATTAAAATTCTCAAAAACCTTCTTAGTCACAAGGGGGAATAGTTTATAAAGGGTTTATAAATTATAAAATAGGATTATTATAAGAGTGGTTATATTAATTTATGAATTATTTATAAATGTGAATGCAAAATGTTTAAATTAAAAGGTCTTACTTGAAAATATGTGATTTTTGGTTTATGTAAATTTGTTAAATTAAATTTAAAATTTTTATATCATAATAGGAATTTTAAAGAATATCATATAATTTCAATATGATGGGTATTATATTAAATTCCTTTTAAACTTATAATATGAATGAGTTGATATTAAAATTTATATGGAAATTTAATGATTATGTTTTAGAATGTCTATAACACATGCTTAGTTATAAATTATGTTTAATTTTTTATTTATAAAATGTTCATAAATTTTTAACTAATGACTGAATTTATGTAATAATCATTCAATTAATATTATTAACTTCTTTATTCACTTATATTTTTTATATTTTTAATTATTGTATTGTTTAGTGTAAAAGTGTTTAAATGTATTCTTTCAATTATCATTCATAATTTTTAGGAGTCACATGTTTGGTGTGATAATTCATTTAGTTTTTTTATTCATCGAATTTGAAATGTATTGTGTCATGAAGTTGAATTAAGATGTGAATAATAGTTTTTATAGATCGTGTATTATAATTATGATATAATTTATGTTTATGTTTGGCAGAGAAACATAGGTATGGGGATGTTATGTTAGACTTCTCACTATCCAGGGAGCTTAGGCTTTGATTAGAAAACTCGGGGTCAGTGACCTATTTCTCCATGAAAACTCTTATGGTGATTTTTTGTTTCATGTAATTATAATAATATACGAGAAATGGTTTCATATACCATATTATTTTGATGAATTTGGATATGTGTAAATACACATTTCTTATGATTATGGCTAGAAACACATGTTATGAGTTAGGTAAGGAGTTACACATCAGTATGGCTTGAAAATACTAATTTGGTTGAAATAATAATGATTCAAAAATAAATCATTTGAATCATGTATATATAGAAAGTGAATACATGATATAACATGGAGAGATATTTTAATTTTGATTGAAATTCAAAGTGTGAGATTCCTTCTAAAGTGAAACTTATTAAGACCAAAATCATTTAATCAGGAAGATGTTTCTAAATGACAGTTTCCACTGATTACCTTATGTGATGCAAGAAAGTAATGGGATACCCTAAGATTTAGGTTCCCATATTCTTTATATTCTTTATGTCACACTTAGTTATAAAATCATAAGAGTTAATAAACTACAAGAATAGATTTTATTTTATCCATATGATAGATTGTGTATGGATTTTTCAAATCAACTATTAAATAAAGATATGTGATAGTATTGGCATGATATCTTACTCAAGTAGCTAAGTGTTGGGATGAATTACAAATAAGGATAATTACATAGTAAAACAAAGATACATTCATACTAATGGATTTGATGTAAAACTAAACATGTCATCATTTCAGTAGGGTCAATTTTAATAAAATACTTTATTAAATGAATGTAAAACATTATCATCATATGATAAAAGCTATTTTTTGTATATAAAATGGAATCATTAACTTCAAAGATTATTTTGATATCAACATTACAGAAACAAAATCTTGGAAAAACGTTATAGATTGGTTTAAAAGTATAAGAACGATCCTTACAAAGAGGGAAAATTCCATGTTCAGAGAAACCCCGTCTAGAGAAACCAAATGTTAATTTTGTTCTATATGTGCATTTAGATCTGTAAGATATGTATTAATAAATTGACATGGCGTTTTAATGACATTAGATGTAAAATAACATTAGGAACATTATTCTCCAATCATTTTCACAATGTGATTGGTATTATCATTGTCATGGAGATATTAGAAGATACTATTAAGGATATGGATAAAGAATTAATTCTATATTTACAATAGTAATATATATAGAAATATAAATGAGTTCCATAGATATTTAATCAGTCACTCAATGTGTTGAGAATAACTGAGTGAGATATGGAATGTGCAGGCTCTATAGATATATATATAGTTAAAAAGGGAAAAGGTTTAAGATAAAAGGAAAATTTTGGATGACCTAATAGTTTATATTAGTCATTGAAACCAAGAGTAGGTGTGAGGAATGATGATAAATTATTATAAATGATAGAAAATTATCTAAAATACTTAATGGGTTTGTGTAATTTTATATAAATTCCATGCCAGGCATTAGTGGATATTGGCAAGAATCGATAACGAACCTATAGAAACAACAACGATAATACACCTGCGGTACCGGAGGTAGAGTCCCAAATGACTACATAAGAGAGAAGCCAGAACCCCTAGTTCTTACAAGTTGAAGCCTAGTCATTTATTATGCTAGTGATGGTAGCTATCGTAGGTGCCACAGTATGAGTTTTATCCGGGTAGAACTGCTTCATAAGTAGAAGGCTTCATCGGGCCCATCCCAGCAGTCCCACAAAGTATGAATAAGCATAGCATATGCATAAACACTCTAAATCACCAAACCGGCGAAAGAATAATCGTCAGAAGACTTGGTACGGAATCACTATAGTCATTAACATCTTATAAACATATATAAGATTAAAATTTTTGTATTAATAGATGATTGTTTTAGTTTTTATACATGTTTAGAATCATAGAATTTTTAAATCTTAGAATTTAATAATAAGGAATATTTTAAGATTAAATAGACCTCTATGTATATTTTCACTTTCTTTCTACTATATGATAGGTGATTATTTTTGTAAACAATGAGAAATTATAACCAAAATGTTATAACCTTTATGAAACTTGTGGTTATAATTTATCTAGATATATAGCACGGTTTAAAGAATACGATGATAAAAATTTCTTATCCTTAATAAAATATTTTAACCAAAAATATTTCTTAAAATTTGATGTATAGGATCTTACTCCCCAATGGTGGAATATTTGATGAATAAAGTCTTATTTTCATAATATTGTAATTACATATATGATATGACCACAATTTTTTATTTGTAAATATTATATTTAAATTAACTATCTATTATTTCTTTAACAAAAACGAGTTTATGTCTTAGCATGATATTTTACAAAAATTCTATAATGATGATGACAAATCTAGAAAGATTTCCATGTTAAAAATAGAAGTTATTAATATTATAAACATTTTATCTTGGTAATTAACAAAGTATACTTTGTCAAAGGAGTTGAAAATTAGGAATATGATTCCTAAATCTCACCATTATTCAATAAAAATTTCTTTATAGATGTTAATGACTATATTTTAGAAGTAGTAATTATCATATAATCAGATAGAGGTGTTGAGGGAATTACATTAAGATGTAATGAGTTTAAAAAAACGTAAAAGTAAAGTGAAAAATACAACCTCTCTAGTGGTCTATCAGAGAGGATATGATTATACGAGGTCTTAGGTATCATTTTTTTGTTATTAAAAGAGTCTATTAATATATAATATATCATGTTAAACATAAATAAAATATCCAATTTATCATTCCATCACATTTTCAACACATACTTCATTTAGAAAAATGATAATTGTACTATTAAAGTATGATATTTAGTTATGGATAACTGATTTTAATCATAAATTATTATAGGTCATAATGAAATGAAATGGGTAATAAGATTAAGATTTCTTATAAAGATAAAAAAAATATTTCATATTACCAAAATGAGTTTTATGTGTTGGATGACCCACCATGAATACCACATAGAGTGTCATAAACTATTTGTTTGGTATATTGGGGGTGTAAATTTTCTATTGAATCCCCTTACTCGAGATTAGAAACATACCTAGTAAGATATCCTTTATAATTTTATAATGTTCTTATGAAATCCTTGAGGCTGAGCTAATTAGAGGGTTTTTCGGTATATTATTAATGATGTCGTCAATTGAGGCATAACCAAGATGATATTTGTCTCCTAATATAATGATTATTATATCTATTAATTTTATTTAGATAATAAAAAGAAGTTTATGTTCGCATATTTTGAAATATATGTGATGTAATTTTTTATTTCAGTATAGATCATCTGATTATATCATTTTCTTAAGTGAATGACATGTGATATGTCCATCTATCTAGACATCCTATACTCGTAGAATTGAGAATGTTTGAATATAATACATAATATTAACATTCTCTATTTCCCAAGGTCACTAATTTTTTTAGATAAAGGGGTTATATGATTATGTATACCTGTAGATGATATAGATAAGGAACATAGGTATATAGATACATGTATTTAATAGGGATCATTTTAGATCCCTTTGTAGCTTATGAAATAGTGAAACTTTTCTAGTGCAACAATTTTATTTTAATTACTAATTGAGATATTCATAATTATTTTAAATTATGTAAAGGTATGTGTGGTTACACTATTTGGATGTGTGAATGAGGATTGTGTTTTTTATAAAGAGTACATATGAAACTTTGAGAGCTAACTCAAAAAATTTTTGGTGGATATCCTAAAAATATTTTAAAAGTATCTTCACAAGTTTTTAACAAATGTAACATGTGGTGAAAATAAAATTATATCCTTTAAAAATGGATTTTTAGAAGATATCCAAAAGGAGTTTTGGATATGGTTTCAGAAGTTGTTGCATATAATGTGACATATAGTGAAAGTGAACTTGTTATATGATGCTTCAGTAAACATGTGATATTTTTAGAAATATGCACTAAAATCATCATCATGACATGGTATTTTAGAAATAATTATGGTATATGGTGGTGTGAACCATGAAATAGTGAAATTCACTATGTTGTGGTGTTGTTCATGGATGTTCGACATGATATGTGATATCATGTTCCTCATAATTCTTCTCCTAATCTAAGATATATTTTTCCTTTAATTATCATAACATAGAAATATTAGGGATTTAAAATGTAAATAATTATTTTTTATGTTTTAAGTGATCATTTAAGGGATTGAATCATATTTTTCAATGGGTTGTAAGTTTTGAATAGATTGAACTTTTTCATGAATATTCCTAAAAAATTAAGTTTCAAGGATCATCCATGGAAGGGTATATAACAAGTTGATTTCTTATGAAATTTTCATCGATTATATCATTGAAAATCCTCTACTCAATTATCAATTTAGATTAAATTTTCTATAAATCATTAAATAAATTCATAGCAGATCATGTTTTTAAGGGAATCCTTCCTTAGTAATGGGAAATTCACCCAACCCATGGACACTAATGGAAAAAAGGAACTGTTTGATTCTTTATAGTGATCACTTTCAATCTCATGTAGTGAATCATGGAATTTTTAGGACATCAAAGAATAAGTTATTCCATTATTCATTCACTTATTCCCTCTAATACAAATAGAAGATCCTATGGTGTTAATATATTTTGGTTAAGGTTTTCTAATATTTTTGGATAAACATTTCACCCTCTAAAATAATTTTAAAATGCATTTTTGGATTATATAATATATATGTGATTTTGTTATATACTAAGACAAATAATTAGAAATTTATTTATATTTTTTCAATTTGTTAGATCATTTAAAATGTATGATTTTTCTAATATGAGATATGAATGTTAAATATTTCTAGCTATAATCAGTTTCCTAAATAAAGAGATTATATGATTATTGGGGTGATTTATGAAGATATATATTGGTTTATTTTAGTCACATTAATATAGAGATATTTTTTGGTATTATAAAGGATAAATACATGTAGAAATTGTGGTCACGTAGAGCAAAGTGATGACTAGTAGTCAGTGGGATAAGGAGACCTACAGTGTCGATTTAGATATGGTGACTAATTGGATAAAGTAATCAATGTGATAGATATTTTATATCCATGAAATAGAATGAAAACACATATAATGATTTGAGGAATTGACTTTAAACATTATAGGAAATTTCATTGGAAATGCTATGATGATTTCACTACTTTTATTGTGTTTATGATAATGGATATGATTTATTTTTAAAAAAATTATTTATTTAAGTTCAATTATCATACGTTTTTGTTTGAAACATATCATGTGATGACGTATTAATTTTTTTATAAATATTTTAAAGTTTAAAAATCAATTTAATGAATTAAGAATCCATTTTAAGAGTTAAAATAGATGAATGTTTGAGTTGGTCATTATATAATTTAATAACCCGAGTGTTATCCTTCATTCAATAAATGAGTTTTATAAAAAAGGTATTTAGGGACACATTTTCATAAAACATTTATTTAATATTGGTATAATTAAATATTATCTCATTATCATTCTCTTTTTAACTTTATTGTGGTGCTAACATGACTTTGGAAATTCTATGAGGTCTTGAAAAAAGAATAACATCCTGGAATCTTATGATAATTGAAACTTTAAACCGGATCATAATCTTAATATTACATAGATCTTGGTTTCTTCCTATGATAACAAAAGGCCAAATAGTTTACCTAAAAACACTCACCATGTTGTGTGGAATAGTTTATTTACCAAACACACACAACAGAAATTTTGAGGATGGTGAATCTGGAGATTGCGTGAGCTCTCTTTGAATTGGGCGATGGAGAATTATTTCCTCTCCTATTTGGATCTTGATTTCTTCAATGGAATCTTTCAATACCAAAAGGTAATTGGCCTTCCAGGTTGGTTGTGGCACGCAGATGAATCTGAATAAAGATATTGTCTCTTAGGAACCCTCAGTTTTGAAGAAGAAGGGACTATCTTTTTTAGAAGCGCTCCCTGGATCTAAGGATCCTTCCAAGGATGAATCCCACAGACCCTCTAATGTATCACAACTTGAAAACGGGGGCTTTTCAATAGTTTCAGGTCCAGAATCTCTTCAACAAATAATTTCTCTCTGTAAGTTTTTGATCCTCGGACGCTTTATTTACTCAAAGGGGGATAATCCCTGGTCTTATGATGACATCAAGAAAATAATATCCCACTGTTGGGGTAATCATGATTAGAGGTTAATAACTATTGGGAGGGGATTCTTTCATATCATTCTTCAATATCAGGATGCCTAGAACGCTGTCTGAAATATTGGAAATCTCCAATTGAAACCTGTATTTCTGTGGTTATCTTAATGGGATGTAAACTTCAATCCCTTTAAAATTAAGGAAACGAATGCACAGATATGGGTGTGGTTGCATGGGCTGAACTGGGTCTATTGGCACCCAAATATTCTGAATTATCTTGCATCATGTATTGGCGCTCCAATCAGAATGGATCTTTGAACCATGGGGGGAGAATTGGGGTTCTTTGTTTGGATGTTAGTTGACGTGAACTTGGAAGTCAAGAGAACTGAGAGCATTTATTTTATTTCTTGTGGGAGTAGATCAGAAATTCGGGTGGAGTATGAGAATGTTCCATCATTTTGTGATGTTTGTAAAATGGCGGGTCATTCAGTTTCCAATTGCTGGGTACTTTTAAAATAGGTTGTTGTTCCCAAATCAGTGTAATGGACTGAAGTTTATAAGAGTAAGAAATCTAAAAATGTGCCTCCTGAAGAGAAGGGTGTCCTAAGAGATCAGGCATGACCTTCCCAAGTTCCTTCGAACTCTCAATTGGATCCTAATAAGGCTCTGGATCCCAAGAAAACACAACCTCATGTGAATTCTTATCCAGGCACATCTACCCCTATGAAGCAAACCTGGGTAGAAATGGTGGAGGAGGAGGAAGCTCAAGAGGATGAACATGCAAGGAATACTCCCTCTGAATAGGGAATCAAGGAGGAGGGTGATTTGGAATTGTTAATATCCAAGTATATTTATAATTTGATCTTTGATCTTTAACAACAAATGGAATATGATTTCATTTATATGGAGTTATGTAATGACATCAATGACCCGTTTTTTTGTCAATGAGGGATAATGATACCTCAAATGTTGATTCTATGATCAGCACCTCAAATTTGGCAGACTTCATGACAGGTTAAGCATCTTCTGATAAAATTCCATCGGATAATATGATTTCTAGAAGGTTATATAGTTCAACAGGGACTCATATATAGGGAGTAGATTGTTCCATTCTAATAGGTAAAGCTGTTACGGCCAGTGTTCATGATAACAGTTTGGGGCAAGAGGAATCCAAGCCTCTTAATACCTCCAGGGAGTTGTCTGGGCCCCAGGAAGATCAGTCCATCACTAGGCAGATAAAGGGAGGTTATTCCATTCCAATGGGGAAAATTGTTACTTCCATTTTTCATGACAATAGACTAAGTCTTGAGGTATCAAAGTCTCCCAATGCATCTAGGGAGTTATCTGAGACCCAGGAAGATCATTCCTTCACTGGTCAGATACTAGGAGTTGTATATTCCATTCCAATAGATCAGGCTATTTCAATCATACTGAATGAGAGCAGGATGGGGCATGAGGAATGCAAACCAACCCACATCAGTATATCAAACCAGGATACCCGGACAGGTCTGGTTAATCCTAAGTCCAAAGGGAAGGGCACCCAGTCCAGCAATGCTGATATTTGTGATCTGTTGTCTCCTCCTCCCAAGAAGATGGCTAAAAGACCACCAAAAAATTGAAAGGTATTAATATTAGGGGTTCAAACCCCAAATACATATTTAAATGAATATTATGTTATGGAATTTTCATGGTTTGGGTAACATGGAGACATGTCGATTCATTCGTTTATTTATTCAACAGCACAAACCAATCCTTATAGGTCTGTCTGAGCCCAAAAAAATATATTCTCCTCCGGTATTGATAAATTGGAGATTTTGGGGTTCCACCTCATTGACACCAATAGGTGTTTATCATATGTCAATAATCTATGGGTGATTGTTTCGCACGGAATCCGGGGATGACCTCCTGGACGGGAGATTCAAACGTTCCGATCGGTTTCTAACGGGTTTGTTCGTAGAACCGGAAACATCCAATGATTCCACATCCGCTTGGACCTACTTTCCAAAGGTAGGCGCTCATTAGCTTGTGGGCTAATGAGGCTTAGGAATTCGCATTGGTCGAGAGGATGGGAGGTCGGACTCATCACACCTTTTTGAGGGGAATTATTGTCTACTCCGGGACTCTCTTTATAGATTTAAGTTATGTTCGTGAATCCTTATTACATTACCAAGTATAAAATGAGCTTTCCTTTAGTTTTAACAATCAATGATTAAATATGAAAGAAATTTAGAGAATCTTTTATATGTATTCGAGGTTCTTCATCAATAGAGAATCATCTATATCTGTTTAGAGATTCTTGATCAATGGTATCCTTCAAAATATTTATATAAAAAGTCTCTTGGTTATTATGATGACCAGGCTGGTTTTAAAGCCACTCAGTGGGGCACTTGAAGTTTATCGTCATTCAGAAGGACGGAGATTATTTCAAAGTTGGGATCGAACCCATAAATGGGCTACCTACGTATCCTTTGTTTTGGAAAAGGAATCAGAACCCACATAGTTCGAGTTATGGAGTATGATGTTTATGATTGATGGCTCAAAGAAGAATGTCATAATTACTTTTACACTCTAAGCTCACGTGAGTCATGCTCGGTGTGAGAAACAAGAGGCATTGGTAAAATTTAGACAATTATGCCATGAAAGATGCAATCATAAGAAATTGTTTGGGGCTTATGTATGGATGACTGCCCAGATAGATGAAGGTTTAGGATTTACTTTTAGGGAGAAAATCCATGAACAGGGTCCACAAAGTTATATGTGCTTTATGGAGATTTGAATACTCTAATCTTGGGGCTTATTCCTAAGGAGAATGCCCAAGTTAGGAGGGGACTTATGATTGGGTTTTATTCCTGAAAAGGAAACCCAAATCAAAGGTAATTTATGACTGGTTAAGAGAAGTTTAAGGGGACTTGGGGATTATTCCTGAAAAGGAAGCCCAAGGTTATGACTGAGTCTTATTCCTGAAAAGGAGACTCAGATTAAGGGACTCGGGGTTTACTCCTGAAAAGGAAGCCCAAGATTATGACTGAGTCTTATTCCTGAAAAGGAGACCCAGGTTAGGGATTAAGGTTTGGGGCTTACTCCTGAGGAGGATGCCCATATTTGAGGTTGGGGCTTATTCTTAAGAAAGATGCCCAAGATTAGAGGATTTGATTGGGGCTTACTCCTGAGGAAGATGCCCAGATCAAAGGTTTTATAACTGGGGATTATTCCTGAAAAGGAGACCCAGGTTAAGATTTTCTCATCTTAAAGGATGAGGTTGAATGAATGAACTCCCCGTATTTTAGTGACATAAGGATATTTAAATCACTAGACTTTGAGAGAGATTTCACAGAATTACTTTCAGATAAGAAAGTCAAATCAAGAATTCATGCCATAAATGGCTTTGAAGAGTGTCTTGAAGACTGAATCTTAAAAAGGAAAGGTGAAATGGCTGAAGAGGGGTAAAAATGGGCAAGATGGGCACCCAAAAATATAGGGGCGCGCAAGTCTTTAAAGGCGCGCAAGTCCTGCGGCGGTGCGCAAGTGTTGGTCGCGCAAGTATACTTGCGCGACATGAGGAGTACTTGCGCGATTTTCAACCAGCATTGAAATGCTTGAGCGACTCTTTATTAAACCCTTTATCATCCTCTTGAGGTTCTTCCAAAAAGGGGACGCGCAAGTTATATTGAAGGAATTAAGTAGGCGCGCAAGTGTTTGATAAGTTTCAACACTTAGGCCTTCCTTCTTCTCTTTAGATCTTCCATTCTAGGTAAGAAATTACCTTAGAAGTGTTCTGGAAGCTTTGATAAGAGACTTGGGCGTCGGGAGCTTCAATCCGAGTTTCTGGAAAAAAAAATCCTCTCGAATGGGGGGCCCACAGGGTCTATTTATAGGCAAAAGAAGACCCAGGGTGGTTACCGGGCGGTTACCAATTAGGTCGCGCAAGTAACCTGCGCGACCAAGGTAGCCGCGCAAGTATACTTGCACGACAGTGGTATCACTTGCGCGGTGGATTTGTTGTTGATCCTTTGTTCATGCCTTTGTCGATTTTTGATGTTTTCTTCAAAGGATGAATCACTTTTAACTGAGATATTCCATTTTCCGATCTTTATATTCTGTGACGAAAGGAGCGTCAACAAAAGTCCCCCCTCAGAGTTGGATTCGGAGAGAAATGAGGATTTGACTCTGAGGAAATCGAATCCTTTCAAAGGAAAAGGGAGGGCGCGCAAGTCTTTCAGTGCGCAGAGGGTGGCGCGCAAGTCTGCGTCGCGCAGGCCTTAAGCGCTCTGGGTGTGGCGCGCAGGTAGGCTTCCTGGCCTATAAATACACGGCCTCATCTCCGTTACATGCATCTGGATTTCCGGATTTCTCGAGCTCTCGCCGCGCAAGTCTTCGTCGCCGCGCAAGTCTCCTGTTTTCACTGTTTCCTCGCAGCCGCGCTACTCTCAAGGTAATAAGGCTTGCGCGGAAATACTTGCGTGACAAAAACTTGCGCGGCACATGTATCACTTGCGCGATATCTCCATACTTGCGCGCCTTAAAGCCTTGGCCATTTTTTCCAATTTTTTACACAAATGTTATGAAAAATAAACCCACTTAAGAGTTTAATTTATTCAACTCCTGTGCAGATTCAATGGCTCTTAGACCTGGATTAATTGATGAACTGTCTAGCAAGCGGATAGATGATATGATGAATATCATTGGCCCTGATTACTATACTGTAAAAGACAGTACTCTTCCAGATTTGGCTAAGTATCTGAAGAAATATCATCGCGACTTTCCTCACTGCACTTATCTACCTTTGTATGGTCATGGTCATCTGCAAGAAGTCATTATTCCAGAAGTAAAGAATTATCTTCCATTTTCTTGGTTTCAGAATTATACCAAATTTGCTTCAGCAAATATCTCAGGCGGAGGAGTATTTCAAACTGCTGGAACAGTGGAGAAGGCTTATGTGATGCATCATAGCCCTTGCACACCAGATCTGAAAAAACATACACCTGAGATTCAACCACATTGTCATCCTTCAATCTTCCGAAATGCTCAGATGGATCAATCCAAAGGCTAGAAGAAAAGTTGGGATTTCCGTCCTGGGGGAGGTGTGAAGCCAACTTGGATGTGGGTATACTGGGTGCGACAGACTTGTGCAGAGTTTATTGAGGATCTGAAGAGAGCTGCAATATATGAGGCTATTTGGGTTGGGCAAACATATATTTACAGACATGATAACTTCGTTCCAGAGATACTCAGCCAATGGAGCCCAGTGACTAATTCTTTCCATTTGACTCATGGAGAAGTAGGTATCAGTTTGTGGGATGTCCACAAGATTTCAGGAGCTCTAATCTTGGGTGATATGTATGATGAATTCATTCCTCCCAAGGTGACTTGGAGTGATCCAGAGAAGACTCCTGCTTTGGCTCGAGAATTATTTAAAATCTTTCACAGGCTCAAGAGTTCAGAGACCTCATTAACTCATTTTAGAAAAGATATTCATCCGGAAGAATGGATGAATGTGTTTCTTACTGAGAAGAAAGGGATGGAGCCAAAAGAAAAAGGATCCAAGAAAAAGAAATCCAAGGATACCCGGCCCAGACGTCCTACCACTTGTCCAAAACCTGAGAAGAGAGGAGCTCCTGGCACATTCTGGCCAACTCTAGAAGCAGGAGAGTTTGAAAAATGGGGATATGAAGTGAATCAAAGAATTCCAAAGAAAACTCGTCTGGCGGGTTTCTTGGCAATGTGGCCCAGTGTTTATCTCTTGCCGGTCAGGGATTCGAAGGGAGGCGTTAGGCCAGGGACCTTCGTCATTGCGGCCAAGTTAGCTGAGAGAAAAATGGTTGGGTTAGCTACCCCCATTTTAGCAAAGATTCACAGGAGTTTACTTCACGTCTTCCAGGGTAAATCTCCTTTAAGAATAGTGGGACCATTACAGGTTTTGTGGGGATGGATCGCCACTCACTTCAGGACTTACAATGTACAGAATGGATTACAAATTCCTGGAAGCTCTTTCAGACCGTCAGTGCAAGCATTCTCTAGAATTGCTCCATTAGATGTTAATGGTTATGACATGAAAGTAAGACTAAGCATGTATAAGGAATTCAACTTCTTTCCTTATGGAAGTCCGCCATCCAGGCGGTTTGTTGATGATGGGAAAGCCCATTTGGATTTGAGGGCATACATGCTAGCTTGCAGGGATGGCGTGTTAGTAGCCAGGATTGATGGAGAAATCATATGCGAGGCCTATGCTCCATATAGATTTGCACACCAATTCAAATGTTTGCAACAGATTGTTGTATCCCCTCCAGTACATGTCAGGTTAGAGCAACATCCGATGGTTTCTCGACAACTATGGTTGATAACATCAAGAGAGAAGACTGGGGCAGTATTTGATCTACCAGTTGAAAAAGCGGCACATTATCTGACTACATTTTATGCCGAACACTGGATAGCATCATACCCTAAAGGGATATTGAATCACCCAGTATATCAAGTGGGAAAGAGGAAGAGGACTGTAGAGAAAGAAACTCTTCCTCATGAAGGTGACGCTTCTCCACCTGAAATAGGTTCAACAGACTTCTCTTCTAGAACTGATTCATCGGATTATCACGATGGGGATGATGAGGCACAACCGGCAGCAAATCGGTTTCGTGCACGATATAATCCTCCGGCCAGAGTTAAAAGACCCACTCCATCAGCTCCTGGTGAGTTATTTAATTGTAATAACTTCAATCACTGCTACTTTATAAAGTAATAAGTCTCACTTTCTTATTCTCTATCTGTAGTTGCAGGAGTCGGGAAGAAATTAAAATCAAAAATTGTAGGACCTTCCTCACAGCCTTTATATCTATGACCAGAGGCTGTTCAGCTATGGCAGAGCTTATATTGTGATACTGAGACCACCTGGATGGATTTGTGTGAGGGCCTACAACTTCCTGGAATAGGATATCTTCTAGCTTCTAAAGACCTTCAATACGGAGATAACCCCAATGAAGTGCGAGCTTACATCAGAGAGCTGGAAATGCTCATATATGCCACTGATAATTCGGTTCCTATCACCAGGCGGGTGAAGGAAATGATTGATCGTGGCACCACTGAGGGGGCTGGTGGTTCTGGAGATGAGGAATGGCAAGAGTATGTGGCTCCTGAAGATGTAAGTTTTCTTTCCTTATTTTCTTTGCAACTTGATTTTAGTTGAAGCTTTGTTTACTTAAGGAAGTTATTTTCTTCATCTTGCAGCTTGCAAAGAAAGGAATCGGGGTTCCTTCTCCACAATATAGCCCTGGTGGTACCGCTATCGGGGCTGCTACTGATTCTCCTCGCGAACCAGGTGAGATATCTTTAGGCCAGCAGGCCATGAATGAGGCACTGGACATAGCCTTTCATTCGCCAATCCAAGTGCCAATAAGGGAGACTACTGATACTCCGAAAAAACAAAAGAAGCCAAGGCAACGAAGGAGAAAATCCCTAGCTAAACGTTTCATTAGCAGTGGTAAGTCCTTCGAACAATCATGAGTTTATACCCATAATCATATGGTTACTCATATTTCCGAGGATTGCAGGGGATTCTTCAATTTCTCCCTTGAGGGAAGGGATTGATCCTTCTTCAAAGGTCGTGGAGGGTGCTGTAGAACAATCACAGACTCAGGCTAACTTGGTTGCTCCTGGAGAAGAGCTACCATCCATTCCCAGTATCCCTCTTATCACTGAAGATGCTTTCCAGGGTCAGGGGTTGCAGGACATAAGTCGGCAAGAAGACGTAGCAAATGCTCCCACTGGTGAGACTAATCAAGGTTCTGAAGTATCATTGGATGAAATGATGAATCAAGGAATGACTTTTGAAGAATTTTATAATCATGCTGAGTTGTCATGTGATTTAGAAGACCTTGGGCGTGAGTGTTACCCTTCGCCCAAATTTTTCTTTGAAAAAAAATACTTCTAACCATGATATAAAATAATATGCAGTTTCTTCCGTAGAAGCCGCTGAACTGCCAATGCCCGAAGAGGGTGTGGACACTGATGTCAACCCTATCATTGCAGAAACATTAGCTCAAGTAGAGCTAAATCCAATAAACTCTCCTGAGACTCATCTTGAAAATCCTGTTGAAACTGGGAAAGATAGGGAGAAGTCTTCTCAGGTTGCTGAACCACCATTGGGTAATGGATAACAATATTTGTGATTGTACTTTATTCGCAAGACAATCCATTCTTTTGTTATCCTTTGAAGCTGACTAAACCTTTCAATTAATCATGCAGGACCATCAACTGCAATGACTAGATCCGAAGATGAGGCCTCAGCCTCTGCCCCAACGGGAATTGAAAGTGAAGAAGCACAAGTCAGAGGGGAAAGAGCAGGACAAGGCACCTCCCTAAGTGCGCTAATTCCAGATTACATACCCCCTTCTGACGATGATATTGAATCAGATCCAGATATGCTTAAAGCATTCAGCTTTTCACGACGTAAGGCATGGAATAACATATGGAATATCATATCGGGGGTGCCTTTAGAAGAGCTACAATCAAAAATTTCCCGATTGTCATCCCAATTTGTTATAATGGGACTTGGTGGTTTTGGGTATGAAAAGATCCATGCTGCGGTGAAACAGATCATTTTCAGGAGGGAGAAAATGCAGACAAGTCGCGAAGATTTGACCAGAGTGAAATTGTCAGTCAACATAGGCGAATTTGAGGCTGCGATATCCCAGGCTGAAGCTGATTATGCTGTCAAGATGAAGGATCTGAAGCAAAAAATCAAAGAAAAGGTCATCCAGCAGGTGCAACTCCAACAACAGTTAGATGTTGTTACTTGGGAACTTGATCAGCTTAATAAATCATTGGATGAAACTCATATGAATGGCATGAAAGCCATTGCAGATGCTAAGAAGGCACTTCAGCAAGCTGAAAAGAGTGAAGCTGGTCAAGTGCACGAGCTTCAAGTAACTGTTGATAAGGCTCAGGATGCTATACATCAAATGAAGACTTATGTTGACAATCTTCTGTAATTCTTGAAAAAGAGAAGAGATTCCAGTCTGTGGATGTCCTTCTAACTCTTGTGTATCAATGAAAAACACTTTTGTCTTCAATCATTTGTACTTGCATTCTTCCATTACCTGCTTCAAATTTACTTAAGCCAATGGGCTTAGTAATCATAGTTTGATTTTTACTAGGATTATTACAAATAACCCTACAAACTTTGAATCTTTTAACTGCTCAATATTACCTAAATCATACAAAAAATGTATATTTAGTGAGCTGGAACTTGACTTTTATTCAGAGTTCCTTTGTCTTTTGTGTGGGCAGTTTAAAGTCATGCATGCCGGACATAAAGGGGCTAATGTTTAAGGTCGAAATAGCTTTGACCGAAAATGGATTAAAATGGATTCAATTCCTTGACAATTTATCTGAAAACATATTTACCATACTCAAGTATGAGGGAAAAAATGTAAACTATGGCTTAAGAATATTTGAATCTGAGGAATGATATGAAAAAAAAAGAGCTAAAAGGCATTAGAAGAAGTAGTTTCCAAGAATGAAGTTACTATTATTTAACAAAACCTGTTAGGGGGTTGAAATATGCAGGGCCACCTATGGGCATTGGCTGCATAGTTAAATAAAATAGCATCTTTTGGCTGACAAGTCTGTTATGTGGACTGTTTATGCAAGGCCACCTATGGGCACGTGCTGCATAGTCAGGCAAAAGAACTCCCAGAAATTTAATTTCCTAGTGCTAAAAGCCAGTGAAAGTTTATGGAGATTCAAATTTTCTAAAGCATAGAGTTTGTTGTATGGAAAGAGGTACTTGAATATGGAGAAGATATTTCCAAACAAGAATATCGAAGAACTGGATGAATATCACTCCTACGAAGGTCTGACCCAAACGTAGGGAAGAAGAATAAACCATAGACTTGAATACTTTCAGATCATGAAAAAGGATATGGGACAAATACGTTAAGGATGGCTATTTTTGCAGATCCCTACATACTATCGTTTAAGACAAATAAGGACAAAAGAGGCATTCTTCCCAAGAATGAAGTTACTATTATTTAACAAAACCCGTTAGGGGGTTGAAATATGCAGGGCCACCTATGGGCATTGGCTGCATAGTTAAATAAAATAGCATCTTTTGGCTGACAAGTCTTGTTATGTGGACTGTTTATGCAAGGCCACCTATGGGCATGTGCTGCATAGTCAGGCAAAAGAATTCTCAGAAGTTTGACATTTTTGTGACTAGAAGTCATGAAAAGGGTTATGAAGATCTGAAAATATTTAAGGTTAGGATTATAATACATAAAGATGGGTATTGTCCAATGTATATAGAGATACATAGGTCAATGAAAACCATAATCATGTTGTGGTTGGGTCCTAAATTGAAATTTTGGACTTCACTACGTATCTCATAAGAATGAGAATCAATCCATACGTAGTTCTTGTAGTTTAACGTCGTGCAGGACGAAAGTATGAGTGATCTTAGTTTAGGGTCATAGAATTCGGACCATAATAATGAATACACAGTGTGTGTTTTCATGAGGACTTTTCAGCCAAGGGACTGAAAGTGAAATTTGGGGTTAGGCCCAAAAGACTTGGGACTGGATTCGAGGGACACTCGAATGTTCCTACGTATCCCATAAGGATGGGAATCAAGTCCACGTAGTTCTAGAACTACCCTTTGTACAAATTTGGTTCGTACATGTGAAGGGTGAAAGGGGACTTTAGTGCAATGATGGTTTTAACCTAAGATAAAAAGTTTAGGCATTACCATGTATGCACGTAGTCTTTTGAAAAAATGAAAACCATGATTGAAAAAAGAATCAATGTTAATAATGGTTCCTTCTCAAATGAGGAAATCAAAGAATATTGTAGTTTATTGTCGTACCGGACAAAAAGTGTTGTATAGTTTAACGTCATATAACAAGGACGAAAGTGAATCAATGTAAAGATATTGATTCCAGGGGTGGTTTCACAAATCATCATCATATGAGATGGTGGTGAACCGATGTGAAGAGATTGTTTTTGGGCTTGAACCTTGGGAGGTTGCTTACATACCCATCCTGGAGGGCAAGGATCAAAGTCTGTGTAGTTCAATTAAAGAATGAATCAGTGATCAAGTTATTCTTGGGGACAATGATCTAATAAAAAATGTTGTTGGGACTTACACATGGTTAGTGGCCCAAAAGGAGTGTTATGATTGATGTTCGCTCTAAGATCATGTGATTCATACTCGGTGTGAGAAGCAAGAGGTAATAACAACCTTAACGATGCACAGTTTAATGTCATGTAGGACATAAAAAAGGGACTATGCAGTTTAAAGTCTTGCAGTTATGACTATTGGTGCTGCACAGTTTAGTGTCATGTAGCAGGGACAAAATAATAGTTTAATGTCATGTAGGACATATCAAGGACTTTCTGTACAGTTTAGCGTCATGTAGTTAGGACGATGGGGAAAATATAGTTTAACGTCATATTGGACGAAAAAAGGGGGACTGTACAGTTTAATGTCATGCAGTAAGGACAAAAGAGTGTACTATTTTAACGTCATGTTGGACGAAAGTGCGAATAGTTTAAGGTCATATGCATGGACCGTGGATGGTGCAGTTTAATGTCATGTTGGACCTTTGATGATTATATAGTTTTAACGTCTTTCTGGACGTGAGGGACTTTTATACAGTTTAGCGTCATGTAGTTAGGATGTCACAGTTTAACGTCTTGCTGGACATAAGGGATTTGCAAATAGTTTAAGGTCATATACCTGGACCAGGGATGATGCAGTTTAAGGTCATGCTGGACGGTTTAGGGAACTTTTTCACATTTTAATGTCGTGTGGGACGAAGTTGCAGTTTAAGGTCATACTGGACCATTACTGTACAGTTTAAAGTCATGTAGCTAGGACTAACTGGTGCTGTACAGTTTAAAGTCATGTAACTAGGACTAAGGTGAACAAATATGAGGATATCAGTTCTGGGGACTTTTTTACAGTTTAACGTCATGCTGGACGTTGGAAGTGCCACACAGTTTAATGTCATGTAGATAAGACACAATAACAGTTTAATGTCATCTCGGACAACATATAGTTTAATGACATCTCGGACAAATAAGGAACTTCTGTACAGTTTAATGTCATGTAGATAGGACATTATACAGTTTAATTTCATGTAGGACATTGAAGGTGACACAGTTTAACGTCATGTTGGACGAAGTTGCAGTTTAAGGTCATACTGGACCATTACTGTATGAATCAAATGTAAGAGTCTTGGTTCTGGGAACAATATTTTGTGTTTATACAAAATACTTCTTCAGAAATCTGGCATTAGTTGGAGTCGTGATGTGTTCTCCATCCATTGAGATCAGAGAATATGCTCCATTGGAGTAGACCTTATGTATTGAATAAGGTCCTTCCCATTTTGGTTCAAGCTTGGGAGGCTTCTTTCCTGGTATCATTGGTGTTCTGAGAACCAATACCAATTCTCCCTGAATGAATGTACGAAGATGAACTTTTTTGTTAAAAGCTTGTGCTATTCGATTCTGATAGATTTCCAAGTGGTGAAAAGTGCACAATCTCTTCTCATCTAACTGTTCCAATTCATTCAACCGCTTTTGGGATTGCTCATCTGTTGATAACTGATCACAAATGGCTATTCTGAGTGAGGGAAATTGAACTTCAATTGTCAAGACTGCTTCTGTTCCATATACCAATGAATATGGAGTAGACCGCGTTGCATTGCGAGTGGTAGTCCGATAAGCCCATAAAGCATGATAGAGTTTATCAGGCCATGACCTCTTATCTTTATCTACCATCTTTTGTAGTATATTTGAAAGAGTCTTGTTGAAGGCCTCTATCTGGACATTAGCCGCTGCATGATATCAAGATGAATGGTTGGACTTAATGTTGTATTCTTGATACAATTTCTTTACCTCAGAAGAACAGAAGTTGGTGCCGTTGTCCGTCAATATGGTATGAGGGACACCAAATCTAGTAATGATGTTAGACTTGATGAAGCTAACAATGCATTTAGAACTGACTTCTTTGAGAGGTACTGCCTCTACCCATTTGGAAAAGAAATCAGTAGCAGTAAGAATGTACTTAAACTGCTTGGTCGTAGCTGAAGGGTAAGGTCCCACCACATCCATTCCCCATGTGGAAAATGGCCATGATTATTTAGCTGTATGAAGCAACTCTGGAGGTTGATGAATGAAGTTGGCATATACCTGGCATGAATGACACTTCTTTTTGAAATTAACACAATCTTGTATCATTGAAGGCCAGAAGTATCCAAGCCTTCGAATTTGATCAGACAATCTATGTCCACACTGGTGGGCACCACAGACTCCTGCATGTACTTCTTTTATGACAGCCATTGTCTCTTCACCATCAATACATCTGAAGAGAACTCCATCAAAACCACGTTTGTAGAGAATTTTCTCGAGGTGGTTTGGACCATCATAAAGAGTAAAATTGACCACACGTCGCCGAATTTGTTCTTTCTTGGCTCTATCAGGTGGAAGTGTTCCATTTTGAAGGTATTCCTTGATAGGTGACATCCATCCTGTAGTATGACCATACGGTTCAGGAATGGGACTAATTTCATTAATTTCCTCTGTTCTGACTTGAACATAAGGTGAAATTGCACGACGGTGGGCAATACCGATGGTTGTCTCGTCCCGATTTGGATCTGCTAAAGCTGTGGCTATATTAGCCAGTGCATCAGCTTGAGAATTTTGTGATCTTGGGACATAAGAAAATGTCGGTTCTGAAGGGAATTCCGACATTAACTCTCTGACGTAATCATACAAAGGGATTAATTCTTCTTTTCTGATGGCATAATCCCCATTGACTTGTTTGATTACCAGGTCTGAATCACCTTTCACCTTTAAGTGATTCACTTGTGCTTGAAGTGCTAACTCCAAGCCTGCAATGAGAGCTTGGTATTCAGCTTCATTATTGGTACCACCTTCCCACAACAAAAAGGAATAAGGTAACACTGCCTTATCTGGAGAAATGAGCACAATTCCTAAACCAAATTTGTTGAATTTAGGATTTTCCATTTTCTTCCCTGTCGGACTTCTAGAAGCACCATAAAAATACATTTCCCATGTTTGAGGACTCTCTTGAATAGAGAAAATTTCCTCATCAGGGAGTTCGATATCTGAATACGTGTCTTCCATTGAAGGATGTTCAGCCAGGAAATCAGCCAGAGCTTGGCCCTTAATTGCCTTTTGAGACACATACTGGATGTCGAACTGCTGTAGAATAACCACCCATCTTTCCAGACGTCCTGTAAGCATTGGACGACTAAGGATGAATTTGAGTGGATTATTACGAGATACCAATTGGACCTTGTGATGTTGCAGGTAGTGTCTCAGTTTCTGAACTGCAAAGATTAATGCTAGGCAGCACTTTTCAATACTCGAATATCGGGTTTCTGCTTCAAGCATAGTTCTACTGAGATAGTAGAGACTATTTTCATTCCCAGCATCATTCTTTTGAGCGAGAAAGGCACCCAATGATCGCTCTAAAGCTGTCACATAGAGGATAAGAGGCCTACCCTCAACAGGTGGCATGAGTACTGGTGGACTCAAGAGGTATTTCTTGAGAACATCAAATGCTTCTTGACATTCTTTAGTCCACTGGTAAGTGACTCCTTTCTTCAATAATTTGGTAAAGGGTAAACTTTTGCCTGCCAAATTGGCGATGAAACGCCGAATATAGGCTAAGTGTCCTTGAAGTCCTCTTAATTCTTTCAAATTCTGAGGAGGTGACATACCAAGGATTGATTTGGTCTTCTCAGGATCGACTTCAATACCACGATGGCGTACAACAAAGCCGAGGAATTTTCCTGAGGTTACCCCAAAAGCACATTTTAAGGGGTTCATCTTCAAATTATGTTGTCGAAGCTTGTGGAATATGACTTCCAAATCAGCCAAGTGATCAAAACGTTGTTTGGATTTAACCACCAGATCATCTACATAGAATTCAACAAATTTCCCTAGAAAAGGTTTGAAGATACGATGCATGGCGCGTTGATATGTTGCACCTGCATTCTTTAAACCAAAGGGCATCACCCGGTAACAAAACACACCTTGAGGAGCTCTGAAGGCTGTATATTCCTCATATTCTGGGGCCATTCAGATCTGATTATATCCAGAATACCCATCCATGAAAGAAAGTACTTCATAGCCAACCGTCGCATCAATTAAGAGTTCTGTAATCGGAACTGGAAAATCATCTTTGGGACAATACCGATTAAGATCTCTGAAATCGATGCAAACCCTAATTTGTCCGTTCTTCTTCTTTACAGGGACAATATTAGCCAACCACTTGGGATATTGAACTTCTCTGATGAAGTTAGCTTTGATAAGCTTATCCACTTCAGCCTCGATTTTGGAAGCATAGGTTGGGTGTGTTCTTCTCGCAGCTTGCTTGAATCCTCGATGTTCTTTTGGCAAACCCAAATGATGGGTGGAAACATCAGGATCAAGGCCAGGCATCTCTGTGTAATTCCAAGCAAAAATATCTTTATTTTGCTTTAGAAAAGAAATATACATCTCTTGTTCTTCAAGGGTCATGGCCGAACTAATTAAAGTGGGGTGTGGATCTTTCTCTGTACCCAGATTTACTTCTCTGAGTTCATCCACAGTGGTAGAGATACCCTCTTCAAATGCTGGAGGAGCATCTCTAAGATCTTCCTCTTCCTCTTCATCATGTGTTATTTCTTCCGTTTCTACTTGCAAAGTAGATGAAACAACGAAATTCTCATGATCATAAGAGATGTCAAAATTTTCACATTTTGAAGAAGAAGCTTCCATTTCCGACCCTATTGATGATAAAGGGTCTTCTTTGGGAATCAAAGAGGAGATGATGGATTGAGAATCGATATCAATATTTACCTCTGGTGTTGCTATAACTTCTTCTGGCCTGATTAGCGAAGTATAGACTTGTTGGATTTCAGCAGACGAAATGAAAACGTCACCACTTATGCTTTCATCACTGCTTGGTAAGTTACCAATTTCTCCCATGTTGTCTGGCTCAATTGCCGTAATTGACATTATGGATCTTTCCATAAGAGTATTTTGATTTGGTCCTATTTTGTCAATTTGACTGATAGGTAACACATAATCTGTACTCACATGTAAAAATGGATTTATTGGAATTTTTTCCAAACCATATGGAGCATTAACTTTGGTAATTTCCTTCATTGTAGATTTTTCTCTTCCCTTCATGTGATAAAATTCCGCCTCAATGTATTGAGACTCACATGTCTTGAACGGGGCCTTATCACCATACAATGTTCCAACTTGACCATCGAAACAGTATTTGAGACATTGATGGTATGATGACGGAATAGCTGCATGCTGATGTAGCCAGGGTCTTCCAAGCAAGATATTGAAAGCTGAGTCTTGATCAACAATCATGAAATCCGAATTGGAAACAAGATCTCCAAACTGAGTTCTGAGCGTAACTTCTCCCAGTGGTTCTTGTTCATTTTTATCATATCCTTGCAACATCATGGTAGAAGGAGATAAATCAGATTCCGTGAGGCCCAATCGACTAAGTGTACGAATGGGCATGAGGTTGACTCCTGAACCATTGTCAATAAAAGCTCTTCGAACATCTATACCATTGACTTTACTAGATAAGTACAAAGGTTTTATGTGCCCATGCACAACATCATCTTCATCTTTATCAGTAAAAGATATCACTGCATGACATTCTGCAGGATTATTCTCTATGTGATAAATTTCAACTGCAGCAATTTCAGCTTCAAACTCTTAAGGACATGACAAAGCTTCGATGAGTGCTTCTCGAAGATCTCTTGATAGATTCAAAGCATCCAAAATTGATAATTTGGCTGGTACTTGGGCCAAGTGTTTCAATATATCATACTTTTGATCTAGAGGCCTGTGTTTCCCAATAGGAATATGCGGTTTAGCAGGTACCTTGGAAGCAGATGCTTTGGAAGCTGATGCATCTTGTATTGAAGTTGGCAACATCTTTGGTTTTGGAAAATTAGACTGATTAGATCCATTTACTTGCTGAGATAAAGAAGATGGAACATTTAATCGATCTTCCAAAATAACTGTGCCGAAGCTGAGTTGGCCATTGGCAGAAGAACTTGCTTGTTCTTTTTGATCTCGCTGAAGGGCTCTACCACGAGTTTCTGCTGCGTATACAGTGCTAGCAGGGGTAGAATTAGAGTAGTGGCTTCGGAAAGATCCACGTCTTCCCCTATATCCTGAACCTCTAGAACTTCCTCGGGTTCCCTTATTTGATACAGGGAATTCAGGATCATCAAGATTGGAATATGAATCTGTTAATTGAATCATATTAACAGAACCAAAGATTAACTCTTCGTCTGATAAAGACTCTGCCTGGTTGGCCTGTTTAGGCTGTGCCGTTTGGTGGGACGGTGCCCGTGGCTTTGAAGTAGATGGCATGAAATCTGCTAGAGTCAAAGACAATTTAGGCTTTGATGCATACTCATCTTCTTCTGATTCCTCTTTCTTCTTTGAATTGTGCCGCCCTTTTGAGGATTTGTCCTTTGATGGAGGCTTTACTGCAGCTTTTGTAGGAGACACAATTGGCTTCTTCAATTCTGTTCGCAAAATGGAATGGGTCCGATTGATTGTCTTTCTGACCATCCAATCATCATATTTTTTCGCAGTTTTGCTTTTGACTTCCTACCACTCGCCTCCTTCTTCTGGATCTGTAGCGGTAATACACGCTACATGAGCTGAAGAACCCTTCAATTTGACTTGTCCTAAGTCGACCATCTTTTGCAGGAGGTCTTTAAAGACAAAACACTCCTGGATGGGATGCCCCAACATTTGATGAAAGGGACAATAATTGGGACGGTCTTCATCTCCTTCCTTGTTTGGCCTCTTGGGCACTGGTAATTGAACCAAATTATTTTCCAGAGCTGAAATGAAGTAACCAGGAACTTGCTCACTTCGGAAAGAGTATGTCTTACTCTTCATATCCTCAAATTGTTTTCGTCGTTGATCTTTTTGAAAATTTGGACGAAACAGCCTTTGTTTTTGGTGTTCAGGAGGTGGAGCCCTTCGAGAAGATGAAGGTTTTTAAGTAGAAATAGGTACAGGTGCCTGTTTAAGCATAACTGTAGCAGTTTCTGCTTTACCCATTCTTCTTCCTGGAGCTGATGGAATTACACGAGATTTAACCTTAGCCTCTCTAAGGGAATCTTCAATCTGTTGAGCGATTGAAGTAAGGTCTCGAAACCCTCCTGTGTATTTCACAGGGATCAATGACGTGCGTAATTCGTCACGCAAATTTGCCACACAGATTGGCAACAATTCCTCCTGAGGGAGTGATAAACTCAAGGAATACGTTAATCCCTTCCAACGAGCAATGAAATCAGAGACTCTTTCATTCTCCCTTTGTTTGTAGTTTGTAAGATCGAAAACTGTCGTTTTTGGAAAAGTTGAGCTAAACTGAAGAAGGAATTTTTGACGAAGATCCTCCCATCCGATGACTGACCGGGATTTCAAGCTTGTATACCAGACAAAAGCTGGTCCTTGCAAGGTTCGCACGAAGCATCTGAGTTTCACTGCTTCTTGCTGCTCTGGAGTTCCCATCATAGGATCACAACAAGATACGTAATGCGTCAAATGTTGTTCAGGGTCGCCTGATCCATTGAAAGTAGGGAAAATAGGGTTTCCAAAACTGGATGGAGGAGAAATTGAATCTACCCATTCAGGGTAAACTTTCTTTTCAGGTTGAACTTGCGCTCGTTTCCCTTCCATAGTTTCTAACCGAGCTGTTAATGACTCAATAGTAGTTATTAACTTTTGAGAAACGTCAGGTTGAACTTGGTTTTGGGTAGGTGTAATGAATGGAGCTTGGACAGACGTGGTGGTTGGTGCTGCAACTGATGGTAGTGCTGCCAACCGTTGTTGCGTTTGACCCGTAGGATTAGACCTCTGTGGGTGTACTGACAAAGGAGGATATTCTTGATCCATCTCATTAGTTACAAAAAATTCCTTTGGCTGTCGTACTTCAGCATTCTTAAGAAGAAGACTACTCTGAAGTAGTTCTGCATTCAACCTTCTTAATTCTTTCATTTCTTCCTCCTGTTGTGCAAATCTTTTATCTAATGAGATCGATTGACCTCCTTCAGAGGAAGGGTGAGAAGTAACCTGATTCTTTCCTTTCCCCTTATTGGATCCTTTTCGGAGAGGGGGAAGTGGGTTACTTGAAGGAATACCCAGATTTTGGGTAAGCCTTTGATTACGTGTGCGCACACCTTCTTCATTTAGGTCTGTGTGCGCAACTTCTTGAGCAGGAACCTCTTCGTCTGATCCTTCTGATTGAGCCTCATCTGGTGAATCAGCAGCAACAGCATTGATGATATTAATGGATGCATATTGCATGGAATCCTTTCTATCAGCATTACTGTGATATTGTCTCCTTCTATGTCCATGATGAGACATGGCATTCCGTTGACTTGATCCCTCAGGAATTTCTTGGAGAACCGTCACTTGGAGAGAATCTCCTGACAGCTTTGCTCTTCGTTCCTCTTGAGGCTTATTCCCTAATCGAGAGAATACTGACTTTCTCTGAGGGAGGGATTGAAGATTTGAAAAATTCCCCAGTCCGGTGGACTGGGGGTGTTCCTGCTACTTCCGCTCAACTCCTCGAATCCCATTCGTTGACTCTGAGGGTTGGGTTAGAGAAGTCCCCAGTCTGGCAAGCTGGGGTGTCTCTTGACATGCTATGTCTGAGATCTTCTTGAAATCTCTCTTGATCTTGCGAATCTTAGTTCGGAAATTAGCTGGATGCATTAACCTGTATCCACTTTTATCACCTGGTTCAACAGACCGTTGGATGATTTCCGAAACTTCTGTCATTTGATGACGTGTTTGCTCCAGACGAGAGGCTTGTGCAATATTCTCGCCTACTTGATGTAGAAGCAATTCAACAACCTGTTCTCTATATACTTGATTTTGAGAGGAACTAGTTGAAGCTTGTTCTCGAGCAAGCTTTTGATTATGAACAAAGCCCATTGACTGTGGCCGGCCATGGGCAATAACATTGCATGAGACCATTTTCGGCGGGCTTTGCTGACCGGAAAGCACTGTGAAATGTAGTGCTCCGTGAACACCCCATCCTCTGATATGGACATTAGATGGAGCATTGGAAATTAACTGACGCAATCTTCTTAGTGCTCCAAGGCATGAACGTTGAAGGGTTCTCTGTTGCTTTTCAGCCTTCGGATACCGAGAGACTGATAGAGATGCCAAATCAATCTGGCGTTGTAACCCTTCTATTATCTTAAGATGATTTTCATATTCATCGTAAGATAATACCTTCTTCTTTAATTGACAAAGATTTTTCCATATGTTGAGACGAATATCATGGATTCCATCATCCGTCAACATCTTTGGAATGTCGTACTGGGAATCAGCCAAAGGCCAAAACATGACTGGTACTTCACCTTTTGCCAGTTTTTTCCTCATGTTCAGCATTTCCTCTTTATCATTAAATGAAGATTCTTCTACCTGTTTGGACCAGAGTTGGTGTTTCCTTGTTGCTTCATCGGATTCAACAAGATTGGTAGAGAAATCACTATTCATGCTGGAAGATGAATGACCCAGGGAAGGTTCGGAGAATAACCTGAACCCCAGGCTATCTTCTGATGGAGAAAGAGTTTCACCTGCCGATAGTAAAGCATCAGACATGACTGGTTTTACGTTTGCAAGTTCCTCGAGATAGGAGGGCTTTCTCGTCACTACATTGCCTTCTGAAGAATTTTCGAGACAACGTGAATCACTACTGCGGAGAGGACTTTCGCAGCGAAGTTCATCACCATGAGGAGGACCATCATGATGGGTTACAGCAAAAGATGAAATCTCTTACTCCTTGGTCTTCTGACCACACAGAGGGTTCCTGTGGCTCTCATCTGAAGAAGAAACTTCAAGATTGACCGAATTTTCATGAAGCAAGTCTTCATGAGGAAGTGTCTGTTGAAGACCTTCAGGATTAATGTTCCCGTTATTGGGAACTGAGGGAGTAGAATCTTGAATTCCGACAGATAAATGTCTGAGGGCTTCAAGAACTCCAGCATCGAGCAAGGCTTGGTTACAGATTGGCCTTTGATCTCCTGACTGTGCTGGGCGGATCTTTTTCTTAGATGTCTTCTTACTCGCTTTAGAAACCACTTGATGACAAAAGTGATTGCTCTGAGCAGGTGTATGTGCCTGATCAGGAAAGATGGTCAGGTTAGGCTGACGATCATCGCTCAAATCAGGTGTATGTGCCTGACTTGGTTGTCCATATGATATGGGGGAGTAGGCCCCACAACCCTCTTGGACTGGAACAGATGTGTGTGTCTGTTCCGGAGTGAATTGTTGATGTGTCACTCCACTGCTAGGGATAGATTTATGTGTCTGTCCCTGAGATGATGCTGAAGCTGTTATGATATCCTGGAAAGCATCCAGAATATGAGCAGGAATTTGCTTCTGCTCTTTCACCATTGACAAAATATGTTTGGTGACTTCAGCCGCCGGAACAGGGATATACGTCCATTCCGGGCTTGGAGTAGGTGTATGTGCCTGCTCCTGTCCTCCTTTTCCTGTCAGTGAATCCTGACAGTACTCAAGTGTGGAGGCAGAGAGTTTAGTCTACCTCCTGTTTGTCGTCGGGGCTTTCCGACTGACTTCTCCGTGCGCTACCAAGCGAGACTGTTGGTAGGCTTGATTAGTATTAGCAGGTGTATGTGCCTGCTGATTACACTTTGCCAAACGCGGTTGACGAGATCCACCATATGTAGTCAGACGAGCCTGCTGACTAACTGGTGATGTATAAGCAGGTGTATGTTCCTGCCTATGGTACTCCGCCGGAATTGCCTGGCGGGATCGGCTTAATGCTATCAGACGAGTTTGCTGGACAGCTGAATTAAAACGGGCAGGTGTGTATGCCTGCTCGTTATTTGCCACCAAGTTAGGTTGGTGGACTTCTCCGGATATGGCAGGGATGACAACCTGCCTATTGTTAACCGGATTCCGTCTCTGGCGGTTCATCTTGCCTGCTCGGGTTCGAGGAACCTGAGCTGAATGCCTGGAGTCGGTACCCTCATCATGTTGAGGGCGCACTACCGCACGAGTCTGGCGGCGATTGTTGATGGGAGCCCTCGGGAAGGACTCCTATCTTTTTGAATTAAGGCCCCGAGGGACCTGCTCATTCACTTCCTCGGAGTAAGGGAGTGAATGGAAATTGCGTTCCGGGGATAACGACCCGAAACGGTTGGAGACGGTAGTCAGCACCGCCTGCTTCTTGATTGTTGGCCGCCGTTGTCCGGACGACCAGGTAGAGTTGTTAACTTGGAGGGCTTGACGAGCGGCCTCCAGAGTTGGGATAGTACCGTTGCGACGGTACTCCTTAACTAGTGCATTAGAAACACAGCGTTGAAGACGCTGAGTTGGTGATGTCATCCTCAGAGCGGATGACGTTCCAACAGGAGTAGCAGCATTGGTTTTCACAGCAGCAGACCTCACAGTAGAGGTGTTCACAGCAGCAGTATTCACAGGGGTGAATTTAAGGAAAGCCATTTTTGCAGAAGATCTTGAAAAAAGAGTGTCTGTTCCATGTAACAGACATAATCAAGATGAATCCGTCCACTGCATCTTTTGGATGAGCATATGTCAATGATTGCCTTGTTGGCCCAAGGGGCCTAACAAATAAGAAGAACATCACTTTAACTTGGTTAAGGATTCACGTCGGGTTCACCATTTTTGTTTCGCACGGAATCCGGGGATGACCTCCTGGACGGGAGATTCAAACGTTCCGATCGGTTTCTAACGGGTTTGTTCGTAGAACCGGAAACATCCAATGATTCCACATCCGCTTGGACCTACTTTCCAAAGGTAGGCGCTCATTAGCTTGTGGGCTAATGAGGCTTAGGAATTCGCATTGGTCGAGAGGATGGGAGGTCGGACTCATCACACCTTTTTGAGGGGAATTATTGTCTACTCCGGGACTCTCTTTATAGATTTAAGTTATGTTCATGAATCCTTATTACATTACCAAGTATAAAATGAGCTTTCCTTTAGTTTTAACAATCAATGATTAAATATGAAAGAAATTTAGAGAATCTTTTATATGTATTCGAGGTTCTTCATCAATAGAGAATCATCTATATCTGTTTAGAGATTCTTGATCAATGGTATCCTTAAAAATATTTATATAAAAAGTATCTTGGTTATTATGATGACCAGGCTGGTTTTAAAGCCACTCAGTGGGGCACTTGAAGTTTATCGTCATTCAAAAGGACGGAGATTATTTCAAAGTTGGGATCGAACCCATAAATGGGCTACCTACGTATCCTTTGTTTTGGAAAAGGAATCAGAACCCACGTAGTTCGAGTTATGGAGTATGATGTTTATGATTGATGGCTCAAAGAAGAATGTCATAATTACTTTTACACTCTAAGCTCACGTGAGTCATGCTCGGTGTGAGAAACAAGAGGCATTGGTAAAATTTAGACAATTATGCCATGAAAGATGCAATCATAAGAAATTGTTTGGGGCTTATGTATGGATGACTGCCCAGATAGATGAAGGTTTAGGATTTACTTTTAGGGAGAAAATCCATGAACAGGGTCCACAAAGTTATATGTGCTTTATGGAGATTTGAATACTCTAATCTTGGGGCTTATTCCTAAGGAGAATGCCCAAGTTAGGAGGGGACTTATGATTGGGTTTTATTCCTGAAAAGGAAACCCAAATCAAAGGTAATTTATGACTGGTTAAGAGAAGTTTAAGGGGACTTGGGGCTTATTCCTGAAAAGGAAGCCCAAGGTTATGACTGAGTCTTATTCCTGAAAAGGAGACTCAGGTTAAGGGACTCGGGGTTTACTCCTGAAAAGGAAGCCCAAGATTATGACTGAGTCTTATTCCTGAAAAGGAGACCCAGGTTAGGGATTAAGGTTTGGGGCTTACTCCTGAGGAGGATGCCCATATTTGAGGTTGGGGCTTATTCTTAAGAAAGATGCCCAAGATTAGAGGATTTGATTGGGGCTTACTCCTGAGGAAGATGCCCAGATCAAAGGTTTTATAACTGGGGATTATTCGTGAAAAGGAGACCCAGGTTAAGATTTTCTCATCTTAAAGGATGAGGTTGAATGAATGAACTCCCCGTATTTTAGTGACTTAAGGATATTTAAATCACTAGACTTTGAGAGAGATTTCACAGAATTCCTTTCAGATAAGAAAGTCAAATCAAGAATTCATGCCATAAATGGCTTTGAAGAGTGTCTTGAAGACTGAATCTTAAAAAGGAAAGGTGAAATGGCTGAAGAGGGGGAAAAATGGGCAAGATGGGCACCCAAAAAGATAGGGGCGCGCAAGTCTTGAAAGGTGCGCAAGTCCTGCGGCGGCGCGCAAGTATTGGTCGCGCAAGTATACTTGCGCGACATGAGGAGTACTTGCGCGATTTTCAACCAGCATTGAAATGCTTGAGCGACTCTTTATTAAACCCTTTATCATCCTCTTGTGGTTCTTCCAAAAAGGGGACGCGCAAGTTATATTGAAGGAATTAAGTAGGCGCGCAAGTGTTTGATAAGTTTCAACACTTAGGCCTTCCTTCTTCTCTTTAGATCTTCCATTCTAGGTAAGAAATTACCTTAGAAGTGTTCTGGAAGCTTTGAGAAGAGACTTGGGCGTCGGGAGCTTCAATCCGAGTTTCTGGAAAAAAAAATCCTCTCGAATGGGGGGCCCACAGGGTCTATTTATAGGCAAAAGAAGACCCAGGGCGGTTACCGGGCGGTTACCAATTAGGTCACGCAAGTAACTTGCGCGACCAAGGTAGTCGCGCAAGTATACTTGCGCGGCAGTGGTATCACTTGCGCGGTGGATTTGCTGTTGATCCTTTGTTCATGCCTTTTTCGATTTTTGATGTTTTCTTCAAAGGATGAATCACTTTTAACTGAGATATTCCCTTTTCCGATCTTTAGATTCTGTGACGAAAGGAGCGTCAACGGTGATGGTCCATAATTCCATAGGCAACACCAACATGGTTATGTCAAGTGATCAGCATGTCACTTTCTTGGTCTCCTATCTTGGTTCCCAATTTACCTTCTCCTTCATTTATTCCCATAACAGATATAAGGATCATGGGAATTTGTGGATGGATATAGCTTCTCTAAAATATACCATCTCTAGTCCTTGGTTAATTTTGGGGGACTTCAATTCAATTTTGAATCTAGATGAAAAAATGGGAGTAGAAAACAACTCAATCTCTTCCAGGGAATTCAGATTATGTATTGACCATAATGATGTTATTGAGATTAATCTGGTAGGTGACAAATATACCTGGTATAGGATGCACTTGGACAGCTTTGTGGCTAGTAAGATTGATAGGGACTTTGTTAATGGGGCCTCTATGGACACTTGGAGTACCATATCATGTTCAACACTATCCAGACTCAATTATGATCATCATCCCATCTTGGGGGATCTTAGTGAGAAGGATCCCAAACCCCCTTTTCCTTTCAAGTTCCACAAAGCTTGGGTCTCTCATCTAGAATGCAAGGCCATTGTTCATTGCACCTGGAGCTCTATGAATTATATGGATGATGCCTTTTCCTATATCACTAAACTCAAAATCCAAAAGAGGAACTTAAAAATGTAGAGAAAAGACCGCTTTATCTCCCTTGACTCTGATATCACTTCTCTTGAAGATTCTCTTCAAAAGGTTCAACAGCTTAACACCAATAGTGATTTCTCTGATGGAATTACAATGGAAGACAACTTTTCTCTTAAACTGAACAATCTTCTTGATATGAAGGATGCATTGTAAATGGACTCCTTTAGAGCCAAGTGGTTAAAAGATGGTGACAGAAACACAAAATTCTTTAATTCTCTTCAAAAAGTCAGGAAATTCTCCAAGCCTCTTTCATTGATTAATAATGGGGATAGCCTTATTGATAATAGAGTGGATCTATCAGAGCATGTCACATCCTATTTTTAGGATCTCTTCAATGGCCCTCGATCCATGATTGATCCTATGGATGGGGTGATACCGAGAATGGTGAATCAAGAGGACAATTCCACTCTCACTACTGTACCTCTTGACCCTGAGATTAAGGAGGCTTTCTTTAGCCTCAAACCTGATAGCTCACCTAGTTCGGATGGTTTTGGTAACTTCTTCTTTCAAACTTTTTGGTATCTCATTAGTGTTAATGTTTGAAGGTTAGTTATTCACTTTTTCAGAGGTGGATCTCTTCCTAGAGGTTTGAATTCTCAGTTTCTCACTCTTATTCTAAAAGAGGAGAATGCTAATGAAATTCATCTCTTCATGCCAGTTTCTCCGGTTAACATAGTTTATAAAATCATTTGCAAAATCCTTTCTAATAGGCTTTCCTTCATTGCCTGCAAAATTGTTTCTGAAAATTAGTTTCGCTTCATTAAAGTAATATCAATCCAGGATTGTCTTATCACTGCCTCGGAGTGTGTTAATCTTCTTAAAAAACCCATTAGAGGTGGAAATATTTCTCTCAAATTGTATGTTAATAAAGATTTCGATAAAATGGATTGGGGTTTCATCTGCAAGATTCTTGTCATGTATGGGTTTGATGATGTTTTGGTTACTTGGGTCAAAACCATATTATGTTCTGCTCATATTTCAGTCATTATAAATGGATCTCCTAAATGATATTTTGATTGTTTGAGGGGTGTTAGGCAGGTTTATCCTTTATCAGCCATCCTTTTTTATATTATTGACGATTATCTCAGCAGGATTATTTATATCATGTCTGGAAATCGTAAAGTGAAGTCTATTCATGCTGGAAGGGGGGTTGTTGCTCTCTCTCATCTTCTATATGCTGATGATATCATTATTTTCACACAATGGGATAAGGGAAATATCAAGAATATAAAGTGATCCCTTTTGCACTATGAATTGGTTTCTGGACAAGTGATTAGTTGGAGAAATTCCTTTGTTTACTTTAGAAGTGGCTTCTCATTGAATAAGAAAAATGATATCCTTAGATAATTGAGAATTTGTGAGGGACATATCCCCTTCACCTATTTGGGAGTTCCCATGTTCCAGGGGAGACCAAAGTTTTGTCATTTCTCTAGCATTTTTAGCATGATGAAAAGTCAACTTTCCACATTGAAGGTAAAATCTTTATCAATGGATGGTAGGGTTTTTCTGGTGAAATCAACCATCATCTCCAAATTTGTGTACCCTTTTGAGGTGTATAAATGTCCAATTGCTTTAATCAAGAGCATCAATACTTTTATTAAGAATTTTTTTTGGAGTGGAAGTATTTTGGAAAGGAGGTTGGCAACGGTTACTTGGAATGATGTTTGAAAGTCACATGATGAGGGTGGTTTGGGCATCAAGAATCTATTGGGTTTCAATGACTACTTACATGACAGGTTTATATGGAAGCTTATGAACATGAAATATGAGGCTACTGGTTTTATTTGGGACAAGTTTATTCATAGGCTTAAGATAGGTAATTTTAATTATGTAAACTCTTCAGTGTGGCCTGCCTTCAAGAATATTTTTTCAAAAATTGATTTGGGCTCTCGATGGATCGTTTCCAAGGATTCCTCTATTCATTTTTGGAAATCTAATTGGACAGGGAATCATCTGATTGACTTATTCCTGAAGGGGGATTCAAACCTGGATTTTGATTTGTCAATCAAGGATCGGCTTGGTAACATGGATAATCTTCCAGATTATAACACTTCGATTGTGGATGAATATTGTTGGTCCCCTAGGGGTGATTTTTTGGGCTTGGGAGCCTGCTGTCAATGGAATTATTACCTCCATAGGATTTCATAATCACTCTATTGGTAGCTCAATTAACTTGAAATGGATTGTAAACCTGTAGATAACGTTTTCAAGGCCATATTGGTCAGTTATTTCATGGAGGTTAGCTCACAAAAAAAATCCAACTGATGAATTTCTGTAGGTATGTGGTATTTCTCTTTGCTCTTTTTGTGCTCTATGATTTCAACATAGGGAGTATGTGGACCACCTTTTCCTCAGTTGTGCTATGGATTCAGCAATGTGAAAAGCGGTTTATGATATATTTGAAGTTCTTGTGCCTTTTTTCAATTCAATTGGCGATCTTATAAAGATCTAGAGCTCTTTTCACCTGTCACCATAGCTCCGGAATCCTTTTCGGGCTGCTGAAAGGGAGGATATTCATCTAATATGGATAGAAAGAAATAATTTCAGAAATGAATTGCAGTGTTTTTAATTTGGTTCTTCTCTTGCAGGGATTCTTGCAGCTATCCGAGAGGTGGAAATATTGAAAGGTGTGTTTTATTCAAACCCAATTCATAATTTTTCTGTGCTTCATTGGGTTGGGGTAAAAGGCAACTTTCATCCTCCACTTATTACAATGTAAGTCATTTGGTGGGATTCTTTTCATGGGTGGATTAAAGTCAAATCTGATGGGGCTTCAAGGGGAAATCTGGGTCCCTTTGGCTTTGGTGTTGTCTATAGGGACTATTAGGGAAATATTCTTGGGTGCTTCTATGGATCATATGGTATTGCTTCTGCTCTTAAAGCAGAAATGTTTGGTGTTATAATTGCGGTTGAGAAATCTAGAAGGAAGGGTTGGAAAAAACTTTGGATTGAATGTGACTCCACTATTGTAGTCTCTGCTATTCAAAATGGGGTTTTGCATCTTTCTTGGAAGTTCATTAATTGCTGGACTAGATGTCTGGAATCTCTATACTCAAGAGACCACTTTGTGACTCATGCTTATAGAGAGGAAAATGCATTGGCAGATGGGGTTTCCAACAAAATAGTTAATGGTAATGATTTACATTTGGTTGATCATGTGCTAGATGATCTTTTTCCATTTTTTAGGAAGGATTTTTGTAAATCTTCTTCTTTCAGAATTGTGTAAGTTTTTTCTGATAATAAAGGGATCTTGCTTCTTTGGGCAAGGTCTCTGTCTGACATAAAAAAACGAAACACACACAACAACCACATACATACAACAATAATACACATTGAAATATGAAATTGTATACACATTCTTACATACATATAAAAACACTACCAAAAAATACTTCAAATAAAAAATAAAAGGACTAGAAATTTCCAAACCATCACTGACGACACATTCTCTTCTAGAAACTACTGTAGAACTTCCCCCTCTTTATCATATCCAATTAAGTAATATACCCATAAGCATGAAAATAATATTAAACATAATATTCATCTAAACTTGGATGTATACGTAGGGGGAGTACCATAACTTAGTTAGGTTCTCTGAATGACTTCCTCTATACACCATATATGTGAAAAATAAGTAGAACATATAAATTTTATAAAAATATTATTGGTAGAGGCTAGTTTTTCATTGGGATTTTTTAGAATTAATATCTCCCTAATGTCATGATATAATATAATTGAAAATTTATTTTCTATCTAAGGATGTTATCACATTTATTAGTGTCTCTTTATATGTATTTTCAATGATTTTAAAAATATAATCAATGAATGGGGTTTTATATTGAACTTTTATTTGGAATTTGAAAATCATAAACAAGTAAATAGTTAAGAACTGTCAATAAAATGATCTATAATTTATTCATGGGTTGAGATTATCTAATATAATACTACCTAATCCTTTTAAAATGGTTAATTATCAGTCTATATATTAATTAATGAGGAGGTACATAAATATAAACTTATCATCTTAGGTTGAGTATAATTTTGATTCTTAATATTACTATTATCCAACAAAGATAGCTCTCTTTATAATATCAATTTGAAGTTTTTATAAATTTCTAAATACATAAAAAAATCATAATTATTACTCAATAAATTTTCAAGTGAGAGTGGTTATTCTTAAATATTAAGAAGCAATAACACCATATTCTACACACATAACATCTATCACTAAGTAAATTATAATACAATCAATAATATTATATTGTATATATAATCAATCATTGTAGAGATAAAAAAGTGTAAAAAATTATAGAATAACTAAAAAGATAATAATTGAAAAATAATTACGTTCTCTACTCAATATATAATAAGTTCAATAGATTTAGAAAATAATTATTAAAATATAAAGATATTGAAGCATAGAAAAAAAATTCTCCAACTGAATTAATTATCCATTTTTTCATTATTCTATATATAGGATCAAGAAGATGGGGAATTGAAACAAATAAAATAATAAAATATGAAATCATTAGAGAAATTATCCCTCAAAAGTGAATTCTTAAATACTAATATAGCATTGATCAACATTCACTTAGCTTTATATATTTTCAGTGACGAATCCAGATAGAGAAAGGATTTACATAATGAATTCCAAGTTGCATATGAAACATAGAGATGATTTATCTTCTTCTATATATTCCACACTTACCATTATCATTTGTTTTATTCTATCTACATGGATGGTGTTTCATTTGTTGGAGATGTTAAAATGTTTATAAATTTGGTTAGGTGCTGTGTATGGGAATTATTTTTAGTCCCATCTGGATTTTCATGTGTGATCTTCTTCCTCTCAAAAAAATCATCTGTTGTGAATTTCTCATTTACTCTTCTTCCTCCCTGTTATATAATATTCATAATATATGTGGGTTTGGAATGATATAGATGTCTCATATGTGAGATGCATTTAGAAATTATCACTAGTCATTAAACCCCTAAATATTTATGCTTGAAATGATATACAAAATCTAAATTCAGGAGGATCATAGTCCATTATATAGAATATTTTTTCTATCCTGAAGGGAGTTAAAATCCATCATATAGTGGATATCATCCATAATGGAAGATGTGTCATCCTTCCATACATTGGATTTCATATTTCATCCAAAAAAATATAATCAAAATATTAGAGATGCATGGAAATTAAATTTATTACTAAATATAATAAATCAAATAAATTAACACTTTTTTTAGAATAAAAATATTTTTACAAAAATCCCTAGAAATAAAGATTTAATTCTAAAACTTATCAAAAGTAAGTTTAAAAAAACACAAGGAATATAAATAAATTGTAATTTAAAAAAATGTATTCAATAAATTTTTCTTATCAGTTCGTAAACCACACAAATTTTAAACTAAAATAAAAAATGCAATAAATATCAAGATAAACATATTTTTATTTAACTAATTACTAAAAATTTCATAATTCAACCCTTTCCCAATCAATTAACTCAAACACCTATTTTTAACTTATAATCACAATGAGACATTAAGATATTAAATTTTGACCACATGGGGAGTACCATACCCACATTGTATATTAAAATCCCTAAAATGTCCCCTATTATTGACAATGGTTCAAAACTATTCTAATTTAATCAAAAGGTGTTTCAATTGTACATGGAATTCAGTGAGATACCTAACTCACATGCATGAACAACACCAAAATCCATATTAGAATATTAGGTAATTTAGTTAATAAAAATATCACCACATTTCATACAATGCTATGAAAATAATAATACTAAGATATAACTCAAAAATTCCATAATTCACTATTTCTTTTCCTTTAAATCCACACACACAAAATCCACATATCACAATACCTAAAAGAATGTTTTATAATTCATTTTGAATCCATTAAAATTATTTATTTATAAAACCAATATGAAAGTGCTTCAACATTATCAATCAATAGTGAGAATGAGAATCTTCCTACTTTTCATCACATCCGAACATCCATTATTTTCAAACATGGTGAACCATAGTATCTTACATAACCATATATGAAAGGAGAAAATTTAATCTTAAAATTACATCACCAATTTAAAAAAAAATTAAAATTTAAAAAAACACCATTAACTAATATGAAATGAATCGTTCTATCAACAACATCAATTATACCCTTTATAGACTGACTTGGACTCCACTTTGAGAGGGTTTCTTCATGCCGATGTGAAACAAATATGTATAAATCCCAATAATTAAACATCAACATGATAAGAGGTAAAGGAATATGGGAAATAAAATAACTTTAACACAAAGTTAAAATAACTCTATATGGAAGAGAGACATATTATAGAGATAATTTAATTTAACAATTTTCCCAAGAAATGCCTTTACATGTCGGTGATGAAATGATAGAGGGAGGTGGTTGTTTGGTGTTCAAAAATTAAAATTTCATTATATTTTTTAAATATTCATGATCGTCGTTCATTGTTAAATTTACTAGGTGGATATTTGTGAAACTCTATAACCTAACAACCCTTAATGAATGAGCATAATATATAATCATGAAACAGTCCATGTATTTTACAATGCTTCCCATTTTACACTGATTCAAATCCAAACTTCACTAAATAAATCCTTATGCAATAAAACATCATTCTTCAACTAAATAATTGATTTCCTTCCCTATCGACACATGGATAATAAATCCACCCTATTCAACCATATTTTTCACTCTAACCAACCTTTACACAAAATATATTTTTAACACCTACAAAATTATAACTAAATTTTCTTCACACCATCCCTTGGACTATCATATACGTTCCCAATTTATGAATTGAATCCCATAACATTTTAACCTAATGAAACTTAAATCATTATATTTGATCCAATATCTAGGTCTTAAAAAATATACTCCCCTTAAATGTTTTATAACCTAGAAACAATACATTTAGGAAAATCTATTAAAAAATGTCTACAAATTTATTTTTCATAACTCCCATAGCATCATAAATTTATTCCCTAAAAAAATAACACATAAAGGGGATGAAAATTATCATCCCATAAGAGAAATGACCATTTATACACTATCCACCATCAATAATTCTTTTTACCTTATAAAATGAATCTAATAGTGTGGAAAAAATACCTTATTTCCCCTCAAAACAGTTTTTTCATTTTAAAATAATATAATATGTGGTTAATTGGGAACTATTAAATACAGGGGAATGAACATTGAAAAACTCAACATATAAAACCAAAACACCAAAACCATCATAAAAAATTAAATAATACAAAATTTAAAAAATGTATAACATGAATGATCCTAAGTGAAACCTAAAGAGACCAACGATCTATTAGATTATGCACATCAAATGAGGGATAAATCCAATTGAATTTAGATCCTCAGTTCATTCAATATATACCCTCCCTTGAGGATAGCACCGTAAATGTTACATTCTAGCAATAAATCGCTAAAAATCATGACATCTTTATAGAGAACCAAAGCTGAATGCCATTTAAAAAATCAAAAATACAAAATCTTTAACATTCTTTTCACAAGAAAAATGTCACTGAAATATTATAACATGATCATCAAACACCTTTTATCACTAAAATATTTCATCCATATCTTTTAAATTATAACACATCTCCATTAATAAAAATCTATACTAGACCCACACCAGAAATCCCCAAATCATCTCCATGATATAAATATTACAACCAAGGTTACTTCATTAGAATATTACTACCCATAATTTAAAACAACTTCTATAATAGTGGAGAATAAATAACACTATTTTAGAATAATATTATAATAGGTACAAACACCAATAAGACCTAAATTAACCAAATAATATAATAAATGATAAAATTTATGAGTGTTTTTCTCCCAAGAAATGAAGTTGACTCCATTTTTATAATCCTAAATTACCTTGATCACTAATATATTAGATCTTAGTGGGGGTTTTCATGGATTGGTAGGTATAAAGAGAGTGTTATAGTATGAGAAATATCTTTTATCAAGCATAAAATGTTATAAAAGTGACTCTAGCATAGAACTCAATATTTAAGTATTTGAGGCATTAAATTGTCTCCAATAACACAAAACCTAGCCACATAAAACCCTAAAACATCAAAAAAGAAGTGGATTATACCATGATTAATCAATTGGAAATAGGGGAGTATGACTGAATAATATTCCCATGACTAGGAGATTCAAAAAATAATCACACATGGAACCCAAAACTAAGAGATTATAGTAAATCCATGAAGAAAAAAGGGAACAATTATCACACTAGTAGGGAGCCAAAAACAAAAAAAAACAATGAGAAAATTATAGTGTGAAAAGAGTATACAAAAATAAGTTATACATGGAATCATTAATGGAAGAAAAAACATGATAGCTTAGACGAGAAATTTATTCCAATAAGAGAATTTAAAATCTGATGTTTTGAAGAATGATATATACCATTTAGCAGGGAGTGGGAATAAATCAATTATACCCTTTATAAATTTATTTTTTATTTAAATTAAAGAATAAAAATTTTCACAGTTTTTATTACCCAAACAAAATTCTCACCTTTAACCATATATAGTATAAATAGAAATAAATACAAGGGACCCATGATTTTTACATGGTTCACCCCTAGTGTGGGTGAATACCTCCTTATTTTTTTGCGTCTAAGAAAAGACCTATATTTTCCACTAAAATCAATAAACATTATTAAGTGGTATGAGATGTTATCATAATTTTCTCAAAAGTTTTTCTCAACAATATTGTCTCCTAAAAGTCTATTATACCATCTCCCACTAGTTTACAATGTTACACCTAAACAAATAAAGTATGATAATTTTTACTCTTAGCTATTTTTATAACAAATATGATCGTTCTCCATTCCATTTGAGTACACAAAATCATGTTATACTTATAATATTAATTTCTATAACATAACCTCAAACAAAATAAACTACAAAAACCTCACCTTCATATCTTATTAACTTTGTGATCTTCTAAATGTATACACTTCCTCTAATTATTTTAAATTATATGGAATCATTTCTTTTATTCTTTGATCAAAAAGATATTCTGGAATATAAGATTTATGAATTATATATCACTTATTTCAATTTTATAGTAAATATATTTGAATAATTATACCATTTATATAACTAATATTACTTTACAAAATCTATTCTCCAATCATTATATCTTACATATTCTTGAAATATCATCCAACCACCTTCAATGCCTTGAAACATATCAGATATTAACTTTGGTAAGGACTCTATAAAAGTCAGTGTCAACTATCTTGAATTATTTTAAAAAACTAATCTTGAATTATGATTTCAACATCTTGAATCTATTATCTTTTAATTTCTTCTTAGCATCATCAAAATTAAAATAAATACAAATATATGTTATATTAAATCTCATGAAATATTTCAGTTCCATATATTTAATTAACATTGTCAAACCATTAATTATAGTTCTACCTTTTCATTATAACTCATTTTTCTATATAACTTATAACTTTTAAGTAAATATAGCATTTATCATGTGATTACAGAGTTCTTTTTAAGGTACTTCAACACATCATTTGAACACTGGCTAATGGCTTCTCTGCTTCTTAAACTGCTTCCAATCTCTATACTATTTGATTAACTTAGATTATTATTATTATAATTTCTAATATTGGTTTAGTTAGATTTTAATCACCCTATAACTTTCTTAACTTATTTCTTGATATAGAAAAATCTTCTTCTTGAAGTACCTTGGAGACTTTTAAAAATCAATTTTCCATAACTCTAATTTTTCATAGATGGTATTCAGTGTAATGGAATTCAGAAAACTATACTTAAACTAAAAAACTCTTTCAACATTAGTATTAGTTATATTTTTTTATTACCCTAATAATTTGGGTTTAAATCATTTATATATATCATCATTATAGACTGCTTTAACTTCTGGTCTTCAACTTTATTACTAACTTTCACTACTCAAGATTATGAATCATTCTTCTGGACACACTCAATATCAACTTTTTATATAATTCTACCTATGTAAATTCTTCATCTCTCAAACTAATAAATCTTATTAAGATATGTATATTATTAAATTTATTATACTGAACTCTCAGGGACTCAACTAAATCTATGGCCCTTATATCTTCCATCAACTTTACAATCAGTGTCAACAAAACATGTTCTGCTAGGCTATACAATAATTTTGAATTGTTTTCAAACTATCTTGATGTTTGTTAAATTTAATGATCAATATTTAATCTTTATAATTTCCTTTAGTAGCTTTAAATTTTTACGTATTCTTAGCTACCTCATCTTTTGAATACACTCCATCACTACATCAGTAACTCTTCTTTAGGTGATATAACTTCTAGAACGCTCTATTTTTAAAAATTTTCTTACTAATAGAATATTATATGTTATCTCATCAGCCATTATATAAGAAATATTTACACTTATATATAATAGTGAGACCCCTATTACTTTATCAAACTTACATTCATAATCTTAGCAGTGATTATGGAACCTATCTTCTAGGGAATATAACTTCCCATTTCTGAAACAAAAGTAACACATGGATACTGAATGTAACCACCAAGACTTATAGATTTAAAAATAACTCTTCTATAAATAAACACTTTTTCCTTTCAACATTCTTAAAAAAATCTCACACATTTTTATGAAAAAGATAGAATGCCTCTAATAATTTCATGAATTCTTCAATCTACCTATTTCATTTTTTTATTAACACTCACAAATATTATAATAAAAACTTTAAAACTTCTATCAAACGAAATCTTTTCTAAAAGATATATATCTTAAAATCATATTGTAAGATTAATTAATGATTTTGATAAAATTCCATCCTTCAGTTATAAGTAATTTTTAACCATGATTTTCATGTTCTCCCACTTAACTTCCATATATTCCACTATAGGAAGAACTATGGAGTTGTAAATGATAAAGTACATATTTTTTTATTTCTTCCCCCCTTTAAAAATATAATACAATGAAAATAGTGGTACACTATAACTTCTGTAATATTTCAGGTAATAGTGGTCATGATTTTTTGGCCTTAATTATTTAATTCTCTCCCTTTTAATTTATTTGGTAAATATTTCAAAAATTTATCTTTTATAAGAATTTACTCCAACACCACATTTCCATTATTAAATGTCTCCTTAATAATGTGATATTTTATATCGATATGTTTTGATGTGGAGTGTTTCAATATAATTTTAGTTTGAATTATGATTATTATAAGTAATCCTCAGTGGTTTTAAATTTTCATATTTAAATATTCTAGTTGAACTTTCATAAAAAAAATTTGTACAAGAAAGTTTTGAAGTAACAAAATCAGTATGTGTTATACATAAATTCACTAAACCTTTGTTTTACTATACTAGTTCTTAAAAATATTTACCAGAAATGTTTTCCTTATGGTGTTTATTTTTAATCAGTAAAACCCCATCCTAATATTTATTTTTGACACCTAGGATATTATATTCTTCACTTATTCTATACATTAGAAAATATTTTATTATTCCATTGAGATATCTAATAATTATTTTTTCATCCAACTTGTGTGATTATTATAGATCTTATTGATATATATAACAAAAAGTAACCATATACACAATATCTCAACATAATTATATATGAAAAAGAAAGATTATGATTATATTCCTAATGTCTTCTTTGAGTCATGGGTCTTCCTATTTCATATTTTCTCAGTTTCACACAAACTATAATGAGTATGGATATTTCATTTGAAACTAATTTTTCTAATTTATTTAAAAATTAATTAGAATATTTCTCTTGAGAAAATATATTTTAATTTTCATTATATTAAACTTGTAACCCCATAAATAAATTCATCTCTCCATGTATTAACATTTCAAAAGGCTTATTTATTTTAATGGTAAATTGAACAAAAGCATATTAACTATCTCCTAAAAGAATTATTTCATCAATAAACAAATTAGTTAAGGTTCATGTGATAATATAATTCACTTATATGTTGTTTTTAAATTTTATTTTACAAAATTTTAATTGCATCAAGAAATAATCATGTTTTGAGTAAATGTATCATGGAACCAACTTTAACCAATAATGTCTCTATTTAAATTATATTACATAGTCACATCACTATAAATAATAAATCATCAAGGTTTCTTAATAAATATTCTTCACCAAGTTATTTATTTAATAAATAAGGCTTCACATAACTATGATAAATTAATAGTTTCTATGAGGTATAATGTCCATTAACATCAGTATAGATAAATGAAAAATAACAGGCAAAAATGTTTCTTTGAATTCTATAAATTCTATTTTTGAATAACATTTTCAAACTAAATTTGATTTAATATTTGGGACATCATATTTTTAGTTTAGTTTATTTCTAAACACTCACTTATTTATTATAACATTATTTCCTCTCGGTCTATAAACAAGATCACACATGTTATTTTGTCAATCCAAATTAGGTCTTCATTAATTATATTTATCCAATACTTGTGGACAACTTCTTTTAAAACTGATTTTTGTTGAACTAGTGATACATGATCCATTTAATTTTCAAGCATCAAATTTCTTCTCATCAGCACTAGAGCTTCTTTACTTCCAATAATATTCTAAAATTCAATATTCAAATGTAAATTTCAAAAAAATTATACTTTTATCTTAAATAATAATTTCATATCCCTTGGATAGAATTGAATAAATGTTAACATGAATATGTTCAAGATTATATTCCTTTTTATTATTTTATAATTTAGCATGTTAACATTTGTTAATTGTTTAAAATTTTATTCACTAGTTTCCTTTATGATAGAAATATTTTCAATGAATTTTATATAATATTAATCAACCATATTATATGATTTTTTTCTATAACCAAAAAATTATTCTATTGGTGTATACTGAAAAAATACACCTGGTATTTTTCATCAAACGGTCCAAATTTTTTGTTTTTTTATTAAACATGAACTCCTAAAATAATAAATTATTTCACTATTGGTTTATTTTTGTAACATATCTCATAAGGAGTAATATTTTATTTCAATATTTTCAAATATCTATTCTGAATATGGAAATATGTACTTAAAACTTATCTCCAGAATATTTTGTTGTGTTTTTATTCAGCAATAATAATGCATCCCATCTCAACTAAAAATATTTTCATTCATTCTGTGACTCCATTCTACAAGGGAGTATAAGACAGATAAGGCATAGATTTTTAACCAATAAACTAACTTCCCATATATATTCTCATATTCTTAATTTAGAGTCCTAATTCTTTATTAACATCCATTATGAATATGTTTAACATCTCCAAAACATTATATTTATGTCTCATTAACATCACATTTCTCATTATGGTGATATCATCAATTAAATTCATAAATTAATATTTAATTTTTTTTGATTAATTTTTCATCGATTGGAATAGATTTGAATGTATAAGTTCTAGTGTTCTTGTAGAATTTTTATCCACTATTTTGTGACCACAATGCATTTTATTCCTCTTTTTACGCAATTAATAGATAACAATCACTCTATTTTTAGATTGAAAAATCACCGACCACATATTCCTTTGATATTTTATTGAAATTCGTATGACCAATATGGATATGTATTATATACCATAGTTTTCCTTCATCTTTAGAACTTAAATATGTTGAATTTCTTAGACCATCAATCTGGAACAAGTTACAACTAAGTCTTTCTCCCTTTGTGGTTATTCTTGCACATTTTTAGTACTCCATGATATAAGGTTTTTCATTAAGATAATAGCATTACCACTATCACAATGTTTTCATTCACTCAATAAGTTGTTTTTGACACCATAAATAGAAAACCATCTTGAGATTTCAATTTTCAATATTCAATAATTGTTATAATGATTCCTTTAAATTTTAAGGAATTATTATTCCCAAAGTTTATTATTAATCTAACATTTTCTTCAATATTATTAAAAAATATAATATCACCTATTATTTGAGGGGAATAACCAAAATCAATAATCCACATGTTACCAATTTTGATAGTTTCTAGAGTAACGTCATCAAGAATTGAATTTTGTTCCTTCTTTCATTCCTATTTTTTCAGTATAATGAATCTATCCTATAAGAGTCGTCATTCATTATACTTTTAAGGGAGACTGTTGGACACACCTTCCTTAAAATTTTTCTAATAATCCAAATATATTTTGGTTATATAGACATGAATAATTTTTTGTCCAATTTTTTTCTTTTCTTAAATCCTTCTTCAATTTCAAGAAATTTACTCATTTTCTTTTTGGTTTTCTATCAATAAATTTGAAAACACTATAATGGAGTGACATGTTATACCATGGGATTTAATATTTTGGAATGAAGTTTCCCAGACCCACTAATAGCCTTTGAATATTGATCTTCTATATTGATTTGTGTTTTATTTATTAAGAGATCATTGAGGTCTAGCTGTGTTTACATCTTTAAATTTCTTATGGTGTAGGGAAACTCTTCATAATAAGTTACTTGTATATTTCATTAATATAGGGGATAGTTTATCATAATTCTTATTAACCTAAAATTTCTGATTTTTAGTTATAGAACCTATTGTATTTGTGAAAATAGATCTATTTTTATTTTTAGTGTAACAATATTTCACCTAAAAGTTTAGTATAACATTCTCAATATCATATGTTGGTCAAAATTTAAATTTTATATATTGTTTAAAACCATTAATAATATTTTGTTTCAAGGTATTATTTTCTTTAATAAACTTTGATTTTGAATTACTCATTTCATCTTCCTCAACATCATGATTTTCATCGAGATTTTCAGTATCATATCTTACACGAAAACAATCAAATTGAGTTTTTTAATTTAGTTAATGAAAACATTAGAAATTTTAAGAAAATATTCTTTTATAACCTTCTTATTCTCACTCTATTTCTTAAATAATAATACTTATTTTTAGATTTCATTATATTTATCATGAAATGACTCAAGTAACATTTTCAAAATATATTTCAATTAATTCTCATGATATTCCTCCTATTTATTGATTGATGTTTCATTATATTTTTCAATCTGATCCATGAGGTTCCTAAAATTTTCTAAACCATATTATTTATATAGATTACTTTTAATGTAGTAGTTTTCATCTTCATTTCACAATATAATGCTTCTTTTCTTTTTGGATAACCTTTTATTACCTTCATCTATTTTTTATCTTCCATTCAACTTTACCCCTTTTCTTCCTTAATGTTTTTTCTTATTTATCATCATCCTTATACTCACCACCATCTTTTATAAACAATTTATTATAAAGTTCTTAATTCTAGCATATTTAAAAAAAATATTGGAAGCTTAACTTTGTACTTACCATTTCTTTTCTAGATGCTCATTGAGATAAGAGACATAATCCTCTTTTAATATTTATCATTTTATTCTATATATTTTTATTCACTTTAATATTTCTCATATTTTTAAACACAAACTCCTCTTTGATATTCTAAATAAATGGAAGATCCTTCCTCATATCATAAGAAATAAGTGTTCTTTGTAATTCATCAAGAGATAAATCATCTCTATCATCTAAGACAATTTTTTTCCATCAATCCTATCAAGAATGTTTCTCATACACTTCAATATGGTAGTTGAATATTTTAAAGATTCCTTTGAACCTTTGATATTTATGATTATTTCATTTATTCATATAAAGTAATCATAAATATTTTATTCACTATAAATCATCACATATTTGAACATGTTTCTCTAAATCTATAGCTTTTGTCTATTAATTTCAGTTTCCCTTCAAGGAAGCTTTCTTGTTTTTTTTTTATAATTTTTATTATAGTTTTAAAAATATAAAATTTTTATCATAGTCATAAGAATATTCTTAATTTATTTTAAATTTAACTCAAATATTCTATTATTAGAAAATGTCATGGGGGAAAATTTCACCATTGATAAGTATCGACTACTACAAGGAAAATTGAAATAAGACTGGGTATTATCATATTATTCCATTCTTGATAATTTTATTCCTCAAATATAGGAGTACCTATATTACTATTTGAAATTATATTTTTTGATTATATAAAATAGAGTACTTTTTATAGGTGACCATAGATTCTATTACTCTAATTAAAGTGATTCAGAATGTGATTTACCACTAAAAGGGGGAGGGGGTTGTGTAACATCCCAAAATGATACAGGGTTAAATGACTAAATGATATGACTCATGTCAACAAGGTGCACCTTCATTTTCGAAAGCCTGTCTGATTAGAACTTCACTGTTAAGCGTGCTTGGCCTGGAGTAGTGATCAGGATGGGTGACCTTCTGGAAAGTTTCCCAGGGTGTGTGCGAGTGAGGACAAAGCACACTAGAAAGGACAAGTGTTGGCATGTGGAAACTATCATTAGTCCGATGACCCATTCGGGCACATGGGTGGACCCTGGGGTGGGCCCCATGTGTCTGCGGGGCAACTGGTGGTACTTGGTGGGCCAGGACCCGACGGCCATGTTAAGGCGGGCTGGTTGTGTTTTCAGCAGGACCCAGTTGTCACATTTGGTATCAGAGGAGGACCCAGCCTTAAGTGTGGTGCACTGCCTGGGTTGAATTGTAGGACCCACAACGAGGGTGTTGTGATCTAAAGGGGGTGATTGTAACATCCCCAAATGATAAAGGGTTAAATGGATAAATGATATGACTCATGTCAACAAGGTGCACTTTCCTTTTTGGGAGCCTGTCTGATTAGATCTTCACAGTTAAGCGTGTTTGGCCTGGAGTAGTGATCGGGATTGGTGACCTTCTAGCGGGCTGGTTGTGTTTTTAGCAGGACCCAGTTGTCACATTTGGTATCAGAGGAGGACCCAGCCTTAAGTGTGGTGCACTGCCTGGGTTGAATTGTAGGACCCACAATGAGGGTGTTGTGCTCTAAAGGGGGTGATTGTAACATCCCCAAATGATAAAGGGTTAAATGGATAAATGATATGACTCATGTCAACAAGGTGCACTTTCCTTTTTGGGAGCTTGTCTGATTAGATATTCACAGTTAAGCGTGCTTGGCCTGGAGTAGTGATCGGGATTGGTGACCTTCTGGGAAGTTTCGCAGGGTGTGTGTGAGTGAGGACAAAGCACACTAGAAAGGACAAGTGTTGGCCTGTGAGAACTGTTATTAGTCAGATGACCCGTTCGGGCACATGGGTGGACCCTGGGGTGGGCCTCATGTGTCTGCGAGGCAACTGGTGGTACCTGGTGGGCTAGGACCCGACGTCCATGTTAAGGTGGGGTGGTTGTGCTGTCATCGGGACTAAGTTGTCATAGGTTGGGGTGGGGTGGGGTTTAATTAGTAGTCCTATTTTATAATTTTTTTTATTTAAAAATTAACTTCTATGCATTGTTAGAGTCTTGATCCCTTCTGGGAAGTTTCCCAGGTTGTGTGCGAGTGAGGGAAAAGCACACTAGAAAGGACAAGTGTTGGCCTGTGGGAACTGTCATTAGTCAGATGACCCGTTAGGACACATGGGTGGACCCTGGGGTGGGCCACATGTGTCTGCGAGGCAACTGGTGGTACCTGGTGGGCCAGGACCCGACGGCCATGTTAAGGCGGGGTGGTTGTGTTGTCACCGGGACCCAGTTGTCACAGGTTGGGGTGGGGTGGGGTTGAATTAGTGGTCCTATTTTATAATTTTTATTATTTCAAAATTAACTTCTATGGATTGTTAGATTCTTGATCCCCCCAAACATTATTTTTAAAACTTACTTGTATATGTAATAAATAAATGTAAATGATTATAATAGAAAGTTTTAATGTGGAATTCCCTTATTGTGGATGACTATATCCTTTTTATGTTTGAATCAAAACTATTAAATAGATTTTTCTATAAAATCAACCAATGAATAAAAATTTTAGAAAAACTTGTCATCATTTTTCCAAAAGTATTTCCCAACACAAGTACCTCTTACAAAGTTATTATATTGGTCGACAACAGTTTATAATGTTACCACCCATCAAATAGAGTATGATAACTTTTATTCTTGTTTGTTTCTATAAATTCTAATCTCCCTACAATCCTTTTGAATAATAGAAATTATGTTTTTCTCACAATATAAATTTCCAGAACATAACCATCCCAAACGTCTACTACCATAACATTAGCTTTTATTTTTCTCTAATAAAAGGTATTCCACAATTTATATGATTCTTCCACTAATCTGAAATCCACTATAATCACTTCTATTCTCTATCAACTATGAATATATTTTAGAACATAATTATTAATATTTAAATATTACTTCTCTTAATTTTTTAGCATAGAAATCTAAATGAAGTAACCATTTATATACCCATATTTTATATGATAAATATCATATTTATGATATATATTTTCTTACTTAATTAAATCATAATAAAATTCCCATTGAGTTGAAAGTCATAATTTATAATTTTCCATTATTAATTTTAAAAAATAAATGCACTTTCTTAGAATTCTAATTTTCTACCATTATATATTCCAAGTGTTTTTTGAGTTTGTATAGAAAACATAATTTATACCGAACATAGAAATGGTTCTAATATAAAATGATTATAAAATTTTATTATTAATTCTGATTCATAGGAATAGTGTTACGTCTAGTACATTAGAATGAATTATGTTTTCTACAGTGGTTAGATCGGTGTTTTGTTTATCAGATTGATCAAAGTCATAACCATTAGACTAACAATAGTTCTGGTCCATCAGAATAGATTTTTGGAGTTTATAAAATTGATAAACAACATTATAATTCAGAGGACTATCCAATGTTTATAATCAGAGTAATTATAAATGTTTCTATTATATGAAACATGTTATTACATTTTGAGGGTACTTAAAAAATCAGACAATGAAGTATGGATCATTCTTAGAGATCAAGATCAATATCCAGATTATTATGAGATTTCATAATGATAGTTGTCTAAGATTGTGGAAACCAACCCAGAAATATAACTTTTGAAGATTTTCTAATAAATAGGTGTTCATTAAAAGAGTTGAGAGATGATGTTTTTAGTAATGGAATTATCAACTCAACATATCTGATATTTTTCTATTCTTAATCGTCTCATTCTAATTGTTTGTAATTTATTAGGTAGTTATAGTTATATAGAATCAGTGTTAGGATTGTAAATTACTCATAATGCTTTGATTTTATATTCTATATGTATGATCATGGTATTAATTGATGGATCATGGGGAAAAGAAGATATGAGAATTCGATCCATTGGGGTAATATATTATGAGGAAAGTAAGACGGATATGCCTATCTTCATATCAAGGGATTTATTGTTTAAGGAAAACAGAGCTGATATTGATCTATCAGATCGAGGGATTCTTAGGGAATGGAAGACAAAGACATTCTGATCAATGTATCAAGTTTCTTATTTCTATGTAATAACAAACATCTATAATAGGTACTAAAACTATGGATATCTTAAGTCAGGATTTCTTAATTCCTTAAATTTTATGTTTAAAGAGTATAATGACCTTCTATATATCTTGTAATTTGTTCTTAATTTTATGATATTTTATTTTACTTTTTATAAAAGTATTATTTTTTATTATGCATTTATGTTATAAAGTTTGTGTATACATATCTTTATAATAATATTTTAATCAAACTATATGTAAAAAAAGGTAATAAATTTTATATATTGAACCATTTCTAGATTCAATCTAAACACTTTATCCATCAGAAAAATTCTAAGTCTAATTTTTTTTAACAAAAGTGGTTTTGTGTTTTTTATTGGTTTAAAATTTTAAACTACAATTCACCCCTATTACTGTCACCATAAACTCTTATGATCCCATAATTGGAATCTGAGAAGGTTATACTATTATACCTATTGTTCTTTTACTTTTGATATCATCTACAAGTTATTAAGGTTTTGTTAAAAACTACTTTTTTATAAATTACTATTACACTATCGTGTTTTGTAGAAAAAGTGTTTGTTTTTTATAATATGGAAGTTATGAATGGCGATACACTTCAAAATATAAATACCAATTGACCACCTATTTTTTATGGGAATTATTATGAACACTAGAGAGAAAAAATGAATACTTTTTTTATGAATACTAGTATTGATAACCTTGTGGTGTTAACTAGATATTATAAGATTCCAGATAAGGAATTTACTAATTTTATGAATTAGGAGAACTAGGAATATCAATTGAATTATAAAGTAAGGAAAAAATTGCATTATTATATGATAAGAACTATCTATAGTAAAATTTAGTCATGTGAATATGCTAATAGTATATAAAAGAATCTATATGTTACTCACTTTGGAACTTTGAATGTTATTGAAACTCGAAGAGTTATGTTCAGAGATGATTATTAAGAATTATTTTTTTACTTGGAGAGTTAGTTTCTGAAATGAATCAAAGATTTATGACCCTTGTTAGAAGTTTACATTTAATTATAGAGAAAGATCTAATAGATCCAATCATATTTGAGAAAATTATAAAATTATTCGTAATGAATGAGAATATATAACAACAAATTTTAATAACACGAGGATGATTTAAAATATTACTCTATATTTTCTCATTGGTGCCTTTATATAGTATGAAGGTAGACTGAAAAGGGGTACAAAGAAGAAGAAAAATAAAAATGTAGTAGTTCCATTTCAATCTATATCTAATGTTCCTTGGATAGTTTAATCAGCTAAGAAAGTTATTAAGTCTTTTAAAAAGAATAATTTTGTTATTCTGTCTGACAGTAGTTTACCAAATAAGTCTAAAAATTATTTGTCAAATATTTCAATAAGGATGCAAAATATTATTGGAAAAAAATTAGTAAAAATAAAAAAAATCAAGATATAAAGGTGATAAGAAAGTTTACTCTGAGGTAATACATAATGAGTGTAAGAAAATAAGAGATATAATAAAAGATTTTCCAAAACTCAAAAGAAAATATAAGAAACAAAGATATTATGAAATATGTTCTAAAAAATCAACAATCATTAAATAAATAAGTGTATGAAAGCTTCAAAGACGTGGATTTCTAGTTGAGGAGAATGCTCTTCTAAAAATTATTAAGATAATTAATGTTCCAAATAGAAGAATATTAGATCTTGTACATAAATACCTAAGGTGAAGAAATGTTTTGTGGCTAAGGTAACAACTACTTAATCTCTTACTAATCTCACTTTGAATGAAAATTAACTTGATAGTAACAATGATAGTAATTATACCTCTTTGGATGAATAATCTTCCCCAACCGAAGAGGATAATATTTTACATTTTTTTTGAATAAGTATCTAGTTTTTTTAGATTTCATGAAATTAAAAACTATAAAATTTCTAAAAAACCTGATAATTCCCTAGGAAAAATTGGGAAAGAAAATTAAAGGATTACTAATATTACTATTGAGATATCATATCTTTCTAAAGGCTGTAATAAATCTAATTTTTTAAATGATAATCATTTAAAATATATTGATACGTCTATTTCTAAGAAAAATAGTTTACAAAGTGAAATTGTTTTACATAGTTCAATTACTCATACTACAAAAGATATAAATTCAATTACAAAACTAAAATAAAAAATTTATAGTTTGAAAAATATTTTTCCTAATATTACCTCTAGAATGAAAAAATTTGATAAAATGTATAAACAAAATTAAACCATATAAAGATATTTTTATAATGTGTTTTACTAATAAAAAAACTTGTTTTTATTAATGAATACTTTGTTCTAAAGAGGGTTCCATTTTTCCCTAAATTTTAAAATGTTGGACACTAGAAGAAAAATGTTCTTTATATAAAGTCTATTATTTTTTTTCATGAAGCATATGATAACCATTCTAGATGAATACTTAGTTACTTAAAATCTAGTCATAAAAATATAATGTTTTTTATATTATTATGTGCTATATAGCAATAAAATACTAAATAGTCCCATTTTAATGATCTTAAATTAATTTTTCATTATCTTTAGGTAACTATGGAATTAGGTTTATTTTAGTCTTTGAGAAATTATTTTTAGTTAAAAAGTTTTTGGGATTCTGACCTTGGTGGTTATAGAATGGATAGAAAAATTAATTATAGAACAAGTCATTTTTTAGGTGAAATTTTAGTTACTAGTTATTTTATGAAATAATAACCAATTGCACTTTCCACTACTAAAGCCTAATATGTAGTAGTTGGATGTTTTTGTGCTCAATTTTTGTGGATGCAACACACATTCACTAACTATGGAATGAGTTTTACTAAAAATAAAATATTGTGTGACAACACAAGTACCGATTCCTTAAGTAAAAAACATCACATAAATCATGATCTAATCACATAGATATAATAAAAAATTTACTCTAGGATCACACAAAAATATGATATTTCATTTTATAATTCATAGAAATTTTAGAAAAACCTTCTAACATTTTTACTAAATGCCTTATTTTTGATAGTTTTGAATATATTAAGCGTAATTTAGGAAAGATGAATTTAAAATTATCATTCATATATACTTCATGTTTTATAATCTGCTCATATAAATGAACTCTTTTTCAAAGGGGCATTACATATATTTTACTTTTCAAAAACATTTATTTTTCAGAAATATTTTGTTTTCCAAAAGTTTCATTCATTATAAAAAGATATTTTTTCCATATATTTAATTTTTGGAGAGTGAAGATTTTTATAAAAAAAATTGAATCAAAAATTTTATAAACATTCTGGAATCAATTTTATATAAAAATATATTATCAGCATCTTAATTTTTCTAAGAAAAATGTTTCAATATTTTTGTGAAAATATTTTTGTTATAAACTTTATCATAATAAATTTCAATTACAATGAATGAAAACAAATGGTTACTCATACTGTGAGAACATTTTTAATCTTAAATGTGTGATTCTAATCTTTTTGTTTTTATACTTATCCATTAGATTAGTTTAACTATGTTGTTTATATATTTTTTTGTTTTACAATTTTTAAAAAAAAACCTAAATGTAACTGTAAATGGATTTTTATTCACTCTAATATTGATAGTTTTCTTAAAAATTAATTAATAGCTCAAAATTATTTTTAAATCATTCGTAGATTAAATCTCAATCATCAGATCCATAAAAGGTTTTCAATCCTAGTTATTGGATTTTATGGAATTTGAACCATCACCACCATACGTATATAGGGGGTCATCCCTTTTCCCAAATATTTTTTTCAAGAACTTTAACATGACTCTCAACAAATTATTTATTTCTCAGTCCAATTATTTTCTATTCATTTGATTAGAATCTACAGTCTGACCTCAAATATTGAATTTATTATAATGAACTCCATTTAAGGCCTTTATAAAAAGTAAGTTTTTAGAAAAATACTTATCAAATTACCCTGATGTGAGAAGTATGAATTCCTTATTTAAGTGGTTATTACCTTTCTAGACTGTGAAAAGATTTTTTTATAAATAGGATGCTGATAAAAATTACCCAGAGATTTTTAGTGAGTTTTATTATACAGTGAAATTCAATTCAGAAGAAGATAGATAAGTGATTATTTTTACACTTTTTGGTCAATGTTATAAAATATCATTTTTACAAGTTGATTACTTGTTAAAAGTCCCTATATATGGTTAATCTTATCTAGATTGAAACAAGATTCTATAAAATCTTTGGATTTTTGGGATATCAGATGCAGAAGCATCCTTATTTACATCTTTGGAAAAAGTAGGGAAATTTTCACATCTTACTCAAGATACAAGTGTTGTAAACATATGGATACTGGGTTAATTAATATAAAGGAAGGGTGATATTGATACATTTTAAGTACTCTACATTTTGATATTAGACTTTATAAATAATATGTGGTAGATCAACTTAGTCACATTTTTCTTTCTAGTAGTTGAATCAATTAAGAATGCATCAATAAAGTCAAATATACTCATGTTTCCTTGTATTATCAACAAGATTTTAATGAATTATATGGAAGTTTTCCAAATGAAGAATCATTTATATGTAGTTCTTGAAAAAAATTATTATACTACTGAATAAATAATGTATTAGATGAATTTGGTCTTCAATTATAAGTTGAATAAATCTGTGGAAAAATGGAAAATCATTTTTTAAAGCTAAGGTGAGATTCTTGGGGTGGCCTGATATTCATGGTGTGGGGTGGAGGATGATTGATATAGTTCTCGGGTATGTGTAAGATAATGGTTTTGGATAGGGGAAGCAATTAGTTAACCAATTTGATATGGAGCATGACCTACTACTTAGACAACACACTCTAGGGAGGGATGTGTTGGCCAATCCATATAATAACGCACTTGTCTAGAGGCATGGAATATGGGACTTTGTGATCTTGGACCACCAATCTATATTTTTTTTATTAATAAGGAATGAATGCATAAGATCAAGGGTGAAAATAGAGGGATCATTACACAATGGAGAGAAACAAAGTAGAAGCTCTCTATTACAATATTGAATGAAAATAAAATTCCATGGGGTGGGTATTTATAGCCAAGGGGTGATATAATATTTGAAGGTATAATACCATAAATTCATATCAGATAAACCCAAATTGTCCCATTAAAGACAAAAATATAAATTTTAACAGTCTTTTATGAAAAGTAGCTCACACCTTTCCACCCATAGCCCGTAGGATTTAACTTTGGGTACCGATCCCACCATATTTGACTCTAGTTTCTAGATATGACATTATAGAATATACATATAGGTAAGGATTCAAAATTTCATGAAACCAAGTTTATTTGGCATTATGAAAATTATTTTGGCTTAATTAAGAGTTATAATAATCCCATTTTCCACTTCCATTCATGTACATTGGGTTTAGTCATTTTAATGTCGTGATATGGGATCTCATTTCCCCTTGTAGTATCTTTAATCTTCATTGAATAATTAGAACATGAAACTCCAACTCCTCACTTGGAATCAAGTCAATTTCATCGATTGGTTCCATATCATCCTCCACCTCTTGAAAATGAGTCCTCTTTGACTCCTCCTTATTTTCATCCAAATACGAGGAAATGCTAGAAACATCAACTTTAAAAGTAAATTCATACTCACCATGCAATTAAATTTTATAATCAATCATATAAAACACTAATTATGGTCTATTAACTTGTATCTTGAGCTTTTATTTTTTTTATTTTGAATCCTCTCCAGCTTATTTGATTTTCCATGCTATTCATAACATGTTGTTTTCCATCCATATTTCTACTTTCCTTCAAAGGAAATGAAACTTGATCAATAGGGGTAAGGATATTAAATCCAAAATGAGTTATACATTGATAAAATTTAGTTATAGAGTTATATCCCATTTTTAATAAGACTCTACATGTGGTAAAGACTCCTTCTAATAGCTTAGACCCATGACTCCCTTAGTGGATCATTGAATTTATTTTCTCTCTCTAATTGGTAGCAAACATGGTGACACCTCATTAAGAATGAAACTATCATACACCTATGAAAAGGATTCTATAATATGTAACAACATTTATGTGACTTTATTAGTGTTCAACATCATGTCTTTGTACATAAGTACTAAAAGGTTTGGCTGAGAAATCAAATCATCCTTAACCTCTATATTATCTATCATCATCAAAATTCTCCAATAAATGACTTCTTCTTTTTATATTTATTTTTATTTAAACTCAATAAATTTTATTCTTTGATTTTCAACTCTCCTTCCATTATCTATTTTTTATATTTATATCATTTTTTGGGGGGACATGGGGTTGAGGGATAATGGTTCCCCTTAGAGTACAAAAGAGTGATGTCTTAGGAACCCATTATGAGTAACATATCGATCAAAATTCCACTATAAACCCAATAGAAAATGAAATTACTTCATAGTAACAACATTAAAAAATAACTCATCCATATATTTAATGATGTTGAGGAATACCTTAACCTATTTGATAACCATTATGGCTACATAATCATTCATCCATTGAAGCCGATATGGATGCTCATGCTTTAATATTAGTAGTCCCTACTTATCTACAAATTAGGTGATTTCCACATTACTAAAACTTCCCCCATCAATGAAAATATTTTACACATTCCCATTGACTTGACACTGAGTATGAAAATGGTTCTACATTTTCCACTTCTCATCGTACATCATTTGATCACTCAAAATGAGACTTGTAATGAGAAGCTCACCTTCTTCTAAAAATTATCCATTATCAATTTAATTGGAATCCTTCACCTCTTACCATGAATTATCTCCATCGGTCTCCCATTATCCATACTTTCTGATGGTCATGGTGCACCATCTTGAGAATTCACTAGAAATATAACCCCATTACATTTTAATTATCAAATGTCCTGACTCTTTATTTTATTAACCTCAAAAGTAGGTTTCTTTTACTTTGTCACTTTTGTAATCTAATACCTCTTTATATATGATGATTATACAATCACCTTCCTTTAATTTCTATATTTAGTGACAGTGGTAGTGGTATTCCTCATATTTCCCCTCCATTCAATTTATTGGTTGATCTTGGAGAATTTATGGAGCATATCTTGTATCTACACAATGTGGTACATCTCCACTTGATAAAAAATCTACCATTTTTTTCCATGTAATAACTATGTAGTGGTCTCCTATGGATCCTCCTTAATGTTTTCTCAAATCATAGGAATTTTCATCTCATTGTAGTAATCTTGAACACTCATACTCCCTTGGACAAGGTGTAAAATATTTTTTTGGATATCTCTCTTGTAGTGTGATAGGGAAAACAATTTCTGCATGAAAAAATTCTCATCATCCCATGTGTTTATGGGACTTCTTCAATATAAATCCCTCTATTATTTCATCTGATCGAACCAAATTAAAGAATAAAAAAATCAAGGGAAGAAAGTTTGAAATTTTTCTCATTAAAATATGCGTGGAATGAAATCACATGCTCACTCAGCATATCCCACTCTAACTATTCTTTCAGATAACATTTTCCTTGAAAATAGGTATACAACACCTTAATACCTCAGATAATGTCATCATAATGTGGTCGAATTTAGCCTCATCTATATTTTTGGAAGAATCACATCCTTCAGGGTACATCCACAAAATCATCATCAATGTTCTCCAAATACTCCCTGATATGGGGGGAAAGTTGTGTATGTGCGCGTCATGGGTAACCATGGATTGTCCTCGGGTTTGGTTTATTTTCTAGGTATTCAATTTTCTCAAGAAATTTCTCTAACTTCCTATCAAGAATCTTCTCAAAAATATCACATGAAATATTTCATTTGGAGTTGTATAGATTCGGGTATGGGAGATCTACTTTGGCTTTCTTCATCACTAGTATGATCAATTCACTTCCCACAATCTTCTTCCATTTATATTGGAATGAACAAAAACACACACAAAGAGAAACATACACAATGATACACATACTCAAACACTAACTAATGGATAAGAATTCACACATAAAAGATGCACACACACACAATAGGTACACACTCTCACACATAAGGACACACACAGAAACATGTTGTACCCGCTCACACACACTAGAATTAACACTCATACACACAAGTTATACACACTAACAATAACAAAAAAAATATATACACTCACACACACAATTTTTACACACTCACTCATATAATAATAAACACTTAAATTTTTTTGTTGCTTATTTCTCTCCACTCTCATCACTCAATTCAGATATTAATATATTATGAAATCTAATACCTTATTTTTTTCAAATCATGTGCCATAAATCATTCCCAAATCAATATCAAATATTTGGATGGTTTAACGTAACAAGTTTGAGTTGTAAAGGGTCACAAAATAGTAAAGGGTGGAAAAGGGGGTTGAAATTTTGGTTAAATGGTAGAAAATGATGGATAGGTGTAAGAAAGGGTTTTTTACCAATTGTTAAAGATAAAAACAATTAATAACACATTGATCAAAAAATAATATTTAGATTAATAAAAATTATGGAAAAGTGATGTATGGAAATGGAAATTTCTAATAATATAAATCAAAAATGTTTAATTAATTGAATCTGATTTTTTTTAAATCTCCCTAAATGATTTTTGCTTAATGTTTTAATGCACAAAATGATGATCAAAGAGTACGATGTTTTTTTTCTAAATCTCAAAAATAAAGTATGTTGTTAATTTTGAAAATCAAAAAAGGATTATGTGAGATAATTTGACTTTTTATAGATTAAAATCACATATAGTAAACTAAATGTGGGAAGATGATGGATGAAAAATTAACTCAATGTAAAATATTCCTATCTAGAACAACATAGGCCAATTCTTGAGGTTTTCATGAAAAGGGGTTTTTTGGTTTTTTGAATGGGTGTATAATATGGAATGATAAGAAGGGTAATGGTTAAAATAAAGTTAAATAAAGGGATAGATCCCTACCGTGTCGACATGAGATTTGATACCAACATATACATGATGCTAGAGGTGTCTCGATCTTCATAGTATAGGGAAGTGGATGAAGGATATGGTTTTTGGGTTATATAGTTGATGATGGATTTGGATATTGGTATCAAGTAGTAGAACAATGCTATTAGAGTGGGACCTAGTACTTTGATATACACATGAGGGAGGGATGTGATGGAAAGTACAAATTATAATGCACTTGGGTTGAGTAACTGAATCGAGGGCTTTGTGATCTTAGATCACCAATCTAATTGTATATTGAAAAGGTAAGAATGGACAAGATAAAGGGAAAAAATAAAACAATACTTACACAAGGGAGTGAAAAAAATCATAATATCTCTATTATAATTTTTAATCATAAGAAAATTCAATGAGTGGCTATTTATATCCAAGGGGTGATAAAATAGTTAAGGGAATAATATCCTAATGTCATAAAGTCAAAACATAAATTTTCTCCATAAAGTAAAAAAGATAAATCCTAAAAAAGAATTTTTGGAAAATAATCACTTGTATTTCCACCCATATCCCACTATATATGAATTTGAGCACCCATCACACAAGATTAGGCATTATTGTCCAAAGATTCCATTCTAGAATCTTCATGTGGAAATATTCTTCCAAAATTTATGAAAACTTGTGTCTTGGTCTCCATACATCTCATTTGGGATTACATAAGATCTATAATAGGCCTATTTTTTCAATTCCTTTTATGAAAAATTGGTTTTGGCCTTTTACAGCATCAATATGGGCTCCCATTACTGATTTTAGTGTCATTAATCTCCATTACATAACTAGTTCTTACAGCTTTAACTCCTCAAATTTTATCAAGTTAATTTCATCTACCTATTTCATATCAAAATCTGAAAGAAAAAAATAAAGGATAATAAAGTTGTTAAATAAAATAGGAAATTTGAATCATCACCTCCAAAAGTTAAAAAGAAAATCAAAACCATATCATATAAAGACTATAAAAAGATTATGGATTATAAGGCACAAAATAAACTAAGAGAAACTATTTTTATAATAGATATGTATGAGGCATTGGATTTTAAAATACAAACCGATTATGAGTTTAAGGAGAACAAGAAAATGAAGATATAAAAGAAAAGTTATGTAGAAGAAATAATGGTAGATATGTTAATTAAGGGAGTTAGAAAATATTCAGAAGTTCCACCTTTGTCAGTTTCTCCTTTATCTATTGTAAAAACAGTCCATGGGTCCTGAATTAGTCCTCATAACAAACAAACTTTTCTAGATTCCAATTTGAAGTTCATTGAAACACCAATAGTTCCATCAGTTATTGTAATACTTGGTGAATAGAGAAAAGGAAAATAATTTTTTTGATGAAGTACAAGTTGAGAAGTCAGTTGAACTGTAATGACCCAACCACAGAAGCCCAGAGCCAGTGGTTTATTTCACTACATTCTCATGATTATAAGGAATCAAATCCTGAAGCATTGATCAGTTTAGCTATTTTGGATAACCAAATTACATACATGAAACCCATTTTACATTGGGGATAAAAAAAACATAATACATTACAAGATAAAATTCTAAAAATATTTGAAACTCATTCCCAAATTTATCTTTATACCCTAGGGAAAGGAAAAAAATAAGAGTGAGATCAAATTTTTAGTAAGGGTAAATTATATAGGAATTAATAATTAATAAATGATAATAATAAACATGGAATGGAAGATAACTTAAACACCCATGAAATTTAATCAATAAATTGAGAATGAAATTCAACAATATATTTTTTCATAGTGTAAATCCCCTATATAATAATAACTCACATAAAGGAAATTCTTAATTTTTGGGTTCCATGTTTACCTAGTACAAAAAATCTTTACCATAAAGTCCTTTCACAAGATATATTAAAACATATTGGTTACAAACCATTTATTTTTCTCCAAACATAAATATATTTTCAAGACCTTTCACAATATTGTTTAAAATTTATTGGTTTAAATGTGATGGTTTTTTAAAACTGAATTCATCCAATGAGACTCTAGATGTGTCAAGGTTATTACTCCCAATATTCCCAAAAACATGTATTTATATTCCATATATTTATTCATATATATACTAATTTATTTATTTAATAAACAATGTAACTTATTATCATATGTATAGTGTAAAAGGTATGGATTTATAAATATTTACCCAGTCAATCAAATAAAGGTTAAAGTAAACATTGTATGTAAAAATGTTATAAAATTTAGGAAATAATAATATCCATCTCATAAAATTTTTTATATTTTAAGATAAATTTAATGTATAATAAAAATTGATCATAAATAATTGATTGTTACAAGATAAATCTAACAGCCACAAAAGAAGGTTAAATTGTAAAGATATCTTCTAGCACTTGGTAATTTTCAAGTAAAAATTCTTTAAATGAGATAATTTAAATTAAAAAATTACATGAAATGAATATTAAAGTATCCATGATATAATATATCAACATGGGTGGAATATACACCACAAAAAAATATGTGTAAGTTTGGAATATGACATTTGTCTCACAGATGTAAAAATTCAGATGAAAATACCATACCTAGAGTTCTACTTTCCATGTGTGACTATATATTCATGAATAATAAAAAAATTAAATTATTTACATGTTTTAAAACCTCTTTAATGTTTATTATTAATTTTATTTTACTTATTATAATGTTTTATAGAATTTATGAATCAATTAAGTTTATGTCTGGTGTTTTGACTGAAATTGGTTCATGTGTCAAAATCGACTTTGGTAGGTCAAATATGGTCAAAGGGATCATTATATAAACATAAACAGAATAATAATCATTAAATAATTTCTATATTTATAAATAAATTATTTTTTTAAAACCAATCAAGAAATATGGTTATGAAAAATGAACCAACATTACAATCCAAAAGATGGTAGGTCGTAAGTACTTATGAGTAACATTCCCATTTTTCATAGATCATTATAGAAAGAAGTTATGAAAAAAAAAATATTTATATAATGATCATTATATGATAAATAACTCTTCATTTAATCATGTATAATTATATATATATAATTATTGTGATGTATAAGGAATCACTTCGCGTCGAGGAGGCGGAAGTCCACACATCCTTAAACGACACTATCACTTTTTTTAGTGTGTGAAAAAGGATAATTAGAAAAATGATATATTATCTTTATATAAATATAATTATTTCATTAATACCATATATATTTCATTTATTTAAAATATATTTAATTAAAACCATCAGTAATTCATTCCATGTAATGTGTGAACATATCACATCGCTTTGAGGAGGCGACAATCTGTATGCCCACAGATGATGTCATTGTATTTACAAAAAATAAAAAGAAAGAATGTATGTATTATATACAATTTTTTAAAGTTTTAAGAAAAAAATATAATCTATATCATATAAAAAAAATTATCTTTCTTAATTACCTATTATTAGTGGTGGTAATGGAAAAATTAAGGACATCGTTTCGTGAGGTAGTAGTCTTCTATACACACAAACGGTAATTTCATGACCCATTTAGTGGAAGTGTGTATAGGTTTAGGTAGATAAAATAACATAAAAACATATAAATATATTTACGATATTGGTTTTGTTATATAATAAAGGAAGAAAAAGTATTGAATGGTTCGATAAAGAAATAATAAAAAAGTGATCTTTGAAGAATGTTACCTATTTTTTCGAATAACTCCTTTTGGTTTACACGAAAGGACTACCTTGGATTCCTTTTTGACCACAGTGAGGCTTATAGGATGATGGGAGAAATTTTAGGAGATTATTTTTTAGGGGTTGTTAGATCAAAATGGATTGATAGGTGTGAATAAGTGGGAGGTTTGGGTCCCTTTTTATAGTGGTGGAGGAGTGTCATTCTAGTAAATATAAAAAGGTAAACACTATTGGGAGGTCTCCCTTACCTTTTTTACCCCAAAAATTAAAAAATAACAGATTAAAGTTAATTTATATTTCATCCAAACCTCCATTAGAAAAAATAATTTTATTTTTATAATTTTTTTCCTCAACTTATATGTTTTCCCACTTATACCATTTAACTTTTTTATTAAGGTAAAAAAATTTCTGACCTAAATAATTTAACCATTAAGAATAAATAAATGTGATATTTTTTAGAAAATATATTAATAATTAATTATAAATATGATATCTAATTTAAAAAATAAATATCCCTTGTGTTTTGGAAATTAATTTTAACTGAAGCACATGTAACGCAAAAAAACAATGCTTTTACCTGAACTGTGATTAAAATTCCATCATTATTTAGGGATCAATATGTTATTTTTAAAATAAACATTTTTCCAAAAATAGACCATATTTCATATTTTTTAACATTTATAAATAAATTGCATGAATATTGAATAATTTTTAATTTTTAACATGTAATAAAATATCTTTTGTTATGAAATGACATTAATGTCAATTTTGACATTATTTACTTAATTTAAAATTTAAAATATCATGAAAATGATGGAATTAAAATATTTTAATTTAAAATATATTTAACATGACCTATTAATCTACAAAAATTGGAACATAATAATTCATTCAATTTTCTTCACTTTTAATATTTTTTGTGTCATTTATTTTATATAATTATAAACTAAATAACCATTTCCTTGGAATTTCATAAACATTTTAAGTAACTAATTCATCACAAAAAAATAATGATAAACTATTTTTCCAAAAATGATCATTTATATTTCCAAAGGATATATATAACTGAAAATATGATGTTTTTTTCAAATCCCAATGATTTATAAATGTTAAAAGAAAGGAATGTTTCTTTTTGTGTCTTTCTTCCTTAACTTTTTATATAGGTCACGTTCAAGGATTAATATACCAATAACTCGTAAAATTAGAATTTATAGATTATATGGTCTAAATATGGATAGGTGATGGATTTTGGATGAGTTTCTAGGTCGTATTTCCCTTGAGATTAAAGTTTAACCACTAAGTAAATTAATATTTATCTTAATCACTATAATTAATTTTAATTACTTTGACTAATATTTTGGGTCAAATTTTATATTGATATTATTAGAAAATATATATTATAATGATTCAAACTAATGATGTTATATTTTATAAATTCAATTCACATAAGTTTAGAAATTAAATTCAAATCCAATTCGATGGATGTGGTGAGAAACCAAGTTTTTAAAGTGAAAATATTCAAAGTTCTTTAATATTTCATATTTAATTAAATATAAAAATTATTTCAATGACCTACATTGGATTAATATTTGTATTATTGATCTATTTTTACTTTAAAACCAATTTATAATATAATTTTAAATTAATAAATATTTAAATGAAGAGGTGGTTTTCAACTAAAATGCAATATAATTCACTATTTATCAAAAAAAGAATCTTCTCAAAAAAACTTCATCTTGAAAAAATTTTGAAATTCCACATTCAAAAATGAAATTTATTTGTAGAAATAAAATTTATAAAAGTGTTGAAATTTAGTTTTAAAATTTGTGCATCATTAAAAGGTGGTAATAATGATTCTTGCATGTAATACAAGCTAACTCGGTGTTGTGTGTAGTGTTTGATTAACATGGTGTTTCATATAAAGATCATAAGAATCAATATTTATTTTAATTTAAAATTAATTTATTCTAATGTTTGGGGGTGTTACATCGTATTTTAGCACTAATATTTGTTCAGAAGTTAATTGATAAAAAAATACAAAAATCAATTAAGAATGTTGGTAAAGGATTTCCTATAACTATAAGGTAGTTCGAAAAATAACTTGAAGAATAGGAGGAGGAAGTAGAACAATAAGAAGAAACATAAATAGAGTAAGAGACTAAGGATATAAAAATCTCATCAGAGTCATCTTGAATGTCTACCCTGTTACCATACCAATCTGAGAAGGATCATAATATATATGTTTCCAAAGAATTGAGATAATCTTAAAAATGAGAATATGATTTTGAGTATTATTATATGAAATTATCATAAAAGGTAGATTTGGTGAAATATGTTGATGTTGTAAAAGGTTCCAGAAGAAAAAAAATTGAAAAGAAAGAAAAATGAGATCTTGGATAATTAATAGCATGTGTTTCAGAGGTTTCATCTGAGTCATCAGACTCATACATAATAGAGTTTCAGAATAATATTAATTAAATTTTAAAAAATATGAAACTATTAACTGATTCAATAATTTACTTACTGAATATTTAATCTAGATATAAATATATTCAAAATCCATTGAATAAAAAATTAGAATCCCTAAAGATGTTGACTGAGACAGTGATCTAAAATAAGGAAGAAATAAAAACCTTCAATGGAAAATCAAAGGCTCAAAAAATAAAATTTAACTACATGTTAAGATAGTATAGACAAGTTAATAATTATTTTATTGCCCGTTATGACTATATATTTGAAGATAAGAAACTTTATCTAGAATTTAATGAATCATTTGTTTAGTTTTCAACTAAGGTGTCTGACCTAGTAATATTTTTTTAATAGTTCAGATATTTTTTTGATTCATGGAATAATGAAATCATAATTTTTAAATAATGAATTTATAATTTGAAAGAAGAAAATATCAGTATTCTTTATTTAGAATATGAGTTTCTCAGTATTAAGTAGTAAAAAAAGTATGTGTACTGGAAGAAGATGTTTAAAGATTAATGACTAAGATTTAGATAAAATAAACTATAGAGGATAGAATTTTAATGCTTGAGTCTTAATTTGATATGATTGAGAATGAACATAATGATTTCATGAAGATTATGGCGATTGTTAAGAATTTATTCATGAAAAAATGATTTTTTACATAACTCTCAATATAATTATCACTTTTTAAAGAAGTTTAGTATGAATGAATTTACTATCCAAATAATTATGTTTGAATGTTTTTCAATTACTCTAGATGAAGGTTTTTTTCTTTGTATGTTGGATAAATAGTTAATTCAAGAACAATTTTTTCATATGTTATGTTTTTCTAAATTTTTCGGAGATTATTTACATTCTATATTTTTAAAAATAAAAAATAGGTAGACTTATCTTTAAAAGGGTTGGAATATTCCTTGGGGAGAATTTTTAGGAGAATTTTTTTAATAGATATATCTTATCTAAAAGGGAAAATCTATCCAAGGAAGAAATTTTCTTAAGGGGGAGAATATAAATTATTACTTTCCATTAGATCTAAAAAAAGTAATAAACTTAGGAGGAGTTATGTTAAACAAATAAAAATCTTCTATGATTATTCTCTTTGTGGGTTTTAAATATACAAAGGGTTGTAAGTATTTCAAAGTTATTATTTTTTCATGTTAATTTTTTTGTTTTGAACTTTCTAAAAAGGGGGAGACTCGTGAGTCAAAAGTCTTACTTTCTACTATTCCTTTCCTCAGGTTCAAAAATCATATAATTTTATAAAATTCTATTTTACTAAATTTATATATCCCAAGTGTCTTAGTTTGTTTTTTTAGAAAAAATATTTTTATACCAAATATAGTAATTGTTCTAATGTAAAATGAATATAAACATTTATTATTAAACACAATTAATTAGACCAATGGTATGACTGGTTCATCAGAATGACTAGTGTTATTTCTAATGGTTAAGAAAGTGTTCTATATATTAGACTAACTGATTTCATAAAAACGAGACTAAAAATAGTTTCGATCCATTAGACTGACCTTTGTTCACTTTATTGGGTTTATAAAAATTATATAGTTCATTGGACTATCCAAAGTTTATAATCAATGTAACTAGAATTGTCTCAACCATAAGAAATATATTATTGCATTGTGATAAGAATACCAAAAAACAATCATCCAAAAATGAATTAGAGTTCATAATTAGCTATCAAGATCAATATCCATATCATTATGAGTTGCCATTATAAAAGGTGTGCATTTTTTTTGCATCCAACTCAGAAAGATAACAGTAAAATATTTTCCATTAAATAGGAGGTCATTTTTAATAGTTGGGAGATCATGCATTCTGCTAATGTATTTTACAATTCAACACATCTGAGACTTTTTTATGCTTGAACATCTCATTCTAATTCTTTTAAATTTATTAAATGGTTATAGTTCTATGGGATCCATAAAAGGATTATAAATTACTTAGACTATTTTTATTTTGAATTCACAGTGTCTGATCATTGTATTGATTGAGGGATATCATGGATTAAAATATAGGATAATCATATCCATAGGATTGGGGGATTATAAGGTTAGGAAGACAGAGGTGTCTATCTTTGTATCAAGGTATTTATTATTTAATAAAGACATGCCATATTTAGATCTATCGGATCAAAGGATTCTAGTGGACTGTAAGATAAATACATTCTGATCATCATATCTAGGGATTTCCTTCTATGGAAAGACGAAACTTTACAATAGGTATATTGACTATGGATATCTTATGTTAGGATTTCTATCTTTCTTAACTCTCAAGGTCAAAGAATAAAATTATCTTTTATAAGGCTTTTAAGTTATTATTACTTTTATATGATTTTGTTTTACTTGTATCTATAAATATTATTTTCCACTATCCATTAATAGTGAAATTTTAGTTTATACTTATATTTATAGTAATAGTTTTACTAGAGAATATGTAAGACTGACAAAAACTCTGATATATCAGAAATTTTTTGTATTTTCTTAAGCACTCTGATCATTAGAAGAATTCTTAGTCCGATCTTTTTAACTAAATAGTTTTTTTTTGTTTTTCTCTACTTTAAAATTTTAAACTAAAATTAACCCACTCTTTCATCACTTGTAAAATATTAAGATCCAAAAATGGATTTAATTCCTCTGATGTAATTGGAAATTAACTTTGTTAAGGACTTCATAAAACTAAACATCAACCATCTTTAAGGATTGATTTTTTTTAACTGAATCACAACATCAACATCATGTTTTTATATATCTTTGACATAAAACTCAACATAATAACAATTAAAATAACTTCACATAAATGATATGTGGAATCTCTTGGAATATTTTATTTACTATATACATCATTGTACCATTATTTACACTACTAAATTTTCCTCATAACTCAATAATCCATAGACTTAGAAATTTTTTTGTAAGTCTAACATTACTTATTAGATTATAATATTCTTATTTTATTGCTCCAACACATCATTCAAATGCTATCAAACTGAATATTTCTTTCTAGATTACCTTCTAGTCTACTATATTTTTTGATTGATTTTGATTCAAGTTATATAAAATTCTGATCTCATGTACTTACAATTTCTATAAACTTCTGATTGAACTGACTTCCAATCATATGGAGTTAGAATATACCCATCTTGAAACACATCCAAGACTGAGCTCAAAATCATTCTACTATAAATCTTGATTCTCTTGACTTATCCTTCCACATAAGTGAATCCTTTAAACTTCAATTCATCTTATATACTCGTTAACATCCATATTATTTAACCACACTTTAATTATTGTAAAACATTGGATTTTCATGAACTATTTTCAAAAGCATTATTGAATTTTCATATTTCAGTATTTATCTTATATCGTAACATTAATTTATTTAGTATATGACTATATCTACTAATCAAACTCTTGACCAGCTTTCTGATACCAATTCCATGATCAATTATTCATATATATGACTAATGAGTCGTATTTAAGAAATATTTATTCTTATTTTTCTTAGAGTGAACTCCCAGGGACTTCAAATTCCCTAACCATTTTATTTTATGAATATTATAGAAAAAAACCATCGTCTGGACTATACATTAATCATGAATTGTTCACACACAGTTTTAATGTCTTTTTTATATGGAATGAGGAATTTACAATTTTTTGAAATACATTCCAATCCTTTTAGTTAGTTTAGTCTTATTAGCTATCTCAGTATCCCAATGCAATCTATATCTTAATCCAAAACACGTATTCTAGTGATATAACTTCTAAAATTTCGCACTTCTCAAATTATATTAATTTTTATAATTTTATACAACATATCAATAAAATTTATATATGATATATTTATTGTTATATATCATAATTATGTTTATGATACTTTAACTAATTAATTTACAGAAAGTTAATAACATATTTTGAACCAATATTTGGTGGATATAACTTCTAGTTTAAGAACTTGTGTAACATATAAATATAGAATCAAGTCACTGTGACTCAAAACCTTTAAAATCAAGTTTCCAGAAATACCAAATTCATATTTAAGAATTTGTTAAAAAAAATATCACACATTCATTTGATAAAAATTACAATACCTTAAATAATTACATGGGTTCTTCAACATGATAATTTAACATGAAATAGAAAAAAATTAAATCTAGGACATCACTATACTTTAAAATCAGTTATCTAAAAACCATGATTTATTTTAGTTATTTTTTAAAATCCGTATTTAAAATTAACTTAAAAATAATATACACCTTACATTATTTCATAAGATAATTTAATACAACATCAACCCTAAAAACATTAACCTATTGTAAGTATTTTAAAAAAGTATAAATCAATTACAATCATAAAATGAAATAAATAAATCAATAATTGATGTATTGATATAATTAATTTTGAAATCATCAAAGCTTTGAAATATTACAATATTTATCATATATATTATTTTATAAGTCTCTATATATCAAGGTGGTAACTTAATCAAAATGACTAAATAATTTTCTAGAGAACTGACTATTAGTCTATTCAATCCAAAACCATTACATAAATATAAAAAAGCCTGATGAAAACTCAATTTATTGTCATAAAAAATATTTTGTATCCAATACTCAAAATCCACTACACAATGCATACTCATTCGAAATACAAAATAAAAATAATATCTAATGTCCATCATTCACTATGTAATATTGTATGCTCCCACTAATGAATGACTTTTTCTATGTATGGAATTTAATGCTTGATTCAATATCATCAAATTAATTAGTAGTAATTTTAATTAAATTATATTCTTTATCATCTTGATTGATCTTCAGTAGATGTTTCAATCAAAAATATTAATTAATTATTTAAATATATAAAATAGAAATTACACTATTATTGGAGTTTCAAATTGTAACTGTACTGCACCACTGAGTCTAGAAAAGAGTGTTTCCAGTTGGATGATATTTTGGAAATTTTATATAGTGTTTAAGTTATTACACCATCTATGATGATATTTTTTAGATATTTTAAAAATAATGAATAACAATATCCATTTTTTTGTATGACCTAGTTATCATCCTTTATATTCATATTTTAGAATAAATGATGGAGATTACTGGGTTTAAAAGTGATACACTATAATAACATTGAATTTAGAATCCTAGATATTTTTTTATTTTATTATTATGCAATAGAGTACATAGATATTAACAAATAAGATAAAAAAGTTTAGTAGTCTTAGGATACATGATAATAATATGAATACTACATTACTTTGATAGTTAAAATACATCATGTTAATATATGAAAATACTATTTATTATCCTTATTTTTTCACACATAGTAATCTTTAGGTTTTTATATATAAATGAGAAATGATATAAATGGGTGGGATCAAACCATGTATAAGGTATAACACATAGTGGAAACTGATATACAATATATAATATTAAAGAAATAAGTAATAAAATAATTTTGTAATAGACAATAAAATGAGGTTAATAAATCCTAAAATGGTATGAAAATGGAAATATATCATCACATGAACAATAATATGTAAATTAAATTGATGAAATTCATAATGAAATAATCATAACTATGCTTTCAATTCCCCAAACAATAAATCATACATAAATGTTTCGGAATACACCAAATACAAAATATTAGTTTATATCATTGGACACATCGATGAATCAATGGGATATATATTTATTGGATTAACTTATCACATAATAAACACAATGCATTCATCATATAAATAGAGTGTATAATTAATAAAATACATAATCTTAACTATGGAACCAAATACTTAATCATGACTATGTAATAAAAAGTTTTATATGTAGAAATTATGGATATAAGGATTATAAAAATATCCCCATTAAATAGAACCTTAGTATATCATATTAAATATCCATAAATGAAATAATAAACCATATGATATTCATATATATTTAGAAAGTACCATTATCAAATTTATAATGATAATGGAATAGTGTGGGGGTAATTTCATGGTATAAGGATATCAATAGGAAGTGGTAATTGAATGAAATAGTTATAATGGTAGGAGAAAATACTAATGAGAGAAAAATACCATCTAAAAATTAAGATTATGTGTAACACATATTTGATATGAATTAGGAATACCCAATTTTGTTTAGTAAAACCTTATAGATATATATGAATGGATAGAAAAGGTGAACCCTTGGAAAATTAAAGTTTAATAAAATTTTCCCTTAAAAGAGGCTCCACCAGCTAAATTTTTTGTATATATCATTTGAAAAATCACACCTCTTAGAAATAATAAATATGTAATACAAAAAATAAATGGAATATTTAGTGATTTGAATAATTTATTTTATATCCATGGGAATGTTTAAGCATTATAATAACCCATGGAGGTGGTATAATATGAGGTAAGAGTTGTCTATCATTACAAATTCAATAATGGATTTATAATAAGGGTAAAAAATAAAATCAAATATGGAAATTTAAATGAATTAAAAGGATTAAAAATCAGAAATTAAGAAAGGATATTATGAACCCTTACATAGATTTGTAGGATCCTAAAGTTTGAGAAAATATAATTTATAACCTTACAAACTCTTTAGAGGGATTATTTTGAGAAAAAAATGAGAGGTGAACCATGTTCAATGATGTTTTAATTAAGAGGAATGATATTATGATTGGATATATTTATCAAATGTGGTGGAAATTTTTCTAAATTATGGGATTTAGTATTTGTAAAGAGAGATTAGGGAAAATGAAAAATCATTGGTGGACCCCTGACTTTATACCATGTTTTTTCACATTTATGATAGGATTTTTGACATTTATTAAATTTATAAACAAATTATATTTTTTAATATTACTTTCCCCTTTGAAGAGGATTTTATTCATATAGAATTATTTTTAAAATATTAATATCCATTTTCTAACTTTGAATAACCTACTATAGATTTAGAAGTTAATTTTAATACATTAAAATATATATTTTTTATAAATTAACATATTTTTAGTTTAGGATTAACTTATATTAATTATTAAATCATTTTTATACCATACTAAAATCATAATATGTATAGTATTTTTAAACCATATTTAACATTTAACCCTCAAATTATATTATGTTAATAAATAATTAAAAAAAATCACTAGCTAATTTTGTTGTATTGGTTCCAATTTTTAAAGCACTTATTATGATAAAAATTTTCTTTATTTCAAAAAATTATTTTCTAAATAAAAATATTATTATATTTCAAAACTATTCCATTAGTTAAAAAAATAAAATGGATTTTTTTAATTAATCCTATATTTATTCTAAGATGTATGTGTGTAATTTTATTTAAATTTATTGATTAATATAAATTATTAATAATTAATAATTATATTATTACCAAATTATTTTCTATGTTTTAGTATACACTTATATGTATATTAATTACATTACTATTACAATATTTACTTTGGGATGTTCTTATTCTAACTATCACATTGACCTTCCAGTGGTCATAACACCCTTCATATATGAACTTCAATGTACTGTATAAAATCATGTGCTAGTTTTTATTAATTTTATTTTTTATTTTGTTTACATTTTCAATATAATAGAACTGTATCTTATATATTCTCCATCATTTTTAGTGTATGATCCCTTAGAGTTTAAGATTATGGTGTTGCTCTATGTTTTCATGTGTTTAGTAGTAGTTGTTGTGGATGTTATTGTGAATGTAATTTTATAGTTTTGTGTATAGTAATTTGATAATGTAATCAAAGTGTATATGTTATGTGATGGACATTGTAATATGATATTTTACTTAATATAATCATGTCTAGATTCATACAAAGCCTCCTTAAATATTTACATCCTTGAAATTTTGGGTATACATCAATACATAAAGAAAAAATGGGTGAGCCTTCCTTATTACATACTTAGACTCCCATTTTTATTCATCCATATTGTATTTCCTATAAAGTAAATCTATAGTGGGGTAGCCATATTTTACAACACTTACTCTTAAGTGTATAGAATCTGGACTGCCCTTAATTATAAGAAAATTTAGGATCCTTCTCTATTTAATTAGTGGCGAGTGTATGCATTGGATCTAGAAGGTAATTGATAATGAGACATGGATTGTTTCATAAATTTAGATAGTTGTGGTGGAGAATATAAATGAAAAGACACAATTCCAAATATCTTATATAACTAAAATGGCCCAATATACCTTGGAAAAAAATTCCCCTTCAAACTCCACCTTATTATTCACATACATGGTGATGCATTCTTGAATATGTGATTCCCTACTTGAAATTTAATGTCCTTCCTTTTATTATCAACATATATTTTCTGTCTATTGTGAGCCATCATAATGTGAATCTATAAAACTCAATATTTTTTTAGTTATTTTGTTAAAACGTTCTTCACTAATTTTCATCCTTTCCCAAACTTTATCCAGGATTTTGGGAGTATTCTATATCTTCACATACAAGGCCTAGTGTAGTGAAATATTTCATGATAGAGTGAAAGAATTCATTGTATGAAAATTATAATATAGGTAGATACTCTTCCTATATTCCTAAGAAGATGAGTGAGCATGACCTTAGTATTTCCTGTTATATTTTTATAGTTCATTAAGACTATCCATCGGTTTGAGGATGATTGGTGGATCTAAATTGTTTCTCAGTATTTAGATATTTATAATGAGTCATCCAAAATTGTGATAAAAAAGTAGGATCCCAAGTCGATACAGTTGATAAAGTTAAACTTTTAAGTCTCATAATCTCATTGATATAGATTTATGAAAAAACTCTCAAGGGGTAGATCCTCCCATATTTATAGAAAATGTGTAGACTTGGTAGCCAATATGTAATGACACATATAACATCATTCTTATTATTGGTCTTTATAAACCATGGAAAAAAAATTGAGTTATTATCCCTCCACCATATTAGTATAGAGAGAGGTTTTTTGACACCCTTTGGAAGTTGCCTATTAACCTTTACTTAATGGAATACAATAAAACTTGAAACAAATTCAGAAATTTTCTATTTAATTTTGTCCCACAAGAAGTGTAATATTAAATCCTTACAAAAATTTGTGACACCAGGGAATATAATTAAATTTTATCTATGTAATTTAGAAAGAAATTTTCTAATTAGTTTAGGTACCGATGGTATACATAGCCTCTTTCCAAATATCAATACACCATCTTCATAGATGAAGACTATTAATTTCTCATATTATGTATCTTTAATCTTATTTTATATATCATTTTTATATTTTTGAGACTTCTGTATATTTTATAGCAAAGATGTTTGGTTAATTACTTAGAAAGGTAATGATCTTTCCATTTCACTAATAATTTACATGTACAGCTTTACAAAATCCGTGAACATTGGATCCTTCTATATCTTCTCCATGGATAGAACTCCATGATCTTCCCCACTCAATGAATCTTTCACCTTATTTTCTTTCTTAAAGTGATAGTGTATTACAAAATTGTATTCCTTGAGTAATTCCTTCCATCTCCTTTATCACATGTTTAATACTTTCTATGTGAATATATAATTCAAAATCTTGTTATTTATAGTGATTTAACTTATTTCACTATAAATATAATGTCTCTAAATATTTAAGGAAAATATTTTAGCTTCTAGTTCAAGATAATAAGTTGGATAATGTTGTTCATGGGACATTAATTACTATGATTTATAAGAAACAACTCTATGATTTTTCATAAGGATATATCCAATCCCCTTCTTTTCTACGAAACTAAATACCATAAATACTTTTTTACATTATGGAATTGTTAATACTAGGGGATTTTTTATATTCTTCTCTAGTTCCTTAATGTTATTTTCACGTTATTTTGACAACCTAAATTTTACCAATTTTTCTTTGAAAGTTGATAATTATTTAGTTAATTGATAAATTTTTTTAGCAATTATCTTATATTAACTAGTTAAACCAAGGAAAAATGTATCTTATTTTTATTGATTTTATTCTACTATCTTGACCATGTTAGTATTTATTTGGTCAATAGTATTGGTCATAGTAGAGTACTCAATAGGGGTGAATTGAGTATCTATAAAAAATTCCTTTTTAAAAAGTATTCTTAAAAAAGGTTCCCCAATAAAGTTAAATATTGTCCAGTTAATCAAATTTATATTGTTATGAAAGTTTGACCGTTTAAATAACTTCTTATAAGATTGATTAATTCTCAATAATCTTAATATTGGTTATTAAAATTACTTTTGAAGATATTCTAATAAGGAAATACAATTATAACTTCTTTCCTAGATTAACTTTCAAAGTAAATTTAGCAAATTCTGGATTATACAGTAAAACAGAGAAAACTAAAGTAAGCAGCACAACGGATATAAAACAAGTGGTTCAGTATCAAGTAGAGACCTAATCCACTCCACTTGGTGATCACCTGCCACCAAGAAGTTTATATAAATAAACTATATACACAGCCTATATCGGGCCATACAATAGTGCACAAGACTGTCGAGGTCACACAACCTCTTCCACAGTTCTTCGTGGGTATGAATAACATGTTACACACAACATCTTCTAAACTTATTTGTGTATATACACGAGTGTAAAAAGATGTTTGAGAAAGGATATCTTGTATTTTTCATTTTAATGTAGGATAAAGTGTGTGTTTTTATACAGACACACACACTCCTCAAAAGATAAAAATAATACACAATAGCGCAGAAATGATGAGATAAGTTTAGAAGTGCTCTGAGTGTTAGTCTATGCATATTTGGACTTCTGAGATGAAATAGATACAGAAATCGATTCCTCTCATGGAAAATAGAGTATCGAAAGTCAACTAGATCTGGCTCGTGTTCTTCATGGTATTAACAATGTGAAGATGTTCTCAATGATTCTGATCTATAGTGTCTAGCTTGTTGATTCAAGAATGATTCGTGTGTTTTTCTGGAATATTGAGTTGCATGTGTTGGTTCTTTTCTCAGGAAAGATCATGTGTTCTACTTTTTCACGCTCTCTGTGTGTGTTTGCTTTTTGGGCCACACTTCTCTTTTATTTTTCGAGTTCATGTTTTGGAGTCGATATGTTGCATGTATTATGCACCTCGTACCTTGTACTGTCAGGTAACATGTCTACAAAGAAACATTAATTATGTCAGTGAATTTAAAAGCTTCAAATATGACTGTTAGAAATTAAGTTGAGAAACAAAAAAAAATAGATTAAGAAATGGTGTCATGGTTTTTCTGTAAGTAGTGTCTCCATGAAATGGTGTCTCCTTAAAATGGTGTCTGGATGGTCATGGTGTCTAGATGGTCATGGTGTCTATTCACGGTGTCTGGTCATGGTGTCTGGTCACGGTGTCTGGATGGTCATGGTGTCTGGTCATGGTGTCTGATCACAGTGTCTGGTCATAGTGTTTGGATGGTCATGGTGTCTGGTCACTGTGTCTGGTCATGGTGTCTGGTCACGGTGTTTGGGTCCTTTTCTAGAAAAACATAACCGATGGCAGACTCATAGTGTCTCAGACTTAGCCAAATATCTATATTCAGACTTAATTAGTGATATTCATAGAATGGATTATACTTAATCATTCATAAAATAAATCATTATAAATTAAATCAAATATAGTGTATAGTAATCAGACTAAATGTATAGCAATTAAGATCTTAGATATCTTTACATAAAGTATAATGATATTAATCATCTATACATATGAACATGGATTAGCAGACTTTACAGAATATATATTTGATTTGTGATCATTAAAACATGATTAATACATTAAGATTCCAACAAATAGATATTTCATACTCGATGATAATATAATTAGGAAAATAAACTTATTAAACTTAAAAAAAATCTTACTAAATTTACCACACAACCCATTTTCTCTTAGAGTTTTTGGAACTATCCTTAATTGGTTCTCCTGATATTCATATCTCATCAATCATATCACTATATCATCATTAAATACCATAAATTATTTAAAATTCCTTGAATTATATATTCATCATATCCATAAACACAGTGGGATGTTTTTTTAATTCGAAAGGATTTATTGTGAACTCATAATTCCCATTCCTTGTATGAAAATAAAACTTTTTTATAACATCGTTATTGAATTTTAATTGATGATATCTAAAATAATAATAATCTTTTAATATTATTGATCCCATTGAAGTAGATTAGCAATATCATCAATAATTGGTAAGGCATAGTTTTTCTTAATGTAAATGTCATTAATATCAATATTTTCAATGGTTAGCTTACTTATAGTTAGTTTTATATATATGTTTTTGGTGTGAATTCCACCACAAACTTGTGGAAGAAAATGTTCATAACCCCCTTTATTTCTCCATCCAATTACTTTTTAATATGGAGGTTTTGGAAAGGAAGGTTGCATGTGAACAACCTATTGAAGTGTTCTAGAATTTAGCTGGCATATACATGCTATTTTTTATAGGCTAAAGAATATGATTCTCATATATTCGTATTTTTTAGTTTCTCATGTAGGATTTAGTCTCATTTATTGGATTTTTTGGCCTTCAACTTGACATCAGTGGGATTTCTACTTTGATGGCTTTTTTCCAACACTTTCATCTGAGTGGGAAGGTCGGCACCATGCTAGTTACAGTATTTACTGATATTATCATCTCCATCTGGAATGCATTGAATGCAAAGATTTTTTAGGGTCATCTCCCTTCTATGTAGGCTTGATTGTGGGTAGTGGATAGGGATATCTTTAGTACTTACAAGATTTATACATTCACAGTGAAAAATTAGCTCTTTGATTTGATTATCATGAAAGCTTTTGGTGTCATAGGGAGATCTATGAAGCTTCTTCTTCTTAAATATATCAGATGGATTCCACTTATTACAGGATGGGTGAATGTGAATGTGGATGGGGTGGCTTTTAGTGCACCAGGACCTTTGGGATGTGGTGGTGTATTCCACATTTATCAGGGCTTCATTAAAGGATGCTTTAGCACTACATTGGAAATATAATTGACATTGAAGCAGATCTATGGGATATGATTAATTCTATAAAAATATAAATTTCACCATGGCTAGAGGCATATTTGGGTAGAATCTGACTCTACCACTACAGTATATATCAACATGACTCATTCCATTCTGATATCATGAAAACATTTCCCTTCATGGATTGTATTTCTTGAGATAGTTGGACACATGAATCTGCATGTAACCCATGTGTACAAAGAATCCAACCAGGCTGTAGATGCCCTTTCGAAGGGAAAAATTTTGGAGGCTTATTTGATATGGTCCTTTATTGCTCTAGATTTTTGTTCTCATTTTGTCAACATGGATGCGCATGGATTTTTTTATTCCCATCTTTTCAATCCCCCTTGTAGTTGAACTTTCTCTATTTCTTAATAAATTTCTTAGGAATGGGTTCTCCTGACTCCTAAACCTGTTCTCTCAATTAATAACCTCAATGATCTGTCATTATTCCTCATAAATATGATATTTTGAACCCATGGAATGAAAATAAGGCATATGAATACTTTATTAAGAAATTATGGTTTTTTATTTATTTCCATTAATTCCATCATATCCATTTTATAGGAAGGATTATATATGGGTGTTTCACTAGGAATAATATCAATAGAGAAGTAAACATCACGATCAAGTGTACATCTAGGTAATTCCTAAATAAATACATCATTATAATATTACATAACAGATACATCCTATATTTTATTATATACTTATCATTAAAAGATTCATCTTCTCCAATAATTTCATTAAGGTGAGAAAATATTGCTTATTATTGACATGAATTGAGTTATGAAGAGCCTCCTCTAAAAAAGAGTTTTTATTCAAACCATTTAAATTATTATTTCCATAATTTAGAAGTAAATTCATTAATTATACTATGAGAGCTAATACATCCAAATAATCTTGTCATATTCAACCATTGGTATGAAATCTATGATTAAAAATAGAAAATGTATAATAATTTTAAAATATACAAGACAACATATTTTTATTTAAATAATAGTCAATAAAACTATTTTAATTGAAAATGCTTTCCATAATGTATCAGGGGGATCCATTGAATGATTATGGGGGTTGACATGGTTTCTATTCAATTAATTAGGATCCATTTATAAACAATGGAATATACTTAATTAGTATAAGAGTAACAATATGAATGGTCTATCCTATTATATAATTAGTATTCATTTATTAAAAATTAATATCAATTATTCCATCAATTTTAGAAAAATTTATATAATTTCATAAGGATTTTCCATAGGGTTTGGTTCTGAAACTATTATTTTATAAATATGTCTCTGGAGGTTTCTACCAGAATTTCCATAATACCATCTATAACTTTACCAACTCTAAAATCCCAGAGTTATTGGATATTTTACTACAATGGTATAAAATACATAGATCATAATACATATAATCCACTAGGTTTGTAGTATTAGGATATTATATATATAAATGAACATTACATTACATTTGAAACTTAAAATAAATTATAATAATACAAAAAACATATTTAATTATCATTACATATCATTATATCACACTTTTTAATCTTTATGATTTCCTGGTGAAATGGGAAACAATATAAATGGGAGATCTCATACACTATTTAAGGAATTGTGTAATGCTTAATAAAATAAAATATACATAGTATATTAGGATTAAATAATAAAATGATTATTTAATAAATGATTACATGAGCACAATACATTAATGAAATGCATAAAAATGGCAATAAATATTCATATGTTAAAAAATAATTAAATCATATTGATGGAATGTATAATTTTGGGTGTCAGATTCAAACTATAAAGGCCTCACAGAATACATCATACACAAATAGATAGGAATAAATAAAATACCCAAGTTTATTTTTCTTACGAGAACTAATGATGTATTTATGAGCTATATAATTCTAAGCACCACCTATTTTAACAGAATATCCCTTGGACACTTAAAAGTGTCAAAGATGAGATCACTGCATGGCCTGAAGGAAACCTCACCATATGCCATATGATTCCGATGAGTGGAGAGGGCATAAAACATTCATTAGGGAGGCTATGATCCCATCATAACAGTGATAAATAATGGAAAATTACCAAAATAGATCCACAACATAGTATATAGAAGGAATAAACACATCCAAAATCATTAATGATGTAGTTATAAAAAACATACTCTTAACAAACAATAAGCTGATCGAACATAAAAAACAACCCAAAAAATAAAATAAAATAAAATTACCCCCTCTTCAACCCCTTAGGATCATTCCTATCATTGATAATCATCAAGATACCCCTAATCGATCCATTACATGACTTGTTTTGAAATTAAAATAAAACAAAAGGTCTGCATGTACATCAGAGTGCTTATATAGGGTGTGAGCATATAACTCTATAAGGTCTCACTAATCATCCAAAATATACGGCTTTATATGCGTGTATATGCATAATAAAAATGAAAAAAATAAATAAACATGCCTATCGGGTGGTCGTGTGCTAACTAAGACCCTATGACACTTGAAAAGGTACATAATACTATTAAGACACTACGTTTTAACTAGGCCACCAAGAAACTTGATGAGGTACACACACCAATAAATCCACCAAGTGATAACTTGGAAACCATGGTGTCAAACCATTCATGGCTTGAAAACATTCCATAATCCTATTTCTACCTCATTTCACTATGTATAATACACATACCATACCCAAATACTCTAGGTAGGTCTTCTTGAAAACATAGAACCACAACAAGAAGAAGAAAGTTATGACCTTATGTTAACATCATGATCTATTTCTTTATCACTCATGGGTAGTTCCATCATCCACATCTCCCATTATTTCATGACCCAACCCTCTTGTATAGGGTGTTCCATTAATACAATCCAAGATATTCTTGGGAAGGTCCTCTTCCATCCATTAACCCATTTTTTATCACTCTGTATGTGGTTGAACTGCCCTTCTCTATCAAAGTAAGGCCCCTTTTGAACCCCTACCATAGAACTCAATATATAGCCTACATTTTTTGAAAACTAGGAATATATATTATGCATGGAAGTCTTCAAAATACTATCACACTCATGTAGAGGATATGAATTATGACCCTCTCCCTTATTGGGTTCTTCACCTATCACAAGAACATGCAACCCAAATAAGGATTACAAAACATCCCACGACTTACAAGCTAATCCCAGTGTGTCATTAAGTCAATACCTAGCCCCTCACTTAAAAATATGGATTAGATCAAGTATCTAGACATCCAAAGTCCCCATAGACTCATCAAGGTTTCTTATAATTAATATTATCTCACACCCATCACCCATCAGTGACAACACAACTCGAAGGATCATCCAAACCCCAACCTCACCAAAATATCCCAACACTCTTGGTCATACTACATGGAGACCATCCCAAAAAAACATGATATAGATAAAATAGAGATCAATTGGTAGGGTTTAATTTAAATTCAAATCCACTATAGATTCCCAATTCAAAGTCTTGAAAAATCCCATGAACCTCACATGGGTATCATCACACATCTCTTAAGGGAGATCCATCAACCCATTGCCTAGAAGAAACCCTCTCTATAATATGTCCCAAGTCATAGTGTAATTTTACCATCCACCTCACACCCCGAGACTCTCCCACATCCCCATGAGGGAGTTTATAACCATATATGATATGTACAACCATCTTTCCTATCATCACATGACACCAAGAACCTTATGCCTACCCAGTAACCCAAGGAACCTATCTTAGGCTATTATATATCTCATCTCATGTCCTGAGAACACATAGTTGTACCTATTATGATCAACCGAATCCTTTAAACCTTAGAGACATATTCACATTGATATTCCAATTATCCAAGGTGATGAAAAACACTTGGACTCATCTCACAAGGATCAATTCCACTCCATAATTTCACTTAAGGACTATACCATCCCTTATATACCATTACGAAACCCATGTTGTAGGAATGAAGTGTATTATAAAGGTTAAAAATCCATATTAAATTGTATCATAGGGGAAACATACCAAGAACATGGAGTAAACCACTAGTCAAATTCCACTAATCCTCGACCTAACTTATCTATGCTTCTAAGAACATATCTCATACCAAACGACAAATATTATTAATTATTATTGTTTATAATTAATTATTAAAATTTAATTCATTTGTAATAATAAGCTGAAAACTCATCAAGCATCGTATTCACATCGAAACTCTATATAACCTTGCCCAACTCCACCAGGAAGGTCCATGGCATACCCCCATCTCCATCCAGAAAAATATATGACACCTGATACTTGGTTAATTTCCAAATTTTCCAAATTTTCTTAAAAAATAAATTAGGTAAGTGACTTACCTCTATTGGAATAGAAAATATGAAATGATTTTATCTTACCAAGACTTCCTCTCTCTCCATAACTCATGAAATACCCATCATCCTTAGATGATTTTCCATAATCCAGTGAAATCGTCACTAAACCTTAACCTAAATTGTTAAAAAATTAGAGGGATAAAAACATGAAATCAAAATGGAATCCATATAGTCTATATTACAATTAACCTCCATAAAATTTCATTTATAATCATTTCCCAATGATTGGAATCGATAAATGGATTAAGAGAGTTAGAATTGGATGGAAATAGCCTCTATCGACCTCCATTTTCACCTTAAACCTAGAATCACCTAGACATAAAAAAGAAAAAACTACCTATGACTCAAAGAGGCCCACCTAGGATATATTCATGATGTAAAAATAGTGTAAATAGAATGAATTACCTATCACTTGATATATTATTTTCATGAAACCCTAGTTCATTATGTGAATTCGTTTAGGTAGAGGGGTCCTCCCACGACCAACCCATTCTAGGTGTGAACCACAATTTATAGTGTGAATGTATCTGTGTGAGTTTCCTTGATCCCATAATGAAAATTAAGGGTGTCAAGAACACCTCACTCTAATGATTCATGGTTTGAACTATGGTTTACAACAAGAACTGCTTTAGGATGCTAAAATTCAGCTTCTAGGTCACACTAACCTTCCTTCATCGCTTATTTGTGAACCTGAACAACCAAACAAGCCATGTTACATTCAAAACCATCTATTATTTATTTTGAAACACTAGTATATTTTATATGAGTCACAATTCATGAAATGAACCGAGCTCCATGCCAAAAATTAAAAATACCTCTCAAAATAATTAATTATAAATGCATGGGTCATTAAAGTAGTAGCAAAATACAGTTAGCACATTAATCATATGGATAGTGTGGATAATCAATATAATATATAATGTTTCATAAAGAATAAGTAACATAAATATGACTAAGTAATCAGTAGTTATCCATATATAAATAATGGATATACATACTATCAATATTTACCTAGTCAATGTAATAACATTACTATCTAGGAGAATATTATTCAATGAAAATAAGAAACTATAAAATATCCGTAAGGAAATGAAATATACCATTATCAAAGGAATTATAATAAAGTAATGGTGTAGGGAACATTCATGGAAAAAGGATATCAATAATAAATGTTAATTAAATAAAATATCATTCAATGTGAGGAGACCAAATAAATGATAGAAAAATTTCAACAAATATTTTTAGTATGTTTCATATATATTTGATTTGAATTAAGTATATAAAATTTCACAAATCAAAGACTACTAGGTTTGTATGCAATGATGGGGTAGGTGAATGTGGAAAAATATATTTTATTCAACTTGGGACCTAATTTTTCTTGCACCCAATACACCATTATCGTACTTTATTTGATAAATACAACGTCTTATAAATAATAAACATATAATAACACAAATAGATGATATGCATAGGTATTTATATAATAGAGATTTTGTCTATGAGAATTTTTTAGTGTTATAACAACTTTTGAAGGTGGTTCAATGAGAGGGAAGAGTAATCACTCATTAATAATATAATTATAGAATTATAGTATGGGAAAATAATAACATTAAATTTCAAAATGAAAAGGAAATAAAAGGATTAAAAATGATAAATTATGAAAGGAGTTTTGAAACCATTACATTATGATATATCTTCTTAAAGTTTGAGAAATAATGTCTTATAACTTCAATAACTCATTGGATGGACACATAAGAGTTAAATTGAGAGGTGAACCATTTTCATAGATTCTTGAGTAAATATAAATGGGAGGATGGGAGTATTTTTTGAAAATAATGGGGAATTATTTATTAATTTTAGGATTTAGGATTTCAAATTCTGGATTATCATAAATAAAAACCCATTAGCTTAACCATGGTTTTAAATCCTATTTTTGGAAATTTATGACATGGGATTTTAATTTTACTAATTTGATAACCAAAATATCTTTTTTATTATTTATTTTAGCATATTAAATACTTTTATCCACAAATAATTATTTCTAAAACATTAATTTCTATTCTATATTTTGGAAAGTCCTCTATAAGTATAGAAAATGATTTTAATACTTTAAAATGCATTATATCAATGAATTAAGATATGTTTTTTAATAATTCAGTTATATTAATTATAAAATAATTTTGAAAAGACATATAAGTCTCAATATTTACCATATATTCATACAATATTTTAGTATTTACCCACAAATTCAATCTTCTTGGAAAAATATAAAAAATTCAATGGTGGTAAGTTTGGATGTTTTGATTACATATTCCTTTTTTGAATATAATTATATATATATAATAATAACATTTGTTAAATAATTTGTTTTGAATTTAAAAATCACGGGTTTGATAAAAAATATTTTTATACTTTTTAAATAAATATTATTTTTATTCAAATACATATGTGTGTTGCTATATTATTAAACATTGATCAATAAAAATTATTATAAAATATTAATTATATTTTTTAAAAATTGAATTTATGTTTTTTATTGTAAAATTTTATTTGTAAAAGTGACATTAATATTATAATAGTCATATTGGGAAGTTATTATTCTGATGATAACCTTACCTTTCTAGAAATTATAGTACCCATTTTATTTATACTTTTTCTCCCATATGAAATCATGTATATATTCTATTAATTATTATAATGTGTCGATTCCTTATATTAATTTTTTCTTTATAATAATAATATATCATAAAAATTAGTCATTTTATAGAGTTTTATTATATAGATTTCATGATTATGATGATACCCTATGTTGCAATGTTTTGGTAGTAGTAATAGCGATTATAACAGTGAATACAATTTCATAATTTTATGTACTATACTTTGATTATGTAATCAGGGAGGTTATGTTATGTGATAGAACATTTAATATCATGATTATTTAATATAATCATGTTTTTGGTTTTGTATCCACCATTAGGAATAATTAATGTTGAAGATTAATGGATCAGGTGGCCAAGGTATAGTTCAAGGATTTTTTTTATATCGTTTGTTAAATGAAAATTGTCTCTTATTTTTCACTTATATAATCATTTTATTTATCTACTAAATTTTAATATGTTGTTCTTATTCTCATTATATTTTAATCATATAAGAATATTTTAATTTTGATACATTGATAATGAGAAATCATGTAGGGGAGTTTTTATATTAAAATTTTATTTCTTTAAATTGATGGGAAATTTATTTGAAATCTATAAAATTTATGTTAGTCCATCCCCTACTTGATGGGATGAAATCCAATGCCATTGGATACATTGTAACATGATGTATGAATTTTTAGAGATATTCAAAATTTTATGGATATTTTATTTATTATTAAATAAATACTTCATTATATTAAATTATTATATGATCCATATATTCCTAGAAATCAATTATAGGTTAAAAAATATTGGATTTAGAATCAAATCGATTAGTAGTATTATTTTGGAGAATATAATAATGATTTTTTTACAATTTTTACATTTTATTTTAATTTTTAGGAAATTAAACTCTTAATTATGAATAACTGAGGCTAGATTTATATTTATGTGGCTGAGATCAAAAATCCCATAATGTTTGGCTGATAAGGAAAACTTTTAATCTCTATAGATCCAATTTTTGTCACGGTTGGAGTTAGGGTTTGTTAGATTCATGATGGAAATAATTAAAATAGTGTGGAATATATGATTCATTATTGGATGAAGAGAAATGAATGAAATATTCCTTAATTATGTCCATATTGGGGGAGGGTCTTAGTGGTGTGATATGTGCCTTAGTTTAATATCCAATTAAACCAATTCAACAATGATCATGCGACGACATAGATGATGTGAGGAATATAATCCTACTCATTTCAGACTATATGAACATATAGATCATACATTAGTTGAGAAACGACACTGTCCACTTTGAATTGATTCGAGTGAATGGAACTTAATGAATCGGTGCCATCCAATTGAAACAATCGGAATGTTGTGGGTTGAACACAATGTGGGACACCAGGAGATACTTTATTTATAAGATACATTGATCAAATGGTTGATATGTGAGTAACATGAATGAAACGTGAGGTTAGATGTGGGTGATTCATGTGTACCAACCCATAACATAAACAACCCAAATTATGAATTTAATATCATATATTTGACTTTATTAAAATCCCATGAACTATTTGGTTTAGAGTTTTAGATGATTATTAATAATAATTACATGGAAAAGCAGACACCAACACTAAGTGTACATTTTTTGAAAAATAATATATTCTTATATTTAATTTTCTATTTAATTAATGACAATTTTTATTTATTCAATACATGACACCAATACTAAGTGAATTTTCCTTTCTATAGTTCTAACAGATCCTCATTCCATGTGAAAAACATTAAAAACCATGGGAAGAACACTGAAATATGAGTAAGGGATATAAAAAAATAAAAATATTCATTCCATTGAAAAAAAAAATAAAACCCATTATAAAATATATGTTTCTAAATATTAAATATTTGAGATAATGAATAAAATATAGTCACATGTGAAAACTATCTTAAATCAATGAAAATATTTAAAACTCATTGCAAGTATAGAAAAACCATAAGTTTATTGTAACAACCTAGGTAAATTTAATATTAAATCAATTTTATTCTTTATTATTATTAATGAATTATATTTTATTTTATTTTAAAAAAATATTAAGTAATTTTACAATCAAAAATTAAATAGTATTATTTGTATTAAACCAATTTTCTTATAATATAAGGTTTTATTTAGAAGTATATTTTTTATATTTAAGAATTTTAATTTGAAAAAATGAAGTTAATTTTTTAATATTATATTTTATATTTATCTTAGGATGAATTTTTTAGAATGTTTTAAATTTTTTTAATGAATATTTAAACATATTGTTTTATTTATTATTTTTCCTTCATCTCAAGAATTTGAAAAGTCGAATTTTGTTATAAAATTATTTCAAAGTAAAATTGGTTCATTCATATTATAAATAATCAAATTAAATACATATGATTTATCATTATACATAGTTTTTTAATAATATCATTGTTAGGCTTAAAATTCAATTTTATAAAAATAGTTTTTCATCTATTTTTATTTTTAATTCTAAATTAAATTATAATAATTAGATAAATTGATTCATAAAAAATGGATTCTATATTTTTAATCATGAGGTTGAAATTTGTTAAATGTGTATTTTTTATTCATTATTAATAGTAACCATTGTAAATAGTTTTTAGCTCAGTAAGTGTAAATAAAGTAATTATGGTTAAAATAAAAGTGATAATACCTAAAAATATCAATCACACTTGTATTAATTTTATTTAATAGGTGTGTTTATTTGTTTATTATTCAGTATTATAAAATCTTCTATTTATTACTACTTCTTTTCAATATAATATTCATATTATTTTAAGTGAATATAAAGTTAAAATTTTCTCTTTCTTTCTTTCAATATTTATAATATTTTAAGATTGGGATAAAAATGAAATATGTTTGTTTCAAGATTTTTATTTGACAGATACTTTATTTTTTTATCATGGTAATTTATTTTTAATTTTTAATGATAAAATATTTACCTCAAATTCTTACACAATGCTAACATGATTCTTGTTCAAGAAGTTGAATAATCAAGTAAATAATTTAAGATCTCTAAAATTATTATATGTTTTGGTGAGTTATAGTGTCCCTTGAATTATATAGATCAATATAAATTATTTTGTTTATGTGAATGGATTATATTGAAAATTCCATTGCTTTCATGTTCTTTTTAAATTCAAATTACATGAATAGTTCAAAAAATCACATTAATGATATATTATTATAACCAATATTTTATTAAATTTTTTAAAATTCTAAAAAATCTAATCTTTGGATAGGTTAGTGGTTTATATTTGAAAATTTTAGAAATTATCCATTTATTTGTCACTTTTACTTTTATATTATCTTAATAGACCCCTAATGTGTAAAAATCGTTGATATCATGGTAATTGTGAAAATGGTTAACATGGGTAAAAAAATATATAAGGGTAACAACAAAATAAAAATTTGCTCAATTTTTTTTATGATCGTATTTAGATCCATACTTATCTCATATATGAATTATATCAACTTGGGTCTATTTTTCAAATAGAATTAATATATATTAATTTAATAGTTTAACTCATTCCATGTGTTCCCATCCATTCACTTATAAAAGGTACCCTATTATCCTCTCTTCCTCACACAAGTTTTCTACTTTAGGTTTCCCAAGACCATCCCAAGCCCTGCCTAAGACTCTCCCCAACTTCACTTCACACATCCCAAAGGTCATGGTATCACTAAAATACCAACCTTAGGAAGCTTAAACTATAATAAAAAGTGGTTTTCTGAAGAGAAGGAATATAAGGAACATATATGATGAGTTATTCTCAAGGTAAGGGACAGATTAATTTAAAAACCTCATTCGAAATGTTTTAAATATTTATTTTCTAAAACTTTTTATTCCATATCTATATTCTAAAAATTATTTTATATATGCCTTTATATGGACATAAATGAATTATAAAGAAACTTTTATGTATATTGGGTCTTTTTTCAAAGGTTTATAATATATATCATTTTATAGAACTTGTTGACAATAATGAAAACAAGAATGTTCTACTTTAACTTATATGAAATCAATGATTTTCAGAGATATAATAAAAATTATTTAATGTTTGTATTCCTTTCCAAGATATCATATATTCTTTAAAGAAAAAACTTTTTCCCTTTTTTTGGGTATTTTAGTTTTGAAATTGGGTTTTTTAAAGCATAGGGTATTTCAATAACCCAAACTATTTTTCTTTAATTTTAATATATTTTCCTAGGGTTTTATGATGAAAGTATAAAAGTATAAGTTTTTTATTTGTGATATGGTACTTGATCATTATAGATGAATCTGAGTGAACTTGATAAAAATTATCCGATTGGTGATCCCGATACAAATTACATAAATGGTGAATTGAATACAAATTATATAATGGATTTGAATAATATAGATCTTCAATGCATTGGGTAATATTCGTTATCTTTAAAGGAAATAAGAATAGATTTCACTAGGGAGGATTATCCAATTTATCTAGTTGGGCCCCCCTTATTTCCGAAATGGGTGAAAACTAGTTAGGAATATAATTCTCTATGTTCTTTAAAAGGGTTTATATTTTCAATATATTGGTTTTAAATTTTTTCATTTAGAAATATTTATTGTTTTTTATTTAGATATGATTCATTTTTTACTCTAAAAGAATATTATGATAAAGGAAAATAATTTTTGGGATTTCATATTTTTTAATGAACTAACAAGTTTCTCATTTTTCTCTCTATTATTAATTTTCTTTTCTCATCACCTGTTTTTAAATATTTTTCATTAAGTTTGAGGACGTATAAGAGAAAATAATAAGTCTTATTAAAATTTAGGGAGATTTTTCATGAAAATAAGACATCTTTCCTTTTATAATTATTTTATTTGAGAAAAGTAGATACTGAATAGTACTATCCTCTTTATATTATATGATTTTTTTATGTAAAAGACATGTCCAGATTATCTAAAACTATAAACCTAAAAGATCTTTGGGAGTAATGAATAGTTAATTTTAGTCTAAAGACACTAGATTAGGTAAATTTTAAGGATTGTTCCTTATATTTGGTGTTAGATCTACAGTTTAGATAATTTTTTAGGTTAGAATAATGCTAATAGAATACAATTGAAAGATAATAATTTGTGGTTAAGTTGAAATGATATAGAATTTTAGGATTACTATCTTTATTCATCCATTCAATGTATGTTTATAATTTTTTTCCATAGTGGAAATAGGTAGGATAAAGTAGGATGGTATCAAGAGGATAATTTTCTTCAAAATAAGCTTCTTAGAATTATTGGGATTGGAAATAATAAATATATTTTAGTGATTTCTTAGTTGATGTAGGTCGTTAATGGTGGTGAAATCCATGTTAAAGGAAAAATATATTTACCACATATGAAAATCTAGTTATACAAGCATTTAATGTAACAAACCTCTTCATATTTCTTTGTAAGTTTATATCATGCGGTAGATAAAGGGTGGATCAATACTTACGAAATGATATTCAAAGTCATTGGATGTTCAAATTGTCAAAATGTAAATCTTTCCATTTTTCATTTTAAGGTGAAACAAATCAATAATGGTATTTGGTTAGGAATACTAGATAGAGAGAGAGATAAGATTGATTCCTTAGAATGGTTAACATTTAAAAATATTTTTCTAGATAAATATTTTTCTAAGGTTTTTTGAATCCATATGAAGAAAAAATTCATGGAATTTGTGGAAATGATAATAAATCTATATATTTGTATAAAAAAATGTTACAACATTTTCCATCTACACATTGAATTTTAATGGATATCTTTATAGCTAAATTAATAGATTTTACTCAAGATTGAATCTATGTTTATGAAGAGCTTTTTCCTTATGAGAATTTGAAATTTATGATAATGTTATTCATTTTGCTGATAAAGTTGAGATGTTGTTTTATAGCACTTATATTCTTCAAGATGATAAGAGTAACAAGCGGTCAAGTTAGAAAGAAATGGAGAAGTAGTCAACTAATAAATTTGGAGGTAATCCCCCAACATATTCCATGTGCTATAAAGTAAATTTCAAGGAATGTTTTACAGGATATAGAATGTTTTATTGGGGTGGTGAGTTTGGTCATATGAATTGTGACTACAAAGAAAATAGTACTAAACAATCTAATAATGTGGTAACCGATATCCATTTAGTGGTGAGACATTTGAATTACAATGAGTTGGGTAATTTTTCAAACATTTTTCTAAAGTTAGTTAATCAAGTTTGAAGTAATATATACAAAAATAAAAAAGTTGTGTAAAACTAATTTTCTACTATTATGGTTTATGTTGGGCCATATAATATTATAGTGATAGGTATATTACTTGTTTATTTGAATTATGTTGACCCCATATTTGACTTTGGATCTTCAAATTTCATTATTTATGAGAAATTTTCATGTAAGATGGTCATATCACTTCATGAAATGAATATAGTAATTTGGGTGAAAACTCTCTGGGGAAATATTAAATAACCCAAAATTTATTTGATTCATCATATTATTATTGGTGCTATGGTATTTCCTGTAAATATTGTTAAACTAATCATAGTGAAGTTTTATTTCATTATTAATATTGATTGGATTTTAATTTATCATACTAAGATATATTTAAACTCTAAGAAATTTATATTCAATGATTTCATACCATTGAAAATATATCAAGATGGTGAGAAATTCAATATAGATGGTAGTAAGATTTACTTATCTCATGTTGTTAAAAAGAAATAAACTATTAAAATTAGCTAATATCCAGTAGTGAATGAATATATCAATGTTTTCCTATTGAATTTAATAGTTTTATTACAAATTAAGATTTTGAGTTTATTGTTGACTTAGTTCCTGATTCTAAGACAATTTGAAAAACCCCCTAATAGAATGTCTCAAAAAAAACTTTTGGAATTGAAATCGTAGTTGTAAGAATCTATTAAGAATGGTTCTATTCATCCAAAAACTTCACTATAATGTACTTATAATTTATTTATTAAACAAAAATATGGTTCAATAAGTATTTTCATTGATTATAGAGACTTGAAAACATCATTATTAAAAAAAATTCTTGTATTAATGATATTATACTCAGATCAATGTAGAGTAGTATTTTTTGAAGATTGATCTTTAGTAGGTAGGTGAAGGTGAAGGACGAAGATATCCAGAATAAAAAAATAAATCTAGATATGAGTATTATGATTTTGTAATTTTTCTTTTGGGGTTTTATAATGAACAAAATGTATTCTTTGATCATATGAATAGAGTTTTTCTTGACTATTTAGATAATTTAGTGGCTATGGTTATCAGTGAAATATTTGTATATTCTTCAAGAAATTAGTATCATGAGAAATACATAAGGATTATTTTGAAAACCCTGAAGAACAAAATATGCTTTTCAAAATTTAGAATGTGTGAATTTTTGTAGAAAAAAAATTATTTACTCAGTAATATTGTTTATAAATAAGAAATAACTCTTCAAAAATATAAAAATAATTCTTTTATAGAATGGGGAATACCTAAAAATTTAATAGAGACTTTTAGTTTTCTAGGATTATTTGTTTACTACTGTCAGTTTTCTGAAAAATTTGCTCGCTTTTTTATCTCGTTAAGTAATATAACTTGAAAAAGAATTAGATTTATCTAGAAGAAAGAGTGAATATTTTTCCATGATCTGAAAATAAAATTGGTGAATTGTAAAAAAAATTTCCTTCTATATAGAATTTGTAAAAAAAATTATCTCCAATGATGCTTTATTGAAGGTACTTTTTTGTGTTCTAATGTAGAATGATTAGAAAATTTCTTATTCTTCACATCAACTAAAACCACACGAGTTAAATTATCCTAAAAATGATCTATAATTGTTTAATATGGTTTATGATTTAAAAATTTAGAGATATAATTTATATATAGTAATGTGTAAAATATATATAGATAAACTTGTTTAAAGTATATATTTACTTAGAATGAGTTTAACATGAAGAAAAGAATATGGTTGGAACTGATTAAAGATTTTGACTTCACAATTTATTATCATACTAGAAAAACAAAAAAATAAATCATGATTTTAGTAATAAATATATTGATATATTAACCATTTTATGTTTAAATATAACACTTTGTTTAATGATTTGATAAATTTTGGAAAAACATTGTTCATGCATGACCTTCCTCTATTTTTTTTCTTGTGTCAATACAATTGACTGTGTCTTAAATAATTATTCAAGATTTAAATGAGGATCCTGGTTTATATGAAAATTTAGAATCTATTAGGAATTTTATGTTTCTAGAGTTTTTGTTTAATGAATATTGTTTTATTATATTTTTAAAGAGATTATGTGTTTCTCATGATTCCCAATTGACAGTAAAATTATTGAGTGAAGCTCATAGTTCCTTATTTTCCATTTATCCTATAAGAACTAAGATTGAAATAGAAATTTGGGATTGTTAGTGGTTAGATGGAATGAAAATATATATTGTTGAATTTTCTATGAAATGATTGAATTGTCAATATTTTAAAGAATAATTATAATTACCTATTTGGTGTTTTTTAATTTTGCAATGGTAGAGTGAAAATGGTGAAATATATCTATATATTTCATGGTGGGATTTCAAAATACATATTGAGGTAATAATGAAATTTTTGTTGCTGTTTATTGACTAACCATATCTATACATTTCATTATCATTCAAGATACCATGTATTAAAACATATTTATCAACTGTACCTCGAGGAGATAGTATAGTGACATGGAGATCCTCTCTCCATTTTATTTGACTATGATCCAAGGTTCACTTCAAATTTTTAGAAAAAAATTGAAAATAATCTAGGTGCTGAATTATATTTCAGTACAACTTTTTGTCCTCAATCTGATAAATAGTCTGAGAGAATGATTTAGACCTTGGAAAATATTAATTTACTTTTTCAATCTATTACCAGGAAATTTGGGATAAAAATTTTTCATTGATTGTTTTTATAATAATAGTTCTTATTCCAATATACATATGGAACATTTTATTTAATTATATAGAAACCGATGTTAGACTCTAGCTTGTCGGGATATAGTAAGAAAAAGGAACTTAGTCGGACTAGAGTTGGTAGAATAAATTATTGAGAAGGTGAAGATAATTCAACAACATATGATTGAGGCTCATAGAAGGCATAAAAGTTATGCGTATAATCGGAGGAAATATCTTTATTTCGAGTTATGTGATCATGTTTTTCTTAAATTATATCAATAGAAAAATGTTATGAATTTTTGTAACAATGGGAATATAAGACAATATTTCATTGTACTGTATGAAATTTTAGATAAATGTTGATCAATTTTCAACTGAGTGGTATTGCCTCCACATTTATATAAGGTACATGGTGTATTTCATGGTTCATAGTTAGGAAAATATGTTCAGACACATCTCTTGTTTTGATCCCTGAAGAAGTTAAATCTGAAAAAAACCATTATTATGTTGAATAACCAGAACATATTCTTGTTCATAGGGAGAAACTACTAAATAATAGATTCATTCATCAAATTAGAGTTTTTTTGTAAAAACCATATGGTTGAAGAAGCAACATGAGAATCATAAAATGCTACAACGGAAAAAATTCCGAAATGTTTATATAATGAATAAAAATTATGGCGGAGAAATTTTCTAAAGTGGAGAGGAATTTAAAAACCATGGTAAATTTGATTTCATATAAATTTCATTACTTATTAGTATTCATGAGTATTATTTTATATAGTTATTATTAAAATAGTAAGTATTTTTTCCACTAAAATTGAAATAGTTTCATTTTTATTAAACTCATTTTTTTATATTAAAATGTTTTATTTAAAATTTTCATTTATAAATTTTAGAATTTGAGTTTGGAAAAATAAAATACATTTTTAAATTAATTTTTTAAAATTTATCATTGGATGAACTTTTTATAAATTTCTAAAATGTTTGATTTTTAATGAATAGTGAAAATATTGAGTTTTTAGAAACTTATCCTCACCTCTCAAGAATTTTAAAACTTACATTTTGTTTTAAAATAGTTTTATAGTAAAATTAGTTCATTTATATAATAAATAATCTAACTAATTACATAGTATTCAACATTATACTTGAAATTTATGTAAGTTCATTTTGGGCATAAAAATGTTTTTTTTATTCTAAAAACTCTTTTTTATTTTGTTTTTAGTCTTAATATTAAATTTATTTATAACAATTATAATAATTGAATCTTGAAAAATGGATTCCATATCCAGAATCATGATTTATATTTTTTTTAATAAGACCCTTTTATTTTTTTCCATTATTAATAGTTATCGTAATAAATATTTTTCACCACTATAAGGGTCAATCAAATAATCAAGGTTACAGACAATGTGATAAGGCCTTAACTCTCCCTAAATCCAATATTTAATTTATTAGATATTTATATTTCAAAAACTACTATTAAATATTCCAAATTGAGTCAATTTTTTAACACTTTTCTTGGAATATAACATTTAAATCTTTTCTAGTAAATATAAATTCAAAAAATTTACTCACTTAGTTTTGAATATTTATAAAATTTTGTTGAAGGGATAAAAAATGGTTTCACAGTTGTAAATTTTTAATTCGGTAATAAATTTATTTTTTCATGGTAATTTAATTTTTATTTTCAGTGATGAAATAATTACCTTAAATTCTTGCACAATGCTGACACAATTCTTGTGATGGTAGTATAAAAGCTCAAGTAAATATTTTTGAAAACTATAAAAGAAATATTGTTTCTTTGTATTATAGTTTCCCAAGAATTATATAGATAAATATAAAGAATTAGGGATATGTGAAAGGCTTAAATTCAAATTAAACTATTTTCATTCTCTTTTCAATGTCAAATTAAATGAATAGTTCCAAAAATAAAATTAATGATATTTTATAATAAAACTTTTGTTAAATAATTTTAAATTTTTAAAAATAATATCATAAGTCATGTGAAAATAATATGGTTGAAGATATATTTCATCGTCCATTTAGTAGTCATTTTTCATTTTATAGTAACTTAGTTGACCCATAAAAATAAAAAACATTGATATTAAAGTATTTTTAAAATGGGTTAATGTGGGGATAAAAAAATAGGTAAGGGTGAAATCATAATATAAACTTGTAAAAATTTTATTGTATGAGATTATTTAGCATATTCATCATCTTATATTCAATTTATATCAATTTAGAGGCATTTTTCTTTGAAAATTCATTTATCTTAATATAATACTTTAAGAAATTATGAGAGTACCCTCACTCAATTATAAAAGGTAACCTCTTCTCATCTATTCATCACAAATTTGTTGAACATTATTTTGGCTAAGACCTACCCAATTCTCTCCCTAAATTCACTTCCCATATCTTATAGGTCCTACTCTCATCAAAATATGAAACCAAAGAGGATTAAGGTGTAATTCAAAGAGGTTGTCTTAAGAGAAGGAAGATAAAAAATGTACTTGATGAGTTAAACTCATGGTAAGTGAAACTTTAATTTTAAAATATAATTTCAATAATTTAAATATTTATATTCTAAATCTTTTTCTTCCATATTAATATTTTTATAATTGTTTTATTGATACATTTATATGTACATAAATAAATTATAAACGATATTTTATGTAATTTTTACTTATATTCAAAGGTTTTAAAAATGAATATTTTTATCTAACATTTTGACAAAAAAGAAAAAGGAATTTTCTATTTTAACATATAGAAAATAAAAAATTTGTCATAATATTTTATATTTTATTTTATGTTTTGATTTTTTTTATAATCAGTCATGTATTATTCAATACAAAATGCTCTTCCCCTTTGTTCTAGGTATTTTTTTTAAAATATATTTTTAAAAGGAAAGGGTGTTTTTATATCAAAATTGTTTTGTATATGAGTTTAAAATAGTTTTCAACATTTTTTTGGTGAATATGTGAAATCATAAAATTTTTATTCATGATATGTCACTTGAGTATTATATATGAAGATAGGTGAGACAGATACAACTTATATGATGGGTCAACCCATTATAGCTTATTTGATGGGTGAGTTTGATACAACTTATAAAACGGGTGTGCCTGGTATAGATCTCTAATGCATTGGGTAATTTTTATTTTCTTCAAAGTCAAGAATGAGGTAGTTGAATAAGGAGGTTTATTTTATGGGTTTAACAAGGATAAATTTATTTTTTATATAAGGGAACAAGGGTGATGAATATAATTCTATAAATTTCTTGAAAGTCTTTCTATTTTCTTGATTTTAGTTTTAATTATTTTCTTTGAGAAAATGTGTGTGTTTTCATATAGATATTATTTTTTTATTATACTCAAATAATATTGTGATAAAGGTAAAAATTTTATGGGTTTTCATATTTTTTACGAGACTAACATTTTTCTTATTTTATGTCCCATAATGAGATTTTTTTCTTATCCCATGTTTTTAATTTCTTTTTATGGGGTTTTAGGATCTGTAATAATAAATAAAAATTTAAGTTCAATGTTATGAATAATTTTCCTGAAAAGAAAACGTGTTTCATTTGTAAAGGTTTTATGTTTTTCAATAAAGGAAAATGAGTTGAAGTGTTCACTTTGTAGTGAATAAATTTATTATATAAATTTTATGATATAATTATCTAAATATATTAACATAAAATATCTATGAGAATGAAATAAGTTGAATTGTATTATAAATACACTAGACTATGTAATGTTTAAGTATGATTCCTTATAGGTGTCTTGATAGAATATGATAACCCATGAAATAGACATTCTTGAAAACAAATTTTTCACTTTTAAATTCATATAGAACTTTTTTTAAATGAAATTATTTTCAACAAAACACATTAGAATCATATAAAAAATATATTCACATTGGGATATTATATTAATCACCTCTGTTCACTAATATTTCACTTGGAATGGAATTTTTCAAAATCTATTAATTCCAATCATTACTTCATTTGAGAATAAATCAATACCTATTGAAATAAAAGGCTATATATCAGTCTCAATCATCAGCATATATAATCTAAAAGAATCATTAGATGAAGAAAACTTATAAAATATTTCAATTTTAATTAAAAAAACAATCTGAAACTAGAATCGGAATATATTTTAAAAAAATACATATAAGATGAAATATCTCTTATTTATTTAGATAACTATTTAAAATAAAAAAAATCCTCAAAATAATTAGAATTTTATTTTATTTTAAAAACTATGAAAAAAAAACAAAAAAATTTATATTTAAGAGTGATCATGATGGCTGTAAAAGTTAGTAAAGTGGTAAATGTTATAATAAATAATTTCTAGAAATAGACACTTTTCTATTATTCTTCCATAATAAGATTATTTTTAAAGAAATAAAATATTCATCAAGCTTACTTTTAATTACATTCTTATGATTGATATTTCACTATAATAGAATTATAATAATAAAACTAGATGAATATTAATTTTATATTAAATCATAAAATTAGTTTGGAAAACATTCATGAAAGGTGTATGTTTATGAAAACATCATCAATCACAAATCCAATATAAAACCATGGTGGGTAGCGATATTTTTCAAAAGATTATAAAAGTAGGAAAACCCAATAATTATTTGAGTATTTATAAAATCATTATAGTATAATTAAAATATAATTTTAGGTCTATTTTAAAATATAACAAAAAAAATTCAAACATTTTATAGTATAGTTGAAAAAAAGGTTACAGTTTTGGAAAACCATATATTTTAACACAGTAATATTTTCTGAAAATAGTTTGGTAAAAGGTATTAAATAGTTTTTCATACTTTATGAATAAAAAATATTTAAATAAAATGTAATTATAATCATGGAATCATATTAGGGGGATTATTAATATATGTTTTAATAAAGAATCACAATTAAGAAAAGAAAAGACTTAGAAAGCCTTAATTTCTCCTCAAAATACCACATTTTAATTGATTCTAAATTCATTGAAGAATATATTTTTTAAAAGGATGGATACTTTTAAATCTAGATAAGGAAGTTTATATATGGTGTTTTTATGAATAAATAGAGTAATTTTAACTTGATAGTTGGTTTGTAAATAGAATAATGGCTCCCTTTTATAGGAAAAATCCAACTGCAATTTCTAAAAATACACAATCATTAATGGTTATAAAAATAGTAATAAAATGAAAAGTGAAAATATTTTAAATTAGTTACCAATAACCATATCACTTGTGTCATGATATTATTTTATAATATTTTATTATTTATATTAAAAAATCTTTAATGTAATTTTAGGGAATATATTTTAATTTAAATTTCAAAAACATCTTGATAAAAATAGAATTAAAATATCCACACTCATATAATTATTTTTCTATCATATTAATCTTTAAAATTTAATTAAAACCCTAAAACATAAAAAGTTTTCACTATTATTTTTTTTAAATCATTTAGTTTGACTTTCCTACTAGTACATGTGTTCTGTCAATGTTGCGAAGCATTTTAGAATATTGTAATATTATTTAATATTTCAATTAATTTACTAATATGATTTCACACCCATAATTATAGTAATATATATTCCTACATAATTTATATTTACTCTTATACATGCCATGAAAACTTACTTAATATGTTATTTTGACTTTTCTCACCATGTGCAAGAACCACATAAGCATTTGAATAAGTTACTTATTATATAAATTTAAAAATCAAAAAAATAAATAACTAATAACTAATTAATGATAATATTTTTTTATAATGTAGATAAAATACTCTTCCATTTTTCAATTGAATCTTTTGGGTTGTAAATGTGAATTTTCCATTATTGCGTAAGCATTACACCGTCACTAATAATGGTTTTTATATTTCTATTAGAAAAATATTAATCAATATGAACTGAATATTTTTGTATAATATTTCTAATATATTATCATGTATTATTATTTACATAAGTTTCATTAGTTTTAATTATATATTTATTTCATTATGATATTATAAAGTATACGGTGTAAAAAATTATTTTTAACTATTCGATAAAAATCATGTTGCTTTGAAAAATTAAAAAAAAATATCCTGAGCTGTTTTTAATATTTTCAAACCTAAAATTAGTTGATTTTTATAAAAGTATATTTTTTAAATATATAAATTTAAATTTTATAAAAAACCATTTTTCATATAGATTTTTTTATTAGAAATAAAGACTATTTCTTTTTTAAATGAAAATCATATTATTGCTAAAAAACATAATAATATTTTTTATAAGATTATCATAGTAAATAATAATATGAAATAATATAATTAAAATGTGTGAAATACCCAGATCATCACATTCCCCCCTTAAATAAATTGTTTCCTCACAATTTTATTAATTGATAAACAAGTGAAAATATTTTTCTATCATACATTTTTCAGGATCCAATGTTTCTTCTTCAATCATAAGGTTACATTATAAAACATTAACTAGGTGTATTAATATATAAAAGTTATATCATTGAATAATTTTTACCTTTTGAAATATCTCTTATAGTAATTGTAGTCTCAAGTACTTTCTCTCCCCAACTTTATCCCAAAATGTTATAGTTTGACATAGTTATCCATACGATTATTGAAATGTTTCCTTATGTATACTCGAATGAAAACTATTATTATAATAAAATTAAACTAATTAATTATTTTGATCCCCACTTCCCTGATAATTCAATGTTAACATGAAAATTATGTCCTTCAAAGTTTGAATTATATGTTCCAACTTTACATCAGGTTTATGGGAAAAATTGTAGTAAAAGTTAACTCAATACACAATGAATTCTAAAGTCATTTCCAAAATATTGATGTAAATATTAAATAAAAATTACATAAAATAGAGAGATGAACTCCATGAAATCTGAATATATCTATAGTTCCTGAAGTAGGATTGACCACTAATATGGGAGTGTTAAATAAGTAGTTTTCATTAATGAATTATTTTTATTTTCAATTCACCCTCTTGAACTTGTTAACGTTATCTATCCAATAAATATTATATCTCAATACAACCTCATGTTCCATTTTAATAAATATAAGGGAGAATATCACATAATATTTACAAGGTTCAGTTGAAGGACAACTCAGTTATAGAACTAATCCCCCCCCCATTTATAGATTATTCACTAACAAACAAGTGACAACAATCAATTTTCCTCTAATAGAGAGACTCTATTTTTTTGTTCCAATGAAAATAACTCTTTCTCTACCTCCAACCAAGAGACTCTATTTACTCCTATCTCCAACCAAAGTACTCCAAGTACTCCTAGATGTAGTTAGAAATATTGAAATCTATTCAAGGAATTATCCACTATCATATTATTATCGGACCTTCCTCCAGGATCTTGTAGGACATGAATATCTTGTGTACTTTTCAAATATCTTCAACAACCTCTGGTTGGGTTGGTTTTCCATGGTCAATATTTCTGATCACATATAACTGATCAGTTGGCCTAGTGAAAAAAATAACAGTCTTGAATTCTTCCTTTTTACTGAAGTCACAACCACACTTATAGGTGTGAAAGTTGTTCACACAATATTATTCAATATTTTATGAAAGGAAACTTCTTTCAAAATCTCAAATCAATTCCCCTTCATGTATGTCTTTAATGGTATCTAAAATTATTATTCAGAGTTTCTCACAATTCTTTAATTTTTTAAAATCATTCTTGAATTAATGAATTTGTTGTATGCCTCTTTCAACCACAAAGTAGCATGGATTTTTATTTCCCACAACTTTGGGTGTGAGCACACACTAACTAATTTGCACACACACAAACTGTCTCAAATTTTCTTTTCATGTACATGGTCATGAATTTATGCAAGAATTGATTGTATCATGAAAAACTTATTGTTCACTAACTATGATTAAAAGTGTATAAAAGCTATTGATACATATCATGCTATCAATTCTTCAAGAAAACCAAGTGATATGGTTCTTAGATGAACAAGTTTCTCTCAAGGGGCTTACACATTTGCTCAATATATTTTTTGCAAGTTCATTCAGATGATAGTATTATATATTCACGAGTTGATTTTCATGACAAGAGGTGTACATGGTTTACTATCTCAACCTCTTTAGAAGACATCAACATCTCATGGGTTTCTCCTTCGTGAGATAATGGAATTCCATGGTATCACACAGATAATAAAAGGTGTTATTACACATTCTTATTTATTTCATCACATAATATGATCCCACTATGATAAGTGTTCTTCTTAAAAAGAATTAATTTGATCAAGGTATTATGCATAATTTTTTATGAGATATAGGAGGTGTGTATGTTGTTTCTTCTCAAGATCTTATAATAAGAAACAGTTTCTTTGTGTGATACTTTCACATGATATGTTACATCCATAAGTGTCTCCTTGAACTTTACACAAGTCCTAGATGTATCATAGGACACTTTCATGTAACATATATTGTATATGAGAGTTCTTATACCTTCCTTCATGTGAACCAATTATTAAGGATGATGTGAGATACTGCATATATTATTAAGGAAACCATTATGGTTTACATAATCTAATTCACATGATTAAATCATCCAAGCTTCTTTTCCTTCATGAGATCAGATCTCATGAGTTATCTATTAAATAAGGGATATCTAGATATATATATAAGTTCAATAACATAAACTCTCAAATGATCCTTATTTTAAATAGGTATTATATATTTAATTTTCAAATAATTATATGTAATTTTAAAAACACCCAAAGATATCAGTGCATCTCATGAATATTGAGGCTTTCATCTTTTCCATACAACACTGGAAAGATAATTCTATCACATGATTACTTTATTGATCACATGATACGTCATTGAAATTATTTTGATGTTGCAGTGGACATCTTCTTCAAGATACCAAATAATATATAAATAATTCTTACAATAGATGGAATATTCTAATGGTTTTTATTCTCATTATGATGGATTCAGTGATTGACTGCATGTCATCATGAAATTTACCTTTTTATTATAATTAATCACTTATTTCCACCAATTCTGTTGTATAATTTTAAGATTATCATGAAATGGTATCATGCATTAGTCACATGTTCTTGAAAAATAAACATGTGATGACCTATACTCTTCAAATGAATGCATGATGAAGTTCCAAGACATGATCAGTTTGATCAACCAGATCCATTCTCACTATCCTTGATTGATCAGTCATGGTGGCTAGTTTTCTTCATTTTCATAGAATCCTCTTCAAGAGGTATGATAAGTGGGTATTTTTCTCCTTTCATTTTTTTATGAAGAAATATCATCACATTTATAAGAAAATTCTAGAAACACTTCTAGGAGAGGAATGGTATCACATGGTTCTCTTAGAAAAGAGCCTTTAACTAATTAACCCTAATTCTATATGGTATAAACTGTTTTATAAAATTAGATATATACAACCTCAGATGTCTAATATGTCTATAAAATTCCTTGTATGTGAAATCATTCTTAGATTGTCTCAATTATCATCCATGGGGTTGTTGATAATCAGACTTATCAAAGAAATGATAAATCTTGAACATACATAAAAAAACATGAGAATGTTCAGGTGAAATAGATAAATCTCCCCCTTTGACTTATTTTTTCATTAACCAAGAACTCAAACTTAATTGATAAGATAATAAAATTAAGAATAATATATTATTGTGTGATTTTAATACATTGAATTGTAATTTTAAATAGGTTACAATGTTTTCTTAATAATTATAAAGGTTTCACCACCTTAAGGGATGGACACCTTTCTTCCATTTCATCAAAGTTAGTAGAATATATTATGTACATGATCATCATGCAATCAATAAGTGATATCCTCAAACATATCCCTAAATTCATTGCAGTGTTAGTTAGGAAACACATAAAATAAGGGTTAATTAGGAGTGAACTATTGATTTCATATAATTAACATTCAAATTGAGAGATTCCTCCCAATCTAGGACATTCTTTTCTTCCAATCATATCGTTAGAATATTTCTTAGGACTCTTCATTTTTTTGAGTTGCATTGGTTTGAATATATTCTTTTTCCCTTCTTATTCTATGTGATGGATAACTTTCTCTACATCAGTCTTCTGGATGTTCAAGTTTCTAATTATGGATAACTTCTCATCAACTTTCTCCTCATTTTATATGAACTTTTGATTTATTTTAGAATTAAAACGTTTCTCAGCTTCCTCTAATTGTTTTTATATTTTCAACTAATGTGGATAAACAATTAGACAACCTTTCATGGCCTTTTCAATTCTCTTATAATCTTTACATGCCTTTTCATTTTTTTCTTTTGGAATATATTCTATTTCACATCATAGTCAACCTATCCTTCCAGTCTTTTCATGCTCACCTCAACCTCATGACCTTTTAAATTTCATATACCACAAACTTCTTCTAAAAAATGAATTTTTTTTCTATGTATAGTTATGGTGAAAATCTATTCACAAGTTATTTTATCTATTTTATTATCCTTATATGATCATTGAAGACCCCGTTTTTTATTAACTAATTCTTATTAAAAACATGTTGAACCAGAAAGAGTTGTCTTTGTGGATATTATTACCACAACACAAATACAATCCTTGAAACATTATTCTCCTAGATTTGTTTAATATTAATCATAATATGTGTTGTTTTTTTGTTGTTGCAAACTTATCCTCTATCTTATTGGTGGGGTTGTGAACTTCTTGGAAATTTTTTCTCTTCCAAGATTTGGAATATTGCCTCTCATTATTCTTAGCCCTCATATCCTCAGTTTTATCTTTCACACCTACACTATTTGAAGTAATATATCTATAAAATTTATTAATATATATTTTATATTTAATCTCTCCATCTTGAGATATTTCCCCCTTGATATCAATAGATTTATTGAAATATTATTTGGAATTATTAAACTCATGCTGAATTAAGACACATATAGATTATTTCTCAAATTACTCTTCTTATTGTGAATTCAATAACCCTTCAAGATCAAAAATTATATTGTGTTATCTAGAACCTTTTAATTATTTAATCTTGATCTCAGTGAATAATGATACTTATTTCTTGATCTACTCCTCATTTTATTCATTGACATGAAGTATTTGTTCCTATTCATTTCATTAGTAAATTTATTATTTTATTTCTCATGATTATTCATTTCTTTCTTATGATATTTTATATGTTCCTTATAGAACTATATTTTTTATTTCATATTCAAGTCATGTTATGCTCCTTTCTCTTCAGTATCACTACTACTTGGTGAATCAGTTATTCTATTTTAATGAGAAAAGAAACACGCTTCATTTTTTGTTGAGAAACATGATGATTAATCTTTCTTAGGTTTTCTATAAATAATTATCTTAGTTTTATTGTAGTGTTCCCTCTTATACTTATCCCATTTATTTTTATGGGTTCTTTCATTATTTTATTATGATTATGATTCTTCAAGATTCTTTTTTTGTACACTTATTAGAAAAATTACCAGAGGTACTAAAATTTATGCAAATAGATTGTTTCATATTCTCTCCCATCCATTTTACCTTATTGAACAATTTTGATATAGGGGAAAGAATATAATTTAAGTTATCATCATCCAAATCACCATATGAATCCTTTTATTCTTCATCCTCTTTTTTTCTGAGTTTTTATTTTCTCATATATTCAATAGAAGTTTATATATTTTATTTATTATTAAAATAATTAATTTTACTCATACCATAATCTATGAAATATTGTTGATATTCATCAAGATACAAATTACCTCTTTCTTCCCGAGTTGAACCATTTGAGTCAAACCAATCTTAAAAATTCCTCACCAATGTTTTGACAATGATAAAGGCATTCATATTCTCACCAAATCCACAAATTTTATTGAGTATCTCATTCACTCTAGTAAAATAGTTTTCAATATATTCATTATATTCAATTTTTTTACTCAAACGTACTCCTAAAAAGTTGTAGTTTGGCTTCCTTAACTTTGAAATTTCTTTTATAGTTACTTTTGAGTTTCTCCAAGATCACCTTCGTAGTCTAAGGACCCATGACCCTTTTGTAGAACATTTCTATTAGATCCATAAATATGGAAGAGTGATACTTTATATCTAACTACAAACTTATATTATCATCTTTTGTCATAGAATAATCATCAATAATGGGTGTGGAACCCATTGTTACATAAAATCTCACTTCTAAGCTATGTGAAAGGAGGTTGGGTAACAACCTATTCTAAGAGGTGTAATAATTATTCCCATAAAAGGTGGTAACACTTCAAAATTTGAAAAAATTAGGATTCTCTATATGTCATACTAATTTATGGATCTTTAGATGGAACCAAACTCTCTGATACAACTTGTAGTGACCCCTACCAGATTGACCATTGATAGGGGAGGGGTGAATTAGTGGTTTCTTATTAATATTCCTTTTCTTTTAAATCCCACCTCTTTAACTTTTTATGGTTCTTAATATAATAAGTATTTTCTATCAATCTCACCTCATGTGAAGGTTTAATAAAGTAGAGATAGAGGATCACACATGAAATTGATGATTTGGTAGAAAACCTAATCTTTATTTCAACCAGTTGTTCACTCTGGTTGCATATTATTTACTATAAGAAAGTGACTATAATTTCTAAAACTTCAATAGAGAAACTCCATTTTCTTTTGGATCCAACAAAAATACTTCTTTCTCCATCTCCAACTGAGAGACTCCATTTTCTCTTGGCTCCAACTAGAAGTCTTCAACTACTCGCAACTCTAACTAGAAGGCTCCACATTTATTCAAGGCTTTATACACAGTTGGATAATTATCTAATATACCTTCATGTTAATGTAGGATCAAACTTGATAATTCAATATTCAATTATATTAAAAAACCTATAGTAGGTTTTATCATCCTTTATCAATAATTTTGATCATGATTAACTGATTAATTTCCTCAGTACAAAAAAATATTCAGGCTTGAATTCTTCCTTTTTAAAAAATTTAAAGCCTCGCATACATGTGTGAGAGTTTTGAACAAAATATTATTTATTATTTTATAAAAGGAGAATACTTGTACCATCTATACTCAATCCCACTTCATGTATGTGTCTAATGGAATCCAAATTTCTTATTAATAGTATCTCAAAACCCTTCAAATTTTATTGATTGTATGTGAATACATACATGTGATGTATTCCTTATGAATCCTCAAAGAATCATAGCTTGTTATTCAGGAATGTTTGGGTGTGAACACACACTACCTTCATTTCACACATAAAGCTTGTGTCAATTTTTCTTTAAGTCTGCATGAGCATGAATTTACACATGCGCTGACTATACCATCAAAAGTGAGTGTTCACTATCTATGATTAATTTTGTATGCATGATACTCATAAAAAATTGTGCAACAAATTCTTCAAGAAAACTAAGTGCACTATTTCTTAGATGAAAAACCTTTATGCAATGGGTTTACACCTTCACGAAAGTTCTTGTCTATAAGTTCCTTCATGTGACAAGATTATCTGTCCACAAATTTCTTTGCATGAAAAGAGGTTTACCCACATTACTGTCTCAACCTCTTCATAAGACCACGATGTATTGTGGGTGTATCCTTGAATATAAAATGACTATCAAAATTATCATGTGCATAGCAAGAGTTGTGTCTACATGTTCTTCTTTCTGCATTCGTATGATGTTGGAATGTGATGTTAATTGCTATTAACAAAACTCATTTATGTGATCAAGATATGGTCCATAGTTTCCTTCACATGGAAGGAGGTGTGTCCATGGGTTATTCTCAATATCTTCATCTAAGAAAGAGTTACTATGCATGATACTTTTTTGTGATAAGTTGTGTCCACATTTGTCTCCTCAAACTCTTCATAGGACCTAGATGTCTCTGGGTAATATTCATATGACACCGGTTGTGTCTGTGGGTTCTTCCAAGATCATTTTTGTGATCCATGTATGTAGGAACACATTAGATACTCCTTCTATTATTTGCAAAACTATAGTGTTTCTCGGAATATTATTCACATGATTTAATCATGTGGGGTTATCTTCCTTCACTAGAAGGGATATTGTGAGTTCTTTGTTTTAAGGAGATCTAATTATATGTTTAGAAACTTAAAATATTATATGGGACCCATTTTGTATAGTCTGTAGAGATTTTATTTTTATGGTATGTGAAGGATTTATTCAAATCCTCATAGATATCATTGTATCTCATGAATGCTGACTCTTTAAGTTTCTCCATACTTCACCAGAGAGATCACAAAATCACATGATTGATTCATATGCTTACAGAATTGATCAATAGATCCATAGGTGAACTTATTGAGACGTCTTAGTGAACATATTATTTGAAAAATAGAATAATACATCAATAATTATTGCATGATACAGATGATTCTGATGGACATTATTCTTTCTAAAATGTAATTAATGATTTTCTATATTTCATTGTGTGATGTACCATTTTCTTGTGATGTCTCATTGATTTTCTCTAATTCTATTGCATGATTTTAGGATTATCATGTGATGGTATCATGAGGTAGTCTCCAATTCTTATCACAGCTTCAGCAGTGACTTTTATTCTTTAAATCCCTGTAGTAAGAAGTCGCATAACTTTCTATGTTCGATCAACCACACTCATTATCACTATACAGACTTGATCACTTATGGTGTAAAATTGTATACATGTGGGAAGAATCCCCATTGAGAGGTAGTAGATGATGGTTTATTTAAAATTGTGGTGCTTGGGATTCAACAGATGATTAATATCAACTTAATTAGATGAAATTTGTTATATATATATATATATATATATATATATATATTTAAGCATGGGTGAATAGTATATGTGACATTGGTGTCCCACATTGATTCATTGAATTTCTTTCTCTTTTATTTATAAGTAAAATTTTTACAACTCCTCATAAGATCTAGCTATGTCCGATCAACATGTTTCACACATCACACACTCATAGAATTCATCCCTACAAGATTTAGGCCCAAACTATGTGCGCCTATGGGAGTGCACTCTACGGGTCCTATGAATGGAATTGCCTACTTATATGAGCCACTTATACATGTGGAAAATTCTATCAACCTATACACAGCCCACCCTCTCTGTATCTACCTTGTGGCCTCCCTAACAAGCTCTTCTATTGGGGGTTGACCCCTTGGGCCCCCTAATTATGGTTGAGGTCTATCCTTGATATATTTATTGATTTGATCCCAATTTGTTTGCATACACATAGAATTATTTATTATAAAAGTGGGTTCCCTAGACCCAACATGAACTATACCATTGATTACCATATTGTGTATATAGTTAAATATATATGATGTATTCTTACTTTTATAATGTAGATATTTATGCATCCAATATTTAAGGGTGATTTCCATAGATTAATTATATTATCAAAATGTTATAGAAGATCCATGTCTATGATGATAACCTAAAGATACTATGACATTAATCTTAAATAAAGGTCATATGGTCTAGATACATCATATCGACTGGACACAATTTATGTATAACTATCAGGTGTTGGTGGATCATAAACATTGAGACTTCTCATCATGAAGTTCACACTTGGTGATATATATTAGTGAGATCATGAGAATAGAACCACTAATAGGATCACTACATGGTTCATGTGTCATTGGTTTTTCCTATCTATGGACATGTGTATTTGTCTCCTGGCTTAAGATCATTGTAATGACCCAAAGTTTCATTAATGAAAATTCCTCTTGATCTAATTAAATGTATTATTATGGTTATATAAAATGTGAACTTAATTGGTTTTATGTTTATGGATTTTAAAATACCATTAAGAATTGTGACTGTTGCTAATATATTCATTGAACAGTGATCACATGATTGGTAAAAATATAGGGCTTTAACAAATCCAATTTACTCATACAAAAGAAAGAGATGGCCTCATCCAGTAGATTTTCCCTATACGAAGCCCGTTTGTTGGAGCATAGAAAGGAGGTGGCTTCATTGGGCTTCGCTCTTGACCAATCCCAATTTTAGCTTGAACACGTTAATCTTGAGCAGAACCGACTACAGGAGAAGTGGAAGTTAATAGATATTACCACCCGAGCGTTGTTATTTGATCCACCCCAAGAGTCTGTCACCATCGCACACTTTACCCTAAGGTCTTATGCGGGTGTTTTAAGGGGTTATGTAATAATACCCTAGTACTACGATTATGTACATTATTCTTTTATATGGAATATACATTCTTTTTATTATTGTTACTTTGTAAATAGTTTTTAAAGCACAAATATTATGTGTAGTTAATATTCAACTAAGAAATTTATTTTGATGGATTAATGTATTTTTGAATTAAATAATATTTTTAATAAAATATTATTATTAAATTAATTTTTATTAAATGTAAATTATCATATAATTTTATGAATGCAATTGTAATTTTTATTAAGGTTTGAAAGCTATTTTTGTCAAAACCCATGAATTTTTTATAAATGTTGGTTTTTATTTTTAAAGTAAAAAATTCACATATTTAGAAAATTATTTAGATAAAATTAATATTATTTTTGGAATCAAGATGTCAAAATTATCCAACGGTGAATTTTTCATAATTTTCTGAGACAGTCGAATTTTTGGGTAAAAATTAAATACCGTTTAAATATATAATGTGTTTTATAACATCATAATGACCCAATAGTGATGCAATAAAATAATATAGATATTATTTTCGGACAATATATGTTTTACTATTAAAATAATGTGATTTTGGGTTTGTTTGATTTATTTTACAATATTTTAGTGGACCCTTCAAGGCTTATAAAACATTTTGTCTTTTTAAAATATTTTCCTCGAGAGTGTGACTCACCTCCACATAAGAAACCCTATTATTTTAAGAATTTATAACATTGGCCTTATAAAATATTTTTTTCCACTCCCCTTTGGAAAAAAATCATGGGAATAATCCATGGTCTGGTTTGTGGTTTTGATTAGTTTAATATGTGGTGTCCCAAACCTAAATAATAAAGAATTCCCTCTCCTTTCCTATATAAACTCACCCAAGATCACACTTCTTCTGCACTCAAAGCCTTTTTATTTCGTCCAAATTCTTCTATAATCTCTCTATAATCCTTTAAAGGCACCGCGAGTTCCCAATAATCATCTCTCAATCCTCTCCCAAGCCTTTGGGATCACACTTCCAAGTAAGGGATTCTCACTTTCCTTATTTATGTCCAAGTTTCCTTATATTGTTATGCCCTTTTATTTTAAATTATATATGTTGGGGTATGATTTTTCACCTCCCCCATACTTTACTCTTCATGTTTGAATGAGATATCCCTTTTCTCTCTCATTAATTCCTCTCATGTACACCCGTTACAGTGCCAAAATTCTGTAAGGAATTTCTCTCTCCTCATTTACATCCATGCACTTCTTTTGTATTGTGTATCTAAATCCCATTACATTTTTTGGGATATGTATCTATATTACCTCATTAATTTTCATTTCATGTACATATTATGATACACCCATTTCTCTCTCATCAACCATTTTTACGAATTCTTATGTCACTTCGTTATGCTACCGAAAGGGCACTGCGTTTTTCCAATCCAAGATCGTTGTGTAGTGAATACCATACCCATGTCTCTATCAAGGGTATTCACCTTTATGAACTTATACATATTGAATTTAACATTCATGTATTTATTCCACACTCCTTAATTGTGGAATAACTTATGACGTTGATTGATTCCATGTTATATGATTCATGTGACACACTTATGCATGAAATGAAATGTTTAAGAAGGGTGTGCCCTAATAGTGCTCCAATGCATTGGGTAAAGTATAGTATCATGATACGTCATGTGAAATGGGTATTTAATCATGATAATTCAATTGAAACAAGGTTTTACTTGTGCTTCATTTTTAATGAGGGTTTACTTGTGCTCCATGTGCAATGAGCCTTGGATCATGCTAATTCCATGTTAAGTATTGTTGCCACATCTCCATGTTATAATTATCATGATTTATCATGCCTTTATGTTCATGTTTCTCTTGTGCTGAATTGATATGTCTATTTTCTAACATGTATTTTATTCCTCATGTTATTCCATGTTTGTTCCCTTACTGGGCTTTATATCTCACCATTTTCTTATGCATGTCCTCAGGTTATCCCATGCAATGCTAAGTGCGAGGGAATGTAGTGGTCATGTAAAGGAAGTTTTCAATAATGATGTTGTGTTTCATATTTTAAGTTGTTATGTAATATTCCTAATCCCTAAAGGCATTATACCTCTCAATATTTCTTATTGTATCAAGTGAATTTTATGTAATAAATCATGTTTAAGTGTGAAATAAAGAGTAGGTTTGTCATAGTTGGTATCAAAGGATAGGTTTAGTTATTTTTGGGATTAGGATTATAAAACCCTAGTGAAATCCTTAGGGATAATACTAAGTGTAATAAAAACATCCATATATTTTTATGAGTATTGAGTAAGTGGTTTATTAAGAAAATACATCCTTGTCTAGATACGATCAGGTAGAGGCGGCTCTGGCACAGATGTACCTAGGGGTGAAAACCCCGACAAGGAGTTTTGGGATCCAATATTTTTAGATTTGATGAATATGGACATGGGAATCATAAATAAGGGAACATCATCAATCCTTTCACAAATGATTTCTCAACTGTCTCTTTTGGAATGGTTAAAGGATTCTCAAAAGGATGATGTGGGAATTCAGAAAAAAGTGGAAGCTATTAGAAAAGGGAAATCCTCGGAGTTTAATGTTAATGAATAAGGAATTGTGAGATTTGGGAAAAGACTATGTGTTCCATCAAGTCCGGAGCTGAATAAGGAACTTTTAGATGATGCACATAGTTCAAATTTTTCTATTCACCCAGGAAATACAAAGATATATCGAGATCTCCGAGAGCATTATTGGTGGGATAATATGAATAAGGATATCACTAAGTATAAATCAATGTGCCTGGTGTATCAGCAAGTGAAGTCAGAGAGGCAGAAGTCTAAGGGGATAATGAAACCATTGCTCATACCAGCATGGAAATGGGAGAACATCACCATGAATTTGTCACCGAACTTCCGAAGACATCCAAAGGTAACAATGCAATTTGGGTTATTATGGATTGTCTTACAAAGTCTTCACACTTCATTGCAATTCAGGAAGATTTTTCATTGGATCAACTGGCACGGATATACCTCAGGGAATTGGTAAGGCTTCATGGAGTACCACTATTTATTGTATCTGATCAAGATCCAAGATTCACCTCTATGTTTTGGAAGATTCTTCAACATGCTCTGGATACTGAACTAAACTTCAGTACGGCCTATCATCCTCAAACTGATGGCCAATCTGAGTGAACTATTCAGACACTAGAAGATATGTTAAGATCATGTTCAATGGAATTTCAAAAAGGTTAGGATCAACATCTTCCTCTGGTTGAATTCTCCTATAATAACAGTTTCCATTTGAGCATCTGAATGTCACCTTAAGATGCCTTGTATGGGAAGAGGTTCAGAACACTAGCATGTTGGGATAAAATTGGTGAGCGTAAGCTGCAAGGACCATAAATGGTCAAAGAAATGGTGGAGAAGGTAAAAACCATTCGGCAGCATATCAAGGAAGCCCAGAGTCGACAGAAGAGTTATGCAAATAACCATCGATAATACCATGAGTTCAAAGTTGGAGATATTTTTTTTCTATGCGTATCTCCGTGGAAGAAGTTCACGAGGTTTGGAAAGAAAGGGAAGTTAAGTCCTAGGTGTGTTGGCCCCTTCAAGATTCTTGATCATGTCAGGGTTGGGGCCTATCGACTAGCACTTCTACCTACCATGGACAAAGTACATGATGTATTTCATGTATCCCTATTAAAGAAGTACATACCAGACCCTTCACAAGTACTCTCTTTAGAGGTAGTATAGTTAGAGGATGATATTTCTTATGAGGAACAACCAGTGAAGATCATAGATCATAGAGAAAAATTTCTACGAAATAAGACAATGCCCCTCGTCAAGGTGTTGTGGCGAAACCACAAGTTTGAAGAAGCGACGTGGGAATCAGAGGAACTAATTAAGAAAAGTTATCCACATATGTTTTAGTGTGGGAAAAGAAAATTTCGAGGGTGAAATTTCTTAAGGGGGGACGATTGTAACGACCCAAACTTTTATTAATGAAAATTCCTCTTGATCTAATTAAATGTCTTATTATGGTTATATAAAATGTGAACTTCATTGGTTTTATGTTTATGGATTTTAAAATACCGTTAATAATTGTGAAAATTTCTAATATAGCTGTTGAACACTGATCACATGATTAGTATAAATATATGGCATTAACAAATCCAATTTACTCAAACAAAGGAAGTGATGGTGTAACGTCCCGGTTCTGGTGCCACTCAATGGGTGCCCCGAACCCGGTTCACCACGTGACCTCAAGCGCATTTCCACAAATGCCAGAGGCTACCGACTAGCAGCGAGGGCCCAGGTCTGATAGTGGGGAAACTATGCCCTCATTTGTCAAAGTGTAGCTTAGAGGAATATAATATAAATGTATAACAACAGTGAAAGAAGTAACAGTATATAACTAAAATGGATAATTGATGACAAAAAGGGTAACTAGTAGTCATATATATATATATGAAGATGCATCATGTCACTATTCTATAAAACAGCCAGAACATGTTACACTGCAATACAATACATTACAACTGAAGTACAAGTACCGAAAAGAAAAATAGAACAGCCAGCGGCATCGCGAGCCTAGGTTCAGTCCCATGCTCCCCTACTCCTCAGTAGCAATCAAGTACCTGTGTAGAGACTCTTGCCCCTATCCACACCTACAGCAATATAATCTGTTTGGGCCGAAAAGAATGGCCCAAACAGTGTGTGAGAAATAAATCACAGTAGGCACCCACCAAAGGCCCGTGCCCAACTGTGTGTAAACATGGAACAACAGTGTGCAGTAGTAAATACAATAAACTAAGCAGTACTCAAAAGTAACTAACTTAACCTATTTTATTTCCATTTTAATTATTCATTTAACCATTTAATATTAAGAAAACACCACAGTGAATTCCTAATTAAGCAGTTTTTCTCCTCAGATAAGAAAAACCTCACCCTCAGGTAATTAGAATCCAACCTGCAGGTATTTCCCTCAGGCATAACAGAAATTTCCCTCAGGCGTATGAAGTGTCACCCTCAGGCACAGAAGTCATAGCCCTTAGGCACGAAAGGTTTCCCTCAGGAGAAATAGAACGTTGCCCTCAGGCTAATACAGTCACGCCCTCGGGATATAGTAAAACACCACCCTCAGGAATAAGTAACAGGGCCATGCCCAACAAATAAACATGCAATTTACATACAATTCCTCTCAAGGAAAAAGTAATGCATAATTAAAACAAGGAATACCCTTGGGTATCCTAGCCAAATGGCTAAACAGAGGAACACACCCCTGGGGTGGTCCTAGATCCAAGCAGCGATCCCAAAAAGCATTTTAATATCACATTTAATTATCTATATAATTCCAGGTATTTAAACAACTACGGCCTCAGCCACACGACACCCCAACATGGGTTCGTGGCACAATAATTCACACAAATGCACAACAGTTGGAAAAATTAACACCAAGCCACCTACCTTTAACACCCACGAATGATATACGCGAACGTCGCCTCCAGAAACACCCAAGAAGAACGTAGATCTGACGTAGAGGAAACCTAGTTTAAAATTAAATAATTTCCCTACGGGAAATAATTGGTAAGAACTACTTAAGAAGAGTGGAGGGCTTACCCGTGCGGTTCCAACGAGATCATCCGAGGTGGAAACGGATTCCCGATGTGCGCCTGGCGGATCTCCAAAGCTTCAGCCTCCCTCTTCCGCTCCTTCTTCCCGTTCTAAGCCTTCCCTGTGAACAGGGGAGGCTACTACCCATTTTAAGCGAATAAAACAAAGTACATGGAATGTACTTCTGAGTACACGACGTGTACTTCTTTCATTTAACTGTTCATCTAGCGGTTTCCCGCTAGCATGGAACTGTTCATCTACCGACATGACTACACAGTGTGTCTTCTTGAGTACACGGCGTGTTCTGTCGCACAGCTGGCCACCGCCTTACTATTTGTCTGTCGACTGACTACATGGCGTGTAAAGGACCACTATACGGCATGTAGTCGTTTTCTACACTCTTCATCACCGACATGGTCACACGCCCCGTGTACTCATCCCACACGGCCAAAAGTACACAGCATGTGGAAAAGTACATGGCGTGTGGAAAAGTACACTGCGTTTACTTTCCAAAATTTGGGATTTTTCCCCATTTTCCTTATTTTCTCAAAGATTCTTAAGAAAAAGCGAAAGGAAGGAACTCGTACCTCAAAAATAAGAACCGGGTTCTTACAAAATTCCCCCCTTAAAGCAATTTTTCCCTGAATTTCCCTTCCAAGGGTGGCAAAGATAAAGCTCAAAACAGCTCCCGCTCCCAGGTTTTGTCCTGCACTCGTCCATGCTGCCATAGCACCCGTACGAGAGGAACTGACCAGCCTTGGAGAACCTCCATGCTCTTATCAACAATATGTATCAGATGATCCTCAAAGGACGCATCTTCCTCCAACTCAACCTCCTCTGGCTGAAAGATGTGAGATGGGTCTGAATGATAGCGACGCAACTGAGATACATGGAAGATGTCGTGCATGGCCCGGTACCTCTATGGTAACTGAAACCGATAAGCAACTGGACCGACTCTATCCGGAATCTCAAATAGCCCCACAAACCTCGGTGAAATCTTACCCTGTATCCTGATCTGTCTGTGTCCCAACCTCAACGAAACATGTAGGAAAACCTGATCCCTGACCACGAACTCCAAAGGTCGTCTGCGGCGATCATTATATGATTTCTTATGAGACTGTGTGGTAGCCATCCACTTCTGAATCAACTGGACCTTCTCAAAAGTCTCCTGCACGAGACGTGGTCCCAGTAAAGATGTCTCACCTACCTCTAACCAGCACAAAGGTAATCGGCATGGCCTACCATATAAAGCCTCATATGGTGTCATCTCAATAGTTTCCTGAAAACTATTATTATAGGAAAACTCGACTAGGGGTATATGCTTCTCTCAAGAGCCCCCAAAGTCTAGGATGCATGAACGTAGCATTCCCTCAAGCACCTGTATCGTACACTCTGACTGGTCATCGGTCTGAGGGTGGTAAGTTATGCTCAGAAGCACCTGTGTACCCAGGGCCCTCTGAAAACTCTACCAGAAACGAGATGTAAAACGGGCGTCCCTATCTCAAAATGATAGAACAAGGGACCCCATGAAGATATACGACCTCTCGAAGATACAAATTTTCGAGCTAATCAACACCAAAGGTCTCCTTGATTGGTAAAAAGTGAGATACCTTCATGATTCTGTCCACAAAAACCAACACGTCATAATTGCCTCGAGGTGACCTTGGAAAACCGGTCACGAAATCCATCACGACATCATCCCATTTCCACTCCGGAACGGGTACCTACTGTAACAGTCCGGATGGCCTTTGATGCTATGGCTTCACATGCTAATAGGTGGAACACCTCGTAACAAAACCAGATACATCTCTCTTCATACCCAGCCACCAGTACTGACGTCTCAAGTCTCGGTACATCTTGGTAACCCCGGGATGAACTGCCCAAGCTGAAGCATGAAACTCCCGCATCAGCTCCTCACGTATACCTCCTGAAACCCATACTCATCCATGGAAATGCATAATTTCATCATCGCCTATTTTCCAACCAAGAGGAGGGTCCTCACTTGCCACTGACTCCCGTAGAACTAGGACTACTGGATTAGATATTTGTCTCATCCTCACTCTATCCAGGAGGGTAGAAGTCACAGATAAAGAGGAAAGATATGTCTTCCCCAGACTATCATGCACCTCCAAATGCATCTCAGAGAACAATTTCATGAGCTTCCACTCATCATTGGCCTCTTGCACAGCCTGTATCTGAGTCCTCCTACTCAGTGCATCAGCTACTGAATTACCCTTACCAGGTGTATAGGCAAGCTCAAAATCGAAGGACTGAAGGTATTCAACCCACCTTCACTGCCTCAGATTCAAGTCACGCTGAGTAAAGATATACTTGAGAATTTTGTGGTCGGTGAAGACCACAAAACATTCTCCCAATAGATAATGTCTCCAACAGTGCAACACATGAACAACTGCAACCAACTCGAGTCCATGCGTCAGGAAACTCCTCTTGTGTGGCCTCAACTACCGAGACCCGTACACAACTACTCGATCGCCCTGCATCAACACAGCTCCTAGACTAATACCTGATGCATCACAGAAAACTGTATAGATCCTCCCCTGCTCTGGGAGTATCAGGACTGGTGCTGATGTCAACCTTCCTTTCAGATCCTAAAAGGCTGTCTCACAAGCTTCCTTCCAAACGAACTTCACACCTTTCTTTGTCAAACCCATCAACGGTGCTATTAAGTGGGAGAAGTCCTGGATGAAATGTCTTTAGTAACCAACCATCCCTAAGAAACTCCGTATCTCAAACAGGTTCTTAGGCTGCTCCCAGGAAACTACTGCTCCCACCTTCTCTAGGTCTACTGAAACTTTTGCCTCTGAGATGATATGACCCAGGAAGTGAATCTGGTCCATCCAAAAGTGGCACTTTGAGATCTTAGTATATATCTTATGCTCTATCAATGTACTCAATATGATCTCAAGATGGGTGGCATGGTCGTGTCGAGTGTGAGAGTACACCAAGATGTCTTCCACGAATACTACCACAAAAGAATCAAGATGGGGATAGAACACATGATTCATCAGATCCATGAAAATTGTTGTCGCGTTCGTGAGTCCGAATGGCATAACTGTATACTCGTATAGACCATACCTTCTCCTGAAAGATATGATAGGTATATCAGATGGTCTAACGTGCAGATGATGATATCCTGATCTCAATTCAATCTTCGAGAACACTCATGCTCCACAAAGTTGATCAAAAAGATCATTGATCCTAGTCAAGGGATATCAGTTCTTAACCATCAACTGGTTCATCTTCCGATAATCCACATAGAGTCTGAGAGTACCATCTGCCTTCTTTGTAAAAAGGACAGGAGAACCCCATGGAGAAGTACTGGGTCGGATAAAACCCTTTTCCTGCAACTCCTCTAACTGCCTCTTGAGCTCCTGCAACTCAGGCGTGGCCATCCTATAAGGAGGAATGGACATCGGTGTTGCTCTTGGCACAAGCTCAATAGATAAATCCACCTATCGCTCTGGAGGTAGACCTGAAAATTCATCCGGGAAGACATCCCTGAAACAATAAACCACTGGAGGGAAATCCTTCTGACAAGTCCCCTGGTCGTCCAGATATAAACTCCCAATCTGGGCTATGACTCCACCTCGCCCACAAGGCTCTGGTCCAGCTCGACTCACCCAAACATCCCATTCACCCTTGTATAGAAACTCTCTGCCCTCTGGTGATGTGAAACGCACCCTGTGACGATAGAAGTCTACAAAGGCTCTAAAGGGAACCAACCATTCCATTCTGAGAATGACGTCATAAGTTGTCATATCTAAGACATAGAGGTCCCAAAGGAAGTTACACCCACCAAACTTAAGGGGGCACTCCTTGCACTGACGCATACCAACCGTCCTAGTCCCCAATGGAGTGTCTAGCGTCATGGTATTAGAAGAAGTAGAAACACAGAGCCCAAGGCTCTCCACAATGGGCACAGATATAAAACTATGTGTAGCACCCGTATCAAAAAGTACTGAAGACAAGAAAAAAGCTACTAGAATAGTACCTCTAACTATAGAAGGTCCGGGATCCTACTCCTGCTGGGTCTGTTGCACTGCATATGCCTACCTAGTGTCGCGGCCCTACGACACAGCCTGACTAGCCTGAGTTGTCCCGCCCTACTGCCTCTGAGATCCTTGTGTCTGGCTACCACAGCCACGACCACCATCCTTGCCAGCACGCCCTAATGTATTCTAGTTCCCTAACTGGTAAGAGGCTACTGGTCATGCTTCCGCACGTGGAGTCTGCACAGAACCCCTCTCACTAGCCACTGGTACAAACACCCTGCAAAAGCGCTACAGATAACCCATCTTGCCGCAAGATCGGCACTCCATTGTGTCATGTGGACACTACGGTCTCTTGTTCCCCTCCTTACCACACTGGTAGCACCTAATCGGGCCACCTGAAGAAACTGTCTGGCTGGTACTGCCACCCTGAGAGAAGTCCATCTGTCTCTTCCTCTTACCAGCAAAAATAGTACCAGTAACTGGTGCCGAAATTCCCTGGCCTGTACCACTATCCTACCAAAGGTTTCTTTCTATAATCAGTGCCTGATTTACAATAGCATGTACTGAAGGTAACTTGAAAACATTCACCAGTGATCAGATGTCATAACAAAGACCATCCTCAAAGCGTCTGGCTCTCAGCGTCTCATCGCCCACCAGAACAGGTGCAAAACGCTGAAGCTTGGTGAAACGAGCAGAATAGTCCATCACCGACATAGCTCTTTGCTGCAGATTCATGAACTCTCGAGCTCTATCTGCCCGCAACGTCTCTGGAAAAAAATAAGTCATAGAAGAATAAATGAAAATCTTCCCACGCCATGTCTCCATGATGCTCTAACTGGGTGGTAACATCCCACCACCTCTTGGAGGAATCACGCAGCATGTAAGTCGCGAGCTTGACCCTCCGCCCTGGAGGCGTCTCAAGATACTCAAAAATAGTCTGCATCGATCCTAGCCAAGACTCAGTAGCTTTTGGTCCTCCATCCCTTGAAAACGTAGGCGGATGCTGTTGCTGGAAGATACGAGTCAGCTCGGCCATAGATGTGGTAGCCAGCAGTGCTCCCTGAAAGGTCTGCATGAACTGCATAAAGCCTTCACGGAACTGCGCATCTGCGCCTATGTCTGGTATAACGGCTGGCACCGCATCTGGATCTGATGGAGGATCCACTGGTAGCCCATGGCCCACTATCTCTATAGTATAGTCTTCACCGCTCTCCTAGAGAACAACGCGCGGTCGTCTCGGTGGTATGACTCTACAAGGTCAAATGCACACCTTAGAACAAGATTAACAACAACCGAAAACGAAGAAACCCAAAAGGGAACAGGAGGAAGAAGACGTTCAAAATTTTCAAAACAAGACTACACTATGTGTATACTGACTACACGTCATGTACTTGACTTCTCTTTCCCTGCCCGGGTCCTTCTACACGGCTGAGCCACACGGCTCTCGTTCAACAAAACTACACGGCGTGTATACTGACTACACGGCGTGTATGGTGTAATTTCCAACTGCCCGTGTCACTTGTGAAATGACCGACTACCCATCTTGATACTACACGGCGTGTGACACCCAAACACGGTGTGTACACTACCCCCGTTTTCCAGCCACATGGCTAAGTCCACACAGTCTGTCCTCAGACAAGACTACACGGCGTGTCCCAGAGGTACACGGTGTGTACTGGATGAGCTTCGCCGACCCGTGTTGTTAGTTACACAGCCGGATACACGGATCAACCTACACGGTGTGTTCTATATACACACGGCGTGTACACGAAAGGATTTCCCTAACTCGTGTTGTTAGTTACACGGTCGGGTCCCCAAGTCATACTACACGGCGTGTGCTTTATTGACACGGCGTGTTCAAGAAACGATTACACTGGCCCGTGTTTTTTTAGTTACACGGCCGAGTCTCTGGGTCCACACTACACGGTGTGTACATCCAGTACATGGAATGTTCGCCCCAAGCATTTCCCTTTCCCGTGTCACCGCCCACACGGTTTGTGACACGGGAAGAGACTACACGGCGTGTACTCTGGGTACATGGCGTGTACTCAAAATGTTTTCTTTTTCTTCCCAAACAGAAGGTCATACACGGCGTGTCTAAAGTACTACACGGTGTGTATATTGGGTTTTCTGAACAGTATGCCTTAGAAACTTCCTCGGAACCCAGAAAATACCAAAAAACAACACCTAAGTGTCAAATTCCGACTCGTGAGGGCCCATACTCCCCACGAATAAAATTCTGACATCTTATCTATGTTATAACAGAATAAACAGTCAATGATCCACCAAATTCTAGTAAATGGGGGCCCATACTCCCCAAAAAACAAATTTTGGCATCCATTCTATAAACCGGCTCATATAAAAATACCCTATCACATAGAAGGTATTTATCAAGCAGCTATCACCACAGCATGCTTTTCTAGCATAATAACTATCACAACAACATGAAATTTCTAATGCACCTACATGGTATGGAACTATGCATGAAATGTGATTTATAGCATGTGCCTAAATGATGCATGAGATGGAATACCCTAATCTCATCGGGTTGCAACTAAATAGAACCCATTAATAAAATATAAACAGCACACCACAAGTGCGTCACCCAATGGTGAAATCAAATCAACTGTAAAATTTGCAAAATCAATAAAATTGCAATATAAGGTAAATTGGCTTTTCCCTGTACACAGGTTAGCTACGCCTGGGCACAACTTATTACCAACTACCATTCTCGTCCTATCCCTAACTAAGGCTCCAAATAGTAAGTCAAAGAAAAGACCTCCTCTTATACCACTTTGTAACGTCCCAGTTCCGGGTGCCACTCAACGGGTGCCCCGAACCCGGTTCACCACGTGACCTCAAGAGCATTTCCCCAAATACCAGAGGCTGCCGACTAGCAGTGATGGCCAAGGTCTGATAGTGGGGAAACTATTCCCTCATTTGTCAAATTGTAGCGCAGCGGAATATAATATAAATGTATAACAAAAGCGGAAGCAGTAACAGTATATAACTGAAATGGATAACTGATGAAAAAAGGGAAACCAGTAGTCATATATATATATATGAAGATGCAGCATGTCACTATTCTATAAAACATCCAGAACATGTTACACTGTAATACAATACATTACAACTGAAGTACAAGTACAGAAAATAAAAACAGAATAGCCAGCGGCATCGTGAGCCCAGGCTTGGTCCCATGCTCCCCTACTCCTCAGTAGCAATCAAGTACCTGTGTAGGGACTCTTGCCCCTATCCACACCTGTATCAATATAATCTGTTTGGGCCGAAAATCATGGCCCAAATAGGGTGTGAGAAATAAATCCCAGTAGGCACCCACCAAAGGTCCGTGCCCAACTGTGTGTAAACATGCAACAACAATGTGCAGTAGTAAATACAATAAACTATGCAGTACTCAAAAGTAACTAACTTAACCAGTTTTATTGCCATTTTAATTATTCATTTAACCATTTAATATTAAGAAAACACCACAGTGAATTCCTAATTAACCAGTCAGCATCCTTAGACAAGAAAAACCTCACCCTCAGGTAATCAGAATTTAACCCACAGGTATTGCCCTCAGGTGTAATAGAAATTACCCTCAGGTGTACGAAGTGTCGCCCTCAGGTATAGAAGTCACAGCCCTCAGGCACGAAAGGTTACCCTAAGGCGAAATAGAACATTTCCCTCAGGCTAATACAGTCACGCCATCAGGCTATAGTAAAACACTGCCCTCAGGCATAAGTAACTGGGCCATGCCCAACAAATAAACATACAATTTACATACAATTCCTCTCAAGGAAAAAGTAATTCATAATTAAAACAAGGCATACCCTCGGGTATCCTGGACAAATGGCTAAACAGAGGAACGCACCCCTGGGGAGGTCCTGGATCCAAGCAGCGATCCCAAATAGCATTTTAATATCACATTTAATTACCTATACAATTCTAGGTATTTAAACTGCTACGGCCTTAGCCACACGACACCCCAACATGGGTCCATGGAACAATAATTCACACAAATGCACAACAGTTGGAAAAATTAACACCAAGCCACCTACCTTTAACACCCACGAACAATATACGCGAACATCGCCTCCAGAAACACCCAAGAACAACGTAGATCTGACGTAGAGGAAACTTTGTTTAAACTTAAATAACTTCCCTATGGGAAATAATTGGTAAGAACTACTTAAGAAGAGTGAAGGGCTTACCCGTGTGGTTCCAAAGAGATCGTCTGAGGCGGAAACGGATTCCCGACGTGCGCCTGGAGGATCTCCAAAGCTCCAGCCTCCCTCTTCCACTCCTTCTTCCCATTCTAATCCTTCCCTGTGAACAGGGGAGGCTACTTCCCATTTTAAGCGGAAAAAAAAACAAAGTACACGGTGTGTACTTCCAAGTACACGGCGTGTACTTCCTTCATTTAACTATTCATCTGGTGGTTTCTCGCTAGGGTGGCACTGTTCATCTGCCAACATGACTACACGGCGTGTCTTCTTGAGTACACGGCGTGTTCTGTCACACAGCTGGCCACCACCTTACTATTTTCCTGCCGACTGACTACACGGCATGTAAAGGACCACTACACGGCATGTAGTCGGTTTCTACACCCTTCATCGCTGACATGGCCACACACCCCATGTACTCATCACATACAGCCAAAAGTACACGGTGTGTGGAAAAGTACACGGCGTGTAGAAAATTACATGGCGTGTACTTTGCAAAATTTGGGATTTTTCCCCATTTTCCTTATTTTCTCAAAGACACTTAAGGAAAAGCAAAAGGAAGGAACCCGTACCTCAAAAATAAGAACTGGGTTCTTACAGATGGCCTCATCCAGTAGACTTGCCTCGTACGAAGCCCATTTTTCGAAGCTCAGAAAGGAGGTGGCGTTATTGGGCTTCTCTCTTGACCAAGCCCAAGATGAGCTTGAACATGTTAAGCTTGAGCGAAACTGACTATGAGAGAAGTGGAATTTAATAGAGATTACCACCCGAGCGATGTTATCCAAGCCACCCCAAGAGTTTGTCACCATCACATACCTTACCCTAAGGTCTTATGCGGGTGTTTTAAGGGGTTATGTAACAAGACCCTAGTACTAAAATTATGTATATTATTCTTGTATAGAGAATATACATTCTTTTTATTATTGTTACTCTGTAAACAGTTTTTAAAGCACAAATAGTATTTTTAGTTAATATTCAACTAAGAAATCTATTTTGATGAATTAATGGATTTTTTAATTAAATAATATTTTAATAAAATATTATTATTAAATTAATTTTTATTAAATATAAATTATCATATAATTTTATGAATGCAATTGTAATTTTTATTAATGTTTGAAAGTTGTTTTTGTCAAAACCCATGAATTTTCGATAAATGTCAGTTTTTATTTTAAAAGTAAAAAATCACATAATTAGAAAATTATTTAGATAAAATGAATATTATTTTTGGAATCAGGATGTTGGAATTATCCAATATTGAATTTTTCATAATTTTCTGAGAGTCAAATTTTTGGGTAAAAATTAAATACCGTTTAAATATATAATGTGTTTTATGACATCATAATGACCCAATAGTGATGTAATAAAATACTATAAATATTAAGTTCATCCAATATATGTTTTACCATTAAAATAATGTGATTTTGGGTTTGTTTTATTTATTTTACAAAGTTCTAGTGGGCCCTTCAAGTCTTATAAAACATTTTGTCTTTTTAAATTGTTTTCCTTGAGAGTGTGACTCACCTCCACATAAGCAACCCTATTATTTTAGGAAGTTCGGACATTGGATTTATAAAATATTTTTTTCCAATCCCCTTTGGAAAAAACCATGGTCTGGTTTGTGATTTTGATTAATTTAATTTGTGGTGTCCCAAACCTAAATAATAAAGAATTCCCTCTCCTTTCCTATATAAACCTACCCAAACTCCCACTTCCTATTCACTCAAAGCCTTTTAAGTTTGTCCAACATCTTCCATCCTCTCTCTATAATCCTCCCAATGTGCCTCAAACTCTTAATAAGACTCACTCAAGCCTATCCCAAGCCTTTGGGATCACATTTCCAAGTAAGGTATTCTCACATTCCTTATTTATGTCCAACTTTCCTTATATTATAATGCCATTTTATTTTATATTATAAATGTTGGGGTATGATTTAGCACCTCCCTCATACTGCCCTATTCATATTTGAATATTTATAGATCCCCTTTCTCTCTCATTAATGCCTCTCATGTACACCCGTTACCATGCCAAAATTCTGTAAGGAATTTCTCTATCCTCATTTACATCCAAGCGATTATTTTGTAATGCGTATCTAAATTTCATTACATTTGTTGGTACATGTATCTATATGACCTCCTTGTTTTCTATTTCATGTACATATTATTAGACACTCATTTCTCTCTCATCAACCATTTTTACGAATTCTTATGTCATGTCGTTATGCTGCCGAAATGGCACCGCGTTTTTCCAAGCCAAGATCATTGTGTAGTGAATACCATACACATGTCTCTATCAAAGGTGTTTATATTTATTCACATATACATATTAAATGGTACATTCATGTATTTATTCTACATTCCTTAATCATGGAATAACTTATGATGTTGATTGATTCCATGTTATATGATCCATGTGGCATGCTTATGCATGAAATGAAATGTTTAAGAAGGGTGCTCCCTAATAGCGTTACAATGAATTGGGTAAAGTATAGTATCATGATACATTATGTGCAATGGTTGTTGACTCATGATAATTCAAGTGCAACGAGGGTTTACTCGTGCTTCATGTGCAATGAGGGTTTATTCATGCTCCATGTGCAATGAGTTTTGGGTCAATCTAATTCCATGTTAAGTGTTGTTGCCACATCTCCATGTTATGATTATCATGCTTTATCATGTATTTATGTTCATGTTTCTCTTGTGCTCCATTGATATGCCTATTTTCTAACATGTATTTTATTCCTCATGTTATTCCATGTTTATTCACTTTCTAGGCTTTATATCTCACCTTTTTCTTATGCATGTCCTCAGGTTATCTCACACAATGCTAAGTACGAGAGAATATAGTGGTCATGTAAATAAAGTTTTCAATAAAGACGTTGTGTTTCATGTTTTAAGTTGTTATATAATGTTCCTAATCCCCAAAGACACTATAACTCTCGATCTTCCTTGTTGTATCAAGTAATGTTTATGTAATAAATCATGTTTAAGTGTAAAATAAAGAGCAGGGTTGTCATAATCATGACCTATGTCTTCCATTTGATCATTCACATTGATGCAAGGTAAAAACTGTGATAATGAAATCATGGAAAGGTAGATTTTGTTGGGTGTATCGTTGGTTGTATGACATTGGTTGAGTGGAAAATAAATGATTTTTCGCTTTCAGGTTATATAAGTAATATATCTTGGGTCTTGTTGACTAGAGTGGTAGTACATTTATAAGTCCTTGGCCAAGGTTGTTGAGGGTAAATCCATTCAGTTGGATTAAAAAAATTTAAATCAAGAAAAGGGATATGACACAAGTGTGTATCCTTCTTTATGAGATATGTAATCAAAAATAGATTATAGTACAAAGTATGTGTTCATAGTTTGGTTTTCATTACTATGACTATCCTTATATCTTTAGGGTTTCCAATGGGTTTCTAGACTCCACTATTGGTCTGTGGATACTGTTCAATGCTATCGAGATAAGGGACTCGAGTGTCACATACAATAGCCTATTCAAGAATCTACCCAACTCAGTTGAATAGGTATATTGGACATGGTGGGCCCTACAACAGTGTCCAAGTGTGGTCCAAGTCATCGATTACCAAATAATAAATAAATTCATATTAAGAATAATTGGTTTAAATTTATTCATTAATAGAATTTACAAGTTATGTAAATATGATGAATAATATAAATCGAATGAATGTTATTTTAATATTCCAGGTTAATTTAATATTAAGCATGAATTACGAGTCAAGTTAAATGACTTTGTTTTATCAATTAATATATTTAATGTAAAGACTCGTAAATTTCAAAGAAAACTTTTTTCTTAATTTCTTTGGGATTTTACAAGTACGCAGTTTCTAACGGCACCTGATTCCGAGACCCGGTGTGCCTAGAATCAGTTTCCAAAGTTTATCTTGGGTACGTTCAGTGGACGAATGAGCGGGTTTTTCTAACTTTTGAACCGGTGCTCGGAATCGAAATCTGAGGGTACCGATAAAACCGCAGCGCCGGTAATTGCTTAAGAATACTTTTACTGGAATTTCGTTTGCTCGAGAGGGGTTGTTTAAAAATGTGGATTAAGTGTAAAGTGAAATAAAATTGTGTTAAAATTTTATTTCTCTTTTCTATGTAGTTTTATCCTAAGTATGGGAGTTGGGGTGGGACCCACTATATCCTAACTCCTCTTGTTAGGATATTTGTGAGGTGGGGCCCACACGAGCCCCACCCCTTCAAATTCTTTTAACTCCTCTAACCCCTCATTAAATTTGCCAACATGACATCCAATTAATTAGTCTACTCAAGATTAATTAATTGAGTGAGTTTGGATTTTGAAGTTTTGAAATGTTGACATGAGTAAATAAAATAAGGCAAAGCCTTATTTTATTTTGGTTGGCATTTGTTGTGGGAAGAAAAGGGGAGAGAGCTCTTGAGTTATTTCTGAAGAACTTCATCTTCTTCGTTGAAGAACACCAAGACTTCGACGAAGAACGCCGACACCAAGGAGAGACGACGTGTCGTTCTTTCCCCTCTCCATAGTTGATGTGAGACGGTGTCCCCTTCTTGGACGCACGCCAACTCCATCATCAAAACCTCACCACGTGACGCCATCAACCGCGACGCCGACTTTCGTCATCGTTGTTGAGGTAGGGGTTTTTCTTCGATCAAGTTTTGTTCATTATCTTCATGAATTAAGATATTACCACTTGTTATTGTAATAACGGGAGGAGGTCGGACCACACAAACATGACCGATCGTCCTCTCCTTTTTTCTTGGTCTTTGTGGATCGTTGTGGCGAAGACGGCACGGTGTCGTTGCACCGCGCGGGAACGAGAGAACCGCGGCCGGAGCGGGACGCGGCGGAGGTGCGTGGCGCCGTCGCGTCGCACCGGTGAAGCTGAAGGAACCGCGGCCGGAGCGGGCCGCAGCGGCGGTGCGCGGCGTCGTCGCGCCGCGCTGATCGGGGAAGATTCACGACCTTTGGCTCCGGCGGGACCCCCACGAGTCCCGCGTGGATCAACCGGCCAACCATAATGGTCGTATGTTACCCAGGAAAATGGGGGTTGAAACCCCCGGCCAACAAACATGGCGAACCCCACTAGGTCCACTGTTCAGTTCCAAGGGGGCGGCGCCCCCCTTCGCACCCCGCGGCCGGCTTCCGAGCCGGGCCGCCGCGCTGGGCCGAACCGCTCGCGTTGGGCCAGACCGCCCGCGCCAGACCGGGCCATGCCAACCGGGCCGGACCCGGACCCGGATCAGGTCAACCCGGTTTGGGCCGACCCAGGGGGTATTGGGCCGGGTCGGACCAGGCCCAAACTCCCTATTTTCAGACAGATTCATTCAAACGCCCATATCTTGGGCTACAGACCTCCGATCGATGCACCGTCAGTTTCATTGGGATACTTGGATCCAGATAGTCATTTCTATATATTACACTCAAGGTTTCAGAAAACTTTGGGTATATCGTGGTTCGTTCGAACATGGAACCAACCGGGCCCTCGGAGCAGAAACGCTTATAACTTGAGCTTCGGACGTCCGATTGACATTTCGTCGACTTTGTTGGATTCCTCTTAGTGAGAAAGTTCTTTTGGATTACTCTGCTCGATGTTTGGATACAGCTGGAGTACGGTCGGGTCGGTTTTAGCTTAAAAACCAACCGGGCCCCTTGGACGGAAAAGCCAATATCTCTCAGACCGGGCGTCCGATTAACGCATCGTCTGTCACGTTGAGTTCCTATTGACGAGACGAAACTTTGTGATACATCAACTCTGGACTTCGTGACAGTTGATGTATCGAACCCTTGGCTCGTGGAGAAGAACCTCCTAGAATCGAACGTGCTATGTGCGGAAACCCTAGAGTTGGCTGCGACTGCGATGATGACGATTGCACTTGGATCCTCCGTGGGTTTGGCAGCGAGGACAACTGTACTTGGATCCTACGTGGGTTCGGTAGCGACGACGACCATACTAGGATCCTCCGTGGGTTCACGGGCGGTGACTACTTTTCTGGTATCTTATGTGGGTCCGGTAGTATTTGACTCTGTACTTGTATCCTATGTGGGTCTGGCAGAGTAGCTGGTCTTGTATCCTTTGTGGGTCCGACAACTTAGCTGGTCTTGTATCCCATGTGGGTCTGACAGCTTAGATGAATCAGTGGCTACATCTGATCATCTCTATCACCTTACAAAGTGTATACCTTTGTGATTTGAGTCTTGACTTTTAATCATTATCTTCGATATGATTGACTTGCTTTCCTGTGTGGATTGGGTTGTGATTTCCTGAGTGGACTGGGTTGAACTTGGGCTCGGAAGTTGGAGACGAACTGTAATTGATGACTTAGGTATATATATGGCCATATACTTAAGTATATTTGCTTAATACTTCATGATTGTATCCCTCCTTTGTGGTTTATCCTTCGTGGATTCTGGCAGACCTTCGGGAGTCTCGGGGTCCCTACTGAGTATCGTATACACAACCCTTCACGGGATATACCCACACTACGTTGTGTTGGTTGCAGACGACGGACAACGCTGATCATGGTTGAGGCTTGTGGAGCGGAACGGTACCCGAAGGTGGACTATCAGGCAGGACGTACACGGAGTGGACGGCCGGACTCGAGGAGCTGACGAGACCATCTGTACTCACCCTTCAGGTGGGAGTTTCGGAGGACGTCTTGGTGTTTGCTGCTCTACTTTTCAGTTGTTGTACTTTCTTTTCTCATTTTTACTATACTTTCAGTTGGGTTTGTATACTGGGCCATTTACTTTCCATCACTTACTTTTGTACTCGGTTTACTTAGTGTTTACTTCAGCTTGCGTACTCTGTGGTGTTTGTTTTCTTCCATAAAGGCAACGCCTTCCCTTATATCGGGATTTACGCCTTTGGTGCTAGTCTCCAGCCCCTGGCCTATGGAAGGTGGGCTTGGGGTAGTCACGGCACGGGCCCCGAGGATGGGTCGTGAGAAATTAGTATCAGAGAAGTCAGTTCTACCGCAGAACTCAGGACTCTGGTGATTTCTTCTTTGTGAAGAAATAGTGTTAAGCGTATTGAGTGTGGTTATAAGTCCAAGGAGTCTAGTGTTAGTGCGGCGGCCGACGTATCTATACACCAGGACCATGACTTCTGATTTCCGACTCAATGCATGAAAACATTGATTGCATGTGTGTTTCAAAAGTTTTCTTTGTGATTACTTTGTGTCAGCTCACCCGGTATACTGTATTAACAGTAGCGCACCTATTTCTTTTCAGGATGTCCCCATGATGGAAGTCAGCTAGGGTTTCGAGCTTTGTGTGAGATGGCAGCCCACCGAGTGACGAGGCCTCAGTGTAGGGCCCCATTACAGTGGAGGCACCGACGATACCTCTACCCGCTTAGCCACCGATGCCACTAGCCCCAGCAGCTGAGAGTGCACGTCGCATGAGTGCACTGCACGAGTTTCAACGTTAGAGACTGCCTAGGTTCCACGGGGAGACGGACCCTCAGGCAGCCGAGGATTGGCTGTAGGATGATGTTCGAGTCTTCAGATTAGTGGGAACACCAAATGACCTCATGGTGATCCTTACAGAGAGTCTCCTGCACGCTACAGTAGGTAGATGGTGGAGCCTGATGCTCTAGGTGCACGACGAGGCATCTCTTCTTTGGTCGGACTTCGAGGGTCTTTTCCACTCGGAGTTCGTTCCATCCACCCTCCATGCGGTGCGCATTTAGGATCTACTACAGCTGTGGCAGGGAAGCATGACAGTAGCCCAGTACTTGGTGAGATTTACCGACCTCTCGCGCTACTCCATGGACATGGTACGAGACCCATTCTTCTGGGCCCAGACCTTCGAGCAGGGACTGAGGCATGAGATCGGGGGCATCGATGATATCCCTCATCATTCCGACGCAGGCAGGAGTACTGGAGCGAGCCCTTCTTGTGGAGAGCTTTCTAGCTAAGCCTACACCAACAGCGAGACCTACCGCATAGAGGCACATAGAGGAGTCTTCTGCAGCTGGCAGTCGACGGATGTCACAGGGGTCCAAGCGGACCAGACCATCAGATGGGCGATCTTAGGATACTGGCTCAGAGGTGCGGGCCACACGGCGCAGAGCCAGCCTTACGAAGAGCAGACAGTGCTATGCATGCGGCGGGCAGGGCTACATGACTCATGACTGTCCGACCCATCATGCAGATGAGTAGCAGACTGTGGAGGGGCCTCCCAGGCAGAGGCAGAGGTTCAACCATGGTGGTCCGTAGGGAGCAGGTGGACGAGGCAGAGGAGCTGGCCGAGCAGCGGGTGGTGGACGACGCTTCGAGGCTCTACCACCACCACCCCCAGGAGGTCCACCCTGACCACAGGGAGCAGGCGGGCAGAGGTAGGCTCAGCTTCAGGCAGTGGAGGCCTATGACCACGGCGCACCTGAGATGATTCGAGGTACTATCTATGTCTACTCCACTATTTCTATAGTTCTTATAGACACCAGAGCGAGTCATTATTTCATTACCACTACCCTTGTTCGGAGCTCAGAGATTCCGACGGAGCTGTTGGCTCGATCCTTACGGCTAGAGACTCCTACAGGAGCAGACTCGATGATTATGCACTGGTGCCGGCACTCTGAGCTTACTCTAGGAGGTGAGAGCTTCGGCTGGGATCTTCTTATAGCGGCGTCGAGGCCTTATGACGTCATCTTGGGCATGGATTGGTTATCTACGGTCCATGCTCAGATTGACTGTATTAGGCACAAAGTGCGGTGTGTCCGCACCGATGGGAGCAGGTTCACCTTCACCGGCGAGAAGGGAGCCTTTGCAGTACAGGATGGACTCACGCAGAGGATAGGACAGTCGATCACTCATCATTTGGCTAGCCTCATCCTAGGAGCAGTTGACGTGCGGAGTCCGAGTTTTCCTATTGTGGTGGATCAGTATGCGGACATTTTTCCTAATGAAGTTACAGGACTACCTCCTCACAGAGAGGTAGACTTCTACATTGACCTATACCCCAGGGCAACCCCGATATCTACTCCAGCATATCAGATGGCTCCCGCTGAGCTTCGAGAGCTACAGGTACATCTGGAGGACTTGCAGGGCAAGGGATTCATTCGACCAAGTGTTTCACCCTGGGCTTCACCGATTTTGTTCGCCAAGACGGCGGATGGGAGCTTGCGACTGTGTGTCGATTACCGTCGCCTGAACCAGGTGACCGTGAAGAACAAGTATCTGCTACCGAGGATTGATGACCTCTTCGATCAGCTCAAGGGAGCACGATGGTTCTCGAAGATAGACCTCAGGTGAGTCTATCATCAACTCAGAGTTAGAGATGAGGATGTGCAGAAGACGACCTTCAGATGTTGGTATGGCCACTATGAGTTCTTGGTTATGCCTTTCGGCGTAACCAATGCTCCAAAAATGTTCATGAGTCTCATGAACAGGATCTTCCAGCCTTACCTTGATCGATTTGTTGTAGTCTTCATCGACGACATATTGATTTACTCGACTACTGAGGAAGAGAACACCTACCACTTGCGTGTTGTACTGGATACACTCCAAGAGCACCAGCTTTATGGTAAGCTCTCAAAGTGTCAGTTTTATATTTGAGAAGTCCACTTCTTAGGGCACGTCATCTTTGAGGAGGGATTTGTGGTAGATCCTGCGAAGATTGAGGCAGTGCTAGCTTCGGATCCACCCAAGAGCGTGACGGAGGTGCGAAGTTTCCTAGGTCTGGCTGGGTACTATCGGAGATTTTTGCTAGACTTCTCCAGAGTTGCAGCACCACTATCAGCTTTGATGAAGAAGGAAAAACCCTTTGTGTGGTCAGATAGATGTCAGCAGAGCTTCCAGGAGCTGAGACAGAGATTGACCAGTGCACCCATCTTGAGGCTACCGGAGGAGGGAGTAGGGTACGTAGTTTACTGCGATGCATTAGGGACTGGACTCGGGTGTGTACTGATGCAGGAGCGAGAAATGATCGCCTATGGATCATGACAGTTGAGGCAGTACGAGCAGAACTATGCTACCCATGACCTGGAGTTAGCAGTAGTGGTCTTCGCCCTGAATATGTGGTGGCACTATCTGATGGGTGAGCGCTTTACAGTCTATTCTGACCACCAGAGTCTCAAGTACATCTTCTCGCAGAAGGACCTAAACCTAAGACAGCGACGATGGCTCGAGTTCCTCCAGGACTATGATTTTGAGATAGTCTATACTCCTGGAAAGGGGAACGTAGTAGCTGATTCTCTCAGCAGGAGGATGAGCATTCAGCTACTTGGAGAGGCGACAGAGCAGTTAGCCGCTTTGCAGATATCCTACGTGGATAGAGATGGGGCAGCCTTTCTACAGTCACTCACAGTCACTCCACCACTTCTTCAGTGGGTCATAAAGGCATAGTGTGGGGACGTTAACTATGAGACGCGACATGCACAGATATCCTCAGGACAGGCACCTGATGGATTCTCTGTAGGAGGAGAGCACATCATCCTTTTCAGAGGACGTACCATGGTACCTGTTGTATTATAGGAAGAGGTGCTGAGAGAATTTCACACTTCCCCATTAGCGGTACATCCAGGAGTGGCGAAGATGTACCAGGATCTCAGACGACAGCACTGGTGGTCGGGTATGAAGAAGGTTTTGGCAGAGTTCGTTTCTCGATGCCTCACCTGTCAGCAGGTGAAGGCGGAGCACCAGGTACCAGCAGGCTTGGTACAACCCTTGGAGGTCCTGAAGTAGAAGTGGTACGGGATATCTATGGATTTCGTGACTGGGCTTCCACGTACCTCCAGAGGACACAAATCCATCTGGGTGATCGTAGACCGACTCACCAAGTCGGCCCACTTCTTACCCATCAGAGAGCAGGGCTCAGTGGAGAGCTTGGGACGTCTCTACGTTCAGGAGATCGTATGGCTTCATGGTGTGCCATCGACTATCGTCTCTGATCGAGATGCTCGCTTTACTTCCAGGCTTTGGAAGGGGTTGCAGGAGGCATTTGGGACACAGCTACGCCTGAGAACCGCCTTTCACCCTCAGATGGATGGTCAGACGGAGAGGACCATTCAGACTCTCGAGGACATGCTTTGTGCATGTGTCCTCGACTTTGGTCGTAGCTGGGAGGATCACCTACCCTTGGTGAATTTTGTGTACAACAACAACTACCACTCCACCATCGGGATGGAACCATACGAGGCACTGTACGGCCGACCTTGCAGATCACCTCTGTGCTGGACAGACCCTGGGGAGTCAGCACTTGTAGGACCAGAGATGGTCCAGGCCACGATGGAGAAGGTGCAGGTCATCCAGGAGTGGATGAGGATAGCTCAGAGCCAACAAAAGTCTTATGCTGACAGGAGGCGGAGACCACTAGAGTTCGAGGATGGCGACCACATTTTATTACGGGTCTCACCTCAACGTGGATTACAGAGATTTGGCTAGGGCGGCAAGTTATCTCCGCGCTTCATTGGACCATTCCAGGTTCTCAGCAGGATAGACGAGGTGGTTTATCGCTTGGCTCTTCCACCTCAGTTGCACCGGGTGCACGACGTCTTCCACGTATCTCAACTGAGGAGATACCTTCATGACCCGACACATATCATCGATCACGGGGAGCTGGATATCGATGACGGGGCGACATTTGCGGAGGTCCCGGTGGAGATCGAGGATCAAAAGGAGCGGGTCCTACGTGGATGGTCGATTCCTCTAGTGCGCATCAGGTGGCAGCACAGGAACCTCCAGGAGAGCACATGGGAGTGAGAGGCTCAGATGCGTACACAGTACCCTCATTTGTTTCCCTAGTTTGTGATGTATCTTTACGGGGACGTAAAGCCCTGAGGTGGGAGTAATGTAAAGACCCGTAAATTTCAAGGAAATTTCTTTTCTTAATTTCTTTGGAATTTTACGAGTACGTGGTTTCTGACGGCACCTGATTCCGAGGCCCGGTGTGCCCGAAATCAATTTCTGAAGTTTAGCTCAGGTACGTTCAGTGGACGAACGAGCGGGTTTTTCCAACTTTTGAACCGGTGCTCGGAATTGAAATCTGAGGGTACTGATGAAACCGCAGCACCGGTAATTGCTTAAGAAGACTTTTACTGGAGTTTTGTTTGCTTGGGAGGAGTTGTTTAAAAATGTGGATTCACTGTAAAGTGAAATAAAATTGTGTTACAATTTTATTTTTCTTTACTAAGTAGTTTTATCCTAAGTACGAGAGTTTGGGTGGGACCCACTAGATCCTAACTCCTCTTGTTAGGATATTTGTGAGGTGGGGCCCACACGAGCCCCACCCCTTCAAATTCTTTTAACTCCTCTAACCCCTCATTAAATTTGCCAACATGACATCCAATTAATTAGTCTACTCAAGATTAATTAATTAAGTGAGTTTGAATTTTGAAGTTTTGAAATGTTGACATGAGTAAATAAAATAAGGCAAAGCCTTATTTTATTTTGGTTGGCTTTTGTTGTGGGAAGAAAAGGGGAGAGAGCTCTTGAGTTATTTCTGAAGAACTTCATCTTCTTCGTTGAAGAACGCCAAGACTTTGACGAACAATGCCGACACCAAGGAGAGACGACGTGTCGTTCTTTCCCCTCTCTGCAGCCGGTGTGAGACGCCGTCCCCTCCTTAGATGCACGCCAACGCCGTCATCAAAACCTCACCACGTGACGCCGTCAACCGCGACGCCGACTTTCGTCATCGTTGTTGAGGTAACGGTTTTTCTTCGATCAAGTTTTGTTCATTATCTTCGTGAATTAAGATATGACCACTTGTTATCGTAATAATGGGAGGAGGTCGGACCGTACAAACACGGCCGATCCTCCTCCCCTTTTTTCTTGGTCTTCGTGGATCGTTGTTGCGAAGACGGCGCAGTGTCGTTGCACCGCGTGGGAATGAGAGAACCGCGGCCAGAGCGGGCCGCGGAGGAGGTGCGCGGCACCGTCGCGCCCCGCCGGTGAAGCCGAATGAACCGCGGCTGGAGCGGGCCGCGGCGGTGGTGAACAGTGTCATCGCGTCGCGCCGGAGGACCCGAGGGAGGCCACGGCGGAGGGCGCAACGTCGCCGCGCTGCGCCGATCGGGGAAGAGCCGCGACCTTTGGTCGCGGCGGGACAGCGGGAGGCTGCCGGCACACCCTGGAGGCGGGACCCCCGCGGGTCCCACGTGGATCAACTGGTCGGCCATAATGGCAGGCCGTTACCCAAGAAAACCGGGGGTTGAAACCCCCGGCCAGCAAACAGGGCGGACCCCACTGGGTCTGTCGTTCGGTTCCAAGGGGGCGGCGCCCCCCTTCGCACCCCACGGCCGACTTCCGAGTCGGGCCGCCGGCCGGGCCGCCGCTCTGGGCCGGACCGCCCGCGCTGGGTCGGACCGCCCGCGCCGGGCCGGACCCGGACCCGGGTCGGGTCAACTCGGGGGGTATTCGGCCGTGTCGGACCGGGCCCAAACCCCCTATTTTCGGATAGATTCGTTCAAACGCCCATGTCATGGGTTACGGACCTCCGATCGATGCACCGTCAGTTGCGTTGGGATCCTTGAATCAGGACGGTCATTTCGGTATATTACACTCATGGTTTCGGGGAACTTTGGGTACGGCCGGGTTGGTTCGAACACGGAACCAACCGGGCCCTCGTAGCGGAAACGCTTATAACTTGAGCTCCGGACGTCCGATTGATGTGTCGTCGATTTTGTTGGATTCCTCTTAGTGAGACGGTTCTTTTGGCTTACTCCGCTCGACGTTCAGCTGAAGTACGGTCGGGGCGGTTTTAGCTTAAAAATCAACCGGGCCCCTGGGACGGAAAAGCCAATATCTTTCAGACTAGGCGTCCGATTAACGCATTGTCTGTCGCGTTGAGTTCCTATTGACGACACGGAACTTTGTGATACATCAACTCTGGACTTCATGATAGTTGATGTATCGACCCCTTGGCTCGTGGAGCGGACCCTCCTGGAATCGAGATTGATGTGTGCAGGAACTCTAGAGCTGACTGCGACTACGACAATGACGACTGCAGTTGGATCCTCCGTGGGTTCGGCAGTGAGAACGACTGTACTTGGATCCTTTGTGGGTTCAGCAGCGACGACGACCGTACTAGGATCCTCCGTGGGTTCGACGGCGATGACTACTGTTCTTGTATCCTATGTGGGTCCGGTAGTATTTGACTCTATACTTGTATCCTATGTGGGTCCGGCAGAGTAGCTGGTCTTGTATCCTTTGTGGGTCCGACAGCTTAGCTGGTCTTGTATCCTATGTGCGTCCGACAGTTGAGATGAATCAGTGGCTACATCTGATCATCTCTATCGCCTTACGAAGTGTATACCTGTGTGAGCTGAGTCTTGACTTTCAATCATTATCTTCGGTATGATTGACTTGCTTTCCTGTGTGGATTGAGTTGTGTTTTTCTGTGTGGATTGGGTTGAACTTGGGCTCAGAAGTTGGAGCCGAACTGGAATTGACGACTTAAGTATATGTATGGGCATATACCTAAGTAGAGTTGCTTGATACTTCGTGATTGTATCCCTCCTTTGTGGTTTATCCTTCGTGGATTCTGGGAGACCTTCGGGAGTCTCGGGGTCCCTACTGAGTATCGTATACTCACCCCTGCACGGGCTATGCCCGCACTACGTTGTGTTGGTTGCAGACGACAGACCGCGCTGATCGTGATTGAGGCTTGTGGAGCGGAACGGTACCCGAAGGTGGACTATCAGGCGGGACGTACACGGAGTGGACGGCTGGACTCGAGGAGCCGACGAGACCATCTGTACCCGAAGGTGGACTATCAGGCGGGACGTACACGGAGTTCCGGAGGACGTCTTGGTGGTTGTTGTTCTACTTTTCAGCTGTCGTACTTTCTTTTCTCAGTTGTACTGTACTTTCAGTTGAGTTTGTATACTGACCCATTTACTTTCCAGCACTTACTTTTGTACCCAGTTTACTTAGTGTTTACTTCAGTTTGCGTACTCTGTGGTGTTTGTTTTCTTACATAAAGGCAATGTCTTCCCTTATATCGGGATTTACGCCTTTGGTGCTAGTCGCCAGCCCCTGGCCTATGGAAGGCGGGTTTGGTGTAGTCACGACACGGGCCCCGAGGACGGGTTGTGATATTTAAAATATAATGTAGTTTTATGAAAAGCTATAAATTGTATCTATGACGCAGTTCAGTTTCTCATAATTATTTATTTAGGGGAGGTTAAATAAATGGAGGCTGGGAACTCTTCTGGGTATTTTGAACAAAAAATAAAAAAAGAAGAGGGAGGCGCTCATATAATTATGATTCATGGTGAGATTTCTCAAGCCTGCCTCTCTTCTCTTGCTTTCTAGAGAAAGAATATCTTAATCTAGGTGATCAGATCGAGTTTATTTCCATTAATTGAAGGTATGTCCATGCGGTGATCATCGAGACGTCAAAAGCTTCGTTAGATCGCCGTGATAACACCCAGAATTAGACGATCGAAAATCCTTAAGATTTTTGAAATGTGTGTGGATGATTTAGAGAGATCCTGCTTTGGATCATCAAGTAATGATCTCAAGCGACAAGTAGATGTTGAGAACAAATTTAGATAGAGAAATGTATGTTTTGAGTTTACGTTTTTGCGCCCTGTTTAATTTACTCTTGATCATTGGGTCGTATCGTGGCGTGGATTGTGGGATAAAAAAAATTATGTTTCTCAAACGATGAATTTTTTTAAAACCCCTAGCCCATAGTCTTCTGCTACTGCATCAATACCTTCAATTGGTATAAAAGGAAACATGTAAATTTTATGATCCATGAAAATTAAGTCATCTTTATGTTTAATTAAAGGGATTAAAATCGGTTCAAATGGATCTGAAAACACTTTGATCCAAACTCAGATGACCAAGTTATGTTCATTCAAATTTTTTTATGAATCATGCATGGTTTGATTTCAGGAGTTAAAATTAATTCCGTTCGACCACAGTTTTTACAGCCATGTTCTGAAAATTCCATAGTTTACCGATAGTACTATGATGGAAGGAATAGTGTTTTCTGGCCACCTGTTCATTCCAGAAAATTTTGACATAAAAAATAAAATAATAATAATAAATCTATTATTATTATATTAAAAGTCTAATTGATTAGCCTTTGGAAATTTTTTGCATGAGTCCAAATTTGGTGGCGGGTGGACTAACTCACAAGGAAACATATATGGAAACGGTTTTCAATTTAAAAATAAAAACTCTTAAAAAAAATTAAACAAATGGGTCTTGACCGAGGTAAAAAGAGAGAAAAAATGGGCGACCCCCCGTCGTCTCGCTCCTCCCTCCCAGGTGCATCCTCTGTCGCTAACGGTTCTCGCCAGACCCCTTTGTGCCACCCTGATCCTCATTGGAATCTACCGCCTCCTTGCTGACAAGCTAGACCAGACCACTAAGCTGGAGCCTGACCTCATGAGCTGAGCTGCATCCGCCACCCTCACCTAGCTTCCTACCTCTCTATAGCTCGTTCTCTATCGTCCACCTGAGTAGGGAAGAAGGCTGACCACCAGCCCTCTAGGTTCCTTCTCTCACCCGCGGTTGTCCGACTGCTGCACCTCCCTACCCAACGACACCTCTTCTACAAGGAAATGTCACTCTATAACTGGCTTTTTCAGATTTTCAAGACCAATTGGGTCATAGGATTTCTTTTTGGATTTATTTATTTATTTATTTTCATTTTTATAATATCATTAAAATACATAAAATAATAAATAGTAAAATGCATAAAGATGTGGTGAATATTTTTTCTATTGATGTTCAGTTATGAGCATGACATCATAAATGAACAAGATTAATAGAAATACATTACATTCATCTAGATGAAAACTCAGAAACCCTTAATGAAATATTAAGTCATAAACACCTTCATTCTTTTGAATTTGAATAGAACTAGGTGTTTGGGGTTCTTCATTGGCCATAACTGATGGTGCCTCTTGCTAATGTAGAGTTATTATAAGAACGATGAGATGAATTAACAAAAATGGAAGAAAAGATCATCCATAGTTATATGTATATCTATTTAAAGGCAAGAGTGTTGAGAAAATAAAGATTATGATTTTAGAAGATGAGACTTAACTCAACAGATCAAGGAACTGAGAGTTAATGCGATTGACCAGTCAAAAGACTACCTTAAACTTTCAATGTAGTGGGGTAGCCATAGTTTTTAGACTACTAGGGGATGTTCAAGGATCATTAACACTGGAATATTAAAGTGATAGAGTATTCATATTCTAGTACAGAGGGTTCCAAAAAATTCTATAAAACAGTTAGAGACATTTAATGATTTAATTAATTAATCAATAATGCCTAATTTAGTAATCAAGATAAAAAGTACAATATGCTAGATTATAATTTTTTTTATAGAAAAAGGCATGTAAATCTAGAAAATACACTGTAATAAATTTTATACAAAGTAAATGTCTGTACCATCATGAATATACAAGTTTAATACAGGTGCTTGTGAAAAAACTATGATATATGAAATTCAAGGTGTTGGTGTCCCTATACCTACTAAGCCACCTCACAAAGCGAGGGTGTAAAATGAACTTACATGAGACTCATGTATTAAGAATATGATGGTTATGTCATAATGTTATCATCAACATCTAATTCTAGTTGTGGTTAAAACATTCTTAAATGGATGATTACACGTGTTGTCTCATCTCTATGATGATTAAGAGGAGAATGTGAAATGAGTTATTAATAGGTCATAATTACACTAACTTTGTGTAAATATGAAAGGGTGGCCATGACCTTTCATTACATCCCATTCACACATCTTCTTCACCAAATTTTCCTAGTTTCTTTTATGATTAAAAAACAAACAAGATTGAGTAAACGCTTCATTACCCTTTGGGTAAGGTTTTACAAGTAAATAAATAACTCAAAGAATTTTTAATTTTAGGTTTTTTATAGAGAAGAAGTTGAAAGGAAATGTGAAAAGGCTGGTGGAAAGTGTAACACCAAAGAAACCATCACAAATTCCTTCAATAAAGGTGGTAATTTACCAAAGGTTGTTTTATTTTCATATAATGAAATAATTCAATAGAAGTTTAATCATAATAAACTGAATTCAATAAGAAAGTACGCACTTATTCTTCAATGTATATTCATTAATTATAAGTATTTTTCCAAACACACATCTTGGGTGTTTAATACAACATTTTTTTCATGTATGTGTATCAAAATTCATTACCCAAGTAAGTATAGAAACATTAAAATAAGTAAGGTGTTTTCTCCATGCAGCTGATAAAGGGTGATTCCTAAGTTAGTGGTGAGAAGCACACAACTTCAAATTTCCTTATGATTGATTATTGTAGAAATTTTCTTGAGTGTAATAAGAAAAATTATCTCACGTGGCTTTTGGACTTAAGGAGACATTATTCCATGCTTCAGAATGAATGTTGTTTGCGGTGTTTCATACTCAGGGATACATGAATCATAAGAAATACATGATGAATATAAAATGTAAGACATATTTAGAAAGTTAAAACATAATTCTTTTTCAAGTAAAAATAAAGGTGAACATCATGGATATACATAGTATTTTATTTAGACTCAGTAGATCTAGACTCTTTAGGCATTATCAACATATATAATTATTTATTTCGGACAAATAAACCTTTAGAAGTAAAGGTATGCCACAAAGATTTCAGAATTATTTCAGAAAGAGAGCGTGAAGTATTCCAAAGTTAAGGTGGGGGTAAATATAATTCATAAGATTCCTTCAAGTAATTAAGGAATGTTAAAGTGAATTATATTATATTAATGGTCAGAAGATATAAGATGCTTCAGGATGACACCCTAAGGAGTATCTCGACCAAGAATTTATTTATCAATATAATGTACTATGGAGAAATTCCTAAACACATGTTACTTGTCACAACCCGTCCCTCGGGGCCTGTTCTGTGACTACCCCAAGCCCGCCTTCCATCAGTCATGGGCTGACGACTAGCACCGAAAGGCGTATTCCCTAAAACGGGAAGGCGTTTCCTTTAAACCAGTACAAACACACAGTTCGAACACACAACAAGAAGCAACTATGTAGTAAACTGTTGTAGTAAAAAGGAGTGCTGAAAGTAAAAGGGGCCGGAATACAATCCCAACTGAAAGTATGAGTACAACTGAAAGTAAAAATACAACTGAAAGGAACAATACAACTGAAAAAGGGGAAACATCTATTGAGTCATCCTCCAAGGATCCTAACTGAAGGGTAGGTACAGATCACCTCCTCAACACTCCATGCCCGTCTGTCTCCTCCACGTACCGCCTAGTCATGGCTCCCTCAAACCTCAGCCCGGCTGCTCATCGTCTGCATAAGACACAACAAGGTGTGGGCGAAGCCCGTACACGGGTGAGTATAAACGATACTCAGTAGGGACCCCAAGACCCCCGAAGGTATCTCAGAATTCCACAATGAAAACCACAAGGCATGATCTCAATCACAAAGCACAAAGCAATAGACACAACTCAATTAGAGTCTCAGCTCAAACCAGGTATGAAACTTAGAGAAACAGGATATGATGCTGACCCACACAGGATCACTATGAATACTGATAGCTAGCCACATATTCTCTAGGCCTAGGAACAAGTAACATTCCCAGTCACAACGTCAAAAACCTCAGTTGTAGGAGAACTCTTGCTCTAACGAGTATAGTTGGCCTACCGGGTCACACAGACGCACTTCCCACTAACCTAGAACTGTTGAAGTACTCCTACCCATTGGGTACCGTGGGTCTGCCAAGTCACAAAGAGCTTCTCCCCCACCGCGTCCTGCTGAGGTACTCCTCCCCATTGCGTACCATGGTCGTCGAGTCACTCTGATTCGAAAAGTTAGCAGCCATCAGGTTTCAGCTAGTCGTAGGGTTCCGTACGTAGTGCGCTTGGGAGAACCACTCCCCAAGACATAAGTAGTATTTCAACCAGCACGAAGTCTCAAAAAGAAGTAACCTGATGATCCGTCGCGTCACAAGGGTTCCAACGCAATAGATGGCGCATCAATCAGACGCCCGGTCTGTGTGTTGTTGGCATTTCAGTGCCGAGGCCCTAGTTGGATTTGGGTGTGATCCAACCCGACCATACTCTAAGTTTCTTCAAAACTCTCATGAAGTAATTCAAAAGGACCGTATCACTCCAAGTATCCCAACGCCGCAGACGGTTCATCAAACGGACATTTGGTTCTAGAGATAAGGCCTTTTAAGTGTTTCTGGGCCTGGTTGGGCCCAGGTCTGGTCCAACCCAGTCGGACCAACCCAGCCTGACCCGGTCTCGGTTGGGCCACAATGGAATTGGCCCACTAGGCTGTGGAGGACTTGGCCCACTGGGCCAAGGTCCGGCCTGGACCACAAAAAGGGGCAGCTCGGCCTGCGATGGGGCGTGACCCGACCTACTGGCGGCGGCCCGCTGGGCAGGTGGCCTGGCCCACTAGCTACGGCCCAGCCCGCTGGAGGGCAGTCCGGCCATGAAGGATCATTTTGGGCACTCCGGTCCTCAGAATCACGCGCTGTTAGATTTCTTGGTCTCTAAATAATTCCATATAATTAAAATAAATTAAACAGAAATTCCGAGACATTATATTCTCCCCACCTTAGGGATTTTTGTCTGCAAAAGCCAAAACACAGAATAAGGATACAAATGGTGGTACTGAGCATGAATCTAAGCCTCCCGCTCCCATGTGCTCCCTATGAGGTTCCCGTGCTGCCAGCGAATGCACACCAGAGGTATCGATCACCAACAAAGGACTCACTCCTATCGATCCTCAATCTCTACTAGAAACTTCGTAAATGTTTCCCCATCATCTAATTCTTGCTCACCATGGTCAATGACATGAGATGGGTCCTGCACAAATCTCCTCAGCTGGGATACGTGGAAGACATCGTGCACCCTCGCCAACTGCAATGGAAGTGCCAAGTGGTATTCCACCTTGCCTATCCTCTGAAGTATCAGAAATGGCCTGATAAACCTCGGTGATAACTTTCCGCCTCAAGAAAATCACTGTAGGAAGACATGGTCTCCCTCATCAAACTCCAAGGATCTCTATCTCCTGTCGGCATAAGGCTTCTACTAGGTCTGTGCAGTATTCATTTGCTGACAAGTGAGGCATCGTGATAAAAACTCAGCCACTGCTTCCTTCATCCCTGGCCACTAGTACTGATGCCAGAAGTCCTGATACATCTTCATCACTTTAGGATGTACCATTAAAGGGGATGTATGGATCTCCCTAAACACCTCATCCCGAAGCATCATGGGCACCATGGTGCATCCTCTGAAGAGGATGACATGCTCCCCACCTTTATAAAATCCTTCAGGAGACCGTCCTGAGGATATCTGAGCACGTCGGGCCTTGCAGTCAACGTCTCAAGTTATGCCCCCAAATTTGCTGAATAATTGGGAGAGTGACAGTCATAGACTGGAAGTAGGCTACTCCATATTTATCCACAAAGGATATCCGCAGTGCGACTAGCTGCTCTGACACCTCACCCAGCAATTGTAGACCATACCTCCTGCTGGGTGCGTTTGCTACCATGTTCCACTTCCCAGGAGTATATATTATCTCAATGTCATAGTCCTGGATGAAATATATCCATTGTCGATGTCTCACATTTAGGTCCTTCTGTGAAAAGATACACCTGAGACTCTTGTGATCAGAGTAAATAATAAACCATTCAACCATCAGGTAGTGCCACCATATCTTCAGGGCAAAGACCACTGCTGCTAACTCCAGGTTGTGGGTGGCGTAGTTCTATTCATGCTGTCTCAGTTGTCACAAGACATAAGTGATCACTAATCACTCCTGCATCAGGACAAACCCAAGTTTGGTCCCTGATGTGTCGTAGTAGACTACATACCTAACACTCTCTTCCAGTAGCCTCAAGATGGGGCATTTTTCAGTCTCCGCCTCAGCTCCTGGAAAACTCTGATGGAATCTCTATGTCAATACGAAGGGCTTCCCCTTCTTCGTCAAAGATGAGAAGGGTTCCAAAATTCTAGAAAAGTCAATCATGAACCTCCAGTAGTATTCAACCAACCCTAGGAAACTCCGCACCTCCATCACGGTACTGGGTGTCTCCCAAGCAAGCACATCCTCTATCTTCGCTGGATCCACTGCAACTCCAGCCTCTGAGATAACGTGTCCCAAAAAGTGGACCTATCATATCCAGAACTGGCACTTTGAGAGTTTACCATAAATTTGGTTCCCTTGGAGTGTATCCATAACTATTTACAGGTGATAGACATGCTCCTCCTCCGTCGTCGAGTACACCAAGATGTCATCAATGAACACCACCACGAAGTGATCAAGGTATGGATGAAAGATCCTGTTCATGAGTCCCATAAACACTGATGGGGCGTTGGTCATGCCAAAAGGCATAACCAAGAACTCATAATGGCCATACCGACATCTTAAGGACGTCTTCTACACATCCTCATCTTATATCCTGAGTTGATGATAGCCTGATCGGAGGTCTATCTTCGAAAAACAACAAGCTCCCTTTAGATAATCGAAGAGATCATCAATTCTCAGAAGTGGATGCCTGTTCTTAACGGTCACCTAGTTCAGGTGCCGGTAGTCCACACAGAGTCTCAAACCACCATCTTCCTTCTTGGAGAATAGAATCAGGGCTGGTCGTGGAGAAACACTAGGTTTTATGAATCCCCTTTCCCTACAAGTCCTCCAACTGTACCCGTAACTCACGAAGCACCAAGGGAGACATCCGATATGCTGGTGTAGATATCGGTGTCGTCCTGAGGTACATGTCGATGTAAAAGTCTACCTCGCTGCGTAGAGGTAGTCCCCAAACGTCACCAGGAAAGACATCAGCATACTAGTCCACCACTACAACATAGCTCAGACTCTCAACATCAACTGTTCTAAGGGTAAGGTTATCCAAATGATGAGTAATTGGTTGCACCCTCTGTTGGGTAAATCCATACTGTGCTGCAAAGGTTCCCTTCTCACCGGTGAAGGTAAAACTAGTCCCATCCGTGTGGACACACTGCACTTTGTGCCTAATACAGTCAATATGAGCATGGACTGTGGATAACCAGTCCATACCCAAGATGACGTCATAAGGCCTCAACACCACTACTAGGAGATCCCAACCAAAAATCTCACCTCCTAGATTAATCTCACAATTCTGGAACCAGTGTGTAATCGTCAAATTTTCTCCCATAGGAGTCTCTAGTAATAAGGATCGAGCCAAAGACTCTACTAGAATCTCTGAGCTCTGAACGAGGGTCATGGAAAAAAAGAGTGACTAACACATGTGTCTATAAATAATACAGCTAAGGTGGAGTAGACACAGATCATACCTCTAATCATCTCTGAAGCACCATGGTCATAGGCCTTAGCTGCCTTGAGCTGAGCTTGTCCATGTCCTCCTGCTCCCTGTGGTCGGGGTGGACCACCTGGTGGTGGTGGTGGTAGAACCTCGAAATGCCACCAACTGCCTGCTACACGGCCAACACCTCAGCCACGTCTGCCACCATGCAGACCTCCTCACTCGAACCTCTACCTCTACATCGACGATCCTTCGACTGTCTACTGGTCATTCATATGACGGGTCAGGTAGTGGCGAGCCATGTGAACCTACCAGTCGCACGTGTAACACTGCATGTCCCTCACATGTCTTCCTCTGCCTTGCGAGCCTCGCACCTCCGAACCTGCGTCTCGGGGTCATCCACTAGAAGGTCTGGTCCACTTGGAACTCTATGTCATCTGCCTTCTGCCTGCTGCAGACGACTCTGCTACCTGACCTCTGGTGGTGGCTCTCGCTGTGGGTGCCTGCTCAGCTAGGAAGCTCTCCACCTATAGTGCACACTCTAGAACCACATCCTGTGTCTGTATGCTGAGCGATACCATCAATGCTCTGATCTCCCATCAGAGACCCTAATCAATGGTATGGTCCCTAAAGAAAGGGTCCTGCACCATGTCAGTGGAGTAGCGGGAGAGATCAGTGAACCTCACCGAGTACTAGGCCACTGTCATGCTGCCCCGCTGTAAGTGCAGCAACTCCTGTATACGCAAAGAGTGTAAGGTCGATGGGACGAACTCTACCCTGAAAATGCCCTTGAAGTTCGCCTAGATGAGGGTCACCTCATCACATATCTGGAGTATCTATCTCCACCATCTCCCTGTTGCTGCCTGAAAAAGGCTGGCTACTAGGATCACCATAAAATCAGCTGGTGCCCCAACCAAGCGAAAAGCTATGGCCACAGCATCCAGCCAGTCCTCAGTTGCCTGTGGGTCTATCTCACCTTGGAAACTCGGAGGCCTCTGCTACTGGAACTTGTGCAATGTGCTCAGTCAATGTGCATCCTCTATTGGTGGAGATGGTGGTAACGGCTACCCAAAGGGCAGTGGTGCTGTTGGTACACCACCCGAAGGTGGTACAACTGTAAGAGGGCCCCACACCGATGCCTCATTGCTCGGTGGGCCGTCATTGCATACTCTCTCTGGAATCCTGGATGGCAGTATATGTGGCAGCATCCTGAAAGAAGATAGGTGTGCCACAGTTAAGAATTTATACATGGTGAGATGACTCAAGAGATCAAAACAGAAAATTTTCAAAACACACGTAGTTACTGTTTTTGTGCGCTGAGTCAGAAATCAGAATTCGGGGTCCTCGTGTATGGATACATCGGCCGCCGCACCAATACTAGACTCCCCAAACTAAAAACCACACTCATAACACTAACACTATTACTTCAAAGAAAATATCAAAGTCCTAGTTCTCCGATAGAACCAAACTCCTCTGATACCAATTTGTCATGACCCATCCCCCAGGGCCCGTTCCATGACTACCCAAAGCCCGCATTCCATAGGCCAGGGCCTGATGACTAGCACTGAATGGAGTATTCTCTAAAACGGGAAGGTATTCCCTTTAAACCTGTACAAACACACGGTCTAAGAACACAAAAAGAAGAAACTGTGAAGTAAACTATTATAGTAAAAAAGGAGTGCAGAAAGTAAAAGGGGATGAAATACAAGCCCTACTGAATGTACGAGTACAACTGAAAGTATAAATACAATTGAAAAGAAAAATACAACTAAAAAAGGTAAAATAGCTAATGAGTCATCCTCTGAGGGTCCTACCTGAAGGGTAGGTACAAATTGCCTCTTTAGCACTCCACGTACCCCTGTCTCCTCTGCGTACCGCCTAGTCCTGGCTCCATCAAACCTCATCCCAACTGCTTGTCTTCTGCACAAGTCACAACTAGGTGCGGGAAAAGCCCGTGCAGGGGTGAGTATAATGATACTCAGTAGGGACCCCGAGACCCTTTAAGGTCTCTCAAAATTTTACAAGGAAAACCACAAGGCATGATCTCAATCATAATGCACAAAGAAATATACACAGCTCAATTAGAGTCTCAGCTCAAACTAGGTATACAACTCAGAGAAACATGATATGATTCTAACCCACACAGGATCACTATGAATGATGATAGCCAGCCACAAATTCTCTAGGCCTAGGAACAAGTATCATTCCCAGTCACAACGTTGAACACCTCAGCTGCTGGATAACTCCTTCTCTATCTAGTACAGTGGGCTTGCCGTGTCACACAGAGGCACTTCCCACTAAACTTGAACTTCTGAGGTACTCGTCCCTATCGTGTACTATGGGTTTTCTGAGTCACACAATGCCGCTCCCCCACTATGGCCTGCTGAGGTACTCCTCCCCATTGAATACCATGGAATCTCCCCATTGTGGCTTACTTTGGTACTCCTACACATCGCATACCATGGCCATCGAGTCACTCAGAGTCGAAAAGTCAGTAGTCGTCAGGTCTCAGCCAGTCGTAGGGTTCTGTACGTAGCGCACTTGGGAGAACCACTCCCCAAGCCATCAGTCGTATTTAAACCAGCACAAAGTCTCACAAAGAAGTAACCCGATGATCCATCGCGTCACAAGGGTTTCAACGCAAGATATTGTGTATTAACCAGATTCCCAGTCTGTGCGTTATAGGCATTTCAGTGTCGAGGACCCAGTTGGATTTGGATGAGATCCAACCCGACTGTACTCCAAGTTTCTCCAAAACTCTCATGGAGTATATCAAAAGGACTGTCTTGATCCAAGGATCCCAATGCTACATATGGTTCGTCAAACAGAGATTTTGTTCTCGAGATAAGGCCCTTTAAGTGTTTCTGGGCCTGGTCGGGCCCGGGTCCGGTCCGACCCAGCCCGACCCAGTCGGGGATGGGCCGTGATGGACTTGGCCTGCTGGGATGAGGTTCGGACTAGCCTGCAAAGGGGTGGCCCAGCCCATGGGTGGGGGGGGGGGAGTGGCTCGGAAGGTGGGGCGCGACTCGCTAGGAAGGTGGCCCAACCCCCTGGCGGCGGCCCGTTGGAGGGAGGTCCGACCACGAAGGGCACGACCCACAGTGCTTCTGCCAGGTGGCTCGGGGAAGCCGATCCCCCGAGATCTAGAACGGTCAAAGGCTATTCGGCCTTTGAAGCGGCGACGCCACCTGGGCGTTGCCCGATCGCCGCAGAACCTTCCGGAGGCGCAGGTTATGCCTATTATGCCATGACTTCGGCCACGGTATCTTGCTCACTGGCAGCATGTGATGGCGTGCTGACCTTCCCTTCCACGGCCGACCGATGAGCCGACAACCTTATTCATCTATTTTGGCTGACGAGCCGCGACCCCTTTGCACACCAGCGGTTCATGATGGCACGCCGCACCTCCTCCATGGCTGGCCGGTGCCAGCCACTCCGATGTCCGCCACAACTTTGTGTTGCGGCCTCCTCTCATGGCGTGCATTGGCGTGTTTCCTCCTTCATAACCGGTTGGTGCTGCCCCACTGGCGGTCTTCCACGGAAGGTTCAAGGGTAACACAGTTGCGGAGGGTTCTGGCCGGGTTCGTTAGGCCCACGCCCTCCGCGTTAGCTCGTGATCAAAAGGAGGATAAAATCGATTTAACAATTTCTTGTATTAAACAAAAAACAAAACCCCACAAGGATACCCCATAACAACCTCCCGCAAAACGAATGATTTTCAGATCAAACCGTTAGTCAGTTGACCCATGTTCTTCATATAATTTTCAAGAATGGGGAAGAGGTAATCTTTAAATGAAATTTAAAAAAATAAACCCCCTATATCATAAGCTTGTTGGAGAGCGTTCCTTCTTGAAGGCGGATCCTGTTCTTCATTTCCCGCAACTGGTTCCCAACAACGACACTCGCACGTCATCCTTCGGATCGTGGTTTGGTGTCACCGGTCACCTCCCACTAGGATCGACTCTGTCCTCTAAGGGTTCGGCGTCGCGACACTCCTTCAGCACTTTGTTGCTTGGAGAAGCTGTGCCGATACCTCTCCCCAAGCTCCATATATATAAGAGAGGGGGAGGGTAAGTAACGACGTTGGATTTTAATGGGGATCGTCAATTAGGAAGCTTCCTAATTCCCCAACGACATCATTACCTAGGGTTAGTAGGTCAATCCATTTATTGGATTGAAACATTGCTGGCCCCACCCCTTTGCTTGTCCGTTGGAGGATATGAAATAAAATAATAAAATAATTATTATTTCATTTCTTTTAAAAAGTCGCAAAACTTAAATTTTTCTTTAGACCTACTGCGGTCAAATTAAAGCCTCCATTAAGAAAATACTAGAATTTCAGATTCAATGGTGTCCTCATATTTTTAATCCGACCAATGGTTCAAAAGTTAGAAAATGCTACTCGAGTGTTTACTGAACGTACCCAAAAAAAAGTTCAATAAATTATTAACGTTCACCCTCGACCTACGTCGGTCAAGGTTAGACTCCGCCTAAGGAGAAAACACCCCCAATAACCCAACGATACTCTTGGATTATCAATCCAAGTTACTGATTAGAAGTTATGGATTTTACAATAAAATAGTTTCCACTTAATTATTATATTTAGGGCAAAAAATTAACTTTCACTGGTGGCTCACGCCGACCAATGTTATTATCAACCTTAGGAAAGAATACCCTCACAAGTTCATCTGTGGTCTCATATTTTCAATCCGAGTTACTGTTCGTGAGTTATAATCATTTGAAAAATAAAATAATATTATTTAATTATTTTATTTACAGTTATGACATTTTCAGGTTTTCTCACAGGAGGGCCGCGCCGACTAAACTTAAGTTTCCCCTAGGGTTAACTCACCATCCTGACCACAATGGTGCCCTCAGATTTATGATCTGGGAAACCATTTAAGAGTTATTCTACTTTTTTAGGAAAACTGCTTACGTGCACTATTTAATGTTTAATAGAACTTCGACGGATCATTCCGAGCACTCCGGGCCTCAGAATCATGCACCGTCAGATTTCACGGTCTTGAAATAATTCCATATAAATAAAAAAATTATACATAAATTATAGGACATTATATTACCATAACCACATCATGACATTTATGTTAATAAGGAGGATATATGATAAGTATTACATGTTAAAATTGATCAAAAGATTGTAGTGTGGATCAATTCCTAAATGCACATTTTATACCTCAAAGGCATGATGTAAGTAGTATAAATGTTGAAAAATGCAGAAACTTCCATTATATTTCAAGTAATTAATTGAAGGTAATAGATATATCTCATAACCATATGCCAAATATCATGGAAAATGACTATCATAATAGTTTTGTTATGATGGAAATCCATTATGTCATAAGAAAATGTTTTTAGATGCAAAGAGTTTGTTAAGGATATTAACAAACTTGCATCAAGAAAAACAACAAGTGTATCTAAAGTAATCATCGTAAATGTTTCTTAGGATATTGCATAAATCCATATTATAGGAAGATGTATTCAAGTGATAGAATAAATTTCTAGAAATGGGTGCACATATCTATTAGAGATAGTGGGAGCAAGATTGACTTGGGTCCAGTCAATGCAGAAGATGCACATGTAGTTGGAATTGGAACAAGTTCCATAAGTGAATATGGAATAAGAATGTTCTAGAGACACATAATGTGTATGAAGGTTTAAATCATAGTGATAGTTTCATATTACCCATAGCTAGTGATAAGTTAGTCATTGTGAATAACAATTCCAACAAGTATGTGTTATTTTTCAATCAGCTAAGATTTACAGGGTCAATTAAAATTGAATAATGGATTCCATGTATCAAATTGAAAATGGGATTATTTTTTGGAATACTATAGTGGGTATTAAATTGAGATTATATATGGGTTGTAAAATCATGGTACCAATAAATCTTGATTGGTCATACCAAGTCATTATGCCTAAATCAATTAGAATTTTACTTGTCAAAGATAGTTTCTATGATCATTTTATTGTGTATTAGAATTCATGACCACAAATCATGGAAGATGTCTTTTTGAAACAACCAGAAAAGGATGATGACATCATATAATTCTAGTAAGGTTGTAAGTTACTGAAATCCATATTAGTGTTAAAGTAATCAATAAGATAATAAAATTTTCATTTGGAATGAATATTTTCCATGTGTCTACCAGAGGTTAGTGGGAGTGCCATTGTTTTCCAACTGAAATATGTTCAAAAAAATATGGGAAAAAATATTGGTCTTATAGTTAGTTAAGACCAGGAAGAATGCAACTCTCCTATGATTGATATAAAGTAGAAACATATGTTTTTTGGGAAGAAGATCTAATGAGGTTGATCTAACAGTTTCATGGACCTAATAAATCTTACATATAGTGAAATTGTATTGAAAAATACTGGTTGGAAAAATTACATATAATTTTTTTACAAAAGACTCATGGCATAAATGCCTCTAATAATGGATGTGTAGGAAGAAGAGGTGACTAAAGTGGTGATTTGAATTCTATATGCTCCAATGATGAATCGATCACATATGTCATGATATCTTCAAGATATTATATTATTAATATATACTTTATAGTATAAAAATATGACTTATTTCTCGGAGAAATGAAAGGAAATCAGTCAAAAATATCTGATTGTTCTTGAGAATGTAGAAAATATATGTACCTGGTAAGTGGAAAAGAAGGGATACTAGTTTTGAGGGGACATAAAAGAGTCTTCCATAGATAAATGTGATCTAAATATCACCGTATGGAAAATGTGATGAGCGAGACAATGTTATAGAATCATGTGGTATCCATACATAAAAATATTGAGTACATTACAACTTCTGAGGATGTTAAGAAGGAGTTATTAAATTAAATGACTTGTTATAGTTATTGGAATTGAACAAAGTAAATTTTTAGCATAAAAATAATTCTGTTATTGGTACTATCCATGATTTCTTATTTTTATAGTAGAAAAAATGGATACACTCGGGGATACCATCTCTTAAGAAGTTTTACACAATTAGGTGAGGTCCCACATAACAGAATAGGCATGCTACAGAAATGTTGATGACCTAGGAAATAAATCCACAAATTAGTAGAAACATGATATTTATCATGTTAGAGATAACAAGGAAGGTTAGAAAGTTAGATCTAGTGAAAGTGGGAGTGATTTAATAGTGGGTTTTCTAGACCCAACATGAAATATAATTTTGATTACCATATCATGTATATAGTTAGATATACATGATGTATTCTTACCATCAAAGTGTAGATAATTGTACATCCACTATTTAATGGTAATTTCCATAGGTTAATTCTCATATCAAAAAGTTATAGCTGATCCCAGGCTATAATGAGAACCTTAAGAAACTATAAAATTAATCTTAAAAAAAGACATATGGTTTAGATACATCATACTGACAAGAAAAAGTTGATGTATAGCTATCAGGTGTTGGGGGATCATAACCATTGAGACTTGTTTTCATGAAGTTATCACTTAGTGAACTATAGTAGAGAGATCACGAGGACAGACCCACCAATAGGAACCCACATGTTTTTGGTGCCATTGGTTGTTCCTATATACAAACATGTGTATTAGTCTCCTGACTTGAGATAATTACTAGTGTGTTTCATTTGATCCTATACTATGATGCAAGGGAAAACCCATAATAATGAAATCGTTGCGAGTTAGCTTATGTTTGGTGCGTCATTAGCTGTATAACATTGGTCTAATGGTTATGAATGGATTTTTCTCTTCCGGGTTAAGGAAGTATATATACAAATCTTGTTGATAAGGATGGTAGTGCCTTCATAAGTCCTTGGACAAGGAATTCAAGGGTAAATCTGTCCAGTTATATCAACAAACAACAAAGAATGAAAAGTGTAATGACAAAAGTGTTTTCCATACTTTATAGGATATGTAAAGACAAAGAGATTACTATACATAGTACGTGTTCATAAGTTGATTGTCATTTCTATGATGATCCTAATCTATTTAGGGGATTTGATGGGTTGATAGAATTATCTCTTGGTTTATGGATATTATTCAGTTCTTTCGAGATAAGATCTTAGAGTGTCATAAACAAGAGCATATTCAAGAATCTTCCCTATTCAGTCGAATATGTATATTGGACATTGTGGGCCCTTCCACAGGGTCTGAGTAATTTATAAGACATTGTTTAATAAATAATATATCAATTTATATTATAAAAGTAAATAATAATTGTGTTGTATTTATTTATTAAAAGTATTTACATGTTAAGTAAATACGAGGAATAATATTAATTGAAAAAATTTATTATTTTAACATTATTGGTTCGTTTAGTATTATATGGGAATTATGAGTTGAGGTAAATGACTCAGTTTTATCACTTATTATCTTAAACATATATTACAATTATGTGATAAAATATAAATAATATTTAGGATGTATTTAAGTTCTTTATAATTATTTATCTAGAAGACATTATATAAATGGGGGTTAGGGAACCCTTCTTTGTATTTTGAACATCCACTATAAATAGAGGAGATAGAATATCACACAATGACGATTCATTGTGAGATTTATAGAGCCTATCTATTCTCTCGGACTTTATATAGATATAATATCTTTATCCGGAAGATCATATTGAGTTCATCTCTATCCATCAATGGTTACTCAAAGTAGTTATCATCGAGATGTCAATGGATTCATCAGATATCCATGCCAACCCCCAAAATTTGATGAACAACGATCCTGCATATTTTTGAAGAATGTATGGTTGATATATAGGGATAATTATTTGGATCCTTTAATCAATTATCAACAAAGACTAGTATATTTCATTTGGTAATTCATATCAAGAAATATATGCTGTTAGTTTATGTTTTTGGGATCTGTTTGAATTTTCAAGATCCTCGTACCGTACCAGGGCTCAGATCATCTGAGAAGACAAGTGTCGTTTCTCCAATGATGAAGCATTTTAGAATCACTAGCCAACCAACTTCTAATGTTGACCTAGTACCTTCATCATCTTAGTGTAAATACCACCTCATAAATTTCATTATAGATTCTAACTGTCAAATGAATGACTGCCTTCATCAATTAAAATGTCATGCAAACCTCTATGCATGACCTTAAAGAAAAATAATATTTTTTTGTCATCATAAATATCTCTTGTTTTTTTTAATTTCATTAAAATATTATTATTTAATGATTCCATGTTATTCTAAGAGTATTTGTTTTCTTTAAGAAAACATGTCCTTCAAGAAAATAATTATTTTTTAGGTCTTGATCCAATTAGAAACCCCTCAACAAATAGTTTTCATATTTTATGGAATTCACATAATTCTTAAAATGCTATAAAAATGTTAAATATTCTAAAATATCTATAACATTGCACAAGAAATATAAATAGTTTATCAATCATCTGATTTATAAGGAGATTTTTCCTATCATGATTCCATTTCCTTCAGATGAATCCATAAAAATTCTCTAAATATCACCAATTAATCCAATCCTACCAAAAACATATTGACAAATCACTAACATCATATGAAAGTTTAGGACCAACAACGTCCTTATGATAGATTTAAAAAGATGATTCAAAGTCATATTATCTCTAATAGGAAAAAAATATAAAGATTTAGTCAAATGATTAAAAATTACCCTTACCTAATTATTACCTCAATATACATTTAGTAATCCAACTATAAAAATATATCATATAAAGAAAATGTGAATATTTAGTCAACTAATTAATTGTAACCCATATTGAATTATTACTTTAATATGAATTAGGCAATACCACCATAAAATCCAGGGATATATTCTCTTATTTATATTTAGGAATTAGAAACGATTGAGGGATTCACTTAAAAAGTTATCAATAAGCTTTAACTTGTTTACAAGTCAACCATTTCAATATAAAATAAACAATATCATTATTCATTTCCTCCCACCAATATTATTATTGAATGTCCCTATAAACATTAGTGTGACTGGTATGAACCAAATATAGAGAGCTATGAGTCTCACTCAAAATTTCATTTTTAAATTGAAAATACAATGATATAAATAGACTCTTTCCAAATCTTATAAAATCTTCTTCTTTAATGCTAAACACAGATATATTTCCTTCCTTAACTAGTTATTTATTTATTTTTATACCATATTATTCATTATAATAATTATTTCCAATATGTCTAACTGTACTGATATATGATCCAAAATAAATGGCTTTTTTAGATAGAGAGCTTCCATTTCTAGTTTCATTAAATCATTAAATATAGTTTTATGTTCTAAACGTAGAATAGTTGATTATACATTGTTTTTTTAATCATATAATCTACCAGCACGTTTTCTTCACCTAAATGGTAGTGGATTATACAATCATAATCCTTTATCAGTTCCAATTATCTGTAATTCATCCTGTCCAACTCGTTTTGAGCTAATATATACTTTAAACTTTTATGATCCAAATATATATATATATATATATCACAGTTATACCCATATTAATTTTTTCTCTATTAAAAATTACCATTTCTTGTTCAAGGAAAATTGTAGTATAGTTTTTCTATTAGGGTTTGGATTGGCATGATTCATATGTTATTACTCAATCATTTTTCATTAAAACACACTAAAAGAACACTAAATAAGAATCACTATAAATGGAAAACAACCCATTTTTATATGAAAAATATTATAATATATCATTACATGATATTCTTTTTAATTATAAAAATAATTAATTTTATTTATTTGTCCAAATTAATTAAACTCCACTTTCTTTTTACTTGTTTATTAGGATAGATAATTGAGCAATGTTTTTAGTAGACCATCATTAGTAATTTTCTACTTTAAGAAGAGTTCAAATCATTATGAAAATTGTAGGTTATAGAAACCACTTTAGTTTTAGAAGGATAAAAAAGTATACCATCTTTAGAAATAACATTTCAAAGAAATAAAATCTCTTATGACCAAAAATCTCATTTCCTAAATTTTCAATATAAGTAATTTTATTGAAATATTTGTAGAATAATATTTATATTTTTTTCATAATCCTCATAAGTCTTAAAATATACTAATATTTAATCAATGAATACCAAACAAAATTTATCCAAATACATACCTGCCACACAATTCATGAGATCTAATAATATTGTGAATTTAGTTGCTAACCCAAAGGGTAGAACCTCAAAATTTTAGTTTCCATAACTAATAAAAAACACCATCCTCAGAATATTCTAATTTTTTACTTTCAGATAATGATCTCTAGAATTGAGGTTAATATTTTAAAAATACGTAGAACCGTAGATCTGATAAAACAATTCATCGATAGGAGGAAATGGATACTTTATCTTAATAGTAATAGTATTGATTTCTCTATAATCAAGGAAAAGAATCACTGATTCATTTTCATTCATAACAAAAAAATTGGAGGGCCTCATATTGATGTTCTATGGTACCTCAAACCCATATCATGTAATTATTATAATTTTTTTCAAAGGCCAATAGTTCAAGTAGATCTATTTGATAGAAAATTGGATTAGAATTGAGAACAATGTTAATAGCGAATTCAACCTCTATATATGGAATAAGACTAGAAAAATCATTATAAAAACATATAATTTTTTTCTTTCAATAGGAAGATCACTATGATGAATAGTTCCTGTTTTTTCAATGAAATGTGAAATATAAAATTCACCCCCATATTTACTCTATTTCTTATCATCTTTATTTTTTATAATAGGTATACACTTATTCTTATATAAAAAGTTAAACTCATTCTAGAGATTTAATACTACTTATTTAACTATGAAATCTATATTATCATGATAATCCAAAATCCAATCCATACATAAAATAACCTCAAACTCTACTATGGGTATGGATAAAACATTTTTAAGAAAACCCATTCCACAAAAAACTATAGGGACATTTCTATAAACCTTTGTTTCCTTTATACTTGCTCCCTATTTTTTTTATAAAAAGTCATGACCCTATTTCATGAGGTGATATTTTCATTTTAATGGTAAATTTATTAGAAATAACATAATGTGTATATCTAGAATCAAACAAGACATTGGTATATTTTTAATAATCATGTAATGCACCTGTCACAACTTCCTTTGATTGTCATGAATCTACCGATGTTGTAGAAAATTACTTTTCCAAAATTTATAGCTTTTAATCGTAATGATTCATACCTTGAATAACTATCTTCAGATAAATGTCCATAATGACCAAATCCATTATAATAAATATATTTCACTTACAGATGACCATAAAATTTCCAATTATTAATATAATATATACAATTTTTCTTGATGTCATGATCCAAATAACCAAACATACCACAATAATAATAATTTTCAATCAGGTTAGACATTCATTAATAAGTTTCTTACCACATTTATAACATGATGGATGTTTACCTATATGCCTCATTGATTAATTTTTTTACCATTTCAAACCACCTTGACCACTTCTCATAGTTGATTATATGAGATATATGAGTTTCTAAAAAAAAACCAATCAACTTTTTCAACACATCAAAAAACATTATCATAATATTAACATTTATAATATTCTAATTCTATTTATAAACATGGTTTATGTCCCATGTAAGATGAATTAATTTTACTTTCATAGTCTAGAATAATATTCAAGGTATACCTAGTGAAAATGGTAAAATTTTATTTTTTAATGGAAAATGAGGTATCTTTATGAAATCAACACCAACAATTTACTTTCCATTCTAAGATAAATAAATTTCTAAAAATATTTTTCAAGAAAGAGATATTTAAATAACTTTCATTCCTTATTATCAATTTCTATATTCTCCTTAATAATTTTAGTAAAATAATGACAATGATCTGCTTCACCTTTAAAATGATAAATTGTAAAAGTTTCTTTTATCACACTCTAAACAAACCACAATGTCAAATATTTTTCTAATTCATTATTTCAACCTTTAGAAACTAGCAGATATGAGTTTCTACTAAAATTCAGAGGCTGTTGTTTCATGAAATTCTCCATTATTGATATATTCCTCTATAGAGAATTTTGTATCTCTCATGAATAGGAACCACCATTAATAACATGATTCAATTAAGTTAATATTGATACAAACATCATAGCACTGAATCCATCCATTTAATGTTTCTGATTTAGAAGAATATTATTCCTCTTTTTGCCTTCCTACTTCATTCACTACGTTACCTCCATGGAAGAAAATTATAAAATGGAAATATATTAGATTAAGAAACATGTAAATTGTAAAAAAATATCTCAAGATAGTATAAATAGAAATTAATATTCTAATATTTTATTTCCTTATTAGTATACTAACTAATAAATTTATCTAAACTGTTATCTAATGTCAACTCTAAAGAAGCAAAACTTAAGCAACCCATAATCATGATTTTAATAGTAAGGATTTTACTTTATTACATTCCAATGATATTTTATGTTTAGAGTTTTTGAGCTTCATAACAAACCATTACATAAAAAACAAATAAAAAATTGTACTTTTAATCTAAACACCATTTTGAACCCATAATCAAAAGCACTTTCAAGCATCTCATTACAATACAATGAATTATCCCATTCTTTTTACATCTATTAAAAACCCAAAAAAATTCTTAAAAATAATGGGAATTTAATTTACTTTATAAAACAATGAAAAAATAAATAATATGATTTAAAATGTATAATAGTTATGATATTGGGAAAATCATGTGATATGATAAATGTTAAAAAAAATCAATTCGTAGTTTTTGTAAAAGAGTCAAAATTAACCCGCATGAAAAAAGTTATTAAAAAGATTATAAGAAATTAAAGGAAAAAATTAATGAAATTAATATTTAATAGTATTGCAGGGTAATTGTTTCAAAAACAGTAATAAATAATATAGATGTGTAAGAGAAATATTCTAAAGGAAAACTTTAAAACATGGTTTTAAAGAAAAATCACTAACCTCATGTCCTAAATCAATTCATTATTATCTTCCATTCTGAATAATAAAATGATATTAAAAATTAATTTATTTAAAACAATTTTAATTTTTATTCCATTTTCATTATTCCTATTATTTTATTTATTATCACATTTCATTTATTTAATTAATCAATATAGTAAAAGTTGGTTGTTTTGGAGTTATTTGGTTCTTAAAATCAAGAACAAAATTTTCATTTTTATAATAGTAAAAGGTTATTTTAAAAATATTACATAAGATCTATAATGTTCAATGTATTCCCTCGATGTCATTATAATAGTGAAATACCTCAATAATATATGAAATAGTTACTTTTTTCATGAATCTTGTATAATTATCTTATCTCTAAAGTCTAACAATATACAAACTAGTTTACTGTTAATTTCATTTTAAAAATGGATATTTAACCACCCTAAAATCATAATTTGAAAATTAATTGAATTTTAATTTTATATTCAATCATAAACTCATTTTTTTTAAATCATACATGAAAACGTTAGTATATTAGAACATTATCATTCAATTAGGTAATGTAAAACCACCACAATGAGTAATGATTTTATAAATAGTTCAGAAGAATGAAAATAAAATAAGTATTTGAATTTTTATAAAATAATTACAATAAAATTAAAATATTTTATTATCTTTACTTTTAAAAGCTACATAAGTTTTTTAAAAAGTGGGAGGATAATTGAAACGAAAAGACATAGTTTTGGAAAAACCTATATTTTTACAAAGTAAAAGCTTGTAAAAGGATTTTTTTCTAGAGAGATAGGATTCTATATTATCCTTTATGGACCATGGATAAATAATATCATGTAAATAGAATAATACTAGAAAACTTTGTTGAGTTTTATAAGATTTTTCAATACTAAATGATAATTAATAAATAATAAGTGGGTTTGGAAACCCTTACCTTTCTCTTAGAACCACCCACTTTGGATTGAGTCTAAATCCTTTTGATAAGGAAATTATATCAATGATATATCCTTTATAAAACTGGAAAAGAATTTTAGAGAGTTATTTTGAAAAAATAAGAGAGGGATCCGAACAACAAAATATTTTTGGAAAGATTAGAATGTGTACTCTTTTTTTGGTGAAAGTAGATAGAATTTTCATAAATACTAAATATTTAATTGTTAAAAATGCAATATAAAAAAATTTGGATAATAAAGTGAAAAGAGATAAAATTATAATTCCTTAAAAATCTCTCCCAAGTTTAATCAATTTATGATTCACTGTTTATATAAATAAACTCTATAAAGTTATTTTCAAGATTATTTTTATTCTATTTTTTAAAAATTTATATAATAATATAATTAATATGTGAGCACGTATATCATCATTTATCCTTCATATTCATCTAAACAATCAATCTAACACCACAATTAATCTAAATTAAATCACATTTAATGTTATTAAAATCCTAATGTTTTGAGGTTTCTACTGCTTTCACAAGAACTGTGTCGATGCTGCATAAGAATTTTTGAAAATTATACTAATATTTGAAATTAAAGTAAAATTACTACTATAATTTCATACTCATCATTATGGTTATATATATCTTTTAATATTATATATTTATACTCTTTCATAGAATGATAACTTATGGCTTATGTTATCTTGACATTTCTCACCCTATGCATGCACTACACATGCATTTGGGTATGTTACGTGTTATATAACATAAAAAATCATAAATATATATAAAAATAATTAATTATACATCATATTTATTTTTATCATCTATAAATAACTTTAGACTTCACAAGTTCTGTCTTAAAAATACCAAATTTGACTTTTCTAGTGCTTTGTAGTCATTGCATTTACATTGATAATGATTTTCATATTTGTCTTTGAATAAATATTAATCTATTTAAATTGAATAATTTTTATTTTACTTTTTGTATATTTTCTTCCATTATTCATCCCATAGGTTTTATTTCATTTTATTCCATATTTGTTTCATGAGGATATCATAAAATATAGAGTATTCTTGAAAAAAATGTATTTTATCCATTCACTAAAAACTTACCATTCTCTGAAAGAAAGAAAAAAATCATCATTTTTTTTTAAAAATTATGAAAAAATGTATTACATTTTATAAAACTAATTTCACAAGAAATTATAAATTTTACTTTTAAATAAAATCATATTGTACTTGGGAAAAAATATTTAAAATTAAAACTATTTACTTTTTCAATTAAAAAAATATTATTTTTCAAAAACATAATAAAATTATTTATAATATAATAAAAAAAATAATAATATGAAATTATAGAATAAAAATATTCAAAATACAAGAATTGTCTCAGAATGGGGGTGCTATATGGCTCCCCTTGTTTGCAAGTTGTTTCTTTTATGTGTGGGGGTGTATGGGGGATCTGTTTAGTATACTGAAAATTTCATTTGAACCCTCTAAACATCCTTCACCCAAAGGGATCAATATTTTGTCATTTTATGATCTTTTAACATATAATTTAAATTATTAAAAAAAATAATATATATCTTTATAAATGGGATTGATCAAAGAAAATTACTTGTTTCAATCATTAATGATAAATTTAATGAATTGAATGGACATAATGTGATTGGATTTTAGGAATTCATGTGTTGAATATGGTTAGTATTATTATTAATTGATAATAATAATATTTAGTTAGATTTTTTAAAACTTAATTTTGAATATTTAATTAATCAATTGGGATTGTTAAAAAATCACCTAAGGTGGTGATTAGTCTACAATGTTATATCGGTGGTTGTGATAATATGATATAAGAGAGGGAAATAAAATCATTAATATTTATAATACTTATTCCTATATTATAATGAAAACAAAAAATTAATATATATAAATAGTTATATCAAATAACCTAAATGAAGTGATCATACCAAAATATAAAATATTAGAATAATACAATGAAGTAAAAAGGTATATGTGTATAAATAGAGATAAAAATAGATGAAATTTATGTTAAAGTAAATTATGAATATTTTATTCTAATTAGTAAATTAAAAATTATTTCTTAATAGTTTTTTTATTAAATTATATGTGTTATTAATAATGAAATCAATAGATTGAAATGGATGATATAAATTTTTTCATTTATATCATGGCCTGAAAGCTATTGTGACAACAAATTTGGATAAATAAATTGTTTTTCCTTGTATAGTAATGATAATTAATGTTTAAAACATTAATAGGAATGAAGTGAGGGTCAAATATATCATAAATAAATGTTTCGATAAATTTGAAACTAAAAAATAGAATGTTTTGAAGGTCCCGATGAATATTCTATGACTGATGGGAAGATATAGAGTAATGTTGATGTGGAATTTTAGAATCTATATAATATAACTTTTCTAATAATTATTTAGATAAGCTTGATAGTGATGGATACAAATAATGGAAGTATATTTGACCACTTCAATTAACAAGAACATGAATTATCCCATGGAAGGTGATATTATCTTTTATATGATGTGGCTAATAGAATAATTCCATAAATAATAATTTTTATTGTGTTATCATGATCTCTCTAGGAGAATAGATGGTGGGAATCCATTAAGGATGATATAATTATGATTGACACAAATCTCTCTGATTGCATACAATGTGATTGTTCTATGTAATTTCATACCATGGGTTATGATATACTCTATTACTAATGGATATTAATGTTTTTGGAATGTTGGAGTGATATTCGTCTCCACTCACCCTATCACTATGGACATAGTGGAATGATGATTACCTTATTATTCTAACCCATTGATCTATGGTGATACATATTAATACTTAAATGTATATACCTCAACTAACCAAAAACTCGGAGTTTTGGTAAACTCTATATCTACACAATGATAGGTATAGATGAATAATTCCTATATGACATTTTATATGACATACATTTATATGGGTAATTCATCTAGTATCCCTAATTTGTGATTATATATGATAATTCACATAAGGGGTGATAATTTTACTCTTACACATTACTATGATCAAGGTGAATAGAGATGTACTATATGTTATCTCTTCTGCTAACTAGAACATTCTGATTAAGAGAACCAAATATACAACAACATACCTAGTGATGTTTATTTACACTAGTAATTTATTATAAAGTTATATCATAGGGTAGTAAATTCTCTATGATATCTAGTTATGCATAATATTTATAACTTTAGTGATATATATTTCCCCCACCACTTTAGAGAATGATGGTGACATCTGTTCCACCTTGAATTTCCTGGCTGATGCATTTAGGTTGACTTATCAAGAGAAAAACCTATGAAAAAATGTGACTTCCTACTGTTTAGATTTTATAAACAACATTTTTATTGGTCAAGTGATATGGAAACGAGCCATGGGATGTTTGGTTAGGATTTATCATGTGTATAATTATGTATTATATTGAAATTAGGTGGTTTTTATTTTTATATACTTTTTTTACTATTAATGTTTTTAGACCATATACACGTATGGGATTGAATTATTACTTTAAGATACAATTATATGAATTATGTTTTTCCGATGAATGTGAAATTGTGCATTGTTCACATTATTCCCATGATGATTAAAAAATTTCTATGATGGATATCCATAGATAGTTGAGATGGATAGATGATATAGACAGTTGATAGAGAATAGATTTTACTATGACGACCACTATCATATCATAAGTGACCATATGTATATCTATTCATGATGTGTTTCTATGTCTGGTTATTCCTTTATATCATTTCATATTATATATCTATTTATGATTATATTTGAATTTATTTTTACATGGCTTTCAATGATTGATTTATATTAATGTGGTTGATATTTCATGATAATAGTTTACATTTTATTTTAGAGGTAATTCGTTCCATTCCTATGTGGATACCTTAGCATCAGCCACATGTCCTATTAGATATAGTTTTAAGAGTTCACCTACTAGTATTAAATCATTTTGCAATTTAGAATTAATTATTTATGATGGATATCAGTGTAGGAAGCTGTGAGGATTGATTGTGATATTTTATAGAAATACTTACTATGGATCTCTAATACATGTATTTATTGTGGGGGGATTTTAAAATGTTATAAAGATGATGTGTTCCTAAGAATGACTCTTATAAATGGTACATGAATAATTCTTTAGTAAGTGAACTAGGATTTTAAAGGAGGATAATATAGATTTTTTATTTCAAAGTTATATTTCTATGATTTTATTTAATGAAATACAAATATAATCTATGTGAGTTAGAAAACTGGAAGATCCATTGAAATCTACCTTCTAACTATGAGATCGATATTGAGGTGTCGTATTATAGCTAGTGGGAATATATTTTTGAAATTAATACGAGGTTTTCTATATCATGGGATATGATAATGATAAGACATAGAGATAAATGGTGATACATAATTCCAAATACTGAGATAATGGATTTAAAATAACTAGAGTAAACTCAATTTGTAGCCTCACTTCATGGTGGTATCTATTCCCACTAGTATTATTGAGTTTTTTATTGTTATCTTTTGAATTTTTATATTTTTTATATGACTTTATTGAATGTGGAGTTACTTGTTGTATATTATATATGACTCAATAGACTTATGAATGAATTTTAGTTATATAATATTGAGTTTTCTCCAATTTGGCTTCCACCAGTGGGTGTATTAATGTGTGATATCCTTGTGATTTAAATAGTGTAGTAGAGTTATAGAATGTACATGGAAATATTTAATTGAAATAGATGTTGTAATGAAAATAATTTTATGTGTGGGATTTTACACTGTTAACTAACAAGTAATAATTACTCTATGTAAGTAAATAATGAATTTAATCTCAATTTCTAGATGAGAGGAGACTACATGGATTTATCTAGTGATACCTCTCATTTTAATTGAGACTATCTATTAGTGTTAGGTTTGTATGATTATTGGTAATTATATATGATTATTATTGTTTGGTTCATCAAATATGAATATTATATATTTTGATGGAATCCACAGTATCAGTCAAGTCTAGTAAGGTGTTATGATTGTGTCAGGATAAGATTATTCATAGTCTTCCATAAATAGACATGATTTTCTACTTTTGATACAGATGAATTTTCCCTCAATGAATTATTAACTATTTTATAAAATGGTTAGAGAAATATGGGTATTGATGTCATGACCCTTTGAAAGTTGATTATACATTAGCGTGATAATGACTTGACCCATTATATAAGTATTTAAAAATATCAATTTTTCTAATTCAAGAGGTAAATAAATTTTAATGATTTCTAGAGTGGATGACGTGGTAGTAGAATTGGGTTTATTATATGCCATTGTGATGAAAGATGGGAATAGAATAATTTAAAATTTCTTCTTTAATGGGAGTTTAAAGATGTTATGTGATCATTGATTTTAGTTAATAAATAAATGTGAGTAGAAACAATAAAGATGTATTATGTTGTGTGATGCATGTGGATTTTGAAAAAGTGTTGTTATCTTAATGATGGTAGTACTTTCTAGGGAGATGAAATTTATAGTGTGATTAGATTATTTTATATAACTGATAAATTTCATAAGATTATGAGAACAAGTCTAATAGATATTTCCACTAGCTTGAGTGATTAGCCATGCAATAATGGGTTCATTACATGAATTGATAATGTATTTAGGTAATTAAAAAAGTGACTGTGAATGATTTAATTTCTAATCATCACTATTGTTTTCTGAGTAAACATGTGTGCCTTTTTTACCTTTGATCCTTAGTTCATTAAAAAGGAATTAAATATTATTTCCCCCCTTGTATGAACCTATTATTGGGTTTTTATAATGAAACAAAAGTATAAATTAATGATTGGAAGGTAAACCTAGATAAATATTTATGCATTATTGAGATCATATTCACTTTTAATTTTTTTGGTCATCTTGGAAATTGGATGATGAAATCCATGGTGTTTTTTTTTCAAGTTATACAATGTTTTTGAGATTACATGGGTCTATGGAGGAATTTTTTATTTAGTATTGACGATCTTTGAGTTATTTTAATAATTCATGAGGAGTGAATGTAACACCTCATTTTTATAATTTTAGATATATTTTGTAATATACTTTTTTTTGATTGAAAATAGAAAAATATTTTATTATCTTATGGATGAATGGTATTAGTATAGGATATTTGAAGCACTGTATGGAGCCCATGTATTTTACATTTTTTACAAGATATTTTATTTTTTGTGCCGGGAATTACCAAGACCCATTATAATAGATTATTGCATTGTTATATAAATATTATAGAAATTTTATTATGGGTTTAATTAAAAAAAATGTTCAATAAATATATTTATGGGTTTAAAAGAAAAATATATATATATGGTGTGCATGTGAACATTTTGGATTATTAGTGTTATTTAAATTGTAATATTTATTTTCATTTTAATTTTGGTTTTGATGGAAATTTGGAAATAGATGGAAATTCTTGGTGTGTATAGACACCTATAGAAAATGATATATTTTTAATTAATCATAAATTTTAACATTATTATTATATCAAACCCAACTTATAATACAAGGATATTTTATATTTTTATATGAACATTCAATACATTATACAAACATATGCCTAAAAACCATAATAGTTTAGTGACTTTAGAGATATGGATACAAAAAAACTTATTAATTAGTGAGAAATATAATCTCCCAGTAAGATCATAACATCTAACACACTTTTTAGAGAAATCATAAATAATACCTATCTTCATTACATGGGAAAGAAAACATAAGGGTGACATATGGTGCTCAGAAAGTGTAAAAAATAGGGATACATAAGCATAACATTTTCATGAAGTTATGAGAACAAGAGAATAACATTTGAAAACCATACCCAACATATGAAATATCATAATCATTAGTCATGACATAAATATTAGCATCTCATAAGAATTTAATCATAAGGAAATCAATGAATGAGATCCGTGGGGGAATAACATTGGAATTAGACATAGATTTTTGGCATAGACATCAACTTATTACATTTAGAACATTTATGAATAGAGACAAGTTCATTAATTAAGTTAAGCACATGAAATAAGGCCCTCAAAAAAACTTATGGATATTCCACCAGGTCAATGAATAACATTATAGACTTGAAAGAGTATTCCACACATAACATTATAGACAAGAAATACTGGTCCACTCAAAACATTATTAGCATGTAATGAGGTACATGGATAACATTATAAACATGTAATTAGGTTCATGTATAACATTTTTAACATGTTTCAGGTTCACGGATATCATATTTACTCATGAGTTATCCTTATTTACCTAATTCATTGGAGGAAGATTTTATCCCACCCATCATATAATGAAAAAAATATTTATGTGTGCCAAAAAGTCATAAAAAATAATCATATCATAACCCAAGAAATTAAATGGGGTTGAAAAATAGTTTATCACGTCATAACCTATATAAATGAGATAGGTTTCATAATCATTTCATCATTTTATTATCAAATAATAGATGAAAAAAGGTTTCAGGAGAGTTCTATCATGGTATAACCCATGGAAGAGAGGAAAATTTCATAGGCATCTTATCATGATAAACTATTCATAGAAATAATAAGAATTGTATCCTAAATTCATATCCCTAGAAAATCATAAGTTGCATCAATGTATATCATATTAGTTGTAAAATTATTTTGATCGATCATTTATAATATACCTTGAGGAAAGTATCCTTTCCAATTTGAAAAAACTTTTTAAAAACATAAAACATTTTAAAAATATTTTTCACTGAAAATAACCATGAAATAATATAAAGGAAACTTAAAATAAAATAATTTTCATGATTATGGGAAGGCATTGTCCAGTAATGTAACAGACATTGTTTAGTACTATAGCAGCTGAAACTATTCATCTATTTGGGCTTTTGGGCCACTGGTTTGGGTCTCAGGTATTTTAAGGCCTTCGGGCTACCCAAGGACTTCAAGCCAGTAAGGATTTCGGGCCACCTCAAGGCCTTTGAGCCACCCCAAGGCCTTCGGGCCACCTCAAGGCCTTTGGGTCACCTAAAATTGTGCTTAAATGATCAGAAAAACTTTACAAGGAGCATACACCAGATGAGGAATCAGAGCAAGCACATTTACCCAATAAAAAACTAAGAGTATTTTTCATAAAAAGTGGGTATGGAATTTCCATCGGGACCTACGAGTTCTTGCATGGGAATCCTATCCGAACAAGCCATGGGAAGGTGTAGAGATGATATCACGATGAAGAAGCTGGGGAGGAGCAGTTCCAAGTATAGTTTGTATATTTCCTAATACCTAAGAGTCACGTAATCTCCAATCTTATTCCCCTTTTAAGGGTTCCCCCTCATCCCTTGAAAGGGGGGTTATCATAAAATCAATAAAAATAATGCCTTCGGGCAATAAAGCCTTGAGTTGATGAAATAAAAATAAGTCTTAAATTCCTTCGCACTCATTTAAAATTCTAGTATATTAAATATATGTTTATAGTACATATATTAAATAACCAAAATTATATATATATATATATCATACCATTTATTATTTACTTATTTCCTTTTCACCCATTTATTAACAATTCCATGTCAAAGTTGTGTATTTGGTAATACTCACTTTGTTTTTTCTTATATGTATGGATTTTTAATTTACAGTCTTCTTAATTAGATAGTGGTTCCATAATATCTAGAATAATAATAATGAAATAATTATCATATTTATACATAAATTATAATTCTAGTACCAATCATGAAATATGGTTTTAATAAATGATGTATGTTTCGATCAAGGAGAAAGTAGGTCCTACGTACACATGTGTAACGTTTCCTTTTTTAAAGGATCATTATAGAAAGGAGATAAGTAATATATTATATTTATATAATTATAATAATATCATAAATTAAATATTATATACTTTTACATATCATCCATGTGGTATGGTGATGAAAAGAGAGAGCTATATCACTTCTTGAAGGCAGTAGTCCACACGTACACGAACGATGTTAACATCTTTTAGTGAGGAAAAATGTAATAAATAAAATGATATATTATATTTTTATAATGATAAATATTTAATTTATATATTAATTATTTCATTTTTATCTCAAATATTTATCCTTCTTATCTTTCATGTAAAGTGTTAGGGAAACACGAATCACATCGCTTTGCGAGGTTGTAGTTTTCCATACACACGAGTGACATTATCATAACCCATATGGAATGGAAATAAAAAAATTACATATTATATAATGAATATATAGGTATACTTATCCTATAATTATAACAAATACAATCTATATCCAACATATTAACCAATTGTGAGAGGTGGTAATGGGAAAATGAATGACCTCAATTCGCCAAGTGGTAGTCCGATGTACATACAAGCGACAAATTTATAACCCATTTTATGGAAGTGTAAATGGTTTTAGATAATTAAATTAGTATAAAAACATTCCAGTATGATACTGAGGTTAATATATAAAATCATTATAATAATAATTTAAAGAGTTTTATTAAGAAATAAAACAAAAACACTCATTGATGAATGTTACCTCTTCTTCGAGTATCATCCATAGGTTTACAAAACATCCTTGTTAGGTTGGATTTATGTCTAAAATAAGGCTTATAGAATTATAGTAGGAATTTTGGGATGTGATTTGGTTAGGTATTTTCTGAACCAAAAGGTTTTTATGGTGTGAAGAAGAGAGGAGAAGGGGTGGCCTTTATAAGTGGGGGAGATGGCACAAATGGTATTTTGGAAATGAAATAAGTGATCCCACATTTTTCACATGTAACAAGGGTAAAAAATTGGTTATTATTGAACATTATAGGTATAATGATATAAATAATTCCATAAAATAGCTTTTATAAAATATTATATGTCATTTTATGCCTTATCTTTTTAGTTTTATCCCTAATAAACCCATTTGTACCTTAACTGTAGTAATTAATTATTATTATTTTCAGTATTCATTTTGGAATTTTTTTAATATATTAGATAATATAAATAATGGTGATTAAAATTTGGAATCCATTTTTCTTAATTCCATTTATATAAGTGCTAAATTTTAATTTAAAATAAATCCCGTAGATGTGATGATAAAGAGTGTTTTAAAAAAAAGAAAATGTTCCAAAGTTTACAAATTCTTTATATCAAAGTTCAATATGAAATTGATTCCAATGAAATAAATTGGGTTAATAGATATATAATTGAATTAATTTTAATTTATATTTTTAAAATATTATTTAACTTTATAATTAAATTAAATAAAAAGTCAGTATTCTATAAAAATCCAGTATTTTTCACTATTCATGAAAAAATGAAATGTTTTAGAAAATTATCAAAAAATCCCCCAATACTAACCTTGTTATTAAAAATTAAAAAAAGAACTTTATTTTATCAAATTAATTTTCTAAATGTTTCAAAAACTAATTTTATTACTGTTCTAAAATTGAAATAAATAGAACATTTCTTTAGAAAATTGTATTTCTGAAACATATAAAGACTTTATTGAGAAATTAATTACTTTTTAAAAAATATGTTTTCCTTATAAAAAAAATTACAAATAATATTAAAAATTTATTTATCCCTATATATGAATCCAATTTAATGGTTTAGAAATAATTGTTTTTAAATATTAATATTAATTGTTTGTTATGGTTTGTTAAAACTCAGTGTTTCATTTAACAAAAGTGAAACATGGTGTTACGTGTGATGCAAACTAAATTTGGTGTTACATGTAACATTAGGAAAACATAGTGTTTCTTATAATGAATTATAAACTAGATATTATATGTAATGATTTTTTTAAATGAATATGTTTATTTCAAACAAATATTTCACAAAAATGTCAGTGGGGTTACATTTTACCCCCTTAAAATGAATTTATCCCTAGAAATTTCTCAATATGGTTCCAAAAACCAAGTATAATTCTACCTAATTATGTCCCCAGGTTCCTACATATCCTCTTAAATCTAGTGGTTTCACCAAAAAATACCATCCAGGTGAGTTTTATTATTTCATAAAACATTCTCTTTTTGATCTAGAATCCCTACTAGTTGTTCCTCATAATAAATATAATTCTCTAGTGGTATAACATCTGAGTTATTCACATGTGATGGATCATATAGGTACTTACATAGTAGTTATGTGTGGAAAATATTAGGAACTTGGTAGTGATTTGGTGCCCATGACAAATTATAAGCTACTGCCCCAATACGATCTTGTAATTAAAAGGGGCCGATATTCCTTGATTTTAGTTTTTCCCTTCATTATTCCACGGTGAAATTTATAGAAATAACTTCTCACAAACATCAAATTATAGATCTTTTCAATGATTATTAATCTAAAATTTCAGTAAATTATTTAATTTCTTTATGTGTTTTTGAGTGGCTCTAACATTTTCTGTCATCTTATTAGTTTTCTAAGGTCCAAATAGATTTATTTCTAAAACTTCCTTTTAGTATGTGGGGGTTATACACTTCATTATATAAAGGGTTCATATGGATTCACATGAATTCTCATGTTAAAGATATTATTTTAATAAATATCAACCTGAGGAAGGTGTTGATCCAAACCACATTTCAAATACATTGAACAAGATCATAGAATATACTCTTGGGTTTGAATTGTTCTCACAATTATGAAATATTACTCTATATGAAGATCTTTCTATAGGATTTTCCAAAAAATTATTGTTTACACCGAAAAACGCATCTCCAAAATTTTTCAGATGCTTCCATACATGATCGAAGATCATATCCCATTTCACAAGCTTCGATTTGGTAGTTCATAGGGCCCAAATGGAGTTATAGATTAGGAGCTATAGACATTTGAAGTTGGGCTGGAAAACTGGTTTGTGAAGCCCATTCGCGAAGCACCCTACACGATCGCGGAGTGTCACCATGACGCAAGGAGGCGGGATGCTCCGTGAACCCCCTTGACATTCGCAAACCCACCGCAAAGCAAGGAGGTGGGATGCTCTATGAACCCCCTTGAAGTTCATGAACCCACTACGAAGCAAGGAGGCGGGATGCTCCGTGAACCCCCTTGACGTTCGCAAACCCACTGCGAAGCAAGGAGGCTGGATGGATCCGCGAACCCCTTTGACGTTCGTGAACCCGCTGCAGAGAAAGCTCCTTCTTTGCACCAGGTGAGCTTTGCTTCACAGTGCCCCTTGCATATAAATACCCAGCCCACCCCCATTCACCAAGGATGGTGACTTCTCCCCTTGGGCGGCCGATCTCCCAGTTCACGGAGCTCCGCTTTCCTTCACGAAGCAGCTCTGCGAGCATCTTCCTTCATGAAGAGGCTCCACGATCCCATGCTCCGCAAGCAGCTTTCTTCAAGATGCCGCTCCGTGAGTCCATGCTCTGCAATTCCATGCTCCATGAGTCCATACTCCACAATTCTATGCTTTGCTACCATCACTGACCCCCATGAAAAATGGAGAGTCGCACCACGAACTTTTCATGCCGGGACGTCATAATTTTTCCATTGCGCCCTTATGCACACCCACCTTCTACCTATAGAATATAATGATTTGAGATACTCCTATGCACACCATGAAACACCTTGAGTTGACGTATTCTGCTGGGTTTGTTTCCAATGTTGTGAGTTGAGATTCTCATCATCAATTCCCCAAGTACCTTGAGTCGAACCATTCCTCATGCAACTCATCCAAACCCTATCACATAGCTCATATGCCAGGTCGAACCAGAAAGGGCCTCCCTTGCGTAAGTCCCAACACAAACCATTGATAGGCACCTTATACCTAATAGTCCTATCTACACAACTTTAAACTGTAGTAATCCTTATGTTCCAAACATAGGATGCCTCTTACTCAATATAAGAGATGCCTTATGGTTCAAGCATAAGATGCCAATATTGTTCTCTACATGACTATAAAGTATAGTACTCCCTATGATTAAAACACAGGATGCCTCTTACTCAATATAAAATGTTCCTCATGCTTCAATCATGAGATGCCAATAGTTCTATCTACACAACTTTAAACTGTAGTAATCCTTATGTTCCTAACTTAGGATGCCTCTTTCTCCAAATAAGAGAAGCCTTATATGCCAAGCATAAGATGCCAATAGTCCTATCTACATGACTTTAAACTGTAATGCTCCCTATGTTCCAAACATAGGATTCCTCTTACTCAATATAAGAGATTCCTTATGCCTCAAGCATAAGATGCCAACAATACTCTCTACACGACTATAAACTTTAGTACTCCCTATGTTCCAAACATAGGATGCCTCTTACTCAATATATGAGATGCCTCATGCTCCAAGCATGAGATTCCAATAGTCCTATATATATGACTTTAAACTGTAGTGCACCCTATCTTCCAAACATAGGATGCCTCTTTCTCAAAATAAGATATGCCTTATTCTCCAATCATAAGATGCCTAATTCCATGATTACAGTGGCATAATTTCAAGAGCGTTGGAATCCGTTCAATCATTCCATCACTACACCTCACATTTGAGTGTCCTTCATTTGGATCTTCATCCTCTTCCATGTCTGAACGGACCCCCTAATGGCCTGGTCCCATTCCATATTGGCTCACCTACCGTCCTGGTCCAACACCCCAAAAGAATTTTGATGACACTTTGAGCCAGGACCTGTGTTTGAAACATGGTCAATAGTCGACCATCATTTTTTTGTCCCCATTTCAAGATAACACGATATGGATGATGTGTTTCGAACACGGTCAACAGTTATCCTTCATCTCAATTCCACCCTCACCGCGTTCTGAATGTTGGGCATGTGATTCACAATTTTCATCACCCTTTGTTCGGACAGATTTCATCGCCCTTGGAATTATCCCTCTTGTGTACTAGCACATAGGCGAAGGCCTCAACCCACAAGTGGGTTGGGATTCCCTAATGGCTAGACATGAGGAAGAAATTACGAGCATATTCCTTTTATAAGCCCCATTCACCATTGCCACTCCATAGCGTCGCCCATGCAACATTCTTGTGTAAGCCCCTTCCACCATTTCCACTCCATAGAGACACCTGGGAAGCTTCCTTGTGTAAGTCCCATTAACCATTGTCGCTCCGTAGCAGCACCTAGGAAACATCCTTGCGTAAGCCCCTTCCACCATTGCCGCTCCATAGCGGCACCCGAGAAACTTCTTGGTGTAAGCCCCTTCCACCATTTCTGCTCCATAGCGGCACCCAGACAACTTACTTGTATAAGCCCCATTCACTATTGCTGCTTCATAGCGGCACCTAGGCAACTTTCTTACGTAAGCCCCTTCCACCATTGTCGCTCCATAGTGGCACCCGGGCAACTTCCTTGCATAAGAACAATGCACCATTGTCGCTCCATAACAGTACCAGGGCAGCTTCCTTGTGTATGCCCCATGCACTATTGTGGTTCCATAGTGGCACCTAGGTAGCATCCTTGCGTAAGCCCCTTCCACCATTGCCGCTCCATAGTAGCACCTAGGCAGCTTCCTTGCATAACCCCATTTACCATTGCCGCTCCATAGCGGAACCCGGGCCGCTAACCACGCATAAGACCCTGTTCTCTCTTTGGGATACGATCACATGTAATCCCCACTTCACCTCTCACGGACCCACCTTTCACAACATGATCATCAGATCTCTACTACCTCTTGTTTCTCACACCGTGCATGACTTACGTGGGCTTAGAGGAAGCACCAACCATGAAATCCTCCCTGGGAAGCCTAGAGTGTAAGCCCCACCACCATATGAACTATGAGGTCATTGATCCTTGCCAAAGAAGGGTATGTAGGAAGCCTCCATGAGGTTCAAGACCACCACCCATGGGACCCCAGGTCCTCCTTCACGTTGCTTCACCGACGCACCATCTGAACTATGAGGTCTTTGATTCTTGACAAGGTAGGGTAAGTAGGAAGCCCCCACGAGGTTCAATCCCACCACCCATGGAACCCCAGGTCCTCCTTCATGTCACTTCACCAACACACCACCTGAACTACGTGGTCTTTCATCCTTGGCAAGGTAAGGTACGTAGGAAGTCTCCCTAAGGTTCAAGCCCACCATCCATTGGTCGCTCCGCCCCCTTCACGTTGGTTCACCAACACCTTGGGCGACTTAGAGTGTAAGCCCCACCACCATCCTGAACTACATGGTCTATGATCCTTGCCAAGCCAAGGTACATAAAAATCCTCCCTAAGGTTCAAGCCCACCATCCATTGGTCGCTCCGACCCCCTTCACGTCGGTTCACCAACACCTTGGGCAACCTAGAGTGTAAGCCCCACCACCATTCTGAACTATGTTGTATTTGATCCTTGCTAAGGTAGGGTACATAGGAAGCCTCCCTGAGGATCAATACCACCATCCATTGGTCACTTTGACTCCCCTTCACGTTGGTTCACCAATACCTTATGCAGCCTAGAGTGTAAGCCCCACCACCATCCCAAACTACATGGTCTTTGATCCTTTCCAAGGTAAGGTACGTAGGAGGACTCCATGAGATTCAAGCCATCCATCTGTCTGGGCCCCATGTCGTCTTTCACATCAGTTGACACCCGTCCTGCATGACATTAAACTTTGGACCTCAATCATCGGTAAACCGTTGTTCCCCCAATCAGCGGTAAGCCGTTGTTCCCCTATTCAGTGGTAAGCCATTGTCAACCTCATTCGGCAGTAAGCCATTGAATTCCTCAATTGACGGTAATCCATCGTCATATGAACTATGCAGACTTTGATTCCCTACCACAGGGATACGCTGGAAGCCTCCATGAGGTTCAATAACAGCACCCATGTCTCATCCTAATCTATCCCTTGATCCAATGTGTTCTGAGAAGATCATGCCCCAACCCAGAGGTTCCACTTCCTTCGGGTTCCCATCCATGTCTCCATTCTCACGGGCTACCTCCTCTGGTGTCCCATCATCCCATCGAACTATGCGGACTTTTATTCCCGCCACGGGGATACATAGGAAGTCTCTTCGAGGCTCAAGACCAAAACTACTATCATCTTCACGATGTTCCTGTATCATTCCCCTCTACTCCATTCAACTATCCATCATCTATCCAGATTCTCACCTAGTCCGCCACATCCCAGTGGGATCATGCCATCCACCTCCTCGCTTCTCCTAGCAGTACTTGGGGTTTTAATTCCCACATAAGCCCCTGCATGTCTCCGGGTCATTGTCCTTGGTGTAAACCTCGAATCATCACCCCTTCGAACTACATGGGTTTTGGTCCCTGTCCTTTACAGAGGGTACATAAGAAACCTCCATGAGGTTCAATCCCATCCAATGGTAAACTTTGGTGTCCTCCATTCTGGGGTGCACTCTCCCTGATCCTCCCTCAATGGTGTTTAGATCAGCCATTATGGTGTAAAATCTACCCTCCATGGGGTGCACCACCTCAGATCCATCCTCATTGGGCGTTCTGATCCATCCATCTTCCAGGTGTTCCCTCTTTGGGGAATACCAATCCGATCTATCTCTATGGGACGTTCTGATCACTCTCATTCCGTCTTCACAAGATGTTAAACTTGTGGCCTGCCTTGTGATAAACATGAGATGCCTGAGGAAAACCTCAGAAGACACTCCTTTAGCGTAACTATCTCTACTAGATGTTAAACTTGCAGAATAACCTGTGTTAAAAATGAGAAGCTGAGGAAAATCTCAGATACATGCCTATGGAACATGATTCCCCACATTCGACGTGGGATGCCTCGGGTTCTGAACCCTTAAGATGCCCTCTTATGAGGAATAATATAGGTTCCCCAATGTCCACACATCCAAAGATGCCCTGACTTTATTGATGTTTTCATCTACTCCGACAAAAGGTTGCTACCATGTTAAGACCCCATGGAATGTCCTGACAAAAGTAGTGTAATTAACTGGCATCCACAAATATATGGCACCGAGAACGAGATTCAAAAACCACACCTTAATCTTTAAGGGAGACCTAGAATAGGTAATGAGCTCCGAGGAGGAATCCATGGAAGGATAAGACGACATCCCATCATCCCATTTCAATCAAGGAGAAAACGTCCCCGAAAAAGCAATTTATGTTCCCCGCCTTTGGAAAGTAGGAATACGGGGTAACAGCTGCGCAACCTCACAGATAGACGCACGCGCCCCGACGAAAGTGTCAGAAACAATTATTATAAAATTCAAATCCAGACCAGATAACATTTAACTTGGTACTCCATGAAACCCTAACCGTTCTTTAATTTATATTTTTGATGGTAGATCTAAAGATAAATCTTCTCTAATAGCAATGAAGTGTGCGAAAATTGTATGGTGATACAATATAACCCATTACTATCTCAACATAAAATATAAGGTAAACCCTAAATGTTATATTTAATCATATTTACACAAATTTTAAAGGCATTCCTCAAAAAATAACATTGTCACTATATACAAAACCAAAGGATTTAATTTTGACAATCTTAAAATATACACAATATTGATAAAACCCCATCACATAAAAACTTAAATGGGGTGTTAATGAATTTGAACATATAGAAAATCATAAAATCATAAACCAATTATGGAATCCATAAATATTAATTTAATCTCATCTAGAGACATAAATTCTTCTAAAAGACAATTCACCCTTTATTCCTTAAATATGATATTATCTTATATAAAACGTTTTCATTGGATTCCTAGGTTCATCCATGTACTAATGCAATATTAAATGTGATTTCATTATTTTGGAATATATATATAGAGAGATAATCACCTAAAAATCACTAAAGGATGAACAATAATATTTTCATAGTGCTTATTCGTGCAAAATCAAACATGAAATCACCATCTAATGAGGGGAGGATAAGGGTTACTTAATTTACATGATTTAATTCATCAAATGTGATTGTATATTCTGTCCATTTATCAATTTTTCTTCATAGGGTTTATCTATTATCATCCATATTATCCATTGGATTGGGGAATTGGTTCTCATAATGGTGAAACTCCTTGTACTTGAAACAATAAATTGTGCTTGGTGCATTATTTTGAGATAACTCTCCACCCTTTTTATTTTATTGCCTCTTCACAACACTTCTAAATTCTTTTTATTGATGGCCATGCTTCCCACATATGAAAAACCTTCTTGTTACTTTCAAGAACATACCTATGTGCTATATCCCACGATTTTTCAACGTAGGAGTTTGAACCTTTTTCTTCCCCCCATGTGACATATCTTTATATTTTTCAATGTAATCCCATTTAGATTTTCATATCATCATAACCAAGATGGATTATGGATTAGATTTCCAAATTTAGTGAAAATTGAATGTTTTATTGAAAGCAACTAGAGTAACTTATGGATATTTCCCTTAGGATATTTGGTTTCAAGCCTCTAAATAATCTGTAAATCCTACTTTCAAGCTGAATTATAATACCAAAATAGTACCTCACAATTCTTATAAAATTTTCTTCATTGTTACAGATAGATTCATCATCCTTATTCTTAAACTCTAGGAAATCATTATCCATTTTTGGATGAAGAATGCATGGAATTTACTTATGAGAAAATAGTTTTTTAAACTCATCCGACTTCATAGATTCAATTTCTTATCATTTCATAATATTTTAAGAAGGATTATACCATTATTCTTCCTCAACATATAAATAATAAATATTGAAAGTGAATTTTTCATAGTATAAACCCTCTAAAAAGTAAAATATCTTTTTAGTGATACTGATAAATTTCTCAAAAAACAATAGATTACCAAAACCACTAAAATAAGGTGTGATTTACCTCAAGACAAACTAAATGAAACATTTTCCCTCCTTTTATTGTTTAGAAGTCCATCATGTGTCATATCTTGAGAAAGTTATGTGAACATAACAATTGTATCACCCAAAACCTATTTACCTAGAGTCGACACATTATTACATAACATTGGCATGATCAAAAGAGATCAAGTATCCAAAGGCTGATTAGTTTAGTAGCCTTGGAAGTACTAGATACATACACAAGTTTTACATTACACCATGAAATGAAACAACAAAAAAATTGTGTCCCCTTTGAACACACTCATATCACTTATCCTATTCTTGTAGTTCAATCATAATATACTTCTTTGCATCATAGGAAAAATAAAACATAGAAAGGGGTGATCTTAGATTCTCAGTAAGGATGACAATATAGCAGAAACTATTTCAAATAAGAATAAACATTTAAGACAATGTATAAGACTAAAAAAAGCCTTTTAAACATAAAATTAAGCATAATATTGCAAAGATAAGTCAAATAATTCCATTTAATTATTCACATGGATATTCTACTAGTCAAATAATTACATGTAATATTAATAGCTAATTTCATAATGATGAAATACATAATGTCAGACATCATAACTAAAGAGTCAAGGCCTCAGGCCAAGACTACAAATAAGATTTTGTCAAGGCCTTGTGTCAAGACACTAGTTTGTCTCATGTGACCTAATGATGCATCGAGGAGCTATATAGGGCTCCACCCATCACTTAATAAGTCCAATTCATTCCTCATATGAAAAGGTTGAAACATAACATAAACATTCATATTAAAAATAACATATGAAATATTAATACTTGAACCATAAACCATGAATGGTATAGAAATAACACATCCATAGTCAAACATATCATAAAACATTCAATACAATATGGAAGACTGTATCATAATAAATCAACTTCAAATAAGTTTAAAATCCATCAAAGGATGTTGACATAGATGAGATCAAAACTATTTGAGAGAAATATCTCTTTCTATTTTGAAATCGTTTAAAAGTCACATAATCATAAAAGAAAAAATTATTTTGAAAATATTCTTATAATATTGTAATGAAATCTTTTAATGTTTTATAATGGCGGAAAATAACCACACCCACCATATAAGTTGAAAAACATTTTTACCTTAATTTGTCGAAAAGGTCATAAAGTACCTTATTTGGAAAGTGACAGAAAGATTTCTTTAAAACAATTTTATAAAAATTAAAAAATGGTATAAATGGAATTAAACCAAAGTCTAGTAAATAGTAAAAATGTTTTGAAAATAATTTTTAAGAAACACAGATGTGGATGATAAAGAGGTCACAATAGATACTCACGTATAAACAACCTCTGATAATAAAGAGATTGTAAAATTAACCCTTACCTTGTACATTTCCATGGTCGAGGGTACGTTAACCTCTTTTATAATAGTTAAATCATTGATATTAAATTATAAAATAAAATAATATATAAATATGATATTATATATGATCTTCTAATATTGTTTTGTTAATAATATTTCAGTAGTGTCATTGTTTTAGGTGTTAACTGATTCGTTTTCCTTTATATATTTTTTATGTTAGTCATATTTGTTATGGATAAGATGTATTTGATTCATATCCAGAAAAGATATTAAGTTCTCAAACATTATTTTTAATTATAAAATTAAATTTATTCATGAATTGTTATGATGGTGAATGAATCTTATCACGTTCATGGAGATGGTAATCCGTACGTACATACGAGCGACAATACAATTCTATTGATGGTTAAATCATATGTAATTGGATGGTATATCATATATATAGAATAATCAACAAGTTATATTTATTATTTACATCAATTATACTCATTATTATACCCATCCAAATAATTAAGTGTTGAATAGAAAACTACATTACGATGTGGAGATGGTAAGCCGTACGTACGCACGTATGGTGACTTTGTCATTCATAGGATGGATAGAATAATGAATATGGTTGTAAAATATTTATAATAATATCTTAGTATGTATAAGGTACTATATTTATTATTTTGGTGTGGAAATAGCAAAAAAACAGTAAGTGGAAGAAGAAAAGAACTTTGAAAGAGGTAATGAAATTATTACCTCTTCTTCATGTGCTTTCTTTTGAGTTGATCAATAGGGGTTCTTAGGTTGGATTTCTGATCAAATTATGGCATCTAAGTTCAAGTGAGGGTATTTGGGAGTATATTTGAGTAGGTGTTGGCTGAGTCAAATGGCTTTGGAGGTGTGATTTTGAGAGAATAGGAAGTGCCCTTTTATAAGAGAGGTGAGAGTCACTTTAGGAAAAGCATGAAATATTAATTTATTATATAATCATTTTCGATTTATAGTAGATACAAAAGGATTTATTTCAAATATAAGGTGGGTATGGGTCGAGAAACTCTCAACCAATAAGTTTTATATAGGTTTATGTCACCATATTAACCTTATTTTTTAGATTTAACTCTTAGTTAAATAGTTTAACTTTTACGATGTATTCTTGTATTATTGTAATAAATGTTTAATAAAATTAATATAAAATGACACGAAAACCCCAAGTGGTTCATTAATGACATATATATCATTATTTAAGTCCTTTTTCCAAGACTTATATTTTTAGGAATATTATATCATTTAATAATATAGTATTTGATTTAAATACTCATTTATGTCAATTTTGACACTATTTAGTATCTAGTTTTTGTGAAAGTCATAAACACTTGATTACTTTGAACAAAATAAATTAAATCAAATCCTAACATGTCATATTAAACTATAAAATTAGTTTAATGCTTCAAAAGTCAAAATTTACATTTATTTGGATATTTATAATATCAATTAGTTTAATCTTTCATTAAAAAGGTAATTACTGTATCATCATTGTGTCATAAATAAATTTAATTATTTAATGTCTAAAAATTATAAATAAAACACCATGATGTATAAAATCATGTTATATTTATAATGAATATTTACAGTCGAATTTATCTCATGCATAACCCTATATTAAAAATGCTTTAGTTATTAAACTTTGAATTTAACACTTTTAACTCTTCTTTAAATAAAATAATAATAAATGTCCTAATCTAATCCAAGTGGATCAAAGAGGATCATATTTTATTAATAAGGTTGATTTTGGTCAAAATAAACTTATCCAATAGAATTAGGACATGTTTTAGGGTAATTATAATATCTTTTTTACCTTTAATTACCCTTTTTTACTTTTAACTGTGGTAAATAAAATTCAAAAGTTACTATTCATCAAAATTTTTTTTCATCCTATTAAACCAAATTTTACTTATTTATGTCAACCGTGTCTCTCATATTTTTAAAATTCAATTCACAGAAGCGGTAAAATTATGTTTTATGCAAATTTGTAAATGTTTCTAGAAGGTGGGTAAAAGACGTTAAAATGTTCAATAAAATTTTATACATCTAATTTTATTATAAAAATGAATCCAATGAATTAAATTAAACTTATATAGGTATTATGTATCTATTTTGACCTAAAATAAAATAAAATAAAATAAATAATTACTTAAATACAAAGTTGGTTTTAAACTATAACGTAGTGTTTTTCACTAGTCATCGAAAATTGAAATTTTTTAGAAAAATACCAAAAAATAACCCTAAGATAATTCTGATATTCCAAATCCAAAAATGAAGACCATTTTGAAAAATAAAATTTATAAAATTTCAAAAAATGGTAATTACTATTCATAATGGATAATTTGATTGGTCGTGGTGTGCTAGAACTCGAAGTTGCGTACAACACAAGTTATTGTATTATTTAAAGAGAAGCATACTGTGGAAGCTTGGGGTATTACATTCTCCCCTCCTTAAAATAATTTCATCCTCAATATTTCTGGAATACTACTGCATAACAAGATTTGGGTGGTTCTTCATCATAAGTTCCTCAAGTTCCCACATTGCCTCTTCCATCTTATGGTTTCTCCATAGAACTTTTACCAGATGAGTTGTCTAGTTTCTCAACAATTGTTCTTTGGTATCAAGAATCCTGATAGGCTCTTCACAATAATATAGATCAGATTCCAGTTCTATTTCTTCATAGGTGAGTACATGCGTTGGGTTAGGCATGTATTTTCTCAACAGTTATATGTGGAACACATCATGAACTTTGTAGATACTTGGAGGAATTTCCAAACGGTAAGTTATAACTCAAATTCGTTCTAGAATTTCGAAAGGTCTGATGTACCTGGGACTTAATTTACCCTTCTTACCAAATCGTATAACATCATTCCAAGGAGATACCTTAAAGAAAACATGATCTCCTACTTGAAATTCGATATTCTTCCTTCGGTTATCGACATAGCTTTATTTCCTACTTTGTGCTGATTTGATATGGTTTTTGGATAATATTCACCTTTTCTATTGTTCCCTAAAAAAGTTCTGGGACTAAGAGTTTTCTTTCACCAACATCATCCCAAAAATTTGGTGTGCGACATATCTTTCCATATAACGCTTCACATGGTGCCATCTAAATACTTTAATGGAAGCTATTATAATAAGAAAAATATACCAGAGGTAAATATTGATCCCACATACCTTGAAAGTGAAGTGAGAAAGATATCAACATGTCTTCTAAGATTTGAATAGTCCATTCTGATTGTCCATCAGACTGAGGGTGGTAGGTAGTGCTCAAACGAAGTTTAGTATCCAGATCCTTATGAATCCTTTTCCATAATCATGATGTAAAATGGAAATCACGATCATAAAAAATTGATAGGCGTACTCCATGAAGTCTTACAACTTCATTGATATATAGTCTTGCTAAACGTTCAAGTGGTAAATCTTCTCTTATAGTAAGAATATGTGCTGACTTGGTAAGACGATCAATAATGACTCATATTGCATAATTCCTTATAGGAGTCTTTAGTAGCCCCATGTCAAATTCAATCATAATATAATCCCATTTCTACTAAGGCATGGGAAAAGGTAGCATGAATCTTCTAGGATGTTGTTTTCCAGCCTTCACCTATTGACAAACCATACATCTTGACACATAATCTGCAATCTCCCTCTTCACGTTTTCCCAACAAAAATGTTCATTCAAATATATATACATCTTAGTGCTACCAGGGTGTATAGAGAAATTGGATCTATGAGCATTATCCAACAATTCCCTTTTTAGATCAGGTATGTCAGGAACACATAGGCACTTCCCAAATTTCAAAATTCCATCTTCATATTTAAATTCAATCAATATCCAATCATTTACAACTTTATTTTTCTTTTGAAACTTCTCATCATCAGTCTAAGAAATTTTTATCCTTTATAGTAGAGATAGTTTGGAAACCATTTGAAATAGTGTTGATGTTTCACCTTGCTTGATTATTCCCCTATCCATCTTTACTAGATCCATGAACATAGGACCCGTTTCAACTCTCATATTGTTCAAAACTCCATGATACTTTCTTCTCAAAGAATATTCCACCTTATTTGGATTCCCCAGGTGGTATTGTATAGTGAAATCATAATCTTTGAGTAGTTCAAGCCATCTCCTTTGCCTCATGTTGAGTTTTTTTTATGAGAAAATATAATTCAAACTCTTGTGATCAGTATAAATATCACATTTTTCACCATAGAGATAGTGTCTCCATATCTTTAGAGAAAATATCACAGCTTCTAACTGAATATCATGAGAGGGATAGTTTTGTTCATGAATTTTTTGCTGTCGTGATGTATAAACCATAACTCTATCATTTTTCATAAGGACACAACCAAGTCCTTTCTTTGAAGCATCACTATAACTAACAAACCCATCATTCCAAAATGATAGAGTAAAGATATAGGAATTGACTAATCTTCTCTTCATTTAATCAAAACATTCTTCACACTCTTTTGTCAAAATTTTTAAACCCTTTACGTGTGATCTTGGTTAATGGGTTAGCCAATCGGGCAAAATTCTAGATGAAACGCCAATAATAACCTGCTAAACTAATAAAACTGCGTACCTTAGTTATACTTATCAGTGCTGGCCATTATTGTATTGCTCTTATCTTATTATGATCAACATATATTCTATCCTTAGAGATAATATGGCCATGAAAATAAATATCCTGAATCTAGAATTCACACTTGCTAAAATTCCCATATAATTCATTTCTTTTAAGAGTCTTTAGAATAGTGCGCAAGTGGTTTTCATGATCTTCATAGATTTTGGAGTAAACCAAGATATCTTCAATAAATGCCTCTAAAAAGTCATTAATATATTCCTTGAAAACTCTATTCATTAGATCCATGAAGACAGAGGTTGCATTAGTCAGTCCAAAAGGCATTACTGTAAACTCATAATGACCATACCTGGTACGAAATGCTGTCTTTGGAATGTCTTCCTTCTTCACACACAATTGATGATATCTAAATTGAAGGTCAATATTTGAAAAATATTGAGCTCCATGAAGTTGATCAAATAAATCATCAATGTGAGGTAGGGGATACTTGTTATTTATTGTTATAGTATTGTTCTTCCTATAGTTAATGCACAACCTCATAGATCCATCCTTCTTCTTAAGAAAAAGAATAGGGGGTCCCCATGGAGAAACATGGGGGTGAATAAATCCTTTATTACTCAATAACTATAGTTGTTTTTTTTAGTTACACTAATTCCACAGTGGCCATTCTATAAGGGTTCTTCGATATGGGCCTTGAACTAGGAATTAAATCAATGGAAAACTCAATTTCTTGTTCTGGAGGATGTCCAGGTAAGTCCTTTGGAAACACATCAACATATTATTTCACAATAGGTACATCCTCTATTTGAACATTCCTTTCCTCACCCATAGTTACTTTATTCTTTTCCTCCCAAATAATTGAATTTAGTTGAGCAACTAGGGTGGATATTGATACGAATCAGATGGTGATGTTTCTTCTCTAAAGATAAGGTACTCATTATCATCATTAAAAATTGCATCCTCCTTCTTCTTAAAATAAATTTTCACATCATGGTCTGAAAGCCAATCCATATCAGGGATTATATCAAATTCAATCTTGGGTATGATGATGAGATCAACAGATAAAGCATATTTATATTCCCGAATGGGAACTGATTTAAAAAACATTGTTGAAATGATACTTCCCTTAAGAGTTTTGATTGATAATTCCCTTGGTAAATCAAATTAGAAACATCTAATTTTCTTAGAAAACTGGGAAGATATAAAACAATGTGATGATCTAGAATCAAATAAAGTATTGGATAAATTTGAGGAAACCATTAAATTACTTGCTACCACATCATTCGGAGCTTCAACCTTAGCAGTAGTGATCGCATAATCTTGGCCTTACTCCCTTATCCTTTTCTGAGGTAAGTTTACTTGGCGCATAGGAAATTCATTTGCATAATTTCCTATTTCTATATGATTGTAGCATTCAACATTTACATCCTCTTTATTTCCCTTGCAATCACGATCTTGGTTTCCTTTTTCGCCACACTTGTAACAGAATCCCATTCCCTTCAGGCAAGTACTAGGGTGTTTCTTCCTACATTTATTACAAGATGGAAATTAAATGTTTCACTTCTTCCCCTTATTTCCATTTACAAAGTATTCAACATATCTCTTCTTCTCTTGATTTTCTTTAATGTTGAAAGACTTAGAGAATTCCTTTTGTATCATGATAGCACATGAGACAATATCTTCATATGATGAGAAGAATTGTGAGACTAATGCTCAACTGAGAAATGGTTTTAACCCATCAAATAATTAGTCAATATTACTCCTTTGGTTACGTATATAATATGTTGCATGCCTTGCTATCCTTGTAATGTTAACCTAATACTTTGTGACATTCGCATCCTCCCTTTTCCTCAGACTTATAAATTTCCTTTCCATATCTGTTTTATGTTCACATGGAAAGTATTTTTCTAAGAAATAATCTTTAAACTCCCTACATTCGATATTTGATACTTCATCATATTATTTTGTGTTTTGAATAAATGACCATTATTGATTTTCATCTCCTGTGAAGCGATAAACTACCATGAAAACTTCTTCCCTTTTGCTACTCACCAAAGCCTGAAATATTTTTTCTAAGGAACTTATCCATTGCTCAGCTTAAAATGGATTTGTAATCCCTTTGAATTTTAGTGATTGTTTCCTCATGAAGCAATCTAACATTTTTTCCTTCGTATTGTGGATCAAGGTGCTCCATATAGGTAAGGTTATTATTCATAACCTGAGTGAGTTATCCCAGTATGGTTAGAATTTGTTCAATACTGGTTACATCACCAGCTCCACTAATTATCTTGAGTAGGAGTGAAATCCCTACATAGATTATGTACGGTGACATGGTTTCCATTCCTTCCACTAGGCTCCATTTCTAAACAATGGCATACACTAGATTAGTTTATGAATTACAATAAATAATTCCAAACTAGTAAAATACCTAACATAAATTGAATAGTATATGCATATAATACATAATCCTAAAAAAATGTTTTCTTTAAGGAAGTATTTACTCACAAATACTTCATAATGGTTTTTAAAGAAAAAGTGAATTATCATGACCATATACCCTAGGAGTGTTGTAACCATGAGTGTTGCAAGGCTCATTTTCGTGTACCAGGATACCCTGAGTCAAGCCTAGAACTCCTTATCAGAGTTTTCACTCCCATGTACATCTGTTCTAGAGACGTATCTACCTGATCATATCAAGACTAGGATTCATTTCTTAGAAAATATACAAAATCTATACATTACCAAAATTCTAGGAAGTTCTTCTGTACTAATCCTCAAAGTCACTATTAGGTTAATGTTCTCTAATTGGAGTTTTTCTAAATCTATCTTACAAGGTTTTTACTAAACTTCCTCTTATACCAACTGTAACACCCTGAACCTAGTTACCCAGATTAGGCACATTATTACATAACATTGGCATGATCAGAAGAGATCAAGTCTCTAATGACCAATTAGTTTAGTAGCCTTGTAAGTACTAGATATATACATAAGTTTTACATTACATCATGAAATAGAAAAACAACAACATTGTGTCCCCTTTGAACACACACATATCCTTTAGACTATTCCTACATGATAATCACAATATACTTCTTCAAATCCTGGAAAAAATAAAACATAGAAAGGGGTGAGCTCAGATGCTCAGTAAGGATAAAAATACAACATAAACTATCATAAATAATAATAAGCATTTAAGGCAATGTATAAGACTAAAAAAAATCCTTTTAAACTTAAACTTCTGAATAATATGGAAAATATAAGTCAAATAATGTCATTTAATTATTCACATGGTTATTCTATTAGTAAAATAATTAAATTTAATATTAATAGCTAATTTCATAATTATGGAATGCATAATGCCGAACATCATAACCACACAGTCAAGGCCTCATGCCAAGACTACAAATAAGATTTTGTCAAGTCCTTGTTCCAAGACACTAGTTTGTCTCATGAGAACTAATAATGCATCGAGGAGCTATATAGGGACCCATCCATCACTTACTAAGTACAATGCATTCCACATATGAAAAGGTTGAAACATAACATAAACAATCGTATTAAAAATAACATAAAAAATGTTAATACTTTAACCATAAACCATGAATGGTATAAAAATAACACATCCACATTAAAACATACCAGAAAACCTTCAATACAATATGGAAGATTGTTTCATAATAAATAAACTTCAATAAAGAGTAAAATCCATCAAAAGATGTTGACATAGATGAAATCAAAACTATTTGAAAGAAATATCTCTTTCTATTTGGAAATCATTTAAAAGTCACACAAGTATAAAATAAAACATTTATTTTGAAAATATTATTATAATATTGTAAGTGAATATTCGAATGTATTATAATGGCAGAAAATAGTTGCACCCTCTGTATAAGTTAAAAAAACATTCTTACCTTAATTTGTCGAAACGGTCATAAAGTACCATATTTGAAAAGCGATGGAAAGATTCCTTTAAAAAAAATTATAAAAAAGTAAAACAAGGGTATAAATGACATTACACCATAGTCTAGTAAATAGTAAAAATGTTTTGAAATAAATTTTTAAGAAACACGGATGTGGAAGATAAAGAGGTCCCAGTAGATACTCATGTATAAATAATCTCGAATAATAAAGAGATTGTAAAATTAACCCTTAACTTGTAATTTTTATTGGTAGAAGGTACGTTAAACTCCTGTATAATAGTGAAATTATTGTTATTAAATTATAAAATAAGCACAAACATAAATATGATATTATATATGATCTTATAATATTGTTTTGTTAATAATATTTCAGTAGTATCATTGTTTCAGGTGTTAAACGATTCATTTTCCTTTATATGTTTTGTTATGTAAGTCATGTTTGTCATGGATATGATGTATTTGATTCATATACATAATGATATTAAGTTTTTAAACATTATTTTTAATCATAAAATAAAATTTATTCTTGAATAGTTATGATGGGGAATGAATCTTATTGCGTTCATGGAGACGGTAATCCGTATGTACGCATGAGTGAAAATACCATTCTATTGATGGTGAAATCATATGTAATTGGATGGTATATCATATATAAAGAATAATTAACATATTATATTTATTATTTACATCAATTATACTCATTATTATACCCATCCAAATAATGAAGTGTTGAATAACAAACTACACCACAACGTGGAGACGGTAAACTGTACGCACGCACGTATGGTGACTTTCTCATTCATAGGATGGATAGAATAATGAATATGGTTATACCATATTTATAATAACATAAATGTATGTATAAATTATTGTAGTTATTATTTTGTAATGGAAACAACAAAGAAAGAGTATGTGGAAGAAGAAAAGAACTGTGGAAGAGGTGATGAAATTATTACCTCTTCTTCATGTTCTTCCTTTTGATTTGATCAAAATAGGTCATTAGGTTAGATTTATGATCAAAGTATGGCCTCTAGATTGAAGTGAGGGTAGTTGGGAGGTTATTTGAGAAGTATTTGGCTGATCCAAATGGCTTTTGAGGTGTGATTTTGGGAGAAGGGGAAGTACCCTTTTATAAGAGAGGTGAGGGTCACTTTTGGAAAAACTTAAAATATTAATTTATTATACCATCATATTTGGTTTATAATGGATCAAAGGATTTATTTAAAGGCTAATGTGGAGATGGGTCTAAAAAATCTCAACCAATAGGTTTTAAACAGGTTTAAGTCACCATATGAATCTTATCTTTTAGATTTAACTCTTAGTTAAATAGTTTATCTTTTACCATGTATTCTTGTATTATTATAATAAATGGTTAATAAACTTACTATAAAACACCAAAAGAACCCCAAGTGGTTCATTAATGACATATATATAATTATTTAAGTCCTTTGGACAAACCTTATAATTTTAGGAATATTATATCATTTAATAATGTAGTATTTGATTTAAAAACCCATTTAGGTCAATTTTGACACTATCTTGTATTTGTTTTTTGTGAAAGTCAAAAAAACTTGATTACTTTGAACCAAATAATTAAAATCAATCATAAAATGTCATATTAACCTATAAAATTATTTTAATGAATCCAAAGTCTCAATTTAAATTTATTTGGATATTTATAATATCAATTATTTTAATCATTCTTTAACAAGGTAATTACCGCATAATCATTATGTCATAAATAAATTTAATTATTTAATGTATCAAAATTATAAATAAAATACCATGATGTAAGAAATAATTTTAGATTTATAATGAATATTTATAATCGAATTTATCGTATGTGTAACCTTATATTAAAAATTCTTTAGTTATTAAACATTGAATTTAACACTTTTAACTCTTCTTTAAATAAAATAATAAAAATGTTCTAATCTAGTCTAAGTGGATCCAAAAGGATCATATTTTATTCCTAAGGTTTATTTTGGTCAAAATAAACTTATAAAATAGAATTAATACATGTGTTATGGTAATTATAATATCATTCTTACCTTTAATTACTCTATTTACTTTTAACCATGGTAAATAAAATTCAAAAGTTACTATTCATACAAAATTATTTTCAACCTATTGAACCACATTTTACTTAATGATTTCAAATGTATCTATAAATTTTTTGAAATTAAATTCATAGAATCTGTAAAATTACATTTTATGTAAATTTTCAAATGTGCCTAGAAGGTGGGTAAAAGACGTTAAAATGCTCAATAAAATTTTATACATCTAATTTTATTATAAAAATGAATCCAATGAATTAAATTGAACTTATATAGGTATTATGTATCTATTTAGACCTAAAATAAATTTAAATAAAATAAATAATTATTTAAATAAAAAGTAGGTTTTAAACCATAACACAATGTTTTTTGCTATTCATCCAAAATTGGAAGTTTTCAAAAAAATACCAAAAATTCACCCTAAGCTAATTTTGATATTAAAAATATAAAAATGAAGTCCATATTGAAAAATAAAATTTATAAAATTTTAAAAAGAGGTGATTACTATTCATAACAGCTAGTTTGATTGGTCTTGGTGTGCTATAACTCGAAGTTGAGTACATCGCAATCTATTGTATTATTCAAAGAGAAGCATACTGTGGAAGCTTGGGGTGTTACAACAATGAGGTTTTTAATTTTAGCACCCATATTGCACTGCCTATTACATTCATCATTAACATGGTTTCTTGAAGTTCCAACCATTGACTACAACCAAATGAATAGTGCGAGACACACTAATTATGGCGGGGAACCACAAAATCATGAAAAATTACTTATAGTACGTATAAATCAAAACATAATTTTAATCTATGAAAAATTTAGTTTATACTATATCATTCATAGTCATCATCTATTTATATCCTTCATTACTGTTAGTAATGAATTTGTGAATTTAGATTCCATATCCCCCCTAGAGTGTCAAACCAGGTTTGTAGTAAGGACTGTTGGTACAAACCAGGTGATGATCCAGTCCAACTCAATGATCCATTTTTAAGGTTATTACCCCTATGTACCTTTGTTTCAGATCTATGCCCATTTGTAGTATTCAGAAATATCATACAAGGATATTATACCTCTTTATATCAATATTAAATACATTACACTAACACATCCCTAAGGAGCAAAATATTTTACTGGATTTGGAAACATGGAAACATAAACAACTAGTTAATAGGTGAGCTACATCATCTCCCCTTAAGATCTTCATATATAGCACCCTTGTTAGAAAAATCATACATAATATATATCCTCATAACTTGGGGAAATGAGGTATAATAGTGGGTGAGATAATATTCTCAGTAAGGTAATGAATGGATATAGATAATCATGAATGAGAATGAGGGTATATAACACGATAATAACATTTGAAAACTGTACCATGAATATCAAAAATCATAACCATTAATCATGGAATAAAGATTGGTAGTTCCTAATCTATGAATCATAAGGAAGTCAAATAACAAGACCCATGAGGGAATAACATTGTCATAAGAAATAGATTTGGGGAAAATACATTAGATTATATCATTGAAAACATGTATAAATAGAGTAAGGTTCACTCATTAAGTTAAGAGAATGAAATCAGGCCCTCAGATACAGTTATGGACTCACAATCAGGTCCACACGCAACGTTATGAAAAAGAAAGAGATGTCCATAAATAACATTATGAACATATAATCATTCTCAAAAATAACATTATGAATATATAATAAGGTTTATGCATGACATTATGAACATGTAATTAGATTTATACATATCATATTTAATCAGGATTTATCCACCTTTACCAAATACATTGGAGATAGATATAGGCCCAACTCATCACAAGTTGAAATCAATATTTATGTGTTCCACAAGATCATAAAACATTTATAATATAATAACCCATGAAATTAAATGGATTTTAAAAACATTTCTATAAATCATAACCTATATAATAGAGATATTTTTTATAAAGAAATAATCATTTTAGCATCGAATAATCAGTGAAAAAAATAGGTTTCATTGGAGTTCTGTCATGGTATAACTCATAGAAGAGAAGAAACATTAAAAAATATATCCTCATGATAAACCTATCAAATAATGAACTATAATGTCATCCTTAATTTGTATCCCCAGAAAATTATAAGTTACATCAAAGGATATCATCATATATGGAAAATGATTTAGATCGACCATTTAAACATTTCTTAAATAAAATATCCGTTCTTCGATGAGAAACACCTTTTTTGGAATTTTTTTGAAAATATGTTTCTTTGAAAATAACATTGAAAACATAAAATTTTAGATTTAAATAAAATAATGTCTATTATGATGATAATTTTCATTCATTCCATACCCTTTAAAATAAATATTCTTCTCACATTTTCAGTAAAAGAAAAAATGGGCATTGCTTAGACAACGAAATGAAGACATATTTCATTATTTTTATATAAAAATTAAAACATGGGTATAAAGGATATTTAAAAATCATAGTATAATAATAAAAAAATTGATTTTTTAGAAAACAATTTTTTGGAGGAAAATGGAATTTCTGGCTGAAGATAGAAATAAAGCCGGGTTTTATTAAAATTATTTTCCATATAATCATAAGTACAAAAGGGTGGGAAAATTGTAAAATTACTTGAAAATATCATGATTAAATTTATAAGAATAAAATTAATTAGTTTCATAAGATATGGATTATAATAGTTTATCATTGGAAACATAGTCATAAATAATACTGATAAATGATGAGATTATAACGTATATTATTTACCACTTTGGTAACTTTGAATCATAATATCCATGAAATTATACCATCAAAAGCATTATATATCATGAAAAAAATAAATAAATTATAATTTTTTAAAATTGTCTGTACATACACCTAATAAATTAGGATAGTTTCATAACGTAACTTATGTCCCAAAGAAGGAAATCTTAGACAAATATACATTACTGCTTTGCTAAAGTATTAACCGTAAACCACATGAAGGAGAGATCCTAAAATGGATGTAAAAATACTAATAATTAACTATATAAAAACCACAAAATACATTCATGGGAATTATAAGCACCACATAAATGTAATATGAGGCGAATATGGCATGTGTCTCATGGAAGTAAAAAGTGAGATGAAAATCCCTTATCACAAGTCCTGACTTCATTTTCACACATTCAAACCTCTTGTGGAATACATTTATGTTTATTATAAATATATTCTTCGAAATATATATATATATATATAAATATATATATATATATATATATATATATGGTAACATATATCATTTACTTATATCCTTTTATTTCCCATTTTTTAACAATTCCATGTAAAAGTCATGTTTCAAGTAATAACTGCTTGTTTTTTCGTATATGTCTTGATTTTTTATTTTTGTTCCTATTAATTTGATCATGGTTACATAATATCACTAATAATAATAATTAAATAATTATAATTTATATACATGAATTGTAGTTTTAATACCAATCATGAGAGTTGTTTTGGATAAATGATGTATGTTACGACCATGTACGCATGAGTAGCAATTGTTTTTTAAACAATATATATGAAAAGGAGGTATATAATATCTTATATTTAAATATTTATAATAATATCATAAAAAAATATTATATACTTACACATATCATCCATGTGGTGTGGTGATGAAAAGAGATACTGACATCGCTTCGTGAAGGCAGTAGTCCGCACATACATGATTACTGTTATCATATTTTAGTAAGTAAAATAGTAATATATAAAATGATATATTAACTTTAAAGAATGATAAATATTTCAATAATATAATAATTATTTCATGTATATAACATATAATTATCCTTATTATATTCCTTGTAAATCATTAGGAAAAATTAAATCACATCGCTTCGTGTGGTGGTAGTCCTCCGTACACATGAGTGACATTTTCATATTCCATATATAATGAAAAGAATAAAGGTATATATGGTATAATGAATATATAAGCATAATTATTTTATAAATATAATATATATAATTTAGATCCATAATCGTACACAACCGTGATAGGTAGTAATTAAAAAACTAATGACATTTTTTCATGAGGTTGTAGTCTTCTATACACACTAATGATGATTTCATAAATCATTTGATGGTAATGGAGATTGTTTCAAGTAATTTAATTTACCTAAAAACATTCCCTTATATTGAATATACTGATTTCATAATATTATCAATGTATAATAATAATTCAATAAGGTGGAAGAATAAGTGAAACAAAAAAACTTGTTGATGAACATTATATAATCTTCAGGTGTCTTCTTTAGGTTTTCACTAAAATCCATCCTAGGTTGACTTTCTGTTCAAAATAAGGATAATAGGATGAAATAATAGAATTTGGGAAGTGATTTGGGTTGGTATTGGATGAACCAAAATGGTTTTATGTTTTGAATAATTGATGATAGGAGGTGACCTTTTATAGCGGGGGAGTGGTCACACTATGTATTTTTGAAAAAAATATATGTTATCCTACGTTTTTCACACGTAAAAAAGGAAAAATGGCCCACTATTTAACTTAAGAGGTTTAATGTGCATAATATGGATAAAAAAAGTTGTTAAACATGTTTATAGTTCATTTTAACCCTTATATTTTCAATTTAACCCATGTTAAACCCATTTTTATGTTATCCAATGCATTTAATATTTAATGTTTTCACATTTCATTTTGGTAAAAAAATAATATTAAATCATTAGATAATATAAATTATTTTGATTCCAATTATGGAATCCATTTTTAAAAATTAAATTCACCTAATAGTAAGATATTAATTTAATATTAATCCCATAGTTATGATGAGAGAACATGTTTTTAAATAGAAAATGTTCAAAAGTTTATAATGTTTTTATATCAAAGTTCAATATGAAATTTATTTCAATGAAATAAATTAGAGTAATATATGTTTTATTTAACTAACTTTACTTTAAAATAAAATTTCTACATGTCTTAATTTTATAAATAAATAAAATGAAAAGGAATTTTTCAATTAAAGTTCATTATTTTTCACTATTCATCTAAAAATGAAACTTTTCAGAAAAATTCCAAAAACTCACAATATGATAATTTTGATATTAGAATTTTAAAAGAGGTGTTTTTAACAATTTAATTTTCAAAATGTTCAAAAATCTAATTTCATTATTTTCCATAGAAGAAATAAATAGAAAATTGTTTTAGAAAATAGTATTTTTGAAATATATATAGAATTTATTAAAAAATTAAATACCTTTTTATCAATAAGTTCTATTTATATTAAACCATTATACATAATAATAAAATATATTTCTTCCAATTTATGCCACCAATTTCATTTCTAGGTAATAATGGCCTCTTTTAATAGTAATACTAATTATTTCTTAGGGTGGTTTAAAACTCACCATTATATGTAGTGCATGTTACACATAATGTTGTGTATAATGCAATATAAAACTAGCGTTACATATAACCCTAGGAACAATCAGTTTTCTATGTAATTTAATCCAAAATTGACACTTGATGTAATTAAAATAATAGAAAATATTAATGTTTTTTTGAAAAAAAATATTTCACAAAATCTCATGGCATTACTACTACTATTATTAGTAGAATAATTTATATTTTTTACAAGGAAAACACTAATTTACCCTTTTAGTGAATGAGCTATGTTAGGGAGGAGAGATCTCTCTCCGATCTCTATCTTCTCCCATGGATTTTTCCTTGATCTAATATCATTTTTATGGTTAGGACTCTCCCTCCCTAATTTCTCTCTTTCTACTTCTCTTTTGCATCTCTATATTCTATTGTAGTTACTAATTCACTCTATTGGGGTTTATATAAGGGATATATTTTCTAATTTCAAGTAAAAACTATCAAATCTAATGGTTATATTGGTTTTAAATTCATGAATACATTCTATCTAACCCTAAACCACTAATGGTTGTCAAAGTCAAAGTGGTTTTATCAAATTACAGGTAAGTGGTTCTATCTCCTCCCCTTTCATTACTAAAATAATTCGTACTTGAGTGGTACCTATAAAATGAAACTATATATTTTATATGTGCTACATAAAAAATTATTTCATTATTTCCATATTTATTTCATATTATTTTAATTTTTTTTATGGAATTCACATATAAATTATAATAACCTGATTTCTCATACATAAGTTGTTTGATGAAATTCCTTTAAGAAACATTTATGTCACAACTAAACTTGAATTTGTGGTGGTACATATAAAGTATTATATTAGTATAGATATAAGGGATCTATTCATAAATTATTAGTTTTCAAAAGTATTTTATATCTTTAAAACTATGGAGAAGCTTTCATATTATCATTTAAACTAAGTATTTTTAAAATTTTCAATTATGGTTTTTCAAGGTATTGAATATTTTTATTTTTATTAAAATAATTGAGATGATAATATTATTGTACCATGTTACTCTATAAATATTTTTTCATGGATAAACCGATTTTCTTATATGAATGTACTTCATATTTTGATCACCCCTAGGTATAAATCTTCCCTAAAAAATTAATTTTATTTTGTTCTTATCTATGTTTGAATGGTAATTGGATATCATAAAATTGGTTGATTTCATTTAGTATTTTTGTATATATGAAACCTTATTTATGTAGAAATATTCTTGAGAAATGATAGGGGTACTAGGGGAGCTCCCTGGATAGGTGACTAGCTAAACTACAAGAATACCCTATGAAGATTTTTCTCTATTAGTCCTTATATAATTATAAATATTTGGTATTGAGAGGATTATACTCTGACTATTCCAATATAGGCTTCCTACTAGTTTAGGATAACACTCAAGCTATTTGTCTGAGTGAATTTGAAAATATATTTGAATATTCTTATTAATATCCATAGTTAAATATTTATGATTATGGTGACAGACTTGTTTAATATATGGATCTTTGGTATCCTAGCATTTTTTCTATAGGTGGTCCACCCAAGATTTTTTTTTAAAGGTCAACCCCAAAAATTTTATTAAAGAAAAAGGAAACAGTGTACACATGAGGTGTAATGAGCTTACACCAACCAGAAATTAAAGGGAAAAAACAGACATACAATCATACCCACATCAAAGAAATACCCCGAAGTGAATATTGCTAGTTAGAAGTCGCTTCTATTCACCATTCCATCCTCCAAAAGCAGGATTAGATGACGTAACCCTCTCCTTGTGTGAAGCGAGACCGAAGTCATCAGCCGCTGCGTGCCCCTGGAGCTCCTTGCCACCCATCTCTATTACATCCAAGTGTTTCCTCAAGCATGCAGCAAAATATGGACTCAGCATAACAGACCATCTGTGAAAGAAAAGCATCCCTGGCAAGCCTAATAGCCAAATGACATCCCTTCAATCAGTTTCAAAAAGAAGAGGGATCTTCCATCTAGGGAAAGCTCGGTCCGAACTCAAACAGGCTGCAACACTTCTAAAAGGAAAAAACATGCAGCAAATCTTAGCAGAGAAAGAACAAGCATCAAAACTTCAAAATTCTAGGCGCGTGCATATCAAAAATCCAGCATATACAGAAGACCCAGCAATCCTGGAACAAAACCAAGCATTCTGCACTATGCACCATTCCAAAGAACCAGATCCAGCAACAAAAAAAATCCCATTTGTGTCACTTGCATCCCTAGCAGTATGCACTACGCTTACCCAATTATGTTTTATTATATGCCATTTTTTTATTTCTTCTATTTTCTTTTCACTGAGAGCTTATATGTTCATATTTAAAGGATTTATTTTCAAATTAAGAATCATGTTAATTGGTTTCAATAAAAACATACAAAATGGTGTTTTTATATTTTTATTTAATACTAAAATATACATATTTCAAAGAAATGGGAAGAGTATAATAATTAGATTAATCCAACATGGATTTTACTTAAAGTTTTATACACACATTAGCTTGTATGAATCAGTTAATTCTATTGGTTTCTCTTTGATGAATGGAAATTATCCATGTTTCTTTATGGTTGACCATTATTTTGTTGATATGGGAATTGATGTGGTGTCCTAGGAAGGTTTTTATATGTTACATGAAGATAACATAGGCATTGGTTTAATAAATTCATCCATAATGGTCTTATTTATTATTTATCATATATAAAGGGTAAATCATTCTCTTTATGTATGATACTATGGGAACTTGTACCTTACTTAGGGAAATCAAGAAAATGGATTGGGCATTATTCTATGCTAGTTTGGGTATATTTTTTGGTACTTGGATTAATATGTTATAGTAGATTACAAGGATATTTGTTAATATCAAATATATTTTCATAAAAACCATAAGATCTTCTTTAATGGTAGGTAGCGTAATTCTCTTTGAAGAAACTCATAATAAATTTTTATGACATATGAAATAATGCATTGAGTAATATTCACAAATTCAAATAATAATACTGTAAATATCTTAAAACTTAATGATTGAGAAGTGGTATAAGTGGATTTTTTAGTTGGTTATGTGATAATAAAAAAAATTGATCATTTTTATAATGCTATCATATTTCATGCATGGTTTCAAGAAATATAATTCCCATCTCAAATTTAATCAGGTAATTGAATAAATATGAAAATAACAATTTTATTGGTCTACTCCATAAGGGGATACACCTATTTTATATGGGCCATGGGACTTTTGGAAAGTTTAATAGTAGTTTTAGAAAGATCCCTTCGTTTATATTGGAATATTGGTGTTGTAATTTTTTGATAGGCCCAAATTGGGATGAATTTTATTTTTACAATGAAATGTTTTCTGGTGGGGAGTATGTAACAGTTCAGGTTCCTACATGGGAATGTTGTTCAAATTTGAAGTATGTATGAAATGTTTTTTGATAATATAAGTTGTGTTAAAAAGAGTTAACATTAGATTTCATTCATGATATTGAATCTATGTAAGAAAGTGTAAGGAATATTTAAAACATCACAATGTGGTATGCAAAGTTTATATCCTAAATTTTGGAAGTGGTATAAAGTAATCTATCCAAGTAATGGAGGGGGACTAGTTTTTTGTTATTTTGTAACATGTATTCATAATTTTGATAAACTACCTTTATATGGTTAGGATATATTTTCAATAAGGCTGAGAGAGCGGAATCTAAATTTGAGATAGAAAATTACACAATCATTTTTGGGTTGTTCTGGTTTATATAAGGTTAGTGTGTGTCCAATAATGTCTGGGATGCATACTCATATGATTTTTGTGCATACTCATAAGGTTGTAATACTACATCATGAGGTTTTTTCACATCATTATAAGGTTGGGACATGGCTTGATAAGGTTGATTCATACCATCATAATGTTAGAGTGAGCTACTCGTAAGGTAGGTAAATGACTTCTTATGGTGGATGTAGTCATTTTTAATGTTAGGGTGAGTTTCTCATAAGGTTGGGACCAGTATCATAAGTTGGACTGTTAAGTTCTACAGGGATCATATGATTGTTCAGATGAGTTTGCGATATTTATCTATGCTATTATCTAATGCATCACATATCCACATCAGACCTCATGAAATAATATTAGAAAAAACAATTTTTTTTTTAGTATTTTATTAACGATAATCCATGGTTCATAAATAAGAAAAAATGTGTTCAGAAACCCATGATTATCAAGAAATTCATGCTTTATTTTAAGGATAATTTTTGGAGATACTTTAAATGAATGTAATCATGTAAAAATTGAAGATAACTTCATGCCATATTATTTTGATAGTTTTAACAGAGATTGATGTTTTTTCCTGAAATTAAAGGTGACAACATAACACATAATGAAAAGAAAAGGTGGCAATATAGAGAGTGAAACAACGAAAGGTTTAGGAAAAAGAAAATAGAGCATGAGGTTTACCTTTGATGTAGTTTATTGGATCCATGGGTTGGAGAGAGAGAAGAAAATAATGTGTATTTCTCATAAAATATAATGAAATGTTAAAAGTTGTATGGACAATTAAGAATTTAAAAGTTCATATTTTTAATATATATAAAATGAACTCAAAAGATAATTATGTATATTTAAGATGAAAATGGGAAAAAACATATAGTAAATGTTATTCTTTTGAAATATATTCATGTTAAAGATTAAGGACAGCTATACTTATAAGAAGAAAAGAGAAGAGCCACTTCTGTATTTTAGAATAAGTAAGGATAAGGTTTTTACTACCATGATTTACTATTGATGGAATATTATTGATGTAACATAAAAATGTGATGATATTCCAATAAAAATTATTGAATGTTTGGAGATTATATAAACTAATTACAAGAAGGAATAAGTTTTGTGTTTCATTAAAAATATACTAAATTAGAAAATAGTTTTCAAAGAAAAATTCAATGATGTTATATAAATAAGAAATCAAGGATTTCTAAGGAACCAAAACATCTAGTGAATTCATAAAAATGTTTGGACTATTTAGCTTTGGATTGCAATCCATTATTTTTTCCCATTGGGATAGTGATCAAATGAGTGTGTTTGAGGAAGTGAGCCTTGTTTAGTTGTAAGATATCCCAAAAATATTAGGAGGGGTGTGATGCTAGTTTGAAGTGATCTTATAAAAACCCTATAATCAGTCTGTGAGGTAAGTGGATAATTGATGCATTAATAAACTATTGATATGATGCTCCTTCAATTATCCCATTTATGTAATTCAAGTAAATAATTCCCCATTTTATGTGTTCTTTTTTTTTCATTATAATCTATAAAACACAAAATGATGAAGTAGAAATAGACAATAAAATAGTAATTGTTTAATTGATAAAGAAAAGGGGGACAATAAATTTATTACTATCAATAAAAGTGATAAAATAGATAAAACATATAAGTTATAAGTCAAGATCAAGTGGGGCGGTGATACAATTAATATAAAAACATTAAATCAAAATATTTACCATATGTTGATTCACCCCCTATTAGGGAATCTCTCATTAAAAATCTAATTTATGAAATAAAAGTGGTATAAGAGAAAGAGTTTTTTAAATTTTAAATAATATTTTTTTTGGAAGTTATTGTTTCAATTATTATTTTTTGATCCATGGAAAACGAATGAAATAAGAAGAAGAAGAATTATAAAAAAAAGGTGAAATTATATATTTTTAAACTATTTAAGAAAAACTTGAGATACATATTATGGATTCTAGAAGTGTTAAAATTAATGGTATCAATTTTTTATATTGTTAATTTTTTAATTCATTAAATGATTCCAGAATAATAGATAAAGAACACAATTATCCAAGTTGGTTTGAATGTGATACAGACTAGGTGATCATAATGATACCAAAAGTGGAATACCTCTAATTTTTTGAATAAATTGATCAATATATAAGAGTTGAAAAATTAAAACATAAATAGGTGAACAAATATCTAGAGATTCATATTAAGGTTTTATAAATTGAGGCTAGTAATTAAAAGTTCCAAAACTAGAGGGTTATTTATGTGGATTCCAAGATAAGGAAGAAAAATGATTCAAAAGATAAATAGCAGGGGAAGATTTCTATAATGGTGGAAAAAATTAAAGGTGATTCTGAGAAAAATTTATGTGCTAATTTTTTTTTTCAGAAACAAATGTCTTATAAGGATGAACTCACTACTCATATTTCAGAAATGGTTTGGGAGAATAAAATTCTACAATATGAAATACTATATCTTAAAGACTCTATCACTCAAATAAACAGGATGATAATGGATGTAATTGACATACTATGAAAACTTTCCCATGCATTCGAGGATGGAATGTCTAGTGGTAAGGCTCTAAAGAACAATACGGATTCCCATGTTGAATTTATAATAAAAAATATCAAAGAATTTGAATAGGACTTGATCACAACTAAAAAGGAAGTGAAACAATAAAATTCCAAGGGCAATCTTAAATGTAATGATGCCTCTCACTTAATCTCTGATTATACTTTGGTAAAATATAATAAAGTGAAAATGTATATTTTTCTAGAGAGAAATAAAGGAAAGTTGGTCTTTTCATAAAGACAATTCTCTATGGGAAAATATTATATTGGATATTATAAAACCTCTTTAAGATATGAGAATATGAGAACTATAAAAATTTACCATAAAATAGAAAGATTCAGGGTATCTTGAAATAGATTTAAGAAAGAACCTATATAAAATAACGTTAATTAGATATGTTCTGTAATAAGGTATGAATACATGTGTTATTTTGGTGGAATAAATGTACACATTTATAGTTTATATTATAAGGAATTGAAAAATATTAACTCTTATAAAGCTAGTGGATTGTTTAAAAGAATGAGTTACCTAGAATTGTAAATAAGTCATGTTTATAATTTTATGGATGAATTCTATGAAAAAAATTATTTAATGGAATTCATAAGATTGTTTTGGTTGGATTTCAATGAAGAGGATGACCTAAAACCACTTTTGTTTCTTTTCCCATGAGAAATAAATTATAGGTTTTGGTTGAAGGAGAATTTCAGGCCGAATGTTATTGTAGTAGGAGTTTTAAATATATATTTTTAGGTAAATATTTATTAGAAATAAATGTTTAAATGTTCAATGTAGGATAAGAACATATATATTGACAATAGTGAACGATCCCCAGTAGAAATATTTTTTAATGTTAAGTATTTTTTTAATAAGATATTGAATTTGTTAAGGGGAAAATATATAATAATAATAAATTAAAAAGGAGAGATCAACTTGAGAAGTTCCATGAAATACTTGGTGGTAAGGATCTACAAGGAACAAAATGTATTGAATTGGGTTATATAAAAAAGAAGAAACCCAAAGAAGCTATAGTGGAGTTGGATTCCATCAGAATAACTTTAATTCTAAAAATGGATTCTATAGTAGAAGATAAAGGTAAAATAATAGTCCATAGTGACTCAACATATTCTTTGAATAAAAAAAATAAATGGATGTCCCTATAAATATATGTTTTAAATGATAATAACTTGTTTTAGGAGGTGAATAATTTAGGTGGATATATAATCCATTGTGTATGTATGCTTACAAAATACATTTTTTAGCTGAAATAATAAAGCGTTTATGGTTGGATATTTCATATATCAAGTTAAGATTGAGGTATTTTAGATCCAATTTTGAATTAGTCGCAAAGATGTTTATAAAATTGAATGTTCTAGAAAAAATAATTAAATAAGTAATGGTAAGAATAAAATATATTTCATAAATATAGACTTGATTCAATGTGTTATATCACGATGAGTATACCGTCATATAAGTTTTATTAATAACATTTTCAAGAGGAAATGACTCATGAAATGGATGAGAACATATTGAGAGAGATAATTATATCTTATATATTGTAATAAAAAAATAATAGGTAAAGGTACCTGATAAATTAAAATATTTATGAAAAATGATTTTTTTGAGAAGATAAGGTTTTAATGAAATAACATGAGTAATTAGTGGCTTATAATAAATTTGAATTGTTTCAAGTAATATTAGTATTTAAATTTAGTGGTAGTGTTCTACTAAAATAAGATGAATATTTTGAGAAACCCTAATCTCTAAAAAATGACACTAGGATACCTCTAATTCAAATTAAAGTTCTATTCTTAATCTAGTGCGTAACATGATATTTTGGGCCACATAGTTAGCGAAAAGAAACCACTAAAATAGTAGAATATATGAGTAGTAGAAAATGAATAACCGTATATTTATCTATTTATTTTATAAAATTTATTAATAGATATTGAAGGTTACATGATACTAAAAGATGTTGAAGAGTATGTATTATTATCAAAACGTTATTTTCTCATATTAGAGAAATAATTCTCATACATGGCACTATAATTAAAAGGATAGTTTTGGATAAATATTAATGAATATATGGACTTTGATAAGAATAAATAACATCATGTACTTGGAAGGAAATAAATATCAAGTGGCATAACTAGTTTATTTTTTATCAATTTGTATTAATTGATTTAAAAATTTGTATATTTCATGCACCTAGTGTTTTATTAATAATATACTTGTCCTTTTTTGTGAGAGTGTAATGATATCAGAGGTTTAATTTTTTTAAAACATTGGATGTTTTTTGCTGTAAAGATTTAGAAAAAAATTTGTGAGTGCATTTGAAAAAGTGATGTTATTTTATCAATATACTATTTTATTCATCAATATATGACTTATTGGGGATGAATACTTTTTTATTAATCATTGTTATATATGGAGTACACTCACTAATATATTTTCATTATATAGGAGTAATTAAAGGATAATTAAATGAGTTTTAGAGGCAAAGTTGATACTACCTATGAAAACTGGTATCTATTTTCAACAAATTATTTATAGGTGAAGAGTAAGATGGTAATTATAGGACCCTTTATGTTCATTACAATATGGAGAGAGATAAAATAAGGAAAATATTTTTGTGGTACCAATTAATTTTCTTAAATAAGATTTAAATGAGAATATATATTTTTTATTTGGTATTAAGAGGGCATGAAAAATGATAATAGAGGTAAATAATAAGACCCCTGTTCCAGAAGAAATTTTTTTCAATGTTTTAAGTCACTTAATTATGGAATGGATATTTCTTTGGATTTTATTACTAAGGGAGAGCGGAAACCAAGATGAAAGTTTCTCTATTCTAAAATATAATATAAAAGGATAATCAAAATTAATTCAAAGATAAAAGGGGATTAGAAGTTGAAAAATGACACCCCTATATTATATCTATAAAGGGGGAGAAAATATAAAGGTAATAATAAAAATAGTTACCTTTTAATTTAATTTCTAATAATTGGGATTATAAAATCTACCTTTAATATCAATTTTTTTATTTATGATTCAGTGGATTTGGTGAAGTTAGATTTATGGTCATCATGTTAAAAAATACAATGGTGATATATTCAAAAACAAATGTTGTATGAATATATTTTTTATAGTACGTATTATGTTAGAATGTTTTTTCATTTGATGTCACTCTTGATAAGGAATCTATTACCAAATGTGAAGGTTATCTTCAAGGTAACCTGCTATAGCGTGTGGATTTCATATCGTGAAGTATATAATAAGTTTGAAGTAATCTATATAAGGCATTGAAGGGTTATAATTTTTAGAAGTTTTTTCAAATTCTATGTAAAGTTGATACACTTACTTCCTAAGGTTGGTACATGCTTTTTATAAGGTTTATACAACTACACATAAGGTTGATATTAACTATGGGTCTATCATTACATGTTTAGTGCATGTTCCCATAAGGTTGTTTTATTTATTCATAAGGTTGTAAAATACCTCATTAGGTTGTTTCAAACCCTCATAAGGTTAGTATTCTACATCATATGGCTAGTGTGTACACTCTTATGGTAAGGAAATTACTTTGTAAGGTTCATATGGACCTTTGTAAGTTTGGTTTGATTTTCCCATAAGATTGGGACTGGAATTAATAAATCTAATGTAGACATTTATAAGGCTGGCATGATATTACCAAAAGGTAGGGAAAAACATCATTAGGTAATCTACATCCTGTGCCATCGGTACCAGCCTATGCTTGCACGGGAAGCCTAGCCAGACGGTCATGCAAAGGTGGAGAGCTACTATCAAGATGCAGATGCTGGGGAGGGGCAGTTCCTTGTAGATAGTCTAGTTGAATTCCCTAAGACCATTGGGTCATGTAATCTCCTAATCCTACGGGCCATGTAATATCTGAGCCTACGAGCCTTGTAAGGGTTCCCCCTCATCCCCTTGAAAAGGGGGTTATCAAAAAATCAATAACAAATGAAGGCCTTCGGGCCATTCAGGAACTAGTATTCATATTAATATTATTTATTAATATTAAGGTTTAACTATTCTACCATCTAAAACATCACATAACAACATTATCTCTCACTAAATCCTATTATGGATATATATGTAGTTTTCGTGGTACTTTATTAATAGTAATTTATACTTAGTAACTCGGTTATAATGTTTTCTAGATTCCTATGATAATGGAAAAATTTGTGCCAAATTTTAAGGTTGAAACTAGAATTGATTTGAGTGGAGGTAAATAAGTCGAATTTCATGGGAGATCGATTCCATGTTGTTTCAATATTCCTAAGTGAAACTGTGGCTAATTTTATGGAACAAAAAAGTGAAAATTTAGTACATTGTGGAAGGGATGGTGGTGATGTAGAGAGCACTATATTGAAATAACCAGGAAAATAAAAAAGGAATGTATGGAATAAGGAGTTGACTCAAATCTAAATTAGATATTATAGAATATATGATGGAAATAAAATATTATCATATCATGTATCATTCATTTAATAATTTTTTCCAAGGATAAGAGATAGAATAAGAGGATATATATTTCTACTAAAATATATCATCATGATGAAAGTGATATGGATTGAAAAAGTACTAGGTTTCTATATTTTTAAAATATTATAAGTGATATCACATGATCATTCTATATATATATATTAATATATGGTAGAAAATGAGAAACAAATAAAAAATGATTTTCTTATGAAATATCTTCACATAAAAATATAGTTGATTAATAATAATGGTAAGACTATTAAAGGTTTTCATGTGATCCATTACTATATTTATATTGCTGAAATGAGAAAACTAGGGTGTGTGATTTTGTTTATAGTGATCCAACCTAAAACCATTATTAGGGGAGTGGCCCCAGATAGAGGTGACATAGCCTAAACCCTACCATCCATTAGTGAGGTTAGTTTTTAATTGGGGAATCAATACACTAGTGATCACATGATCCTCATATTATCCAATTTAAATGAAACAACTAAAAATCCTATGTATCATATGTGATTTTTAATTCTATATAATCTTCATAGAATATTCTAATGAAATGTAAATAAGTGAGTGATGGTACTAGGGTGCTATATAAGTGGTTGATCCCATGGAAAATAATTTTTTTCCTCAAATACTTAGTATTTCTGCTTAGAAATATATGAAGTAATAAACCCCAAAACAATGACACAAGACCTTCACATTTATTTTATAATAAAATTATATACATTAAGAATTACCTTTAATTAGTAATAATTTTTTATTGATGAACTAGTTTAAATTTTCTTCATATACTAACATTGTGATGATAATATTCAAGGGTAGAATTCCTTTAGTGATGATTCAGATGTGATTCAAAAACATTCGAGTGTCATTATAGAAATATCTGGTTGCTAATGTGGAATACTCTAATGCCTCTATTGTTCATCATGAACACCATAATAATTTATTCAAAGCAGAAGGATTATTTTGTTCTCTCTATATGAGAGTGGGTGTATGGGGATGATCAGTCATGATTCGTGATATCATTATATAAGTATATCTTTTTATTGTTGGAATATTTTCTATAGAATTCATTTTTCACAACAGCCATTACTGTTGAGATTGATATAATTGAGTTTACATAGATATAGGGTTAGAGAATAAATAATTACACATGGTCCCTTATTATTACTTAGTACCTATCATACCTTATGAAGTACCCTAGTATAGGTTCCATACACAGGTTCCCCAAACCGGTTTTCCATGTGGACTAAATCATGTATCCCCATACACCATATGATTCCAAATATTAGTGATGGTATAATATTATTCATGAAGAGACTATACAATATTCTTCAGAGTAAAACACCAGTGGGAAATAGATAAATAATAACCAAATACATAACTATAACCAGAAGGTTTCCAATAACACCAAATAACCAAAAATGGAGATACAAAATCATAATAGAAATGTAATTATTCCATGCTAAAGTAAATTCCAAGTGTCAAAATGAAAACCTAAAAGTAAAGACACTAAATATTCTTAAGAGGGCACCTAACTACATCTGGTTCCCTCATCCATGATTCCTCTCAAATCAGCCATCTAACACATGGCCTTTTACCTTAACCTATCCACAATATGTAATCTATTTGGGTGCAAATCAGGAAACCCAAGTAGGGTTTGAGTATAACTCAATAGGCCACCACCAATTACATTTAAAAAAATATCCAATAAAAATACGTATATGAATTTATATAAAGATATAATTAAAATTCATAAATAAATAGTTATCACATTAAAAATTTATTCTTCATATATCCACATAAACCCTCTGGTTCCAGTGGACACCCATATCTCAATATATACTTCATCCTATGCTGGATTCTGCACTAATCCCAACTAATATCATATATATGAATGCAATTATTACAATTTGTTAATTCCTAGAATTGAATGACCAAGTTACCATTCTTTAATTCATACTTGAATTCCCATGTTACCATTCATGCCTTACACAATTGAGAGACCATGTTCACATTCATTAATTCATACTTGAATACCCATGTTACCATTCATACCTCACATTATTGAATGACCATGTTACCATTCTAAATATTACAATTGGATGACCATGTTACCATTCATATCATTAAAATTTAATTTTTGTATTTCCATTCATCAATTAAAAATTAATTCAATAATTAAATATCCATATAAATTTTATTTCAAATTTAATAATTAGTTAAAAATTCCAATTTCATTAATTAACTCACCAGTTAATTAATCATATCAATCTCATTACTAAATACAAATTAGTCATCACATAATTTACATTAATTAATTCCACAATTAATTAATCACATCAATACATTTTATTAGCTTTACCATTAATTAATCACTAACTAATAATTAATTCAACAAATAATTATATCAATACACAATCATAATATGTAATCATTAATTAATCAATTAATTATCTCAAATAAACCACCACAACATCTTGGAATTAATTCATTAATTAATTATATAATTCAAAATCATTATATTTCATAATTAATTTGACAATTCATTATCTAATTCAAAAATCCCAATATCTCATAATTAATTCCACAATTCCACAATTTCTTTATTAATTAATTTACCACATTAATTAATTTTATTATAAAATTCAATTAATAAAAAAATATATAAATTCTATAATTTTCATTCACATAATCAAAATCATGACTATGGGATTTTAATCATAAACCACCTACCACAATTTTTTGATGAAAGATCGCTCAACATAAATCCCCCAAATTTGTGCGGCACAACGACATTGAATGAGATAACAATCTAAAACCTAAATCAAGATCAAATAAATCAAGATATATTAAATATAAATCAATATCCACAATCTTGGATCTAGTTCTAGTAAACTTGGTATAAATAAAACCAAAAGAGATAAAAATTTCCATTAAAGAAAGATAGAAGAAATTGATATGAATGGGAAGGTAACCATGATAGAATTCTATTACCGGGAGTGGTGCAGATCTTTGATTCGGGTTTCTAATCTGGAATAACGGAGTTCAGGATGGATTGAAATCTATACTGGTAGATTTAAAATCATTATAAATTGTAATGGTTAGAATGGGGGTCGATTTGGGATTAAATAGAGGTTCTAGTAATTAAAATTTTATGTTTCAGGTAATTTAAAAAGCCGGACACAATTTTATCAGCAGGGAAGCATGATTTCCCCTAACTATAAGCCTATTTTATATGGGTGAACAATTTCTTCTAAGAGGAACATAGTTTGAAAAACTATGTGACAACCTTGAAATTTACCTCTCTCTAGGGTTTCGTGGTTAGGGAAAACTATGTCCCAATCATAAAACACCTTTTATCTTCCATATTTCTCAAATTTTCACTGAAACATGCCAAAGTAAAACCCAAACACAAAGCACTAAACATAAGAAAAAGCATACCTATAAATGAGCCTGAGACAACTCCAAAAAAGGTTAGGATCTTAAAATGTCCTCACATTATAATAGATTATCCTTGAGCTGCACTCCCACATATCTCTATGATTCTGAGTCCAAGATTTCATGCCATCGATCCTTTATATATGATTCACTTTCCCATGTTTCCTCCTGTACATCCCATATAGCCACTATGAAAAAACTAATATCAAAATATTTCACTTTAACACTTTCTCACTATGATCCTATGCATGTATGAAATTATCCTAAAAGGACTCATCTATATCAAGCTCAATATCATCTACATCGATCACATGAGAAGGGTCGTGGTGATACCGTTGTAGTTGTGACACATTGAAAACATTTTTCATAGAGTTATATATCTATGAAAGATCTAGTTGGTACAACACTGACCCAATTATCTCCACAACCTCAAACGGTCCAACAATCCAAGGTTCCAACATGACCATTCTCTATATCATGCGGTGACCCAATATAGAAGACAATCATAAGAATAACAAATAACTCTCTGTAAACTCTATGGGTATTCATCATCTATTATAATATGACTTCTATTTACTTTGAGACATATTCATATGTTTTCAAATTACTTAAAACTTATCTAATATCTCCTTTAAGAGACTCGATCCCAACAACTCTGACTCACTAGCCTCTATCCAGCATAACGAAAATCTGCATGGACTACCATAAAGAGCCTCGTATGGTGACATCTATATCATTTCCTGATAACTATTATTATAGAAAAAATTAAACAAAGCTAGGTTATTCTCTTAAGACACACTAAATTAAAAAACACATGCTCGCATCATATTGTCTTGTACCTGTAGAGTACTCTCTAACAACCCATCGGTCTGTGGGTGTAAAGATTTACTCAACATATCCTATGTACCAATCGCCCTCTATAAGCCCCACCAGAATGAAAAAATGACACTAGAATCTTGGCCTGAAACTATATTTTGTGGCACCACATGAATATAGACTATCTCCAAAACATACAAATACCCCAACTATTCCAATGAGAATGTCTCTCGTATTGAATAAAATGAGATACCTTTATTAGTTAATCAAAAACAACCGAAAAAATAATTCTTATGAGTTTTCCTTGGGATTACCACCACCAAATACATAGTCACATCATCCCACATACACTTTGGAAGGGGAAACAACTATAGTAAACCTATAGGTAATTGATTCTTGGCCTTAATCTGTTGACAGGTGTAACATCATGAAACTAACCCTGCTATCTCTTTCTTAATTCTTGGGAACTATAACTATTATTAAAGATCACAATACATTTTTCTCACAACCATATGTACTATCCACTTTGAGGCATGAAATTCCCATGTCAAATCCTCTCTCCTAATCATATCCACAATAATATGATTATTGACATAGGTGATCTCATCATCATCTATCAACCAATATAAAGGCATCTCCCAACATTTGAGGATTTAGCTCAAAGATAAAAATTTCATATCCTCATACTTATTATCCATAATCCATCTCAAAAGTATATAATCCACTGAAACTATTACCATAATGATATTCCCCTAATTCTTTAGAACCACCAAATGCATTTCTTCCAGCAAAGTCATCATATTCCACTCAACACTAGACTCCTGAACTGCATGAGTCTGAGTATTTCTACTCAAAGAGTTAGCCATATTGTTTTTATTCCTCGTAATATATGCTATCTTAAAATCAAAATATTTTATATAATAAACCCCCTATCCAATGTTGAAGATTAAAATCTATTTTCAAAAAGATATACTTAAAGCTCTTATGATTGGTATAAACTATAGACTTCTCACCCAACATATAATGCTGCCAAGACATAAGATCATATACCACTACTACAAAAATGAGATCATTCATGGGGTATTTCTATTCCTATTGACTCAACTACCAAGACCCATACATCATAACTCAGTATCACTTCATTAACACAGCTCTGAGTCTGATTCTAGAAGAATTACTATACACCATGTACTCCTCACCTAGATTGAGTAGGATCAAGATCGGTGTCGTTGTCAAGCATTTATTCATCTCCTGGAAGGCACTCTCACATCCTACTAACTATTAAAAATTTATCCTCTTTTTTTTTTCTGGATCATAATTGCAATTTCCAATTGGGAAATGACCTGGATGAATCTTTTATAATATTCATCCAACCCCAAAAAGATATAAATATCGAAAACATTCTTGGTCTGCTCCCAAGATTTAACTTCCCGAACATTCTTTGGGTCCACTGACATAGATTCCTATGAAATTATTTCACCTAATAAATGTACCTGATCAATTCAAAACCAAAACTTATACATATTGGCGTATTTTTTATTCCCTCTAAATGTACTAATGACAATGTTAAGATATTGGGATTGATCATCATACATCTTGGAGTATACCAAGATGTTATCCATATATACTACTAAAAACTGATCTTGGTATGGATGAAAGAATATACTAATCTAGGATATAAACACTTTTGGTAATTTCATCAATGGAAATTGATTTACGATAAACTCATATATTCCATAAATATTTCTGACATAATATATCATTATATTAGAAGTTTGAACTCTCAATTTATGATAAAATTTTCTCAATTTGATCTTTTAGAATACACAATCTATTCTCAAATGGTAAAAATGATAATTGATACATGGAAGAGGATACTGGTTCTTGACAGTAATCTGGTTCAACTTCCAAGAGTCAACATTAAAGTACATATTCTCATTATCCTTCTTTGAAAACAACACTATTGAACCCCAAGGCGATGTACTCGGATAGATAAATCCTTTATCCTATAACTCCTCCAGCCAAGTATTGATCTCTTGATTCTTTGTATGCACCATTATTTATAGAGGAATAGAAAGTAGATTAGCACCCAAAATTATCTCAATAGTTATTTACACATCACTCTTAGGTGGAATCCCTGAGAAGTATTTAGGGAACACATACTGAAACTAGTCCACTACCGGTGAATAGGATTCACGCTTTACACCTCCATCATCCAACAATAGACTAGAAACCTAGGTTGTGATCTCTCCTAGTTGTTGAGTAATTGGTTCTGCTCATCCTTCCATGAGATCCTACTGTACACTATAAATATAATGGTTACCCTTAAGAGATGTAAAAGACACTCTCTCACAGTAACATTCCATGTGACCTCATTATGATACTAAATTGTACATACCTATAATTTTGTCAAATCATGACCTGTTTGGTTTATAATGATCCCATTATAAATGATGCTCCCCATTTTTGAGAGAAAACCCTTTGCACAAATAGATTTCTCTTAATTAGACTCCTAACTATGTATCTATTATCATTACCCCACTCACAAACATCACTTCCAGGCTCAAACCATTAACAATTTTTTTAGATATGAAGTATTGAAAGGAAACAATATCAAATAAGTCACTATCTAATATGGAAGTTTCATGAACATTAACTATTCCTATCAATGATCCAACCATAATATATAAAACTATAGGCTAAACTTCATGCAACTATCATGCCCCTCTCCCATGTAATGTATTATAACTCCCATGAGCTCTACCACCCTGTTAATATGGGCACTCTTTCCTAGAAGCACCTAATCCACAACCTCTACTTACATGGCTATGAGAAGTCTAACTACCCATCTTATAAGGTATAGAAGATCCCTTTTCCAGATTCTGACTCTGTCTAGATTTACCCTCCATAAATGTCAACCATGGGGTCCTATAGAACTTCTATAGATATCCCATCGTGCTATAAGGACAACACTCTACTAATTGTTGGTGAAATTTCTACAATAATGGCCTCTTTTGCTAAACTGATGGATTACCACTCCAATAATGTCCTATGAAATCGGCCCTCCTATGTGGCCACCCAGCTTTCCACTACCCTAAATAAATATCTCACAACAATGATTCCTTCTCTCAAAATTCAAACACCCTGATTATCCAATAGAAATTATCTATCCATCATTAGAATCATCATCTAGGTTCCCCTCATTTATTAGATACTAATACACTACCTCAACAATCTTCTTTATCCTAATTGGGTTAACTTGGTACTTGATATCACATTTAATTCAATTCTGAAAATGCCTCAAAGTATCTCTTTCACCCCCTTCCAATATTAGAGAAAATCACTTCAAATTTGTAAATATTTTTACATATTATATCTCTAACATAATCTCATGAGTAATCCTCCTGAAATCAACTTCTCTTTACTACCTCAACATCTTTGGATAAAAGTGATCTTGAAACTTCTCCATGTAGACCTTCCATAACATACCATCATCTCGTCCTTTACATGCATGAATATACCACCAGAAATTCCCTAACCCTCATTGTATATAAGAATAAAACCTAAAACTCCTCTCATGGGGATTATATAAATGGTCAAGTATCATCTCAATAGACTCAAACCAAAAATCATCTCCCTTAGGTCTACCATATCTAGTAAAATTTAAAGGGTTCCACTACTAAGACACCATTTTCAGGATGAACCAGATCTTATCGACCTACCCTAGGCCTCTTCCCTTAATGTTCATAATGAAATAAAAGGTCTATCAGAAATACTCCCCTAATTCTACTCTCAGTACTATCAGTGCCTCAGGTTCCACTCCCAGTAGAGAATCTCTATCCATTTCCTCTTGTCATCATCTCAACAAGTGTCATCATGGAGGAATATCTATATAATTCCAAACACATGCCTTAGGACTCATAATACAACTTTATCACATTTACATAAGTGGAACACCACAATTTGTCACAATAAGTATATTCCCCAAACCTCACCACATTGTGAAAATCGAGATTCTATCAGTACTCTTAACCATCCTCAACCTAGGTCTTTGTTATCAATGGGAATTCTCATTCTTGAATCAAGTTTCTAATTAGACACCCATTTATTCTAATATTTCTTTATTTTATAATTTACAAATTCCCATTAGGGACCATTTTTTAATTTAATTTCACACGAAATTAAAAATAATTCAAGTCCAACCAATTTCCCCAAAACTATTTTCTCGTGCATGCCTAAAATGATGCATTTCATAAAATAATCATATGTTCCTAGATTGGTGAATGAATACTCAACTATCATGACTTACTGATCCTTTAGTCACAACATATAAAATCTAAAAAAATATCTAAAACAAAAACAACATCACATAACAAGTACGTTACCCAAGGGAAAATAATATCCAATATTAACAACACAAATAAATAAATAAAATCCTAGCCTAGGCATATAGAGTTTTCCCCAGTACATTGTTTTTCAACTCCTATAAATGCACACTTAGAAAAGGACAAATAATCCCTAAACTTATTTCAAAATTTACCAAATAATAAAACAAAAAATAAAACCAAAATCATTTGATACCACTTTGTAACATCCCAGCCCAAGTTCCACGCACTAGTTCCCCGAGCCATTTCACCACACAAACTCAAGAGTGCATCCCCATATGCTAGAGGCTACAGACTAGTAGTGAGGGTCTAATATCAATCACGTGGAGACAATACCATATATTTCATAGTAAAACACTAATAGAAAATAGATAAACAATATCCAAATTCATAACCATTACCACACGGTCTCCAATAACAAAAGATAACAAAAAATGGAGATAAAAAATCAAAACTAAACTATACTTATTCCTTGCTAAAGTTTGTGGAAGGTGTCAAAATGAAAACCCAAAAGTAAATACACTAATGACTTTCAAGTTGGTCCCATACAACATCCGGTTCCCTCATCCATGATCCATCCCAAATCATCCATCAAACACATGGAATTTTCCCTTAACTTATCTTGCAATCACGCAATCTATTCGGGTACTGATCAGGAAGCTCGACTAGTGTGTGAGTAAAACTTAGTAGGCCACCACCAATGGTGTGTAAAATAATATCCAGTCAAAAAATGTGTATATAGTTGTATGATAAAATAAGTACAATTCACAAAAAAACAATTATCACATTAAAAATTTATAATTTATTTAACCACATAACCCCCCAGGTTCCTATGGACACCCATATCTCAATACCTTCTTTGGCCTATACAGGAGTATGAACTAATCCAAAAGAATATAATATCTCAGGAATACATTTTTACCATTCATTAATTAACAAAATTTAATTTACAAATCACCCTTCATTAATTCATACTAGAATTCCCATGTTACCATTAATACCTCTCACAATCTAATGACCATGTTCCCATTATTTAATTCATACTTAAATACCCATGTTACCATTCATATATCATAAAATTGAAAGACAATGTTCCCATTCATAATTTCATAATGGAATAACCATACTACCATTCATAAATTCACAATCTAATGACCAAGTTACCATTCATCAACACATAATTAATTTTACAATTAACTATCCACATTAATTTAGCTACTTTCAATAATTATTTCATCATACCAATCCCATTAATTAATTCACTAGTTAATTAATCATCTCAATCTAATTAATAATTCAAAAATAAGTCACCATATAATTACCCTTTATTAATTCCCCAATTTTGTAATCCCATAAATTACTTTAATTAAATAAACCATTAATTAATGACTAACCCATAATTAAATCAAAAATTAATTATCTCAATTCACAATCTCAATATCTCGTCATTAATTCATAATTTAATTATCTCAAATAAAATACCTCAATATCTCACAATTAATTCATTGATTAATTATATAATTTATAATCTCATTATTTAATAATAAATTCCAGAATAAATTATCTAATTCAACAATCCAAATATCTCATAATTAATTCTACAATTAATTATCCCCAAATTCCAAAATTTTACAACTTCTTTATCAATTAATTTTACTCATTAATTAAATATATTAGAAAATTAAATTGCTAAAGAAATATTTAAATTATATAATTTTATTTCACATAATCAAAATCATGAATATGGGATTTGAATATTAGACCACTAACCTCAATTTTTTGATGAATGATTATTGAACAGAAATCCCCAAAATTTTAGCAGCACAATAATGTAGAATGAGATTTGAATCTAAAACACAAATTGAGAATAAATAAATAAATATCTCTAAAATCTATATCTATATATACAATTCTAGACCTAGACCCTCAAAACAAGGTATATATTTAATAAAAACAGAGAAAAAATTCCCTTAAAGAAAGAGAGAATAATGAGAGATGAGCAGGAAAGTAATCAGGATAGAATTATCTTATATGGAGTGGTGATGATCTTCGATACATGCTTCAAATTGTGAATAACAGAGTTTAGTAGGGCTTGAAATCTATCATGGAGTCTCAAAAATCATTATAAACCATAATAGTTCAAATGGGGGTCAATTAAGGATTAATATAGGGGGCAGGGTAATTAAAAAATCTAATTTTCGGGTGATTTAAAATGCCAAGCGTAGTTTCCTGGGATGCGGAGAACAGTTTCCCCTAATTGTGCACCTAAACCATATGCCTATTTTATATGGCTACACAGTTTCTCCTAAGAGGGAAGATGGTTTGAAAAATCATGCACTAACTATGCAATTCCCCTTTGTCTAGGATTGTACGGTTTACAAGGATGGGGAGCACGATTAGGGAAAACCATGAGCCAACCGTTCACTACCTAGTTTTTTTCATTCTTATATAAATTTCACAAAAACATACCCAAAAGTAAAACCCAAAGTAAAAGTACTCAACAAAAGGAAATATAGTATCGATAAACTTTATCATGAAAACTCTAGAAAAGGTTGGGATCTTACACCTCATTTTTATATAATAATAATAATATTATTATTTATTTGACATGATCCTACTATGCTATCCATGGGTTTTATTCTTACTAAAATTACAAATATAGAAGAAAATCCTACATGTTATGTTTTTAGAACTTATAATCCTTTTTTCCTTTTTGTTCCTTAACACATTATATAATACCATAGTCAAAATGAGAACCTGAATACAATTAGATAAAGATATAATTATTAAATATAACTATTAAAAACCTTGTTATTGAATTAGAATGTTTAAATATGAGTTACCACATTATGAAATAAGGGTATAATGAAAATAATTTCAACATTTAATACTATTAAAATTCAATTGGTGTAGATAAAACAACTAAGAAAGTCATTTTAGTATTAAAAACATATTTTTCTCAAATTGGGGTTTAATTTCAAGAAACAATGTATATTATTATTGAAAAATAATATAATATATAGATAGTATGAATAATAAATTACCATTAAATTAAATATTAATTGATAGGGATAAATAATAAAGGATAGTTAACATTTTAAAATAAATTCTACAATATAAATTGTTTTCAACAATATTTGAGGATTTTACATAAATTTTATATTCTTGAATATTATAAATTTAATATTATAAAATGAACATAATTTTTTTAGTAATTAGAATAATATAATCTTAAGATGATTTTTTTAGTATTTTTCTAATAGAATTTATACATAAATATTAATTTTTCTTATGTAAAAACAATTTACCTTAGTAAAAGTTTAAAGGAGAATGTATTAATTAATGGGGTAAATGGCTTGAAACATGCTAGATACATGTTTCTCATTGAGTGTTTGATGTATTTATAACCATATCTCTCCCTAAACTCAATTATTTTCTATTTTAGATCCACCTAACAATTTTATGATGTGCTCCCTTTAAATTAAGTAGAAATATTTAAAAATTAATGTATTCACACCTCTTATAAAAGGGGATTCTCACCACCCATTCAATACTACTCTAAAAATTAGATTTCCTAATGGAAGCCTACCAATTTTACTTCACCTAGAATATATATATTTTTTTATTTTCATCTTCTCTTCACAAGATATTTTCCTAATCCAACAATTTCTAAGGGATCTTACAAATAAATCTCATAGTTCTCAATGTGAGTAATAATTTTTACTTGACTTATCTCTTTTATATTTTTTTTTATATTTCAACCGTTAAATACATATTTAATAATATAAACATTGTATATATAATAAATATTATTATTCTATGGGAATAATCAGCAATAACAATTTCCCATTTCCCTTAACAAATTTAGAAATGATATTTGTGTGTGTATTTGTAGACTACAACTTTTACAAAATTTCATTGTTTATTTTCCACAACTACTTTTCATGTCTTGAAATAATTTTTAATTTAATTAATTATTTTTATATTTATAAAATATTTTAGATTTTAAAATGGTAATATACATTGTATGTTTCCCCCATTCAATGTAAAATGAAATCATCAACCATAGTATGTATGAACTACCACCTCCATAGAATGATTAATTTCCAATTTGTCTTTTCATCGATGAATTTCATTTATGGTGATGAGGATGATTTTAATATAAAAGAAGGATATTTATTATATAATTAAATTTCTAGTATTATATATTAGAAAATCAATTGATGATATGATCAAAAAATCATTATCATTAATTGAACTATTTAAAATGAGCATACTAAGAGAAAAATTATCTATTATTTCTCAATAATGATTTTATATAAATAATATTCACATTATAATTCTTTAAAATTATTATATATAAAATATTATGGGAAACATTTGTTAATTATCCTTCTTTTATAAATATATTACCACTAAACCTCATAAAAATCACCCATTAGTCATGGTAGGTTCATATTTTGATCGGTTTAACCACTTATTAGAACGTTACTATAAATTTATATCATGGATGGATATGAAAACATATATAATATTATAATATGATATAAATAAATAAATATATTTTTTGGTAATGTTATATATAAATTTAACTTATTAATAAAGAAATAACCCTTCGTTCGTTAAGTACGACCAAATTGTGGTCATCATCGATTTCATCCTCATAGATCGTAAACATATATTCCATGAAATTAAATTACCACTTTATAAAATATTATGGAAAATATATTAAAATTACTTATATGATATAATTATGACAGAATTTTTAATAAAAATAGATACCATTACCACTTTTATGAAACTAGTTCAATGAGATAAAGATTACTTACACTTGATTTAAAAAATATGAAAAAAATAAAAAATATATATAATGATTATAAATGAGGTATATAAATGGTTATATTTATTAATAATGTTATAGGGTATTTATTTAATGGACTTAATATAATTATTTAGTACATTTGGTGTAAGTTCATAATGAACCAGGATCGAGGTACACCTTTTCACCTCAAATCCATCTCGTTGAGACACTCTTGGTATTATGAACATAATTTGATTTATTTCATTTATCTAATCCCCATTTTTGATATCATATATTGTATTATATTCTAATAATTTTATTTTATGTTTTATTAAATTCCCTCTCTATTATGTGTTTTTAGTAAAATGTTACTCAAGCCACAAGAGTTCTTTTTCGCAAAGTTTAATTCCATGAGACATATTTATATTATTAAGCATATTTTTATTGAATAATGTATTCACTACACCTGAATGTATATTTAACATATTGTTTTTTATTGATGAGGAAAACTAATCCAAATCAGTTCCTTATGGTCAAATAGATTTGGACTTAGTTGTTACCCTAGTTTTATATCTTTTTCGTAACTCATTTTTTATTAATTTAGTTATTATAGATTTTCTTATTGATTTCTAAAATGAAGTTAGTATATTATTCCATATTATTTTATTGGGTGGTATTTTTAAAAAAAATTACAATAACACAAAACCCATTCTTAAAATATTTCTTACATCAAGTAGTATATTGCTCATTAGGGATACTGTTAACACAAGTCTCCTTTCCTTGAGTTATAATATTTCACCGTGAACTTATATGATTCATGCTAGTGTTCATCCCTGAAAATATTTTATTATATTTTATTTTTATACCTTCATGGGGAAAGATTATTTTTTGATATAATTTCATGTTTTTGTTAATTTTCTTTCAATTTTATTTTTGAATAATGATGTTTTAAAAATATTCAAAATTGGGTTTCATTTCATATGCATGTGTTTTTTTCCACTCCTCACTAGTCCATAATAATTTTTTTAGTTTCAAGGATCCATTATTGAATAATATTTTTTCAAATTAATAGTTTTAAAAATCATTTACATCAACTATTCAAAAAATTTATTTGAAAGTGACATGTAAATTAATTTTATATGAATATTAAAAATGATTTATAAAATCTATTTTTGTTTGCGATTATATTTACTTTATCATTTCAAAATTGATTTACCCTAATGAATTTTATTTTTCATGATTTATTCTCTAATATATATATATATCATTAGGGTATTTAACTCACGGTCTTAAAAAATTCTATTTTTAATCCCTTATTTTATGATACCATTAGAAGTATTCTTTTTTGAGTCTGCTTTTCATTTAGTTCAAAACTTTAATATGATTTCATTATTAAATTGGGGTGACATTATTTTTTAACCATTTATTGTAGGTGTATTATGTTTATATTTTTTAAATATTAACTTATCTATATACCATTAATCCATATGTGTTTAACTTCAGGGATTAATAAAAAGAAACTTATTCCATTTATTAAATTGGGGAACTATTAAAATTTCAAATATTGATTATTTTGATAAATATATTTATTGATTATAAATTAAAGTTGACTATGTATAATTTAACTAACCAAAGTATTCATTTAGATGTGTTATTATAATTTTTTCCATTTTATTTTATAAGGAAGTATTACCATTCTGGATTATTATTGACTCAAAACATAGGTACATTTGGTATTGACATTCTGTAACTTTCGTTATATAAATATCCATGTTTTTATTCAACTATAGGATCCTTAAGAAATGGTATGAGACATATTTTTGACTCTTATACTTAATTTATTTTAATTAATTAATTGAAATGTGGGGATCGACATTATATAGCCACTTGATGCATCAATAGGTATAATGAGAGAAAAATGAGATGGTTTTGGTGTATATCTCTCCCCTTAATATTAGAGTGTCTTGGAACATGGAATTAGGGACATTTTATTGATTAATAATATTATTCCTTCCATGAGTATGAGATCAGTATTATTGATATACCTTATCTATATTATTTTCATGTGTGTAGAATTCTCTTGGTTTTAATTGATTATTTAATTACTCCAACTATTAATTACTTCCATATTATTTATATGATGTTATCTTTTTAATAAATTCACTTATATTTTTACCTTATTTATCATTTTATCTCTCCCATTTATTATGTTAAAATTTATTAGATTATGAATAATAGTGTTACACCTGATATTTTCAGAAGTATAACAAATGTGATAGTATTTATCGGATAGGTTTAAGAGTCCTTATAGATTAATTAGTTTGTTATATAATTGAAAACAATTTCATTTGATACAGGGAACATAGAATTGGTAAGTATTTTTTATTTCCTAATTATATTAATATATAAACATAATAAGTATTGCGAATATATGTAATTAAATATTTATGTTTAAATCATGTAATTATCGGATAATTAGGTCTAGGGTGTCACAGTTTGTGTTAGAGTAGGGTTTAGATAACATTAAAGATTATGATGTCTTTTGAGAATAATTTATTGGTTAATAATTTTAGGATGATCGCAATTTAAAATATCTTGAATTTTTTTTGTATATTATATTATTTAAAATTAATAAAATAATTTAAATTTAATTTGTGTATTTGGATTAGAGAACATTAGTTAAAATCCTATCAATAAGTCCAAGTATAATATATGTCTATATGTTTTGGAAAAGTAGGAGTTTTTTAGTTATCCTTGAAATCAAATACGTGTATAGATAACATAAGTGTACATAAGATCTATAATATATGTACTTACGGGTAATAACCATGAAATAGGTGGATTTATTATTAACATGATCATCACACGGTACACCACAAAGTGGCTTAACAATAAATATTATTTGACACTCATGGGGGATATAATTTATTTGATAATATTTTATTTAAAAACAACTATATAAGAATAATTTCTATGATAATTTATGGAATCATGTTAAAGAGTTTGAGAAAAACCAGACAAAGAGTGACCAAGGTTGGACATAGAATGATATAGGTAGATCTATGGATATTACATTTTGAAACATGAGTGATATAATTTGAATTAAAATAAATATAGGTTAAAAAGTATGATAAAAATGCATATCCTCTAAAAAAAGAAAACAAGGGAGAGACTATGCTACTCCTCCTACTAGATATTGATCATGTGAATAAAGGGAAATAGGTTTTCTTATCATCTACTCAAGAATTGTGGATTCCTTATTGGATTCTTATTCAATCCACCCATGTGTGTGTAGGATGTTTCTAAATAGTATTTAATCACCATGATACTGATTTTATTATCAAAGTAAACTTATAGTATAATGATTATTGTATCCCGAGTTTATATTTAGAGAAATATGGATCTTGTTGTTCTTCCATTAGACTAAATTAATGTGATAATAAAAATGAATTTACTATTTTAACATAGACACCTTACTCTTTAAATCATGGTCATATTACCCACAACATCCTTATAATTGAAAAACAGATGAGGGAAGATAAAAAAACTAGAATCAACTGATGATATATCTTAACATTTCTATTATGATAGGAGAAGAAAATATTCCATCTTCATTATCATCCATCAATGAACATTCACCATGTATAACCATTGATATTTTTTGACTTGTTAGAAGAACCTTTAAGGTGGTGGAATTAAAATAAGAATCCATACTATCCCCTCTAGAAGAACAAAACATGACAATTAGACTGAAAATAGGGAGGCCATGCTTTGAAAACTTGGATGGGAGTAGATCAAGAACCTAGTTTGATTTTAAAGAATATTTGAGACAATGCATCTTGTGTGAGAAATTCTTTAGGTCCTAGAAGGACCTATTTGGTAGTATGATGAGCCATTAAAAGCAATCTTGGTCGAGGAATCCCTCCACATTGGATCTTTATATGGGAGGTATTTATAGATTGGTCAATACAAGGATCATTGAAATAAGAGGGAGAAGAGACGAGGGGTTATATATTGAGGCTAACTACACCGAAGAGGGATATTTTTGAGATGGTGAAGTCTAATACAGTGGATGTGGAAACTCAAAAAAATGCTCAAAAGGGTTCAAAAAGTCAATCTTGACAATCCCCATGAGGATTAGGATCATTATATGTTGACCTCATCATTTGATCTGAAATTCCCACTAACACATCCATTTTGAATAAGTGCAGGGGATGAGATATGTATTTGAGTGGTATGTCTATGCATCTATATGCATAAAAATTACGAAACATAGGGAACCATATTTCATACCATCCTTTGACAATATATCACTAAAAGTATAACTATAAACTCATGTACAAATAAAAACATGTCTTAACACCCAATCATGAGAGGTAATTTTATCAAATGGTCAAAAAGAAAGTCAGTATGGATATATTATTGTAGGTGAGCGTGCCATCCATTTCCATTTTTGTCAAAGTGGAATCCTCATGTTATTTCTAACATGTGTATATAAAGATATATTTTTTGAGGTGAAAGTTTTATTACCCTTAAGTAAGTCAATGTGTTTGACATCTTTCTCCACAAACAACCCTTAACTTAAATGAGAATCACTATACATTTAGATAAGGATATAAGCATTAAATATAATAATTAAAAACCATGAATTTGAATTATTGTATATGAATAAGAGTAACCACATTATCAAATTTGGGTTTAATGAAAATGAATTCTAATTTTAACACTAATTAAACTCAATTATAATAGTTAAAACAATTATAAAATCATTCTAAGAATGAAAACATATTTTACTAAAATTAGTAATTTATTTCCAGAAACTATATATATTATGATTAAGTAATAATAATTTTTTTTATAATATGGATAATATATTACCAATATGTTAATTAGTAATTTATAGGTAATAAGAATAAAAAATAGTTATCATATTAAAAATTTATTTTCTAATATGAAGTGGTTTCCACTAAATCTTGAAATATTATTTAATAAATAATTTTAAAATTTTAAAATTTTCAATTGAAAACCAAAAAATCATTTTTTTTATTAATTATAATAATATAATGTTAATATGATATTTTTATTATTATTATAAAATATTTGACTTTATGGTGAATATTGGGAAATACTGTTTTTGAAAATACCATGAATTTTATGACATCACTTTGAGAATAGCGTAAAATAAAACATATGAATCCATTTTCCTAAAAAATTTATTTTTTCTAAGAATACCTATATATTTTAAAACATTATGTTCTAGTTAAAAACATAAATATTTGATATTTTATAATATAAGTAATATTTCAATAAAAATAGTTTTAATATATTATACATTTTTATTTAAAAATTATTTTTTATCACTTTAATTATTTGAACAGAATAAAGCATATTTAAAATTTAGAATCCATGGGTCCAAAATATCTAATATGGGAAATATTATTTTTAGTCATAAGTATTACATTACCACACGTAAAAACAAGTTGCCACAGTAAAATCTTAAATGGAAAAAATTAATAATTTAAGGGGTAATGAAATTAAAACATATTAAAAAATGATTATAAATGAGTATTTGAGTTAATATTAACCTTATCTAAAAATATACTCAATTATTGAATATTTTTTGAGACTTTTTACATGTTTATAATGTTCTCCTTTTATTTTGAGTTGAAATACTTACAAAATTGTCATTCTAAAAACTTATAAACGAGGATTATCCGCACCCCTTAAATACCACTCTAAAAATTTGTATTTCTCCTAAAACATCAAAAAAATCCTTAGCATAGAATCATATTTCTTTATTTTGATCTTCTTTTCAAATGATATTATCTTAATCCAACAATTACTAATGATATGCAATTTAAATGTCAAGGTGCTTAAAATGAGTAAGGGCTATTACTTAACATCTCACTTTTATATTTTCCTTTTCCAATATTTATTTCTAAATTACCATTTAAAAAATCAGAATTGGTTATATAAATAATTTTATTATTTGATGAGAATAATTAGCAATCACATTTTCCCTTTTTTCATTAAGAAAAGAGGAAACAACATTTGTGTCTTTGCGCATAGACTTCCTCCTCCACAACACGCAATGTTTCATTTTCCTTAAAAAATGTAGGGGTGATAAAATTGTTAAATTTTATTAATAGTTAATATATTTATAAGATATATTAAATTTTTAAATAATAAAACATATTATAAATTTCTTTTATTCTATGGATAAAAAATTCATGAACCATGAATACATGTGCACTAATACTTCTATAGAATGATTTATTTCTGTTTTTTCTTTTTATCTCCACATTACATGGATGGTAATTAGAATTATTTTTGTGAATATATATTTATTTATGATATATTTAAGGGTATTTTATAAAAAATTTGATAACCTAATAGTGATATGATCAGGAAACGATCATTGTTAATCCAATCAGTTAAAACAAGTGTGCTAAGAAGAAAATAATATCTTTTTTAGATGTAATGAATTTAGATTAATTTAATCCTATTTATAATTCTGTATAATTATGATATATCACAAAAAAAGAACAAAATAATATCATTATAATTGGGTTGTATTGATATAATAATTGAACAACCTTATAATCATCCATTAATCATGGTTGGTTTGTGTTTGGGTATGTTTAACCACCAACTTGATCAATACTAATGATTTATATAATGTATGACTATGTTAACTTATTTACAAGTATAACATGATAAAATTAATTTAATAATGTTTTTCATTTTTTAGTAATTTCATACCAACATTTGACTCATTTATTAATTAATATTCTTTAGTTAATTATGAATTATTGAAAGATACTCATTGTCAACTTCATGTACATGGTTCATAACAAAAACATGCATGAAATAAAATTATTTATTTATAAACTATCTTGGAACATCTATTAAATTACATTAGATTATCTAAGAATGATTTTATTTTTAAGAAGAATAGATACCAATACCACCTTTACCAAACCAGTTCAGAGTGATGAATACTTCTTATACCCGATATTGAAACTAGGTAAAAACTAACATATATATATAGAAAAATGCACACACACACACATATTTGTATTTAATTATTATAAATGATAATTTTAGATGGTAATAATTTTTAATAATATTATTGGGTATGTATTTAATGATCTTAATTTAATTGTTACGGAAATTTTGTGCAGGTTTAGAATGAATCAGGATCGATTAAGAGGATTCATCTCGAATTTATTTTTTTGATACATGTATAGTATTGTGAAACTAAATTCATTTATATTTATTATATATTTCCTATTTGATATATCATATCATGAATTATCATTTCATCATTTTATTTTTCGTTTAATTACAAGGATTTTCTTTTAAGGGGTATTGATTAAAATATTACTCAATTCATAAGGGTTCTTTATCTCAAACATCAATTAGTTGAGTTATTTTTATGTTTTGTACCATTATTTCATTTTAATTATGTATTCACTACCCTTGGATGTATATTTTTCTTATTTTTTTATTAATGGTAAATAGTAATCTGAATCAATACCTTATATTGAGATGTAGGATGTTATATGAGTAGTGGTTGGTGATAATAATTTCATTTTTTCATTCTTCTTTCCTTTCCCAATATTAATAATGATTTCTATCCTTGAATAAACTATAATTGTGTAGGCATGGTGGTTAATTTATTCATAGATTCATGAGAATTCCTTGGTAAATATTAGGGTATTCTATAAGGAGAACATCTTATTGGTATCCCGTGAATACGGTTGATGTACTAATCACTCAAAGGATTCAATAAATTGTGCCATAAAAATTTAAAAATTTTATGTAGGTGATATTCATGCATATGTTGGACGATTAATATTGAAATAGTATGAGATTAAGATTTGTGTGACCCTATTTTAATTCATTATACCTATTTAAGAGTACATTATTTCTTCATAGATTGATTACGTGTTGAGTCTATATTGTATTTTCATATTTTTAACTCTCTCTTTAATTTTCTCATCCATCCCCAAAATCGAGTTTTATAATTATTTATATAAAAACAAGTGGCATCAGATTAGTTTATATGAGATGTTTCTCCTTGATATATAACCAGTAGTCACTAAACTTACTTTGGTACACACCCTTCAACAAGACATAGTGATATAACTCTTCCACCAGTCATTTTCTATTACCTTATAGTGGTATTTGTGATACCACTTCTCCATACATTGTGCATCTCTAAATTTACTTAAATTAGAGCCACCATATAAATTTTTATCTTTGGTGAGTTTTTCTTGAAATTCTTATCCACCTTTCTTAGATCAAGATAAAGATTCCTTTTATCTTCCCTATTTTCTATAATCCCATCCATGAGGGATTTTTTCATTACACAATCATTGGTTTTTGGTGTACTCTTTATTGGGATCCATCATCACTTTCCATTAATGCAATAAACGTATTCTCTAACCAAATATATTTTATTTCAGTATGAACTATATTTCTTTTAATTGAATGAAATATTTACTTATGATTTCTTTAACTAATCTCTTACAATAATTTTATTCCATATATTCAAGAATATTGTTTTTCTAAAATCAACCTTTAAAACCATACCTCATGTATTCATACATTTTTTTGGGATGTTATTGTACTTCATTTTCTTTTTTCCTTTGATCCCTTAAATTTATAGGCACAAGATTATGGTGTGTCACATGATTCCATAATAATACCACAACATATAAAAATTCTTTTGATATCCTTCACTTATATATTTGGAATAAATTTTCAGCATAGTCAAGAATATATGTTTCCAAATTGGTAGACTACAATCATTGATGTTACTATGGAAGGGATTTTATTCTTTTTTATTTGATTTTTTGAACCATTCTTTTATCTTCTCGATCTTTACATTATTCTCTTCTAACAGGGTACCCATTTCATTAAAAAAATTTCTACATACTTTTCCTAATTTTATGCGCTATCTATTTTGTGTTTTAAGATGTATAATGAATGATTTTAGCTCGTTTTACAAGGCCATAAATTCCCATTTCATGTGGATATTGTTAAATATAGTCTCTTTGAACCTTATGTTTTATGACCATTTTCTTAATTAAATTTTCAATGCTAGTTATACTTACCTCAGTATTATATTTTCAATGTATACCTCTTATATAAATACGTATTCCACTTCAAAAAATACTTTTAATTTATCTTCCTTCTCATGAAAGGCTTGTATCACATCATGTTTGTTGCATTTACATTATATGGATTGGAAAATTAATATCATCTTCAATAATTTAATTTAATTACCATCAACATCAACCTTTATGGAAGAATACGAGTTTGAATATATTTTATCTTCTCCTAAAATAACTTTAGAAATATATTTTACATTTATTTCAATCTTATATATCTTAGAGGGTATGTTATTTTGATTGTGTATCTTCTTCCCATACCCCCTCTTATTTCATTTTGATATAAGGCAGACTTTATCATCCTTTTGTGGAACTTATTTAACATACTTTACTTTTATTGAGTTTTCTAAAATAATATCCAAAGTATTAAAAATCTAAAATATATTAACTTAATGATAGGTGTTCTTTTATACATCATTTATCATTGATCTTAAAAATATATTACCTGTCTCCACACCTCCAAATTTGTCTCTATGATTTCTAAAATCAACATCTCAAGGAATACACTTCATGGTCTCCTCAAATTTTTTATAGAAAATCAAAAATCTATTTCTTTTATCCATCATACTTTGTTCTATTAAAAACTAGATGCATCATCATTAATTCCTTACATGCAATGAATCCAAAAATTGTTTATAAATATTAGAACATAAATAAAAATCCTTTGTATTTGAAACCACATTTTTTGACCAATAAAATAATATTCACCTTGAGGAGGATAAATTAGGGTGTTACATGATAAAAAATTTCACTGGATCATGTTCCCCCTTTATCTGATACTTTTACATCATTTAAAGAAACTCTTTCAATCTTCACTCTTAATGGTTCTCTCAATAAATCATTCCCCACATTATAAAAACCTTATGGTATGCACAAAGAATGATAATTTTATTTTGTTCTAGAAAAGTAATTTGTATAAGGATCGATCATTGATTTACTAGAGAAATGATATGCTACATAGAATTAAAAGAAAATTAAAATGGGTTTAATGTGATTAAATGATGATGTGTGTGATTAAAATGAATTTTTAATCCTTGAAAATTAATAAAAACAACACCCAAAACTCATATAGGATTAAACCGGGTTGAGAAAACATTTCATGATAATAAATGACATGGGAAGATTGTTACATAAGAATCATCAAGTGATGTGTTTTATTATGTTGAAGTGGGAATGCACTATTGCATGAATGAATAGACAAATTCAAATTATGTGTATGGTGAATTGGGATTCTAAATAGACTTGTTAGAATCAAATTATCTAGAAAGTCCCCATGTCATATTAAATTCCCACTCTATGGACCTATCCATGAATAAATAATCGATCACATTAGAATAAAATATAATTCTTGTGTTTGGTTAACTACCACCCAAGATGATATCATGGAGTGAAATAGAATTCTCCATTGGGTAAGTAAGATCCATTATAATTTAATATCTGTGTATGAGAATAACCCTTACTTAGTTTTCTAATGTCAGATTAATATGGAATTTCCCAAAGCTATGTTGGATTAAACCAGTTGGAAGGAACCTAGAGTAAAGCTTAATTTTCATACCCAAAAATTATTTTAGATGAAATCTAATAGGATAATTTTTGACATTCCACACTATGTGATAGATATGATATTCTCTAAATCATACTAATCTTGCAATTGGGTCACCTCTATTGGATGAAAACTAAATTTATCAAAAAAATTATGGGTTGACCTAAAATAAAATTCCTAATTTATTTTTACGCAAAAATCTGGAAATCCCCATTTAATATTACACACAGCTTACATCCATTAAACAAGTTTGTAGGGATAATGGTAATAATTTCATTGCAAAGAATAATTAAGGGAATTATTAAATAAAAAAATCGCACCTACCATCTAATCTAAATGGAAATAGATCATTGGAGAAATATTATAGGATCTCACAAAATTGATTTCACTAAGATGAAAAAATAGCACTGGATCCCAATAAAGGAAATTCTTTATCGTACATATAAGAAATTTAACCATGGAACTTTGGCCATATATAGGATTATTTTATGATTTTTTAATTCTATTTTTATTTTTAATATAATTCACTATTCTTATTGTATGTTTTTAATTTTTAATTAAATTTTATCATTTTATTCAAGTATAATGATATCATACCTCTATTCTAGAATGAATTTTAAGTCTAGATTCACCTTAGGGAGGGTTATATGAATTCTATAATTTCTCGGGAATCTATTTATATATATCTTTTCACTGTAACTATCGGAGGTTTCAAGAGAATTGTTTAGGGGATAGTGATTCATCCCCTTTATTATTATTTTTTTCTTCAACTATATGCCAAATAATTAATTACTTACCTCTATCATTATGATGGTAATCATAAAGGATTTGAATAGGTGTGGTTTCATAGTAGGGAAGTGGGTGGTGGATTATCATAGGTGATGAGTTATTTATTCACTTACCAAGGAAGATGTGAGTGGGTGGTGTGCTAGGAGGTCTCCTATACTTTATATATTAACACACAAGTGATTAGGTGATGTGTGTTTTTAGTGGAAATACACATTTAGTGAGAGTGAGGTAAATAAATATGTTTTAGTGGGATAATTCATTAGTATATTACCAAGGGCTGATTCTTTATTACCAACATATAAGTTTTTTCATATTTTTTTTATTCTTGATTATCTTTTTTAAAAATATATTTTTATTTAGTTTTAATGTTTTAATTATATTAAAATTCCCAAAAATAATAATGAGGGACAAAAATAAGAAAAGTGATAGTTTGGAAATTACCCTATTGAGATAACACATGACGTACAATATGCTATATCTTTGAGTTTAAAAATCTATTTCATGATCAAAACCCATTGAAAAATATTTTCTCACATAAATCCTACATTGGATAATTTTTTTATTATGCTTTATTTTTCAATAGTTGGATATGAAAATGGAAAACAATATTATTTTTCAAGCCTTATTTCTTTAATAGACAATTTATTATCATTTAATTACCTTTTTTGTTTACCCACTTTTCTACATTTCTAAAAACAAGATATATCAATATGTACGAGATATTCTTTTTCCTAAACTTATATAAGTAGTTTTTATGAGAACTTCTAAGAATTAGATCAGTGATCTAATGAATGTGATATATTCATGCTTATTTAATAATTTATTATTATTATATGTGTTTCACACATTGGAATGTGGTTAAATACATGAAATTTAGATTAATCAATTCCCTAAATCTCATAACAAATCATTACCTTTTATATTCAACCAAAATATTATAAATTTTATAGAGATCTCCCAATCACGGTGAAATATATTGAATTATGGGAAATTTTAATTTGATTCTATGCATTTTTAGGAGTTATTTACTCCACCATTATTTGATCCTCATTCAACATCTAGATCCTCAAAATCGATTGAAATCATATTTAAAAATCCCTAGAAAACACAGTGTGATCTTTTTGACCTATTTGAATCTCAAACCCATTAAATCATGACTTTATTCTTCATAATTAATTAACTTGAATCCTTCAATAATCTAGAATTATCAATTTCTACCAATGAACATATCTATGGTCCAGTGACTTTGATTATGTAGTGTCACTTCTCATCTTTTATTTAGCCATGGTTTGGTTCATACACTATGTTGTGATTCCTATTTTCAAACACCACATGAATATTTCCTAGCCTATAACTATGAAATGAAATCATCCATAAATCCTATATTAACCATATTTTTAATCTTACTCTACTTTATTTGTGTATTGATCATCAGCACCATGGAACAACACCTCATTTATCTGTATATACTAACACATTAACTTTTATTCTTCAATAACAAAATCTAAACCAATATTTATTCTTATGTAGGGAAAATTATTATGTGGTAATTTTTTATGGTGTAACACTTCATCTAGATCAATTTTATTCTCGAATATCAACTAGTATTTTGTATGAATAATTTTTTTGGAATGATTTACTCTTACAATCCCTTCATTTACTCCTATCTAATTTCTTACTGTGATGCGATGTCTTGATTCATAGAGAAAAGTAATTTTAGTTCCATAGATTATTCTTATATATCATATGGGTATATTGTACATAATTCCATTATAATTATCTGAAAATTATTACCTGAGACCTATATTTAATCTCACGCAGAAGTATATTGAGGAATGAAAACTATTTATGTGACATGATTTTCTTTATTCACCAGAAGACCTTTATTATTATATAAATGACTTCAATTAGGATCATAATTATTATCTGGATATAGTTGACCAAATTAGACATAATAATACACAACCATCACCTATCAATGATAGATTCCCCATCACACTCAAATTCTAGATCACCAAGTTAAATGAACTTGATAAACAAATATACCAAGGTGTCTCCTTTATCACATCTCCCTATAATCACTGTATAGTCTTCAATATTGCCTCGTTAGATTTATCAAAAATAAAAAACATATTTTCAACAAATTTGGTTTCAATATATGCTAATAAAATCCATATTTATTCAAATATCTATAATATCCATATATTTTAATCTCAGTATACATTCATTATCATGAAATTCATCAAATAACCTCTTAGTTGAAACATTCACTAACCCTTGTATTTATGAGTTTAATCCCTTTTTTGTAATGGTTGTGATACCAATACCCATATTTATATTTTAATATCAATAATAATAAGAAATAGATAAGGGATAATCCCATTATATGAATGAATGAAAATATCAACAAGTTGTTCAATATCTACTTCTTATAAACAAAGTGTCGTAGGAATTTGGAAAATGTGGGTACCCTTTTTATTCTCCTCAATTAACCTTGAAAACCTCATATAATACTTCCTCAAACATGTTTTCAAATATCATCCAATTTTTAAGATACTTTCTTTGAGAAGAAATCCTCTTATTTAATGGAATATTAGAACTAAAAAATAGTGTTCCCTATAACACCCATTTTTTGAGTTACTCGATCCTATCAATGTAGTTATATCTCATCCAATTGCTATCTCAAGTAGTTTCAAATATTCTAATATAACATAACTCTAACACTATTCAAAACATAAGTTCTAAAACCCATTTTCCACAATTGGTTATGCTATATTGTGGTCTTACCAGTATGGTGATGTGGTCAACACAAATTTCAACTGAAATGACTAGGAACTATAGAAGTATTTTTTAAGTTATTTATCATATTTAATTTTCTCTTCTGTAATAGGACCCACTATACCCATTTTGATTATAGTATACCATACTATATTTTCACCTCATTCTATAAATTCCTTTAATGGAACCCTAAATTCATGTCCACTTCACTATAAATAAAACCCCAAGATATTAATATACAATTTTATTTAAATGATGTAAATGTGTTATATTGATTTCTCCACACATAAAACTGAACTAAAATGAAACCAAAAAAAATTTATATAAAGATATAATTTTTGTTTATAAATGTACAAACCTAGACATTGGATTAGTGGGAATGAATATGAGAAACCAATTTGTGAAATCATTATAGAAATAAAGTATATTATACATTCAATATGAATTTAATTCAATTGGTTTACATAAAATTACTCATAATATCATTTATTGTTTAAAAATTTATGTTTATATGTATTTCATTTTATATGTGTTTCAATGGAGAAGATATTACCAAGAAAACCTCATTGATGGGGGTTCAGTTTGGCTCTATGGTTGATTGTGAGGAGTTAATTTCTCACAAAAAAATTAATATCAGGTTATTGTTGTTCTTAATGAAAACTCCAAATGGTTCCATCATCTATTACTGTGTACAAATCTACTTTCTAAACATAGATTTTTAGTTTGGGTTTCAGAACTAATGACATTTAAGGACTGACATTCGTCAAGAGTATGGGAGGTTGGACTCATTGCGCCCTTTTTTTGGGGGAAATATTTCCTACTTTTGGACTCTCTTATAGATTTATGATATGTTTAACAATTCCTTCATAATCACAATACATGACTTGTTACCCTAATAAAACAATTATTGGCTAAATATTTTTTGTACATAAAATAAACAAGGATTTTTAGTACTGAATCCATATGTATATATTAGAGGTTAATCATCCTTCTCTCAGTGATGAATTCCTTATTATATATTGAATCCATATAACCAGGAACTTTGGAATTTTATACCATATATGGAGGTAGTTAATATTACTAGGAGCGTATTGATACATTATGAGTAATCCTATGTATACACATTTTTTTGGGAATAAAAAACCACAAAATTATTAAAACCCATGATATTTAGTATCATGTAGAGGTGAAATATGTGATGGAAATTGGTCACATAATATTTGAGATCGGGTCTTGAGGAGACATCCTACCTATCCTATTTACTTTATTTGGTTCCTTTTATGTTAGGGATATTCATATCTTCCCACTAATTAGGGCTTGCGTAATGATATTTCCCCAGATTTTAGAGATTCATGATTCCCATTATGTGTTCATTGTGGCTCCCTAATCCCATATAAGATATCCTCAGTGTGAGAATCAAGGGATAGAATTTGATTAGCCTCACTGCATATGGATGTGTGGATTATACAGTGAAACTTCCCTTAGGAAGTATAATATGGTGCTCAATCTCTAAGGGGGTGTCCTACATATCCTGGTTATGGTAGGAATTAGAGTCTTTCTAGTTCAATTGGTTCCCAGTTCATTGTTTGATGAGAAAGGATTATCATCCCATGTGAATTATTGGGTCATAATGGATGAAATTTCAGAGATGTGGTAGGACTTACACTGATGTGGATTCTTATATGTGTTTAGGCTCAAGCCTTAATACTACATCATATATATACAAATTATGGTAGGAATCAGAGTCCTCATAGTTCACATTATTTGATCATAGACACTAACATTTAATTTACCTATATAGAGGCCTTTGATGAAAATGATATGATTATTATATATCTTTATTCCCACATGAGCTATACTTGGTGTGAGAAACATGGTATGAAAAATGGCCAGTCTCATTTCTTATGAATATGAGACATATGTATTGAGATAACCCTTGGGGTAGTTGATATAGAGTTTGGGCCTCAAATAGGTGTCCTAACTATCTAAGTTATAGATAGATTATGATTTCTTTTAGTTAATTTGGATGAGGATTACAAACTAAGGATTCAATTATCATCGAGATATATCATATTATGCCACTAGTTTTTATTTACACACTGACATTTCCCCTTTTAATTGGCCGGATTTCCTGAATGAAATGTGTTTTATATCTACTTAAAATGCCTTTTTTGTCTAGCTGACATGTGAGAGGATATATGCTATAAATGTAAAAATAAAAAAATATGATCCGGTTGACTTTTACAATGGATGTTTCATGAACTGGATGTCATGCTTGAAGTTTGTTGCATAATCGAGGCTAAAGTTTCCTAAGGACATCAAAAGATGAAAATAGTTTGTCCTGCATACTATCACATTACCTCAGTCAACAAGTACCGAGGGTGTCACATGGTCATGATGACTTTCCCTAGTGTATTAATAAGAACTAGATGATACTCCTGGAGGAATCATGAGAATTAATCTGACATGTCTCAGAGGGTGGCACATGACCTAGGATGACAGGAGTGGAGATCATCATGAGACCTGAAAGGCATACCTGGAGGGAATCTCAAGAGATAATCAACCTGCACGGATGCTACTAGGAGACTCAGCTAACATGTATGGGTATAATTATATGAGTCAAGAATCATGATTTATTCACATCAAATAGTTTGGATGGTGAGCCTGGTGGACTTCATAAGACTTTGGTGGCATGCATGGGGGCACCATGCAACTTTCTTTGACATGTCTAGAGGACTTCACATGATCCAAAAAATATTCCAAAGGGACTTTTTGATATTTGGACGACATGACCTGGTGATGTTCCATGTCTTGGATGGTTCATTTGAAGTTCATGGGGATCAGCGTATATGTTATTCACATAATTCTCCAATTTCTTTAGTCTTTGTTCCATAATTTTATTGAAAAACCCTTATATATGTCAAATATTAACCTATTTTGACTATCTCATGCTCTAGAATATGTGAGTTATGTTCTACACATGTCTATCCAAAATTTCTTCATGTGATCTACGATTTATAATGTGTCGTGACTCATACATAACACATGATCACACTAGTCATTCCCTAGATCTTACCTAAGGAGTTCCTTTTTAAGTTGCAACATCATTTTCTTTGATAAATATGCTTTAGTTATTGGGTTCACCATTTCATCTAGATGTGAAAAGGCTAGCCTTTTTACTAGAGGGTAATAGTGAATTTTTAATTCCTGGGTGGGGGACTTATAGGCCTCTCCAAACAAGTTTTTCTCCACCTTGCACGGAATATATTGGATGAATCCTGACTAGAATCATTGGAGGGGCCTCGACGTCACACATATTCATGAGGTCCTTCCTTGAATTATTATAGGGGTGTCACATGTATTCCAACACCTAAAATAACATCCCTTAAATTCTTCATTTATTGGATTATTTCCAAAAAATGGGGATTTTTTGAATCATGCGTACATGATAAAGGAGTTCCATATTTTTAGGCTGACATGCATGGGTTCCTTTGTGAGATCAAAGAACCTTTTGAAATGCCTTCGTATGATCTCATGATACTTTTTTGGAACCATTCATGATATAATGATGATGCTTTAGGGGGATTTCGTGAGATATGAAGGGATCAACAAGGGGTATTCTGAGTCCATGCTGCGTACAGTCTTATCATGTCGCATGATATTTATGACCATAGTAAGATCCCGCCTCCTCCCCTTTTATTTTCAATATTTATTTTAAAAATTTTAGTGATATGGTGAGGTTTCAAGATAGTTTTCGAAGATAAACAGTCTACTTATTGATAATGCATCACTTAACCAATAAAAGTCCTATGGATATGCACAATGATTTCAGGGAATGTTCCATATTTTCATCATAGGGGAGCTAATGGGGGAGCACGATGTATCCTAGACATTCCAAATTCCTCTCATTATATGTGGATGAAAATACAAAGGACATTCAAGAGAAGTGGTAGGTAAGTCTCTGGGTGCTTGTGATGTCTTGCTGACCAATAGGGGCATGTCGCGTGGCTTTTGTGACCATGAGAGGCTCCGTACTCCTCCCTCTTTGTTCCCTTTGTTTATTTTACAAAATTTTATAGATATTACGATATTTCTTGAATTTCATTGAGGAAAATAATTTTCCCCACCAGTGATGCATCGCATGAGATTTCAACCCCACAAGGCCCCAACAATTTATATATTTTTCTCATATTTTTATAGAATTTTGAATGGCTTGTTGGGAATCCACTGATTGAAAATTCACATGTCTTGATGGTGCTCTTTAGGAAGCCACCACATGATCCCTAATTGTACAGGTCACCTTCAAGAAAAAATAAGGACATTTGAAATGTAGATATGTGGGATCTGTTGTTTTTTATGCATTGTGAACGACCATTCATGTGGCCTTATGATGGTCACATGATCATGTGTCTCTTAGAGTCTTACACGATATGTGATTCATTATACAAATCCTTCTTCCTTTTTTTGTGAGAAATATGTTACCCTTATTCAGATATTTCCTCCTTTGTGATTTTTATGATGCTCATTTAGCTGGTATAAAAAAATTGCACCCTTGAGGAGCGACGTCCAAAGGGAAAAGGGTTCAGTTTCAAGGAATGAAAATGCCCGCCTGAGTTATTGGAATTTTTGTGAACCAATGTCTTGGGATACACTTGGTCTTCTAAGAAACACATGGTATTCCATGGAATTCACTATATATAAGAGAGAGTGAGGATAATTTGTTTTTCAGTTACTCAATATTCCAAATCCCTATTATCTCTTCTTCCACTGCATTTATTTATCATAGGGCAGTTCTGTAAGACCCTATTATTATACCTCATCGTGAGGTCGTTTTATGAAATCTCATCTGCAAGACTACTTTTGTTAATCATTCTTCTCGAACCAACTATGAAAATTAATTCAATAATTTTTTACACTTTGTCCATGATGGTTTTTGATCATCTTAATGGTTTCACTAGATCTACCTTCTTGACCACATGCTCCTTTGGATATCATGTGACTCACATGAACATGTCTAGGTCACGCGATCGTGAGTCTAAAAGGGGTCATGTGGATGTGCGATACCCTACAGGTGTATGAAACGTGGAAAATATTCATGAGTCATGGTATTCACAATTCATTGATGTGATTTGATAATTCCATTGATGTTTTATACAAAGCACATGCTGCTTTCATATTTATGCATTTTCTTTGACAAGAATTTATTTTATTAGTATGACATATTCCAATTGTTTTTGTTCATATGGATTTTGGTTCTCTTAAAACATCATATAATTTAGCCAATCATATGTTCCATGATCACTAGAAACTAAAATGATGACCCCAAATACCATGTTAACTCCAATAATAAGGTTTTAAAGTGGTTCCTCTCACCCACAATTTTGAATTATCCTCTAACTCTTAATATTACTCTATATAGGTTTGTATTGATGGGTGATGTTTTCATTCCTCCCTCGTACTTTAATCAACCATATCACTGTGTGTCAACATCTTATGAATGTATTTAAATGAAGAAATCCATGGATGGCCATTTGGTCATAGTTCAAGCCTAGGGATTTCTTTATATGTTGTTAAATTGTCCTTTGGGTCTAGATGGCTACGATTTCATTCATTATCTTATTTATTAGAGTTACATGAGTATATTTGTTTTCTCTATGAACAAAACAAGTGGTGTATTGATCTTAATATGTGATCTCTAACCTAACGATACATTTCTTAATGAACTGAAATGGATATTCTAGGTTAGGCACAACTAGTTTGAGTTTGCTGACTAATTACACATGGTCCATCTTTACAAATTAAAGTGGAATTCACAATTTAATTTCAATCACAAGCCCAATATTCTTCTAGGGATGATTTACCATTGGTTTCCTTAAACCAAAACATTCTATTTTTCCCATGGTGAAGTGGGTATCAGCCTATGGGACATCTACAAACTGGGTGGGATTCCCCCTATTGGAGAGATGTACGATGAGTTCCTCTTTACTATAACTATTTGGGATGACCCGTTGTAAACTCCAGTAATTGAGAGAGACATGATTATCATTATAAGGGAAAGTCTGATGAAGTATTTTATGATGGGATCACTTGTCTCCTTCCAAGATTGGATCAACATTTTCCTTTACCACAGTGGGGTTAGGATAACTTCTATATTCCCCCATTGGTTCCCTTCATAGCATGTTCATGACAGTATGGATTATATTGGGCCATTTTTAAATTTGGGGATCCTAATTCATAATGAAATCAATTGAAATCAAAGATCTCAACAATAATTAGGCTGGAGGGATTCATGGACATATTCTTAAATGGATATCATTTCTGAGTTGGGGATGTGCATTCAGTGATCTGTGTTAGTATGCTGGTCATGTAAGCATAGATAGAATAAGGAAATATCTTTAATATAATAGCTTTTAACCTTACATTAATTTATCAATTCTTGGTCCATATTTAATAAGGAATCATCCCCTACTTGATCAGTGACCCTTTTCAATTCGAGTTTAGTAGGACAGAGGATCATATTAATTAATATGAATACTATAATTCCTTTGGGATCCCTATGGCCTTATCTTATCCCAGATTTCTAGGAAAATCTAGGGTTTGGGATACGTCACTAATCTCCAAAAAATTACAGACATGTTTTATAAATTTGATCGATTTTATTTTACTCCTTACCACCCACTAACTTGGCTAGTTATTAAGAATGGATGTGGCTCTCTTGATTAGAGATCATATTAGATCTCACTTTAAGATGAAGTTCATATAGTCATAATGGATGAGTTGACCATATTTGATCCATATAAACCCTATTGATTCGATCGTTAGTTTGGATGAAACCAAAGGGTATCCCCTCTTCCTTGGGTAGTAGCCTATCCAAGAGATGTTACAAGATGATTGATTCATATTTTGGTTAATCCCTTTTCCTAACCAACCCCCATATTGTGGAGATAGTGTATTTGATTAAATATTTTGATGAGAATTAAAGGAAGTGACCTTGTTATTAAGACAATCATCCCAATAGTGGTACTGTATCCATTTAAGAAATCATCTATCTGGTATAGGAAAGGAGTTAAGCTTCTGTTGCAAGGAGGGTATATGTGGACTCTTCTTTTGTTTATCTAATATCTCAACCTATTATTCCTTCCTCTGGTGTGACTATCCCATTAGTCTCACAAGCTCAAGAAATAACATAGGCTAATCTTGAAGCATATTCACACCATGATTACTATGACTCCATTACATAAATTTCACAAATAATGGGAACTTCTACATCATCTAATTCATGACATGGATGCAGGGGTTTTGATGGAAAACCACTATATTAAATCATTTATAAAAGTATCCTCATATGAAGATATTTTACCACTAATGAAAGGTACTTGAATGATTTTTCAAATGAGGCTCCCCTTTCTACGTTTGTGAAGGAGGTTCCAGAGGCACTAGAGAATAGCCGCTAGTTCATTTATAAATTGCTATCCCAAATTGATGTACTGACTACTTAGATATTCACACATGAATAAATCATAGCTCACCTAATGTTTGACCTGTAATCATCATCATCCTCTTTGGAATCTACTTGAAAGAGAGTTGAGGAGATGACAACTTTGGTCAAGAATCTCTATCTTGGTGTAGAAGTAGAAGAGGTGGGGAAAGTGGCACTTCAACATTCAATTGATGCTTCCCTCCAGACTCATACTGGCATGTCTAGTATGTGAAATGAAATTTTATTATAGTTAAACTATTGACATACATTCTATTTTTGATGTGATCATTGGAGATATTGAAAAATGTAATGATTCCTCCTCTTTTAAACAATGAATGAGTAAATTTTATGAGGATTTCATGTTTTTTTCCAATTTTCTTTCATTCAGGATGTGAGTGATATTTCTTTGATATGATATTATATGAATTTCCAATGATACCCAACCTTTTCATAATATCATGCAAACCTGAATTCCAAGATCATAATATTTAAATAATAATAGATTATTCATGATAATTTCTCACGAAATCCCACCAACAAGAGATTACTTACTCATATATATTATCTAATTATCTTGAGATCACCTATTTCACAGAAGGATAATTTGGTAGAATACATTTTATGGTGGGAGTGTTCTTCATCTTTTTCCAAATCCGATATGCTTGTCAAGAGTAGCTTTCTTTTTTACAAGGACATATGGTGGGCCTTAGAGGCTCTTTCATTTATGTAGGAAAAATCAGAGATGTGATTTAGTTTATTCTATATAAAATCTGACCATATATATATATTTTAAGGATATTTGATATTGGATCTTCTATTTGTTTATTTTAGGGTCTTTTGGACCAGACCTTCTATTGTTATAGTTTAAGTTATTTTTTCTTGGACCTTCTATTGTATTAGTTTATGGACTTTTTTTATCATAAATTCAGATTCCATGCTACTTAATGGATTACTTTCAGTTATTGATCTATGATCATGGAATATGGTGAATACATTACATGAATGACCCAAAACAATATAGGGTTTTGGGTTCTACAATGTGGTTTTGTAGGCCCACAAGGATCAGAGATCCTTTATTGTAAGGAAGAGCTTCCTCTAGTTGATGGGAGAAGGCTCTTATGTGTCACTAGATTTTCATAAATACGTGTCTCCATTATTTTCTAGGGGTCATGGAAGGTTTATTAGGGTAATATTGGTTGAGGGAGAAGTACTAGGGATTCTAGGTTCGTCTCAATAGTTGGAATATGAGGGATGTAAGTCATAACCCAAAATATTCAGTTAGCAAATATGGGATGAGGATGACATGTCAAGGATGAATCATAAGAATCCCAGGTTCCAGGTTCTACCATAGTATTTTCAGGCCTCATATGGATGGAATCTCTATTCTTATAAAGAGGAGATGAATTTAATTGGTTGGTTAAGAACCTTATTTATTGATAGAATGTCTAAGAAAATACAATATCTGATTATTTTTTAGGAATATGAAATATTTATAAATACTCAAACAAGTAGATGATGAGTTTAGGTTGGGTATGGAGAAAAAATATCCAAGAAGGGTTTTGGAATAGATATTCCATGTGGTTTTGAATCACATGGTGTGGGCCATCAACAGTTCAACAATTGAGTGTGACATTATAAACTTGAGAATGGGTAAAAAACACAACGACACAAGGTTATGGATATTGAATCTACTAAGATATTTTGGTATAGATATCTTAAACCAATGTCTAAAGGATCCATTTCAGGAGGAATATATGGGATAGTCATACTCAGAATGGCCCAAAACACACTGAAGTGATGAATTCTACCATAGTGATTTCAGGAATCACAAGGATAAAGAATCCTTTTTTTAGAGGGATGAATTTGGTTGATGAACAAAGGCACATATGTGGGAGCCATATGCTTAAATGCATAGTCAATAAAAGGGTCCCTTGAAGCTAGGTATCTTTTATAATATCTATGTAAGTTTTTGGTCTTTCGAGGCACTCAAATCAGGAAGAGAGTTTTTGGAAAGGGTAATATTGAAGAAGTTTTAGAGCACCATAAATGTTGTGTCACCATGTAGCAATCATATTCTTAGGGTGAGGAGATCGGAAAAATAATTACTCTAACATTTTCTAATACCAAAGGGTCCAGTGAGCATAGGTTGTATTTTACTAGGGCTTGATATTTTACCCCTTGAGCTTTATGCATTATTTATATGCACCCTAAATTCTTGCTAAACTATGGAGATATAGAGTTTATTGAGTGAAGACTTGACCTTTTTTTAGGATTCCCTTTCTGAGATTTCAACATAATAATTTTTGTTTCTCTTTCACTTTAATTTTAATGTCTTGTGATTTGGAACATCATTGGATAGTATTTAAGGTCATAAAACATTGGACATATATAAAACTAAGGTGATGGGTTCTGTTACAGTGATGTCAGGGCTCAAAAGGATTGTAAAGACCTTTTTACAAACTAATGAAATTGGTTTATGACTATTGGAACATATATAAAAGAAATATACATACATTCAATGTCAATAAAATGGTCCCTTGAATCCAGTTATATTTTTCCAATGGTTGTGAACGGTTTGTAGTAACATGAGGAGCTATATTCATAAAGTGTGATTTATGGATTGAGGTGAATAAAAGATGGTAGAAGCACCCAGTACTTTGGTTGACTGGGGTAAGGATCCTATAGTTATTTAATGGAGGATTATAGTGGATGATGTTCTACATAGCTTTACATCTTGTAGTAGGGACATGTTTTCTCCGTGTAGTTTTACTTCATGCCATAAGAATGCTTATCATTAATTTTATAGACATGTGGTAAAGAAGTATTTTTTTTCTGGTTTAATGTCATGAGGTGTGGAAATTATTATTCTAAAGTTTTGATGTCATGAGACCATGAATATTTCCATAAATTTTATCATCATCCGGTAAGGATATGGGATCCTACATGAATGTTTGTTCATGATATAGCATGTGCACAAGCATTATACATACAAGTATGACTCATACATAATCCCAACGAGCATTTATAAGATAGCCCCTATGTGGTTGGGGTTCATTTTTATTTAGTTGATGTAGCTAGGCCCAATATTAGAGATCTGGGTATCCTGGTATATCCTGTTCTGACATGAATCAATCCATACATAGATTTTGAGGGGTTGTGTAGTTTAACATCATGTAGTGAGGAAATGGGATCCCTAACGTGAATTTTTAATGTCTTATATGGGACCATGAATGAAATTATATGTGCCACTATATATCACATGGTGATAGAAGTCAAGACACATTTAGTTCATAAGAAATCTCTCTATACAGGTCTGAACTGTATACAGTGAGGGTGGAATTTTCATAGTAGTCTTTTGTGACTGGACTAGGTGTTGGAGACTCAGGTGTCACTATGTACCCTATGAATATAGGAGTCATGTCACATGTAGTATTAAAATGGGAAAAACCCTACAAAGGTATATCCCATATGAAGAGGTGGTAATTATTTTTGTTAATTGTTTTAGGTGGTCTCAGGATTGGAGATTCGGGTGGCTCTACATATCCTATGATGATAAGAATCAAGCCACACATAGTTCATGAATGGTGGTGTGGTAGGAGACAAAGGCCCACAATAATTTACAATTTTATGTCATGCAACGGACATCAACCATGTAGTTTTAACATCATGTTGTGATGAATCATGGTATTCATTTTATTTCCTTGAATATAGGTAGATAATGAGCCTATCATAATATTTTATGGATTTTTGTGTTTCGAATCCCTTATCAAAAATCCAAAGCTCATGTGATCTATTCTCTGTGTGAGGAAAAAGGAATTAAAGGGGTTCCTCTCACAACACAGAGGTGATTAAGGATATGAAGTGGAGATTTTCTATCATTTTGTGGCTAGAAAAATATATATGATCCAAGCATCCCTATGAATCTCATTGAAATGATAATAGAGCCATAATTGGTTTTATAATACCCTCAAAGTTTAATTTCATGAATAAGGAACATCATCCATAGTGTTTGAAGTCTTGTGGTAAGGGAGTGCATCACATGATGTGAATGATTATGGATGTCATAGATTAATGTAGTTTTATTTCACATGAAAAGGACACATTCCATGTAGTTTAATTTCATGTCTTAATGATGTGAGATTCCCTATAGTTTAATATATTGCTTCCAAGAATTCTACATACAGTTTAACATCATGTGGTAAGCACGAGCTTGTACAGTTTGACATCATGTAACTAGGATGGGGGATACTATGCATTTTATAGTCTTGATTCAAGGACTTGAGATGTTGTGTAGTTAATCATCTTGTTTCTAGCATGAATAGTTACTCAATGAAATCTATGAAAACTAATTATTTAGAAATCTCACATTGGTGGGGTGTGTGACATGATCCCTATATATTGTGTCCAATTAGGAAGATTTATTACAATAGAACATATATATGATTTAAAGTCATTCCCATTTAGGTTATAGATTTGGAGGACAATTTCCTAGTAACATTGGGGTCCTTAGAGTCAAGAATATTTGTCCCTAGTGAAATGAATGTAGTTAAACCATTTTACTAATGGATATTTTGATCATATTCTGATGGACATCATGTTTGTGCAATGTACAAAACCAGTTCTCATCGAGTCACTCTAATTCATCCAACTTTTTTGGAAATTAACATATTCTGAGAGCAATCCTTAAATAGATATTCAAATAAAAGGAATTAGTACTTATATGTTTAACACTTCCTTGATACCATAATATAATGAGTATAGTTTTTCTTGTATATAAGTACGTGTGGTGGTATGGTAGGACTATACAACATGAAGGAGTTTTTCTAGAATGAACTTCTTATAATTGTTCACCATCGTTAAGAGTATATTTGAAAGAGTCTTATTGAAGGCCTCTATCTATCTAATTTCAACCTCATAATAGCGAGATGAGTGATTGTAATCAATATTGTACTCCTGGAATAGTTTCTTTAGCTCTGTAAAATAGAAGTTGGTGTGGTTGTCTGTCAGTATTTTGTGATGGACATTGAACTTGGTGATGATTTGCGTCTTTACAAAGTTAATGATATTATTCATCCCAACATCCTTGAGGGGTATTGAATCATCCCATTTGGAAAATAATTCTGTGTCGGTAAGGATGTACTTGAACTGCTTAGTGGTAGCTTGGGGATATGGCCCCAGGACATCCAATCCCCAAATGGAAAACGACTTGGAATATTTATCTTTATATAGAAATTTGGGGTGTTTATGGGTGATGTTTTCATGGATCTAGCATGGATGAAATTTTTTAGTGAATTACACATAATCCTATATAGTTTTTTCCAAAAGTAACCTAACCTATTGATTTGGTGGGGGAGTTTGGTTATAGATTGATGAGCACCACAAGATATTGCATGAAATTCGTTCAGGATGGTGAGTATCTCTCCTTATACAATTAATCTGAGGTGGATTCCATCAAATAAACTCTTTTAGAGGTATTTCTAATCATTTGGACCATCCTGTAGGGTAAATTTTGTTTCAAAACATTGAATCTATTACCTTTTGTCTCTATATGTCAAAAGAGCTTCGTATTGGAGATAACTAGTTATGGGATCCTTCTATCCAGGGGTGGATACCAGTTCATAACACTTCGGTGTAGTTTGTACTTGATTTATTTATTATATATCACAGATGATGATCAATGAGACCATTCTTCGGTAAGTGATATGAAAGATTTATTCCTCTGGATTAGCATAGTCCATGACTATGGATACATTAGACAATGTGTTAGTGTAATAATTATGTTATCGGGGAACATGATGTAATGTGATCTCAATGGGGAACTGTAACATCAATCCCTTGACATTTAAATTGATAGGGTCAAATTCTTCCTTTTTAATGGAATATTTTCTATTGGCTTTCTTTATCATTTTTTCCAAATACCCAATGATATTTAGGTAGTCTATATATAGCTATATGGCTAGTTCTAAGCCAATGATGATGAATTGGTATTCAACCTAGTTATTTGTAAAGCCTTAAAATTGTAAAAAAGATTAGGGAAAATTACTTTTTTAGAGAGAAGAATACAATCCTTAAGATATCCCAATTGAGCTTTGGGTTTTAAATCATTTTTTTGACAGGACTTAGGGAGGTGACATCAAAATACACCTCCAATGTTCAGAGAGTATTATGGGAATTTAATACCTCCTTATCCAAAATTTTGATTCCAAATAGTGTATTCTATGAAGACATATGTACTACTTGGAAATCATCTAGGGATCTTCCTTTCACCAACATCTATTCTATGAACCGAATGCCGAATTTCTACAGAATTACCACTCATCATGGTAAGCGTGTAGTCAAAATGGGATGGCAAAGGATGTACCTGAGCAGATCAATATGAGAGACAATATGGAATTTGTGGTGCTACAAGTAATGCCCCGACCTTTTCACTAGGAAGATGAGTGCATGGGAGTTTTTCTCGACATCAGTGCATCAGGTCTCTATACATTGAATTTTTCGGATAATGTAGTAGAGTCTATTCTATCTCCATAAATTGTTTTTCTGTGTGAGGAGGGTTCATAGTGAGATTTCCACAGTGGCCACATATAATATGAGGGGGCTACCTTCCACCATAGGCATCATAATTAGTGGGTGTAGTAGATACTGTTTGGAACATTTGAGGGATTATTGAAAGTCAACTTCCCCTAGATAGGTGACTCCCATCTTCATTATCCTTGCAAATGGGATAGCTTTTCAAGCCAGGAAGGCTATGAAATCTAAATGTAAGCAATGTCCCCTTGGATACCCCTCAATTATTTGAGATTTATGGGGGTGATATTGATAAAATATCACTAGTATTACATGGGATGACCTTGATTCCACACTGGAATAAAAAAATAGATGGAACTTCCCTAACGTTACCTCAAAAGAGAATTTCAGTAGATTCATCTTTAGTATGTGCTATCACAGCTTGTGAAAGACTATTTTAAGGTCTATAAAAATATCACATTGTTATTGAGATTTGAACATAGGTTCAACAATATAATATTTATCCATTATTCCCAACAATGGATTAAATATATGATACAAGTAATGTTAATAAATGGAACTAGAATTCATTAATATAAAGTAATTAACTGATAGGAAAAAATCCCCTGAGGTTCTCTAAAGGAAATAAATTCCTCATCTCCATGGACCATTTTTATTTGACTGTAACTGAAATACCCATCAATGAAGAAAATGGATTGATAGAAATCTGTTTCATCGATCAAGAGATCTATGATTGAAAATTGGAAATATTCTTTTATTTTGTGCCGATTAAGGTCTTTAAAATTGACAGTGACCCTAATTTTCCCATTATTATTTTTCACAGATATGATGTTAGTAGGTTATATTGGGTGTTTCAATTCTAGAAAAAATTTGGTTTCAATAAATTTTCCATCTTTTACCTCCACATTGGTGGCAAGATAGGGGTGCATCCTCCGGGCAACATTGTTGAATCCTCAATGCTCATCAGGTAAGTCGAAATAGTGTGTATCCATATATGGATTCAATCTGGGAATTTATATATAGTTCTAAGAGAAAAAATATTGGTATTTCTTTAGAAATTTGATATATATATATTTTTCTTCAAGGGGCATGATGACACTAATCAGTCTAGGTCATGAGTCTTCTTCTGTTCTTAGATTTATCTTCCTGATCTCATTAATGGTGGTGGATATGCCATATTCAAATGTGGGAGGCGAATTCTTGAGGTCATCTTAATCTTCTTCCAACACTAAGTATAAAGATACATTTATATAAAATTATGTAAATTTTGGGGAATCGATATCACAATTAGTGTGATAGAGGTCGTGAGGAGAAATTATCACCCCCTACTGCCTGAGTCATTGTAGAGATATTCCAGAGATGATTTTCTTTTAGACTGCTATTAGCGAAAGAAGGGGCTTGGACATTTTTTAGAGGCTCTATCACCTCGACTAGATTTTTGGAAAGCACATAGTCATTGTCAAGCATACTACATGGATTTATAAAGGATGTCCCTAATCCATTTGGGTCTACAAACTATATATTTTTATCCACTCTGGTTTGTTTTCTTCCCCTTTTGTAGAATCCTGTTTTAGCATATGTTGATCTTCAAGTATCGAAGGTGTAACTATCCCCATGTAGTATTCCATCCTTTCCAAAATTGGGGTACTTTAGACACTAGAGAAAGGTTTAAGGTACTTCCAGGTGACTATGGAGTTAGGGACTTCCAAGTAGGACATTATATATGGTGTCTTTCTAGATAACCATAAAATCAGTTTTAGATGTGAGATCCCAAATCTGAGATTCAACTTTTATCTTCTTGATATTTATTTTCTTATTCCTACCATACCCTTCAATGATCAAATTTGTAAGAGAAATAACCTCTTCAATATATCCCAAATTGTGGAGGGTTTAAATTTGGATGAGTTTGATCCTAGAAGCATTATCAATCAGATCCCTTTGGACAATGATATTATTATGTTTACACAAAATATATTGTGGACTTAGGTTCCATTGGAAGTCCTCTTCCAGATCCTAATCAGTTAAATAGATGTAGAAATGGAATTCTAATGTCATGGTCTCCAATCAATATACCTCAGATATAGTGACTTCTATCTCGAACTCTTGTAGGATTAGGTGGGAATCAACTATTTCCTCCCTATGTTATTTTAAAATATAGAGTGAATCTAGGATCAATAGTGTCTATGGGACAAAATATTTCTATTTCAGAATGTCGTACTTCTACTCTAAAGGGCAGTGCTTTCTGATTTGGGTTTTATCCTTATCACATGTCTCCAGAGGAATGGTATTTGAGGTGGATGGGATTAGTGCTTGTTTACAGTATGTGGGATCATTTGATTTTGACGACATAGGTCACTCCATCCTTCCCCATTATCTGTAATTATGGTAATCATTAAAGAAGCGGATATCGCTTTCCAATGACATTGGAACAAAAATTGGTTCAAATGTGACTCAACCACTCTTGTTCATGCCATTAGAACCAGACAAAAAAGATTGGCATGGAAGCTGGCAGGTAAGTGGATCAATTGCATTGACAAAATCTCCTCCCTTAACTACTTCATCATGCATATCAACACCATTCTTAGTGACATTGTCCCACTTATTTCCAGGGACAAATTTAAAATGCCTTCTTTCCATCTTGTGTAATGTTTATTTTATCCATTTTAGATCTATGTGCTCATCTTTCTAAAAAAACCCATGTTAGGTGGTCATGCAAGAAAAGTGGGTATGGGATACTACTGGAGAGTTATGAGATTCCTTTATACCTATTTTTGGATAACTATAGTGGCTTCCCATGGCTCAAACCAGAATATATATCCTCTATAGGGATTTGACTAAAATATTGGGTCTTAATATTCCCATGTTGTCCCCTATATCATCGATTCCTGTGCATACAACCTCTTGTTCCAGGTTATGTGTTGGAAACATGTATTCTGAAGCATATTCATCATCTGAGAGTGGGTATGCCAAGTGTATCTCGTTTATGGAGTCAACATTTAGATATTTATCCGATGATGGTTCCATTTTCTAGGGAATTTCCCATGTTTCATATATTATAAGGAAGAAATATAAAGGACTTTGAGCTTTCATTATAGCAGAATAAGACTCATCATATTCAATTTATTCTTGCTTCAGATGGTCACACCGTCCTTTGGGAGGGGTTTCAAGTTTTATCTCCCAAGTAGGTAGAGTTTTTGGGGGTTTATGAAGCTATGATATCAAGGTTTCATGAGGTCTATCAACTATATTTTGAGTCATCCACTTGTTGAACTTCCTTTGACACCTAGCCAAAACATTCTACCAATCACCCTCCTCTTCTAACTAGGAAACTATTATGTAGGCCACCTACATTTATTGGTTATCTAACACTACATGTCCATAATTGAACATACCTAGAATGATGTTTTTTAAGATGTAGTAATCCTACATATTATTATGTAGCCTTCTATAGAAGGGTAAATAGTCATGAATGTCAGTGAGGTTGACCTCATCGGGCTTCCTAGGATGTAGAATCCTAAGAAAGTTATTATACACGACCTCTAAGAAATAATTAGAGACTAATTCATTTTGGAAAATGTATGATTTAGTCATCTATTCCCCTAATCCCGAGTGAACATGATTTCTATGTGCTTTTATCCATGGGTGATTTTGTGGTTGTCCTCACTCTACATGAGGTACTGGGTGGTTCAAGACTTGCCTAACTACTAGGATGGTAATCGCTTCTAGAATGAGAGGGAAAACTCAAACTTCTACATTTCTAATACTTTTACCCTATGATGAGGGCATTATTAGAGGTTTGGATCAGGTTCGATGTATGGAATAGTGAAGATGTGGGTATATTTTCAGGAACAAAATAATCCCACCCATATACTTCATTGGAATCAAAGGTGTCTGCAACACATCCTTGATATTTTTAACACAGAGTTCCAGCAGTTGATCCTTTGAGATATGGATGCTGAGAAAATAGGTTATATATTTCCTCCTTTCTATGATGTAATACCGGTAACACTCCAATATTTTGGATTTTTTTTCAAATTAATTAATTGTTTTGATATTTTTCATTTCACATGACAATGGAAATTTATATATATATATATATATATATATATATATATATATATTAAAACACCAAGTGAAACACTCCGTTCACACACAATATCAACTTGGATTACAGTATATGCAATATCTCATTATCTTACGCTACACATAAAACTGACTTGGATTTCCATACATGTAATACCAACTTGTCTTGCACTCCCCGCAATACCAACTTGGCGTGTGTTTCACACAACACCAATGTTTCTATAAAACATAATTTTATTATTATATTTCTTAAATGAGATAATTATAACCAATACATTAAAAATAGTTATATGAAAAGTAATAACTAATTTTCCAATATTATTTATAATTTTTTTATACAGATAAAACATATTTATAATGAAATGTACTATTTTTGGTAGTATGCTTCTATGTTTAAAATTTCCATCTTATCTAATGAACTGATTTTAATAATAAAAATATTTTTAGAGAAATTTGTAAATAAAATATGATAAAATAAACTTCATTATTGAATTTATAATTTCTAAATTTTTTTAGGGTGAATGTTTTGTATTTTTGTGAGTAACTTCATTTTTTTTATGAATAGTGAAAAATATTGTGTTTCAGTTAATAACTTACTTTTCATTTAAATAATTATTAATGATAAATTATAAGATAATTTATTTTAGGGTCAAATTTTATCACATTTAAATCTATTAATACAATTTATGTCAATAGAATAAATTTCACTTTTAAATTTAATATAAAACATAACAAACTTTTTAAAAACATTTCTACTTTAAAAACCCATTATTTCACCATGACTATGGGATTTTCATAAATATTAAAATTTCTAATTATGTGGATTTAATTTAAAAAAACAAAAAAACACTCTTATAATTATTATAATATTTATATTCTAATAATTTTATCTTAAATTTTGAGAAAAAATATTAGAAAAAGTGATTAAAATCAATCATAATGATTAAGGTTAAATTAAGCTTAGTTAGGGACTAAACCTCAATCTTAGGGGCCTAAATGACATATAAACTTGTAAAAAACCCATGTAATGGCCATTAATATTCCATATAACTTACAATATTGATTTATTTTGGTTTTTTATTACTTTATTAGGTAAGAACATGTGTACACCTAACCCATTATCAAATATTCCAAGTGAGTCCTTTTTATTCCCTATAAAAGGCCAAAATTTGAACCACTTATTCACACATCTAAAACCTATTAGTTTAGACCAATAATTATCACATAAACATCCCAATATCCATCCATTAATCATATAATCATTCCATTTATAAGAAGGAGATCCAAGTAATCCTTTTTGCACAAACTAAAAGGAGTTACCCGATTAAGTGGTAACATCTTCTTTCAATTCCTTTCTTTTATTTTACTTATCCATCCCATAAAAATTCATCTATTAGATAATAATATAACAAAACCAATATCATAAATATACTAGGATTTTTTAATGTAATTTTTTCTATCTATACTTACACAGACCTCTATCTAATGGGTAATAAAGATACTATTTCTGTGTACGGCGAACTATTGCCTCACGAAACGATGATTGCTCATTTTCCATTACCACCAACCATGGTGGCCATTATGATGTAAAATATATTTATATTTATCACATATTATATATATTGTGTTTTTAATCATATTTATTTCTTTTTACAACACATATATTTTGTAATTTCTATTTCTTTTATATGATAATTTCATTTGAGGAAGTGTGGACTACCAGCCTCTCAAAGTGATATGATTTTTTCACATACTTAATGGATGTGATAAATATGGTTTTTGGGAGTATATATGATATATATATGATATAAACAATATAATTTAATAATAATGATATATATATACACATATTTTAATTTTAATTTTTTTCTTTCAACACGAAAATTAAACGGAAATAACGTTCATACGTACGTACGACCTACCGTCTCCACGAACGGTGTATTCAATTTCATACTTATATATTCTAGAGATTATTATAATGCAAATATAATGTATATAAATAATATGTATATCATGGTTTAAATTATAGAAATAGTGATATAAAATATAAATACCAAAGATATAACAATTAATAAACATGCGAATAATAAAGGGAATATTACCTAAAGTGAAACCTTAAGATATGATTCATAACAAGAAGGTATTATAACGTTGTAATAAAAAAATAAATGGTATTATATATGATAATATGGTTATTTAAAATAATTATAATTTTTTTATACATTATACATATTTTTTAACTCATATGATGAGCTTCAAGACATAAGGTAAGAGGATTTCATCTCACTTGTTATTTCTGTGAGATACATGCTATGTTTGCAGCTCTTTCCTTTTATCTGATATGTGTAATACCCAATATTGTATTACATGTAACATATAATTAAATTTATGGGTATTAAAATATCCATTTTATGATATTTCTTTCATGGGGTTTATGTTTCAAAAGTTCCCAAATTAGGGGATTTTTATGTCTCAATTTTCCTTGTTTGAAAATCATGTTCTGTTATGCACAAAATTTCTATTTTTAGGTGTATATAAATATATTTTAGATGTTATATAATGAATTTAGTTATTTTAATGATATTTTATGTTTTATATAATTTAATGTTCTTACATAGAGAGTATGATCCCAAGTTACCATGTTATAAGAGTTTATTGAGACAATCTCATCGCTTTTCATGATTATTTATGTTTATGCTTGATTTGATGAAATATTATGATCCATATCTCAATAAAATTCATCAATTTTATTCTCCTATGGTTATTAATGACTTATTCATATATTGGTAACATTTATTTTACTCTTTGGAACATAATATAGTTAATAAAGTGTTTTTAAGAAAACCCAACTTTACCCTCTCTTTGGTCGAAAATCATTATTTCTTTAATAATATGTTTTATTAAAATGATTTCCAATAATATTCTACTAAAATTTTATGATAATTAAAATAAACTTTTATCCTTTTTTCTTTTACCAATGTTTTCAATGGAATATTCTTATTATTTTCTGAATGAGACATTTTTCTATCCTTTTTACAGTGAAAAAGGAATGTTTATTTTACCTCGTACGACTTGTATAGATTTATCCATTTCCATCCCTTTGAAGAATTATTATATTGTTTAAAGGTTATTTTTTATGAAAATGTTTTTAAAAGAGATTTTCAAATAAAATTGTTTTCAAAATGTTTTCAAGCTTAATTTATAAGTTTTCATGAAAAATGTATTTCAATACCTTTTCAATATTTATTTATAAATTTTCAAAGTATTTTCAAGTAAAATGCTTTTGAAAAACTTTTGATGATTTATTTATATGCTTTCAATGTATTTTAAAGGAAAATAATTTTCAAAACGTTTTTAAAATTTATTTATAAGTTTACAAAGTATTTTCATGGAAAATGGTTTTTAAAACATTTTGAAGCTATTTTATAAGTTTTCAAAGTATTTTCAAGGAAAATTGTTTTCAAAATATTTTAAAGCAATATTTTCATGTTTTGAAAGTATTTTAAAAGAAATTATTTTCAAAAAAATTTCAAGATTTCTTTATAAGTTTTCAATGTTTTTTTGAAGGAAAAGGTTTTAAAAATGTTTTGAAGCTTATTTTATATATTTTCAAGGAAAAATGTTTTAAAATTATTTCAATTATTATTTATATTTTTTAAAGGTATTTTATATGAAAATGATTATCAAATGGTTTTATGTATTAAATATTCCTTTTCAAATAAGAAATGATATTTTCCTCAAGAAAAAATTTTGAATGATATTTCAAGATTATATTCCTTCTATGATGACATCCATTGATGTTACTCATAACCTTTGAGGAAAATTTTTAAAGGTTCCATTCAAGTGTTTTTTATAAATGGGTTATGCTTAATTCCATTGTTTTTATGAAACCTGTTTCTATTTATGGGGTTTTATGTTAATGAAACCAATTTTTTTTCATGGGTTATATGTTTATAAAATCCATTTTTTAATTCACAAGTTATGTTTTTGATGAAATGATTGTGAAACCTGTATCTTTTCCATATATTATGATATGTTTACATGTTTAGGATACCCATTTAAATTCGTGGTTTAAGATATGATTGTTATGCATTTTTTGGTAAATGTATGTATGATTTCACAATGAGACAGGTGAGACCTATATCTCCCTCCAATACATTGGGTAAAGATTTATATCTCCTAAGATAGACTAAGATGGTCTTGGGAATAAACCTTGACTATTAATTTGGAATTGTAGTGAACCATGACTACCAAGATGGCATGAGGAGTAAACCCATGCTACTAAGATGACTCTGGGAGTGAACCATGACTACCATAAAGGTATAAGGAGTTAACTCATGCTACTAAAATGTCCATGGAAGTGAACCATGACTACTAAGATGGTATAGGGAGTGAAATCATACTACCAATATGGTATTTGTATCAATGCATTTTCTACTCTGAAAATCATTTTATATTCTTATGTGTTTTCAATAATTCCATGTTTTATTCCTATGATATTCTTTCATGGACTAGGTTCTTTATTTCCTTATAATTCATATCTTATGAAATTCCTATCTTTATTATGATCTCTAATATCAAGGGTGTGATCTTCAAATGTTATGCTCAAGTTACTTACCCTTTTGTTCATGTTATTCTTACACATTTACATTATTACCCTTATGAGGAATCTATGCTAACCCATTTTTTATATTTTCTTTCTCCAGGATATAAAGAATAGTTTTAGTTATAATTACTAAAGGCATATATCTTTATGGGTGATATTGAAGAAATTCCACCAAGATAGAAGATTTTGTTTCTAGGTTTCTAAAGACACTAAACTATTATAGTCCTCAGTCATGTATTTTGGTAATGTACCAAATATTTATCTTAAATTTATGTCAATCCTTGGTCACTATAGTTGGTATCAATGAAATGTTTAGTGAACCTTTGGAAACTAAGATGATAAAACTTTAGTGAGATCCCTAAGTATATTTATACGGATATGTCTAGGGATTTCTATAAGGATAAGTATCGGATGAGTAAACATTTACAAAAACGTCTTGAAAATTAGTTAGGGATAGAGTGAGTGGTTTCCTAGAAATACAACTATCTCTCAATAATATAAGTGGACGTGGATCTCGAACAAATGTATCTGGGGGTAACAACCCCGATAAGATGTTCTGGGCTTGACTCAAGGTAATCTGGTACATGATAATGGACCTTGCTGCACACCTGGCTTGACACTCTTTGAGGATATGAGTTGGGAATTACCAGAATATTCAAGAAAAATTATGATGGATTTAAATATAAGTTGATTATAAAAAACCTATGATGAACCTATGGTGTTATAGATTATAGAAAGTGTCATGATTTAGAAATCATATAAGAATTTGTTTTCATGAATATGTGGTTTTATGATATGATAAGAAATGATCACACTATGATTCATATTTTAGATAATAGCGGGAACCAGAAGGAATTGGATTAATGTTGAATGTTATTGATGATTTTTTGATGAGAATTCAAGTGGGATGATCATTGTTGTGAGAGATGATGTGATCATTCCTAATCAGTTTTCACTGAACAAGATTAATAACGTGTATGTTAACCAACATTTAGACTCACCAAGGATGAGAAAGATGGATTTTGTTGAGAGTTTGGGTAAAGTAGACCATGGAGGAAAGAAGATCTGGCTTCTTTTGTGTTAATATTTTGGAAAGAATCACCTAAGTGAATGTCTTATAGGAACACCAATATGTTTTTTATTGTAGAAAATAAGGACATAAAGAAAGTGTATAAAAGGTAAAAATGAAGAGTTTCGTTAATGAAATGGATGAGAAGATTGGTCTCCATCAGTATTAAATAAAGGATAAGTGTTTTTTGTGTGGAGTAAATAGTCTTTATTAAACTCAATTTCCCAAGAGGAAAGCTCCAAAAGAGGATCAGAAAGGTGGTATAAGTAATTATTACATTGCCGATGATGAAGAGACTACAACTGAAATGTGAAAGGAAAGAGATATTATGATGAGGTAGAATTTTAAATGGCTTAAGGATGAACCAATCAATGTTTATAAGTATTTGGACTCAAGAAGTATGTTTTATAAAAGGAGAAATATATAAGGATTGTACAATATATGTTTTTCGCTATGGATTTACAAGAACACAATGAATGTTTCCAGTGAAATATAAAATTGATATAATTGTAATGTAATATCCATGAAAAACACATGATTAAGAGAAAATTAACCCTAAATTGGTTCCATAAGTTATGATAATGATGTTTGGATAAAGATATATGGGATATGAATAAGTAAAGTGGATGATACAGATTACCTTTGAACTAATTATGTACTTCTTGACAAGTAGTTTGTGCTATTATGGTTGAAGTTTACTAATTCTTAGATTTAAATAATATATCTAGTATTCATTAGAATTAGGAAGCATGCCTGTTTTGAAAACAAATTTATGGTAATTAAGGTTAATTTTATGTTTAAAGATAATATATGATGAATTCATTCACATATTTGGACATGGGAAAATCAAGAGCTACTTTGTGATATATAAGGGAATCAATGTTAAGCTAATTTCATGAATCTATTTACAAAGTTTTGGACATTTATCTTTGGGAAGAGTTATATGGTTAAAACATTTTTGGATAGTTTAAGTTTAGTTTTATATGAAGTTGGTAATATTAAAGTGTCATATCTACATATGAGGATTTATTAATATTGGATAGCCTGTTGAAACTAATTTGTGTTGATGAAAACTAATGACAAATGGGATGGAATATCATGGATATACTGATCTACTAGTACTTCTTGAATGAAAATGTCACCTTACATTTTAGAGAAAGAGGTGATGTAGATTAAGGAAAAAATGGTGAGGTTGTCATGAAATCATAAAAGTATATATTTTCATGAAAATTCCTTAACTTTAGGAAAAAGGATCTTAAAACCAAAAATATTTTCCTAGTAGTTTCATTTTGGATGAATTAGAAGGCCCCTTAGGTCATCATAGATTTATGGATTTCTAATTTTTTTTTCTTTATTCGGACATTGTAATCTATCACTCTCCATTAGAACATGATAGTTATATTTTTCTTCCATGTCCATGTTTTTATTTCCAACCTATGTTATCCTATGTGGAAATCCAATTATATGTTACTTTGGGTAATTATTTTGGTCCCAACTTTACCTTGTACGAGAAGTTTTAATATTCAATTTTACGATTTGGATTTCTATGAAAAAACCTTGAATTATTAAACCATTGATAACAAAGATGAATTTTGAGGGAGAAATTCATTTTAATGGGGGTATAATGTAACTCCATGAGATTTTTTGAAATATATTTTATCAAATTAATTTATTTTTTCAATATTTTTCATTTCAAGTGACAATAGAAGTTGTTCTTTATATACATACATATATATAATCACTAAGTAAAACTTTACTTTCACATGCAATACCAACTTGGCTTTCACAACACAAAATATCAACTTTCTTTGCGCTACACGCAATACTATCTTGGGTTGCACCACATGCAATACCAACTTGGCTTGTGCTACTCATAAAACCTATTTGGCATACGTTGTATGCAACATTGATGTATCAAGGAAACATCATTTTATTGTTATATTTTTTTAAATGATACAATTATAACATAGCCATTAAACATAGTTATATGAATATTAATAACTAATTTTCAAATACTTTTTACATTTGTTTTATATAGATAAAATATATTGATAATAAAAGATATAAGTTTTGGTAAAGCCCTTCCATGTCTAAAATTACCATATTCTCGAATGAACCACTTTAAATAATAAAATAAATTTTAAAAATATTTATAAATTTAATTTTTTAAAATAAAATTAATTATTTAATTTAGAATTATAAAATTAGATTTGGGTGAATTTTTGGGATGTTTCTCAGAAACTTCATTTTTTGATGAATAGTGAAAATACTACATTTAAGTTAATAACTTCCTTTTCATTTAATTAATTATTAATGTTAAATTATATGTTAAATTTATTTTAGGGTCACATTAGACCATTGTTACATATATTAATACAATTTTGGATACAATAATCAATTTCACTTTGAAATTGAATATTAAAACTTAACAACTTTTGAATCTTTTTTCTACTTTAAAAACCTGTTATTTCATCCTATCAATGGGATTAGGATTAACCTTAAATTTTCTAATTCTATGAATTTAATTTTGAAATACTAACATAAACTATTTTATTCAGTATAATATTTAGATTATAATAAGATCAACTAATTTTTTTTACCAAAAATACTAGTAAAAGTGATTAAAATTAATCAAATCAATTAAGGTCAAATTAAGTTTTGTTATGGAGAAACCTCAATATTTGGGAAAAAAATGTGCTAGAAACTTGTAAAAAATCTTTATATGTCCATTATTCATACATTAACCTTCCATTATTTTTTATTTGGTATGAATTTGTTTTGTAATAACCTGTGTACACCTAACTAGTTTTAAAAACATCAATGTGAGTCCTTTCCCTTCCCTATAAAAGCCCACTAACTCTACCACTTCTAAACTACTCTAAAACCTCTTAGGATTGAACATGATATAACCCATATACTTCCCAAGATCCCTCAATTACTCCTAGAAACCTTATCTTGGGAATAAGGAAATCCAACGAATCCTTTTGGTACAAACCAAAAAGAGTTACCTGATTAAGAGGTAACACATTCTCTGAAGTCATTTTTTTATATTCTTTATAGACCCATAAAACTCAATTTATTATATAATTATATAAAAAATGGGATCCAAAATATAATAGGGTGTTTTCATATAAATTTTTATACCTAAACTTACACACACGCCCATTAAATGGGAAGAAAACTTATTGTTTCTCTGTATGGTGAACTACAGTCTCACAAAATGATGATTGTTCATTTTTCCATTACCACATAACATGGTGGCCATTATGATGAAAAATATTTTTATATATGTCATATATTAAATTTTTTATTTCTTTAATCTTTTTTATTCCTGTTTAAAACACATATCTTTTTTTACTTTCTATTTTGTGTTAATGTGATACTTTCATTTGAGAAAGTGTCGACTACCGCCCCTCAAAGCGATAAGATTTGTTCATACACATCATTGATGTATTAATTATGGTTTTAGTTACTATATATGATTTATTTATGATATAATAAATATAAATTAATAACTATACATACATAAATATAAATACATATGTTTATTTTACTTTTTTTTTCAACGTGACAATTAACAGAAATAGCATACATCCGTACGTACGACATACTGTCTCCATGAATGGTGTATTTTGTTTCATAAATATATATTATATAGATTATTATAATATAAATATACCTTATATAAATTATATTTATATCATGTTTTAAATTATTTAAATCATGATATAAAATATAAATACCAAAGATATAACAAATTATGACGCATGAGAATAATAAATAAAATATTACCCAAAGTGACACCTTAACATATGAATGTTAAAACATAGTTAATATAATGTATTATGAAACCATATATAGTATTATATAAATAAATATGGTTCTTTTAAATATTTATGATAAATTTATATTCATAATATAGGTGGTTTGAACACGTATAAAGAGAGTCAAGACACAAGGTTTGGGATTTCATCTCACATGTTATTTTTGCGAGATACATGATATGTTCACCTCTATTTTATTTTATGTGGAGTATGTAAATCCCAAGATTTTATTCCATGCATCACATAATTAAATTTATGAGCCTTCACATATAAATTTTAAGAAATTTCTTTCTTAGGTCTTATGTTTCAAAAGTTACAAAATTAGTGAAATAATTTTGTCACAATTTTCCTTCTTTGAGACTCATGTTTTGTTATGAACCTAAACTATATTTTGAGGTGTATATAATCCCATTTTAAATGTTATATCATGAGTTTAATTTTTTTTCATGATATTTTATGTTTCATATAATTTTATTTTCTTACATGGAGTGTACCGACCCAGACTTTTGAATAATATTTGTTTCATAATTTTGTGTGTTATTTTATTTTATACTAAAAAAAAACATTATCCTTTAATTAATGAAGTGAGTATAATAAAAATGAGACCATTTTATTTTTACATTTATATGACCATAGGTCAATATGACCATTGGAATCTATAACTTTATGATTATTTTTTATAAATACAAATGATGACGGTTAATTAATAAAGAAAGAAGAGTTGATGACTAATCCAGTAGACTCGGGCAAAACGAAGCCCATCTGTCGGAGCTTGGAAAGGAGGTTGCATCATTGGGATATTCTCTAGACCAAGCCCAAGTCAAACACCGACATGTGAAGCTTTAATAGTATCACCTATGGGAGAACTTCACACTGAGAGAAATCACCACTCGGGCAATGTTCTCTGAGCCGCCCCAAGATTCTATCACCACAACACACCTTACACTTAGGTCCTATGCAGGTGTTATAAGGGGATATGTAACGAGACCTTAGTTACATTTTGTAATTTTTTTGTATAAAAAAAAATTTAATTTATTATTATGTTAAATTTATGGATTTGAAATGTTAAAATAAATATAGGATGAATTTATAAAAGTTCCATATTATTGGAGAATTTTTGGAAAAAGGGTATTTTAAAATATTTTTGTATACATTAAATAATTAATAATGTGAAATAATTTTAAAAAAAATGGTCTTCTATAGTTTTAATTAGTAATAGATTTATATTTTAATAAGATCAACTTAATTTTTAGTGAATAGTAAATAATGAATAGTAATATCACCCTTATGAATAGTAATGTGACAAACAGAATAGCAACCTCACTTAAAAAAGTATAAATATAATTTGGTTATCTTGAATGGTGATGTGATATAATAGCATAAGTAAATAACTATTTCAGAAATTATTAGTTAAGTATTAGTATTTTTTTTGGGTAAATAGTTTTTTTACTTAAAAATTAAATATCACATAATTAGAAAATTATTTTTATAAAATGGATTTCATTTTTTAATTCAAAGAATCAATATTAGGTTATGAGGAATTTATGATATTTTTATAAAATGTTTTTTTTACGGTGAATAGTAAAAATACAGTTTTGAGTTGTTGTGTGATTAATGACATCATTAATGTTGTAATAATGATGTAATAATTATTGTTGACATGTAAATAGTTATATATGCTATGTGCTATCCTAAGTGACCAATACAATAGGAAAATACCATGGTCAAGCCCATGGTTTTGCAAATACCACTGATGAGGTGTCCCTTGGAAATTAATAAAATATTCCCTCAATTTTGTTATAAATACCAAGACATTTCCTCATTCCTTTCATTATAAAATCCTCCTCAACATGTATCTGGTATTTTTGCCTCCCAAGGAGTCCTCCCAATGTGCCCTACATCCCCCCCAAGGTCCCAACCTTTGAGCTTTCGAATTCAATCTTCAAGGTAAGGGAACCTTTCACCCTCCTCTTTTAAGTCATGACTTCCTTTATGTTGTGACTTATAGTTTCCATATAATTATTTTGGAGTATGTTATTATATATACTTAGTGATCTAAATTTTATGTTTAAATGATGAGATACCCTTTCCCTTTTTAGCAACCGACTTTCTGAATTTTTAAGTGACACCTTAGGCTGCCGAACTCTCATAAAAGAAATCGCATCTTCTGTTTTCTTTCGAGTTTCATTTTCATATGGTATTTCCATAAAATATACATACCATAATCTTATTTATTTTTATTTTATACCCATACTATATTATGAGTTATTGATGAGTGGGTGACTCTTTTCCCATCTATTTTCAATGTTTTCTAAAACCATGTTATATAACCGTTATGCTGTAGAATTTTTGTCTCCAAACCTCTCTCTTTTTATCAAGAAATTATCTTATATTTTTTTTGTGAATACCCAAACCCATTTTAATTTGATGTTTATTTATCAATTCATAAATATGGTACATTTTTTTCTGTATTTGACATACATGAAACCCTCATTCCTTTTCCATGGGTAATATATGACATAACGATCATGTTTTAAAGTACTTTTTAAAACACCATGATTTTGACATGAAAACCATTTCTTTTACTCTATTTTGGTTATTTATGAAGTGTTTTATTATGATATATATATCTCAAATAAACATAAATACATATTAAGGGTGTGCCCTGATAGCTCTCCAATGCATTTTGTAAAGAATTTAATCTCTAGAGATGGCATGTTTCACGATATCTAGGTGAATAACCCTGGTAAATTTTTATAACACCTTGGGGATAAAAATTAGTGATATGTTCATGAATGTATAAATTAAATGTTGTAGCCACCTATTCATGTTATGATTAAAGTTCTTTATATTCTGATATTCCTCTTCTTCCATTGCTCATGTATTTATGTTTTTCATCAATTTCTTCTTGATATCACAGGTAAACTGATTCCTTTGTTTTCCTTACTGGACCTCCTTCTCACCCTTTCCATTGATATATGTCTCTAGGTTATGAGATGTAGTAGTTGTGCATAGGATGAACTTTTCAAGATTCTTTTAAAGGGGATTTAAAATATTTTTATGTTTTCATGTATTTTGTTCCTGATTTCCAAGACACTAAACTTTAAAGGTCATATGTTTTTAAAATCTAATGAAAAGTTATGCAATAAAAAGGCGGGATTCTGTAGTTGGTATCAACGGATTGTTTAGTTATTTATGGAAATTTGAATATGAAAACTTTAGGAAGAAACCTATAGAAAATATTAAATATGAAAACTTCCTAGTATTTTGGAGAAATATTAAGTAAGTGGTTTCTGAACAAATAAATCCCTGTTTAGATACAAACAAGTGGATGTGGCTCTGGAAAAGATGTACTTAGGAGTGAAAACTCAGACAAGGAGTTTCAGGCTTGACCCTGGGTATCTTGGTAAATGACAACGTGCCTTGCTGTAATCTTAGTTTGACACTCCTGGGAGATATGTTTGGTCAATCACAATCCTTTTATGAATCATTATGAAGGATTTATAGAGAAATGTAATTATTTAAGCATGATGTTTTAAGACATAAAATTTATAGTTAAAAGATTATTATTTGAAATAAGCTTCTTACTAAGGTTTTATTCCTTTAGAAAATGGCGAGCAATAAGAGGAACCATGAAAATGGTGACTACAATGGACCATGTGATGGTGGCCCTCCTATGGAAGACAGAATGGAAACATTCGTTAGAATGATGAATAAACTGACTCATGTTATCAGAAATAACTTGAATCAAGATGAGGGACCAATCTCACCATGAAGGGAAAAACATTGTGTTGCTTCCTTTATGCGTTAACAACCACCAACCATCAGTGGATCTACTGACCCATTGATTTTTGAACATTGGATTATCTTTATAGAGAAGATATTTTCTATGCTACACTGTGTAGAGAAAGAGAAGGTTACCCTGACTATTTACCTATTAGAGGGAGAATCTAGTCAGTGGTGGGAACTGATTTAAAAAACGAGTCCAAGAGTGGAGGTTGAAGCTATAGAGTGGGAGGAGTTCATAGGGGTCTTCTTCAGTATGTATTTCCCTCGTTTCATGAAAACAAGAATGCAGAAGGAGTTTCTCGAGCTAATGTACAAGGAGAATGAATCTGCGGGATGCTATGATAAGAACATCAAAAGGATTTCACATTACACCTCTATCTTTATCATGGATCCAAATGGTAAGGTTGATAGATTCTTAGGTGGACTGAGACCTCATCTGTAGAAGAATCTAGACATCTGGGTATATGATAACTATGAGTAGATCATGCGGAGTGCGATGAAAGTCAAACTAGAGTTTGGTGAGATGCAATGAACTCATAAATCCAATGACAAGAAAATATTGATGGATCCATTCTTAGGGTGGAATTTTGACCAGGGAAGAGGAGGAAAAAAGTACAACACCCCATGTGTAATAAATGTGGGAAGAGGTATTCCGGGAAATACCTTCTTGGGAGCGGGAAGTGTTAAATGTGTGGAAAAGATGGCCATATCATAAGGAACTGTCATAGTGAGGTGAAGCCTCAACTCGCAAACACTAAAGACAAAGGGAAGATAGTGCAGGCCTTACATGATTTCGAATTTTATAAGTTTAGACAACATGAGAACTTTTCCAATCACTTTTCATATCCAGGGGTAGTGGAGGGGAATTACCATCAGCCTCAGAAACGGTCAAGAGGACAAGGATGTACTTTTTTAATGACTACGGATGACGTTGAAGCACCAAATGATGTGGTGGAAGTTACTATTATTGTTCTCTCAAAGCTAGAAAGTACTTTTTTTGATTTTGGTTCTATGCATTCCTTTATTTCCTCCAGTTTTACAAAGAATTTAGAATTAAACCCCTATTCTCTAAATGTAGAGTTATCAACCAATACTCTTGGTGGGATTATCCAAGAATTGTCAGTGTTTAGAAACTCTAGTATTTACTTTAGTGAGCATAATATTATCAAAAATCTAGTAGTCATTACCATACTAAAATTCAAAATTATACTAGGGATGGACTGACTCTCAAATTATAATGCTAAGATAAAATGCAGAAGTAAGGAAATCTCAGTAGTCTTGAATGGAAAACCTATGTTTATCTTCCAAGGAGAGATATGTCAACCTGATCTTTGTCTAGAAGAACCTTCAATATCCTTCTTTATGGAGTTGATCGGTGAATAAGAAGATGGAAATGTGATTCCAAGGATAGAAAATGTCCCCATAGTCCAAGAATACATTGATGTATTTTCCGAGGAGTTACCTGGACCTCCCCCAGAAAGAGAGATAGATTTCTCCAGTGAACTCGTACCTGGATCTCATCTGATATAAAAGACCCCTCATAGGATGGAAAATGTTTAGCTGGAGGAATTAAAGAAATAACTCCAACATATTTTGGATAAGGGATTTATCTGACCAATTGTATCTCCTTAGGGAGCACCTGTTCTCTTTGTAAAGAAGAAGGATGGATCAATGCGGCTATATTTTGATTATAGAGAACTTAATGGGATCACAGTGAAGAACAAATACCCTCTTCCAAGAATTTATGACTTATTTGACCAACTTCATGGTGATCAATTCTTCTATAAGATTGATCTTAGATTTGGTTATCATAAATTGAGAGTGAATAAAGAAGGTATTCCAAAAACTACCTTTAGATAAAGATATGAGCTTTATGAGTTTGTTGTTATGCCCTTCGGACTAACAAATCACCTTATATTTTTATGGATTTGATGAGTAGAGTCGTTAAGGACTACGTTGATTACTTTGTGGTAATTTTTATTGATGATATTCTAATATATTCCAAAAGTCACGAGAACCATTAGGATCATCTAAGAGTTACTTTGAAAACATTAAAGAAGGAGAGAAGTTTTTGGAATGTTCAAAAAATGGGAATTCTAGTTACAACATGTGGCCTTTTTGGTACTCATTGTTACCAATGAAGGAATCATAGTTGACTCTATAAAGAAAAAGTTGTTTACGAGTGGCCTCATCCTACAAAAATAACTGAGATTCATAGTTTCCTTGGATTAGCAGGATATTATAGGAGGTTTGTGAAAAACATTTCATGACATTATAATCCATTAACCAAGTTAACGAGAAAAGGGATCATGTTCATCTGGACAGAGGAGTGTGAGGAAAGTCTCTAAGAGCAGAAGAAATGATTGGTTACTGCACCTGTGTGAACTCTTCCCTCAAGTGAATAAGGATTCATTTTTTTAGCGATGCATATCAGAAAGGGATTAGGTACGTCCTCATGAAAAATGAAAAAGTCATTACTTATGCATCTCGATAGTTGAAGACTCATGAGCATAACTATCCTACGCATGATCTGGAACTGGATATGGTCGATTTTTCTCTAAAGATATGGATGAACTATATTTATGGAGAGAAATGTGATATAACACAAACCATAAAAGTTTGAAGTATATTTTCACACAAAAGGAATTGAACATGAGACAAAAAAGATGTTTGGAACTTCTTGAAGACTATTATTGTTCAATTCATTATCATCATGGAATAGAAAACAAAGCTGCTGATGCATTAAGTAAGAATGACACAATTTTTCTTTCCCTAATGAGAATTCAAATAGATCCTTTGATCAATGACCTTGTGAATCTATACATGGGAATTCTAAGGGAAGGTACATCATCAAACCTACCCAAAATTATTTCTCAACCTCCATTACTAGAGAAGATGAAGAAAGCTCAGAAATAAGATCCTTTATTATAGAAGAAGTTTGAGGCTGTGAAAGATGAAAAGTTTCCTAAGTTAAATATTTATCATGAAGGTGTAATAATTTTTTTTACAAGACTATGAGTTCCATATCTTTCATAAATAAAGGAGCTGATGGATGAAGCTCATAGCTCTACTTTCTCTATATATTATGGAAGCACGAAAATGTATAGGGAACTTTGTGATCATTATTGACGGGATAATCTGAAAAGGGAGATTGCTGAACACACTTCAAGGTGCCTGGTATATCATAAAGTGAAGGAAGAATGGAAACTTCTTAAAGGGGTATTGTAACCACTACCCATACCAGCATGGAAGTGGGACAATATTACTATGGACTTTGTCACTGGTCTCTTGAGAACTTCTAAAGAAAATGATGTGATATGGGTTATTGTGGACTGTCTCACCAAGACTAACCATTTTATCTCAATTCCGGAAGATTTCTCTCTTGATCAACATGACAGGATTTATGTGAAGAAGTGGTAAGGTCACATTAAGCTGAACTTTATATCATATCTGATCGGGATCCAAGGTTCACATCAAAATTCTGAAGAAGTCTTCAGCATGCTCTGATCACTGAATTGAATTGCAGTATGGCCTATCACCCCCAAACTGATGTCCAATCTAAGAGGACTATTCAAACACTCTAGGACATGTTGAGAACATGCTAGATAAAATTAAAAGGTGGATGAGATAAATATATCCCTTTAGTTGAGTTCTCTTACAACATAAGCTTCCACTCGATCATTAAAATGGAACCTTATGAAGCTCTAAATGGGAAGAAATGTAGAACTCCTACTTTTTTGGGATGAAGTTGGTGAGAGAAAGATTCTTGGGCTTGATCTTGCCCAAGAGATAATAGAAACATTCCATGCCATCCAGAAACCATTAAGGCTGCTCAGAGTTGGCAAAAGATCTATGTCGAAAAACATCAATGGAACTTGGAGTTTAATGTTGGTGATAAGGTCCTTCATCAAATTTCACCTTAAAAGAGATTCGTGATGTTTGGGAAGAAAGTGAAGCTCATCTCTAGGTACATAGGCCCCTATGAAATCCTTGATCGCATTGGAGCAGTGGCCTATCAACTTTCACTTCTTCCAAATCTAGCACAAGATCATGATATTTTTCATGTATCCCTCTTGATAAAGTACATACCTAACCCTTCACATGTACTAAATCTAGAGGTGGTACAACATGAACATGACCCCTATTATGAGGAGCAGTCAGTGGAGATCTTGAATGGTAGAGATAAGGTTCTACGCAAAAAATATTACCTGCCTTGTTAAGGTGTTGCGGAGAAACCAAAAATGCGAAGAAGCCACGTGGGAACCAGAGGAGTCTATGAGGAAGAAGTAACCCTTCCTTTTCTCTTATGAGGGTATGAGTTAAAATTTCAAGGACGAAATTTCTTAATGGGGTAAGAATGTAGAGACCTAAACTTTTTAATAATATTTGTTTCATAATTTTGTGTGTTATTTTATTTTATACTAAACCAAACTTTATCCTTTAATTAATGAACTGAGTATGATTAAAATGAGACCATTGGTATTTGATTGTTATATGAACCTTGGTCAATATGAACATTGGATGCTATAACATTATGATTATTGTTTATAAATACAAATGAACATGGTTAATTAATACAGAAAGAAGAGTCGATGGCCTCATCTAGTAGAATCAGGCAATAAAAAGCCCATCTGTCATAGCTTGGAAAGGAGTTTGTATCACTGAGCTTTTCTTTGGACCATGACCAACCTAAACTCCAACATTTGAAGTTTGAACAGAATCACCTATAGAAGAAGTTCAAGCTGATAGAAATCACCACTCGAGTAATGTTTTTCGAGCCAACCCAATATTCTATCACCATAGCACACCTTACACTTAGGTCGTATGCATGTGTTATAAGGAGCTATGTAATGAGAAATTAGTTACATAGTGTAATTATTTTGTATAAATAAAAATTTTATTTATTATTATATTAAATTTGTGGATTTCAAATGTTAAAATAAATATATGATGAGTTTATATAAGTTGTATATTATTGGGGATTTTTTGGAAAATGGTTATTTTAAAATATTCTTGTATACATTATGTAATTAATAATGTGAAATGATTTTCAGTAAAATAGTCTTCTATAATGGTGATCAGTAAAAAATTTAGATTCTAATAAGATCAACATAATTTTTAGTGAATAATAAAGTATAAATAGTAATATTACCCTTATGAATAGTAATTTGATCAATGGAATAGTAACCTCACTTAATGAAGTATATATATAATTTAGGAATATTTAATGGTGAATTGAGATAATAGAAAAAGTAAATAACTATTTCAGAAATTATAATTTAAGAATTATAATTTTTTCTGGTAAATAGGGTTTTTACTTAACATTTAAATATTTCTTAATTAAAAAAAATATTTTCATAAAATGGAGTTCATTTTTGAATTCAGAGAATCAATATTAGGTTACAATGAATTTATGATATTTTTATAAAATGTTTTATTTTTCAGTGAATAGTAAAAATATAGTTTTGAGTTTCGGTGTGATTAATGACATCATTAATGATGTAATAATGATGTAATAATTCTAGTTGACTTGTTAATAGTAAGATATGTTATGATGTGTCCCAAGTGGCCAATACCATGGGAAAATTCCATGGGCAAGCCCATGGTTTTTCAAATACCACCGATGAGGTGTCCCTTGGAAATTAATAAAATATTCCCTCACTTTTACTATAAATACCAAGTCATTCCATCATTCCTTTAACTAAAAAACCTCTTAAACAAATATTTTGTCTTTTTACCTCCCATTGAGTCCTCCCAAGGTGACCTCAAGCCCCCCCCCAAGGTCCCAACCATCAAGCTTTTGAAGTCACTCTTCAAGGTAAGGGAACCTTTCGCCCTCCACTTTTAAGTCATGACTACCTTTATGGTGGGTCTTATAGTTTCCAAATTATTATGTTGGGGTATGTTCTTATATATCCTTATTTTTGTCCATTTTATGTTCAAATTTTTATAGACCCTTTACTCTTTCATCAACTAATTTTAGGAATTTTTAAGAGATGCTGTTAGGCTGCCAAATTTTCATAGAAGAAACCACATCTTCTCTTTTCTTTCGAGTTTCATTTTCATATGGTATTTCCTTCAAATATCCATAACATGATCTTATTTATTTTTCTTTTGTTCCCATACTATATTATTATTTACTTATTAGTGGGTTAATTTTGTATCCTCCCTTTTCAAGGTTTTCTAAAACCATGTTGTATAGCCATTATGCTACATAATTTTCGTCTCAAAACCTCTCTCTCTTTTTCTCAAGAAATTATTTTATTTTATTTATGTGAATACCCAAACCCATTTTAATTTTGAGTGTATCCATCAAGAAAAAAATGGCATATTTGGTTCTAGAGTTGACATCCATGAAACCCTCATTCCTTTTTCATGGGTTTTAAATGACATAATGATCAAGTTTTTATGTACATTTTAAAACGTCGTGATTTTGACATGAAACCCATTTCTTTTATTCTATTTGGGTTATTTATAAAATGAATGATTATGATATATGTCTATCACATGAAAATAAAGATATATTAATGGTACACCTTGATAGCACTCCAATTCATTAGGTAAATAATTTAATCTCTAGAGATGAAAAGTTTTATGATACCTTGGTGAATAACCTTGGTAATTTTTTTATGACACCTCAAGGATGAACCTTGGTAACATGTTCATGAATCTATAAATTAAATGTTTTATCCACATATTCATGTTATGATTCTTGTTCATTTTATTATGATATTCCTCTTCTTTTATTTCTCATGTCTTTATGTTTTTCATCAAGTTCTTATTGAAATTACAAGTAAAATGATTCCCTTTTTTCCTTACTCGTCCTTCTGCTCACTATTTTCTTTTGAGGTATGTCTCCGAAATACGAGATACAATAGTTATACATAACATTAAATTTTTAGGAGGCTTTTCATAGGGATTTAAAATAGTGTTTTATGTTTTCATGTATTTTGTTCTTGATTTCCAAGACACTGGACTTTACAGGTCATCTGTTTATAAAATGTAATGAAAAGTTATATAATAAAAAGTCAGGATGCCATATGGAGAGTATGATCCCAAGTTTCCAAGTTATACAAGTTTATCAAGACAATTTAATCACTATTAAATATTGTATATGTTTATTCTTCCTTTTATGAAATATTATGATCCATCTCTCATGAAATTCATGACATTTATTCTCCTTCAGTTATTTATTATTTATTAACATATTGGTACCATTTATTCCACTATTTGGTACATAATATAGTTAATAATGTGTTTTTATGAAGACCCGACATTACCCTCTCTTCGGATGGGAATCTGTGTTCCTTTAAAAAAATGTTTTCAAAAAATGGTTTCCAAGAATATTATACTAATATCAAATGAACATGAAAAGGAATTTTTACCCTTTTTATCTTTTTCGAATGTTTTGAAAAGAATATTCTTGTTTCTTTCTAAGCGATACAATTTTCTATCCTTTTACCTTGAAAAATGAATGTTCTTTTTACCTTGTACAACATGAATAGATTTATCCACATTCAATCCTTTGACAAATTGTTTTCATGTTTAAATGTTAATTTATTTTATAATTTTTTTTTAAAAATATACTTTAAAAAAAATTCATTTCAAATTTTTTTCAAGATTATTTGATATGTTTTAAATAAAAATTATTTTTAAAATATTTTCAAGATTTATTTATGTGTTTTAAAACTATTTTCATGGAAAATGGATTTCTAAATGTTTTATAGCCTTATTTATAAATTTTGAAATTATTTTCAAAGAAAATAGTTTTGAAATTTTTTTCAATATTTATTTATATGTTTTCAAATTATTTTCAAGAAAAATGGATTTCAAAACATTTTGAAACTTCATTTATAAAATTTAAAAGTATTTTCATGGAAAAAGTGTTGGAAACGTTTTCAATTACTATTTAAAAGTTTTCATAGTTTTTTTATTGAAATTATTTTCAAAACATTTTAAATCCTTCTATATATGTTCTCAAAGTGATTTCAAAGAAAAAGGTTTCTAAAATGTTTTGAAGCTTATTTTACAAGTTTTTAGGGAAAAAGGTTTTAAGATGATTTCAAGTCTTATTTATACGTTTTAAAGGAATCTCATTTGAAAATTATTATCAAATGGTTTCAAGTATTAAAAAATATTTTTCAAGAAGAATGGATATTTTACTCAAGAAATTTTTTTGAAATATATTTCAAGATTATTTTCTTTCTAAGATGACATCCGTTGATGATACTCATGGCCTTATAGGAAATAATCTAAATGCTATATTTATATTCTTTATATGAATGGGTTTTTCTTAAATTCATGTTCTTTATGAAACCCATTCCTCTTTCTCAGGTTTTTTGTTTATGAAAACCATTTCTCTTTCATTGGATATATTTTTATGAAATCCATTTCTCCTTCACGAGTTATCGATTTGATGAAATTATTATGAAACATGTATCTCTTCCACAAGTTATGATATGTCTACTTGTTTATGACAACCATTTAATTTAATCGGTTAAGATATTATTATTTATAATTTTGTGGTACATGTATGTATGATTTCACTATGAGGTGGGTGGGACCAAAATCTCCCACCAATTTATTCGGTAAATATTTATATCTCATGATAGAGACTAAAATGGTATTGGGAGTGTAACGTGACTACTATGATGGCCATGGGAGTGAACCATGACTACTAAGATGGTATGGGGAGTGAACTCATTCAACTATGATGGTCATGGGAGTGAACCATGACTACCAAGATGATATGAGGTGTGAACTCATGCTACTAAGATTGCCTTGAGAGTGAACCTTGACTACCAAGAAGGTATGAGGAGTGAACTCATACTACTAAGATGGCCATGGAAGTGAACCATGACTACCAAGATGGTATAGGGAGTGACCCCATACCTCCAAGATTGTATTTCTAGTAATTCCTTGGATACTATAAAAATCATATTATATGAATATGTGTTTTCCGCAATTCCATGTTTTATTCCTATGTCATGCTTTCACATATTATGTTATTTATTTCCTCACGATTCATATCTTATGAACTACCAATATTTTTATAATATCTAATATGTAGAGTACAATCCTAAAATGTTATTATAAAGTTACGAACCCTTTTGGTCATGTTATGCTTACATATTTCTTTTTTTACCATTATTGGGCATCAGAGCCCACCACGTTTTAATGTTTTCTTTCCCCAAGTTATGAAGAATAGTTTTAGTTATAAGTACTATAGGTGGATATCTTTATGGTCGATGTTCAAGATCTTCCACCAGGATAGAAGATATTATTTTCATGTTTCCAAAGAAACTAAATAATTATGGTCCTCAGGAAAGTATTTTTTTAATATAATGAATACTCATCTAAAATGTCATAATATCAATGTATGTAAATACTGGGTCATTATAATACACTATCTATTTTTTTCTTTTTTTCACAGTGTTAGGACTAATGTTTTTGTTTTCCTCACCCTGGAACTGAACTAATAAAGGAAGTTATAAAGAAGGTCTTCCTATCCTGCAACAGATGCTACTGGAATATTTTGGTACCAAATAAAGGATGTCCTTATTATATTCTATACAAAACATCACATCTTTCTTGCCTTATATTAATCAAGATATCCCATCATCAACCCACTTTGGGAAATGAGGTATGTGAGATGATGTTTAGGGTTTCCTACACTATTAAAAGTGGAGAGAGTTTGATTGATGAAATTGGGTGGAGGCGAAGTTTCATTCATCCACTATGGATACAGATTCCTCCCAAGTTGGACATGTGTGACTAACTCTTCCATGGATTATATTAGAGTAGTCAGGGACTCGATGACATTATGGAGCTCTGGGAGAACCACTATATGTATTGTCTCCCATCTAGGTGGAGTGATAGTGGTTGAAGAGGTGGCCCCACCAATATATCCCATTGATTTTTTAATTCATCCTTAGACTGAATGATCACCCTAATGTGGGGGAGGCTATCGTTGCAATGGATGGAAGTCACAATCATTTTATACTTTTTCATTTATATAGACCATATGCCTAGATCTGAAGCCATTCTAATGCTCAGATGAGAATTTTTCTATCATATTTTCTATGGGAGGGATAATATTCATCTCTTCCTGAAGATGATACCTAGTGGAAATATTTCCCCTGAGTATCTCCTCATTGGGGTTTTTTGAGAGTTTGTAACTCACTCTCATATTGTGAAAACTATTCCTATACAGAATGAACTTCAATTCATAGTACTTAAGATTAAAATGAGGCAATAATTTTCTATTTTTCTATTGAAGTTATCCTCTATATTGGTGGAAACTCGGTATTTTGAGGTTATAGTTTTTTTAGCCTCATATAGGTTCAGGTGCGTGCAACCTCAGTTGGTGCATCCAGATAACCCTCCTCTCAAGGTAGGTTTTTTTTTGTTTTTGAAATATACATTTATGTATTGATCTATAATATCTATTATTTTTGACACTAATGGAATTCACATAGGCATATTGGGAAATGGTGGTTGTACCATTACTTTCAACTGAATAGGCTTATTTCACAATGCCTTCATAACAGTCATTATTCGTACCCATGGCCATATTGGGCTATTTTGGCTTGCAACCATAGAAGGGTATGATGTCCTTCTATATATGTTCCACCCATATTGGCATATGAATAGTGTATTCAAGGGAGTTTCTAATCATTATTTCTAGGAAGTCCACAAATAGAAGAGGTTTTTCTTTCTTCCGGAGGAACAGATGGGTTGAAAATAATTGATCTTTACCTCCCAACCAAGAGAAGGAAGATTTCGTTTTTATTGGAAATGATGTTGGAAATTTCCCCAACCATATGTGATGGGGGTTATTTAGGGCCACAATTGGCATGTACTGATACTATTTTCAAGATCTAATGATTCCTATCCAGGATTTGATGATTCCCAGGATGAAAATTGAGATATAAACCCCCCATCCTAGGCAGATGGGTTGATCTTGAATCATGATTGATTTCCTGAGGAAACTCTCATGGGATGATAAACTTATTGATAGAGATTGAGATATAAATTCCCCCATCCCAAAAGGTTGGGGTTTTTTCACAACTATCTTCTATATGATTCAAATCCTCTAAGAAATTTATGATTTTATAGGTGGTGGGTGTGGTAGATATTCTCCTAGATTAGTGAATGCAGTCTGCACTTGGATGGTTATTATGGAAGATGATATTGTGTCCCATTTGATGTTTTGCAGTAGTGATAATATAGTATTTGGGCACGATAGTAGCCCATGATGGGAATAATTATTTACGATAAGTATTATGGTTGATTGCATCATCATATTTTGTGTTTTAAATTCATTACCATTGCTTTTAGGGGACCAGTTCAAAGTTATGATGGCTCTCCTCACCCACAGTTCATGGTTTATAGGAACCTTTGAAGCATGGTAATCCCATTATAGGGACCAAGTTGCCTGATCATTACCTAGTTCTTTAATTTAACCGAAGGCTATGAAATTACATAATACTATTTATGATGTGTTTTTATTTTCATGGGGTGCGTCAATGTGTAGTGGGGCACACATTACCCACCCTCAAATAAAAATGAATGATGTGGTTTTTTAGACCATATTCTGAATAGTTGAGATGTAATGGTTGAAATAATGTTACTAATTTTCACTATTCTTTTCTGGTTTTGGATCCCAGGCTATAGAGGCAATGGTCAGGTTTAGTTGAAAATAGAGTATATTTGTGGTCTAATTGTTACCCACACATCCTAGATAAGGGAGGTTTCTAGACTTCCGTCACTGATGGGTAGTCCACATATTTTTGTATAGGTAAGGCATAAAATACATTTAAGATCATATGGAACCTCATAGTCAGAAGTAGAAAGGGTCCAGAACATGACAGGGAGGTTTTTTCTGACTAACTCTCTCAATATGTTGATGTTGACCTCTTCTTCATCATAAAAACACACCTCCTTCCAATCACACCATAGAATATTATTATGAGGGTCTCCCACTAAGTGTAGTGGAGTTATATTGGTTTTTTATGGGGAACTATATGTGGGTAACCCTGATGTTTTGAGCACCTATCTACATATAAGTGTCTATGTTTTGGACACCTCTCTATATGAAGGTACATAGGAAAGGGGAGTATTTACTTTTCAAAGAGAGATATATCAATGGGGTTGTTCACCATGATGGATTTATAGAGTAAAGTCCCTAGGATCTATCTTCACACTACCATGAGAAGTACTAGTGTGATAATGATCATCTTCTTCTTTTGTTTAAGAGTTGATAGACCCTTGTAGTGTTTATAGTTTTTCTTAAATGAACTCAAGGATACTGAAATAGAGTAAATTAGAAATATGAGTCACATTCTTCATTGTGTTCAGAATATACCAACCTACCATTTTGAAATTTCATAGGGACATGAGCCTACTATATTATGGTTTTAAAAACTTGTTTATAACCATATGGTATTAGAGGAGTTTGAGATCACTGTTGAGAATATTCTGGAATATGTCAATGATCATCATCATTATTGATAGGAATATGCACATATCCCGAGGCATATGCCATTCTCACTTGGTGAGCCCCTATCAGAATGGTAGTATGAGTCCAATCCCAAGACTTTAGAATATGACAGTTTTCTTTCTTGGTAGGAGTATGAGCATTCTCTCAAGGACTGTTCCAGTCTCACTTGATGACCCCTAGTTGGATAAGGAATACGGTCATGGTTTGAATATACATTCCCCACCTGAATATACCATCAAACCCCATGAATAAGAGAAGGGTTATGAGGCTCCACCTACATTTCCTCAAAATGATGTATGTGCAGTAGTTCTTCAGAGGAAGTAGGAATATGAACCTATCTTATGTGATCTACTAAAATATTCTCAAAAGATCCACATATAGGAATATGATTCTATCATGAGACATGTTCCATTATTAGTTGGTTATCTATGACTATAACGTGGATATATTCTCAATCCCAGGCATTTGGAGTATGGGACAAGACTCATTTGATACGAATATGAGTCTGTATTGAGGCATGTTCCCTTCTAACATAGTGACCCATAGCCAGAATAAGGATATGATCCCGATATTGGGCCTTTGGAATATGCCACTAGACTTTTTGAATAGCCATGTTCCCCTTTACCAAGGCATGTTCCACTTTAACCTGATGATCCCAAGTTGGAATGAGAATACGAGCCCAGTCCACCATGTCAAACTTTTTAGAATATACCAATAATCCTCCTATATGGAAGTGAGAATATGTGATTTCTATAGAGTTGGAACTTATTCATGATGATTAAAGTGTTGAACTGTCCTGGCTATAGGGATTGGAACATTCACCTATCCCATTATTTATACCAATGCTGGAATATTCTAGATGAGTTATTCACCAATTTTAAGGATGTATTGGCATTTTAGAAAAGCCAGTAGATGGATAGAGGCATGCACATTTTCAATCCAAACTATGTCTATAAAATATCTTTAAGGGAAGTAGGGATATGATCCCACTTCTATCCTCCTTGTTTGACCAGAATATATCGATAGACTTCATGTACATGGTTATGGATATTTGCATACACTATACATGTTGTAAAAATATTCCCATAGACTTGTTTTGAGTGACTAGGGATTTGAGTCTGATCACTAGTTTCTTCCAGAATATACTGATAGATATTTTCAGTGGGTGTGATGATATGAGCCCACCCATGGTTACCCAAATCCTTTCTCACCTAATGTTTCTTCCTTGTTACCAGTTCATGGGTGTCAGAGGGAGAAGTGTGTTGGGTAGTACCCTTAGCAGGTGACTGTTGGGTACCTGTGGGATAATGATAGCAAAAATGGTTGACAAGAGACCTCCCAATTGTCCTTTGAACTAGAAGAGTTCTGAATTTAGATCCCTAGTAATCCTTCACCAAAGTATAAATGTGGTTATTTCCACTCTCTAGGGATAAGATCTCAAAGTAGTTGGTTGGGGAAATGATGACCACCAACAAAACTACATTTCCCCTAGATGATGAGGAATCATCAACTTCAGTGTTTGGAGACCCTCATGAGTAATTTTGAGGGTCAAGATTGTACCACATCAATAGTACTTCTAAACCATCGTGGTCACCACCTAATGTTGAAGCTATCATGCAGGTGAGAGCACTTTGCAGCTCATATGGGTTGCAACCACATCTGAATTTCCAAAATGGTTACTGAATGATGAAATTATCTAGGATCAAGATGGTGTTTATGAGAGTAGTATCTATGTTCATGTAGATAATGGGGAAAAAATCACCAATTAGTAGAATATTGTAAGCAATATGTGCTCAATCAGATATGAATGGTCAACAAAATTGTTCATTTATTCCTGATTCATCTATTATTTTTGTGTGGACTTGTTAACGAGATGATGGTATTATTTCCTGAGATACCCTATTACAGAGGATCAAAATTAAGATACATGTTAGGATTATCAACTTCTTTTACATTCCAAAAAATTTCTCTGACATATGGAAAATAAACCATCCTTATATTTGATACATTCATGTCGATTTCACCATTTATTTGTGTATAGTTTGATCAAAATGGATCGATAGATAGTAAAATAACATTTTTTTATTAAAGATATTCTTGTTGGGTTCAACATTTATTTTTGTATATTTTTCAAATAAAATGACCAAAAAGATAATGACTAAATCATTTTTTATTAGAGAAATTCATTTCGTCATCACCATTTTTGTTTTGATATAGAAAAGATGACCGGGAAGCCCTCATTGATGTGGGTTTGGTTTGGCCTAATGGTTGACTGTGAGGGGTTCATTTCTAACAAAATCATTAACTTCCGGTCAGTTTCATTATTAATGGAAACTTCCAATAGTTCCCTCATCCATAACTAGGTACAAACATTCATTCCAAAGGAATGTAGTCAGTTTGGGTTTCAGACCCATTGAATCTTTGTAAATTTCATTGGTTGAGAGGAGTAGAGTTCAGGCTCATCACACCCTTTTAGGAGGAATTATTTCCTACATCGAGAATCTCTTATATATTTTATATATGTTCTGGAATATATTTATAATCCTAGAATGGGATATGTGTCCCTAAAAAAATTATTACATGATGAATATATTTTATATAAAAAGTAAAAATGGGTTCCCATCATTGAATCCATATGTATGAATCCTAGTTTCTTCATCCATCTCTCAGTAATGAATTTATACTTATATGATGATATCACATAACCGAACACTTTCGAATTTACTACTATGCGGGTAGGTGGTTAATATTTCATAGATGAGACTGATCCATTATGATGCATACAACATATTCTATTTATTATAGAAATCAATACCCACATTTTTCATTTAAACAATGTATTTTAGATTCATGTAGAGAGGAAATATGTGTAGGAAGTTGGGCCAAAAATATTTTAGCTCAAATCTGAAGGTGACATCCAACGTATCCTGGTTTTGGTTGGAATTAGAGTTATAATAGTTTGATCACATCTTTGGGCCTGGTCAGAAGGTAGTTTCCATCTATTTTATAGATATTAATATTTTCCCACTCATTAGGGATTACATACTGTTATTTCCTTGTCTAGTAGAGATTCACAATTCCAATGAGGTGTTTATTGTGGCTCCCTAATCCAACATGATCTATGATCATTGTGAGAAACAAGGGATAACAAGTGATTACCTCATTGCACATGGATATGTTGATTATATAATAACACTATCCTTGGGATATTTAATATAGTGCTCAGCCCCTAAGGGGGAGTCCTACATTTCATGGTTATGATAGGAATCATAGTTCTCATAGTTTAATTAGTTATTGTTCTGTTGATGGGTGAGGAAAGATGATCAACCCACGGGAATGATTAGGTCTTGATGGTTGAAATTTCAGATACATGGGTGTACTTAAAATGATGTGGATGCCTATCTATGTTCGGTATTGAGCCATAGGAAGGAATCCTAAGAAGTTGGATTATGTTAGGAATAAGATTCCTCATAGTTATATTGATTGTGGATTATACACCGATGTTTCCCTTACCATTGTAATTGATTTTAATTAAAATTATATGATTATTGAAGCTCCCTAAGCCCACATGAGCTATTCTTAGTGTGAGAAACATGGGATAAAAAATTACTAGTCTCATTGCTTATGGATACGAGACTTATGTATTAGGGAGGCCCTTGGGTTAGTTGATATGGAGCTTGGGCCTTAGAGAGGCATCCTATATATCCTAGTTAAGGTAGGAATCAGAGTTCTCATCATTCATTTGGCCATGGATTAAACACCAAGGTTTCCTTTATCATTAGGAAATATTATATTATGTTGTTGGATAGGTCTTACACACTGATGTTTCCCATTTTACATGGCCTAATTGCCTTCTTAACATGCACTTCTTGTCCCCTTGACATGCCTTGATTGTCTTCTAGAAATGTCAGTGGATGTTTTCCTGACATGTCAAAAGACAACGGACTGATCTAGTTGTATTGTACAAGGGACATCACATGACCTAGATGACATGTTTGAAGGTTTTTGAATGATTGAGGCTGACTTGTCCAGTTGAAATAAAAAGACCCAAATAGATTTCCCTCATAGCCATCACATAACCTCGATCGACATGTATAAGAGGTGTCCCATGATCCAATGGATTGCCATGGTTTCATCGCAAGAACTAGATGAAACTATAAGAGGGATTTGTGAGAATCTATGTGACATGTCATGAATGGTGGCACATAACCCATGTTGAAATTTCAGGGGGTCATCATGAGACTTGGATATCATGTCCAGAGGGCATCAGAAGAGCCAATCGACCTACTGAAAAGCTACCATGAGACAAAGCTAACACTTAAAGGTGCCATAATATGAGTTACGAAACAAGTCTCAAGGAAATTTCAAGGTTTTAATGGATTGATCAAAGGGATATTCAAGGATTCTGTGGAATGCTTGGGGGTTCCATGTGACTTGATTTGACATGTCCATATAATTTCACATGATCCAAATAGTATGAAAAAGATATGTTTCGAGATCTGGGTGACATGACCTGGTGCTATTATGTTTCTCGTATAGTTCATAGGAATCACCTAAGGATCTTCATATATTATCTTCACATAACTCTCTCATTTCATTAGTATTTTTTGCAGCCTATTATTCATAATTCCTAAGATTAGTTTAGTAACAACTTATTTTGAGCCTTGCATGATCTTGAATTTGGGAGATATATTTTTCATTTGTCTTTCTAGAAGTCCATTTATGATATATGAGTGATCATGTGATGTAATTTATGCATGATTCATGATAGCCCTAGTCATTCCAAAATCTTACATGATAGGAAATTTATCTAATCATAAGATCATCAACTTCAGAAAATCTGCTATGGTGTTTGGGTGCACCGGGGCATCTAGATGTGAAAAGGCCAAACATTCATCCGTTGTGTAGTGGTGAATTTTTCATGTTGGGTTTTGGGATTTAGAGGCCTCTCCACCACAGTTGTTCAGCACATGACATTATTTATATCATGTGAATCTAGGCTATAATCGGTGGAGGTACCACAATGAGATGCGTCTTTGTAAGGTCCTACCGTGAATAAGTATAGGGTCATCACATGTATTTTAGCAGTCGCAAGACCATACTACCAACCCCTCATTTATTGGATTATTTTCAATAAATGGATATTTTATGAATTATGAGTATATGAAAAGGGACATACATATTGTCAGGGTGACATGTGTGGGGGAATTCTCAATATCAGGGTGCTTATAAAAAGGCTTTTACGTGATCTGATGTGAATTGGTTGGAAGCTTTTGCAAGACAAGGGTGGATCATCATGGGGGTTTCATGAGATAAGGTTGGCTCATCATGGGGTCTTGCGAGACTATGTCACAGAGAGCCTCATCACACCACATAATGATTTCTATCATAAGAGGTTCCTACCTCCTCCACTTCTATTTCCTTTATTTATTTTACAAAGGATGGAGATCTTGAGAGGTTTCATCATTGTTTTCGAAGATAATCACTCTAGATCTTGACGATGCATCACAAGATCAATATTGGTCATATGAATGTGAGAAATAATTTCATGGAAAATTCCATATATTTGTCAACGAAGAGCTAAAGGTGGAGTGTGAGGTCCCTTTGATATACCCATGTCCTTTGACGCGATGAGTATGACAAGCTAAAGGGATTTTGTGAGACAAGTCTTGTACATCACTGGGTAAATATGGTGTCTTACGAACCACCTAGGGCCCGTTGTGTGACTTTTATAACCAAGTGAGGCCCCCACCCCTCTCTTTATTTTTTGTTTGTTAATTTTATAATGTCTTTGTGATCTCGTGATTTTTTTAAATTTCATTGAGGACAATAATTCTCCTCATTGGGGATGTATCAAGTGAGAATTACCACTCCAAGAGGATCCTGCCTTTTGGATATTAAATCTTATTTTTAAATAAAGTTTTGGTATTTTATTAGGTGTTCTCTGGTTGAAAATTACTATTTCTTTGGGGTGTATTACTAGTATCCACCATACAAAAACTTATTGTTTGAGGCACCTTCTTGATAGTAGAAGGACATTTCAAAAGGGGCTTCACGAGGTCTACTGCAGGTTATTTTTTGAACATGACTATTCAAGAGACCTTATGATGGTCACACAATTGCATGTCTCTAGGGAGGGGCAGTTCCTTATTGATAGTCTGGTTGAATTCCCTAAGACCTTTCGGTCATGTAATCTCCTAAGCCTACTGGCCTCGTAATTTGTGAGCCTACGGGCTAAGTTAGGGTTCCCCTCATCCCTTGAAAGTGGGGTTTTCAAAAAATCAATATAAAAGAAGGTCTTCGGTCTATTCAGGCTTATTTGTGATTTTTCTGATTCTCATTTTTTGGCCGCCAACAATGCAATATGAGTTTCTTTTTTAGGAAATGTATGATTAATGTTGATAAATGATTTTTTATATTAATTATTGTTTAATAGTAATTTATTTGGTAAATGATATGTAAAAAAATTAAAAATATTTAATATATGAAAATGTCATTTTCCAATAAAAATGAATTTTCATTATATTTCATGATTTTAAACCGTAATTGAAGTTATAAATTTTATAATTTTAATCATAAAAAATGAAATAGAATTTATGATTTAGAATAATTTTTTTAGCGTGTGTTGACTTTTTTTGGACGTTTTAAAAATAAATTTTTATGCAAAAAATGAAAACATACTAACTTTTCTAAAAAAGGTCACTCTTATGACATTATCAAATAAAAAAAACTAATTAAATGTTTATGAAAACTTTTGATATGTTTTATATATAATTATATTATAATAAGTCACTTAAAAATGCTATTTTAAATTAATGAAACTCATTTATTTTATGTTGGAAACATTAATAATATTTTATTCTATTTTTTTATCTATTTATAAAAAATTACTTTTCATCACCTATATAAATTAAATTTATAAAAATTTATTTCAAATTTTGAATCAAAATTATGATATTTTTCAATAACATAAATTTTAATTTTTTTTTCATAAAAGTATGATTACTATGATTTATGTTAATGATAATGAAAATGGTAAAAAGGTTATTTTAAAAGTTTTTTTATTAATATTGTGTAATTTTTATCTAATAAGTGAAATTAATGTATTTTAAATAATAAATAAAATATGACTCTTAAACACATATATAAAAAATTATTACACATTTAAATGGAATGAAATGCTAACTAATATTGAGAACACATACTCTATAAAACACTAATTTCTTCAGAAAAATACTTTTCTTTATATAACTGGTTTTAATTAAAAATATAATTCTATCTTATTTTAAAATTTATTTATATTAAATGGAGATAAAATTTAGGTATAGTGTAGTAAAATTTGTTATGAGGGGTTATTTTATAATTTTATTAGAATGTAAATTACTTAGTTAAAAACTAGTAACCATGGTAAAACAATGAAAGGTAAAAGTAAAAAAAAACTAAGAAAAAATGATATCTAGATTGTTTAAAAGGTATGTAAGAGTACTTGGATGAAAATTTATCGGCGCAATATCATCCATAAATACATTACATCTTACTTTCAGATTATATAAACTTTTAATGGTGTAATGATGCCATTTAAAAATAAAGGTTATTCACAAAAGTTTCCTTTTCATGACTTATAAAGGGGGTCACCTCTACCTCTTCAATGTTACCATTCACATGCTAATTTACATTTGAACAATGTAGAAAATAACTCTATTGATTTCATTTTATCATAATTAATCTCATTATCTATAAATTGCATCATTATATCTTCATATCTAAGAAGATCTCTAGGAGATTATCAATTCCTCGACGTATGTATTACCTAGTTTTTAATATTTTGTACTTAAAATTAATCATACTACCTATTATATACACAAAAATACAAAAAAACTCAGTCTCATTGTTATATTGAGATATTATTATATGAATATAATCTCTATTATTTATTTTTATCTAATTACTAAGGGAAAAGGTTCATTGGTGTGCGTGTGCGGATTACTACCTCCATATAATGATGATGTCCTATTTTGTTTAACTTCTTATCATGATTTGTTTTAATTATGGGATTTAAGAAAAAAGATGATATCTAAAATATAAATTTGATTCTATAATTTAAAATTATAATATACAATATTTACCTATTATTCATTGATAAATGAAAACATTAATCATGCATACATACAGACTATCATATCCCCATGCAATGAGTTTGATTTGTTATCACCTCCTACAATGGATGGATTTAAAAATAAATTTAATGTATAAAAACTATTTCCATCACAATATCAATACTATTAATATTATGATAATATTTTAAGACTATTTCTACCGTGATCAACATATATTAGAAGATATTGAAAAATTGATCGAACAACCACAAGTAAACGACATAAGTACGAAAAGACATATAATAAATAAATAAAATATAATAATAATTGATTAATATTAAATTAAATATATAAGAACATTTTTTTTAATATGGTATCAAATAAGCTTAATTTTATTATTTAATAATTTATGAAATTTAATTGAATGAATCTAGAATAAGGTAGTGGTTTTCATCTCAAATCCATCTCTTTAAGGCGGGTTTGGTATTATACACCTAATTTTATTTTTATGGTGTATATTTAAAGGGCGAAATAGGATTTTTGTGATGATAGATAGAGGAAGGGGTGAATATATGATCTTTAATTTTAGTTTTTCCTACATTTTAAACAATTTTTGATTCCGTTTAAAGAGTTATACTTTTTCTAAATAATCTTACAAGTACAACCCATAATAACACAAGAATTTTTTAGGATGACTACTTAGTAAGAGTTTATATTCCTTATAATGAGGCAGAAATAATATAATACCACCCAATCCACTGTAAATTAATCCTTTTATGTTGTAACAATAATAAGGTTATATCCTTACACTTGGATCAAAATAGTATCCAAACCACAATGCATTTGATTTCTACACATAAAAAATGTAACTTTTTTTGTAAAAACTTTTAAAAACAATCACCAACTGTTTCAAAATGTTTTCATTGTAATATATTTACTTATTAAATTTTTATATTCTTTCAAAAAACATTATTCTTTCACTTTATTACAAAACATCATATAATAAATTCTTCTTTGTACTTTAATAAGAATCTTTCATCAATTCACAATATGTATGACTTCTCTATCTAGTCTGTCTATTCTGAATACTCGATCCATTCACATATTTACCTAATTTATCCATTACATATATTATGATTCTTATTATAGTACACTATATGTGTTACCAATTTATTCTTCAACTAATATACTCCCAAGTTTAAAACATTCATGCTCAAACTTTGGATTTTATAAGATCAACTCGTATCTCTATTCGAAACCAATTCTAGAACACTTATTCTTTTATTAACATGTGAATATAACACATATCCCATACTATGTTTTATCCTATTTATAGATGTTTGGGAAGGAGAAAATGTGGGATTTGAAATTTTGGTTCCCACAAAATGAGATTATTGAAACTCAAATATCCCACTAAATACCATTCTCATGGATGATTTTTAAGTTTTCAAAATTAGTCTTAAATCTTATCATAAATTAAAAAAACATTCTCCATCAACAGACTACCATCACACTCAATGAGTATCATAAATATTTTTCTAATGATAACAAGGACTTCATAGGATCATTATTACATCATCACATTGAATATATTTATGAAAATTTATTAAATAAATTTAAATCAATGTAATATTATAAGATATCAAATAAGACTAGTTATAAAATTTGAAAATAATAATCTATCCCTATAATCTATATCTAATTAATCTTGTACAAAATTTTTATGAAATTATCAGTAGTTTTTGTTGAACTCTTCATCCCTCTAGTGTATTGAATCAAAATCTCATTTAATTTCATTCACTCACTGTCCACTTTTTGATTATTTTTATAAAAAGAATTGTTCAATTATGCTAAATGAGGTACATTTTTAAAACATCATATATATCTGTTTGATAAAAAAAATGGTTATCTGATGGAATTATTTTGATGACTTTATCTGATTGGAATTCATCCGACTAAACTTCATCAAATTAGACTTCATCTGATTGGGATTTCATTCGATGGGATTCATAAAAAAATTCAATTATATCTTCATCAACTTTATTCTTCTCACTAAAATATACAAATTATTTCAAATACATTTTCCATAGTTATTCAAAATAGATTAATATGATCACTTCACAACCTAAACATAGTCTATAGTAATACCTATGTATGGAATATTTTGTATGGAAAACAATACAAAATCTTGAAGTATGAAGTTTAAACATTAAAAAATAATCTAAACCACTTTATTATTATTAAATCATCTAATATATTTTAAATCATGACATTTGAAACATTTAGAAAAAAAAATCATCACCATATTTAGTTTTTATCAAAAAAATTGTTTGATGTATTTCTCATGATAACATTTTTTAATCTTCACTACCAATTCACCATTTTTTGGAATCATAAAAAACATTTACGATTAGGTTTGATAAACATGAGGAAAAAAATTCTTGAAATAATTTATAATCTAATTTAATCATCTTAAAAAATTAATCTAAAATTATTTTCCCTAATTGTTTCCCCCTTTTAATTTTTTTAAACCTAAAATAATAAGTAACTTGATCTTTATAACTCATGAAATAGATTATATATTCAGAAATTAAAATACCATTTAAGTGAAATTGAGGTTGGAAATAACATATATTTAACAACAATAACATGTTATCTATAAATAGTGATCTAATAAATTTTTTCTTACACCTCTTGTTCTACTTGAAACATTAATTATAAAACCAAACTTTTACTATTAGAGCAACTTTCCTACAAACACTTCAAAAAACTTTTAAATACATCACACACACTAAGATCACACATTAATCCTTTTAAAAAATCCCCCAAAATACATTCTCTCCATAAAATATTAAACACATACCAATGGATAGAATATGTTACAACTATTTTCCACCATTTACATCACTATCTGGTGGGATGATGGGTTGGGGAAAGAGGTCACATTCCTTATCATTTAAGAGAGGTATTTTGAACACCTAGTATCAACCCTATTATTTGAAATATTTATGTTGGTAATAGTTTTTTGATGATATCCACAACTTACTCTATTCTTGGAATAAAATCAAAATTTAGTTCCTTATTTTCCACACAGCCTTTGACGATATGATATTTTGTGTTAATGTGCATGGAATGAGAAAGTTGAATGATATTTTTAGTGATATTTTTATCATTATGATTATATAAACCTAATATAATGTGATACATTATGTTATAAATAAGACTTATAACTATGTCTTCATAAATATAAGTTATGGTGTATCTTGAGTGGAAGAGACATATTATGTTTCCACTATACCAAGAGTTAGTAAATATTATATATTTGTATAATAGATAAAAAATCATTTTCCAAGGAATTAATCCACTAAATTTGAATCTTTTTATCATCAACACTTTCATCCCAATTACCGTATGTATTAGCAAGCAAATCAATCTGACCCATGCTATCATATTTCGTCCTAAAATATATTATTCCATTGAAATGTATTATAATTTATTTTCTATCCCTGAGATGAGGTTATTTATGTTCACTTTTATATCTAGAACATAGTGTGACATAATACACTATATGTGTCCTTAAATCTACTATATACATCAAAATTCCAACCATTTTCTTAAATTCATTAGGGTCTACTTATTTTCCTTCACCATATTTTGAAAACATTATTCCTACTAAAATTGGGGTGGAAACTAATTTTTATTGTTATATTCCAAAATTTATCTAAAGTTCCTTTGAATAATTTTCTCTACATAATAGAATATATTTAATTTTTTTGAGATATGTAAACCTAAAAAATATTTCATTTCTCTAAACTTGGACATCTCAAAAAAATTATCCATATTCTTAGTAAAAATTTCACAAGTTTCTTCATCATTCTAAATGATTATGATGTTATCAATATAAAAATTACAATGAGGGAAAAAAATTTATTTTCGTTTATGTACAGTTTAAAATAAACTTTTCCTTTCATGAATTTCAACTTCGTTAAAAAATTTTCCTATCTAGAATACTAAGCTCTAAAAGCTTTCCATGGCCTATACAAACCCTTTTTAAATTTATTCACAAGAGTTTCATCTTTCCAAATCACAAATTCACATATTTATTCAATATAAAATTCTTCATCACGCTGTGGACTAAGAAAAGTGACTTGACATACATGATGAAAATTTAATATCTTTATTTTTTAGCAATTGTAAAAAGAATTTAGGTAGTTTTTAATCACGACAATAGATAAAATTGTTCATAAAATTCAATGCCATCAATTTTTGAGAAACCACTACACATTAGTCATGCCTTTTTTCTTATATGTTCACCTTTCTCATTCAAATTATTTCAAAACAACCACATTAAACCAATCAAATTTTCATTTTTTGGTTTAGGTATTAGTTCCCATGGTTCATTATTCTCAATCCGATCCAATTATTCATTCATGGAATTAATAAAATCTTCATGTTCCATAGATTCTTAAAAATATTTTGGCTCATTCTCTGAATATTAGGTAGTGTGTAATACTAACATTAATGTTCTTTTAGTTTGATACTATTATCTGTGATCTCTGATGATTTTACAAACTACCTCAAAATTTTTAGCCTTAGAAGAGATCAATGATATTTTTTCTTATATCTTGAGATAGATGATTCAGAATCTTCATCTTGAGTACTTCAACATTTTTTATATCATAAGGGATATTGTAGTGTTTTTCTGCTACAACAACATCTTCTTCCCTTTCGTGAACATATCAAAATATATAGGAAACATTAATTTCATATTTTTAAATAATTTTCACTTGTGATGAAAAAACCATATTATATATATATATTTATAACACCTATATCTTTTACCACTTATATAGTAGCCAAAAAATATTCCATCGACATCTATTTGATCAAAAATACCATGATTTTAACCCTAAAAGTTTATAACACAAGGACAAGTAGTAACCGTTAGCTAATTCAAACATGGGATTTATTCATAATAAATATCATAATTATTTATATCAAAGTATAAAATATAGAGAAATATATTATTAAAATAAACTACTTCTCTGATAAACGACCTCTAAATATAATGGAATGTATCATTTTCTATCCACATTTTTCATTCCATTTCCACCAATCATTTATTATTCTTTCAATGAAACTTGTTTTTTATTTTGTGTACAGTTCACTGAAATCATGAAAAATTATAGGGTTTTGAAGATAATATATAAAATTCCCATATGTGTATTATCCATCATTATCTATTTTAAATTTCGTCACAAAATATTTACATTATCTTTCTTCACTTTTCTTTAGATGCTTAAATTTATTTAGAGCCTCTTATTTACTTTAAAAAACATAATACTTTTAATGAGAGTAAACTAATTAACAAAATAAATGATGTACTCATATATATGTATTTATTATTTAGTCGTGGGCCTAGAAATGTCAGAATGTATGTTCTCTAAGGGTCAAGTTGGCTGGATATAATCTTTTATATGTACAAAGTTTTAAATATTAACATTCTAGAAAAATGAGAATCAATAATTTGTTCTTCTTTTTATATTAGTAATATTATAAATAATTTATTACATTGTTATCTTATTCATATTATGTTGAATGGTATTTGAAAACCTTTTATTCCATAGCTAATTTTCTTCCATTATGTGATGATAACATGAGATTTTTAAATCCCCAACTTGTGAAAATAGTTTCTTTGTTCATTGTCCTATCATTACAACTTTATCATGTTCTTTAATAATCACAAAAAACCATTCTTTTTTTGAAAAGTAACACTACTACCTTCATCATAATGTTCATAAACACATATATAATTCTATTTCATACCTTCATTAAACTAGGGTCATTTTGACTTTAACTCTTCTTCACCAATGGTAGCTGATCTAATGCCCTTGATACTGAGTGACTCATAATTTCAAAAATTCATTAATACTTATTTAAAATATTTCACACTTTTGACAACTTTATGTATCCTATCATATATAAAGAATACTTGATATCCAAAATATGAGGTTGTTATCCTTTAGTATATCTATGAGTTGTTTCAAGGACTAAGTCATTTTCCAGGCCTTTCTATTACTTCTCAAATAAAGTTTCTGATTTTTTATATAAAGTATATTGTGAAGATATCAAGGTAATAATGTTTTCCCAATATGTCTTGTTTGTTCACATATTTCAAAAGAATTTTCCAAAGGTTGGTATCTATTTTTAACCTCCAAATTGAATATATTAGGATGAATCTTTTGATTGGTTTGACTCCCAATAAAACTTTACCATTATATTCTTCTTATTTAATAGTAATATTTAGGATTAAATAACCACATATATGATTTATTCCAAAATACTACCAAATTCTATCATTAACCATTGGAAACATATCTCCCATTATAACTTGCATAATGTTAAGAGTTATGTTTCTTATTTTCATTAATTTCTTAACATACACATGAATATTTCATTATACACCAATGTTTTGGTTACTTGATAATAGTTTTTAATCCATATTATATTTCATCCAAAACTCAATATAATCCCATATAGTATAATATTTTAGATCCAAATTTATAACCTTAGAAAATTCAAAATTTTAAATATAACTTGTTTTAGCTAAATAAAAGGTCTTATTAACTTAATTTTCCTTATAAGAATCATAATTATTATTATCAAATATTTTAGGTAATTTTTTATCCTTATTAGGATTTTAATTATAAAAAATTTAATAAACTTCTATAACTAGGGATTTGATGTTTTTAACTCTTTTTTAGCATCAATAATTTTTTTGAACAAGTTCCAACTCACCCCTTTTCAATTTTATCCTTTATTGAAGATTGATGTTGTGTTTTATCATTTTATCAAGTAACTCCTATGGATCATCAAGAACTTTTATAAATTTGTATTTATCTTCTAGATAATAGTCTTGATTATTTTTGAATGATTATCGTTAATAAAATTCTTATTCTCCCATTCATGTATTAAAATTATCCAAAGTCCTTATTTTATCTATATTTTCATAAAAAAATCCATTAGATATTATTATTATTCTTCTTATAATGTAATGATTTCATCACTGGTAAATTTTTATCATTAACTTTTTAAATAAGAAGTTTTTCAGTAACAAAATAACTAAAGTTATCAAACAATTCTTCACTATCATCATCTTCCACACACAAATACAAATAGTTTATTTTTTTTTTATTTTTTAACATCTTATACTTTACATTAGGATATTATTTAGATGTGTTTATTTTCTTCTTATGGTATCTTCTTTATTTTTTATCATCTTGAACAATTTCTTCATATTTATTTCACAAAGGATTGTTTTCAAAAAATTCCCATTAGCTCTAAAGCCAAAACATTTCTATAGTAACTTCTTTTTGTACTTTGAAGTTGCTGCTTTCACATTTTTTTTGAAAACAATTATTAAATTTATCCAAAATTTTCTAGTATTATATTATTTTTCCAATTCAAAAACTTATTCTTTATTGAGAAAATTATTATAATTTCCTTAGTTAGTAGCTTGTAAGGAAATTTCACAATTAGTTTATTCTATATTCTTAATAATTGTTTTTCTTATCCTTTCATAATTTATGAGATTTGTATATATATGATATATAGATATAGTTTTGTGATCAATATTTTATAATAATGATTCTTATAGTTTAGATTTATCAAGAATAATCGATAAGATCATTTCAACAATGGTTTAATCTTAAAACCTTTCACAAAGAAATTGTATGGTGATTATAATTTCTTTCACCCTTGAAAAGAAATCACCAACAAATTCATAGTAAACCTTCATGAGATATTTGTATAGGCTATTAATTTGTTTCATTACCTTCTCTACAATCCTATTTTCTTTCATAGGTTCACATCATATTGGCCCAAATACTCTAATCCATTCCAAACCCTTTAAATACATGAAACCCACTTTCCGAGAGAGGTGAATGTAAAAAATTTAAAGCTCACCCTTAATTTTTCACTTTTTCATTTTAGATGCTATAAGGGTAAAATTCTTAGGACATAATGTCAATCCATCAGTGGAAATTATGATAACTTTATAAAGAGGTATATAAGATAGGGTGGAATTTCATCTCTCCGAATATGATACTTATTTCCATTGAAAATAGGAATTACCTTACTATTCAAACAATTCTAATCATCAATCACAAACACTTCATTTTCTTTAAACTTCAAAAGATATTATATTAAGGGATCCTTACCTATGATACCACTTTAAAGGACCCAACTGAGTTTATTTGATCATTGAAAGTGAGAGGGGTGAATCTTTGATAATTTATTTTTTATGTTGTATTTATTATTGAAATAATCACTACCTATCAAAGATTTAAAAAATTTCTAAAAAAAAGACAATAAAAATCCATAGGAATAGAATAATTTAAAAATATTATTACTCATAAATAATAGATTTTTCTTGGATTTTTTTGGAAATAATAAATTAGAAAAATTCACTAGAAAAAATAATTTTATGCCGTTACAATATGAAATTAATATATTATAATGTCATTGATCTATTATAAAAACAATTGTGTATATTATTTCCATAGAGATAATATGTTACAAATATTGTTTAATAAATTTTTGAAATCTTGACCAACAGGTTTAGAATAATTTCATTCTACTTCCTGTAATACTTCAGTTTTTTTCTACCTTTTGAAACATTTTTTTTTACTTTCACATCTTTCTATAAGTTAGAACTTACTATATAAAATTATTTAAGGAATATCTTTTTATTCATAGTTTTTTTGATTTCTATATATGGTATATCTTCTTGGAACTCTCTATCTGTTCCTATATACATAGAGTATATCAATTCCACCTAAAATAATACTTTCCCTATTACGCTATATTTTTTACCAATATCATATAAAACTAATATATTTTCTGGTTGGAAAAATCCTTTTTGAAATTTTTCATTGAGAAGTAATTTTGGTATCTCTATCTAACACTAATTATACAATACTTCAAATTTTATGTATATGTGAATAGTACACATATCTTATGCATTTCATGCATACATTTATATATACTTGAAATAGAGAAAATGATGGATTTAAAATTTTATTTCCCAATCAATGAAAAAAATAAAATTTGAATCAGTCACTTAATACAAATTTTCTGGATGGCTCTCAAGGATTCTAGATAATTATTATCACTTCTTGTAAATTATACATCCTCTTACATTAACTGAATTCCTTGAAACACAAAGTGTATAACCAATTTTCCTCTAGTAATATTGAATCATAAAATTAAATATTTTTATGAATGTTTCATAAATAAATTTTAATTTCAAAAATACTATAACACTGAAAATAAATCTTGTTAAACACATTGTAACAATTATTCTATCTGGTGAATATCCATCTGATTGTTCCTATGTAAAAATCTTAGGAAATTCTTGGCAGTATTTCCCATAATCTTCTCCCATTTGATGTATTCAATCAAAAATCTATTTCCTTAAAATCATTCCCCAACTACCGTTTTATGATATGCAACCAAAAAATACATCTCTTCATCCTAAAGTAGCTTAATCTTCACAACATCATACAAATATATCTAATAGAAAATGTACAATATTTTTTTCAATTGAATTCACCAAATGAATTTGTTTGAACAAACTTTATCTGATTGGGCTTAATCAGATATGGACATCATCAAATGAGATTACTCAAAAAATTCTCTTTGAGATTTAATAACTTCTTGTAGATTTCCAAACATCACAAATTATATCAGATTCCTCAATCCCAATGCTTTAAGAAATCTAAACACAAACACTTCATATACAGAATTTCTTCATAATAATATATCTATCTAGAATAATTTTTCTAGTAATATTGATATGACATCATTGAAAAAATTTTGTAAATAAGAAAAAAATTCTTCCACTTTTTACTTACACTTGTATCATGAGATATCTCAATACTCATGATATTAGAAAAATTTAGAACAACAATACATATCTATATTTAATTTTCATTGATTTTTTTTGTTGAATTTGTAAGGATGGCTTTTTCTAGCTTTATTTTTCTATTTTACAATTTTTTGAATTCAAAAACAAAAACATTGGTGATTTATGTTTGATAGAAAAGACAAACCATTATTAAAATAATTCATAATCCACTTTCTACATATTCATAAAGACCTCCAAAATTTCTTTCCCCATAATATATTCCAATCTAAGATATAATATCACAGATTATCTCTTAACAATTTTATTTTAATTTCAATTACAACCCCACCATTTCTATTGGACTTTCTTAAAATGTTGCTCGAACTGCAAGGCTTATCTATCTCAAAATTTAATTCGTTGATAGATGTTTATATTATATATTATTTTTTACATAATTTTATTTACTACCAATGGAAATATATTTTTAATAATGTTTTTTATTCATGGTAAATATCATGACAAGTTAGTTCCTCTTAATCAAAAATATTTTTTATTAGGTTTTACCTCAACTGTAAGGATTTGTGGTAGTTCAATTTTCATTTTTTAAGTTATTATCATTTTCTTTCACTTATTTCATATATAGGGTATATTCTACCATATTATTATTTTTTGGTATTTTATTAATTCATAATTCTACCACAAAAAACCCTTTATTGAAATATTTTTTTACTTTAATGAGTATGTGATAGAAATGGATGTTGATAACTCGAGTCTCATTTCTATGTGATATATAGTTTTTTTCAGGAATATATTTCTTCCATTAATGGGTTATTACACCATAATATTGTTTTATTTGGAAATTTTTTAACCATAACATGATGTTGTTTTATAAAATATTTACATTTTTCAAATAAATTTAATTTCTTTGATATCCTACACTATAAACAAAACCAAGTTTAAAGGAACCATGATTTTCTATTAAAATTTTATTATATAATATGTTAGATATTAGCTAGACAATGGATTAGTGGGAATTAAAAAGAATAAATAAATCATGAAATAATTATTTTTTACACAAATAAAAAATAAATTTTTTGGTTATCATTTTATTATAAATGAATATAAAAATCATTTGAATGTTAATGTAAAATATTACTGAATATATTTTTCTAAAATATATTTTTCTAAAAAGAGGTTTCATCGTGTTTTTAAACATTACTGTAAAATTATTTATTGATAATATTAGAAGATTTGTTGGAAAAAATTTACTTAATTTATTAAATGAATATTTCAAAATTATCTTTAGTGATGGTTTTAGAATTTTTTTGAAAAGATCAATTTTTTTATGATTAGGGACACATAATAATTTTTATTAAAAATGACATTTTTTAAAGAAGTTAGAAAGTTAAATTATTTAAAATAGTTTTAAATAATAATTATTTAAATTGTTTTATTTTTAATTCATTTTAAATTATTTCTGTTAATTTTATGTTGAATTATGATACAAAACCCTTTTATATTTACATAGATGTTTTCAATGGGATTTTTTTTTCTGATTAGGGGATTAATTTATTATAAACTTCTACTAATTATATGATTTAAATAAAATAAAATGGATTATATATTTATAATTATAATAATATAATTATATTGTAATAAATTTAACATTATTTTTGGTCATAATGGATAGAAACATCAATAAAAACATGTTATAGTTGTAATTGTAAAAACTAAATTACAAGGGCATAAACTAAAAGGATAAGGGTTGAGACTAACAAAAAACATATCTAATTTCAATTTTGTGGCCTTATTTAGACCTTATATCATCTAAGTATTTGGAATTGTCTATTTTTCATCCATTTTTGCTAGAAATTTATATTATTTTTTTAAATGTTGAAAAATGACAAGTGTTTCACTCACCTAAATTGGAAAAGGGAACCCACTATAATCTCCCCTATATAGTTCAAAAAACTTGTGTTCCTTACATTACCAAATTAAATAACAAACTTAAATATCTACACATTATTTGGACTTATTGTTTTTTAAGAAAACTATCTTAAGCATGATTTTGATGCAAACCTAAAGAGGTTTTCTCAAGAGGAGGTATAGTTCTTAACCACTCAATGCCATTTTATTTATTCTTATAAACCCTTCAAATGATCTTAAACTATGATAAAATACTAAAACTATTATATAATGTGTAATTATATTTTAATGAATCATATTTTTCCATATATTAAATTGTAATATTATATGGATTATTTTTAGATATATACGCTGGGATAGTGAAGGATTATGTGGCCTAGGGAGCCCAAAATTATTTTTTTATATATTAGTTATATTAAATATAACATGCCCATATTTTTCCTAAAAAAGTGTAATAAATACTATATGGTTTCTGAAATCATAAATATGAGGCCTTTGTTAAGACAAGAGTGTGGAATTTACCCAAGGGGTGACACAATATTTCTCATCATTTAGAATTTTTATAAAGTGTTGTGGTGAGTGAATAAATAAAATAAATAAAATAAATAAATTATATATTTTGTATTTATATAGAAACCTGAAATAATATATAAATATAAAGTCATTAGGATATCTTAGTGTTGGTCTCTTAACATGATATATCTGGAAGACCTTTGGAGGAGAGTGTTTTTGGCGGATGATATCAGATCAGATTGAGACCAAGTATTTTTGTTCCATTGGAGTTAGAGGATCTCACTAAAGATGATGATGCAGGTTTATTCTTCATCAGTAATCAATAAAACTCAATGATGTACAATAGTTTTATGGGAATATATCCCCATTTTATTATTCCTGTGATGAATGTGATTTAATCAAATAACTAATTGATTCAAGGATCGATTAGATTGTGGGTAAGGGTTAGATTATCCAGGATTAGGTGGATTTATTTGCGGACTAGGTTATGTATCTTAATTTATCATTCTAACAGAAACTAATCATGGCCAACATGAACATTTGATGTGGTCACTTCCTCTTGTTTTTGTTTTTTTTTCATTTCCTCCCCTATTCTTTGTTCATTTCAGGAAATTCCATTGGACCACAATTCGACAAGTACCCAAATAAATATAATTGGCACTCCTATTTTCGGGCATAAAATATTAATATCAAAGATCTATATTCCAATCTAAGATGGGTTTGAGTAGCTATAATTGGGTTGATGGATCAAAAATGGATTAGGGATGTATGCACATGGTTTTTGGGTGTGTGGAAAAGGAAATGTTTTTGGTCTATTCATGAGTAACCATGACAGTTAGAAATCAGAACTATGATAATAATCAGGATTGGTTGAACTAGATTCACAATCCAAGGGATGTTTTTTGTAGTGAATTTGGTGATTGTGGTGATTGATTTGGAATCTGATTTAAGAACTTCTGGGTTTTGTGAAATTCCAAACTACATGGAATGTATTTCAAGAACACATTCCTTGTATTGGGACTTGGTTTCATCTCTAGGATTCAGTGTAGAGTCATGTATCACAGGGTGTGTGACCCCTATCACACGACATGTGACATGACTTGGAAACTTTTCATGTATCACATAAAATACAAAACCATCCATACGTGAACATGTCTAGACGTGCATAGACACATCCATCCATAAACAGACATCATCCAGAGTAAATGGGGTTAGATATGCCATGTACACAAACATAAACATAGACACTGGCTTTGATATTTGGGTTGAACTAGGTGCCAATGGGATTTTTTTGTACTTTGAATATAATTTTTTCACTCATTCACGAATCTCTTGGTTTCCTTGTCCTTTTCATCTTGGACATTTTTGGTTTTGTTGTGCTCCCATCATCCAGTCCCGAAGGTTTTAATATAAAGACTTTTCTTATTTATAGGACGGTGATCACCTATGAGGAACTCTATTGTTAGGTATAATTTTTTACATCCACCCATGGGGCCTATAGTTAAATCCCCTATATTCATTATTTTTCCAAGGTTGGTTTATTGGTGTCATCATTACTAACACTAAATGGGTGCCAATGCACCACTTAGTTGGGTAATCTAGATTAGGTTGTAGGTATACCCTATGGACATGGGTGTGATAACCATCTATTTATAGATATCTTTATCCATCATTCATTTAATTCATATGGTGAGACTCTTTGAGCATGGCCTATCATACATACATCATCATTTCTATCTGACTCGTAGAGTGTGTTCTTCAAGATGAGTGTTATATTGAACTTTCATGTAGGAATCCTAGAATGGATTATAGTTTTGACAAAACCTTAATACTTCTTGTCCACTCTGAGTATATTCAGATGTTCTTATTATATATTCCATTGGAATATACATGTGATGAGATAACTATTATCATTAATGACATATGCTTAGTTATTTCAGGCTTCCTACTGGGTATTTTTATACTCACCACTTCATGGGATTTTCCTGCACGTGTCTTGTCATATGTAGATGAACTACAATTTGATAGAGGTATAGATGGGCTACGACTATGCATATATTAAAGATCTTGACATACATAGGTGTGTCTTATTGCTTTTATTTACAATAGTCCTCTCCTACTTCACATCTTAGAAAATTTTCAGTTTATCTATGTGGGATTATATTTGTCCCTTTATTTATAGTACTTTGTTTTCGGACTATGATGTTGGGATTTAAAATATATTAATTCAAGGTTATTGGTTGTTTTATATTTCATCATTTTATGGATTTCATGATGTGTTCATGTGTACATGCACATTGGGTTAATGCCTCACATGTATGTGATATTCCTATTCGGTATTGGTCTCCTTCCCGTGGCCTATTGAAGGTGGGATTAGGGTTGTCACGGAATGAGACCCATTGGGACAAATCATGACATAGTTACATTAGAGGAGTTAGTTATACCTTAGGACCAGAGTCTTTGAGATTGGTTTGTGGGTGTAGTGTTAAGTGTTTTATGTTCACCTCTCTAGACATGTACTCAAATGTCAGTATGGCAGATGATGTATCCATTCTCATGGATTATGAAACATGATTTATGACATGGTATATATAGACACTGGTTTTGTGGAAAAATCAGTACATACATCATATATGAATGGTTTGAGGTTTCCATGTCCTTTTTGAGTAATCTATCCTGATATAATCATTTATCTTGGTACAACTTGTATATTTCATGATACCTCCATGATGTTTTCAGGCTAGGATTCAACATAAGGATCACATGGATGATCCCCTTAATGATAAGGCTTGGAGATAAGGACTTGTTCTGAAGGTGTTACCCCAAGGTGGTGTACTTTTCATACCACCACCTATTGAGAAGAAGATGGTATTTGAAGTACTAGTGGAAGAGGTGTGTAGTCTGACCACACTTCATGATTTTCAGCATCAATGGCCCCTTAGGTTCAGTGGTGAACTAGAACCATAGGTTTCTGTAGATTTTATTAATGAATTTTTTGGAGTCTTTCATCTTCTTAGGACACCGATATATCAGATGGTGGTCCTGGAAGCTAAAATTATTCAAGGCAATAAAAGATGATGGTAGGGCTTAGTGCACTAGTTATACAGTGATGAAACTCTTTGATGGTTAGAGATTAAGATGCCATTTATAAAAGATATATATATATATATATATGTTGGTGGATGTTCACATCCAATATCTTTTATAACTTTAGTAGGGAAGTATTCCTATGGCTGAGTATTTATATACATTCACAAAACTCTCTCAATACTTGATGTATATCATGCGTGATTAGTTATATTGAGATCAAAAGTTCAAGTGAGGTATATGAAGATACATCTGAGACAGTTTTAAAACTATACACATTCCTACCTATTCTTTTTTGGGGCATTGGAGTATTCTATGGTGGTTGAGAGTTTCCTATATGAGTAGAAATGTACGATTTGTGCGGATAGTGGTGAAACTCAAGTAGAGACATCAGCAGTAGTGAGTTGATGATAGATTCAGACACTAGGGTGTATGAGACATTTTAGGAGGTGATACCGGGATAGAGGTTCTATGGTTTAGGGCTTAAAAAATGAATATAATCAGCCTAGGGAGCTGTTGTACTACCCTTATGAAAACAACATACATCTCATGCATGATTTTCAATCCCTCCATACAGATGATAGAGAGATAGTGGTTGGTTTACCTTAGATAGAGGCATAAGTAGGATATTGCTATTCTGTAGGATGGAATATGTTTCATAGAAGCTATGAGAGTAGTTCTAGGTGACAAAAATTATGAATTGTTACCACCACCACCCCAGGTTGTCCACTCCAAACTCATGGAGTTGGGGGATAGGGTTGAGTGAAGCTACAAGATATTAAGGATTATGACCCAGAGGCTCTAAGGATGATATGAATTATGATATGCAACTTATATAATTTAGTTTCACTACTAATAGATATATCTATGAGTCATTATTTAATTACCGCTTCTCTAGTTCAAGAATTTAAGATTCCGAGTTAGCCCATGGATCAATCTTTTCACTTCGATAATCCTACTAGAGGTGAATCAGTGATCACATAGTTCTTATAATAGCGTGAATTAAATAATTGAGGTGATTGTTTCTTTTATGATCTATTTGTAGCACCAATGAGGCTTTATTTTGTAATCATATGAATAGAATTTTTTTCCAAGGTTCATTCCCAGATAGAATATTTTAGGTGGGGGATACAGTGTGTCCATAGAGATGGGACAAATTTTTTCTCTATGTGTGAATGGAAAACCTGATAAGAGTAGGATGAACTCATTCATATGAGGGTGAAACAGATTATACACAAGTTGTGTAGAATGAATCTTAGTGAAGTGGATTCATTGAGCCTACATATTTATGCAATGGTAGTATAGTTTGAGGATGCCCTTTATAAGTATGTGCAAGGATTACCTCCCCACAGAGTGATATAATTCTACATTGATATACACCCTAGTATTTCCTCGATATATTTTAAATCATATAAAATGTAACTTGTAGAGCTTTTCGAGCTTAGGGTGTAGTTGGAATGTGAAGTGACCAGATCAGTGTGAATCACTGAGAGGGGGAGGGGGTGAATCAGTGATCCCTTAAAACTTTTTACTAATTTATTCTTATCAATTAAACCTCTATGGCTGGTTAAAGCCTCGATCCAATATTCTTGTGTCTCTCAACCTTTCCACGAATGATGCAGTAAATGTAAAGGCACTGGACACAAGGATTTACAAGGTTCGGCACCAAAGGCCTACGTCCTTGCCATGTTGGTTATACGCCCCAACATGGTTTCTCCATTATAACTTATTAGAATTACAATGGTCGATACAACATCCCACTGTATCTCTCCTGAGTCCCACAGGAGGGTCTTTATACTGCGTCCCACAGTGTTACCAGAGTCCCACTGGCCTGCTCTAGAATCCCACTGAAGACTTCTTCCACCCTGAGTCTCACATGGTCTTCTCTTGGCTCCTCGAGTCACACGATTAGCTCTTCTTCTCTTTAAGTTCTTCAAGTAACTTCAGCAGCCTGGGATAAAGGCTGCTGGCCTTGCTCTGTACCTCTGATCACTTGAGTTGATCAGGTCTTCTCGTCTTGCTCGTGCTTTATCACCTTCTTCTAAGGATGAACCGACTTCTCTCCAACTACTGAATACTCAGACAAATAATATCTTTAACTTCAGTCTGGTCCAGTCTCAGTTCACATCAACTTCATGCACTGAGTTCATGGCATCTCTGCATCCTCATGCACTGATTTCATGGCTTCTCAAAACTCTTCAAGAACTCCTGGTCTTGGACAACTCAAATGCACACAAGCAGATTTGACTTGTTTACGTGTGCACGTGCATGCATGCAAGCATGCACTTCCCCTTTCCTCTTCTTGGTGCAGTAGACCCACAAAGGGTGTAACACTTTAAGCACACACCAACTTCTCAAACTTCACACACTTTATTCAATTTGTCTACACACATAGATTGTGTGTTCTACAATAGTGTGAGAGTCCTCTTCTCTTTCTTCTTAGTGTGTACACTTTAGTTTGCACACACACTAAGGTTCGGCCTTGTTGTCTTTTTGCACACACTTGTTTCAATTTGCACACACTTGAGACTTGGCCTTCACTTGTTTAGCACACTCACTTCCTTGTTCATTTAATATTCTTCAAAGTGTGCACTTCACTTATGTACACACTTGGTTCTTCATTTTTCACACACAAGGGCTACGACCTTCTTCTTCAAATGCACACACAAAGTGTGATCTTCAATTTGGCACACACAAGGGCGTGGTCTCGGCCTTCTTTTGCTCACTGTCCAAGTGAGTTCTCAACTTGTTATTTCTTTTGTGCACACACACACACCAATGTGTGAACTCCACTGTTCTTCAAGAGCCGTGCAAGCACAATGGGTTCAAGGGCTGTGCAAGGGTGCTGTTGCGCAAGCTCCTCAAAGGTGCAAGGCACCTCGGCCGCGCAAGCCTCAACAAACCACGAGAGCGTGCAAGTGATGCGGCTGCCTCGGGTCTTCCTGCCGTGCAAAGGGAAGGCGCGCAGGGGACTCCCTTTCTTCTTTCGTGCAAGGAGTGCACAAAAGGAACCTCGCGGAGCAAGGGGTGCTCCGGGCTTCACTGCCGCACAGGGTGCTGCGCGGGGCTTCGACTTCGCGAGGCACAGAGTGCTTCTCACAGGACTTCGGATTTTCAACAAAGGATCAGCAAGCTTCTAAGAGGGCTCGGGATCTCTTTTTATAGGCAAAGGAATGCCTCAAAACATCCGCGTGGTTCTAAATTCAAAATCCCAAATATCTCGGGTTTTTAAGATTTTCTCCATATCTTTATTTTCCTTTCCTGTTTCACCGCGGGTTCTCCCTTTTTATTTTCCTCCTCACATGCATGCGACTACAAACGCATGCACGGCCTTCGTTTAGGCACAAACCATGCACAGCAATAATCCTCATGGCCTCGGCACTTCGTTTTCCTTCGGCCAATACTCGAAATTCTCCATCCAACGTGTGCATGCATATTTTATTGCATGTATAGGTTCAGTTGGGCCAGACGAACTCAATGGTGTCTTCATCTTCGTCGGAGGTGGCCGGAATCTCGAAATCATCCCTCGGATGGCGCCTGGTTCGTCGGAGGCTTGCGGGTGGCTTCGGAAAAGCTCGAGGTAGTTGATGACTCGGCGGCCGTTGGATCGGGCGATTGAAAGACATCAGACGACCGGGATAAGATCTCGAGCGGCGAGATGCGATGAGCGGCGGAGATCGAGCGCGCGATGAGACGGACGGCTCAGATCTGATCTGCGGAGAAATTTTTCGTCCCACATCGAATTGCCGAGCGGATTTTCCGCGGTTTATCACCCTCGCGCTGCCGGCTTCCCTTCAGTTGCACTTCTCCCCTCCCGGTGCCGCCCCGCACCGGGTTCTCTCTGCGGGCGCGCTCTTGCGCCCACTCTGCTCCCTGCGGGCGCGCCACTGGCGCCCACTATGCTCCTTCGGGCGCACGCTCTGGCGCCCATGCTGTGCAGGACCTGATCCCCTGCGTGGCCCGGCTTACACACGGCCGCGGCCTCTCGGGCTGTCCCCATGGGATCCCCTTGGGCGTGGTGACCTAGTCCCACATGTGCCTTGGGTTGAGCCCTTAAGGCTGGCCCTTGGTGGCTAATTTTTTGCTAATAGTAGAGACTTAGGGACTTTGTATAAAAACAAAGTAACTATGTTTCCAATGCCAAATGCCACTTCTTCCAAGCCATTCTTCCTCTTTTTCATTTCTTCTTCTTCATTAGAATTCCTCCAATTCTCTTCAACATTTATTCATCACTTTGGAATGGAATTCCTGAAGGTTCTTCATCTTCAACCGAAGCTCCTGAATCAAATAATTCTTCAACATGCTTCTATGATCCAATAAGAGATCAAGTTGGATCAACTTCTAATTCACATGCACTAAGTGATAGTGCATGGACTTCTTCAGCTCACTTCATCCACTTAGGACTTTTGGATGGATCTTCTTCAACTCCTCATGCATTGTCACTACAATGCATGGTCTTCTAATCATGTTGTGACATTGTATCCAGTTGATACAAGTTCATGGAACTTAAAGAGCAGCTCAGCAATCGTCAGATGTAATGATGATGCTCCATCATCATCCATTCTTCAAGTGGTGTAACTTAGTATCATCTTGATACAAGTATTGAAACATTAAGATCAGTTCTACAATCATCTGATATACATGGAGAATGTTTCAACCACATCTCCTATGTCACTTAGTGAATCTCCTAAGTGACATTCATCTTAGTACCATGGCCATTCTCCTTCATCACCATCACCATCACATCCTTTGTCATTCACATCTTGACATTCCTTGACATCCATTCATTCATTCCTTGACAACAACATACCTCATTGACAACAAATGCAACACAGTGCACTTCAATCTCCCCCTTTGTATTTGTTGTCAATACACTTCTTCAGCACATATGAATGGGTCAATATGTGTGCCAATCTTTTCTCCCCCTTATTGGAAATCAAATGAAAAGATGTGGTGTGGTTCTCTTTCAAAAATCTCTTCCTCCCTTTGAAAAGTATTTTCTTGAAAAACACTGAGAGAGGGATGACGTCACATGTTCTCTTTAGCAAAGAACCTTTTGTAAATCAACTCTAAGTCTACTTGGGCTAACCCGGTGTAGAAAACAAGAGTGATGTAACCAAGGTACTCAATGCTGTCCAACATTCACTGTACATGTGAGATCATGCTTCAGGGGTTTGAAATTTTTCTGGTATATCAATGAATTGCTAAATCCTGCACATACTTCACAAAACTCATTAGAAAGTTCAGGTGCAAAGATAAAGCTCCCCCTTTCATTCATTTTTCTTCAATCAATACTCCCCCTTAATTGTCATGATGAATACAATTAAGAAACAAGGGATGAAAGTATGATTGGAATACCTTCACTTTTCTCAAGATGGTATTAAATCTTAGAATACCATCTTCTCCAGATTGGCTCCCCCTCAAGGGGTGCACTCCATTTTGTCCAAACCACTCTCCAGATGAGAATGATCATCATCTTCAATTCCCTGCAATGTTAGCACGTGTAAATACAAGTGATTAGGGAATAAGATGGAACCTCCTTGGTTCATCAATTTGAACAACAAGGTTGAGAAGATTCCCTCAACCAAGATGTCCCATTTTCACCATTCTTCACACTTGCACATTTGATCTTCAATGATGTTTGTGCTGGTGTGGATCTCAACAAATCTTCATGTGAAATATTCTTCTTCCCTTTTGCCTTAGAAATTGCCAGAACTTCATCTTCAGCTCTCTGCAGATCTTTGGCAAGTTGCAACTGATTTGGCCATATGACTAAAAAGTCATTTGGAAGTGAGGCCTCAGTTTTGGAAATTCCACATGGTTCTTTTGATGCTGTCAAGCTACCTTTCTTGGGAAACTTGTTTTCAATCAATCCCTTCTGCTTCTTCTGGATTGATTGTCTGTTTGAGTCTAGTCTGCCTCTATTGAATTTCATGGCTTCTTTACAAAGATCCATGATATGTCCTTTCTTTCCACATTAGAAGCACTTCTTGGTGATCCTTCTGGATACATCACCCTTCTTGGATTTAGACTCCAAGGTCTTCTCTTTATTTTTCATAATCTTCTTGGGAGCATCTTCAACTTTCTTCTTGCTTCCCAAGGATTCCATTTTAGCCAGGTTCAGTGATCTTCTCTTCTTTTTAGCTCTGGATACAGTTGGAGATTGACATGTATCTTTTTGACCACTTTTGCAATCATCCCAGATGTTGTCAAGTAATCCAAATCTATTAGCAGTAAACAGATGTATCTGGACCTGTGGATGTTGCTTATTTCCTTCTGGCTTGCTCCCCCTTGGCATGGGCTTCCTTTGTGCTTTGACATTTAGTGGATTGTACCAACAATCCTTTGCACAGTGCCCATACTTATTACAACACCAACATTGACCCACAAATCTTGACTTCTTCAGTCCTTCTGATTTTAGGGTACTTTTTTGGAGCTGCTGTGTTGTTTCAGGAGAGCTCTGCTTCTTCATTTCCTTCATCCATACTTGTTTGGAATTATTTTTCCATCCTGCACTTTTTGTGGAAACACAATTAGAAGCATCAGTACAAGATGGTATGGATGGTACCTTCTTTTTAGAAGTTTTTTCCCTTTCATTAGAGGATGTCTTTCTTTTAGAATCATCCTTCTCAAAGCACACTTGTGTAGCAACATTTCTACTTTCAGCTGACTGGGAGGATTCAGCTTTGGGTGATTGCAGATTGTTCAATATCACCTCTAGTTCTAATCATTTCATGTTAAGGGAGTTCTTCTCATCCTCAACAGTTCTTAGCCTGCCTTCCCAATTTTCTTTCAGCTGTTCTAACTGGTCTTCATGCACCTTCTTCAATTCTAGCAATGAATTGTCAAGCTCCTTCACCGTTTTGACTTTGTCTTCAAGTTGAGCATCTCTGACATTCATTGACACTTTGTGTAACTTCTCCAGTGTATGGAAAACGTCTTTGATCATTATCATAAAGATTTCTTTCTCAGAAAGGCTTCTTTGCAATTCTTCAGTAGTGTCTTCATATCTTTCATTGCAAAGGGAAACAGTTTCATCTTTAGCCTTCACCAGCTTTCTGAGAGTGTTGGTTATGCCAACCCTTTTTGCCAATTGATCTTCCATTACATTGGCTTCTTCTTCTAGCTGTAATTTTTCTTCTTGAAGATCAAGGATGCCAGTAGTAATACACATTGCCACTTCCTTGGGGACAGTCTTCTGAAGATATTTGAGTGTATTTTGAAGATCATTCATTGTTCCAACTTCATCACAGCTAGGACAGGCTTTCTTCATCTTCTTGGCCTGTTTCTTCTTTCTATTTTTTTGAGTCTTGGCAGATATCTCCATTTGAGGCTGGTCACTCATTTCCTCAAATCTGCACTTCATAAAGACTCCCTTGGATCTTTTAGAGGTAACCTCCCTCTGATACCAATTGAAGTGCCCAGATCAGTGTGAATCACTGAGAGGGGGAGGGGGTGAATCAGTGATCCCTTAAAACTTTTTACTAATTGATTCTTATCAATTAAACCTCTATGGCTGGTTAAAGCCTCGATCCACTCTTCTTGTGCCTCTCAACCTTTCCACGAATGATGCAGTAAATGTAAAGGCACTGGACACAAGGATTTACAAGGTTCGGCACCAAAGTCCTACGTCCTTGCCATGTTGGTTATACGCCCCAACATGGTTTCTCCATTATAACTTGTTAGAATTACAATGGTCGATACAACTCCCCACTATATCTCTCCTGAGTCCCACAGGAGGGTCTTTATACTGCGTCCCATAGTGTTACCAGAGTCCCACTGGCCTGCTCTAGAATCCCACTGAAGACTTATTCCACCCTGAGTCTCACAGGGTCTTCTCTTGGCTCCTCGAGTCACACGAGTAGCTCTTCTTCTCTTTAAGTTCTTCAAGTAAATTCAGCAGCCTGGGATAAAGGCTGCTGGCCTTGCTCTGTACCTCTGATCACTTGAGTTGATCAGGTCTTCTCGTCTTGCTCGGGCTTTATCACCTTCTTCTAAGGATGACCCGGCTTCTCTCCAACTACTGAATACTCAGACAAATAATATCTTTAACTTCAGTCTGGTCCAGTCTCAGTTCACATCAACTTCACGCACTGAGTGCATGGCATCTCTGCATCCTCATGCACTGATTGCATGGCTTCTCAAAACTCTTCAAGAACTCCTGGTCTTGGACAACTCAAATGTACACAAGCAGATTTGACTTGTTTACGTGTGCATGTGCATTCATGCAAGCATGCACTTCCCCTTTCCTCTTCTTGGTGCAGTAGACCCACAAAGGGTGTAACACTTTAAGCACACACCAACTTCTCAAACTTCACACACTTTATTCAATTTGTCTACACACTTAGATTGTGTGTTCTACAATAGTGTGAGAGTCCTCTTCTCTTTATTCTTAGTGTGTACACTTTAGTTTGCACACACACTAAGGTTCGGCCTTGTTGTCTTTTTGCACACACTTGTTTCACTTTGCACACACTTGAGACTTGGCCTTCACTTGTTTAGCACACTCACTTCCTTGTTCTTTTAATCTTCTTCAAAGTGTGCACTTCACTTATGCACACACTTGGTTCTTCATTTTTCACACACAAGGGCTACGACCTTCTTCTTCAAATGCACACACAAAGTGTGTTCTTCAATTTGGCACACACAAGGGCGTGGTCTCGGCCTTCTTTTGCTCACTGTCCAAGAGAGTTCTCAACTTGTTATTTCTTTTGTGCACACACACACACCAATGTGTGAACTCCACTGTTCTTCAAGATCCGTGCAAGCACAATGGGTTCAAGGGCTGTGCAAGGGTGCTGTCGCGCAAGCTCCTCAAAGGTGCAAGGCACCTCGGCCGCGCAAGCCTCAACAAACCACGAGAGCGCGCAAGTGATGCGGCTGCCTCCGGTCTTCCTGCCGCGCAAAGGGAAGGCGCGCAGGGGACTCCCTTTCTTCTTTCGTGCAAGGAGTGCACAAAAGGAACCTCGCGGAGCAAGGGGTGCTCCGGGCTTCACTTCCGCGCAGGGTGCTACGCGGGGCTTCGACTTCGCGAGGCACAGAGTGCTTCTCACGGGACTTCGGATTTTCAACAAAGGATCAGCAAGCTTCTAAGAGGGCTCGTGCTCTCTTTTTATAGGCAAAGGAATGCCTCAAAACATCCGCGTGGTTCTAAATTCAAACTCCCGAATATCTCGGGTTTTCAAGATTTTCTCCAAATCTTTATTTTCCTTTCTTGTTTCACCGCGGGTTCTCCCTTTTTATTTTCCTCCTCACATGAATGCGACTACAAGCGCATGCACGACCTTCGTTTAGGCACAAACCAAGCACAGCAATAATCCTCATGGCCTCGGCACTTCGTTTGCCTTCGGCCAATACTCGAAATTCTCCATCCAACGTGTGCATGCATATTTTATTGCATGTATAGGTTCAGTTGGGCCAGATGAACTCAATGGTGTCTTCATCTTCGTCGGAGGTGGCCGGAATCTCGAAATCATCCCTCGGATGGCGCCTGGTTCTTCGGAGGCTCGCTGGTGGCTTCGGACGAGCTCGAGGTAGTAGATGACTCGGCGACCGTTGGATCGGGCGATTGAAAGACATCAGACGGCCGGGATAAGATCTCGAGCGGCGAGATGCGATGAGCGGCGGAGATCGAGCGCGCGATGAGACGGACGACTCAGATCTGATCTGCGGCGAAATTTTTCGTCCCACATCGAATCGCTGAGCGGATTTTCCGCGGTTTATCACCCTCGCGCTGCCGGCTTCCCTTCAGTTGCACTTCTCCCCTCCCGGTGCCGCCCCGCACCAGGTTCTCTCTGCGGGCGCGCTCTTGCGCCCACTCTGCTCCCTGCGGGCGCGCCACTGGCGCCCACTATGCTCCTTCGGGCGCGCGCTCTGGCGCCCATGCTGCGCAGGACCTGATCCCCTACGTGGCCCGACTTACACACGGCCGCGGCCTCTCGGGCTGGCCCCATGGGATCCCCTTGGGCGTGGTGACCTAGTCCCACATGTGCCTTGGGTTGAACCCTTAAGGCTGGCCCTTGGTGGCTAATTTTTTTCTAAGAGTAGAGACTTAGGGACTTTGTATAAAAACAAAGTAACTAGGTTTCCAATGCCAAATGCCACTTCTTCCAAGCCATTCTTCCTCTTTTTCATTTCTTCTTCTTCATTAGAATTCCTCCAATTCTCTTCAACATTTATTCATCACTTTGGAATGGAATTCCCGAAGGTTCTTCATCTACAACCGAAGATCCTGAATCAAATAATTCTTCAACATGCTTCTATGATCCAATAAGAGATCAAGTTGGATCAACTTATAATTCACATGAACTAAGTGATAGTTCATGGACTTCTTCAGCTCACTTCATCCACTTAGGACTTGTGGATGGATCTTCTTCAACTCCTCATGCATTGTCACTACAATGCATGGTCTTCTAATCATGTTGTGACATTGTATCCAGTTGATACAAGTTCTTGGAACTTAAAGAGCAGCTCAACAATTGTCAGATGTAATGATGATGCTCCATCATCATCCATTCTTCAAGTGGTGTAACTTAGTATCATCTTGATACAAGTATTGAAACATTAAGATCAGTTCTACAATCGTCTGATATACATCGAGAATGTTTCAACCACATCTCCTATGTCACTTAGTGAATCTCCTAAGTGACATGCATCTTAGTACCATGGCCATTCTCCTTCATCACCATCACCATCACATCCTTTTTCATTCACATCTTGACATTCCTTGACATCCATTCATTAATTCCTTGACAACAACATAACTCATTGACAACAAATGCAACACAGTGCACTTCATAATGGTTACAAAGGAAGTTATTTTTAAGACCAATTTTCCCCCTAGGATGCCCAAAGTACATTTCTCCAATAAGTTGGATGGAAGCTTGAGGTTTTATGTGGATTAACATTACCTAATTCATGTAAATGTAAAGAAAATTTAACCAATGTTGATTATTGATGTCCTATTTGATCATTTGATTGGGTGATGATGGTTTTCTAAGATTGACATCAGATCAAGCTATCACCAGATGTGGGTACAATATGTGGGTAAACTAAATATAACATTAAGATATCACTACAACTACTTTGAGTACTTGGTGATGGCCTTCATCATTATGAACACGCAATAAATTTTAATGAGGCTCATGAAATAAAACACTCTATATTTTATAGACAAGATTGTGTTAGTATTTATTTCTTGTATACCGGTGTACTCAACATTCAGGGATGTGCACATGGGATAGTTGAGGGTTTTCTTGGAAATACTCAAAGAGAACCAAATTTATGGTAATATATTCAAGTTCTAGTTTTAGATTCATGATGTCCACATTTTGGGATATGTTTTCTCAACAGGTGGTGTAGAAGTGGACCTGGAAAAGGTTAAGGCAGAGTTAGGTTGGGAGCAACCCAAGGGCACGATAGAGGTGGAGAGATTCCTTGGGATAATAGAATACAATTATAGGGTTGCCCTTGATTTCTCAAGGATATTAGATCCCATTAAAACATTTACCCAAAATGGGAATCCTTTCTTGCAGACCAAGAGGCCACAATATGATTTCTTGGAGTTGAGGTAGAGATTGGAGATCACTCCCATCTAGATATTTGGAGTGGACAGTAATGTGTATATAGTATTCTGAATTGTATCAGGGACCAGGATTGGTTGTGTTATGATGAAGAAGAAGTTTGTGATTATATATGGTTCAATATAGTTGAGACCATGTGATAATAACTACGTGAACCATGATCTTGAGCTAGAAATTTTTATCTTCTCACTGGAGATGTGGTGACACTACCTTATGGGTGAGCAGTGTATCATCTATTATAACTATAAGTGTCTAAATTATATCTTTCTTAGAAGGATCTTAACTTGTGATAGAGGTGATGGATATATTTCATTCTAGATTATTACTTTGAGAATATATATACTCCTAGGAAGGGGAACATGGTTACAGACTCTATTAATAAGAGATATTACTTGGAACTACTAAGTAAGGAATCAAAGAAGTTGACCTCCTTACAACTATACTTTATGGATGTCGATTGAGCATATTACCTGCAGTATACAGTTTTTACACCTATAATTTTATAGTGAGTTCAGGAGGCAAAAATTGGGGATGCTAACTGCAAAACCTGACGTACTCTCAGATATCCACAACCCATGTTCCCGATGGATTTTATTAAGGTGGGAGAGTTTTATTCTTTTTAGGGTATGAACAATGCAACCGGTTAAACTGCTATAGGAGGTTCTAAGGGAGTTTCATTATTAACCCTTAGTGGTACATCTAGCTATGGATAAGATGTACCAAAGACATTATAGGTAGTTTTGGTGGCTGTGGATGAAGAGATGTGTCTCAGAGTTTGTCTCTAAATGCCTCACTTTCCAATAGTTTATGGTTGTGAACCAATTCCCATGAGTTCAGATTAGCACTTGGAATTTACAGAGTGGATGTTTTATAGTATATCATTGATATTCATGTTGAGGTCACCACAGATTTATAGAGAACATTATGTCATCTGGGTGATCATAGACCAAATCACCAATTCACCCCACTTTATTTCTCTTCAAGAGAAATATTTTTTAGAGGGATTAGGATGCTTGTATACATGTAGGAGATAGTCTAGCTCAACATAGTTCCCTCAATGATTATTTTTGACCATGATTATCACTTCAAATCTAGGTTATAGAAGGTATTATAAGAAGCCTTTGGGAATAATTTTTTATTTGAGTATGGATTTTCATACCCTGATTGATGGCCATGTTGAGTAGACCATTCTAGTCATAGAGGATGTGTTGGGGGATTTCATGTTGGATATTTTTCCATATTTGAGAGAATAACCTACCCTTATGATGTTTTCATACAACAATAGATACCATTCCACCATTAATATTGCCTAGTTTGAGGCCTTGTATAGAAAACCGTGTAGGTTGAAACTATGATGGATAAACCCATGAGAGTTTTTACTTATGTTCTTGGAGTTGGTGTGAGCCATGATAGGGAAGTTTTAGATTGTTAGAGAGAGAATGGGGACTTCACAGATCCATTATATGTCATATGAGGTTGGATGATGGAGGCCTTTAGAGTTTGATGAAGGATACAATGTGTTCCTGGTGGTCTCACCTTGACATGGGTTGTGGATATTTAGAATGGGAGGAAATATATATATATGGTTCATTAACATATTCCAGATACTATATAGAGTTTGAGAGGTGGAATACCACTTAGCTCTATGACCAATTCTAAAACTGGTAAATGAAATCCTCCACATGTCATAGATCTAGAGGTACATTCCCAACTGGTTGCAAGTCATCAAATGGGGCATGCTGGATATCGATGATCGGGATACCTTCGCAGAGATCTAGGTAGACAATGAGGACCTATAGAAGATGATCCTACATGTGATGACTATTTCTTTAGTGTGTTCCTATTGGATGAATGAGAATCTTAAGTAAAGTACTTGGGTGTGGGAGACCTAGATACACACTCAATTCCCTTTTATCTTTTTGTAGACTTTTGTTTTGGATTTTCGGAATGTAAATCCACAAGGTGGGGAGAATGTAAAAACTCTGATTTTACATGTATTACTTTATAATATTATAGGTTTTATTTTTAGAGAAAGGCACTGAGACGGTGTGTGATTCCAATTCTAGAGTATCCCAGAATTAATTTTTGAAATATATATATATATATATAATATAATGTGTGAAAATTCTTCCAAAAAAAGGTCAAACTTTAAAAGGAGGCTCAAATAAAAAATTTAAGTCCTCCATTGAGCTCAGAGAAGAGCTTTACCCTAGGAATGGCATTAACATTGTCAACATCATGAGTTTTTATAATGTGAAACCGTAGGAGAATAAACAAAATAAGTAAATAAAATTATTATTTTTAGTTTTTTGACATAGTGACATAAAAACAATAAATATACAGTTATGAGGTGATATTAGCGTTGGAAACTTTATCATTGATATCTTGAGGACCATTGGAGGAGAGAATTCTTAGCGGGCGACATCTAGGAAGACTGAGATTGAGAAAAACTGCACCGTAAAAGTTTTAGGATCTTACCAACGATAATGATGTAGATTTTTTCTTCATAAATTATTGATCCATTTGAGGTAGGATGATTGTTTGATGTGGATTTATCATTATATTAATATTCAAATTATAAAAATTAATCAGTCAAAAAATAATTGATTTTTAGATCGAGCATATTGTGGTTACAATGTTTTATTATCTAGGACTTGGGGGAATTCTCTATTGAGTATGTTACATCCCTTCATTCCCAATTCTAATGAGAACTATTCAATGCCAACCAGAACATTGTATGAATTTATTTCCTTTTGTTTTTGTTTTTTTCATTTCTTCCCACATTCACCATTTATCTAAGTCAATTCCTTTGGCCCAATGTTCAATGAATACATGGATAATCAATCTTTACTTTCCCATTTCAAGGATCAAAATTTTGAAATTAAAGATCCGGGTTCATATTTACGATGGGATTGAAAAACAATTTTGGTGATGATGGATCATGACTTGATTGGGGGATATACATGTGAGAGTTTTTCTAATGCATCGATGGCAGAGGTTCAGGGCGATTCCTGAGAAAGTAAAACGACCATAAATTAGATATTAGATGATAATCTAGCTCAATTGACCAAGATAAGAATTTCATTGGGGGATTTATAGTGGATTTAGTGGTGGAGGCGACATAGTTTTAATCAACAGGATGGACCTACAGATTCTATGAAATTAAAAACTACACAACATGTATTTTGTGGACACACATCGTGTATGGGGACCTAGTTATAGTGAAATGGATTTGTGTGGAGTTATGTATCACATGATGTGTGACCCCTATGACACAACATGTTATTCAACATATTGACTTGGAAGGTATCATGGAGGATACAAGGACAACCATACAAATACACATTGAGCTGTCTATGAACAAGACTAACCATACGTGGACATAGTTTGAAATACATGGGGTCAGAAACATAATGTAATCATACCCGAACACTAGCATGGTCCATTATAAATGGGTAAAACCTGGTTCTAATGGGAAACACTATGTACTTCCAATATACACCATGTAATCATTTATGTATTTTTAGAGCTCTTGTCCGCTTCATCTTGGAAAAGTTTCACTATGGATTGTTCCCTTTATCCATTTCGTGATATTTTTGTATGGAGTCATGTCCTATGCATATAATGGTGATCCCCTATGAAAATATTTATTAGAAGATAGAGTTGTTAGAATACCTCTATGAGGACCTTGGTAAGGTATTATATCGTCATCATTTTCCCTTTGTGGAGTTCTTGGTATCTCTATGACCAACAATACAGAGATGTAAATCCTCTAGATAGATGGTAATCTAGATTGAGCTATTTTTATACCCCATGGACTTGGGTGTGATTTACATCTCTATATCAATATATTTAAACTTAAAAAATTCAATTAAAATGGAGATACTTGATAAGCGTGACCTCTATGAAAGATGACATCAGTGCTATCTGACTCATGGAGTGTGTTTTCTTGGATGAGTTTTTTATGGAACCTTTAAATAGGAATTCTAGGTCAGATTTACAATTGCGACCTTATATTGAGGTTTTGTGTCTAAAATGAGAATATCAAGATGTTATTGGTATATATTCCTTTGATATATACTTTTTATTATTGGACTATTATCCTTTATGCTATAAACATAGTTATTTTGTGGTGTCCTACTGGGTATTATTATACTCACCCCATACATGGGATTTTCCAACATGTGTTGTGTATTATGAAGATGAATTACCTTTTGATTGAGTCTTTTAGGGGCCAAGACTAGTGGGTTCTTAGTGAGATAGATAGACCAATGAGTGTTTTGGTGGTTCCAATTACATCAGTCCTCTCTTACACCACAGGTTAGACTTGTTATAGTTTATTTCATTGGGTCTGTATTTGGACCTTTCTTTTCAGTAATATTTTTCATTCTCTGATTGTGGGATTTTATATTTATATAGGAATGGTTATCAGTTGTTATATTTTTAATCACTGTATATTCATGGAGATGTGTTCCTCCATGTAGGTATATTAGGCTTAGCCCTCCCATATGTTTTATATACCTACTTGGAGTTGTTTTTCAGCCCCTGTCCTATTGGATATAGGCTTGGGGTAGTTTCGGCATGGTTCCCATTAGGCCGAGTCATGATATAGATGATATTATGTTAATTTAAGGACCTATATCCATCTTATATTCCATAAAATGTAAAATGAAACTTTCGATCATGTGTACCGAAGGCTATCACCTCACAATTGACTTAATTTGTTTTCCATCGCCACCTTTCAATGATGAATATAATAATGTATTATATATATATATATATATATTATTTATGAGATATTTATACTTTCAAAATTATAAAATTACATATACCTTGGAAAATTCTAATATGTTAGAAAATGGTAACATCACTCGTGCATATGTGTAGACTATAGCCTCTATAAAGTGATGTGATTTTTTCATTTTAAATTTACATGGATAAAAACAATGATAGATTTAATGAATATATATTATATAATAATTTTTATACAAATATGAATTAATATTTTCCTTCCTCTCATTCCATGTGTCGAAATGTGAAAACACTATTCATGTTTAGGTACGACATACTGTCTTTATGAAAGTGAAATTCATTTTTGTATATCTAAAATTTATGGATCTGCATTAATAAATTTTTAATGAATATATATGATATTTATAGCATGATTAAAAATATGGATTTGATAGAAACCTGATCAATTTACAATGGCCAAAACTACTAAATTATAACATACCTGAAAAAACAAAGTAATCATCTTCTAAAATAATGATTTTAATAAAGAATTATTAATAAATAGGTGAAAATTGATATAATTAAATCATATATGGTAAGATATATATATTTTTTGTAATACCCATATAAGAAATATATATTTATTATATATGTGTTTTGAACATGTATAAAAGATGATATACATCAGGTAAGGTATTTTCGTCTCACTTTTAATTTCATGTGAAACATGCCATATTCACCACTTGTCTCTTTTATATGGTGTGTATAATTACCATAAATGTATTTTATTAATATTAACCTAGAAATTATTGGAGTTAAATATCAATATAAGTTTCTTTCTTTCATTGGGATTACTATTCAAAAGTTACCAAAGTGGTAAGGGTTTTGTGTTATAATCTCATTGTTTATCGGGATTGTTTATAATTATGCTTCTAATGATGAAGTTTAATAACCCAAATCTAAATAATCACACTAATTAACCTATACTCTAGTAATTTATACATAATAAGTGTTTTAATTTCATTTCCCCTTTTTATGAACTAAAGAGACAAAAAGAATGTTTTTAAGAATAGTTAACTTTATTTCCTTCTTCTATCAAAAATCTATTTTATTCCATGTCCATGTTTTCTAAAAATATTATAAGGAATATTTTAACTAATATAAAATAAAAATTTTAAGTCATTCTTCCCCATTATTTAATTTTCTTGAAATGTTGTAAAAAGAATTTTTTTTTACATTTTTCAAACGTGGAATATTTTTATTTTTAGCAACAATGTGGAAGGAATCTTTATTTTATCATATATGGTATCAAAATAATTCACACCATCATGAACACTCAATGGTTTTAAAATTAAATTATAAGTTTCCAAAGTTATTTTTATTGAAAAATGATTTTCATAATGTTTTTTGAAATTTTATTTTTTATAAAATTGATTTTCTGAGTGGAGAGGTTATTTTTTCTAAATAATGTTGTAATGATATTTTAATGGCATTTCAATTCATTAATTAAAGAAAACAATAGTGTTTCTTATGTTTTACCAGGGATATAATCTAATGGAACCACACTTATTCTTTATTTGGATGGTTTATGATGATGATAGGTTTATGAAACCCATTTAGTTTTCATTTGTTATGCTATGATGGATTGATGAAATGTTTATAAAACCCGTATTCTTTTCCTGATATATGATATGATAATATTATTAATGACCATGTGGGACATATATTTATGGTTTTAATTATTTTATGGGTGGGCCCAAAATTATATATACCTCCAAATCATTTAGTAAAATTATTATATCTCAAGAGATATTTATGGAAAACTAGTTGATGTGCTTGATCCGCTTTGAGAAACAAGTCGATGTGCTTTCTCCTCTATGGGAAACTGGTCTATGCTCTTAGTCTGTTATGGGAGAAAAATAATGTTCCTGAAACACTTTTGGAAACCGGGATTGATTCATGATCTATTATGATTATATGGTCTCATTAGTTAATAGTTTATTTTATATGGTTTCTATACTAATTATGGTACCCCACATATTTTTCCTAAAATTCTGGTTCATGATTGATTTATGACGATTTCTCACTTTTTGGATTTATGTATTTTGAAATGATAAATCCTTATGACATGAATCATGTTTATGATCCTTGATATCTTTGGTATGAACTTTGAATATTATGGTTGTTATCTCATACCCTTGTTCTTATCTTATTTTTTCATATGATCATTGATTTATATCTCCCATGTTTACCATTGTAGAGAATATAAACTCATAATTTATCATGTTTCCTACCCCAGGATATTATGATATTTTTTTTATATGTATATGATGTGTAATAAATGGGGTGATCATTTTGGGAGTTGTTTTAGATCATTCATGAAATAAAAATATTTTGTATCTAGTCTCCAAAGACACCATAACATTATGGTCCTAAGGAGTATTTTTGTAAAACAAAATGAATTTTAAACTATGGAGATATAATATATATGAATGAAAATCCTGGGTCACTATAGTTGATATTAGAGGATAGGTTTAGTCTATATTTTGATATTATGGTTAGAAAAATTATGAAAAAATTGGGATAAGTCTAAGTATAGGATTAGATCCTAATGTTTTTGTAGGAATGAAATTATTTTGTTTTCCTAGAAGTAAATTCCTATCTGGATACTATAAGTTCACATGGTTTTGGAACATATTCATATAAGGGTTACAAAATAAAAAATATTTATTTGAATATATCACTTATATCATTATGGTTCATAGTGAGTGTGTCCTTATAAAACACCTTGTTTTGTAACATCTTTCCCTAAACCACCTGGTCTAAGTCAGGTGTTATGTTAACTCTTTTGCACCTCTCCATACACAAGAGGACTCCAACTAGCTGAAAGGGTCTAAGTCTAATAGAGGTAGACTATACCCTCTATATCATTTCATTTAACAATAATAAATATTAAATAATAATAATAAACTATGTAATGATTTTAAACATATAAAAACTAAATAAATGGAATAAATTTTATATAATCAAATGAACCTATTGTGTGAAGCATATCTAGAGTAATAAAAAAAGATAAATGAATAAAAAAACTAATGGTACATAAAATCTATCCCCATCCACCCCCATCAATATGTTCCTTTATTAAACTATTCTCCATATAGACCTTTCCCTTCACCATATTCCTCATGAAGTCAGCAAGAACACTGAAGTGAATGTGTGGGTCATGGGTACAAGACTCAGTAGGACACCACCAACGAATCCTTAACATACTATTCTGAATTATATCAGGTGAATTCCATAATAATAATAAATGCACGAAAGAATAAACTTAATATATAATGATGAGCGGTTGTACGGTAACCAAGATTCCCAAACCCTCGACTATCCATACTTCTACTCTATGTCTGTAGGCAATGAAATAAGTTGATAAAAACCAAACCAGCCTCTATAAAGATTCCTCATGGTGTGGTCTATCAGTGTAACCTGACATAATTTATCCATCAAGGGGACCATGTCACCCATCTCCATCTAGATCTATAATATCAAATTCTCATATTGACCTTGCTACCTCATTGTGTATGGCATAAGGAAAATCAAGGATACCTTAAGTGCATGAACAACACCTCACTATTAGTACCTCGTTCCTGAGCCCTAGTGCTTAGGTCCGTCATCTCTATCATCATATGCACACACTCCCATACTAAAGGATAAATATTTTACAATGGTCCACCAATATCAAGTTCCACTAATAAAGACAGACCTGATAACACAAACACAAGGTGATCACACAACCAGGAATAACATCTCGGAATAAGTATGTGTCAGAATACATTAATACATTGTATAAAAGTCAAACATAAAAAAATATATTAATATCACTCATGCAATAAAATATCACATTGTCTTTCACATGGTACACCCACACCCACATTGGATCATAGTCAAGCTATTCATAAAATTTAAAAAAAATATAATCATCATGGAAACTAGTGTAAATGCAAGATTAATAAGGTAAAAACATCATACCTCACTATTTATAGGTCAATTTTATATTCTATTTAAGATATCATCTCCCACTCCACGCTCGCACAAAAAATGAAAAATAATCACCCAAAAACGACTCCTAGAAACTCTAAAACATCACACCACAGATTCTAGAGAATAGCGACGAGAAAAGATATAAGGGGAACCAAAATATCACATTGGGGTAGTATTATAAAGAAAAATAGAATAGAACATAATGAAAAGATAAAATATACTATGTGGAGGAGCATAAGAACCAAACACCATAGTATAAGGGAGCACAAAACAACTTTTTGGTGTTCAAGAAGAAGGTCTCCAAAATTCCTGGTAGGACAACATGATGTGGGAAGGACCATTATGGAATATGGAGTGGGATGCAGTTGTGGAAGAGTGTTAGACCTCTACCTCCATTATGTAATGGGAGGTCAGGTGGTATAGAACCATACTAGTTCACACACACTTGTGTTGTAGGGGATAACTCTATGACATGGAGTTGGTTATTTTCCTTCTAGTTCTCTTTGAATTCCATTGATAAGAAAAATAATAATGGTATTTTTATGGTGATTTAAGGATTTATCATCATTGTGGAAGACCCTAATAAATCCTCACAAATTCCCTTTTATCAATAATGAGATGTTTCCCCCTTTAATGCTAAAATGTACACTTAAAACAAAAACTATAAAATACAAAATTCCCAATTCACTCTACTATCTAGCTGACACTGAGAACAGTTCTACGATATAGTGTATGACACCATGTTATAGCCTTCCATGAATGACCCCATGACCATCAACCAATAGCATGAATTTTCATTTAATAATAGTGAAAAAGACACAAGATAATTAAAGGATAGAAGGAAATCAAACAAAAGTTGGGAATTAGGTGGGGGGGGGGTGTCTAAAATAATGCTAATCAAGTGCATCATCTCGAACAAGTCCAACTCATTTAGAGGGAAGGCTACCCATAGTAGAATAAACCATTCGTGAATTTTATATTTTTTCCCATGCTTCCAGAGAGTTTAGTACTTTATTACCTTCACTCCATGTATGGTTCACACTTATGCCATTAATGATATAGTTTGTACCCCTACAAATGGGGTACTCAATAGACCAGGGGGAATCTGAATTACCTTTAATAGCATTGTAGATTACTAATGAATCTGTTTTGATTTCCAAAAGTGAAATCTTTTGGCTCATGGAAACTTCTATCCCATTAAGCAAGGCTTTGGATTCAGCCATAATAGAGTTACCATTTCCATAAAAGATGCTAAAAGCTCAATGAACGACCCCATCATGACCCCTAACAATGCCTCCCCTCACATGATGCCCAACCCACACAAACCATCCACATTGATTTTCAAACCTAGTTGTGGGGACTTCTAGTGAACCCATCTACCTAGATGATACACAGTTTGTGTAGAGATTCCACTTCTTCTATCCACCATAACCATTCTCATTGTTTGTTGTCCCAATTATTCACCAAGGATCTTAGATCCACTGAAAGAGTTCTTGATCTAACATTCATGGCCAAGGCTGAACTAGATGAGCCTTAAATTCACACCCTATTTATGGCATCCCAGATTTACCAAAAACCTGTGTCCAATAACACTATTCTCGCCATACATTCCTTCTTTCACAAATCATCATTCTGTAAGCCACTCCAAATAAAAAGCAGGCCTGGAACGGCCTGCATTTCCCTCCCAATAAGGACACCAAATAGCCTCCAGACCACTGTAGCCCAGTCACTACTAAGGAAATTGTGGTCAACTATTTCTTCATAGGAATTCCTACAACACCAACATCTAGAAACTAGTTTGATACATTTACTTATATTGGACTTATCCATAGGGACAATTTTGTTAACAATCCTCAAAACTGGAAAATTATTCTTGATGGGTATATCCTTACACTAAAATGAGTAACCACCAATACAACTTGCATTGTTGTACTTGTGAAACCGGCTATACTCTTTAGCTGTGAACACCCCCGTAGAAGATCCAGTGAAGAAAAGATTGCCAAAAAGAGTGGAGAGATCAATTTGATCAAAGACCTCATGCTGTTATTGATTAAGGACTTCCTGAGTTAGTGCGGGATGCTGAGTGGCCTAAGCAAAGGTAATATTAGGCGTGGGACAACCTGAAAATCGAAGAAGTCACCCATCCAAATTTTGATGCCAAGAATTAATATCATCGAGAACCACGATCCATTTGGAGTTCAGATTGGGAATAAAGTAATGAACTCTTAGTTCCTACCATAAATGAGAGACTTTCCCCCTCAAAGAATCTTGGAGAGTCCCATATTTCCCAGTGATTACCTTTCTCCAAAGAGAGTTCCCCTCCATGATATTCCAAACCAGTTTAGCTTAAAGGCTAACCATGGTTCCGTACACACTACGAAAATTAAATATTTTAATCGATGATGATCATGGATGACCGAGGATAATCCTACATTGTCATGTATTGAAAATAATGTGTCATTATTTGACATTCAATTCATGATTTTTCTTGATTGATCACTTTGGTCAATGATGCTTGAGGGTTATGCTAAACATATTGGTTTTACTATGGATTGACAATAGAATAACAATTTTTAAGTGGTAATAAGTATGATCAAATATTTAATTACCCAACAAGTTATTGGTTATATAGATTACTAAATATCCTGAAAATTATCTAGTAATTCTAATTACAATCCTTTGTGATTTTATTTTGAATTATTAGTGAAGACCCTAGATGGTACAATGACCACAAGTCAAGTCTACAATTCTTATCTAGTTGAATTTTGTGAGAATAGTCATCCATTAAATATTTTCATTATCCCACTTGTTGAATGTGGTTTTATATTATTCATGTATCATATTCTTATATATAGAGACCATATCAATTTTTGAGGAAGGGTAGTCGCATTTTGTATTCCCAATAAACCCATTCTCATTTATTACTGTGAGGATGAATGCAAAATTATAATTGAAATGACTTAGATCTTTTTGGATTTAATTCCTATCTATGAACGTTATTTATCTCATATGGTGAGTGAGAAACTAAATATTAATGGCATTCATATTTTTAAGAGGCTATTATTGTCTTTATAGAAGAATGACCAAGTGTTCATCTGAGTAATAAAGTTGATTATTAAACATAACACATAATTGGCGATACACCTATATAAAAGAAATCGTAAAGACAATCCAAAATGTAGATTGTAGAATTAAATAAAAAATCAATGAGAACCTTAAAAATGGATTCAATTGGACAAGAAAATCACTATGGGATGCACCTATTATTTTCGTTAGGAATAAATATGGATCAATGTGACTTTTCATTGATTATCAAGAAATTAAAAAGATCTGTATAAAGACTGAGTATCCTCTACCCCATATTGATGAATTGTTTGATCAAATTAGTGTAGTTGAATACTATTCCATGGTTGGTCTTCATTATGGATATCATCAATAGAGGGTCATGAAGGAGGACCCCATTATTCTTGACCCAACATTGGCATAGTGAAATGGCTCCGATGGTGGATTTGGATGGTGATGGTGGAGTATTGTAATGGGGATTTTGTTTCTCTTTGTTTATTTCTCTACCCAAAAATCACTTCTTGATCTAGGTTTCTTTGCTATCCTTCTTAGGATCATTTTTTTGGTTATCATTTCACTTGTTCTGCTTTCATGTTATATTTCATCAATGCTATTGACAATGATTTTTTTGGATGATTGATGGGGGATCAAATTCTTGTTTTCTTTTTTATGGATTTGGTGATCTATTTGGGTCTTCTAAGGTGGTGATGCAACTGTCTCCCATGGTGATGTTCATATATTTGATATTTATGATGATATGTGGTGTTCGATTTGTGTGTTATTTATATGATGATGATGATAACATTATGACAATGATGTTCGATTCTAGTTTTCTCTGCTTCGGTGATCTAGGGTGATGACGGGCCAAGGATTCCACCTGAGGCAGTGAATAATTTTTTCAGTTTGATTTTTGAAATGTGTAAATTGAATTTCGAATCTAGATCTGGGGGTTTGATGATTGGAAATGTTTTTTATAGGTTCTAATTCACCAAAATATTGGCTTTCCAAAATAACAAAAAATAGATTTTGTGTGTTTGTGTGTGTGTGGGGGGGGGGGGTCAAGAAAGAGGGTATACCCAAAAAATATTTTGTACATGGTTTGTATGCTATGAATTTATAGTTATTCCATTAAGTATAAAATATACCACTTTTATCTTTATTGATTTATTGAATAGTGTTTCAGAGATTAACTGGATCAATTTGGTTTAGTCTTTATAGATGACATTGTAATATTTTCAAATTGAAATAAATAATATATATATAAATTTATAATTGAACTAAGGACACTATGGAAGGAAAAGTTTTATATTAATTTTTCTATATGATAATTTTGGATTCATAGTGTTTCATTATCATGTCATATAATCTCATGCGAGGGTTTTTAGTTGGATCCTTGAGAGATATATGTTATTTATAAATTTAACAAACCAACCACAGTTACTGAGATACAATGATTTCTTGATTTGGATGGTTGATATCAATTCTTTTTAGATAATTGATCATATATTTCTAATGGAATCACCAAGTTAACTCAAAAGATAGCCAAGTTACTTTTGAAATATGAATGTGAGAAATATTTCACGTAACCAAATAGAATGTTAGTTTCCACACCCATGATTACATTACCCAAAAGTGGAGAATGATTAATATTATATAGTGATTCATTGAATTAGGTAATATGATGTGTTGTTATATAGAATTTTATGGTTATAGATTATTCCTCCTAACAATTGAAGGTTCATGAGAAAAAATATCATACTCTTGATTTGGAGTTACCTACAAATTGTTTAACCATAATGATATAGAGGAATTATATTTTTTGAAGAAATGTTATATATACATTGATCATAAAATATTAAAGAATATATCCACTTAATAAGATCTCATTAAGCACAATGAAGATGGTTGGAGTTGATTAAATATTATGATTAATCATACTATATTATCTTTGAAAAGGATAAAAAAAATATCCAATATTTTGGGATATGAAAAGGATACATCTTTAAATATTGAAGGAATAGGAGAAATATTACATTTCCCAAAAGAATGTTCAACCACATATTCTTGTAATAATTAAAGATGTGCATAATAAAGATGTTGAAATATAGAAAAATAAAATAACTATTAATCAATTAAACCTTTATTATGATGATATGATAATATTTTTGAATCGTGATTAGGTCCCCACAATACTTTTTTTGTAGAAGGAGTTTTTGGATGAAGCCTATATATAATTATTCACTATTCACTATTGAAGTATGAAAGATGTATAGAGATTTGAAACAATATTTCTGATGGCACAACATGAAGAGAGATGTTGTAGAGTACGTGTCTCAGTGCATGGTAGGTCATCATTTTAATTTGGATATATCGAAGCTTAAAGGGATGTTACAACCATTACCCAAACCTTAAATAGAATGGGAAAACATAACCATGTATTTTTCCATCGGATTACCCAAAACATCTAAAGGGCATACTGATATTTCAGATTTATTCAATCTCTTTATGAAGTTAGTAAAATTTATTATTATCATAGAATAATTATCTATTGATCATATTTATCAAATATACAATAAATTTGTGGTAAGTTTTCATGGATTAACACTTTTGATTTTATAAGATAAGAATATGTAGTTCCCCTTGAAGTTCTGTAGAAGTATTCAACATGATCGGGATACAGAGTTATGTTTCATCACAACTTTTCATTCTCATAGATAAGGTTCCTTTAATAGAACTATTCAAACATTAGAGAATATGTTGATATCTTTTTCTTCAGAATTCAATGTTGGTTGGGATCAATAACTTCATGTAGTCGAGTTTTCTTATAAAAATAGCTTTATCATGGGTCTTCAAATGGATCCATATAAACCCCTCTATGGAAATAAGTGTATAAGTCCAACATGCTAGAATGAAGTTAAAGAAATAAAGCTATTTGTACCTAATCTAGATAATGAAATTTCAGTGAATGTTTGATCTATTCAACAATACATATGGGTTGTTAAAATTGGATATAAATCTTATACTAATAATAATTAGTGACATATGAAATTATATTTTCTTACCAAGGTGTTTTTAGGAGTTTCTATATATAAAAAGGTTTTTATATTTATAAAAAAATGGGAAATAATTCATATTTACACTAGACCCATATATATTCTTGATCGAATCGAGATGGTAGCCTATCATTTAGAACCTCCACCGATCCTCTCTCAAATTAACGACGTGTTCTATTTATCTCTATAGTAAAATCACATACTTGATATATCCCATGAACTTAAATAAATGATCACGCTAATAGAAAAGATATTTATTATGAGGAAAAACCAGAAAATATTCTTGATCAAAGAGATAATGTGGCATGAAATAAGACCACTCACCTTGTTAATATTTTGTGGTGAAACCATGAATTTGAGGAAACAATATGGGAAGATGATGATATGATGAGGTAGAAGTACCCTCACTTATTTTTATGAGAGATATATAATTTCAAGGAATAATATTTTTTAAGGGGGAAAAATGTAACACCTTGATATTTTATGAATCATCTTTTTTCAAATAAATTTAATTTCATCGAGAGTTTGGGAAACACATTACACCTGGTTTAATCGAACCACAATTTACTATTAAAATATTATTATTTAATGTGATAGTTATGGACAAGCAGTTGGATTGGAAGCTCTAGATATGAATAAATAAATAATGAAAATATATGGTTTACACTTTGGTAAAATAATTTTTGGTTATCAATTCATTATAAACTAAATTAAAAAGCATTTAAAATAATAATAAACATTTTCTTGAAATTTTTTAATGCATGTAATTAATTTTTATCTAAATAAATTGAATTTTTCACTATTTGTTTATTATTTTAATTAAATTTAAATATATTACATATTAAATAAAATTAGTTAGTATCCATCTAATATATTTTTTTTCTTAAAATAAGAAAAAATCTAGTTTTATTCTTAAAAACATATTCATCTAAAAAGTGGTTTAGTCGGGTTTTTCCCACTTCTTTTATAAATAATTTCTTTCCACTTTTCAAAATATTATTCAAAAAAATAATAATTCATTTTTACAATTAACATGTAAAAAGTATCTTATATTGAATTTTTTAGAATTTTATGGAATGATTAATTTATCGATGAATATTGAGATGCAATCATTTTTATTGAAATTTTATTTTCAGTTAAAGAATTTAAAGTTTTTTATTTTTTAGATAAATTGTTTTAATCATAAAAATAGTTAAATTATTTAATTATTAATCTATTTTTTATCATTTTAATTAGTTTTATATTGTTTTTTTAGTAAAATCCTTTTATATTTAAAGACAAATGTTCAATTGAAGACACGTTTTCACCATGATTGCGATTTTGATTTTAAATTAAATTCTAAAACTTTTGCGAGTTGAATAAAAAAAATTTATTCCATATATTTAAACAAAAAATTAATATAAGGTAATAAAAGTGACATATTTTCAATTGATAATGAAAAATAAAAACATTAATTTTTTTTACTGTAGTTAAGAATAAAACAGGTTTACTTGGGGTTAAAGTATAACTATAAGTGTGAAAATTACATAAAATGTATCTAATTTAAATTTTATAGAAATATCTCTACTATATATCATCTATGGATTAGTAATGGTCCATTTTGGATCCTTTTGTTTCAAGAAAGAGACATCAAATTAATTTAAAACTTTGAAGGATTATTTGTGTGCCACATAAATCAATTTTAAAAATGTACCCCTATCTTATCCATTTATAGAATCTGTAGTTACTGGTTTGATCATAAAATCCTCCTCATAAGGCTTTTGTTTCAAACAAAGTGTGGTTGTCTGAAGTTACTGGTTTGCACGTGACAGTTTGCTGACTAGTCATGCATTGGTGGAGGCTTGCCATAACGATGTTGATGCTGGTGAGGGGCATTTCTAGTAGTCTTTTTTTGGTACTAGGTTGGGTTTTTGTATCAATTTATTTGAAGTCATGTAAGGTTTCCCCCTTTTATCCTTAAAATGGGGTTTATCCAAAATAAATAAAAATTGAGGCCTTAGGGCCATTCAGTCAGTCAAATTATACCTCCTTCCAATACTCTTCATATATTATGAAATTACAATGAAATAATATCCCATATAATTATATTTTATTATGTAAATTTCATTACCTATAATCATCTCCTCTTCCATTAAATTTAAAATGAAACCACCTATCATGTTAATGGTGGACTACCACATCATGAACTAATTTAATTTAATTTCCACCCCTATATATCACATATGAATATAAAGATTGATTTATTATATATATATTTATATATTATATTTTTAACATAATAATAATTATTTAATTTTAATATGATGTATACCCACTTACCTTCTATTTTTTTGGTAAAATGATAACTCCGTTGATGTGTGTGAGTGGACTACCACCTCCCCGAAGGGATGCAAATAAATTTTCATTTCCTCTTTAAATGGATGGTAATAAAGAAATATTTAAGGAATATAAATGATATATGTAGAGTAATAATGATTATTTTTGGTTAAATTTATAGTTAAATCTATATTTTCCATCTTTTGAAAAGTGGAAACTACACTATGCATACGTAAGACTAACCTTATCCATAAAGAATAAAATCCATCTTTCTATCTATATCATTTATGTATGAATATAAATATGTATATAATTAATATATATGATATTAATATCATTATTAACATTATTTATATTATATAACCTTGATCAAAGTACAAGGTAGAACACTACTTAACCAAAACATAAATGAAAAACAAAGAAGATATCACCCAGAACAATGATTTTAATAATTAATTGTTAATTAAAAGGTGATAATAGGTAATAAGTAAATCATAATTGTATTATTTATATGATTATGGTACTTGAATATATATATAATAAATCTATATTTATTATTCATGATTTTCAAACATGTATGATGGAGGTCAGACCTGAAGTAATTGATTGTCATATCACTTTTATTAATTTGGGACACATTCTATATTCAATTTTTTATATTTTTTATATTTTATATATTTATAATTAAATTATTTTATTATTATTATAAAAAAAGTTTGGTATATACAATCCATATAAGGATCATTATTTCATGGGGCTTATGATTCAAAAATTACTAAAGTGGTAAGGGTTTTATGTTTAAATATCATTGATTATCAAGATTGTTTATGATTATGCTTATGATAATGACATTTCATGATTTAATTTTCAATAATACAATAAAAATTATTCTCCATAGTTATTTATATATAATAGAAGTGTTCCTTTCATTTTAACCTCTCTAATAACTAAATATTAAAAAGGTTTGTTCACAAGGAAATCGACTTTATTTCTCTCTTCGGTCAAAAATACATTCTCTTCCATGTCTATGTTTTCTAAAAATGTATTAAATAATGTTTTTAATACTATCTAATGATTTTTTAATCCATTCTAAAAAATTATAAAATATTTTATTTTTTTGAAAACAATCTTCTTGTGATTTCATGAATGAGGTATTTTCACTTTTTAATTAAAATATGAGAGGAATAATTATTTTAATGTATGTGACATGATTAGAATACCCCACAATAATGAACACTCAATTATTTATATATTCCATTAAAAATTCCAAATTCTATTTTCAAATAAAGATTATTTTGAATTTTTTTTGAATATTTATTTTTTAAAAGTTATTTTTAAGGTAGGGAATTTAATTTCCATGGTAATGTTTTAATGATGCTTTAGTGGTATTACTATACATAAATGATGAAAAGCATTGGTGTTGATTATGTTTTTCTGTGGATAAGATCCAATGGTTCCATTAATATTCCTTATCTCAATGATTTATAATGATTATATGTTTATGAAATACATTTATTTTCCACAGAGTATGCTATGTTGGATTGATGAAATATTTATAAAACCTAAATTCTTTCAAAATGTTATGATATGATGATACGATAAATGATATTATAGAACACATATATGTGGTTTAAATTTTGTGATGGGTGGGTCCATAATTACATATTCCCCCAATGCATTTGGTAAATTATTATATGTCATGAGTTAATTGTGGGAAACAACCCATTATGCTTGATCTTCAATTTGTAATACATTGATGTTCTTAATAATCAATGGGAAACAAGTAGATATGCTTAATATATTTTTGAAAAAAGGTGTTTTTATTGATCCATTACATGAATAAGGTTTTGTTACATAATAGGATATGATTTTGTGGTCTCAAAAGTTTACCACGACATATTAATTAATTTGAAAACACATGATAGTGACACAATTTTATGACATGAACTTATGGTCCATGATTTATTTATATTTATTTCTCACTATTTGGATTCATTTATTTTAAATGTTAAGGATTTATTCCATGACTCATGTTTATGATCATGGATAGATTAGGTATTTATTTCTTAAGTTGTGTTCAAAATATAATACCCTTATTTTTTTATAAACATTTTTGTGATCATCGATGGATATCTCCCTTTTTTACCCTTGAGGAATATCTGAGCTCAACCTTTCTTATATTTCATTCCCCAGGTTATGAAGAATGGTTTTAAGTAGGTAGTGTCTATAAATAGTACTAACTGGGTATATTTTTGTGGGAGATGTTGAATATAATTCATTAAAAAAATATGTTCAATATAGTCTCCAAAAAGAGAAAACAATTACTGTCTTCAAGCGTGTTTTTATAAAATAAAATGAATATTCATCTATTAGATGTAATTTATACAAATAAAATTATTTTTTCTCTAAATAATCTCAATGTAGATACAATATATTTTGATACAAATTAATATTTTTGACTCTTCCTACAATGTGAGTTTTCAAAAAAGGTATTTTGAAAATAATTAAAAGGGTTTATCCTTTGGCTTTCATATGTTTTGTATTTCTCTCCCAATTTCTCAGTGATACACTCCATATCTTATTATTCTCCATTATTAGAGATATATTTAAACTTATTTTTTTGTCAAAAAATTTCACATCATGTTTTTAAAAGTAACTTTTTAAAGTGACATGTTGTTTTATATTTTACATGATAGTAGAAAATGTTTTCTAAATGAACTTTAACTTTTCCATTATGTTTCCTATATAATTTTCAAAAGGATTGACACTAATGGGGTTTATTTTTAATTATTTATCATTTAATTTATATATTTATCATTTATGGTATTGTAATTTTTTTATCAAACAATTCAATAATATATCATTTGTATTTTTGACACCTTTTGAAAAATTCTTTTTAAGGATGTTTTTTATTAATGTTAACGCCATTCTAAGATTCCTTTGTTGAAGCAGGTTTATGTTATGTTGGAATCATCCATATTATTCATATATATGGATTATTATAATGATATTTCTATAATTAATTATCCATATACCACTACTCTATGTAGTTTTATATTGAGTGATGCTTATACTGAAATTTATTACACTAATTAACTTGGGGAACTATTGAAAATAGTTATATTTTTTTATTTCAATAGGAATGTTTATTAATTTGTTTAGAAAGTTAACATTTTTAACCATATAAATTATTACTCTGTATGGGGGTATGATCATGTTATACTATTCATTATCTTGGGAAATATTGACAATATTGATGTTTATTAACTGCCAACACATGTTGATTTTGTATTAACATTCTATATTTTCCATTATATGGATAACCATATTTTTATTAATCCAAATATTTATTAGGGAATTATATGAGAGTTTTGCTTGACTATTATGGTGAATTAATTGGACATATTCATGTTGTGGGTTGACCCGAACATCATATATCCCCATGATTCATCGATAAGTCTTATGACACAAAACCGATTTCATTTTTGGGTATACCTCTACCAAATTCAGTATAATATTTTTCCACATGGAATGGAGATATTATTATTTATGTAATAAATTATTAATTCTATAATTATGATATTAACATTATTGATATATATGATCTAATTTTATATCATTTATATATCGTGATCTTATTTTCAGTTGATTTCATCATTATTCAAATAATTTGTTTTATCCATATTATGTATACCATGCATATGTTTGTGAAAGATTCAATTATATATATACGTTACTAATTATAAATTCCCACTATATTTATATATTTAAATTCCCAATGTTATGAATAAAATTTATCCACATGACATGTTTATAAGGATAATACATGTGAATGAATTTGTGGTATATTTTGAAGTTTTTTATGGATTAAGTAGTTTCATATATAATAGAAAAAAATGTTTGTGTGATACAATGAACATGGGGTGTTTAAGTTATTATTTTATCCTAATTCTATTAATCAATAGAAATAATTTAATTTTGGAATGTATGTAATGAAATAATTTCATTAATTCATGTAATTAGTAGATTATTCCATATGAGGCATTGTAATATGGGTGCAACTCCAAAATCTAAAATAAATCATTTAAAAATTCTCTTCTTAAGAGATAATAAAATATATAACATAATTGGTTGGATGTGGATATGAAAATTATATGATGTAATATGATTTAACCTATTATATTACATTAAATTTATTATAATTTCATATCAATGTGATATAAGGAGGGATAATTTTATATCCCCTTAATAGTACTATTCATAATTCTCTAATTTCTAGGTGTTCAACTTATTTTAATTTTTGAAGAACTTTATGATAGTTATGACTCACAACTATTATGGTTCTCTTAGTATTGTTTGATATTTTCATTTTATGTTTTTTCACATAAGAAATATAAGACCTAATTATATATCATATCCTTTGAGATAGATCTCCAATCTCAACGTTGGAATATGTAGTCTATTTCATCATATTAATTCCATGTGACACTAGAATCAATTTATGTAAATTATTAGTGAAAATGTGTTATCATAGAATACATATAGATAATATAAATACTTTTTAATCATTTATTATTTATTAATATGAGCTTGATGATCAATTGATTGTTTCTATTGAATATATAAGAATTCCTTTAAATCAGTTTGAGAAACATTAAAAATATGGAACTAGAATTTACAACTTACTTTATGATTTAGACTTATCAAATAATTTATCAACCAAAATAGTGATTAGATGAACACTGCTATGGTTTTAACCTTACCACTTAGCGTGTGTCTCTAGAATCATTTATACAACTAAAATGTTTATAGTTAACTTTTCTTATACCAACTTATGAAATTAGAGAAAAGATTCAACCAAAAACATTCTTTCATTTATTGTCTCAAATTATATGTGGTTCACATATATAAATGTAGTAGGTTTGATTAATATCTTTCTATATTGGGGTTTTTAATAACCTCATCATCTATAAGATAATTAAATAACATGCACATTGTTTTCCCAATAATGTATATTTAGAGCTAAGTCCATCTTAACAAATTATTCTCATCAAGAAACCTTAGGATATGAAATCATGGACTCTAATCATATTGTAAAATATGTGTAATACATTAACAATGTTAGTTAGAAAATAGTTAGTTATTACATTTTATATTCTAATACATGTCTGTAATATTATCCTCATAGATTTAAAACATTTTTAAGACTCACATCAATCAACCTTTTAATATTACCACATATAATATTTTAATTAGGTGATGTATATTTTGGAAAACCTATTACTCTACATTTAATGAATAATGAATACATAGTTAAAACATTCTTTGAAATCCCCACTCAAATAATGCTATATCATTAGAAAATTAATTCCATACTTCAGTAATCATTATTTAATTTTTTTTAAAATAGTATGAGAGAGTATATAAATTTATCTCTAGCTTCAACTTTGAAAAATTCATACTACCAAGAATGAACTAATTCTAAAGTACTTGTGTGTTAAATTTATTTCTATTAGTTTCATAATCTAAATCATAAGTAATTTATATACCTAATACTTTTATACCTAATGAGTCTAAACATTATATTGGGTAATTACATCACAAATTACTGTTTTACATGAGTAAGAATTATCTTCCCAAAACTATGTATAAGTCTTATATTTTATATTTATACATTGAATTTTGCAATGTATATCTTTTATTCAGTAATTATTAAATCGTGAGTTATCAATGAGTAACATAACAAATTTTTTCCACAAATTAAATAATGTATTGTTTTGTCTAATTAGACAATGAGATAATTTTTTTTTCCAAAACTTAATAATTATTTTAACACAAATCAATACCATTAATAAAGAAGCTCTATAATTCTCTCCATTTACATAATAATCGCCATTTTATCATCTATGAGTATTCAAAATTAATTCTCGAAGTCACATGCTTCTCACAGATGATATATGAATCTCCCTTCCAAAACTTCTAATAAAATAAAAATTAATTCATATAATGTTTCTATTATGATTTTATTATCTGAATACAAGTTAATATTTAATAACCAAGGAGAAAACTATATATAGAAAACCCATGCTGGTTATATTTTAAGTATATTGAATTTATTTTGTCTACTTTAATTGTAATTATTTCTAAAATGAATGTTCAATGTACATGAGATGAAAAAATCATCATGTTTACCACAATAACTATAAATATATTTCCTCATTAAAATAATTTGTAAAAGAAGCATTTAACCCAAATTAGTCAATGTTTTATCAACCAGTATGTTCATGTTGTTCACTATATGTGTTCTGATGCCACCTTCCTCACAATTATTCTCTCCCAAGTGAAGTTGATTGAAAATATTCCTTATCCCTAAATATTCACAGTTTATATCATAATATTAGATGGATATGCAAGCCATGGAAGGTAAACATGATAATATTGTATTCATAAAAAATTATTATCCACATGGAATCAAAAAATTACCAATTGAGGAATGTAATTAAGTATATTTAAGACAATATCAATAGCTAAATTCCTTAATATAGTTTTCAATGAAATGGGGCAATGACTATCTCCCTAATCTAAAGTCTCTCCTTCTCTTTCTCAGAATATTAGATATAAGTCTTCATGGAATAATTTCACATATCCATGTTGTAACAGCCCGAGATTTTATGAAAAATATTCTTTTTAATTTTATTAATGTCTTGTGTTGTACGCTACACCAAAAGAGCTTGCACAACACGCATCTTTGACTTGCCTTGCATTACACGCAATCACAACCTTCCTCGATAGCGTGTGTAGTACGCAATACTGAGTTTCACGAAACAACGATATGCTATTAAAATATTATTAAAACTAGCCGTTATGAATAGTAATAAACACTTTTTAAATTTTAGAAATTTTAGCTCTCAAAATGGACTTCATTTTTGGATTCGGAGTATCGAATTTAGCCTAAGGTGAAATTTTGGTACTTTTCGGATAACTTTCATATTCTGATGAATAGTGAAAATTACTAAATTTTAATTAAAAACAACTTTTTTAATCGAAATAATTAATAGTGATAAATTATTAATTTGAGTGGTTTTAAAGTATATTTAGAATATATTTTTACAATTAAATACAATGTTGTTCATTGGATGTAATTTCCCATTTACACCAGACATAAACAAGTGTTAATATTTTGATAGTTATTATCTCTTAAAAACACGCTATTTGTTGTGACAGCGGAAATTAATTATAAAATTAATTAATGCAACTTATATGTTGGGAATTTTGTAAAATAGAAATCATTTTTGAATTTGGAATATCAATTATAGCTTAGGGTGAAATTCTGGCATTTTTCTGAAAAACTTCAATTTTTGATGAATAGTGAAACTACTAAGTGGAAGTTAAAAAAAAATTATTTTTTTCATAAATCTTAATTTTACCGCTTCTGTGAATGGAATTTCAAAAATCCGAGAGACACGGTTGATTTCAGTAAGTAAAATGTGGTTCAATGAGATGAAAATAATTTTTGGTGAATAGTAACTTTTTACCTTTTTTTTACCATGGTTAAAAGTAAATAGGGTAATTAAGGGTAAATATTATATTTATATTACCCTAACACATGTCCTAATCCTATTGGACAAGTGTATCTCGACCAAAAACAACCTTAAGTGTAAAATATTATCATTTAGGCCCACTTGGATTAGATTAGGACATTTATTATTATTTAATTCAAAGAAGAGTTAAAAGAGTTAAAATCAAAGTATATTTACTAAAACATTTTTAATATAGGGTTGTACATAAGATAAATTCGATTGTAAATATTCATTAGAAATCTAAAACGATTTCCTACATAATGATATTTTATTTGTAATTTTTAGACATCAAATAATTTAATTTATTTATGACACAAAGATGATGCAGTAATTATCTTATTAATGAAATATTGACATAATTGATGTTATAAACACCCAAATAAATGTAATTTGAGACTTTTTATGAATTCCACTAATTTTCTAGGTTACTATGATATATTATTGTTGATTTAATCCACTTGGTTCGAACATATAATTCTGTTATGACTTTCACAAAAATCATATATCAAATAGTGTCAAAATTGACACAAAATAGTTTTTAAATCAAATATTATATTATTAATTGTTATTTTATTCCTAAAAATCTAAGGTTCGGCCAAATGACTTAGATAAGGATATATATATATTAATAATAAACAATTTGGGGTTCGTTTGGCATGTTATAGTAAGTTTATTAACCATATAGTGTAAGAAAACAAAAAGACACGGTAAAAGTTAAATTATTTAACTTAGAGTTAAATCTAATTGATAAGGTTAAAATAATAACCTAAACTTGTCTAAATCCTATTGGTTGATAGGATTTCGACCCATCCCCACTTTAGATTCTAAATAAGACCCTTTGGAACCATTATAAACCGATTTTGACTTTAATATAAAATAATATTTTGAGATATTCCTAAGGTGCCCCTCTCCTCCCTTATAAAAGGACACCTCCTCCCCCTCCTCCTCACACCAATTTGAGCACTCAAGCTCGGCCAGACCCTGCCAAAATCTCTTCTACACTTCCCTAGAATTATCCTAGAGGTCCTTGTCTTCTTCAAAGACCAATCTTAGTTCCCTAAGTGGAGGATTCAAAGAGGCGTTTCAAAGAAGAGGTAATAACCATTACCGATCTTTTCAATTTCTTTCTTCTTCAACTTCTTATTCTTTAGTTTTTTCATGACAAAGTAATAACATCAGTATTAATTACATACTGATATGTTATTATAAATATGAAACAACTCTAATTAACCTTCTATCCATCCTACGGAAAAAGGAAATCACCGCGCGTGCGTACGTACGGAATACCGTCTCCACGCCGTGGTGTAATCTATTTTCCACCATCACCTTACAAGGATGGGTATAAAGGTGTAATGAGTAACTATATATTATTATTATAAAGTGATATTTATACTGAAATAATATACATACACTTCAACACAATTCCATGACCATGGGAACGATATCATCGCTCGTGCGTACGTACGGACTACCGTCTCCACAACGCGATGAGATTCATTCTCAATGATTAGCCATTCATGAATGATTATAAAGTATATATAATAAGTACTAATGAAATATATGACATAATAATGATACTGGATTTATTTATATATTTATATTCAATTCAATAAGGAAACGAAAACAGCGTTCATGCATACGTACGGACTACCGTCTCCATGAACGGTGTATTTCTTTCCATTTACTGATTTATTATATATATGAATATTATGAATATATATATATATATAAATCATGTTTTATATTCTGGAATTAAGTAATCATGATCTAAGTAATCATATGAATAATTACAAGTTAAAAACACGAACGACAAATGAGACGATTTTACCCAAAACGCTACATTAACATAAATTTTCAAAAGAACGGGTAATATAAAGTCATAAGTGGACCATATATGATATAATAACAATGAATATGATTCTGGAATAAGTCAATGACATTATTTAAATCATTATACAGGAGGTTCGGACACTTACGAAGCAAATCGGACCTAAGGTAAGGGAAATATCACAATCTCATTTTTATCCGAGATTGTTTATACTTTGGAATTTACTGGGGTGTATTTTATAATCCACATCCATGTTCCCTCAATATTTAATATTGTTTCCATACACTTACAATAGTTTAAATCCAATTTTACCCTTTGGTGAGTTTTTATTAAAGAATATGAAAGGAATCTTTTTTCGTTTTTTCGTACTAGGTACTTTTTGACTTTTCCGAAAAATGTACGAAGAATGTTTTTTTAACTTATACGGCATGAATGGATTTTTAAAACATTATTTCCAAGAAGATTCCTTTACAAGTTTTCAAGTTTATTTTTAATCAACTTCTTTTATTTTAAAGTTGTATGACATGTTATGAAAGGAAAAATGTTTTTGAAGTAGAAAGGATACTTTCCTTAAGAATGGAGTTCAAGTATTTTATCAAAATTATTTTCCATCTAAGATAATAAAAGGGTTATGTTTTTATCCCTATTATTACATGGATTTGATTATGTTGTGATGGAAATATTTTTATGAATTCCTTTATCTTATATGAATTGTTTTATGATGTCATGGTGTTTAAGATTCCCATTTTTATTACATGGGTTATGCAATGATGTATGATTTATGATTTTGTGGCACACATAAGAATGGTATCATTATGAGATGGGTGGGACCTATATCTCCCTCCAATGCATTGGGTAAAGATTTTATATCTCATGAGATAGACATGGCTGGAATGGTAGGTTATACCGGTTCAGTGAAACAGGACTGAAACGAGGGTGACTCGGTTCAGAAAGGGCCTTTGTCCACTAAGATAGTCTTGGCAATGAGTCTTGACTAACAAGAAATGATTCTCTATGATTATGTGTGTATGCCACAAAGTTTCATGTTTTAAGTTATGATTATTGGGATTTCATTTCACTACTATGATTTATCCCATGTTATGAAATTATGCTCTCTTTTGCAGGTTAAGATTTCCAGAAGTTATGTTCTTATGAATATGATGTGATTGATTTTTCTTTTGTATACCCTTACTGAGCATTTGAGCTCACCCTTTTATGTTTTCTTTTCCCCAGGATATAAATAAAGGTTTTAGGTAAATAAAAGGGAAGATCTTTATGGGAGATATTGAAGATCTTTCACCACGATTAGAAGATTACGTTCCGAGTTTCCAAAGACACTAAACTATTACGATCCTTGTGTGTGTGTTTTTGTTATGTACTAAGTATTCTTCAAATGTAATGTAATGTCCATGTACGTCAGGCTTCGGGTCTCTATAGTTGGTATCAGAGGAAAGGTTTAGTCAACCTTTGGAAACTAGGATGCAAAAACGTTAGTGAGATCCCTAGAGATATTTCTAAGGTATATCTAGGTATGTCCCTAAGGTTAAGTATACGTATAGGTTATAGTACTAGAATTACGCTAACGATCATAGAATTAAACCTAAGATGTTAGATATTGAAGGTACTCCCCCTTTATTATGTTGTTTTCCCTAGCATGATTTTTGCCTCTCACACTATTCTTTTTGGGTTTTAGACGATGGTTGGAACCCGAAGGAACGGTGTTGATCAATGCAATGGACAATGAAATGATTGTCCTCATGAACAAACAAATGTTATGGGAGATGGAGTGAAAAATCTTATTGCTATACTTACACAAGCTATGAATCATTCTGGACTTCCAAATGAGCATAGAAGGGAACAATATTCTATTGAGTCCTTCATGAGGAAATGTCCACCTTCTTTTAGTGGGTCTTCCGATCCACTTGTTGCTGAACAATGGATCAGTACTACTAAAAAGATATTTTCAGTTCTTCAATGTTCTGAACATGATAAAGTCATCTTAGCAGTATATCGTTTGGAAGGTGAAGCTGATCAATGGTGGAATCTTATCAAGAATACGAGGCCAAGAGATGAAATTGAGTCCATGGAATGGGACGAGTTCAAGAACTTGTTTTTCAGTAAGTACTTCCCTCGTATTCTTCGAACAAAGATGGAAAAGGAGTTTCTTGAGATGAAGCAGAAGGATGATGAATCTGTTGGTATATACGAAGCAAATTTTACAAGACTTGCAGGGTATGCATCTGGCATTATCATCCAACCTGAAAGTAAAGTTGATCAATTTTTCAGTGGCTTAAAACCAAGTCTTCGAAGGGCATTAGCTATAAGAGACTTTAGTAGCTATGAAGAAATTGTGCGTTGTGCTATCAAGGTAGAAATGGAAGTTGGTGTTACATATCCATCTCATGGTTTTGACAAGAAACAAAAGATGGAGTTCAAGGAGAAATCTCAGAATAATGGTGAAAAGAAGATGAATGTTTCCTTATGCACAAAGTGTGGAAAGAAGCATGGTGGAGATTGTCTTAAAGGGACTAGAAAATGTTTTAAGTGTGGAAAAGAAGGTCATCGAGCAGCTGAGTGTCGAAGTAATGGAAAAAGGGTTTCTAATGATGTGAATAAAGCAAACACTGTAGAGAACGCACCACCAACACTTCAATGCTTCAAGTGCAAGGAAATGGGGAATTATGCTAATAAATGCCCTAATCCAAGGGTTAGTGATGATCAACATGAGCAACCACTGAAGGGAAAGGACAAAGGGAAGTCACATGCGATCACTATTGGCAATGTTGAATATGACAACGATGTGGTGGAATGATTAAGTGTTTATGTAATGGGATTCCAAGATAATGTTGTATCATTGAGTATTGCAATATTTATTGATGTGGTATTCAAAGTGATTGAGATTTATTTTGGAAATAAGATGATATGCGCATAATGAAGGGAAAACGAGAAAATGAAATGTTTAATAGTATTCATGAGCTCATGATTGATATAAGGACTAAGTGATATCATGGTTTGAGTATATAGAATTTTGAGGATTTTGGTATGTGGAAAGTGTTAACTTTTAACTGCATTCATGTTTTCACTAAGTTATTCAAGAGAATACACGATTAAGGACTTTGAATGTTTGGAATGTGACCAACAAAACATATCTTATGATATATGGGGATCGACGATGGTGTTAAATCTCTGGTAATCGTTTTCACTATGTTATGAGAGTGGACTGCAGTATTATGGATAAGCCTAAAGATTGGAATGGATTATGTTGGACATAAGTTAGTATTGTTTAAGGATAAAAGTTTTTTCGATATTATTGATGGGATGTTATAGTAATATAGTTTTAGAAAAAGGACAACCTGCAGGACAGGCGACAACCCATCACTTCGGACAAGGCTGTGGGAATCGAACCCACAACCGAAGTGCGACTGGCCTTTATCGCCTACCACTAGCCTACAGGAAGTCCCTGTTTAGTAGAAACTAATTTTATTATATTAAGAAGTATGATATATGAAGTATAAGTCCATTTTAGGAACCATATATGATTAATCTCACTATAGATCGACTTATGTATATAATTTTTTCTAACCTTTTGTTTAAGACAGATGGAATGACCCGTCATTCTATCACATGATCTGCTAACACTTCACGAATAACAAATTCAACTTCATTTATTTAAGAGATGAAGTCGAAATTGTTAAAGGCACGAACAACAGTGAGGTTGTACCAACATAAAGTAAGTATTTATTCTAATTCAAATTCTTTAACTTTAGGGAAACGATCTTGAAAACCAAAAATGTTGTCCTAGTGATCTTATATCTGATGAATCAGATGGTACCTTAGATCGTCACAAATTTATGGCTTTGTGATTACTGGATTTTCCATAGCCATGTTCTCTACCACTCTCTATCAGAACATGATGGTTAGATTTCTCTTCCATATCCATATTTTCACCTATGTGGAAACCCAGTGATTAGTTTATTTGGGTAACCATTACGTTTCATACTTTTGTTTTTAAAGATTGGTTTTGATATTCCTTTTTACGATGTGGGTTTCTATTAAATAAACTTTCAAATAGTAAACCATTTATAACCCCGATGAATTTCGAGGGCGAAATTCATTTTAAGGGGGGTAAAATGTAACAGCCCGAGATTTTATGAAAAATATTCTTTTTAATTTTATTAATGTCTTGTGTTGTACGCTACACCAAAAGAGCTTGCACAACACTCATCTTTCACTTGCCTTGCATTACACGCAATCGCAACCTTCCTCGATAGCGTGTGTAGTACGCAATACTGAGTTTCACGAAACAATGATATGCTATTAAAATATTATTAAAACTAGCCGTTATGAATAGTAATAACCACTTTTTAAATTTTAGAAATTTTAGCTCTCAAAATGGACTTCATTTTTGGATTCGGAGTATCGAATTTAGCCTAAGGTGAAAGTTTGGTACTTTTCGGATAACTTTCATATTCTGATGAATAGTGAAAATTACTAAATTTTAATTAAAAACAACTTTTTTAATCGAAATAATTAATAGTGATAAATTATTAATTTGAGTGGTTTTAAAGTATATTTAGAATATATTTTTACAATTCAATACAATGTTGGTCATTGGATGTAATTTCACATTTACACCAGACATAAACAAGTGTTAATATTTTGATAGTTATTATCTCTTAAAAAAACGCTATTTGTTGTGACAGCAGAAATTAATTATAAAATTAATTAATGCAGCTTATATGTTGGGAATTTTGTAAAATAGAAATCATTTTTGAATTCGGAATATCAATTATAGCTTAGGGTGAAATTTTGGCATTTTTCTGAAAAACTTCAATTTTTGATGAATAGTGAAACTACTAAGTGGAAGTTAAAAAAAAATTATTTTTTTCATAAATCTTAATTTTACCACTTCTGTGAATGGAATTTCAAAAATCCAAGAGACACGGTTGATGTCAGTAAGTAAAATGTGGTTCAATGAGATAAAAATAATTTTTGGTGAATAGTAACTTTTTACTTTTTTTTACCATGGTTAAAAGTAAATAGGGTAATTAAGGGTAAAAATTATATTTATATTACCCTAACACATGTCCTAATCCTATTGGACAAGTGTATCTCGACCAAAAACAACCTTAAGTGTAAAATATTATCATTTAGGCCCACTTGGATTAGATTAGGACATTTATTATTATTTAATTCAAAGAGTTAAAAGAGTTAAAATCAAAGTATATTTACTAAAACATTTTTAATATAGGGTTGTACATAAGATAAATTCGATTGTAAATATTCATTAGAAATCTAAAACGATTTCCTACATAATGGTATTTTATTTGTAATTTTTAGACATCAAATAATTTAATTTATTTATGACACAAAGATGATGCAGTAATTATCTTATTAATGAAATATTGACATAATTGAGGTTATAAACACCCAAATAAATGTAATTTGAGACTTTTTATGAATTAAACTAATTTTCTAGGTTACTATGATATATTATTGTTGATTTAATCAACTTGGTTCGAACATATAATTCTGTTATGACTTTCACAAAAATCATATATCAAATAGTGTCAAAATTGACACAAAATAGTTTTTAAATTAAATATTATATTATTAATTGTTATTTTATTCCTAAAAATCTAAGGTTCGGCCAAATGACTTAGATAAGGATATATATATTAATAATAAACAATTTGGGGTTCGTTTGACATGTTATAGTAAGTTTATTAACCATATAGTGTAAGAAAACAAAAAGACACGGTAAAAGTTAAATTATTTAACTTAGAGTTAAATCTAATTGATAAGGTTAAAATAATAACCTAAACTTGTCTAAATCCTATTGGTTGATAGGATTTCGACCCATCCCCACTTTAGCTTCTAAATAAGACCCTTTGGAACCATTATAAACCGATTTTGACTTTAATATAAAATAATATTTTGAGATATTCCTAAGGTGCCCCTCTCCTCCCTTATAAAAGGACACCTCCTCCCCCTCCTCCTCACACCAATTTGAGCACTCAGGCTCGGCCAACCCCTGACAAAATCCCTTCTCCACTTCCCTAGAATAATCCTAGAGGTCCTGGTCTTCTTCAAAGACCAATATTAGTTCCTTAAGTGGAGGATTCAAAGAGGCGTTTCAAAGAAGAGGTAATAACCATTACCGATCTTTTCAATTTCTTTCTTCTTCAACTTCTTATTCTTTAGTTGTTTAATGAAAAAGTAATAACATCAGTATTACTTACATAATGATATGTTATTATAAATATGAAACAACTCTAATTAACCTTCTATCCATCCTACGGAAAAAGGAAATCACCGCGCGTGCGTACGTACGGAATACCGTCTCCACGCCGTGGTGTAATCTATTTTCCACCATCACCTTACAAGGATGGGTATAAAGGTGTAATGAGTAACTATATATGATTATTATAAAGTGATATTGATACTGAAATAGTATACATACACTTCAACACAATTCCACGACCATGGGAACGATATCATCGCTCGTGCGTACGTACGGACTACCGTCTCCACGACGCGATGAGATTCATTCTCAATGATTAGCCATTCATGAATGATTATAAAGTATATATAATAAGTACTAATGAAATATATGACATAATACTGATACTGGATTTATTTATATATTTATATTCAATTCAATAAGGAAACGAAAACAGTGTTCATGCATACGTACGGACTACCGTCTCCATGAATGGTGTATTTCTTTCTATTTACTGATTTATTATATATATGTATATTATGAATATATATATATATATAAATCATGTTTTATATTCTGGAATTAAGTAATCATGATCTAAGTAATCATATGAATAATTATAAGTTAAAAACACGAACGACAAATGAGACGATTTTACCCAAAACACTACATTAACATAAATTTACAAAAGAACGGGTAATATAAAGTCATAAGTGGACCATATATGATATAATAACAATGAATATGATTATGGAATAAGTCAATGACATTATTTAAATCATTATACAGGAGGTTCGGACACTTACGAAGCAAATCGGACCTAAGGTAAGGGAAATATCACAATCTCATTTTTATCCGAGATTGTTTATACTTTGGCATTTACTGGGGTGTATTTTATAATCCACATCCATGTTCCCTAAATATTTAATATTGTTTCCATCCACTTACAATAGTTTAAATCCAATTTTACCCTTTGGTGAGTTTTTAGTAAAGAATATGAAAGGAATCTTTTGTCGTTTTTTCGTACGAGGTACTTTTTGACTTTTCCGAAAAAAGTACGAAGAATGTTTTTTTTAACTTATACGGCATGAATGGATTTTTAAAACATTATTTCCAAGAAGATTCATTTACAAGTTTTCAAGTTTATATTTAATCAACTTCTTTTATTTTAAATTTGTATGACATGTTATGAAAGGAAAAATGTTTTTGAAGTAGAAAGGATACTTTCCTTAAGAATGGAGTTCAAGTATTTTATCAAAATTATTTTCCATCTAAGATAATAAAAGGGTTCTATTTTTATCCCTATTATTACATGGATTTGATTATGTTGTGATGGAAATATTTTTATGAATTCCTTTATCTTATATGAATTGTTTTATGATGTCATGGTGTTCAAGATTCCCATTTTTATTACATGGGTTATGCAATGATGTATGATTTATGATTTTGTGGCACACATAAGAATGGTATCATTATGAGATGGGTGGGACCTATATCTCCCTCCAATGAATTGGGTAAAGATTTTATATCTCATGAGATAGATATGGCTAGAATGGTAGGTTATACCGGTTCAGTGAAACAGGACTGAAACGAGGGTGACTCGGTTCAGAAAGGGACTTTGTCCACTAAGATAGTCTTGGTAATGAGTCTTGACTAACAAGAAATGATTCTCTATGATTATGTGTGTATGCCACAAAGTTTCATGTTTTAAGTTATGATTATTGGGATTTCATTTCACTACTATGATTTATCCCATGTTATGAAATTATGCTCTCTTTTGCAGGTTAAGATTTCCAGAAGTTATGTTCTTATGAATATGATGTGATTGATTTTTCTTTTGTATACCCTTACTGAGCATTTTAGCTCACCCTTTTATGTTTTCTTTTCCCCAGGATATAAAGAAAGGTTTTAGGTAAAAAAAAAGGGAAGATATTTATGGGAGATATTGATGATCTTTCACCACGATTAGAAGATTATGTTCCATGTTTCCAAAGACACTAAACTATTATGATCCTTGTGTGTGTGTTTTTGTTATGTACTAAGTATTCCTCAAATGTAATGTAATGTCCATGTACGTCAGGCTTCGGGTATCTACACATGTGATGTATTATTATTTATGTTGACATAAAGTTTATTGTAGACAACAGACTGTAGGATAATCCCCTTGTACCTCTATTAGGAATCATTTTCTTCTTTTCTTTACTTGTAAGGTGACCAAACATGTATATGGTATTCCATGACATATTATATGTTTTCATTTAGTAGTACAACTAATAAAAAATTCTAATCCCCTTAGAAATATGGGCTGGTGAGGATATAGTTATTGTCTATATGATCATAGTGTTACAAAATGTTTTCATTTCATATTTTATATCAATTTAAACTATAAATTTTTTTATATTGATTACTAAAAGATATGGCACAATAATTTTCTATTAGTCACCCCATATTTTATTATACCCAATAACACTTTCCATTGGTTTCATTATATCAATTTATAGATATATTCTATTAGAAATTATCCATATAACCCTTTACATAACCCAAGCATGGGTCTGTTTAATTACTCAAAGGTATTTAGATAGGTAAGACTTTTCCAAATACATCAGATCAAAACTCCTTGATCTGTGGTGTGGAATCTCAAATCCTAAAATATTTTACTTAGATTTCCTTAAAAATTTACACTAAATTTACACCATGTATAGTGATGGATACTTCTATTAATCTGAATCTGGTTAAGTCATCCCTAAACCTTCCTTATAACTCATTATTAAATAGTTATCTCTTAGTGGGGACCATATTAGGCACTACAACCTGGTGGTCCTAGTTTAAATCATCTAATAGAAGGATAAAACAACTTAATTGTTTAATTTGATATATTTTTAACTTTATAAGTTAATACAAATTTTTATCTAGTTACATTCTGGATAATATTAAGTTTATTTTACATAATAAAATAACTAAATAAATTTAAAATATATGAACATTTAAAGTAATTTTAATTTCATCTTCCATGCCTGTTAATTAATTTATTTGGTGATAATGATAAAATATCCATAAATAATTATCTACACAACTAAAAGGTATAAAATAATAATTGTAGCATGATTATGAGATTATCTGATGGTTTGTTTGTCGAGTAGATGATAAACAGACCCTTGAAACGATGGTGTGTGTGTGTGTGTGGGGGGGGGGGTCCTTAGACTATAACATGGTTCAATCTATAATATTCCACATGTATAATAATGTAACATTTAATTTAGTTTATCTTTGGTTCAAATATTGAAGTAAATACATATTGTTTAGATATTTATCCATTAAATTGTTTTTTCTCACATATAGGTGTGGGGTACCGAATGATTGGTTATGGGGTTTATATTGTGGGATCGTAGCCCCCTGCATAATATATGAGGGGATGATATTCAAGCTATCATTAAAATTTAATAAAATAATTTTTAAAAAACCCATGAAATAATTATTTAATTAAAATAAATTGAGTACATTAATTATTTAGTCTAAGCTCATTATCATCAATGCATGAATAAACTTACATATTTGTAAAATAACTAGAATTCATTTAAATTATTTTTTATTAAGATAAAATCACCTCAAATTAATCTAATTTATCATCTCATTAATTAATTAATTAATTGAAGGATCATTATTGGAAATTACGTTATCCCTAATTTTAAATTAAATTAAATAAATAATTTTTATTTAAATTAAATAGTACATGGTGTGTAATTGGATAAAACAAAAAGAGTTTTTTTTAATTTAGCATTGAATTAATAATTAATTTAATATTTCATATTCTATTTCCACATGATGTGAAACCTAGTGAGATACTACATCTAATTTTATTTTCAAGATAATTAGTTTACTCATGTACTACTAGGAAGGACATGTACATCACATAAATTATGTAATCACACTGAATCTATTAAAAACCTTTCAGATTTATTAATAATATACCACATGTGAATGAATTATATAGTCTTTGAATTAATTATACCATGTGATAATTAATTAATTAAAATTCATGTGAATTAAAAACATGACATTGTAATTAATTTAAAACATCACATGTGAATTAATTACACACCATATATAAATTTATTATACATTTCATGCAAATTAATTAAACACAACGTGCATTACACAACATGATAATTAATTAAATGATAACATCCTTGCTTTGATTAATGATACTTCATGTATATAAATTAAATGACCACCACATTCAATGTCCTAAATAAACTATGTGTGTAATAATTACATTACCAACACATCATGTATATTAAAAAATTAGTGATTGTATAAATTACATGACCACCACTCTAGGCGTATTGAATAAACCACATTTGTATTAATTAGATGACCATAACATCTTGTTCATTAATTACCAATTTTCTAGACTACCAGTTCCACATGTTGTGAAATTAAAACATAACCCATCTGTGACAAGAAACATTTCACAATTTATTCTAAGAAAAGATGTAGACTACAAAGTGTGTAGACCAGTTTCACATTATGTTATCTAGAAAGAAGCATGTTGGTCTAGCCAGTCAACATAAGACATGTAATAAATACACTATATATTTTCTTAATGCGATGATCCTTATACACCACATCCAGTACAGATTTACTGAAATGAGGTACACGAACAATACTTTTTAGTTACTTTAATTGTATCATTGTCATTTTTTCAGAATCCTTGGCACCTCTTGTTGGATTCCATATACTATTTTTTCATTTATCTTCGACATTTTCTTGGTTAAATGAAGGTGAAGGATCACATAAAACTAAATTTTGAATTAAAATAATGAATTAATGAAAATGAAATACCAAAAAAATACACATACTAATCTACCAATAAAAAATAACAATAAATAATTATGTGACCACTCTGAAATTATATCAAGGTTTAGGGGTGAAATAAAAGTATTCGATCCTAGTCCCATATTTTTCTAACAACTCCCTTGGATATCTCGAAAGATCTAGATGAAATAAAAATCACATAATCCACAAGACAAGATCATCACATATAATTTATAATTAGTTTTTCTTGTTTAATAATTATCCTTTGTTGGAATAATTTTGTTGTTTATAAATCCACTTACCACTTTTTGGTGTACCATTTTGGTGATGAGAGTATTTTAGGAAAGAGTCCCTTTATCATTGATCCACATGTACTCACAATCTTCTGAATGTCACTGTAGAAATATCCATGTGCTAGTGTGGAATAATTTAATGTTTGTGCCATTCATCATTGATTGACAGAATAATATCTTTGAGGTGTAAGGATTATTTTATTTCCTCTAAACATGAGAGGGTTGATGAGAGGTAACAATAAACATTCATGATATAATTCTAGTGGAAAGTATCTCTACTTATTGAGATGATTCTCTCTAGAATTCATATTACCCAACGACTATTAGGTTTGATAATGATAAAATCAGTTTTATATAGAGATATGATTAGAGAATAAATTATTACAAGTGGTCCATTATTATTATCCCAATCTCCATCATACCCCATCTCTATATAGTAACTGTAATATTATTATTTACATGTAATATTCTAAACTCATACATAAATAAATATCATTTTCTTAATTAATAAATTAATACATATTCAAATGGCATTGAATATATCATATTCATCAGACCATAAACATGACATGTCTTTACTCCTTGGTCTTTATCAAACCTTGATTAATGACTATTAATTTAATGAAAATATCACTACATTATTCATTAATAAATAATTATAAATTATATTCACTAAAATAGATTATAAATAGTTATTAAATATTTGACACAAATATATTCTCTTGAATAATAGGTGACTAAATATTTTTGATAAATTAGTATAAATTATTATCAAACCATGTACCACAATAATATTTATTCAACCTGTTAAATCCCTATAGAATTTAAATGATATTCTGAATAAACTCAATGTATAAACCTCTATGACCCCTTCTCTATTTTGTTATGTGGTTACTTCTAATGTCCATGGTTAGCATCTATAAACAAGATATCATTCACATAGAGAAATGTATTAGTGCTGCAATGAAATGTAACCTCGTACGAATTCACACTATATAGTATAATCTATTTTTATTGATATCTATTATCAACCATTTTTTATAAAAGTGTCATTAACCTATGTTATCAGTGCCTAATTTTGGTATTTTCCCAAAATAACTTACTATAAGAACATCAGGGGGATGAATTTTAATCAAATAGTTCCAATACCATTAATGGGTTAGAGATATAAATCTTTTTTAAGAATATAATGGAAAATCATTCATTATATTGTTCACTAATACGTCAATCGTGACTCACATAACATACCCTACATCTCAATAATATATGTTCTCATATTTTGGTTCAGTACATCAATGTACGTGACTTATAATATGGATTAATAATAACATTCAAGTATAATGATCATTATAAATTTAAACATATTTAAACATCTAATGAGACATATAATTGTGAATTTCTGACTAGTAGGTCATATTCTATCTACCTCCTTTGCCGAGATTACCAATAGAACACACCATGATAAATTTTTTCAATTTATTATATATATGGACCCTTGATATCCTATATCAATTGTTTCATGTTAAATTATATCATATAGGTGTAGAATATATATTTATAAATACTATCATATAACTTTAGGGTTTTCATCAATATAGAGAATCACTATGACCAATCAGTGTGACACGTACCTTTAGGAAATTATCAAATTAATTTTCATATAGATGAATGATCAATATGTGATAATATATTGAATAATATTAATTAAATACTAGATAAAAATTTATCCCCTTTTATGTTATTGAGAGTGTTTTTTTGGGGTTTGTGGGCATTGTAGTTGGTTTGGGGTATTTTTAGAAGAACTAGGTAGGATGCTACCTGTAAGAACCATTCACACAGGGAATATGATTTACAAAATGAATAAGTTAATTGGTAGATGATGTGAGTTCAGTTTAAGAATTGAATCTATGTTGTTCTCGGGTGACCAAATTAGTCTATACCAAAAAATAATTCAGTCCATGATACATGTTACCATCATGAAATAGTAAATCATTTTATCTTTTTATCCCAGGTAAGTACTTTTTTAGTGTACATGAAAATCTAGGAATTTATATCTTGGATATGGGATTCATGTCATGAATACTACATGAAATAATTTTTTCATTCACTATACTCTTGGAATGTATCTCATTTAGTTTCCACTCCAACCTCAAACCCTAGGCTTTACTCCATGTGATTTTGTGCCTTTCTCTGCTCATTCTAGATTTCTTAATTTGGGAATCAAAATATTTGGATGTTTCATCCATTCCCCCATGTAATAGGCCTTTCTACTTATTCATTTCCATTTTTCATTATAGATTTGTAGGATAATTTACAGATCTAAAATCATTTTGTGTTGATTACATGTTGATTTTTATTGGATTAATTTAGATCCATTGTACAATCACCTTATAGAGGAAGAACATTTGTTGGTTTTAGTGCAACAAGTATCTATTATTTGAGTAATGTTGTGATATATCATATCTTCAATCTACTTTGTTTTTGAAATATGATTATTTGATATGGGAATAAATTCTAGGGCCTCTGTTCATGTTTTTTTTGTTTATTATAGTGTTGAAAATCCCATTACTGGCATGTGAGACCCGTGTTTGAGGATAGTTTTTCTTTATATCACCTTTGTTGAATGAGTCTAGATTTTTCTTATTTTTAAAAAATATTTTGTATTCTAAATGAAATGATTTTTTTCTATGTGAATGTATTTTAAATAAAATATGAGTTTCCCATTGTTATTTGACAATGGAAAAAGAGTATTTTCAGAGCATTGAAAAATGGGGTTTTCAAGAAGGATTGAGGAAATAAAATGGTTGTTGAAATGGATTGTGAAATGTAAAAACATTTGAAATAATTTTAGAAACACAACACATGGAAAGCATTGAGTAAATAGGTGGAAGGTTTAGCTTAGGTCTATCATAAATATATTATAGGGGGTTCAATCATGAGCTATTACTCTCATCCATGGTCCCATTATTCTAGGTACTAGATAAATAAATTGTTGGTGGGTGGGGGGGGGGATCTCATGGGGCGTTCCTCTTCTCCCTTGGCTTTTGTTTTAAGAAGTTGAGTGTGAAGAAGTCATTAATTATGGTATGATTAATATTATAGATAAACTTATTGTGATCCATTATCTTCTTTTCCATGGTTATTTGGCATTAAATTATTCTGGATTTAATTTATCAGATTTTACTATGACATTTTTATAGTAATTATGCATTGAAAGTTTTTTCCCAGATTATTTTATAAATATTGTAAAAGGAAAATAATAAAAATTAGTTTTATATACAACTATTTTACTAATTTTCATTCCATTTTCTCATGGAAATGTGTATATTAGTTTTTTTGTAAAGATAATTGATATGGAACATTTTTGTTGGATCATACTTAGCCTATTCATCTCACACCCTTCACACCCATTCGATGATGTGTAGTCTGTGTAATGTGATTTTATGTAGGAAAAGGCAAGGAACCATGGTGAGGTGGTGAGGTTTCTTTCCCTGGAGTATGGGTAACTAGTTGTGAGATACTGGGATGTTTCCCAAAATTTCACTTGGAGTAGTTTGCTTCTTTCTTAGGTTTCTGTCATTTTTATACTTCTACCCTGGATTTATTTTTAATGTCTTGAGTTGTTTCGCTTCTTCTATATCCATTAAAATATTTTATATATCTATTTTGTTTATTTTTCCTCTATTTATTTCTACTATATGTGTACACCCCATGTTTTCTGGTTCAGGTTTGGTGAAATCATTCCATATGTTTGTTTTTGATGCTCATGTTATAGTTTCCAGCCCATGGGGAAAGGTAACTCCCTTGAGGTATGTGGAGGATTAGGTAAGGTACTGGTTTTTGAGGTTATTGATGGTTAGTTCATTATATATTAGTATCAAATATGGTATATTCATTAGATTCCTTATCTTGGGACATTTTTTGGATATGAAATATGATTTTAGGTATTAGAGAGGTTAGTTGTGGTGAGTGTTTGGCCTTACCTTTTGATGAAGAGACTAAAGTTAACACGAGATGTTGGGATTCTTGTATCTTTTGTTGAGTTCATGATCTTAATATTATCTTTTTCTTATGGGTTTCTCTTTTTAATTGAGATTTTTATATATTCTGGTCAAGTCATTCATTTTTAGAGTGTTGTGATATGCCTATGAGAAATCATCCATGGCTTCCATAGGTTGGTAAAATTTATGCTCCTTAGTGGAATCCCCCAATGGATAAGAATTTTATTGAGTAAATAATGCTTGTAGTTCATGAAATAGACCAAAATTTGTTGTATGTTTAGAACCTAGAAATTGAGGCACAACCAAGAGTAGGAGGAGATATGGATCGATCACAGAAGTTCTTATATTAGAAGCAACCATACATTAGCTGTAAAAATGAGCCTCAAGTGGAGGATTAATAGCTGGAAGAGTTAAATAAGATCTTCAAATTCATAAACACGACTAATAATATCAAGGTGATGTTTACATTGTGAAAAATTTAGGGTCACAACAAACGATGGTGGGATTACATTTTGTAGAAAAAAAGTCACAAGGAGTTAGACTGGGAGGGTTTTAAGACTCTCTTATTTCAACAGTTCATACAAGGGTAACTGATATTATAAAATTCTTTGGAATTCCTCTCCTTGAAGTTGGGAGATAGTTCAGTGTCCAGGAACACCAATTCATTCGAGGATATGGTTCTTTTTTCTTAAAAGGTAGAAAAGAGAGCAGCTGAAATTAGAGAAATACATATAGGATTTGCAACTAGATATCAAATCATAACTATTTATGAGGAAGCTTTATACCTATGTAAAGATAGTAGATAGGGATATGATGGAAGAGATGAGAACAACATGAAATATTAGATATTATTCCCCAACTCTTCCACCTAGTGGAATCTTTATTGACACAGAAGAATGAATGGGTATGTGGAATAGTCATTTCAAGAGTTTTAGAGGTTGTTCTTAGTAAAGTTCCTCTTATGCACCATCATTTTTAGACACTAGTTCTCCCATGACATGCCACCGGTGTGTAATGGTTGGGAAAAATCGATTTTATTTTTCCAGGACATTAAATATGTGTAGTGTTTGTGGAAAATATGACCATATTAAATGATTCTATCAGGGTATGTATATTACTTGTTATGGTTAAGTATTATCAACCTTAATAGATACAGTGGTGTAGTTCTAATCTTCAAAATACACTGTTCTCAAGTCATAGGACTTTGGAGTGAATCACTATCATATAATAGATTAGTTTCTGATAGTGGATGATGTAAGACTATTTATAATGAGGGAGACTATATTTATTTCATATTAAATAGTTAATGAATTATTTGATACCGTTTCCGCACACTCACTTATATCTTACTATTTTCTCTTTATAGAATCATCTAATAGAGATCATGTTCATTGACAAGTAGTTAAAAACACTTCTTGGGAAGAGGAATGTTTAGGGTTTTATTGTTGGTATTAATCTTTATTAGTAGCTAATAGAGAGTCAGTCTTGGTTTTCATTGTTCTTGATCTGGATATGTTTGATATTATCCTCAGGATGGATTAGCCCGCCACTCATCATGTTGTGGTTGATTGTTATCATCAGTGGTTCTCATTATTCACCATTGATGGGATCTAATATGTCTTTTAGGTGGGGTGGGATCTAGCTTCTTGTTCGGCATGAACTTCCCACCCAGAGCTCAAGAGTTTTTTGTGTTCTGTTTCAGTAGAGTTTGATGAAATTTCTTTATTTAGTGATTTTACATTGGATGTTAGAGATTTCATGATATTTTTGTAGATGTATTCTTCTAGATATATTGGTAGTGATTAAAATTTATATAGTGTTTTATACATAACTAATCTCAATACCAACCTATCACATTATTCCAACATAGTTGAAAGAGTTCAAGATTCATTTGGATGATCTGATGGCGACAGATTATTTTCAACCAAGTATTTCACTTTGGGAAGCCTCAGTGATATTTTCCAAGAAGGTTAATGATTCACTTAAACTATTCATGTACTATCAAAATATATAATTAGTGATAATTAAGAATAAGTATCTTTTACCATAAGTGAATGATTTTATTGAAAAATTAATTGGGTGAATGTGGATTTTGAAGATCTATCATCTTTCAGATTATCATCATCCCAAAGTTCAGGTATATGTTATACCAACGATGGATTTTTGAAGAGAGTATAACCATTTTAAATATATTTTGATTCTTTTTAGTATGTCTAAAACTTTTATATTTTCTATATATCTAATGTAATAGATATTCCAACTGTATCTTGATGCCTTTGTGGTGGTTTTGTGGATAATGTTTTGGTTTTTTTATTCGAGAATGAGCAAAAGCACCATTTGAATATTGTTTTATAAATATTGAGGTGTCATTATCTTTATAGAAATATTTTGAAATATAATTTATGGACCCAATAATTGATGTTATTGGTGAACATGATTTGTGAATGTGTCATATTAGTTGATATTATGAAGGGAAATGATTTATTGTCTTGGAAGGAGGAACAAAAAATATTTGAGATATAGAGTAGGTATAGCTAGACACTATAGGTTTTTAAGGAATTCTAGAAACTGACATCATCATTGATTTTTCTTACCATGAAATGGGTGAAATTATTAAGGTATTAAAATTTTCAAAATTATTTAAATGATCTGAAGTGGATTTTATGACTAAAACCTATTATGATCTTACATGATCATGGTTGGTGATATGTGGTATTCTGTGATTATTTTTGTTCTGGTTTTTGTTTAGAACTAATGTAGGATGATCATTTTATGGATTATGTGTCTCAAAATATTCAACCACATGAAATAAATTACCCCAATCATGATTTGGAGATATCAAAATTTATGAATGTGATTATGTGTTAGAATCAATTTGTGTTCAGGGAGAGGTTCCCATTGTTTTCATACCATAAGTGTTGGAGCTATATCCTTTCTCTATAATACTTGAATTGTAGATAAATCTGACGTGTTTCATACCTTCATTAGTTCAATTATAAAATTTTAAAAAACCTCAAGGAAGTAAAATGTCATCACAGATTCTATTTGTAGATATCATCCATTTTAGGTTGTACTGGAATTAAAAGAAGAGTAAAACCTAATGATACTCTTCACTCAGTTTAATATGGACGCTCATTCGGGACCAGTGTTCAGTTATCATCATATCTCGTAGAGTATTTTTTTAGAATTAGTATTAATATTATGAATTTATGGGAATTAGAGAAACTCTATATGGTGGAGAGTCTGTTTCTGGTTTGTATCCCCCTTTATATAATATTATAAGATTTGGGGGTTGATTTTTTATTGTACCATCTACGTGGAGTTCATTTTTTTTTAATTTCAAAAATCTTCATGGGAAATTCATCTGGGCACTAAAGTGATGTATTATAACCTGATATGGTGATTAAGATGTCTAGTTATGAAGTGTGACATTGCAGATTATGTATCCTGCAATTACAATTTCAAATAGATAAAGGTAGAGAATCTAAAACCTTTTATTTTTAATCCATCCTCTTCTAGTGATTTTTGTAAATAAAAGATAGTATGAATATATTTTTTTTGTTGGATTTACATGAAATCCATAGTAAAAAAATTATATCTTGGTGGTGGTTGATTAGTTTAAGAAAGATACTCATTTCATCCCGGCCAAGGATACCATTAAAGTAAAAGATATAAGTATGTTTTATGTGTGTGATATAATGAGGAAGTAGGGGATTTACACAATCATTGTTTCTAATTGTGGTCATACAATTACTTCCTAATTTTGGAGGGGCAACAATATATGATGGGGACTCTGGTCAGATTGATTATAACTTACCATCCACAACTATATGGTCAGAAAGAGTGTACTATTCAGACCCTGGATGGTATGATTTGAGCCTATGGGTTTGTTTTTAGAGGATTGTGGGATATCCGTGCAAGACTTGTTGAGTTAGTGTACAATAACAGTTACATTTCATTGATCATAATGATTCCCTTTAATGATTTGTATAGTCACCCATGTAGGTTACCTATTTCTTTTTCGGAGGTGGATGAGGCCTATCTGGTGGGATTGAGTGTCATTTAGGAGAGGAAGGTTAGTATTTATGTTAGACCCCAATAGTTGGTTACAAAAAACAAATTCCAAAGAAAAATATTCAAACCATTGATATCTTCCATTTGATTTTTCCACAGTTGATCGAGTTTTCTTAAAAGTCTGTCCACATTTGGGTCACCATTGGCTTAAGAAACTGTGAATGTTGGGACCAATATCTGTTATACCATTTTATTTCATTGATAAACTTTTTAATGTTACGTATATAATGAAATTATTGAGATAAATGATGTATATACCCGACATATTACATATATCTCAGTTCAAGATATGTCATCCCAATCCTTCTCATTATCTGATATGGTAGGAGATAAAGTTAGAGTGAGATGTTTCGATCTGTAGAAATTAAGGGAAATCATGGATTCCAATGCAAATGATTTTCACGAGATGTCTATATCATTGGTCAAAAATTCATGGTGTTATAGACCAGATTCTTTTGATCTTACAACGATGATAAAAATAGAACAAATAAACAACGAATATTTCATCCCAAGGCTAAAAACTTGATCCAGACTAGGGTTCTACACACTCTCAGCAACTCTTGACTGTGCACAATATTTACCCCAATTCTTGTGGTTAGGGCCATGATGGTTGAAGCATCTCATGGCTAACAGTTAGGCATTTGAATCCTCTGGTTCCCAACTCCTTTGAAGATGGGGAACCTTCATAAAAATCTGAAACCCTTTAACCACACCCAAAATCCTAATAATGATGAGGCACCCAACCTCTAGTAGTCCAAACGTAGACCCTCCATTAAATCTAAGACAAAGTAGACTCTAAGAACCTCAGAAGATCCCAACCACCCGAATACATGCTCTTCTCCTATCAAAAAACTCTACTACATCTAACATACCACAAATTCCTCGAAGGACTAGTAATGCCCAAGAAAAATCAAATATTGGGAATGATTCACTGGAAACCTTAGCAACCATTATGGGTGACATACTCTGAACAACATAAAAAATACAACTAAAATCAAAATTATGGAAAAACTTAATCAAAGCAATAGCCCAAGGTAAGGGCAACAGGCACATAAGACAAACATATACAAACGCAAGGAAAAAATAATTTTCTAAAAATCAATTTTTTAAAATCTTAAAACTCACCTATGGATCCTTACGAACTGTCACATGTGCGTTCATCCAGCCACACTAACATCATCTACGGACATGTTCCCCCCACACTCTCCGTGAAAGCACATGCACATGTGATCCTCTATAAGGAGTATCGGGGTTCAAACATCTCTTTTCTTCATCAAATCCAAATGTATACCAAATTTTTCCAAATCAAAACACTTGATTTTTGTTAAAACCCACTTCACCAATTTCAAAACAATTTGAAAGAAAATATTTTCCATTTCAATCCCACCTTATTTTTTAACAAACACTCATATCAACTGAAATAAAAACAAAACACATCCAACAACTGACTATAAGAATAAGAAACTAGTAGCTATGCCTAACCTAATGACATAGTGGTGAGCCACGACCCAAGTACAACATTACACTAAGAGGAATTTAAACCCAACAGTTGGACTCCACATGGGTTATCACACCATTTGAGGCCTCAACAAAGCCCGATTCAACTCCATTGTCATCCCCCAATCCCAAACAAACCAAGATAAAAATCTCAAAACCTGAACTACCCCTGGTAACTCAGGTATCAGAATGAGGGGTGGTGATCATGCACTAAACCAGAACCTACCTCCTGATCCCCAACTATCCTAATCTCCATCTATCAAACACCCCAAATAACAAGGGTCTCCTCTAATACCATTTTGTCTTGACCCAACCTCGGTCAAATCTGAACCGATCACCTAAGCTAGTCTGCGACATAGCTCAAGGGGCGTTCCCAATCCCTACAGGCTGGAAAATAGTGACGGACATCAAAACATTAAAAGAGGGAATGATTTTTCCCATAAATAAAAGACAGGTAAATAAATAAATACTGATAGTAAAAAAAATAAAACTAGCAGAAGGAAAAAAAACTGCACATACCTCCGCGTGACATCCTAGGTCACCACCCAACATACTACCATGATCGCATCACAAGTGATTCAAAAAAAAATCCAGAAATTGAAAAGATAAGATAGGCGTGAGCACAAAGATTCTTATTCGGGATTCCATAAACAAACCATGAAATCTATAAGTTCCCATTTCTGATTTAGTCCATAAACCCAAGCTTGAAATACAAGAATGAATGTTGGTTTTTCACATTTTAAAATAAGAAAAATGTTTTTTCCTATTTAAAGAAAACCCAACAAATTCTACATACCAGTTATAAAAACATTTCCATTTTATATACAAGTCAAAGGATGTCCTAAAATAAAACAGGTAAGCAGTGCAAGCTAGAAATAATCTAGTACAATCTAATGTAAACAAGTAACAAAAATAATTAAGTACCACAGGTGATCCTAAACATCCCTATAAGACCCTTTGATATAATTGGCTCGAAACCACATGCCGACGTATGGTGAATCTCCTAAGTCAATTACCAACTGGTCTCCCTTGTGGAAAAAGAAACTAGCAACACTCCCCATCTGGCCTGTATACCTACCAGTGGGTACCAAACCGTCTAATAGGGTCTGATTAAAAACTATCACTCAGTAAACTGAAAGACGCCCATGAGACCATGGTGGTTATATTAATAATATTGTGTATGTAGGAGGCCTCACACGCATGAATCTCCCCACTGTTCCGTCATCGCACTTGCCAACCCCAAACAATGACACTTCCTATTCATTCACCCATAAAGAGTTACAGTAGATATAAGTGCCCCATATATATATATATATCCAATCATTCACATTAAATAAATTTCCAACTGAGCCTTAAACATTACATGTTAAGAGCATTACCCAAAAAACGTCACAAATACCACTTTACATTTTCAATGACAAACAGGCCTTAAAACCAAACTCATGTTATAACACACACAAAAATCCAACTGGGCACACAATTTTGAGTTTCTGATTCAGGATATCTTTTTTAAGTCACACAAGTTTCACTTGAGAATGAAGGATCCATTTTGGAAAAAACAACACAGTTTTTTTAAAAATTCACTTTAATGCGTCATTTTCATTTTAGGGCACATCTATGTGCACACTTAGTGTAACAATGGATGTGCCAACATCTAATGACACACCAATAAACAAGAGTAAATTCCAAAACAATTTCCATATTACTAACCATTACTTTGGAAATCAAATCCATCCAACTACATTATTCCAAAAACTCAAAACCACTCCCTTAAAACAACAAAACTTTTTCCAAATAATTTTAACACATTGTAAAACCACACTATTACCAAGTCACACACACCAAACCAACTTCACAACTATATAGCCTTATAACATCAACATAAGGGTTAGGCATCACATGTAATAACCAAATTTCATATTCAAACAATAGTCATTACAATCTAAATTGATACTAAACATTTCTTAAAAATCATAAATTTTACTTCAAAGAATAAGGACATTTAAAGTAGTATTCTAGGTGCTTTAAACCTAGACATTTCACACAAATTGGTTTGAAAACCTTTTTTTTATAAACCAAACCAACTCTAAAATGGTATACCAAGTAAAACATGGATTCCATAGAGGCATGAACCAAATTTATAATTTTAATTAAAAATCCAAGCATCAAAGGAATGACTTAGGAAAGTAATAATTGTAAAAAACATACACATAATCAAGGGACTATCTCAATATTGTTTTTAACAATTATAATTATCCTAAAAAAATAAAATTCATTAAATATAATTTTTATAAAGGTGCAAATAACATTTATAAATTTAATGAAATCTTGTAAGGGCCTGTGGAAAACTCCAGAAAAGGGAATGTATGGAAACACCTACCTCAAAGGGGAACTGGGTCATACCGAACACTTTGGAACCCTAAAAAAAAGTGGTGACCACTCGTAACCAGACCTCACTCGCACGCACATACCTATATATATATACATAGGTACATAATCCAATGTACGTATTCCCTGATCCATGAGATAATACATACATGGAGGAAATAAATATGTTATATATATACATACCTTAATATATGTGTTCAAACCGATTCAAAGTAGGCCAAAATTCACTACAAAAATTACTAGAACCATAAAAACTCAGCATCAAGGATCAAAGCACACCCAACTAAATTATTAAGAAACCATAAAAATTTTAATACCCATAAAAAAGGCGAGATTCCAAAAAAAAGGTTTATAACCTTACCCACAACATTTGCAGCATAGTGAAACAAGTCCATCCACCTCTCCCTAGGCGGCAGATTCTTGAATATGGTCTAATGAGTTTTGATGCATCTATTACAGTCCCTATTGAAGGAAGAAAAAAGAAATTCAGGTTATCACCCAACCTTTGGTTTGGACGCACCTTTATCGAACGACGAAGAGACTAAAAAAAGATAAAGACAAGGAGAGAAACTCATACCTTGATGATCCGAAAGAGATCCATCAATAAATCAGATGAAACAATGAAGATACATAGGGAGCCAAGGTGGGCTTTTACGCACCGCAAGGTGAACCTGAGGAGGGGTCACATGCCACAGTGTCTCGTCCTAGGGATTGTGCATCACATGGATGGGCCACTTCCTAGTGTGCATCACTGAGATATGGGGAAGGGGTGTTGCGCAAGAGGAAAGGGAAAAGGGGGATGCTGTTCTTTCCTTGATTTAGCAGGAAATACTGTTTTCACATCCATAGAGGGAGTTTGATTGTGTACGTTGCAAGGAGAACCCAAGGGGGGGGGGGTGGCCTTATTGTGCACCTCTCCTTCACTTTCCCTAAAAATTATTTCCCCTTAATACAAATTAAAAAACAAAATTCACACAATAATTAATAAATTTGTAATTATAGTATTAATAATATTAATATTATTAATAACAATAATCATAATGATAATAATAACAATACTATTAAAAATACTTTTTTTAAAATAATAATAATAATAATAATAATTTTTTAATAATAATAACAACAACAATAAAGTAATACTAATAACATACTTAACAATAATTAAAATGATAACGTTGTTTCATTTCATTTCTAAGAATAATAATTTTTATCAATATAATAAGAAAATTATTATTAAAAAATTAAATAAAAATAATATTATCATCTGTGCAATAATAATATTATTGTTATGCTTTTAATATTAACCTTGTTTTATCTCTATAAAATTTCTATTTACTTTATTTCACAGACAATTTATTTTCTTTACCTACTTTTTTTATTCATTTGAATGACTAAGAAACTGCGTATTCTACAAGACCAAACTCATGGTCACCGCTAATTGTGTGGTGACTGTGCATCGACTCAAAACCCACTAAGAATATCAAAGTTTCAAAAATTTAAAACTCAGACCCAAACCCAACTTTGTCCAAAAGACGCGGGGCTGAGAAAATAAAAAAATAATAGGCCCTCATGGTCAGGGTGTGATAGTTCTTCTTTGTATTATTCTTCTATTTCTTCTTCTTCTTTATATTATTCTTATTCTAATTAATGCGTTAACTGGTGATATGTTCTGAGTATACATTTTCCATAACATTTAGTGATCGATTGTTTTTTAATGGGAACTCGAATCGATTATTCGTTAAGTTTTTTTTATTTGTCATCCAATGAAGGTACTACTAATGGTATTAAAGATGTTTCAAGAAACTCAAGACCTACATTAAGAATGAAATTATTTTTTGGATAAATTGGTAGTATAGGATTCATAGAACCTTTTAAACATTTCCACACTAAATTTCATAAAATATTTCTTCTGAAAACCCATTATTTTGATTCATTATATTTTTTTATTCTATTAACTGTTTTACAACAAAAATTTTAAAGGCCTTTTCCTCAGTAGGATCAATTCCAAACTCTAGATATCCAATTTGTTTTGACTATTATACCAAAAGTTTCTCAAAAAACTCATGAATAATTTTCATTTCATTATTATGTTTCACTAGTAGGGAATAGTAAACATTTATCTATTTATTACCATCCTCAATTATTTTATGGTTGTGCCTCCGATGTGGCTCTATGAACCATTTCAAAATACAATTGACATTGAATTAAAAACCCAATTCATTATTAATGTTGTGTATTAACTAATGAATGATATATTTTCTTTAAATGGGTAAGTATTATTCTCAAAATAAAAAATTCCTATACATTTCAGTATTAAATTTTTGATAAAGGATAAAAATATGATAATATTCAACTTTTTTAAGAACTATGAATATTATCCATTGTTTTGAAAAAACTTTCACCATGTCTATTTTCTTCATAATGAAAAAGTAATCTAAGACAATGATATCATAAACCTTTAATGTATCCCCATCACCCTTTCAAGGGATTATATAACCTTGAATCCATAACACTATTACTCTATTGTCTGGTTATAGATGAAAATCATTCCTTACTTTCTCATAGAATGAAAACTATGAAGATTCGGCCTTATTATTCTCAAAAATTATATGTTTGTCAGGTAACTTGTGTGAAGGTAAATATGCATCACTATTAGAAGAATATTCCACCAAATCTGCAAATATTTTGAAAGAAATCTTATATCTATATAAAAATATATAAAATGAGACATTATCCTTACCATGTTCTTTATCAAATTGAAAAAAGGAATAAAATTATCTACCCATTTTAGGATAAAATTGATCAAAATATTTATCTGGTTTCTCCACACAAAAACATTCCTAAACATTTATTGAAATGATACTTTTAAAATTAATTTTGTACGTGTTATACCATGACCTTTAAATGATTATATCTATAAAAATATACCGTTTCAAATATTTTTCTTTGGTTTCCAATAGAATTAGAACTAATCTAAAGATAAGAAAAATAAAAAAAAGAATCAGACTGACATCATTGGATTGTCGTTAGAAGCCGTGATGATAAATATAGAAACCGATGGGGGACATGAGTTTTTGCACCCTTAAATAGGAACTAGGGGAGATGTTTTATCATATGTATTTAAATAAATAGTTGAGATTGAAACCCTTTCTAATTTAATTGCATAGATTTAAAAAAATAATATTTTATAATTTTTATTTGAACTGTCAATGTTTCAAAAATTTTCATCAGAGTGAGGATCATTCTGAGTGAAAAAACATGAATATTTCGAAACTAAATCAATGATTTTGTTAAAAAATGTATCAGAACAGAAAAATTATATTCTATATTGATGAATTTGTCAAATAAATTAAAAACTAGAAGATTACCTTTTATAGTAGAAAGTCTCATTTTTAAGACTAAATAATTTTTCTTGTTTTTTGAAAAAGAAATTCATTACAATAGTTTTATTAAAAAAATGATTTTGAAATTTTTAAATTGAAAACTAATCATGATAGATTTAAAATGAAAACTGATTAAGATATTTTAAAAAAAAAACTAATTAAAATAGTTTATAAAGAAATTGGACAATCTAGAAAACATGGGAAAAAATTAAAATCATGAAATGAATACTTACAATTTAGAAATATGAATTTAAGAAAAAAAAGTTCCTCAAAAAACATACACACTTCTCTTTGAGAACGAATATATTAATATAATGATATTGGTAAACAAAAAGTATATATGAATGATCAAATAACATTTATCATTAATTTATTATATTTAATATAATTAAATCTATAAATACCATAGGGCTTAGTAAAAATATTAGTAAGTTGTTATTCCATTCTAATGAATTGTAAAATTATATATTTTTTAGTGTGTGATCTAGAGGGAAATGGAATCTTATGTATATTTTTTAGAAGGTGAGTTATGTGATAGGTTTTTAAATTTGGAAATAGAACTTTTGTTTTCAAAAAGTATTTTAGTTTTTGTAAAATTCAATCAATAATTGTTAAGTGTGTGTTTCATCCAAAATAGTTGAGCATAAAAACTTTCAGCTACTAGATATTCAACATCAGTAGTGGAAACAATGACTTAGTGTTTTTTTAAAGACCAAGAAACTAAATAGTCTCCTAGGAAATGAAATTTCAGAAATATACATTGTTATTCCATTCTAAATCCACAAAAGTCAAAATCGAAAAATCTTTTTAACTCGAATACATTCTTAGATGAATAGAATAATCCTAAAACCATAGTTCCATTAAGATAATGAAAGTTTTGTTTAAAAAATTTTATATGGGATTATATTGGATATTCTATATATCTAGTACATAATAATATTGAAAACAATAAATTTTATGACTATATGTTAAGTAAATTAAGATTCTAGCCATACATCTAAATGTTTTATGTTCAATTAATTTCTCAGCCTCATTAAGATCTAATGTTTTAGAGGTACCAATGGGAGTACTAATAATTTTAGTATTTTTATACCCAAATTTCTTAAGTATATCCTTTATATAATTATGTTTATAACTATAATTAAATTTTGGTTTTTATAAATTCTAAAAACTGAGAAAATATGATAACTGACCCATTATACTATTTTTAGACATAGACTTCATATAACCCATAGAGGAATATGTTAATGATTGTTGTGTTGAACCAAATATAATTTTATAAAAATATATTTTTTCTATCATAATGTTTTTAATAACTTCATTTTATGAATATTTTTGTATTTGAAGATCCCTTAATAGAATTTGTTTTGTAACAAAAATATAGTTTGTCTATCATAGAAATCTCTATGGGATTTTTTTAATTCCATAATGTTGCTTGGTATGTTTAAAAACTTGTTATGTATGTTTTATATTTTAAAAATTGGGAGGTTTTCTAAATAAAAATCCTCTTCAACATATCCATTAAAGAAAGAACACTTTATATATATTGGAAATAGATTGAAAATAAAGAATGATGTAGATGATAGATGTATTTGAATAACTTCACATATTGCTATTAGGGCATAGGTTTTATTATAGTATATTCCCTCTTATTGGTTATAAAACTAATAAAAATTCTATATTTATTTACCACTATTATCCCATTTTTATCACATTTATTCCATAAGATCCGTTTTACTAAAATTAATGAATCTTGTTTAGGCTATTCAACTAAAGTCCAAATTTTTTTCCTTTCAAATATATTGAGCTCATATTGCATTTATTTTTTCCAATACTCGCCACATAAAGCATCATTTGGATTATTAGGATCAAACTGATTTAAAAATGATAAATATTCAATATCATTTCTCAAAGATATTCTAGTACTAATCAGTTGATCTACATCACCAATGATACATTCACTAGGATGATTCCTAATAAAAAAAACAAATTCTTGTGTTCTAAATATTTTTTTCTACAAAAATAGGTGGAAAATATATTTGGAAAAAATTCAGAAACATATTCTTGGGTTATTTACATTTGAGAATTATTTTATATAATAGGTTGAAAATCAGTTTTATAAATCACATTTGAGGATTTAGGTTGCGGTTGTTTGAAATAAAAAGGATCATTTTCATCAAAAAAAACATGAAATATTTCCTCTATAGTAAAATAAATTTTATTAAGAAATATATTATCCTTAGAAGGTATTGAAGTAACCTAAAAATAATACTTCATCTGATTTTAGTGTAAAGATATGTAAATTATTATTAGTATTCTAGATGAATACTTTTCATAAAAATCATTGATGTGAGAAAATTTTATTTTTATTCCTTTCCACAATTCATAAGGTGTTTTATTAATAAAAAGTCTAATTAAACCTTTATTTACTGTATAACATGTATTACATAAAACTTATTCCCAAATGGTTTTAGAAATTTCGTGTTCACTCAAAATTGTTCTAGTAATCTCTAAAAAAACATTTTTTATTATTTGAACTAAACCATTTTGTTTTGGAGTTATATGAGATGAAAATTTATGTTCAATAACTTTCTTACTACAGAAAGTTTAAAAATTATAATTTTAAAATTCTTTCCCATGATCACTATGAATATTTATCATGGATATGTTTTTCTCATTTTTAAATTTGGATAAAAAATATTTAAAATAATTAAAGGCTTTATATTTTCCTATTTGAAAATAAAAACATTTATATCTAATTTAATCATCAACTAAGTCATATAAATTGTATTTTCCACTAATACATTTAGTAATTATAGAACCAAATAACTCCAATTGAACTAACTACAAATCATAAAATGATTTGACTTTAATAATTTATTTGAATCATTACATTTGTTTCTTACCATATTGAGAAGTATAACAAACATTAGAATTATCACACCTATGTTGTTGTAGATCCTTAAAAAGTAATTTCCTAGTCAATGTAGCTTATTTTATAAGGATACAGTGTCTTAACATTCTATTCTATAACCATTATTGATCTTTTATTTCACATAGGAAAGGTAATTCTTGGCTCTTGTGGTCTTCAATGCATAGTGTGAAAAAATTTTATATCGATTGGAAGAGAGAATAAATTTAGACTTGGAATTGTGTATTGTACATTTATCATTCCTAAAAATTACAAGGTAACCTTCACCACATAATTGAATTTTTATTTTAAGGTTGTACTGAAGACCTATAACAAATAATTTTTTTTAATACAAATCTTTTGAAAGAAGTATAGTGGTAACTATACTAATGATTTCTCTTTGATAATTATCTCTAAAATTTACTTTTCCCCCTTAAATAATGATAATATTCTTTGAGAAATTATTTTCTCTAGTTATGTGTCTTGAAAAACCACTATTCATGTATAAATTTGTTTTTCTTGGTAGAATATTTATTTTCATAAGAACAAATTAATTAGTTTTTTATAACAAAAACCATCTTAGGTCTAGTATTATCATAAAATAGGATTTTGGGTAACCACATATTTCCAAATATATTTTTTTGGTAAAAGGACCATTCCTTAAAAAAATAAACTTTATAAAAATATAGATAATGAAATCTTTTTATAGAATAGTTTTCTTCCAGTTTCCACAACGTTGAACATTGGTGAAAATAATGCACTTTTAGGAACAAAATAGTTGTAAATAAATAGTTGTTTTTTATTTATAAAATCCATTCCAGATTTATTAACATGAAATATAATATTTTTGTACATTTTTAAAAGTTTTCCTTACCAATGGTAAACTTAGACAGAAGTTTCCTCAAACTAGAAATTTTACATTTTCTTTTAGCACATTTTTCCCTAATAGAAATATAACTAGAAACATGTTCAACTAAATCATTTTATAATGTTTTTTTCTAAAATAAATTTCTCTATACCTTTTGAAAAATAGTAATTTTTATAATTATCTTTATCAATATATTTATAATTATATAATATTTCATTAGTTAGAATATTTAGTCTTGATTTTTCATTTGCAAGTTTTTCTTTTGAATTATGAAGATTTTTTTAAAAACATTACAATTTTCACTTTATAATTTTTTTTTCAAATATGGAAAATTATTCATAACTAGGTAATTTTTTATCATCTTCAATTTAAGAAGATTCTTCCTCATAAAATGTTGAATTTTTTATCATTGTTATGATAGTTTTTGTTTAAAGACATATTTGTAATGGAATCAGTAGTGTGTACATTTTCCCATTGAAATTAATTTACCATGAGTATTTTTTCATAAAGTTTAATGTGCCACTATCTGGAATATTCATTATAATAAGAATTTTATGAAATATTTTCACCAGTCGAACTCCATGTGTTGGAATATTTAAGACTTTTCTTACTTTTATACATATAGTATTTGTTCATATTTCTGTGTGAATTTCTTTCCTTACTATCTATCCTTTTAATCTTAGGGAAAATTGATCATATATTTCCTACCTTCTTGCATTCATAACAAGTAAAATAAATATATTTTCTTTCATTTTTATCCTTATTTCCATTTTTTATCTTTACTAAAAATATTTCTTTCCAACTATCTTGTTCATCCTTCTGAAAAGATTAGCTAAATAATTTTCAGAATGTTCTGATGAACTAGAATCATATTAAAAAACAATTTTCATATTTCTTGTGAACTTTACTACATTCCCTTCTGACTGAAAATTAGTAGGATTTTTTGGAGTTATAGAAAACTAAACTCCACCATTTTTATTTTTAGACTTTTCATCATATCTCTTTAATCATTATTCATATTTCATGTTGGTATCAATAATATAATCAAGATTTATATTTGTAATAATCTTTATTTCCTCATAAGTAGTTATTTTAGATACCCCTCAATGGGAATTATATCAATATTATTTTTTCCAAAATATCATCATCAAGATCATTTTCACCAAGAGACTGTAAAATATTGATAATTTCCATTAACCGTTGGAGAATCATGGGATCTATCTCGAATGTTATACATTAAAAATATTTTTAATCATATATTTGAATGAATATTATTGATTCAATGACTTAAATGTACCAAAATGGGTTACGTGAAATTTTCTTTAAATAATATTTACGTTGTTAAAAGATGATATATCAATTTAAATATTCCTAATCATAGAACACAATAAAGAATCTTTGAATTTGTATTTTAGAGGTTCTTATATCTTATCAACATTAGTAAAATAAACAAAATTCTTATGAAGAATATTTTAATTCCCAGTAATTATAAAGTAATTATCACATCCAATGTTTAATATAAGATTTTTAATTATATCTCTCCAGTACTCAATGCTATTCTCATCAATTATAGGCCATTGGCTAAGATTTATTTTATCAAGAGACACTTTATTCGTACTGTCTGTATTAACTATAAACTAAAACTCTTTTTCTACTAAAACATGTTTTTGTAACAACTTTTATAATGAAATAGTTTATATATAAACATAATAATCATTTTGTTGATAAAGAAATTAAAAAATCAGTAAATATAAGTACTAAAACTTGTTCTGATAAAAAATTTTGGATTTAAAGAGTAACTAATATGGTTACTATAATATGGTGTTAATTTTATCATAAAAAACTATTAACTATAAGAAAAAAAAAATCTTTAAGAAAAAATGACTAGAATGATGGACCACCTAATGATTAGAGTGGGAGAATTGGAAAAAAAATCTTTTGATTATATCATAGTATTCTTTAATCACTATCACAAATAAACATATAAAACAAATAATAATAGGGGTTTGAAAAATATATATTGTAACATGTAGAGTGTAATTAATACTTTTAAAAACAATAAATATAGTATATAGTAAAAGTATGATTGAATTACAAGATATATTAAAATATTTAACTCTTTTAACTTTAAGAGTAAATGTAATCAATGAAATTAAATTAATGTATATGATTATTTATACTTATAGTTGACTCATTCATTCCTTATAATTAAATCCCTCAATATGATGATCTGAATAAGCTCCATTGTTCTAACCTCAGAATCCCTTGATACAGTGATCTATATCTATCTTCGTAGACTTGAATGTCCTCAATCCAATGGATTTGATTCACTATATTTCTATCCCGCCAATCACTCAATCATTATAATTATCAAAATCAGAATAAAAAATAAAATGTTATAAATTAAAAAACCTTGATAATGATTCATTAGTATGAAAACTCTCTAAGTATTACAATGACTAATAAGGCGTAGTTAATGCTAATAAATATTTATTAGCCTTCAGTTTTGAATATTTATCATCTCAGAACTCTTAAAATGTAATTAAATTTATTAGAAAACCTATAACAGTCATATTTATTTGTTTGTTGTTATAAAGACCCATAATTTACATAAATTTTTATTACTCTAGAATTGAATCATTCTTATTACAACATATAACAAATCCATGATAGGACCGTATAAGTATAGTGTCTTCGGAAACTGGGAAGAATAAACAAATGGTTCATAAATCAACATCATGGTCTCCTGTTTATTACATCATATCTAGAGTCACTTTTTGGAATATCCTACTTAATACCCTTCTTCCTGACCTGGGGAAAAGAGAACATACAATAGGTTAGCTCAAATGCTCAGTAAGGGAAAACAGAGGAAATATCAATCATATCATATTCATAAGAACATAACATTATGAAAATCTTATCCTGCAAAGGAGATCATATTATCATGACATGGGATAAATCATAGTTGTGAAATGAAATCCCAATATTCATATCATTAGATATGAAACTTTTTGGCATAAACACATGATCATAGAAAATCATTTCATATTAGTCAAGACTCATTGCCAAGACCATCATAGCGGACAAAGTCTATTACCGAACTGGGTTCACTCCTCGTTCCAGTCCTGTATCACTGAACCAGATTAACTTTCCATTCCATCTATGTCTATCTCATGAGATATAAATCTTTACCCAATGTATTTAAGGGAGATATAGGTCCCACCCATCTCATAATGAAACCATTCTTATGTGTGCAACAAAATCATAAATCATACATCATAGCATAACCCATGTAACAAAAATGGGATTCTTAAACATCATGCCATCATAACATAATCCATATAAGATAAAAGGACTTCATAAAAATAATTCCATCCTAAAATAATCAAATCAATGTAATAATAGGGACAGAAATAGGACCCTATATTATCTTAGATGGAAAATAATTTTGATAAAACACTTGAACTCCATTCTTAAGGAAATACCCTTTTTACTTCAAAAACATTTTCCCTTTCTCAACACGTCATCAAATTTTAAACTAAAAGAAGTTAATTGAAAATAAACTTGAAAACATGTAAAGTAAGCTTCATGGAAATAATCCATTCTTTCTGTATAAATTAATAAAAACATTCCTCTCGTACTTTGGCTGGAAAAGTCAAAAAGCATCTTGTACTAAAAATGACAAAATATTTCTTTCATATCTTTTACTAAAAATTAACCAAAAGGTAAAATTGGATTTAAAAAATGTAGGATGATAGAAATAACATTACATATTGAGGAAATATGGATGTGGATGATAAATATACCCCATTAAATTCTGAAGTATAAACAATCTCAGATAAAAATGAGATTGCGAGATTTTCCCTTACCTTAGGTCCGATATGCTTTGTACATATCTGAACCTCCTGTATATTGATTTAAATAATTTCATTTAATTATTCCAAAATCATACTCATTTTTATGATATCATATATGTTCATATTCTTATCTTCTTATTAGTAATATTTTATTTTTGGGTGTTCACTGCTTTATGTTATGATGTGTGTTTTGTCGAATAAATTCTCATTCCTCTTTTAGGTTATAGCCACATAATTTACATAATGGTAGTAGTATAATATATATCATATTTATTCATTAAATTCATTTATATAATCATGGTTTAATGAATATCATGTAGAACGAATCACATCGCATCGTGGAGACGGTAAGCCGTACGTATGCACGGGCGATGATATCATTCCCATAATTATTTAATGGTATTGGAGTTGACGATAGAATGTATAAGAATTAGTATCATGTTATAATAGTAATATATAGTTATTATTTACACCATTATACCCATCCAAATAAGGTGGTGGTGGAAAACAGATTACACCACGGCGTGGAGACGGTATTTCATACGTACGCACGCGTGGTGATTTATTTTTCGGTAGGATGGATAGAAGGTGAAATAGGGTTGTTTTATATTTATAATAACATATCAGTATATGAGTGATACTAATGTTATTAATTTATAATTAAAAAAATAAAGAATAATAAGTATAAGAAGAAATAAATTTGAATGGATCGGTAAAGGATATTACCTCTTCTTCGATGCACCTCTTCTAAACCTCCTCTTAGGGCACTATCGTTGGTATTTGAAGAAGACCAAGACATCTATTATGTTTCTTGGGAAGTGGAGAAGATAAATTTTCAAGGGTTGGCCGAGCTTGATATCTCAAAGTGGTGTGAGGAGGAGAGGGAGGAGGTACCCTTTTATAAGGGAGGAGAGGGGCACCTTTGGAAACATAAGGAATATTAATTAATAGTAAATTCAATCCCCACGTAAAAACCTCCAAAAATGACTCAATTAGATGATGATATGAGATATGGTTTTAATATCATCATCCAATAAAATTTATACATGTTGGAAATTTATTTTAAACCTTATCAAATTTATTTATCCTTATTTAATCTATTTAATTTTATTTGCGGTAATAATATTCTAAATTTTAAATTATTATAAATAATTACTTATGTGATTTTAATTGTACATAATTGGATAATTTATAATATTTTAAACCATATAAATTTGAATTTATAATTTTTAAATATTTTTGTGATTTTTAAACAATTTTATAATATTTTTTTTTTATAAAATAACAATAGTGTCAATTTTGACACTATTCATTTATTTGAATTTAAATAAAATCCAAAAAGAGGATATATTTGAAACAAAATATTTAATATACTCCTAACATGTAATATTATTCTATAAAATTCTTGGATCATATTAAATAGTTCATATAATATTTATTTTAATATTTTTGAAACCATTTATTTGATATTTCAATCAATAAAATAATTTCAACATCCCTATTGTGTCATCATTAATGATAATTATTTAGTTCCAAAAAATAATAAATAAATTCACATGATGTAGATAATTTTATTATCTTTCTGGAGAAAATTCATTTTCGATGTTTTATGAAGTTTATCACTAAATTAAAATTATTACACTTATAAGATATTAGAGAGTGACATGTTGTCACTTTCTTTGGTTTTAATTATTATTATATCATTTTCAGGGTCAATAGTCCATGAAACGAATCAATTACGACACTTAGGTGATATGGGTCAAGGTTTATTCATCCAATTGAATTTTGGAAGGTGGTAGGGTAATTTTATAATTTTATTTTTACCCTTAATTACCCGATTTACCTTTAACTGTAGTAAATAAAAATTACTGTAGTTAATATTCATAATGTCAAAAAATAGTAACCTACTGTCATAATTTGGACCCACTCAAAATAAATATGGAATATATTTTTCATAATTCAAAACACAAAAGTTTCAGTAATTAAATTAAAATTAATCCCGTTGTTAAGGAAACATGTTTTAAAAGTTAAAACATTGTCAAAGATTGAAATGTTTTTACCTATGAATTAAATGTAAAATTAATTGAATTGATATAAATTATATTAAATGGTAAAAATATATTCTATTTATACTTTTTAACCATTAAATTTTATCATTTAACCATATAAATTATCTTGATGAAAAAAATTTGTTTTCAAGAAAAAATAACATATTTTTAATATTCATCAAAATATGAAAGTTATCAGAAAAGTATAAAAAATTTATCCAATGTAAATTTTTATATCCTGATTCAATATAATAAGTTTATTTTGTAAAATTGAACTTATAAAATTGTCAAAAATTATATTTAAAATGGGTGCGCCATCAAAAGACGATAAAACTGCATTTTTTTAAAAATACTTCTTTTATCCGAAAAATTGATTTTGATTTATTATCTCATTATAGAAAATGAGTAATATGAATTATAATGTTATAAAATTAAAAATTCAGTTAATACTATTCATAAAATCTAGTTCATAATATTATAATAATATATCATTGTTTAGTGAAACTCGTTATTGTGTACAACGCAAGCTATCGAGGAAGGTTGCTCTTGCGTGTAACCCAAGCCAAGCCAGTGTTGTGTGTATTGAAATATTAATTTGATGTTGCGTATAACATAATAAATTAAAAAAAATATTTATCATAAACTACTGTTCATATGATGGACTAATTATTGATTATATATCTTATGAACAACCTGAGGGTTAGTCTGACGTATCAGTACCAAGTTCTATATGATGGTCAATACTTTTTTCAGTCATGTATACAAGACATAAGTCTAGACACTCCTATGAACAATGTTAATTTTGATGTATCATACGCACCTTTAGTCCAAGGTATCAGATTTTTTATTATAAAGTTTATATATTTAATACATTATAAATAATTCTATGTGTCGTAGAAAGAAATGTGTTTTATAGAAACTCACTAAAACACATGGGAAATAAAAATTCAGTAAACATAGTTTAAATAAAGTGTTTGTGATTTCCAAAACTAAAGAAATGAAAAATTAATAAGTAATAATTATCCAAAAACAATATATATGTAACAACCTATGATTTTATAGTATGTTATCTCTTCAATGTATTTCAATAACTTGCACTACATGCAACACCGAGATTCTAACACCCTGCGACCAATCAAACTAGCCATTATGAACAGTAATACCCACTTTTTGAAATTTTATAAATTTTATTTTTCCAAAAAGACTACATTTTTTAATTCGAAATATCTAAATTAGATTATGGTGAATTTTTGGTACTTTTCTGAAAACTTTCATTTTTTGATGAATAGTACTAAATTTTAATTAAAAACAAAATTTTTAATCAAAATAATTTATAGTGTTAAATTATACATTTGTGTGGTTTTAAAGTATCATTAGATTATATTTTTATTATTTAATATAATTTAGGTCATTTTGTGTAATTTCATTTTTAAACTGAGAATAAACAAGTGTTGATCTTTTGATAGTTATTATTTCATAAAAACACGCTTTTTTGTTTTGACAATGGGAATAGATTTAAAATTAATTTTTTCCACTTATGTGTTTTGAATTTGGAAAAATGGATTCCATATTTGGAATCATGAGGTACAAATTGAGTTAATAGGTAACATTTAGTTTTATACATTATGAATAATTACTTGGGTAAATATTTTATTTACCATGGTTAAAGGGTAAATCTGGTAAATAGTGGTAAAAAATAATATTATAATAATATTAAATTACCCTATCTTGTGTCCTAATCCTATTGGTTGATACATGTATGACCATGGGAATCCATGGGTCTATTTTGGGACTCCATGAAGCCACATGGGAGTGATAATTACATCTTACATTTATTAATCTAATGTAATGAAAAAAATAACAAAAGCTTGTATCCTTTAGTGAAACATTTTTATATTGGGTTATATAATTTATATCTTCAACTATTAATATTTATTATAAATCTAAAATTATTTCCTACATAATGGTATTTTTTTTATAATTTTTAGACATTAAATAATTTAATTTATTTATGACACAATGATGATGCAGTAATTACCATAATAATGAAATATTAAAATAATTGATATTATAAATTTCCAAATAAATGTAAATTGAAACATAAGATAAATTAAACTAATTTTCAAGGTTAATATGTCATGTTTGGGATTGTTAAATAAATTTTATTCTAAGTAATAAAATTTTTATGGCTATCAAAAAAATAAAATACTAAATAGTATCAAAATTGACATAATTGAGTTTTTAAAACAAATGCTATATTATTAATTGATATAATATTCCTAAATATATAAGGTTAAGCCAAATGAAATATATAAGGTTATATATATTAAAAATGAACCACATGTGGTTTTCTTGTCTTGTTATAGTAAGTTTATTAACCTTATAATAAAAAAATACAAATAAAAATGGTAAATGTCAAACTATTTAATCAAGAGTTAAATCTAAAAGATAAGGTTAATATGATGACCTAAACATGTCTAAAACATATTTGTTGAAATTTTTTAAACCCATACACACCTTAGCTTCTAAATAATTCATTTTTGAACCATTATAAACCAAAAATGATTTTATTATAAAATAATATTTCAAGCTTTTCCTAAAGTGACCCTCACATCTCTTATAAAAGGGCACTTCCCCTTCTTTGAATTTTACAGCTCCAAAGCATTTTGGATAGGCCAAAACCTACCCAAATATCCTCCCATCTTTCCTCCATTCATCATAGGGGCTTTTCATAAGTCATAAATCCAAACTAAGGAGTCCTTTTGATCAAATACAAAGGAAGATCCCGAAGAAGAGGTAAATATTTCATCACCGCGTTCAAGTTATTTTCTTATTCCACTTCCTATTTATTTGCTGTTTCCATTATAAAAAAATAACTCTAGTATATTCTATATAATTTTATGTTGTTATAAAAATGGTAAAAACATATTCATTATTCTATCCATACTATAAATTACAATTTCACCATACGTGCGTATGTACGGCTTACCATCTCCACGTCGTGGTGTAGTTTGTTGTTCAAACATTTCATTATTTGGATGAGTATAACAATGAGTATAACTGATGTAAATAATAAATCTAACATATTAATGATTCTATATATCTGATATTACATCTAAATAAATACGATTTCACAGTCAATATAATGATATTGTCGCTCGTGCGTATATACAGATTACCATCTCCATGACACGTTGAGATTCATTCCCACGTTCACCATTCAACAATGATTATAAAAATATATATTATTAATAAGAATGCAATATAAGAAATAATAATTCAAATTAGGATATATATATATATATATGTATGTCTGTACTTACATTTTTCTTATTCACTTATTTCTGTTCAATACGATATTAAAATGGAAACAACGTTTATGCATACGTACGACTTACCGTCTCTATAAACAGTACCTTCCATTTCACATATCTATCTATTATAAATATTTATAATCTAAATATATATGATATATAAATCAATTTTTATATTTTCTAAGTATTTAAATCATGATCTAAAGGATACAATCAAAATTAACAACTTAAAACATGTACGATAAAGAAATAGATTATTACCCCAAATGTTAATTTAACATGGAAATCAATATGAAATGGGTTGTATAATGTCATAAATGAATCATGTATGATATAATAAATATAAATATGGTTTTTTTATAATTCAATAACATACTATGGTCATTATACAAGAGGTTAAACGTACACTCAACCAAAAGGAAAGTGCATGGTAAGGGTTATTTCCTAAATCTCATTATTATCTGAGATTGTTTATGTGTATGTATTTACTGGGAAATATTTATCCTTGATACCAATATTTCATAAAAATGTTTTCAAAAGGAATATTTTATAGTTTTATGGGAGGGCCTATTTAACTAGATCATCATTTTAAATGTTTTAATGATTTATCAATCTAAATCCTTTTAATTAATGTCCATGTTTTCAAAATGATTTTAAGGATATATTTATATGGACATGAATTTTTTTAAAATTTTAATTCCATTAAAAAGATTCAAAGTGGTATGGGACACTTTGATTCAAAAATATCATTTAAATTAATTCCTTTATAAATTCATGACTTTTGAATGTCTTCATGAAAAATAGATATTTCTCTCAAAGAGTTTTAAAAATCATTTTCATCTATGTCAACATCCATTGATGGATTCTCAAATTTTTTAAAGTTGATTTATTATGATATAAATCTTCTATATTGTGTTGAATTATTTGGGATATATTTGACTGTGGATGTTTTATTTTTATACCATTCATGGTTTATGGTTAATGTATTGACATTTTGTATTCTAGTTTTAATATGAATGTTTATGTTATGTTTCAACCTTTTCATATGAAGAATGTATTGTACTTATTATGTGAGTGGTGGAGCCCGCTATTGCTCCTCGGTGCATCTGTAGGTCTCATGAGACAATTAGATATGGAATTGGATGAGACCTTTCCCAATTTGATATATGGTTTTGGTCTAGGCCAAAATCATTTTTAGATGCCTTGGATGAGGCCTTGACCAGAAGTTTCAAAATGTTTGGCATTATACATTCCCTAATTATTAAAATAATATTAATGGTTCATATGGTTATTCGACTAGTAGAATAACCATGACTATGTTTTATTATGGAATTATTTACTCAGCTCAAATTTCTTCCGAAAAGTGTTCATGTTTATTATTTGTAATGGCATGTGTTTTAAATTATTTACCATGCCTATTGTTAATGTTATCTTCTGATAAATTTTTTACCCTTACTGAGCATATGATCTCACCCCTTTATTATGTTTTATTTTCCCATGATTTCCACGAAGTGTATTCAGATTGATATGTAGGGTTAAGCTAAAAAGGAATAATAGCATTGTTAAAGAACTATCTACGCTATATTTTATGTTTGAAATTGTAATGTGAAGTTGATGTATGTAATATATTTCCAAGAGTACAAAACTGATCGGTATTTCAGGACATGATTTCCTAGTATCAAGACAATGTATTAAAATAATACATCGATTCTGTGTAACTGGGGTCAGGGCGTTACAATTGGTATTAGAGGAAGTTTATAAATACCCTTGGAAACTAAATTTAGAAAAAAATATGATTTGATAACATTAAACTAAGATAGAATTTGAGGATTAGTATAGAAGAACTTCCTAGAATTTTGGTAATGTAGAGATTTTGTGTATTTTCACAGAAATACATCCCTGTCTAGATTTGAGCAGGTAGAGGCGGCTCTGGCAAAGATGTACCTAGGAATGAAAACTCTGACAAGTAGTTTCGAGCTTGACTCGTGGTATCCTGGTACATGAAAATGGGCCTTGATACACTCTTGGTTACGACACTCGCATGGGATATGCTGAGGATAATTCACATTTCCATTACAAGCCATTATGAAGGATTTAAGAGTAAATACTTCTAAAATAAAAAATTTTATGATTATAGATTATATGCATAATCATTTCAATTTATGTTAGATATTTTACAAGTTTGGAATTATGCATTGTGATTCATAAACTAACCTTGTGTATTACATTGGTTAGAAATGACACCTAGTAGAAGGAATGAGAAATCCAACAATACACATGATCCAAAGAGTAAGAAGGATCATATATTTCATGGTTTTAAGACAACATTTAGAAGGGAAAGAGTCTCCCACATATTCTCATCATATGAAGAAATAGTACCATGTGTTAATAAGTTATGTAAGGAATTCTTTGAGTCTTATGGATTTGAAGGGAAGCAAGACAAGAAAAGGATGTAGGAGAGAAATACGGATAAAGGGAAGATGGGAAAGAAGGAATTTCCCATATGTGATAAATGTGGAAAGAATCACCTTGGTAAAGGCTTGAAGGGAATTGGAGTTTGTTATTAGTGTGGGGAAAAAGGACACTAATTACATGATTTTAAGTTTAAGAAAAAGGTTTCAAATGTACAATGCTTCATCTGCAAGGAGTTGGGACACTATGCGAATCAATGTCCAAATCATCAGAGTATACACCAAATGCAGCTATTGGATAACAATAAAGTTATGATACTACCAAAGATGAAGAGGAATGATTTGAGTTATTATGATGTTTTTAAATTATTTTTTCATTTGATTATTGTATTAATGTTGTACATGTTATAAGAATTATAGGGTATATAAGATTATACTGTACTACTATTTCATTAAGGACTTCAGATTGTGTAGAACCAAGAAAATTTACTCAATAGTAGGTTAATATTTTTTGGAAAATAAATGGTTGAGAGAAAGATAAACCATAATATGGTTCTGATACTAAGGTAGTGATTTTGGAATAAGATATGAATGATTTGGATAAATTATATGGAATATTATTGACTACCTTGAAACAGATTAATGATTTGTATATTCCATCATTATTGGAGTTTAAAACATTTTTAGATAAAAGGAGTATATCCAGTATTTTATATGAAATAAGGTATCATGAATGTAATCAATAAGGTTTTATGGTAATTCAGGGTGTTACATTGTTTTAAAAGAATACATGATATTACCTGGAAAAAATGATCTTCATTGTGTTTACCTTTAATATAAATTTTGGACTCTGAGTTTGGAAATAAGTATTTTGGATGTGTCTAAAGGTTGGAATCGATTAAGTTTTACATTGGATACTATTGTTAAGGTTAAATAATTTCTAGATATTATTTTTGGATTTTCATAAAAAGGACCACTTAGAGGCCGAGCGACAACCCATCGCGTCCGGCATGGCCACGAGACTTGAACCCCGAACCGAAGGGCGACAAGGGTGGATCACCTACCACTGAAATACATGATGTATTAGTTTGTATAATGTAGTTTTTTCTAAATATTCTGACAAATGAATTATAAATTCCTTATTTTTGGAACCCTACACGATTAGGATAAATAGAATATTTTTGAATTCTATTATCTTTTGTAGTGAAAGACGAGTTTGTGGTAGGAATTAGTTGAAGGATGAATCTATAATGGTCATGTATTTTTTTCCTCTTGTTCTATGAATAAATTAATTCTTAAACTTTAGGGAAGGGATCTTAAAATAAGAAATGTGTTGTCCTAATACCTTTTGTTTTGTTGAACCGGTGATATTTTAAATCATCATAGATTGATTGCTTTGAGGCCCTTAATTTTAGAGTTGTTTGTGATCAATGAACTCAATCACTTCTTATAAATGTACACATTTTCCTCCAACTATCTATCTCTAATTTTTACCAATTTTCTCCTAATCGAGATCATAATTTGGTGGTGACTTTTTCATTTCCTTTTCCCTCTTATTAGGACTAAATTTTATTAACCCAATTTCTGATGTGGGTTTTCCACAAAGGTACTTTTCTATTTTAAAATTTTATTTTTGAAGTTCAATTTCAAATTGCGAGGATGAAATTTATTGAAGGAGGGGATAATGTAACACCCCATGACATTATAGTATGTTATCTCTTCAAAGTATTTCAATAACTTGCGCTATACTCAACACCGAGATTCTAACACACCATGACCAATCAAACTAGCTGTTATGAATAGTGATACCCACTTTTTCAAATTTTGTAAATTCTATTTTTCTAAATGGAATTAATTTTTGAATTTGGAATATCAAAATTATCTTAGGTTGAATTTTTGGCACTTTTCTGAAAACTTTCAATTTTTTATGAATAGTACTAAATTTAAATTAAAAACAAGTTTTTTAATAAAAACAATTTATAGTGTTAAATTATACATTTGAGTGGTTTTAATTTATAGTTAGATTAAATTTTTATCATTTAATATAATTTAGGTCATTTTGTGTAATTTCACATTTAAACCGAACATAAACAAGTGTCGATCTTTTGATAGTTATTATTTCTTTAAAACACGCTGTTTGTTTTGACAACGGGAATTAATTTTAGATTAATTTATGTCATTTCTATGTTTTGAATTTGGAAATATGGATTCCATATTTGGAATCATGATGTCTAAATTGTGTAAATATGTAACTTTTATTTTTAGAAATTATGAATAATTATTTCGGTAAATATTTTATCTGCCATGGTTAAAGGGAAAATCCGATAAATTTGGGTAAAAATAATATTAAAATAATTTTAAATTACCCTAACATATGTCCTATTCCTATTGGTGGATAAAATTCTTACAATGGGGATCCTTTTTGTTTTGATTTTGAGACCCCATGGAGCCACATGGGAGTGATAACGACATTTTACATTAATTAATCTAAAGTAAAGTAAAAAATAACAAAAGCATGTATCTTTTAGTAAAACATTTTTATATGGTGATATATGACTGATATATTTGACTATAAATATTAATTAGAAATATAAATAGATTTACTACATAATGATGTTTTATTTATAATTTTTAGACATTAAATAATTTAATTTATTTATGACACAATGATGATGTAGTAATTATCTTAATAATGAAATATTAAAATAATTGATATTATAAATATCCAAATAAATGTAAATTGAGACTTATGATAAATTAAAATAATTTTATAGTTTAATAAGACATGTTAGGGTTGGTTAAATAAATTTTATTTGATGGAATAAAGTATTTATTTCTTTCAAATAAATCAAATACTAAATAGTGTCAAAATTGACATAATTGAGTTTCTTTAAAAAAATGACACATTATTAATTGATATAATATTCCTAAAAATATAAGGTTCGGAAAAAGAACTTATATAAGGTTATATATATTAATAATTAACTATATGGGGTTCTCTTGGCTTGTTATAGTATGTTTATTAACCATATAATATAAAAATACAAAGAGAAATGGTAAATGTCAAACTATTTAACTAAGATATAAATCTAAAAGATAAGGTCAATATGATGACTAGAACCTATATAAAACCTATTCTTTGAGAGGGTTTCGACCCATCCCCACCTTAGCCTATAAATAATTCATTTTTGATACATTATAAACAGAAAATCATTTTATTATAAAATAATATTTCATGATTTTCTTAAAGTGACCCTCACCTCTCTTATAAAAGGGAACTTCCCCTTATCTTAATTTTAATCCTCCGAAGACTTTTGGCTCAGCAAAACCCTACCAAAATATCCTCCCAACTTTCCTTCCTTCATCTTAGAGGCCTTTTATTGGTCATAAAGCGAATCTAAGGAGTCATTTTGATCAAATCAAAAGGAAGAACCCGGATAAGAGGTAAATATTTCATCATGTCTTTCAAGTTCTTTTCTTCTTCCACTTCCTATTTCTTTGTTGTTTCTATTCTAAAAAAATAACTCCAGTATCTTCTATATAGTGTGTTGTTATTATAAAAATGTTACAACCATATTCCTTATTCTATCCATCCTATAAATGACAAAGTCACCATATGTGCGTATGTACGGTTTAACGTATCCACATCGGGGTGTAGTTTTCTTTAAAAGGCAATGTCCCGGTCAAAGACCAAGACACAATTTATTAAAATCAAGAAAAAAATTACATGGGTTTTAAAGAGGAAATATTAATACAATATTTTTTATATAGAGGGATAAGGTCAACCGACAAATCGCCGATCCACGTAATGGCCTAGTTGATTCCCTTGTTAGTGAGACCATCTACCACCATATTCCCTTTACGGTAGTTGTGGGTGGAAATGTATCTGAGCACCAGAAGTGAGTCAAGGAAGTTTTTCCAAATTGTAGTAAAAGGCCAAAAAAGATAAACCAAATCATTCTATATTTCTTTAACAATGGTGGTGGAGTCAATTTCAATAAAGATATTGTTCCATCCTTTTTGTTTCACAAATTTAATGTCATGAGTCTTTGCCAACATCTCAGCTTCAAGGGAAGAGGTGACACCAGAGCTTCCATAGAAACAACCATGGAAAATACCACAAAAATTCTCTTAAAATGGATCTACAACCCACAGGTCCCGAATTTTCCTTTAGAGGCACTATCCAAATTGATCCTAATCCATCCAGGAAGAGGGGCTTCCCAGAACACCTCGGAAAAGAATTTCAGCTAAGTGAAAATTCCATTAATCCTAAGACATTTTAGGATCACAAAGTCACAAATCGAGTTGTCACAATAAGATTTCTGGATCACGGTGACATTCCTAATGGAAATCAGAATTCTCTTCCGACCTGTAATAAATTTGGAAGAGTAATTATTATGAATAATGACATGTCTATCGTACAAGATAACATGTAGGAGGTCCAAAATAGTAGATAGGAAGAGGTTCATGATTTTTTGTGAAGAATCAAGATCCAAATACCATTTTAGCTGAGAGAAAATAGTGTCAGAAAATAACCATATGAAATCAAACATGTTAGTAATAAAATTCTAATGAGGAGTTGGGTAGTTTGTTATTCAAACACTTCATTATTTGGATGGGTATAATAACAAGTTTAACTGATGTAAATAATAAATATAAAATGTTAATGATTCTATATATATGATATAACATCCAATTACATATTATTTCACGATCAATATAATGATATTGTCGCTCGTGCGTACGTACATATTACTATCTCCACGATGCGATGAGATTCATTCCCACATTCACCATTCAATGATGATTATAAAAATATATATTATTAATAAATATGTAATATATGAAATTATAATTCTATTAGGGAAATATATATATATGTATGTACTAACATATATCTTATTCACTTATTTCTGTTCAATACGATATGAAAATAGAAACAATGTTTATGCGTATGTACGACCTACCGTCTATATAAATGATGCCTTCCATTTCATATATATATCTATTATAAATATTTATATTCTAAATATATATGATATATAAATCTTGTATTATATTCTGGAAGTATTTAAATCATGATCTAAATGATACGATCAAGAATAACAAGTTAAAACACGTACGATAAAGAAAGAGATTATGGCCTTAAATGTTAATTTAACATGTAAATAATTATTAAATGGGTAGTATAATGTCATAAATTCATCTTTTATGATATAATATATAAGGCCCCAGCCTTAAACATTATCTAATCTTGAGTTATTACAGGATTACACCTTGAGGATCTTTTCAGGTTTAGAATTTTAGAGAATTAGATCATAAAACATGCATTAAATTCCACATTTAAACAAAGTGGTTACATAAAAGATAGTATTAATTTTTCCCATCAACAGAAACATATTTAAAATAAAACATGGATTATTTCTTGACACCTCATTGAAACTATCATCATATCATGTACCTTTCCCTTGACCTATGAAAAACATTTCAAAAACTTGGGATGAGCATAAAAAGCTCAGTAAGGGATATAAAATTATGGAAAGGAAACATGAGTACATATATACATAAGAATGAAATCATACTTTACCCATAAAACATAAGCACTTTAACATACCTCATCAAATCATGAATAAATCATAGAAATCATAAGATATAAAGGTAACTTGAGGAATTCATAACATTTTTACGTAGGGAGCAACCCTCTTGGTTACGTTTGGAATACCCATCACAGTATATTCCCTAAATCTCTTCGGAGAAACCTCAATGTTTAACCCCTTTACATTACCCAATGCATTGGAGAGCTATATTGGGCACACCCGCCCTTAGTTTATCACGGAACCACCCATCTTCATAACAATGCCCAAGAACCATAACATAATCGTATCGCATAAAACATGCATAAGGGAAACATAACATTTCCACATTTCAATCACAAGATATCAATAAAACACATTTATATAATAAAAACATTATGAAAAATATTTTCAATACCAAAATAAAAGAAAAGTAAAACATGGTATTTATTTTTCATTTAAAAAAGGTATGGCTTGTAGAGGAATCCGAAACTCAAATAATGGTCACGAAGGCGGAGAAGTCGTTGTCGCCACATACGTACGACAAAAACATTCCCTTTTGTCATTTAGTAAACGCTTCATATAAGAAATATTCCTTTTGAATAAACAAAAAAGTCAAAGGGGTTTATACACTGTATAAAAGAAGGTTTTGTATAAAAAAAATATGCCTCAATAAAAGGAGATTGAGACGAAGTCCCATACCTCGGGTCCAACTTGACTCGATCGTTCTTTAACATCCTGAATAATAAACTTGAGTTAATTTCTACTTGATTAAGAACATTTTTCAAGTTCATTATTCCTTTTGTATCACTTATTACAATGTTTTGAACACTGTTGGTCGGAGTGGACACTCAAGAGGGGGGGGGGGGAATTGAGTTCCAATTAAAATTTTCTGTTAAAAACAGTTTCTAATAAAATCCCCAATTTCAAAAACAAATTAAACTGTAGTGAATTTATATAGATTATAAAGGTTCAATTAGCTTCTCAAAGATTGATTAGTTCTCAGTTAACTTAATCTTATGATTAAATTAGCTTTTGAAACTAATTTACTGATTTATAATAAATATAAACACTTGCGAATTTAATTATCAAAGTAGCTTTGAAGATAGATTATATTTCGAAGTCATAGCAGCGGAATATGAAATAAATATGTATAGTATGGATATAGAGTAACTGTAAACACAGAGAAGTAACCAAGAGGTTCAGTCTCAAGCCGAGACTTAGTCCTCTCAAAAGTTTATATAAAAGTGATCCACACCCTGGATCGGGGTTAACAACAGTGAACACACTGTCCAGGTCACAAGACCTCTACCACAGTTCTACGTGGGAAAAACAAACAACAGCAGCCAGCTGTCCAGGTCACAAGACCTCTACCACTATCCACAGTGGGAAGTGAAGTGTAAAAGGTTTGCTGAGGATTTACAGATCCTCCAGTGAAAGTACAGGAGTCAGTGTGTGTGTTTAATACAGCAGATAACACACACTGCTCAAAATGTAGAATAAATGAATCACAGAGCAGAGATGTAGAGTTTAGAAATGGCTCTAGTGATTTCAGTGTAGCACTGGACTCATTTTGGAATTAATCAGAAGTGATTCTGAGTCATCTTCTCGATTTTGTTTGAGAAGCAGAGTGTCGTATGCTTCAGGTTCATAGGCAGTGGAATGTAGTCGATGAAGCTCTTCAATATTCTATTGTATGCACACCACTCTTCTTGAGTAGGCTTGATTGTATATATGATTCTGTCTTGCTTGGTTCTTCTTGTATGCACAGAGCTCTTCTTGAGTATGTCATATGCTTCCTTGTCTCTGTGTGTGTTGTCTCTCTCTTCTTCGTTTTTCTCTTCTTCACTTTTCTCTACTGCGCTTCACCCACTCTTCAGCAGAGTCTTCTTGTATTTACATCACGTGCTCCGTAGGACAAAAAGGTTTCCTTTCCGCAGGTACGAGGTACGGTTTCCTGACATCCGACAACCTTTATTAATTAATTGTCAGGGTATTAAAATATAACTAATATGACCGTTGGTTAGAATAAATAAAGATAAAGATAAAGAAATTCAAACAGTTGTTTATGACTGTTCAAGAGATCGGTAGGTCATCAGCATTAGAGTAATGATCAGTGACTCAGATAGATCAGCATCGGTCTGTCATCTGATCGGTGAGTCATTTTGATCAGCATCGGTCTGTCATCTGATCAGTGAGTCATTTTGATCAGCATCGGTCTGTCATATGATCGGTGAGTCATTTGCATCGGTGAGTCCTTGGATCGGTGACTCATTTGCATCGGTGACTCATTTGCATCGGTGGCTTATTTGCATCGGTGGCTCATTTTCATCGGTGAGTCATTTGCATCGGTGAGTCCTTGGATCGGTGACTCTGATGGATCGGTGAGTCTGATTGATCGGTGAGTCTGATGGATCGGTGGATCGGTGAGTCTGATGGATCGGTGAGTCTGATGGATCGGTGAGTCTGATTGATCGGTGAGTCTGATGGATCGGTGAGTCTGATGGATCGGTGAGTCTGATTGATCGGTGAGTCTGATATCTGTTGAATCCAGAAGACTTCCAACATACTTTGTAAGTCAATAAGCATAGTTAAAAGCATGATAACTGATTCATTCATAGATTGGAATTATGTTTATGAGACATCAAACCAGATTAAGCATCAATGAGCTGTGATGATTTGTGATTATTAAAACATCAGTTATAAACATGAAATCAGCAATCTTCCAGAGGGCTCAACAATCTCCCCCTTTTTGATAATCACAAATATTCATATATATATATAAAAAAAAAAATTAAAAAAAAAAAAAAAATCTCCCTCTTAAAATAATATTCCCATATATATAGTATTCAGATTTCTCCCCCTGAGATATTGATCTCCCTCTTCATATATATATCTTTCTCCCATTATATATATCTTTCTCCCATTATATATATCTTTCTCCCATTATATATATCTTTCTCCCATTATATATATCTTTCTCCCATTATATATATCTTTCTCCCATTATATATATCTTTCTCCCCCTTTGGGATAATCAAAAAGGAGAGAAAACAGATAAGGGAAAAGAGAAGCAGGGTGCAGAGAGGATAGAACATAACACAAAGGAAAAACAAATTTGATAAAGTCACAGAAAAAGATAAGCAATACATAGATCACCCCATCAAAAACAATACATGGCTATTTGTTGGGATATAAAGGGGCTTTCCCTTTATCCTTTGGATCAATGGTAGGTAAGGTAGAAGGCTTGGAGGCAGGCTGTGGTTCACGGAGCTGAAGTGGCGGCAGGACAACTCTGGCAGGTGCAGTTGGAGGTGTCACAGAGGGTTGTTGAGAAGGAGCAGGAGCTGGATGAGAAGCTTTCTGAGAGACTGGCCGAAACTGAGATAGAGCTTGGGCAACAGACAGCTGATTCGGAGCGACATCAGAGGCACTAAGAGGTTCAGAAGTAGGGAGTACAATTGCAGTGGCCTGTGCATCCAAGTAAGGCTTCAACATATGAATGAAGTCCTGAATGACTTCTGCTCCATACTTCATAGCTTTTTCAAAATCATCCTTGTTTTCCATGAACTGTGCCAAGGAAGGGACAAAATCTTGCAATTGGCGAACTTGAGTGTTGAAGGCCTGAGTGACTGGAGGTAATTTCAGATTCTCTGCCAAGACTTGGAAGTTTGCAGCCATCTCATGTTTTGTATAAATCTTGGAGAAGTAAGTATCAACTTTTTCCTTGATCTCTTGCAGGGCATTCTTAGCATCTGCTGAATATACTAAGGTCATCTTATGACTATTATAACAGAGATCTTTCATCTTCCTCAAAGATTCTAAGTCAAGAATTTGTCTTACAGCAGCTAGCTCTGCATGCACAACTTCTCTGAGAGCTTCTATCTCACGGGTAGTGATTTTGGTTACCTTGCCTGTACTGGCTTGGCCGACTATATGAGTTAGTTCAGCTTTCAACTTCCGCAGGTCAGACTTGTTGAGATGTTCAATCAGATTTCTCAAAACTTCCATCATACCAGAGATGGTTGATCTGAACTCATTTGATAGAGAAAGTAAGCTAACTTGGAGATCCTTCAAAGTTTGAGTCAAAGAGGCTATGTGCCTACCAACAAATTCACCAGTAGCAGTCAAGTCTGGCTTGAGAACATCTGAGACTGCAGTTGAAAAAGCTTTCAAGGAATTTTCAGAAACATGCAGAGATACTTGATGAAGGGAATTGGAAAGTTCTTCTCTGACTATATCTCTCACAGTGGTTAGCAATTCAGTCTTAAACTTATCAAGATCAGCTCGAGAGATTTCAGAACCAGGTAAATTCACATGTACAGGATCAACAGTAGGAATAGACCTTGCTTCTCTTGGAAGGTTCCTTTTCACAGCTGCAGCAGATTCTGGCAATTCGTCTTCTTCTTCAGAATATTCTAAGCCCAAAACAGCATATCCAGGGTAGTCATCCCAAACAGCATCACACAGGGTGTAGTTGGGTTTTTCATAGCTTGCTGTTCCACTAATTTTTGATGAGTCAGCTTTGTCACTGATATGGATTTCTGGTACTGACTGAGGTTGTTCTACTTGATCTTCAGCAAGACCATCCACTGGTCTGTTAAGACCATCAACAGCAGCTTCAACATCATCAGCATCATCATCATCACCACCATGATTGTCATCAGCATCACCTTGCTCATTATTACTCTGCTCAGAGGCTTCACTGTGATATTCCTCAGTATCAGAATCTTCTTCATCATCAAGAATAGGTTCAGACTCTGGTAGGGTTAAGGGTGGACTAGCAGGTCCAAATTCTATTCTTTTCTTGGGGCTAGCAGTGTCTGGATCACTCCTATCATCAGGAGAAGACACACTTCCTTCTTCAGTTGCAGATTTTTCTTGTTCATCATCATCAGAATAAATTGGTTCCTCATCTGGTTTTAATCCAGGATCTCTCAAATCCTTTGGCCTCTTGCCATGATTTATGGGATTGTAGGCTTCATACAACTTATTTTCATCTGTAACCCAGCACTTCTTCCATGGATTCCAATTGATTTTCATCCTCTTGCAGATCTCTTTGTTGAGACAGAAGGTACGCTCTGTTTCAACAACTTCATCATCTTCATCAACACATTCCAGATTCTGGAGCATAGTAGATATCATTTTTGAATAAAACAACGCTGTGTCTTTCTTGGAAGGTTTCAGCATACTAGCTATGTGGACCATCACATATCTACACAGGTTTATCTTTTCATGGGTTTTGAGCAGAAACAATAGAAAAACATCTTGATACTTAACAGCAGCAAAATCTCCTCTTCGAGGGCAAAGTTGGTGCTGAATAAACTTGAATAGGAGTCTGCTTTCACCATCTAATTCTGAAGCTGTGATTCTCCTCGATTCTCTGTTTCCAGTTAGAAGCTCTAGCGCTAGCTCTCTTTCCTTTTACAACAGACGACATCCTAGCAGCTTCCACACCATCAAGCGTGATTGTCAGGTTCATGTAAAACTCATGTACTAGCTTTGGATAATCTATTCGGGCGTTGTCTGAAAACCAGTCTATCCATCCTTGCGATTTAAGAACTTGTAGCAACAGGGACTTACTTGACAGAAGCCACGCCAAGTTTACTTCTTTTTCTACAGCTACAATCCGAGCTTCCAGGTTCGGATTTACTGAGCGTTGAGAGGTACTGCTCGACTCGCCTCGAGCACGCTTTGAAGGTACAGGGCTATCTGGTCCTTTGCTCGGTCTCTTTTGCTTAGCCATTCGAGGATTTTGGAGAGGCAGGAGTTCGAAGGTTCGAAGGTTCGAAGCAGAGGGGAAGAGAGGTTGAGAGGTTCGGCGGGAAATGAAAGGTCAAATGTTTAGGGAAGATAAATAGCCGCGTATCATTTATTTTATCATTTAGGGTTCCCATAAAAAGTAATTTACTAATTAATAAAACGTATTTTAAAAAAATAGGTTTGACAGAACAGTGTGACAGATCGGTTCCACAGATCGGTTTCACGGATCAGTTTCACAGATCAGTTTCACAGATCAGTTTCACAGATCAGTTTCACAGATCAGTTTCACAGATCAGTTTCACAGATCAGTTTCACAGATCAGTTTCACAGATCAGTTTCACAGATCAGTTTCACAGATCAGTTTCACAGATCAGTTTCACAGATCAGTTTCACAGATCAGTCATACACAGATCAGTTTCACAGATCAGTCATACACAATTCATGTTTAATAAATTTCATTCTTTCAGAGCATAAGGGCTTTGTGAAGATGTCAGCTAATTGATTTTCAGAACTAACAAATTCTAGAGAAATATCACCCTTCTGGTAATGATCTCTTAGAAAGTGATGTCTGACATCAATGTGCTTAGTTCTAGAGTGAGACACAGGGTTCTTGGATAAGTTGATTGCACTAGTGTTGTCACAGTTAATTGAAACATGTTTAAGATCAAATCCATAATCCAATAGAGTGTGTTTCATCCACAAAATTTGTGCACAGCAACTTCCAGCAGCTATGTATTCTGCCTCGGCAGTAGACAATGCAACTGAATTCTGTTTCTTACTACACCATGATACTAGGGATTTTCCAAGAAAATGACATGTTCCTGATGTGCTTTTTCTATCTAACTTACAACCAGCAAAGTCAGCATCTGAATAACTCATTAACTCAAAGGATTGTCCTTTTGGGTAAAACAAACCTAAATTTATAGTATACGTAAGATACTTAAAAATCCGTTTAATAGCTAATAAGTGTGATTATTTAGGATTAGCTTGAAATCTAGCACACATACACACACTAAACATAATATCTGGTCGACTAGCAGTAAGATAAAGTAAGCTTCCAATCATACCTCTGTAATTGGTTTGATCAACTGGTTTCCCAGTTTCATCAACATCCAATTTACAGGTGGTAGTCATAGGTGTATTACTTTCCTTAATACTATCCAATCCAAAACGTTTTAAAAGATCCTTTTTATATTTACTTTGATTTAAAATAATACCATTTTTAGTTTGAAAGATTTGAAATCCAAGAAAATACTTATGCTCTCCCATTAAGCTCGTTTCAAATTCATTTTGCATAACCTTTGAAAAATCAATACATAAGGAGTTTTTAGAAGATCCAAAAATAATATCATCAACATATATTTGTACAACTAAAACATCTTTAGAAATTATTTTAATGAAAAGAGTTGGATCAGCAATCCCTTTAGTAAAACCTTTTGAAATAAGGAAATTACTAAGTCTATCATACCAAGCTCTTGGAGCTTGGTTCAAACCATATAAAGCTTTAGAAAGTTTAAAAACTTGATTTGGAAAATGGGGATTAGTAAATCCAGGTGGTTGTTCTACAAAAACATCTTCAATTATAAAACCATTTAGAAATGCACTTTTAACATCCATTTGATATAATTTGAAATCCAGATGTGCAGCATATGCCAGTAAGATCCTAATGGATTCTAGTCTAGCTACAGGTGCAAAAGTTTCCTCATAGTCTATACCTTCTTCTTGACTATATCTTTGTGCAACTAGTCTAGCTTTGTTTCTAACTATATTTCCAGATTCATCTACTTTATTTCTAAACAGCCATTTTGTGCCTATTGTCAAAGTGTCCTTAGGTCTGTCGACTAATTCCCAGACTTTGTTTCTTTCAAACTGATTTAATTCTTCTTGCATAGCCATTACCCAAAATTCATCATTGATAGCATCATTGATATTTTTAGGTTCTGACTGTGAAAGAAAAGCTTGATGTTCAACCTGGTTTCTTAGAGAAGCTCTAGTTTGTGTTCCTCTATCTAGATTTCCTACAACAGCATATAAGGGATGATTCTTTAGAGTCCTAGATGGTATTGAAAAGATAGGGCTAGAAATTTCAGGTTCATCTAGAGATTGAGGTTCGACAGAAGCAGATTCTGGAGAATGTCCAGAACTGGATGCTTTTATAACAGGTTCTTTAGATTTATCATTAAGGTCCAGAATAGACAAATCTTCTTCAAGATTCCCAAGAGAGGTTTTAGGCTCATGTGGATCAGTTTCATCAAATTTGATGTGAACAGATTCTTCCACACATTTGGTTCTCTTATTGAAAACTCTATAGGCTTTACTAGAGGTAGAGTAACCTAGGAAAATTCCTTCATCACTCTTGGATGAAAATTTATCCAGATTTCTTTAGTATTCAGAATAAAGACTTTGCAGCCAAAAACTTTGAAGTAGTTTACCTTAGGTTTCCTATCGTTCCACAACTCATAAGGGGTTTTCTTTAGAACAGGTCTGATCAAGACTCTATTAATGACATAACAAGCTGTATTAACAGCTTCATCCCAAAAGTAAATTGACAGGTCATATTCATTGATCATGGTTCTAGCAATTTCTTGCAGGGTTCTGTTTCTTCTTTCTACTACACCATTCTGTTGGGGTGTCCTAGGGGCAGAAAAGTTATGAGAATATCCATTGAGTGAGCAGTAAGATTCAAAATCTTGATTTTCAAACTCACGACCATGATCACTTCTTAGGGTCTTAATCTTGAGTCCACTAAGATTTTCTACAGACTTGGAGTATTTAACAAAGTAAGAACAAGCTTCACTTTTGTGAGCTAGAAAATATACCCAGGTATATCTAGAAAAGTCATCTACAAGAACATAGACATAGTGCTTCCCATTTAGACTAGAAACTCTTGATGGTCCAAACAAATCCATGTGAACCAGTTCAAGTGGTTGAGAAGTTGAAACTTCTTTCTTTGATTTAAAAGAAACTTTGTGTTGTTTTCCCTTTTGACAGGGATTACAAACTTTGTCTGCTGGAAATTCAAGTTTGGGTAAGTCTCTAACCAAGTTCTTCCTAGAAAGTTTTCTAAGTGAGTGCACATTGCAGTGTCCTAATCTTCTGTGCCAAAGCCAAGACTCTTTATGAAAAGCATTTAAACAAGGAATGTTCTGTTTAGCTAAAGAATCTAAATCAACAGCATAAACATTTTCACTTCTTAAAGCAGAAAATACTAAAACATTTTTAGAGTTAAAAACATTGCAAGAATCATTTTCAAATCTAACATGAAAACCATCATCACATAACTGAGAAATGCTCTACAGGTTATATCTAAGTCCATCAACAAATAAAACTTTAGAAATCAAAATTTAATCCGTGTTACCAATCTGGCCTAGGCCGATGATTTTTCCTTTAGAGTTATCACCAAAAGTGACAAATCCTCCATCAACTTTTATTAAGCTCTTGAAGCAAGAATAATCTCCAGTCATGTGTCTTGAGCACCCACTGTCTAAATACCATATCTTCCTGTAACAGCTCTTCAAGAAGGTCTCCTACAAAACAGATTTAGATGGAAGATGATTTTGGTACCCAGATCTTCTTGGGTCCAGACAGGTTAGCCAATAACACTTTAGGTACCCATATTTGTCTAATGGGTCTCATATAATTTGTAGAAATAACATCCTTTGAAAGATAAACCTTATTAGATTCATAACTATGAATATAACTGGTTGAGGCATAAGAAGTTCCAGAATTAACTATCTTCTGTCCAGATTTAGGAATGAATCTAGTTTTGGCAACTTTCCTTTGTCCAGGTTGGTATCCTATACCAGTAGTGTATCTAGGTGCAACTTGCTTTCCTAGCATTTGTGTTAGAATATTTTTACCATTGGTGAACTTCTCTAAGTCTTTCTTGAGTTGCTCATTAGACAATTTTAGTTCAGTATTCTCTTTAAGCAGCTGAGCATTCTTTTCTACTTCTATATCCATATCAGATTTATGCTTAACACTTAAAGCATACTGTTTCTTTAGACCTTTATATTTATCTTTAAGCTCATTACATGTTTCTTCTAGCATGTCACAGTATTCAAACAATTCAGATTTTGACATGTTTTCTGAGTCAGAATCTTCTCCAGAATAGTATGACTTAAAAGCAGGAGTCTCTGATGTTACCTCAGAAGTGTTTGTCATGAAACACATGTTGACCCGATTCTTTTCAGAGTCTGAAGATTCAGCTTCACTTGTGCTATCTTCTGAAGCACTCCAAGTAGCCTTCATGACCTTCTTGTACTTGTTATTCTTGTATTCATATTTCTTTTTATACTTCAGCTTTGGACAGTCGGCTTTAATGTGTCCTTTCCTCTTACACTCATAGCAGACAACATCATCTGATTTGTCGTTCTTCTTCCAATCCTTTTTCCATTTGCCTTGTTGGTCATACTTTCCCTTGTAATTTGGTTTCCTAAAGAATTTCTTTTTCCTATAGAACTTTTTGAATCTCCTGGCTATTTGAGCCATCTCATCATCACTGTCAGAATCATTCTCACTTTCCTCACTGCTTGAACTTTCATTGATAGCTTGAAGCTTTTCCTTATCCTTATTCTTTGAGGTTGTAGTCTTGAAGGCAATTGACTTCCTTTTAGGTGCATCATCTTCTTCTTTATTTACTTTAAGCTCTTCTTCATACATCATCAGCTTACCAATTAATTCCTTGACAGGTAGAGCAGCAATGTCACAGGATTCTCTAATGGAGACAGAGGTTCCTCTCCATCTTTCCGGTAGACATCTCAAAATTCTCATAATTTGTTCCTTTGCTGGAACATCCTTTCCTAGAGAGGTCATTGTGTTGACAATTTCATTGAACCTGAGATACATATCAGAAATGGGTTCATCAGGCTTCATCTTAAAATTATCATACTTAATAGTATAGGTATTCAATCTCATCTCCTTAACATTAGTTGTTCCTTCATGAGAAACAGCTAAGGTATCCCAAATTTCATATGCAGTTTTACATGCAGAAATTCTATTAAACTCTTCATCTCCTAGAGCACAGTACAGAGCATTCATAGCATTACAATTGTTATTGTAAGCAGTCTTTGTAGGTTCATCCCAAGTAGATCTAGCAGTAGTGGGAATTTTGTATTCAGATTCAATAGCAGTCCAAATATCAAAACCTATGCTTTCTAGATGAATTTTCATTTTCAGTTTCCACTGAGCATAATTAGTTCCATTGAAAAAAGGTGGCCGGTTAGTAGCAGCACCCTCAAGTCTATTATCCATGATATTACAAAAAAGAATTTTAAAGAGATAAAAATTTAGAAATAACAGAAATTTTAAGAACTTTAAAATACAACTAAAATCACAGGTCAAAAGCAGAGCACTTTTAGAAAGTATTTACTTCCTCTGATACCAAGTGTTGGTCGGAGTGGACACTCAAGAGGGGGGGGGGGGGAATTGAGTTCCAATTAAAATTTTCTGTTAAAAACAGTTTCTAATAAAATCCCCAATTTCAAAAACAAATTAAACTTTAGTGAATTTATATAGATTATAAAGGTTCAATTAGCTTCTCAAATATTGATTAGTTCTCAGTTAACTTAATCTTATGATTAAATTAACTTTTGAAACTAATTTACTGATTTATAATAAATATAAACACTTGCGAATTTAATTATCAAAGTAGCTTTGAAGATAGATTATATTTCAAAGTAATAGCAGCGGAATATGAAATAAATATGTATAGTATGGATATAGAGTAACTGTAAACACAGAGAAGTAACCAAGAGGTTCTGTCTCAAGCCGAGACTTAGTCCTCTCAAAAGTTTATATAAAAGTGATCCACACCCTGGATCGGGGTTAACAACAGTGAACACACTGTCCAGGTCACAAGACCTCTACCACAGTTCTACGTGGGAAAAACAAACAACAACAGCCAGCTGTCCAGGTCACAAGACCTCTACCACTATCCACAGTGGGAAGTGAAGTGTAAAAGGTTTGCTGAGGATTTACAGATCCTCCAGTGAAAGTACAGGAGTCAGTGTGTGTGTTTAATACAGCAGATAACACACACTGCTCAAAATGTAGAATAAATGAATCACAGAGCAGAGATGTAGAGTTTAGAAATGGCTCTAGTGATTTCAGTGTAGCACTGGACTCGTTTTGGAATTAATCAGAAGTGATTCTGAGTCATCTTCTCGATTTTGTTTGAGAAGCAGAGTGTCGTATGCTTCAGGTTCACAGGCAGTGGAATGTAGTCGATGAAGCTCTTCAATATTCTATTGTATGCACACCACTCTTCTTGAGTAGGCTTGATTGTATATATGATTCTGTCTTGCTTGGTTCTTCTTGTATGCACAGAGCTCTTCTTGAGTATGTCATATGCTTCCTTGTCTCTGTGTGTGTTGTCTCTCTCTTCTTCGGTTTTCTCTTCTTCACTTTTCTCTACTGCGCTTCACCCACTCTTCAGCAGAGTCTTCTTGTATTTACATCACGTGCTCCGTAGGACAAAAAGGTTTCCTTTCCGCAGGTACGAGGTACAGTTTCCTGACATCCGACAACCTTTATTAATTAATTGTCAGGGTATTAAAATATAACTAATATGACCGTTGGTTAGAATAAATAAAGATAAAGATAAAGAAATTCAAACAGTTGTTTATGACTGTTCAAGAGATCGGTAGGTCATCAGCATTAGAGTAATGATCAGTGACTCAGATAGATCAGCATCGGTCTGTCATCTGATCGGTGAGTCATTTTGATCAGCATTGGTCTATCATCTGATCGGTGAGTCATTTTGATCAGCATCGGTCTGTCATCTGATCGGTGAGTCATTTGCATCGGTGAGTCCTTGGATCGGTGACTCATTTGCATCGGTGACTCATTTGCATCAGTGGCTCATTTGCATCGGTGGCTTATTTGCATCGGTGGCTCATTTGCATCGGTGAGTCATTTGCATCGGTGAGTCCTTGGATCGGTGACTCTGATGGATCGGTGAGTCTGATTGATCGGTGAGTCTGATGGATCGGTGAGTCTGATTGATCGGTGAGTCTGATGGATCGGTGAGTCTGATGGATCGGTGAGTCTGATTGATCGGTGAGTCTGATGGATCGGTGAGTCTGATGGATCGGTGAGTCTGATTGATCGGTGAGTCTGATGGATCGGTGAGTCTGATGGATCGGTGAGTCTGATTGATCGGTGAGTCTGATATCTGTTGAATCCAGAAGACTTCCAACATACTTTGTAAGTCAATAAGCATAGTTAAAAGCATGATAACTGATTCATTCATAGATTGGAATTATGTTTATGAGACATCAAACCAGATTAAGCATCAATGAGCTGTGATGATTTGTGATTATTAAAACATCAGTTATAAACATGAAATCATCAATCTTCCAGAGGGCTCAACAAACACCATGTAATTATTTAAGTTAATAACGGTCGTTTTAACGATCATTGGTACTTGAGTCAAAAATAAACTCTTTATAATTACAAGTTGTTCATGTATCCATTATATACAGAGTTATACTCATTATGTAGATATCATATATATCCACTATATACATGAATTTATAATATTACATAACATTTAGAGGTAAGAAATGAAATGCACCGTTCATGGAGACGGTAAGTCGTACGTACGCATGAACGCTACTTCCATTTCTATTTCATATTTAATGGAATTAAAACATAATGATAAATAATAGTATTATAATTCCAGTATTTTATCATATATAATATCATTCAATCTATCTTTTATACGTACCACATATGGTATTAACGAATCAAATCACTTTGAGGGGGCGGTAGTCCGCACTTCCTAAAATGAAGATATCGCGTTTACCCATAATGGAAACCATAAAGGTATGACATAAATGAAAAATACAGAATCTTAAGGAAAACATAAACATATTATATATCATAAACAAATATAGTGACATCTTAATGGCCACCTTTGAAGGTGTTAACAGAATATTGAACAATCATCATTTCGTGAGGCATAAATTCGCCATCCACGGAAACAGTATGTTCTTTAACCATTAGATGTAGGTGTGTGTAAGTGTAGCTTGACTAATTCTTATAAAAACATCCTAGTATATTGAAGATACCGTATTTGTTACAAAAGAAATGGATAAAAAGAGTTTAGGGGGTTGGAGAATCAAAATAAAACATAAGAACACAAGAGAAGACACTACCTTTAAAACGAGTAACTATTTTTGATTTGAGCTCAAAGGCTTCCTTGGGAAGACTTATCCCCAAAGTGAGGCTTCAAGGAGTAAGAGAGGGATGTGGAGAGACAAAATGAGAAGGGGTTGGCTGATACAAAGGCTTGAGAGGTGTGGGTAAGGAGGTAGAGGTGGGGGCCTTTTATAAGAGGAGAGGAGGGGCACTCTTGGAAAGGCATAAAAGGTTACTTTATTTTCAAATGGGTTTCGGATTTTAAAGGTCCCACATTGATGTATTTAGAGGATAAGGTGATAAGGGTTCGAAATATATTCATCCAATAGGTCCTTGAAAAGTTTAAGTTATAGTTTTAACATTATCTTTTAATTTTATTTAAATCCTTTATTAATGAGGTAATTGCTGCATCATCACGATGTCATAAATAATTTAATTTATTTAATGTCTAAAAATTATAAACAAATACTATGATGTAGGAAATATTTTTAGATTTTCAATGACTATTTATAGTCCAAAAGATCATTTATGTAGAAAAAATTAAAAATGTTTTACTCAGGTGATACATACTTTGTTATATTTAACTTCCTTTAATAAATAAAAAGATAAAATGTCACTTTCACACAAAAGTGATTCCATGGGGTCCCCAAGTTTGGAAAAAGGAATCCCATGGTCAGCCATGAGACAACCAGTAGCATTAGGACACATGTTGGTGTCATTTTTTATTATTATGATATTATGTTATTATCCTTAACCACCCGATCACTCATTAATCAAGTTAATTAAAGATAATAACCGTCGTTACTATTCATAATGTCCAAAAACAAAAGAGTATTAATTACATAATTTGGAACTTCTGATTTCAAATATGTAATCCATTTTACCAAATTCCAAACATATAAATTGCAATAATTAATTTAAAAATAATTCCCGTTGTCAAAACAAATAGCGGGTTTTTTTGAAACAATATCTATGAAAAGTTTGGCACTTGTTTATGCCCAATTCCAAAGGGAAATTAATACCAATGACCACAATTGGATTAAATGGTAAAAATATATTCTATTTAAACTTTAAAACCAATTAAAAAAATAATCTAACCATATAATTAAATTAGATGAAAAAGTAGTTTTGATGTAAAATGCAGTATTTTTCACTATTCATTAAAAAATGAACATTGTCGGAAAAATACCAAAAATTTACCCAAAGTAAATTTAATTGTCCCAATCATAAATAATAAGTTTATTTTGAAAAATAGAGCTTATAAAATTGTCAAAAGTTTCATTTAAAAATGGGTTTCCACCAAAAGGTAGAAAAACAATCTTTTAAAAATATTAGTGTATTCCATGCTTAAGATTGGATTTATTCTCATTTTAAGCCTCTAAAACACTATATAATTCATTAATAGACATAGATAAAAATATATATTATTCATTAATTACTTGGGATGTTTCATAATAAATATGAATATGGTGCTAGTATAATTTAATAACATACTATGGTCATTATACAAGAGGTTAAACATACCATCGACCAATGGAAAGTCCATAGTAAGGGTTATATTCTCAATCTCATTATTATCCTAGTTTGTTTATGTGTAAGTATTTACTGGGATATATTTATCATCAATACACATATTTCATAAAAATGTTTTCAAAATGAATCTTTTAAGGTTTTGTGGGAGAGTCTATTTAACTAGATCATCGTTTTAAATGTTTTAAAGATTTATCATTCTAAATCCTTTTAATTTGTATCCATGTTTTCAAAATGATTTTAAGGATTTATTTATAAGGACATGAATGTTTTTTAAATGTTAATTCCATTCAAAAGTTTCAAAGTGATATGGGACAATTTGATTTAGAAATCTCTTTTAATTTAATTTATAAATGTGTGACTTTTGAATGTTTTCATGAAAATTGGATCTTTCTCTTAAAGAGTTTTACAAGTAATTTTCATCTATGTCAATATTATTTGATGGATTTGAAATTTAGTTGAAGTTGATTTATTATGATATAGATATTAAATATTTTGTTTAGGGTTTTGTGATATATTTGATTGTGGATGTTTTATTTTTATACCATTCATGGTTTATGGTTAAAGTATTGACATTTCGTATGCTAGTTTCAATACGAATGTCTATGTTATTCTTCAACCTTTTCATATAAGGAATGTATTGGACTTAGTATGTGATGGGTGGATCCCGCAATAGCTTCTCGGTGAATTTCTAGGTCTCATGAGACTATTAGAAGTGGAATTGGCCGAGACCTTTCCCAATTTGATATATGGTTTTGGCCGAGGCCAAAATCATTTTTAGACGTCTTTCCTGTGGCCTTGAAAAGATGTTTCTGAATGTCCGACATTAAAAATTCCTTCATTATGTAAATAATATTTATGGTTCTCATGGTTATTAGAATAGTATAATACTCATGATTAAGTTTTATTATGGAATTTTTTACTCAACTAATATTTCTTCCATAAAGCGTTCATGTTTATTATTTGTAAAGGCATGTATTTTCAATTATTCACCATGCCAATTTTTTATGTTATCTTCCACTAAATTATCAACCCTTACTGTGCATCTAGGCTCACCAAAATCTTATTTTTTATTTTCCTAGTATTTCCTAGAAGTGTACTATGATTGATATGCATGGTTAAGCTAAAAGGGAACAATGGTGTTCTCAAAGAACTATCTATTCTGTATTTTTTGTATGAAATTGTAATGTGAAGTTAATGTACGTAATCTATTTCCAAGACTACTAAACTGATCGGTCTACCGGCACATGATAACATTGTATGATGCCAATGTATTAAATTAATGCACTGACTCTGGGTAACTGGGGTTTGGGTGTTACAGTTGGTATCCGAGGAAGTTTAGCAATAACCTTGGAAACTAGATTTAGACAAACTTTGATTATAAAACATTACCCAAAGATAGACTTTGAGGATTAGTATAGAATAACTTCCTAGAATTTTGGTAATGAAGATATTTTGTGTATTTTCCACGAAATACATCCATGTCTGGAAATGATCACGTAGAGGTGGCTCTGGCACATATGTACCTATGAGTGAAAAATCTGATAAGGAGTTTCGGGATTGACCTGGGGTATCCTGGTACACAACAGTGGGCCTTGCTGCACTATGGGTTACAAAACTCCCGTGGGATATGCTTAGGATAATTCACATTTTCATTACAATCCATTATGAAGGATTTTGGAGTAAATACTTCCCCCAATAGAACATTTTATGGTTATAGATTATTTGCACAAACATTTCAATTTACATTAGGTATTTTACAAATTTGGAATTATGCATTGCGATTAACAAACTAACCTCGTGTATGCCATTTTTGAGAAATGACACCTAGTAGACAAAATGAGAACTCCAACAATACACAAGATCCAAAGAGTAAGAAGGATCATATATTTCATGTTATTAAGCCAACATTTAGAAGGGAAATAGTCTCTTATGTATTATCATCAGATTAAGAAATAATATCATGTGTGAATTAGATAAGTAAGGAATTATTTGAGTCTTATGGATTTGAGGGGAAGTCAGAGAAGAAAATGATTTAAAAGATAAAGGCAGATAAATGGGAGAAGGGAAAGAAGGATTTTCTCATATGTGATAACTGTGGAAAGTATCCCCTTGGTAAATTCTTGAAGGGAATGTGAGTTTGTTATCAGTGTGGATAAAAAGGACACAAAGTATGTGATATCAAGGGAAATAAAAATGTTTCAAATGTACAATGCTTCATCAACAAGGAGTTGATACACTACGCGAATCAATATCCAAATAATTAGAGTATACCCCAAATGATGCTATTGGATAATAATCAAGTTTTGATACTACTGAAGATGAAGAGGAATGATTAGAGTTCTTATGTTGTTATGAAAGTATTGTTTCATATGAGTATGGAATTAATGAGGTACATGTTATAAGAATTATGGATTACATAAGGATTGAACTACAGTACTATTTCATTTTGGACTTGATTGTGTGGAACCAAGAAAGGTGACTCAATAGAAGGTTAAATTTGTTTGGAAAATATATGGTTGAGAGAATTATAAAACATAATATGGTTCTGATACTGATGTAGTGATTTTGTAATGAGATATGATTGGTTTGGATAAATTATATTGGATATTCTTTACTACCTTGAAACTGATTATTGATTTGTATATTCCATCATCATTTGACTTTACAATATTTTGGGATAGAAGGAGTATATCCAGTTTTTATAAGGAATACAGGATCATGAATGTAATCAATTAGGTTTTATGGTAATTCCGGGTGTTACAGTGTTTTAAAAAATACATGATATTATGTGGAAAAAGGATCTTCATTGTGTTTACCTTCCCTATAAATTTTAGACTGTGAGTTTGGAAAGAAGTATTTTGGATAAGTCTAAAGGTTGGAATCGATTAATTTTGACATTGGATACTATTGTTAGGATAAAAATAATTTCTGGATATTATTTTTGGATTGTCATAAAAAGGACAACCCGGAGGTCGGGCGACAACCCATCGCGTCTGGTAAGGCCGCGATACTTGAACCTGCAACTGAAGGGTGAAAAGGGTGGATCACCTACCACGGACATACATGATGTCCTAGTTTGTATAATGTAGTTTTTCAAATATTCTAACAAATGAATTATAAATTCATTATTTTTGGAACCCTATACGAATAGGATAAATAGAATATTTTTGAATTCTATTATCTTTTGGAGTGAAAGATGAGTTTGTGGTAGGAATTAGTTGAAGGATGAAACTCTACTTGTAAAGTATTTTTTTCCTGTTATTATTTGAATAAATTAATTCTCAAAACATAGGTAAGGGATATTAAAACCAAAAATGTGTAGTGTTAATACCTTATGTTTCGTTTTACTGATGATATTTTAAATCATCATAGATTTATGGCTATGATGCCCTCAATTTTACACCTGTTTGTGATTCATGACCTCAATCACTCCCTATAAATATATACATTTTCTTCCAATTATGTAACTCTGATTTACACCAATATTCTCCTAATCTAGTTCAAAATTTTGTGGTGACTTTTTCATTTCCTTTTCCCTCTTATTAAGACAAAATTTTATTAACCCAATTTCCGATGTTGGTTTTCCACAAAGGTATTTTTCTATTTTTAACCTTTTCTTTTTGAAGATCAATTTAAAATTGAGATGAAGCAATTTATTGAAGGAGGGGAGAATGTAACAACCCATGATTTTATATTATGTTATGTCTTCAAAGTATTTCAATAACTTGTGCTACATAAAACACTAAGATTCCAACACACCGTGATCAATCAAACTAGCCATTATGAATAGAAATACCCACTTTTTTAAAATTTTTAAATTTTATTTTTTAAAATGGACTTCATTTTTGAATTTAGAATATTGAAATTATTTTAGGGTGAATTTTTGGTACTTTTCTGAAAACATTCAATTCTTGATGAATAGTACTAAATTTTAATTAAAAATGACTTCTTTAATCAAAATAATTTATAGAGTTAAATTATACATTTGAGTGGGTTTAAAGTATAATTAGATTATATTTTTATCATTTAATACAATTTATGACATTGTGTGTAATTTCACTTTTAAACAGAACATAAACAAGTGTCGATCTTTTGATAGTTATTATTTCTTAAAGATACATTTTTTGGTTTGACAATGGAATATATCATTTTAAAGGTTTATATAAGTATTTCATTGATATTTTCTTGTCTTTTTTTAAATTAGTATGAATAAAAATTCCTTTTTTGGAAATAATGACTTGATATAAGTGAAACACATTTTTTCTACCCCAAATTTTGTGATACATACATTTAAAGAAACTCACATTCTATATATAGATTAAATTATCCTAAATTTAGTGTCTCATACATGAAATATGGAAAATCATTCTACATAATATAGAATATTATAATAATTTAAAGTATATTTTTCTAAAAAATAATAGTTATAGATTTTAATATGATTTAATATATTATTATAAAAAGAAAAAAGAATATTGGATAACCATTATAAATAGATATAAATACGACAGAATTTATTTTTATGAATGAACATTTAGTTCAACTTTTACAAAAAAAAAATCTAGAGAAAATTCAATGATTACAAGTTCTAAAAATAAGGAAAAATCCAGAATCATATATTTTATTAATTAAAAAAAAGTAAAATAATTCATATATCATAATGTAGATGGATCAAAAAAAAAAATAAGACAATACATAGATTATGTAAAATTATTTTTAAATTAGTCACATAAATCATCATGATTTTATAAATACCTTTTTTTTTAAAATGAAATAATTTTCTATGAGAATAACCAAGGGCCCAAAGGTCAAAAATGTACATAAATATCTACTTCTACATTACTACTTGTTTCTGTTATGTAATTTTGAGCTACAGTTTAGCCATAGTTAAAATGATGACTAATCAATAGAAATTGGATGGGTTGCATGAAAAATAGTGGTATTTAGATTTAAAAAAATAGAAAATAGTTGGTTTCATGTTATGAGTAAAAAAATGTTTTAAATAATATACAAGGTTATATTTTTATTTTGGAGTTGACCAAAATGAATAACATGAAAGGAAGAAGTTAATTTATCATAAAAACAGAAATAGTTGAGTCCCTAATTATTAAGGAAAATAGTTATCTAACCTCTAAAATTATTATTTTTCTTATGAGAAATATAATTCTGTTAAGGTTATAACTAAAAATTCCATGAATTCAAGAAATATTATTTTTAATCATATTATTAAATAATGATCCATTAATCTAGTTTTGGTAATACTATATTTGGATAAATTGATGTTATTTAAAAATGAATGATTCATCAATTTAACGTTCATATGAAATAACCATGTAAATAAAAATACATGATAGGTTCAATTCACCATATCTTAATTATATAAAAACTATTTAAAATTTATTGTATGATGTGAAAAATAAGAGGAATAAATAAACTACAGTGAATTAAAAAACCCTAGTAAGAAATTATAAAGAGACTGCCTTTTAAAAAGATTATTGTGATTCAACTAAACATTTTTTTTATATTTTCTATAAAAATGATAGAAATAGTATAATCATATCGTTTAATTGATGAAAATATACAAAAAAGACAATAATGAGGAATGATATGTGTAATCAGAAAATTTATAACATTTTAGTGCCAAATTCAATTCTATGGAATTAAGAGTATCAATATTTATTTATTGGAAATACATTGGGGATTTAACCTTGAATATTTACATAGTTTTTAGGACTTACAACTATCATATTTATGTTTTTATACATAATAATATTCTTTTTATATATTATCATGGGTTATACATTGTACTATAACTATAGAAATGCTAACTCTAACAACCTATAGCTAGTGTCTACTTTATTACATAAACCAAGAAAATAGAAGTGAAATATTAAAATAATATTTCATTTATGATTTTTCTTTTTAAAACCATTTAAAATTTTTATAATAAGAAACATATAATTAAACGGTTATGGTGATGAGATAATATGTTTAAGGTGTATATGTTAAAAAGAAACATTCTTTCTGACTTAGAATATTGAAAATTATCATTTCATAAAATATTATAAGAAATAATTTAAAATAATGAAAAAAATTCAATGATATAATAATATGTTCATAATAAATTATTTAGTATTTAAAAGGGACATATTTAAATAAATTGTGAATAATATTGACAAGGGATAAAAATATACCCACTTAAAAAAGTAGAATAAGAGTGACTTTTCTTTTTAATATTTATTTTCACAATTAAAAATCTAATGAGGGAATAATTTGGAAGAAAACATTAAAAATCCATAAATACAAAGAGTATAATAAAATATATGTAGTTTATAAATGATTTTTATTATGATTCATTTGATGAAAAAAGAGAAATCCCAAAAATGAGTTTTTATAATGAGCTCTTTCCACATTAGTAACTTTTAAATTTGAACTACGTAGAAGAGTAAAATGAATTGAAATATTAAGGAACATGAATTAATATTTATTCATTTTAGATAGATAAATTTATTAATATATACACCACATAAAAGTAAATAGGTGAATAACAAAAAAATATGTTCCAATGGAATGTAAATTGAGATGAAATATACTACGTGATGTTCTATTTGCTATGAAAATAATCTAAACTCAGGTATAGTAAATTTTAATTTATTATAATTTTTACTAAATATTCATCTAAATATTGATAATATCTTATATGTTCTACTTATTTAATTTAAACACCCATTTATTAAAAATTCATTAACAAAATCTCCATTTCTGGTTGTTAAGTGTTTCATTTTTCCTTAAAATTTTTGTTTGGTAGTTCTAATATTTGTACTTGGATTAGAGTTTCATCAAATATTGATTGTTAATAATGATATATATCATATATATCCAATATATATATATATATATATTTAGCTTCATCCATAAAATTTATTGATTGAAAAATAAATTACACCATTCATGGAGATGGAATGCCTTATATAAGCATGAATATTGTTTTCACTTTTCGTAGGATGTCAAAAAAGAAAGGTAAATATCAATAAAAAATAAAAAATCATTATTATATGATGTATATCATATAATATCAATAAATATATCCTTATTTACATTAATGAAAATGGTAAATGAAAATGTATCACATCGCTTAGTGGAGGTGGAAGTCCACGTGTACACAAGAGTTGACATCGATGTTTTCCAACGTGTTTAAAGGTGAAAAGTTATATATGATATTATATTAACATAATAATATTTACAATTTAAATATCAAAAATAAATATTAAAATCTTCATAATAACCATCAATGAATGATGGTGGTGAAAGATGAATTGTATTTCCATATAGAAGAATAACACATATGTCTGCAGGATCGATACTCTCACATATGATTTTATGAAAAATAGTGCTAATAATTGTAGTCACATAAACATAATAATATTTCATTATATATAGGATATTTATGTTATTAATTTATGATAAATTCTATAAATTTAGTGGAGAGAAAAGTGGAAATAAATTTAATGAGGTCAGGTATAATGATTACCTCCCCTTCAGTTGGTCTCCTTTAGATCCTTTAATAAAGACTCTTTGAATAAAAACTCATAAATAATATAATCTTTGTTTAAGGTATATGTTTGTTTATAGGATAATTTCTCAGGGTTTGGTTGATATATATTGCATAATGCTGTGTAAAGAGAAAAGAGTAGGTGTTTTCTTTTATAAGTGATGTGAGAGGAACTCTTGTATTTTTTTTAAAATATTAAAATATAATAAATTTCATTTCAATGAAAACTAGTTAAAAAATGACATGCAATTTAATATAAGTAGGATATTACCTAAACATAATAATCAAGTAAAATATATATTGAATTATATATCATTTATAACCATACTTTTTTCATTAACCTCTTTGTTAATAATTTTAAACCTTAATTGCGGTGTCACATATTTCCACATTAAGGAGTTATAATTTTAAATATTTGGTGAAAATTTCAAGATAAATATCAAAGGGAATACATTTTGAAGCATATATTTCCACCTATCATGGTTAAATATTTTTATCCTTTTTAAATAATTTAATAATATATTATTTTAATGAAAAGTCACTAATTTTATTTTTAATGTATTCAGTTAATTTGGATTTGTATAAATAAATTAAAATATTGAATTGGTGTATAAACCTATAATATATCCTTAAAGTTGTATATTTATATTTTAATTATTTGGTTATCTATAACTCACCAAACCAATATTACCTTTATATTTTTAACATCATAAACATGATTTTTCTACTGCTTGCATAATAATTGGGTCGGCGTTGTGTATGCATTTAAAAAAAATTATCACTAAAAATTATAAATATATTTCAATGATAAATAAAATGTTATCATTTTTAAAATAAAAATTAATAACCATTATTATCCTCATTTTATATTTATGTAAAAATATTAGGAGCTATTAAAGTCAAGAGAGTGACATTTTTGGAATTTTCTTCACATAATATTATATAAATGTCATTATAAAAAGAGAATCGGATTAAAAAGATATATATATTAAAAGTTAGGATGGATATGGTAAAATTATTATTATAAAATATAATAAAATAAAGTGATGGATAAATTTTCTGTTCTATATTATATTACTTTTAAACATATTTACATGACTTACCCTTTATCTAGGGGATGAAATTTGGTATGGTTAATATTTATAACCCCTAAAAAAAGTGGAATATTTGGTAAATTTTTTCCTCCATATTCTAAATATAGAATCCATATTATCAAAATAAATTCTTATAAGTTTTTGAAAACAATATAAAAATATACTGTCCAAAAGTGTTGAAAACCTGTTTTCTATATAATTGCATTTTCAAGCTTAAAAAATAACTTATATAAAGATAATTTAATACTTACACCCTAATTTAAGCAAAAAGGATTTTATACCACTTAATTATAAAATATAAAATACTAATTTACTTTTAAAAAAATTTATCTAAAGAATATAGTTGACCTTTTGACAAAGAAATCATTTTTTCACTATTCACTAAAAAATAAATCTTTTTAGAAAAATACCAAAAAAATATTTCGTTATGATCATACTATCATATTAATTTATAGAATGATAAAACAATATCATAATAATATTTCAATGGTTTTTCATGGTTCATTTATTATTAGTCTTTCTTACAATTAAAAATATCAAATAAGTTAGATTTATTTAAAGATAAATATATTATAAAATCATGAGGTGTTACTCACAACCCCATTATAATAATTTCTCCATAGAAAGTCCATCACTATAATATAAAATTTTAGGATATTTTACCTCCTAAAATCCGGAGGTTCTCACATTTCTTCATGAACATATTGTTTTGACACAAAACATTGACTAGATGAGTGGTATTGGTTCATGCAATTTGTTTTCAATAACATAAAATGTCTGCCTATTTTACCCCATGCTAAAGAAATCGATATAGTTCTATAACCATTGAGTTTATCACATTTAAAGGAATGGATTTTCATTTACTTAATAGTGATACATAGAATATATCGTGAAATTGATCGAGATTTGGTGGATGGAATAAAAAATAAGAAATTGTCCTGAAACGACCAAAAAATTTAATGGGACCAATGGATATATAGATTAACTATAGGTTATTTAAAAATATTATACCTACATATAAGGAGGCATCTTGAGAAATACATTGGAACCAACTTCAAACTCCTAATCATATAGAATATTGTCATCATTACATTTTTGTTATCTTTGAGTCACATTTATGTATTGTTGAGTGGATTTAACCGTTCCTTTAATTTTCTCATCTTTATCAATTCCTAATATATTTCATTTTAACACTTCACCCCAATACGTTGGTGTTATTCACTTCCTTCCAATGTGGGATTTATAGGGATCCATATGAATGTTTGAGTGAAAGATATTGTTGAATGAAAATTTTCCAAAGAAATATGATCATCTTAACCATATTTCAAATCCATGAAGGAAGATATTACTTGTCTTCTAGAGTATGAGTAGTCCTCTCTAATAGACACACTATATAAGTATGATAGGGGTACTAAAACCCATCTATATGTCTAGTTCCAGCTAAATTCTTCTCCAAAATATAGTGGTAATCCTTAGACCATGATCAAATAAAAATTACCATATTAATCTAACCAATCTCACAACTTTATTAATGTATATCCATATAATATGATTAAGAGATAAATATTCTGTAAATTAGATAAAATGTGATTTTTTTTCAGGTGATCGACAATAACCTAATTATCAGTGTTCCCTTTAGATGTTTTGGGGAATCCAATGAAAAAATCAATTGTAATTCTTTCCCATATCCATTCTTAAACAGGTAATGGTTTTGAAATCCCCTTATAATTATGTCCATTATCCTTAAATAGATGATACAGACGATATTAATATGAATACTCTCTAAGGTCCCTTTTCATGTTTTCCCACCATAAATAATCATTCTAGTATTTATAAAAATTATTAGTTTGAGGATGAGTAAGTATCGATGACTTATGAGATTCATCTTCTAGATCCTTCTTCAGGTTGGGTATTTATGGAACACATACTCAATTTCTGAACCTTATCATTCAAACATGATCATGATTGAACTTACCAACATACCTAAACTTATTATGTTGCTAAAAATCATCATTATAAACCTTCTTAATCCTCTCATGGATGGGTAGTTGAGTATTCAGATGAGAAAGATAATATTTTTTAGTAGAAAACACATTGGGTGGAATATAAGAAATAAATACACTCATTTTAGATACATGACTAGAAGAGGTAGTCCTAGACACCTCACTGGTCGAGGTCTTAAATGGTTTGTTTGAAACTACTATAGAGGATGGGGACAATTCCAAAATTCATATGGATATGAATGAGATGACACAATATAATAATACTTCAGAATAGATTACATAAATGGAGAAGGGGAATTAATGCATCAATAAAGTTTTCAGTACCTTCAAGGAACAATGTTAAACACTGAAAGGATTATTCCATTCATCCTAATATAATTATAAATAAGTTAGTATATAAGGAACATAAATAAATGGGCCTGGTAAAAATGTCAAAATACATTAGCTTCATGGAAACTACTAACTTCTAAATCCAAACTGTGGTCTGGTAAATGTATGAGTGGCTAATAATCATCAGAATATTGATAAGGGAAATGAAATGGAATAAAAACTCATGGGTAATTTTTCTTCCTAAATGACTTAATTTAAAAATATGAAATCAATGTATTTTTGGTATGGCAAGGCCTATGCAGAATAAATTAATAGAGTACATAGATCTATAATAAATTTTTCACCAGATAAGGATCTTAAATTGAGTGGAGAGGGTTGTCCTTTTAGTATTATTAACTAAATTAGCTATGAGTTTAATTTCAACTATATATATTCTATTTTTATAATTGGAATATCATTGACTCTCAACTCATTACTATCTCATGGTTTTTGGAATTTATAACTATCATTATTTATGAAATTATTCAAATATTACCCAACCTAAATTCAAATGATCATTCTTGTAAATTTTAAAATGTTTTTTTGGATCACAATAAAGATGTTTGTGTATTGGATTGCATATGTGTGATTTTATATCTTTTCTTTTGTGTATTTTTACCTTTTTTTAATTCCCACTCAACCTAAAAAAGTGGATTTAAAAATCCTTAAAATCTGAGTTAGACATGACAAAGATTATATTGTTTTCCTTTTCTTATGATTTTAACATCAAAATTATATAAATATATATATATTGGTTCTATTTTAATACACATAATGGATACCCCATAATGAAATTTCCATCTTTGAGCTTCAATCACCTTGTCCTTCTATCTATGGTTATTCTGTATTGAGACGTCATAATCTTTGATAAAATCCAACAATCTTATCCAAAGCATTTTCAACTTATGTTATGAAGATATATACGTCATGATTTATTAATAAATTTATATATCATACCTTTAACCATAAATACAACTCCACCATATCATCAATTCAAAAATGAATGCTTTTATCTCCAAATCTTGAGTCGGGTAATTTTTTGTAATGAATTTTCAACTAGAAAGAGGCATAATCTATCACGACATCATTCTAAATGATGATGTTTCCCAATCCATTATTTGATGAATCATTTTATATCACAAATCATTCTCTTCTATAAGGTAGTGTAATCATATGTGTGATGAATGACCATTTTCAGTTCCTTGAAGTTAACCACACAACCATCTATCCACAAGAACTTAAACCCCTTCTGAGTCAACATGGTGAGCGGATTATATATTCATGAGAAATATATCAAAATTCTCTCTTAGTGTCAAGACACTCGAAGAAAACTATGGATTTTAGTTACCATCATTGGATGAGGCCATTTCTCAATAACATGTTTCTTTTAAGGATTTAAAAATATAACCTGATGTAAAATTATATAACCTTAAAATTATAATTTTTGTAGCTTAGATACACAATTGATAAATTTGTAATATTGTTTCTCCTTCTACAGGTTCATCAGAAAAATACTAAAATATTCTTCATGCTGTTCCCCGGTTTTAAATATATAAGAATCTACTATATAAAGACCACCAAAAACTGAGTAAGTTAACATCTAAATACTATATTTATTAAATTCATAAATATATCTATAGATTTGTTATGTCCAAATGGAAATAATATAAATAAAAAATACCTTACTTATTCAGAAGGCTATCATGGGTATATCCTCCCAGACTATTAACTGATAATATCAATATTAAAGATCACCCTTGGAAAAATATTGAGCTCCTTGTAACTGAACAAATAAAACATTTGTAAGTGGTATATGATATTTTTTAACAATATTGATCTTTTAGGTCCTAAATAATCATCGAAAAGAAGCATTGATCCATCTTTTTTCTTAACAAAAAAAAACAGCGGCACCCCACGGTGAAGAACTGGGATAAGTGAATCCCTTATCAAAATTATCCTATATTTTTTCTCCAATTCCTAAAATTCAATTAGGTTAATTCTACATTAAATCATTTAAATATTTTTTTCAATAAGTATGTGTTCTATTGAAATCATAACATCCCAATTCTAGTAAAGAATGGGAAAATATTATGGAAATACATCAAAAAAATCTTATACAATTGGTATATCCTCAATGTTAATATTTTAACCAACCATCGAAGATAAAGATCATGCATGAATAGGTTATAAAACCCACATTATAAAAGTAATTAACATTTTTAGTTCAGGTTCATCCTCACACAGATACACTATCATATGATGATTATAAATGTGGAATGTAACTCTCCAAAGCCAAGTGTATCATTTCAAAGGACATAGTCTATTGTTCTTATACAATTAAAATATTATTTTAATTGAAATATCGAGGGTTGGGTCTTATGAAACAATAAACACATGTGAATCACATGGTGGAATAATAAATTTCTCCAAATGGGAATGGTCATTCATCATAACCTGATTTAGCTACCGTAATATGGCCATGATCTGCCTAGTTACAATAATTTTTGTTTTGTATATCTCAGTGAAAGAATCCCAATACTGTCTATGGGTGTTGATTCCTTTTCTTATATTAGTATCTATCACTAAATAAGGTAACATAATAAGTGAGCTCAAAATTATCATGAATATTGAGCAATAAAATAAAATATATCTAATAGTAAATGTTTTCAAATAATATAAAGGATTATCATATTTCTCATGTTAGGTATGGTTATTTAAAATAAAGTTATTAAGGTTTATACTAAACATTATATTATACAAACTATATATCCAAAACTATAGAACACTAGAGAAAATGTCTACTTTATTTCATTGGAATAATATATAAGGGATCACATCATAATGGATCAATCAATATAGGTTTCATGAAGAAAACAATACATCCATGATTCCTGTATCAATTCATCAAGGGATACCTAAAAACCCATTTAATAAGTCTAGAAAAATGAATTTACTCATGGTAACTATCAATTCATTGAGGGATACCTAGAACTAAGCCCCACATATCGATGCATGTCCAATTTGTTACTAATATTTAGGATATTAAATTTAATTTAAAAAATATTCCCTATCAATAAATGTCTACATTGTGTAAAATATGTGTAATATCATTATTTCCTTAGGTAATAAATTTACTTTCAAATTAATGATTAGTTTGTATACATGACATAAAGTTTAGGAACTAATCTTTTCCTTTTTATAAATAATATTGATGTTTTTGAGAAATATAATGTCCAATTATAATAAGAAAGTTAATGTTTCAAGATAATTTAAAAAAAACAAAATTAATAAGGGATAAAAGATATCCAAAAATTCAGAAGAAATATTGATTTTGTAATTAAATAATTTCCATTGGGGAGATAAATAAAATCAAAGTGAAATATTAAAATCGATTTCCATTAAATATTTTTCTTTTTAAGACCATTTAATACCTATAGATGACTATAATGGGAATAAAATGCTTTGGGTGGTAGGGAAATATGTTAACATCGTAAACGTAAAATAGAAACATTACTTTCTTACTTTTTATATAGAAATTTGAAAATTATTTTCTAAAAAATATTATAATGATTCCATTAAAACTTTTTAAAATGTAAATCAAAACAAAAAATATTCGTTTTAAATCATTTTTATAAACAAGAATAACTTCTTCAATAAAATTGTGAAAATAATGGAAACGAAATAAAAATATACCTGATCCAAAGTAGAAATTAGGTAGAATATCATTTAAAATATTTCATTCATTTATTCAAGTGACAAAGAGAGGAATAATTGGAATAAATCTTCTAATAAACATAAATAACGAATTTATGATAAAATAGATAGTGTTTATTATGGATATATTATAATATTCACTTAATGAAAATAAGATAAGTCCCTAAAATAATATTTTGAAATAAATTCTTACCTATTGGGTAACTATTAAATTTTGAACCGTTGAACGTGTAACTCAAATTGAAACACTAATCATCATAAAAATATATATATTCATTTTAGATACATAAAATCGATAGTATACAGAGCATATAAAAGGAAATTGGTGAATAATAACAAATATATCTCAATGGAGTAGAAATTAAGGTGAAATCCCATTCATCAAGAGACAATTACTTCAAAAATTATATATCCTCTAGTATAATGAGTTTTAATTTATAATAATTTTATAAAAAATCAGGTAAATACTTATATTATCATATATGATCCTCTTATAACATTTCAGCAGTCACTTATTAACAATTACTTATTAAAATGGTTTATTTTTGGTGTTAACCATTACTGTTTTCATGATAATTTTTGTTTAGTTATTCCAATCCATGTACAATGAATATGGTCCCATAAACACAATAATCTTAATCATGATATAAATATAATACATATTAATTAAATATATATTTAGAGTCTTCCATAAAAGGTTGATATTGAAAAATGAATTATATCCTTAATGGAGACAGTTGGCCTTTGGTATCCATGGACACAATTTTTACTTTTAGAAGGATGGAAAAAAGAAATGTAAATAATAAATAACATTATTATAATAAATATAATATTATATATGTCATATATATTCACTAAATATATCCTCATTACCATAAATGTAAATAGGAAACAAAAAAAATCATATTTCTCAGTGGAGGTTATAGTTCACTTGTCGACACGAGCGACAATATCATTATCCAATTGATTAGATGGTAGGAAAATATATATTATATAATATTTAAAGAGAGAAATATTTCTTAAATATCATAAATAAAAATTAAACCCATCATAATAGCCATCCATTAAATATAGTGATGGAAAGTGAAATGTAACGCTACATGAAGGCTGAAGTGCAGGTGTATGCATGAGGAATGATTTCAATTTCGATTCCTTAGAAAATATGGTGATTAATGGTGATTAAAAAACTATAATGACATTTCATTATATTTAGGACACAAAATTTATTATTATTTAAAAAAAATAAATTTACAACATTTAAATGAACAAATAATTTGAATGATTTATCGTAAAATGATTGCCTCTTCTTCAGTTGGCCTCCTTTAAATCATTTCTTAAAGACACTTGGACAATTTATTAGAAGATTAAAAAATATGTTTCTAATAAAGAAATGTTTATATGATAATTATGAAGTTTTTTTGAGATATATGGATCAATGTAGTTTCAGGAAAAGACGTAACTTATGTCATTTTATAAGTGTGTGGAGGTTCACTCTTGAACTTTTCTAAAATATTAAATTATAATAACAACATAATATTGGAAATTTGTTTAAAAAACAACATAGATTAAATTATAACTAGGATAAGGTGATAATATGGTCATCAAATTAAATTTCGATGTGTTTTTATATCATTTTAGACCTTATATTTCTAATTAACCCTTTCATTAACCATGTTTAACTTTAACCATGGTAACAAATATTTCAATATAAAAGGGTTATAGTTTTACTTATAAGGTGAAAATCGGTTAATAAATAGAAAAGGTATTATATTATAGTCCATATATAAACCCAAAATTTCCTATTTCATTATTTTAGTTTATTTTAAAAAAATTAATAAAATATTTTTTTCATAAAATTTCTATAATGTATTTTTTGACACTATTAATTTAAATTGAATTTACTAGCATAAATAAAAATATATAATTCAAAAATAAACCTTCAAAAAAATCATAATATAATATAATTATCCATAATGTTTTTGTGGATCTATTAATAAAGGAAAAAATATTACTTTTAGAGTTTTTAAATTCATTTTTATGATTCCTCTACTAATTGCACAAGTATTGTGATAAAATTATGTGTGAATTTAAGGTAATTATTTCATAAATAAAAATTTGAATTAACTTATATGACAAAAAAATTAATTCATATTTTAAATAAAATTTTATAATTTATCTGATCCTTTATTCATCCTTATGGAATAATTTTAGATATATTGATGTTAAGAGAGTGACATTTTGGAATTTTCTTTTCATAAAATAATATAATTGCCATTATCAATGGAAAGTGTCATAAAAATGAAAAATATTTTAGTTTAAGACGTTTCTGGTCAAATTAATATCATATAATTAAATAAAAAAAGTTTTGGCTGAAATTTTAATTCCTTATGACATTATTTTTGAACATAGTTACCTAATATACCCTTTACCGAGTGGATAAATTCATATGTGGATACTAATCACAATAACTAAAAATAAAAGAGAACTATTTAGTCAATTGAAGGAAAACAAAAAAAATTAATATATTTTATGAAATTAAATTCCTATTTGTTTTAAAAAATAGTTTAGGAATAAACCTGCAAAATACGACAAATAATTGGTTTCAAGAAAATTGTTTTTTTAAACCCAAAAATTGATTTATATCAAAATCATGTAAAATAGTTATACTAATGTAAATAAAATAGTTCATATATTATTTTAAAAGCACATATATACAATAATCGGGATTTTTAATTACATGTATTAATGAAATAAAATGATAGTTGTGGAAAACTCATTATTTTTTGAACTTCACTAAAAAATATAGATTTTGAGAAAAAATTGAAAAAAATATACATAAGAAAATAATGACTTGATAATTTAAAAAATGACAAAACTATCTCATAATAACATTCCATTAGGTCATCATGATTCAATTTGATATGGTGTTTCAAGAAAACTTATATATTAATGAAATAAGATTTATTTAAAGGGGATTAAGGGGTTAAATTTAGTGAATTATCATTGGTTTCCCATTGTAGTTTGGGTTTGTATTAGTAGTAATAACCCTGTAATACAACGTTGAGGTTGGGTTTCAAAACCCATTCAGTATAGGCACAATGGGAAACTGTAGCGATACTGTAATAGAATGCCCTAGAACCAAATATATATAGGCTTTCATTATATATTTTTATATAACTTATATACAGTAATACCCCTTAATTTTCATGAGTTTCTAAAACCAATAGCATGGTATGAGAATCCTCTTGTGGTGGTCTATTTTTTAGAACATTAATAAATTGATCTTAGAGAACCCATTTCATCAGATATTAGGAATTTGGAAAACTCATTAAGTATGCCATTTTTTATCAAATTGATATTGGAATAGAATTTGACCCCCCAATGTTTATAATAGCATAACATTGATGAGAGAAATATTTGATGGAATCATTTATTTACCTATGTGAATTAGTAACAAGATACATACTTGATATGTTATAAATAAATTAATATATATATATATATATATATTATAGTTATTTGTTAAATTTAACAAATTTCTATTTTTTTAGTAATAATCTTGAAAAAAACTTGAACAATGATTTTATTATGTTTTTATATCCTGAGTATTTTTATTTATCAAACACTTTAAAAAGTATAATAGTTCATAAATTCAAAAGAATTATTTTTTATTTATATACGAAAAATATAAATATTAAAATTACAAGACAATTCAATACATGAAGCTATCTACTAGGATATTATAATCATAGTAAAAAATCAGACATTTAATTGAAACATAATTGTGATTCAAATAATAAATCAAAATATTTCTACAATTAATTTACCACTAAGAATAAGCATATCAATATTAAAATAGAAAATTATGAGAATGAAATATGCAGGTGAAGGGTGGGGGCATTTATAAAAATTTAAATGAATTAATAGTTTAACTTAGGAACAATTGATGCAGTTGACATGAGGGATAATGATCATATTGCCAACAGATAATAGGAACTATGTGGTGGCATATGTTCGAAAGATTGGGATCTCGTTTTATAAATTATTTGGAATGGACAAACATAATATTGATTATTTTTCATATTATTATAAAATGAAAATAGGTATGAAATAATGTTACCACCATGTGGTATATTCTTAACCATATCAATTCTATCATACATTTCATTAATAAACACCTGCATATTTTTTATACAAGGTAAGCCAATTCATTGGTGGTGAGTGAAAATATATACCAAATAAAATGATAAGGATTAGTTATGAGGATTAATTTACAAGGAATGTAATGTTTAACATATTTACGTACTCATCCAATTCATATATTTATCTAGTAGAGCATCACAAATATAAATAGGCTTATTGAAACTTTAATAATATAACACTTCTAATATATCACTATAGAATTTGAAATATCTGTTACTTGTAGAAAATAAGAAACTTGTTTGACCTTAATAATCTAATTAGAATGTGGTATACAAGAAGTATTTCAAGACATTACAATTTTAGGGGCATGGAAGAAATAAGAGATGAATTGAAATTCTATTTGTCTCATTACTCAACTAATTTTATGTATTTCATTGTGGATTTGTTTAAATGATCTGATGAATCATATATTAAATTCTATGAATATTATTATATTTTTTTTAAAAAGTAATTATGTTAAATTAATGATCATTTGATTATAGATCTAAATATAATTTTAATGAAACTAGAAAATATATTGAATAATATAAAAAAATTCCAAAAAATTATAACATTTTATTTTAATGAAACTCAATATAATAATCTTATTTAGTGAAAAATAGTAATTTAGAATTATCTGATTAATGTTATATAAATCTATTACATGTAAGGGTATGTAATGTTGATTAAAAAAATATTATTTTTTGTTGAATTTTCAATTGAAAAAAATATATTGGGATTTTGAAATTATATAATAATTTGAAAGATACTAGTTATTTAAAACATAATTAAATTCTCATATACATATGAAATAGGATAAAATTATAATGAACATATATATTTAAAAAACATAATCTGTTGTATTTAAAAAAATATATTTTGTTAAAAATATTAGGAATTTTAAAACATTTTAAATCTTAATATAATAATACATATAAAATTATATTTCACTATAAACTATTTAAAAAAAATTCAAGAAATCATAGGATAACCATAACTAGATGATAATTTTTTTGACAACTTAAGTAGTTAAGTTGATTTTGTAAGTTAAATCAAGGATATAGAGGAATTATTGATGATAATAATTTTAAGTTTTCTAGTAACTGATACTAGATAAATAAGTGTATGTTGGTCCTCAAGAAAATTTAATTTTAAAAAATTGTTTTTAAGATAAATTATGTTTGACAAAATGAGTATATAATTTAAAATGGAGTTATAGGTAAAGGTAGAAGATTAATTTATGATAATTATTATGTATAAAATAAATTGTTGAAAAATAATGAAGTCGAATTCCTTGAAAATAAATTCCATGAAAAATATTTAAGATGAAAGTATCATGATCATTATAATACTCCAAATACATATATTCTATTGAAAAATAAAGTCAAATTTATATTTGAGAACTTAATAGATGGATAATGGATGATCCCAATGAAACTATTCTTAGACTATGTTGGATTACCATTATTCATCACTCAACAACATATCACCCCCTCAAATAATTCTTAAGTTTATTTATTTCATATATAAATGAAATATAAATCATAAATATTAGTTCGAAAAAAATATTTATATAGCCTTTTATTAGACATAGTCCTCCCTATAGCATAAGTTAGATCACTATATAAGTTATGAACCTACATATATGTTGATCATAATACCAAGCTAGCCTTTATTAAAATATGTATTGATAAAAACAAAGATATTTTATTAAATAACATTAACTGATAATAGATTTTATTTTTGAACTACTATTTTTATCAATGCATATATTTCACATCAATACATATCAATTCAGAAAAGTACATATCATATTTGAACTAATAAAAATGAATACATTAAGTAACTTTACTTTAGTATATTTTTTGTTTAAAAAAAGAAATATTTGGTCTTATATGTATATTGATTAATATATATATATATATTGTGTAGTAAATACCTCTCATATATTCCAAAGTATATCCCTAGTTCAAAAGTGATAAGTATTTTTTAAAATAGTAAAATAACAATTTTTTTGAAATTTGTTAACGAGAATAATTATATGATCTAAACCCATATTAGTTAGGAAGACAATATTTTTATTAATACATATTAGATATGATAAATACATATCACCATTATAACATATGATTATTTATCCATGTTGCAAAATTTTTAAGAAAGGAATGATTGAATCTTAAAGGTACATGTTTTTTTAATTAGGATGACTTGAATTTAAACTATATCAATGTATCCATATAAAATAATATTGTTGACCACCTAGTTTTAATGATAAAAAATCACAATTCTAATGATGTTAATAAACTTCATTTTTTCTATAAGTATTCCATTACTCAGAGACATGTGGTAAAATAGTCTAAGGATGAGACACTATTTAGATTGGCACCATCGACTTGAGACACAGTTGTCCATGACTCACCACCAGTATAACAATCTCGTTAAGTATGGGACACCGATATGATATCACACCACCTGAATGTCTAACTCTTGGACTAAAAATATGAAAAATTATAAGACACCTTCAGTCGATATACCATCAAGATGTCATGCCGTTAGAACAAAAAATTTGGATAAGTACAATGTACCACCATATGAGGCATTGTCAATGTCATACCTCCATCAAATATTTTTTGGCTAAATCTGACAAACCAGCAGACCACACACCGTCAGACCAAATAATACTATTTGAGAAACTATCTGCAAAGAAAATATTTTTCAAAGTCTAAGTCAGTGTCAGTGTCATGCCACTAGAACAACATACCGTCAGAGTGTGACACCATCAAACCATGTGACACCAGTAGTCTAAGACACTGATACTATTTTGATTAACTTATCATTTTTAAATTACATTATTGTAATAGATATATTTTAATGATGTTAATTTCATATAAAATTATAATGTTTTTCTCTTTAATTATCTATATAAGGAATTTAAGGAAGTATTAGAATGTGCATTATAAGAAAGAAATTGCTTTGAATATTCTCCTTGATGTTGCTGATAAAAGTTCCCCACAATCCGTCATACAGAAGAGAAAAAACTGTGGTTGAAGTGGACCGATAACCAGATGAGATCTCGAATTTTATGACCAGACAAAGAGATAAAACTGATTGAAAGAAGAGCTCACCTTCTACAAACATTCCACTGGAATATGAACTACACATTCCCATTTATTTTTTTCTCCAGTTAAATAAAAAGAGTCCATGACACTCTATTTTAAAAAAGTTTTTTAAAGAGAACATGACTTAATCTTTACAGCCAAATCAAACCATGAGTCACAAGCTACATTATAATAAACTAATAATTTCTACACATTTCATGTTTATATCAATTTATTCAGTTTATCTTTATTAAATTTTTTAGAAGTGTGTGTTCATACAAAATTTTATCACATGCACATTGTCTACTGTGTTGAAATGAAAGATACCCAATATCTTCTCAAACAATTTTCTTATTTTTTCTCCCATGGATATGAGTGGTGGTGGTCCTTAGGTGTCTTGTTTCATTTTTCAGCCACATATAACTTTGGAATTGATCATGTGTGACCTAGAAAGTGTGTATGATATTTTAAAACTAAGACTGGGTTGTTGATCATCTAGTTTATTTTATATAAACATCTTGGTGGAGGGTGATCACCAAATAGAGAGGACTAAGTCTCAACTTGAGACTAAAACTTTGCTATTCATTCTTTCCACTCTGTTCTTTAATTTTGTTTTACCTTATTTACACTTTAAACGAAAAATTCTTTTACCTATAAACAAAATATGTACTTAGATAGTTTTTTTTAATTTATATTGATATATTATTTTGATCATGATTTTTTTTCAAATGTTCTAATAATATTTTTTATTATTCCTTCGATAAAAAATGAATCTTTAGAGAAATCATTACATTGATTGAAATATATATCATACTATACATTGTGTAAACTAGGATATATTTAAAAATTCCAGAAATTTCAAAGTAATACATTTTAAATAGAATTTTTATTAGGTAATCAATTCACCCCTCTTGAGATAATCACTTTAATGAACATTTGGTATCCAAGATTTAAATATTTGGTATTAAAATTTTCACATCATTTTCAACTGTGATTTTAGTTGTACATTAAAGATATCAATTTTCAATCATTTATAAATTTAGTTCATTAAAACGGATAATCAATAAGAAGGTTTTACAACCAAAGTCCCTCCATTTTTTAATGGTAGAAATTTTTTCCAATGGAAAATTAATATGAGAATACATTTAGAAAGAAAGGGTATTGATATTTGGCCTGAAATAGAATATGAATATGTTATAATTGATACTAATATATTTAATTTGGATGATTCAAAAAAATTATCTTACAGTTATAATTTTAAAGATATGAATTCCCTCTATTGTACATTGGGAGATTATGAACTTAATTGATATGTTTCATGTAAAACTGGTTTTGAGATTTGGGGCACTCTGTCTATTTTTCATGAGGGAACATAAAAGTTAAATAGATGAGACTTAATATTTATACCATTAAATATGATAATTTTATGAAAAATCCTGATAAACCCATTTAGGACATGTATTTTTGGTTTAATGATATTTTTAACAAAATGATCTCTCTTGGAAAACTAGTATCTGACAAGGATCTATTTATTAGACTACTAATATGCCTACCAGAAAGATGGAGAGGTACATCAGTTTCAATCATAGAATTATGTGACATAAGTAAAAAGTCTATGAAAGAGTTTATAAGAAAATGTATGATGTAAGAAGAAGAATTAATGGTTAACACTGAAGAAGATGAACATTCAAAAACAAAGTTAGTAGATTTCAAGACTACTTCCCCTAAACAACAAAAGTAAATAGAAATACAGAATGTATAAGATATAGATTCAATTTATAGATAATATCTTTCAAATTCTGATTAGGAGATGGTCACCTATCCAGAATATTTAAGAAGTACTATAGAAAGATTTTTTTAGAAAATAAAATTATAAACGAAATTATGTTAATAGTGGAAATTTGATGAAATAGTGGAAGAAATATTATGAACACAAAGAAGTTGTTTTCTTTGAATGTAAAGGGAAAGAAAAAATAAAATAAGACTTTCCAAAGCATAAGTATAAAAAGAAATATGAGGATAATGATAGGAGATTCCAAATGAACATGAAGCTATCATGGAGTACATATGAACATAAATCTGGAGACTATGATGCATCACCTAAAGAACATCTAGAATGAGAAAACGTGTGCTTCATTACTAAACACAGTGAGGTATCTTTTTTACTTACTATTTCAAATATTTTTCCTGTACACGAGTTTGATAATTTTGACAATGAAAAACATGATGATGATAATATGTAAAATAAATAATTGTTTAAATACTGCAATATGATAGAGGATAACTTTAATTAAATAACGGTTATGAATAGATTCCTTTAAGGGAGTTATTTTTTAACTGTAAATATGAAATCACAATAGTCTATAGAAAAGGAACAAAACGGTCAACTAATCAAAGAAAAAACAACAATTAAATTTTCAAGTGAGAAATTGAAGAGTGATCTTGAAAATTTTATAAATGGTATATATAAACTCATAATAATTTTATGAAAGAAGGTTGTAGAAAAATCTCTCCATAAAGTTGGATACCCACCTGGAAAATTTAAAATAATATAAATAAGCTTTGTTCCTAAATCTATACCTAAAATTTATAATAGATTTGTTTTTCAAAAGTAATTAATTTTTTTTATTTCTAAATGTTTGAAATATTTTTATATGAAACCCATGAAGAAATCGTGGGCTCCAAAAGCACTAACTAATAAACTTTTTGGACAAAAACATATATGTGTACCAAAATTATTTATTTATTAAAACATATTTTATTCGAAAAATTATGGAAGATCTCCTTTAAAATTCCATATTACTTAGAAAGTGGTTGTTTATGGAATATGATTGAAGATTATTGATGCTTCAAGAGCCTCATAAAGTTTGACGGTGTCCATGTCACCTTTAGTAACAATGATAAGTGAAGGGTCATCGACTTATTTCAAATTAGTAACAAAAATTTAGTTTTATTTTCTAAACTTTTATAGACTAAGGGTTTAGTGTATAATATTCTTATCATTTCTCAGTTATGAGATTATAGTTTTTATGTTAAACTTGAAAATAATGCTTGTAGTGTGTTTTATCCTAAAAATATTATAGTATTTACTACACTGTAAAATGAAAATACCTGTGATGTAGATTTATATCATTTTATTTATCAAAATGATACATTCATATGTGCCTTTCATAAGGAATATTTTCTTGGTTATAGGATACTAGGTTAGTGAAAAATTTACTCACTTATAAATATAACTAGGAAAGGGGTAGTTAGGGATCTACCCAAGCTTGAGTTCTCAACTAATAATGTTTATAACCCCTTCTAAAAGAGAAATTACACAAAGTTTATTTTTAATTAAATAATGAAATGTCAAGTTATAATACCATAGAGTTGGTTCACATGGATTTTTTTGGATCCTCTAGAGTTTCATGTATTATTGGGAAGCCCAATGTTTAGGTTCTTATAGTGTTCATGTCCATGAGTTTGAAAATCAATATTTTGAATCATTTTGTTCACAAATTTAAAGGACATAAATATTATATGCAATTATGACACCCCAATATAATTTAGTTAATAAAAGGAGAAATAGAAAGTTACAAGAGATAACATAGACTATGTTAAATGAGTATGACCTAACTTTCTATATTTGGGAAGAATCAGTCAACACAACCTACTACATCATCAATTGGGTTTTGATTACACCTATTATAAAGAATAACCCTTATGACCTATGGAACAAAAGAAATCACAAGGTTAATTAATTTATAGTTTCTAGTTATATCACCATTTTTTATTAACACAAAGGTTAATCTTGAAAAATTTTCTTCCAAAAGTGATAATGGAATTTTCCTTGGTTATTCAATATATAGTAAATCCTATAGAGTTTTCAATATGAAATCCAAAACAGTTGAAGAATTAGTCCAGGTAAAATTAAATGAAACTAATACACATGAGCCTAACTACTCCATATAAAACCATGATGATGGTTTATATTCTTAAAATTAAATTCTAAACCTTTATACTATTCTCTAAAACAAGCAAAATAATCCATTTCTGAAGAATTTCCAAAACATCAAGAACCTGATCTTGAAATGCCAGAAGTGAGTAGTCCATATTTATCTATAGGTTTTAGAACCATTATATACCATACTTTGGATTATTGTTCTGGCGATCTAGTTAGTGGAACAAAAACCAGAGGTTCTTTTAAAAATTATTTTAAACATCAAGCATTGTTTTCTCAACTTGAAACAGATAATGTCAATGAATTTATTAATGATGAATTCTGGAAAATTACAATTCAAGATGAATTTAATTATTTTAAATTAAAAAAATATGGAAACTTGTAGGTAAACCCACAGAAACTTTGATTATTGGAACTAAATGACTATTTAGAAATAAAGTTGATGAGTCCGACACTATAGTTAGAAACAATTATAGACTTATTGCACCAGGTTATAGTTTGGTAGAAGGGATATAATATGAGTAAAAATTTACCCCTATATCTATGCATGAATACATAAGTATCCTGATATCTTATTCATCTCATCAAGATTTTAGGATTTATCAAGTAGACCTTAATAGTGCTTTCTTAAATAGACATATAATTGTGTATGTTTTTGTTGAACAACAACTAGGTTTTCAAAATTCTCCCTTTCCAAATTTTATTTTTAAATTAACTAAAGATTTATATGATTTAAAATAATCATTTAGAACATGGTATGATAAGATCATCAATTTTGTGATTTAAAAAGTTTTTTCAAAAGTAATAGATGATCATTATCTTTTTATAAAAATAATTTCAAAAGATTTTTTAGTCGTACAAATAGATGGTGATGATATTATAGTTAGATGTTAAATAAATAATTTATGTATTGTTTTTTCAAAAATTATGAAAAATTAGTTTGAAATGTGTTTAATGGGAGAACTAAATTTCTTTTTATGATTTCATATATTCTAAAAAATAAATAATTATTTTAAATAAAAGTAAATATTCCAAATATATTCTAAAACATTTAAACCTTGATATAACTAAGAGTAGTGATACTACGACGAGTACCCCCGGTAAAGTAGATCCTGATGAAGTTAGAACCCCATTTGATTAAACTAGTTATAGAGGTATGATTGGAATTCATCTATACTTACCTGTTAGCTGATCATATATGATGTTTACTGTGTTTATGTGTGATCATTATAAAGTAAACCCAAAAAGAGTCACACCTTGCTGCTATTAAATGATTTTTCAGATACCTCAAATATACAAATAATTTGGTATTATTCTATCATAGAGGGAAATAATTTGATTTAGTATGTTATTATAATGATGATTTTGGTTGATGGAAGTTAGATAGAAAAAGAAACATTTAAGCATGTCACTTTTTAGGCAATTATCTAGTTTCATGGTGTTTTAAAACAAAATATTCTATTACATTGTATTATAATAAAGAAGAGTATATAGATTCAAGTAATTATTATACAGAATTTTTGAAGATGAAAACCACTCTACTAGACTATGGATATCAATTACAACATTCCCCCATTGACTATTACATACAAGTGAAATAAATATCTCTACTAATCCAGTGTCTTAATATAGAAAAAAAATATTGATATAAGACATCACTTTTTCAAAGACCATTTTCAAAAAGGATATATCAATCTTGAATTTATTATCGAAGAACAAGAGTTATCTAAAATATTTACTAAGATATCAAATTATGAGAGAATAAATTATATCAAACATGATTTAAGAATGATAAATTTTTATTAAATTTAACTTTCTATGATATACAGTTGAGGTTAACATACATTTGTTCTTGATATACCATTGTAATGACACACCATTTTCTTTTCATGTTGTTGGTTTATCAAGTTGTTACATTTACATGTTCTTTGCTTGTTAGGTCCTTTGGTTTTCATGCTATTGGTCTATAATTTCATTGGACTATCATGTCGTTCATCTATCATGTTATTGGTCTATCATTCAATTAGTCTGTCATATTGTTGGTTTGTCATATAATTGGCTTTTAATGTCATTGTTTTTAATGAAATTGCAAATTTTATCTATTTTTTAATTGTTTGGACCACCATTTTATGTTATTTCCTGTAACTCAAGGCATATTTTTACATGGATTTTGATTTTGATTTAATGTATTAATTCAATTTATGAATACCTAAAATCCCAAATGATATAGAAGATACATTATGTTTATTCCCAACACACCTTCAGCCAAGCGTCTTTTCTTGTGTCAAGCCTAATTCAAACCTTCCACTCTCTCATTTCAACCTTCTATTACCATTGAACGAGCATTCCAGAAATGTATACATGACAAGAATGAAGTTTCTTTCCATGTATTCGCCTTCTATGTTGAAATGTTCTAAGTAGTAAAAGAAAGAACCGATTATACCTACTCCAGTTTCACCTATTAATCCTAAGTTTTCTAATAGATTTCTTGTACTACAAAAGGAGGTTGAATCGAAGTGGATGTTTAATAGTAAGTCTCTAGTACTCAAAGTGTCCATAATTGAGGGTATTTAGAGTTGTTCTGATCAAAAAAATTCTTTTCTACCCTAATATTATTTATGAGATCGATCATGATGTAGAGTATGTGTTTGGTCAAGATAGAGCTGATTGTGTGAGAAGTCACGTGTAAGTACATGTATTTAGTTTTTCATCAAAGAATTGGGGAAAGTGTTTAGGGGTACCTCATGATGTAATTAATGATTACTACCAAGGAAACATTCTAGAATATAGTGATTTTTTATGTATGTGGATGCTCTTGCTATGATGAAAGGAGATGAAACAACGAGAAGACATGTTTCCTCCAAGCTGGAAAGAGAGTGTAAGCTTATCTTCATGTTTTTTATCCCATGGTTTTCCCTTGAAAGGGTGATTTTTCAACATTAAGTTACCAAGATTTTGATCTTCTATATCTTATAACATAAGTTCACAAGATTAATATTTGTAGATATCTCAAGGTTCATATGTGTGAGATGATGAAACCGTCCTACAGATCCAAATCCATGATCCACATGATGTTTATTTCTTCCATGTTAAAGGCCAATGGCTTAATAGATGAGGATGAAGAGTCTAGTATAGACTGTGGTGGTTTCTGTCTTAAAAGTAATAATTATTCAATAATGAATATAGTCTTGATCCCTAGAATAAATATTATGTCAGATATTCTGAGAATTTATATTCTGATTATTCCCTGGTTGATCATCTATCTAGACCAAGTTATGATGAGGATATAGGCTTAGAGCCTGATAAAGTAGCTGAATAATATGTTAAGGATAAAGAAAATGTTGTTGATGAAAAAGAGGGAAACAAATCATATGATGATGTAGGGAGTGACCATGAATTATCTCCTAAAATATTCTCCCATTACTTTTATAACTCCAATCCCACCTAATATATTTCCAAAAAACTGAAAAATTTATTAAAAATGTTGATGAATAGGATAATGTCTTTAGAGGGGATCTGTATAATAGTTTGGAATCAACTAAATAGTATTATAATTATAATTATGATGGTAATGAGTAAGAAGAAAATGATATGATAATGATAATGGAAATGAAAGGGATATAGATGATGGAAGTGATAATGTAGATGATTTCGACCATAATGGTGTTAGTGGCCAAATTAAGAGGAAGAAACTGGAGATGCCTCTAGAGATTCCAGATGAACCTGTGAGGGGGATAGATCCCCATATGTAGAAATATGTAATAAAGATACATATGTTGATGAAGTTAAAGAATATTTTTTTTCCACTAGTCATTATTTTTTTGATTCTATTATGGTTGAGTAGATGAGAGAGATAACTTATACAGAACACCATATTATTGAGCAAAAGAAAATGGAGATTCCTTCTTCTAATTAAGGTATTGATGTTTATATTGGTGTTTTGGATGATGATAAGCCTATTTCGGATGATAATTTGGAAGGTGAATCTACTACTATTGTTTGAAAAAAGGATGTTCATATGGTAGATATACCAATTTTTAGTACATGGTTAGAAGTAGTGCCTTCCTGTGTTGTGGTAGAGAGCTCAAATTAGAAAAAATGACAAGAAATCCCTAGAACCAATCTATAGTTTATAGCTTGGTAGAGTTTTGATATTCTCAAAAGTGTTGAGATAATGGTGGTTGAACCTAATGGTTTGGTACCTCCTATCAATGCAACTGTCTTAGTTGTTTTATTAGATAGGTGGATTGATCATATGGAAGAATAATGGGTAAGGTAATCCAATTTTTCAAGGAGTCCACCAAATAATGGTGGACCTGAGTTTGAAATTGAATGAGATACTAAGGAATCATTAATATCTCAGGTAGATTTGTATGGAATTTTGGAAAAGTTTTCTTAGGTGAAATATCTTGCACCAGAACTAGTTAGTCTTGATCATTCTCTTATTCCAGTTGATGTAGTCACTGAAAGTGACTTGGATGCTTTTGGTAAGATGTTAATTTCTAATTTTGTTTTAAAGTTAAACAATGATCAACGTTAATAGAATTTCATTTATGATAAATATGGAAGAATAATTTTTGAGTTGGTTATTCAGAATATCAAACCAATGATGATGCATCATATATGGGAGGTTGAGATTGAGAATAAGAGAATTGGAAGTGATTTGGAGTCTATTGAGAATATGAATGAGGTACTGAATTCATCCATTACTGCTTCTATGTATAGGATCCAAAAACGTCTTGAGGATACATCCTCATAAACTTATACTACTGCTGCTCCTATCAAGACTGTTCATCAGTTAATAATGATTGTCGGAGATGAAGTGGCAGCTACTTCAAGTGGTCCCTCAAGTAGAGAACCAATGATTCCTTTAGAAATTTTGAGGATGTTAAAATAAGGAACTATGTGTTATAATATGATGATAAGGAAGTATTCCATTGATATTATTTATGAGACAGAAACCATTACCAATTCCATCAAGTGTTGTCTCTATTGTATTTATACCAAGCATGAAATGAATGCAAAATTCAAATTCTTAGATAAAAATGTGAGGATTCTTCTTGTGACTCAAGATTTACGAGAACAAGTTAGAAAACTCAAGGAGATGACGCCAGTGTTGAACCTCTTTATGGAATATAAATACAATTTCTTTGGTAAAATGTAAAGGTGTGGAAAAATTATAATGGATTTCATAAATATCATGAACTGTTTCTTTATGTTTATTTCCAAGAAGTTGTTTCTAAGGAAGTAAAACCGATTACCACTCAGTTTTCTCTCAGAAAAGTAATTATTCAAGATCTTCTAACTCATCTTCCTTCTAATTTTAAATATTTTCCCATTCCTCATAATCATACATTGAGACACCTCAAGCTATTTTTTGTTGTGGGAGATCATCCTCATGCTGTTTCTAGACTATCTTATGTTGTTCCCTTTATTTTATATCTAGCTAATCCTAGTGCCTCAGATAATGAGAAATAGAATTCTATGTCTAAAGGAAATGAACCAATGAACACCTCTTCCAAATCATGGAGATGAATTTTTTTGGGCTTAGAATATATGTCTTTTATGGGAATAGGTTTTTAATAACTTTTTAATAATCAATTCAAATGGATTTTATCACTATTTTTCCGTTCTTTATATTTTTTTATTCATTTAGTTATCTTTATTATGCTAATCTTTAGAATTTTTATAGTGACAAAAGGGGGATAATTATTATGGAAAATTATTATGGAATATTGGTTTTTTAGAAATTAATGAGATTATATTTCTATGTTATCTTTGACACTATTTATTTTTAATTTTTCTATTCATCATACTTACCATTGATACTTATTATTTTCTTATTTTCCTTTGATACCATCTACAGTTATTACTAATACTATGTTTGGATTTATAAAAACTTGGATATCATGTTTAAAATGTTTAATTATTTTATGCCACGATTGGTGATCATAAAAAAGGGTTATATTTTTGACCTCCAAGTTTTAATGATAAAAAATCATGATTCAAATTATATTAAATAATATCATGTTTTTCTATAAGTATTATATTACTATGAGAAATGTTATAAAAAAATTTATGTATGAGAGACTTTTGATATTGCAACCTCCAACTCAAGACACCAATTTCCATGATTCTACCCCAGTATAAAACTTTTGGTATGTTTGAGACACTAACATGATATCACACTTCTAGAATGTTGTACTATTCGACAAAAAAATTGAAAAAGTCTAAGACACCTTCATTGGACATACTTTTAGGATGTCATGATACCTAAACAAAAATTTGGCTAAGTATGAGATACCTTGAGACCTCAAACCATCATATTTGACACCACTAGTTGAGACAACGCCATCATATTGAAAATTTGGCTATGTTAAAGACACCTCCAATGTCATGTTATAAGAACTACATACCACTAGAGAATGACATCATCTGACCTTGAGATACTACCAATCTGATAAACCACCACATTTTTTCTTAAATTATCTTTTTAAATTAAATTATTCTAATTGATATATTATATTGATTCTAATTCATGTTAATATTTAAATTTATGTCTCTTAAATGAATGACAGAAAGAATTGAAGAGATTGTTATAATGTGAAGTATGAGGTGGTAGTTGATCTGAATATTATCATTTATACTACTGATAAAAGTTCACTACAACCCCTAATATAGATGAGACAAAATAGTGGATGAAGTGGATGAATTAAAAGATGAGAGCCTATATTTTACACCCACAAAAAAAGCAGGGCCTAACTGAAAAAAACAAGACCTCACATACTATGAAAATTCGACAAGAAGTTGAACTACACATTCATATTTACTTATTTCATCTCTTTAAATAATAGTAATATGAAGAAAAATCTATTTTTAAGAAGAGTTTCTTGAGAACCCTACTTAATCTTCACTTCTAGATTAGTCTAAGATTCATAAGATGCATTGTAATTGACAAAGAATTTCTAAACTCTACCCATTTAGATCACTCTGTTCTGTTTATCTTTATTACAATTTTGGAAGTGGGTGCACATAATCTATTATATCACAAGTGAACTATATCATGTGTTGAACTAGAAGACACCCAATATATTCTAAAACAATTTTCTTATTTTTTCTCACATATATAAGAGTTGTAGAGGACCTTGTGTGTCCTGTTTAGTTTTTCTCCCCCATATAACTTTGGAAGAGTTCATGTGTAACCCTGAATTTTTGTATGATACTGTAAAACCTTATCAAGTTTGTAGATCATATTTTTTATTTTATATAAATTTCTCGATGGTGGGTCATCCGCATGTAAAGAGGACTATGTCTCGAATTGAGACTAAACCCGTTGTATTCATTTTTTCCATGATGTTATTTAATTTTTTACATTATTCTTTAAAACTAAAAATTTTTTTACTATAAAAAGTGTAAAATTTGGTAGTTAATATTAGTTTTTGAACATATAGTATTTTGATAAAGTAAACTTATTTCAAAAGGTCTAATAATATTGTATATTATTCACCAAAAAAGTAATCAATAATTTGGTAAATCTTTTGAAATATTGAAATCTATATCATACTATATATTTTGGTTAACTTGGTTGTATTTAATCATTATGAGGATTTCAAAATAATCGATTATAAATGGAAATTTTTATTAGGTACATAGTTTCCCCCACTTTGAGATATACACTATGACCAACACATGTAATCTGCATAATAGAAATTAATTATTGATTTTATTCCTAAATAAAAACTTCATGCATAAAAAATCTATTTTGGAAAAATTTATAACATATAAGAAATGAAAGAATAATTGTGAATTCAGAAGATGTCATTAAATATTCAATATTTGAGTTTTTAGATGTATCCAAATAATAATATTAATTTATTTGTTTTTTCATTTTATTTAAAAGGATAAATAGATATAATGAAATGGTGATATATTAAGTGATAAATATATGTATTTGGGAGTTGTAATAACGAGAATGAGAGTTAATACCATCATATTCTAAAAAGTCATATATTTGACCAATTGAAATTAAATGTCTCCAAAATTTTATATGTTCATTTCTTTAAAATACAGTTTAAATTATACTATATAAGCCAGTAGTGATAGTTGATCCTAATGGTGTATTATATTATTAGTTGTGATTATAATTGTAAAATATAGAATAATGTTTTATAAATTTTTTTAAAATAAACATCCCAAGAGTAATAATAAATAATGGTAAGAATATTTTATAGTATAAATAAATGAATTATCCCTTTTAAATAACAATTGTATGAATAAAAAATAATTTTCTTTCCATATTCATAACATATAAGAATTGAATGAATACTTGGTTATTACAAAATGATCATTAAATATTCAATATTTTAGTTGTTATATGTATCATGAAAATAATTATGATTATTTTTTTATTCATTTTATTGATCTAAAGAAAATGATTTTCCTAAAAAAGTAATATATTATGTTATAATAATGGATATTGGAGTACTATAATTAAGAGAATGAGAGTGCGTACCTTCATAACCCCATAAGTCATGAATTTTACGATTTGATATTTTTCATCATCAAAATTTTATATGTTCAATGGAATGGTTAATAGTACATAGTGATATAAATGAACTAACAGTGATATTTGACTATAATGAGACATTAAATTATTTTATATGATTATAATTATAAAATATTTTATAAATTATAATTTATTTTTTTGAAACAAGCATTCCAAGAATAAAAAATCAAAGGTATGAATATTTACTTAAGGGTTCACTATTGAGAATATATTATAATGGAAATTAAATACATAATTTTTGGTTAATATAATTAATATTTGATGATATTTTAATGGTATAAAAGAGTGATAAAGAGAACTGTAACATATAGTTGAAAATCAATATGTTATAGAGTTTCATGGTTAATATATGAAATATATATTACCAAGTTATAATATGATATTTTAATTACATAGAGGAAATTAAGTTCAGACAATAATTATAATGAAATTAGTTTTAGTATATTAAGTTGTACAATACAACCATGATATTTTAAATAAACCCATATAACCTTCTATATGAAATGTAAATTACTATATTTAAATGAATTAATTATATTATATAATAATTATAAAAACAATTATGGTTTTTATATGAATTATAAGAGAATGGTACGTGAAATACAACTACTGGAAATGTATGAAAATTCTAGAATATAAAGATAATATAATATAAAGGTACTAAAACTGAAGAAAATAAATATTTATTGAAAATAAAGTACTTAGTATACAGTAAAACTTTAGAAAGTACATGTAAAAATATTTTTGGATGAAAAATGAGAAACTAAGGATAAAAGATATAAATAAAATTATTAGGTATGATGAAACTAACCCCTGATGGGGTGAAAGTTAAATTAGGTTCCAAAACTTTGGTTAAGTGTACTGTAAAGAAAAAATTAAATTAGGGTCAGTAAAACATAGTTCCTTCCTTTTGTTTTGTAAGGAAATACATATAAATAATCAACCTAATTCGGGTGTTCTGATGATTATGAGTCATGAAGGATAACAAAATATATAGTCATGTAAAAATTCCATGAATTTAGTGATGACTAATATATTAGGAAAAATGATTATTGACTTCTATTACCTTAAATTTAATCTTGAAATCATAATCATGAGGAAATTAGAGGTAGGGAGGCAGAGGAGAGGATGAGAAAAAGATTTATATGTGAAATGGTGATGAGTTAGTGCGGAGGATATATTAAATATATGGATAAGGGGATGTAGAGGCTTATAGGTAGAGATCAGGGGAGTTGGTAAGAGAAGGAAAGGTGAGTGGGTATAGAAGTGGATGAAATATAGATAAGTATTTGAGGGTATGAGGAGATTTAAAGATAGATAGGAGGGGAGTTGGGGAGCCAGATAGGAAGGGAGTTAGGTGGAAACAAGAATGAATATGGGGAATGGATTTATCAAGAAAACAATATGTGGAAACGTTTTTTGAGGGAAATAGATACATGAGATATTTACACAAAGATAAAATTTTATTCTTGATTAGTATACAATAAAAAATAATTTTTTAGAGGAATTTTACATGAGGATATGGTTCAAAATAATTCCACAACTTGGAGTTCATCCCTAGGATTAACAATTAACTCTACAAAACAAGGAATGAGATACCCATGTTTGGGTTCTTTAATTGTTTTGTATCATTTATTTTCCAAAACTATTAAATTATTTTTTACTTTCTTAATATTTGATTATTTGTTGCAAGTTTAATTATGTCGTTCTTATTCATATTACTTTTATAGTTGATAAATATTTTGAGACCAATATATAATTATGGAAGATAATTATATATGAATTTATAATGGAATTAAGGATTTTTTGGGAACTAAGGATGGATTTTTGACATAAAGAGTTAAATAAAATTCCTGTTATTATATTTTATTTTCATATCAGAGACAATATGGTAAGCTAATGACATGGGTGTGTTTTTATATTGGATATTTTTGTTAGTCACTGGAATGTTATTGGGTTGGTTTTGTTGGAGATTGGTTCCATTGGGTGTGATTCTGAAGGAGGCTCAATGTCTATGATTTTTAGTGGTCGACATCTATGGTGGTGCATGTGTCTCAATGATAGTGGTCCAATGAGTCCCGTTAGCATTATAAACAACCACTTTATTCCCATTTGTCAACTCTTGATCTAGATCTCAACTTATCTATACTAGGAGGATCTATGTTGTGGTCTTCAGGGTGCCTAGGGTCTGGAGTTTGAGCAGTTACTAGCCTCATATAGGTTTCATTGGTGTTCATTCTCCATTGTATGTTCTTCTATGATGTTCCAGTTGGAGATCGAATAGTGATTGTGAATGAAGTGTCAATCTAATGACATGATGATGCAGTGATTTTGATGCAACATAGGGTTTCTCAGGCGGCTATTGTGGTGGTTGGGTCCTGATACGCCCTACTCAAATTCAGTTTTGAGGATCCCAAATTTTTTGAATTTGAATTTAAAATTTAAATTTTAAATGTGTATTTTTGAATTGTGGGTTTTTATGTAGTTGTTTTATGTGGGAACCCTTGTATTTGTTTTAGTTACTGTGAAGTTAACACTCAACCATAAAGTCATTTATTTTGGAAATTAAAAAAGGAATTGGGCCAATCATTAGTATATAATACTTACTCAGAGAGGATTGGGTTTAAAAATAGAAAATTCATCAGTAGGTAAGGATGTTATATTCATTATGTATGTGTTAGTCTAATAAAAATATGATAAAAATTGGAAAATTACCCAATAAAACCATTTTATCGTTAATTTATTTGGGCTAATCCATGACAATTGAGGGAAAATTGAAAATTCACCATAATTTCAGTGTGACATATGGAATTAGGGTTTCACTGTGATGATGATTGATGCATTGAAATAAAAGCCACATATGATTATAATTTAATAGTGTCTCTATGAAATGAGAGAGAGTCATGGCATGTTGATAAGGTTTCAATGTAGATTATAATTTAGTGTGATATAGTATATTTCATCACACCACGACACGTAATCATGAAAATTAATATCTAGGATATTTTTAGGTGGTATGACGTATAAAGCTAAAATAAAACAAATTTATCAAATTAGAATATGTAATATCATGATGTTCTTTTTTATAAAGTCCACAATTAGAATTTCATGATTTTGTAGATCATTTGGTGAAACCTAGGGTTGTTTAATTTGATTTATTAAGTCTTATTTTATATCAAATTTTTGACAAAACACTTTGATGGATCCAAATATTAAATTAGAATGAGGATAATTTTGTGTATTTTTGTTGGAAGTTACTTATTTCAATTTTGAATTTGAAATTCGTATTTGAAGAAGAAATTATTTCTGATGGGGAATATACTATTTAATGACATGTAAATATTCTATATAGTGGGTATAGATAACTATTAAAAGAAGAAGAATAATTATTATAATAGTATCAAGAAGAATTTTTAGTAACTATTTCAACATTAAAACATGAGTGTGGGAATTATAAAAGAAAAAAATACTAGAAAAATAATATAGAATTATTTTTGTTAAATAATAAATTTTATATTTCTATTAAAACTTATTTTTTTTGTGATGGATCACTTTAAAAATTACTAGATATATTTATTTATGTCACGACTTCATGGATAAACCATACTCCTTATATAAAACATAATGATTCTATTGAATCATGTGATCATAGATTTTACTTGATCATACCAAGGAAAAAATTACTTGTTCTGAGTAATGAACCTTATAAAAATATAGTGTGCCTATTATTTTATTCTTGTATATTCATTAAATATACCTAGTTACTCATTTTAACATATTAAAAAATAATTTTTTTTAAATAAACCTAAATAGGAAAATGAATTCATTTATAAACCCCAACCTCTCTGTGAATTATCACTACTCATGAGTGTACTTTTCAAGTGTGTCAAGGAACTTAGGTTTACTTAAGAGAAGATAAACTATTTATATTTTGGATTGAAAATATCTCCTCTATTTTATAATATGTGGGAATAGAATTTCTATTTTGAAAATGGAAAAATTAATTCAGTTAATTTCTTCTGCAGATCATCAGAGTAGTGAGATATTCCAATTAAATTTAACATAGTTGATCAAATAAATCATCTCATGATATTTTTTTGATACATTCTCTTTATTTACTATAATTTTTTCCAAAATCACTTGGTATGCTTGAAATCTTTTATATATCACTGTTTTTGTACTTGATTAAATGAAAATCTGCTGGTGCAACCAAGGGTAATCCAGGACCATCAGGATTTGGATCGGTATTCAGAGACTATAAGGTAGATATTGTGGGACACATTTATTGATATTATTTCATTTATATATACTTAGAAGCATATATGATTTATTGGATTAAGATATTGAATATTTCAATGAAAAAGGTATGAAGAAGGTATGGTTTGAATGTGACACTAGTATTTTAGTACAAGTGGTAAGAAATAGGAAAATATATATTTCATGGAAACATACTAACCAATGGATTAGATGAATGGATTCCCTCTCAAAAATTTTATTTTCATCACACATTTTTTGAAGAATCGAATTATATTGTTGATTGATCCGAAAAAATGGTTTCTGGTATACAAGTTTTGGTTTTTGCTATTCACATACCTAATGAGATCAAGCCCCTTTTAGAAAAGGGATTGTTAGAAAATTTATTATTTTTTATTTTGTATTCTTTCTCATTAATTAATGGAAAATTTTTTTTGGTGAGTTTTAATGTTCTAGAAATAATATTTTAGTGAATAGAAAGGAGATACCCAATTTTTAAGTGAAAAACTATTATATATGGAATGATCAAATTCTTCAATACATGCGAAAAATCATCCTAAAAATATCAGACTACAAATTATTATTTTTCATCTCATTATAAAGTTATTCATGTGATATTAGTTGGTATAAATAGTTTTGATAATTTTTTGTCTCTCAAAATGAAAATTTTCACTTCTTTCTAAAAATGATTTTCTCAATGTTAAAGGCATAATAAAATGTGAAGGGTATATATGTTAAATTGGAAAATATATATTAACATAATAAAATGTGATGAAACATGAGCTAAAAATTTGAATATTGAAATATCAATATCTTAAGATGATTGATGAGGAACTAGTAGATGACTTCTATACTCGAGTTAATTAAATTATGAGAATGATCAGTGTTTTTTGTTGGAATTTATAGGATTATATGGATATAGTAAATATACTATACATTTTTAGAGATATCTATAATGATAATGTATCAGTAATTGAAGATCATGATCTAGGTACACAACCATTGAACCATCAACAAATTTTTTTGATTATATATAAAATATTGAAAGGCTGTGTTTTTATGAAGCAGAGTGTTGATGTTAGGGAAATGTATTTATTTATTTGAAGAATAATATAATAGAGAATAAAGTTCTTGAAAATGAGGAATAATCTTTTGAGGAAGAATATATAAAATTAAATTTTGAAAACTTATGTCATTTATTTCTTGCTATTTGTGAAATATAATTTTTAGGAAATATATCACTAAATGATTGAAGTATTGATTTATTGGGAATTTCAATAATTTTTTTTAAATTTTAAAGGAGATTAATATTTTGGGGATATGGATGAAAAAAGAAGTCTTTCTCAATGAATGAAGCTTTAAAATTTGATAAATCAATTTTTTCTTTAAAAATAAAAGTAATAACTTCTCTAAAACCATTAAGATAATTTTCTTATTAAAATATAATGATAATGATAATGGTGGGTAAGAAGAGTAAGCTGAGATTTCCAAGGAAGTTGATAAAAAATTACTTATTTGAAAATTGAGTGAAGAAGTTTTCATTAGTGAGTAAAGTAATGATACATAAAGTTAGAAACAAAAAAAATATAGTTTCTTATATTGAGTGAATAGAAGTAATATCTTTTATAGATATCAAAATTTGAGAAGGTGAAACAAAATTCCAAAAATATTGAATAAATAATGATTCATTGCACACTGAAAAGGAGTTAAATTTGGCGAATCTGTTTGAAAACACAAAGAAGTTACTCAATAAAGAGAAGTAATTTCAATTTCTACTGAAAGATATTGTTATGTAAAAGTTTAAATATATTAGAAATTTTCAACAAATAATATTATTGGGTGAAATAAATTGAATAAATTAAAAATAATCATAAAAAATATATATAGTATATTTGAGAAAGATCAATATAGAACATTGTGGAAAGTTTTTATGTTTCTATGAATGATAAAATTGATGAATGATGATAAATATCACTTGAAAAGTTTAAAAAATGTCACAAAAGTAAGGACAAAAATTTTATTTAATAGTCAAAAGTAAATAATGAAAAATTTAGGAAAAAATTTGATGATTCCCAAATGTTTTAATTCTTTTAACTGCAATATTAAATTTAAAAAAGTTAAAAATTATGACATAAAAATTATCATGGAAAAGTTTTGAGTTATGATTAAGGTGGTGGAATTATATCTAAATTTTGGTTTAGAAAAATAACCATATTTAATGGCCAAAATATAAAATAATATAAGTTCATAGTTTATAGGCCATTAGAATTTTTTAAATGAATATTGAAATTTTGTTGATATTAGGGTCATTTTTGGAGATTTTTATCACACGAAAATGACATTCTATTTTAGTTTACTATATTCATATAAGTATATCATGTACCATAATTTTACAGCTACTTGATGAATTTAAAGAGTGAAAATTCATTTTTTAATTAAATTTTCATGTAATGAAAGTGGAAAGACAACATATCATATGCCCTATAAAAAAATTCATATTTAAGTGGATATGTTCCTCTGACCACATACTTTAATCATCGATTTTTTTCCTTTAATATACGATCATGTCATTCGTAAGATCATCCATGCCCACCAAATCATCATCTATCAACATAATGTTGTAACTCAATAAAAATACATCTGAAAACAAAAATTAATCAATTATAATTAATCTACACTTTAACGAAAATAAAATTTCTTAATTTATTATTCAATTAGATTTAAGGTAATAATCAAGAAATCAATTGTCAAAAATCTCTTATGATTTGAATATCTATGAAAATGAGTGCACAATACACACGATATTCATATAATCCTTTGATAAATAAATTACCCCATTCATTCTTTTATTTAGTCCTTGAATTTAATCAAAAACTATTTAAACCTTAATCAATTTTGGATAGTGACAAATCTTTGTTAATTATTATAGAAATTAGTGTGATCATCCACTCCATACCACTTTTAGCTAATACATGGAATATATCCTTGATATATTGATGATTGCACCATGATTTGGTAGAATCAACACCCTATTCAAATTTTGGTTCACATAATTTTATAGTGTTAAATAAGGAAATAAACTTTTAAAAAAATCCATACATATAATTAGAGTTACCAAATACTAGATCTAAGATCAATAAACACATGAATGCATTATGCATGAATATATAAAGCCTCTTATAAGAGTGGATATCACGAGTGGAATGAGTGGTTATGTAATGATGATGTAAAAAATAAGGGACGCATACCTCATTATTGTAAAACATAAAAATTAAATTTTTATAAGTAAATATATTTTTATATAATTAAAAACCACATGAAAAACCAATAAGTAGTATTTTTTCACATGCGTTATATATTAATTCAATTCATAACATATTATAAATTCAACCATAACATATTTTCAATAAAAATTTCTTGAAAATTAATATATTTTTTCGTTAATGTATTTTCTAATATGTAACATATTATATAATATATAATTTTCCCCTTGATAGAACTTCTTAAATAATATATTTATTCTATAAATGTTATATTGTAATTATTATTTAGTATAACAGTTTTAAAGTAATATTTTTTCATTAGATAAATTATGAAACATAATATGTTTCCTTTATAAAAAATATGATACATTATATATTTTTAATAAATAAGAAATTTTCACTGTTGAAATTTAAATATATCTATTTTTCACTACATGTATATTATTTACCAGATACATAATATATTTGAATGAAATGTTTTTGATAGGAAACATATTTTTGTTAGGAAATATATGATATGCAATATATTTCCATATACATGATAGTTTATTAAGGAATAATGTCTATTTGTAAAAATATATAAATAAAAAAATTAATTTTTGAGAGAATTTCCTTAGTGAAATCACTCATTCTAAATATTTTTCAATATTATTGGATATTCTATTAGGGAAATTCATTTACATAACATATTGTATCCTATGCATTGCGTGTTACCTATATAAATAATAACTATATTATATCTATACTTTTTATGGTATTATAATACATTGATTTATGTATTTAATTTGTTATTACTTCCCATGTGTGAAAACTTAAAACCTATTTTATGTTTTATGGAAGAATAATACAATTTTTAGGCTGATCATAGAGGATTTCTATGACACCAAACTGAAAAAATGAGGAAAAAGGATGAATCTGGAGTAGAAATGATCCATTAGACATCGTGTAATCATTGCACATTATGTACTGGTGACAATCATCAAAAGAAGGATATATCGTGATGTGAAGAAAGTTGTCATTGAAGTTTACACATAAAGTAATAATTTACACCAAGTATAAATTTCCAGGATAAATTTAAAAAATAAAGATTCAGCATATTTTCAGCTTTTGGAAAAATATTTGACATGGGAACTATCCCAGATCACATTTAGACCAAATCATAATGTTGTTCACTAATACCAGAGCCAATATAGAGCCTATAAATTGAGGATTATCCTACTTCTATTGAAAATATATGAAAACTAAAGCATTGAGTGAGGAGATTTATTGTGCAGGGCCCTTCCAGTATTCATCTCCATTTTTTGTTATGAATTCCTTTACTCTTCTCATTCCCTATAATCCTCCCATATATTGGATGAGGGGGTAAACCCTACTTTTTCTATGGTTATGTAATCGAAGTCATATGATGTGCACAATTTATTTCATCTTATTTATTCTTGTATTTGGATTGTCATAATTTGTCAATCAACATTCAATAGATTTCTTTTTCTATAATCATAAAAATTGATATCTGAATATTAAGGGAATTATAAAATTTAACAAATGAAATCCTTAAAGAAGTCATGACCATTTTAATCATTGTTGAAAATAAAATTTTAATATAGTATTGAGACAAGTTTGATATGGCACAATCGTGAATTACTAGACCATTGGAAATAGGCTATTACCTCCTTGAGGATGAGATACCATGATCACTAGATCTTCCTCGTCTCGACACTAAAACTAATCCTGAATTAATCAACAAATTTTATTAAATAAAATTTCACCTAAATATTGAAATTGAAAAACCATAGAATGATTTTAAAATTTTTAATTCAACATATCATTTTTCATTGATTTATTTTTTTCTTTTTCAAGATCAATCATACCAAATTTTTATAAACTCGTTATTAAAATTATTACAATAAAATATTTTTTAAAACCTAATGAAACTATTTTCACCATCTTAATGGATCGATCTTGAAATACTTCTTTACTCATTATATTTATAAGTTACATCTAGTGATTTTTTATAAATATTTTTTTGCACATACCCATAAATAATTAACGATACTCACTAGGCTTGTGAAAATAAGATATATTTCTTATAAAAAATTTGATATATGATATATTTCATTTTAAAATTTAGGGTATTTGCATTAGAAAAATATCTATACATAACATTATTTAATCCTTGTGTAATATATTTTTCATAAATAATATTTTATACTTAATAGAAATTCCGAAAAGATTATATATTATTTGATGCATAAAATTGTTTCCATATGTAATATGATTTTTTTTATTAGGTGATATTTTCATTTCATATGTAATATAATTTATTCACCCATTGTGATACGTAAGGCTCTATATAAAGGTTAAAGCTAAAAATAATTGACAAAATTTAAAAAATAATTAAATATGAAATCACATTCAGAACCCCAAAGGTTTTAATAACCTCTTAGTTAATACAAAAGAACATCCAATCACATATATCATTCAGAAAATTCCGAGGGTTCAATTCCCATCAGATTATAACATTCCAAAGACCATCACGAGGTCCTAATTTATATTTACAGATACACATACCATTACTTTCTCCCTTCTCTAGAAATTCAAACAAGGAATTCCCCATTCCTATAATCACATCCAAAACAAATTGACTACATTAAGACTCTTAAGAATTTGATCTAAGAATCAAATCTCAAAACTTACCCCTTGATGGAATAAAAAATGTAAAAAATAAAATTTTGAGACATATTACTAACAAGAAACAATTCATGTAATTATAATCTCCGTAAGATAAAAAATGTCTTCATCAATAATCTTTCCCATAAATCCATCATGAATCATCCCCATCAATGATACTTGATTGCCAACCCAAATCTAAAATTTCCTACAGTTATTTTCATGCTAATTATTCACCCAAAATTACCTTGTTTCAAAAAAATACACTAACCCATGAATCATGTTAAAAATTATATCCACCATTTATAAAAATATTTCTCATTTCCTTTTACAAATATGAATTTTCCATTCTGTATTTTCTTGCTGATGGATTGTAATTATAGGTCAATACTAGTTATCAAATGCTGACATATGTATCACCTGTTAATTCTCCTTTGAATATAGGATCTCACACCAGAAAAAAATTCATAAAATAAGACCCTGGCCTTTTCACAAGACTACAAGAAACACAGGAGTACCAAAATTTCATCTTTCATCATCAAAAACTTGTATAATTACCAAAAAATCACCTAATTATACCACATTCCTCTAATTTGGATGTTATTACTTTATATTTACCACATGAATTGACCAATACTTATTTCAAGAAATTTATAACCCCATCTGGGTATTTTCCATTCACCACACAAAACTCATAATATTTCATCAAGGGTTCATAACTAAAATTAAAACCACCTTCATATTGGGTCCACTAGAATGACATTGTCAATGTCTACTAAAAACTATAGAAAATTAGTGTAAGACACTAAGATCACTTATGATATGATCCCCACCAAATAAAATTTATTAAACTTCTCTTTAACTTTAATTATGGATAATTTCAATATTACTTGCATGTCTCCCCTCCTGATCCAGACACACCCATTCTATCAACCCCTATCATGACCTTGGCTAGGATAAGTTGTAAAATAATTATACACTCCACCCATTCGGATCCCATCATAACATTGGTAAAATCTATTATACTCATAAGAAACTCAGGAAAACATGTCCACACAAAACCTTCCCCAAACACTAACTCAGTGAATTTTTTTTAAGTGAAATTGACCTATAACAAAGGTCATGTGCACTCTATTCCACCATTCATGTTATCCACTATAATGGTTCTTAACTATCCCTATTTCCAAAATACAACATACAAAAGTCATCATAAAACCCCATATTACTATGCTATATCAAATTATTTTGAACCCCTCAAGTCATATCGAATCAATTCTACGTTAACATTATAAATACATAGAAAATTGTCACTGTATGATAATATCATCTTGCTAAACACATCTCAATTGATTATTCCTTTCAAAAAAGCCTATTAAATCTCAAACAGTTCAAGGAAAATCAAATGATCACTAAAAAACATTGGTGTAAAAATATTGAAATATTCTCCCAATTATATATTCATCAATGATATAACTCATTAGGAAACCACCCCACCTCATAAAGATCTACAATTAAAGTCATAATGGATAAGAATCCCACTAATCATGCCCTTGAAATATTGTGGTGGTAAATTAATCAACCCAGGTGATTTATATCACAAAAGTTTAGTGCATATTACATGTATATACTATTTTATTTACTATATCTATGATGTATCAATAATAAATGAAATACATCTACATATGATTATTTCTTATAAGGATTGTATAATAATGGTATAACCCCTCTATTAGGTTACCCTGGTATGTCATAACCATATAAATTGAAGTAGTAAAAGTATTTTTTACTAGAACATAACACCCATCTCACTAATATCCTGAGCCCCATCTAATAGGAATGGGTCCCTCCCACCTTATCTAGAAATCATGTGTCACAAATCTCACTTATCTGGATGGTACTGTGCATAATCTTGAAGAAGAATTTAAGATAAAACTGATTTGGCATGCATGGTATGCTATATTTTTTCAAACTAAATATCATATTCAAACTCATTTGTTTCAAGATTATTCATATGATATGAAGTCATAATTAAGGATTTAGATTTTTTTAAGGATTATGAGAAAATAATGAATGTTATAGTAATGTTCCATAATATAATTGAGTAGTTTCTAGAAGTTTCATAATGGTTAACATGCTCAAGATAATGTAAATAAAGGTAGTTAATCTTCATTTTTAACGGTTAAAAATATGTTTAGTGACATACATATGTTTATTCATAAATTAACTAATAAAATAATTTATAGAAGGTTTCACTACTATACAAATTTCACAATAAAAAATACAAGTTTCATAAAGGTACTTGATTATGAAAAAGGTTAATTATTTGTTCCAATTAGATGTGTAATGATAATTAAAAAATTATTACTCTTTGTAGAGGTATTCTTAGAGCTATATAAAGTTAATATGATTCATTTATAATGTTTTTCATCCAGTTTAGGGGTATGTAAAGATTTCTATAGGATTCTATAAATTATTTAAAGGTATGACGTGATCTATAAAAATGTGAAATCTTGGTTTGTCAAGGTACTATAGTATATGTTTTCTTGTAATAAAAAAGACATACCCTATACTTAAAAGTGATTTAATATATATATAAGGGTCATGATGTTTTTAGAAACAAAAATTGTGTAGTCTATGATGTAGTAAACATAGGTGGAGTATTTTGGATGATATTTTTTCTTATTAAAAATAGTTAATCTTAAATATGATGTGGTGTATCCATGATTTCCCTTTTAAAGAATTTTGAAGTATTTCTTGATAGAGGAAGAAACTTGTTTCTAAATCTAAAATTGGTATCTACAACACCATAATGAATATTCTATGGGAATTTTGGTTGAGGTTTTCATAAGTATTAACTATATTTCTTCAGACTCATATGCTTTTGAACCATCATAAGACTTCTATTCGTAGCATGTGATTTGTATTTTGTCTACATTGAAGTTGGTAATTTTTTGAGATTTTAAAGTATTATGGTATCAATTATTTTGATGAAATATAATCTGAACTCTATGTTTAAGAAAATCAATTTTTTTTAAATCATAATTTCAGTATGTGTAAAATAAAATAAACAAAATGAGAGTGTGTTACTCCAAAACAATTACAAATTTCAAATTCATGTAAACATACTTGGTAGATATTTAATTATAAAAAACATAACAATTAAGTTTAATATGATATTTCCATATATCATGGAATGAAAGAGGAAAGAAATAATTAGTCTACATGTGATAAATTCAAAATATTGAATGGATAAAAAATAAAATAAAAAACTAATTCACATATTTTAATGGTTGAAGAGTTTGAATTAAATTTTGAACTATTATTCTTGTGAGAATTATTATATGTGATAAAATAGAGGACATAATTCTATTTATAAAAGTAGAGTATGTAATATAATAGATTAACAAAGGTAAAGTAGTTATTTATTACTTTTATAAGAAATTGAAGAATAAGAAGTATATACTTTATATTGTGTTAGTAGGGATGATATAAAGAGGAACATTGGAAACTTATTAAGTCATGTTGGTGATTATTTCTTATTAAATTAAATAAATTCATATATTTTTATCTGTATGGGATAAATATACAATATAAAAGAAAATGATTTAATTTAAGGGATGTATATAGTATACTTTTTCAACACAAAGGGATTATTTTCTATTGAACTATGTGGCCTCATATTATTTGTATAAAACTCTATAGATTATCTATCTAGTAGAGTAATAAGCCTTGTATATCTATTACAGGAAATTGGGTGTGCTTGTGTGTGTGTGTGGTAATAAGGAACTCACATTTCATTGACATGATATTAAGGAGTTTAAAAGGATAAACATAATTAATATATTTCACAATGTCACCCCATATATTTTAGGGATATAAAAATCATGTGGGTGGTTCTTTAAGTGTTATCAAATCTAGAACCATCATTGAATCAATTATATTTGGAAATTGGCGAAGAAGAGTTTTTTCCCTAATATAAATTATATAAAATGGATAACTAGAATTTAGTGAACATTGGTGATTCTGGTGTTTGATGTAATGATCAATCATATTTGGAAGGAAATAATGTTACCCTATCTTTTATATATATGTTTTCTATATCTAGGAAAATACTATGGATATTTTCATCCCATAGGATAAGGATGAAATTATTACTGTTTCAAGTAAAAGGAAACTTGAGAATTATGAGAGTGATTAAAGTCCTTTATTTTTATCTCTACAGGAGTGATTTTTTTTTTAAATTTAAATTAATTGAAATAGCAAAAGTGATATAAGATAATCTAAAGAATATTTAAAATGGGAATACTAAGTTAAAGAGTAAAACTTTACTATTTTGGACATAGAAATATAATGTTACGAATATGAAGTATGATAAATCTATATAGGAGTTTCTAAAAAAATTGACTGATATTGTGAACACTATAAGAAGATTTGGTGGGAATTTGTATGATTTTATAGTTGTTGGTAAGATTTAGTACACAATTCCTGATAAATATTATATGAAATTATTTTTCATAGAATATAGTCATCCTAAGAAACTCCCACATGATGAATTTCATAATATTCTTGTTTCTTATTAAATAAAAAGAGAGAGTTATTTTTGGAATAATGGGATGGATGAACAAAAGATTCCTTTTAAATCACAAAATTATAAAAGAGAAAATATTATTTTCATTGAATACGAAGAATGAATATCTGATTATATAGAATATATGAATCATAATTATAATGAACATTTGTGTCCATTTTTTAGAATTGTAAAAATATGAACTTGTATGTTGAGAGTAATGATTATTCTAAAAAATTTAACTGGGGATATATTTAAAATATTCAAAAAAATATACAATATTGAAAAACTAATAAATTATTAATAAAACATTGATAGTCATTAAAAACCTATGATTATTAAGTTAGATAAATCAAATAATTTCTCTAATGAAAAGAGTATAATGTTTTAAAAATATAAAAATAGGGAACATATTATCAAATTTTGAAATAATAGATTATAGAAAATAAGAAGAGGAAGTATAAAATTATAATGATTTATTCAACTAGAATCTACTCATTCATATAGTCAAATGAGGAAAATATCCATTTTGATTAATGTAATAACTCTGGAGGTGGTGGGAAAGAAACACAGATATAGTTTTGTTTAAAGAGAGAGTTGAAATAATAACTCTAAAAATTTCAAATCATGAGAAGGAGAATAATATGGAAAACAAAGATGAATAGTGTTATTGTTATAATAAATTCGAAACTTCTAATGATAAATTTAATATCCCAAGATTTTAATAAAATATTATGTTTTATAGTGTACATGGAACACAATACTATGCTTAAAAAATCATGAAATATTTTTTGACCATTATAACCTAGGTCGTAGATATGTGGTTATAAATTGTCTTAATTTTTTTAAAAAAAACATATATAATTTAATACTCAACAGTATTTATTGATTAAATATTGGTTAGTAACAAGTTAAAATTTTAAAGACTTTTTACTTTTAAAAAAATAAGTTTTATTCAGAACTGGGTTCTATTTATTTTTTAATTGAATATTAAATTTAGTTTCTAGAAATTTTTTAATTTTATTTTTACATAATGTATATCATTTTTCAATTTAGAATATCAATATTATCTTAGTCTAAATTGGTTGGATTCTTCTCAAATGATTGCGTTTTTAATGAATAGTGAAAAATTCCTATTTTTGTAAAATGAACATTTTCTTTCATTAAATAAATTAATTTAAATGTTCCATTTAATCATAAATTAACATAGTTATCCTTTAGTTATAAAAAATATTATTTACTATAGAGTAATCAATATTTTACTTGATTTTGGGGGATGCTCATTTTTTTTCTTAAAAATGAATTTATATAAAAATCATTTTTCATTACGTTTTATGAATTTAAAAAGAAATTTATTTAATCTACTTATGAGAATGGAATTTTACAAAATTTATTCAATATTTTGAATTAAGTTTTTTGAAATTTTCAAATAGTTCACTTTTATTTTTTTATTATGATATAGAATAATGGTAAATGTTTTCCATGATAGTAAAGGAAAATTGATAAATTAATGTTAAAAATAAAGTGATAAGGACTAAAAATATCTCTGATGATTGCTATTATTTTATTGAATATTTGTTTTCTATAATGACCACGAATGGTTCAAAAGTGATTAATTTTATTTACACTTTCGTTTGATAATCTCCTTAATATTCTTATAAATTAAGAATTTATAATATACAAGATATTTGTTTTAATATATCTAAATTTTTATCAAAGTGATGAAATGTGGTTATGTTATGTTATAATTGATATATGTAATCTAAGATATTTTATTATAATGTTAATTTATTTTTATGTTTTAAAATTGAAATAAATGACATAGATTCTTTACCAAACAACATGAACTATGTGTAAGCCTATGGTTCAAAAATTTATGGAAAATAAAATCCATCAAGTACATGTGAGGAGTGGGAATAAAATAAAGTATCAAACCACATATGAACAAACAATGAGAAACTTATTTGAATGAACACAAACCCTACCTTTCAGGTGGTGACCCCTTCTCCATGTTTTTGGTTGCATTCAGTTCCCATCATCATTTGTTGTGGTTAAATCTTCCACCGAGCCTCACACCTCCAAACCTGACTTGATAGGTTTAATACCAAAAACACAATGAGTATTTACAAATTCCTCTTGGACGACATTTTATATACTTTAAAATTAAATCAACCTTATTTTTTTAAGAAAATATTCTGTTGTATCTTATAAAACATCATCACATTCAGTGTTAACATTCTTAATCCCTAATGAATAAAAAATGGATATCACAAAAATCATAAAATGGTTTAATGGAGGATTAAAACAAAGATATAAGGGTAAAAATATACCCTAAAATTTCCAAATATTCTCGAAAGAGAAGATTTAATATAAAAATAATATATTTAAAATATATCAATTATGTGTCACTTTCCAATGAATCATAATTTATATTATTTTAATACTTTACGTAATTCCCAAAGTTCCTCTACAATCAATTATGAAATAGTGCATCATCTTCTCTATTCCTAACACATTATTAACACTATATAAAGACCAATAAATAACCAAATACAATATTAAATACCATCCCCATGTACTAGGAGACTTCTTTTGGGTATAAAGCCAACCATAGAACACATTAGATGTAAATAAATGGAGGTTTTCAAAAAGTTAGGAATAACTTTTAAATGAATTTTTTGTTTTATTTATTCATCTTACTTCTTCAAATATTCATCAACAATATAGAAATAAAACAATAAGTATATTACATATACATATATTTTATTATTATTATTTTATAACATATATCTATATCATCTTCCATCAAATGGTAAATGAAACCATTATTCGTATGCACGGAGGACTACCACCCAGCAAAATGATGTAATTATTTTTCCATCACCACCTATCACATATGGTTATAATGACAAGTTTAATGTATATATATATATATATAAATTAAGATATAATTACAATTATTTAAAGATAATATATAATCTATTTTATTAATTTTCCATTTATTAAAAAATGATGACATTTTTCTTGCAAGCGTGTGGATTACCACCTCCAAGAAGTGATGTTATTAATTTTTCATCGACACATAACATGTATGGTTTATATAAATTATTTAATGATATAATATATTATTTATGATATAATTATAATTCAATGAAAATAATGTAATACTTACCTTCTTTCTGTTATGTTCATTGATAAATCGAGATGTTACTCATTCGTACATATGACCCACCGTCACAATGATTGTAACAAAATTCATTTTTCATAACCAAATTTCATGGTTGGTTTGAAGAGTATGATTAGTGTATATAAATTATTATTATATAATCATTATTAATATGAATATTATAGAACAATTACCAAATTGACCATAGTGGAAATATCGAAGTCATATTGGATATAATAGTTGTATATCATCGAAACATCCGACATGAACTCCAATGGTTAAGTAATTGAATATAACACAATAATAAATAAAATAAAAGGAAAAATAAACTATTAAAATGTTATTTATAAATTAAATAATTATCATAATAGTATTATTCACGATGATAATGAATGTAAATGGTGGGATGAGATTGAGGTTAGGGACTTTCTTATAAAAAAATATTTTAATGTTTCTCTTATAAATCTTTTTCTTACATTACATGGTTATTTTAAATGTATTAAGCAAATTAGTATTTATGATAAAGTGGATTTAAAATCTCATTTTATCCCATATATGAATTTCATTATAGTTATTTAAAATAGAATGTTTTTATTAATTTCATGATAGGTCAGTTTTTACTCTTTTCAACAAAGTGTTAAGAGTGTTTTTCATTAACACATAATAGATGAAAATAATTTTTCATCATCAAGAATTTTTATTCATTTGAATATTACCTTAAAATTTCCCTTTTTAGTTTTAAAATTAAATAATTTCCACAATATATTAGAAATTATTCATTTTAAAGTGGTTTCAATAGAATGGGGGAATTTCTCCATATTTCTATATGAAAATGAAAAGTGTATTGATTATCGGTTAAATTTGTTTTCAGAAGTTTTAGGATAAAAATGTGAAATTAAAAAATTATTTTGATGTGGTACTTGTGAAAATATATATTCTAATAGGTGAGAAAAATATATGATAGTTGATCATGATACATCTTATATGAAGGGTTAACCCAATAAAACTTATACGGTGGGTGATTCTGATACAATATATATAAAAGGAGAGAACAACATAGATCTCCAAAAAATGGGTAATGTTACTTCACATCATTTTAAAAAAGTAGGTAGTTAACCCTTAAGGTGTATAATATGGATTTAATTGGGACTATTTATTTCTCACATAGGTGATGAATACATATCTTTATGTTTCCTAAAAGAGTTTATATTTTCATGCTATAGTTTTAAATGGTTATCTTAGAAAAAAGTCTAGTTTTTCATTTGTATACGATTTATTTAATATGATCAAATAATATTTTTACAGAGATAAAAAAGTTAGGAGTTTTCATTTTTTTCAACGATGTAATGGATTTCGTAGTTTTATATCCCTTACAAAGATTTTTATATGCCCATCCCACATTTTCAAATAATTTTTCAAAGGGATTAGGGATTAAGAGAAAATTTAATAAATTAAGAGTTCAAGATATGGAAATTGCCATGAACAAATAAATCATTCCTTTAAAATGATTTTTTTTTGTGGATGAAAATTATATTATGTGGATATTCCACATTGAAAGAATTTTTTAAAATTATCTAAAACCAGAATACACAAAATTTATATTAGAATGTAAGGGATCCAGTATTTAATATTTTTGTTATATGTTTTGTATGGATAAAAATATGTCATGTTTATCATTATTAATACAATAATATAGATATTATGTTTTTAGCACCATATTCAGGAGTATGGAATTAGGTAGTTATAGTTGGTATTAGAGGAGGGTGTAGACAACCTTGGATGTTATAATGTTTTCATGTGATATTAACTAAAGAGTTATGGCTTCCATTAAGGCATTATATTTTTAAGTTTAATTTGTTTTTCAAAGGCATATACACGACTTTTGAAATTTTATGTGATATGATTTTGAGATGATTTGAAACTTTTACTAGGTTTAACTATATTACTCAATACTGGGTCAAATAATCTTATAGGTCACTATATTATTAGATTTCAAATTTAATATGGTCTATTAGATATCATGATATAAATAATAATGGTGGTTGAAAATAAATTCATTGATAATATGATATTTTCATATATATTTATAATCAAACTAAGGATTACAACTCATGTTATCATATAAATTTGATTTATATATTTTGGTGAATTTTATTATATTATAATATTATATTATAATATTTTATTATGGTTCATCAAGGCGGTTAATGATATTTTTGGGAGGTTGTTTATTGGGTTGATGTATTTGATACCCTTAGGTTTAACATAAAGGATTGTTTTAGGTGAATGCTATTTCATTTTTGGGGATGCATGTTGAGAGGTATGAGTAAACCATTGAGGTTAAGACTCTTCTTAATGTTAAGGTTATCAAGGTTATTTGGGAGATATGGTTATTTATTTATGGAATTATCTATTCTAAAAATTTGGTTTTATTATAAATTTTAATCTATTAATGTTTTATTTCTACCACTAATTGTTAATAAAATTTTTATATTATTTTACCATATGAAAAATATTTTATTTTTCATTAGTATCTAAAAATAGGAAGAATATATTATCATATTTTTTTGGATTATCTTATCCTTTAGAATTATGTGTTGGTTGTTATTAAATGAATTATTCATCTTGGATACAATTTTTTTTGATAAAAATATGATATTATTTTAAAAATTAAGCAAATTATGAAATTATACTTCTCAAGTAAGTATATTTAATTTATTTTTAATATAGATGGTATTGTAATCGTAACACCCCAATAAATTCCAATATTTTAATTTTATAATAGATTTTATTATTTTCATAGATTTATTTACTAGAAACACAATATTAAGATTTTTTCACATGAAACATAATGTTTATCTTAATTTACATGGAATAGTGAGGATAAATTGTATTACATGCAAGAATGACTTTGATTGATGGCTTATGTTACACGCAAGACTGTGTTTTATTGAAAAATAATAAATTGTTATTAATTAATAAAATATGATATAACATATGTATTAAGTTGGAATTTACGAATAGGATTAAATAATATAGGAAAATACATGGTAGATATCAATGGTTACAAGTTAATTATAAATGAATGTAAGAAATAATTGAATAAAAAAAGAATATTTTTATAGAAAACTATTTTTATTCCCAAAAAGTTGTTCTATGATAATACAATAAATTAAATACAATTTTTGAGTGTTATTAATTTAATATTAATATTATATATTCAATCAAATAGTTTTTATATTTATCCAATAGATTTTATAGGAAAAATGTAAGAACAAACCCAATTTTACATATAACATCCTATATTTTTATAAAGGCTGTTTTACCACCTTTTAATGATGCAGATACATTAAATATAAATTTTTATAATTTTATGAACTTATTATTTAAAAATTAAGACCATTTTTTAATGAGAAACATAAAAATTAGGCTAGGGTTATTTTTTAGTATTTTTCTTTAATGCTTCTTTTTTTGATGAATAATAAAAAATATTGAATTTCAATTGAAATATATTTTTTTCATAATTTATTTATATGTTTAAAATATATTTTTATTGATTTTATATATTAATTAGATCAATTTTATATCATTTAATAAAATTTATTTCATTGGAATAAAATTATCTTTGAAAATTGATATAAAATCTTAGAAAACATTTGAACATTTTACATTAAAAACTCACTTTTTCATCCCTTCTGTCATATTATATTTAAATTTATTTCTGAAACTTATGTGAATGAAATTTAGAAAAATTGATTAAGTATTTTTAATAATAATAATTTCTAATTTATAATATTTTCAACTCTGTTCTTTACCAAATATATTTGTGAATGTGATTAAAATTAATTATAATGAAAAAAGATTAGTTAGCTTAACGAAGGACTAAACCATAAGATTAAGTTCCCTAATGACCTATAAAAATTCCATAAATCAATTTCATGGCCCTTTTTAGACCCTATAATCACTTTTAACTATATGTTATAATTTTTTGAGCCAATTTTCATTGAAAAAATTTGGGTTGAATTCTCTTTCCAGAATGCCACTCCTACTCCTCTATAAAAAGACACTCACCCCTCCCACTTAATAAAACCTACCAAGTAAATTTTTATCAAACAATATATACCCAACATATCTAATAAAACTACCTCCCCTAATCCTAAAATACCCACCTTATCTAGGAATCCATCCATGGAATCCCTTCGATGAAATCCAAAAGGAGTTACCCAAATAAGAGGTAACATCATTCCTTAATCTCTTTTATTTTTTTTTTCATTTTAAATCAATAAAATATTATTTTAAGAGGATTATATAATAATTAAAGCATCCTAAATATAATTATATGTCTTGTATTCTATTTTTTGACCTAAATTCACACACACCCACATATAATGGTTAATGATCTTAGAGTTCGTGTACAACCAACTACCACCTCACAAAACGATGATTGTTAATTTTTTTACATTACCACCCTTCATGGATGGTAATTATAATGGAAAATCTATTTACATATGATATATAATATATTAATAATTTCTTTATAGTATGTTATGTTTTATATTGAACATAACCTTATGCTTTCCATTTTTTGTGAATATAATAACATCGTTTATGGAAGGGCGGGCTAACACCTCCCCAGAGCGATGTGATTCGTTCACATGATACATGTATTGTATAATCGCTGGTTTTAATTGAAAATATTTAAATGAATGAAATATATTTTATAATCATGAAATATTTACCTTTTTTAAATATAAAATACCATTTTATTTTTTAACTTTTTCACAGACTGAAAAGTGGTACCATCGGTCATGGACATGTGGACTACCGCCTCCTTGACTCGATGTGATTAATTTTACATCCCAAGAATTATATATAAATATATATATTATTAAATAAATTTTTATTTTTGATATAATTATCATTATGGAAGGATAAAATGTTACATACCTTATTTCCATAATGATCATTGAAAAATGAGAACATTGTGCATGAATACATAAAACTTATTGTCTCCTTGATTGTAAGATTGGATCATATTAAATAAACTTCTTTCATGATTGGTTTTAAAAGTATAATTTCTGTATAAATATTATAAGTATTTAATTATTATTATACTATATATTTTTATATAATTACCCATTTGACGGTAGTTGACCTACCAAATTTTTTTTTGATATAAGAATCGAATTTGATAAAAAACACCCGATGTAAACTTAATTGTTTAAGTAGTTTTATAAAATATTTAATAAGAATAATAAAAGTAATGATAAATATTAAAATGGGTTTTAAGAAATTCTATAATTAATATAAGTTTATTATTCATGAATAGAAAGACACATGTGACAAGTTAGACTCAAGGTAGGAGATGAAATATCAATTTAAATTCTATTGAGACTTATTTATTATTATGCACCTAGTTTATTTTAAATGGTATATATAATTAAATTTTGTCTATTATATATTGAATTACATTATTATCAAGATATTCTATATTTCATTTAATGTTACTCTTTCTTAGAGATTACGACTCTATTGTTTCAAAGGTATATAAGACACATTGGAGTTTTTAAAGATTATCTTCCCCAAGAATATTTTAATGATATTTCAATGTTATTTAAATTAAGACATGCCAAAAACCCATATTATTACTAATACTCCACTAAAGAAAATTTGATAAATATGTATTATTTAATCAACATAGATATTTTATATGGAATATATTTTATTTATTTAATTGACTATTCAATATGAGGAATGATTTGGACATGTAGTGAAGAGTGGGGCCCAGACATAGTATAACCCCTTGATTCATCAATAAGATCACATGAGAAAAAATATGTTGTTCAAATTAAAATATTTTAAGCCATATTTTGAAGGTTCTAGATGGTATTGTTTTTAATGTTCCTCCATAACCACATCCAATAATTAATAATTTCCACCATAAATATTTAAATTATTAATTTTCCTAGATATTTTTTCATTGTCATTTTCATTGAATATAGTTTATTCTAAGTTTGTTGGTTAAAATTCACATGATTTTAGTTTTTTCCTTGATATATTGATTAATCCTTATCCATTTATTTTATTAACATGGGATATTAGTTATTTACCCCGCCTTGTCTACAAATTCTCATTAATTCATCATTTCTCCCTATTTACATACCATTTTTGAGCTTTTGAGATCACCATTATTTTTTTAACTTTCCCCAGTTTATGAATAAGATATAGTTGTACATGTTTTAAGTTTATTTTTTATATTATTCTACTATATATCATGTTTTTAATTTCTATTCCCAATGAATTATGACTATCATTAATGTAATCAGGTTTTCCAAAACTGATAAAATGTTTGGCCCCTTGCGATTTGATGATTATTTCAATACCAATGTAATAATGTAATTCACCAGATCTATGCATATTAGGTATAAGAGTTACAATTTCTATACTATTATTTTTAATAACATCCTTGCAAAATATATTTAGAAGTATTGTATTAGAGAAAATAATCCTAATATAGACTTTGGGGATAAATATTAAAGAACATTCTAGAATTTTGGTATGTTAGATACTATGTAGTTATTCTTATAAATACATCTCTTTATGGATATTACATGTAGTAGTGGCTTTGTAATAGATGTATGTAGGGGTAACAACTTTGATAAGGTGTGTCAGGATAGAGTCGATGCAACTTGGTACACAATAATGAACCTTCTACGCACCTGTTTTGACATTCTTGGGGGATACTCATAGGATCTCAATTTTATTTTCTAACCATTATGAAGGATTAAAATGTAATGAAATCCTCTATGAAAACATTTTTATGATTATGAGGTTATCTATATATAAATATTTCAATTTATGTTATGTGTTACACCATATATAGAGTTATATAGATTTCATAATTCTATAATCTTATCTAGTTGATGCCATTTTTTAGAAATAAAACCTAGAAAAACCAAGTGTATCAATACTCATGGATAATGTAGAGGTTTACTTGAAGGGAAATTCAATGTAGATAGTTTTATAACAGATGAAGTAATAGATATACCAGTGATTCATAATTTGGTTATGAGTCATAACCTTTCTCAGATGGAGAAACCTATTCCACAATGAGATTATCCTTTTTTGTATCTCTTTATGCGATAGAGGCCCCAATAATATTTTGGGGATACTGATCCAATGGTATCTGAAGAATGGATTATATCGTTGGAGAAGATATTTATGGAACTAGGATATATTGAAAATGAAAAGGTTACACTTGATGTGTATTATCTTAATAGTGACTAGGATCAATGGTGGTCGTTGATCCATGGTACTTGGGAGGGAGAAGAAATAGGACTCATGGAATATATGACCATTAAGGAGGAATTATTTGATAAATACATCCCTCTTTATCAAAAAAATGAGATGAATAGGCTGTTCTGTTAAAATAAAAATAGGAATAAATTTTTTTGAACAATGAAGATACCTTTATAAGGTTATGAATGCATTCTATGAATTTTTAGGCAACACGAAGTTAAAGATTGACCACTTATTTGACGGTCTTAAGCAAAATTTCCAAAGGGAATTGGTCTCAAAATTCTCATCACCATATTATGAAATAGTCTTAAGTACTATCAAGATAAAGAATTAATTCTTCATGTCTTATTGATTCAAAGGATGAAATATAAGAATGAAAATGAAGTGAAAATAATAGATAATGGGATGAAGGAGAAAAGGGATTTCCCCATAGGAGATTACTGTGGAAATAATTACCCTCTTAAATGATGGAAAAAATAGGGAGTTTTTTATCATTGAGGAGAAAAGGGTTGTAACACCCCAAGCTTCCACGATACACTTCTCTTTCAAAAATGCAATAGCTTGCATTGTACGCATGTTCGAGATTCTAACACACCATGACCAATCAAAATAGCCATTATGAATAGAAATACCCACCTTTTTGAAATTATATAAATTTTATATTTTAAAATGGACTTCATTTTTGTATTTAGAATATCGAAATTATCCTATGTTGAATTTTTGGTATTTTTTTGAGAACTTCCAATTTTCTATTAATAGTGAAAAATACTTAAAAACAACTTTTTTAATCAAAATAATTTATAGTGATAAATTATACTATTGAGTGGTTTTAAAGTATAATTAGAATTTATTTTTACCATTTTATCCAATAGTGGCCCTTAAGATGTCACTATATTTATATATGATATATATTATGTTTATGTTTTCCTTATACTTCTCTATTTTTCATTTATGGCATAGCTTTATGATTTCCATTATGGGTAAACGCGATAATTTCATTTTAGGAAAAGCGGACTACCGCCCCATCAAAGTGATTTGAATCATTAATTCCATATGTGGGACGTATACAGGATGGAGTAAATGATATTATATTTGATATTATATTGGAATTATAATATACTTTTATATAATTATGATTTCATTCCATTAAATACGAAATAGAAATGAAAGTAGCGTTCATGCATACGTACGGCTTACCGTCTCCATGAACGGTGCATTTCATTTCTTACCTCTAAATGTTATGTAGTTTTATAAATTCATGTATATTCTGGATATATATGATATATAAGATATCTACATCATGAATATAATTCTGGATATAATGGATATTTTACCACATGAACAACTTGTAATTATAAGAAGTTTATTTTTGACTCAAGTACCAAAGATCGAAAAAACAACCGTTATTAAATTAAATAATTACATAATGTTCATAACATTGTAATAAGTTATATAAAAGGAATAATGAACTTGAAAAATTTTCTTAAGCAAGTATAAATTAACTCTAGTTTATTATTCAGGAGATTAAATAACGATCGAGTCAAGTCAGACACGAGGTAAGGGACTTCGTCTCAATCTCCTTTCAACGAGGCATATTTTGTTTTATACACAACTTTATTTTATACGGTGTATAAACCCCTTTTACTTTTACTTTTATTAAAAATGAATATTTTTATACGAAGTGCTTTTACTAAATGACAAAAGGAATGTTTTGTCGTACGTATGCGGCGACAACGACATCTCCGCCGCTGTGACCATTATTTGAGTTTCAGCTTCCTCTACAAGGAATACCTTTTTTCTAAATGAAAAATAAATACCAGGTTTTAATTTTGTTTTATTTTGGTATTGAAAATGGTTTTGATAATGTTTTTATTATATCAATGTGTTGTATTGATATCTTGTGATTGAAATGTGGAAATGTTATGTTTTCTTTATGCATGTTTTTTGTGATATAATTATATTATGGTTTATGATATGTTTAAACCTGTTTATATGAGGAATGAATTGGGCTTCTTATGTGACGGTTGGAGCCTGCTATAGTTCTTCGATGCATCGGTAGGTCTCATGAGACAAAATTGTGTCTTGGCACGAAGCCTTGACAAAATCTTATTTGTAGTCTTGGAATGAGGCATTGGCTACGTGGTTAGGATAGTCTGACATTATAAATTACATCATTATGAAAGTGGTTATTGACATTGCATGTGATTATTCGACTAGTAGAATGTCCATGTGAATAAGTAAATGGAATTACATTATTTTATTTTTTCCATATTATGATGAAGTTCAAGTTTAAAAGGCTTTTGTTTTAGTTATACATTACCTTAAATGTTTATGTTAATTTGTGAATGTTTCCGCTATATTGTTATCCTTACTGAGAATCTGAGCTCACCCCTTTCTATGTTTTATTTTCCTAGGATGTGAAGAAATATTTTATGACTGACCTACAAGGGTAGTCTGAAGGGGATATGAGTGTGGACTATGGAGACTATGTTATTGTGATTTTTCACTTTATGATGTAATGTAACATTTATGAACGTATCTAGTGTTTCCAAGGCTACTAAACTAATCGGTCTTTCGAGACTTGATCTTTTTTTATCATGCCAATGTTACATAGTAATGCACCGACTTTGGGTAACTGGGGTTGGAGCGTTATAGTTGGCATCAGAGGTAGTTTAGTACTAACCTTGGAAGCTAGATTTAGATAAACTCTAATTAGAGCACATAGCCCTAAGAGAGACTTTGAGGATTAGTATAGAATAAATTATAGAATTTTGGTATCATATAGATTTTTTGTGTTTTTAGAGCAATACATCCCTATTTGGATACGAGCAGGTATAGGTGGCTCTGGCATAGATGTACCTAGGGGTAAAACCCGAAAACACCGCTTTGAGCTAGACTCGAACGAGAACTGGTGCACGATAATGGGCCATGCTGCACTCTTGGTTACGAAACTTCCGAGGGATATGCTTAAGATAATTCTCATTTTCTTTACAAACCATTATGAAGGGTTTATGAGTATATACTTCCTCAAAGAAAACATTTTTATGATTATAGATTATATCCATAAACTGTTCAATTTATGTTAAGTGTTTTACAAGTATGGAATTATGTATTTTGATTCATAAACTGATATAGTTTTTTCCATTGTTTAAAAATGGCGCCTAGTGGAAGAAATGAAAACTGTATCAATGAACACACTCCATATAGGGATTTCCCTCATACTCAAGATAATTATAATGGATATAGTAATACAACTGGTGCTGATCAGCTTATCACCATACTGGGGAACTCACTCAGGTTATGAATAATAACCTTACTTGTATGGAGCACCCTGATCTGCAACGCGGAGGATCAATGTTAGAGAGATTCATGAGTCAACAACCACCAACATTCATTGGGAGTACAAATACTTTAGTAGCTGAGCAATGGATAAATTCCTTAGAGAAAATATTCCATGCCTTGGGGAGTAGTGAAAAGGAAAAGGTTATCATGGCAGTTTACCGCCTCACTGGAGATGCTGATCAATGGTAGTCATTGATTTAAAACATGAAGGAAGATGATTAAGTATAAAATATGGAATGGAGGGAGTTCAAAGAGCTTTTCTTAGAAAAATACTTTCTTCGTGACCATCGAGTAGATATGGAAAGGAAATCTCTGAGTCTGAGACAAAAGGAGGATGAGAATGTCGCAAAGTATGAGGCTAACTTTACGTGGTTAGCAAGGTATGCTTCAGATTATATACATAAACCAGGAAGGAAGATTGATCGTTTCTTTGATGGGTTAAAACCATTTCTCCGTCGAGCATTAGTATCACAATCTTTCTTAACGTACAAAGATATTATCTCATATTCTATCAAGATAGAAAAGGAATTCTCTGAATCTTATGAAAATAAAGTAAAGAAAGATAAGAAGAGAATGGTGGAACAAGAGATAGATAAAGGGAAAAAAGGAAAGAAGGATTTTCCATTATAAGATAATTGTGGGAAGAATCACCCTGGTACTTGCCTAAAAGGAATTAGAGTTTGTTAGAAATGTGGAGAAAAAGGTCACCAGAATCATGATTGCAAGGGAAAGAAAGAGGCTGTCAATGTTGAATGCTAAAATTATAGAGAAATGGGGCATTATGCAAATGAATTCCCAAATCTCCAATGAAAATTACCTCAAAAAAGGCCAAGGGACCAAGGCCAATCTTATGCTGTTACTATAGTTGAAGTGGAATAATTATTGTATTTGTGTTTTTGGACTGAAGAACTATATTATGGTTATAAGAATAATGTGATATATATAAGTAATGTACTGAAGTACTTGTTGTTTTCATTAAGGTTTTAATATGATGAAGGTAATAATATTTTTAGTATGTGACAATAAGAGAAACATTACTTTGTTTGGGGAATCTGATGTTACAATTGATTTTGGAATTTAGAGACATTTTAGAGAAAGTCTGGACAACGGTATTTTGGATAACTACAAAGGTTGGAATGGATTAAGTTGATCTTTGGATAGTATTGTTTAAGGTTAAAATATTTCTGAATATTATTTTTGGAATATTATAATACTACAGTTTTAGGAAAAGGACAACCTACAGGTCGGGGGATAACCCGTCGCGTCGGACAAAGCTGCAGGAATCTAACCCACAACCATAGTGAGACATGCCTTTATTACCTACCACTAGCCTATATGAAGTCCCTTGTTATTACAAAATAATTTTCCTAATCTAAATGGTATGTTTTAATTTTTGGAACCTTGTACGATTAGGATAAATATGCTATTTTTGAGTTATATTATCTTTTTGAGTGAAATATGGGTTTGTGGTAAAAATATATTAAAGAATGAATGTATACATGACAAGTATGTATATTTCCTTACATTCTTTTTAAATATCCTAAATAAATTCCTCAACTTTATTAAAGTTAACCTAAAACAAAAACGTTGTTGGTTAACTTTCCCTACTGGGGAATCAATGATCGTTTAACTAATCACAAGTTTGTGATTTTCTTGTAGTTAACAATCTCCTAATCCTGTTTCCTACAACTCTACATAAGACCTTGATGGTTTGTTTCTACCCTATATCCATGTTTTCATAGAATCCTAGTATGGGCTATCTCGGATGACCTTTGTAATTCTCTTTCTTCCTTTTAAAGTTATATTTTTATTAACCCTATTTCAGATATGGGTTTTCCATAAAGGTATTTTCTACTTTGAACATTTTATTTTAGAAGAAAAATTTCAAATTGCAAGGACTTAATTTATTGAAAGAGGGGAGAATGTAACACCCAAAGATTCTAAGATACGCTTCTCTTTCAATAATTCAATAGCTTGCATTGTACGCATGTTCGAGATTCTAACACACCACAACCAATCAAAATAGTCATTTTGAATAGTAATACCCACGTTTTGAAATTATATAAATTTTATATTTTAAAACGGACTTCATTTTTGGATTCGTAATATCGAAATTAGCCTATGTTGTATTTTTGGTATTTTTCTGAGAACTTCCAATTTTCGATGAATAGTGAAAAATACTTAAAGCAACTTTTTTAATCAAAATAATATATAGTGAAAAATTATATAATTGAGTGGTTTTAATGTATAATTAGAATATATATTTACCATTTTATCCAATGGTGGCCATTAAGATGTCACTATATTTATATATGCTATATATTATGTTTATGTTTTCCTTATAATTCTGTATTTTTCATTTATGGCATACCTTTATGATTTCCATTATGGGTAAACACGATAATTTCATTTTAGGAAGTGTGGACTACCACCCCCTCAAAGTGATTTGAATCATTAATTCCATATGTGGGATGTATAAATGATTGAGTAAATGATATTATATATGATATTATACTGGAATTATAATATACCTTTATATCATTATGATTTTATTCCATTAAATATGAAATAGAAATGAAAGTAGCGTTCATGCGTACGTACGACTTACAGTCTCCATGAACGGTGCATTTCATTTCTTACCTATAAATGTTATGTAATATTATAAATTAATGTATATACTATATATATATGATATATATGATATCTACATCATGAATATAATTATGGATATAATGGATATTTTACCACATAAACAACTTGTATTTATAAGAAGTTTATTTTTGACTCAAGTACCAAAGATCGACAAAATAACCATTATTAACTTAAATAATTACATAATGTTCATAACATGGTAATAAGTGATATAAAAGGAATAGTGAATTTGAAAAAGGTTCTTAACCAAGTAGAAATTAACTCTAGTTTATTATTCAGGAGATTAAAGAACGATCGAGTCAAGTCGGACACGAGGTAAGGGACTTCATCTCAATCTCCTTTCAATGAGGCATATTTTTTTATACACAACTTTATTTTATACGGTGTATAAAACCCTTTGAATTTTACTTTTATTCAAAAGGAATATTTTTATACGAAGCGTTTTTACTAAACGACAAAAGGATAGTTTTGGCGTACGTATGCAGCGACACCGACTTCTCCACCGCCGTGATCATTATTTGAGTTTTGGCTTCCTCTACAATCCATACCTATTTTTTAAATGAAAAATAAATACCAAGTTTTAATTTTCTTTTATTTGGGTATTGGAAATGGTTTTGATAATGTTTTTATTATATCAATGTGTTGTATTGATATCTTGTGATTGAAATGTGGAAATGTTATGTTTCCTTTATGCATGTTTTAAGTGATACGATTATGTTATGGTTTATGATATGTTTAAATCTATTCATATGAGGAATTCATTGGATTTAGTATGTGATGGGTAGATCCCACTATAGCTCCTCGATGCATCGGTAGGTCTAATGAGACAAACTATTGTCTTGGCATGAGGCCTTGACAAAATATTATTTGTAGTCTTGGAATGAGGTCTTGGCTATGTGGTTATGATAGTCTGGCATTATGCATTCCATCATTATGAAAGTGGTTATTGACATTTCATGTGATTATTCGACTAGTATAATATCAATGTGAATAAGTAAATGGCATTACTTCATTTTATTTTTTCCATATTTTTCTAAATTTCAAGTTTAAAAGGCTTTTGTTTTAGTTATATATTGCCTTAAATGTTTATGTTTATTTATGAAATTTTCCTCTATATTTTTATCCTTACTGAGCATCTGAGCTCACCCCTTTCTATGTTTTATTTGCCTAGGATGTGAAGAAATATTTTATGACTGACCTACATGGATAGTCTGAAGGGGATATGAGTGTGGACTATAGAGACTATGTTGTTATGATTTTTCACTTTATGTTGTAATGTAACATTTATGAATATATCTATTGTTTCCAAGGATACTAACTAATCAGTCTTTCAAGACTTGATCTTTTTTGATCATGCCAATGTTACGTAATAATGCACCGAATCTGGGTAACTGGGGTCAGGGCGTTACACGGGTCTCTATTAAACATAATGAAAAGGGAAGAAGGAAAATATCGTTATTCACTGTTTCAAATTTAAGGAGTTTTGGCACTATAAATATGAATGCCCAAAATGTTAAAGTAATATACCTCCCAATAATCTAAGGGAACTAGGTTGAACATATGTTATTGACACAATTGAATTCGAATGATTAATGTGCTTCTATATTTGGATATATAAAATATTTCATAAAATTATTCCATTTTTTATGTTCTCATAAAATGATTTATAAAATAAGTAAGGATTGTTTTGTAGTACATTTTCATTAAATATTTGAGGTCATATATTGAATGGTACCAGGAAAATTGATTCAGTAGCATGTTAATTTTTTTTTAAAAATAAATGGTTGATAGGAGAATAATCCTTAATATGTTCCTAAATTTAATACAATATTGTTTGTATAAAAAAATTATTGATTTGGATATGTGTCAACAACCTTGTAATTGATAAATGATTTGTTGAAGAAGTGGTTTATGCTATCATTGATGGAGTTTATAACTATTTTGGATTTATAGGATATATACAGTAACATGTTTCTTATTTATTGAATATGAAATAAATCTTTTTTCTAATAAGGTTTTATGGTAATTCATGTTATCACCATATTTCAAGAGAATACATGACTATGGTGTTCAAATATTTTATATGTGATTATAGAGAGATACTTCATCTTGTTTGGATTAATAATACGTTATTATTGGAAATTCATCGACTATCTTTATAAAATGGTTGGATCGTAACCATTTGTAAAGGTTGACCATTTAAGAAATGGTTTAATTTTATCATTGAATGTGGTTTTAGAGATTAATTCATTAGTTCACTATATGAAATATTTTGTGCTAATAGATGAACTAGACCTAGTTCACGGCTTAATCTAAAGAAAATATTTTATATATAGAAACATATATTCACTTATAAACATAGAATGTGAAAGAAGTTTTCCACTCTAGGAAAAAGGGACTTGAAACAAAAATTTTGTCCTATTATCATAATTTTTTATAATATCAATGACCATTTTATATAAATGTTTTAAAGCTACTTGTTCATCAACTTTTATGTAAACATGTTCTCTAGAACACTCTATCTTAACTTTATTTTTATATTTTTCTTATGTATTCATGTTTCCATTTCCCACCTACGTTATCATACTAGGGAACCTTGTTATGTGAAAATTTTAAATCTCTTAATCTATTATAATAAAGATTTATTTATAACCCTATTCACAATGTGGTCTTTAAACAATATATTATTTTCATATATCAATCCCATGATTATCGAGATCGATTTTAATTTATGATGAGGGAATTTATTTAAGTTAGGGAGAGTGTAATACCAAAAAATTAATATATTTTCTTTTCTGAATAAATTTAATTTTTATTCCTAGATTTATTTATAGTAATCAATATTTTATGATTATGTTTCATGAAACATAAATTATATATTCCACTTTATGGAGTGCTGATATTAGATTGTGTTAAAGGAAATTCTATTTTTCTTTGTTGTCTTATGTAACACGCAAGACCGAGTTTTGAAGATAAATAATATAAAATTATTATTTAATATAATAAAATATAACATAGTAATTGTGATGGTAGTTATTAATGGGATTAAATAACTTATTAAAGTACATGTCTTAATTAATTAGTTAAAAATTAATTAGAAATGAATATATGATCCAATTCAATAAAAATGGAATATTTTTATAGAAAACTATTTTTATTTTCACAAATATATATTATCCTAATAAATTAAATTAATTATAATTATTGAGTGATATTAATTATATATATATATATATATATATTATTTTCAATAAAATATTTCTAATACTCATCCAATAGATTTGGTTGGCATAATATTTGAACAAACCTAATTTTACACATAAAAACCTATATTTTTATAAATGTATTTTTAACGACATTTAATTGAGAACTAGCATTAAATATGAATTTTGATAAATTTTGGAATTTATTATAGAAATTAAACTTTATTTTTTAAAGATAAAAATTAAAATTATGGTAGGGTTAATTTTGGTATTTTTATGTGATGTATCATTTTTTGATGATAATTGAAAATACTAAATTTTAATTCAAAACTACATTATCATATGATTTATTTTTAAGTTTAAATTATATGTTTATTAGGTTAAAATATTAATTCGATCAATTCTATGTCATTAAGTCTAATGTGGGTCATTTTAATCAATTTCACTTTGAAATTTCATATAAAAACGTAGAAAACATTTGAAAATGTTTACATTAAAAACCCGCTTTTTAGTCATGTATGTAGAATTATATTTAGATTAATTTATTCAAATTATGTGATTAGAATTTTTAAATTTGTATTATATATTTGGAATTAGAATAATTTATAATTTCTAATCAAGTAACCTTAGTTTTTTTAACAAAAAATATTAGTGAATGCGATTAAAATTAATGATATGATTAAGAGAAATATTAGCATAACAAGTGACTAAACCTTATACTTAAGATCCAAAGAGATCTATATGATTATGAAAAATCCATTGGATGGACATATTTATACAATATCATCATATTCATATATGTTTTACAATTATTGGAGCCACTTATCATTGAAAAAATGTGGATAAAATTCCCTTTCCAAAAATGTATAAGAATGTTACTCCTCCTCCACTTTAAAAAGTCACTCACCCCTCCCACTTCCTCAAACCTATAAAGACACATTAATTAAAAAATATAACTACCCAAATAGATCCTATAAATCCAACCTACACTCCTAGAATCCTCACATTGTGCAACATTTCATCCAAGGAATCCCTTTGGTGCAGTCCAAATGGATTTAGCCAATGAAGAGGTAACATCCTTTCTTAAACTCTTTTATGTTATTTTTTATTCTCCAACACCTAATATATTATTATTAAATGATTAATTAATAACAAAATAATCATAAATTTACTGATATTTTTTTATTCTAATGGTTGAATCAATATTTATACAGACCACCATTAAATGGGTAGAAAACATACCATTCCTGTACGACGAACTACTGCCTCATGAAATGAAGATTGTTCGTTTTTTCCTTTACTAACATTCATGGTTTGTAATTATATTGTACAATATGATTATATGTGATATATATGATATTTATTATTAATTTAATCTTTTATAATTTTTTTTATATAGATCCCAACTTTTTTCTTTTTATTTGTTGGAATATGATAACATAGTTTGTGGAAGTGTCGACTACCATCCCCAAAGTGATGTGATTTGTCCATGTGATACATGGAATGTATAAATGTAAGGTTTAATATAATATTTCTGATAAAAATAACAAAAATATTATAATAATTATATAATTATTTATGTAAATATATTATATCGTTTTATTTATTCCCCTTTTCACACACAAAAAATTGATTACATTGGTCATGAACGTGTGGACTACCACCTCCTCAACACAATGAGATTCATTTTAAATAACAATATTTATATATATAAGTCAATATGATTAAATAACATGGTTTTATGATTTAATTATCATTATATAAATAGGTAATGTTACTTAAAATTCTTTCCATAATGATCATTGAAAAATGAGAACATTACTCATAAGTACGTACGACATACCATCTCCATGATTTTAACGTTGGTTCATTTTTTATGATCAACTTAAATTATTGTTTTCAAAAGTATATTTGATGTATAAATATGATAATTATTTAATTAATATTATTATATATATTTTTATATAATTACTCCTTTGACCATAGTCGACCAACAAAATTTATTTTTCACACATGAACCAAATTTGGTAAAAACACCCAATGTAAACTTAATTATTTAAGTAGCTGTATAAAAAATTGTAATAAGTGAAATAAAATTTTTATAAATAATAAAATTATCAAATTAAGTAAATAATTTACATTATTTGGTTATTCTGGATTACAAAGGCACACGTGACAAGTCAAACTCAAAGTAACAGATTACGTCTAAATTTAGATTCCATTGAGACTTATTTGTTTTTTTTTGCACTTAGTTTCTTTTATATGGTGTATATAATTCCTTTTGAAATTTCATATCATGAATACACTGAATTTCATGATATTAAATGTTCTATTTAATATTATTACTTCATAGGGATTTTGATTCAAATATTTTAATGTTATATGTTACACACTGGAGTGTTTGACAATTATTTTCATCATAAATGTTTTAATGAAATTTAAATGGTATTTAAATTCATCAATATCATAAATCCATGTAGTTATTTATCCCGTGATGTGTAAATTTCGATTTATCCTTTTATTTATTAAATATGGGTTTATGGTAATTCATTTTATTTATTAATTGAATGAATTAGTTGATATGAGTAATACTTTGGACAAGGAGTGACAAGTATATCCCAATCGTTATATAGCCCCTCGATGCATCTACATGTTCTCCTGAGACAAATACATTTTCCAAAATCAGAATATTTTAAACTACCTTGTGAAAGGTCTTGACGATATATGATTTTATGGGCCTCATACTTGATGTCCAATAATTAATAATTTCCCCAATAGATATTTAAATTATTACATATTCTTGATATTGTTTCTTTGACATTATATATATATAGAGTTCATTCTTAGTCTATGTATTAAATTGAATATCTTTTTTAGTTTCATAACTTTAAATTTGATTATGACATATCCATTAATTTGAATCAAATGTGTTATCAGTTTTTTACATTTACATGTTTATTTATTCACATTAATTTATTATTGCTTCATCTTTACTTACCTTTACTAAGAATTTAAGCTCACACTTATTATGTTTCATTTACCCATTTTATGAAGATGATTTCTTTGTATGAGTTTCAAAGATGTTTTTTATTTCATTGTATTATCTATAATGTTTTTTATTTTCTTTTCATAAATGAATTATTGGTATCATGTATGTAATCTTGTTTTCTAGGATAGATAACATGTTCGTCCCATTGATATTTAAAGATTATATCTATTCCAAATTAATTATGTAACTCACTAGATCCAGGCTTCATGTATTGATACATTATATTAATTTTTAAAAACTTGAAATAGGGTCTTGAAATAAAGATATTATAATTTTACCTTAATTTTTGATGGTTTTATTATCTTTTTTAAACATCATAGGTTTATAGTTTAGTGGTCTTTGACATTATCAAGATCATTATTGTTTTTGTGATTAATGATCTCTATCAACCTCTATAAATATTTGGGCACTTCTCTTTTCCTCAATGTAAATATTTTAACTTCACACTAATGCTGTTTGATTTTTAAATCAAGTTTTGTGCTATTATATAGTACCTTTGTTTTTCTATTTCCCTCATTTACAAAAGAAGTTTTATTATATCATTATACAGTGTGTGTTTTCAACAAATCTAATTTTAAATTTTAAATCCTTCATAAAAAAACTCATGTTAAAATTGTGAGGAATTAATTTTTTAATGAGAGATAATGAAATGTCCCATATCTTTAAAAGATGATTATGTTTAATAGCTGCAAGACATACAATGAAAAAATGAATCCCAAAATATTATATTATTATAATAACCCATCAATAAAATTGGAACGTATGAATAATATTATCTATATTATGAAATAAATATATAGGTCATACTCAATAAAAATGTATTGATTAATTATTAGGAAATAAGATCTCCATTTTTAAAATATTATTTTATTCCCCAAATATATATTTTAATAAAAATTATTTTTATTTAATTTTTTGATATAATAATATAACTAATTTCATGAAATTTTATAATTTACATTTTTAAAAAATCATATTATTTTTTAGTAAATTAAATAAAATTATTTATGGAAAGATTTTGTTATTTTTATGAAAATATTGATTTTCAGTGAAATTTGACTTATACCATTTTTTTTATAAAATGATATTTTTTTAAATAAATAAATTAATTTAAAATGTCTTTTTGATATTAAATTAAACTATATCTCCTATACTTATAAATAATATAGTTAATTACATTGGAAGAATCATTGAACTAAATTTTTTTAAGAGTTCATTATTCTGTTAGAAAACACAATTTTATGAAAACTAATTCGCATTGCAATTAAAAGAATTATATTAAAATTTATTTCAATATATAATGTTGAATTTTTAAGCATTGACTCCATAATTTCAATTATGAGGTTTATATTTGGTAAATCGGTTCCTTCTATTTTTAGTCTTCATGAATTGTAACTCTAGTAAATATTTTTCACCTCAATACGGGTAAATTAGGTAATTAATTTTAAAAATAAAATTATATGGTATAAAAATAACCACAAAAATTGATTTTAATTTATTATATATATGTTTTAGCTTATACATCAAAATTTATAAGATATATAAAATTAGTAATAATTTCTATTGTCTATTTAGTTTTTATTATTTTAAATAAAGAATAAAAACAAAATGTCGCTATCTTATTGTTAATATCTATAATTTTTTAAGAGTAATATAAAGTGTTCAGGTTTTGTTATAAATATTTAGATAACTATAATAAAATTTCATGGTTGCTTTTTAATTTTTATCGATTCAATAATTAACTTATGTTTTTATCCAAAGTTGACCCAATGTTTGTTCATCTAGTATAAAGGTAGATTATTTGATTTTAAAAACAGTAAAAGTAATGTGGTTTATATTTCTTATTATGTCCAAAGAATTTTATACATACATAAAAAATTACATAATTTCTTTAAAACATTATATTCTAACTGTGTTGTATTTTGATGGCCTTAAAGTGAATGTAAATGAAATTTTCCAAAAAATAAAATAAATATATTTTATAGTAATTTATTATTTTTGAAATGATTTAAATTTCCTAAAAACAATATAAATGGGGAAAAATTATATATGGTTTAAAATATAAAAAATGGGCTATTAATGGGTCACTTTTTCTTGCATATTACCATTCACGACCCCTAAAGAGAAAAAAATTGATATCACGGTTTTCACTGAAATGGTTTATGGGGGTTAATAAAGATACATGGGTGAAATAATAGTATAAAATTTTGAAAACATTATTTTATGAGAAGGTATATAATCATAATAATCCTACATTTTAAATAAATCAATTTTCTGTCACATTTATATGAAAATTATTTTGTATTATTTTAGTATATTAAGTAATTCCAAGAGTTCCCCTCCCTTTATATATAAAAGGGAACCTCCAATACTCTTATCCTAAAACCTTTTTATCACTATATATCAAAACATACCTACCCAACTCACTGGATAACATCCAAATAAATCTTATACTTGTATTATATTTGGTATAATACTAACCTTATATGGCTTAATGTGTAAAGGAAATGAGGTTTCATGAAGAAGATGTATAACTTTTAACCGAATGTTTTAGTTTTATTTATTCTTCACTTGCCATAATGTCATCATAAACCATAATTATATATTAAATTTAGTATATTAAATATACTGAGATATTATTATGTTAATGGTATAACCTATATCCATCTCCTATTCCATACAAGGGGATGTAAAACCATCATTCGTGTGTATTCCATTTTACCCCTGTGCGAACCAATGTAATTTGGGTTCGACCACCAACTATTACAGATGGTTATAATGATGTATTTAATGTATATATATTATATTCATGACATATTTATCATTAATTAAGCAAAATATTAATTCTATTTTCTTACATTTCCATCTATTAAAAAATGACAACGTCGTTCGTGCTTACGTGTGGATTTCCACCTCGACAAATCATTGTGATTCTACATTCATCACCACATAACATTGAAGGCCTATATATGTAGTATATAAAGATATAATATGGTACTTATTATATGAAAATCATTTTTTAAATAAAAAATAATTCTTACCTTCTTTCTTTCATGTTTGTTGAAAAATAGAAATGTTACTCATGTGTATTTATGACCCATTGAATCTTTAATTATAAAGGAATTCCTTTGTCAAAACTATATTTCATGTTTGGTTTTATAAGTATAATTACATTATAAAAATAATAATTTTTAAATAATTATTATTTTCAAGATGATGTAACTATTAACACTTCGATCACTGTCAACTAATCAAAGTCAATTTTGGCATATTTGTTGAATATCATAAAAGGATCGACATGCTATTAAATGATTAATTAATTAATTATAAAATTCCAATAAATAATAATAATAATAATAGTAATAATGAAATAGGTTGTTAAGAAATTATGTAATTAACACAAATTTTATAATTCAGGAATATAAAGAACACATATGACTAGTCATAATCAAGGTAAATGGTTTCCTTTTAGAAATCATTTTTGGATGATTCCCTTCAAAATAATGTTTTTCATTTCCCTTGTTCTTATAAATGTTTCATGAAAATTATTATTTATTCTTAAATATATTATAAATTTTATTTTATACCATATTTTGATTTTTTAAATGTGTTATAAAAAGGAATCTTTTCAACATTTTCTTTATGGTTCACTATTGACACTTTTTTCAAAATATTAAATGAATATTATTCATTAACATATATGACATGAATGAAATTTCAGTGTTTAAAAATTTATCCTTACACCATAGATTAATATAATTTTTTCATGGTCATTTTCAAATAAAAATATTTTAAAAATATTTTGGATATTTTTAATTTAAGTATTTTTCATTAAAAAAGGGAATTTTTTCCAATTTTTATATGATCCTCCAATGTGTTTTAATAATGGGATTAAAATTTTGTTCAATATTTTTATGATTAAAAGATTCAAGATTAAAATTTATTATTTATTATATATTACATGATCATTATATATGATAATGGGTGGTCTCGATAAAACCTACACAATGGGCGATCCAGATATGGCACATACGACATGTGATTGTAATATTGTTTATATGTTAGGAGTGGTGGACAAAACTAATATTATTGGTGATCCATATATATATATATAATGAATTAGGTAATGTTCTTTATTATTAAATGAATAATGGTTGTAGTTAACATGGAGGTTTCCCATATGTATTTTACTAGTATCTAGTTACATCATTTTTTATTGAACTAATAGATTTATTATTTTTATGCCACTTACAGATATTTTTTTACTATCCCATATTTTAAAATGATTTCAATAAGTGTTAATTATGATTATAAATGTTGATAATGTTATAGTTACAAATATGGAAGTTTCCTTGAATTAAAAAAGCATATCAATTTAAAGAAATTTTTTTGAGGAAAAAATTAATACTCTATGGAAATTCCCACTTTGAAAGAGTTTTTCCTAATTCAATAAAACTATAAAAATAACAGGACATTTTGTATGTAATTTATAAAATATTTGAGTTTTAATTTATATGTTTTGTATCAATAAAATTGGTCAACATTTATCAGTATCAAATCCATAAATTATGAGATTAGGATGATTGCAACAAATTTGATATTACGGGTATGGGGCCACTATAATCAATATATGATAAAATGCAATATTTATGAGATAATAAATTTTATTTATGATTATCATACTATGAAAATAAATATTTAATAAAATATATAAGATAAAGATTATGATATTTTAAACATTCATAAAAAATTTGGCAATGTCAAGACAGAATGGAATAAACTCATATTTAGATCTAGAATCTTATTTAAGAGTTTTGAGAGAAATAAAAGAAGGAATTATATTAATAAGACTAATATATAAAATCCTAAAAAATAAGAGAGAAATAATAAATTTTTTATGTAAATCACAATAATAAGAATGAAATCATGAAGAAATTTCCGGTAGCCAAATTTTTGATACCTCAAAATATAAAAATTATGGAAGCACAAAAAATAGAATAAAAATAAATAAAAACAGTGAAGATAATTTTTTTAAAAGAAATATAATTTTAAGAAGAAATAATAATTATTTCCTATTTTTTTTTTTATTTTTTAAGAAGGATCTAATATGGATGCTTAAAATAAGGTATAAATAATGTTTTGTAGTTCTAGACAACATAAAACTTACAAATTAAAATATTATTTATAGATAATGTTGGTATTATGAAGTATTTGGTAGTAAAAAATAATGTTATTGTTTAAATAAAAAAATCATAAAAAACATTGGAGTCTTGGGAAGTATATTTTTAGGGGTATTGATCACATTCAAATTAAAAAGATCTATAAAAGACATGATAAATTTCGGTTGGAAAATGAGAGTAGATTTCAACCACTAGAAGGAGTCCATAAAAGGTGTGACTAGACTATTAATCATTTCAAAGGTTCTCTCACCATTATATTATATTAATTGATTGATTATAACATTAATCCAAATACTAAATATGAGACTTATATTTGAAATTAAAAAGATCCTATTGATGAAAATACTTTAATGTCTAAAAAAGGGGAATGTTCCTGCATACTTGATTATTGATAATATTCGCCCATGAATACATAATTAATGATATTATATAATATTAATGATTTCAAGGAAGGGTTTCTAACATCTGGGAATGATGAGTCACTCTAAATAAAAGTTACTAGTTCATCTGTGATTTGAATAGAAATTTTGAAGTCCAAGAGTACTTTGTTTTTTGGACTAAAACAAAACCTATTGAGTATATGCCATATTTTTTATAAAGGAAATGATTTTATATTTATAAAAAATGGTTTAATAGATAAAATAAATAAATATAGCCATTTCTTTAAAATAGTATAGAGGGAAAATGTAAATTATTTCTGGTGGGATAATCTCAAAATTCTAGCTTGTTGGTTATGAAAGAAGAAAAAATATTATATAATTGAAGGAATGGACACATGTCAAAGAGAAATTGGACCAATATTAGGTAGAGATACATTTATCACGATCTTCTTTAGGTGATGTTTAGGAGGGTATGTATATTCTTAACATTACACCATTGGAGGTTTATAAAATTATCACATAAGAAAGATGAGATTCATATATTCCATCCCTTGGAGCTTATTGATTTTGATATCTACAGACCCATGATAATGAAATTTAAATTTTATATATGTATTCTATTTCCTATATTTTCTATTTTACTCATATTAATTTCCTTATGTTTATGAAATATAAATTATAGGATCTTTTGATTTTCAAGAGTTTCAGGATAAATGTTAAGAGGGATATTTCTTATCTCAGAATTAAGATAACAAATAATTATGTGGAAGAGTGTAAAAAAAATATTTGTAAATTCTACTTTGAAAAAATGCTATCCATCATGAACTTAGTGCACCATACACTCCAAAAACACTTGGATAAAATTAAAAGAAAACCTTGGTGGAGATGGCTCATAACACATTGATTGATCACATCACTTATAAATTCTATTAGAGATAATATATTTGATGATAATTTCTCTTAAAAATCATTTTTATAGTAAATGTTTTTTATAAGACTTCATTATATGCATTATAAGAAATTTTGATCTTTGAAATACCTAAGGGTATTTTGATTTCCCTATAGGATCTAGGAACAATTCATGGGAAATTTGATAAATAGATGTGTTTATAGAATATTTAATAGTTATCCTCAACATGGTAGATAATACCAATGCTTGAATAAGTTAACAGGAATAATCATGGAATCAACTATAGTAAATGTGTCAGAAAAATAAAAATAAGCAGACACATAAAAATTGATGGGTTCTAGAATTAAAAAAAATGAGTTTTCTTTATTAAAAAGAAGTATTACGTATCAAATAGAGGAGAAGTTTTATGTGTTATTGAGGATAAATATAATGATTTAACTAACTCTAATGATGTGGAGAAACTAAAATCATTACATCCAAGGTTGGGAAGATATGTGGAGGTCCAAAACATCACTATACATTATGTAATAAACATCACAATGGGAGAACATAAAGTTCTGCATTTATTATATCCCATCTCTTATAGGTGGAACAAATAACAGATAAATAATCATAGGATAATTAGGTGTGGACTGACTACATGAATGTATAATTTGACTAAATAAAGAAAAATGATACATGAGAGCTGTTAACGAAACCCAAAGATAAAGAAATTATATTAAAAGAGATATCATGAAATGAGATTAATGGAAATAGAACACTATAGCAAATAAGTTTAGGCTTATGTGTAAAGGCTATTTTGAAGTTGAATGAGTGGAATTTTATGAGGAAGTTTCACTATTTTTATGATTTACATAATAAGTATGTTTATTTTTTTATAGAAAAATGCAATAAATGATTATTTAAATGCATGAATACTCTAACGTCATCAATCATGTTAAGGAATATGAGGTATTTATTATCCATCCAAGTGGAGTTTTTTGGAAGAAGATGGAAATTTTGTGTATAGGTTAAAAAATTATTTATATGAGCTGAAATAATCCCTATATTCTTGGTATACTATGTCAAATTTCATATTAGAGAATATTAATTTCATAAATTGAATAATAAAAATAAACCTACACATCAAAAATGAATTTTTTTTATCTATTATGGTTATCATTTATATAGATGATATCATATTTCATGGAAATGAGGTAGAATGTTTTAATGAGTTGGAATAGGGGATGAAAAATATTTGGGAAATTTCTATGAATGGGGTGATATAATACATTCAAGACATAAATGTTTTTGAAGATAATAAATATATACTATTCCCTCAAGATTATTATGGTAAATATATTCTCATTATATTTTCCATGGATTATTGAACTCCTATTCTTTCACCCATTTTAGTGGTAAAAAGTTTATTAATGATTAATAATTGAATGAAATTCATTTTATAGAGTTCTGGAAGATAACTGGAAGTCTTTTGTTCTTGTTAACTTCATTATTTTGTATAGTCTATGTTTTTCCTTTTTTATTGGATTCCAAATTGTAGAAAAAATTTCACATATTATTTCTCAAAAGAAAATTGTTATATTCTAAAAGTCACAAAGGATTATATATTGAAATATGATATAAAAGAATTATTTTTTTATACAAACACTTATTAGGTTGAAAGTGTTAATGAAATAAAATACACATCTAGAAGATTTGTTTTCATGGGATTTTTTTTTTATTTTGGACAACAAAGAATAAATTTTAAATAACTCTATGAACTATAGATGTAGAGTATGTGACTACATTAAATAGTCCTACCTAGTTTATTTTAGATGAGAACACTGTTTTAATATCTCAAGGCATAAGTGGATTTTTCCCTACTCTTGGGCTATTATAATCAATGTGTTACTAACATATCAAAGAAGCATATTTAAAATTCAAATAAAAATCTCATTTATATCAAATATAACTTCATCAATGATATTGAGGAGTGAAATGAGATGAATATTTAATTTGACCCCTAAATATAGAAAAATTTCAATGTTTCCACAAATACATTTTCTAAAGAAGTATCTCTATAACGTATTTTAGTGTTGGGAGTTAAACCTCACTCATTTTTACAGTAAGGTATAGTTATTAGTCCGCTCTCTTATATTGTATTTATATATTCTTGTCAATATTGGAGAAAAGTAAAATAAATATTATTTTATGTTATTCTTCTAAAGTTTTTAAAAGGGGATAATTAATTTTATGTAGAGTTGCTATTAGTTTGTGATACCATTAAGAGAAGTAGTATCTTTGTTGGAAGCATATATCTAAAGAGAATTTTTAAAAGGGGTAAGATAAGAATTCATTATTTATACATGTTTTAACTATTATAATAGTTTACATAAGTGAATGCTGAAATTTTGGCATTAGACACTCTATGGGTATATTTGAATACATATAAAGTTATGAGTGTATTTTAGGATCTATGAATGAAGTATGAATAGATTTAATAATTTTTATGGAGAGTGTGTTTTTATCTTACACTGTGTTCAGTTACATCAGATTATAATTATTGAATAGTGATACATTTCAATGTGAATGTAGTTTGAATGAGATTTTTGTTCTATTATTTTCAACAAAATCCTAAGGGGTGTTTTTTCCAAAAAAATGTGATGAATAAGTGAAGATAATTTGGGTTGTATATTCTCGGTATATTTTCTTTTTTATGGTCAAGATATAAATTATTTTCTTACATAGTTGTTTTCAAGGACTTTACAATGAGATGAAGTTGGATTTATTTTATGCAATGTTTTTTGGATCACATATAAAGCATGAATTTCAAAAATAAAATTTTATATAGATTTGAGAAGTTATTGGGGATATGTAAAGGTGATTAAACATAGTTTAATCTTTTTAAAGGTAATATAACTGCACAGGTGAAGTTATGAAAACAATTTAGTGACCTGTGTTGATGTGACCCATGTATATCATTCATAAATATTATATCATTTGTGATGATTATAGAATACATATCATAAGAATATATTCCCCATAACAGTAAATGCTTAGTGTCATTAGAGACTAGATATGTAATTATCTTATTTTATGAAAGAGCATCAAAATCTCTAATAATGTTATTCCTACATAGTAAAATTCTTATACAAAAAATAATTAAAGGAATTTTACGTAACCTATAGAAGTGAAAAATAATCAAGGGTGGTCTTAGATGCTAAATAAAGGTAAATATAGAAGATATCAATTAATCATAATGGGTGAGGACAAGATAAAAATGGTAATCATAACCAGATCATAAATTATTAAAGACACCCCTAATTAATCAAAAAATTTTAATCACGAATCATGTAATAAGGCTGTTGGGCAAAAATACCTCAATGTAACATTGCATAACTTTTGGGTTGATTGTGTCTGTTGAAAAAGCAGGTTTCCATGAAGAATTGTCGAGTTCCAAATAAGTTATTGACAATCCATGTTGAAAAAAGAACGATGACAAAGGAAAGAATGATCTGGAGGCGGTACAAAAGAGCAGTAAAAGGTGGTTCCGTTTTCCAGTGTTTGCTAGATTTTTGGGGTCTAAAATATGGAGGTTGGTGAGTATTGCAAAAAGTGGATATCCATGAAGATCATATTTTAATATTGCAAAGGCCGGAATTTCACAAAGAGAGGCTTCATGGTTTGGATTTCGCGAAGACCAGAAGAATGATGGCAGTGATTCTTCACAATTACGTCAAAGCTTCACGAACGATAGAGTTGAAGTGCATCACGACAGTGAAGGGATTTGCGAGGGAGCTTCGCCGCGAAGGCATGAAAGAATGTTGACGGTGATGCTCCACGATTACGACGAGCTCCGCGATCTGAAAATTTCCATGGTGATTCGAGATTTTGAGAGAATTCTGACAGAAATTTCGGAGCTTCTTGATTGGTGATAACGTGGCTCGGACTTCACGCATAAGGGTTGAGGGTCGGTGGAATCACTTATAAATAGAGGTCGACCCCCACGAGAGAAGTGGAGAGAGTTTTTGAAGAAAATATTTTTCTCTCAGTTCGTGAAGGTGGTTCGCGAAGATAGTGTTCTTTACGAAAGAGAGGTGCTTCGGGGAGGCTAATTTAGCTCCGTGAAAGGCAGTGCGCTTCGTGAGGCTGCGTGCTTGAAATTGTGTGCTTCATGAAGAGGCAGGAGCTCTACGACGGCCTATGCATTGTGAAGGCTTGAGCTTTGTGAGAGTGCTTCACGAAAAGGTAGGGGCTTCACGAAGGCTTGTTTTAGCATTGTGAAATTGAGAGCCACATGAAGTAGGGTTCTTTGCAAAGGTGTTTCTAAAGGAAATTGTCCAGTGTTGATGGGTAAAGGGGTATTCACCAGTGGATAAAATTTGGACTTCAACAGAGCATCTATCAACTATTGAGGATGCATGTATTCATGCAAATGAAGAGACCTAGCAGTCTATAAACTATGAGTGGATCCCTTCCAAGTGTAGTGAGCCAAGGAAGAGGAAGAAGGTTATCCTTTATTCCGGAAGTGAGCCAAAGGGAGAGGAACAGGAAGTGACCATTGGGAAGTATTGATCTAACCCTAAACTTTGTAAAGGCAATGAGCCTGGGCATATAAGTGATCTAGCCCGAACATTATTGGCAGTGAGATTTAGTGGATTCGGTACAACGGAACATCGCCGTTGTATTCTTCTTGGGTGTAGCCCAGTGAGGGTGAACCAAGTAAAAATATCTGTGTCCGCCTGCTTACTTCCCTGCATTTCATTTAAAGAATCATCATCAGATAAAGAAGAAAAGAAGTGGTCATAATAAACACACAAGTGCAAACAAAGTGACCCTTGCAATAAAGATGTCAATATCCAGTGGGGCATGAAGAATTTGGAAAAAGAATATCCATACCCTGATTCACCCCCCCCTCTCAGGGTATATAGGCCCCTATTGGTCCCTAACAATTGGTATTAGAGGGAAGGTATGCTTTATCAGATTTTATTGCTTCAACTTAGTGTAATAGATTTGTGTGGTTAAATCAGTCTGCTCTTATCTCGGTGCGCCATGGAAAAGGGATGAACATCAAAGAAGAATCAGAAGTCAGGTGATGTCCCTTAGTGTGGATGTGTATATGGAAAAAGTGCGATTCAACTAAAATAATCAAACAACTCACTGAAAGAAGGTATGGATGAATATTATAGGGAAATGATTGATTCACTCAATCATGATATTGGAATGAGTGAAGTACTTGAACATCAAAGTGATACCGAAAAAACTGATGATGAAGAAGTTTTAAGAAGGAGGACACAAGTAGATGTTGTCAATGTGACAAAGAAATTGGATCAGAAATTTGATGAAGAAGTTAAATCTAAAGATATCCAGATCCAAGTATTGGAAATTGAGGTTAACTATCTCAGAGGATTAAATCAAAGTCTTATTGATGTGGCTACTGACCTAAGGGAGAAGAATGATTCTCAAGGTGAAGAACTAAAAAAGATGGCTAAAATGAAAGGAAAACAAAACACTGATGATTATGAAGAGAATCAAAAATCAGATGAAGATTGGAATCTGAAAGCTAGAAATGAAGATCTTGCAACATATTTGTCTGAAGAAGTTTAGAAGAATCTAAGGCTACAACAAGAGAATAAATCTGTCTCTGAATATATTTCTCAAGAAATATTGAAATTAATGGAACACGGTGACATGGTAGAAAATCTCACACGAGAAATGGAAGAAGAGATGAGTTGTGGAAAGAATATCAAAAGAGAACTTGATTCCCAACATGAATAAATGAATATGAAGATTCAAAAGTTGGAAGAAGAACTTGAATCATTAAAGAAAGAAGTGGAGAAATCCAATTCTAGAGGAAAGCCTAAAATGAAGGATGCATTGCACTTACTATTTGATTTTCCTTCGGCAAGTGGTGATGAAAAGAAAAGAAAATTGGTTATTTCTGAAAAAATCCAAGAAAAAATTCTCTAATCTCAAAGACCATACAGTTTGGAAAAAAATGGTATTGGATTTGATGAATTCCCTCTCATGCATGATATAAAGAGAGATGTGAATAGTTCTAAAATTAGAGAAAATCCTGTAGGTGCTGGAGACAGGCACAAGAGGATAGTTACAAGAAGTAGTGATGACATGTGCTATTTCTGTGGGAGTCATGGCCACACATCATGCTTCTGTTCAGAGGATCTGGAATTCATTTCAGGCTGTGATAATAGAAACTTTGACAAATCTGAGAATAAGATGAATCTTCATGAGAAATAAGAGAGAATAGTATCTCAAAGGAAATCATTTATTAGATTCTATTACTGTGGAAGAATGTGACACACCATGAATATGTTTCACGAAGCTTAGGAGATCAATGTCAGAGGAAGAACTCAAGCTGCATCAACACCTCGGCTGAAAGTTGAAAAAATAAGGTATCCCTTTAATGGAAGATGTTTCATATTTTCTAATCATGGGAATTTGGCAAGATATTGTAGTAAGAAGAATGTGAGAAAAGAAAAGGAGCCTAGAAATAGATTATTGAATCCAGTAATGTATAATGAGAAATCATACATTGGGATACAAAGTGGTAAATTGGAAAATAGGCTTAGAGCCTCAGGGGAATCACATAGAGCTGCAAAAAAGGTGCATCTGTCACCTCCTCTGTCACACTCACAACCACCCTCTAAGAAAGAACATGAACAAATCTAGGAGAAAAAGGGTGGAAATGCTATAGTTGTGAGTAAGAATAATGAACGTTCAATGGAGGATTCACCACCAATGCAAAAGATTGTGGTGACTCAGATATATGATAAAAGAAATAAAAACAAAGAATGTAATGAAAATATCACATTTCGTGTGCCACATAGAGATGTGGAGGAAGTAGGAAGATCCCTAAAATGGTGGAAGAAGAAATGGAAGATTCCAAATAGAGAGATTCCTACTCATAGAAGGAATCAGGGGAAGTGGCATATCGGTGGAACATCATAGAAGCAAATGTATACCGGTGGGTTTAACCTCAAAGTGTGAGGAAGGACAAGCCTGTCGAATCTAGATATCAGAAAAAGGCTCAGAATGTGGGTAAAGAATGCCTAGTCATATGGCTAGAATAGTTGAAGTTAGCTAGACAGCTAGAAGAATCAAGGATGGAGTGCGATGCTCTATAAGAAAGAATCAAAGGGTTGACCCATCAGGAGCAACAAAAATTCTCTTCTTGAAGATTCCATAAGCATCCCCTATCCCTGTGTATATAAATGCTATTAACTGATGAGTCAAATGTTTTAGGTTTTAGGAATATATAATCCAAGGGGAAGTGGCATCTAAAGATGCAAAGTGGAGAAGTAATATGCTTCAGATTTTCGATTGTCTCAAATCATGTACCAAAGTTGAGGGAGAAAGGTATCAACAGAGCTTAATAGGGTGTGATTGTGTTATTAACTATATCTCTTGTTTCCTACACCAAATTCCAACTCAGTAGGCTTAGATATTTTGTTAATGGATAAATTTTGAGAGGAAGATGAGAATAAATGATAAAGAAGAAGAAGTATGTTTATGGGTATTTACAGTTGGGCCTAATAACTAGAAGAGTTTTATAACATAGGGGGAGCATTCTATATACTAATCAGATGCAAGATCTCAATGTGATATGAAGGATGAAAGTTTATGTTCATGAAGAATTACTGGGTAACAAGTAGAAACACACAAGTTTTGATGAATATCTATTTTTTTCTAACAATGTGGTATCAGCTGACTACTTTCAGGATACCAAGAAGCTGCAAGAGAGTATCAACCATGTCTCAACAAGAATCTCAGAAAAGTATCTGAAATAATTGAAGCCATTAAAAAATGAAATAGTGAGAAATTTTCTGATGAAAATTTTGAGGAATAAAGAAATACAGGGGGAGCAGAAGTGAATGATGCTGATTCAGAAAGGAATAAGATGTGAGAGATTGTTTTGAGGCCAGAAGATAAGAACGTCATCGGGACTAAATGGGTCTTTCAGAACAGGATGAATGAAGATGGCACAGTGATATGGAACAAAGCATGACTAGTGTGCAAAGGATACTCCAAGACAGAGGAAATTAATTTTGATAAGACATTTGAATAGGTTGCAAGGAAAGAGACAATTAGATTATTCTTAGCCATTGTAGTGAAACATAAGTTCAATGTGTTCCAGATAGATGTCAAATCCACATTCTAGAATGGGGTTATGGAGGAGTAAGTGTATATTGAGCAGCCATATGGTTTTCTCTTTCATGAGGATGAGAACAAGGTTTTCAGACTCAAGTAATAATTTTACAGGCTGAAACAAGCACCAAGATCATTGTACTCAAGGCTAGATCAGTAATTAAAGAATCTTGGTTTCCAGCGTAGGGGAGTTGATTAAAATCTATAGTTCAACAATGACAGTAATACAAGGATGATGGTGCCGGTTTATGTCGACGACATAATATTTGGCGGATCAGATGAAGTTGAGTGAAAACTATTTTTTGAATTCATGAAAAGTGAGTTTGAAATGTCCATGATTGGAGAGCTAACATTTTTCCTTGTTCTACAGGTGACACAAGGAAGGAATGGAACATTAATTTCACAATCTAAATATTACAAGGAGGTTTTGAAAATATTTGGAATGGAAAATTCCAAGGATATGAAGACTCTGGTAGCTACCCGGATGAAATTGTCTAAAGATGAGGATGGAAAGGCAGTTAATATCACTGAATACAGGAAAATAATTGGAAGTCTTCTATACATGACTGTAATAAGGCCTGAAATTGTATTCACCACATGCCAAGAAATGAGATATCCGATTAATCTTAAGGAAAGCCACATGCTTGCAGTGAAAAGAATACTTAGGTATACCAAGGGCACAGTGGACTTCAGCTTGATGTATAGTGGAAAATCTAAGTCAGAATTATTGGAATATACTGATGCAGATTGGGCCGGTTCAATGGATGACAGGAAGTCAACGTCGGGAGGTGCTTTTTATCTTGATGGATTGTGTGTTTCTTCACTAGCCAAGAAGCAAGATTTCATTTCATTGAGAACCGTAGAAGTTAGGTATATTGTGGCCTCTCAAGCATGCACACAATTATTGTGGATGAAATAGTAGCTTGATGATATGGGTGTTGAAGTGAAGTCTCCGATCGGAATCCCGTGCAATAACTCAAGTCCTATAAATCTCTGTAAAAATCCAGTCCATCACTCAAGGACAAAACACACTGAGATAAAATATCATTTTATCAAGGAGAAGGTTGAGAAAGGAATTTTAAAGTTGGAGTATGTGCCTACAACACTATAGGTTTCCGACATTCTGACAAAGGCCTTACCCAAGGATGATTTTGAAAGGCATTGACTAGCTCTGGGAGTCCAGTCGACTCCCCGCACTTAAAAGAGTGTGACTCTGGAAGCCCCCCCTCTCCCCGAGGTATGATGTGTTTTTCCCTAATGTTATCATATGTGTTTTTACCCTTTTACAAACTACAAAGAGTGCCCTTTGGGTTCGTCGACAAAGGGGGAGAAAACAGTAATTGTTCAAGGGGGAGTGAGTGTGGCTATTTGAGAAATCATGAATGATTTGAGGAGAAGCTGACAGGTGGAGCAGTGAGATAGAGGGAGTGCAATGAGATAGGGGGAGAGTATCAAATCTGATGATGCTAGAAGAGATCAATCAAAGTCTAGATATCACAACAGTTGAGGATCGTGATAAAAGCAGAACAGTGAGTTTGGAATGGTGAGAGAATGTTTCTAGCTATCACCAATTGGTATCGGTATGGTTCAACAATTGGTATCAATTTTTCAACTGGTATCAGCTTGGAATAGACAATTGGTGTTTAAAATGAAGTGATTCATTGATGAACTTTTCATACTACTATTGTTTCTCATGCCGAGGATTGCTCATGTGGGCTTAGAGTATGTGTTAAGTGAATCCTTGAATGCTATCAGAATTGCAAGAGACGAATGGTGGTTGTGTCTAGAAGAAGACTCAGTGAGGTATCAATGTGCATAAAATCATTCTGAGAAGAGTTTTCAACAAACCCAGAGGGGGGGATTGTTGGGAAAAATCCTTCAAGGTAACATTGTAGTATTTTTGGGTTGATTGTGTTTGTTAAAAAAGAAGGTTTGCATGAAGAATTGTCAAGTTCCAAAGAAGTTGTTTAAAATTCATGTTGATAAAAGAACGATGAAAAAGGAAAGGACGATCTGGAGGCGGTACAAAAGAGCAACACAAGGTGGCGCTGTTTTCCAGTGTTTGCCAAATTTTTGGGGTCCAAAATTTAGAGGTTGGTGAGCATCGTGAAAAGTGGATATCCATGAAGATCATATTTTAATATGGAAAAGGCATGAATTTTGTGAAGGGAGGCTTCATGGTTTGGATTTCTTGAGGACAAGAAGAATGATGGTGGTGATTCTTCGTGATTAAGTCAAAGCTTCGTGAACGGCAGAGTTGAAGTGCATCGTGGTGGTGAAGGGATTTTCGAGGGAGCTTCGTGGCGAAGGCGCGAAGGAATGTTTATAGTGATGCTCCACGATTATGACGAGCTCTGTGATTGTAAAATTTCTGTGGTGCTTTGCAATTTTGAGAGAATTTCGGTGGAAATTTCAGAGCTTCGCGATTGGTGATGATGTTGCGTTGACTTCACATGGAAGGGTCGAGGGTCGGTGGAATCACCTATAAATAGAGGTTGACCCCCTCAAGAGAAGTGGAGAGAGTTTTCAAAGAAAATATTTTGCTCTCGGTTCGCGAAGGTGGTTCGCGAAGATAGTGTTCTTCACGAAAGAGAGGTGCTTAAAGGCGGCTAATCTAGCTCAACGAAAGGCAGCACGCTTCGCGAGGCCGCATGCTTGAAAGAGTGTTCTTCGCAAAGAGGTGGGAGCTCTGCGATGGCCTAAGCATTGTGAAGGCATGAGCATCGCGAGAGTGCTTCGTGAGAGTGATTCACGAAAAGGTAGGGGCTTCGCGAAGGCTTGTTTTAGCATTGCGAAATTGGTAGCCTCACGAAGTAGGGTTCTTTGCGAAGGTGTTTTCAAAGGAAATTTCCCAGTGTTCAGGGGTAAAGGGGTATTAACCAGTGGATGAAATATGGACTTCAACATAGCATATATCAATAGTTAAGGATGCATGTATTCATGAGAATGAAGAGACCTATAGGTCTATAACCTGTGAGTGGATCCCTTCTAAGTGCAGTGAGCCAAGGAAGGGGAAAAAGGTTATCCTTTCTACCGGCAGTGAGCCAAAGAGAGGAGAACAGGAAGTGTCCCTTGGGAAGCAGTGATCTAACCCTAAACTTTGTAAAGGCTGTGATCCTAGGAATAGAAGTTATCTAGCCCGAACATTATTGGCTTTGACCTTTAGTGGATTCGGTACAACGACACATCGCCATTGTTTGCTCCTTGGACATAGCCCATTGAGGGTGAACGAAGTAAAAATCTCTATGTCTTCCTAATTACTTCCACGTATTGCATTTAAAGCACCATCATCAGATAAAGAAGAAAAGAAGTGTTCTAAATAAACACACAAGTGTAAACAAAGTGACGATTGTAATAAAGAGGTCAAGATCCAGTGGGGCAGGAATAATTTTAAAAAATAACATCCATACACTGATTCAACCCCCTCTCAGGGTATATATGCCCTCATTAGTCCCTAACAATGACATTATCATAAAATATTATATAAGTATTAAGAGTATTGAATCATTAAAATCAATTACCATCAATGATAAAATTTTATTATAAAAACATATAGGTCTTTGGCATGAAAAAAAAATCCTATAAAGGCATTTCATTTGATTAGGCATTCAAGGAATAATTTCATAGTTGATTAGGTTCACCCAAATTCCATTGTTTCCATTGTCAAGGTTCACTCCCAATATAATTGAAATGGACTGAATCCTTTACTAAAAAGAGTTAACTCCCTATTTTTGGTACATATTATCACATGATTTATCAATATTTATCCAATGAATTAGTGGTCTATAGAATTATAGTTCTACATTTCACATAATGAAAACCATACTGATGATTGTGACTATATCATAATGATATTTATTAATTAATTATATCATAACCTAAAAAAAGAAAATGGCTGTCATAAATATTTTATCACCACATATGTTAATCCATCCATAGAAAAAATATTCATTTTATCATTAAATCATGTCCCCAGTGAATCATATGAAACCTAAATGGATATTCACAATGATAAAAAATATCTTTAGTAGATAGTTTGGCCATTTATTTGAAAATGATGTAAAATTTACTTCTATTTTGTTATAATTCATAAAAAGTACAATATTTTTTAGAAAAATATTTTTTTCTAAATATAAACATTGAATATTTTAGAGGAATACTAAAATAAAATAACAGTCGTGATGAAGGGAATATTTATTTATGTGGTAGACATTAAAACATATAATACATTTATAATTTTAGTAAAATGTTCAAAATTAAATCATTCTTAAAAAATTATTATTCAGTTTATCATATTGAAAATAAATATAAATATTGTCAACAATATATTTAAATAATCATTTCATAATTAAAATCAACATTATTGAATATAAACTCAGAAATGAAATAAAAAGTCACTGACCATAGAGGAAATAAGGCTGGTAATTGAGAAAAACTTTTATTAATCCTTTTATGTACCAAATAGGTTAAAATGGAAATAATAATTAAAATTTTTAGAAATATCGATATTATATTTATATATATTGAGGATAATTGATAATAATATTCTAATTTCCTTTGGTTTAAATTTATTATAGATTATCTAAAAAAGAAATGAGATTGTAACAAAAACCCTTTCCACATGCCATTTATTTATTTCAATAAATTATTAAGATAATTTTAAATAAATTTCTTATTGCTATAAAAAATAATGGAAAAAAATTTCTTACATTTAATATGATAAACAATTTCCCTATAATTTAAATTAAAAATTTATTATCAATGTTTCCAATAAAATCAATATTCGGGGGGAGGGGTGGGGGGAACTGGTTCGTTTTCCATTCAACGGTTACAGTACAAACACATTTGAATTAGTTTAATCATAAAAATAACAGTAATCATGTTATAAGATTCATTTTTATTAATTATATACAATTTTATAGTAATTCAAATATGTTTTTATGTTAAATTAATTACAACACTTCATGGAGATGGTAATCTATACATACATATGAGTAATGTTTTATTTTTTCAATGAATTGAAAGAAAAAAATAAAATGATAATAAATAATTATATAATCATAATAATAACATTATATAATATACGTTCATTAACAGAATCCATATAATCATCCATGTATATAAGACTATAAAAATAAATAAAATCACTTCTAAGAGGTGGTAGTCTACACATATGCATGAACGACGTTATCATTTCTCATATGATGTAAAAGTGATATTAAATGGGTATAAAATTAACATAAAAACCATTATGTATATTAAAAATACTGATTTCATTAATTTATGATGGCTATTTCAGATCATATAGAGGTTAAGGAAGAAAGAAATGAAAAATTGATAGATAATAAAAATTACCTATTCATTAGGAAACCACCTTTGGTTTACACAATAATCCTTTAATGTTAGATATTCCGGGAAGATCAAAATCTCTAGGAAATGGGTAGGTAAGTTAAAAAGTTTTTTATATGACTTGGTTGATCTAGATATCCCATATAGAGTGCAGTATTTAGGGGGAAATGGAATCCTTTTATAAGTGACATGGGTGAAAAACTTGTAAATACTTAAATATTAAAAAATAATAAATTATATTTAAGTGAATGTTTCACCAAATTAAAAAATATTATATTATAAGAAAATTTAAGGTGTAAAAATTATAAACTAAGAAAATTTAGTCAATTTTTTGTAATATTTTAAAAATTACCATTTAGTTTAACCTTGTCATTAACCCTCTTTACCCAAAATCAAGGTATCAATTTTTTACAATAGTTACTATTAATTATGGAAAAAATGAAAATGAACTCATTAAAAAAAATGGAAATTTTGATTCCAAATGTGGTAACTATTGTATCAAATTTATTTTATGTAATTTAAATAAATTTATTTTAATATAAGTGTTCAAAAAACAATGAAAGTTATTTTTTAGAAAAATTCATTTTAACCATAAACAAGAATTGTTTCAAATTCCAAGTCCATTTAAAATATTTAAATTAATATTAAATTATTTAACTGAATATATTATCGTAATTTTTTAATATAATTCATATATAGCGATTAATTTAATTAATTAACAAAGGAATACATTGTGTAAATGAAATCATTTTGATCCAAAAAATATCTATTTTTTACCTTCAAATACTTTTATTCTCATTTATAACTGTTAGAGCCTTTGTGAGATAGTTTTTATAATAATAAAAAATATTTCCTATTTACAAATCATGATAATTCACAAATTATGTTATAACTAATGTAAATTATGTCAATAAATATTTATAAATGAATAAATTATGTCACATAGTATAATACTTTTGAATAGGTCAATCAATTATGGATATTTACAATTCATTATATTTACAGGTGTATATTTACATGCAATTATGAATTTCACTTAATATGGTACTGTTATGTATAAGAGTAACACTTTGAATGTTTTTCAAAGTCTGAGACACTGATTTGTTCAAAGGCTTCACCGATGGCTGACTCACTGATGGGCGACACACTGATAGTTCAAAGAAATCATTGATGGATGAGTCACCGATGGGAGATACGCTGATAGTTCTAAACAAGTCTATGATGATGACTCCCCAATGCTCAGAAAGAACAATAATACAAATGACTCACTAGTGTCTAGAGTCACCGACACCGATGGAATGGACTCACCGATACAAAGAGTCTCTGATTCCTATAGAGTTATGTTGATGACTCACCGATAGTCATAAAACTTTTTTAATTTATTAATTCAAATTTATATCTAACAATCATATTTAGACATGTTAATGCTTATGACATTAATTAATGTTTATTATAGGATATTTGGATGCTAGTACGAGGTACATGAACGTGGGGAAATCATTATGCCTACTGGACCACGAAGGATAAAATGACAACAAGCCGATTTATTCAATAATACACACAGAATAGTAGGAAGAAGAATACGCAAAAAGGGAAGAATTCCTACAACTATCGATCCTACATCCAAACCCCAGAACTCAGAAGGAAGAACATATGGGCCTTGTAAGGGTTCCTCCTCATCCCTTGAAAGGGGGGTTATCAAAAATCAAAAAAAATAAGGCCTTCAAGACATTCAGGAAAAAGGACGAACATATGGGGAGATAAATTAATAGAACTAAACCTATTGAGCTGATATGAACATCTCTCAAAAATGATGATGAACATAGCATACTCCTAGAATCTAGAACACATAGGATATGGAACTCTGTTTTGGATTCAACTTCTAGAATAGGACTCGAACTTCAATTCCTCTTCATGAAACGGGTCTAGAATTATAATGCACAACACACATGGACTTCTAAACCTAACTCCACAAATTTATCTCTATTGTGTTCATTTAGTTACATTTTTGAAAAGTGTTTGCATATATCTTTTACACACACACACACACACACTAAATCCTATGTATAAATTGAAGATACTTGATATCCTCAATCTCACACTCTATTTATCTATTATTATCCCACGTATAACTGTTGAAGAGGTCATGTGTGACCTGTTTGTTATTTTTCCAATGAAGAACTGTGGTAGATGTAACACCCAGAGATTTTATGAAAAATATTATTGTCATTAATATATTGTGTTGTAAGATACACCAAAAGGAGCTTGGACAACACACATCCTTGACTTGCCTTGCATTACACGCAATCGCGACCTTCCTCGATAGCGTGTGTAGTACGAAATACCGAGTTTCACTAAACAACGATATGCTAATAAAATATTATTAAAACTAGCCATTATGAATAGTAATAAACACTTTTTGAAATTTTTTAAATTTTATTTTTCAAAATGGACTTCATTTTTGGATTCGAAATATCAAAATTAGCTTATGGTGAAATTTTGGTACTTTTCGGATAACTTTCATAATATGATGAATAGTGAAAATTACTAAATTTTAATTAAAAACAACTTTTTTAATAGAAATAATTAATAGTGATAAATTATTAATTTGAGTGGTTTTAAAGTATATTTAGAATATATTTTTACAATTTAATACAATTTTGGTCATTGGATGTAATTTCACATTTAAACCAATTATAAACAAGTATCAATCTTTTGATAGTTATTATCTCTTAAAAACACGCTATTTGTTTTGACGACGGGAATTAATTTTTAAATTAGTAAATGTAACTGATATGTTTTGAATTTGATAAAATAGACATCATTTTTGAATTCATAATATCAAATATATCTTAGGCCTAATTTTTTGTATTTTTCTGGAAACATTCATTTTTGGATAATTAGTGAAACCACTAAGTGGTAGTTAAAAAAACTGAATTTTTCATAAAACTTAATTTTACTGCTTCTGTGAGTAGAGTTTCGAAAATCCGAGAGACACGGTTAATATCAAGGACTAAAATGTGGTTCAATGAGATGAAAATAATTTTTGGTGAATAGTAACTTTTTTACTTTTATTTACCACGGTTAAAAGTAAATAGGGTAATTAAGGGTAAAAATGATATTATTATTACCTAACACATGTACTAATTCTTTTAGAAAAGTGTAAATCGACCAAAAACAACCTTAGGAATAAAATATGACCATTTAGGACCACTTGGATTAGATTAGGACATTTATTATTATTTAATTCAAATAAGAGTTAAAAGAGTTAAAATCAATGTGTATTTACTAAAACATTTTTAATATATGGTTATACATAAGATAAATTCGATTGTAAATATTAATTATAAAGATAAAAAGATTTACTACATAATGGTATTTTATTTGTAATTTTTAGATATTAAATAATTTAATTTATTTACGACACAACGATGATGCAATAATTATCTTATTAATGAAATATTGACATTATTGATGTTATAAATACCCAAATAAATTTAATTTGAGACTTTTTATGAATTACACTAATTTTATAGGTTAATATGACATGTTAGTATTTATTTAATTAACTTGGTTCGAACTAATAATTCTGTTATGATTTTCACAAAAATCAATTACTAAATAGTGTCAAAATTGACATAAAATAGTTTTTAAAACAAATATTATATTATTAATTGTTATTTTATTCCTAAAAATCTATGGTTTGGCCAAATGACTTAGATAAGGTTATATATATTAATAATAAACAACTTTGGGTTCTTTTTCCTTGATATAGTAAGTTTATTAACCTTATAGTATAAGAAAACAAGAAGACACAATAAAAGTTAAATTATCTAACTTAATGTTAAATCTAAATGATAAGGTTACAATTGATACCTAAACTTGTAAAAATTCTACTGGATGAGAGGATTTCGACCCCTACCCACCTTATATTCGAAATATATCAATTTGGAGCTATTAAAAACCGAATTTTACTTTATAATAAAATAATATTTTTAGTTATTCCATAGGTGCCCCTCTCCTCCCTTATAAAAGGGCACTCCCTCCCTCTCTTCTTCACACCACTTTGAGCCTTCAAGCTCGGCCAAACCCTGACAATTGCTTCTCTACACTTCCCTAGAAACATCCAAGAGGTTCTGGGCTTCTTCAAAGACCAATTTTAGTGCCCTAAAAGAAGGTCTCAAAGAAGCACTTCAAAGAAGAGGTAATGTCCATTACCGATTCTTTCATCTTTATTTCTTCTTCCACTTCTTCTTCATTAGTTGTTTCATTATAAAGTAATAACATCAGTATCACTCATATAATTATATGTTATTATAAGTATGAAACAACCCTATTTCACCATCTATCCATCCTACGGAAAAAGAAATCACCGTGCGTGCGTACGTACGGAATACCGTCTCCACGCCGTGGTGTAATATATTTTCCACCACCACCTTACTTGGATGGATATAATGGTGTAAATAATGACTACATATGACTATTATAAAGTTATACTTATTCTGAAATAGTATACATACACTCCAATACAATTCCATGATCATAGGAACGATATCATCACTCGTGCGTACGTACGGAATACCGTCTCCACGATGTGATGCGACTCATTCTACATGATCTTCATTTCATAATGATTATATAAATGAATTGAATGAATGAATATGATATGTATTACACTAATACAATTCTTGAAATGAGTTATCTATAACCTAAAGAGAATAATAAGAAATTATTCGACAAAACACGCATAAGAACAAAAAGTTATAAACACCCGAATAACAAGTAGCAATGAAATATTACTAATAAGAAGCTAATAATATGACCATATATGATATCATAAAAATAAGTATGATTCTTTAATAAGTCTATAACATTATTTAAATCATTATACAGGAGGTTCAAACACGTACAAAGCATATCGAACCTATGTTAAGGGAAATATCACAATCTCATTTTTATCCGGGATTGTGTATACTTTGGTATTTACTGGGTTGTATTTTATCATCCACATCCATGTTTCCTCAATATGTAATATTGTTTCCATCAACCTAAAATTGTTTCAATCCAATTTTACCCTTCGGTGAGTTTTTAGTAAAAGATATGGAAGGAATCTTTTGTTGTTTTTTCTTACGAAGTACTTTTTTGACTTTTCCGACAAAAGTACGAGAAGAATGTTTTTTTAACTTATACGGCATGAATGGATTTTTAAAACATTATTTCCAAGAATATTCCTTTACAAGATTTCAAGTTTATTTTTAATCAACATATTTTAGTTTAAAATTGTATGACATGTTAAGAAAGGAAAATGTTTTTGAAGTAGAAAGGATATTTTCCTCAAGAATGGAGTTCAAGTGTTTTATCAAAATTATTTTCCATATAATATAATAAAGGGTTCTATTTCTATACCTATTATTACATGGATTTGATTATGTTGTGATGGAAATATTTTTATGAATTCCTTTACCTTATATGAATTGTTTTATGATGTCACGATGTTAAAGATTCCCATTTTTTTTACATGGGTTATACTATGATGTATGGTTTATGATTTTGTGGAACACATAAGAATGGTATCATTATGAGATGTGTGGGATCTATATCTCACTCCAATGCATTGGTTAATGATTTTATATCTCATGAGATAGACATGGCAAGAACGGTAGGTTATACCGGTTCAGAGAAATAGGACTGAAACGAGGGTGAATCGGTTCAGAAATGGACTTTGTCCACTAAGATAGTCTTGGAAATGAGTCTTGAATAATAAGATATGATTCTCTATGATTATGTGTGTATGACACAAATTTTCATGTTTTAAGTTATGATTATTGGGATTACATTTCACTATTATGATTTATCCCATGTTATGAAATTATGATCTCTTTTGCAGGTTAAGATTTCCAAAAGTTATGTGCTTATGTATATGATGTAATTGATATTTCTTTTATTTAACCTTACTGAGCATTTGAGCTCACCCTTTTATGTTTTCTTTTCCCCAGGATATAAAGAAAGGTTTTAGGTAAGAAAAAAAGGAAGATCTTTATGGGAGATGTTGAAGATATTTCACCATGATTAGATGATTACATTTCGAGTTTCCAAAGACACTAGACTATTACGGTACTTGTGTGTGTGTTTTTGTATTGTACTAAGTATTCCGCAAAAGTAATGTAATGTCCATGTACGTCATGCTACGGGTCTCTACAGTAGAGGTCAAGGGTGACCTGACAGTATTGTTTGCTATTTTAAACCCTAATCCCAGGTGTGGATCAAACTTGTATATTAATTTTAACCACTTTGTGGGGGTGATCACCAAGTTTAGAGGAATAAGTCTCTTATTGATATCGAACCACTTTTGTTAAAATCAGTTGTGCCTATTTTTATATTATTTTACTATGTTTAATAAAAAAATTCATTCAAACAAAGTCAAAATCTTATAGTTATTTTAGAAAGTGTTTATAATATTTTTGTACCAGTAGGTTAGTTTCAAAAGTTATATTATTCTTTAGGTAAGTATAACGAAGAACTAATAAATCTCTAGAGAAATTAATTGATCATTCAGGACATTAATAAATTTTCTACAAGCTAACTTTGATTATTTTTAATTGTGGGAAATTTTCAAAGAACCAATATTAAATAAAATTTGTATGGGAATTCAATTCCCCCCTCTTTATTTTCTTACTAGGACAAAATTTTGGTATCTGAGCCAAGAGTTTAGTTTTCAAAAACATATGGTTTTTTAAATTCTTTCTCAAATATTTTTCAACTGTGATTTCTATTGTATTTCAATATCTTAAAATCTTTGTTATTTATAAATTTTTTTCTTGAAATCTTTTCCAAAATTATATTATAGAAAATATATGAGAAGGTTAAATAATGAATATACCATATTTTTTCAATGGAATGAATTATGGTCAGTGGAAGATTAAAATAAAAATACATTTAGAAATCATGGGATTTTAAATCTAGACTACTGTTGAAAGTGAATATATACTCCCTGATACTGCTAGAAACTATTTGGATGAAGGTAACAAGATAACATATACCATAAATCCAATGTTGTGAATGCATTATATTGCGCACTATGAGAAAAATAATTTAATCACATTTCGTCCTGTAAAAAAACTCATGTGATTTGGGAAACATTAGTTGTTTCCCATGAGGGAACAAGTAATGTAAAAGAGATGATAATAAATACTTATAATATTAAATATTATAATTTTAGAATTATTCTTGATGAATCTATTTCTAATATGTATATCAGGTTCAATGAAATTTCAAACACCGTGATTTTATTTGGAAGAGTTATCAAAACAATGCGGAAGATCATTAGGATTCCGTGATTCTTACTGGAGAGATGGTGAGGGACATCATTATCCATAAGAGAATAATGCGACATTTATTAAATTACAGTGAAAAAACTAAATGGAAAATTAATGATGTATGAAGTAGAACTAAAGTTGAGTCAAGAGTTGGAAGAGCTGAAGATAAAATCAGTAGGTTTCAAGACTACCACTACCAAGAGAAATGACTAAGAAAAATTTCAAGATACTATTGATAGAACATGTAGTGAAGATTCAGCTTCATACAGTGATGAGGAAATTGCTCAGCAGGCTAGAAGATTCAAAAAAAATTACAAAAAGAAATATATCTTCAAGAAAACAAATTATAAAGGAAAATATTAGAAAAATTAAAATTAAAAATAGGATTAGAAGAATTATGAAAAATCATAAGAAATAGTTTTCTATGCATGAAAAAGGAGAGGGGTTATTAAAGATGACCATCCCTAATTAAAGTATAAAAATAAATATGATTATAAAGATTTGAAACATAAGAAAGAAATAAAGAAAACCTATAGTGAATCCAAGGATAGCTCTAGTGAATCAGCTTCTTCTCAGAATGAGAAAACATATATGGAAACATGTTCATTATGAAAAATACCTCAGAGGTACTGATAAAATCACCTGTACCTAATGACTATTATTTTAGGGATGAATTTGAATCTAAAAATAAAAAAATTTATGAACTAGTTTAGTATTGTAGTATTCTTGATGAAAATTGAAATGAACTGAAGGATTAGTATAAATCATTAAAGAAAAAACATCATATCTCTACAAATATTAAATTTCACTATACTATTGAGAAAGAGAAAATTGTTGATCTTCTAAAGGGAAATAATAAATTAATGTTATCTAATGACCAATTAAATAAGGATCTGGAAATGATTATCAATGGGAAAAACACATTTACACAATTACTTGTTAAACCAATAGCTCCCCGGTGTGAAACTTGAATATTATATGAGCCCAGACAACGAAATTTATCTAAAACATATTTTATTACTAAATCTGGAAAATCTGATTCTCTATCCAAAAAATCAAGATTTTACTGCATGTTCCAATTCTAAAAGATATTTTACTGAATAATGTTTTTTAGGAATAGATAAATTTTATGTTTCAAATACATTACAATATATATATAAACCCTTAATAAAATTGTAGGTTCCTAAATCCTTTGTCACTAATGGTTCGGGACCCAGACAAATATGGGTACCAAAATCGTTTCTTGGATGAATTGTTTTTTAAGTAAACTACCTAAACTGTTCCTGTAGAAATATTTGGTACTTGGACAGTGGATTCTCAAGACATATGACTGGATATTACTCAAGATTCAACAATCTCATCATGATTGATAGAGTACATTTCACATTTGGTGACAATGGTAAAGGGAAAATCATCAGCTTAGGCTATATTGATAACCATAAATCTATTTCAATTTCCAGTGTACATTAAGTTGATGGATTAAAATATAACTTTCTTAGCATATCTCAATAGTTTTATGATAGATTTAATGTCAAATTTTAAAATGATATATACCTTGGTTTTTATTCTAAAACTAACATAGTATTTACTACTTTTAGAAATTAAAATGTATATGTAGTAAATTTAGACACACTACTATCACATAATGTGTCCTACCTAAGAGAATTTGGAAAAGTGTCTTGGCTATGGAATAGAATAATAGGACCTTGTAATGTACCATCACATAAGATGTTAACTAAAAATGGTTTATTTAAGGACCTTCCCAGACTAGAGTTTCAAGATAATAGTGTGTGCAATCTTTTTCAAAAGGGAAAGCAACACAAAATCTCTTTCAAAACAAAAACAGAAGTTACAACTTTTCAACCTCTTGAGTTGGTTCACATGGAATTTTTGGACCATTTAGAGTTTCAATTCTCAATGGGAATCACTATGTTTAGGTTATTATAGATGAATTCTGTTGGTATACTAGGACCGATTTCTTAGCTCAAATTAGAGAAGCTTGCTATCATTTTACTAAGTATGATAGGACTGTAAAAAATCATAGTAGACCCAAAATTAAATCTCTAATAAGTTATCATGTCTATGAGTTTGAAAATCAATACTTTGAATCTATTTTATCACATGGTGGATATAGGCATAACTTCTATTCCCCTAGGGCACATCAATAGAATGTAGTCGTAGAAATATAAAACGAAACACTACAAGAAATTTCCCAAACTATTCTCAATGAATAGGACATACCTATTTATTTTTGGGATGAATCTATTAATATAACTCATTATATAATTAATAGTGTCTTAATAATAACTATCCTTATGAAATCTATTTATAAGTTGTGGAGAATAGAAATCCAGAGGTAAATTATTTTAATGTGTATGGATATGAAGTCTATATTCTATACACTAAATATAATGAAGATAATTTTTTTTAAAAATGTGATGAAGGAGTGTTCCTTGGTTATTCAGCATGAACAAAACCATATATATTATTTAATAGAAGAACCAGATGTGTGGAGGAATCTATACATGTCATGTTTTACGTAACAAATCCACATAAACCTAATACCTCACTAGATAATCTTGAAGAGGATATGTCAACTCAGGGCATTAATGAAAAACCCTATGACAACCCTATAAAGAATCTTTTTAAAAATTCTAGTTCTATAAATTATCCATATTCTAGCCATAATTAACCAGAACCAAGTCATTATCCTGAAATAACTAGAAATACTTTTACTAGACCAACTAGAACCCTTAAAAACCATCCCTAGGTTACTGTAGTTAGAGATTTAGACAAAGTAACACCAACTAGATCTTACTTGACAAATGAGGTCTAACATTAAAAATTCTTGTCATAGCTAGAACTTAAAAATATCAATGATGCAATCAATGATTAATTTTGTGTGATGGCTATGCTGGAAGAGCTTAATCAGTTTGAGATAACTAAAGTCTAGAAGCTTTTTGAAATTCTTAAAGATACCTTGGCCATAATAAATAAATGGGTGTTTAGATATAAAGTAGATGAAGCTAGAAATATAGTTATAAACAAAGATATATTGGTTTCACAAGGCTATAATCAAGAAGAGGAAATTGATTATGAGGAATCCTTTACACCAATAGATAGTCTTGAATCCATTAGAATCTTACTTGCCTATGAAACACACATGGATTTCAAACCTTATCAAATGAATTTAAAAAGTTAATTCTTAAATGGTTATATAATTGAGGATGTTTTTGTTGAAAAACCTCTAGGTTTTACAAATCCACTTATTCCAAATCATGTTTTCAAATTGGGAAAATATTTATATATTTTGAAACATGCTCCAAGAGTTTTGTACGATAGGATCTGTAACATTCTTATTTTTAAGGTTTTATAAAGTCATTTGAAGATCCTACTTTATTTATAAAAATAATTTATAAAGATTTATTAGTAGCTCAAATATATGTATATTATATTATTTTTGGTTCTTCTAAAAATTAATTATGCATTGATTTTTCAAAAATGGTGCAAAGTGAGTTTGAAATAATTTTGATGGGTGAACTTAAATTTTAACTTGGATTTTAAGTATTTCATTATAAATAAGGTATTATTTTAAATCAATGTGAATATACTATAGATCATTTGAAAAGATATGTATTTGAGGGCATTAAGAGTAGTGGAACACCTATGAGTTCTACTTATAAGATGGATCTTGATGAATATGGGAAATTTGTTGATCAAACTGCTTACGAAGGACTGATTGGGAGTTTTCTTTACTTAACATCTAGTAGGCCAAACATCATGTTTAGTTTGTGTATGTGTGCATGATTTCAAGAAAACCCAAAATAGTCACATTTAAATGTTGTTAAAAGAGTTATCAAATATCTCAAATATGTGAATAAATTAGGATTGTTCTACCCCAGAGGACAACCTTTGGATATGGTTAGCTATTATGATGATGACATTGGTGGATGTATGTTAGATAATAAAGCACCCCTAGAACATGTCACTTTTTTGGAAAGTCTCTAATATCATGGTGTAGTAAAAATAAAAATTATGTTGCTTTATCAACTGCTGAAGTAGAGTACATTACTGCTGGTAGTTACTGTGCACAAATGTTGTGGATAAAATAGACTTTATTAGACCAAAGATTTCAATTCAGAGACATCCCTATTTATTGTGAAAATACAAGTGAAATTAAAATTTTAAAAATCCAATTTCCCATTCCAAAATAAAACTTATAGAATTAAGACATCACTTTTTGAGAGGCAATTATCAAAAAGGTGGTATAACTATTGAGTTTGTTGGCACTGAACATTAACTTGCTGAAATTTTTACCAAACCCATAAACAATGAGATAATGAGATACTTCAGAAATGAACTAGAAATGATAAATTTATAAAGACTCTATGTTATTATCCCTTTACAAATTAAGTTTTTTATCTCAAAATGATCAGTGTGAAACTGATGAAACAGATCATGTAAAACTGATCTGTATGAAACTGATATTGTGAAACCAATCAGTGTGAAACCGATAGTGTAAAACAAATCAGTATGAAACTAATTGTGTGAAACTGATCAGATGAGACTGATACCATTAGAGTGAAACTAATACCTATGGGATCATATTGATCATATGAGACCAACGGTTTTTTTAAACCAATATCGATAAGGACCTTTTTGTAAATTAGTTTGTCTATATATTTTAAGTAAAACAACACAATTTCATTTTTTTATTTTACGAAAATTATATTTTATGTATTTATAAATTATAGACCCTGAATGATAAAATTAAATCGATCCGTGGTACTTTTAAACTTTGACCCTTTACTACCCTTACTACCATAGAACCTTCAACATTTTTTCTTTCTTATTTGAACCCAAACCTTCAAAATGTTTAGGACAAAGCATGATGTAGAAGGATTTTGTGAGTTGCTGTCTGTTATTTATCGAAAGGAGAATTGATTAGTTTCACAAGTCCTATGAATCTAGAGTTGTAAATCCACATAGTTACTCTTTAGAATGAGGTGTCTCTAAAATGGTTGTTTCCATGAAAGTATCATTTTTATAAAAGTTTTGGAATCACAAGTCTGGATTATATAGTTTTCTGATAATGAGAGACCATTCAATCTTGAGTTGGTTCACTAATTTTATTTATATTTTTAAGTGATTCTAGAAAGAGCCTATGAGGCTCTGATGAAATATGTGTTAAAGGGAAAGGATATTTCATTTTCTTCAATGGAATGGGCCAAATTCTTAAAGATCCATCATTAGGTCATATTTGATGACTACCAGGGTAACATTCCACATACTTCCAATTTAATTTCTTATGAAAATTATTTGAAGGAGTTAAATGGGAATGGGGAGTCAAGGAGGGTAATATCTTTAGAATTATATAGAGAGGTCAGAATTCTTTTCAATTTTATCCAACACAAAATCTACCCTTGGATGGGAGATTTTTCTTATATAATGTATCAGGATGTCTTCATGATTTATTTGTTTAAGAATACTGTGAATGTGAACCTATGTCAGTACCTTATGGAACATATTTGTGAAATGAACAAACCATCTCAAAAATCAACTTTTTTGTATTATTCATGGATGATTTTCTCAATGTGGAAGCGGCTAGGATGTGTGTAGGATGAAGATGAGTAGATTACTACATGTAGTGGTTTTTGCCATCATAATGATATCAACAAAAGGATGAAAATATATTGGAACCCATGGAGGACAATTTGGGTAGTAGATGATGATAAATTTTATGAGGATTATAGTCCTATGGATCATCCTACTAGACCAAGGGATCAAAATGATATTGGTCTTAAACCTAGTGAGAAGGTTGTTTATTTAGGTGATGATCAAGCTGAGCATGAAGTACAATGAGAAAAGGGATCTCCTATAGATGATAGTTCTGACCCATATATTGCTGAAAGTCCTAGAGAAATTTAATATGGACCAATAAGTCCACCATTAGAAATACCTTCTAATTATCCTTTTTAGATGATGATAAAGATGAGGAAGAGACAAACGTCTCTATAGTTGAAGGTTATGTGACTAGGACTGATGATGATGATGAGGATGATGATGACGATAATGATGGTGAGCATTTGTGTGACTCACTGAAAGAAAAAAAAGATGTATTTAGTTCTAGTGAGGAGTCTGTGCATATAGATGAGAAGAATCAATTGATACTATTGATGGATATGATGGTGTTAATCTCGAAGGATAGGATGATGTTGATCATTATGGACATGACGATGAAGATTTTGTAAATGATGATGGACATGAACACCCTGATAATTCTCAAGGAATCATTCAGGAACTTGTTGATATTTTGTCTAGAGGTCAAGAGAAATAAGATAGAGTTCAGATTGTACCTGTTTCTCAATATGAAGGGGTGCCTCATGGTAAATGAGTGATGATAGATACTCTGAATCCTAGAGATGAAACATGTGTTGATGAGTGGAACAAGTATCCTGGATATATCTTGTTGGGGATGGACTATTGTGACTTATTGAAGAGTTGGTAGCCCCTCCTACTCCACAAGCTGATGTGGAACCTATTATCCATTCCAAAGCTACCTTACCAAGTTCTAATAAACCTGTTGTCCAAACAATGACTAGTGACTATGTCACCAAGGATGATGTCGAAAAATTAAAGGATGATGTGTGTAAATCTATGAGATGTTCTATTCTAGTAAAAATTAATCTTCTACATCTGTGATTATTTCAGAGGTAGATGCTTCTCGTATTGCTAGAATGGTGATTCAGGAAATACAACCAAATATTATCTCTACATCCATGATCATTGTGAGAAATAATTCAATGCTGGGAGAAGTAGTGAGGAAAATTAATCATGAAATTGTATCTCTATCAAATGTGTTTAGAACCACATTTTCTAGAGTAATGGAGGATCTTAAGAACTTTTTAAATCATATATAAAATAAATATTTTACAAAGTTAAAGGGGGATCTTGGAAAGATTATTTCTAGAGAATCTGGTTCTACTGTTACCAAATATGCAGCTAATATGGGGTCCTTTTAGACCGTTACAACAGAAGATCTCAAGTGATTTCAGAAGAAATCTACTAAAGAGACCCTTGACAAAGTGAAAAATAATAGTGACCATGTATATAACATGGTGAGAATCTATTTCAATGAGGAAACTACTGCTCAAAATCATATTAGAGACAATGTGGACATCTATTTTTGTAATATCTACAAAAAGAATGAGTTGAATAAAAACTTTAAATTCTTGTATGAGAAGCTCAAGATACCACGAGTGAATGAGGAATTCATGGAGTAAGTGTTATAGTTGAATATTTTACTCCCACATTGGATAAGGTCATGGAAAATAAGGAGGATTTCTAGATTTCCATGTAGTATGGGGTGAGATCATCACTATTTTTATTATTCCTTGAATGACTTACCGACATTTACAGTCTCAAGATATAGTGGTCCATAAAGCTGCATCAATCAAACCGACTTCACTACCTCCTACTCAGATGTTAGTGTCTAATGTTTTTATCTAAGATCAATTCAATGATCTAAGAGAAGCCTCTCAGTCATGTTTTGTCAGAACAAAGACCAAGCCTTTAATCTATTGTTCTTAAATCCATTGCTTTACATACCACAACCAGTCAATTAGCCCTTCCTACATCCACAAAACCAACTCTTGGCACAACTATTGACCCTTTAGACAAAGGGAATTCTCATCTAAATCCAAGGTCATAGTTGTGGATCATTATTTGATAGGGATTTGAACTTTTATTTTTAATTAGTGTCTTTTAATTATTTTACTGTTATTTATATTCCTGAATATCGGTTTTACTTCAATGTGTTTCAAGATTCTTTGTGTTTATTATTTATCATTTATGTTTCTTTTCAACTTTTTGATAATCCAAATAGGGGGAGAAATCTATGGATAGAATAAAAAATTAACCTAGGGGGGACTAACTGTGGGATAGGAATGATTGAATGTAAACAACCAAGAATATATATATCCCATCTCAGATATAAATCAATAAGACTACTCTAATACAACTTTCTAAGGGAATCATGAATGTGACCTGATATAAATCTCTTGTAACAACCATCTATATATGATCTAATATAGTTTTTGATGGGAACATAAATGGAATGTCTATATAGTTATATTGGGAATCCAAAATCACTATTAGCATGCTAAGCCAATTCATTCTGATTCCTTGACATCTTTTATAACTCATTCTTGCAATGATATGTGATTATCAAAAAGGGGGAGACTGTTGGACCCTTTCTGATATATTGGTTTTAATAATCAAAAATCATGCCAACTTACAAATCATGATAATTAATAAATTATGTTATAACTAATGTTAATTATGTCAATGAATATTTATAAATGAATAAATTATTTCACATGGTATAATACATTTAAATAAGTCAATAAATTATGTATATTTATGTTTCAATATATTTAAAAGTCTATATTTACATGTAATTATGGATTTCACTTAATCTGGTATAGTTATGTATAATACAGACACTTTGTAAGTTTTTAAAAGTCTCTAACACTGATTCGTTCAAAGGCCTCTCCGATGGATGACTCACCGATGGGCGTCACACCGATAGTTAAAATGAATCACCAATAGAGGAGTCAGATATGGGAGACAAAATGATAGTTAAAATTGAGTCACTTATGATGAATCACTGATGCCCAGATAGAATGATAAAACAAATGACTCACTGATGCCCAGAGTCACCGATATCGATGGAATGTAATCACTAATACGGGGAGTCACTAATGCTGATAGAGTGATGTTAAGGACTCACTGATACTTATGACTCACCGAAAGACATAAATTAGTTTTTTTATTTTATTCATTCAACTTTATATCTAACGGCCATATTTAGAAAAATTAAGGATTCTAAAATTAATTAATGTTGTTTGTAGGATATTCAGAGTACATTTAAAGGTACATGCACATGGGGAGATCATTATTCCTTCTAGACCTCAAAGGATAAAAGGATAACAAGATGGATCATTAAAAAAGACACACAGAAGAGTGAAAATAAGAAAACGAAAAAGGGAAGAACTCCTGCAACTATTGATCATACTTCTAAACCCAAGAAATCAAAATGGAGAACATATAAAGAGATCACGAAATCTATCTAAACCTACAGATATGACCTTTATATCTTTTAAACAAGAAGCTGAACATCTCATACTCTTGGAAGAAAAAAAAAGATCCTAGGAAACTCTGTTATGGAGTCAAATTCTATAATAGGACTCAAAATTATATTCCACTTCATCAAACAAGTCTAGAGCTGCATTTCATTACACAAAGAGAATTATAAACCCAACTCCACATCTTTAGCTCTATTTTGTTCATTTAATTACATTTTTGAGCAGTCTGTGTATCTGTCTGTTACACACACACACACTAAATCCTGTTCATAACTAGAGGATACTCAATATCCTCATTCTCACACTCTATTTATCCATTTGTAGCCCATGTAGAACTATGTAAGAGACCGTGTATGACTTTTTTTTTGGTTTTTTCCATGAAAAACTGTGGTAGAGGTCAAGTGTGACCTGGATAGCCTTGTGTCTTATTGCGAACCCTGATCCTAGGAGTGGATAATTTTTTATTATTATTTTAAATTTCTTGGTGGCTAGTGATCACAATGTATAGAGGGATAAGGATCTTCTAGAGACTAAACATCCTGTTTTAAATTATGATGTGCTTCTTGCTATTTTCTTTTACTATTTTTATAACAAATTTCCTTCAAAAAAATTTAAACTTGAATAGTTAGTTTAGTAAGTGTTTATAAAATTTTTGAAAGAGTATGTTAGTTTAAAAAGTTATATAAATATGTATATTAGTATAGATAATAACTAATTAATCTCTTGAGAAATTAATTGAACATTCATGACTCTTATATATTGACTACAAACTGACTTGGATTATTTTTATTTGGGGGAGATTTTTAGAGAACCAATCTTGAACAATTTTTTTGTAGGAACTCGATTCCCCCCTCTTGAGTTTCCTATAAAGAAAACAGTAACCAATTGATAACCAATTAATTCCTTTCATAGATTTGTAGAGAATATTTTTGAAAATATTTTAACACAATGAATTAATATTTATATAATACAAATATTGGAAAAACAATGTTCATGAAGAAAATACATCATGACTAATATTTACGATCAATAATATTTCCTAAATGAAATAAAATTTATTAATAATTATTATATTTCTTTTAAATAAAATATAATATGCATCCTTTTATAATATATAATAACTATTCACATAATATTTTGGTTTTGTTCTTCAAAATACATAAAAACTATTATTTATTAAAGATAAATACATTCAAAAATATCATATTTTTATATTTTACCTCACCTTATAAGTATTTCTCCTTTGGAATTATATAACTCTAATATAAAAAACTGAAGATAACTATACCTTTTAAAATCCTTATGTTCCTATGTTGCTTCTATAAATTTATGATTCCTCCTAATAAACTTAACCAAAGTGAGTATTCTTGTAATGTATCACTACATCTCTATAATCCAAGATTTATAAAGGTATTTATTCATATGAAAGATCATGATCCAGTGGTTTGAAATAATAATTTTGTGTATATGAATTATATGGTATTCACTTTCTCCAAAGAGTTACATGGATCATAGGATGAACTTGGTTGGGGTTCTAAGGATTCCCTAAGTAACAATATTCATTCCCGATATGGTAAATAATCTCATAGGGACCCATATATCTAGGTCTAAGCCTTAACTTATTTTCTAATATCATAACATTATTCTAAGGAGATATTTAAATAAATAAATCCTTCCCAAAATTTAATTCTAGATCTCAATTATCATTTTCCTTAAGATTTTTGTATGATAATGAGATTCCTTGATGTGTTTCTTAATATCTCTAAACTTCTCATCCATTTCCTCAGTTAGATAATGTACTAATAGATTTCATTCACCAATACTATTTGAAAATGTTAGAGTTTTATTGTTTTTTCCATATTGGGACTCATAAGGATCTATTTGAATGATTTATAGAAAGCAATTTGTAATAAAATTAAACTAGAGGAATTTTTTGATCACCACAACCTTTGAAATTCATAGATTAATCTCTTAAAAAATCATCAAGTTGTTAAATGATACTCTCAAACTATCCATATATATGAATATTATTGGGAATTATAAATATCAATTATTTATTAAAATAACATAGAATAATTATAAAGAATGTTTAAGTAAATCATAAATCCCAATTATAAATAACAGAATACGGTACTTAGTGTAATCATAAAAATTATTTTATATCCTAGAAAGATGATCGGGATAGAAATATTATTTTAATTTAATGATATGTTTTGATTTCATAATGTGATCAACTACAACCCAAAAAAATTATATCCACTAGTTTTTTTGGGATTGAGATATTGAAATCCATAGTGATTCTTTCCCATTTCCGTTATTGTATAGGTAATGGTTTTAATATACCCTAGGATATCATTCTCCAATCATTAAATTTTTAACATTCCAAATATTGAGATATATACTCTAAAAATATATATTTATGTTTTCCTACAATAAATTCTACTTTAGATATCAATACATCTTCATAATTATAGTATTGATGGATTTTTTTGAACCAAGATATTTAATTAATACCTTTATATTCAATTTTGATATTGAAATGAAACATAATTTATTCATGAACATGGTCATTCCATCACTATCATGATTTACAACACAGAAATTCCCTACCATCTTCTATAGTTTTATATATTACATATATACCTCTTTAAAACTCCTATGAATACATGGTTGTGCATTCATGAGAGAAAAAAATATCTATCCCCTTTCCTCAAGTTTTCAAGATTCATATTCTTTAAATCCATTGTTATTAAATATATTTTAGTCCCCAATATTGAAAAAGTAGCACATTCGTTACTATCATCAACCTTGTTCATCTTCCCATAATCTTAATTTATTTACCAATCATAAAATTTAATCAACATCAACCATACCATTTAGTGAGTATTAAACACTTTTCAAGTGAATATATAATTAATTATTTTTGATCAGTACACATAACACATATTTTAACGTAAATATAATTTCCCTTTAATTGCAATGAAAAACATGCTAGTTCCAAATCCAAATCATGTGTCAGCAAAATTTAATCACGAATTTTCAATTGGCATGATCCATATTCTATGACCATATTATTATGTATGTGAAAACATACCAATCTCTTCTTTAATTCATAACTATATATATCAAAAAACCTTATCTAATGTAGGGTAGTGTGAGAAAATGTGTATTGAACATCCTTCTATTATGTTCTTTTAAATATTCTTATCATTCAATAGTCAGCAATAACTTGTATCTCATTCGAGTCAACTTAGTTATTTGATTTGATAACTAAAAAAATATCTTAAAATGTGTTAGTAGTATCAATCTATCCCCAGAGTGCTATGGACATTGATCACTATTGATGGTATTGGAAAAGTATTAATAAAATTTATCTTTGAAGGATCCACCAATATACATTCCCATATGATTATAAGACCCAATAGTGACACTATTGGTAACAAAAATTCACATTTACTAAATATGCTATAAACTTTATCCCTCCTAAGGGGATTTAACAAAACATTTAGATAATCTTGATACTCTTCCATACTATATTAATATATATGATTTTATTTATGACAAATCCTATAAACTGAACGTTTTAATCTATACTGACTCTATTCATTAGATCCACGAATATAGAGAGTAGTTGTAAGTAAAAATGGAATCATAATAAATTCATAATGACCATACCTTATAAAAAATTTATTTTGAGTGTATCCACCTTCATGACGCTCAATTGATGATATATAGAAGGAATCTCAATATTTAAAATTTAATTACATATACACAATTAATTAAACAAATCATCAGTATGGGAATGGGGATACATTTTCTTGAGAATGATCTTTTTATGTTCTTGATAGTAAATTAAAGGACACATTATCCCATATTCCATATTTAATAAAAGAATTGTTTCACCCCATGGTGATACACTATGTTTTATGAATCCCTTATGAAGATTATCTGGGAGTTTCTTTTTCTATTATTTTAACTGAATCGAGGCCAATCTATATAGAGTATTTGAAATTGGTGTTACACAATTTATTATTTCTATTGAAATTTTTTTATCATGATTTATGGTTAGACTAAGAAAATATTCTGAAAATGAGTTATAATATTCATGAAAGATAACAATATCTTCAATTTTTAGTTTCCCCATTAACCTTTCAGATAAATAAACATCTTGGAAAGGTAGTAAGACCTATATAAAGAAATTAATTTTCATTGTACTTTCATATTAATCTTTTCACCAAATATGATCATAGATATTTTTCTGATTATAAAATGTGTTTTTCGATCCTTATCAACTGATATAAGATCTTTAAAAATAAATCCAATCTGTTCATGAAATAACATAAAATTAAATTAATGGGAGAATCAGAAGATTTGATGGAAGCAAATTCTTATATACTTTTATCGATGATGCCCATTACACTTGATATGTGACCACCCTACCATTACGATTTTATAATTTTAAATCAATATTTGATAAATGTTGTGGGGAATGATACCCATCAATACATCACTAGATAAAAAAGAGTGGAAATAGAGATAATCAAATAAGACATTTGTAATTTTAGACTCGAGGGTATGTGTAGCTTTCACCACATCATTCTCAATATGCTAAACTATTTTAATGATGTTTTTAATAAAAGGGAAAACAATATTTTAAATGGATGAGAGAATATAATTTCCAAAAAAATCAAAACAAAATATTTTTTTTAAAAGTGTGTTTTTTGTGAATCAATATGATAAAATAACATTTATAAGAGTAGAATAACAAATGAATATTTTTTCTGAAAAAGAAATAGAAATTGGAAAAGATTCCCATATACGATTCATGGTGTTTGAATTAAATAAATTAAAGAAATACATAATGGAATCCATATCACTATAAAAAGGAATAAATATGGTTTATAAATGGATTAATGTACGAAAATTAAAAATGAATAATTAAGAAAATTATTAAAGAGTGAATTAGCGAACTAATCTAAAAAATAGGAATTTGTAGAAACTTTACCCTTACCTAGAGTCCTGGTGTTCTTTTTAAGAATGTACAAATTAATGAATAGATAATATACATTAATTAATTACTTTATTCATGACATTTTTTATTTTTTTATCTCTTATAGTCCATTTTTATCATGTTTTATTTATGGATTAACCTTATATCCTTTACCCTAGCAATTTTAGTGTTGTTAGCTTCATGGTTCCAAATCTAATTGGATTTAGAGGTAATAGTATAAGGTCACTATAAAATAGTCACATATGATCTATTTAGTTTTAGGAATATGGTTTATATTAATCCAAATGTTATGGAGTTTAATGGATTGGTTCTGAGTTACCATTAATTGAATCATCCCTAATAGGATTGTTTGAGACATATAAAATATTATATTATTTTTTACACATAGTTATTTAATTATTATAACTATTTTTTCATCCCTAAAACATATAAATTATATTTTTATATTGATCAATGAAAACGTTTTTAGTAATATTCATACAATTCATAAATGAAAAATAATACCATCATTAATTTAGGCAGTATAAAAAGAAAACATACAAAATAATATTTTTAAGAGAGTTTTAATCACACATAGATTTGTTAATGTTCCTTATTATTTCATTATATATATTATTTTTATTATCTGTATGTTTTCTGGAATTTTTAGTCAAATCGGGTAAAAATTGTAACTTATGTAATTTCTCCAAAGGTGTGTGGATGTCACATGATTAATAGAAATGATGTTTCAACATTATAAATGAATCTTTAACATGAAAGGGCTAAAATTCATAGCATAAAAATGGTTAGGTAAACTATGAATCTTACCCATGTGGGGTTCTCCCTACCTTCTTATAAGGCTCACATGGTTGGTTCATGATTTTTCCTAACCATACACCATGTCCTTCCTTATAATATTGTGAGTTTTTATTTAAATTCCCATTATTGTTTTAACTCACACAAGCCTATCCCCCACTATCATCTATGTCATGTACTAGTAGCCAAGAGGATCTACACTCAAGTTCCTCAGTCCTCATTTCCATTAACCGTACCTCCTCATTTGTGATTCTCAGTTTGAACATCCATTGTTTTGAATTCCTTTGCCTCCCCTACTTTAATCAACCTTATTTATATATTGATTAACTTTCCATTATAGTTTCATTGCATTGTTAAAATACTACATGACATTGGAGACCTATTTGGAATTATTCATTATCGATTTGGTTCTTAGAGTTTGGGAAATTTCTTTTAGACCATCCTCCCTCTATTCCTAAAGGTTTATCATCATCAGTTGCGTTTTTAAGAAAGGAATCCCCATTGTGTTGGTATTTAAATTTTTGAAACAATTTTTTCTGGAAATTTTTATTTATATTTGACTCCCACCAAATTTATAATACATTATTATAATCATATATAAATGGGAAATCAAATATTACACAGATTCCATGAAGTGTATAGAAATTTTACCTAAAAAATGTTTTTAAAAAATGTTTAATTCATTCCCATTAAACCATACATTTAAATGAATAATTGAATGGATTATAAATATGTTTTTAATATTTTATTTGTTTTTCTATATTTGAAAATTATTTTACCATTTATTATTAATTTTATTTGGAATATAAAGTAGAACAAAAAATTATAAATATTGATAAAATCATTTAATATTGGTGTTGTATAAAATACAAGATCTGTAAATGTTTTCAATGTATTTGGTAGTTACACATATATAATCATGTGTTTAAATATATATATCTGTGTGTGTGTGTGTGAAAATATTTATATGATAATATGTGAATTTTTCGAATGAGAGGAGGATATATATGTGGAAGTGTATATGTGTTCAATGATGATAAGGGAATATTTTAAATTTGAGGTTCGTGTTTGAATTTATTGATAAAAATTAATTGAAAATAGAAATTTTAGTTTTAGTTTTATAAATTATAATTAAAAGGAACATTTCTAATTTTTTATAGAAATATAATAAAGTGTTTTTTGATCTAAAATGTCCATTGTGATTTATAAAAGATAATTACATGTTTTATATTGATAATTTAACATCTTTTGAATAGCTAAATTCAGTTTACAAGTTTTTTGATTTCTATGGTACTATTTTAAATGTAATGGGATTCCAATGATAGTCTAGATAGAACTCTAGGTTCAAATATTACATATATTTATTATTATTATATTACTATTGGCATTGAGATAGAGTATATTCTAATAGTAGGATTATGATCGTTGGTTTGTCTAGGTAATTAGATACAAAGTGTTAAGAAAGTTTGATGTTATCCAACAATGATATTATTTATTAATTGTATAGTTGTGTCCTAGTCCCAGCCCCCAAAGATCCAAGGTTCCCATGATAACTCTATTTTATAATTCTTGATGTGTGTTTCATTTAATTCTAGTTTATTATTAAATTGTGTTTCTCATATTTAGTAAAATGGTATTTTTAAACATTATTGAAAGACACATTCTAAATTTTTTTTCCAAGGGTAATTTTTTACATTAGGTTTAAAAAAAGTCCTTTGACACATTAAATGATTTTATATGTGGTTATTTTCATTTCAATAAAATAATGATGATTTTTTATAAAATGGTATTGGACATTACATTATGATGTAATGAAGAGATATTTTATTATTTTATTTAAAACTAGAATAAATGTATATAACATTTATAGACATAAATTATATTATTGTTTCCATTGAAATAATTTCTCACCTTATTTCTCATGCATACCTTTATCATTTGGAATAGTTTTTGGTTTAGCATTCTGATTGTTCATGGAAATATTTTAGTTCTAGTCGGATGGTGACTCAAGAAGTCACTTGAAGGTATGTTGATTATTCTTATTTTTGTTTAGAATTGTTCATATAATTATCTAGTTAATCATTATCTTACATTCAGTTATGGTTTCAGATGAACATTATATATGTGGAGTCTATTGGGAAGGAATATGATATAATTTGTTTTTGTGTGCGATGGATTTTATGGTGAGTAGGGGGATTAGTTGAATTTATTCTTATTACTCTATTTAAATATTATTATTGTCTATTTGATTCTAGGGTGGACATGAAATGTATTGAAGATACATGCACATTTTTTATAATTATATATTAACTATGATTAGTAGTAGTAAGAATCCACAGTGGTTATACATTGAATCTATAGAACTAGTTGATAGCCTAGAGTGACTAGAAATGTACCTGGGGTGTGTCGGTCTGGTATGAGTGTTCTATAGAGGTATGAATCTGATTGGTGTGTGATAGTTTGAAAATTAATAGTTACAGTAATTGATTTTAGAGAATTATAAAAATTATAAAATTATATTAAAATATCTATTTTAATGATAACTTTATTGATCATATTAATTTAACAAATGTCTAACTGAAGAATTTAAATTGGAAAAATTATGAATTTTTAAACCCATAATTTTTGATATCTTAATGACTTATTAAAATAGTTTCGGTGAGAGGTATTAGGTAATATTTTGAAATATACATACAAAAATATTTCTAAAACCCTGATATTTTAATCATGGTTAAAAACTAGTTAGTAACTTAAATGTATTTTTATGTAAATTATTAATAGGTAAGAAAGGGTAGAGTAGTTTGTAATCCTCGACTTGATATTCGATCCACATCCTTTAATTTAAGATTAAATCCTTTGTAAGAGTTGATAATGGATATACCAGGGCTCTATAAACCTTGAAATAGAATTTTATAGAGGGATTAAAGCTAAACTATTGAGATAAAATTGAACAATAAATCTATTTTAAAAATTTCATAACGAGTCCCACTTTTATACACTTTATTCAAATTCATTTTCACTAATATTTATTCTTTACAAATTAAAAATGTAATCTGTATGTAAAAATTGGATCATTAAAGGTATCGAGTAGAAATGTTTTCCCTAGCTCACAGAAATATGTTTCAATATAAGGATTTAATTTTCATTAATTAATTTATAAATCATTTTTAACATTTAATACGATTTAAATTCATTTTCATTGTTGATATTTTTCTATTAATATTAAAAATATATTTATATTTATGGAAATAAACATTAAATATTTAAATATATCATTATTAGTTTTTAACATTTAAAATCATTAAATACTATAATTCATTAAAATCTTATCACTTTTAATACTTTAAAAAAACTACTTTTTTACTTTTTTACTCATCATATATGAATTATATCAAAACTGTATGAGTGTTTTAGATAATTAGGACATTATTTACATTTTAAAATTAATAAATATGATAAATAAAATCAAATAATAATCATTATTATCAAATAATTTTTTTCACAATATATTTTTAATCTCATAATTATCCTAACAAAAAATCGAAGATATTATTCTGGATTTTCATACCTTATGCAAGTACCATTTGGATAATTAACTTGTTATAAAACATAAATTTTGTAAAATATATATCATCCCCACTGATTTTTAATAATCTATTTCTCTTAATTTTTGTAAAATGTTTTAATAAAATTTAGTTCATATTTGTATCAGGATAAAGTAATAAAAGTTATAGTGATTCATAATAAATCTATTTTTTTCCTTCCATAAAAATTCATTTTTTAAAACAAATACCAAAACATCTTAAGATAATTTAAATGTTACTATTCAAAAATTGAATGAAATTTAATTACATTTAAATTTTAACATTTATGAATTTTATTTCTAAAAAACACACAATACGTGGGAGGACAATTTATTTAGAATAAAACAATTATATAATTTAGAGTTACCACCTTGATATTAATTATCATTCATAATCATTATATTATTTATATTTATTTATTGTATATAATTTATAATAAGAGAGGCTTTGTAACATAATAATTAACTTTTCACCTAACAATTAAAATTTTACTAAACAAATTATGACATACATTATTAAAATTTATATATGTTTCTCATTTTATTTTATATGATTTGGGTTATGTTTTAGTATTGTAAATATTAAATTTTTGAATTTTAATACTCTCATTTGGTCTTTTTACCATTTCTTTGGTTATTTTTTTCTTTATTTTCATGTACATTCCCAATGGTCGCTTTTCTTCATATAAATACCTCTCATTTATATCATTATTCATTAAATCATGTGTATGATTGTTATTTATATAAAATTTTAAAAATTAAATCTTATTGGTAATATTTTTATTCATTTTTACCGTGTCTATGTCTGTGATAATTTTAGGGGACCATGATTTACCAAAATACGATGTTCTTATTATGACATTTACTTTTGTGTATTTCCCCATCATAAATTTTTTATTCTATATAGTACATTCATTATTCATTTAAATGGTTTCATATTTATGTAATAAAATAATGTTTTCAAGTACATTATTTATATGATAAATATATTATAGTGTATAATTTATCTTAGATGAACATTTTAGGGTGTAACCCTAACTTTTAAATAAAAAGTACCACCCAAGATAAATGGGTTTTATATTAAATTCATTAAGAATTATAAACTCAAATATCATAAATGGGATACATAAATGTTTTAATTTATATAAAGGAATGATGTTTATTATTACTAGTAAATATTCATAAAGGAGATATATTTGTACTGATGATAATGATATATAATACCAACTTTATTCCAGGTGAATGAAATGAATAAAAAACTAAGATATATAAAATTTCCCATAAAGATGAAACATGATAATGAAATTCTAAGACGTTACCAATGAATGATTTATGAATAAAAAGAAGATAATGGGGACTGTGGATGTGTACATTAGAGTCTTTGTAGTGTAATCCTTATGATAATGATTTGAATAATCTTAGTAGTTGTAAAGACCCGACACCAGTTTCCCAAAGCACGTGCCTTATTTAATCACTTTGGCATATAAAAATGGAATATTCATCCCAAATTACTGATTAGTTTAGTATATTTGGAAACATGATATATACATAAGTTGAACCTTAAAACATTAAATGAAAAAAATAAAAGTTTTATTCGGATAATCCACAACTATACGTTTATTCTTCCATGATAATCATAATAAAATTCTTTATTCTTCCATGATAATCATAGTCTACTCATACTGACCAACTGTCTAAGGATGGAAGGAAGTGCTCAAGAAAAGCTATATCTCAAAAGCCTCCTGCAACCCCTTCCATAGCCAGGAAGTAACCCGTGTGTCATGATCGAAGACAATAGAAGAAGGTACTCCATGTAGCCATACAATCTCTTACACATAGAGTCATCCCAAGCTCTCTACTGAACCCTTCTCTCTAATCGGTAGGAAGTGGGCCGACTTGGTGAGTCGATCAATGATCACCCAAATCGAGTCATGTCCCCTGGATATACGTGGAAAACCTATCACGAAGTCAATTGATATTCCATCCCTCTTCCACTCTGGGTCCTCTAAAGGCTGGACCAAGCCTGCTGGTACCTGGTGCTCCACCTTCACTTGCTGAAATGTGAGGCACCGAGAGACAAACTCTGCTACCTCCTTCTTCATACCTGGAAACTAGTTCTATCACTGAAGGTCCTGGTACATCTTCTCTACCTCTGGATATACCGCTAGAGGGGATGTGTAAAACTCCCTCAACACTTCCTCCTGAAGTGACACTGGCACCATATTACGCCATCTGAAGAGGATGATGTGCTCCCCACCTTCATAAAATCCATCAGGTGCCTGCCCTGTGGATATCTGAGAACGTAATGTATTGTAGTCAGCATCCCCGAGTTGCGCTTCCTAAACATGCTGAAGGAGTGGGGGAGTGACCGTAAGAGACTGTAGAAAGGTTTCTCCGTCTCTATCCACAAAGGATATCTATAAGGCAGAGAGCTGCTCTGTCGCCTCTCCTAGAAGCTTTATACCAGATCTCATACTAAGTGTATCTGAAACTACGTTCCCCTTCCCAGGAGTATAGAATATCTCGTAGTCATAGTCCTGGATAAACTCAATCCATCAGTTCTGTCTCATATTCAGGACCTTCAGAGATAAGATATAACAGAGACTCTTGTGATTAGAGTACATAATAAAACACTCACCCATCAGATAGTGCCGCCAAATCCTCAAGGCAAAGACCACTGATTCTAACTCAAGGTCATGGGTAGCATAGATCTTCTCACGAGAACAATATGTGATCACTACTCACTCCTGCATCAGTACACACCGGATTCTGGTCCCTGATGCGTCGCAGTAAACTACATACCCTACGTCATTGCTCTGGAAGCCTTAAGATGGGGGAACTAGTCAGCCTCTACCTCAGCTCTGGAAAGCTCTACCCGCATCTCTCCGACCACACAAAGTGTTTCCCTTTCTTTATCAAGGATAACGGTGGTGCTACAACTCTGGAGAAGTCTGGAATGAATCTCTGGTAGTATCCAGCCAAACCCATGAAACTTTGTACCTCCGTCATACTCCTGGGTGTCTCTCAAGCAAGTAATGCCTCGATCTTCGCTGGATCTACTGCAACTACAGCCTCTGAGATAACATGTCCAAGAAAATGAACCTCTCAAATCTAGAACTAGAAATTCAAGAGATTACCATAAATCTGGTGCTCCAAAGAGTGTCCAGTACTACTTGCCAATGGTAGGAATGCTCCTCCTCAGTAGTCGAGTAGATCAGAATGTCATCGATGAAGGCTACGACAAAGCGATCGAGGTATGGTCAGAAGACCCTATTCAAGAGTCCCATGAACACTTCTGGGTCATTGGTTACACTGAAGGGCATAACCAGGAACTCTTAGAGGTCGTACTGACACCTGAAGGCCTTATTCTGCACATCCACATCTCAAACTCTGATCTGGTGATATCCTGGCCTAAGGTTTATCTTTGAGAACCACCATGCTCTCTTTAGCTGATCAAATAGGTCATCAATCCTCAGAAGTGGGTACTTATTCTTCATGGTCAACTGGTTCAGGCGATGGTATTCAACATAGAGCCCCATGCTCCCTCCCTCCTTCATGGTTAACAGGATCGGGGCTACCCAGGGAGAAACACTGGGTTGAATGAATCCCTTACCCTTCAAGTCCTCTAGTTGTACCCGTAGCTCATGAAGCTCAGTGGGAGCCATCTGATATTCTGGAGTAGATATCAGTACCGTCCAGGGGTAAAAGTCAATGTTTAAGTCCACCTCTCTACGAGGAGGTAGTCTGAGAACATCGTTAGGGAAAACATCCACGTACTAGTCCACTACTATTGGATAGCTCAGACTCTCCACATCTACTGCTTCGAGGGTAAGGCAAGACAAATGATGAGTGATCAGATGAAACCTAATCCAAGTATGTCCATCCTACACTGCAAAGGCTCCCTTCTTGCCAGTGAAGGTGAACCTGGTCCCATCCGTGAAGACACACCACACTTTTCACCTAATACAGTCAATCTAAGCATGGACTGTAGATAACCAGTCCATACCCAAGATGACGTCGTAAGGCCTCAACGCCACTACAAGGAGATCCCAACCGATTCTCTCGCCTCCTAGAGCATGCTCACACTACCGGAACTAGTGTGTAATCGTTGAGTCTACTCCCATAGGGGTATCTAGCCGTAAGGATCAATCCAATGAATCCATCAGAATCTTTGAGCTACAAACAAGGTTAGTAAAAATGAAAGAGTGACTGGCACCTGTGTCTATAGGAACTATAGAAAAGGTGGAGTAGACACTGATCACCCCTCAAATCATCTCTGTAGTGCCATGGTCATATGCTTTAGCTTCCTGAAGTTGAGCCCTCCCCTGTCCACCTGCTCCCTCCGGTCGGGGAGGACCACCTGGTGGTGGTGGTGGTAACACCTTAAAACATCACCCACCGCTAGTTGCTCGACCAGCTCCTACACCATGTCTGCCTACTCCCTGCGAACTACCTCGATCAAATCTCTGTCTCTTCCTGGGTGGTCCTTCGACCGTTTGGTAATCATAAGAATGGCGAGTTGGACAGTCACGAGCCATGGGACCCTGCACGCCGCATGAGTAACACTACCAGCTACTGGCATGTGTTTCTTTACTCCGTGTGCCCCGCACAATTGATATTTAATCGTTCGGTTGCCCACCTATTGGTCTGGTCCTTTTAGACCTCTACGACACTTCTTTACTACCAGCTACAGAAGACTCCGCTGTGTGTCATCTAGTAGTGGGTCTCACTGCTGGTGATCGCTCAGCAAGGAAACTCTCTACTAGGAGGAATCTCTCTAACACCCCCATCTGTGTCTGGATGCTGAGGGGGATCATCAATTCCCTGAACTCTCGCTTGATCCCCTGCTCAAAGGCTATGGCCCTGAAGAAATGGTCATGCACCATATTTGTAGAGTAGCGCGAGAGGTCGGTAAACCTTGCTGAGTACTACGCCACTGTCATGATACCCTGCTGTAGATGCAGTAGCTCCTGTATTCGCACCACACAAAGGGTGGCTGGTATAAACACTACTTAGAACAGGCTCTCAAAGTGTTCCCATAGTAGTGTTGCCTCTTCATGAACCTGGAGCATCAGGCTCCACCATCTCCCTACGGCTACCAGAAGGAGACTCGCGGAAAGGATCACCATGATGTCTATTGGTGTCCCAACTAGCTTAAAGACTCTCACCACCGCCTGAATCCAATCCTCTGCCGCATGTGGGTCCGTCTATCCTCTAAACCTGGGTGGCCTATGGAACTTGAACTCGTGAAACGCTCTCAAGTAGTGTGCATCGTCTGCTGCTAGGGCTGGTGGCATCGGTGGCCCAAAGGGAAGTAATACCGCTTGTTCCTCTGCTGGTAAAGGGACCAGCACTAAGGCCTCATCCCTCAGTGGGCTGTCAGTACGTATGACTCTCGGGGCTCTAACTAGTCATCCATGGGGAGGCATCATAAAAGAAACAGATGTGAAATAGTTAAAATGTTATACCTGGTGAGCTTCCCTGGTTGAGATGACTTACGAAAACTTTTGGAAACATGCATAAAATCTGTGTTTTCATGCACTAAGTCAGAAATCAGAAGTCAGGGTCCTGGTTTTTGGATACATTGGCTGCCCACACCAACACTAGATTCCTTGAACTAGAAACCACCCATAGTACCCTTAACACTATTTCTTCACAAAAAAGAAAGACCAGAGTTCTAAGTTATGCGGTAGAACCGATGCCTCTGATACTAATTTGTGATGACCCGTCCCCCGGGGCCTATATCGTGACTACCCCAAGACCACCTTCCATAGGCCAGGGGCTGGCGACTAGCACCAAAGGCATAAATCCCTAAACTGGGAAGGCATTTCCTTTGTAACTGTAAAAAACATATCATAGTACACAACTGGAAGCAAAACACTAAGTAAAAATATATACCAAAGAAGTGATAGAAGGTAAAAGGGGCTGGAAATACAAGCCCAACAGGAAAGTACAAGTACAAATGAAACAAAGTACAATTGAAGAAAATTAAAGCAGATACTGGGTCGTCCTCTGGGGTTCCTACATGAAGGGTAGGTACAGATGTCCTCCTCAGCACTCCACGTTCGTCCATCTCATCCGTGCACCGTCACAATGAGTGATCCACCTCTGGGTACCGTCCAATCCTGCTACTCGCTGCCTTAGATAGTGCTATTTGTCATCTACAACTAACACAACGAGGTGTGGGCATAGCCCGTGCTGGGGTGAGTATAACGATACTCAGTAGTGACCCTAAGACCCTCAAGGCCTCACTAAATTTAACAAGGATAAAACAAAAAGTATAAAATCAACGGATAACCATTACTTAGGTATATGATTATACATATACCTAAGTTATCTAGTAACCCATCTCAATAATGAGGAAAACACAAAACTCAATGACTTAGCTCAAAACAAGATTTTTATTAATCTGAACCCTCAGAAGCTGGAGAATTCCTCCACTATTAAGTACAGTGGGCCTGTCGCATCAGACAGAGGTGTTTTCCACTCACTTTGACTGCTGGGGTACCCCTCATGTCGAGTACCGTGGATCCGCTGTACTCACACAAAGGCACTCTCCACCCTGGGTCTGCTGCGCTCACACAGATGTGCTCCCCTAGTAGCCTGCTGAGGTACTCCATGTGTCGAGTAACATGGGTCTTCCGCACTCACATAGATGCACTTTCCATCATGGGTCTACTGCACTCATATAGAGGCACTCCCCACTGGGCTAGTCGAATCCATCCGAATTGAAACGGTCAGCAGTCATCAAGTCTAAGCTAGCTACTAGGTTCCCACACAAATGCATGCTCGTCGCTGGAAGATATGCTCCACAAGCTAATGGTTTATTCTCCAACTATCATGATTCCCCACAGAAATATCTCAAAGGTCCTCCACATCATAGGGGTATCAACGTAGCAGACGACGCGTCAATCAGACACCCAGTCTGTGAGTTATTGACATTTCCGTCCCAGGGGCCCAGTTGGATTTAGGTTCAAACCAACCATACAATACCGAATCTGTATCTAATCCTCATGTGGGTTAGTCTAAAAGAACCTTCTCACTTTAATATTTCCATCACTGTAGACAGTTTGTCAATTGGACACTTGTAGTCCAAGTTATGGGTGAAAAGGTGTATTCGGGTCAATGGGTCCGGACTGGGGTCCGACCCGGTCCGCGGGGATGACTCGACCTAGGCTGGGTGACCAAGCCCGTACTGGGTGGCCCAACCCATGTTGGGCAGCCCTGCCCGCACTGGGTCTTGACTGGCGGCCTGCGGGGGGGGGGGGGGGGGGGGGGGTTCCGCCCTAGCCGCGTCCAGGGGGGAGTCTGAGTGCCCCCTGGAACTCTCGAACGGAAGAGCCGTTTATGTGGGGACAAAACCGGCACCAGGTGGTGCCAGTCCACATCAAATGGGACCCAACATAGTCTCGTTCCTCCTGGTTGGATGAGCGGCCAGCCGCTTCCGCGCCGTCGGCAGATTGAATGACGCCAACCGCCTCTATTCTTCCGTCCTGGCCTGCCCTGGCCGTGGCTCTCCTCCTCCGCATGGCACGACGTCGCCGCACCCTTCAACCGTGACCAGACCTAGCTGTTTCCCTCTTCTTTTCTGCACTGCGTGGCGGAACCTCCCCCTTCCACCGCGACCCAGCCTGTCCACGACCCTTTCTTCCACGTGGCAGGACAGTGCCGCGCCCTTCCGTCGACCTGGCGGCCTTGCGCTGCCGGTTTCCTTCACGGACAGATTCCTTCACTGCTGCCATTGCTCCACAACCATCATCAACAAGTGTGGAAAAACTAAGGGTGAGGGTCGGACCATGTTCTTGCGGCCCAAGCCCTCCATGTTATGGTGATATCAATTGGAAAAACATTACCCAAGATTGAACGATGTAGAATAGAACATAATTAATTCAAATTCCCTACCATTTATCGTTGTTCATTGACAATGTCATAGAAAGGTAGATGTCAATTCGTTGAAGTCGAAAATAAAGAAGCCTAGGATGGCATCATCGACGTTCTTCATGGATGGCGCTCCCTTCTTTGTTCCGGTTGAAGAAGGAAGAAGGTGTCTGTCATTCTTTGGTGGTCATTCCTCGTTGGAGAGTTCTTTCTCCATTGGCGTTCTATCTCCAAGAGCTCCTCCATTCTCCATTCCAACAAAGAATGATGCTAACCAAATGAAATAATAGTTTGTCTATTATTTTGTTTGTTGGCATGAATTAAAAATGTGGATTTCAATTAAATGAGTTAACTCACTTAATTAATGGGATGGATTTGGCTCAATTAATTAGTGTGTAAGGTCAAGAGTCTTCTCCACTTAAATAGGGAGTTAAAGGTGTTAAAGCTTGGGTGGTCCCCACCAAAATTTATCCTCTCAAGGTAGGTTATGTTTGGGTGGGCGCCACCACCATAACCTCTCATGGGAGGTTCGGGTGTGGTGGACCCCACCCCCAACCTCCACTTGGAGGTTTTAACCACCAAATAAAAATAAGCGACACACATTATTTTTATTTAATTTATTATTTAAAACCCCAAAACTAACTTTCATTCTCGACTAACTGTCATCGACGTGAAAGTCTTATTAAGCGAATATCCGTGCTGCGAGTTCAACCGTGCCCTCAAATTTCAGTTCTGAGCACCGGTTCAAAAGATATAAAATTCCGCTTGTACGTTTAATGAATGTACCCGAAAAAAACTTCTAAAATTGATTCCGGGCACACTGAGCCTTGGAATCAAGCACCGTAAATGTTTTTTGTCTCGTAAAAATCCCATGTATTTTAAAAAAAATTCCACGGAATTTTAGGATCTTTACAGTATTTGTGTGAATTTTTATATTTAGGTATTTAAGAAAATAATTATTATATTTATCATTTTATATTATTACTTCAACAGTGTTTATATAATTAGGTTTATATAAATTTGGTTTTGAAAAAAATAAAGAAAAATTGAATTTTTGGTAATATTCAGTTTCAATTAAGAAAATATTTTGGTAAATTAATGAATTTTTTAAATAAAATTTATTTTAATAAAATATTACTATTAAATAATATTAATTTAAATATAAATTAAAATATAATTTAATGAAGTCCTATATAAATTGTATAACGGTCAAATATTTGTTAATTGCGTTAAAAAAATTATTTTTTAGTAAATAATAATTTTTATGTAAAACTAAAAATTATCATACTTAATAAATTATTTTTGTTAAATAATTATTATATTTAAAATAATCATATATAAATTATCCAATGTTGATGTTTTCATAATATTCTAAGACAGTTGAATTTTTGAGTAAAAATTAAATAGGGAACAAAAGTATGATCCGAATTAGGACATCATAATGACCTAAAAGTGATTTCATAAATGATATAAAGGAAAAAAATGAAAAAAATACCTATTTAACATTATACAGGGATATATTTTCAACATTATTTTATTAATTATTGGGGCACTTAGTAAATCCTCCCAACCCTATATTGTATTTTAGTTTTGTAACATAAATACCTTATATACATGAATCACTTCTAAATTACCAATGGTATTATTTTCAAGAGTTTGGTTAATGGATTTATAAAACATTAAAAACCACTCATCTTTGTATACTTCATGGGAAAAGTAATTTGATTTTTTTTAATTATGATTATTTTAACAAATAGAGTCAAAAAGCATTGTTTAGAAATTATAAAAGAATTCCTTCATCTCTTTTCATAAATACCCACCCATCCTCCATCTATTCATAAATGAAAACCCATTTATAATTAATTTACTCTTCACATTCCCCTCAAAATCCCTCCCATGGTGTTCCCATGAACAAAAAAATATCCTCATATTCTTTTTGTATCACCCTCTAAAGGTAAGGGATTCAATCCTATTATTTTTTATTTCAAGTACATTTGTTTACCATGACATTTTGATTTCAAAATCTCCTTATTGTAACATGTTATTAAAAAATTTTTTTGATACACTTATGATGTACATGTAATGAGATACCACTTTTCACTTTCCTTAAACCGTCCGATGATTCATTATGTACAACAATTATGCTGGTGAAATTATACTATGATTATATATGCCTAGCAATTGGGTTGGGAATACCCATCCCCATTTCTACTCAATTGTATCGTATGATCCTAGATTTTCTAGGGGTGTATCAGGATTAAGTGCTGAGTTCTTCATGTCAAAAAATATGCATCATGTACCCTATTCACAACATGAATAGTTTTGGGCATGTCATGACCCACCTCCTCGGGCCATGATCCTTGTCATATGACCCCCATGGGTCTCCTGTAATACCTTGGTTGCCTTTCTAGCACACCATAGACTATTACTCACTAGAGTCGCTTATTAGACAAAGGACTATACCCATAGGCCAACACATGTTGTTTTTACTGTTTTTTGTTCTCACTCACACACACCCTGGGAATCTTCCCAGAAGATCGCCAATCTTGATCACTACTCCATGTCAAGCATGCTTAACTGTGGAGTTCTAATCAGGCATTCTCTTGAAAATAAAGGTGTACCTTGTTGACATGGGTAGTAACATTTATCCTTTTTATGTCTCACTTTTCCCGGGGTGTTACATTATCCACCCATTTAAAGAACAACACCCTCATTGTGGACCCCAAGCTTCAAACCCAAGCAGTGCCTAAGCACTTCCAGCTGGGAATCATCTCTAATACCATTTTTCATGACCCGCCTCCCCAGGCCATGAACCTTGTCATCTAGCCCCATGGGTCTCCTGTAATACCTTGGCTGCCTTCCTAGCACACCATAGGCTATTACTCACTAGGGTCGCTTATTATACTAATGATTGTCCCCACAAGCCAACACATATTCTTTTCAATGTGTTTTGTCCTCACTCACACACACCCTGGGAAACTTCCCATAAGGCCAACCATCCTAATCACCACTCCAGGCCAAGCATGCTTAACTGTAGAGTCCTAATCAGGAAGGCTCCTGAAAAGGAAGGTGCACCTTGTTGACATGGGTAGTAACATTTAGCCATTTTAAGTCTCACTTTTCCTGGGGTGTTACAAGGTGGACCTTATAAATTTAATTCCTAGATTGGATTAATTCTTAACATTGAAAATTTACCCCTATAACTATTTTTCACTACATGTTGAGATGTCACAAAAATAGTTTTTTCCACATGCCGACATGTCTGAAAGAATATTAGACCCCATGTAACTATCTTTCACAACATTAAGACATGCCACCAAATTAGTTCTCCAATCATGTCAATGTTTCATGAATGTATATTACTCCCACTCTAACTGTGTTTCACCCCAGGTCATGATGTTAGGAAAGTAGATTATACCATGTGTAATATTTATTTATTGTTTTTTGTACATGGTTATGATGATATTTATTTGAAAAATCACGAAATAACTCATGAAGTTTTTCATGATATGAAATGGAAATTCACGTTGTGTAATTATTATGGTCAGTATATTAAAGTCACGACTCCAGCACTAAATAAACCTTTAGACTCACCTCTAATCCACAATTGGGCCTTTGAACTCTCTCTTCTTTTCCATAGAGCCTCTATGCAACTTCTGCTTGGACTGAAGCTCCTCCACACACCTCCTCCTAAGAGTGAAGCTCCTCATCAGACCACCTTCTTTAACCAAATACCCTCCATTCACCTCCCTTGTATAGGTGGACTTCTCGTTCAAGATCTATCTTTCTTATACACCTCTTCCCAGATTAAAAAAATATATTTATCTATTATCAGATCAAGATCTAGATTTTGTTAATCTAGATATGGGCTTTTTGGATTTAGATCTTTATTTAAGAGGACTTTTTTAATTTATCTATGGATTTAGGATTCAAATCTAGACTGTGTTCATTTTCACGTTCTAGGTGGATCTGCTTCAAATTTGGTTTACCCTTTGGAATGTGTTCTTTTCCATTTGTAAGTTAGGTGGTCTAAAATATAAGCCCATAGTCTTGTATACAATTATTTTTTTTGTAATTGTACAATTTCTATTAGATGTTTAGAAATAGTGTTTTTTATTAAATTAATTAATTTTCTGAATTAATTAATTAAGGGAAATGTGAAATTGTGATAACGGTATTTTAGATTTTGAATAATTAATCTATCAATTAATTAAGAGATTATAAAATTGTGATTTAAATAACTAATTATTGAATTAATTATGGTGAGACAGATATTGTTGAAATTGAATAATTGATTGACACATTAATTTTTGTTATATTGATTTTGTGTAATGGTGATAATTAATTATCAAATATTGTTATTATTAAATTGGTGTAGATAGAAAAATTATTTGACGTTTTAATTGGGGATATTGAATTGATTATGAGGAAAAAATTAATTGAGCAATTAATTGTGGTTATTGATTTGATTAATTTGGGAGAATTAACTAATGATTAAATTATGTGGGTTTTTTTGATTTGGGGATTGAATTATTTAATCAAAAAATTAATTAATGATAGATATTTGATTATTTAATTTTTGAATTAAATAAATGTTGTTGGTCGGAGTGGATACTCAAGAGGGGCTGAATTGAGTTCCTATTAAAAATTTCTATTTAAAAGATTTCTTTTAAAATACCCTAATTTAAAATAACAAGCTAAACTGTAGTGAATTTGCAATATAGTAAAGGTTTAGTTAGGTTCTCAAGAGATTGATTAGTTATCAGTTAATCTAATCTGAAGATTATACTAGATTTTGAAACTAACCTACTGATTTACAACAAATATAAACACATGCTAGTTTAACTATCTGAATAACATTAAAATATATTTATATTTAAAATACATAGCACCAGAATATTCAAAATATTTTTATCTAAAATAAAAATTCACTACAAAATTAAACAAGAGGTTCAGTCTCAAGGAGAGACTTAGTCCTCTAAAAGAGTTTTATATAAACTATGATCCACACCCTGAATTGGGGTTTTACAACATTGCATAGACTCTTCAGGTCACACTTGACCTCTACCATAGTTCTTCATGGGAAAAATGAACAACAACATGCAAGCTATCCAGGTCACACTTGAACTCTACCACTATCCATAGTGGGATACAAGAGAGTAAGGAATTGATTAAGTTAGGATTTAGGAATCCTTCAGTTTAGCACAGGAGACAGTGTATTATTAAAAATACAAAGCACATTCACTGTTCAAAATGTAAATAATTGAAACACAATATATCTAAACAAGGTGGAGATGAGTTTAGAATGCTCTATGTGTTTTTAGTGAAGCTCTGGAATCCTTGGAGTTGAAGTAGATGAAGCTTGAGTCCATCTCTGGAAGTTATTTGAAAAACATAGCATCATTTCTGTTCTTTGACTTTCAGGTCCAAATTGACCAGCTTGATTAGCTTGAGTGCAGGTGTAGTCATTTGAAGCTCTTCACTCACTAAGTGTTTAGGTTCTATAGATTCAGCATATGTTCTTCCGTCTTCTTCTCTATATGACTTTGTGTATATCCAGAAACATGTTTTTCTATGTGCGTTTAAGGGGGCCATTATTCAAATAGGTCAAGTTTCCCTTTTATATACCCCTTCAGCTCCCGCAATAGGAATGATTTGTACAAGGTACAGTTTCCTGACATCCAACAAACATCATTAATTAATATAGGTTTCATTAAAATCACAAAATATGACCGTTGTTAATAACCAAACAGAGATAGAGTTTATAGAAACAACGAATGGTTTCCATTGGTAGCCCTTTGTATCAATGAAATTGTTGCGGCAGACTTGTAATGGTAGACATTGAGTCGGTAGCTGTTACTCTCTATAACAGTAGCTTGCTTGTATCGGTAGACTTGTGAAAACTTGTATACTTACTCTATCAGTATCTCAAGTGTAATGGTAACTGTCTCCATACCGGTGACCTTTCTGTATCGGTAACTGATAGTCTGTTTATGCAAACTATCCACAGATTATCTTACGATAAAACATTAAAAAGGTTAACCGAATGTTCTTGCATGAATGATATATCATTTGAGCATATTTTATCAGTTTTTATAATTTGAAATTAAACACTTAAATAGTAACTAAATTAAATAAAATTTTAATCAATAAACATTAGTAGGGATTATTAAAAACATAATTAATCATAATTGAGATTTTCCAAACAAGTGAGTCCAACAATCTCCCTCTTTTTGATAATCAAAAATTATGGTAGGTAATTCAAATGTATCTGACTAAAATACAATTGGTATTACTTCTCAGTGTGTTCCAACATAGGTAAAATATAAGTTATAGATAAATAGTAATTTTCAAAGACAAATGTATTAGTTAAAATTGATAAAATAGTATTATCCATGTCTGACATATGTTCCCCTTGTTTCAAATAATCCCCCCTATGTCATTTCTCCCCTTTATCATTACTACCCCTCTGTCATGTCTCCCCTTTATCATTTCTAACCCTCTATCATGTCTCCCCCTTTATCATGTCTCCCATTTATCATTTCTCCCCCTTTGGGATTAGAAAAAATAAGGGAGATATAGGATATGGATGTAAAGATCGTACCAGAGGAAAATTAGATTGGAAATTAAGTAAACAGCCTAGGTAAACACTGAGAGAAAAATATTTGAAAAGAGATATATATTAAGGATTCAAAAGTACATAAGGATTACAAAACTGTACACAAGGTACAAATGATCCCTGTGAAATTTATCTTAGACCCACTCAATCCATTTTCTGAATTTCCACTTCAGATTTTCCTTTGGGATATGAGGTAGACTCAGGTTGGGTAGCTGTGATTGAAGGGTTGGGAACTACAGAAATTACCATTAGAGGTTGAGCAACTGAAACTATTCCTAGCCAGTAGTGGGTACCCCTTTGAGTAATCATAGGTGTCAAGCTTTTGATAGCATGAGTTGGGATTATTTGAAAAGTAGATGTAGGAGATCCAGATGCAGGTAAAGCTGGATATAAAATCACTGGCTGAGCATCAACTTGCAAGAAGAGTAAAAAGAGATTTCTGAAATCCACGATAATCCCTCCTCCTCTATCCATAGAAAAAATCAAGTAATAATTGTTTTCAACGAATTTTTCCCAAGTTAGAGTCAGCTCCCTGACCATACTCACTTAGTCTCTGAAGGCTTGAGTCACATGTCGTAATATCAAATTTTCTAACAAAAGTTTTAAGTGATTGTTCAACTGATGTTTATTGTAGACCCTTTGGAAATAATAATCCACCTTGTCCTTTACTTTTTTCTTAGAATCAATGGACTCCATCAGAAAATCCTAAACAATTTTTCCTATTTCACTAGTGGTAGTCACCACTTGAGTCAAGGCAGCAGAGTCTACAGAGCCACTAGTGGAAGATTGTCCAAGCTCTTCTCTCATCACAACTATAATCTGATCAACATCTACTGAAGGCTTGGAAGCACTTAGAGGTGAAACCATAAAGGCTACTATTTCCTTAAAAGATTTAGGTAGCCCACTAATGAGATTTTTCACAACAAGGTCCAGGGTGCTGACATGCTGTTTAATGGAATTCTTAAATTCCTCAAAAACTGATACCATCTGGCCAATCACACCTTTTACAAAAACCAAATCCTTGCATGCTTAAGATTTAGAACTCATATAAGGTTACAGGGAGACAACTGATTTCTTTAGAGATTCAACATTCTCTGCCAATATTGAAACTTGGCTCTGGTAGGTCTTGACTTCATCCAAAATATTAGATACAAATTCAGTCAGAACAAATTGAATGGATGAAATTAAAGAGGTTTCCATTCTTCTCTTTTCTTCCACAAAACAGGTCTTGATATCAGACTTTAACTGGTCTATGTTAGACTTTCTTACTAAATCCTTAGGGAAAGTCTCAGAAAGGATATCATAACTGACATGTGGTCTTTTGATAGGGGTCTCTTCTTTAGAATCAGAATAGTCCAACCCAAAAACTACAAAACCTGAGTCTTCTTTTAGTCTTTAATCTCATGATCTACTGATACAGTACCATGTCTGGTGGGATGATCCCCCTCAATTTGTTCATTCTCCAGGGCATGTAGATCAATATCAGCCTTAATAGGCAGGACTTCCTTAGAAGAATCAGCCACAACAATCTCCATTTCACCAATTGGAGGCTCATCACGGTTAGCTAAAGGTTCGGGCATCTCAACCAAAATAGCCTCTACAGGAATAGAAAAACTCCCAATTACTTGACTCAAACTCAAAGTTCCATCATTTGAGCTGTCAGAATAAAATTCTCTCCTGGGTAAAGTAGATGGAGTACTGACCTCTTCATAAGAAATACTCTGAGGTGCATGGCTAAGAGGTAGGTCAGGATTTCCTCCTTCTTATACTAAAGTTCCTTTATCCTCATCATCAATATTATCACTATAAAAAGGTTCATCTTCATCAGGTCCTAGACCTAGATCCCTCTCATCCTTAGGCCTAGAAGGATGATCCACATGATTAAAAATATCATACAATTTACCAACATCATTCACCAATTGTTTCTTCCACGGATTCTAGCTTACTTTCATATACTTGAAGATAGTATTAGTAATGCATAAATTGTCTTTGACAACAACAGTTTTGTCCCCATATTCAGAAATAACTTTTACCTTTAACATAATGGAAATCAACTTAGAAAAGAAAAAAGTATTGGTATTTGATTTAGTTCTGGTCATATCCTTTAACCGAATCATCCATAATCTACATAGATTGACCTTCACTCAATGCCTAAGCAAGTACATCAAATATAAATCCTGAAACTTCAAGGTTGCAAAATCTCCTCTCCTGGGACTAGTCACATGTTGGATGAATTTAAATAACAATCTATTTTCTCTTTCCATTTCAGCAGCAATCACTTTTCTAGGTGATCCATTCCTAATTAACTCAAGAAAATAATCCTCATTCTCAAAATGGTCACTAGCTTCAGGTACTAATTTAGAAAAGTATCCAAACTCACCCTCGTATGGAACTTTCAAGCACTTAGCCCATTTAGTAGATGAAAAAGATATCTCCTTATCATTTACCATAGAAATCATTCTGTTCTCATCTTCATTCACTTCAAATATATCAAATTCATAAAACATATTAACTAGTTTTGGGTAATAAGGACCATTGATGATTGAAAAACAATCTACCCATCCTTTCTCTTCTAAAACCCTCAAAATCAGAGACTTTCTTGACGTCAGCCACTCAGAACACAACTCCTTCTCAATCAATATTTCCCTCTTTGATAAATATGGATTCCCAGACATTATCGTTTCTTTACTAGTACCAATACAACTTCTAGTGTCTGAATAACCAACTTTTTGTTGCTTCTCACTCGGGTCATTACCTTCATCAATTGTTGGTCGCTTAACTCGTGCCATTTCGAAATCGAGAATGTTTGGTTTTGTAAGATTTCAGAGGCTTGGTTAGATGAGGAATTGGAAGGGTTGAGTTCGTGGTGGATTTAATGTGACTTTCACTTGAATTATATCATATAGAACACAAAAAACATAATAAAACAAAATATATATTAAAACATTAATGAGTATCGTCTTAAAACCACACAAATTTTAAACAGTGCTATATATCAGTAACAATTCTAGCCGTGAGGATTATGACTATTTGAACTACCGATGAGGTATCCCAGCGGTGAGGTTTCTATAATGGTGAGGTTTGTCTAATGGTGAGGTTTGTCTAATGGTGAGGTTTTTCTAACGGTGAGGTTTGTCTAATGCTGAGGTTTGTCTAATGGTGAGGTTTGTCTAACGGTGAGGTTTTTCTAACGGTGAGGGTTTTCTAATGGCGAGGTTTGTCTAATGGTGATATTTGTCTAACAGTGAGGTTTGTGGATAGTTGGTCATTCCTAATTCATGTCTAATGTAACTTAATCTCTTTGAACATAAAGGCTTAGTAAATATATCAGCTTGTTGACTTTCAGTGCCTACAAATTCATGAGTTATATCACCCTTTTGATAGTGATCTCTTAGAAAGTGGTGTCGTACATCAATGTGATTAGTTCAAGAGTGTGATACAAGATTCTTAGAGAAGTTGATTGCAATAGTCTTATCAAAATTAATAGAAACATTTTGAAAAACATATCCATAGTCCAAAAAAGTGTGTTTGATCCATAGAATCTGTGTACAACAACTATCTACAGCAATATCTTCTGCTTCCGTAGTAGACAATGCAACAGAGTTCTGTTTCATACTACACCAAGATACTAATGATTTTCCCAATAAATGACATGTTCCAAATGTTCTTTTTCTATCTAACTTGGAATAAAAAAAATCAGCATATGAATAACTTATTAAATCAAAAGATTGTCCCTTTGGATAAAATAAACCTAAATCAGTAGTATGTTTATGATATTTGAAAATCCTTTTTACAACAAGTAAGTGTGATTCTTTAGGATTAGCATGAAATCTTGAACCCATAAATACACTGAACATAATATTAGGTCTACTAGTATTTAGGTAAAGTAAGCGTCCAATCATACCTCTGTAATTGGTTTGATCTACCGGTTTCCCATATTCATCAACATCAAACTTACTAGTGGTACACATAGGTGTAGAAATTCTATTATTACTATCCAACCCAAAACGTTTTAATAAATCCCTTGTGTATTTACATTGATTTAGAATAATACCATCCATATTTTTAAAATTTTGAAATCCAAGAAAATATTTGAGTTCTCCCATTATGATCATTTTGAATTCATTTTGCATAATTTTGAAAAAATAGTACAAAAATAATTTTTAGAAGATCCAAAGATAATATCATCAATATATATTTTCACTATCAAAACATATTTTGAAATATTTTTGATAAAAAGATTGGGATCAACAATTCCTTTAGTGAAACCTTTTGAAATAAGAAAAATTGTAAGTCTATCATACTAAGCTCTTGGAGCTTATTTTAAACCATTTAAAGCTTTATAATGTTTAAAAACATGATTTTGAAAATGGGGATTTTTAAATCCAGGTGGTTGTTCCACAAAAAAACATTAATTATAAAACCATTTTGAAAATCTCTTTTAATATCCATTTGATATAACTTGAAATTCAGATGAGTTGCATAAGCAAGTAAGATCCTAATAGATTTTAATCTAGCTACAGGTGAAAAGGTTTATTCATAGTCAATTCCATATTCTTGAGTGTAAACATGTGGAACTAATCTAGCTTTGTTTCTTATGATGTTTCCAGATTCATCAACCTTATTTCTAAACACCCATTTTGTGCCTATGTTCAAAGTGTCCTTAGGTCATTCTACTAATTTCCAGACTTTGTTTCTTTCAAATTTATTTAACTATTATTGCATATCCATTACCAAAAATTCATCATTGATAGAATCATTGATATTTTTAGGTTCTGACTGAGAATAAAAGGCTTGATGTTCAACCTGGTTTCTTAAAGAAGCTCTAATATGTGTCCCTCTATCAAGATTACCTACAACAACATCTAAAGGATGATTATTTAGAATCCTAACTGATATAGTAAAGGTAGGACTAGAAATTTTTGGTTCTTATCTATGTTCAAGTTGACCAGCAACATATTCTGAAATATTTCTAGAACTGGTTATCTTTACAACAGGTTCACTGAATTTATCATTAAGGTTCAGAATAGAAGAATATTCTTCATGATTTTCAAGAGAAGGTTTAGGTTCATGTGGATCAGTTTCATCAAATTTGATGTGAATATATTATTCCACACATTTGGTTCGTTTATTAAAAACTCTATAGGCTTTTCTAGTTAAAGAATAACTATGAAAAATTCCTGCATCACTCTTAGTTGAAAATTTATACAGATTCTCTCTAGTATTTAGAATAAAAACATTACAACCAAAAACATTAAAATAAATAACTTTAGGTTTTCTATTATTCCATAAATCATAAATGGTATTCTTAAGAACATGTGTAATCAAAACTCTATTTATAATATAACAAGATTTATTGACCGCTTCAGCCCAAAAATAAATAGGCAAATCATATTCATTTAGCATAGTTCTAGCAATTTATTAAAGGGTCCTATTTCTTCTTTCTACTACACCATTCTGCTGAGGTGTCCTAGGGGCAGATAAGTTGTAATTGTAGCCATTTTGTGAGCAGTATGATTAAAATTCATGATTTTCAAACTCACGACCATGATCACTTCTCAAGGTTTTAATCTTAAGTCCACTAAGGATTTCTACAAACTTGGAGTATTTAATATAGTAAGAGAAAGCTTCACTTTTGTGAGCAAAATAATATACCCAAGTATATCTAGAAAAGTCATCTACAAGTACATAGATGTAGTGCATCACATTTAAGCTAGAAACTATGTATGGTCCAAACAAATCCATGTGAACCAACTCGAGAGTTTGAGAAGTTGAAACATCTTTCTTTGATTTAAAAGAAACATTATATTGCCTTCCCTTTTGATAGGGATTACAAACTTTGTCCGCTAGGAATTCAAGTTTAGGTAGGTCTCTAAACTATTTTTTTCCTAGTCAGTTTTCTAAGTGAATGTATATTTCAGTGTCCTAATATTCTGTGCCGAAACCAAGATTCTTTATGAAAATCATTTAAACAGGTAATATGCTTCTTATCTAAAGAATCCGAATCAATAGCATAAAATTTTCATTTCTTAATGTAGTAAACACCAAAACATCTTTAGAATCAAAAACATTACATGAATTATATTCAATTTTAACATTAAATCCATCATCACACAACTGATAAATTCTTAACAGATTATACTTTAGTCCATCAACAAATAAAACTTTAGAAATTAAAATTGAATCAGTGTTACCAATCTGGCCTAATCCGATGATCTTTTCTTTTGAGTTTTCCTCAAAAGTGAAATATCCTCCATCAACCATGATTAAGCTTTTAAAACAAGAAAAGTCTCCTGTCATATGTCTTGAAAATCCACCGTACAAGTACCATGTCTTCCTACAATAACTTTTTAATAAGGTTTTCTAAAACACAATTTTAGATAGAAAATGATTTTGGTACCACGATTTTCATGGGTCCAGATAGGTTAGAAAGCAAAACTTTTGGTACCCATATTTGTCTAATGGGTGTCATATAATCAATAAATTTAAAGGATTTTGACAGATAATATTTTTTTGATCTATAACCATGTAAGTAGATAGTTGTAACATAGGAATTTCCAGAACCAAAACTAGCACCATACTGTCTAGATTTAGGAAGAAATCTATTCTTTTTAATCTGTCTCTATCAATGCTAATAGCCGAACCAAGTAGTATAATTTGTTGCTACTTGTTTTCCTAGAATTTTTGTTAGAGTGTTCTTTCCATTCATAAATTTTTCTAAATCTTTCCTGAGTTTCTCATTAGACAATTTCAGTTTAGTATTCTCTTTGAGCAGTTGAGCATTCTTTTCCATTTCTACTTCAAGTGCAGATTTAATAGTTCTTGTTAATGCATACTACTTAATTAAGGTTTTATACTTGTCTTTCATCTCAATGCAAGTATCTTCTAACTTGTTATAGTATTCAAATAATTCTTCACTAGACATGTTTTTATAATTAGAATAAGAATCATCTCCAGAATAATATGGGTTTAAAGAAGGAGTATCCAATGTTACCTCAGATGTGTTTGTCATGAAACACATATTATCTTTTTAAGATTTTTCATCTTGAGTAGAATCAAAATCACATGAAATATCTTCTGAAGCACTCAAGGTTGCTTTTATAACATTCTTGTATTTTCTATCCCTATAGTCATATTTATTCTTGAACATTAATTTTAGATAGTCATCCTTCACATGTCTTTTCCTCTTGTATTCATAGTAGACTATGTCATCACTTTTATCAGTATTTTTCTAATCCATCTTCCAATGACCTTTATTGTCATAATTTACCTTGTAATTTGATTTTCTAAAAAACTTATTTTTCTTAAAAAACTTCTTAAATCGTCTAGTCATCTGATCTATTTCAACATCACTGTCAGATGCACTCTCTTTACAGCATGATCTATCACTTTCACTTTGAATTTTCCCTTTGTCGTTAATTTTTGATGTGGAAGTGTTGAAAGCTATAGACTTCTTCCTCAGTTCATCATATTATTCCTTGTTTACTTTCAGCTCTCCTTCATACATCATCAACTTACCAATCATTTTTCTAATAGGTAGTGAACTTATGTCGCACGATTATCTTATTGAAACTGATGTGCCTCTCTATCTTTCTGGTATACACCTTAGTATCCTCATGATTTTCTCCTTTGCTGGAACATCATTTCCCAGTGAGCTCATTTTATTAACTATCTCATTAAACCTAAGATACATATTAGAAATAGATTCATCAGTTTTCATTTTAAAATTATCATACGTAATAGTGTAGGTATTCAATCTCATTTCCTTAACATTAGTTGTTCCATAATGAGAAATAGCCAGAGTATCCAATATTTCATAAGCAGTCTTACAAGCAGATATTCGATTAAATTATTCATCTCCTAAATCACAATACATGGCATTCATTTCTTTACAATTCTTATTGTAAACAGATTTAGTAGGTTCATCCCAAGTAGTTCTAACTGTTTCAGGAATCTTATACTAATTTTATAAAGTAGTACAGAGGTCAAATCCCATACTTTCTAAATGATTTTTTATTTTTATTTTCCATTGGGAATAGTTAACACCATTAAATAAAGGGAGAATGTTGGTAGCTGCACCTTCTAATATTCTATCCATAACACTTAAGTTATATAAAGATATAAAAATTTAGAAGTAATAGAAAATTTAAGATCTTTAAGATACAACTAAAATAAAAGTGGAAAACTTTTCACAAATAGAGTGTTTTGAAATCATTTTAGTAAAATCCTATGATACCAAATGTTGGTCAGAGTGGATACTCAAGAGGGTGTGAAATGAGTTCCTATTAAAAATTTCCATTTAAAAGATTTCTATTAAAATCCCCCAATTTAAAATAACAAGCTAAAATGTAGTGAATTTGCAATACAGTAGTGGTTCAGTTAGGTTCTCAAGAGATTGATTAGTTATCAGTTAATCTAATATGAAGATTATAATAGCTTTTGAAAATAACCTACTGGTTTACAGTAAATAAAAAAACTTGCTAGTTTAACTATCAGAGTAAATTTAAAATATATTTATATTTAAAGTACTTAACAATAGAATATTCAAAACAGTTTTATCTAAAATAAAAATGCATAGCGGAATTAAACAAGATGTTCAGTCTCAAGTAGAGACTTAGTCCTCTCAAACAATTTTATATAAACTATGATCGACACCCTAGATCGGGGTTTTACAATAATTCCCAGACTTTCATGGTCACACATTACCACTACCACAGCTCTGTAGGAAAACTGAACAATATCACCTAGGCTATCCAAGTCACATTTGACCTTTATCACTATCCACAGTGGGATACAAGAGAATAAGGGATATATTTATTGAGGATTTTGGAATACTCCAGTTCAGCATAGAAGACAATGAATGCTTAAAAATACAGAGCACATACACCGCTCAAAATGTAAATAATTGAAACACAATAGATCTAAACAAGGTAGAGATGTGTTTAGAATTCTCTATGTGTTTTCATTGAAGCTCTGGACTCCTTGGATTCTAAGTAGAAGAAGCTTGAGTCCTTCTCTAGATTTTGTTTGATAAACAGAGTAACATTTTTGTTCTTTGACTTCTAGGACCAGATTGACCAGCTTGATTAGCTTGAGTGTTAGTTTATTCTTTTGAGGCTCTTCTCTCCTTGAATGATCAGGTTCTACAGATTCAGCATGTGTTCTTCCTTCTTATTCTCTATATGACCTCGTGTATATCTAGAAAATTGTTTTTGCATGATCATTAAAGGTGGATATTATTCGAATAGCTCAAGGTTCCCTTTTACATGTTCCTTGAGATTCAGAAATATGAATGATTTGTATGAGGTACGGTTTCCTGAAAACCAAAAAACATCATTAATTAATATAGGTTTCATTAAAAGAAAAAATATGACCGTTTTTAATAACCAAACGGAGAGAGAGTTTAGAGAAATAATGACTCGATTCCGTCGGTAACTCTTTATATCATTGAACTTGTAACTGTTGACTTGTAATGGTAGAATTTTCATCGGTAGCTATTACTCCCTATAACAGTAGCTTGCTTGTATAGGTAGACCTATGCATATCGGTAGACTTACTCTATCAGTTTCTCAGGTGTAAAATAACGGTCTGCATACTGGTGACCTTTCTATATCGGTAGCTGTTAGTCTGTTTACGAAAACAATCCACATATTAAGTTTGGATAAAACATTACAAAGGATAAATGAATGTTCCTGCATGAAAGATATATCATTTGAGAATATTTCCTTAGTTTTTATAATTTGACATTAAACACGCAAATAGTAACTAATGTAATGAAAAGTTTAATCAAAAAACATTATTAGGGATTATCAAAAACATAATTAATCATAATTGAGATTATCAATACAGGTGAACCCAACAAATCGATTAATTATTTAAATAATTATTTAATGGGGTTTATGTGATTATTTAACTATTAAACTAAATAAAAGGATTAATTAATTGATGGATTATTTAATGAGGGTTATGTGCTTATTTAATTTTTGGATTAATTAGTTAATTAATTAATGGTGGCTATGTGATTATTTAATTGTTAACTTAAATAAATGGATTAATTAATTTATATATTAATTAATAGAAGTTATGTGATTATTTAATTATTGAATTAGATAAATGGATTAATTCATTATTGAAATAATTAAAGGGAGATATTTAATTATTTAATTTTTGAATTAAATTAAGGGATTAATTAATTGGAAATTTAATTGACAAAATTTTTTGTGTTGAAGAAATTGAATGAGATAGATTACTTAATTGGTGACTTAATTAATGAGGATTATTGTGATGGTGCACTTTAATGACATATATTAATTAATTTTAGAATTAATTAATATGGATTGTTTGGATATTGAATTGATAGAATTGGATAATTACTTATTGATTAATTATGGAGAAATCATATTTAAAAATTTTCTAAATCAAGTTTTTAATTAATTATGAGATATTTAGATTTATTATTTGAATAATTTATTGTTGAATTATTTGTAGGATTTCAAGTTTGAGGATATTGATTAATTAATTGATGAATTAATTAATGGGAATGATATACTTAATTAAATGAGGAAAACATTTCAAGGCTTTATGTGATAAAGTAATTGTTGAATTAGTAATGAAAGTGGTTTTATTATTTACTTGTACATTATACTAGTAAAACAAAGTAATTAATTAATGAAGTTGAGGTGATTGGTTAATGTTCAAAATAACTAATGAAATGGATGTGATTAATTAATTATTGAATCAACTAATTTTATTGACTTGATTAATGAATAATTGAATTAATTAATGTTTTGCATGTAATTAATTAATTGTCAAATTAATTAATGGTATTCATGTTATTAGTTAATTGTTTAGTTAACTAATGAAAATAATGTGATTAGTTAATTGTAGGATTAAATAAAGGAATTGATGTGATTAAATAAATGTTGAATTATTTAATGAAATTATAGATATTAATAAATTGTTGAATGAATTAAAGAGATCGACGTGATTAATTAATTATTAAATTAATTAGTGGAATAATGTGATTATGTAATTTTTTTATTTTGAATAATTAATTAACGTGATAATGTGATGTGAAATGTGATAAGGGGGTTAATGTTGATTAACCATGATTATTTTTGTATGGGAAATTGTTATATATGTGATATATTGTGAATAACGATCCAAGTACCCATGGTGTACTAGACACATCATTCTACACCCATGATATATATATGGTTGATTTATAATTAGGGTGTTTTGAAAGGGAATGATGCTCCAAATACTCATAGAGTGATAGACATGTCATTCTACACCCATGATATATATGTATGACTGATAAACAGGGTTTTGAGCAAGGGATTGATGCTCCAAATACTCGAAGTGTTCTAGACATGGAAGTCTACAACCACCATGCACGAAATTATTCTTGTATGGGATAGGGACTAATGCTACAAATACTCACAAGGGTGCTAGACATGACGTTCTATACCCATTTATTAACATTGGACTATAGATCCAATTGGCCATATATAAATTTAATTACATGGATAGTTGAATCCCATGTGATATAGTTATTATGAATTGAGTATGAGAAATGGTTTAGATTTCATCATGAGCCAAAGCAGATATTGAGATATAGGTGTCCATGGGATCCTAAGGGTTTTTGCGGTTAAATAAAGGATAATTTAATAAATGTAAATTGTCTAAATTATCACTTTTATTTTATTCTTTGTAAAACTTTAATCACTATTATATACTAGATTTGTTTTAGGCAATTTTGGTGGTAGCCAATTTTCTTGTACTGACACCCTACTTGGGCTATTTGGTCTTTTCCCAAAAAGACTTTGTGCTTTATGAATAGGGTAAGGGAAAAGGCCATGTGATAGATGGGTGAGTTGGGACGGAGTATAGACGAGGGAATCAGATGTGGTCTGGGACCCACATGGAGTATTTTTTAGTCTCATTATTTATTTTTAGTTTTTTATATTGACACTTGGAACATAATTTATCATGGAATAACTACTTTTTAGTTTTGACATTCTATTTCCAGTTCCAGTCATATTGTGATACAATATTTCTTTTTGTATTTTTTATGTTCATATATGTTTCAACATATTTATAGTTATTTTCTTTTTGTGGTTTAATCTAATAAAAGATATTATAGTCTCCACATGATTGATAATAGACCCACACTAGTATCCAACAACCTCTGGTGTACATGGAGGCATGCCTGTGGTCATGGGGTAGACTGTCTTGTGGAACCAATGCACGGAACCTGAGCCTTGACCTTACAATGTGGTATCAGATCCTAGTTTTATTTTATTATTTTTTTACTATTTGGAATAGTTATACATGAGACTCGAAAGAGTTGGGGATTGGTTATGTCCTCGTTCATGGGAGCAGCTACCCCGAGTTTAGGGTAGAACCCAAGTACCAAGGGTGGGATTGTTTTTATAGCTTTTTTCAGTTACAGTTGAATATTATTTCACATTGCGTGACATAATTGTCAAGTGATGTGTTTTTTATTTATATCATATATTTTTATTGAATTTTGGTCATGAATAAAATGAGGCTTGAGTCTTCATTCTTCATTCTAGGCAATCAAGATTATTTTTTGACCTTCATCATTTTACGTGTGTATGAGAAAACAAGTTATGGATAAGATGTTGAATACGAATAGTTTTTCCATTATTTTAAAATTGAACTGAATTTGGTGACTAAAATTAAGTTAGAAATGGTTTTAGAATTATTAAATATCTGAATAATTGGTTTTCTAAATGTTAAAATTGAATATTTATTACGTGTTAACCCATTTAACCAAGACCTAGGTATAGGATGGATAAGGGGACTGATAGTACCTCAGTTTGACTGTGTCGTGGTAAAAATGGGAAAAATACATTATATAGTTTTGTGTAATTCTATTTGGTTAACTTTATTAATGTTATAAAATAATAATTCTTTATTATGATTATTTGGTCCTTGATGTGGGTATTTTGGGTAGCGATAATTCCCCAGTTTGTGAACTCCGTTATGGGTTGTGCGAGGGACTATCTGATTCTTGATCAGTGTAGTATGATGATAAAAGGTAGGGAAGCCTAATACCTTTGATAGGACATTGTCTCTCCATAGTGGGATGTAACATCCGTGATGATATATTGGTGTTTTTGTTCATCAAAGAATCCTTAGTGTACTTTAAATTAGTGACAATCATGTCCGCTAACTTGACATCTTCCAAGGTATACTGAGAAAGCATTAGCTTAATTCCTAGCTACATAAATTCGTTTTTTAGATATGGGGCCCCTTTGAGGTTGTTATTATGAAGCGATATATATATGAATTTGTATGGTGGACAGTACGTCATTGAAAGACTATATATATGGTTCTCAGGGGGGAACAAAGGTCGATAAATACCATGGTCCATGGGTCATAGTGGCTGAGTTACTTGAAAAAGTGGTGTTAATTATTATACTATGTTGGGGAGTGATATGTAAATAGTACGAGTGTGGAGAAATTCCATGGTGTTAAAGTGATGGAAACATAATGCCAATGAAGAACCTGTATCGTGAATTCTTAAATTTTTTAGAGAATGGCCATGAGGGCATTGTAGGAGGTGGATGCACGTCCTTTCCATTCTATTTTGAGGTAAACTATGAGTTATAATATAGAATGGATTGTTTTGGTTCTTTGTAATAGTGGGTTTGAAAACGCGTCATGTATGTTGTGGAAGTTGAGATTGAGACTGATGTGTACTTTGTGGAGCATCTAAAACATATGTTGGAATGTAGTGAAATTGTGTTGTAGGGAAAGACTCTGATGTTAGTTAATGTATTGTGGAAACATGGATGTGTTAAGGAAGAAACAGGTGAGAGATATTCCCATAAGATGGTGCAGTGGCCTAACTATCTCTTACTCATAATCATAGATGTTATTGGGAGTGCAACCTGAGGATGAGATATTATAAGATGGAGAGATTGTAAGATCCCATCTTTTATAGGGGTGTAGTAGGATTATCTGGTGAGGTCTACTTTCAAAACAAATATGCATCCTGGACCCAATTCATGATGTGAATTGTTTTCTGCTAAACCTATTAATTAAATTCTCGTATTTAATTAATTCAAAACATTGAAAATTTACACCACCAATCACTATTTTCCCCACTTGTCGACATTTCACAAAACAATTTCTCACTATGTGTTTACATGTAATGAATGAATATTACAACCCATGTCACTGTATTTCAACATGTGATGATTTTTTTGGAAAGTAGTTCCCACCAAATGTTTACATGTCATGAAAGTAGATTACAGCCACTGTAATTTTTCTTCACCATGTGTCACCATGTATTGAATGTTGATTAAACCACATGTAATAATTACTTATTGATTTTACTAAATAGTTTTGATAGAATTTTTTTGAAAATTCATGAGTTAACCCATCAATTTTACATCACATGAAATTAAAATTCCCAGCATGTAATTCTGATTCCTAGTATATTAATGTCATGACTCTAGCACTGTGTAAACCTCCTTACTATCCTCTCCTCTGCTACAGGGCCATGGAACCCTCTATTTTTTCAACAGACCCTCTTCGTAACTCCTCCATAGATCGAAGCACCTCCCCACACCTCCTACTTGGACCTAATCTCCTCCACTCACCACATTCTTTGACCAAAGACCCTCTGAACACATCTTAGGTATGTGTGTTCTTCTCCTTTTAGATCTGTCTCGCTTCTTCTTCCCTTTCTAGATAAAAGATATATGTTTATCCATTTATAGATCTATATCTAGTTTTTTTAAATCTAGATAAAGGCCTTTTAGATTTAGATGTAGATTTAATATGTCTAGTTTCAATTAACTATGTATTTAGGTTACGGATCTTGACCACATTCATTTTCACGTTCTTGGTCGATCTGCTACAAATTGGGATAATCTATTGGAAAGTGTTCTTCAATATTATTGAGGTAGGTGGTGTAAAGATTACATCCCATAGTCTTGAAAACAATCATGAGTACGAAATCATAGAATTTTTGTTAAATGTTTAGCAATGTTTTTTGATTAATTTAATTAATTGGACGAATTAATTAATTAAGCGAAATGTGCAATTATGATATTGGATTTTTAGATCATTAATAATTAATTGGTAAATTAATTATGGTATAATGCAATTGTGATATGGATAATTTATTAATGAATTAATTATGGCGAGATAGATATTTTTTAAATTGAATAATTAATTAGCTGATTAATTATTGTTATATTGATGTTGTTGAATTGGGAAAATTAATTTTAAAACTAATTATCATAGATTGTAATGATTATTAAATTAGTGGATATCGAATAATTAATTGATAAATTAATTCGTGATATTGAATTGTTTAAGATGTAAAAATTAATTGAGGAATTAATTGGGGTTATTAATTTGATTTAGATGTATTAATTAATCGATTAATTAATTATGTTGGTATTTTTGATTATGGGTTTGAATTAATTAATCAATGAACTCATTAATGAGAGTTATGTGATTATTTAATTGTTTAATTAAATAAACAGACAAATTAATTACTAAAATAATTAATGGGAGTTATGTGACTATTTAATTATTGAATTATGTAAATGGATTAATTAATTGATGTATTAATTAATGAGAGTTATGTAATTATTTAATTGTTGAAATAAATAAATTGACTAATTAATTAATGAATTAATTAATTACGGTGATGTTATTTTTAATTGTAGAATTAAATAATATGATTAAGAGCTTGATGAATTATTTGATGGGAGTTATGCGATTATTTAATTACTAAATTAAATAATTTTATTAATTAATTGTTGAATTAATTAATGGGAGTGATGTGATTATTTAATTATTAAATTAAATAAATATATTAATTATTTGGTGAATTAATTAATTAAGATTGTTGTTTTGAAGTAGTTGAATGAGATTAATTAATTAGTTGGCGATTTAAATAGAGAGGATTTTTGTGATGGTTCAATTGAATGAGTTAGATTAATTTATTAGTGAATTAATTAACGTGGATAATAGTGATGGTGAAATTGAATGTCTTGGTTTAATTAATTTCTGAATTAATTAATGTATATTGTTTGGATATTGAATTGAAAAAATTGAATAATTTATTTTTGAATTAATTTTGGGGAATTGAGATTTGAAATTTTTATAATTAATTATAGAATTAATTATGGGATATTGAGATTGTTGATTTGAATAATTAAATGTTGAATTAATTATAAGATTTTGGGTTTGAGGATATTTATTAATTAATGAATTAATTAATTAACGGGTTTGAAATACTTAATTAATAGGGGAATTAATTTCAGGGATTTATGTGATAAAATAATTGCTAAATTAGTAGTGAAATAGGTTTGATATTAATTATTTAATTTACTAATATAATTAATGTTATTAATTTATTATTGAATTAATTAATTTAATTGATTTGATTGGTTAATTATCTAATTAACTAATTAAATTTAAGTAGTTAATTAATGTTATTTACATGATTAATTAATTATCGAATTAATAAATTCCATTGATGAAATTAAAAAATTGTCAAATTAATTAATTTAATTGATGTGATTAGTTGATTTTTTAGTTAACTAGTGAAATTGATATGAATTTAATATTTTTGGTTTAACTAAATGAAATAAAATGATTAAGTAATTTTTGACTTAATTAATGAAATTGTTCTGATTAATTATTTTTTTAATTAATTAAAGAGATTGACTAGATTAATTCATTATTTAATTAATTAGTAGAACAATGTGATTATTAAATTTTTATATTTTGATTAATTAATTGTTAAATTGATTAATGTGACATTGTGATGTGCAATTTGATAAGGGTGTAAATTTTTATCAACCATGATTGTTGTGATGTATGAGAAATTATGATATTTGTGATATATTTTGAATGATGATCTAACTACTCGTGGGGTTGTAGAAATGTTGTTTTACACCCATGATATATATGTATGATTGAAAAGGGGTGTGAGATAGGTATTGATTCTACAAATACTCATAGAGTTCTATACATGGCATTCTATACCCATGATATATATGCATGGTTGAAAAATAAGGTTTGGGACTGGGATTGATGCTCTAAATACTCATAGTGTGCTAGACATGGCACTTTACACCAAGAATGCATGAAAATATTTTCTAATTAATTTATTTATTTTGGGGTTTTCATATTGGGAAATGATATATAATTTATCATGGAATATCTAATGTTCAGCTTTGAAATTGTATTTTTAGTTTTCTTTATCTTGTGATACAATATTATTGGTATTGGTTATGTTTATATATGCTTCGACATTTATTTTATTTATTTTCCTCTGGTCTTTTACATTGATAAAAGAGGGTATAGTCTCTCCATGATTTATAATAGACCATCACTACTATATGATAGCCTCTAACCTACGTGGAGGCACTCTTTAGGTGATGTGGTGGTCCAATATGGAGCACCTGTGCATGGAACACAGGCCAGATGTTACATGTATCCACCTAGATGTTCCAATCCTTTATTTATTTGGATCTTCCAAGTTATTAAAGTATACTCTTTAATCATTGTATTAAAATTAATGAAATATTTTCTTTTGTTTATTGATATATATGGAACAAAAATTCATGTTCATAATATTAATGTGATGGTTGGGCCCAAAAATATATAGTCATCCATTGAATTGGGTAATTTTTTTTATCTGTTGAGATATCATGTATGGTGTGTGCTATGTTATCTTAATCAGACTATATTACAATTTATTAGTGGTTACCCTTTACTTATAAATTTAAATTCATGTTTTATTTTTTTTCAACATTCATATGTTTCCTTGACAATATCATCTTATATCATGGTAAACTGATTTTATATATTATTTTCACTACATTTCTGGAACCTTGATATTCATATTAATTAATTTTATACTTTAATAATGGTTTTATTTTATTTTTACTTTAGTTGCCTTTAAATATCAACAGTTTATTATGTAGTTCTCTAGGTTATCCCGTACCATTTTAGAAGATTGGATGAATATAAAGGCATTATTTGAAGTGTTGAAATTGTGTTTTGGTACACTTGTTTCAATTTTAGGTGTTATGTATTTAATTACCTGAAGCGACTATCACTAAAAATGAGTTGGGATTTTATTAAGTGTATCATTATTTAATAAATCATGAATTAAAGGGCATTAAATATATGAATTTTCATAGTTGGTGTTAGAGTAGGGACTGGATATTTTTGGAGATTTTTCTAGGAAATATTTGTGGAGATCATAATAAATTAGGCTAAACATAGGAAAAAATCTCAAAAATTAATTTAATGTATTGATTATGTGTTTTACAAGAAACAAAATCCATGTTTGGATTTTATAAGTGGATTTGGCTGTAGTAAAATTATACCTAGAGGTAATAAACCTAAAATGGGTGCATTGGGATTTGACTCAATCATCACGTGTTTCAGGATAAAGATTCCCTTTTAAAAACTTAGTTAGAAACTATAAGTATGTATGCTTTTGTAAATTCACAAGAAAATGAGAAACCCTAATTTTGGAACAAAAATTCCTATAAAATTTTATATTATTAAATAGATGATATAGAAGATTGATTGAAACATATAAATTCATAGGTTAAAGAATATACGATTTATGCCCTAGTTTTTCATATTTACCATTTTATATGATTAATACTTTCATAATTATCATCCCTACTGTTCCATTTCTTTTATTCAATGGATAAATAGGGGGTCCATGTTAAGAAAAAAAATGTGATGAGGATTACATTGACATACTAAATGATATTCCCAACCTAATAGTAGAAGGATTCATGAACATAATGATAATAATTTCTGAAATAACAAATTTATTGAATAGAAACATGAATCACGAGAGACACCCACACCCCCTATAAAAGTAGAAGTTTTAAATGATACCTTTATGTGACAAAGGCATCGAATTTAAGTGGATCTTCCAATACTTTAATCATGTAATGATGGATAAAATCTATTAAAAGGATATTCTATTTCTTTCAATGATCTGAGTAGGAGATGATCGTGCTGCTTGTCAACCATATGGTGGGGAATTATGATAAATCATGGAAATTCTTAAAAAAATATATATCATTATCTGTAAATCAATATAGTAGGGTCATATCAATTCCATAATTTTTTATGAGAAATATTTTCCTTTTACACTCTCACTTAAAATGGAGTAGGAATTCATTTGAATAGAGAAAAATAACAATGAATCTATCAATGTGTAGGAGGAAAAACTCAAAATGAATACATGATATAACTCAATATTTATCACTTAAACAAAAATTAAGATAGAAATATTCCTTAGTGTGATAAAGATGAGTTTTAAAAATTCTTTGTTGATTTAAGACTTTTATAGCAATTATGAAATTTTTTGATTCACCATAATAGTTAAAATAGTGGTTAGTGAATATCATGGGATTAGAGATCAAAATAATTTAATATAATTTTATTATAATGTAGTGATTATGAAGTCTCATGGGATTATGAAGGTTTTACACCCCATATTTCAAATGTTTGGGAATAAATATCTGGTAAATTACCTACAGGGGATAAGAGAATTCTATAGTTGTGAGATGGAATGACACCTAGTTAACGAATACCGATGAGGGAACCCATCAATATGATGGAAAAAATAATTATAAATTAGATCCTAAATATGAATTCTAATGTTTTATCATTTAAAACTTAAGAAAACTATGAAATTTAATGAATTCTACCAATGGTTTTAGATGATAACAAATGAAAAAAACCTCTAATGCCTAAATAAAAACGGAAATTTTATTCCATCACAATTTCTGAGGAATATGTTAATAAAAAAATGGTTACAAGTATTCATATTATTCATTGATTAATATTTAATATTCAATTTTATTATGGTTTTATGAATTCTTTATTATCTCTTATTTTTAGTGAAACTAATCAAACGCCACCAAAAAACTTCGAAGCATAACAAACTATGAAAATGAAAATGAGCAAATTGTTTTATCCCATGTGAATAAATTCTCCCTTTTCAATATTTGTGGAATGAATTTCTTGGAGAACATTATGATGATACCTTTAGTAGAATTTTATGACATTTTTTTATAGAATTGATTCTCCAATATACAGAAAATACAAATTACTAAGAGAAGGAAATTACCATCCATATCATGAATCAACCAAAAATTCTATAAAAGTTCAAGGGGGGGGGGATGAATATATTATTTTATCATTACCTAGAGCATGAATATTATTTCTATACGATAAGGATTATATTTATTAATTTTTTGATATTAATGTAAAGATCATCATTGATGATAATCCCACGGTGATGGAATATGAAAATGTGTTTCTTGAAGAATTTCATATTCATTTTCAAAAAAGTTTGGTTATGTTCTCAATCGAGATTATTCATGGAAGTTTTCAAATATACTAGAGTAAATAAAGAGTGAACATAATTTAAGATGAAGAGATTAATAAGAAACTATAACATAATCTAAATCAATGTTTTATATAACCATCTTCTTCACCATGTGGTGCTCCATTCCTTTTTTTCTCCAGCATATGAATTGGTTAATGTGACTCAATATTGATTATAGAGGGCTTAATAAGACCGTAATAAAGAAAAAATATCCACTTTAAATGATATTATAAAAATCTTGATCATGTATATGGATACCATTACTTATCTAAGATGGATCTTCGGTCAGGATATTATCTATATAGATGAAGAAGGGGATACCCCGAGGACAACATTTTAGAAAAGGTATGTGAATTAAGAGTTCATATTAATTCCATTTGGTCTCACCAATGATATAGCTATATTCATGTAATTAATTAATAGATTCATTAAGGATTATTTGGTAAAAGTTTTTGTAGTATTTATAGCCGATATTCATTATTACTCTAAAATGAATGAGTAAAATGAGGATTATTTGTATGTTTTTAGAGGACCATGCAAAAAGAAAATTTGAATGTGAAATATATTAAATGACTTTTTTGGATAGAGAATGTAATATTATTGGGGAATGCTATAACAAAAAAAGGTATATATATGGATCATTAAAAAATTAATGCAATTTATGGATAACCGAAACAAATATATGTGATAGAGATCTATAGTTTCCTTTGTAGCATGGTATTATCATAAACTTTTGAGCAAATTCTCAAACTTTTCAATCCCAATAACAAATATAAATCTAAAAGGAGTGATGTTTTCATGTAATGGTGAATAAAAGGCGAACTTTAAATTGTTAAATAAGCTTATGTTAACTGCACATATTCTCCAATGAACCCCAAATAGGGAAGGATTCATAATTTACAATTATGAATCAAAATTGTTCTTTGGTTGAATACTTATGATAATTACAAGGTGATAAACTATTACTCTCTCCAATAAAAGATTAATTAGTATAACTATCCAACTCATGATCTAGAATTTGTTGTGGGAATATTCAAATTAACGATTTTGAGGTATTATATATATAAGGAGATTTGTTGAATATATATTGATCATAAAATATTCAAGTGTATATTAACACAAAAGGAGCTCAATATCTTTCAATGTAGGTGGTTTGTGATGATCAAGGATTATCATTGTAAATCCATTAAGGTCATGGGAATGGGAAAAAATTATTATATAGTAAATGTTGAAAGGAACATATTACCATATCCATAATGAGGATTGAATGGGATACAATATATTTGTATATGGAAAGGATTGACATGAGAATAAAAAAGGAAATTCATTATAGTTTTATCAAAAATATGTTCAACCATCCATTATTGATAGGATTGAGAAGGCCCAAATTTTTTTGTAGTGATATTGAGAAAGTTAGAGAGAATTCTGTAGTTTAGAATTTCTAATGGAAGTGTTCTATAGTTTGTAACTCATATATGTGTCCCATCAAAACAAGACCAAAAGAGGGACGTTATGGATGATTTTCATAGATCATCCTCTATTTTTCATCCACAAAGAACTAATATTTATATATATATGAAAAAAATTAAATAGAATAACATGATGAGGGATATTTTGTAATTTTCATCTCGATGGTTGGTATAAAAAAAATTCAAGGTTATATGTATGAATTATAAGAGAATAAAGAAAGCATTTCTCATACCAAAATAGAAATGGGAACACATAAACTTTGATTTTAATATAGAAAACAATAATAAATCTAATTTAAATAATGCCTTCTAGGTTGTATTAAAACACCATAAAAAATCATCAAATTTCATTTCTATCGATGCGTATTTATTTGTTAGCCAATCTCCGAGATATACATTAGAGGAGTGGTAAGAATGCATGGAGTATCATGATCCATTATATTTGATCACGATTTGAAATTTACCTCGAAGATATAGAGAATAATTTTGAAAGAATTGGATACACACCTGAGTTGTTTTACTTCTTTTCACCCATATAAGAATGGTCTGTTTGAGTGAACCATTCAAAATATAAATGATATGTAGAGAACATGATTAATGGATTTCTCAGGATGTTGGGAATAGTACCTCCCCATATTGGAGTTATCATAGAACAACCATTTCTGTTGTACTATTTAAATGGCACCTTATGCTGTTCTTTATAGAAATAGGTGTCAGAATCCAACATGATGAGATGAAGTTGGATAACAGAAGCTTATGGGACCTTATTTTTTCCAAGAGATGAAAAAAAAGGTTCAAAAACTTCAATGTTATATGAAATCCTAAAAACATCAACAAAAATTCTATGTATACAGTCATCCATGATACCTGAATTTTGAAGTTACACAGAAGGTGTTCCTTTAATTTTTTCATTGGAATAATTTGTTGATGTTTTCGAGGAAGGAAAATATTTGTACTACATAAAACATCCCATTTGAGGCCCCTGATCACATCCAAGCTAGCCTATCAACTAACACTCCCCCAACCTCTCCCAAGTACATGATGTGTTCCATGTATCCTTCATGAGGATGTACATACCATACCACTCATATGTATAAAATCCATTTTTCTACCATTGGTTAATGATATTTAATATAAGAACAATTTAGTAAAGATATTAGATTATAGATAAAATGTTGTATGAAAGATGAAATCTCCCAAGGTCTAACTATTGAGGTAAAACCACTAGTGTACGGGAGAATCATGAGAACTGTAAGTGGTGACAAAAGGGAAGTACCCTCGTCCTTTATAGTATACGAAACAAAAACTGATTAGTGATATTTTTGAGGTGGGAAAATGTAATAACATGAAATTTTATAAATGAAATTACCTTCTGAATGAAGCAATTCTATAATATGGATGTAGTTAATGGTAGAATATGCACTACATTGATTATTTTAGAGAAATTATAAAAATATAACTTTTAAGATATAAATACCATTTAGCATATTAACCATTGGTCATATAGTGTTTGTACAATGACTATTAGGATTAGTATATAATAATGGTTATGATAATGTGTTTATTGCATCGATGGATGGAGAGATAAACTCAAAGAATATGATCAGGCCCTATTAAGATAATTTATCAGAACTACCAAGAGAGACTGCATCACTGGGGTTTTTCATTTAACTAAGCCCAGGATTGAATTCAAGAACTAAAGCAAAAATAACCATATATGGGATGTGGTTTAGATTATAAATATCACAACCCAAACAATTTTTTTGAACCACCCAATGAAAGCCCCATGATCACAATCTTTTCCCTTTGGACATACACTGGTATTTTATAGTGTTACGTATCTAGAACCATATACTCTAAATTTTTATATTTTATTTTTTAACACACACACACACACACACACACATATATATATATATTTTCTCTTATTATTACATTATTTATGATTATATAATGATTGATAAAAATTAGTTTTTGACATGAAAAAACTAAAAAAGTATTTTAGTAAATATATTTTTTCAACTAGGACAATTTTTTGATGAATTCATGAATTTTATTAATAAATTTTATTTCAATAAAATATTATTATTAAGTAAATTTTTTAGTTATTTAAATTATAATATAATTTAATGAGGTCTAATATATTTTTTATATGGGTTATACAGTTGTTATTACAGAAAAACTATTTGTTTTAGTAAAAATAATATTTTTTTTAAATTAAAAATTATAATATTAAGAAACTTATTTCTATAAAATAAATAACAATTTTAATTTTAGAATGTAAAAAATATGAAATGGTGACTTTTTCACAATTTTTTGAGAAATTTATTTTTTGGGTACTAATAAAATATTATATAAATGTATGTTTAGAATTATGACTTCTTAATATACAAAAAGTTTTGTAATAAATGTTATAAAGGTTATCCATAATGGAACATATATTTCTTAATTCTGATAATATATTTTTGAAGTTATTTGTTTAGTTTTATAAAACTTAATGAGTCATCTTAATGTTATATATTTTATTGGTTTCAAAACCAATTATTTATAGAAAATACTCAATTCTACATCATGAAGGGTGTCACACGAATGATATAGGTTTATAGGTTTATAAAACAGTTAAACCAAATCTTCTTCAGTATAAACCATTTAAAACAACCATGGTACAGTCTGTGGTTGTGATTATTTGATCATATTGATTCCAAATACTATGTTTAGAAATTATTAAAAAATTCCTCCACTTTTTCAATAAATACCATCCCATGCATTTTTTGCACCATCAAAAGGTAAGGGTATATCTAATACTATTTTAATTTCATGAGCCTTCATTGTAACAAGATATTTTTATTTTAAATTCTCTATATTGTAATGCTTTTACGCATATATTTTATTATACATATAATTTCCATGTAGTGAGAGGCCAACATTCACTCTCATTAAAACCTCTAATGATTCATGTTGTACACCAGTAATAAAACCAAAATTACCATAAAATTTTATATACCAATGATTTTTTTGTGAATACCCATACCCATTTCTACTCAAAGTTATCCACCTAGATGTATATGTGCTTCATTGATTGCAGACTTATAGGTATTTTACCCACACTCTTAAATCATGGGATTAAATGAGATGAAACATGTTCTAATGTGGAATTAAATATGTAAAAAACAAGAAAATGTACCAAATATGAATATTATTGGTGGGACATAAATTATATAGACCTCCATTGAATTTGGGAATGTTTTTTATCTTAATAGATTCCATGTATGGTGTGCGAGAGGTTATACTAAGAAGATTATATTGTGATGTCTCAATAGTTGTATTAACATATGCTTAAGATGCAATATTTTATATTGTTTCCATATTACTTAATTTCCTTGATTCCATCATCTTATACGAAGCTTCATTATTCATGGTTATGATTCTTACCCAATTTACTTGACTTTGATATACCACTTTACAAGAATTTATGGCATTCATTATATTATGCTTCAATTATTCCCCTACATGGATTTATATCTCAACTCTTTATTATGAACATCACTAGGTTATACTATTCATCATTAGAATGTTAATGCAATATAATGGTATTTTTTGATTTTTTTAATTACTGTTTTTATACCCACGTTTCAATTCATGACGTTATGTGTATAATTTTTCAAGAAACTTGGACTTGAAAGTTTTTTTTTGATTTTTTAGGAGTTTCTTCATTTAATATATCAAGAATTTAGAAGTGTCAAATATATGGTTTGTCATATATAAATCTACTACATGTTTTAAAAACATTGAATTAACTACTTTTTAACTTTGGCATCTTGTTGTTGTATGCTCATTATATTATCTTGGTTCGCTTGAACACAATAATTCTATTGTGTCCCTCTTTTATATTCTTTATTGCTTTATATTTAGTGTCAGTACGATAATGTTCCTAATAATAGTGCAATGTCATTAATGGAATGGGTAGAAATAAAACATGGAGCTTTTTTAATTCAATTACACCATAGAGAATTAGTCGTTCTTAAGACCACAAATTTAAATAAAGATAAATTCTATTAAAGACATTCTCTGTATTTGAAGCCATGGATGTGGTCTTTAAAAATAAAGAGATCCAGATTTTTCATGGAAGTGCAATTAAACTATAAAAAATTCAGATTTTATTTTATTTCGAATCATTGGAAATTTATGTCTAGATTTCATTCATTCATGGAATTTTATCCAAAATAGAGAGTAGAGTATTATCCAGAATAAGATGAAGTTATCTTGATGTTGATGCTAAAAAATTCAATTCATTAAGAGGAGAAATACACAGTTCAATATACATGAATGTTTTTACATGTAAATCCTCAAATCATGTATGGTAAAAACTTCTCAACAATTAAAAATGTATATTCAATGATATTTGATTCTAAATATCAATAATTATACAACAAGTATGAGGATTTTTAGATTCACCAAAATGAATTTTTTGATGTATTATTTGGTAAAATTAACATTATTATGATAGATATGAATATAATTAGATAAAATATCTATGATAAAAATGTAAAATGGTTCATGAGATTATTAAAATTTTGTTTTAGTGAACGATATTAGTGGTTAGAGACATTAACAAAAAATAAGTGTTGCAGGATTATATTCATAGAACTCTCATTGTATATAAGATGAGTAATATAGAAAATAAATCAACAATGATGTATAATTATCTTGAAGTAATGTGATGAAATGAAAAAACACAGTATTGAAGAAGATCATTAAAAAATAAAAATCAATACAGTGATTTAATTCATATCCACAGGCCAAAAAATGGAAATGAAATATTCATAATCAATTATCCATTTTTTTACTTTTGATATGAAAAAGTTGAACACCTGGATGTAAATTGTGAAAAATATCTTCCAATTGTTTTTTGAAGATGAATTACCCACTGTGCAACAATATAAGAATATTAAAGGAATAAATAATTTTGTATTAGTTGTTATTTAAATAAGAAAATTAGTATCACTAGATTCTGTTAACATATAAGTAAAAAAAGTGGAGGAGATTGAGGAATATAAAACCTCAGGAATGATGTTCTTGTGGCTATCAAAAATGAACTATAATTAGAGAAATTTTTTGATTAAAATAATTATGTTTAATGATGATTTTAAATAAGTATTATACTAAAATATTCTATTTATGATATTTATATTGTAGGCTAAAATCAAATAAGGACAATTTCCTACTACAAAATAAGCCATTAATAGTGCTAGAATCGACGTTTATCAGTACTAAAAAGGCAATGACTATAGGAGAGAAATTAAAATCCATAGTTTTTAATCAGTTATATAAATGAATAGATAAAGTAACACTTTATCAGTGCCAAAAAATCTCTCCTAGTGGACTCATTTATTAGTACTTTTATATTCACTCATAAAGGACCCAATTTATCAGTGTAATTATTTAGTGCTAAGAAAGGAACCCTTTATCTCTTCAACTAAATGCCCTGATAAAGAGGAATAATGCAGTGTGTTGTAAAAATAAACTACATCAATAAAAATAGGGCATAATTTAGTATGCTGTGACAACACACTACAACACCCGAAACAACAGTTTGAATTAGTAAAATTAGGTGAAACAAATTTAAGTGAAATAAAATTTAAAACACAAATAAAATAGAAATAATTACATTATAGAGAAAAACAAACAAACATATATAAAAGAAAAACCCACCACTTATCATGAAAATGAAAAAACCTTTATAATAGTAAAATTATTATGTTATTAATAATATGATGAAATAATTAAAATAAATTGTTACATTTAGACTAAACCTTGAGTCATTCCAGAAACATTTGTATCAGATTGAGTTGTGGTTGATTCATGCACGTCACACAATTTTTTGTTTATCCTCAAGTATTATATATCTTAAAATTAACTAAATAAATATAATATTATAATGATATGAAAATTAATAATTTAATATAAGATAAAATTATGAGAAAACAATCTTGGATTATTTTATCGGGTTTTGCGATGTGATGCACATTTTGTACTCAAATGACACATATATATTGAAAAGATGAAATTATACTCATACTAGTAACACTATAAATCATATTTATGTGCATTGGATTCCTAAATGTCCCAAATGACATAAAGAACATTTTACTTTAGTATAAGAAATATCCAAATGCATTTTCTTTGTTTTGAGTATGTCACATGTGTACAGAAATATCATTTTAAACAGGAAACATAAAATTTGAGTCATACCAGTAACATCGTGTCATGGTTTTCTATGAGACGAATTCCTTCACAAAAAATAAATTATGAATAATTTTATTTAATTATCAATAAAATATAATCATGTTTTCTTAGTTTTCATTAAGTGACACTTTTTAAAATAAAATGTCAGTTTTAAACTGATAACAAACACTTCGAGTCATACTGAGAACATTATATATAATATTTATGTGGCGTTGATTCTTATATGTCAAAAATTAATTAGGGATAATTTTATTAAACCATAAAAACAATATGAATTAATTTTCATAGTTTTGAGTTTGTTAGTTTTCTTTTCTAATAAAATTACTGTCAAATTTATATTAAAAGATCCAACAAGAGTTATATCATTAAAAAGGTGATTCAGATTTAGGTTTAGATGATTAATACCCATCCAAAATTACATATGGATCATTTTACTAATGTATTAAATCAATAGGAATGTGTTTTTTCAATTTTTAGTATGTCACTTTTTTAACAAAAATGTCATTTTAAAGAGGGAGAAGGCACATTGTGTCATACTGGTCACATCATGTGGCGATTTCATGTGAGATTGATTACTAAACTTAAAAATTCAACAATTAATCATTTTAATAAAATATAAATAAAATATGAATTATTTTTCTTAATTTTCACTAACTGACACATTTCAATCAAAAATGTCCACTAAAGACTAATAACATACAGGTTGATTCATTTTCAGCTCATCGTGTATCAGATTTAGGTATGACTGATTCCAACACGTCAAAAATTACTGATGGATAATTTTTCTAAAGGTTAAAGAAAAAATAAACGTGTTTTTTTTGTTTTTAGTATGTCAGTTCTATTTTTTACTAAAATTAATGTCAATTTTAAATAGAAAGATGCACATGGAGTCATACTACTAACACCATGCATTATATTGAGGTGAGTGTAATTCATACATGTACCAAATGACATATGGATAGTTTTCATAAATTATAAAATAATTATTTATTGTGTTTACTCATCTTTGGAAACATCACTTATTGTTTTTACTAAAATGTCATTTTACACATGAAACATACACTTTCAATCATACATGCAACATATTATATTGGTATAATGTGAGAATAATTATTACATGTCACAAATGACATATGATTATTTTTTACTATGTTTTCATGACAATCAGAACATTTTTTCTTAGTTTTTGATGACTAACACCTTTTGAACTAAAATGTTAATTTTAAACTATCAATGAAAACATTGAGTCATGTTAGGAAAATCCTATATCAGATTCAAGAATAGTTGATTCCTACACATCACAAATAAATTATTGAAAATTTTATTAAAGTATAAAAAAAATATGAAGGACTTTTTTTTGGAATTGAGTCTGTTAGTTTTTTTTTCCAAAATTATATTCAATTTTATATAAAAAATATCACTTGGAGTTATACCGGTCATGTTACATGTCATATTAAGGTTTGGATGATACCTACATATCCCATGATTCTTAAGTATCATTTTACTAATGTATCAAAATAATCATAATCTGTTTTTTTTAATTCTGACTACATCAATTTTTTTACAAAAATTACATTTTAAATAGGAAAAAACACATTGATTCATATAGTTCACTTTGTCTGTTAGTTTGATGTGATTAAAATTCATACCTATTAAAAAAATTAATAATTTAATAAAATTATCATGACAATATGAGCTTGTTTTCTTAGTTTGCAGTGATTGAAACTTTTCTGAACTAAAATGTCAATTTTTAACTAACAATGGAAACTTTGAGTCATACCAGACTCATCTTGTATTAGATTATGGTTAGGGTAATTCTTACACATAAAAAATAACTTAGTAATATTTTATATAATGTTATAAAAAATATGAATGTGTTTTTTTGGTTTTGAGTTTGTAAGTGGCCTTTTTTTCTAACTTTTATTTTAAATAAAGTGACAAAATTGGATTGATACCAGCCACACCGTAATTCAGATATATGATAAGACAATTCTTATAAATCCTAAAATATTTACGGATTGTTTTATTAATTATCAAAACATTCTGATTTTTTTATTCGATTTGAGCACGTCACTTGTGTTCCTTAAGAAAATGAAATTTCAAACAAGAAACCCAATATTTAACTCATACCATTAACATATTATATTGGTTTGATCTTACACGAATGACTAAATGTTACAAAAGAAATATAAATAGTGTTAAACAATTATCTGGACAATCAATGTGAAATTTCTATCTTTTGAGTGAGTGGCACTTTATGAACTAAAATTACAAATTTAAACAGATAATCTACACTTTGAGTCAGGTTGGAAATATTCATTATTGTATTGGGGTCAGGATGGTTCCTATACTTCAAAAAATAAATTATGTATTATTTTTATAAAGTATTAAAAAAATTATAATGCTTCTTCTTGATTTTGAGAATGTCAGTTGTCCTTTTTACTAAAATTAATGTAAATTTTAATTAAAAAGATGCATGTTGAGTCTTACCAGTCACATCGTGCCTCAGATATAGGTGAGGCTGATACATAAACATCCTCAATGTCTAATTTATTGTTTAATTAATGTAACTCAATAATCCAAATGCATTTACTCAATTTTGAGGATTTAACTTGTGTTTTTTACTAAAATTTCATTTTTAATTTCAAACACACACATTGAGTCATACCAGTTACACCATGTGTCCTTTTACATGATATTAATTCCGACATGTGAAAAATAAATTAATTTTTTTTTTAAATTATCAATATAATTTGATAATTAGTTCTTAATTTTTAGTGAGTGACATTTTTTGAACTAAAATATCAATTTTAAACTAATAATTGACACATTGAGTCATACTGGGAACACAGTGCATCATATTTATGTGTAGATAATTCATATACATAAAAAATTAATTATATATTATTTACTTATTTTTTTTAAATAATTAAGGGGTTTTATCAGTTTCAAGAATGCAATGTATGTTTTTAACTAAAATGTAATTTATAAATTAAAAACATACAGTTCTGGTCATATTGGTCAAGTCATGAATCCGATTTAGGAGAAGATTATTGAGTATGTGATGTGAAATTTAATTTCAATCGACTACACAAAGATAGAAAATAATGAAATGTAACATCTAAATATAAGGATAAAACTCATTCCACATGAAATTATTTATCCAAAAGAAACATGTTATATCTTTTCTAGATCAGTGCAGATGATTTAATAAAAAATTTGACATCACCAAAGTTTTGTGAAAAAATAATTATTTAAGAAAAATGGAATATAAATTAAATTTAAAATATTTTACATAATGGTGAAAAAATTACTAAATAAGAAGTAAAAATTTACCAATTCATGATGGTTTTACACTTTCATGGCTCATTTCATGGTTTTTGTTTTAATAATTGAATCTTCGAAGTCAAATCTCTAACGGTTTTGAAAAGTTTTGAACAGAACACCCCAACCAATGATAAAGAATTCACTTATATAAAAAAACAATTATTAAATTAGTAAAACTATATAGAAATAAATTAAACATAAATATGAAACAATACATCAATAAAATGTAAATTTTTAACAAAAACCATAAAATTTGATTCATACTAGGTAAACCGAGTTTTTTTTGAGGTATGGTATATTCCTCTATTTATTTTTATCCTAATTGTCTTTCAAAACTCTGGGAAATCTAACAATATTTACATCAATGACATAGAATTTGGAATTTGTTGTAGAATAAAATGAAAATCATATCATTATGGTTGAATCATCCTTTTTAAGGGAATATTCATAGTATATGAATGGATCATCCTTGTTGAAAAATTTATACATTCCTTGAAAAAAAACCATTAGTGAAAACATATCTATGTTCAATTATTGAAAAAAATATATTTACATATGTGTTTTTTGGGACATAATAAAATATAAGTTTCCCTTTAACCGTCATAGAGATTACAGACTCCATAATAAACCATTTACCTTCATTAATGGAATAAAATCTAGTATGAACCACAATAAAGTTTTAGAAGACATTATAATCTATTATAAATTTTTACCAATTTTTATAGTATTAATCATCAATATATCCCTTTATAGGATCAAAATGACACTAAAATATGATGAATCAACTAAGTATTATTTTATTATGCCATCGATTAGTATATCCTTTTCATTATTCTTGGTGATGATAAACTATAACTGAACATCATTATTATTAGTACATCAAATTGGGGATATCTTTATTTTCTTGTATTTTTTATTTAGGATGTTTATGAGTTTTTTATTAATGATCTTGTGAACATAATCGTTTTACATAATGAATGTGTACATTCATAATTAATGTTTCTTCTATGGATTTCACAACAATTTTTTGTATTATATCATTAATATAATTAATGAATTTTTTTTCCAAATAATACCACCACACACCAAAGTGAAAACAATGTATTATTAGTTTATGAAAATTAATGATTTAGTTGATGAAATTTTGTTTTCCCTTTTTTTGATATTTTGGATTATACTACTAGATTCTTTTTCAAACCATTATTTGTACAGATTTTCTATTTTACAAGATATAAATTGATATTATTTTTTCATTTTCAATGATCTCTTTATAAAGCTGTTTATCTTCATTCGATTCCATGTTTCCTTTTTCACTAGTCCTAATTAATTAGCACAATTTCTTAATTATGGTTTTCATCGAATAGTAATCTCATAAACCTGCTAACTTTGGTTGTTAATTACATGTATATTTATTCAAATAGTTTATCTAGTTTATATAGTAGATTTATAAATGGATTGGTGTTTTATCAATCTCATGTAACTATTGGATCCACTATTAAGACCATTTCTTTTTAGTCTAGATAATCCATGGGAAAAAACAACATCTATTTTTTTATTTTTCTCGTTATTCTTGGAGAGGTATTTCTTTCGAACATCACTAATATTTGATAGTATTTATAATCTATTAATTTAAATTTTAGAATATGATAATAAATTTTAAAAAATAATTGGTGTTTTCTTCTTGAGGATAAATATCCCTCCACAGAAATTCTTAAACAAAATCCCATAAATTAGTGTTGAAAAACATTTTTAATGAAAAAACATGCAATAAATTCACAGTTTCTCATATCTTATATAAGAAGTTTTATCTCACCTTTGAATAGTTTTTCCTAGTAAAACCTTTGTGTGATCCCCATTAAACTCCACTTCCCAATAATTCTATTTTTTCCATTCCATAACTTTATATCCTTATCATAAAAATTCTATACCTCTACCTCTTCCTCATTCCTAGTCTCTATCTCCATCTTTGTCTATGTCCCTCCTCCACCTCTACCTCCACCTCTTCCTCTTCCTCTACCTCAAATTTTTTTTAACCATTTTATTTTTTATAGGAAAACACTTTTCATAAAATTGATTTCTTTTATCATACTTCACCTTGAGAAAAAGATAAAAAATAATATATAGTCATCCTGAAACTAATTCTTCACACCCCAAATAAATTTCTAAGGTCCCATCTTAAACTAGATCAGAAACATAGAAGGTAATCACCTCAATGTATTTTCATAAACATTATTACAACATGTACATTGGCTACTCATCTCTAAATAAATTTACTTGTTCTTTTGAGTATGCAGGTTTTCAAAAATCATTGTACTACTGAGAAAATATTGGAAAAAATCATGTTAAAACATAGACTGAAACAAGTAATTATAAGTTTATCTATTAAATATTGATTTAAATATTTTAAAAAATCACAATACACATCTTGTATGGTATGTTGGTTGGATATCCACACATTAGATCTAAAAAATTATTTTGGGTATTAAGATTTACTACGATCAACATCCAATGTGGATTAAAAAAATAATAAAAAATAAATAATAAAAAAAATAAAAATATATTTTATGTGATTATATTGTATAGTTTTAGCAATGAATTATAGGAATAGAAAAGAGTATGCTGACTGTTATATTTTTCTCAAATACATCAAGTATCTTATCTCATTTTCTTTTAAACTGCTTCCTCATCCAAAGTATGTTTTTCTTTAGAAATGATACATGGATTTATGAATCCAAATCATGATCTTCATAGTTTTACCACTATGTAGTAGTAATATAAATTACCATAGAAAATATGAATATATATTAACTTCAATAAAAATATTATATCAATGTTTGGATAGATGCATTATGAAAATATACACAATGATTTTATTCACATCTAAGGCTCTCGACTATTCAAGCATGGGAATCATAGTTATATTCTCTAGAAGAACAACATCTATCATTGAAATTCTATATATTTATTCATTATATGGTATGTAAGAAATATTTCTGCCTTTAATTGTTTCATAGCCAATATGTTATTATGCTAATAAATGTCTCTCTGGAATTTGAAGGGAGAAGTTACTCCCAGAAAGTCCTTCCGATTTCTTGGTCAGTTCACTAGATTTTTTTTGATCTGAACAACCATTTACACAAAAAATTATCAATCTTTAATACCATAACTAACTTCAAACCTTTTTCATCAAATTTTATAAATTTTTCATATGAAAAAAAATTCTTAATTAAATTCCCCATGTATCTTTATATGATTAGATGACTGTGCTGTGAAATTTCAAATAATACCATTGGATGTTGCAATATATATATCATCATGTGTAACATGGAACTTAGTAGTTAGATAATGAGATACCTCAATCCCCACTATCATGTGATATTTTGGGATTTATTTCTTATTTCACTTCTATCTCATGAAATTATATATTGTAGCCCTTGAAACTAGGTCGTGTGTGGGTTTTCATAGAAAGAAATCACATAAAATTGTACCCTATCAAATTTTGGTAATATAAAGTTATCAGTTGACGTTTTAAGCATATTTAGGAGAAATAATAGTGAAAAAATTTATTACCTCAGGTAAGGTATGTATTTTATGGGAATGACTAGCCCCAAATCATGTGGGTCCATTTGGTTATTAGTATGTGGATCTTGGTTGAACAAATGGTTTTCTTTGATCCTTTATCATATATTGATCTCCCAAACCATATGAGTAAAGAATTCCTTATAAAGAATCTATTTTTTCCTAAGAAAATTTCACCATATTATATTTATCTTCATGTGGTTTTATCTTATCTAAATATGTCATTAGAGACAGTCCAAAACACACTACTCTAATGATACCATATTGTTCATTATGTTTCAAAGCTACTTAAATTAGTTTTTCCTCCCAATCTAGTCATTGCTAATTATTTCATCCAAACCATATAAAGAATATGAACATAATAGTTATTTTTATGTAATATTATTATAAATCATATAAAGTTACTATTATTCCATACAAACACGTGTTTCACATACTACTTTTCTATTTTCACCAACATGTTTAGCCTCCTTATTAATAGATCCTCCTTCTGTGGCTCATGACATGGAATGGAAGTGGTCTCATATTTTTATTCATCAAACTTCATATAAAAAAAGTAACATATGTTTTTTATATCACCTAAATATTTTATTATTTATTTAATAAACATACCAATTTATTCTCTAGTGAAGTGTACTTCATCCTTATGTTGCGATAGGGGAACATTAGTTTTGATACACATTCTATATTTGGAAAAAATCTTTTTCTATTTAATAAATTAATAATTTTGAATCAAATTGGATAAAAAAATATCAACTAACATATTATTGACAAAAATTTAGCTTAAATTAGTTCTCATCTTGATGAATGAAGAAATTAATCTATGTTTCATGAATTATAATGTGTCTATATTGAAATGTTGGGTGGGGATTTAATTTCCCCTCAGCATCCCTAAGTTGTTACTTGGTAAGAAGATTATAGAAGATTCTAAGGACTTATTTCATTTATTTTAGAAAAATATATTATAGAAATATTCTAAAATAGAATAACTATACAAGGAATAATGATAAATAAATCAATGTTTTATTATATAATTTTTCAATAAAATAGAGAAAGTATATCTTCACATTACCAATATATCTTTCCGAAGTGTTTCATTCATTACCATGTGAACTTGAAACCATGAATTAATATCAATCAGAACATTCGACCTAATTGTGACCACCAAATAACTTAGGAACATTGAATTGTTTGGTTCAATAGGTCGGTCAGGTCAATTCCAACTGACCACTAATTTTATACCCTTACTTCTTTGCATTATAATTTTATTTGACACTATGATTCTGCATCATCATTATTTTCTTCATCAATATGCTATTAATCCCATAATAATACTATAGTTTCAACATCAATTGTCTATATCTCCTTAGCATTGGTAACATCATCATGCATAGAATAAATTTTCTACATGAGTAGTTAAACATTTAATTTTTCTTGAATAACAGCAATGTAAACATGAATAAAGGGTTTGAGAATGTTCACATGCTCTATTGATTACTTGATAAACTCTTAAACTCCATCCTTTTATTCTACTATGAAACTATAGCATACATCCAATTTTATAAAGTGGTTAATTTAATTTAATATATTAATTACTCTACTATTGTAGGTGTAACCCTCTAAATTCATCAAAAGGATAAATTTATAGACAATTATAATCCTCATCGACTTCATCTTCTAAATAACTATTATTTAATTTTTTTTCCTTTAGAATCATACTCCATCTATTATGAAGATGCTCCTATGATTATGGAATTACACTGAATTTTATTCATCCCATATTAGGACCTACTGATAATTCTGGATTATTACTACTAAGGGTTGTTCAATAAACATAGAAGCGGATTGGGATGAATCTCAATAGAAAATTAAATAACAACTATTTGGAAGGTGAGTTTGATGAGGATAATAGTTGTCTCCTTCAAAAAATTAAATTAACACATAATAATATAATTTTTTTAATATCATCTAAAAATAATTAATGGTCCCTGACAATACCATGAGAACATAAACCCATCCCCCCTTAGGTGCAATGAATCTAACCTATCTTACAAGTCCTTTTTCCTCACCCCATCTCAAATACAAAGGATATTTGTCAAATAAGGATAATGTGTAGGGTGTGAGTATAAAAACCAATAAGAAAATAATTACATATCCTCTAAAATATAAAACAATTCATATATTTTAGTTTATGTTCATAATAATAACACTAAAAATACACATGAAAGTCAATCCACTGTGTAATAACCAATACTACATGATTATCAAATGTACCTACTTCATTTAATACCAATTAATTAGAAAAAAACATACAATTAGTTTACACCATGGTTTTTTTTTCTAATAATCAAATCATTTCACTAATATGTGGTTATAATTTAAATCATAGGAGGAGAAAGAACTATTTATATCCCTTTGTAAATAACCACTTCATAGGTACCATGAGATTATACCTGAGGCCCCAAGAATCCAAGTCTACCCCTCATGGATTACCATCACTTGTACTTATTTCATCAAAATCATGATATGGGTATAATATATCCATTTTCTTAGGAATTTCATTTGAAATATGGGTAAATATCAATAGAATTGGTTCCCTTGGGAAAGAACCACACTATCACGAACCAACCATGGTACCCTGATAACCCAATAATCGAGTCGGACCTATGTTTCTATTTTCTCCTCCACTCTAATTTCATTACTCCCAACCAAAGGCCTTACCTAGGTGATCTTTAAGCTCAACAAACCTTTATGATCCTTATTGTTTGATGACTTGAACCTGACCCCGTACAACATGCAAGTGGGAATGAGTTTTCCACAAATAATGAAGAAGAAAAAGTATCAAGGTAGTACACCCAACAAAAGAAAATCCATCGGGAGTAATGTACTAGAAGACAACAAGAAACAAACAAGATCTTATTACTACTATAAAAGTACCAAAATATAGAAATAAAACCCCAGTCCATAAGGAACAAACTCACTAAGTCCAAGGTTCAACAAGTGGATCCACCTCTAAAATATCACATCCCCTTACTTGAACCTGGATGGAGATAATCTATAGACACCTGAAGGAACAAGTAGGGTGTGAGTTAGAAAACATAGTAGGGTGTCACCAAGGATTTCAGAATAGTTTCAAATAATATATTAAATAATGGAATTCTTTAAATATTTAAATAAATATATTTTATATTTTAATTTATATTTAATAAAATAGTTATATACAATTATAATGACAGAAAATACATTAATAAAAGTATTTACACGTGAGGAAATATTTCTAAAACTTTTACTTAAATAAAACAATTACATAAACCAATTTATATAAATTTATAATTCATGAAAATTATTTTTACAACATTGGCATACATTTATATCTAAAATATAAATAACAAGTGAGCAACATGGTCATCTAAAAAATAATTATGATATTATTTTCCGCTATTGAACTTAGAACACATGATGTGATCTCAGAAACATGTGTATGCACACGACCCTATGACCCTAGCTAGAGGAGACTCATCACCCTCCCATCGGGGATGTGTCCAGTTGCATGTATGTTTTAGAACTTTGTAATAGCATATAGTGTGTGAAAATAAATCACCAACTACCAACAAATTTCTTGCACTCTTACACAATCAATGATTGAATTTTATTAATACTTCCTAAAATAAAAATGAAATCTCATTCTACCATTTAAACTCCAATTTTCCATTTGAAATCAAAGTAGATTTTAATTAAAAATATGATTCTTTAACATGATAAATCCCTTGGGTTTCTATCAAATCATTTTTAGCCATTTCTAAAAGTTTGAAATCCATTCAATACCAATTACATAAATTTAAAAATTCATTTTGAAAATTAAATTTAAAATTTTAACTGACAACATTTCCATCAAATCTAGAATTTAAATTCAACAACTCAAATAAACCAATTTCTATAAACACTCCCCAAATCAATGTAATTGAGGGGTTTCCCAATTTCCATGCTAAAAACCTTTCATGCATCCCAATTCAATTTAATTGGGTTTTATTGAGTTCAATTATAATAAAGTTTGAGAAATTGAATTTAAATCAACAGTTGAAATAAATCAAGCAATGTAAGGTTAATAAATTTGGCTAATTGGGACAGGACAACCTACATTTTTCAAAAATTGAACAGTCTCAATGAAACCCATCAAAAATAATGAAAGTGTATAAGACCTTTAATCACAACTTAGAAATGAAATATTTTATCACATATCATATATTAATAAATATTCTAAGGTGTATAAAGAGATAAAGATGAAAAACTAAAAATAACTTTTACCCATGATTCGCACCGCAAGAAAAACGATGATTAGATGCCAAATGAGGGGATACAAATGGGTTTCAGAGCTTCAACATCACCTAGGGAAGGATTTAGAATGAGTGAAATGAAATTGGAGTAGTGGAGAAAATAGAAAATTAACTAGAATACCTGTTTAAAAATAATATTCTTGCTATTACATGACATGTATTTCTAATACATGTCATAAACAAATTGATTTCATAACCAATGAAAAATGTGTCACCTTGAATTAAACACTGACGTTTGATATTTAAAACTGATCATTAATTCATTCACAATGTGTAAATAATCATCACGATGTATACCCATCAAATAGTTATTCCTTTCATGACTTGCATCCGGCAACCATTACACGCCATTTATCTGCGTTACATGGACTGTAACCCTTCAACATCTTGTAGAAAAGTCCCATTAAAGAATAGAGTCCAATAAATCCAAGACATCACCACTATAGGTATCCAACCAATTCAATCACAAACCTTCGTAATCAATGAACAATGGAACACTATGACATGGATAAAGATGCACCTTTCTGATCATTAATGGGATTACACAACCTCTACACAATAAAACATTTCTATCCCAAAAGAGACTATATAGAAGATTCCATGCCAAAAAGATGAGTCCACTACTCTCTCAATAGTGCATCAGGTTAAAATATGTCATGATTAATAGAACTATGCTTCCATAGCACATGAACCAAAGGTATCATCCTCCCATAAGTGCATTGTTCATAGAATCAACTATCCTGACTGACCGCTCAGTTAAAGATAAACGAAGTTCAATTTCACGAACAAACATGGTCAAAATGAAAGATGGATCAGAGATATAGTTTCTCATTTGAGATACATGGAATATATTATTTATCGATGTCAGAAGTAGTGTAAGTGATTGATAGTATGCATCTTTCCCCACATGATAACAACCTTTAAAGGTCCCTCAAAATAAGGAGAAATCTTCCCTTACCTCCCAAGAAATCAATGAACCAACCAGGGTGAAATATTCAAGAACACCTGGTCACCAACTGATAAATATAATAGTCTATGTCATTGAACAATATAAGACTTATATTGGATTGGTTTCATCAAAATTCTCGGATGAATCAACTAAATATTTTTTGTCATCTGTTGTACCAAATATGGTCCAACATTGGATATTTCCCAGTCTCTAACCAACATAAAATAGATTTATAAGGCCGGATATACAAGGAAGCAAATTGATCCCTTATTATTGCATACTGGTAACTATTGTTTTATGAAAAATAAACCATCCCCAAATGACTATGAAAATATACAATGATGTCGTGAACACACAAGTAGAGAATATCTTCAAGAATCTGTATAGCGCTTTTTGTCTAGCAATTCAACTACAGATGGTTGGCATTACTTAAATGAGACCTAAGATCCTACTGCCTCTTGAAGGTCTCTCATAAAGAGAGAACTAAACCAATGATCCCTATTATGGACTCTAGAATATGGAACTCCGTAAAATTGAAAAATCACTTTTCAGTTGAGATTCACCAACTCCTCAAATTTGGTTGTATCAAAAATGGGAATGAGCTGACTTGTTCATACTGTCGATCACAACCCATATAAAATTATCTTTTCTTTGGGTATGTGGAAAATCAACCAAAAAATCCATAATGGTTTAATCCCAATTCCAAGTTGGGGCAGGAAGTGTATGAATTAAACCTGAAGGATTATAGTGCTTGTATTTTACCTATTATCTTGTGTAGAAATGAGAAAAAAAACTCTGCAATTCAACATATAATCCCTAAAAACCATATTTTTCTCCACATGTATTAGATCATATTAGCGGTTCCAAGGTTCAAAATCCAGTAATAATTATGGCAATACCCTATCACATCCTTCCTTAAAAAATGACACAATGAAGATATGTTGATTACATATAACCCCATCTTTGGAGAATGTCCACTAGGAAAATATATTCCCACCATTAGAAGAATTTATAATGCTACATCATGAAGCTCTTGATCCTAATGAATCATATCGAGTGGAGCCGATGTTAACTGAACAATGGAAAAATAAACATTATCCCCTTTCTCCTAAACACCAATATGCAACTGTGTAAAAACAATATCCACCAAATTCCACTATTCTAACGATTTATTCACTGCATGGGTTGGAAGTTTCCTTTTTAACACATTAACAACAAAAGTCCATTTCCCTGAGGTATAAGAAATGTTATAGTCAAAATATTTTTGTTACCCCACCCAATTCTTCTGATAAAGATACTAATCTGTTTGAGAGAAGCTATTAATCAAGATCTTATAGCCTTAAAAAACGGTGAACATTTCACCATAAAGGTAATGTTTCCAACTCTTATGCACGTCCATCACAGATGCACGTTCAAGGTCATGTGTAGGATAATTCTTCTCGTGTATCCTAAGATGAAAATATCCATAAGAAACTACATGACGTCACTGTATAATAATAAAACCCAAGCCTGAACCTGATGTATCAAAAAGACCACATATCTCGGCCTAACCTCTATAAGGGTCAAGAATAACATAGTTGAAAAAAGACATTTCAAATCAGAAAAATACCTTGACATTTCTCATTCCAAGAAAACATAACCCCAATCTATGTTACAATAGTCATCAAAAAATCCAATATTGAGAAGTCCTTCATTAACCGGAAATAATATCGGGCTAATCCCAGGATTCTCTAAATCTCATAGACAATACATGGTTTCTACCAGGTCATAAAATCCTTCATCTTTTTAGGATCATCCAATATACCTTGTACATATACCATGTTACCCAATAATTTCACTTCATGAATCAAGAAATCACACTTTAAAATGTTAGTATAAAGTCTCTAATTTCACAGTAGAATAAGAACTATTCCCAGATGATTCCCATGATCCTCCTAAAATTTAGAGAAAAAAAATATTTCATCTATAATGACTGTACCATCTTCAAAAAATGGTTTTTTGTATATCATATTATTTTATTGTCAGTTGATGGTAACCAAATCTACTGTCGATCTTTTAAAACCACTTCACCCCTTTCAACTGATCCAACAGATCATCAATACTTGGAAACAAGTAATTATTCTCTACCATAACTTTATTTATATTTTGGTGATTTACACATATCCAAAGAGAACTATTTTCATTTTTACCATAGTGAATGGGGGATTCCCAAGATGAAACTCCATGGTTTATAAATCCTTTATTAAGAGTACATTCTAATTGGTTCTTCAATTTTTTCATTTTATCTAGTTCCATTTGGAAAGAGGGAATTGAAACATGTTGAGTATTAGACATTAGTTTAGTAGAAAATTCAACCCCTTTATCGGAGGCAGAGCAAAGAAATTAAATGAAAACACATTGGAAAACTCTATGAAAACTGTAGGAGAATAACAATTTAAATATTACCACTCTAGATCAAAATAAAACGCTGATATTACCTTCACAAACTCTGGACAATAAGGTTCTTCTCTCGTTGAATAGGGGTCACATTATCCTAGGATGACAAGAGGCACACCACTTGGTGTATTAAGGTAGAACCATCAACGATGACAGTAAATATGGACTTTATTTGCAATGATCAAATCCATACCGAATATGATGTTAAGAGATTTCATGTCGATCACCCAAAAACTTCAAGCCCTCTCGACATCTAATAGAGAGAAGAAATAAGAAGGACTACAAAGGCCCCGCTCTCTCTCCAAGCCATCTTGACATATAATAGAGATAAGAAACTAGATGGGTTTTTAAGAATCCAAGGTTTCTTGGAGGTGTTTTCTTTTTTAATAATAATAAAATATGTTTTGTTTTTTTATAAAAATTAATGTTTTAAATATATTTTTTTGGAAATATATTTACCAAGTAAAACCCTAGGATGTGTCATAAGGGTATTATTGAAGTTATGAATATAAAATAAGATGTTTATTTTCTAGATATTTTAGAGATTAAACGAAACTTTGATGGAACACCAAAATTGATTCGTGATGACATGGACAATTAATTATCAAGTGGTCGGTATTGAAAATTAAATTATGATGATTTTTTAATATTGAGTTTTTAGAATATGAGAATGTGAATTTTTTTTTCAGGATGAACAATATTGTGTTATCTAGATGGAGAATTTATGTTGGTGAAATATGAGTTTCCATAAGAACAATATATATAGGTGAATTCTTAGGTCTTATGAAAGAAAAATCTATGATGTTTATATGTGTGTTTATTATTTTGAAATTCTATAAAATATGTTCCTGAAAGATAAAAAAATTAATATTTTAGTGGTAAAATGTTCTACTTATAAATTAAAGTAATAAATAGTTCAATTTATATATTCATGTATATGTGGATATACCAAGTCATTATCAGATATCAAATTATCAGATGAATACTTTGAAATTATAAATGAATGATGTTTATAACAGTTCAATATTGAATAAATCTTATGATTTTAATGGACTATGCTTTCTAAATGTTTTAAATAGGATGCTTCCAGATGGGGGATTTTATACAAAGGAGAAGCTGATTGAGATGTTCTCAAAAATAATAATTTGTATAATCTTCCAACATGTTTTTAATCTATAAATTTTTTTAATTCAATAAAAATTGTTCATTAAACAGTGAAAGATAAAGTTATTCTATGGAAAAACATCATTTTTCTATATCAATATCTTAAAGTGGTTATTTAAAAAATCATGTTTGTGGAAGGACTTTCGAGAAGTATGTTATTGATAAACTAAAGATGATTTTTTTGAAGTCACATTCATTTTTCTGATGTTGATATCCAATTTCAATGATCAATATAACGAACCATACTTTACATACATTGTCATTATGTTAGAATTTAAGCACATTTATTATAACATGTAACAAAACCAAGAAAGGACCGTATAAGTATAAAGTCTTTAGAAACTGGGAAACATAAACAACTGGTTCATAAAGCATCAACTTTGCCTCCCACTTATTTCATCATATCTAGAGTCCCTTTTTGGAAAATCCTACTTAATAACCTTATTCCAGACCTGGGGAAATAAAACATACAAAAGGGTGAGCTCAAATGCTCAGTAAGGGTAAACAAAAGAAATATCAATCACATCATATACATAAGAACATAACTTTTGGAAATCTTAACCAGCAAAAGAAATCATAATTTCATAACATGGGATAAATCATAGTAGTGAAATGTAATCCCAATAATCATAACATAAAACAAGAAACTTTGTGGTATAAACACATAATCATATAGAATCATCTCTTATTAGTCAAGACTCATTGCCAAGACTATCTTAGTGGACAAAATCCATTTCTGAACCGAGTTCACTCCTCATTTCAGTCCTGTTTCACTAAACCGGTTTAACCTGCCGCTCCAGCCATATCTATCTCATGAGATATAAAATCTTTACCCAATGAATTGGATAGAGATATAGGTCCCACCCATCTCATAATGATACCATTCTTATGTGTGCCACAAAATCATAAATCATACATCATTGCATAACCCATGTAGTAAAAATGGGATTCTTAAACAACATGACATCATAAAACAATTCATATAAGATAAAGGATATCATAAAAATAATTCCATCACAAAATAATCAAATCAATTTAATAATAGGGATAGAAATATAACCCTACATTATCTTAGATGGAAAATAATTTTGATAAAGCACTTGAACTCCATTCTTGAGGAAAATATCCTTTCTACTTCAAAAACATTTCCCTTTATTTAACATGTCATACAATTTTAAACTAAAAGAAGTTGATTAAAAATAAACATGAAAACTTGTAAAGGAAGCTTCTTGGAAATAATGTTTTAAAAATCCATTCATGCCGTATAAGTTAAAAAAACATTCTTCTCGTACTTTTGTCAGAAAAGTCAAAAAGTACCTCGTACGAAAAACGACAAAAGATTTCTTTCATATCTTTTACTAAAAACTCACCGAAGGGTAGAATTTGATTTAAAAAATTGTAGTTGGACGGAACAATATTACATATTGAGGAAACATTGACGTGAATGATAAAATACACCAAACTAAATTCTGAAGTATAAACAATCTCGGATAAAAATTGAGATTGCGAGATTTTCCCTTACCTTAGGTCCGATTTGCTTCGTAAGTGTCCGAACCTCCTGTATAATGATTTAGATAATGTTATTGAATTCTTACAGGATCATAATTATTGTTATGATATCATATATGGTCATATTCTTATCTTCTTATTAGTAATATTTCATTACTACTTGTTATTCGGGTGTTTATTAATTTTTGTTCTTATGCGCGTTTTGTCGAATAAATTCTTATTCTTCTCTTTAGGTTATAGATACCTCATTTCCAGAATGGTATTAGTGTAATATATATCATATTCATTCATTCAATTCATTTATATAATCATTATGCAATGAAGATCATTTAGAATGAGTCGCATCACATCGTGGAGACGGTATTCCGTACGTACGCACGAGTGATGATATCATTTCTATGATCGTGGAATTGTATTTGAGTGTATGCATACTATTTAAGAATCAATATAACTTTATAATAGTCATATATAGTCATTATTTACACCATTATACCCATCCAAGTATGGTGGTGGTGGAAAATAGATTACACCACGGCGTGGAGACGGTATTCCGTACGTACGCACGCGCGGTGATTTCTTTTTCCGTTGGATGGATAGATGGTGAAATAGGGTTGTTTCATACTTATAATAAAATATAAGTATATTATTGATACTTATGTTATTAGTTCATAATGAAACAAATAAAGAAGAAGAAGTGGAAGAAGAAATAAAGATGAAAGAATCGGTAACGGACATTACCTCTTCTTTGAAGTGCTTCTTTGAGACCTCCTTTTAGGGCACTAAAATAGGTCTTTGAAGAAGACCAGAAACTCTAGGATATTTTCTAGGAAAGTGGAGAGGAGAAATTGGTAGAGGTTGGCCGAGATTTAAGGCTCAAAGTGGTGTGAGGAAGAGGGGGAGGAGGTTCCCTTTTATAAGGGAGGAGAGGGGAACCTTTAGAAATATAAGAAATATTAGTTTATATTAAATCCCAACCCCACTTAAAAACTTCCAAAATGACTCATATCCGAATATTAGAAGAGATAGGGTTGTTATGTCATCAACCAATAAAATTTAGACATGTTGGTAATTTATGTTAAACATTATCAACTTGATTCATCCTTATTTATCAATTTAATTTTATTTGTGGTAATAATATTCTATATTTTAAATTACTATAAATAATTACATATGTGTTGTGAATTTTCCATAATTTGACACTTTATGACATTTTAGACCATATAAATTTTAATTTATAAATTTTAAATATTTTTGTTATTTTTAAACAATTTTATAATATGTTATTTTTATAAAATAACAATAGTGTCAATTTTGACACTATTCAATTATTTGAATTTAAATAAAATATATACAGAAGATATGTTCGAAATAAAATCTTTTATAGATACATAAAATGTCATATGTATCTAGAAAATTAGTGGAGAACATTAAATAGTTCATATAATATTTATTTTATTATTTTTAAAACCATTTATTTCATATTTTAATTACTAAAATAATTTCAACATCGCTATTGTGTCATAATTAATGATAATTATTTAATACTTAAAAATTCTAAATAAATTCCTATGATGTAGACAATTGTATTAGACTTCTGGATACTATTCATGTTTGATGTTTCATTAATTTTATCACCAAATTAAAATTATTATACTTATAAGATTTAAGAAAGTGACATGTTGTCACATTCTTTGGTTTTAATAATACTTAAATCATGTTCATGGACAAAAGTCTGTTAAATGAATCTAATCCGACCCTTAGGTGATATGGGTCGACTTTTAGTCATCCAATAGGATTTTGGCAGGTGTTAGGGTAATTTTATAATCTTATATTTACCCTTAATTACCCGATTTACCTTTAACTATGGTAAATAAAATTTACCGTAGTTACTATTCATAATGCCCAAAAATAAAAAGTAGCCTATTAAAATAATTTGGACCCACTGATTCTGAATTTGGAATCCATTTCTCAAAATTCAAAACATATAAGTTGCAGTAATTAATTTAAAATAAATCCTGTTGTTTAGAAAATGGGTTTTAGAAGTTAAAACATTGCCAAAGATTGAAATGTTTTTACATATGAATTCAATGTGAAATTAATGCTAATGATATAAATTATATTAAATGGTAAAACTTTATTCTATATATACTTTAAAACCATTCAATATTATAATTTAACCATATAAATTATCTCAATGAAAAAAGTTGTTTTTAATTAAAAATTAGCGTATTTTTACTATTCATCAAAATATGAAAGTTATCAGAAAAATATCAAAAATTTATCCAAAGTAAATTTTTATATCCTGATTCAAAAAAGAATTTTATTTTGTAAAATTGAACATATAAATGTGTCAAAAACTAGATTTAATGTGGGTGCGCCATCAAAAGGCGGCAAAACTGCATTTTTTGATAAATACTTATTTTACCCAAAAAAATTATTTTGTTCTCTTACCATGTTCTAGAAAATGTGTAAGATGAATAATAATGTTATAAAATTTAAAATTCAGTTAATACTATTCATAACGGCTAGTTTATAATATTATAATAATATATTTTTGTTTAGTGGAATTCGGTATTGCGTACTACACACACTATCGAGGAAGGTCGTGATTGCGTGCAGCGAAAGATTACTTTGATGATTTATATAACATAAAAACAAAATATTTCTCCTAAAATTCTCGGGTGTTACATTCTACCCCCCTTAAAATGAATTTTGCCCTCGAAATTCGTCACTTTGTAACAAACAGATGAGGATACCTCTCCCTCATCATATCATCCAGCTCCCATGTAGCTTCTTCTAATTGGTGGTTCCTCCATAAGACTTTCACCAAGCGAGTGGCCTTGTTTCGTTGGACTTTTTCACTACGATCCAGAATCTATATCGGTTGTTCTTCATAATAATGATCTTTCTTCCGCGGTACAACTTCTGAGCTTAGTACATGTGAAGGATCAGGTGTGTGCTTTCTCAGGAGAGATACATGGAACACCTCGTGAACTTGAGAGAGATTCGGTGGAAGCGCCAATCGGTAAGCTACCTTCCCAACACGATCCAGTATTTCAAAAGGACCGATATATCTAGGGATCAACTTCCCCTTCTTTCCAAATCTCATGACCCTCTTCCAGGGAGATATTCGTAAGAACACTTTATCACACACTTCAAACTCTAGGTCTTTTCTTCGGTTGTCGGCATAAATTTTCTGTCGACTCTGAGATGCTCTTATGTGTTGTTGAATAGATCGGACCTTTTATACCATCTCATCAAAAATATCAGGTCCTAATAGCTTTCTTTCCCCAACTTCATCCCAGCAAGTTGGAGTCCTGCATTTCTTTCCATAGAGAGCTTCATAAGGAGCCATCTGAATACTGGAGTGAAAGATATTATTATAAGAAAATTCCACCAAAGGTAGGTGTTGATCCCAACCACCTTTGAAATCCATAGAGCAAGCTCTCAACATAACTTCTAGAGTTTGAATTGTTCTCTCAGACTAACCATCTGTCTGAGGATGATAAGCAGTGCTGAAACTCAACTCTGTATCCAGAGTATGCTGAAGACTTCTCCAGAACATTGATGTAAACCTCAGATCCCGATCAGATATAATAGAAAGTGGTAGTCCATACAATCTTACCACTTCCTTCAAATATCCTGGCAAGCTGATCTAGAGATAAATCCTCTCTAATAGCGATGAAGTGTGCAGACTTTGTAAGATGATCAACTATGACCTAGATATCATTATTGCCTTTGGATGTTTTAGGAAGTCCTATGACAAAGTCCATAGTGATGTTTTCCCATTTCCATTCGGGTATGGGTAATGGTTGTAACATCCCCTTAGACTTATGTCTTTCAGCTTTAACTTGCTGACAAACCAAGCATCGAGAGACATATTCAGCAACATCTCTTTTCATTCCATCCCACCAGAATTACTCTTTCAAGTCCCTATACATCTTCGTGCTTCCAGGATGAATAGAGAATGAAGAACTATGAGCCGCATCCAGCAGCTCCTTCTTTAATTCAGGGATGGGAGGAACACAAACCCGATTCCTGAACTTTATTATCCCATCACAATCAAGGTTGAATTCAGGAACATTTATCACCGTCTTTTGTAACTTGACATCTTCTTTCTGTGCCTCTTTAATCTTCACATGTATAGATGGTTGAACATTCATTTGAGAAAGATACGATTTTTTCCCTTTCATTATAATTCCAAGATCTATCCTTTGTAAATCCATAAATATTAGATCTTTTGTGATTCTCATCATGGATAAAATGACATGGTCTTGTCGACTTAATGCATCTGCCACCTTGTTTTCTTTCCCAGGGTGGTAATGAATTGAGCAGTCGTAATCCTTAATCAGCTCCAACCATCTTCTTTGGCGCATATTCATCTCCTTTTGTGGGAAAATATACTTTAAACTTTTATGATCAATATAAATATCACACCTTTCACCATAAAGGTGATGCCTCCAAATATTTAATGCAAAGATTACCGCAACTAACTCCAAATCATGAGTTGGGTAATTTTGCTCATGTATTTTTAACTGTCGTGAGGCATAAGCTATCACCATATCATTTTTCATAACAACACACCCCAAACCCTTCTTGGATGCATCATTGTAGATCACAAACCTTTCTCCACTACAAGGCAGTGTGAGCACAGGTGCACTGGATAACATTCTTTTCAACTCCTTGAAATTCTATTCACATTCCTCTGTCCAAACAAACTTAACTCTTTTCTGAGTAAACTTGTTGAGTGGATTAGATAATCGTGAAAAATATTTCACAAATCGTCGATAATATCCATCCAAACCAAGAAAACTTTGGATCTCAGTCACTATTGTTGGTCTCAACCATCTTTCGATAACCTCTGTTTTTGCTGGATCCACAGATATCCCCTCTTTTGGGATTATGTGACCCAAAAATGAAACTCTTTGAAGCCAAAATTCACACTTGGTAAATTTGGCATAAAGCTTCTCCTTTCTCAGGGTATTCAATATAATTCTCAAGTGATATTCATGTTCTTCATTGCTATTTGAATATACAAGAATATCGTCTATAAAGACTACCACAAACTGATCAAGATAGTCTCTAAAGACTCTATTCATCAGATCCATGAAGATAGAAGGGGCATTAGTAAGACCAAATGGCATCACTATAAATTCATAGTGTTCATACCTTGTACGGAAACCCGTCTTTAGTATATCCTCTCTTTTGACCCTTAATTGGTGATACCCTGAACGAAGATCAGTCTTGGAAAAGTATTGAGCTCCCCGTAGTTAGTCAAATAAGTCATCAATGCATCAGAGAGGATATTTGTTCTTGATAGTGATCTTGTTAAGTTCTCGATAATCAATGCAGAGTCTCATTGATCCATCTTTCTTTTTAACAAACAGAACAGGTTCTCCCCAAGGTGACGCACTAGGGTGTATGAACCCCTTATCAAGATTCTCTTGGAATTGCTTCTTCAATTCCTGCAACTCAATTGGGGCCATTCTATAAGGCGTCTTTGAAATATGCAAAGCACCTGGTACAAGTTCTATTGAAAACTCAACTTCAAGATTTGGTGGGAGACCCGGTAATTCCTCAGGAAAGACATCATCAAACTCCCGTACAATGGGCATATTGTTAATCGTGATTTTCTCACCAACCATTTGAGATAAATAACCTTCGTTTAGTGGAATCAATACCCATAAAATGGAAGAAATTTCCACTGGAAGGTTATGTTCATCCTTGCATCGATAGACGATCATAGATTGATCTGGAATATGAAATGTGACTTCCCTTCTTTGGAAATTGATATGAGATCCATGTAGATAAAGCCAATCCATGCTAAGAATCACATCAAATTCCACTATAGGAAGGATCACCAGATTTGCAGGAAGCACTTCCCCACAAACTTCAATCGGAGAAGAATTATAAACTTTTGATGCGACTGTTGTTCCATTAGGGGTTGTCACAGCTAAATCAATGTCTAATTGTTGAGGTAATACGGTGATATCCTTAAAAAATTCTTCAGAAATAAAAGAGTGGGTGGATCCAGAATCAAATAAAACATTTTCTACTTTAGAGTGGATGGTAGTGTACCTTTCACCACATCGTTATCGTACTCCACATCGCTGATAGAAATTGCATGTGACTTTACTTTTTCTTTAGCCTTAAGAGTTTGTTGACGTCGACCATCATCATCAACCCTTGGATTTGGGCATTGATTGGCATAATGCCCCATCTCCTTGCACTTGAAACATTGAAGTGTAGTAGGTTCACTCTGCGTATCCCTTCCTTTGTTTTCATCATTAGACATCTTCTTCCCATCATCTTCGCATTCAAATTCCCGATGACCTTCCTTTCCACATTTGAAACATTTACTTGTACCTTTAAGACAACTCCCTCCATGTTTCTTTCCACACTTTGAGCATAAGGGAAAGCTCATCTTCTTTTCAGTTTGCTCTTTAGATTTTCCTTTGAATTCCATTTTCCTCTTCTTATCAAACCCATATGACTGATGGGTTACTCCAATCTCCATCTCGACTTTGAGAGCACATAGAATGATTTCCTCGTAGCTATTGAAGTCCCTTATGACTAACGCCCTTCAAATACTTGGTTTTAAGCCACTAAAGAATTGATCGATCTTACTCTCAGGTTGGATAATAATACCAGAAGTGTACCTTGCAAGTCTTGTAAAATTTGCTTCATAAGTACCAACAGATTCATCATCCTTTTGCTTCAGTTCAAGAAACTCTTTCTCTATCTTTGTTCAGAGAATATGAGGGAAGTACTTATTGAAAAATAAGTTCTTGAACTTGTCCCATTCCATGGACTCAATTTCATCCCTTTGCCTCGTATTCTTAATAAGATTCCACCATTGATCAGCATATCCTTCCAAATGATACACTGCTAGGACGACTTTATCATGCTTAGAACATTGAAGAACTAAAAATATCTTTTCAATAGTACTGATCCATTGTTCATCAACTAATGGATCAGTAGACCCGCTGAAAGAAGGTGGACGCTGCCTCATGAAGGATTCAACAAAATGTTGCTCCTTCCTTTGCTCGTTTGGAAGTCCTGCATGATTCATAGCTTGAGAAAGTTGTGTGAGCATGGCTACATGATTTTTCATTCCAGCTCCCCTAACATTTGGTTGCTCAGGGGGACAATCATTGCATTGCCCATCGCATTGCACATTAACACGGTTCCTTTGGGTTCCATCCATTGACAAAAACCAAGAAGAATAGTGTGAGCAACACTGATTATAATAGGAAAACCACATAATCAAGAATAAAATTTCTCACTTAAGGTCTTATCATAGGTTGTTCATGGCCATTTATAAAACACTAAGATTGTGTTCTATGCTTAGACTTATCCTTAGGGTTCTTACTAAGGCTTCCACATCCTAGTTTCCAAAGGTTGACTATACCTTTCCTCTGATACCAACTATAACGACCCATAATTTACATACATTGTCATTACTTCAGAATTTAAGCACACTTATTAAAACATATAACAAAACTAGGAAAGGACCGTATATGTATAGAGTCTTTAGAAAATGGGAAACATAAACAACTGGTTCATAAAGCATCAACTTTGCCTCCCACTTATTTCATCATATCTAGAGTCCCTTTTTGGCATATCCTACTTAATAACCTTCTTCCTGACCTGGGTAAATAAAACATACAAAAGGGTGAGCTCAAATTCTCACTAAGGGTAAAAAAAAGAAATATCAATCACATCATATACATTAGAACATAACTTTTGGAAATCTTAACCTGCAAAAGAAATCATAATTTCATAACATGGGATAAATAATAGTAGTGAAATGTAATCCCAATAATCATAACATAAAACATGAAACTTTGTGGAATACACACATAATCATATAGAATCATTTCTTATTAGTAAAGAATCATTTCCAAGACTATCCTAGTGGACAAAGTCCATTTCTGAACCGATTTCACTCCTCGTTTCAGTCCTGTTTCACTGAACCGGTTTAACCTGCCGTTCCAGCCATGTCTATCTCATGAGATATAAAATTTTTACCCAATGAATTGGAGGGAGATATAGGTCCCACCCATATCATAATGATACCATTCTTATGTGTGCCACAAAATCATAAATCATACATCATTGTATAACCCGTGTAGTAAAAATGGGATTTTTAAACAACATGACATCATAAAACAATTCATATAAGATAAAAGAATTCATAAAAATAATTCCATCACAACATAATCAAATCAATTTAATAATAGGGATAGAAACAATACCCTAAATTATCTTAGATGGAAAATAATTTTGATAAAGCACTTGATCACCATTATTGAGGAAAATATCCTTTCTACTTCAAAAACATTTCCCTTTCTTTAACATGTCATACAATTTTAAACTAAAAGAAGTTGATTAAAAATAAGCTTGAAAACTTGTAAAGGAAGATTCTTGGAAATAATGTTTTAAAAATACATTCATGCCGTATAAGTTAAAAAAAACATTCTTCTCGTACTTTTGTCGGAAAAGTCAAAAAGTACCTCGTACGAAAAACGACAAAAGATTCCTTTCATATCTTTTACTAAAAACTCAACGAAGGGTAGAATTGGATTTAAAAAATTGTAGTTGGATGGAACAATATTACATATTGAGGACACATTGATATGGATGATAAAATACACCCCGGTAAATTCTGAAGTATAAACAATCTTGGATAAAAATTGAGATTACGAGATTTTCCCATACCTTAGGTCCGATTTGCTTCGTAAGTGTCCGAACCTCCTGTATAATGATTTTAATAATGTTATTGACTTATTCCAGAATCATAATTATTGTTATGATATCATATATGGTCATATTATTAGCTTCTTATTAGTAATATTTCATTACTACTTGTTATTCGGGTGTTTATTACTTTTTGTTCTTATGCGTGTTTTGTCGAATAAATTCTTATTCTTCTCTTTAGGTTATAGATACCTCATTTCCAGAATGGTATTAGTGTAATATATATCATATTCATTCATTAAATTCAATTATATAATCATTATGCAATGAAGATCATGTAGAACGAGTCGCATCACATCGTGGAGACGACATTCCGTACGTACGTACGAGTGATGATATCGTTCCTATGATCGTGGAATTGTATTGGAGTGTATGTATACTATTTCAGAATCAATATCACTTTATAATAGTCATATATAGTCATTATTTACACCATTATACCCATCCAAGTAAGGTGGTTGTGGAAAATAGATTACACCAAGGCGTGGAGACGGTATTCCGTACGTACGCACGCGCAATGGTTTCTTTTTCTGTAGGATGGATAGATGGTGAAATAGGGTTGTTTCATACTTATAATAACAAATAAGTATATGAGTGATACTAATGTTATTACTTCATAATGAAACAACTAAGGAAGAAGAAGTGGAAGAAGAAATAAAGATGAAAGAATCGGTAACGGACATTACCTCTTCTTTGAAGTACTTCTCTAAGACCTCCTTTTAGGGCACTAAAATAGGTCTTTGAAGAAGACCAGAACCTCTAGGATGTTTTTTAGAGAAGTGGAGAGATGAAATTGGCAGGGGTTGGCCGAGCTTGAAGGCTAAAAGTGGTGTGAGGAAGAGGGGGAGGAGGTGCCCTTTTATAAGGGAGGAGAGGGGCACCTTTGGAAATATAAGAAATATTAGTTTATATTAAATCTGAACCCCACATAAAAACATCCAAAATGACTCATATCCGAATTTTAGATGAGATAGGGTTGTAATACCATCAAACAATAAAATTTAGACATGTTGGTAATTTATTTTAAACATTATCAACTTGATTTATCCTTATTTATCAATTTAATTTTATTTGTGGTAATAATATTCTAAATTTTAAATTATTATAATTAAATACATATGTGTTGTGAATTTTCAATAAATTGAAACTTTATGACATTGTCGACCATATAAATTTTAATTTATAAATTTTAAATATTTTTGTTATTTTTAAACAATTTTATAATATGTTATTTTTATAAAATAACAATAGTGTCAATTTTTACACTATTCATTTATTTGAATTTAAATAAAATATATACAGAAGATATGTTCGAAATAAAAGCTTTAATAGATCCATAAAATGTCATATGTATCTAAAAAATTAGTGGAGCACATTAAAATAAAAAGTAGCCTATTAACATAATTTGGACCCACTGATTCTGAATATGGAATCCATTTTTCAAAATTCAATGTATATAAGTTGCAGTAATTAATTTAAAATAAATCCCGTTGTTTAGAAAACGGGTTTTAGAAGTTAAAACATTGCCAAAGATTGAAATGTTTTTACCTATGAATTCAATGTGAAATTAATGCTAATGACATATATTATATTAAATGGTAAAAATATATTCTATTTATACTTTAAAACCATTCAATATTATAATTTAACCATATAAATTATCTCAATGAAAAAAGTTGTTTTTAATTAAAAATTAGTGTATTTTTACTATTCATCAAAATATGAAAGTTATCAGAAAAATATCAAAAATTTATCCAAAGTAAATTTTTATATTCTGATTCAAAAGAAGAATTTTATTTTGTCAAATTGAACTTATAAATGTGTCAAAAACTAGATTTAATGTGGGTGCACCATCAAAAGGCGACAAAACTGCATTTTTTGATAAATACTTATTTTACCCAAAAAAAATTATTTTGTTCCCTTACCATGTTCTATAAAATGTGTAAGAATAATAATAATGTTATAAAATTTAAAATTCAGTTAATACTATTCATAATGGCTAGTTTATAATATTATAATAATATATCGTTGTTTAGTGGAACTCGGTATTGCATACTACACACACTATCGAGGAAGGTCGCGATTGCGTGCAACGAAAGATTCCTTTGATGATTTATATAACATAAAAACGAAATATTTCTCATAAAAGTTTCAGGTGTTACAATCAACATTAATGGAAAAAATTTGGATTCTCACCAATACCGAAGGAGGTTTGGATTCATATTATGGCACCATGATTTGATGAATATCTAAGGAATTATTCTGACATAAAGTTTTTATGGGGGTTTTAAGATAGTCAATTGATGAATAATGTTATGTGGGAATTTCAAAATTGGGGTTTATGATTCATCCTTATTTATTATAGGAATATTTAATATAAAAAGAGAGATAATAACTTTCTAAGTGTTGTTAAAAATGTTGAAAACATAGAGCTATTGATTAGAGTATTTTAAGAAGTTGTTCCAAAGCAGAAATTTCGAATGGTATACGTTTCATAAGTAATGTTCTGAGTGATATCGTTTATATATAATCCTATAATATTTCTAATATACCACCAGGGAGGAAGATATGTGGTATATTTGGTGAATCCAATTGTTCAAAACAACACTCTCAGGTTTAGAGTTGAGATTCTTGTGAGTGATACATTTATAAACTAAAGAAACTGGTTCAAAAAATAATCGGGTTAAGAGTGATTCCTTCCCTTAATTGTTTTGGGTAAGTGTGAATCCTTCCCTATCCAATTTATATTTGTGATAGATCTTAGTTGAAAATATTTTTATTGGGTTATTCTTAATACAATCAGGAGTGGGTACCCAAAATGGGACCAAACCATGTAAAAACTATGTGACAATTATTTATTTATTTTTATTATCATAATATATGGGTAAGTATATGTCAAAGAGATGTGATTATCAAAACTATAACATGTTTCAAATTTTCATTTCCAAGAAAATTAAATTGAAAAAATATCACAATTGATTCAACACCATTCTTTATATTACTACATTTATAGAAACTCTAGTTGGTAATAGAGCGTGGGTACCTCTCTAAATCTGTTTATTGAAGTACATATAATTTAAATTATATCAATAATAGATGAGTGCCTATTTTTTATGTAAAGAACTATCATGGTTAGATGAGTATGAAGATACCTTATCTTCTTTTACTTTTCCTAGAAGTGTTACATGAAACAACCATTTTAGTTAAACCTAGACCAAAGGATGAACCAATGCCTTTTACAAAAAATATGAATGTTCACGATGATGTTAATTCTTGAAATTATATTCCTATATCTATTTCTAACAACATTTTCACAATGGTAATGGGTTTCCCAATTGGTAGGTATATTTAAGATAAAGATGAAATCATTTTTGATGAAAATGTTAATGTGAAGGAAGAAAACCACAAATATACTAAAGTAAATTGAATGAAATGAAAATTCTATAGGAAGAGGCCATTTATGAATAATACATAAGTGTACCTGAAAAAATTATTATATTCATGATAAGGATTTTGGATGTTTCGTTCAACGTTGTCATTATTTCTAAGAATCTTTCAGTACTCTAACCAAGAATGTTCTACTAATCAGTGGAAAAAATGTACTTCGTAATAGTATGAATGAATAAAAATAATTATTAACTATGGGTTATTTAAAATCTAGAAAAGTGAGAATACATTTATTATAGAGAGTTGATTCTATTCCCACATCTCATGAGATATGAAAATCCTAAAAAATAAGAGAACATGGGTAAGGCCTTATTATATTTCAGAATGATTATTCTCTCAAAATTAAAGGAGTTGGCATACTAGAAACATGATATTCAACATTTAAATACAAATATGTTCTTTTGTTGATGGACTCAAAAACATTTTTTAAGTGTTAGCCATAATATTAATGATGGGAAAGAAGTAAACCTCAAAATATAATATTGCATTATAAAAACTTTTAAAGATTGAAATATTTCTATTATGAGATAAAAAAATATTTGTAATTTGTCCAAATATATGGACCACGTAACTCTTGAGATTTGAGTGATAAGGATGATAATGAATTGTTTCATTTGAGAACTTACCATCTTGGTTATGGAAATATACATAAAATATCAATAAAATAATATTTGAGAGATCATCCTTATCATATGATGAAAAAAGAGGCTAGTTTTATAACTTGTTAAAAGGGATTAATTATCATAAAGGGACATCAAGAGATAGAGATTCGGTCAACACAACATATTGAACTATTTCAATCAAATATTGGTGGACCAATTAGATATCAGTGCCCTATAAGAAATATTTACTACATTGTCGTCATTGAATTCTTTACTCATATGAATCGAGAAATGTTTTTGAAACAAAAATATGATATTTTATAGAAGATAAAAATATTTTGGAAGTATTTTGATATGAAACAAGGTGTATATTTTAAAACATCGGGAACATATAATAGAAATGAGTTTATATGGAACTCTTTTGAATTCTCCTTGTCATGTAATGAGATTAGGAATCAATAATATGATTCTTAAAATCCATAATAGAATTGAGTAGCAGAGAGGAATAACTGATTTTTAATAAAAAAATATATTATTTATGGGTATAAATTAACAAAATAGCATTGGTGGGAAGAATTTTTTATTTTAGAAAATTTTCAAAACTAATATCTACTAAGATGAGAAATAGAATAAACCACCTATGAAAATTGGTACAATAATAAGAATAATACTAAATACTAAATATTTTTTTGAGTCACTCCTTTATTAATATTAATAATAAAAACGGGATGAAATTTAAAAAATGGGATGATGAATAAATCTTATTTGTATATATAACAAGAAAAATATTTTCATGTGATTGAGTATACGATCACATAAAATTGTGGGATCATGTGATTTTATAAAGGATATGGTTAAACTGAAATTTTATTTTAATGAATCTTACAACCTTCTAGAAAAACATAAGATAAAAACGAAGGGATTGTACATGAGTTAAAAAACATTCTCCAAGGTCTTTTGTGATGAGGAAGAATCTATGGAACACAAAAAATCCAAATTATGAATAAAACTGAAAAATGTTGATCCATCCAACATTATTGAAAAAATTGAAAATCCATTTTATACTATATGAAAACTAGGGATAAAGAATAAAACACAAATCATATCTAAAGTAGAACTAATATCACCATCCAAAGATGTTGAACATAAATATTATTCAGATGTTATGAATAAGTAGTTAGATTAGATTGATAATAATGGTACTTGGGATCTTATTCCAAGACTATAAGATAAGGATTCTAATTGAACTAAATGGGTGATATAGAATAATAATAACAAAAATAGAGATTTTATAGAAATTAATATAGGCTCTTTTGGAAGGGGTATGAACAAGATCACAATGATTAATTTGAATAAACATTCAATATTATTGCGGGACTTGAAACTGTCAACGTCTTCCTAGAAATTGATTCTCATTGAACTTAAAAGTTTATCAAATGGATGTTAGGTAAATATCTTTAAATGAAGATGTTGAAGAATGAATTTATATTTAGTAATCCAATGGATACATCCTTGTTAATAAAATATAGAATTTTTTATGATAATGAAATCCTTCGATTTTTTGAAGTAGGATCCTTAATCCTGGTTAAAAAAAATCTAATTTTAAAAAATCCTATTAAATATTTATAGAGGTTTTTTTGTAGATGATTATTATGTAATGATAACTAGGCCAATAAATTTTATTTCTTATCGTTCATGATACCCACATAATAGTTTCAGCTATTAAATATAATATATAAAAAGAGTTATTAGAATATATCAAGAGGTAAATTGATATGTCTATGATTAGGGAAATAAATTTATTTATTACGTTAAATATCAAGAAATCTAAAATTAGTAAATTTCATTCATAATATATTTATTAAAGATAATTATTACAGAATTATGGAATGTAATATTATATGGATGTTTCTAAAAATATATTGTTTGGTATGGATATGGGTAAAATGAATTTGGAAAAGGTTTTAATTCAAACAATTTTTTAAATATGATCATAATTTTATTATATCTTACAACATCTCATATTTACATTGATTATATTGTAACATTATATGCCTGATGTAAAAATGATCTAAAAGCATATCACTTAAATAATGCCAAGATAATTTTGAGATAAGCTAAAGGAACTTCATATTATTTCTTGATGTACTAGGAAATAAAAAACTTGTACTTACATTGGTTCACATATTCTGACTAGTTTAGTGATTCTAATAACCAAAACTTGACCTAAATATCAACAATATTCTTCAAAAATAGTTTTTTGTGGGAATATTAACAAAAAAATATAAGTAACATTAAGTAATGATAAATCTAAATATATTACTTCTAATCATTCTTGTACTCAAATGTTTTGGATAAAATTAAAACCTATTTATTTGAGGTTAAATTTGAAGAAAAAAATGAAATTATTTTTGATAATTACAGGGCAATTAAACCCTCTAAAAATCTACTCAACATTATTTATCTAAGAAAAATGATATTCGGTATCGTTTCACAAAATAAAATGATTTAAATGGTGATATAATACTAGAATATATATGATAGAAGAACAAATGACTATTTGTTATAGAGGAACCACTATCCAATGACACACGTATACATATGACTATTCAATATGAGTGTAATCAGGCCAATTCCCATCAACATTAACTACCATACACACCACTTTATAGTGGAAGAAATTCGCCTAGGAATCCTATAGATTTTCAATTAAAGTAACAAATGCACTAATAAATTAAGACAGTATATTATGACACTCTCCATTTATATCCAGATGTATCTAAAAAATAATACACATCATCCACAAATCCTATGTTTTCTTGGAGACCACATACTTATGAGAATTTTTTCTCTCAGTATCTTTCATAATGTATCCAGAACCATTTTTTTCAACATTTTCAAAATCATGGAATGAATCTTTTTAGAATTTGGAGACCAGCATACACAATAAAGTACATATTGAATATATACTATTTTCAAAATTCTTTTGAGTAAACTATTACCATAAAAATAAAGATAATGTGTTGTGTAAAACTTTAAATAATATGTCATCTGTTGATCCCCATAGAACACTAATAAATCACTTTATATAAATAAATTTTCCATTCATAATCCAAAGGAAAAAAACCACATACATATTACCTGGTTCATGCATAGTCCTTATCTATGAAATTTTAAACATTAAATTCAACTATAGAGAAGCATAATCTCACAAACCATCCCACTAAAACAATACACTATAGAGTTTAAAAAGGCCTTATTAACAAAATATTATTAGCATGACTTATAAAAATATTGGTATAACCCCTTATCGTTCACAATACTAGTGGACCAAGTAGTGGTATTCCACAAGATCAGATGCATGCCTCCATATACACAAGTGGTTTCTTATGAGTGGTGAGGGTATAATTTCTAAAATTTGGAGACTATTTCCTTGATATCTTAAAAATTAAATATTAAAATATATATGAAGCATTAATTTTACATTTTAAAAATGATATAGTAACTGTGGAATCTAGACATATAAATATAAAAAAACAACGCAATAAAAAAATAATACATATTATTTCTCATACACCCATATCCATAATAGTTTTAATACATTAGGTATGTTATATATATATGAATATACACATCATCCACTACTCCTATTATTTCACAGAAACCACATATATATGAGAATTTATTCTCTGAGTGTCTACCATAATGTATCCAGAACCATTTTTTCAACAGTTGCGGGCCACAAGCATTCGACCCAACCAGATCGGGCTACACCAATCCAACAACCTCCCTTGTTTCATCCCCTGATGAGAAAGAGGACAATAGTTCCCTTTTTTCTCTAAATCATGAGAGTGTGGCTCATCTGGATGGGTTCACAAATAAATTATTTATGTTCTATTGGGACATAGTTTGTGATGAGATCCTTAATGCTATGAGGAAGTTCTTTAACCATGCCTTAATTCCCTATAGAATAAACTCCAATTTTGTTTCCTAGATCCCAATGAAGGAAAATGCTGTTGATGTAAAGGATTTCAGACCCATTTCTATTAGTAATACCTTTCCAAAAACCATTTTCAAAATTATATCTCTGAGGTTAGGTCCCATTGATCATGGGTTTATCTCATCAATTAAGTCCCCCGGACAACCCTTAGACAACCCCCCTAGACAGCCCCCTAGACACCCCACCTACACCCTACCCCTACTCTACAGACCCCCCTGAACCCCTCCAGACAGCCCTTGGATACCCCCTAGATATCCCCTCCTAGACACCCCACCTGCACCCCCTACCCTACAGACCCCCTGGATAGTCCTTAGACACCCCCCTCAACAACCCCTCCTAGACACACCACCCGCACCCTCCCCCCTGCCCTGCAGACCCCCCGACACCCCCTCCCCCCCACCAAATAGCCCTCAGACACCCCACCTGGACATCCCCTCCTAGAAAAATCTACATCCATTAGTACCTTCACTTCATTGTTACAGAATTCTAAATGAATAATTCTTTGAAACTTTTCCAAGAATAGACTTTTTCTGGATTAGTCTGAATAATATACATCCACCACTTATAACTGGGACCCTCTAGTAGGATGGTTACCAAAATAACCTTAAGAGACTCATAAATCTAATGCTTGATAAAAATATCATCAACCTTCAGTACCAAAACCAATTCATCCTAAGAATCGTATTACCCAAGAATTATTGTGGGGCTACCACCATGATTCTGGGATTCTTAGGTGTGCCTTCAAGATCAATTTATTGAAGTATTTTGATTCATACAGGTGTGATTTCTTATGGGATGCTTTGGATCTTCTCTGATTTCCGGATAGGTTCTCGTCTTGGGTTAAAAAATGCGTCTCAACCCCAATGTTATCGGTGAACAATAATGGAAGTTTACATGGGCACTTTTTAGGGAAAATAGAGCTCAGGTAAGGGGATCGACTTTTGCCTATCCTTTTTGTGATTTTCATGGAGTTTTTCTCATGCATCCTAGAATGTAGGAGGCTGGGGGCTTGTGCGGTGGCTGGTGCGAGCTGGAGTGGCTGGTGCGAGCGGGAAGGCAGGCTGTAGGGGGGATGGGAGGGGGCTGGTGTGGGCTGGAATAGGTGGAAGGGGGATGGTGTGGGCTGGATTGTTGGTGGCTGAGGGCTGTTGGGCATGTGGTAGGGGCTGGTGTGGGCTGGGATATAGGAGGTCAGGGGCTGGTGAGGGCTGGAACTGGTGGATGGGGCTTTTTTTCATGTGGTAGAGGGATGGAATGAGTGTTTTTCTGGAGGATGTGGGTGGTGGATAATGTGGTTGTTGGTGCAGGCTGAATTGCAGGTGGCTGGGGGCAGGTGTAGGCTCGAATACAGGTGGATGGGGGATGGAATGCTGGTGGAAGGGGGTTTGTTGCATGTGTTGGGGGGATGGTGCGGGCTGATTCGAAGGTGGTGGGGGGGGGGGGGGGGTCTGTTGCAAACCTGAATGATAGTGGAAGCGGGTTGAAATGAAGGTGTAATGGGGATGGTGTGTTCTGGATGTGGCTGGAGTAGTGCCAAATTACTCCATTACCATGGTGTGACCGTTGCGTAACCGCTGGGTGACTGCGGTGTGACCGCGACGTGACTGCGATGTGAAGGTGGTGTGACCACGGCATGACCGCGGTGTGAAGGCGGTGTGACTGCGGTGTGACTGCGGTGTGACCGCGGCGTGAACGCGGCATGACCGCGACATGACCATGGTTTTTGGCCCAATCCAGCGACATCCATGGGGCAGCATCTTCTAGCCAAAATTGAAGGGAGTGGGAGGAGGTTGGAAAACATTTCATACATCACCCCACCGACAGAAATTGTGATTAGTCAGTCTCAACATTGATCACAAGACTCATGGAATACTATCACTATGAACTGCCACATGGTGTCGTTCTAGAGTAGGGACAAATCACGGAATTACCGCGGCATGACCGCGACATGTTTTCCTGGTCCAGCGACATCCGTGGGGCAACATCTTCCATCCAGGAGTGAAGGGAGCGGGAGGCGGCATGGCGACATTCCGGCCGTCACCCCACTGATAGAAATTGTGATTAGTCAGTGTCAACATTGATCACAAGAATCATAGAATACTATCACTGCGAATTGCTGCGGGGTGTCATACTGGAGCAATGCCAAATCACAACGTGACCGCGGCGTGACCGCAGCGTGACCGCGGCATGACCGCCCGATCCAGTGACATCTGTGGGGTAGAATATTCCGGCCAGGAGCGAAGGGAGCAAGAGGAGGTGGGGAAACATTCCAGTCATCTCCCAACGAGTAGAAATTGTGATTAGTTAGTCTCAACATTGATCATAAGACTCATGGAATACAATCACTGTGAACCACCACATGGTGTCGTTCTAGAGCCTCGCCAAATCACGGTGTGACCGCGGCGTGACCGCGGTGTGACTATGGCGTGACCACGGTGTGACCGTGACGTGACCGCGATGTGACTATGGTGTGACCGCGGCCTGACCGCGGTGTGTTGGCCTGATCCAGCGACATCCGCAAGGCAGTATCTTCCGGCCGGGAGTGACAGGAGTGGGAGGAGGCGAGGCCACATTTCAGTCATCGCCCTGCCAGAAGAAATTGTGATTAGTCAGTCTCAACATTGATCACAAGACTCATGGAATACAATCACTAGGAACTGTCATGGGGTGTCGTCTTGGAGCAGGGTCCAATCAAGGCATGACCGCGGCGTGACTGCGACATGACTGCGGCGTGACCACAACTTGACCACGTCGTGACCGTGGTATGACCGCAGCGTATTGGCCCGGTCCAGCGACATCCATGGTGCAACATCTTCCAGCCAGGAGAAAAGGGAGCGAGAGGAGGCGGGGAAACATTTCGGTAATCACCCCACTAGCAGAAATTGTGATTAGTAAGTTTCAACATTGATCACAAGACTCATGGAATACAATCACAATGAACTGCCGCATGGTGTCGTCCTGGAGCAGGGCCAAATCAAGGTGTGACCGCTGCGTGACCTCAGCATGATCAAGGCATGACCGCGGCATGTTGGCCTGGTCCAATGAAATCTACGGGGCAACATCTTCCAGCCTAGAGTTAATGGTGCAGAAGGAGGTGGGGTAGTATTCCGACTGTCACCCCGTCGGCAGTTGATATAACATATCAAATATTTAATATTCGGATCACAAGAGAAAGTTGTAGTGAGCAGCATATCGATTCAAAATGTAAAGGGAAAAAAATTGAAGGAAAATAATCATACACCATACACAAACCATTTAAAAATTCATTCAATTTGTCTAATCATGGAATTTTTATTTATAATATTCAAAACTTGAAATGAAAAGTGTCATGGTCAAGGAATATGCCTACTGAGGGAATTTAATTTGAGTTAAACAAGTATAATAAACCAATTTATATTATTCAAAGAAAAAAAAAACTAACTATCCACAAAACAAACACTAACAAGAGGATTATGAAAGACTCAAACCAATTCTAAACATGATACAAATAACTATCACTACTCTTGGTTTAGAAGACATCGCACCTCTGTGCCCCCTCCACCCTACCCCCTACCCCCTTCCCCCTGCCACCTACCCCCTACCCCTGCCCCCTTCCCCATTCCACTCGGCCCCTATCCCCTTCCCCCCGCAACCTGGCCCCCTGCCCCTCCACCCACCCCTTCCCCCTGCCCCGTGCCCCATGCCCTGTAGACCTCCCCCCTGCCCCTGCCCCCTGCGCCCTGCCCCCTCCACCCACCCCCTACCACGAACCACTCCACCCCACCCCCCCGTACATGATCATATTGCAGACTATGAGCTCCTAAACATACATTATATTCTTCCTTAATAGTTTCCATAGTCTTCAAGGCCAAATAATCCTCACCTTATTTCGATTTTATCTCAGATGTTTCAGGATTCTTGCTTACAACCCTTGAAAATATCTTAGGTACTGTGGATCCTGGTTTCTAAATAGAAAAAGAAGTAGGAGACACTCGTCCCTCCATAGGTTTTGTTTTATCCGAAGCACATGGGTGTTGTACTTAATGATCTTCAAAACATTCAGAGAATTATACCCTTATTGAGTTTAAAGGACACTATGACTAGATGATCCTCCTCACCTCCACTTCATGTGTCAATGTAACCTTGGTATTCAGTGACTCACTAGCTAGAGAAGAATAAAACACATGTTCCCCATTAATATGAGTGCTAGATTAAACCTTCAATATACCTTTGGACCGAGACTCCGACAGTTCACTATGGAATTTCCTTAAAGAAAATAAGAAGAAAAGTACTCCTCTTATGTTTCCTAGACAATATGTTGTTTATCTTTGAACTGTTTTTCAGCAGAGATCCAAACATAGTCTAGATGTTTCTTAGACAGGTCAAGCTCTACAAAAAATAATAATGAAATAGATGTTTACCATTAAACATCATCTGATCGACCTAAAATATTTCCAAGAATGTTACTGCAAATAGTAAGAAAAGAAGGATTTTAAAAAGCCAGATGCAATCTGATAATTTATATCCATTGGGATGGAAACCAAGAGTCTCTCCTAGAGTGAACAATTAGGTTCCACTAGTAGAGGAAACATGGTTCACAGTTGAATGAACATGAATATTTGGACAAAGAAAAATCCAGATCCACCACTTCATGCAACCTGTGAAAGAATCAATGAGAAGTTAGTTCAGTACACCTATGGTGGATCAATTCTTCTATTAAGGAAGTAAAGAATTAGAAAATTTGAGGGAATAATGTTTGACTGCTGGAAAACATTTGAAAAATATTGAAACATTCTAGTTAACCTGAATACTAGTGATTGATCCTGAAAGTTGTGATTTAAAAATTGATGCATGTCGAAACCCAGAAAAAAAGACGTAGAAGAAGAAGTTAAATGAGACTTCAAGGTACCGAATAATAGATAAGGTGAAGGGTGGGAAACTATGAAGGGAAGGAGTAGGTCCGAAGGCATCTCCAAACCCCTGAAACCTCAAGACACCAATGATGGTTTGTAATGTTTCACATGGATGAGAAGTCATCTAGTGGATAGTTTCTAATGACTATGGATTTCTTTTTTGTGTTCTTAAAATTTATTTTTGGTGATTTCTAATTTAAATTATTACATTTTAATTGATTTTTTTTTTGTTTTGGGTGGATAGATTTAGTAAATGGGGGAAGAATTATGTGGTGTTCCTAAAAGGTAGTTGATGGGGCCACCAGTTAGCTGTTATAATGCACCATGAACATATTAATAGTGATAGTGTGGGAGTGTTGGCTCTAGACTAACTAATATATGGTTGATGGTTGGAACCAAAATGTTTGTGGCCATTGCTCAGTTGGTGGTTTTCCACTGGGTAGTCAGTGCCTCCCATGACCTTGTTTTTTATAAGGGCAATTTATGTCATTTTTATCATGTATTTTGGAGGTGGATTAGAATGGAATTGGAGTATCTATTCCACTTAGTTTCAAATAGGATGATATGGATGGAATTAGAGGATGTTTTATCAGAAGATTTAAAGAACTGAATGCTAATATGTGATGACTAGAGGATTGGATGACCCCTGATATACCAAATTCAGTGAGGATTGGGGATCTATAAATTTGTAGGAATACCTATAGGAATATCCCATGGGATCAGGAAAATCACAGGTTATATAACATGTAATCTGACATTACTATTACTGTGGGACCCCTGGGCTGTGGAACTGGGATTTTTGTTGGATTTAAATATCACATTCCATGTGACATGGTCACACAACATGGGAACCATCCTCCCTGCCCCTATAGACCTCCTCCCTCCCCCTCCCCCCTTCCCTGCATACCCCCTGCAGACTAACCCCCTGCTCGGAAGACCGCCCCCCTCCCCAACCCCCTACCCCCATAAAATAAATTAGTCAAATATATATTGTAAATGGTGAAAGATTATTGTGGAGATATAATACATGGTCTATATACATTCAAAATAGTTGGATTCATGGTGTGACTATGATTAAAAGACATATATGTTTGATGTTGAAAAACAATGTGGGTGATCTAAATGAGATACCTTTAATAGGATGATGCAGATATATTACTGATCAGAATTGGTAATAGGCCTTCACTAAAATTATAATTTGTTATAAGGATAAGAAAATGGTGTATTGTTTTATCGAACTCAATAAGTGTTTTTAAACAACCACATTAAATTTCCAAATCCAAATCTAGAATTGATAGCTGGAATAATGAAGAAAAATTGAAGTAGAGCCTGATCAAAAGTTAAAGAGGTGTAAAATATATATTGGTACATTTCAATGGTATTAAACAATCATTGAAGATAAAAAAGTGATATAAGACCATATTTCATGTGTTATGGGACTACCAAGAATTTTAAGATAGTACAATGTGGTTTTGTGATGAAGAAATAAGAACCTAGTTAGAGGTGGAACCAAGCAGTATTCATGAACATGTAGTTTTGGTGTAGGTTAGTACTAAAGGACTTAAAAGGTGGTATATGTATCATATTGAGTGATGAAATAATAGATGTATTCACTAAAGTCTATTGTGGGACTCAGAAATATAGTTTCAATAAAGAGTTGAAGACCACCACATTGAGGATATGGACCATGCTCATAGTGGATAAAAAATGGATAGTATTTTTTCACCATGTCATGGTAAAACATATGGATGTAATGTTTCATTTAAATGATTTATAAAATAGTGGAATCAGGACCATTTTATAGTCCATAGTTGAAGGAATTACAATGAATAGAAAATTCCTAAATCTCTATGTGGATAAATATTTAGAGAATTTATTTGAATTAAAGGAATATGTTTGACCATAGTAAAACCATACTAAAACCATGTACAAACCATTCAATCCTAATCATGTTATTCACTTAGTGGTGACTTGGTCATTATAAAAAATTCCATCTTAAAAGTCTAACATCATAGTGGATAGAAAATAGATATTATTTTTTCATCGTGTCATGGTAAAACTTATGGATGTAATGTTTCATTTAAATGATTTATAAAATAGTGGAATCATGATAATTTTGTAGTCCATATTCTAAGGAATAAAAATGAATAGAAGATTCCTAAATCTATTTTGGGAAAAATATTTAGAGAATTTATGTGAATTAAATAAATATGTTTGACCATACTAAAACCATGTACAAGCCATTCCATCCAAATCATGTTATTCACTTAGTGGTGACTTGGTCAATATGGATAATTGAATCTTAAAAGTCTAATGGAACTTAAAGAGTGTCTTGGTTCAAACAACTGTTTTAATAAAAAGAGGGAAACCCCCTACAGGGATATAAAAAGTGTCAAGTATGATGTTTGCTTTATGAATAACAATTACATCAAGTATAAGGAAAATATCAATGCAATAATGTTAAGGAAGGTATAACACTGTGAGTTTTCACAGATAGCGCACCTCTGTTGGAGGGGTTTTATTACAAAACCATGACTTATTTATCAAATGAAACAATTATCTTAACTAGTAATTATTCAAGAATTACAAAATATTATAAACATGGAGAATTAAGAAGGAAACTAAATGAAATTTCAAACATTCTTGAATCAAATTGGCTAAGAGAGGGACCCTACCTCAACATCAAGGCAAGTTTTCTTTTGATGACGACAACTGGAATCTTTAATTCTTTTTTCTTGGAAGCATATGATACTTAACAGATATATAAATACACCTAGCCCCTATGTATAGATTTTCATGGCCAAATATTCACAAGGGGGTCCTTAGATATATGTTTATACTATCATATACTCCTTTACACTTATGCGCATATGCATTTTTCATATCTATATATAAGAACACCTAGCCCCAATATATATATTCATACTGCCATGAGTGAATATATATAAAGGGGAACTTGTATATGCATATGACTACCTATGGATACACATGTAATCCTTCATTAATGGCAACTCGAATCCACGTCAACAAAATCCAAAACGCACTAGAAAAATATAAGGAACCCAAAAATAAAAAAGCCCTAATTAAAATTGGGATGAAGAATAAAAACTGAATAAACCTTACCCAAATCATTAACTCATTGTCTTTGATGGTGGTGGACAGAACCGGTCTTATCATAAGAAACTGCCTATAAGAAAATAATGGGAAATGAAATAAGATATAACAACTTCTTATATATATATGATCAGTGTGTCAACTGTACATGATAAATGATACATGAATCCATAACCAACAATAAACAAATAATATTCAAAAAGATATGTACATCCTAATACTAAATAACATGATCATTAATAAATCTTTTTATTTTTCAAACATGACCTTAAATTTCCTTTTCAAAAATTAAAATTCACCAAAATATGAGAATAAAGTAAACCTCAATCATCACTTAAAAGTGAGAAATAGGGATTAGAAATTCTTCTTAACCTAGAAAATCCGTTCCTTTAATGTATAAAATAACTAAAACTATTCATTCCTATATCCTTTATAATTTTCTAGATTGAAACCAAATTTTTAGCATGTTATTCTTCTAGAATTCACCTATATTATTAGTTTATATAGGTTTCTCAATTTTATAAAGTAGATAATTTTCCTTCTTTTATTCTTACTCAATCTGATTGGATTTTTCAAACTAGTTTTCTAATATGATTAGACAATCTTTTGGTGCATGATCTTCCTTCTACTTGATTGTATATTCCTTATTTGTAGAAACAATTTTCGAACATGCGATAATTGGTTCTTTAATTTTATCATTAAACAATTATTATTGTTATGGAATCTATGCCATTAATTCATAACAATTTGGACTACTTGGTTTCCCTTCCACACACACTTTAAAAAACCTTTAGAGTACCCTTTTTAGACTCCCTCTCAAACTCCACCCTAGAATTTTCAAGCACTAGCCCACTACAATATCAAATATTGATACTTAAACCAACACATTGATCTGAATGACATCTTAGAAATATAGAAGCTATAAATAGCATATTTACTAATATAAATACCTCATAATTAACTGAACACACTGACTATACAAACCACTGTAGGTAAATCATTAATTTTTATGTGGTCTTAGAACCAAATATTGTTCAGCCAAAATCCATATCCAGACACTAAATTCATCCATTTAGTATCTATGTTCATACATTTCAGAACCCTGATAATGATCACCATCCCTTGATATAGATTTCACTCAAAAAGGACAAGTATGAATCTCCCCCCTACAGTATTATCGATACCATCATCAATCCGACATACACATGTATAGTGCCTCATATCAAATTATAATCACTATAGAAGATCCTAGCCCAATAATCTCAACAAAATTTCTTCATTTAAATACTATCATCTTTCAAACACACATTACATCCAACAAAAATAATACATTAAAGTATATTAGAAAAATAAATCCAAATTACACAAAAAATAATAACTTTAGGAATACATCATTAAGTATGGTACTAAAAGTCACTTCACCTAGGATGGCTTATCCCAATTAAATAATATAGAAACCCACATCTCAACACATAAATGAAACCTATTTTTCCCATCCCAATACTAAGGGAATGCACACACATTCTTGATACATGAGAAATAGACCAGTGATCATTTATTTTTCAAATATTGAGCTGATATATTACTCATTCAATTTACCCTATCACCCTCATACTGAGGCTCACCAACTAACATTTATTCCTACTCAGTTTCCATCCTTCTTCATGAACCTTCATATGGAATGGATGTATCTACATAGATAGATTAGTCTTTCTTGAATATATCCTAGTAGGTGCCCAGATAAAAGGAAGCTACTCATGCCTATAATGAGTACATAAGACCATTTAAAAACTAGAATTCCTTTATGAATAAATTTCATTTGGAGGATGGCATGAAATGAATAAATCATTAACATTTAGTGGCATACTCTATTATTGATTCCCATAATGATATAGCTCCATAAATCCCTAAAACATGCTCTTATTCTGTAAATCTACCATAGACTCTCATAGAATAGGGAATGAAACTTGATCCATAAATCCACCAAATTCCTTCTTTTATGATCAAATTTATATATCCATTCTGATTCATCTCCTTTGTGTTTAGAAACTTCTAGTTTCTCCCACATATCCTCTAGAGTTCTAATCCATTTAAATAGGAACTAAACTTTCTTCAACATATTCTAAACTTCCTACCATCCCATGTCACTACTGAAAATTAGATACTGCTACTCCTAGAACTCATGGATGACTTATAAAACCATTTCTTTTCCTTTTCAAAGGCCTTGGTCAATGGATCAAAGTAGTTGTAACATAATATGACGGAAACAAAAACTTGAGCATAATTCCCATGAGAACACAATGCCATCCTAAATAGGTGATTTTTTTGATGAATTTTGACTCAACATCATCTCGTAGTAACAACATTACTTATTAGAAACCCATCACGCCACAATCCTAAGCATGCATTATTAACAAAAAATCATGAAACTACATTTAATCCTTACTTTATAACAAAATACCATTTCCAAAACAAAAAACCATAAGTTTTATAATAATAATCTAAGGGTTACTCTCCTACAAACCAAGAATAATGATAAAACCCCACACATTCACCCCTAATAATAAGAAACCCTTCACCCCATTAACTAATCTAACAAGCAACTTCCTAATAAAAATACACAATCAAATCACCCAGAAATGACCAAAATTCCCTATATTGAGATTTTTACATCAAAACATCAAGAAAAACCCCAACAAGATCCACCAAATTGAGGGATTACCCCCAACCCCAACCCCCAAAGACAAATACAAACCATACCCAATACATAGCCATCATACTCCAAACGCCACCCTAACACCCAAACTCACCTGATTTGAATAACAAAAATGTATTTGGTTTTTCATCCATCATTTGATATTTTAAACCACCTAAAATCACATAAACATATAAATTCCAACCATTGCAGAAAATAATCGAGTGAAATTTGAGGGGTTAAAACCCTAAATACCTGGTTCTTGTTGAGAACATCATAATATGTTCTAATGAGTTCACTTCCATGTTGACAACCACTTGTGGAGTTGATGAACACCAAAATAGGACATTTTGGTGAGTGGGAAGCATTTCTAACCAAGGGTTCGAGTTTTAAAAAATAATAATTAATGAAAAAACCATCACATTGGTATTGTTTTTAATTCCTCCCATGATAACTTTTCAACTGCACGTTCAAATCAGATCGGTATGGCGCTACAGAATCATAGTTTTTCAATGTAGTTAACAAAGACATCGAAGCATCTCCCCTCAATTTTCATTAGGCAAACACCACATGCTGACTCAATGACAAGAATCAGCAGCCACATACATAATATTTTGACCTCATTCAAATTTGAACCACAAGACATGCTAACAAGCTTATCAATGAAAAAAGTAGCATTTAAGAAAATAAATGGAGATCATCATATGAGGATAAATAAAACCCCTAATCCCCAATTACTTGGAACACAAGGAAAATGGGGCTTTCATTTAATGCAACATGAAAGCATAGGTTCTCCAGGAAAAAGGATAAGCAAGTGATATATGAAATACGCATGGGACGTAAAAGGAAAATCGAATACAAATTAACAATCTGCTTCTAGAAAGTAACTTCAGTTGATACGAAATGAATCAATAACAAAAATTCGGAGTCATGTGGAAATTAAAAACAAACCATCGAGTCTACTACCACAAGAATCCAAAAAAAAACCACCCCAAGCAGATAAAATTTCGTTAAACAAACAAAAACTAAAGACAACTGCCAATGAATAAATAAATTGAAACGATGATCATAAATTACCAACAGTATAGGAAATGCAAACCAAATTTGCTCTATCATCCTCCCCAAACTCTCCATAGTCAACCGGAACATGTGATTATCATTCCATAATGGAAATAAAAAAATAGAACACCATCCACGGGAGGATGATGCTTCGATCGACAAAAAGTAAGAGGTTTATAGTGGGAGGGAAATAGAAGGAGAAAGATTCATAAAGTACACAGAAATTGAAAGCTGAAGGGACACTAGATTTCTTCTTCCGAAGGGCCATTGTGAACAGAGTGAGATAGTCCATGAGAGAGGGATATGGTTCGGAGTGGAGGGTTACAGTGAGAGAGGTCAACGAAAGCATGGGAGACCGTGTTGATTTGGAGCATTGGGAGGAGGGCGCCGTGGTGAGAGTTGTAGACAGTTTGGAGAGTAGGGTCGCAGATCGAGGGAAGAGGAGAGGAGAGGTCAACAAAATCTAAAAAAAGAAACGCCGATGTTTATCCAAGATTACCAAAGATGTTTAATTAAAGTGTGTCTATAAACAACCTATAGCCACGAACCTATAAAATTGTGGCTATAGGTCCATGGCTATAGCTTAGATTTCCAGTAGTGATATACCATAATGTTTTTCACAACGTTAACCCTTCTTAATCATATTATACATAATAAATTTATACATAACCTGGGGAATGAAAACATAAGAAATGTTGAGATATCATATATACAGTAAGGGTATGCAATAAAGATATAAAAATTTCAGTATAATAGGTGTATGATAATATGAGAATTACATTTTAAAAACATACATTTCATGTCATATATTGTAAACATTATTCATGGAAAAAATATTTTTAATCCATAAGACATGAATCATAAAAGAATCAATGTACATAATCCATGAGAGCATAACATTTGCATAAGACTTATATTTATGTCAAACACAAAAGCGTAGAACACTATTTTCATAGTATTTATGTATCATTTACATAGATATCACAATGTATTTGGTTCACTCCTAAAACCATAATAATTGTCAATGTTCATTCTCAATAATATCATAGTGGATAGATTCCCTTGTATAATTGGGTTTAGACCCCATTCCATTCCAGTTTATCTTATGAAGTATGAATATTTATCAAATGAATTAGAGGGAGTTATAAGTCTCACCCATCATAAAATGAAAATCATTAATAAGTGTTATTGAAGATAATAAATCATTCATAATATCATAACACCTAGAATCTATATTGTTAATATAAATAGTTTATCATGTCATCACCCATGAAAAAATAGGCTGTATAATAATTTAATCAATTCATCATACCATAACGCGTGGAAAAATAAAACTTTTCAGGAAAATATTATCATAATAATCACGAAACATTCTGATAAATAATAATAATCATGGTATCATTGGATCATATCCACATTAAATATTAATTACCACTAAATCATGTCATATTGGATGGAAATGAATTTTGAAATATCACTTGGAATATTTCTTGAAAAAAAAACCATTACACTTTGAAAATCACCCTTTTAAAACTAGAAATTCATCAAATATCGTGGAAATAATTTTCTTTGAAAATATCCTTAGAATAATATAAAATAATTATTAAAAACATTAGTGGTCATGAAATTTTATGGGTTTGTTAATGAATAAATGATAAAATAAAACATTCATTTTACACTTTGGTATAAAGTAAAAAAGTACCTTATTTAGAAAACGATAGGAAGATTTCTCTTAAATTTTTTAAGAACAATTAAATCTTTGGAAAAATTATATTAAAAATTACTATATGAATATTAAAAACACTGTTGATTTTTTTAGTAAATATTGATAAAGAAGGGATTTTTTGATCGAAGAGATAAATAAACCCAGCTATCTGAAAAAAAATTCTTTTAGTATATTAAGTATATAAAGGGAGGGAAATGAAATGGAAAAAATTTGATTTCTAGAAATATATAGAGTATAATAAAATTAATTTTTTATCTAGAGATAGGCCATAATATTTCATCGTTGGAAACATAATCCCAAACTATCTGGATAATAAATGAGATTATATCACCAAACCCTTACTACATTGTAGCTATTGAATCGTAATCCCTAAGATAAGAATAAATTAATTTGGATATATATATCCACTAATTTTCATAACAATAACCATCAATTACATTCATGGATAGTGTATAGAGCACACATAAGAAACAAGTGGTGTATAAACATGTGACCCATAGAGATAAAAGTGAGAACAAAATCCCAAACCATATATCTCAAATACATTCATATGAATTAAAAAATCCGGTATAATAAATATATATTTAATATGAATATATCACATAACCATCAGGATCTCTATCAATACATATAATATTTACTTATAACCTTTTACTACATGTTTACTAACATCTCATTATTTAAATCAATGTTTCGAATGATAACTGCTTCATTTTACCACCTATGTTCTAGTTCAGTAGTTTTTAATTGTAATTTTGTAATGTTTAAATAATCTAAATAATTTAAAAAAAAAATAAAAACATCAAAAAATATCATTATATACATATACAAATTCATCAAAAATACTTAGATAATGAAAATGAATTAAACAATTTATGGGGATAGCAAGTCGAATATACATATGAACGATGTGCCCATTTTCTCGACAGATGACCCGTAAAGAAGGTAAATAATATATCAACTTTGAATTATAATTTTTATTTCACATATTTCCTATATATCCAATAAATATACCCTTATTAAAAACCCTATTAAAATAAAATTAAAAATAAATCACATCGCTTCAATGAGGTGATAGACCCCACAAACGCACACACACACGACATTATTGTTTTCCAATGGATTAGAAGGTAATAATGTATATGTGGTATTATATTTTAAGGAGAATAATTATTTCATAGATATAATATATAAGCATTAAATCGAGTATCATATCCATCCTTGAGTTTTGGTGATGAAAAAAACTTATCAGTTCACGTGGTTCTTCTCCACCATACACATGATCGATACTTTTATTTTCTATTAGACCATGGAGGACATGGGTATAATTTCTATCACTAAAAAAATAAAATTTAACTATATTTTAGATAATTTTTTTATCATTATATTTTAATAATATTTCATGTATTTTTAATAATAAATTAAATAATAATACTTGCTTAAGAATGATACCACTTTCTTGGAAAACCTCCTTATGTTAGAACCAAAATAATTTATGAGAGGATTTACTAATAAAAATAAAGACTATAGGTCATGTTTAGGGATGTAACCAAATTATTTGTTAATAATTTTTTAGAAAAAGGCATTTAAAGTGTTAAGGGAATGGGAGAGGGGTACCTTTTTATATGTGGGGGAGAGGAAAATGTTTAATTTTTTAAAGTAAAAAGATATAACAATTTTTTAATCTTCATAAGTTAAAAAATTGATTATTACAAAACCATATATGATATAAGGTCTAAATTTTTCTATAAAATAGGAATTGTACAAGTTTTTAGGTCATTTTTACCCATGATGTTTTAGTAAAACCCCCTTGTAAACATGTTATAACCTTAACATCATTAATTAATTTTTTTGTTTCTAATATTCATTGTGATAGAAAAATAAATATAAAAATAAATTTAATAATAATATTTTTAATTTAAAATAAGAAATATATTTTAAGAAAATCAATTCATGAAAAGGTAATAAATATAAGATAATTTATAATTTATAATTTCAAATATAAGATAATTTTTTAAAATAAATTTTACGAGTATAAAAAATTAATAATATTATTTTCCCCAAAAAATGACTAAAATCATTTTTGTAGAGTATTGAATGTTTTAACCATATAAAGACATTACTAGAAGATATATTTACTTTATCTATAAACATAACATACATAATTGAAATATAATTATTCTTATTAATAATTAAAATTTAACTGATATGTTATAATAATTATGTTTACATAATTGTATATTGTGGTACATTAAAACCTGGTGTAGTGTGTGACCAAAGTTATCAAAGAATATAAATTTATCTAAAAATAAATCATAAAATATCGGTGTGTTACATTCTACCCCTTTAAAAATAATTCCCTTAAAATTTCATAACACCAGTATAAAAACCTGAGGATACTTTTACTTAATTACATACTTATTTCCCCATGTGGCTTCCTAAAATTGGTGGTACCACCAAAAACCATTAACCATGTGACTGTTTATGTTTAATAAAAGCATTTAATTATGATCCTAAATCCATAATATTTTTTCCTCATAAAAAATATCATTCTATAGAAATACAATGTTTTAGTTTAGTAAATTTGATGGATTAGTTATTTACATTCTACGGAGAGATACCTGGAACACATCATCAACTCCAGAGAAGTTTAGTGGAAGTGATAAGCTACGACCCCTACTTGATCAAGAATATCAAAAATAAAAATATAAAAAAGGATTACATTTCACTTAATCCAAAATATCATAACATTTTTCAATAGAGAAATTCAAAGATACTCTTTTTCAACAATATAAAACCCCATATTTCATTGACGATTTTTCAAATAACATTTTAGTTGACTTTAGGAAACCATAATGTTTAGTTGATTGAATTTAACATTATATTCCATTTTCACTACTAGATCAAGTCCTAATATAGTTTTTTCACCAAATTTATAAAATCATGATGGATTTCTACCCTTCTTGTCATAGTGTTCTTCATAAGGAGAAATCTCAATGCTATTGTAACAAATATTTTTGTAAGAAAACTCGACTTGGGGGAGTTGTTAATCCAAAATACCTTTATAATTCACGAAATAAGATCACATAATATCCTCAAATGTTTGGATAGTTTTCCCAAAATGACCATATTTCTAAGGATGATACACAGGTCTAAAACTCATTTTTTATCATGATATGGCTGAAAAAGAATTCAAAAACATATAGGTAAACATTGCATTTCGAACAGATACAATTGACTGTGGTACTTTCTCAAAACCTTCCACTTATTTAATGCATATCTTAAAAATATTATGAAAAGAGAAATATTCTCTAAAGAAGTTGAAATGTGTAAACTTCATAAGACCATAAAAAAAAACCCATAAAAAATTATTACATTTTGATGCTTTAGGGATCCTGATATAAAAATCCATAGTGATGCCTCTCATTTCCATTCTTATTTAAGTAATAATTGTAATATCTTCTAAAATATTTTCCTCTCAGCTTTGGCTCACTGTCATACAATGTGCTAAGTTGGAAAACTTCTCATGCCTCTCTTCATTGTATCTAAACAAGAAAAACTCCTTTTAAATAAACACACATCTTTATAAATCCTAGATGAATAGATAATAATGAACTATGAGCCTACTCTAATAGCTCCTTAAAAATTGATATTCAAGGTAACCAAAAAAACAATTATTTTATATTATTAATAAATCAAAATAAATGTTAAACACAAGAACATTTCTCACCTTCTTTCATAGCTCAACATCTTCCTTCTATTCATCATTAATCCTTACAAGGATAGATGATTAAAAACCCGTTTGAGAAAGCTAATATTTCTCCTTTCCATTAATATTTCTAGATCTATAAATTGTGGATATTGAAATATTGGATCTTTTATGATATTTTTCATGGATATGGTAACATGATCCATTCTACTCCAATCACCAGCCATCTTGTTCACATTCTGATGGTGGTAATGTATTGAGAACTCATAATCATTAATAAAAACATCCACATTTCCTTATTCATAATCATGTCTTATGTGGTGAAAATAAAATTTAAACATTTATGACTAATATATATATCACACTGTTCTCCACATCCTTAATGAAAAAATTACTGCATCTAAGTCCGAATAATGAGTTGGGTAATGTTTCTAATGGACCATCAATTTTCATTAGGCATAAGTAAAAACCCTGTCATTATGAATGTGAAAACATCCCAATTACATCATTGATTAATCAGTATAGATCACAAACCCTTATCAACTATTGAATAGTGAAAACATAGGTGCACTGACTCTCCTTATCTTTAGTTAATTGAAATATTAACCACATTCATATGTCTAAAGGAACATATCTCCCTTCCAAGTTAATAAGGTGAGTAGATTACATAGTAATGATGAATTCATCAAAAACCAACAATAATACATTTCAGAACCACGAAAACAATAGATCTTAGTCACGTTTATTGGTTTATGATAATTTTTAATAAATGTTATCTTATATGGATATGTTGATATTAACTCCCAAGAGATTATATAAACAAAAAATGATACTTTTTTGTATCCAAAATTTACAATTTATTCATTTTCATAAACAACGTTATATTTATTAGGGTCTTTAGTATAGTCTGCATGTGTTCATAATTCGCATCCTTATTCATTTAATATATAAGAATATATTCTTTAAACACTACCACAAACCGATCAAACAAATCTTAAAAAGATATATTCTTTAAATCCTTGAAAATAGAGTAAAAATTAGTATGACAAAATGGCATCACTATATTCTCAAAATGGCTATACCATGAACAAATTGTTTTATTGGGTATATCCTCCTCAGTTACCTTCATTTTATGATATCCAACATGAATATAAATCATGGTAAATCATTTATATCCACATAGATGATGAAAATATTAATAAATATAGGTTGGAGGATATTTTTTATTGATAGTGAAAAAAATATTTCTTGGAGACCAATGCAGGGTAACATTGATCCATATTTATACTTAAAATTATACTATTGCACCACATGGTGACATAACTGGTCAAATGAATCCATTATCAAGGTCCTATTGGAGTTTCTCATTCAATCCTTGTAACTAAATCTAGTCCTTTCTAGAGGAAGTCTCTAAAATATGTCTTTCACCCGTTATGAGTTATATTAAAAATTGAACATCACATTGCGGTGGAAGACTAGGAAAATTTCCCATAAAAAATCCAAAAATTCCTAACCAATAGAAATATATTTATTTTTCAGTTTCTCTCAAACTATATGGGATGAACATTATATTTATATTGGAATCAAGACCCATATAATATATGTGATTTCCCTCAGAATTTTATATCAATAGCCACACTGATTGATGATCATAGGTTAGTTCATAATATCAAATGTAAATTCCCTTCCATTGAAATGGTTGTGAGATTTATATCGATAAATACAAAAGATTACTAAGATAATATCAAAAATCAATTAGAGGAAGAATAACATGACATTCAAGAAGAACATTCCAATAAGCTTCAACTAGTGATGAACGATAGACCTAAGATGCTCGCATCATGCCATTATGGGTTTTCACTGCTAATTCAACATATAATATATAGTATGGAATTTTTATAACCTTATTAAATTATTTAAATATAAAAGAATTGTTAAATCTATAGTTAAATAAGAAATTATTACTTTGATAGTGGATTGAGAGTGTACCTTTATCCATTACATTACCATACCTATAATCATAAATAGTAATCACAAGAGATTTCCCTTTTTTGTCAGATTAAAAGGTTAATGACATCACTTACCATCATTAACAATCAAATTTGGGATTTTGTTTGCATAATTCCCATACTCTATAAATTTGAAGAACTGTATTTGGGATAGTGAATAAAATATATATTTCTCTCAATTTTTATCACTAACTATGTTATTGACATAACTTTGGAATTTGATTGCTTGATGAAAAACTTTTCAAACTCTTTCTATTCGCCTAAAGAAATTTTCATCCATGTTTCCTTCCACACATTAGGAATAATGAAAATAAAATCATCTTATCTCCATGATTATAAAAGTTTCCCTTGAAATAAATAATTATTTTCCTATCAAATCTATGAGATTTATGGGTAATTTCTAACACCATTTCCACAGTGATATCACATTGAATGAGTTTATAAAAAATATTGAAGTCCCTAATGTCCAACTCCCTTTAGATACAATATTTCAACCCATTTAAGAATCAATAAACCTTACTTTTATGTCAACTGGCAATACAAAAATCATGCATCACAATTCCCAATAAATTTTCCTCATAGGTACCAACAAATTCCTCATTCTTCTTCTTTATCTCAAGGAATTCTATTTCAATTTTTATATAAAGGGTACTAAGAATGTATTTCATGAGAAATTTCTTAGAACTCATAACTCTTTATGGAGTTAATTTCATCTTGTTTCCTTATATTATTCACATGATTAGAATATTGATATACTTCACCTTCAAAATAGTAAATGAAAAAAATGAACTTTTCTTGTTTTGAATTTGGGAGAATTAAGAATATGTTTTCAGTGGTACTGATCATTTTTTCATAAACTATTGGGTCAGTAGACCCACTAAATGAAGGTGGATTCAGACTCATGAAGGACTTAGTATATTTTTTCCTCCTTTTCTCACATATAATCTGAGTTTGATTCATATATTGAGAATGTTGTATGAGTATATGGATAATATTTTTCTTCCCATCTCTCATAACATTTGGTTTTTCAAGAGAACCATAACTGCATTTTCCATCACATTCAATATTATCATGATTCATTCTAGTTAGAACCATTGAATAAATCTATAACTCATAGTGCGATAAAATGTAATTATTGGGGAATTAAAAATAAATTATTGGATTCCTAAATTGTTACACCTTATTTTTAACTTATGATACCTCGTTTTACCAAGAAAATTTCTGGATGTCTTTTTTTGAAATCCTCCATGATTATTTATAAAAAAGTAATGACTTTACAAAGAAAACCCCTTAGGAGTTTCAAACTATATGTGTAGAAATGATCATTGTCATGCAACAGGTGATGATTGAGTCAAAATCCAATGTTCCATTTTCAAATGTATTACCCCTTGGTACAACTGTTCCATAGCCACATCAAGTTTTATTATCTAGAAAAAAGTTTAATTACATTTATACCACCCTCTCTATACATCATCAAAATTTATCAATATTTTCATGTACTTATACTTATTCTTAGACTTATACCTAGGGTTCCCACTAAAAATATATCATCCATGCTACTAAGGTAAACAAAACATTTATACGATACCAACTATTGAAACACATACATTTAATTCATTGATAATAAATATTTTATTATAAATATTCATTACATAACATAATGTTCCATACTATAATTGTATAAGTCAAGTGTATTTATAAAACAAAACACAGAAATGACCAGTTCATAATAGTTCTAAATCATCTTCCACTATGTTATGAATAACTATTACCCTTTATAGACTTATGAGAGATAATACCATTACTCGTAACCTGGGGAAAGGAAACATTAGAATATGTGATTTTAGATATTGATTAAGGGTATGAAATGGACGTGTAAACATATCATGAGAAAAAGGTTATGATAATAAGAGAAAAATGTTTAAAATCCATACCCTAGGCAAATGATTTAACTTCTTGTTTTTCTAAAAACATTTTTGGAGGAAAACGTGAACCCAAAAATAGTACATGGAAGGAAAATTTTCAAACAACATATAAAATTACCAATCTATTCTATAAATGTTTTGAAATAATTAAATTAATCACCCTATATATTCTCCATGAGATAATGTTTTCCATTATGTCTATATCTGATTTGATGAGATCCTTTATGAGGTAGACCAACCTGTACTGTGTTTGAATTTATTATTCCAAATTTATTTACCATTTGTTTATTTTATGAGCCAATATATGATCTTTTTTATTGATCCAATCAACTTTTTCATGATTAATATCAACATGAATAATTATCTCATATATGCTATTTTTATCTACCTTTGAAACATGGATATTAAAATCATATTTCGACATCTATTCCATAGAATAAAGGATAATCTTCATATTGAAATTATGCTTCTTTTCTCGCTTCTTTAAACTATAAGATTACTCAATTTAAAAAAAAGGCTTGTATTTTTTAGCCTAGTAATTTTTTTTCTCCTTTTAATTATCTCAATCTACCACTAACTTATAAATAGATGGTATTGATGGAACCCCTATAGTTCTAATTTGAGGCACATCTTCTGAATCAAGTCTTACCACTTCTTCAATTTTCATATTTTTTCCAGCTGATCTAGCGGCCATGAGGTTTTGAAGGTAGGATTAATCATTATGTGTTTTAGGTTTTTTTACATGATACAAAAATTCTTTGAAACATCATTTTCTTTCATCACCTTTATAAAGAAAAACCTAATATCCATAATTCTGTGATTTCCCTACTCAAAATATTGAGATGATTGGGTGTAGGTCTCTATGAAACTTTTATACCCTTCAAGGAAAATATCCTCTTCCTCCTTGACATCTTGGTGTCTACCATTTACTTCCAAAACATCAAAATGATTACTCTTATTAAGGGTTAGTGTGGTACTTCCAAGACTCATCCTAATAACTAGAGTCACCCAAACTTCTCATGAAGCCAAAGTGACCTAATTTAATCTTTTATATTCCATGAAGTACACTAGAACAAATTAATCCACTTGAATAAACATTATGAACCAAAATCCATTGATCGTACCCAAATCTCCTGAGCACCCATAATGCGTATTACCAATAACATAGGGTGTTCCTAACAATGAATAAAAAACTGCCAGAGCACCCAGTTGAGGCACCACATCAACTGAATACACCACGATAACTTATTTATAGTAACTAAATGAGGAACTCCTATTCCCCTTAGTCACAGAGAATCAATACCTTTCCCACCTCTACTAACTGTAGAAAACTCCAACCTTTCTCTCGATGGTATGGATCCCACAACCACATAATACCTCACCAGTTTGAGACTGAAATAGTAAGAATATTAAAACCATGAAATAGAATTAGAAACATGGATGGATGGACTACACATATTGACCTGTTGGCGAAGACCCAAATGACATGGTGAGAAGCAAAAATTATATCCAATGTTCAAACTACACCGCATTTTTAATCCCGAATTATTTTTCGATCTCAATCTATAGAAACTCAACCAGTGGATTGGACACATCAATTTCAACATAGATATAAGGATAAATTCTTTGACATAAGGAATGAGATATACTATAAAATAATAAAAATTATCCCACAATGCTTCTATGCATTGTTTGAATTGTTTTTTTTCAAATAGTAGCATAAGACCAGGAATTATTACCCAAATTGGTTATATTGAAATATCTCAATTAAAATGGATTTTGAAAGACCATCAAAATAGTAAGAATAAGTCACTGATGATATAATTCCTACCACTTATCCCGAGGGATATAAGATCACCTTCCATATCAAATGAAAGTAGAAAATTGTGAGGGTTATAAATCCATATGATGTTACACTATCGTAGATCCCATGAATAAAAGATGAACAAGTCCAAGGTGTTAATAAATGATTTATTAAAATCAAGGAGGGCCACTAGGGGGAACCTTTATAGTTCTGATATTTCAATAAAATCACATGAAAAGATCTGAATCTTTGTAAATTCATCATAAATACAAGGAACCTTGGGATCATACTTTTCCATAGGTAATAAAAGAAGTTCATTCGGATCTGTGAGAGGAAAGAATTGAAGAGTATGATGAGAGATAGAGGGAACCCATCCTATTGACGAATGAGGAGGTATGATTCCATTGATTGTGACAGTTTCCTCTTGAATTGGGGATGCCCACATTGATTAAAGGTTCGAACATTCCAAGTGGTTTCTAACGGGTTTGTTTGTAGAACTGGAAACATCCAATGATTCCACATCCATTTGGACCTACTTTCCAAAGGTATGCATTCATCAGTCGTGGACTTATGAGGCTTAGGAAATTGCATTGGTCGAGAGGATGGGAGCTCGGACTCATCACACCTTTTTGAGGGAAATTATTTTCTACTCTGGGACTCTCTTTATAGATATAAGTTCTGTTCGTGAATCCTTATTACATTACCAAGTATAAAATGAGCTTTCCTTTATCTCTGACAATCAATGATTAATATGTTGGAAATTTAGAGAATATTTTATATGTATTTGAGGTTCTTCATCGATAGAGAATCATCTATATTTGTTAGAGATTCTTAGTCAATGATATCATTCAATACATAAAAGTATCTTGGTCATTATGGGGACCATACTGGTTTTAAGGCAATGCAGTGGGGCACTTGATGTTTATTGTCATTCATAAGGACATGGATTATTTCAGAGTTGGGATCCTACCCGCAGATGGGCTACCTACGTATCCTTTTTTTAGAAAAGGAATCAGAACCCACGTAGTTCGAGTAAGGGAATATGATGTTTATGTATGATTTATGGCTCAAAGAAAGATTTCATAATTACTTTTACACTCTAAGCTCACGTGAGTCATGCTCGGTGGGTGAAACAAGAGGTATTGGTAAAACTAGACAATTGTACCATGATAGATACAATCATAAGAAATAATGTGGGGCTTATGTTTGTATGACTGCCCAAAATAGATAAATATTGGGTTTTACTTCAGTGAAGAAACCCAAGAAACAAGGTCCATAAAGGTTTATGTACTTTATAGAGATTTGGATACTCTAATCTTGGGGCTTACTCCTAAGGAATATTCCCTAGTTAGGAGGGGACTTATGATTGGGTTTCACTCCTGAGAAGGAACCCCAAATCGAAAGTAAATTAAGACTGGTTAAGAGAAATTTTAGACTGGGGCTTACTTCTAAGGAGGAGGCCAAGGTTAAAGGGATTTGAAAACTGGGGCTTAATCCTGAAGAGGAGGCCCAGGTTAAGAGAATTTGAAAATTAATGGATTTGGGGATTATTCTTAAAGAGGATGCCCACATTTGTAGATTTGAAACTGCGGTTTTATTTCTGAAAATTAAGCCCAGGTTAAAGGATTTATTGTTGGGGCTTACTCTTGAAGAGGATGCCCAAATTAGGGGACTTGGGGCTTACTCCTAAAGAGGATGCCCAAATTAATGTGAATTTGGACTGGGGCTTACTCTTGAAAAGGAGGCCCAGGTTAAGGAAATTTGGATTTTTGGGAACTTCGGGGATACTCCTATGGAAGATGCCCAAAATTATAGGAACTTGATTACTGGGGCTTAGTTCTAAAAAGGGGGCCCAGGTTAAGGATTCTCTCATTTTTAAATAATGAGGTTTAATGAATGAACTCTCTAGCCTTAGTGACATGAGGAAATGTAAATCACTAGGTTTTAAAAGATGTTACATAGAATTCCTTTCAGATAAGGAAGCCAACAAAGAAATCATACCATGAATGACTTTGGAGAGAGTTAGGAAGGCTTAATTTTGAAGAGGATAGGTGGATAAACATAGGAGAGGTGAAATAGGCAGGAAGGTCACCCAAAAAGAGAGGGGCACGCAAGTACTGCGTGGGTGTGCAAGTACTGCGTGGGCACACAAGTCCGGGTCACGCAGATTTACGTGAGCGACACAGGGGTACTTGCGCGCCGGCCAATCCTTAGGGTAGAACTTGAGAAAGGCTTGACTCAAGCCTTTAATTCTAACCATGGGGACTTCTAGGAGAGAGGTGCACAAGTTATGTGGAAGGAGTAAGGCGGCACGAAAGTGTGTCCGTTTCCCTTATGGGCTGGCCACCTAGGCGCACAAGTGTTGATGTGTTTCAACACTTAGGCCTTCCTACCTCTCATTAAATCTTCCATTCTAGGTAAGAAATTACCTTAGAAGTGTTCAGAATCTTTGAGAATAGACTAGGGCACTGGGAGCTCAAATATTAAGTTCTGGAATTTTTTCGTCCTCGAAATGGGGGGCCCACAGGGGTATTTATAGGTTAGAGAAGACCTTGGGCGTTTTTCAAAGAGTTCATGCAAGTCACCTGTGCGACCATTTGGGTGGCGTGCAAGTATACTTGTGTGACCATGTTGGAACTTACGCGACCTATGGTCAATATTATCCTTCTTCATCCCTTTCTCTTTTTTTGATGTTTATTCAAAGGATGAATCTTCTCTGTTTGATGTATTTCCCTTTTCATTTCGTTTATACTCTGTGATGAAAAAGGTGCATCCACAAAAGTCCCCCCTCAGAGTTGGATCCAAAAAGGAATGGGGATTTGACTCTGAGGAAAACAAGAAACAAAAGGAAATTAGGGCGTGCAGGGTATGGCGCGCAAATGGGCTTCGGGCGCGCAGGGTCCGGCACGCATGGGTATGGCCTCGTCTATAAATAGATGTCCTCACATTGCATAAAGCACCCAGCTCTCACTTGTTTTTTTCTCTTGGCATGCAAGTGGACTCCCATCTTTCACTCATCCGCACTTCTTGTTTCTTGCATCACGCTTCTGTTAAGGTATTTGGACTTGCGCGATGATACATGCGCGCCCAATACTTGCGCAACCAAAAGAGACTTGCGCTCCTAAATGACTTAGCCAATTTTTTCAAATTCCATCACAAATTTTATGAAAAATTAACTTACATTAAGATTTAATTATTCAACTATTGTGTAGATCCAATGGCTCTCAAGAGAATCGGAACGGCTGATGAACTGGAAAGAAAAAGAATTGATGATATGATGGACATCATTGGCCATGATTACTATTCCACCTGTGAAAGTACTCTCCCAGAATTAGCCAAGTACTTGAAGAAACATCATATTAATTTCCCGCACAGCATCTATCCACCTCTGTATGGCCATGGTCATCTGCAAGATGTCAATATTCTATAAGCAAAGAACTATCTCCCATATTCCTGGTTTCAGTCATATACCAACTTTTCTTCAGAAAATGTCTCAATCTCAGGAACATTTTCTAATGCTGGAATAGTAATGAAATCCTATATAATGCATCATACCTCATGTCCACCAGATCTAAAACTACACAAAACTTATCTGCAACCACATTATTATCCCTCAATCTTTCGAAATTCTCATATGGATCAATCCAAAGGCTGGAAGGAGAAATAGGAATTCCGTTCTGGTGGAGGGGTGAAGCCAACTTGGATGCGGGATTATTGGGTGTGACAAACTTGTGAAGAGTTTGTCGAGTATCTGAAGGGAGATGTAATTTATGAAGTCGTCTGGTCTGGGCAGACGTATGTTTATAGGAATGATAATTTTTCACCGGAGTTGCGTAGCTGCTGGAGCCCATAAACTAATTCCTTCCATATGACCCATGGAGAATTATGCACTTGTTTGTTGGATGTCTACAAGATCTCAGGGCTTCTAATTTTGGGTGATATGTATGAAGAATTTATCCCTCCAAAGGAAACCTTGAATGATCCGGAGAAGACTTCATATTTGTTTCGAGAATTATTGAAGATTTATCATAAGCTTAAAATCTCAAAAACTTCAAAGACTCATTCTAGAAGGGATATTCATCCATAGGAATGGATGGATGTGTTTCTCAAGAAGAAGAGGTAAAGGGGGCCCACCTGTACTCGTCATACTAGCTTCCCTAGAGTGGATAAGATAGGTGCTCCTGGAACATTTTGGCCAACTATGGAAGAAGGAGATTTTGAGAAATGGGGGTATGAAGTGAATCATAAAATCCCGGAGATGACCCGTCTGGAAGGATTTTTAGCCTTATGGATCAGTGTCTATCTTTGTCCAGTCAGAGATTCAAAGGGAGGCATTAGGCCAGGGACCTTCATTATTGTAGCCAAGCTGGCTGAGAGGAAGATGGTGGGGTTGGCTACCCCAGTTTTGGAAAAGATTCACAGGAGCTTACTCCATGTCTATATGGGTAAGTCTCCTTTGAGATTAGTGGGACCATTCCAAGTTTTATGGGGATGGATCTCCACTCACTTCCAGACATATGCTGTTCAGAACGGAGTACAGATTCTTGGAAGTTCTTTCAGGATGTCTGTTCAGGCCTTCTCTGGAGTTTGTCCTTTTTACCTCAATGCCCATGATATTAGGCCAAGGCTGGGTATGCATAAGGAATTCTACTTCTTTTCCTATGTAAATCTTCTGACAGGGAGATTTATTGATAATGGATCAGCCAGCTAAGAACAGAGGTCTTATATGCTGGCCTGCAGAGATGGTGTACTGGCCACCAAAATTGATGGGGAAATTATATGTGAGTCCTATGCTCCATATCGATTTGCACGCCAATTCAAGAGTCTACAGACAACTGTTGTATCTCCTCCAGTGCACATCAGGTCAGAGCAGTATCCAATGGTTGCCCGAAAACTATGGTTGCTAATAGCAATTGAAAGGGCTGGGGAAGTTTTTGAATTACCAGATGCTGATGCGGTAATCAATTTGGCCATATGGTATGCTGAAAACTAGGTAGCGTCATATCCTAAGGCAATATTGAATAAACCTGTTTATCAGGTGGGGAAGAAGAAGAGAACCATTGAGAAAGAAACAATTTAGGTGGGAGGTTATCTTCCACTCCTGAAGCTGGTTCACCGAGTTCTTCTACCGAGACTGATTCATCAGATTATCAGGAGATAAAACATGTGTCAAAGAGGCCACATGTTGTATATAATACTCCAGTCAGAATCAAGAGAGCCACTCCATCAACTCCTGGTGAGTTACTTTATTGAGGAAATTTATTTTCTAGTAACTTTATAGAGTAACATGTTTTCATTCTATTTTTATAGTTGCATGAGATAAAAAGTAATTAAAATCCAAGGTTGTAGGACCCTTTTTGTAGCCTTCTAGTACACCACCATATCTACGACCAGAGGCCATCCAGACATGGCAGGATGTATACTGCGATACTGAAACTATCTGGCTGGAGCTATGTGAAGGGCTACATCTTCCTAGAATAGGGACACTTCAGGCTTCTGCAAATATTCATTTCAAGGATAACCCTGATGAAGTAAGAGCCTATGTCAAAGAGTTGAGGACCTATATACATGTCACCGATTATTCTATCCCTATCACCAAGTGGGTGAAGGAAATGATGGATCACGATGCCACTGATGAGGAGTGGCATGAGTAAGTGGAGCCTGAAGATGTAAGTTTTCTTTACTTATTTACTTTGCAACTCGATTTCAGTCAAAGCTTTGTTACTCAAGGAAATTACTTTCTTTATCATAAATCTTACAAGTAAAGGAACTACTGAAGTTCCTTCACCACAGTATAGCCCTGGTGGTACTACCATCGGGGCTGGAGATGAATCACCTTGTGAGTCAGGCGAGATATCTCCAGGCCAGCAGGCCTTGGATGAGGAGTTGGACATGGATTTCCATTCTCCGATTCAGGTACCAATAAGGGAGACTCCTGACACTCCCAAAAAGACAAAGGGATAAAGGCACCAGAGGAAGAAGTCTACAAATAAACGCTTCATCAGTAGTGGTAAGTCCTTCGGATAATCATGAGTCTTAAACCATGAAAAGATTGATCATTTTCTTTGGGATTGCAAGGTCTTCTTCAATTTCCCCACTGAGGGAGAGGATTGATCTTCCTATGAGGACCACAGAGGGTGCTGTGGAACAAACGCAAATTCAGGATGACTTGGATGCTTCTGAAAAAGATCCAATATCTATTCCCAGTACTGCTTCTGCAGCTGGTATAAGTAGAGAAGAACCTGCTTCTGGTAATTTAACAATGCTTCATACAATGCTTCATTAAATGTTGAATGAAAACATCAACTAACTTCCATTATGTGATATTTTAGGTATAACACCTGCACCAGAATCATCAGTATCCGCGACAACTGAATCTTCCATACATCTTGAGGAAGTTGTCTAGGGTCAGGGGCCGCAGAATGAGGTTCACCAAGAAGACACATCAAATACTCCCACTGGTGAGACTAACCAGGATTCTTAAATATCATTGGATGGAATGATGAATCTTTTCATGTCTTTCGAATATTTTTTTGATAATGCTAAGTTATCATGTGACTTAGAAGATCTTGGGCGTGATTGTTATCCTTCATCTGGTAAATTTTCTTATAATTTACACTTCTAATCATGAATGAAAAAAATATGCAGTTCCATCCAAAGAAGCTGTTGAACTACCAGTTCCTGAAGAGGGTGTGGACATTGATGTCAACCCTACCATTGTAGAAACATTATTTCAAGTAGAGCTAAACCCATTAAACCCTCCAGAAACCCATCTTGAAGATCCTGTTGAAACTGGGAAAGATGGGGAGGAGTCTTCTCAAGCTATTGATCTATAGTTTTGTAATGATTGTACTAAGTTTTAAAGATAGAAAACCAACTTTCATTGTTCTATGAAACTAAACATACTTTTAATTGATCAAACAGGGCCATCAACTTCAATGGATAGATCTGGAGGTGAAGTCTCAACTTCCGCACAAACAGTAGTACATGGCGAAGAAACCAGGGTCAGGGGGAAGGAGCAGAACAAGGCACTTCCTTAAGTGCATTAATCCCAGATTACATGCCCCCTATGATAATGATGTCGAATCTGCCCCGGATGTACTTAAGGAACTCATATTTTCACAACGCAAGGCATGGAACCACATATAGAAAATAATATCTGAAATACCTCTTGAAGAGATGTCATCAAAGATTTCCTGATTGTCATCCCTATTCGTCAGGCTAGGACTTGGCGGTTTTGGATATCAAGAGATCCATACCGTGGTGAAACAGGTCATCTTAGGAAGGGATCAGGAGCAAAAGTTACATGACGATCTAACCAGGGTGAATCTGTCAGTCAATATCAGGGAATTTGAGGATGTGGTATCCCGAGCTGAGGCTGATTATGCTGCAAAAATGAAGGAGATGAAGCATAAGATAAAATTTAAAGTTGTCCAGTAGATGCACCTCCAGCAATAGTTAGATGCTGTTACTGGGGAACTTGACCAACACAATAATTCATTGGAGGGAGATCAAACAAATGGGATGAAAGTCATCACGAATGCTAAGAAATCTCTCCACCAGGCTGAAAGGAGTGAATTTGGTTGAGTGCATGAGCTTCAAGTGGCTACTGATGAAGCTCGGGATGTTGTACATCAAATGAAAAATTATGTTGATAGCCTCTGGTAATTTCCTGAAAAAGAGAATAGACTCCAATCTATAGATTTTCTTCTAATCTCTTCTTCCTCAATGAAAAATACTTTCATCTTCAATTATTTGTGCATGTATTTTCCAGCTACCTACTATAAATTTTTTACATAATCCAATGGGCCTAGTAAGCATAGTTTTATTTTTACTAGGATTATTATAAATAACCCTACAAACTTTGACTCTTTGAATTTCTCAATATTACCTAAATCATACAAAATGTATGTTTAGTGAGCCGGAATGTGACTTTTATTCAGAGTTCCCTCGTCTTTTGTGGGCAGTTTAAAGTCATGCACGTCAGACATAAAGAGGATAATGTTTAAGGTCGAAATAGATTTGACCGCAATGGATTAAAATTGACTCAATTATTTGAAAATTTATTTGAAAACATATTATCACTCTCAAGTATGAGGGAAAATATGTAAACTATGACTTAAGTAAATTTGAATCTAAGGAATGATATGAAAAAGATCTATAAGGAATTAGAAGAAGTAGTCCCCAAGAATGAAGTTACCATTATTTAACAAACCCGTTAGGGGGTTGAATTATGCAGGGCCACCAAAGGGCATTGGCTGCATAGTCAAATAAATAGCATCTTTTGGTTGAAAGGTCTATTATGTTGAATACTTATGCAAGGCCTCCTAAGGGAACATGCTGCATAGTCAGGAAAAAGAACTCTTAGAAATTTACTTTTCTAGTACAAAGAAGCCAGTGAAAGTTTATGGGGATTCAACTTTTCCAAAGTATAGAGTTTGATGTATGGAAAGAGGTACTTGAATATAAAGAAGATATTTCCAAACAAGATAATCAAATAACTGGATGAATGTCACTCCTACGAAGGTCTGACCCAAACGTAGGGATGGAAAATATAAACCATAGACTTGAATACTTTTAGATCATGAAAAATGATATGGGACAAATATGTTAAGGATGTATATTTTTGTGGATCCCTATATATTTTCATTAAGAAAAATAACGACAAAAGAGGTTTTCCTCCCAAGAGTGAAGTTACTACTCTTTGACAAACCCGTTAGGGGGTTGAATTATACAGGGCCACCTAAGGGCATTGGCTCCATAGTCAAATAATAGCATCTTTTGGCTGACACGTCTGTTTTGTTGGCTGTTTATGCAAGGCCACCTAAGGGCACGTGATGCATGGTCAGGAAAAAGGACTCTCAGAAATTAGACATTTTGTGACCAGAAGTCAAGAAAAGTGTTATGGAGATCTGGAAGTATTTACGGTTAGGAGTATGACACATGAAAATGGGTATTGTTCAATGCATGAAATAGATACATAGATCAATTCTAACCATAATTATGTCGTGGTTGGGTCCTGAATTGAGGTGATGGACTTCACTACGTATCCCATAAGGATGGGAATCAAGCCATACGTAGTTCTTGAAATACAATTTAATGTCATGGGGGATCAATCTATAAGAAATATTAGTTTAAGGTCATAGAATTAAGACCATTATAAGAAATACACAGTGTGTGTTTTCATGAGGACATTTCAGCCAGGGGAATGAAAGTGGAATTTGAGGCTAGGCCAAAAAGATTTGGGGCTGGATTCGAGGGACACTCGAATATTTCTACGTATCCCATAAGGATGGGAATCAAGCCCACGTAGTTCTAGAAATACCCTATATACAAATTTGGTTCATACATGTGAAGGGTGAAAGGGGACTTTAGTGAAATGATGGTTTAACCCAAGATAAAAGGTTTGGGCATTACCATGTATGCACATAGTCTTTGAAATATACCACGGTTGGATATCAATGTGAATAATTATTTCCTCTAAGGTGAGGGTATCGAAGAATGTTGTTGTTTACCATCATACAAGACAAAAGGTGTTGTACAGTTTAACGTCATGTAGCAAGGACAAAGGTGAACTAAATGTGAAGAGATTGGTTTTGGGAGCGGTTTCACCTATCAAAATCATATGAGATAAAGGTGAACCGATGTGAAGAGATTGGTTTTGGGCTTGAACCTTGGGAGTTTGCCTACGTACCCAGCTTGGAAGGAAAGGACCAAAGTCTGTGTAGTTCAATTAAAGAATGAATTAGTGATCAAGTTGTTTTTTGGGGACAACGACCTAAAAAATGATGTTGGGACTTACACGTGGTTAGAAACCCAAAGAGGGTGTTATGGTTGAAATTTTCTCTAATCTCATGTGAGTCATACTCGGTGTTAGAAACAAGAGATAAAAACAACCTTAACTATGCACAGTTTAATGTCATGTAGGACATATGAAGGGACTATGCAGTTTAATGTCTTGCAGTTAGGACTATTAGTGATGCACAGTTTAGTGTCATGTAGCAGGGACAAAAATACAGTTTAACATCATGTAGAACGTATTAAGGGATTTCTATACAGTTTAGCGTCATGTAGTTAGGATGATGGGGACAATACAGTTTAATGTCATGTTGGACAAAAAGAGGACTGTGCAGTTTAATATCCTACAGTAAGGAAAAAAGAGGACACATTTTAACGTCATGTTGGACGAAAAAGGACGATATAGTTTAGATTCATGTTGGAAGAAAGTGAGAATAGTTTAAGGACATATGAATGGACCATTGTTTATGCAGTTTAACGTCTTTCTGGACGTAAGGGACTTCTGTATAGTTTAGCGTCATGTAGTCTGGACGCCACAGTTTAACGTCATGTTGCACGTAAGTGCCAATAATTTAAATTCATATGCATGGACCCTGGATGGTGCAGTTTAATGTCGTTCTGGACATAAGGGAAATTAAAATAGTTTAAGGTCATATGCATGGTCCGTTGATGGTGTATTTTGTGTTTATACAAAATACTTCATCAGAAATGTTGCATTGGTTAGAGTAGTGATGAGTTCTCCATCCATTGAGATTAAAGAATAAGCTCCATTGGAATAGGGCTTATGTATTGAATAAGGTCCTTGCCACTTTGATTCCAGCTTAGGAGGTTTCTTTCCTGGTATCATTGGAGTTCTAAGAACTAATACTAATTCTCCCAGAATGAATGAATGAAGACAAACTTTTTTGTTGAAAGCTCGTGCTATTTGATTCGGATAGACTTCCAAGTGGTGCAGAGTGCACAATATTTTATCATCTAACCATTCCAATTCATTCAATCGCTTTTGAGATTATTCATCTATAGATTATTGATCACAAATGGCTACTTTGAGCAAAGGTAATTAATATTCAATGGGAAATACTGCTTCTGTTCTATATAACAGTGAATATGGAGTTGACCGCGTTGTAGTGCCGGTGGTGGTCCGATAAGCCCATAAAGCATGAAAGAGTTTATCAGGCCATGAACTCTTATCTTAATCCACCATCTTTTGCAGTATATTTGACAGAGTCTTGTTGAAGGCTTCTATCTGGCCATTGGCCACTGCATGATACCGAGATGAATGATTGGATTTGATGTTGTATTCTTGATACAACTTCTTCACCTCGGATGAACTGAAGTTGGTGCCATTGTTCATCAATATGGTATGAGGAACACCAAATCTGGAAATGATGTTAGACTTGATGAAGCTAACAATTCTTTTAGAACTATCTTCTTTGAGAGGTATTTCCTCTTCCCATTTGGAAAAGAAGTCGGTAGCAGTAAGAATATACTTAAACTGCTTGGATGTAGCTGAAGGGTAAGGTCCCACAACCTCCATTCTCCATGTGGCGAATGGCCATGAGGATTTAGAAGTGTGAAGAAACTTTGGGGGCTGATGAATGAAGTTGTCTTGTACTTGGAATGAATGACAATTCTTCGTGAAATCAACACAATCTTTTATCATTGAAGTCCAAAAGTATCCAAGCCTTCGAATTTGATCAGATAGTCTATGTTCATACTGGTGGGCACCACAGACTCCTGCATGCACTTCTTTCATAATAGCCATTTTCTCTTCACCATCAATGCATCTGAAGAGAACTCCAGCAAAACCCATTTGGTAGAGAACTTTCTCTAAGTGATCTGGGCTGTCATAAAGAGTGAAATTGACCACACGTCTCCGAACTTGTTCTTTTCTGGATCTATCAGGTGGAAGTGTTCCATTTTAAAGGTATTCCTGGAAAGGTGTCATCCATCCCGTAGTATGACTATATGGTTCAGATATGAGACTAATTTCATTGATTACCTCTATTCTATCTTGGAAATAAGGTGAAATTGTACGATGGTGGGAAATACTGATGGTTGTCTCGTCCCAATTTTGATCTGCCAGAGCTTTGGCTATATTAGCCAGTGCATCAGCTTGGGAATTTTGTGATCCTGGGACATAAGAAAATGTCGGTTCTGAAGGAAACTCCACCATTAACTCTCTGACGTAATCATACAATGGGATTAGTTCTTCTTTTCTGATTGCATAATCCCCATTGACTTGTTTGATTACTTGGTCTGAAACACCTTTCACTTTTATGTGATTCACTTGTGCTTGAAGCGCCAACTCCAATCCTACAATAAGAGCTCGGTATTCCACTTCATTATTTGTACCGCCTCCCAATAATGAGAAGGAATAAGGTAGCAATGCCTTTTCTTGGGAAATGTGTATGACTCCTAACCCAACTTTGTTGACCTTAGGATCCTCCATTTTCCTCCCTGTTGGACGTATGGAAGCACCATCAAAATACATTTCCCATGTTTGAGGATATTATTGAATAGAGACGACTTCCTCATCAGGGAGTTCAATATCTAAAGATGTGTCTCCCATTGAAGGGTGTTTAGCAAGGAAATCATCCAGAGCTTGGCCCTTTATTGCCGTTTGAGAAACATATTGAATATCAAATTGCTACAAGATAACTACCCACCTTTCCAAATGTCCCGTAAGCATTGGACGACTAAGGATGAAATTGAGAAGGTTATTGCGAGATACCAATTGGATATCATGATGTTGCAGGTAGTGTCTCAACTTCTGACTACAAAGATTAATGATAGGCAACACTTCTCAATACTTGAATATCAAGTTTCTGCTTCAAGCATAGTCTGACTGAGATAGTAGAGGCTGTTTTCATTCCCATTATCATTCTTCTGAGAAAGAAAGGAACCCAGTGATTGCTCTAGAGATTTCACATAGAGGATAAGTGGTCGTCCTTCAACAGGTGGCATTAATACCGGTGGAATCAAAAGATACTTCTTAAAAATATCGAATGCTTCTTGGCATTCTTCAGTCCACAGGTAAGTGACTCCCTTCTTCCTCAATTTGGTGAAGGGAAGACTTTTTCCTGCCAAATTGGTGATGAAACGCCAAATATAGGCTATGTGTCCTTGAAGTCCTCTCAATTCATTCAAATTTTGAGGAGGTAACATACCAAGGATTGAATTTGTCTTCTCAGGATCAACTTCGATACCACGATGGCGTACAACAAAGCCGAGAAATTTTCCTGAGGTTACCCCAAAAGAACACTTTAAGGGGTTCATCTTCCAATTATATTGCTGAAGTTTGTGGAATATGATTTCCAAATCAGCCAAGTGATTAGAATGTTGTTTGGATTTAACCACCAAATCGTCCACATAACAATCAACGAACTTCCCTAAAAAGGGTTTGAAGATACAGGGCATTTCAAGCTAATATGTTGCGCCTGTATTCACTAGGCCAAAGGGCATTACCTGATAGCAAAACACACCCTGAGGGGATCTGAAGGCTATAGATTCCTCAACTTTTGGAGACATTCAGATTTTATTATACCCAGAATATCCATCCATGAAGGAGAGTGCTTCATAACCAGTTGTTGCATCAATTAAGAGTTCAGTAATCAGAATTGGAAACTCATCCTTAGGAAAATTCCGATTAAGATCTTTGAAATCAATGAAAACTCTAATTTTCCCATTATTTTTTTCACTGATACAATATTAGCCAACCACTTGGGATATTGAACTTCTCTGAAGAAGTTATCTTTGATAAGATTATCCACTTTAACCTCAATTTTGGAAGCATAGTTTGGGTGTGTTCTTCAAGCACCTTGTTTGAATCCTCGATGTTCTTATGGAAAACCCTAAAGATGATTGGAAACATTAGGATCAAGCCTTGGAATATCTGTATAGTTATAAGAAAATATGTCTTGATTTTTCTTTAAAAAGGAAATATACATCTCTTGTTCTTCAAGAGTCATGGCCTCACTGATTAAAGTGGGGCGTGGATCTTCTTTTGTACCCAGATTTATTTCTCTGAGTTCATACACGGTAGTAGAGATACCCTCTTCAAATGGTGGAGGAGCATCCCTGAGATCTTCCTCTTCTTCTTCAACATGTGTTGTTTCTTGTTTTTGTACTTGCATAGTAGATGATAAAGAAGAATTTTCATGATCATAAGAGACGTTAAAATTTTCACATCTTGAAGAAGAAGCTTTCATTTCCGACCCTATTGATGATAAAGGGTCTTCCTTGGGTAATATATAGGAGATGATGGATTGAGAATCAACATCATTGTTTACCTTTGAAATTGCTATAACTTCCTCTGATCTGATTGACGAAGTATAGACTTGCTGGATTTAGGTGGATGAAGTGAAGACATCTCCGTTTGATCTTTCATCATTGCTTGGTGGATCACGACTTTCTCCCATGTTGTCTGGCTCAATTGTTGTGATTGAAATTATGGAGGTTTCCATAAGAGTATTTTGATTTGGGTCTATCCATTCAATTTTACTGATAGGCAACACATAATCTGTACTCACATGTGTAAATGGGTTTACTGGAATATTTTCCAAACCATATAGAGCATTAACTTTGGTAATCTCTATTGTTGTGGAATTCTCATTTCCCTTCATGTGATAGAATTCCGCCTTAATGTATTGAGATTCACATGTCTTGAATGGGGATTTATCACCATAGAATGTTCCAATTTGAACATCGAAACAATATTTGAGGCATTGATGGTATGATTAAGGGATATCAGCATGTCGATGTAGCCAGGGTCTACCAAGCAAGATTTTGAAGGTTGAATCCTAATCAACAACCATGAAATATGAATTGGATACAAGATCTCCAAACTAATTTCTGAGTGTAATCTCGCCCAGTGGTTCTTGTTCATTTTTATCATATCCTTGTAACATCAAAGTAGAAGGAGATAAATCAGATTCCGTGAGGCCCAATCGACGAAGTGTATGAATGGGTATGAGGTTGACTCCTGAACCATTATCAATGAAAACTCTTCAGACGTCTACATAGTTGACCTTTCTAGATAAGTATAGAGGTCTAATATGTCCATGCAGGACATCATCTTCATCTTTATCAATGAAAGATATCACAGCATGGAATTCTGTAGGATTATTCTTTACATGGTAGGCTTCAGCTGCAACATTTTCAGTTTCAAACTCTTGAGGACTTGATAAAGCCACAATGAGTGCCTCCCGAAGATCCTTTGACAAATTCAAGGCATCCAGAATTGATAACTTGGTCATTAATTGGGCCAAGTGTTTCAATACATCATACTTTTGATCTAAAGGTCTGCGTTTCCCAAAAGGAACATGTGGTTTCGAAGGTACTTTATAAGTAGATGCTTTGGAAGTTGATGCATATTGTATCGGGATAGGAGTTGGTAATACTCCTGACTTTAGAAGATTAGACTGATTAGGTCTATTTACTTGCTGAGAGGAAGAAGATGGAACCTTCAACCGATCTTCCAAAATAACTGTGCCAGGACTGAATATGCCTTGTGTGGAAGAACTTTCTTATTCTTGTTGAGCTCGCTGAAGGGCTCTACCACCAGTTTCTGCCGCATACACAGTTCTACCAGGGGTAGAATTGGAATAGTGGCCTCTGAAAGATCTACGTCTTCCCCTATATCCTGAGCCTCTAAAACTTCCTCTGATTCCATTGTTTGATATAGAGAACTTGGGATCATCAAAATTGAAACTGCAACTGGCATATGGATATGTTAATTGAATCATATTAACAAAACCGAAGATCAACTCTTCATCCGATGAAGACTCTGCTTTATTTTCCTATTTAGGGTGTTCCGTTTGGTGGGGTGGTGCCCGTGGCTTTTAAGTAGATGGAATGAAGTCTTCCAGAGTCAAATACAACTTAGGCTTTGACACATACTATCTTCTTCTGATTCATTTTCTTTATTTGAATCATGCCGTTTATTTGAGGATTTTTCCCTTGATGAAGAGGGTTTTGCTGCGGCATTCATTGTAAAAGGCACAATTGGTTTCTTCAATTGCATTCGCAAAATGGCAGGAGTACGGTTGATCGTTTTCTGACCATCCAATCATCATATTTTTGCGCACTTTTGTTCTTAACTTCTTGACACTTTCCCTTTTACTCTGGAACTGTAGCAGTAGCACATGCTACCTGGGCTGAAGAGCCTTTTAGTTTGACTTGTCCCAAGTCAAACATCTTTTTCAGGAGGTATTTGAAGACAAAACACTCCAGGATGGGATGCCCCAACATTTTATGAAATGGGAAATAATTGGAACGGTCTTCATCTCCTTCTTTGTTTGGCCTTTTGTCCCTTGGCAACTGAACCAAATTATTTTCCAGAGCCGAAGTGAAGTAGCCAAGAACTTGTTCATTTCAGAAAGAGTAAACATTGCTCTATAGATCCTCAAATTGTTTTCTTCTTTGACCTGTTTGATCATCTTGACAAAACAGTCTCGGTTGTTGGCTCTCAGGAGGCAGATCCCTTTGAGAAGATGAAGGTTTTGAAGTAGGTACATGTGCTTGTTTAAGCATTACTGTAGCAGTCTCTACTTTACCCATTTTCCATCCTAAAGCTAATGGAATTACATGAGCTTTATCCTTAGTATTTATAAGATAATCTTCAATCTATTGAGTGATTGAAGTAAGGCCTTGAAACCCTCCTGTGTATTTCAAATGGATCATTGACATGCGTAATTCGTCACGTAGATTTGTCACACAAATTGGAAACAGTTCTTCTTGAGGGAACACTAAGCTTTAGGAATATGTTAATCCCTTCCAGCGAGCAATGAAATCTGAGAACCTTTCAATTTACCTTTGCTTACAGTTTGCAAGATCAAAAACTATTGTCTTTGGAAATGTTGAACTGAATTGGAGAAGGAATCTTTGACGAGGATCCTCCCATCTGGTAATTGACCCGGATTGCATGCTTGTGTTCCAGACAAAAGATGGTCCTTTCCAGGTTTGCACGAAGCGTATGAGTTTCACTGCTTCTTTCTGTTTCGGAGTTCCCATCATAGGATCGCAAGAAGACACGTAATGAATCAAATGCTATTTAGGATTTCCTAATCCATTGAAAATAGGGAATACAGGGTTCCCAAAACATGATGGGGGAGGGATTGTATATACCCATTCCAGGTAAGCTTTTATGGTTGAACTTGTGCATGCTTCCCTTCCATAGTATCTAACAGGGCTGTTAATGACTCAATGGTAGTTATAAACTTCTGAGAAATGTCTGGTTGAACTTGGACATGAGCAGGTGCAATAACTAAAGCTGGTACAGATGTGGAAAATGGTACTGCAACCGATGGTAGCACCGCCAATTGTTGTTGCACTTGACCCGTAGGATTAGACCTGTGATGGTGTACTGGTATAGGAGGATATTCTTGATCCATATCAGTAGCTGAAACAATTTCCCTTGGCTGGCTGACTCCAGCATGCCTAAGAGGAAGACTACCTTGAAGTAGTTCTGCATTCATCCTCCTCAATTCCTTCATTTCTTCCACTTGTTGTGAAAATATTTTCTCTAGTGAGAGTGATTGACCTTCTCCAGAGGAAGGGTATATAACCTAATTCTTTCCTTTACCTTTATTGGACACCTTTCGGAGAGAGGGAAATGGGTTACATGAAGGATTACCTAGGTTTTGAGTAATCCTTTGATTTCGTGTACGCACACCTTCTTCATTTGTGTTTGTGCGTACAACTTCTTGAGTAGGAACCTCATCATCTGATCCCTCCGAGTGAATCTCTTCTGGTAGATTAGCAACAATGGCATTAATGACATTAATTGATGCATAACTCATTGCATCTCTTCTAACGGAATTTTTGTGATATTGTCTTCTTCATTGTCCCTCATGAGACATTCCCTTTTGTGGATTCAATCCCTAAAGAACTTCTTGATGAACCATAATTTGGAGGGAATCTCCTGATAATTTGGCTCTTCATTCCTCTTGAAGATTCTTCCCTAATTGAGAGAAGACTGACTTTCTCTGAGGGAGGGATTGGGGATTTGAAAAGTCCCCAGTCTAGTGGAATTGGGTTGTTCCTGCTCAACTCCTCGAATCCTATTTGTGTATTCTAAGGGTTGGGTTAAAAGAGTACCCAGTTCGGCAAGCTAGGGTGGCTCTTGACATGCTATGTATGAGACTTTCTTAAAATATATCATGATCTTACAGACCATAGTCTGGAAATTATCTTGATGCATCAACATGTATCCACTTTTATCACCCAGCTCAAAAGACCATTGGATGATTTCTAACACTTCTGTCACTTGGTGATGTGGTTTCTCTAAATGAGATTCATTTTCAATATTATCTTTTGCTTTATGCTGGAGTAATTCATCAACTTTTTCTCTGTATGCTTGATTTTGAGAGGAACTAGTTGAAGCCTGTTCTTGGGAATGATTTTTATTACAAAGAAAACCCATTGACTATGGCCTCCCATGGGCAATAACATTGCATGAGACCATTTTCGGCAGGCTTTGCTGACTGGAGAGCATAGTGAAATATAGTGATCCATGAACAACCCATCCTCTAACATGAATAACAGATGGGGCATTGGTAATTAACTAGCGCAATCTTCTTAGTGCACCAAGGCATGAATCTTGAAGGGCTCTCTGCTGCTTTTTAGCCATTAGATATCGAGAGATTGACAGAGATGCCAAATCAATCTGATGTTGTAACCCTTCTATTATCTTTACATGATTTTTATATTCATCATAAGATAATAATTTCTTTTTCAACGGACAAAGAGTTTTCCATATGTTAAGACGAATATCATGAATTCCATCTTCCGTCAACATCTCTGGAATGTCATACTGAGAGTCATCCAGAGGCCAAAACATGACTGGCACTTCACCTTTTGCCAGTTTTTTTTTCTGATGTTCACTATTTCCTCTTTATCATTCAATGAAGATTATTCTACCTGTTTAGACCAGAGCTGGTTCTTTTTTGTTGCTTCATTGGATTCAACAAGACTGGTAGAGAATCCACGGATGAAACTAGAAGATGAATGACCCAAGGGTGGTTCAGAGAATGACCTACACCCTGAGCTATCTTCTGATTGAGAAAGTATTTCACTTACTGATGGTAAAGCATCAAAAATGACTGGATTTACTTTTTTAAGTGCCTCATGATAAGTGGGATTTCTCATCACTACATTATCTTCGGAATAATTTTCCAGAAAAATCGAATTACTACTGTGGAGAGGGATTTCATAGCTAAATTCATCTTCATGTGGAGGACCACCATGGTGGGTTATAACAAAAGATGAAATCTCTTTCTACTTGATCTTCTGACAACACAGAGGGTTCTTGTGGATCTCATCTGAAGATGAAACATTGAGATCGACCGAATTTTCACCAAGCAATCCTTCATGAAAAAGTGTCTAGTGCAAAACTTCAGAATTAATGCTCCCACTATTGGGAACTTAGAGAGCAAAATCTTGAGTTGCAACAGATAGATGTCTGAGTGCATCAAGAACTCCAGCATCAAGTAAGGCCTTGTCACAGATGGGCCTTTGATTTCTTGACTGTGCTGGGTGGGTCTTCTTCTTAGATGCCTTCTTACTCACTCTGGCAGGTGTATGTACCTGCTCAGGAAAAATGATCAGGTTAGGCTGATTATCTCCGCTCAAACCAGGTGTATGTGAATGATTTGGCTATCCGTATGATATAGGGGAGTACACCCCACTACCCTCTTGGACTGGAACAAATGTGTGTGTCTGTTCTGGAGTGAACTATTGATGTGTCACTCCACTGATAGGGATAGATTTATGTGTCTTTCCTTAAGATGCTGCTGAAGCTGTTATAATATCTTAGAAGGCATCCAGAATATGAGAAGGGATTTTTTTCTGCTCTTTCACCATAGACAGAATGTGCTTGGTGACTTCAGCAGCTGGAATAGGGATATACGACCATTCCATGCTTGGAGAAGGTGCATGTGCCTGCTCTTGTCCTCCTTTTCCTGTCAGTGAATCTTGACAGTACCCAAGTGTGGGGGCAGAGAGCTGAATCTGCCTTCTGTTTGTCATCGTACCTTCACGACTGACTTCTTCGAATGCTACCAAACAAGACTGTTGGTAGGCATGATCAATACTAGTAGGTGTATGTGCCTGCTGATTTCACTTTGTCAATCATAGGTGACGAGTTCCTTCATATGTAGTCAGATGATACTACTGACTAGATGATGATTTATAAACAGTTGTATGTTCCTGTCTATAGTACTTCGCCGGAATTGCCCAGCGGGATTGGCGTGATGCTGCCAGACAAGTCTGCTGGACATCGGGATTAAAACGGATGGGTGTGTGTGCCCGCTCGTTGCTTTCCACCAAATTAGGTTGGTGGACTTCTCCAGAGATGGTAGAGATTAGAACCTACTCACTGTTAACCGGAGTTTTCCTCTGGTGATTCGTCTTGCCTACTCAGTTTCGAGGAACCTGATCCGATTTCCTGGAAACGATACCCTCATCATGTTGAGGGCTCACTGCCACACGAGTCTGGTGGCGATTGTTGATGGGAGCCCTCAGGAAGGACTCATGTCTTCTTGAATTAAGTCCCTAAGGGACCTACTCATTCACCTCCCTAGAATACGGGAGTGAATGGTGATTGTGTTCCGGGGATAACGACTTGAAATGGTTGGAGATAGTGGTTGGCACCACCTACTTCTTGATCATTGTTCATCGCTGTCTGGACGAACATGATGAATTGTTGAATTGGAGGGCTTGTCGAGTGGCCTCCAGAGTCGGACTAGTACCGTTTTGATGGTACTCCTTAACCATTGCATTTGATACCCAGCGTTGAAGATGCTGAGTAGATGATATCGTCCTCCGAGCGGATGATGATCCCATAGGAGTAGCAGCGGATGCATTCACCGTAGAGGTTTTCATAGTAGAAGTATTAACAGTAGTGAACTTAGGAAAATCCATTCTTGTAATGCAGAAGATCTTGAAAAAGAGTGCATGTTTGATATAACAAACATAATCAAGATAAGTTCAGCTGCTGCATCTTTTGGATGAGCGCATATTTTATTGATTGTTTTATTGGCCCTCTCATTGAGTTTTAAATAGGGGCCTAACAAATAGGTAAAACATCACTTTAACATGGTTAAGGATTCACGTTGGGTTCATCATTTTTTGTTTCCTCTTGAATTGGGGATGACCTCGTTGATTAAAGGTTCAAACCTTCCAAGCGGTTTCTAACGGGTTTGTTCATAGAATCGGAAACATCCAATGATTCCACATCCATTTGGACCTACTTTGAAAAGGTAGGCATTCATCAGTTGGGGAATGATGAGGCTTAGGAATTTGCATTAGTCAGAAGGATGGGAGGTCAGACTCATAACACCTTTTTGATGGAAATTATTGTCTACTCCGGGACTCTCTTTATAGATTTAAGTTATGTTCGTGAATCCTTATTACACTACCAAGTATAAAATGAGATTTCCTTTATATCTGACAGTCAATGATTAATATGTAGGAAATTTAAAGAATATTTTATATGTATTTGAGGTTCTTCATCAATAGAGCATCATCGGTATGAGTTAGATATTCTTAGACAATGGTATCCATTAATACATAAAAGTCTCTTGGTTATTATGATGACCATACTGGTTTTAAAGCCACTCAGTGGGGCTCTTGAAGTTTATTCTTATTCAGAAGGATATGGATTATTTTAGAGTTGAGATCGTACCCGCAGATGGGCTACCTACGTATCATTTGTTTAGAAAAGTAATTAGAACCCACGTAGTTAGAGTACGGGAATATGATGTTTATGTATGATTGATGGCTCAAAGAAAGATGTCATAATTACTTTTACACTCTAAGCTCATGTGAGTCATGCTCAGTGTGTGAAATAAGAGGTATCGGTAAAACCAGACAATTATGCCATGACAGATACAATCATAAGAAATAATTTGGGCCTATTTATGTATGAATTCCCAAAATAGATAAATATTGGGTTTTAATTCAGCGATGAAACCCAGAAACAAGGTCCATAAAGGTGCATGTACTATATTGAGATTTGGATACTCTAATCTTGGGGCTTAATCCTAAGGAAGATGACCATGTTAGGAGGGGACTTATGATTGGGTTTTACTCCTGATAAGGAAGCCCAAATCAAAAGTAAACTAAGACTGGTAAAAAGAAATTTAAGACTGGGGATTACTCCTAAGGAGGAGGCCCAGGTTAAAGGGATTTGAAAACGGGGGCGTACTCTTTAAGAGGAGGCCCATGTTAAGAGAATTTTAAAATTAAGGGATTTGGGGCTTATTCCTAAAGAGGATTCCAACATTTGTTGATTTGAAACTGGGGTTTTATTCCTGAAAAGGATGCCCAGGTTAAAGGAATTATGGTTGGGGCTTACTCCTGAAGAGGATGCCCAAATTAGGGGACTTGGGGCTTACTCCTAAAAAGGATTCCCAAATTAATGAGAATTTGGACTGGGGATTACTCTTGAAAAGGAGGCCTAGGTTAAGGAAATTTGGATTTTTGGGATCTTGGGGCTTACTCCTAAGGAGAATGCCCAAAATTATTGGAACTTGAGGACTGTGGCATAGTCCTGAAAAGAGGGCCCAGGTTAAGGATTCTCTCATCTTTAATGAATAAGGTTGAATGAATGAACTCTGTGGACTTAGTGACAAGAGTACATGTAAATCACTAGGTTTTAAAAGATGTTCCACAGAATTCCTTTCCGATAAGGAATCCAACAAAGAAATCATACCATGAATGAATTTGGAGACAGTTTGGAAGGATTAATTATGAAGAGGATAGGTGGATAAACATATGAGAGGTGAAATAGGCAGGAGGGGCACCCAAAAATGGAGGGGTGAGAAAGTACTATGTGGGCACACAAGTACTGCATGGGCACACAAGTCTGGGTCACACATGTATACTTGTGCGACACATAGGTACTTGTGCGCCAGCCAATCCTTAGGGTAGAACTTGAGCGAGGCTTGACTCAAGCAATTAATTTTAACCATGGGGCCTTCCATAAGAGAGGTGCACAGGTTATGTGGAAGGAGTAAGGCAGCACACAAGTGTGGCCATTTCCCTTAAGGGCTGGCCACCCAGGCGCGCAATTGTTGATGCATTTCAATACTTAGGCGTTCCTCCCTCTCTTTAGATATTCCGTTCTAGGTAATAAATTACCTTAGAAGTTTTCGGAAGCTTTGAGAAGAGACTAGGGTGCAGGGAGCTCAAATATGAGGTTTTGGAATTTTTCCGTCCTCAAAATAGGGGGCCCACAGGGGTATTTATAGGCTGGAGAAGACCCTGGCCAATTTTCAAAGTGGGCGCGCAGTTCACCTACGCGACCAATTGGGCGGCACACAAGTATACTTGCGCGACCATGCTAGAACTTGCACGACCTGTGTAAAATGTTCTCCTTATTCATCCCTTTCTCTTTTTTTTATGTTTATTCAGAGGATGAATCTTTTTTGTTTGAGGTATTTCCCTTTTCATTTCATTTAGACTCTGTGAAGTAAAAGGAGCATCAACAATTACCATCAGACCATGGGAACCCTATATGGAAGCATTAGAGAAATTCGATCTTCAAAATAATAAACTATTATGAAATGAATTATGTTATGACCGTCTACAAAACCGTAATCTATATGTCATAGATCATAAACATGAGTTATGGAATAAATATTTTTATTCCAAAGGGAATGATTCATAAAAAAGAAAATTAAAGAATCCATGAGTCTAAAATTTTCACGAGTCATAAATATGTGTCATACAAAAAATGGTTTGACATTATTTCCTTATTCCTCAAAGAACCTTTCCAAGGATATCACAGTGGATTTTTTTCACTCAATAATACATCAAAGTAGTCATTTATAAATCCAAAGAATATTATAATGGATAGAGTCCATTTCTGAATTGGGTTTACTCTCCATTATAGTCATGTTTATCTTAGGATATATCAATATTTACCCAATGCATTAGAGAGAGAAAAAGGTACCACACATAAAATAATTAATATCAAACATATATTTTCCTTAATATCATAAATAATCAAACCTAGAACCACATAAAATAAATGGTTTTCATTCATATTTTATCATGGAGAAAATCAAGGGAAATAAATCGGGTTTATAATCATTTAATGAATTCATAATAGCATAACTTGTGAAAAGGGAAAATTTTCCTAAATATATTTTCATAATAATCATAAAATTTACAGGTGAATAATAAGGACAGTATCACTGGATCATATTATTATTAAATCATAAGTAGTATAAAAGGGTGTTATCTTATATGAAAAAAGATTTTGAAGTATCACATGGAACTTTTATATTTAAAATAACCTTTTGAATTTTAAAATCAACTTTATAAAATAAGGAATTCAAAAAATATCATAAAAATAATTTTCTCTGATAATATCATTAGAAATGTGAAAATAAGGTTTAAAAAATTTATTTTCCATAACGGTTGTAAATTTCATCCATGGTCTACAAGATAAAATAAATCATTCCTTTCACGCATAGGTTAATAGTCAAAAAGTACCTCATTTTGAAAATTAAAAGAAGGATCAATTTGAAACATTTATTAAAAAATCAACAATTTTTAAAAATTACATTAAATATTCATTAAATAATAAGAAAAGAATTCTTGAAAACGTTGTTTAGAAAAATTGGATACATAATATAATGTTTTCCTCCAAAGAGGGAAATACAGTTAGTTTTCCTAATAGAACTTCATTCAGTATATTGAGTACATAAAGAGAGGGCATTGAAAGGAAAAAAGTTTATTTCTATAAATGACCATATGATAATAAAATTAATTATTTTCTTTTTATATATAAAATAATATTTCATCATTATAAACATAACCATAAATCATCTCGAAAATGAATGAGATTTTATCATAATACTCGTACAACTTTGAAAAAATCTGGATCATAATCCCCATGAAATAAATAACATTTAATGGATATGTATATCCCATAATTGCAACGATAATAATCCTAAAATACATTCATCGGTAGTTTATACACCATGAAAAAAGAAACACATATTGTATATTTCAAGTGTCACAGATAAATAAAAGTGAAAGGAAAATGCATTACCTTAAGTTTTGACTATCTTGGTAAGCATCCAAAACTCATGTAGACTAAATATAGGGTTATTATACATCTAATATAAAATCATAATCATATATATCATACCATATTGGATTTAATTATAACCTTTTAGCACCCTTTTATTAACAATTATTTATTTAAATCACTATTATGATTGATAATGACTTCATTTTTCTTGTATGTTTTGGTTCGGTAGTTTTGGTCCTTGTAATTTTATAATTATTAAACCATATATAGTGCATTAAATGGGATAAAATATTTACATATATTGATTATATATATATTAAGGGTCATCCATTAAATTTAGATAATGAAAATTAGTTAAATCATTGATGGAGATGGTAGGTCATACGTATGCATGAATGTTGTTTCTATTCTCTCAATGGATGAAAAAAAGGTAAATATTATTTCATAATTAATGAAAATTTTTAATTTCATAAATATCATATATATATTTCAAAAATGTCCTTATTAACTTCTATGTCAAAATAAAATGAAAAATGAATCACATCAATTCATGGAGGTTGTTGTCCACAGGTACACATAAGAAATGATACTGGTATCCAACAGATATCAAGGTAAAAATTTAGATATGATATTACAATAATAAGATTATATATATTTCATAAATATCATATATAAACATTATATCCATCCGTGGGAGGCAGTGTTTGAAAAATAATTGCATCGATTTGTGAGGGACTAGTCTTCCATACACACGATCGACGATTTTGTTTCTCATTTCATGGAAGAGGTTATAGATATTGGTTAATCCATTAAAATAATAACATCTCATTATATTTTATAAATTTATGTTATTATATCTATATATTTGAATAACAGCTGAAGGGGGATGAAAGAATAAATAAAATTACATTTATCAACTAAAAAAAATACATCTTATTTGTAAGGCCTCCTAAAGTAATCATGAAAATCCTTAATTATAAAGTATACAAAAAAATAATGACTAAAAGACATTAATTTGAAAGAAAATAAATATTTTTTTCATTAAATGGATTAAAGAAGGCCTTGATTGTGTTTAGAGGGGTGGAGAGGGAGTTACCCTTTATAAGTGGGTGAGAGGAGACACTTGGAATGTTTTAGAAGTGAAAAGATATTTCCACGTTATAAAAAACCCAAAAATATATGAATTGAACATTCTTTTATAACCCATGTATTTTATTTTTAACACCTAGTTTACTAGTTTTATCCATAACTACACACAATTTTATATTATTAATTTTTATTATAAACCAAAATTAAATATAAATTAGTATATAATTTTTATTTGTATTAATATAAATTTGGAATCCATATTATCATATTTTATTGAAAAATGCGATAGAATTCAATTGAAAATTAATCATGTAGACATGATGAAAATGGGGGTTTCTATGGAAAATATTTTGTTAAGTATAAAACCTTTCTATTTTAAAATTTAACATAAAATTGATCCACAAGACCTAAATATAAAAAATAATGATATAATTAAACTAATGTTAATTTTTGAAACCATGATGAATTATAATTAAAAATTTTAAATACATTAAATAAAAATAAAATTTTCAATAAAAATCAGTATTTTTCATAATTCATCAAAAAATAAATTTTTTCAAAAAATTATAACAAATTAATTATAAGATTATCATCAAATTATTATTTAAAATATTATGTTAATTTTATATATAATATTAGTTTTTTTTATCTCATAAAATCGCTTTATCTATTTCTACACCTTTGAGTTATTATCTCTAAAAATAAATCCTACTAGATTTCTCTATATAAACCTCTTTAATAATGATTCTATTTAGAATTCAGAATCTATATCCATTTTAAATAATATGAAGTCTCTCTAGAAAACCACTTCTAAGAAGAGTCTAATAGACTCTATTATTAACAATGGTGAAATTATATCTTTGACATCATTTCCTTCATCCTATTCATAACATCTACAATCATACATTTCAATCTTCCAAACAAATATTACTTTTCCATCCATATTATTCATAAAGTCCCACTTTATACCCATAAAAGTTTGTTGTTTTTCTATCAAAAATATATAGAGATTAATTTTTTTCATATTGATCTAATTCTTCATTCATGTCATTTACCCATGGTTTTCCCTTTTCAACTACACTATATGAAGTGACTTTTATATCTGATAATGTAGTAGTGATCTCTATTGACATTGTCTACTGAGCACATGTTAAAGAAAAGTTGTCTCCAATAATATTTATTGCATCATCTTGAACCATTTTTCTTATTTATTTAATAATAGGTGGACTCACTTCAATATTTTTTTCTCCTACTAATTTAATTTGAATCATATAAATTCTAAATAGTTTGAGCTTCTATCAAATTTACACATATACATTCAACTTCTACAGGCACATCGATAGAAAAATAATTTCATAAACTTTACATAGATTAAAGTTCAATAATATTCACATAACCGATCTAGAAAATCATGTTTAGAATTTTATTGAACCACTTATAAACCTTTTTATGAGTAATATATAAATATTTTTTTATCTTCTCTATCATTCTATTTTCTTGGGTTTAAGTCTTTATTCCATATAAATAATTTTACTTTAAAATATATAAGAATCTTTAAATAAAGATTTTTTCATAGCCAAATTTAATATGGATTATTCTCTACAGTTGGACTTATTAATGTTATATTCCTTGTATTCATAGAATCCTTCACAACTTATTTTTTATAGATATTTTTAAGGCCACATTCTATCAATAATGTCATTTAATAAATTTTCACTATAAGATATTAAATTACAACAACCACATTATATTATAGACTTCCCCATAATGAAACTCCTTAATTAATAAAAGGTTTTCAATGTATTTTTTCACTTCATAAATGTAACACCCTAAGTTTTTATTGATTTTTTTTTCAAATTAATTAAATTTTCATTCATGTCATAAAATGCACTAAGTCAAACATTCCTTTCATAGGGCATGGACTTTTCATATGTTAAATAGAACATATAATATTATTTATAATAGTTTTATATAAATAAAACATATTGATACCAAAAGATATTTTTTTTGTAAAGTCCTTATATGTTTTAAAATACTATTTTCACAAATAAACTTCTTTTAATGTAATTTGAAAAATGATAAAAATAATATTGGAAAAATTTATCAATTTGATGTTCAAAATAAACTTCCTTTTCTATTGTATAATGTTTATATTATATTAGGGATAATTTATGGGATTTTTGTAAGAAACATCTTTTTTGGATGAATAGTGAAACACGTCGGATTTTAATTCAAAAATGTTTTTTCATGTAATTTATTTATTAGGATAAATTATATTTTAAAATAGTTTAAAATTTTATTTATATTATATTTTAATAAGTCAACTTAATTTGGGTTGTTAGAATCGATTTCAATTTGAAATTGAATATAAAAATAGAGCAATATTTTTGTCATTTTTACATTAAAAACCCAAACTGTCGACTCAACTCTGGGATTTAATTTAATTTAATTTATAAAAATTTTTCCTTTGAAATTTATAAATAAGTATTCCATATTTCTAATCATCTTAATTTATTATTTTTAATAAGTTCTACTCAGTTTTTGACTCAAAATATTAGTGGATGTGATAAACATTAATAACATCAATTAAAGTAAAATAAAGCCTAATTATGGACTAAACCTGAAATTGAAGAGTACAAAAAACTTAAAAACATTTCCAACTCCCATTTTATGGAAAATATTAATCAATTGACCATACATTATTTAGTTAGGTTGTTTTTTTTTGAATTTTGTTATGTTAAAACATGGGTACATGTAACTTGTTTCCCAAAATTCCAAGAGTGTCTTTTCTATTCCAAATAAATGGCCACAACATATCCCTAATATTCATACATCTCAAAAAACTTATATTTTTCCAATATCACTCCAATTAAATTCTCAACATCACTAAATTAATCCTTGAATCCACTCCTTGTAGATAATTTATTCCAACGAATCCTTTTTACACAAACCAAAATGGCTTACCCGATTAAGAGGAAACACCTTTTCTCAAGAACCATTCTTTTATATTCCTTCTACAACCCACCAATATTATAATTAAATTATTGACTAAAAAATCACAATAATCAATATATTATGATTTTTTATGATCATATTTCAAGCTACAGGTACCCGCCCATCCATCTAATGGGTAACAAATATACTATTTACGTGTACGGTGAACTACCACCTCACAAAATGATGATTGTTCATTTTACTATTCACAACTCCCATAGTGGAAATTATAAAGTAATATATATTTATGTACATCATATATTATATTTATTATGTATTTAATCATATTTATGCTTGTAAAACACATATATTATTACTTTTCATTTAGTGTGAATATTATAATTTCGTTTGAGGAAGTGTGGACTACCACCCCCTAAAAGCATTGTGATTCATTCAGACACTACATGGAATAAATTAAGGATTTTTTAATAGATATATAAAAAATTATAATTATAATTTAATGATATTATATACATATATACATATAATTTAATTTCATTCCTTATTTTAATGAGACAAAAAAGACGGAAAGAGTGTTCTTGTGTACGTACGGATTACCGTCTCCTTAAACGGTGTATTCCATTTCATACATATATATTATATAAATTATTATAATACAAATACTCTATATACATGATATTTATATCATGTTCTACATTATGACACATGAAAATATTGAAGAAAATATTAACTGAAGTAAAACCATAACATAGGACTGTCAACAAGATGATAAAATAAGGTTCTCATCAACCCATATATGGTAATATATATAAATATTTCTCCCCATAAAATATATATAATAAAAATATATTTATTATACATTATTTTTTAATGAGTACGATTATATTCAAGATACAAGGTAACATGATTTCATCTAACTTCTAATTTCCGTTACATAAATGATATCTTGGTCACTCATTAATTTTTTGGGCTGTATATACTACCCATTATTTTCTTATACTTATATTATAATTAAATTTATCAGTTTAAAAATATCCATTTTTTTATATCTCATTCATGGGGTTTATGTTTCAGAAGTTACAAAATCATGAAAATAGTTTTGTCTCACTATTCCTTCTTTGAGACGTGTGTTTTGTTATGCATTTAAATTATTTTTCAAGGTGTATATGCATCCATTTTACATGTTATATCATGAAATTATTTAATTTGAATTATTTTAAGATTCGTGTATTTTTTTTTATGATATGGATTGTATGATCCGGAGTTACCAAGTGTTAATACTTTATTGAAACAATCTCATTGCATTTTGAGATTTTTTTGATTATGCTTCAATAAAAAAATATCACGATCCATCTCCCAAGAAAAATAATTATTTTAATTACCCTCTAGTTATTCAATATATCATCATGTATTAATACTATTTTCCACTATTTGGTACTTAATATAATGTTTTTAAGAAAACTCCAACCATCTCTCTCTTTGTTAAGAAATCTATTTCATTTAAAACCCATGTTTTTTAAAATGTTTTAAAAATATTTTTGAAGACAATTTTCAAGGAAATTTTATTTTGGAAAATTTTTAGGGGTTTCAATGTTTCAAATATGTGTTTAAAATTCTATTTTAAAATACAAATGTTTTTTAATGGTTTTTATTTTAGAAATAATTTTTCAATACAGAAAGGATATTTTCTTCAAGAAATGTTTTTAAATGATATTTAAAAATTATTTTCCCCCTATGATAATTACTGTTGATGTTACTCAGGACGTTTGGGGGAAATTTATCAATTTTTACGTTCATATTCTTTCTCTGAATGAATTACTTTTTGATGACCTGATGTTGATGAATCTTGTTTCTCTTTCACATGTTATATAATTTTAAAAACCACTTCTTTTCACGGGTTAGGTTTATGATTAAATTATTGTCAACAGATCTCTTTCCATAGGTTATGAAAAGATAATATGTTTATAATACCCATTTAATTTCATTTTTTATCATATGATTATTTATGATCTTGTGGAACATGTAGGTATGATTTATTAATGTGATGGGTGGGACCAATAAATGTATCCAATGCTTTGGGTAATGATTTATATTTCATGATAAACAAAAAGATGATATTGGGTGTAAACGTTGAATTATAAGATGTCTATGGGAGTGAACCATGAATACAAATATTGTGTGAGGGGTGAACTGATTCTATTAATATGAGCATGGTATTGAAACATTACTAACAAGACAGTATGGGGAGTTAACCCATACTAATAATATGGTCTTTGTAGTTATGCCTCTGATAAGATAGAAATAAATTTATATATGATTATGTTTCTGAAACAATTCCATGTTTTATACCTATATTATTCTTTTATAGATTATTTTATTTATTTATCTATTATTCAGGTCTTATAAACATCCACGATTTATGGAATGATTCATGTATATGATCTTTTATATAAAGGGCATGATCTTTTATTTTCATGATCATGTTCTCATACCCTAATGCTCATGATTATGCTTATATATCTCCCTTGTTACCCTTACTAAGCATTTGATCTCTCCATTTTTAGGATTCCTTTTCCCCAAGTTATGATGATATTTATTATGAATGATGTTTCTAAGATGTTTTATAGTAAAAAAGGATATAGTGGGAGATGATGTAGCTCATTTATGTACTAGTGTTTATGTTTCCATGTTTCGAAAGGAAATATATTAGTACGGTCTTTGAGCATATGTTTATATAATATTTTAAGTATTCCGCATATATTATATAATGTTAATGTATGAAAAGTATGGGTATACATATTTATGATCATAATAATGGTTTATCTAACAATTTTATGCTATGATGATAAATCCTTTCTGAGAATCGTAAGTAGACGTCTAAAGATAAGTCTAAGGATATAGAAATGTATAGGAAAATATCCTAGAATTTCGTTAAAGGATAGAGGGATTTGTTTTCAAGAAATACATCCCTTTATAGATAATACAAGTGTTTGTGGCTCTAATATAGAGGTACCTATGGATAAAAACTCCTACAATATGTTCTGGGCATGGCTTTGGGTAAGCAGGTTGACGATAATGGGACTTGTTTCACAAATGGTTTGACATTCCAGAAGGGATAGACATTGGGATTTCGAAAAACCTTCATGAACCATCATGAGGTGTTTAAAATTATGTTGGAAATGAATTACTTAGGATAAATCTAAGGTGTCATATATTAAGGATGTTTTTATAACATAGACAACCTATAAGTGACTTTTTAGGAATATGTGGTTCCTCATTATGATAATTGTTTCTCTCTCTATACTTCTGGTTTTAGACAATGGATGGAACCCTATGGAACCACATTAATTTAGTCTATAATGGAAAATAAAATAATTTTAATCCTGAGCTACTGAATTATATGGGATCTTTAATGAATAACCTCATTTCTATGATCACACTACATTCTCATGTAACGAATCATGGTGGAATTCCAAATGTGAAAAAGAGGGAACAACATTCTGTTGAGTCCTTCATGAAGAAACATTCACCTTCTTTTATAGGGACTTCTAATCCACTTGTTTCTAAATAATAGATCTATACTAATTAAATGATATTCTTTGTTATCTAGTTTTCGAGGATGAGAAATTCATTCTAGGTATCTATTGGTTGGAATGCGAAGCTGTCTAGTGGCGAAATCTCATCAAGAATACAAGGAAGAAAGATGATATTGAATCCATAGATTATGATGAGTTCATGAACTTATTTTTCTATAAGTAACTTACTTTAATTCTTCATACTATAATGGAGAAATAGTTCCTTTATTTAAATAAAATGTGTGATGAATTCTTTGGTACCAACTAGTCTAATTTCATCATAATTATGATGTATGCTTATAATATTATCATCCAACCTGGTTGTAAAGTAGATAGAATCATTATTGGCTTAAAGCCAAGTCTTATATGGTCATTTTCTGTAAGAGACTTCAGTAATGGAAATAATATTTTTCATTATGAAATCAAGGTTGAAATTGTGCTTGGAGTCTCATATCAGTCTCATGGTTTTGATAAGAAGTGGATGGTGGAGTTTAATGGTAAATCTAAAAACCATGGAGAAAAGAAGATGATTATTTCCTTTATGATATAAGTGTGGAAGAATCATGGATGAAATTTACTTAAGGGGTCTAATATGTTTTTTATTTGTGGATGGGAAGGCCACTGGGAAATTTATTGTCTAAATGATGGAGTGAAGCTAGCAAGAAATTCTTATGGATAAAAAACTGTATAGAATGCACCTCCCATGATTTAGTGCTATAAGTGGGATGATATTGGTAATTATGATAACCACTAAACAAACAACCCAAGGTCTGGTGATAATGATTGATATTAACAACATATTAATTTCCTGGAATAGGGGAAATCTTGTGAAATCACTATTTTTGGGGAGGGGCGCGATAATGATGTGATGAAATGTATACTTACCAGCCAATCTAGAATAGATAATTTCATATTTGATTCTAAATATACCCACTATGTAATATCTATAGAATTTTATAATGGTGTTAAGATTACATCAAAATAGTTAGATGTGGAATTATTGGTAAATATCCCTTATGGTATGAGGATTGCGTCTCAGCTCCATGATTCCTCTCTTGTTCATGTTTTTGTTAATTCACTTTCTAAAAATCATATAATTCATCCATTGGTTGAATTTGATGACATCTTAGGCATGGATTGTTTTTATCTATATAAATCCCTCATAAATTATCATGTAATGGAAGTTACATTTGATATTTCAAACCCTACTATGATCATCAATCATTGTGATGATAAGTATGTACTTTTTGCATAGATTTCATCAAGTGTATGTGTCTTAATTCCCCTTCCAAAGGGTTTTTTATCTCAAATGGTTGGGGGAAAATATACATCAATGATATGAAAATTATTTGAGAGTTTGTGGATTTATTTCCAAAAGAGTTTCCTATTATTCCACAAAAACATTAATTTGATTTCTCAATAGAACTTATACATAGTCCCACACTAATTTCAGGGTCATGTTATATAATGGATCTGATTGAGTGGTATGAATTGAATAAGAAAATACATGAAAACCATGATAAGGGATTCATTTGTCCGAGGGTCTCACCATGGGGTGCACCCATTCTTTATGTGAAAAAATAAATATGGATCAATGAGACTCTTCAATGATTATCATGAACTTAACATGATCAAAACCAAGAATACGTATCCTATTCCCCATATTGATGACTTGTTTGATCAACTATGCAAATCTCAATACTATTCTTAGTTTGACCTTCATTTTGGATATCATAAATTGAGGGTAAAGAAAGTGGATATACCCAAATTGATATTCTATACAAGGTATGGACACTATGAATATAAAGTGATTCCTTTTTATCTTACTAATTACCCTTCTATCTTCATGGATTTATTGAATAGAGTCTCTAGAGATTACCTCAATCAATTTGTGGTAGTATTTATAGATGATATTGATATCTATTAAAAGTGTGAGGAAGAGAAGTATGACCACTAAAGAATTTTTCTAAAGACCCTAAATAAGGAGAAGCTATATGAAAAATTTAGAAAGTGTAAATTTTGGCTGCAAAGAGAATTCACGTTTTGGTCACATAATCTCACGACATGGTATAACAGTAGATCCATTAAAGAATTAGGCTATTCAATGATACCCTAGTCCAAACACAGTGAATGAGATCCATATATTTCTTGGTTTTTCTAGATATTATTAATGGTTTTTGAAGAAGTTCTCATGACAATATAATCCTCTAATATAGTTATCTCAGAAGGTTGTAATGTTCCCCTCGATAGCTGAATGCGAGGAAGATTTCTAGGAACTGAACTAAAGGATAGTCAATGCACTTGTTATTACATAACCATAAGTGGAGAAGGGTTTCTAATATATAGTGATGTATCCAAGATGTTATTTGTATATATACTTATATATAATAACGTGGTTATCACTTATGCCTCATGGAATTTGAAGATTCAAGAGAAAAATTACCTAACTTATGATTTAGAGTTAGCAACAATAATTTTTATCATTAAAGATAATGAGGAATTATCTTTATAGAAAAATTGTTATGTATATACCAATCATAAAATCCTAAAATATATATTCACACATATTGAGTTGAACATGTTCTAAAGAATATGGTTAGAGTTGATAAAGGATTATGATTGGTCAATACATTACCACCCTGGGAAAGAGAACAAGGTGGAAGATGCTTTAGGTCAGAAGGATATTGATAGCATATCCATGATCAGGATAAAAAAAGATCCAATATATCTAGATTTGTAAATAATGTATCTAGAAATCTTTAATGGAGGTAAAAAAATCATATATTTCTCAAATGAATGTTCAAACCTATATCCAAGTGAAGATTAAGTAGGTGAATAAGGAATATGTAAAGCTGCAAAAGAAGGTAACAAATGTTAATGAGTTTAAACGTGATCTAGTTGGAATGTTGAGTTTCAGGATCCATGTATGTGTTTCATCCATACCAGATTTAAAAAAGAATCTATTAGTGGAAGATCACAGCTCATCATGCACTCTTCATCCGGGATGTACAAAGATGTGTATGGACTTGATAAAATACTTTTGGTGGGATGGAATAAAGAGATATATCATATCGTTTGTATCTTGGTTCCTTGTATGGAAACATGTTAAGTCTGATAGATAGATTTCTAAGGGGATTTAGCATCCATTACCCATACCAAAATGAAAATGGGAGAACGTCTTGGTGGATATTGTTGCTGGACTACCCAAAACCTATTAATGTTTTACTGCAATATTGGTGGTAGTTGATCACCTGACTAAATAATCGCACCTTATCATTATGAAAAAAGTTTTCTCTCTATATCTTCTTACTAGGATATACGATAAATGAGTGGAAAGGTTGCATGGAGTACCACAAGTTTTTTTTATCAAATCAGGATTTCAGATCGACCTCAATTATATAGAGAATTATTCAGTAAAAACATGATAAATAATGGAGTTTCAACCCTTCTTATCATATGTATATGGATAGTCAGTCTAAAAAACAATTCATACCCTATAATATATGATAAGATCTTAATTTCTCGATTTCAAATGTGCTTGGGATCAACACCATTATCTAGTTGTGTTTTCTTACAACAATATTGTTAATTTAAGCATTTAGTTGTTTCTATATGAATCCTTCAACTGGAAGATATTTAGAGCTCCAACATGCTGGTATGAGTTTGGATAAAGAAAGCTATTGGGAACAGAGATCGTTGAAGAAATGGTCGAAAAGGGTAAAACCATTCATCTACTTATCGAGGAATCTCAATGTTGATAGAAAAGTTAAGTTGATAACCACTGATGTGATATAGAATTTGAAGTTATTGAAAATGTGTTTCAATGAATCTCCCCCTAGAAGAAAGTTATGACATTTGAGAAGAAAGTGAATCTAATCCCATGGTATATAAGTCCCTTTGATATTTTTTAATCATATCCGTATTGTAGCCTATCACTTGGAATATCCTCCAAATATCTCCCAATCCCATGATCTGGCCCATGTATATCTCTGGAGAAAGTACATACTCGACCCTTTACATGTACTAAACTTATAGGCCATACAATAGGGGAAGTATATGTCTTCTTAAGAACAACAAAAAGAAATTCTAGACAGATTAGTGATAGTTCTAATAAACAAGAACACTCACCCAGTCAAAGTTGTTGTTTGGAGAAATCACTAGTAAGAGGAAGCTATGTGATAATATTATGATTAGAATATGTAGAAGTATACTATTTTTTTGTTACCTGAGTGATGAATTTTGAGGTAGAAATAACTTTTAAGGGGGTATAATGTAACACCTCGAGGATTTGTGGACATTTTTTTCAAATAAATTAAATATTAATTTATGTCATTCACTGCAATAAGTAATGAATTCCTTTCACATAACATGGACATGGAATATGTTACATAGAAAATCAAATTTTCATACATTACATGGAACATTCACTTGATGTATGTCACACAGAACATGGACTTGGCATATGTTACATTGAACAACGACTCTACTTACATTACACGTAACACCAATGTTTCTATAGACCATAATTTTATAGTTATTATTATTTAAACAATATAAATATAACCTAGATGTTAAACTTTGTAAGATGAATAGTAATAAATACTTTTAAAATATTATTTACAACATTTTTAAATAAATTAAACATATTGATAAAAGAAGATAATTTTGTTGGTAAAGTCATTTTATGTTTTAAAAAATACTATCTCAAATAAACTACATTTAATGTATTTTAGTGACAACTGATAAAATTAATTTTAAACAAATTTAAAAAATTATTTTGATAAAATAAAAATAATTTATGAATTTATAATTTTAAAAAAACATTTTGTCAAATTTATGGGTTCTTTTTTAGAGGCTTGATTTTTTACGAATAGTGTAAATTCATGATTTTAATTCCAAAATGGGTTTTTATCTAATTTATTTATAAGGATTAATTATATTTTAATTTTTTTTTCAAATATTAAATAGATAATATTTTTACCAATGTTGGTCATTGGAATTAATTTCACATTGAAATTGAATATAAAAAGATTGCAAACTTTTGATGTTTTTTACTTTGAAAACCTGCATTGATGTCCCGATTGCAGGAATGAATTTAAATTAATTTCTGACACTTATGTTACTGTATTATAGAGAAATATATTTCATATTTTAAATAAGAATAATTTATAATTTATAATAAGTTCAACATAGATTGTTACTGAAAATAATTGTAGAAGTGGATAAAATTAATTACATCGATTAAGCTAAAATAAAGCTCAATTAAGGACTAAACCTTATATTTAAGACCCAAAGGACACAGACACTTCTAGAAAACTTATTTTATATCCATTATTCATCCAATAACATTTTTTTATTGATATTTTATATTGTTTATGACTTTTTTAGGTAAAAATGTAATGAAAATAACATTTCCATGTAATTTTTTAAAATTATTTGGGATTTTTAAGTGTCTGTGAAAATTTACACCGCGTAATTCGGAGGCCTAGTGTGCCCGGAATGAATTTCTGTACTTTTTTTAATGTACATTTATTTAATGTGGGTGTGGAATTTTCTATATTTTGAACTGGTTCTTAGATGAAAAATCTGAGGGCATCGTTGAATTCGTAGTGTCCAGATTCACTTAAGGGAAGCATCACTTCAACCAAAGTAGGTTAAAAGAAAAATAAATTTTTTTTCCTTTACAAAAAAATAATAAAATAACTTAACAAGTTTTTTTTTCTATAGTAGTTGAGCAGTGGTGGTGGGGACCAGTGAATTATCAATCCAATTAATGGATTGAATTTCCTTTTTTTTTGAAACCATACCATTGGGGAATTAAGAGGTTCATTCATTAAATGAACCACATTAATTCCTCAGTGTGTTACTAACCTTGCCCCCTCTTATTTAAATGGAAATCAGGGTGGGGTTTTGGCATGACTTATTCAATAAAGGAATCTCTGGTGATGTCTTGCGGTGATATCCACTGACAGAGAACGGATGGTCGGGCGATAATGATATGGGATCTACAAACACCGACGACTCCATCCAACGTGGATGCTCCTCCTGTCACGACCATGACAACTACAATGAATCTAATAGTTGGGATTTTGATTGAAATGCGTTTATTTAATCTTTAATGTTAGATAAATATTCTCTCAATTGTTATCATGTTAATGGAGAGGGTTCGAGCCGAACAAACAAGGCCCGGACCATCTTCCGGTTCATTCATTTTTCATTCTTCAGGGATGAGTTTCCTCAATTGGATGAAAACAAAAAAAGTGCACCATACTATGACAGAGGCATCCCAAGAAAACCTTAGGCCTTGGAGAGAGTGGAAACGGAGCTCTGGAGCATTTTTGGAGCCCCGCAGAAGATCTTCCAGTGCAGCACTGGTGACTGGAGTGATATTAGGGACCTGTGCCAGCGAGCGATGGTGGCACACCGTTGCATGCCATGAGGGGGATCCACAACATCATACCGTGGAAGTTACTGAAGGCGGCTGAACCTTAGTCAACCACTGAGGTGGTGGAGAAGGTGGTGCGCCATCGCTCACGTCATTGAAGGGCCTCTACATTCCAGCCGTGGCGGTGGTGAATGTCGGGACCTGCAAGCAGCGGGTCCCATAGGCGACGAGGCAACCCCACCTGGCACCACTTGTCAAGGAGCTGAATGACTATATTGAGTAGTTTGGAAATAGGAATGTGTGCCCCACATGGGCATTCTAGCAGGCCTGGCCACATCACCCAGTGGGCCTAGCACAACTAGCGGGCCAGGACGGTTTGTGGCCCAGCGTGGCGAGCCTACCGTGACGCAGCCCAACTGGGCCGACCCAGGCCTATTTGTGCGGAGACAGATTAGACCCAGACCAGACCAGGTCACTCCGAACAGGTTCGGGTCGCTCTGAACGAGGTTGGGCCAACCCAAACTAGGTGTGGATGGCCCTGGTCGGGTAGGGCTGGGTCAGTCTGACAGGGTAAGACTGGACCCTAACCCCTCTTGGGCCTAGATAAGCTTAAGTGACCTTAACATGCGGACCAGAATTCTGTTTGACAAACCTTCTGTGGAACTGGGATCCTTGGAGCGAGACTGTACTTTTGAAATACTCTAAATGAGTTTTGGAGTTTTTTGGAGTATGGCCGGGTTGGATCGACTACGAATCCAACCGGGCCCTTAGCATTAAAATGCCAATTACATAAAAACCAGGTGTCCAATTAACATGCCATATATTTATTTGGATCCCTTATTACATGACGGATAATGGGGTTACTTCTTCATTTGACATCATGTATGTTGAAATATTATTGATGGCTTGATGATTATTTCTCCATGAATCAAGTGTACTATGAGCCGGAATCTAGTGGTTGGTTGTGAAATGAAGAAGAAGAGTGACCAATACTGGTTAGCATCAGAAACTCAAGAGTTGGATGATCTAGTTGTACGACTAATCACCCCAAACTCTATAATAGTGACAAATACGGGTCAACACTAGTGACCAATATGGGTAAACACCATCAAGAAATACTGGTCAGCACCAGGGACCAATACAGGTCAACACCGGTGTCCAATACGGGTCTGCACCAGTGACCAATTTAGGTCAGCATCTGGAGACTTATACGGGTCATCATATAGTGGCCTATACTGGTCACCGGTAGAGTTAATATGGATAGGATGACATGGATTTATGACTAGTCATCCCTATCCCAATATCATTGAAGTTATACAATTAATGTGAGTTGCATATTTTTCTTTGTGCTGCATGATTTAGATAATGATTGTGATATTAACTTTCTGGTATTTCTTGTGATGTTTTTTTTGGATAACTGAGAGACCATTGGGGGTCTCAGGGCCCCCTACTGAGTTGCTATTCTCACCCCTACACAGGCTCAGCCCACACGTTTGTGTCTGGTGTAGACTAGTGATGATCTGAGGAAGACTTTGGAGGTTCTGGACTTGGTATAGCTTGGTGCGATGTGAGCAGTCTAGTTCCTCTTCTCCAACTTCATACATATAACTACTACCCTCCAGGTAGAGCTCCAAGGAAGATGTGACAACTATTTACTTTTTTTATTCAGTTTTTAGGGCTTGTATTTTGGCCCATGGTTTTAGTTTACAGTTGTACTTGTGGTTTAACATTACTATTGTGGTTATACCATGCTTTTGATGGTTGTTTACTTCCGTTTACTTTTTTGAGTGTGTACTGATATCTAAGGAAATTCCTTTCTTGTTCGGTTTAAGAACTTAGGTGCTAGTCGCCAACCCCTGACCTTTGCAAGGTGGGATTGAGGTAGTCATGTTCAGGCTCCATGGGACGGGTCATGACAAAGTAGAAACTAACAGATGTTAGTTCTAGTAGAAGATATGAGAGTATAATTTTAATGAGGCAATGGTGAAAAATGTCTTGAGTTCGGTTTTCAGTACAGGGAGTCTAGTGTTGCTGTGGCGGCTGACATATCCATACACCAGGACCCTGAATTCTGTTTTCTATCTCAGTACATGAAAACACCAGTTGATAGTGTTTGGAAATGTTTTCTTGATATTTTTTGAGTCACCTCACTAGGTATAACGTATTGACAGTTCTGCAAATTTTTCATACCGGATGCCTCCATTAAGACTTCCATCTAGGATTCTGGTTAAAGATCGTGACAGTGGCCTAATGAGAGACAAGTGTCGGCACAGGGACCACTCATAGGGATGGAACCTTTGGGTGGTGTACGAGTATAACCACCACCCAATGAGGAACATATGCTACCAGTGGATTTTATACGCCAACTAAGTGGGTTTCATGAGTTTCAAAGACTGATGCCTTCAAGGTTTTGAGGCGAGACGAACCCCTTTGCAGTTGAGGACCTGCTTGAGGTAGTTTCATGCGTCTTTCTCTTAGTAGAGACACCCACCGACCAGATGGCTATCTTTGATGCAAGCCTTCATCAAGGCTCAGTAAGACGATGGTGGAGCTTGATGCTCCAGGTGCATGAGGATACATACCTCACCTAGCTGGAATTTGAGTCTTTTCAAGGTGGAGTTCCTACCAGCAACACTATGCTCTATGTGTATTCATGAGCTGCAACATCTATAGTAGGATCGATTTACTGCGGTTCAGTACTCGGTTTGATTTACTGACCTCTCCCGATACTCCATCGCCATGGTACTATACCCTTACATTAGGGCCTGGACCTCTGAGCAGGGGATCCAAGGAGAGATCCGAGCTATGATAGTTTCTCTCAGCATCTCAACACAAGATGGGGAGCTTGAGTGAGCATTCCTGATGGATAGATTCCTTATAGCACACGCAAAAATAATGAGATCCCCTACCAGATGACAGGTAGCAGAGTAATCTGCAACTAGAAGTATTCAGACAATGCAGACGCCCTAGTGGGATGGACCTTCCGAAGGGAGACACTAGGACACAGGGTCAGAGTATAATGGCTCAAGAGGCCGAGGGAGCCACCAACATGGCATGATCAAATTTTCCAATGGGGGACAAGGTCATAGAGCTCGTGACTACCTGACTCCCCACGTGGATGATCAGAAGACGGTGGAGGGGCCATCGGGGAAGCAACAGTGGAGGGAAAATGACCATCAGCCAGGTGGTGGATGAGGGAGGGAAACATGATGTACAATGGGAGGTGTTCAAGGTCACCAGGCACTACCACCAACACCCCCAGGTGGTCTACCATTAGCCTAAGGAGCAGGTGGATAGGGAAATGCCTTGCTACATGCAGTAGAGGCTAACGATCCTAACGTCCTTGAGATGATACGAGGTACGATATGTATCTTCTCTACGTTAGAAGTTTTTCTTATCGACACAGGTGGTAGCAATTATTTCCTTTCCATGGAATTAGTTCAAGACTCTGAGATTTAACTAAACATTTAACTCGACTTTTTCATTTGGATACTCCTACGGGAGGAGATTCAGCGGCCACAACCTAGTTCTGATTGTGTGATCTTACTCTCAGATGAGATAGTTTCAGATGGGATCTTCTAGTAGCAATGTTGAATCCCTACAACATCATTCTAGGCATGGAGACACTATTATCTATTCACACACAAATTTACTTCTTGAGATGTACTGAGTGATGTACAAGAAGAGATGGATGCTAGTTTTCATTTTTTGGTGAGAAGGAAAACAGAGTAGCACAAGATGGACTTTCTCTTACGAGGGAGGAACTGATTACATATTAGTTTGATTGCATGACCTTTGACTCGGTGGATGAGGTGAGTCCATAGTTCCAGTGGTGGTGGATGAGTATGAGGACGTCTCTGAAGAAGATGTCCCTCGACTACCTCTTTGTAGAGAGGTAGACCTCCGCATTTACTTGTACCCAAGAACATCATTAATATCTACACCAGCATATAAGATGTCCCACGTGGAGGTCCGAGAGCTAAGGTTAAAATTGGAGGACTTACAGAGGAAGGGATTCATTGGTCCTAGTGTTTCTCCATGGGCACCCTGGTGTTTTTTCCAAGAAGGCAGACGAATGTTTGAGGCTATGTGTGGAATTTTGGCACCTAAACTAGGTGACCATGAAGAACATGTATCCTCTTCCAAAGACTGATGATTTTCTTGATCTATTCAAATGATCTAAGTGGTTCTCGAAGAAAGACCATAGATCATGATATCATCAGCTCAGGGTGCGGGATGAGGATATACTAAAGACTTCCTTTAGATGTCGTTATGGCCATTACAGGTTCTTGATGATGCCTTTCTGCATGAAAAATGCTTCATCAGAGTTCATGGGGATCATGAATAGGTTCTTTCATCCATACTTCGATTGCATTGTGGTAGTCTACATCGATGACATCATGGTGTACTCAACATCCAAGGAATAGCACAATGTACAGTTGAGGATTGTTCTAGACACACTCCAGGAGCACTAGTTAAATGGGATGCTCCCAAAATGTGTGTTTTTGATACAGAAGGTCCACTTCTTAGGACACATCATCTCAGAGGCTGTGGCTGCAGTGGATCTATCAATGATCGATGTAGTACTTGTTTTGGAGCCACCCAAGAGTGTTACTGAGGGGAAGAGTATCCTTGGATTAACATGATACTATCATAGGTTTATACCAAATTTCACTAGAGTTGCAGAACCTATGACTACCTTAACAAAGATGGGGAAACCCTTCCTATAGTCAAAGACATGACAACATAGCATTCAACAGTTGAGGCAGCGTTTGACCAACACTCCCATCCTGAGGTTTCCAGAGGAGGGAACTAGCTATGTGTTTAACTGTGAGGAATCAGGTACCAGACTAGGTTGTCTCCTGATGCAGGATGATGCTATGATTGTATATGTCTCATGACTACAGAGGCATCAGGAGAAGAATTATGTGACTCACAACTTGGAGTTGGAAGCAGTAGTCTTCAAATTGATGATGTGGTGACACTACTTGATTTGTGAGTGTCATTGTTTACTCATACCACAAGAGTATCATATATATCCTCACAAATAAATATCTGAATCTGAGATAATGACGTTTTCTAGAGTTCCTTGAATACAATTACATTGAGATAGTCTATACTCTTGGGAAGGGGAACGTAGTGGAAGATTTACTTAGACAAAGATCAAGTTTGCATCTACATATGCGGCTTCATAGTAGTTAGCCTCACTTCAGATATCCTATGTGGATAGAGATGAGATATTCTACATCTATTTGACTGTAGTTTCCCCTCCACTCCTTCAGTGAGTCAGAGAGGTGTAGCATGGAGACAACAGATGTGAGACTACAGATTGTCAGATATCCTTAGTCCATGCCCCTGATGGATATAATGATGGCGTGGATCACACTATCCTTTTCGTAGTATGTATAGTTGTACTAGTGGCGCTATGAGTGGAGGTGATGAGGGAGTTCCAAACACACCCTTGGCAGTACATCCAGGTGTGATGAAGGTGTATCAGGACCTCTATCATTAGTGCTAGTGGGCAAGGATGAATAATGTTGTGGCAAAGTTTGTTTCTAGATGCCTCACATTCCAGGAATTGAAGGCTGAGCACCAGGTACAAGCAGGCTTGACCCAACCCCTCTAGATACCAGAGTGGAAGTGGGAAGGGATATCGATGGACTTTGTGATAGGGTTACCATGTATGTCTAGAGGGAATGATGCCATCTGGGTAATTGTTGAATGACTCACCAAGTTGGCTCACTTCAATGATATTCAAGAGAAGTGTTTAGTAAAGAGCTCGGGATGTCTCTATGTTCTGGAGATTGTGAGACCTCACAGGGTGCCTTTGATTATTGTCTTAGACCATGACGCATACTTCACAACCCTATTCTGGAAAATATTAGAGGAGGATTTCAGGACACAACTTCACTTGAGAATATATTTTCACCCATAGATAGATTGTTAGATTGAGCAGACCATCCAAACCATGGAGGACATGCATAGTGCATGTGTCCTAGATTTTGGTCGCAGTTGGGAGGACCACCTACCCTTGGTTAAGTTTGCATACAATAAAAGCTATCATTTCACAAATGATAGCTCCCCTTTTGAGGCATTGTAAAAATGACAGTGCAGATCTCCCTTGTACTGGACGGATCTGGGAGAGCCCACAATTGTGGGCCCAGAGATGGTATAAGCTACAATTAAGAAGGTGCAGGTCATCTGAGATCAGATGAAAACTGCACATAGCAGCCATAAGTATTATGCTGATATGTGATGGAGACCACCGAGGTTCTGATAGGGGGACTATGTATTCCTGCGAGTCTCACCTCAATGAGGAAAATAGAGATTTATCGAAGGCAGAAAACTCTCAATAAGTTTTATCAAACCATTCATGATACTTTGGAGGATTATAAATGTGGTGTACCACTTGGCACTTCTACCACAGATGGAGAGGGTGCACAATGTCATCCATGTATCCCAGCTGAGGAGATACGTGCATGTACCATCTCACATCATCAACCATAGAGAGCTGGTGATTGACGAGAGATTGAATTTTGTAGAGTACTAGGTGGAGATACCAGATTGACTAGAGAATATCTTTTATGGGTGGTATATATCTCTATTGGATGTTTTGTGGCAGCATAAGAATCTCCAGGAGAGCCCATGGGAGCGAGAGTCTCATACGTGTGCCCTGTACGCCTCTTTGTTTTTGTATCATTGTTTGGGTTTTTTGGACGTAAATCCAAATGGTGTGGAGAATGTAAATACCTGAAATTTTCTATGTAATTTTTTTAATAATTATTTGGGATTTTTTTTAGTTTTTGAAAATCGACGGTGCGTGATTCCGATGCCCGATGTGCCCGGAATGAATTTCTGAACATTTTTAAGGTACGTTCAATAAAAACAGGGGTGACATTTTATATATTTTGAACAGGTGTTCAAATTAAAAATTTTAGGGCACCGTTGAATCTGCAGCACAGAGATTCACTTAAGTGAAGATTCACTTCAATCGTAGTAAACTGGGACAAAATGTTACATTTTTTAATTTACAGAAAAATAATAAGAAAACATTAAAATTTATTATATTTATCGTTCTCTAGTGGGTGAATTGTGGTGGTGAGGACAGATGACCTGTCAAATAAATTAATGGCTTGACTCTCCTATTTTTGAATCTCCACCATTGGGGAATTAATAGGTTCATTCATTAAATAATCCTCATTAATTCCATGGTTCATTACTCGCCTTTCTCCGTCCTTTTTAAATAGTGATTGGGGTGGGTTTTTGGAATGAATTATTTAAGTGAGGAAACTCTTGTGAAGTCCTACAACGACATCCCCTGATAAAGGATCGAGGCTCGGGCAGTAGTGATCCAGGATCAACGAATGCTGATGACTCCATCCAACATGGACACTCCTCCCGCTATGACCGCAGACACTCATGTGAATCTTGAGGTAGGGGTTTTGAATGAAATGATTTTATTTAATCTTTAATGCTAGATAAATATTGTCCCCCTTGTTATCATGTTAACGCGGAGGGCGCATGAAGAACGATTAAGGCCCTCACCCTCCATGGATTCTTTAATTATGCGTTCTTTAGGGGTGGGTTTCAACCGTTTGACGACAACATAAAATAGTGAGTCACACTATGACGAAGGCTTTTTGAGAGACCCGTATGCGCAGCGGGGAGTGGAAATGGAGATCGAGAGAATCGTCGGGGCCCCACGGAAGATCCGCCGCTGAGAGACAGTGGCGACTGGCATCGACCATCCACATTGGTAGCACACCATGTGCCATCACGTGCTACAAAATCATGTGGCGGTGGCTGTAGGAGGAGGGCGTCCCTCGGCTGGCCGCTGAGGCAGAGGAAGAGGCGGCGCTCCATCACATGCCATGTTGAAGGGCCGCATTTTTGGAGTCGCAGTAGTGGCGAAGGACCGGACCCATGGGCAACAAGCCGGTGCCACTTGGCACCACTAATTAGGGATACAAATGGCTCCATCGAGTCGTTTAGAAGGAATACCGTGCACCCCGCATGGGGCGCACTTATACGCCTGACCGCGTCGACCGGTGGGACTTGCCCAGCATGCAGGCCGGACCGGTCTACAACCCACTGGTCCGAGCCTGCAGTGACTTCCCAACCGGGCCAGGTCATCTCAGACTGGTTCGGGTCAGCCCGAACAGGGTTAGGTCAGCATAGGCTAGGCGGGCCATGTCTATGGCACTGGGGTCCTTGGAGAGACATGGTTATTTTGAGATACTCCACGAGAGTTTTGGAGAAAGTTGGAGTACAGCCGGGTTGGATCGATCCTGAATCCAACTGGACCCACATCACTAAAATTCAATTACATATAGGCCAGGGGTCCGATTGACTCACTGTTTGTCGCATTGGAACCCTTATGACGTGATGGATCATCTGGTAACTTATTCATGTGACTTCATGTTGGTCAAAATATGACCATTGGCTTGAGGAGTGGTTCTCCCAGAATTAGGCGTACTATGACTGGGAATCCAATGGCTCTTTCTGACATGAAGAAGAAGAGCGATCAATACGAGTCAGCATCAGAAACTCCAGAGTGGGATGATCTAGTTTTAAAAATAATCATCCCTACCACTATACCAGAGACCAATACGGGTCCCCACCAGCAACCAATTCAGGTCAGCACCAGCGACCAATATGGGTCAACACCTGTGACCAATACAGGTCAGCATCTAGAGACCAATACGGGTCGGCATTCAGGGACCTATACGAGTCAGCAGTAGAGTTACTATGGATAGGATGATCTGGCTTTACAACTAGTCATCCCTATCCCATTAACCATGAAATTATACCATTAGAGTGATTTGTCTATTTTTCTTTGTGCATTATGATTTAGATCACACATGTGATATTACCTTTTTGGCACTTCTTGTGATGTTTTCCTTTGTAGATTACTAAGAGACCTTTGTGGTATCATGGTACCCACTTGAGTTGTTATAATCACCCATGCACGGGCTCTGCCTACACGTGTGTGTATAGTGAAGACCACTAAAGCTCTGAGGTAGACTTTGGAGGTTCAGGGCTTCGTAGAGCTTTGTGTAACATGAGCAGTCAAGATCAACTTCTTTGACTTCAGACTTAAAGAAACTACCCTCCAAGTAGAGATCCAAGGAAAATGTGATATCTGTTTACTTTCTTTTCAGTTTCTAGGGCTTGTATTCCGACCTAATGTTTTCATTTTACAGTTTTACTTGAGGTTTTAATTTACTATTGTGGTTATACCTTACTTTTGTTGGTTGTTTACTTCAGTTTACCTTTTTGAGTGTGTATATATCTCTAAATAGATGCCTTCCATGTTCTATAAAATCCTTCGGGTTCTAATCACCAACCCCTATCCTATTTAAGGTGAGCATGGGGTAGTCACATCCGGGCCTCGTGAGATGGGTCGTGACAAGAAACATGGGTCCCAATAACTTATATTCAAACATGTCATTTGTCTTCTTTCCCTTCCCTATAAAAGGCCACAATCTCTACATATTCTTGACACCTCTCAAACCATTTAGGTTCTGCTGAGATATACCCAACACACATCCCAACATACCTACTATAATCTTTGAAGAATTACCTTGGACCAAAATTCAACCATGGAACCATTTGGAACAAATCCAAAAGAGTTACCTGATTAAGGGGTAACACCTTCTCTACATATCCATAATTTTATTTTCATTCTCCACCCCTTAAACTCTCATTATTAAAAGATTTTATGGAAAAATATATCCTAAATAAACTATTATTTTTATTAATTTATGGGTTAATACTACACTATCAAATCCATTCTTCTATTGGATAACAAATTGCTCCCCACTCCCCGGGTCTCCGGATTCTCATCGTGTTAGGGTTCCTTCCCAATGTCGATGCTCCCTTCTCTTCGTCACCCTCATTGTAAGTGGTTGCTCTATGACCTTCCCCTCTTTTCTCACACTTCTCCCCTTATTTTCCACATCTTTCGGTTCATCTCCTTTTTTGGCTTCTTTGTTCGTCTTGAATGGTGATGTTGAGTTTTGTTGTTGCTTCACGGGCCTCGACCGCTGCGTCCATTTCTCTTTTTTCTGGAACCATCATGAATGAACCCCATATTGTTTTAACTTGATGTAACTTCAACGATTTGGGTTTATTTGTGGCATCAGGAATGGTTTTCGCCTGATTTCCCTTTATGTTGGTATTTTTCGAACAACCTCTTCATTTTGCTTCCCAGATTCGCGTTTATTCTGGTTCCTTTTTGATGGATCTCGAGTCTCCCGACAAGACTTTTTTCTTCGCCTGGTGGTGGCTTAGTCAGCAGGGATCAATGGTCATGGTGGTGCCCATATCTCTCTTTTGTAGCTTTCGTCTACTCCGACCTCTGTTATGGCTCCTGATTTCTTCCAATCTTCTCCAAGTCAGATTCAAATGGTGGTTCTCAAGGTGTTTTGGGATGTGAGTTTCAAACAGTCGTCTGCATTTTAGGTGGTGTTTTCCCCATGGTGGCTTCGACTCAGACCATGGGTCACCAGATTGCTCGATTTTCGTGATGGTTTTTGGTGCGGTTTCATCTCTTTTTTTGCTTTGATGGTTTGTGGTGGTTTGTTTTTGGGTTTCAATGGTGGCGACGATGGATTCCGGTGGATGGTCTCTCTGACAGACTACTATGGACGATGGAAACATCTGATGTTAGGGTGCGTGATGCAAGGATGCTACGTGATGATGACTGTGGAAAGTGTATTAGTGGTTCCGTACTATGATATTTTCTACTGTGGTATTTTATGGTATTTTCAGTGGCATTGATGGATTCTGGCGGATGGTTCTAGTAGGCGTGTTGGTGTTTTCCGATGCAGTGATGATGGTCTATGCTTGTTTTTTGAATTGGTTTGAATCTTGTATTTGAAATTTGAAATCAGGAGGTGATGGTTTTTGTTAGGTTCCGAATTTTCCTTAAAGTGGATCTTTCGATAAAATAAAAAATGGATTTGAGCTACTGGATAAAAAATACTATTTACGTGTACGGTGAACTACCACCTCACTAAACGATGATTGTTCCTTTCTAACTTTACTACATATCATGGTGGAAATTGTGATTAAATAACTATTAATATATTTCAAATATTATATTTATTATTTTTCTATGTTTCTTTATTCCTTTTAGAACACATATATTTTTTAATTTTCATGTAAATGCGATAATTTGGTTTGAGGAAATGTGGACTACCACCCCCTCAGAGTGATGTGATTTGTTAATACACAACATAGAATGTATTATGGAAAAGTTTAATAATATATGTGATATATATATCATTATAACGAAACATTAATTTTATTATATACATATATAAATTAAATTCAATTTCATTCTTAATTTCAATACAATAATAAAAATGGAAACATCATTCAAGCCCATGTACTAAATACCGTCTCCATGAATGGTGTATTCCATTTCTTAATTCATTATTATATATATTAATATAATATTATTATATTTGCTATAAATGATATTTTTATCATGGTTTTTATTTTGGAATCATGATATATGTATAGGAGTGAAGATAGAACAAATTAATAGAAATGCGAAGAACAAAGCAAATATTACCCAAGGTGAAACATTAACATAAGATTTTTAGCTAGAGGGGAATATAAATTATATGGTTATGTAAAAGATTTATAATAAATTTATATTTATTATAGAGGTATTTTAAATGAGTACTAAAAGATTCAAGATATAATGTAAGGGTATTTCATCTCACTTTTTATTTCTGTGAGATACATGCTATGTTCGCCACTCATTCATTTTGTGTGGTGTATATATTGCATAAGACTGTATTATATTTATATTATACATAAATTTATTTGTATTAACCTATAAATTATATTATGTTTCGTTCATGGGATTTATATTCCACAAATTACTAAATCATAGAATAGTTTTGTCATGATTTTATGTCTTTGAGGCTCGTGTTGAGTAATAGACCTAAATTATTTTTCAATGTGTATATACTTCAATATTACTTATTTTATCATGACCGTCATTATTTTCATGATCATTTAAGATTAATTGAATTCCTTTTTCTTACATGGATATTATTATCCCACATTACTAAGGGATAATATTTTAATGAAACAATCTTTTAACTTTTGAAGATAGTTTATAATTATGATGAAATTAATGAAATAGCATGATCTATCTCTCAAGAACACTCATGAATTTTTTTTTCTTTTTATTCAAGATATAATCATCAATTATTACCATTATTCCACTCTTGGGTATTTTAAATAATGTTATTAAGTAAAATATGATCGTCTCTCTCTTTGGCGAGAATTCTATTGAATTCAATAACTATGTTTTAAATAATGTTTTCAATAATATTTTCAAAATATAATAGAACCCCATTTTGAAGGAAGAATGATTTCAAAAATGTATTATGATTTTTAATTCTTCATTTATATGTCTTACAATATATTTTCAAAGAAAAATGTTTTCAAACAATTTTATGTTTTAAAATTTTTTTACAGAGAGGATATTTTCATCAAGTTATGTTTATAAAAGATATTTCAAAATTATTTCCCATACGAGATAACATCAATTATTGGTACTCATAATTTTTTGGGGAAATTATTCATTGTATCCATTCATTTTATTTATCTGAATCATTTATGTTTTTATGGCATGATATTGATGTAACCCATTTCTATTTCATGGGTTACTTGCTTTTGAAGCCCACTTCTTTTCACAAGTTATGTTTATAATTAAATGATTATGAATCCTATCTCTTTCCACATGATACGATATGATTACATTTTTATAATACACATTTTATTTCATGGGTAATGATATGATTATTTATGATATTTTGGAACATGTATGTATGATTTCATTACAAGATGGGTGGAACATATATCTCCCTTAAATTCATTGGGTAAATATTTATATCTCATGAGCTCGACTAAGATGGTCTTGGGGGAATAAATTGACTACTGATATGGTCATGGGAGTGAGACATGACTACTAAGATGGTATGAGGAGTGAACTAATGCAACTAGTATTTCCATGGGAGTGTCCCATGACATCCGTGATGGTATGGGGAGTGAAACCATACTACTAAGATGGTATTGGAATTGATTTCTTGGAAACTATAGACATCATATAATATATTTTTATGTGTCTACCACAATTTCTTGTTTAATTCCTAAATTATGATTTCATGGACCATGCTCTTTATTTATTTATGATTCATATCTTTTGAATAACCAAGATTTATGACATTATTCATGTATAGGATCTTTGATATGTTGGTTTTGATATTGATTTTTTTGTGATCATATTCTCATACCCTTATGCTGATGATTATTCTTACATATCTCCCTTATTACCCTTACTGTGCATCTAAGATCACCCCATTTAGGTTTACTTTACTCTAGGTTATGAATATATATATTATTTTTGATATTTATACGAAGGGTGTTAGTCAATAAGAATATAGTGTGAGATGATGGATCTCATTTGTGAACTAGTGTTTATGTTTCCATGTTTCCAATTGAACCAAACTTGTTCGATCCTTGGGGTTTTTTTTGTATAATGTTTTAAGTGTTTCAAAAAAGTTATGTATTATAAATATTTGAAAATAGACGATCTATATAATAAATTTATGGTTTATAAAATCAAATAATTTATGAATATTCATAGTTCATCAATCTTCATTCTCTTAGCTTCTTTGAAATCATTTTATCCAATCATTTACATGTATATTTGATTGAGAAAACTTTCTGCATCCCATGCTGTTATTATCATAATTAAATGAACAGTAGTAACACTCACTATATGTTATGTATTGACTAGTTGGACCCCATATATTGGTGTGAAATAGATTTAGAAATATTATCCTTTCTTCTTCTTTGGTGGGTATGAATTTCAAACATATTTCATCACATACATGAATTATAAATATTGTCCCAATTTTATGTCATGTTAGGACTATACACTACATCTCTTCACATATATGATTTCTATAAAAATTATTAATTACTTTGGAAAATCCACTAGTTCCAATAGTTGTTTTATTCTTTTAATGTTATAGGAAAATTATTATCTTTACTCTCTCCCTGATGTATAGATTTATATTTATCCTATAACAATTCATATGATAATTTATAGAATTTTCTTTAAAACTATAACCAATTTGATAAATTATGACTTCCCAAGATAAGTCAAAAATACTAACTTATCATAAATAAATTATGATAATGTACATTAAAATAAAGTATATCAGTAGTCTTTAATTCTTCAATAGTTAACCATGTTTTTCTAATTTCATTGATATTTAATGCTTCATTATTTCCAAAAAGTAATTTTCCTTATACCAATCACTTTATATTCTTTAATATATTCATATTACTTATTATATGAGTCTTATACCAATTTTTTAGAATGAATATGCCTCTATTATTTGATGATTTCAAATTATCTTCATCCATATTTTCCATTACATTCATTTTCACGTAATTTCAAGATTTCTAAATGATTTGAGACATTTTTTAAACACTCTTGAATTTATTTATATAAAAAATTATAAAAAATATTATTCTTTTATATAAAAATAAAATTTTTAGATTAATTTAATTCCATTTTCTATTATCTATTTCATCTTGACATCAATAATAATATATTGATATTCTCCTGAAAAAATAAAAGGATTTAAGTCCAATTTCTATGAAATTAAAATAGTACTAATAATATGAATCAATATTTAGATACGATGAATATAATTTAACATTTAATTGAAAAATTACAATAGATTATATTATTAAATATATTTTAGCATCATTACAATAACATATAGTGTGGCTAAGAAAACCATAAAACATAACATTAATCATTGGAAACATCCTATTATTGTCAACTCTCTAAATTTATCCATCCATTAATATCCCCTTGATTCATTGTAATATCTAAATGATTGATAATATTATCCTTACACATGATTCCCTAGGAAATTAATATTAAAAAAATGACATATCACCATTGTATCAATGAAATTACTTAAAAAAGCCAATTATTATTTGAACACATTATATTTCCTCCAATGTTTTAGGATTCAATTTTTCATTTCATTCACCACTTCATATATGAATTTTAAACAATAAAATTATTTTTCAAATCACAACTTTTAATCTCTAATTCAGAACTATTTCTCAAGGATACAACTTCTTATTCATGTATATATATTATATTAACTTTCCCCTTGATTGATATATTTTGATAATTAGTGATCTTGATATATTCAGCAATATTAAATTTATAATTCATATGTTTTTAATAATTCACATGATTATTTGTTTATATTTATGTTATCCTTTCAAAATAATAATTTCCAAATTATTGTTCATTTGTATATCCTGAAGACTCTTCTATAAAACCTATAATTATTTTGTTCTTATTTATTAATATATCATGTCCCGTAAGATTTAATTTTAATTTCTTCTTGAGATCTACAAATCCATTTGTTTGAAAATACTCTTCAATAATAAATTTTAATTTTTCCACTGATTTTACAAATGCATATTTTATATTCAAGGAAAACATAGAGAAAATGTCTTCCAATATATATTTTTTAATATTTTATTCTTCTTTTCTAACCAAAACGTTTCTCTGATACTTCATTCCATTTAAATTTACAGAATTGAAATTCCTTCTAATGTTAAATTTATTATTTTATATTAATAATCAACATATTATTCATTAAATTTAATTTGACATATTGTAGTTATGTTTCCAATATAAATAAAATAAAAACATTTCAGGTGTAATTTACCCTCAGATATACATTTACAACTTTTAAATTCTCTTACTGCAATTGATAAGAACTCATCACTAACATTATCTTCATTTTAATCCTGTTGAACCTCTTACTTCGCTAATACTTTGAATTCCATATCTTTATATGAATATTATAATGAGTGATCTATCATCACCTTCATTTCATATATGAATAACTACATTGTAACTCTTCAGTAGATAATAATCCAAGCTTTATTTCTTCAAGTGATGAAAATTTTCACATTATACAATGGTGGTAAGCTTGTGGTGATTTTCAATAAAATATCATATTTATTAATCTCATTATCAATTCCATATATAGAACCAAAAAATCAGTAATATGATAAGATAAACCATACACATTTACCCAAGAACCCACTTTTACATCATCAATAATAATATTAAAAAAATTGGGTTTTGCATCTTTCTGTTTAATATAACCATATATGTTATAATATTCATACCAAACACCTATTAATGTAAGAAATTATACCACCTTCATATTAATTTTATTAGAAAATAATTATAAAATAATATTTTGAGAATTATCATCATCATCCAAAAACAACTTAACAATATTATTAATTGATATTCCACTGGAATTACTTACATAAATTCTATACATTATGTCCGCATAAATATCAATTCAAATACATTTTTAATTTGGTAATGGTCCATTATTTTATAATTGATAATTAAAAAAGAAAATTATGTATCTCTCATCAAATTTAGAATATAAAAAATGTAAGCTACATTCCTTCATATTATTCAAGAAATATCTATTGTTTTAATACCACATTTTGTACCATGAGGTCCAACTATATTTGAAATGAGGGATTAATATGTATTAAAAAATTGTTTTTATTTCTAAAAAATTTTAATCTTCCTTATATGATGTAAAAGATTCCCTAAAATTTTCTATTATCCATAATCAAATGAAAAATTCATAAAGATCATTAACAAAAGCATTTTACTTGGTTCACCTGAAAAAGGATCCTTCCATGAAGCAAAAATCAATTATATAGTTATATACTAATTAACTATTGCTTCCCTAGTATTTGATTAAAATATATAGGATTAAGCCACCACTCATCCAAGGTACACAACCTCTTAATTTCATCCACTCACTAACTTTAAGGGGGTTACAAATATATAATTGATAAAGTAGTCAAACACATAATGATTCAGTCAAATATTCAACACCAAACTACAATAGGTGTTTCTCATGATGGAATATTTGTTAATCCCATATTCTTATTGAAAATAATAGTAATTATATTTTATTATATAAATTTTCAAAGTAAAACATATTAATAGGACTCCAATATATAATTTTTTGATATTTAAATCACTTCAATGTTAACCATCTATTTTCAAATATTCTAACATATTCTCTTCTACATCAAGGTTTGATTCCTCTTCCAATGTATATGAAATCCTATAAATCCACATAATATTTTAATTTTGAAGATTAAATTCAATATATATTAAAATTATAGTAATATTAACTTCAAATAAAACCATTTTATCATATAATGGTTAAAATTCACTATAGAAATTCGAAAAGTTGGTTAATAGAATCTAAATTAACTAAAAATAATACTAGAGGAGGAAAAATCATTGAAACTAATTAAAATATCTATATTACAATAATCATTGTGTGAAATATTTTTTTATTGGGTAATTTATTGATTTCTCCTTTAACTTGTTTTAAACTATTATATTGGATACAATGTGTAGCAAGGCTTCATGACTTGTGACATTATAGAGAAGTAAGATATCTAGACATTAAAATCGAAGAAACAATATATTTTTCCTAATATTGAGTCGGTGTGTGGTCTCATCCTATTATAAATTATGTATTGAATTGAAAAACTGACACACTGATCAATATAAAAACTAAAAATTGACATACAATATCTCACAACATGATATTTATTCCATGGAAAGGTAACAAGATCTAAATAATAACCAATATATTCCCAAAAAATCTACAAAAAAACATATATGTCATAACATGTACATTAAACTATAGAACCACTTAAACTATTCAAAAAACACCCTTCATGGGTTTCCTTTTCATGTCATGCATTGTTACATGAAAACACAAAATTTCAAAATAGGAATACATATATATTAACTAAAATATCAATCTTATGTATAATGGAAATTATGAATTTTTTATTCATGAATATGGTAATGATGTGAATATATCTCCTTTGTCATGATTGCCACTTATGTTTTTTAATACACATCTAATACATTCACTATGATATTAGGTATATAGTTCCAATGAATGTTCTATTTAGCCAATTAATGTGCTTTTAATTGCATATTATTTATTTTATAACTCATTTAAACTATTTCAGTGTGTCCTTCGTTAATAAATTTATACAATGAACACTCTAAAATACTTACAAATTATAAGGATATGATCTATCTAGAAATTTTTTCCTTGGATAATTTGTTATCATAGGGGAATGAAGAGTCTTAACCACCCCTTAATATGTCTATAATAAATTTTAGTGATTTTTATAGTGGGGGTAGAATGTATTTTAAAAATGATCAAGATTATTATGTTTTGTACACCTAAACCTATCATAGTGTTCAGTCTTAAACAAAATAACATGAATATCATAATTTGAATTTGTTCAAAAAGTTCAGAGACCTTTTTCATTTTTGTTGAGATTGTATACTGGTATATTTGTATCTATAAAAATTTACACTTTTATATGAATTATGTTGATAATTTAATGAGAGTTTGGTGTCTATTTTTCTAAAATATTTATTTTTCATGTTAGAATAATTATTACTAACTAATCAGTCTACTAAATTTTGGTATGAAGGTTGAATACCCTCATAAAATACGTCTAAAAAAATTTAGGAATGGGGTTTTTAATGGGGGAATTACATAAGATAATATCAAAATATATTACATACAATATTAAATGTCTTTTCCTAATCATTAGTTAAACTAGTGATCTTATCCCTATGTTCACCAATACATCTCTTTAGAAAAAAATTAATTACAAATGAATTTTATATGATTGCCTTTGTATCAATGATATTGTCCTAATGATAATGGATTTTTTATCATTATGTTTAGAAACAACAAAAAAACACTTATCCTTAACAAATTTCAGTCATCCATTGATGTTTTAATTATTTTATATCACTCTAAAAGTCTCTAAAGAAGTATAAAGAGACTACATTAGATAATCTATTATATGATAATTCTTGTAAAAAATCTGATGGATTTATATTATAATTTTTTCCTTTGGGTAAAAATAATAATTGAGCTTTTTATATAAATTAAGGGAAATTTGAACACACTTAACCTAATGTTTCATTCATTTTGAAAAATGGGTTGTGGTCTAGCATTTTCATCCAACTGTTCTCTTATTATTTCTCCATAAAGGTACTCAAGTAATAATAACATTTTTATAGGAAAATATATTTTTAGACCCATGTTTCTCCCATGTGTGATAAAACTTTTTTAAAGTCTTTATAAAATCTTGGAAAATAAACAATATAAGCAAGATAAGAGCAAGAACCTAAATCAGTCATCTACATTCACAAAAAATCCGAAACAGAAGTATATTTTGAGATAGTATAGATTATTTTCGGATGAAAATAATGTTTTTTATGTTTTTAATACATTTATAAAAGGATTTAAATATTTTTTCTAGTATTAAAAGATCATTAGAAAATAGTTTTAAAAAGTATTTTTAATTTTTTTTAGAAAAATTAGGTTTTTATACAACACTTTTTGATGTTTTAAAAGTTTTATGTATTTTTATAAAGAAATAGAAAAAAGGAAAAATATCCTTTCCATATACCAAAAATAATTCCAAATTCTACTCATCTCCCATCATCATGTTGCACTTATAATATAGGTAAAGGGTGGAACCTGTAAGAAATTATGCATTTTTAATGGTTTATTTATTTACCTATTTCAAAACATAATGGAATAAAAATACCTAAATGTGTTAGATTATGATGGTAAGTGTAAAATGTGTGTGATAGTGATAAAAAGTTAAAAAAATTAATATTAGTCAAATATTTATTAATTTTATAAAAATATTTATGGGAATGGTAGTTTTAATGATAAATGATAATAAAATATTTAACCAAAAGGGGTATTAAGAAAGGATGAAAACGAAATGAGAGGATATTTAAAGGGTTATCAATATTTTAATGGTTGGTTTAAGATTTACCTTTGCAATAAATTTTCATTATGAAAAACTATTGATTCTAAAAAAATATAGTTTATATGAGATAACATTCACTTAACCAAACATGTTTATATTTTATTTTAAATGCCAAATAATATGTTCTAATTCATTATCTGTTGTTATGTACAATTGTTTTCAGGGAAAATTGTTGAGAAATAACCTTTAACTATTTGTTGCCTGTATAAAACCTTGGTGTTGTAAATCATTCCACTACTTTTATCCCACCAGATCATAGAGAAACATTAAATTTATGTCTCATAAAATAATTTGAATGTTAATAGTATAATAATGATTAATTGAAATTGTTTTTCGTCCATTACTGAAAATATAATCAATATATTCATTTATTATTGATCATTTAAATTGATTATTACATTGTAATAATGTTGAAAATTTCATTCACATATCACTACATTGGTTAAATATAATAAAAAATTACAATGAAGAAAATGGTCATGTGGTAAAAAACATTTTAGTTACAATAAAAAAATAATACTAATGAAATTAAGGAATCAAGTTGCATCGATCACAAACCAATAATAAATTTTATCCATTTACCATATATATGAGAATATTAAATATTTAGGTCCCAAAATCACCATGGTAGTGGAGTGGGGAATCGGGGTGTTAACGTTTCTTTTAAAGAGACAAATCATTTTTCCATAATGGTTGGAACTTGTTAAACACATATAATGGTATCATATATTAATTAAACTTTCACATATAGAGAGACAACACAATAGTTTTACTTGTATCACCACTAAGGGATAGTCCCAGTGGCATATGATGATAATGTGTCGGTTGTACCAAATTCCTCTAATCGTCAGTATTTTTGGAATACATATTCTCATACAAAATCACTCTTCCCTAGGAACACTTCCTTTACTTGATTTCAAGGATATCACATTAACTCCCGTGGATCACTTATATTGACTACCCATAGTTTGAGGATTTGGGTAAAGTCTCACTTAATTTAATTACAAGAAGTTCACTTTATGACATTGGAATTTGAGTTTTTGTCCCTAAATATCATGAGAATCTCTATGCACCACTATCCTTAGAAGATACACTTAAAATCACTTTTCACATAAAACAAATGTTTAATACTGTCATTTTCAAATACCCTTCATGAATCTCACAACCTTAATGTAAAAACAACCTTTATAGGAGAAACTACTTTCACTAAGATCAATGATTCATCAAGGAATACCTCATTATTGTTACACTCATTTTTCCTAGATACCTAAGAATTTTTAAAGACATAAGAGGTATTTTATATTGATTACTTGATTGGTGAATTGATTGGACTTCATGAATTTTGTGCGGTTTAACCTGTTATATAAAAATTTATTATGTCTAATGAAGTGGTAGTATCCTAATATTTATAGGCTTGACCATTCGTGTTGTGCCCGCACCTCAAGATGTTTTTTAGCAAAACTCAAAAACCCTGTTGGCGATGCTTCTTAATTAGAGAATCTATAGTGAAATGAAACATGCTCACGAAGCTTTTCATAATTGCAGATATCAACATCAAACCTTCATTAAATTTTTATGTTCTACTTCTTGTAGTTTTATAGATAATCATTGACCCATTTACCCATTCAAGATGATTGTTCGTTATGATTCACATCATCATGAATCTTTTCATTTGAGAACCCCATATTCATGAAATGCATAACATTACCATACATAAGAAAATAAAATTCAAGAAAACTATCTTTTGCGATGCTTATCCTTCCTCCAAATTTTGAGGCAAAAAATTTTCCAAACACATTGAAATGACACCACCTTCAATGTTGTATTCATATTCTACAATTAGATCGCTTTCCTTTCAAAATATCTGATGAACCTAATGTGGATTGAAAAAAACACAAACATAGCTCCATTTTTAGAAAATAAAATCCTCAATTCCAACCATTTTGAATCAAAAAAAATTGCACATGAAGATGACAAGAATTAAAAAAGAAATAAATAACATAAGTAAGCATAAAATGACACTTATATGAATAATATAAATCCCTAAATGAAATTTTAAAAACCCCATTTTTTAGATTAATTCACCCAATGAATCATGTAATAAAGTTTGATAATAATGTATTATATCCCCTAAACAATGTGATTCCCCTAACCCACACTCTTAGATCTTGTACAAATAAACACATTCTTTACATAACAGCTTGGAAACAAACTAAAATAACATATATATAACAATACCTAATCAAAATATCAAAACAAATATGGATACGCCTACAAAACCAATAACTTTTTGGATTATATGTTTAATGATTTAAGAAAAAAGTTGACTAAAAACCCATTATATTTTTCATTCAATGGTCATATTTCCCCATAAAATAATGAATTCTTATTTTACATCAATTTTTCATCATCTCCCAAAATATTCTGCACTAATAATAACCATATAGACATACCATACATAATACTATTCTTTTTGACAAGGGGAAACAAATATGAAGGGTGAGATCAAATGCTTGTTAGGGGGTGTGTGTAATAGAGTAAACCATTAAAATGTAATATATCCATGGATAAAATAACAATAAATAATAAAATGGACTAAAAAAATATATTTCATAGTGATGGAATGCATTATTTAAAACATCATACTTTTTGAGTTGAGGACTCATTAAAAGACATCATACATAAAAGGATATAGCCAATACACTAATACCCAATCTAGTTAGTCTCATAAGGCCTACCAATATATTTAAGGGTTATATAATTATATTTTCCGTACATCAAAAAATTATATCAATACATTTTCTATATGGAAAATATGAATTAAAAATAAAAGGTCAAAATTCCTTGGTAATTAATAATTTCTAATATAAAAATTACTTGTTTACAGAGTGTTAATAACCCCCAAATCAATAAAGTGATTAATTTTCGTTATAAAAACACATCAATATATATGGTGTTAAAATTTTATTTAGTAATAAATATATGGTTATTTCAATAATGTAATTGATATAGTGAAAATACATGATATTAATGTTTATGTTCATAAAGTAGAACTATAACATCAAGAGAAAGATAAAGAGTGAAATAGAACATAACCATTATGAAAAAGGTGATGTATGAAATAAGAATTAATTTTGTAATTTGTAATGTAATACATGAAATACAACATAATATATGATATATGTTTTTGTGTTAATGAGTAAAATAGATGTTAAATGCAATTTTTTTTGAAAATATTTCATAAAATTGTTGTAAAATAGACATTGTTTTGGATTACTTTTAAAATATAATTTTGTTTAGTAGAATTGAAGTTTTTTAAAAATTATTAAGAAATAAATACAAATAACAGATCTGTGAAAAAATAAATATTGTTTATCAATAGACATTTGGAGTAGAATATAAAATATATCATCATGTAATATAAACATTTTAAATATTTGAAAATGCCATTTTTTGAAATGAAGGTCTTATTCTAACTATTTTTAACCATAATCTTTCAATGATGGATGGATTTATTAGAGAAATCATTTGGTATTGTTTAAAGATTAAATTAAAATCATAAGTGAGTGTTGTAGGGGTATATATGTTACCCATTAATAATACAATAGAATTATATTTTTAGGAGTAAACCTTTAAATTTAAATAATGTATAGTAAAACAAAAAAAATAAAAAATGGGAATAAATGGACCATAAAATTATTATAGGTCTATGCCAACCTCAAAAACACTTTTTTGAGACATCATTGATTGATTTAAAGATTTTTTTATATATTTTTAATTTTTCCCTAATTTACATTTATCATGGAAATTAATATCAAACATTAGTAATTAATTTTAATGAAAATTATTAATATTTAACCTTTTACCTTATTCTATACTTACGATTTCATTTTTTTAAAAAAATTTATTAAAAAACATTTCCAATGGTGTGAAAAGTAAATTTTAATATAAAAATATTTAATCACATAAATTTTTTTTTTAAAAAACACCATTTTTGAGCTTCAAATTTAAATATAAGATAAAATTATTTTGAATAATGATTTTGATGAAATAAATTTATTTATTTTTAAAAACATAAATGTTATGATTCTTCATTTGCAAGTTAAAAGAGAATCTTCTTTTAAGATACTTGATTTTTATAAAAGTCTGTAAACACATTTTTTATTGAAATGAAATTTTAATTAGATCCAAAAAATATTGGAAATTTGATTTATAGTAAAAAATAAAATTTTAAAATGAATATTTTTATTCACAAAAATTAATATTTAATTATGAAAAATATTTTTATACCACTTATTTATTCTTATATAATGATAAAGCCATATAAATGCCATGTTTCATGGAAAATGTATTTCTTAACTAAAAAGAGACCCATTTAGAAAAACAATTAAAATTGAAACTAAGTCAATTTGGATATGTGAAATTAAATAAATTTTTCAATTATATTAATTTAATATTTCAAAATATTTAAATTTTATTTTTGAATTAAATTATATTATATAATAAAAAATGGTTTGCATTTGGGATTTATATTTTGTAATATTAAATGTTATTATTATTATTTCAAAACATTTACTAATTAAATTGGTGTTAAAAAATTATTAATTTATAATATAATTTATTATTAATCACATTTTTTTGGAAATGTAATCATATATCAGATACAATGAAATTTTTAGAAGAATAGATTTCTAAAATAATAATTTATTTAGTCATCTTACGTAAACTAATTGATTATCCATCATATTAAAAGTATCATTTATTATATATATATAACTCATTATCATATCACCCTTATTTATTCCTTCAAATTAAATGGTTATGTTTTAACAAGAGTAATTCAATATTTATATGTTATGAACATATATTGGGGTTTTTTTTATCTCATGTGCTACATTTTGATAAATCAATTCAATAGATTGACTTATTTTGCGGTAATAATCTATTAATGTTTCGAGGTGTTAAATTACCCCTAAATAAATTACAGCCTTAGAATTTGACTCAAAATAATTTCTATAGGGAACTGATATTTAATCATCCACTACTAGATGATAATGTGGTAATTTAGTTTGTGGAATGTGATTTATCAATATCAAAAATTATTATGAGTATTATAAAAAGTTTTTAATTCTACTCCAAATTTCACATAGAATTATATTAATAGAAAGCTATCTATATCCTTAACTAATAACTTCCCATAAACATTGAAGTTTATTATTATAAAAATCATTCCACTGAATATCCAATAGTTAATGAAAACATACAGGGCATATGATATTAGAAAATATATTTTGGAAACTCACTATATAATACATTTGTAGTTTCATGTTCTTTTCATTATTCATCTAGTTGATAGTGATTGTATCCCATGTTGGCCCATTTTGGCCTATAGTTCTTATCACTGAACTTCTATCATACACGGTTGAACATATGTAACTCAAAATTTAAAATATATCATTATTAGTTAAACATATATAGGTTTGAGTTATCTTCTACCATACTTATTAACCTATTATTTAAAATATATATCTTGAAGTACCATGAAAATTCGTCAATTATTCAATAAAAAATATTAAATGAAATATATGCTCTCAAAATATGACATATCCTTATTTAATCAATTCTAATAACTCCTACAATCATATAACCAATTATATATATACACTATTCATAAACTCACAATAACATATCATTCCCATAACATATTCAAATATCTGAGACCTTAAAACACAAAATGATTATATATTCCACCAAATATTAATTCTATATTTAAACCATAAATGATAATAAAAACCACTTCATAGGATCATATATTAGAAACAAAATTTAAAATTATCATAAATGAGCTGAAATTCTCCAAAAATATCATTAAACATTTTTTAACCAAATGGTTAACAATTATTATCTAACTAACATCATAAAAATAAAATAACCCTTTATTTTAAAACATTATATCACCTTGACCCATCTAGACCAGATCTGATGCATTATTACTTATATTGGCATGGTTTGAAGGAATAAAATTCTAACAGAACGATCAGTTTAGTAGTCTTGAAGAAACTAGATACAAAGAAATAACTCAAATTACATTGGAAAAGGTAAAAAAATACAATACAAAAAACTAATAAACTATACCCATGAGAAGTCAATAAATAGTTTCATCTTCATTAAATTTTTAAGGTTGAAAGGGGGGATAAAAAATTCTCAGTAAGGGTTACAAATACCAGAAGAGATAATCAATAATAACTAAATCATAAACAAATATGGCATGATGAATAAATGAAAAACACATGCCATTAATAAACTGAGAAAGCGCCTGCATCCATAGATTTGGTCATAGGGAAAACCTCATAGATAGTAATAAAATTAAGTGAATAAATATAATAATTATTTATTGGACATCATGTATCAGTCACATGATACTATAATACCTTTAAAATGGTATAGATTTGTGGCTAGAAACCCGTCTATTTTTTAGAAACAAATTCCAAGGGTTCCTCCCCAAACTGATTGTCTCATGATACTTGTCGATGCATCGAGGGGATATAGTAGGCCCACCCACCTCTTCATGTCCAAATAATTATTCATAAATTTATTTAATACAACATTAATATACCTTTTCCATATCCGTATAGAGTAGAGGATATAGATTCATCAATATTTTTACAGTTAGAACTACATTCCAAATAAACACCATATGTAAAATAGTATAGAGTTTAGAAAATAAATATATCCATGATAATAAAAAATGAATATTTAATGGAAATATAATTTTAAATGAAATGGGATCTCAAATGGGTAGAAGTTACACCACATAATGATTTCTAGGTGCATAGTACAAAGTAAGTCACAACGAAATGGTAGTTGAGACAAAGTCCCTTTCCATAATGTAATTAGTCCATTCATATGACCAGAACATAATAATAATTAAATGAATCAATATATACCATGAATATAAAAGGAATCATGATATTATATAAAAAATGGTAGTACAAATACACCACATACAAGAAATAATCGGTAAATAATGGAAATCTCATGGAAATGAATGTGAGATGAGAAAACCTCTTACAAACATTTCGTTATTGTAAGAGGTGTTCTTGTGAGGGATTAATGAGAAGTAAAGGGGTATCCCATTATTATTATATCATAAGGTTAGTATGGGAGAGGTTAAAAAACGTACCCCATCGTTAAGAATTAAAAATAAAATCACAAAATATAGGTGTAATTCTTGAATAAAAGTGAGGGAAAGAATCCCTTTCCAAGAATGTATCATAAGATTGAAGAAAAATAAATTAAATAATTATGTGAGAAAAACCTAGAAACAAAAAAAATCATGGATACACAATATAAAGAAATCATAGGTCATTCACACATATTCTAGGAATGAAAAAAACCAATGACATTGTTGTTTAACTTAACGAATGGAAATTGAGTTAAGATATCCCTTACCTTATGCTTGAAGGTGTTCTTGATTGTCCTTAATGACCTACATAATCAAATTTTTCTTCATTAATTAATAATTCCAGAAACTCATCATCGTGTAATTGATATGGTATAACCATATTAGGTTCATCAATGGCCTTTTTGATGTGTTTAGGAGGTTCAATTTAATTTTTTTGTAGAATTTGCTTCGTTGGTTTTCATGATCCTTTTACCTGTATTCCTGAATGAAATTTCGTTTGAAATGTGGTTAAAATTCCATAATTGTTAATATATATTATTAGGGGAATTAATAAAATATAAATTATCCTATAATTATTTTGGTTATATACCATGGGTACGACTCATTCAATTAGTTAATTATAAACTCTGAAATTTAGCTTGGCGATTTTGGGCACAATGAACATATTTTGTATTATTATTCCATATTATTAGTTTATAAAGATTATAGAATAGTAAATAAGATAAAACACATATATTATGATCTTTTTCAACAATTAAAAAGTTTTCTTCACCAGTTTTGAAGATAGTAATACAATTTTAAAACCTGTCTTCCTTGAGTGTGATCAATTAACACATCTCGGATGGTGTTTTCATTTATTGAATAAAAGGCGGGGAAAAAGAGACATTATAATGAAATAGTCTATTAGTACAATTAAAATCCAGCCCATGGATTGTACTAAAATTATCATGGCATTTGGATGAGGTTAGGTGAGAAGGGAGAACAAAATAATGGAACTTTTAAAAGATATTGAAAGAAAAAGGAAGAGAGGATCACCTATCGAGTATTCCTCTTTGAGAAACTCCTTAAGACCTTTGATTTTGGCCTTTTGGTGAGACCGGTAGGCCTTGGACATGGGGAGAGGTCTGGGGAAGAGTATTTAGTAATATTTAGGCAAGGTTTGAATCTTGCATGGTGTGGGAGGAAGAGGGGTGGGGGTGGTTTATATATTGAAGGGGGAAGGAATTTTACATTATTTTAATTATTATTTTATTATTTTTACTCAAGATTATGAATAGTCTTGATTCATGTCACGACCTGTCTTCAAGACCCATGCTGTGACTACCCCAAGCCCGCCTCCCATAGGCCAGGGGCTGGTGACTAGCACCAAGGCATAAATCCCGATAAAAAGGGGAGGGCATTGCCTTTATAAAGTAAACAATCACAACATAGTAAGCCAGCAAAAGTAAACACTATGTAAAACTGGGTACAATAGTAAGTGCGGAAAATTAAGTGGGCCAGAATACAAACCCAAACTGAAAGTAATGTACAACAGGAAAGAAAGTACAACTACTGAAAGAAAAGCAGCAACGTCGAGCCGTCCACTAGAAGTCCCACCTGAAGGGTGGGTACAGATAGCCTCCTTAGCATTGCAGGTTCAGCCGTCCGCTCCGTGTACGTCCCGCCCAGTGGTCCACCTCCAGGTACCGACCTGATCCACAAGCCCCAACCACGATCAGCGTTGTCCATCATCTATATCCAACACAATATAGTGCGGGCATAGGCCGTGCAGGGGTGAGTATACGCTACTCAGTAGGGACCCCGAGACCCCCGAAGGTCTCCCAGAATTGAAAAAGTATAATACACAAAGGAAAGATATAATCACGAAGTAACATCCAACACTACTTAGGTATATGCCCATACATATACCTAAGTCATCAATTCCAGTTCGGCTCCAACATCCGAGCCCAAGTTCGATCACGTCCACACAGGATAGTATAACCCAATCCACACAGTAAAGCACAACACAATCCACATAATAAAGCAAGTCAATCATATCGAAGATAACGATTGAAATTCAAGACTCAGCTCACACAGGTATACGTCTTCGTAAGATGATAGAGATGATCAGATGTAGCCACTGATTAATCTAAGATGGGACCCACGTAGGATACTAAACCAGCTAAGCTATCAGACCCACATAGGATACAAGACCACCTACTATACCAGACCCATGTAGGATACAAATACAGAGTCAAACACTGCCGGACACACGTAGGATACAAGAACAGTAGTACTGCCAGACCCACGTAGGATACAAGAACAGTAGTCATCGCCGTCGAACCCACGAAGGATTTCAGTACAGTCTTCATCACTGCCTAACCCACGGAGGATTTCAGTGCAGCCTTCATCGCTGCCGATCCCACGGAGGATTTCAGTGCAGTCTTCATCGATGTCGAACCCACGGAGTATTTCAGTGCAGTCGTCGTCGCAGTCGCAACCAGCTCTAGGGTTCCCGCACACACCATGCTCGTTTCCGGGAGGGTCCACTCCACTATCCAAGGGGGTTGATACATCAACTGACACGTAGTCTGGAGTTGATGTATCCCAAAGTTCTGTCTCAAGAAAAGGAACTCAACGCGACAGACGGCGCGTCAATCAGACGCCCGGTCTGAGAGTTATTGACATTTTTGTTCTAGGGGCCCGGTTGGTTTTTAAGTCAAAACCAACCTGAATGCACTCCAAATGAATCCAAAACATGAGAATAGTAAGCCAAAATTTCTGTCTCACTAAGAGGAATCCAACAAAATCGACGGCACGTCAATCAGACGTCCGAAGCTCAAGTTATAAGCGTTTCCACTCCGAGGGCCCGGTTGGTTTCGTGTTCGAACCAACCCGGCCATACCCAAAGTTCTCCGAAACCTTGGGTGTAATATAACCAAATGACCATCTCGATTGAAGGATCGCATTGCAGCTGACAGTGCGTTGATCGGAGGTCTGTATCCCATGTTATGGGCAAAAGAACGAACATGTCCGGTTTTAGGGGGTTTTGGGACCGGACCGACCTGGCCCGACACCCCCCCTGGGTCGGCCCGAACTGGGTGGACCCAAACCGGGTCCGGGTCTGGCCCCTTAGGGCGTGGCCCGGCCCGGCCTGGGCGGTCGGTTGGCTTGGTGCGGCACGCCCCACACTGCCAGCTCGGTGTTGGCCGAGCCGTTGCAGGAAGGGGGGGGGCTTCCCCCCTTGATTGAACCGCGGCCCCCCACGTGGGGCCAATCCCTTGCCAGCCGGGGGTTACGACCCCCGGCTTCCCTTCTGAAATGGCCATCCTAGTCCGGCCGGCCGGTGCTGCCACCGCAGGACCCCGCAGTCCCGCCCCTCCGAGGTGCCGGCGGCCCGCGGTTCCGGCTGCCCCGCCTTGCACCGCCACGGCCTTGTCTGACCAGCATGGAGCGACGGTGCCCCACCCCTCCGTCGTGGCCCAGCTCCGGCTACGGCCACTTCATGGTTCTCCGGCGCGGTGCGACAGCGCCGCGGCTTTATTCGACCTCAATGGCGCGATGTGAAGGCGCCACGCTTATTCGCCCGTTCTTCATTGTTTCCGCGCGGTACCGTTGCACCACGCTGCCTTTGCTCATACCGCAACAAGTACAATCATCAAAGCGGGAGGAGGGTCAGCTGTGTTCGTGCGGTCCGACCTCCTCCCGTTATTACTATAACAGGCAGCCCAAATAGATGTCGATGAACGACAAAGAAAATAATTCACGGGAAAAAACAGTTAACCCCTACCTCAAAGCATTGATGAACGAGGGTTTGACGCGGAAAAATGATGTCGTGGAAGAAGGCTCCGTAAGAATTGTCAGTGTTGCGGAGAAGAGGATCATCAGCATCGCGGTACACAGCGTCACGTCATCGATTTTCGGGGAACTAGCGTTCTTCTTCATCTTCCGTCGGAGGCCGGCGTCCTGCGTCGTTCTTCACGTTCTCCAACGAAGAAGATGAAGATTCGAAGGCTTTGAGCAAATCATCTCCCAATCCCTCTCGCACAACGAAACTAACCCTTAATGAAATAAGACATTGTCTTATTTAATTAACACACAAAAGCCAACGTTCAATTTGAAATTCAAAATGAATTTCCAAATTAATTACATTGAATAACTTAATCAATTAATTAATTAAGAGTGTTGATTTTTCATTAAAGGGGGGTGCGGGTGTGTTACATAATTAATGGGGGTTTGAGGAAGTTGAAAGGGTGGGGATCGTGTGGTCCCCACTTCACTAATATCCTACCTAGTGGAGTTAGGATATTAGTGGGTCCCACTCCAACCACCAAGCATATGTTTAAACTACCTAGAATAGAAATAAAATTTGTAACACAACATTTTATTTTATTCTTTAGTTAACCCATTTAATTAAAAACCTCACCTGAGAAAACGCAACTCCGGAAAAGATGTTCTTAAGCAATTAATGGCGTTGCGGTTTCATCGGTGCCCTCAGATTTTGATTCTGAGCACCAGTTCAAAATTTAGGAAAACCTGCTCGTTCGTTTACTGAACGCACCCGAGCTAAACTTCGGAAATTGATTTCGGGCACACCGGGACTCGGAATTAGGTGCCGTCAGAAAATACGTTCTTGTAAAATCCCAAAGAAAATCAAGATAAAAATTTCCCTTGAATTTTACGGGTCTTTACAATACTACCACCTTAGGGATTTACGTCCCCGTAAAGATACATCATAAACTAGGGGAACAAATGTGGGTACTATGCACGCATCTGAGCCTCCTGCTTCCAAGTGCTATCCTAGAGGTTCCAGTGCTGCCATCTAATGTGAATTAGTGGAATTGACCATCCATGTAGGACTCGCTCCTATCAATCCTTGATATCCACCGGGACCTCCGCAAAGGTCGCCCCATCGTCAATGTCCAGCTCCCCATGGTCGATGATATGCGTCGGGTCATGCACGTGTCTCCTCAGCTGAGATAGATGGAAGACGTCGTGCACCCGGTGCAACTGAGATGGTAGAGCCAGGCGGTAAGCCACCTCGCCTATCCTACTGAGGACTTGGAATGGTCCGATGAAGCGTGGAGATAACATGTCGCCCCAGCCAAATCTTCATAATCCACGTCGAGGTGAGACCCACAAGAAAATGTGGTCGCCATCCTCAAACTCTAGTGGCCTCTGCGTCCTGTTAGCATAAGACTTCTACCAGCTCTGAGCAGCCCTCATCTGCACCTGGATGACTTGGAACTTCTCTGTCGTGTCCTGGACCATCTTCGGCCCCACAAGTGCTAACTCCCCAGGGTCTGTCCAGCACAGAGGTGATCTGCAAGGTCGGCCATATAACACCTCCTATGGTTCCATCCCAATGGTGGAGTGGTAGCTGTTGTTGTACGCGAACTCCACCAAGGGTAGATGGTTCTCCCAGATGTGACCAAAGTCGAGGATACATGCACGGGGCATGTCCTTGAGAGTCTGAATGTTCCTCTCCATCTGACCATCCGTCTGTGTGTGAAAGGCGGTGCTTAGACGTAGCTGCATCCCGAATGCTTCCTGCAACCCCTTACAGAGTCGGTAAGTAAAGCGAGAATCTCGATCAGAGACGATGGATGATGGAAAACCATGAAGTCGTACAATCTCCTTAATGTAGAGACACCCCAAACTCAATACTGAGCCCTACTCTCTAATGGGTAAGAAGTGAGCCGACTTGGTGAGTCAGTCGACAATCACCCAAATGGAGTCGTGACCTCTAGGAGTACGTGGAAGCCCTGTCATGAAATCCATAGATATACCATCCCACTTCCACTATAGGACCTCCAAGGGATGTACCAAGCCTTCTGGTACCTGGTGTTACACCCTCACCTACTGCCAGGTGAGGCATCGAGAAATGAACTCAACTACAACCTTCTTCATACCCGACCACCAGTGTTATCGTCTGAGGTCCTGGTACATCTTCGCCACTCCTGGATGTACCACTAAAGGGGAAGTGTGAAACTCCCTCAGCACCTCCTCCCGCAAAGCAGCTGGTACCAAGGTACATCCTCTGAAAAGGAGATCGTGCTCTCCTCTTAAAGTGAATCCATCAGGTTCCTGTCCTGAGGATATCTGTGCATGCCACGTCTCACAGTCAGTGTCCCCATGCTATGCCTATCTGAACCACTGCAGTAGTGGAGGAGTGACTATTAGTGACTGAAGAAAGGCTTCTCCATCTCTATCCACAAAGGATATCTGAAAACCAGCTAGCTGCTCTGTCGCCTCTTCAAGTAGCCGAACTCCCGTCCTCCTGCAGAGAGAATCAGCTACTACGTTCCCCTTTCCAGGAGTATATACTATCTCGAAGTCATAGTCCTGTAGGAACTCGATCCATCATCGTTGTCTCAGGTTCAGGTCCTTCTGTGAGAAGTTGTACCTGAGACTCTGGTGGCCAGAATAGACTGTAAAGCGCTCGACCATCAAATAGTGTTACCACATCATCAGAGCAAAGACCACTGCTACCAAATCCAGGTCATGGGTAGCATAGTTCTGATCATGCTGCCTCAACTGTCATGATCCATAGGCGATCACTACTCGCTCCTGCATCAGGACACATCCGAGCCCATTCCCTGATGCATAGTAGTAGACTATGTACCCTACTCCCTCATCTGGTACCCTCAAGATAGGTGCGCTGGTCAATCTCTGTCTCAGCTTCTGAAAGCTCTTCTGAAAACAATCTGACCACATGAAGGGTTTCCCCTTCTTTTTCAATGCTGAAAGAGGTGACACAACTCTAGAAAAGTCTGGCACAAATCTTTGGTAGTACCCACATATCCCCAAGAAACTCCACACCTCCGTCCCGCTCCTGGGTGGCTCCCAAGCAAGCACTGCCTCGATCATCGCAAGATCCACCGAAACTCCCACCTCAGAGATGAAGTGTCCCAAGAAGTGGACCTCACGTAACCAGAACTGACACTCGAGAGGTTGCCATAGAGCTGGTGCTCTCAGAGTTTGTCCAGTACAACCCACAAGTGATAGGCGTGCTCCTCCTCAGTGGTCGAGTATATCAAAATGTCTTCGATGAAGACCATAACAAATCGATTGAGGTATGGATGAAATATCATGTTCATGATACCCATGAACACTTCTGGATCATTGGTTACACCGAATGGAATAACCAAGAACTCATAGTGGCCATACGGACATCTGAAGGTTGTCTTCTGCACGTCCTCGTCCTGAACTCTGAGCTGATGATAGCCTGACCTGAGGTCTATCTTTGAGAACCACCGTGCTCCCTTAAGCAGATCAAAGAGGTCATCAATCCTCGGTAGCAGATACTTGTTCCTCATAGTCACCTGGTTCAAGTGACGATAGTCGACACACAGTCGCAAGCTCCCATCCGCCTTCTTGGCGAACAAAATCGGGGAAGCCCAGGTTGAAACACTGGGTCGGATGGATCACTAACCCTACAAGACCTCCAACTGTACAAGTAGCTCTCAAAGATCAGAGGAGTCCATCCAATATTCTGGAGTCGATATCGGGGCTGTCCTATGGTACAGGTCAATATAAAAGTCTAACTCTCTGCTTGGAGGTAGTCCTGGAACGTCATCAGGGAAACCGTCCGCATACTGATCCACCACTACAGGAAAACTAGGACTCTGCATGTCCACTGCTCCTAGGGAGAGGCTAGCCAACTGATGAGTGATGGGATATCCTATCCTCTACACGATTCCATCCTATACTGCAAAGGTTCCCTTCTCACCGGTGAAGGTGAACCTGCTCCCATCTATGCGAACACATCGCACATTGCGCCTAATATAGTCGATCTGAGAATGGATTGTAGATAACCAATCCATGCCCAAGATGACGTTGTAAGGCCTCGACACTGATACAAGAATATACCAGCCAAAGCTCTCACCTTCTAGAATAAGCTCACACTATTGGCACCAGTGCGTAATTGTCGAGTCTGCTCCCGTAGGAGTCTGTAGCTGTAAGGATCGAGCCAACGACTCTGTCGGAATCTCCGATCTCCAAACTAGGGAAGGAAAAATAAAATCATGACTCGCTCCTGTGTCTATAAGAACTACAACAAGGGTGGAGTAGACACATATAGTACCTCAAATCATCTCTGGTGCGTCGTGGTCGTAGGCCTCCGCTGCCTGAAGCTGATCCTGTCTCTGCCCGCCAGCTCCCTGTAGTCGGGGTGGACCTCCTGGTGGTGGTGGTGGTAAAGCATCAAAGCGTTTCCCACCACCTACTACTCGGCCAGATCCCCTTCCTCGTCCGCCTTCTCTCAGCGGACTGCCATGGTCGACCATCTTCCTCTGCCTGGGTGGCCCCTCAACCGTCTGCTGCTCCTCTGCACGGCGGGTCGGGCATTCACGAGCCATGTGGCCCTGCCCGCCGCATGCGTAGCACTGTCTGCTCCTCGGAAGGCTGTCTTTGCGCCGTGTGCCCCAAACCTCTGAGCCAGTGTCCTGAGGTCATCTGCCTAATGGTCCGGTCCTCCTGGACCCCTGTGACATCCGTCGACTGCCAGCTGCAGACGACTCTGCTACATGCCACCATGCGGTAGGTCTCGCTATTGGTGTAGGCTCAGTAAGAAATCGATCAATGATAAGGGCTCTCTCCACTACTCCTGTCTGCGTCAGAATGCTGAGGGGGATCATCGATGCCCTGATCTCATGCCTCAGTTCATGCGCGAAGGTTCGGGTCTGAAAGAATGGGTCCCTTACCATGTCCATCGAATAGCGCCAGAGATTGATAAATCTCACCGAGTACTGGGTGACCGTCATGCTACCCTGCCACAGCTGTAGTAGCTCCTGAATGCACACTGCACGGAGGGTGGCTGGGACAAACTCTGAGCGAAAGAGGCTCTCAAAGTCCATCTAGAGGAGTGATGCCTCGTCGTGCACCCAGATCATCAAGCTCCACCATCTGCCAACTACAGCGTGCAGGAGGCTCGCTGCGAGGATCACCATGAGGTCAGCTGGTGTCCCCACTAACCTGAAAACTCGCACAACTGCCTCCATCAAATTCTTGTATGCCTGAGGGTCCATCTCTCTGCGGAACCTGGGCGGTGTCTGGCGCTGAAACTCATGCAGTGCACTTAGGCGACGTGCACTCTCAGCTGCTACGGATGGTAGCCTCGGTGGCTCAGCAGGTAGAGGTACAGTTGGTGCCTCCTCTTTAAGAGGGCCCTGCACCGAGGCCTCGTCGCTCGGTGGGTTGTCGTCTCTCACAAAACTCAGAAACCTAGCTGGCTGCCATCATGGGGCCATCCTGAAAAGAAACAGGTGCGCCACGGTCAAACAGTATACCTGGTGAGCTGACACGAAGTAATCACAATGAAATCTTTTGAAACAAACATGCAATCATTGTTTTCATGCATTGAGTCGGAAATCAGAAGTCAGGGTCCTGGTGTACGGATACGTCGGCCACCACACCAACACAATACTCCCTGGACTGATAACCACACTTAATACCATTAACACTATTGCTTCACTTAGAAGAAATATCAGAGTCCTGAGTTCTGCGGTAGAACCGAACTCATCTGATACCAATTTGTCTCAAACCTTCCTCGGGACCCGTTCCATGACTACCCCAAGCCCGCCTCCCATAGGCCCGGGGATGGTGACTACCACCAAGGCGTAAATCCTGACAAAAAGTGGAAGGCATTGCCTTTATAAAGTAAACAATCACAATAGAGTAAGCTAGAAAAAGTAAAAACTAAGTAAAAAATGGGTACAAAAGTAAGTGCGGAAAAGTATGTGGGCCAGAATACAAACCCAAACTGAAAGTAAAGTACAACTGGAAATAAAGTGTAACAACTGAACATAAAGCAGCAACATCGAGCCGTCCACTGAACGTTCCACCTGAAGGGTGGGTATAGATAGCCTCCGCAGCACCTCTGGTTCAGCCGGTCGCTCCGTGTACGTTTCTCCCAGTGGTCCACCTCTAGGTACCGACCTGCTCCATAAGCCTCAACCACGATCAACATTGTCCGTCGTCTTCATCCAACACAACATAGTGCGGGCATAGCCCATGCAGGGGTGAGTATACACTACTCTGTAGGGACCCGAGACCCCCGAAGGTCTCCCAGAATCGACAAAGGATAATCCACAAATGAAATATTCAATCACGATGTAACATCCAAAACTACATAGGTATATGCCCATACATATACCTAAGTCATCAATTCCAGTTCGGCTCCAACATCCGAGCTGAAGTTCGATCACGTCCACACAGGATAGTACAACCCAATCCACATAAGAAAGCATAACACAATCCACATAGGAAAGAAAGCAATCATGTTGAAGATAATGATTGAAAGTAAAGACTCAGCTCACACAGGTATACTTCTTCGTAAGATGATAGAGATGATCATATGTAGCAACAGATTCATCTAAGCTGGGACCCACGTAGGATATTAAACTAGCTAAGCTGTCGGACCCACATAGGATACAAGACCAGCTACTATGAGGGACCCACGTAGGATACAAGTACAGAGTCAAACACTGTCAGACCCACGTAGGATACAAGAATAGTATTACAGTCGGACCCACGTAGGATACAAGAAGAGTAGTCATCACCGTCGAACCCACGAAGGATTTCAGTATGGTCTTCATCACTACCAAAACCACGGAAGATTTCAGTGCAGTCTTCATCGCTGCCGAACCCACAGAGGATTTCAGTGCAGTATTCATCGCTACCGAACCCATGGAGGATTTCAGTGCAGTTGTCGTCATAGTCGCAGCCAGCTCTAGGGTTCCCACACACATCATGCTCATTTCTGGGAGGATCCGCTCCACGAGCCAACGGGTTTGATACATCAACTGACACGTAGTCTGGATTTGATGTATCCCAAAGTTCCGTCTTAACAAAAAGAACTCAAAGCGACAGACGGCGCGTAAATTAGACGCCCAGTTTGAGAGTTATTGGCCTTTTCGTTCCAGGGGCCCGATTGGTTTTTAAGTCAAATCCAACCCGACTACACTCCAACTACATCTAAACCTCGATTGGAGTAAGCCAAAAGGTCCTTCACACTAAGATGAATCCAAAAATGTCGACAACATGTCAATCGGACGTCCAAAGCCAAGTTATAAGCGTTTTCACCCTGAAGGCCCGGTTGTTTTCGTGTTCGAACCAACCCGACAATACAAAAAGTTTTCAAAAACATTGGGTGTAATAAACCAAAACGAACGCCTCGATCCAAGGATCGCATCGCAACTAACAGTGCATCGATCGGAAGTCTGTAACCCAAGTTATGGGCAAAAGAACGAACCTGTTCGGTTTTATGGGGTTTTGGGTCCGGGACGACCCGGCCCGAGACCCCCCTGGGTCAGCCCGAACTGGGTTGACCCGAACTAGGTCCGGGTCCAGCCCCTTAGGGCCCAGCTCGGCCCGAGGGGTGCGGTCCGGCCCAATCGGTGCGGCCCGGCCCAGCCAGCACGGCACGGCCCGGCCTGTGCGGCTGGTTGGCCTGGAACGGTGCGCCCCGCACAGCGAGCTCGGTGCTGGCCGAGCCGTTGCGGGAAGGGGGGCAGCTTCCCCCCTTGATTGAACCGTGACCCCCCCCACATGGGGCCGCTCCCTTGCGAGCCGGGGGTTACGAACCCCAGCTTGCCTTCCAAAATGGTCGGCCCGGTCCGGCCGGTCGGTGCTGCCGCCGCGAGACCCCCCGGTCCCGCCCCCCCGATGTGCCGGCGGGCGGCGGTTCCGGCCGCCCCACCTTGCACCACCGCAGCATTGAGCTGCAGCCTTGTCCGACCGGAGTGGCACAACGACGCCACGCCCATCCTCCACGGCCCCGCTCTGGCCGTGACCACTTCGTGGTTCTTCAGCGTGACGCGACGGCACTGCGGCTTTATTCGACCTCAACAGCTCGGCGCGACGGCGCCGCGCTTCTTTGCCCATTTCTCATTGTTTCTGCGCGGTGCCATTGCACCGCGCTTCCATTTCTTGTACCGCGAAAAGTAAAATCATCAAAGGGGGAGGAGGGTCGGCCGTGTTTTGGCGGTCCAACCTCCTCCCGTTATTATGATAACAGGCGGCCCAAATAGAAGTCGATGAACGACAAAGAAAATAAATCACGGGAAAAAACAATTAACCCCTACCTCAAAGCTTTGATGAACGACATTTTTACACAGAAAAAGGACTTCACAAAAGAAGGCTCCGTAAGCGTCGTCAGTGTCACAGAGAAGAGGATCGTCGACGTCACCGTACACGGTGTCGCGTCGTCGATCTCTGGGGAACTAGCGTTCTTTGTCGTCTTCCATCGGAGGCCGGCGTTCTGTGTCGTTCTTTGAGTTCTCCAACAAAGAAGATGAAGATTTGAAGGCTTTGACCAAATCCTCTCCCAATCCTTCTCGCAAAATGAAACTAACCCTTAATGAAATAAGACTTTGTCTTATTTAATTAACACACACAGGACAATGTTAAATTTGAAATTTGAAATGAATTTTTGAATTAATTACATTGAATAACATAATCAGTTAATTAATTAAGAGAGTTGAATTTTTCATTAAAGGGGGGTGTGGGTGAGTTACACAATTAATGGGGGTTTGAGGAAGTTGAAAGGGTGAGGCTTGTGTGGGCCCCACTTCACTAATATCCTACATAGTGGAGTTAGGATATTAGTGGGTCCCACTCCAACTACCAAGAATTGGTTTAAACTATCTATAATAGAAATAAAATTTGTAGAACAACATTTTATTTTATTCTTTAGTTAACCCATTTAATTAAAAACCTCACCCGAGCAAACGCAACTCTGGAAAAGATGTTCTTAAGAAATTACCGGCGCTGCAGTTTTATCGGTGCCCTCAGATTTCGATTCCGAGCACAGGTTCAAAAGTTAGGAAAACCCGCTCATTTGTTTAATGAACGTACCTGATCTAAACTTTGGTAATTGATTCCGGGCACACCGGGCCTCGGAATCAGGTGCTGTCAGAATCTGAGTTCTTGCAAAATCCCAAAGAAAATTAAGAAAAAAATTTCCCTTGAATTTTACGGGTATTTACTATTCATGTGATCCCAAATTGTAATAATGGCATGTGAGTTCGAACTAAGTTAGATTACACCAGCCTTGCATCACCCATGATGCAATTAATCAAGTATTTTTCATTTCTCGTAATTTGTTGTCTTTTACTATTCATCAAAAAATTCATGTATTTTAGATATTACCCAAAAATTAAATCTTACCATTTTTTGACATATAGAATCCAAAAATAAACTCCATTTTCCATTATAATTTTTCAAATATGATAAATTTATTTTTTAATTAAAATCATTAGTTAATCGAAAAATATAAACACTTAAAATATTCATCGTCATTTTTAAGGTGCCAAAATTTATTTATACATTCATCAGTATGGATACCATTCTTAAAATTCATTTTACTATTAATAAGGGTAATCCAATGTTCATATGGGTAGGTTACTATTCATAATGGTAGGTTACTATCCGCAAAAAATTATGTTAATTTTATCAGACTTTAAAAATCATCCTTACCGCAATTATGAACGTCAGTTTTTCAAAAATAAAAACCTAATAGTTGAAAATTTATGTTTAGAGGATAGGTTATGACTATTTATTAAAAAACAAAGTGTTGTTTCAAAGAAGCATAGTTCTTTATGAAAATATTCTACCTAATTAATACAATGTATTTAAGAGAAACATACAATTAAATGTTTGGGGTATTACATTATTCCATCCATCAGAAATTTCATCCACGAAATTTTTCATTTATAAAGACCTCAAAAAAGATGTGGGTGGTTCTTCTTCATAACATCCTAAGCTTCCCACGATGCTTCCTATATGTTATGGTTCCTCCAAATAACCTTGACTAAGTTATTTTTTTGATTTCTCAATACCTTCTCCGTTGTGTCACGTATTCAGATTGTCTATTCATAGTATAACAAATCAGGTTCCAGTTCTATTTCTTCATATCTGAGTACATACATTGGGTCTGGCATGTATTTCTTTAACATTGACATATGGAAGACATCATGAATTTTTGAGTAACTTGGTGGAATTGTTAAATGGTAAGCTATGGCTCCGATTCTTTCAATAATTTCAAATGGTCCGAGGTACATTGGTTTAGTTTCCATTTTCTTACCAAACCATAAGACACCCTTCCTTGTAGATAATTTCTGAAAGACATGATCTCCCACTTTTAAATACAAATCATTTCTCCGGTTGTTATCATAACTCTTCTTCCTACTTTGGGATGCCTTAATATGGGTTTGAATTGTCTTTACCTTTTCCATGATCTCTTCAATATGTTCTGGGACTATAAGTTTCCTCTCACTAACTACATCCCAACAAGTTGGAGTTCGACATCTCTTTCCATATAATTCCTAAAATGGATCCACTTGAATACTATAATGGAAACTGTGGTTATAAGAAAATTCCACCACATGCATGTATTGATCCCGCATACCTTGAAAGTCAAGGGCGCATGATCTCAGAATATCCTCTAGAGTTTGAATAGTTCTTTCAGATTTTTAATCAGTTTGGGGGTGATAAGTAGTACTCATATGAAGCCTAGTATCCAAATCCTTCTAGAAAAGTTTCCAAAGTTTTGATGTAAATCGGGGATCTTTATCATACACAATTGATATAGGTGCACCATGAAGTCTTACAACTTCATTAATATAATATCCTGTCAGGCACCCAAGTAGAAAATCCTCTCTTATAGAAAGGAAATGTATTGATTTTGTGAGAAGATCAACAGTTACCTATATTGCATCATTCCTTCTAGGTTTCCTTGGTAGACTAGTTACAAATATCTGTTGTAATTCCATATAACTTCCACATAGGAATAGGTAGAGGTTGCATAACCCCTCTAGGATGTTGTGTATATACCTTTACTTTTTGACAAACTAGGCACCTTGACACGTAGTCAGCAATTTCCCCCTTCAAATTACCCCACAAAAAAATTTCCTTCAGATCTCTGTACATCTTTTTACTACCTGGATATATAGATAGATTTTAACTATGTGCAATGTTTAATTGTTTCCTTTTTATTTCATGTAGTGATGGAACACATTTCCTCTTCCCAAATTTCAAAACTCCTTCCTCAAACATGATGTCTCGCAATTTCACATCCTTAACAAAATTAATTTTCTTATATAGATTTTCATCATCAGATTGAAGGCTTTTTATCTTCTCCTATAAATATGATTTAGTAATAATTTTAAATAGGAATGTTATATCACCTTCCTTAACAATTTCCATATCTATCTTTAATATATATATGAATATATGGTCTCTCTCAATCCTTATTTGAGTCATAAGTCTATGATCATTCATGCTTAATGCACATTCCACATTATTTTCCATTCCTGGGTGATAGTGTATTGAACAATCATAATCTTTGAGCAACTAAATCCATCTCGTTTACCTCATGTTGAGTTAATTTTTTGTGAAAATGTATTTTAAACTCTTTTGATCTGTGCATATCTCACATTTTTTCACCTTAAAGTTAATTTCTTCTTATTTTTAGAGAAATGATTATAGGTGATAACTAAAGATCATGAATTGGATAACATTTCTAATGAGTTTTCAACTGCCTTGATGCATAAGAAATTACTTTATCCTTTTTCTTGAGGGTTAAACCAAAACCATTCTTTGATGAATCACTATATATTACAAATCCATCACATCCATATGGAAGAGTCCAATTTGGAGCATTGACCAATCTTCTTTTCCAATTCTTCAAAGCATTTTGTACATTGCTTTATCCATTGAAACTTAACTCCATTACATGTGATCTTGGTTAGCTGGTTAGCTAGTCGGGAAATTTTTTAATGAAACGCCAATAGTATCCTGCTAAGCCAATAAAACTACGTACCTCAGTTATGTTCGTTGGATTGGGCCATTCATGGATTGCCTTTGTCTTCACAGGATCAACTTGGATTCCATATTTATAGACAATTTGTCCTAGAAAAGAAACTGATTGAATCCAGAATTTACACTTCTTAAAATTCCCATATAATTCATTTAATCTAAGAGTTTTCAAAATAATCATCAAGTGATTCTTATGGACTTCATAGCTTTTGAGGTGTATTTGGATATCATCGATAAATACTAAAACAATGTTATCAACATATTCCATAAAAACTCTATTAATTAAATATATGAAAATAGATGGGGAATTAGTCATTCCAATAGGCATCACTATAAACTCGTAATGCCCATACCTGGTTCGAAACACTATCTTTGGAATATCTTCATTCATCACACATAGTTGATGAGATCCAGATCAAAGGACAATATTTGAATAGATTATGCTCCATGAAGTTGATCAAATTAATCATCAATTTGGGGTAGATGATACTTATTCATTATTGTAATGGCATTGATTTCCCTATAATCAATGCATAGAGTCATGGATCCATCTTTCTTCTGGATAAAGAGGACAAAGGATCCCCATAGAGAAACACAAGGTCAAATAAATCGTTTGTCACTCAATTACGCTAGTTGTTTATTTTTCTTCACTAACTCCATAGTGGCCATTCTATAGGTGTTCTTCGATATAGGTGTTGCACTAGGAATAAAAACAATAGTGAACTCAACTTCTCACATGGGAGGATGTCTAGGTAAATCCTATGAGAATATGTCAATGTATTCTTGAACTATAAGCATATCTTCAATTTGAAGATTTCTTTCCTCACCCATAGATATTAGGTTCTCTTCCTCTCCAATAATTTCATTTAGCAGATCTACTAGGGGTGGATATTGAAAAGAATCATATGGAGAGGTTTATTCCATAAAGATAAGGGATTCTACACCATTTTCAAATAAATGTATATTCCTTTTTCTTGTAATAAATATTTGCATCATAATTTGATATCCAATTCATGCTGAGCATTATATCAAATTCAGTCATTGGTATGATTATAAGGATATAAATTAAATTACATTTTTGTGCTATAAGGGGGACTAATCGACATTCCTTTGTTGCAATGATACATCCGCTATGAGTTTTGACTGAAAACTCCTTTGTTAAATCAAATTGGATATGTATAATTTTCTTGGAAAATCGGGAAGATATAAATGAATGTGATAATATAAAATCAAATAAATTTTTGGCTATGTTTGAGGAGAAAATTAAGGTACCCACCACCACATCACTAGGAACTTCTTCCTATGCAGTTGTATTAACATATGATTTCCCTTACTCTCATTGAATTTTCTAAGGCAAGTTTCCTCGGCGCATATGACACTAATTTGTGTAGTTTTCCATATCTCTACAATTGTAGCATGGAATATCATTGACATGTTTCAGCCCCATGCATTCATCGCATCGATGACCCTTTTCCATACACTTATAGTAGACCCACATACCTATCATGAATTTTCCAAGATGATTCTTTATATAGTTCTAGTATATTATTAATTGATTCATTCCCTTATTCTTCTTGGGTTCTTCATATTTTCCATGGTAATTAGAGTACCACTTCTTATCTAGGTTTCCCTTTAAAAAATTTTATTTTCAAAACTACCTCTCTGTTTTGATGGAACTTAAAACAATTTCATAATATGATGAAAATGTTTAAGAAGAATGTTCCCTTTGAAGACATGGCTTAAGACCTTCAATGAAATGATCAATCTTATCTTCTGAGTCACGTACATAATCTATGGCATACCTGACTAGTCTTGAGAAGGTAGCCTCATACTCTACAACATTGTCTTCTTCCGTTGGATTTGAGAGAATGAATTTCCTCTTCAATTCAGTTTGTCTCTCACAAGGGAAATATCTGTCTAAGAATATTACATTAAATATCCTCCATTAAATATCATATATTTACTATTTCTCCATTTAATTTTGGATCAAGGACCACCATTGATCTGCATCTCCCTTGAGACAATATAATACCAGCACCACCTTTTCATTTTTGTTTCCTCTTAATGCCATGAATATCGTTTCAAGAGGCATGATCCACTACGTAGCTACCATCGGATTAGTAGTCCTACTGAAAGATGGTGGATTCTGTCACATGAAATGATCTAACACAGGTGTGGCATGGTTATTCATCACAACCTGAGTATGTTGTCCCAATATGGTCAGGATCAGATGCACTTCGTCATTGACTGTGATTACTTGCTCAGTGGGGTAATCCCTTCATTATCTATGAGTATTGATTCATATTCTTACAATAAGAACCATTTATAAACAATTTCATTAACTATATTAGATTATGAATATAAAATAGAAAATGAAATAACATAGATTGATGTTATATGCATAGCTAATCTCATAAACATGGTTTCTCTAAGGAAACATTTACATTAAAATCCTTCATAAAAAATTATAAAGAAAATTTAAATTATCCTAAGTATATCCCCCAGGAGTGCCAATACCAAGAGTGCATCATATCATATTGTTATGTACCAAGACACCCCATGTCAAGCCCGAAACTCCTTTTCGGATTTTTCACTCCTAGGTTTATATGTTCCAGAGCCACCTCTACCTGTTTGAATGTAGAAAGGGATGTATTTTATAGAAAGATCCACATAATATATTCCTTACCAAAATACTAGGATGTTCCTGTATATTTATCCTAAAATTATAACTTAGGGCTTTGTTCCCTAATCTATATTTTCTAGTCTAGTTTCCAAGGTTCATACTAAACTTAATTTAATACCAATTGTAACACACAAACCCCTCAAGACTAGAGGTGGTTCATTGATAATTACATTGGCGTGTTTAGAATGAATCAAATCCAGAAATAATGACAAGTTTAGTAGTCTTTAAAAAATAGGTAAATAGATGTTACTTAAATTACATTTGAAAAAGTAAACAAAATACAATACAAAACCAAAACTAATAAACTACAGCCACAAGAACTCAATAAATTGTCTCGTATTCATAACCAATTGAAGGTAAACAAATGAAACGGGTGAGCTCAAATGCTTTGTATGTGTCACAAATAATAGAAGCATGAATCAATAATAACTGAATCATAAAAAAATATGGCAGGGTGAATAAATGAAAAACACACACCATTAATAAACTGAGAAAGAGCCTACATCCAATGATTTTTTCATAGTGAAAATCTCATTGATAGTAATAACTTAAAATGAATAAAGAGAATTATTATTTATTTGATGTCATATATTTGGAACATGATACAATAATACCATTTAAATAGTTTAGTTCTTTTGCTAGAAACCCGTCTCATTTTTGGACACAAACTGAAAGGGTTTCTTGCAAAACTGATTGTCTCAGGAGACCTGTCGATGCATTAAGGAGATATAATGGGCCCTAACTGACTATACATGTCCTAAAATCCTTTGTAAATTTATTTAATACAAGATAAATATGAATTTTAAATATCTTTATAGTGTAGAGGATACAGATTCATCAATATTTCCACAGGTAAAACAATTTTCTAAATAAATGCCATATGTAAAATGGTATACAGTTTAGACAATAAAAATATCCTTGATATGAGAATATGTATATTAAATTAAAATAGAATTTAAAATGATATGAGATCTGAATTTGGAAGTAGGTACACCACATAAGGATTATTTGGTGAATAATACAAAGTTAGTCACAACGAAATTGTAGTTGAGACAACATCCCTTACCATAATGTAATCAGTCGATTCGTATGACCATAACATAATAATAATACAATTAAACATTGAATACCATTAATATAAAGGTAATCCTGATATTATATGAAAAAATGGAAGTAGACAAACACCACATACAATAAATAAGTAGAGGACAATGGAAATCTCACGTAAATAAAGGTGAGATGAGAAAACCCCTCCCAAACATTTTAGCATAGTAATGTGTGTTCTTGTGAGGGATTAATGAGAAATAAAGGGTTATCCCATTATTTATATATATAGTAAGGGAAATATAGTTTAGGTGAAGAAACATACCCCATCATTAGAAATTAAAAATTAAAGGACAAAAACATATGGGGAATTCTTGAATAAAAGTGAGGTAGAGAATCCCTTACCAAGAACGTATCATTAGATTGAGGACAAATAAATGAAATAATTATGTGGAAAAAAACATAAAAACACACAATAAACGTGAATATAAATCATAAAACAATCATAGGTCATTCAAACATTTTCTAGGAAATAAAAAACCAAATCCATCGATGTTTAACTCAATGAATGGAAATTGGGTTAAGATATCTCTGACCATATGCTTGAAAGTGTTCATGATTTTTATTAACAACCTGGATAATAAAATTTAGCTTCATTATTAATAAATCTAGAAACTATAATCATGTAATTGATATGTTATAACATTATTAGGTTCATTAATGGACTGTTTTTTTGGTTTAAGAGGTTCCATTTAATTTTTTTTGGAAGCATTATCTTCCGTGGTTTTCATGATCCTTTTACCTGTATTTATGAATGGAAGTTCGTTTGAAATGTGGTTAAAAATCCAAAATTATTAAAATATATTATTAGTAACATTAAATAGATATAATTTATCTTATAATTTTTTTGGTTATATACCATGAGTATGAATCATTCAATAAGTTAATAATAAACGCTTGGATTTAGCATGGCTGTTTTGTGCACAATGAACGTTTTTTGTATTATTATTCCATATTATGAGTTTGTAAAGATTTGAGAACATTAAATAAGATAAAATACATATATTATGATCTGGTTCAACAATTAAAAAGGTTTCATGACTAGTCTTGAATATATTAATGAAAAATGAAAACATGTCTTCCTTGAGTGTGATAAATTTACACATCTCGGATGGTGTTTTCCTTTATTGTATAAAAGGAGGGGAAAATAGAGTTTATAATTAAATATTACATTGGAAAAATGAAAATCCAGTACATTTATGGATCTTGAATTATCATGTCATTTGTATGAGGTGAGGTGAGAATAGAGAACAAAATAATAGAACTTGTAAAAGAAAATGAAAGAAAAAGGAAGAGAGGTTCATCTCTTGAGTACTCCACATTGAGATACTCCTTAAGACCTTTAATTTTGGCCTTTTGGTAAGGCCATTAGGACTTGGACGTGGGGAGAGGTATTAGGGAGATTACTTGGCAGAATTTTGGTAAGGATTGAATCTTGTGTGGTGTGGGAGGAAGAGGGGTTAGGGGTGATTTATATAGTGGAGGGGGGAAGGGATTTTATCTTATTTTATTTATTATTTTAATATTTTTTATCAAGACTATAAATAGTCTTGATTCATGTGATCCAAAATAGTAATAATTGAATGTGAGTTTGAACCAAGTATTATTACATCATCCATGCATCACCTATGATGCATTAAATAATGTATTTAGCATTTATCATAATTCTCAATTTTTTTTACCATTCATCAGAAATTCAAGTATTTCAGAAATATCCCAAAAATAACCATTACCATTTTCTAGAATGTAAAACCCAAAAATTAACACCATTTTTGAAAAAAATTCTAATTATTATAAATGAAATTTTTAATTAAATTTATTATTTAATCAAAAAATATAAACACTTAAAATATTCATCTTCCATTTTAAGGTGCCCAGATTTATTTATACATTAATGGGTATAAATACCATTATTAAGATTAATTTTATGATTCATAAGGGAAAGTTAATATTCATAATGGAAAGTTTATGTACACAAACAATTATGCTAATTCTATCAGACTCTAAATATCATCCTGATCGCAACAATGAATGTCTGTTTTTCAAAATTAAAAACACAAAAGTTGAAAATATAAGTTTAATGGATAGGTTATTTCTATAAATTAAATAACCAAGTGTTATTCTAAGAAACTCATTGTTTTATGGAAATATTCTTCCTAATGAATAGAATGTATTTAAGAGAAATGTATGATAAAATGTTTGTGGTGTTACAAATATCATGTGTATATTAAACATTAGTGTTTTTCATACCTCAATCACCTGTTCTATAATAATCCCCCCCCAAATAATATTTTAATAAACTAACATTACATGGTTATTGATATTATTAAATATGTGTTTCTATAGTATAAATGTTAAACTACTTAATAAAAATACTTCTATGTTTCACATAATTATCCTAACTTCTATAATATTCCAAAATAGCATTAATAAATATCTCTCTCTAATGAAAATATATAAGAGATTCAAGATTTAATTTATATTGAAATTTCATCCTCACTGGCATTGGCTAGACTAGAAAACTAACCATTTTAACCATAATTGTCATATCGGAGAAATCTTACCCATTTAACTATATTTTATTATTTGGTTATAAGACATAATGGTTTCAAGATACCTACCCTTACTAGAATTAAATATGTGACCAAATATCAACCAAATACATAAACAATAATCATTATAATAATATTCCAAAAAAATAATTTCAATATATAAAATCTTAATATTTATTCCTTTATAAATTTATTTTTTAACATATGAAACTTTCATATCAGCCTATGTCTCAGTTCAATAATTGTGTATCCATAGTTATTTTTATATTGGGTTTTCTAACCTAATTAATATAAATAATTTTTAAAGTGTTCATAATAGTTTATACAGTGTATGTGATTGACTAAATCAATTCTCATAGGAGTGTCAAACATGGTGTGCAGTAAGACCTCTTTGTCGTGCACCATGTGTTGAATGAGTTAATACCCAATTAAATAATTTTAGGGTTTTTACCCCTAAATAAATATGTACCTCAGCCAATATCCTCTTGGTGTATCCATACATGAATTTATCTTTTAGGAAACCCACATCCTCTAGAATTCACCAAAACCATTGGATTTTTTTTGTATATACATGCTTGTTTCTATGATTTCAACTAAATTTCTCTTATCCCAATCACCAAATAAAATTTAAATTATATAATTAAATTAAAGTCATATACTATGCAAAAGTGTTGTCTTTAATTTTAATATAATGATCCATATTTTCTTATCAAAACATAAATTATCCTGGAAAATATTATAATCTCCAATGTTATCTAAAACATTCATTTGATACAAGTTGTGACACCCTGGACTAACACCCCTAGATCTGATTCTATTACACACATACCTTACATAATTTTTTATTTACAATATATAAAAGACTTGATATAAATATCCATAATAAAAAAAAATAATGATCATTGAATCTATTACATTTAAATCATCCATTTAGGTTTATAATTTAAGATAATTATAATAGATTAGAAGATAATAAAACACATGTATTTCTCAACTAATGAAATTTTTTTCATAATAAATAAGAAGATGCATAATTTATAATAAGTATTCATCATCTCTTATAGAGTATTCCTTTTGTGGTATCCTTTAAAACATGTGATGTTTACAACGTTACTTTATAACCGAGGGAACATGAAAAATATAAAATGGGTTATCTTAAATGATCTTTATGGGAACCATATAAATGAAGAAATCATGAAGTAAATAGTATCAATATAATTGGTAAATAATAAGAATCCATTATCTAATTAATACAGGTTGAAACCTATATTTCCAACAATAAATGAAAACCAGAATATTTGTAATAGTAAAATCATACTGATGGAATGAATAATACCAAACATCAAAAACTTTCTTTTAATACATTGTTCCAAGACATTTACTTGTTATCGAGATCAAATTTACGATTTCCTTTTAAATAGGGTTGGAATACACCAACTACCCAAACCTATTTTGTCTCATAAGACATTTTAGAATATCAATGGGCTATATAATTTTGTGCCCAACCTGTCACATGAGTTTTTCCAATACATTTACCATAAGATAAATTAATATCTTTTTTATAATTTCTCGAGGAACCAATTACTCTATAAAATGTGAACAAATACAAAATTTACCTTTAAAAGTGAAAAAATAGTCTTTATTAGTTCAAGGGACGAACTGGATACCAGAGTGAGAAGAAAATCCCTAGGCTATAATCTGTGATAAAAAGTCAATGATAATGGATAATATTTATCATTTCATCTAAAATCTCTAATGATGGGGAATATTTTTGTGGGATGTAACATAAAACTACAACACCAGAAACACCACATGAACTCAAAAAAATCATGTACCAATATAGAATTTAATGAAAAATATAATTAATGACATAAATAAAAGAAAAAATAACTATGTTATTGGCATTTCAGACATTATTTTATACAATTACATAAGTAAAAATTATTTCATAGATTCAAAAATACCAATGTTCTTATGTATTTTTTTCCTAACCACTACTCATGATATTTCAGAACAATCCACCCCTTTTTGAGAATATCAAAACACATTTATAAGAAAAAAGTTATCATCTTAGTAAAAATATATAGAAATTAATTAATTGAACATGTTAATTTCAAAATATGATTTGATTCATATGAGGAACACTGTGTATCAAATTGTATAGTGGTTGGTTGTTTCAAGTCAAAACATTTCTTGTTAGTCCTCAAGAATTATCACTTTTATGTTTAAATAAATAATTATAATATAATGATGATAAATAAATAAATTATGTAATAAATGATAGAATTATAAGAAAAAACTAATCTAGTTTTCTCAGTTTTAGTGATGTGATGTGAATTTTATACTATAAAGAAACATAAATATTGAAAATAAACATTTGGATTAATACTGGTCACATTGTACATAATATTGAGGTGTGTTTAATTCCAACATGTCCCAAATGACACATGGATCATTTTAGAAAGTATCAAAACAATCCAAATGATTTTTCTCAATTAAGAGTACATCATTGGTATTTTTTAACAAAAATATCATTTTATACTAGAAAAATGAATATTAAGTCATAGAGGTAACATTGTGTGGTGGTTTTATGTTGGAATGATTCCTAAATGTAATAAATGAATTATTCATAATTTTCCTCAATCAACAAGACAATACGATCATGATTTTATGGTTTTCAATGGATGAAAATTTTTGAACTAAAATTTCAATTTTAAACTAATGAAAAACACTTTGAGTAATAACTCGCACATTTTATAATGAGTTCAGGTAAATATGGTTCCTACACTTAATAAATCACATATGGATTGTTTTCTAAAATTATCAAAGCAATCTGAAAGTGTATGTTCATTTTTGAGTATTTCACTTATATTTTATAAAAATATTGATTCCAATTTTAAATAAAAAGGAAGAATTTGATTCATAACAATCACACAATGCATTAAACTGAGATGAGGATGATTATTAATCATCCTAAATGACTTATGTATCAATTTAATAAAATATCAAAACAATATTAAAGTGTTTTATTTGATTTGAGTACACCACAATTCTTTTTTTTATAAAATATCATTTTTACTGGAAATGTGCACCTTGAGTCATACCGGTCACATAGTCAATTATTTTGATTTTATATTTATTCCAACATTTTAAAAATGAATTTTTACTCATTTTACAAAATTATCAATAAAATATAACTGTTTTTTCTTAAATTTTAAGGATGAATACTTTTAGAACTCGGATGTCAAATTTAATTTGATAATAAAGACATTGAGCCATACTGGGAACATCATTAATCAGATATAAGCGATTTTGATTTCTACATGTCAAAAATGTCATATAGATCATTTTTCAAAAGTAACAAAACAATCTAAAGGAATTTTAATAGTTTTTTGTTTATCAATTTTCTTGTTTACCGAAATTAATGTCAATTTTCAATAAAAAGACAAACATTTTGTCATTCCAGTCATAATGTGTGTCTGATTGAGTTGTGTCTAATTCCTACAGATATCAAATAACTTATAGATATTTTCCTAATGTTTCAAATAAATCTGATTATTTTTTCTAGGTTTTGAGTATATCAAATATTTGTTTTACTAAAATATCATTATAAATTGGAAACATGAACATTAATTCATATAAGTGGAATCATGTTTCAGTTTTATATGAGAATGATTACTCAACATCAAAAATGACTTATGAATTTTTTTCCTAAATTATCAAGATAATTAAATTGATTTTTATTGGTTTTTAGTGAGTGTGATTTTTTGAATTGAAACGATAGTTTTTAAATGATAATGGACATGATGAGTCATATTAGATAGATGATGTATCAAATTGTGGTGTGGCTAATTACAACACATAGAATATGACTTATTGATCATTTCCAAGCATATAAATACAATATGAATGCATTTTATCAGTTTTGGTTATGTTAGTTATCATTTTTACTAAAATTAATGTCAATTTTAATTAAAAAGTAGTACACATAGTCATACTAATCACACCATGGGTTAGATTGAGGTGTAGATGATTCCTACACATCCCAAAAGAAATGTGGATCATTTTACTAAATTATCACAACAATAAAAATGCATTTTTTTGGTTTTGATTACATTACATGTCTTTTTTACTAAAATTTAATTATATACTCAAAACACACAATACTAGTCATACTGGTCACAACATATATCGATTTGACATGATACTGATTACTCCACATAAAAATGACTTGTGAATAATTTTAATAAATTATCAGGACAATCTGTCTATGTTTTATTGTTTTTCACTGAGTGACACCTTTTGAATTATAATATAAATTTTAAATTGATAACAGAAACATTGAGTGATTCAAGGAACAACATGTACCTTATTGAGGAGATGATGATTCCAAAACATGAAAAATGACATATGGATCATTATATTATAATATAAAGATAACAAAAGTGTGTTTGATTTTTTATAATTATTTTAGTTCACTTTTTTTAGAAAAATTAATTTCAATTTTAAATAAAAATAGCACTTGGAGTCATTCCATTCAACACATGCGATAGATTGAGGTTGAGATGATTCATGCATCTCCCAATGTCTCAAAACAATTCCAATTAATAATGTTAACATGATTTCAATTTTATTTTTTTATTTAAATTCCAAAACATTTATTGAGTCTAGTTTCTTAGCCAAAAATGGGTTTTAATCTATGAACATTGACTTAATATATAGTGTTTGTATTTCGACTATGAAAGGAAATGGAAAGTATTGCAACATTGAAATAAAGGACCACTTTGTCTCTTTTTTTGGCATATTGGAGATTGTTGAAATAAAAATATGTCTCCAAAAAATATCTATGAAAAAATAACAATATTAGTATATATAAATGAATATAAAATTAACTTACCAATAGTAGATAAAATAATAAAACAATTAATTAAATAAGAAGTAGGAATTCACTTTATTATTATTATTATATATATTATTGACAAAATTCATTTTTTATTATCTCAGTTTCAATATCAAATTCAAATCTAACATGACCATGAAAATATCCAAACAAACAACCCCAACTCGAATAAAATAATACAATGGTATAAGATAACAATTATTATATGGGTAATACAAAAGAGAAAAAATAAATTAATTCCATGGAAAATCATATTACTATGATAACATCAAGATTACCACTAGAATTGATAATATGATACATCATTTCTATTCCTGAAAAGAAAGTGGAGGGAGCTTTATGGAATGTGGTAAATGACACCACTACATGCATGGAAGTGTATTGAGGGAGAACATTTCGATGGATGTTTTGGTGAGAAAAGGCATAAATAATGGATTTAAATCATATAAAACTCACAAACTATGAAACATTACTTCCATAAATATATTTGAAACAAACTTAATATGTATTCGATTAAAAAGATATGTAAATTAAATGACAAATAGTAGATAAAATGCTGATGAATTGATTTAAATAAGCAATGGGGATTCAGATTTTCATAATGGTTTTATCCATTTATGACATTTCCCTTGATTTTAATATCTGAGATATAGCCTCTAAGTCTAATCTCTTATAATCATGAGAAGCATCAAAACAAAAAACACCCCAACTCAATGAAAAGAATCGATCAGTATAAGAAACAATTTATTATGTGAGTAATACTAATAAATAAATTAATAAAACATAAATATAAAATAACACATTTATTCTATAGACATTGATTTTTCTGTGGAAATATCACGATTGACTCTATGATTGTGAAGAGGTAGTGTCGTTGCTCTTCTTAGAAATGCAGTTGAGGGGACTTGAAGAAAATTCATAAATTCTAAAACTGTAGAGGTGAAAAGGTTTTGAGGGAGAAGTGGTATGTGGAATTTTTTTGTGTAGAAATTCATTAAAGGTAGAAATATTTTTTCTAGAATAAAACTGACCTTAATAGAATAATGAAAATTAACTCAATGTATTGTTATATAATTTTCTTGTTAATAGAGAAAGTGTATCATAAAAATAACATTACATATTTCCAAATGGTTTAGTTTGTTATATATTCTAATTCCATGTGATTGGTAACCTCATCATTGGAAAAAAACATTATTTTCATGAGTAGAAAAACAATTAAATTAGATTATTTTAACACAATAGAGATTAGATGATATTATGATGAAGATCATAGTATATTAAAAAACTACTTTCCCATCACATTGAACTCTAATTCTTTTTTTAAATATTTCAGGGATTTGGAACATAAATTTAGAATCCAAATCCCATATTTTGGGTACCCTATAACATAAAATACAATGTATACACTAGGAGGAACATGAAATGATAATAATCTACCAATGAAATGGTTTTCCTATTGATTTTTCATTTTACCCAAACATTTTTCTAGTTTTTTGTATGACAATCAACAAATTATTGTTTTCTAGACTAGAAAAATAAAACACTTGCACTCTTTGTGATTCCATTATGAATGATTCATATTTTTCTAGTTCCACGCTGAAATTTATCTTCACAAATCCCATATCATAAAATTTCACTACACTCCTATTATTAACTCATATTTAGTAAAGAATTTTTAATTTAAATACATTATAATCAAATTCATATATCTATTCGATAATAAAAAAAGATGACATATTTACATAAATTGGATTTCTATCCTTGGAAGTAGATATATGCACCACTTACATGATAAGTGTAACAAGAAAATATTGTATTATACTATAGTTATCGTGTTTTTTATAAATAAATTAAAATAATTGATTAAAAAATTAGTGTATGAGATAAAATTTTCATTCAGTCCCATTTCTAGCCATAAAAGTTGTTCGATAATTGAATTCAGATTTTCAGATAACTCATTATTAATTTGATACAAAACCCTTCCTATATTCTATATGTTATATGTATTCAATATCCATCCTTCAATCATTGATGGATTAAAATATCTAATAATTTCTCTGTGGGATTCAACATTTGGTTCAACATCTTATCTAAGATGTACAGTTTAAAATTGTGATTACTCCCACTTTATGATGGTAATTGTAACAACATCTATTCCATAAATATATTTTCCCATAAGGTGACTATTGTGAAGACATTTTTTGGATATTAATGCTATAAATATATGATAGATAACACATACAGAATTCAACGTCTAATTCAATAATATATCATTATTCAAAAAAACTTTTTTTTCAACTTTGATTTTTGACATACCCTTTCAAAATCATTATATACCATTAAATTGAGGTGCATACATCTATAATTTCCACGACCACATAGTTGAACATTTATAACCATGTAAACCAATTAGTGGACCATTAAATCAAAGAATAATGGTGGGATAACATCTCTAATTCACATAAGATGATTGAAACCTTTGTATTATTTACTAGAAACTTATTTGGGTATATAACCTTATTAGATTTGTATTTGAATAATAATCATAGTCTGGTTAATATATGTGACACATTTTTAAGGAAAAATAAATTGAAATCAATAGAAATTTTATCATTCAAAAACACATGACAATAATTTGATTTTAGTCCCTATAACTTCAAATTAATCATTAGAACAACATTCTTGATATTTTATAAATACACCTATGGATATTTTACACTAATAAGAGAATAGAAATTTGTTAACATTTCCTATCTATGTAGAGACTAATCTACTGGAGGAAGAAAATTATTCTTTTGATCTTTCACCAGTTCCAACTCTCCCTTATCACCATATCAATCATGTCCGACATCGCCTTTATTAAATTCTATGATTTTATAAGAACATTTGGTAATGTATGAAAATTTCAATAAAATAAATTTCTTACTAATGCATAAAATAATGAAAATGTTTGACATACAGACAATCCCAATGTAGAAAATCAATGAATATTGATTCGTTATTCCACCATAATTTAGTATGTTTTTTTAAGAATTGATTACCAAGAAAAGTTTCAATATATTTTTATAATTGAATAAACTTTAACACTTTAATGGAGATGGTGATGTAACTTGTTCAATATTCCCATCGAATATTTTCATCCAGGATTGATATTTATGTCTTCAAGGTAAAAATTTCCAATATCCTAAAAAAGTAGTATTCAAGGATTTTTTCAATCAAACTATGTTTAGGAATTGTTTAGAAATGTGAAATAATAAAATTCATTTAATTATATAGCCTGATAAATTTCGATAAACGAGAAAGTCAATTATCATCTCATACAAAATATTCTTAAATGTAAAGTCTTCAATTTTATGAGAATCATACATAGTAACACATGTGTCCCACATCAATTTCATATCATCTACCAATGGATCCAAATAGAAATTAATACAATTAAGGGGTTTCTTTCTACTAGATATACACAAAGAAAACATAATCTATTGATGTTTCATGCCTAACTGTGGAAGAAATTTATAATTTAACAATATAATGGTCCATGTACATTGAGTAATAATGTATACCTAAAAGGATTTATTCCTTCTGTACATAAGGAGAGACAAAATTTTCTTAGATCATTTTGGAATTTCAAATACTCATAATAAATTTTATTCAACTGAGGAGAATTAGATAGATGACTTAGGTTCCCATTATTAATTCTTGTATCTATATACCTGGTCAATTTTATCACATCTTCCTAACATAAAAATAGTCTTATAAACCATGTATTGGTAAGCATATACCATACAACATTCAAATTACTTAATCAATTTTTATTGTATCAATTCTTACCACACATTGGGTATTTTATGAGTGATTTATGGTTCTCATGAAACAATATGAAATCATTTAGATAAAAATGTTTTTTTAATAGTTCTTAGCCATTGAACATATAATTCATAAAGAATAATATGTTCAAAATAGTAGTTCATTTTCATGTAGTAGAATATCATTAACAAGATCATGTAATTCTGTTAAGATTTTGACACTCTATTCACCGCGATATTTCAAATTATAAAACATCAATACAGCTGAAAATGTGGTGTATTTAGTAAAACCAGTATACCATGGTCACTTATAAAATCAATTTAACTTATCAAACAACTTTGGAAAATCATGAATTCCATCTTCAGTTGGAATTTCATTTCTTCCATGAGATCACCATTAGTATTTAATCTTGTATTCTTATCCAATGATCCATAAACCACAGTATCATGCCAATATATTTGAACATACAGTTTTTCCTCATGATTAATCTATCATTTATAGATTTGATATATTCCATGAAAAGTAAAATGTTATTCCAACTCTTAAAAACTAAAATATCATGAATAATAGTAACAAACAAATGGTAAAGGGATTTTAAAAGTGTTGTATGCATGATTAGTTGCAAACGTGATGACCTACTCAACTCCATCTTAATTATATTTTGTGAAATGATTAGTGTGAATCCATTTTAGATTAATATCAATTATATTGGGTTCAGAAAATATTAATTTTTTTATAAATAAATAATTACACATAAGATATTATTTAACAAATGTGACTTTTACAGATAATTATATTAATGGAAACCCAACATTTAATTGTTTCAATAAATTTCTATATGCTTTGAAGAAAAGGGGTAATTGAATTTAAGAAAAGAATTACTCCACTATAAAAGGTTTTATCCCTTGAATTCATCCAATGTTGAATGTTATTGAAAACTGTCTTCTACATCATCTTCATATCTTGAATAGTTATTTTTTGATTTTGCTATTTGGGAAATATCCTCTATATATAATGGACATGTACCTATTTTATTTGAAATATTATAATAAGGATTCTTCCATGGGATGAATACTTATCAGATTAGTTCAAGTATAAGAAAATACAATGGGATGTGTCTCTAGAAAAAACTTGAAATAATAATTGTTCGGGAGATGAAGTAGATGAGGATGACCATTGTACTCTATTTTTTTATGTAAAATGATCAACGCATCCCATTTGTGAAAATGACCTCATTGGAACTATTTATAAGATTGTGGCCCAATGAATTTGTTATCTAAGGGGAATATACAATCATTTTTTGTGATTCAATGCATCTTGGTGGGAACATGTTATGATATATAAATCCTTGTGGTCTTTATGAATTATATATTTAGAGGACAAATCCAACTTTTAATACTTTAAACCCACTAACTATGACTAGTATCACCTCTATTAAAATGATCCATCATGTATTTCTTAAATAGACTAAACAAATTAAAATATAATATAGGCAATTAAAGAGGATTAAAAAAACCAAATATGATAAACAAGAATAATAAAATCACATTTCATCAACCGGAAGATACAAAAGTCTATTGATAAAAACAATAAATAAATAAATAGTCACTTCATATATATAGTTTGTAATTAGAGGTTTCTAGGGATGGATCCAATAGTTATAGACCTATAATGATGAATATGAAAAAACATTTTCTAATAATTATTTCAATATTAATAGAATTTGATAACCTTCATTGTATTTTTTGGAATATGTGATGTAACAACCTAAGGAATTATTTCATTTAATGTGAATGGTATATCAAATATGATTAATATAAATTAGATTACTTAATAAATACTTTGTCCTTAATAACTGAAATTTTATTGAATAATGGTACTAATAAACTCTATATATATTATAGGGTTCATGAATTTGTAACTTTATAAGAATTTTGATGAAGAATAATTCATAATAATAAAATAATACAGTAGTCTGAAAATTAGTTAATTAATATAACCAAGTAAAAATTATTAAAAACTGGTCACAATATAATTGATTAATATTAAATGTCGAGTATGTCAAAAAAAATTACATGTAGATATTAGTAAATGAAAGATATTTAATCTTTAGAAATTAAAAATCATACTATGAGGTGAAAGTGGACATATTTGGGTACAAACCACCTATATGCATGATTATGAGTTCCTATATTTATAACCTACTAGAGACCCACAAATATCCTTCCATGTTAGTCTCTCATATGGTCTTTGATATAAGTGGGGACCTGTACAATCTAATCATAACTAAATTGGAACTATATTTCATCCCTCACTAAGATTCATACAATCCGAATTATAATAGTAATGGGAAGTATTGTTACCTTTAAAAAAAATATCAATCAATATTCAACATAACCCAAACCTGTCTATCCAAACACCCTTCCATCACCCATCAATAAAATATATTTTTTAAAAATTATAAAACCTTGCCTCATCAAAACTAATATATAGAGCTTCCATAGATGGTGATATATATTTATAAAAACCATTTAATTGTACCAACATGGTCTTAACACTTCAAAATACTACCAATTTTTAATGAGAAACTTATTTTTTTTCAATATTAATAAAAATTATAATGTGAGAATCAAATTAGTTATTAAAATTTCAAAACAATACTCGATGACAAAATTTTAAAAAACACACATTAATAAACATTCATTGAATACATCTTTGAATGCATGAAAACAAATTATCGTCTTCTATATGGAACAAATTGTATCTATATTTCATATGACTACATACAAACTTATATACATGAAATAATATGTCTGTGTATATATTTGTAAATGAATATGTATACTCATTTTGATTTTCAAATATGATATCAAGAAAAACCAAAGATATAAAATTCAAGAAAAATTAAATAAAATAATAATCTAGACATAATACCATTGATGCTTCAAAATACAAAAAAAACCAAACAAATTACAACTCAACTTTAAAAAATAATTACATGAAATCCACCTCGATTTATTAAATACAAACCAGGGGCGTCATTTTAACAAACACTTTCGGTGCATTATTTCAATGGAATCATTTTCAAAACATTCAAACTTAATATTATAGAAAAATAAAATCTGGATGTGGAATTCATAATATGTTAAAATTAAGGAAGGAAATTCCTTAAAGGGTTAATACAAAACCAAAACCTGAGAAACCCCCAATTTGAAATTCATTATATAATGGAAAGCAGTGAAAGATAATGAATAGAAATAGATAATAACCAAAATCTGCTATTAGATATCAATAAACTAGAAATGAATGTGTGAGGAGATGGAGAAAATTTCATACCATAGGTTGAAGAATCAAATTTTCAGAACGAAATATGAGACATTGCTAAACATGAAATTTGTTCGAGCTTGGGATTCATTTGACCCTTGAATCATTTGAGCCTTGAATTTGTGCATTTGGATTTCTCGATCCAATATATTTTTATTATAAGTAAGTAAATAGTTATTTATTATAATTTTATAATTATTTTAGAAAATAATTATTTGTTTTTAATTATATAAATAATTTTAAAAAAATTACATTTATATATTTATATCATTATATATATTTAAATAATAATATATTTATATACAAAAATATATATAAATATAAATATATTATAAGTATTCATTATTTTGATAAATTTATTATAAATTTATAATACATTAATATATGTAATTATTTATCTAAAATAAAATATTACATATTTATATATTTATTACTAAAAATATATAAAAATATAAATATATAAAATATACATTATAAATATATATATTTTTTAAATTATTATTTACCAAAAATATTTTAACATTATTAATTATTATTTATTTTTAAGTTCATTCATGTTAAAAATGATTAAAATTTAATAATTAAAAATGAGTACACTTTTACAATATTGGAAAAACAGGTTAGTTCTCTAAATTAAATATAAATTATTAAAAAATATAGATAAATATTGAATATGTATTGAAATTATTAAAACATACTAAAAAATATATATAAAAATAAATAATAGAAAATGATTAAATAAGAAAAAATATTAAATAAAAAATATTAAAAATGAAAGAATACATAATTGTAAAAAAATTAAAAATAAATAAAGAATATTTACCAATTAAATACATGGAATATCAAATGTATCATGTTATAATTAAATTATAAAATGTATACTACAATTTGAATAAATAACATACAAATTTTGTGCAAGTGTTTCTCTATAAAATTTCATTAATTGCCTAAATATTTATGTGTGTCTATTTTATATAAAAATGAATTAATTACATATATATAATAAATAAAAACGACTATCTTCTTATATCTTTTAAAATGAAAAATTAAACAACATTTAATTATGTAAATTACTTGATGTGATTTTTCAGTATTTTTAATTCATATTAATTGTTAATTATAAACCACTCTTCACTAACATATATGTTTTCTAATTTAAATCATAAATATATTGTATTATATAAATACTGTACTTAAGTAAAAGTATATATATGTATATATTTAATATAAACTATTTATTAATACTATTAATAATTATTTAATTAATAAAATTATTGATATTTTTCTTATTTTACATAATTTTAATTTTTATTTGTTTAAATATTTCATTTTACATATATCTATATATTTATTATATGATATTTATAAGTATTTATAATTTATATATAGTATATTCAATTTATTAACTTTTATCAACAATTATTTAATTTAAAAAATATTTTTTTCGTGAACTCATTTTTATATATTTAATTTCTTAATTATTTCATTTTATTTGGGACCATTTTCAGTGCTAAAAAAATGCAGCAATAAATGGTACCCTATTTCACCACTAAAAGAAAATCACCAACAAACGAAACCTTTTATCAATTCTAAAGAAAAGTGTTGATAAAATATATCTTTCATCAGTGTTAAAAACATGTTGATACAGTGTTCCATTTATCTGTCCAAAAAAATGATGATAGAAGGTACACTTTATCAGCGCATTTTTCTAGCACTGATGAGGGAAAACATAGTTAAAATCATATTTTGAAGTAGTGATGGATATATATAAAATGAGAAATAAAGGGGAAAAATATTCAACCTTTTTTAGAAGCCAATCATCTATAATAATTCAAATACTTTTCACCTTGTTGATAAAAGGGATAACCTGATCATAACTCATCCTGAAAAAGATGTTGGATTTTTAAAAAACACACAGTCAACTTTCCAATACTCATTTGTATAAGAATAAAGACATGATGTATGTCAATAAATTCCCATTTCAACAGAATAAAATACTTTATTGGTGAACTTCATAAAATATGAATTATGTAAAATGTGATTTATAAACCATATAAATCAATGGGTATATGGTTATGTTAGTAATAGAATATTATGATCATAAGACATCAAGGGAAATATGGTCAATGGATATAAAAGAACAAAACCACAAAGTGAGGAATATTTGTCAATGGTTTTATGTGGTATGAATTTATATCCTAAAAAAGTAATTTTAAAACCCCACATAATATAATATATGGTTAGGATAATCAAAATTTATATTAAATAATTAGAAAGAATGATCATGACTCTATGAATGAAAATTGAGTAACCAAAAATACACATTTTTATGTAGCTAAATCTATAGACACTTGATTAAGGTAAATTTTTTTTTCTAGTAAATCCCATGAAATCCAATTACAATTAAAAAATATATCCACGGTCAGGGATTACACTATACATAGGATTCAAGATGAAAAAAATGTATTATGTATTAATTAATCACAATTGAGACCATGAAGTAACATGGAACACAAATTAACAATATTAAAATATATTTAATGTTATTTTATGTCAAATATAATGTATATTCACCACATTAATAAAATTTAGTGAATCACACCAATCATGCCTCAGAGATAAGTTTTTGAGAAGAAAACCCTTACCTCTTGTCCTGAAATCCATGAATGTTCATTAATATATAGTATAATAAAAATATATTATCCAAATAACATAATTAATAACCCTACTAATATCTATTTTCATTCATAATCTCCATAAACAGTCTTTCCCTACATGAATTATTCTGACTTCTCACATCGGGTGTTTATTGTTTTGATCGTTTATAGTGGTTTCATAATAGGACTGATTGTGTTCAATATTTTTTCAATGTAATTAAATAATATATTAGTATAGTAACTATTATACAGGATTAATATTTACTTAATATATTTTAATCTTTTTTCATGTGTGTTTTATTCTTTATCCTTGAAGATTAAATTGATGGCAAGCATGTTTCAATTATTCTTGAGGGATGAAGTTTGTTTTCTTAATTAATGAATAAAATATTGATATAACATCTCTATAACAAATAAAAATAATTATTTACATATTTATATCATATTACTATAGTATATAATCTCTCGTAGTCATCTATGACATAAATATATACTATTGTTGAACTAGGTGGTTAAATTATCCTAAACACAACCATACCAAGTTTAATGGATCATTACATGATGGTTTATTTGTATTATAATTATAACATAATAATAAAATTCAAATTTATTATTTATTAGTCTGATAAATTAAAATTTTAAACAATTATATGGATAATATAAATTATATAAAGCCTTTACAAAGAAAAAATACAACATTGTCCTCTTTGTTCACTCATTTTAAACAAATAAATTAACACAAATATTTAGTTGATATTATAATTTATAGGTTCTTCAATTTACCATAAAAGAAAAATAATGATAACATAACATAATAAGTATCCTTTAATCCCATCAATATATATACTCTGGTATTGTAGATAAGGAAAATGAAACACATTCTATCTTGGAGGTGATAGTCCGCACAACATAGACATGATGGTATTTTAATAGATATTTTATATGAATAAAAATGATAATATCCATAGTATGTTAGAATTAAAATATAAAAATTATAATTATATCATTATGTTATAGTGTATAATTATTTTAATGAATATAATTAAGAACAAAAGAAAAGTAGTTGATTAAACTCACGTTTTGGACATTAATATTCCTTGTAATACTCCTAGGGAATGAAGGACCTATGGAAACTATGGGTGAAAAATAGATTTTTAATATGGGATATTGTTATAGAAAAATAAAACGTTTAGAGTTTGAAGATAAAATTTCATGGATAAGTGATTGTTGAGGTTGTAGGGATTTTACACTTTAAAATGTGTAGAGTACTGTAGTTTAGGGTGTAACCCTTATATTTTCTTTAATGTAAGCTTATTATTCATGTTTAAAATTAAAAAAAATGGGACAAAATATGCGATTAAAGTGGTTTTGGGTTGGAGATCACAAATAAGATCCTTTTAGATAAATTTGAGTTATTTACCCAGCAAGTAGAACTAGAAGCAATGCTTATTATCATATTTTAATAGAACATAAATAGTACAGATAAGGTGGACCAGATCAGACAAAAAAGAAGTCATCATCCACCAAACACCAACTCTAAATATCATAATAGGAAAAATCATTACCATAATCAGAGTCACTAACGGGATCCTATTCAAATTTAGATTTATCTTTCTTGAAAATCTTATGAGGGTCTATGTCAACCTTCCTAGACATCTTCAAATATGATCTTGTAAACAAGTTCCTAGGAAGGCTAGAATAATACTTGTGTGGTCACTTCTTTGAGGGAATTGTGGTGAAACCCTCACCATGAGTCATCTTTTCCTTTCCACTCAAGACTACTTCTTTAAAGTAAGCACACCCACCACTTCCTAAAGCCTTAAAAGGGGTACCAATCTCCCTTTAATCATCAGAAAAGTTTCCCCATTTCCCAGGTAAATCAGAATATTAAAAGAGCTTCTCAATTTCCTTGTGAAAATCAACATGCTGTTGTGCATCAATCTAATTGGAGATATCAACCTGAGATTGATCCTAGATCATCAATCCTGATGTCCATGCAGGGATTTCCCTATCTGAAGTGACCTCGTTTACCAAATCAACCTGAGGGTCCAAGGTTCTAGTATGATCTTTCTCTAGAGGCACATCCACCAACAAACTCTTTCTTTTAGATACCTAAGTGTCAGATTTCCCAGAAGTCCTCAAATCAGCCATAGTGGAAGTTGGCTTCATAAGTGCATCACAATCATGAATGATGGGAATTGAAAAAACTATATCATTCTTCCTTGAATTCCTTTAGCAACAATTTTCGAGAGGACCCATGAGCCCACATTCATAACATGAAACACGCTTTTGACACATCTTTAGAGCATGTCCCATAGCAATACATTCATTATAGAATAGCAGGTTTTTTCATACTCGACGTCAATTTGAATGTTTTCAGAAGGATTAGAAAGAGTTAAATTTCCAATTATGATATTACTTATATCAACATCTACCAACATCCTGGTAAAGCAATTTGAGTGATTTAATTTTGTTTATAATATCTTTATAATCTATTTACCATTTTAATTTTACATTATTAATTAATTTAATACCTTAGTAATTAATTTTTATGAAAATTGTTAATATTGATCTCATAAATTAATATTATAATAACTATTTAAAATTTGGAAACCATTTTATCAAATTAAATTTAGAAAGGTCTGAAAAGTAATTTTAAAATAAAACAAAGTTAATCATGTAAAAAATGTTTTTTAAAAAATAAAATTTTTATGATTTAAATTTTTATATTAGATAATATTATATTGGATAATGATTTTAAGAATCTAAATTTATTTATTGTTAAAACATTAAAAGTATGAGGATTTCATTTTAGGCCATAATAGGGTCTTCCATGAAAATACATAATTTAAACGAGATTCCAAAAATTGTTTTTTTATTACAGTACCATTTTACTTCACTGTATAATTGATGAAAATTGGATTTATAAGATCAAATCATATATAAAAATACATATTTATATTTCTTATATTCTTATTTAATTATTTAAATGGGTTTTTATAATCATTTCTCATTCTTATATAATAATAATGTAATAAAATTTAAAAGTTCCTTAAAAACAAAATTTTATTTCTAAAAACTATCCTTAGAAAAATATAGAAACATCATTCTAGATAAATTTTATAATTTGGAAATAAAAACTAGATAGAATTTAAATATTTCTTTTAAAAAAAATATATATTTAACTTTTGATTAAAATAGATTGATATAATAAACAACCTTTTTATTGGAAATGAAATTTTTAAATATTATTTGTTATTATTCTTATTTCATATCATTAAGCAACTAAATTATTGTTAACCCATTATCAATATCTAATATAAAGTATTAATAATCTTATTTTTCTTCAAAAATAAATAAATATCCTATAAAAGGATGTTTTTTGGAAGTGTAATTTTATAAACAACAAATGATCTTATTTTTGATTTTAGTAAATCTAATTGAATTTCATTCATATTAAATGAAGAATTAATTTTATATATTCATATAATTTAAAAAGCGGTTACTCTTATTAATTCCAACTAGTTCCAAGTATATGTTATTTATGGTCATACTTAAATATTTATATTTTATCTAAATATATCTAGGTTTTAAAAAAGTTCGGTGTTGCATGTGGCTCAAGTTGTTGATCAGATTGAAACATTTATAGGTAATAATATATTAAGATATTGGGGTGATACACAGATTAATAAAAACATAGAATGGGTTTCTAAGAATGTAAAAATAGGAAGTGGTTCATGATAGAATTTAAATGATAAGTGTGTCTAAATGTGGGTGGAAGTGAGGTCCCTATCTTGGTTTAAAATCAGGATATTTCCATGGAAACTAATGTTTGGTGAATAGTAAATGTGGAATCATAAGAGAGTTATGTGATTTAGGTTGTTAAATATTGGTGAAATATTAGGGATTTTTATTCCCTACTAAAAACACTCTTAAAAAGGTTTTTTTTCTAATTTATAGGTTACAAAATTTGATCCATTTTGGATTTCTTCTTTTTACACTGTAATCTCAATTAAATATTTACGACATTAAATATTTTTTCACAAAAAATATAGTATTTCACCACATGAAAAAGTTAAAATTATGAAATTTATTTTATAATTTAATAAATCACATTATATTTTTAATAAGAGGAAATTAACTTATAAATTAAAAAAGAACATATAAAAAGAATGCATTTTTGTAAAAAAAATATCTTTTTAAAGATTATGTGTTGTTATATTTATTTAATATCAACGATTAATTAAATTGGTCTTAGTATATATATTTAAATATTTTTAACAATATATTAGATATGTACCAAAAATATAAATTTAATTTAGATAAAAATTTTATAAAGATTGTAAAAGGGATTCTTTCGAAAATATTTTTCTGACAATGGTAACTAATTTCTAGTTTTATAAATATTATTATTTTAGAAATTAAAATTTCCATATTAAAATAATTAAATGTGTTAATTCATAATATTAAAATCTTTAAATTAAACATATTTTATAGATTTGACAAAAATAAAGTTTAATATAAGTGCTAATTTTTATATAATTTGTTTTGAGAAAATATTCATTTTATGGATGAAAAAACATTTATTCATATTAAATTCATAGTAATTACAATTGGATTCATGAGGATTTATTTGATTATAAATATTATAAATAAATTTCATGAAAATCATTCTTTCTTAAATACTGATTAAAAATATACAACACCTTAAATACAGTTATTTGAGAAATATCACTATTATGTTTAATAATATGCCACAAATACAATTAAAATTAATTATTTGAGTTCTTGAAATTTAATTTTATCAATCCATTGACATGAACATTTTTATTTAGATTTTATTATTAAACCACATAATACATTAATAAAAATAATATTAATACGTAACATATAAAAATATTTTAATAATTAAATATTATATTTTTAATTATTTCATTATTATTTGTATTTTAGGTTATTTTCAATTGTTAACCAATAATTCCTAACATCATTATAAAAATAAGATAAATTTTTATCCAATGACTTATTTCAAATGAATATGTTTCCAATGACCATATACCCCATTATATCGACCATATAACCACTAAATCTTATAAATTCAATCTATTCATACATTTGGTATCACACACTTAATTCTATTTCATTTTACATTTTGAAACATGGCATCCAATTTCATACAGTACTTTATCATTATATTTTTAGTTCTACTAATGTAGATTTTTAAGGGTGGAAATGACCCTAGGGATCTGCAGATTTTTTTGATATTATTATTTTTTGTTAGAGAATTTCAATTAATGAACTTTTAATATATATAGTAATATATGGTATGCAATACATGGTCTCATGTATGTTTGAGGTAGCTTTTCATTATGAATTAATATAGTGGTTTTAGTTGTTTACGTATCATGTAGAACTCATTTCCAATTAAATTTAAATTTTTTATGAAAGAATATATAATATTTGTTTGGTGTTAGATATGAAATTTAAATAAATATATTGGGTCCTAAAACCGTGTTTGTTATAGTCATAACCCTCTATATTTACTTATAAAGGAATGGTAATGATTGAAAAATAAATAGAAAAAGTGTACCACCTTGAATATTCGAATTTACATTTTTAGGAGCCCCCACATATGGATTTGATGAAATTAAACCCATACTGATTCTTCAGAAACACCTTTCACTAATTATTGAATAAATTAATGACGATCATTCTTTGCTGAAACAAAAAAAGCAGATATTCCATGATATTCTCAATTATCGCCCTTCGATGAAACATAAGAGTTGAAATAAGGTAGGGTAAATGATATAAGATAACTATTTTGGGCTTCACATAACAGAAACAATAGGGTTTAATAAAAAAAGAAATATTGGCCAATTTTCCTTTCTTATTAGCTTGAGTTAGGCCTTGAAAAATTTTAAACCATACTAACATGATTATGAAAATATGATAAAGTAGGGTTATTAAAAATATTATTTTTTTCCACAAGTAGTAAGTGCATAATTTAGGAACCTCTATTAGTTTTCGATTCAAGTTGCATAATGAGAGGTGATGGAATTTTGAGTTGTTCTCCATTGTTGATGATATTGTAGTTTTTTAATTGGTTATTGTTATGTTATATAAGGAGGTATATATTCAGAATAAGTATGGCGTATTGAAATTGGGGATGTTTTTTAAAGGATTCTCTTAAGGCTTAGAGTTATCCACTATGTTATCATAGAAACTTGAGGCATTGAAGGATTAAATCATCATATGCACATTAGATCTAAAAGGATGGAAATTGGGGAATCAAATTGGATACTCATGATATGTTTTTAGTGGGTGGTGACCTCATATGGGGGGAACCATTGAGGAGGTTTCTATCATTTGGGACATAAATGATACATTAATGATAAAATGGATTAATAGTCTCACTAAGGTGTATGGAAATAAGAGGTTAATGAATTTAAATGATATGAAATGTGAAGGAGGGGTTGTGATGGTTTGTCAAGAAATATTGTGATAAATATAGAATAATATATAATTGGTGTATAATAAGGATTTTATCATAGGGTATGGTCACAAGACTACATTAATGGCATTGAATAGTAACTAGAAAAATGAAAATTTTATGATATTGGTAGGGGGAGAATCAGTTGTGAAGGCTGTGATAGGTGTGTATTGTATTTTACATAATTAATCTGAGTTATGAAATAAGACATCTTGGCCCTTTTACTGAGATGAATGTGTCTTCTTAAAATCTAAGGACATATTATATTATAAATTTTTATGTTTTCCTTATTCTAGGAATTAAATGTCAATAATATAGGATAGTGACACATCAACACATCTTGTTTGATATGATATTTTCTAAAATGGATTATATTCCATAGTAGAATTTATTTATGTTTTTTGTTTCACGGTCTCCCTTTATCTTTATAGGGGCCAATTTTTATTTTTAGATATATATCCTAGTCTATCTTTATGTCTTAATCCATTAAAGAAATGTTCCTAGAGGTTGAATAACTAAATTTAACAAGATAATCATTAAATTCAGTTGAAATTAAAATTGATCACAAATATTTTCAAATATTGTGCAATGATATTTATTCATGTAAATTTGACCAAAAACTAAAATCACATGATATTCATGTTCAAAATACATGATTGGAAGTGAATATCTTATTTTTTAATGAGTTTTGTAAATAAAGTAAATATATATTCACAGGGCATGTGAGTATAATTATTTTATTGGTGGAAGATTTTTTGGGTTTATGGTTGAATAATATATTTTATGAGAATTCTGAATGTGTTAGCAGTCTTGGATAGATATGTTCAAATATCATTAAAAAATAAATAAATTTTATATTTATATAATAAAAACTACTATATATACATGTTTTATAATATAATAAAATTATTATTATAAATAAGGTGATATGGGGTATTATTTTGGTTATAATAACTGTGAAAATACATGGGAAGAGTATTTTTACTATTAAACACATTATAAATAAAAATACCTGTCCACCATTATTTTTATTATATTAATTCACCTCAAAATTCCTTTTAATCTAGATAGAGAAAATTTCCCCATTTTATCTCTCAAAAACATATAGAGAAAATAGAAATATTATTGTCACAATAAGTGGTGAATGTCGAAAATCTATTAAACCTCTCATTCTAGCACTTGGAAAACATGAACATCATTCAGGGTTTCATAATTCATGGTTGGATTCTGGTAGAGAGAGTCTCATTTGTATTTATGAATAACATGTAATGTCAACATGATCAACAATTAGATTTTTGAGTTTAATGATGACTACAAAAGAACGGGGAACAAAATAATGAGTATTTATTTTATTTTAATGATTAATTATAAATTGCATATGATGATTATATTATAAGGCTCGGTTAAATTTCATCATGTTTAGAAGTAACCTTTCTAAACATTAATTACATCCTCTCATATCTACTATAATCAGATCTATAATATTTATCATAATGGACACATTAATTAATAATTATTATATAAATTAAATTTCCTAAAAATTCATATAAAGGGTCATGTTCAAATTTCAATTGTTAAGTGTACTTGTTCTTTAAATATCATATTGTTAATAACCTGATAGATATGACGAGATCCAAATTGTACGAACACATTTATATTATTAACTTATTTATTTTATTTATTTTAAAAGAAATAAATGTAATAAAAATTTGTATTGTGTGACCGGGTTTTAATGAGGTTTTATTTTGACTTTATCTATGATTTAGAATTTATATCCATAAATATATTTATATATTAGATATATAAATAATTTATATTTATGGTTGTGTGTATATAAATATAACACATATATTTATATTATATAAAAAATTAATATAATATTATTGTAGGGGATGTTGCACCTCCATTATATGGTTAGGCCCATATCCCCATTTTTAGTTAGATTGTCTTGTATGTGTTTAAATTTATTTAATTGTTTTGAGGTTTAATTTTTTTGAAATTATTATCTACTTCATTTTGAAGATCATTGTATCATCTCTCGATTAAATTATATACATGTGACCATATCCACATCAATTTATCAAATGTAATTCCTACTACCTGAAATCTCCTTTACTGGGTATTAGTATTAAATTATAATTTTGGGGTGTCCTAAAAATATGGTATAGGTATAAAGTTTAAATTCAAGGTATATTCACATGGGAATAAAGCATTCCACAACATGATTCTATATTTACTGAAGGTGTTATTCATTATAAGGTCTATATTGGTTTACCACCACATGAAAAACCATCCTATAGTTAGTTATAATTATCATATCATGTATACTTATTTAATTTATCGACACATGGTAAATTAGTCATTTATGTGATAAATGGTTTATATGATAATTAAACATACAAACCCAAAAAATATTTTATATTCATGAAAATATTAAATGAAATAAAAGTTAATGATAGGTACTATACTGAGTATGGTTAATTATTTATAAAATTTTCTATATAAGATAACAACAGTTCATAAATTAATAAAATTATATGTCTTATTAATTAATAAAACAAAATAGTCTATTTATGAATTTAATTACTCATTATAAGAATTGTCATTACCTGAGTCATAATACAACCATTGTTCAAAGTATATATATGGCCCTCATTGGTGAAATCCCACTAATCAAGTATTTTTAAAGATATTATTTAATTGACATAAACATATTAAATTAAGATAAATTTCCATAGAATGATTGTAATCATTTTATGAAATTATTTGGAAAATTATATTATAGGTTTTTTGTATTGGGGATGCCAATCAATGTATTTAGGAAATGTGAGATAATGAATTTGGAATGATTAAATCCAAAAAATACCTTCAAGTATTTTTTCATACCTAATTCTAGATTATAAGATATTAAACATTGTTCCTTTCCATTATAATGTCCATGAAACTAGATATTCTAAATCCAATGGTGAAGGTTACAAGGATTTTTTAAAATAGAGGGAGACATAAATGATTCTTCAACTAATAATATCTAAATTGGTAATCAAGATAAAATACTAAATAAATAATTTATTTTCATAAAAAATATTATTTTTTACACTTAATACATTATCATTGAAATACAATTCACAAAAATTTAATATCCTTATTCGTGTAAATTGCATAGAGTGATTCATTCATTTTTACATCATACTATGATTAGAAAGGAAATATTATGCATTAGAATTCCAATTTCCTATCGAGACTCATTAGGAAACTAGTAATGATGATAAATATGCCTACTAATGATATATGGATTATCCATTAGATGTATAATCATTATTATATCATTTATTTCCAATGGGCTATAAACCATGCTTGAAAAAAGATACATTCTACATGTTTTATTATCTCTTGGAACATTATGAGTATATTACTAGGGAAAGGAGATAAATAAATCTCCAATGATTGCATTACATACATTTTAGGATAATGAGTAAATCATAAACCTCACGTACTCAAGATGATAAGGTACATTGGGTATTTAGAAAATTTACTATATAATATAGAAAAAACTATCCATATATATCATTTTATATTCTTTACATCCTATTTTATTGAGTATTGTTATTAATTTTTCATGAAAATCATATATAAAATGGTATTTCATATTCTAATAATGATTCACCATGATGATAATGGTAAATAATATGATAATTATTATATATTTATGGTGAATAAAAATATTGGTAATGCTGGAAGGATAATAAAAGAGTCAAAGTAAAATATTTATAAAAAACGTTTCCCTACGAAATTATATATTTATAGGGATGTAGAAAATTAGAAAAATACTTTTTTCATTTGTATATAAAGGCCATTATTTGAAAAAATGTACAGAAATCTAGAAGAAAGTGGACTCATTAGGTATGATCTTTATTGAATTAAAAAAATTCTATTTTTACATGATTAGTATTATATATAGTCTGTGAGTCATATGATCTTTCTCTATACGAGTACCAAGTAGACTATAAAAGAGTGTGAGTGTAAAGTGAATCTTTTATATATGAATTGGGTGAGACTTGGTACATTAATCATAGAATAATTATTTATCAAATTGTATGTAATATTTATTGAATCAATAAACTGCTATGTTTTTGTAACCATAACATTATTTATATGCCATGTTAAGACACATGTGATTTTATTTCATGTTTTAATGCGTTATTATACCAAACATTAAAATAATAGTTTGGATATATATTATAATAATTAAATCTAACGCTGTAAAAAATTATGAATTGAATATAAAATAATCATACTATACCTAGTTACGGTATGGTAAACTATTTCATGTAAATGATAATCACTAAACAAAGATAAACAGATAAGAGTACAAAAATTTTCTAATTAAAAAAATTGGATAGTTTTATAACTATTTATATGATAAAATGTCTTATTTATCATTTATAATAATAGGTGAGAAAGATATAGAAATTAAATAATTAGTGTATGTAGTTCCATATTAATTTTAGTAAAATTTAGTGGTGGTTAACATAATTTGTTAATTTTATAATTAAATCAATAGATATGAATATATATACTTGATGAAGTATAAATATGGTTTCATGAAAATATTTAAAAAATGTAAAGTATATTTAGAGAATTTTATTATAAAATATATAAAAAACGGCGATAAGATTTATTTGAGGAATATCTTAAAAATGTATACAACATTTATGTCATGTGCAGAAACCCTGATTTTTGGTACATAATCCTTTTTTATAAATTTTAATGTATATAATGTGGTTGGTTAATGTTTGGAATAGTTTTAAAGGGGTTAAGAGGCTTTTATAGGGGTTCGTGGTTAGTGGATACAGTTCATCAAACCTAGGTAACTGTGCACAGTGAGGAAGAGGCCTGGGAGATGGTTAATAGTAAAGGTTCACAGTTTCCAAACTGGGTGGCCAACCCAATTAAGTCGTGCAACTCGATATAATGGGATTTCAAATAGTCGAAGCATGGTTGTTCCAACCATGTAGACCAACTATGCGGGGAACCCTTTTAGATAGTATCATTCACATGATTATCAGACTTTTTCTCTAATCGTGAAAGATAGCCATGTGCGGGATTAAAAATGGTGTTTAAAAAAATGGGGTCACTCACGATTTACCCTAAAGCCCCCATTTCCTTTCCCACTCAATCCTAACATTGGATTTATTATTCTTAAGGGTTCAGGAGGCTCTCCCACTAATTTTGGAAGTGAATTGAATGGTTTTCTTGATGGATTGAACGTGGTTCTTCCTTATTAAGTCTCTACCCTTTTTTGTTTTATGGTTTTCCCTAGATTAATTCTATTTTTCTCTCAGTTTTCTAGATCTAGTTCCATCACATGTAGATATATAGTTTTTTCCAAAAAATATGTGTGCTAGTATTGTTAATGATAGGGAAAGAGATCTAAGGCAGTTTTGTGGATATTTCACCTGGATTTGTGTTGCGGTTGGGCATTAATCGATTTCTCCCAAAACAATATGGTGGGTGAGTTCTATCCCCAATCCATTTTGAAATATCTAGAAGGATTAATTTTCAATTATTTTTTTTGGGTTGAAATTTAATGTGATTGTGATTTTAAAAGCTTGGTTGAAACCCATTTTTTGATGAGTTCTGCATTTCAGGGACAATATTTTATTTTTCAAAATGTGATTTGTTGTTAGAATTTAAAATGATGATTTTAAAATCAGTGGCATGGGTGACTAAGGAAATTGGTTTTTGAAAATTTATTATCAATAATAATGTTGTTTTATTGAAGAATGGTTTGGCCTAAATAATGGATTAAGTGTTCTTCAAAAACGGTTTATTTATTAAAGTGGTTTCCCATGTAAGGATGAAAAGTTTTTGTGCATAATTGGTTAATTGTTTCTTAGAAATTGTGTGTTGGATTGGTTTTATAAACATTGTTTGATATTATTATTTCTCTATGTGTTATATTCTTGGGTTTTATGGGATGGATAGTGGTCACGAAGGAACACCCTCAGTGGTGTGGAATGTGGGCGTTCAGTACCAGTATAAAAAGGGGATAGGGTTGGATGTGAAGTTCCACAATTTATGGAAACACTGACCTCTTGTGTGTACAATTTATAGAATGTTTGAGTTTTCTGTACATATATGCAAGGTGATTTTGTTTATGCCAATATTAATTGGGAATAATGGGGAAGGACGAGATTGATTCCGTTACATGGAATTGTATTGATAATTGTGAATTGTGTTGGGTAAAGATGTGTTTGTCTTGCTGCAAATTGTGATACTGTTTATTTTCATTGTACAATTGATTATATAAACAATGATAAATGATCTATCATATTGGTGTGTATAGGGATTTCATTTGGGGAAAACATACTGACTTTCATTACTGAGCACCTTCTTTGTCACTTTGCTTCTTTTGATGAAGTTGTATTTTGGGATACATGCAAAGGTAAGACATCTCATTTCCTTAGTGCTGCAATATGATGCTTGGGAAGTATCATGGTTTTGGGAGTTTGTAGTTTAATGTGGGGCTGTGGAGTTGTTTCATAGCTTCTTTGGGGTTTTTTAGTCTTCTAATTCATAATCTGATTATGTATTATTATGGTTTGGTTGTGTTGGTTCTTTGGTATTGTTTGAATGTAAAACATTTTTTACATGAATCATATAGTTTTTTTGGTATTGAAATGTTGGGTTTGGAGTTTTAATTGAAAAGAGTATTTTTTTCCCATTTTTCACAAAGCTCACATCATTTATTGCTAGACATTGGTTTCTTGTGGATGTTTATTAAGGCAGAGTAGACCTCTACCTGGACTCAGGCCAATGAGGAGGGGTAAGATGTTACATCACGTAAATTTTTCATAATCGTTTTATGAATATTCTTTGATATTTGGGGCATAAACATATAACATATTTTTCCAACCAAGGCGGAGACCAATATCTCATATGAGTTATAATTATAGAATTAAAACCAATTTATCTTACAAACTTGTGTTATGATACATTTTTTTAATTTTATTATATTAAAAAATATTTATAACAAGGCATTACATTTATATTTAAATGATTTATAGAAATTTCATAAATATGGAATGTCAAGATATATGTCATGAAATGGATTATATAACCAGAATATATATTGGGATAAATATCTAATTTCATGAATATGAGTCTCAATAAGTAAAAATTTTAGCATGTGAATAAAGAACATTACATGAAAAAATGTAATAAGAAATTATTGAGATAGATGTACTATGTAGGTTAATTAGGGAAGCCAGTGAACTAGAGTGAAATAATTATCTAATTTTAAGGATGGAGACATGTTATTCATATCGAGTAATGAACTCCAATTCTATAATATTTTTAAAAATATGTTTTTCTGTATAATTCCATTGGGAGATCTAGAGTTTTCTAATTTATATATGCCAATTATGTATTATTAATGGAAATATAATTCAAATTTATCATATGTTAAAACATATCTAAAACAATTATTCCACATGAAATATTTTTATAATTCAACCTATATTCTATTTTCGAGATCTATATATATATATAACTAATAGGATGTTTAAACTAACTATACTTATATATAATGATATGGTATTTACTGAAAAAATATCAATAGAGAGAAGTTTCATATAGCACATAACATAAAAGGGTGAGAAAAATTCTTACGAGTACTATGATTGAACTTATAATTTATGTGATGATATGTAATGTTAGTTTTTCAAAAAATATAGTCACAAGTAGATAAATAAATCTTAAAAAAATAATGTTTTAAAAAGGATAATTTCCTGATATATAGTAATGATATTGTACTAGTTTTGAGGGGATACACAACCATATTCCATGATGATTGGTTTTTTTGGATTTAACATATATAATAATAAATGGAATTACCATGAAATCATACAAGCCATATATACTTATAAAAAAATTAATGGAACACCCTGTGATACCACATGAAGCTGATGATAGCCTGATTATGTATCATTCTTTGAGAAAAATCAAAATCCACCCAATTGATCAAATAATTCATTTATTTAAGGATGTGGATATATATTCATCACACCAATGTTGTTTTATTATCAGTTGTCCACCTGAAATATAAATATACACTCACCCTTCTTTGAAAACAACATAATTACTCACCATGGGTAGATGATGTAATGAATAAACCCCTTATCAACTCGGTTTAATGTACGACCTTAAAATCACTCAGATCATTCGATTCCCTATGATATAATAGTAAAAATATGATCTCGAAATCCATCACTTGGTTTATGGTAAACTTGACCTCTTCCCTAAGTGAAAATTATAATAAATTATCAATAAATACTTCTTGGTAGTGATTCCTTACTAGGGGAAGGAATGGTTGAACAATCCTCATGCATACTAAAAACTATACATAACATTTAAGAAGAAATGACATCCAACTATCATGATTCTGGTTCTGCGTGACTCACTTATATATCTCACTCTCCAATAATAGTTTAATTATATTTAAGATGTCACATATGATATCAATCTATGCATGGAATGAAGAATGTTTTACATTTCATGGTACTGATCTGATCAAACGAGGAAATATCTATAGAAATAAGTCACATAAGTTTATGTAGTCATATAATACCACTACACATCTGGGGTACATCATAGGATCAAATAATATTCTTAAAGAAGATTCAATGTTTTATTTAACTGCAAATTAATCCAATAGAAAACACAAATTGGACAATATGTGAAAAAATGTAAGAAAAAGACACCCTTATGAAAAGATATATCTTATAGGGTATATTTCAAAACTCTCATACTTATAGCTATAGATGGTCTATTAATGTCATCAAATAGTGTTTTATTATAGTAAAAAATTGGCTAATACTTTATCCATGACCCTACCATCTTGAAGACAGACTACTGTATTATGTTTTAATTTACTTTTTTTTATAGTGAACCCCAGGATAATCATTTTTTTCAATGCTCTGAATGTCATTAATGCATTTTAATATCATCCAAACAAGATACCACAAACCTTGAATAATGTTCATGTGTCTACCTTAAGCCTCTCCCACCTCCTTTCAAAGAATCCATCCAATAGTAAAGTCTCATGTCTTGTATTACAGAAAAATCCAGACACTCCTTTGTTGCATTGGAATACTCCCATCAGAAGATCTATTTTTATTAATATTGAAAAACTATTCATGGGATATCCCTTAAGTTAGACAAGATAAAAATAAACCCTGATCATTGTGAGCCCTTATGAGAGATAGGTGAGTTTTATTTTGGGTTTATTTTATATCATTTGATGTATTATAGGTTTATAGGATTCATGGATCTGAAATTTTATTTATTGGGAGAAATACTATTTGTGAATATTCTATCCATCATTAGTAATAATCATTATTGAGCAAGTTCGAATGGATCTGATGGTTACTAAGGTGATTTTCCTATTATATGAATAGTGTGTCCCATAGTGCGGGTGATGATGAAATAAATTTGAGTGTATGGGTTGGTTATAGAGGTTGTGACATGGATTCAGACCAGCTTATATAACATTGTGGTTATTCCCATGTTACCATGTTATTTATCTTTCCATAGATAAAATTTATTACATGGTAAGCACATGGAATTCCAAACCGTGAAGTATAAACATGTGACCCATATGGTTTTCTTAAAAGTGAAAAATTTCCAAGAAACCTTGAGAGTTTTTAACTCAAATCTCTTCATAATACATCTTTATCTTTAACTAGACTCTAATTTATTTTCTTAGAGGTTCTACACTAAGTTATTTGGAATTTATCCTTTGATCTTGTTGGATCTCACATTTATATATTCTAATTTCCACATGATCTGTTATCAAATTTCTAGATCTCTTCAAGATAAATAATCCCATTATTTTGTTAAATACCCAAAAGGGTTGTGATTATCAGATTTATCAGGTTTTATGGAGATTTGATGATGTTTCTTATGAATAATGTATTTGGAAGACCTGAACTCCGCATCTAAAATCCCATTTTGGAAGGCTACTATGTTTCATATGTTGGAGGTGTATGTTTATCTATGAAATAGTATAATCCCTTTATTTACCTTATATTATTGATAATTAATTTTTAGTTTTTTATTAAAATCATTGATTAGAAATATATTGGGATTTATTTGGGTAATTACATCTTAGTTTTCGTCTAAAATAGGTTTATATGGGGTTTTTATTTAATAATATTTTTTTAAACACCATGTGTTTTATGAAATTCATTAATGATGGTTTTTACTCTAAAATGGTTGTTCATTAATGGTTGTGATGATGATTTAATTATATTTTTTAAAAAAATATTATGATCATGGGTTTTTGAATGTTTAGTGAAATCATGTCAAGTAGAAACATATTTGTATCCTTGGGTGCAGATATATAAATACCATTGTGTGTATATAACCACTAGGGGATATGGCTATGATACCAATAGATTGTGATAGGATTTTTTACCATAATATTCACAATAATTTGAACTTTGTTTCCTTGTCTATCATAGTAATATATTGAAAAAGGTATGACCAAAATTATGTTTTATTCTCTTGGATTCTTTGGTGTATCAGGTTTTAAATAATTACATGGTTATCATCTATGTTTGGAGTGATTTTTATTGTTTCACATTTATATTTTCAATAATTTTTATTTACATATTCATATGGACTTAGTTAGTTTTGTTTCTATGTTTAGACATTTGTTTTGGTTTTGTATATCTTATAGTAGTGTACATGATCTTATTCCATGTACTATAAGTTTTTTTCATGAATTTTTTAAACATTAGATAAGTTATAATATTTTCTCAGGTTAAATCATTCCCTTGGTTTTTATTTTTATACCCATTTTCTTTTCATCAGCCTATGGTGATAGAGAATTCACCCCGATCATGGTGGTAGGACATTATGGGTGACATTTGAAGTCAACCATGTTTGAATCATTATAAAATGTTTTCTGAGGATTTTCCCAGCCAGAAGTGTGATGGAAGATCCATGGTTTTACAAACTATAGTTAGGATTCATTGATTCTCATGTAGTACATTAAAATTGGGTTCTGGATCCCCACATTTGATGATACTATTTTTGTTACCGATGTAATCCCATATTTATTTTTTGTTAGATTCTTTCTTTGAGTAATTGTTTCATATGATGACATTTAATATTTATTTTCAAGTGTTGGTTAACATGGGGTATGTTATATATTTGGGGTGTAAATAGAAAAATAATTAATTTATGATGCCAAAATGAATGGCCAAAAAACAACACATTTATCAAATATTTGATTTTGGAAATGTTAAGGTTGTATAACTCTGTTTAAAATATTTTTTGGATTATTTCAAAACTAATATTTTCATAATGTGTTTTATGACCGTTAAATGTTTTTTTAAATTCATAAAAATTGGTTTCTTGCTTATTTGATTTGTGTATTTGGTCTGACCCTTTCTTTTATGTAGGGGTTGTCTAATACATCTTTAGGACATTACTAAATGTAGTTCTAAACATGTGTATCTTGAGTATTTCATGGATATTGGGATTTTATGTTATATTATTTACTTGAGAGTCGGCCTTTAATCTAATATTCTTTTTCTTTCCTTCTCACAGGATAGTGTAACGATTTTTATCTTCTCTCTCGATGATCTTTTATAAAATGACCGATAAAAGAATCTCGATCCAGGTTGGGGAGGTTTATAAAGTTTACCCCACCATCCATAGATAGATTATATAGTGGCATATAGACCACAATCATTGTGTAATTTCAACTATTTGAGTGTAGGTGATGAAATTCTTCGTATATCACCACACATTGCAGTACATGATTTGATTTTCCACAACAGTTTCTGGGTTAATATATTCAATGTCCTTCGGTGATGCGTGATCGTAAGGGTGAATTTCCTCCCATATATTAGTATTTGGATCCTCCATGTGGAGGACCTCATGAATGAGTTTTTAGAGAACTATCTCAGGGAACACTTCCTTTCCAACCTCTTCACCTGAAGAGAATGCTTCTACTATCCCCTGTAGAAACAGTAAGGTGGTTTCAACTGTTCAAACTCCCACATCTACTACTATTTGTGGAACAAAGATAGCCTCAACCATTTTGGAAACCTCCATTTTCCATACCAATAAATGAAAATATAATTTCACCTCCATGACTACTTCAACATCAGACAGAATCACTGCCTATTCCATGGATACAATGGCTCCAACAACTGCCTTCGAGGGTGACTCTATGACCAGCTCTACCACTGTAACTTCTTTGAAGAGTGCCATAATGGGCCTCGTCTAACCCCCTACATCAAGGTAATGGACTTACTTGTCCCCTCCAATAAGACCTCCATGGTTATATCAACCACTATAATCTCCTCTTCCGTCTCTACTAGGAGAGAAACCTTTACTATCACCACCTTTTCCCCAAGCATAGTTAGGTGTTAGTGCTTGTAAAAAGACTTGATCACTATTCAAAATTTAATTTCAAAACATTCAAGTTATGTATAGGAATATAGGTAAATAATTCGATGTAGTACAGAAGTAATAGAATTATGTGAATTGTACAGTCTAAGGGGGAGCTGTTAGAGGTTCACATGCAGTCTCCTATGTGAGGCTACCTCTGTAGTTTCTACCCTAGTTGTAGGCAACAATGGTTAGCTACATTCGAAAACAACATCTGGAAGGGAACCTACACTTTACCCTTGTAGGATATTAGTGAAATCAACTTCATTTTAACCTCATTCCTGGACCTCACACTCCTCCGTTATTGACTCATGACAATGTTGGAAAAAGTGTTAATAAAGTGTTGTAAGAGTAGGTTATATCTATGGCATATAAAATCTGAATATTTACATGATCGAAAGTAGTTATGATTCATAAGGAAGCGCCTCAGATGGTGTTGATTCACAAGTAATCACTTAACTCTTCTAGTAACAGTTTAATCATAGCTAGATCAGCTACCAACATTTTTAGAGGAGAGGTCATGTTCATCATCACCCTTACCTGGTTGGTTAGAGGATGAACATTGACCTGATTATGGAAAAAGTCCACCACATCCAAGACATATCACCCCACATCTTCCCAAAAAACATGAAATCTAACTTTTTAATGACCAATACCAATGTGACACATCAAGTACTTATTTATATTAGACCATATTGCACAAACACAGAAGAACTGCATGTAGAAATCCCAATTCTGCCATTCTACAAGGAATATGAGGTCATTAATAATTTCTATGCGGCACAACCACTTCCCAGGAGCTTGGAATAATGTTTTTATAACATTACCAGTGGGATAAACTTCTTCCTTTAACCACCTACCTTGGAGCTTCATTTCCAAGGATGCTCCTCTTCCAACAACTCTCACCTAATTGGGGCCATGAATAGCTTGAAAAACCACTACTTCCTTAACAAATAGTCTATCTTTTCTAGCATATTGTGAACAAACCAAAACATTTCCCTAAAGTTGTGGTTGAAGGGACACCCCTTCACTAGACCGGGCGTCCCTCCACATCATCATATCCCTAAGATATGCACTCTCTGAGCTATGTGTGTACGTAGGAATCAGCCTGTATGCATTAGTACGTGGATGAAACTCATTCTAAATTTTTCCTTTCTAGTTTGTAAATATGTTATACTTCTTCCTCATCAAAGATGGATGAAATGGTTTCCTCGCGTTTGAGTATAACCTATGAGTTATCCTTTTTAGACCCCATTAGAATCTATGATACTGGTGTGTATTGTATAGCTCACAGATCAATTAAAGGTTAACCCTGGACACCAGTACCCCACCAAGAAATTTAAAATGGATGATATATATAACATGTTACCTATGCCATTATTTGACACCTCCATGATTAGTAGGTTAATAATGTCAAATTTTATGGGATATTCTAGCCCGATATTCTCCGGAACTTCCTCCATACACAACATGAATAGATGACTCCCCATGATGTTCAAGATCATATACAAGAGGTTTTTTCTAAGATAGGAGATGGGGTTCATATACTAATAACCTCCCATATGTTTGGACACCAAGTTATATATGATCTCTAGGATCTCACAGATAAACAATGACATATTTTCTTTACCGGTGTGGAAAATTAATTTGTACATCTTTTTTAACATGGGGTAACTAAATCAATGCATTAGCCCATCATCAGCAACACCACCATTATGAATCTTATTAGTCGTACCCTCATATGCGTATCCCTTGTAAGTATAATATAGACATATATGCGGACTAAAATGAAACCCTCCAGCTTGACTATTGGTTGAGGTTCATGCCGGATTTTATACCCCCACAACTTCCACTAACTTGATTCTATGATCTACCTATATAATCCTTCACTATCATGTTGTTACCCTATGATACACATATACAACCTCATTGGAAAATTCCTTATTTGATATTACAACTCCACTGGATCTAATATTTGTATATTCTGGAAGTTCCTGAGACTCTTCTAAAAGGTAAAATATCTCATCATTGGCTTGTCTTCACTAGTGCCTTACACTAGATCCAAAAACACCTTTACTAAGGTTGGAAACTTCTCACGATCATCCCCGAAATTATACATGGGAACTAATTAATCATAAATCCCCCTAATATTAGGATCTCGATGATATGATGAAGGACCCACATTCTAACACAAAATTTATCATGTCTTAGATGGAATATGTGGGTCTCTTGTGACCATTCAATCAGTAACTCAAGAATTATTTCCCATGGGTGACCGAAAAAGAAATACAAAGTCCATTATGCTTCATAAATACCCACATACTTCAAAAATCCATCAAAATTTCAGCATTATGAACATTCATAGGACACCTTGGCCCACACATTCACGTAATTTATGCCATACAACAAATCCATGTTGTCATTAAAACCCTTGAGCAGACCCCCAAATCTTCCTTGATGATCATATGATTCTTTTGTTGGGATGCCTCATCCTAATACATCACATGATTAATCATTTTGGAATTTTTGAGATACATTCCTCTATATGGGTAGCTCAATCCTTGCACATGTGTCATATAGTAACCTTGTTCCATTTGTAATACCCTAGTATTCATTGGAACTAGTAAGCTAGAAAATATTAGCTCGTTACTAGGATGATGAATTCATCTCTTAGTCAGCATGGATAGTAAGAAAACCTATTACCTATAGGATAGTCCTTATGATTATATTTCATCAATCTGATTAGTGATTCGTCATCCAAGGCACATAAAACTCTCTCCTCATTCTTTATGTTCCATGCCATATCTTCCCTCCAAGAAGCATCAGTGTTGACTCCTACAGAGACCATTTGATTCAAAAATTAGGTCAATTATTTTTGTCTAGTTATAAAAATTAATTTGAAATTTAATTTCATTGAGATCATTCACTGAGGTCCAAATCATATTTTTCACTTAACGAAGATGCTTATTGGGGTGTTTGGATTGATGAGAAGCATTTGCGGAGAAAAGGTCCATAAATCCAGTTTGCTAAGAAAAATTCAAGAAACATGATTTTAGGACATCTTAATATCTATGAAAATATTGAAAAGTGAATTTAATCTCTTGAATTTATAATGTATTTCGGGGGATCTTCTATTTAATGGTGTATGGATATCTCAGGCATTGCGAGGACCTTCTTGCCAATGACCACCATTAGTATGCTCTCATACTGACCTTCGTGAGTGTTCATTGAGAAAGAGACTTGATTTAAAATATTTAGTTATTCATACTCAAAATATGACCATAATTTTCCCTAGTCTCCCATCTTAGGGGTGGATTTGATTGATGCAAAAATATGTGTTTGAAGAAAATTCTGAAAGAAATCACTGTCAGTTAAGAGAAAATCCTTCCTCAAACAGCCCAAACCATTCTTAAGTGTCTTATTCATGAATACATTCTCATTAATCTTCCTCCAAAGATCATGACGTTCCTTGGATGAGTGATTCCTTCAAAACCTCACAATTCATTAATGTTAAATGTATACCCAAAAAGATTCAGAATTGTGGATCACTTTGCGAACACTTAAAGCATTGATTTTATCTTTGTGTGTGCAAAATTGGGACTCATGATGTTGCGAACATTCATGAAGCCCACCAATTCTTCAAAATAATGTCTAACTTTCATGAAAATGATTTCCTATAAATTCCCCCTTGGTTATGACATTTTAGGTATGATTGATGATATTTCAACTTCAAAAACCGCACATGACTCCAGAATCTCTTAAGCATCGTTTACCAGTGGAAAATCGATCATCTAAGGTATCTATGTTTTAAAAAATCCCATTTCCATATATTCATAAGTGGATCCACTATAGTTGGAGATTAAGTTCGTGAAATCCCAATACATTCATGAATGAATATGTCCATCTTTGTAACATGAGGCTTCACAAAGCCTGCAGCCTTTCCGAAGCAATCTCCTCATGAATCTTGGGCTCCCTATAGGGAAAGGTAAGAGTGTTTCATGATTTATATGCCTTCATGAATCCCCTTCCCTATTATAAATATATTAAAACACATTCCATAAAGTCCCCATGATTTTCGAAGACCCCATCATGGGACACTCCATGGTTCCCCCATTTTGCTAAACCTTCTTTATGAACAATGAGTGTCCAGGTCACCCACACTATTCCTGGACCAATCCAGCTGCTCATAGAGGCCCTATGTGAAATGCTCCACCAACTCTTGTGTCCTTAATTTTCATTCCAAGTGTGTATTTATATTAGTAAATGGATTGGTCTTTTTAAAATATTTATTTTTACCCATATTGGTTCTTAGCATATGGACTCTAATGTGGACCACAAGATAAACCACTCATCCCAAACCTCCCAGAGTTGTTCCCTAGAAGAACCAAATACATGAAGGCTCTTCTCCACTCATTTCTCAATGGAGAGTTTTATCTTTAGTTTAGAACAAACATGATACATGATATTAAACATAAAAATTTATAACTGAAGTGTAACAACCCAAAATTCTTTAAATGGAATTAAATTTAATTATATATACACGTGTTTTATAAAAATGGAAGGCAAGAAAATCATGACAGAAAATGATTTATTTCATTAATTGAGAACATTAAAATTATAAAATAAAAATTGGAATGAGAATTGAAAATATTAATATTTGTAAATAAATAAAAACATATAAAATCATAAAATATTAAAATTAGCATCATTTTTGACCCCATAGAATAATAGAATCCATGATCAAAAAAATTAAAATAAAGAAAATCATTACTAATCTAATTGATATAGTGTATGGTAAATAAAATAACCAAAAGGAATTTTTAGGTGATAATAAAACCTTTGGAATAGTGATATGCCCATTGTAATAGTAACATGACTATTTAAAATAGTCACTAGATCATTAGAAAGAGAATCATGACCATTGGTCAAAATGACAATTGCTTAATATAATCATTGGGAATTATGACTATTGGAAATAATACTACCATTATAATTGGTTTATAAATTTTTGTAAAAAGATAATTGTTTTAGCAGGGATAAATAAAGTCCAAAACTAGTCAGATCATTTCCATTGATTCCCATTTATCAAAAAATTGGAGGGATGTCGTATCACTGGATTTTACCCTTGAACTAGCCAAGATGATCCTTAGAAAAGTTATGCTCGAGGAGAAATGACAATGGGGGAAGTTAATGTTAGTGGAAATCACCACTATGTCAATGTCATATGAGACACCCCATAAAATTAATACAACCACACACCATCCCCTAAAAGTGTATGATAGTGTAATAAATGGTTTTGTGTCCATAAATTAGTTGTATAAAAGTGTAATTTACTTTTTGAAAATTAAATAGTTGTTTCTTCAATTATTTTTTTAGTAAAAACAAATGAATGTATGAAAAATATCAAAAATATATTTTCCATGTACAAATAAAAAATTATTTTATCTTTATAAAATATATACATTTATAATGAATTCAGGTATTCTAAATAAAAGTTATTTTTAGGTAATAGTTATACAAAACAATATTGATTTAAATATAAATGATTATATAGTTTTATAATATTTCATGTAATTTTTATGACTGTGGGAATGTTGATTATAGCGTAAAAACTGTAATTGTTTAATAAATAATTTTTCTATTAAGGATTAAATTCTCATATTTATAGAATAATTTTGACAAAGTAACCATTATATGTGAAATTATCATTTAGAAATTCGTTTAGTGTAAAATTTTGAGAATTTTATAAAATATTAATTTTTCATTGTATAATATTTTTTTTGTTAAATATATTTTATGCCTTTATAATGTTTTAATAGTGATGTAATAATTTATAAAACATAATATATTGAAAAAATATGTATTTTTTCAAATATATAATTTTAGTGTAAAACAATTATTTTTCCAAATCTTATAAAACATTCTAAATTCTATAATTTTAATTAAGGTTCTAAAAACTATTTTTTTGGAAAAATTATTTTCTCTGGCTAAAATTATTATAAAATATTTTATTTCTATTCTAAAACTCAAATATTTCAAAAATAACTGGGTTTATTTCCTAAAAAATTATCCAAAACCACGGGTAACGAAATGTTTGTCTACATTTTTTGTTTCTAAATCCATCATTTGATGTCTTTATCCACTCTTTTTTATGTTATGTATACCACACACTAGTTTTATTTGTGGTTATTCATTTAGATGTAATTATACATCATTTATTAGGCATTACAATGCATGAAACCAATATTCTCATCTCAGGGGTTGAAAATGAAGAATTTGTCAAGTCTTTAAACAAAAATGTACTCAATGAATATCTATGAAACATGTTCATTATTCTCCATTGATTGTTAATGAAATGATTTATGATATACGTAGAACACATGAATAAAAAAATGTTAAGCATTCCCCAAATAGAAATGATATTCATTGGTTAATAAATTAATCCTTAGATATGACATTTTTAGGATACTTTTGTATATAATCTTATTAATATGTGTTACAAAACTTTGGTGATGATCCTTGTGGATATGATTATGAATTTCTCATTATTATTTCATAAATACATTACCAATTTATTCCTCATCTACTTATGATTATTATGACTTATTGTTCCAAATGTTTTATCCATGATTATTTCTCATGTTCAATTTCCTTCGTTTATCCCATACTGGGATTTATAATAACTATTTTATATTGATGGATTCCCCTAGGACATATCTTGTAGTAAAGACATATTTGATGGAATAATAAAGGTTTATTTCAAAATTATTAAATAATGTTGATGTCTATATTGTCCTTATGCACCTTATTTATTATGTACCTATTTTTCATAACATTAATCCTCAAAAGCTACTTTTTAGTAATGAATGTAATATTGGATTGAAGAATTGTGTTAAAAATCATGTATTACAAATGTGGGCTAGCATAGTCGGTATGAAAGAAATTTTTAGTTATATTTAAAAAAGATAACTATAAAACATTAATAAAAAACCCAGTGAGATGTCTAAATATAGAAAAAACCAAATTTTTTCTAATGTATAAATAGAGTGGATTCCAAGAAATAAAATCATTTTATAGATAGTATAACTACATGCCGGCCTTTACATTGATTTATTGCAGTAATAACCATGAAATGGATGATTGGGTTTTAACTCAATCATCACCCAATTTACGATAAATAAGATTTTTTCAAACCTAGTTTAATAACCTGCATAGATATTATTTGGTTAAAAGAAATCTTTTTATTAACCATTATTAAGATTATATAGATAATGTAATTTTTTTGGTAGAAGTATGTTGTACAAGAAGCATGATATTATAAAATATTAGGATTAATATTTCTATTAGACTTATTATTAAAATACTGATAATTGTATCAAATTTATCACACGAGTTGTCATCTTTTATTAGAATTGAATGAAATATAATGACTCGTGTAAATAATGGATGCAATAGACAATACTATAATGACATTCCCAATATGGGGGGAGGGGATAGAGTATGAAACACCATGATTATGTCAAATCAGATAAATATAGTCATGAATAATAACCAAAACCTTGTGGATTGTCAATAATACCTATGTAAAAAATATTAGTTTAGTACATCATGAATTAATGGCCATGTATTTTTATTTGTACTTATGATCCAATAATCACAAATGAATTGATCAATACAATAGAAAAGTTATTTTATTTTCCTCATTATTCTAAGAAAGATAATGTTGCATTCTCCTTATATATCTTAGAGGGAGAAGTTAAACTATAGTGGAAACTAATTAAGAACACTTTGACAAAAGATTAGTTTTAATCAATGTAATTGTAATACATCAAAAATTTATTTTTCAAAATATATCTTCCTCATACCATTCGAAATACAATTGATAGGGAATTACCTAATATAAATAAAAAGGAAACTTATTTGTTGGGGAATTATGAGATGAACCTCATGAGGTTTTTCCATTCCTCTTCAATATTTTTCATCAATTAAAATTGGAGGATCTATTGATTTTTTAGTTAGATGAGACCACATATATAGAAAGCATTAGAAATATGAGACTTTAGGAGTCAAAAAATGATTGTATTATGTGATCTAGAATTTGAAATAGAGTTTTTAGGTGGATCGTGAATTCATGGATAAAATTATAATATGAAAAAAAACATGGGAAACATTAGACATAATCTTTATTGATATAAATTAAAACATCCCATATACAAAAAATGTGGAAAGAATAATTTAAGAAATTGTTTTCATGATAGTGTAAATTTATATAAGCATGGTATAAATATAAAAATAGGTTAAAATTTAAATTTTGATTTAAAGTATCAACATATCAATTCCACAGATATAATGAATATGGTGAAAGAATAATGATTCATGTATAGTGAGCATGGAGATTTCTCAAAATAGTGTCCAAATCTGAAGATAATATAGGGAACCATCCATCAACCCTCATTGAATTAAAGCGATAAAGATAATTATTTTTCAATTATAAAGGAAAAAGTTCTGGCACCAAATGATGTTGTGGAATGTAAAATCATCATTCACTAATATCTAGAAATTATTTTGGTATGATAAATTCTTTTATTTCATTAAAGTAGTCAACGATAAGCATGTTAATTCTGAAAATTCAAGTGGAAGAGTTTTCAGTCATAAAACATAGAGGAACTATTCCAGAATCAAGGATATGTAGGGATTCCCCTATTAAATTTCGTGGTTAAATTTCTTCTCAAACATAGGGGTCAATCCAATGGTGGAATTTGGCCTAATATATTTGTTGGATTGATAATCAAAATATAATTACAAAATAAATTCTTTCATGAATTTAATTTAAATTTAATTATATATATAACCTATAATTATATTAAATTTTATATATCACATCCATGTCCTTTCCAAGAAATACATCTGAATTAATTTTTTATAAAAACCATTAGTGATAAATAAGAAGAAAGAGAATATAAAAATAAAAAAATATCTATTTTTATAAGTAAATTGATTGATTTTATAAAGAGTTACCCAAACCTACTGTAGAATGAAATATAGAGTTATCAATTGAACTAACACTTAAATGATATCCAATATCAATTACCCCATATAGACAGAATTATTTTGATTAATATGAATTAAATAAGATACACTGTGATCTTTTGGATAATTGTTTTATTCATTTGAGTGTATCTCATTAGGGAGAACATGAGGTCTTTGTAAAGAATAATGATAAATCAATGTGACTATAAATTGATTATAGATAGTTTTATGGGATCATCATGAATAAAAATTAATCACTTCCAAGTATTTTTTATATTTCCAATGAGCTATGAGGGGATGAATTCATCTCTAATATGGACCTATAATGAAGGAATCATCAGTTAAGTGTGATGAAAGAACATATATAATAGTCTACCTTTTGAAAAAATGGAAAATATACATTTTTTGATATTTCCTTCGTCTTGACTAATTTTCCGTCCATGTTTATCAATCTAATGAATGAAGTCTTTGGGGAATACCTTGAAAAAATGTTAGTGGTATTCATTTATAAAATTCTTATATATTCCCAAATTCATGAGGTGAATTTGGATTATCTATAGGATATATTAATAACTCAGTTGAAAGAATTTTTTTTTGGTAAATTGATAAAATTGTATTTTTGGTTATAATAATTCACATTGTTAGAAAATATTTTTACTAGTTATGTAATATTGGTAGAACCATAAAATAAAATGGTTGTTGAGGATTGGCCAAGTCCTATAGTTTTCAATGAGTTATGTAGCTTATTTATTCTACAATAATACCATATAATGTTTTTGAAAAAAATTCATTACTTACTAATCCACTATCTAAGTGATATGGAAATGGGGGATAGTTTACCTCGACAAAGGAGTATGAAAAAAATTTCATTAAACTAGTATAATGTTAGTTAGTAAACCTGAGGAAAATTTACAATATAATATGGAAGGATTAGTCATTAGTGTCAATAAAACCATGATGGAACATGGATGTGTATCCCTTAAAAGTAAAACATAGATTGCATATGTGTCACACTAGTAAAAGCATCCTGAACATTTTTTCCAAACCATTATTTGGAGTTAGTGGTAGTTATCCTTCCTATAAGGTTATATAGAATCTATCATTATTAAGAGAAGTGTTTTATATACACAAACCAATAGATTATAAAGTACATATTCACATAAAAATAAGTAAACATAATACAATGTATGTGGTTATAACTTCTTAATAACTATGATTCTTCTATCCGTTATCACCCCAAAAAAGAAAAAGAAGTTGATGATCTTTTGAGTTGGAAAGATGAAATTGTTAATATGATGATTGTGATTTAAGGATATTAATTAATCGATGGCTTTTTTCATAAGTTAATGGGTATTATCAATACATTAAAAAATGATTTCCCAACCATCATTCGCATGAATATCACAAAATAACAAATAGATTATAAAAAAAATAAAGAGATTATCCTAAAATATTAATGAAGACACAAGATGTGAGAAATTGGAATTTTTATCGGTTAAATATTGATCAATATGGAGTAATTATTTTTTCTTATAAGCCTATGTATCCCATCCAAAAGATATATAATGAATTAATTGATAGATGAAGATCATATCCTTTCATCCTATTTTAATCGTAAAATCACTGAAAAATAATTAGATATTTATTAGTCCGTTTTTTGTGGGATAATACGAAAAGGGGAATTACTGATTATATTGTAGCATTAATGGTTTTTCAGTAAGTTGATGATGAGTGAAAACTACACTAAAGTGTGTTTAATCCCCTACCCATACCTGTATGTAAGTGCAATAAAATCACTATTCACTTTTTCACCAGCTATCCGATGACATTTAGAGGAAATAATTATATACGGGTAATAATTGATAGATTAACAATGATAGTTTATTTTATAGCTATATTAGAAGATTTTCCCCTCATTTTCCTTAATTATGTATATAATCAATATGTGGCGAGACTTCATGGGGAACCACTATCAATTGTTTCATACTTTCAAACAAGATTTAATTTTATGTTCTTGTGCTACCTTAAAAATGCAATGAATATAAAATTAAATCATAGTACGACATATAATACCTAAACATATGAGATTTCATAGAGTAATATTCAAAAACATAAAACTCATGTTGTGGGTTAGTTCACATTATTTTCAATGGAGTAAGGATCCACATTATCCACTTATTTAATTATCCTATAATAACAGTTTTCCCTTGATGATTCCAATGGATCCTTATGAAGAATACAATGGGAAGAGGTTCAGAACTATAAAATATTGTAATAAATTTATATAAGGAAACCTATTAGGTTCCTATGTTATGAAAGAAAATTTTAGAAGATACAAGGGTTTTAATAACATATCAACCCTTTTGGCGTTGAAACAAGGTATGATTCCAATAAAATGAAGGACATTGATTTTGAGGTCATGAATCACATATTTCAGAAAATATATCCATAAAAATGGGTCATGGGTTTCTTAATGAAGAAGAACCTGATTAAAAGTTACATTGGACCTTTTGAGATTCTAGATCATTTTGGAACAGTTTCTTATCAGGTAGAAATACCTCAAAATAATTTCAATTTAAAATATGACATCCACATGTTTCTATTAAGAAATTATATTTTATACACAACACATATACAAAAACAAAATAAATAGAATTTTAATGTGATTTTTTATGAAGAATAACCAATTACTACACATGTAAAAATTGAAAATTTTCTTAAGGAATAAGATTACTGGACTTGTGAATGCCTTGTAAAGAAATCCCACATTTTAGGAGGCAATATGGGATCCTAAAAAAGTGATGAAGGTGAAGTACCCCCATTATTTTAGATGTTAGAAACCGATTCCTAGTTGAAATTTTCCCAGGGGGATCATGTAACCGAAAAAATAAATAATTTTAGTTTCTTCTTATTATATATAATTTATTCCTATGAATGAAACCAAAATTAATAGCGAAAAAATGATTTATTACATTAATTGAGAACATGTGATTTATAGAATAAAAATAGTAATAAGAGATGAAAATAAATAATGTGTAGAAAGATATAGAAACTAAATTAAAATAATAGGAAAATTGTGGTCATATTAATCCCCTAAAATCATCACATCCATATAAAAAATTGTAAAAGTAAGACAAAACATTAGTAATAAATTATGCATACTAGACATGGGAAAATATTAGGGAATTGAGGTTAATAATGAATGAAGGAATTTATATGTATTTTTATGTAGTAATATGATCATTGTAACAATAACAAGTTTATTAAGAATAGTGACCTTACATTTAGAAATAGTGACATGATTGTTGGTCAATATGACCATTGGTAAATATTACTATTGTTAATAATGTTACAATTAGAATTTTTATATAAAGGGTAACAATAAAGGAAATTTTTTTTGTAGGAGGAAGATATGTTGGACTCAACTAGAAGGATCATTCCCTTTGTAGTCAATTTATCATAACTTTGGAAAGTGGTAGGTTAACTGAGGATCCACCTTGAATAATTAAAATAAGAGAATCAACATGTATGGATCAAGCTAAATTGGCTATGAGATCAGTTATTGTTTTTTTGAGATCACAGCTAGGACACTCTTATTTGAGCTGCCCAATAAAAGTTCTACCATCACAAAACGTACACTTATAGTGTATTCCATTGTAAAGATGGGTTATGTATATAGAACATAGTATTATAAAGGTGTAATTTTCATTTTGTAAATGAAACTATGGTTTCTTCAATATGATTCTTAAAACAGATAACCATGAATGTTTGATGAATATGAAAAGTAGATTTTTAGATACAAAAAATACTAATTCTACTTTCAAAAAATATATAAATTTTATAATAGATTCGATTATCACAGATAATTTTTTCATGAAGTTGTAATATAAAAAACTATTTATTTATAAATAAATCGTAATGTAATTTAATAATGTCTAATAAATTTTTTGTAAGTGTCAAAAATTTGATTTTGTCAAAAAAAATTTATTTTTCAACAAACAAGAATTTTTATTTTAAAGATACAATTATTATATTCTGAAAATTATTGTGATAAATATACTCTATATCTTAAATTATCTCGTTAAAAATTTGTTAGGGTGAAAAATTGTTAATTTTATACAGAAAATTATTTTTAATTAATAGTAAAAAAAGAAAAATCTATGTTTTTTATATATTTTATGACTACCTAAATATATAATAATTATGTAATATAGAATAAAATATAATCCATGAAAAAAATAAGTTATTTTATTAATAAATTAAATTTATATTGATATAAATTTAATTTCAAATGATGTAAACAACTTTCCAATGTCAAAAATGGAAATTAATGTCTTAAAATGTCATTTTTTGGAAAAATTATTTTTCTTTTCCAAATGTAATATAAAATATTGAATTGAAGTTAGGAATCAAAAATATATCAAAAACCAATTTTTTGTTTCATAAATCTTTATCTATATCCATGGGTAGACTAATGGTTTTACAATTTTATCAACCTAATTTTCTAAGGTCACTTTTCAAAAAATAATAAAAAAATCCTCCCACATTATTTACAAATTCCCACCTATCCACCAAATTTTATTCAAACCCAAGTAATTAAGTATGAAATTGCCCTAATTTACCCCCACTATATCCTTTACAGGTTGTTTATAAGGTTCTATGGATCTCTCCTTATTATTTAAGAATCTATCAATCAAGGTAACAAATTCTCTTGCCCTCTATTATTTCCTATGTAATTACTTTGTAGTTAGTATTATAATATCCAATTAATTATGTTCTAGTTCATGTTTTATCATTTAATTAATAGAATTATGTTTTTCCCTCAATGAGATATATTCATTCTCTATCATTATGAATATTTAAAAAACCTCTTTCAAAACGATTTAATGTATCAAAATTATCATTTGAGTTCTCCTTCATCTATTTTTATGATATGAATACCCAAAACTATTTTTATTTAAGGGTATTCATAATGATATAATTTTACATCATTGATTAGGTATTACCATTTATAAAACCCATATTCCCATAATATTGGTTAACAAGGATTAAATGTTAAAGTCTTTTAACACCCATAGAATCAATTATTTTATATAAAACACATTACTTATTATCCATGGGTTATACATGAAATGTTTCATTATCAACATGATAAAAATTATTTAAAACATATATATTATCCTCTTTAATAATTTTACAATGAATTTAGTAAATAATTAATCTTTAGAGATGACATATTTATGAAAACATGATGATTAAACTTCATAATACCTATTACGACACTATATTGATGAACCACAGTGATATGATTATGAATGTATTACTATTGTATTATATCCACATTTATATATTATTTATCATGTAATTATAATTATTATCTCATGCTATGCCTCTTTTTTCCATGATGATTAGTCATGTTTCATTTTCTTAATTTATCCCATACTAGGATTTATGATCACTATTTTGTTTTGATTTATATCCCTAGGATATCACTTATTATGAGTTAAATTGGGATAGAATAGTATATTATTCTTTCAATAGGATTAAATAACGAATAGTTATATTTTTCCTTATGCACTCCATGTATAATTTAACTATTTTCCATGAAAATAATCATAAAAATATCATTTTAAGTTATTAATTTAATAATTTATATAAAATAATGTTAAAATATTATTTTAAATCAGTGGCTAATAAGATAATATGGGAGAGGAATTATTTTATACGTAATGTTTGCTCAAATGAATCAAATTCATTGATAAAAATGGAAGAGGTGTTTATTACATTGTCAATTAATTAAAGGTTTCTCAAGAAGAAATTTTTTTAAAAAAAAATTCTTGGTCACCACACATTCCCACTATAATATGTCGAATTATATAGCCTAATTGTAAAAAACCAACCCTAATATAGACAAAAACTAGTACTCAAACTGACTTGTCACATACATAAAATAATTTTTAATTCATAAGGGCTCATGAAAAGAACCCATGTATCAAAAAACTATAGGGAATGATTTCCCCCAATATAAAAAAGACAACATTGAATATATATATATATATTAATAGACGGAATAAATATTGGAAGAGATAACATGAAACATGTTCCATAACTAAATAGAAACAATATAAGTGATACTTCCCAAAAGTAACTAAAATAACTCAATGTTTCGAGTGAAATAATAATAGAAAAAACCCAAAATGAGAATCAAATACCTTATGTGATAAGTGAAAATGTTTTGATATCTCACCAAAATCATCCTAACTCGGATAAAAGAATCTGCACCACAAGAATACGGTTCTTTTCCTTTCACACACATGAAAATACATAATAATGTCCATAAAATGTCCAAGGGGTGTGTAGTGTGTGAGCTAATAGAATCTGTAGGATCTTACAAAGGAGTTCAATAATGAGTCTCTATGAAAAAGTAATAATAACATCACATTTAAAAGAAAAATACATGATAAACTGTAAAACATGTTTTATATCCAAGGCATGGTAAAATTTCCACTTTTTACCACATATACAAATAATCTTGGTAAAACCATTTCAAAGCATAACACATATATCAAAGAGTATAATCAAAGACAAGATGTATAACTTAAAACCAAAGGTAATATTATACAAAAGATCACTAATAAAAATTAAATCATGAACCTTCATTCCCAAACATAGATAAGCATACAGATGAAGTCCCTTGAAATACGCATCACATATAGAGAATAATGAAACACCCCCAAAAAGTGCACACCATGATAGCTTCTAATAATTCCATAGAAAAATGGGACATGGGAGATTAGGAAAATTACTTCAATGATCCCCTCACCATTATCCATGGATAAAGATTATTACCACACCTTCCACCAAAGTACCAAAGGCATACCATGTGCTAAATTTTCCAAAACATTTCATCAAAAATATGCATGAAATCAATTACTAAAACCCATTTCAAAATTCATTCAAAATACATTTTTTAAATAAGGTAAAATCTAATTTTCACAAAATCAAATTTGGACAATGAAAAAAATAAATTAATCAATAATTATATTTTATTTATAAATCATTTTATAAAACCAGAGTTATAATGATTCATCCAATATAATCTTGATACAAACCACATACCTTAAACTTTGGTTGCACATGCCCAACATTGGATCCAAAACCATGGGAAGGAACAAAAAATTAAAAATAAAGGCCCTACCTATGATTTTCACACCTTACAAATTATTCCACAAAAACTAATGTTAAGAACGAGGTTATGGAACACTTTCCTCATAGAAATAACAGCAGCCACACCATGACAAATAAAAGACATTCCCCAAGAAGAATATCACACTTCAGAACTCTAAATGTTCAATAAGAAGGTCCCAAAAATATAAAAATATCTAAACATTTAAAACATATAAACTTCTATGACCAGCAGTAATGAACAATTAGAAATATCACATACTTAGAGATACAATATTCAATAACCATGGATATCAATAGCCAAAAAAATGACCTTGAAGGAGAGGAGGTCCCCCAAATTTCATGGGAGGGTCCTAGGTTTTGAGAGAGAATCATGCATGTTGAATGAAAATAAGATCATACATTAAACCTAGTTGAAACCAATTGTCCTAAATAATTCATAAAGTGAACCCCATTCGTGATTTTAAATTTCAAATTTTGGAGATATGCCAAAGTAAGTGTTGCCTTGGATTTAAAATAACACCAATAGACCTTTTCAAAATGCAAACCAGTTTCACAGCTTTTAAACATTTCATCCTCTAAACTATTTCATAGAATCTACCTAGAAAATTATTCACATTAGGTAACAGGTTCATGATATGAAACTATAAATCTGGTAGTTCATAGTCCTTATTTTTAAGAAAAAACCAAATCCACCTATAGAACATTAAAAACACAATGTGAATAGTCGAAATCATTTAAAAAAATTACATATGAAATATAGTAATTCAAACACACATACTTCCCTGAACATTATATCATTTCCCCCAATAAACAATAATTATCTTGAAAGGTCAAAAACACAAACAAAAAATACATAAGAAAAAGGTGAGATGTGAAATACCTAAAATAAGGTAACGAGATGTTACAAATTCCACACCATAAAACATTTTAGCCCTGGGACATCATGTGGAAGAATGGTGCTCTATAAAGTGGAATCCCTACTTCTCCCTTGCAAACAAGTTATGATCCTATGTCTTGTGAGAATATGATCAATGTTCTTATGACACAATGACTAACGGGATAAAAGTCTTATATAGGTATTTTACCTGAAATTCAAAAATCACAAATGGATGCTCAAAATCAGAAAATTATGGCTCTGTCTCAATCTCTCCCCAACTCATAAAATAAGAAAGATAATAAAGATATTTCTTAACATGAGTTATAATAAAAACATAATTCATTAATATAAATGTTATTGGAAACTCTAACTAACAGGAAACCTACACAATACACACAGTGAACTCAAATAACCTAACCTATCTCAATGAGAAATTAAACTATTTTCAAAGATGGCGGTGAAAAAAATGGGGACAAAAATTCACGAAAACCCATTCACATATGGAAATATCCAAAGGAAATTTTTTTTGATCCTCATAAAATTTCTACCAACTCTTATTTGTAACCATATTCTAATGTATGTCCTCAATCATCATCAATTTATCCTGAATAAGACTCATTCCTACTAATAAAAAATAAACCACCTCTTACTAACAAAAATGCTACATTCATGGGAGACCATAAAAATCCATAACGGGGTCCATTTTGATCAATGAATAATAAATATTGTTATAAAATAACACATCCATCCCCAAATGGCAATCACATGGTACCCCAAAATCCACGATGAAGGAATGAATCATATCATATAGGTTATAAATAACATTCTCAGTCTAGATGGATATCTTTGGATGGTAAGTAATACTCAACCTAACCTGATTCTCCATTATCTCATGGATAATACAATGGAATCATGAATTAAACCAATGGCCCCAATACGAATTAATATAAGAGGGAACGGCAAGAAACCTCATGATCTCCTACACATATAACATACCCAAAAATTCAAATTTAGTGGGGTCCTTGATCATAATTGAAATAAAAAATTTCATAAATTGGTTAATCACCATCCATATAATATTCTTACCTCAGATAGTTTACGGTAAACACATAAATAATTCCATGTAAACAACATCCCATTTCCATACTAGCACCAAAAAAAGATATAGAAACCCAGATGTTTTCAAATCCTATTCCTTTATGAGTTGGATGGAGAAATAGTAGGACAAAAAATCCCTAATTTCCATTATTTTAAACTGCCTCTGTAATTTTTTGTCACATTATAATACATATTGATTCTTCAATGATGGAAAACCATGAAAAATTATGACAGTCAAAAAAAATTGAACTCATCATGGATATTGGAATGATAATATGATCCCCAAAATAGAGATTCCAATATTAAGTTAGAGACCAACAAAAATATCTCTCCCTATATAATGTTATTCTCAAATTTATGTAAACCAATTATCCTGATGGTGACCAATATAATAAAATAATGGTTATGAGATGAAAAATGAACACCGGTCAAAACCATCCGTAAAATATCATCCAAAGAATCCATATGAAACTCATCAAATATTTTTATATGGTTTCACTCATACTTTGACTCTAGAACTTCCTGTGATGCAAAATTCCATAAAAAGTCATCCACAATAACATTCCATTACCCATTGTGTAGGTTATGTCATAGATAAATATCTAAATGTATTATACTCATTGCCTCTTTCTGAGATTTATGCTTTTTTGATAAATGATATAAATAAAAAATTTAGTGTTAGAATAGACAATGAATATTTCCCCAAAATTGCTACCAAATCTTAATCACATGCATAAATATGGAAATCTCTAAATCATGAGTATGATAGTTCCTTTTATGTGGATGAATTTGATGAGATCCACTGTCCACAACATGAACATTCTACATAGGCATGCAACCTAGACCAACACCAAAATCATCACAGTACACTACATATTCCTTTCTAGGATTAGGTAAGATTATAAAATGTGTTTTGGTTATAAACCATTTAAATTTGTCATAAAAACACTAAAATTTCAAATTCTATCATATTTTTACCCCTTTCATGTAAAGAAAAATAAAAGGTGATGGAAACTTTCATGAATCCCTGACAAAACCTTTGATAGTATCCATGAAGACCATAGATGCTCTGAATCTCAAATATATTTCACAGATGCTATCATTAAAATAAATCATTTACACTCTCATGATAAACTCATAATAAACATTTAGAAATAATGTGTCTCAAGAACATCACTTCTTCAAACAAGAAAATAAATTTTAAAAACATTACAGATACAAGGTGAATCCTTAGTATTTATAGAATTACACTCAATTGGTGCTGATGCTCACACACAAAACTAAAATAAACCATTTTATCATTTATGGGCAGTACCATAAAATTTCCTAGAAACTGATGGAATATCTAATTTATCAATTCCAAAAAAAATATAGCAGGATTAGTCAGAACTAATGGAATCAAAAGATTTTTTTGATGTCTATCCCATCTCCTAAAATTTATATTGGGTATATCTTAATCCTGCACTCAAAACTGATGATATCCCAAACAAATATTGAACTTACAAAACCACTTTCACCCTTTAACTGGTAAATCAAATAAACAATTTGTGGAAAAGGATATATTTTATTAACTATTGCACAATTCAAATTCTGATAGTTGACACACATTCATAGGGAACTATCTACCGGGGAAAAGAAAACAGGTGATCCCCCTGGAGAAATACTAGTGTGAACAAAACATTTCACCATCAGACCATCTAAATGATTATAACGGTCATTTATCTCCATTGGTTCTATATGAAATTAGGGTATTAAAATGGGCTCTATAGTTGAAAATAGGTCAATTGTGAAATCTACCTCCCTCTACAGGGGAATACTGGAGAAGTCATCTGAAAAAATGTAAGGAAATCCCTAAAAGAATATGGGAATATAAACAATAGAAGAAAATATACTAGGATTAACTACAATTGTTGCAAAAAAACACTCGATCTCTGATTGGGTAGGTCCTACATGACCATACCTTGGATCCCACTCTCCCTTACACACTCTAGATCTCAAATTTATAGAATACAATGATGCAAACCAATGATGAGAATCAATCTCAACATAATGACAAATTAACCAGTCGATCCCAATGATTACATTGAACCAATCCAAATCAAGAATGAAAAAATCATAGACTAACACAACATAAATTATGACCATCAAAAAATAAGGAAGAAACCCCTGTATTTTCTCTCCCCAATAGGTTCATATAAATATATAATAATGCACATGATCTCTATTTGAAAATTAACAATATTAAAAAGGATGAAACAAATGAGTATGAGGAATTGGTATCAAAAAAAGAATCAACTAGAGAATATGAAATTAAAATGGTACTTATCACTTCCATTTGGAGAATTCAAACCTTCTTCGGAAACTCATATACTATGTGAAGGTGCTTCACACCTAAGGCATATAGTCATATCCCTATAGTCCTTGAATCATCAGACTGTTTGATATTAGTATTTGGAGTCAATGATCCCTAACCAAAACGATGCAATGACAGAGCCAGATTGAATTGTTTAAAATAATTTTCATGGCCCCAACAATTAAAAATATTTTTAGGTGAATTAAAATACCATTGTATGTATTCGACAATGGAAAATTGTTAACAATTAGGGGAACATTACCGGTTGTAACTAATGGTGTGGAGGATACCCCTAATTGAGAAATACCACCACCACCACTATGATGCTCATATCACTTCATCTTCTTTCCTTGTGTGTCACTAATAATTCATGTGGGTGGAATATAAGGGGTAGAATGACCTAAAATAAATTCTATATATATCACTTCGATTAAATACATATTTAGATTCTTTATGTAGATAGAAATATTAAACATATATACATGCAATATTGTATTTAATAACAAACCCTGTAGGTTATTCAATGTTATTAGATTATCATTATTTACCTCCTTTAGAAGGAAAACAACTATCCCCATGAACTAATTGGAGTACACTAAAAAAGAATGATCTCCTGACTGAATGGAGAGGTGCTCTAGAGACCTTTCCATCATCAAAGGCACATGAAAAACTATTGTAAGAAGGGAGTCATGAAACACTTTCATTAAAAGACCACGTGTCTTTCCATCTAAACCATGGAATCCATCAACCAATTGCTTGGACCCTTTAGAAAGAAGGCTACACACATCACCTTAATATTCCATGGTGTATATAGAAAGTTTATGATCTGATCAATCATGTATAGATAGTCCTTTATATATTGATATTCATTTGTATCTGTTATGGTTAGTGTTTTCTGGTAAAATAAATCATGTGATCAATCCCTTTCTTCAGCAGCACTTGGTTGTACCTCAACAACTACATTTTATACTTTTGGTACATTTCGGTTCATGGTGTGAACTACTTCCATGAGCATATCTATTTGATTCTGATCTTAAGGATGATTCTCTTAAGAAGCATCCACAAGACCCTCATGTGGAACATGTAGAAGATGTCTCAGAGGCATATCATTGCACATCAAAAATAGAATATGTGATCAAATGATTATAAAAATATTAGTTAAAACTATAATACATAAGAATAAAACTGATATTAAGATAAAGAACACAAAACAGAAATCACACTTCCAGAAATCCAATAGTAACATGAGTCTCATCATGATAAGAGCTGACGAGGCACCCACTAAAACATACCACTCATGGTCTAAATAATCTATCTCTTGTCAACCAACTTCCAAAAACTTATACCAAACAATATTTTGAAACCAAACTATAAAAAACCAACATAGATAACCACAAAAATGAATAAAGGACCCAACCTATCAGATACCCAAATTTTGTTCTTAATCCCAATAAGCCAGTGATTATTAAAAAGGCATCAACAACAACCAGATGGAATTATTTCACCCAAAATGAATAAAAAACAGAGGATATATATATTTTAGGAAGATAATGGAAAATATATCATAAAATATATTCCATTACTAAAATGAAATAGAAAAAAAGATATATCCTAAATGTAGATAGAAAATATCCATGTTATGAGTCCTAAAACAGTGAAAAAACTAAAAATGAGAAATTGATAGTCCATGTAATAAGAGGACCTCATCCTGATATCTAACCACCAGCTACCCAAATCAGTTGATATAAACCTATCCTCCTCAATGAAACACCCATATTTTCCCTGCATCCTAATATTTACCATCATCTATGCACCACCAATGGGGTGCACTGGTTGTGAGGTAACAAGCTCTGTCTAATCCCACCAAGGTGTTCTGTAATATTTTTCTACTCATAAATCATAATATGATAAAATATAAATAAAATAAGTTATGATAATAACTTAAAAGTTTTATATAAAAATAATTATATAAAATTTCAATTTTTCAATAGTTCTGAATAATCAAGGAAAAGTGTTTCAATGAATACCACATTTATCCAAGTAGGCAATCAAAGCCTCTTAGTATAACGAGAAAGAAATTTCCGCATCACTCTGAGGACCAGTATAAGTTATTCTATCTAAAAAACTCATACCCACGTATATATTAACATGTTCATAATGTCCCTATACATAGGTATGAAAACTAGGGAGTAGAATAGTAGTCCAAAAAAGTGAACTTCCTCACATTATGTAATAACCCCAAATTATAATGGGTCTACGAAGTATAAGAACACCCCATGACTATACCCTAAAATAGTATTAATGATAAATGTCTATTACTAAACCATCCACCAATGTTCCCATCATTCACATGACCAATATTTTCCAAAACATTTCATCAATGCAATGCCTGAAACAGATTTTATAAACCCATTTCACAGTGCATTGAATATACCATTTCATTTACCAAAGTAAAGGGAAACCCATCTTTTCACAAAAATTTATTTTTATACAAAAAAAATAAATCAATCAATAATGAAATTTTATTTATAATGTTTTTTATAAAATAGGAAAATTCAAGTATCATCCACCATAAGTTAGATATAGAACCAAATTACATAAATTTGGGTTGAAAATTCCCACAAATGGATCCATAATCATTGCAAAGAATGAAAAAAATCATAAAATATCATTATATGTGATTCACACACCTCAAAATTAATTTTATCACAATAAAAGGTATATAGGGAATTTAGGTCACACATACCATATAAAAATCACAATTGTCTCACTACCACTAACAAAAGATCAACCATACGAAGAATATTGCAAAATAAAAAGAAAAAGGATCAATATAAACATCACAAAAAGATTAATAGATTTTCAAAAAAAAGAAAAAAAATGGTAACATGAATATAATAATTGAATAAATTGAAAGATCACCTACCCAGAGAGATGTTCCACATCCACTACGAGGATCAACTACCAGAAAACTAACAAGTGGGAATGGAGCTCTCAAAAATTTTGCAAGATAGATCTAATGTTTTTAAAGATAAGAGAAAATATTGAGTTAATAAAAAAAACATATAATTTGGTTAAAATTTATGTCCCCAAAAAATTCCCAATGTGAACTCCTTTCATGATGTGAATTTAACAATTTACCATATATTCCAAATAATTTCTCACCTCAGATTAAAAATAACACCGATTAATGTTTCAACTATGTTAATGAGTTTTATGGATGATTAATTTTCATGTTTTAAACTAGTTTATAGAGTTTACATGACAAAATATTCATGTCATTTTACAATTTCACAACATGAAAATGTCTAGTCGGCAATTCACTATCAAAATTCTACTGAAAAAAAACTGAAACATCCTAGGATGATTTCCAAATCCATGCCGAACTATCAAAATAATTTGAATTCTTTTTACAGAAACTCTATTAATTAAAACAATTATAAAATCTTATTTTAAAGTTATTTCACCTAAAAAATAACTCCATCCTCGAAAGGTCTGAAATGCACCCGAATAAAAGTTAAATGAATAGAGTGATGTGAAATTCTGGATATAATGTAGAAGGATGTAAACCAACGTCTTTTTTGTTTGAAAATTCTCTTCATAGAGCATAAATCTTTGTTACATAACATTAAACAATATAGAATTATTCCTTATTTAATGATATTATAATATAAATCATATTATTTTCCCCACAAGACTATAAACTTTTCTATAGTATTCCATACTATGTGACCAAAATCATATTAGAAGGGTATGTTCTATATGTACCAGAACAATAAATGATTATCTAATATGTAAAATCTTGATCTAAATGAGGACCCCTTTTCTTTTCTTAGGGATTTAGGGGTTATGGATATGATATCCACCCTAGACATCATGTTTCACCAAATCTATGGCTATGGTTACTCCTTTATAAGAAAAATGAGCTACTTGATCCATGAAATTCTTGGATATGTATGGACATGTGTATCTCTTATATCATTCGTATATACTACATAGACATCGGGTTTTCACTAATGATGATACATTTATTAATTAACATTGAGTTTCCTCTCTCCTTCCATCTCCAAATAACCCATTCACTTCTCCCCATACTGCCATACATGATTGAGATCTATATAGGGTAACTTTTATTAAAACTATAAGTGGCATGATTACTATCCCTTGGAATATTTTGTGATGTGAATTCATTAATCTTGATCCTAACCACAAATTCTCTATACTCAATTTCATCTTCATATAATTTCTACTCATTCATAACAAGCCTATTTATTTATCAGAATATTTATTTGGAGGATACTATACATTGGGAAGGAAGTTTTTTTAATAACTTCATGTTGAACGATAATAGTTATTATAGAATATGTTGTAAAGATATGCAAATTATACCCAAACATGCATTAAATTCAAATTACACCCATACTCTGTTTTGAGGAATACTATATGTGACCAATCTTTATTTTTGTGCGATGCTTATCTATATAAGACCTCCAAAACATGGTTATTGTTCTACAGTCCTATGCTTAGATGAATTGTTTCTCACTTTAAAGAACTTAATTTTATTTTTGGGCCTCCTCCAATCTAATTGGATCTCCCTTTTTGAGGTTGGAACTGGTATAAAACGATTCTTTTTTCACACGAGTTATATCTTGGTAGAGTCCCCTATAAGAAACACCTCTATTAGTGATTCTAAAATCCAAACTTCAATGTCATCATCACATGATGTTTAATTTCATGACATGTGATCTATCTTAGATGGACTAAAAATAAATAATGTGTCATACTATGAATTGTCTAGTTTCCTATAATGAGACCAATATTCAAGAAAAATCCCCACTAATGTAAAGATCATTATATTTAATCTAATTATTGGAAAATATTCTTTCATCTATGAGATGGTTTTATAATATTTTGATCCATATTGACCATTTTGGTGCTTCCCCACATTGATCAATATGAGGATGATATCATTTACCTTTTTTTATGTGTAATAAAGGTATACATTAGAGCTCTCTAGTATTGGATTTTTCATCCATGAATCTACACTGAGAAAATAACAACATCAATTACCCTATGTAAAAAATCATATCTACAAGGGGCTCCATAACTTGAATTGTGTGTGTCATGATTCTTATTATTTTGGATACTTATTGAGGAATGTATCCTCCAGCCTAGTCATACCGATGAATTATCATCATATCTATTTACCTTTCATCCTAGTGTTTAGATTCTCTCTATTCAAGTCGAGTTTTCTCTAATGGCTTACGCACTAGGTATTATCCCTTATGATAGCTATGTGATGTTTGGTTTTGGATAATACATGATATTTAATAATTCTAGTATCTTCTATATGAGGCCCAACCAAAAATTCCAATAAGGCCCTCAATTTTCCTTGGTGTTTAAATAATAAATAAATCTATTGAAAATAATACAATATTATTTCTCTTTTCTCATGAGTTGTGTATATCTAAAAGATCACCCACAAAAAGGTTCTTATCAAATGAACCAAAATTATTTTTACTGGAGTCATCGTTATATGATATTAAAATTCGTGACATATATCCAATTCCATGTGACATCAAAATATTGGGAATGGTCTACCCCATATGACTATAAAATACTCATTGTGATGCATATGATGTAATATTAATTCATAAATATTCCTTTTAAATATGATCTTGATCTATGTAAGAAAAATTCCCTATGGACAAGAGATCACTCCACTAGAGAGATCTCAATCTCTCTATCTTTGTTCCTCTCTATATTTGGATATATGATGACTATAGTTACATATTTCTATATTAATGTCATGATTTTATTATCATGTCACTAGGGTAATAACCCCATAGAAGATAGAACTATGTATAACTTGATTCTAACTAATAGAAGATACATAATTATTTTTATATCTCTTATCTTGAGCGTAGTCATAAATTCATTTGGATTAACTTATTATGAATACATGTTTACTCATTCTCATAATATTTCTTGTTTACTCATGTGAATTTCATAATTATCTTTTCTGAATGTGGTTAAACTACATGGTACATGTTATCATAAATTTAATATAATTTATATTTAATATGGTATATCTTGAAAGAGACCAATATTCATCGAGTGTTCCATTATAAGTGACATTTTTTCCAAAAATGAGAACTTGATCTATGGAAGGAATCATGGTACATGATTCCCTATACTAAGAGAAGAAATTCTTCATTGTTATAAAGAAACCGATTGTTTAGTCTTCCTATATTAATGATTTTCATAAACATATAGGAATCACCATTATATAAATCCATGGTTTTCATAAATTGGTATTATATATTTTTCGATTAATATTTAATAAATTACACAATCACATTCACAAGGACCATAATAGGTTAGTTTCTTTGGAGAATACATATAAATTTATCTGACTTTGGGAAATATCTTTACTTTCACAACTAAATATATTCTCATTCATTAATCCTACTTTAATCATTTCCTAATAACCCAGAGAATGGAAACATTAGAAATGCTGGGATTAGATTCTTAGTAGGGGTTAAAATTTGATATATTTAAGAATACAATGGAAATTAATGTTTATGAACATGAGAATAACATTTGAAAACCATCCCATCGATATCAGAGATCATAATCTAAAGTCATGGCATAATTATTAGATGTTCATTGGACATGGATCATTATATAATCAAATAACATGAGGCATAAGAGCATATAATTGTCATAAGACATAAAATTTTGATTTATCAATATTAATTGAAATTCATTTCCTTTGTAGTTTATGATCATTGGAAAATAATATAAGGGCACTATATGAGTGGCTATACCACATGTCTGGGACAATCCACTATCATCAGTGGCATCTATTTCTTCATAGTGGAATTTGTTCACTCCCTGAACCATCACAGTATTCTTGGTTCACCCCCAACATGATCATAGCATTCAAATTACCTTAATAAACAATGTTTATCCCTTTTATTGTCCTTCTAATCACATGGGACAAAAATACTTACCCAATACATTGTAAGGAGATATGGGTGCCACATACATTGTGTGTAACATAGAAACCATCATTGAATATATAGTATTCACCATCATTGGTTATGTTGTAACCAATATGACATAATAAAAGTCAAACAGATGCCTAGCATAAGATAATAAAAAGTTGATCATACCAGAACCCCTGAAATGAAATGGGTTTCCTACACATTTTATCATATCATAATTCTTGGAAAATTTATTGGTTTCATAATAAATTTACTAATTCATCAAAGCATATCCAATCAAAAACAAGTTGGCTTAACAAGAGTTCTATGTTGGTATAACCCCTGAAATGGGTTTCAAAAACATATTTTTATAATGAACCATTATGATAATGTATAATAATGGTATAATTTTGGTAATATACCCAATAAATAATATAGAGAATTAAAATACGACATCTTAGGTAGAAAATATTTTTGGAATATCATTTTAGTCATTTCGTGAGGAAAATATATTTTCTCTAATTTTTTTTAGAAAATAAAAACTTTTAAAAATCTATTTATTTGAGGATAATATTTGAATAATAAAAAGAAATATTTTTAAAAATCAATTAAAACAATTTTTGAGCGAAATATCATTTCATCCTTGTAAAACAGTTTTAAAAAAATGAAACATTTTGAAAATAGTTTTCGTTTTGAAATCATTTAAATAAAATATTGAAATTTCCCAATAATAAGTAAATTTTTTTATGGAATGTGGTTTCAATAAATTTAAGGGAATATTTAAATTATTGATCAGTCTTAGTAGTTGGTAATACTATTCATGTTGTTTATTTAAAAAAAATTATTTTCAAATTTTCAGTTAAATACAAATGAGATTTTTAAGAAGAAATGAAAAGTCATTTAGGTGATTTTTTATAAGAATTAAAGTGTGGGTATGTTTTTTTAAAATTAATATGATAACAAAAAATATATATGAAAACAATTTAAAAAACATAGTTCTGGAAAAAATGGATTTCTGACCAAAGATAGAAGTAAATTAGAGTATTTATAAAGACATTTTGTCATTTATATTAGGTACACAAGAGAGAGAAAATGAAACTTTTACCTGAAAATTTCAGTAATAATTATATTATATGAAAATTCATGTGTTTTATGATATATGAATCGTAGTTTTTTATCGTCAGAAACATAGTCATAAATAATTATTATAAATGATGAGATTGTAACATGAAATACCTACAACCTTGGAAAATTGAATCATTAAAAAACTAGAATAAATAACATTTAATGGAACATAAAATATCTTGAGAATATATAATTTCATTATACTACATGTCAAAATGTATTTCTATACACTTGGGTAAATAATATTGGTGCATAACATAACATATATAAAAGAAATGGAAGATTGATAAAAACAAATTACCTTACCAAAAGATTGACATTGAAACCATAAATCCCATTAAAGAGTGATAATAAAATGGATATGTAAATAGAAAAAAATCAGTAGAATAACTATAAAATAAATTCTTGGGTAGTTTATACAACACATAAAATAAGAATGCGGTGAATATGGTATTTATCCCACATAAAATAAAAGGGGCATATAAATCCCTTAACTTATGTCTTGAATTATATAGTAAAAATTCAAAAATACATTATATTAAATTTAAATTTTATTATATATATATTATATAACCACATTAACTTATATGATACCAAATATGGGTTTCTCAGTAACTTTTATTACCCAAGTATTAACAATTTCAAGCTAACATCACATTTCTGGAAGTAACTGCTTTTCTTTTATTGAATGTATTTTCTTGGTATTTATTTATCATATTACATAATTTACGGTTACTTAATAAATATAATTTTAATCAATACATAAATATAATATTAATTTATTTTATAAAGTTTTACAATAATCCATATTATTTAGTGCACGAAAATGAAATACACAGTTCATGGAGTTTTTAGGTTGTACGTATGCATGAACGCTATTAGCATTTTCATGTAAATTTGAATGAAATAGAATTATTTGATATATTATCATTACATAATTAGTTTTATGAAATAATTATAACATTTTTAATATTTTACCATATTTAATACATTCCATATAAATCGTGAATGAATAACATCGCTTCGTGGGTCGGTAGTCCACCACACATAGGAGTGATGTTATTGTATTCCCAAAAAATATAAATCATGAAGGTATTTATGAGATAATAATTCAATAATAACAATAATAATCTAAATATCTTAAATAAAAAATAATTACCTCATTATTTCATATATTGAGAGGTGGTAATGGAAAAATATACAACATCTGTTCACGAAGCGGTAGTCTTAGGTACACAAGAACGATAATTTTGTAACACATTTTATTGACGTGGAGATGGTTATAGGTCATGAAAATAAACTAAATACATATATTAATATTTAATATAATTTGTTTATTATATAATCATTGTATAATTATAATTAAAGGTCGTTTAAGAAGAAACAAAACAAAAACACTCGTTGATAAATGTTACTATTCTTGGGGTATCCTCAATTAGTTTTCTCTAAATGTCTTCATAGGATATATTTATATAAATAAAAAATACATCTAGAATGAGAGAATAATATTTTTGATTTGATTTGGGTAGGTATTTATTAAAAAAATAATGAATTTATAGTCTTAACAAGAGAGTACAGATGATAGCCTTTTAAAACTAAGGGAGAGGACACACTTGGTATTTTTGAAAAAACATTTGTGCTCCCATGTGTTGCATAAGTAAATAAGGTTAAAAATAGACCATTCATAGTAATTATAGATTTAAAAGAATAAATTTCGCATGAAAGATGTTTTTAGAAAGGTTTATTGGTCATTTTACCATTATCTCTTTAGTTTAACTTTCGATGAACAAATTTTTACCATAACCATGGAAATCAATTTTTAATGCATTAACTATTAATTTGGGTCAGAAACGATGTTTACCAAATTATAAAATATAAATTATTCTTATTAAAAATATACAACATATTTTTTTTCAAATTGAATGCATAAAATTGAAATCATTCAATTAAAAAATAATCCAATAGACACGACGAGAAAATAATTTTTTAAAGAGAAAGTGTTCAAATGTTTAAAATTTTTTATATCAAGATTAAATATGAAATTTAATAAAATAACATAAATTAGAATAATTTATATATAATTTAACTAATTTAACTTAAAATTAAATTTAAAATATAATTTATCATTTTAAATAAATTAAATGAGAAGTAATTTTTTAATTAAAATTAAGTATATTTAACTCTCATTTTTAAAAATGAGTATTTTTATAAAAATATGAAACATACATCCTAAGGTAATTTTGAGAATCTAAATTAATTTTTTTTATAAAATTAATTTTGTGAAATTAGAAAATATTATTTTTAATACAACTGTACCAATAAAATGAGGAGAATTTTCTTTTTATAAAAATATAGTTCTTATATGTAAAAATCATATTTATTCTTATATCTTATTTATAAAATAAAAATGATAAATTTTAAATGGATTTTGAATTTAAAATATTTAAAATAAATTTAATTGATTCTACCAAAGTGGTTTTATATTTTATTGATGTATAAAAGATCATTCTTCATGAAAATATAATTTTTCACAAAAATATTTCATTTATCTTATTATAGTTTTTCTTCAATATTAATTTATTGACCACCACATGATTAATTATATATACATGTGTATAATATTATTTCGTAATTTAGTAGATTCTTCTTATTCCCTCCATTCCAAAGATTATGTGGTAATTATGATGTTTAATAGTACTATTTTAATTATAGGACACGTTTTATTTAAACTCAGTGTTATGTGTAATGAATGATAATATTGGTATTGTATGTAAAAAAGAAAATATTATTATTTCCTTTAATTCACTATAAAATTAGTGTTATATGTAATGAAAAATATCAAAAATATCATTTATATTTGAAATAAATTCCCAAACTCTTAGGGTGTTACATTCTACACCCAAAAAATGAAGTTTTCCTTCAAAATTAGTCTCTTTGGTATTAAAAAATGAGGATACTTATACGTCAATACATCATCAATTACAGATGTATAATTTTAAATCATGTGGTTTTACCATAATAAATATTCCATGTCAATGGTTCTATTTCATACAACCTTCTCTATTTGATATATAATTTTTTTTGTTCATTTCAATTAAGAATTATCATTATACAATGGTATAACCTCTATGTAAGTTACTTATGATTGATTAGATATGTACTTCCCTAGGAGAGAAGAATGAAAAACATCATGAAACTGGGATACGTTTGATGAATATTATAAGAAATTATGCTGATATGATCAATTATTTAAAAGGGATCGATATTATTAGGTATTAATTTGAAATTAATTATTCGATAGAGAAGTTTATATAAAGACCTAAAAACAAAATTTCCAATATAAATCAAATAAAAATGATCATCGTTGATTTTTTTTTCAAATTAAATTTTCCTTAATCTGTTTCCAAATGGATCTGACATTCTCTCCCATCCCATCATCTTATAAATGTCTCAATAGATTTATTTCTATAACTTCATGCCAGTACATTGGAGTTATACACATAATTCTATAAATGGAATTATAAGGAAGAATAATAATACTCAAGTGAATGCTATTGTTGAAAGTAACCAGTACCTTATTGGGATGTTAATCGCAACCATATTTGAAATCTATAGAACAAGATCTTATAATATCCTAAATGATTTTAATTATTCTCACAAACTAAAAATTTGTCAAATGATTCTACATAGTGTTAAAACTAAACTCTATTTCAAGATCACGATAAAAACTTTTATGAAACATTGAGTTAAAAACCAGATTATGAGAAAATATAATTTAATGTGATTCTTTATGAAGCCTTACCACTTCCTTAATTTTTATTCTAGAATGTAGATCCAATGGGAATTATTTTTTGATTTCAATGAAGTGTGATAACTTAGTAAGGAGATCTAATAAAAACAAAAATTATCAAAGCTATGATAAAATCTAATATTTACTATTACCTTTAATTATAATTGAAAAGGTGCGAAGGCATTATTCCCAAAGTAACTATGACACTACATTGAAAATAAAAGGGATTCATTTAAATAAATGTCTCTTAAAATGTATTTAATCTTGATAAAATCCCATAACATAAAACCTCAAAATCAGTGTCAATGACTTTGAACTTATTAGAATCCATAAAATTTTAAACCCATGATAGTATCCATAATTCATAAGATAGTCTTTTATAGTAAAATATAAAATTTCAAACGTTAATTCACCCTCTATTCTTTATATAAGCTCTTATCTTATACAAAAAATCAAAATAATATTGGGTTAATTATTTTATAGATACAATATCATATGATATTTAATTATTCTAGATTGCATTTAGAGGGAGATAATGAAATTAAATTTCACAATAAGATTTTCATAGGGTGCATTAATACAAATTCAAATAAAAAATTCCTAACTAAGATAAAAGGATCTCTCTGCACATAATTTCCATGATTTACTACCTCCATAATGATTTCATAGTCTTTCCCTATTGCCATTCTTAAAAGTTTTTTGTGGTTCATAATCCAAATCATCCCTTTTATTGGAGAATTGTTTCACATAATTTCCATACTCCTAGAATATGAATCAATGGAGTGTGGTGGGGTATTTTGTATATAATTCTCTTTATTCGGGCTATTTTTTAACTTCTTCCCATCATGTTAGAAATCAATTTCATGATGAACTTCCCTTCAACACTTAAATAATTTACTATCTCAATTAACACAATTTCATCTATTTTTATTTAAACGTCATGAGCATAAAGGAAATATCATGTTCCTATCTTTATGTTTTATGAGATTTTTTATTGAAATAAAACTTTTTTTCGTGTCAAAACCTTGATATTGATACATAACTCAAACCTCCATTTCAACATAGATTTAACATTGAAAAACATAATTATATCTAATGATTAAACTTATTGTTCACTTTATTTGGAGAGATTGTTTTAATCTATTGAAGAATCGGTCAACCTTATACTGAGGTTGGATGATAATAACAGAAATGTACCTCACATGTATTGTAAAATTTCCCTCAAATGTACCAACAAATTCATCATTATATTGATTTGTCTCGATAAAAACCTCTATATTCATATGAAGAATATAAGGAAAATAATTAATGAAAAATATGTTTTAGAACCCGCCCAAATCCATGCAATCAATTTTACCTTGTTTCCATGTATTCTTGATAAGATTCCACCATTTATTTTCTTCACCGTCCTAATGTTACATACCCAATATGACTTTCTTCATATCAGAACACTAGATAGTGAAAAATATAATTTTAGTTTTGTTGATACATTTCTTAGAAATTATTATATTGGAGGATGAATTGAAATAAGTTAGATGATTAATCATGAAGGACTAAGAATAACATTGTTCCCCACTTTTCTCATTTGTATGTCCAACATAACTGATAGATTATGAAAGTTGTTCAACTATATTAATAATATTTTCAATTTCATCGCCCCTAAAATTTTGTATCCCAAGAGAAAAATCATTACACTGTTTGTCATCCCCAACCTTAACATAGTTCCTTTAGGTTACATACATCGACTAAAACCAATATCATATTGTGATCAACACAAATCATATTATAAAACCACATAGTTTTAAATATCATCTTGAATGTCTAAATCAAGATACCTTATTTTCTATCTAAAAAATATTAGATTTATATTATGTGTTAAAGAGTCAACTTTAACTTATACACTACATGATGGTTAATAAATAGTTATTGAATTTGCAATCAATATATTCTAGGAGTGTGAAACTATGTGTGATGAAAGGCCAATTTTTATGCACCATGTAGTGATCGAGTCTCCCTCAATGCTCCATTTTATATGTTGTTACCCATAGGTACCTCATTGTTAAACCCGCTTCTAATTTTATTATTTATATAGGGATTAAATATATATGAAACCACATGATCTTTTATTTATAAAAATTCCTTTAATTTTTCCTATACTTTTACTAATAATTAGTCATGTCTTTAGAGATATCACTAGACATATCCAAATAAATATTCCTAGGGATATAAATAACATTTTCTAACCCTGGCCACCATAGAATAACTAAAAATATCCTATGATTCCAAAAATATCATCCTGGTCATTTTATAAATGGATTTTACGTCTTTTTTTATGAATATTATATTAAATTCACAACAAACCACCCAAGGACTATAATATTTTTGGGTCTTTGGAGACATAATGAAAAATTTTCTAACATGGTGAAACATATTTAATGTATCTCGTAAAGGCCTTCACATTTAGTATTAATACATCAATCATTTCTTTATAACCTGAGGAATGGAATTATAAAAAATGGAGTTCTTAGATGCTTTGAAACGGTAAACGAGGGAGATACATTTGCATAACATGATCATAATGGAATTAGAACATGAGGATAAAATATGAAAAGTATATCTTCATATAAAAGATCATAATCTAGAGTCATGGTATAAATATTTTTAGTTCATAATATACGAATCATTAGATAATTGAAGAACATGATCAATGTGATCATAACGCAAGAATAACAAATAAAATTGTGACATACACATATTCCTAGAAATACATATCCTTTGAAGTAAAGGCTAAATTATAAAACAATAAGGCACACTATAGGTGGATAAACCTCCTAGTTGGAACACAACACAATCCCTAGTGAAATATATTTCCTTATAGTAGAAAGGGGTCACTCCATAAATAATTATAATAGTCAATGTTCACTCCCAATAACATCATAGTAAAAAAATATCTTAATGAACTGAGTCCAATACCCATTGTAGTATAATATATATCATGAGATATGAATCATTTACCAATGTATTGTATGGTGATACAGGCCCTACAAATCATTGGTTGTAACATAACCACTATCCATGGTTACAACGTAATTACTGTCCATATATATAACATAACCACACTCACATAACAAAAATTATACATATGTTTGCCATAAGATCATGAAACATAAATCGTATCATAGAAAATAAAATTATATGGGTTACATAAACACTCCATAAAATCATATCCTATGAAAAAGAGAATATTTCATAATAATTTCATCAGTTCATCATAACATAACCCATGAAAAAGAAATTGGTTCTTTAATAATTCTGTTATTGCATAACCTGTGGATGTTAAATTTGATTTGTGAACATATTTTTATAATGAAACATTAAGTGAAATAATAATAATGTTATAATTGTTATATATCCCTATTTAAGAATTTGTAACATTAATAGATTCTATATTAGTTGGAAAATAATTTTGAAAGATAATTTAAGACATTTGTGAAGGAAAATTAATTTTACTGAAAAATCAATTATTTAAACCATAAAATATTTTAAAATCAGTTTATTACATCTTAATTCTGAGAAATATATTCTATTATTTTGAAAATAATTTTAATAATTTCTTGAGGAAAAAAACATATTTTTATTTAAAAAATATTGTTTAAAACATAAAATATTTTTGGAATCCTATTATTTTTGAAATAATTTATTTATAATCTATAAATTCCAAAGATATTAAGTAAAAATATTTATTTTTAATTTAGTTTGAAAACACTTATGTTAATAGTGAAATCATTGAGTGGCTGTGACAGTGGGAAATGTTGTTAATCTCATTCAAGTGAAAACAAATATTCTTTTTTTCAATAAAAGCCAATAAAGAATTGTTTGGAAATGAAATAAAAATTATTTGATTTTTTTTCAAAGAATTAAAACATGGGTAATCATTTCATTTAAAAATAATTGGATAATAATAATTAATTTTTGAAAACATTTGTAAAAAACATTCTTTTTGAATAAAATAGATATCTGACCGAAGAATGAAACAAAATATTATTTTTATAATTTTTTTTCTAAATTATCATAAGTAAAGAAAATTGGAAAAAAGGTACAATTACCTGGGAATATCATGAATTACCACAAAATATGAATATTAATGAGTTTATTGACATTTTTATCATAATAGTTTAACATAAAAATATAATCATAATCAATCTCGATAAATTATGAGATTGTAATATGAAATATCTACAATCTTTCCACCATTGGATAATAATAATAAATAATTAATGACACAAAATCAAACATCAAATATCGTGATAATTAATAAATTTGTGATATTACACATTATAGGGGTATTATATACACCTCGTGAAAGAATAGTGGCTGATAATATAATGTACGTCTAAAATGAGGAAAATTGCCACAAAAATCCATTACCACATTAATAACATTAAAACCATAAAACCTATGAAAGAAAGATACTAAAATGGATATGTAATTAATATAAATTATATAGAAAATAATCATAAAATACATTCATTGGTATTATATACACCACATAAAATAAAATCATGGTGAATATGGAATTTCTACCACATAAAATAAAATTGGGACTGAAATCCATTACCATAAGTATTCAATTACTTTGTACACATTAAAACATCCTTTATAATAAATATATGTATATTGTAAATATATTGAGGAACTATATTCATATATATCAGACCATATATGGTTTTCATATGACTTTTTATTACTCGTTTAATAACAATTTCATTTTAAAGGTGTATTTCTGGCAATATGAGCTTTGGTTTCTTGTATGTTTTTTCTTATTATATAAAACATGGTTAAATTATTTCATGAATTCTAATCATGAGATAAATATAATATATATTCAGTATGTATTTTTTAAGATTAATCTATAATAATTAGTGATTGAAATTGAAATAGACTATTCATTTAGAGAGTATGTCATACATACAGGTGAAACTATTTTTTTTTTCTTGTCAGATTGAATGAAAAAAAATTAAATGATATATTATATATAAATAATAATTTTTTATGTCATATATATAACATGTTTTCATTAAAAACACCCTTAATAAATTCCATTTATAGAATGGATGAATCTCTCCACTTCTTGAGGTGGTAGTCAACCGTACACATGAGAAACTTTATCGAATTCTAAAAAATTAGGAGCCTAATATTTAATATGATATAATAATTAAATAAGTATAATAATATAATAAATATAATAATAAAAAATACATCATTATGTCCCACCATGTGAGGTGGTAATGTAAAAGAGAACGACGTCATTTCACAAGGTTGTAGTTCGCCATACACACAAATTTTGATTTCATAAATGATTTGATAGAAGTTGAGATTGTTTTTAATAATGAAATTAGCAGATAATAATATCAATATATTTATGATAATTATTTTATTATATAATTATTTTAAAATAAAAAATTAAGTTGTGTAAGAATAAATAAATGCTACCTCATCTTCAGGTATCCTTTTTAGGTTTTCACTAAAAGCCTTCCTAAGATGTCTTTATGTCCATACTATTTTTTTATTATATATTATGCATTTTTTGAAGTTGTATAGATAGGTATTGTTCATTAAAAATGGTTAATATGGAGTGAAGAATAGATTATGGCGGTTTTCCTTTTATAACTTGGGGAGAGGGCACACTTGGAATCCTTGAATAGAATTGACTGAACGAACATTTTTCATATTTCAAAAGAATCCAAAAGAAGAATTCATGAAAACAAGAGGATTAATGGTCAAAATATATCTATAAAATAGTTTTATTCAATGTGATAGATCATTTTTACTATTATATATTTATTTTAACCCTTGGTAACCTTATTTTTACCATAACCACTATAATTAATTTATTACAATATTCTTTATTCATTGGGTTCCAAATTTATGTTTTCCTTATTAAAAAATATAAATTAAACTGATTTAAAATATAGATTTTATTTTTTCAAAATTACATTCGTAGAATTGGAAAAATTAAATATAAATTTAATACCACGGACATGATGAGAAAGAATGATTTTAATGGGAAACTATTTAAAAATTTATAATGTTTTTTAATCAATATTCAAATTAAATTTGATTTAAAAAAAATACACTAAATTAATTGATGTATAATTTAATAATTTAAATTTAAAATAAATTAATATAAATATTAACATTTATAAATAAATTTATCAGAAAGGGTGTTTTTCTTTTATATTCATTATATTTCACAATTCATCAAAAAATGAAACTTTTCATAAATATCCGAAAACCGAAACTAATGTATATTTGATATTTTAATTCAAAAAATTATGTTATTTATATAATGTTTTTTTTAATTGTAAAAATTTAGTTTTAAAATACTTTTTCCAAAAAGTAGTAAAAGGACTCTTAAAAAATACAGGTTAAGCATAAAATTAAATTTAATCTTATATTTTGTTAAGAATAAATGATTTAGGAATGATAAATATATGATTGAATATATACTATATAAATTTCATTAAATTCATTCAAAAAAAGTGGATTTTTTATTTTATTGAGGTTGAAGATATTATTTTCATTTAATAATTAGAAAAAAGATTTCTGTTATTTTAAAATAATATTTGTGTCTATTTTAAATTAATTTTTTCAAAAGAATTTCATTATATATAAAATTCTACACCATATTTTCATAATTTAATTAATCCTATTTTGACCCACAATTACAATAACTATTGGAAATTTATCATATTAAGTAATAATATTTAAATTGTATCTCAAATTTCATTTAAACACGGTTTAGAATCTAATACAAGATAAACTCCATATTATGTGTACCACAAGACAAAATTACTGTTTCCTATAAAGAAAGATAAAATCAATTTTTTGTTTAACATAAAATATCAAAATGATTAAACATATTTTTAAACAAAATCAAAAAATATCAAGATGTAAAAGCCCTAGATAAAATCTAGGCTCTAATTCTATTTCTATTAAATCTTGATATAAAAACACCCATCCTATACATTTGAGCAAGATATATTGATAGAATAAATTTAAAATAACTATATATGTTTTTATTCCTAGTGATTTAGGATACATGGTGACATCCAAACCATATATTTACACTCAACTACAAACAGTTACTCGAATCCATATCATCAATTATCCCTTAGCATCCTAGTATAGAATGACATGAGACTGAAATGTTTCATTATATTTTGTATTATATATTCCAAAAAATCACATATCTGGACTCATGCATATTAAATATCCATGAAACATCAATTTATATCTACAACAAGTGTAAGTCTCTCTAAGGTATAATTATACTTGAGAATGATTTTTATTCCACCATATTTGGATCTACCAATCTGATGATTATTTTTCTTAAGGAGAAGGTCATCTAATCTATGTATTACTCAAAGAATATTTTTTTTGGATCTTTTAATTCATATTTTGGTTAGTGTTCATCCTCAAAACGACCTGTACCATCTTATTTTCCTAATTAAATACTTCATAAAATTATTTTGACAGTATTTCTTTTATTCATGATGTATTGGGATGTTTTAGTTTTGGATCCCCAACAAGATTAACACATAAAACGACCTACTATATGGTATAAGAATTATGGACTCAAAATATGATCACACATAACAGAAATATTATTTTGTGAAATTATTCCTTTATTTTAGATTAGGTATCTATTGACCACATTCATATAAATTATCTCACCAAATCAATGGTTTGAGTAGCATGGCCTAAAATAGTGTTCTCACTCCCCTTTGATAGTCTGCACTAGTACTCATCCTTTATCAATTATAGTTTTATGTAACCTCTACTATATCAAATATTTCAATTTTTTGTCAAATATTTGTGAAAAAATATATTCATTATTAGATCAATAAATATAAAACTAAATTTTGTTTGAAACCCCTTTTCATATGGTGTATATTAGCATTGAGCTACTAATTTACATAAGGTTTCATCATTCCATTGAATGTTATAATGTCTCAATTTTTATTCAATGTTATGAGACCTTAAAAAATATTTTTTTATAGCCTCGACAACAAACCTCATAGATGAAAAAATAGTAGACACATGGGGATTTTTATGTCTGACACCCTTAAAGGGAATATTGTCAAAAATCATGTCCATGATTTTTAGATCATCTACATTTATGTTCAAAGAAGTACTTAGAAGACAATATGGGAACAAAGAAAAATTATTGTGGGGACAAACATATTTTTTAATAAAATATTAGGCTATGATCACTAAAGATTATTGTCTACGAAGAATTAAGTGCAATTAAACTCAATATTTTTTCATTCTAAATATATGTTTGAAAGATGGTGGTGTATCGTTAAGGGTACATCCCCAAATCTTCTATACTATATTCCCCATAATCAATCATAATTTATTATGTATTATATTTTTTTTGAAACTTTTGTTTTCCATCAGTAATGAAAGAATTTGAATACAAGGGACACCTCTATTTGGTAATTTTTGTTCCCATATATTTAGTACTACCAGGAAGAGGAATCTTCACATTTATAAGAGGATCCTCTAATCACAATAAAACTATAAAATATCCTAATAAAACCCATCATTTTATTATGGTACACATTCATTCCATTCATTCCAACTCTTTACCATTATCAACCTATTAAAATATATTTAGTTATAATTTATACATCCCACATTCCAAATATTCATGTTGATTTTAAAACTCAGGATTCTACACATCCATGCATCATACGAATTTTGAAAGAATGAATATAAAATACTATTATTGAAACTTAATAGTCCCTATATCATGAAACTTAACTATAGAACACATTAATCCTCATCATGTAACCCTAAAAGACATTAAATCATTATGCCAAAACCATAACATTAAACTACGTGACTTTGTTTCTAGGGTGGTCTATACTAGTATTGGACCCTCATTCATATTATTTTATTACCATGTCCTTCCTATATAGGACACACATTATTTTTATCAAATTTATTTAACCTTAAATTCAATCTATTTGGTCCAATCATCATCACCTAAATAATTATACACTTACCATTAAGGTTTTCTACATTAGTGATAGTGGTATCCTTATTCACATAATATCTTCCTTGCATGTATTTATATTTAAAATTACACTATTTCAATGATATCGAACATTAATATATAACTACATTTGTTCTACATTTATGATCGAAAATTGACTAAGTAATGAATTATTTTACTAAAATTATTAATAAAATCCAAATTGAATCTGGGGTGGATGTTGATAGTATGTACATGAATTCTTCATGATCTTGGAAAAAGTGATTGTTTCAAAAAGGAAATGGTAGAAACCATTTCTGGAAGGAAACTGATAATCATAGGGATGAGAAAATTTTGATTCCAAGTTCATTGTGTGTCTATCATATTGATATTAAACAAAAGTTAGGGAATTTAAAAACAACTAGGTTAAATAAACATGATAGGGGGTGATCAGGGTTTGACAGATAAAAACAACTACCCCTTCGGATCTTGTTGTGTTATTATACAAAACTCTCTTCTATCCCTTCTACGTAGCAATGTATGATCATAAATTAACACATCTAGGAGACACAAAAATTTTCCATGGTTCACCCTCAATGGGCTATGTCCAAGGTGCATAAAATGAAAATTTTCTTATGTAACAATTCTACTAAATTTCACTTAAAAAATTATGGTTTGGGAAAGATCACTTCAATACCATGGATCACTACCTTTATAAGGTTTATGGCCGTCTCACTAATTTTCCATGCATCACTACATATGTCTTTTTCCCTAGCTCACATTCCAGTTGAAAGGAACACCTACATCCTATATCTTTACTCACTGCTCTGGGAAGGGATTCACACCTATTTTATAGACATTTAAATCCCTTCATTTTCAATGATGTATATATCCCCCGTTGTTGATAGATTCTCTATTGATGTTCTACTTTCATCTAATTTATGAATACCATATTTCACAATATTTAATGGTAAATATATTTTCAAAACATTTAGGATTATCATATCCTTCACAAATCTACCCTATTTCATGAATCTCAAATAGCCTTGTCAATGAAACTTCCATTCATTCAGCTCACCTTACCTTCGACAAGATCACAAATTTCGCCCATCTTTTTTATATTTTTAAATCTTAAATACTTTCTTGATGAGCCCAATTTTATGTGGGATTTAGACATAGAGAATAACTTTACATTGTGAACATATTCACAAAAACAACCTTCTCAAAACACCTTTACAAATATTGATCCTTAGAATCTTCATTTGGTATAACTACTTTTCAGAAGGGGGTAAAGGCTTATTTATATGCATTTACTATAATTATATAATATTCCATCCTTTTCATCAACATTTCTGGAATCGGCCCCAACTTGTTCGCGATGCTCCCTATCTTCACAAAGCACCAAGGGAATTTCTCATGCACAATGACTCTCACAGTGACAGATATTATGATCAGTACTTTCATGATTCCTGATGTACATTCATGATGATCCACACATTAAAAAAATTCAATTTACGAAACCCAATTTTCACAAAATTCATTTATTTAGCATATTTTCATAATCTATTCAATATAAAAAAAACTATTTCAATGATAGGAATCTTCCAAATTTACATCCCAAATTTTTTAAAATACTGTGAAATGACATCACCTTGTGTATAAAATTTTACATACCACTTCAAGGGAACAAAATACTTTTTTGGATCTTTTTCATCGTTCCTTGTAAAAAATATCTCTAGAACTCCAAAACATATCTTGTAAACCAACTTTTTCAACAAACACAATCAACCCAAAAATACCACAATGTTACCTTGAGGTATTTTTTCCCAACATGGAAAAAGGAAATGATATAAAAAATATTATAGGGTCCATCATATAATCCCATAAAAATTCATATTATTTTTTTGATGTTCATATACAAAGAAAACATTACTGAATATTTACATTCTACTAATAAATTGGTATAAATCTCCAATGGTAAATGTACGAGGGTATAGATTCAAGCTAATAAATATCTCATGAGCATTTAAATAATCATTCAAAATATCTCTATCATGATACTTATCATACTGATCAATTCATATATATATCAAAATTGATTAAAATTAGTGTTATAGTGATGGTACATGTGCCTATTTCTACCTATGAGAACATGTCCATGAGAAAATAATATTAAAATTTTGAATGGACTAAATCTAGTGTAACTATGATGTTACACATTTCTATTCTGATGCATGAGAAATATACCATGAGGAAATTATTTTCAAATATTAATATACCAACTCTAGAGTTATAATAATTTTACACTTGGATATACTTTTCTATGAGAACGATTAGAGGAGGGAATCACTCCCATACATGTTTTTGAGTACCATGATTAACTTAAAACATTTCTAATCAATATTAAATTGGATTAAAGTTATCCACATATTTGTCACAAAGGGTTTTTATAATATCATGAATTGATAATAAGATTAGGATAAGGGATAAATAATTTATAATTGCTGTAAAAAAATCCATTTTCATTCATATCAAAAATCAGAAGAGAATAATACATAGATTTGAATCTTTCATTATGATATTGAAATATTACATATTTCCTTTTATAATGGATAATATAGTGTTAATTGTTTTTTAAAATTTGTAAATACCACATTAAAAATCACAGAACTCTAGTGATTTACCCCCCTCAAAATTATAGAGACTCTCCCCATGAGTAACTAAATTATTTACCCTAGTCCTAACATGTTAAAAAATATCATGGTATCCCCAAAATATTTCATTAGAAAAAATACCTCATCCTAGATATAACTCATATGAATAGATTATCCATCAACCACACCATACAATATTCCAAACACAAATATTTGTCTATTTATACACATCAATGACAAAACCCCCTTTGACTTCAGTAATTAGTAAATGTTCATTTCTAAAATTATCATGCTTCAGAAACTGGGATTTCAAATAATCAAAAAAACTATTTAATATAATTTCATTTTTTGATTGTGGTAAAAAGGGTAAAATCGGCATATCAGATTCTGTCTCTAAAAAGATATTGAAAGCCACTAAGTCAGAATTTATTTGGGTAAGGACTTCATGTTAGTAAATACTATTTGACAATTTTTTTGTTATTACTAATGCTTAATGATCTTTCTAAACTCATCCTTGGTAAGGTGTTACAATTCCTTAATTTTTTCAATGAACTCTTCATTTCTCTTTCTAGAGACCATTATAATGGTTTTCTCTTATTATAGTAGTTATATCAACCTTATTACGTGATATTTTTATTTCTTTCTTCATAGGATATTGTTTAATGCCTTTTCTTAAAGTTATGATCCGTTATTAGTGTTCCGAGACAACTTCTGAGTGAATAGATAAGTGATTTCTCATTAGTTGATTGTAATTTCGAAATTATGAAGTTATTTTGAATCATTAGTCACTACATAATACATTTTATTTGATATAATATCATGTACAACTCACAATATTTAAATTATAGTTTAGTTTATCAAGGAATAAAAATTCTTCCACACCCTTTCACTTGTCGTATAATTAATGTAAAAGGACCCATATTAGGAATCCCCTTCCTCAATAGGATCTATAATGTGTTCTATGATATATTATATTATCATGGAATTATAGGATGTTGGTGAGGATGTGATCAGAACAAGATTCAAGATTTCATTGTAGGGATAGGTTTTCTTCGAAGAATCTAGGCATGAAAGGTTTATAAGGCTATCAAAAGATATGAGTTCCGATGAATATTCATTATATGTATTACGTTATAGGGAATCACTAGTCATGATACCTCATTTATGAGTTTGGTACCCTCCCTCATTGGATGAGGATTATAATTTGATTATATCCTCGCCCAAAAACGATTCATATTGATCTTATTTCATAGTTTTAATGGTGGTAATAATTGTACACAATGTGTAACAGATTAATACAACAACAAAATAGTGTTTGATTCATGATTAAACATATTTCTGGGATAAGCTAATAGAAACTTCATCTGGTGTTTAGTTTAGTGGGACACTGATATTTTTTCTTGCTAAATTTCCTAAATGTACAGGGCCATCAAGTGCTTCTCATCTTGCACCCCATGTAAGTGAGATAATATCACCAACTTGATTCACTAAAAATTTTCACCAATACCTGTATGGAATATAAGTATTAAAAGTGAGACCAAATCTACTATTTTTGTAAGGATTCAAAACTATTTTAGAATACTCTTAAATGAACTATGTATGAATCATTGATACAATCAACCAACATATTCAATGAATATTCATATGGATTGAAAAATACATGGAATAATACCTAGGGTGGTGAGTAAAATATTTAGATTTTATGATTATTGGGCATACACCTATAATGTCTAGTGGTTTGATCCTATGAGAATGTTTAAGAACATGTCTACAAGACCCACTAATTGGAAATGAGTTTATAGATCTTGTGTGCTCAAGTATCTAAATTAAATGTAAAAAAATAGCATAATGGATATACCAAAAAATATTTTGGGATCCATGAGCACACTTGGTTGGGTAAATCCTTGAAATTTATCCATGTATTTTTATCCATTTTTTAGTATAAATGTTTTTATCCCAATACATAATGTAATTTTTAGGTAGATTGAAACTTACTCTTTTAGTTATCCCTTAAAAAAAATAAGGCCGCTCACAAGAATACAAATTTCACTTGGAACCTTCCAAGGTACTGTAGGGGGAGATAATAATCATAGATATCACCTATGATGGTGGATCCCATGATCTTATAGAAGTCATAATAATGGAAATAAAAAAAATGAGATGTATAAAAAGGGGTTTTCTTGGGAAACAATCAACTAACCATGTTAGTTTCATGATTAGAATGTTTGTAGACTAAAAATTGTTAAACTCTAATGACCAAGTAGTGTCTGACACCCCTCAGTCTATCCTATCACTCCACATGGACTTGATTCTCCTAATAGGGCCATAACCATTACTTGGAGAAGATACCATTAGGTTGATGGTACAATTGGAGGCTTTATACACTTCCATTAATATTAATGGATGTTTTGTTAATGGTAAAATATGACATAGGCTCATCACTCGCTACTTCTTGATTGTGGACTAGTCAATGTAACACATGTGTACTAAATTTTGAGATAATTTTCTCATTAAGGGAAATGATTTATGTAATGTAACCATGGGTTAAAAGTATCTGGATGGTCATGTTATCCACATCTCATAGTGAGACATCATCTAGAAGGATGACTTATTATGAAGGAACTCAGTTTGATAGTGAAAATTTGATTAATTTTAGATGAAGGATGTTTTATTGGACATGATGGTATGGAGTGTTTATAATTCTCAAATTCGGATCAAAATCTTAACCCATATCCTCAATAATATCATAAGAATTAATAGATGGAAAATTTTATAGGATTAAAATATTTCATGTATTTTAATCAAGATACTCACCAATATACTTTGGTAATGTACACTGTCTATAGTGTTTCACTAATGTTTGCTTGTGAAATATCTTTACCTCGGTCCTATTGACACTGATGATGTTCAATAATCAGGATACTTACCCAAATGTTATAAGTCCTAGAAAATGAGCAGGATTGCACCCAACTTGATTTGCGGAAACAAATAGATAGAATATAGTGAGAGGGAACATTTAGATATCACTCAAGGATTTTAGGTCATGGGGGTGGGGATATTTTTTTACGGAATGGTAATGTTGATTACTCATATACAAGAATATGATACATTATTATATAGTGACAAGAGACATGAACTCACATACTAGAATGACACGCACTCCATCCCTCAGCATTAGAACACAACCCTATAATAATAAAATATTAATACAAAATCATGTATACATCATATTTTAATACACTTTATTCTACTCCGTTCCAATTCAATGTTAGGTGGGGAATTTTTAGATGCCCCATTTTGGAAATGAGTATTGAATTAAAAAAATCCCATAACAAGGATCAAACTTATGCACCTAGATCAATTGTCTCAAATCTATTCACTAAGGTGTTTCTCTTAGTGTAACATGCTGAGATTTTATATGATAGATTATTTTTATTGATATATTATGTTTTACGCTACACAATAATTAGCTATCATTATACGCAACACCATATTAGATTCTACTAGATGCAACACTGACTTGGCTAGCATTACACGCAATAGATACCTTTCTCGATATCTTACGTGTTACACAATACCATGTTTCACAAAATAGCGATATATTTTTAAAATATTATTATTTAATTGGATATAAATAGTCCATTATGAATATTATTAACCATTTTTTGAAATTTATATGACATTTAAATTCATCATATATATTTTCTAGACATGCTATAAGAAAAAATTAAATTTTTTGGATAAAAGAAGTATTTTTAAAAAAATGTAGTTTTACAACCATTTGATGGTACACCGATTTTAAATTTTGTTTTTAAAACATTTATATTTTATATTTGAAACAAATAATCTTCTTATTTGTAATAGGAACATAAAAATTTACTTTTTTTAATTAATGGTAGTTTTTTTGATAAAATTCACATTTTAATGAATATTGGAAAATACTAAATTTTAATTCAAAACTACCACTTGAGCTAATTTATTTATATAGATAGATTATATTTTTAATTGGTTTGAATGAGTAATTTAATTATATTTTTATCATTTTTTTAAATCTTGTTCATTATAAGTAATTTCACTTTTAAATTGGGCACAAACACATGTCAATCATTTGATAGTTATTATTTATTAAAAAGCTGCTTTTTGGTTATGGCAATGGTAATTAATTTTTAATAAATTAATAAAAATATGTGTTTTGAATTTGGAAAAATGGATTCCAAATTTGTAATTAGATGGTTCAAATTTTGTAAATAGGTTCCTTTTATTTTTAAATATTATCAATTGTTACTTCAGTAATTATTTTATTAATCATGGCAGATGGGTAAATCTAGTGAATACCAATAAAATTAATATTATTATAATATTAAACTGACCTAACACATTTCTTAATACTATTAGATGATATAATTCAGACTATGTGAATCGTTGGGTCAATTTTTGGACCTCATAGAACCACTTGGATGTGAAAATGACATTCGATAACAATTAATTTACCGAAAAGATAAATATCACAAAAACTTATTTCATCATAGTAAAACAATTATAATATGAATATATACATAAGATAAATTAAACAATAAATATTCAATGAAAATATAAAAATAATTCCTAAATCATGGTATTTTATTAGAAATTTTAGACACCAAATAAATAAATTTATTTATGAAAAAATAATGATATAGTGATTACATTATTAATGAATGATTTTAATTAATGAGATTAAAAATTTTTAAAATAGCATATTTTGAACCTTTTTAAGCCATACACAAATTTTATGTATTGTTATGACTTTTTCAATTTAAATTAATTATTGTTTTGAAAAGAAATCAATTTTTATGGTTTTTAAAAAATCCCATCATATGAATTGTATAAAAACAGACATAAACATATTTTTAAAACAAACACTATTTTATTAAATCATTTAATTGTCTTATAAATCTAATATTTGTATAAATAACTTATATAATGTTGGAACTTTAATTAACAAACCACATGAGGTTATATTGACATTTTATAGTTAATATATTAACTATATAGTATGAACATACAAGAATTCATGTTAAGAGTTAAATTAGTTAACTAAGGGTTAAATATAAAAGAAATAGATATATGTGAGACCTAATCTTTTATAAACCTATTGGATGAGATTATTTTGTTTAATTTTTCTCTAATCTTCAAGTTAAATGAATTTTCGATCTTTTTAAAGTGAAATAATTGTATAACAAAATAATATTTCAATACAGTCCATAGGTGGCCCTCCTCCTCTCTCATAAAAGGCATCTCCTCCCACATTTCCTCACACAATTTCGAACCTTATAGCTCGACCTTCCCCTGCCAAAGTCTCTTATAAAAATTATTATTCCACTTCTGGAGGTCCTGGTTTTCCAAAAAGTCTTTCCTTTGTGTCCCTTAGAAGAGATCCAAAGGAAGTCCCACGATGGAGTGGTAATTTCTTAACCAATTCAATTCAATTTCATTTATTCTTCAAATTCATATTTATATGTTGATTATAAAGTAATAAATCTAGTATATTATAAATGATGATATGTTATTATATTTATATGACAACATTATACACCCTTTTATCCATCGTATGAATAACAATATCACCAACTGTGTGTACGTACGACTTACCGTCTCTACAAGGTGGTGTAATTTGTTATTCAAAAATACTTTATCAGGATGGGTATAATGATACGTATAATGGATTTAAATAATGAATATAAAATAATAATTATTCAATAAAACTAATGTAATTTATATTTCCACACCATTTAACAATCAAGGGAATGATATTATCGGTCGTGCATAAATACGGCTTACCGTCTCGACGAAGCGATGCAATTCATTTTCCATATTAACCATTAAAAAATGATTATAAAATATATATAAAAAATAATAATGAAATATATTAAATAGAAATTATAGAGGATATATATATATATACATCATTTTCATTCTTCTATTCAACTAAACAATGAAATGGAAACAACGTTAATGCGTACGTACTGTCTAACGTCTCAATGAACAGTGTATTCCAGTTAATTTTTTTATCCTTTATATATATTTATATACTAAATATTTATGAAATATATATCATGTTCTACATTGTAGAAGTAATTAAATCATTATCTATTTAATAAGATAAATAATAAAAAATGAAAACATGTACGATATGTAAAACGATTATTACAAAAAACATTGCTTCAAAATTGAATAAATAAATGAACGAGTACTATAACTTCTTAAGCGAATCATATATGATATCACAAATATTATTTTGGTTTTATTACATGTTAATATGTTTTTTAAATCCACTATACAGGAGTTTCTGACATATATGGAAGAAATTGGACCTAATGTTAGAGACAATCTTGAAATGTCATTTATATATGAGATTTGTTATTCGTAATTATTTACTAGGATATATTTTTAATCCATGACCATGTAATCTAAAAACGTTTTCATAAAATTTTTAATATTCTTATATATATTATTAATGTAATGTTTACACATTTTTGACGATTGATATATGGTTTTTAAGGAGTCTTTCTTTCATTTACCAAATGAGTTACTTTTTGACTTCTCCACGAAAAGTACGAGGGGAATGTTTTTTAAAATTATATAGAATGAAAAGTCTTTTACACATTCATAACACATTATTTCCATGATGATTCCTTTACAAAATTTCATGTTTATTTTCAATTGGATCATTTTTTTTTAAATTTTCACGATATTTTGAGAAAAGAAAATGTTTTTTAGGAAGAAAAGATATTTTTTTCAAGAATTAATTTCAAATGTTTTATCAAAATTATTTACCTTCTAAGATGTCATAGGGTTATGATTCTATCCATATTATTATATTAATTAATTTTTATTATGAGGGAATTATTTTTATGATGTTTATTTATCTAATATGTATTATGTTATGGTGAAATGATGTTTTAGAATCCAATTATTTTTCTTGGGTTATTCTATGATGAATGGATTATGTTTTTGTGGAACATGTAAGAATGATTTAATTATTAGATGGTTGGGACCTATCTCTACCTCTAATTCATTGGGTAATAATTTATATATCAAGAGATATAAATATATGGAAAATAAAGTAATCCTAGTTCAGTAATACATGTAGGGAATGCCATGTAAATCATGATCTGTAATACAGGGCCAGAACGGTGTGTAAAACCTATTCAGTTAAAAAACATGTCCAATATGATGGTCTTGGTATCAATTCATTGGCTACAATGGAAATGATATTACTAGCTTATTCGTTTTCCATAATTCCATGTTTAATTATATTTGACCATTGTTAATTTTCCTTTAGGATATATTCCTAATGAACTCCCAAGACATATTCCATGACTCATGATTTTGACATTTAAAATTTATTTTAATGTTTATACATTCTTATGTTTGTGGTTTGTTTTATGTTCTTAATATTTACCCTTACTGTGCCTTGGAGCTCACCCATTTTATGTTTTCTTTTCCCCATGATATAAATAATGGTTTTAGGTAGGAAAACAAAAGGGGAATATCTTTATGGGAGATGTTAAAAATATTTCACCATGTTAGAACATTATGTTCTGAGTTTCCAAATATACTAAAATGATATAGTATTTGGAAAAATATTTATGAAAAGCATTAATAATTCCTCTAAAAAATGTAATGTCCATATACGTAATGATTGGGTCATTATAGTTGGTATCAGAGCACCGATTTAGTCAACCTTTGGAAGGTAGGATGTAAAAAATTTAGTGATACCCCTATAAATATTTCTAAGGAGATGTCTAGGGATGTCCTAAGGAAAAATAATGTATTGGATACAAACCTAGGTTTTTTGTGATAATATTGGATAACCTAGGGTTAAACCAAAGATATCATAGATTGAACTATTATATGTAATATGCCTAAATTATGTGTTTCTAATCTCTAATATGTATTTATCATAATTTTCATTCTTATCTAATAAATTACAAGAACTACATAGAACATAGATAATGAGTTAATGTTTCAGATGTGGAAATTATGGGAATTATGAAGATCAATTTCCTAAGTGAAAAATCATGTAGTGAATCATGATGATTGTAATAGTATTGGTCATACTACTGTGGATAAAGATATAGTAACTAACATGTGAAATGTATGTGGTGTTTTTATAGTATTTCCTTACATTAATCCTAAGAATCTTGAGGTTGAGAAACCTTAATATATGATTCATATTTTCAGAAATATGAAGATGATGGATCCTGAGTAATGGGTTATGAATAATGTCAGATGATTGAGGTGTATAAGTATTGGAATTCAAGGATTTTGTTATATGAATCATGAAATATAAATGTGTTTTCAGTTTATGTTTTTAATTATTGATTGGAAATGATATGTTGAATAGTTATAAGGTGATAGAAAAGTGATTTAAGGATAAGGTTATATACTTCGTGAAAATGTGATTAAGATGAAGATAACCCTTAATATTTCCATTATGTTTAGATAATGATTTTTGGATAAAGATATATTGGATTTGAATAACTAAATTGGATTATGAAAGTATCTTGGGGACTAATTATGGAGTTATTAATAAGTGGGTCTGGCAGTCATAGATGAAGTATACAACTTTTTGGGACATAAGGAATATACCCAATAAATTTTGGAATAAGGAAACATGCATGTTTTCAATAAGGATATCTGATATTTTAGTTTTCTACCATGAATCAAAGGAATAAAATATTAAGGTCTTCACATGCCTTTAATGTTACAACCAAAATCTATATTATGAGATGTGGGAGATAAATGTTAATATGATTTAGTTCATATCATTCAAAAATTTGTGGATTTTATGTTTTTGTAAGTATTATAAGTTCATACATTTATGGATAGTATAATTTATATTCCGTTTGATGTTTGTTTTACTAATTTATTATCTTAGTATAGGTAGACTTATGCATATTTGATAACTAGTTCTAACCATTTTTTTTAAGATAGAGGGAATAAACTATCAATCTATCACATTATCTTCAAACACTCTAAGAATGAAAATTTAATCTTTATTTTATTAAATGAGAGATGATTTGGAAATTTTTCAAGGAATGAACAATAATGAGATGATAATGAAATCAATTATGTCTTCTTTCATTCTTCAACTTTATGAAAATTATTTTGAAAACCAATATTTTTTTCATAATTCCATCTTATCAGATGAATTACATGGTCCCTTAAATCATAGTAGATTTATGGATTTAATTTTTTATATTTTCTACAAAACATGTTATCTATCACTATAGATCAGAACTTGTGGGTTTTAATTTTCTTTTATATACATTTTTTCACGTCCCACAAATGTTCTCATACATGGAAACCCTTTGAGGATTTACCTTGGGTAACAGTTATATTTCTAAATTTCCTTTTTAAAATGATGTTTTAGTATTCCTTTTTTTTGTGGGTTTCGATAAAAGAAACATTCAAGTTGTAAACATTTTATAACCATGAAAACGTTTGAGGGAAAAATTCAATTTAAGGGGGTTAGAATGTAACACCCTAAGATTTTATGAGACAAATTATTTTTATTGATGTCTTGTGTTATATGATACACCAATTTTAGTTTTCACTATATGAAACACTGCATTAATTTTTATTAAATGAAACACAAACTTCGCATTAATTACTTTCAAAAGAGACCATCTGAGATAGCATTATTTGTACACAATACCTTGCATTATAAGCAATACCAAGATTCATTAAACAGTGATATATAATTAAAATATTTTTATTTTATGGGATATAAACTATCCTTCATGAATAGTATAAATTTTTTTTGAATTTAATATAACATTAAAATTTATCTTATGTATTTTATAGATAATATATAAGAACAAATTCAATTTTTTGTATAAAAGAAGTATTTTAAAAAAATACTGTTTTCCCACCTTTTCCAGGAATGTCGATTTTAAATTCATTTTTCAACACTAAAATATATTTTCTTTAAAAAAATAAGCTTAATATTTGTAATAGTAACATAAAAACTATATTTTGTTTTAAATTGGAATTTATAAACACATGTGTAATATAAAGTCATAAGTGATTCATATATGATATCATAAATATAATTATGGTTCTGTTACAAGTTAATAACATGTTTAAACCCACTATATAATAGTTTCTCACACATACAGAAGAAATCAGACCAAAGGAAAGGGATAATTTTTCAATATCTTTTATATCTGATATTGTTTATTCATTAGTATTTACTATGAAATATGAATAATCCATGTCCATGTATTCTAAAAACGTAGTCATAAAATTTTTAATATTCTTCTATGTGTGTTTAAATTCATTTTTACCCATTTTTAATTTTACTACATGGTTTGGAAGGAGACTTTCATCCGTTTTCCATACGAGTTACTTTTCGACTTCTCTAAATAAATCACAAGGGGAATGTTTTTCTTAAATTATAAATCATGAACAGTTTTTTACACTAACATAATGCATTATTTCCAATAATATTCCTTTACAATATTTAAATATTATTAACTATTTAAATTTTTCCATATAAAATTGCCCAAAATTTTGAGAAAAGAGTACATTTTAAAGAAGAAAAGATATTTTCCCCATGAATTGAGTTCAATTGCTTTATCAATATTATTTTCCATATAAGATGACATAGGGTTATGTTTAAAACCATATTATTATTTTGATTTTATTTTTCTTATGATGAAATTATTTTTATGAAGTACATTTATCTTATATGGATTATGTTTTGATGAAATGGTGTTTATGAGTCCCCTTTTATTTCATGGGTTATGCTTTGATGAATGGTTTATGTTTTTATAAAAAGTGTAAGAATGATATTATTATGAAATGGGTGGGAACTATATATTCCTACAATTTATTTGGAAATAATTTATATCTTATTAGATAGTCATGGATGGAACGATAACTAAATTTGGTTTAGCAATACAGGGCGGGACGAGTAAGTAAATCTGGTTAAGTAATACAGGGATGGAACTATAAGTAAAATCTGTTCAGTAAAGGACTTTCTACACTAAGATGGCATTGAATGTAATGAATTGGATACTATTAGAATCATATTATGAGATTAGTTGTTTTCCACAATTCCATGTTTTAGTCTATTTGACCATGGTTAATGTAACTTTATTATATATTCCTTATGAACTGTCTGGATTTATTTCATCACTCACGATTTTGATATTTAAACTTTATTTTCATATCATTACATTCTTATGTTTATGGTTTGTTATATGTTCTCAATATTTACCCTTACTAATCATCTGAGCTAACCTTATTAACACTTTCTTTTCCCCATGATATAAGGAATGGTTTTAGGTTGGAAAACAAAAGCGGATGATTGTTATTGGAGATGTTGAATATCTTTCACCATGTTTGAAGATTATGTTCCAAGTTTCTAAAGACACGAAACTAATATGGTCTTTGGGAATATATTTTTTTGTAAATTATTATTTATTCTCCAAAATAAATATAATGTCCATATATTTAATTATTTCATCGTTATACCTAGTCCCATCTCTCAATCACTTTACCCAGCCTATACATGTACCCAACTAATGTGCTCTACATACCAACACTTCTCATACCTATGCATTAATTTCATATGATCTGGTCACCTATGAGAACTAGTTTAGTTCCCCTAATTTATTCACTTGGCTCCCTATATTTTACCATAAAAATTCCTTGATGGGTCTAAAATTTACAGGATTGTACAATTGAATATGGATTCTAGGGGAGATAAATCATATTATTTGTTAATCTCCAAACATCCTTTTGGTAGTATATTTAATACTAAAAGATAAATAACTTATCTTAGAAATATGTTGATTTTTCACATGAATGATCATTATATTTAATGTATTATAGAATACCACTTAATCTATATTCCTCCATCGTTATGTAGAAGAATCCATCTTAAGCCTACGATACTAAGGTTTCACTCAACCATTTCGAATATGGAGGTATCCCCAATATTAAAAACTATCACAAGGGTCTTCTTAAAAGGTTTTCACTTCACTATTCTATAACATTAGAGAAAAAAACATCGCGCAACAAAGTACTTGGGAAATTTTTCTCTATATCTCTTCACTAGGGATCCACATTCTACAAAGGAACCTAATACAGACACACATTTATCAAGGACATCACCAGGAAACAAATTCACCCTATTTTCCTATTAGGGAAACAAATTATCTCATCAATACTCATGAATTCTCTGTTTCTCTAGTTTCCTTTCAATAAGAACACATCACACAAGTATCCCAGCTAGAGAACCATTCTCCTAGTATCTATTTTTGAACCCATATAAATTCCCCTTAAGAATCTCATTCACTCATCATCAACAAATAGAAAATAGAAATATTACCAAAAGACCTTATAGAAACTAATTATCCAAAGTAAAATCACTACCTAATGATAACACATTATTCATCCCATATGGGATCATGAATTTCATGACTATGTTATGTAAACCATCACTCAACCTGTCGATCATGTATCACTTGATTAAAGTAATCTCACAGGATTTCAACATTGGTCTATAGGTTACATAAGAATTTATGATCATCATATTCCTTGATGATGTGGACTCATATTATGATTTAGTAAAAGAAATATCCCCTAGTTAAATATGAGTATTTTAATTTTCATAGTATAGAGATTGCTAACCTGGTCCACTCATTGATCCATGGGGGAATATTTGTCATTCTTAGGATTAAGAACCATACATATTTCCATTCATGATTTCATCAATATGAATCATCAATGAGAATGGATCACATATCAAAGTGTATCGTACTTGGTAAAAGACCCAAAATATCATCTTCACCATGGTAACCAAATCATATGGGGTCCTCGAAGAAGCATAATTGTATAAAATATAAAATAACTAACTGGGTAACACATGTATAATACCCAAATCATTTTTTTGGGTCCATATCCCCAATGAATCAAGTAAAAATTCTTCATACATACGTAAACTGATAAGAATATTTCATTTATAATGGAATACTACTAGGTATAGTCCCCCACCTACCCATAAATGGAAATCCCATGCATAGGCTCTGAGTCATCTTCAACTGGATTTATCCTTTATGGATTTCTACTCAATTGTGATAATCCTTAGTATCTATATTAAGTAAATGTTTTAATTCCCAATGGTTTATCCTACTGAAAGGTCTATATTCAATCTAAGAGATATTCCTCAAAGGGTCGTATTACCTAAGATCACTCATACTCAATGGTCCATATTCACAGAGATATATCTTCCATAATGGTCCATAATTTCAGTGAGGATTCACATTAGAGCTAACCATGTTTATGTCTCATGCCAACCATTTCTAGAAATCATTTGGCTACCATTTATATCTAAATGACCTTAAACTATACAACACACGTATTTATCATATTAAATAAAGAAGAATGAAATTTTCTTTTTCAGATTTCATTAAATTTGATGGAATGTTCCTATTAAATGATATTAAACTGATTAATATTGAAGTGGGGTGGATTTTATTATTTTTAATATGGATTTATAGGATGAATTTATGACATTAAATACTAAAAACTTATTAGTCATGGGTTTATAATGATACCTTAAACCATGATTTTACTTGTCAAATGACCTTAATGTGTATGAAATATCCCATTATGAGGATTTACACTACATATTTTATTATTCCATTGATAAAAAAACATATTAAGACTCTCTTATGGTCTCAATAACGACTATATAAACACAAATAGCCTCCCTTGTATGTTTATGAACCTTACATTACAAAACAATGTGGATTTAAATCATAACATCACTAATTGAGAAAATAATTATGGAGAACATATTATATATATAGATTGTATTTTTGATTAATGACCTATGATTTATAAAGATAGTCACATAAAAGGGTAACATCTAATATATATAGATCTATGCATCAATAAAATTCTTAATCAAGAATTATCATTGAGTTAATTATCCCAACAATGTGATCAATGAAACATTCATGAACATATATTAATTTTATATGAGAGTATAAGAGTAGATAATAATTCCTCATATGGGTGACACGATCCCCAAAAATTATCCATAATAAAATAACCTATTACTACTTCATAGACAGTGAAAAAATACATAATTATTACCTACCATTGGAATGGAGGGTTGCATTAACGTTAAAGCATCCTCGGGTGAGAGTCCAATAGAGTTTCCCTTAGAAGAAATTCATGATAGAATATATCACACAAAAAATGGTGATATGGTTTGTGAATTTGTTAATGGAAAACTACTTTTTCATACTATAATAAATTTTTTAACATTATTATTTAGATGATTATGTATTATAAATCATTTTGAAATAGTGTATCTCTTTAGAGATGATACTTTAAGTATTTTGATGATGTGGTCCTTTTGGTACCTTAATAGATACTCAAAATAAATAATTTATTCACATCAATCATGTACAATTATTTACAGAAGGACTAGATTGATTTTTAGTATGAAAATATATGGGTTACATGAAGATGAAGTTACTCACATGACTTTGAGTAAGGAATGTCAAAAACAATTTGGGGTAATAGTTTTTACTACTATAAATGTTTATGGTATTAATGGATAAAATGAGGAGATTAAGAGTGTGTGTTGTGTTTATATATGTGAAATAAATAAGAAAATTGAGAGGATAAATAATATCAGAATAAGAAAAAAAATATAAATTAGCACAACATTAATTAAATGGAAATATAATTTGGGAAAAGGCGCTCTGGTTATTATATCTTGAATTTTATATACTTGTTAGTGTGAGTATAAGACATAATTAACGATACTCAATTTTTATCATTATTTAAATGATAAACCCTAACCATTGTAACCAATATGTTGAAACTAGAGGATCCTTTTAGCAAATGTGTTTTTGGTCCATGGAAAATGTGTCGATTCACATTTTGAGTGTTGAACTTCATAAACTATTTATTATGAGTTCATGTCTTATGTACTATCATTTTTAGGTATAATGTTTGTTTGTTTCTTCTTAAAAAGTGTTGAATGTTTATTAATACATAAATATAAAATGTGGTTAATTCCCTGATTACCCTATAGTGAATCATCACTATTCTTGTTGGTATGTTTAAAGTGGTATAAGAGCATCATCAGTTTCAATCAAAGACAAATAAGTTGTTTGGAGTACAGAGAAAACTGGTTCATCTTTTTTTAATGTTTCAAATTTATAATTTTATTATAAATTAAGAATCATTTTAATTTATAATATGTAAGGGGGTTCACAATATTAATAGTAATAATTATTATATTTCTAATGATCAAGATTATAGATGTCATTATTAATCAGTATAGATATAGTGTAGGATAATACTTGTGGAATTATACCTAATGTTAAATATATTCTATGAGATAGTTCGATAATGTGAATCTAGAAAATAATGGTGATTTTCTAAATGTCATATTATCATATCTCTCATAAAATAATCCTTCAATGTAAAAGGGAATATGCTGGAAAAATCCATTTGGATTAAATTGAAATGAATTAATGAAGCTAATTTGAATATGAAAATGTCATTCTCTTGTTTTGTTGATAAAATATAAAGATATGTAGATTAATAATTCTGAATCACTGTATGATTTCTTCACCTAATTCAATGATTTTGTGAGAACCAACACTAATTTTAGTGAAATTTTGAGAAATTTTATATTTATTTAATATTTATTACATATTTTAGAAAAGAAAAATGATTCAATGGGTTTGGATATTAAATATTATCATCCAAACAGACTTCTATTGGTTAAAAAAATTTTGATTTCTGATGTGAATGAGGTATATTTAACAAGTGAGAGGTATATCATTGGTGGAAGATAGGAGGGAACGCAAATGGGGTTCATGATAAAGTGGTAAATCAGAGAAATTATTTCAATGATTTTAAATTTTCAAATGGTGAAAAATATTCTTAATAAATAAGGTCAATAATTAAGAAAAAATAACACCCCATAAAAGAGATTCAAGGTCGTTAAATTAAACTGATTTCTTGGACAAAATACTAATGTAAAATAATATAACAACCAATATATTTCATACACTTTATTTGAAGATTTATTAAAAAACGATACACATAATACAGACCCAAAAGAGTGAGGTCCAAGTGTATTGGTGTAATAGGATATATATCACAACAAAATGAAACCATAATACAAAAACATTTTATAAAAATTAAATATCATGACTTTACATTCCATTGATATTATAATATTTTATAGGATAACTAGAGGTGACATATAAGAAATTGGTGAAATATAAAGTATATTAAGGGACTAATACAAGAATTTATTAATTTAATTTAGTAAATGTGAGTCAAGAGGCCGAACATAGTGACATAGACCCATGAGAATCATAATCATAAACATTGAAGCATGATATAAGGTAATAAAATCAAGGCATCATAAGAAGGTTGAAACAACATAAACATGAAATCATAAGTATAAGTAATGGCTAGAAATAATGGAATCATATCGTAGTATACAAAGATTAACCACTCATTCATTATACATGGTTTCCCATGTCATATAAACAATACTGAATACATTGGAGGGATATATAATTCCAGGAACAACAATAATATTGTTGTTATGTATGTGCATTCATATTCCACATGGACTATACTACATAAGAACATAATTAATCAAATTAGGTCCCATGATTATGGAATGTTGGTGACATATATGGAATACCCCAATAAATTAATTATAGTTACGCCTATGTGAATTCCCTTTAGTAAAAATGGGGATGGGTATTAAAAATAAAAAAAGAAATTCATGGAAAACCGAGGGATAATTTTAAAATTATAACAAGTGTTCAGGAAGATTCTAGGAATGGTTTAATGAGTGTTAAAGGTGGTATCTCATTAATTGGTAATCAAAAGGATAGTAAAGTGATGTGTAATAAAAAATTAAAGCATAAAAAATGGGAAAATAAAAGGCTTAATACAAAGAAATTAATTCAATAAATATGAATATGAATATATCCATTACCTTTTGATGGTGGTTTTCAAAGAAATATATGTGCTTCTTAAGAGCATTGAAATACCTTAAGAGGGATTTAGAGAGAGATAAAGAGAGTAAAATCTTGGAAAAATGGTTTTTAGTGAAGCAAAATGGGAGGATGGGTGGATATTTGTATAAAAATAGAGTGTAATTATTTATTAATTTATAAACATAGGTTTCAGACACTTATTAATATAATAATAAAAACCCTAAACCATCCAAAGGTTTGTCCCCAAATAGAATTGGTTTCAAATATTTCATTAGGTTAAGAACTAGAACCCTATATATAATAACATCCATGACTTGGAAGTGACTCATGTTCTTAAAAAATTGTTTAGGAATCATTAAAAATGATATATTGTATTTGGAGGATTCATTATTGGTTTGTAAAATTAATCAAATAACATAAAAAATACATTATACTAAAGGAAAAATAGTTTGGTTAAGAATTCATTTTGAGGAATTTATTCCATCATTTTTTAGGTATTTAGATGTCATAATTCATACAATATATATTTACCATATTTTAGTTTTACTAAAAAATGTATTGTATTAGAATGTAATGAAAAATTAACTATTATATAATTTCAACATATTAATTTCAAAATATATATTTATTTTATCAATTTTTTTTATAAATATGGTAATTTTAACATCTAAATGAAATTCATTATTTATTGAAAAATACCAGTTTTTAGCAAACAAACAATATTTTATCCTTTATTAAAAATACGTTGTACCATATTAAATTAAATTTTCAATTATTTTTGAATAAATATTATTTAATAAAAATATTTCTTGAAGATAAAATTAATTTAAAAAATATTGTATTAATCATAGAGTTTTTAAATTGAACCTATGTATGTTTCCTCAAAATATAATTTTTGATTCTTTAAATCAAAATATAATTTCATCAAAACAATTATATAATTACATGTATATATAATGATGTAATGAAAAGGAATATATGTAATGAATATTTTGTTAAAATAGAATTTAAAAATTCATAATACTAGGGTCTAGATACATAACCCCTTATTACACTAATGCATGCCCTAAGGGTAAGGTTTGTGATAGTATTACTTTGTATGGGTGGTTCGATGAACATTGTCTGGAAGGTTATCTCTATGAAGATAAAATTATCATAAAATATATTTTCTCACATTTCAGTGAATGAATATCTTATTGGGTTTGGAAAAATTAAAAATCCCAGTTATTCTATATCTATTGAAATCTTCAATAAATAGGATTCATAGGGTATGATCTTACTGCCATAGGACATTAATTCTTTCTTTCATGTCATTTAGATTATATCATAATCCATAATATATAATTATTAGAATGCATAGGGTAAATTAGTTATATTATAAATGTTTATAACCCATAATGGGATTTTCATGACATCATAAAGGTATGTATATATTTTTTAAGAGTATAAAATATTTTGAATATTCTTTTTATGAATAAATTACTAAATAATTAATTTATTAAATAATAACAATAATTAATTTATAAAAGTCATGGTTATCACATTCTTCTTCTATTCATAAAATTAAACCTCAAAACATCATTTTATGCACTACAACTGATGATGTTACTTCTGTTTCATCCCATATTTTGTTTCGCATTTTCCCTCCTTGAACTTTTTTATTTGGAAAAAGTACATAAACCATGTGTGTTTTCTAGTTTGGTAATAATTTGACTCTCTAATCGAATAACTTCATCAACTGCTCATTTTATGAAAGATATATCTCCTAGGGTACCACATTTTTTCACATCATAAGAAAATGATTTTTTTAACCTTATATGTCAACTATTGGATAAGATCTTTATGAATCATCTATTTCACTCCATCTTCATCCTATAATTTCAAATTTGAGACCTATTTCTAAATAGGTCCTCATAAGGTGCAATTTGATTTTGGTAATAGAAACTATTTTTATATGATTTATCTGCTAAGGAAAGATAATGATTCCACCATCCAATAAAATAAATTTAACATTATCTGATTGATCCTTTATAGTTCTAATTGTTTTCTTAGAACGACCATATATATGAATGTGATAATAAGTACTAAAACGTAGATCTATATCCAATTCTTAATAAAGTATTCTTTATAACCTCAAGGTAAACCCTAGATCTCGATAAGATACCATGTAGAGTGGTACAACATTCAGTCTAACCGAAAATCTTATATATATATATATATATATATTATTCAGTTTCTCAAGAGACAAATATTCTTTGGTATATATGAAATGAACATAATTTCTAAAGGGATTTAATACTACACAAATGGGGTTGTTTCCTTTTGATATCATAGGGTGCCCTATGATGTAATACATTATTATGTTTCCTATTTCCGTACTGGAATCTTCCATGGATTCATTATATAATTAGAATTACTCCATTAATCCATTAGTTGTTTGTAAACCAAGCATCAAAATACAGATTATATAATCCCAATCTTTATGTTATCCATCCATATTTATTTCTTACATTATCTACTCATAATATTTTTTACTAGAAGAATTGAGAATGATGGTCTATGTCAATCATCAATTAGTTTCCACATAAATTTCATTATTTATGAGACTCATATCCATGTTATAAATCCTATAGATTTATATTAAGAAAAGCTAGACTCTATAATATTCACTCCCTTTTTCCATATATCTATATCATCTTTTCGGTTTTATTGAACCGCTCATGATGGGATAATTGAGATGTTATTTGAGAAAGGTATAATTATGGTCCTTATATGATTCTAATATAAATATTTTTCATGTTTAAGAATGTTTTACCCATTTGAATCATCATCATGGATAGGGTTACAAGATCTTCTCTACTCAAAGAATCTTCCACTTTATTTGTTTTTAATGGATGGTAATTTTTTGAAAATTCATAATCGTTGATCAACTATAACCAACATCATTAGTGCATACTGAGATCCTTTTGTTTAAATATATACTTTAGCCTCTTATGATATATATATGTGTGTGTGTGTGTGTGTGTGTGTGTGTGTCCCAGAACACCTGTAATGAAAATTTCTCAAATTCTTCAATATGATGATAATTACAACCAATTAAAGATCACGTGTTGGGTAGTTATACTCATGGATCACTAATTAGTGGGAGGTATAGACTATCACCAATCCATTTTTCATGATTATAAAAACCAATACATTCTTTACAAATTTTATGTGATCGCATATCATTCCCCATAGATGGTTAATTTTATCACATGTTCAGTTATAAGCCTCTTCTTTTACTCTATAAATCTTTCATCGATTTCATTAGTCAAGAAAAGATTCACTCAGTTTTTAGTTAGCTTTATTTGTGGGATTGAATATAATGGGAAATTTCCCAAAAATCAATGATAGTGTCCTTATAATCCAAGGAGGCTACATATATTTATCATATATATTATCCTCAGAAATATTTTAATTACCATTATCTTCAGAGGATCGAAGGATCTCCCTTTTCATGTGATACCAAGCACTATAAATGTCATTGATCCGATCAAAATTTAATTTATTTTTCTTTTAATTTACATTTTTCATTTATCATGGTATTTAGTTCCGAATTAAATTTCTCCCCGTAATCCTCAATACTTTTGTACCAAACAATAATGTCATGTTTATAGACTACCACAATTTTGTTGAGGTAATATCTAATGAATATATTCATTAATCTCAATAAAATAGTTAGATTATCTTTGATTACAAATGTAAAAACTACGACCTCATATTTCTAGTACATTATATAAAATGTAGGTTTGGGTGTATCTTCATTTTCATTATTTCATTATAATTTGTCAATCAAAGATTAACCTCAAAGATGTACTAGTTTCCACATAGAACGTCGAACAAGATATCATTTTGAGGAAAAAGACACTTTTTATTTATTATGATCTTGATGAAATCAGGATTATTAATATATATACACATTTTAAAATCCGTATTTTTGTCAAAAAGGACTAGTACACCCCATTTGGAATCATGTGGGAATATAAACCATTTATCCCAATTATCCTTTAGTTTCTTCCCTATCTCTTCAATTTAAATATTTTTTATTCTCTATGGACTCTTGGAAGTTAAAAAATACATATTTTTATGTATGGTTGAGAACTAGACCCATAATTTAGGAGGAATACTAAGAAATTCCTTGGGGAACACATAATCATATTCTCTTATAATGATAATGAAATCCAGGATGATCCTTTCATTTTTCTCTATCATTTGAGCTAGGTATGCTTGATCATATAGAAATAATTCCACTATTTAGATGATTATTGAAACATATATTCATCCTTACACATATAATTTTCCAAAATGGATTGGTGATTCATAATATAGGGGGTTATTTCCTCATTTTGGAAATTTATGTTTTCTATGTATAAGGGATTCTAATCCATAACAAGTATAGCTTCGAATTTACCTAAAGGGAGTTTCTCCAGGTTCCATAGGAAATTCTACCTTTAAATACTGACAATGGAGAAGTTATATAATTTGTATTTAATGATTATACCGTTTATTTCTACAATAACTAAATTCTATGTTTTGAGAAGGTGTTTGAATAGTTATTGTAAAATTATTTTATATGAAAGAATGAATAGAACAAGAATCAGAGAATACATTCACTATTCCTGAATGAATAACAAGCCTATAAATTACCACTCTTATTTTAGGACAACCCTTAGGGGTTTTAATGGTATTTCATTTCCCTTTATCTCTGTTATTTGATTATTTTTTCATTGGTTACCTTCAACAACCCTTGTTTTAGTTCATTGATTTGCATACCTTCTTTTTTTCCCTATAGATGAATCGTGGGTCAATAAGATGAGGGTTGATTGTAACTTTCCTTTATTCCAACACAATAATAGGTTATTTACAGAGAAATTAACTATTTAGATTCCCCTCTTTACCACACCTAAATAATTTCGTTTTACCATTTAGTAAATTTGAAGGATACTTTTCCCCTTAATTTTTATATGTTGGATGTCAGACTTTCTTATCCCTATAATATTTCTTTATCCCTCGTTCATAATTAAAATCTATTCTCCATTTCATATATCTGGACCGATGAGAGATTAAATAATCACTTGTCTCTATTTTATCTTGTATTTCATGTAAGAATATTTATTCATATATGTGACCATATTGAATCACCAAAGTTGTATGTATATTAATATTTCCCCACTAAATAAGTATTCAACTTTACTTTTCGTGTCAATGAAATGGATATAGTGAAATCAAGTATGTATTGTCATGTTTTCCATGAAGTCCCAGTGGATTTTAAGTATTTTTTCCTTGGGATAAAGAACACGCACTCTATCTTAATTTAGTGATTGTGAGTAAAAATATAATCAGTGAAAATATAAATAAATTATTTCCACTCCATCTCATTAATCTATTCCTCAGGATTTATATTCATTATCATGATCCACCATTGATCAAATTTTTACCCATATAATAAGTAGATATAATGAAAATATGTTTCTAATAAAATTGAATTATATATAATATCTTTTCAATGTAGATTATTCCCCTTTTCATGATTAAGGTATCCTAATATCCATATAAAATAAGAATCCTTTGTCATATAATAATATTAATTGAACATTTATCATTGCTAGAGGGGTTTTATTATTCTTATTGTTTCATATTTTTGTTGAAAACATCAGTTAATTAAATATGTAATATCACGAAGTTATTAAATTATTCTCTGATTTGGTTAGACATCTCATTTTTTGTATTCATCAAATTGCACATCACAATGTTTTTTCAATTCTTTCATTCCATTTCCATACATTGAAAAAAACAATTGGAAATTTACAAATGATAATTTTCAAACTATTATACAAATGAAATAAATACTATAGACATTTACGGGTAAACTCATATATGATATATATTACTAAAACTCTAAATTTATAGGTTTTAAATTAAGATATGAATATTCTATTTCCAAAAATTATATTTCATAGGCATTTTTTCTTTCATAATGGTTTATATGGAGAATTTATATATACAAAATCTTACCACCCCAGAGTACCAAACATTGTGTGCAATGAGAACTCTTTATAATGAACTACGTATAGGTCAATTAGATACCCAGTAATATGTTTTGGGATTACTACCCTAGGTAAATCTATTCCAAACATGTATCCAAAATCCATAATTGAGAAATGGATTAATTTTTTCATAAAAAGAAGAAATCAACATTTTCAAAAAAATGGAATTGTTTCCATGTTTCAGTTTTACGCATATGGTTTTCAATATGTTTTTATAATCAAATTCACCAAAACTAACTAAATCATTTCTTGATACCAACTATGAAAACCCATATCTTTTTAACACATTATTTTATTAATTTATTTTACAGAAAAAGACATAGAGCGGTCTAAAAGATAGAGTAACATAGTGTATTTAGATGATTGGATATATATCACAATAACATAAAATATAGATACACATAAATTATTTCATGACTCCAAAACATCCCCTCATGTACTATTGGACTTCTAATATTTCATGGGTTAACTAGGTGATGTATATAATAAAGGGTTAGATGTAACGGACTATAAGGTAATGACCAATGAAAATAATAATTTAAATTAGTACATGTGAGTTAAAAGACATAATAGTATTACATTAAAATGTGAAAATCTTAATGATGAACATTTAGGCATTATATAGGATAATATCATCAAGGCATCATAGAGACATTGAAACAATATACAATGTAAAATCATTGACATAAATTGAGGATAACCATATAAGAATCATTACATAATGATATTAGGATATCAGAATAGGAACCATAAATCATTTAGAATGAGATGCACACATTACCGAATGCATTGGATAGATATACAATTTTGGTTTAACTCACCACATGCATATTATAGACATGCATTTATGTACCACATTGATCCTAAAACATAAGAATTCATGTTATCACATTTAATTCCATGATAATAGAGTATGTGAACATAAACGGATGTCCCAAAAAATTATGGATGGTAACATCTTGGATAATATTCTTGAATGAAAATGGAGATGATTATTCATAACCTAACAATTTTTCATGGAAAATCATTGCAAAATTTTAGTACAAGAATATGTTTAAAAAAGGGTTCTTGGAAGCATTTCATGAGAGTGAATGGTTTTAGGTCATTATAGGGGAAACAAAAGTATAATAAATTTATGATTAAAAAATTATAACATCAATGGTTGTAAATTATAGGGCTTGATACAATGAAAGTACTTAAATAAAAATGAAGGGGAAGAGAATTTCTTAAATTAAGAGGGTGATTCTAAAAGCTTGGTAGGAGCTTCTTAAGACAATGGAAAGCCCTTGGGAAGGATTTATTGAGAGATAGATATAGTGAGAGGAAATTAATTCTTAATGAATTATGAGTAATGATGAATTGGTGTTTGGGTAGGTATTTATATAAAAATAAATGGGAAATCTATATTAATTTCTAATCTTAGGTTTTGGTCTCTAAGTAATAAAATAATTAAAACCAAAAAATTTTCCTTACTTTTTCCCAATGTTTTTACAATGGAGGAATGTATTCAAAAATTATATTATGCTAAGAACATAGATCCTTAAAATCATAAAATCCATGATGTGGAAGTAAGTCATGTACACAATGAATTTTAAAATATGAAAATATAATAAAAGTTTGTAGGACTAATTTTAGATTTGTCCAATATACAAAATAACATAAATATACATTATTTAAAATGAAAAAAAATTGTTGTGGATTCCTTTTTGATTATTTATTAAATCACTTATGGGATATTTCGATGTCATAATAAATACTATTTATTTATAATTTAATTAATATTTTTCTGAAAAAATAGAATATATCATAAAATAATAAGAAATTACCAATTGGATACTTTTAAGATGACGATTTAAAAAAATATATTTATTGTACCAAAATAATTATATGATTATATGATTTTTCACTTTTAAATAAAAAAACCTTCTTTATATATTGATATAAGTTTTCACTACCCAAAAAACCTTCTGATTCCTAAAGAAATGTCATTAAACATTATTAAATTAAATTATCATTTAATATTAAAAATAATTTTAAGAAACTATTTCATATAAATATAAATTATTTCCAAACTCTTCTATTTAATTTTTTTTTATTTCATTAAAACTATATAATTTTCCAAGAAACACAATCTTTATTTCTTCATAACAAAATTTATTTTTATCCATGTAATTTTATAATTACAAATTTATGTAATGTAATAATTAAATGGGATAAATGTAATAATAATTTTATTATAGGAAAATTTCCATATTCTTACTATTAGGGTCTTGGTACGTAAACCCTTATAAAACAGTGTATGTTATAAGGGTATGGTGTGCAAACATAGAAATTTCATGTGATGGTTTGAAAAAGATGGTTTTTATTATGATACCTATGATAATTAAATTATCTCATAAATAGTTTTTCTTAAGTTTATGTTGTTGAATCTTGTATTGGTTATAGTTAAGGGAAAATTAATAAGATATTATAACTTGGAGAAGCTAGGATTAATGGATTTCAAAGGATCTGAACCTTCTGTTTAGGGTCATCAGTTCTTCCTTATGTTTAAATTAAATCATATCATAAAGATTAATTTTTAATAATATTAAAATACCTTGTAGAATGGATGTATTATCAATTATTATGATGCATGATCGTCTTCCATGCTTGCCCAAAAAATTTCATGATATTCTATAAGTTTTAAAAATACAGTGAATTTTCTTTCAATAAATAAAATATTTAATAAGAATTTATTCATTAAGTAGGTAATTTAATTTAATTTTTTCTGATATATTATTTATAAGGAGTTTTATGTTTTTAAAAAGGAGGAGACTAAAAAAAAGAGAAATTTTTTGAATCTGTTTAATTGAAATTGATGGATTTAGAGAATCAATTGAGTAAGCTCCAAAGATAAATTTTATAATTACATTGAATATGTTTTTTGAAGTGAAAAGAAAAAATTATTTAATGGGTATATGTAAATATACACTTACAAAAAGACGAGTTTGTGGAAAACTAAATAAATTATAAAAAAATATATAAATTCTATGAACTCTTGGAAAATAAATATTCTACAAATTTGGAATAAAAATTTATTGAATAATAGTATAGTGAAAAATATATTATCGGGAGTCTACCATAATTTTTATTGATAAAGTATCCAATGTTTATAGTTAAATGAATAAGAGTAATAGGAATATTATTTTATAAAATAAGCTGGTTATAGTGGATAATAACTCTTTTATGGTTACTATTACTAATTTAGAGTCTCTGAGAACATGGTATGATCTTTTTTGTTCACTTACTAACATCACTACAATCATTGAAGATATGGGAGAAAACTTTTGTAGGTACTCAACCATCTCAAAGAATACAAATTAGAAAAAAAATATTTAAAATATTAACTAAATAATGAAAACACGATTCAATCATTGGAATAAGTGTGTATGAGGTATTAAAAATAAATTATTTATACTAAATATTCTCTCACTAGACTATTTTACTAGCTAATTATGATGTTGAATACACAAAAGTCTCATATGAGGAAATAGAAATGAAATGAGAATATATTTTTAATTGAATTTCCACTTATATAATCTCAAATTTAATATCAATTGATAATTAATAGTGGGTGTTCTTAACATATGGGAGGAAATATTGAAATTATTAGTGAAATATTTCAATGAAATAAAATCAATATAAGTGGAATCTGTTCAGTCATCATTCAATATGAAAAGATAAATTCAACGATAAATTTTGTTTTTGATGGATTGATGGATAACATACATAGTGTTTCTTAACATTTTGATAAATTTAATAAATTGGGTTTTCAAAATAAGAATTATTATTGAATTAGTTAAAATAAATATGGATATTCACATTTAGGTTTTTTAACTCAAAAAACTAGTAATAGGATGGGAATGCTGAAAATTTATTCTACTAGTTCTTATAGAATGATAATCAATTATAGCCTATTTTAAATATCCTCATTATCCCAAAGAATATTATTATTATTACACAAAGAAATAATTCTTGTGATGTTCCTATGATGAATATTGAAATAAATTGGATTTTATCAATATATCAAATGGTAATGAGAATTTATTCTTCGAATAAATAATTAGATATTCAAACATCTCACACATTGGATCTTATTCATTCAGATATAGTGTGGTACTATATGAAAGCAATATTCTAATGTATATAATGGTATTATTTATTTTATTAATGAATTAACATGTATTAAAATATTTATGTTCTTGTAACATAAGTTATAGGCATTGAATATGTATAAAATATTTTCAAATAAGTACACAAATTGACTTTAGTTTTCATTAAAAATATTTAGATAGGAAATGGTGATGAATATACAAGTGGGAAATTTTTATCATATCTTGAAACAACTAGAATTATTAATGAATTAATACACCATATACCCATAAATAAAATGATGTTTCATTATGTAATAACAGGAGACTATTGGAAATGGATTTCCCCATGTTGTTCAATCATGATACCTATTGATTTTTCTATAGTAAATATATAAATAATGTAGTTCAAATTAAAAAATCATAGTTTATATGAAAATAATTTTTATATTAATACATTCAATATTTATCAAAAAGGATACATTGGGATTGAAATAACTTATATTACTTTTTATCCCATGTATAATCAAGGACAATGATGAAATTTTTTGCGTAGTTTAAAAAAACAATAGTCTACGGTATCTTCTTGGTTATCCTAAACATGTAATAGGACATTGTTGAAAAAAAATTAGAAGTATTATAGATATTGATTCTATAAAATATGTTGAATACTAAAATACTGAATTCATGTATCAAGAAGTGGGATCTTGAATTAATGACTATGATGCATAATTTTTTAAGAAGAAACATGATGTTTTGAAAAATAGTACAATTTCATAATAATATTATTGGAGATCAATGATATTATTTTTTAACATGGATTACTTTGAGTATAAAAACCCATACGTCATTATGTTTCATGGTTAATACTAGAGAATATAAATAATATTTAGATAATTAATAGTGTATTGATGTTATGAATGAGGAGTGGGTTCCAATCAAGCATAAAGATACTAGGGTGTTAGAAACAAAAAAAGGACAATAATGTTATCAAAATGAACTTGATATTGTTACAAAATTGAATAAAAATAAGAGGTAGTGAGAATAAAAATATTTTTTTGTGAAAAGACTCCTCGTGGGTGGTATGATGTTATTTTTATAATTATTTTAACTAGTTTCTAGAATTTAGAAAATTATAATCATTGATTAAATAATGTAAAAAGATATTAAAACATCTTATAAATGAATTTTTTTGTAAACATTGGTCAATGTATAGTTTTAAGAGGATGTATACATTGATAAATTTATTAATTTTTTTAGATAAGATGAAGGACATATTTTAATGTAAAATAGAGCTCTCTATATCTTAACAAAATCCTAATTATGATTGTATTTCATGCAAGAAACATTCTTAAAGTCATTCAAAATATTGAAATAAATAGTTTAAAACATCATCTACATGGAATATTATAACTATTTTATCCCTAATTTTTAAAATATACATAAATGATATAATATTTACTTCAAATAATGTTTCAATTTATAAGGAGTGTGATAGATAGATAATTAAGATGTTTGGGAAGTCCATTTATAGATAGATGAATCATATAATGGATTTTAAAATTTCTCAAAATGGGGATTTATATCTTTCATTAATAAGAGAAATATGCCTTCAAGAATTTAGAGAAGATTGGAATAAATGAACTAAATAAATTCTAAAAAAAATAATGGGGACTATGTTATCATATAATATTGATGGAAAAAAGTTGTTATAAGAGAGAATAGGTACTTGATTTTAATTTTTCTTTAATTATTGTTTGTTATTTGATTTAGTGTGTGTTATTATTTATCGGTCATATTTAAATGTATTCTAAATAATCACATCATATGTATATAGATTATTTCCTTAGATACATAAATATAATTTTTCATTTTTCATTTAAATATAACTATTATTGAAGGATAAATGTATATTGATATGATAATGTGACGTGGGTATAAAATTATTATGATAGAATATCAAAATTATATGTGGTTTTATTTATTATATAATGGAGTTTAGAATTGAAATAAAATAAGAAATATCCATTAACCTTTAACACAAATGAGGAAGAGTATTTTTCATCAACTTAAGAGATAACCCAATTGATGTGAGTGAAGACCCAATTGGATAATATCAATATGGATATGAATTTTTAATTTCTGATGGAATATGATAATAAAATTTCAATGAAGTTATCAATAAATTTAGTTAAACATTATTCATTAGAAAATAATGATATGAAGTTTCAATTTATAAAGGAGTAAGTAGAGTAGTGTGTGTTGATGTTGGGTCTTTTACATATAAGGAGAAAATGGTTTATGTGTTCACTAAGTCACTACTAAGAGAAGCAATTTATTAAATGAGGTTAATTAATAGGAGTTTAACCATAATTAATTCATGGATAAGGTACTCTGATTTGTTCCCCTCTTTTAGTTTCTTTGTATTTTTTACTAGGATTATAGAAATATCTATTAATGAAATATATTTATTCATTAGGATTGGGAATATATTTAAGGATTATTTTTAAAGGGATTAATATATTAATTTAAAGTGATTGTGTATGTAACATACCAGGTAAAAAAATAAATATTATATTCTCATACATTTGTGAATTAAACACTTGTTTTACTTTAAAGGTATTGCTATGTTCGATGGAGTAACTGATACCCAACAGCAGTTTCTTTGAAATATAGCGTTTAACAATAATAAAATAATATTACTATTTTAAATTGTAGTTAATTCCTAGACGTTGTATTTGATAGAATTAATAGAACTAACTATAATTTGATTATAATTTTTAGTAAAATGTTATTACATTTATCCAATAAAAGTTAGAGGCTTAAAATGTGAATGAATCTAATTTTAAGTATAACTTATTTTAATAGGTTGATTTACCGCCTTTTGATGGAGAACCATCATTAAATATAGTTTTTTTCTCTTTTATATATTTTATTTGTCCAAATAAAATTCTTCATTAGAAATGGGACATCAAATTTTATGTTGGGTAATTTTTTGATATTTTTCTGAAAAAATTCATTTTTAATGAATAGTGGAAAATACAATATTTTAATTCAAATATACTTTTTATTCTATTTAATTTATACTATTATATTAGATTTTTAATTATTTTTAATGTGTAATTAGATTATATTTTTACATTTTATCCAATTTTGGTCATTGGAATTAATTTCATTTTGAAATTGGAAATAAACAAGTGCCAATCTTTTGATATGTATTGTTTCTTAAAAACAAGATATTTGTTTTGACAAGGGGAATTAGTTATAAATTAATTAACCCAACTTCAATGTTTTGAATTTGGTAAAATAGATATCATTTTTAATTCATAATATCAAATATAGCTTAGGATATATTTTTGGTATTTTTCTGAAAAACATCAATTGTTAATGTTTTGTGAAAACACTAAGTAGTAGTAAAAAAGCTAACTTTTTCACATAAATGAAATTATACCACTTCTATGAATTGAATTTTAACAATTCTACATACATGGTTTTTATTATAATGTAAAATTTGGATCAATAAGATGAAAATAATTTTTGGTGAATAGTAACTTTTGACTTTGATTTACTGCAATTAAAGGTAAATAGGGCAATTCAATGTAAAAAGAATATCATAATAATAAACAATTTCCATAACACTTGTCATAAAAGTATTTTATATTTCATGAACGACCATAGAACCCCTTGGGTCTATTTTGGGACCCCATGGAGCCACTTAAGAGTGATTATGACACTTTATTTTAATTAACTTAATGTTAAGATAAAATTGACCTAAACAAATATCTTTTAGAAAATTAATCTGTGCATACGGTTATATAATTTATCATTTTGAATATAAATATTGTTTGTAAATATAAAATTATTTCATACATCATGTTTTTTTTTATTTTTAGACATCAAATAAATTAAATGATTTATAATACAATAATGATGTAGTGTTTACCACATTAATAAATGATTTAAATAAATAAGATTATAAAGATTTAAATAATATCAAAAACCTACCTAATTATTATAGGATTATTTTATTTCAACCATGATTCATCTTATATTCAACTTAAATTAGTTTTGGACCTTTAAAAACTGGAACTAAATATATAATAAAATAATATTTTCACACTTCAATAAAGAGCCCCTCCCCACCCTTATAAAAAGCCCTCACCTCTAACTCATTCCTCAAAACTCTCAATCAACATGGATCATCCAAACTATGAGAAATTAAGATCCCAACATCCCTATCCTCCTTTTAAAATACCTAATTTAGGCATAAGTCACATCAACAAACCCTTTTAGTTCAAACCAACGGTAGTTACCCGAATTAATGATAAAGGTTTATCTTAAATTCTTTTGTTTTATTTTGATTTATTTTACTTATCCAACCCCCTAAACGATTTTTATTCCATAATTTTATAACATCACCAGAATATTCAAGATACTAAGTTGTTTTTATGAGAATAATTCAAACTACACTTACTCACACCTCCGTATAATGGGTAATGAACTTACTGTTTCTGTGGATGGCGAACTACTGCCTCACAAAAAGATGATTGACCAAATATCTCTGACCACCTCTCATGGTGTACATTATGATTGAAATATATTTATATATGAAATATATTATATATATATATTGTTTCTATTATTCTATATTTTTTGTTTATAGAATAACTTTATGGTTTCCATAGTGGGTTAATACGATAATCTCATTTGAGGAAGTGCGAGCTACAGCTCTCTCAAAGTGATATGACTGGTTCAAGCCTTATGTGGAACGTATAAAGGGTAGGGTTAATGAAATTATATATTATATTATACTATATTTAAAATATACTCACGTATCTTTAATTTTCCATTCCATTATAATACGTAATACAAATGGAAGTAGTGTTCATGCGTACGTATGGCTTACCGTCTCCTGAATGGTGCATTTCATTTTTTATCTCCAATTTTTATGTACTATTTTAAATACATGTATATAGAAGATTTATATAATATATATGATATATAAATCATTAATATCATTCTGGATATAATTAACTTTTGACCACATGAACAACTTGTAAATTTAAGAAGTCTATTTTTGACTCAAGTACCAAATATCGACAAAATGACCATTATTAACTTAAATGATTACATGATGTTTATAGAATGATAATAATTGATATAAAAAGGAATAATAAACTTGAAAACTATACTTAAGCAAGTATAAATTAACTTTATATTACTATTCATGAGATTAAAGAACAAACGGGTCAAGTCGGACACGAGGGAAGGGACTTCATCTCAATCTAGTTTCTTTGACGCATATTTTTTTAATACACGGCATTATTTTATACGCTGTATAAAAAAATTTTCATTTTCATTTCATTCAAAATGGAATATTTTTCTATGAATCATTTTACTAAAAGACAAAAAGAAATGTTTCTTCTAACGTAAGCGGTGACAACGACCTTTGGACTACCGTGAGTATTATTTTATCATTCACTTCCTTAACAAGTCGTAATGTTTTTAAAAGGAAAATAAATACCATATAATCTATTATGTATTTTTGTATTGAAATTTTTTTTGATAATGGATTTTTTATGTCAATATATTCATGTGATATATTATGATTAAAATGTGGAAATTTTTTCTTTCCTTTATATTTGTTAAATGTGTTATGATTTTCTAATGGTTCTCGGAAATTTGATGAATGGTTATATGATAAACCAAATGACGGGTGGTGCCGTGATAAACTAAGAAGGGTGGTTATGTTATAACCTCCAAATAATTGTGTATGGATGTTGGCCATATGACTATTCCATTTAGTGATATGTGTGCAGGTCAATAGTATGGTCATTCCATTTAAGTATGATTATGTACCAAGTTACCTTTAGATGTTATGTGTTCTTTATATGGGTTGTATGGTAATCTTTTGTTAACAAAACGGTATAGAGTGATCTTTTATTCAGTGAAGAGTATTTACTACTTCATAAAGGTGAAATGTATTCCTTACGATAATGTATTCAAGGTTTACTTGTTGTTTTGAAAAACTAACAGTTTCCCTTCTTTATATATCACATACTGAGATTTTTATGCTCATCCCATATTTTTGAAATGTTTTTCGAAGCACACAAAGTTGAATAGGGACAAGGATGGGATAATGGAAAAGTCATTCTGCCTACAACATTGAAATGGATAAGAATTGTTTTTCAAGAATTTTTATTTTGTAAAAAATATGGGAACTGAGTAGAAGTGTCTACTTTGTAACTTTTGGGATGTAATGTAACACTTATGTCCTAATTATCTAAAACACTAAACCTAAAAACTATCCTCAATGTGAATTATTAACATAATTCAAGAATATATAATGTTTAATTCTAGGTCATAATATTTGGTATCAGAGGGAGGTTTAAATAACTTTAGGAGTTAGGGTGTTGTTAAATTAATGTCCATAAATTAATTTATATTAATATTGAAATGATATATAATTTATAGATTACCATGTTTCTTTGGGTATGATATTTGTTTTTGTTAAGAATTGTTTTTCTTAGTGGAAATAGAGCAGCTTTTATAGGACGACATACAGAGGTAAATGACCATTGAAATCAGCATAATGAGATGGTCAGAATCAGAGTTGAATAGTTTGTTGCAGTGATGTATTAGTTGGCCCAGGTGATAAATGGAAGTTATATTTATTGATGATATTTTGGTTTATTTTAAAGTAATAAGTAACCTGAAATTCATTTAAGAGTTTTATTGGAAAATTCAGTAAGTGTGAGTTTCAGTTACATAAAATTTCTTTCCATGGTCATGTTGTTTCAAAAAATTGCATTTCTGCTGATCCTGCTAAAACAATAGTTGTTAAAGAATGGCATAGACCAACAAATATAACCGATATCCATAGATTTATTAGTTTGTAAGGTTATTATCAGAGGGTTATTGAGAATTTTGAACATTTATTCAGTCCAATGAAAAAGTTAACATGAAAAGGTGTTATGTTAATTTAAAAAAAAAGAATGTGAATATTGTTTTCAGAAATTGAAATGAAGATTGATGAATGATCTTGTTTTGGAATTAACTTCCATAGATGATGAGTTTGTTATTTACATTGATGCTTCGATAAAAGGACTTGGTTGTTTCCTTATGAAAAATGATCATATAATTTCTTATACTTCACATTAGTTGTAACCTCATGAGTAAAATTACCCAAAACATGATTTGGAATTTGCTGCTGTTGTTTTTTCTTTAAAAATTTGGAGGCATCATTTGTTAGGATAAAGTGTGAAATATATACTGATCACAAAATATTTAAGTATATATTCACTCAGAAATAATTGAACATGATACAGAATATATGGTTTGAATTAATCAAGGATTATGATTGCACAATCCTTTACCATCCTGGAAAAGAAAATAAAGTGGCTGATGCTTTGAGTTGAAAAATTAATGCTTCATTAACCATGCTTCGTTTAGAACGAGATCCTTTAGTTTTTTATTTTATAAACTTTAGCATTAAATTTTTTGGTGCAAGAAATTCCTCTATTTTATTTCAGTGTCAATGAGATCATCCTTATCAGACAGAATTAAGAAATCGCAGAAGGGAGACAATGAGTTGTAAAAAAGGTAGAGTTGGTTCTAAGGTTTTGATTTCTAATTTTAACAATGATAATGATTATGTTTTGAGGTTTGGGAAGAGATTATATGTTCCCTATGATTCATAGTTATATATTTAGATGTTATGTGATGCTCATATATGCTCGTTTTCAGTTCATTCTAGAAGTACTATGATGCACAGAGATCATTGGGAGTATTACTGGTGGGATGGAATGAAAAGAGATATTGCTGATTTTACTGTAAAGTGTTTGACTTGTCTGCAGGTTAAAGCAGAGTAGCAGTTACCAAAAGGAATGCTTCAGTCATTACCAAAGCCAGAGTGGAGATAGGAAAATATATCCATGGACATTGTTGTGGGGTTACCAAAGACATCTCTAGGTAACAATGCAATCAGGGTTATTGTTGATCAATTGACTAAATCTACTCATTTCCTTCCAATTAGAGATACTCTGTCTCTTGATCAACTTTATCAGTTGTATATTAAAGAGATAGTTTGGTTTCATGGTGTTCATGTCTCCATTGTATAAGATTGTGATCCTATGTTTACTTCTAACTTTTGGAGAGGGCTTCAGAAGTCGTGGGGTACTGAATTAAATTATTGTACAGCTTTTCATTCACAATCAATGGGGAGTCAGAATGAACAATTTAGACCACGGGGGATTTGTTACATGCTTTCCTAATGGATTACCGGGGATGTTTAGAAGAATATATTTTTTTGGTTGAATTTTTAGATAATAATAATTTTCATTCTATAATATAGATGGCTCCTTTTGAGGCATTATATGGGAATTTTCGTTGAACTACATCTTTTTGGGTTGAAGTAGGTGAAATAAAGTTGATGGGACTGGAATTGGTAGAAGAGAAGGAAAATATAGTTTAGTTAATTTAGAAGCACATGAGAACAGCTCAAAGTAGGCAAAAAATCTATGTGGATAACTAGAGGATGGATCTTTCTTTTGTGGTTGGGGATCAGGTCTTTCTCAAATTTCTCCCTGAAAAAGTGTGATGTGTTCGGGAAAGAAGGCAATGTTGAGTCCAAGGTTTATTGGACATTATTAAATCCTAGAGAAAGTTGGATATGTTTCATATAGAGTGACTTTACCTACATTTTTGTCCTAGGTATGCAATGTTTTTCATGTTTCAATGTTGAGAAAGTATATTCTAGATCAATCTCATGTTTGGTAACCCGAGGCAGTTCAGTTGGAAGGGAACCTCTCTTATGAAGAACATCCAGTCCTAATTATTGACCAAAGAGAGCAAGTGTTGCAAAATAAGATAATTTACCAGGTAACATTTTTGTGGAAAAACCATATGGTTGAAGAGGCAACGTGGGAATCTGAAAATTCTATGAGGGATATATACCCCTATTTATTTGATAACTGAATAAAATTTCCAGGAGGCAATTTCTAAAAGGGGGTAGGATGAAACTTCCAAGGTATATAAAGAAATATTATATTCTCATATATTTGTGAATTAAATATTAATTTTACTTTAAAGGGGTTGCTATGTTTGATGGCGTACCTGATACACAACAACAGGTTTTTTTGAAATCTTACATTGCACAATAATTATATAATATTATTATTTTAAATGGTAGTTAACACCTAGCTGTTGTATTGGTGGGAATGAACAAAACTAACTAAAATTTGATTATAAATTTTTGTTAAATGTTTTTACATTTATCAAATGAAATATAGAGGCATAAAATGTGAATGAATCTAATTTTAAGCATAATTTATTTTAAAAGGTTGATTTACTACCTTTTGAGGGAGAACCCTCTTTAAATCTAGTTTTGGTCACTTTTATATGTTCGATTTGACCAAATAAAATTATTCACTAGAATCGGGACATCAAAATTTAATTTGGGCAATTTTTTGTTATTTTCTAGATAAAATTCATTTTTTAATGAATAGTAAAATATATTGTATTTTAATTAAAATATTCTTTTTAATATAATTTATTTATATGGGTAGATTATCTTTTTATTGGCTTTTAAAGTATAATTAGATTATATTTTTACCATTTAATCTAATGGTGATCATTGGAATTAATTTCACTTTGAAATTGGACATAAACAAGTGTCAATAATTTGATAGATATTGTTTCTTAAAAACTCGGTATTTGTTTTGACAGTGAGAATTAGATTTCAATTATATAATCCAACTTCTATGTATTTTATTTGGAAAAATAGAAATCATTTTTGAATTTAGAATATCAAATTTAGATTACTCTAAATATTTGGTATTTTTCTGAAAAACATCAATTTTTTATGAATAGTAAAAACACTGAGTAGTTGTTAAAAAGATGAATTATTTACTTCAATAAACTTTTTACACTTCTGTGAATTGAATTTCAAAAATCTGACATACATGGATTTTATTAGTATGTAAAATGTGGTTCAATAATATGAAAGTAGTATTTGGTGAATAATAACTTTTGACTTTTATTTACCACGATTAAAGATAAATAGGGTAATTCAATGTAAAAAGAATATCATAATAATACAAAATTACATTAACACTTTTCCCAACCTTATTGTATGAGCCATGGATGACCATGTTCATAATGTGGTATATTTTGAGACCCCATAGAGCCACTTAAGAGTGATAATGGAACTTTGCTTCAATTAAATTAAAGTAAAGAAATAAATGACATAAACAAATATATTTTAGTAAATTAATTTTTACATAGGGTTATATAAGTAATCTTTTCAATTATAAATATCATTTGAAAATCTAAAAAGATATCCTACATCATGGTATTTTTTTTAATAATTTTTAGACATAAAATAAATTCAATTATTTTTGACACCATAATGATGTAGTGTTTAACTCATTAATAAATTATTTAAATAAATAAGATAATGATGATTAAAATAATTTCAAAAACCTATCCAATTCCCTTTGGATTAATTTATTTCGACCATGATACATCTTATCTTAGAAATTAAAGAGTTTTGGACCTTTTGAAACTGAAAATAATTATATAATAAAATAATATTTTCACACTTTCCTAAAGATCCCCTCCTCCACATTATAAAAAGCCCCCACCTCTACACTTACACACACACACCCGTATAATGGGTAAGGAACAAACTATTTTTGTGGACGATGAACTACTGCCTCACGAAACGATGATTGATCAAATATCTCCAACCACCTATCATGGTGTCCATTATGATGGAACTATATTTATATATGATATATATTATATTTATAATGGTTCTATGCTTCTGAATTTTTCATTTATAGAATACCATTATGGTTTCCATAGTGTGTAAATACAATAATCTCATTTGAGGAAGTGCGGACTACCGCTCCCTCAAAGTGAAATGACTCGTTCAAGCCTTATGTATAAGGTATAAATAGAAGAGTTAATGAGATTAAATATGATACTACACTGGTATTAAAATATAATTATGTATCATTAAGTTTCCATTCCATTATAATATGAAATACAAATGGAAGTAGTGTTCATGCATACATACGACTTAAAATCTCCATGAACAATGCATTTCATTACTTATCTCCAAATTTTATGTACTATTGTAAATACATGTATATACCATATTTACATGATATATATGATATCTAAATCATGAATATCATTCTGGATATAATGAACTTTTGACCACATGAACAACTAGGAATTATAAGAATTCTATTTTTGACTTAAGTACCAAATATAGAAAAATTACCATTATTAAATTAAATGATTACATAATGTTTATAACATTTTAATAATTGATATAAAACGAATAATAAACTTTAAAAAAGTTCTTAAGAAATTAGAAATTAACTTTAGTTCATTATTCTAATGATTAAAGAACATACAGGTCAAGTCGGACACGAGGTAAGGGACTTTGTCTCAATATCCATTATTTGAGGAATATTTTTTCAATACGTGACTTTTTTTATGCTGTATAAAAATGATTGACTTTTAATTTCATTCAAATGGAATCATTTTCTACGAATCATTTTACTAAATGACAAAAAGGAATTTTTCTTTTAACATAAGCGGTGACCATGACCTTTGGACCACCAAGAGTATTATTTTTTATTTGTCTTCTTTAACAAGCCATAATGTTTTTAAAAGGAAAATAAATACCATATACTCTTTTTTGTATTTTGGTATTGAAATTTTTTTTGATACTGGATTTGTTATTTCAATATATTAAAGTGATATATTATGATTGAAATTTGGAAATGTTTTATTTCCTTTAAATTTTTTGTATGTGTTATAATTTTATATTGGTTCATGGACATTTGACGGGTGGGTACATGATAAAAAATGATAGGTAGTGTCGTGATAAACTAGGATGGGAGGTTACGTTATAACCTCCATTGAATTGTGTATGGAAGTCAGCCATTTTACTATTCCATTTAGTGATATGTGTGGAAGTCAACTGTATGATTATTCCATTAAGGTATATTTATGTCCCAAGATACCTTTATATGTTATGTGTTCTTTTTATGGGTTTTATGGAAATCTTTTGTTTTCAAAGGGTAAGAAATGATCTTTTCTCCATTGTAGAGTATTTACTACTTCATAAAGGTGAAATGTATTACTTATGATAAAGTATTCATGGTTTACTTGTTTTTTTTGAAAAACATGCAATTTTACTTCTTTGAGTATCCCTTATAGAGATTTTTATTCTCATCCCAAATTTTTGAAATGTTTTTCCACAAGATATAAAGTTGAATAGGGACATGGAATGGATCAAGGAAAAAGAATTCCTTCTAAAATATGGAACGAGACATGACTTTATTTCAATAATTTTTATTTTGTGAAAAATATGGAAACTGAATAGACGTGTCTACTTTGTAACTGTTGGGTTGTAATGTAACAGTTATGTGTGCCTTGTGGTTCAATGCAAACGAATGTGTTATTATGTCGAGCTCATAGTTCACCATTTTCAGTTCATCCTAACAGTACTAATATGTATAGAGATTTTCAAGAGTATTACTAGTGGGTTGGAATGAAAAAAGATATTGCTAATTTTACTATGAAATATTTGACTTGTCAGTAGGTTAAAGCTGAGTGAAAGTTATTGAAAGGGATGCTTCAGTATTTACTGGTGCCATAGCGGAAATAGGAAAATATATTCATGGACTTCATTGTTAAATTAATAAAGACATCTCGATGTAACAATGAAATCGAGGTTATTGTTGATCGAATGACAAAATCGGCTCATTTCCTTCCTATTCGAGATACTTTGTCTCCATATCAACATTCTCGGTTGTATGTTAAATAGATATTTAGGTTTCATGGTGTTCCCCTCTTCATTGTATATGATTGTGATCCCAGGTTTACTTTTAACTTTTGGAAAGGCCTTCATAAGTCACTGGGTATAAAATTAAATTTTGTTATAGCTTTTCATCCATAAATAAATGGGCAGTCAGAATGAAAAATTCAGACCTTGGAGGACATGTTACATTCTTGATTAATGAATTACCATGGAATTTGGAACCAAAATATATTTTTTGGATTAATTTTCATATAATAATAGTTTTAATTCCATTATACAAATGGCTCCTTTTGAGGCATTATATGGGAATTAGTGTCGATCATCAGCTCTTTAGGATGAAGAAGGTGAAAGGAAGCAGATGTGACTAGAATTGGTATAAGAGATGGCATAAAAAGTTCAGCTAATTCAGAATCACATGAGAATAGTTCAGAGTATCTAGAAATGTTATGCAGATAACAGGAGGTAGGATCTCTCTTTTGAGGCCGGGGATCATGTCTTTCTCAATGTTTCTCCATGGAAAACTGTGATGTGTTTTGATGTGAAGGTAATGTTGAGTATAAGGTTCATTAGACCATATTAAATCCTATATAATGTTAGATCACTTGCGTACAGAGTCACTTTACCTCCATTTTTTCCAAGGTACACAATGTTTTCTATGTTTTAATTTTGTGAAAGTATATGTCATATCCTTCTCATGTTTTGATCCTAGAGGCAGTTGAGTTTGAAGCGAATCTCTCTTATTAAGAACATCCAGTCCAGATTATTGACGGAAGAGAGAAAGTGTTTTCGAACAAGGTAATTCACCAGGTAAAGGTTTTTTGAAAGAAACCTATGGTTGAAGAGGAAACATGAGAATCTAAAAATGCTATGAGGGATAAATACCCCCATTAATTTGATAATTGAATAAAATTGCAAGGATGCAATTTCCAAAAGGGGGAATGATTTAACATCTCAGGTAAATAAAGGAAAATGATATTCCCGTATATTTGTGAATTAAATATTAATTTTACTTTAAAGGGGTTTCTATGTTCCATGGCGTACCTGATATGCAACAATGACTTTCTTTGAAATGTTATATTGCACTATAATATTATAATATTTTTATTTTAAAAAGTAGTTAGTGACTAGTAATTATATTTCTGGGAATGAATAGCACTAACTACTATATGATTATAAATGTTTTTAAATATTTTTATATTTATTCAATAAAATTTTAGTCTTCAAATGTGAATGAATCTAATTTTAAGCATAATTTAAATTAAAAGGTTGATTTGCTACATTTTGAGGCCGAACCCTCTTTAAATATAGTTTTGGTCTCTTTTATATGTTTTACTTGACCTAGAAAAATTATTCTTTAAAATCGGGACACCAAAATTTAATTTGGTTTATTTTTTGGTATTTTTTAGATAAAATTCATTTTTTATTGAATAGTGAAAAATAGTGTATTTTAATTCAAATCTGGTTTTTAATATAAACTATTTAAATGGTCATATTATTTTTTAATTGGTTTTAAAGTGTAATTAGATTATATTTTTACCATTTAATCCAATGTTGGTCATTGGAATTAATTTCACTATGAAATTGGACCGAAACAAGTGTCAATCTTTTTATAGATAATGTTTTTTAAAAACATACTATTTGTTTTGACAACTCGAATTAATTTTATATTGATTAATCAAAATAATATGTTTTGAATTTGGGAAAATAGACATTATTCTTTAATTTTTAATATCAAATATATCTTAGGCTAAATTTTTGGTATTTTTCTAAAAAACTTCAATTTTGATGAATAGTGAAAACACTGAGTAGTTGTTAAAAAGCTGAATTTTTAACATAAATAAAATTTTTCCACTTTTATGAATTGAATTATGAAAATACGACATACATGGTTGTTATTAGTAAGTAAAATTTCATTCAATAAGTTGAAAATAATTTTTGTTGAATTGTAACTTTTGACTTTTATTTACCACTGTTAAAGTTCAATAGGGTAATTCAATGTAAAAATAATTCCATAATAACACAAATTTACTTTAACACTTATCCTAATCTTATTAGATGAGTCATGGTCGACAATGGGAATCCTTGTGTCTATTTAAATACCCCATTGATCCACATAAGAGTGATAATGACACTTTATTTTAATTAACTTAAAGTAAAGAAAAAAATGACAAAAACAAATAAATTTTAGAAAATTAATTTTTACATAAAGTTATATAAGTTATCAATTCATATATAAATATTATTTGGTAATATAAAATTATTTCCTACATCAGGGTATTTTATTTATAATTTTTAGACATCAAATAATTTAAATGTTTTTAGGACACAATAATGATGTAGTGCTTACCTCATTTATAAATGATTTAAATATATAAGATTATAAAGATTAAAGTAATATAAAAAACCAGTCCAATTCCTATTGGATATTTTAATTTTGACCATGAGTAATCTTATCTTCAACTTCAATTAGTTTTGGATGTCTAGAAACCGAAAAATAGTATATAATAAAATAATATTTTCACATATTCCTAAATAGCCCCTCCACCCTTATAAAAATCTCTCACCTCTAACATATTACTCACACCTCTAAATCCACTTGTCTTGTCAAAAATCTACCCAATTAATCTCCCTACATCCCAATACTCCCCTTAGAAGCCTTAGCATAGGCGGAAGGCACTTCAACAAACCATTTTGGTTTAGACCAAAGGGAGTTACCCGAATTAAAGAAAACAGTTTCACTTAAATTATATTGTTTTATTTTACTTCTCTAACCCCATAAACAATTATTATTCATTTATTTTATAAAATCACCAATATCCTCAATATATTAGGTTCTTGTCATGAGAATTATTCTTACTACAATTACACACAGCTCTGTCTAAGGGGTAAAGGACATACTGTTTTTGTGGACGCCGAACTAATACCTCACGAAACGATATTGTTCAAATATCTCCAACTGCCTCCCATGGTGGCCATTAATATGGAACTGTATTTATAAATGATATATATTATATTTATATTGTTTCTATTCTACTGTATTTTTCATTTATTGAATACCTTTATGGTTTCTATAGTGGGTAAATACGATAATCTCATTTGAGAAAGTGCAGACTATCGCCCCCTCAAAGTGATATGACTTGTTCATGCCTTATGTGGAACATATAATGGGTAGATTTAATAAAATTATATATGATATTATATTGGAATTATAATATACTTATGTATCACAAAGTTTTCTGTCCATTATAATACGAAATAGAAATGGAAGTAGCATTCATGCGTACGTACGGCTTACCGTCTCCATGAACAGTGCATTTAATTTCTTATCTACTAATGTTATGAAAAATTGTAAATACATGTATATACTGGATATATATGATATATATGATATCTAAATCATTAATATCATTCTGGATATAATGAAATTTTGACCACATGAAAAACTTGTAATTATATGAAGTCCATTTTGACTCAAGTTCCCAATATCAACAAAATGATCATTATGAACTTAAATTATTAAATAATGATTATAAAATAATAATAATTGATTAAAAATTAGTAATAAACATGAAAATGGTTTTTATGAAAGTTTAAATTAAATTTTGTTTATTATACAGGAGATTAAAGAACGAACGGGACAAGTTGGACACGAGGTAAGAGACATTGTCTCAAACTCCTTTCATTGAGGCATATTTTGTTTTAATACACAAATTTATTTTATAAAGTGTATAAAAACCTTTGAATTTTCATTTCATTCAATTGGAATCTTTTTCTACAATCCGTTTTAATAAACAACAAAAAGGAATGTTTCTTTTAACGTAAGTGGTGACAACAACCTTTTCGCTGTCGCGAGTACTATTTTCTATTTGTATTCCTTAACATGCCATAATGTTTTTAAAAGGAAAATAAATACCACATACTCTTTTGTGAATTTAGGTATTGGAAATGGTTTTGATTATGGTTTTGTAATGTCAATATATTTAAGTGATATATTTTGATTGAAATGTGGAAATGTTTTCTTTCCTTTATATTTGTTGTATGTGTTATGATTTTATAAAGGTATTTGGAAATTTTATTGGTTGTTACGTGATAAACCAAATTATGGGTGGTGTCATGATAAACCAGGATAGGTGGTTATTTTATAACCTCTAATGCATTGGTTATGGAAGTCAGTCGTATTGCTATTACATTAAGTGATATATGTGGAAGTCGACCGTATGGTAATTCCATTTAAGTATGTTTATGTCCCAAGATACCATTATAGGTTATGTGTTTTTTATAAGGGGTTTATGGTAATATTTTGGTAACAGAAGGGTAAGAAATGATATTTTATTCCGTGAAGAGTATTTACAACTTCATAAATGTAAAAATTATTACTTATGATAATTTATTCATGGTTTACTTGTGGTTTTGAATAACTAATAGTTTTCCTTCTTTATGTATCCCATAATTAGATTTTTATGCTCACCCCATGTTTTTGAAATGTTTTTCATAGGATATAATGTGAAATAGGGTCAAGGATGAGATAATGGAAAATTCATGTTGTCTAAAACCTGGAACTAGACATGATTTTTTTTTCAATAATTTTTATTTTGTGAAATATGTGGGAATTGAGTAGAACTGTCTACTTTGTAACTTTTGGGATGTAATGTAATAGTTAGGGCCTAATTCTCTAAAAATCTAAACCAGAATAGATCCTCGATGTGAATTATTAGCTAAATTTAAGAATATTCAATATTTATGTCTGGGTCCTTATAGTGTGTGTTTGTGTGTCTGAGAATTCTTGTTTGAGATGTGTGTGACTTTCTCTATCTTGTTATTTGAGCACTCATGGAATTTTTTTTTCAAAATTCTTAGCTAGGTATTAAGTGTTTTGATCTTGTGAATTATGAATGTTGTTTAAAAAATGTTAATTTAGTTTTTTCTAATGGGTTTCATTGATATTTTTTTAGTTCTTATTTCTAGTATAGTGTTCACTCACATAAGCATATAATAATTGAATATTTATTTATTTTTAATATGAAAGGGAGTTTTGTGTTCAATTATGACTATTAATTTAACTCATTTAGTGGTTATTTTAATTTTATTTTTAAAATATTAATCTTAGGAGATTTTTTATGCCATTTATATATAAATTCTTTAGGTCAAATATTTTATAAATATTATTAATCCCATAGATGCTAAATACCATAACATCTAAAATTTTTTCAATGGGGTAGGTAGGTGAAATGAATTAAAGGCAAGGTTGATGTAATAAGTGTTCATTTTTTATCAATATATTGACATAATTTCTAAAAATGAATCATATAAAAAATCATGTTTTTCATATTATTTCATATGATTTGAAGCTCGGTTGGAAATTTATAAGTGAATAAAAAATTAGAAAGTGATAAGATATAGAATTTGTTGAAATTTTGATTTGTTATACTGGATCATTTGTTGCATATATGGTCTTATTTTGAGTTATTTTATATTTTATTTTCGTTATAACATTTATTCCATGTATTTCTATATAATTTTTGATAAACAAATAGTGATTTTTTAGATACAAATATGGAGGTGCGCAGTTTGGGGAAACCGTCAAACAACCCAATGAAAAATGTGGGCCTAGGATAGTGGCACTATCTATGTAACATGACCAATCAAACTGGCATGTGACCTCCCTAATAAACTATTGGTCCCCATCTTCCTCTTTCGAAGAAGATCTTCATAGTTGGCATGCTATTAGTAAAACCATGCAGCCTGCCAAAACATTAAAAAAAATTAAATTCTTAAATTACCCCATCATAAATTTAAGACACTAAACAAACATTATCACCCCATTTGACCTTCTAGTCCTAGGAACACCTCTCTCTCCTCTATTTCATTGGGATCTAATTCTTGGGTGATTTGGATTAGGATCATATATAAAACACCATTGACATTAGTCCTCTCCTTCTCCCTTATCTTATTTTAGTCTCCTATCTCTTCATCGTTGAGTTCTCATTTCTAAAATAATATTTTTGACATATGTTGGATTAAATATCTTTATATTTTTTATCCATCCCCCAGCATCCTCTCATATATCCCTTTCACTCATTCCCTAATTGGGTGTTTAAAACGAGGTGTAACTCAAATGTGATAATGTATTTCTTTACCAAACCATCACCACCTATGCTGTAAAACACTGAGATGCTCTGCAATCTCAACTAGAAATGGCCTCTTCCTAGTTGGGGCTCTCTCTAGAGTGATCTCTTCATGGGGATGGGGTTCCCATGAGTGGAGGTTTCTAAAAGGCCACACATGGGGATTCCCTTCCTCAAATTGAAGAATATATCATTTACATTGATTTATTCTTATTGGCTTTGGTATTATTTTTTCCGTATAGGATATCCTCCAAGTGGGTTTTTTGATTCCACTGTAATATGTGACGATTTCAAGAAATTGGTAGGTGGTTCCCTGACTAGACATTATTTTATGATTTAATTATGCTTTTTTTTCTTTAGAATTAGACTTGATACATTTTTTGGGTGGTGTAAAAGGTAAATCCATGGGTTTTAAAGTGAGTTCAAGGTTTGATAGTGATTTTCCCCCTAAGTAAATGGGGGTTTTCAAGAATGGTTTCAATTATTGGTATTGAGATTTCCAAAAAAGGATTAAACCTGGTATAGGGATTCAAAGAGAGGACATGGTAATCCAATGTATCTTAGTGGTCAAACTAGGTCTAGTATTTGAGGTGAGTCAGAAGGGTTCGGGCTTGGTCTTCTTATTAGGACAATATCGTAATTCTAACTACACATTCATGACGGGGATTGGTTAGCACAAGACAAAGATGGAAATTTGTATATAGGATTTTATCACCATGAGTATGAGGATCCTAGAACCCCACTAATCCAAGTTAATTATGTATTTCCTTGGTTCTAATACATTATTCTCCAATTTACCTTGTTTTTGTATTCATTTCCACTTTTATAATGAATCATGTTTTTATTTAAATTTTATTTTTTTCATTTCGTTAAAAACCCTCTTGTTAATTGGTCATTTAATTTCATTTCATGGAATGTTTTTTGTGGTATCCAACTAGGAAAATTATATCACACCATACACACACGCTTATATATATAGACCATGTTTTTTTAGGTAGGGGTCAGGTTTCCCATAATAGTAACGGTGGTTTTAGGTGCTAGTAGTTTTCTTAGAAATGTGTTGGTTATAATGGAATGTGGGAGTTGACTTCCATGTTTTATTGAGGATTTTTTCTATTCGGTTCCCTCTTTTTTTTGTAATTTTATTTGTTTTTCCTTGTATATGTTAAATTATTAACTCATGATTTTAGTGTTTCATTTGATCTCTCATGTTCTTTTAATTGGATGTGATGTGAGGTAAATGTTTTGTATTTTTAATTGTTAATTCTAACATGATAAACAATTCCACATTTTGGTACTCGATTCCTCAAAAATAACTTCCAACATGTTGGGATTAGGAACATCTTTAGGGCCCTTTGATGGGCTAGGATGGGTGTCAAGTTGGATGGAATCCAACATCGGGTGATAAAAATTGTATTAGAGAAATATTTTCCATTTATTTGGGTCAATATATTTCAAATATTTTGGATATACAAGAGCATGGAACATCGAGACTTGATTTTCTATTTATGAGTGGGGTGTATAGAAAAAACACCTTTTGGTAGGCCATGGGTCACCATAGGATGTTTAGGATTTAGTTTTACTCCTCTTCCATGTGTAATGAACATGTTGAAGACTAATTATAGACACTATTTTATGGTGTAGAGGTTTAATTTCTTTCATAATGATTATATATTTATATATTGGAATGTTTTAAAGCATTTATTTTTGAAATCATCATGGATAATGAGTTGATGGTTTCCCATATTTTTTCAAATGGAAAATAATTATGCCTCCCTATATACCTCCCATGAAACTAAATTATGAATACATAGAGAATTATACCTTCCTAGGTGATCAGAGATCAGTGGAGGTAGTGTCTAGGCCTATTTGAGATTTAGATCAAGGATCGAGCTGTAGTCCTACTCAAGAGGTGGAAATTGAACCAATCATGGAAGAGAATTAGATTCCAAATTTTCTCAATAACAATCCTCCTTCCTTCCAAGGTAGTACAAACCCCCTGGAAGAAAAATATTGTTTTGAAAGGATTGAGAATATTCTTTAGTTTCGTGGGACTCTTGAGGTTTCCAATGTAAATTGTGATTTTTATTATAAGAAGGGGCTAGATGTAGATGGTGGGAGTTTGTGTTCCAAGATGATAAGTATGATTAGAAGGGTTGAAATGATTTCAAGGATATTTTTAGTGAACATTATTTTAATGATACCTTAGATCTCTACAAGACTTGGATGTTTCTACAACCCCATTAGGGGGATCACACAATGTTATAATATGCTAACTACTTTAAATAAATGGTCAATTTGTCACCCATAGTGGTTTATAATGGGTATTTAAAGGATCAAATCGTAAAATGGGGTTGAGTAAGGAAATTTCATCCCAGTTATTATTGTTTCTTCTAAATTCATTTTATATGATGTTTAAACAAGCCTTTATTGTGAAGTTAGATTGTGCTAGTAGATCTTATATTTCCATGAAAAAGATCATCTGGGATACATAGGGAGGGGAACACTTTAGAAGAAATGTAATCATGAATATTTAGGTAAAAAGTGATGTTGAATCTCTATCCACCCTTCCTGAACAACTTCATCTAAAACCAAAGGTGGTTGGTCAGTTGTAGGCTACCAATGTTAGAGTCAGGGAATATTCTTTCAGTGTGTCACGTTTCCTGTAAACCCTTCCATTAGTGTGGGATCTTTTGTTTCTATAATCGGTTGTGTAATATTTATTTCACTACCATAAACATAGAAGATAACCATGATTTAGAACCATGGGTATAACCCTTAAAACCATGGGTATATGTTATACCCACAGTTTTGTGAACTATGGATGATGGAGCCGTCTGTAGAGAGCTATACCAACATTCTCTATAGAAACCATGGGCATCACCTAAGATATTTTAGCATACCCATGGTTATGTATAAAAATTGGGTATATATATTTACCAAAGGTTTATAGAACCTTGTGTATATATTTTTGAAACGGAAAACATATATCTACAATTCATTGAACTGTGGGTGTTGCTACATGTCCCCATTTGGCAGCAGTTTCCCTTCTATATCATCCTGATCTTGTTAATAAACTAAAAACCACATTATGAATTCAATTAAATAAATATATTATATTTTTTAATGATAATAACTTATTTTCCTAATTTTAAATCCATTTAATATACTATAACTTACATATAAATCCATACAACCAATCAATTCAACTCACTAAATAATATCCACGTGTCTCTTCACCACTACTCAAATATAGAGCGGATACAAATATCCACCATCACCAAAATACTAAACCTCATCACCATCAAATACATATTCATCACAAACAACATCATTTAGAGAAACTCCACCACCATCATCATTATTATCATTATATTCCTTATCATGACCACCACTACTGCCACCATCAGATTGGATTCCACTAGGACCCTCACTAGAATCACCCAGGGAATCATATAACAAGTTCTTTGAATCCATACATGAATCAAACATATTATATTTATTAATAAATTTAATAATATTTTTATAACATAAAAAATAATTACTAATTATATTTCTAAACATGGGTATGATATTGATTCCTCTTGTATGTTCATTTCATTCAAATTATATGTTTATTATGTTATATTATTATTCAGAAAAATGGTAATTTTTATTATTTGGTCCTTAGGTTTATTTTAGGGTATTTTATTTAGTAAATTTTCCAATTTTTCATTTGTTTATTTTTTAATTGGTCTAATTAGGCTATTTTTTCCATTGTTGTAAAATCATGAAAATCAGAAAAATCAATCCAATTAGGCCAATTAGACTAATTAGAGATATTATTCCATATAAGACAATTTGTCCAATTAGGGCAATTAATCCATATAGTACTATTATTACATTTAGTAAAATTATTCAATTAAGTCCAAATAGACAAATTTTTCCATTTAGTCCATTTATGAGATTTATACTATTTGTGATATTTAGGAAATTTCTGTCAATTAGGATATTTCAGCAATATTGGCCAATTTTGGCCAATTTGGAAAATTATACCAATTAAACCAATTTTGTAGATAATTTTTCCAATTAGTCAATTTAGACCAATTTTGTCTAATCTAGTCCAATTAGCACATATATTTAGCCAAATTAGGATAATTAGCCTATTTAAACAAATTTAGGTCAATTCAAGCCAATATAGGCCATCGTGCCCAATCATGCATTTTGAGAGAATTATTCTATTTAGGAAAATTAATTTATTTATGTTAATTAGGCAATTTAATTCAGTTAGTCCATTTAGGCCAATTTAGACTTTTGTGCCAAATAGGCCAATTAGGCCATTTCGGCCATTAGGCTATTATGCCATTTGGACATTAGGCCATTAGGCCAATTACAAAATTATCCATTAGGACAATGAGCTATTAGGCCATTAGGACATTAGGACAATTTTACAATTAGTCCATTAAGAAATTAGGCTAATTGGGACATTAATCCAACTGGTTACAAAGCTGTTATCCCATTAGGACAATGTTCAAATTTTCAATTAGGCCATTTGGCCAATTGGACAATTGAAAAATAGGTCATTTGCCATTAGGCCAATTTTCCAATTATAAAATTATACCATTAGGATATTAGGAAAATTTTCCATCAGGGTATTGGACTTTAAGACAATTTTCCATTAGTCCAATTGGACATTATTCAATTAGGCCAATAGGATAATTGGCCAATTAAGCCATTATTCCAATTGGACAATTGTCCATTAGGTCATTAGGAAAATTGGAAAATTTTCTATTATACCATTATGCCAATTGGGAATTATGTAATTAGGAAATTAGGCCAATAGTCAAATTAGCCATTGAGACACTAGTACACTATGCAATTAGACCAATTTTATTCTAGGGAAAACAGTCCATTAATCCATTTGTAAAAATTTTCATCAAGACATTATGAAATTAGGTCATTAGGCAATTAATCTAATCAACCATTAGGTTATTAGGCCATTATGTCATTTCCCATTAGTCCATTTGGCCATTAGACCAATTGGAACTTATGACATTAGGCCAATTTTCCATTTCTCCATTAGTCTAACTATCGAATGTTTTATTAGGACATTATGCCAATTGAATAGTAGGGAATTATAATACTAGACTAACTATAAGTTATACCATTATAACATTAATCCATTAAAAAATGGACATTATTCAATTACATAATTAAGATGTGTTTTAATTTAGAAATTAGTTCACTATTTTTTTAGGCCACTAGGTTATTTGGCCATTAGTACATTAGGAAAATTATCCATCAATCCATTAGGTCAATTGGATAATGTTCCATTATGCCATTAGAGAAATTGGAAAATTTCCAATTATTTCATTAGTCCTATTTAGAAATTGGCCATTAAGACATTAGTTCAATTATTTATTACGATAACTAAGATAATTGGTGAATTGAATAATTTTCTCTTTGGATGTTAGGAAAATAAGTTGCAAGGCCATTATGTAGTTAGTCTATTTGGCCATTATTCCATTTGGTAATCTACTTTTCTATTAGGCCATTAGACCATCATGTCAATTTACCATTAGTCCAATAGGCCATTAGGGCATTGGTACATTTGACCATTATGACATTATTCAATTTTTCCATTAGGACATTTGGATAATTGGTTGTTAGTCAATTAGGCCAATTGGGCATTAGGACATTATGTCATTAGATCAATTGTACATTAGTAAAATTGTCTATTAGCATATTTGGACATTATTCCATTTGGCCACTATGCCATTATAAAAATTTTCCATTTAGACATTAGACCAATTGGCCATTAGTCCATGAGGCAAATTGTCCATTTGGGAATTAGGAAATTAGGATATTAGGCCAGTGGTCATTTGTCAAATTGTCCAACATGACCATTCACCATTATGAAAATAAGCCAATTAGGCCATTAGGCAATTTTTTTAATTTTCTATTAGGACATTATTTCAATTGGACATTAGGTTATTAGTCTAATTGGAGAACTAAACCATTATTCATTTCGGTCATTGTTCCATTAGGCCATTTGGATATTAGTAAATTAGGTCATTAGGTCATTAATAAATTGGGTGTTAGGATAATTTTCCAACTATAAATTAGGCCATTCAGCCATTGGGCCATTTGGCCTATGGATATTAGGTATATAAGACAATTTTTCTTTAGGCCATTAGTCAATTAGTCTAATTGGAAAATTTGGACATTAGGCCATTGGGACACCCGGCCATTAGGCAAATTAATCCATTAGGCCATTGGATGTTATTGAATTTTGACTTTACGTAATTATGATATTATTCCAATTGGCCATTAGACTATTTATCCATTCATCCAATTTCCCAATTATGAAACTAGGATATCATTACAATTTTTTAATTTTCCATTAATCTATTAGGATAATTGGATAATTGGACATTAGTCCATTAGGCCAATTGGAAAATTGACCCTTAGGTCATTAGGCCAACTATATGTTAGTCCACCAGGTCATTAGAAGAGTATGCTAATTGGAGAATTGGATAATATTCTCTTAGTCCTATATTACATTAGGCCATTTGGAAAATTGGAAAAAATTTCATTAGCCCATTATATAAATTTTACTTTTAGCCTTTTGGTTATTAGGATATTAGGTGATTAGTTTATTAGGCCATTAGTGAATTAGGTCGTTAGGCCATTTTTTCATTAGTCGATTAAGATATAATGATAATTGTACAATTGGACATTAGGCCATTTGGATAATTGGTCTTTAGTCTATTCGGACATTAGGCCAATCGACCACGTGGAAAATTCACAATTAGCAATTAGGCCAATTTCCCTTTAGTCCATGAGGAAAATTGTCCTATTAGAAATTATTCCATTTGGAAGGGGGATTTCCAGCTTTATATAGAAAGGATTTATGAAAATAAAACTTTAATTTCAGCATGAAAATATAACCGTGTATTAATAAAAATATTGATATTATTTGAATTCAAATTAAATTACCAAGAGCTTTTGATTCCTAGGGAATTATAGTGTGCCCCAATGTGTGAAAATATGTCATTAAATCATTACTCATTTTTTTTCATAAAAAATCCCAAAAATAAGAAAATAAAATCAAGTAGTTGGAATTTAATTGTTTTTATGTAAACAATTAATGATTAAAAAAACCTATACTCCATACTCTTCCATTATGCGATCATTTCTTGATATTTTTTTGTTGGACAGTTCTAGAATTTTTGAAAACTCTCTAAATTAGAACTGAATCTATTATTCCATGAAACATATAACTCATTCTTATATGATTGATAGAACTCCCCAAGATCCATCAACCTTGAAAAATTAGGAGCTTCACCGTCAGGAATGTTAAACCGACACTGCAATAAGCATGTTAATTCATATAAATAAAATAATTAAATAGATTGAAATTTAATAAAAATTGATACCCATATCTCTACCCATGCTTTCTACATGATGTCATTACGAATATGCCTCTATGAGACTGGTTACATCAGAATGATATCATTGTACATGGATAAATATCCCTTGAAACATATACACTACTTGAAATTTTTACCAATCATCTTATTATCGTTATTGTAATCCACCATTATTTTTGTTTGGCGATTCCCATCTTCAGGCATATGGGTGCGCCCACATCACCTACTAGAATATCCCCCTAAGTAAGATCAAAGGGAAAGAATATTAATTAATTCATATTACAATAGGAAAATTTTATTTTATAAAATTAGACAAACTTATAATAGAAAACCAAATTCATGATACTCATTAGGCTCCGATGGATCCATGAGACATCTAGAATCTATAGCCTCTAAAGGATCTGCATGTTCTAATGAATGCCCCGGTTGATCTTCGTGCACTAGAGTTGAAGATGAAGGAAGAAAATCATCAAATCCAAGATGTATTGTAGGAATTAGAGGTGGTGTAGGATTCATAGGATATGAGTCTTATGTTTGGGGATACATAAAAGGATATGGATATGGTAAAGGTGGGAACATCCCTTGAGGCGATGTAGACATGGTATGGGAAGAAAATTCGAAATGTGATGATGATAGAGGTCTGGGATGGGAATTTACTTAGAGGATTAAGTGGAGATTGGGTTTTTGTGGTATATGTGGTGGCCTCTGGTGGCCCAAGGTGGGAACGAGAATTATTGGTTTTCCATCCAGCTCTAGGAGAACCCCTATCAGACCCATGAAAAGTGGTTGAGCATGAGTCAACTATGGTTCATGTAAATGCACATATGTTTTTTTAAAAATAATATGACCATGAAATTATATGTAATATTGAAGAGAAATGTAATAATTATTATAATCACTAAGGGAAGCATAGGAGGAAACCCATGCCCATAAATCTATCAATCAATATCAAATAATCATTTGCTTAAAAATTATTTCGTATAGTTTATAATATTCATAATAATGAAATGTATATTTTTTAGAAATAATTTTGAAAAATAATTCATACAAGTTATAATTTTTGGAATTCATAATAATATTTATAACATGTTTTACCAAAAATAATTTTAGAGCATGTTATAGATTTTTTAAAACCAATTTTATTGCTAGTTCTTTGAATTGATGTAAATATAATTAAATTAAATGAAACAAATAAATATGAAAACAAACATATCATTATAAAATTAAACTAAATTGAAGATAATACAGTATTACCTAGCTGATAATCCCACTTTTTTATAAATTGAATGAACCTTGAACATTTTGGTTTCTTTAATATGTTACAGATTATTACTTCTGGTTCAACAACAACTCTCACAGTTGGAAAAATTGATTAATCAAATGGAACATGTTTGTCAAAACCAATTGGGGTCATCAATGGAATTAATTTCATTTGCACCATCATGAATAATTTTTATTGTAATTTCTTCATTAATGACACAATAATCTAGTCACACATGATCTCTCACAAAAAACCATTGTTTTTTCAATGATACCAAAATGTATGGATCATTGGTAGCAAGGAATTAACTCATTTCAATTAATATATATCCAAAATCATCAATAAATGTAAAATCTAATGTAATTGAATTGATCAACTTACATTTCACCACAATGACTCAACCATATCTCATTCTCATCACTCGGTCATTTGTAACAAATTTATACCCATTGATTATTAATAATTTTCCTTCCCAAACCAAATTATTGGGACCAAAATCCAACAATCTTAATTCTAGATAAATGGACTCAATATGTAAAATAAATTCCTGAAAAATATATGACCACTATAATTAGATGATTTTCTAATTGAATGTTAATTAAATTAATGGTCATCCCTTTGTTTTCATCCAATCCAGAAACTATTTGTAATGAAAATCCTCTCTCAATATCAATAGAAAAGATCAGTGAACTGTACTTATAATCTGATTAAGTAACCTAAATAAATTGATAATAAATGTTTAAAGTATAGCTGAATTGAAATAGTGTGAGTTAAAATATATATAATTAAATTAATTTGATGATATAGTCATTGAAAAAATCACAGTTAAAATATTTTGTGATGTACCATATCCCTCTATTCAAGGCTCAGTGTAGCCAATGTATATGACCCAGTAATTCCTCCTTTTTTGGGATGATATGGAAATTTTGGACAAATTTACATCCCATACTAATCATATTTATTTCTTATTGCCTGTTATGTCTTTTTCTCACATCAGAAAAATACATTGAGAAAAAATTAATACATTCTAAAGCTAGATAACCTCTCACAATGGTACCATCATAATGATTATTTTTTCAGTCATAATATTTCTTTGTGAACATATTTATTCTAAATTGATACATCTCTTGAAAAAACAACAAGCCCCCTAAAATGTGTTTTAGTTGGAAGATGGACTATTAAATATAACATTCAAGAGAAAAATGGTTGAGGAATATGTTTTCTAACTCAGACAAAATTAATGATGAATCATATTGCATGTTTATGAAGAAATAGTAGGATAAATTTTTTGCACAAATTTCTCAAAAATGAAACTAGGGAATCACTAACACAGTAACATTATTGGGTAGAAAATGATTGATTTATATTGGAATTAATGTATGATGAAGGGAGTGATAATCAAAAAAAATCGTGGATTTTAGATTCAAATACCTTTTATTGACATATTTTGATATATTTAAAGAATATGCATTTGGAACTATGATATTCTCCAATAATTCCATAAATTGATTTCTCTCTAAAGATTTCATCACACAAGATGCAGAATGAAAATTTCCAACTTTTTTCATCGATACATACATGAAAATATTCTGGTTTAATACCCCATTCCAAAGAGTCCTGAAAAGATAATAAAAAATAGTTTGTATTCCCCTTGATATTTATAGGAATTGATGGAAACATTTCACTTATACATTTTTTAAGGTACATTATGTCTAAACAATAATGTAGAAAATTGGAAGACCAATATAGAAACTCAAAAAATATATTTCTCATTTTCCTACATTATGTGGATTTTCTATCAACAATCATCCTATTTTTAGATTTCATCTGATCTTCCCTAATGAAAAAATATATTTTTTCAATTACTTAAGAATATTAGTTCCAAAATTATATTTTGGTGGAATTTAGTGTCAAAAATATTAATAAACCTCTAGAGATTCTACTTATATTGAAGATCCATTAAAGTGAATTGTTGATTCTCCATGAAACTGAAATAATGACAATATTGAATACTTCTAAATAATGTACAATTCATAAAAATTGAACATAATTTTTTTCAATTTATTATCTGACTAGAAATCATTCCATAAGCAAAGAAATCATTTATTGTCCATAGAAGGGTAGCACATATTTGAAAAATATTTTCAGGAGAAACATTGAATGTATGCACTCCCATTTCCGAAGTATTCATCAACTCTCTTATTAAAGTATTCAATTATACATCTATATCATTTATAGGAATATATTTTCCAAATATTAGTATACTCAATAAATTAAAAGGTTTGTTCAAACACTTCTTTTTAGGACGATTATTAAAGTGAATGAAAAATAGGCACAATATATGAGGAGTAACCATAATACAAAACAGATTAATACCCCCTTAAGATAATCCAAGCTCTACATAATGCACCTTAGCTAAAAAAATTAGGATGTTTTGAATAAGATTCAATACATGTTAATCCACCTACAGGATGAACCAACTCTTCGTTACCCTTAATTATCTAAGCATTATTTCACCACATATTGGCTAATATTTCTACAGACAAAAATAGATTTTGATTCTTGGGAATAAATGGAATGTGTCACAATACTTTTTGTGGAACATGAGATGGTGTTCTATCTACATTTTCCTTCAACAGAGATATAAAACGTAATTTATTGTAATTAAGGTCAAATGTTTCCTAATAAAAAATAAACTTTAATCTTTAGAACAAGCATGGAATTTATTTTTAATTAATTTATGGATATTAATTAATATCCATGAATTATAAGGATTTGAGGGAATATCTACACCATAATGAATAAGTTACTTCAAAAAGATACTAATATAATCAGTGGCTATATTTTAAATTATATACATGGATTTTTAATGATATAAATGCATTAAAGATAAAAAAATTCATTTTAGTACATTTTGAATACACAGGAGTTCAAGAATAATCAGTTAATTTCTTCACTCTCACAAGTACATCACCTTCAGTATTTTTCCTAATGTTTATTGATATCATTTTCTTATTTTAATATCATATCATATATCCCATAATGATGCACAAGTGGAATGAAATCAAATACCATGTTCTCGATACCACTCCACTCTTTCTATTCATGAACCGTAAATTATTGTCTCATCTCTCCATTTTGATACCAAATATAATAGTTTTTTTTGAAATCAATGTTTCGTTATATTATAGATAACTTATTATTTTTCTTAACCATGTTATTCCAAAACAATTATAACATGGGCATAGTATATGACCTCAATCTGAAGCATTGTTAAATATAATATCTAAAAAAATTCAAAATATTTTAAAAAACGGTGGAAATCAAATATATTTGACACATCCAAATTATATCAATTCTATTATAGGTAAAAACTTTAATGTTCTAATCAATAAATAGAACTATAAATAAAAAATTCATTATAGAAAATTTCAATATGAATTTTTTCAAATAAACTACGATTTGTAAAATAACAAAGATACATCCAAAATCTAATAATGCAGAGGTATGCTCGAAGTAATATGATATATGAAATAGAATAAAAATGTATTTTAAAAAATTACACTTCTATAATTTTAAAAGGATTAAATTCTAATTCAAAATATAATTATAATATTATAAAAAATCCTAAATGGAATAAATTCTATAACCATAATACATGAATAATGGAAAGATCATGTCCAATGAAAATATGTATATATTTTTTTATTCATTTTAATACAAACAAAATACGATTTAAATACATTATATAAATAATCATAAATAAACATTGGAAATATCCTTTAAAAATAGGAAAGGGTCACTAAGATACCAAACAATGTGTAAGAAAAATAATAAAAAATTTAAAATACTATTTATTTCAATATTTCATTCCATTAAAAACCATATCATTAATATTTATTATGCCATGAAATACTCCATATTAATATTTTTAAAAATAATCATTTATCTATTTATTCGATAATGAGATCATGTGTAGTCTCTTCTTATGAATTTTTTGATTAATGACATGTATGGAAGATAATACCTAAAAATAAAATCTCTTCATGATCACTTAAACTGTTGGAATTTATAAATCAACCTCATAGTATGAATATATAAATGTATATAACCAGTTTATTATGAATGATTCATCACTAGAAACTAAAAAAACAAATTAACAAATGAAATCCATGAAAATTACTTCTAATAACCACTATAAATCAAAAAAATTTCAAAAAATATCAATCGTTCTACCTACCTATGATGTGAAAAAATTCAAACCATATTAAATAAATCCCTATATCAATTTAGAAAACAACATACCCCAAAAATTGAGAAACTTTTTTTAAATGGTCGGCGTCAAAATCGTTTTGCTAGAATATATGGAATCCTTGTCACCTCGACTGAATTTTACATTTCCATCATAATCTTCCGTCCAATTATCCTTCCCAAAAGGGGTTTTTTCTAATTGATAATATCAACATACATGGTAGAAAATTCATAAAGGATAAAATACCAATTTACATGCAATATATTCATAATAATGTAAAAGAAAATTCATAACTATTATTCCTGAAATCAAGAACAATGTCAAGAAAATGGAATGAATATAATAGTGCATGAATCATGGATATAAAATGAATTAGAGAACATTACCATCAAATTTACAACAACCAAATACTAAATTGTTTTCGAAATTATAATCATTTATCTAAAATCCCAAAAAAAAAACATTCCACAAAGAAAATTATTTCAAATAATAAGATATATTCATAACCTAAATGTATCATGTTTATGTCTTCATACATAGATAAAAATGAAAAATATAGTAATAAAAATATAATAAGGGTTTTGACCTCACCCTAAAATAATATCGTAATTATAAAATCACTAAATTAGGGGATAATATTGGATAATGAGAGGCATTAGACGTCGCTCAGTTGAGGGAAACACAGTTCAACATGGGGGGAGAATTGTGCCTTAATGAGTGAAGGGGGGAGGGGGATTTAGTACTCTATCCTAATTCTTTTTGAAACCACATTTGGATATATGAGTTATACCCATAGTTTAAATAAACTATTGTTATAGATACAATCCACATAATAAATACCCATCATTTCTACAAACCATGGGTATAACTTTCTAGGGATATACTCTGTTTCTGGTAGTTATTTTCTGAATCATAGTTGTTTAGGATTCTCAATTAACATATAATTTGCATCTCAGTTTAGTGCATTAAGTGATAGGAGTTCTCAATCGTCTGGGAATGATGGAAGGGTTTGATCCTCTAATGGGAAAAATTAGCTCAAGGAAGAGATGTAGGTTAGTAGTCGGTCTTACACAGCAAATTTTTTTTAAAAAATTTGTGGTATAGATTAAGAAAAAATGGAATTAAAATTAGGTTCAATAATAGTTTTTGGTGTTGTTTTATTGAATCATCCATAGTTTTCACTTTTTTGATATGGTTGCATCTAATTCATTTAAATATCTCTATCTTGTGTAACTTCAAAATTAGTTTTTGATCACATGCCTTTAGTCATGAAGTTGGTTATTCAAATTGTAATGAAGAAAGAACATGTTTTTAGATGTCCATCATGTGCTCTAACTTTACCAGGGGTAAAGTTGTAAGGATACTTATTGACTCTAGAATTTGACCCTTTTTATATGATTTTGGGAATGGATTGGATGGTTCATTTTTTGGCACGCTTCAGTTGTTATCTTCGATGAGTGACATATCTTGTGCCTGATGGGAGTAATCAGGTGTTTCAAGGTGAATGAGATCTATGGTCAGGAAAAGATATAAATTCACTTCTTGAGTTATGAAACCTTGTTTTTTTGTCTCCTCACTATTATTAGAAGATTATGGTAGAGGTTATGAGAATTGATTTCCACATGTAGTGGATGAGTTTCTAGAGGTATTTCCAAATTATTTAACTAGTTTACCACTACAATTGAAATGTGGAGTTAAAAATAGATTTGGATCTACTAGTATAGTTGATATCTCTTCCCTATATAATATGGAACTAAATGAATTGAGGTAATTTAATATAAAAATTGGAAAATTGGAATCTAGATGATTCATTCACCTGAGTGTATCCCATTGGGATTCCCCATTTCTATTTTCTAAAATGGTTGATGGATCCCTCAGGTAATAAATTTTCTACCACAATTTTAACACAATTACCATCATGAATAAATACCCTCTATCACGCAATTACGACCTCTTTGACCAACTTAAGGGAAAAAGGTTTTTATGCAAGATTAGACTGTACTCTTTGTATAATCATGTAGTGTTTAGAGAGGTAGAAATTCCCTAGACAACCTTCCTAAGATGGTATGTTCACATTGAGTATTTGGTCATTCAATTTGGGTAATCAAATGGACCCTTGGTTTTCATTGAATTAGGAACTAGGTCCTCCATCTACATCTATACTTTTTTCATAGTGTTTGTAGATGAAACCATGGTTTAATCCATGATAGTGTAAATTAATGGAAAAAACTTGAGAGTATAATTCTAGTCACACTTTGGGACCACCATATTAATATTAATCATTCCAAGTGAAATTTATGGATTTGGGATGTCAATTTCAATGGTCATGTAATCCAAAAACATATGAATTTGGTGGACCCTAAGAAAATTGGAGTAGTGTTTTCATGGGACAAACTGAGAAAATTCTTCAATACGAGGATCTTCTTGGGCATAGAAAGGTATTAAATGTAGTTTGGCATAAATTCTTCTCTTCTCACTTCAACCATAACTACAGGTTCATGAAATGTGATATGGTTCAAATGGTTCCCTGACGCTGATGAGTATTGTAGAGTTTTACTGGAAGTTGGCCAATACCCCTATTTTGATCCAAACAAAATTTCAGAAGGGGTATGTGGTATGTTTTTAATTTTTAGGCGTAGTTATTGGTTGTGTGTTGATTTAGGATTACCATGTGGATATGTATGGATCCTTCCAACTCTGACCTCATGAAATATTTACCCAACCCATGAAATGTAACTAGAGTAAGTGATGTAAGCCTTTAATACATGGTGTTAATATATATTTATAGTGAAATTCATATTTTAATAAGACCATAATATTTTTTCATACCATTTCTTTTAGAAGGATTTAAATCTGATGGATCACTGATGGGTTGAGTACCTTCATGGGTTTGACATTGATTTTTTCTATGCCTCCGGAATGGGAGATTTGGAATCTGAAGCCCTATCCAAGAAGATATTGATGAAATATTTATAGGTCTCTTATGATGAGTGTAATTTTAAGGGGATTATTTTGAGATGTATCTACAATTCAATGAGAGTGATAGAGGCATGCTATTATCTTGTGTTGATTTTATGCCCTCTCTTTTGGAGTTGATTAAGGAAAATAATCCTAGTGATGAACTTTTCCGATGTTCTACGTAGAATTAAAAAATAAGGTTAGGTTCTTAGTAAGTTTTAATTATCTTATAATGGAATACATTGTTTTAAGGGTAGTGTTTGGGTTTTATTATGTTTTTGGAAGGTGAAGATATATGATAGAAAATAGTTTAGTGGGTCGTTCATCCCATGATCAACAAGATTTTTTATTATGTATGTTGTTTGTTCTAGAGGCCAAGTATGAAACATGGTATAGAAGAATTCATATCCATGTGCAATACTTGTTAGTAGGGTATATCCTATACTTAGAGTCCCTTATTATTGCTTTAGAAACACCAATTCTTACCTAGAAGTGGGACATGCTCTCCATGGACTTTATCATTTGGTTTACTTGTATACCATGGTAATAGAATTAAATTTGGATGATTAATGACCCACTGAAAAAGTCATCCCATTTCACTCTGATCAGTGATTTGACCAGAGTGGATCAGTTTGAGTGGTTATATGTTCACGCGATTCGGAGGAATCATGATGTTCCATCAACTATTATTTCAGATAGGGACCCCAACTTCACCTGTCATTTCTGGGATGGCCTTCATAAAAAAATGTGATTATAGGTAAAACTATATATGACATACTATCCTCAAACATATCATCATTTCAATTATTGAAACCAAATTATAGAAGATATTAATTTTCTGTTTGTGATCAATTTTGGAAAGTTGTGGGATTACAATTTGGGGTTGGTGGAATTTTTTTATAATAATTGCTATCAATCCCTAATTAAATTTGTTCCTTTTAGGGGTCTTTATGGTTGGAAATTTCATTCTCTCATATGTTGGAAGGAATTGGGTGAGACCAATTTTCTTGTACCGAGAATTATACAAGACAAATATGCATTAATATATTTGATCTGGCATCAGTTTTGGATGGTTCAGAGCTTCCATATGTCTTATGTCAATCAGAAAAACTGATCTAAGTAATTCTCAGTGGTTGAACAGTTGTTTCTATGTGTGGGACCTCACCTGGGTCACCATAATTATGGAACACAATGGAAGCCTATAACAAGGGTTTTTAGATCATTTCATGCTACTCGAAGTATTTTCAATGTGTCATACTAATGGGATTTACTATCCCAATTAACATTACTCCAAGATGTGTTCCACATTTTATAATTGAAAATGTATAACAAAGAATTGGATCATATACTGAAATGGGAAAAGTTGGAGCTAGTGTGTTATTTTTTTATGATTTAGAAATCAGTAGGAATTGTTTATTCTCAAGTGAAGGTGCTTTTATGGAAATCTATACATTTGGTTCAGGTCCATTGGAAGTATGGTAATGAAGAACAAGAATCATGGGAACAAACGTCATGGGTGTAGGTGTAGTATTACAATTTATTCTCTGATCGGACTTCAATTGGACATTATGTGTGTTGAAATTATTCATTATGGGGAGTATTTCCACACATATGGTGTCATTTGGAGGTATTTCAACATTTATATTTTGTTGAATTTTTATTCTATGGTTCTCCAGGGTTTTTTGAGAATAATAGTGGTTTTAGGATGGATAAATGGAGGTACGCATTTGGTGCGCGGTTAGGGTAAACAATGCACCAGTATAGTGAAGACCATGTGCAGTCCCTAAGTAATATAGTGTCTCAATTTCCCTCTTGTATACATGATTTTCATCGTTGAATCATTTTTAAAATAACAATGTGGAAAAATCATGTAGCTTGTGAGAACATTAAAATTTTCAAAATTCCTAAATTATCCATCCATGATTTTAAGACCCTAACCCCCGATTTCACCCCATTCGACCAATCTATCCCTAGGAACATCTCCAACATCTACTCCACTACATTTGGATTGAATATTTGGGTTATTATCCTTATTATATTCAATAAACCAAGAATTATTATCTCCCTCTCCATATAATTTATCAATTTTTTGGTGTCTTATCCATTCTTACAAAAAAAATTATTTTATCCAATATGTGTCCCTACCTATGATAGGTTAACATCCATTCACATGGTTTTAATCATGTTTGTTTTTTATTTTCTTTTCTTTTTAAGGATCTCTTTTTTATGAGGCTTGGGATTTCTTCTCATATTTGTGAAGATTTCAATAAAGAGGTATGTGGTTCCGTGGGTTGATGTTATTTTATGATTTTATTATGATAAAATAGGACTCAAAATGGGTTTTGTAATTTTTTTGGGTTGTTCCAAATCTATTTCCATGGGATTTGGGTGCTTTAAATGATTGATGGTGATTTTAGCCTTTGTAAATGGATGTTTCTCAACAGTGGTTTCAATTATTTGGATTTTTATTGTACAAAAAATGATTTCAATTATACATGGAAGGGAATAAAGTACATGGGTATCCTAGTTATCTTGTTTAGAAGACTACTTCTATTATTCCAGGTGAGTCGATAAGGATGAGGCCCAGTCCCCATATGAGGACTACATCAAAACACTGACAAAACATTCATGATAGGGATGGGATGGCTAGAGAAAGAGTAAAACCTTCATTTATTGGATTATATCACCATGACTATGAGGATCACAAAACCCTTATATTCTTAGTAAGTTAGGTTTTATCCAAATTTATCATTCAATATTTTAAATTATATATTTTTTTCGCATTCATTTCCTCTTTCATAAAAATAATTTTTCTATTTAAATTGTACTTTCATTCTTTAAAAACCATTTTATTAATTTGAAATTTAATATAATTGTGTAGAATATTTTGGTGGGTATCCTATTAGAAAAATTATATCACACCCTACATAAACCCTTCAGGTATATATACTGATTTGTTTATTTAATTCATGTATGGGTAGGGCTCCTAATAGTGGAGATGGTAGTTATATGTTCTAGTGGTTTTATAGTTTTTGGTGGTGGTGTCTTATTAGTGTTAACCAAAATATTTATTAGAGTCTTGTTTGTATAGTTGGTTCCCTCTGATTACAGGTTATTTTGGTTTTTGGTTCTAAATGATAAATTTTTAACACATGTTTGTAGTGTTTCCTTCGATCATTCATTTTTTGTTTACTGTATGTGATGTGAGGTAATTATTATTTTTTAGTTTAATACAATGGGATAAACCATTTAAAAAGTTGTTACTTGATTCCCAGGAACTCGTTTACATCTTGTGGGGATAGATAATTCTCTTCATGAAACACCCTAGGCCAGGTCTAGTGTATATTTGGATGGAATCATAGACCAATTTGTGACATCATTCCTCATGTATAGTGGTCAGCCCATACTTTGTAGTCACTCATATAGAATCACATCACAAGTAATGTTTTCATGTTGTGAAAAAGTCATAAATATGATGTTTTTTATCAAACCTTTTATGAAATGGATAAAAACATCAAAATGGGTATAAAATGTTTTATATTGTCTAAATTCATGTCATGGTAAGGTGATTTTGAGAAACCATTGAAGCTCTTGATAGGAAGTTCTATGGATTCATGTTTTAGTGATATAGATCACTCCTCAAGGAGAAATAATAGAAGACTCATACACCATAATCATGTGATAAAACTTATTCCTTACATATGGATATTGATTCCAATTAATGTGACTAAATGTTACCTATCTACAATTAAATTATAAATTTTTTTACACTCAGTCAGTTACATACCAAAGATCATTATAGATTTGAATTTCAGTGAAATATGAAGAAACTATTACATAAAAACCCATGTTATTCCCATAATTGTTTTCCCATTATGACAATATTTTGTTTTTATATGACAATACTTAAAAATATCTAACAAAGTTATCCACAACAGATATCCCTCTAGGAATATCTTATATAATATCATCCTTCATGACTGGGGTAAATGGAAATATAAGAAAGGTTAATATTAAATTATCATTAATGGTAATCATGATAGACATTAATCAATTATAATTTGTGAGTATAAGATAAGAATAAATGTATGGTAGTACGATCAGAAATTATAATTTTCATATCCAAATAGTAATATCTCTTAAATCAAGATTCACGACATAAATCCTTTGAATTTGAATAGATATGAATCATAAGATTGAGGAACTATCATCCATAAATCATGTGATTTGAGAGTAAAAAAATGCATAAGAACATCAGATAAGATTTTTCTTGACATCCATAATAATTTAAAATCATATTATTATTCATGGATCAAATTTTAGACCATCATCAAATTTTGGAAAATATCACACAATGGATTTTTTTCAATCCATAAACTCTTTTCTTTCTTGAAATGGGTTCACTCTCTCTCATCTTCTCAATATTCTAATGGTATAAATACCCATCCTTTTTCATTTTATCTAATGATATATCAATTGATACCAAATTTATTTGGGTGATATATAAATATTTTCCAATATTCAATATAATGAAAACAATAGATAAGTCTTCCACAGTATCATCCAAACATTCATTATTTTATCATAGCATAACCCACGAAAAAGAAAAAAGTTTAATGAATATTTACTCCCTATGTAATCATAGGAAAAAAAATAAAATGGATTGTATCATAAAATTTTATCGACAATGAAACGTAATAAATTTAAAATGATATTGAGATCGATGAAAATTAATACGCTTAAAGTACCATTTGATCATTTTAATGAAAACAGTGGGAAATATAATTTTCCGTTATTGTCTTTAAAAAATATAAAAAATTTCAATGAATATTTTATTTAAAAAAAACATTGGAAACCTTTAAATTAAATTTAAAATAAAATATCTTTCTGAATGGTGGGAAAATTGGCTTATCTTATTTACGTTAAAACCCATTATCTTCACACTTTTGTTCAAAAGTCAAAATATTGTAATACTAAAAACAATTGAAAAGAATACATTAATTAATTATTAAATAAATTAAAAGGTAATAAAAATTATCATTATGAAGAATTTAAATATAAATTAAAACTCATATAAACATTTTTATGAAAAAAAAATTTATGATAAATATTCTTAACCTCAAACGAATCAATAAGGTTGGGTTTTTTTTAATGTAACACATCCTATATCATTCTAACAACCACTAAGATAAATGTTATTAATTCCTAAAAATATCCTTAATAACTATATGATAATATAATATATGGGGTTTAATGGATAATGATCATATATTTCCCAAAAATGTAAATGTATTCTATATAATCTTGAACATAAATGGGAGTTTAACAAAAACTATTTCTTATTTGTTAAATTTTGAATAAAATACACTTGAAAGAAATAAAATCAAATGAACGGTTTAATTTAATTAATATAAATAGATTCAAAATTAATATATAAAAGGGACATTATATACTCTATATAAACAATGATAGATGTATAACATGAATCATGTCTCAATGAAACAATATTTAGATAAAGAACACTAACTATTTAGTAATATTATAATTAAAACCATATAAATGTGTGAATATTTGGTGGATTTTTAAATCTGAATAATTTTCATGAAACGATTAGTAAAATAAATTAATGGTTATTGTATAAACCACAAAAAAGAAACAAGTGTAAAATATGGATTATGTTGGATGAAAATAAAAGTGTGAATATAAACCCTTACATTCAGTCCAAACATGATTGGTAAACTCTATTAAAATATCATAAAATTAATATATATTTACTGTTAATATATTCTATATGAATATAGATAATTTCCATATAATTAATTATTCACCCAAAACATATTATCACTTGTTATTTTATAATTTTTCCTTAAAATAACAATCACAGTACTGTTCAAATTTTGATGCATGTTTTGGTGAATTAGATCATATCCTTGAACCTAAGACATGGTTTAATCTTATAAATAATAATAATCACCTCAAAATTATCAAATTTATTCACCACATGAACTATTATAACCATTCATACATGGTGTTGATGAAAAAAACCATTACATCACATCATTGAGATGATAGGACGTTTGTACGCACAAGTAGTGATTCGATTTTCAAGGGATATAATAAAAAAGAAATGAAACTAAAATTAACCTTTTAAAAACAATAATTATGTCATAAATATCATATTTATTCATTAATTATGTCCTTATTCCCATCCATTTAAAGAATAATTGAATACAAAACTAGATCACATTAAAGGGGAGGTAGTCCACACGTACATATGAGTGACACTATCTTTTTTCCAACAGATGGAAAGTATACAAAAAATGGTTATTCCTTTAAGAAAAAAAATATTTGCATTGTCAAAATTATAAAATCTATTGTGTTTATATTATATTATTAAATATTTCTGAGGTCTAATTAGAATAAAATTTTAAATGGATTGGTAATTACAATTACATCTTCTTTGGATATTTTTCTGTGGCTTACATCTTATGACATTAAAGGATGGTGCATGAGGAATTAAAAAACATATAAGAAATTGGTAAGGAATATAAGAAGTTATTTGGGAACTTCTGGGAAAATATAAGTGGGTAAAATTACGTGAGGAAGAGAGAGGAATATGTTCCATTTTATATGTAAGATAGATGTAAAACATGTAAATACTAGAAACATTAAAATATAATAAATGTATTACTCCTGTAAAATGGTTTCAAAATGACATATATTAGCCTATACAAGGTATTAGGATTAAATATAATCCCCCAATTAAATTTATATATGTTTAGGTGTCATTTAAAACCAAATATTTTGGTTTAACCATCTTAATAACACTATTCTAACTTAAGTATTGCTAAAAAAGAATCAATAATCAATGGAGTAGAATTTAAATTCAAAAATTCCATGTGGGAAATACCTAAAAAAATTATTATATACTCGAATAGTTTCCATAAATAGGAATTTATATTTTATTATTATAATTTTTAAATATTTAAAAATAATTTTCTAACCCTAAATATCACTTAATGACAATTTCATGAATATTCACATATAATTACTTTAAAGGAACAATAATACCAATGGAATTAGAATATAGACACTTGAACAACCTATTATACTTTTGAATAGTCCATAATTTTTTTGGAGTAACATAATTCTTCTAAAATATATTACATTTACTTTTTTTTATGTTAATTTACCTGATATTTATATTATTAGCACTAGCATTGCATCAACATTTCTTAAGCGTTCAAGGAAATTATACCATCAAAAATTATTGAAAATTAATTACTATAAAAATCTAATTTATTAATATTTAGAATGAAAATTTAGCACAATTAATTACTTCATTATATCCTAATTATAACAAATTGCATTTATTAAAAGAAAGGTAGTTACATTTTTCAATTATTCTTTACTTAAAATAATATAATAATGTAAAAAAAGATTAAAAACATCATATGTTTTAATATATAAATAATATGGTTGAAATAAAATCATTAAATAAAATAATTTCAAGTGCTTCATATATTTTGAGACATTATACCAATGTTTCAACCTAGATTAACCAATTTTTCACTTTATCATTGTGATAAAATTTTACCATCATTACTATTTATTTTCACCAAAAATGATATTTACCTCATTAATAAATTTTTACCACCAAATAAAAAATAAGAATATTATTTTAAAACATTAAATTTCATAAGTGGTGAAAATTAATTTTAATATAATTCCACAAAACACAATAAAAGTAGTTTTTAAAAATATCTATTTTTAGGTAAAAAAATAATTTTACACAAAGATAATGTATAATGTTTATTAGTAGGGAATTGGTTAACTTATTTTTATTAAAAGGGGAATTGTTTTAATTTAAATTCAATCTAAGAAATTGGGATGTTTTAAAAACATGAAATGATATTCTTGTTTTTATAAAAGTCGGTATATTTTAGTAATAAACAAAAAATACATTTTCAAAAAATAATATTAAAAAATAATATTTTAATTACATAAACATGATAATTTTTTTAAAAAATCTATTTTTTATCAAATAAAATTAAAAAAAATTAGTGTATATAAATTTAGATTAAAATAAAAAATATACATAAAAATACCTTTTATACAAAAATGAACTTATTAATGTTCATGAACATATATTATTTTATTCTTATCTATCAAAATTTTGTATTTATTTCATAATAAATTATCAGTAAATTTGATTAAGGAAATATTTTTTTAAAATTATTTCCTAATGTTCTTATTCCTACATATTACATCGAAACCTACAAAGTTGTTATCATAATCATATTCGAATAATAATACTTCCTTGGTATATCACAATTGTTTAATCTCGATGGTGCATGTGGTACACAAAATGGATAATTATGTTTATTTAAAATAAAATTAATTCTAAAGTCTATATATATTTCATTCTACCCACTCAAATAAATTACATAATTTCAATTTTTTCTCATATTGGATGAATATGGTTTAAAGACTTTTTATAATCTATTCTATGGTATGGAAGATCATTATTGATAATTAAAATAAACAAATTTTTTTATTCACATCAATTACAATTTCTTTTTGAAATTAATTTAATGTATATATTAATCCTATGAAACATATCATTTACATTATATTTCTTAAATTTGACATTTACCATTATGAGTCTCCAACATGTGAGTGATGTTCAAAAATCATACCATAATATATGAGTAATGTTTTACAGATATGTCTGTAAATATTTATCTTTCTCTTATTGACATTGAGGAATTACTTTACCATCGATATTCATAATGGTAGATAATATATATACCTGATTTCTTCTTAAAATATCCTACATATTTTGTGTTTTGGTAGTCTATCAAAAATTTGTCATATCATAAGTTAAATAATCAGGATTAAAATATCATTCCTGAAGTACAAAAATTATCTTTTAACTGGTCACAATATCCATAAAAGGATGAAAAATTATTTCACTTATTAATAAAAATTAATTAAAACCAAAATGGATTGAACATGCTAAAATAATATCTAATATAAATAAACCTTTAAAAAATAATCTCCAAAACATAAATAATAACACCCAAAGTGTAACATAATGCATTCGGTAAATAATTAACCATAAAACTATTCAAAAATATTCTTGAAAAAATTCAAAACCCCAAATTATATTGATTTGATCCCAAATTATTCCATGACCAACTAAATATTTATCCTTAAATAGTATTTATCACTAATAAATTCATATACCACAAATATATACACCCTAATTATATATTCTCTAATATATAAAACGCATTTCAAAAAATAAATTGATTCTCCATAAAAGTATATAAAAACATACAGTTAAGTAAATTTAAAATAAAATTACATCCTATAAAATAAAATTTTGATTACCTCAATCATATAATGTTCCCAATATAGTGAACTTCTTAAAAAATTAATTTAATCACATAGTCACCAAATGACGTTTCAATCTCATATTTTCACAAAATATGATAACCCATTTACTCCCATTATCCATATTACCTAATCACCATAGAATGTATTATGATTTATTTTATTGGATTCTTCCAACAGACCCCCCTACAAATTTTTTTTCTGAATAGCTTTAGACTAAATCAGTTATTAAATGTATGGGTAAAATAAACATCAATGAAATATTAAAACACAAAAAAAAACATTTCCAAAAATTTCATCAGTCACCTTAAAATAATATATTATAATTAATTAAAATATAATGTAATTCTTTAAACATGTGATCAAATGGAAAATTATCAAACCATAATGGTTTCCTTAACTCTAAAATTATCATCTAACAATAACTTTCTAAACACTATGGGTATCTAAAACCTGGTCTTTTACTAACTGATATAGCTCAAGACTCTTATATCAGGACCTGGTTCTATAAAAATATCTCATTCATACCTCTTTGATGCCAAATAATGTGACCCAATTCAAACTCTCCATAATTAAAATATCAGAATTTAGCATTGAGTAACCTATATAAAAAACTACCTTTTTGTGTATAATTTTAAAAAATTAGAAATTTTTTTATTTAACAAAACCCATGTTTTTCTCATCAAATGGGCATTTTTCCCATTATACATAGATTTCATTGATAAAAATTGTAATTTAACATCTAACAAAAAAATCCTCCACACATGATATAATTTTAGACATATATTAGATTATATAATCCTTCAAAACCAAAGAAAATTAAAAAATAAGAAAGGATGATCTCATTTTCTCGGTAAGGGTAATATTGAGAAATGTCAATTAGTGATCATATGTGGTCATTATATTAGGATATGTCTTTGATAGAATGATAATATCATTGAAAATCATACCCATATAGTCATTGATCATAGATATAGAGTCATGGAATAAATATGTATCATTTCAAAAGACTTGAGAAATAATATTTTTGAATCATCATCTATTTATAATTATCCTTGAGGGTATTTCTTAAGTATACAAACATATCATATGAACTTTGGAATATTAATAATAATACAATATCACTTCATTTTTCAAAGATCAATTCCAATACTATAATAAACTTTTGGAAAATGATCCATAATGTATTTGGTTCACTCTCAAACCTATATTCATTCTTTGAATGAGTTCAATGCACATCTTGTTATCATTCATAGAATGGGTTCACTCCCCATAATATTTTCATTCATGGAATGGGTTCTCTCCAATTAATATTTCATATTATCAAATTAGATATAAATCATTAAAAAAATAATTGGAGTATTACACAATTTTTATCCCACACATCACATAATGAAAAACGTACAAAAGTGTGCTACACAATCCAAACACATTCATCATTTCAATATTACATAACTTGTGTAAGAGAAATGTTATTCATATTTATTTTTAAATTAAAAAATTTCTGTACATCAAAATAAATAAAATGGATTGTATAATAAGATCTTATCCCTAGTAAATCATAATAAGAAATAAAGGATTTTGACATAGATGGGAAAAATAACTTTAAATGTGCACTAAAACGTTTCTTTGAAAATAAAGGAAAATATCATTTTCCCTCTGATATCCTAAAATCTAAAAAATTGTTGAATATAGACAAACATAATTTAATTAGAACCTAAAATAGAAACTTTAAGGTAATATTCAAATTAAATAAAAATCATGATGGTAGAAAAATCCATTCAACTAAATATGTTAAATAAAATATTTCTTTTTACACTTTTATAAAAAGTAGATTATGGGAATAAAAAAATATTAGAAAAGAATGATTTTACTAATTTGTTTATAAAATAAAATGATGTAAAAATAAAATTTCTTAAAAAGTTATTTGAAAATGAAAACTTTTATAAAATATTTTTAGGAACATAGACATGATGTAGAATGATCCCCAACCAAAAATGAATAAATATGAAAAACCTTTCTTAAAAAATTCACCTGATCATATTAAGTACCAAGGAGAGGAAATTGGTACTACTAAATGAATATATATATATATATATATATAAACCAATGAAAATAAAATATATAGTTTTTAAATGATATGTATCATATAATTTCCACTAATTGATATTTTTTATATTGAGTCACAAAAAATTGAGATTACAACATCAACTCTTACCCCTTTGGTAATTTCTGAAACATAATCCCATTGAAATAAATATCATGAAATAAATAATTAAATATCATTAATACAGTTAAATTCATGATATTATATTTAAATATGGAATTATATACACCATATAACAAAAATTGGGCCATAAAATAAATCATGTCGCAACAAAAAAATATTTACATGAAGAACCTATAAAGTTTTGGTAATATCTAAATAAAAATATCCGAAAAGAGAAAAAATAAAAGTATTAATACATAAAAATAATGTTTATAAAACGAATCATAAAATAATATAATGCGTAGTATATACATCAAACAAAAAATGGTTAATATGGAATATGACACACTAAAATAAAACCGAGCTACCAATCCTTACATAAAGTGATGAATTTCATCTTACATGCTATTAAATTTTTATATAATAAATTTATGTTTATAAAAAAATTTAATATGACTATATTAATACTAATAATACCATATATTATTTAATTACAACATCTTATCACATATTTATTAATAATTCTTTATTAAAATCACTATATCAGGTGTTAAATGTATTATTTTTTTCATTAATATTTTGGGTAGAGGTTCATATCCTTCCACCATAGTCCTTATATAATAATATTAATGAAAATAACAGCATTATAATGATAATATTTTACCATTATATAAAATTTTATAACCATATATATAATGTTTGTATGAAAAAAGGTATACATTATTCCTTAGAGAAGGCATAATGAATGTACACACGAGTAATGTTTCCATTTTTTAAATTATGGAATGTAAAAAGGTAAATAAAAATTTTAACTCTATTCAATCATAATTATATCATATATATCAAATATATTCATTAAATATATCATTTTGACCTATCACGACCCGTCCTCGGGACCCGTGCCGTGACTACCCCAAGCCTACCTTCCATAGGCCAGGGGCTGGCGACTAGAACCAAAGGCGTAAATCCCAAAAAAGGGGTAGGCATTGCCTTATAAAGTAAACAATCACAATAGAGTAAGCCAGAAAAATTATACACTAAGTAAAACTGGGTACAATAGTAAGTGCGGAAAGTAAATGGGCCAGAATAAAAACCCAAATTGAAAGTAAATTACAACTGGAAAGAAAGTACAACAACAAAAAGTAAAGAAGCAACGTTGAGCCGTCTACTGGAAGTCCCACCTGAAGAGTGGGTACAGATAGCCTCCATAGCTCCTCGGGTCCAGCTTTCTCCTCCATGTACATCCCGTCCAGTGGTCCACCTCTAGGTACCGACCTGCTCCACAAGCCTCAACCACGACGTTGTGCATGTATAGCCCGTGCAGGGGTGAGTATAGGCTACTCAATAGGGATCCCAAGACCCCTGAAGGTCTCCCAGAATCCATAAAGGATAATCCACAAAGGAAAGATACAATCACGATGTAACATCCAACACTACTTAGGTATATTCCCATACATATACCTAAGTCATCAATTCAAGTTCGGCTCCAACATCTGAGCCCAAGTTCGATCACATCCACACAGGATAGTAAAACCCAATCCACACAGGAAAGCAAAACACAATCCATATAGGAAAGAAAGTCAATCATATCGAAGATAATGATTGAAAGTCAAGACTCAGCTCACACAGGTATACTTCTTCGTAAGGTGATAGAGATGATCATATGTAGCCACTGATTTATCTAGGCTGGGACCCACGTAGGATACTAAACCAGCTAAGCTATCAGACCCACATAGGATACAAGACCAACTACTCTGCCAGACCCACGTTGGATACAAGAATAGAGTCAAACACTGTCGGACCCACTTAGGATACAAGAACAGTAGTCATCGCCATCAAACCCATGGAGGATTTCAGTACGGTCTTCATCATTGCCAAACCCATGGAGGATTTCAGTGCAGTCGTCATTGCTGCCAAACCCACGGAGGATTTCAGTGCAGTCGTCATCGTCGTCACAGTCGCAGTCAGCTCTAGGGTTTCCACACACAGCATGCTCGTTTTCGGGAGGGTCCGCTCCACGATCCAAGGGGGGTCGATACATCAACTAAAACATAGACCAGATTTTATGTATCCCAAAGTTTCGTCTCATCGAAAGAAACTCAACACGACAGACGACACGTCAATCAGACACCCGATCTGAGAGTTTTTGGCTTTTTTTTCAGGGCCCTGGTTGCTTTTTAAGTCAAAACCAACCCGACTATACTCCAACTGCATCCAAACCTGGAGCGGAGTAAGCCACAAGGTCCATCTCACTAATAGGAATCCAACAAAGTCAACGGCACGTCAATCGGACGTCCGGATCTCATGTTATCAGCATTTCCGCTCCGAGGGCCGGGTTGGTTTCATGTTCGAACCAACTTGGACATACCCAAAGTACTCCGAAACCTTGCATGTAATATATGAAGACGACCGTTTCGATCCAAGGATCGTATCTCAATTGACGGTGCATCGATCGGAGGTCTGTAGCCCATGATATGGGCAAAAGAACGAACCGGTCCGGTTTTAGGGGGTTTTGGGCCCGGACCGACCCGGCCCAGGACCCCCTAGGTCGGCCCAAACCGGGTCCGGCCCTTTAGGACATGGCCCAACCTGATGGGTGCGGCCCGGCCCAACCGGCACAGCCCGGCCCAGCCAGGCGCGGCCCATCCCGGACTAGGCGGCCCGGCCCTGTGCGGACGATCCGGCCTGGGCGGTCAGTTGGCCTGGCGCGGGCGCGGCCCTGTGTGGCCATCTTGGTGCTGGCCGAGCCGAGTGGAATAGAGGGGGCGACTTCCCCCCTTTATTGAAACCGCGACCCCATGTGGGGCCGCTCCTTTTCCAGTCGGGGGTTACGACCCCCGTTCTTCCTTCCGAAATGGCCGGCTCGGTCCGGCCGGCCGGTGCTTCCGCTGCGGGACCCTGCGGTCCCACCCCTCCTATGTGCCAGTGGCCGGTGGTTCTAGCCGCCCTGCCTTGCACTATTGTGGATTTGAGTCGTGTCCTTGTCTGATCGGCGTGGCGCAACGGCGCCGCACCCCTCTGCCGCGTCCCTGGTCCAGCCGCAACCTCTTCGTGGTTCTTCGGCGTGGCGCGACGGCGCCGCGCTTCTTCTTTGTTTCCACCCAGTGCCGTTTCACCGTGATACCTTTGTTCATGCCATGACAAATACATCATCAAAGGGGGAGGAGGGTCAGCCGTGTTCATGCGGTCCGGCCCCCTCCCGTTAATCAGATATCAACCGACTAAGAAATTGATGTTTGGACGGTCAAGAATATTCATGAACCAAAATAAACCCCTACCTCGAGGAAGTCATCGAACGAGGTTTGTCGCGGGAAAGGGACGTCGCGGAAGACGGCGTTGCGGAAGGAGGATCATCGATGTTACAGAGAAGAGGACTATTGGCTTCACGGTACACAGCGTCGCGTCGTTGATCTCTGAGGAATTAGTGTTATTCATTGTCCTTCTTCAGAGGCTGGCGTTCTTCATCGGTGACGGTGTGTTCTTCGCATTATTCAAGGAGGAAGATGAAGATTCCATGGCTTGAGCGATTCCTCTCCAACCTTCTCACACAAAGAAATAACCCCTAAATAAATAAGACTTTGTCGTATTTAATTAACACACCGAAGCCAACATTCAATTTGAAATTCAAAATGAATTCCAGAATTGATTACATTGAATAACTTATTTCAATTCAGTAATTAAGATAGTTGACTTGGCATTTAAAAGAGGGTTGCGAGTGAGTTACAAAATAAAATGCATATGGGAGGTTAAAAGGAAATAAAGGGGGTGGGGCTCGTGTCGGACCCACCTCACTAATATTATACCTAGTGGAGTTAGGATATTAGTGGGTCCCACTCCAACCACCATGCCTAGGTTATCACTACTTAGAATAGAAATAAAATTTGTAGCACAATATTTTATTTTATTTTATAGCTAACCCATTTAATTAATAACCTCACCCGAGCAAACGCAACTCCAGAAAAGGTTTTCTTAAGCAATTACCAGTGCTGCGGTTTCATCGGTGTCCTCAGATTTCGATTCCGAACACCAGTTCAAAAGTTACGAAAACCCGCTCGTTCGTTCACTGAACGTACCCGAGCTAAACTTCGGAACATGATTCCGGGCACACCGGGCCTCGGAATCAGGTGCCATCAAAAACTGCGTACTTGTAAAATCCCAAAAAAAATTAAGAAATGATTTCCCTTGAAATTTACGGGTCTTTAAATTACTCCCACATTAGGGCTTTACATCCCCGTAAAGATACATCACAAACTAGGGGAACAAATGAGGGTAATGAGCACGCATCTGAGCCTCCCGCTCCCAAGTACTCTCCTAGAGATTCTCGTGCTTCCATCTGATGCCTACTAGAGGAATCGACCATCCACGTAGGACCCACTCGTGTCGATCCTCGATCTCCACCAGGACCTCCTCAAAGGTCTCCCCAACGTCAAGGTCTCGCTCCCCATGGTCGATGATATGCGCCAGGTCGTGCACGTATCTCCTCAGCTGAGATACGTGGAAGACGTCGTGCACCTAGTGCAACTGAGGTGGTAGTGACAGGTGGTAATCCACCTCACCTATCATGATGAGGACCTGGAATGGTCCGATGAAGCGCAGAGATAACTTACGGCCCTGGCCAAATCTCTGTAATCCTCGTCGAGGTGAGACCCGCATGAAAATGTGGTCACCATCCTCGAACTCTAGTGGCCTCCACCTCCAGTCAGCATAAGACTTTTGCCAGCTCTGAGCTGTCCTCATCCGCTCTTGGATGACCTGGACCTTTTCCATCATGGCCTGGACCATCTCTGGTCCCACAAGTACTGAATCCCCTGGGTCTGTCCAACACAGAGGTGATCTGCATGGCCGGCCGTACAATGCCTCGTATGGTGCTATACCAATGGTGGAGTGGTAGCTGTTGTTGTACGCGAACTCCACCAAGGGTAGGTGGTCCTCTCAGCTGTGACCAAAGTTGAGGACACATACACGGAGCATGTCCTCGAGAGTCTGAATGGTCCTCTTCATCTGACCATCCATCTGAGGGTGAAAGGCGGTGCTCAGACGTAGTTGTGTCCCGAATGCCTCCTGCAACCCCTTCCAGTGCCATGAAGTAAAGAGAGCATCTCGATCAGAGACGATAGATGATGGCACACCATGAAGCTGGACAATCTCTTGAACGTAGAGACGTCCCAGTATATCTACTGAGCTCTGCTCTCTGATGGGTAAGAAGTGAGCCGACATGGTGAGTCGGTCGAAAATCACCCAAATGGAGTCGTGACCTCTAGAATTACATGGAAGTCCAGTCACGAAATCCATAGATATCCCATCCCACTTCCACTACAGGGCCTCCAAGGACTGTACCAAGCCTGCTGGTACCTGGTGCTCCGCCTTCACCTGCTGGCAGGTGAGGCATCCAGAAACGAACTCTATTACAGCTTTCTTCATACCTGGCCATGAGTGCTTTTGTCTGAGGTCTTGGTACATCTTCGCCACTCCTGGATGTACCGCTAAATGGGAAGTGTGACACTCCCTCAGCACCTCCTCCCGTAAAATAGTTGGTACCATGGTACGTCCTCTAAAAAGGATATCGTTCTCTCCTCTTATAGAGAATCCATCTGGTGCATGTCCTGAGGATATCTGTGCACGTTGCGTCTCACAGTCAACGCCCCAAAATTGTGCCACTCTGGCCCGCTGTAGTAGTAGAGGAGTGACTGTGAGTGACTGAAGGAAGGATGCTCCATCTCTATCCACGAAGGATATATGCAAAAAAGCTAGCTACTCTGTCTCCTCTCCAATTAGTTGAATGCCTGTCCTCCTGCTGAGAGCATCAGCTACTACGTTCCCCTTTCCAAGAGTATAGACTATCTTGAAGTCATAGTCCTGGAGGAACTCGAGCCATCGCCACTGTCGCAAGTTCAGGTCCTTCTGCGAGAAGATGTAACTGAGACTCTGGTCATCAGAATAGACTGTAAAGCGCTCGCCCATTAGACAGTGTCGCCACATCTTCAAAGTGAAGATGACTACTGCTAACTACAGGTCATGGGTAGCGTAGTTCTACTCATGCTGCCTCAACTGTTGTGATCCATAGGTGATCACTGCTCACTCCTGCATCAGGACACATCTAATTCTTGTCCCTGATGCATCGTAGTAGACTACGTACCCTACACCCTCTTCCGGTAGCCTCAAGATAGGTGCGCTGGTCAATCTCTATCTCAGCTCCCCAAAGCTCTGCTGACATCTGTCTGACCACACAAAGGGTTTCCCCTTCTTCGTCAAAGTTGAAAGAGGTGCGGCAACTCTGGAAAAGTCTAGCACAAATCTCCGGTAGTACCCAGCTAGCCCCAAGAAACTCCGCACCTCTGTCACGCTCTTGGGTGGCTCCCATGCTAGCACTTCCTCGATCTATGCCGGATCAACCGCAACTCCCACCTCAGAGATGCTGTGTCCCAAGAAGTGGACCTCACGTAACCAAAACTGACAGTTGGAGAGCTTACCATAAAGCTGGTGCTCTTAGAGTGTGTCCAGAACAACCCGCAAGTGATAGGCGTGCTCCTCCTCAGTGGTCGAGTATATCAAAACGTCGTCGATGAAGACCATGACAAATCGATTGAGGTATGGCTGAAATATCTTGTTAATTAGACCCCTGAACACCGCTGGAGAATTGGTTACACTGAATGGCATAACCAAGAAATCATAGTGGATATACCGACATCTGAAGGCCATCTTCTGCACGTCCTCCTCCCAAACTCTGAGCTGATGATAGCCTGACCTGAGGTCTATCATCGAGAACCATCGTGCTCCCTTGAGCTGATCGAAGAGGTCGTCAATCCTCGATAGTGAATAATTTTTCCTCATGGTCACATGGTTCAGGTGACGATAGTTGACACAAAGTTTCAATCTCTCGTCCGCCTTCTTGGCGATCAAAATCGGGGAAGCCCTGGGTGAAACACTGGGTTGGAAGAATCCATTGCCCTGCAAGTCCTCCAGCTATACCCGCAGCACTCGAAGCTCAGTAGGAGCCATCCGATATGCTGGAGTGGAGATTGGGGATGTCTCGGGGTACAGGTAAATATAAAAGTCTACCTCTCTAGGAGGAGGTAGTCCTGGAAAGTCATTAGGGAAAGCGTCTGCATACTGATCCACCATTGCAGGAAAACTAGGACTCCACACGTCAAATGCTCCTAGGATGAGGCTTTCCAACTGATGAGTGATCGGCTGTCCTCTCCTATGTGTGAGTCCATCCTGCACTGTTATGGCACCTTTCTCACCGGTGAAGGTGAACCTGCTCCCATCGGTGCGAACACATCGCACCTTGTGCCTAATACAGTTGATATGAGCATATACTGTAGATAACCAATCCATGCCCAAGATAACGTCGTAACGCCTCGACGCTGCTACAAGAAGATCCTAGTCGAAGCTCTCACCTCCTAGAGTAAGCTCACACTACCGGAAGTAGTGCGTAATCATCGAGTCTTCCCCCGTAGGAGTCTCTAGCCGTAAGGATCGTGCAAACGGCTACATCGAAATCTCTGAGCTCCAAACAAGGGAAGCGAAAATAAAAGAATGACTCGCTCCTGTGTCTATAAGAACTACAGAAAGGGTGGAGTAGACACAGATAGTACCTCGAATCATCTCTGGTGCGCCGTGGTCGTAGGCCTCCGCTGCCTGAAGCTGAGCCTGTCTCTACTTTCCAACTCCTTGTGGTCGGTGTGGACCTCCAGGTGGTGGTGGTGGTAAAGCCTCAAAGCATCGCCCACCACCTACTGCTTCGCCAGCTCCTCTGCCTCGCCCACCTGCTCCCTACGGACCACCACGATCGACCCTCTGCCTGGGTGGCCCTTCAACCGTCTGTTGCCCCTCTCCACGGCGGGTCGGGCAGTCACGAGCCAGGTGGACCTGCCCGCCGCATGCGTAGCACTGTCTGCTCCTCGGAAGGCTTGCTCTTCGTCGGGTTCCCCACACCTCTGAGCCAATGTACTGAGGTCGTCTGCCTGATGGTCTGGTCTGCCTGGACCCCTGTGACGTTTTTCGACTGCCAGCTGTAGACGACTCTGCTACGTGCCTCCTTGTGGTAGGTCTCACTGCTGGTGTAGGCTCAGCAAGAAATCTCTCAATGATAAGGGATCGCTCCAGTACTCCTCCCTGTGTCGGAATGCTGAGGTAGATCATTGATTCCCTGATCTCATGCCTCAATCCTTGCTCGAAGGCTCGGTCGCGGAAGAATGGATCTTGTACCATGTACGTTGAATAGCGCGAGATATCTGTAAATCTCATCGAGTTTTGGGTGACCGTCATGCTGCCCTCACACAGCTGTAGTAGCTCCTGAATACACACCGCACGGAGGGTGGCTGGGAAGAACTCCGAGTAAAAGAGGCTCTCAATGTCCGTCGAGAGGAAAGATGCCTCATCGTGCACCTGGAGCATCGAGCTCCACCATCTGCCCGCTACCACGTGTAGGAGGCTCGCTGTGAGGATCACCATCAGGTCAGTTGGTGTCCCCACTAGCCTGAAAACTCCCACAACCACCTCCATCCAATCCTCAAATGCCTGAGTGTCTGTCTCCCTGCAGAACCCGGGCGGTCTCTGACACTGAAACTCGTGCAGTGCACTAAGGTGACGTGCACTCTCAGCGGCTGGGGCTGGTGGCATCGGTGGCTTGGCGGGTAGAGGTACTGCTGGTGCCCCCACTGAAAAAGAGCCATGCATCGAGGCCTCGTCGCTCGGTGGGCAGTCGTCTCGCACAATACTCTGAACCCTAGCTGGTTGCCATCATGGGGCCATACTGAAAAGAAACAGGTGCGCCACGGTCAAAACAGTATACCTGGTGAGCTGACACAAAGGAATCACAAAGAAATCTTTTGAAACACACATGCTATCAATGTTTTCATTCATTGAGTTGGAAATCAAAAGTCAGGGTCTAGGTGTATGGATATGTCGGCCGCCGCACCAACACTGGACTCCCTGAACTGATAACCACACTCAATAACCTTAACACAATTGCATCACATAGAAGAAAGCTCATAGTCCTGAGTTCTGCGGTGGAACTAAACTCCTCTGATACCAATTTGTCACGACCCATCCTCGGGACCCGTTCCGTGACTACCCCAAGCCCGCCTCCCATAGGCCAGGGGCTGGCAACTAGCACCAAAGGTGTAAATCCTGAAAAAAGGGGTAGGTAATGCCTTATAAAGCAAACAATCACAACAGAGTAAGCCATCAAAAGTATACACTAAGTAAGACTGGGTACAATAGTAAGTGTGGAAAGTAAATGGGCCAGAATACAAACTCAAACTGAAAGTAAAGTACAACTAGAAAGTAAGTACAACAACTGAAAGTAAAGCAGCAACATCGAGCCGTCCGCTGGAAGTCCCACCTGAAGGGTGGGTACAGATAGCCTCCACAACTCCTCGAGTCCAGCCATCCGCTCCGTCTACGTCCCGCCCAGTGGTCCACCTCCAGGTACCGACCTTCTCCACAAGCCTCGCCCACAATCAACGTTGTCCGTCATCTGTATGCAACACAACGTAGTGCGGGCATAACCCGTGCATGGATGAGTATATGCTACATAGTAGGGACCCCGAGACCCCCGAAGGTCTCCCAGAATCCACAAAGGATAATCCACAAAGGAAAGATACAATAACGAAGTGACATCCAACACTACTTAGGTATATTCCCATACATATACCTAATTCATCATTTCCAGTTTGACTCCAACATTCGAGCCCAAGTTCGATCACATCCACACAGGATAGTAAAACCCAATCCACACAAGAAATCACAACACAATCCACATAGGAAAGCAAGTCAATCATATCGAAGATAACGATTGAAAGTCAAGACTCAGCTCACACAGGTATACTTCTTCATAAAGTGATAGAGGTGATCAGAAGTAGCCACAGATTCATCTAGGTTGGGACCCACGTAGGGTACTAAACCAGGTAAGCTGTCGGACCCACATAGGATACAAGACCAGCTACTCTGCCAGACCCATGTATGATACAAGAACATAGTCAAACACTATCGGACCCACGTAGGATACATGAACGGTAGTACTGCCAGACCCAAGTAGGATACAACAATAGTAGTCATCTACGTCGAACACACGGAGGATTTCAGTACGTTCTTCATCACTGCCGAACCCATTGAGGATTTCAGTGCAGTCGTCGTCGCTGCCGAACCCACGGAGGATTTCGGTGCCGTCATCATCGTCATCGCAGTCGCAGCCAGCTCTAGGGTTTCCGCACGTAGCACGTTTGTTTCCGGGAGGGTCCATTCCAGGAGCCAAGGGGGGTCGATACATCAACTGACACGTAGTCCAGAGTTGATGTATCCGAAATTTCTGTCTCGTCGATAGAAACTCAACATGACAGACAGTGCGTCAATCGGACGACAAGTCTGAGAGTTATTGACTTTTTCGTTCCAGGAGCCCGGTTAGTTTTTAAGTCAAAACCAACCCGACCGTACACCAAGTGCATCCAAACCTTGAGCAGAGTAACCCAAAAGGTCCGTCTTACTAAGAGTAATCCAATAAATTCTATGTCACGTCAATCGGACATTCGGAGCTCAAGTTATAAGCGTTTCTGCTCCGAGGGCCCGGTTGGTTTCGTGTTAGAACCAACCCGGTCACACACAAAGTTTTTCAAAACATTGACTGTAATATACTGAAATGACCATCTTGATCCAAGGATCGCATGACAACAGACTGTGCATCGATCGGAGGATCGTATCCCAAGATATGGGAAAAAGAACAAGCGTGTCCGGTTTGAGGGGGTTTTGGGTCCATACCGACCCGACCCAAGACCCCCTGGGTCGGTCCAAACCAGGTCGGCCCGAACCGGGTCCGGGTCCAGCCCATTAGGGCGCGGCGTGGCCCGACCTGTGTGGCCCGGCCTGGTGCGGCCGGTTGGCCTGGCGGGGGCGCGGCCCGGTGTGGCCAGCTCAGTGCTGGCCGAGCCGAGCCGAAAAGGGGGGCGGCTACCCCCCCCCCTTGATTGAAACCGTGACCCCATGTGTGGCCACTTTTTTTCCAGCCGGGGGATACGACCCCCGGTCTTCCCTCCGAAACGGCCGACCGGCTAGTGCTTCCGCCCCTCCAAGGTGCCGACGGCCGGATGTTCCCGCCGCCCCACATTGTACCTCCGCAGCTTTGAGTCACTGCCTTGTCCGACTGGCGCGGCGTGAAGGCGCCGCAGCTTTGTTTGGCCTCAACGGCACAACGCTACAGTGCCTCACTTCTTCTTTGTTTCCACGTGGTGTCGTTGCACTGTTCTACCTTTGTTCGTGCCGCAACAAATACATCATCCAAGGGGGAGGAGGGTCGGTCGTGTTCGTGAAGTCCGGCCCCTTCCCGTTAATCTGATATTAAGTGGCGATGAAATTGACGTTTGGATGGTCAAGAATATTAATGATCCAAAATCAACCCCTACCGCGATGAAGTCGTCGAACGAGGTTTGCCGGGAGAAAGGGGCATCGCGAAAGATGGAGTTGCGGAAGGAGGATCGTCGGCATCGCGGAGAAGAGGACAGTCGGTGTGGTGGTAAACGGTGTCGCGTCGTCGATCTCTGAGGAATCAGCGTTATTCTTCCTCCTTCGTCGGAGTCCAGCGTTCTTCGTCGGTGACGGTGTGTTCTTCGCATTCTTCAAGGAGGAAGATGAAGATTCCAAGGCTTGAGAAATTCCTCTCCAACCTTCTCACACAACGAAATAACCCTTAAAGAAATAAGACTTTGTCTTATTTAATTAACGCACAGAATCCAAAATTACATTCGAAATTCAAAATGATTTCAAGAATTGATTACTTTTAATAACTTAATTCAATTCATTAATTAAGAGAGTTGATTTGGCATTTAAAATAGGGTTCCGGGTGAGTTACAAAATTAAATGCATGTGGGAGGTTAAAAGGAAATAAAGGGGGTGGGGCTCATGTGGGCACCACCTCACTATTATCCTACCTAGTGGAGTTAGGATATTAGGGGTCCCACTCCAACCACCATGCCTAGGTTATCACTACTTATAATAGAAATAATATTTGTAGCACAATATTTTATTTTATTCTTTAGCTAACCCATTTAATTAATAACCTCACCCGAGAAAACGCAACTCCAGAAAAAGTATTCTTAAGCAACTACCGGTGCTGCGGTTTCATTAGTGTCCTCGGATTTCGATTCCGAGCACCAGTTCAAATGTTAGGAAAACCTGCTCATTTGTTCACTGAACGTACCTGAGCTAAACTTCGAAACACGATTCCGAGCACACCGGGCCTGGGAATTAGGTGCCGTCAAAAACTGTGTACTCGTAAAATCCAAAAGAAAATTAAGAAAAAATTTCCCTTGAAATTTATGGGTCTTTACATGACCAATCAAGAAAATATGAAATGAAAAACAAATCACAACACTTCGCGGAGTTGGATGTCCACATGTATGCACGAGCGACAATAAAACATTGCAATGAAGGGGTGGGGGATATAAAATGAATACAAAATTAAAACAAAATCATATAATTGTATTTATTATATTTCTTACAATATTTTAATATTGTTAAATAAACATCTTAGGTGGTCTATGATGAAATAAACTAGAAATAGACATCTACAAACATTTACATCTACTTAAGGTATCTATCTTTGTCTTACTCCTTAATCCTTTGTATGATGGTCCTTGGTGAATTCCATAATTAATATAACATGGGTAAGGAATATATGATGGTTCTTATGTTGCCATGTGATGACATAATATGCTCAAATTGTGTGATTATGAGATCATAATACATGCCCTTTTAAAAATGAGGTGGTTGAAAAACTTCTAATTACTAGAATCATTAAAATATAATATATGTATTTACCATGTAAAATGGCCTAGGACTATGTTATCATATAAAATAAGGAGGATACATTCAAAATATATCCAAACCATAAAATTTTATAGATTTAGGTGTCATTATAAAAATTATATTTTGGTTTAACCCTCTTGATAAATCTATTTAACTTTAACCGTTGTAAGAAGACAATCATTCCTTGAGGGTCATGAAAGTATCTTTTTATATTACAAGTGACGATTACATGAATAATTCAGTCCATTCTATAAAATTACCTCTATAATTGTGATAATGTACTATTCTTATTTTTTTATTTGTTTAAAAATAATGTCTAAACATTAAACCATTTAAATAAATTTTCATCACTATTCACATATAATAAATTTTATGGAATTGAGATAACAATGTAATTTGAATAAAATCAAATGAAAAATTAATTAAACTATATAAATATCCTTTTAATTAATTAAAAACCATATTTAATCCAAATAATATTAAGTTTTTAATTTTTTTTAAAATTAAGTGATGTTGTATTACATAATAAAACTTGAGTCGACATGATTTACACATTAAATGTATTTATATCATCACTAAAATTTAAAATAAATTATTATATTAAAAAAATTATTATTATTCAAAATAACCCTTAAATACTTGTATTTATCAATATTATAACCTAGTAGATAATTAAAAATAAAGATAGTTGCATATTAAATTTATATATTACTTAATATAATATGAAGGATATATTAAAAGTTAAGAGAAAAAGTGACATATTTTAAGACATAAGATTATTATGGTTGAAATAAAATCATTAAATATAATAAAATAATTTGTTAGAGATTTGGAGACATTATCAAATAATTTCAATCTTGGTTAACCCACGTTTCCCTTAACCGTGGTGATAATATTTTACCGTGGTTACGATGGATTATGCCAAAAAATGAAATTAAACTCATTAAAATATTAAATATTTTGATAAAAAAAATTTTAAATCCATTTTAAAATATTAAATTACATATTTGGTGAAAATTTATTTTTTATATATGTGAACAAACAGCAATAAATTTTTTTTTCTAAAAAAACCCTTGTAAGAATACAAATATTTTCAACCAAAATCGATTATAAATTTCATCCCCATGGATTTCATTAAATTTTTATATAAAAAATGGATATTATAATTTAAAATCAACCAAAAACTAAATAGTACTATTTAAATACAATAAAAGAAATGATAGTTTTTATAAAAATCGATATATTTCACTATTCAACTGAAAAATAACCGATTTAGAAAAATATGAATAATTATTCCTAATAATTTTTAACATGTAAATTTAAAAACGTATTTCTTATTATGATATAAAATTTCAAAAACTTATATAATTAACATTTTAAACAAAATCATTTAATATACAATATAACTATTTTTATAGAAGAATGACCCCTTCAACTGTTTTTACACATATATGACTTCATTACTATCATTAAAAAATTAGAAATTAATTCATAAAATGTAATCAATAAATTTGGATAAAAAAAAGTCAACAAATATTTATTAATTTGGTTAATCCTATTGATACCCTCAAAATCAACAGTTATGTTATAAGTGTCATATTTAAATGATATTACTTCTATATAATAACACATTTTATTTAATAATAATGTTGTGTGTGGTACATGATAAAGAAAATATTAATTATTTAAAATAAGATACAATGAAAAATCATTGTGTGTAACATTATACCCCTATTAAATACATTTTAACCTTAAATATTTATCCAAAGTATGAATAAAAGTGTTTAAAAATTTTTCAGTATCTATTCTAAGGGGTCTAGGATAAAAATAGATATATATAAAAATTATATTTTTCTATTAATATAGATTTATCATCCTCTTTTAATCCATAATTATAAAATTTTCATTGGAGAAGGTTTTTTATTTAGATGTTAATATCAGGAAACCTATGGTTTTATAAATATTTTTTAATCCATGGATCAACCATTATGAGAACCATCCTTGTGAATGAATATTAAAAAGTATATCTTCATAGCGGAGAATTAGTTTCCAAATATGGCATGATGAATTTTTATACAAATTTATTTAGTGTAATTGATTTTTTTACCATCAATATAGGTAATGTGAGGTAATATACATACATAATTTCTTCCTAAAGTTTAATCATTTGGTTGTGTTTCAATAAATTTTCATTCTATGCTAAATATCCTAATAAAAATAACTATGATAAAATTTTCATTCATGAAGAACTAAAATTTCTTTTCATTTAATCAAAATATAAAAATAATGGTGAAAATTATTCCTCTTGTTTCTGCCCATTATCCTAAACCAAAATGGTTATACATATTAATATAATGTACATAATGAATAATATTTATACATAAATCTATAAAACAACAAAAATAACACCCAATATTCAACTAAGAAAAGTCCATAAATAATTCACAATAACACTCTTCAAAATCAACATAACCAAATTCAAAACCTAAAATATAAAATATTGGATCAAATATTTTTTCAATTTCAACTTAAAATTTATCCAAAATAACATTAATTACTGATAAATTCACATTAAAAGAACGTATATAACTTAATAATGTATTCCCCACAATAAACTAATTATTTATTAAAATAAGTCGAGATGCCATAAAACCACAATAAATCAAATACTCATCTACAATTATAAAAAATAAAAAATAAAAATATATACAAGAAAATTATATTATCTTTACCATAAATAAATATTTTTCTCTATTATAGTGAAATTATTTAAATATAATTTAATTGAGATAGTAACTAAATCACTTTTTAATCTCACATATTCATAAAATATACTAACCCCATTATTCAAATTAACCTTAATTTACAAATAACCAATGAAAATATTAAACATAGATGTTATATATTTATTTCATCTTACTTCCAAAACATATTAGTTCCTGATAAGATCACACTAAATCACATATAAATCTAATGGTTTGCAAATACCTCAACAATATATTCAAAACCAACTAAAATATCTTAATCTTGCATCAGTCATGATAAAAATCCAAAACATAAAACCTAAAAAGTTTATCTATGATTTTAAAAATATGATTATCCTTAAAAATATCAAACAATACAAGTTTCATAAACTCATAAAAATCCTCATACGATAACATCCCAACCAAAAATTGTATATAAACTCTTCTTCTACACCAATCGAGTCATCTTGAGATTCATTCACAAAGATCTTTTGCAAAAAACGTTTTCCATTCTTACTGGATTTTATACCACTTAATGTGAAAAAATTTGACCATCCATAATAACAATATCAGTATCCATTATAAATTCACATACATACCCATGACGAATTAGTTATTAGTTTTATTGAATTTTGAAATAAATCCTTATATAAAAAATATTATCCATCTCATATAATTTGTATTTTTCCAATCACACCTATATTTTATTATTTCTTAAGAAGAAATGAAAATTTATAAAAAAAAACTATACACACTTAACGCAATTTTATATTTATCCTGAATAATATCATCCTTCATAACCTAGGGATATATAAAAACAACAGAGGGGGAGCTTTGATGTGAAATAATGTAAATAACGGGTTACATCAATTGATGACCGTACGTGAGTATAGGGTAACAATAAGGGAGTAAGAGAATGATCAAAACATATGGTTTTTATATCCCAATTTTCATATATTATAATTCATTGTTCATAGAATAAAACTATATCCCTTCAAAATACACGAATCATAACAGTTATGAGTCATCGTTAATCAATCATAATTATTTAGACCATATCATAAGCACATGAACCTATCATTATATTTGGGTCTCTTTAATAATAATAGAAAATTATATCATTATTATTTGACCATAGCTAATATCATAATAAAATTATGGAAAAAGTCCCATATTAGATTAATTTCACTCTTTAACATTGTCTTATAGATGTAATGGTTTTACCCCCATCTTATTTTCATTCTTATATTGGGTTCACTCCATGTTGTATTTCTACTCTCGGAATGGGTTCAATATATATAATATTTAATATAATCTCATGACATATCAATCTTTACACAATGAATTTAAGGGCTATATATTTGTGGGCTCACGCCTCATAGAATGAAACCCATACCTAAGTGTCCCACCTCAAGACATTTTTTTCTTTATTTTAAAAAACACCAAAATCATATATATTTTTTCATAACAATATCATTGTTTAACACCTACATATTTTATGATATATTATGCCCAAATAAATTATATTTCTTTGATAGATCTCTTTTCACACAACATTGAGTTTAATTAAACAATGATATATTATAAAAATATTATTATTTAATATAAAATGTTTCACATACTTGTTGGATTTGAGATTATGAATAAGATATACTAAATTAGGAAAATTAAATTTTTACAAATGTATAAAATTAAATCACTAGTTATAAATTTATAATAAATAAAAATAAAATAATTTATAGGTAAAAAATTGATGTTATTTTTAAAATCATATTTTATTGCATAATCTATTTTTTCATAATAAAATAATTTAATAAATACTTATCAATTATTTTCATGGAATTTATATATCATCTCTTGAATTAAATGTTTTAACATTATTATAATGGTTTTTACTCAGCATTAAATGAAAAAAAATATATTTTTCTTCATAGATTACAATTTTCTAAATTAACTTTTTGTTCCATTTTGCAATATTATTTTAAAATTAATTTCAACCTCATTTTGGATTTGTATTTATTAAAATGGATTGTATAATTTGAATAATCTTGTAATAATATTGTAATGAGGCCATTTTTATGTTTTTTCATTATTAATAGTTAAAAAATTAAGCATTTTTGGATTATTATGGTTATAATATATTTACCGGGGGTTAAACTAAAATATTTGGTTGACAATGACACTTGAATTTGTCTAAATATTATTGTTTGAAGATATTTTGACCATGTATTATCAGAAATTGAAATTAATTTTCAGTATGTTCCACTTTCAAATTAAATTTACTCTATATAATTTAAATATTATAAGTAATTCTATGGGCGTTCCTTCCGTCGCTTATAAAAGGGAAGATATTATTTTCACATATTCACATAATTTAAGACCTATATATTATCCAATACCTAATAAAAATCTTTCGAGGATCCCTTTAATTCATTCCTAAGATCTTGGTATAACCTTAAGAATATCCTAGGAAGGATTAAGGTGTAATTCAAGGGATTTCTATCAAATAATAGTTATTATATTACTCAAATTTCAAAAATATACTAATATGTTATAATTATTACTGGGAAACCAACTTCCATATTTATTCCATAAAATGTGAAATTAATGGACCGCTCATGCGTACGTGTGGACTACCACCACAATGTAATGATATTATTCATTTTTAACACAATATTTCATGTTTTTTTATTAAGATGAATTTAATGATTATATATTATATTTATAAATTTATTAGGATTTTTTAATTATAATATCTTACCAACCTTTTTAACTTGTGATCTGTTGGAAAATGATAATGTCTTCATGAGTACGTGTAGAATACCACCTCCACAAGGCGATGTGATTCATTTTTCATTTAAAATTTACATGGCTAGTAATAATGAAATATTTAATGAAAATATATAATATTTTTTATACAATGATTATTATATAAATCAGAATTATTAATTACATTTATATTAATGATTAAAAATGTCTATTAAATGGATAAATATGAAAATTTTTATTACTAAGATTCATGAGTTCACAGAACAATTACGATGGTGCAATTTGTAGAATCATTGAACTAACACTTGCATGGAAAATAAATCTTTTTTCAATCAAATGTTCCTTTTAACGATAATTTTTTTCCTAAAAGGAAAATTTTAAATTTTAAAATAATGATATATAGAAATTTATATGTGAATATGGTTTTGAAATATATTTATAATAAATATATATATCTATGTGTGTGTGTGTGTTTTTTTATTAAATTGATGCTTTTAATCATTATAATGAAAAATCAGACGTGAGGTAATTGTTTATGTTATAATCATATAATATTACAATAATTTATATCCTAAATTTTTGTTGGGGGTATATTTATGAATATAATATTTTAAAAACAATATATTTTCTTCTGTAATAATTATCCCGATAATTTTAATGTAATAATATCATTTTATACTCTTTTACATTCAAAATGGTTGTGAAAAAAATGTTTTGATTAATAAAAGACCTTATTTCATCTATAGGCAATGAAGAGTTTCTTCCACAAACATGTTATTTGAAATGTTATCAAGAATATTAACTTCTATTATATAATGATTATTTAGATAGATTTTCACAAAAACATATTTTTTAAATGTAAATTTTATATTGGTATTTTAGATTAGTTATTTATGAATATTTATAAATTTTATAAATTGAATGTTTTTTATCATTTAGAAAATGAATATATTTTCACACCATCAAAATCATTATTTACATTAATGATTACATTATGAAAATTTATGGACATTTTAAATGAAAGTATTTTTCTCTATATCCTAGGAATTTTTTATTTTTAAATAGGAAAAACAAAAATGTTATCTTCTTTATTTTCATAGAAATATTTTAATTATATTATAAAGAAGTTTTTCATCAATATTAAAATCAATTAAAGATTTTTATGAATTAATAGAGATATGATATTGTAATACCATAAACTTTTATTCTATTTATCAATTATGACTATGATTATTAAAGATAATTCTATAAAACCTATTTTTCATGGGTTAATTAAGTTATGATGAATCATTTAATATCCTAATTCTTTTTTATTGGTTATCGTATGATTAAATGATGGAATGAATCATATTTACTTTACAGGAATTGTGATATGATAAATTAGTGAATGTTTTATGCTCTTATGGAACACATATGTATGGTTTTTATTATGTAGTGGGTGGGATTATAATTATATAGACTTCTAATAAAATGGGTAAAGAATGTTATATCGTGAAATAATATGGTCTAGAATGAACAGTATACCAATTTACTAAGATAATTTACCCATAATGATATTTTTGAGAGTAAACCTTAACTAATGAAATGATTTAATAGAGAGTGAACCCAGTCTACATTTATAGTGGTTATAATCATCCTTGATTAAGGAAACAATATTATATAATTATGTTTATTACAAAAAGTTATTTCTTTTGATTATGATATGTTATCATTGGTCATGACTGATTATTAATTACTCTAGAAAGTTTCAAATTACTACTTTTGTTATGAAAAAACATTATACCATGATTTATGATTTATGATCAATTGCTATTTTTGTATTATTTTCATAAGTTATAATCATATTATCATACCCTTATTTTTTTTCTAATTTTCACATACAATCATTGAATGATGTTTCATACGTTTCAACCTTCTGAGAATTGGATCACACCCTTTCTTATTATTCCTTTAATCATATTTTTAGGAATGGTATAAGAAAGTGTTGTATAATAGGTATACAATGTAATTTTTACTATGATATTCTTATGTATACAGTGTTGGTATCATATTAGTGTTTAGTTATTTTTGGAGATTAAGATTAGATAAATTTGATGAAAAAACAATGGATAAGTCTAAGTATAAGATAAATTCTTGATGCTTTGGTAAAGAATAAATTGTGTGGTTTTCTTGGAAAATACATCTATATCAAGATAATAAAAAGTTAATATTGGTGAGGAATATATTCATATCGTGGTAATTACTCTCAAAAGTGAGTATAATGAATTAACTCAACCATCAATTGTGTAAAATGAGTAATCCTAATAATGTATGCTAGGATAGAAACTCAGAAGCAATATTTTTTGGTTATTTCATTTTTTATTTATAATCCATCATCATTAATGATAGTACATTAAATATAAACACCTATAATAAAATAGAGTGATATGATAATAAATTAATTTTTCATTGGTTGAAAGAAATTTTTATAATTTATAACATTATAACATTGCTTTTCATAATTATAAGATTTATTTTTCTATTTATACATTTTTGATACCCACACTATGATTTTTTTTGGTTTTAGTGAATGGATAGAACCTAATGTATTTGAATAAAAATTTATGTGATATACAATGAAATGTGAAACCTAAAAACATGGGATATATAATGAAAACTCTTACTATTATCATCACACAAATATCTCAATCCGTGAATAACCATGAGCTTACTAATAAGAAATGGAGGGATGAATGCACTAGTGGGTCTTTGAAAAGGGAAAATACACTTCTTTTAGTGGGTCCTATTATCAACTAAGGCTTGATAAGTGGATTAGAACCATTTAAAATATATTATATAGTCTCTAATGATTTTGATAATTAATAAATTTTGCTGCAATTATGTCATTTAAAAGGCAAATAAGATCATGGGTGGAATCTTATCCAAAATACAATCCAATATAAGAAAATTGACTCCATGTCCTGAGAAGTGTTTAATAAGGTACTTTTGAATATTTATTTTCCTCAAAATCTTCACTGTAAAATGGATAGGTAATTCTTAAAACATGAATAGATTGATAACTAATCCATCAGTACCTATGAATAAAATTCCACATGACTTTCAATGTATTCAATATGATTTATCATCTTACTAATATGAAAATTTAATCAATAATTTAACAGCGTGAGTCAAGAATATTTAAGGAATTTGATATAAGATGCCTTGATAAATACAATTAATCTTTTTAAGTGATATCAAGGTATAAATAGTGATTGGAATCATTCATTGTTCTAGGGGTTTTTGGGAAAATAAGAGAAAGATATAATTTAGAGGAAATTATAATAATAAAACCCATATATGGAAAAATATTATTCTTCGTTAATGACATATGTATGGAAGTAAACATTTATAAAATTTCATTATGGGGTTTCATAAATGTTTTTTGTGTGGAAAAGAAGCCTATAGAGAAAATAATTATGAAGTGATGTAAAGATTATAGTCATTGGTAGGAACCGTGAGAAATCTCAACCAGATGTTCCAAAATTATTCTAATGTTATAATTGAAAGGAGTATGAAAATAACAAAAAATTAATTAATGAATCAAATGGATAATTAAAGTAGTTGGTTCCACCAACCTCTTAATACTAGATACAATGGAAAATATCATGTTATCACTCCTCTTGTAGTGGGTAATGAGAATGATGTGATGAACTGTTCACTTAGCATCCACTCTATAAGGGAATTGTTTTATATAATTATGACTCTATGAACTATTTTATATCTGAATAGTATTTGAATGTATTCACATATCCACCTCAAAACTTATATGATGATTTATAAGAGAAAATTTATAATGGTATAATAATCTAATCGCTTGTCTATATCTCCTATCCAATAGAATTTTATGGGGATAAACTTTCTATAAATATTATGATTCTCCCTCTAGTTTAATGTTAGGTTATTTTTGGTATGGATTAGATTTATTTAAATAGATGCCATATCAATTTAAATTTATGTTATGTCACGTTTGATATTATAAAGCAACCTATGATTGACATTTGGTGTTAAAACAATTAAGAAGTTCTAATTGAAATAACTTATTCTAATTGGGTCTTTTGACCATATAGTTGGTTATATTGATCTCAATTGGTTAGAGAGAAACTGAAAATTTATTATATACCTGGTATTAAGAATGTGTTTATGATTTTATAAATATTTTTTTATCTTCAACTAAATCCAAAAGAATATTTCTTAATAGAACTTGTAATTGGTGTAACACATATTCCAAATACTCCATTAGGAATGGGTCATGATTCATTATTGATTTTTTTACAAACATTTCAATTATTTATTTTTAAAATTATAATCCTTATTACAAGATTAATGATATTTTAATTACTGTGTATGAATTTTTCAATTTTTATCATTTTATAAATCCATTATTCTGATCTTATGAAAATATAAAATAAGTGATTGATATATCTTTTTCTTTACACTTACTGAGCATCTTAATTCCCTATTTCATCTATTTCATTTCACCAGGTTTTGATGAATATTTTTAAGTTGTCTATGAATGTGAAGTTCAGTTTTTGATAATAACTTTGGGGGATATGTTGATGATCATCCATGAAATAATATGATTATGTTTATAGTCTCTAATGACATTAATCTCTATATTTATAAGGCATGTATTTTAATAATATGTATTCAATTTTAATCTAAAATGATATAATTTTTTTGTATTAATTTTTTTGTGTCTCCTCACATAGGAAATCCAAATAAATAAATTTATGGTATCATTAAATAATATCCTTAGTGAAGTATTAGATACATCAAATTAAGTTTTCATAGATAAAAATAAATACCTTTAGTAGATAATTTGAACAAATCATTGGAAACCGGGGGAAATATCATTTATCATTGGTATAATTAAAACAAAAAATTTATAGAATTTATAGAAAATATGTTATTTCAATATAACCTTGAAAACATGTAGTTTAAATTTTACATAAAAAAAGTTTTTAATGGTGGGAAAATTCAATAATTCCATATACCTTATAAAATATTCTGCTCATAATTTTTTAGAATAATATACCAAACACATTTGAGAATATTTGCCTTAATAATTTTTAAATATAGTAAGGGGTAATAACAATATCCTTTATAGAACATTTAATTTTAAATTAAAAATCTCATATATAATTTCTATGAATATAGACCTACAAGGGAATGATTCCTAACCCGAAAATGAGAAATAACATCAGATATTACTAAAAATAACTCCACAATCATATTAAGTAAAAAAAAGATAAAAAATGCTATAATACATTAAAATTATAAAAATTAATATATTTGAATAAACTATATTGGGTTTAAAGTATATAGATCATAAAATTTCCCACAATAAAAATGTATCATAGATAATCCCAAAATGAAATGAAATTTTAACATTATCTCTTAATAGTTTGGGAAATTTTGAATCATAATACAAAAGAGATAAATAACATTAAAAGAAAATTTAGTTATAATTAATAAAAATATATTCATTATATAATTTTTAAATGTGAAAAAATATATAATAGATAAAAAAATATTTTAAAAAAATTAATATTGTCTCAACAAACCAATATTGAAACGAAGAACCCAAATAGTTTTGGTAATCTCTTAATCAGAACCTAATGAAAGAAAAAATATTTTATATATTTATAAATCCAAATAATTTTCATGAAAATAATTTTAAAATACATTCGTTGGTATTATATACAACAAAATAATTAAAAAACATTAAATATTTCATCTATCACATTGAAATCAATGTGGGATAAGAAACCCCTACCTCAAGTCGTAACTAGCTCCATACATGCTCACAAAATAATGTATGATAAATTAAATTTGTTATAAACATATAAAATAATTACATTAATAATTATAATATTATATATTATTCACTTATAATATCTTATAACCATTTTATTAGAAATTATTTAATAAAATCAACTTTATGGATGTTAACTGTTCAATTTTTCAGGCTTGTTTTGGTATGGAAGCTCCAGTGATTTCACCATGGACTCAGTTTCAGAATATCTAGAATAGTATAAATGTAATAATTACTATATTTATTAATTATATACAGTTTTTTTAACAATTTATATAAGGTGGTGGTGAAAAATTAATTTCATCACCTTCTCAAGATGATAGACTATACACACACATGAGTAATATTTCAAATTTTCCATTGTTGGAATGATAGAAAGGTAAATAATAATTCAAAATTTTAAAATAATTATTATATCATTAATATCATATAAATTAATAAAATATATTCTTATAACCATCAATGTAAATATCAAATGAAAAATGAATTAAATAGAATCACAAATGTGGTTGTCTAGAAGTACGCAAAAGTGACATTTTCATTTTCTAAAATATAGTGAGGAGATAGAAAGGGGATATTAAATTATCACAAAAAATTATATAATTAAAAATTATTATTAAAAAATTTTAATATGGTTATATAATATTTGGAGTTGGTTTAATAAAAAGGAAACATGAAAGAATTCAAGAATCAAAATTATCTCATCTTCGGGTATCTTCCTTTGGATCACACAGAAATCCTTAAAGGAATGGTACTTGGAAAATACCATTACATACATGAAATGGATTTTTATTCTAGAAATTTATTTGTGAAAGAATTGGTCAATACAAGGGGATCAAATGTTGTGAGTATGTGAAGAGAAGATATAACCATTTACTAGTGATGTTGGTGGAAAACTTATAAATACACGAGACAATAATATATAATGTATCTATTACTCATGAAAAATGAAACCTAAATTCCTTATATTATAATAAAAGTAGTATAATGTATATAAAAACATCTAAAAAAATTATACATGTTTTAGTGTCATTTTAATACTTATATTTTGTCTCAACCCTCTCAATAAGCCTATTAAATGTTAAACATATTACCTAATTTTTGAAAATTTATGGTCCATGAACGAAATTTTTGATATTAAAGTTGAAAATATATAAATAATTTAGGATATGATAAAAAAATTTAAATCCACTTGTGTTAAGATATGATTTTTCTGATCTTATAATGATATAAAAACAGAGATTAATTATTAAATATAATTTACTGTCATTTTCATGATTATTCTGATATCATGACATCAAATGAATCTAGAGAACAATGGAAAAAATATAAACAAATTAACAATAAATTATAATTTTAAATTATTGATTTATTTTTTTAAAAAATATATTTATCCAAAAATATTACTTTTTTCTATTTAAAATAATTCATTCTTTTTTTCTTCCAGATGCGTTAAGTCGGTGTTGCATAAGAATTCATGGTAATTATACAATCATTGAAAATTAAAATAAATTAAAAAATAATAATTTATTAATATCCCTAATATAATTTTATAATCATTCATAACTTTTTTTATACCTATCAAAACAAATTGTAGTTATTAAAAAAAATTGAGTGACATTTTGTAATTGTCATTTACTTAAAATCATATAAAGGTTGTAGTCAAAGGAATGAAAAAACAAAATGAAATATTTTATAATCAGAGAATATGTAAGAAAAAGTCAAATAATAAAATAATCTGAAGGGTTTAAGAGATTTAAATACCTTATCTTATAGTTTTAAACCCAATTGACCCATTTTCCCTTTACCATGGTGATAAAAGTTTACAATGGTTATTATTAATTATGATGAATAATGAAATAGAAATCATTAGTAAAGTATGGACCTCCTTATTTTTAATATTAAATCCATTTCAAAATAATTAATTTCATATGTTTTAGTAATTAATTTTAATATATCTTCATAAAATTCAGTTAAACTAAGTGTTTAGAAAAATATCAATTTTAAGCATCAAATTGATTTTTCAAAAAAATAAAGTGCAATATTAATTCAAAAATAATTTATGGGAATATGTTTAATAAAATCTAATTAATATCAACATCATGCACTGAGTGCATGGCAACTCTTCAAGATCTTCAAGTCTTGGACTCCTCAGATGCACACCACTGATTTAGCACTGTTCACGTGTGCACGTGCATGCATGCAAGCATGCACTCTTCCTTTCCTCTTCTTGGTGCAGTAGACCCACAAAGGGTGTAATCACTTTTGAGCACACACCTACTTCTCAAACTTCACACTCTTTATGCAATTTGTTCACACACTTAAAAGTGTGTTATACTTTGGTGTGAGTCTTCTTCTTCTTCTAAGTGTGTCCACTCCTCTTAGAGCACACACATAGGTTCGGCCACTTCACTTTGTTGTTTTGCACACACAAATTTGTTCTTTGCTTTGCACACACACAATGAGTGTGTATTTGGCCTCCACTATTTTTGCACACCCCAAGCTATGCCTCAGCCTTCCTCTCAAATGCACACACACACAAAGTGTGGTCTTCACTTGATGCACACACAAGGCTACGGCCTTTCACTTCCTTTGCACACACACTTTGTTCTTTTTCTTTTAATCTTCAAGTGTGCACACCCAACAAGGGCTACGGCCTCTTCTTATTCTTTTTGCACACAAGGCTCAAAGCCTTGGCCTCGGGTTCTTCTTCTCCACTTGGCACACACACAAGGGCATGCAAGCCTCGGGTCCCCTTCTTGTTTAGCACAAGGCAATGCCTTGGCCTTCCACTTGCACACACCCGAATACCAACTCAAGGGCTACGGCCTCCTCCTTTTCTTCTTACACAAAAGGCACAAAGTATGAGCCACGACCTCTCTCCTTCTTCAAAGCACAAAGCACACTTGGTGCCACTGGCCGCGCAAGCACTTGGGTGCACAAAGGCCGCGCAAGACCTCCTACCCGCGGGGAGGGGGTGAATCAGTGATCCCTTAAAACTTTTTACTAATTGATTCTTAATCAATTAAACCTCTATGGCTGGTTAAAGCCTCGATCCACTCTTCTTGTATCTCTCAACCTTTCCCGGATAATGCAGTAATGAAAAGGCACAGGACACAAGGATTTACAAGGTTCGGCACCAAAGGCCTACATCCTTGCCATGCTCTCCAAGCATGGATTCTCCCATTATAATCTGTTAGTATTACAATGGTCGATACATCATCCCACCGTATCTCTCCTGAGTCCCACAGGAGGGTCTTTATACTGCGTCCCACAGTGTTACCAGAGTCCCACTGGCCTGCTCCAGAATCCCACTGAAGACTTCTTCTCCCTGAGTCCCACAGGGTCTTCTCCTGGCTCCTCGAGTCACACGAGTAGCTCTTCTTCACTTCAAGTTCTTCAAGTATCTTCAGCAGTCTGGGATAAAGACTTCTGGCCTTGCTCTGTACCTCTGATCACTTGTGATGATCAGGTCTTCTCGTCTTGCTCGGGCTTTATCACCTTCTTCTAAGGATGACCCGGCTTCTCTCCAATTACTGAATGCTCAGACAAATAATATCTTTAACTTCAGTCTGGTCCAGTCTCACATCACTTCAACTTCATGCACTGAATGCATGGCATCACAATATCTTCAAGATCTCCTGGTCTTGGACTTCTCAAATGCACACAAGCTGATTCAGACTTGTTCACGTGTGCACGTGCATGCATGCATGCATGCACTCCTCCTTTCCCCTTCTCTTGGTGCAGTAGACCCACAAAGGGTGTAATTCTTTTCAGCACACACCAGCTTCTCAAACTTCACACACTTTATGCACTTTTGATTACACACATAAATGTGTGTTATACTTTAGTGTGGATGTCCTCCTTTCAACTTCTTCTAAGTGTGTTCACTTTTAGTGCACACTTAGGTTCGGCCACTTCTTTAGTTTGCACACACAAATTCTTCACTTAGCATCCACTTGTAGTGACCTTCCTCTTCTTGTTGCACACACACACTTTAGTGTTCTTTTAGTTGTTCTTCAATAGTGTGCACACACAAGGCTACGGCCTCTTCCACTTGCACACACTTCCTCTCGGCCTTTTCCACTTCACACACAATGTGTGGTATTCCACTTCACTTGCACACAACTTCACTAAGGCCTCGGGTCTTCTTTGGTGCACACCCACTGCCACCTTCTTGTAATTGCACACACAACACCCGTATGTTCTTCTTCTTCACTTTGCACTCAAAGGGTGCAAGGGCTCGGGTCCTGCTTGTTTAGCACATAAGCACTAAGGCCCTTGGGCTCTTCTCCAATTTGCACATACACGAGGCAAAGCCTCGGCCTTCACTTGAATTGCACACACACAAATATATGTCTCGGCCAAGGGGTGTTCAACCCGAACTCCTACTCAAGTTAGGCGCGCAAGGGTCTGCTTGAGCCGCAGCCAACTTCTTCTCCAACAGCTGCACAAGGTTTGAACCACGGCCTCTCTTCCTCAACACTGCCGCGCAAGCCTCACACCACACGGGCCGCGCAAGCCACGGGTGCAAGGCACCTCGGGCTTCAACCGTGGGCGCGCAAGATGTTGCGGCCACGGGTCTTCCTGTCGCGCAAGGGAGGCGCGCAGGGGACCTCTAATTCTTCTTTCGCGCAAGAGGTGCGCAAAAGGAACCTCTCGGAGCAAGGAATGCTCCGGGCTTCACTGCCGCGCAAGTGTGCGCGCAGGGCTGTTCTTCGCGAGGCAGAGCTCTCACGGGACTCGGATTTTCAAGAATACTTCAGCGCATCAGCAAGCTTAATGAGAGCTCGGGCTCTCTTTTTATAGGTGAAGCAGAGCCTCGGTTCATCCGCGTGGGATATCTTCAAATCCCCGAAGATTTCGGGATTTCAAGATTTCCTTAAATCTTGTTTTTCTTTTTATTTCACGCGGGTTTCTTCCTCTTTCTTTCCTCCTCGTGCATGCGACTCATAACGCATGCACGGCCTTCGTTAAACCCTATCCATGCAAAGGCACGAACACCGAATGGCCTCGCACCTCTGGTTGCTTCGGCCTCGCTCGAAATCCTCCTTTCATCGCATGCATGCTTATTTTATTGCATGGTTATGTTCAGTAGGCACAGACGATCACAATGGAGGCTTTGGCTTCGAAAATGGTGGCCGAGAACTCGAAATAGGTCGTCGGGAAGGCGCCTGGTTCAGCGGGGCTCGCGGGTGGCTTCGGCTCGAGCTCGAGGTGGAAGACGAGCCACGGCCGTCGGATCAGGCTATGGAGATTCATCGGACGGCTGGATCAGATCGCGGCGCGCGGCAGATGAATCATGCGGCGCAGATCAATCGCGCGATGAGACGGACGGCTCAGATCTGTCCCGGGTGAAAAATGCGCGTCCCACATCGAAACTTTCCGCGGTTTTTCCGCGGTTTATTACCCTGCCGCTGCCCGCAACTCCTCAGTTGCACTTCTCCCCTCCCGGTGCCGCCCCGCACCGGGTTCTCTCTGCGGGCGCGCTCTGCGCCCACTATGGTCCTCGCGGGCGCGCTTCAAGCGCCCACTATGCTCCCTGCGCTCCTCCGGGCGTGCCCCAGGCGCTCATGCAGGGTTGTCCTTGGGTGCGCCCTGCCGCCCTGGCTCGCCCCACGGGGTTCCCCCGGGCGTGGTGCCCTAGTGCCCATGCCTTGGGGTTGAACCCCCCAAGGTGCCTTGGCTGGCCAATTTTTTTTTGGCAAAGGGACAGAATAGGACTTTGTGAAATACAAAGTTCTTCTCCATATAAAACATGCCAAATGCCTCCTTCTTCTTCTAAGCCATTCTTCCTCCTCTTTATTTCTTCTTCTTCATTAGAATTCATCATCCTTCTCTTCTTCTTAAGAATTCCTTAATCCTCCTTAACATATAATCTTCACTTAGGATATGGAATTCAAAAGGTTTCTTCATCTTCAACCGAGCTCCTGAATCAAATATTTCTTCAATAAACTTCATTGATCTAATCAGAGATCAATTGGAACATATTCTGATCCACATGCACTAAGTGATAGTGCATGGACTTCTTTAGCTCACTTCATCCACTTAGAAGTTGTGGATGGCTCTCTTCAACTCCTCATGCATTGTGAAGACAATACATGGTCTTCAATCAATGTTGTGACTTTGTATCCAATTGATACAAGTTCTATGAACTTAAAGATCAGTTCAGCAATCGTCAGATTTCCATGGAGAATGTTTCAACCATATTCTCCAATGTCACTTAGTGAATCTCCTAAGTGACATTCCTCTAAGTTCCATGGCCATTCTCCATTCTTTACCAACACCATTACAACCTTTGTCATTCACATTTGACATTCCCTGACATCCATTCATTCCAAGACAACTTCATGTCTCATTGACAACAAATGCAACACAATGCACTTCAATCTCCCCCTTTGTATTTGTTGTCAATACACCACTCAGCACATATGAATGGGTCAATATGTGTGCCAATATTTTCTCCCCCTTATTGGCAATCAAATGCAAAGGTGTGGTGTGGTTCTCGTTCAAAAATCTCTTCCTCCCTTTGAAAAGTATTTTCTTGAAAAACACTGAGAGAGGGATGATGCCACATGTTCACTTGAGCAATGAACCTTTAGTAAATCAGCTCTAAGTCTACTTGGGCTAGCCCGGTGTAGAAAACAAGAGTGATGTAACCAAGGGACTCAATGCTGTCCAACATTCACTATACATGTGAGATCATGCTTAGGGGTTTGAAATTTTTCAGATATTCAATGAATTGCTAAATCCTGCACATACTTCACCAAGCACATTAGAAAGTTCAGTGCAAAGACAAAGCTCCCCCTTTCATCTATTTGTCTTCAATCAATACTCCCCCTTAATTGTCATGATGAATGAAATTAAGAAACAAGGGATGAAAGTATGATTGGAATACCTTCACTTCTCTCAAGATGGTATTAATCTCAGAATCCCATCTTCTTCATATTGGCTCCCCCTCAAGGGGTGCACTCTATTCAATCCAAACCATCCTCCAGCTGAGAATGATCATCATCTTCAATTCCCTGCAATGTCAGCACATGTAAATACCAATAGTATAAGGGAATAAGATGGAACCTCCTTGGTTCATCAATGTGAACAACAAGGTTGAGAAGATTCTCTCAACCGAGATGTCCCATTTTCACCAGTCTTCACACTTGCACATTTGAGCTTCATTGATGATTGTGCTGGTGTGGTTCTCAAAACATCTTCATGTGAAACCTTCTTCTTCCCTTTTGCTTTAGCAATTGCCAGAGCTTCATCTTCAACTCTTTGTAGTTCTCTGGACAGTTGCAACTGATGTGGCCATATGACAAGTAAATCATTTGGAAGAGTGGCCCCAGTTCTGGAAGTTCCACATGGTTCCTTTGATGCTGTCAAGCTACCTCTCTTAGGCAACTTGTTTTCAATCAATCCCTTCTGCTTCTTCTGGATTGATTGTCTGTTTGAGTCCAGTTGGCTTCTATTGAATTTCATGGCTTCTTTACAAAGATCCATGGTATGACCATTCCTTCCACAGTAGAAGCACTTTTTCTTGGTGGTCCTTCTGGATGACTCACCCTTCTTGGTTTTAGAATCCAAGGTCTTCTCTTCCTTTTTCATAACCTTCTTGGGAGCATTGTCTACTTTCTTCTTGCTTCCCAAGGAATCTCTCTTAGCCAGGTTCTGTGATCTTTTCTTCTTTTGAGCTCTGGATATAGTTGGAGATTGACATGTATCTATTTGACAACTCTTGCAATCATCCCAGATGTTATCAAGTAATCCAAATCTATTTGCAGTAAACAGATGTCTCTGGACCTGTGGATGTTGCTTCCTTCCTTCTGGCTTGCTCCCCCTTGGCATGGGCTTCCTCTGTGCTTTGGCATTCAGTGGATTGTACCAACAATCCTTTGCACAGTGCCCATACCTGTTACAACACCAACACTGACCCACAAATCTTGACCTCTTCAGCCCTTCGGATTGTAGGGTACTTTTCTTGACCTGTTGTGCTGTTTCAGGAGAGCTCTGCTTCTTTACTGTCTTCATCCATATTTGTTTGGAATTATTCTTCCATCCTGCACTTTTAGTAGAAACACCATTAGAAGCATCAGTACAAGATGGTATGGATGGTACCTTCTTCTTAGAAGATGTTTCACTTTTACTAGAGGATGTCCTTCTCTTAGAATCATCCTTCTCAGAGCATACTTGAGTAGCAACATTTCTCCTTTCAGTTGACTGGGAGGCTTTGGCTTTGAGTGATTGCTGATTTTTCAATATCACCTCTAATTCTAAGCATTTCATATTGAGGGAGTTCTTCTCATCCTCAATAGTTCTTAGCCTTCCTTCCCATTTCTCTTCCAGCTGTTTTATCTGGTCTTCATGCACCTTCTTTAATTCTTGCAATGAATTGTCCAGCTCCTTCACCAATTTGACTTTTTCTTCAAGTTGAGCATCTCTGACAACCATTGATACTTTATGCCTCTTTTCCAGTGCATGGAAAACATCTTTGACCACAGTCTTAAAGAATTCTTTCTCAGAAAGGCTTCTCTGCAATTCTTCAGCAGTGTCTTCATATCTTTCATTACAAAGAGAAACGGTTTCATCTTTGGCATTTACCAGCTTTTTGAGAGTGTTGGTTATGCCAACCCTTTTTGCCAATTGGACTTCCAGAGAATTGGCTTCATCTTCTAGCTGTAATTTTTCTTCCTGAAGATCAAGGATGCCTGTAGCTATACACTTTGCAATTTCCTTGGGGACTCTCTTCTGAAGATATTTGATTGCATTTAGAAGATCATTGTTCCTTCCATCTTCATCACAGCTAGAGCAGGCTTCATCAGAAGAATGATAAAAGGAATTGTCATCTGATGTGACTTTCACATTTCTTTCCATAGAAGGAGTTTCTCTGATTGCAGCAGCCTTCTTCTTCATCTTCTTTGCCTGTTTCTTCATTCTGTTTTTCAGAGTCTTGGCAGATATCTCCATTTGAGGCTGTTCTTTCATTTCCTCAAATCTGCACTCCATATATACTCCCTTGGATCTTTTAGAGGGAACCTCCCTCTGATACCAATTGAAGTGCCCAGATCAGTGTGAATCACTGAGTGGGGGAGGGGGTGAATCAGTGATCCCTTAAAACTTTTTACTAATTGATTCTTAATCAATTAAACCTCTATGGCTGGTTAAAGCCTCGATCCACTCTTCTTGTATCTCTCAACCTTTCCCGGATAATGCAGTAATGAAAAGGCACAGGACACAAGGATTTACAAGGTTCGGCACCAAAGGCCTACATCCTTGCCATGCTCTCCAAGCATGGATTCTCCCATTATAATCTGTTAGTTTTACAATGGTCGATACAACATCCCACCGTATCTCTCCTGAGTCCCACAGGAGGGTCTTTATACTGCGTCCCACAGTGTTACCAGAGTCCCACTGGCCTGCTCCAGAATCCCACTGAAGACTTCTTCTCCCTGAGTCCCACAGGGTCTTCTCCTGGCTCCTCGAGTCACACGAGTAGCTCTTCTTCACTTCAAGTTCTTCAAGTATCTTCAGCAGTCTGGGATAAAGACTGCTGGCCTTGCTCTGTACCTCTGATCACTTGTGATGATCAGGTCTTCTCATCTTGCTCGGGCTTTATCACCTTCTTCTAAGGATGACCCGGCTTCTCTCCAATTACTGAATGCTCAGACAAATAATATCTTTAACTTCAGTCTGGTCCAGTCTCACATCACTTCAACTTCATGCACTGAATGCATGGCATCACAATATCTTCAAGATCTCCTGGTCTTGGACTTCTCAAATGCACACAAGCTGATTCAGACTTGTTCACGTGTGCACGTGCATGAATGCATGCATGCACTCCTCCTTTCCCCTTCTCTTGGTGCAGTAGACCCACAAAGGGTGTAATTCTTTTCAGCACACACCAGCTTCTCAAACTTCACACACTTTATGCACTTTTGATTACACACATAAATGTGTGTTATACTTTAGTGTGGATGTCCTCCTTTCAACTTCTTCTAAGTGTGTTCACTTTTAGTGCACACTTAGGTTCGACCACTTCTTTAGTTTGCACACACAAATTCTTCACTTAGCATCCACTTGTAGTGACCTTCCTCTTCTTGTTGCACACACACACTTTAGTGTTCTTTTAGTTGTTCTTCAATAGTGTGCACACACAAGGCTACGGCCTCTTCCACTTGCACACACTTCCTCTCGGCCTTTTCCACTTCACACACAATGTGTGGTATTCCACTTCACTTGCACACAACTTCACTAAGGCCTCGGGTCTTCTTTGGTGCACACCCACTGCCACCTTCTTGTAATTGCACACACAACACCCGTATGTTCTTCTTCTTCACTTTGCACTCAAAGGGTGCAAGGGCTCGGGTCCTGCTTGTTTAGCACATAAGCACTAAGGCCCTTGGGCTCTTCTCCAATTTTCACATACACGAGGCAAAGCCTCGGCCTTCACTTGAATTGCACACACACAAATATATGTCTCGGCCAAGGGGTGTTCAACCCGAACTCCTACTCAAGTTAGGCGCGCAAGGGTCTGCTTGAGCCGCGGCCAACTTCTTCTCCAACAGCTGCACAAGGTTTGAACCACGACCTCTCTTCCTCAACACTGCCGCGCAAGCCTCACACCACACGGGCCGCGCAAGCCACGGGTGCAAGGCACCTCGGGCTTCAACCGTGGGTGCGCAAGATGTTGCGGCCACGGGTCTTCCTGTCGCGCAAGGGAGGCGCGCAGGGGACCTCTAATTCTTCTTTCGCGCAAGAGGTGCGCAAAAGGAACCTCTCGGAGCAAGGAATGCTCCGGGCTTCACTGCCGCGCAAGTGTGCGCGCAGGGCTGTTCTTCGCGAGGCAGAGCTCTCACGGGACTCGGATTTTCAAGAATACTTCAGCGCATCAGCAAGCTTAATGAGAGCTCGGGCTCTCTTTTTATAGGCGAAGCAGAGCCTCGGTTCATCCGCGTGGGATATCTTCAAATCCCCGAAGATTTCGGGATTTCAAGATTTCCTTAAATCTTGTTTTTCTTTTTATTTCACGCGGGTTTCTTCCTCTTTCTTTCCTCCTCGTGCATGCGACTCATAACGCATGCACGGCCTTCGTTAAACCCTATCCATGCAAAGGCACGAACACCGAATGGCCTCGCACCTCCGGTTGCTTCGGCCTCGCTCGAAATCCTCCTTTCATCGCATGCATGCTTATTTTATTGCATGGTTATGTTCAGTAGGCACAGACGATCACAATGGAGGCTTTGGCTTCGAAAATGGTGGCCGGGAACTCGAAATAGGTCGTCGGGAAGGCGCCTGGTTCAGCGGGGCTCGCGGGTGGCTTCGGCTCGAGCTCGAGGTGGAAGACGAGCCACGGCCGTCGGATCAGGCTATGGAGATTCATCGGACGGCTGGATCAGATCGCGGCGCGCGGCAGATGAATCATGCGGCGCAGATCAATCGCGCGATGAGACGGACGGCTCAGATCTGTCCCGGGTGAAAAATGCGCGTCCCACATCGAAACTTTCCGCGGTTTTTCCGCGGTTTATTACCCTGCCGCTGCCCGCAACTCCTCAGTTGCACTTCTCCCCTCCCGGTGCCGCCCCGCACCGGGTTCTCTCTGCGGGCGCGCTCTGCGCCCACTATGGTCCTCGCGGGCGCGCTTCAAGCGCCCACTATGCTCCCTGCGCTCCTCCGGGCGTACCCCAGGCGCTCATGCAGGGTTGTCCTTGGGTGCGCCCTGCCGCCCTGGCTCGCCCCACGGGGTTCCCCCGGGCGTGGTGCCCTAGTGCCCATGCCTTGGGGTTGAACCCCCCAAGGTGCCTTGGCTGGCCAATTTTTTTTTTGGCAAAGGGACAGAATAGGACTTTGTGAAATACAAAGTTCTTCTCCATATAAAACATGCCAAATGCCTCCTTCTTCTTCTAAGCCATTCTTCCTCCTCTTTATTTCTTCTTCTTCATTAGAATTCATCATCCTTCTCTTCTTCTTAAGAATTCCTTAATCCTCCTTAACATATAATCTTCACTTAGGATATGGAATTCAAAAGGTTTCTTCATCTTCAACCGAGCTCCTGAATCAAATATTTCTTCAATAAACTTCATTGATCTAATCAGAGATCAATTGGAACATATTCTGATCCACATGCACTAAGTGATAGTGCATGGACTTCTTTAGCTCACTTCATCCACTTAGAAGTTGTGGATGGCTCTCTTCAACTCCTCATGCATTGTGAAGACAATACATGGTCTTCAATCAATGTTGTGACTTTGTATCCAATTGATACAAGTTCTATGAACTTAAAGATCAGTTCAGCAATCGTCAGATTTCCATGGAGAATGTTTCAACCATATTCTCCAATGTCACTTAGTGAATCTCCTAAGTGACATTCCTCTAAGTTCCATGGCCATTCTCCATTCTTTACCAACACCATTACAACCTTTGTCATTCACATTTGACATTCCCTGACTTCCATTCATTCCAAGACAACTTCATGTCTCATTGACAACAAATGCAACACAATGCACTTCAGTAAAGTATGGACCTCCTTATTTGTAATATTAAATCCATTTCAAAATAATTAATTTCATATGTTTTAGTAATTAATTTTAATATATCTTCATAAAATTCAGTTAAACTAAGTGTTTAGAAAAATATCAATTTTAAGCATCAAATTGATTTTTCAAAAAAATAAAGTGCAATATTAATTCAAAAATAATTTATGGGAATATGTTTAATAAAATCTAATTAATATCACTATAATACCATTATATATTATAATGAAACATGTAATGACACATTTTCATATTTACATGAAGAAATTTTTTGCCTAATGTTTCATCTAGGACGTTCCATTACATATTGTATCCCTTACTATGATATTGTGTCACCCATTTCATTTATTAGATATTCCCAGAAAATCTAATATAGTGAGATGATAAATTATTATACATTAAGGATGTCTTTCAATAGGAATTTAATATTTTTTATGTTTTATTTTTTCTACTATGTATTTTGTATTCTAGGCACCTAGTTTCTATGATTGGAAAAAATGTCCTTAAGAATTAATTATGTAACTTTTTTTCAAGTAATAATTTTAATGTCTTGTAATAAAAATTTAGGTCATTGTATAAATAACCAAAGAATGATTTACTTGTTTTTTGAAATTAGGACTAGAATAATTAGTATGATCCTTAAGGATAAGTCAAAATTTAGGAAAACACCCTTAAATTTTTGTAAAGTATAATGTGATTCAATTACAAGAAATAAAATTTATATTTTCATAATATAAGTGGATGTGGATCTACCACAATTTTAAATAGGGTTAATTACTCTTAATTTAGAAAATTGGGTTTTATCTCAATTTAACCATTGACAAAAAGGCCTTGATATACACCTGGTTTGGCTCTCCTGGGGTATATTGTTTGGTTATAATGATCATTTTACAAACCAACAAAAACTTGTGTATTATAATTGTATTCTTTTCTTAAATTTAAAAAAATATTATATTATATGATCCAATATTAATAATGTTAAAAATCAAACCTAGAGATTTTTTAAAATCAGTGGTTCTTAAAAATACCTAACTTATTTTAGCTTTTATTATTAGGTAATTTATTGAAATATAAGGGATTTGTGAACAAAAAAAGTAATGTTAAATTGAATGATGTAATTATTAATATGATTGAAGTAGGAGTATATAAAGATCATGATGATGTTATCCCAATTTAAGAATCATCTAGATCAACCAGCTTCACCTATGAGAGAGAAACTAGTCGAAGAATTTTTTATGCATCAAAAACCAATATCTATTCTTATGCCATCTGAACATTTGATACTAGAATAAGGGTTCCCTATTATCAAAAAAATATTTTTTGAATACATTCCTCGGATAATTATAAGGAAACTTTAGCTGTGAGGGGGGAACCGATCAATGGGGTATATTTATCAATAACAACAATCCCATGGAATAAATAGATTTTATGAAGTGTGAATATTTAAAAAAAATCCAATACATATTTTCCACATACCATATTTAAAAATATAGAAAAATAATACAGTGATATAAAGACAATGGAAGGTAGATATATTGGATGTTGTGTGATAAACTTCACAAGGCATGGACATTACAATTCAATATTGGTTATTAATTATAAAGGAATGATTGATAGATTATTTGGTGGGATAAGACATCATATATTGAGATACATAAAAATCATTAACTTCCAGATTTAAAAGGAAATAGTATGATGTATCTTAGAGGTGGAGGTAGAATTTAGGGATCCACAATGATATCATGATGAAAAAGGAATGATGGAGGAAAACCGTGGGATGAATAATATCTAAGATAATTCTGGGATGAAATTAAAACATCTATTTTCCTATAACTATGGGAATTGGAACTCATAGAAAAATCTTCATGGGTGTGGTATTTTCTATAAATATGGGGTGGATTTTATCATTATTTGAAATTACTGGCGATATTTAAAACCTCAACATACTAATACTAATTTCAAGGGGAATATGATGTTGGGGAATCATGTGTGGAAATTCTTCATGTGCGGGGTTTCATTATTAATTTTCGAACTAGTTCCAAAATTGGATAATGGTGAATCCGAATCATAATAAAAATCATAAAAGGCCATGTGATTAGGTCTATTCTTTTTCTATAATAACAGTTGAATTTGAGGCTCTATATGATGTCTTGTCCGGTGATCTAGTTTTTGAGTCTGTGTTTTTAATAAAATATTGGATTGTCATCCAACGAATGACTTTATTTTTTAAATTGGAAAATAAAATCAAATAAAAAAGTCATCGTTAGAAATATAAATATCAGTTAAACATTTTATAGAATATATTAAAGGAACTATAGTATGTAAGAGTTCCACTGTTAACATTGGTGAGAAATTTTCATTAAAAAAAATTAGTCATTCTAATGGTGTAATTCAACATAATACTAAAAATGAATTTTATTTCAATTTATAGTTATAATATCAGTTATAGAATCAAGACAATTTCATTGGTCTTGTGGAAAAATCTGAAATCATTTTCAAATAATACATATCCCAACTAGAGTTTTTTCAAATACTACATCATATAAAATTCTATTTGGAAATGATTGCTGATGAGGGGAATGAAAGGAAATTATAATAGATAGAATTTATATCTATTATTTATGAATAAATTGATGTATTCCTATAAAAATTTTATAGATCCCCTCAAAAGTGAGAGAGAATCCTCTATTTAAATCATTTCTTTATCGTAGAATAAATCAAACACCAAAAATATAATGGAATTACGAGATCTTGAATAATTTAAGATGAAACTGAAATATATTTTGGGGAAGGTTTTTATTTATAAAACTATGTATTCTTGGGGTGAAAATGTTATCTTTTATCAATAAGTATGGAATAACGAGGCTATGAATTTACTAAATATTACTTAATCGGACTACAGAAAGGGAAAAGTAACCTCTTCCCAGAATTGAGGACTTATTCGAACATCTTCATGGAGATCAATTATTTTATATGATTTATATTTGAAAAGGTTATAATAAATTGAGGGAGAGGAAATGATATTTCCTAAAGATATATTTTTGAATAATGTATTGACATTACTAATTCATTGTTATTACAATCGGTCTAACTAAATATTCCTTAATATTTATGTCTTTAGTAAATAGAAAAACTATGTAATAGCTCAATAAATATTTATTAGTATTTATTTATGATATTATAATATATTTCAAAAGTTTGGGAGAATATGGGGAATAGATATGTGTTATATCACAATCACTAAGTAAAAATAGTTCGTTTTGAAATTTAGCAAATTTTATTTATGGTTGAAAATATTGGAATTATTAGGAAAATTTGTATTATGTGAATGATTTTATATCTAAAAAAACGACTAAGGTAGTATAGGGGTGGAAATGTCTAACAATAACTATTAAGATCTATAGTTTCTTTCATTTCTCTAGGTACTATAGAAGGTCTATTATATTTTTTTCATGACATTCAAATCGAAAAACAAAGGTAACTTAAAAGGGAGTCGAGTTTATTTGGTATAAATAATGAGACGATTTATTCCATTGAATTAATCGGTGATTTATTTGTTTTCCCATGATAATTTTAACCTCTCATGTTAAAGAATTGTTTATCTATAGTGATTCACCACTAAAATGTCTTGGATGTTTCCTCACAAAAAATTACAAGGTGATCACTTATGAATCTTGATACTTTAATCCACATGAGTACAATTATCCTTCACATGAATTGGAAGAAGATGTTTTTCAATTTAAATTATAATTTTTTGGGAACTATATTTATGGGGACAATGTGATATATGCACATGAAATAAATATGAGAAGTTTATATTTCCCCAAATAGAATTGAAAATGATATAGAAGAGGTAGTTGTAACTTTATAAGGACTTTGATTGTACAATTAATTATCACTCTAGAAAAACAAATTCACAAATTCACTAATAAGGAAAGATCCCATAAATCATTGAATGATGATAATTGATGGAGATCTACTGATCAAGTATCTAGTTTAGTTGTACATGGGAATGAAATGGGAAGTGAAATCATTGATCTTATCCAAAATGATTATGCAATCACCATTACTATATAAGATAAAAAATGTAAAAGATGTTATCATTTTATGAATTTTAATATATAGGATATATAAACTTGATGTTTTCTAAATTTATTATTTACCAAGAAGAAGTATTGATATTTCATATAAGGCTATATATCCCATTTTTTAATAGATAATGTTGTATGTGATGGATGAAGCTCATAACTCTAAATTTTGTATACATCAATGAATCATTAAAATGTATAGGGTACTTTGGGGTAATTATTGATGAGATGACTTGAAAAAAAGGATTGAAAATTACATTGAAATTCTCTTTGTTTGTTAACAAGTGAAGATGAAACAAGAACATCCCAAAGTGGTACTGCTACCACTGCCCATAACAATATGGAAGTGCGACAACATCACTATAGACATTATCATTGGACTACCTAATACATCTGAGAGAAAAAATTAAATATAAGAAATCATTAATATCCTAAAAAATTATACCCATTTAATTTTTATTGGATAGTATTACTACATTGATATCTACGAATTCCTCTAAATTCAAAAAGTAGTAATTCTCTTCGTAGTACTACTGTGGATTTTGTCTTACCGAGATCCATTATTTACTTTTATGTCCTAGAAGAGGCTTAAAATGATATGAATATAGAATTAAACTTTTACACAACCTATTATCCTAAAACTATTTTGAATTATGAGATGATATTTTAACCACTCAAAGACATTAAATGGGATAAATCAATTGAATTTCTATGGATATTGGACCAACATCGTTCAATTGTTGAATTTTTAACTATCAACCATTTACACTAAGCTATTCAGATGGAACCTTTTGAAGATCTCTAAGGAATGAAGTGTATAACTCTATCATGTGGTGATGATATTGGAAAAGGTAAAGTATTGGGATCATACATTGGGAAGTATACTATAGTAAATACTCAAGTGATTTATATACACATCTGGTTCACTCAGAGTCGGTAGAAGAGTTATATGGAAAAAAAGAAAGGACAAGAAATTCTAGGTTGGTGGTCATGAATTTATCATTATATCACCATGGAAATTCGATATCAGATTCAAAAAGAATGGGTAATAGAGTACGTGTTATATTGCACATATTGAGATTATAGATCATTTTGGGGTAGTTTCTTATATATAATCACTTCCTCTAAATAATTCCAAAGTTAAAACTGTATTCCTTACGTATCTATTGAGAAATTATATGTCTCTCCCAACACATATACTTGATAATAGTAGTTTCTAATTTTAACATGAATTTTCTTATCATGGTGAACTAATCCATATTCTTTATAGAAGTTAACAATTATTGAGAAATAAGGAAACATGACATGTGAATGTCTAATGGAACAATAAATAGTTTGAAGAAGATACATGAAAACATGTTAAAGTGATAATGTATACATTACCACTTATTTTAAGGTAAGAAAAAAAATTTAAGGGGAAATTTATTAAGGGTGGGGAGAATGTTACAACTCATAAATTCCTTAGTTTAAATAATAGAAGAACTCTTATTTTATAAAGACATTAGTTTTATTTAAAAATAAAAAGAATATTACATTTCATAAGAATATTACACATAACGTGTTAATTTAGACCTGTAAAACAACTAAAATTCTAATGATGTACACATAGTAGAATAGTAAATTCACTAAATAACTTTCAATTGGAATCAATTACGGTGAAACTATTTCCCTTTTTATAATGACTATTAAAATAATGAGAACCATTAGGAAAATTATTTTCATTATAAAATGATGGGTAAGAACCTTTGTAAGTAGAATAGTGAATGATAAAGAGGTAATGATGATGTATTTAAAGGGAAATATAACTAACACACATTAATAGTTTTTTCAAATATAATTTATGGAAATTGTAATCATTAATCAATAATATTTTTGGTCACTATTATTGTTGGAAAAATAATATGTTTTTTGGGATTAAGAAGGAAGAAACAATAATTGTATTTTTAGGATGTAATAAACATATTTCAATTATTCTAAAAGAATGTATTTTTATAAATTTATATGTTTTAAATAAATTTTATTTTCACAAAATAATATATAAAAATATTTATAAATTATAATATAAAATAATTAATTTCTATGTGATTTTTTAATGAATAGATAGATTAATATATCATAAAATTTGATAATTGATAATAAATTATCATTTAAATTTAAATCTTAAAATTATAAAATTTAAAAAATTATATTCATAAAATAAATTTAATTTTTAAACCATAACTTAAAAATTTATATGTGGTTAATTTTTGGGTATTTTCTACAGATGTAGATTTTATGGTGAAGACATGAACATTACAGTTTTATGAGTAGTGTGATTTTTTTGACATCGTTTTGATGTGAAGATGGTTAAAATAATTACAAGACATTTTAAATAATGAAATTTTTATTTAATAATATTAATTCTATATTAAAAATATTTTTTTTAATTTATAAATTCATACTTTAATTTTTAAACAAAAAAATTGATTTTGGGGATGCAAATTATTTTTGTTTTTATCAAATTAATTGTGTTAGTTAGAAGGAGAGTTTCAAATTGGGAAGGATTTCAATATAAAACCCCACTCACTAAATAATCAATAATATTTAAAAAATTTCTTAATTTATTTCACGTACAAGTGAATGGATTATCCAAATAAATAAAAAATATTTTTATCATTTTAAAACCACCCCTCCTCATGTATAAATAACCACATATTCTACCATTTATCTCCACTAAAACCCCAATGAGAAAAAATATCCTTTAAAAATACCTCTAAAAATATCTACTAATGAGTTACATGGAACTATGGAGTATCCCATTATTTCAAATAAGCATCCCATTAAGGTAAGTGATCTATTCCTTCACTTTTTCAGATTATGTAGTCATTCCATATAAATATTTCAATCACACATTGGGTATATTTAATGTGACTATAAAAGCCTCAATTATTTTATATAAATTATTTAGTTTTAATGAAATTTTTCATTTCCTTATTATTAATCTCATTCCAGGATTCTTTTTGTATTCTATATACAATACCAAAATAAGTCCTTCATTTTCCAAGCCATGTTTTCATGTGATGGATATTCAACCCTATTTCCATTGACGATATCCATTTAGATGTATCATTGACTATTTATTGTGTGAATAAATTTTTTAAACCAAAATTCTCTATTTATTGGTTATAAATGATATGAACTTATGGTATTTCGATAAATGTGGAACACATAATATCATATATATGAACGGTGCACCCCGATAGTGATTCAATTCATTTGGTAAAGAACTAATATATAGATATTAAATTTTCATTATACCTTGGAATAATGCCTTGATTTTGTAAAAATTCATGTTAATATTTTTTATTTCACCATATTGATTAGATTTGGTGATGTGTGTATCATGTTTATTTTGTAGCAACATTTCAATGTCTGGCCTCATGTTATAAGTTCATTTGTGTACATCATGTTATTATTTATATGATCCTATGTTATGATTAATGCTTCACCTATAATTTTTTTCATACATTCAGTATCCCTTAATAGGCATTATTCGCACCATTTTGATTTTAAAATTGTCATTAAGAAATCATATGGTGTGAGATGACTGAGGATGGGATAATAAGGAACCATTTTAGGATGAATTAAAACTTTTTTATACTTTCTTTTATGTATCATGTATTTCATGTACTATGATCCTATTTTCCAAGACACTAAATATAAAAATTTACTTAGGAGTTATTTATGTAATATTTTATCAAGGAAAAATGTTTAATGTCATGTTAAAAAAAGTTGGTTTCTCATATGGTTCTTTAGGACCATGGATATAGAGTGGTAAGGATGAGGGTTATAGCCGTGGTCCAATTGGAATATAACTATATTTTTCAATTGTGGGGGTATATAAATTTTATTCTAAGAATCTGGATATAATGTTTTTTGGTGGTGGTTTATAGACACTACAACATATAATTCTGTCAATAGGTTTCTAGGAAGAGGGTTATAGCCACAACCTTAGTAGTCTGTGTCTATATTATCCTGAAGTGAGGGGTATAGCCTTGATTTTCCAAGATCACTGATTTATGGTGATGTTCTAATGGTTTATAGTGATGTTAATTTATGAACATGACAATATTTTTCTATGTATGTGGGGGTTATAACCAAATTCCTTCAAATACTATGGTTATATTGTATAATAGTGGGGCCTACATCCATGGTCAATCAGGCCCATGGCTCTATGTTTTTGGGGTAGGTGATATTAAAAGGAATTAAGTTATAATAATTAAATATTATTTTAAATGATAATATATATATATATATATCTGTGTGTGTGTGTGTGTGCATATAACAAGTGTCTCGGTAGAGTAGAAGTGTAATTTTAGTCACAGGTGTGAGGCGTGTGATCAAAATTTAGTATCCATGTCTTTTTTCGGAAAATGGTATAGCTATAAGAAGGAGGCATGTGGACATAGTATTATATATAGGTAACCATATTCACCCTCAAATAACCTTCCCCCTTAAATAGTTTTACAGTGGACCTCGAACTATGTTAAAGTGATTATATCCCGGACATCGTAGTCGTGACATTCATTTTCATTAATGACATGCAAATGTCTACACCCTAACCCATTTTTCAAATAATGATATTTGATGCTATAAAATAAATCAAATCTATTAGTGGTGGATTGGGAAAATTAAATCTAAATGGGTTTATAATTATGCTTTGTGATGGTTTTTAGTATGAGTTTGGGTATTAAATAATTCGACAACAATTTTGAATCATTATAAAAATATATTTTTAACTACTTATAAAATATCCCACACTTCTAATATATATATATATATATAAGGAATTCATTGGAGGATAATGATTATACTAACCTATGGACTCAGTCTTTGTCAAATAAATTTGATGAGAGGTCAAACTTTGTAGTTTCATTGGAAGATTTAGAATATGAGCATGTAGAGAGTTTGATATCTTATTAATGTGTTTTTTTCTAATATTTTATTTTTTCTTAGGTGGAAACCCAATTTTTAGTGTGAATTTAGAATAAAAATAGGATTTGATAAATAACCCCATTTCTCTTTATATAAAACATGTTTTCACCTCTTATTTTACACATTCCACACCCTAGAGAGGAAGATCAACCCATTTTGTCAATATCCATCCTCACCACCCCTGAACATGCCACCTTTAAAGACATAAAACATAACCCATCACAATTTTAAAATCCTCCATATAATGCCCAACCCTAGAAGCCCAGAGTCAATGCATTATTTTAATACATTGGCAAGATTACAAGGAATCATGTCCCGAAGGACCGATCTGTTTTATAGTCTTGGAAAATAGATTACATACATGAGTGTTACATTATAAATTAGAAAATAAAACAAAACATAAATGATCCTGTTTGAATGCCATTAATCCCCTAGCATTACCCTGCTTATCAAATATAATACACTTCACGGAATCCTGGAATAAAACATAAGAAAGGGGTGATCTCAGATACTGAGTAAGGATTACAATATAGTATAAAATTTCACAAATATGCATAAACATTTAAGATAATGTATAATAATAAAAGACAATCCTTTTAATGTTAAAATTTATCATAATATGACAAAGGTAAATCAAATAATTACATTTAATTATTCAAATGGATATTCTACTAGTTGAATAATTATATGTATTATCAATAGAAAATTTCATAATGATGGAATGTATAATTCCAGACTTCATAACCACATAGTCAAGGCCTTCTACCAAGACTAAAAATACAATTTTTTAAAGGCCTTTTTCAAAGACACTAGTTTCTCTAATGAGACCTACCTATGCATCGAGGAGATATAGAGGGCTCCACCTTTCACTTACTAAGTCTAATTCTTTCCACATATAAAAAGGGTTTAACATAACATAAACATTAATATTAAAACTAGGATACAAAATGTCAATACATTATCCTTAAACCATGAATGGTATAAAAAAACACATCCACAGTCAAACATATCATAAAACATTCAATACAATATGGAAGATTTGTATCATAATAAATTAAACTTAATCTAGAATAATATCCCATAAAGAATGTTGACATAGTTGAAAATGATTAGTAAAAAACATTGAAAGAAATATCCCTTTTCCTGAAGTCATTTAAAAGTTACATAATTTATAATGAAAGTCATTTAAAAGATAGTTTTGCATCAAAGTTTCCCATACTACTTTGAAACTTTTAAAAGGATTTATCTTTTTAAAACATTCAGGTCTATATAAATAAATCCTTAAAACCATTTTGAAAACATGTACATTAATGAGAAAGGATTAAAAGAATAAATCATTAAAATATTTAAAATTATGTTTTAGTAAAATATTCCATTAAAACAATACCTTTGAAAACTCTTTTATTAAACATGGACATGGATAATAAATATGTCCCCATAGATACTGATGTAAAAACAACCTCAGATAATAAAGAGATTGTGAAATTAACCCTTTCCTTGTACTTTTCCTTAGTCGATGGTAGGATAACCTTCAATATAATGGTGAAATAATTGTTATTAAATTATACAATAACCATATAAATTAAAATGATATCATAAACAATCTACTAATATTTCTTTGTTAATGTTATTTTAGTAGTATCATCGTTTCAGGTGTTAACTGATTCTTTTTTACTTTATATGATTTGTTACACAAGACATATTTGTTATGGATTGGATGTATATTATTCATATCTAGAATTATATCCAGTCTTTAAAAATTATTTTTAATCATGAAATGAAAATTATTCTCAAGTGGCTACGATGGGGAATGACATCTCATCTTGTCGTGGAGACGGCAAGCCTTGCGTGTACGCGAGAAACAATATCATTCTTATTTAATGGTGAAATCGTAATTAATTAGAAGGTATATCATATATATAAAACCATTAACCTGTTATATTTATAATTTACATCTAGTATACCCACTATTATACGCATCCAAAAAATGAATTACTTGAATAACAAACTACACCACGACGTGGAGACTGTAAGTCGTATGTACGCACGTATGGTGGCATTGCCGTTTATTGGACGGTTAAAATAATGAATATGGTTGTAACATATTTATAATAACATAATAGTATTTAAGATGTACTGGAGTTATTATTTTGGTATGGAAACAACAAAGAAAGTGGAAGTGGACGAAGAAAAGAACATGAAACTGGGTGGTGAAATTAATACCTCTTCTTCATGCGTTTCCTTTTTGAGTTGATCAAAACGTCTCATTATGTTGTATTTATCATAAAATTAAGGACTATAGGTTGATGTGAGTGAATTTGGGAGGATATTTGGGCCGGGGTTGGCCGATCCAAATGGATTTGTAGGTGAGAAATTAAGATAAGGGAATGTACTATTGTATAAGAGAGGTGAGGGTCACTTTAAAAAAGTTTAAATTATTATTTTATTATAAAATCATTTTCAGTTTATAATGGATAAACATTCATTTATTTCAAATATAAGGTGGGTGTGGGTATAAATCCTCTCAAAATATAGGTGTTAGACATGTTTAGGTTACCATATTAACCTTATCTTTTAGATTTAACTATTCGTTAAATAGTTTAACTTTTACAGTGGCTCCCTGTATTCTTACAATATTTGGTTACTAAGCATACTCTAAAAATCAAAGTGAAGCTCAAGTGGTTAACTGATGATACATATAATATTATGTAAGCCCTTTGAACAATCCTTTGATTTTTGGTAATATTATATAATTTAATAATATAATATTTCTTTTTAAAACTCCTTTATGTCAATTTTGACACAATTTAGTATATGGTTTGTGTAAAAGTCATCAAAACATTATTACTTTGAACAAAATACATTGAATCACACCTAACTGGTCATGTTCACCTAGAAAATTCTTATATATCCTAAAATCTTCGAAATTAAGTTTATTTTAATATTTATATTACCATTTATTTGATTCTTTCATTAATAAGGTAAGTATGTCATCATCATTGTGTAATAAATAAATTTAATTATATAATTTCTAAAAATTATAACTAAAATACCATGATGTATGAAATATTTCTATCTTTCTATTTAATATTTATAGTCAATTTTATCCTATGTTTATCGCTATTTTAAAAATGGTTTTGTTATTAAACGTCGAATTTAACACTTTTAACTCTTCTTTAAATAAAATAGTAATAAATATTCAAATCTAATCCAAGTGGACCAAAAGGATCATATTTTATTCCTAAGGTTGTTTTTGGTCAAATTACACTAATCCAATATAATTAGAACATGTGTTAGGTTAATTATAATATCAATTTTTACCTTTAATTACCCAATTTACTTTTCACCATGGTTAATAAAAGTCAAAACTTACTATTCACCAAAAATTATTTTCATCTTATTGAAAAACATTTTACTTACTAATGTCAATAGATTCACTTGGATTTTTAAAATTCCACACACAGAAGCTGTAAAATCTATTTTAATGAAAATTTGCAAATGCTCCTAGAAGGTGGGTAATAGACGACAAAAAGTTCTATAAAATTTTATATATCTAAACTTATTATAAAATGACTCCAATGATTTACATTGAACATATTTAGGTATTAAGTATCTATTTTGAGCTAAAATAAATTAAAATAACTAATTACTTAATTAAAATGTCAGTTTTCAATAGTAACACAGTGTTTTTCACTATTCCTTAAAAATTGAATGTCTTCATAAAAATACCAAAAAATCACTGTAAGCTAATTTTGATATTTCTAATACCAAAATGATGTCTACTTTACCAAATTCAAAACATAGTGGTTGCATTAATTAATTTAAAATTAATTCTCGTTGTCAAAACCAAAAGGCAGGTTTTAAAAAAGTAATAACTATCAAAAGATTGACATGTGTTTACATCCAATTTAAATTCGAAATTATTTATAATGACATAAATTGTTTTAAATGATAAACATATATTCTATCTATACTTTAAATGACTCAAATTCACAATTTAACACTAAATTATTTCGATTAAAGATTTTGTTTTTCAATTAAAATTTAGTATTTTACACCATTCATCAAAATATGAAAGTTATCAGAAAAGTACCAAAAATTTATCCAAACTATATTTTTATGTCCTAATTCTAATTAAAATTGCAATTTTATTATATTTAATATATAAAAGTTTCAAATATTGGTTTTAAGAAAAAGGTTCGCCATTAAAAGTCCGTAAAATTCAATTTTTTGAGAAATACTTCATTCATTTGAAAAAAATGAATTTTTTGTTGTATTATGTCCCAAAAATACATAATATGGATTCTTAAATTATATAAAATATATAAGATTCAAAATTCAGTTAATGCTATTCCTAACTGATTTTTGAACCGCTAGTTTGGTAAGTCATGGTGTGCTCGAACTTGGTGTTCCGTGTATCACATGTTATCGAATTTCATTGAAGTGACATCATACTATGAAATATTGGGGGGTTACATTCTCCCCTCCTTCAATAAATTTTGTCGTTTCAATTTAAAAAATTTCTTTGAAAATAAATGTTTTAAATATAGAAAAATACATTTGTTGAAATCCCACATCAGAAATTGGGTTAATGAAATTTTGTCTTAATATGGGGGAAAGGGAAATGAAAAAGTCACCACCAAATTATGATCTCAATTAAGACAAAATTGGTGGAAATTAGAGACATGTAATTGGTGGAAAAACATAAATATTTATCAGGAGTGATTGAGGTCATCAATCACAAACATGTGTAAAAATTAAGGGTATCAAAGCCTTCAATCTTAAATGATTTAAAATATCCTCAGTTCAACAGTATATAAGGTATTTGGATAACACATTTTTGGTTTTATGATCCCTTCCCTAGTGTTTGAGAATTATTTTATTTATAGAATTATAGGAAAAAAATATACTTGAGAAGTAGAGTTTCATCTTTCAACTAATTTCTACCAAAAACTCATCCGTCACTCCAAAAGATAATATTATATTTATACTAATCATATAGGGTTACAAGAATAGTGAATTTATAATTCATTTGTCTGACTATTTTAAAAAAACTACATTATAAAAACTACGACATCACGTATGCCAGTGGTAGGCGATTACCGTTGTCGCCCTTCAATTGTGTGTCCCCATCTCATGGCCTGCCGGACGCGACAAGTTGTCGCTTGACCTACGGGTTTTCCTTTTTATAATAATCCAAAAATAATATTAAGAAACTCCTTAAACATAACAATATTATCCAATGTCAAATGGAATCTATTCAAACCATTAGACTTATCCAAAATACCTCTGTCCAAAATCAGAGTCCAAAATATATATGGAAGGTAAACACAATGAAGATCTTTTCTTCTACATAATAACTTGTGAATACCTTCATCGTGTATTCTCATAAAATGTTCTAATAAAATGAATTGCCAGAATTATATATTTGAATAGGTATATACCTCCTTATTCATTCTATAAATCGATGAATACATGATATACTCTTAAAATCAAAAAACATTTGTAATCACCAACCACAATAGAATAAAAAAACATTGATTAGTTCCTATATAGTCATGAATATACAATATAATTTTTCCACATCAATCATATCTTATTCCAAAATCAATACCATAGTATCAGGACCATATTAAAGTTTATCATTCCTTCAATGATTTATTTTCCAAAAATTTTAACTTGATATTGAGTCACTTTACTTGGTACCACACAATCTCAAATCCTTAATGAAATAGTACTGTAGTAAAATCTTTATATACTCCATAATTATTATAACCAATACCTTTTTGATACAACACTCAAATGACATAATTATTTAACATCAACATAAGAACACTAGTCATTACTCTTCATCTGTGGTAATATCATAACTTGATTATTATCCAACAACATCATTTTCAGTATACTATGATGATTGATACATTGATACACATAGTGTCCAAAATCCATGCAGATGAAGCATTGTTCATTTGAAACCTTTTTCTTACCTTTTAAATCATGTAGTTGGTTTCCTTTTTCTCCATACTTATAACAAACTCCCGTTCCCTTAAATAATTTACCAAGATGTTTCATTCCATAATTTTCACATATGGGAAAATCCTTCTTTCCCCTCTTCACATTATCCATCTTTCTCTCTTCCTTCCTTTTCTTCTCATACTTCCCTTCAATGTAATAGGACTCAGAGAATTCTTTACTTATCATATTGACACATGATAATATATCTTCATATGATGAGAATACATGGGGGACTATTTCCCTTCTAAATGTTGGATCAATACCCTGAAAGATATGATCCTTCTTAATCATCTGATCATGTGTTTTGTGGAATTCTTGTTCCTTGTACATGGAATCATTTCTAAACAATGACATACACTAGGTTATTTTATGAATCACAATGCATAATTACAAAGTTTTAAAATACCTAACAAATATTGAAATTATTATTCATATAATCTATAAACATAAAATGTTTTCTTTAGGAAAGTATTTACACCTAAATCCGTCATAATGGCTTGTAATTGAAATAAGAATTGTCCTAAGAATATCCCCCAAGAGTTTCATAACTAAGAGTGATGTAAGGCCCGTTGTTGTGTACCAGGATACCCTAGGTAAAGCCTGAAACTCCTTATCAGAGTTATACTCCCAGGTACATCCGTGCCAGAGCCGGCTCTACTAGCTCCTATCCAAAGAAGGACGTATTATTTGGAAAAGACACAAAATCTCGACATTACCAAAATTCTAAGAAGTTCTTCAATACTAATCCTCAAAGTTTATCTTAGTGTATTGTTCTCTAATTAGTGTTTATTTAAATCTATTTCCAAGGTTGTTAATAAACTTCCTCTGATACCAACTTTAACACCCCAATCCCAGAAGCCCAGAGTCGGTGCATTATTTTAATACTTTGGCATGATTATAAGGAGTAAATCCCAAAAGACCGAAGAATTTAGTAGGCTTGGAAAATATATTACATACATGAACATTACATTACACATTAGAAAATAAAACACAACATAAATTATCCTTTGATAACTCCATTAATCCCCCAGATTAACCCTGGTTATCATTCATAATACACTTCTTGGAATCTTGGGAAAATAAAACATAAGAAAGGGGTGAGCTTAGATGCTCATTAAGGATAACAATACAGCAGAAACATTCATAAATAAGCATAAATATTTAAGTCATTATGTAAGACTAAAACACACACCTTTTAAACATAAAATTAATCATAATATGGAAAATATAAATCAAATAATTTCATTACTTATTCACAAGGATATTCTACTAGTCAAATAATCACATGTAATATCAATAGCCAATTTCATAATGATGGAATGCATAATTCCAGACATCATAAAAACATAGTCAAGGCCTTGTTCCAAGACTACAAATAAGATTTTGTTAAGTACTTGTGCCATGAAACTAGTTTGTCTCATGAGACCTACTGATGCATTGAGGAGTTATAGCGGGCTCCACCCGTCACTTACTAAGTCTAATACATTCCTCATATGAAAATGATTAAACATAACAAAATTATTTGTATTAAAACTAGCATAAGAAATTTCAATACTTTATCCCTAAACCATGAATGGTATAAAAATAACACATCCACAATAAACCATATCACAAAACCTTCAATACAATATGGAACATTTGTATCATAATCAATCAACCTAGATCAAGACTAATATCTCGTAACGGATGTTGACATAGTTGAAAATGACGCGTAAAAATATTTGAATGAAATATCCATTTTTCATGAAATCAATTAAAAGTCACATAATTTATAAAGGATGCAATTTATAAGATAGTTTTGAATCAATGTGTCCCATTCCACTTTGATAATTTGGAAAGGATTCAACATTTTAGAACATTCATGTCCATATAAATAAATCCTTAAAACAATTTTGAAAACATGTACATTAATGAGAAATAATTAGAAGAATACTTATTTAAAACATTTAAAATTATGTTTTAGTAAAATATTCCCTTTAAAATATTCCATTTAAAAACACTTTAATGAATCATGGAAATGGATAATAAATATGTCCCAGTAGATACTCACGTAAAAACACCCTCGGATAATAACAAGATTGTGAAATTAACCCTTACCTTGTACTTTTCCTTAGTCGATGGTTGGTTAAACACCTGTATAATGGGGAAATAATTGGTATAAAATTATACACGAACCATATACATTAATAAGATATAATATATGATCTTCTAATATTTCTTTGTTAATGATATTTCAGTAGTATCATCGTTTTAGGTGTTAGCTGATTCATTTTCCTTTATATGATTTATTACACATGTTAGGTTTGTTATGGATAGGATTATTCTTATTCATATCCATAATGATATAAAGTCCTCAAACCTTATTTTTAATAATTAGTTGAAAATTAGTCTTGAATGGTTACTATGGGGAATGACATCTAATCGCATCGTGTAGACGGTAAGCCGTACGAACACACGAGCAAAAAAATCATTGTTTTAATGGTGAAATTTTATATAATTGGATGGTATATCATATATACAGAACCATTATCATTTTATATTTATCATTAAATCATTTATACTCAATATTATACACATAAAAATAATGAGGTGTCTGAATAATAAACTACACCACGACGTGGAGACAGTAAGATGTATGTACACATGTATGGTGACATTGTCATTAATAGGATGGAGAGAATAATTAATATGGTTGTACCATATTTATAATAACATCACAGCATGTAGGAGCTACTGGAGTTATTATTTTTTTATGGAAATAACAAAGTAAGTGGATGTTGAAGAAGAAAAGAACGTGAAAGAGGGTGGTGAAATTATTACATCTTCTTTAGGTCTTTGCTTTGGAGTTGATCAAAATGGATCCTTAGGTTGGATTTATGATCAAAGTAAGGACTCTAGGATGATTTTAGGGATGTTTGGAGGATATTTGGGCTGGTTTTGGAAGTAAAATACAGGATTTCCAATCCTAGCAGGAAAAAAAAGTAGGAAACAGATACTCCAAATGGAAAGTGAGTAAACAGAATTCCATACTCAATCTCAAAGAGAAATATCGAATTTTGTGGAAATCCGTATTCGATGAAAGTCGTATGTACGGCTTGGAGGGAGATCTTCCAAATTGCTTAGGAGGTGTGAAATTAAGATAAGGTTAAGTACCCGTTTATTAGAGAGGTGAGGGTCACTTTAGGAAAAGATTAAAATATTATTTTATTATATAATCAATTTTCATTTCTAATGGATCCAAATTGATTTATTTCTAATTTATGGTGGGGATGGGTCAAACCACTGTCAACCAATAGGTTTTAGACAAGTTTAGTTTACCATATAAACCATATCTGTTAGATTCAACTATTAGTTAAATAGTTTAACTTTTACCGTGTCTTCCGGTATTTTTACTCTATATGGTTAATAAACATACTCTAAAATTCCAATATAACCTCAAGTGGTTAATTAATGACATATATAATATTATTTAATCCCTTTTTCCTAACCTTTTATTTTTAGGAATATTTTATAATTTAATAATATAATAATTATTTTAAAAACTCAATTATGTCAATTTCGACACTATTTAGTATTTGGTTTTTGTGAAAGCCATCACAACTTGATTACTTAGAACAAGATACATTGAATCAAAACTAACATGTCATATGAATCTATAAAATTCTTGGATGTCATAAAAACTTTTAAATTATATTTATTTTAATATTTATAATACCATTTATTTGTTTCTTTCATTAATAATATAATTACTGCATCATCATTGTGTCATAAATAAATTTAATTATTTAATGTATAAAATTTATAAATAAAATAACATGATGTAGGTAATAATTTTATAATTATAATTATTATTTATAGTTGAATCTATATTATGTAGAAATCGATATTAAAAATGGTTTAGTTATTAAATGTTGAATTTAACACTTTTAACTCCCCTTTAAATAAATTAATAATAAAGTACTAATCTAATCCAACTGATACAAAAGGATCAAATTTTATTTTTAAGGTTTTTTTGGTCAAAATACATTTATCCAATACAATTAGAACATGTGTTAGGGTAATTATATTAAATGTTCCCTTTAATTACCCTATTTACTTTTAACCATGGTAAATAATTAAAATGGTACTATTCACCAAAATTATTTTCATCTTATTGAACATCATTTTACTTACTGGTGTCAACCATGTCTCTCAGATTTTTGAAATTGAAGTCATAGAAGTGGTAAAATTTAGTTTTATGCAAATTTGAAAGTGCTCCTAGAAGATGGGTAAAAGACGGTAAAAAGTTTAATAAAATTTTATAAATCTAAACTTATTATAAAATTACACAAATGAATTAAATTGAATATATATTGGTATTATGTATCTCTTTTGACTGAAAATAAATTAAAATAACTAATTATTTAAATAAATTGTCGGTTTTATATAATAACGTTGTGTTTTTCACTATTCATCAAAAATTGAAAGATTTCAGAAAAATACCAAAAAATCACCTTATGTTAATTTTGATATTAAAAATTCAAAAATGATGTATATTTTAGAAAATTACAATCATAGTGGTTTCATTTATGAATTTAGAATTAATTCCCGTTGTTAAATTCAAAAGCCAAGTTTTAAAAAAGTAAAAACCATAAAAATATTGAAATGTGTTTATGTCCAATTTAAATGTGAAATTATATATAATGAAATAAATTATATTAAATGATAAAAATATAATCCAATTATACAATAAAACAATCAAATTCATAATTTAACACTATAAATTATTTCGATTAAAAAAGTAGTTTTCAATGAAAATTTATTATTTTTCACTATTTATCAAAATATGAACGTTATCTGAAAAGTACCAAAAAATTATCAACAATAAATTTTTATGTCCCTATTATAAAGAATAATTTAATTTTATTAAAGTTAATATATAAAAGTGTCAAATATTGGTTTTAAGAAAAGGTCCTCCATTAAAAGGTTGAAAATTTTCATTTTTTTTAAATTACTTCTTTTATCTAAAAAATGAATTTGTTATTATATTATATCTATGAAACATGTAATATGGATTTTAAAAGTATATGGAATATATATAATTTTAAATTCAATTAATTATATTCATAACCACGTTTTGAACGGCTGGTTTGGTATATCATGGTGAACTCGAACCCGGTGTTGCTTGTAGCGCAAGTTATTGAATTTCTTTTAAGAGATATTGTACTATGAAATCATGGGGTGTTACACTCCAAAAACAATTGATTAGAATGATATTTATTTATTTATTAATATATATATAATTATATATTTATATATACATTTATAATGTTTATATATGTACATAAATACATATATATATATATACACAGTAATATACTTGACTTTATATATTTATTTATATAATGGTTATTAAAAAATATTTTTTTTATAATTTATAATGTATTATTTTAATACTTAGTAATAGGATATTTATGAGATTAATTTGTTTTTATTATTTTTTTGGTTGAGGAAGATGAATCCACATGAATTTATGTGTTTTTATGGGAGGTTTTGCTTAAACTAATGTAAAAGTGAAGTGGATGGAATACATGTTTCATTTTACCAATATATCAACATAATTATTCTATGAATGAATTTGATTCAATATCAAGTGATTCGTGGTTTTTTAGTTAATGGGTAATTGTCTTTGGATATTGGAACTATTTAAAAATTTCTAGAATTGATAAGATTTATTTTTGGATAAACTTTAATGCTATAGATTAAAACAAACTACGATGAATTGAGTTAAAACAAATACATGATTCATATGATTAACATATAATTTTTGTAAAATAAAATCATTGGATAATTTTTATGGTCATGTTATGATTTATTTCAAGAATATGGGGATGTTTAAAGTGGTTATTCCTGATATGAAACTCACAGTATAAACATAATCATAGATCTTTGGTATTTAATATTTTTTAAGAAGTAGAAGTTTATTCCCAACGACATACCATGATCAAGTCATAAAGAACCAAGATAAGAAAATATAGTTGACAAGGGATAATTCTTGTGCTAAAAATAAGTGTATTGGGAAATAGAGTATGGAATCATACAATAGTGTTCTAGAAAAAAACCTTTTATGCTCATATGGATAAATGTGGATTCATAGTTTACACCACAATAGATTCAATCACACTATAAATGGACAGGTAGTTTATGAAGAAGTTAAATAGGTACTGCTCTTTTACATCCTGACACATTGTATTGCACCGTGATTTTGAGAGTCACATGACATAAATAATTATTTAATAGATATCATGCAGGCCACTTGGATCAGTTATAAGAGAGAGGTTAGTATATAGAGAATTACTTTGGGAGACATGGAATATCATAACAATATTATTGGTTATTTGGGGAAGGGTTTAATTATAAATATTGGGATGAGGCTGAGAGAAGGGGTATCCTATGAGAATGAATTTAGTGGGTGTCTATATGAATATCGACTTCTTGTATTGGGAAGGATAATTCCAATATTATTCCTACTCTTCTTGTACTTATGATGTTTTCCCTTGTTATATATAAATAGAAGAATCTGGTAATCTTATCTTCATTAATTGATCTAATCTACCTTTTCTCACCACTACTGGGGCACCCCATAGTTTCTTCCACTTCACTAACTCATATCAATTCATCCACCACTTTCCATTTCCGGCATTCTAGACAAAACACAAAACACATCACTAGGTGGTACTGCATACATGTGAGATTTTTGTTTCCCACTTCCAACCATTGCAGAAGTGTGCTCTTTAAACAACCTTCACTCTTAGATCGTGCATTCTTTGATGTTTCCCTCAACGACCAGACACACCATAGACTTTGAAGGAGATGACTGCTACCAACGAACCACACCTTTACATCTTGTTTCTCATATGAAGGTGTTCTACCATCTACATGTTATCGGTTCCTTTCACTAGATGTTCATGATAACACATTTTTTGTTGCACTGGAAGCCTCGGGTCTGGCTTCAAAACACTCAGGCGTATCTTTTTGGATACTGTCTCCACTGCTAGAAGATTACCCAACTTATATTCAAAAAATAAAAATGAAAAAAAAAACAAAGAAGTTAAGAGTTCACTTGTGGAAGTCACTTAATCACTCACATATAAAGAGACCACTTCGAGACATCTCTCCCCACAAGGGAAATATAACAGGATTATCTCGCTGCTGAGGTGGACACATCCAGATATTTTTATCTAAAGGGGGAGGCATACTCTCAAGATAATTAATTCACATCATCTACCTCATGAACAAAATGGTGATGGAGATGTAGTTCCACGGTCATATCAAAGGAATTGAACAACTAGTATGGAAGCTTGTTTTGTAGTTCGATTCCACCATCATCAACTTCAAATCAGGGATATCCAACCTCACTATGAAGAAACAATTTGGGATTAGGACCACCAAAACAAATCTGAAAAAGAACGTCATGAGTAGGAAAAAATTAAGATTGTATAGGCCCACAACTTCACTAAATTATACATGTGCATCTCTAGCTTGGTGTGCTACTTGTTGGAAGCCCCAAAGGACTCAAAGAGTTCCATTTCTAGGTTCTGTGGGTGCCTCATGATCATAGAATAATCTATCATTCCTCTACTAGGAATCAACATAATAGGCAAGAAATAACAACTATAGGAAATTTATGATCTCTCTGTGCATTTTTATGGAAAAAGGCCCTAGGAGAAGAAGCACATTGGTAGAAAAAAGTAAAGTGATACATGTTAACTAAGGTTGTTATCATACTTCTAATTGCATAGTCACCAGTAGTAATAACTTACCTGTAGATAAAAGGTATCCAAGAATCTATCCTTCTAGGTTAAACCTCTTATACATTTGTCCAAACAACTACACGAGCTGAAAAAGTGTATGTTTTTCCATGGGAAATTCCAAATCTACTTGGTAAGATGATGTTGAAGATTCTTTATATCCTTCTAGTTTACCAGTAATGAATGTAGAATTTTTACTACATTGAGATGTGAGTGGATTTGTGGAACCCCATAAAATTAAATGTGTATATCCTTTAATAATTGGCTACACTGATTGTCATTTGTGTATGGGGTTGAAAGCATATTAATGTCCATCAAATGAGACTCGGTTAATTTGTGTAAATATTGGTAGAAACCCAAAAAATGTTTTTTTGGTTCTCTTATAGTTGAATGTAGTGGGATCAATGGATTTAACTATTACAATAACTATAGGAAAGCCATAAAAATAGTTTCAAATATCTTATAGGGAGCTCAATACATGAATCTAGAAAATAACACAACCCCCAACTTCATCATTTACATGCTAAACGATGAAGTAAGGTGAAGCGTTTGGGAGATTGCGTGGTAGGAAACTCCATCACGGGCGCTTTATGTATGACTATAGAATCATAGTCTTCATCAAAGGTGTTTCTTGGTCTGTTCCAATGATCCAGAGGAGGGAGAAGAATGTGGAAGATTTCATGGCATGATTGTCTTCCTAGAACCCCTTTTCCTTTGTTCCATAGAGAACGACATGTATGGGATATCCATTGAAATTTTTGCATGATCCACCAACATGAGTAAAAGGTGGTTTTTTCAGGATGGTGGAATATATAGATACCGTGTAGGCCACCCAGAGTGGTTAGAAGAGAGAGGTGAGTATATGGAATTTTTTGGAATATGCCTTCATCCCTAATAGAATATCAATGGAATATTATTCATAGTTAAGGGAGGGTTTTAGTTATAAATAATGGAATGAGGTTGGGACAAGGGGTATCTAGTGGTAATGAAGTTAGTGGGATGTTATATGCAGATCATCCACTAGGTTTGGAGGGATCATCCAAATATTCTTTCACCTCTTCTTGTACATTTTTTGTTTTTCATTTTCATACATAAATAAAAGAAGAAGGGCATGTTTTCTCCATAATTATCACTTTTTAATTCTTTTTTGAATCATAATTTTGAGGTGTTTTCTTATTTTTCCATTATACTGACTCAAGTAACTGTATAACTCGATCCACCAATTCACTTGATCATATCAAAGGGTGTAAAGAAGGAAAAGAATGTTCCAAAAACTCAAAATGAATTATAAGTAGTTGATTATGAAGTTACTCATTAAAATTTGTATTATGAATTCTGATTTGAATTATGCGAGCCAGGCATGCTGCACTGAAATGAAAAAAAGATAATTGAAATATTATAGTAATGATGAATGAGGTAGTTTCAGTAGTGGGATTCATAGAATAATGTAAATAAGTGGAATCAAAATATGATGATTTGAAATATGATTAATCATAATGAAATAATCATGGAAGTATATTTTTTTGAAGAATCTTATGTCATTTCAATAACTTGTTATCTTATCATTTTTTATAAGGTAGAAAAATACAAATGTTCGCCTAAATTTTTTTTATCATGATATTAAGGATAAACCAATGTGGTTTTTCCCACTTGTTGAATCTAATGGATTTTTATATGATGGGTCATTCCAAATCATACTATGGTTTTGGATACTTATTTTATGTATTGACAATTATGAAGTAATCTAGGGAATCAACCAACTTATGAGCCATGTATGTTATCCTTTAATTTATTGAATCACACCACTAGATTCTATATCATGTAGAAAATAAATTCACAGGATATAATGATAAAAAACCCCCCACAACTTTACCATCTAAAACTGTGATCTCTGGGTTCCCTAGAAACCAAATGGGCTACACACATTTTGATGATGCACCATCTGTAGTCCAACACTCAAACTCCACCATGTTACATGAAACCACTAAGATATCTTAAACCTAAAAACATCAATTAACCATTATCAAATGAGCATTACCCACTAGATAAGCTCAAAATTAACCACATAGATATGTATGACAAAAAAAATTATTTTTTGGAATCCATAAATCCCAAGGTTATATAATAGAGTCACCATCTGATTTTATGAATAATAAAATTCGAATAATTTATATTCTAAGATTCAATCTATTACTAAAAAATAGTTTTTAAACCAAATATACAACAAGATAATTTTTTTCACATTTCATGTACCATATTATCCCACTCAAATACTATTCTTGTTATTTCAAAAATTCTCATTAGTCATATTTTATTCACCCTTGAAATTCATGGATGGTTCTCCTCCATGAAACATATAATCAATCAGGGAACATAAATTAATTTCTTCCTCAATACATCGTATCCATGATATCATATTAATTCCAATATAAAATTTATTTAATTTAAACACGTAATAGTTCATTCAGAATCACATTGAATTTTCATAAACATACTATTTTATGAGCGGTGTCCATGTACTCGCTCCTTCAAAAACTTGTGCTTATTAAAAATCTATCTCCAAGATTCTAAAACATCAAAGAGATACCTAATATGTGAGATCTAGTGATACCATCCAATCTACACATAATTTGGAGCTTTAATTTCTATAGTTCATGATTTCATCAGATGATTAACTCTGATTGAAATATACTATAGTGAAACTGGGACATGTCTGGTCTTTTCTCCCTCTATATCAAATCTTGATTCTAATTCGTCTAGTACCTATATCTCTTTCATAGGACCTTTCTAATAATCTAATTATCTTCTAATAATCTTTTAATATAATTAGAATCCACTAATGTTTTTATCACCAACCTTTTATAGATAAGACTTGACATAAACAATGGTTATCAATCATCTAGATTTATCATAGATGTGGTGAACCTCCAAAAATACATTGTATAAATTAGAATAAAAACCATCTATTTTCTATAATTTTGATTATCTCAAGATGATATTATTCTAAACATAATTAAAAAATTATAATAAATGTTTTTATTAGACCCAATAACATCATGTGATTCTACTTCCAAAAACCACTACCAGACATGAGCATCATGTAGACATTTTATACAAGACATCCCCTGTGGATCCTATAAAATATTTCAAATGAATGAAAACATATTGTGAAAAACCCTCTATATGTTTCATGTTATTCTCCTAAAATTATTGGAAAACTCAACCATCATATATTCTAGAACTCCCTTCTCTCCATGAATTCTCATCCACTGTACCATCATCTGGTCTTCCCCATCACCCTTCATGGTACATCATATCAAAGGCTTTGAGGATTGATTATACATGTACTCTAAGGATCAATACCCTTATTTTTGTGAAACTTAATTGATGAATTTACAATATAGTATAATCGATCATTTGAGATCACGAGATATTTTATAGGTAAAAATTATTCATTATCACATTTTAATTCATGATAACGATGACAAAAACACTATTTTATATAATTCTTATAATCCAAAATGGAACTCCCCTTCAATAAATACGTCCTATATAGCTAGAAAACAAGACCACACCCTTTTATAACCATGAATCCCACAACACGAATCCCATGACCTCTAAAAAAGCATATTTTATCTCTGTCTAATAACCAAATCCATCTTATGATTGTCCATTACCTTGTTTCACACCATTCAATTCCAATTTAGATGAAACCATCACATCCCAGAGTTCCCAAAACATAAACCAGATCTCTCTTTGAAGTTGATCGATGAGAACCCAAGAGTAAATTATTATTATTCAAATGGTATTGGTGAACACATGGTATATTTGACATCTTCCCCTTCAGTAAATCGTATTTTAGAACTTCTGGATGTTGAAATTTTGAGAAATTAACTTTTTGTCCAAGTACCCCTACTGAAATATTCATTTGAGGGTATCATTGAACCATCATTGAATTAATATTCTACTAGATGAAAATATAGTTGATTCAAATTTACTATTTAATCCTCATTTTGGGAACATGTGTCATCTAACCTTAAAAAAAATATTAATGAATACTTTTTCTTAATAACATCGCCTTCTAGTATATTAAAAACCACACTTCTTGGTGACTCATCATCCAATGGCACATTAAAACCCTCAAATAATAATACAAATACATCCCTATAATGGTTGTAGCTTCCACCAATGAATCATAAATACCAACCTTACATGTAAAACATTATATTCTAGTTATCATTGAGATTTCTTCGATTAAAAAACACAATGGATCAATATGATCTATGGAATTATTTAGAAGTCACTCCATTAAGATCTGAATCCCACTTATAGGAATGGAACACCCCACAAAACTGACAATGGACATGGGAAATTATTTTAGAAAAGACATACTCCCTATAATTATCATAATCATAACTAGTCAATAACCTTCTAGAAACATAACAATCACCCCACTAAGGTAAACCAATAGTCATTCATGCATACTCTCAATGTTTGATCAAAAAATGGAACATACCTCAAGACTCAATCACTACCACAAAAACATGTTTCCGTAGTGACACCCTTTAACTACTCTAAAAAATGCACTAATAAAGGGGACCATAATCAGTGCCAAAATAATCACTAATTAGGGGTACTTTTAGCATTGCTAAAAAAGTACTAATAAAATTAATCCTTTATCAGATATTTTTTAACACTAATAAATGTTCCCCCTTTATCAGTTCTTTTTTAGCATTATTAAAGTGACCACCATTGTTAGAAATTTTTTTAGTAGCATCCATAAATATCCTACTTTATCAGCACATTTTTTTTCTAGCGTTGATATAGGATATATTTCAAAAAAATTTGATTTCATTAAAAATATTATATTAATATATTAATATATTTTTGTTGATATAAATATAATATATATATTTTAAATATCTTTTAAATTAATCTCGATAGGACATAACACTTAATATATAATATAACAACTGAAAATTGATAATAAAAATATTAAAAATATTTTCAAAATTAATAAATTTTCAATTTTTATCGATTCATAGTTATTTAATAAAAAATTTAAAAAAAAATCAATAAAAAAATCAATAAAAGATTGAATTAAGTTGAAAAATGTAATTTGAACATCAAACGACAATAAATTTTGATATGGGTGTTTGTTTGGGCTCTACCACATGGAATCGAACTAAGGTTAAAGATATTTTTTCAGTTTAATTCCAAGAAAGGCTCAGAATGCCTCCAAAAAGAAGTTGTTGTCCCTAACCCCAGTTTCTTAAAATATAAATGGTTATAACATCTAATTTGGGTGTCTGTTCGGCCGGTACTGCATATCATATCCATTCTAATTTCGTGAGATTAGATTTGAATTTTTTTAGTGCTGAAATAGACTCTCGAATCAGAAGATATGATTGTTTATTAGTTTTTAGGGTTTTATGGTTTTTCATGTTTCTAAAAAAATTATATGCTTTAAGGGTTTTTAGATATAATATTCATTTAAATATATATTTATAAATATAAATGTATTTAAATATATATATATATATATATAATTTTAGGTATAAAGATATATAAATATAAAGAAATATATGGAAGAATATTAATATTAAATATATGAAAATATATATAAATATGTATAATTATACTTGAAGATACACATAATATATATATATATATCTGTTTGTATGTTGTATATATGTTAGTGTGTATTTATTTATTTATTTATTCACACACACAAACATTTTTTATAAATGTATTTAAAACTGATGTTATAAGTATATATTATATAAAAATAAATATAAAAATACCAAGAATATAATTATATATATATTTGTTTATTTATTAATATAAATATATATATTTGAATAAATATGTATATATTAATATAAGTATATATATATTAATATAAGTATATATTAATGTATGTATATACTAATATACAAATAAATATAAATAAACATATATATAAATAGATATAGGTATCATTAAATGGAGAACAAGACAAGATGAATGAGTGGTAAAGGTGCATTCGTGTAGGGGATAGATATCGAGTTCAAATCCAAGCGGGGGAAGGCGTGTGTGTGTGTCTGTGTTATGGTGGTATAGGCTAATGCAGTTAATGGGTGGGGGTGTGTGCCTGGAGATATTAAAGGGATGGTTGGGGAATGCTAGTGGGGATCCAGAGCACAATAGAAAGGAGGATTGAGTGATGTTCAAAACCCTCCAAGTTTCATATTTCTTTTAAATTTTATTTGACATCAATCAGTTCTTTTTTAGCACAGATTAAAGGGACCCCTTTTATTATTGTCTAGATTATTAACACTTTTTTAGTGATGATAAAAGGATGTTTTATCACTGATATTACCCTATTTTGTGTTTGTGTATCTAATTTTAATTAATTATGATATTTCAATAAACCATTGTATTAATACTATGTATTTAGGTATTCCATAATTTTTTTATAAATTTATCACCAAATAATCTCTAACCAAAATCCATACCACATATTAAGAATCATATGAAATCTACAGAAAAAATACTTTTTTTTCCTAGAAGAATATCATTGGGCATGGAAAATGTAATAATATTTCTCTAGACACATCAGTGACTTGATTATTCCTTGTGGAATTGGAATCCAAAACTAGTTACAACATGAAAACTAGCCACCACACTAATTCACCCTGCACTGGTCCCATTTTCTTCTCTTGGTTAACATTTAAGGCCACCCCATTAGAGAATATTTATTAAAACTAGAAAGTTACAAGGCTAAAATATTAAAAAAAACAAGACATAATGGATTATGTGGATCAAAAAATGATTCCAACATCAGTGAGAGAATAACACAACTCCTTAAATCGGTGGACCATTTTTTATTTTTTACCAGTATTTCCTATCATCAATTATCCTGCACTATATACCTTATGATATCATAATGATGCCTCTAATAAAAAATTTATGTTTCAAGAACCATGATAGTATTAACTCATGAGTTATGGGATGTGATCAATTAAGTAGTTCTCTATTTTAACAATACTCCATCTGATATTTTTTATTCCTTATACAACATTATTCCTTAATCCCTTAAAAATTTAGAACCTTGTTGTGCCAAATTATTTGTTCAATATTTCAGGATGCACCATGAATATCCTCATCAGGACCTACTTGACCTTTTCTAGACTCTGTGTTAGTTATAATACACATGTGGGCCAATCCCACTTTTGTAGGGGCCCCTAAGAATTTAGCATGTTTCAACACCATTTTATTTTTTAAATAGAACCACTATTGATAATTATTAACTTTATCTCCCTTTATCATCTAATTCAATTAAAACATTTCCATTAACTCTGAAGTATGAATAAATTCTACCATATATCTTCACCAATGAATTATCATAATTCATTTCTTATATACATTATATTACCACCTTAAAAACACAATGATGCACACGAATGTTTTCTATTCCATCTAAATCTATTTTTCACTTGGAACCCAACAAACCACTGAGTGAAATCATCTATATGATACACCATCTACACTTTTTATCTGAGTCATTAACGTTTTTCATGCTTCCAATGATATATATTCTACTCAACACTATCTATTGAATAGTTTCAATTCAAATTTCCCAACAAGGACTGGTGAACATTTTCAATAAAGTTGGGCACAGTAATGGTTTCCACTAGTCTAAATTCATACATCCTAGGGAAAAAAGTTTATTATCTCCATTTGTTACCAAAACATATAATTCATAGGATTAATATCCAGAATATCCAATACATGACTATAAATTTTGAATCACACCATGACTACACAAAAAATATTGTGCCTATTTTTTTCATTGAGTTATTTGGGATTCATATATAGAGATATTGGCATTTACATTTATAGGTGTTGATGAGTTTTTAATGGAAAAAAAGGTAATAGAGGATAATTAAAAAATCTAATATCCTATCTCCCCCATCTAGGTGACTTATAACTATTTATTTGGGCATTTTAAAGTGTTATCATAGCATTGTAGAAATCCTTTGAGGATAAATCAGCTTATTAGACTTAAGAGTAATCATGATTCCATTGTGTTTAAATTTTAAAGACATACATTTTATGTTTTATATAGATCACATTAATTTAGGGGAAAATAAGTGTATTATCAACATTTAATGTGAAACATTACAATATTTAGAAGGATTTGTAGCATATATATATGGTAACAATTAGTATGGATGGATATGAAGATACAACCATTGGATTTAGAGCATCTATTGAAGTGTTTATAATATAATAGTATATAAAATGAATATATAGAATGGTAGTAATTCTCAATATATAATACTATCATCTCAATAATATAATAAATTTTTTGAATCTTATTGAGATCTAGAAAAAATATATTTTTTGATAAATTGAAACACATTTATAAAATTAATATGCAAGTTTTCTTGGTTTAGATATATTTTGGAGGGTTACATATGAATACCTAAAGATGTGTATAATGGAATATGTCTCTCTATAAAATCTCTACTGATAGAAGATGATATTCTTATAGGGATTCACCCTTAGCGGTGTTTTATTAAATATAATGAGTTTGGATTCTTCTGTGTTAGTTGTTCCTCACCTTCTCATTTCAGTTGTTTCATGTCAACCTCAAGTGTCTTCCCTAATCACAATTCAGTCATAGGTGGGGTGATTTGGTATGTTAGTTATCATTTTATATCAAATATGGATAGATCTTGGATTCCCAGTTGAACTATAAGGTCATGGGAGGGTGTGGTCTCCTCTTGAGGTCTTGTAATTGGTGGCATCTCAGATTTCAAAGGATAGTCAGGATAACCCTCTTCATCTTAGGTTTTTATTCATATAAGGGATCCAAAAATGTGGATCAGTATATTTGCAATGATAATTAGATATTCAAGGGGTTTTGGTTTGGTGCACAAGTAATGGATTAACTGTAAAGCGTCATTTATATAGTATCCCTCTTGGGAGGTTATGTTTGGAAGTCAGACGGTTTCTTCACTTCAATCATGTGGGGTTTTTAGAAGTTCTAGCGAGTGTGATGATGGGATCCATGTGAATAATTGGGTGCCATTGATATTGGACGATGCCTCTCAACATAGTTTTTTGTTATAATAATTTCTAGAAGTAGAAATGGTTATGGTTTTAGATGAAGGCTCATTTAGAGGATGAATTGGATGGGAAATGTCATTAATTGAAACATTATGTATGGTGCTATGAATGGAGAAATTGAAAAAAAACAGTGGAGGTTGGGTTATCTAATAAGGATTTATTTTTGTGGCTACTTGTTGGATGAGATTACAGGTGTCTCTATGGGAATTGGATCTTGTTTCATCGATTTTGTATGGTGGAACCGCTTCTTAAGTGTACTAATAGGTGGGTGCCCTCTAAAGAGGGATAGGCGTGCTATCACCCAACATTAATCCATCTTTTATCCTTATTATTTGACGAATAAAAAACCATACAATATTTTTCATAGAGGTTTTGGTATTGAGTTATGATGCATCAAGTTGACTATTTGTGTATTGCTCATTAGATTTATTGGGTGGGCGGCTTAAAAGATAACTAGGTGGGATGGAACCTATCATCATGGCCCTCATTCAAATTTCAATGTGTGTATAAATGATTCAATTACTTAATGTGCTGATAGTATAGTGACCCAGTATTAACATACATAGATATTACATCATTTTGGATGAATATTTGGTACCTTACAAAAACAAATTCCCAAGGACCATAATAGTTTATTGTATTTGGAAAATTGGACACAAAATAATCTATCTTGGTGCAGAAATTTCATCATATCCCATGAATATATACACCTATAGAAATTATACATAAAACATTTCTTCATAACATGGGGAAAGGAAACATAAGAAATGAGTGAAGTTGGATGGTTTGTAAGGATAAATAAGGGAAATGTGTATGCATAATAGGGAAAAAAGGGTATGGACCTTCAGAATAACATTTGAAGATAAAACCCTACATATTAGAGATCATAATAATTATTGGAAGTTCACAAGACATAGATCATAAGAGAATTGAGAGCAGAAGTCATGAAATCATAACACTAGAATAATATAACGAATTTGTGGCATGGGCATTAGTTTATGACATTATTAACATATATAAACAGAAATTGGTTCACTCATTATGTGAAGGACATAAAAATAGGCCCCACATAAACTTATGGGAATGTATCCTAATCTGTGCACAACATTGAGAACATGTAATCAGATTCACTTGTAACCTTACAGACAATAAAACAGTTCCATACGTAACATTGTGAACGTCTAATCAGATTAATTCCTTTCTATATGATCATGAAACCATGTCCATTTATACCATTGTGAGCACGTAATCAGGTTCACACATAAACTTATGTAGATGTATCCAGTTCCAAGCATAACATTGTGAAAATGTAATAAGGTTCACTCATAACATTTTGAATATGTTATCAGGTTCACGCATAAACTTTTGTATATGCAACTAGGTCTATGCATAACATTTTCTATATATAATTAGGCTCATGCATAAAATTTATACTCATGAGTCATCCATTGTTACCCAATTCATTGAAAGTTGATGTATGTCTCACTCATCTCGTAATAAAATCATTTACACATGTGATAGAGGATAATGAAATATTCGTCATATCACGGATCATAAAAAGACATCTATTTTATAAACATCAAATAATAACACTAGAAATGAAATGTGTATTACTAAATTTTAATCACCTCATAAAATAAGGATAATAAATAGGTTTAATTACCATTTAATTAAAGCATAAAACCTAAAAATAAGTAGGTTTCATAGTCATATAATACATGAAAATAAGGAATCATATGAATTATCCCTTCAAAATATAAACCGTTTAAGAAAGAATATCAATGGAAAATTTGGTTAACATACTAGAAGGGATTTATTAACGTTAAAATATGTCATATTATATAGAAAATATATTTGCAAGTCATTTTAAATACATTTCTTGAGAAAAATATTCATTCTTCTTTGTAGAATACTTTTTGAAGAATAAAACCTTTTTAAAATCTATTTTCAATAAAAATACTTGGAAACACAGAAATACGGGTTGAAATAGTTTTGAAACCCATTTACGTTCAATATATATGAAATAAGAATGATATTTATTTGAAAACCATTTCTTTTGAAATATATAAAAATAATTTCATAAAAATTATACATTTAAAATTACAAAGTAAGTTTTAAAGAAATAACGATGCCTAAATCATTACATGTTGTATGGGGTACTAAGAAATTTATTTTTCATTGTAAAAAGGTTAGAAAAAAGGTCTGTTTAAAAAACAGTAAGAATATTCCTTTTAAGTTATTTGTAAATGATAAAAAGGTTTAAAACCCTAAAGATTATAGGAGAATGATAAAATATTTTTGGAACCCTTTTTAAAAAACATAGATTTCAGACAGAAGAGAGGGTAAAGTTGATCATTATTAAAAATAAATTATTAGAAATAAAATGTATCAAATATTAGAAACATGGTACTGATACATGAATATATAATGACATACTATAGGGAAATAAAATTCATGAATTTTAGGATAGATGGGTTGTAATTTTTCATTAATGTGACCATAAACATAAACAATCTTGAAAAGCGATGGGATTGTTTCAAGAAACTATTATCACTTGGTGACATGGAATCATGTTATCCATGTAAGAAAAAGAAACTAAATGAAACATATAATATCATGAAAATATTTAAATTCATGATATATCATGTAAAATCTAGGTATACACACCTGAAAACGAATTTAATCGCATTACAAAACATGATTCTCAAAGAAGGAAAATTGAGACAAAACTATTTTATTGATTTCGTAGCTTTTAAAACATAAACCCTGTGAAATAAAAGTCATATAATGGATATGTAAATACCAATAAAATTTTATATTATAATTATTCATTACATCTATAGAAATTATACACTCCACATAAAATTAATGGATGGTTAATAAATCATGTATCTCACAAAAATAAAAACTGAGATGAAACCCCCTCAACTTGTGTCTTGACTCTCTTTGTTTTCGTAAAAACCACCCGTATAATAAATATAAATTTATAATAAATCTATTAAAATACCATATTCATAATTATAATACCATATATTGTTTTATTATGGCTTTATATTACTCTCTTATATCCAATTCTATGTTAATATTTCACTTCGAGTAATACCCGCTTTGTTTTTTGCATGTGTTTTAACTAGTTATATCGTTGGTCCATATATTTATATCATGATTTAAAAAATATAAAAAATTATTTAAATTTAATTTATATTTTGTATATGTGTATTAAAATAATACATATAATATGTATGTATTAAATGGAATACACCATTCATGGAGAGGGTAAGTCATATGTGTGAATGAATTCTATTTCTATTTAATTGTCGTGTTGAATGAAAGAAAGTAATATATATATATATATATATGTTTATATATAAAATTATTAAAGTAAAATTATGATATCTTATATATCATATATATTCACCGAACTCATCCTTAACATATTCCACGTAGTCTATGAATGAATCACGTCACTTTAATGGGGAATTAGTCCACACTTCCTCAAATGCAAATATCATATTATAATAAAATGGAAAGTAAAAAATGATATTTGTTGTAAAAATTAATATTGAAGATTGGATAAATAATAAATATAATATATAACAAATTTATATATAGTTCCCATCATACTTTCCACCATGATAGGTGGTAAAGGAAAAATTAATAATCATCATTTAGTGAGGTGGTACTTTGTCATACATGTAAACAATGGGTTCATTAACCATTAGATGGAGGTGTGTGTAAGTTTAGGTTGAATCCATAATGTAATAACATCGTAGTATATTGATGATATTTTTTTGTTATAAAATAATTGTATGAATACAGTGGAGGGAGGATAAGTAAAATAAAAGAATAGAGTTTGAGAGATGGCATTGCCTCTTAATCGGGTAACTCTTTTTGATTGCTGCAAAAAGGAATCCTTGGAAGTATTTATTCCCAATGGTAGGCTTCTATGAGTAATGGACAGATTATTGGATCTTATTTGATTATATATTTTTTGAGATATGGGTATTTAATGTTTTGAGGAAGTTGGAGGAGTGGAGGCCTCTTATAGTTGAGAAGGAGTGACACACTTGTTAATACCTATAGAAAAACTTCCCCCGACATTTCAAATGTTGAAAGTGGATCCTATAAGAGACCAAATTCGATAAAATTTAGTAAAGATTCAAAATATTTCCACGAAATGGATCTTATAAATGTTTTTAGGTTGTTTTGACTCTTAATTTTACAGTTTAGTCCTTAGGTAAGATTAAATTCACCTTAATCAATGTAATTAATTTTCATTAAAGTAACTCATATTTTTTTGTCAAAAAGTAAATTAACCTTATTATAAATAATAAAATAGTTTTATTCCAAATATGGAAGACATTTGACTAATTATATTTAAATAAGTTATAGAAATTAATTTAAAATTAATCCCACAAATGGGGTGACAATGCGGGGTTTTAATATAAAAATGATAAAAAAATATCTAGGTTTTTATATCACATTTCAATGTGAATGTGGTTATAATGACCTAGATTAGTTTAATTTATAGAAATATTAGATTATTAATCATTTAAAACAATTTTAAATATAATATAACTTTATAAATAAATGAAATGAAAAAGTATTATTGAATTAAAATCCATTATTTTTAACTCTTCATTAAAAATCATCATACATATTAAAATTACCAAAATATATCTTATATTTATTCATTTAATTTATAATAAATTTTTATCCTATGAAATTATATTATATATTTTTAAACCATATATTTTTATAAATACGTTAATATTATTCATAACCACAAATTTAACAGAATTTGTTCTCAGTGTTCGGTGCCGTGATAGCTAAACATTATGTTACGTGTAGTGAATGATTAACTTGGTGTTGCATAAATCACAAGATAAACACAAATATTTATTAGGAAATAAACTATATTTATTGTTTTCTGAATTAAAAACTATCAAAAATATTACTTTAAATCGAAAAATAATAATTCACAATATCTCAGGGTGTTATAGACAGCACAATGAAACATTATGGAAGGGGTGATGCATTATCACCGACTAATTGTAAAATTACATTTTATATTAAGATGATATATGAATCATTTTACCTTGATTATCATGATATTTATTTCTTAATGGATAGTCACGACCATTCCCTTACATTTGATTCTGGCTTCTTTAGGTCATTTTTCGTTTGTTAGTGTAATGGTGTCTCTCTTATCCCATTTTTCCAAAGTGGATCTCTGGTTTTTCTATTTAATAAAGGTGTATTGAACCTAAACAAAAAATACTATAATACGAATGATGAAAAATCAATGTATTATTAAATCAATAGATTCAATGGATATTGAAGCACCATAAATTTTTTTGGTGAAATTTGATGGACTCTATATTAATTTAAAATATATTACATGTCAAGGAAACAATTTTATGGAAATGTTTTATTAATCTAATATTGTGATTTTATAAATATTATGTTAGATGAAATTCATCAGATATAAATTACTTATGAAATGAGTAAAGGAACAAATTTGAAGAAGAAGTTTGAATTTGATAAGGCAATTTCCACTTAATGTTTAAAGAATGTGAAAGTAATAAATAATATACTAAAGATGAAGAATATTATGTTGAAGAAGGAAATTTAGAAATGAAATTTGAAAAATTATTGTTGTTAATTTTAGAAGTATTCAAAAGAGGAAAAAAAATTATTGAAGGAAGTTTCTACTTAATATGTTAAAGTGTATACAAATTAAAAATTATGAAATGAATTGTGAAACATTAAACTCAAAATAATATTTTGAATAAGGGGATGACAATAATGGAAGTTCCTCTGGGAAAAAGATTCAAAATTTTAGAAATGAATGTTTTCTTAAATGGTGAAAGATATAGAATTTTGTAAACCTAAAAAAGTGATATTTATACTATATTCATAAAGATTATGATAATATTGAGAATTAATAGTCATTTGAGACTTCTTTTTATTATTTAGAGATGTTACTGATTACAAAATTTAATGATGAATATTTTACATTAAAGAGAGAAGAAGCTAAATGTTGTAATTAAGAATTAAGCTAATGAAAATTTGAAATATATCGATGTTGTTTAATTAAATGTTTTGGAAGAATATGTGAATTTTTTAAATTTCCAATCTAATAGTTAAAATTATATTAAATATGTTATAAATGTTTTGATGACGATGATGATTGAAAATGAAACTATAAAGAAATATTGATAAATTCTGGTGTTTTGCAAAGAAAACAATTATTAGAAGTCTATAAATTCTAGTAATGATAACTTGAAGTATTAATAAATTATAAATTTTGATTCATAAATTTCAAAATAGAAGACATAGATAAAGAAGAATTTATTAGAGGTCTAGCAAAATTTTCGTTAAGATATTGGATCCATGGTTGATGGTACAAAGGTAAAAGAGTAAATTGTTATTACATTTGGATAGTAAGTAGTTTTTAAAAGGTGGTATTATTTTTATATCTAATAATAGTATTTTAGAGGATTTGGGAATTTATAGAGGAGTTATTTTTTAGATTAACAACATTAATTCAGACATGGAGGTCATATAGTACATAATATGAAGGGGTTCAACCCACATAATGAAGAAAAATTTAAAACCAATAGGAAAATTCTATATTGAACATCAGAAACAGGTTCTGACTATTATGAAATGTTTTTTGAAGGTGTCACCAATTAGGTCACATTTTTTAATATTATCTCACTATAATTACTACTAAATTGATACTGAATTTAAACTCTCAAAGTTCATATAATAATAAATAAAATGGAAAAATAGAAAAATTTATTATTGAAGTCAGAGTCAAAGAATCTCACACTCAGAATTTATGGATCATTGATCATGGGTTTTCATCAGAGACATCATTTTATTTGATACACTTGACAAATTTTGAGATGTGAATGTAAGGATTGATGACTGTTAGAAGTTATGGGTCACTCAAAATAAGAAGAGTTTGGTCAGTGATCATTATATGGAATAAGCATTAATAGAAGACCAATTTATTTGTTGATGGGTTAAACAATAAATTTCTTTTTGCATCCCAATGTTTTCTTTTAATGAAACACATTTTATTTTTTTATGAGGACGAAATATTGGTTATGTGGTACAAATATGGAGCATAAGTTATTAAGTATAATGATCATGGGGTAACTTTTATTCGTTTGGTGATGCTGAAAATCTATTCTATTTGAGTTTGATGGTAGAAAATTAATGGTGCAATTGAAAACTTGGGTACATCAGTTAATATTATATATGTCTATAATGGATATTGCAGAAAAACTAATATGGGGGGATCAGTATAGACTAAATTTATCAATTTATTACATTATTTATTTTTACCCCATTTTATTATTCATAAGCACATCGTTTTTTATGAATTATGAATCAATTTATTTATCCCTAATACAAATTCATACCATACACCTGAAAAAAATAAAATAACGCACACCACATGCTATTTTTATAAATATTATCTCAGATTTGGGAATTAATTACTTGTTATGATTACATCCAGTCCAATATGTAGATGTGAGATAATGATAAAAATTATTATAAATGGGGTGGGAAGGAACAATCCTTTTCTCAAGATCTTAAATATCATAAATAATTACTATTTCCCAACTGGTTCTCTATAAAAGATTAATATAATTTACAATGTTAACTCAAACTAAATGAGTAATGTCATTTTACTATTTTTTTCTTTTCAACTCCATATACTTCCACTATAAATAATTACTTTCCTCTAATCCTTCAAAATATCTCAATATCATTACTTCCATCATTCTATAAGAGCCTAAAATTCTTGAATTGGTACAATACATGGATAGTTAGTCTTTCATACAAAATCTAATTAGTATATCATATAAAAAAATATATTATTTAGTTTTTTGGCCTTTTTACTATCCTAATGAAAATTTTCTTCAAAAATTACGTATTCATTATTTAATTTTATATATGAATCTTATATAGGTTTTCATTGTAAATTGGTCTCTCCCATTAACTTCTAGTTTACTATCATCCTAAAAATATAACTAATTAATTAGAACATCATATTCTAAATCCTAACAATATTAGGTCCCAAAAAAATTAAAAACACACAATCCTTATTCTTCCCCTATTTTGTTTAGTCAATTAACCAACATCATGTTTAAAATGGTCTCAAAATTTATATAGCCAACCATATGTAAGAAAATAAATTCAATGGGTTTTTTATTTTATGTATTCATATATATTAGTCAATTAAATGACTGTACATATTGATTTATTTATGATGGCTATAATCATATTATATTTATGGTTTTCCAAACCACACTTACAACTAAAGAGTTGAACAGTGATAGTGTAAGGTCGATAACCCGGGGAATGTGAGCTGGATGATAGGATCCAAATATTTGAACCCTATATGGAAGAGATCCTCACAGGTTTGATTGAGTGTGTGAAAAATAATTCTAATAATTTCATAGATTAAGATTAGAGATAGAGATAAGTGACCATGATAAATTTCAGGGTTCAGTTAAAAGGATAATCTCAATCCTAACGAGATATGGTCTTATGGTTTAGGCTGCAAAGCTAGAAAATGTCAATAGTTGGACATGGTCCAAACAAATAGATCTATCCAATAGGTAAATATTCTTTGGTATAAAAATAGAGGCACACGAGACGAATTAATACTATATTATAAGGCTAAACATATCATAGGCTATTGGTCATAAACTATTCCATCCCAATCAGATCAAGGTCATTCATTCAAACATCCCATGGTTAGGCTTACATAAAATAATTAGATTAAAATAAAATTATCCTGATTACTAACCTTAAGGTTACAAAGTTGATAATTAGATATTTATTATCTTTAGTTATCCCTACTCTCAACACCTACTCTAGGAGGTTTATCCAGTCATGGTAGAATTGATCAAGATTAGGTAATGAATTGAAAACATAACCTATATAGCTATAAAAGTTGTGATCAAGAAATTAAAGATAATTCATTAAAGATTAATCAATTTGAAATAGGGATCAATCACAATATCAAAAAAAATAACTTGAATCAAGAACATAGAAGAACAAATCAAGGGTTTCTCATTAATTAGTGATTCAAATAGACGATGAACATAGATCAGTATAGCAATGTTAATGAATTAAGATCACTTTGAAAATTCAATAAATGATTCTTATATTTATTTAAAAAAATAAAATAAATTGATAAAAGTTTGATTTTTGGTAGAAGGAAGTAAAAATATCTAGATAAGAACCATTGAGAAGCTACAAAATATTGAAGAAGTCTGTCTGTATGTATCCATTGTGAGCCTATCGTACGAAATAATCAAAACATTACATGATTTATAAAGATTATTCACACCATATAATTTCTATTAAAGGTTTTTGCGTAATATTTTGAATCTGAGTGAAAACATATGGAATCATTGAGATTTTGAAATTTGACTCTTCCCCCTATGAGTTACTGGGCTTCAAGACTTGTTCCTTCCTTCGGCTGGATTATCAAAGAGGAAATTGTAATTTGAATATTAAATAATCGATATTGGTGACTCATGTAATGTAGTGGTTTCATAGCTTGTAACTTTTTGAATACATGATTCATAACTTGTCAAATGTTATGAAAGATGATTACATGTCATGCAGTGGAGTTTTAGGATGTGTAATGGTCATCTTTTTTCAGTTTCTCAAGATTTTTCCTTTCAAACCATAAAATACTATTTATTTAAATAAAAAACACATACCTGGTACATTAACGACTAAAAAGTGGTTAATATTTAATAATATGACAACAAACATTATATAGGTTTTTGGTTTCTTAGATTCCCCCACACAAGAGAATATTCTTCTCCTCAAGAAAAAATATTTCAACAGGGATTCCAAGGGGTAAAGAATTTTTGAAAAAGGAAAAATTCATTAAATCTTGGTAAATAAAACTAAATGTAAGATTAAAAATATAGTCTCGGGAGTCAAACCTATATAAAAAATCATTCATTCTCTATATCTCAGTTATTTACCCAACTTATTAATCATTCAGTTTGGATTTCTAAAGGTTCCCTAAATTCTATACCAATTCACAATTTACCTAAAAATAAATTTTCTCTCATCACTCAGGGTGGAATTCAATTGGAGTTATTAAAATACCCTGAGTACCTATTACTAACCATAGTTTTTAATAGGTTATATCATCTCCACTTTGTAAAGATAAATAAAAATTTAATCATTAGGGATTAATAAAAAATGATCCAATGACTCTATGACTATGTGGTAGTGGGAAAAAAGTGGAAAAACCTCAAAAAGGTGGGAAATATTTAATTTATAAATCATGAATGTAATGAACATTGGAATGAAATAACTCCCTTATATCTAATGATATCCATGATCCTTAAAATTCAAGGTAGATCCATTAATATATCATGTGAGTCTAAAAGGTATTATATTTATTATTTTATTTTATTGTATGTATTTTTCAAAATTCATTTCTAGGACAGATATCACATCCATCCCCTGAACATATATGATCCTTCAGAGGATTCATCAATTTGGAAATAGTGATTATTGACCGTCCTAATACATAATCCGAACTCGTTTCTTTTATATTTTAGTAATTTTCAAAGGAACATGATATGTGTAAGATACCAAAAAATACACATGGAGCATAATTAAATATTCTGGTGAGCACCAAAATACATTTTCTGGGTGATATCATCCTGTGTCCCCTAGCTAGAAAACTTCTCCCATACATATTCAATGTAAATTTATGAATTATACAATGATCATGGTTAGAAGGGATAACCAGCATGGAATAAAATAATCCTATTAAAGTTTATCATGGAAACTATGGGCCTAATAATGGAAATATGTAGGGTAGGTCTCAGAAAAAAAATAGATCCACAATGATTTACTCAATCATATTAATGTTGTACTTTTTCAGTCACAGCCCCAATAAAATCTCAATGCAATTTTTGATAGGTTTATATGTACGAGGTGTCATTCAAGAAATATGACCAGAAAATAATATCCAATCATATGTTCATAATCATCCTGGGGATGGGAGTAAAAATAGAGAACTAAAAATCATGAAGCATATAAAATCATGTAATAATTCGTTTACAAGTAAGCATTAAACCAAGAAGCCTTAATACCAGAAGGTGCACACAATGTATAGAAACGAAATTAATTTTATATATTTGATTGTATTTATATACAATTAATCTCAATTTTAGTTATGAATAAAAATAAATATCTACAATGAAACAACTAATAAATAATCATAATGAAAAATATGAGAAAATAGAGGAAATATTAGTTGACTCCAATAAATCACGAACAATAGCATCATTATTATGAAGGATGTACAATGTATCTATTAGTATCATCCATTAACTCGTATCTTCTCTATATTATTCATCTACAGGTTGTTGTATCCTCTAGCACTTGTGGTCGTTTGGCATGATATTTCACATCATGAGCATACCGAGAATAGGTATGATGTGGTATGATTTGTATATGTTCTCATGGTGGTAGATGATGAGTTTGTATATTAATTGATAGCTCCTGAAGCTATCTCCTGACATCATCTAGATGCTCAGTCACTAATGAAACAAGTGATGATGGTGATAGAACAGGCACATCGATGACCATAGATGAAACAGAGGAGATAAACATTACTACTATAACTTTGTAATAAATCAAAAAAATCCATGTAATTAGAGAAAAAACAGTATCCCATATATATTTGAAGTGTAATGACCCAATCCACAATGGGAATAACATATATTACCAAACAATGAGCACCATGTTACTATAGTCCACTCTCAGGAAGAGTGTGGCTATTGATGCCTCCATTAATCAATGGCTATAATGGTAGTAGGGGTAGGGTGATCATCTCTTGATGGTGGTTCTATGGTGATGAAATCTTTCACATTGGTTGGCAGTGGGGATTTACCAATATGGAGTGTGGACATGCATCTAGCATTTGGATCAATACACGGTTCCTCAGTGGATGGGGTGGATGTTGGTCCCATGACCCTTCGTCCCTATCAGTTAGATACTACATTTGTGAATTATGGTTTATCAGTGCTGACTGTATGTTGGTCAGGGTTGTGGCTTGGGAAAGGGTTGTAGATGATAAAGGGATGGAAGGAACTAGTGGGTTATTATAAGATTTCTGATGGTATAATGGTGATTAAGTAGTGGTAAAGTGATATAATTATGAAAATGTCATTTGTATGTGCTGGGAGATCTAGAGTAGATTCTACAACATATTGAGGTTCATCGCCCATATATCTTCTCTATATGATTGGTTGGGGGAATAGTATGGTAGGTGGGGATGGATGTAAGAAAATGGGTTGGGCTAAGGGTGGGAATGAAATTTGTAGGTCCTTGGATAGAGGTGGGGGTTATAGGTGTTGCAAGGTATGCTGCATGATCTATCAGGGCTTCTTTAGAAACATCAACTACTCATTGTCTGCGTCAACATGTATCATCATCCTTGATTAAGATATTATTTTTTCATATATAGGAAGCCAATGGAATCTATAGGACTGAGGGAGGTGAGTGTAATGGGGCATCAAAAATGATGAGATGATGGGCCAAGTGGTAGATAAATGATCCATCCATTAGTATTCCATGCATATTTTATGTTTGAGATCTATAGTAAAAAGTGAAATCAGATTCTTTGTTGACAATAGTGCTTCCCATGGATGTATTATGGATGATGACATCCACTTGGATTATCCTGTAGTGAGGCTCAGCTCGAGTGAACCAGGCATGCATCAAGGACCTAGGATAGATGCACAGTGTTGGGCCTCGAAGCTGGGTGGACTTCATATTTCTTTGATTGTGACCTTTGTGATAATATCAAGAATCATCCACTAGATCTACATTTAATCTAACTTGGAAGGCTAAAGTTGTAATGTCATAAATACCTTGAATGTGGAAAAGTATTCTGTATAAATCTCAAGGCCTATAAAAAACTCCATGATAGAAATATCATGAGGTTGTCTGCCTAATCTCAAGTAGAGGATTTTAAAAACGACCACAATGCTAGATAAAAACTCTTGAGATAGTTCTTGGTATATCTCCTCATAATAATCAATGATTTAAGAAGTCTGTAGGTGATCATGGATCTTGAGGACATCTTGGATGATATGTTAGTGAGCGAGAATGGACATATTGATGGTTTTGTTGGACCTCGTTAGATTTTACTGCAGCTAGATGGGTAAAACATGGTTATTGGGGTATGGGAAATATAGGATGGGGTGAAATGAGGGTTTCCGACCTTATATAATCCACTGGAGGTAGTTTGGGAGTCCTCATGGGTTGATTCATCGTTAGGGGCTACGGTTGATGTGGAGTAAGGGGATGTTGGGAGTGCGGGAGGTGCAATGCATCCTCATTGCTTTACTAGAGGTGGAGCATCATGATCAGGTGTAGGATCTGCATGTGGAGTCTTCACGGTCATTTTGAATTCCCTTACTGATGTAGGGGTGGCGTCAGGGGGTTGTTGAAGGAGGGGTGGGAAAGGGAGGGAGGTGGGTCAAATGGCTCATGTGGGAGAGGGGTGTGGTAGGGGGTTGAGTGTGAGTGGTGATTGGGGGGGGATGTGGGTTAAAAACCCTAGGTTCAATACCATTATTTTAAAAATAAAATTACGGAATTATAGTGTAACACCCCAAGCTTCCACGGTACGCTTCTCTTTGAATAATACAGTAGCGTGTGTTGTATGCATATTGGCGCTCCTTTCATCGCAGAATATAAAGATTGGAAAGGGAAATTACTTAGCACAAATTGATTCATCCTTTGAATAAATCATCCAAAATTGACAAAGGCATGAACAAGGCTTCTAAAGCACAAGGGTCGTGCAAGTTCCCTAACTGTAACGCAAGTGACTTGCGTTCCCTAGAGGATAACTGCCCGAGGTCTTCACCATCCTATAAATAGACCCTGTGGGCCCCCCCATTTCGATAAGAATTTTTTCCAGAATTCATAGACAGAGCTTTGAACGCCCAAGTCTCCTATTCAGGTCTTCTAAACACTTCTAAGGCGATTATTTACCTAGAATGGAAGGTCTAAATAATAGGAGTAAGGTCTAAGTGTTAGAATTCACTAACACTTGTGCGCCTAAGTGGTTTTACCATTAAGGGAAATGAACACACTTGTGTGCTGCCCTACTTCTTCACCAGAACTTGTGTGCCATCTTCTAGAAAGCCTCTATGGATAATACCAAGGGTGTTAGCCAAGTCTCGCCCAAATATTACCTTAAGGGATGAAAATCGTGCAAGTACCCATGTGTCGCGCAGGTGTACCTGCGCGACCAGGACTTGTGCACCCACGCAGTACCTGTGCGCCTACCAAGACTTGTGCGCCCCTACTTTTTTGGGTGCCTTTCCTGCCCATTTTAACACTTCTTATGCTTTTCCACTACTTCTATTCAAGATTCAGTCTTCATGATTCTCTTCAAGCCATTTATGGCATGATTTCTTGATTTGGCTTCCTTATCTGAAAGGAACTCCATGGAACATCTCCCAAAATCTAGTTTTTTACATATATTTATGTCTCTAAAGATTGAGATTTCATTCATTCAACCTCATCCTTTAAATATGAGAGCATCTTTAACATGGGCATCATTTTCAAGAGTAAGCCCCAATTTCAAATATGGGCTTCCTCCTCAAGAGTAAGCCCCAAGTCCTCACTTAATCTGGGCATCCTCCATAAGAGTAAGCCCTAAGTTCCTTAATTTTCAAATCCCTTTAACCCAGGCCTCCTCCTTAAGAATAAGACCCAGTCTTAATTTCTCTTAACCAATCATAATTCTTTTTGATCTGGGCTTCCTTCTTGGGAGTAAAACCCAATCATAAGTCCCCCCTAATTTGGGATTCCTCTTCAGGAGTAAGCCCCAAGATTAGAGTATCCAAATCTCCATAAAGTACATATACCTTTATGGACCCTGTTCTTGGATTTATTTCATGAAGTAAATATTAATCCTCATCTATTTGGGCAGTCATACATACATAAGCCCCACATCATTGCATCTTTCATGGCACAATTTTCTAGTTTCACCAATACCTCTTGTTTCTCACACCGAGCATGACTCACGTGAGCTTAGAGTGTAAAAGTACTCATGAAATATTTTTTTGAGCCATAAAATCATGCATAAATATCATACTCCCTTACTCAAACTACGTGGGTTCTGATTCCTTTTCCTAAAACAAAGGATACATAGATATCCCATCTGTAGGTACGATCCCAACATTGAAACAATCAATGTCCTTCTGAATGAAAATAAACTTCAAGTTCCCAACTGAGTGGCTTTAAAACCAGTATGGTCATCATAATGACCAAGAGAAATTTATGTATTGAAGGATACCATTGGCTAAGAATCTCTAAACAAATACAGATGATTCTCTATCGATGAAGAACCTCGAATACATATAAAAGATTCTCTAAATTTCCTATATATAAATCATTGATTGTCAGATCTAAAGGAAAGCTCATTTTTTACTTGGTAATGTAATACGGATTCACAAACATAACTTAAATCTATAAAGAGAGTCCCAATGTAGATAATAATTCCCCTCAAAAAATATGTGATGAGTCCAACCTCCCATCCACTCGACCAATGCAAATTTCTAAACCTCATCAGTCCACAACTAATGAGCACCTACCTTTGGAAAGTAGGTCCAAATGGATATGGAATCATTGGATGTTTCCGGTTCTATGAACAAACCCGTTAGAAACCAATTGGAATGTTTGAACCTTCAATCAGAGAGGTCATCCCCCAATCTAGAGGGAAACAAAAAATGGTGAACCTGACGTGAATCCTTAACCAAATTAAAATGATGTTTTACTTATTTTTAAGGCCCCTATTTAAAACTCAATGACAGGGCCAACAAAAACAATCATTGACATATGTGCTCATCCAAAAGATGTAGTGGATGAATTTATCTTGATTATGTCCGTTATATCAAACATGCACTATTTCCCATGATTTGTTTTGCATTCTAAGAAATGGATGCTCTCAAGTTCACACCTGTGAATACTACTGCTGTGAATGCCATTGCTGCTACTCCTGTTGGATCATCGTCCGCTCTATGAACGACATCACCTACTCAGCTTCTTCCACACTGGGTATCAAACATGATGGTTAACAAGTACCATCAAAATGGTACTATTCCAACTCTGGAGGCTGCCTGAAAAGCCCTCCAAGAAAAAAATTCACCTTGGTCTTCCGGACAGTGATGATCAGTGATCAAAAAGCAGTCAGTGCTAACTACCATCTCCAACTGTTTCGGGTCGTTATCCCTGAACACATTCACCATTCACTCCCATATTCTGGGGAGGTGAATGAGCAGGTCCCTCAGGGCCTTAATTCAAAAAAGCAGGAGTCCTTCCTGAGGTCTCCTATCAACAATCGCCACCAGACTCATGCGGTAGTACACCCTCAACTTGATGTGGGTGCCGAATCCAGGCGTTCGGATCAGGTTCCTCGAACCCGACCAGGCAAGGCGAATCGCCAGAGGCGAAATACGGTTAAAAGTGAGCAGATTCTTATCTCTGCCATTTTCGTAGAAGTCCACCAACCTAAATTGGTGGCAAGCAATGAGCGGGCACACACACCAGACCGTTTTAATTCTGTTGTCCAGTAGACTCGTCTGGAAGCATCACGTTAATTCTGCCAGGCAATTCCGGCGGAGTACAATAGGCAGGAACATACACCTGATTATACATCATCATCTAGTCAGCAGACTTGTATGACTACATATGATGGAGCTCTTCATCCACGTTCGACGAAGTGCAATCAGCAAGCACATACATCTGATAGTATTAATCAAGCCCACCAACAGTCTCGCTTGGTAGCAAACTGAGAAGTCAATCGGAAAGCTCCGGTGACAAACAGGTGGAAGACTCAACTCTCTGCCCCACACTTGAGTACTGTCAGGATTCACAAATAGGAAATGGAGCACAAGAGCAGGAACATTCACCTACTCCAAGCATGGAATGGACGTATATCCCCGTTCCGGCAGCTGAAGTCACCAAGCATATTTTATAAATGGTGAAAGAGCAGAAGAAAATCCCTTCCCATATTCTAGATACTTGCCAGGATATTATAACATCCTCAGCAGCATCTCAGGGAAAGACACGTAAATCTATCCCTACCAGTGGAGTGACACATCAACTGTTCACTCCGGAACAGACACACACATTTGTTACAGTCCAAGAGGGTTGTGGGGAATACTCCCCCATATCATACAGACAACCAAGTCAGGCACATACACCTGATTTGAGTAGAAAATGTTTTCAACGAGTGGTTTTCAAGGTGAATAAGAAGGCGTTTAAGAAGAAGACCCGCCCAACACAGTCAGGAGATCAAGAGCCAATCTATAACAAGGCCTTTCTTGATGCAAGAGTTCATGAAGCCCTCAGACAGTTACCTTTTGGAATTCAAGATTCTACTCCCTCATTTCCCAATAGTGGGAACATTAATTCCAATGGTTTTCAACAGACACTTCCTCATGAAGGCTTTCTTCATGAAAATTCAGTCGATCTTGAATTTTCATCTTCAGATGAGAGCCATAGGAACCCTCTGTGTGGTCAGAAGACCAAGAAGCAAGAGATCTCATCTTTTACTGTAACCCACCATGGTGGTCCTCCCCATGATGATGAATTTCGCTGCGAAAGTCCTCTATGTAGTAGTGATGCACATTTTCTAGAAAATGCTCTAGTGGACAATGTAGTGCCGAAAAAGCCCTCTTATCTTGAGGCACTTGCAAATGAAAAACCAGTCATGTCTGATGCTTCATCGCTAGCAGGTGAAATACTTTCTCAATCGGAAGATAGCCCAGGGTGTAGGTCATTCTCTAAACCACCCCTAAGTCATTCATCTTCTAGTTTGATCAGTGATTTCTCTACCAATCTTGTTGAATCCGATGAAGCAACCAGGAAGCACCAGCTCTGGTCAAATCAGGTAGAAGAATATTCATTGAATGATAAAGAGGAAATGCTGAACATGAGAAAACAAATGGTGAAAGGTGAAGTGCCAGTTATGTTTTGGCCTCTAGATGACTCTTAGTACGATATTCCAGAGATGTTGACGAAAGATGGAATTCATGATATTCATCTCAACATATGGAAAACTCTTTTTCAGTTGAAAAATAAAGTATTATCTTATGATGAATATGAAAATAATGTTAAGATAATAAAAGGGTTACAACGTCAGATTGATTTGGTATCTCTATTAGTCTCTCGATATCCGAAGGCTGGAAAGAAGCAGAGAGCCCTTCAGCGTTCATGCCTTGGCACACTAAGAAGAATGTGCCAGTTAATTTCCAATACCCCATCTGGTATTCATGTTAGCGGATGGGGTGTTCATGGAGAACTACATTTCACTGTGCTCTCCAGTCAGCAAAGCCCTCTGAAAATGGTCTCATGCAATGTTATTGCCCATGGTCGGACACAGTCAATGGGTTTTGTTTGTAATCAAAAGCTTTCCCAAGAACAGGCCTCAACTAGTTCTTCTCAAAAATCAAGAATACAAAGAACAAGTTGTTGAATTACTCTTGTATCAAGAAAACGAGAATATTGAACAAGCCTCTCGTATGGGGAAAGCACATCATCAAGTGAAAGAAGTGTTAGAAATCATCCAACTGTCTTTTGAACGGAGTGATAAAAGTGGATACAGGTTGATGCAACCAACTAATTTCCTGACTATGGTCCGCAAGATGAGGAGATCTTTTAAGAAAGTCTCAGACATAGCATGTCTAGAGCCACCCCAACTTTCCAGACTGGGGACTCTTTTAACCCAACCCTCGGAATCAACAAATTGGATTTGAGAAGTTGAGCAAAGACAGCAGGAACAGCCGCAGTCCACCGGACTAGGTACTTTCTCAAATCATCAATCCCCTCCTCATATAAATTTGGTCTTTTCTCGATTGGGGAAGAAGACTCAAGAGGAACAAAGAGCCAAATTATCAGGAGATTCACTCCAAATTACAGTTCACCAAGAAGTTCCCGAGGGATTGAATCAACAAAAGGCAATGTCTCATCAAATACATGGAGGAAGACAATATCACAGAAATGCTGATAGAAGGGATGTGATGCGTTATGCATCAATCAATGTCACAAATGCCATTATTGTTGATCCACCAGATGAGACTCATTAAGAGGGATCAGATGAAGAGGATCCTGCTCAGGAAGTTGAATGCACAGACACAAATGAAGAAGGTGTGCGTACACGAAATCAAAGGTTTACCTAGAACCTGGGTGTTCCCTCAAATAACCCACTTCCCCCTCTCAGAAAGGGATCAAACAAGGGTAAGGGAAAGAATCAGGTTACTTATCCTTCCTTTGGAGAAGGTCAACCGCTCTCACTAGAGAAAAGATTTGCGCAACAATAGGAATAAATAAAGGAATTGAGGAGGTTGAACGCAAAACTACTTCAAGGTGGTCTTCATCATAAGCATGATGGAGTTAGTCAGCCAAGGGAGTTTGTTGCAGCTACTGATCTGGATCAATAATATCCTCTATTATCAGTACACCCTCACAGGTCTAATCTTATGGGTCAAGTGCAACAACAATTGGCAGTGCTGCCATCAGTTTCAGTACCAGCTGCCATACCTGTCCATGATCCAGTTAGTGCACCTGTTTAGATTCAAGCTCAACCGGATGTTTCTCAAAAGTTAATAACTACTATTGAGTCATTAACAGCTCGGTTAGAAGCTATGGGGGGAAAGCGAGCATAGGTTCAACTGGAAAAGAAGGCTTACCCTAAATGGGTAGATTCAATCTCTCCCCCATCAAATTTTGGGAACCCTGTATTCCCTATTTTCAATGGATCAGGCGATCCTGAATAGCATTTGACGCATTATGTGTCTTGTTGTGATCCTATGATGGGAACTCCAGAGTAGCAAGAAGCAGTGAAACTCAGATTCTTCATGCAAACCTTTCATGGACCAGCTTTTTTCTGGTATACACGTTTGAAATCCCGGTCAATTACCATAGGGGGAGATCTCCGTCAACGATTTCTTCTTCAATTCAGCTCAACTTCTCCAAAGACAACAGTTTTCGATCTTACAAACTGTAAGAAATGGGATAATGAAAGAGTCTCTGATTTCATTTTTCATTGGAAGGGATTAACATATTCCCTAATCTTAGCACTCCCTCAAGAGGAACTGTTTCCAATCTATGTGGTAAATTTGCGTGATGAATTATGCACACCACTGATCCCTGTGAAATACACAGGAGGGTATCGAGACCTTACTTCAATTTCTCAACAGATTGAAGATTCTCTTAAACAGACTAAGGCTAAATCTCGTGTAATTACATCAACTCCAGGAAGGAGAATGGGTAAAGCAGAAACTGCTACAGTTATGCTTAAACAAGCACCTGTACCTACATCTACCTCAAAACATTCATCTTCTCGAAGGGCTCCACCTCCTGAGCATCAACAACAAAGGCTATTTCGTCAAGATGATCAAAGAGATCAAAGACATAAACATTTTGAGGATATGAAGAGAAAAACATACTCTTTCCGAAATAAACTAGTTCCTATTTACTTAATTTAGGCTCTGGAGAATAATTTGGTTCAGCTGCCAAGGCCCAAGAGGCCAAACAATGAAGGAGATGATGACCGTCCCAGTTATTTCCCCTTTCCTCAAATGCTGGGACATCCCATCTAGGAGTGTTTTGTCTTCAAAGACCTCTTGCAAATGCTTGTCGACTCAGGACAAGTCAAACTGAAAGGATCTTCAGCTCAGGTTGCATGTGTTACTGCTACAGTTCCAGAGGAGGAAGGCGAGTGGAAGGAAGTCAAAAGCATCAATGCACAAAAATATGATGATTGGATGGTCATAAAGACGATCAACCGAACTCATGATATTTTGCAAACACAATTGATGAAACCAATTATACCTTATGCCATGAATACCGTATCAAAATCCTCTTCAAAGGGAAATCCTCAAAAGGGCGGAATAATTCCAAGAAAGAGAAAGAACCAGAAGAAGATGAGTATGTGTCAAATCCTAAGATGTCTTTGACTCCGGAAGACTTCATGCCATCTACTTTGATGCAATGGGCACCACCCCACCAAACGGCACAGCCTAAATTGGCTACTCAGGAAGGGTATTCATCAGATGAAGAGTTGATTTTCGGTTCTGTTAATATGATTCAATTAAGAGATCCATATGCCAGTCGCAGTTTCAATTTCGATGAGACTGAATTCCCTGTATCAAACATAGGAATCAGAGGAAGTTCCAGAGGCTTAGGATACAGGGGAAGACATGGATCTTTAAGAATCCACTTTTCCAATTCTACCACGGCTAGAACTGTGTACGCAGCAGAAAATCGTGGTAGAGACCTTTAGCGAGCTCAGCAAGAACAAGAAAGTTCTTCTACAAATAGAAAATTTAGTCCTGGCAGAGTTATTCTGGAAGACCGATTGAAGGTTCCATCTTCTTCCTCTCCGCAAGTGAATGGATCTAATCAGTCTAATATTCCAAAACCAGGAATATTACCAACTCCTATCCCAATTCAAGATGCATCAACATCCAAAGCATCTGATTCCAAGGCACCTAATAAACCACATGTTCCTGTTGGGAAACGCAGACCTCTGGATCAAAATTATGATGTACTGAAACACTTGGCCCATGTACCGACCATGTTATCAATTCTGTATGCTTTGAAACTGTCAAAGGATCTTTGGGAGGCACTCATCGAGGCTTTGTCAAGTCCTCAAGTGTTTGAAACTGAAATTTCTAGAGTTGAAGTCTATCACATAGAGAACAATCCTGTATAATTCCATGCAATAATATCTTTTACTGATGAAGATGAAGATGATGTAGTGCATCAGAATATTAGACCTTTTCACTTATCTGGCAAGGTCAATGGTGTATACATCCAAAGAGCTTTCATTGGAAATGGTTCAGGAGTCAACCTCATGACCATTCGTACACTTCATCGATTGGGCCTCACGGAATATGATTTATCTCCTTCTACCATGATGTTACAAGGATATGATAAAAATGAACAAGAACCACTGTGCGAAGTTACACTCAGAAATCAGTTTGGAGATCTTGTATCCAATTCAGATTTCATGTTTGTTGATCAAGACTCAGCCATCATCATCTTGCTTGGGAGACCCTGGCTACATCAACATGCAGTTATCCCTTCATCATACCATCAATGTCTTAAATATTGTTTCCATGGTCAAGTTGGGACATTATATGGTGTTAATACGCCATTCAAGACATGTGAGTGTCAATACATTTAGGTAAAATTCTATCACATGAAGGGAAGGGAGAAATCCACAACAAAGGAGATTACCAAAGTTAATGCTCTGTATGGTTTGAAAAAGATTCCAGTAAATCCATTTGCGCATATGAGTACTGATTATGTATTACCTATCAGTCAAATTGAAAAGATATACCCTAATTAAAATACTCTTATAGAAAGGTCCATAATTTCAATTATGACAATCGAGCCAGACAACATGGGAGAAATTGGTAATCCTCCAAGCAATGATGAAAACCCAAATGGTGACATCTTCATTTCATCTGCTGAAATCCAAGCAGTCTATACTTCGCCAATCAGGTCAGAAGAAGCTATAGAAACATCATAGGTGAACAATGATGTCGATTCTCAATCCATCATCTCCTCTTTATTACCCAAAGAAGACCCTTCATCATCAATTAGGTCGGGAATGGAAGCTTCTTCTTCATGATGTGAAAGTTTTGACATCTCTTCTGATTATGAAAATTCTGCTTTATCATCTACTATGCAAGTAGAAATGGAAGAAATAACACATGTTGTGGAAGAAGAGGAAGATCTCAGAGATGCTCCTCCAGTATTTGATGAAGGTATCTCTACCACCGTGGATGAACTCAAAGAAATAAATCTGGGTACAAAAGAAGATCCAAGCCCCACTTTAATCTGTGCGGGCATGACTCTTGAAGAGCAAGAGATGTATATTTCCTTTCAAAAGAAAAATAGAGACAAATTTTCTTGGAACTATACAGAGATTCCTGGGATTGATCTTGATGTTTCTACTCATCATTTGGGTTTACCAGAAGAACATCGAGGATTTAATCATGCCACAAGAAGAGAACACCCAACTTATGCTTCCAAAATTGAAGCTGAAGTGGATAAGATTATCAAAGCTAACATCATCCAATAAGTTCAATATCCCAAGTGGTTGGATAATATTGTCCCTGTGATGAAGAAGAACGGAAAAAGTAGAGTTTTCATTGATTTCAGATATCTTAATCAGCATTGTCCTAAGGATGATTTTCCAGCTCCGATTACAGAAATTCTGATTGATGTAATAGCTGGATATGAAGAACTTTCCTTAATGGATGGATATTTTGGATATAATCAAATCTGAATGGCTCCAGAAGATGAGGAATCCATAGACTTTAGAGCCCCTTAGGGTGTGTTTTTCTACTGGGTAATGCCCTTTGGCTTAAAGAATGCAGGTGAAACATATCAGTGTGCCATGCATCGTATCTTCAAACCCTTTTTAGGGACGTTTGTTGATTGCTATGTAGAAGATTTGGTGGTTAAATCCAAACAACTTTCTAATCACTTGGACGATTTGGAAGTTACATTCTCCAAGATTCAACAACATAATTTGAAGATGAACCCCTTAAAATGTGCTTTCAGGGTAACCTCAGGAAAATTTCTCGGCTTTGTTGTATGCCATCGTGGTATTGAAGTCGATCCTGAGAAGTCAAAGTCAATCCTTAGTATGTCACCTCCTCGAAATTTGAAAGAATTAGGAGGACATCAAGGACACTTATCCTATATTTGGCATTTCATCGCCAATTTGGCAAGAAAAGTTTTTCCCTTCACCAAATTAATGAAGAAGGGAGTCACTTACCAGTGGACTGAAGAATGTCAAGAAGCATTTGATATTCTCTAGAAACACCTCTTGAGTCCACTAATACTCATGCCACCTGTTGAAGTAAGACCACTTATCCTCTACGTGACTGCTCTAGAGCGATCATTGGGTGCCTTTCTTGCTCAGATGAATGATGCTGGGAATGAAAACAGCCTCTACTACCTCAGTCAGGCTATGCTTGAAACAGAAACCCAGTATTCTAGTTTTGAGAAGTGCTTCCTAGCATTAATCTTTGTAGTTCAGAAATTGAGACACTACATGCAACATCACGAGGTCCAATTGTTATCTCGCAATAACCCACTCAAATTCATCCTTAGTATTACAATGCTTATAGGACGTCTGGCAAGGTGGGCAGTTATTTTGTAGCAATTTGATATTCAGTATGTGTCTCAAAAGGCAATAAAGGGCCAAGAGTTGGCTGATTTTCTGGCTGAAAACCCTTTAGTGGAAGACACGTCTTCAGATATTGAACACCCTGATGAGGAAGTCTTCTCTGTTCAAGAAATTCCTCAAGAATTGGAATTATATTTTGATGGTGCTTCCAGAAGTCCAACAGGGAGGAAAATGGAAAATCCTAAATTCAGCAAATTTGGCTTAGGAATTGTGCTCATTTTCCAGAAAAGGCAGTGTTACCTTATTACTTCTTATTGTGGGATGGTGGTACCAATAATGAAGCAGAATACCAATCTCTCATCACAGGCTTGGAATTGGCGCTTCATGCACAAGTTAATCACTTAAAGGTGAAAGGTGATTCAGACCTAGTAATCAAACAAGCCAATGAAGATTATGCAATCAGAAAAGATGAACTAATCCCTTTGTATGATTACGTCAGAGAGTTAATGGCAGAATTCCCTTCAGAACCGACATTTTCTTATGTCTCACGATCACAAAATGATCAAGCTGATGCATTGGCTAATATAGCCACAGCTCTGGTAGATCCAAATCGGGATGAGACAACCATCAATATTGCCCACCATCATGCAATTTCACCTTATGTTCGAATCAGAACATAGGAAATTAATGAAATTAGTCTCATTCCTGAACTGTATGGTCATACTACAGGATAGATGTCACCTATCAGGGAATACCTTCAAAACAGAACACTTCCACCTAATAGAACTGAGAAAGAACAAATCTGGCGATGTGTGGTCAATTTTACTCTTTATGATAGCCTAGATCACCTAGAGAAAATTCTCTACAAGCGTGGTTTTGACAGAGTTCTCTTCAGATGCATTGATGGTGAAGAGACAATGGTTTTCATGAAAGAAGTGCATGCAAGAGTCTGTGGTGCCCACCAGTCAGGACATAAACTGTCAGATCAGATTCGAAGGCTTGGATAATTTTGGCCATCAATTATACAAGATTGTGTTGATTTCAAAAAGAAGTGTCATTCATGTCATGTACATGCCAACTTCATTCATCAAACTCCAGAGTTTCTTCATACAACTAAATTCTCATGGACATTTTCCACATGGGGAATGAATGTGGGGGGACCTTACCCTTCAGCTACGGCCAAGCAGTTTAAGAATATTCTTATTGCTACTAATTTCTTTTCGAAATGGGCAGAGGAAAGACCTCTCAAGGAAGTTAGTTCTAAATATATTGTTATCTTCATCATGTCTAACATCATTACCAGATTTGGTGTCCCTCATACCATATTGATGGAAAATGGCACCAACTTCTGTTCATCTGAGGTGAAGAAGTTGTATCACCAATACAACATCAAATTCAATCATTCATCTCGGTATCATGCAGCGGCTAATGACCAGATAGAATCCTTCAATAAGACTCTGTCATATATACTACAAAAGATGCTGGATAAAGATAAGAAATCATGGCCTGATAAACTCTTCCATGCTTTATGGGCTTATCGGACTACCACCCGCACTACAATGTGATCAACTCCATATTCACTGGTATATGGAACAGAATCCCTCTTTCCCATTGAAGTTCAATTACCCTCGCTCATAGTAGCCATTTATGATCAGTCATATACAGATGAGAAATCTCAAAAATGATTGAATGAATAGGAACAGTTAGATGAGAAAAGATTGTTCACTTTGCACCACTTGGAAGTCAATCATAATCGAATAGCATTAGCATTTAACAAAAAAGTTTGTCTTCATTCATTCACTCAGGGAGAATTGGTATTAGTTCTTAGAACTCCAATGATACCAGGAAAGAAACCTCCCAAACTTGAGCCAAAATGGGAAGGACCTTACTCAATACATAGGGTCTACTCCAATGGAGCTTATTCATTAATTTTGATGGATGGAGAACTCATCACTACTCCAACCAATGCCAGATTTTTTAAGAAGTATTTTGTATAAACACAAAATATATCATCACTGGTCCTGTATGACCTCAAACTGCACCACCATCCAGTAAGACGTTAAACTGCATAACCAACGGTCCATGCATATGACCCTAAACTATTTGCACGTACGTCCAACATGACGTTAAACTGTGCCCCCTTCATTGTCCTTACTATATGAAGTTAAACTATACAGCAAAGGTCCATATAGATGACCTTAAACTATTTGTATTCCTTTCACCTCACATGAAGTTAAACTATGAAAAATTTCCCTAATTCATCCAACGTGATGTTAAATGGTGTACTCTTTTCTCCTCACTGCAGGACATTAAACTGCACAGTCCCCCTTTCGTCCAACATGGCATTAAAATACATTGTCCCCATCGTCTTAACTACGTGATGCTAAACTGTACAGAAAGTCCATGATACGTCCTACATGACATTAAAATGTACTTTGTCCCTACTACATGACACTAAACTGTGCATCACCAATAGTCCTGACTGAAAGACTTTAAACTGCATAGTCGCTTTATATGTCCTACAAGACATTAAACTATGCGTCGTTAAGGTTGTTGTTACCTCTTGTTTCTCACACTAAGTATGACTCATGCGATCTTAGAGAAAACCTCAACCATAACACTCTCTCTGGGATACTAACCATATGTAAGTCACAACTACATCTTTTTTAGGTCGTTGTACCCAAGAACAACTTGATCATTAATGCATTATTTAATTAAACTACGCGGACTTTGATCCTTTCCTTCCAGGCTGGGTACATAGGCAACCTCCCAAGGTTCAATCCCAAAATCAATCTCTTCACATCGGTTCACCCCCATCTCATACGATGTTGATTCGTGAAACCTCCCCTAGAATTAATACCCTTATATTGGTTCACTTTCATCCTTGATATACGACGTTAAACTATACAATTCTTTTTTCCAGTATGAAAATAAACTACAATATTCTTTGATACCCTCACCTGAGGGGGATCCATTATTTACATGGATTTTTCAATAATTTTTCATTCCAAAGACTATGTACATACATGGAAATGCCCAAACCTTTTATCTGGGGTTAAACCATCATTGCACTAAAGTCCCCTTTCACCCTTCACATGTACGAATCAAATTTGTATAGAGGGTAGTTCTAGAACTACATGGGCTTTATTCCCATATTTATGGGATACGTAGGAATGTTCGAGTGTCCCGTGAATCCAGCCCCAAGTCTTTTGGGTCTAATCCCAAATTCCTCTTTTAGTCCCCTGGCTGAAAAGTCCCCACGAAAACACACACTATGTATTTCTTATAATGGTCCAAGCTCTATAACCCTAAACTAGGATCTCTAATCTGTTTTTCCCACACGACGTTAAACTGTAGTTTAAGAACTATGTATGGCTTGATTCCATTATTTATGGGATACATAGTGAAGTCCAACATTTCAATTCAGGACCCAATCACAACATGATTATGGTTAGAATTTTTCTATGTATCTCTGTATACATTGGACAATACCCATATTTATGTGTCATAATCCCAACCTTAAATATTTTCAGATATTCATAACCCATTTCTTGAATTTTAGTCACAAAAATGTCAAATTTCTGAGAGTTCTTTTACCTGACTATGTAGTCTGTGCCCTTAGGCAGCCTTGCATAAACAGTCTCCATAACAGATTTATAATCCAAAAGATACTATTATCTGACTATGCATCCAATTCCCTTTGGTGGCCCTGCATAATTCAACCCCCTAACTAGTTTATCGGATACTGGTAACTTCATTCTTGGGAAGAAAGCCTCTTTTTTCCTTATTGGTCTTAAATGACAGTATGTAGAGATCCGAAAAATAGTCATCCTTAATATATTTGTCCCATATCCTTTTTCATGATCTGAAAGTATTCAAGTCTATGGTTTATATTCTCCTTCCCTACATTTGGGTCAGACCTTCATAGGAGTAATATCCATCCAGTTCTTCAATAATCTTGTTTGGAAATATCTTCTCCATATTCATGTACCTCTTTCCATATAGAAAACTCTATACTTTGGAAAATTTGAATCTGCATAAACTTTCACTGGCTTTTATCACAAGGAAAGTAAATTTCTGAGAGTTCTTTTGCCTGACTATACAGCGCGTGCCCTTAGGCGGCCATGCATAAACAGTCTACATAACAGACTTGTTATCCAAAAGATGTTATTGATTTGAATATGCAGCAAATGCCCTTAGGTGGCCCTGCATAATTCAACCCCCTAATGGGTTTTTTAAATAATAGTAACTTCATTCTTGGAAACTAATTCTTCTAAAGACTTTTAGCACTTTTTCATATCATTCCACATATTCAAATATTCTTAATCCATAGTTTACATATTTTCCCTCATACATGAGTGTGGTAAAGTGTTTTCAGATAAATTTTAAAGGAATTGAGTCAATTCTAATTCAGTTGGACAAAGCTATTTCAAACTTAAACATTAGCCTCTGCATGTCCGACGTGCATGACAATAAACTGCCCACAAAAGAAAAAGGAATTCTGAATAAAAGTCATGTTCCAGCTCACTAAACATACATTTTGTATGATTTAGGTAATATTGAGAAATTAAAAGATTCAAAGTTTGTAGGGTTATTTATAATAATCCTAGTAAAAATCAAACTATGCTTACTAGGCCCATTGGCATAGGAAAAATTTAAAGCAGTTAGTAGGAAAATACGTGCACAAATGATTGAAGATGAAAGTGTTTTTCATTGATACAGAGGAGATAGAAAGACATCCACAGACTAGAGTCTCTTCCCTTTTTCAGAAATTACAAAATGCTTTCATGCATAACTCTTCATTTGATTTACGGAATCCCGAGCTTCATCAGCAACCACCTTGAATTCATTCATTCAATTGGATACAATAAGAGAAGAAGTGATACCAGATCTTCTTGGAATAATTGTAAAAGGATGTTCTTGAGTGCGGTTTGAGAAAATTTTCTGCTGATCAAACAGTGACTATGTTTCTTTCCAAGAGACTTGGAAGATGGATACATGGATTTGGGAATGGAGCATTGGAAGTAAAGATCCATTGGGAGAGATTACTCTTTTCAGATATTTCCCTAATTCCATGTTTGTCTTCTCTCCGCCAACTAGCAGCCGAAAAAATTTCAGCCCATGGGTTTGCCATTTTCATATCTGTAAGGAAATGGTATGGACAGAAAATTTGAAAGTTTACAGCATTGTTGTAGCTCCTAATGCACAGCATAACTGAAATAGAGGAGTAGCAGTGCAGCTGCATTTCAGGCGCATAGTTCATTGCATCTGGAACATTGACTCCTAGCAGATGACCAAGACCATACAGAGACAGGTAGATTATTTGTGGGAAATTAAGATGATATTTCTTCAAGTAATTAGCCAAATTCAGGAGAGTGTTGTTGCAGATATCATAGTAATCATGGCCAACAATGTTCATCATGTCATCAATCCTCTTGCTAGCCAGTTCATCAGCCATTATGATTCTCCTGAGAGCCATTGAATATGCACAAAAGTTGAATAAATTAACTTTTAAGTAAGTTTATTTTTCATAAAATTTGTGAAGGAATTTCAGAAAAATGGAAAAGGCATTAAGGCGCGCAAGTCTAACACTTGGTGACCAAGTATGGATGTGTCACGCAAGTGTTAAATGTTCGGCACATGTTTTTGGCGCGCAAGTATCACCACGCAAGTCCTATTACCTTAACAACAGCGCAAAAGCGAAGAAACAGAGGAAAACGAGCGACCTGCGGAGCGAGAGCTCGAAAATCCAGAAATCAGATGCTATGCGCGGCAAATGACCGCATATTTATAGGCCAGGTGGCCCACCTGCGTGCCTACACTCAGCGCAATCCATCTAGTGTGCTCCAGCCCTGCGCGACTCTAACCTGCGCACTAAGTGATACGCACTAAACTCTTGCACGCCGCCTTTCCTTTAGTTTTCTTATTTTCCTCAGAGTCACATCCTCATTTATTTTGGATCCAACTCTGAGGGGGGACTTTTGTTGATGCTCCTTTCATCACAGAATCTATAGATTGGAAAGGGAAATGACTTTGCACAAATTGATTCATCCTTTGAAGAAATCATCTAAAATTGAAAAAGGAATGAACAAGGATTCAAAAGCAAAAGGTTCGCGCAAGTTCCCAAACTGTCGTGCAAGTCTACTTGCGCGCCGCTTAATAGTCGTGCAAGTGACTTGAGAGCCCTAAAGGGTAGCTACCCTAGGTCTTCTCCAGCCTATAAATAGACCCTATGGGCCCCCCATTTTGAGGTGAATTATTTCCAGAATTCACACACAGAGCTCTGAACTCCCAAGTCTCTTATTCTGGTCTTCCGAAAACTTCTAAAGTTATTTTTTACCTAGAATGAAAGGTCTAAACAATCGGAGTAAGGTCTAAGTGTTATAATTCACTAAAACTTGTGCGCCTAAGTGGTTTTACCCTTAAGGGAAATGAACACACTTGCACGCCGCCCTCCTTCTTCACCAGAAGTTGTGCACCATCTTTTGGAAAGCCTCTAGGGATAATACCAAGGGTTTGAGCCAAGTCTCGCCCAAATATTACCTTAAGGGATGAAAATCGTGCAAGTACTCATGTGTCGCGTAGGTATACCTGCGCGACCAGGACTTGCGCGCCAATGCAGTACCTGCGCGCCTGCCAATACATGCATGCCCCTAACCTTTTGGGTGCCTTTTCTGCCCATTTTCACCCCTCTTATGCTTTTCCACCTCTCCTATTCATGATTCAGTCTTTAAGACACTCTTCAAGCCATTTATGGCATGATTTCTTGATTTGGCTTCCTTATTTGAAAGGAACTCCATGGAACATCTCTCAAAATTTAGTGATTTACACATCTTTATGTCACTAAAGATTGAGATTTCATTCATTCAACATCATCCTTTAAAGATGAGAGAATCCTTAACATGGGCCTCCTTTTCAGGAGTGAGCCCCAATTTCAAATATGGGCATCCTCCTTAGGAGTAAGCCCCAAGTCCTAACTTAATCTAGGAATCCTCTATAGGAGTAAGCCCCAAGCCTCTTAATTTCCAAATCCCTTTATCCTGGGCCTCCTACAGAGGAATAAGCACCAGTATTAATTTCTCTTAACTAGTCATAATTCCTTTTGATCTGGGATTCCTTCTCGGGAGTAAAACCAAATCATAAGTCCCCCCTAATTTGGGTTTCCTTTTCAGGAGTAAGCCCCAAGATTAGAGTATCCAAATCTCCATGAAGTAAATATACCTTTATGGACCCTGTTCTTGGATTTCATTCCTGAATTAAATATTAATCCTCATCTATTTGGGCAGTCATACATACATAAGCCCCACATCATTGCATCTTTCATGGAACAATTGTCTGGTTTCACCAATACCTCTTGTTTCTCACTCCGAGCATGACTCACGTGAGTTTAGAGTGTAAAATTACTCATGAAATATTTCTTTGATCCATAAAAGCATGCACAAATATCATACTCCCTTACTCGAACTACGTGGGTTCTGATTCCTTTTCCTAAAACAAAGGATACGTAGGTAGCCCATCTGCAGGTACGATCCCAACTTTGAAACAATCTATGTCCTTCTGAATGACAATAAACTTGAAGTGCCCCACTGAGTGGTTTTAATACCAATATGGTCATCATAATGACCAAGATAATTTTATGTATTGAAGGATAGCATTGGCTAAGAATCTCTAAACAAATAGAGATGATTCTCTATCAATGAAGAACCTCGAATACATATAAAAGATTCTCTAAATATCCTACATATAAATCATTGATTGTCAGATCTAAAGGAACACTCATTTTATACTTGGTAATGTAATAAGGATTCACGAACATAACTTGAATCTATAATGAGAGTCCTGGAGTACACAATAATTCCCCTCAAAAAGGTGTGATGAGTCCGACCTCCCATCTTCTCGACCAATGCAAATTCCTAAACCTGATTCGTCCACAACTAATGAGCGCCTACCTTGGGAAAGTAGGTCCAAATGGATATGGAATCATTGGATTTTTTTGGTTCTAAGAACAAACCCATTAGAAACCGATTGAAATGTTTTAACCTTCAATCAGAGAGGTCATCCCCCATTCCAGAGGGAAACAACGTAACTTCGAGTTCTAACACAGACCACAACCAATCAATCTAACCGTTATGAATAGTAATACCCACTTTATGAAATTTTATACGTTGTATCCTTCAAAATAAACTTCATTTTTGGATTCGGAATATCGAAATTAGCTTAGGGTGAATTCTTGGTTCTTTTTGGATAACTTTCATATTTTGATGAATAGTGAAAATTACTAAATTTTAATTAAAAACAACTTTTTAATCAAAATAATTAGTAGTGATAAATTATGAATTTGAGTGATTTTAGAGAATAATTAGATTATATTTTTACCATTTAATCTAATTTTGGTCATTGGACATAATTTCACATTTAAATTGGACATAAGTAAGTGCCAATCTTTTGATAGTTATTATCTCTTAAAAACACGCTTTTTGTTTTAACAAAGGGAATTAATTTTAAATTAATTTCTGCCACTTCTGTGTTTTGAATTTAGAAAAATTTATTCCATATTTTGAATCTATAGGTCCAAAATTTTTTATATGTATCTTTTATTTTTATACATTTTGAATAATTACATCGGTAAATATTTTATTTACCATTGTTAAAGGGTAAATCCGGTAAATAAGGGTAAAAATATAATATTATAATAATAATAAATTCATTTAAAACGTGTCGTAACCCTATTGGATGATACATTTCTTACCATGGTAATCTTTGGGTTGATTTTGGGACCCCATGGATCCACTTGTAAGTGATAATGACACTTCATATTCATTAAGTTAATGTAAATACAAAAATGACATAAGCATATATCTTTTAGAAAAACAATTTTTACATTGGGTTATAAATATTATATTTTCGACTATAAATATTCATTAGAAATATAAAAACATTTCATACATAATGGAATTTTATTTATAAATTTTTGACATATAATAATTAAATTTATTTATGACACAATAATGATGCGGTATTTTCCTTATTAATGAAAGAATAAAATAATTAGTATTATTAATGTTATAATAAATATAATTTGAATGTTTTGATGACATAAAAAAATATTATTGGTTATTATGACATGTTATTATTTATTAAATGAATTTGGTTAGAATTAATATTGTTTTTATGACTTTAAAAATATCAATTATTAAATAGTGTCAAAATTTGACATAAAGGTGTTTTTAAAACAAATATTATATTATTAATTGATATTATATTCCTAAAAATATAAAGTTATACCAAAGGACTTATATTATGATAGGTGTATTATTAGTGGACCACTTTGGGGTCACATGGATGTTTATAATAATTTTATTGACTATATAATATAAAAATACCATGAGACATGGTAAATGTCAAACTATTTAACTAAGAGTTAAATAAAAAAGATAAAGTTAATATAGTAACCCAAACCTATATAAAACCTATTGGTTGAGTGTTTTTAGACCTATAACCACCTTAAACTTTACATAATCCACTTTGGAGGTATTAGAAACCGAATATGAATTTATTATAAAATAATATTTCTAGCTTTTCCAAAAGTTCCCCTCACCCCTCTTATAAAAGGGCACTCCCCCTTCTCTCATATTAATAACTTCAAAGCCTTTTCGATCGGCCAAACCTTATGAAAATATTCTAAAAACTTACCTCACTTCAACCTATAGGCATTATTTTGATCAAAAATCCAACCTATGTATCCTGTTTGATCAAATCAAAAGGAAGAACCCGAAGAAGAGGTAATATTTTCACCACCCTCTTTTGAGTTCCTTTCTTCTTCCACTTCTTCTTTATTTGTTATTTCCATTATAAAATAATACCTAAAGTATATTATATATACTATGATGTTATTATAAATATTTCACAACTGTATTCATTATTCTATACATCTTATGAATGATAATGTCACCATGCGTGCGTACGTACGACTTACCGTCTCCACGTCGTGGTGTAATTTGTTATTCACCACTATGTTATTTGGATGGATATAATTATGAGTAACATGTATATAAATAATGAAAATAACATGATAATTTCTCTGTAAAATTAATATACCATCCAATTCCACACCTTTATGAAAATGATATTGTTTCTCGTGCGTACGTACGGATTACCGTCTCCACAATGCGATGAGATTAATTTCCACATTCACCATTCATCGAAGATTATAAAAATATATATAAATAATTTGTTTTTAATATATTACATGATAATTATACTGGAGACATATGTATATATATATGTACTGACATATATTTTATTCGATTAGTTCCGTTCAATACGCTATGAAAACGAAAACAGCGTTTATGCGTACGTACAGACTACCGTCTCCATAAACATTGTTTTCCATTTCACATATATATGTATTAAGCATAATTATATTATAATTATATATGATATATAAATAATTTTCTATATTCTGGAATTATTTAAATCATGATCTATGTGATACAATCAAGGGTAACAAGTTAAAACACATACGATAAAGAAAGCGATTATTACCCAAAAAGTTAATTTAACATAGAAATTATTATTAAATGGTTAGTAAAAAGTCATAAATTAATAATGTATGATATCATAAATATTAATATGGTTATGGTATAATTTAATAACATACTATGATCTTCATATAGGAGGTTAAACGTACCCTCGACTAATGTAAAGTTCACGGTAATGGGTTTTCATCTCACTCCTTTTTCCCGTGAGATTGATGCCATATTTCCATTATTACCTTTTGAGTGGTGTATGTACTACACATAATTGTATTCTTTGTGTAATACACTTTAATTTATTTATATTTAAATATTCATTGTATGATACTTCTTTCATGGGGTGTATATTTCGTATGTTACCAAATTGGTAAGGGTTAATTTCTCAATCTCATTATTATCCGAGATTGTGTACGTGTAAGTATCTATTAAGAAATATTTATTATCCATATCCAAGTTTCATAAAATATTTTCCAAAGGGATTATTTTGAAGGAACTTTTTACTAAAAAATCATTTTAAATGATTTAAATATTTATTCTTTTAAATCATTCTCATTAATGTCTATGATTTCAATATGGTTTTATGGATTTATTTATATAGACATGAATGTTTTTAAAATGTTAATTACTTTGAAAGGTTTTAAAGTGGTATGGGAAACATTGATTCAAAATATGTCTTTAAATGTCTTCTTTCTAAATTGTGTGACTTTTAAATTAACTCATGAAAAAGGGATATTTCTCTCAAAGAGTTTTACATAATCATTTTCATCTATGCCAACATCTTTTGCTGGATATTAAACTTGTTTGAAGATGATTTATTATGATACAAATCTTCCATATTTTATTGAAGGTTTTGTGATATGTTTGATTGTGGATCTGTTATTTTTATACCATTCATGGTTTAGTGATAATGTATTGATATTTTGTATTCTAGTTTAAATACGAATGTTTATGTTATGTTTAAACCTTTTCATATGAGGAATGAATTGGACTTAGTAAGTGACGGGTGGAGCCCGCTATAGATCCTTGATGCATCGGTAGGTCTCGTGAGAAAAACTAGTGTCTTGGAACAAGGCCTTGAAAAAATCTCATTTGTAGTCTTGGCACACCACCTTGACTATGTGGTTATGATAGTCTAGAATTATGCATTCCATCATTATGAAAATGGTTAGTGATATTGCATGTGATTATTTGACTAGTAGAATATCCATGTGAATAATTAAATGGAATTACATCATTTTATTTTTTCCATATTATGCTGAAGTTCAACTTTAAAAGGATTTTGTTTTAGTTATACATTTCCTTAAATGTTTATGCTTATTTATGAAAGTTTTTGTTGTATTGTTATCCTTACTGAGCATCTGAGCTCACCCCTTTCTATGTTTTATTTTTCATGATTCCAAGAAGTGTATAGTTATTGACATGCAGGGTTAATCCAAGGGATAATGGTGTTCGTGAAGGATTATTTATGTTGTTTTGTATGTTAAGAAGTGTAATGTAACATTCATGTATGTAATCTATTTTCCAAAACAGCTAAAATGATCGGTCCTTCGGGACTTGATCCTTATAATCATGCCAATGTATTAAAATAATGCATTGACTCTGGGAAACTGGGGTCGGGGCATCACAGTTGGTATTAGAGGTATTTTAGTAGTAACCTTGGATGCTAGATTTAGATAAACTCCGATTAGAGTACATATACCTAAGATAGAATTTGAGGATTAGTATAGAATAAATTCCTAGAATTTTGGTAATGTAGAGATTTTGTGAGTTTTCCAAGAAAATACATCCTTGCCTAGATACGAGCAGGTTGAGACGGCTCTGGAATAGATGTACCAAGGGGAAAAACCCAAAAACACCACTTTTATCTAGACTCGAACACGAACTGGTGCACGACAATGGGCCTTGCTGCACTCTTGGTTATGACACTCCTAGGGGATATGCTTAGGATAATTCTCATTTTCATTACAAATCATTATGAAGGGTTTATGAGTATATACATCCTTAATGAAAACATCTCTATGATTATAGATTATATCCATAAACCGTTCAATTTACATTAGGAATTTTAAAAGTTTAGAATTATTCATTTCAATAAATAATCTGACCTAGTTTATGCCATTATATAGAAATGGCCCCCAGTAGAAGGAATGTGAACTCCAACAATACATATGATCCAAAGATTAAGAAGGATCATATCTTTCAGGGTATTAAACCAACATTTAGAAGGGAAATAGTCTCTAATATATTCTCAACATATGGAGAAATAATATAATGTGTTAATAAGATAAGTAAAAAATTCTCTAAGTCATATGGCTTTGAAGGGAAGCAAGAGAAGAAAAGGATGGAAGAGAGAAAGATGGATTAAGGGAAGGGGGAAAAAGAATAATTTTCCCATATGTGATAACTGTGGGAAGAAACACCCTGAAACTGGCCTGAAGCGAATGGGAGTTTGTTTTAAGTGTGGAGAAAAAGGTCACCATGTACATGACTCCAAGGGTAAGAAAAACGTTTCAAATGTACAATGCTTCATCTGCAAGGAGATGGGACACTACATGAAACAATGTACAAATCATCAGAGTATGCCCTAAATGATGTTGTTGGATAATAATCAAGTTATGATACTACCAAAGATGAGGAGGAATGATTGGAATTCTTATGCTAATATTATGAAATTATGTCATTTGAGTGTTGTATCAACAATGTACTGGTTACAATAATTATTGAGTATATAAGGATTGTACTGCAGTACTATTTCATTAAAGACTTGAGATTGTGTGGAACCAAGAAAAGTGACTCAATAGCAGGTTAAATTTTTGGAAAATATATGGTTGAGAGAAAGATAAACCATAATATGGTTCTGATACTGAGGTAGTGATTTTGGAATATTAAATTATTGATTTGGATAAATTGTATTGGATATTTTTGACTACCATGAAACTGATTGATGATTTGTATATTCCATCATTGATGTAGTTTACAAATTTTTTTGATAGAAGGAGTATATCCAGTACTCTATAAGGAATAAGGGAGCATCAATGTAATCAATAAGGTTTTATGGTAATTCAGGATGTTATAGTGCTTTAAAATTATACATGATGAAGGTGTTAACATGTTATTAAGTGGAAAAATGATCTTCATTATGTTTAAATTCCTTATAAATTTTGGACTGTGAGTTTGGACAGAAGTATTTTGGATAATTCTAGTTTGAGATTATTTTGGGATTGCCATAAAAGGACAACTCGGAGGTCCGACGGCAACCCATCGCGTCTGACAAGGCTGTGAGACTTGAACCCACAACCGAAGGGTGACAAGGGTGTATCACCTACCACTGGCACATGTGATATCCTGGATTGAATAATGTAGTCTTTTTAAAAAAATCTGGTAGATGAATTAAAAATTCATTTTTTAACCCTATATGAATAGGATAAATAGAATATTATTTTTAAGTTCTATTATCTTTTAGAGTGAAAGGCGAGTTTGTGGTAGAAATTAGTTAAAAGATGGTACTCTACTTGTCAATGATATATTTTTATTCTTCTCTTATTCTATGAAGAAATTAATTCTTATACATTAGTGAAGGGATCTTAAAACCAAAAATGTGTTATCCTAATACCATATATTTTGTTGAACCGATAGTATTTTAAATCATCATATTTTGATGAATTTAAGGCCCTCAATTTTACATTTTTTTGTGATTGATGACCTCAATCACTACCTATAAATATTTTCGGTTTTCCTCCAATTATATGTCTCTAATTTCCACTAATGTTCTCTTAATATAGATCATAATTTGGTGGTGACCCTTTCATTTCCATTTTCCTCTTATTAAGACTAAATTTTATTAACCTAATTTCTGATGTGGGGTTTACCAAAGGTATTTTATATTTTCAACCTTTTATTTTTGAAAAATAATTTCAAATTATGGGGACGAAATTTATTGAAGTAGGGGAGAATGTAACACCCCAAGCTTCCACGGTACGCTTCTCTTGGAATAATGCAGCAGCATGTGTTGTACGCAACTTTGAGTTCTTACACACACCACAACCAATCAAACTAGCTGTTGTGAATAGTAATACCCACTTTTTAAAATTTTATAAATTCAATCATTCAAAATGGACTTAATTTTTGTATTCGGAATATCAAAATTAGCTTAGGGTGAATTGTTGGCAGTTTTCGGGTAACTTTCATATCTTGATGAATAGTTAAAATTACTAAATTTTAATTAAAACCAAGTTTTTAATCGAAATAATTAACAGTGATAAATTATGAATTTGAGTGAATCTAGAGTGTAATTAGATTATATTTTTACCATTTAATCCAATTTTGGTCATTGGACATAATTTCACATTTAAACTGGATATAAGAAAGTGCCAATATTTTGATAGTAATTATCTCTTAAAAACACGCTTTTCGTTTTAACAACTGGAATTAATTTTAAATAAATTTCTGCCACTTTGTGTTTTGAATTTAGAAAAATGTATTCAATATTTAGAATCAAGAGGTCCAAATTGTTTAAATAGATAACTTTTATTTGTAGACAATTTGAATAATTTTTCTGTAAATATTTTATTTACCATGGTTAAAGCGTAAATCTGGTAAATAAGGGTAAAAAAATAATATTATAATAATAATAAATTACCCTAAAACATTTCCTAACCCTATTGGTTGATTCATGTCCTACCATGGGAATCTTTGGGTCGATTTTGTGACCCCATGGATCCACTTGTAAGTGATAATGACACTTTAAATTAATTAAGTTAAAGTAAATACAAAAACGACAAAAGCATATATCTTTTAGAAAAACAATGTTTACATAGGCTTATATATGTTATATTTTAGACTATAAATATTCATTAGAAATATAAAAAGATTTCCTACATAATGGAATTTTATTTATAATTTTTATACATTTAATTATTAATTTTATTTATGACACAATAATGATGCAGTATTTTCCTTATTATTAAAAGAATCAAATAATTAGTATTATTAATGTCAAAATAAGTATAATTTGAATGTTTTGATGAAATAAAAAATATTTATTGGTTAATAGGACATGTTATTATTTCTTAAATGAATTTTGTTAGAACTAATAAAGTCTTTACGACTTTAAAAAAATCAATTATTAAATAGTGTCAAAATTTGACATAAAGGAGTTTTTAAAAAAAATATTATATTATTAATTGATATTCTATTCTTAAAAATATATGGTTCGGACAAAAGACTTATAAAATGATAGTTGTATTATTAATGGACCACTTGGGGGGTCACTTGGATGTTTATAATAATTTTATTGACTATATAATATAAAAATACCAAGAGACATGGTAAATGTCAAACTATTTAACTAAGAGTTAAATCAAAAAGATAATTTTAATATAGTGACCCAAACCTATTTAAAACCTATTGGATGAGTGGTTTTCGACTTATAACGACCTTAAACTTTAAATAATCTAATTTGTAGCCATTAGAAACTGAATATTAATTTATTATAAAATAATATTTCTAACTTTTCCAAAGGTGCCCCTCACCCCTCTTATAAAAAGGCACTCCCCCTTCACTAAAATTCATAACTTCAAAGACTTTTCGCTCGACCAAACCCTACACAAATATTCTATAAACTTCCCTAACTTCAACCTATAGTCCTTAGTTTGATTAGAAAGCCTACCTATGGATCCCTTTTGGTCAAATCAAAAGGAAGAACCCAAAGAAGAGGTAATGTTTTCACCACCCTCTTTCAAGTTCCTTTCTTCTTCCACTTCTTCTTTACTTGTAATTTCCATTATAAAATAATAAACCTAGCATATTCTACATACTGTGAAGTTATTATTAATATTACACAAATATACTCATTATTCTATCCATCCTATGAATGAAAATGTCACCATGCGTGCGTGCGTACGGCTTACCGTCTCCATGCCGTCGTGTAATTTGTTATTCAACACTATGTTATTTGGATGAATATAATGATGAGTAATATGTATATATATAATGAAAATAACATGATAATCTCTCTGTAAAATTAATATACCATCCAATTTGACACCTTTAAGGAAATGATATTGTCGCCCGTGCGTACAAACGGATTACCGTCTCCATGACGCGATGATATTCATTTCCACTTTCACCATTCATCAACGATTATAAAAATATATATTACTAATATTTTTGTAAAATATGAAATAATAATGCTACTGGAGATATATATATATATATATATGTGTGTGTGTGTGTACTTACATATATTTTATTCACTTAGTTTTGTTCAATACGTTATGAAAATGGAAGCATCGTTTATGCGTGCGTACGGACTACCGTCTCCATAAACAGTGATTTCCATTTGACATATATATCTATTATACATAATTATATTCTAAATATATATGATATATAAATCATTTTTTTATATTCATTAATTATTTAAATCATGATCTATGTGGTACAATAAGGGTGACAAGTTAAAACACGTATGATAAAGGAAGATATTATTACCCGAAATGTTAATTTAACATGGAAATTATAATTTAATTGGTAGTAAAAATTCATAAATGAATAATGTATGATATCATAAATATTAATACGGTTCTGGTATAATTTAATAACATACTAGAATCTTCATACAGGATGTTAAACATACCCTTGACTAAATGAAAGTGAAAGGTAATGGGTTTTCATCTCACTCCTTATTCACGTGAGATTCATGCCATATTTCCAATATTACCTTTTGAGTGGTGTATGTACTGCCCATAATTGTATTATTTGTGTAATACACTTCAATGTATGTGTATTTACATATACTTTGTATGATTCCTCTTTCATGGGGTGTATGTTTTGTAAGTTACCAAATTGGTAAGGGCTAATTCCTCAGTCTCATTATTATCTGAGACTGTTTATGTGTAAGTATCTACTGGGTAATATATATTATCCACGTCCATGTTTCATAAAAGATTTTTCAAAGGGATTATTTTGAAGGAAATTTTTACTAAAACATCATTATAAATGTTTTAAATATTTATTCTTCTAAATATTTTGCGTTAATGACTATGTTTTCAAAATGGTTTTTAAGGATTTATTTATATAGACATGAATGTTTTTAAAATGTTAATTCCTTTGAAAAGTTTCAATGGGACACTTTGATTAAAAATATATCTTTAAATGTATTCCTTTTAAAATGTGTGACTTTTAAATAATTTCATGAAAAAGGGATATTTCTCTCAAAGAGTTTTACAAAATCATTTTCATCTATGCCAACATCCTTTGATGGATTTTAAACTTATTTGAAGATGATTTATTATGATAAAAATCTTCCATATTGTATTGATGGTTTTGTTCTATGTTTGACTGTCGATGTATTATTTTTCTACCATTCATGGGTTAGGGATAAATTATTTACATTTGATATGATCGTTTTAGTACGAATGTTTATGTTATGTTTAAACCTTTTCATATGATGAATGAATTCCGATTAGTAATTAATGGGTGGAGCCCACAATAGCTCCTCGATGCATCGGTAGGTCTCATGAGACAAAATAGTGTCTCGGCACAAGACCTTGACAAAATCTTATTTGTAGTCTTGGCACAAGGCCTTGACTATGTGGTTATGATAGTGTGGCATTATCCATTCCATCATTATGAAAATGGTTAGTGATATTGCATGTGATTATTCGACTAGTAGAATATCCATGTGAATAATTAAATGGAATTTCTTCATTTTATTATTTCCATGTTATGCTAAAATTGATGTTTAAAAGGCTTTTGTTTTAGTAATATATTTCCTTAAATGTATCTACTTATTTATGAAATTTTCAGTTGTATTGTTATCCTCATTGAGCATCTGAGCTCACCCCTTTCTATGTTTTATTTTCCCCAGGATTCCAAGAACTGTATTGTGATATGCAGGGTTAATCCAAGGGATAATGGAATTCGTGAAGGATTATTTATTTTGTTTTATATGATAATATGTGTAATGTAACATTCATGTATGTAATCTATTTTCCAAGACTGGTAAACCAATCAGTCCTTTGGGAATCGATTCCTTGTAATCATTCCAATGTATTAAAATAATGCATTGGCTCTAGGTGACTGGGTTCAGGGTGTTATATATAAGATGTGTATTAAGGTTTTATATCATTTAATTGTGAGTTCAATTTAAATTTATTCCATGAAAATGCACATCATGAATCGTGGTTACAAGACATGTAGTACTTTATTTTTACTTATATTTGGATCAAAACCTAGTCATTTTATCCTAGATTTCACCAATCTATTCTAATATTACTCTAACTTAATCTATATTATGGAAACCTAACCTTGGATACCTCCCAATTAGTGCTTCAATTAACATCAAGATCTTAACTCTTCATTGTTTAGATGAATTTTAGGATGATGATACAACAATCATGTAAGGTTTCTTGATTGATTTTTAACCATTGACCATTTATATTGAGTGGTGGTCCACCTTCCTTTTGAATTTCAATGTTCCCATAAGTAAATACTTTAATTACCATAAGGGGTCTTGAAGATCCAGAGTTTTGCTTCCAAGGGAAAATTTTCAATCTAGGGTTAAATAGTATGACCTTATTTACAGGAAACAAATGTGTGTTGAAATGCATTGATGATTCAATTTGTTTTTTTTCTTTATAAATAATGTCATTTTATTAAGAATATTTTCTGATCACTTACGATTGATTCAATTTTAGCATCCCAACTTCCCCATCTTTTTGAGAATCTATATTGATCTTTTAATTTCCCAATTTGAGAAATGATAAATATATATTAGAAAATAATATGGGTTTACATATACAAATTAGAATGGTGTGGTAGTAATATGTGTTTTTGAGAAATGTTGTATTACCATAATTCATCATCTAATTTTAGACTTCAATCCCTATGACATGTGTTTATAGCCTTTTATAGTATTTTATTGATTTACTGATTTGACAATTCAACTTTCCTTCTTGTTTGTGGGCGGTAGAGAGTTTATTTGATATACCTGATTCCATATTTCTCTTTCATTCCTTTAACAAAAATAATTTTATAATTTTTTCCATTATCACTAATGAGTTATCTGGGAAATCTAAATCGTTCAAACACATTATTCTTTAATAAATTCATTACTACCTTTGTTGTGTTATGAGAAATGGTTTCAGATTCTACCCATTTATAATTATAGCCAATTCGAATAAGGATATATGACATTCTTGGTCAATTGGTAAATATCCCCATGAAGTCTATTCACCACATTTATATGATTATGACTTCCATGATTAGGATTGTGGGCATTTTATTCTTTTTTCCAATGGTCCTAGTTTGTTGGAACTGATAACATCTTTGAAAATAATCCCTTGCATCTTGGAGTATTGTGGACAGATAAGATCACATTGTAAGATATTTTCTATTATGTGATCTGGTACAAGTAGTACTCTAGCTGGTGACCTATGAAACATAACAAACACACTTGTGATTTCATCCTCATGGATGAAACACTGCAATTATCCATCAGCACAATGCTTAAAAATGAGTGGTTCATCCTAATAGTATTGTGAAGCCTCAACTAAAAATATTATTCTTCGTTAATAAGAACTTCTTGGGTGTAAAAATACAATGTATAGGTAATTTTCAATATCTAAAAAGCACAATATTTCTTTTATGTTTAAGGGAGTTTCATCATGGAAGTTGACCTTGTTGACTAGATCGTCATATTCCCTTATAAGTGGTGGTGGATGTTGGATTAAAAGGTTAGTGACAAAATTTTATGATCCTTTTTTATCCGTGATGATGATGTAATGATTTTGAGGTAATAGGATCAACCTTGTTAGTCTGGGTTTGGAATCAATTTTATTTATCAAATATTGTAGGGTCGCATGGTCAGTGTACACAAAAAACTTCAACAACACTAGATAAGAGCATAATTTCTCAAAATCAAAGACAAATACTATTATATCCTTATCTTTAGTAATTTATTTCACATGAGACACATTCAGTGTAGGACTAGAATAGAAGATAAGTAAAATTGTGTTTCGCATTCACTGTCCAAAAACAATGTCAACGACAAAGTCACCAGCGTCACACATTAATTAAAATTCTTTTTCACAGTCTAGTGAAATAAAAACATGAGATTCTACTAGGATTTTCTATAAAGCGTTGAATTCCTAAAAACATTATTTATTGAATATAAATGGGGTTTATTTTGTTAAAAACTATGTCTTAGGGAGGAAAATTTTCACAAAATATTTAACAAATCACCTATAGAATCCCACATATCCTAGAAAGAAACTTCTTCCTTTGACTCTTGAGGGATCATGTAATTAATTTATCAACTGTATTTTATTAGGATCCCCATAAATGACATCCTTTTAAATATTTTGTCCAAGGATTATGCCTCCATGAACCATTATGTGGAATTTTTTCATGTTTCAAACTTGGAACTTCTCTTCTCATCAATATAGGAAAAACTAATTATTTATTTGGTTGACCTTGAATGATCTTCCATAAATAGATGATTCAACCATGAAAATTTATTGAAATTCATTCACCATATCATAGAATATATGTTTCATTCATATTTGAAGATTTTATGGTGCATTACACATATAGAACAACAATTTCTTGTTGGCAATGCTATAAAATGGACAAGTAAATGTTATTTTGGAGTAATCATTTGGGTTGACTGCACTATGATTGTATCCAAAATACCCATAGATAAAATATTAAAAATCATGACCTATGATACTTTCAATAATTTAATCCATGAAGGGAATGCATAGTATTTTTTCTGGTTTGTTGTATTCATATTTATGTAGTCCTCACATACTCTCCAACAAGAGATGTTGTGAGGTGAGGTTAGTTCATCTTAAACAATTTTTTCTACTATGAGGCCACTTTTCTTTGGTAAAACCTCCAGCGGGCTCACCGACATACTATCAAAGATTTAAATGTTTATTATTACATAAATAAGTTTCAATACGTCCTTATTGTTAAGTCAAAAGTCTTCCTTTTGACTTCTATATCATGTTTTGGAAATCACAAATGTATTTTATCATATGTTTGTAAATTAAAAATTGTCTTTTATCATGTTTATCGTATCGTACAATGTTGATCGTACCGACCATATCGTATCGTACTGACTCTGTCAATCGTACCATACTGACTCTGTCAATCATATCGTACTGACTCTGTCAATCGTACCATACTGACTCTGTCAATCGTATCGTACTGACTCTGCTATTCAGATATTCATTATTTGATTTGGTACTTAGTCAAAAACACTCATTACATATGAATCGTACGCATGTTCTTTATTTCTTTATATCTCTTGTCCTAACAAAACGATGTCGTTGAGTCAGTTACAAACTAATCAAAACGATGTCGTGCTTTCTGTTTCAACATGACCGTTGGAGGAAATATGACCGTTGGAACCCAAGGCCTATAAATAGGAGGTCATTTGAAGCTGAGAGAATGATGATGAACAAAGAGAACGAATGAAGAGACTCTGTGAACTACCAAGATTCTAGATAGAGACACTGTGACTTCTCTCATCTGCCTTGTGCGCCCGATCATCGTATCGAGGGAATTCAAGTAATTGAAAGACAGAGGTGCCGATTACATACAATATCGAGGGCTGTCGGGGATAGGAAGACAGACGTGCCGATCATCGTATCGAGGGCTTCCTGGGATAGGCAGACAGACGTGTCGATCATCGTATCGAGGGCTGCCGGGGATAGGCAGACAGACGTGCCGATCATCGTATCGAGGAATCACCAAGGTGTTGGTGAGACAGACCTTTTATCCTAGGTGAAAGGATAACCCTTCTCTTTGGGTTAAAATAATTGTATTACTTTTACATTTTCATTGTTACTTGTATTAGAAAGGGATTTGTATTGTTTCCTTTCTTCTTTACATATTCAATTGTAATTGTTTCAATTACAATCATTCTATTACTTTTTGTATTGATTGATTCTATGCGCTTTAAGGTAGAATCATTCATCTTTGTATTACTCTGATTATTGTGTTCACCTGGAATACAATTGTTTTACTTTACATTAGTATTACAATACATCATACCTTTTATATTCAATACAATTGTGGGTGTTTGTATTTGTATTAGTTTAAGATCATTTAAACTAATCTCTTTGTTGCTAAAACTCAATGGTTTTTAAAACTATAATTCACCCCCCCCCTCTTGTATTGTTCCATCTAATAGACATATATATCTACTACTCGATCCAACAATTGGTATCAGAGGCGGTTTTCCACTGATTTGTATTACTAGCTTTATTTCTTATTACTATCTTGAATACTTACTACACTAACGTGTGGAGTGGAAAAGTTGTTTTTGTTGTATTAGATGGCAGGAATGAATATTGGATCAAAAGATAATCTGAATCCTTCTAGACCACCAATCTTTTATGGGAATGATTATGAGTATTGGAGAGATCCTATGAAGACTTTCGTTATCAATACTGGTGTAGACAATTTTATTATGCTTACTGGGGGTTACAAAATTCCTGACAAAAAAGTTAGTACTTTCACCAATCAAGAGATGCAAGAATATCAACTGAATTACAAGGTATGCAATAATTTATTATGCTCTATGACCAGGAATATATATAGTCAGATATCTTCATGTGAAGCAGCCAACTGTATTTGGAAGAAATTAGAAGTTACTCATTTTGGTACATCCAAGGTTATAGAAACAAGGAGAGCAATGCTTCGAGCAGAGTATCATGGATTTGTTTTTCCTTATGGAGAGCCAGTATGTAAGGTGCAACAAAGGTTTATGACAATTTTCAATATCTTACAATCTATGGGAGAAAATGGTCTTGATGATGAAGCTCTTGTTGACAAGATTATAGATATAATGCGAAATGAATGGGAGTCAAAAAGGACAGTTATTGATGAAAACAGAAAAGTCTCCCAGATTACTCTTGATGAACTCTTTGGAACTCTTCTACAGCATGAGACAAGAATGAAGAGAGATGCTGATTTCAATAAGAAGAAGAATGGGAATGGAAGTGTAGCCTTTGCATCTAAAGCTAAAACACCTGAAAGGATTACAAGGTCTAAATCCAAGAAAGTTGTTATATCTGATTCAAGTGACTGTAATATTCCGGATAATGAGTTAGCCAATCTTGCTCGAAGGATGAACAAGATTGTGGGAAAGAAAGATTTCAATATAGATTCAAAAAGAATGATAGGAAAGATTCATAGGTAACTTATTATGAATGCAAGAAAGCAGGACATATAAGGTCTGATTGTCCTTTACTGAAGAGGAAATATAGAAAGGACAAACACTCTAAAAGAAACAAGAAAAGGTTTTATAAGACAAAGAAAGTCTTGAAAGCAAATGATACGTGGAGTGCAAGTTGCAGTGATTCCTCAGATGATTCTTTAGAATATGAGACATCAGGAAAAAAGAATATTGGACGTCTAGCCATACTACCAATTGAATATCATTGTCTCATGGCTAAGGTACATAATACTGAAGTTGTTTAAAATGTCTCTTTAAATGAAAATTATATTGATAATAGATATTATGAATCTTCAAATGATGAATCTTCATCATCAGATGATGATACTTTACCTTCTTTCGAAGAGGTCTCTAGATTTTCTAAGTTGCTTGAAAATGAAAATTCTAAACTCAAAAAGAGATTTGAAAAAGCAAATTCTAGAATTTCTATTTTGACTAAAGAAGTATCAGATCTTTCTAATGATCTTGATGTGAAAACTTATGATTTTGAAAGTATTTTAAAAACCCTTGAGAAAGTTAAATCTGATAAGGATAAACTTTCTAAGGATCTTGAAACTGTAATTTCAAAGAAAAATATTTTAGAGCCTAACTCTAGTTCAAATTCAAATGTTTTAGAAAATAAGAATTTGTTTTTAAAACAAAAGTCAGAGATTTTATCTTTGAAAAAGTGTTTTTCAAACTTTACTCATGGAAAAGAAAACATTGATAGGATGTATTCTCAAATTAGACCTTTGAGAAATCGTTCTGGTCTTGGTTATACTTATTCCAAACCTGTTTTTAGAAATAACTATTTTGTTCCTCAAAAAACCATTTTCTGTTCTAAGTGTCAATATGGTGGACATTGGAGAAGAGATTTTTCTCTTAACAAAACTCAATCTTTAGGATTTCATAAAGCTCATTTTTCAAAACAAATGTGGATTCCTAAAATTCTTTTATCTAACCCTTCTAGATCCAAACAAGTTTGGATTCCAAAAAACTAATTGTTTCTTTTTCAGGAAAAGGAGAAGTGTACCAACAAGAACATTTGGTACATGGATAGTGGTTGTTCTCGACATATGACTGGAAACAAAGATCCTTTTGAAAAAGTTATCAAAAAAAAATGTGGAAAAGTTACCTTCGGAGACAATGCTCATGGAAAGATTGTTGGTATAGGTAATATTATTTTTCTTGGAAAAGTTATTATTTCAAATGTTTTGTTTGTTAAAGGTCTTAGGCACAATCTCATCAGCATAAGTCAATTATGTGATGAAGGTTACCTTGTGAATTTTAGAAATGATAAGTGTCTAGTTCACAATTCCAAGGATAAGTTCATTCTATCTGCCCATAGGCAAGAGAATGTTTACACTATTAACATAGAAGACCTTAGGAACCAAAACTTACCTTGCTTAAGTGTAATAGAAGACAAATCATGGCTATGGCATAGGAGACTAGGACACTGTAATTTGAGAAACCTAAGTAAACTCTCAAATAAAGGACTTGTAAAAGGGCTACCGGATCTTAGATATGATTCTTCAAAAGTCTGTGATCCTTGTCAATTTGGAAAGCAACATAAAACTAGCTTTAAATCAATTAATGAAGTCTCAATTTCTAATGAATTACAGCTTGTGCATATGGATCTGTTTGGTCCTTCACAATCTGGAAGCATTGGAGGCAAATACTATGTATTTGTTTTAGTTGATGACTTTACTAGATTTACATGGGTCTATTTTCTAACAAAGAAATCTGAAGCCTTTTCCTATTTAAAAACTTTTAGAGCCCAAGTTAAAAATGAGAAAAACCTACCATTGATAACTATTCATAGTGATCATGGTGGTGAATTTCAAAACTCAGATTTTGAAACATTTTTTAGTAAGAAAGTTATTACTCACAATTTCTCAGCTCCAAAAACTCCTCAGCAAAATGGTGTTGTTGAAAGAAGAAATCGTATTCTTCAGGAAATGACTCGAACCATGTTGAGTGAATACTCAATTGCTAAGCACTTTTGGGCTGAAGCTGTTAGTACTTCATGTTATACTATAAATCGTGTTTTAACTAGACCATTTCTTAATAAAACCCCTTATGAGTTATGGACTGGCCGAAAACCTAAAGTTTCATACTTCAAATTTTTTGGATGCAAAGTATTCATTCTGAATACCAAAGATAATCTACACAAATTTGCACCAAAATCCAATGAAGGAATCTTTCTAGGCTATTCTACAACCTCTATGGCTTATAGAGTTTTCAATAAAAACACCTGTACTGTTGAGGAAACAGTACATGTAAAATTCGATGAAACTGATCCTTTTGTTTTCAACAAACCCAATCCTATATCCTCGGATGTGTTTTCTAAAAATTTTTATCACCTTTATTAGAAGAACATTCTGATAAAGAAAATGTTCAAGAAATTATTCCTGAAACATTTACCACATAAGATTTTCTACCATATGTTGATGAACAGGTTTTACAAAACCCAAATCAATTGTTTCTTAGAAATCATCCCAGTGATAACATCATTGGTGATGTAAATCAACCTGTAAGGACCAGAAATTCCTTATGAAATGAAATAGAACATCTTGCTTTTCTTTCCCAATTTGAACCTAAAAGTCCAAGTGAGGCCTTAGGTGATGATGATTGGATCAAATCAATGCAAGATGAACTAAATGAATTTGAAAGGAATCAAGTCTGGACTTTAGTTGAAAGACCTAAAGAAACAACTGTGATTGGTGTAAAATGGGTTTTCAGAAACATGTGTGATGAAAATGGAATCATTGTAAGAAATAAAGCAAGACTTGTTGCTAAAGGCAATAATCAACAAGAGGTAATAGACTATGAAGAAACATATTCTTCTGTAGCTAGACTTGAATCTATTCGTATTCTATTAGCCTTCGCAGCATATTTCAATTTCAAACTATTTCAAATGGATGTCAAATGTGCTTTTCTAAATGGTTTTGTTCAAGAAGAAGTTTTTGTCGAACAACCTCCTGGATTTCAAGACGCAAAACATCCTGATCATGTTTTTAAACTTACCAAGGCTCTATATGGTCTTAAACAAGCCCCTAGAGCATGGTATGATAGACTTACAGGATTTATTTTACAAAACAATTATACAAAAGGTACAGCAGATCCAACTCTTTTTATCAAAATGGAAAACAAAAATTTTTTGATTGTCCAAAGCTATGTTGATGACATCATATTTGGATCAACTCAGAAATCTTTAACTGATTCTTTTGCAAAATTAATGAAATCTGAGTTTGAAATGAGTATGATGGGTGAGTTAACATTCTTTCTAGGTTTTCAAATTTCTCAAAAACCAGAAGTAACTTATATATCTCAACATAAGTATATCAAAGATTTACTCAAAAAGTATGTATTTGACAAAACTAAAAGTATTAGCACCCCAATTGGTACCTCAAATACTCTTGATCTTGATGAAACTGGGAAACCAGTAGATCAAACAAATTTTAGAGGTATGATAGGGAGTTTGCTATACATGACAGCTAGTCGACCCGACTTGATGTTTTCTATATGCTTATGTGAAAGATATCAATCTAATCCAAAAGATTCTCACTTAAAATCCATAAAGATAATCTTTCGGTATTTAAAAGACACTATGGATTTAGGTCTTTTCTACTCTTCTGGAAATAATTTTGTTTTAAAAAGTTTTTCAGATGCTGACCTTGGTGGAGTAGAATGGATAGAAAAAGTACATCTGGAACATGTCATTTCTTAGGAGATTCTTTGGTTTCTTGGTCCTGCAAGAAACAACACTCAGTAGCACTCTCCACTGCTGAAGCTGAATATGTAGCAGCTGGAAGTTGTTGTGCTCAAGTATTGTGGATGCAGCACACACTCACTGACTATGGTTTGAGTTTCTCCAAAACTCAAATTCTTTGTGATAATATGAGTGCCATAGCTCTTAGTAAAAACCCAGCACATCACTCTCGTGAAAAACACATAGATGTTAGGCATCACATTCTTAGAGATCACACACAAAAAGTAGATATTATTTTACAATTCATCGGAATGCAATAACAACTTACTGACATTTTTACAAAACCTTTACCTTCTGATAGATTTGAATATATAAAAAAGAAGCTAGGAATGATTACATTAAAATAATCATTCATATCTACTTCCTGTTTTACATCTCTCCTAATAGGAAGAAACTCTTCGTAGAAAGGGGGAGGACATTCCTTTCTATATCTTTATGTTTCTTTTTATCTTATGATCATTATCTATTTACTCTCTCAATATGTGTATTTTTTTATGTTTATCGTATTGACAGTTTTTATCATATCATTCATTTTTCCCTTCTGTTTATCGTATTGACAGTTTTATCGTTTCGTTCATTTTTCCTCTTTATCGTATTGACAGTTTTATAGTATCATTTACTATCGACCGATGATGGTAATCAAATTCATTTCCATCGTATCAATCAATCTTGGTATTGAATCGACCGATGATGGTATTGTATTTATTTTCCATCGTATCAATAGTTTTGTATCGACCGATGATGGTATTGAATTTCTTTTCCATCGTACCAATCAATCAATAGTATTAAATCGACCGATGATGGTATTGAATTTCTCTTCCATCGTATCAATAGTTTTGTATCGACCGATGATGGTAATGATTTTCTTTTCTATTGAATCGACCGATGATGGTATTGAGATTGTTTTCCATCATACTTTCAGTTCATGGTAACGAGATTGTTTGCCATCGTATTGTCAGTTCATGGTAACAAGATTGTTTTCTATCGTACGGCCAGTTCATAGTAATGACTTTGTTTTCCATCGGCATGATGATGTTTTTTTTCTGTTTTCTTACGATTGTATTTCCTTTTGATTGATATCAAAACCAACAATTACCGTATGTTCTCTGAAAGTTTTTTTCCCATTTTTTTTAAAAAAAATTCAATCCTAACCATTGATCTGGTTTTCTCTAATCTTGACCGTAGAAGATCAATGTTCACCCTTTTTCGACCATATAAGATCAACAGTCACCTCTTTATCGCCTATAAATAGCCCCCCTCCCCTCCCCAAACCCACATTGGTTTTTCAGGATTTCAGGCGAAGCTCTGCTCCACCAGCTATAAATCATCGTACGATCTTCTCATCGGCAGAACCTTTATGTCTCAATCTTCTGCTAATACTCCCGCCGAAATGTCTTCAAAGACTTTTACAAAAAAATACTTTAACAGAGAAAGGTTAGTATCTCGAGATTTTTTCGATAAGTACGATTCTACAATCAGGAGGATCATTTTGTTTCAAGGATGGGAACATCTGTGTGTTGAAAAGCCTGATTCTCAAGATCATGTTCTTTTTGATGAAGTTTGTCAGTTTTACAAAACCGTTTCTTTCGACAAAGACATGACTATAAACATTGCTGTGTACGATAGAAAATTGTCTATGTCTGTGAAACAAGCGGCACATTTTCTGAATGTTTCTGTAGAAGGGGGTTCTTTCTTTCCATCGCACAAACTACCAGAGGAAGTTGGTACGTTTAATAGAGAAAGTGCTGAAAAGACTTTGTTTGTTATTAATGAAGAAAAGAGAAAAGTGTATCATCTTTCTCCAGACAATCGTTTTGTAACTTTATGGATGCAAGGGTTTCTTATCCCAAGGAAAGGGGATAGAGAAACTCTGAAAGTTTCTGATATCTTTATGCTTGACTATCTGGTGAATATGAGAAAATTAAATCTCATGGGATATGTTTTTGAAACCATTAAGAATGTCAAGACAGGAGGGATTAAGTCCCAGATGATTATGTATCCAGCTATCCTTACGAAATTCATTCTTGAGAGTATGAAGTTTTGTAACATTCCTTTGAAAGGAAAACCCATGGATTTGAGGCCATCATGGATTAGTAAGAGTACGATGTAAAAGATGAATGTTTGTTTTGATCCGAATTCAAAACTTTTTGTCAGAGATGTAGAAGCTGAATTGGCTCAGAATCAATCGGCACCTATGCCAGCCAAAGACATTCAATCTACCGGTGTTACTCAAAAGTCTGATCCGCAAGCCAGTTCAAAGCCGAAGAAGAAGCCAAGGTATAGAAAGGAGGTTGTAGCAAAATGGAGAAAGGATAAGGAACAGAGAAAAGAAGGTGATCTGAAGTTTGGTCTTGACCCTGCTGAGGCTTTTGCAGAAAGATTAAGGGTAGAAGAAACCCTTCAGGCTGAAAAGAAGAAGAAGGTTCTTTTGAAAAGAAAGGCTCAGTACTTTGATGTCTCTAAAGTCTTGAAAGCAGTTGAGGATGCTAGTGCCCAACTAACAGAAGAAGTGCATCAAGAGCCCATCGTACAGAGTCTCCCTGAGAAAAAAAAACAAAAACAAGTGATGGAAGAGATAGAAGAAGTGGAAGAAGAAGAAGGAGACTTTCTTTTAGAATTTCTTCAAAGATCAAAGAAGAGTAGAGAGGAATCGGTTCAAAAGCTGAGTGAAGGTGTTCAACAAACTCCTCATGCCGATCAGGCACGATATCCGGACATAATGTCATCTCAAGAAAAGCAAGGTACTCAATCCTCTCACTCTGATAAAGTTGTTATCATTAGTAACAAAGTGGAAGAAGAAAGAAAGCAGAAAGAAAAATCAAAAGGAAAACAACCAGTTGTTGACTCAAGCAGATCGTATGAACTAGCATCGTATGATGAAGATACAGATTCAGAGCATACAATCTCTCTCAAGAAAAGTGATTACATTGTTCATGTTTTGTGAAGGGTTGAGAAGACTATTCCCTATTTCCCGAGGCTGGAAGGGAAGATTGATTTTAATACTGACAATCAAAAGAAGAAGTTTGTCTCTGTGAAAGAATTAAGGAAGAATGTTTTGTCAGTAGAATCCAATTTGAAAGTTCTATCAGAAAGCTCGATTGCTCATAAGAAGGCATGCAATAAAATGACCAAGTGGTCGTACAAAACAGAGAGCTCAATCAATGATCATGAGATAGAAATTGAAGATATAAGAAGGTTATAAAATGAGCTTGGAATTTCTTTCAACAAGCTTGACAAAGAAACGGTTGAAAGGTTGAACCTTTTGTCTTCTCAAAGAGCCGATGTTCCTTCAGTGAAAGATTTGAAAGAGAGAATGAATGTTTTTCAATCTGAATTCTCGAAGGTTTTATCTTTCAAAGATGAAATGGTTTTGCTAAAGAATCAAAATTCTGTGTTATCCAAATACAACAAGAATCTGCAAAACAGAATTGATACCCATGAAGAAGTAATCAGAGTCCAGGAGGAGACTATCAGAAATCAAGATCAGATTTTTGCGGACCAACAAGAGATTCTCAAAACTCAGGGAGAATCAATTTCTGAAGACAAGAAGGAGATCAAGAAGATGAAAGTTGTTCTTCATGGACTTATAAAGAAGGAGAAGGAAAGAGAAAACAAATGATTGCTGTATTTGTTTTCTTTTGGAACTTGTCTTTGTTTTGTAATGGCTCTTATGATCCTTCTCTTTTATCCTTTGTCTTGTATTGCTTCACTAACTCTTTTAGACAAATTCAAGATTATTCCTTTCTTTTTGTAAATCACAAAGGGGGAGAATTTTTACAAAGGGGAGAATGTTTTACAAAGGGAAAGAATGCATTACAATGCTCTTAAGGAAAATCTACGAATACAATCCTTAGGAAAGTCCATACCTAAGGGGGAGTTAGTTGTATTCAATTTCTTATTCAAAAGAGTTTTCAATAACTCAGGGGGAGATAAGTATTTCTTGTTATATTTACTTTGTGTTTTGTGCTTTCCAAAAAGGGGGAGATTGTTAAGTCACAAGTATTCCTTTTGACTTCTATATCATGTTTTGGAAATCACAAATGTATTCTATCATATGTTTGTAAATTACAAATTGTCTTTTATCATGTTTATTGTATCGTACAGTGTTGATCGTACAGACCATATCGTATCGTACTGACTCTGTCAATCGTACCATACTGACTCTGTCAATCGTATCGTACTGACTCTGTCAATCGTACCATACTGACTCTGTCAATCGTATCGTACTGACTCTGCTATTCAGATATTCATTATTTTATTTGGTACTTAGTCAAAAACACTCATTACATATGAATCGTACTCATGTTATTTATTTCTTTATATCTCTTGTCCTAACAAAACGATGTCGTTGAGTTAGTTACAAACTAATCAAAACGATGTCGTGCTTTCTGTTTCAATATGACCGTTGGAGGCAATATGACCGTTGGAACCCAAGGCCTATAAATAGGAGGTCATTTGAAGCTGAGAGAATCATGATGAACAAAGAGAACGAATGAAGAGACTCTGTGAACTACCAAGATTCTAGAGAGAGACACTGTGACTTCTATCATCTGCCTTGTGCGTCCGATCATCGTATCGAGGGATTTCATGTAATTTAAAGACAGAGGTGCCAATTACCTACAAAATCGAGGGTTGCCGGGGATAGGCAGATAGACGTGCCGATCATCGTATCGAGGGCTGCCGGGGATAGGCAGACAGATGTGCCGATCATCGTATCGAGGGCTGCCGGGGATAGGCAGACATACGTGTCGATCATTATATCGGGGAATCACCAAGGTGTTGGTGAGATAGACCTTTTATCCTAGGTGAAAGGATAACCCTTCTCTTTGGGTTAAAAGAATTGTATTACTTTTACATTTCGGCTGTTACTTGTATAAGAAAGGGATTTTTATTTTTTCATTTCTTCTTTACATATTCAATTGTAATTGTTTCAATTACAATCATTCTATTACTTTTTGTATTGATTGATTCTATACGCTTTAAGGTAGAATCATTCATCTTTGTATTAATCTGATTATTGTGTTCACCTTGAATACAATTGTTTTACTTTACATTAGTATTACAATACATCATACCTTTTATATTCAATACAATTGTGGGTGTTTGTATTTGTATTAGTTTAAGATCATTTAAACTAATCTCTTTGTCGCTAAAACTCAAAGGTTTTTAAACCTACAATTCACCCTCCCCCTCTTGTATTGTTCCATCTAAAAGACATATATATCTACTATTCGATCCAACACTTATTAACTACTTATTTCATTGTTATAGTGAGTCACCTATGTTGTTAGTGTTCGGGTTTTGCACCATCTTCTAATAAAATATTATGTGAGCACAATGATAGATTGATTCCTATGATATCATCCAATCCCCAAAAAAATTGACTATTGATATCCTTGTACAACTTAAATTAATTTATACTCTTGTGAAAAAGATTTATTTGAGTTTATGTTTACTAGTAGTGCATTATTAGTCTCTAGAAAGGAATACTTGCATTTACTAGGGAGGGGTTTTAGTTCCATCGTTAGTGGCTGAATGACTAAAGGTATGAAAGGTTAGATGACGTACCTTGAAATAAGTCCTATATAGATTAATTCCTCAATTTCATATCCATCCTCCTAATCAGGGTGGTTTCACTACACTACTCTTCAATGATTAATTATCCTTTAGTTTCATCTATGAGAAGGATACCTTGACATTCTAAAGACTAATCTATTTTTTCTGCGTTTTCTAGGTCAGACTAAACTTTTTCTTCACCTACTTGGAATACATATATTCCATGATTTTCATCAATCAATTTCATCTCAGTGGTAAGGAATGGTCATCCTTGGATGATAGGTATGTCTCCATCCTCTTCCACTTCTAGAATAAGGAAGTATGTTGGAAAAATTAACTTGTCAAATTTCACTAGGACATCCTTGAGAAGTCCTCCGGGTTATATTTCAAATCATTCATCCAATTGGAGTTTTACTATATTAATTTTGAGTTCCTTTAGTCCTATCATGAAGAATACACTCATCGGTATGAGGTTGATGTAGGATCCCAAATCGCATAAGGATCTTCCGAAGTTACATTCTCTTATTGTGCGTGGGACTCAGAAAATTCAAGGATCATTCATTTTTGGAGGAATAGTTTTTAAAAAATAGTAGAGCATTCTTCATTTAGAAGGATTACTCCCAGGTCTTCCATTTTTTTTATAGAAAGTGGTTCCTTAATAAATTTTGGATAGGAATACAATTGAGTGATTCCCACAAATAAGGAAATGTTGGAAAAAAATTTCTAGAACATTTCAAAAAAAAATTATTGTATTATCCTTCAATCCTTCAATGCCTCACTCTTTATGGAAAAGGGATGAGTGGTTTGTAAGATGGTGGAACAATATAAGAATATTTTTTGGGATATTCTTGAATTGTATCTTTTTTAGATAGTAGTTCTTATAGAATTTTCTACAATGCAATTTTAAATGATTTTTCATCATTTTTTTCTTTGAAAATTTTATTTTTTTGGTTTCCTTATATTTATTTTCCTCTCCTTCACATGATTTCTGAAAGTATAACACTTTTACACTCATCAATACCTCTTCCTTTCCCTCTTATTTTTGGTTTTCCCCTATATTACTCGGTAGAGTTACTGGTAATATATCTAATAAGGCCTTTGAGATCTGACCCATTTGATGTGAGAGGTTATGAAGAGCCTTCTTTTTATTTTTAATTTCAATATCATTGGTGGTATTATTTTGATCTGACTTCTGAAAAATGGTTGAATGTATATTTTCCAATTTGTTTTTGAAGTGGAACGACTGGTTGTGGAGGTTTTGGTGGAGATGATTGTAATTTTTGTTGTTCTCTTGGAGGGAAGGGTTTTTGTTATGTTGTTTGATGAGGTGGTCTAAGAAAAGGATTCAATGGAAGATATCCAGGTGGTCCATGGTTCTTGAATGGTGCCCCACCACTTCATTATTGGTAGTACCCTTGATTGTTTTGCTACTATTTTTTTACAGTCCTCTATTGATAATATTGTTGAAGTTGGAGAAATGTTTTACTTTGATGATTGTAATTAATGTAATTATGATCATGGAATAGTTGTTCCTCGACACCTACGGTGGATTCATGATATAGATGTGGGACACCATACATTTCTCCATATTGAATTTCTATTACAGTTACAGGAGGCTGAGGTGGGGAACATGGTAGATGAAAGGATTCATGCTTCATAGGTAAGGCCTCAACTTGGGAAGCTAACCAATTATTGTCTTCAACAGTAATTATTCCACACCGAGGTTGTCCATAATAATATTTACATATACATCTATTATAAGATTATTCATCAAAAATATCTCGGGTTACCATGGGTTTTTTAATAATTATCCTTCCAACAAAATCACCATCAACATGTGAGCAAGAAGCTAGTTGGAATCCTTTGTGACATATTTGGAGTTGTATCGACATATCACATCTATGACATGGGAATTTAGATTGAGTTCCGTAAAATGATACCATGTTTCCCATGTTTATTCTCCATTAGTTTTATCAATATTTTGGATGTCATTCCATAATTTCCAAGAAAGGAATTTTTGGAAGTACTTGTTCATAAATTTCTTATCTAAATCATCCCATGTATTGATGGACTTGGGAGCTGGACTTTTGAGAAAATCATTGGCTTGACCTCATAGGGAAAAGGGAAATAGTCTTACTCTTATAGAATCTGAAGATAATCCTTTTTTTAAAAGGTATCTCATACTTAGTGGAATATTGTGATATGTTCATGGGGATCTTCACATTTATGTCTACTTAATTGGCTCATATTCTATATCATATAAATGAGTCTAGGTTGGATATCCACTGTTTTTTCTATAATAGGATGGAATAAAATGATGGGTGTAGCCCCATGGATTAATGAAAATCAATAATTCATGATGGTTCATTATTGATGCATTGGATACTCTCCATGTATTACAGGTTTCATATTTTTCATGTTTGGTTGGTTTGGTCCTACAAGATTTCTTAGGTTAACTAATTTTGAAAGGTGGTGTGTAGAAAAGTACATTTAGATTTATGGTTTGAAGAAACGTTTCTCTTATGCACCTAGGATCATTAAATGAGTCAAATGGACCTCATGTATGCACTAATCTACAAGAATAAGAACATAGAGGTGTCTAAAAGAGAATGAATAAATAAAATAGAAAATAGAACGTGAGAATGGGTGAGGTGTGCTATAAAAAATTTGGTGATTAGAATGTAATTTTTTTTATTACAGAGGGGTTTATAACCCCGTATAAGAACATTAGCGGAAGTTATGAGGAACCACAACTAATGGGTCCACCTAGAATTGTTAAATTCGGTTATGGGGAACCACTGGTAAAATTGTGGTAAGTGTATAGGTGGTTTTATTTGAAGGGGTTAAAACCCCTTCTAAATTATCCAATCCTAGAATATTAGCTTAGAGGGGTTTTAACCCCCCTCCCCCACTCTAACTTATGTATCAAAATACCAGTAGTTGGAAAACCCAAATCATTCACCCAACCCAAGCTCCCTCTCCTTCCTCCACCCCAATCTCCAGGATCCTCCTATTTCCTCCCATTCACCTAGCATATCCCCCATTCCCCCGTTCCTTTAAGCCGACCCCTGCTAGTTCGTATACATACCACCTCCTCCAATATGGTGGCCCCACCCCATTCTGTGTAAATTCTGGTCCACACTGCCGTAGTAGCAGCCTTATAAAATGGTTGGTATGGCGTTTCGAACCTCTGACCTGCCGGTTATACCCAATGGTGCTCCACCACCATGAAAATTGAAATTTGATAATTTAACTAAACATTACAATATTTATATATATTACGATAAGGATTCATATACATATTATTTGAATAAATATTTATATACATATAAATATATAACATATATATATATATAACTTAATATATATAAATTTATATTATAATAAATTTATATTATATGAAATTTATACATTTATATAAACTATATGGGTATTTACATTCATTTGAGTAAATATCTTATATAATTCAATTTATGATATATATATGCATATATATATATAATTATAAATATATTTATGTAGACTATTTATATACTTAAATACATATATAAAAATTATGTAAATGTTTATTTCGAATATATATACAAGTGTTTATTTAATAAATTTATATAATTTCCATAAAAATATAATAATATAATGTTTTTAAAAATATGCCAACAAGCTTGTACCCATGTGTTAGAGGCTCCTGCTTGGCTTCCAAAATAACCATGATCAAATCTGGGTTGGGGAGTAATTCTCGATTTACTATAGCAGCACTGTATCAGCACTATAGCAGCGAAGGTAATATAGAAACGGTGCCATTATAGTGGTGGTGATACTATAGTAGGGACTATAGTGGTGGAAGTACTACAACAGGAACTTTAGTATCCCGAGTATTGTAGAGTTACTATTCATCGAGGGGCCCTTTGGGCCAAAAAATGTGCTCGCAAGCCTTGTATTCAAGTCATTTTCCTTAGGCCTTCAGGTTATGTAATGGGTCTCCCTCTACCCAAACAAAATAGAGGACTTTGCTTTAATAATAAAATGAGGCTTCGACCCCTACCATTTAAAAAATGTATTTAAAAATATATTTATATAATTTATTCAAAAATATATTTATATAATATCTATAAAAAATATATTTAATTAATGTTTTCTAAAATGTATTTATATAATGTATTTCAATATATATATTTATTATTATTTAAATTTGAATATATATTTGTATAAATTTTATATTATTATATATAATTAACATGTAATTAATATTATATGAAATATGATTTATAGAAATATTTATATAATATATTTTGACTGATTATTATGCCCATTAAGATATATGTATTTCAATAAATATAATTATATAATATTATGCACATTTATATTTGTATTTCATTAAATATTATTGTATAATATTTTCTACATTAATATAAATTTATTTATATAAATTTTATATACTATAATAATAATTTTATATAAAATAAAATTGTAAACCTTTTATTTAAAAATATATTTATTTTTATTTTTATAATATAAATTATAAAATCTACAAGATCAGGTTTTTATATGATATATTTTCTAAAAAAATTATATTTTTGTAAATAATTTTATAATATGTTTTTGATTTTATATTATATATAATTAATATTATATGAAATAGAATTTATAAAAATAAACATATATTAATTTACAAAAAATTATACAATCATATTTATGTATACTTATAAATAAAAATAAATACAATCATATAAATATTTTAAATAATATGCTCATATAATGTATTTAAATACATTTATATATAGTTTTTTAATTATTTATATATATTTATATATATATATATGCGTGTGTGTTATGGTGGACTTGAATTATGTGTGTGCTGAAGGGTTCCAAGGATGGCACCACCGAAACCTAGGGTTCCAGACTAGGATGATCACTAATTTAATTGGCCATGAAATGGTTTTGCACCAATCATCGGATGGGGATTGTTCAACGGATATCTTAGATGTTCTGGCTCAAGAGGAGGTCTCATTCTAGAAGGTTTCATTTGTGAATCGTGGGTATAAGCGATATGTGAATATTTTTCCTCAATTTGATATAGGGGTGGTTGAGAAGGATATTGTGGGTTATACCATGAAGGAAAATGATGATGAAGATCAGACTCTTTAGGAATCATATGTATCTAGGACGGTGGTGTGGGGTGATGTGGAGGGCAGTCATTGTTCCTCTACAGGGTTGGAGAACCGAAACCATGCGAGGCTTGGTGTTTCAAATGAGGTAACTTATGGGAATCTATCCTTTCTTTATTTGATGGTGTCCATGATTATTCCATTTGAAGAAAAAGGAACATTGCACACATCAAAGCAGACCCGAATGTTGTATTAGAGTAGATTAAAATGGGTGATTTCTTGACCATTGATCGATAATTTCTTTCTAAAGAATCTCATCCTCTGAAAATTGATGAACTAACGGAGCTACATTCTTATATTTTAGGCTTCTAATTCAATAAATATTTCATGATAGGACTGGGGTACTCCCAAATTCACTTCTCCATGGAAGAACTGAATGTTTGATCTTGAGTCTTTAGTTGCACTGCTCTCAAACCTCGGATTGTTCACATTCCTTAATGGGATAAAACTATTCCACCCTTTGAGGTTAGTAACACCGCCCCTCAAATTTGGTTAAGGTTTTATGGGTTAAATTGGATACTCCAGCACCCAAAATATTTGTATTATATAGCTCTGCCAATTGTTGTTCTGATGAAAATTGACAACGAAACTGAAGTGGCTCGATTTGGTCACTTCGTTTGGTTCTTGTTTGAGGTTAAACTTGGATCGACAATATTTGATAAGGTTATTCTTGTAACTGATGCAGACATTATTGAGTTGTATATCATTAATGAAAAATGAAAAAATTATGCAAGGACTATCATATTATATGTCATGATTAATCTACATGTAATCATTCAATAGATCATAACTTCTATTCTTTACGTGGACATGAGATGAGGAATTGACATTTGAATAATAAAACTACACATGCTTGGAAGGATGATATCCAATTGCACACGCCTGAGGATATAAAGGAACATTGTAAGGGTGATGATGGAATTTTCATTCCTCATGATAAAGATAAATAGAATAAAGAAGCACAGTGTATGGTTCCTGATGATGTAGTCAACCCTACGGTTGATGAGAAGGGGGGTCAGTCAAGTAATTCACCTAATGTCTATGCCTCTACTTCTAAGAATAAGGAAAACTATAGGGCTTCAATAATTTACTAAGAGATGAATGTAGAAAATGTTGATACATATATCCAAGTAAAGTGTGCTGATTTGCAGTAAACTCAAACTTCATTGTCTATTGGAATACCAGCACATGATGACATCTTAGGAGCTGAATAAGTGATTAATGAAGAAATTCAAAAATAATTTGATCATCAAATTCCACATGAATTTATGGTTTTCTTGTAAAAAGAAAAGTTTAAGTATATTTTATAATCGATCTCTCAAGTCATTTCTAAAACACGTCACACTTTTTTACACCCTATTTTGGATGATGTCGGATTTCAACTTGTTTCCTATAATCAGAAAACTTATTTGACTATGAATTAAGTTGTGATTGAGAAACCAATTGAAGGTAAAATATCTCGTTCCCCTGATCAATATACTGATGATGCCGCTAAGATGAAAGATACCATATAGGGCTCTCTTGATTAGACTTAGGAGATCCTTTCTCCATATTTAGTAATGGACAAAAAGGGGATAATACCTCTAGTGACAATATATGCTTCTACTAATATAGGCAAAGAGCAGTAAGAGGATAACTCTAATTCTCACAACACTAATGTTGAGACACTTCCTGAAAGGCTTTAATATCTTACATTATGTTGGGAAAGATTGAGAGGTTAGGTATTGGTTCTGGAACTTCTGAATGGAATGAAATTCAAGAAGAAGAAAGAAAGCTATGTGCAATATTGATAAAAAAGATAGGTAATTGGCCTTTTCCGTTATGTTCTACCTTTTTCCTATACTCTTTTTTGTTCCTTTATTTTTCCTATGTTTAATAAAATAGTCCCAAACTCCATTTTTAATATATATATATATATACATGGAAATTTGAATTTTTTTAAATAGTTTTGTCTCACAACCCCCTATAATTTAAAGACACTATATAGGGTTTTAACCCCCTAAAAATAAAGCTATTAGAGGGGGTTTTAAATCGCCCATAATCTAATACATTACATGGGGTTTTGAAACCCCTATAATTTAAATACATTATCGGGGTTTTGAATCCCATCTAATGTAATATATTAGAGGGGGTTTGATATCCTATGTAATTTTATTCATCAGTGGGTTTTCTGAACCCTCGCTAATTTTTGATATTAGTGGGGGTTATGAACCACCTCTATTTCAATTTCAATAAAATTTCATGCTATCAATATGTATTCTCTAATATCCAAAATATATACATATATATATATATATAGTGGCTCTATAATTCAACTAAACATATATTTCTACTTATTATTATATTCATGATGGTTTTTACACAACCGCCTAAAAAACCACAAATTAAAAAAAATTGCTAAAAATTTTAGAGGGGGTTGTGAACCCCCTCTAAATTCAATGATTTGTAGGGGTTGTGCAGAACCCCATAAAATTTATTTTAGATAGAGTTATTCAAAACCCCCTTTAAAAACATCGACTACTCTGCTGTTTTTCAGTGGTAATACAAGGTTCCCTTCATAGGTTGTTGTGTGAGGGGAAAATATTTTTCCACGGATAATAGTGCCAAAATTTGACGCAACCACTTATGTAAATTATTTCATTTAGGATGCATTTAGATTATATTTATTATTTCCCAAAAAATTGGTACTACAGTGTAGTATCATAATAGTGTAGGGTCGATCCCGTGGGAAAAGTGAGTTAACAGACAACAACTAAGGCATTGAAAACTATGTGTTGGAGTCCTCTCATGTTTGGTTGGGTTTGGGAAAACTAACACTATGGATATTGGATTTCAATATCATAGAGATAGAATGGATTATAATCAATTTCAGTGTTCAGGTAATAGGATACTCTCAATATATACTTGATATGGTCTTAATGATTCAGTTTTGATGTAACAAATGTTCACTAGTTATCCATTTTAGAAAAAAATTATCCAAGAGGCAACTATTCCTTGGTTAGGAGATAGCTACACCCTGGACGCATGAAGCCTAGGTACTAAGGATGAAAATATCATAAGATATTGGTTATAAACTATTGCACTCTAATCATATTAGGGTCATTCATTCAAACTTCCCATTGATGGGATTTCGTAATCAAATTATAAAATGAATTTATGTTTGACCTAATTACCAACCATAGGTTTACCAAATTGAGAATTAGAGACTCATTAGGTTTAGATACCCCTAATCTCAACCCCTACCCATGGTGGGTTATCCACTCATGATATAAATAATAAAGAATGGGTAATTAATTGAAAACACAATCAATATTCCAATAAATATTGAGATCAACCAATTAAAGATCATGAATTCTAGATTATGAAATTTGAATCATGAATCAATCAAAACTTCATAAAAATAATTATTTCAAATAAGAACATGGAATAACACTGTAAGGGTACGTCGTAGATTAATAATTGAAACAAAAAATGCACATTGATATTTGTGGTGGTTTAAAAGACCAAATAACACTGTATAAATTCAATCCACGGTTATTGAATCTACGTAAAACAGTAAAAGAAATTGATACATGTTTGAGTCTATGGTGAAGGATGAAAATTTAATGAGATAAGAATCAATGAAAATCTAAAGTAATTTTAATAATTCCATCCATCTCTGTCCACTGCATGCCTACTATAGTTAAATAATCATAAAATTACATGAAATGTAATGGGTATTGATATCATGTAACATCAATCCAAGGTTTTCATTGAAAACATTTAATCTCCCTAAATATCAGGTGAATCTCATAAAAAATATTTGAGATATGATAATTTTACTCTCGTCACAATGTTTAACTGTGATTCCGAACTTGTCCCTTGATTTGGAGAGATCATCAATGCAGGAATAATAATTCAAATGTTATATGATGCATATTGTTGAATAAAATCATTTAATGGTTCAATGTCCTATAACTATTTCATGACTACTTTCATGACTTTTCATATTCTATGAATGATTACTGCATGTTTTGTAATGGAGTTTCATGATGTGTAGTGGTCATTTTTTGTTAGTTTCTCAAGCATTTAATTTGAAACCCTAAAATCCTATTTCCTATAATAAACAAAACATACATGGTAATTATTGAGTAAAACATGGATAATAATAAAAAAAATGACCACAAATTGAATATATGATTTCTTCTTATTAGTCAACCACCTTAAAATACACTATGAATATGATCATATTAATACATAAAATCCATTTAAAAATATCTATTTTAAATATCTTTAAGGTTTCTAGAAATCTTGGTTTGAATCATAACTTTTAATTCATGTTTATTATATCTTAAATTTAATATCATCACAATTCAATCAACATCTAATTTATATAAATACTATAGGAAATATAATTTCATCGTTTAGATATCTAAATTCTGAAGTCTGAATAAGACTCTATCAAATTAACAATTTTTCATATGCTTCTCAGAATTCCTATGTGCGAACCATATACAACCATTGATTCTTGTAACTTAAATCAAAAAATCCACCCGAGGTTATAATATACTTTTTTCTATGCCCCAACACATTTTCAGTACTATAATATAAGACATATCATCTTTTAGTTTACCTATTTTCAATATATATTATTAGTAAGTCCACTTCTAGTATTCTCAAAATATATCATCTCTTCTTCCAATCATAATATATTTTGATAATATCAACTTTTGACTATTTCAGTTTCAACTAAGAGTGATATCTTATCATATTAATTTGGAAATTCTAGATTATAAATACATTATAGAATAAAACCAAAATTCAAAAACTTGTTCTTAAACTCCACTATTTTATTCATTGATTTTCATAATCCTTTAATGAATTGGTTTTACTCAATTTCAAATAGATATGTCAATTGATCATTCATTATAATTAACCTTCTAGATATACAACAACCAAAGTTACTAAGACTGCTTTGTACTTAAATTTTTAGTCTTTATTATCAACATTTACTTCAAATGCATCAGATTCAAACTCCACCTTTCTATGAATCTAAATATCACTATTTTGATTCTTAATGCATTTTATATTTCCCATTTCACTTAAAAAATTATCATTATGTAAATATTTTTCATTCGTACATATTTTTTTTAACCTATCATAGACTTTTCCAATTTTCTAGCCCATCAATATTCCAAATACATAACCATAAATCATAGTATGCCTCCTTATTCCACACTCACTATGAATCACATATTATTATTATGAAATAGTGATGTTGTTGACATTGAATTATTAGTGTAACATTTCTTAAAATAAATTTTTGAAACACTCAGGTCGTTTTTACTTAATCACTTTTTTAATGTATAACAAATTATGTAAAACATATTTCTTATGCATCCATGCATGATATGAAGTTAACTTTAAATATTATGAACTTCTATATAAAATTTATATTTAAAATTAAATCAGATATCAAATATATTTTATAATATCATTTTTTTGATATAATCATATAAATAAAATCACCTAACATGATAACACATATCATATGGATACGCGTGGACTCATTCAAAATTTACATAAAAAGAATCCCAAACATATCATAAGATAATTTATATCTATAAATTATCCATATCAGTACTGTTTTTCAATTCACATGAATATTTGTTTTTTAACTTCTGGATTCACCTCAGCATAAAATCAGTATACTTTCTTGTAACTTATAATCAATAAATTTTTAAGTAACTTATATTTGATCTTAAATGATAACATCTTCTATAAATATAGTATTGAGTCTTCTTTCCCCATCATTCCTATATATTTCTTCTATGTGACATCCATAAGTATAACTCTTTTATAGGTAATATTTTGGGTTCAACTTTGTCTAACTCCACCATCCTCATCCAAGTGTAGTTATACTTCGATAAGTAGATCCAATTCTCCTTGTTTTTTAGAGTGTTAACATTTGAAATACCTCATATGGTACTTTTAATAAAACATAATTCTTAACATTTATCTTTTTTAATTAATTTAATTTACCAGTATTTTGACACTTACAATCATTAAATGGGTTCTGAAACTATTGAAAACTAATAAAAATGCCCTCATAATCCATTGGATTCTTCAATCTCATCATTGGGATTTTTTTCAATACATTGTATAAACTAAATTAAATGACATACTGAGTTATTCATAAGTTTCTATATCCACCGTATTCATAATTAATTCAAATTTTCTATCATATCCTCATTCTATGATTGTAGAGTAAGGTAATGACACACACATCACATTATCGATCCATAACATGAAATATAATCTTTTTTCCATATGGATCCTTTATTTAGAATGTAAAACATTAATTACTTGATAGAATGATGACATCAATTTTTTTAAGATAACGAGCTATAATTAAATATAAGTTATTTTATGTAATTAATGATTGGGGTATAAAAACAAACAAACTTATAAATTAAAGTTTTATATAAATAATTTTTCCAATGATAAAAACATATAAATTATATTTTAAGGTTAGTTAAATGAAATATCAAGTAATAATAAGAATCTATCTCAAAAAATAGATTAAAAAATAAAACAAAATTAGTTTTCTAAAAACATTCAAACCAAATTTGATTATCCCATTCAAAATTGCGGTCTATATTATAATAAAATATTATAAATCCCTATGTTGTTTAAAAATTGTTTTTCACATAAATATATGATAATATATTAAACATACGTCATCGATGATTATCTTCAGTTCTATAGAATCAATATCTATATATCCATCATCATAGAGAAAACATGTGTCCAATGTCCCAACATCTTCTCATATAATGTTAAAATCATCATATTCATAGAGAACTCCATAATTAATACAGAACTCCATAATGGATATATTTTATAGAAACAATTTATTTTATAGTTTTAGATATTCTAATATTTTCACAATAATTTCATCATTATACATTCCTTGAAAAATGAGTAAAATCAAAATATATGTGGGAATAATTTTGTGAATTTTTTTCTTCTTATTTATAGAAACATTATAGAGATATATTTCTTAGGCCAGAAATTATATTGAATTATGAAATGGCTTTATGAAAACTCTGTATGGTCTTTTACCTCTATAGTTTTAAAACATAAACATCCATGGGTTACATGTAATTTTTATTATCTATGATTTTACTTGTTGGAACCTTATCTTTTTTACATAAACTATAATTGCATATACATACATTCTTTTATTAATTTGTCTTATTACTTCTATATAATTTGTTCAGAACATTATTCATTCCTTAGAAACATGAGAAAAAATTCATCTTTTAAAAAGAAATTTCTTCAAAATAAATTTTATATAAGATGAGTCAATTTATATAATATTCCTTTTAGTTACACGATTCCCTAATCATATTTTATGAAACATATCATAGATTAAAAAAATCCTCTTTATAAATTTCCTCCAAAAAACCAATACTTTTTTCATTCTCATATTAATTTAATTTATTGTTTCAAATTTCTTCCTTTTAGTTTAACATTCATGTATTTTTCAAAAAAAATACATGAAATTACATCTCTTTCCATATTATAAGCATTATGTAATTGGTGCTCCACATTCCTTGAAGTTCTTCTTCGATGTTTTATCTTTAGTATCTTCCTTTTGATTATACCCTGAAGCAGATCATTTCTCTTCTTCTACATTGTCTTTATCATTAATTGTACTTTTATTAAATAGAATTTGAATAATTGTTTGTGGGTATGAACCAGTAATCATCCCCAAAATGGATACATTGATTAAAATATCTATAAAAGCTCACAATATATCAAAATATTTTATAATTAATAAAAATTATCATATTCTATGTAATTTGATTGAACTGGTAATAAATTTTCATAACTTTTAATTTTCATGATCTTAATTTTGGTGTAATATTTCTTAAAATCATTGTCATGATAAACCAATCCTAAGATAACTTCTTCCTGTAATTTTCAAATATCTAAAAATATCCAATAATTCATACTTTTTCCTTTGAGTTTTAATCTTGATAGGATCGACACATTATTATTTTCTAAAAACACATAAAAACTCTTTTACACCACACGGGGAACTCATTATTCCTTCATTTATTTCTTGCATAATTATGAATGTTAAGGGTTTTTCAATGTTTTTATTCAGCTAATTTAGTAGAGAATTTAAATTATATAATTTAATATTCAAATAATCACAATTAGTGTATATATTGTTTTTTGACCCTTGGGTTTACCTTTCTATAGGAGATGACATTGGATTTAACTTTTGATAACTTCTTATCCTTACTTCAACTTGAATGAGTCATTTTTTAAGTAAAACATTTTTAATAATATTTTATGGCCCGGATTATTCTTCCATTTTGGGAAGTTTCAAGATCAATATCTTTCAAATTTAAAATTTTACCTTTAAGTGGAAAAGAATTCATGTTGAGGGTATTTTTCTTAAATTTAATGGAACTTATTCTCTCTCCAAACTAATTCTTAATCTTATCAATTTGATCTTCATGAATATTTCACTTATCATTAAAGTATTTTTCTGGCCTCTTCAATATTTTAGCCTCTATTTTTAACTTAATGTTATTGACATAAATAGAATATCATTGTGTTTATTCCTCTAAAAACCCCCTCCCTCCAAAGATGACACATCTTAAGATTTTAATGATGGAATGTAGATAATGACCCCTCAGTCCCACCTCGAGTAGACCTCGGGGTGGATACTAGCACCAAGCATATATAATCTAATGAAATATACGACATTACCATTATTATAAGAAAATATGAGTGAGAGATATGGTTTTCCTTATCATAACTACTTTAATAACTATATAAAATAACCAAAATCTATCCAAAATATGTTTAATGTAAAAAATTCAACAAATATAATGAAATGATCCTTAGTAAGTACCAAATGAAAAATATAAGAAATGACATTGATATTGACCCCATGTTTGAGCTAGTAATTCCCATCATGATCTATGTAGTCTTAATGGATACATGATATCAATTTTATAAAGTAGGGTGAGAATTTGAGTACACTCAGTAGGAAAACCCAAGTCTCTCGTGCACAAGTGGGGAAGCATACTAATGTCCTTGGGAGAAAAATAATGAAACCCAAATCCCCTAAGAAGTATACCAGCCACCCTAGAAACTCCACAGGCATACTCAACTAGTAACACAATTCATATTATGAAACATAGAGAACATTGATGATAGGGTACCCCACAAACAATTCCCACTGATTAAACATTCACAAAACCTAATAGAAAACATCGTGGTACTCCCCCCTCTTCCAAAATTACCACATCACAACCCGTCCACATACACATGGTCCTCCAAGATAGTTCTTCAACATGGGAAAAGAAGATAATCACATTCTCTCGCACACACATGGGCCTGACCACCACATACCAACTAAATAATCTTGGGACACATACCTTATCAAATCCCAAAGAAACATTGGAAATCACAACACAAATCATCCCGAAGAAACATGGGAAACCATAACTTATCTCTTCTCGAACACACTTGGGAAAACACAACTTGCCTACACACACCTGGGACTCACAAACCACTACTTGCCTAATGAATATTGGGCTATTACAACCTAGAAGAGCGAGAAGGGATGACCTAGGGGCCAACCACCCATCCTTCTAAAGGTATTTTTGGGAATGACACCCTACCCCATGAAAATAGTGGTGTTCGACATATAGTTCTCCAATAGGATGGTGTGCGTAGAGAAAACACAATGAAAATACATGTATGTATATATAGTATTAAACACTCAAGACCAACCTATGTGTTCTCAAAAAAAATCAACCACCCTATGATACATCCAACTCTACTACTACCTCTAAATTCCTTATTTTACACCAACAACAATCACTTTAGATATTGATAAATGAAAGTCTTTCACAATAATCCAAATCTAAAACATACCCCCAGCTAACTCATTTAACCAAATATCATTATTTATTAAGGAAACCATTTATTTATTCCATTCCTAACTAGGAAAATACCAATTATAGAATGCAATAAGAAACATAACATAAACCTCACAGAGGGAAAATGAACCACAGTAAGTCAACTAATATCATAATTCCACTCTGTTTAACACTCTTACAGACTATTGTGATTAACATTCATTGATGTAAATCTACCCAATGCACCATCTAAATAGGTAAACCACCAAATTACAGTGAAAATATTCTGGAAATCTCATCATAACCCACCTAGAATCCATTTTTTATAACAAAAACATACCCATACATATAAACATAATAGAACCAGAGCATGAAACCCCATTACTCAAACCCTTCCTATTAATTCCAAAGTCATTAAATCTCTCAACATGAGATTCTAATAAACAAACTATTAAACCTCACATACATTTTTTTCCCTCGAACCAAGCACCACACAACTATAGAAGGCACAAGATAGATCAAAACCACACACAACACACATTCACACCAAATATGGAAGGGTGTATTCAGATTTAGGAAACACTCATTCTTTAATTCCACTTTTATAATTCATGGGTTATCCCAAAAAAAGTTCCATCCTGGGGATCTATTTATTTAACTGAATATACATAGTTATTAAATTGAAAGCATAAATTCATTCAACAAAAGATAAAAAAATCCCTCAAAATTCATCCATATTTCACAAACATGGTCCACCAACTTCCATGATTTTCAGTAGGCATATAGCTATACATATCAAAATATCAATGAACTGTAAAATAGAAGCATGTGTCACTTTTCCACAGCCTATATTTATTGGTTTAAATATAATACAATTATAATAATTAAATTTTGATTTAAATACCGTAACATGGAGAAATTCCATCCGACCACCCCACATGATACATAAATAAGATGAATGAAGGGATCCCCACCTCGAGAAACAAATGATCAACACCTCCTCCTTACGATAAATAGGGGGTGCACAAGGGTTAAGGGAAACATGATACAACTTTGAAAACTATATTCATTTCTTCTCAAGGATTAAAGGATCTAGGAATCTTATGTATCAATAAAAAAGAGAAAGAAATAATGAAGCAAAGGTATATGGCACTGAATAACTAGATTCAAGACACAAGGGATATGAAACTGTTTTGAACACCCCAAAAAAGTGGATATTGACAAAAAAAATTGAATAAATTTAATCCTCCTGAGCATTAGTAATTGGAAGATATATTTTGCATCCTTTGAAACAGCTTTAAAAACGCATAAACATGGTTTCAAACTCATTTGACGTCAAATAAAATGGTAAAGGGTAAAATTTGGAAATACTAGGAGAACCAAAATATTTTAAAAAACATTTTGAAGTGACTCACTGTTGGGTGAGTCATTGTCGTTAGCCACCAGTGGACGAGTCGCTGGTGTATCAATCTCTATTGGATGAGTCCCCTGTGACAGATATCAATGGAAAGTCATAGTTTTCTATGTTACTTTTCGGTGACCTACCGTCGGGACTCGCCGTTGTGACCCACCACCAACCAGTCACTATTGAGAGTCACCATGAGAACTCACCATTATTAAGTCACCAACATGATTCACCAATGAAACTCACCATCAGTGAGTCATCGACGTTAGTCACATACGTGAATCATCATCAAAAATTTACCTATGCGACTCACCGTCTGTGAGTCACTGACGCGAATCATAATTAGGATGACCTACCATCACCACCTACTGTTAGCGACTCACCATTGTGACTCATTATTTGAAAAACTGGATTTTTGGAAAAACACTTGAAATGAGTCAGGGTTGGGTCCCAGAACACCATAAACACTATATTTCAACCATGTTATGGACACAGAGGACCAATCCAATACATTCAATTCCACTCTAACTATTCTCATATTTTTTTATTCAAAACCAACCCATAATGTAAAGAGGGGTCCTAAAAACCTCATCGTGATATACCTCAAAAGGTTCCTGTTATCCTTGAAACTCCGCTACCGATTAGGCCCACCAAAGTTAAATGATAAAGAACCCAATTTTTTCAGATAATAGAGTGAAATCTCACCATCCCAGAACACATTCTCTGACTTCTATGACCCCCACTAACCACAAGACACACCACACAAGAACTAATAACCAAACTGTCTATAAATATGAATTAGGTAACTCTTTCATCCATGATAATATACCATCTTATCTATGTTGAACTGACTCACTTGAATGGGTATAATAGCATCCCAATTTAGGTATCTTCATTACTAATTTGGTTCCCACCATTCCATTGTTAGGATTTTATCACACATCCTAGAACAGGTAAAAACTAATCTTCTAACAAAAAAGTATCAAACATTACATTACAAGGAAAAATAGAAAAAGAAAAAAATATGAACAACTCTTGGTACTCGGTAGGAATCATTGTTTATCTCTCCCATGTAATCTCCCCCATGAAACCATGCCTCGACAACACATGAACCAAGGGGATGGTCCATCCACCCATCACCTTCTCTCAATAATCTTGGATCTCAACGGCTACTCCACAAATGTTGCATCATCTTCAAAATCCAACTCTCCCTAGCCAATGATATGATAGTCATTGTGATGATACCGATGATGATAAGATACACGAAAGAAGTATTGGACCTTCTCCATCTACGTTAGAAGATCCAATTGGTTTGCCACCGTGCCAACATGACCTAATACTCAAAAGGTCCGACGAACCTCTGAGAAACTTTCTCCCCTTCCAAAACTCTTCTACCCACATTGAGGGGAATCCTTTAAGAACACATGGTCCCCCACCTTTAACTTCTATGGTCTCCTATTATGATCATATTAAAACATATTTAGGTCATGTCCTTCAATCATCCTCTCATGAAAAAGATGTACCCTCTCGGTCATACTCTACACCACCTCTGGAACAAGAACACCTTCCTCGCCAACGTCTGTTTAGCAAAAGCGTGAACAACACTATCTTCCATAAAAATTATCAAATGGATCCATACCAACAAATGAGTGATATATATTATTGTAAGTTAAATATACCATGGGAAATTTTCATACCCATGATCCACTAAAGTCCAAGATGGATACCTGTAAAATGTCCTCCAATGTATGGATGGTCGGCCTTGTTTTTTCTTCTATATAAGGGTGGAACGTAGTTATGAGGTTTAACTATGTTTTAAAATCTTGTTTCAATACCCAAGAGACATTTGAATTAAAATACGCATCCCTAACATGAGATGATGGATCTCGTAACTCAATGCAGCAACATCATCGCATCCACATACATCTTGGGAAAGGCATCCACTGAGCCCGACGCCTTAATCTCTACGAAGTGAGACGATTTCATCAGTCAATCCACCACTACCTAGATTGCATCACATACTCCTTAGGGTATAGGTTACCTTATAATGAAATTTACTGAGACTTAATCACTCATCCTCTAGAGGTCATCTAGGGCTATAAAAAAACATTGGGAACATGTTTCTCATCCATCACCTACTTGAACACTAAACACTTTCCCTCAATCATTGCCCTACCCTGCTTCATTCTAGGCCACTCAAACTACATCCTCAAGCCATATTACATCTAGGAAAATCTTAGACGTACTGCTTAAGGTGAGCTATCAATCTCATTGAGAACTCCCCCATGCATTTTCATTGGAACAAACCACTTCCTATGAAACAAAATCTGATTCTAACCATCCTTCAAGAGAATCACCATGGTCAATGAAATCACAAATCACCTATGCCTCTAAATGTCCCCACTAAGACTCATCCACATGCTATATTATAGAATATTGCACCATCATTTGAAGAAATAATCCTCTACCTCCATCCATCCATAAATCTAATTGAAATGTGTATAACTCCTTCATCGCATTCAAAGTATCTACTGATACTTGAACTTCATCCTTCTATGACTTCCAGCTCAAAGAATCAACCAAAATATATACCTTTCATGATGTGTAAGAGATTTTGAAGTCGTTGTCGTAGAGAAACATCATCCAACTCCACTATTGAAAGTTCAAATATCATTGGTAAAAGATATACCTCAAGCAATAGTGATATTTGAAGACCAAAAGGTACTCCCCAATGAAGTAATGTCACCACAAATTCAGTGTGAATACAAATGATGTAAGATCTAGATCATTGGTGGTATATTTATATTCATGAGGAAGTAACTAATTGGACCCATAATATACCATTCCTCATTTTTTGTTACACGACTGACATTACCACGAACATGAAGTGCCCATACCTCCACCGAAAAGTAGTCTTTGGGATATCACCTTCCTTCACCCTCAGACAGTGATGCCCAGAACATAGATTGATCTTAGATAATAAACATGATCCCCTCTACTAGTCTAAAATATTGTATATTCTTAATAGAGAGAGTAATGTTTCTTGACCGTTTCTTGATTCAATCTCTGTTAGTCTATGAACAACCGCAGACCACCATCTTCCTACTTCACAACCAAGACTGGAGCACCCCATTGTGACATGTTATACCTAATAAAACCCTTCTACATCATATCATCATTATGAATCCTCTACTCTCAAATCTCTAATGGGTCTTTCAGATAATGAACCATATAAATCAGAGAAGCACAAGGCTGCAAGTCTATCTTGAACTTGTTATCACATCGAGGGTGTAGAGTCACAACTCTGCTTGCCAACGAAAGTTATAGGCTTTCCATCCACATTTGAATACATGACACTACATTGGAATTAGTTGATAAAAGCATTAATAGTGAAAACTAGTCAATTCCAAAGATGGCTTTATATGGTTGCATTTGTATCAATAAAAGATCTCCACTTGACTGGTGTAGTCCCATCATCAGCCTCTATCCTCGGTGCACATCAAATATTCTAGTCAGAACACCGACTGGAATACTCTACACAAGGGGGATGATAATCCTCTCTATGCATCTTCCTATATCATGGGATAGGCCAGGAGAGACAAGGATTTGAAAAACTCCAGAATCATACAATGTGAAAGCAAGAGTACAAAACAAATATATCATAACTCAAACATTCTCCAACCATGCAGAAACTACTGTCACATCAATGTGCAACAAACCATGCATATCTCCTCTACCCCTATACAAACTATTGCCTCCAAAACCATGCACAGGGAAAGCTCCCTGAGTAACAATCGTAGGTCATCCCCTACCTTCTATGTCTCCATATAGTGGAGTGTGAGGCTACTATCCCTACTGCAGAAATTTCCCTGCCAAAAAAAACTACTGAGGCAGGTGCTAGACCTGCACACCTCCACTATACTGATCGTGAAAGGTTATCAGGAACTAAAAATGGTCATTCCCATAGACTCTATAAGAAAAAAACATACCGGCCCGAGGCACACAAGATAGGAACAAGGACCAAAAGTTTGAAATGGAAATTGCTGAGGTGGCCTCCCCACTAGCTGAAACCTATATGGATTTAGAGATTGAGACTTATTGTTGGTATCCATTTTCTTTGTATGAAATGGGTTGACTCACTCTCTCGGTAGGCCTCCTTGGGAGTGTATATTATCAACTACCTCCTCCTTATTCTAGACCTTCAATCATGTTTGCGAGGTAAAGGGAGTAACTTTGTAGTAGAGAGAAGGAAGAAGTTCCTAATCTAGGGGTCAATCTTGAGACTCCTCATATGGAAATAGATCCAGATGAAAATGAAGTACATCCTTGAACTTGATCCCTACCTCATGTACTAACAAACGCTCTTGTTGGTGGGTGAGTGTAACATCCCAGTAAATTATAGAACAATACTTATTCATATATATTTTTATTTATGAATTAAACATTGATTTTAGTTTAAAGTAGGCATTATGTGTCATATTATACTCAACACACAAAAATGGGTTTCTCCAAAATCTTATATTCCATATATGACTAAGATATACCGAAAAATAATATACAATTAATATTATTATTTTAAATGGTAGTTAATTCATGCCCATTGAATTGGAAGGAATAAAAAAAATGTATAATATTATGTTTACATATGTTTATTAAGTGTTTTTACTTTATTATCATAAATTTCAGCGGTTTAAAATTAGAATAAATCCAATTTTTAGCATATAACACCTTAATTTTTTCAAAAAGTAGTCTTACAACATTTTGAATGAGAACTCTTTTTGAATCTTTTTTTTCACATTCATATTTTCTATATGATAAACTAAACACCTTATTTTGAATAGAAATATCATAATCCACTTGGGTTGTTGTTTTTGTATTTTTGTGATAAATTTTTTTTAATGAATAGTGAAAAAATACTACATTCTAATTCAAAACTTCCTTTTTATCGAATTTAATTATATTGTAAGATTATTATTTTTAATGAGTTTTAAAGTATAATTAAATAATGTTTCTATCATTTAATTGAAGTTTTTTTTCATTGTAATTAATATTAATTTGAAATTACATATAAATTCATGTAAATATTTTGTTGGTTTTTACTTTTAAAAAACGTGGATTGCGTATTGAAAATAGGGATTAGTTTTAAATTAATTACCAGAACTTAGGTGTTTGGAATTTGGAAAAATGAATTCCCTATTTTTAATTAAAAGGTATAAATTTTATAAGTAGTTCCTTTTTATTTTGGGAATATTATGAAATATAAGATTAGTAATTATTATAATATCCATGGTTATGGGTAAATCTGGTAATTAAAGTTACTAATAATATTATTATATTATATAACTATTGCAACACTTGAACTAATTTAGTTGGATGAGTTTATCAGTACCATGGTCAATCTTGCGATGATTTTAGGACTACTTGGATCCACTTGGATGAATTTAATTCAATTATAATATTATAGTCAATGAATATTCATTTTTTTAACACTATTGTTTATTAAAAATTAATGTTTTTAAACATTTAGTTATACTGGGGAACTCTTAGACAATAAATAGTCTTTAGAAAGATATATATATTACCTTCAGCATGGAATGTTTTTAATAATTTTTAGTAAATACATTATTATATTTTATTATGACACAATGATGATGCAATAATAAGATTTATTAGTTAATGAATCAAATAAATAATAATATAAATATTAAAATAAATGTTATATAAAATAGTTTATTCCATAAAAAAAATTAATATGTTAATATGAAATATTATAAGTATATTCAATGGTTTTTTAGAAGATATCTCTCAATTTGGGTTTTATTTTAATTCAATGAAATGAATAGTCTAAAAATTGACATAATTGATATTTTATAAACATAATAAATTATTAAAAAATTCTAAAAAAGTTTTAAAATAACAATGTGACAATAAAAATGGCTAAATTTTTATTAAGTGTACAATTATGGTAAACTCACCCCATATAAGTAAAATATATTGCCACATAATATTTAAAATGTTATCACGACAATTATAATTAAAATAAAATAATTATGGGTAAAAAAAATAGATAAGGTTTAAAATAAAATAAATACATACCTAAAATTTATTTTATGAGTTGAGTTTGAACTCTCCTCATCCTGGATTTAATATAGCATATTTTGGAGTCATTTGAATTAAAAAGTTATTTTTTATTATTTTAATATTTTAAGAGTTTCCAAGGTTGCCCCTCCCCTCTCCAATAAAAAGGTACCCAATATTCACAAATAATATCACATAAATAACCATTGGGTTTTGATCATTACTTACCCAAAACCATTGAAGAATCCCTGCCCACATTCATGATGCCTTAGTTTATTCACAACACCATTCATAGAGTTGTTAAAACATTTTTCAAAGGTGATCACCCGAAGAAGAGGTATCATTTTTAAGTGTTATTATATTATTTCTTCATCCATAGACATTAAATATTAATATTATAACATTAAATTATAACTATATTATCCTCAATATACTGAGTTTTTTATGTTAACATCATCACATAAATCCATATCAAATTTCATCAAATTGGAAGTAAATATTTTGTTCGTGGGTATGGCGGGTTACCTCCTCACAAAATGATATAGTTTGTTTTTCATTACCATCTAACAAGAATTATTATAATTATGGAGTAAATGTTTGTATATGATATTCCAAAAATATTTATAATTTTAATGGACTAAAATTACAATTAATTTGTTACCTTCCATTCACATAAAAACAATAATGTTGTTTGTGTGTATATGTGAGTTATCACCTCTACAAAGTGACATGAATCATTTTTATTCACCAAATAACTAATATGATATGTATTAGAAGATTTTAATTATTATAATGATTTTAATAAAATTATGATCATTGTAGAAAGAAAAAATAATAATTACTTTATTTTCATAATGATCAATTAAAAGTGAGAATTGTTACTCATGCATACATACAGCCTACCGTCTCCATGATTATAACATTGTTCATTTTTAATAACCATAATTAATTGTTTTATTAAAAATTTATGACTAATGTATTATAAAATTGATTATCATTTCATGAATAATATCTGGGAGGCATTGGACTTATGACCACATGGACAATTTACATCATAAACAAATTCTTTTTTGACTCAAATAACAAAAAAAACATCTGTTATCAACTAAAATAAATATGTATGTTTTATAAATTGGTAATAAGTTACAAAAAATGATAATAAGCTTGGAAAAAGTTCTTAAGAAATTAAAAAATAACCCACATTTTTATTCAGTAATATAATGATTATATATGATGACCCATAAATTAGGAAAGGGACTTTTCTCGATATCCATTCATTGTGGCATATTTTGATATTATAACCCATATTCCTTTATATGGTGCAAAATAAGCCAATTTGAATTTTAATATCACTCCAATGTTATCAAAAAGAAACTTTTTTTACAATGTGTTTTACTAAATGAAAAAATAATTTTTTTTAATGTACGTGGTGACAATGACATTTCTACTGTTGTGGATATTATTTTATTTTCTAATAACTCTACAATCCATAATTTTTTTATAAAAAATAAATATCAGGTTAAATTTATTGTATTTTGGTATTGAAAATAGTTTTGAGAAGGGATTCCAGGTGTAAGTATATTTTAATTATATGTTGTGATTGAAAAATGGAAATTCTATTTTTATTTATGCATGTTTTATTTGTTATGATTATGTTATGGTTCCTGGGTTTAATTCCCCGACCCTAGTTACCCAGATTTAGTGCATTATTACATAACATTGGCATGATCATAGGAGATCAAGTCTCCAAAGTCCAATTAGTTTAGTATCCTTGGAAGTACTAGATACATACATAAGTCTTACATTACATTATGAAATGGAAAAACAAAAAAGTTGTGTCCCCTTTGAACACACTCATTTCCCTTATCCTATTCTTGTAGTTTAATTGTAATATACTTCCTCCCATCCGTGGAAATATAAAACATAAGAAAGGGGTGAGGATAGATTCTTCGTAAGGAGAAAAATATAGAAAAAACTATCATAAATAAGCACTAATATTTAAGGAAATTATTAAGACTAAAAGAAAATCCTTTTAAACATAAACTTCATCATAATATGGAAAAGATAAATCAATTAATTACAATTACATATTAACTTGGATATTACACTAGTCAAATAATCACATGTAATATCAATAGTTAATTTCATAATGCTGGAATGCATAAAATAAGACATCATAACCACATAGTCAAGGCCTCATGCCATGAATACTAATAATATTTTGTCAGGGTCTTGTGCCAAGATATTAGTTTGTCTCATTAGACCTACCAATTCACAAAGTTCCTATAGCAGGCCCTACCCATCACTTTCTAAGTCTAATGCATTATCATATGAAAAGGATGAAACATAATACAAACATTAATATTAAAACTAGCATACTAAATTTCAATACATTAACTATGAAAAATGAATGGTATAAAAATAGCACATGTATAGTAAAACATATCAAAAAACCTTCAATAAAATATGGGAGAATTTATCATAATAAATCAACTTCAAAAAAACCTAAAATCCTTCAAATGATGTTGACATAGATGAAATAAAAACTATTTGAGAGAAATATCTCTATCTATTTTGAAACCATTTAAAAGTAACTTAATTATAATAGAAAACATTTATTTTTAAAATATTATTATTAGATTTTAAGGGATGCTTTGAAGGTACTGTAGTGGAAAAAAATCGTTGTACATTCCATATAAGTTAAAAAAACATTCTTTCTTTAATTTGTTGAGAAGTTCATAAAGTATATTTTTTGGAAAGCGATGGAAGGATTCCATTCAAAAAAATTTATAAAATGTAAAACAATGGTATAAATGACTAAAACCTGTAGTCAAGTAAATTTTAAAAATGTTTTGATATACATTTTTATAAAACACGGATGTGGATTATAATGAATTCCTAGTAGATACTTACGTATAAACAAATTCGGAAAATAACAAGATTGTGAAATCAACACTTACCTTGTACATTTCTTTAGTATAGGGTAGGTTAACCTCATTTATAATGGTTAAATAATTTTTATTAAATTATAAAAGAACCACATACATAATTAAAATATCATATATGATCTTATAATATTTCTTTGTTAATGATATTTCTGTAGTATCATTGTTTTCGGTGTTAACTTATTTGTTTTCCATTACATGTTTTGTTACATATGTGATGTTTGTTTTGGATATTATGTTTTTTATTCATTTTATATTTATTATTTACATTTTTATACACTTTATTGTACCCATACAAATAATGAAGTGTCGAATAACAAACTACACCATGACGTGGAGACGGTAAGTCGTACATACACATGTATGGTGACTTTTTCATTAATAGGATGAATAGAATAATGAATATGGTTCTAAAATATTTATAATAACATCTCAGTATGTATAAGATACTGGAGTTATTATTTTAGTTTTGAAATAACAAATAAATAGGTAGTGTAATAAGAAAAGAACTTTAAAAGAGGTGATGAAATAATTACCTCTTATTGGGATGATTCATTTTGATTTGAAAAAAGGGATACATAGGCTAGCTTTATGATCAATGTATGTCCTCTAAGTTTAATTAAGTATTGTAGGGAGGATATTTTATTAGGGTTTGGCCTATCCAAATGGCTTTGGAGGTGTGAAGTTAAGAGGAGAAGAAGTGCCCTTTTACAAGAGAGGTGAGGGGAACTTTAGGAAAAGTATTAAATATTAATTTATAATAAAATAAATTTCGGTTTTTAATAGATCCAAATTGGTTTATTTCTATTATAAGGTTAGTATGGGTCGAAATCCTATCATCCAATAGTTTTATACAAGTTTATGTCACCATATTAACCTTGTCATTTAGGTTTAACACTTAGTTATATTGTTTAACATTTACCATGTCTTCTTGTATTATTATAATACATGGTTATTAAACATACTATAAAGTTACAAGAGAACCTAAATTGGTTCATTAATGACATATCTATAATTATATAGGTATTTTTTCTGATCCTTATATTTTTAGGACTATTATATAATTTAATAAAATAGTGTTTTTTTCAATAACTCATTTATATCAATTTTCCAACTATTTAGTATTTTTTTTGTAAAAGTCATAACAATATGATTTATTTTAAAAAAAATACATTAAATAAACTCTAAAATGTCATATTGACCTATATAATTTGTGTAATTCCTCAAAGTATCATCTTAAAGTTATGCTAATACTTATAACATCAATTATTTTTAATCTTTCACTAATAAGGTAATTACTCTATCATCATTTTGTCCCAAATAAGTTTAATTATTTAATGTATAAAAATTATAAATAAAATACCATGATTTAGTAAATCATTTTATATTTATAAGGACAATTTATAGTCGAATTTATCACATGTATAATCCTATATTAGAAAATGTTTTAGCTATTAAAATTTGAATTTAACACTTTTAACTCTTCTTAAAATCACATATAATAAATTTTTTCATCTAATACAAGTGGATAAAAAAGAATAATATTTATTTTCTAAGGTTAATTTTGGTCAAAATACACTTATTCAATATAGTTAGGATGTGTCCCTTGGAATTTTTGAAATTCAATAATGAGAAGTGGTAAAATTACATTTTTTGTAGATTCTTAAATATGCTTAGAATGTGGGTAAAAGGCGTTAAATAGTTCAATACAATTTTATATATCCAATCATATTATAAAATGACTCCAAATAATTTCATTTAACATATATAGGTATTATGTATCTCTTTAGACTTCAAATAAATTTAAATAAATAATTAATTAAATTAAAAGTTTGTTTTAGACAATAACACAATGTTTTTCAATATTCATAAAAAATTGAATGTTTTCTGAAAAATACTATAAATTTACCATAAGATAACTTTTGATATTCCAAATCCAAAAAGGAACACTATATTGAAAAATATAATTTATAAAATTTCAAAAAATATAGTATTACTATTCATAGTGGCTAGATTGATTGGTCATGGTGTGCTAGAGCTTGAAGTTGCATACAACACAAGCTATTGTATTTTTCAAAGAGAGCCATTCTGTGGAAGCATGAAGAGTTAAATTATTCCCTCTGTCAAATAATTTCTTCCTAGAAATTTCTATAATTCTACTACATAAAACGTTTTGTGTGGTTCTTCATCATTATATCCTCATGTTCCCATGTTGCCTCTTCCATTTTATGGTTTTTTCAAAGAACATTTACCAGACGAGTCATCCAGTTTCTCAAAACATGTTTTCTAGTATCATGAATCTTGATAGGATCTTCACAATAAGATAGATCGGGTTCTAGTTATAATTTTTCAAGGTGACTACAGGCATTGGGTCAAGCATGTATTTTATCATAAGTAATACGTGAAACACATCATGAACATTGGAGAGACTTGCTGGCAATTGCAAATGGTAAGCATCTACACCAATTCGTTCTAGAATTTTGAATATCCAAATGTACCTGGGACACAATTTACACTTCTTAACAAAATGTAAAACCACTTTCCATGGAGGTACCTTCAAGAAAACATGATCACCTATGTGAAATTTCATATCCTTCCTTCAGTTATCAGCATAGATATTTTTCCTACATTGAGCTACTTTGATGTGGGTTTCGATAATATTCATCGTTCCCACTGTTTCCTCTTCAATTTATGGGACTACGAGTTTTCTTTCACCAACAACTTCCCAACAATTTGGAGTATGAAATCTCTTTCCATATAACGCTTCATATGGTGCCATCTGAATACATGAATGGAAGCTATTGTTATAGAAAAATTCTACCAGAGGTAAATATCGATCCCACATACCTTGAAATTCATGTGAGAAAGTCCTTGACATGTCTTTTAATGTTTGAATACTCAATTCTAATTTTCCTTCATTTTATGGGTGGTAGGAAGTGCTCAAACGAAGTTTAGTATCTAGGACTTTTTAAAACAAATTTCAAGAATCTTGATGTAAAATGGGGATCTCACTTAGAAACAATCGATAGGGGAACACCGTGAAGTCTTATAACTTCATTAACATATAGTCTTTGTAATAATTCTAGTGTTAAATCTTCTCTTATAACAAGAAAATGTGATAACTTGGTAAGACGATCAACAATGACCTATATTACATCATTTCTTCTAGGAGTCTTTTTTAGCCCCGTGACAAATTCCATTTTAATATCATCCCATTTTCACTTAGGTATGGGAAGAGGTTGCATAACTCCCCTAGGATGTTGTCTTCCAGCCTTCACCTGTTGAAAAACCATACATCTTGACACATAATCACCAATATCCCTCATCATGTTGTCCCACCAAAAATGTTTCTTCAAATCTCTATATATCTTAGGGCTACCAGGGTGTATAGAGAAATTGGAGCTATGACTATCACCCAAAAATTCATTTTTTAGAACAAGTATATCAAGAATACAAAGCCACTTCCCAAATTTCAAAATTCTATCTTCATATACGAATTCATTAATATCCCAACATTCACAGCTTTAATTTTATTTTGAAACCCCTCATGATTAGTCTGGAACTTTTTATCTTTTCTAGTAAAGATGGTTTGAACATTTGAAAATGTATTGACGTTTCACCTTCAATGATTATTCGCATATCCATATTTACAAGATCCATGAACATAGAATCCCTTTCCATTATCATCTTGTTCAGAACTCCATGATCCTTTCTACTCAAATAATATGCCACCTTATTTTCCTTCCCCGGGTTGTAGTGTATTGTGCAATAATAATCCTTGAGTAGTTTTAGCCACCAACTTGGCCTCATGTTGAGTTCTGTCTGTGATAAAATATACTTCAAACTCGTGTGATCAGTATATATCTCATATTTTTCACCATAGAGATAGTATCTCAATATCATCAAAGAAAATATTATAGACAATAAATCAAGATCTTGTGTAGGATAGTTTAGTTCAGGAATGTTTAACTACCATGATGCATAGGAAATAACTTTACCATTATGCATAAGGACACAACCAAGTCCTTTCATTGAAGCATCACTATAAATAACCAACCCATCATTCCCTGATGGTAGATTCAATATAGAAACATTGAATAATCTTCTTCTCATTTATTCAAAACATTATTCTCACTACATTGTCCAAACAAAATTAACCCCTTTATGTGTGAGCATCATTAATGGGTTAGACAATAAGGAAAAATTACAGATGAAACACCGATAATAACCTACTAAAACAACATAACTGTGTACCTCAGTCATACTCGTTAGTGCTTTCCATTATTGTATTAATCTTATCTTAGAAGGATCAACAGAGATTCCATCCTTAGAGACAATATGGCCAATAAAAGAAATCTCCTTAAGATAGAATTTACACTTACTAAACTTACCATATAATTCATTTCGTCAAAGAGTAATTAGAATAGTGCACTAGTGATATTCATGATCTTTGTAGATTTTAGAGGATACCAAGATATCATTATTAAATACTTCTAAAAATTCATTAAGATATTCCTTGAAACAAATCTATTCATTAGATCTATAAAGACAGAGGGTGCATTCGTTAGTCCAAAAGGCACTACAGTAAAATTGTTATGCCCATACCTAGAAAAACACTAGGGAGAATAAATCCTTAATTACTCAATTCCTCTAGTTGTTTATTTATTTACACTAATTCTACAGTGGAAATTATTCAAGGGGTATTAGATATGGTCAATTTACAAGGAATTAAGTCAATGGAAATTTCAATTTCTCATTTTGGAGGATGTCCAGGTAAATCCTCTAGAAACACATCATCATATTCTATCATAATAGATACATCAGATATTTCAAAATTCCATTCATCACCCATAGTTATTTCACTCTCTTCCTCCCCAATAATTGAATATAGTAAAGTTATTAGGGAGAATCTAGATGAGAGTTAGATGGTGATGAATCTTCTCTAAAGATAAGGGATTCTTTATCATCATCAAAAATTGTAACCTCATTATTCTTACAATAAATTTTCACATCATGGTCCGAAATCAAATCCATATTGGGGATTATATCAAATTAATTCAATGGTATGATGATGAGATCAGCTGATAAAGAATTTTTATATGACATAATGGTAACTAATTGACAAAACAATGTTTGCAATGATACTTCCCTTTTGACTTTTTACTAACAACTACCTTGTTAAATCAAGTTGTAAATATCTAATTTTCTTGCCAAACTAATACTATATGAAATTATGTGATGATCCAAAATCAAAAAAATCATTGGTTAAATTTGAGGCAATAATTAAGGTACCTAAAACAACGCCATTCAGAATGTCAACCTCTATAGTTGTGATCGCAAAAGCTTGGTATTTCCCCTTGGCCTTTTAGGATATAAGTTTCCTTGACACTTAGGATATTAATTTTCATTATGACCCATTTCCATAAAATTGTATTATTCAACACAGACAAACTTTTTCTTCTCCTTGCAATCACGAGCTTGGTGTCCTTTTATCCACACTTGTAACAGATTCTCATTCCCTTTAGTCAAGTAACAGGGTGTTTTTTTTACCACATTTATTATTGGATGGATTTTCGACGTTTACCTTCTTCCCCTTATTTCTATTTCTAGAGTATTTTGCAGTTCTATTCTTCTCTTTCTTTTCAAAAAAATTCATAAGACATAGAGAATTCTTTTTCTTTCTTGATAGCAGAAGAGACTATATCTTTATATGATGATAAGGATTGTGAGACAAATTATCAATGGAGAAATGGTTTTAATGCATCAATTAATTGATCAATCATACTCCTTGGGTTACATATATGATCTTCTACATGCCTTTATACCCTTTTAAAGTTAACTTAATACTTTGGGACATTCTCATCCTCCTTTTCCCTTAGACACAGTTTATACCTTTCCATATCCACTAGATGTTAATAAGGAATTTATTTTTATCTAAAAACGACTTTAAACTCCCTCCATTCTATATTTTATACATTTTCATCCTCATTTGTGTTTTGAATTAATGACCACCATTGATCTGCTTCTCTTGCGAGGTGATAAACATCCATGAAAACTTTTTCCCATTAGCTACTCTCCAAACCATGAAATATTTTTTCTGAGGATCCTATCCATTGTTCAGCTACAAATGGATTTGTAGTCTGATTGAATGTTGGTGGGTTTTTCCTCATGAAGTAGTATAACATTGATCCTCTACATTTTAGATCAGGGTGCTCCATACAAGTATGGTTATTATTCTTAACCCGTGTGAGTTGTCCTAGTTTTTTTACAAGTTGTTCAACACCTGTTTCATCACTAGATCCACAACAATGATCTTGAGTATAAGGGAAATACCTGCATGGATTATGTGCATTTATACAATTTCCATTCCTTCCACTAGTCACCATTTATAAAAAATGGCATAAACTAGATTAGTATATAAATCACAATACATAATTCCTAACTAGTAAAATACCTAACATAAATTGAACAGTTTATACATATAATACATAATCATAAAAAAATGAATTCTTAGAAGAAGTATTTACTAATAAATACTTCATAATGAATTTTAATGAAATTGTGAATTATCCTGAGTATATCCCATGGAAGTGTTCTAACCAAGAGTGTAGTAAAGCCTATTGTCATGCACCAGTTCCCATTCGAGTCTAGCTCAAAGCTATGTTTTCAGGTTTTACCCCTGGATACATCTATTCCAGAGCTGCCTCTACCTACTCATATCCAAACAGAGATTAATTGCTTGGAAAATTCACAAAATCTCTTTGTCACCGAAATTTTAGGAAGATCTTCTATAAGAATCTTCAAAGATTATCTTAGGGTAATTTTCCTTAATTAGAGTTTTCCTAATTCTTTTTTAAATGTTTTTTACTGAACATCCTCTAATACCAACCGTAATGCCCCCATCCTAGTTACCTAGTGTTAGTACATTATTACATAACATTGGAGTGATCATAAGAGATCAAGACTAAAAAGACCGATTAGTTTAGTAGCCTTGGAAGTACTAGATACATATATACGTTTTACATTACATTATGTAATGAAAAAACTAAAATATTGTGTCCCATATTAACACACTCATATCCCTTAGCATATTCCTACAGGTTAATCATAATATAATTCTTCTCATCTAGGAGATAATAAAACAAAAGAAACGGTTGAGCTCAGATACTCAGTAAGGATAACAATATAGCAGAAACTATCATAAATAAGCATAAACTTTTAAGGAAATGTATAAGACCAAAACAAAATACCTTTAAACATAAACTTCAGAATAATATGACAAAGATAAATCAATTAATTTCATTTACTTATTCACATGGATGTTCTAATAGTTGAATAATGACATGTAATATCAATAGAAAATTTCATAATAATGGAATGCATAATGCCAGACATCATAACCACAAAGTCAAGGCCTCATTCCAAGACTTAAAAAAGATTTTTTCAGACTTTTTCCCAATACACTAGTGTGTCTCATGAAGAATACCGATGAATCGAGGGGATATCATAGGCCCCACCCATCATTTACTAAGTAAAACTCATTTCTTATATGAAAAGGATGAAACCTAATATAAACATTCGTATTAAATATAGCATAAAAAATGAAAATACATTAACTATAAACCATGAATGGTATAAAAATAGCACATTCATAGTCAAACATACCACAAAACATTCAATATAATATGGAAGATTTTAGCACAACAAATTAACTTCAAAAAAATGTAAAATCTGAAAAAGGATGTTGAAATATCGGAAACCAAAACTATTTGTGAAAATTATCTCTTTCTATTTTGAAATAATTTAAAAGTCACATAATAATAAATTAAGAAATTTATTTTGAAAATATTTATAAAAGATTCTAAGAGAAGCTTCAAAGGTGTTATAATGGCAAAAAATAGCCACACCCTCCTTAAAAGTTAAAAAACATTCTTTCCTTAATTTGTTGAAAAGTTCATAAAGTACCTTATTTGGAAAGTGATGGAATGAGTCCTTTCAAACCATTTAATAAAAAATAAAAGGATGTTATAAATGAATCTAACCCATAGTATATTAAATACTAAAAATGTTTTGAAATACATATTTAAGAAACAGATATTTTGATGATAAATAATTCCTAGTAGATACTTTCATATAAACATCCTCAGATAATAAAGAGATTGTGAAATTAACCCTTACCTTGTACTTTTCCTTAGTTGAGGGTTGGTTAACCTCCTGTATAATGGTTAAATACTTTTTATTAAATTATATAATAACCACAAATAGAAATATGATATCATATATTATCTTCTAATACTGCTTTGTTAATTATATTTCAGTAGTATCATTATTTTGGGTGTTAAATGATTGGTTTTCATTTACATGTTTTCTAATTTAAGTCATGTTTTTTGTATAATATGTACTTGATAAAAATCCAAAATGTTATTATGTTCCTAAATATTATTTTTAATAATCAAATGAAAATTATTCTTGAATACTTACGATGTGGAACGAAATCTCATCGCGTCGTGGAGACGGTAAGCCGTACGTACACACGAGCAACAATATCATTATATTAGTGGTGAAGTCATATTTTATTGAATGGTATATTATATATAAAGAATAACTAACATGTTATATTTATTATTTACATCAGTTATACTCATTATTATACTAATCCAAATAATGAAGTGTTGAATTAGAAACTACTCCACGACGTAGAGATGGTAAGCCGTACATACACACATATAGTGACTATGTCATTCATAGGATGGATAGAATAATGCATATAATTTTAAAATAGTTATAATAAAATCTCATTATTTATAATGTATTATATTTATTAATTTATAATGAAAATAACAAAGAAAGATGAAGTGGAAAAAGAAAAGAACATTAATAGAGGTGATGAAATAACTACCACTTCTTCAGGTGCTTCCTTTTGATTTGATCAAAGGGATCCTTAGTTTGGATATCTGACCTTGGTAAGGCCTTTAAGTTGAATTTATGGTTGTTGGGAAAATATTGTAGTTGGGGTTTTCCAATCCAAATGGCATTGGAGATGTGATGTTAATATAAGGGGAAGTACCCTTTTATAAGATATGTGATGGGAACTTTAAGAAGGGCATTAAATATTAATTTATTATAAAATAATTTTCTGTTTTCTATAACTCCAAATTGAGTTATTTCAAGGTTAAGGTGGGGATGGGTCGAAATACTCTCAAAAAATAGGTTTTATACATTGTTAGGTCACCATATTACCCTTATCTTTTAGGTTTAACTATTAGTTAAATAGTATAACTTTTACCATGTCTTCTAGTACTTTTATAATAAATGGTTAATGAACATACTATATAATGCCAAGAAAACCTCCAGTGGTTCATTAATGACATATATATCAATATATCAGTCCTTTGACCGAAAAGTAGATTTTAATGACAATTATATATTTTAAAAAAATAGAATGTTTTTTAAAAACTCATTTATGTTAATTTTGACACTATTTAGTATTTGGTTTTTATGAAAGTCAATAAAATAAAATTTCTTAAAAAAATACATTGAATCAATTCTAACATGTCATATTAACCTAGAAAATTTGTGTAATGGATCAAAAGTCTCAGCATATATTTATTTTAATATTTATAACATCAATTATTTTAATCTTTCATTAATAAGGTAATTACTGCATCATCATTGTGTCATAAATAAATATAATTATTTAATGTATTCAAATTATAAAAAAAAATACCATGATGTAGGAAATATTTTTATATTTATAATTATTATTTATATTCTAATTTATCCTATTTATATCCCTATATTATAAATATTTTAGTTTTTAAAATTTGAATTTAACTCTTTTAACTCTTATTTAAATAAAATATAATAAATGTCATAATCTAATCCAAATGGATAAAAAAGAAATAAAATTTCATCCAAAGTTTGATCTATCCTTAAATAAATATATCTAATAGAATTAATACATGTGATAGGGTAATTATAATATCATTTTATCCTTTAATTACCAAATTTACTTTTAAACGTGGTTAATGAAATTCAAAAGTTACTATTCAAAAAAAATACTTTAATCATATGGATCCACATATAATATACATATGTCAACCATGTCTCTCAATCTATTAAAATTAATTTCACAGAAGTAGTAAAATTATGTTTTATGTAGATTTTCAAATGTGCCGAGAAGGTGGGTAAAAGGCGTTAAATAGTTCAATAAAATTTTATATATCTAATATTTTTATAAAATGACCCCAATAAATTCAATTGAAATTATATAGGTATAATGTCAAAAAATTTACTTAAAATAAATTTAAATATAATAAATAATTATTTAAATAAAAAACGATTTTAAACAATAACGCAATGCTTTTCACTATTCATCAAAAATTAATTTTTTTTAAAAAAATACAAAAAATTATCCCTAAGCTAATTTTGATATTCTGAATCCAAAAATGACGTCCATTTTGAATAATAAAATTTTAAGAATTACAAAAAGTGTGTATTAATATTCATAACAGCTAGTTTGATTGGTCGTAATGTGCTGGAACTCAAAGTAGCGTACAACACATGCTATTGTATTATTCAAACAGAGGTGTATCATGAAATCTTGGGGTGTTACATTGGGAATTACTTATGTATATAGGTGGTTCCATGATAAATCGAGGGAGGGTGATCCCATGATAGATATCTAATTCATTGGGTAATGAGATGGAGTAAAAATAGTAGGGTTCTCCAAAGAGATTTATGGAATTCACTATGATGGGTATTCCAATTGTAACCATGAAGGTTACACCATTTGTAGTTGTGAAAGACATAATGTAATTATGATATGGATTCCACAAATTACATTTAGGTTTGATGATTTTATAATTTTTTTAGGAATATCAGGATTTCATGTAGTAAGCTAATGACCTTATGTTTTATGGGTGAAAAGTATGTTTTTTTAAATGTATTCACGAGTTTAAAATATTTCTGTACTATCTATTTCATTACGTATTTAAACCCCTTTCTGAGCTTTTTATACTCATCCCATGTTTTTGAAATGTATTCCACATGTTATAAGGGTGTATAATAAAAAATAAGAAGACAAGATGAATGTTATGAAGATTTTTATCAAGAAAAAAAGAAACCATTTTTAGATTTAAAAGTTTTATATTATGGAATAATGTCATAATATTATAGTTGTATCCAATTTATATAAATTTGAGTTCTTATATAATATTTATGGCCTAATTATCTAAAAATATAAAGATTAAAATATCGTTAATGTGAAATCTTTATTTAAATCATAATTATTTAATGTTTAATTCTGGTGCCTTATAGTTCGTATCAATAGTCAGTTTAGATACCATTAGATGTCAGAGTGTAATTTAAGAAAAATTGTCAAGATGCATTTAACTACTATGGATAGAATATTATAAAGAGTAATTGTTATTTTAGATAAATTTATGAGTTTACGATTACATGAATAATTTTATCTCAGATTTTATCTTCCTTATTAGATAGTATATTAGGATTTTATTAATATACTCACACATAGATTGTTTGGTTTCAGTTAATGGGTGGATTCAGGATGCAACAATGTAATGATGTATGTGATGGAAAATGTGGATGCTCTATGAATAAGAATGAAAATGAAATGGGAGCTATAATGAGAACGCATTTGGTTATTCTAAACCAATGATCAAGAGTTATGAATAACCACTTGAACCTTGGTAACTTTTCTACGGCATCATATATGAGAAAAATGAATCCCAATGGCTGTTTAGTTAATAATCATAAATGTAAGTATATTCAATGACATATGTGTCAAAGATGTGGAAATATACACCAATGAAATTATTTTAAAGGGAATGGAAGATGTTATAGATGTCGTAATGATGGTAATAAAGCAATAACCCTCCATGGGAAAGGGAAGAATTTGGTTGACTCCTAAAAAGGTAAAAGGTTCGTTATGAGTTATCAATTCAATGTTTTAAATGTGGGGAGTGTGGTTATTATTAAAATCAATGTCCTATAAAGAGGGTTTGTGAATGAGATCACGGGGAACGTGAAAATATAAGTTTATCAATACCTAATGCCGTTCTAATAAAAGATGATGAAACTGAAAATAACCTATATGGTATGTAATATTTCTTGTCTCATGTTTTCACATTTGAGAATCTTATGAAATTATTCTAGTTCTTATTTATGAAATAAGTATTAAGACATAAAAAAAACTCATGGTTATGGGACCATGATGAATGCAAGAAGATTGAGAAGCATGAATTTTAATAATTTGAGTGTTATGTTAGATATATGGATTATGAGACATTTAAAAGTATAATTCACTTCTGATTATGAGATTACATTAGAATATTTTTTTCTGGTATGTGTATCCATGATGTTTTTTATGTTAAAATGTAATTCAAGGAAGAATTATACTTCCTTTTGTGGTCATAATTATGGATAACCTTTAGGGTATCTATATTTTGTAGGTAATAATGTGTAATTACATTTTGGATATAATGTGAAAATAATGAGATAAACATTAAGGTTATGACATGTTATGGTTAGTTTTTAGGAAATTATCTATTTTTTGGAATTTTATAATAATTATACAGTTTTTGAAAAATTGACAACACACAGACTGAGTGACAACCCATCACGTCTGACAAGGCTATGGGAATCAATCCCAGAACCGAAGAGTGACAATGCTTTATCACCTTCCACTGGCCGTCATGAAGTCCGTTGTATGTATGACTTATTATTTTTAGATAAATGATTTCATGAATTAAGATTAAGTTGATTTAGTAGATATATAGTTTATTTAATAGATAACCATGGGATTGGAATTTGATTTACTGATTAAGTGATGAATGTTATTTTGGAAGACGGTCACTATTTTTAGGTACTTTATATGATTAAGATAAATCGAATAATATGGTATTTTAATGGAGGAGTTATGGTTAAACTATATTTTGGAATAATATGTGAATTTAATTTTGGAGATATAGTGATTCATGTTATTTAGGGAAATAATTTACCTATCATGGAGAATATGTAATTAGGTTAATTAGTTTTTGATATGAGAAATTAAGAGTGGTTCTTGAAAGATTATGTGGTCAAATTCTTCTATGTTTTGGGTTTAAATCATAGTTTGTATAATTTTATGGCATTTTAGGGTCAATTATTTTTGGAATGGTCTATATTGAACTTCGGTTATTAATGTTTAATTTTTGAGATTAAAAGTCTTCCTTATCATTATAAAGTATTATTCTTTTGTTTGTAATTATCGGATCTTGTACTAACCATTTTTTCAGTACTGTTTAATGGTAGAATAAATATATAGTTATCCTTTTTTGGTTAATGTGGGCTTTTAGAAGTTGATTATAGTGCTTCATGCGTGATAAGTTCATCTTAAATACTCATCATTTTTAGAAAAAGATTAGTTTGTTGTTGGAATTCGATTCATGGGTGAAACTCTACTTGTCCTGTAAGAATATTTATTGATATTATTATTCTATGTAGAAAATAAATTCCCAAACATTATGAAAAGTTTCTTAAAATAAAAAACATTATTTTAACTTTTCTTAATATGAATCCAAAGACCTGTTAATTTATCACACATTTATGGGATTATAATTGATTAATTTTTCCCCACAATGGTTTCTATCACTCTCTATCAGAACTTGATAGTTAATTTTTATTCCATATCCAAGTCTTCCTACATGGAATCCTTGTATGTGTTATCTCATGTGGCCTTCTTATTTTTGTTTATTTATTTTAAAGTTGATGTTTTATTGACTTTTATTTTGATGTGGTAGTTAAGAAAAGGTATTTTAAAAACTCATAATGTAGTTACTGGCCCCAAATTAAAATTACAAGTGCAGAATTTCCATGGGGGTGGGATGTGACAACCCAAGTTATTATAGAATAAGACATTTTCATATCTATTAATATTTATTAATTATATATTATTTTTATCTTAAGGGGGGCACTATGTTTTATAGCAGACCCGGCATGAAACAAAGTGTTTCTCTAAGATCTTATATTGCACACCCGATTGAGATATAAAAAAATAATATTAAATTATTAATATTATTATTTTAAAAGGTTGTTAATGCCTAGAAATTGTATTTGTGGGAATAAACAAAACAACCTATATTATGATTAAAAATGTTTTTTAAATGTTTTTACTTTCTTCTAAGAAATTTTAGATGCTTAAATTGAGAATAAATCCAATTTTAATCCAAAAACACTAATATTTTTAAAGGTAGTTTAACCACCTTTTGAAGGGGATCCCTTTTTAAATCATGTTTTTATCAATTTTATATGTTTTCCTTGAAAAAATAAACTTCCTGTTTTTGATAGAGACATCAATATTATCTTTTTTGAATTTTTTTATTTTTATGATAAAGGTCTTTTTAATGAATAGTGAAACAAATAATACATTTTTAATTCAAAACCTCATTTTCATCAAATTTAATTATATAGTTATATTACACAATATATGGGTTATGGTTTTAATTAAATAATTCTGTTATCATTTAATCCAATTTTTTTCATTGGAATTAATTTCACATTGAAATTAGATATAAACCAATCTCAATATTTTGGTGGTTTTTACTTTTAAAAAACTCATTCTCTAGTTTTGACAACAGGGATTAATTTTAAATTAATATCAACAATTTATGTGTTTTAAAATTGGAAAAATGGATTCTATATTTGCAATCATATATTATAAATTTTTTAAATAGTCCCTTATTATTTTTTGGGCATTATGAATATTAATTTTAGTAATTATTTGGATTACCATAGTTATAGGTAAATCGGGTAATTAAAGGTAATAAATAATATTATAATAACATAAAACTTCCGTAAAACTTGACCAAATTTAATATTATTGGAGTATCCATACCATTAACATCATTGCATTGATTTTAGGACCACTAGGAGCCATTTGGATGACTTTAATGAATTTATAATAATATATTCAATAAATATTCATTTTTGTAAAAATTTTATTAAACAAATAAAGTATTTTAATATGGAGTTATGAAGGGATCATTTCGAATATAAATAGTATTTATAAAACCAAAAAAAATACTTATATAATGATAATTTATTTATAATTTTTTGGAAATGCATATTTAAATTTAATTATGATATAATGATGATGAAATAAAATATTATTAATTAAATTATAAAATAAATGATAATATAAACATTAAAATAAAATTTATTTGAAACCGTATTTTCCATATATTAATTTTATATATAAATATGAGATTTTATAAGTCTTTTTAATAATTTTTTTGATGTTATCTATCTGTTTGGAATTTATTTAAATTCAATGAATTGAATTGTGTTAAAGTTGACATAATTGAAATTTTATAAAAATAATATTTTAGAAAATAATTTAAAATTACTAAAAATATTTAAATAAAAAAGTGAATAATATAAGGTTTAAATTTTCATTATGTGTCAAATTATGGAAACTTTACCCCATATATGTAAAATTTATAGCTTTATAACAATTAAAATATTGTTACTACAATTAAAATTAAGAGATAATAATTATGTGTAAACCGAAAAGATGAGTTTTAAAATAAAATCAATACATGTCTAAAAATTATAGTATTAGAGGATTTAGAACTATCCCCATCCTATCTCGGGCATATCTCATTTTGGAGTTATTTTGATAAAAAATTAATTTATATTAATTCAATATTTAAATAGTTTCCAACGATACCCCTCCCCTCTCTTATTAAAAGGTAATTACTCTTCTATAATAAAAACACATCATGAACCATTCAGATTGGACAAAGTCTTTATAAACACCTTTCTAGAATACCTCCACACATTCTTGATGCCTTATTTCATGAATGAAAACCTTCTAAGAGGTGTTTAGGTGTTCTTCAATGGCCATCAACCAAAGAAGATGTTTCGTTTATTTTATGTGTTTCTATTTTATGTCTTCTTCTACATCATTTAAATCATATTATTCTAATATGAATTAATAAATATAGTATCCTAAATATACTTATATTTTATTATGTTAATATCATCACATAATTCCATCTCTAATCCCATCAAAATAGAAATGAACATTTCATTCTTCTACGAGGAGGACTACCGCCTCATTAACCGATATAGTACATTTTAAATTACCATATATCATGACTATTTAAAATGATAGAATCAATGTTTATATATAATATTAATTAAATATTTATCATTTTGAAATAATAATATTTTAAATATGTTTTTATTTTCCTTGCACATAAAAATGATAACGTCGTTCATGCGTACTTGTGAACTCTCACCTCCATAAAGTGATATAAATCATTTTTATTTACCAAATCATAAGTATGATATATGTACGTATATTTAAATGTTTATAATGATTTTAAAAATATTATGATAATTCTGAAAATATAAAATAATAATTACGTTATTTCCATAATAATCAATGAAGAATGTGAAATGATAATCATGCGTACTTACAACCTTCGGTCTATGTGATTATAATGTTGTTCATTTTTCATAACCATAATTAATGGTTCGGTTTAAAATGTATGATCAATGTATAAAATATGTTATTATTTCATGAAAACTACTCTGGAGATGTCGTACTTATGACCACATGGAAAATTTATATCATAACCATGTTTATTTTTTACTCAAATGAAGAAAAAATGTTTTATTGGAACATAAATAATTATGTATGTTTTATAACATGGTAATTAGTTATAGAAAACAAATAATAAATTTAAAAATGGATCTCAATCAACTATAAATTTACCTAATTTTATTATTCTTGAATATAAATATGGTAGGTAATGAGTCATTCTCAAGGTAAGTGACTTCATTTTGATCTACTTTCATTGAGTCATATTTGGATGTTATGCCCTACCTTCATTTATATGATATGTAATAAACCCCTATGAATTTTAATCTCATTCAATGGTTCTTAAAAAGAATCTTTTTTTCGAAGCATTTTACTAAATAAAAAAATTAATTTTTTTAATGTATGTGATGACATTTACATTTTCACCGTTGTGGCCATTATTTGATATTTGGAATCCTCTAAAAGATTTAATGTTATAATGGAAAAATAAATACTACATTCTATTTTCATTTTTTATTTTATTGAAAATTGTTTTGAGAAATTATTGGTTATATTAATATCTTGAAATGATATTTTGTTATTTCAATATAGAAATGCTATTTTTCTTTCATGCATTTTTTATATGTTCTGATTATGTTATGTTTCTTGGGTATTTATTATGTATATGCGTGGTTTCATGATAAACTAATGAAGGTGAGCCTGTGATAGATGTCCAATGCAACAGATAATGAGAAAAAATTAAATAGTTGGGTTTCTATAAAGAGATGTAGGGAATATACTATGATGGGTAATCCAAACAGAACTATAAAGTTTACACACTCTGTAGCTGGGAAATCTACAATGTAAGTATTATATGTATTCCAAAAGTTACAATTATGTTTTATAATTTCTATGATGTTTTATAGGAATATTATGATTTAACGATGTAAGCAAAGGGACTTTTTTTTATCAATGAAATGTATGATTTTTTTAAAATGTTTTCATGATTTTAAAATATTAATGGATTAAAGTTTCCATACCATATTTATATCCCTTTCCAAGATGTTTATGCTCATCCCTAGTTTTTTAATTGTTTTCCATAGGGTATAAGTATGTATAATAGAAAATAAAAATTCAATATGATTGTTACCAAAATTTTTAACAATAAAATTAAAAGAAATAATGTTTTATTTTTTACATTGTATATTATGGAGAAAATTTATAAAATTTTAATTGTATACAGTTTGTATAAATCTGAGTTTTTTTTTGAAATAGTTATAGCTTAATTATATAAACCATTAAACAATAAAAGAACCTCATTTTGAACTCATGACCAAAATATTACTTATGTAATGTTTAAGTATGGGGCCTAATAGAGGGTAACTCATGCCTCTTCTCATCCTTCATGGTCGATAAAGGGTATTCTACATAGAAATCCTTCTCCTAGACTGTCCAGAAAACATCAGCCTTCTTTTTATCCCCTAAGAACACCATCCACCACTGATTCACAACTTGACTCATCTTTCCCACCGCTATGGGAACCCAGTACTCCATCAGATCTGGGATCAAGAAGAAGGTGATCACAAGATCCTCAATCCAACTATTTTTCTCCTTGTTCAAAATTATACCCTCATACTTTCCCAGAATCTGTCGCTAAAAATAATGTAATGGTTTCTTTCACTAGTTGTCCTCCACTACTCGGTTAACCCATTGTCTATCAATCGGGTTGGCCTGTTGAGCCTCCACTGTCTATACTACACACGGACGACGACTGAGTTCTACAAATGAAAGGTAATCAAGAAACTCTTAAGCCCAAGTAGTATGGAATTTTATTTTAGATTCATTTGAACTCGTTATTTATTTAAATTAACTAAAATTTCCAATTCAAACAAGATCAAAAGTCATTACACTGCATGAACCTTTCCTAGGGTCTCTTCCCTACAAACGGTGTATCCTTACATTGTATTTTAGTAGGCTCGTAGTATTTGCATCAGATTATGGGAGCCCTAAAATCACATGACTTAGCCAGTCTTCCCTGTCTTGTTTTATATTCCAAGGTCACCTAAAATAGTTTCCCTACTAATCCTTTAAATCATCATTGTGGCTAACGCCAAACACCACCCTCTCTCTCAACCCCCATCCTTTAATACCATTATATCATGACCCCCTCCATCCATAGATTCCCTTCATGATCTAGAAATAAATAAAGATATATAATGACTCCCCAAGTCCCACCTCCTGTATGCCCTTGGGAGGAGACCAGAAACAAGGGTATAGAATCTCATTAAATGGGCTGAGTTACCCTTCTATAATAAAATGAGATCATGAGATAAGTTGGTCTATCTCAAACAACTATGAACACTATATAAAAGAAAAACCAAAATCGACCCCATATACATGTTTTAAAGTTAAATTGATAAAAAATACAATAAATTATTTTATTAAATTAAAAAAGAACAAAGTTGAGAACTGGCACTGTAGCTGACCCCATGTATGAGCTAGTAATTCCCAAGAAAGTCCATTTAGTCCTCATGGTATCCAAAAATCTATTTTATAACATTGGGTGAGCATACAAGTATACTGAGTAGGAAAAAATGTATGTTGTGCACAAGTGGAGATGCATACTAATTCCCATTAGAGAAAATAGAAGAAACCAACATCACCTAAATTGGTATACTAGCCACCCTAACCACACCAAATCCACACTCACTAAATACAAGTAGTAAAGTAATTTGATATTGAGAATATATATGATAGGTTACCCTGCACCACTTTCCCACTACTTAGCCACTCTCACACCCTAACGGAAAACATTAGGGTTATCCCACCTCTTCCGAAATTACCACATCACAATCGGCCTACACACACCTTGACCTCACAGCTAGTCCCACAACTTGGTAAAACAAAGCTCATCACATATCACATGCACACACTTGATCCCCACAACCATGTCCCACCCATAGACACCTAGGTAACATACCACACCACATCCCAAACACACTTGGGAAAGTACAACACATCTCAACCAGAAGACACCTAAGAATCCACAACCCATCTAATCTGAAAGACACTTGGGAAAACAAAACACACCCACACACACTTGGTCCTTACAAACCACTACCTTCTTAAATAATAATGGGATATCACCACCTAAATGAGGGAGCATGGAAGAGAAGGTGGAAATCCATCCCTCCTCCCACCAGTATGTTGGGGAAGGACTCCCTCCCCATGGTAAGGGGATGTTTGTCATAATGTGCTCTTCAAGGGTGGTGTGCATATTGAAAACACAATTAAATTATCGGTATATATATATATATATATTATTAAACACTCATGCTTGGGATATGGGTTCTCAATCAAAAAATAAACCAGAAAATGATAAATTAAACTCTTCTGGTACTTGTAAATTCATTATTTGACACCACCAATAGTCAATTCAGATGTTGATAAATGAAATCTATCCACAACAATACACAACTCAAACATACCCTCAACCAACTCATCAAACCAATAATAATTTATTATTACTGAAGAAATTTATTCACTCTATCCCAACCCAAGAAACTACCAATAATAGGATGCAAAAATTCAAATAGCATAAACCATGAATTGGGAAAAGTAACCATAGTAAAGCAACACACTTCTTATTTACACTATGTCTAACACCCATACTAACCACTTACCTTTTCATTCTTCAAATTAATTCTTCCCAGTCAACCATATCAACAAGAAAACCCCCAACTCATAGTCAAAATCTATTGCACATCTCATCACAACCAACCCAACATCCCCACTATATAACAACAAGACAAACATCAACATAAAAATATCACAACCCAAGCCTAAAGCCCAACTTCTCAATCACTCCCCATTCATTCCACAATCAATCTATCTCTCAACCTGAGATTCTATTACAACATCTAAACCACCCCACACACAGTCGTGATCTCAACCCTTTCACGACACAACCAACCAAGGCACATGATTGAACAAAACCACAAACATCACATGACCACATCAAACAAGGAATGATGTATTTAGATTTAGAGAAAACTTATTCTTTAATTACACTATGATAATTGAGGGTTTATCCTATAATATGTTTGATCCTGTGGAATCCATTTATTTAACCAAATACATATAACTATTCAATTACAAAAATATAACTATTCAAACATCATAAAAAACTATACGTAACAAGTCTTCCCAAGTGCACAGACAAGGACAAGAAATGAACATGATTTTCAGTTGGCATATATCCTATACAGATCACAATATCAATAAATAATAAAATAGAAGCATGCATCACTTTTCCCCAACCAATTCTTATTGATTTAATGTCGATTCAATTGTATTTATTAAATTTGGATTCAACTTCCATCACATGGACAACATTCATACACCCACCATGCATGATACAAAAATAAGAGGGAGAAATTCATCCCTACCTAATGAAATAGACGAAAAATATCTCCTCCTCACGCTAAACAAGGGTTGTGAAAGGGTTCAGGGAAACACCATCCAAGGGATCAAGACAGACATACAGCTCCATGAGGAAGAAAGGTTCAGGGACTACCTGGTATCAAAATAAAATAGAGGGAATGAATGAAGTAAAGGTGTAAAACTTTTAAGGACAAGATCATAGACTCGTGGGATATCAAACCGTTTTGAACTCCCCATTAAAAGTGGATCGTGACTATTTTTTTGACTATCATAAATCCTCATGAGAGTTAGGAATTAAAAGACATATTTTAAATACTTTTAAATATCATAAAAAACACTTAAACATGGTTTTAATATCATTTTAGGTCAAATATAATATTAAATGGGTGAATTTTGAAAAACATGTAGAACCTAAAAAAATTGAAAAACTATTTCAAATGACTCATCATTTGGTGAGTCACCATCAGAATTCACAAGTGGGTGAGTCACTGGTAGATGACGCACCATTGGATGAGTCACCAGTGGGAGCTACTAATAGTAATTAACCATTAGGAGATTCACCATTTGGTGAGATACCATCATTACCCACCACTAGTGAGTCACTGTTGTAAGTCACCAACACGAATCACCGTCATCGAGTCACTGATGTGAGTCACCAGCACGAATCACCATTTGTGAGTCACCAACATGAGCCACCAACATGACTCACGGTAAGTGATTCACCGACATGTCCAACCATTAGTGATTCACTGATGCGCCAACAATTGGGATATCCTACCGTCAATGACTCACCATTGCGAGTCACCAGTATGAGTCACTTTTCAGACATTCCTTTCCCGACACACCATTGTGACCTACTGGTGGATAAACCATCATCATACGATCTACCATTAGTGACACACCATCACATATCATAGTTGTAAAAACAATATTTTATGAAAACACTTGAAATGATTAAAAATTTCCCCCCAGAAGACATTAAAAACCAGATTTTAAAATTGAATGGGAGGTCCAAGACATTTCAATTCCAGTACATTAATTGTCGCCTTATAAACATCCTTAGTCACATACTTATAATAAACAAACCTTTTAAATTCATATTTAACAAAGGAAAAATTTTAATTTTAATGTAATATATTATTTTTACATATCACTAACGAGTTTAATGAGATGATTATGCTTGTGAAAAATTTCTTCTAGTGTACTCTATATCTTTTCAACCTCTAATTCCATCTAGGATTTCTCTTCATGTATTTATTTGATAAATAAAATATATATATGTGATTATGTCAACAATAAAATTCTTCATGTAGCAATGAGTGTTAGAGTCGATGTGTTCAACTTATTCAAAATAGTCATATTGTTTACATATCAAAAAAAATTCTCATAGAGGGTCATATAAAAATTAATTATTAGAAAATTTACCACTTTTATTAAATTCATGTATTGGTGAACCCATTTTCTTTAGTTTTTTGGAAGTTAACTTCCAAAAAAACTTACCCACTCATTTCATCCTATTTTTCAGAGTTTTATATGAAAAATATACGTCAGTATAAATTAGAATGAAATAATTATTATCATTCAAAGGTATCTAAATATATTTATAAAATCTATACTTCCTACAAATTTTGTTAAACAATGGTTGATAAAATATAAATCCAATCATTTAAAACATGGATTTGATCTGATACCACTATAATTACTTGGTGGGACATGCATCAACACCGAGTGGGGGTATGTGGTGAATCAATGTAGTCATATTTTACTGAATTATTCATAATCGAACATCTATCCATTTTATTAGTTGAAATATTTTCTCATTTAAGATATATGTAATTGTTAACTCATTCCCAAAAAATATTCACAACACAGACAATATAGAATGTAATTATACAGAAACAAATGGTGTTTTAACAATTCATGCCTAATTTGAGATTCCACTCCTTGTTGTGTTCAGGTATAGTTAGATTCATATATTTTACATTATGGTCATCAATTATCACATGTTCTGTGAGAAGGTATCAAACTTTACCCAAGAAGTCGTCACCCACAAAATCTTATTGTCACCAAAATGGTTCTTTATCATAGGTCCCATGAGTTAAAAAAGACATCTCAATGTAAATGAGTATTATATTTATCTTTAAGATAACTTCCACACTCTAGATATAGCCAAAATAAATGATCATATTCTTATCGGCCTCCTCAACATAAAAAAATCAATACTTGTCCTCTTTCATCAATAAAATCAACATTTGGAACTTATATAGATCATATATAGTAAGTATTTCTCAATAACTTTATATTGTGTACATTTCTATCATAATATAAGATTTAGGTAATTTGAATGTATCATAATCATTATGAATCTATATTTTGTAATTCCTTGTTTTTGAAAATTCTTTGATTTCCAAAACATTATATGTTGTCTCTAGAATTTGGTCTTACACACTGATGTCTCCCTCCCACACTTTCGGAAACGCCCACAATTTTTTGTTCTTCGTATTCTATATCATTAAAACCATAAACCCAAAATGTTTTCTATACTAAAAAGTCATATTATATCACTATTATATATACATAATTCATTATCATCTATATATTAACGTACAAAACATGTATATAACCGAAGTTTGTTAGAAATATATTGTCTCCAAACACATTATCTTCTAGTATTATTAATCTTAGTAAACCAACATTTATTCCTATGATAATATCAGCATATTAATTCATAAAATTCTACCAAAACTCTCAATGTAAATTATTTTCCAGGTATACAAGAATATTATCTAGAATCATGAATTCAACATCATGATTTTTGAATATTGAAATCCATCTTAGCATCATCACCTCAATTTTTACATCACTTAAAAGATAAGTGAAATCTCTCAGTGTATTTCAAGTTCTAACACCTATAAACATAAGATTACTCTACCATAAACCAAATTTCATTTTGAATTACATTTCATTTTCAATATGAATTTTTTTTCCTTTGAATCATTAAACATACATATAGAAATCATATATTGTTTTATTCCCATGTTACTCAAAAATATTGATATAAATCCAGATTACAAAATATTTTTTTATTGAAATTGATTCTTTCATTCTCAGATTTTAATCATCTCATCTTATGAGTATCTCAACTCGAAAATACCTCACCTTTCACCCCTCCTATCATCTGATTTTATGGGCATAATAAAATAATCAAATTGAAGTACATAATAAAAGAAAAGAGAATATACTAAACCTTTTCACTGTCTCGTAGATTGTATTTCCTTGATTCTCATCATCCATTAATGAATGAATTATCTCCTACTAAATTAAGATAATTAAATTAAACATACATTACTTTTACTTTTCTACATTCATATCACCCAATTTTGTAAGTATTACCAAATACTTTTACTTTTTATTATTAGGTATCATCATAATCTTACATTGAATAAGATTCTAAATACATATTTTATACTCTAATGATATATATTTTATATGGTACTAGGCTATATTGTGTGAATGATATATCTATATTCATGTGTCAAATATTATTTCATTAATTCATATAGCATTGATAAAATGAAAAATAAAATATTTAAGAGTGCTAATATTTTATTGTTCAACTAAATTAAAATATGTCATTTAAAAATCTATTATAAGGTGTTTAATATGAAGGTAGTTTTCCTATTCTATTCTTAAGATGCATGGATGGATGATTCATTCACTCATGAGTTATAAACAAATTAGTAAATGATTGGATTATCTATGATTTTTCTTGATGGATTTGTAAATAAATCTACCATATAATGGTGGGTGTTTGATTACAACATGGAAATAGTCTAAAAAACCAAGACCCTAACGGTTTCATCATCATCTTCCTATGCATTATATATACGAGCACACCATTGAGGAATGGTCAATGTTATCCATGTGGTGGATGATTCAAATATGGTCTTAGATACCCATAAAGTGGGGATTTATTTTGGTATCTCTTATAGTGGTCTTTATAAATCATGCTAGACTGAAAATGTCTTTTTATTAAATCTCCTACCAAGTCAAGGGGGACAAAAGTGGTACAATCCTAGTGCATCATTGCTAACGATGGGGTTACATGCATTGGGAAGAGTCCCAAGGCTGTCATGTATAATACATTGGTTATCGGGTCCCCCCTTGCTAGCAATACAATCAGCGACAAAATTGCCCTCACTAGATTAAGACCAATAATAGCAGATTCTTATTGGTGTACAGTATGTTTTACAGTGCTCCTCATTTCAGTATTATGAACAGTTTTATATTTGTATGTTTGGTATATCCTTGAATAGGAGTTTAAAATTTTTTATGGAAATTATGGTAAATTTAAAAAGACTCTAAAAAATACTTTTGCGGTATTAATGAAAATGTTAAAGAATTAACCAAATCTTGGGAATTTTCAAAAATGAATGGTTACAAGTGTGGCTCCAAAATCAGGATATCCATTGTGATACAAAGAGTTTCATTCAAAATGAGTTGGGGAAATAGAGTTCCTTGATTAGTTCATATGGACATCATGTTTTATCTGTTTATTTATGGAATAGATATTTTTCTACCCATCAGTGGTAAGAATAAAATCCATGTTCATGTTTAATGAAATATTAGGAAGAAGTGAAGAATAAAACAAAAAATAGTGCATCGTTTAATATGTTTATTTTGAATATTTGGTAATGTGTTTACCTTTAATTATCATGGATACAAAACCGTAAACAAGGTATTACCCTTACCAAGATATCATGCATAATGGTAACCAAGTCATTACCCTTATACAATTATGGAAACCATTGTTTTACCATTACATGAAGGGTTCATGTAAAGTAATATTGGACTATAAACCGTACATAAATGGTTCGTGTGAAGGTGTTACATAATGGCATGAAATTGGTAGCCCTTATATGTATAGGTAGTTGTGGGTTTAAAAGAAACATTTTAAGGGAAATTATTTTCCTTCCTGAAGATGATACAGTAAATTAAAAAAATAAAAAAGTTAAAAAATATTTAAAATGGTCTATAAAATGGTGGTCAATTATTTTCAAATCTTACGTAAAGGTAGATCAGTTCTTACCCGTATGTGAATATTTCCCATAAAGTTATGAGATATTGTACCCTTGTGTAGTGTCTTCTATGTAAGGGTCAAGGGTATCAACCCTTACATAAATTGTCTATGTAAGCGTAGATCGAGGCCAGCTATACATTGAATAGGGATTCTATGTAATGGTGAATAATATCATTTTTTTTAAAAATTGTTTTTAAATTCGTAAAGAATTTCAAGGATTTATAAAATGTTTATAAAGCATTTTAAAGGGTATTTTTGAATATTTAATTTTATGGATTTAATTAATTAATTATAAAAGTTTTTTAATTAAATAAATAAATGTCTATAAATTTTTTATTATTACAAAATATTAAATATTATTCTTTGAAATATCATTTAACCAATTGTTTCCTGAAATATTATCTGTAGATAAATATTTTTTATTGAGGAATATTTAAAATTATTTTATAATGGGAAATTAATAGTGAAATAACATCAAAATAATAATTTTTTATATTTAAAATATGAATTGTTAAAAAAAATTCAAAATATTTTCAAAATAAATGTGTCTTATTCGGTTACATTATAAGCCATATAAAGAAGTGTTTTAATGATTGATATGAATGTTTTTTAATTAATGACTATCTGTGTGATATTTAGATTAAGTAAAATGATAACATTATAGAAATGGGATAAAAAAGAGTTTATTATTCATATAAGATTGTTCATTTAAATTGGAAATGTCATATATTTATAAATATGACTGAGTTCATATTATTATAGTAAAAAAAATTTATATTAAAAATTATTAATTTTCCATAAGGTTAAATATGAAATAATGAAATCGTTTATATGTATCCATTATTTATGAACTGTTCATAAATGTATTTCTCATGTTTAAATGTTTGGATTTTTAAATTATTAAATGTTTATTCCTTAATATATTAATTCTTAGTAATTTTATTAGGAAATTTAATGTTTTTATATGATTTATTTTAAAATGTAAAATTTCACTTTCCTTATATACTAGGTAAGATAATAAATTTAGTTTTTCATCATCCTTAACCATGGTTTCTATTTAAAATTTTCATCTTGATTTATGTTATTGAATATAGTTTATGTATATTAGGTATTAGTTTTATGATGAATTGGAATATGTTTCCATTAAATTATCCCCAGGTAGAGGGACTTGGGGTCAAATAACCAACCTATCAAAAGGATTTTTCTATTTCTAGATTGATGAATGAGATTGTTTATCTGTCCCTTCGGGCTTACTCAATTGGATATTAAAAATATCATATAATTCTATGACTTTACATGAATATTTCATCTAACATATTAATATGATGAATTTATATATGTATGAATATTTTTTAGTTCTATTTCTGGGTGTGTAATATAGACTTATAGGTTGTGTAAAGAGTTAAATTTCATTATGCTTTGATTTTTTTTACGAAGATGGAATATTATTAAAAAATAAAATAACTACAGGCATGCATATATTTAAGGGAATAACATGAGATAATATGGCCAGATTAAAATCCCCCTCAAATACTAAGAATAAGATTCTTTCAAATGTTGTACTTGTCTAGACCACGATCATCAGACCAGTAGGTCATGCTAAAGGTGGGTTCCCCTAGATTATATTGTGTAAGGAATGTAAGTAATAAGTGAAACTGGATTTTCCTAACTAATAGTTCATGATAATACTATATACACCTAGAATTTCTATTATTAGTCTGTATTTACCTGTTTATTTTGGGATTCACTAAAACAGTGACCAAAATAATACTAAGCTACAAGAGGAATAATTTAGAGAATAACCATATGATGGATTTGAATTACTGTTTTTCCACTCAACTATCCATGATTCAGAATTTTCTAATTGGGATTTTCCTTACAAAAATAAATAAATTTTTTTGAAATTATTATACAACCCAAATGTCTTTAAAATATCAATGATGTCGCACTAATGGGTGAGAAGAATTTTAAAAGGGTTAATAATTTTACTGAATGACTATATAATAAGATTCATTATTAAATTGATAATAATACATGATACCTATATGATAAATATTTATACTATAGATAATATCATCATAATTAAGATAAACATTTTGATTAATTCTTTTAATTATAATATTAATATAATAAACTCATATGGTTAGTCACTTATTAAAATTTCATATGATTTATTGGTTGTTTTTAAAAATATTTTATAGAAATGTATATGTTTCAAAATAGTTCTCTACTTAATAACCATGTTTTTTAATTATTCAAAAAATGAATCCAGTTTCTTATGCAAGTAAAAACTGATTCATTCAAGGTTTTAGTGTAATTTGAAAAAAAATGAACAAAAGAATCCCAGTATCCACTCATGTAGTCAATATGGATATGTATGTCAATGATTTAAGAATACCTAGTCTCATGTGAACAATATAATAGGGTATGTCAGATGATTTTGAATATGTTTGAATTGGATTCTAACATAATGAGACTATATATTTCCTTCAAATTTTATTGGTTATAAAATTCAATTATATTATTTCCACATATATGATTTAAATATTATTTTTTAAAGAGTTTTTAAAATATTTGTAAGGATTGAAGATGAAAAAAACTAATGATTAATTTTTCATTTTGAGTAAATGAGAAATGATATAGTTTCATTATAAAAATAAATACTTCACGATAGGATAAACATTTCATAATTGTGTATTTTTATCTAATTTATCTCTTGATACAATCATGTAAAAAATATTTTCTAAATGAAATTAGATGTACTATTTTTATACACATGGTTTATGATTCTTTTAAATATTTTTTCATGATTTAATTGGAGACTGAAAAATGATTGTTCTTGTTAGGGGATTTATCATATTATCTTTTTAAAAAATGTTCTAATAAAATTATTGAATTTAGATAAATTTTAGTTGATATTTACAATTTTTGGGGAATATCTTGGAACTTGGAACATGATTTATAGGTACTAAATGATTCTATAGGCATAAAATATATTTAAATGTTTGAAATGTAAGAAGAAAAGATGGAAAAAAAGTTAAACAATGTTCCTTTAAAAAGGTAATAAATTTCATTGAAACATAGGGTTTTCAAAAAAGAGGATTGTTAATCAAATATGGTGAGATTATCAAGTACATTCCTAAATGAGTTTTTAAAACTACTTGTAATTTCTATATCAGGTATGGATGTTTTAAAAATTAATTCTTTTTATTTTAATGTTATTTGATAGCAAATGTATAATTTAATATTTTTTGTAAATATACAAGAGCTAAAACCCAAAATAATAATTTATTGATATTTTGGTTTATATTCATGAGATATAATAAATAGTTACTATATCATGTATTTGAATATAAAAGGTTTTATCAAGATCAAATGAGTCTAAGTAAAATATGTGTATATTCATCTAATTTATATTATGTGATAAGAAAAGATATTAGATAACAAAGAGTTGTTACAAAAAGCATGAGTTAATAAAATTTATACCCATGGTTTACGATTCATCAATAAATTTAAAATATTTTATGAAGAAAATTTTGATAAAATGGTTTATCTCTGAAAATTTTATTATTTGAATATTTATAAGAATATGTGGTAATGTGTTTATTCCACCCATTGGTGGTATATTATAATAATGTCATTTTTTCTATTTAAAATATCCCAAATACATAGAAAACCAAACATGATATCGAATGAATAGTATATTTATTTAATATTCAAACAGAATGGAAATAAATATTATTTCCCAACATAAAAGGTTTTTTTTTTCTTAACAGGATATTCTAAAAATTAATTCTCATCAAATAAATAAAAAAGTGTTTATTAACATAAAGAAGTTATAAGATAAAAAATGTTGGATAAACCAAATCTTTTTAATGTGATTTCTATTAAATATCATAAAATGTTTAGGATATGTGATAGAAATGAAAAATTTATAGTAGTACATTCAGTTACCATTTAATATTAAATCTCCCTAAAAAATTATAATAGTATGAGATTAAAGTATTTTTCATTAAATATGAAAAAAATATTTTACTTTATGTGATGATAAAGAAACATTTAATGCTTTTCATTTTTATATAATGAAAAATGAAAGGTAATATTTTTTATGGGATTGTACCAATCAAAATGTAAATAATTTTTTCTTTATCATAAATGAGTTAAGAAGGAAAAGTAAGAAAAAATATTGTTAGTTATGTTATTTAATGGAAGTATTTTGGTGGAATATAATTATGAGGACGGTGAAGAAGAAATTATAAATATTTTTATAGATAAAGAAGATACAGACAATGTAACATTTTATGTTGTGAGGATAAAAAGATTGAATATGTTCTTGAAGTTGAAAAGTTTTTAATATGATTTCTAAATATCACCATTATTAAATATTTATCTCTCTATAAATGTTTCCCACCTAATAATTTATGGGTAGGTTTTGATACGATGGGTAAATAATTATGCAAAATTCATTTCATATGATGTACTAAGTTAATAAAATCCAAATAGATTATAAAAATGAGGCTGACTTGATAGATTATCATATATGATATGATAAACTAATTCTTATCTTGGAGTTGTTAAGTATTATTAATGAGTTTAATTGAATTTAGATGTATCTTATTAAAGGAAACCATTATTTTTTTTCTTTCATTATCATTTTATATAAATATTAATATATAGATATACATTTCATGAATTGAAAAAATAATTTACCTCTCATATTGTAACATTGATTTATCCAGAAATGATGTAATTAATAGACTATTGTAGGTTATTATTAAATTCTAAGGTTAGGGTGATTAGGATTTCTGTATAGAGATACAAAATATTATCACAAGGCATAAAAATGAATTGGATTCTATGTGTGAATTTCTTTAACTACTAAGAAAAGAACATGGATTGACATAAATTTATTTAGTAAACTAGGGTTACATAAATATTATATGGGTCACCATTACCTCTGGTTAGAGAGATAATTAGTGTGAGAACCTTTTTACTTTTACATCGTATATATGTCAGTCTACATGTTAACTTATCTAATATGGAGGTCATTAGTGATGTTTTTTGTCATGTTATGAGATTAACAATGTTGGGATTTTCCCTCTTCTTTGACAAGTTTGACAAATGGGACGTTAGTTAAGATATATTGTGGGAGTTTGTTATATGGGATTGACATGTCCCACATCTCATGGTCACTCAATGTCAATGAAAATAAAAAAATATTAGAATTCATGTGTTCATAGGACAAAGAGTAGTGAACATAAGTATATAGACACATATTTTTTATGGTGATCACACTAAATCCATTCATAGCTTTATTAGAAATGAAATGTTTCTATATTCCTCCCTTTTCTTACACTTATGGATGTTTTTATTCATATTTTTTTCAATATCATAAGGGCCCCTGGGGTTACACTTTTTGATTCACTGAATGGGTATTGAGATTTAATCATTGAGATACTCTAAATTATATTTAGATTTAACCCCAAAATGATTGGAAGGGTCTTCATTTGGGATTGTATATTATGTGAAAGAAGATGAAGTTATTGTTTAAACTATAAATGTTATTTGGAAGATATCCAAAAGATAATTGTACATGGATTAAAAAGTTATTGTATATTATATTATATAAGGTGATATATCACAATGTCTATGTGTCTTAGTGCACGTTGGATATTAAATGTGATATGCAATAATTAACTATCCTGTGTGTGAAGAATGAAAATATCAAGGCCATGGTATATAGATATGCATGAATGAAATGATATTTCATGCATTATATTTCCTTTGACCATATGAACTAAATAATATTAAAGTGTTTTAATATTCAAATATTTCCAATAATTGGAAATAAATCATTTATTATTCTATTATAAGATTTTTAATGTGACAGGTGTTTTCTTCTTTCATTCATATGATACCAGAGACGTTGGTACATTGAAAGATTCATTTTAAATGAACAAGTTAATGATTAAACAACTGAGGACTTTTTTTAAGGTATTTATAAATACAAATGTTATATGATGTTGGATATATGTGATTATTACATCATTATATACTAAACTTTCTTTGATCTATATTTCCCCTTTATCTTCTTCCTTTTCATTAGTTGTACTAGAATACCATGGATAATTAGTGAGTCTCATCCATATGATGTATGATTTAGATCAGTCCATGGATTCCCATAGAGAGGAGATATATTTTTCCAACTCTTGTGTTGATTTTCATCAAGAATGACAGAAGAATATTTAGTGTTGAAGGTGCTCATTATATTATGATATATTTTATATTGTTCATCATGTTTGTACTATACAAAGAATCATATTTCTAGACATGATAAATCCTCCGACATGACACTAAAATATATTATATATCTTTTGATAATTTTATTGACTCCAAAAACATTCTTAACTAACAACACCTTCCATACACACTCAAAAAATATTTTTTCAACAATTTTACATTTTTTTTTGTTTCCTAGTTCATTATAAACAAATAACATTTATGTGTGAAATCTCTGGGAAATTATTAATTCTCCATCCCCTTTGTATTATAAATATATCACTATCTATCTCTGAATGACTCAATCATCTACACCAATCAAGAATCACATATTTTTCTTAATTAATAATGATTCACGTTACTTTGAAATATTATGGTATTATTTTTGTCATGACCCGTCCTCGGGGCCCGTGCCGTAACTTCCCCAAGCCCGCCTTCCATAGGCCAGGGGCTGGCGACTAGCACCAAAGCGTAAATCCCCATAACTGGGAAGGCATTGCCTTTATAAAAGTAAACAAAACACCACAGAGTACAAGCAGAAGTAATACACTAAGTAAATAAGAAAGTGCTGAAAAGTAAAAAGGGCAAGAATACAAACCCAACTGAAGAGTACAAATACAACTGAAAGGAAGTACAATAAAAAAATACAAACATCTGGAAGAATAGAAGCAGCTACTGGGTCGTCCACCTCGGATCCTACCTAAAGGGTAGGTATAGATAGCGCAGCTCCTCGATCATCCACCACGGATCCTACCTGAAGGGTAGGTACAAATAGCCTCTGCAACGCTCTCGCTCGTCAACCTCCTCCGAGTATCGTCTCGTCGTGAAGCCCACCACCAGGTACCGTCCAATCCTCGAACACTCAGCCTCTATCAGTGCTTCCCATCGTCTGCAACAAACACAACGAGGTACGGGCATAGCTCGTGAAGGGGTGAGTATACGATACTCATTAGAGACCCCGAGACCCTCAAGGTCTCACTAAATCCAACAAGGATAACCACAGAGAAGGATCTCAACAGATAACCCTTACTTAGGTATATTCCCATACTTTTACCTAAGTTATCAAGTAACCCACCTCAATCATGAGGAAACACAAAGGTTATGAAATCAATAGATAACCACTACCTTGGTATATAACCATACATATACCTAAGTTATCAAGTGACCCATCTCAATCAAGAGGTAAACACAATGGTCATAGACTCAGCTCAAACAAGGATTTTCATTATCGAAACTGTAACTGATGAAGAGTTCTGTCTCTGAAGAGTACAGAGATCCTTTCACAACTCCGACGTACTACTCACTAACCTAGGACTGCTGAGGTACTCCTCCTGTAGAGTACTATGGGTCTGCCACCTCACAATGTAGTGCTCCTCGACCATGGGTCTGCCACCTCACACAGTAGTGCTCTCCCTCATAGCCTATAGAGATACTGCTCATGTCGAGTACCGCGGGTCTGCCACCTCACAATGTAGTGCTCCTCTGGCATGGGTCTGCCTCCTCACAAAGTAGTACTCCCCACTAGGCAATGCAAGTCACTCCGAATCAAATCGGACAAGTAGTCATCATGTCTGAGCCAGCTACACGGTCTTCGTACTCCGTATGCTCGTCCCTGGGAGGGTCCGATCCATGAGCTACAGGTCGATACTCCAATTATCACAAAGTACCATGAAAAAGTATCTCAAAACACCATCTCTTCATAGAGGTCTCAACACAACAGACAGCGCGTTAATCGGACGCCCGGTCTGTGAGTTATTTAGCCTTTTCATCCGAGGGGCCCAGTTGGTTTTCTGTGCGAACCAACCCTACCGTATCTCAACTGTACCCCGAACTCTCAGAGGGTATACTCATAGAGACTGTTTCTCAACGAGATCTCCAACGCCGCTGACGGTTCGTCAAACGGACCGCCGGTCTGAAAGTTATTAGCTTTTCTGTTCCAGGGGCCCTGTTGGATTTTGGGTTCAATCCAACCCGGCCACTATCCAACTGCATCCAAACCTCAGGAGAATTATGCCAAAAGTTCTGTCTCATCAAGAAGAATCCAACAATGTCAACGACATGTCAATCGGACGTCCGGAGCTCATGTTATAAGTGTTTCCGCTCCGAGGGCCCGGTTGGTTTCAGGTTCGAACCAACCTGGACGTACACAAATTTCTCAGAAACATTGAGTGTAATATACCGAAACGACCGCCTCGATCCAAGGATCGCATCGCAACTAACAGTGCGTCGATTGGAGTTCTGTAGCCCATGTTATTGGCTTTTAAGAGAACTTTTCCAGTTTTAGGGGGTTTCGGGCACAGACCGACCCGGCCCGAGACCCCCAACGTCGGCCCGAACCGGGCGACCCAACCCGGGTCCAGGTCAGGCCCATTTGGGCATGGCCTGGCCCTGTTGGCGTGGCCCGTCCTGGCTTGTGTGTCCCGGAACGAGCGCGCCCCACTCGGCCAGCTTGGTCGTGCTGTTGTGAAAAGGCGGGGGCAACTGCCCCCCTTAATTGATCTTTGGCCCCCACGTGGGGGTCGCTCCCTTTGACAGCCGGGGGTTACGACCCCCGGTCTTCCTCGGTCCCGCACGGCCGCGGGAGAGGTTGCCTGCCACGGTGGCTTTAGCCGCGGCGGTACCTCTTGGCGGCGCGCCTGAACGCTGTCGCCTCCCGGCGGCTGGCCGGTGTCGTCCACTGCCTCCGGCCGCCGGCGCCGCCGTGCCAGCGTGGTGCGCCGGCAGGGTCCTCTGCGGACCACTGGACGCGCCCTGATGGTCCGATTTGCCTACGGCCTTCGCCAGCGGTCCTCCCGGGATTTTCTCTTCACTGTGAAGTCTTTAAATGTCTCTGCAGCCCGTTTCGTCATCGCCCGTCAATCCGCACACCTATAATCAAACTGTGGAGTATTCGAATCGCCTCTGCGGCCCCGACTCCGGCCGCAGTTTCATTCGGCCACAATGGCATGGTGCGACGGTGTCGCGCATCTTTGCCGCATTCTTCTTGTTTCCACGTGGTGCTGTTGCACCGCACGCCTTTGTTCGTGTCGCGACAAACACAACATCGAAGGGGGAGGACAGTCAGCCATATTCGTACGGTCCGACCTCCTCCCGTTATAATGATAACAGGCGGCGCAAAAATAATACGATGAATGACAATGAAAATATTCACAAACAAGAAAAATAACCCCTACCTCAAGGTACTGTTGAATGAAGGTTCGCCGCGGGAAAAGAACGTCGCAGAAGAAGGCTCTGAAAGCGTCGTCGGCATCGCGGAGAAGAGAATCGTTGGATTTACGGTACACGACATCACGTCGTCGATCTCTGAGGGTTCGTCATTCTCCGTCATCCTTCGTCGGAGGTCAGCGTTCTTCATTGGAGACGGTGCGTTTTTCGTATTCTTCAAGGAGGTAGAATAGGATTCCAAAGCTTGAGCAATTCCTCTCCAATCCCTCTCACATAAACAACCCACCCTTAATTAAATAAGACTTTTCTTATTTAAATAACACACAATCCAAAATCTAAATTTGAAAATCAAAATAATTCATTCAATTAATTGAATTAATTGAAGCGTTTTAACCGTCCAATTAATGTGAGTGTTGACTCGGCATTTAATAGGGGTGTGGGTGTGTTACAAAAATGGGGGTTTGAGGAAGTTGAATAGGTGGGTCTCGTGTGGGCCCCACCCCAATAATATCTTACCTAGTGGAGTAGGATATTGTGGGTCCCTCTCCAACCACCAAGCTTAGGTTTTATCAATATATAAATAAAAATAAAATTGGTAGCACAAATTTTATTTGTATTCATTACTTGACCCATTATTTTAATAACCACACCCGAGAAAATGCAACTCCAAAATAGGTGTTCCTGAGCAATTATTGGCGCTGCGGTTTAATCGGTGTCCTCAGAATTCAATTCCATGCACCGGTTCAAAAGTTTGAAAAACCCACTCATTCGTTCACTGACCGTACCCGAGCTAAACTTCAGAAATTGTTTCCGGGCACATCGGGCCATGGAATTAGGTGTCGTTTGAAGCCACAGACTCTTAAAATTTCAAAGAAATTAATAAAAAAAATTCCTTCAAATTTCTGGGTCTTTACATTACTCCCACCTCAGGGATTTACGTCCCCGTAAAGCTTTAACACAAATTAGGGACACAAAAGAGGTATTGAGCATGCATCTGAGCCTTCCGCTCCCATGTTCTCACCTAGAGGTTCCGTGCTGCCAACGAAATCAAACAAGAGGAATCAACCGTCCTCGTAGGACCCACTCCTATTGATCCTCAACCGCTACTGGATCCCCGACAAATTCACCCCATCACCAATATCCAGCTCCCCATGGTCGATGATATGCATCAGGTTAAGCATGTATCTCCTCAATTGAGATACGTGGAAGTCGTCGTGCACCTGGTGCAACTGAGGTGGATGGGTCAAATGGTAAGCCACCTCGTCTACCCTACTAAGGACCTGAAAAGGTCCGTTGAACCTTGGAGATTACTTACCGCCTCAGCCACATCTCCATAGACCTCGACGAGGTGAGACCCGTAAGAAACTCTGGTCACCATCCTCAAATTCCAGTGGTCCTGTCTCCTATCAACATAAAATTTCTGCCTGCTCTGTGCAGTCTTCATCCATTCCTGGATGATCTTCACCTTCTCCATCATGGCCTGGACCATCTCTGGTCCCACAAGAGTTGCTAATATTTCTTCATTTCCGATAAGAGAAATCTGGTCTCATCCCCTGGATGAACCACGTTCTTTGCCTAATACAGTCAATCCGGACATGAATGATGCATTCGGGACATGGAAGATATAGTAAGGCCTCGACGTTACTACCAAGAGATCCAACCGTTACTCTCGCCTCTAAGGGTCGAGTCACACTGTCGGCATCAGCGTGAGGTAACTGGGTCTCCTCCAGTAGGAATCTTGAAAGTGAGGGTCAAGTCAATAGTTTTAAACGGGACCTCTCAGTACACAAAAAGGAAAGAAGAAAATGACATAAAGGTAAGTGTATTTTATTATTGCAGCTCATAGTACAAAGACACAATTGTAACAACATCATGGAACTATAAGTATGAAGAAAAAAATTAAACCACTAGTTCCGCTCTTATCCACCTGCTTCCGGAGCTCCGTAGTTGTATGCTTCTGCTGCCTGAAGCTGAGCTATCCCATGTCCACTTGTTCCCTACGGTGGGGGTGGACCTCTTGGTGGTGGTGGTGGCAACACCTCGAAGCGTCATCCACCTCCAGATGCACGACCAGCTCCCCTCCATCAGACTTCTTCTCCTTGCGGTCCGCCTCGATCAAACCTCTGCCTCTGCCTGGGAGGTCCTTCATTTATCTGCTAATCATCTGAGCTGTGGGTCGGATATTCACGAGCCATGTGACCCTATCCACCGCACGTGTAATGCAGCATGGAAGGTCTAGCATTGTCACTCCCTGGGGTCCTCGCACTACCGACCCTGAGTCATGCGGTCGACCACATGTAGGTCTGGTCCTCTTGGACCTCTGCGTCATCTGTCTACTTCCCGTTGCAGAAGAATTTGTCGCATGTCGGATAGTGGTGGGTCCTGCTGCTGGAGACTTCTCAGCAAGGAAACTCTCCACTAAGAGGGATCTCTCCAACACCCCTGTCTGCATCGGGATACTGTGAGAAACAACAGAAGCTCTAATATCTCGCCTGATCCCCATCTCGAAGGTTCGGGACCTGAAGAACGGGTCTCGTACAATATCTGTGGAGTAGCACGAGAGGTCTGTGAACCTCGCTAAGTACTGAGCCACCGTTATGCTACCCTGTTGAAGATGTAGTATCTTCTGTATACACACCGCTCGAAGGGTGGCTGGTACAAACTCTGCCCAGAACAGGCTCTCGAAGTCTGCCCACAGAAGTGTCACCTCGTCATTCATCTGGAGCATCAGGCTCCACCATCTTCCTGCTGTTGCCAGGAGAAGGCTGGAATCAAGGATCCCCTATGAATTCTGCTAGCATCCCCACTAGCCGGAAGACTCTCACCACAGCCTCCAGCCAATCCTTAGCCGCCTGCGGGTCTGTCTCTCCCCAGAACCTGGGTGGCCTCTGGCGCTGGAACTCATGCAGTGCGCTCAAACAATGTGCACCCTATGCTACTGAGGCTGGTGTAATTGGTTTCCCAATGAGTGGTAGTACCGCTGGTGTCTCAACTGGGATAGGGCCATGTACGAAGGCCACGTCGCTCGGCGGGCTGTCAGTACGTACAACTCTCGGGGCTCTAGCTGGTCGTCCGCAGGGAGGCATCATGAAAGAAACAAACGTGACATGGTCAAACGATTTATACATGGCGAGTTGACCTCATTTGAGCTTTTTTAAGGGTAAACCTAGGAAAACACACATGCAATCAGTGTTTTCGTGCACAAAGTCGGAAATCAGTTGTCAGGGTCCTGGTGTATGGATACGTCGGCCGCCCGCACCAACACTGGACTCCCTGAGCTGAAAATCACTCTCGGTACCCTTAACACTATTGCTTCACAGAAAGAAAATACCAGAGTTATACGTTCTTCGGTAGAACTGACTCCTCTGATACCAACATGTCACGAACCGTCCTCGGGGCTCGTACCGTGACTAACCCAAGCCCGCCTTCCATAGGCCAGGGGCTGGCGACTAGCACCAAAGGCGTAAATCCCGATAACTGGGAAGACATTGCCTTTAAAAAAGTAAACGAAACACCATAGAGTACAAGAGGAAGTAATACAATAAGTACAAAAGAAAGTGCTGAAAAGTAAAAAGGGCCAGAATACAAACCCAACTGAAAAGTACAGCTACAACTGAAAGGAAGTACAACAGAAAAAAAAATAGCTGGAAGAATAGAAGCAGCTCCTAGGTCGTCCACCTCGGATCCTACCTAAAGGGTAGGTACAGATAGTGTAGATCCGGGATCATCCACCATGGATCATACCTGAAGGGTAGGTACAGATAGCCTCCACAACTCTCTCACACTTTAACCTCCTCCGAGTATCGTCTCGTCATGAAGACCCCCACCTGGTACCGTCCAATCCTCGAACACTCGGCCTCCGTCTACGCTGCCCATCGTCTGCAACCAACACAATGAGGTGCAGGCATATCCCGTGTAGGGTTGAGTATACAATACTCAGTAGAGACCCCGAGACCCTCAAGGTCTCACTTAATCAAACAATGATAACCACAAAGAAGGATCTCAACAGATAACCATTACTTAGGTATAAGACCATACTTATACCTAAGTTATCTAGTAACCCATCTCAATCATGAGGAAACACAAAGGTTATGAAATCAATGGATAACCACTACCTAGGTATATGACCATACATATACCTAAGTTATCAAGTGACCCATCTCAATAATGAGGTAAACACAAAGGTCATAGACTCAGCTCAAACTAGGATTTTCATTATCGAAACCGTAACTGCTGAAGAGCTCCGTCTCTGACGAGTACAGTGATCCTATCATGACTCCGAGGTACTGCTCACTAACCTAAGACTGATGAGGAACTCCTCCTGTCGAGTACCGCAGGTCTTCCACCTCATAAAGTAGTGCTCCTCCGCCATGGGTCTGCTAGCTCACACAGTAGTTCTCCCCCTCATAGCCTATAGAGGTACTCCTCCTATCGAGTACGGCGGGTATGCCACCTCACAAGGTAGTTCTCCTCCACCATGGGTCTTCCACCTCACAAAGTAGTGCTCCCCACTGGGCTATGCAAGTCACTCTGAATCGAATCGGACAAGAAGTCATCAGGTCTCGACCAGCTACACGGTCTCCGTACTCCATACGCTCGTCTCCGGGAGGGTCTGATCCACAAGCTACATGTCAATACTCCAAGTATCACAAAGTCCAATGAATAAGTATCTCAAAAGACTGCCTCATCATAGGGGTCTCAACGAAACAGACGGCGCGTCAATCAGACGCCCGGTCTGTGAGTTATTTAGCCTTTTCGTCCCAAGGGCCCGGTTGGTTTCGTGTGCGAACCAACCCGACCGTATGTCAACTGTTCCACGAACTCTCATAGGGTATACTCATAGGGACCGTTTCTCAATGATATCTCCAATGCCGCTAACGGTTCGTCAAACGGACGTCCGGTCTAAAAGTTATCAGCTTTTCCGTTCCAGGCGCCCTGTTGGATTTCGGGTTCAATCCAACCCGGCCACCATCCAACTGTGTCCAAACCTCAGGCGAAGTATGCCAAAAGTTCAGTCTCATCAAGAGGAATCCAACAAAGTCTACGGAACATCAATCGGACGTTCGGAGCTCAAGTTATAAGTGTTTCTGATCCGAGGGCCCGGTTGGTTTCGGGTTCGAACCAACCCGGCCGTACCCAACGTTCTCTGAAACCTTGAGTGTAATATACCGAAATGACTATCTAGATCCAATGATCGCATCGCAACTTACGGTGTGTCGATCGAAGATATTAAGCCAAGTTATAGGATTTTTAGCGAACCTGTCCAGTTTTAGGGGGTTTCGGGCCCGGACCGACCCGGCCCGTCTGGCGCGGCCAGGCCCGGCCTGCGCGGCCGGTTGGCTCAGTGCGAGCACGCCCCGCACAGCTAGCTTGGCCATACCGTTGAGAAAAATGGGGTGGGGGCAGCTTCTCCCCTTAATTGATCTGTGGCCCCCACGTGGGGGTCTCTCCCTTTGACAGCAGTGGGTTACGACCCCAGGTCTTTCCCGGGTCCCACGGGGCCACGGGACCGGTTGCCTGCCGCCGCGGCGGTCCCTCCTAGGGGCGTCCCAACTCTGGTCGCGATTTCGTTCGGCCTCAATGGCAGGGCCTGACGGCACCGCGTTTCTTCGCCGCGTTCTTCTTGTTTCCACGCGGTGCTGTTGCACCGCGCGCCTTTGTTCATGCCGCGACAAACACAACATCGATGGGGGAGGAGAGTCGGACGTGTTCATACGGTCCGAACTCCTCCAGTTATAATGATAACAGGCAGCGCAAGGATAATACAATGAACGACAATGAAAATATTCATGAACTAGAAAAATAACACCTACCTCATGGTGTGGTTGAACGAAGGTTCGTCGCGGGAAAAGAATGCCGCGGAAGAAGGCTCTGAAAGCATTGTCGGCGTCACGGAGAAGAGAATCGTCCGAGTCGCGGTACACGATATCACTTCGTCGATATCCGCGGGTTCTGCGTTCTCCATCGTCCTTCATCGGAGGTCAACGTTCTTCGTCATCGACGGTGCGTTCTTCGCATTTTTCAAGGAGGAAGAAGAGGATTCCAAATCACGAGCAATTCCTCTCCAATCCCTCTCACAAAACGAACCCACCCTTAATTAAGTAAGACTTGTCTTATTTAATTAACACACAATCCAAAATCTCAATTTGAAATTCAAAATAATTCATTCAATTAATTGAATTAATTGAAGCGTGTTAACCATCCAATTAATGTTAGTGTTGACTCGGCATTTAAAAGGGGGTGCGGGTGTGTTACAAAAATGGGGTTTTGACGAAGTTGAATAGGTGGGTCTCATGTGGGCCCCACCCCAATAATATCCTACCTAGTGGAGTAGGATATTTGGGGTCCCTCTCAAACCACCAAGCTTAGGTTTTATCAACATAGAAATAAAAATAAAATTGGTCGCACAAAGTTTATTTTTATTCATTACTTAACCCATTATTTTAATAACCACACACGAGCAAACACAACTCCAGAATAGGTGATCCTAAGCAATTACCGGTGTCGTGGTTTCATCGGTGCCCTCAGATTTCGATTCCAAGCACAGGTTCAGAATTTAAAAAAACTTGCTCGTTCATCCACTGAACGTACCCAAGCTAAACTTCGGAAATTGATTCTGGGAACACCGGGTCTCGGAATCAGGTTCTGTCTGAAGCCATAGAATTTTAAAATTCCAAATAAATTAAGAAAAAATTTTCCTTGAAATTTCCAGGTCTTTACAATTTTAATGAATAATATTTGAATCGTTTCTTCTAATTTGGTCTTTATCACTTTTTTAAACAATTAAAAATTAAATTCAAAATATAATTTTATTATATATTAGAGGGCGAGATCTAGTTTTATTTTTCAGATTTCGAATTATATATAATAATACTAGTATATAATAATTGAGATTCCAAATTTATTACATATGATCTTTCCATTATGGATCTTGACGTATAACTAAAATACTATAATATATAGACACACAGGTTTTGGATACTCATTACCTCTTTCTCAATTCACACAACATGAGTCCCAAAATTATCATTGGACAATTTATTTTCAATCATAATTTACATTATAATATATTCCAAAAGTGAAACTTCCTTCACATGTTATATTCAAGATTAACCTCAACGTAGCATCCATGGATCATCTGGAAACTTCTGTTCAATAACTTATGGTGATAAATTCATGTGATTTCAAATACTTACAACCTTTGGAAATAGTATTTTATAAATCATTTCCCAAAAATTCCTATATATATTATTATATAAGTTTGACTAAAATAAGTCAAAATATTAGATAGTATCACTTCCAAATGTTTCTTCATCCACCTAATACATATTAATGAATGTGTAGTTCAAGTTTACTCTATAAATATAAGGATGGATAGTAAAATACCTTTGAAAAAACAAATATTTGGACATTTTTTCATTAACCATCAACATCTAATTTATATTCACACATTATTTCTTTTCAATCAATCATCATAAGTTAGTCCCTTTTAAAATATCACTATTCCCATGATAGTGTAATTCTTTTCACCTTAAATCATTTCCTAGATTGATTACATCCCAAAAAATGTTATCTATATCATCTGTACTACTCATGTAGCCTTACAGTAAACATCAATGTTAACTTATAGAATTAGATGCAAAATATCATTTTTCTTGAAAGTATTAGATTCCTAAGAAACTCTTGTTTTACTTTTATTTCAACATCATTCCTCATATTTACCTTTTTTATTAAATAACTTTACCAACCATGTAACACTAATCGTCATTCATTTGGCTTAGGAAATATTAACAAAAAATATGGTATTCATCATAATTAATTGGATTATTAAAGGTTGTGTGAAATAATTTCCAATGAAATAATGTCCATGATGTTATTATTCTAAAGGCATAAATAAATAGGATGTTATCAACATAAAAATAGAGAATATTACTAATTCATCTAATAAGAATGTGGTTCTTCAAACATCCCACCCATTAGTGTATATTCATTCATATAAATATAGCCATGTTAGGAATAATTCAACATATAAATATATGTGTAGTATTTATTTTACTGATGAGTTGAGTCATATTATATGAATTCATTACATAAATAATAATTTTAAGGCCTTGAATATATTTAATAATTTCTAAAATGTATAGAAAATTTTCCCCTACTGAAGAATTTACAGATAGAAAATATTGATTAATAAACAAGTTTAAAGTTTATTGCACATCATTGAAACCGTGGTATATATTATTCATTCATGATAATATATAACACACTATAAAATTGAGTTCATTGTTAGAAGAACTTGATTTCAGTGGAAATTATTCACACTATGGTTCTATAGCATGACTCTTCTCAATTATTCTAGAGGAATTTAATAAATAAAACACTATATAATTTAAATGGTATTTTATGATTAACTAATTTATATATGACACCATATAAGATGTATTACAAGATTAATTTGAGCATGAAATACATGATGGAATTTGGTTGCCCCTATATTTCCGTGGTCAAAGGGGAAAACATATGGTAGTTTCATAAAATATATTTTTAAGGCATATCCCTTGGTAATCCTATAAATACAAGATTATTTCACTATTTAATAAATGAAATAGTGGATAATATTGATTATAATAACATGAAAGTTTTGTAAAAATCAATGAATGAAGACACACATTAGGATAAATACTGTTGAACTAAAGATAAAGAAGAAAAATTTATTGATAAGTGAGCTGGAGTTTTTGAAAATAATAAGAATTCAAAATAATCATGTTTAGGTGATGATGATTCATCCAATACCACTAACGAATAGAAAAATGTTTATACTAATCTATGTAATAAAAAAATTAGAGTCCTAGAATATTATTATATTTCTATGATAACATATTTTATCTATAAAAAAATTTATGACAATAAAACATACCATATTTTTTATAGGATGATCCAAGGGATGATAAAGAAACTATGAAGTAGAAATAATACATCTATTCCTTGAAATATTGGTCGGATTAGATTAACAATAATAATACTGTGGTATTGATTCTCGAACCAACTAATAATAGTTTTATTGGAAAATCATGTTTACTCTATATTAAATTTAATTAAAAATGATTGGTGGTGAGAAATAAGAAATATATTGTGTGAAAAGGATACTCAAATGAGTAATTTAAATGAGTCTCCAACACAATTTAATAGGTTTGAAAAAATTATGATCCTTCTATATATAACCTCCCAATGACTATAAAAGTTTATCCAAATGGGTTTGAGGTCTTTTTTCTTTACTAAAGAGTTGTAAGAGTATGTTTATATTGAGAAAGATGATGGATTTCAAATTATACTTGATATAGTATATTATTCTAGGTTAAATAAGGTTATTTATTTATGAAAACAAGGCTCGATTCCATGGTATTCAAAGTTAGACACTTGGTTGATGTTTTTGAAACATGAGAAATTATTAATGGACAACAAGATCAAAAATAATAGATGATATTTGGGACTATTAAATCAGTAATATATTTGTAAAAGTTATAATATTTACTAAGAAATAATGAATTTGTTAATGAGGTGGTTCATGGGATATTAAAAATATTTTTGAAATGTATGTGATTGGAGAGATAAAATATTTACAGGGTTTCAAAATTTCTCTAGGGGTTGATATTATGTTCCCTTCACAATAGAAATATACCTACGAACTACATATGATGTTTTAAATTAAGGATTTAATGTATGATTCTACCAATAGTTTAGTGGTAACCAAGATATTAAAGGATGAATATTGATGTTGTGGTGTCTTTTGTAGGACTCATATTAAATAAAAATTGAACTCATGATTATTAAAATATATTAAAACTCTAATTGTCTCTTGATATATATGATTCATGATGTTTTATAAATTTTAGTTTGTTGTTTTGAATTTAATTTGAAAATATATAATAATTACATGACATTGAATGCATGTAAAATATTTTTTCAAATATATATTTGAATGAGTGTTCTCATCTCAATTATTCATCATCCCCATCCATTTAATCACGATTCACTCTTTTAAACTATGTTACTCACTTTCTATCCAATGAAAACCTCAACTAATTTCTCACACGTAGTGTTTTCAATTTAAAGATGGATCAGTAACTATCATTGCACTCCTAGATCTTACATTGTAAAGTAACCAAATATCCTTGATAAATCCTAAACTAAACTTCACTTCCCTCCACAATATGGGATATAAAGTTGGGTTCAGGGTGATATCGATGAAATCAGAATGGAATGGATTGAATAATGAAAATACATTAGGTAGTCGAAATATCCAAATATATAGAAAAAATGTATTGTAGAAAAAATAGGAAAGAATGAATTTAATATTTAGGTACATAATTAATTAATTGGTCGGGGGATCATTGTCTCGAACACAAGTCATCTAATGTTCAATCACTATAAAAATAAAAAGAAATATAGAAGAAAGAGAAGAATAATAACTATAGAAATGCAGTTGAATCCTATATATAGTGAGTTTTATTCCCTTTAATAGGGGAATGATGAGTGTTCAGGAATATTTGTAGTTGGGATGTTCGTCATACACTCTAATAAATGTGATATGTCTCTGTGAATGGAACATACTCCCTCTAAATATTCAACCAAATGTTTTGTTCCTTAGATGAATCCTGTATATTATTCTTTATCGTGCAATTTTAGTGGATTTATACCACTGTATGGAAAAAATCTAGGTCATCCCCACATGTGTAGATTATAGTAAGAGGGTGGATTTCATCTCATGAGTTTATCTCACAAATCATTATAGTTTGAGTTGCTTCCCATGATCGTTGCCTCCCATTAAAGTTGGATGGGTTCTATATGGAACATGTTTGAGGAGAAATTATAGATTTGGAATGAAAAAAAACAATGAGTTTTTTTAATTAAATCCCTATTTCAATTTTGGGAACTTCATTTATTGAAATTCTATATAGAAAATTCATTACTCTTATGTGTAACCCATTTATTGAATTATCCATTACTAACTAGTAAATGAGTTTTACATATAACCACAAATTTCCAAAATTCCACTCAGCACCTCTAATGATTATATGTTTTTAGAAAATTAATGATTCAAATCCAAACATTGTTAAATTATCTACATCATGCTCAAATTTACACTTACAGAAAAAAATTAATCATATGTCATAGAAATATGAAAATTATGAAATAAAACATTACACTCATTATGTTGATGATTTAAATAAATATCCAATTTTATCTTCCAAATGACTTTTATTATGAAAATAAATTATAACATTCCATAAAGTGAAAATTAGGTTTCCAATGTATGATTTATTATATAGAAAGATTAAACAATAATGTATCTTCTAAAACATAAATTCTTGGAAACATTAATTTCTAAGTCAATGAATTTTACATTGTCTCAATGTTACATTTTGGTTTTCATTAACTGACTTTTCATAATGTTAACTTCATCTTACTCATCTTCTATAAATTTAACCTTATTTGTAAAAATTACTTGAAAAATACCGGATACATAACTTTAAATGTATTCCTATTATAAATAATTCCAAAAAGGATAAATATATAAAAAATTTAAAAAAAAATCAATTCTATATTCTAGAAATCTATAGATCAAATGATGTTTAATTTAAAGCCAATTATTTATAACTAAGGGTATGTTAAAAGTTAAAATAATTTAAAATACTTTAAAATTATGAAATAATATTTTAAAATTTGTGGGTTGATTACTCCCCTAAACTTAAATATGAATTATCCATTACATTCATGGGGGTACCAATTTGATGTAAGAAAAATTACTAGTTCAATTATTTTAAATAGAATATAATAATTTGGGAATAAAATTTTAACAATTGGCCATTTTGTTAAATACTATTTCTTATGATCATTATTCTAATGATCATTTTCACACTTCCTTGATACATAATATATGATATATATATTTATAATCTCCCCCTTCTTTATCCCTGTTCATAATTCCCCAAACATTTCCCTCTCTATTATAATATATAACTTATTTTAATTTATACATACATGTTTTTGGAAACGAATATGTTATATGATTTCATAAAAACATAGAACTAAATAATCCCAAAATATAAGGAATCCCCCAAGACCTATTATAAAAATATAATATTGAATGAAGAACTTTGTAATCTATAATTTGGGGTAGGATTAAATTTATTTTATGAAAACCCTCATATATTTATTCGTTATTGAATTATGAATACCTTTAAATCAATTATCGTCTACATGTTTTACTCTAGTTAATATAAGATTTATAAATAAAATTTTGTGAGTATTTAGGGGGATTTATTCATTTTTAGTGAATAATTTACCTAGGATTATTTGTTAAATTATGATTTCCTTATGTAATAATTTTTCACTCCACAAAATTGATTTTCATTAACAATTCTTCCCTCAGTTCAAAAAAAATGTGTATATATATATTTCTCTATGACATGTTTATTTTTTATGAGTGAAAATTAAAATTTACATTGAATTTTTTAATTATCCTTACAAATAAAAAACACTTACTAGTGTATTTACACATATGTAGATAGGGTAAATGGGTCTTCTTATATGGGTTCATTCTAAAAATATTCAAATATTCTTTTCAATTTATTCCAATTAACATTAAATATTTTTTTATCCTCTTATCTAAAAATTGTTAAATAAAGATGTTTTAGTTATAATAATTGGTACAATATATTTATAAAGAATATTATTTGGAATGATTTTTATACGGTAGAAAAAAATAACACCTTTTTAAAAAATTGGATGATTTTTCTATGAATGCGTACTTTATTAGTAGATCTGTCCTTTTCCTTATACAGAAATTAGTTTTTATAGGAATCCCTCATCGAATCCTCAAGATCCCTCATTTGAAAAATTAAATAAAACCCATCCTGGTTCTATTACATGTTCACATACTTTATATTTAATTAGGCCTTATGTTTTATCCTAATAAAATGGTAACATTTCTTTCCATAAATTATTATGTAGAATGAAATTCCAATAGACATTTTAAAGGCAGTCTGGCGTGCACATAGTGCATCTTCAATATATTTTATCTATTCCTTCCAATTGGGTTGTAATATATTCTCAAGGATTCCATTTAATTTTATATTTTTTAAGTCATTCTAATTATTTTTGTGTGGTTGGTAGGTATTATATGTCTTTGAAACCATCAACACCTATTCACTGGTGCTTATACACTTCTAATGAATAAGTGTGTTTCCTAATAATTTAATATGGTCTGAGGTATTGTAAACCTATAAAAAATGTGTGATCTTAGATACTCTATATTAAATTTTAAATCATCATTCCATATATCTTTTGTCTCATTTCCATTTTGAAGCATTATCTACTTCCATGAGAATGTAGTTTTTAGCGAAATGAAACCCGAAAAATCTCCATGATGTTTATTCACCAAAAATGAAATATTTCACAAACCATCAACATTTTTTATGGAATTTATTGTATTTTGGAGAACCCTTTAAGGAATTAGAAGTTGTTTCATGATTCATAAAAATTAATAGACTCATTATAAATTATAGGCCAAAATAGTCCAATGACCAGTATTTTCTAAGTTGTATACCCAGGACAAAACATGCCTTTACATGAAAGTGTGTAAAATAATTTGAGAATATAAGTTACCACTTTATCTGGTATACACCTACTAATCACTTTATCACTATATATTGTCCACATTTATTGATCCTCTCAAACAGAATACCTTCACATAGATTCATCTTATAGAATATATTCTTATTAAAAATATGGAACTTTTTAACTGACCTAGTAATTTACCAAGCATGGGTACCCTAAAACATTAGTAGTTATATTATAGATATTTTTTGAATGAGTGAAAAATTACGTTTTGTTTTTATAGTTATTTCTACTTTAGATATTTGTATAACTTTACTCTTTTGGTATGCAACCAAGTTCTCAATGTTTAAATACCAAATTTTTTCAACATTAACTAAACATTTCACCGTATAATTGTGGCACAATGGTCACTTTAATACTAAATCATAATATTAAAACACATATTGTTATAAAAAACTACTTAATTAAATTTATAATAGAAGATAAACCCAATAACATATATACATTAAATATTTTGAAACACCATAAATCTTGTACTATTATAGATATTCTTTGAATAAGATTAAAACTATATGGGGAACATTTCAATTTATATAAAGAAAAAAACAATAAAATTTATTTTGTTTAAAAACATAGATAATTATATGAAGGGACTTTGTTGTTGGAATGTTTATATAATGATAAATATGACCATTTGGGATTATATTCCATTGGTCAATATGACCATTCTATATTATTACCATTGGGAAATTTGATTGTTGGGAATTATAACTAGTCGTGGTATAGTTCTTAAGAATATACCATTAGTATTGTTATATATTAGTAGTAATTATGAATGTAAATTATAATATGAGGGATGAAATATCGGTTCACCCTGTAGGAAAATCACATATGATGTTCATTTATTAGATCCTAGGAATGCTATAAAATCACTTGGGTTCACCCTTGACTACACCAAAAGAATAACTCCAACAAGTAATGTCAGAGAAGAACCATATATGAGAGAAGCAGATGTTAGTGGAGGTCTCCACCCAATAAATAGGACCTCAGATAATGATTGTGTCAGTGCATGATGACATGTAGTCTTATCGCAGATGACAAATGGGCTTACAAGCTGGTATTACTCTCCTAAAACAGTTGAACTAGCTCGCGCAGAAAAGAGAACTATTTATTAATGAAGAAAGTACTAATCTCACTGTGAACTACTAAACCAACCCTTTAATATACCACCATTTCACACATTACAATTAGGTAATATTCTCTTATGATTATAGGTTATGTATCATGTTGTTGAGTTGTGTTATAATATAAATTCAATATGAAATTAAATGTATTATTACTCATATACATAATTTTTTATTAATGTATCATCATTAAATAAAAGATAAAATGTATTTAATTGTGTAATAAATTATAAAAAATGGATTACATATTTGGATTTTAGATGTTGAAACTATCTGAGGGGTGAAAATTGGAAATTTTTTATTAGAATAGTAAAATATGGTAAAATAGTACAATATAGTAAAATACAGTATATAAGAAATCATACATAGTTTAGCCTAAAAAATTTAGGGCAATAATGTTCTATTTCACTTTTTATGAACTCAACACTCTAGTGGGGAATTAATCATAGTAGTGGAGCATAATGGTTATAATGGAGAACAAAAATAATGTGGAATAATTAAGTAACTAATAAATTATTCCATGAAATTACACTCCCCACACCTTTAAATACTGATCCCCTCATCTCATTGTTACACACCAAATTCAAAATTACCTCTTCATTTATATCTCTATGAGTCTCTTTACTATACCTCAATTCATTCATGAATAGTATGGTTGGATAAATGGTTCAGTTTAAATCTAAGTAGGTAAAGATAGGTAGGGGTTAATATTTATCTCACTTAATTTTATATTTGGATTTCCTTATTGATAATCTCCAAGAATTTACAATTTTATATTATTAAAAGATATTTATCAGTGTTATAATCCTCCCATTAAACTACATTCATATATAAATTACACAAAAACTGTACTTTAAATTTTCTATAATTCGTTACTATTACAATGTTAGGGTTGATTCCCTTTCACTATTTACAAATTTATATTTAAATTACAATTTTCATATCATTTTTAGTCCACAATTTATTATCGTAGTTTTTTATATCACTTTATGGTCTATTTTTCTGACATACAACCCATGTGAGTCCTCCTTTCAGTTATATTATTCTCAATCATAATACTGGTGCATTGTGAATGGTCCCTTAGTATATACATGGCTTAACTCTACCGAGGGACATGATGTGGTTAATTATCAAAAAATTTATAATCCAAAATTTTTCATTTATATTTTTTTGTATAGTGTATAGGCTTTTTGGTCTCCTTCCATTTAAAATAAAATTTCTTATTCACGTTATAAATCATTAATCGTGATACTCACTTATTATGTATATTTTTTGTATAAATAACTTTTTGAATCACATTTAATAAAATTTGAATCACTAATTAATCATTATATATTTTGGGTAAATTTACGAAGACATTATTATTAATTAATTGAATAGGGAAATATAATTATGTGTAATATTATATATTATTTAATATAGTAAGATTATTAATTATAAAATCCATTGTGAATGTTTCTCATGTATTTCTATGTAGTTTAATCTCGAAAATTATTTCATGTATACACTATATTCATTGGGTATATGATGAATTGCATTGTAATTTTATGTGATGAATTGAGACCAGAATTATATATCCTCGTAGTACACTTTTATGACTCATGGAAAAAACTATGATAGGGTAATCATAGTGTCCTTAAAAAAAATTTGTATAAGTTCTTGGCACAAAGCCTCCCAAAAATGATAATTATGTCCAACATTATGTAATTCCATCATTCAAATGTTTTTCATCGATGTGATTATTAATTTCACTTTTTCCATAGATTGCAATTATATATTCAATGTTATAAATTATATTACCCTAATTATTTTTCTTATTCCATTTTTATCATATATTTATATTCCAATGAACATTTTCCATTAATGATAATTTAGTTTCATCATTGTTACATTGTTTCCCCATTTCCCCTGGTAAAGTAGTGGAATTATAGGATTAGAAAAGGATATCATTATGAAATAAAGGATTGTAATTTTATATTGAAATGTTATAATATAGTTTATCTAGTATATTTATGATTAATAAAAATTGATCTAGATATTGTAATATAATGTACTATGTGTGACAAGTAATAAAAACCCAACAAGATCTGGGAAAACGGCGTAATGGGAATTAAAATTGGTACTAGATGAACGTTTAGTATAAACTTTATGAGCTATAATTATAAAAACCTAGGTAGATAAGGCTGATTTTACCAATAGGAAGAAATTCATGAAATTATTATTTGATATTTTTTATATCATGATAAATAAATCATGTTATAATTTTGATAATAAACTGATAAAATTACTTTTTACTAATAGAACCTACAATGATATTCATATATTAAGACAACAACCATGAAAAATGTGATGAATTTATGAATAATTAAGACCATGGAATTAATATTTATGTAGAAAAAATAATAGATATTCTAGGACAAAGTAATTTGTTTACAAAAAATATCATTTCCCTCATAGAGAAACTAATTTCCCCTTCACATGGATTAAACAATTTGGATAATTTTATGGGACAGAAACCTACACATTATAGTGGGACCAGAAATCCTATGGAAGAATAAAATTGAATTAAGTTACTAGAGTATTTGTTTTTGGCATTATGAAACTCACAATGGGAGAAATTCATTATTATTCTATATCATTTATTATGTGATGATGATAAAACATGGTACTTAAATTAAAACACTATGGAAGTAAAGGATATTTAAATCATTGAAAGGAATGCATTCTAGGTGATTTTTTTGGAGACATATTTCCCATGAGAGTATCATGTAGATATAGAAAGGAAATCCTTGAAACTATGAAAAAAAATAATAACTCCTAAAGGATAAATATTAGGATAGATTTATAGGGTTAACATTATATTTCTCACATTATATATTAAAACCTCTAGAGAAGATTTATTTCTTATTTGATGGTTAAAATCCATGTCTTCAAGGATCCTTGGTATCTGAATTTTTTTGATATGTCAAGATATAGTAACAACATCAACCAAGAACAAAAAATAGTTATCATAATTTGTTTTATCAAGGAAACCCCAATTATAAGAGGATAGTTAATCATCATTTGGTAATATTTTCTACAAAATTAAAATGAAGAGAAGATTTCTATACCTGTAATAAACATAGAAAAACACCCAATAAAGAATATACAAGGATTGGGTATATGATCCAAATATGGTAATAATTTCTTTTGGATCATGTGTTAAATGTAAAGACAGAAAAGTTATTGTATTTTATTCATTACAAGACCTTGTAAAACATTAATAGATATTTTTGGAGTCAGGAACTAAAACAGTGTGAGATTATGAGGCCCAGTGAGATAGGTGATGGTATAATAGAAATATTAAATAATTTATATCTGATGTGTGAATATTTGGTGAAATAATAAAATAACATCTAAATGGGATCTCAGATAGGAAATATGAGACCTCCATTGGATCCAAACACCTGTTTTTCCAGAGGAATAACATACAATTGTTTAGGGTCGATCCTTTTTTAATTTGACACCTCGTGAACAAATAATAAAACAAATAAATTTAATTAATTTCGTTGTTATTTTTTCGCAATTACCTAACCCACCCTATAAATACATTTGAATGGAAAATATATAGTTTTATCTATATAACCTTGTCATATTTGATAGTATGATAGTTTTTTTCATTAACGGATTGGGATAGAGGAAAATGAATGAATGGATCAAGGTGAATCGAAAGATGGATAGTTAAGGTTGTGGGATCTTTATATTCATCACTAGAAGACAAATTATTCTATAAAAATTGATCCAACTCGAATCTATGAGATTTATTTATTTTTTTGGATTTGTCCCATTTTGATATCTCATGGAAAAATTGGACAAATTTATCTAAAATAATTGTTTCACAAATAGTCGGTTTCTTTTGGTTGAAAATTTTTCCTTCACTGGTTTAGGAATTGATTTATTTGTATTCTTATCATAAGATCTCCAATATTCATTCAAATATAAATGAATCTATTCTAACTCAAACAAAATATTATGTTTATTCCACTTTTTATTTTTATTTTTTCTCCCCCTTTTTATGCTTGTTCATCATCAAAATTACTATTTAACCTATGATTTAAAGAATTCCCAGAAAGTGTTATTGGTTGTTTCATTATTGGTGTAATAGTACATTTCCACATGCCTAGATTGAAGATCAATTATACAATCTATGTGCAAGTAGATGGTGTTGGATTTTGATCAGATTAGGGGATCACATATCCTATTTTTAAATGTGGTTTGTGGTTTGGTATGGTAACCATAGAATGGAGAAATATTGAAAGATTCCCAAGCAATTAATGAGGCCAAAATCTGGCCACTAGTGGTGGTTAAGTCATTCAACATCAGATTAGAACTTCCAAGTGTGTCTTGTAGAAGATAAGGTGGTGATTAAAATGAAGGTGGAATATACATGATCATTCTAGAGTTTCTACAAAAATTTATACTAGAATATGTTTACTTCAAGAACTCACACTATGTAGTCCACCTATTGTGGTGTTGGTATTACTCACATAGAAATTTATTACACCCCATTTGACATTTAGCTAGATAGCTCGGCATGTACATAGAGTACACATAACGGAATATATGTGGTGCGATACACCCTATGCTCCAATTCACATGCCATGTAACCCTTCATAGAAGACATAGTGTGTACATGGAGTATACACCCATGATCCCATGTGTCATTTCATTCCATGCATGTCGGGGAATATGCCATGTACATTGGGAAGTACATATGAATGGGAATATGGAACATGCTGATTGTCGGCCCGACCCCTACTTGTTGTGTGATATAAAGTACACCCCATGTACCTTGGAATGAAACTCAAACATAACATGTGTACATCTACATGCCATGAGTACACAGGAATGGGCTATGGTACACGGTCTAGGAAGAAAGACACACTGATTGATAAATCTAAATATACCTTTAATTTACCCTCGGTTCCAAACCATTTATTTTGGGAAAATGATTTCCATATGAGAAGAATACACCAAAATTTATATTCTTATAAATAAAATCCATTTACCCAGCTCGTTCAAATTTTATACTCTTTTAAGGTAAGTTTGAAGCTATCATTAATCTCATTCCATATCTTGTATAAGCATGGGTGTTTTTGTTCGGACTATTTCATTGTAGATGTATATCAGTTTAATGAGATCACTTGTTGTATATGTATGTGGATATTGTGGGGAATTACATCCTCAACATAGGATTTTGTTCCCCTCTATGGGATCATTCATGGATAGAGTTCATGGTATCCATCCATATGGTCTAGGTTTTGATCATATGTCATTCATTTTGTCACCGTGTTTAGGGGTTTTGATATGAGTTTAACCACCATACAAAGAAAATCGATCCCCTATCTAAAATGTTAATCTATTAGGTTTTTTTGGAAACATCATACAAATGATCCCCTAATTATGGTGTTTTTACAAAATGGTTTTTGGTGTACCCTAGTGTCCCTAGTTGTGATCACATGTATGGGTATTGAGGGATAGTTGATAAAACACCCAAAAAGAGGTAGTAGTTGAAATAAAGAGGGTTGTATGGTGGATGGCACGTCTGATGAGCTTGGAGAGAAGTATGACGTGGCTAGTGAATTAATCTATTTTTTCTACCACTACCCCCATGATGTCCACACAAAACTCAGTGAGATGGTGGTTAGGGAAATGGGTAGCTACAAATTCTTGATAAATTAGAGATTCCATTGGTGTTTTGAGGTACAATATGTGTCTTCTTTAATTTATCTGCAATTTTGATAGACAAGGGTTCTATCCTGACTTTTCGTACCATATCTCAAGCTTAAAACATATATATTTTGATTAATCCCAGGGCTCGACCATTATGTTTTAGGCTCTAACAAAGAGTATCAGTGATCAAACACTTCTACTTCTAGTGTGACTGGACTCTGAAGAGTTAAAGAGGCTCACATAGATATGTTCTATAGTTCTATTTGAACCCTATGATGTTCTCTAGAACATGGAATAATAGTCTAACATTTATTCTTAGTTTACTATTAGATGTGGAGGTTTATTTTAATTGGTTTTCATGGATGTTTTTTTTATTAATTTATAAGGATTGATACAAGATATATTAGGATGATATTTTGTGTACAATGATACAACTTATTTCTCATCAATTGGCTAGCATAAACCATGGAGTAGTAGATGATATGAGATATTAATTCCTTAAAGAGTAAAATGATTATGTGTAGGTTATCCCTGATGTGGTTCCATGCATATCACACCATAAAAATTATTTATTCAACATGTAGATGGACATTGGAAAACCTGATATCTATTCTAGTATATTAGATGGTCCAGATTAGTTTGCAGATCTAATGGTGTGTATGGAGAAACAAATATAGTAGGGGCCTTGCTAAACCTAGTGTGTTTAATTGGTAATACTTATGTTGTTCCCCTAGGAGGGAGATAATAACACGATCTTAGGCAGGTATTGATGTAACTTGAACCTAGAGACTCTCATATATGAGAATATAACTCTAATAAACGATTAATTATTCATCATGTGGTTAGGGGAAATGTAGTTGTTAGTGTTTTTCCTCTTGTCAGGTAATCACCGAATCCAGGTTTGATTGAAGGATACACTAAAGGTTACATTATAACACCATTGCAGTAATTTTGAGTAAATGGTGATACCTTTTGGATTGTTGAATTCCCCTTTAGTATTTTTAAAAACATAGTAATTAGGTCGTTCTTCTTAGATCGATTTATGGTGGTCTTATCCGATGCAATCCGTGTGTACTCGGTCTTAGTGGTAGAGCACATGATACCATCATGGTTGATTTTATACATGATCTAAGACTACCAAATTTATGATAGTCACTTTAAGTATCAATTCAAGATTCAACAGGTCTAATTCTTGGGAGATTTCATTTTAGACATGGGAGTGATTGTGGACTCAGTAAAAGATTTGGAGATACTAGCTTGAGAGCAACCCAAGGGCATGACTATGGTATAAGATGCTCATAAAAATGTGTTCTTCAGATGTCGTTAAGAATGAAAAAAATCTTACTAACCCCATTTGAGTTGACCCTTGAGGGATAGGATGGTTCATTGTACCTCTTGTCTATAATTTTCCCCTCTACTACTTTTGTGAGTCAGTGTGTGACAACATGGGAATATCAATTACGAAATCTTGGATGACAATATATCCACTTGTCATTTTCATGATATATTTTCATAAGGTGGTGTATATGTCATACTTCTATGGATAGATGATGACACAATTAACTTTTTTAAACAAGGTTTTGAAGACTTATTTTTCCCTTAGGAGTACATCCAAAGGATATGAGGATGAACAAAAATCATATGGCATCAGGTTGGGTGTCATAGGATGTTGTATCTGTCACTGAGTTTATATATTTATGTCAGAACTATTATTATGTAAATACCTACTACGTTTAATGGAGTGTTTAGGATAACTATAAGTATGGGAAGTAGTATAGAATTTTTGAATTACCTTGATTATCATTTTAGACCATGATACCCTCTTCACGTAATGATTAGGGAAAGGATACACGATAATTTGGGAGTCAATTGTTGTTTAGAAAGACTTTTGGAACCATAGTAATTTTCTAGGTAAATAAAATCATTTATGTTTTTATGATTTGATATTGCATGTTAGGTTTATGCCTTATTTGTGAGGAATAATTTACTATTAGTTTATACTTCTTATAAAAATAGCTATCAATCAACCATAAATGTATCTCCACATGTGGACATGTACGGGAGACCCAACATGTAACTATTTTATTGGTTAGATATAGTGGGTGGTAGCTCTTGTGTTCATATAGTTAGTGCTAATAATTGTTATAAAGGGGTGTAGTTTTTTCAAAAGTGAATGAGGACTACCCAGTAATGTTTTGAGTTCTTCATTAACTAATGTATGTGTCATTTGGGTTCAATATAGTGGTGGTATTAGTTAATCCTAGTCATGACATATCCTTTGTCAACATCAATAATTTTGTTAAAATGACTGAGAGAGTGAAATTAATTATATAAATTAATTTATTTCATCTATTTTTTGTTTTAGCGCAACGACCTAATCCTCTCTTTAAATGAGCTGTTATGGAAAATATTAAGGGTTAATCACATGAAATTTATATATTAATGATTAGGATATATGTTGTTATTGGAATATTGGGATCCAAGGACACCAATGTCTATATCGAGGTGAACCAACAGACGGAAAAAGTCACAATAGGGTCTTCATAATTTTTTATATAAGACACATTCTTAACGATTAATCTATCCATATTGAGTTAGTTTGTTTTCTTTATTTTTATTTATCCTGTTTTGAGATCCAATGTTTAATGTGAACTAGTTAATCTAAAAAAAATTGGTTCATGGTTTGATGGTTTATTCCGATTGATTATTTATCATCTTATAATTTATTAATTGATTTATTCATTATTCATTATTTGTTCTTTCTTCTAATGGAAAATAATTGAGGCCAACCTAAATAATATCTGAGGATTGTTCATATTTTGTATTTTATGGATTTCACCCCCCATTTTACAAATTTTCACTGATGAATTTTTTTATTTAGACAATAGTTTGAAGAATACTCAAAAAACGATCATTTAGAATTCAATATTTGGTGAAATGGATCATTTACATTGGTCCATATTCAATATATGTGATGTGATCGAGGTGTATGCAGACAAGATTGGATTGTGATTGGGTCAGTGGTTCGCATTTTTATCATTTACTTATGACATGCATTTTTCATTACAGTGATAGAAGCATGGTGAAATAATGAAAGATTTCCTAGAAAGAAATATTGATATAATGTAACGCCTCGACCCAAGTTACCTAGAGTCGGTGCATTATTACATAACATTGGATTGATATAAGGAATCAATTCCCAAAGGACCGATCAACTTAGTATTCTTGGAAAATAGATGGGATACATGAAGTTCAACATTACAACTTGAAAATAATAACAACACTAATTTATTCTATTAGAAACATCCAAGCCTCGTAGATTATGCTTGCAATTCAATCATAAAAAACATCTTCATATCCTGTGGAAATAATACATAATAAAGGGGTGATCTTAGATTCTAATTAAGGGTAAATAATTTAACGGAAGCTATAAACATTTAAGGCAAGATGTGTAATACAAATAACAGCCTTTCAAACATAAACTAGAATATAATATGGAAAAAATAAATCCAACATTACCAAAAAAACATGCACATGGATATATTAATAGTTGAATAATAACATGTAATAAATAATTTCATAATGAGGGAATGTATATTACTGAAGATTAATTTATGTGTCAGGGCCTCGTGTAAGGACCTAGGGGCTAAAGATAATCGGACCCCAACTCGGAGAGGCTCTGTAACCAGACTCCATCCCGGAGAGCCTTTGTAACTGGAGTCTAACCCAGAGTGCCTCTGTAACCAGACTCCAACTCAGAGGGCCTACTGTAACCGAAACCCAACCCGGAGGGCTTACTTTTACCGGTCCCTAACTCAGAACATACTAGTCCAATACATTCATCATAAGAAAAGTTTGAACTATAACACAAACATTTGTATTAAAGCTATCATACGAAATGTCAATAATTTATCCATAAACCATGAATGGTTTAAAAAATAACACATCCATATTAAAACATATCACAAAACATTGAATATAATATAGAATATTTTAATCATAATAAATCAACTTCAAACAAGTTTTAAATCCATAAAAGGATGTTGATATAGAAGAAAATGATCAGTAAAATTCTTAGAGAGAAATACCACTTTTTCGGGAAATAATTTATAATTCTCACAATTTATAAAGGCAGTCATTTAAAAAAATTGAATCAAAGTGTTTCATACTACTTTGAAACTTTTTAAAAGAATTATCATTTCAAAACATTCATGTTCATATAAATAAATCCTTCAAATTATTTTGAAAACATGCACATGAATTAAAAGGGTTTAGAAAGATAAATCTTTAAAACATTTAAAATGATGATCTAGTTAAATAGATCCTCCCATAAATCCTTAAAATATTAATTTTGAAAACCTTTTATGAAATATTGGTTCTGATGATAACTATGTACCAGAAAATACTTACACATGAACAATCTTGGGTAAATAATGAGATTGAGGAAATAACCCTTACCTTGCACTTTCCTTTGGTCGATGGTACATCTATCCTTATGTATAAGGACCATAAAATGTAATCAAATTATACCAGAACCATATTCATATTTATTATATCATACTTGATTCATTTATGACTTTAAACTACCCATTTAATAAATATTTTCATGTTAACATAACATTTCGGGTAACAATCAATTTATTTATCGTACATGTTATAACTTTTTATTCTTGATAGTATCATTTAGATCATGATTTAAATACTTCTTGAATATAAACTGTGATTTATATATCATATATATTTAGAATATAAATATTTATAATAGATATATATATGAAATGGAAATCATCGTTTATGGAGATGGTAGGCCGTACGTACGCATAAACACAATTTCTATTTTCATATCTTAATGACCTGAAGTAAGTTAATAGGATATATGTAAGTACATAAATACACACACACACACAAATATATATATATATACATATATATATATATGCAGTATCATTATTATGTCATATATTACATACTTGTCAAATATATATATATTTATAAATATCGATGAATAGTGAACGTGAAAATGAATCTCATCGCGTCGTGGAAACGGTAATCTGTATGTATGCACGAGCGATAATATCATTTCCTTATAGGTGTGGAATCAGATGGTTTATTAATTTTCAGAGACATTATAATGTTATTTCCATTATTTATATACATATTACTTGTCATTATATCCATCCAATAACATAGTTTTGAATTACAAATTACACCATGACATGGAGACGGTAAGTCGTACGTACGCACACATAGTGACATTATCATTTATAGGATGAATAGAATAATGAATACAGTTATTCCATATTTATAATAACATCACAGTATATATATAAGGTACTATAATTATTATTTTGGTATAGTAATAACAATGAAATTGTAAGTGGAATAAAAAATGAACTTGAAAGAGGGTGGTGAAATTATTACCTCTTCTACGGGTTCTTCCTATCGATTTGATCAAAAGGGCTCCCTAAGAAGGTTATATGACAAAAGGAGGGACCCTAGGATAAATAGAGGGTATTTTGTAGGATATTTGGGCAGGATTTGGCTGAACCAAAAAGATTTAGAGGTGTGAAATTAAGAGAAGGGAAAGTTCCCTTTTATAAGAGAGGTGAGGGTCACTTTAGGAAAAACTTGAAATACTATTTTATAAAAAAATAATTTTAGGTTTCTAAAGGCCCCAAAAGGATTTATTTCTAGGATAAGGTGGTTTTGGGTCGAAAATTTTCAACCAATAGGTTTTAGATAGGATTGGGTCACTATATTAAATTTATCTTTTAAATTTAACTCTTAGTTTAATAGTATGACTTTTACCATGTCTCTTTGTATTTTTATATTATAGGGTTAATAAACTTACCATAAACATTCAAGAGAACCCCAATACATAATTTAATGACACATATATTATTATTTTGGCCCTTTATCAAGACCATAGACTTTTATGAATATTATATGAACCAATAATATATTATTTGTTTTAAAAACTCAAATATGTCAATTTTGACATTATTTAATAATTTATTTTTGTTAAAGTCATAACAACATTATTAATTCGAAAAAAAATATTTTAATCAACCTTAGTATTTCATATTCACATATATTATTCGTTTATGTCATAAAAACTTTGAAATTATATTTTTTTAATATTTATAATACAATTTATTTGATTCTTTCATTAATAAGGTAATTACTGCATCCTCATTGTGTCAAATATAAATTTAATTATATAATGTCTAAAAATTATAAATAACATACCATTATGTAGGAAATACATTTATCTTTATAATTAATATTTATAGTCTAATATATCAATTATATAAACTCATATAAATATTGATTCACTAAATGATATTTGTTTATGTAATTTTTTCTTTACTTTATATTAATTAATATAAAGTGTCATTATTACTCCCATGTGGCTCCATGGGGTCACCAATTCGATGCATGAATGCCTATGGTCGGATATTTATCATCCAATCGGATTAGGACACATGATAGGGCAATTTAATACAATTGTAATATTACATTTTACCCTTATTTACAATATTTATCTTTTAATCATGGTAAATAAAATATTTAATATAGTAAATATTTAAAATGTATAAAAATAAAATCTATCTATTTACACAATTTGAACCTACTGATTCAAAATATGGAATCCATTTTTACAAATTCGAAACAATTAAGTGGAAAAAATTAATATAAATCAATTCCTGCCGTCAAAACAAAAAACGTGTTTTTACGAAATAATAACTATCAAAAGATTGACACTTGTTTATGTCCAGTTTAAATTAAAAATTACATAAAATGACCATATTTGGATTAAATGGTAAAAATATAATCTAATTATATTTTAAAACCACTCAAAATTATCATTTATCTCAATAAATTATATTGATTAAAAAAGTTGTTTTTAATTAAAATTTAGTATTTTTCACTATTCATCAGAATATGAAATTTATCAGAAAGATTCCAAATATTTAACCAAACTAAATTTTTATTTCCTTATTATAAAAAAGAATTTAATTTCATTAAATTTAATATATAAAAGTTCCAAATATTGGTTTTAAAAAGGGATCTCCATTTAAAAAGCGGTAAAATTGCATTTTTTTAAAATACTTATTTTATATAAAAACATGAATTTGTTCGTATATTGTGTCTATGAAACATAGAATATGGATTATAAAATTTTATAGATTATATAAAATTAAATATTAAGTTAATACTATTCATAACCGTGTTTTGATCGGCTAGTTTAGTAAGTCATATTACACTCATACTCAGTGTTACCTATAGCCCAAGTTATTAAATTGCTTTGAAGAAATAATGTACTATGAGATCTTGGGGTGTTACATTCTCCACTCCTTCAATAAATTTCGTCTTCACAATTTAAAATTGTTTTTTGAAAATAAAAGGTTGAAAATAGAAAATACCTTTGTGGAAAACCCACATTGGAAATTGGGTTAATAAAATTTAGACATAATAAGATGAAAGAGAAATGAAAAGGTCACCACCAGATTATGATCTATAATAGGAGAACATTGGTGGAATTTACAGGCATATAAATGGAGGAAAAAAATAAATATTTATAGGGAGTGATTGATGTTGAATATCTTTCAACAAGCTAGAAGAATGTGTTATCAGTTTACAAATACACTAAACTTATACGGTCTTTGGAATTCTAATTGTGTAATGTATTATCTATTCCCTAAAATAAATTTAATGTTTTTATACCTCGTGGTTTGGTCATTAGAATGATATACTAAAAATGAAATTTTCAACATGGTATGAAAATTTTATGTTAATGATAATTCCTTTTTTATTGACTAATGAACCTTGTCTGTTATTATACATTTGATGAATATAGTATTAACAGAATATATTTATATCATTTTCGGGTACTATTTAATGATATATTAATTGAATTCAAGAAATATGAAGAGAATACGAGTTATCTTCAATTAATTATGGCGATCCTAAAAGAACAGGACTTCTATGGGATGTATTGTGTAAGAATTTTTTCTCAATGTTGTTTCTTTTAATGGACATATTATAACTAAAGATGAAATATATGTTAACCCTTATTATAATAATTTTCAGAGAATGACGTTCACTAATGGAAATCATTGAGATCCAATTTATCCAATGATTTGATTAGTATTGTAATTTCATCCAAGATTTCATGTATTTTTACAACCCCTTAACCAAGTTAACAAATGAAGTGTTTTAATTAACACGGTCAAGGGAACTATGAAATTTTTTGAAGAGATGATGTGGATAATGATCAATGCATTGATATTGACAAAACCATGATGAAAAGAAGGATTTTAAATCTATAGTGATTCATAGAAAATGGGACTTTGTTTTATCCTTATGCATACTTATAGGTTGATAGACTATGAATAAAGGAAATTGAAATTGTTTTGTAAGAACCAGGGACTTCCTGTAGGCTAGTGGTTTCTAATAAAGGCCCATCGCACTATGGTTGTGGGTTCAATTCCTGCAGCTTTGTCCGAAACGATGGGTTATCACCCGACCTGCAGGTTGTCCTTATCCTAAAACTATATTATTATAATATATTCCAAAAATAATCATAAGAAATGTTTTAACCATAAACAATACAATCAAATGTTAAACTTAATCCATTCCATCCTCCAAAATACCTATGTATTGACTCTCTCTAAAAGGCCTCTAAATTCCAAAATAAATTGTAACATCAGATTCCTCAGAAAAAGTAAAGTTTCTCTTATTGTCACATATTGAAAATATGATTACCTTCATCAAATTAAAACCTTCTTGAAAATAACAAGTATTGTAGTACAATCCTTATATATATCACATTATTCATATAACTAGAATATAATTCTTGAATCCAAAAACACAAATACATTAATTATTCCACTTCAACTATAGTAACACCATAATCTTAACCTTGCTCCCTTCTCCCTTTCTGAGGTAAGTTTCATTGGTGCATAGGACTTGCATTTTCATAATGCCCCACTTTTATACAATTGTAGAATTCAACATTGAAATTGCCACATCTCAAGTAAATAAAAAATAAGAAATATATCATATTTATTAATATTTGTGAATTAAATATTAATTTTACTTTAAAGGGGTTTCTATGTTCGATAGCATACCTGATACGCAACAACGGGTTTCTTTGCACTCTTACGTTGCACACTAATAATATAACATGTTTATTTTAAATGGTAGTTAAATCCCAGCCGTTTTATTGGCGTGAATGAATAAAACTAACTACAATATGAATATACATGTTTGTTAAATGTATTTACATTATCCAATAAAAACTTAGAGGCTTAAAATGTGAATGAATCTAATTTTAAGCATAATTTACATTAAAAGGCCAATTTATCGCATTTTAATGGAGAACCCTCTTTAAATATAGTTTTCATCACTTCAATACATTCTAACTGACCAAATAAAATCTTTCTTTATAATGGGGACATCAAATTTTACTTTGGGTAATTTTTTGGTATTTTTATGATAAAGTTAATTTTTTTAATGAATAGTGTAAAATATTGCATTTTAATTCAAAATTTCCTTTTAATCTAATTTATTTATATGGTTATATTACCTTTTTAGTTGGTTTTAAAGTGAAATTGAAATATATTTTTACCATTTAATCCAATTTTGTTCATTGAAATTAATTTCACTTTGAAATTGGACATAAACAAGTATCAATCTTTTGATAGTTATTGTTTCATAAAAACAAGCTATTTATTTTAACAAGATGAATTAATTTTTAAAATAATTAATTCCACTTCTATGTTTTGAATTTTTAAAAATAAACATCAAATTTGAATTCGGAATATCAAATCATTCTTAGGATGAATTCTTGGTATTTTTCTGAAAAACTTCAAATTTAGATGAATAGGGAAACCACTTAGAAGTTGTTAAAAAACTGACATTTTCATTTTAATGAAATTTTACCACTTCTGTGAATTGAATTTTAAAAATCTGACATACATGGTTTTTATCAAGAAGTGAAATGTGGTTCAATAAGATGAAAATAATTTTTGGTGATTAGTAACTTTTGACTTTTATTTACCGCGGTTAAAGGTAAGTAGGGTAATTCAAGGTTAAAAGAATATTATAATAATTTAAAATTACCTTAACACTTGTCCAAACCTTATTGGTTGAGTCATTTACGACCATGGGAATCTTTGGGTTGATTTTAGGACCCCATTGAGCCACATGGGAGTGATAATGACAGTATAGATTAATTAACTTAATGTAAAGGAAAATATGACAAAAGAAAATATCTTTTAGTAAGTTAATTTTTAGAAGGGGTCATATAAATTATATTTTTGACTATAAATATTCATTGGAAATCTAAAAATATTTACGACATTATAGTATTTTTTTACAGTTTTTAGACATCAAATAAATTAAATTATTCATGACACAATAATGATGCAGTATTTACCTCATTAATAAATGATTTAAATAAATAAGATAATAATGATTAAAATATTATCCAAAACATGTCCAATTCTGATTGGATGATTTTCTTTCGACCATGAGTCATCTTATCTTCAAATATAATGATTTTGGGACCTTTAGAAACTGAATATAATTATATTTTAAAATAATATTTTCACACTTTCTTGAAGAGCCCCACCTCCCCCTTATAAAAGAAGACCATATCTATCCAATTAGACTCACCTCTCAAGCCATTTGGCTCGTCCAAACTCTGCCAAATTAATCTCCCTACATCCCTCTCCTATTCCTAGAAGCCTTACCTTAGGCATAAGGCACTTCAAGAAGACCTTTGTTTCAATCCAAAGGGAGTTACCCAAATTAAATGTAATTGTTTCTCTTAAATTGTTTTCTTTTATTTTAATTATCCAACCCATAAACTCATTTTATTCCTTTCTTTTGTAACAACACCAGTATCCTCAATATACTAGGATGTTGTTATGAGAAGGGTTATAACTACACTTACACACACGTCCATCTAATGGATGAAGAACATAATGTTTCTGTGGATGGAAAACTAAGGCCTCACGAAACGATGATTGTGCAATTACCTCTTACCGCCTCTCATGGTAGCCATTATGATGACACTATATTTATATATGATATATATTATGTTGATGATTTCCTTATGCTTCTGTACATCCCATTTATAGGATGAGATTATGGTTTCCATGGTGGTTAAATATGATAATCTAATTTGAGGAAGTGCGGACTACCGCCCCCTCAAAGTGATTTGATTCATTAGTGTCTTATATGGAATGTATAAAGGATGGAGTTAAAGATATTATATATGATAATATACTGGAATTATAATATAATTATGTAGTATCATTATGTTTTATTTTCATTAAAATAATAAATAGAAATGAATGTAGAGTTCATGCGTACGTACGGCTTACCGTCTCCATGAACGGTGCATTTCATTTCATACCTCCAAACACTACTGGAAAAATGATTTCTCTCAAATCTTCTATACCAACGGTTTGTCAAACCGTTGGTATAGGTACCCTTTCCCAAAGGTTTGGCCAAACCGTTGGGAAATCCCATATTTTGGCCACCTTTCCCAACGGTTTGGCCAAACCGTTGGGAAAGGTTGAATTTTGGAGGCCCTTTGCCAATAGTTTTGGAAAACCGTTGGGATAGGCTACCCTTTCCCAACGGTTTTCCAAAACCATTGGCAAAGTTCCTCCAAGATTCAACCTTTGGCCAAACTTTCCAAAAAAATCACTAGACTTTTCCCAACGGTTCTCAAAACCGTTGGGAAGGGGCTTTCCCAACGGTTTTGAGAACCGTTGGGAAAAGTCTATGCCTTTTCCAACGGTTTTCAGAACGGTTGGGAAAAGTCTAGTGATTTTTTTGGAATCATCCTACGGAGAAAATTATATATATCAAAATTTAAAATAATTATAACAATACATATATATTTTTATGGAATTATGTAAACAGAAGTCATGTTAGGTTAGTGGTTAAGTCTTTGAGTTATAAACTAGAGGTCCTGGGATCAAGTCCCACTGGGTGTTTCTTTTTTGAAATACATATACCAACAGTTTTGAGAACCGTTGGTATAGATTTTCTAATTACTTATACCAACGGTTTTCAAAACCGTTGGTATAGAGCCTATACCAACAGTTTTCCCAAAACCGTTGGTATAGACCTATTGCCACGACTTACTTGCCAACGGTCCCCCAAACCGTTGGTATAGCCTATACCAACGATTTGGGGACCTATACCAACGGTTTGGAACCGTTGGTATAAGGTATTTTTTCTAGTAGTGAAATGTTATGTACTATTATAAATACATGTATATACTATATATATATGATATATATGATATCTAAATGATTAATTTCATTCTTGATATAATGAACCTTTGACCATATGAACAACATGTAATTATAAGAAGTCCATTTTTACTCAAGTACCAAATATCGACAAAACGAACGTTATTAACTTAAATGATTGCATAATGTTTATAACATGGTAATAAGTGATATAAAAGGTACAATAAACTTTAAAAAGGTTCTTAAAAAATTTGAAATTAACTGTAGTTTATTATTCAGGATATTAAAGGACGATCGCGTCATGTCAGACCTGAGGTAAGGGACTTCGTGTCAATCTCCTTTCATTGAGGCATTTTTAGTTTTATACATGACTTTATTTTATACGGTGTATAAACCCCTTTGACTTTCATTTTATTCAAAGGAAATCTTTTTTATATAAATCTTTTTACTAAATGACAAAAAAAGGAATGTTTTTTTACGTAAGCGGTGACAACGGCCTTGCCCCCCCCCCCCCCCCGCGAGTATTATTTGTTCTTTGGATTCCTTAACAAGACATAATGTTTTTAAAGGAAAAATAAATACCATATAATCTTTTTACGTATTTTGGTATTGAAAATGATTTTGAGAATGGATTTATTATTTCAATATCTTGAAATGATATTTTATTATTGAAATTTGGAAATGTTTTCTTTCCTTTATGCTTATGTTATGTGTTATGATCATGTTATGGTTCTTGTGAATTATTTACGTATACGGGTGGTTCCGTGACAAACCTTGGGCGGGTGAGTCCAAGATAGCTCTCCAATGCATTGGGTAATGTGACGGAGGTAAACATGAATATTTCACCTAAGATATTTAGGGAACATACTATGATGGGTATTCCAAAGTAACTCCCTATGTAGCTGTGATAGCTATAATGTAAGTATGATATGAATGCCACAAGTTACCTTTATGTTTTATGATTTCTATGTGACATTAATGAATCTTTTGATTTCATGAGGTAAGTAAAAGAGTTCATGTTTTTTATGTATTTATGAACAAATGTTTTCATTCATTTTTTTATAACCATTACTGAGCCTTTTATGCCCATCCAATGTTTTGAAATGTTTTCACATGAATTAAAGATGAATAGGATCAAGGTTGGGATCAAGGAAAAGTCGTGATGTCTTTAACATGGAACTAGACATGACTCTTTTTTTCAAGAGTTCATGTTTCGTAAAAAAATGGAAACTGTGTAGAAGTGTCTACTTTATAATCTTTTGAGATGTAATATTTATGTCCTAATTCTATAAAAATCTAAACCTGAAAAGTTTTTCAATGTGAATTATTCATTTAATTCAATATTATGTGATGTTTAAGGCCGAGTCCTTATAGTTGGTATCATAGGTCAGTTTAGATAACTTTAGGTTTTAGGGTATTATTAAAGTAATATCCATAAAGTAATTTCTGATAACATTGATATCATATAGCATTTACAGATTACCATGTTTCTTCACCTAAGAAATTTCTTTGTTCAAAATGGTTTTCCGCAGAGGAAACATGGCAGCTATGTTGGAATGAATTTAGGAGGAAGACAACCTTCCAAATCAGCAACCTGATATGGTTGGAATCGGAACTAAATAGTTTTTTATAGTGATGTAATAGTTGAATCAGGATATAAATTGTGGTGGTATCTATGTCTGAGATCAGCCAGATCAACCACATAAGAACATGTCAGTTGGGGAGCATTTCATGAGGCAACATCCCCCATTATTCATAGGATTATCTGACCCTATGCTAGCTTAAGGGTGTATAAAAGCACTAGAGAATATTTTTGATGTCATGGGATGTTCAGAACATCAAAAGGTTAGACCTATTGTTAACCGTTTTGAATGTGAAGCTGATCAGTGGTGGTCGATGGTGAAAAATATCAGGGATAGTGAGGAGATTTATGCTCCTGATTTAGATGAATTCAAAGGTATGTTTCTTGAGAAATATTTTCCTAAGGTGGTCCGTCTTATGATGGAAGAACATTTCCTGGAAATGAGGCAGGAGGATGACTCATTGGTTTCTTATGAAGAAAAATTCACTTGACTAGAAAGGTATGCTCCAAATTTCATACGATATCTTGATAGTAAAATCAACCATGTTTACTCAGGATTAATGCCAAATTATTGAAGATATTTAGCTTATCGTGAGTTCAAATCTTATGAAAAACCTGTTCGTTGTGCGGAGAAGGTAGAAATGGAGTTTGCTGATGATTAGGTATTCTTTGACAAATAACAGAATAAGAGGTCGAGGTGGCAGGCGAAAGGGAAGAACACTTCAAAAAAGTATGATGGTAAGAAACTTATGTTTACAGTTTTTGAAACATTGTGGTAAAAAGAATTCTAGGGAATGTCTTTTGAATTCTGTTAAGTGCTACCGATGTGGTAAAATGGGTCATAAGGCTCGTAATTTCATTGAAAAAGTTCTGGGTAATGGTAAGACAAAATCGTTATTTATAGTCAGTAAAATGTATTATGTGCAATGAAATGGGTCATTATGCAAATGAGTGTCCAAAAAAGAACTCAACTAAAGGAAATAATCCAAACTACAAGCAGAAAGGGGTGGTAAAAACTTTTTCAACTACTTCAGTAGATGTTGGTCCATAAAATGAGGTAGTATCAGGTACACTATTAGTTTGTTCAGATTATGCCAATGTGTTGTTTGATTCAGGGTCTACACACTCATTCATTTCTAGGAAGTTTTCCATTAAATTGGGAATTCCATCTCATGATATGAATACTGAACATATGGTAAAAACACCTGGAGGAAATGTTGAGACAAAAAGAAAACATAAGAACATTCTTGTCCTTGTGTGTGGAAAGAATCTACCTGCAAACCTTATTGTTTTGCCTCTAGTAGAGTTTCATATTATATTGGGAATGGATTGGATTTCTATTTATCATTCTAAGATTAACTTTATAGATAAAGAGGTTTCTTTTAAGAATTATTTTCAGTTTGTATACAAAAATGAACCCTTGTTGTTGATAACATATCAGGAAGATGAGAAACTAGTAAAAGATGGAATTGAATGTTACCTTGAACATATTGTTGAAAACAAAGGAACTGTTCAGATTAATGATGTTCCAGTGGTAAATGAGTACCTTGATGTTTTTCCTGGTGAGTTTACTGGTATTATACCTGATCGAGAAGTTGAATTTACTATTGACTTAATTCATGATGCTAAGCCAATTTCAAAACCCCCTTATCGAATGGCTCAAATTGAACTTTTAGAGTCAAATAAGCAATTGTAGGAGTTATTAGATAAAGGTTTCATTAGACCTAGGACATCACCATGGGGTTCTCCTGTCTTGTTTGTTAAAAAGAAAGATGGTTCAATGAGACTTTTCAAAGATTATAGAGCATTTAATAACATCCCTGTTAATAATAAGTATCCTTTGCCTCATATCGATGATTTGTTTTATCAGCTCCAGGGAGCTCAGTATTCTTTGAAGATTGACATGAGGTCGGGGAACCATCAGTTGAAAGTAATGGATGTATACAATCTAAAGTCCATGTTTTGTAATAGATATGGTTATTATGAATTTGTAGTTATGCCTTTTTGGTTAACCAATGCACCTGCTGTATTTAGGGATCTAATGAATAGAATTTTCTGTTAGTTATTGGATAAGTTTGTGGTTTTGTTAATTGATGATATTTTTTTTCATTCCAAAAGTAAGGAAGAACATGAAAGTCATTTAAGGGTTGTATTACAAACTGTAAAAAAAAGAAACTATTTGGGAAATTTAGCAAGTGTGAATTTTGGTTACAAAAAATTTCTTTCCTTGGTCACATTGTTTCAAAAAATGTCATAATTGTTGATCCTGCTAAAAAAAAGTTGTTGAAGAATGGCCAATAACCACAAATATAACTGAGATTTGTAGTTTTCTTGGTTTGGAAGGTTATTACCAGAGGTTTGTTGAACATTTTGATCAGTTATCTAGTCCAACGACTAAGTTAACTTGAAATTGTGTTAAGTTCATCTGGACAAAAGAATGTGATGATTGTTTTCAGGAATTGAAAAGAAGATTGGTGAATGGTCCAGTTTTGGAACTGCCTTCTAGAAATGGTGAGTTTGTTATCTATAGTGATGCTTCGTTGAAAGGACTAGGTTGTGTGCTAATGCAAAATGATTAGGTAATTTCTTATGCTTCACGTCAGTTGAAACCACATGAGTTAAATTACCCTACACATGATTTGGAACTAGCTATTGTTGTTTTTGCATTAAAAATTTGGAGGCATCATTTGTATGGAGTGAAGTGTGAAATATATACTGATCAAAAAAGATTGATGTATATATTCAATTAGAAAGAATTGAACATGAGACAGAGGATATGGTTGGATTTAATCAAGGACTATGATTTCACGATCCTTTATCATCCGGAAAAGCAAATAAATTGGATGATGCTTTGAGTCGAAAAAGTAATAATTCATTAACCATGTTACGTTTGGAATGAGATCCTTTGTTTTTTGATTTTATGAAATTTGGAATATAATTTGTTGTTGTAGGAAATTCTTCTATTTTGTTTCATGTGTCAGTGAAATCATCTCTATCATATAGAATTAATAAAGCACAGAACGAAGACAGTGAGTTGTAGAAAAAGGTTTTGTTAGTTTATAATGGTATGTTGCCTGATTTTAACATTGATAATGATTGTGTATTGATATTTTTAAAGTGGTTATGTCTGCCTTGTGATTCGCAGTTGAAGAATGAGTTGTTATGTGAAGCTCCTAGTTCTCCATTTTCAGTTCAACCCGGCAGTACTAAGATGTACAGAAATCTTCGGGAGTATTACTGGTGGGATGGAATGAAAAGAGATATTACTGATTTTACTATGAAGTGTTTGACTTGTCAACTGGTTAAAGCAGAGCGACAGTTACCGAAAGGAATGCTTCATCCTTTACCGGTGCTAGAGTGGAAATGGGAAAATATATCCATTGACTTTGTAATTGGATTACCGATGGCATCTTGAGGTAATAAGGCAGTCTGGGTTATAGTTGACTGATTGGCTAAATCTTCTCATTTCGATCATATTAGAGATACTTTGCCTCTAGATCAACTTTCTCGTTTTTATGTTAAATAGTTAGTCAGGTTGCCTGGAGTTCCCCTCTCCATTGTGTTTGATCGTGATCTCAGGTTCACTTCTAACTTATGGAAGGGCCTTCAGAAGTCATTAGGTACTAAATTAAATTTAAAACAACTTTTCATCCTCAATCAGATGGGCAGTCAGAACGAACAGTTCAGACCTTGGAGGGTATGTTACCTGGTTGCTTGACGGATTACCAGGGAAGTTGGGACCAACATATTTCTTTGGTTGAATTTTCATATAATAAAAGCTTTCATTCCAGTATACATATGGCTCCATTTGAGGCATTATATGGAAAGAATTGTCGCACTCCATCATTCTGGGATGAAGTAGGTGAAAGGAAGCTGATGGGACCAGAATTGGTAGAAGAGATAGAGGAGAAAGTTCAATTGATTCTGAAGCACATGAGAACAGCTCAGAGCAGAGAGAAATGTTATGTTGATAATCGGAGGAAGGATCATTCCTTTTAGGTAGGTGATCATGTCTTTCTCAAAGTTTCTCCACGGAAATGTGTTATGTGTTTTGGTAAGAAGGGAATGTTGTGTCTGAGGTTAATTGGACCTTATGAAATTCTAGAGAATGTGGGATCAGTTGCGTATAGAGTGGATTTACCTCCAAGTTTATCCCAGGTACACAATGTTTTTCATGTTTCGTTGTTGAGAAAGTATATGCCAGATCCATCTCATGTTTTGAGCCCAGAGGTAGTTCAGTAGGAAGAGAATATCTCTTATGAAGAAAAACCAGTTCAGATTCTTGACTGTAGAGAGAAAGTGTTATGGAATAAGGTGATTCATTAGGTAAAGGTTTTGTTAAAAAACTATATGATTGAAGAGGCAACTTGGGAATCTGAAAATGCTACTACGGATAAATACCCCTACTTATTTTGATAAGTGAATAAAAATTACGAGAACGCAATTTCCAAAAGGGGGGAAGGATGTACCATCCCAGGTAAATGAAGAATAAGACATATTTCATATTTATTAATATTTTTTAAATAAATATTAATTTTACTTTGAAGGGGTTGATATGTTCGATAGCGTACCCAATATGCAACAACGGGTTTCTTTGGAGTCTTACATTGCGCACTAATAATATAATATTATTATTTAAAAGGTAGTTAACTCCTAGTCATTGTATTGGTGGGAATGAATGAAACTAACTACAATATGATTATACATTTTTGTTAAATGTATTTACATTATCCAATAAAAAGTTAAAGGCTTAAAATTTGAATGAATCTAATTTTAATCATATTTTACATTAAAAGTCCAATTTATTGCCTTTAAATGGAGAACCCTCATTAAATATAGTTTTGGTTGCTTAAATACATCCTAATTGACTAAATAAAATTGTTCCTTATAATGGGGACATCAAATTTTACTTTGGGTAATTTTTTGGTATTTTTATGATAATGTTAATTTTTTTAATGAATAGTGAAAAATATTGCATTTTAATTCAAAAGTGCCTTTTAATATAATATATTTATATGGTTATATTACTTTTTTATTTGGTTTTAAAGTGAAATTAAAATATATTTTTACCATTTAATCCAATTTTGGTCATTAAAATTAATTTCACTTTGAATTTTGACATAAACAAGTATCAATCTTTTGATAGTTTTTGTTTGTTAAAAACAAGCTATTTATTTTAACAACATGATTTAATTTTTAAATTAATTAATTCCACTTTTATGTTTTGAATTTTTAAAAATAAAGATCAATTTTGAATTCAGAATATCAAATAATTTTTAGGCTGAATTTTTGGTATTTTTCTGAAAAACTTTAATTTTAGATGAATAGTGAAACCACTTAGTAGTAGTTAAAAAATTGACTTTATCATTTAAATGAAATTTTTCCACTTCTTTGAATTGAATTTTGAAAATCCGACATACATGGCTGTTACCAATATGTAAAATGTGGTTCAATTAGATGAAAATAATTTTTGGTGAATAGTAACTTTTTGACTTTTATTTACCGCGGTTAAAGGTAAGTAGGGTAATTCATGGTTAAAAGAATATTATAATAATTAAAAATTACCTTAACACTCTTCCAAACCTTATTTGATGAGTCATTTACGACCATGGGCATCTTTGGGTCGAATTTGGGACCCCATTGAGCCACTTGAGAGTGATAATGACAATTTAGAATAATTAACTTAAAGTAAAGGAAAATATGACAAGAGAAGATATCTTTAAGTAAATTAATTTTTTGAAAGTCTTATATATATTATATTTTTGTCTATAAATATTAATTGGAAAGATAAAACGATTTTCTACATGATAGTATTTTTTTTATAATTTTTAGACATCTAATAAATTAAATTATTAATGACACAATAATGATGCAGTATTTACCTCATTAATTAATGATTTAAATAAATAAAATTATAAGGATTAAAATATTATGTAAAACATGTGAAATTCTGATTGGATGATTTTCTTTCGACCATTAGTCATCTTATCTTCGACTATAATGATATTTGGTCCTTTATAAACTGAATATAATTATATTATAAAATACTATTTTCAGACTTTCCTAAAGAGCCCATCCTCCCCCTTATAAAAAGAGACCATTTCTAACCAATTCTACACTCCTCTCAAGCCATTTTTCTTGCCCAAACTCTAGATGATTAATCTCACTAAATCTCTCTCCTCCTCCTAGAATCCTTACCTTAGGCAGAAGGCACTTCAAGAATTCCTTTGGTTCAAACCAAGGGAGTTACCCAAATTAAAGGTAACAGTTTCTCATAAATTGTTTTCTTTTATTTTACTTTCCAACCCCTGAACTCTTTTTATTCCTTTATTTTTTAACAACACAAGTATCCTAAATATACTAGGATGTTTTTTTGATAAGGATTCGATCTACACTTACACACACCTCCATCTAATGGATGAAGAACATAATGTTTCTGTGGACGGAAAACTAAGGCCTCACGAAACGATGATTGTTCAATTACATCGTACCACCTCCCATGGTGGCCCTTATAATGGAACTGTATTTAAATATGATATATATTATGATTATGATTTCCTTATTCTCTTGTACTTCCCATCTATAGCACAAATTTATGGTTTCCATAGTGGGTAAATACAATAATCTCATTTGAGGATGTGCGGACTACCGCCCCCTCAAATGTTTTGATTCGTTAATGCCTTATGTGGGATGTATAAAGGATGGAGTTAACGATATTATATATGATATTATACTATAATTATAATATACTTATGTATCATTATGTTTTATTTCCATTAAAATATGAAATAGAAATGAAAGTATCATTCATGCGTATGTACGGCTTACCGTCTCCATGAACGGTGCATTTCATTTCTTACCTCTAAAGGTATGTACTATTATAAAAACTTGTATATGCTAGATATATATGATATATATGATATTAAATAAATGAATATAATTTTGGATATAATGATCCTTTGACCACATGAACAACATGTAATTATAAGAAGTCCATTTTTGACTCAAGTACCAAATATCGACAAAATGAACTTTACTAACTTAAATGATTGCGTAATGTTTATAACATGATAATAAGTGATATAAAATGAATAATAAACTTGAAAAAGGTTATTAAGAATGTATAAATTAACTTTATTTTATTATTCCTGATATTAAAGGACGATCGAGTCATATCGGACATGAGGTAAGGGACTTCTTCTAAATCTCCTTTCATTGAGGAATTTTTAGTTTTATACATAACTTTATTTTATAAGGTGTATAAACCCCTTTGACATTAATTTTATTCAAAGGGAATATTTTTTATACAAATTGTTTTACTAAACGACAAAAAAAAGAATGTTTTTTTACGTAAGCGGTAAAAACGACCTTTCCACCGCTGCGAGTATTATTTGATCTTTGGCTTTTTTAACAAGATGAAAAGTTTTTAGAAGAAAAATAAATACCATATACTCATTTTATGTATTTTGGTATTGAAAATGATTTTGAGAATGTATTTATTATTTCAATATCGTGAAATGATATTTTATTATTGCAATGTGGAAATTTTACCATTCCTTTATGCTTATGTTATATGTTATGATCATGTTATGGTTCTTAGGCATTATTTACGTATACAGGTGGTTCCGTGATAAAACTAGGGAGGGTGAGCCCGAGATACCTCTCCAATGCATTAGGTAATGTGACAGAGGTAAACATGAATGTTTCTCCAAAGAGATTTAGGGAATATACTGTGATGGGTATTCAAAAGTAACTCCTTATATAGCTGTGATAGCTACAATATAAGTATGATATGGATGCCACAAGTTACCTTTTATGTTTTATGATTTCTATGTGAATTTTACTGAATCTTATGATTTCATGAGTTAAGTAAAAGAGTTCATTTTTTTATGTATTTATGAACAAATGTTTTCATTCAGTGATTTATAACCCTTACTGAGCCTTTTATGCTCATCCCATGTTTTTAAATGTTTTCACCAGATACTAAGATGAATAAGGTCAAGGATGGGATCAAGGAAAAGTTGTGATGTCATTAACATTGAACTAGACCTAACTCTTTTTTCAAGAGTTCATGTTTTGTAAAAAAAGGAAACTGTGTAGAAGAGTCTACTTTTTAATCTTTTGAGATGTAATATTTATGTTCTAATTCTCTAAAACTCTAAACTTGAAAAGATCCTCAATGTAAATTATTCATTTAATTTAAAATTATGTGATGTTTAAGGCTGAGTCCTTATAGAAATACTCTTTCATTCCCCTATAATCATGAGCCAGGTGATGTTTTTCTCTACATTTGTAAGAGACTCCCATTCCTTCAAGCATTTAACAAGGTGATTCTTTCCACAGATTTCACATATGGGAAAATCCTTCTTTCCTTTATTCACTTTACCCATTTTTCTTTCTAATGTCCTTTTCTTCTCTGACTTCCCTTCAAATCCATAGGACTGAGAGAATTATTTACTTATCTTATTAACACATGATACTATTTCTTCATATGATGATAATATGTGGGAGACTATTTATTTTCTAAATGTTGGCATAATACCATGAAAGATATTATCCTTCTTAATCTTTTTATCTTGCATATTGCTGGAAATACCATTCCTTCTACTAGGCGCCATTTCTAAAAAATGGCATAGACTAAGTTAGTTTTTGAATAAAAATGCATAATTCCAAACTTGTAAAATGCATAACGTAAATTGGAAAGATTATGCATATAGTTTACAATTACAAAATGTTTTCCTTGAGGAACTATTTATTCCTAAATCCTTCATAATGGATTTTAATAAAAATGAGAATTATCCTAAGCATATCCCCCGGGAGTGTCGTAACCAAGAGTGCAACAAGGCCCATTTTCATGCACCAGTTCCTGTTCGAGTCTAGACCAAAGAGGTGTTTTTTGGTTTTACACCTAGGTACATCTGTGGCAGTTCCACCTCTACTTGTTCGTATCCATATAGGGATGTATTTCTTAGAAAACACAAAAAATATCTAAATTACAAAAATTCTAGGAAGTTATTCTATACCACTCCTCAAAGTGTATCTTAGGGTAATGTGATTTAATCCGAGTTTTTCTAAATCTAGTATCCGATGTTTTTACTAAACTTCCTCTGATACCAACTGTAACGCCTGACCCTAATTACACAGAGTCGGTGCATTATTACATAAAATTAGATTTATACAAGGAATAAATTCCCAAAGGACCAATCAGCTTAGTAGTATTGGAAAATAGATTACATACAGGAAGTACAACATTACAACTTGAAAAGATAAACAACACTAATTTATTCCATTGGAAACATCCAAGACTCATTGATTATGCTTGTAAGTCACTCATAACTAACTTCTTCATATCCTGGGAAAATAAAACATAAGAAAGGGGTGAGCTCAGATGCTTAGTAAGGGTAAATAATTTAACAGAAAGTATAAACTTTTAAGGCAAGATGTGTAATAAAAACAATAGCCTTTCAAATATAAACTGGAACATAATATGGCCAAAATATGTCAAACATTACCATAAAAACATGAAAATGGATATTATACTAGTAGAATAATCACATGTAATAAATAATTTCATAATAAGGGTATTTATAGTAATACTTTTTAATTTCTGTGTCAAGGCCTCGTGCCAGGACCTAGGGGCTAGTTGTAACAGGACCCCAACACGGAGAGCCTCTATAATCGGACTCCATCCCGGAGAGCTTCTGTAACCAGACTCCAACCCGGAGAGCCTCTATAACCGAACTCCAACACAGAGGGCCTGCTGTATCTAGACCCCATCACAGAGGGCTTTCTTTTACCGGTCCCCGACCCGGAACATACTAGTTTAATACATTCATCATAAGAAAAGGTTGAAATATAACATAAACATTCGTATTAAAACTAGTATACAAAATGAATATAATTTATCTATAAACCATGATTGGTATAAAAATAACACATCCACAGTCAAAAACATCACAAAACCTTCAATATAATATGGAAAATTTCAGTCATAAAAAATCTACTTCAAACAAGTTTTAAATCCATCAAAGGATGTTGGCATGGATGAGAATGATCTGTAAGATTCTTAGAGAGAAATACCCCTTTTCATGAAATCGTTTAAAATTATCAAAATTTATAAAGGAATTCATTTAAAATATATTTTTTAATCAATGTTTCCCATACTACTTTGAAACATTTGAAAATAATTATCATTTCAAAACATTTATGTCCATATAAATAAATCCTAAAAATCATTTTGAAAACATGGACATTAATCAGAAGGGTTTAGAGAGAAAAATATTTAAAACATTTAAAATTATGATCTTGTTAAATATAAACTTCCATTGAACCATAAAATATTCCTTTTGATAACATTTTTATAAAATCATAGTATCGATGAAAAGTATATCCCAGAAAATACATACACATGAACAATCTCGGGTAAATAATGAGATTAAAGAAATGACCCTTACCTTGCACTTTCCTTTGGTCGAGGGTACATCTAACCTCCTACATAACGACCATAGTATGTTATTAAATTACACCCAAACCATATTAATATTTATTATATCATTCATGATTCATTCATGACTTTATACTACACTTTTATTAATGATTTCCATGTTAACTTAACATTTCGGGTAACAATCGATTTCTTTATCATACATGTTTTAACATGTTATTCTTGATCGTATCATTTAGATCATGATTTAAATACTTCCATAATATAAACATGGATTTATATATCATATATATTTAGAATATAAATTTTTATAATTGATATATATATATGAAATCGAAAACACCGTTTATGGATATGGTAGGCCGTACGTACGCATAAATGTTGTTTCTATTTTCATATCGTATTGAACTGAAGTAAGTCAATAATATATATGTAAGTACATAAATATATATATATATATATATATATCTAGTAGAATTATTATGTCATATATTACATACTTATTAAATATATATATTTTTATAATCATCGATGAATGGTGAATGTGGAAATGAATCTCATCGCGTCGTGGAAACGGTAATCTGTACGTACGCACGAGCGATAATAGCATTTACATGAAGGTGTGGAATTGGATGGTATATTAATTTTACAGAGTCATTAGAATTTTATTTTCATTATTTATATAGATATTAATCATCATTATATCCATTCATTAACATAGTGTTGAATAACAAATTACACCACGACGTGGAGACGGAAAGCCATACGTACACACACATGGTGACATTATCATTCATTGGATCGATAGAATAATGAATATGGTTATACCATATTTATAATAACTTCTCATTATATATATAACGCACTGGAGCTATTATTTTAGTATGGTAATAACAATGAAATTGTAAGTGGAATAATAAATGAACTTGAAAGAGGGTGGTGAAATTATTACCTCTTCTTCGGGTTCATCCTCTTGATTATATCAAAAGGGCTCCATACGGGTGGATTTATGACCAAAGGAAGTCCTCTTGGATGAATATAGGATATTTTATAGGATCTTTTGGTATGTTTTGGCAGATCCAAAAGTATTTAGAGGTGTAAAATTAAAGGAAGGGGAAGTTCCCTTTTATAAGAGAGGTGAGGGTCACTTTAGGAAAAAGTTGAAATACTATTTTATAATAAAAATGTCTTCAGATTCTAAAGGCACCAAAAAGATATATTTCTAGGATAAGGTGGGGTTGGGTCGAAATCCTCTCAAATAATAAGTTTTAGATAGGTTTGGGTCACTTTATTAATCTTATCATTTAGATTTAACTCTTAGTTAAATAGTTTGACTTTTACCACGTCTCTTTGTATTTTTATATTATATGGTTAATAAACATACAATAAACTTCCAAGAATAACCCAATAGGTTCATTAATGTCCCATATAATATTATTTAGTCAATTTGGCCTAACCTTAGTATTTTAGGAATATTATATCAACCAATAATATAGTATTTATTTTAAAAACACAATTATGTCAATTTTGACATTATTTAATAATTTATTTTTGTTAAATTTGTAACAAAATTATTTCTTTGAAAAAAATTCGTTAAGTCAAACTTAAAATGTAATTTCACCTATAAAATTCTTGGAAGTCATAAAAACTTCAAAATTATATTTATTTTAATATATAAAATACAATTTATTTGATTCTTTCATTAATAAGGTAATTATTGCATCATCATTGTGTCATAAATAAATTTAATTATTTAATGTCTAAAAATTATAAATAAAATACCATTATGTAGGAAATCATTTTATATTTCAATTAATATTTATATTTGAATAGATAAATTATATAACCTCATATAAAAATTGATTCACTAAAGGATATTTGTTTATGTCATTTTTGTCTTCACTTTAAATTAATTAATATGAAGTGTAATTATTAATCCCATGTGGCTCTCTGGGGTCCCAAATTCGACCCAAAGATTCCCATGGTCAGATATGTATCAGCCAATAAAATTAGAAAACATTTTATGGTAATTTAATATTTTTTTAATAGTATATTTTACCCTTATTTACTATATTTACCTTTTAATCATTGTAAATAAAATCTTTATTGAAGTAAATATTTAAAATTTCTAAATATTAAAGTTACCTATTTACACAATTTGGACCTATTAATTCCAAATATGGAATCCATTTTTTCATATTCCAATCATACAAGTAGCAGAAAAAAATTTAAAATTAACTCCCACTGTCAATATAAAAAGCTTGTTTTTATGAAATAATAACTTTCAAAAGATTTCCACTTGTTTAAGCCCAGTTTAAATATAAAATTACATCCAATGACCCAAATTGTATTAAATGGTAAAAATATAATCTAATTTTACTTTAAAAACACTCAAAATTATAATTTAACACTATAAATTTTTTCGATTAAAAAAAATTAAAATTAAAATTTAGTATTTTTCACTATTCATCAAAATATGAAAGTTATTAGAAAAATTCAAAAATTTATCCAAAATAAATTTATATTTAATGATTATAAATAAGAATTTAATTTCATTAAATTTAAAATAAAAAAGTTTCAAATATTGGTTTTAAAAAGGGTTCTCTATTAAAAGGCGGTAAAATTTCATTTTTTTATAAATACTTATTTTATCTATAAAATGAATTTGTTATTATATTATGTCTCAGAAACACAGAATATATATCCTAAATTTTATAGATTATATAAAATTCAAAATTCATTTAATACTATTCATAACCATTTTTTGAATGGCTAGTTTTGTAAGTTGTGTTATGCTCGAACTCGGTGTTGCGTGTAGCACAAGTTATTATATTATTTGGAAGAAATAATGTACTATGAAATATTGCAGTGTTACATTCTCCCCTTCTCCAATAAATTTCATCTTCGCAATTTGAAATTGTTTTTTGAAAATAAATGGTTGAAAATAGAAAATACCTTTGTGGAAAAGCCAAATTGGAAATAGGGTTAATGAAATTTTGACTTAATAAGATGAAAGAGAAATGAAAAGGTCACCACCAAATTATGATCTCGAATAGGAGAAATTTGGTGGAATTTAAAGACATATAATTGGAGGAAAAACGTAAATATTTATAGAGATTGATTGAGGCCATCAATCACAAACACGTATACACTTGAGGTCCTCAAAGCCATCAATCTATGATGATTTAAAATATCATCTGTTCAACAAAACATACTGTAAGATCCCGGTTTTTTGAAAGGTATATTTTTTTTGTGTTCTGGGTTAAACCCTTTCTTTTAGGACTTCAAAAGGTTTCTTGAAAGTGTGAGAGGCCTTGAAGGTTTTCTAAGGTCTCGAGGCACTGAAGAAGGGAAGTCTAGGCAAAGTAGACCAAGGTGCACAGCCTGCGCACGGTTAGCCAAACCGTGTGGCCGGCCCAGCCGAAACCGTGCGACCCTCCCTCCTCTGGATAGAGGTGACTACATGGTTTGCGCACGGTTTTCCAAACCGTGCAGCTAAACTGTGTGACTCCTCCTCGTCCGGGCAATTTCATGTGCATAGTTTGTGCACTGTTTTCCAAACCGTGTGGAAAAACCATGCGGCCACTTTATGTTGGGAAAATTTACAAAATTTCCACTCCGGGCTTTTAATTCCCACTTCGGATTTTCCTCCCATTCCACCCTCTTTACCCTAGGGACGAACCAATTCGCCCAAGATCTCAAAGAGGTCGATCTCCCTCATTTCTAAGGTGTGTTTGGTTCTGTTGGTTGCAGATCGAGGCTCTGGGTAAGGCTAACCTCATCCTTGTTTCTCTTTTTGGTTTAGGGTTTGTATCTTCTCCCTCTCTTGTTTTTAAGATCTAAAACCCTATATTTTGGGAGAGTTTTAGGTTGAAGCTTCAAATTTTGGTGGGATCGAGGTCTACAGACTCAATTGGGGGTGCGTTCAACCGCGGTTTCGAGGTAGGTGGTCTATAAGTTATATCCCATAGTTATTTAGGTTTTTGTGCATGATTAGTTGTGTTCATTCTTTCCTTTGGTTATGTTTTGGATAAACATGGCATGTTTGGTAATAATGGTGTTTAAAATGGAAAATGGGAACCCTCACGATCCCTGTGGGATGTGTTGGGATAGACTTTTCCTAACTGAGGCCATCCATGGGATGTGCCGACATTTCCAAGATTTAGGGATTGATATTAAACAAGTGACCTTGTTGTAATAAAGTGTAGATCCCTTGACGAATATGTTGTCATGATTGGTTGAACTTGTAATAGAAGTTTGGTGATGCACCTAGACGTGGAAATAACCTAAGGGTTAATTGGAATGGGTTGACTGGTTTATTCATGGGAACAATGAAAGGGTTAAATGGGTTAATGTGTAAACTGATTAAATACCATAATGGGATGAATTATGGGTCTAGTGTTGAATGATTAGTGAGATAGGCATAACACATGTGAATTGGGTGAATGGTTAAATGATGTGAAAAGGTAATGTGTTAATGGGTTAAGGCATGATGTGAATCTCTCGTGTGTTTTGAATGCTTTGTCCATGGGGCAATGGTATGGAAGGTTGATGGTTACTTATATATATATATTAGTATGTGCACATGTCTTGGTAGAGTGGGGTATGACTGAGTCTCTACACCCACATGTCGAGTGAAGACTGATGCTCAGAACTCCACCCTAAATGAACGGGGTAGGGATAGAACTGATTCTCTGTTTCCCTATCGGTTGCATCCACCCGGATTGAGGCTTTGAGGTGAGGATATAGTTTCTATTAGAGGGTTGGTCCTAGTGAGATAAGACAATTATGTTTTTACCCCATTTCATGTGATTGTTGGCCTTAGACCCATGTAACATAATGATTGTGTTTAACCCATGGAAATGTGATGAAATGGTAAGTGATGGTAATTGGTGTGACATGAATAGAAATGGAAGTGGAAATGGCTTTGGATCTGAACTGGTTAATGGCACTTTATATAATTTCTTGGAAATTATCATTCATATTTATTTTACATGCACTACCTATTCGTACTAGATATTTTGCAGACACTGTTGGTGGTGTCCAACTGAGTTGTACTCCGACCCTGCACGAGCCGCTGTTGGGTACCCGAGGAGACTTCATGTTTATAGGTCAGGAGAAGGGCAAGGGTCCTTACAAGATTGTGAGCATCATGGGTAGCACTTGGTGGAGGATCCAGACATGGAGTTGGGACCGTTTTTGGGATTTTTGTCATTGTCCTTATTTTGGGATTTTGTTCACTTTTCCACTTATAGTATTACATGGCATATGTAAAGTTGGAATTAATTGTTGCTCAAGTTTCTTGTTTATTGATTATTGTTTCCACTATTGGTTGTTTCTGTTGTGGCTTACTCTGATAAAAAGGGGGTATAGTCCCCCCACTTGACTACATAGACCCCTGCTTCTAGTTGGTAGACTTTGGCGTAAGGGGAGATTCGCTTAAGGTCATGTAACCACCCAGCTCGGAGTACTGGTTTAGAGGCTTCTAGGTCGAGGACGTTACACATACGGTATTAGGATAACACATTTTTGGTTTTAATATCCATTCCCTAAATTTTAAGAATTAATTTCTTTATAGAATAAGATATATATATATATATACTTGAAAAGTAGAGTTTCATTCGTCAACTAATTTCTACCACAAACTCACCTTTTACTCCAAAATATAATAGAACTCAAAAAAATTATATTTATCCTAATCGTATAAGGTTCCAAATATTAACACATATCATTTAAATGATGAAAAATATGTTTTAATAACCAGGGACATCTTGTAGTCTAGTGGTAGGTAATAAAGTCCTATCGCACTATAGTTGTGGGTTCGATTCCGACAGCTTTGTCCAACGCAACGGGTTGTCTCCCAACCTACAGGTTGTCCTTTTCCTAAAACTATAGTAATATAATATATTTCAAAAATAATCATAATAAATGTTTCAACATTAAAAAATACAATCATAAGTTCATCATAATTCATTTTAACATCCAAGATACCTCTATCCAAACTGTCTCTAAAAGGTCTCTAAATTCCAAAATCAATTGTAACATCATATTCCTCATACAAAGTAAAGTTTCTCTAATTGTCACATATTGAAAATATGATTACCTTCATCATATTAAATCCTTAATAAAAACAATAATTACGATAGTACAATCCTTATATATATCACATTATTCTTATAACCAGAATATAATTCTTGAATCCAAAAACACAAATACATTAATTATTCCACATCAATTGAAGTAACAGCATACACTTGAGCTTGATCCCTTGGCCTATTCTGAGGTATGTTTACTTGGTGCTTAGGACATGAATTTTCATAATGCCCCATTTCACTACAATTATAGCATTCAACATTGAAATACACTTTCTTTCCCTTGCAATCATGAGCCTGGTGACCTTTTTGTCAACATTTGTAACAGACTCCCTTTCCATCAAGCATTTACCAAGGTGATTCTTTCCATAGTTTTAACATATGGTAAAATCCTTCTTTCCCTTATTCTTTTTATCCATCTTTCTTTCTGCAATCCTTTTCTACTCTGACATCCCTTCAAAGCCATAGGACTGGGGGAATTCTTTACATATCTTATTAACACATTATATTATTTCATAATATGATGATAATACATGGGAGACTATTTCTTTTCTAAATGTTGGCTTAATACCATGAAAGATATTATCCTTTTTAATATTTCAATCATGCGTATTGCTGGAATTCTCATTCCTTCTACAAGGTGCCAATTCTAAACAATGGCATAGAATATGTTTGTTTATGAATCTAAATGAATAATTCCAAACTTGTAAAATACCTAACATAAATTGAAATGATTATGCATATAATCTACAATCTTAAAATGTTTTCTTTGAGGAAGAGTTTATTTCTAAATCATTCATAGTGGATATTATTGAAAATGAGAATTATCCTAATCATATCCCCCCGAAGTGTCGTAACCAAGAGAGCAGCAAAGCCCATTGTCATGCACCAGTTCCCATTCGAGTCTAGCTCAAAGCGGTGTTTGCAGGTTTTACCCCAAGGTACATCTATGCCAGATCCACCACTACCTACTCATATCCATACAGGGATGTATTTCTTAGAAAACTCACAAAATATTTAAATTACCAAAATTCTTTGAAGTTATTCTATACTAATCCTCGAAGTCTCTCGTAGGGTAATGTGCTCTAATCAAAGTTTTTCGAAATCTAGTTTACAAGGTTTTTAATAATCTTCCTCTGATACCAACTATAATGCCCTTACCCTAGTTACCTAGAGTCAGTCCATTATTATATAACATTGGCTTGATACAAGGAATCAGTACCAAAGGACCGATCAGCTTAGAAGCCTTTGAAAATAGATTACATACATGTAGTTCAACATTACAACGTGAAAAGAAAAGCAACTCTAATTTATTCCATTAGAAACATCCAAGCCTCATAGATTATGCTTGCAAGTCACTCATAACTAACATTTTCATATCCTGGGAAAAAAACATAAGAAAGGGTTGATCTCAGATGCTCAGTAAGGGTAATTAATTTAACGGAAGGTATAAACTATTAAGGTAAGATGTATAATAAATACAACAGACATTTAAACATAAACTGTAACATAATATTACAAAAATAAATCAAACACTGCCATAAAAACATGCACATGGATATTCTACTAGTAGAATAATCATATGTACTAACTAATTTCATAATGAGGGAATGTATAGTACTAAAGTTTAATTTATGTGTCAATGACACATGCCAGGACCTAGGGGCTAATTGTAACCAGACCCCAACTTGGATAGCCTCTATAACCAGACTCCATCCCGGAGAGCCAGTGTAACCGGACTCCAACCCAGAGAGCCTATGTAGCCGGACTCAAACTCGGAGGGCTTAATGTAATCAGACCCCAACCTGGAGGGCTTAATTTTACCAGTCCCCAACCCGGAACACACTAGTCCAATATATTCATCATAAGAAAAGGTTGAAATTTAACATAATTATTCGTATTAAAACTAGCATACGAAATGTCAATAATTTATCCATAAACCATGAACGGTATAAAAATAACACATCTAAAATCAAACTTATCACAAAGACTTCAATACAATAAGGAATATTTATATCCTAATAAATCAACATCAAAAAAGTTTTAAATCCATCATAGGATGTAGACATAGAGGAAAATGATTAGTAAAATGCTTAGAGAGAAATTCCCCTTTTGATGAAATCGTTTAAAATTATCACAATTTTTAAAGGAAGTAATTTAAAATATATTTTTGAATCAAAGTTTTCCATACTACTTTGAAACTATTGAAAATAATTATCTTTTCAAAAAATTCATGTCCAAATAAATAATCCCTAAAAATCATTTTGAAAACATGGACATTAATTAAAGGGATTTAGAAAGATAAATATTTAAAACATTTAAAATGATGATATAGTTAAATAGATCCTCCCATAAAATAGTAAAATATTTTTTTTGAAAACATTTTTATGAAATATTGGTTTCAATTATAAGTATTTCCTAGAAAATACTTACACATGAACAATCACAGGTAAATAATGAGATTGAATAAATAACCCTTACATTGAACTTTCCTTTGGTCGAGGGTACATCTATCCTCCTGTATAACAACCATATTATGTTATTAAATTATAACAGAACCATGTTCATATTTATTATATCATAATTTATTCATTTATGACTTTATACAACCCATTTAATAATGATTTCCATGTTAACTTAACATTTCAGGTAATAATCGATTTATTTATCATACATGTTTTAACTTGGTATTCATGATCGTATCATTTAGATCATGATTTAAATACTTCCAGAATATAATCCTATATTTATATATCATATATTTTTAGAATATAAATATTTATAATAGATATATATATATAATGGAAAACTCTATTTATAGAGACGGTCGGTCGTATATACGCATAAAAGTTGTTTCTATTTTCATATTGTATTGAGCTGAAGTAAGTGAATAAGGCATATGTAAGTACAGAAATACATACATAAATATATAAATATATATGTCTCCAGCAGCATTATTATGAAATATATTACATACTTATTAAATATATATATTTTTATTATCATTGATGAATAGTGAATGTGGAAATGAGTCTCATCGTGTCGTGGAGACGGTAATCCGTACGTACGCACGAGCGACAAAATCATTTCCTTAAAGGTGTGAAATTGAATGTTATATTAATTTTAAAGTGAAATTATAATGTTATTTTCATTATTTATATACATATTACTTGTCATTATATCAATCCAATAATATAGTGTTGAATAACAAATTACACCATCTCATGGAGACGGCTAGTCGTACGTACGCACGAATGGTGACATTATCATTCATAGGATGGATAGAATAATGAATATTATTATTCCATATTTATAATAACATCACAGTATATATATAAGGTACTAGATTTATTATTATTTTATGGTAATAACAAATAAATAGTAAGTGGAAGAAGAAAAGAACTTGAAAGAGGGTGGTTAAATTATTACCTCTTCTTCAGGTTCTTCCTCTTGAATTGATCAAAAGGGCTCCTTAGGATGGATTTATGACCAATTTATGGCCTCTATGATGAAGGGAGGATTTTTTCAAGGATATTCGGGCAGGGGTTGGCCGAACCAAAAGGATTTGGAGGTGTAAAATTAAGATAAGGGGAAGTTCCCTTTTATAAAAGAGATGAGGGTCACTTTATGAAAAACATGAAATACTATTTTATAATGAAATCATTTTATGTTTCTAAAGGCTCCAAAAGGATTTATTTCTAAGATAAGGTGGGGTTGGGTCAAAATCCTCTCAACTAATATGTTTTAGATAGGTTTGGGTCACTATATAAACCTTATCTTTTAGATTTAACTCTTAGTTAAATAGTTTGACTTTTACCACTTCTCTTTGTATTTTTAGATTATATGGTTAATAAACATACCATAAACTTCCACGAGTACCCCAATAGGTTCATTATTGACACCTATAATATTATTCAGGCCTTTTAGCCGACCCTTAGCCTTTTAGGAATATTATATCAACCAATAATAGAGTATTTGTTTTAAAAACTCAATTATGTCAATTTTAACATTATTTAATAATTTATTTTTGTTAAAGTCATAAAAACATTATTACTTAGAAGAAAATTCATTAAATCAACCTTAATTTTTCATATTCACCTATAGAATTCTTGGATGTCATAAAAACTTTTAAATTATATTTATTTTAATATTTATAATACAATTTATTTTATTCTCTCATTAATAAGGTAATTAATGCATCATCATTGTGTCATAAATAAATTTAATTATTTATTTTCTAAAAATTATAAATAAAATAAAATTATGTATGAAATATTTTTATATTTCTAATGAATATTCATAGTCTAATAGATCAATTATATAACCTCATATAAAAATTGATTCACCAAAAAATATTTGTTTATGTCATTTTTGTCTTTAGATTAAATTAATTAATATAAAGTGTCATTATTACTCCCATGTGGCTCCATGGGGTCCCAAATTCGACCCAAGGATGCCCATGGTCGGATAGGTATCATCCAATAGGATTAGTACACATGTTAGAGTAATTTAATATTATTATAATATTATATTTTACCTTTATTTACTATATTTATCTTTTAATCATGGTAAATAAAATATTTACTGAAGTAAATATTTACAATTTCTAAAAATAAAATTTACCTATTGACACAATTTAGACCAATGGATTCCAAATATGGAATCTATTTTTCCAAATTCAAAACACAAAAGTGGGAGAAATTAATTTAAAATTCTTCACCACTGTCAAAACAAAAGAGTGTTTTTACAAAATAATAATTATCAAAAGATTGACACTTGTTTATGTCCAGTTTAAATGTGAAATTAGATCCAATTACCAAAATTTGATTAAAAGGAAAAAAATATGATCTAATTATACTTTTAAACAACTCAAAAGTATAATTTTACAGTACATTTTTTTGATTAAAAAAGCTGTTTTTAATTAAAATTTAGTATTTTCACTATTCATCAAAATATGAAAGTTATCAGAAAAATTACAAAACATTATCCAAGATAAATTTTTATGTCGTGATTATAAATAAGAATTTAGTTTCAATATATTTAATATAAACAAGTTTTAAGTATTAGTTTTAAAAAGGGTTCTCTATTAAAATGCGGTAAAATTGCATTTTTGGAAAAATACTTCTTTTATCTAAATAAATGAATTTTTTTTATATTATGTCTAAGAAACATAGAATATGGATTCTAAAATTTTATAGAATATATAAAATTAAAAATTCAATTAATACTATTCATAACTCTTTTTTGAACTGCTAGTTTAGTAATTCGAGTTACGCTCGAATTCGATGTTGCTTGTAACACAAGTTATTGAATTACATTGAAGAAATAACGTACTATGAAATCTTGGGGTGTTACATATAATATTACCACCAGTGATGGAGTGTATGGTAAAAAAAATATTTGATCTTCTTATAATGTCTTTTTTAAGATTCTTCAAATATGGAAATGTAGGTGGAGGATGCATAAATGTTATTAAGTTTTTGAGAAATTATAGACTGCATGACATATACTTTAAGAACACACATTGTGGAAAACCATATATGTATCACTAATGTTTCCATATATATGAAGGTATCAAACATTGGGTAACACCTTCCACATGATGTGTAACCTTCTGTATATAAGATCAGTTTGTACATAGAGTACATTCACAGGAATCCATATTGTGTTACACATAGTGTGATCCAATTTATATGTTGTGTAACCCTTGTAAAATAAATTGGCATGTACAGGGAGTACATTCCTATTATCCAAGGTGGATCCACACACTCTTTATGTTGGGGAACACACCATGTACTTTTATAAGTACACGATCATGGGAATATGAAGCATGATGAGTTATATCATTTCCGCTACATGCTATTTTATAGGGAGTACACCCCGCATTTCATGGAAAATAACTCGTAAATTTACTTAGTACATAGGCATAACCTCTGTACAAATTCATGGCCTATGGTATAAGAGCAAGGCATGGTGGAACATCCAGTTTCGGATGAACATCTACACACCATGTACCTTATTGAACATACAATGTATTTTGGAGAAATTCAGTCGATGTGAGAACAAGTGATGTTAAATTCTAGAGATGGTGAGATATTTCATGTTCCCTTATGGGACATAATTTTCTCATTTTTATGTGAAGGTTGGAGCCATCATTCATCTCAATTCATCTCTTGTATTAGATTGGATGTTTTCTCTAGGAATATTTTAGTAAAGTCAAGTATTGGTTTAGTGAGTTTCTTTATTCTATCCCTACATGGGTGTAGTTTCACATTTAATCCTTAGCATATGATTGTTATGACCTCTATGGGATGACCCTCAAATTGAGTTCGTGGTGTCCCTCTATATGACCTGGGGTGTGATCCTATATGTTTATTTCATCTACCATATGTAGGGTTTGTGTTATTTGTTTGCCCACCATTAATAAGTTGTCAATCCATTATCTAGAAGGTTTATCAAGTAGGGTTCATAGTATCATCAAATATACAATCCCTTACTTAGAAGGTTATTCTTGTATGGTTTAATGTGTCCTCCAGTAGTCTGGGTTGTGATTCCATATCCTGTTTTTGTGAACATAAATGTTTCATTGTGTATCTTCTATAGAGATACATAAATATTATGACCTCTCCGTTGAGTTCAATAAGGGATAGCATGTATCATGGAGTGTATTCTCTTAGATGAACATTATCTTGATTCCACTATTGGAATATTGTGGCTGGAAATATTCTTAATACCTCATTGAGATGTGGAGTCTAACATCGGTATATCTAGTTCAGGTTATTATTATTTCATTGTCTCATATTGTCATTGAAATACATTGTTTCGATCTAACTAATACATTGAGTCTCTATTTTGGGTGATTTTGGGGTGTCCATCTACGTATAGTTATACTCACCCCTACATGGTCTTTTTAAAAACATGTCTTGTCTTATGTAGATGTCAGACCATTTGAACGAGTCCCTGGAAGGATGGCAACAGCCCGAGAATAGTTTGGGATAGACTTTCCATGGTTCATACTAGTGTTTCATTTTACCACAATATACACCTACTCATAAGGTTAAACATTATTTGTTTTTTGGTGGGATTTTATTTAAACCCTTTCCAAATTTTTAAACCATGTCGTAGTCTGATGTTGAGATGTATATATATGAATTAATTGGTATCAGTTTTGTTGTTTTACCTTTCAATATTGTATGTGTTTATAGATGTGTGTGTGTACAAGTACCTATGATAATTCCTCCCATATGTGGGATATGTACAATCAAAATTAGTTTCCATCCACCATCCTATTATTGGTGGGGTTGATGTTGTCACACTGAGAATACCATCATCTAGGCTATCCCTAGTGGGTCAGGGTGTGATAGAAGAAACCAATATAAAATGCTTAAAAATAAAATAGACAGGGTATTACTCTAATAAATTCCATATGCAACAAGTTAATATTCAATAGAAGAGAACTATGGAACAAGGTCAAACATTTTCGTACCGACCGTGGAAATCAAATATCGAAATGATGTGATACTCTTCACCTTAATTATAAATTAAAATTTAACTAATACATTTTATGATTTTGGATCTACAAATTTATTTATATACTCTATGTTAGAAAATAATAATCATTCTCCCCAACTACAATATGTAATGATTTATTAATTATAAAAATGAGTGGTACATTAATTGCAAAAAAAATTATACTACGAAATTAAAATTAAGATGTTTGGGTGTTTTATAATGGTAAATTTAATCATAATTCCTATGGTGGATTTTGATTTAATCTTGAGGATTTATTTTTAATAAAATTATAGATCACAATTTATTGTATCATGAAATATGTTGGAATATTTTAGGAAAGTAAGGAATTGATCTTTTTTCAATCATAGAATTCACTACCTAAATATATTCATGAATGACTCCTAGTATCAAAAATAACTAATTTAATGGGGAAGATGTGAATAAAATTAAATATAAAATGGGTATTATTTTGAAAAAAATAAAAGAGGTTAAAAATGTGTGGGAATATATTGATGCATTTTCTAATGAATTTTCTAGATTATATTGGTTTGAGGCACTATGGAAGCACGGTTGGGTCAGTACCCAAAATTGATTTGTTCCATATTCCATGAGAAATCAGGGATCTATGTGATGATGGACATCATGATTTGTGGTATTGAATCAAATAAAAAAGAGAAAGGAATAGAAACCAAAAACCATGAAAGGGGATCAACATATATCATTTATAATTAATATTAATAAATAATAATTACCTCCATGGATTATTCTTTCGTTGTTCATGTGTCTGAACATAGATTTTTCATGTACATTCATTTCATTGTAGAGATCAAGGGTGCATATCCTCTAGTGGTGACCACACATGTTCCATGAATCTCCAAACATCGTCGAAGGAGTCTTTTATTTTTAGCATGGATGATCCTTGTTCTTGCATACTCTGCCTTTGATCTCCTTCTGAACTGCTAAAAGTTATTTATCCTTGATTCGGTGGGGGAGGATCACTCTTTTTCATAAGATCACTCTTGGAAAAGAAACAACTCTTTAGGCTTGAGTGGTTTTATCCAAAATTCTGTTCACAACTAAATTGGTGTTACATGTATTTACATTGGCTAATGAGAGATTAATATAATGAGACATTTATTTCAGTCGGGTAATAATAATATAATTTTCACAAGTTCCATTAATAAATTCATTAATCCTAGATAAACCCCCATGTCAAATAGTAACAACTATATTATTATTTCCTGTCATTCACATAACATGCGAGTTGTAATTATATATTATTTATTCAAATAATATTCAATATTATTTTTTCTCATTTGACCCTTAAACTAAGTCTGCCAATGTTGCTCAATATTTATAAAGTATTCCGTCGACAATATATTCTATCAAGTAACTAGTGATAGAATAAATGATATCAAACAAATTGGAATAATTATTAAACCTTGAATAGGAATAGTATTTATTCCACTTTTTAAATAATACAATATTTAACTGAGGTATTTTATACACTTAGCGTGTTACCCTCTATGCCTCTTTCATAGTGTCATTAGGAGGAGTAGCCTAAAGTTCATGGTTAGCATCTAGAAACACATCAAGTCACCCATAGAGAATGAAGTTAAGTTCGCAATGACATGTCACCTCAAAAAAAATTACAATGTAAAATAATCCCATTATCATAGAATATATAATTGAGAAGGTTTCATACGAGTTCCAGCAACTTAAATTCTTGAGATCAATTTCTTTGAATTTCCAGAAATAGAACTTTCCTATATAAAACTATGGCCATGGATTTATTTATGCTATAACATTTTCATCAAAGGGCTTGGTATTAAATTTCATTAGTGAATAGAAAGGATGAATTATTTCTTTCATTATTCATTAATGCATTACTACTCGTGACACACCCAATGGATACTAACATGCCATGAACATATGTCATCATGGTTTTCATCAATAAATAAAATTATGTGACACATAATATCCATTAATAATAATATTAAAGTATAAGGACCAATATAAACATCTACAGATATGAACATCCAATTACACTAATAAATGTGGATTTCCTACTATCAGTTCTCATTATCATAATATTCTAATGGATATCACCCCAGGCATACACCCTGAGAAAGCTCCTCAAAGTCCCATGACTCTCCACCCATGATAGCCTATAAAATTTGTGTCTGTGAAATGATATCATCAGGCCATTGAATATATATATATAGACGAATACTATCAAGTGCTTCCAGGTTCTCATCATTGTGGGGAACATATATGACCATTTAGTGTGATAGATAATCTTAGAACAATATCACATTAAATTCCACACAAAAGAATAGTCATGATGTGATAAATAATTTTTTGATATTCAAAAACCATGAGTATAAGTTATCATAAAGTAAAATTAGAATTTGGTTTTGCGGAAACAAATCCATTAGACACTCACTAGAACTATTGACTATAGCTAAAATCCTTCAGTCTGCGAGCTCTCCCACGATACTCATGCTTCTACGGAGATAGGCCTTTAATCATGGGGTTTGCAACATTCCCTTTGGCGGATACTATGCTCACTGCAACTTCTCCCCTTTGATGAAAATTCCTTAAAAGTTGATACATTCAGAGTATGTTCATTGATGGTTGATGTGACCTTGACTCTTTTTTGAGATCCATCACAACAATATTATAATAAACCAATGTGATACGGTCTTTACTGCTAGGTATCATATCAAGCTCCTGGATGATGTTTTGAATGCAAACAACTTCCTTGGCTGTACTAGAGGGTGCTATATAATTGGACTCTTCTATAATATCAGTGACAACTAGCTTGTTTTAACACTTACAGCTCACAACACCTCCATTGAGACAGAAAACATATCCTGATTATGACTATAGATCATTATGATTTGTATGAAAAATAGTATCAACATACCCTTAGATGACAAGCTCCACTTTTCCTCCATACACCATGAACATGTCCTTAGTTCTTCTAAGATAGTTAAGGATAGCCTTAATAATAGTCCAATGTTTTTATCCTTTATTTTCATTATATATTCCTTCCATGCTTAGTGCATAGGCATCATCCTGTCTATTACATAACATGGAATACATGATTGATCCTATCACTAATGCGTATTTGATATTACTCATTCTCACTTTATCATGTTATATATGGGGAATCATTTTCTCAGAAATATGTAAGCCATGTGACACTAAAACTAATCCCCCTTGGATTTTTCTATATTAAATCTCTTTAGAATAAATTCAATATATGTACTTTGACTTAGTATTAGCATCCTCTTGGATCTATCCCGAATGAAATTAATCCCTAGAATGTATGCTTCTTTACCTATGTCATTCATGGCTTAGAACTTCTTCAACAAGTCCTTAACTAACTATAAGACTAGTATTTCATTTCTATTAATTAATATGTTGCCAGGATATACAACTATAATAATAACAACATTCCCACTAATCCTTTTGTAAATAAATGGCTCAAATTCATTTTTAATGAAACCAAATTTTATAATGGATTCATCTAATTAAATGTTCCATGACCTAGATGCTTCCTTCAATACATAAATGTATCTTTGAAACTTTCAAACCCTTTTGGAATCACCCATTGTCACAAACCCTTCTTGTTGTGTCCTATAGACATATTTTAGAAGGTTCCCATTAAGGAATAAGGACTTTCACATATATCTAACAAATCATATAGTCATGGTAAGCATCTATGTAATGTATGATCCTTCTTGATTTAAACATGGAAACTGATGAAAAGATTTCATCAAAGTCAATTCCTTGTTATTATTTGAACCCTTTAGCCACTAGCATTTCATTATTATCACTAACTTTACCTTTCATGTCTCATTTCCTCTTGAATACCCATTTACATCCAACATGATTTACATTAATTGGAATATCGTCCAGAATAAAAACTTTGTTCTTATACATGGACTACGTCTCATAAATCATATCTTCTATCCATCTTGCATTTTTTGGGCTCTCTAATTCCTTTTTACAGTAGAGAGGTTCATAGTTTTCCAATAATAATGAGTCACCATCCTCAGTGACTTGAAAACCATATCTCTCCGATTCCCTTACCTCTCTAAAACTCTTACATAGTACTTGTGTTTCAGGATCTACTTATTACTTGGGGAGCTTTGGAACTTGATCATATACCAACTCCTATGTATCTTGAGCATCAACTTCATCGAATTCATTCATTCAACCACTATCCTTTTTGAGGATGTTCTCCATCTCAAGAAACAAGACTTGTCTGGTAATAATCACATTCTTGTCTTAGGGTTTTATAGGTTGTATCCCTTTTCTTCCATGTGATTCCCTATAAAGACACCCATCATTCCCTGATGTGATGGAATATTTCTTGAGAAATAGTCACCAAATTCCTCACATAAACATACGCATCTGTGTGAAAAAGGGTTTCTTTCCACCCCATACAATGAAGGGAATTCTATTTTCCACTTTAGTTGGAACTCGTTTTAATGTGTACTTTTCAGTTTGTAATTCATAACCCCAAAAGGATAATGGACGATCTACATGAATCATCATCAACCTTACCATTTCCAATAAGTTATAGTTCTTAAATTCACTAACACCATTCCACTATGGTGTATAAGGTGGGGTGAGTTGAGATAGAATCCAAAACTCCCGTAGAATGATTATGAACTCTTGGTTACGAATATCCGATCAATGCTTATTTATCTTCTTATCAATTAGATTATCTTCTTAATTATTTAATTCCATGAATTTTTCAAAGTACACAGACTTATACATCATCAAATAGATATAGTAATATCTACTCAATTCATCAGTAAAAGTTATGATGTATGAATATCTACCTCTATCAACTACTGGGAATAGTCCACACACATTCATGCGTATGAATCCTAGAAGCTATGTGGCCCTTTCACCCAATCCACCAAATAAGGGTTTAGTCAATTTTTCTTGTAAATAATCATGTCACATATCATGTTTTTTTATTTTCAGAAGATTCTAAACAACCATATTAATAGATCTTGGTCAAACGATTCTCATTTACATGACCAATATGGTGATGCCACAAATGGGTGTTAAATGAGTGATATGAACCCAAACTGTTTTTGATTTCCTAGACTTGATTTTCATTATTAAATACATAATAACGATTATTTAAAAGTGTCATATCATATAATATATTGTACTTATAAATCAAATTATTTTTACTTCCTAACATGAAAACAAAAACATCTGTCTATAAACATGATACAAAAATTATGTTTTTGATAATATTCAGTACATAATAAGAATCTTGAAAAACCAAAATCATTACCATCTGTAATGAAATGTAGTAGTCACCAATGGAATGATTATACAACCTTGTAGCATTGTTATCTCACATATCCACCGATCCTCTGGAAAGTTTCCTAAATATACATGGTTCCTACATTTGAATAGAGTCGGGAGAACCACATGTTGAATCTAATAACCATTGTGTTGAAATGGAAGGATTGAACTCAATAACGAACACACCTTTAGATTCCCCTTACCTCTATGTGCAGTTCCTCTTCTAGTGGCCTGACTTTCCACATGTAAAACATACTGCCTCTTTTTCCTTCCCTGCCTTTAAATATTATTATTCTTGGTCGGATGGTTCTTAGGGTCTTCAAATTGTTTATATGCCTTAAGCCCCTTTTCCTTGTCATTTCTCTTCCTATTCTCTATTTGGACTTTGGGTTTTTCATGCCCCGTGCCCTTATCCACTTGGATAATCAAGGTTAGACTTTTTGAGAGACTAATCACATTATTTCTCATTTTATAATTCATAATAAAACTAGAGGATTCCTTGGTTAGTGATGAATGTATGATATATATATGAAACTCATCCAAGAATATAATCCCTTAGATGTCCAGAAATTCAATATAGACCATAATATTTAATACATTAGGCTCAGCAGGAACAAACTCTCTAATCATATTCTAGAACAAATCATTGGATATCTCATATATCCCTTGTATCGACTTCTCTTGATATAGATCTCAGTGGTGGGACATCATGCTATAAGCATATACTTCTTCATGTTTCCTTAATATCTCATTGGACATGGATGGCATAATGAAGCATTGAACATATATAGCATCATGAAGATATTTTTCATATAAAGATACTTCTTCATCACTCACATCAATTCCAAAAACAACTAGTAAATGTTATTCCTCAACATACAGTTCGCTTTCATCATGAAGGATGAATTATAGGTGCGTTTTCCACTATTATAAATTATTACGGGTGAGAAGGTTTTCTTTATAGAGTTTGGATTTCTAGGATATGTTAGATTTCTTTTTTTATACTCTTTTTGAAAATAATATGAGAAAATATTTAGTACATTATATGATAAATTCAGGTAAATATATAAATATTATATTCATTAGTCTTTGAATATTTTATTGACACCCAGTAGCCCTCACCATTGGATTCAAAATATCCTATTTCTTGGATATTCAAGTGTCTAGGATCCATATTCCTTTCTAATTAACCCAACATTGGATGGTAAAGTAACTCTAATGATATTAGGTAGGGATTCCAATTACCAACTACAATAACTCACAACTACTTGATCCATTGAGTAGACCCCCTAATCCTAAAATCATTAATTTCGATTTCCTCCATTGCCTCTAAGTTAATCCAAGTACTACTTTGGAACACTACCAATGATGTCAACCAAGTTATGTCAACCTAAAACCTCAAATTAGAATTCCCAGATAATTGAAATCACCCCAAATTTGGCTGGCCAAGCACTTTGAACTATGGTTTGATTCTAACCGATGTAATGGATGGCTATACCGAATTAATATTTTATTGAGGGATTTTGTAAATTATGCATAAACTACCAATTATTACCATTTCACATGCCTATTAAAATTATGTAGAATTTTATTAATTGATTAACCATGTATTAGATAATATTTATGCATAATCCAGTTTTTTTGTTCTATATTGCATTCTGGTTATTTCATCAACTATTTGATCGAAAAAAACATCAATAATTAATAATCGTAGAACTGAATGAAATAAAATAAAGGGTATGATCATGATATTTTTCTAGTGGTTAGTTTATCTATCTTTTGAAAAAAATAACTGCTAACCTAGGGGAGAAACTCCTTAAACCATTTATGGTTCTTGTATATAGATTTTAACCTGTCCAACTTTGAGTCTCATCGGTTTGGTTTTGCCTTATATCATACTTTAAACCACCTCCACTAGCTTGGGAGCTCTGTACATCGCATACCAATTTACTCACATGTATTTAGGGGTAGAAATGGGGTTTACATAAGATAAACCCTGGGAACACTTGCACTACATATTAATGAGGAGAGAAGGAAAGTAGAAAAAAAGTAATTAAATAATAAAATAAAAGGAAACCAATCACATCCCACAATATATTCTAACTCATGATCATCCACATACATGAAATGAATTAAACATTTAATAAAACTAGCATTCAATTATTCATTAGTTATTATTTAAGATAAATCATGCTGGGAACGATTAATTATTATCTTTAATTAATAAAACCTTTTATCTTAATTCCTTTATGAATTTCCTTAAGATTCTCCTCCATTATAATTTTAAACAAATTAAAACTAATTTAAAACCGACCTTGTACATAAATGTACACTAGTGGTATCCTGATGAATACAAGTCCAAATCTACTAAAAATTTATTATACATGTATACATTTTAATCTTTTTCACATATCACAAGCATGACTTATCATTTACTTTTATGATGTGTACTCAACAGATGATTACATGAATTACATGACTATTTGGTAACGTGTCATTCTTTAATGCACATAAAATACTAATTTTAATACAAATTGTACATGACATGCATATATAAACAATTTGCAGATATTAATGTTTTAATTCTATGTAATTTGGTAAAATTACATGGTGTGTAGATTTGATCTACACAGCATGTACTACCTTCACCATTTATCTGACGTACATTCCTAGGGACATGGTGTGTGAGGAATACATCGAAATTACTCTAGTAAATGGTGTTTCAAGTGGGAAACATGCCTTTTTGACTATTCATTACATGGTCACAGGTTGGCTAATCTGTGTATGAGATATACAGACCGACCCTTACCCAAACAAGACTACACGCTATGTCCATTGGGCCACCCTATGTGTAGTCTGACTTACCATATTCCAATTAGTCCCGGTAAACCTAATGTGTAAGAATTAACTCCATGAAATGTATTTAATGCACTTTAATTGAGCTATTGTAGAATTAACACCTAGTCCATTAGTCAAAACTACATGTCATGTAACTTTGGTTACACTGTGTATACTGCTGTGTTATATGGGATGAATCCATGACACCATCAAATGAGTTCCTCAATTTTATTTTAATCATAAAATTGATCTTTTCTATTATATCTATATCAAATTATAGAGGAATAAAATATATCTATTAATTTAGAATAAAATAAGAATAAACCTTGATTCAAAAAAAATTAGTAAAACGTAAATCCCCACTGAATTTAAAATAAAAAAAAAATATGCCCACTCCAATACCACTTGTAGGTTTCAGGTGTAGTAGAAGCATGGAAGGGTCAATGCGCAACTATGATTTTTCCATATTCAATGAACAATCTAGGATCTATGTGATGATTAATGTCGGGATCCATGGTTTTAAATCAAAGAAATGGGACATTCCTGTTGAAATAGATAACCAAGAGAGTGGATCAATATATATTGTTTATAATTAATTTAATTAAATAATAATTACCTACAAGGTTTATTATTTCTTCATTGATTTGACTGGACATAGAAATATAGTGCACCATGGTTCCATTGTTGATATCAAGAAAAGACCTCCACTAGTGATGATCCACACGTGTTACATGAATCTCCGGACATCACTGAAAAAGATTCTATGTGGAGGAGGATCACTATCGTTCTTTAGAACATTCTTGGAGAAGAATTAACTCTATTTTCATGAGAGGGTTTCTTGAATATGTTGTTGCAAACTAAATTGTTGTTACTTGGCTTTCCCTTGGCTAATGAGATAATAATATAATCGGGCATTTATTTCAGTAGGGTAATAATAAAATAATTTTCACAAGTGCCTTTAATTATTTCATTAATACCAGAAAACCCCCAATGTCAAATAATAATAGCAAATATTATTATTTCTTAACATGTGATTAACTTCCGTGTTAAAATCAAATATTATTTAGTCATGTAATATTAAATATTTTAATTTTTCATGGGACACTTACACTCAATATTCAAATCCTCGTTAATATTTATTAATTATTACACCCATAATATATTCCCTCCAATAATTAGAGGTGGAATAAAAGTTATTAGAAATACATGAATAATTATTAAACCACTACCAAGAATAAGATTTATTCAACTTGGTAGATAATAAATTATTTAACTGAGATATTGGATACACTTAGTGGGTTACACTCTTGGCCTCTTTCTCAGTGGAATTGGGTGGAGCAGCCTAAAGTTAAATGTTAGAATCTATCAACATGTCAATACAACCATAAAGAAGGAAGTTAATGTCCCAAATGAAATGTCACATCGTACAATCATTTACCATGTAACATAATCCCTTTATCAAAATTTCTCAAACAAACTAGGTTGTATGCCAGTTCCATCAACCTATATGCTCGATATCTCTTTCTTTTAATATCATGGAATGGAATATTCCTTTTGAACACCATGGCTATGTATTTATTTAGGCTACATCATTCTAATCAATGGGCTAGAGATATTAAATGTTTTAGTGAATAGAAGGGATAAATACTTTCTTGCATTATTTTTAATGAAATATTACTTCTGACTCACCTAACATATCATACGTCCCTACTAACATCTGTTATCAAAGTTTTTTTAACAAATAAAATTATGAAACTCATAATATCCATAAACAATAATATTAATGTCTCAATAACAATACACACATTTGTAGATATGAATATCCAATGACACATATAAATGTGTATTTCCTACTATCGAGTATCGTTCTTATAATATCTGACTGGATATCACCAAGGGCCTACACCATGAGAAGGTTACTCAATGTTTTATAATTATTCATCCCTGATATCATATATCATTTGTGTACCTAAAATGATGTACTCCGGTCATATGACATATATCTAAGTACAGTGTCCCAACACTTCCGAGTTATCATCATAATAGGGAACTGCTATGACCTTTAGCGCGATTGTTAATCTTTGGACATTATCAAAAATAATGTCACAAAGAAGAAAAACAATTATGTGATAAGGAATTTATTGATATTCAAAAAACATGTATATATGTTAACATAAAGTAAAAAATATGTTGGTTCTAGATAACCAACTTCAACAGATTACACCCTAAAAAATAAGATGAATTCTCTATTGATGTAATTCCCAATGTGATTATGATACCTAAGACACATTATATGATCGATCCAAGTGAATTAGTTTATTTGAAGAATAATATATAAGAATAATGTGATAAAGGATTCACTCGTATAAGTGTTTCACCATAAGGACAACTTGAATTGTTTGCAAAGAAGAATGAGGTTGCAACGTTATTATACAAGAATTATAGGGATTTTTATGTGATTACTATATAGTACAAGTGTCCATTTTCTTTTCATGATGACTTGTTTTATCAACTTCAAGCGGATAAATTTTTCTCAAGTATTGATCCTCATTCCAACCATAATCATTTAATATATGTGTAGGATTATATTCTAAATGTATCTTTTCAAATGAGGTAAGGTCATTATGAGATAATAATAATACTGTTTGGGTTATCAAATTATCCTAATGTATTTATGGATTTATTAAACATTGTAATATGAGACTAATTTTATATATTTATGGTGGTATTTATTTATTTCATTGTTATATATTATAAGAGTTATGTGGATAATGATAATCAATTATGAATTTTTAGTGAGGTGTTGAGGAAAAAGTGTTACATTATAAATTAAATAAATCTGAATTTTGGTTTCAAATATATACTTTATTATTTCATATCATGTCTAAATATATTACATATTTTGACCCATCAACGATAATGACTATCAAGGAATTTCTACTATCCACTATCAAAATAGAAATAAAACCTTTTCTTTTTTTATAGAGGTACTAATAGAATCTTATTGAAAACCTTGATCAGTTTAATAATTCATTAACCAAATGAAATGTAAATAGGTTAATATCACAGTGAAAATGGATGGTGAATATAGTTTTGAAGAATAAAATAGGATTTTGGTGAATGTGAACGTTTTTACTCTTCCAATAATTAGGAAATATTTTTATTTTCGTTTATACATCATTTAATGGTCTTGGATGAGTTCTAATATAAAATGATATAGTAGTGTACTACACATAATGATTGTGGAATCCACATGAAACTCACTATTTTACTCCCGATTTTTAATTGGATGGAAAAATATTTTCTCTGAGGGTATGAATTCATTTTCTATGTAGAGATAGATGTGATATATACACATAACACATGAGTTTGAAATATATATTTTCTTTTAAAAATAATATTATAAGTAATATAATCTTTTTAAAACTAAAAAATATTTTGAATGTTTTATACATTATCATAAATGGAAAGAGAACAAGGTGTGAGATACATTGAGTGGAAAAGACTATGGTACCATATCCGTGTTGTGGGTAAAGATCAATCCATTTCTCAAAGTTCATGTAAGGATGGGATTGGGTATTATAATGGATATTGAAGCATCATTATTAATTTACTTAACCACACAACCTTCTTTACTATAGAGGATTAATAAATATCAACATGTTGATAAACCCCTAAAAAGATAATATTAGATGTGATTAATTGGAGATTAATATAGTTAGATAATGGTGATTAAGGAGTTTTATGGTTTGATAAGAGGTTAACTGTTCCATATGTACCTGATTTAAAGAAGGATATTTTGGATGAGGCTCATTGTTCAAAATTCTCAATACATCCTATAAATACCAATACATATAAGAATAGTCATGATTACATCTTGTGGGAAATATTTTGAAGTAAATTTCATATAATACATTAATATTCTTAGCATGAAATTATGTAAATCATGAAATACAACATCCTAAAGGAGTAATATAGCTTCTACCTATAAAAAACTGGATGTGTTATAATATTACTATGGATTTTACAACTATTGTTCCTAAAAAGTCTAAGGGAAGAAATGTCATACGAGATAATTTTTATCTCCTTACAGAGTCATCAAATTTCCATGACATTTGAGAACATTTTTATCTATGTTGTCTTCAAAGGCTATATATAAATGATGTTGTGAGACTTCATGAAACAATCCTATTTATTTTCTATAATTGTGACCTAATTTTAACATCAAAAAATTGGGGGAGTCTCCATATGGATTTAAATAAAAAGGTTAATATTAAAATGTCATATCACCCTCAAATGTATGGTTAGACTAAAAAGACTATCCAAACATTGGAGGACATGATAAGATCATTCTCTCTTGATTTCCAATGAACATTGGAACAATTGTTTCTTCTGGTAGAGTTTTAATATAAAAAAAATTTCCACTCCAGTGTTAAGATGGAACTATATAAACCTTTATATGTAAATAAAATCCGAACAATGATGTGTTGGGATGAAGTTAGAGGAAGTAATTCTTTTTTATAACTTTTGGAAGTAATAAATGAAAAGAGAATATCCATCCATAATCATATCAATGTTTTCAAAATTAGAATGAAACATTATTCTTTTCATTGAATAAAGGATATTGAATTAAAATTTTGAGACTATTTACTCTTGAATATATATCTAGGGAAAGGGTTTATGATATTTATAGTTAAAAGGATTTGGAGTTCAAGATATATTTGTTATTTTCAAATATTGGATCATAGAGGAATAATGGAATATATTTTGGTCATTCCACCAATCCTCTCCCATGTTCATGATGTATTGTATATATTAATTCTATGGAAATATATGATAGAACCAACACATGTTCTAAAAGTATACCATGATTAGTTAGAAAGAAACAATTCATCTAATGAATATCTAATTCAAAGTATTGAAATAGTATAATAATTTATATGAAATAATACAACTAGGTTGGCGATGTTTTTTTAGAGTAATCATCTTCTGGCGTAGGAAACATGGGTGATAGAAGATTCATTGTAAAATTATTATCTACATATTTAGGTAGATTGATTTAAAATTTCAACTGATTTTTTTAATGGGTAATAATGTGATTTAGATTATTTTATATTTGTAAATTAACCTATCATCATTTTAATGGTGTTCAATTCGAACTATATTATTTCATTGTAATAGTATATTATATATTTAATCAAAAAAATGATGTAATATAATTTATAATAGACGATAAGACCAGTATAAAAAATAATGTTATTATATGAATCAACACCTTAAATCTCATACTCTAGTGGATTATATTCAAAAAATAATGATAAGTACGTGTGGTACATTGTTATTAAGAATAAAATAAAAAACATTGAAAATAACGTTGTGTACGAACATAAATAAAGAAGAAAGGGGATTTAGACATTTATATATATATATATAGATTAATAAGTCCATTTGGGACTATGTAATAGAATTCAATATGACTGTTGTGAATTACTACCATTGGTCAATTTTACTGTCGTGCATTATGATTGTTGGTGGTATAGTTATTAAAAAAGACCATAAAGATTAATCAATATTAAGGTAAAATATGAATGTTAATTATCACAAAAGGGAGGAAATGAGTACTAGACCTCTAGTAAAATCTCTTATGAATATTATTTATACAATATTGGTATGGAAGTATCATCACTGGTGTTTTACCTTAGCGAGTCCCATGTAGAACTCCAGAAAGTGAAGTTTGAGGGGAACCATCTATTAGAGAAGTTCATGTTAGTGGAACTAAAATCTCGATCAATGATGTACAAACCACCCCATGAATGTACAAATATATTTCATACCTCACCATTAGTGAATATTATATTTTAATTAGAGGTTATATATATAGTTGTTAAGTTGTTTTATAATGTAAATTCTATAAGCAAACTCAAGGTTGTTTACTCTTATACTTTTTTTATAAATTTATTAACCTGAAATAAAAGTTACAATGTAGGTAATTAGAAAATTAATTTCAAAAAATGGATTACATTTTTTTATTTAGGATTTATAAATTATCCAAGGGTAAAATTGGGTACATTTTTATTAAAATGGTAATATATGGTAAAAATGGTGGAATATGATAAAATACGATAAATGCGGCATGTATGACATCTTTATATAAACATTAATCATTTTGGAAAATAATGTTCTATTTAAATAAATTTTTTACTAAACAATATATTTGTGGAATTAATGGTGGTAGTGGAGAACAGTGGTTATAGTGGGTCGCTAAGTGAAAGTACAATAATAAAATAATTAATAAATTATTCCCTATAATTCCACTAACCATGCCTATAAATACCCACCCCACCCTATCATTATTACACACGAAATTTGATGTTATTTATTCATTATTCTCTTAAGGAGTATCTCACCCAACGCTATCTTCATTCTTGAATAGTTTGGTTGGATCTATGGTCGGGTTTCAATCTAAGAAGCTCGAGCGAGATAAGAGTTTGTATTTCTACCACTTCATTTACTATTTGGATTTCATTATTTGTAATATCATGAAACTTTTCATTTTTATATTGTTAAATGATATGTATCCACATTATTATCTCGAAATTTACCTATTATAATGGATAAATTAACCAAACCAATTACTTTATATCCATTCTGTATGTTGTTACTATGTTGTATTAAGGGATTATTCTCTCCCACCCATTGAAAATTCCTATTTACATTAACATTTTCATATACTTTTTAATCAATAATATATTTACCCAATATGATTTTATGACACTTTATGTTACATTATTAATAAATCTAACCCATGTGATCAATCCAATAATTCAAATTATTCCCAATTGACAATCACTTTTGACGCATAAACGTCATCATATCCATAGAAACAATTTAATTTGGTTTTATAAAAATTGTGTGATTTTACAAGAAAATAAACCCCTATATGTATAATAAAAGTGTATATGGGTTTTTAATAGATTAATATAGGTGTAATAACTCTTATATGTTTTGGTTGTGTATATCTTGATCATAATCCCATTGAACGGTGAATGGGACCTTACTATGCACCTAGTTTGAAACTACCAAGGGTTATGGTACAGGTAATTTTAATAATTTTTATAACATAAAACATATAAATTATATTGTGGTGAATAATGTATGTGTTTATTTGGTATATTATCATTGAAAATAAAATTTTCCTAAACATATTTTAAATCATAGATCTTGGTAAGCACTCATTTGAAATAATTTTGTATAAATCACTAATTGTGGGAAATTTTTGAAAATTATGAATCCCTAATTTTTATTTATATGTGTTGAGGAAATTCATATTGAAATAATTATTAATTAATTTTATAGTAAAATTTATTTATGTACCATAAAATATAGTTTTATATATAGTAAGATCAAGTTTGATGAGTTCTAATGGGAAAATGGGCCATGTATTTTTATTTTTTTAAAACCCTGATAATTATTCAATGTATAGCCTATATTCATTTGGTGTTTGATGGAATGAATTGCTATCTTGTATGAAGTGTGTGGGACAAAAAATAGATCCCTTAATTTCACTATAAGGTCACATCGGAAAAATAGGATTGGGTAATCAGGGAATCCTTATACATTATTTATAATGTATTGGAATAAAGCATATATGATATGATTATGATGTCTAGAATTATAAATTTCATATTTTAGAATATTTTTACGATCCATGTGATTATAAATTTATCCTTCATCCTTGGGTTGAAAATATTTATCCATTTGTTCTACAATTTTATTCATGATGTTTCCTATTTCATATTTATTCCATATTAAGTTTTTTTTTTGCACACTTTTACCTTACTGTGCTTTTATGCTCACAACCTTTACATTATTTCCGAATTTCCCTTGTTAATGAAGTGAAATACTATAATTGAAAAAGGACATAATTTTAAAATAAATATATGTAATTTTATGTTGTAAAATTTTAATGTAATGTATCTACAATCTTGAGGACTACTAAACCTTGATCCTTGGAACATAATATCTTATACTCTATTTTCTAGGTAATAAATAACCCAATAAATCTAGGAAACCAATGTTGGGGTATTTAAAAAATCTTTCATGTACTTTATTCCCAATTTTAATTCTAGTATCTTTTTAATTTAACACACCATCATTGGTTTTGAATCGTATTTTATCATTATGTACATGAGAGCGACATAATTGTTACTTGACATCCTAGTATATTAATAAATGTTTTATAGTGGAACAACTATATATATATATATTATTTTTCTCGTGAATATGATATTATTCATTGGTTTATGTAGAATATGACATCATATGTGAATTTCCTACAACTTTTTGGGCCAAATATTACCCTACTTTCTTGATGGAGGAATCAGTCATTATATCAAATAGAATATAAGAGGATATTGTATTGATAATAGTGGTTTTGGTTTGGTTCTCCATAAGACATTAAGACACTTTATATCATGATATATTAATTATAAAACATGTATCCTTCTAAGAATACTATTTATATGTAAAGTAGTCTAGAAACAATTACTAAAAACCTATCAGAAAACACCAAATATCCTAAAAATTAACTAAAATTTCTACAATGGTGATGTATATCACTATAGAGATAATATCAACCATGGAATTTTCTACTTCAATTCCCTCATTGGAAAAAATTTCTCCCAAGACAATACCTTTCTCCACTATGAAGTGACATTTTCCAAAATTGGAAATTATATTCTACATAATGTATTTTTCCAAAATAATCATACTTTTCTTTAGTGAATTGAAAAGTTGTTTTATGAATAGTAAATTATTCCTAAAATACATCTTGGAATAATTTAATATGGTCTACTAATATGTTTACCATGTATAATTTTAATGTATATATGGAATAGAATAAACTAAAAATATTTATTCATTATGAATGTGTAGCATTAGGATAAGTGAATGTGTATCTACCATGATCATGAATAGTGATAGGGACCTGAAAATAGCCAAAAAAATCAATCAATTATATAGTTTTGATCATTCCCAAATAATATTTCATACATATAACATATTAAAGGTTTCTAGAAGTGGTTTTATTTGTAATCTATTTGAGTTTCTTATAATTAATACAGATAGTACAACTATTTTAGGTCTCATTGTGAATTAACTAATTATTTTTTTCACAATGGAAATAATAATCTTTTTAGGTACTATATTCAAGGGAATCGCTCATTATGACTTTTAAATTTGGTAAATTATATTGGTTCTTAATATTAATTCAATATATTTTATCAAATTTCGTAAGTGTTGACTTTATATTCTTTTAATGAAACCATATAGAATTTGAATCACACTCAATCAAAATTTGATTATCAAACAAATATTCATCTAATTAATATTATATCAAATAATTACACATACTTGGTTCATGATTCAACTAATTTTCAGAAATAGAATCATCCAAAATGATTAATGAATTTTTTTCAAAATTTACCATTTCATCCAAGATATGAAAATATTTATCTTAAAATGATAAGATCTCTTAACAAGAAAGAGAAAAAATATAATGTACATATTGAAGGGATTTCCCTAGATGCAATTGAAAGGGTTCCATAACGAGACTTGATTATATTTTCTTTTTTTTTCTGAAATAGATTTCCAAAAATTATTTAGGAATGAGTTTTAAATATTTCTAATTCCATTTTTAGGATATAAAATTAAATACGGAACAACAGATATTTTACCCTTATAAGTAATTCGTCCAAAACTATTATAATATTAGTTTTAGATCAGAGAGATAATTGGATCACGACACCATCTAAATTGAGCTATACCACTTGTAGTTATTAATAAATTGAAATAGGCATGACATTAATTAATTCTTCCTAATAACGTAATTCATTTGAAAATTTGTACATTCTTATAGTGTATGGGATATAAATATAATATGATTTTTTTATTTTCTATGCAACTCGGTAGAGGTAAAAGAAGACACCTTCATACATAAACATAATTTTTCATCCCCATGTATTTTTCTATTCTAAGGACATATTTTCTTGCTTAAATATTCATATATTGGAATATAATTGACTACATGTAGTGGAGGTATACTGATATCTAATTTCATCATGGTTTCTTAAACTCCTCATTGTATAGAATCCTCACTAATTTTCATTAGTGGAGTCATCCATGAAGGGAAGGGTGGTAGAGGAAGAGGAATATCCTCCATATTTTCCATTCCTTTGTCCTTATACACTAATTAGGTCATGTGAGGTTCCACCACTAGTTTCTCTATAGGTATTTATTTTTATTCACATGGTTATAATATTATAGGTTTGAAATTTAGTATATTTTTATCATTTCCCTTTACTTTTTATACACTTTTAATTAAAGTAGATATAACATTAATATTTGTGTTAGGAACCCATTAGATAAGTGATTTAACAGAATCATGACTTTCTAAAGTGTTTAAATTGGTGATAATCTATCCCTAATGTAATTTCAACTATTATTTTTTGATGAATGAATTTATAGGTGGATTTTTTGTTCCATTTATGATTTATTAACTCACATATAAAATCCTTCATAAATGAATCTATCATTTTAATGTGTGGGTAATATATTTTAGAGGGATTAGAATTTATACTTTATAATTTTTATAGAATGTATGATTGCTGAAAATTGTACTAGAATGGTGGAAACTTTGATTATTAACATCCACCTCTATATAGAACTGTGGTGTATTCATTGAATTCATAATTTTATTATTTCTTTCTTATATACTCTAATAAATGCTTCATAAATATTGATTTTGTACACTTCTGGAATATAATCTATATAATTATCCACTGAATAGAATATATCTAAGACTTCTGAGGGGGTATAAGATGTTTCATTCATATTTTTCTGTTCCAACTGTCTCACAAGAGAGTTCAGATCATTAATTATAATTTATATAAAAGGATAATAAGAATTATTAACCTCATTTACACTTCATGTAGTTGGTTGAATATAAAAATTTTGAGAGTAATACGAGACATTCATTACTAACCATATGACCATAGTGTAAGACTTATCTATTAGGTCTCATATGGAAGAATATTCTGGTAGGTTATCATCATTATCCTACAAACCGTTATATAGTAACATCATGAAGTGAAAACCCTCAATGGTTTAATATGGGAAACTAGAATTCATCTAATTAAATTAACCCAAAAACTCATACTAGGTCTCTCAACATGATTTTATTCTCCAATATATACGATTCTTCTATTTTTTAATTCTTAAATCAAGTAAAAACAAATTAATTGAAACCATCTAGATCATATCACATCTTGTAATCTCACTAGTTTATAGGTTAAAAATCCATTAGTAGGATAATCCATCTTGGGAAAATCTAAATCCCTTCCAATTAATATTATATTATGAATCTCTTATTTGTTTTAAGGTGTTTCACATTACACCAAACTCCTTCGAGTAATTAGTTTTGTCTTATATTACCATTCCATGAAACATAGATAGTATGTCAATTAAACCATACTTATATTCATTATAAATTTTTTTCCTTGTTTACAATAAGTAATTATTATAATGATTAAAAAAATTGTGGAATGTTCTATAAGGATTATATTTAATTGCTATAATTTTATTCCATGTTATCACTACCTATAGATACTCTAGATAAAGTAAAACATGATAGTGAATCAATTAATGGAATTCCGATAGTCCACCTATACTATAAACATTCACTATAAGATTTATACTCTAGATAAAAATATTATTTTATCCTTTAGATAAAATCTAAGAGTCTAACTAAACTATATCTAGAAAGGTATTAAAATTATTTCAAAAAACAATTACAAGAAAATAAAGCAATATGAATGGAATTCCTCCCCTATAATGATTTCATGTTTATGCAATGGGAGTCATGTTCATCAAAATAAAAATAGTTAAAACAGATTTAATTGAAGTATAATGTGAAATAAATAATCTATGGAGTGGTTGGATCATCATAATGTACTAAATTTGTGTGTGTGGGTTCAAATTTTATTGGGAGACAGAGATCAATTTTGTTGGAATGAAAGAAACTAAAATATTTTTTGATTTCAATATTTAAAATTTTGGTCTCACCTTAGCTATTCTCTCAAATAAGATGATAAATCATGATTCATTCATTTAAACATTCATTATATATCACTAAACAACATAACCTTCAATTTTCCCCCCACATTGTATATAATGTTTATAAAAAGAAACAAAATTATCACCACACTCCCTTATCTTTCCTAGACAAGTTACAATAGATCTTTGATCTCTCTTGAACCCCACCATTCTTCCCTCAACCACCAAGAATATGAATTAAGTCCATGGTGCTACTAATGTAGGGAAGGGATAATAAAATAGAATAAGTTTTATAAATATCCTACTCTCTATAGAAACAATAACTTATATTAGAAAATATCCTAGAATAATTAAATTGTAATGCATAGAATTCAATAATATGGGTTAGGGAGTCTCATTACCTCAGCCAAAAGTGGTCTAGAGTGTCATCACTGGAAAAATGAAAAGTATTATGTCACGACCCGTCCTCGGGGCCCGTGCCGTGACTACCCCAAGCCTGCCTTCCATAGGCCAGGGGCTGGCGACTAGCACCAAGGCGTAAATCCCGATAAAAAGGGAAGGCATTGCCTTTGTAAAGTAAACAAGCACCATAGACTACAAGCGGAAAAAGTAAACACTAAGTAAAGCAGAGTACAACTGTAAGTGCGGAAAAGTAAGTGGGCCAGTATACAAACCCAATATGAAAGTAAAGTACAACTCGAAAGAGAAAACAGCAACTGAAAAGTAAAAGCTGCAACGCCGAGCTGTCCACTGGAAATCCCACATGAAGGGTGGGTACAGATAGCTCCACTGCTCCTCGGGTCCCGCCATCCACTCCGAGCACGTCCCGCCCAGTGGTTCACCTCCAGGTACCGTCCTGCTTTGCAAGCCTCAACCACGATCAACGCTGTCTGTCGTCTGTAACCAACACAACGTAGTGCGGGCATAGCCCGTGCAGGGGTGAGTATAAGCTACTCAGTAAGGACCCCGAGACCCCGGAAGGTCTCCCAAAATCAACAATGGATAACCACAAAATAAAGTTACAATCATGAAGTAACAACTGACACTGCTTAGGTATATTCCCATACATATACCTAAGTCATCAATTCCAATACGCTCCAACCTCCGAGCCCAAGTACAACTCAGTCCACACAGGTAAGTATACGTATTCCACAAAGAAAAGAAAAACGTAATCCACACAGGATAGCTCAACACAATCCACAAAGGAGAGTAAACAGTAAATCCACACAGGATAGCTCAACACAATCCACAAAGGAGAGTAAACAGTAAATCCACACAGGATAGTTCAATACAATCCACACAGGAAAACAAACAGGATTCAGCTCACACAGAATACTTCGTCAAAAGGTGAAAGGGATGAATAGATATAGATACTGAATCATCTAAGCTGGGACCCACATAGGATACAAGACCAGCCGTCTTCATTGTCTCATTTAAGCTGGGACCCACATAGGATACAAGACCAGCACAGCTAGGACCCACATAGGATACAAGACCAGCTGTCTTCATTGATTCATCTATACTGGGACCCACATAGGATACAAGACCAGTATTGAATCATCTATGCTGGGACCCACATAGGATACAAGACCAGCACAGCTAGGACCCACATAGGATACAAGACCAGCTGTCTTCATCGATTCATCTATACTGGGACCCACGTAGGATACAAGACCAGTATTGAATCATCTAAGCTGGGACCCACATAGGATACAAGGCCAGCACAGCTAGGACCCACATAGGATACAAGACCAGCTGTCTTCATCGATTCATCTATACTGGGACCCACATAGGATACAAGACCAGTATTGAATCATCTAAGCTGGGACCCACATAGGATACAAGACCAGCATAGCTAGGAACCACATAGGATACAAGACCAGTTGTCTTCATCGATTCATCTATACTGGGACCCACATAGGATACAAGACCAGCACAGTTAGGACCCACATAGGATACAAGACCAGCTGTCTTCATCGATTCATCTATACTGGGACCCACATAGGATACAAGACCAGTATTGAATCATCTAAGCTGGGACCCACATTGGATACAAGACCAGCATAGCTAGGACCCACATAGGATACAAGACTAGTTGTCTTCATCGTCGCAATCCACTGAGGATCTCTGCACAATCGTCGTCGTCGAAGTCGTAGTAGCAGTCACAGCCAACACTAGGGTTCCCGCACACAGCAAGCTCATTCGGGAGGGTCCGCTCCACGAACCGAGAGGCTGATACATCAACTGTCACAAAGTCCAGAGTTGATGTATCCAAAAGTTCCGTATCGTCAACAAGAACTCAACGTCGCAGACGGCGCGTCAATCGGATGCCCGGTCTGAGAGTTATTGGCTTTTTCGTTCCAGGGGCCCGGTTGGTTTTTAAGGAAAAACCAACCTGACCGTACTCCACCTGCGTCCAAACCTCAGGCGGAGTATTCCAAAAGATCCATATCACTTAGAGGAACTCAATAAAGCTGACGGCACGTCAATCGGACGTCCGTAGCTCCAGATATGGGCGTTTCTGCTCCAAGGGCCCGGTTGGTTTCGTGTACGAACCAACCCGGCTGAACTCAAATGATTCCGAAACCTTGACTGTGATATACCGAAATGACCGTCTCAATCCAAGTATCGCATCGCCGCAGACGGTGTGTCGTTTGGAGGTCCGTAGCCCGAGTTATGGGCATTTGAACCTAAACAGATCGGTATCGGGGGTTTCGGGCCCGGGCCGACCCGGCCCGAGACCCCCCGGCTGGCCCGAATCGGGCCGACCGGCCCCGGACAGGGCCGGCCTCGCCCCGGACAGGGTCGGCCCCACCCGGCACAGCGCGGCGTGGCTGGGCTCGGCCCGGCCTGGCAGACCGGCCGGGCGCTGGTCCGGCACAGCGCAGCACGCTGGGCGCGCTGCCAGCTCGGCCATCGGCCGAGCTATTTGAAAAAAACGGGGGGCGCTTCCCCCCTTGTGAACCCCCCCCCCCCATTAAGGGGGGCCATTTATGCAGGTCGGGGGAATTTATTTCCCCCGGTTTTCTCCTTTCCGGCCGGCCTGACCTGGCCGGCCGGTTCCTTCTCAACAGGACCGGCAAAGGCCGGTCCTCTTCCGGCTTCCGACACCGGCGGCCCGGCTGGCCGCCGGTCACCTCGTTCCGCCGCGGCCCGTAACTGGCTATCACGGCCCGTCCTCGGGGCCCGTGTCGTGACTACACCAAACCCACCTTCCATAGGCCAGGGGCTGGCGACTAGCACCACGGCATAAATCCCTTAAAAAGGGAAGGCATTGCCTTTGAAAATTAAACAAGCACCACAGAGTAAGCAAGAGGAAAAGTAAACACTAAGTAAAAACTATAACAGGCTGTGCTGAAAAAAAAGGGGCCGGAAATACAAGCCCAACTGTAAAGTACAACTGAAAAGGGAAAAACAGCAACTGAAAAGAAAATCTGCAGCGTCGAGCCATCCTCTGGAAGTCCCACCTGAAAGGTGGGTACAGATAGCCTCCACTGCTCCTCGGGTCCACCTGACTGCTCTGAGTACGTCCCGCCCAGTTTTCCACCTCCAGGTACCCTCCTGCTCCGCACGCCTCCACCACGATCAGCGATGTCCGTCGTCAGCAACCAACACCACGAAGTGCGGGCATAGCCCGTTCAGGGGTGAGTATAAGCTACTCAATAGGGACCCCAAGACCCCCGAAGGTCTCCCGAAATCCATAAAGGATAATCCACAAAGGAAAGACACAATCACAAAGTAACAACCGACACTGCTTAGGTATATGCCCATACGTATACCTAAGTCATCAATTCTCGTTCGGCACCAACGTCCGAGCCCAAGCACAACCCAGTCCACAAAGGAAAACAACGTATACCCACACAGGATAGCTCAACACAATCAACAAGGAGAGTAAATAGAAAATCCACACAGGATAGCTCAACACAATCCACAAAGGAGAGTAAACAGTAAATCCACACAAGATAGCTCAACACAATCCACAATGGAGAGTAACTCAAGATTCAGCTCACATAGGTATACTTCTTCGGATGACGATAAAGATGATCACTGATCCATCTAAGTCATCGGACCCACAAAGGATCGATAGGTACTAACCCCCACAAAGACCCACACAGGATCGGGCCCACATAGGACCTGTAGGCGCTGTCTCACACAGAACCGTTGAGCGCTGACCTACACAGGATCGGACCCACACAGGATCGGGCCCACACAGGACCTATAGCACTGATCCACGTAGGATCGCTGAGTGCAGTAGTCATCGCAGTCCACTGAGGATCTCTACACAGTCGTCGTCGCAGTCCACTGAGGATCTCTGCACGGTCGTCGCCACAGTCCACTGAGGATCTCTGCACGGTCGTCGCTGTCGAAGTAGCAATCGCAGCCAGCACTAGGGTTCCCACACACAGCAAGCTCGTTCGGGAGGGTCCGCTCCACGAGCCGAGAGGCTGATACATCAACTGACACAAAGTCCGAAGTTGATGTATCCAAAAGTTCTGTATCGTCAACAAGAACTCAACGTCGCAAACGACGCGTCAATCGGACGCCCGGTCTGAGAGTTATTGGCTTTTTCGTCCCAGGGGCCCGGTTGGTTTTTTAAGGAAAAACCAACCTGACCGTACTCCACCTGCATACAAACCACGGGCGGAGTAAGCCAAAAGATCCGTCTCACATAGAGGAATTCAACGAAGCTGACGGCACGTCAATCGGACGTCCGTAGCTCAAGATATGAGTGTTTCCGCTCCGAAGGCCCGGTTGGTTTCGTGTACGAACCAACCCGGCCGAACTCAAAGTATTCCGAAACCTTGAGTGCGATATACCGAAACGACCGTCTCGATCGAAAGATCGTGTTGCTGCTAACGGCGCGTCGTTTGGAGGCCCGTAGCTCAAGTTACGGGCATTTGACCAAAATGGTCCAAAGACGGGGGGTCCGGGCCCGGGCCGACCCCCCCTGGGTCGGCCGAACCCGGTCCGGCCCGGAAAGGGCGCGGCCCGGCCGGTCGGACTGTCCTGGCTCGGCCGGCCAATCCCGGGTCGGCCGCGCGGCCGAGCGACGCTGGGGGGAGCCGCCGCCCCCGCGTGACACCCCCGCGGCACCCGCGGGGTGTCGCCCTGGACGACCCGAGCGACGCGGGGGGTAGCCGCCGCCCCCACGTGACAACCACGCGGCACCCGTGGGGTGTCTTCCTTGACAGCCGGACCCGCGCGGCCGCGGGTCTATTGGCCGCCGCCACCTCCGGCTGCCGGCGCCACCAGAATCTTCCGCGGGCCACCGGAGTTGCTCCGGTGGTCCGTTTTCCTTACCGTCTGCGCCGGTGCTCCTCCCGGGACCCGTTCTTCACTGAGGAACCATCAAACTTCCGTTGCGGCACATTCCGTCATCGCCCGTCACATCCTCACAACAACGAAGAACGGCGGAGGGTTGTCGGGCCGTGTTTGTTTGGCCCGCACCCTCCGCGTTAGATAAATACAACGGGAGAAATAAATTAAACACATAAATCAACAATTTTAAAGGATTAAAATTGTTCTTATTGTCCGGTTGTTCACTTTTAAAATAAACGATCACGGGAAAAAGGAATTATCCACAGCCACCCCTACCTCGTAGTCGTCGTCGTACACACGTTCTTCGTGGATTTGTTCATCGCGAAAGGAGGGGATCGTCGCGTCATCGCGGAAGGGCGTCGCATCGTCGCGGAATCCGGCGTTGAGTCGGCGAACTCAACGGACCAAGAAACAACAGATTTAATTTAATTATATAAAATTAAATCTGTGTTTTTTTAAACAAAACACAAGGGAGATTTAAGAGAATCTCGAAGTCTCTTACCTCAAACAGCTGATCGAAGATTTTGTTGTAGAGGAAGAGACGTCGCAAAAGAACGTTGCAAGAAGGGAACGTCAGCATCACGAAACACGGCGTCGCGTCGTCGACTTCTGCTCGTTCGACGTTCTTCGTCGGAGGCCAAAGTTCTTCGCGTTCTTCGTGAAGGAGGATGAAGTCTCAAGAACTCAGACAAAACCTCTCAACGAGTAATCCTCCAAAAAGACTTGTTGGTATTATTTTATTTTTACGCCAACAAACGAAAAAGGTAAGTAACGACCCATCAATTCGTTGAATTAATTCAACAAAAGAAACCGCCCATTTAATTCACGAAATAAACCGCCCAATTAAATGGTGCGTTAAGGAATTAAGAAAACGCGTCAGTTGACTTTCATAATGACGGGTTCTCGCGGGTGCGTTACTTAGCGGAAAGAAACGGCGGGGCTCGTACGGGCCCCACCTCGCAAATATCCTACCAAGAGGGTAGGATATTTTTGGATAGTACCCTAACATTTTAACTCAGTTTAAGTGGCTTTCAAGTGGCTTCAAGTGTCTTAAGTGAAATAAAATAAAGTTTGTCGAACAAATTATTTTATTTCTAAACTTTAAGCCCAAAAATTAAAAACCACACCCGAGCAAATGCAACTCTGGAAGAGGCGTTTATAAGCAAATACCGGCGCTTCGATTTCATCGGTGCCCTCAGAATTCGATTCCGAGCACTGGTTGAAAAGTTAGAAAAACCCGCTCGTCCGTTCACTAAACGTACCCGAGCCAAACTTCGGAAAATGATTCCGGGCACACCGGACCTCGGAATCAGGTGTCGTCAGAGACTGCGCTCTTGTTAAAATTCCAAATAAAATTAAGAAAAAAACTTCCTTGAAATTTATAGGTCTTTACATTACTCCCACCCCAGGGCATTACGTCCCCGTAAAGATAAATCATAAACTTGGGAAACAAATGTGGTTACTGAGCACGCATCTGAGCCTCCCACTCCCATGTGCTCACCTGGAGGTTCCCGTGCTGCCATCTGATGCGCACAAGAGGAATCGATTTCCCATGTAGGACCCACTCCTGTTGATCCTCTATCTCCACTGGGACCTCCATAAAAGTCTCCCCATCATCGACGTCTAGCTCCCCATGGTCATTGATGTGCGTCGGGTCGTGCACGTATCTCCTCAGCTGAGATACGTGGAAGACGTCGTGCACCCGGTGCAACTGAGGTGGTAGAGCCAGGCGATAAGCCACCTCGCCAATCATGCTGAGGACTTGGAAAGGTCCAATGAAGCATGGAGACAACTTTCCGCCTCGGCCAAATCTCTGAAAACCACGTCGAGGTGAGACACGCAAGAGACGTGGTCGCCATCCTTGAACTCTAGTGGCCTCTGCCTCCTGTCAGCATAAGACTTCTGCCAGCTCTGAGCTGTCCTCATCCACTCCTGGATGACCTGGACCTTCTCTGTCGTGGCCCGGACCATCTCTGGTCCCACAAGTGCTGACTCCCCAGGGTCTGTCCAGCACAAAGGAGATCTGCAAGGCCTGCTGTACAACGCCTCGTATGGTGCCATCCCGATGGTGGAGTGGTAGCTGTTGTTGTACGCGAACTCCACCAAGGGTAGGTGGTCCTCCCAGCTGCGACCAAAGTCGAGGACACATGCACGGAGCATGTCCTCGAGAGTCTGAATGGTCCTCTCCGTCTGACCATTAGTCTGAGGGTGAAAGGCGATGCTCATACGTAGCCGTGTCCCTAATGCCTCCTGCAATCCCTTCCAAAGCCGAGAAGTAAAAGGAGCGTCCCAATCGGAGACGATAGTCGATGGCACACCATGAAGCCGTACAATCTCCTGAACGTTGAGACGCCCCAAGCTCTCCACTGAGCCCTACTCTCGGATGGGTAAGAAGTGTGCCGACTTGGTGAGTCAGTCAACAATCACCCAAATGGAGTCGTGACCTCTGGAAGTGCGTGGAAGTCCAGTCACAAAGTCCATAGATATCCCATCCCACTTCCACTCCGGGACCTCCAAGGGCTGTACCAAGCCTACTGGTACCTGATGCTCTTCCTTCACCTGCTGGTAGGTGAGGCACCGTGAAACGAACTTTGCCACAACCTTATTCATGCCTGGCCACCAGTGCTGTCGTCTGAGGTCCTGGTACATCTTTGCCACTCCAGGATGTACCGCCAAAGGAGAAGTGTGAAACTCTCTCAGCACCTCCTCTCGTAAAGTGACTGGTACCAAGGTACGTCCTCTGAAAAGGACGTCGTGCTTTGCTCCAATGGAAAAACCATCAGGTGCCTGTCCCGAGGATATCTGTGCACGCCGTGTCTCACAGTCAGCGTCCCCACACTGTGCCTCTCTGACCCACTGCAGTAGTGGAGGGGTGACTGTGAGAGACTGAAGGAAGGCTGATCCATCTCTATCCACGAAGGATATCTGCAAAGCGGCTAGCTTCTCTGTCGCCTCCTCAAGTAGCTGGATGCCCGTCCTCCTGCTGAGGGCATCAGCTACAACGTTCCCCTTCCCAGGAGTATATACTATCTCAAAGTAATAGTCCTGGAGGAACTCGAGCCATCGTCGCTTTCTCAGGTTCAGGTCCTTCTGCGAGAAGATGTACCTAAGACTCTGGTGGTCAGAAAAGACTGTAAAGAGCTTGCCCATCAGATAGTATCGCCATGTCTTCAGAGCGAAGACCACTGCTGCTAACTCCAGGTCATGGGTAGCGTAGTTCTGCTCATGCAGCCTCAAATGACTTGATATATAGGAAATCATGGCCTACTCCTACATCAGGACACACCCGAGTCCGGTCCCTAATGCATCGTAGTAGACTACGTATCCAACTCCCTCCTCAGGCAACCTCAAGATAGGTGCGCTGGTGAATCTCTGTCTCAGCTTCTGGAAGCTCTGCTGACATCTGTATGACCACATGAAGGGTTTCCCCTCCTTAAAAGTTGAGAGTGGTGCCGCAACTCTGTAGAAGTCCGACACGAATCTCAGATAGTATCCGGATAGACCCAAGAAACTCCGCACCTTCGTCACGCTCCTGGGTGGCTCCCAAGCTAGTACTGCCTCGATCTTCGCGGGATCCATTGCAACTCCCGCCTCAGAAATGACGTGCCCCAAGAAGTGGACCTCACGTAAACAGAACTGGCACTTCGAGAGCTTGCCATAAATATGGTTCTCTCGGAGTGTGTCTTGTACAACCCGCAAGTGGTAGGCGTGCTCCTCCTCGGTGGTCGAGTACACCAAAATTTAGTCGATGAAGACCACGACAAATCAATCAAGGTATGGCTGGAAGATCCTGTTCATGAGGCTCATGAACACTGTTGGACCGTTGGTTACGCCGAAAGGCATAACCAAGAACTCATAGTGGCCATATCGACACCTGAAGGTCGTCTTCTACACGTCCTCGTCACGAACTCTGAGCTGATGATAGCCTGACCTGAGGTCTATCTTCGAGAACCACCGTGCTCCCTTGAGATGATCAAAGAGGTCATTAATCCTTGGTAGCGGATACTTGTTCCTCACTGTCACCGGGTTCAGGCGACGATAGTCGACACACAGTCGCAAGCTCCCGTCCGCCTTCTTGGCGAACAATATCGGTGAAGCCCAGGGTGAAACACTGGGTCGGATGAACCACTTGCCCTGCAAGTCCTCCAACTGTACCCGCAGCTCTCGAAGCTCAGCGGGGGCCATCCGATACGCTGGAGTGGATATCGAGGCTGTCCTAGGGTACATATCAATATAAAAGTCTACCTCTCTGCGAGGAGGTAGCCCTGGAACGTCATCGGGGAAGACGTCTGCATACTGATCCACCACTGCAGGAAAACTTGGACTCCGCACGTCAACTGCTCCAAGGATGAGGCTAGCCAACTGATGAGTGATGGGCTGTCCTCTCCTCTGCGTGAGTCCATCCTGTGCTACAAAGGCTCCCTTCTCGCCGGTGAAGGTGAACCTGCTCCCGTCGGTGCGCACACATCGCACCTTGTGCCTAAAACAGTCAATCTGAGCATGGACTGTAGATAACCAATCCATGCCCAAGATGACGTCGTAAGGCCTCGACGCCACTACAAGAATATCCCAGCTGATGCTCTCACCTCCTAGAGTAAGCTCACACTGCCGGCACTAGTCGTAATCGTCGAGTCTTCTCCCGTAGGAGTCTCTAGCCGTAAGGATCGAGCCAACGGCTCTGTCGGAATCTCCGAGCTCCGAACAAGGGCAGTGGCTATGAAAGAGTGACTCAATCCTTTGTCTATAAGAACTGCAGAAAGGGTGGAATAGACATAGATCATACCTCGAATCATCTCTGGTGCACCGTGGTCATAGGACTCTACTGTCAGGAGTTGTGCCTGTCTCTGCCCACCAGCTCCCTGTGGTCGGGGTGGACCTCCTAGTGGTGGTGATGGCAGAGCCTCAAAGCGTCGCCCACCACCTGCTGCTCAGCCAGGTCCTCTGCCTCGTACCCCTCCTCCCTACGGACCGCCACGGTCGACCCTCTACCTCTGCATGGGTGGCCCCTCCTCTGTCGGCTGCTCCTCGGTACGGCGGTCGGGCAGTCACGAGCCTTGTGGCCCTGCCCGCCCCAGGAGTAGCACTGCCTGCCTTTTGGAAGACTGGCCCAGCGCTGTGTGCTCCACACTGCTGAGCCAGTGTCCCGAGGTCGTCTTCTGGAAGGTCTGGTCTGCCTGGAACCCTGAGTCATCCGTCGGCTACCTGCTGCCGAAGACTTCGCTACCTGCCGCCCTACGGTAGGTCTCACTGTGGACTCAGCCAGAAAGCTCTCGATCAGAAGGGCTCGCTCCAGTACCCATGCCTGGGTCGGGATGCTGAGGGAGATCAGCGATGCCCTGATCTCATGTCTCAAACCCTGCTTGAAGGTCCAGGCCCGGAAGAAGGGGTCACGTACCATGTCGGTCGAGTAGCGAGAAATATCGGTGAACCTCGCCGCGTACTGGGCGACCGTCAAGCTGCCCTGCCGCAGCTGAAAAAGCTCCTGAATGCGCACCGCACTGAGGGTGGTTGGGACTAACTCTGAGTGGAAGAGGCTCTCGAAGTCCGTCTAGAGAAGAGACGCCTCATTGTGTACTTGGAGCATCAAGCTCCACCATCATCCTGCTGATGCGTGCAGTAGGCTCACCGCGAGGATCACCGTGAGGTCTGCTGGTGTCCTCACTAGCCTGAAAACTCAAACGACCGCCTCCAGCTAGTCCTCGGCTGCCTGGGGGTCCGTCTCCCCACGGAACCTAGGTGGTCGCTGGCGCTGGAACTCGTGCAGAGCATCGAGGCGTCGTACATCGTCAGCGGTCGGTGCTGGAAGCATCGAGGGCTCGGCGGGTAAAGGTACCGCTGGTGCCTCTGCTGTCAACGGGCCCTGTACCGAGGCCTCGTCGCTCGGCGGGCTGTCGTCGCGCTCTACTCTCAGAACCCTAGCTGGCTGCTATCGTCGGGCCATCCTGAAAAGGAAACAAGTGCGCCACGGTCAGAACAGTATACCTAGTGAGCTGACAAAAGTAATCACAAAGAAAACTTGAAACACACATGCAATCAATGTTTTCGTGTATTAAGTCACAAATCAGAAGTCAGGGTCCTGGTGTATGGATACGTCGGCCTCCGCACCAACACTGGACTCCCTAGACTGATAACCACACCCAATACGCTAAACACTAATGCTTCACATAGAAGAAAGATCAGAGTCTGCGGTAGAACTGACCACCTCTGATACCAATTGTCACGACCCGTCCTCGGGGCCCGTGCCGTGACTAACCCAAGCCTGCCTTCCATAGGCTAGGGGCTGGTGACTAGCAACAAGGCGTAAATCCCGAAAAAAGGTAAGGCACTCCCTTTGAAAAGTAAAAAAGCACCCCAGAGTAAGCAAGCGGAAAAGTAAACACTAAGTAAAAACTATAACAGGCTGTGCTGAAAGAAAAAGGGGCCGGAAATACAAGCCCAACTGTAAAGTACAACTGAAAAGGGGAAAATAGCAACTGAAAAGAAAAGTTGCAGCATCGAGCCGTCCTCTGGAAGTCCCACCTGAAGGGCGGGTACAGATAGCCTCCACTCCTCCTCGGGTCCACCTGACCGCTCCGAGTACGTCCCGCCCAGTGGTCCACCTCCAGGTACCCTCCTGCTCCCCACGCCTCCACCACGATCAGCGTTGTCCGTCGTCTGCAACCAACACCACGAAGTGCGGGCATAGCCCGTGCAGGGATGAGTATAAGCTACTTAGTAGGGACCCAGAGACCCCCAAAGGTCTCCCGAAATCCACAAAGGATAATCCACAAAGGAAAGATACAATCAAGAAGTAGCAACTGACACTGCTTAGGTATATTCCCATACATATACCTAAGTCATCAATTCTCGTTCAGCTCCAACGTCCGAGCCCAAGAACAACCCAGTCCACACAGGAAAACAACGTATACCCACACAGGATAGCTCAAAACAATCCACAAGGAGAGTAAACAGTAAATCCACACAGGATAGCTCAACACAATCCACAAAGGAGAGTAAACAGTAAATCCACATAGGATAGCTCAACACAATCCACAAAGGAGAGTAACTCAAGATTCAGCTCACACAGGTATACTTCTTCGGATGACGATAAAGATGATCATTGATCCATCTAAGTCATCGGACCCACAAAGGATCGATAGGTACTAACCCCCGCAAAGACCCACACAGGATCGGGCCCACACAGGACCTGTAGGCGCTGGCTCACACAGAACCGCTGAGCGCTGACCCACACTGGATCAGACCCACACAGGATCGGGCCCACACAGGACCTGTAGCACTGATCCACGTAGGATCGCTGAGTGCAATAGTCGTCGCAATCCACTGAGGATCTCTGCACAGTAATCGACGCAGTCCACTGAGGATCTCTGCACGGCCGTCGTCGCAGTCCACTGAGGATCTCTGCACGGTCGTCGCTATCGAAGTAGCAGTCGCAGCCAGCACTAGGGTTCCCGTACACAGCAAGCTCGTTCGGGAGGGTCCGCTCCACGAGCCGAGAGGCTGATACATCAACTGACACAAAGTCCGAAGTTGATGTATCCAAAAGTTCTGTGTCGTCAACAGGAACTCAACGTCACAGACGGCGCGTCAATCGGACGCCCGGTCTGAGAGTTATTGGCTTTTTCGTCCCAGGGGCCTGGTTGGTTTTTTATGGAAAAACCAACCCAACCGTACTCCACCTGTATCCAAACCTCGGGAGGAGTAAACCAAAAGATCCGTATCACATAGATGAATTCAACGAAGATGACGGCACGTCAATCGGACGTCCGTAGCTCAAGATATGAGCGTTTCTGCTCTGAAGGCCCGGTTGGTTTCATGTACGAACTAACCCGGCCGAACTCAAAGTATTCCGAAACCTTGTGTGCGATATACCGAAATGACCGTCTCGATCCAAGGATCACGTTGCCACTGACGGCGCATCGTTTGGAGGCCCGTAGCTCAATTTTGGGCATTTGAACGAAACTGTCCGAAGACGGGGGGTCCGGGCCCGGGCCGAGCGACGCGGGGGGGAGCCGCCGCCCCCGCGTGACACCACCGTGGCACCCGCGGGGTGTCGCCCTGGAAGACCTGAGCGACGCGGGGGTGGGGGGAGCCACCGCCCCCGTGTGACAACCCCGCGGCACCCGCGGGGTGTCGCCCTGGACAGCCGGAGTCGCGCGGCCACGGGTCCGTTGGCCACCGCCGACGCGGCAGCTTCGTCAGGCGGCGCGCCGGGGCACCGCCGCGCCGGCGGCCCGCGCCGCTGGAATCTTCTGCGGGCCACCAGACTTGCTCCAGTGGTCCGTTTTCCTTCCCGTCTGCGCCGGTGCTCCTCCCCGGACTCGTTCTTCACTGCGGAACCATCAAACTTCCGTTGCGGCACATTCCGTCTTCGCCCCTCAAATCCGCACCACAACGAAGAACGGCTGAGGGTTGTCGGGCCGTGTTCGTTTGGCTCGCACCCTCCGCGTTAGATAAATACAACAGGTGAAATAAATTCAACACTTGAATCAACAATTTTAAAGGATTAAAATTGTTCTTATTGTCCAGTTCTTCAATTTTAAAAGAAACAATCACTGGAAAAAGGAATTATCCACAACAACCCCTACCTCGTAGTCGTCGTCGTACGCACGTTCTTCACGGATTTGTTTGTCGCAGAAGAAGGGGATCGTCGCGTCGTCGCGGAAGGGCGTCGCGTCGTCGCGGAATCCAGCGTTGAGTCGGCGAACTCAACGGACCAAGAAACAACAGATTTAATTTAATTATATAAAATTAAATCCGTGTTTTGTTAAAAAAAACTCAAGGGAGATTTAAGAGAATCCCAAAATATCTTACCTCAAACAGCTGATCAAAGATTTCGTTGCGGAGGAAGAGACGTCGCAGAAGAACATTGCAGGAAGGGAACGTCGGCGTCGCGGAACACGGCGTCGCGTCGTCGACTTCCGCGGGTTCGGCGTTCTTCGTCGGAGGCCGGCGTTCTTCACGTTCTTCACGTTCTTCGCGAATGAGGATGAAGGCTCAAGAACTCAGACAAAACCTCTCAACGAGTAATCCTCCAAAAAGACCTGTTGGTCTTATTTTATTTTTACGCCAACAAACGAAAAAGGTAAGTAACGACCCATCAATTCGTTGAATTAATTCAACGAAAGAAACCGCCCATTTAATTCATGAAATAAACCGCCCAATTAAATGGTGCATTAATGAATTAAGAAAACACGTTAGTTGACTTTCATAATGACGGGTTTTCGCGGGTGCGTTACTTAGCGGAAAGAAACGGCGGGGCTCGTGCGGGCCCCACCTCGCAAATATCCTACCAAGAGGGTAGGATATTTTTGGATAGTACCCTAACGTTTTAACTCAGTTTAAGTGGCTTTCATGTGGCTTCCAGTGGCTTAAGTGAAATAAAATAATGTTTGTCGAACAAATTGTTTTATTTCTAAACATTAAGCCCAAAAATTAAAAACCACACCCGAGAAAACGCAACTCCGAAAGAGGCATTTCTAAGAAAATACCGGCGCTGCAATTTCATCTGTGCCCTCAGAATTCGATTCCGGGCACCGGTTCAAAAGTTAGAAAAACCCGCTCGTCCGTTCACTGAACGTACCCGAGCAAAACTTCGAAAAATGATTTCGGGCACACCGGGCCTCGGAATCAGGTGCCATCAGAGACTGCGCTCCTGTAAAATTCCAAATAAAATTAAGAAAAACATTTCGTTGAAATTTATGGGTCTTTACACTGGCCGCGGCCTTTGTCGTCCGGCGCGGTGCGACGGCACCGCGCCCCTCCGCCGCGGCCCCGCTCCGGCCACGACGTCCTCGGTTACCTTCGACGCGGCGCGACGGTGTCGCGTCCTTCAATTCCTTTCCATGGAGCGACACGACGACGCCACGCATATGTTCTGCATGAAACCGCGTGGTGCGACGGCACCACACTCCTTCGTACCAACCACAAGAAAACATTTATGAAATAAGGAGGAGGGTCGGCCGTGTTTGTGCGGACCGGCCCCCTCACGTTATTCGATAACAAATAGTCGAAAACCACGAAATTCGACATGCCAGAATCAAGAACGGAATAATTTTAAATAAAACCCCTACCTCGATTTCAAGAGCGGAGCACGCCAACAAGCCACGGAAGACAAGCGTCGCGGAGGTCGGGCGTCGCGGGAATCGAACGTCGATTCTGTTGACGTCGAGGTGCGTCCGAAGAGGTAACGTCGCTGGAGAAGCTTCGTAAGCTGACGGAGAAAGCCCGAGGAGGAAGCGGCGTCTCCTTTCGTTGACACGGGAAGAAGATCGAAAGAAGAGGCATCGTCGATCTTCAGAAACACACCAGCTGCGAAGAAGAGAAGAGACGACACGTCTTTCTCTTCTTATGGTGACGGCGTTCTTCGTCGGAGCCTAAGTGTTCTTCGCGTTCTTCGTCGTGGTCGAAGAAGAAGGAGAAATCGTCCCAATCCTCTCAAGGTGGCAAAAGAAAACTAACCAAAATAAAATAAGTCTAAGGCTTATTTTATTTACACAACTAAACCACTTTGAATTTCGAAAGTTTGAAATTAGGCCACTCATCTTAATTAATAACACAAGTTGTCAAAATTAAATAGAGGAGGAGTTATTGGGAGTTTAAAGGGGAGTTGAAGAGTTAGGGTTTGTGTGGGACCCACCACACTTAATCCTATCAAGGGAGGTTAAGTGGATGTGTGTCCCACCCCTAACTCCCTTTGGGAGGATATAACCAACATGGTTTAAAAAAAATTGTGTTCACAATTTATTTAACTTCTTCAAAATTTCCCCAAAACTAACTTTCATCCCGCATAAAACGCAACCTCAGAAAAGGTCTCCTTAAGCGAATATCGGCGCTGCGAGTTCATCGGTGCCCTCAAAATTCGATTCCGGGCACCGGTTTAAAAGTTAGAAAAACCCTCTCGTTCATTCACTAAACGTACCCGAGCCAAACTTCGGAAATTGATTCCGGGCACACCGGGCCTCAGAATCAGGTGCCGTCAGAAACTGCGTTCTTGTAAAATTCCAAAGAAAATTAAGAAAAAATGTTCCTTGAAATTTCCAGGTCTTTACATTACTCCCACCACAGGGCTTTACGTCCCCGTAAAGGTTCAACACAAACTAGGGATACAAATGAGGGTACTGAGCACGCATCTGAGCTTCCCACTCCCAAGTGTTCTCCTAGAGGTTCTCGTGCTGCCATCTGATGCGCACTAGAGGAATCGACCGTCCACATAGGACCCGCTCCTGTCGATCCTCGATATCCACCGGGACCTCCCTAAAAGTCTCCCCATCATCACTGTCAAGCTCCCCATGGTCAATGTTGTGCATCGGGTCGTGCACGTATCTCCTCAGCTGAGATACGTGGAAGACGTCGTGCACCCGGTGCAACTGAGGTGGTAGAGCCAGGCGATAAGCCACCTCTCCAATCCTGCTGAGGACCTGGAAGGATCCGATGATGCGCGGGGATAACTTGCCGCCCCGACCAAATCTCTGTAAACCACGTCGAGGTGAGACACGCAAGAAGACATGGTCGCCATCCTCGAACTCTAGTGGCCTCCGCCATCTGTCAGTGAAAGACTTCTGTCAGCTCTGAGTTGTCTTCATCCGCTCCTGGATGACCTGGACCTTCTCTATCGTGGCCTGGACCATCTCCGGTCCCACAAGAGCTGCTATGATTTCTTCTTTACCGATAAGAGAAATCTGGTCTCATCCCTTGGATGAACCACATTCTTTGCCTAATACATTCAATCTGACATGGATTATACTAATCCATAACAAGGATGACGTCGTAAGGCCTCGACGCTACTACCAAGAGATCCAACCGTTACTCTCGCCTCCAAGGGTTGAGTCACACTGTCGACATCAGTGTGTGGTAACTGGGTCTCCTCCAGTAGATGTCTCACAAGTGAGGGTCAAGTCAACAGTCAAAACTGTAACCTCTTAGTAACAACACAAAAGAGGACAGGAATGAAAACATCACAAAGGTATGCGTCTTTTATTGTTCCAGCTCATAATACAAAGACGCTACACAATAGAAACAAGGAACTAGAAGTACAAAAGACGTATCCACTAGTTCCGCTCCTGTCCATTTGCTCCCAGAGCTCCATGATCGAAGGCCTTAGTTGCCTGAAGCTGAGCTCTCGCATGTCCTCCAACTCCCTGTGGTCGGGGCGGACCTTCTAGTGGTGGTGGTGGCAACACCTTGAAGTGTCTCCCACCATCAGCTACTCGGCCAGCTCCTCTGCGTCATCCTCCTACACCCTGCGGACTATCGTGGCCGAACCTCTGTCTGGGAGGTCCCTCTACCACCTGCTGCTCATCTGTAAGATGAGTTGGGCAGTCTCGAGCCATGTGACCTCTCCTGCTGCATGCGTAGCAATGCTTGCCCCTCGTGTAGCTGGCTCTCCTTCGTGTGCCCCGCACAACTGAATCTTCATCCAGTGACTGCCCATCTGATGGTCTGGCCCACTTGGACCTCTGCGTCACCTTTCTACTGCCAGCTGCAGAAGACCCTGCTACGGGCCGTCCTGCGGAGGGCCCTCTCACTAGAGCCTGCTCGGCGAGAAAACTCTCCACTAGAAGGGCTCTCTCCAACACCTCTGCCTGTGTAGGAATGTTGAGGGAGATCATCAAAGCCCTGATCTCATGCCTCAGTCCCTGCTCGAAGGTCCGGGCCCGGAAGAACGAGTCTCGTACCATGTCTGTGGAGTAGCGCGAGAGATCAGTAAATCTCGCCGAGTACTAGGCCACTGTCAATCTGCCATGCCGCAGCTGAAGAAGCTCCTGAATGCGCACCGCACCGAGGGTGGATGGGACGAACTCGGAGCGGAAGATTCTCTCAAAGTCCGTCCAGAGAAGAGATGTCTTGTCGTGCACCTGGACCATTAAGCTCCACCATCTGCCTGCTGCCGTATGCAGGAGCCTCGCTGCGAGGATCACTATGAGGTCTGCTGGTGTCCTCACTAGCATGAAAACTCGTACGATTGCCTCCAGCCTGTCCTCGGCTGCCTGGGGGTCTGTCTCTCCTCGGATCCTGGGCGGTCGCTGACGCTGAAAATCATGCAGCGCGCTAAGGCGACGTGCATCGTCAGCGGTTGGGGCTGGTAGCATTGGTGGCTCGGCTGGTAAAGGTACCGCCGGTGCCTCTGCTGACAAGGAGCCCTACACCGAGGCCTCGTCGCTCGGTGGGCTGTCATCACGCTCGACTCTCAGAACCCTAATTGGCTGCCGTCATGGGGCCATCCTGAAAGAAATAGGTGTGCCACGGTCAGAATAGTATACCTTGTGAGCTGACACAAGTAATCACAAAGAAAACTTGAACACACATGCAATCAATGTTTTCGTGCATTAAGTCAGAAATCAGAAGTCAGGGTCCTGGTGTAGTGATACGTCGGCCGCCGCACCAACACTGGACTCCCTGGACTGATAACCACACCCAATACGCTAAACACTATTGCTTCACATAGAAGAAAGATCAGAGTCTGCGGTAGAACCGAACTCCTTTGATTCCAATTTGTCACGACCCGTCCTCGGGGCCCGTGCCGTGACTACCCCAAGCCCGCCTTCCATAGGCCAGGGGCTGGCGACTAGCACCAAGGCGTAAATCCCGATAAAAAGGGAAGGCATTACCTTTGTAAAGTAAACAAGCACCACATAGTACAAGCGGAAGATGTAAACACTAAGTAAAACAGAGTACAACTGTAAGTGCGGAAAAGTAAGTGGCCAAGTATACAAACCCAATCTGAAAGTAAAGTACAACTCAAAAGGGAAAAAAATAACTTTAAAGTAAATGCTGCTACACCAAGATGTCCACTGGAAATCCCACCTGAAGGGTGGGTACAGATAGCTCCTCTGCTCCGCGGGTCCCGCCGTCCGCTCCGAGCACGTCCCGCCCAGTGGTTCACCTCCAGGTACCGTCCTGCTCTTCGAGCCTCAACCACGATCAACGCTGTCCGTCGTTTGCAACCAACACAACGTAGTACGGGCATAGCCCGTGCAGGGGTGAGTATAAGCTACTCAGTAGGGACCCCGAGACCCCTGAAGGTCTTCCAAAATCCACAAAGGATAACCACAAAAGAAAGTTACAATCACGAAGTAACAACCGACACTGCTTAGGTATATGCCCATACATATACCTAAGTCATCAATTCCAATACGCTCCAACATCCGAGCCCAAGTACAACTCAGTCCACACAGGAAAGTACACGTATTCCATATAGGAAAGCAAAATGTAATCCACACAGGATAGCTCAACACAATCCACAAAAGAGAGTAAACAGTAAATCCACACAGGATAGCTCAACACAATCCACAAAGGAGAGTAAACAGTAAATCCACACAGGATAGTTCAACATAATCCACACAGGAAAACAAACAGGATTCAGCTCACACAGAATACATTATCAAAAGGGGAAAGGGATGATCAGATATAGATACTGAATCATCTAAGCTGGGACCCACATAGGATACAAGACCAGCCGTCTTCATTGTTTCATTTAAGCTGGGACCCACATAGGATACAAGACCAACACAGCTAGGACCCACATAGGATACAAGACCAGCTGTCTTCATTGATTCATCTATACTGGGACCCAAATAGGATACAGGACCAGTATTGAATCATCTATGCTGGGACCCACATAGGATACAAGACCAGCATAGCTAGGACCCACATAGGATACAAGACCAGCTGTCTTCATCGATTCATCTATACTGGGACCCACATAGGATACAAGACCAGTATTGAATCATCTAAGCTGGGACCCACATAGGATACAAGACCAGCACATCTAGGACCCACATAGGATACAAGACCAGCTGTCTTCATCGATTCATCTATACTGCGACCCACATAGGATACAAGACCAGTATTGAATCATCTAAGCTGGGACCCACATAGGATACAAGACCAGCATAGCTAGGACCCACATAGGATACAACACCAGTTATCTACATCGATTCATCTATACTGGGACCCAAATAGGATACAAGACCAGTATTGAATCATCTAAGCTGGGACCCACATAGGATACAAGACCAGCACAGCTAGGACCCACATAGGATACAAGACCAGCTGTCTTCAGCGATTCATCTATACTGGGACCCACATAGGATACAAGACCAGTATTGAATCATCTAAGATGAGACCCACATCGGATACAAGACCAGCATAGCTATGACCCACATAGGATACAAGACCAGCTGTCTTCATCGTCGCAGTCCACTGAGGATCTCTGCACAATCGTCGTCGTCGAAGCCGTAGTAGCAGTCGCAGCCAGCACTAGGGTCCCGCACACAGCAAGCTCATTCGGGAGTGTCCGCTCCATGAGCCGAGAGGCTGATACATCAACTGTCACAAAGTCCAGAGTTAATGTATCCAAAAGTTCCGTATCGTCAACAGGAATTAAACGTCGCAGACGGTGCGTCAATCGGATGCCCGGTCTGAGAGTTATTGGCTTTTTCGTTCCAGGGGCCCTGTTGGTTTTTAAGGAAACACCAACCCGACCATACTCCACCTGCGTCCAAACCTCGGGTGGAGTATTCCAAAAGATCCGTCTCACTAATAGGAACTCAACAAAGCTGACGGCACGTCAATCGGATGTCCGTAGCTCAAGATAAGAGCGTTTCTGCTCCGAGGGCCCGGTTGGTTTCGTGTACGAACCAACCCGGCCAAACTCAAAGTATTCCGAAACCTTGAGTGCGGTATACCGAAACGACCATCTCGATCCAAGGATCGCATCACCGCTGATGATGTGTCATTTGGAGGTCCGTAGCCCGAGTTATGGGCATTTGAACCTAAACAGATCGGTATCGGGGGTATCGGGCCCGGGCCGACCCGGCCCGGACAGGGTCGGCCCGGCCCGGCACAGCCTGACCCGGCTGGGCTCGGCCCGGCCTGGCAGACCGGCCGGGCGCCGGTCCGGCACAGCGCAGCGCGCTGGGCGTGCTGCCAGCTCGACCTTCGGACGAGCTGTTTGAAAAAAACGGGGGGCGCTTGCCCCCCTTGTGAACCCCCCCCCCCCCCCTCATTAAGGGGGGCCATTTATGCAGGCCGGGGGAATTTATTTCCCCCAGTTTTCTCCTTTTCGGCCGGCCTGACCTGGCCGGCCGGTTCCTTCTCAACAGGACTGGCAAAGGCCGGTCCTCTTCCGGCTTCCGACACCGGCGGCCCGGCTGGCCGCCAATCATCTCGTTTCGCCGCGGCCTGGAACCGGCCGCGGCCTTTTTCGTCTGACGCGGTGCGACAGCACCGTGCCCCTCCGCCGCGGCCCCGCTCCAGCCGTGGCGTCCTCGGTTTCCTTTGACGCGGCTTGATGGCGTCACGTCCTTGAATTCCTTTCCATGGCGCGGCGAGATGACGCCGCGCATATGTTCTCCATGAAACCGCATGGTGCGACGGCACCACGCTCCTTCGTACCAACCACAAGAAAACATTTATGAAATAAGGAGGAGGGTCGGCCGTGGTTGTGTGGACCAGCCCCCTCGTGTTATTCGATAACAAATAGTCGAAAACCACGAAATTCGACATGCCAGAATCACGAACGGAATAATTTAAAATAAAACCCCTACCTCGATTTCAAGAGCGGAGCACGCCAACAAGCCACTGAAGACAAGCATCGCGGAGGTCGGGCGTCGCGAGAATCGAACGCCGATTCCGTTGACGTTGAGGTACGTCCGAAGAGGTAACGTCGCTGGAGAAGCTTCGTAACCTGACGGAGAAAGCTCGAGGAGGAAGCGGCGTCTCCTTTCGGTGACACGGGAAGAAGATCGAAAGAAGCGACGTCGTCGATCTTCGGAAACACACCAGTTGGAAAGAAGATAAGAGACGTCACGCCTTTCTCTTCTTATGGTTACATCGTTCTTCGTCGGAGCCTAAGTGTTCTTCGCTTTCTTCGTCATGGTCGAAGAAGAAGAAGAAAGCTTCCCAATCCTCTCAAGGCGGCAAAAGAAAACTAACCAAAATAAAATAAGTCTAAGGCTTATTTTATTTACACAACTAAACCAATTTGAATTTCGAAAGTTTGTAATTATGCCACTCTTCTTAATTAATAACACAAGTTGTCAAAATTAAATAGAGGAGGAGTTATTGGGAGTTTAAAGGGGAGTTGAAGAGTTAGGGTTCGTGTGGGCCCCACCACACTTAATTCTCTCAAGGGAGGTTAAGTGGGTGTGGGTCCCACCCCTAACTCCCTTTGGGAGGACATAACCAACATGGTTTAAAAAAAATAAATTGTGTTCACAATTTATTTAACTTCTTCAAATTTTCCCCAAAACTAACTTTCATCACGCATAAAACGCAACCTCGGAAAAGGTCTCCTTAAGCGAATATTGGCGATGCGAGTTCATCGGTGCCCTCAGAATTCGATTCTGGGCACCGGTTCAAAAGTTATAAAAACCCGCTCGTTCGTTCACTGAGCGTACCCGAGCCAAACTTCGGAAATTGATTCCGGGAACACCGGGCCTCGGAATCAGGTGCCGTCAGAAACTGCGTTCTAGTAAAATTCCAAAGAAAATTTAGAAAAAAATTTCCTTGAAATTTCCGGGACTTTACATTACTCCCACCACAGGGCTTTACGTCCCCATAAAGCTTCAACACAAACTAGGGATACAAATGAGGAAACTGAGCACGCATCTGAGCCTCCCGCTCCCAAGTGCTCTCCGGGAGGTTCCCGTGCTGCCATATGATGCACACTAGAGGAATCGACCGTACACGTAGGACCCGCTCCTGTTGATCCTTGATCTCCACTAGGACCTCTATAAAATTCTCCCCATCGTCAACGTCAAGCTCCCCATGGTCAATGTTGTGCGTCGGGTCGTGCATGTATCTCCTCAGCTGAGATACGTGGAAGACGTCGTGCACCCGGTGCAACTGAGGTGGTAGAGCCAGGCGATAAGCCACCTCTCCAATCCTGCTGAGGACTTGGAAGGGTCCGATGAAGCGTGGGGATAACTTGCCGCCCCGACCAAATCTTCGTAAACGACGTCGAGGTGAGACACGCAAGAAGACGTGGTCACCATCCTCGAACTCTAGTGGCTTCCGCCTCCTGTCAGCGAAAGACTTCTGTCAGCTCTGAGCTGTCTTCATCCGCTCCTGGATGACCTGGACTTTCTCTATCGTGGCATGGACCATCTCTGGTCCCACAAGAGCTGCTATGATTTCTTCTTTGCCGATAAGATAAATCCAGTCTCATCCCTTGGATGAACCACGTTCTTTGCCAAATACAGTCAATCTGACATGGATGATACTAATCCATACTAAGGATGACATCGTAAGGCCTCGACGCTACTACCAAGAGATCCAACCATTACTCTCGCCTCCAAGGGTTGAGTCACACTGTCGGCATCAGTGTGTGGTAATTGGGTCTCCTCCATTAGGTGTCTCACAAGTGAGGGTCAAGTCAACAGTCAAAACTGGAACCTCTTAGTAACAACACAAAAGAGGGCAGGAATGAAAACATCACAAAGGTATGCGTCTCTTATTATTGCAGCTCATAATACAAAGACGCTACACAATAACAACAAGGAACTAGAAGTACAAAAGACACATCCACTAGTTCTGCTCCTGTCGATTTGCTCCCAGAGCTCCATGATCAAAGGCCTCTACTGCCTGAAGCTGAGCTCTCGCATGTCCTCCAACTCCCTGTGGTCGGGGCGGACCTCCTGGTGGTGGTGGTGGAAACACCTCGAAGTGTCTCCCACCATTGGCTACTCGGCTAGCTCCTCTGCCTCGTCTGCCTGCACCCTGCGGAATACCGTGGCCTAACCTCTGTCTGTGAGGTCCCTCTACCACCTGCTGCTCATCTGTAAGACGAGTCGGGCAGTCTCGAGCCATGTGACCTCGCCCGCTGCATGCGTAGCAATGATTTCCCCTCGTGTAGCTGGCTCTCTTTCATGTGCCCCGCACAAACGAATCTTCATCCAGTGACTGCCCATCTGATGTTCTGGGCCGCTTGGACCTCTGCGTCACCTGTCTACTGCCAGCTGCAGAAGACCCTGCTACGGGACATCCTGCGGAGGGCCCTGTCACTGGAGCCTGCTCGGCGAGAAAACTCTCCACTAGAAGGGCTCTCTCCAACACCTCTGCCTGTGTCGGAATGTTGATGGAGATCATCGAATACCTGATCTCATGCCTCAGTCCCTGCTCGAAGGTCCGGGCCCGGATGAACGAGTCTCGTACCATGTCTGTGGAGTAGCGCGAGAGATCAGTAAATCTCGCCGAGTACTAGGCCACTTTCAAGCTTCCCTACCGCAGCTGAAGAAGCTCCTGAATGCGCACCGCACGGAGGGTGGATGGGACGAACTCGGAGCGGAAGATGCTCTCAAATTCAGTCTAGAGAAGAGATGTCTCGTCGTGCACCTGGAGCATTATGCTCCACCATATGCTTGCTGCTGCGTACAGGAGGCTCGCTGCGAGGATCACCATGAGGTCTGCTGGTGTCCTCACTAGCCTGAAAACTCGTACGACTACCTCCAGCCAGTCCTCGGCTACATGGGGGTCCATCTATCCTCGGATCCTGGGTAGTCGCTGAAGCTGAAACTCGTGCAGCGTGCTAAGGTGACGTGCATCGCCAACGGTTGGGGCTGGTAGCATCGGTGGCTCGGTGGGTAAAGGTACCGCCGGTTCCTCTGCTGACAAGGAGCCCTGCACCGAGGCCTCGTCGCTCGGTGGGTTGTCATCATGCTCGACTCTTGGAACCCTAGCTGGCTGCCGTCGTGGGGCCATCCTAAAAGAAACAGGTGCGCCGCGGTCAGAACAGTATACCTGGTGAGCTGACACAAGTAATCACAAAGAAAACTTGAACACACATGCAATCAATGTTTTCGTGCATTATGTCGGAAATCAGAAGTCAGGGTCCTGGTGTACGGATACGTCGGCCGCCACACCAACACTGGACTCCCTGGACTGATAACCACACCCAATACGCTAAACACTATTGCTTCACATAGAAGAATGATCAGAGTCTGTGGTAGAACCGAACACCTTTGATACAAATTTTTCACGACCCGTCCTCGGGTTCCGTGCCGTGACTACCCCATGCCCGCCTTCCATAGGCCAGGGGCTGGCAACTAGCACCAAGGCGTAAATCCCGATAAAAAGGGAAGACATTGCCTTTGTAAAGTAAACAAGCACCACAGAGTACAAGCCGAAGAAGTAAACACTAAGTAAAACAGAGTACAACTATAAGTGCGGAAAAGTAAGTGGGCCAGTATACAAACCCAATCTGAAAGTAAAGTACAACTCGAAAGGGAAAACAACAACTGAAAAGTTAAAGCTGCTACACCGAGCTGTCCACTGGAAATCCCACCTGAAGGGTGGGTACAGATAGCTCCACTGCTCCTCGGGTCCCACCGTCCGCTCCGAGCACGTCCCGCCCAGTGGTTCACTTCCAGGTACCATCCTGCTCTGCGATCCTCAACTACGATCAACACTGTCCGTCATCTACAACCAACACAACGTAGTGCGGGCATAACCCGTGCAGGGGTGAGTATAAGCTACTCAGTAGGGACCCCGAGACCCCCGAAGGTCTCCCAAAATCCACAAAGGATAACCACAAAAGAAAGTTACAATCATGAAGTAACAACCGACACTTCTTAGGTATATGCCCATACATATACATAAGTCATCAATTCCAGTACGCTCCAACCTCCGAGCCCAAGTACAACTCAGTCCACACAGGAAAGTATACGTATTCCACACCGGAAAGCAAAACGTAATCCACACAGGATAGCTCAACACAATCCACAAAGGAGAATAAACAGTAAATCCACACAGGATAGGTCAACAAAATCCACAAAGGAGAGTAAACAGTAAATCCACACAGGATAGTTCAACACAATCTACACAGGAAAACAAACAGGATTCAACTCACACAGAATACTTCGTCAAAAGGTGAAAGGGATGATCAAATATAGATACTGAATCATCTAAGCTGGGACCCACATAGGATACAAGACCAGCCGTCTTCATTGTTTCATTTAAGCTGGGACCCACATAGGATACAAGACCAGCACAGCTAGGACCCACATAGGATACAAGACTAGCTGTCTTCCTTGATTCATCTATACTGGGACCCACATAGGATACAAGACCAGTATTGAATCATCTAAGCTGGGACCCACATAGGATACAAGACCATCACAGCTAGGACCCACATAGGATACAAGACCAGCTGTCTTCATCGATTCATCTATACTGGGACCCACATAGGATACAAGACCAGTATTGAATCATCTAAGATGGGACCCACATAGGATACAAGACCAGCATAGCTAGGACCCACATAGGATACAAGACCAGTTGTCTTCATCGATTCATCTATAATGGGACCCACATAAGATACAAGACCGGTATTGAATCATCTAAGCTGGGACCCACATAGGATACAAGACCAACATAGCTAGGACCCACATAGGATACAAGACCAGTTGTCTTCATCGATTCATCTATACTGGGACCCACATAAGATACAAGACCAGTATTGAATCATCTAAGCTGGGACCCACATAGGATACAAGACCAGCACAGCTAGGACCCACATAGGATACAAGACCAGCTGTCTTCATCGATTCATCTATATTGGGACCCACATAGGATACAAGACCAGTATTGAATCATCTAAGCTGGGACCCACATCGGATACAAGACCAGCATAGATAGGACCCATATAGGATACACGACCAACTGTCTTCATCATTGCAGTCCACTGAGGATCTCTACACAATCATCGTCGTCGAAGTCGCAGTAGCAGTCACAACCAGCACTAGGGTTCCCGCACACTACAAGCTCATTCGAGAGGGTCCGCTCCACGAGCCGAGAGGCTGATACATCAACTGTCACAAATTCCAAAGTTGATGTATCCAAAAGATCTGTATCTTCAATAGGAACTCAACGCCGTAGACGGCGCGTTAATCGGATGCCCGGTCTGAGAGTTATTGGCTTTTTCGTTCGAGGGGCCCGGTTGGTTTTTAAGGCAAAACCAACCCGACCGTACTCCACCTACGTCCAAACCTCGGGCGGAGTATTCCAAAAGATCCGTCTCACTAAGAGGAACTCAACAAAGCTGAAGACACGTCAATCGGACGTCCGTAGCTCAAGATATGAGCGTTTCCGCTCCGAGGGCCCGGTTGGTTTCGTGTATGAACCAACCCGGCCGAACTCAAAGTATTCCTAAACCTTGAGTGCGATATATTTAAATGACCATCTCGATCCAAGGATCGCATCGCCGCTGACGGCGTGTCGTTTGGAGGTGCGTAGCCCGAGTTATGGGCATTTGAACCTAAACAGATCGGTATCGGGGGTATCGGGCCCGGGCCGACCCGGCCCAAGACCCCCCGGCTGGCCCAAACCGGGTCGACCCGCCCCGGACAGGGTCGGCCCAGCCTGAAACGGCCCGAACCGGCGGGGCGCGGCCCGGCGCGGCCCGGCTCGGCTGGGCACGACCCGGCCTGGCAGACAGGCCGGGCGCCGGTCCGGCACAGCGCAGCGCGCTGGGCGCGCTGCCAGCTTCGCCTTCGGCTGAGCTGTTTGAAAAAAACGGGGGGTGCTTCCCCCCTTGTGAACCTCCCCCCCCCCCCCCCCCTCATTAAGGGGGGCCATTTATGCAGGCTGGGGGAATTTATTTCCCCCGATTTTATCCTTTCCGGTCGGCCTGACCTGGCCGGACGGTTCCTTCTCAACAGGACCGGCAAAGGCGGGTCCTCTTCCGGCTTCTGACACCGGCGGCCCGGCTAGCCGCTGGTCATCTCGTTCCGCCGCGGCCCAGAACCGGCCGCGGCCTTTGTCGTCCGGCGCGGTGCGACAGCACCGCGCCCCTCCGCCGTGGCCCCGCTCCGGCCTTGGCGTCCTCGGTTTCCTTCGACGCGGCGCGACGGCGTCGCATCCTTGAATTCCTTTCCATGGCACGGCGCGACGACGCCGTGCATATGTTCCGCATGAAACCGCGTGGTGCGACGGCCCCACGCTCCTTCGTACCAACCACAAGAAAACATTTATAAAATAAGGAGGAGGGTCGGCCGTGTTTGTGCGGACCGGCCCCCTTGCGTTATTCGATAACAATTAGTCGAAAACCACAAAATTTGACATGCCAGAATCAAGAACGGAATAATTTAAAATAAAACCCCTACCTCGATTTCAAGAGAGGAGCACGCCAACAAGCCGTGGAAGACAAGCGTCGTGGAGGTCGGGTGTCGCGGGAATTGAACGTCGATTCCGTTGATGTCGAGGTGTGTCCGAAGAGGTAACGTCGCTGGAGAAGCTTCGTAAGCTGACGGAGAAAGCCCAAGGAGGAAGCGGCATCTCCTTTTGTTGACACGGGAAGAAGATCAAAAGAAGCGGCGTCGTCGATCTTCGGAAACACCTCGGCTGCGAAGAATAGAAGAGACGACACGTCTTTCTCTTCTTATGGTGACAGTGTTCTTCGTCGGAGCCTAAGTGTTCTTCGCGTTCTTCGTCGTGGTCGAATAAGAAGAAGAAAGCTTCCCAATCCTCTCAAGGTGGCAAAAGAAAACTAACCAAAATAAAATAATTCTAAGGCTTATTTTATTTACACAACTAAACCACTTTGAATTTCGAAAGTTTGAAATTAGGCCACTCATCTTAATTAATAACACAAGTTGTCAAAATTAAATAGAGGAGGAGTTATTGGGAGTTTAAAGGGGAGTTGAAGAGTTAGGGTTTGTGTGGGCCCCACCACACTTAATCCTCTAAAGGGAGGTTAAGTGGATGTGGGTCCCACCCCTAACTCCCTCTGGGAGGACATAACCAACATGGTTTAAAAAAAATTGTGTTCACAATTTATTTAACTTCTTCAAATTTTCCCCAAAGGTAACTTTCATCCCGCATAAAACGCAACCTCGAAAAAGGTGTCCTTAAGTGAATATCGGCACTGTGAGTTCATCGGTGCCCTCAGAATTCGATTCCGGGCACCAGTTCAAAAGTTCGAAAACCCTCTCGTTCGTTCACTGAACGTACCCGACCCAAACTTCGGAAATTGATTCCGGGCACACCGGGCCTCGGAATCAGGTGCCGTCAGAAACTGCGTTCTTGTAAATTTCAAAGAAAATTAAGAAAAAATGTTCCTTGAAATTTTCAGGACTTTACATATTAATAGAGAATAATAATTTTATCAAAAAATTTAAATTCATATATAAAGTTATTCCAATCCCATTTAATATGGGTAAAATAGATTTTTGAGAAACATTGTAGCCTAAATAGTTTTTCCATACTGTAATTAACCGATTATTCCAATGTAGATGACATAGAATAAATCTAGATTCTCAACTAAATTTTATGTTCCTTTGATTCATATGATCTCTTCTACATTCTCTTATAATTTAATCAAAGATAACTCATTATCTATATCTTATGTAGACTATGTTCTACATGAATATCTTTTAGGTTAGAATTTATTCAGGTGATCTCATCTTAAAAAACTTATTAGTTAGACTTTCTTCCCATTATCAATATTAACCTTCAAGGTTAGATTGGTCATATGTCAAATTGATGGAATATCACTTCCTAATGTTTCCATACTGGGAGAATGAAATGATTTTAAGATGGTACCTCAAAAAAATTTGGATATTATTTATCTTCCATGTGGAAAATTCATTTTTCTTGTTTTTTTTACTTTTTTAGTAATTAACACTTTAAATATAGAAGATGACTCATATATAGGCACATAATTTTCAAAAATTTCACTCATTTACTTGTAAGAATCATAAATTTTTGAAGATGAATCATTGAAATACATCATTTTTTAAATTCTCTTGTATAGAGTAAAAGTGACTCTAACTCAATGAACAATTACTCTTATTTTTTGATAGGATGGTCCTTAAAAAATGAAAAGTTACTATTGCGATATTAATAACTTAATAGAATTTACACTTGAAACATGTAAAATATTCTTATATTTTGACAAATAATTCTTCTGTTTTGAATAATGACTATCATATTCTTAGCATAAGATTCTTAACTTTTATTTTCTCTTTGTTTCTGTAACATTCAGAAATTTTCTTTTATCCTTCTTAATTGAATATGGAAATTAATTTTAAAACTTTTCTGCGTTACTTATAATTATTCTTCCACTAAAATTAAAATTAATTACTATTTTATTACATATCATCTAGAAATCTGACCTATTAATTCAAGCATATTTTTGTAAATTAAATAAAGAAATATTTTAAGTAAAATTTCATTGTTTGTTTTTTCAAATTAATTGAAAAATGATTAAATAAAAAAATATCAATTCTATTTAAAATATCTTTATAGATCAATATATTTTCAATTTACAGGAATTTATGTGTAAATATAAGAAAATTAAATGTGAATAATCCAAAAAATCATAAAAAATGAAAAAAATATTTGCATGATAACCACAACGAGGTTGGCTCAACATTGTTTATAAAATTGATTGGGAATATAATATATAATTTCAGTATAGTAACATTTATATGTTGCATAATTTGGTTCTTGATTTCAATGTGCAGCAAAATATTCACATTTTATCATTTCAAATAGTATTATTGAATATATCAAAAAAATAGTTTGTTATATATTAAAATATGACAAATATAAAAAAGATTGATCTCTTTGGATATACCTACATTTATTAAGGGGTATATAAATATATATTTTGAGATAACAATCTTGTGGATATCTCTTTCATTGATAATATTTTTTTAAATCACCAAAATACTAACTATTTGGTAACATTGAGAACTAATGGTTCATAGTATCTTTTTACAACACAAGAAAAACTAGTAAGATATATATGAGGAATCAATTAGAAGATCTCAAGGGTGATTTGGTGTTGTCTCTACTTCAGGGATGTGGTAATAAAGGTTCATCAATTTATAAATAAATATAAGAAAAAAATCATTGTTAATGAATACTGATATCATGTATCACTTTTTCAAAGAGTTTCGGGAGTATAGTGTGTTGAAGATGGACTTTAATAGAACTAGGGTAAAATTTGAATATGTTTTTTTAAACCAACTACATATAGACTCATTTTTGAAGATGAGGTTGATGATATAATTTTATCCTAAATGACTTCAAGTCTATTTTATGGTGATTTCTTCCCATATCTTATTATATTTTTTATTTTATTTTTTTTCAAAAAGTGTGACAAAATAAATGCAATGATTTTATTTTTCCTTTAGGGGATGAATATATTTTGGGGGAGTTTTCAAAAGTGGAATTCTATAATTCATTTTTTTTTGTGTGGTTCAAGAATTGTGTGAACTATTTTAATAATTTTCATAGGAAAATGTGTATGATTTTTATGTTATTCACTTGCAAGAATAGTTTTTAGGAGTATTGAATGTGGGAGTTTTGGAAGAAGTTAATGTATGTTAAACTAAAATATTTCATTGGAATTTTCATTCATTGATCATGTTTCTTAAACCATGTTCTCTAACATTATATTAGATTTATTGGATGATGAATCATGGTAATGTTGAAAGGGTTTCTCATATTTAAGTGATGATAATAATTTAATATAAATAGTTATTGTTTGAATTATATGGTTCACAAAACTAATGGAGAGATTGGTAATTCCCTGCTAAGGAAAATTTTTGTGATCAATGAAATTGAAATTATTTTTTCGTTTGAAGAATATGTATCCTATAACATTAATGTGTTTTCAAAGGTGTATTTTGTTGAAGTGATGTGAATGTGAAGTGGATACGATAAGTTTTTTATTTTTTAGCATATCAAAAAAAAATAGATCAATGGATGAATCATATTATATCACAAATAATTCATGGTTTTTCAATTGATGAAAACATTTTTAGGATCATGGAAGTGTTTAGAATATCTTTGTTATTATGAATATCGAGTAATAGAGATGTTAGTCTGTGATTGATGAAATCATACTGTAATTATATGCAATGGCTAGTCATTATTATGGACATATGTTCCCTTAAAAATTTGTTTTATATTATATATTATTATAGACATGAATCAAATATAGAAATAAACAAAAATTTATTTCATTAATAGATAGTTTTATATTAGTCATCAATGAAAACCATGAAAATTTGAAATATTACAATGTGGAAAATATTAAATAAAAAATTAGAATGAGAAAAGATGGATTATTCTAATCTTCTAGTATTATCACCCACATTAAAAAATTTAGAAAATATACAACATATGAATAACCCAATTAATAAATTTGAAAAGGAAAATATTTAACCGTGGGAGTAATAATAGTGGAGTATGAATGATTTAATTATGTTGTATTTATATTATGTAATATGATCGTTGGAATTGTTATTTGACCATTGGAATAGTAACTAAATTGTAAAGAATATTATCCCAGCCATTGATAATATTATCCTAACCATTAAAAGAGTAAATTATCCTCAAGTTAATATAATTTAATATAAATAATATTTCTCATGAATAATTTCTGAAAATTTAACCATCATAATTCCAAAAAATACATATAAAAAAAACTCAAATAAATTATAGACAATTTTTAAATATAAATTATTTTAATATATTTTATAAAAGTATATTTTTTATGACAATAATTAATATTAAATATGATTGAAAATTATTTTGATAAAATTACATTAAATTTCAGAATCAAGAACTAACAATTTTCTATTGGTGTTTCTTTGTAATTTTCTAAAATTCATTAATTTCTATCTCAAAGTAAAAATATTTTTCTTCATAACCATTGTATTTTAAATTACATAAATCATGATGTTATATTGACTTAATAAATTATATAAATCATTTCTCTACATAAAACACATGTAATTTTATAAATAATATATTTTATTACAATAAAATATTTCTTAAAAAACCTAAAAAGTATTTTCAAAATCCTAAATATTGAATTATATATATATAATAATATTTTGGTGATTTATTTACATTTATTTTTTAATAAAATAATAATTTATTATTATAATTTATTTTATAGTATTAAAATCTTGTTTTTTATTTGAAATATTTTTTAATATCGAAAATATAACTATTTATTAGTTTCCCTTGGATATGATTTATAATTCATTATTATAACTCAAAAAACCAATCTCCTCAAGTATAAATAATGCATCACCCATCCCTCTGAAAACCACATAACATCCACTTAACATATCCAAATACCATCCCAAATCTCCACTCTCAGTCCCCATAAAATCGTTAGGGATGATTTTGGGTAAAAACATCCATGCTTTTTAGAAGTAAAGGGTCATTGAAAAGGGACATATTCAGGAAAGAGGTAATTCCCTTATGTCTTTTTCTTTAGTTTTTCTTTTCAAATACATAACATTCCATTTATTTCCTTAATAAAATTGTATTTAAGATAGATAAAAATTATTTTAAAATGATCATGATAATTTAATTATCCTATTAAAGTGTTATAAGAAAATATTATATACCTCATACCTCATCATCAAACAATGTCTCATTACAATTTAGTTCACCACCAATGACGGTCTTTAAAATTCATTTCTTTTCACTGTCCATTTGGTTGGATATAAACTATTACATATATTATATAAATGTTAAAATATAAATATTCCAATTATTATAGAGTTATTATTAATAATGTATAAATATAAATCAAGCATGTTCATTAAATAAAAGGAATATGTTATATTTTAAGGAAAATGTGGCATCAAAACGTTTTACCCTTAACAAATGGAATTAAATAGTGGAATCCAATGATTTAAATTGATCAATTTTAAATAAACTAAGATAATTTACCTCTAGTTACACATTTTGATGAACTTATGTTTATTATCTAGGTGTCAAAAAAGAAATCAAATAAATAGGGATTTAAGGTATGTGGATTCTTGAACTCAAATCCTTCTTTTTTTGGGTTATCTCCTCCATCACCTTAATTTATATATTGATTTTATTATAATGCGGTTAAATGTCATTCCACTATTATTTATTTCTATTTTTTAATACATGTTTCTACCCTTTAAATATGTTTTCTAATTACTTTACAATGATTTTTTAAAAAAAATATTAATTTTTCAGGCATCTCATTAACTCCTCATGATTTGTTTCTTATTAAATAAAGAACGATAGGGTTTTATGCCAAAGAATTATTTCCTTCATTCATTTGAGTACCTAAAATTTTATTTGTGAAATTCTTCTTTACAAGGACTTTATATTACCCATTCCTTTCCATTGTTTTTTTTCTTAACTACAATTGTTGTACGTTAACTTTCCATGTAGCATGCATGATTACGAGTATTTTGTGAAGTGACAGGTAGGCCCATTATTATATAACTCTCTAATGCCCTGGGTAATGTGATAAACCTCATGATATTATGTGTATTATTCATGAAAATGATGATATAACTATTCATAAATATGATTTTTTTGAGTTATGCACATATATTATGTATGAGCTAGATGCATGATTTTTCACCAATATGGGTTGTATTTGACCACTATATTATAACGTTTCATTATTATGTATATTCTAATTTCTAATACATTAACAAATTTTTCCCTCGTGATTATTATTAGTATCTTTTTCGTATGATATGAAGATGTTTATTATTTTTACTCGTGTAATATTGATTCATGTTCATTATTCCTCTCCAATTATAAAAAACTTTTACTATGAATTTAGCTCACCCTTTTCATTGATGTATGTCCTCAGGTGATTACATGTATTAAGGTGATTGTGAGATATTTTAATATAATAAAGTAGAATGACTTTATAACATCCCATTACCTATTCATCAGGTACACCATTAACCTCGTAGTGTTTTCCCCTCTCTTTAGATTGGGAGGATACCTATAATGGAAATGTCAGAGAATTGTTAGATTTTCCCTAATAACCATTTGTTTCTATAGGATTTAATGTAGTTAAACATCGTGTACCTATGATACATATTGTGTGATGGGTACGATATGCACGTATTGAAAGTATAGATCTTGTTGTGAATTGCTACACATCATGAATGGTGGTTACACATTGTGTATGGTTTTGATGATATATTTATTAATCCGAGGCTATTGGTTTTTCAGAATATATTTGATGTGGAAGTTACATGTCGTGAACCAAGGTTACACATCGTGTAATGTCCCACATACTGTTTTTAAAGATAGTGTGTGATTTTTTTTCAGTTCCTTCATCTATTCTTTATGGATCTCGACCTAAGGTAGTTACAAGGCATTTTTCACAGACTCAAACCCTTCTAGATTGATCTGTTCGACACTCAATCTCTATTTCAGTTGTGGTACATCTCTAAAAGTTAGTAACATTTTTGTTCCTTCATTCCCATTGATCATGGTTTCATCGTTGGGTGGTGTCCATAGATCCCTTTGTCTAAGGTTTTTTATTCTTTGTGGGTTCATCTAATATAAATTGTTAAATATTGTTCTGAAGGCCTTTTCTTCAATCAGTCATGGTGTGGTGGCCATTCATCTTTGAGTTATTTAGGTTTCCTCTCTTTGGATTACCCAATGTACTCTAAATTGAATAAATATTGATTCATTTTTTATTCTAGGGCCTTCATTGAAGTAATTGGGTTTTGTTGATTTTGGATTCTATTGCGGGCTTGTGTGGACAATGTTTTGAGGTAGGTGGTTTTGTCCCTAGGCTATATTGAAAAACCTAATTGTTTTCATTATAAATTATTTTATATATTTAAATTGGGATGATGAATTAATTCATTTAGAAAATGGATTTTTATGAAAATTAGTTTTTCAATATTTATTGACAAAATGGAGGGAAATGGGTATTTTAAAAGAAATGAAATAGAATTTTTTTAAATGGGTTTGAAATTATTTTTAATAAATTAGAATGAATTTTGGAAAAGAGAACATGGGTTACCTTGGGTAAGTAGGTGGAAGGTTTAGTTTGGGGTCATCATCCATTGTTTTGTGATTAAAATGAGGGTTTTGTCATGGGAATTTCCACTGTTTCCTAGGCCTGCTCTTCTAGGGGATCAATATTGAAAATTTGTGGGGTTTAATCATGAGGTATTCCTCTACTTACTAGGCCTACGTCTGAAGATCATAATTCGTTCACTAAATAGATTTATTAATGTATTATTAGTCTACGGCCTGGACCTGTAGTATTCCATGGTGTTGTGATACATGTGCTTCTGTTTTTTATTTCATGGATTTTTAATTCAGCCTTGATATGAATATTTATACTTTTGGAAAATGATATAGAAAATGTATTTCAAAATTGATTTACCTTATTTTGTTTAGAACTGTGTAAAAAGGTAAAGCTTTACTGTGTTTTTTATAAACTTTCTTTACAATTTATCCTGAAATGTTTTATTTAAAATGATCATACATGGATTTTTATACATAAACTGGTTATGGAACACCTAGGTGGGATCCTACTAAGCCTGTTAGCTCACACCATACAGACCTCTTCAGTGGTGCATATAAAATTATTTTAATTCCAATGTAGGGAAATACAAGGGGCCATAGTGATGCAGTGAGGCTCATGGCAGTGAGGCTCATGGCTGTGGTTGGGTAGCATGTTGTGATATGGTGGGAGTCTATCCCTACCATCGTTTCATGTGGCTATTTGGTTTTTGGTCATTTTTTGTTGGACTTGACTTGGAATGATTAGATGCATTTTTAGTTGTCTCTTTCTGCTATTTTCTAAAAGTTATAGAATATAAATATTGATATTCTACTTTTGCTTCTTCCTATTATATATATATTCCATTTAGTTGTTCATGTTGGAAAAAATCATTCCCTATGTAGTGTTGTTAGATTATCAGGTGCCTGCCACCAGCCCATGGGGTTCAAGAATTTACCTTCATGATGGTGACAGATTGGATTGGGTTTCGGGTTTGAGGGAAACATGGTTCGGTTCGTTAATGTTTGGTATCATAGGAATTATATCCTCATGATTCATTTTCTTGGGAAATCTATTATACTACAAATATGATTTTTGGGACTTCATAGGTATGTTATAATGAGTTCATGGATAGCTATTATCATAATGAGACTCATGTTTGAATGGCATGTAACGATGAGTTTCTGTAATATTGGGTTTCTTTTTAAAAATATCTGATTTTTTATATGGTTTTCTAGTTTGAACTTTTATTTTTTCTATTTTCTGATCGTTCTTTTTTTTCAATGTACAACAACATTCCTCTCAGACATCTTCCATGAACTCCTTGTGAAGGTGCAGTTGATACTCCCCCTTGGGAACCCACCTATAGATCAGAATATCATCTATACTATGATATGGGTAGTCTAAACTCATGATCAAGATTTACCAAGACATCAGAATGTTGTGGTTGAGGAATAACTAGGAGCTGGATGAGAGAGATATCGATCGCGGGAATTCTTAAATGAGAAGACAACATCCTTTAAAGTAATAACATAACCACATGAGGTGGAGGACTGGATGGATAATATTGATGCAATTTTCATCTTTATAGAGACTCCTAATAACCTCAAGATGAAGTGTGTAGTGTTCATAATAAAAGGGTTTGGTAAATGATGTTGGGATTCTATTGTCCAGGCAAACAGACACATGGTCTGGGATTGGATGGGTTTCATACCCCTATTTCATCATTAGTTTTTTCTAGAGTGTCTGATGATAGAGAAGTATCTAGATTTTCTGTATTTAAAATGGGAGTTTTTTAGGTGTTGGCACACATCAATAATTTTATGAGCATGTCTATTTCCCTCGTACATGGTTAAGAATGACTAGTTGAAGTCACAAAAGTTCATACAGGGGGTGGGCCTGAAAATCAGATCACATGTTTTTATGCATAATTTTCCATCAACGCAGAGATGGTAGGTAGAGAAATGATAGAGGAAATGAATATGGCATAAAAGGATGGATTTTAGACCTCTTCTCTTCCATCAGGAGGAAGCTTCAGTGGAACACATGGGAAGAATAAGATGTTGCAAGATCATCATTGGAGTAGTGGATGTGTGTCTCAGCAGTGAGCCTCCTCTAAACCATGTGTATCAATGGGTAATGTGCCTCTAACTTTCTATCAGTTTGGTAAGTGAGGACACACCATAATTTCTTTTCCTAGTTCCATGATGTCATGAAACAATTGTGGATGCATTGGACACTTATTGCACTCTTATTAGTCTATGAATATGCCTTATTATGGTGAAGGTTCGTCTGATCCAAAAGTTACTGCGGTGCAGTCAGAAACATCAATGTCTTTAGGGCACCATCCAAAGGCCTCAAGAGTGAATCATTTTCGTGCTATAGATGAATGTACAATAGAAGTTAATAAAGGTTCAAAACAGTGTGAGGTACTTTGTTTATAGCATATTGAGTAGCAGTTTCTTTATTTGACACTGGTGTCTCCCAATCATTTATGTATTCACATATTATAGTAGATAATAAAAATCCAACAGAAGTTACGTCCTTTACAATGGATTTAAATAAACTCTGGTTATGAGGAAATATGAGGGGTTTAAGTGTCCTTCTTCTTCATTTAAAATGTCCGATATTGAGTTGGTCTACGATTTTATCATTGTTGATGTAGTTATTTCTGATGTCATCATTGGTATAGATAGGATTTTATATCATTCAGTAGAGGTTGATTTTTATCATTAGTTTGTTTCATTTCATGATGGATATGGGAGATATCGTGTGTTTCAGGTAGAGTGGGATGCAAGGTTAGTTTGTGTAGGACCACCCCAACCCGAGGTCTGGGGCTTGTCTATTGTTGTTGCATTTGATCTCGATGATGTTTCTTATATTGATTATCTTCTCATTGTTTGTCAAGTCTTTCCTGATTTTTTATGATATGTTTTCTTCAGTATTCCTAGAGAGAGAGGTGGTGTTTATGATTGGTCCTTACCATGTATGTAGCATATATATATACCTTCCTATCATATGGAACCAGAGGATCTTAAATAGCTCAAGATTCAATTTCACGAGCTGTTAGAAAAAAAAAATTCCCCACGGGCATCACCTATGATATTTTCTAAGAAATTAGATAGTTGAAATCATATATATGTATACTATTAGAAGTTGAACCAGAAAATGGTTTGGGAGAAAACCCATTTGACTCAAGTAAATGATCTGTTTGATAAATCAAAGCGGGGAAGTGGTTTTCAAAGATCGATCTTTAGTTGGGTTATCATCAGCACATAGTTCGGGAGTCAGATAATAAAAATATAGCCTTTTAGAAAAAGTATAGCCATTATGAATATCTTTTGATTCCTTTTGATCTAACTAACCCTCCCATAATTTTTAGGGTTTTAATCAATCAGATATTACATCAATATCTTGACATGTTAGTGGTAGTGTTCATGGATTGTATTCTAGTTTATTGATAATCTGAGAGTGAGCACGGGCAGCATATGAGTTTATTTTTGAAAATTTTATGAGTCACCATCTGTTCAGAATTTTTTTGAAATATAGTTTCTAGATTCAAGAAGTGAAGTTCATTGGGGAATTGAATCTATCATGATGGATTCTCAGTTGATCTAGAAAAGATAAAGGTTTTTTGGTCATGGAAGTAACCATACAATGTCTTTGAGGTACAATGATTCCATGTCCTTTTCAGATAATTTTCATGGTTTATCACGGACTTCCCTAAACTGGACTCACCATCGAATTCCCTTTCCCAGAAAGTGGTGAAATTAACTTGGGATGAATTCTTATGCAGGTGACCATGTTGTAGCTTATGGATATCTTCAGCTTCAACTTCCTAATAAGAACTTCTCAAATCATAATTTAGAGATGGCTGTAATCATGCATGCGTGTAACTATTCGCGGAACATTCTTTTTGGGTAAAGATCATGGTCTTATCTGGCCATTAGAGTCTATGTTATATCTTTTCTCAAAAGGACTTGAATCATAGGCATAAACAATTGGTATAATACATTCAGACATTTGAATTTAAATTGCATACACCCCAGGAAAGGGGAATTTTGTTGTAGATGCTCTAAGTAAGAATGTACCAATACAGGCTATCCTAGAATGGAAGGAGGAGTGGAGACTTATATGGATTTTTGATCTGTTTCACCTTGATTCTTAGAAGGATTTTACAGGAATGGTTCTTTCTAGTGATCAGTTGACATTATCTCTCATGGGGTCTATTTTTCATATTAAACAGTAGGTTGATGATTTTCAGAAAACTTGAAAAGTCATTCTTAGTGGGGAGACTATTTCTGGTTGGTCTCTCCCTTCCTATGGTATGCTTCAATTCGGGAAAATATTTCCATTTCAGCATCTATAATGAGTTCAGTCTTGTTTGATTGTCACAGATCTTCATGGGATTTTCATCAAGGCATAAAGAAGATGTATTATGACATGAGGAATAGTTCTTGTGGCTGGTTATGAAGTGTGACATCATGGAGTTTGTGTCTCACTTTACACCTGCTAATGGATAAAGGTTGTACACATGAAACCTTCTGGTTTTATTCGTCCTCTACTAGTGCAACGTGGAAATGGGATGAGGTAACCATGTATTGTTTTTTGGATTATCAAGGACTCCCTGAGGGAAAAATTCAATCTTGGGCATTATTGATTGGTTGGTGAAGTCTTCTCATTTCATTCCGATCAAAGACACTACTAATGTTAAAGATATGGGTAAGTTGTATATGCAATAGATTGTGATGTTACCCGGGATTCTTTATTATTTTGTTTTAAATAGGGATCCTATGTTTACATTGTCATTTTGGAGGAGTCTTCCAGAGGTGATGGGAACTCAAGTCAAGATCATTATATCTTACCATCCATAGACAAATGGTCAAATAGAAAAATTAATTCTGATCATGAAAGATATGCTATGTTCATGTGTATTAGATTTTGGAGGACCATGAAATAATCATCTAGGACTAGTCGATTTTTTTATAACAATAGTTATCATTCTTCAATCAGAATAGATCCCTTCATGGATTGTCTGTTTGCCCATGTAAATCACTTCTTTGTTGGGATGATGTGGGTGAAGTATCTTTAGTTAGACCTAGTATGGTTTAAGAAAAATTCATGATGATTCAATATGTTCATTAACTTCTGGTTGGATCACAGAGTTGATAGAATTCATATGTGGATTTGTGGAATCATTCTATGGATTTTTCTATAGGTTATTGTTTTTTCATGAAAGTTTCTCTTCGGTTGGGTCATCATCAACTTGGAATGTAGGGAAAATTGTTTCAAATATATTTTTCACCATTTTTGGTCATTATGTAGCTCAAATAATTTTCATAATGGTTAGAATAGTCAGTTCAATTGATAGATATTCATGATTTTTCCCATATATCTCATCTCAGAAAATATCACCCTAACCCCACCCACATTTTGAGTTGTGAAGAAATTTAATTAGAGCCAAAAGAATCTATTCTAGAGAAACTAATAGATATTGTTGAATCTAAAGTGAATGTCTTGGGAGGGTTGTCAATTATGTTGGTCGGGGATCTATGAAAATAAGGATCAAATTATCACGAGACTTTGGAATGTGAATCATTGATGATATATTAATGTCCTCATCATTTTCTGAGGATTACTTTTTCCACGTGACTTCCCTAGGATGGAAATTCATTATGGTGTGGTGTTTGTAACATCCCATTATCAATTCATCATGTATTACCTCAACCAAATCATGGTTTTCTAATCCATGGATATTTGTAGGATACCAATAATGGTGAATATAGAGATTTGTTGGATTTTCACTAATAATTGTTTGTTTCTGGAGGCTACAGAGAAATTACATGCCGTGTAACTATGCTACATGGCATATAATGGGTTCTGAATGTATGTTGTGAATGAAAATATCACGTTGTCAAATGATATATGTCGTGAATGGTGATTACATGCCTTGTATGGTCTTAATGACATATTTTTAATCTGAGGCAATGGGTTTATCATTGTATATGGGATGTGCCCGTTATACTCCATGAACCTAGGATACACAGTGTGTAATAGCCCCCATTAGGGTTTTAAAGATGACATGGGGATTTTTTATTTCAATTTTTTTCCAGTTTTTCATTTCTCTCGACCAAAGGAAGTTCTATGACATTTTAGAAAGACATAACAACTTCTAGAATTATATTTTCAACACATGATCTCCAATACGGTTGTGGTTCATCTTTCCAGGTGATTCAACATTCTATTCATTCATTGCATTTGATAATGGTATCATCGTTGGGTGGTGTATTTGGATCCATTTCTCTAGGTTTGGTGATTATTATTGGTTTCTTTCTATATATGTTGAGTGATCTCATTCCATCGGCCTTTTCTTCCATTGGTCATGGTGCAGAGCGAATTCATCTTTTAGGTATGTAGCATTCCTCTATTCCACTAACACCAGGTCTTATCAAATGAATCAATCTTGATTTGAATTTTATTCTAGGACCTTCATTGATGTTGTTGGGTTTCATTGATTTTGGATTCTTTTTTGGGAATTTGTGACCCAATTTTTGAGGTAATTGGTTCCGTATCTATACTATATTGATGAAATAATTTATTTTTCACTATAATAGGTTTTCCATGTTGAAATTGGAATGATTATTTTGTGTTTGTTGAAACTGGTTTTTTATGAAGAAAGGTTTTTCCCTTGTTATTGATAAAAGGATAGAAAATGGCTATTTTGAAAGAATTGAAATTGAAATTATGAAATGTTTTTGAAATGGTTTTCAAAGCATCCGAATAAATTGTGAATAGAAGAATGTATGTTACCTTGGGTAAAAAGGTGGAAGGATTAGCATGGGGCCATTATCCATTGCTTTGTGATTATCAAGGAGTATTGTCTTGGGGAATTCCTATGTTTCCTAGGACCATAGTCCTAGGGGACTGATATTGAAATTTTAGGGGATTACTCATTGTTAATTCCTCTGCATCCTAGTCATGTGATCTATGTTGAATGTTTGCGCAATTGATATATTTATTATGGAACAAGTATTTTTCCCTCTGGACCTATAGTATTTTTGGTGTTTGATACATATGCTTTATTTATTTATTAGAATTCTAAGTTATCCTTGATATGAATTTTAATTCTTTTAGAAAATGATATGGAAAATGAAATTTTAATTTGATATAGCTTCTTTTTTTAGAATTGTGGAAAAAGGAAAATATATACAATGTTTTCTATAAAACGGCCTTACTGCATTTTATCCCTTTTTTATTTAAAATTAGAATATAGGGATTTTTATGTAGAGACATGTTATGGAATGCCTTGGTGGGATCCTACTGGGCTAGTTATCTCACACTATGTGCACCAATTTGGTGTTGTGTAGAAATTTGTTTATCTATTAGTGCATAGAAAGGAAGGCATTGTAGTGAGATGGTTTGGTTCGTGTCAGCTAGTTGGGTAACTAGAGGTGAGATGGTGGGAGTCTGTCCCTAGAATCATTCGGATTAGCTGCTGTTTTTTGGTCCTTTTCTATTGGACATGTATTGGTGGTATTAGTGACTTTTACAATCATATGTGTCCTCTATTTTCCTATAGATTGGTAATATATATCATTTTTTCATTCCACTATTTCTTCCTATTATATATATATTTATATGCCATGCGGTTGTTCAGTTTGAGTTAAATTATTCCCTCAGTTGTGTTGTTCAATGCCTGAGTTCTTGTCACCAACCCATGGGGATCGAAAATGCCCTTTGGATATGTGACATATCGGGTCGGGTGTTGGGTTTCAGGGAAACCTAGGTTGGTTAATTACATAGTTAAATAGTGTTTATGTTTTATTATTATAAAATCATGTAGGTGCATAATTTTACCAATACACTAATACTTTGGTTCCTAGATTGTATCACAATTATTGTTTTCATATTAAATGTTGTATAATAGTCATGAAAGAATATATTTGGGCGGCTTTAGAAGGTACGAAAGAACTATTTGTTTAATTTTGGAATTAGGACCAAAAAATGTTACTAAAACCCCTAAGTAAATGTCTATATATTGCTAAACATACTAGGTTTTTGTAAATTATAATAGTGTGTGGCTTTCATGCAATGAAATATATTTTTGGATATATAGGTGGATGTGTCTCTAACACAAATAAATGTAGGTGTAATAAACCCAAAAAGGATATACTGGTTATTAACTCAATCATGACCGCATTCATGACAAAGAGGACCTAAGACACACTAGGATTAACCCTCCCTGAGGATATATATTGGTTATTCAAAAAATCTATACAAATAAATATCAATAATATATAGATAATGATATTGTTTCTTTGAATTTTAGAAATGGATTCAAGTATATGATCCTAGAAACATTATTTGGAAAAAATATAAAATATAGGAATCTCATAAGACTCGACATTCAAATTAATTTTCACATGGGAATAAATTATTTATTCCTTATTTATTAAATTATGTATGTTCAAAACATTTATATTTTAAAAAATTTTGGGAACCAAAAAAACTAGACTTACAACCCGTGTGTGGGACAATGAAACAATTGTAAAAACAACCTTCCTTATTCAATGGGATATTGTAACATCTCAGCATAAATTATCCTATATCGGTTACCTGATCATGTTCTTCACAAAACCTCAAGCACACCTCCTCTTACTCTAGAGGTGGTAGACTAACAATGTGGGTTTAAAATGGAAATATAACCCCACTATACCCCTATATCTTAGTGCACAACCAAGATTAGGTAATCAAACATCACACACGCTAGAATAAATAGAAGCCATAAATGAACTAAATCATGAGAATTTTTTTATATAATGAAATAAATTTAGGATTGAATAACCCTTCTATACATATGACATGGATTGATTGTTGGGCCATTCACATATAAAAATTAAAAAATAGAATAAATTCATCATGATCTACTACCAACTCTGATCCATATCACATACATAGTCTTTAGTATCGTATCTTACTGCTCCATCCCTGTCATCAAAATCCACATCAGAAGCCTGCCAAATCATGAAATCATGGACCATCATTCTTTTCATCATTCAGCAGTGATCAACTTGAATGATGATGTAAGATATACACACACATCAAGGTATAGGTACATGGGGTGATTAATAAACATCAGTAGGCCACCAAAAATAGTAGGCCAATAAGATACTTTCAAAAGTGAATTCTCATCAAATATGACTATTTGGAATACATATAATAAAACAACACTACCGTTAAACTGGAGGTCCATGACCACGATTGACCATACCCACTATGACTAGTGTCTGAATGTCTTTGAGGACTTCTCAAGGACCATGAATTCTAAATAACATTCGGGCTCCAAAAATATTTCTACCCTAACCAAACATCATGAAATAAATCATTATCTTTTACTTGGAACCTTGATTGACAAGTCTTAGGTTATCATTCCACGATAAAGTGAAACAAAAACCAAGAGCATCATTCAAACCTATATCCCACATATCAAAAATAATAGTGCTTGGAGAATTAGTCTAGAACCCATCTCTACATTATCACAAGTGGTTACCAAATAATCTATCTAGATATGGACCAAAGATGAGGATCCTCGGTCCTATATTCTATTAATAATGGTATTCCATCAATTCACAAAACATCACACTAAATTATAAAACATAGTGTATACTATTAGTGTTCTAAGTCTCAGTCTGAAACAAGATAAATATGGTTATTGTTCATGATCAGAGCCTCAATCCAACATCTAAATCACATATGGGGATCATCATATCCACCATCTATCCATATTCAAAATCAACATTCCTTGAACATTGGTCCAACACTCAAACTATAACAACAATCGATACTGATATAGAGTATCATGTCCAGCCTCCCAAGAACTGGATGTGTAATGTCATGTTAAACATATGGAACAAGGCATGGGGAATTCCATGTTTAACATTATCAATATTAGATGTGGAGAAGCATGTCAGAAATCTAGAATAATATCCCCAGAACCTCATTCCAAACCCTCTAAATTATGAATACCCATATTATTAAATCCTAACCATAATAATGGTATCCCAACCATATCACAACATACCTATGTTGTAACCTCAACATTCACTTACATATCAAGGGCTTAAAAACTCTCAATCCCATCATTACATCATAGCTTCAATAGATAATAAATTGGTTTAGGTCCCAAGGAACACCGATAAACAAAGCATCCCAACACTCGCACCAACTCAAGATTAGTCGATTAATTGGGCGCCCACAATGCCCTTAGAGTTAACACACAATATTAGGAACAACTCTTTGATCCTCAAAAAAGTACTAAGTTGGAGGCATCCCACTTTGAATTCTTTAGGTCAATCTTTATAGGAATATCTCAAATGTCCCTCAGTGACCTCCAACTGATCATATAAAAATAGTGTTCCAAAAAGTGATTCCAAAATAAAATCATTACTATGTAGTAATTCACAGTTGTCCTCATGAACATATCCAAATAAGGACATGGCAAGGGATCCTTATCACTATCCAAACCATGCCACTTGGACATTCTAAACTATTTCATACGATAACCAATGTTCACTCGATGTGTAATTACCCACTAGGGTATCCTCTTGATTCTCTCAAACTAATCTAAAAACACAATGTGAGGTTTCCATAACCATAAGACCACGTCGACAAAACATCCAAATCACTCCCAAAAATCATTCCCAAAAAACCAGGAGTTCAACCTCGACTTCTCTAAAATCGAGAAACATGTTCCAACACTAAGATATGAACCAAAATCTCCTCAGAGATAAAAAGTGTTCCATACTTCTAGAATCCATTAAAGGAATCTCAAACAAATCAATATAGAATGATCATTCCATCCCAATCATCTGGTTGAAACCCCTCACCTTGTTCTCATAGCTCTCCACCCAACCCACGGGGGAATTAGAAATCTATACCTTAATGAAATCCTCAAACTAAACTATCTGGGCCCAAAAAAGAATCTAAATGACCTCAAAATGTCAAATGGTTTCCACAATCAATATCCATATTGAAATAACACTTAGAATAGAATAATTAAGAGTTAAATTCTAACTCTAAGATACAGAACACCCAAAACCCCCAATATGGAAAAAGTTCACGTCAGGTGCTTTTCAGTATAAGACATGTACTCTCAAATCTACACCTGGCCATGTACTTTTACATGGATAGAACATACATGGGGTTCACCTATGTATAGATATATAGTCTAAGAATACACAGGGTCTTCCTCTATACTAGTACAAGACCATGTACAACTCACATGGGCTATATTTTTTAATACAAGGCCACTTGGCCATATCCTACTACACAGTGTATACCTAGAGTATTCATCATGTACTTTATAAAACTTTTTCTACCCATGTGCTCTGCCTGATAGACATGTTCATTTCAAAGAACTAATAAATGGTGTGTATATAAAGCACATAGAATATAATTCAAACAATTCTCTCTTCCCTGAATACTGAGAACACATGGAATGTGCTATTGAAACCACTTGTCGTGTAGTCAGGGTTTCAGAACAGGAAATTTATGTAAACCCCATGAAACCAACCTTTTTCTCTATTCGACATAGATTAACCCCTAATAAGTATTTAAAAGTAATAATAGGTCAATAGAACATAAAACAAATATGTTTATTGAGGTCTAAATCTCAAAACATTGCTAACATCAAGGTGAAAGCACCGAAGCTTTGGGTATAAATCTACTCTAGGAAGTCTCTACACCTTAGTCTACTATTAATATCTACCGTGGGAGAAGTCTAGTGACATCTATTTCTCCTCACCATTTTAGTATTGATATCACATTCATTGGAGGTATTATCCTACTCCTTTTGTTCAACTTGATCCCCAAATGTGGTGGGGGTTTAAAGAATTAATTAATTAATTAGTATTTTAATACTCATGTTGAACCTCACAACCAGAATTAGGTTAATACCATACCTAAAAAACCCCATTTTAGACTGAACCTCAGATTCAAAATCTAAATCTGAAACTCTGATCAAAATATATTTCCACATGAACCCACACAAATATTTTAATATTTAAATAAATATATATTAAATATTCTTACAAAACCTAAACTATTTATAATTCCACCTAACTCCTACCCAAGTGTAAACACACTATTCCAAGACAAACAAAATGTTTATAGAATTTATACGTGATGATATGTTAGGGTAAATGGCTATTTTACCCCTCACAGGCACCCAAATGAAAAAATTCAAATCTTGGCACAATTTTTCTATCTAAAAACTCAGGTCTCTATAACCATTAAACATAAAAATTATCTTTCATGGGAAATCATGATAGTATTCCAACAACATATCATACCCCACCAAAATAATCAATCTATGAAAAAAATAATTATGTTATACTCAAACACACCAACAAATTTTATCTTCATAACTCCAATGGTAAGGTCTACAACTTATCCAAGTTGAATGCACCACTTTACACAATAAAAACAACTAATACAGTTCCAAAATGCACCAACCCATAATGAGAAATAATAATTTCATCCAAAACACTTTAATGAAATCATGGTTCTCCCTTCAATCTGAGTCATCTATTAAAAAACATCTATAATAGTCCACTGACCCAAACGATGTGGTTCCCACCATGTACTCAACCCCACCCACATAAGGGGAATGATACCATATTTGATCTGATACACCACCATATATGTATCATAATTATTACCTAAAAACTAAACACCATGTCCATAGATCATGACCCAGTCATTGGAAAACCTTAGAACTAGACACGGACATGTTTTTACATGAATAATGGAAAATGTAACAAAAAATATTTCATGTCCTCGACATTCGAGGATGATACCCCTGAAACTCATTGACATCTGGTCCCTTATTAGAACCTAACTCACCAATCATCTATGGTTCCCTTCCCAGTATATGGGTTCACATTCACCGCTCTATGATTGTAAACTACCAGGTGGCCCGTTATCAGTCCAAAAGAAGTATTTAGATAGATAGTAATATATTCATTTCTCTCTAAGTGTAAAAAGGATGATGTCAATATAGTGACAAATATTTCCTCTATACTAGGATTACCCAAACATTTCATTGAGGAATATAACTACAACATTATCAATTCATGTATCATCATAACTCTATCCTAAGGGTCTCAAGTCACCATGACCGCAATAGTCTCATCCCACACTCATTTATTCTCAAGCTAATCATGGTTTCTGTATCAAATAAAGGATCATAATTTACTCTATAGAAATGCATAATATATAATATAAATGACATTTTTTAATGAAAATTATCATGTCTCCCACCTCACATTAATTCTTAACAATTACACACTCTTGGGTATCCCAGTTATAGAGTATGATTTAAACTTGAACTACTCACAACTCACAATAACTCAACTCACAAGCCCTAACCACTAGACACTCCTTCCATTAATTTCATCCCTAGAAAACAATTATAACCTTTTCTACATCCAAAACAAAAGGAAACTCATTAATCTAAATCATCTTTCTAGACCACTCAAAACCTTATCATTGTTCAAATTATCACAAAATTCATTCATGATATCAACAAATTATGGATGTTTCATACATATAAGGGAATTTTAGGGAACCTACTATTACTTACCATAGAACCAACATACCCTCCATCACCTCATAATCTTATGGTCTAGCTGATAAACTTCACGGAAAGACCACCTGAAGAACAATTACCCAACCAAGCACCTGAAGAAGCCTTCCCCTTTTGAAACAAACCAAAAGTCTGAAACACTGGCACTGAGTTATCACTCTCAAACAAATCGAATCCAATATAACTAAACCCTATATTAGTTTTCACCATTCTATAATCATTAAAAAATGTCCAAATCATCCATATGTTCCTCATGAAACTAATATCAAACACGAATTGGTGGACCCCTCTCATGGGTCACCCTTAAAAGTAAAATGAAACTGACTCCCACATATGGCGTCTTTTCAATACAATCACTAGGTTTATCCACCTAGCTGTAAAAATCACATCTCATGTCATGTGACTAGGTCCAACAACCTTGTTCTATGTTAACTCACATAAGGCCACAACTGACAAGTGTCAAAAAGGTTCTCAGCCCAACATTACCAAACATCACTATATTATAACAACCATCTTTAGGTTCATGTATAAAAATGAAATATAATTCCAAAACAACCTCCCAAAATCAAGGTCCCTATCCTATCCAAGAATATTCACATCAGATATCTCCCTAGAGGACCTAGAAGCATAACCAACCCCAAGCACAAACATCCCATATAAGTGTCTAAGGATTATTTACTTGTACCTCACTAAACAGCAATGTCATTGAACCAATTGTGCACATGGACGGTATCAGTTCCCTCATTATCAAGTGTCTCACTATACTTTTATAGTACCTAAAATCCAAATTAGATCCATAAAATTCCATAATAGAAGTCATATAATGTCTGGATCCTATATACCGAACATGATGAATGATACACCTCTTACCTTTATAGACCCAAAGTGAAAAATCAATCACTATCTTCATTTCAATGGTGAAGATCTAAAAATCCATTATAAATCATCACATACATAGCACATATGTGCCAAAATTGTAAAAATAATACACAATCATAAACTCAAATTCTTGGAAAACATTCCCATCCTGATAAATTGGTCTTCGTATGTGAAAATAAATTCATGACAAAACATTCATATTTCAATCACTGGCTCTAAGACATTCATATATCTATAGTCTACAAAAACCCAATGATTAAGACCAGAAAGTAAAACCTTTGATACCACTTTCTAACATCTCTTCTTGGACTCCACTAAACCGGTGTCTCGAGATGATTTTCTATAAGACCTCAAGTATACCCCCTATTACACAAGATGCTACCAAATATATGTTGGGGGTCTAAGATGAATCATTAAGGAGACTATACCCCATGAAAGAGTTCCGAAAAATATGTAATTAAACCACAATTTCCCAAATTAGAATAAATGGAAAGAATAAATTAATCCAAATAAGAGCATGTAGTAATAAAATGAAATAAATTATGTCCTAAATAACTATTACATACATAAAAAATTGATCATCCACTGGGATGATCATGTAAAAAATAATCAAATCAAAAATAAATATGTCAGGAATTACTACTAAATACAAGGAACATCACATACCAAATCACCAGTACTGTGTTGAGCGTCTCTAACCTGATAATCAGACTTCACATTATCAACCTACTCAATTATGTAATCCATGTACTTCACCCTATCCATCACACATCTATACAATACTTATGATCATACATAATGTGTTCATGCACATCCAGGTACATGTACATGGGGTGAGAATTAAATCTCAATGGCTCACACCTAAAATTGATCCTCTAAACTAAATCCATAAGTTAATTATAATACAATATTCTAAGCCTAATAGAAACATAACTTAAATCAATATAGTAAAATGACACCGTTGTCGATCATGTGGTTTATAAACCTTGTTAACCATAACTACTTTTTCTAGTTCTAGAATGTTTCTATTCATGTCTCAAGGACTATAGATCCCAAATAATGTGTGGGTTTCATAACTATGTCCACCCTAACCAAAAAATGCGAATTTAATTTTTCATCCCTTTCTCGGTACCTAGGAACACTAGTCTCATGTAATCATTCCTTGTAAAAGTAAGAGAAAATCCCAGATCAACAATCCAAATTTTATCCCACATATCACAAAACGATTTTCCCTAGATCCTTATTCCAACACCTAATTATACATAAACACAGGTGGTTCCCAAAGCATCAATATATCACAAGCCCATAATAAATAATCCTTAGTCCTACCTATTATTTCACATGATATGAAATCATTTCTCAAAGAATCACTTGGGATCCTAAACTTTTGAGTGTATTATCTATGTCCCTAGACTCATTGTAACAGTTGATCTATATAGTACAATCCTCATAAATAGAGCCTCTTCCCTACATCAAAATCACATTTTGGGTTAGTATTATTCATTGTCTTATTCAAATCAAAAATCAATTTTTATGTTACCATGGTCCATTATATAAACAAAAAAACATTTGGAACTAATTTATAGTGTCTAGTCCAACTCATATCACAATGGTGTGGATCATCATATCCAACCTACCCAGCATCAGAAGTGGAATGTCAAGTTAGATATCTGAAACCATTCATTTGTAATTTAATGTCCAACTCTATCTGACTTTGTTGTGTTGTACTATGTCAGACATCTCGAACTATATATGTGAAACCTCATGTCCAACCCTCTCAAGAATGGAAACCCATGTCATTTAATCTCAAATCCAAAACATGGAAGCCTAACCATATCACAACTTCCCTAAAAAATAGAATTAGAATGTTTAAATATATCTAGGCTTCCCAAATTCTGAATCACATCATCAAATTTTAGCCTCAATAACTCATATGTTGGTTTAGGTCCTAATGAACTATCATAACCCTAACCTCCCTACACTCACACCCACATAGGGCCAATTTTTCAATTGGTAATCCACTTGGAACTCCAATTCAACACACATGTATTGGCATCCCTACATAGATCCATGAAACTAGTATAAGGGTTTAGGCATTCCAATTTTGATCCACTATGTCAAAGATTGTGAAAATATATCTAATGACCTTATGTGGTCTCCCACTTATCCTTGATCAATAAAAAACCCAGTAGGGGATCCAAAAGAAAAAATGGCTGTACAGAAATCAAGATATCCTTCAAAACCACAAAAATGCATGAATCTAGAAAGGATACTTATAATTATTTAAACCACACAACTCGATAATTCTCAAAATCAAAATATAAAAAACATTAATCAATTGATCATTAAATAACCGCTAGGGAATCCTCATGAGTCTCTAAAATCAGATCTTCAATTCAATGAATAAATGATTTTACTATAATAAAATAGTTTCAAAACTACCTAAAAGTTTCAAAATCTATTTTCCTTAGAGCCATAAGTTACACCTTAGCCATTCTAACCTTGTGAAATAGGTCCAGACATGCAATGAAAAATAAAAATCTCTTTAGAGATACCACTTTATCTAGGCTTCAATGATCCATCTAAGGAACCTCAAATATATCACCATGGAATACTTAGACTATTCTAATCACTAGTCTGACAATCCTCTTCTATAGATCATTGCACACCACCTAACCCAATGTAGGACCCTGAATCTAATCCCCAAGGAAATCCTCTTAAAAAAATTTCCTTGTCCAAGACAACATCTATATGGACTTTAAATGTGGAAAGGATTCAACCATTTTGATATAAGGGGAAATAAATACCAAAATAAACTAATAAAAATTCCAATTATAACTTTGAGGCACAAAACACACAAAACCATAATCTAGAAAAAGTACCTAGCATGCACTTCTGAGTACATGGTGTATACTCTCAATTCTACACTCGACCATGTACTTCTACATGTCCAAAATGGAAATGTGATCTTCTTGTGTATTAATCAATTCTGATTACATACATAGGATCTTCCTATATAATAATACATGACCATGTACCCCTCTCATGGGGTGTATTCTCATGTACATGGACAATGATAACTGTCCAAATAAATGGTGTGTACCCATAGTACATGGAATGTAATTTCCAAAACATCATAATTCCATATACTCTTCCACATGTCTAGGAATAAGGAAATGTACTAATACATGGAGTTTACTTAAAAATGGTCATCTTCACCAACTGCAATAAACACATTGAGTGTGTTGTTAAAACCACACAATGGGTAGTAGAGGTTTTTGAATGGAAACCCCATGCAAGCCTCTTGAAGCCATATTGTTTTAGTGATTAGGCATAGACAAACCCACATAGGGTCATTAGAAGTGATAATAAGGATAATATACATTAAAAATAAATATATATGGAGATTATGTCATAGAACATGAAAAGATTCTTAACTCGAGGAGAAAATATAGAATATTAGGGTCCAAATCAATTCCCATAAGAACTACTATGCCTCGATCTGGTCAAAATCTCCACCGTGGATAATATCTGGTTGTATATCCTTATCCTCCCGATCTAGGTCTAGCTTTGACATCTAAAATAAGTGTCATTCCTCTCCTGTAATGCATACCAATCCCAGAAAGGGAGGGGGTAGTATATTAATTAATTAATTAATTAATTTCCCGTTTTGTACCAATCCTGAGCCCAAGAACCGATAGCTGGATTATACTCAGTCTAAGAAAAATCCCCCATTCCACACTCAACATAGGATTATAAATCTTAATCAAAACATCCATTTGAAATAAGTCACTACTTAAACCCACATGGATATTTTAATATTTAAATAAATAAATATTATATATTCCACAAAATCCTTGTTGGTCAGAGTAGATTACTCAAGAGGGGGTGAATTGAGTATGTACAAAAAATTTCTGTCTAAAAATTATTCTTAAAAAGTGTCCCTAATAAGGTTAAATACATCCCAGTTAATCAATGTAATATGGTTATGAAGGATTGACTGTTAAAATAACTTCTTAGAAGATTGATTAATTCTCAGTTTTCGTAATTTTAGTTATTAATATTAATTTTGAAGTTATTCTACTAAGACAATACAATTATAACTTCTTTCCAAGATTAACTATCAAAGTGAATTTAGTGATTTATGAATTTTACAGTAATGCAGTAAAATAGAGAAGACTAAATTAAGAAGAAAAAAAAGATATGAAACAAGTGGTTCATTCTCAAGTTGAGACCAAATCCACTCCACTTGGTGATCATCTGCCACCAAGAAGTTTATATAAATAAACATGATCCACATAGTAGATCAGGGTTAAACAATAGTACACATGACTGTCCAGGTCACACATGGACCTCTTTCACAGTTATTCATGGGTACAAACAACCAGGCCACACATGGACCTCTTCCACACTTATCAGTGGCTATACAAATGTAAAAAAAGATGTTTGAGTAAGGTTATCTTGCATCCTTCAGTTTAATGAAGGAGATAGAGTGTGTTATTATAAAAATCTACACACTGCTAAAAAGATAGTAAAATGAAACACAATAGAGCAGAAATATTGAGATAGCATTAGAAATGCTTTGAATGTTAGTCTTTGATGATCTGGATATCTAAGATGAAGCAGATGCATAAATCGATTCCTCGTATGGAAAATAGAGTGTCGCAAGCCAAATAGATCAGAATTGTGTTCTTCATGATGTCTGAAAATATGAGGATATTCTCGATTCTAGGATTCAATTGTGCTTCATGTGGTCTCTAGCATTGTCAAGTTGCATGTGACAATTCTGTCTTCAATATAATTCCCTGAGTGAGTTCTTAATTATCGTGCTTATGCATATTTTTCCTTGCCTTCATCTATCATGCCACACTCTCTTTGTTTCTGGGCTGCAAAACTCTTTTATCTTGGAGTGCATGTGTTTGAACTAATAGGTTGCATGTATTCTGCACCTCATACCTCGTATTGTTAGATGAAAATTCTTCCAAGAAAAATTAATTATAATATTTCATTAAAAATCTTCAATTATGACCATTTAGAGATCAAATTCAAAGTAGACAAAATAAATTAAGTAACGATGTCACAGTATGTCATAGAAACAGTGTCTAGTTCACGGTGTCTGCTTCACGGTGTCTGCTTCATGGTGTCTCATGATCATAGTGTCTTTTTGTTCACAGTGTCTGTGGGTCATGGTGTCTACTAGTTCAAGGTGTCTCATGGTCACAGTGTCTGCTTGTTCACGGTGTCTCATGTTCATGGTGTCTGCTTGTTCATGGTGTCTCATGGTCATGGTGTCTCAGAATTAGGAAAATATCTATATTCAGATTTAAGAAGTGATATTTAGGGAATGGATTAAACTTAATCATTTGTCAGAGAAATCATTGTAAAGTAAATAAAAAGATAGTGTACAATAACCAAGTTGAGTTTATAGCACTTAAAAACTTTGGGTAGCTTTTTGTAGACAACATTACATTTGATGTGAGATAGATTACATAGATTTAGTAAGGGTTATAGACTAAATACGATTTGTGACCATTAAATCATTATTAATACTTGAGGATTCCAACAATATCCCCCTTTTTGATGATCAGAAATCAGGTATATTTAGATTTTATAATAGTTTTAACAACATAATTAAGGAACATATAACTTATATGGAGTGAGTATTCTCCAATAGAGAGTGTTTTCAGAGAGTTATCCCCCATTTCGGATTATCAAAAATTAGTAAGAAAAATAAAGACAAAAGAGACAAGAAAATCGCATAATGTATTGGATAAAATGAGGAGAATTGCAAAAATTAAAACAAATGATTCATGATTCCTATCAAAAGAGAGTAAGCACTATCCTTCTTCAATAGTTGGTCTTCTCTTTACCCTTAGCAGAAGCAGTAAAAGAGGAATCCATATGAGCAGAGGTTGAGGTAGAAGAAGGGATTGAGCTGGTTGATAGAGAAGGTAAAGGAAGACCTTCAAAGACATAGGGACCAGTGTAGGTGTTGTAGAAGACTGAGGTAGTTGTTGATCAAGGATCGCAAACTTGATCTAACTTAGTGCCTAACTGACAGACATAGAACTAGAGGTGAGGGTAGAGGTGAATGTAGGAAAACCAAATCTCAGAGGTGCAGCCTCAAGAGAAACAATTGATGTACTTTGGACATGAATATAGGGACTCAAAGGCTTGATAAAATCATCAATTATCTCTCCACCATACTGCATACCTTTCATAAAGTCATCCTAGTTTTCCATAAACTTATCCAACAGACGAGTGAACTCTGTGATCTTTTGGACTTGAGTCTTGAACTCTTGAGTAATAGGATTAATCCTCAAATTTTCTACAAGATATTTGATATGATTGGTTGTGTCAGTCTTTGAGAAGATTTTTTTTAAGTTCAAATAATCTTTCTGGGAAATTTCTTGCTGAGCATCATTGGATATTTCTGAATGGATTTGGACCAGATAAAGAACTTTGTCACTGTTCATGGTAACTTCTGATAAAGAATATTTATTAAAACCACTATGCACAGTCTGAAGTTCTTCTTTGACCACTGTTTTGAGAAGGTCATTGTCTAAGGAAGGTTGAGATGGTTTTCTAGATGCTTTAGATGTAGTGACAGCTAGGTTAAGAAATTTCAATTGATTTAGCACTTTTTGAAGGCACCATGTATACTCATCAGTGAGGTTGTTATGATTAACAACAATCTCTTGCATCTCTTTCACAATCTGTTTGATTATTTTAGTGACCTTTTCAGCTAAGGAAGCTAAATGAGGTTGAATTAGAGAGGCAATATTCTGTGGGGTTTGAGGAACAATAGTCTCCAAAATATGGGAAGAAAGATCTGATATCAAATTCATCACTTTCATAATGTATTCAATCATTCCTCTTAGAGTGATTACTTCATCACTAAGCAGTCTATTTTCAACTCTGACTTCATGAATCTCATGAATCATTTTAGGTTGAATCTGCCAAATAACTATTTTCAACAACAGTGAGACATCTCTATCACTTATATTTTTTATGGGAGCTAGTTTTATATTCTAGAGTTTTTCAACTTAGATAAAAGGGTTTCTCTCAATTCATTCAGATCATCTTTACCCACCAAGTATGGTTTTTCTGGTGAAGGTTCATAGATAGGGACTACTATGGGCTCAATTTCTTTTTTAGGGGCAATATTAGAGATAGATTTCAATTAGAACATAGTATAAAGTTCATATCCTTTTAGTAAGACTTTATGATATTCCTTCACACCATAAAAGCATAGGAATTTATATTGAGTGTTTATTGGGTTTGGATCAATCAGGTTTGGTACTTCAATAGATTCTAGATTTGGGGGTACCCCCCCCCTCAATAGTTTCATCCTTCTCATAACTAAGAGGCATAGGGTCTAGATCTATTTCCATGAATTCATCTCTTTTTTCCATACCCATTTACTATCTAGCCAACTAAAAATCCAGCTCTAGCCTTTCCTCAGCTGATATAATGACTTCAGAAATAGATTGTTCCACTGGGAGTTCCTCAAGGTTAACTTCTTTCATAATAGGTAATTCTTCTACTATAAGATCTTCCATAGCATTCTTTTCAGATTCTTATAAAATATATTTAGTTTCAACTTTGGTTTGATCTTCCAGATTAGCAACATATTTAGAAGCAAGGACTTATTTTTCTATTACTACATGAAGAACAAGAGTATTTCCTTCCTTATCAGAAACTATTTCCCTAGGAGGCACAACAACCTCTTCTTCTTCTTCTTCTTCAGAATCCTCAACAACATCATCTAGTTTAAGAATAGTATCAGAAATATCTTTTGGTATTTGAGGGATGTTCCACTGGATGGAACTTTACATAGATCCTATCATTGTCTTCCACCCATGCCTTTTTCCACGGATTCTAATTGATTTTCATCTTATTGATAATGACTTTTTAAAGGAAAAAACTCACAATACTTGATAGCTTCTTCATTAGGTCCAACCATACCTTTATCCTGAAGCATAACAGAGATAATCCCTGAATAAAACAGGGAGGTTGACATGGATATGGTTTTGATCATCTCACACATACGGTGTATGACATACTTACAATGGTTAATCTTTTTCCCATTTACCATTAGATGAATCAGAAAATCATCTTGATATATTAGTACAGTGAAATCACCGTTTCTGGGGCTAATCAAGTTTTGAATAAACTTAAAAAAAAAGTATAGATTCTCCATCCAGTTCAACAATGATGGCTCTCCTCTTAGTTCCATTTATGGTAAATCTTCTCAAATCATCTTCCAACACAAATAATTCACTAGAAGGAGGAGGACCTCTATAGTATTCCCCACAGATTACTTCATGAGGTATCCGATGGCATGGAGACCATATCCTCGAAGAGAATTTGTTGGCCATTTATCCAATACTTAGAGCATAGCTATCATCATAATCAAAAGAGAACTGAACATACTGCTAAAATTCAGCCACTGTATTCTGGTAGATAGGTGAATCTTCTATCAAAAACCATTCTAACCATCCTTTCTCTTTTAAAACATTCAAAACTAGAGACTTACTCAATAGAATCCACATAGGGAATATCTCTTTCTCAGGTACTACAACTCGGCTCTACATATTTGGATTTAGAGGACCTTCGGGTGGTAGCTTAGGTGCAATCATCATCTTCTTTGAGCTGCGTTTCTCAGAAGTTGACGAGGAAGGGTGTTTCATGATTGGAATTTTCCAATGGTTCGAGAGAGATAAGGGTTTTGGGGTTGAAGATGGGTCATGAATTGCATGAATAGAAGAATGATCGAGTGAAGAACAAGTGACACATCCTTTATTTTATCATTTAAGAATACTAAATGTTGCAAGAAAAGCGCAAGAATGTGAGAAGTTGAAATGAATAATTACCATGATATGGTTTTTGATTTGTAAATAAAACACATAAAAATATTTACAGTGAGACCATATCAGGTCATTACAGTGTGATAGTGAATGAAATTTATGGTGATATAGTGACTGAACCTTACGGTTAGATAGTTATTGAACATTACAGTGAGACAGTGACTGAACATTACGGTGATACATTTACTATCAGAAATTAATCATGAAATACTAATTAGGAGATAGTAAACATTGAACAGTAAGATATAAAAAGTAAGATATAAAATAGTATGACATTTACATATGATTTATCATGCCTAGTTCATTTATGATGTAGTCTATTATTTCAGAATTTAATGGTTTGATAAATATATCACCAAGCTGATATTTAGTACCAATGAATTCCAAAGTTATATCACCTTTTTAAGAATGATATCCCAAAAATTTATGTCTTATATCAATATTATTTGTCCTAGAATGTGAAATAGGATTTTTTGAGTTGTTAATAGCACTTGTGTTGTCACAATTTAAAGGTACATGTCAAAATTTATATCCATAATCTAGTGATGTGTGCTTCATCCACAAGACTTGTGCACAACAACTACTAACAGGTATGTATTCATCTTTTACAGTAGAAAATGAAACTAAATTTTATTTTGTACTAAACCATGATACTAGTGACTTGCCAAAAATGTGACCTGTTTTAGAGGTTCTTTTTTTATCTTACTTACATCCACCGAAGTTAGCATTAGAATAACTAACTAATTAAAATGATTTTCCTATAGGATAGAACATTTATAGATTAGACATATGCTTGTGGTATTTGAAAATTATGTTTACAGCATTTAAATGAGTTTACTTAGGATTTAGTTGAAAACTATCACACATACACACACTAAACATAATATCAGGTTGACAAGCAGTTAAGTAGAGATATCTTCTAATCATTCCACAATAAGTGGTTTGATCAACGTATCTTCCATCTTCATCACGATCCAAATTACAAGTGGTACTAATGGGAGTGTCACAACCTTTAGTTCTATCTAATCCAAAACTTTTTATAAGATCTCTATTATATTTACCTTGAGTTAAAATATTACCATCCTTATTTTGAAAGAGTTTAAATCCAAGAAAGAATTTTAGTTAACCCATTAAATTCATTTCAAATTAATTTTTCATAATTTTAGAAAAATCAATAGATAATGAATTTCTTGAATATCCAAATATAATTTCATATACATAGATTTGAACAACTAAAACATAGTTAGAAATTGATTTTATAAAAAGGGTAGGATACAATATTCCTTTTGTAAAACCATTAGAAATAAGAAAAGTACTCAACTTATCATACCAGGCTCTTGAAGCTTGTTTTAAACCATATAATGCTTTTGATAATTTAAAAATATGATTTGGAAAATGAGGGTTTGTAAAACCAGGGGTTGTTCAACAAAGACATCCTTATCTATATACCCATTTAATAATTCACTCTTAACATCCATTTGATATAGTTTTAAATTCAGATGTGTAGCATAAGTAACCAGGATTTTGATGGCTTCAAGTCTAGCTACTGGGGAAAAGGACTCCACATAGTCAATTCCTTCTTCTTGATTGTAGACTTGTGCAACCAATCTAGCCTTGTTTCTAACTATGTTACAAGCTTCATCTACCTTATTTCTAAACACCCATTTGGTGCCTATGGTGAATGTGTCCATGGGAATTTCAACATGTTTCCAAACTTTGTTCCTTCCAAAATGATTAAGTTCTTCTTACATAGACATCACCCAAAATTCATAATTGATATAATCATTAATGTTTTTAGGTTCAAGTTGTGACAAGAAGACTTGATGTTCAACCTGATTTCTAGTAGAATATCTAGTTTGAGTTCCTTTATCTAGGTCTCCTAAAACAGCATCTAAGGTATTATTATTAAGAGTTATAAAAGCTCTAGAAAAGGAGGGACTAGTGATTTCAAGTTCATCAATAGGTTTAGGTTCATTGTGACTTGAGTCTATGGAATTTCTAGAACTGGATGTTTTCACTGATTCTTTAACAGAATGGTTTGAGGATTTTGAATTAATGTTCCGAATTTAAACATCATCCTCGAAGTTATCTTGAATGGTTTTAGGCTCTTGTGGATCTCTTTCATCAAATTTGACACGGACATATTCCTCCACACATTAAGTTCATTTGTTGAACATTTTATAGGCTATACTAGACATGGAATATCCTAAAAAGATAACTTCATCACTCTTTGATGCAAATTTTTCAAGATTGTCCTTAGTATTAAGGGTATAAACATTGCAACAACAAAAATTGAAGTAGTTAACCATGGTTTTTTTATTTTATCATATCTTATAAGGAGTTCTTTTAAGAATAGGTTTGATCAACACTCTATTAATTATGTATCATGTTGTATTGACAGCTTCAACCCAAAAATAAATTGGTAGGTCATATTTACTGAGCATTGTTCTAGAAATCTCTTGCAGGATTTTATTTCTTTTTTCTATAACTCGATTTTGTTGTGGTGTTCTAGGGGCAGAGAAATTGTGACTATAACCATTTTGTGAGAAAAATGATCGAAAATCTTATTTCTCAAACTCAAGGCCATGATCACTTCTTAAGGATTTAATTCTAATTCCACTATGATTTTTCACATACATGGCATATTTAGTAAAATAAGAGCAGGATTTACCTTTTAAAACCATAAAAAAGTTCCAAGTATATCTAGAAAAGTCATATATATGAACAAAAACATTGTGCTTCCCATTTAAAATAGAAAATCTATATGGTCCAAAAAAATCCATGTGAACTAGTTTGGGAGGTTGATAAGTTGACACCCCTTTCTTTGGTTTGAAGATAATTTTGTGTTGTTTTCCATTTTGATAGGGATTACACACTTTTTCATTTGGGAACTCACGTTTGGGTAAGACTTTATCTAATATTGTTTTAGTTATATTTCTAAGGGGGTGAATATTACAGTGTCCTAGTCTCCTATGTTAGATCCAACACTCTTTATGAAATACACTTAAGCATGATGTATTTTGAGAAGCTAAGGAATTTATGTTAACAGAGTAAACATTTTCATTTATTAATTCAGAAAACCCTAATTCTTCATTATAATTAAAGACATTTCAAGCATCATTTTCAAATTTAACATGAAATCCATCATCACATAATTGTGAGATACTAAGCAGATTATATTTTAATCCATCAACAAATGGTACTTTTGAAAATAAAATTGAGTTAAAGTTTCCGATTTGGCTGAGGCCAATAATCATTCCTTTGGCATTATCACCAAATGTGACATGTCCTCCATCAATTTTTATTATATTCTTGAAGCATGAGTAGTCTCCTATCATGTGTCTTGAACATCCATTTTCCAAGTACATTAAAATTTTATAAGAACTCTTTAATGTGGATTCCTACAAAATGTTTAATAAAAAACATATTTTGGTACCCATACTTGTTTGGGTCCAGTAATATTAGTAATAAGTGATTTAGAAACCCATATATTCCTAATAGGTTAATTATAATATTTATGTAATGTATTTTAAAAATAATCTATATTTGGTCCAGAAAAAATTGAAACAGTAGAAATTATATCATAAATTGAACTAGTTGATTTGTGTCTTGAACTGGGAGTAAAACTATATGTCTGAGATTTAGAAACAAAATTTTCCCTACCAATGTTTCCTTTTCTAGGTTAATAACCAATGGTAGTGTTGTATTTAGGGGTAATTTTTTTACCTAGCATTTGAGAAAGGAGATTTTTCTCCATTGTAAACTTTTATAGGCCATTCATTAATTGCTCATTCGACATTTTTAATTCATTTATATCTTGGAATAGTTTATAATTTTTCTTTTTTTTAGTTGTGAGTTGTGAATTAATAGTCACAGTAAGAGCATATTTTTTCTTCAATGATTTATATTTGTCTTTTAGTTCTTTGCATATTTCTTCAAGCATGTTATAGTATTCCACCATCTCTTCATTATTCATATTTTCAAAGTAAATATCATTTCTAGAATAGTATGAATTATGTATAGGAGAGTCCAATGTTACTTCAGATTTGTTTGTCAAAAAACACATATTGGCTTCGTTAGCTTGTTCATAATGTGATGTTTCTGAGTCACTTGAATTGTCCTCGAAAGCACTCTAGGTTGCTTTTATTTCCCTTTTATACTTCCTATCCTTATCCTCATATCTCTCTTTGTACTTGAGCTTTGGACAGTCTGCCTTGATATGTCCTTTGCGCTTACATTCATAGCAGACAATCTCAACACTCTTGTCACTTCTTTTCCAATCCTTCTTCTAAATTCTTTTATGGTCATATTTTCTCTAGAAGTTAGGCTTTTGAAAAAATTTCTTCATCTTATAAAATATCTTGAATCTTCTAGCTAATTATTCTATCTCCTCATCACTGTCAGGTAATGATGGTTCACTACTGGAACTTTTTACAGAAGCTTCCAATATCTCGTTGCCTTTGTTTTTAGAGGTGGTGGTCTTGAATGCAACAAATTATTTTTTTGGTTCATCCTTCAATTCCTTGTTTAAATTCATGTCTTCTTCATACATCATCAGTTTCCCACTAAGTTATTTTACTGGTAGTTTGATGATGTTGCATGATTATATAATAGAGATAGAGTTTCCTCTCCACCTGTGAAACACACATCTGAGAATTCTCATGATCTGTTCCTTGGCAATGACTTCTCTTCCAAAAGATATCATTGTGTTGAAAATATCATTGAAACTAAGATACATGTCAGAGATAGGCTCATCATGTTTCATTTTAAATTTATCATATTAAATTTTATAAGTATTAATTATTATTTATTTTACACTAGATGTTCTATCATGTGAGATACATATGGTATCCCAAATTTCATGGGCAGTTTTACAAGCAGAAATTCAATTGAATTCTTAATCTCCTAAAGATAAGTATAAAGAATTCATAGATTTTCTATTGTTATTAAAGGATGTTTTGATAGGTTCATCCCATGTGATTCTAAAAGTAGAAGGATTCTTATATTCATCTATAATGGAAGACCAAATTTCAAAACCCATACTCTCTAAATTCATTTTCATTTTAATTTTCCATTGAGCATAGTTGGTTCCATTAATGAATGGTGGTTTTTTGGTTAAAAAACCTTCCAATCGATTATCTATAACACTAAAATACTTTTAATGAGCTTGAAATTTAGAATTAACAGAAATTTATAGATGGCTGAATTAAAACTACAATCATAGTTTCATAAGGTTAAATATAGTTTTTAACAAACAACCACAGATACCAAATGTTTTTTAGAGTTGATAACTCAAGAGGGGGTGAATTGAGAGTCTATAAAAAATTTCTTGTTAAAAATTATTCTTAAGAAGTGTCCCTAAAAAGGTTAAATATATCCTTGTTAATCAAAGTAATATAGTTACGAAGGTTTTACATTTTTAAATAACTTCTTAGAAGATTGATTAATTCTCAGTAATCTTAATGTCAGTTATTAATATTACTTTTGAAGCTATTATACTAAGAAAATACAATTATAACTTCCTTCCATGATTAACTATCAAAGTGAATTTTTTGATTTCTGAATTGTACAGTAATGCAATAAAACAGATAAGACTAAATTAAGAAGAACAATGGATATGAAACAAGTGGTTCAGTCTCAAGACGAGACCTAATCCACTCCACTTGGTGATCACCTTACACTAAGATTTTTATATAAATAAACTTGATCCACACCCTGTATTGGGGTTAAACAATAGTACACAATACTTTCCATGTCACACAGGGAACTCTTCCATAGTTATTCATGGGTGCAAACAACCTGGCCACACAGGGACCTCTTCCACACTTATCAGTGGGTATAAAAAAGTGTAAAAAGATGTTTGAGTTAGGATATCTTGTATACTTTAGTTTAATGTAGGAGACAGAGTGTGTTGTTATACAGATACACACACTACTCGAAAACTAGTAAAATGATTCACAATAGAGAACAAATGTTGAGATATGTTTAGAAATTCTCTTAATGTTAGTCTTTACATCTCTAGAATTATGAGATAGAGAAAATTGAAAAATCAAGTCTTTATATGGAAAATAGAGTGTCTCAAGCTATATTGATTCAGCTGTAATTCTTCATGATGTCATATTTTCTTGATTATAGGATTTAATTGCGCTTCATGTGTTCTCCAGCAGCATCGAGTTTCCTGTGACAATTCATTCTTCAAAATAATTATCTAAGTGAGTTCTTTATTATCATACGTATGCATGTTTTTTCCCTCTTTCAACTATCATGCCACGCTCTCTTTGCTTCTAGGCCTCACTGCTCTTTTATCTTGGAGTGCATGTGTTTGAGCCAAAAAGTTGCATGTCTTCTGTACCTCATACCTCATACTGTCAGATGAAATGTCTACAAAGAATCACTAATTATGTAAGTGCATTTAAAATCATCAAATATTTCTAGTTGAGATTAAATTGAAAGATGACAAAATAGATTATGAAATGTTGTCACAATATGTCATGGAAACAATGTCTCATTCATGGTGTCTGGTTCACAGTGTCTCATGATCATGGTGGTTGTTTGTTCAAGGTGTATCATAGTCATGGTGTCTGCTTGTTCAAGGTGTATCATAGTCACGGTGTCTGCTTGTTCACGGTGTCTCATGGACATGGTGACTGCTTGTTCATGGTGTCTCATGGTCACGGTGCCTCATACATAGGAAAATATCAGTATTCAAACTTAAGCAGTGATATGTATAGAATGGATTAAACTTAATAATTTGTCAGAGAAATAATTATAATGTAAATCAAACGATATTGTACAGTAACCTAGCTGAGTGTATAGAACTTAAGAGCTTTGCATAGCTTTTACTAAACAACTGTACATTTGATGTGAGATAGATTACATATAGTTAATAGATTTTATAGACTGAATAGAATTTGCGATCATTATAACATGATTAATTCATGAGGACCCCAAACTTCATGAATGGTTCCAAAATCCCTCAATCTCTTTTATGAGGGTAGTAAATCTAGTATAAGACCATCATAGTGCTCATAAAAATTATCTAAGATCATATTCTAGGTGATAGTAACCATTTTACCCCTCATGAGAACCCAAAAAAAAATCAAATTTCAACACAATTTCTCAGTCCTGAAAACTCAGGTCTTTATAGAGGTGGGGTCTAAAACATTATTATGATGCATACCTAACTACCTTATGATATGAACAATAACCTCAATAATGAGTGACTCCCACCATCAACCACGAAGGAGAAACAATCCATTGAGTCTTTAAGTGGTAATGATAACTAATGTTGTTCACATCTCTAAATACACTTATCTAAGAATAGCGGGTTAACTCAATAGATATGTTATTTTATATACCCCATTTTTCTAAAAGTGAGAATGATAAATTATCAAACTATTATTTAAATTGATAGGATAATCATTGGATGAAATCGATAAATAATATGAATATGAATGATGAAATAGTTGAAACGGAGTGGGAAGTCATGGAGAAGTTATTATTTAACAAGTATTTCTATTGAAATCATCAATGATGATAGAGAGTGAATTAAAAAAGAATAAGAAAAAGGTAGGTGAATATTTCATGGGTAATTATTGAAATTTCACAAGTTTTTCAAGATACATGGATGTTTTTATTATCAATAATCGTAAAAAAATCTAGATATATTCATTAGCTATTTAAAAACACTACTTCAAAATGTTCTAGTTGTTTGTGACTTTTGGAGTAATGAAGAAGTATTTTATATGTGATATCAATCTAGGGATATATTTTGGAGACTAATCACATGGTTAAGGAGATAATAAATAAAATATTGAGATTCAATTTAGTGGATCAAATTAAAATGGTAAAAGAATATCCAATCCCCCACATGTCATTAATATTGGAAGAGGAATAATGGGAATTACCTCAATGGATCACAAAAATAATCCAATATGGGATTTAAGGCCACCATTCTCATGAATATTGAATAGAAATGATGAATTTTTACCAAGAGATAGGGGAAAGTAAGGTACCACATAATGAACCACCGATAGTTCAATGTTTTTATTGTAGGTTGTAATTGAAATATATAATCTAGTGAACTAAATCATGGGTCTTTGAGGGTAATTATCTTTATAAAACACCAATGTTGACTATTAAAGGAAAAACATATTACAACAGTACTGATGAAGTGTAAAATGAAAAAATAATTCATACAAGGTACAATTTCTATTCAATTAAGAATGGGAAAAGATTAATTTATTGTAGTTTTATGATTTCATTTATATCTATTAGGTTTTCTAGAACTATTGAATCAATAAACTAGTTCGATGAGTAGATATATATATAAAAACACAAATTTACATGATTATTTCAATCCATGTGTTTTAAAATTCTCTTATTAGAGGCTGTGAGAATATTTTTCTGTTGAATCGTGAAATCCTTTTCTTGGGGAAATATGAAACTATATAGGTTATGGATTGGGTATCATTATATATAGATCACAAAAACTGTACGAAATATAAACTTTTCTTCAATATTGTGATCTATTACATGATACTAAATGAATGAATGTATGGGTATGAAACACATTAGGAAAATCCCTCAACAGTGTGGGTGTTTATACCCATCGAATCCGAATAATTTTCTAAATAGTCGTGTCATATGCAAAGAATAAATTTTAATGAAATGACCATTCTGAGAGAATATAATGATATATTTATGAATATTTTCCTAGACATCCCCTAGATCTTGAGGATGATTTTTTAACTGATATTATACCTTGTTCCAATCCTATCTCAAAATTAGTATTTACGATAACCCCAATCAAACTATAATAATTAAAGAATAAACAGTAAGATAATCATGAAAATGGTTCTTGCACCACAATGCATCACCACAGGGTGTTCCAGTTATCTTTTTCATGAAAACTGATTGATCAATAAGGTTTTATATCTATTACCAATAGCTCCATAATATAACCAAAAAGAATAATTTTATCCTTCCAAGGATTCATGACTTCTTTGATCAATAGCGATGAGCTTAGTTCCCCTAAAAGGTGGATCTTCATTCTATATATCAACAACTAAATGTAATTGTTTCTGATGCTTTCTCCAGGGCACGCACATCCAACTGTGGGGATGCACAGCTGTTACCCCACATTCCCGCTTTCCCAAGGCGGGTGGCATCTGATCCTTATTCAGGGACATCTTCTCCTTGATCGAAACTGGGATGATGGGATGTCGGTTCTTCCTTCCGTGGATTCCTCCTCAGAACTCATCACCTAGTCCAGGTCTCCCACATAGATTTAATACGTTTTTTGTGAAACTCTTCCCAGTGCCATGTCTCCATGGACACCAATTAATTACACTACTTCTGTTAGTACATTCTAAAGGGTCTGGTCAGGGCAGCAACCTTCATTCAGGGGAGTAGTCACGTCGAGGCATCAGTAACGTGTCTGAATGCTGGGGAATTGGCGTGTCTATCTTTTTTCCCTTATTATAGGGATTCTCGAGGGAATGGAGGCCCCAAGCATCCCGCATCGAGCGCGGGGAATCATATGCCATAGGCATGTAACTATGGTTTTCCTCAGCTTCCTATGTTTAACACAGGGTGTGCCGCAGGTTTAATGTTCAGTGGAGACGGATCAGCCTGATCAGAACACTAGCTAGAGTGGATCAGATTGAGGAATCCCCCTTGAAGGGATGCCGATATTGGGGTCAGCCCGTGGGTGGCTTTCTGGATGTTGTGGAGGGAAGTGGAGTGGCACGATCTCGCCGGGATGTGGCGGCCCGAGTGAGAATCAGGATGGATGATAAATGGATGAATGAAGTTGATGGGGGAATGAAATGGGATCATCATAAGGGAGATAGTGAAGATGGTCTTGAGCCTAGAGGAGACCTCCTACGTATCCACATGGCAGGGAATCAAATTCCGCGTAGTTCGGGATGGTGCCGGTGAACTGACGTGAAGGCAGACCTTGGCCGGATGGTACTATCAATGAACCGACGTGAATGTGTACCTTGGTCCAATGAGTGTCTTCAGCGAACCGACATGGATGTGGACCTTGGTTAGATGGGTGTCGTCAGCGAACCGACGTGAATGTGGACCTTGATCCGATGGTGTGGGGTTTACACACTAGGCTTCCCAGGTGTTGGTGGATCGACTTGAATGAAGTCAGAATGACCAACGGGTGGTGGGCTTTGTAGGATCGAAATAAAGATGTAGATGCTCAATATACAAGAGGGGGGGGGGTGAATTGTATACTTTAAAAATTCCTTTGGAATCATTAAAGTTAGTTACGAATAACTATGTTTTATTTATGAAAAGGAAAGAGATAAGTTTAACAAAGTTAAAATAAGAAAATTCACAACACCTATAACACCAATTGAAAATAAGGAATGAAGTTATAAACTTCAAGTTCTATGTACTTGCTTAAAACTGGAAAGAGATTCCGAAAGTAGGTTCCGGAAATATGGTTCCAGAAATTGAAACTTAACTAAAAAATACAATATGAGATTCTGCCTTAAAGCGTATAGAATCTAAATGAAACAGAGTAAAAGTAAGGAAGTATAAGAAAGTTCTAATTTCTTTACAATACAAAATGCAGTGGAAACAAACAAGTAGTAAAACTAAAAGTAACAAGATATAAGTCTTTTAATACAAAGAGAAGGGTATCCAACAACCTTGGATAAAGGTCCCTCGATTTATACTTTCAATCAAGTCTGTCTTACCCACACTAGGGTAATCCCTCGATACAAAGATCGGAGTCTCTGTATTGATATCCCCGCAAGCCCTCAACTTCAAGGTAGTTGGAAAACTTTGTCTTCCTCAGTAAGGAAGCCCTTAAATTCAAGGTAGTTGGAAACCTCTGTCTTCCTGTCCCCGGAAGTCCTCGAATGTAATCACCAACATTCGAAGTCGCACGAAGCTTTGAGAGTTAATAAGAGCCTCTCTCTAGAAATCACTTTAACAGCATGTGCGAACAATGTTGAAGAAGTTCTTCATCAGTATCGAGCTCTTTCAAATGAGCTCCTATTTATAGGCAAGTTCGACCTCCTTTCCAATGGTTATATTTTCCTTAACAATCAGAGGGACCTGTACACGGGTAACTTAACTAATGGTTAGTTTATAACAGAATAGACGACATCGTTTTATAACAAAACAAGTGAAACAGAATGTACGACATCGTTTAAAGTCTAACTCAAAAGTTAGGAGTTAAGGTTCGGAGTGTAAACAAAATGTCAAAGAGTAGACAAATTATAAAATTGTAAGCAAAATGAAAGTTCGGAGTCTAACCAAAAATAATTTTTGGAGACTAAATAAATTTGGAGTGGATAAAGCAAAGGTGATTAGATTCTGTTTAATTGGTGAATTTGAAATGAGAATTCAGAATGAGAATTCGTCATCAGAATTCTTAATGAGAATTCGTCATCAGAATTCATAATGAGAATTCGTCATCATAATTTTTAATGAGAATTCGTTATCAGAATTCGTAATGAGAATTCATCATCAGAATTCGTAATGAGAATTCGTCATCAGAATTCGTAATGAGAATTCGTCATCAAAATTGGTAATGATAATTCGTCATCAGAATTCGTAAGGAGAATTCGTCATCAGAATTAGTAATGAGAATTCGTCATCAGAATTCGTAATGAGAATTCGATGTCGAACTTCATGAGAATTCCTATCCAGAATTCGGAGTAGAACTTTATCAGAGTTTGTATCCGGAATTCGAAATGAAACTTCATTATAGTTCTCATCTGGAATTCGGAGTGAAACTTCATTACAGTTCTCATCCAGAATTCGAAACCTAAAACAGAATGCTTCATATCATAGTTTCAAATGATTCCTAGAATATATAAATGAATATGATTCTTATACTTAAGAAATATATGGATATAGATAATGAAAATATGATAAGAATAATTTTTCTTACAGAAGCGATCTTCCTTATAAAAGAGACTTTCCTTATAAAAGCAATTTTCCTTATAAAAGCAATTTTCCTTATAAAATCAATTTTCCTTAAAGATAAGGTGTTTGTGATTTTCAAAACAAAAAGGAATGGAAAAGTCATAAGGAAAACCTTATTGACTCAATAATCTCCCCCTTTCTGGAAAGCACAATCATCCTTACGAAAAAGAAATTCAAAGAAGAAAGAAAACATTAAGGTTTATTCCCCTTTGCTTATGAATGTTGATGAATACGACTAAGTCCCCCAAAAGCTTTGAAAAGCTAAGGATCGTATTCTAGATTTTCGGAATGATATTTCATTAATAATAACAATGTCTTCTTTAATGAAAAACTCAACCTTAGATAAAATCTATTAGAGTTCTTTTTCTTTCTCACCCCTTTGTTAAGATTCTTTTTCCTTTTCCCCTTTTATTAGGGTTCTTTTCCTTCTCCCCCATTGTGATTTTCAGAAAGAATTCAAGGGAATGGAAAATATAAAAAAGTACCTGAAAAAATTAGTTACAACAACAAAAGAAATGAGCAAGCATGATTTTCATTATGTTTGGTAGTTCAAAATCAACAAAAGCTGAGATACAACAATAGATCAGATTTTTCTATTTTGGATCTTTTTCCTTCGCCATGTGACCCTTAAGAATAGTCTTTATCTTTTTCAAGTCGTTATGGTCTTCCTCATCTTTCTTTTATAACACAACTATTCTTGCACATTGAGCTTCAATCTTTTCTTCCTGGGCTTGAAGCTTTTCTTCCTGAGCCTTCAATATTTGTCCTTGCTTTAACAACTTCTCTTCAAACTCAATCCGATGATCCCTTTCATACTTCCAGTTTTGAGAAACAGAATTCAACTTCCCATTCAGATCTATGACTTCTTGAATCCAGAAATTATTCTCAGCTGTCAATTTTTCTTCAATGGAAAAAGTAAGTACATTTATCTTCCTGTCTTCTGTTTCAAAAGAATCTTTAACATTATCTTGGAATTCATCAAAGAGCCTCATCTCTTCTACAGTCTTCCTCGACCAACTAGTCATTCTCATGCTATATTTTTTGTGGGCTTCATAGCTGACAAAAAAAGTTTTGAACTAAGCCTCTATCTCAACACATTTGTCCATAACCATGGATACTGAGTCTGTTTTCAGATTCAAAGCATGTTGGAGCATCTGGAATCTTGAATCAATACTTGAGAGAGTCGGAATAGTACCTACCAACTTCTTTAATGACTGAACAACAAAGTCATGCCCCAAAGAAGATGACTCTGAATCTGAGACTTTGTTTGGAGAATTTACTTCTTCAATTTGCTCATCCTTATTCTTAGAATAATCACCAACTTCCCTTCTCTTTACAACAACTGAGCTCGGGGTATCAACAAAAAGTTGCTTTCCCTTGTCCTTTTTCAGAATGGATTGTTGTTCGAGAGTCTTCTTTTCACTATCAGAAACTTGAACAACATTGTCTTCATCATCAGCAACTTTTAGAGCGCCATCCTCTACGTTCTCCATTTGAGCAACATCATGTAGAAGTTTTTCTTCCTCTGCATGATAGGATACTTCTTGTTCTCCTTCCTCCTCATCCTTCCCTTGAGTGACAAACATCGATGATTCAACTTCTTAATTTCGGAGCGACAAACATTCTGAAGGTTTCCCCTTATAATCATCTACTTGCTTCAAAACATCTCCGGTCTCACCACTACCTTCAGCAACTGCTTCTACCTCTTCCACATGCTCCATCTACTCAACTTTCTCAACATGCTTAGCAAGTGCCTCTTCCGGAGTGAAAAAGTTTCTTCCCGGAGTCTCAAGTAGAGATTCCAAAGAAAAATATCTCAGAACGGGAATGTTTCCGGAGGCCATCTCAGTAAACTTTAATTAAGTCTGAACTACCTCAGCTTCAGACATCTTCTTCTTAAGCTTCTTTTCATTCACTTTTTTTTCTAGCTCATCCGCTGTTTTTTCATTCAAGGCCCTAGCCTCCGCAGGATCCAAGCCAAACTGAGACTCCCCTTGAACTCTCTTCTCGTTGATTTCCCTCCACTTAGCAACTACCTCATCTGGGTGAGCTTTCTTCTTCTTCGGTTTTGGAGGTGCGGAATGATCTTCCTTAGATTTGGGATTCTCTGCTTCACCTTCAAATTCTTTCTACTTTCTCTTCCTTACTGGTTGTGAGGATTCAGGTTCACCAACTTTTGGAACCGCTTCTTCTCGAGCAGGTAAATCAATGAACTGACCAGTCTTTCTGTCGAAGGCTACATCCATCCTTTTGAGGGTACCATCACTCACCAATATAATTTTTCAAACTCTTGGCTTAGACTTGCAAGCCTCCTTGAAAGACTCAAGGCACCAAACTATTAGATTAGAGATTATTGCTGGAAACATTATGATCTGAGCTCTCAGATTCCCTTTCTTAACATTCTCAATGGTAACAAGAATGTGTTTCATCAGGTTAAACTTCCTCAGATTTATCAGAAAATCTAGGATATAGATCTCTCTCTTCTTCAGACTATCTTTGTCACCCTTCCTCGGTACGATAAAGCCTTGTACCCATAATTCTAGAATCTAAAAATTCATAGATAGAGTAGCAATATTTGGAGCCTTGTCATCTTCCAGTCCGAGAGTCTCTAATGCCTTTTCCTTGTCGAAGCATCCCTTTGAATCCGGCAAAACATGAGAGATGAACTTGGCTTCTCCTTCATAGGTATGCCCTACCAAGCTAGCTGCCTTTACATACGAAAGCTTATAAGTCTTTCCATAAGACTTAAATGAAAATTTCTCCCAGTCATTTTCCTTAAATAAGGAAACTGTCTCATAGAACTCTATAAGTAAATCCGAAAACTCTTCATCTTTATTCTCGGGCTTAGACATAGCAACATCTTCCCATCTGTTAAGCTTAATATTCTTGGATATAATAGAATCATACTTGTTGAATAAATCAAGATGAACCAACCTTTCTCTATATACTAACCACTTGGAAATCGGCTTAGTGGAAGACATGTCTTGAGAAGCTACTTCCACAGACATTCGGATCTGAAGACTTCTGGGAAGTTCGGAACGGAGAAAGTTAAAGGTCGGAATGGCCTTAAAACAGAGAGGCAGAGCTTCGGGATGCTGTATCTTGAAAAACCGATGTGGGATAATCATTTGGGGTCCCCTTTATATAGGCAATGAAAAGACGGTTCATCTTCCTCGGTTGATCGAATGGTTGTAACAAGCTGAGATCAGATCTGACGGTTGAAAACCAATTCTCAAGAAAACTTGAATCCAATCTTTTTAGGTTTTTATTAAAAAAAAAATTTAAGAAAACTATAATCCAAAAACAAAATATAAGAAAATACCAGCAAGTAAAGTATGATTACGAAAACTTGAGTAAGGAAATCATACCTTTCGGATTGGCTTAGCATGATTATTCGTAATGGGTAACATTCTAAAAAAATGACTACGAAAAATCTTTATTACGAAAAGACATAGTTCGCAAAAAATCACTATGAAAAATAAATTCAGTACGGAAAAGTCAATACAAAAAAAAGACGAATAAAAACCTTATAATGATTTCAGCATGAAAATTTCATTATAAAAGTTTGAATACGAAAATATCATTATGAAAGACTCGGTACAAAAATCTCGTTATGAAAATACCAGTACGAAATTGACAATTCTGGAAGTGTTCAATACGAAAATTTCCATTCCATAAGTCTTCTATATGAACATATCCATTCCGGAAAATTTTTGTTCCAAAGACTCCCATTCCGGAATTTTAGTTCCAAAAAATTTGAAAACAAACTTTGAAAAACATAGTTACTCTAACAATAAAATGTACTCCCCCTATGAAAAGGAGTTTATTACTGTAAGGAGACTTTTTCAACAGAAAGTTAATTAAGAAATATTACCTTACGGTTATCATTCCTAACTTTTGTTTAATGTATTCAAATCTATCAGAAGGCAAATATTTTGTGAAAATATCAGCAAGTTGATCTTGCGTTCCGATAAACTGAAGAATAATATCTCCTTTTAGTGTGTGATCCCTAAGAAAGTGATGCCTAATGTCTATTTGTTTTTCACGAGAGTGATGTGCAGGGTTCTTACTTAGGGAAATGGCACTTATGTTATCACACAAGATTTGAGTTTTAGAAAAACTCAAGCCATAGTCTGTGAGTGTGTGTTGCATCCACAATACTTGAGCACAACAACTTCCAGCTGCTACATATTTGGCTTCAGTAGTGGAAAGTGCTACAGAATGTTGCTTATTGCAAGACCAAGAAACTAATGAATCTCCTAAGAAATGAAATGTTCCGGATGTACTTTTTCTATCCATTCTACTTCCACCAAAGTCAGCATCAGAAAATATTTTTAGAACAACATCATTTCTAGAAGTATAAAATAATCCTAGATCCATGGTTCCCTTAAAGTAGCAAAAAATTCTTTTTACTGCCTTTAAGTGTGATTCCTTATGATTGGATTGATATCTTGAACATAAGCATACTGAGAACATTATGTCTGGTCGAATAGCTATTAAGTAAAGTAAACTTCCTATCATACCTCTAAAAGATTTTTGATCTACTAGTTTCCCAGCTTCATCAAGATCTAAAGAGTTTGAGGTACCAATGGGAGTACTTATACTCTTAGTGTTGTCATAACCATACTTTTTGAGAATATATTTAATATAATTATGTTGAGATATGTAGGTTCCTTTTGGTTTTTTCGAAATTTGAAAAACAAGGAAAAAAAGATAACTCACCCATCATACTCATTTCAAACTCATATTTTATTAGACTTGAAAAAGAGTCGGTTAAAGATTGCTGAGTTGAACCAAATATGATGTCATCAACATAAATTTGAACAATAAAAACAATTTTATTTATCCTTCTTTATAAAATGGGTTGGATCTTCATTTCCCTTAACATAGTTATTTTGAAGCAAAAATCCAGTGAGTCTATCATACCATGCTCGTGGGTCTTGTTTAAGACCATACAGAGCTTTGGTAAGTCTAGAAACATGATCAAGATGTTTTGTATCTTTAAAGCTAGGAGGTTGTTCAAGAAAGGCTTCCTCTTGGACATAACCGTGAAGAAAAGCACATTTCACATCCATTTGAAGAAGTTTGAAATTAATGAAAGCTGCAAATGCAAGTGGAATACAGATAGATTCAAGTCTAGCTACTGGAGCATAGGTTTCTTCATAGTCTATTCCCTCTTGTTGACTATAGCCTTTAGCAATGAGTCTATCTTTGTTTCTTAATATGACTCCATTTTCATCACTTTTGTTTCTGAATACCCACTTTAATCCAATAATAGAAGTTTCCTTAGGTCTTTCAACCAATGTCCTGACTTTATTCCTTTCAAATTCATTTAGTTCATCTTGCATGGCTTTCATCCAATCATCATCACCTAAAGATTCATCAGTGCTTTTTGGTTATAATTGGGAAAGAAATGCTAGATGTTCTACTTCATTTCTTAAGGAACTTCTAGTCCTTAGAGGTTGATTTACATCACCAATGATACCATCACTAGGATGATTCTTAAGAAACACTTGATTTGGGTTTTGGAGAGCCTGTTCATCAACATAGGGTAGAAAGTCTTTCGGGGTAAATGTTTCAGAAGTATATTCTTGAACATTATCCTTATCAGAAGGTTCTTCTATCAAAGGTTGACAATCAGTTTTTGAAAACACATCCGATGATGTAGTTTGGGATAGTTTAAAAACAAAAGGATCAGAACCATCGAATTTTACATGCAATGTTTCTTCAACAGTACAAGTATTTTTATTAAAAACTCTATAAGCCTTAGAAGTTGTGGAATATCCTAAGAAAATTCATTCATTGGATTTTGGTATGAATTTATGTAAGTTATCTTTAGTATTCAAAATGAATACCTTTCAACCAAAAACCTTGAAGTAGGATAGTCATGGTTTTTTACCATTCCATAACTCATAAGGTGTTTTATTAAGAAAAGGTCTAATCAAAACTCGATTTATAGTATAGTAAACAGTACTTACAGCTTCAGCCCAGAAATGTTTTGCTATAGAATATTCACTCAATATGGTTCTAGTTATCTCTTAAAGAATTATATTTCTTCTCACAACTACACCATTCTGCTGAAGAGTTCTAGGTGCTGAAAAATTGTGAGTAATACCTTTTCTACTACAAAAAGTTTCAAAATAATAATTTTGAAATTCTCCTCCATGATCACTATGAATAGTTTTCAATGGATGGTTTTTCTCATTTTTAACTTGATCTCTAAAACTTTTGAAATAAAAAAAAGCTTCACATTTCTTTGCTAGAAAATAGACCCAAGTAAATCTAGTGTAATAATCAACTAGAACAATCACATAGTATTTGCCTCCAATACTTCCAGTTTGTGTTGGACCAAAAAGATCCATGTTCACTAACTGTAATGTATAAGTTGTTTAGAATTTACCGATTGATTTAAAACTAGATTTATGTCTCTTTCCATATTGACAAGGATCACAAACTTTAAAAGAATCAAATCTAAGATCTGGTAGATCCTTAACTAGTTTCTTCTTAGAGAGTTTACATAAGTTTCTAAAGTTATAGTGACCTAGTCTTCTATGCCATAACCAGGATTGATCTTCCATTTCACTTAGGTAAGGTAAATCTTGGCTCCTAAGGTCTTCTAAATTTAAGGTGTAAACATTCTCATGCCTATTGGCTGAGAGAATAAATTCTTCCTTGGAATTGTGAACTAAGAACTTATCATTCCTAAAATTCACAAGGTAACCTTCATCACATAACTGACTTATGATAATGAGGTTGTGATTAAGAACTTTAACAAGAAGAACATTTGAAATCAATGTTTTACCTAGAAGAAAAATATTAACAATACCAACAATCTCTCCCTTAGCATTGTCTCTGAAAGTTACCTTTCCTCCTTTCGTTTTGATAATCTTTTCAAAATAGCTTTTGTTACCAGTCATGTGCTGGTAACATCCACTATCCATGTACCATGTGTTGTTGCTAGTAATCTCTTTATTTTATTGAAATCAAGAAGATAATTAGACTTTCAGAATCCAAACTTGTTTGGATCCGAGATTTCCAGACAACAAAATTTTAGGTACCCACATCTTCTTAGAAAAGTAAGCTTTTTGAAATCCTAAAGATTGGGGTTTGTTTAAGGAACAATTCTTTGCCCAGTGACCACCACATTGACACTTGGTACAAAATGGGGCAGTTTGAGGAACAAAATAATTGTTACTAAAAATTGGTTTTGCATGGGTATAACTAAATCCAGATTTATTTCTTAAAGGTCGTATTTGGAAATACATTTTATCAAAATTTTCATTACCATGGGTAAAGTTCGATAAACACTTATTTAAGGAAAAAAATTCAGACTTGAGTTTTATAACCAAGTTTTTATCCTCAAAAACATTAGATTTAAAACTAGAGCTAGTCTCGAAAACATTTTTCTTAGAAGTTACTTTTTCTAACTCTTTCAAAAGTTTGTTCTTCTCAGAACTTACTTTCTCAAGATTTTTTGAAATACTTAAAAAATCAGCATTTTCCTGTCATGATATTTAGAAAGATCTGATATCTCATTTGTAAGAATAGAATTTATAGAGTTTTTCTTATCAAGTTTTTTATTGAGTTTAGAATTCTCAATCTCAAGAAGTTCAGCAAACGTAGAGACTTCTTCATTAGTAGGTGTAGTATTTTCTTCATCAGAAGAGGATTATTCATCTAAGGAATTATCATACATACTATCATTAGAATTTAAAGAAACATTGGTCAATGATTCAAAATTTTGTACCTTAGCCATAAAACAATGATTATCAATAGGTATTCTGTCTATAAGACCAAGATTCTTCTGTCTGAAGATTCATAATCAGAAGATTCATCTGAAGAGTCACCACCACTGGGACTCCAGGTATCATTTTCTTTCAAGACTTTCTTAGCTTTGGATTTATAATACTTCTTTCTATTCATGTCTGAATGCATTTCTTTCCTTTCTTTCTTTTTGAGCAAAGGCCAATTTGTTCTAATATGTCCAGCTCTCTTGCATTCATAACATCTGACTTCTCCATCTTTCCTATCTTTCAATTACTTTTTCTTATACATGGATTGGAAACTTCTTTGGCCAGCTATCTTGTTCATCCTTTGAGCAAGATTTTCTAACTAATTTTCAGAGACTTCACTCTCACTAGAATCTGATTGGAAAATAACTTTCTTAGACTTGGATCTGGTTACTCTCTCATGAGTCTTAGCTTTCATCTGATTTGATGTTGTTGTAAAAGCGACAGTACCATTTCCATTTTTCTTTTTGATGTTGTCAGTATCTCTCTTCATTCTGGTATCATGTTGGAGAAGAGTTCTGAATAACTCATCAAGAGAAATTTGAGTGACCATCCTGTTCTCATATATAGCAGTTCTTTTGGATTCCCACTCATTGGGCATGATATCAATTATCTTATCCACAAGAGATTCATCATCCAAACCTTTCTCTCCTATAGACTGTAAGTTGTTGACAATAGTCATAAATCTCTGTTTAACTTTACAAATTGGTTCAGCATAAGGAAAATTGAATCCATGGAATTCAGCTCTAAGCATAGCTCTCCTAGTCTCAATCACTTTAGAGGTTCCAAAGTGTGTAACTTCTATCTTCTTCCAGATACAATTAGCTGCTTCACAAGAAGAAATTTGGCTATATATATTTCTATTCATTGAATAAAGTAAGGTATTGCGTACCTTATAATTGAGTTGATACTCTTGCTTTTCCTGGTTAGTGAAAGTTCTAACATCCTTATCAGGAATTTTATAATCTCCAGTAAGCATAACAAAGCTATCCACTCCAGTATTGATAACAAAAGTCTTCATTCGATCTCTCCAGTACTCATAGCCATTACCATCAAAGATTGGTGGTCTTTTAGGATTTATATTATCAATGGAACCAACATTAATTCATACCATACTTAAAAAAACCTTTGGCACACAAACTTGTTAGTAGAAAATAAAATTCGTAATCAAAAAGTTCAGAATGACAAAATTCGGAATGGAAATGTTCGGAATGAAAATGTTCGGAATGACAAAATTCAGAATGACAAAGTGAGCAAGAAAAACTTATACCCAAGTAAAAATATTTCAGAGACCTACTCTAATACCAATTATAGGATCGAAATAAAGATGTAGATTCTCAATATACAAGAGGGGGGTGAATTGTATACTTTAAAATTTCCTTTGGAACCTTTAAAGTTAGTTACGAATAACTATGTTTTTCTTAGGCAAAGGAAAGATCTAAGTTTAACAAAGTTAAACTAAGAAAATTCACAACACCTCTAACACCAATTGAAAATAAGGAATGAAGTTATAAACTTAAAGTTCTATGTACTTGCTTAAAACTGGAAAGAGATTCTGAAAGTAGGTTTCGGAAATATGGTTCTAGAAATTGAAACTTAACTAAAAAATACAATATGAGATTCTACCTTAAAGCATATAGAATCTAAAATAAATAGAGTACAAGTAAGGAAGTATAAGAAAGTTATAATTTCCATACAATAAAAAATGGAGCAGAAACAAACAGGTAGTAAAACTACAAGTAACAAGATATAAGTCTTTTCACCCAAAGAGAAGGGTATCCAAAAACCTTGGATAAAGGTCCCTTGATTTATACTTTCAAGCAAGTCTGTCTTACCCACACCAGGGTAAGCCCTCGATACGAATATCGGAGTCTCTGTCTTGTTGTCCCCACAAGCCCCCAACTTCAAGGTAGTTGGCAACCTCTGTCTTCCTCAGCAAGTAAGCCCTCAACTTCAAGGTAGTTGGAAACCTCTGTCTTCCTCTATAAGGAAGCCCTCAACTTCAAGGTAGTTGGAAACCTCTATATTCCAATCCCCGTAAGTCCTCTAATTTAATCACCAACATTCAGAGTCGCATGAATCTTTGAGAGTTAATAAGAGCCTCTCTCTCTAGAAATCACTTCAACAGCATGTGTAAACAATGTCCAATAAGTTCTTCATTGGTATCGAACTCTTTTAAATGAGCTCCTATTTATAGGCAAGGTTGACCTCCTTTCCAATGGTCATATTTTCCTTAAAAATCGGAGGAACCTGTACACGTGTAACTTAACCAACGGTTAGTTTATAACAGAATAGATGAGATCGTTTTATAACAAAACAAGTGAAACAGAATGTATGACATCATTTTAAGTCTAACTCAAAAGTTCGGAGTGAAGGTTCGGAGTGTAAAAAAATGTCAAAGAGTAGAAAAATTATAAAAGTGTAAGAAAAATGAATGTTCGAAGTCTAACCAAAAATAATTTCTGGAGTCTAAATAAATTCGGAGTGTATAAAGCAAAGATGATCAAATTCTGTTAAATAGGTGAATTCGGAATGAGAATTCGGAATGAGAATTCGTCATCAGATTCGTAATGAGAATTCGTCATCAGAATTCATAATGAGAATTCGTCATCAGAATTTTAATGAGAATTCGTCATCAGAATTCGTAATGAGAATTCTTCATCAGAATTCATAATGAGAATTCGTCCTCAGAATTCGTAATGAAAATTCGTCACCATAATTCGTAATGAGAATTCATCATCAGAATTCGTAATGAGAATTCGTCATCAGAATTCGTAATGAGAATTCGATGTCAAATTTCATGAGAATTCGTATCCAGAATTAGGAGTAGAACTTTATCAGAGTTTGTATCCGGAATTCGGAATGAAACTTCATTACAGTTCTCATTTGGAATTCGGAGTGAAACTTCATTACAGTTCTTATCCAGAATTCGGAACCTAAAACAGAATGCTTCATATCAAAGTTTCAAACGATTCCGAGAATCTAGAAATGAATCTGATTATTATACTTAAGAAATATATGGATATAGATAATTAAAATATGATAAGAATAATTTTTCTTACAAAAGAGATCTTCATTATAAAAGCAACTTTCCTTATAAAAGCAATTTTCCTTATAAAAGAAATTTTCCTTAAAGATAAGGTGTTTGTGATTTTCAAAACAAGAAGGAATGGAAAAGTCATAAGGAAAAAATTATTGACTCATCAGGCTTGATCCTCAGGAAGGATTCGTATGTACCATGCCTTAACATGGATCAAAGTCCTCGTAGTTTGGGAGAAAAATGGGGGGCTTGGCACACCGACAAGGAGACGGTCTGGGCCAATGATTTTTCGGATTGAACCTCAGGGCGGCTTCCTATGTACCATGTCTTAACATGGATCAAAGTCCTAGTAGTTCGAATGAGATGTGGAATGCAGTTTAACTTCATGTGGGGCGGGGGTGAACCGATGTGGATGAGGGCGGAACGACACGGTGATGGGCTTGAACCTCATAGAGGCTTCCTACGTATCATGCCTTGACATGGATCAAAGTCCTTTTAGTTTGGGATGGTGGTGGGTGTCGGAGAATCGACGTGAAGAAAGGACCTTGGTCTGATGAATAATGGGCTTGAACCTCAGGGAGTCTTCCTACGTACCATGCTTTGACATGGATCAAAGACCTCGTAGACGAAAGGGGCTTCGTTAGTGAACCGATGTGAAGGAGAACCCGGGGGTCCACTGGTGGTGGGCTTGAACCTCATGAGGACTCCAATGTACCATGCCTTGGCATGGATCAAAGTCCACATAGTTCTGGAAAGTCACAACAGCTTACCGATGGACTGGAATACAGTTTAACGTCACACGGGATGAGGGTGCACCCTGACGTGGAGAAACGGTGGGTGGTGGGATTGAACCTCGTGGAGGCTAACTATGTACCATGCCTTGACATGGATCAAAGTCCTCATACTTCAACTGGATGTATAGTTTAATGTCATGTGGGACATCATATAGGTTAACGCCATGCTGGACGGGGGCATAAAGATTAATGTAATGCATGACGTGGGCAGACAGTTTAACAACATGCTGGATGAGGGAATTGTCATGGCCGATGATTACTCTAAGACCACATGAGTCGTGATCGGTGTGAGAAACAAGAGGCAGCAGAGACCTGGCGATCACGTCGCGAAGAGTGCTTCCGTGAGAAACGAAGAGGGGCTTACGGGTTAGGTGGCCCATGGTACTGGGACTTACCCCAGGATGGAGGCCCAAAGTGAGAAAAACCATTGTTGGGGAGGGATTCGGGACCAAATACGAAAGGTGCCTCGTTCCCTATCGTTCCCTCCACGGGTCTTGGTAGTGGGGAAGTATGGTGGTGCATGGGTGCTACCTTCCACAAGAGGGACTAGGGGGCCTACACCCTAGGGTAGCCCTTCCCCGGTGGACAAACGCCACTCCCTAAAGGAGGATATCATCCCCTATGGAGGCCTGGGGAGCACGGAGAGTGTCCAATATGGGGGGACCCTGCATGCAAGGCACGAGGTCAGATCATAGTTTATCGTCATGTGTTGGGGACAAGGTGCTTGGCAGTTTAACATCCTACAGCTTGGATGATGTGGGTTTACTCCACACCCCTAGGACTTACATGACCGGTACCCTCTGCCCCTTGGGGGAAGGAAGGTACCAGCAAGGCCATGGTAAAGGGGGGCCACAGGGCGAACCATCGAGCGGTCCACGTTAGCGTGGCTATGCAAAGAAGAAATAGCCATTAGCATGCCTATGAGAAGAGGAATGAGGCGAAGCAACACTACGAGTGGTGTCATCCATGGGACATTGAAATCTCATCGTGCAAACCTAAAGGGTCGCACAGGAAGAGGGATTGCCAAGAAAAGGGGTGTGCTTCACGAAGTGGAGTGCCTTGGCCTTAGCATGGGGTAGGGGTATGAATGAGAGGTGCTTCGCGAAGTGGAATAGTGTTCGCAGAGCACTGCCTCGCGAAGCAGAGGTTCCTCGTGAAGCAAGGTGCTGTGAACCAATGTGCTCCGTGAAGTACAACGACCCAACCTTGGCATATGGATCACTTGTACAGGATGGGAGTTTCGCGAAGCATAAACGCTCCAGGGCTGCTCGGGTTCCCTTGGGAATCCCATTACTTTGCGAATGCCCTTAGTCTTATCGAATGGAATCCCTCTCGAAAGCGGGGAAGAAAACGAGACAAGGGGAAGGCATCTCGTGAAGCAAAAATACCTCGCGGAGCTCATGATTCCTAGGGCAAAGGGTGCGTCACGATTCTGGAGTTTAGAAGCCGAAAGGTCGGATTTTCAATCCCCTGGACTTCGAGGGGGGGGCAGTATTTACAGGAAAGGGGCACCGCGAAGTAGAGCTCACACGGCGCGAAGGGGCGGTGGTTGCTTTGCGGTGGGGCGCGAACGTCAAGGGGCTCGCAGAGCATTACCACCTCCAGTGCTTCACGGCGCACTCACGAACGTCAGGGAATTCGCGGAGCGTTACCGCCTCTGGTGCTTCGCGGAGCGCTCACGAACGTCAGGGAATTCTAAGAGCATTACTGCCTCTGTTTCTTCTTGGAGGGCTCACGAAAGTCAGGGCGTTCGTAGAGCATTTCTGCCTCTGGTACTTCGTGGCAGTCGCATTGCTCGGGGGAGCTTCGCGTCGGGGCTTTGCGAGGCAGTGTGCGGGCTTCTTTTCTTTCTTCCCTTTGCATCCAATATTTTGGTGCCTACAAATGCCCCTGCTCAGACTTGGAGCCGTATAGGGATCAAGGGTCGAAGTCTGAGGGAAAATCACCAATATTATCAGCATTTCGCGAGGGGAGCTCGCGAAGAGGGCGCCCGGGGCAGACAGCTGCTGCGCGGTCCGGACGCCCAGCGAAGCTCTACACGGGTGGGATGCGCCGCGAAGCTCCTGGGTCACCGCCTATAAATAGTTTGCTGAACTATCTTTTTTCCTCTCGCGATTTTTGTTCTTTTGTGCTCTCAACTTCAAGAAGCTCTGCGTACTCCACGTCTTCTCTCCACGATTCGAGCTTCGCGGCAAACCGCGAGCCTTTGACTCCGCGGCGGTGCCAAGATAACTTCTGTTTGTAGGCCGAGGCCAGGCTCCATGTCTTGGCTCTGCACCTGAGCATTGCGAGAGTTCTTTGCGACCAACCTGCATGACCCGACCCAAAATTGTTTCGAGTTCTGAAACCGAAATGTCCCATAAAGAATCTGTGTTGCGTGTGCTTGCAGACGCCACCCAGATGGATGAGATGGCCAACTGTCCGGGCCTTGGGGAGATGGTCCGAAGTCACTCGGACCATAATTCTTTGATGGAACTCATATTAGAGAGTCTGAAGAACTATCCACAGATCAAGAAGCTGCCCTTGTATGGTTTCGATCTGAGGGATGACGTCTTCATTCCTAAGGTGATTAGGGACAAACCGGCTTGTTGGTTCAGGAGCACGCCATGCCAGCGCCAGTGGTTCAGGGCGGCTGAAGGTCATGCGCGGGAGGACTTCACACTTGTTACCGCTGACTGTCTCTACAACCATGTGAACAATACTGATGGGAAGCCACTGCAACCGAAGACATCCCCTCCTCTGTACCCCACCATACTGAAGGTAACTTCGCAGGATTCGAAGAAGGGGTGGTCCGATGAGTGGGACCTACACCAGGGCGGAAACTTCACCAACGACTGGGCATGGGCCTACTGGGTAGGCACCTCATGCGAGGAGTTTGGGGACCAACTGAGGAGAGTGGTTTTGTATTAGGCGGCATGGGTCTCCAAGTTCCATATTTACCAACCGAAACAGCTGATGCTGGAGCTGCTGAGCAGATGGTCATCTAGGACCAATACTTTTCACCTACGCCATGGGGTGGTGGGCATAAGTCTGTGGGATGTCCATCAGATTTCGAGGGTCCCGATATTGGGGTCTATGTATGATGAGTTCCTCCCTGTCATGATAACGTGGGAGGATACGGAGCAAATTTCATGATTGGCATCGGCACTGATGACACTGGTCCCTAGAGAGGACAAGGAGGCGGTAAGCGATGTCCACATTAAGAAGTGGTTCGGGAAATTTCTGAATTTCCCAGTGAATCGAGAGTTCCATCTGTGGCCTCGAACTTGTCCGAAGGTGGATCAACGGGGAAAAGGGGCACTCGTATTGGCGGCTCTTTGAGGACAGCCAATGGAAGACTTGGCGTTTCAGTGTCAGCACTGAATAGCAGCCGATAGTCAGGCTGGAGCCGTTCATCGTGGCCCTTATCTGCGGTTGGATCCTACCGGTGAGGGAAACCAACATGGGGGTGTGTGCCAGCTCGTTCATCGTGGCGTCCATGCTGGCCATGGGGTAGCGGGTCAATCTGGGGATTCCAATGCTCGCCAAGCTGTACAGGATGTTGCGGCATGTTAGCGAGGGCAAGAAGCCTCCGAGGATATGTGTGCCCTTCCACCTTTTGTAGGGGTGGATCACAGCGCACATAAGGGGGATTTATGAGTATCCAAACCCTATCTCGCCGCCGGGATCAAACTTCTGCCCCACTATTCTGAATGCAGCTGGGAGCTTCCTATTCAAACTAACCGTACCAATTGTGATGAACCGGTTGTGGAGGGCGGATGAGTTTAACTTCCACCAATTTCCAATACTGATGGGGATAATTACTGATGAGGGGAAGGGAACAAAAGAGCACTGAGCTTATCTCCTGGCCTTTCGAGGCAGAGTTTTGGTTGCACGAGTGGATCGTGAGACACTCTGCGAATAGTACACCCTGCATCGGTTTGTGAGGCAGTTCTGGTGCCTGCAGCGGTTGACCCCGTAGATCTACTAGGAGGTGCGTCATGAGGAGCACCTGTGTGTGATGAGGCAGCTATGGCTCATGTTCACACGGGAAGAAGGGAAGATGAAAATTGCATTGCCTCCATCCACCGCCGCTTTCAGATTGGTGAGGGAGTATGCCATCAGCTGGGAGGCCGCTTATCCAGGGGATATGCTGAGGTAGCCAACCATTCAGGTTGGTGATGGTGGGCCTCCCCTATCCCGAGGTCGGGGTTGGAGGGTAGTAAGGGCCTCTCACGGTGGTGAGGCTGTCATGGCGGCGAGACCTACACTGGCTGAGGGTGTAGCAGCAGCGGCAGACCTGGTGATTCCAGAAGAGAGGGGCCATCCGGAGGGGTGACCGCCTAGGGGATTCCTTAGGATATCCACTCAAGATCCTAGGAAGCAGCTGTGCCACATTGACATTCCAGAAGGTATCGTTTTCCCGCAGGCCTGGGTCATTTGGGGTGTCAACTGGCAATTCCTCAGTCCACCCGAGATGTGGGCACACATGAATCGTCTTGGGATGGAGTTACCAGGCATAGGCCGAGTCTGGGCTGGTTTCACGGAATCTCTGATCGAGGTGGAGCAATACATGGGTGAGTTGGAGGACTACGTTCACTCCAGTGCTGTTCCACGCCCAATGACAGATCGGGTGAAGGTACTGCTGGATCAGACGGTTCTGCCACAGCTGTCAGCCACCAATCTGAGGGAGCTCTTCCCTCTGCTGGAAGAATCAGAGGACTCCTATCGGGAGGATGAGGCTAGTGGAGGGAGGCCGTTGAAGGAGGGTAAAGTCGGAGACCAAGACTCAGATTCTGATGATTTTGCAGAGGCCCTCGAGGTAGTATTCCAAGCATCTTTCCTCATGGTCCGTTCTCATTCCATCATGTATTTCAAACCGATGTTTGAACCATGCTAGAGGAACATGTACACAGGCATCGGTCTCAACCCTTGGTGGGTGATGATGTAGGACATTCAGAACCCGCACCTACGGCTGTGTCCAGTTCTACGTCTGGTGGGGCCAGAGCACCTGAGGTGGCTCCTCCAGAATCTCCAGACCTTCCAACTGTATACGGAGGTCCATGCCTCAGGGTCCCGTCAGCATCGACTCATGATCAGAACCAGGAGTTCGATCTCCATAAGTTTCTTCTACTAGATTCATTGTTGTCATATGTAGATCGTGCCAACTAACGTTTATGTCCCTCTCTGTCGTACAGTTCTCCGACTGGCATGGGCTGTTGCAACAAGGCTGGTCAGGATGTCTGGTGACATCCCTCCTAGGGGCATGCCAGTGATGGTGGAGATAGTCCCCCCATCTCCCCGAGCTGCAGAACATACTATCATTGGTGGGACCACTAGAAGGGTTATGCCCGAGGTTATTGAGGTGGAGTCTGAGGAAAAAGATCAATCAGCCGACCCAAGTCCCATCACGCCTGCTCCGGTGCCAGATGTCATGTCGTATTCAACGCCAGATGCATATCCTGCCGAGGACTTCCTGCGGGCGTATCCTCCATACGAGCCTGCCAATCGCGCGAACTGGGATGAAATGACCTCTGATGAGGAAGACAACAATATAGTCCACCGCTGATCATGGAAGCTAATCATACGCTTCATAAAGGACACCCCCCAAGTGCTATGGATGAACGAAATGGAGAGACTTTGCTTGCAGCTGCGCGAACTGTGCGCTGGGGGAGTGGATTCCCAACGTACCCATGCGCTCATCCAAGATCTCATGGCTGAGAAGATCTGGGAGTATGATCGTCGGCTCAGGGTGGGCTGGTAGTGGAGGATGGTGACAAACATCAAGAAGCTCCAAGAGGCTGAAAGTGACGTTCAAAAGCTGCAGGCCTGGGCAAGTGATGACTCAGCCACTCTTAATACACAATCTGAGCTGATCTCATGGTTGAAGGCTCAGTTGGCAGAGTCACAAGAGCATATGAGGTAGGCTTCTGGAAAGATGGATACCATTCAGGCTGGCATAGAGAGGGCCCGGTCCAGGGCTGATGAACTGCGCCTCGCCGTTTCTGAGGAGGAGCCGGAGCTGAGTCAGCAGCAACAATTCTTGGATGCCACAAGCCGAAGGGTGGAGGAGCTGTGACGCTCTTTCGACGGGGTCAATCCTTCCATGGGGGGAGTCGACCCCTGGGTACTGTAACAATTACATCCTTTTAATGGTACTTTTGTGCTTCAACTTTCTTCTGTCTTTGAATGTCGTAGCATGCATGATTTCCACTGTTTGCATCGGTTCATTACATCCTTTCAATGTTTGCGGGACGTCCGGCGACAATTCCCTAAGCTCACGTGGGTCAGGCCCGATTTGAGTTACAAGAGATAGTTTCCTCATCATCCCACTCAACATAGGAGTGGAAACCAGGCTTTGGGCGTCCGTGGTTTGGATAACCAGTCCGGGTTTCCGAAAGATGGGAGAGACCAAGCCAGAGAATGATGTTCTCAAAACAGCAGAATTACAATTTCTTTAGTGTGATCTTATGCATGAATGATGCAATTACAGGGGCACTGAAATTGGTCTGAATAGATGGAAATGGGAAGTGTGAATCACGACACCCAAGATTCAGAACATTGTGGGTATGGCGTGACAATAAAGGACAAACGTTAACCGTGGTGGAGAAACGGTATCCTTACTACGTTAGCTAGAAAAGGGGACATCAAATGAGGGTTGACTGTTGACCATGTTCGAAACGCGGGACCATGTCACAAATTTTGTCGATCAATTCTTCAGGACATTGGCCCAGGACAGTAGGCAGACCCTAGGTCGAGCATCCATACTGTTAGGGGGTCCTTCTAAACATGACCAGTCTTCTGGAACATTTGACCAGGAGGGTAGGTGAGCCGATGCGGCATGAGACCAGGAAGTTAGGGGGTCCCTTCAGACATGAAATGGTATGAGGGTTCAAATAAGCGGTACGCAAAGTGTGGAATATGGAGTGATGGTCTGTCCAAAAAGAATCCAACACTCATGTAATTGAACCACCGTGGTGGGAGTACGCCAGATGGGTGCATCGGTTTGATTATGGATCCTTCCTTCTTTGGGATTGGGCCTCTCTGGAGAGGGGTTTTGTCACTTCCCAATGCGATCTTAGGGAATCCTGAACTTTTTCAGGGTAGAATTATAGTTACATGGTCCTCTATGAGGGGTTCGGCCAGGGGGCTGGAAAGGGGAAGAATAGTATTAATGATTCCTATGTGCTGGACCCTAGGAAAAATACCAGGGTGTCTCTAAGTATCCCATGAGGATGGTAATCAAGACACACATAGTTCTGGAAGCGCTTTGAAGTCATAGACCAACACCGTCAGGTGAAATCCTCTCTGGGAGAGGCTCTAGTGCATCCCATGATTAACACGGGGTATCCTGAACTTGTTCAGGGTAGAACTACAGTTTAGTGTCGTGCATTGAGGACATATGAACTCCTGTAGTTTAACATCATACGATAGGATGTGGAGTTAAAGAGAAGAGTCCAGGGAGCATATGGTGTGGTAGTTATGAAACCGACATGAATGAGGACTTGGAGTCCAAATCACACCACGTACCCCTGGAGGAAACTCTCCAGGTCGAGGGACCAAGAGTGGGGATTAGGCTGGGCCCGAAGTATAGTGGTCAGATGTTCCTATATACCCCATGAAGATTGGAATCAAGCCATACGTAGTTCTGAGAGCGTAGTTTAACGTCATGCAGGATGATGAGAATCCTGCCCGTGTTGGTTCACATCCTGCCAAAACTACTAAGCCCACGTGAGTCATGCTCGGTGTAGGAAACAAGAAGTAGTGGTGTGAATTTCCCAACATAGAAAGGGGAAGGATAGGGTGAAGGGATGCTCAGTGAATACCGGCCCCATGATACTAACAAGTCCATGTGGCGCACCGAGATGCGCGAAGATATGGAGCCAAGTATGTTGGAACTTCACTTGAACATGAGGAAGTGGAAATGTGTGAATCATGACGCTGGAGATTTGGAACATAATGATGGTGGTGTAACGATTGAGGATAACTGTTAACCGTGGCAGAAATGCAGCATCTATATTGCATTAGCCTAGAATGGGGACAACCAAATGAGGGTTGATCGTTGACCGTGTTCGAAACATGGGACCATGTCACAAATGTCTTCAGAGATCCTTAGGGACGTTGGCCCGAAACGATAGGAGATCCCTTAGGCCCAGCATCCATGGAGAGCCCTTAAGCCTAGTATCCATGTCGTCCGAGGGTCCTTTTGGATATGGAAGAGGATGAGGATCCAAACAGCGAGCGCACAAAGCTTGGTCATGGGACGAGGGGAATGTCCCCATGAAAATCCCACACTTCAGGCTCTTTGTCAAAATGCATCTCAATACAACAATAATGCATATTATATAGAGGGAGCAGAGTACATTACCATAGGGAGATCTTAGTTTAGGGTCATATAATTCAGACCATGGGTGGGAGGAAGCACAGGAGGCACGTGATGGGTATTTACGAAAAACCGACGTGGATGAGGACCTAAGACCTACATACAATGAATTCTATGGGGAGTGCTCGAGTCGAGAAACTGATCATTAAAGTTAGGTTGGGCCTGCGGGGAAGTTCCCAGGCTCTCCTACGTATCCAATGAGGATGGGAATCAATCCATACATAGTTCTGAATGATGGCATGGTAAGGTACCAGTGCCAGGAAAAAAAAGGGAAGTGCGGGCACGACCCTTGCACAAAAAGAAGTAGAATTTGATAAATCGTGTGTTTCCTTTAAGGTGAGTGGTTTTTTTGTGAAGCGACAGACCTAGGGTAGTAAGACCTAGTGTCTCCACGAGAATCAAGCCATGATAGGAATTGAAAAATGGCATGTAACATGACCAATACCCAACGTGATGTCCTCTACAATGAGGTCATCACAATGTAGTGTCGTTTTTTCATCGTGCATCCAGGACAATAATGTCACAGTTTAAGGTCGTGTGATAGGACCAAGCATGCATTTTAACGTCATGCATAGAAGATATAGAAGAGACGATTCCAGGTGGGGAATGTTTATGGTGTCGTATGACATAACCGATGTGGATGGGGACATGATCCCACATCACACCACACAGTCCCGTGGTCAGGGTCCCGAAGGTAGGACGCTGAACTCAAGATGGACCCGAAGACAGGAGGTATGGGTGTTCTTATGTATCCCATGAGGATGAGAATCAAGCCAGATTTAGTTCTTAAGAGATATTAGTTTATGGTCTTAGAGCTCGGACCAGGGGTGGATGACAAATTTCCAGGTAAGCGCAGACCTCGACCCAATCCCTAAGCCCACTTGAGTTAAACTCAGTATGGGAAACAAGGGGAGAATATGCTTATCACAATATCCGAAACATCTATCGAGGGGAAGTCAGTGAAGAGCCTCGAAAGACGCCTCTAGCACGTCTTTGTTCCCCTAGCGCGCATATGTGCATGGAGGAATAGTACCAAGAGTTTTGAAACTCTACTTGGACATGATAAGAATGGAGAAGGGTGTGAATCTTATAACCGAAATTTTGGGCTTAATGGGGATGGTGTGGCGATGGAGGACAACTGTTAACCATGGTGGAAAAACAGTCTCCATATCGCGTTAGCCTGAGGTGGGAACAACAAACGACCATCGACTGCTGACCATATTCACGATGTGGGATTTTTATCGATTTGTTATATGAAACCATCATGGGCGTTGGCCCGTAACGGTAGGAGAGCCCTTAGGCGTTGTATCCAGGCCATTCTTGGGGGTCCCTCCAGGTGTGAAAGGTGGCGAAAGCCCTTATGAAGGGGGACACGAAGCCTAAAAATCGAGTGCAGATGTGTCCGAGTAGAATCTGACATTCCATGTAACTTAAACCAGATCACCGTTAGGCATATCGGTGAACCGCCGACAAAGGTCGACGAAGTGACTTATGAGAGGTAGGCCAAGGTGGGATGGAGATTTTTTTATGATGGGGCCGAACCCGAAGCTTGGACATTTGGGTGGTCCTACGTATCCCATAAGGATGGGAATCAAGCCACACGTAGTTCTTGAGGGGTACCCAGTGGGCAGGATACCCTAATGAGGATGTGTACGGAGCGGTGAGTAACCCGACGTGAAAGAGGACATAATACCTCACCACACCGTATACTCTGGGTATGAACTTGGGCTAAGGGGCCCGAGGAGGCCAAGGGGCCTGAGGTTGGGACTCGGTCAGGAAGGCCTAACCAGCTCGCATTTTATCGTCTTGCAGTGAGGATGAGGGCTGGGGGCCCGGAAAGGCCAAGGGGCCTGAGGATGGACCTCGGTCAGGCAGGCCTGACCAACTTGCAGTTTATCGTCATGCAGTGAGGACGAGGGGACGGGGCCCGAAAAGGCCAAGGGGCCTGAGGCTAGGCCTTGGTCATGAAGGCCTGACCAGCTTACAGTTTATTGTCTTTCAATGAGGATGGAGAAAGAGATAAATGTATCTCATCCGAGGAAGTGTACGACATGAAAAGTAACCTGACGTGAAAGAGGATGTAATCCTACACCACACCGTACATCCCTTATAAGAGAATTGGGGCCATGGGCCCGACCGTTGGCACCACCTGGAGGGAAGTTTGTTGCTTCGGGATAGGGAAGAACGAATCACTGCACTCGATGTTTGGGACATCTTGGGGTGGAACCGAAGATCCAGGACACTATTGACCAAGTTCGAAACACAGCATCCCTATGGTGACCTGATATGGGAGCAACAAATGAGTGTCGACTATTGACCAAATTCACTACGCGGGACTTTTATCGGCTTGTTGCTTGGAAACCCTCAGGGGCATTGGCCCGTATCGCTAGAAGAGCCCTTGGGCGTGGTATCCAGGCCATTCTCGGGGGTCCCTCCGAGTGAGGAAAGTGATGGAATCCCAATCAAGGAGTGGGTGAAGCATAGCTTTCTCGATCCGTGAAAGATGCGAACATCTACAGGGGGACGTTTAGCCAGGTCGAGGCTTGCTTGATGTTAGTTGGGGAAAAAGTGTGCATCCTGTCATATGGCTTGTCCCGAGGGGAAGATTTTGGCTTTTGGGCTGGGCCAACAGATGAAATGTCAAGGTATTCCTACGTATCCCATTAAGATGGGAATCAAGCCATACATAGTTCTTGAAGGCCATGCAGTTTAACGTCATGCGGTGAGGATGTGGGAGGATAGAAGAATGGGAGTGGTCACATAGTGCGACTGTTATAATCCTTGTATGAGCAAGGCTAAGGAAGCCTACTCGTCTTCATGCAAGGATCCTCTGAGGAAACTATACCTAGGGGGGAAAGTGAAGGATAAGTGCTCAGTGTAGGGTTCAAGATGAGGCGTTTTAGTGTTCCTACGTATCCCATTAGAATGGGAATCAAGCCATACATAGTTCTTGAAGAACAGTTTAATTTCGTGCTAGATGAGAGATGCATCTCATTTGGGGATATGTATGGTACGACGGGTAACCCGACGTGAATGAGGATGTATCCCACACCACACCGTACGATCCCACAAGAGATTTTGAGTTGATGAAGGCCAAGGGGCCAGAGGCTAATACTCGGTCAGGAAGGTATGACTGGCTTGCAGTTTAACGTCTTACAGTAAGGACGGGGGGCTAGGGGCCCGAAGAGGGAAAGGGGCCTGAGGCTAAGCCTCGTTCAGGAAGGCCTGACTGTCTTGTAGTTTAACGTCTTACAGTAAGGACGGGGGCTAGGGGCCAGAAAAGGCCAAGGGGCCTGAGGCTATGCCTCAGTCAGGAAGGACTAACTAGATTTTAGTTTAAAGTCTTACAGTAAGGACCAGGGAGATCTTAGATTAAGGTCATAGAGCTCAGACCATTTTGCAGTTTATCGTCTTGTAGGATGATGGCGTAGTTTAGGGTCACGCGGGACCGTAACACGTTGTTTATGGTTGTGTGGGATAGTACATTTTAAGGTCGTGTAGGACCAAGGGGCTCAGGAAAAGTATTTCTTGAGGCACTTGGAATTGGTGGGAAGGGTTATGTGCTCACCATCAGTGGTATGCTCTGTTGGGGTAAACCTTATGGATGACATAATGTCCTTCCCATTTGGGATCTAGCTTGGGTGGTTTCCTACCGGGGATCCTTGGAGCTCGAAGGGCCAATACTAGATCGCCCTGCAGAAAAGACCAAAGGTGAACCTTCTTGTTGAAGGCTCTGGATATCTTATTCTGATGCCTTTCCAGATTGTGCAGGGCACAAAGCCTGTTCCCGTCCAGTGCTTCCAATTCAGCTAGAGGAATTTCAACCACCTTATCTGGTGCCTGCTGGTCGTAGACAGCAGTGAGTAATGATGGCAGCTGTACCTCAATGGGTAGGATGACCTCAGCCCCATACACCAGGGAATATGGGTTCAGTTGGGTGGAATTGAGAGTCGTCGTCCGATAAGCCCAGAGGGCGTTGGGGAGCTTGTCCGGACAACTTTTCTTGTTCTGACCAACCATTTTTTGCAGAATGTTAGAGAGGGTTTTGTTGAAAACCTCGATCTGCCCATTTTCCTGTGCATGATAATGAGAGGTATGGTTCTAACGGATATTGTAGTTTGGAATACAATTTATTCATCTCAGCTGCTCGGAAGATGGTGTCGTTATCAGTGAGGACAGCATGAGGGACCGCAAACCAGTGGATGATATTGGAGCTCAAAAAGTCAACAATGGAACGGGACTTCACCTCTTTGAGTGGAACTACCTCTGCCCACTTGGAGAAGAAATCTGTAGCAATTAGGATGAACCTACACTGGTGATATGTCTCCGGTGGATATGGTCCCACGACATCGAGTCCACACACCGCAAATTGCCAAGAATACTTGGTGGAGTGGAGAGGCTCTGGTGGTCGATGCAAGAAGTTGGCATGAACTTGGAACGTCTGGAATCTCATGGAAAACGTGATACAATCATGGATCAGAGAGGGCCAGAAGTACCCCAACCTCCGGATTTGATGGGACAGCTTGGGCCCAGCCTGTTGGGCAACGTAGGAACGAGCCTGAACCTCTTTCATAACCTGAGAAATGTCAAGTCCTTCAATGCAACGGAAGAGAACACCATCGAAGCTCTTCTTATAGAGGATTTGCTGAAGACTAGGACCACTCTGAAGGGTAAACTGCAATGTGCGGCGTCGGATTTGCTCGCGCTTGGCTTGATCATCCGGGAGGCAACCATTTTGGAGATACTAGACAAAAGGTTCCCTCCAGTAGGGAGTGGCCTCAACCACTGTGTCTGATGAACCTGGGACCCATGACGTAGAAGGTTTTGCGATAAGAATACTTATCTGCAGGCCATCACTGTCCTCTAGGATGACATGGAAAATGAATATCTGGTGTGCCACATGTATGATCAAATCATCTTGATTGGGTTCTGCGAGTGACGCAGCTAAGCCAGCCAAAGCATCAGCTCGACCGTTCTGTGACCGAGGGACATGGGTAACCTCTGGTCGAGAAGAGAACTAGGACATTAGACGGACGATGCACTCCATCAATGGCACAAGCTCCAGCTTCCTGACGACATAGTCTCCATTGAACTTTGTTGACCTCACCTATTTTGATAATCTCAATCATGTATTCATATGTGTTGAAAATCTCAATTATGTTTTCATTCTCTATGATATTTTTAAGTATCATTTATCTATACTTTAATTCTTTCAAATCTGTGATCAAACCAATAATAATTTGTAAAATAGTCTTTGGAATATGTTAATCCTATTTTATCCATGTTCATACAAGTTATAAATTGATTCTAACCCAATCGGATGTGTTCTGCATAAAACAGATAAGTAATCTGCCTATAGCTACTGATAAAGAGCTACCGGTACCCAGTCTACCGATAGACTTAGTCTACCGACAGACAGAGTCACCGATAAACTTAACACAGAGCTACTGATAGACTTAACACAGAGCTACCGATATACTTAACACAGAGTCACCGATATACTTAACACAGAGCTACCGATGTACTTAAATGTAAGCTACTGACTTACAGACAGCTACCAACGCATGAAGCTACCGACGCATGGAGCTACCGACGCATGGAGCTACCGACGCATGGAGCTACCGACGCATGGAGCTACCGACACATGGAGCTACCGATAAACAAAGTCACCGATACAAGCATGTACCAACCGACGCATAGAGCCACCGATAGAGTCAAAGCAACTAATGACATTGAGCTACCGATGTTCAAGCTACCGATGTTCAAGCTACCGATGTCCAAGCTACCGATTTTGATTACCTACCGATCACTCGACTCACTGTTTGAATTTCTTTATTTTCTATATTTAATCTATCTAACGGTCATATCATGTACATTTTAATGATTTGTCAAATATCTGATAAAGTTTCTCGGATGTCAGGAACCCGTACCTTGTACCTGCAGAAAGGAAATCTTTTCTGTCCCCTGTTGGGAGATAAATACGAGAAGACAACGCTGCCCAAAGAAGAAGCGAACTAGAGAAGTGCGTGGTGGATGAAATATACCAGAAACACAAGAAGAGAAAAACCAGTTCCATCAAGAACACAGAGAAGCTCATAGACAATCAAGCATACTCGAGAAGTGTTTTGTGCATATAAGAAGAACACTGAAGAACTTCAACTACTACATTTTCACTGTCTGTGAACCTGGAGCATACGACACTCTGTTTCTCAAACAGAAACGAGAAGAGGACTCAGACTCACTTCTAATCGAATCCAAAGGAGTCCAGAGCTACACTGAAATCACCAGAACCACTTCTAAACTCTACATCTCTTGTTCTGTGATTTATTATCATTCATTTCGAGCAGTGTGTGTTATCTACTGTATCTAACACATACACTGTCTTCTGTACTTAAACTGGAGGATTTGTAAATCCTAACCAAACTCTTTCATTCTATTCTTTCCCACGAATAGCAGTGGTAGAGGTCGTGTGTAACCTGGACAGCTGGTTGTTGTTGTACTGTTTCCCACGAAGAACAGTGGTAGAGGTCTTGGACCTGGACAGTTGTAAACTGTTGAACCCCGATCCAGGGTGTGGATCATTTTTATATAAACTTTTGAGAGGACTAAGTCCCGGCTTGAGACTGAACCTCTTGGTTACATTTGCTGTGCCATCTCTTTCAAAGTTTTTATTCCGCTGCTAATCACTTTAAAACTAATACTGTTTGTAAAGTTACTTTGATAATTAAATTAGCAAGTGTTTATGTTAAGTGTAGATTAGTAAGTTAGTTTCAAAAGATAATCACACACTCCTGTGTTGATTAACTGGGAATTAATCAATCCCTTGAGAATCTAACAGAACCACTACTTTAATATAAATTCACTACAGTTTAATTTATTATTTTATTTGGGGGTCTTTAAGACTGTTTTTAAATACAGAAATTTTAATTGGTACTCAATTCACCCCCCTCTTGAGTAAACCACTCCGACCAACACTTGGTATCAGAGGGTTGAAAATACTTTCTAAAAGTACTCTGCTTTTGAACTGTAATTTTAGTTGTATTTTAAAGTTCTTAAAATTTCTGTTATATCTAAATTTTTAGCTCTTTAAAATTTTCTCATCATGGACAATAGACTTGAGGGTGCTGCTACTAACCAGCCACCTTTCTTCAATGGAACTAATTATGCTCAGTGGAAACTGAAAATAAAAATTCATCTAGAAAGCAATGGTTTTGATATTTGGATTGCTATTGAATCAGAATACAAAATTCCCACTACTGCTAGATCAACTTGGGATGAACCTATAAAGACTGCTTACAATAACAACTGTAAAGCTATGAATGCCTTGTACTGTGCTCTAGGAGATGAAGAGTTTAATAGAATTTCTTCTTGTAAAACTGCATATGAAATTTGGGATACCTTAGCTGTTTCTCATGAAGGAACAACGAATGTTAAAGAAATGAGATTGAACACTTATACTATCAAGTATGATAATTTTAAAACGAAGCCTGACGAACCCATTTCTAAAATGTATCTCAGGTTCAATGAAATTGTCAATACAATGATCTCACTGGGAAAGGATGTCTCATCGAAGGAACAAATTATGAGAATTTTGAGATGTCTGCCTGATAGATGGAGAGGCGCATCTGTCTCAATCAGAGAATCATGTGACATTGCTGCTCTACCTGTCAAGGAACTAATTGGTAAGATGATGATGTATGAAGAAGAGCTTAAAGTGAATAAAGAGGAAAAAAATGAACCTCCAGGAAAGTCTTTCGCTTTCAAATCCTCAACTTCAAAGAATAAGGACAAAGAAAAGCTTCAAGCTGTAGTTGAAAGTTCAAGCTGTGCAGACAGTGAAAGTGATTCTGACAGTGATGCTGAGATGGCTCACATTTCTAGAAGATTTAAGAAATTTTATAGGAAAAAGAAGTTCTTCAGAAAAACAAATTATAAGGGTAAGTATGATCACCAAGGCAAATGGAAAAAGTATTGGAAGAAGAATGACAAATCAGATGATGTTGTCTGCTATGAGTGCAAGAGAAAAGGACACATTAAAGCCGAATGTCCAAAGCTGAAGTATAAAAAGAAATATGAATATAAGGACAATAAGTTTAAGAAAGCCATGAAGGCTACTTGGAGTGCTTCTGAGGATAGCTCTACTGAATCTGAAAGCTCTGAAACTGAACACAAAAATAAGGCAAACATGTGTTTTATGACAAACACTTCTGAGGTAACATCAGAAACTTCTGCTTCAAATTCATATTATTCTGGAGATGATTCTGAAGGTGATAACATGTCTAAATCTGAACTGTTTGAATATTGTGATATGATTGAAGAAACCTGTAATGAACTTAAGGATAAATACAAGTCATTAAAGAAACAGTATGCTCTCACCACTACAGTTAAAACCGAACTCACTATTGAAAAAGAGAAAAATGCTCAACTGCTAAAAGAAAACACTGAACTGAAACTATCTAATGAGAAACTCAAGAAAGACTTAGAGAAGTTTACCAATGGAAAAAATACACTAACACATATGCTAGGAAAGCAAATTGCACCTAAATATACTACTGGTATAGGATACCAACCTAGACAAAGGAAAATTGCCAAAACTAGATTCATTTCTAAATCTGGACAGAATGAAGGTAATTCTGGAACTTCATATACTTCAACCAGTTATATACATATCTATGGATCTAATAAAGTTTATCTTTCAAAGCATGTCAATTCTACAAATTATATGAGACCCATTAGACAAATATGGGTACCTAAAGTGTTATTGGATAACCTGTCTGGACCCAAGAAAATCTGGGTACCAAAATCATCTCCCATCTAAATCTGTTTTGTAGGGAACTTGCCCGAAGAGCTCCTGTAAAGAGACCTGGTATTTGGACAGTGGATGTTAAAGACATATGTCAGGAGACTTCTCTTGTTTTAAGAGTTTAATAAAAGTTGATGGAGGCTTTGTCACCTTTGGTGATAATTCAATAGGAAAAATCATCGGCCTAGGCCAGATTGGTAACACTGACTCAGTATTAATTTCTAAAGTTTTATTTGTCGATGGACTTAAATATAACCTGTTAAGCATTTCTCAGTTATGTGATGATGGTTTTCATGTTAAATTTGAATATGATTCCTGCAAAGTTTTTAATTCTAAGAATGTTTTGGTATTTTCTGCCTTAAGAAATGAAAATGTTTATGCTGTTAATCTGAATTCTTTAGCTAAGCAGAATATTACTTGTTTGAATGCTTTTCATAAAGAATCTTGGCTATGGCACAGAAGGTTGGGACATTGCAACATTCACTCACTTAGAAAACTCTCTAGAAAAAACCTAGTTAGAGACCTACCCAAATTAGAATTCCCAAATGATAGAGTCTGTAACCCCTGTCAAAAGGGAAAACAACACAAAGTTTCTTTTAAATCAACGATAGAAGTTTAGACTTCTCAACCACTTGAATTGGTTCAAATGGATTTGTTTGGACCATCAAGAGTTTCTAGTTTAAATGGGAAGCACTATGTTTATGTTCTTGTAGATGACTTTTCTAGATATACTTGGGTATATTTTCTAGCTGAAAAAAGTGAAGCTTGTTCTTATTTTGCTAAATACTCTAAATCTATAGAGAACCTTAGTGGACTTAAGATTAAAACTTTGAGGAGTGATCATGGTCGTGAGTTTGAAAATAAAGATTTTGAATCTTATTGCTCACACAATGGCTATACTCATAACTTTTCTGCCCCTAGAACACCCCAACAGAATGGTGTTGTAGAAAGAAGAAACTGAACCCTTCAAGAAATTGCAAGAACCATGCTCAATGAATATGATCTGCCTATTTATTTTTGGGCTAAAGCTGTAAATACAGCTTGTTATGTCATTAATAGAGTCTTAATTAGACCTGTTTTTAAGAGGACCCCTTATGAGTTGTGGAACCATAGGAAACCCAAGGTTAACTACTTCAAAGTTTTTGGATGCAAAGTCTTCATTCTCAATACTAGAGACAATCTTGACAAATTTGCATCCAAGAGTGATGAAGGAATTTTCCTAGGTTACTCTATCTCTAGTAAAGCCTATAGAGTTTTCAATAAAAGAACCAAATGCATGGAAGAATCTGTTCACATCAAATTTGATGAAACTGATCCACATGAACCTAAAATCTCTCTTGAAGATGATCTCTCTAGTTTGAATCTCAATGATAAATACAATGGACCTATAGTTAAAACATCCAGCTCTGGAAATTCTCCAGAACCTGCTTCTGTTGAACCTCAATCTGTAGATGAATCTGAAATTTCTAGCCCTATCTTTTCAAGACCATCTAGGACTCTAAAGAATCATCCTTTAGATGCTGTTGTAGGAAATCTAGATAGAGAAACACAAACTAGAGCTTCTCTATGAAACCAAGTTGAACATTAAGCTTTTCTTTCACAGCTAGAACCCAAAAATATCAATGATGCTATCAATGATGAATTCTGGGTAATAGCTATGCAGGAAGAATTAAATCAGTTTGAAAGAAACAAAGTCTAGGAATTAGTTGAGAGACCTAAGGACACTTTGACAATAGGCACAAAATGGATTTTTAGAAATAAAGTAGATGAATCTGGAAATATAGTTAGAAACAAAGCTAGACTAGTTGCACAAGGATATAGTCAAGAAGAAGGTATAGACTATGAGGAAACTTTTTCACCTGTAGCTAGACTAGAAGCCATTAGGATCTTACTTGCATATGCTGCACATCTGGATTTCAAGTTATATCAAATGGATGTGAAAAGTGCATTTCTAAATGGTTTTATAATTGAAGATGTTTTTGTAGAACAACCACCTGGATTTACTAACCCCCATTTTCCAAATCAAGTTTTTAAACTTTCTAAAGCTTTGTATGGTTTAAAACAAGCTCCAAGAGCTTGGTATGATAGACTTAGCAATTTCCTTATTTCAAATGGTTTTACTAAAGGGATTGCTGATCCAACTCTTTTCATTAAAAGAATTTATAAAGATGTTTTATTTGTACAAATATATATTGATGATATTATTTTTGGATCTTCTAAACACTCTTTATGTACTGATTTTTCAAAAAGTATGCAAAATGAATTTGAAATGAGCTTAATGGGAGAGCTTAAGTACTTTCTTGGATTTTAAGTATTTCAAAATGAAAATGGTATTATTTTGAATCAAAGTAAATATACAAAGGATCTTTTAAAACGTTTTGGTCTGGATAGTATCAACGAAAGTGAAACTCCTATGAGTACTACCTGTAAATTGGACACAAATGAAACTGGGAAACCAGTTGATCAAACAAATTACAGAGGTATGATTGGTAGTTTACTTTATCTTACTGCTAGTCGACCTGATATTATGTTTAGTGTGTGTATGTGTGCTAGATTTCAAGCTAATCCAAAAGAATCTCATTTACTTGCTGTTAAAAGAATTTTTAAATATCTCAAACACACGGTTAACTTAGGTTTGTTTTACCCAAAAGGACAATCCTTTGAGTTAATGAGTTATTCAGATGCTGACTTTGCTGGTTGTAAGTTAGATAGAAAAAGCACATCAGGAACATGTCATTTGCTTGGAAAATCTTTAGTCTCTTGGTGTAGTAAGAAACAGAACTCAGTTTCATTATCTACTGCCGAAGCAGAATATATAGCTGCTGGTAGTTGCTGTGCACAAATTCTGTGGATGAAACACACTCTTTTGGACTATGGATATGTTTTTAAACATGTTTCAATCAAGTGGGATAACACCAGTGCAATAAACATCTCTAAGAATCCTGTATCTCACTCTAGAACCAAACACATAGATGTAAGACACCATTTCCTAAGAGATCACTATCAAAAAGGTGATATTTATCTTGAATTTATTGGCACCGAACATCAATTGGATGATATTTTTACTAAACCTTTAAGTTCGGATAGGCTAAGTTACATAAGACACGAATTGGAAATGTTTAATCACAACCGGTGTGAAAATCCTCACTGATGTGAAATTCTCACCGATGTGAAATTCTCACCGATGTGAAAAATTCTCACCGATGTGAAAAATTCTCACCGATTTGAAAAATTCTTACCGATGTGAAATTCTCACCGATGTGAAATTCTCACTGATGTGAAAAATCCTCACTGATGTGAAAATCCTCAACGATGTTAAAATCCTCACCGATGCTATATTTTAAACTTCTGTCTGCCGCCAAGAATACGAATCATTTTATTTTATTTTATTTTACTCTATTTTAGTCATTTATTTGGAATTCCCAAATGATAAAACTCAGTCTAAGCCACTTCTTACCTCACCGAGCTCAAAATCTTTCACCCTCGAACCTTAGCTCCCAAATCGGCCAAGAACCCTACACCCGCGATGGCAAAAACTAAGCTTCCTACTGTCAGAGAAGAAAGTGTAGAACCAAATGCTAAGAAGCGGAAGACAAAGCATAAAGCCAGTGTTAGTGAAGTCAGAACTAGATCGGGAAAGCGACCAGTGAATCCTCACTTGCAGAATAGAGACATAGTAATCGAGAAGGAACTGTGCGTGGAATGGCTACTGCCTAGAAAATCATTAGTACTTGAGATTATGGAGGACCAAAAAGGGGTGGATTGTTTCTCGAATAACAATGGCCCATACTACCCGAAGTTGGTAAAACAGTTCTACGAGTTTGTAACCTTCGAGAAGTCTGAAAATGTGAATTGGGTAAGCTCTTGTTTAAATGGAAAAGAGATGTCTTTTTCTTCAGTAGAGTGGGATGAGTGTTTAAAAGTACCACATGAATGTGTCTCTGGGTATGTATCAAGAGCAATGCCACCTAGCAGTGATATCTTTGATTATGAAACCGCCTTAAAAGAACTGACCGGTAATGGGAATCAAAGGCAAGTGGTTGCTGCTGAAATGGATGGAGAAAATCGACTGCTCTTCAAGTTTGTTCAGCATGTGTTGATACCGAGGCGAGGAGATTTTGCAAATCTGAGATATCAAGATATCTATCTTCTTCATTTGCTAAGACATGGTGTAAAAATCAATCTGTGCAGATTGTTAATGCTTCAAATGGAAGACATGATTAGACCAAAGTCAAAGACTAATGCTTTATTCTTTGCCAAGCTGATTTCAGTAATGATAAAAGTGAAAGGAATAGCTGAGTCTCAGGATGAGACAGTTGTAGTCAAGAATAATTTCTGCATCACCTCGACTATATGTAAGTACATGAAAATTAACTGGAACCCATGGAAGGGAGAATGAGTCAGTGATGATCAGAAGATATATTATAGGTTTAATCTAGTGGATCATCCCTCAAGACCAAAGGATATGAGATATCCGAATCTGAGACCTGATGAAGAGGAAACTGTTTATAGTGATGAAACAGAAGAAGAAGAAGAAGAAACTCCTATGGATGTTGGAGGAGATCCAGACTTTCCCCCAAGTCCTGTTGCAGAATTGGTCTATTCTAGGAAAGGAAAGGTAGAGGAAATTTTGTCTACTTATGAGGAAGACAAGTCTGTACCTCACCAAGAAGAAGAGGAAAAGGAGAATGTATCTGAATCTCCTGCTTCTGGTAGTTTAAGTATGAGTCCTTTGATTGGAAGCTCAGCTCTGCCGACTGCTGAAGTAGAAAGAGATACAGAAGAAGCTGTACCTATATCAGAAGATCTTCTATATGCTGCACCGATGGAACTTGTAGTAGAAGATTCTGATGAAGAGAATCCAGCACTGAATGCTGTTGTGATACATTAGAATGCACCCATTGAGGGGGAGCATCAATCTGTTCTTGGAAATGTTACAGTAGCTGTTGAGCTTGGAGACTGGGTAGAAGACCCAGGGTTTATAGTCTATGGATTGGATTATCCGGATTCAGATAATGAGATGTCTGTGAATAGACCGAAGATCAATTATGATCTTGCTTCTGAGTTGTTGCCAGATGATGTGGTCAGATTTCATGATCTGAATAAGCTGAAAGAGGACCTCAAATCCAGTTTTGTTGAAGAAGTGAAGTTAATGGAAACCTCCCTTGCATCCTCAATTAATTCAATAATGACTGATTATGTAGTTAGTTTGGCCTCAGCAAGAGGATCTGTTGCAGTTGTCTCAAATGATTTTGTCTCTAAATCTGATCTTGAATCCATGAAGAATGAGCTGACAGAATCATTCAGTGCATCAGTTGCTGAGATAAAGCAAAGTTTTTATGAAGAAATGAAAATGTTAGAGAGATCCTTCGAGCTATCTCTGGCTTGTAATTTATCTTCTTTTGTGTCTGAGCTTATGGAAGAAGTGAAAGAGTGCCAGACTCAGTCTTCTAGGATCGAAGCAGATCTTGAAGCTCTCAAGACAACAGTTGTTGCTTTGGACTCTTATATGAGCTCCAAGTCTCAAGCTGACAAGGACTTAGCTTATGTGAAGAGTGTAGTTAGCCAGTTTGTCTCGGTGTTTGAAAGTTTCAAAACCTCAGTGAAGGATCATGTTCAATTACAAGACTCTCAAGTTCAAAGCCTAATCAGTGGTTTGTCTAAGATTTTCAAAGAAACTGTTTCCTTCTCTCTTGGCCCTCTCACATCCAAACTTTTAGTTGACCTAAATCAAGTTCGAGCAATGTTGAAGGAGGAGATTAGTTCTATTTCAACCAGTGGCTCTATGGACTCATCAGAGTTGAGCCGAGTGGTGCTTTCTACAAGAGATTCTGCAAGAGAAATAATGAAGATTGTTCAAGATTATATGAGAGAAGCCTCTGCCTCTCATGAAGCCATAAAGAGCAAAGTGGACTGCTACTTCTCCAAAATTTTCACCAAGCATCAACTCGAACACCACTTCAAGATGATGTTGGAAAACATGAAGCTACCTCCAGTCACTCAAGCTTTCAGAGAACAAGTGAGAAAGCTAAGAGAACTGACTCCTGCCTTAGAGAAATTCATGGAGAACAAAGATGATTTCATCTCTGCTATGGAAAGAGGATGAGGAATTATTATGGATTTTAGAAATCTGCTGCTGCCCTTCTTGCATGTTGATGCCAGACCAGTCATCATCCCTCCTGCTTTGCCTGCTTCTGCCTCAGCTACTTCCACATTCCAGCTGACTCCTGCTCAAGCTATTCAAAGCCTCACACCAATGATCACCCAAAGATCTTCAACCTACATGCCTGACTCTGTGTCAGTGGCCCAGCCTCCTTTTATCTTTTCTGGAATTCCAAAACCTTCACCTGAATCCTCACCACCCGAACCTTCTTCTGATCCCAAAGGAAAATCTCACGTGGAAGATGTGGATTGATCCAGTGGCCAGGATTTTTGATAGGAATTCATTTGTATTCTGTTTCTGTACTTTTTGACTACTCTAATACAGAAGAACTCCTTTTACTTCTCATGTCTTATTTGTCTCCTATATATATGCTTTCCCACTTTTTGATTATCACAAAGGGGGAGAAACATTTTATGAGAATAATAAGGGGGAGAACAATAAGCGGGGGAGAACAAAATGAGAGAATGAAACATATTTTCAATAGAGAAAAATAACCTTCTTTTCAATTTTATCTCTGCTATTATTATGATTCTTTTTACCTTCGGTACCTTATGATTGTTACCTCTGATAACTTATGTCTATATCATACTATTTCAATTATCTCTGATGCTGTTTTCAATGAGAAAATTGAATTCAATATTATACTCTTTACTATTATATTTTCACTATATTAAATGCCCATATCATAAATTGTGATTATCAAAAAAGGGGAGATTGTTGACCTCACCTGTTTTGATAATCTCAATCATGTATTCATATGTGTTGAAAATCCCAGTTATGTTTTCATTCTCTATGATATTTTTAAGTATCATTGATCTATACTTTAATTCTTTCAAATATGTGATCAAACCAATAATAATTTGTAAAATAGTATTTGGAATACTTTAATCCTCTTTTATCCATGTTCATACAAGTTATAAATTGATTCTAACCCAATAGGATGTGTTCTGCATAGAACAGATAAGTAATCTGCCTATAGCTACTGATAAAGAGCTACCGGTACCCAGTCTACCGATAGACTTAGTTTACCGACAGACAGACTCACCGATATACTTAACACAGAGCTACCGATAGACTTAACATAGAGCTACCAATATACTTAACACAGAGTCACCAATATACTTAACACAGAGCTACCGATGTACTTAAATGTAAGTTACGGACTTACAGACAGCTACCGGCGCATGAAGCTACCGACGCATGGAGATACCGACACATGGAGCTACCGACGCATGGAGCTACCGACGCATGGAGCTACCGACGCATGGAGCTACCGACGCATGGAGCTACCGATAAACAAAGTCACCGATACAAGCATGTACCAACCGACGCATAGAGCCACCGATAGAGTCAAAGCAACTAATGACATTGAGCTATCGATGTTCAAGCTACCGATGTTCAAGCTACCGATGTCCAAGCTACCGATGCTGATTACCTACCGATCACTCGACTCACTGTTTGAATTTCTTTATTTTCTATATTCAATCTATCTAACGGTCATATCATGTATATTTTAATGATTTGTCAAATATCTGATAAAGGTTGTCGGATGTCAGGAACCCGTACCTTGTACCTGCAGAAAGGAAATCTTTTCTGTCCCCTGTTGGGAGATAAATACGAGAAGACTACGCTGCCCAAAGAAGAAGCGAACTAGAGAAGTGCGTGGTGGATGAAATATACCAGAAACACAAGAAGAGAAAAACCAGTTCCATCAAGAACACAGAGAAGCTCATAGACAATCAAGCATACTCGAGAAGTGTTCTGTGCATATAAGAAGAACACTGAAGAACTTCAACTACTACATTTTCACTCTCTGTGAACCTGGAGCATACGACACTCTGTTTCTCAAACAAAAACGAGAAGAGGACTCAGAATCACTTCTGATCGAATCCAAAGGAGTCCAGACCTACACTAAAATCACCAGAACCACTTCTAAACTCTACATCTCTTGTTCTGTGATTTATTATCATTCATTTCGAGCAGTGTGTGTTATCTGCTGTATCTAACACATACACTGTATTCTGTACTTAAACTGGAGGATTTGTAAATCCTAACCAAACTCTTTAATTCTATTCTTTCCCACGAATAATAGTGGTAGAGGTCATGTGTGACCTGGACAGCTGGTTGTTGTTGTACTATTTCCCACGAAGAAGAGTGGTAGAGGTCTTGGACCTGGACAGTTGTAAACTGTTGAACCCCGATCCAGGGTGTGGATCATTTTTATATAAACTTTTGAGAGGACTAAGTCTCGGCTTGAGACTGAACCTCTTGGTTACATTTGTTGTGCCATCTCTTTCAAAGTTTTTATTCCACTTCTAATCACTTTAAAACTAATATTGTTTGTAAAGTTACTTTGATAATTAAATTAGCAAGTGTTTATGTTAAGTGTTGATTAGTAAGTTAGTTTCAAAAGATAATCACACACTCCTGTGTTGATTAACTGGGAATTAATCAATCCCTTGAGAATCTAACAGAACCACTACTTTAATATAAATTCACTACAGTTTAATTTATTATTTTATTTGTGGGTCTTTAAGACTGTTTTTAAATACAGAAATTTCAATTGGTACTCAATTCACCCCCCTCTTGAGTAAACCACTCCGACCAACAAACTTCATGATTACTATCTCAGAATCTCATTTCACATGTAAATGGGGGCACATTGATCTCGAGGGCCAACTCGAGGCCGGTGATGAGAGCCGGGTACTCTACCTTATTGTTGGTGCAGCCTTCTGACAATAGGAATGAATATGGCAGGACCACTTGCACTGGTGTGATGAAAATGATAACCAGACCCACTCTGTTGAGCTTAGGAGCATTGAGCCTCCTACCAGTGGGGCTCTGGGAGGCACCGTCAAAGTGAATTTTCCAATATGAGATGACATGATCAACTGAGATGATCTCGTTATCAGGAAAATCGAGGTCCAATGATTGATCTGTGGAGGTTGGATGGGCAGCAAAAAATTCTGCCAATGCCTGTCCCTTGATGGCCTTCTGAGGCACGAACCTGATGTCGAACTGCTGGAGGATCACCGCCCACTGCGCTAGTCGGCCATTCAACATGGGGCGGTTTAGGATGTACTTCAGTGGGTCTACTCGAGAGAACAACTGTACCACATAGTGCTACAGGTAATGCCACAACTTCTGTATGGAAAACACGATCGCAAGGAAGCCATTTTCAATAGGGGAGTATCTGATCTCCATATTGAGAAGAATGTGGATGATATAGTAGATAATGTTCTCCGTACCCTCATTTTTCTTCTAGGCTAGAAGTGTGCCAAGGGACCGTTCTAGGGAGGTCACGTAAAGAACCAATGGCTTTCTGGAGACGGGTGGCATCAAACCCGGATGTTGGAGGAGATACTGCTTGATTTCCTCAAAGGCGGTCTGACACTCTTCATCCCATTCGTAGGAATCACCTTTCTTCATGAGCCGGGAAAAGGGCTTACACTTTCCGGCCAGATTGGCGATGAATCGGCGTATATAGGCTAAGTGGACTTGGAGACCTCGATGCTCCCGAATATTGCTCATGGGAGGCATTTGGCTAATGGCCTTGATCTTATCTGGGTCAATCTCAATGCCCCGGTATCTAACAACAAAGCCAAGAAACTTCTCGGATGTGACCCAAAAGGCACACTTTAACGGGTTCATCTTCAGGTGGTGGGAATGGAGGAAACCGAACACTTTCTGAAGATATTTGAGATGGTCCTAGAGCTGGCGAGATTTGACCACTAGATCATCTATGTAACATTCCCCCAGCATCCCAAGAATTGGCCTGAATATGCGATGCATGGATCGCTGATAAGCGGCACCTGTATTTTTCAGGCCAAAGGGCCTAACCTGGTAACAAAAAGTACCTTGGGGAGCCATGAAGGCAGTTGAATCCTCGTCCTCAGGGGCCATCCGGATCTAGTTGTACCCAGAATACCCATCCATGAAAGAGAGTGTTTGGAACCCAGCTGTGGCATCAATCTATAACTCGGTCACCGGGAGGGGAAATTCATCCTTTGGGCTATGGCGATTGTGATCGCAGAAGTCGATGCAGAATCTGATCTGCACGTTCTTCTTCCTGAATGGCACAATTTTGGCAAGCCACTTGGGGTACTGGAATTCCTTGACGAAGCTGGCTTTGATAAGCTTGTCAACTTCGGCCTCAACCAGGGCACCGTGAGAAGGGCGCATCTTTCTGGGAGCCTGCTTAAACCCATGATGGTTTGACGTGAGGCCCAGGTGGTGAACGGCTACATGAGGATCTAGTCCTGGAATATCACCATAACTCCAGGAAAAAACATCACGGTGCTGTTTGAGACAGTTACGTACCACTTCTTCTCCTCGGGGGCCATGGCTGCACTGATCAATGTGGTTCTCGGATCTGTCTCGCTACCAAGGTTCACCGGTACCAGTTCATCAACCGTGGTAGAGACGCCTTCCTCAAAGGTGGGGGGAGCATCCTCCAGATCTCCCTCTCCACCCCTGGAAGGATTTTTTGCTAGGGGTGATGCTTCTGAGTTATCAAACCCTGACAGGAAGCTGGTGCTGTCCTGGGAAGCATGGGTCATCATATCAGGAGACCCATGCACCACTGAGACCATAGCAATGAAGGCAGTCGATCGTATCCCATCTGGACATTGGCCTAAGGGTCCACATTTGATGACATCAAATCAGTGGTGACACGTCAGCCTGAGTCAGTTGATTCTATCCCGGAGAAAGAGACATGTATGATATACTGCCGTTGTCATAAGCCTGACATTCCGATACCACACAGGGGTAGGAGGTTCCGGGATCACCTGAGCCTACTTGGTGTAGGAGTACGAGGTGATTTTCTGCCGTCGCTTGGACATGGGAACATGCCTTCCTTTCATACCTAAAACAACAAAACACTGTCCCATGTTGGGGGTCGTGGCCTCCAATCGATGGATCTGGAAGATGTAGGCATCATCTAGGCCTGCCCAGGGATCACTTGTGACTGGGGAGGGTTCATCCTCACTTTCTAGGATTTGCTTATCCTTTCTCTTGTAATAGTTAGAGTCAAGATAGCAGGCTTCACAAGAGGCGAAAGGAGACACATCTCTTTGGAGCACGCCTACTCAACCATTGAGGGAGTATTTGAGGAATTGGTGATACGACGATGGGACCGCTTCGTGCAGATGGAGCCATGGCCTGCCCATTAATGCGTGTATGCGGTGTCCTGAGAGACAACCCTGAACTCAGTGCTGCCAATTAGGCCACCAAACTGGGTCTTCATGTGGATCTTGCTGACTGGGGATTGCTATGTCATGTCGTATCCCTGGATTCTGAGTACTGAAGGAGTTAAATCATCCTCAGACAAACCCAGCTTTCGCAGTGTTCGAGTTGAGATTAGGTTAATCCCATAACCCGTGTCAACAAGATAACAGCGGACATCCATTCCATTGAACTAGCCAGTGACGTAAAGTGGGAGGATATTCCCATGTATGGGAGGATCTTCATCTTCACCTGAGAACGAGATAACTTCTTGGCATTCGGCGTTCTCAATTTCCTCAGTGTGGAAGGCTTCCGCAGCTACTACCTTCGTCTCAAACTGAAGGGGGCTCCTTAGCACCTCAGAAAGTGCATCGCACATTTCAGACGATAGGCTAAGGGCCTCAAGGATAGAAATTCATGCTGGAATACCGGCCAGGTGCTTCAGGACATCATACTTTCATGCCAAACGCAAGCCTTTGCTTACTAGAGGTCGTTCTGTAGTTAGAGGCATAGCGGGTCCTGCCGGTTGAACCGGCGGCTGGCTAGTACTGGGTACATCCCACTGACTACTAGTTGAGACCTAGAGTGTAGACAATGAATTAGGACCGGACTACAGAGATTGGCCCGCAGCCGGGCAAGACTGACCGCGATACGGACGAGGAAAATCTGCCTGATCTAGTAGCACAAACGGCGATGGAGGCAAATATGAGGGCATCAGATGAGGTTGCGTGTGTTGAACTCTGCACTGATCCTGCTGTCTGGTTTCAGTAGCATGCACGTCCTAACTGAAAGCACCCACTGACGTGCCTCAACGACCAGTGTGGTTGTGGTTCTGCTGACGTTGACTTCGGTTGGAGACGTTGGGGAGGTTTGCCTGGCGTTCCCCCTCGTCGGGAGCCATATAAGGCTTTACCAGCTCCACGGTATTAACGGAAGCGTACCCCTGGCTGTCGCTTGATGAATCATCCACCACAGGGAGGATTCTGGGAGGAATTCCCATTTTATGGGGCATAAAGTCTCTAAGAGTGCGGGATGACGATGACAGTGGTGGAGCGCGTTGGTTCTTCTTACGACGTCACTGCCTGCCCTTTTGGGAAGAGGTCGGCTGTGATGACGATGCAGAGGTACCAGCTACTTCCTCCGAAGGCTCCGGCTAATTCAAGCATGCCCTAATGATACCATGGGCACGGGAGGTGGTTTTTCTAGCCATCCAGTCGTCGTATTTATGGGACCCACGACTAGGAACCTACTGCCACTCGCCTTCGCTGTCGCTACCGATATCTGACATTATGAAGACACCCACTACTTGTGTCAGGGTTGGGCCCAACCTGACTATATTGTTGTCAACCTGGTCCTGAAGCTAGTCTTTAAACACATAGCATTTCTTTAGGGTGTACCCCAGAATCCGAGGATAGGGTCAATAGTTGGGGTGATCGGTGAGATTCACCTCTGCTGGCCTTCTGCACTCAGGTAAGTGCAGAATCCCTTGCTCTAGAGCACTTCGGAAGTAGCCAGGGACCTGATTCTTGTTGAACGAGTAAGTCTGGTGCCTTCTTTCCGGATATGGGGCCCTGGGAGCCTGGCCCTGATGAGGGGCCTGCCGAGGAGGCAGTGCCTGATTGTCTCGTCTAGGTGGTGGTGGCTCATTGCGCGAGGGAACATATCGATTCTGAGGCGGTCGCTGCTGGGAAGGAGCCTACGGTTGAGGTGGAGGACCTCTGCGGGGTTGCGGGGATGGTGCTACTGGTAGTAATTCTAGCTGCCTGGGGGCTTCTATCTGGGCTACCGTGGCGGGTTTGGCTCTGGCAGCCATCCTGGGTAGAATCACAGGGGGCAGCAGACGTGCCTGACTGGCCTGTTGCAGAGCCTCCTCGAGGCACTGATCCTTATCTGAGAAATCCTGGAACCCTCTAGGGTAGTTCTAGGTGATCAGGGAAGTGACCACCTCTGTTTTAACATTCCCTACACACATCGTCAATAATTTCTATTAAGTCAGCGGCATGTCGAGGGAGTATGTAAGCCCTTTCCACCGAGTGATGAAATCCATAACTCGTTCATCAGGACTTTGTTTGCACCTGAAGAGGTCTGCGATGATGGTCTTTCGCATGGTGGAGCTGAACTGGTATAGGAACTACCGGTGCAGATCCTTCCAGTCGGTCACCGATCTGATAGGGAGCTAGCTGTACCAGACGAATGTGGGGCCCTCCAATGTATGCATGAAACATCGGAGCTTGGCAGCTTCTTGCTGGGCTGAGGTCCAAGCATGGTGCCACACCTAGAATAAAAGTGGTCAAAGTGCTATGGCGGGTCCCCTATCCCATTAAAGGATGAGAACGTGGGGTTCCCAAAACCTGGGGGTGCGGGCATATCATCCACCCACGCGGGATATGGCTTTCCATCTGGTGGGACTACCACATGCCGCGTTCCCAACGCTTCAAGGCGGGCGATGAGTGCTGCTATAAGATCATCCGGGTGGGGGTCCCTGTCTTGACGGGGATCCCTAATCACAAGTGCGTTGCTGGGTTCTTCGACATGGTATATGGCTTCAGCAGCTAGTGGAGTGACTGGCGGAACGGCCTGTGGGGCGGCTGGGGGAACTCGGGCTGGATTCCTAAGATTTCCCCGCTGTTTAGGAGGGTTTGGTGAGACGTATCATGCCCTCTTGCCGTGAGTTCCGGCTTCTGCCCTGCCTACAGAAGTAGTGTGATCAGGGTTTCCCGGAGGCATCTCGCTGGTGTAAAATTGTTCATGCCCCTGCTTCCCCAGCTTGGGATTACCATAGTCGGGTCGCAGCTCTATAGCGTGCTCGGCCAGGAGTTTGTCAGCCAGCCTCTTCTGCTCAGCAAGCTTCTGGCATAGTGCGGTTGAAGCACTCCTGTCGTAGGGTGTGGAAAAACAATGATTTCCTATGTTAAAATGTAGTAATGTGGTTGATGTAGGATGTCTCCCGAAGAGGAGTGCACACAAAACGAGTTGTCACTTTAAAACGGGGGTAAAAATGTTGTGGAAGGAAATTTTAAATTCAAATGATTGAAAAACTATGAAATTAAAAGGGTGATTAGGTCGGTGTCGTTTTCCTAATTATAATTCAATCATTTTTCAATTTAATTCAAACCACTTCTTCTTAGTTTATTAAAGTGAGTTTCCACAATCGTTTCCTCTCACTTCCTTGGTGAAATTATTATTGTGAGAGAAAACCTTACCAAGATCTTGGTTTGGTCAACTCTCCTTCCATGTGTAAAATAGTTGTATTGAATATCCTTAATTTAAATGGTCAATACCCGATCAGGTTTTTTTATCCCAAACAATCAACAACATTCAATACACCTTTTACACGTACTGACGATCGTCGAGTACTTCACCACTAATTCTTGGTTTATTCTATCGTATATAAACCAGAAATTAGTGGAGGTAGATATTGATTATTTTACCAAGGAAAAAATAAATAACGGAATTAATATTCAAGAACAATCGAACTTCATAATAAAATCCTCTATAAGAAATTGGAAACAACTTTGAAGAAGAAAGAAATGTATTCAATTGCGTCCAAGAACTCAAGCATTACAATGTAGAAAACCAACCATTCCCCAATCACTCCAAAAGTTTACCCCATCATGGTAAGGGTAATCGAGTTGAATGGGGAAGAAGAAGGAATTATGAAACTTATGAAAAAGATAATAAATAAAATAGAAATCTGAAATGTTCTCCTTCTTGGTGTCCCAGAAGGAATGGGGTGGAGAATGGGATGATTTGAGAGGGTAGAGCTCTCCTCCTTTTATAGCCCGAATGTTTACCCCGAATGTTGACATGTTGTAGCCCCATTAAATGACATCTTCACGCATTGATCCCTTCTTTAATGGTGTTCATAATTTCATTATCCATATCCCCTAAAAATCTCAGCGGATTTGGACAAGTATTCTGAGCGTTATGGTCATTTTTCTATGATCATTTATTCTATCCAGTCAGACTCTCCAAAACGAAATCTTCAAGATTAGGGTGATTTAATGACCCTATAAACGGAAATTTCACTCAGTTCTTACTTCATAAAAGATTCTCCAAAACGCCTTTCGCTTCTACCCACCGAATTTCACAAGCTTTGGGCCCACAGTGGGTGAGTTATGGATCCCACACCAAAACTAGGCAGAACTGCAAACAGTTTTCTTGAACCAACTTGTGAGCTTCTTTTGAGCTTCCATATGGCCGATTCAGCTTTTAGTCCAAAAATAGTAAATGAAGCCCTGGAATCCTATAATCTGGAAAAGAATGAATTTTGAAATTTGGATCAGTGTAGATAATGTTATGTCCAAACTACATAAATAAGTTAAAACTGTTAAAACTCCAAAATGGCCAATTTTTACTTTTCCACTCAAAATAACACCATTATCATTAAAATGAAACAATTCATCTTAGAGGAACAATTTTTTTGGTTTAAAAAAACAATATTCAATATAAATTAATTGAAAATATTTTCTCTATCAATTCCCCCACACTTATCACTTGGACTCCTGGACAAGTAAAAATCAAATCAAATCAAATCCAAAACACATATCAATGAGATCTATCAGATCAATTTCAAGAAACCAAAAGATATCATACCTCATCAAAAATAGTTATTTCAAGTTCTCCATTTAATATTTCAATATATTTCAACTTCATTTCTTATCCCATTCACACAAAACACCTACCTCACATGAATTTTCTCTCATCTCACAAATATAAATTTTGAACAAGGGTTTTCTCATCCAAACTCACACAAGAGTCAGCATAGGCTTGATAAATTCCTACTTCTCCACTCGATCTGAGTCAAGGAAATGTGTTTCTCATGAGGCCTTTTCAGGGTTATTCTGTGGCTTTGGGTTGGTTGGATTTAGATGTTAAACATTTTGAGGTCGAAAAAGGAGGGCTTGGCTCTTTTTGAAGAAAAATTGCAAGATTCTAATTTTTACTCAAGTATGGTCTCCTTCACTTCCCCTTTGTAGAAAATATTCTCCATCAACATTCAATCAGCTCATTAGAAAAAAATTCAATCCTTTCATTCATGATTTTTCTTGAAATCTCTAGATAGGCACATCTTTCTTTTTTTTACATTGGAAGCTCCAGAAAGGCACAACTTCTCTTGTCATAAAATCTCCAGAAAAGGCTCAGCTTTCAACAGAATATTTTTTCAGCATCACACACATCTCTTCCACAATTTATTTTCCACCCAATGTATAACCAAATTAGGTAGTACACCATAAGACATCTTCCCCCCACACTTAAGTTCAACTAGATCATGCAATTTCACTTTAAGAGCAGGTAGGATAGGGAAAATTGGCTTGTAATGTTGCTAACCTAACAGGAAATTCATGGATACTAGGGGCTACAATGAAGGAAAAATGTAAAGGTGGGCCATAATGAAAAGGATTATTTTGAAAAGGGGGCTTCAAACCAAATAAATGCCTCAATCATTTAAAACACACGTACCCCAAACCCTCAAGTTTTGAAAGGAATAAATCAAATTCTGGTTAAAGCAAGCATGGTATGGTTCTATCAAGAAATGAGGTGAATGAAAAGAATATGACCAAAATGGTTCATAAACCTCATTGGAAAGTGATTTCAATGATATATACAGTGAAATATGGCATGGGTTTCAAAAATCAGTGTACTTTTCATGAAATTCTAAAAGATTTGAACGTGAAAAGAAGTCATTTCAGCATTCATTTAAGCTCAGTTTCATGAAATAGATTGGTTCACTCATTGAAATGGGTTTAACAAATGGTATTGATAATCTTTTTAGCTCAAAAGATTCAGAAACACACCAAAAATCGAAAAATAAACACACAAAAAATTTAAAACACACAATTTTTTTAAATTTTTTTTTTGAAAACAATCATTAAATGAAAATCCTATACTACAAAGGTTCCCTCCCCCAAAATTAACTGATGCAGTGTCCTCAATGAATTCAAGTGGATTTAACATCTAAGTAGATTTCTAATAGAATCACAACATCAAGAAAATGTGAAGGAGAGGTACAACCTGATGGATCTTATTGATAAATAAGTTGGAGGAGCGTGATCTCCTCCAATAGCTCTGATGGAAAGGTCCCAATGAATTTATTCAACCAATGTCCATTCATAGTGAATGGATCCTGCTCTCCATCCTTCATAATCTGCACATCACCAAAAGGATATACATGACTATCTATAAATTGACCTTCCCATCTGGAGCGAAGTTTACCTGGCATCAGCTTGAGTCTTGAGTTGAATAATAACACTTTGTCTCCATGAGAGAAGTCTTTTGGTTGGATCATCTTGTCATGAGCAACTCTTGTCCTTTCTTTGTAAATCCTTGAATTTGCAAATGCTTCCCTTCTTATTTCATCCAGCTCTTGAAACTTCAATATTCTCTCCTTCCCAGCACTTTCAAGGTCCAAATTCATTTTCCTCACAGCCCAATACGCCTTATGCTCCAATTCCACAGGTAGGTGGCCGCTTTTCCCATAAATCAGCCTATATGAACTCATTCCAATTGGGGTTTTATTGGCTGTCCTGTAAGCCCATAAGGTATCATCCAACCCTTGGCTCCAATCCTTCCTGTTTGGATTAACGGTCTTTTCCAAAATTCCCTTGATTTACTTGTTTGAAACTTCAACTTTCCCGTTAGTCTGTGGATGATAGGGAGTAGATGTTTTATGGTGAACCCCATACTTCTTCCACAAATCCTCCATTCTCAAATTACAGAAGTGAGTCCCTTTATCACTGATGATTGCTCTGGGTACTCCAAACCTACAAAATATGTTAGACCTGAAAAAATCACAAACAACTTTAGCATCGTCAATTCTGGTTGCTTTTGCTTCCACCCATTTGGAAACATAATCAACTGCACGCAAGATATAAGAATTTCCAAATCCCATCGGGAAAGGTCCCATAAAATCTATCCCCCAAACATAAAAAATGTCACAAAAATTCAATGGAATTTGGGGCATTTCTTGTCTCTTTGAAATATTTCCTGAAAACTGACATTTTTCACATATTTTGCAAAATTCATGAGCATCTTCAAAAATGGTGGGCCAATAAATTCCAGATTCTAAAACCTTCCTTGTTGTCCTCTGAGGTCAAAAGTGACCTCCACAAGCTAAAGTGTGACAAAAATGAAAGACAGATTTTACTTCACTTTCAGGTAAACATCTTCTTATAACTTGATCATTTCAAATCTTCCAAAGGAATGGATCGTCCCATATGTAATATCTAGATTCAGATTTTAGTTTTTGAATTTGGTGAGAATTGAAATGAGATGGGACCTGTGATGTTACCAGAAAATTGACTATGTCAGCATACCAAGGAACTTCTCCTTCAATCAAGTATAACTGCTCTCCTGGAATTTGATCATTCAGTGGGTCTCTTTCTGGAACATCAATTTCAGTAGTGTTTGGCAGTCTACTTAAGTGATCAGCCACTTGGTTCTCAGATCCCTTTTTATCCTTGATTTCTATATTGAATTCCTACAGTAGTATCATCCATCTCACTAACCTTGGTTTAACATCATCTTTCTTCATCAAGTACCTCAAAGCTGCATGATCAGAAAACACAGTGATTTTAGTTCTAAGAAGATATGATCTAAATATTTCTAAATCAAAAACAACTACAAAGAACTCTTTTTCCATGGTTTTATAATTGAATTGGGCAGCATATAAAGTTCTTGAGGCATATGAAATGAATTGTGGTCTGCCCTCAATTCGCTGAGAAAGGACTGCTCCAACTGCTTGGTTGGAGTCATCAAAAAGTAGTTCAAATGGTTCTTCCCAATTGGGAGGCTGCATCACGGGTGGTGAAATCAATCTCTTCTTCAACTCATCAAAGGATTCCCTACATGGACCATTGAAATCAAAATCAACATCTTTCAAAAGTAATCTAGAGAGAGGGAGAGAAATCATACTGAAATCTTTGATAAACCTCCTGTAGAATCCTGCATGTCCTAGAAATGATCTAACATGTTTCACACAAGTAGGGTAAGGTAATGAATTTATCACTTCAATTTTTGATTTATCCACTTAAATTCCATTTTCGGAAATGACATGACCAAGCATAATTCCTCTTTGAACCATGAAATGACACTTTTCAAAATTTAAAACAAGATTTTTTTCAATGCAGGTTTTCAAAACATTTTACAGATTTTTCAAACAGTGATCAAAAGAATCTCTAAAAACTATGAAATCATCTAAGAAAACATCCAAGCAATTTTCAATGTGATCAGAAAATTTACTCACCATGCACATCTGAAATGTACCTGGAGCATTACATAATCCAAATGGCATTCTTTTATATGCAAAATTACCAAAAGGGCATGTAAATGTTGTCTTATCTTGATCCTCAGGAGTAATGGGTACCTGGAAGTAACCTGAAAATCCATCCAAAATGCAATAATGAGTTATCCATGCCAACCTTTCTAACATCTGGTCAATGAAGGGGATGGGGAAATGATCTTTTCGAGTGACCTCATTCAATTTCCTAAAATCAATGCACACTCTCCAGCTGTTTTGAATTCTCATAGGGATTAACTCATTCTTTTCATTCCTCATAGTGGTCAGGCCAGTTTTTTTGGAACGACATGAATAGGGCTGACCCACTGCGAATCTGAAATGGGATAGATGATCCCAGCTTTCAAGAGCTTCTCAATCTACTTCTTCACAACCTCCATCAAGGTGGGATTCAGTCTCCTTTGGGGCGGTCTAATAGGTTTGGAATCTCCCTCAACAAAAATTCTATGTGAGCATATTTTTGGGTTAATTCATGGGATATCACCTAAGCTCCATCCTATTGCTTGGACATTCTCTCTCAAAAGCTCAATCAATGATTTTTCTTGGGTTTTAGAAAGATTATTAGCAATTATCACTGGTAGTTTCTCTCCCTCCCTAAGGTATACATATTTCAAATCAATGGGGAGTGGTTTGAGTTCCAGATTAGAGGGATGCTCAAGGGATGAGACTAAATTGACATTTTCCACTTAAAAATTTTGGACCTCCTGCACACAAGAAACCATATCATCTTCCTCATTATTTAACAAATCATCAAAGAAATCAGATTTTACCTCATCCTCCCACATGAAGTCAGAATATCCAACATCTTCAGCATCCACATGTTCAATGATATTTCCAAGGGAAGAAGTCTCTCCTAAGTATAAGAATTCATAGAGCATACCTGATTCTTCAATTGGTTCTACACCAACTTCATTGGAAAGCGAAAAGAGGGAGTGATCGTCTGATGGGTGCCTCATGGATTCAAAAATATTAAAGTGGATCGTGCTCTCTCCAAACTCCATGGTGAGTGTCCCCTCATGGACATTGATGATGGTTTTGGATGTCTTCAAGAAAGTTCTCCCCAAAATGATGGGTGAATGTGACGGGCTCATATCTTCTTCCATATTGAGCACGTAGAAGTCAGCTGGGAATACGAGATCTTTGACATTCACAAGGACATCCTCCAAAACTCTTGTAGGAAAAACTGTGGATCTGTTTTCAAGATGGACCACCACTCTTCTGGGCTTTGATTCTCCCATATGCAAAGAAGTGTATACCGAGTGAGGCAATACATTAATTGAATCACCTAAATCACACAAAGCATTAGTGAAATTTAATGAACCAATGGTGCATGGAATGGAAAACTTCCCTGGATCTTTACATTTGGTTGGAATCTGCGGTGTGATAAGGGCTGAGACACTTCTTCCCAAGTTGATTCTTTCTTTCCCATGAAGCCTTCTCTTATTGGTGCAAAGATCTTTCAAAATTTTTGCATACCTTGGAATTTGTTTAATAGCTTCAAGTAGGGGGATATTGATTTCCACTTTCTAGAAGGTGTCCAGAATTTCTTTTTCAAGTGCTTCTTCATGAAATTTCTTTCATTCGATCATCCTTGTTGGAAATTGTGGGGGTAATTCATTCTTCTCCCTTTGTTTTATTTTCATTGGTGTTTCTTGTTTCTTATTCTGTGGCCTATCCCTCTCCTCCTCCTCTTCCTTTTCATCTTCTTGGTGGATTTTAACAAGACTTTTTGAATAATTCTCCCTCAGAATAGGTGGTTTATTTCAGGTTCAGGGTTGGATGGATGTGGGATTTATTTTCCACTTCTTGTTATGATTTCACTAACATTATCTTTAGGATTTGGAACTGTTTGGGATGGAAGATTCCCTAGATTCTTGGACATTATTTCAACAAGACTCCCCACTGTGTCTGCTAGCTTGTCAACCTTATCTGCTAGGCCCTCATACTTGGATTGTAGCTGTTCCACAGAAGGTTGTGTACTGGTGGATGGTTGTTAATATGTATTTCATTGGAATGGCGGTGGATGAAAAAATTGTTGTTGTTGGAAGGTTTGTTTATAAGTTTGATGGAATAGAGGGGGGGGGGGTTCTGGTATTGCTGCTGGTTGTAAGGAGGTTGACTGGGGTACTGGTTAAATGGTCTCATCTTGTTTTGTTGGTTCCCATATCCTTGTTGGGCTTGCAGTTGATTTTGTTGAAATTGTCTTGGTTGAAAGGCCGCAACACAGTATTTTGTCCCCTGTATCTCAGGGCACTGGTCAATATAATGAGTGGAAGAATAACAGAAACCACATACCTGAGCTTAATCTTGTTGTCCATTTTCTTGTGTTACAACCATTTGATGGACTAACCATGTAAGGTCATCAACTTCGGTTTCAATCAATGTAGATGAATCAGATGTTTTTACCTCATGTATCACCCTGGTTCCCATTCCTCTTAGTCCAAATTGTTCTGATTTTTGAGCAATCTTCTCAATTAGTATTCTGATATCTGCAGGAGACAAGTCAATCAGGGACCCCCCCTGATGATGCATCTAGAAGATTTTAATCATTATCCATAATTCCTTGGTAGAAGACCACAAGTAATTTGTGTTCCTCCATTTCTTGATGTGGGAAGCTGGAACATAGCTTCTTGAAGTGCTTCCAGTACTCGTAGAGGGTTTCTCCAGTTGATTGTCATATGATGTAAATATCTTTACTGATGGCAGTGCTCCTCGATGTGGGAAAGAATCTTTGCATGAAACTTCTTTTTAGGTCTTCCCAATCACTGATCTCCCCTAGTTACAGGTTTTACAACCATTCATTATCTGTTCCTTCATGTGAGAAGGGGAATTCCCTCCACTGAAATTGGTCTTCGGGTGCTCCTCTTGGCCTGAAGCTTGAGAGAGTGTATCTGAATTCTTACATGTGCCGATTTGGATCTTCTCCTGCAAGACCATGAATCTTTAGAAGCACAGGAATCATATTGACACGTAATTCAAAATCATTTGGTTCAGTGGGTGAAATTAGTTGGTAATTTTGAATGGAAAATTGTGGTGCACATAGATCACGCAGGGTTTGGTTGGGATTTCTAGCCATGACTTCAGGTTCATAGTGAACACTAAGAGTTTCAATTGAATCTGAGAGATCTTCTTCTTCAAAGATTTCTGGTAGATTTCTTTTTCTTAGATGGGTTAATGTTCTTTCAATTTGTGGATCAAATTCAATTAATGGTTCTTTTGAAGTGCGGTCATTCAATTTTGAATTATTATTATTATTTTTTTGTTGTTGCACTACCTCCCTGGTAATGGCGCCAAGTTTGATGCACTCTTGTTGTTGGGTGTGGAAAAAAAATTATTTCCTATGTTAAAATGTAGTAATGTGGTTGACTTAGGATGTTTCCCGAAGAGGAGTGCACACAAAACGGGTTTTCACTTTAAAATGGGGGTAAAAATGTTGTGAAAGGAAATTTGAAATTCAAATGATTGAAAAACTATGAAATTAAAAGGGTGATTAGGTCGGGGTTGGTTTCCTAATTATAATGCTATCCTTGTTCAATTTAATTCAAACCTCTTCTTCTTAGTTGATTAAAGTGAGTTTCCACAATCGTTTCCTCTCACTTCCTTGGTGACATTATTATTGTCAGAGAAAACCTTACCAAGATCTTGGTTTGGTCAACTCTCCTTCCATGTGTAAATTAGTTATATTGAATATACTTAATTTAAATGGGAAATACTCAACCGGGTTTTTTTTATCCCAAACAATCAAGAACATTCACTACACCTTTTACACGTACTGACGATTGTGGAGTACTTCACCACTAATTCCGGGTTTATTCCATCGTATATAAACTAGAAATTAGTGGAGGGAGAAATTGATTATTTTACCAAGGAAAAAATAAATAACGGAACTAATATTCAAGAACAATCTAACATGATAATAAAATTCGCTATAAGAAATTGTAAACAACTTTGAAGAAGAAAGAAATGTATTCAATTGCGTCCAATAACTCAAGCATTACAATGTTGAAAACCAAACCTTCCCCAATCACTCCAAAAGTTTACCCCACCATAGTAAGGGTAATCGAGTTGAATGAGGAAGAAGAAGGCATTAAAAAACTTATGAAAAAGAAAATAAATAAAAGAGAAATCTGAAAATTTCTCCTTCTTGGTGTCCCAGAAGGAATGGGGTAGAGAATGGGATGATTTGAGAGGGTAGAGCTCTCCTCCTTTTATATCCAGAATGTTTCCCCTGAATTTTGACGTGTTGTAGCCCCATTAAATTACATCATCACACGTTTATCCCTTCTTTAATGTTCTTAATTATTCCCTTAGACATGTCCCCTCAAAATCTCAGCGGAATTGGACATGTATTCTGAAAGTTATGGCTGTTTTACTATGAGTATTTATTCTATCCAGTCAGACTCTCCAAAACGAAATCCTTCGGATTAGGGTGATTTAATGATCCCATAAACGGCCAATTAACTCGGTGATTACTTAATAAAAGATTCTCCCAAACTTCTTTCGCGTCTACCCACCGAATTTCACACGCATTGGGCCCACAGTGGATGACTTATGGATCCCACACCAAACCTAGGTAGAACTACAAATAGTTTTCTTGAGCCAACTTGTGAGCTTCTTTTGAGCTTTCATATGATCGATTCAGCTTTTAGTCCAAAAATAGTAAATGAATCCCTGGAAGCTTATAATATAGAAAAGAAAGGATTTTTCAATTTGGATCAGTGTAGATAATGTTATGGCCAAACTACAGAAATAAGTTAAAACTATTAAAACTCCAAAATGGCCAATTTTTACTTTTCAACTCAAAATAACACCATTATCATAAAATTTAAACAATTCATCTCAGATGAACAATTTTGTGGGTTTAAAAAATGATATTCAATATAAATTAATTGAAAATATTTGCTCTATCAGCGGCCTTCTCGGGATCTTTGTCCCACTTCTGTATTGAGGCAGACGGGTCAGAGTGCTTGGCAGTTCCGACGTGCTCCTTACCCTTACTGGAATTTCTACTGAGTACTAGTTACTTAGTGGGTACAGGGAGGCCTATAAGGCTCCTCTACTGATGGGTAACCCTCCCTGACGGGTCTATCAGTAGTGGTAAACCCTCAGGGGGTAAGTCTCCATCAAGAAATTCAAGCTCATCCTCCTTTTCCACTACGATAGCCATGTGGACCGCAACCCCTCTTGGGGGCATGTCCTCAATGTCGCATAGCGAATTGGGCTGTCGTCGGATAGGACTGAAGAGGAGGGCTAAATACTGTCCCCATCCATGGACTTTCACATGGGGGGTAGCTTCCCTGATGATTCTGCGGAGTACTTTGGAACTTTGAACGCATTTTTGTTGAAGGGTTCTCTAGCAGCCTGGTGACTCAGGGCGCTAGGCCACAGGGAGTGCATCGATCAGGCAGAATTGCTCGCTGATTTCCTCAAAGTGCTCTTGGATCCTGGGGTACACTACCCGCTCATAACGAAGAAGGATGTGCATCGCCCACAGGGTTCGGCGGAAGCACCCTACTTCCTCTTTGGTAAGGGACTCCAGTGCGCAAAAGATCGGCGCTGCCGCCGGCCAGAAATTCTTTGGGAATTTATATACTACGAGAATGTTCTAGAAGATCCTGGGCTCAGACTCAGGTTCTGGCACCGTATTTCCCCACTCATCAATCGGAGGCGGCTGAGGAACCAGTAGCGGTACCGAGGTGGACCATTGGGACAATAAGCTGGGTGGCGGAGAATACAGCGAACAAGCTGATTGGCCGCCGAATCTCGGGCTATCCTCTAAAGTGTGAGGTGACCTGACCACAATGTCCCAATACGATGGGCTGATAGCCACAGCTTCTGGCATAAGAATTGCGGTCACCAGTGATGGGTCACATCATTTCTCTACCGTCGTTTGTCCCCATAATAGCTCTGTGATCTCTGGTAGAGGTAAAGGGAGCTTATGGTGATGACGGTGGTGATTTCATGGTCGGAACCTGCAGGATTTCCACAATTTCCTCCTCCTGGATGTACCTACGGAGAGAGGTGGGAATCCAGTGGACTTCTCATTTTGGAAGAATGAGACTAACACACCTTGTTCCTGCGCCAGTCTTTGACACAGAGGAGCGGGGAGAATGTTCCATCGCTGAGTTGCATTTTGCTTCAGAATCCAAGAAGCGGGCTGGTTTGACCTCCACTCAGGCCTTCCCAAGACTCTTGTTGTCACAGTGATGACCCACTCTTCTGCCCCTAGATGGATCTTCGGGACAAGGTTGATTCTTGACATGTAGTCTCGGAGCAGCGCTGGCGCAATGGCGGAGAGGACTCCTACTTGGGAATCTTACTGGGATGAGTCGGACATCACCCGCCTCATCAATGTAAGGAAAGGATTCGTCGAGGCGTTCCGGGGATAATCTCCCGAAACGATTGAACGTTGGGGTGGGGAGTAGGGGCTCCCCGCGCGGCCTTTAAGGGTGGTGTTGACGGAGAGGCCTGGATGCCTCCAGGTCTAGGAAGGCCATATCCGGAGTTGGGATGACCCCTTCCTCCTCATACCTACATACAAGGTTTTTGATCACCCTTTGTTGTATGATCTCTAACGGGGAGAGGGGACGTGGGTGTCCCATATTCATGGATGTAGAGGTCGTCGAGACAGTAGTGGAGCCATGCGGAGCCGCTGTGCTGGTGTTGCCCCCGCCCCTGCGTAGGCGAGCAGGCGATGTTCGTGTCTCCATAGCAGCATCCTAGTTCCTGGGAAGTAGGGAGATCAACTCATCAGCACAGCGAGGAAAAGGATTGACAACCAGTTCCCTAACGTCATTCCCTCCTCCATGGTCAGTAAGAGGGATCCACACCGACAACATTGCAGAATGGAATGCCCCACGTTCTACTACCCCAACTTCTGGTGAGTTTCACGCCAGGACCGCTATTTGCATGGCGGGACTCGGTGCCAGATATATGGATCTGGTGACACGTCAATCTAAAGATGTCTTGAACACTACTAATCTCCATATTGAGGAGAATAATTTCACATCAGGTTCACCATTTCTGTTTCGGACGCTTTCGCCGGGGCGCGTGCGTCCCACTGTGAGGATGCGCAGCTGTTACCCTGCATTCCCTCTTTCCAAAGGCGGGCGACATCCTCTCCTTATTCAGGGATTCCTGCTCCTTGATTGAAACCGGGATGATGAGATGTCGATTCTTCCTTCTGTGGATTCCTCCTCGGAACTCGTCACCTAGTCCGGGTCTCCCTCATATATTTAATACGTTGTTTGTGAAACTCTTCCTAGTGCCCTGTTTCCTTGGATGCTGGTTAATTACACTGCTTCTGTCAGGACATTTCAAAGGGTCTAGTCAGGGTAGCAACCTTCAGTCGGGGGAGTAGTCACATCAAGGCATCCGTAACGTGTCTGAACGTTGGGGAATTGGCGTCTCTGTCTTTGTCCCTTATTATATGGATTCTCGAGGGCGTGGAGGCCCGAGGAATACCGCATCGAGTGCGGGGAATCATATGGAATAAGCATGTATCTGAGGTTTTCCTCAGCTTCCAATGTTTAACACAGGGTATGCCGCAGGTTTAACGTCCAGCGGAGACGGATCGGTCTGATCAGAACACTAGCTGGAGTGAATCAGATTGAGGAATCCCCTTTGAAGGGATACCGATATCGGGGTCAGCCCGTGGGTAGCTTCCCAGATTCTGGGGAGGGAAGTAGAGTGGCACGATCTCGTCGGGATGTGGCCGCCCAGGTGAGAATCATGATGGATGATAAATGGATGAATGAAGTTGAGGGGGAAACGAAATGGGATCCTCACATGGGTGACAACGAACATGGTCTTCAGCCTCGAGGAGACCTTCTACGTATTCCCGTGGCAGGGAATCAAAGTCAGCGTAGTTCGAGATGATGTCGGTGAACCGATGTGAAGGCGGACCTTGGCCCGATGGTATTGTCGGTGAACCGATGTGAATGTGGAACTTGGTCCAATGAGTGTTGTCAGTGAACCGACATGGATGTAGACCTTGGTCCGAAGGGTGTTGTCAGCGAACTGACGTGAATGTGGACCTTGGTCCAATGGTGGGTGGCTTACACACTAGGATGCCCAGGTGTTGGTGGAACGACGTGAATGAAGTCGGAATGACCAACGGGTGGTGGTCTTGAACCTCTGGAAGGCTTCATATGTACCATTCCTTAACATGGATCAAAGTCCTCTTAGTTTTGAAGAAAAATGGGGGCTTTGCACAACAACAAGGAGACGGTCTGGGCCAATGATTGTTGGGCCTAAACCTCAGGGAGGCTTCCTACGTACCATTCCTTGACATGGATCAAAGTCCTCATAGTTCGAATGAGATGTGTAATGCAGTTTAACGTCATGCTGGACAGGGGTGAACAAACTTGGATGTGGTCGGAACAACTGGGTGATGGGCTTGAACCTTATAGAGGCTTCATACGTATCATGCCTTGACATGGATCAATGTCGTCGTAGTTAGGGATGGTGGGGGGTGTCGACGAATCGACGTGAAGAAAGGACATTGGTATGATGAATGATGGGCTTGAACCTCAAGGAGGCTTCCTACATACCATTCCTTGACATGGATCAAAGACCTCGTAGTTCAAAGAGGCTTCATCAGCGAACCGACGTGAAGGTGAACCCAAGGGTCCACTACTGGTGGTCATGAACCTCATGAGGCATCCTACGTACCATGCCTTGGCATGGATCAAAGTCCACGTAGTTCCGGATAGTCACAACGGCTTACCGTTGGACTAGAATATAGTTTAACGTCATACGGGATGAGGGTGGACCCTGATGTGAAGAAACGACCAGTGGTGGGCGTGAACCTCGTGGAGGATTCCTACGTACGATGCCTTGACATTGATCAAAGTCCTCGTAGTTCAACTGGATTTATAGTTTAATGTCATGTGGGACAACATAGAGTTTAACGTCATGCCGGATGGGGGCATACAGTTTAAGGTCATGCGGGACGAGGGAATACAGTTTAACATCATGCTGGACGAGGGCATTGTCCTGGCCAATGCTTACTCTATGCCCACGCAAGTCATGCTCGGTGTGAGAAACAAGAGGCAGCAGGGACATGATGATCACATCGCGAAGGGTGCGTCTGTGAGAAACGAAGAGGGGCTTACGTGTTAGGCGGCCCATGGTGCTGGGACTTACTCCAGGATGGAGGCCCAAAGTGTGGCAAAGCACAGCGGGAGAGGGATTCGGGACCAAATATGGAAGGTGCCTCATTCCCAATCGCGCCCTCCACTGGACTTGGTAGTGGGGAAGTACAGAGGTGCATGGGTGCTACCTTCCGCAAGAGAGACTTGGGGGCCTACACCCTAGGGCAGCCCTTCCCCAGTGGAGAAACACCACTCTTGGAAGGAGGATATCCTCCCATGTGATCCAAAAGGAGGATATCATCCCCTATGAGGCTGGGGGAGTGTGGAGAGTGTCCGAGCTGGGGGGACCCTTTGTGCGAGGAACGTTGTCAGATCACATTTTAGCATCATGTGTTGGGGATAAGGTGATTGGCGGTTTAACATCCTCAAGCTTGGAAAAAGTGGGTTTACTCCACACCCCTATGACTTACATGACCGGTACCCTCTTCCCCTTGGGGGAGGGATGGTACTGGAAAGGCCATGGAAAAGGGGGCCGTAGGGAAAACCATCGAGAGGTCCATGTTAGCGTGGCTATGCGAAGAAGCAACAGTCGTTAGCGTGCCTATGAGAAGAAGCATTAGGCAATGCAACGCTACGAGTGGTGTCGTCCATTGGACTTTGAAATCACATCGTGAAAACCTGGAGGGTTGCACGGGAAGAGGAATTGCCAAGCAAAGGGGTGTGCTTTGCGAAGTGGAGTGCCTTGGCCTTAGCATGGGGCATGGGTATGAATGGGAGGTGCTTCACGAAGTGGTATAGTGTTCGTGGAGCACTACCTCATGAAGCAGAGGTGCCTCGTGAAGCAAGGTGCTGTGAAGCAGTGTTCTTCGTGAAGTACAGCGACCCTGCCTTGGCATATGGATCACATGTACAAGATGGCTTTTTCGCGAAGCATAAACGCTCCACGGCTGCCCGGGTTCCCTTGGAAATCCCCTTCCTTCGCGAATGCCCTTAGGCTTCGTGAAGGGCATCCCTCTCAGAAGAGGGGCTCAAAACAAGACAAGGCGAAGGCATCTCGCAAAGCAAAAATACCTCACAGAGCTCATAACACCCAGGGAGAAGGGTGCTTCGCGATTCGAGAGTTGAGAAGCTGAAAGGTTGGATTGTTCATCCCCTAGACTCAGGGGGAGCCCAGTATTTATAGGCAAGGGGCGCCGCGAATCAAAGCTCACGCAGCGCAAAGCGAGGGCGGTTGCATCGCAGCGGGGCGCGAACGTCAAGGGGCTCACGGAGCGTTACCGCCTCCGGTGCTTCGTGGTGTGCTCGCGAACGTCAGGGTGTTCGCGGAGCGTTACTGCCTTCGGTGCTTTGCGGCACACTCCCGAACGTCAAGGCGTTCGCAGAGCGTTACCGCCTACGCTGCTTCGCGGCGGGCTCGGGAAGGTCAGGGCCTTCGCGGAGCGTTACCACCTCCAGTGCTTCGTAGTGGCCACGTTTCTCAGGGGAGCTCCGCGTTGGGGCTTTGCGAGGTAGCGTGCGGTCTTATTTTCCATCTTCCATTTGAGTCCAATATTTTGGCGCCAACAGCAATGAAGTAATACATTTAGGATATATCCTTATTTACAATTTTTTGTTATAATGAGTTCCTAGTGATACCTTTTATACTTATTAATTTCCCTGTAATCTTCATGTATTTGATGAATAAAATCTTTAGAAAATAATTTGACATGTTTTTGGAATATTTATTGATGATGTTCTTATCTACAGGATGAATATGGAGGAACAAGTAGAATATCTATGGATTTTGTGGGAGACAATTATAAATGAGAAAATTTATTTTAATTATAGAGAGTGAGACTTTTGGATGTATCAAGTAATATTTATGGATTATGTCCTCTGAAGAGAGGGAAATTCCATAGATAATTCAACGAAATAGGTAATTGATGAACGAACCAGACCCTCAAGTGTGATAGAAATCCTTATTTTTCTTGGCATATCTTGGAAGTACCAAAGATTTATCAGAAATTTATAATGATTATAAATCTTAATAAATAAGTTAGCATGGATTGTGGAAATGTAAATCTCTATATAAGAACCTGAGTAATGATTTAAATAGATAAAGAAGAGGATAATTACTTTTCCTTTACCCACATAAGAATCAAGTGGGGAAGGTTATATGATATACAATGATGTTTCAAAAACATAATTGGGATGTGTGATCCTATAGAAAGTTAAATTGAAATCCTATTCCGGGTGTCATTTGATGAACCATGTGCAGTTCTACCAGAAACATGATCTGGAATTGGAAATTGTGAACTTCAATCTTTGATTTTTTGGAACTAACTCAACAGAGATAAGTGTGAGATATATATATATCACAAGATTATAATGTAAATATTTACATAGAAATATATTCACATTCATCAAAGAATATGGTTAGAGATAATTATGGAAAATGATTTTTTTTGTTCACTACCATCCTAAAAAGGAAAACATAGTACAACATGCACTTAGTAGAATTTTTTTAGTACTATATCCATGATATTAATTGAGAGTTATCATATAGTCATGGGAAAGAAAGGGATAGATATAGAAATAATAATGAATGTGAATACATAATTTGTAGCCTAAATTATTTCCCATCCATCTATCCATGAGAATATTAATGAGGAACAAAGGGATGTTTTTGTTCTTCAAATACAGGTGAAAGTAGTAAAGGATTTGAAGCATCATGAGTTACACATTAACAAATAATGATTTATTTTATTGGTAACTATATATTATGTTCTGAAATATAATTAAATAAAGAAATATCTAATGGATAATGAAAATAACTCATCATTATCTACCAATCCTTAATGTACCATGAAATACCATGACATATAGCAGAACTTTTGGTGAAACAACATGAAGAAAGAGAACACTAAGCACACCTCAATTTGATAGGTAATCCATAAATTTAAATCAAAGTGACATAAGTAAAAGTGGGTGATGTATATATTTCCCATACCAATTTATATATTCGATAATATCACTAGAGACTTTGTCACTAGTATTCCGAAGAAATCTAAAATAATGAATGTGATATGGGTTGTGGTGAGTTGGTTAACAAATATTTTTCAGTTCATTAATATTTGGGAATATTTATATTTTAACCAAATTTCAATGATATATATAATGTAAGGGGTGAGTCTACATGGGGAGCCACTTTCAATCGTTTTTATCATGTTCCAATATTCACCATTAAATTCTGTAGATGTATATAACATGATTTGATTACAGGATTGAATTTAAATATGGCATATCACCCCCAAACTAATGACCAATATGAATGGTACATTAAGACACATTAAAACATGTTGAGATATATATAAATGAAATATAAAGTTGTATAAGATCAACCTCTATAATTAATTGTTTTTTTATACAATAACAACCTCTACTCTAATAATCAAATGGTTATATATGATGATCTATATGAGACATGATAAAGAACTCATAGATTTTGGGATAAAGTTAGTGAACGAATGATACTTGGAGTTGAAATAATGAAATAAATAAAAAATAGTTTCAAATCATACAAGAATATATAAAATATTTTCAATGTGGTAGAATAGAAATAATGAAAACTTTTGAATGGAAATGGAGATTGATGTCGCAGGCAATGTTTTACATTGAATATCAGCATGTAATAGGGTCATGTGGTTTGGAATGTAATGAAACTGAATCCCTATGTACATTGGTCACCTTTAGGTCATTGATTTCATAAGATACAAAGCCTATCAGCAATTAATTACATGAAACATGGCTTATGTTCATGATTTGTTCCACATATCTCTCTCATGGAAGTACATATATGATCCCTCACATGTACTGAATCTAATGGTTTTTTAACTGGAAGACAACCTATCTTATAAGAAGAATATAGTAAAATAATTAATTATAGAGACACTTTTCTATAAAAAAATACCACTCACCCTATAAATTTATTATGGTGGAACAGTATATATGAAGAGGTGACATTGGAACCATATGAGACAATGAAAAAGATGTACACAAATTAATTATTAGGAAACAATATGAATTAGAATTTTATGGATGAAATTTCTAAATGGGGTAAGAGTGTTATGAACAATTCATAATCAGTAAAAAAACTTATAAATAATTTTTAGTTATATTATATAGTATTATACACATACAACACCTTGAGAAAACAAATACAATTTATTTTATTAATGGAGATCGTTACATTAGTCAGAAACTAAACCCATGGAAATTTAAAATATTTCAATGGGGAAAAGTATAAAATAGAAAAATTTGAATGAGAAATCATGGATCATTTTAATCTCTAAGAATTATCTCACCTATGACTAAAATCTTAGAAAATAAATATATTATTATTAATGAAATTGACATCTTAGACAAGGGATGCATAAAACCTTGGGAATAATTTTAGATAATTATCAATGATATGGTTAAGTGGTATTTTATGGGTAATATATTAATTGGAAGGGTAATGTGACAATTGGAATATTAACATAACCATTATAAATAGTAACATAACTATTTAGAATATTAACTTGTCCATTAGAATAGTTATTTAATTTAGAATGCAGTAAATATTAATTTAAATTGTTAATAAATTATATTTTAATTTATTTCATAAAAATAAAAAAATACATTAGTAATTAATGTTTCGTATTATATAAAATTATTTTGAAAGAATGCATTTCAATTTTAAAATCATCATGTTGAAATTTTGTAAGGGTTGTTTTTAGGTAGTATTCTAAAAGACAATAATTTTTAGGTGAATAGTAAAAAATCTAATTTTTTCTTAACTAGTTTATTTAAAATTAAATAATTCATGGTGCAATAATGACTTAATCAATTATAGAAATTTTTTCAGGGAAAAAAATATTTAACTTTATAAATAATCTACTTAAATATAATAAACTTGTTTTACCGGACTAAAAAGTATTTTCCAACATCGAAAGTCTAATTATTTCCATTAAAATAATATTTTGTTATTTTTCTACCTTCCCATTTGATTAAACTAATATGCCTGTATTATAAAGTGTTTTAAATTCCTAAAATAATTTCATCTAATTCAAAAAAATCATAATAATAAAATTATTACTATTAAAGGTTTTACCATGGATTGAATATATTAATCAATGTTATAAATTAAAAATTATCTTCTCCTAATGTATAAAAAACACCTCACTCTCCCATTGGAAACTACTTAACATAAACATACAAAATCTAAAAATATTCCCAAATCCTCAAAATAAAAGAAAAAATTAATTCAGACAGATATTATTAAATAATAATTCACTAGTAATTCATGAAGTTAACAACCATATAAATGGAAGAACTTAAAGAAAGTGTTATCAACCATTAGTTTTTTAAAAATGTTTTCTTTTGTAATTCCCTGCACTGATTTTCTATTCTAATACAAACATTTTTAAAACAATAAAAATGTACTTTAACATGATCATGACATTTTTTTATCCTAAAAAATTTATAATCACAAATTATATATCTCATACCTCCTCTATGGACAATGTCATGTTAACGGTCTATTAAGTGCCAATGAAGACATTGATATTTTTTTTATTTGACCATTATTAATGGTTATAATAATTTATATGTAACATGTAAATTTGAAAAAATATGTATTTACTTTCTACTAGAGTTAATCATAAAAATTTATAAATAACTATTAAGAAATATCCTTAAAACTAAGAAATATGTGATATTTTAAGGGAAATATGAGATCAAAATGATTCACCTTTAACAACAGAAGATAAGGTTAGGAATCCAATGATTAGAAATCGATTGATAGTAATAAATGAACATAATTTAAATATATTTTTATTTTTTAATAAACATAATCTTTTTTCTCAAGTGGATGAAAGAAATTATATAAATAAGGAATTGTGGTAAGTTGATTCTTGAACCCAACACCTTTTTATCTTATCTCCCCCTCACATTATTTTCTGTATGGATGTCATTATAATGTTAATAAACATCCTTCCACTATTATTCAATTCTATTTTCATTTGTACAAATTTTTCTTCCCTTTATAAATTTTTTGCAATCAATTTAAAATTATGTCTTACATAAATGCATTAATTTCAAAAACATCGCATCCACTCTACATTATATATTTCTCCTCCATTATAGAATAACGAGGTTTTATGAAAATGAATTATTAACATTTTTTCATTTTTAATATAAAATTTTATTCATGAATTTATTATTTGCAAACCTTTATGAAACACATTACTTTCCATAGTTTTATTTCGTGACTACAATGGTTATAAGTTATCATTCCATGTGGAATCCATGATTATTATCATTTTATGATGTGATGGGTGGGCCCAAAAATATATATTCCTCCAATGAATTAGGTAATTTTGTATAATTCATTAGATTATGTTTATTTTTAATGAACCTGATCATTTCTTTGTTCAAAATTATGATGTTATGATTTGTCTACATAGGTAATGCTTGAACACGATGAAAACTTTGTTCACAACAATTTTTTGTATTAAAAACTATATAATGATGTTTCATTATTATTAATTTGAAACAATCCATTCCTTTATGAAATGTTTCCTTCATGATTTCGATGACAATATTATTCTTATGATATGATGGTGTTGATTATGCTCACCAATGTACTATTGATTCATGTCACATATTAGTCCCATGGTATTCTTCCCATTACATGGATTTTAGCTCACTCAATTCATTAGTGTATGTCTCAGGTGATTACATGTACAAAATAGAATGTGAGATCTTATAGGAGGATAAATAATAAGGATTTAAATAATTTGTATTTTTTTATGTACAAGTGATGTACTGTAGTTCTCCCTTGATACCAAACCTCATGATCATGGATGGTATCAATAATATGTTGATCATCTTAAAAATGATGTAATATTCATTAATAACAATTTTAGATTCTATATTATTGTAGTCATGTTGTAATAAATGATTAATAAGATTAAAATATTCATGAGTATGATGAATTAACATCATAACCTATATAGTCACACCATGAATTTGGTCAATAATCCAGTAATTGTACTCCAAGTCCATAAGGACATGAAAGTCACACCATAATGACTAGATGTGATTATTGTGTGTGTTTTCTCTTTTGAGAAGTAGAAATGGGTAAACTATGAAATATAAAAGTTACACTATAATTCACATAAAATGGAAATTTTATGGGGCAGATCAAGTGGGTTTTCATTGTGATGAAGTAGAATTCACAATTGAGTACTGAATCACGCCATAATGTCCACATTATGAATATTTTATTCTTATTATTATTCATTCGGTATTAAAGTTCATTCCATGATAGACTAATAATGTCAAAAATAAAGAAGAGGTTTTATATGTTGTTTTTTGGGAAATTATTTATTTATTGGTGAAACATTATGTTGCAACATAATTGTGATGATCATGGTATAAGCATCGTTATTACTCTATGGTTCATTTCAAAATTCTTAATTTGAGTTTTTTTTATGATTTTCACCACTAAAGATTTGAGGGTTTTTTAAAATTTATCCTATAAGACCGTCAATTATATAAAAGTGTGGACATAGGTCCTAGATTTATCTGAAAACTCATAATGAAATGGGAGCAATTGACGATTATCAGACATGTTTGAATTTTAAATTAAATTTTAGACTAAAATGAAATTGGGTAGGTTTGCTTTTATAAAATTAAAAACTAACAATAGAAAAATCATAGTGAAAATCCGAGAGAGTATGTGTAGTGGGATTTCAAATAATATAGAGAATAAGAGGAAGATGAAAATAATATAAGAAGAGTAAGGGAACGTAGAATAATCAAAATGAAAACATGGTGGAATTCTACTTTCGCAGAAGAATCTTTTTTTTCCTACATAATATTAAAATATCATTTTTATGGGAACACAATAAAAATATAGAGAGACAGGTTGAGTTTCATTAGTTCAAAGATAATCCACACTTATTGTATTCAATATGTTGAATCTACTAGATAGATTAGTAACAAGTGTTTCCATATCAGGTCAACAGTATGTTTGCATAGTGTACCATGTAAACATATGGCCTACCTGTTGTGTATGTGCCCTAGAGAATGTTTTATTTGTACACAATGATTTATTCTTTCATTTTAAATGGTTTATAATGTTGTATTATGCAGAAACATGAAAGGTATATAATTAATTGATTTAATTCTAATGCCTGAATGGCTTAAAGGCCTTCATTTTTTATTTTATTATTGATAATCCCACTTTTAAGGGTTAAAGGGGAACCCGTACATAGCCCATAGGCCCAAGGCACAAGGCCCAACATGACCTACAATACATGGCCCAAAGGACCGAAAGCATATTGTGCCTAATACATGACCCGTAGGCCCAACCCACTAGAACTATCCCTCCCCAACATCTGCATCATTGATCACCTAGCTCGCCACCTTGCATTGCTGATCAGCTAGCATTGCTCCATACGAAGCTGCACGGTGCCAGGTCCCGATGGTGGTTGACATACCCTCTCATTCTTCCAATCTGATTTGCTATGCTTCTGGTGACTACTACTATTGTTTCACTAATCCTCTTCTGGTGCCTACTATGTGTGAACTGGGATACTCTATGGTCTTTGTGGCCCGAAGTCCCTAAGGCCCGAAGGCCTTGTGATGGGATGAATGCCCTTGAGACCTGTAGGCCAAAATCGGTGGACCGAAGGCCCAAATCATGTTAATAGTTTTGGCTCCTACAGTACCGAATAGTAAGTTCTATAGTAACTGCTACAGTAACTGCTACAGTACTTCTATAGTGCCTGGAAATTAGCCTGCACTCGGTTTTGATCTTGTGTCTCTTGGATGCCAAGAAGGAGCCCTTACCACTCGGGTACTGGCTCGTTAGCGATTTAACCCCAATGGATTTCCTCTATTTGTGTGGGACCTTTTCAATATTTATATTCTGAAACTATAACTAAATTTAGATATGTATTTATATATTCATATATATATATATATCAATATATATATAATTAAGTAAATTAAAAAACTATTTATTTTTATATTTTTGTGGGAATATAAATATTTTTAATGTGAAATAAAGGCCTTTCCTTGAAACATTATATTTGAGTGATTGGACCACATTCCAAATATCAGGAGGTGGTACTAAATGTTTACATTCAAGTTTTATTTTTAAGGTCTTAGATAACGAGTGGTGAACATTAAATGGACATTTCTTTCTTCATATTCTTTACCCAAGAATTTAATGATATCACTATTTTATCCTAACTAACTGAGGTAGGGGACTAATATATATATATATATATATTGATGGTTTTTACATTATTTATGTATATTTATTAAAGGGTTGGAAAAAAATTTCCTGGTCATTTATAGAGTTAGAAAATATTTACCACATTAAGTGGAAAGAAATTATATTTTGAACACATTGATTGGAGAGAATATTACATATCCCTTATAAATAACGATTCCAAGATTTAATTAATAGTAATAGATGATAAAAATATTCCAATTTTCCCTTCGAAGTACATGTAACACAACCCTAAAAAATAATAAATTGTTTCTCCCCTCTAAAAATATCAGGTATTCTGTCATCACTATGTAAATCATGGTGGATTGTATCTACATTCTATTTTTCTTCAATAATTTTCAGAACAAATTCTATAAGATCATTGTTTGGAATTGAGGGTTATAAATTATTAATACATGATGATAGTATATAAGTAACATTAAACATTAATTGATATTAGAGATAAGGTGATGGATGACATCTCCCTAGTTTGACCTTGAATCAATAATGGTTGAATATGTGGATCCTTAATGATTTGTTTCAACATAATTAATGATGTTATAATGATCATATAGTGTATCCCAATGATATAAAAAGGTGGTACTAGATTCTTTTATATTTGAAATCCATTGATGATGAGTTTTGTGAAAATATATCGAATGATGGTTTAGTAAATGATTATGGAACATTCATAAATTTTATACTATAAATCTAGGTAGAAATTACAGAGTGGTTTGACATAATATATGAATATATATATATTTTAAGGAATGAATAAGAACTTTTCCACATTTTATAGAGAATAATTTTAGTTGACATTTTATGAAATGAAATAATATTTTTTCTGCATTAATTGGGAGAAGATTCCCTGACTCAGATAAATAGAGATTCAAAGGATTCATCAATAGAGGTGGAGATGGAAATGTTTCCACCATTGAGAGAGAGAGAGTAAGAAGAGTGGTTCTACCACTGAATTATGTCATATCATGAGTCAAAAATGGAATATTAAGTTAAGATGTAGTAGTATGTGTGTTGGCACCACAATATTGCACGAAAGGGAGGGACGAAAAAGAAGGCTGGCATGCTGCCTCACGAAGCACCATCGCGAAGCACTGACGTGAAGCACCCCAAGAATCGTGGTCTCGCGAAGCTCCAGAGGCGGTAACTCTCCATGAATGCATTTGAAGTTCGCGAGCCCGCCGCAACCTCCAGAGGCGGTAACTCTCCGTGAATTCATTTGACGTTCGTGAGCCCGCCGCGAAGATCCAGAGGCGGTAACTCTCCGCGGACGCCGTTGACGTTCGCGAGCGCGCCGTGAAGCACCCGAGGCGGCGCGCGAGTTCTGCTTCGCGGTGCCCCTTGCCTATAAATACTGGACTCCCCCTGAGTCCCGGGGACGGACAATCCGACCTTTCGGGTTCTCCTCTCCCGAATCGCGAAGCACCCTTTGCCCCCGGGAATCATGAGCTCCGCGAGGTACTTCTACTTCACGAGACGCCTTTTCTTGGTCTCGTTTTGACCCCCTCTTCCGAGAGGGATGCCCTTCCCGAAGCTCAAGGGCATTCGCGAAGGAAGGGGATTCCCAAGGGAACCCGGGAAGCCGCGGAGCGTTTATGCTTCGCGAAACACCCAACCCATACTAGTGATCCTTATTCTAAGGCAGGATCTCTACACATCGCGAAGCACACTGCTTCGCAGCACCCTGCTTCGCGAGGCACCCCTTCTTCGTGAGGCAGTGCTCTGCGAATACTATTCCACTTCGCGAAGCACCCTCCACTCACACCTATGCCCCGTGCTAAGGCCAAGGCACTCTGCTTCTCGAAGCACACTCCTTTGCTTGGAAATTCCTCTTCCCGTGCGACCCTCCAGGTTTGCACGATGTGATTCCAAAGTCCCATAGACAATACCACTAGTATCATTGCTTCGCCTAATGCTTATTCGCATAGGCACGCTAATGGCTATTGCTTCTTCGCATAGCCACGCTAACGTGGGCCCCTCGATGGTTCGCTCCACAACCCACCTTGACCATGGCCTTACTGGTACCTTCCCTTCCCCAAGGACCAGAGGGTACCAGTTATTTAAGTCCTAGGGGTGCGGAGTGAACCCACCTCGTCCGAGCTACAGGACATTAAACTGCCAAGCATCATGTCCTCAACACATGACGTTAAACTGTGACCCGACCTCGTGCCTCTCACGAAGGTTCCCCCCAGCTCGAACATTCTTTACACCACTCATCTCCACAGGAGTGGAATCACCCATCCACAAGGGATGATATCCTCCTTATTGGAGTGGCGTATGTTAATAGGAGAAGGGAGACCCTAGTTCCCCAACATATGGCTGCACCCCTACATCTCCGTACTTCCCCACTACCAAGGTCAGTGGAGGGCGTGATAGGGAACGAGGCACCCCCCATCATTGGTCCCAAATCCCTCTTTCACTGCGCTTTGCCGCACCTCGGGCCTCCATCCTGGAGTAAGTCCCAGCACCATGGGCCGCCTAATGCGTAAGCCCCTCTTCTCTTCTCACGGAAGCATCCTTCACGATGTGATCGTCAAGTCCTTGAAACCTCTTGTTTCTCACACCGAGCATGACTCACGTGGGCTTAGAGTGAACACCGACCTTGACCCCCACCCCCAGCGAACTACGAGGACTTTGATCCATATCAAGGAATGGTACGTAGGAAGCTTCCATGAGGTTCAAGCCACATTACTCGGTCGTTCATTCACGTCGAGTTTCACCCCCATCCAGCATGACGATAAACTGCATGTCTTCGTCCAGCATGACGTTAAACTACACGCCCTCGTCCAGCATGACGTTAAACTGCACACCCTCATCGAGCATGACATTAAACGGTTTACCCCTTTTCCCGCATGACATTAAACTGCACACCCATTTGAACTACGAGGTCTTTGATCCATGTCAAGGCATGGTACGTAGGAAGCCTCCACGAGGTTCAAGCCCACCAATCATCCAATTCACGTCAAGTTCTACCTTCATCCAGCATGACTTTAAATTGCATTCCAGTCCGACGGCAAGCCGTTGTGACCAACCCGAACTACGAGGACTTTGATCTGTGTCAAGGAATGGTACGTAGGAAGCGTCCCTGAGGTTCAGGCCCAACAATCATTGGCCCAGACCGTATCCTTGTCGGTGTGCTAAGCCCCCCCCCCCCAATTTTCACCTGAACTACGAGGTCTTTGATCTATGTCAAGGCATGGTACATAGGAAGCCTCCCAGAGGTTCAAGCCCATATCCCATTGGACCAAGGTCCATCATTTACATCGGTTCGCTGACACCCACCGCCCGTCATTCATTCACGTCAGGGTTCACTACCATCCCGCATGACGTTAAACTGTATTCCATAAATCCTTTGAACTACGAGGACTTTGATCCATGTCAAGGCATGGTACGTAGGAAACCTTCCCAAGGTTCAAGCCCACCACTAGTGGACCCACGGGTCTTCTTTCACATCGGTTCACTGATGAAACCCTTTGAACTATGAGGTATTTGAAACTGACGAAACCCTTTGAACTACGAGTTCTTTGATCCATGTCAAGGCATGGTACGTAGGAAGCCTCCCCGAGGTTCAAGCCCACTCCTCATCGGACCAAGGTCCACTTTCGTGTCAGTTCGCTGATGCATGGGACCAAGGTCCACCTTTACGTCGGTTTGCTGAAGACATCCCTCGGACCAAGGTCCACTTTCACGTCGGTTCGCCGACGAAGCCCCTCTGAACTACGTGGTCTTTGATCCATGTCATGACATGGTATGTAGGAAGCCTCCACGAGGTCCAAGCCCACCACCACTAGGACCCTCCTAGTCCTCCCCATTCATGGCAGCTCGCTGATGATACCCATCAGACCAAGGTCCACCCTCATGCCGGTTCACCGGAACCATCCCAAACTACGTGGATTTTGATTCCCTGCCATGGGGATACGTAGGAAGCCACTTTAAGGCTCAAGCCCAACTTCATCGTTTCCCTTGCGATGGTTCCTTGCCATTCCACCCTCCACTTCATTCATCCATCCACCAACCACCCCGATCCTCTCCCGGACCGTCATATCCCGGTGAGACCATGTCGGTACGCTCCTCTTCACAGCCGCCCAGGGGCTGGCCCTTGTATCAGCATACCTTCATGGGAAATCCCTCAATCCGATCTATTCTAGATAATGCTCTGATCGGGCTGATCCGTCTCTGCTGGACATTAAAATCGCGGCGTACCCTGTGTTAAACACGGGAAGCTGAGGAAAACCTCAGATATGTGTCTATGGAATATAATTCCCCGCGCTCGATATGGGATGTCTCGGGCTTCCACGCCCTCGAGAAGCCCTGTGACCAGGGATAATAGACAGACATGCCAGGTTCCCCAGCATCCAGACACGCTACTAATGCCTCAACGTGACTACTCCCCCGGCTGAAGGTTGCTGCACTGACTGGACCATTTGGAATGTACCGATAGAAGCAGTGTAATTAACCGGCGTCCATGGAAACATGGAACTGGGAAGAGTTTCACGAAAAACGTATTAAATCTATGAGGGAGACCCAGACTAGGTGATGAATTCTGAGGAGGAATCCACGGAAGGAAGAACCGACATCCCATCATCCCGTTTCGATCATGGAGCAGACGTCCCTGAATAAGGAGCGAATGCCGCCCGCCTTTGGAAAGCGTGAATGTGGGGCAACAAGCGCAGCGCGTCCTCCTCCACGGACGGATGGATGTGCGCGCCCCGGCGAAAGCGTCGGAAACAGAAATGGTGAACCCGACGTGAATTTCTTCTTCTCAATGTGGAGATTAGTAGCATTCGAGACACAAGTAGATTGACGTGTCACCGGATCCAGATATCCGGCGCTGGTCCCGCCAAGAAAATAGCGGGCCTGTCATGAAACTCACCAGAATTCGGGGCAGTAGAACGTGGGGCACTCCATTCTACAGCGTGTTGGCGTGGATCCTTCTTACATACGTGGAGAATGGAAGGAAGTTGGGGCACTGGTTGTTGATTCCTTTCCTATCAGTGCTGATGAGTTGATACATTCATTTCTTAGGAACCAGGTTGCTGTTACAGAGACACGATCACTGACCGCCCGCCTACGCAGGGGAAGGGGAAACTCTTCCACAACCACCCCTCATGGCGCTTCTACCGCCACGACGGATGCCACATCGCGGAATACGGGGCGCCCACGTCCCCTTTCCCCATCAGAGGTCATCCAGCGAAGGGTGATCTACAACCTCGTGTGTAGGTACGAGGAGGAAGGGGTCATCCCAACTAAGGAAATGGCCCGCTTGGACCTGGAGGCCTCCAGCCCCCGCCGTCAACGCCTCCCTAACAGGCCGCACAGGGAGCCCCTGCTCCCCACCCCAATGTTCAACCGTTTCGGGTGCCTGTCCCCGGAACTCCTTGATGACTCCTCGCCTTACGCTGATGAGGCGGGCGCCATCCGGCTCAGCCCACTCAGGGTCCCGACCCAAGGGCTCCAGGCAAGAGCTCCCGCCTAGCCGCGTCAGCGCCACCGTCCGACTCCGCAAGAAGAGCAGGCAGGCTATGCCCCTTCACCACCTGCACCAGCTCGTCTGACCCGACGTTAGCGCCGGGCCCAGACTGAGAACGCACACCCAGGTGCGTCAAATTCAGCAGCTATAGTGGCCCGAGCCACCGCCGACTTGCATCATGATGTCCCTGAATACACTAAGTAGGGGCACTCCTTCACCCAACAAGGATCAAGACCCCAACCGCCCCACGGGCAGGCTGGGTTGACTCTCCTGGTTGCAGGCCCGAGTGGTAATCGTCGCGAACTAACCCGCGATAATGTCACCCCGTACGAAGACCCTCCCCGTACTACTACTCCACAGAGCGTGGGCCTTCCCCGCTCCGAAGCTCATCATAGAGGTATGCCTTGTGCTACCCCCGTCTCGAAGGAAGACCTGCCCAGCGGCAGTGACGCTCGGCGCGAAAACCTTTCCCGCGCCCACTATACATGGTATGGAGTCCATCCTTCTACCCCCGACCGCCGATCTGAAGGCACTGTCCATCCAGTCCTTCTCCAACGTGGGGGCCCTCCCTATGTCCTCTTTGCAATGGGTGAATGTACTCCTCACCCCAGCAACATGAGGAGTGAAGGCCCGCCTTGCTCCGCCCGCATAGACCATGGAGGTCCTCCCCATGCTCCTGCCGATTCCAACAGAGGCTCCGCCCACATGGGTGCTGTCCATGGAGGTCCTCCCCATGTACCCTTCGACATTTTCCCTGGCGCCCCTCGCACTTCGGCTATCTCGAGTGGGGCCCCCCTCCTCCACGGCGCCAGCACCGCCCCGAGGCTACATGATGAAAATCAATCGTGTCCCGAAGAGCCACCCCAGGGCAGGAGAGCGGGTCATCACCGCCACCAGAAGATTCCTAGGAAAGCCCAGGTGGAGATCAAACCTACCCGCTTCTCCGACTCTGGAGAGGAATGCGACTCAGCGATGGAACCTTCTCCCCGCTCCTCTGTATCAAGGACCGGGGCAGGAACCAGACATGTTAGCCTCATTCTTCTGGAATATGAGGTCCACCAGATTCCCATCTCTCTCCGCAGGTACATCCAGGAGGAAGAAATCTTGGGAATTCCGCAGGTCTCGACCGTGCAGTCACCACCATTGTCACCAGAAGCGCCCTCTACCTCTACCAGAGACCACGAAGAGTTATTTTGGGGGCCAACAGTGGTAGAGAGATGACATGACCTATCGTCAGTAGCCACGACTCCTGTTCCGGAAACTAGGGCTATCGGCCCGTCGTATCGTGACATCGTGGCCAGGTCACCTTACTCTTCAGAGGATGCCCCGGAATTTGGTGGCCAGTCAGCTCGTTTTCCGTATTCTCTGCCGCCGAGTTTACTATCCTAGAGGTCATCCTCAGTACCACTACCGGTCCCTCAACCGCCCCCGGTTGACGAGTGGGGCAATATAGGACCAGACCCCGAGTCTGAGCCCAGGAGCATCTAGAGTATTCTTGAAGCGGATTACTTCCCAAAGAAGTTCTGGCCGATGGTGGCACTGAATTTTCATGCACGAGAGTCTCTTACCCCTTAAGATATGGGGATCTTTTGTCGAACCCTATGGGCGACACACTTCCGCATTCGTTACGAACGAGTGGTGTACCCCAGAAGTCGAGAGCACTTCGAAGAAATCGGCGAGCAATGTCGCCTGATCGATTCGGCCGCACTCCTTGTAGCCCAACACCCTCAGTCGCCAGGCCGCCAGAGTTCCCTTCAACAAAAATTTGTTTAGAGTTTCAAAGTACTCCGCAGAATCTTCAGGGAAGCTACCCCCCATGTTCAAGTCCGTGGTTGGGGACACTATGCCGCTCTCCTCTTCGACCCTATCCAACGACAGACCGATTCATTATGTGACATTGAGGACAGGCCCTCGAGAGGGGTCACGGTCCACATGGATGATGTCATGGACAAGAAAGATGAGCTTGAATTCCTTGATGGAGACATACCCCACAAGGGCGTTCCGCCACTGCTGGACCCATCAGGGAGGGTTACCCGTCGGCAGAGGGACCTTCTAGGCCTCCCCGTACCCACCGAGTCGCAGGTACTTGGTCGAAATACCGGCAAGGGTAAGGAGCACGTTGGAATTGTCAAGCACTCCGACCCGTCTGCCTCTGTGTAGAAAACGGATGAAGATCCCGAGAAGGCCACGTTACGCCAGCAGCTTGTTGAGAAGAAGAGGCTGGTTGACGAACTCTTGGCTGAGCGCGCTGCAGAGCGGCGACTCGACTATGGTAATCCCAGGCTGAGGCAGCAGGGGCAGGAACAATTTCCCCCCTATGAGATGCCTCCGGGAAACCCTGATCATGCTACTTCCGCAGACAGGGCAGAATCCAGAACTTATGGCAAGACGGCATGATACGTCTCGCCAAACCCCCTCGAGCGACGGGGCAATCTGAAGAATCCAGTCCGGGTTCCCCCAGTCGCCCCGCAGGTCGTTCCGCCAGTTGATCCACAAGCTGCCGAAGCCATCTACCATGTTGAGGAACCTGGCAACGCACTTGTGGTTAGGGATCCCCGTCAAGACAGGGACCCCCACCCATATGATCTTATAGCGGCACTCACAGCCCGCCTCGAAGCGTTGGAAACGCGAAAGGTAGCGGTCCCACCGGATGGCAAGTCGTATCCCGCGTGGCTAGATGATATGCCTGCACCCCCGGGTTTTGGGAACCCCACTTTCTCCCCTTTAAACGGGACAGGGGACCCGCCGCAGCACTTGGCTCATTTTTCTTCTAGGTGTGGCCCCATGCTGGGGACCCTGGCTCAGCAAGAAGCCGCCAAGCTCCGATGTTTCGTACATACATTGGAAGGTCCAGCATTCGTCTGGTACAACCAGCTCCCTATCGGATCGGTGACCTGTTGGGAGGATCTCCGCCGATAGTTCCTATACGAGTTCAACTCCACCACGTGGAAGACTAGCATTGCAGACCTTTTCAAGTGCATGCAAAGGCCTGGTGAGAGAGTCGCAGATTTCATCGCCCGGTGGAAGGGACTTATGTATTCCCTTGACATGCCACTGACTCAGGAGCAATTACTGACGATGTGTGTTGGGAACGTCAAGACAGAGGTGGTACCCTCCCTAATTACCCAGAACTACCCTGGAGGGTTCAGAGATTTCTCAGATAAGGCTCAGCGCCTTGAGGAAGCCCTGCAACAGGCTAGTCAGGCACGTTTGTTTCCCCCTATGATCCCGGCCAGTAGGACCTCTAGGGATGAACCCACCGCGGTGGCCCAAATAGAAGCCCCTAGGCAGCTGGAATTACTGCCAGTGGCACCATCCCCGCAACCCCGCAGAGGTCCTCCATCTCAAGCACAGGCTCCTGCCCAGCAGCGACTGCCTCAGAACCGACAGGCTCCCCCGCACAATGCGCCACCGCCACCCGTGTGAGATAATCAGGTGCTGCCTCCTCGACAGGCCCCTCCGGCCCCTCATCAAGGCCAGGCCCCCAGGGCCCCCTATCCGGAAAGAAGGCACCAAACTATTTCGTTCAACAAAAATCAGGTCCCTAGCTACTTCTAAAGTGCTCTAGAGAAAGGGATTGTGCGTCTGCCCGAGTGCAGAAGGACGGCAGAGGCAAATCTCACTGATCACCCCAACTACTGCCCTTATCATCAGATTCTGGGGAACGCCCTCAAGAAATGCTATGTGTTTAATGAATATCTTCAAGACCAGGTCAACAACAACATAGTCAAGTTGGGCCCGGCACCAGCGCAAGTGGCAGGTGTCTTTGCAGGGTCAGAGATCAGTAGCGACAGCGAAGGCGAGTGGCAGTAGGTTCCCAACCGCGGATCCCGGAAATACGATGACTGGATGGCTCGAAAAACAGTCGTCAGTTCCCATGGTATCATCCAGGCGCGCTTGAAGCAGCCGAAACCTTCAGAAGAAGTAGTCGGTACCTCCGCATCGTCTTCACAGTCGACCTCTTCCCAAAATGGAAAGCAGTGGCGACGCAAGAAGAAGCAACGTGCACCGCCGTTGTTGTCGTCATACCGCATTCTCGGCGACTTTATGCCCCCTGAAATGGGGATTCCTCCCAGAATCCGCCCGGTACAGGATGACTCCTCGAGTGACAGCCAGGGGTACGCTTCTGTTAACACCATGGAGCTGGTAAAGCCCTATATGACTCCCAACAAGGGGGAGCGCCAGGTGAACCTCCCCAACGTTTCCAGCCGACGTCAACGTCAGTGGAATCACAACCGCGCCGGTCATCGAGGTACGTCAGCAGACACTTTCAGCCAAGCCGGGCACGCTACTGAGACCAGGAAGCAGGCTCAGCGCAGATCTCAGCACGTGCAACCCCATCTAACGCCCTCAGCTTTACCTCCACCGCCGTTTGTGCTATTAGATCAGAGAGAGGTGCCCCGTTCATATCACAATCAGTCTTTCCCGGCTACAGGACAGCCTCCACTGTCCGATCTTAGTCCGGCGACTACTCTCCAGGCTTCTACTAGTAGGCAGCAAGATGTACCCAGTACTAGCTGATCGCTGGTTCAACCAGCAGGACCCGCTGTGCCTCCAAATGTCGAACGACCTCCTGTAGGAAGAGGTTCGGATTTGGAACAAAAGTATGATGTACTGAAGCACATGGCCGGCAGTCCGACAAGGCTTTTTATCCATGAGGCCCTTTTCCTGTCGTCCGAAATGCGCGAGGTACTTTTCGAGGCCCTAAAGAGCCCCCTCCAGTTTGAGATGGAGGTAGCAGCTACAGAAGCCATCCATACCAAGACGATTAAAAATGCCGAATGTCAGGAGGTTATCTCGTTCTCCGGTGAAGATGAGGACCCTCCTCTACAGGGGCACATTCGCCCGCTGTACATCACTGGCCACTTCAATGGTGTGGACGTCCGTCGCTGCCTCGTTGACATGGTTTCCAGAATCAATCTAATTCCATCCCGGACGTTACGAAAGCTGGGTCTGTCTGAAGGTGATTTAACTCCCTCTAACCTCAGAATCTAGGGGTACGACAGGACCGAGCAAACCCCAGTCGGAAAGATCCTCTTGAAGACTCAGTTCGGTGGCTTAATTTCCATCACCGAGTTCATGGTCGTCTCTCAAGACACCACCTACAACGCGTTGATGGGTAGACCATGGCTCCATCTGCATGCAGTGGTCCCTTCTTCATATCACCAGTGCCTCAAATACTCGATCAATAGTCGAGTAGGTGTGCTCCAAGGAGATGTGTCTCCTTTCGCTTCTTGTGAGGCCCGCTATCTGGATGCGGGTTATTACAAAATTAAGGATAAGCAAATCCTAGTAAGTGAGGATGAACCCGCCCCGGTCACAAGTGATCCTTGGGCAAGCATGGATGACGCCTACGTCCTCCCGATCCACCGATTGGAGGCCACGACCCCCGACATGGGGCAATGTTTTGTTGTTTCAGGTACACAAGGAAGGCATGTTCCTGTGTCCAAGTGATGGCGAAAAATCACCTCGTACTCCTACATCAACCAACCTCAGGTGATCCCGGAACCTCCTACCCCTGTACGGTACTGGGAAGTCAAGCTTATGACAACGGCGGTGCGCCATACGTGTCTCTTCCGCCGGGCTGGAATTAACCGACTCAGACCGAAACGTCACCACAGCTTTGATATCATCAAACATGGCCCCTTAGGCCGAAGGCCAGATGGGATAGGGTCGACTGCCTTCATTGCTATTGTCTCAATGGAAAGTGATTCTCCTGATATGATGACCACTGCTGCCCAAGCCAGCACCAGCTGCACCTCAGGCTTTGATAGCCCAGAAGTATCTCCCATCGCGGGAAATCCCCCCACGGGTGGAGAGGAAGACCTGGAGGATTCTCCCCCACCTTTGAAGAAGGCGTCTCTACCACGGTTGATGAACTGGTACAGGTGAACCTTGGTAGCGAGGCAGATCCAAAACCCACATTGATCAGTGTAGCCATGTTCTCCAAGGAGCGGCAGCAGTACGTAGAATTCCTAAAACAACATCGTGATTTGTTTTCTTGGAGTTACAACGAGATGCCAGGACTAGATCCCCAGGTACCCGTTCACCGTCTGGGCCTCCCAGCAAAACATCGTGGGTTTAAGCAGCCTCCCAGGAAGATCCACCCTTCTCATGGTGTTATGGTTGAGGCCGAAGTTGACAAGCTTATCAAAGCCAACTTCGTTAAGGAAGTCCAGTACCCCAAGTGGCTTGCCAACATTGTTCCAGTCAGGAAGAAGAATGGGCAGATCTGAGTCTGCATCGACTTCCGCGATCTTAATCGCCACTTCCCAAAGGATGACTTCCCACTCCCGGTGACGGAGTTATTGATTGACGCCACGACCGGGTTCCAAGCTCTCTCTGTCATGTATGGGTATTCCGTGTACAACCAGATCTGGATGGCCCTCGAAGACGAGGATTCCACTGCCTTCAGGGCTCCCCAAAGTACCTTTTTCTACCAGGTTTTGCCATTCAGTTTGAAAAATGCAGGTTCCACTTATCAGAGGGCCATGCATCGCATATTCAAGCCGATTCTCAGGACATTGATGGAATGCTATGTGGATAACATCGTAGTGAAATCATGTCAGCGCCAGGACCATCTCAAATACCTTGAGAAAGTGTTCGGTTTCCTCCATTCCCGTCACCTAAAGATGAACCCATTGATGTGTGCCTTCGGGGTCACCTCTGGGAAGTTTATGGGCTTTGTTGTCAGATATCGAGGTATCGAGATCGACCCGGAGAAGATTAAGGCCATCATCCAAATGCCTCCCCCGAGCAACATTTGATAGCTTCGAGGCCTCCAATGCCACTTAGCCTATATACGCCGATTCATCGCGAATCTGGCTAGCAAGTGTAAGCCCTTTTCCCGTCTCATGAAGAAGGGTGCCGCCTACGAATGAGATGAGGAGTGTCGGACCACCTTCGAGGAAATCAAGTAGTATCTGCTCCAACCTCCGGTTTTCATGCCATCCGTCTCCAGAAAGCCGCTGGTCCTTTACGTGACCGCCCTGGAAAGATCCCTCAGTGCGCTGCTCGCCCAGAAGAATAATGAGGGTACTAAGAACAGTCTCTACTATCTCAGCCGCATGCTTCTTAATACGGAGGTCAGATACCCCCTATCGAAAAGAGCTGCCTTGCGCTCATATTCGCCGTGCAGAAGTTGCAACATTACCTGCAGTACCATGAGGTACAATTGGTCTCCTGGGTAGACCAACTGAAGTACATCCTGAACCGTCCCATGCTGACTGGCCGACTAGCACGGTGGGCGGTGATTCTCCAGCAGTTTGATATCAGGTTCGTACCACAGAAGGCCATTAAGGGAGAGGCGTTGGCAGAATTTTTGGCTTCCCATCCAACCTCCGCGGATCAATCCCTGGACCTGGATTTTCCTGATGAGACGATCCTCTCAGTCGATCATGTCGTCCCGTGTTGGAAAATGCATTTTGATAGCGCCTCCCGTAGCCCCACCAGTAGGCGGCTCAACGATCCCAAGCTCAACAGAGTGGGCCTGGGTATTGTCTTCATTACCCCAGCACAAGCCGTCCTTCCATACTCGATCCTATTTTCAAATGGTTTTATGAACAATGAGGCAGAGTACCAGGCTCTCATCACTGGCCTCAAGTTGGCCCTTGAGATCCTTGTTCCCCATCAACATGTGAAAGGAGATTCTGAGCTGGTAATCAAGAAGGTTAATGGTGACTACGTCATCAAGAAGTCTAAGCTTGTACCATTTTTAGAGTACACCCTCCGCCTAATGACCCAGTTCTCTTCTCGACCAGAGGTTACCCATGTCCCACGGTCACAGAACGGTCAAGCAGACGCCTTGGCTAGCTTGGCCACGTCGCTCGCATAACCCGAGCAAGATGATTGGGTCATACATGTGGCACACCGGAGAGTCATTGCCCCCATCACCCAAGAGGACAATGATGGCCTGTGGGTAAGTCATCTCACCGCCGGACCCTCCACGTCAGGGGTCCCGGGTTCATCAGACGCAGTGGTTGAAGCCACTCCCGACTGGAGGGCACCTTTTGTCGAGTATCTCCAAAATGGTCGCCTCCCGGACGACTGGGCCGAGCGCGAGCGAATTCGACGCCGCGCGCTGCAATTTACCCTCCAGAGCGGCCCCAGTCTTGAACAGATCCTTTATAAGCGGATTTTCGATGGTATCCTCCTCCATTGCATCCAAGGAGTAGAGATACCTCAAGTTATGCAAGAGGTTCACGCCAGTTCCTATGGCACCCATCAAGCTGGGCCGAAGCTGTCCCATCAAATCCGGAGGTTGGGGTACTTCTAGCCCTCTATGATCCATGATTGTATTGGGTATGACAAGAGATGCCACGCGTGCCATGTTCACGCCAACTTCCTACATCGGTCGTCGGAGCCCCTCCACCCCACCAAGTACTCTTGGCCATTTTCGGTATGGGGACTTGATGTAGTGGGACCGTATCCACCGGCAACAGCCCTCCAGTATAGGTTCATCCTGACTGCTACAGATTTCTTCTCCAAGTGGGCAGGTGAAATTCCGCTCAAAGAGGTCAAGGCCCGTTCCATCGTTGACTTTGTGAGCTCCAATATTATCCACCGGTTTGGTGTCCTTCACACCGTCCTCACCGATAATGGCACCAACTTCCGAGCGGATGAACTGAAGAAACTGTACGCCAAGTACAACATCCGTTCGAACCATACCTCCCGCTACCATGAGCAGGAAAACGGACAGATCGAGGCATTCAACAAAACCATCTCTAACATTCTGCAGAAGTTGGTTGGTCAGAACAAGAAAAGTTGGTCGGACAAGCTCCCCAACGACCTCTCGGCTTATCAGACGACGACTCGCAACTCTACCCAGGTGACCCCATATTCCCTGGTGTATGGAGCTGAGGCCATCCCACCCATTGAGATCCAGCTGCCATCGTTACGCACTGCAGTTTATGATCACCAGACATCAGATGAGGTAGCCGAAATCCGTCTAGCTGAATTAGAAGAACTGTAAGAGAACTGGCTTCATTCCCTGCACAATCTGGAAAGGCATCAGGATAAGATAGCGAGGGCCTTCAACAAGAAGGTTCGTCTCCGCTCTTTTCTACAGGGTGACCTGGTACTGGCCCTTCGAGCGCCAATGATTCCCGGTAGGAAACCGCCCAAATTAGAACTCAAATGGGAAGGGCCTTATATCATCCATAAGGTTTACCTCAATGGAGCATACTCCTTGGTGACCACGGATGGAGAGCGTATAACCCCTCCCACCAATGCCAAATTCCTCAAGAGATACTTTTCCTAGGGAAAAAGGGTCATGCACGACCCTAAACTGCGAAAGGGTCCTGCATGACTTTAAACTGCACATTATGGTCCTGCACGACCTTAAACTACATCTTCGTCCTACATAACGAATAACTATAAAATGGCCCCGCATGACTTTAAACTGCACGTTATAGTCCAACATGACCTTAAACTGTAAGGTCCTGCATGACCTTAAACTGCATCTTCGTCCTGCAAGATGATAAACTGCAAAATGGTCTGAGCTCTATGACTTTAAACTAAGATCTCCCCCCATCCTTACTGCAAGACGTTAAACTGCAAGCCAGTCAGGCCTTCCTGACCGAGGCTCAGCCTCAGGCCCCTTGGCCTCCTTGGGCCCCTGGCCCCTTGTCTTCACCGCGAGACGTTAAACCGCAAGCTGGTCAGGTCTCCCTGACCGCGGTCTGGTCTCAGGCCCCTTGGTTTTCCCCGACTTACCCTCTTGCGGGATTGTACGGTATGGTGTGGGACTACGTCCTCATTCTCGTCAGATTACTTGACGTACCTTACATATCCCCAAATGAGATGCCTCCTCATCCCGCATGATGTTAAACTACATCTCAAGAACTACGTGTGGCTTGATTCCCATTTTGATGGGATACATAGGAACGCTCAGACGCCTTATCTTGAGCCCAGCCCCAAGCTTTTATCTTCCACTATCCCCCCTGGGAATAGTTTCCTTGGAGGATCTTTGTGTAGCGGGGGGTAGGCTTTCTTAGCCCCGCTCATACAACCCCACTCACACAAGGATTGTAAGGGTCGCACCATGTGCCCACTCTCGTTCTTCTATCCTCCCACATCCTCACTGCATGACGCTAAAACTGCATGGCATTCAAGAACTATGTATGGCTTGATTCCCATCCTAATGGGATACGTAGGAACGCCTGGACATTTCGTCTGTTGGCCCAGCCCAAAAGCCAAAATCTTCCCCTCGGGTCAAGACATGGCAGGGTGCACACTTTTTCCCCAACTCACATCGAGCAAGCCTCGACCCGGCTGCACATCCCCCCTAGAGATGTTTTCCTCTTTCGTGGATGGATACAGCTATGCTTCACCCACTCCTTGACTGGGATTCCATCATTTTTCACACCCAGAGGGACCCCCCGAGAACGGCCTGGATACTACGCCCAAGGGCTCTCCTACCGATACAGGCCAACGCCCCCAAGGGTTTTCAAGCAACAAGCCGATACAAGTCCCGTGTTGCGAATTTGGTCAGCGGTCGACGCTCATTTGTTGCTCCCATATCGGGTCACCATGGGGACGCTGTGTTTCGAACATGTTCAACATCGTCCTGGATCTTTGAGTCCACCCCGAGATATCCTAGACATCGAGTGCAGTGATTCATTCTACCCCATCCCGAAGTGACAAACTTCTTCCCGAGTGTTGCTAGAGATCGGGCCCACGACCCCGATTCCCCATAGGGGTGTACGGTGTGGTGTGGGACTACGTCCTCATTCACATCGGGATAATGTACCACGCCGTACACCTCCCCTTACGAGGCCCAGCCTCAGGCCCCTTGGCCTCCTCGGGTCCCTGGCCCCCGTCCTCATGTAAGACGTTAAATTGCAGATCACTCAGGCCTTCCTGACTGATGCCAGAACTTAGGCCCCTTGGCCTCCTCGGGTCCCCAAACATCTTCCTCACTGCAAGACGATAAACTGCAAGCAGGTCAGGCCTTCTTGACCAATGCCTAACCATCAGGCCCCTTGGCCTTTCCGGGCCCCGACCCAGGTCCTCTCTTATATAAGTGTATGGTGTGGCGTGCGGTTATTTTCTCATTCACGTCGGTCTCTTAATGACCGCACCATGTATCTCTCCTTCCGGATTTGTTTCTTCGACCCCTCTTCGGCGGTTCACCAATGTGCCTAAGAGTACTCTAGTTTATTACCTGGAATGCGAAGCTTTACTTGGACATGTCCTCACCCGCTTTCCAGGATTTGTGTATCCCTGCGTCAGGGCTTCCATCATCTTTCACACCCGGAGGGACCCCCAAGAACGTCCTGGATACTACTCCCAAGGGCACTCCTACCATTACGGGCCAACGCCCCCGAGGGTTTTGGACAAAAAATTGATAAAATCCTACATTGCGAATATGGTCAGCGGTCGATGCTCGTTTGTTGTTCCCATTTCAGGCAAACGCGATATGGATGCTACGTTTCCACCATGGTTAACGGTTTTCCTCTATCGCCACACCAACCCATTAAGCCCAAAATGTCGGGTACACAATTCACACCCTTCATCACTTCATCATGTCCAAGTAGAGTCTCGGAACTCTTGGTACTTTTCCTCCATGCACGTCCGCGCGTTGGGGGAACAAGCCGCGTCAAAGGTGTCCTTCGAGGCTCTCTGCCGACTCCCCTTTGATGGATGCCCCAAGTATTGCGATAAGGATTCCCCCCTTGTTTCCCAAACCGAGTTTAACTCACGTGGGCTTAGGGATCGGGTTGAAATCTGTGCTTACTCGGGAATTTTTCACCATCCACGGTCCGAGCTCTAAAACCATAAACTATGATTCTCATCTGGAACTACGTTCAGCTTGATTTCCATCTTAATGGGATAGGTAGGAATTCCCAAAACCCTTTTATTTGGGTCCAGCTTGAGTTCATCAAATTCACCTCTCTGGTCCTGCCTTCAGGACCCCGACTACGGGACCGCGTGGCGTAGTGCGGGATTATGTCCTCATTCACGTCGGGTTTTCAATAGCTGCACCACGCACACCCCCGTTCTGAGAGTTATCCCTCCTATTCCTTGTCTAACATGACATTAAAAGGAACCCTTCATAACTATGTGTGGCTTGATTCCCATCCTCATGGGATACGTAGGACCGCCCGATCACCCTGTCTTTGGGTACATCCCATTTAGGGAGCCAGTCTCTCCCCATGTTTCACCTCTTACCTCTATATAGGTCCCTCGGCCTAAGGTATCCCTCTCCTAATGGCGTACAATGTGATGTGGGATCATGTCTCCATCAAATGTGTTTTATAACACTACGCACGTTCCCCGCCTAGCATCGTCTCTTCTAGTTCTGTGCTACATGACGATAAAATGCATGCTTGGTCCTATCATACGACCCTAAACTGTGACATTATCGTTCTGGCCGCACGACGAAAAACAACACTACATTATGGTGACCTCGTTGTAGAGGACATCACGTTGGGTATTGGTCATGTGTCATGCCATTTTTCAACACCCATCATGGATTAATCCTTGTGGCGACATCACGACCTACTATTCTAGGCCTGTCGCTTCACAAAAAGAAAACCATTCACCTTAAAGAACAAACAAGATTTATCAAATTTCGCTTCTTTTAGTGCAAGGGCCACGGTCGCACTCCCCTTTTCCCCTGGCACTGGTACCTTACTGTGCCGCCTTTCAGAACTACGTATGGCTTGATTCTCATCCTTATGAGATACGTAGGAGCACTCGGGCACTTCCCCGCGGGCCCAACCTAACCTTTGTGTTTGGTCCCTCGACTCGAGCATTTCCCCAGAGAACGCATGGTAAGTAGATCTTAGGCCCTCCTTTACGTCGGGTTTTTTTGCCATGCGTCCCCTGCTCCATTTACCCATTTATGGTATAATGTCCATCAAAAACTACGTGAGGCTTGATTCTCATTTTTATGAGATATGTAGGAGCGCCCGGACACTTCTCCCCGGGCCCAGCCTAACTTTCCCTTTCGGTCCCTTGACCAAAAACCTCTCCTAAGGGGGTCGGGCGGCATGATATGGGATTACGTCCTCATTCACGTCTGGTTGTTCATCGCACCGTACACACCCCCTATTCCCATTCGTGACAGGTGTTTGAGTTTCTCCACCATGTTCCCCTTTTGTCTCCTCCCATCCATGGTCCGAATTCTACGACCCTAAACTAAGATCTCCCTATGGGAAATGAATCTACTCCCTCTCTCTAATACGTCTCGTTGTCGTATTCAGATGTGTTTTGACAAAGAGCCTGAAGTGTGGGATTTTCATGGGGACATTCCCCTCATCCCATGACCAAGCTTTGTGAGCTTGCTATTTGAATCCTCATCCTCTTCCACATCTAAAAGGACCCTCGAACGGCATGGATACTAGGCTTAAGGGCTCTCCATGAATGCTGGACCTAAGGGCCCTCCAATCGTTTCGGTCCAAGGTCCCTGCGGACATCTGACAACATTTTTGACATGGTCCCATGTTTCGAACATGGTCAAATCTCAACCCTCATTTGTCTATCCCCATTCTAGGCTAACGCGATATGGATGCTGGTTTTCCGCCATGGTCAACAGTTATCCTCCATCGTCACGCCGCCATTATCGTGATCTGAATCTCGAGTGCCATGATTCACAAATTTCTACTTCCTCATGTTCAAGTGGAATTCCATCATACTCGGATCCTTATCTTCATACATCTAGGTGCGCTAAATGATCATGTTAGTGTAATTGGGCCGGTATTCACCGAGCGTCCATTTTCCCTAACCTACCCCTTTTTGTGTCGGGAAATTCCCATCACTACTGCTTGTTTCCCACACCGAGCACGACTCACGTGGGCTTAGTAGTTTTGGCAGGATGTGTACCAACACAGTCGGGCTGCTCCTCATCCCACATGACGTTAAACTGCGCTTCTAGAACTACGTATGGCTCGATTTCCATCCTCATGGGGTACGTAGGAACGCCCGACCACTCTGCTTCGGGCCCAGCCTAATCCTCACTCTTGGTCCCTCGACCTGAAGAGTTTCCTCTGGGGGTACGTGGTGTGATTTGGATTCCAAGTCCTCATACACGTCAGTTTCATATCTACTTCACCACACGCTCCCTGGGATCTTCCCTTTTATTCTGCGTCCTATCGTATGACGTTAAACTATAGGAGTCCATGTGTCCTCAACACATGAAACTAAACTGCAGTTCTACCCTGAACAATTTTAGGATGCCCCGTGTTAATCATGGGATGCACTAGAACCTCTACTAGAGAGGATTTCACCTGTCAGTGTTGGTCTATGACTGCACTGCGCTTCCAGAACTATGTATGGCTTGATTCCCATCCACATGGGATATGAAGGGACACTCTGGTATATTTCCTAGGGTCCAGCCCATAGAAATCATTAATCCAATCCTTCCCCTTTCCGGCCCCCTGGTCGGACCCCTCACCAGAGAGGCCCTGTCCCAAAGAAGGAAGGATCCATGTCCAAGACAACGCGCCCATCTGGCATACTCCCACCACGGTAGTGTAACTACCTAAGTGCTGGATTCTGTTCGAAAAAACCATCCCTTCTTCGAATCCTAAAAAGCCGCCTTCATCATGATACAGTAGAGAGGAGGGGAAGTCTCCAGTTGCAGTGGCCTCCCGTCAATATCGTTCACATGGTTGTAGAGATAGTCAGCGGTGACGGGTGTGAAGTTCTCCTGTGCGTGACCATCGGCCGCCCTGAACCATTGGTGCTAGCATTGTGTGCTCCTGAACCAGCAAGCTGGTTCGTCCCTACTCGCCTCAGGGATAAAGACGTAATCCCTCAACCCGAATCCGTACAATGGAAGCTTCTTGCACTGCGGATAATCCTTCTGACCCTCCGATAGCAGATATGTCAAAGAAGCGTGGTCCGAATGGCTTTGGACCATCTCCCCAAGGCCTGGACAGTTGGCCATCTCATCCCAACGGGCAACATCTGCAAGCACCCCCAATACAGCCTCTTGATGGTCCATTTCGATTCCGGCCATTAGAAAAGAATTATTTCAGAACAGATCGCGAAGATGGATCGCGAAGTTGGATCGCGAAGGTCGGTCGCGAGACCAAGCCGCGAAGTCTGGCCCAGGCTGACAAGTATAAGTTCTCTTGGCGCGGACGCGGAGTCGGAGACCCGCGGTTCGCCGCAAAGATCGATTCGCGGAGGGCTGTCGCGGAGTACGTGGAGCTTCGCGAAGTCGAGAGCACAAAAAGACAAGGAAGTCGCGAGAAGAAAAAAGAGGTCGACCCCCCTATTTATAGGTGGCGACCCTGGAGCATTGCGACGCGCCTCACCCACGAGGGGCATCGCGACACGTCCGGATCCGTGGCCCCTGTCAGCACCACGGGCCCCCTTCGTGAAGCCGCATCGTGAACCGCCGACAATTTTGGTGATTTTCCCTCAAACTTCGACCCTTCACCCTCCGTGGCTCCAAATCTAAGGGGGGGGGGCATTTGTTGGCGCCAAAATATTGCACAAAAGGGAGGGACGAAAAAGAAGGCCGACACGCTGCCTCGCGAAGCACCGACGTGAAGCACCCCGAGCATCGCGGTCTTGCGAAGCTCCGGAGGCAGTAACTCTCTACGAACGCATTTGACGTTCGTGAGCCCACCACGAAGCTCCAGAGGCGGTAACTCTCCGCGAACTCATTTGAAGTTTGCGAGCCCGCCGTGAAACTCTAGAGGCGGTAACTCTCCGGGAACGCATTTGACGTTCGCGAGCCCGCCACGAAGCTCCAGAGGCGGCAACTCTCCATGAACGCATTTGACGTTTGCGAGCCCGCCGTGAAACTCCAGAGGCGGTAACTCTCCGCGAACGCATTTGACGTTCGCGAGCCCACCGCGAAGATCCAGAGGCGGTAACTCTCTGCAGACGACGTTGACATTCGCGAGCGCGCCGCGAAGCACCTGAGGCGGCGCGTGAGTTCTGCTTCGCGATGCCCCTTGTTTATAAATACTGGACTCCCCCTGAGTCCCGGGGAAGGAAAATCCGACCTTTCGGCTTCTCCTCTCCCGAATCGCGAAGCACCCTTTTCCCCTGGGAATCATGCACTCCGTGAGGTAATTCTACTTCGCGAGACGCCTTTGCTTGGTCTCGTTTTGACCCCCTCTTCCGAGAGGGATTCCCTTCATGAAGATCAAGGGCATTCGCGAAGGAAGGGGATTCCCAAGGGAACCCGGGTATCCGCGGAGCGTTTATGCTTTGCAAAACACCCAACCCATACTAGTGATCCCTATGCTAAGGCAGGATCTCTACACATCGTGATGCACACTGCTTCGCAGCACCCTGCTTCGCAAGGCACCCCTTCTTCGCGAGGCAGTGCTCCGCGAATATTGTTCCACTTCACGAAGCACCCTCCACTCACACCTATGCCCCGTGCTAAGGCCAAGGCACTCTGCTTCGCGAAGTACACTCCTTTGCTTGGAAATTCCTCTTCTCGTGCGACCCTCCAGGGTTTCACGATGTGACTTCAAAGTCCCATGGAAAATACCACTCATAGCATTTTTTCGCCTAATGCTTCTTCACATAGGCATGCTAACGGCTATTGCTTCATCGCATAGCCACGCTAACGTGGACCCCTCGATGGTTCTCTCCACAACCCCCCTTGACCACGACCTTACTGGTACCTTCCCTTCCCCAAGGACCCGAGGGTACCAATTATGTAAGTCATAGGGGTGCGGAGTGAACCCACCTCGTCCGAGCTGCAGGACGTTAAACCGCCAAGCATCACGTCCTCAACACATGACGTTAAACTGTGACCCGACCTCGTGCCTCTCACGAAGGGTCCCCCCTGCTGGAAAATTCTTTGCACCACTCGTCTCAACAGGAGTGGAATCATCCATCCACAAGGGATGATATCCTCCTTATTGGAGTGGCATATGTTCATAGGAGAAGGGCGACCCTAGTTCCCCAACGGATGGCTGCACCCCTGAATCTCCGTACTTCCCCACTACCAAGGTCAGTGGAGGGCGTGAAAGGGAATGAGGAACCCCCCATCATTGGTCCCAAATCCCTCTTTCGATGCGCTTTGCCGTACCTCGGGCCTCCATCCTGGAGTAAGTCCCAGCACCATGGGCCACCTAATGCGTAATCCCCTCTTCGCTTCTCATGGACGCATCCTTTGAGATGTGATTTTCAGGTCCTTGCAACCTCTTGTTTCTCAAACCGAGTATGACTCACGTGGGCTTAGAGTGAGCACCGACCCTGACCCCCACCCCCAGCGAACTATGAGGACTTTGATCCATTTCAAGGCATGGTACGTAGGAAGCCTCCAAGAGGTTCAAGCCACATTACTCGGTCGTTCATTCACGTCGAGTTTCTCCCCCATCCAACATGACGATAAACTGCAAGTCTTCGTCCAACATGACGTTAAACTGCACGCCCTCGTCTAGCATGACGTTAAACTGCACGACCTCGTCCAGCATGACGTTAAACTGCACACCCTCGTTCAGCATGACGTTAAACTATATTCCCCTTGTCCCGCATGACATTATACTACACACCCATTTGAACTACGAGGTCTTTGATCCATGTCAAGGTATGGTACGTAGGAAGCCTCCACGAGGTTCAAGCCCACCCATCATCCAATTCACGTCGAGTTCTACCTTCACCCAGCATGACTTTAAACTGCATTCCAGTCCGACGGCAAGCCTTTGTGACCAACCTGAACTATGAGGACTTTGATCCATGTCAAGGCATGGTACGTAGGAAGCCTCCCTGAGGTTCATGCCCAACAATCATTGGCCCAGACCGTCTCCTTGTCAGTGTGCCAAGCCCCCCTCCCCCCATTTTCACCCGAACTACGAGGACTTTGATCTATGTCAAGGCATGGTACTTAGGAAGCCTCCTAAAGGTTCAAGCCCATCTCCCATCGGACCAAGGTCCATCATTTACATCGGTTCGCCGACACCCACTGCCCATCGTTCATTCACGTCAGGGTTCACTACCGTCCTGCATGACGTTAAAATGTATTCCATCAATCCTTTGAACTATGAGGAATTTGATCCATGTCAAGGCATGGTACGTAGGAAACCTTCCCAAGGTTCAAGCCCACCACTAGTGGAAGCACGGGTCTACTTTCACATCGGTTCACCAATGAGACCCTTTTAACTACGAGGTCTTTGAAACCGACAAAACCCTTTGAACTACGAGGTCTTTGATCCATGTCATGGCATGGTACGTAGGAAGCCTCCCTGAGATTTAAGCCCACCCCTCATCGGACCAAGGTCCACTTTCATGTCAGTTCACTGATGCATGGGACCAAGGTCCTCCTTTATGACGGTTTGCTAATGACATCCATCGGACCAAGGTCCACTTTCACGTCTGTTCACCGACGAATCCCCTCTGAACTACGTGGTATTTGATCCATTTCACGTCATGGTACGTTGGAAGCCTCCACGATGTCCAAGCCCACCACCACTAGGACCCTCCTGGTCCTCCCCATTCACGTCATCTCGCTGATGATGCCCATCGGACCAAGGACCACCGTCATGCCGGTTCACCGGCACCATCCCGAACTACGCAGACTTTGATTCCCTACCACAGGGATACGTAGGAAGCCCCTTTAAGGCTCAAGCCCAACTTCATCGTTGCCCTTCCTATGGTTCCTTTCCATTCCACCCTCCACTTCATTCATCCATCCACCATCCACCCCGATCCTCGCCCAGACCGTCATATCCTGTTGAGACCATGTCGGTACGCTCCTCTTCACAGCCGCCCATGGGCTTGCCCCGGTATCGACATCCCTTCAAGGGAAATCCCTCAATCCGATCTATTTTAGCTAGTGCTCTGATCGGGTTGATCCATCTCCGCTGGATGTTAAACTCGCGGCGTACCCTGTGTTAAACACGGGAAGCTGAGGAAAACCTCAGATATGTGTCTATGGCATATAATTCCCCACACTCGATGTGGGATGCCGCGGGCTTCCACGCCCTCGAGAAGCCCTGCGACTAGGGATAATAGACAGACATGCCAGGTTCCCCATCATCCAGACACACTACTGATGCCTCAACGTGACTACTCCCCCGACTGAAGGTTGCTGCCCTGACTGGACCCTTTGGAATGTCCCGACATAAGCAGTGTAATTAACTGGAGTCCATGGAAACAAGGCACTGGGAAGAGTTTCACGAACAATGTATTAAATCTATGAGGGAGACCCGGACTAGGTGATGAGTTCTGAGGAGGAATCCACGGAAGGAAGGACTGAAATCACATCATCTCGTTTCGATCAAGGAGCAGACGTCCCTGAATAAGGATCGAATGTCGCCCGCCTTTGGAAAGCAGGAATGCGGGGCAACAAGCGCAGCACGCCCTCCTCCGCAGACGGACGGATGTGCACGCCCCGACGAAAGCGTCGGAAACAATATGGATAATTTGTTGTTTCATCTTTTAATGGAAAATAGAATTTTACTGAAAAATACTACATGTAAAAATTAATCTTGATAATAAAATCCTTCCATTGATAAATTACTTCTGGTTTAATATTGTGGGGATGAGAGAATGTAAGTTTTTTTTGTGTTTTGAAAAATATATCCAACTGTGAAATTACCCAATTTCTCTTCATTGATGTTGGGATATTTCTTAAACCATATAGATCATGATGTTAAATATCTTTCAACAATCTATTTTTGTTCCCCAATTTCCCTGACATTTATATAAATAATTATTTATTTTTACTATAAATAAATTTATATAATATAATAATAATATATATTAATATTCAATTTTATGATGCATAATTATACGAATTTATTAATGTAAACTATTAATTATTAATATTAATAATTTATATTCAAGTAAATAAAATATTCAAATAATATAACCCATAATAAAAATTATTTATGGAAGATGTAATTATATTTCTTCTTCTCGTTTCATATCGTGCACGAAACATTTTTCATTTTGTCATGACAGATCAGAACCAACCAGATAATGATGGATACTTGTAATATTAGATGACCCCTACAAGACCTAAAAGGGGCCACACATCATGGCATTCATATATTGATATTTATGTACTTAAATTTTGTATGGGATCATGAATCATTCTCCCCCTATATCCAGTATTATGGATTTAAATTATAAAATAATAAATAATTCTATTCTTTAACTTCTATATTAAATTCATCAATTATTATTTTGATTTGAATTTTTTAATTATTAATTTTGGAATGAAATCACATATTTTGTTATTATAAAAATATAATTTTTACATACTTTCATGTTATTTTACTAATTTATCAATAAAATAGATTTTTAATAAATTAGTGAATGATATAGAAAAATGTTTATTTCATCTTCCTCGTATATTTTATCAATAGTGAGTGAGGTGAGTTAGTGACTAGGGAGACACAATGGAAATTGTTGGTGGAAATCATCGGTGAGGAAGGTGATGTAGTGATTAAATGGTAAGGGTAAGAATGGTGGAGAGGGTTGAATGTGATAGATATGGAATTACATAAAGAGGATAAATAGGTAGTTTTGTGGAAGTTGGTGTGGAACCCATCTATAGGTGAGTGAATACTAATGATGAGGTCAATGGGAAAAAATGTGGCTGTATGGAAGGAAATTTTTAGGGGATGTAAATCATGAAGGGAGGTTTTTGATATCTTTTTATTATATTTTTTTTGTGATTTTCATTGGTGATTGAAATATTTTATATATACAACCACTTACGGAGGCTTACTATTTGATCCCTCTACAGATTTATAAATATATAGTAGTTTATTTAATTATGTACTTGTCAAAACATATTATTGTTGTCAAAAATTAATTATATTTTCACTTATTGTGGAGATGTTACATTTTATGTATTTGAATAATGGGATGGACATGTCCTGCAATATGATACTAAAAAAATCTCATAGTCATTCTTAGTCATAATCAATGTACAAAACCAAACCACAATATGTTTGATTAAAATATGAGACTACATTCTTTCGCCAAAAAATATTTTTTTTTGTGAAGGATCATGACCATCTTAATACCGACATCATGCATAACTATTAAATATGGAAAATGGTTGAAAAAGTTAAAAAAAAAATTAGAATAGTTTAAGTAGATCTCAAATTTATAGAGAAATAAAAATTTTAAAGAAAATGTATTTCACTATAACCATGATAAAATAAGATTTTTTATTTTATCTAAATTTCTTAAATTGATGACATGATATGTGAACTAAAATAAAGATATTAGAAATCTAACTCATCAATTGGTAGGGTTCTTATTAATGGGTCCTCATATCAAAAAGGACGTTACAATCCCTTTTAATGAATCCAAGTGGGTGGACACCTCCCATTACTTAAGGAGGATTACAAATATACACTATTCATAAATTACCACATATTATATTTTTATCTCCTATATAAATTTTGAAAATGCGAGAAATGAATTGATGGGGGGTGAATAAAAAAATGAAATGTAATTATAAATAAGTTATTTTAAATTTAGATTATTCAATGTATGGATTAGCATCTTTGCTCAATCATTATTCGGATTTTTCAAGTTTTACTCCCTTAGATGGCACAATAGCATTATGGAACAACCTATAACTACTTATTATGTAATAATATGTACATAAAAATCCAATGTACACTAATCATTATATATTCCTATGTTGATTTCCCTACACAAGGACATCCATTATATAAAGGGTACATATTATTATATTGGATTCTATTTCTTAAAATATCTCCCAATCTAGATATGTATCAATAAATTATTGACAAAAACATATTTCCCCATAGCATACATGAACGAAAATATTCACCACTCCCTCCACAACCACCCAGTTCTTCAATATTAGATTGGATAATAGTGTAAAGGGAAGTAATGATGTTTTTTTCATGAAAAATGTCACACTAAATGAAAATAATTCCATTGTGACAATAATTGACACATTTAATCAACCTAAAATAGTTGTTTTCATATTATATTGATAAAAATAAAAAATTAATATTGGTAAATATGGAACTCAATAACTCCACTACATTTTTACCTTAAGAAATCAAAATATAGTTATACCTTTATAGTAATGGATTATAAAATAAAGGGATAATTATAAAGAATTAAAAATTAAATATATAAAATGAAATGAAATTAAATAAAATAAAATTATGATACAACTAATCTAAATTTGTCTGGAATATTTCTCTCATTCATTTCATTCATCTCTTATAGAAAGCAACTTATTGACCATTTTCTAATAATCATTATGATCTTCCAATATTGTTTTGAGAGTATTAGGTTATCTTTATATATATCATTATACTTTTATGGTTATTTTCCCAAAATATCAACCATTTCACATATTCAAATCTCTTTTAGTTGTTTGTGATTCATCATCATCCCATGATTCTTCTTTCTTTTATAGTTATTAGGACCACCTTAAATAATGATTGTAATAATACCCAAATTTTTTAGATGATGTTTTTGGGAATTTTCATTTCCTACCATGGGATATAGATATTCTCATCATAGAACTCCATTTTAGTCAATGAACATGTCTCAACCGAGCATGCCACCATCTTATAGGATCTACAAGAATAATAAAGAATGCACTAGAAGGTCCTTGGATTTGTTTTAAAAGAGCTATAAAGATATTTTTAATTACTTTATGAATTTTAGGATATATAGATATCATAATGGGGATATATCTTTGGGTAATTTCATCATATAACCCAGATTTATCGTTATATTCACCATTTCTTTTAATAGTGGTTTAGTTTATGCTGGTTTTTCTAATATAGGTATGTTTATGGAATTGATATCTCCTTTCAATTATTTTTAATCAATTTTTAGTGTCATAACATTCTTATTTAAGGGATTTTTTTGACACAACTATATGCCTAGCAGTATGCGAAGGAAGCACATAACTCGCACATAAGATCTACATGGAGAGTAATCAAAATGATGAAATTAATAACTATAAAATAAATTGCACCCGACTCTACAATACGAATCCATACCAATAGATTCTTTGACAATGTTAACTTAACAACAACTAATGGGATCCTTCCTCTAAACGTATCCACCTAAATTTAAAATAACCTAACACTTTGATATGACCCCTCCTTCAATAAAATGCCAGAAAATACTCCAAACATGTGAATGAATATATGAGAATTGGGAGAGTTAGGAATACTTAATTAATCAATAGTGTAATCAAAATATGTCCTTGATATCCGATAAATAAAACATTTTAATTTCTTTATGGAGCCTATATGAGTCTAAAATTTCATGCATTATAAAATTACAATTTTTTACCTTTCCAAAATTATACTGCTTATAACATCCACCTCATTAATTAATCATATTATTTAAACTACATTTTTCATTTAAATAAACTATATATCATTATAAATAAATTCTAAATCATAGTTGAGAATTAATTAAAATTATTTACTTTTTCATTTAAACATGAACATTATGATATGGTATTATAAACCACATCTGAACTCAAACTAATACATGGAAAATTACACTATGTCCTAATTTATGTTTTCATTTATATTTCAAAAAATATACCACTAGATTTAAAGCCTCACTGAATATCTATAAATCCCTTTAACATATTCTGAATCCATCCATATATCATTAGACATTTTATTCATATAAAGTCATTCAAATATTTGTAGAACACTTAAAAAAATTAATCATTATTTAGGATAAAATATGTGTCTTTAAGGGCCTATGTAGCATTAAAAGAAGTTATTTTGTTACCCAAAACAAAAACATAAGAACAGAGAAACCTAAAAAAATCCTTATTACTACTATTGAATCAAAGGGGCCTTATGTGATCATGATTGAACAAACTTATATATTCACATCAACATGTCATCAAAAATATGTTTATGTATGCATTATAGGAATAAATATATAATGCCTCTCTTTAAGACATTATGTGGTCACAATACGTGAAACATTTCAATCCAGTATTGGATATCTCATACATTGGTGATTTTCCAAAAACAGACATAACATTTTGATTATATACATTATATATCACTCATGAATGTAATTGAGCACCAACCATTGGTAACTCCCAATAATAATTTCATAGTGGAATCATAGTTGGAGAGACACAAGTCCTTAGATGAAACTCCCCATATTCTAGATGTTAACAATTTGTGGTAAGTGTCCATGAATAACAAGGTGTAAGTATACTACATGTATCATCACATATGATGACATGTAATTAAATGAATCAATAGAATCAGAAGAGTAAGAAAAAGGATTTATATTAAAAATAGAGTGACCGACAATTTTTATATGTGTTGTTTTGAATTATTCCTTGAAAAAATATTGAATAAATAAATTTCAAATACCTATTGATGTTTAGTACCTTGGAAAATTGTAAAGAATAAAAGGAATTTCTAGTTCAAAAGTTAAAACATAAGATAATTTTCAAAGTTATTGAATGGATTATTTATTATCCCAAATTATATCACCTAACTGTATAGGATTTTTTTGGGACATATATCATTGGAAAAATTGAGCATGAAGAAGAGAAAGGCATAATCAATGTTAGGGAAAATCAAATGTGAAAAATGAAACATAATGTAAAAACATGAACACAAGAACAAGAGGCATAATTTAAGAACATGAACGTAAGAAAGTTTGGTATAACATTGAAATTTGGATACAACTTAAACATTTGACATTCATAAACATATCAATGAAGTATATCACTATGGATCAGTAAAACATATTAACAAGTATTTTGAACAAGGTATCATAAATAATTTCCAAATAATGCTTCATATGTATCATGGACATGAAATATCTAGAGATTAAATCATTACCAATTTCACTTGAGGTATATAAGGGTTCATCTGTGACATCCTGAACTAGGATTTCCACTTTAGGGTGCCCTGATCCAGATAGTCCACATGGCCTAAAGCGCATCTCCCCAAACTACGAAGGCTTTTAACCAGTAGTGAGGGCCTAAGGTGTGTGTGTGGAGAGACTATGCCCTCATTACAAAAGTGTAGCGCAATGAGTGAGAGTAAAAATAAGTATATATCAGAAGAAAAATATTTAAAAATAAGTTATAATCTAAAAATATAGACAATTGTAATAATAACTGAAACAATTGGAATAGTATTCAACAACTGATGATATGCCACGTACTAGAAAGTAGGAAAACATGGATATAGACAATAGGCATAACATTTTTCACAAATAATAATGGAAATCAAAGACTATCCCAACCATCATGAGTTCCAAATTTGTCTTATACTGTTAGGCTCCATTCTAAACAGCTAGAAATAATGTGTTTGAAGTCATATGCTTCTCGTGGTCAACACCTACAACAGTGTAATCTACCTCAGGTACCAAACAGTGATCAGAGAGGGTGAGAGATAAATCTCAGTGGGCCACCACCAATGGTTTCTATAACATCTGGATCAAGTAATGGAAATGTGACAATGTGTAGGAATTCATATATAATATAAATTAGTATAATGAAACTAAATAACCTTGTAACCACCTCATCCCATGGTTGGTGTCTGAAAAATGAAACTAGTTCATTTATTAAGCAATTACCAATTTATATTAATTGGTCCTGTGAGGCACGTCCAACACTAACATAGTATCATAATGGTGTAAATAGTGAATGTTCCATGGTAATGACGAAGGAAATGATGACCTCAAGGGTCATCAACTCAATAGTAATTACAGCTTGGAATCGGGAAAGAGTGTAATCAACATAGAATATTCCAAGTCATTGCACAATAAGGTACCTACTGAATCCATTGTGATCATCCAAGGTTTGATAGGGCAATGCCGAGATAGGGATTTGTGGGATATAACCATGGAACCAATATATTAATGCTATATCCAATGAGTGTATATCTGTCATCCTTTAATAATATGGAGGGATCCTATAGTGTCATATCAGGTATCCATGAATTTAAAATAATTAAGATCTTGGCGGTTCTCAAAATAATCAAGTCGTATCATTGAATCTGAGTGGGGTTTACGAGTGCTTGTGGAATTCCATGATTGGAATTCAAGGTTTTGCACCCTCTCAAAATTATCATCAGCAGATAAAGGGTTTGGAGAATATCAAATTATTTCGAGCCATTGAATTCCATTTTTAATCTTCTATAAGACTAATCCATAGGCAAAAACATTCGATAACCCATGTAAATTGTCTTCCTCCCAAGACTTAATTGACTATGTGAACTCTGTTATTTGAAATTTGGACACGCTTTATACCCCTTAACACTATATACAGACAAATTTCCATACCCTAGGATTTTGTTTATAGTGAACATAATCACTGCATGCAGTTGAAAATATTCCTTTTTATAATAATTGTACACCGTAATACTATCCTCCCATAACAATTTCAAATAATCAATTAATGGTGAAAATAAAACATCAATATCATTTTCGGGTCTCTTTGGTCCATAGATGATTAACCTAAACATGAAATATTTGTGCTTTATACAGAATTAAGGAGATTGGTTGAAATTACCTATAACGTTGGCCCTAAACTACGTGTGCTACTGATTCGTCAATATGGATTCATTCAATCCATAAATAACCCAAGTATGATATTTATGACTCAATTTCTGAAAGTTGGATACTTGCCATTAATATTCTTCCTCTTTAGACAATTAGATTGATAGAATATTTTTTCATCACATATCTGCTCATCAGCATATTATCCCAACATTTTTTTATTATGTGAATTAGACAATAAATGTTTCATATGAGGAATTATAGAAAGATACCAAAATACCTTGGCAGGGAACCCTATAATATCAACATATTCAATTGATTTTTCATTAACCTTATACCATGATTTCCCACATTTAGGAAACTCTCATTGAAATTCATATTCCTTCTTATATATCACATAGTCAGTCAATCGTGCATGTATTTTCTTGTATCATAATCCCCTAGGGTGTAATATTTTATTGGCCTTATAATGTTAATCTTGAATATCTTTGTCATTAGGAAGAATATATTTCAACAATTATAGAATCTTTTGTCACTCCATCCATGTTTTTCCTTCATGTTAATCAATTTTAACACTGATTAAAAAACCATAAAATTTGTCAAACATATATACATTGGGTTTTCAACATCACGATATAGACACTCAATTTTCAGTTCTCAATTTTTTTACATCAATATCATGAATCTTTTCTTCAATTTCATCAGAGCTACCATCTTGAAAATCATCGTCATCAGCAGATCTGAAATTCTTCCCAATTTCACCATGCCAAATGTAAGGGATGTAACTTGGATTAAAACCATGACAAATTAAATGATATTTGACCTCTCTAATTTCAGTTTCATCATATTTAATCATTTCAAGCATGGATAGAACAACATGTCATTTTTTTGAACATTTCATTTAGAAAAATCCAAAAAATCATCAACACCTTCTTCATATTAATCATTCATTCAATGTTCCTTAATCAAACATCAACTCATTATTACCTATAAAGAATATCAAAAATTATACATTTTTTCGATTTGAAAATTTTATATTAATATGAAATATTTCATAATCTGAAAGTAACATAATTTTTAAATATAAAATAAATATATGCGTACTTGAAAAATATAATTACAAATTCTACATAATAATGTAAGATAAGTTAAAATATAAATGATAAATAACACACAGATATGAATGGAAATAATTTTAAAAACAAACTATAGTAAGATAGGCCAGTTATATATATGTATATATGAAATATTATATAATTTTAAAGTAATAAAATTTTGAAATATAAATAAAATATATGTATATTTGATAATTATAATGATATTGTTTTTGATAAATAAGATAGAAACCAATATGTGAAAATAAAAAACCATTCCCTAGAGTTATGTATTATTAACCCATCACATCATGAGTTTTGTTACTTAATATGTTATCCGAGTTATCTAAAATATTAACCTATCAAGTCCTAGGATTGCATTGAATTTAAATATTTTCTTTATCTGATGTATTGTTGGTGGCCACAATGAAGGTTTTTAAAATTCTTATTGAGTTTTTTGTGAAAAATGTTATTTGTGGAAAATATTCTTGTGTATAGACCTTGAGAGGAACCTAGATTGTTTTGGGAAGGTGGTGAAAATATATTAATCATGGTATGCTAAAAGGTTGTTCTAGGGCTACTTATATTACAAGGAATTTGTCAAACCGGTTCACTTTATAAATAGTAATCATACTGGTTGGAGGCAAGGCCTCAAGCGAGCCTCCCCATATACTCGAGGTTGGTGACTAGTAGAGATAGTTTAATGGGTTTATGGTTGGTGGAAGATACACTATAGAAGAGTACTAGATATTGTATAATAATAATAAATGAAAAGTAGTGGAATTTAACAAAAACTAAGATATAATAATAAATACTTAACCAATACCAAAATGATATCATCTATATGTATCCCTTATTCTTAATAAGTTCCAATGACTTCATTATTAGGTTGTACATGTGTCTTCTAATATTCCAATAACCGCCTCATCCATTTATAACACATTAAGATTCATCAAAAATATAGATTGGGTGACATGGTATAGAGATCTAAATGAAAATCCATATTAAATTTTATCTCCCTACAATACTCATTAGAAATAAGGTAAGTAAGTAAAGGGAATACATCATTGAATAGAAAATATTGGATACCGATGATAAAACTATATCAGGATAATAAACCACCTTCAACAATTAATAGTGAAAGAACCAATGAACAAAATCACAAAATGTATATTTAGAATCTGAGAATGAACAATGATTAAAAAATATCAAGATACTAAACCTCCTTCAAAATTTAATAGTGAAATACCCAATAAATGAAATTGAAAAAATTAAATTTTTGGGAATCCCCGATCATCTGAAATCGAATAATGTGAGGCTTACTTCATTCTTCCAAGTTGAGCAGATAAATGGGAAGATTAAAAACAGTATGAATGAAGATGGAAAAACATGTTTTGGAGGACCAGAGATCTAATAATCAATTCTGGGGTTTCTGTATGAGAGAGACCATGTTTCTGTCCCCAGAAATAAAAATAGTAGAATAACTAGACACGGGAGTTCATAAAATTTATAAATGATTAATCACATTGGTTATTTTATAACCCGTGTGATAAACAGATTTTTATTAAATTTATCTTGTTATTTATTCTATTACTGAGAAGAAAAAATGATTTATAACATCTGTTATATAATAACAAACATGATAAAGAAATTATTTTTCTTTATCATGTTAGTTATTATGTAACTGATGTAAAAAAATTAGCTTTATCACATCAGTTATTTTATAACTAAAATGATAATGAGAGATACTTGACTGGTCAAGTCGGTTATAAAATAACCAACATTATAAATCAACATAATTCATTTTTTAAATCGGTTATAATATAACTGACTTGATAATTCAATATACAAGGATTTTCACGTTGGGTATAAATAACATATGTCAAAAATACAAATGTGATAAATGCTTTTTTACTAGTGTTCCTCTTGGGTGTCAGGTTTTACTGGGAGTTAAAGTTAAGGATACGTGCAGGCTGAGTGCACTACAGGTGTTCTAGAGGAAGAGACCTCAATGGTACTTGGGTGATCTAAATCCCCAAGGAGTAGATGACTGGCTTAAGGGAGTCACATAGGATTTATTTTTAATAAGGTCACCTCTCAATCAAATTTTGGTCCTTGTAGTGAGCCTTTGGTAGCCTTCAGTCGGATGATGGTGGAGTTTGGAGATACATACTCATGAAGTAGTGACACTCATTTGAGTGGAGTTCAAGAGGCTATTTAGAGGAATAGTTTTACCTAGACAAATTGAGATTAGATCATATCCTGAAGCTTATGTAGCTTCAACTGGGTAACAAGATTGTGTAAGAGGTTTTGGTAAGGTTCATTGGATTGTCATGAAACTCAGTGGATGTGTTTTGGGATATGTTCTTTACGACATGAAACTTCAATAATGTATTGGGTTAGGATATTAGGGCGTATGAGATTTTAATGTGCATTCGAACCTATTTAGGCGTTTCTGAGTGATCCCAAGTGGTAGAGAGTTTCCTTGATGAGGAACATTTAGATGTGACCCACAACAATGGTCACGAGGATTAGGCATTTGCAGGATCTCAAAGATGATAGGTAATAGGATCATGATATTAGAGGCATACCCATTTCCATACATAGACATGTGGGTCAATAGTGTCTGAAAAACTCTGAGGATCAGATCATCCATTAGAGAGGTGGTTTTATACTTGCTATGGTTGGTGGCATTTCACTTAAGATTGTCCAACCCATCATGTTACTGAAAGGGAGAAAGTTAACAAGACACCTTGGAGGATAAAACACATGGAAAAAAGGAGTTATGTATCATGGAAGACGTCGAGGAGGAGCTGGAAGGGTGGTCGGAGGTGGAAGATAGTTTGAGGAGTTGGCACCACCACCCTAGGTGGTCCACACCAGGCTCAGGGAGCTATAGGATGTGGGTGAGGAAAACTACAGGCCATGAAGTCCTTTGACCCCAAATCTCTTAGGATGAATAATTTTACACCTTATATCCTTTATACATTCAATAGTATGAATTTTTATATGCTATTGTGGGTACTCTTTTTTCCCACTCATGCTTGAGGTTTAACCAAGATGACATGGGGAATCGGTATAAACCTATATTGGTAGTTGCAATAGAGGGATTGGTAAGATCCCGTGCATGTTTGGGAATCCATTTATTTTCCCCATGAAACCTTGTGTTTTTGGATGCATCTTTTTATGTGACATGATCGATGAGGAAGTGGTGCAGTTGTATGTAGCTTGGAACTCATGGTTGATTGGGGATTCTTTCCCCACCGAGACATGTATTTTGGAAGCGATCAAAACTATGTAGGAGAGTTAGTTCCACCTAAATCAGACAGTATCGAGTTGTGGTAGAAAATTTTCTTAGACATTTATTTTCAGTGAGAGGTTATGTAATGAAGTGACTGAGTAGGCCCAAGCCTTGCCATCAACTTTTCACTGTTCAACCCCCTTTAGCATGGTGGTGCTGACAGAGGGTAAAACTTTCATTGAATCGTTTTATAGTGGTGGAGTTAGACCCTATGAGGTTTCCAAAATTTGTATTAGTTTCTTTCAATCCATACTCATTTTGGATACCACTATATTGTGTGGTAGGGTTAATATTTTGGTGATCTGTGTTACAACTAGAGGTTTGTAGAAGAAGGGCCTTGTATGACCCAATTTTTACTCTTGGGTAGTCATATTTTTTTCATGAATACCCTCACATGTTCAGCATCAACCCTAAATTAAAAACACTTGAGGATGAAGTTGTACAGTCCATCCAGGGGTGGATGTGAACAGTGGGTTTCTGTTAGTATCAATTCATTGTCAGAGAGGTGGTGTACCGCTAGACCCCGTGACTATTGATGGACCATGGTGCGTAGTCCATTACCACTTGTCGCTGCTAAAGTGAAATGTTCCCATTTATTGCATGATGTTGTCCTTGAATAATCTCAACATAAGTGTGACTTAATCTTGGTTGTTCCTCTATGTGTGTATTGTAAGCATCACATGAACCCTTGGTGATCTCATTGGCATGGGAGTCCAATAGGGAGCTTAGTTTATTCCCTTTTCCTCATGATTTCTCTTCTTGGCGACGAAAAGACCTATGGTGGGTAAAATATAATAACTCAGGTTTTCACCCATAAGACTCTAGAATATTTCAAAAAATATTTCCAGATCCGAGTGCTAATTTGGTGCGGGAAGTTGGGGCACAGGGATCCTTTGTGTGGTGATATTAAAAATATTTAATATATTTTTTCATGCACACACAATTTTTCTTGAAACATAAATAACTCATGTTGTCTTGGATTAGATATATGAGACCTTGGTTGATGTCAGAACACCATGATTAACGAATTCATGACCTAAAGATATATGTGGTGGTTGTTTTGGATTGAGGGGAGTTGACATGGTGTTATGAGGTGGAATTAATTAATTAATTAAAATTTAATTATTTTCCAAAACCTAATACCCCTCCCCATCACATTTAGTGTGCTCAAAGCAAAGGAGAGATGCCCCTCTCCTCTCCAATTCTCCCTTTGGTGATAACAAACCTATACCAGATCGATGCAATGAAGTGGAATTGATTCTTGTTTTTGATTTAGATCATCATCAAATCAAGGAGAAGCATGATTTGGATATCGTTCTTAATCCAAAGCATCAGTGTTTCAACTTCTAGGTATGCAGATTTCAGTTTTAGTCATGATCCCCTAGTTTATGCATTTCCTAATGTTTATGGAGCCCAATTACGATTTCTGAAGATCCCTTCTATGTAGATCTTTATGTTTCTTGGAAAATATGAGGAAATTAAAGGATTTTATTGGTGATTCCCTAGTAGAATCACCATCTACATGGTGTGTAAATTAGTGACCAATGTTGTGTGTCTCTTCCAATTTGGGGAAGATTATCTTTTGGGACTACATGCTGTGTATAAGGGTTAGACACCATGTAGTTATCTGAAACGTGTGACCATGTGTAACACCCCAAGCTTCCACGATACGCTTCTCTTTCAATAATACAATAGCTTGCATTGTACGCATGTTCAAGATTCTAACACACCGTGACCAATCAAAATAGCCGTTATGAATAGTAATACCCACTTTTTGAAATTATATACATTTTATATTTTAAAATGGACTAAATTTTTGGATTTGTAATATCGAAATTAGCTTATGTTGAATTTTTGGTATTTTTCTGAGCACATCCAATTTTCGATGAATAGTGAAAATTACTTAAAAAAACTTTTTTAATGAAATTAATTTATAGTGATAAATTATACGATTGAGTGGTTTTAAAGTATAATTAGAATATATTTTTACCATTTTATCTAATGGTTGTCTTTATAATTAATTACACTTTTAAATTGGACATAAACAATTGACAATCTTTTGATATATATTATTTCTTAAAAAAACTCTCTTTGTTGTGACAGCGGGAATTAATTATTAAATTGATTAATTTAACTTATATGTTTTGAATTTGGTAAAATAGACATCATTTTTGAATTAGGAATATCAAATATAGCTTAGGGTGAATTTTTTGGTATTTGTTTTCTGAAAAACAGCATTTTTTGATGAATAGTGAAACCACTAAGTGGTAGTTTAAAAAACTGTTTTTTCATTTAAATGAAACTTTACCGATTCTGTGAATTGAATTTAAAAAATCTGACATACATGGTTTTCATTAGTAAGTAAAATGTGGTTCAATGGGTTGAAAATAATTTTTGGAAAATAGTAACTTTTAAGTTTTATTAATCGCGATTAAAGGTAATTAGTGTAATTTACGGTAAATATAATGTTATAATAATAAGAAATTACCTTTAAACTTGTACTACCCTTATTGGATGAGTCATGACCGACCAAGACAATCCATGGGTCAACTTGGGGACCCCATGGAGCCACTTGGGTAAGAAAATGAAATTAATAACTTTTTATTTAAAGTAAAAATAAAATTGTCACAAACATGTGTTGTTTTACTAAAATATTTATTAAATGGAAATATATAAGTCAAATTTTTGACTATGAATATTCATTGGAAATCTAAAACGATTTCCTACATCATGGTAATTTTTTTTTAATTTTTAGTCATTAAATAAATAAATTTATTTATGACATCATGATGATGCAGCGATTACCTCATTAATGAACAATTTAAATAAAATGAAAAGATAAGGTAAAATCTAGGACATAAACTTGTCTAAAATCTATTTTATGGGCATATTGCGAACCCTTATCACCTTATCCGCGAAATATATCATTTTGGGACCTTTAAAATCCGAAAATAATTTCATAATAATGTAACATTTCATGACTTTCCAAAAGTGCCCCTCCTCTCCTCTTATAAAAGGCCCCCACCTCTACAACCGAATTCACACCTTCAAAGCCAGTTGGATCGGCCAAACTCTTCCCAAATACTCTCTAAACTTCCTTCTCTTACTCCTAGAAGCCTCAATTTGGGCCCAAGTCTTCCCAAGGAAGCCTTTGGCTCAAATCAAAATGAGTTACCAAATTTTAAGGTAATGTATTATCTTATGTTCTTTTGTTTTTTTTGCTTCTCCAACTCCTTAAACTATTCTTATTACTTTATTTTGTAACAACTCCATAATCTTCAATATTCTAGGATTTTGGTATGATATGTATTTGATTTACACTTACACACACCATCGTCTAATGGTTAAAGAACATACTGTTTCTGTGGGTGGTGAATTACTGGCTCACGAAACGATGATTGTTCAATCTTCTTTTAACACATCTCATGGTTGCCATTATGATGAAACTATTTATATATATGATATTTATTATGTTTATGTATTCTTTATTCTTATTTATTTTTCATTAATGGAATACCTTTATGACTTCCATTATGGGTAAATCAGATAATTTCATTTTAGGAAGTGCGGACTACCGCCCCCTCAAAGTGATTTGAATAATTAATACCATATGTGGGATGTATAAAGGATGGAGTTAATGATATTATATATGATATTACACTATAATTATAATATACCTTTATATAAATATTATTTCATTCCATTAAATATGAAATAGAAATGAAAGCAGTGTTCATGCGTACGTACGGCTTACCGTCTCCATGAACCGTGCATTTCATTTCTTACCTCTATATGTTTTGTAATATAATAAATGCATGTATATAATGGATATATATGATATATATAATATATCTATCATGAATATAATTCTGGATATAATGGATATTTCACCTCATGAACAACTTGTAATTATGAGAAGTTTATTTTTGACTCAAGTACCAAAGATCGACAAAACCACCGTTATTAACTTAAATAATTACATAATGTTCATAACATGGTAATAGGTGATATAAAAGGAATAATGAACTTGAAAAAGGTTCTTAAAAAAGTAGAAATTAAATCTAGTTTAATGAATAATGAACATGTATTTTTACTTTCATTATGTGTACTTATAGTGAATACACATAATAGATTTATTTTATTTAAAAAAATTTCATTGTAAAGGTCATCGTCTCAATCACCTTTCAATGAGGCATATTTTGTTTTATACACAACATTATTTTATACGGTGTATAAACCCCTTTTAATTTTACTTTTATTCAAAAGGAATATTTTTATACGAAGCATTTTTACTAAATGACAAAATTAATGTTTTGTCGTACGTATGCGGTGAGAACGACTTCTCCACCGCCGTGACCATTATTTGAGTTTCGGCTTCCTCTACAAGCCATAATTTTTTTAAAATGAAAAATAAATACCAAGTTTTAATTTTCATTTATTTTGGTATTGAAAATGGTTTTGATAATTTTTTTTATATCAATGTGTTGTATTGATATCTTGTGATTGAAATGTGGAAATGTTATGTTTCCTTTACACATGTTTTATGTGATATGATTATGTTATGATTTATGATATGTTTAAACCTTTTCATATGAGAAATGCATTGGACTTAGTATGTGACGGGTGGAGCCTACTATAGCTCCCCGATGCATCGGTAGGTCTCATGAGACAAACTAGTGTCTTGGCATGAGGCCTTGACAAAATCTTATTTGTAGTCATGGCTCGAGGCCTTGGCTACGTGGTTATGATAGTCTGGAATCATGCATTACATCATTATGAAAGTGGTTATTGACATTGCATGTGATTATTTGACTAGTAAAATATCCATGTGAATATTTAAATGACATTACTTCATTTTATTTTTATCATATTATGCTGAAGTTCATGTTCAAAATGCTTTTGTTTTAGTTATTCATTACCTAAAATGTTTATGTTTATTTATGAAAGTTTCTGCTGTATTGTTATACTTACTGAGCATATGAGCTCACCCCTTTCTATGTTTTATTTTCCCAGGATGTAAAGAAATATTTTATGACTGACCTACACGGATAGACTAAAGGGGATAAGAAGTTTGGACTATGGAGACTATGTTATTGTGATTTTTCACATTATGATTTAATGTAACATTTATGAATGTATCTAGTGTTTCCAAGGCTACTAAACTAATCGGTCTTTCGAGACATGTTCTTTTGTGATCATGAAAATTTTACGTAATAATGCACCGACTCTAGGTAACTGGGGTCGGGGAGTTATAGTTGGTATCAGAGGTAGTTTAGTACTAACCTTGGAGGCTAGATTTAGATAAACTCTGATTAGATCAGATAGCCCTAAGATAGACTTTGAGGATTAGTATAGAAGAACATCCTAGAATTTTGGTAATGTATAGATTTTGTGTATTGTTTGAGCAATACATCCCTGTCTGGATACGAGCAGTTAGAGGCAGCTCTGGCACAGATGTACAAATGGGTAAAACCCAAAAACACCACTTTGAGCTAGACTCAAACGGGAACTGGTGCACGACAACAAGCCTTGCTACACTCTTGGTTACGACACTCCTGAGGGATATACTTAGGATAATTCCCATTTTCATTACAAACCATTATGAAGGGTTTATGAGTATATACTTCCTCAAAGAATTTATTATTATTATTATGGATTATATCCATATATAGTTCAATTTATGTTAAGTGTTTTTCAAGTTTGTTATTATGTATTTCGATTCATAAACTAATCTAGTTTATGACATTGTTTAGAAATGGTGCCTAGTGGAAGGAATGGAAACCATATCAATGCACGCACTCCATGTAGGGATTTCTCTCCTGCTCAAGATAATTATAATGGAGCTGGTGATAAAACTAGTGCTGATTAACTTATCACCATACTGGGACAACTCACTCCGGTTATTAATAATAACCTTACTCGTATGAAGCACCCTGATCCGCAACGTGGAGGATCAATGTTAGACTACTTCAGGAGGCAAAAACCACCGACATTCAATAGGAGTACTAATCCCTTAGTAGCTGAGCAATGGATAAATTCCTTAGAGAAAATATTCCATGCCTTGGGAAGTAGTGAAAGGGAAAAGGTTATCATGGCAGTTTACCGACTCAATGGAGATGCTAATCAATGGTGTTCATTGATACAAAACACGAAGGAAGATAATGAAGTATCAAATATGGAATGGAGGGAGTTCAAAGAGCTTTTCTTAGAAAAATACTGTCCTCGTAACCATTGAGCAGATATGGAAAGACAATTTCTGAGTCTAAGACAAAAGGAGGATGAGAATGTCGCAAAGTATGAGGCTAACTTTACGAGGTTAACAAGGTATGCTGCAAATTATACAGGTAACCCAAGAAGTAAGATTGATTGTGTCTTTGATGGGTTAAAACCGTTTCTCTGTCGAGCATTAGTATCACAATCTTTCTCAACGTACGAAGATATAGTCTCATGTTCTGTCAAGACTGAAAAGGAATTCTCTAAATCTTATGACAATAAAGTAAAGCCAGAGAAGAAGAGAATGGTGGAACAAGAGACAGTTAAAGGGAAAAGGGGAAAGAAGGATTTTCCATTATGTGATAACTGTGGGAAGAATCACCCTGGTGATTTCCTAAAAGGAATGGGATTTTGTTATAAATTTGGAGAAAAAGGTCACCAGGATCGTGATTGTAAGGGAAAGAAAGAGGTTGTCAATGTTGAATTCTATAATTGTAGAGAAATGGGGAATTATGAAAATGAATTCCCTAAGATACAAGGAAAGATACCTCAGAAAAGGCTAAGGGAGCACGACCAATCTTATCCTGTTACTATAGTTGAAGTTGAATAATTAATGTATTGGTGATTTTGGACTAAAGGATTATATTCTGGTTATAAGAATCATGTGATATATATAAAAATTATACTTTAGTACTTGCTGTTTTCATTAAGGTTTTAATATGATGAAGGTAATCATATTTTTAGTATGTGACAATAATAGAAACTTTACATTGTTTGGGGAATCTGATGTTACAGTTGATTTTGGAATTTAGAGACCTTTTAGAGAAAGTATGGACAGAGGTATTTTAGATAACTATAAAGGTTGGAATGGATTAAGTTGAAAATTGGATCGTATTGTTTAAGGTTAAAAAAATTATGAAGATTATTTATGGAATATTATAATACTATAGTTTTAGGAAAAGGACAACCTGCAGGTTGGGGGATAACCCGTCGTGTCAGACAAAGCTATAGGAATTGAACCGACAACCATAGTGTGGCAGGCATTTATTACCTACCACTAGCCTACAGGAAGTCCCTGGTTATTAAAAAATATTTTTCCTAATCTAAATTGTATGTGTTAATATTTGTAACCTTGTATGATTAGGATAAATATAATATTTTTTAGTTCTATTATCTTTTTGAGTGAAAGATGGGTTTGTCGTAAAAATTTATTAATGAATGAATGTCTACATGACAAGTATGTATATTTCCTTACATTCTTAGTAAATCTCTTAAATAAATTCCTTAACTTTATGAAAGGTAACATAAAAAAAATGTTGTCGGTTAACTTTTCATACTGGGGAATCAATGATCGTTTAACCAATCACAAGTTTGTGATTTCTTGTAGTAAAGTTTCTCCTAATCCTGTTTTCTACAACTCTCCATCAGACCTTGATGGTTTGTTCCTCCTCCATATCCATGTTTTCATAGAATCCTAGTATGGGCTATCTCGGGTGACCTTTGTACTTCTCTTTCTTCTTTTTAAAGTATTATTTTTATTAACCCTATTTCCTATATGGGTTTTCCACAAAGGTATTTTCTACTTTGAACCTTTTATTCTAGAAGAATAATTTCAAATTACGAGGTCACAATTTATTGAAGGAGGGGAGAATGTAACACCCCTATCTTCAACGATACGCTTCTCTTTCAATAATGCAATAGCTTGCATTGTACGCACGTTCGAGATTCTAACACACCGCGACCAATCAATATAGTAGTTATGAATAGTAATACCCACTTTTTGAAATTATATAAATTTTATATTTTAAAATGGACTTCACTTTTGGATACGTAATATCGAAATTATCCTATGTTTAATTTTTGGTATTTTTCTGAGAACTTCCAATTTTTGATGAATAGTGAAAAATACTTAAAAACAACTTTTTTAATAAAAATAATTTATAGTGATAAGTTATACGATTGTGTGGATTTAAATTACAATTAGAATATATTTTTTACCATTTTATCCAATGGTGGTCATTAGAAATAATTTCACTTTGAAATGGTACATAAACAATTGTCAATCTTTCAATATATATTGTTTCTCAAAAACACGGTATTTTTTGTGACAGCGGGAAATAATTATTAAATTAATTAGTTCAACTTATATGTTTTGAATTTTGTAAAATAGACATCATTTTTTAATTACTAATATCAAATATATCTTAGGGTGAATTTTTGGTATTTTTCTAAAAAACTTCAATTTTTGATGAATAGTGAAACCACTAAGTGGTAGTTTAAAAAACTGATTTTTCATTTAAATGAAACTTTACCGATTCTGTGAATTGAATTTAAAAAATCCTACATACATGGTTGTCATTAGTAAGTAAAATGTGGTTCAATGGGATGAAAATAATTTTTGGTGAATAGTAACTTTTACTTTTTATTAATCGCGATTAAAGGTAATTAGTGTAATTTACGGTAAATATAATGTTATAATAATATGAAATTACCTTTACACTTGTACTACCCTTATTTTATGATTCATGGCCGACCAAGACAATCCATGGGTCAACTTGGGGACCCCATGGAGCAACTTGGGTAAGAAGATGACATAATAACTTTTTATTTAAAGTAAAAATAAAATTATCATAAACATGAGTTGTTTTACTAAAACAATTATTACATGGAAATATATAAGTTAACATTTCTACTATAAATATTCATTGGAAAAAAAAAATTCCTACATCATGGTAATTTTTTTATAATTTTTAGGCATTAAATAAATAAATTTATTTATGACATCATGATGATGCAGCGATTACCTCATTAATGAACAATTTAAATAAAATGAATAGATAAGGTAAAATATAAGACTTAAACTTTTCTAAAACCTATTGGATGGGTATATTATGAACCCTTATCACCTTATCCTAGAAATATATCATTTTGGGACCTTTAAAATCCGAAAATAATTTCATAATAAAATCATATTTCATGACTTTCCAAGAGTTCCCCTCCTCTCCTCTTATAAAAGTCCCCCACCTCTACCACCTTATTCACACCATCAAAGCCATTTTTCTCAGACAAAAACTGCCAAAATACTCTTTCAACTTCCCTATCTTACTCCTAGAAGCTTCACTTTGGTCAAAAGTCTTCCCAAGAAAGCCTTTGGTTCAAATCAAAAAGAGTTACCAGATTTTTAGGTAATGTCTTCTCTTATGTTCTTTTGTTTTATTTTTCTTCTGCAACTCCATAAACTATTTTTATTCAATTATTTTGTAACAACACCAGTATCTTCATTATTATAGTATGTTTTTATGAGAAGGATTTTATTTACACTCACACACATCTTCGTCTAATGGTTAAAGAACATACTGTTTATGTGGGTGGCAAATTAGTGCCTCACAAAACGATGATTGTTCAATCTTCTTTTAACACCTCTCATAGTGGCCATTATAATGACAATATTTTTATATATGATATGTATTATTTTTATGTATTCCTTAGTATTCTGTATTATTGATTTATGGCATTCCATTATGACTTCCATTATGGGTAAATGCGATAATTTAATTTTAGGAAGTGCGGACTACTGCCCCCTCAAAGTGATTTGAATCGTTAATACCATATGTTGAACGTATAAAGGATTGAGTTAATGATATTATATATGAAATTATACTGGAATTATAATATACCTTTATATTATTATTATTTCATTCCATTAAATATGAAATAGAAATTAAAGTAGCGTTCATGTGTATGCACGGCTTACCGTCTCCATGAACGGTGCATTTCATTTCTTACATCTAAATGTTGTGTAATGTTATAAATGCATGTATATACTGGATATATATGATATATATAATATCTAAATCAGGAATATAATTCTGGATATAATGGATATTTCACCACATGAACACCTTGTAATTATAAGAAGTTTATTTTTGACTCAAGTACCAAAGATCGACAAAACGACCCTTATTAACATAAATAATTACATAATGTTCATAACATGGTAATAAGTGATATAAAAGGAATAATGAACTTAAAAAAGGTTCTTAATAAAGTAGAAATTAACTATAGTTTAAGAAATAATGAACTTTTATTTTTTACATTCTTTATGTGTACTTATAGTGAATACACATAATAGATTTATTTTATTTAAAAAATGATCTTTCTAAGGGACTTCGTCTCAATCTCCTTTCAATGAGGCATATTTTGTTTTATACATGATTTTCTTTTATATGGTGTATAAACACCTTTTACGTTTACTTTTATTCAAATTGAATCTTTTTATATGAAGCATTTTTACTAAATGAAAAAAATTATGTTTTATCGTATGTATGCAGCGAGAACGACTTCGCCGCCATGACCATTATCTGAGTTTCGGCTTCCTCTACAAGCCATACCATTTTTTTAAATGAAAAATAAATACCATGTTTTAGTTTTCTTTTATTTTGGTTTTGAAAATGGTTTTGATAATGTTTTTATTATATCAATGTGTTGTATTGATATCTTGTGATTGAAATGTGGAAATGTTATGTTTCCTTTATGCATGATTTTTGTGATACAATTATGTTATGGTTTATGATATGTTTAAACCTGTTCATATGAGGAATGAATTGGACTTAGTATGTGATGGGTGGAGCCCTCTATAGCTCCCCGATGCATCGGTAGGTCTCATGATACAAACTAGTGTCTTTGCACGAGGCCTTGACAAAATCATATTTGTAGTCTTGGCACGAGGCCTTGGCTACGTGGTTAAGATAGTCTAGAATTATGAATTCCTTCATTATGAAAGTGGTTATTGAAATTGCGTATGATTATTCGACTAGTAGTATATCCATGAGAATAAGTAAATGGCATTACTTCATTTTACTTTTTCCATATTATGTTGAAGTTCATGTTTAAAAGGATTTTGTTTTAGTTATACATTGCCTTAAATGTTTATGTTTATTTATGAAAGTTTACGCTGTATTGTTATCCTTTCTGAGCATCTGAGCTCACCCATTTCTATGTTTTATTTTCCTAGTATGTGAAGAAATATTTTATTACTAACCTACAATGATAGTCTGAAGGGGATAGAAGTGTGGAATATGGAAACTATGTTATTGTGATTTTTCAGTTTATGATGTAATGTAACATTTATGAATGTATCTACTATTTCCAAGGCTACTAAACTAATCGATCTTTCAAGACTTGATCTTTTGTGATCATGCCAATGTTACGTAATAATGCACTGACTCTAGTTAACTGGGGTTGGGGCATTACAGTTGGTATCAAAGGTAGTTTAGTACTATCCTTGGAAGCTAGATTTAGATAAACTCTGATTAGATCACATAGCCCTATGATAGACATTGAGGATTAGTATAGAAGAACATCCTAGAATTTTGGTAAAGTATATATTTTGTGTATTTTCCGAGTAATACATCCCTGTCTGGATACGAGCAGGTAGAGGCAGCTCTGGCATAGATGTACCTAGGGGTAAAACCCAAATACAATGCTTTGAGCTAGACTTGAATGAGAACAGGTGCACAGCAATGGGACATGATGCACTCTTGGTTATCACACTCCCGAGGGATATGCTTAGGATAATACCCATTTTCTTTACAAACCATTATGAAGAGTTTATGATTATATACTTTCTCAAAGAAAACATTTTTATTATTATGGATTATATTCATAAATAGTTCAATTTATGTTAAGTGTTTTTCATGTTTGTTATTATGTATTTCGATTCATAAACTAATCTAGTTTATCAAATTGTTTAGAAATGGTGCCTCATGGAAGTAATGGAAACCGTATCAATGCACACATTCCATGTAGGGATCTCCCTCCTGCTCAAGATAATTATAATGGAGCTGGTGATACAACTGGTGCTGATCAGCTTATCACCATACTGGGAAAACTCACTCCGGTTATTAATAATAACCTTACTCGTATGGAGCACCCTGATCCACAACATGGTGGATCAATGTTAGACTGCTTCATGAGGCAACAAACACAAACATTAAATGGGAGTAAAAATCCCTTAGTAGTTGAGCAATGGATAAATTCCTTAGAGAAAATATTCCATGCCTTGGGAAGTAGTGAAAGGGAAAAGGTTATCATGGCAGTTTACCGCCTCAATGGAGATGCTGATCAATGGTGGTCATTTATACAAAAAACAAAGGAAGATGATAAAGTTTAAAATATGGAATGGAGGGAGTTCAAAGATCTTTTCTTAGAAAAATAATTTCCTCGTGACCATTGAGGAGATATGGAAAGACAATTTCTGAGATTGAGACAAAAGAAGGATGAGAATGTCGCAAAGTAAGAGACTAACTTTATGAGGTTAGCAAGGTATGCTACTTATTATATACGTAACCCAAGAAGTAATATTGATTGTTTCTTTGATGGGTTAAAATTGTTTCTCCATCGAGAATTTGTATGAAAATCATTCTCAACATAGGAAGATATAGTCTCGTGTTCTATCAAGATCTAAAAGGAATTCTCTAAATCTTATGACAATAAAGTAAAGCCAGAGAAGAAGAGTACAGTGGAACTAGAGATAGATAAAGGGAAAATGGGAAAGAAGGATTTTCCATTATGCGATAATTGTGGGAAGAATAACCCTGGTACTTGTCTAAAAGGAATGGGAGTTTGTTATAAATGTGGAGAAAAAGGTCACCAGGATCATGATTGCAAGGGAAATAAAGAGGTTGTCAATGTTGAATGCTATAATTCTAGAGAAATGGGGCATTATGCAAATGAATTCCCTAAGCGCCAAGGAAACTTACCTCAGAAAAGGACAAGGGAGAACGACCAATATTATGTTGTTACTACAGTTGAAGTAGAATAATTAATGTATTACTACTTTTGGACTAAAGGATTATATTCTAGTAAAAAGAATAATGTGATATATATAAGGATTATACTACAATACTTGTTGTTTTCATTAAGGTTTTAATATGATGAAGGTAATAATATTTTCAGTATGTGACAATAAGAGAAACTTTACTTTGTCAAGGGAATATAATGTTACAATTGATTTTGGAATTTTGAGACCTTTTACAGAAAGTATGGACAGAGGTATTTTGGATAACTATGAAGGTTGGAATGGATTAAGTTGAACATTGGATAGTATTGTTTAAGGTTAAAACATTTCTGAAGATTATTTTTGCAATATTATAATACTATAGTTTTAGGAAACGGATAACCTGCAGGTTTGTGGAAAACCCGCCGTGTCGGACAAAGCTTTAGGAATCAAACCCACAACCATAGTGCGACAGACCTTTATTACCTACCACAAGCCTACAGGAAGTCCCTGGTTATTACAAAATAGTTTTCCTAATCTAAATGGTATGTGTTAAAATTGAGAACCTTATATGATTAGGATAAATATAATATTTTTTAGTTCTATTATCTTTTTGAGTGAAAGATGGGTTTGTGGTAAATATTTATTAAAGAATGAAAGTATACATGAAATGTATGTATATTTCCTTATGTTCTTAGTAAATCTCCTAAATAAGGTAACTAAAAACAAAAATGTTGTCAGTTAACTTTTCCTACTGGGGAATCAATGATCGTTTAACCAATCACAAGTTTGTGATTTTCTTGTAGTTAACCTTCTCCTAATCCTATTTTCTATAACTCTCAATCAGGTCTTGATGGTTTGTTTCTCCTCCATATCCATGTTTTCATAGAATCCTAGTATGGGCTATCTCGGGTGACCTTTTTTACTTCACTTTCTTCCTTTTAATGTTATATTTTTATTAACCCTATTTCCGATATAGGTTTTCCACAATGGTATTTTCTACTTTGAACCTTTTATTTTAGAAGAACAATTTAAAATTGTGAGGACACAATTTATTGAAGTAGGGGAGAATGTAACACCCGAAACTTCCACGATACTCTTCTCTTTCAATAATGCAATAGCTTGCATTGTACGCAAGTTCAAGATTCTAACACACCGTGACCACTGAAAATAGCCGTTATGAATAGTGATACCCACTTTTTGAAATTATTTAAATTTTCTATTTTAAAATGGAATTCATTTTTGGATTCAAAATATCGAAATTATCCTTTGTTGAATTTTTTGTATTTTTCTGAGAACTTCCAATTTTCGATGAATAATGACAAATACATAAAACAACTTTTTAAATCAAAATAATTTATAGTGATAAATTAAACGGTTGAGTGGTTTTAAAGTATAATTAGAATATATTTTTACCATTTTATCCAATGGTGTTCATTAGAATTAATTTCACTTTGAAATTGGACATAAACAATTGTCATTCTTTTCATATATATTGTTTCTTAAAAACATGCTATTCATTGTGACAGTGGGAATTAATTATTAAATTAATTAATTCAACTTATTTTTTTTTGAATTTTGTAAAATAGACATCATTTTTGAATCAGGAATATCAAATATAGCTTAGGGTGAATTTTTGGAATTTTTTTAAAAAACGTCAATTTTTGATGAATAGTGAAACCACTAAGTGGTAGTTTAAAAAACTGATTTTTCATTTAAATGAAACTTTACCACTTTTGTGAATTTAATTTCAAAAATCCGACATACATGGTTGTCATTAGTAAGTAAAATGTGGTTCAATAGGATGAAAATAATTTTTGGTGAATAGTAACATTTAAGTTTTATTAATCGCGATTAAAGGTAATTAGTGTAATTTAAGGTAAATATAATGTTATAATAATATGAAATTACCTTTACACTTGTAATACCCTTATTGGATGAGTCATGGCCGACCAATACAATCCATGGTTCATCTTCGGGACCCCATGGAGCCACTTGGGGTAAGAAAATGACATTAATAACTTTTTATTTAAAGTAAAACTAAAATTGTCATAAACATGTGTTGTTTTAGTAAAATAATTATTACATGAAAATATATAAGTTAAATTTTCAACTATAAATATTCATTGGAAAGATAAAACGATTTCCTACATCATGGTAATTTTTTTTATAATTTTTAGGCATTAAATAAATAAATTTATTTATGACATCATGATGATGCTGCGATTACCTCGTTAATGAACAATTTAAATAAAATGAAATGATAAGGTAAAATACAAGACTTTCACTTGTCTAAAACCTATCGGATTTGTATATTTAGAACCCTTATCACCTTATACTAGAAATATATCATTTTGGGACCTTTAAAATCTGAAAAAAAAATTCATAATAAAGTAACATTTCATGACATTCCAAGAGTGCCCCTCCTCTCCTCTTATAAAAGGCCCCCACCTCTACCACCTTATTCACACCTTCAAATCCATTTGGCTCGGCCAAACTCTGCCCATATACTATCTCAACTGCCCTCTCTTACTTCTAGAAGCCTCACTTTGGGCAGAAGTATTCCTAAGGAATCCTTTGGCTCAAATCAAAAAGAGTTACCAGATTTTAAGGTAATGTCTTCTCTTATGTTCTTTTTTTTTATTTTGCTTCTCAAACTCCATAAACTCTTTTTATTCCTTTCTTTTGTAACAAAAATAGTATCTTAGATATTCTAGGATGTTTTTATGAGAAGTATTTGATTTACACTTACTCACACCTTCGTCTAAGGTTAAAGAACATACTGTTTTTGTGGGTGGTGAATTACTGCCTCAGGAAATGATGTTTGTTCAATATTATTTTAACACCTCTCATGGTGGGCATTATTATGACAGTATTTTTATATATGATATTTATTATGTTTATGTATTACTTAATATTCTGTATTTTTCATTTATGGTATACCTCTATTACTTCCATTGTGGGTAAACGCGATAATTTCATTTTAGGTAGTGCGGACTACCGCCCCCTCAAAGTGATTTGAATCATTAATACCATATGTGGGACGTATAAAGGATGGAGTTAATGATATTATATATGATATTATACTATAATTTTAATATACCTTTATATAATTATGATTTCCTTCCATTAAATATGAAATAGAAATGAAAGTATCGTTCATGCGTACGTACGGCTTATCGTCTCCATGAACGGTGCATTTCATTTCTTACCTCTAAATGTTATGTAATATTATAAATTCATGTATATACTAGATATATATTATATATATAATATCTAAATCATGAATATAATTTTGGATATAATGGATATTTCACCACATGAACAACTAGTAATTATAAGAACTTGATTTTTGACTCAAGTACCAAAGATCGACAAAACGACCATTATTAACATAAATAACTACATAATGTTCATAACATGGTAAAAAGGGATATAAAAGGAATAATGAATTTTAAAAAGGTTCTTAATCATGTAGAAATTAACTCTAGTTTATTATTCTAGAGATTAAAGAACGATTGAGTCAAGTCGGACACGAGGTAAGGGAACTTCTTAACCCAATTTCCGTTCATTGGGTTAATCCCCTAATTTCAAATTATGTCATGATATTATTATTTTATATCTTGAATTTTTTACTTTATTTATGTGTAATTATAGTGAATACACATAATAGATATATTTTATTTAAAAAATGATATTTGTAATGGACTTCGTCTCTATCTCCTTTCAATGAGGAATATTTTGTTTTATACACAACTTTCTTTTATACGGTGTATAAACCCCTTTTACTTTTACATTTATTCAAAAGGAATATTTTTATACGAAGCATTTTTACTAAACGACAAAAGGAATGTTTTTTCGTACGTATACGGTGACAACGACTACTCCGCCGCCATGACCATTATTTGAGTTTCGTCTTCCTCTACAAGCCATAACTTTTTTTTAATGAAAAATAAATACCAAGTTTTAATTTTCTTTTATTTTGGTATTGAAAATGGTTTTGATAATGTTTTTATTATATCAATGTGTTGTATTGATATCTTGTGATTGAAATGTGGAAATGTTATTTTTCTTTTATGCATCTTTTATGTGATACGATTATGTTATGGTTTATGATATGTTTAAACCTGTTGATATGAGGAATACATTGGATTTGTTATGTGACGGGTGGAGCCTACTATATCTCCTCGATGCATCGGTAGGTCTAATGAGACAAACTAGTGTCTTGGCATGAGGCCTTGGCAAAATCATATTTGTAGTCTTGGAACGAGGACTTGTCTACGTGGTTATGATAGTTTGGCATTATGCATTCCATCATTATGAAAGTGGTTATTGACATTAAATGTGATTATTCGACTAGTAGAATATCCATGTGAATAAGAAAGTGGAATTACTACATTTTATTTTTTCCATATTATGCTTATGTTCATGTTTAAAAGGCTTTTGTTTTAGTTATACATTGCCTTAAATGTTTTTGTTTATTTATGAATGTTTCCGCTGTATTGTTATCCATACTGAGCATCTGAGCTCAACCCATTATATGTTTTATTTTCCCAGTATGTGAAGAAATATTTTATGACTGGCCTACTGGGATAGTTTGAAGGGGATAGAAGTGCGGACTTTGGAGACTATGTTATTGTGATTTTTCAATTTATGATGTAATGTAACATTTATGAATGTATTTAGTGTTTCCAAGGCTACTAAACTAATCGGTCTTTTGAGACTTGATCTTTTGTTATCATGACAATGTTACGTAATAATGCACCGACTCTAGGTAACTAGGGTCTGGGCGTTATACCATGGGACATGGCTTGGGTTAGTCATGTGAAAACACATGATTGTGTACCAATACATGACTAAGATACATGGACACGGGGCCTGTTACACTGAAACGGGTAAAATACACTAGATGGTGGCTATTTAAACTAAACACCTCTTATAGTATGGGATGTAAGGCATGTAAGGTACATGGTTGGTTAGTGTGTGTAGTAGAGGAACACTATGTGTTCTTCATCTACATGTAGTGTATACATACATGGTTTTCTAAACCGTGTAAGCGGGATACATAGCCACGTGCTCGGGCAGACTCAGATGTCGAGTGCGTCACAGTTCATGCTGTGTAAACCTGTGAGATCTTCTTGAAATATTCTAAATTCTGTATCTTCTTCTCTAGGACTCAGATTTAGGCTTTTCATTAGTCTATCAAAAGATATTTTCTATGTAAAACTAGATGGTGGCCTCCATTATCTTTAATGAGATACGAAGAGGTCTAGATCGAGAAAATTTCTTGTGGATATGTATTGACTCTATGTTTGAGATCAGTATGGTTCATGTAGAGAGATTATAGGAATGGTACTCCCATGACATACTAGGGTGTGAGTTACCCTTAACTCTCTTCATTGGTTGAGATGAGACTCCCCCCTTTGTGGAAATGGGATCATTACCTTCAGGTAGTTTCTTCTGAGGGTTTTTTCCAATGATGGACTAGGGTGTGTGTTTCCACATTTTGATCAGGAAGATGGGTAGTACTACTCTATTGGATCTGGGTGCGGGTCCTCCATATATTTAGTATATATAGATTGGGTACTCCCCTACCATGTTAGGGTGTGAGTCCTATATTCTTAGAGTTGGTAACCCCTTTTCATTCCTAGCTGCAGGTCCTCCATTCATGTTATTCCAATAGAGTCAGCACTCCTATACCATATCAGGGAGTGGTACTCCCGCCTAAGGTCGGTACTCCCCTATCGTATTAGGGTATGAGTCCCCCATATATAAAAATATTTAGGAGTCAATAAACCCTTATCATATCACGGTGCGGGTCCTCCATTATTTGAGTAGTACTCCCATATTGGATCTAGGTGAGAGTCCTCACTTACAGAGTAGTACTCCCCCATATCTCAGTAGTAACAGGGAGTGGGTCCACCATCAGAGTTAGATCTCCCTCAGTTTTTGGTATAGTCATAAGGAGTGGGTCCCTCCAATGAGTACGAACAATACATAGATAGATGTTTTTTTCTCCCTCGATGAATTCAGGTGAGAGTCACTCCATACAGGTTTGAAGAAGGTTTCGTAGGATAGTTAGGAGTAGTACTCCCTCGACAATTGTGCAGTGGTGGGGTGTAGGTCCCCCCATTTCCTCTGGATTGTTAGCATGAACTTGGTGAAAATTTAGGAGTAGTGATCCCTCAATATTGTGTATTGGTTAAGGGAGGTCCTCTTCACATGGGTTTAATTAGCTTGCACTAGGCACAAGGTAACGATGATATGACCTCTAGTGTTAGTCATAAGAGATTTACGTTGTATCACCCCAAGATTCCACGATACAATTCCCTTTTAATAATGCAGTAGCGTGTGTTGTACGCAACTTCGAGTTCTAACACACACCACTACCAATCAAACTAGCCATTATGAATAGTAATACCCACTCTTTGAAATTTTATACATTTTATCATTCAAAATGGACTTCATTTTTGGATTTGGAATATCGAAATTAGCTTAGGGTGAATTTTTGGTAATTTTTGGATAACTTTTATATTTTGATTAATAGTAAAAACCATAATATTTTAATTAATTTTTTTTTAATCAAAATAATAAATACTGATAAATTATGAATTTGAGTGATTTTACAGTATAATTCATCATATTTTTACTATTTAATCCAGTTTTTGTCATTGGACATAATTTCACATTTAAACTTGACATAAGCAAGTGTCAATCGTTTGATAGTTATTATCTCTTAAAAACACGCTTTCTGTTTTAACAACGATAATTAATTTTAAATTAATTTCTTCCACTTCTGTGTTATGAATTTAGAAAAATGGATTCCATATTTTGAATCATGAGGTCCAAATTGTGTAAATAGGTAACTTTTATTTTTATACATTTTGAATAATTAGTTTGGTAAATATTTTTTTTACCATAGTTAAAGGGTAAATCCGGTAAATAAGGGTAAACAAATAATATTATAATAATAATTAATTACCCTTTAAGGTGTCCTAAACCTATTGGATGATACATGTACGACCATGGGCATCTTTTGGTCGATTTTGGGACCCCATGGATCCACTTGTAAGTGATAATGATACTTTATATTAATTAAGTTAAAGTAAATACAAAAATGACATAAGCATATATCTCTTAGCAAAACAATTTTTATATAAGGTTATATATGTTATATTTTCGACTATAAATATTCATTAGAAAGATAAACATATTTCATACATAATGGTATTTTATTTATAATTTTTATACATTCAATAATTAAATTTATTTATGACACAATAAGGATGCAATATTTTCCTTATTAGTCAAAGAATCAAATAATTAGTATTATTAATGTTAAAATAAATATAATTTAAAAGTTTTGATGGAATAAAAAAAGTTTATTGGTTAATATGACATATTAGGATTTATTAAATGTATTTTTTTCTATTTAATAAACTTTTCAAGACTTTAAAAACAATCAATTATTAAATAGTGTCAAAATTTGACATAAAGGAGTTTTTAAAAAAATATTATATTATTAATTGATATTCTATTCCTAGAAATCTAAGTTTCGGCCAAAAGAATTATATAATGATAGTTTTATTATTAATAGACCACTTTAGTGTCTCTTGGAAGTTTATATAAGTTTATTGGATATATAATATAAAAATAAAAAGAGACATGGTAAATGTCAAACTATTTAACTAAGAGTTAAATAAAAATAATAAGGTTAATATAGTGACCCAAAGATATATAAAACCTATTTTTTGAGTTTTTTAGACATATCCCCACCTTATCATTTAAATAATATACTTTTGAGCCTTTATAAACCAAATATTAATGTATTATAAAATAATATTTCTATCTTTTCCAAAGATACCCCTCACCCCTCTTATAAATGGGCACCCCCCTTCTCTCATTTTCATACAATTAAATCCTTTTGGCTCGGCCAAACCCTGCACAAATATACTCTAAACTTCCATAAATTCAATCTATAGGCCTTAGTTTGATCTGAAAGCCAACCTATGGATTCCTTTTGATCAAATCAAAAGGAAGAACCCGAAGAAGAGGTAATATTTTCACCTCCCTCTTTCAAGTTCCTTTCTTCTTCCACTTATTCTTTTTTTTTATTTCCATTATAAATTAATAAATCCAGTATATTCTATATACTGTGATTTTATTATAAATATTGCACAACTATATTCATTATTCTATCCATCTTATAAATGATAATGTCACCATGCGTGCGTACGTACAGCTTACCGTCTCCACACCATGGTGTAATTTGTCATTCCAAACATTGTTATTTGGATGGATATAATGCTGAGTAATATATATATAAATAATTAAAATAACATGATAATTTCTCTATAAAATTAATATACCATCCAATTTCGCACCTTTATGGAAATTATATTGTCGCTCGTGCCTACGTACAGATTACCGTCTCCACGACGTGATGAGATTCATTTCCACATTCACCATTCATCGACGATTATATAAATATATATTAATAATATGTTTTTAATATATGAAATAATAATGCTACTGGATATATATATATATATGTGTGTGTGTGTGTGTGTACTTAAATATATTTTATTCACTTAGTTTCGTTCAATATGTTATGAAAACGGAAACAACATTTATGCGTACGTACGGACTACCATCTCCATAAACGGTGTTTTCTATTTCACATATATATCTATTATACATAATTATATTATAAAAATATATGATATATAAATCATGTTTTATAATCTGGAAGTATTGAAATCATGATCTATGTAATAAAATCAAGGGTAACAAGTTAAAACACATAAGATAAAGAAAGCGAGTATTACCCAAAATCTTAATTTAACATGGAAAATATTATTAAATGGGTAGTAAAAAGTCATAAATGAATAATTTATGATATCATAAATATTAATATGGTTATTTTATAATTTAATAACATTCTACGGTCTTCATACAGGAGGTTAAACATACCCTCGGCTAAAGGAAAGTGCAAGGTAAGGGGTTTTCATCTCACTCCTTATTCCCGTGAGATTGATGCCATATTGCCACTATTACCTTTTGAGTAGTGTATGTACTGCCCATAATTGTATTATTTGTGTAATACACGTTAATTTGTGTGGATTTACATATTCATTTTATGATAACTCTTTCATGGGGTGTATGTTTTGTAAGTTACCAAATTGGTAAGGGTTAATTCCTCAATCGCATTGTTATCCGAGATTGTTTATGTGTAAGTATCTACTGGGAAATATTAATTATCCATGTCCGCATTTCATAATAGATTTTTCAAAGGGATTTTTTTTGAAGGAACGTTTTACAAAAACATCATTTTAAATTTTTTAAATAGTTATTCTTTTAAATCATTTTCAATAATGTCCATGTTTTCAAAATGGTTTTTAAGGATTTATTTATATGGACATGAATGTTTTTAAAATGTTAATTCCTTTGAAACGTTTCAAAGTGGTATGGAAAAATTTTATTCAAAATATGTTTTTAAATATCTTCCTTCTAAATTGTGTGACTTTTAAATGTTTTCATGAAAAATTTATATTTCTCTCAAAGAGTTTTACAAAATTATTTTCATTTATGCCAACATCTTTGGATGGATTTTAAACTTGTTTGAAGATGATTTATTATGATACAAATATTACATGTTGTATTGAAGGTTTTTGTGATATGATTGACTGTGGATGTATTATTTTTATACCATTCATGGTTTAGGGATAAAGTATTGACATTTCGTATTCTAGTTTTAATACGAATGTTTATGTTATGTTTAAACCTTTTCATATGAAGAATGCATTGGACATAGTATGTGATGGGTGGAGCCCGCTCTAACTCCTCAATGCATCAGTAGGTCTCATGAGATAATATAGTGTTTTGACATAAGGCCTTGACAAAATCTTATTTGTAGTCTTGGCACAAGGCCTTAACTCTGTGGTTATGATAGTCTGGAATTATGCATTCCATAATTATGAAAATGGTTAGTGATATTACATATGATTATTCGACTAGAATAATATCCATGTGAATAAGTAAATGGAATTAATTCATTTTATTTTTTCCATATTATTCCAAAGTTCCAATTTAAAAGGATTTTGTTTTAGTTATACATTGCCTTAAATATTTATTCTTATATATGAAAGTTTCTGCTGTATTATTATCCTTACTGAGCATCTGAGCTCACTACTTTCTAGGTTTTATTATTCCCAGGATTCCAAGAAGTGTATTGTGATTGATATTCAGGGTTAATCCATGGGATAATGGCATTCATGAAGGATTATTTATGTTGTTTTGTATGTTAAGAAGTGTAATGCTACATTCATGCATGTAATGTATTTTCCAAGACTGCAAAACTGATCGGTCCTTCGGGACTTGATTCCTTGTAATCATGCCAATGAATTAAAATAATGCACCAACTCTGGTTAACTAGGGTCAGGGAATTACAGTTGGTATCAGAGGAAGTTTAACAATAACCTTGGAAGCTATATTTAGATAAACTCTGAGTAGCACACATAGACTTAAGATAAACTTTGAGGATTAGTATAGAAGAAATTCCTAGAATTTTTTTAATGTAGCGATTTTGTGAGTTTTCCAAGAAAATACATCCCTATCTGGATATGAGCAGGTAGAGGAGGCTCTGGCATATATGTACTTGGGGTAAAACCTAAAAACACCGCTTTTATCTAGACTCGAATAGGAACTGGTGCACAACAACAGGCCTTGCAATACTCTTGATTACGACACTCCCGGGGGATATGCTTAGGATAATTCCAATTTTCTTTACAAATAATTATAAAGGGTTTATGAGTACATACTTCCAAAATGAAAAAATCTTTATTATTATGGATTATATCCATAAACCATTCAATTTATGTTAGGTATTTAAAAAGTTTTGAATTATTCATGACAGGTCATAAACTGACCTAGTTTATGCCATTGTATATAAATGTTGCCCAATAGAAGGAATTTGAACTCCAGCAATATGTATGATCTGTAGAGTAAGAAGGATGTTATCTTTCACGATATTAAGCCAAAATTTATAAGGGAAATCGTCTCCCATGTATTCCCAAAATATGATGAAATAGTGTCATGTGTTAATAAGATAAGTAGAAAATTCTCTGAGTCCTATGGCTGTGAAGGGAAGCAACAGAAGAAAAGGATGGAAGCGAGAAATATGGATAAAGGGAAGAGGGAAAAGAGGAATTTTCCTATATGTGATAACAATGGTATGAAACACCCTAGAAATTTCCTGAAGGTAATGGGAGTTTGTTATAAGTGCGGAGAAAAAGGACACCATGTACATGACTACATGGGTAAGAAAATGGTTTCAAATGTACAATGCTTCATCTGCAAGGAGTTGGGACACTACACGGACCAATGTACAAATCATCAGAGTATTCCCCAAATGATGTTATTGGATAATAAACATGTTATGATACTACCACAGATGAGGAAGAATGATTAGAGTTATTATGTTGTCATTAGATAATTATTTCATTTTATTGTTGAATCAACAATGTACTGGTTATAATAATTATGGAGTATATACGGATTGTACTGCAGTACTATGTCATTAAGGACATGAGATTATGTAGAACCAAGAAAAGTGACTCAATAGCAGGATACATCTTTTGAAAATATATGGTTGAGAGTAAGATAAACCATAATATGGTTCTGATACTGAGGTAGTGATTTTGGAATAATACATGATTCATTTGGATAAATTATATTGGATATTTTTGACTACCTTGAAACTGATTAACGATTTGTATATTCCATCATCGTGTGAGTTTACAACATTTTTTGATAGAAGGACTATATCCCGTATTCTATAAGTAATAAGAGATCATGAATGTAATCAATAAGGTTTTATGGTAATTCAGGATGTTGTAGTGTTTTAAAAGAATACCTGATGAAGGTGCCCACATGTTATTAAGCGGAAAAAATGATCTTCATTGTGTTTACTTCACTTATAAATTTTGGACAGTGAGTTTGGACAGAAGTATTTTAGATAATTCTAGTTTGAGATTATTTTAGGATTTCAATAAAAGGACATCCCAGAGTTTAGGCGGCAACCCGTTGCGTCTGGCAAGGCCGCGAGACTTGAACCCGCTACCGAAGTGAGACAAGAGTGTATCACCTTCCACTGGCCCACGTTATGTCCTGGATTGAATATTGTAGTCTTTTTTAAAAAAATCTGGTAGATGAATTATAAATTCATTTTTTTACCCGATACGAATAGGATCAATAGAATATTATTTTTAAGTTCTATTATCTTTTGGAGTGAAAGATGATTTTGTGGTATAATTAGTTAAAGGATGGGACTCTACTTGTCAAGTATACATTTTTCTTCTTCTATTATTCTATAAAGAAATTAATTCTTATACATTTTTGAAGGGATCTTGAAACCAAAAATGTGTTATCCTAATACCATATGTTTTGTTGAACTGATGGTATTTTAAATCATCATATACTGATGAATTTAAGGCCCTCAATTTAACACTTGTTTGTGATTTATGACCTCAATAAAAACCTACAAATAATTACGTTTTTCCTCCAATTATATGTCTCGATTTTCCACCAATTTTCTCCTAATCAAGATCATATTTTGGTTGTGACCATTTCATTTCCCATTTCCTCTTATTAAGACTAAATTTTATTAACCTAATTTCCGATGTGGGTTTTCCCAAAGGTATTTTCTAATTTCAACCTTTTATTTTTGAAAAATAATTTCAAATTTCAAGGACGCAATTTATTGAAACAGGGGAAAATGTAACACCCCAAGCTTCCACAGTACGCTTCTCTTTAAATAATGCAGTAGCATGTGTTGTACGCAACTTTGAGTTCTAACACACACCATAACCAGTCAAACTAGCCATTATGAATAATAATACCCACTTTTCGAAATTTTATACATTTTATCGTTAAAAATGGACTTCATTTTTGTATTTGGAATATTGAAATTATCTTAGGTTGAATTTTTGGTACTTTTCAGATAACTTTCATATTTTGAAGAATAGTGAAAATAACTAAATTTGAATTAAAAACAATTTTTTTAATAGAAATAATTAATTGTGATAAATTATGAATTTGAGAGATTTTAGAGAATAATTAGATTCTATTTTTACCATTTAATCAAATTTTGGTCATTTGACATAATTTCACATTTTAACTGGACATAAGAAAGTGCCAATATTTTGATAGTTATTATCTCTTAAAAACATGCTTTTTGTTTTAACAACGGGAATTGGTTTTAAATTAATTTCTGCCACTTTTGTGTTTTGAATTTAGAACAAATGGATTCCATATTTATAATCAGGTGGTCCAAATTGTGTAATTAGGTAACATTTATTTTTAGTCATTTTGAATAATTATTTCGGTAAATATTTTATTTACCATGGTTAAAGTGTAAATCCGTTAAAAAAGGGTAAACAAATAATATTTTAATAATAATAAATTATCCTAAAACATGTCCTAACCCTATTGGATGATACATGGCCGACCATGGGCATATTTTGGTCAATTTTGGGACCCCATGGATCCACTTGTAAGTGATAATGACACTTTATATTAATTAGATTAAAGTAAATGCAAAAATGACTTAAGCATATATATTTTAGAAAAAAAATTTTACATAGGGTTTTTTATGTTAATTTTTCAACTATAAATATTAATTATAAAGATAAAAACATTTCATACATAATTTTATTTTATTTATAATTTTTATACATTTAATAATTAAATTTATTTATGACACAATAATGATGCAATATTTTCCTTATTAATAAAAGAATGAAATTATTATTATTATTAATGTTAAAATAAATATAATTTGAAAGTTTTGATGACATATGATATTTTATTGGTTAATATGACATGTTAGGATTTCTTATATGATTTTTTTTGAATTAATAATGTTTTTACAACTTTAAAAAAAAATCATTAATTAAATAGTGTCAAATTTTGACATAAAGGAGTTTTTAAAACAAATATTATATTATTAATTGATATTCTATTCCTAAAAATATACGGTTCTGCAAAAGGACTTATATTATGATAGGTTTATTATCAATGGACCACTTGGGGGTCTCTTGGAAGTTTATAGTAAGTTTATTTACTTTATAATATAAAAATACAAAGAGACATGGTAAATGTCAAACTATTTAACTAAGAGTTAAATAAAAAAGATAATGTTAATATAGTGACCCAAACCTGTCTAAAACCTATTGGCTGTGTGTTGTTTGACCTATCCCCGCCTTAATGTTTAAATAATACACTTGTGAGCCATTATAAACCGAATATGTATTTATTATAAAATAACATTTCTTACTTTTCCAAAGGTGCCCCTCACCCCTCTTATAAAAGGGCACTCCCTCTTTTCTCAAATTCATACCTTCAAATCCTTTTGGCCCAACCAAACCCTGAAAAAATATTCTCTCAACTTCCCTAACTTCAACTTAGAGTACTTATTTTGTTCATTGATCCAACCTATGTATCCCTTTTGATCAAATCGAAAGGAAGAACCCGAAGAAGAGGTAATGTTTTCACCACCCTCTTTCTTGTTCCTTTCATCTTCCACTTATTATTTATTTGTTAATTCCATTATTAAATAATAACTCCAGAATCTTATACATATTGTGATATTATTTCAAATATTTCAAAACTATATTCATTATTCTATCCATCTTATTAATGATAATGTGAGCATGCATGCGTATGTACGACTTACCGTCTCCACGTCGTGGTGTAATTTGTTATTCAACACTATGTTATTTAGATGGATATAATGATGAGTAATTTGTATATAAATAATTCAAATAACATGATAATGTCTCTGTAAAATTAATATACCATCCAATTCCACACCATTAAGGAAATGATATTGTCGCTCGTGCGTACGTACAGATTACCGTCTCCACGATGCGATTAGATTCATTTCCACATTCACCATTCATCGACGATTATATAAATATTTATTAATAATATGTTAGTAATATATGAAATAATAATTCTACTAGATATATATATATATATATACTTACATGTATTTTATTCACTTGTTTATGTTCTAAACGTTATGAAAATAGAAACAACGTTTATGTGTACGTACGGAATACCGTCTCCATAAACAGTGTTTTCCATTTCACATATATATCTGTTATACATAATTATATTCTAAATATATATGATATATAAATCATGTTTTATATTCTGGATGTTTTTAAATCATGATCTAAGTGATACAATCAAGGGTAACAAGTTAAAACTCGTACGATAGAGAAAGTGATTATTACCCAAAATGTTAATTTAACATGGAAATTATTATTAAATGTGTAGTAAAAAGTAATAAATGAATAATTTATGATATGATAAATATTAATATGGTTCTGGAATAATTTAATAACATACTACGGTCTTCATTCAAGTAGTTAAATGCACCCTCAACTAATGTAAAGTGCAAGGTAAGGGGTTTTCATCTCACTCCTAATTCCCGTGAGATTCATGCCATATTTCCATTATTACCTTTTGAGTGGGGTATGTATTGACCATAATTTAATTATTTGTGTAATACACTTTAATTTATGTGTATTTCAATATTCATTGTATGATACCACTTTCAGGGGGTGTATATTTCGTAAGTTACAAAATTGGTAAGGGTTAATTCCTCAATCTCATTATTATAGGAGATTTTTTATGTGTAATTATCTACTGGGAAATATTTCTTATCCATATCCTTGTTTCATAAAATATTTTCTCAAATGGATTATTTTGAAGGAATATTTTACTAAAACATCATTTTAAATGTTTTAAATATTTATTCTTCTAAATCGTTCTCATTAATGTTTATGTTTTCAAAATTGTTTTTAAGTATTTATTTATATAGACATGATTTTTTTATAATTTTAAATACATAGAAAAGTTTCAAAGTGGTATCGGACACTTTGATTCAAAATATTTCTTAAAATTTCTTCTTCTAAATTGTGTGACTTTTAAATGTTTTCATGAAAAAGGGATATTTCTCTCAAATAGTATTACAAAATAATTTTCATCTATGCCAACATCCTTTGATGAATTTTTATCTTGTTTGAAGATGATTTATTATGATAAAAATAATCCATATTGTATTGAATGTTTTGTGATATGTTTCACTATGGATGTGTTATTTCTGTACCATTCATGGTTTAGGGATAAGTATTGACATTTTGTATGCTAGTTTTAATACGAATGTTTATGTTATGTTTAAACCTTTTCATATGAGGAATTATTTGGACTTAGTAAATGATGGGTGGAGCCTGCAATTACTCCTCGATGCATCAGTAGGTTTCATTTGACAAACTAGTGTCTTGAAATAAGGCCTTGATAAAATCATATTTGTAGTCTTGGAACAAGGGCTTGACTATGTGGGTATGATAGTATGGAATTATGCATTCCATAATTATGAAAATGGTTAGTGATAATTCATCTGATTATTCGACTTGTAGAATATCCATGTGAATAAGTAAATGGAATTACTTCATTTTATTTTTTCCATATTATGCTGATCTTCAAATTTAAAAGGATTTTATTTTAGATGTACATTTCCTTAAATGTTTAGGCTTATTTATGAATGTTTCTTCTGTATTGTTATCCTTACTGAGCATTAGAGATCACCCCTTTCTAGGTTTTATTTTTCCTAAGATTCCAATATGTGTATTGTGATTGATATGCAGGGTTAAGCCAAGGGATAATGGCATTCGTGAAGGATTATTTATGTTTTTATATATTTCTAGAAGAGTAATGTAACATTCATGAATGTAATCTATTTTCCAAGACTGCTAAACCGATCAGTCCTTCGGGACATGATTCATTGTAATCATGCCAATGTATTAAAATAATGCATTGACTCTGGGAAAATGGGGTTGGGGCGTTACGGACCTAGTAAGTTATTCCTGATAGATAATGTTCTTTAAGAAGTAAAATTAAGAATTTTTGAGTGGTTATCAACAGAGTGAATCTCTTGGACGAGTGACATCTAGGATGGCTGAGCTCATTGAATGTGTTCTCCTAGTTTCTTATTACGGTTAGAACATAAAAATTTAATAATGTTTTTGGCTATGAGGTTCGAGCCTCAAAAGACACAGTGTCTGAGATGAGTATATCTGTGTGATTTCTAATAGTCCTTATGATGTTTTAACTTGTTGGGCTGACACCCCTGATATACTGAAATGACTTTTCATGTACATTCGAGGATGGTTCGAGATGGAGTTTATATCTTGATTAGGGTTCCCTCTAGCAAGGTCGATAGGATTATCGCCTTTCAAATTCTTCCTTTTTATTTTGTGGTTTTTGTTGCACCTACTAAGTATTTTTATACTCACCCCTACTAGAGATTTTTGAACACATGTTTTGTGTATTTTTCATACCACAAGCCTTTCAATGGAGTCCACATACGACCTGTGGCAGGAAATGTTTTGTGAGCTTGATAGACCAAGGTGTCTACCAGTGCATGGATGAATAGCATTTAGTTAGTTATAGTTGATAGTGGTTCCCACCTTCTAAGTATTTTGGAATCATTTATAGTTTTTTTGGGTGTTGTTTTTTCCTTCTTTTTCTTTCAATACTTCAATTGTACCATATTTGTTGGATATATATGTTTGAATTCGTATGTTCCTTATTGTATTAAAATTTTGTATAATGTGAACTTAGAGATTAGTGTGTGAATACAGGTATATAAGAAATTCCTTCCATGTAACTAATTTCCCCACTCATCACTTGTCACTTTCCCTTGACTTATTGGAGGTGGGCTGGGGAAGTTGCAACACGGGCCCATTCGGGTTGGGTCCTAACAACTTAATTCTCTTTTTCCATTAATAATGTTTTATCCCAAAAAACATGCAAGGTTTTAATAGAATTTTGTGGGTGGTATTGAATTAACCAACACATCAAAAACATCTTTCTATGTCATTTCTAGGTTCATTCCAATAGGTTTTGTTTTTTGATTTTGAAAACCGAACATTTCCCGTATTAGGGATATCTCAAAAACAAATTTTAAAAAGGAAGGTGGTCATTTTTAAATGACTTCAATAACTCTTAAAGAATCTCATTGGTCGATAGGATAGAACTTCAATATCATGAAATTTTTTTAGGGGAATGCTTTCATACTCACGAATCTATTATAGAGATAATATATATTAATGAATCCTTTATTAAATCCAAAATATAGAATGATACACACTTAAATAAACAATCAATTATTAGCATGTGTTAGCATTAAAGTAATATATATGTTTGTAACTTTCTTCACTGACTATATAATATGTATGTATATGAGGTTATCTAATGAATATATCCTTTTTATATACATTTTAGAGGTCCTTATGTAATTTTTATCATGGTTTTGTCTTTAAACCACATAGTTGGGTGCTATGGACTTTTTCATTATCTAAGAAGATGAGAGTTGTTTTGATGTCAAGATCTAGCCCCTGAAAGGGATTCCTACATATCCTTGTTAAAGGATCATAACCCATGGAGTTTGGAACAAATTAATAGGACACATCATACATTTTAAGGTCATGTGACGAGGATCAAACCATGCTATTTAACATCATGTGGAATGTATGTCTTGTAGAAATGTGCCTCCTCAAGGGATGGTGTGGGAATTTTGTCAATGTGGAATGAGGGATCTAAAAGGGATTTATCCTCCACGGATAGATGTTACCCTATTGGAAATATGTCCTAGAAGAGATTAGGGTTTTTTAGGATGTTGTGATTGAACCTTATGGAGGATTAGAACATATCATATTTGGAAGTGAATCAAAAACCACATAGTTTGGAAGGTTGGGTCTTACACCTATGGAAGAGGCCCATGGATTTTTTCATCATGATTATGGAACATCAATGACTTGTCTCATAGGGGATATGTTTCTTTTAGAGTATGTAACATGGTTTTGTTTCATACTCTTAGTTGGAGGCCCTAGTGAATTTGGGAGGAAGATCCAGAAAAGGACCCCCCAAGATAGGTATTTATTCATGTGGATTTCATGATCATCAAAAAACTATAAGATCACATAAGTAATTAATGGTGTAAGAAACAAGAGGAAGTGGAATACCTAGAAACAAAACACTATAATTCATCCAGTGGGGGATGAGTCTAGGGATATAGAAGAGAAAAAGGGCTTTGATGTTCCCATTACATCTCTTGTTTTCAATCCCTATGGTTCTGAAATGAAGGAGGGGTATGACATCATACAATAAAGAAAAAGGGATTACTAAAGTAGGTACCCCTTTTGCATGATCCTCCCATCCAACACTTTTTACAGGTAGAATAGGGGATGTGGGACGGGTGATGGGTGTCACCACCCAACCCAATGATTCACCTTCTACCTAAACTATTGTTGGTATCCTTGTCATGATAGGAATTTATAATAGAGAACATTATGAGGATTCCCCTTATTTAGTAGGCTAATAGTATGACCTCATTTTCCATGGTAATATATGATCAAGAGGAAATTATAATGTTCCCTATACTCACTATGATCACGCATATATGTAAGATTTTTATGATTCCTCATCTTGGTCCCCCCCTAAGACGAGGTATCTTAGTAAATAGGTTCCATACTATCAGTGGAATGAACAAGGGATAAATGGATATCTTTTTCATGTGAGAGTTGTTCTAGAAGAAGGTGGCTCATAAAAGTGAGGTGTGAGTGAATTTAATATTTCCCATGTATGGTATACCTAGTTGAGATAAATGTTCCTTTTGGAGATATAAGACCTAGGTAACGACACTTTGGTGAGGCCTTTCTCTAGGATACAATTATCTCCTCAAGAATTTTTGGATGACTTTAGCTCGTGTTTTGATTAGTTTAGGAGTCCTTATCCATCATAGTTTTGACTAATAAAGTGTTTTCTCTAATGTTTTTTGGTATTAAGGGACTCAAGGGAATCAACCCATCAATCGATACTAATTTCCCCTTAATTTTAAGGCTTACGTACCTACTAACAGTTTAAAAGACATGGGTTAGATAATTGGTAGAAAATATATTCAAGAGATATCGTCATCATTATGTCATGTAAAATGAGGACTTACAGGGTCCTATTTATAAGAATATTGGGTAACATGGGTGAAGAAGTCAGTATGAACATTTATCTCATGCAGGGGCTTCATGCGGGTGTGGCTACTGAAATTGCATCAGGCATTCTGGGCCAGTATTATCCTCTTGGTGAATAAGTGGGTGTTAATAGGTTTACCTAGGTGAGTTAAATAAATCAATATATCTCTTTTAATAATTTTTTGATTATATAATCATTTCATTCCCATCTAAAAAATGAGTGTCAACAAAATCCCCCATCCCTGAGATAAGTCCAATCAGAAGATGAGGTTGTCATCCCATAGAATAGAGAGGAAATGATATTAATGGAATCATCACCTATTGGTCCTCATGTATTTGGATATATCCACATTCTAGTTTTTTGAACATAATCTATATCACAATATAAAAAGTGGTGTGTTTCTATATAGTGCATAAGACAAGTGTATTGCTGGGTCGTGTAGTTATTCCACGTAGGTCATCCACATAGGTCATCCGCACCAGTAAACCATGTAGGTCATCTACATAGCTTTCCCAAATAGGAAAACCATGTCTATATATAGTATTGACAGTCCAGTGGTTCTTCCTTTATTATTCAATATTCTCTCAATCTCATTGTTCTAATCATTCAAATAGCCTTTTTCTCTTGTCTCACTTTTCATTCTCACATGAATTTTGGGGAATCCATTCAAACAATTACATAGTATTCCATATAGATTAATTAGATGTCATGAAGGAAGATATTATACAAATCCACCAATATTTGAATAGGGTATTCTCATAATGAAGGGATTAATTTTCTATATATAATGAAAACCTTTTCTGTGCTGAGGAGGGGAATCTCCGCACAACCCATTGGGATTCAAATTTTTTTGAATGATGCTTGAGTCGCAGTTCAATAGATCAAATTATTTATAGATTAACACATGTTAAAGATGGGGGAGATTATCGTTCAATGGGAAGTTGTAATTCCCTGACCCTAGTTACCCAGTGTCGGTGCTTTATTACATAACATTGGCATGATACAAGGAATCATGTCTCGAAAGACTGATCAATTTAGTATTATTGGAAACAACATACATACATATGTTCAATATTACAACATGAAAGGAAATAAAACAATAATTTGTTCTATTAGAAACATCCAAGTCTCCTAGATTATGCATGAAAGTCACTCATAGATAACTTCTTCATATCCTGGGAAAATGAAACATAAGAAAGGGGTGAGCTCAAATGATCAGTAAGGGTAAGCAATATAACAAAAGATAACATAAACATTATGCATGATGAATAATTAAAAACACACGTCTTTGCAAATAATAAACATGAACACTTTATGGCATGAATATGATCTGAGTAAATAATTCCATAGTCAAACATAGTCATCGGTATTCTACTTGTCGAAGAACCAAATGAACCATCAAAATTATCTTCATAATGAGGGAATGTATAATGTGGGATATTCTGAAACAACTTTTTAAAGTTTTGGCCAAGACATCTAAACATGATTTAGGCCTCGGCCAAAACCATATATCAATTTGGGAAAGGCCTCAGCCAATTCCATGACTAATTGTATCATGAGACCTACAGATGCATCATGGAGCTATAGTGGGCTCCACCCGTCACATACTAAGTCCAAAACATTCCTCATATGAAAAGAATGAAACATAACATAATCATTCGTATTAAAACTGGCATACGAAATGTTAATATTTTAACCATAATCCATGAATGATAAAAAAATAACTCATGCAGAGTCAAACTTATCACAAAACCTTAAATACAATATGGAATATTTGTATCATAATAAATCAAATTCAAAAAACTGTAAAATTAATCAAAGCATGTTGACATAGATGAAATCAAAACAATATGAGAGAAATATATCTTTCTATTTTGAAATAATTTAAGATTCACATAATTATAAAAGAAAAAATTTATTTTGAAAATATTTTTATAATCTTGTAAGGTAACCTTGATGAGGTTATAATGGTGGAAAATAGATGCACCCGTCATATACGTTAAAAAAACATTCTAACCTTAATTTTTTCTAAAAGGTCATAAAGTACCCAGTTTGGAAAATGACAGAAATATTCATTTCAAAACCTATAAGGTCAAATAAGGGTATAAATGAAATTAACCCATACTCTTGTAAATAGTAAATATTTTTTGAAATACATTTTAAAGAAAACACGGATGCAGATGATAAAGAGGTCCCAGTAGATACTTATGTAAAAACAAACTCGGATAATATAGATTTTGTGAAATTGGCCCTTTCCATGTAATTTTCCTTAGTCGATGGTATGTTAAACTCTTGTATAATAGTTAAAACATTTTTATTAAATTATACATGAACTATATACATAAATATGATACCATATATTATATTCTAATATTTCTTTGTTAATAATATTTTAGTATTATCATCGTTTTGGTTGTTAACTGACTCATTTTCCTTTATATTATTGGTTATGTCAGAATTGTTTGTTATGGATATGAGGTATTTTATTCATATCTATAATGATATTAAGTTCTTAAAAATTATTTTTAATCATCAAATGAAAATTATTCTGGAATGGTTATGATGGGGAAATGAATCTTATCGCATTCGTGGAGACAGTAATCCATACAGACACACAAGGGACAATATCATTGTTGGAGAAATTGTATTTAATTGGATGGTATATCATATATAAAGTATCATTAACATGTTATATTTATTATTTATATCAATTACACTCATTATTATACCCATCCAAATTATAAAGTGTTTGAATAACAAACTACACCACGATGTGGAGACGGTAAGCCGTATGTACGCATGTATGGTGACTTTTTCAATTATAGGATAGATAGAATAATGAATATGGTTGTAACAATTTTATAATAACATCACAGTATATAGAATATTATGGATTAATTATTTTAGAATAGAAACCATAAAGAAATAAGAAGTGGAAGAAGAATAGGACTTGAAAGAGGTGGGGAAATATTTACCTCTTCTTCGGGTTCTTCCTTCTAATTTGATCAAATGGGCTCCATAGGACGACTTTATGACCAAAGGAAGGACTCTAGGATAAAGGGAGGAAATCTGAGAGGATATTTGTGCAGTTTTTTGTCAAGCCAAAAGGCTTTGGAGGTTTGAAATTAAGAGAAGAGAAATTGACCTTTTTTAAGAGAGGTGATGGTCACTTTAGGAAAATCTTGAAATATTATTTTATAATAAAATCATTTTCAGTTTATAATGGATATAGAATAAATTATTTATAGAATAAAGTGGGGTGGGCCGAAAACATCTCAACTAATAGGTTTTAGATAGGTTTAAGTCATCATATTAACCTTATCCTTTAGATTTAACAAATAGTTAAATAGTTTGACACTTACCATGTCGCTTTGTATTTCTATATTATATGGTTAATAAACATACTATAACAAGACAAGATAACTCCATGTTCTTACTTATTAATATATATAACATTATATAAGTACTTTGGGTGAACCTTATATTTTTAGGAATATTATATCAATTAATAATATAGCATTTGTTTTAAAATCTCAATTATGTCAATTTTGAAACTATTTAGTAATTGATTTTTATGAAAGTGGTAAAAACATTATTTTCTTCAAATAAATTTTATTTAACCAATAATAACATGCCATATTAACTGATAAAATTATTTAAATTTATCATAAGTCTCAAATTACATTTATTTGGATATTTATAATATCAATTATTTTAATATTTCATTATTAAGGTAATTACTACATCATCATTGGGTCATAAATAAATTAAATTATATAATGTATAAAACTTACAAATAAAATACCATTTTGTAGGAAATATTTTTTATATTTCTAATGAATATTTATATTAAAACATATCAATTATATAACACCATATATAAATGTTTTACTAAAAGATACATGGTTTTTTTATTTTTCTCATTACTTTAGATAAATTAATGTAAAATGTCATTATCAATCCCATGTGTCTCTATGGGGTCCCCAAATAGACCTAAGGATTCCCTTTGTCGGACATGTATCAAAAAATAGGAATAGGACACATGTTAGGGTAATTTAATATTATGATATTGTTATCTGTTACACTTATTTACTGGATTTAACCTTTAACCATGGTAAATAAAATATTTATAGATGTAATTATTCATAATGTCTAAAAATAATAGTTACATATTTACACTATTTGATCCTCATGATTCCATATATGGAATCCATTTTTCCAAATTCAAAACACATAAGTGGAATAAATTAATTTAAAATTAATTCTCGTTGTCAAAATAAAAAGCATGTTTTTAAGAAATAATAACTTTTAAAAGATCGAAAATTTTTTATGTTCAGTTTTAATGTGAAATTACACACAATGACCTAAATTATATTAAATGATAAAATTATAATCTAATGATACTTTAAAACCACTCAAATGTATAATTTAACACTATAAATTATTTTTATTTAAAACCTCATTTTTAATTAAAATTTAATGTTATTCCTCAAAAATTGAATGCTTCTAGAAAAGTACCAAAAATCTACCATAAGCCAATTTTTATATTTCCAATTCAAAAATGAAGTCCAATTTGAAAGCTAAAATTTATAAAATTTTAAAAATTGGGTATTACTATTCATAACGGCTAGTTTTATTGGTCGCGGTGTGTTAGAATCTCGAAGTTTCATACAATGCAAGATATTGCATTATTCAAAAGGAAATGTTTTGTGGAAGGTTGAGGTGTTACAGTCTTCTTTCCTTCAAATAATGTTTTCCATGAAATTTCTATAATAATACCACATAAAATGATTCTCGTTGTTATTCATCATAAGTTCCTCGGGTTCCCACGTGGTCTCTTCCATCTTATGGTTTCTCCATACAAGTTTTACCGGGAAAGTTGTCTGGTTTCTCAACACCTGTTCTCTAGTATCAAGAATCTTGACAGCATTTTCACAATAAGAAAAATCAGGTTCCAGTTCAATTTTCTCATAGATGAGTACATGTGTTGGGTTAGGCATGCATTTTCTGAATAGTGATACGTAGAATACATCATGAACTTTGGCAAGACTTGGTGGCATTTCCAAACGCTAATCTACAACCCAAATTAATTCAAGAACAATGAAAGGTCTGATATACCTAGAACATAATTTATCCTTATTATTGAATCATATAACTCCCTTCTATGGAGATACATTTAAGAAAACATGATCTCCATCTTGTAATTCCAAATCCATCCTTCAGTTATCGGCATAGCTCTTCCACCTACTTTTAGTTACTTTGATCTGATTTTGGATAACCTTCACATTTTCCCTAGTTTCCTCAACATGCTCTGGGCCTATGAGTTTTCTTTCGCCAACATCATCCCAAAAAGATGGTGTGCGATAGCTATTTCCATATAACACTTCATATGGTACCATCTGAATACTTGAATGGATGCTATTGTTATAGGAAAATTCTATTAGCGGTAAATATTGATCCCACATACCTTGAAAGTTATGTGAGAAAGATCACAATATGACTTCTATGGTTTGAATAGTCCATTCCAATTTTCAATTAGTTTGAGGGTGGTAGGAAGTGCTGAAATGAGGTTCGGTATCCAGGGCCTTTTGAAGACATTTCCAGAATCTTGATGTAAACTGGGGATCACGATAAAAAACAATCGATAGTGGTACTCAATGAAGTATTACAACTTCATTAATATACAGTCATTCTCAATGTTCAAGTGGTAAATATTCTCTTATTGCAATAAAATGTACTGACTTGGTAAGAAAATCAACAATAACCCATATTTGTATCATTCCATTGAGGATTCTTTGGTATCCCCATGAAAATTTCCATCGTAATAGCATCCCATTTCCACTCAGGTATGTGAAGAGGTTGCATGACTCCCTGAGGCTAGTGCCCTCCAAATTTTACTTGTTGAAAAACCATACGTCTTGACACAAAGTCAACAATATACCTATAGATGTTGTCCAACAAAAAATGTTCCTTCAAATCTCTATACATCTTGGTGCACCCAAGGTGTATATAGAAATTAGAGATATGGGCATTATCCAATAATTCACTTTTTAGATCACGTATATTGGGAACACCAAGTCACTTCCCAAATTTCAAAAATCAATCATCATATATAAAGTCACTCAATATTTTATCATTAATAGCTTTAATATTATTTTGAAACTCTTTATCATCAGTCTGAGAACTCTTTATCCTTTCTAATAAAGATGGTTTTGCAACCATTGGAAAAAGACTTGACTTTTCACCTTTAATGGTTATTCCCATATAAAGTTTTACAAGATCCATGAAAATATGATCCTTTTAAACTCTAATCTTGTTCAAAACACCTTGATTCTTTCTGCTCAAATCATCTACCACCTTATTTACCTTTTCTATGCCGTAGGGTATAGTGAAATAATAATAATTTAGTAGTTCAATCCATCGTCTTTGCCCCATGTTGAGTTCTTTTAGTGAGAAAATATACTTCAAACTCTTGTGATCATTATAAACCTCACATTTTTTACCATAGATATAGTGTCTCTATATTTTTAGAGCAAAAATTATAGTTGCTAACTGAAGATCATGAGCAAGATAGTTTTGCTCAGGAATTTTTTCTACTGTGATGCATAAGAAATAACTCAATCATTCTTCATAAGGACACAACCAATTCATTTCTTTGAAGAATCACAATAAATAACAAACCCATCAAAGAATTAATCAATCTTACTCCTTGGGTTACATATTCATTCTGCAGCTTGCCTTGCTAACCTTGTAACATTAGCGTCATATTTTGTGACATTATCATCCTCCTTTTTTTCTCACACTCAAAAATTGGATTTCCATATATGCTCGATGATCAAGAGGAAAGTATTTTTCTATGGAAATCTCTTTAAACTAACACCATCCCTTGTTTTATACTTCTTCATCTTCCTTTTTTTTTTGGATTAATGACCACCATTGATCCGTATCTCCCATGAGGCAATAAACTGCGTTGAAAACATTCTCCCTTTTTCTACTCCCCAATGCATGAAATATTTTCTCTATGGAACTTATCCATTTCTCAGTTACTAATGGACTTTTACTCCCATTGAATTTCAGTGGTTTTTTCCTCATGAAGCGGTCTAACATAGATCCTCTACATTGTGGATCAGGGTGTTTTATACTGGTAAGGTTATTATTCATAACCTGAGTGAGTTGTCCCAATATGGTGATTAGCTGATCAGCTCCAATTGCATCACCATCTCCACTATAATAATCTTGAGTAGGAGGGAAGCCCTTACATGGATTACATGTGCTGATATGGTTTCCATTTTATCCCCAATGCCCCATTTCTAAATTGTGGCATACATTAGATTAGTTTATGAAGCGCAATACAAAATTCTGAACTTCAAAAACACTTAAAAAAATTGAACAGTTTATGGATATAATCAATAATCATAAAAAATATTTTCTTTGAGGAAGTATATACTCATAAACCCTTCATAATGGTTTGTAAAGAAAACTATAATTATCCTAAGCATATTCCCCAAGATTGTCGTAACCAAGAGTGGAGCAAGTCCCATTGTCGTGCACCAGGTCTCATTCACGTCTAGCTCAAAGAGGTGTTTTCAGGTTTTACCCCTCAGTACATCTGTGCCAGAACTATCTCTACATGCATGTATCTAGAAAAATATGTATTTCTTGGAAAAATCACAAAATCACTATGGTACCAAAATTCTAGGATGTTCTTATATACTAATCCTCAATGTATATCTTAGTGTAATGTGCTATAATCAGAGTTTTCCTAATTCTACATTCCATGTTCTGTACTAAAATTCCTGGGAAAATAACTATAACACCCCGACCCTAGTTACCTAGAGTTGGTGCTCTATTACATAACATTGGCATGATGAAAGGATTCATGACCCAAAATAATTATCTATTTAGTATTATTGGAAATAAAATACATACATAAGTTCAACATTACAACTTGAAAAGAAATAAAACACTAATTTGTTCGATTAGAAACATCCAAGTCTCCTAGATTATGCCTGAAAGACACTCATAACTAACATCTTCATATCCTGCGAAAATGAATCATATAAAAGGGGTGATCTCAAACACTCAGTAAGGGAAAGAAATATATCAGAAGATAACACAAACAATATGTATGATGAATAATTAAAAACATGTGCCTTTACAAATAATAATCATGAACACTTTATGGTAGGAATATGAGTTGAGTACATAATGCCATAAAAACTCATATCCTTGGTTATTCTACTAGTCGAATAACCACATGAACCATAAAAATTATTTTCATAGTGAGGGAATGTATAATTCCGGACATTTTGAAACATCATGTAAAGGCCATGGCCAAGAAATATAAAAATGATTTAGGCCTCGGGCAAAACAATATATCATATTAGGAAAGGCCTCACCAATTCCAAGTCTAAGTGTCTCAGGAGATCTAGCGATGCATCATGGAGCTATAGCGGGCTCCACCCGTCACATACTAAGTCCAATACATTCCTCAAATGAAAAGGATGAGACATAACATAAAAATTCATATTAAAACTATCATACTAAATGTAAATACTCTTACCAGAAACCGTGAATGAAAAAAATAACTCATCCACATTCAAACATGTCAAAAAAACCTTAAATGAAATATGGAATATTTTTAACATAATAAATCAACTTCAAACAAGTGTAAAATTTATCAAAGGATTCTCACATAGATGAAACAAATACTATATGAGAGAAATATCTCTTTCAATTTTGAAATCATTTAAGTGTCAAATAATTATAAAATAAATAATTTATTTTGAAAATATTATTATAAGATTGTATGGGAAGCTTCGATGATGTTATAATGGTGGGAAAAAGCCGCACCCGATGTATAATTTAAAAAAACATTCTTACCATAATTTTGTTGAAACAGTCATAAAGTACCTTGTTTGGAAAACGACAGAAAGATTCCTTTCAAAACATATAAGGTCAAATAAATGTATAAATGAAATTAACCCATTTTATAGTAAATAGTAAAAATGTTTTGAAATGAATTTTTAAGAAAACACAAATGTCGGTGATAAAGAGGTCCCAATAGATACTTACAAAAAAAAACCTGAAATAATAAAGAGATTTTGAAATTAACCCTTAACTTGTACTTTTTCTTAGTCCATTGTATGTTAAAAAAATATATAATAGTTAAAAAATTGCTATTAAATTATACATGGACTATATACATAAATATGATATCATATGTGATCTTCTAATATTGCTTTGTTAATAATATTTTAGTAGTATCATCATTTTGGGTGTTAACTGACTCATTTTCCATTATATGATTTGTTACATCAGCTATGTTTGTTATGGATATGATGTATTTGATTCATATCCAGAATGATATTGTATTCTTAAACATTATTTTTATTCATCAAAGGAAAATTATTTTTGAATGGTTACGATTGGGAAATGAATCTCATCGCATTCGTGGTGATGGTAAGCCGTACGTACGCACGAGAGACAATATCATTGATGGATAAATCATATTTAATTGGATGGTATATAATATATACAGAATCATTAACATGTTATATTTGTTATTTACATCACTTATACTCATTATTATAGCCATCTAAATAATGAATTGTTTGAATAAAAAACTACACCAAGACGTGGAGACGGTAAGCCATACGTACACACGTATTGTGAATTTATCATTTATAGGATGGATAGAAATTTGAATATTATTGTAAAATATTTAAAATAACATCACAGTATATATAAGATACTGAAGTTAATATTTTTTAATGGAAACAACAATGAAAGAGGAAGTGGAAGAAGAAAACATCTTGAAAGAGGTGGTGAAATATTTATCTCTTCTCAGAGTTCTTCTTATTTATTTGATCAAAAAGGCTCATCAGGCATACTTTATGACCAATGTAAGGACTCTATGATTAATTTAGAAAAGTTGGTTGGATATTTGGGAAGGGTTTTTCTGATCAAAAAGGCTTTGAGGTGTGAAATTAAGAGATGGTGATGTTCCCTTTTATAAGAGATGTGAGGGTCACTTTAGGAAAAGCATGAAATATTATTTTATAATAAAATAATTTTCGGTTTCTAATGATTCCAAAATAAATAATTTATCATCTAATGTGGAATGTTTATAAAACATATCAAACAATTGGTTTTATATAGTTTTAGGTCACCGTATTAACCTTATCTTTTAGATATAACTTTTAGTAAAATAGTTTGACACTTACCATGTCTCTTTGTATTTTTATATTATATGGTTAATAAATATAAAATAACAAGACAATAGAACCCCATGTGGTTTATTATTAATATATATAACCTTATCTAAGTCATTTCGCCGATCCTTATATTTTTACCAATATAAGATCAATTAATATTATTGCATTTGTTTCAGAAACTCAATTATGAAAATTTTGATACTATTTAGTATTTGATTTTTTTAAATCCATTAAAACATTATTACTTCGAATAAAATATATTTAACCAACCCTATAATGTAATATTAACCTATAAAATTAGTTTAATTTATTAGTAGTCTCAATTTAAATTTATTTGGATATTTATAATATCAATTATTTTAATATTTCATTATAAATGTAATTACTACATCATCACTGTGTCATAAATAAGTTAACATATTTAATGTCTAAAAATTATAAATAAACTAAAATTATTTTTGGAAATATTTTTATCTTTCTAATGAATATTTATATTCTAAAAGAGAAATTATATTACAACATATAAAAATGTTTGACTAAAATATACATTCTTTTGTTATTTCTGTCTTTACTTTATATTAATTAACGTAAAATGCCATTTTAACTCCCATGTGGATCTATGGTGTCCCCAAATTTACCCAAGGATTCCCATGGTCATAATTGTAACAAAAAATATGTATTTTACACATTTTATGATAATTTAATATTATTATAATATTATTCATTACCCTTATTTACCGGATTTACCCGTTAACCACGGTAAATAATATATTTTCTGATGTAATTATTCATAATTTATAAAAATAAAAGTTACCAATTTACACAATTTGGACATCCTGATTCCGAATATGGAATCCATTTTTTCATATTCAAAACACAAAAAGTAGAAGAAATTAATTTAAAAATAATTCTCATTGTCAAAACAAAAAGGCATGTTTTTATGAAATAATAACTATTAAAAGATCGACACTTTTTATGTTTAGTTTAAATGTGAAACTACACAAAATGACCTAAATTATATTCAATGATAAAATTATAATATAATAATACTTTAAAACCACTCAAATGTATAATTTAACACTATAAATGTTTTCGAATAAAAAAGTATTTTTAAATTAAAATTTAGTATTATTCATCAAAATTTGAAACTTTTCAAAAAATTATCCAAAATTCACCCTAAGATAATTTTGATATTATGAATTCAAAAATGAAGTCTATTTTGAAAAATGAAATTTATTAAATTTCAAAAATTGGGTATTACTATTCCTAATGGCTAGTTTGATTGGTCGTGGTGTGTTAGAATCTTGAAGTTGCGTACAATGCATGCTATTGCATTATTCAAAGGGAAACGTACCGTGAATGATTGGGGTGTTACAAAAGTTCATTATAATTTTAAAATATTAAGGGAATTTAATTTTTTTCCCAATAATATATATCTATATCCTTATCCTCACTGTAACAATAACATAATACTGAATCAGAATCATTTGGTTTAATTTTATTTTGTCAATGTGTTGTAATTAAAACTATAGTAATAAGGAAGTGATCTTTTTTTCCTTGGTATTTGTTCCTACAGCGCTTGGTTTGACATTTTCTAGATTCACATGGAAGACCCTATAAGCTATGTGTCTTTTGTTTCATCTCCCCAATTTTTCTTTAATCAGATATAAGGGGGAGATATTGATAATTATTTGGATTTTTTATTTACCTCAATTTGCGGGTTTTTGAACTAAAAAGATCTATTTTTATATTTTTTTATTGATCATTTTTTACTAAATCATTCAGAGTTCATGTCTAGAGAGTTGAGACTATACATCTACCAATAGTTTAATTTGTGATTTTTTTTCTTAGTGGGCATTAAATCTCCTTCTATTGGTATTTTAGTGTATTGCAATATAAACTAATACAACTGAATTTTTAGGTCACAAATATTGATAATGAGTTAAGGGATGACTACCTAAGAAGGGATTTTTATCCAAGAATGTTCCGACATTCTTCAGGTAAACAAAAAGGGTAATATTAAGCCGTGATTTTTTTATTTTTTATATCTAAAACATGATATGGGATATGTATGGAGTAAATGATCATGATAATGTTAGAAAATTAGTTTCCATCACAATGTTGTTGGGAAATACCAATATATAAGAGGTTTTTACTAAGGATTAATGTTCATATAGCAGATAGTCCTTTTGAGGGCGACATATGAAAATCCAGACTAGGGTGTATCAATACATAGTCAAAACAATGATGCCCGTATTAATCATACATTCCATCACCGATATCCGGGGAAACCATATGAGGGATAAAATCTGTCATGATCAGAAATGGATGTTTTTATGGGGTATGTGGTTAAATATGGAAGGAGAATTTCATGTCCAAATATACCCAAAATTGGGATAAATGTTTCCAAAATTGGTCTATCTCATATCCATTGAAGGGAATTTTTTTATATAATTGTTGGTCCAAAGATATAGGATCTGGGATTACCTAAATATCTCAAAAATTAAAGAATCAGACTAAATAATGTTCTAGAATATATTCCCCACATTGATCGAATTTGTGTGTGGGGAGGAGGAAATTATTTTGAATGCAAGATCACCAACAGCATGAAAACCTATACTGGACACTCCTACATAGATCTATAATTTACTTGGGAGAGTGTGGATATTTTTATATTATGTCTAGACCATTATGTGGGATATAGGTGTCACTATATATCTCATCAATGAGAAAATAAATCTACACATAATTATTGGATGTATTTGTGGTGGAATAAAAACTACCAATATATTGGTCTTCTTTAGAGAGGGATATAGTAGTGCAACATTTTTTATCTCTCTGGATACATCAACCATGATGTTTAACATCATTCCGTAAAGGAATTTTGTGTTCCTTTTATAGTATTTCATATAGGAACATGCTAACCCTACCAAGAAATGATATGCCTCGATCATGAAGGGAATCCCTTTTGAAAACTCAGAATATAATGTGGGATATGCTCGGTGTGAGAAACAATGAATGGAAACAACATCTTTCACCACAAAGAGTTTATTAAAAGATATGAAAGGATATTTTTATTCAATTGATGGATGGATCAGGATGTTGGATCTTTTTGTTTCTACGTATCTCATAGGCGTGAGAATTAGGTCGTATATTGTTTTAAGGATGCTTATCAACAAATGATGGGAATTGAACATACATTTTAGAATTTTTCATTAAGAATGAATAGTGTATTTTTGTTTTCAATCATACTATGAGGGCCATAAGTATAATAACTATTAGCTAAATAGGGTTTACTAGGCCAATGATATTCTGACACACATCAATCATTAAAAAGGAAAATGAAAACCTTGATATTCGGGTTCCCAGATGGGCAGAAATGATATGGGTCAAGTGTGTAAGGAGTGATAGTAGAACCTTTTAAAACATATTACTCTAACATATAATTTTTAGAACTTATTGATATAGAAGTGGTTTCTATTAGGGATGAATGTGTCTCTGGTGGACAGGTCATTTGAGGGAGACTTATGCAATGCCAAACTAGGGAAAATCAATGTATAACCAAGACAAAGATGTCATGTGGAATGAAACATTATATCACCTATGAGCATAAAATTACTATAGAGAGATAAAATTTCGTATTATATGAATTATTATGTATGGAAGTAATGTTTCTTAGTACAACTGAATAATTTGGACCTACATTAGACATGGAGAGTGAGGTTGCGTACATATATTTAATTTTACAGGAGAGGAATCATTTTTCATATTTTTTTGTAGGGACTAGAACATAAGGTTTGGAAATCAAAATATATCCTATTTAGATGTGATTCATGATATACATAGTTATGAAATTTGGTTGTGGTAGGAGACCAGCACTAAGGATTCTGATCCACTCAAGAACGCACTAAAATTTCGTTTAGTTTAACGTCATGCAACAAGAATGTGAACTATGAATTTTTATATCATGTGGTAGGGAAGTTTTCAAACTGTTTAACATCATATGTCTAGGATGTTAGGATATATAGTGTAAATTCATATAGCTCAGACTATGGTACCTTTTAGTATTAGGATTTATTACTAGGAACCATTGGACATGCCTTTTAAGGTCTTACAATGAAGAGAATTTGGGAAAAAATTTTATTTAATAAATCTAGGACTAGGCTCAATGATTAAAAAAATTATATCTTGAGAAACCGTTCATTGGTATAAGACTTAAAAATATCTCCATCCGTCAAGATCAAGTGATAATGACCATTAGAGTTGACCTAGTGTGTGCCATAAGGTCCCTCCCACTTTGGTAAAAGATTTGGAAGTTTCTTTCTTGGTATCATCAGGGTCCCGGGGACCAGTACCAGTTCCCCTTGGAGGAATGAGAGGAATTGAAATTTATTTCCAATTTCTGGTGCTATCATATTTTGATGGAGCTATATTTTATATAAGGTATAGTCTTTTCTTATTTAGCCACTCCAATTCATCTACTTGTTTTTCGAATTTCTCATATGTGGATAATTGATCATAGATTTAAAAGAGAAGTGAGGGAAATTAGACCCCAATGGTCATGATTTCTTTTTGTGTATATAATTGTATACTATGTAATCCATGTGACCATGTGAGTTGTATTTTTTGTAAGCCCACAAGGCATGAAAGGTCTGGTAAAGGAAATAATATTTATCACTTTCATCATTTTCTAGAGTATATTTGATATGATATTTTTGAAGGCGTATATTTATTCATTATCCAATGAATGATAGAAAAAAAGGGTTGGATTTGATATTATACTTCTGGTACATCCTCCCCAACTCCACATAATATAAAATTTTATCATTGTCCATAAATATCATATGAGGGACACCAAATCTACTAATGATGATTTCTTTCACAAATCTGATTATTATTTTGGTCCAATCATATTTTAAGGGTGTTACTTCAACCCATTTAGATATGAATTCTGTTGTAGTGAGGATGTATTTTAATTTCATAGTTGTAACTAGAGAATATGACCCCAAAAATTCCATTCCCTATACAAAAAACGTCCAAAAGTATTTTTTATCTTTGTAGAAACTCTAAGGGTTGATGGATAAAGTTTGTGTGCACTTGGTTGGAATGATCCCATTTAGTGAAATTTTTTCCACTACGTGTCATTGATAGATTGAAATATATAACCCTTTATATTTACTAGGAAATCTAGAACCATGATTAGTGGGAACATTAAGCCTCTATATGTACTTCACCATGGAAAAAATATTTTTTTTACTTGTAAATGCAATTGACAAGGACTTTGTCGGAGCCACATTTATAATAGAATTTCTAGTTATTTAGGTCATCATAAAGAGTAATGTTGGTTGACCATTATTTTTTTTCTCATTTACATCTATATACAATGATATTTCTCCATTTTTATGTTAGTATGCAATGTTAATCATCCAACCAGTTGAAGGAAATTCTGGTTCAGGGATGGAGTTAACCTCATAGATTTAATAAATTTCAATATAAACAAAAGATGATAAAATTTTTTGGTATGAAATTAAAATAACACTTCATCTTGTTTTGGATATTCCAGAGATGTATATTTAACTTTCAACTCATCATCCTTGTAATTTTTTGATTGTGGGATGTGAGTCAATGTCAGATCTCAACATATTTCTACCATTATTCCTGAAACATTGTCAATAGGGGGCATCACCTACTTTTGAATGTAATAATCAATGTTGATCTACAAGATTAACAATTATGAATCACCTTTTACCTTTAAGTTATTCACACCAATTCGAAGTTCCAACTCTATCCCAATAAAGATGGCTGAAATTTTGTTACTCGTTATTTGTGAAACCTACTGATTATATAAATGATTATGGAAATACATCCATTTTTGAGGAGATGAGCATGACTCCCAAGCCAGCTTTATTGAGCATGGGTTCTTCTACCCTCTTCCATGTTGGGATTCTTGATGTGCTATCAAAATAAATATCCCAATATATTTGGAGCCTCTTGAATAGGAAATATTATATCATTTGAAAATTTAGTATCTAATAATTTTTTTGGTAAATGATTATTTCACTAGGAAATAAACTAGTGACTTCCCTTTTACCAATTTCCGAGGCATCAATCGAATGTTATACTACTGTAAGTTGACTTCCCGACATGCTAGAATTTTGATCAATATAAGATGTATTAGGATGTATTTGATCAATTTACTATGCATGAAAAAATGGACCTCATGATAATATAGGGAGTGTCTAAGAATCTAGAAAATAAAGAATTATGTTATCCTACCTTTCATGATATAAGAATAAAATGTTTCACTATCATACATAGTTCAAATGAGATAATATAGGATGTTTTCATTCCTATAATCATTACTTTGTGCAGGCCAAGAACCCAAATATCTTTTTAAGGATTTCACATAAAAAATGTGCAGCATCCCATCAAAAGGAGCCATTATCAATGGTGGAATCAAATGGTATTTCTTAATACATAAAAATGCTTACTTGAAGTCATCATTCCACTGATATATTACACACTTTTTCATCAACCTTGTAAGGTATAATATCTTTCCATTAGGTTTTATATGAATTGTAATATATAAGAAACAGTTCCCCATGATCCCTTGAACACGTTGAGATTTCAAGGAGGTCACATTATAGAGATTTTTATCTCTTCTTAGGATATACTTTGGCACCCTGAAGACATACCACGAAGATGCAAAACCTTCCGAAGGTTGATTAAAAAGCTCATATCAAGGGGTTCATCACTAAGCTATGCAATAATAATTTATTGAATATGGTGTCAAGATCATCTAAGTGGTTATAAAAGAATAAGAACATAACCATCAAATAAATGGAATAACATTCGATATTCCATCAAAAAAAATGCATGAATATGTGACGCATTGAATGTTGGTATGTAGCACCATCATTTATCACACAAAATGGAATTATCGATAAAAATATACCACAGGGGGTGATCAGAATGATTTATCCTCCTCATATCCACATGCCATTCATATTTGGTTGTATCCTGAATATAAATACACAAAGGAAAGAGAAAAATATCTAACCACGATGTCAACTAGTATCTCCATGATAAAAATTGTAAAATCAGATTTTTATATAATGCCAATTGGAAACTATGAAGTTGATGGATGTAACGCCCCGACCCCAGTTACCTAGAGTCGGTGCATTATTACATAACATTGGCATGATCACAAGAAAGATCAAATATCGAAAGACCGATTGGTTTAGTAGCCTTGGAAACACTAGATCTATTCATAAGTCTTACATTACATTATAATAATGAAAACTACAACAACATATTTACTTCATAGTCCACACTAATATCCCCAAATACTATCCCTACATGTCATTCATAAATTACTTCTTCACATCCTGGGAAAAATAAAACATTGAAGGGGGTGAGCTCAAATGCCCAGTAAGGATAACAATATAGCGGAAACTTTTATAAATAAGAATAAACATTTAAGGAAATGTATAACTAAAACAAAAGCCTTTTAAACTTGAACATAAACATAGTATGGAAAAAATGAAATAATGCCATTTACATATTCACATGGATATTCTACTAATCGAATAATCACATGCAATATCAATAACCACATTCAAAATGATAGAATGCATATTTTCCAGACTATCATAACCACATATCCAAGGCCTCGTCCCAAGACTAAATATAAGATTTTTCCAAGGCCTTGTTCCAAGACACTAGTTTGTCTCATGAGACCTACCGATCCATCGAGGAGCTATAGCGGGCTCCACCGGTCACATATTAAGTCCAATGCATTCCCATATGAAAAGGTTTAAACATAACATAAACATTTATATTAAAACTAGCATACAAAATGTAAATAATTCATCCATAAACTATGAATGGTATAAAAATAACACATCCACAATCAAACAAATCAAAAAACCTTCAATACAATACAGAAGTTTTGTATCATAATAAATCAACTTCAAATAATCATAAAATCCATCAAAGGATGTTGACATAGATGAAATCAAAACACTTTCTAGAGAAATATCTCTTTCTATTTTGAAATCATTTAAGAGTCATATATTTATAAAATAAAACATTTTCTTTGAAAATATTCTTATATGCTTGTAAGGGAAGCTTCAACCATTTTATAATGGTGGAAAATAGTCGCACCCTCCATATAAGTTAAAAAAACATTCTTACCTTAATTTTTCCGAAAAGGTTAAAAAGAACCTTGTTTGGAAAACGACAGAAAGATTCTTTTATAAACCTCTTATAAAAAGTCAAACAAGGGTATAAATGTATTTAACCCATATTCTTGTAAATAGTAAAAATGTTTTGAAATACATTTTTAAGAAACATGAATGTGGATGATAAAGAAATCCTAGTAGATTATTACGTATAAACAACCTCGGATAATGAAGAGATTGTGAAATAACCATTAACTTGTACTTTTCCTTGGTTTGGGTAGGTTAACCTCCTGTATAATGGTGAAATAATTGTTATTAAATTATACCAGAATCAAATACATTAATATGATATCATATATGTTCTTTTAACATTTATTTGTTAATAATATCTTAGTATTATCGTTGTTTTGGGTGTTAACTTAATCATTTTATTTTATATGTTTTGTTACGTAAGCTGTGTTTGTCATGGATAGGTTTTATATTATTCATATCCAAAATGATATCAAGTCCTTAGATACTATTATTAATCATAAAATGATAATTATACTTGAATGGATACGATGGAGAATGAATCTCATCGCGTTCGTGGAGACGGTAGTCCGTACGTACGCATGAGCGACAATATCATTCTTTTGATATTAAAATAATATATAATTGGATGGTATATCATATATAAAGAATCATTATCATGTTATATTTATTATTAAATGATTTATACATCATTATTATACCCATCCATATAATAATTTATTGAATAACAATTACACCATGACGTGGAGACGGTAAGCTGTACATACGCACGTATGGTGACATGTTTTTCAAAGTATGGATAGAATACTGAATATGGTTATACCATATTTATAATAACATCACCGTATATATAATATACTGGAGTTATTATTTTAGAATGGTAATAACAAAGAAGGAAGAAGTGGAAGAAGAAAGGAACTTGGAAATGGGTGGTGAAATCATTACCTCTTCTTCGGGTTCTTCCTTTTGATTTGATCAAAAGGGCTCTTAGGTTGGCTTTCTGACTAAAGGAAGGACTCTAGGATGAATTGAGGGATGTTTAGAGAGTATTGGGGAAGAGTTTGGCCGAACCAAAAGGCTTTGATGGTGTGAATTAATGAGAAGAGGGAGTTCCCTTTTATAAGAGGGGTGAGGGGCACCTTATGAAAAGCTAGAAATATTATTTTATAATAAATTTATATTCGGTTTCTAATGTCTCCAAATTTGATTATTTAAAGGTTAAGGTGGGGATGGGTCGAAAACCACTCAACAAATAGAATTTAGACAGGATTGGGTTACTATATTAACCATAACATTATGTATTAACTCTTAGTTAATTAGTTTCAATTTTACAATGTCTCTTTTTATTTTTATATAATATGGTTAATAAACAAACTATATACATCCAAGCGACCCCAAGTGGTTCATTAATGATACACCTATCATGATATAAGTCTCTTGTATGAACCAGAGATTTATATAAATTTAATATCAATTAATAATATAATATTTGTTTTAAAAACTCTTTTATGTCACTTTTGACACTATTCAATAATATATTTTTGTAAAAATCATAACAGAATGATTACATCGAAAAAAGTTAACTAAATCATTTATAACATGTCATATTAACCTTGAAAATTAGTTTAATGCATAAAAAGTCTCAAATTATATTTATTTGGGTATCTACAATATCAATCATTTTAATTTTTCAATATTATTGTAATTACAGCATCACCATTGTGTCATAAATAAATTATATTACATAATTTCTAAAAATTATAAATAAAATACCATTATGTCAAAAATATTTTTATATTTCTAAAGAATATTTATAGTAGAAAATCCAACATATATAACCCTATGTAAATTTTTTTTCTAAACGATATATGCTTGTGTCATTTTTGTATTCATTTTAACTTAATTAAAATAAAGTGTCCCTATCATTTACAAGTGGCACCATGGGGTCCCAAAAGCGACACAAAGATGCCCATGGTCAGACATGTATCAACCAATAAGGTTAGGACATGTTTTAGGGTAATTTTTTATTATTATAGTATTATTTTTTAACCCTTATTTACTAGATTTACCCTTTAACCATGGCAAATAAAATAGTTACCGAAGTAATTATTCAAAATGTATAAAAATAAAAGTTACCTATTTACACAATTTGAACATCGTGATTCCAAATATGGAATACATTTTTCCAAATTCAAAACACAGAAGTGGAAAAAATAAATTTAAAATTAATTCCCGCTGTCAAAACAAAAAGAGTGTTTTTAAGATATAATAACTATCAAAAGATTGATAATTGTTTATGTTCGGTTTAATTTTGAAATTATGTATAATGACCAACATTGTATAAAATGGTAAAAATATATTCTAAATATACATTAAAACCACTCAAATTCATAATTTATCAATATAAATTATTTCGATTAAAAAAGTTGTTTTTAATTAAAATTTAGTAATTTTCACTATTCATCAAAATATTAAAGTTATCCGAAAAGTACCAAAATTTCACCTTAGGCTAAATTCGATACTATGAATCCAAAAATGAAGTCCATTTTGAGAGATAAATTTTCTAAAATTTTAAAAAGTCAGTATTTCTATTCATAAAGGCTAGTTTGATCGGTTGTGGTGTGTGTTAGAACTCGATGTTGCGTACAACACACGCTATTGCATTATTCAAAGAGAAGCATACCGTAGAAGCTTGGAGTGTTACATTCTCCCCTCCTTCAAATAATTTTGTCCTCGAAATTTCTAGAATACTACCGCATGAAAATACTTGGGTGGTTCTTCATCATAAGTTCCTCGGGTTCCCACATTTCCTCTTCCATGTTATGGTTTCTCCACAAACCTTTTACCAGACGCGTCCTCCGGTTTCTCAGTATTTGTTCTCTCGTATCATGAATCGTGATGGGCTCCTCACAATAAGATAGATCGGGTTCCAGTTCCAATTCCTCATAGGTGAGTACATGCGTTGGGTCAGGCATGTATTTCCTCAATAGAGATACATGGAACACATCGTGATCTTTGGAGAGACTTGGTGGCATTGCCAATCGGTAAACTACAACCCCAATTCGTTCTAGAATTTCGGAAGGTCCGATGTACCTGGGACTCAATTTACCTTTCTTACCAAAACATATGACTCCCTTCCATGGAGATACCTTCTGGAAAACAATATCACTGAATTGAAATTCCATATCTTTCCTTCGATTATCAGCATAGCTCTTTTGCCTACTTTGAGCTACTTTGATGTGATTTTGGATTACCTTCACCTTTTCCATCGTTTCATCCACCAGTTCTGGGCCTACAAATTTTCTTTCACCAACGTCATCCCAATATGTTGGTGTGCGAAATCTATTTCCGTATAACGCTTCATATGCTGCCATCTGAATACTCGAATGGAAGCTATTGAAATAGGAAAATTATACCAGAGGTAAATATTGATCCCACATACCCTGAAAGTCAAGTGAGCAGGTTCTCAACATGTCTTCTATGGTTTGAATAGTTCGTTCTGATTATCCATCTGTTTGAGGGTGGTAGGCAGTGCTCAAATGAAGTTCAGTATCCACGGCTTTCTGAAGACTTTTCTAGAATCTCGAAGTAAAACACGGATCATGATCAGAAACAATCGATAGGGGTACTACATGAAGTCTCAAAACTTCATTAATATATAGTCTTTCTAGTGGTTCAAGTGGTAAATCTTCCCTTATAGAAAGAAAATGTGCTGACTTGGTAAGACGATCAAAAATGACCCATATTTCATCCTTCCTTCTAGGAGTCTTTTCTATCCACATGACAAAGTCCATTGTAATATTGTCCCATTTCCACTCCGGTATGGGAAGAGGTTGCATGACTCCTCCAGGCTGTTGCCTTCCAGCTTTCACTTGTTGACAAACCATACATCTTGACACAAAATCAGAAATCTCTCTCTTCATGTTGTCCCACCAAAAATCTTCCGTCAAATCTCTATACATTTTGGTGCTCCCAGGGTGTATAGAGAAATTGGAACTATGAGCATCATCCAACAATTACCTTTTTAGATCAGGTATATTGGGAACACAAAGTCTCTTCCCAAATTTCAAAATTCCATCTTGATACACAAAGTCTCTCAATCTCCCATCATTCATATCTTTAATCTTTTTTTGAAATTCTTCATCATCGGTCTGAGAACTCTTAATCCTTTCTAGTAAAGATGGTTTGGCAACCATTTAAAAAAGAACTGATGTTTCACCTTCCATGGTTATTCCCACGTTCATCTTCAATAAATCCATGAAAATTGGATCTATTTCAATTCTCATATTGTTCAAAACTCCATGGTCTTTTATTCTCAAAGCATCTGCCACCTTGTTTGCTTTCCTCAGGTGGTAGTGTATCGTGTAATCATAATCCTTGAGTAATTCAAGCCATCTCATTTTCCTCATGTTGAGATCATTTTGTGAGAAAATATACTTCAAACTCTTGTGATCAGTATAAATCTCACATTTTTCACCATAGAGGTAGTTCCTTCATATCTTCAAATAAAATATCACAGCTGCTAACTCGAGATCATGGGTAGGATAGTTTTTCTCATTAATTTTCAATTGTCGTGATGCAAAGGCAATAACCCTATCATTCTGCATAAGGACACAACCATGTCCTTTCTTTGATGCATCACTATAAATAACGAACCCATCATTCCCCAATGGTAGATTCAATATAGGATCATTTACTAATATTCTCTTCAGTTCTTCAAAACATTATTCACACTTTTTGTCCAAACAAATATAACCCCTTTACGTGTGAGCTTCGTTAATGGGTTATCCAATCGGGAAAAATTATGGATGAAACGTCGATAATAACCTGCCAAACCAATAAAACTGCGTACCTCAATTTAACTCGTAGGTGCTGGCCATTCATGGATTGCCTTGGTCTTAGAAGGATCAACAGAGATTCCATCTTTAGAGAAAATATGGCCAAGAAAAGAAATCTCATGAAACCAGAATTCACACTTGCTAAACGTCCCATATAATTCATGTCTTCTCAGAGTCTTCAGGATAATGCGCAAGTGACTTTAATGATCCTCGTAGCTTTTAGAGTATACCAAGATATCATTAATAAATACCACCACAAATTCATCTAGATATTCCTTGAAAACTCTATTCATCAGATCCATGAATACAGAGGGTGCATTAGTCAATCCAAAAGGCATTACAGTAAACTCATAATGCCCGTACCTGGTTCGAAATGCTGTCTTCGGAATGTCTTCCTTCTTCACACACAACTGATGGTATCCAAATCGAAGGTCAATCTTTGAAAAGTAGTGAGCTCTATGCAGTTGGTCAAATAAATCATCAATGTGAGGTAGGGGATACTTGTTCTTTATTGTTATAGCATTGTTCTACCTGTAGTCGATACATAACCTCATATATCCATTTTCTTTTTATCAAAAAGAACACGGGCTCCCCATGGAGAAACACTAGGGAGAATGAATCCCTTATTACTCAATTCCTCTAGTTGTTTCTTTAGTTCAAGTAATTCTACAGTGGCCATTATATAAGGGGTCTTCAATATAGGCCTTGATCCAGGATTTAAATCAATGGAAAACTCAACTTCTCGTTCTGGAGGATGTCCATGTAAATCTTCCAGAAATACATCTACATATTCTTTCACAACAGGTACATCCTCTATTTGAACATTCCTTTCCTCACCCGCATTCATTTCATTCTCTTCCTCCCCAATAATTGAATTTAGTTGAGCTACTGGGGGTGGATCTAGATAAGAATTAGGTGGTGACGATTCTGCACTAAAGATAAGGTGTTCCTTATCATAATCCTCAAAAATCGTAACCTCCTTCTTCTTACAATAAATATTCACATCATAGTCTGAAAGCCAATCCATACCGAGGATTATATCAAACTCAATCATATGTATGACGATGATATCAGCAGATAAAGAACATTTATGTGCTCAAATGGGGACTGATTCACAAAACTTTGTTGCAATGATACTTCCCTTAGGAGTTTTAACTGACAACGCCCTTGTTAAATAAAATTGGAAATATCTAATTTTCTTCGCAAACTGGGAAGATATGAAATAATGTGATGATCCAGAATCAAATAATGCATTTTCTAAACTTGAGGAAACCATTAAATTACCTGCCACCATGTCATTCGGAGCTTCTACCTCAGCAGTAGTGATAGCATAAGCTTGGCCTTGATCCCTTGGCCTTTTATGAGGTAAGTTCCCCTGACGCATAGAATATTAATTTGCATAATGTCCCATCTCCCTGCAATTGTAGCACTGAACATTGGTAGCTTCCTTCTTTCCTTTGCAATCACGAGCTTGGTGTCCTTTTTAACCACACTTGTAACAGACACCCATTCCCTTCATGCAAGTACCAGGGTGTTTCTTCCCCTATTTACAATAGGATGGATATTAAACCTTTCCCTTCATCCCCTTATTTCCATTCCCAGATTGATCAGAAAATCTCTTCTTCTCTTTCTTTTCTTTAATGTCATAAGACTTAGAGAATTCCTTTTCTATCTTGATAGCACATGAGACAATGTCTTCGTACGACGAGATGGATTGTGAGACTAATGCTCGACGGAGAAATGGTTTTAACCCATCAAATAAATGATCAATATTACTTCTTGGGTTAGGCATATAATCTCCAGAATACCTTTCTAACCTTGTAAAGTTAGCCTCATACTTTGTGACATTCTCATCCTCCTTTTGTCTCAGACTCAGAAATTGCCTTTCCATATCTGCTCGATGGTCACGAGGAAAGTATTTTTCTAAAAACAGATCTTCGAACTCCCTCCATTCCATTTTTGATACTTCATCATCTTCCTTCGTGTTTTTAATCAATGACCACCATTGATCAACATCTCCAGTGAGGCGGTAAACTTCCATGAGAACTTTTTCCCTTTCACTACTCCCCAAAGCCTGAAATATTTTCTCTAGGGAACTTATCCATTGCTCAGCTACTAATGGATTTGTACTCCCATTGAATGTTGGTGGTTTTTGCCTCATGAAGTGATCTAACATTGATCCTCCATGCAGCAGATCAGGGTGCTCTATACGGGTAAGGATATTATTCATAACATGAGTAAGTTGTCCCAGTATGGTGATTATCTGATCGGCACCAATTGCATCACCAGCTCCACTATAATTATCTTGAGCAGGAGGGAAATCCCTACATGGAGTGTGTGCATTGATATGGTTTCCATTTCTTCCACTAGGTACCATTTTAAACAATGGCATAAACTAGATCAGTTTATGAATCAAAATACATAATTCCATACTTATAAAACACTTAACATAACTTGAACTATTTATGGATATAATCCATAATCATAAAAAAATGTTTTTTTGAGGATTTATATACTCATAAACCCTTCATAATGATTTGTAAAAAAATGAGATTTATCCTAAGCATATCCTCCGGGAGTGTCGTAACCAAGAGTGAAGCAAGGTCCGTTGTCGTGCACCAGTTCCCGTTCGAGTCCAGCTCAAAGCGGTGTTTTCGGGTTTTACCCCTAGGTACATTTGTTCTAGAGCCGCCTCTACCTGCTCGTATCCAGATAGGGATGTATTTCTCAAAAAACTCACAAAATCTCTAAAATTCCAAAATTATAGGAAGTTACTCTATACTAATCCTCAAAGTCCATCTTAGGTCTATGTTCTCTAATCAGAGTTTATCTAAATCTAGCTTCCAAGGTTTGTACTAAACTTCCTCTGATACCAACAGTAACACCCTGACCCCAGTTACTTAGAGTCAGTGCATTATTACATAACATTGGCATGATCACAGGAAAGATCAAATCTAGAAATACCAATTGGTTTAGTAGCCTTGGAAACACTAGATATATTCATAAGTCTTACATTACATCATAAAAATGAAAACTACAACAACATATTTTCTTCATAGTCCACACTCATATCCCCGCATACTATCCCTCCAGGTCATTCATAAATTACTTCTTCACATCCTGGGAAAAATAAAACATTGAAAGGGGTGAGCTCAAATGCCCAGTAAGGATAACAATATAGCAGAAACATTCATAAATAAGAATAAACATTTAAGGAAATGTATAACTAAAACAAAAGACTTTTAAACTTGAACATCAACATAGTATGGAAAAAATGAAATAATTCCATTTACATATTCACATGGATATTCTACTAATTGAATAATCACATGCAATATCAATAACCACTTTCATAATGATGGAATGCATAATGCCATACTATCATATCCACATAGCCAAGGCCTCGTGCCAAGACTAAAAATAAGATTTTCCCAAGGTCTTGTGCCAAGACACTAGTTTGTCTCATGAGACCTACTGATGCATCGAAGAGCTATAGCGGGCTCCACCCGTCACATATTAAGTCTAATGCATTCCCATATGAAAAGGTTTAAACATATCATAAAAATTCGTATTAAAACTAGCATACGAAATGTAAATACTTCATCCATAAACTATGAATGGTATAAAAATAACACATCCATAGTCAAACATATCACAAAACTTTCAATACAATACAGAAGTTTTGTTTCATAATAAATCAACTTCAAATAAGCGTAAAATCCATTAAAGGATTTTGACATAGATGAATTCAAAACACTTTTTAGATAAATATCACTTTCTTTTTTGAAATCATTTTAGAGTCATATATTTATAAAATAAAACATTTTCTTTGAAAATATTCTTATAATATTGTAAGGGAAGCTTCGGCGATTATATAACGACAGAATATAGCCGCACCCGCCGTATAAGTCAAAAAAACATTCTTAACTTAATTTTTCCGAAAAGGTTAAAAAGCACGTTGTTTAGAAAACAACGAAAAGATTCCTTTATAAACCTCTTATAAAAAGTCAAACAAGGGTATAAATTTCTTTAACCCATATTCTTGTAAATAGTAAAAATGTTTTGAAATACATTTTTAAGAAACATGGATGTGGATGATAAAGAAATCCCAGTAGATTATTATGTATAAACAACCTCGGATAATGAAGAGATTATGAAATAACCCTTACCTTGTACTTTTAGTTTGTTGGGGTAGGTTAAACTCCTATATAATGGTGAAATAATTGTTATTAAATTATACATGAATCATATACATTAATATGATATCATATATGATCTTTTAACATTGATTTGTTAATATTATCTTAGTATTATCATTGTTTTGGGTGTTAACTTAATCATTTTCTTTTATATGTTTTGTTACGTAAGCTGTGTTTGTCATGGATAGGTTGTATCTTATTCATATAAAGAATGATATCAATTCCTTATATACTATTATTAATCATCAAATGAGAATTATACTTGAATGGATACGATGGAGAATAATCTCATCGCGTTCGTGGAGACGGTAGTCTGTACGTACGCACGAGCGAAAATATCATTATTTTGATATTAAAATAATATATAATTGGATGATATATCATATATACAGAATCATTATAATGTTATATTTATTATTTACATGTGTTACCCATCATTATTATACCCATCCAAATAATAATTTATTGAATAACAATTACACCACGACGTGGAGACGGTAAGCCGAACGTACGCACGTATGGTGACATGTTATTCAAAGGATGGATAGAATACTGAATATGGTTTTACCATATTTATAATAACATCACAGTATATATAATATAATGGTGTTATTATTTTAGAATGGTAATAACAAAGAAGGATGAAGTGGAAGAAGAAAGGAACTTGGAAAAGGGTGGTGAAATCATTACCTCTTCTTCGGGTTCATCCTTTTGATTTGATCAAAAGGGCTCTTAGGTTGGATTTATGACTAAAGTAAGGCCTCTAAAATGATTTTAGGGAAGTTTAGAGAGTATTGGGTCAGAGTTTGGCCGAACGAAAAGGCTTTGATGGTGTAAATTAATGAGAAGAGGGGGTTCCCTTTTATAAGAGGGGTGAGGGGCACCTTTGGAAAAGATAGAAATATTATTTTATAATAAATTAATATTCTGTTTCTAATGGCTCCAAATTAGATTTTTTAAAGGTTAAGGTAGGTATGGGTCGACAACCACTCAACCAATATAATTTAGACGGGTTTGGGTTACTATATTAACCTTATTATTATGTATTAACTCTTAGTTAATTAGTTTCAGTTTTACAATGTCCCATTGTATTTTTATATTATATGGTTAATAAACTTACTATATACATACAAAAGATCCCCAAGTGGTCCGTTAATGATACACCTATCATGATATAAGTCTCTTGGCCGATCCATTGATTTTTAGGAATTTAATGTCAATTAATAATATAATATTTGTTCTAAAAACTCTTTTATGTCAATTTTGACACTATTCAATAATTGATTTTTGTAAAAATCATAACAGAATTATTACTTTGAACAAAGTTAATTAAATAATTACTAACATGTCATATTAACCTATAAAATTAGTTTAATTCATAAAAAGTTTCAAATTATTTTTATTTGGGTATCTACAATATCAATCATTTTAATTTGTTACTATTATGGTAATTACTGCATCACCATTGTTTCATAAATAAATTAAATTATTTAAATTATAAAAATTATAAATAAAACACAATTATGTGGAAAATATATTTATATTTATAATGAATATTTATAGTCGAAAATACAACATATATAACCTTATGTAAAAAGTGTTTTTCTAAAAGATATATGCTTGTGTCATTTTTGTATTCATTTTAACTTAATTAAAATAAAGTGTCCCTATCACTACCAAGTGGCACCATGGGGTCCCAAAATCAACCCAAATATGCCCATGGTCGTACATGTATCAACCAATAAGTTTAGGGCATGCTTTAGGGTAATTTGTTATTATTATAATATTATTTTTTAACCCTTATTTACCAGATTTACCATTTGACCATGGTAAATAAAATAGTTACCGAAGTAATTATTCAAAATGTCTAAAAATAAAAGTTAACTATTTACACAATTTGAACATCCTGATTCCAAATATGGAATCCATTTTTCAAAATTCAAAACACAAAAGTGGCAGAAATTAATTTAAAATTAATTCTCGCTGTCAAAACAAAAAGCGTGTTTTTAAGATATAATAACTGTCAAATGATTGAAACTTGTTTATCTTCGGTTTAATTGTGAAATTATGTCCAATGAACAAAATTGTATTAAATGGTAAAAATATATTCTAAATATACTTTAAAACCACTCAAATTAATAATTTATCAATATAAATTATTTTGATTAGAAAAGTTGTTTTTAAATAAAATTTAGTAATTTTCACTATTCATCAAAATATTAAAGTTATCCGAAAAGTACCAATATTTCACCTTAGGATAAATTCAATACTCTGAATCCAAAACTGAAGTCCATTTTGAGAGATAAAATTTATAAAATTTTAAAAAGTAGGTATTACTATTCATAACGGCTAGTTTGATCGGTTGTGGTGTGTGTTAGAACATGATGTTGCGTACAACACACTCTATTGCATTATTCAAAGAGAAGCGTACCGTAGAATCTTGGGGTGTTACAATAGAGACCCTGATATTCACATTATTCCTCTTTACTAAGGATATATTAGCAAACCATTTTATATAATTTACTTCTTGAATGAAATTTTCCTTCATAATAACTTTATATTCTGCCTTAATTTTGAAACATGAGTTGGCACCATCTTTATGGATTCCTATTTTTAACCCTATTGGTTTTCTAGAAATCCCATGTGGTGTGTGACAACTAAAGATCAAGGCCCATAATCTCATTGTAATTCACTAAAAATAAATCTTGATTTTTTATTAGGAGGGAATTATTAAACTCCTTTTCTTTATAAGACAAATCCATACCAATCAATTTGTGTTGGGGGTCCTCCGCTATAAACATTTATTATTTTTTGATTTCATCAATTTTGGTAGAGAACCCTTATAGAAATGTTGGAGGGGAATACCTAAGGTCATATTCCTCTTCATATTTATCTTCCACTTCCTCATCCCCTTCATTCCTTTGGTAATCACGTGATGATTAAAATATTCTACATTCGTATAATAGTCAATAAATTTTACACTTAAAGATGAAGTATCTTCAATAGACCTGACTAATAATGTGTGGTTTCTATGATGTTCCCATGGGGAGAAAAGAGATACAGAGGGTGTGTGTACTCTTCTATAGTGACATCATCGCCTTTTTTGACTCAATTAGTAAGGCATGAGCCTTTCGATGTCATGGGGATGGAATGAGGGATTTCATTCCAAATTTTATATCACAGTTTGGAGGTTCAAAGGACTTTTCATCACTTCTGGGCTTGTTCTTCAGGATTAATATCATTAAATTTGTTAAATATGCACCTGAATTGGACTCCATATATTTGATTTAATTGACGTGAACCCCATATTCTTCACTGTTCTAGTTGAAGATATTGACTATGGTAATTTCTAGACAATTCAGGGTAGCAACCAGAGTGACACCATTGGTCATGGGTACTTTCCATTGTCTCTATTATAATCCCACAATAATAAATTATGATTTGTAGGATTAAAATGAATTATTATGATCTAATAACATCCTAGTTTTTTCATTGATGTAATAATGGACACATTGGTGGTATGATGAAGATAGTTTCATGTGTAGGGGAAACCAAGTCTTCCCTAGATGGAAAATGAAGTTTTTATCCAACTGAAAACCATGAATTTAGAGTTAGATATGTTGTCCCTGAACTGAGTCAGGAGTTTTATTTTTCTAATAGATTTTTTCTGACATTTATCATAATCTTACATCATTATAGTATAATGGAATATGATGGTATAATTGTAGACCAGAAAGAAAAGTGTTTAGACTGTAATGAGGTGGAATCGTAGGCCATTATCAATGATATCCCATTGGATATCAACGCTAGTTATCCTTACATAAAAAAAGAATATCATGTGTCCTTGTATAACTGAATATTTGTCTTGTTCTGTGAAATAGATAATCATGTGAAACTCCACCAGATTGTTCTCTTCATGATATAAATCTGTATTATAAGCCTCAGTTTCAAAATCTTTAGGACTCCTCAAGGCCTCAAATAGTGCTTCCTGGAGGACCTTCGATAAATTCAGAGCATCGAGGATCGACGAATTTTTGGAAACTAGAGCCACTGATTCCTAATTGCATACTTCATGGATAAAGGTCCCCGCTTCCTAAAATGAATATGTTCATTTATTGGATATTTATGAGATTATTTAAATGATGTAGGCAGTGTATCCCTTAGAATAGGAGTTTAAGGTGCTCTTTTCATTGGTGGGTTTGGTTAAACAAATCTGACTTCTCACTGAAGATGAGAAAATGATTTCAATCACTATAATAGATCTTCAAGGATGATTTTTTAGGGGAACCCTTAACATTTTTAGGGAAATTTCCTTCTCCTTTTGGGTATATTATTGGGATTTCCTATGATTTTTATCTACATAGACAATCCCATCAGAAATGTGGAATGAATTTTGAATTCTTTTGGGAGTACATCTTCACCAGTACTCTTCGCTTTGATGGTGTATTCGCCAATTTCCACAATTGGGTGTAGGAAACCTAGATTCCCTACCATATTCATCATTATAGAAGATATCCATTATGTGGATGACATTAATGAATCAAAAATTTAATTCTTAATTCATAGAGGACTCAATCTTGAGGATCAACTATTGTGGTTGGTGGGAAGGTGTTTTTTTCCTTTGATATTGAATTCATTAAGTCTGAGAGAGTCAATGATATATTTTTCCTTGGTATATGTTCTTCTTTCTACATTTTGTTGATCATAAAACCTTTTCATCTTATAAAAGACTTGAATTTGGATTCTTGTAGTGCTAAAAGAGTCATTGGTACCATATTAGAAGTTACCGGGGTTATAATTAGTTTTTAATGATATTCTGAGGATTACATGAGTCTGGTTGATTATTTTTATAGTCATATAATCACTAATTTTTTTTCATTCTTTATGGTGACTTCATGTTATTCACCCTCTTCTTCCAGAGTGTTAGAAAGAACATACACTTCCTTTGTGGGTCGTTTTCCCAGCATCACTATATAATAATGAGAAATATTTTTATGATATATTGGAAAAAATTGTCGTGTATGGTGCGCCCCAATATTTTTTGAATGGGTAAATAAGTAGGGTTATCATTAGGGATGACATGGTCAGGTATTTTATGTTCTAGTAGGGATAACATAAAATTTTATAAATCTAGTTAGAAGTATCCAAGAATCGTCTCATCTTAGAAGGACTATAATGTTTTCTTCCAGTCCCCACACTGAAAAACTATCGACTCTTTAATTTTATCGCAATAAATAAATTGCAACTAAATCTATCATTTGGGATGTGGTACAACATAAGGAGGAGCAGGTTTTTGATTTTGATATGGGATAGATGATGTTTTCCACAAAACTATTGTAGCCTCCACTCTACCTATCATCTCTCCTTACTACGCTAGAATAATATTATATTTAGTTTTAATTTAAAAATAAAACATTCCAACCTTTTCACTACTATTTAAAGATCCCATAATCTTCCTAGATACTTATCTGGGATAATAATTGTTCATTGTTCTTTATAAATATTCTCAATAAAAATACACAATAAATATTATTGAGGTTGCTAGTGGTTTAGTGAATAAGTCAAATCACTTACTTAGAAATGAAATATGACACCTGCTAATTTTTTTGTCTACATATTGAGAGATTGAGTATTATCATCTTCCAAAATGTAGAGATAAATTTATATTGGATTATCATAAATGATCTTCTCATCCCCAGAATGATATGTCTGGTAGACTTGTAAAGCACGTGAAGGTGGGTCCTTCTAATTTTTGTACAAATTTTTTTATTTTATCTAATTACTTTTGATCTAGGGTTCCAATATTAGGTAAATACTAGAAAACATAGGGATTTAGTTGTTGTTATGGATCCCATTATCCATTCAAAATTTGGAATAAAGGATTCCAAAAAATTTGTTGGGGAAGTGTTGTATCAAACCATTTAAGGTAAGTATTCCTCTCTTGTTGTACTGGTGAATATCTTCTTTTTATGGAATCTAATCGATCCATTAGTGTTTTTGATAATTTTGATGACCTAGATATGAACAAACAACTAGGAAGGGGCCGAATGAAGAGGAAACTTAGGTTAGGATATATGTGGAAGTTGTTCTTGTGCACACAACTTTAACTTATAAAGGATCGTATATGAGGATGTGTCTTACATTACTCTAGTTGTATACCCACGAGAGTGAAATAATCATATATTTATTCCATGGGGTCTAAATATTTTTTGGGCAACCCATGTTGAGTTGATGTTCCATTCCATTTCAATAATCGGGATGAACCTTCTTTATTGACATGTGTCAGCTGGGAGTATAGGATGGGGATTTTATTATAAAACATATCCAATAGGGATGATTTCTCCTAGTAGATTAGTAATGAGATTTTTTCAACTCTTTCAAATCATCTTCATGTTTAGGAAATATTACTTCATGAGTGAGTAGTTCAACATCATTGAGTGGATAGTGAGATATGGCCACCCCATTACCTTTTTTTGGTAGATACCACTCAGGAGGTTATAATAGAGTGGTTGAGGTAATCCCAACATTCATAGAATGAATCTACTTTCATGTACAATTAAATTATTCAATAATTTAAACATGGAACTTATTAAAAAATTAATCCTCCTCCTCATACTCCTTTTTATTGGTCTCATGTTTTATAACATTTGTAGGTGTGGTGCTAAATATGGTCACTGATTTATAATGCATTTTAGTCATTTCATCATGCTTCTTCGGATATTTTTTTTACCCTAAAAAAGATGTATCATCTAATTGACTAATCCTATTTGGAACTTATGAAGAAGGTTGATCTAAAGGGAATATTTGGAAAAAAAATCGAGAATGTTCCCAATTTGAGGAATGGGTAATGATATAGGATAAATTGAGAGGATTTATTCAGTGATGCTCCTACGAGATGGAAAAATATAAACATCCACTAAGGAGGTTGAGGTAAAAAACAACCCCAGCCCTACAGGATTGGAAATATCCCATTCCAATTTTATAGCCTTTTGAGTTTTTCTTTATCATCATTGATGATTTTGTTAAAGAATTCTATAGTCATGTGGGCTAGGGTTCCTCTTATATTTTTGAGGATACTATAATCATGGATATGCTTTTTATTTTAGGTAGCTATATTTGATCATGGACTAGTTGTATTTTATTATTTAAACCTGATACACTTGCTTTAAATGATATTATAATTTCATGATGATAGGATTACCTTAAGTGAGAGGCTTGATAAATATTTTTAGATGATATATGCAAGAATATTTTGGGGGGATTTCTCTCTTCAATCCGGATGCCTTTGAGATTTTTTCCTAACCATTTTTTGTTGATCATACAATCTATTGGGATCAGATTTCATTTCACAAATTCATCATTAGTATATGAAATTATATGATGTTATATTTAGTGAGCTTTTTTGGTTAGGGAGTGAAGTGGAATTAAATACATTGTGTTTGCCCCATCCTTTAATATAAACACCATATGGGTAATCAAATATCAGTGAACATAACTATTTTAAAACATTGAGACATGAAGATTGATAGGAAACTTTCTATTTTCCAAATTTTTATTCTTGTGTAGGTATGAGGGCCTCCATGTTTATTTTACTGAGTATCCATTCTATTACCCTGATGTGGCTTGGATATTCATCATAAGGATGTACTTTTGTTTTTAATTGATTAAGAGAATTCTACATATTAAGGTTGATTTCATGTAAAAATTATTTAAATAATGCCTCTAGAATACTATATTGGGTAGTGGAAAAATGAAATAACATGAATGTTATATTGTCTTTAGACCACTATCTACTCATGATAAATATGTCTTCCTCTCCTTTGGATAGATGTTTCTCAAACATAACTGACCAAAGTACATTTTTTTACTTATTTATGTAAATAAAATGATTAGTCTGAAATTCCTCTATCACAATAAAAGGCAAGAGATCCAAGTTTGGTTTGGTGAATGATTATTACCTTGGGATGTCTTTTGATTGAGAAAGTATTTCACTTATAAATTATGTGGAATTATTCATGACAAGAATCATTTTCCAATGAACCTCATGATCATAGGGATTTCCCGTAATTTTTTTCATAAAGGGCCGGAAATCCTTGAAAAAATGATGTTTCATTTTCAGGAGGACCTTCCTAGTGAATTCTATCATGTGGATGAAAACCATTATGAATTGAGGTTTGACGAAAAAGATAATTCCTATAGGATATATCATGGGAGACCTTTAGGGAAAACACAAAAATGGTTAGGCCTCCTTTATGTTTGAAATTATAGCCATGATGAGGGTTACCATGGAAATAATTAGTGGATGGACTCTCTTGATCAATAGTATTGTAGGAATGATGTAAGCCTCTATAGAAATATGTTCAAGGATGACCTTTGAAATTGATGGAACTAAAATTATGGGGAGTATGTTCTCCATTGCAATTAACATTTCAATATTTTTTTAATAGATGAATAGGATCCCAATCAGTCATATATAAATATATGAGGTCTTTAAGCACACCAGGATTGATTATAGTAGGATCGTATAAAGACTCTTTGTTTTCTATTAACCTTTGTTGTGGATTCCTTTTATATGCACTCTTGCAAGAAAGTAGGGCTTCTTTCTATGGATAGTGGATTTCATATATGGTTACCTATTTGAGAATCTCTAATGTTGTATTCTAGAATATTTTGATACATTTTTGGAATTTTGGTATCGATATATGAATTACATGGAGAACCCACTATGGTGGACCGATGAGTATCCATTGGAATGGTGGAATGGTCCAAATCTGGTGGTCAAATTATTATGGGATTATTTCACCCCGGAACCTCCTAGATGGTAGAATGGGTATGCATATGACTTTGATGAATCTAGTATTATGCTCTTGATTCACAACAAAAGTGTAGGGTTGGATGTGACTCTTTTTTACCTCTGATGGATCATTATATCATATAAACCTTATATAATTTTCTCAAAAAAAGATTCATGTCCCTCCATCATTTCCAAGATGTAATCTATTAATTATAAATCTAGAATGAGAATATATTTCCATTATCTAGATTGAATAGAAAATCATTATAGCTATTATCTACTATTTATTATCGTGATAAACTAAAAACATTCATGTGTATGGGAAGATATATGGTCCATCACCCAATTTATTTCCAGGTTCATCTATTTTATATCTATGGATACTTCCAAATAGTGATGAAAGTATTGGTAGAGGTGGGAATATGTGTTCTCCAACCCTCAGTTCAACACAGTATTTTATGGGTCAGATTCTTTAGAGGGAATAGTGGTAGAGTCTTGTTTCCTATTTTTTGATAGCTTCCCTCAGTGGGATCTCTATAGTTACTAGGACTAAATGATCATGGGGGACTATCAATGGTAACACACTCATCCTGATATAGGTTGGATTCCACATGATATTGACCAAAGAATATACTTGTAGGAGCCCCATATAAAGTCCCCGATGTTGTTGGGATGAGGTTGGCAGTTACCTGTTGATCAATATTCCTTTTATATGTGAGGAAAATATTATTGTGTTCTGAGGATAGTTTCCCAAAATAATATCAAATGGAAATTGATGACGTTGACTTCTAGTCCACCTTCCATTATTGATTTGATGGTTGGTGTTCCATCATGAGATGGAGGACTTTTTGTGTAGCCTCCAAGGTCAAGATTGTACTATTTATATGGAACTGCATAATCAATATGTTTGACATATAGAACCGAATGAACTAGGATAGGGATTCCATCCTACGATTTTATTAGGGTCCATCCTATGCACTGAATGAAATATATATTTACATAAACTCGTGAGCCATCGTTAGGATTAAATGGAGTTCTAGTCAAATGTTTTTGGAATATAAATGATTAAAAAAGGAATCGTCATCAATAAAGATTATTAATAAATAAATTAATGCCTGAATGATTGTTTTATATCCATGTTTGGTCCGAATTCAATTTCTTGTGAGCATGGAATGGTCCTAACATGTGATAGATACAATAATTTATAACGAATCATATCCAGTTCCTTATTTTTTCATCCCCAAAACAATGTGAGATTTGAATGTAATTTTTTTGAGGTGTTGGCATGACCATTCATGTTAGACACATATTTCCATATATTTTCTAAGTGGTTTACAATGGGATTTATTTTCAGATCTAGACATTACCAAATGTTACATTATTTGATATGTTTCACAAACCTTCTTTCTAAAAGGATGTGGTTATTAGTAAATGGCTACAAAAATTCTTAGGGACTCACATTAGTCGATAGGATTGGTGTTATATCTCTTAACACCCTTTTAGGGGAATTATTTCCTAATTTAGGACTCTATTATTGACTTAATAATTATTAATGAATCCTATATTAATTCCAAACTATAGAAGAAGACACCATTAAATAAATAATCAATTATGACCATGTGTTGGATTTAGAATCATCTGTAAATTTCTAACATAAGACATCAATGAATACATATGTATGTATCTGAGGACCTCCTTCGATGATATCATTTTCTATGTACATATTAGATATTTTTATATAATTTATCTTCATGATTTTAGTTTTAATACACACTACGGGGTGCATGGAAATTTATCATTACCTTGGAATAGGGGTATCATTTTGATATCATGATTGGACACTTGAAATGGCTTCCTATGTTTCATTGTGAAATGAATCAGAACATCATAGTTTGTTTCTTCATAACATGACACATAATAACTATTAATTTCACATGAAAAGTATGAAAATTTCTACTTTATATCATAAATTATAGATATCTAGGAAAATGGTGCCTATTCAAGGGCTGGCATGGGCCTTACACTGATGCAGCTCAAGGGGCCAAGAAGGGTTCTATCCTTCAATGTTGGATCTGACCCCATAATTTATATGGGGTAGATAATGTTACTTTTGATCGGGGTTCTAGGTTTTAACCTCAAATAAGTTTCTTACCTATCCCATTTCGACGGGAATAAAAGCACACATAGTTTGGATGGTTAGGGATTACACATATGGATGAATCCCATGGATTTAATTATTTAGAATATGTCTCTTTGAAGGTATTTTATATAGGGGATATAGACCATTGGGAGTATGGTAACATGTTTTTGCTGACTATACCTTGTAGGAGTCCCTAATAAAGGTGAGAGAATGATCTAGAAAAGGATTCCCCTCCCGAGGATGGTATTTAAATTTGAATATTTTAGGATAATCACTATCCTTTAAAATCATGTGAGTCATGATTAGTGTATGAAACAAAATTAAATATAAGATCTGAGAAACAATATAATATCCTTCACCTTTTAGTGGACAATTTTGAGGTTATGGAAGAGATAAAGGGTTATGATGTTTGAGTCTCGTCTATTGATTTCAAGTCTCAGGGTAAAATATTGTATAAGGGGTATGAAATCCTACAAGAATGACTAAGGGATTTATATAGGAGGGATAGCTTTTGCAATATTTTCCCCACCTTCCATTTTGATGTATGGAAGAAGGAAAGAAGTTGGGGTTGCAGACAATGGATATTTCTGACCAACCCGAAGAACAACCTTATACAGTACATAAAGTTGGGATCCTTGAAACCATAGGAATGTATGATAAAAAACATTCCAATTATTCCCCAAGTTAGATAGGTTAATAATAGAACCTCATTTTCAATAAGAATATACAATTGAGAGGATAAACTGATGTTCCCTTTACTCTGATGACACATATCTAGTGGCTTTTGAGGAGGCCGTGTATTAGTACCCATTGGACGAGGGATACTAGGAAAGAGGTTCCCTACCATCAGTGGAGATAAAGATGGATCAAGTGATGACTCACATAGGTGGGTGTTGGGAGAGAAGAATGGGGCAGACATAGGTGAGGCCTGGGAGAATTTAGGATTTCTTCTGAAGGGTAGACCTGGGTGAGCTGAAGGTGACTTTGGGTGATGGAAAACCTAGTTAATAAAACTAGGGTGAGGTTTTAATATAGGATATAACAGTATACACAAGTGTCTTTAGATGACTCATTCACATGTTTTGGGTAGTTTAAGGGTCAATAACCCTATTAGTTTTTACTAAGGTAATTGTTTCCTCTTATGGTTCTTAATATTATTGACCTCAACGGACCTTAATACATTGATAGTTACTAATTTCCATTTCTTTTGTAGGATTAAATAACTACCTAAGAGTTTGAAGGAATTGGGTAAGAGACTTGGGTGAGTAAAGCCTAAAGTGTTCTCTTTATCATTCCATAATGTTAAATTAGGATCCCCAATGTCTTACTTATAGGAAATATCATTACCCCAATAAAAGATGGACATCTGTGTAGTTACCTCATGCATGGAATTATTTCAGGTTTGGATACTTTATCTAGGACACAAGGGCAGGGTTTGTGTTATCCTCTGGGAATTTAGTTGCGGTGCATGTAGGTTGACCAGGTTGCATTTCACAACAACCCTTCTCTCATTTACAACATTTAGGTGTATTGAATCTTTTCATTTCCCTTGTAAAAATAGAGTGTCAACACACGCCATCCTAAAACATCCAATTCCTAACACCCTAGAAAATTCCTATCTAATTGTAGAACCCCATAATAACTCAATGATCCCTAATATTCATATCATACTCTCTATAGAGTATTATCGTATCAAATTTTTGGTCTGAGAACCCAATCCAAATACTCATTAGTTTCTCAATACATTGATCAAATCAGACATTATAAATGAATTCTCAATTCTGATATAACGTTGGAATAATATATGACTCATCATATCTATACCCTTAAAAGGAATAAAAACCCATCCCAGCATAGATGTTGAGCCTAATTCCATGAAAAATACATACCCATATTAGTCCATTTAGTGATCCCAATAATGGGATTATTTATACCAGGATCCTACTATTAACATCCTACCAAAAACACTCGTAGTCCATAATAACTTCTCCACTCAATTCATAATCATCAATATCTTAAAACATTGACCTAAAAATATTAATCATTTGTTCTATTTAATTTGAATATCTAGAACATCTATCATCTGACTTGGCCATATCTTAGTCACTTTTATTTTATAATCAATGTTCTTTGATCCATGTGGGAATATGCAAATGCATCCATGGAACTAATTATAAACACATCATAATGGAACCTAACCACTACCTATTACCAATATAAACAACTGATTCAATGAAAAATTCTTCCCAATGGATGCCTATAAAGATCCATGAACTCCCTACTCAATCCCACTATGACTTCCCCTTCCAATTTGACCTAGGGAACTTCACCTCTTGAATATCCCGTCGACTCTTAAACCAGTCAACATGGTTACCACTAAACAAATATTTTCAACCATGAAACAAAAAAATCATGTATTCCCGTCAATTATCTATATGTTTGAAAATTTTATATGGAATCCTAAATAATACTACAACATACATATCATCACCAACTCATCACTACAATGGGTGTTTATAACATGCTCAAACATGGTGTAGTTAGACAAGAAATTAACTATTGGAGATGTTCCCAATTTGGACTTGGATTTATCAAAGTTTCTATCCATTATAAAATAGTTATCTTCACCATTATTTCCCCATATTTATATACATAAATGACCCATTAATACTATTAAGGTTCCTCAAACCATCACCACAAAATTTCTAAGGTATTTTAACGTATCTCTCTTGTATGTCACAATACCCACCTCCTCAAACCACTATGCCTCACATGGATTTTCTTTAATTATAATCATATAATAAGATTTTCTCACTATTATAAATATTTAACTTAGTTTCTAATCTGTAACAATAATCAAAACATATCACTAACCCCATTCTCAAATTTCTATCACATAAGACTCATAAATTTATCATTTTTGGAGAACTAGATACATATGTGATACACATTTACATTTCCTTGAGAAAATAAAGCACAACAAAAGAAAATGAACAACATCCTTGAACACATTCATAGGATTCATCTTCATAACCATGGGAAACGAAACCAAATAATGGTGAGCATAAATGATTATTAAGGGTTACATATAGTAGAATTTATCATTGTAAAATAAACATATTTCATTATATCATAGTAAATAACATAAAAAAATTTCTATTTAATAAATTACTTGTGCATGAAATAAATCATAATGAAAATGGAAATATAACTAAAAAACACATTCCATTTAATTAATAAAATAAAAAAATGATATTAATACAGAGACAATATCAACTTGAAAATATCATGGATAACAATAAATGAATTCTTTATAAACATGATTATTTTTATTTTATTTTGTGATATCATGCATCGAGATACCTATACTTTCAAGACCTATCAGAAGACATTTTAAAACAACGGGTAAAATCCATCTGATTTTGCCAATTCATTTATCTCATGAGACTTGTCGACACATTAGGATGTATCTATAACTAGGACCAATCATATTTAAATTTTAGAATCATCCCTAAAACATTGAGTATTAAATTTAATTCATGAATAATTTTTTCTTATCATAAAATAGATACATCGATTAAAGGATACATGTTTATCAGTATTTCCTCACTCAATCAAATTAAATTTAATGAAAACAAAATCATTAAAAATAGTATAAATTTTATGAAATAATCATACCCATCATAAAACTATACATTTTTTTTAAAATAAATGTATTTTCCAATAAAAAATCATGACAAGAAATATATTTTTCATGATGAATGAAATAATCACTAGACAATGTGAGATCACATAATTATTATTTACAACATTGGTAATATTTAAATTATTACACCATGAACAATAAAATAAAAAATAAAAAATAATCATCATTAATAAATATATATTTATGTTAAATACATCTAAGGTCTATTTTATACACAAAATTAATGTTAAGAGTTTTATATTAACAAAAATGTCGAAAGGAAATTGAAATTTAGTCAAAATACATTAACTCACATTTTCCTTCATTTACACATATATTGAACTACTTTATAATAGTTTTAATAATTTTTTTAATTTATAAAAGAACCAGCATAATTTTTTAATATTCTATATAATCCTATTATATCATTTTCCCCCCCATTTGTTAATAACATTTTATTATTTTCATTATTGCGGGTGTTAGTTAAATTTTTTCAGATCCATGTTTTGTCAGTAAAGTTATTGTTCTGGAACATAGGATATACATAAATATAATATATAATTATAATAATATTATACAGATAATATTTACTTATTAGATATATTAATATAACCATTCTTAAAATTTGGGCATGGAAAAATAACCACATCGCTTCTTAGATATGGAAGGTCTTAAGTACCCATGGACGACGATATCTTTCCATTAAAAGGTGAATGTGTAAGTAATTGTATGATATATTAATTTTAAACATTTTATATCATGTCATATATATCACATATATTCCTTAAATTTATCCTTATTAACTTTCACATAAAGCATAATTGAAAAAATCACATCGCTTTATGAGGCGGTAATCTGTCGTACACACGAGGGATGTTATTGAATATTTTAAAAAAAGGAATTTAAGAACTTATATGTTATAAAATAATTATTTAACTATAATAATATATTAAATATTATATATATACATTAAAATCATTTTCATATCCTACCCTGAGATGAGTTTATACAAAAATGAATTACATCTGTTCGTGAGGCGGTTGTCCGTCGTAAAAACGATCAATGATTTTTTTCTCATTTGATATAAGAAATGATGGATATAGATTATTCCAAAAATAATAATATATAATTATATAGTAGATATTGGTGTTTTTTATTATATATATTTAATAATATATAAGGATGTGGAGAAAAGATTTAAAATGATCGTTTACGAACGTTATATCTTCTTTGGACATCCTCTTTAGGTTTTCACCAAAATACATCCTAGAATGGATTTATGATAACGTAGATGGATATAGGATATTTTTTCATGTATTATACAATTTATTTGGTTACTTATTGGCATAAAAAAGAACTTTGTAATGGTGAATAGGGTGGAGGGGTTTCCTTTTATATGTTGTGGATATGAAACACGTGAATTTTTTTCAATGAATCATTTTCACCCACGTTTTCATCCTGAAAAAATCATAAAAAAGAATAATTATTGAACCTTAGAGGTTATAAGGTCAAAATATGGCTATAAAATTTGTTATGGACAATTATTTAGGTCATTTTAAGACTTATATTTTTAGTTTTACCCCTGGTAAATCATGTTTTACATTAACCACTAGAAATAATTTTTATGAATTTCATTATTCATAATAGTAAAAAAATAATTTGAAATTATAAGATAAAAAATAAAATATATTTAATTGGAATTATTGTTTATGTAATATATTTTTCAAAATTAAATTCATTTTTTTTCAAATAATAAAATTTAAAATTATACTCACAGATGTGATGAAAATTTGGGTTTTCATAGAGAAAATTATTATATTTATAGAAGGTGTTAATATCAAAATTTCAATATAAAATTGATTCCAATAAACTATATTTTATTCTTTATAAAATAAATGAACTGATTTTAATTTTAAAAAATTAAAATGCAATTTATTTTTTTAAATAATTTAAATAAAAAGGAGGTTTTCAATAAAAAACCTAAAATTTCAATATTCATTTTAATGTGAAACAATTCAGAAAAATATCAATAATTTACCCTAAGATAATTTTTATATTATTATTTAAAAAATGAGGTCTATTTTATCGAATAAGATTTCTAAAAGGGGTAATAATTAATTTTAGTTTATGACTGCAAAGCAAGACTAAACTGCCACTTAGAAAGATACTCTTGTTCGGAAAACATTAATTTTTATTTCCCATGATTATTATTTTATTTATAAAAAATATATAACCATAACATAAAAAATTATGTTTTTCCTATTAATAATCACTAAAATATTTACTATGTATAATGGTAATGTTTAAATAATAATTTAGTGGAGTATAATGTTTTTTTAAATATGGTGTTGCGTGTATCAAAAGATATTACAGGGATTAAATTTATTTAAAAGAAAATATATAGTACTATCTTAAGATGTTAAATTTTTTCCTCCTAAAATAAATTATTCCAAAATATTTTGTTTATATTACATTCTAAATTGACGAGGGTAGTTATTCTTCCAAACTTTATCTAGTTCCCACAATGCATTCTACATTCTTGTGATTTCTTTAAATATCATTAAAGGTAATGTCATATGATTCCTCAATACAAATTCCCTAGTATAAAATATCTTGTTATATTTTTTATAGTAAGATATATAAGTTTCCAATTATATTTTATCATAGGTGATAAGATTAATAGGCTTTTTAAATTACCGATTAATAATTATGTATAGAACACATCATGTAATTTGGAGATACTTGGTGGAATTTCTGAATGGTAAGCAATAACCCCAAACCTTTCAAGAATTTCAAAAGGGCATGATGCACCTAGGACCCAGTTTCCCCTTCTTAACAAAAACATAAACACCCTTACAGCAAGATACTATCAAAGAAACATGATATCCCACATAGAATTCCAAATCCATCCTTTGATGGTCTGTATAACTATTTTCATACATTGAGATTCTTTAAAATGATCCAAAATAGTATTAACCTTTATTGTTGTCTCAACAAAAATTTCAAGACCAACAAGTTTCCTTTCACCAACAACATAACCACATTTAGTAGGATAATTTATCATCTCATATAGTGCTACATATTGTTCCATTTAAATACATCAATGGAAAACATATTATAGAAAACTCTAATAAGGGTAAATATTAATATCACATACCTTTAAATATGAGTGAGAATGGATTCAACATGTATTCCATTATTCAAATAGTCCTTTTATATTCTCCACCAGTTTGATAATTGAAGGAAATTACCAAATGAATCTTGGTACCAAGAGACTTTTGAACACAATTCTATAATTATGATGCAAAATGGGAATCATGATCAAACATGATCAAAATAGGTCTTCCATTATGTATTAAAACTTCATAAATATAGATCCTTGTGAAGAAATCAAATGGTAAATATTCTGTTATAGATAATAAATGTGAATATTTATTTAGGTGAGTAAAAATGACCCATATTGAATCATTCTTTCTTAGACTCTATGTTTGTCCTATGAACATTTCCACAGTAATTTTATCCCATTTTGACATAATAATGGGAAAAGGTTTCATACCTCATTTTGGATATTGTCTTTTTTCCATGACCTATTGAAAACCCAAGCTTCCTGGTCGATATTCATAATTTCATACTTTAATTTTTCGCATAATTTTTTTTTGTAAAATCTATCGTGACCCTATAGAATTACACATAAAATTATATGTTTTTATGTATTATAAAACATCATACTACAATCCATGGATTATAAATTCTATTATCTAGGAAGGCAATGTATATAAAACATAAAGCATAGGACTAGAAATAACATTTCAGTATTTAGTCTTCATATAGAGATCCTAACTTCCAGTGTTCTCATACATATTTATAAGGTAACCTAGAGATAACATGACAAAAGTGATGATCAACAATCCCAATAAGGGGAGAATCAATGTAATAATGCTTTATCACATGGGATAGAAGGCATGGGATAATGATATAAAAATTCATGGAGCATGTGAAATCATAACATATAAAAATGGGGTCATATAAATATGGAGACATAATAATTTTTCAGCAACAAAAAACTATATTTTTTCATGTTTTAAGGATCATTTCACATAGAGGATCACAAGTTATGGTTAACCACCATAACCGTTGTACATGGTAGCACAGGTCAAGGCTTACTACCACGACTATTGCACATAACATATCAGGGACATAAATTTACCAAATGAATTGGAGCACTATCTAGGCTAACCCATCATAACATGTTCATGAATATTCTTTCCACATTAATAATAATACATTATCAATCATAAATAAACATAATTGTATCCTGGAGAAATAATTGGCTATCATAGTCTTGACCTAAATCATAAAAAATGAACATATCATTAAAGTTTCCATGGAGGAAATTAATTTGAGAAATCACAGACTATGATAAGTTAAAATAGGCCTAAATCATATCATGTGATATCTTCTTGAAGTAATAAAATGTAATTGAGTTTTGGGAAACATTATAATTTAATCATTTTTGTGCAGTTAAAGGAAAATATCAAATTTCATTTAAAACATAAAAGGGTACAATAATTTATAAAAAGCCATAAGTCAACCCGGAAGGTTATCATAATAAAAAGTTTTGTTTTATAAAATATATGGTATCTTAACATATTATTATATTGTTTACATGATGATAGGTAAGAATTTGAAAAGTTCCCTCAAAACAAGTTTTCTTATCGAAAAGTATTAAGGTTGGAATCATTTAAAAACATATATATCCCCGAAAAAGAACGACGCATGGATCCTGAAAGACGAGTATGGATCATATACATATTATTTATAAGTTTTAAATAAAGATAAAAAGACAACATCATTTGGGTAAAAAGAATGATATATAATCCTGAAGGAATATAGGAAGTTCGGGTAGAATCCCTAAACTTGAGATCGATGGTGACCTTTGCTTGATATTAATGACATGAATAATAAAATAAGGTTCATTAATAAATTAATCCAGAAACTATATTAAGTTTTAATTATTTTTTACAACCTTATTAATTTCATTCATGACATTTTTGGTGAGTTAATATGTTCAATTTCATTGTTTGGGAGCGTTTTCATCCATGGTTTTAATGATCTGTTCACTTATATTCATGTTCGGATAAACATATATGATGATAATGGTTGTCTAGAATTGAAATTATATGAAATTAGTGATCTTACAGAAGATTACATAGTTATAAGATTCATTTTTTTTATTTAGAGTCAAGGTGAATATTTATATAAAACAATACTGACAAAAGCATTGATTAAATTGGCAATTTTTCCCACAATTAACTAGTTTTGTATTGTTATTTAACATAATGTGTGAAAAATAATTTTAGCAAATCACATAATAAATAATTCATATTTATTATCACCTATAAAAATGGTTTCATGACTAGAATTTAAGATGGTAATAGAAACTGAAGACTTGTCGTCCTTGAATGTGATAAATATAATATCACGGGTAGTGTTTTCATTTCATTCATATAAAAGGTGGGGGAAGGAGAGATGATAATGAATTATAACATTAGAAAAAACAAATTATATTAAATTAAAGTTACTGGATTTTTCAGACCATTTGGATAAGGATAGGTTAGGAAAGTAAAAAAGAACAATGGAATATGAATAGAAAATGGAAGAAAAGAGAAGAGGAATTTAGCTCTAGATTTAATCTTCATTGAGAGATTCTTAAGGGGAGAGGATTTGGTCATTTGAGGAGAAAAAGGGATTATTTATGTGGGGAAGGATGTTGGGAAGATATTTGGGTAGATGTTAAGGAAGGATCAAGGCTCTAGAGGAGTGAATATAAGAGTGGAGTGTGGGTGGTTTTTATAGTTGAGGGCATGCATGTTTTCATAATATTTTAGTCATTAATTTCTTATTTTTTCATAAGACAAGAAATAGTAATGATTCATGTGACCAAAAATAGTAATATGTGTATGTGAGTTTGAACCCAAGGTTCTTACATTATCCAGGACTCAGGAAATAGTTTATTGAACACATAATGTTTATATACCATAAATTACTATATTTTACTGTTCATAGAAAATTTAAGAATGTTATAAAAATCCAAAAAATTAACAGTAAACATTTTTTGATTGGTAGAATCCCAAAATGAAATCCATTTCCCAAAAATAATTTTCTAAATATGATTAATTTTATTTTTAATTATAATAATAATTTACTTGAAAAATACGGATTTTAAAACTATAACTAATTTTATAATGCTTTCAATAATTAAATAAGGTCATATAAAATTATCATAAAAAACATAAATTTGATAACTTATGAATACCTTTTAGGAAAATTAATTTTCTTTTAAATTAATTTATTAATTGTAATTAATTATTTATTACTTATAAAAATACTAAAACATTTACTTTGGTTATATTATCACTTATAAGATGCCTGAATTTTATTTATACATTCATGGACTAGGTTACTATTCTTTTGGACAATTAACAATTTATAAGGGTCATATTACTATTCATAAGTGAAAGGTACTATTCATATGTGTATGTTACTATTCACCAAAAAAGGTTTGTCTTATCAGACTCCAAATATCTTACTAATATCAACCGTGTATGTTAGATTTTTCAAATACAAATCAAAGAAGTGACAATATTATGTATAAAGGTCACATAGTAATTTTTAGTTCATTGATTTGTGATTTCATGTGATTATATGAAAGAATTATAAGAAGGAAATTTTTACTGATAAAACATTTGGTTGTTATATTCTTCCCCCTTATGAAATTTCACCCGCAAAATTTTATATTCCATTCTAAGACATAAAAATGTGTGGGTACTTTTCCTCCATTGCCACCTTTATTTCCCATGATTCCTCTTCGTACTTTTGGTTCCACCACTATAATTTGACTATGTGAGTAATCTTGTTACATAAAACATTATATTTATGATCCATGATCTTCACTAACTACTCCTCGTAAGAAAGATATTTTTCCAAAATAACACCATTGAAGAGAGTACATGTGAATTATTAAGTATGTACTTCCCTTATAGGGATATGTGAAAGACATCATGTACTATAGAAATCATAGGTGGAAGTTATATACTATAGGCCATAGCTCCAACATGATCAATAATCTCAATGGTATGATGTACCAGATACATGGATTTCCTGTCTTCCCAAACCTCATGACCTTATTCCATGGAGATATGCATAGAAATTCTATGTCTCCAACTTTGAACTCAAGGTCTCATCGATGATTGTTTGCATAACTCTTTTGTTGTCTCTGGACTATGTTGATGTTCTCCTAGATGGTTTTCGCTTTCTCTGTCATTTCGATAACCATTTTTTCCCTAGTAGCTTACACTCACCGTCGTCATCCCAACACATCGGGGTTTTGCACATTTTCCCTTAGAGGTATTCATATGGTTCCATTTGTATGATCTAGTGGAAATTAGTATTGTAGAATAATTCGACTGGTGGAATATTTTGGGCCCATCTTCCATTTATGTACATATAACATGCTCTCAATGTATCTTCAAGTGTCTAAAAGTTTACTCAGACTGTCCATCCCTTTGTGGATGATATGTCATACTGAAGTTTAGTTCAGGGCTTAGAAAATGTTGGAAAATTTTTCAGAACATCGAGGTGAATCTTGGATATCTATCTAATATAATATATAGTTTTTACTCATTCTTACCTACCACTACTATGATATATATCTCTAAAAGTTGATCCAATCAGAATTCTCCTTGAATTTTGATAAAGTGGGTTATCTTTATAAGATGACTCATGATGAACCATATAGCATTGCTTCCTCTAGATTCCCTTAGCAGTCCAATGTCAAAGTCCCAAGTGATTTTCTTCCACTTCCATGATGGTATGGGTAGTGGTTTCATCATTCCCATAGACTTTTTTCTTTTATCCCTCACTTTCCAACATACCAGGCAATTTTATTTATACTCAGCCATCTCCTTCTTCATATTATCCCACAAAAAGTTCTCTCAGAGATCTTGGTACATCTTTTTGATCCTTGGGTTCATAGAGATGGTTGTGTTATGTGCATCATTCAAAATATCCTTCTCTATGATTGGAATGGGTGGTGCACATAATCATGACCAAACCATATAACCCCATCTGTGTCGATCTTGAACTCATATAATTTCCCATTTCTGATATCTTCAAAATTTTTCATAGTTTCCACATCATTTATTTGAACATAATTTATTTTCTCCATGATGGATGGTTGAGAAATCATTTGATAAAGGATTTATGATGTTACTCCCTTAATGATTTCCATTTCCATCCTCTAAAAATCCAAGAAAATTGTATCCTTTACAACTCTCATCATTGATAAAGACGCATGATCCTTTCTTCCTAGGTCATCATCCACCTTATTTGTGGATTGAGCAGTCATAATACTTGATTATAAATAACCATATTTGTTGGATCGTATTAATTTATTTTTTTAATATATATTTCAATATCTTTTGATCAGTATGGATCTCACACTTCTCCCCATAGAGATAATACTGCCAGATTTTTAATGTAAAGATCATAGTTACCGACTCTATATCATGCATGGATTTTTTTTGCTCATGTATTTTCAACTTTCATGATATTTAGGCTACCACATTATCATATTTCACCATCATACAACCTAAGACCTTCTTTGAGGCACCATTGTACAACATAATGAGTTCTCCAATCATTGGGAGTGTGAGTACTGATGTAGTGATAATCCTCTTTTTCAACTACTTAAATCCATCTTCACACTTTTGAGTCCAGATGAAATTCAATCCCTTCTGTGTCAGCTTGGTCATTAGGATTTATAGTCATGATTAGTTATTCACAAATCGCTGATAATACTCAACTAGACCTAAAAAGTTGCAGATCTCTATTACAGATGTTGTCTTGGGACACTCTTCGATTTTCTTTATCTTGGAAGGGTCAACATATATCTATTTACTTGTGATAACATTCCTTATGAATGATACTTCCTCCATCCAAAAATCATAGTTACTATACATTCATATATATTCTCCCTACGCAATGTCTTTAACATGGTATTCAAATTATCCTCGTGTTCCTACTTTCTCTTATAGTATATCATATTACCATCATGAAAGATTACCACAGATTTGTTGAGGTAATCTATAATGAATATATTCATTAAATCCATGAAACGTTTTGGAGCATTAGTGAGTCTAAAGGGAATCACTAGGATTTTGTAATGTCCATACAACATTCAAAAGGCAATTTTGGGAATATCGTCCTTCGTTAGATTTAATTGATAATATCCCGATTGAAGGTCCACCATAGAGAAATAATTGTCCCCACGAAGCTGATAAAAAAGTTTATCTATCCATGGTATGGGTACTTATTATTTATTGAGATTTTATTGAAATAACAATTATCAATGCAGATGGAAATTGAAAATCCATTCTTCTTGATGGAAAGGACGGACACACCCTATGGTGAAGCACTCAGACATATAAAACCATTCTCTATATTCTCTCGTAATTGTTTCTTTATCTCTACTAACTCTACAATAGTCATTCTATAAGGTGGATTTGATATAGGTAGGGATCTAGGAATAATTTCAACAGAGAACTCAACCTATCGATCAGGAGGAGGACCAAGCAATTTTTCAGGAAATACATCAGTGTAATCCCTCAGAATGGGAATATCTTGGAGAAGTATCATATCCATGTCCTCAATAATTTGTGATAGATATGATTGCTTCTAATGAATTAATATCCACACATGAGACAATGATTCTAAAGGATATTCAACTTCCACATTACACTTGTAATGGATTTGAGGATTCTTCGGGATGTGTATGGAGATCTACCTTTCCTAACAGTTGATGTTGGATTTGTATAAAGACAACAAATCCTTGCCCAAGATAATATCATACTCTACTAAAGGGAGTATAACAGGATTTGGTTGGAGGTTCAGTACATATTCATTTACCTAGGAGGAATTTTATACCTCGATCTTAAATTTTCTTCCATTCTATATTCCCACAGATAACTTATCCTCCAAATGTTAAGGTGGTGTTTTAATAGTTCTACTAAACATTACAGATATGAAAGAATGAATATAACCAGAATCAAATTCTACATTATCAATTCTTGAATAAATAACTTGTGTACCCATCACCACATCATTTTCTGGTTCCACCTCAGTAGTAATGGTAGCATAAGCCCGTCCTTGTTTCCTTGGAGGTTGTTGATGATTTCCTCTAACAACCCTCAGCATAGGGATATTGTTCGCATAATGCCCATGCTCTTTGAAGTTGTAAAACTACAATATAGGTTGAGTGTTGATCTAATCTTTCCTTTATTCTTCATCATTAGTGGGACTTTTCATATCCCTTCGGTAGTTATTATCTACACGTACCATCTTTCCATGTTTTATTAAATTCGTGGTTCCCTTTAGATAGTTCCTAGGATACTTCTTCCCATAATTTTGACACGTGGGTTGAATGGGATTCTTTCCATCATGGAATTTTTTAGCGGAACCAGGCACATTCGATTCAATTTTCCTCTTTTTTATTGTTGGGACCAGGATAACAATGAGAGTCTCCTATATCTATTTCAACCTTAAGGGATCAATAAATAATCTCCTCATAGTTTTTAAAGTCCTGAATCGCCAACACTTTTCTTATACTTGGCATTAGTCCACTAAAGAAGTGATATACCTTACATTTAGTGTTTCAGACAAAGATAAAGGAGTACCTTGAAATCATAGTAATGTGTTCTTCATACACTATGATTGAATCATATTACATCTTCTTGAGTCGAAGGAACTCACTTTCCATCCTAAGATGGAGGGTTCAGAGAAAATATTTATTAAAAAAAAATATTGAATTCCTCATAATCCATGGAATCAAATTTCTCTTGGGGATTCATATTATTGATTAGTGTCCACAACTGATCATCTTCCCCATCAAAATGATAGACCTCCATCACAACATTCTCTTATTCTAAGCATTAGAGGATAGACAATATATTTTCAATGGAGTTAATCCACATTTCCACAAAGAGGGGATCAGAAGTTCCACTAAACATACGAGGCCTTTTCCACATGAAGGATTAAATGGAAACTTACTCTTTCTATAGAGGACGAGGGATTTCCACATTATTCAATTCATTATTCACACCATGATCCAGTTGATCAAGTACTGTCATGATGTTTTGAGCACCCTTTTCCATCATATTTGGCATATCATTAGGGAAATATTCACATTCTATATCACACTTATTGTTGGAACATGTTCTTTTATTTACCTCCATTAACATATAAAAATAACGTATAATTACATGACTTTAATACATATCAACTAGTCATAATAAAAAAATCTTTGAACAAAGGAGGATAAACATGTAAATGTGAAGTGTATCCTAACATTTGATTCCCTATGATTAAATATAGGTCATACCTGATCTATTTCTTATCTTATATTTCTATAGGCTCTTATTTTATTCCATTAATAATTGTTTATAACATGATCTTGAATTTACCAAAGAAAATATCCTGGGAGTGTCAAGCCAAGAATGCATCAAGGCCCCTTGTCATGCACCATTTCTCATACTTGTATAGCTCAAAGCAGTGTTTTCAGGTTTTACCCCAAGATGTATCTATGGAAGAGACACCTCTACACATTTATATCTAGAAAAGGATGTATTTTTTTGATAAACTACATACTCTATACTTACCCAAATTTAATGATGTTTTCTTATAATTATTCTCATCCCTAATGTACTTAATAATTTTCTATATTCCTAGTCTACAAAAACAACTAGGCCATCCTCTAATACAAACTATATGGAACCTAGCCATTAACTCTTAACATTAAATGGCATTATGCATAATAAAAAAACATATTACAAGCCGAAGATCTCAACGTCTATTGTCTGGGAAGAATAGGTACATAAAACATAAAACATGAAACTAAATAAAACATTTCTTTATTTAGTGTTCATAAATTGATTCTAACTATCACTGTGCTCATACATCTTCATGTAGTAACCTAGGGATACCATGCATAATGGAATGAGAAAAAATCCCAGTAGGGGAAATCATAATAACTAAACATAAGCACATAGATTATAAGGCATTCCCTAATGATATAAAAATGAACGGATCATGTGAAATCATAACATATTAACATGGTTTCATATTAACATGAAGTCATAATAATGTGGTAGAAACACACGAAATGAATTTATCAAGATTCAAGTCTTGTTGCACGTAGAGGAGCACCAGTAAAGGTTAACCACCAAGATCGTTTCATATAGTAGCACAAGTCAAGTCTAATCGCCAAGATTACTGTGCATAACATCTCGTGAGACTCAACTTTACCCAATGTGTAGGATCTCAATTTTGGATCACCCATCTTAACAAATTCATGAATATTATTTCCACATTAATAATCATACATAACCAATCCTGTGTAAACATAGGGGTTTCCCAGAGAAATAATTGGGTATTATAATCATGAAATAAAGCATATCAATCTAAGGTATCATTAAAGTATCCATAGAGGAAGTTAATTAAATCATGAATAGACTATAATAGGTAAAAATAGTTAATAATCATTATATTTGATTTCATCTTGATGTAATAACATGAAAAAGTGTTTTTGAGATACATTATAATTTAAACATATTCATGGAGTTGAAGGAAAATATCAATGGTAATTTAAAACATAAAAGGGAATGTTCATTTATATAAAACCATAAGTGAACATGGATGGTTTTCATAATAAAAGTTTTGGTTTTTTAAAAGATGTGATGGATTAAAAAAATATTATATAGTTCCCATGATGATATGTAAGAATTCCGAATGTTCCCTTAAAAAGGGTTTTCTTATCGAAAAAACATTGAGGATAAAACCATATAAAAACATTTATATACTAGAAAGAAAATGAGGTATGGATTGTAAAACATGAGTTTAAAGAATATACACTGTATTTATATGTTTACATAAAAATAAAAGACATTTTTTGGGTAAAAATAATGATAGAGAAACCATAAGGAATATTTGAGGTTCGGGTAGAATTTCTTACCTCTAATCAGATGGGGTTCTTTGCTTGATCTTAATCATATGAATAATAAAATTACATTCATTAATTAATTATTCCAGAAATATAAATACTTTTTATTGATTTATTATAACCATATTAAGTTCATTAATGGCCTTTTTGGTGAGTTAAGAGGTTCAATTTCATTATTTGGGAGAATTTTCTTCCGTGGTTTTAATGAGTTGTTCACATATATTCACGTTCGAATAAACTTGTATGAGGAGAATGATTTCCCAGAATTGATGTTATATAACATTAGTTCACATAAAAAATATTCCATGGTTATAAAATTCATTTGGTTATTTGGAGTGAAGGTGAATAATTATATAAAACATTAATGATAAACAGTTGGATTAATTTGGTGATTTTGCTCACAATTATCTTTTTTTGTATCATTATATTGAATCATGTGTGAGAAATTATTATATAAAATAACATAACAAAAAATACATATTTAATAGACTAGTTCAAGAATAAAAATGGTTTCATGAGCATAATTAAATATGGTAATTGAAATTGATAACTTGTCATCCTTCAATGTGATAAATTAATACATCTTAGACTATGTTTTTATTTTGTTGTATTAAAGGAGGGGAAAAGAGAGATGATAATGCATTATCCCATTATAATTATAACAGTATTTATATTTATGGTACTGGATTTTTTATACCATTTGGATGAGGATAGGTTAGGAAAGAAAAGACAACAAAGGAACATGAATAAAAAAGGGAAGAAAAGAAAACAGGAATTTACCTCTTGATTTAATCTTACATGACAAAATCTTAAGGGGAGAGGATTTTGTCTTTGGAGGAGAAAAAGGGATGATGGAGCTAGGGAGGAGCTTGGGAAGAAATTTTGGCAGATTTCTGGGAAGGCACAAGGCTTTAGAGGAGTGAAGTGAAGAGGGGAGTGTGTGTGGTGTTTATAGTGGAGGGGAGGTGGGTTTTCTTAATATTTTTATCATTAGTTTATTATTTTTCCATAAGAAAATAAATAAGTGGTATTATTGTGACCCAAAATAGTTATATTTGAAAGTGAGTTTGAATCCGAGGTTCTTATATCTGTCATTACTCAAAAAATAGTGTGTTTAACATATAATATATATATATATGGTAAATTATCTTATTTTACTTTTCATCAAGAATTCAATTATTTGAGAAAATACCTAAAACATTAACATGACTATATTTTGACATTTTAGTAAAAAAATGAAATACATTTTAAAAAAATAATTTTTAAATATGATTAATTTAAATTTTAATTAAAATAATAATTTACTTGAAAAATATGGATTTTAAAACTATAACTGATTTTCTAATGCTATAAAAATTTAAATAATTTCTTATAAAGTTATCATGAAACTAGATAACAAAAAAAATATTAATTTATGAACACATTTTAGGAAAATACATATTATTTTAAATTAATTTATTATTTTTAAATAATTATTTATGACTTATAAAAATACTAATACTTTTTGTATGGTCATATTATCAATTATAATATGTCATAATTTTATTTCTATTTTATTGGGTGAGGTTAATATTCTTTTGGAAAATTTACTATTTATAAGGGTCATCTTACTATTCATAAGGGTGTGTTATTATTCCTAATGGTAAGTTACTATTCACTAAAAACGTTTTTCTTATCTGACTGCAAACATCTTACTAATCTCAAATGTGTATGTCAAATTTTTGAAATTCAAATCATAGAAGTTACAATATTCTATTTAAAGGTCGCATAGAACATATTAGTTCATTGAGTTGTGATATCATGTTATTATATGACATAATTATAAGAAGGTAATTTCAATTGATAAAACATTGGGTCGTTACAAAATCCGTACACTTCTCAATGTCCCTAGGTTGTATAGATAAATCCTCTCTATGAGCATTATCTAACAATTCCATTTTTACCTTTAGTATTGATGGAACACATAATATTTTTCAAAAACTTTTATCACCATATTAAACACACAATTTTACTAATATTCCTTCACTCACAATAATAATTTTCTCGTAAAGGATCTCATCATCATATTGATAACATTATATCATTTATAATAAATATGGGTTCATAGTATTTTTAAAATGCAGTGATGAATCCTTTTTCTTAATAATTTTCATATCTATATTTACTAGATCCATGAACATAGTGTCCCTATTAATTCTCATTTTGTTCATAAATACATGACCTGTCTTACACAATGCATCCACAACTTTTATTACATTAACTAGGTGGTATTATATCATGAAATCATAATCCTCGAGTATCTCGAGCCATCTCCTTTGTTTCATACAGAGATCTTTATACGAGAAGATGTATTTTAGGATTTTATGATCCGTGTATATCTCATATTTTCACCATATAGACAGTGTCCCCATATCATCAAATAAAATATTATAGTTTCCAACTAATGATGTTGGGTTGGATAGTTCTGTTTATGAGTATTAATTTTCTTCGATGCATATAGAGTAACTTTATCATTTTTTATTTGTACACAACCAAGTCCCCTTTTCCAGAAACCATTTTATATCATTGACCCATCACTTCCATATGATCGAGAAGAAATTATAAAATTGAATAATTTCCCCTATATTTCATCAAATAATCCACTCATATTCCATTTTCCAAATGTACTTTACCTATTTACGTGTATTCTTTGTTAATGGGTTATCCAATCTTGAATGTTTTTGAATAAATTTGTTATAGTAACCTTCCAAACCAATGAAAATACATACCTCAATAATTTTCATTTGTGTAAGACAATCTTTTACATGATTTATCATCATAGGATCAATTGATATTCCATCATCGGCAAAAATATACCACATAAAATAGACTACATAAACCCATAAATCACACATACTAAACACCCCATATAAATCCTTCCTTTTAAGTGTCTCAAGAAGGATATTTAAGTGATTCTCATGGTCCACATATATATTATAATATAAAAAATATATCATCAACTAATACCACATAAATTCATCATGATAATCCATTAATAAATTTTTCATTATATATATTAAAATTTAGGGTGTATTAACTAATACTAATGAAATTACTATAAACTCATAATGTCAATATCACATTTAGAAATAGGTATTCGGTATTTATTACTATTTTCCTCATAATTAATGATACCCAAAACAGTGTCCAATATTTTTAGAATATTTCGTTTGAATAATTTGATGTATAATTCATCAAATCAAAGAATATTATACATTTTTATTATCGTAATACGATTTATTTTCCAATAATAAATTCACATCCTCATGGATCCATATTTTTTTATTAATAAATAGAATATGTTCTCCCCATGGTGAAACACTAAGGTGAATAAATTACTTGTCGAACAAATAATCTAGTTTTTTTATACTCCAATAATTATACAATGTTCATTCTATATGGAGTCTTTGATATTATGCTTGCAACATGAATTAAATCAATTGAAAACCAAACTCCACTCTCTAGTGTATGTCAATGTAATTCCTTAGGAAATACATCAATTTATTCCTATATTGTTGGTAGAAACTCAAATTCAATATTTCCTTCATGATCCTTTGATTTTGTCTTTTAATATTTTGTAAGAATCTTATTTATTAGTGATACTGGGGGTAGATCTAGACATGTCTTGAAGGATAGTGTATCTATTTCAAATATAATAAATTCTAAATCTTCATCAAGATTCTCAATTTAATTCATCTTGAAAAAAAATGCATCATAATTTAATATCTAGTTAATAACAAGTATTTTATCAATGTCAACCATATGAATGATAATAAAGTCAAAATAGAAAGATCTATTATGTTTCATAATGGGGAATTTCAGACATATTCTTATTTAAGTGAGACTTCTACTAAGAGAATTTACTAACAAATAAATTCATAAAGTGCTAGGGAAATATCAAATTTTTGTAGAAAGCATGGACGTTACGAAAATGTATGAGGACCCATAATAACATAATGAATCAAATAAATTTGAATCTCTTATTAAGGTACCCACCAACACATCATTGGATACATCTATCTCGACTGTACTGATCACATAAGCTTGTCTATATTCACTTGGCCTCCTATTTTGTTGATTCCACTAAATCTTAGGGAATTATTTTTTGTATTTTCTCATATCCTTATAGTTGAAACACTGATTAGGAAACTTTTCTTTCTTCTACTTTCATTATTTATACTAATGACCTTTATCTCTTCACTTATATAACACACTTAAGACCTTAAGGATGGTTCTTTCCATATTTATCACAAGATGGAAGTCTCTTCATTATCATTTTCTTCTTTGATGAATTCATTTTTTCGTGGTTCTCAATTGGAATATTATTTTCCTTATTTCCATTGAACATGAAGGATATATAGAATTACGTTACCATTTGAGGTTACATAAGAATATTTCATCCTATGAAGAAAACAATTGAGAGACTATAAACCTTCTAGAAGTTCACTTAATCCAATTAATGAAATGTTCAATAATTCACTCTGTGTTGTGTTTGTAATATGTAGCATACCATGATAACTTTGTAAAGGAATCCCCATAAATAGAAATAAATTCTTCTTATTTTTGATATAATATAATGGAATTTTTCTTCTTTTTAAAATTTTTATCCTGAAGTAAATATTTGTTGAAGAATTTCTCCATAAAATATTTTTATTCCACGAGTTATATTTACTCTTACAATATGGTTTTCGTGATCAATGGCCACAATTGATCAACATTTCCTTTGATACAATACAATAAATGTAAAAAATTCCTTTTCATTGAATCCTTTGTCCATAAATATCTTCCCACAAGACTTAATACATTACTCAACTACCGTTGGATTAGTAGTCTCACCAAATTATGGGGGATTATATCACATGAAGAGATCAACAAAAGTAGAATTATGATGTTGAACAATAGGTTTCTCCAGCACAGAAAGATTATTTTTCACAACTAGATTATGTTTCCCAAATATATCAATGAATTTATTTTTTCCAATACCATATATATTTTCATGTATTAGTAGAAAAATCTCTACATTGTCCAAGATTATTGATAACCTTATTTCATTGAAGATCTATTTGAAAACAAATACATATAATAAACTAGATTATAAAATTTTGAATTTTAAATGATAATGAATAATTCTAAATATTTTTTAACACTTATCATAAATAAATAATACGTGCATTGTTAATATTAAAGGGATGTACATCTAGGAAAACCAACATTCCCTTTTTAGAGTTTTCACCCCTAGTTTTATATGTTCGAGAACCACATCCGCTTGTAATATCTATAAAGGGATGTACATCTAGGAAAACCAACATAATATCCTTTTTTAAAAATATTAGGAAGTTATTATATACTTTTCATAAATGTCAATTATTTGTTTATCTATCCTAATCTATGTTTTCCTTAAAATTTTTCCCAGTGATTCTACATAACTTGATCTGATAAAGAATTTTAACCACCCAAAATCCATTTACCCAGTGCTAGTCCCAAATTTATTACATTAACATAGGTGAAATGGGCCAAATTTTAATTGACTAGATAATTTAGAATTTTTATATAACCCAATATATAAATTATACCCCTTGAACAAGGGGAGAAATTTTAAAATAAAATAAAATAAAATGTTAAGAAACCTTAGTACGCATTCAATGGATTCATCTTCATAACCTAATGAATGGAAAAAACAAGGGTTAGATAAAATAATTAGTAAGGGTTACATATAGTGGAATATATAATGATAAAATAAATAATATTCAATTTAAGATAAATAATTAAAAAATACATTCCATTAAATCAATAAGTCGATCATTATATAAGGAAAAATAAATGTTTCAAGGTAACTAATTGAAATCTCATTCCATTTAATCAATAAAATTAGTTTGAAATACATACATAGATATATCAATGAGAAAATATCATAGATAATAAAAAAAATCAAATATAAATTAATTAAATATTTAATTATTTAATTCCATGATCATAAGAATCATGATACCTCTTCTTTGAAGACCTTTCATAGGACAATTTAAACACACGGGTAAAGAACCATCTGATTTGGCCAACTGGTTTCTCTCATGATACCAATAAATTTAATGATGGGAAACATATTACCAAGAAAATCCCATAATTTTAATTTAAATACATTACATATAAGTTGAAAAAATGAGTTAATTCATGATTAAATATTTATTATCATATAAAAATATGTAAATTTATGAGAAATTTATTTTTCATTGAAAAATGTTCACAAGAAAGGTATTTTTTCTTCATAAAGTAAACAATCCTGAACCAATGTAAGATTGAATAATAATTTTATACATATTTAATAATATTTAAATTGTAATCCATTTAAATATAAACATAAAAAAAAAATTATTATTCAATTAAAAAAATTATTTATTTTTAATAAATCATAGAGGTATTATATACCCCACATAGAAGTGAACAGGTGAAAATTAAGTAGTATGTTTCAATGAAAAGTAAATTGAGATTAAATCCTTTCCCTCAGGATTTCATTTAATTTAAAAATATTTACCCTCATGTATAATGGTTTTATGATTGTTGTAAATTTATACCAATACCATATTCATATTTATGATATCATATATTATCCTATTATATCATTTAACATCCAGTTTGTTAATAATGTTTCATTATTTTCATTGTTTTGGGTGTTAATTGGCTTATTTTCTCATTTGAGTTTTTTCATTAATGTTCTAGTTTTTATACATTAGATATAAATTAATCTCTACAAAATTATAGTTATTTAATAAATTTCTTATTAACTCATTAAATTCATTGTTATAACATTTCTTAAAATTTGATCATGGAAAATTAATCACATAACTTGGTTGACACCATTGGACATATGTACATATGAGTGATGATATTATCTTTTTAACAAGTGAAAGGGTATGTAAGTGTATTATATATTAAATTTAATGGGTTTATATCATTCCATATATATCACCAATACTCAATAATTTTATCTTCATTATCCTTTGTGAAAATCTTTTGTAAAAAATCACATTACTTCACGAGGGGGTAGTTTTCCGTACATATGGGTGACATTATCTTATTTTAAATAAAATATACAGTAAGAAAGTATATTTGAAATTATAATTCCTTTAGTATAATTATATCATAAACATTTTATATAATAATTATACCCATAATTTTATACAACTACGAGTGGTTTTAATGGAATATTATTTACATCGGTTTTTGAGGCGGTAGTCCACTTTACACATGTTTAATGATTATGTTTCCCATTTGACGGAAGAGGAGATCAGTATAGGATATATTATTAACATAATAATATATCAGTATATGGTATATAAGGGTGTTATTATATTATATTGAATTATTAAAACATAAGGTGGATGATATAAGGACTCGGCTTTAAGACCATACATAATACTTGAATTAAATGAATAATTCGCATTGAGGATATTTTCAGGTTTAGAGTTTTAGTGAGTTAGGCCATAACTATTACATTTCGAAATATTACAAAGTAGACACTTCTACACAGTTTCCATTTTTTTTACAAAACCTGAACTCCTGAAAAAAAGAGAGTCATGTCTAGTTCCTTGTTTAAGATAGCATGACTTATCCTTGATCTTTTCCATTACCCTATCCCACATTATGTCCTGTGAAAAACATTTCAAAAACTTGGGATGAGCACAAAGAAGTAAAAAATATAAGTTTTTCAAAACAACAAGTAAACCATGAATAATTTAGCAAAAGTAATACTTTTTACCTTTATGAAGTAGTAAATACTCTTCACTGAATAAAAGATCATTACTTACCCTTTTTGTAACCAAAAGATTAACAGAAAACCCATATTAAGAATACATTACATAATAAAGGTAACTCGGTACATAAACATACATAAATGGAATAACCATATGATCGACTTCCACAGATATCACTAAATGGAATAGCCATATGGCCGACTTCCATACCCAATGCATTAGAGGTTATAAAGTAACCACCCGTCCTGGTATTCACGACACCACCCGTCATTTTGTTTATCATGTAACCACCTGTCAAATGTCCAAGTACCAATATAAAAGCATATCACATACAACACATATAATGGAAAGAAAAAATTTCAACATTTCAGTCACAATATATCACTTGGATATATTGACATAACAAATAAATTTTAAAAACCATTTTCAATATGTAAAATACGTAAAAGAGTATAAGGTATTTTTTTCTTTTAAAAACATTACGGCTTGTTGAGGAAACCAAATATCAAATAATACTAGCAGCGGCGGAAAATGTCGTTGTCACCACGTACGTTAAAAGAAACATTCGTTTTTTTCGTTTAGTAAAATGCTTCGTAGAAACATATTCCCTTTGAATGAAATGATAAGTCAAAGGTTTTTATACATCATATAAAAGAAAGTCTTCTATGAGAACAAAATATACCTCAATGAAAGGAGAGAGAGACGATGTCCCTTACCTTGTGTCCGACTTGACTCAATCATTCATTAATATCCTGAATAATAAACTAAAGTTAATTTCAACTTTCTTAAGATCCTTTTTCACGTTTATTATTCCTTTTATATCACTTATTACCATGTTATAAACATTATTTAATCATTTAATTTAATAGCTTTCGTTTTTTCGATATTTGGCACTAGTGTCAAAAATGAACACCTTATATTTACAAGTTGTCCATGTGGTCAATAGTCTATTATATTTTGAATGATATTCATGATTTAGATATCATATATATCATATATAACCAGTATATACATGTGTTTAAAATATTACATAACATTCATGTAGACGGTAAGCCATACGTACGCATGAACGCAACATTCATTTCTATTTCTTATGGAAATAAAAAAAATGATACATATGTATATTATAATTCCAGTATAATATCATATATAATATCATTAACACTATCCTTTATACATCCCACATAAGGCATTAATGAGTCACATCACTTTAAGAGGGTCATAGTCCGCACTTCCTCAAATGAGATTATCGTATTTACCCACTATGGAAACCATAAAGGCATGATATAATTGGGAAGTACAGAAGCATAATGAAATCATAAACACAATATATATCACATATAAATATAGTTCCATCATAATGGCCACCATGAGAGGTCGTAAGATGTAATTGAACAATCATCGTTTCGTGAGGCGTTAGTTTTCCATCAACAAAAACATTATGTTCTTCATCTATTAGATGGAGGTGTGTGTATGTGTAGTTCTAATCCTTCTTATAAAAACATCCTAGTATATTTAGTATAGTGTTTTTGTTACAAAATAAATAAATAAAAAGATTTTAGGGGCTGGAGAAGTAAAATAAATGAAAATAATTTAAGAGAAATTGTTACCTCTAATTTGGGTGACTTCTTTGGATTGAACCAAAAGGAATTATTAAAGTGCCTTATGCCTATATTAAGGCATCTAGGGGGAGGAGATGGATTTAGGGAGCTAAATTGGGCTGAGGTTGGACGAGCCAAATTGCTTGATAGGTGTGAGAAATTGGTTAGAAGTTGTCTCCTTTTATAAGGGGGAGGAGGGGCTCTTTAGGAAAGTGTGAAACTATTATTTTATTATATAATGATATTCGGTTTCTAATGGTCCAAAAATTATTAAAGATGAAGCTAAGATGAGTCATGTTAGAAATAAAATCATCTAATCAGAATTGGACATGTTTTGGATAATATTTTAGTCATTATAATCTTATTTATTTAAATCATTTATTAATGAGGTAAATACTGTATCATTATTGTGTCGTAAATAATTTAATTTATTTAATGTCTAAAAATTATAAAACAATACCATGATATAGGAAATAGTTTTATATTTCTAATGAATATTTATAGTTGAAAAGATAATTTATATAACCCCTTCTAAAAACTAATTTACTAAAAGATATTTGCTCTTGTCATATTTTCCTTTACTTTACGTTAATTAATCTAAATTGTCATTATCACTCCCAAGTTGATAAAAGGGGTCCACAAATCGACCCAAAGATGACCATGGTCGTTAATGACTCATCCAATAAGTGTTGGAAAAATTTTAAGGTAATTTGGAATTATTATAATATTCGTTTTACCTTTAATTACCCTATTTACCTTTAACAGAGGAAAATAAAAGTCAAAAGTTACTATTCACCAAAACTTATTTTCATCTTAGTGAACCAAATTTTACTTCTTGATAACAACCATTTATGCCATATTTTTGAAATTCAATTCAGATAAGTGTTAAAATTTCATTAAAATGAAAACGTCAGTTTTTTTAACTACAACTATGTGGTGTCACTATTCATAAAAAATTGATGTTTTTCAGAAAAATACCAAAATTTCAACCTAAGATATCTTTGATATTCCGAATTGAAAAATGATGTCTATTTTTCCAAATTAAAAACATTGAAGTGGAATTAATTAATTTTAATATTAATTCCCGTTATCAAAACAAATAGTGTGTTTTTAAAAAACAATAACTATCACAAGATTGATACTTGTTTATGTCCAATTTTAAAGTGAAATGAATTCCAATGATCAAAATTGGATTAAATGGTAAATATATATTCTAATTAAACTTTAAAACTAATTAAATAGCTAATCTTTCCATATAAATAAATTATATTAAAACATAATTTTGAATTAAAATACAATATTTTCACTATTCATTAAAAACTGAAATTTATCAGAAAAATTAAAAAAATTAACACAAAGTAAATTTTTATGTACCTATCTTAAGGAAGGATTTTATTTGGTCATATAGAATGTATTAAAGTTACCAAAACTATATTTAAAAATATTTCTCCATTAAAAGGCGATAAATCGGCCTTTTAATGTAAATTATGCTTAACATTAGATTCATTCACATTTTAAGCCCTTATCTTTTTATTGGAAAATGTAAATAAATTTCAAAATAATGTATACTAATATTTTAGTTAGTTTCATTAATTCCCACCAATACAATGTCTAGGAGTTAACTACCATTTAAAATAATAATATTATATTTTTAGTGTGCAACGTAAGATTCCAAAGAAACCTGTTATTGCATATCGGGTACACTATCGAACATAGAAACCATTTTAAAGTAAAATTAATATTTAATTCAAAAATATTAATAAGTATAAAAATATTTTATTCTTCATTTACTTGGGATGTCATAGATGATGAAATTTAATTTTAATGATCATTTATGAAAATTACTGCTTCTTCGAAAAACCAATTTAGAGTTTAACCAAAAGACTTTAACATATCGATTTATGATAAAACATATTTGTTGAGGAATTTTTGAAATGGATTAAATAAGTTATTTTAGTATTTATTTTCCAAGAAATGGTATCATATTTTTTAATAGGGGTGGTGATAGAGTGGCCTTTTATAAGTGGAGGAGAGGACATGCATGGAATTTTTTAAAAGAATCAATTACACCAATATTTTTATCATGACAACAGAGTTAAATTTGGTAATTATAGATCCTAAGAGGTGATAAATTTTAATTATGGACAAATAATTGGTGTTGTAAATTTGTTTAATTCATTTGAACCGTTATATTTAAAATTCAATCCCCAGTAAATCTCTATTTACCATAACCGTGTTGAGTAATTTTTTCAGTTTTTACAATTAATAATGGTCAAAAATTATTTTGATCTTATTATAAAATATAAATTATTCTGATTCAAAATATGGAATCCATTTTTAATTAAATTAACTGATGTGGTATAATCCAATTTAAGATTATACTCGGATATGCGGCCAGAATAGGGGTTCCCAATAGTAATGTCCCATTAGTATAGTAGGTTTTAATATAAAAAGTACATATGAAATTGATTATGTGTTGATAAATTATATTTATTATAATATAATTTAAATAATGTTACATTAAAAAAAGTAACATATAATTTTTCATTTTTATAAATTTAAATGAAAATGATGTTTTCAATAGAAATAATTATTATTCACTACTGATAAAAGAATTTAACATTTCAGAAAAATTAAAAAAAATCACACTTAGAAAAATTTTATATACCGATTACAAAAGATAAGTTCATTTTTTTCTCAACATTTTCTAAAGGTGGTATAAATTAATTTTAAATTATGTGTGGAAATTGTGACTAAACTAACTTTTAGAAAAATACAATTTTCAGAGGACATTTTTTTCTTTCAAATGTATCTTATTTTAAATATAATCAGTATATAGCCATAATTTTCATAATTTAGTTAGTCCTATTCATTACCAGTAACTTAATATCTAGGTTATAATTACAATTTTTTAAAAATACTTTAATATTGTTTCACATTTTGTTTAAACCTGGGGCATTGTGTATCACAAGTCATCGAAGAGATTCAATTTATATAAGTGAAAATAAATGGTAAATTATCTCATTGTTATAAATAAAATCCCTCATGAAATAGAAAACATTATTTATTTATTAAATAATTAAGGAAACATCCAATAGAACAATACACTCGATCTCCCCATGTTCAGTCATCTATCTAACACCCAATGAATATACACATTCTTTCCCCAACCTATGTAATGTCCTCCCACAAACATATCAAAACAAGAATACCAATTCACATTTACAAAAGTAAAAAATGAAATATCCATTTCAAACACCCCTCAAGGAATTTTAAACTAACTATTCCATATACTAATGACCCAAAAAAATGTTCATAAAAACTTAGATAACAACCTAGCCTGCACCCTCACCAATACATGCACATAATGGGTTGTTCCTCTTTATCTCATGGAAAAACCATATTGAGACACAACTCACTTGTGGGACTTTTCCCAATCTACAACCATAATTTCATAATTACTACAATTTTCATTTCTATCTCTATAAATTTTACCAACCAACAAAAGCATATATAACTATATAACACCCCAAACCAACAACTAAGAATCTCAATACATGAATTAAAGACGCTATAATTATCTTACCTGAAGGCCCCTATAATAACTCTAGAGGATTCAACACTACTTTCATAACCTTACATCATATACCACTATCACCCTTTGAAAGTTTTGTTGTCAACTAATCATCCAATGCCAAAAATAGACCACTCGTAATATCACACTAGATATAAAATCCATATCATGGAATCCACTACCCAAACCATCCAACTATGAGTTTATCATCTATCATGTACAAACCTACAAAACAAATTATCAAACCAAAAAATATTAAAACCACAATTGTGGTTTCAGTTAATTATTTCATTAACAATATATTTTACGGTAAAATTGTAAATATGTTATTTTTTATATTTTAATTTGTCAAACACACAATTTTAAACTAAAATTACAAAAATTCCATAACAATCCATTTCATTTTTACAACTTTTGAAAACCATTTCGTACTCCCAAACAATCATGCACAAGTCCATATAATCTTACATACCTGATATGATGCTTGAACACACACACTCTATATACACCCTTGTCCAAGAGTAAAATCATAAATATCAATCTGAATCATGAATATAAGTCATGAGAAAAAAATTAATCATAAAATCATTCATCATGAACAAAAAGACACACCCTTAATAACATGGGATTCCACTGTATAGGTTTTTGTAACACACATGTGTGGTATTCTTACTCGGAATTGACCACTACTAGCTATATATATAATTTCACTGAATTGTAAATAAACTAAAAAATTCTATGAGCACATTTTATAATAATCTATGTAAATTCATCCGAATATCTTGCTAGTTGGAATATCAAGGGACCTCAAATTATCAATCCACACATTAGAGAAGAAGGAATTTTAAAAAAAATGATCCATGAGTATTATAAAATATATACATGTTGTATGTGAATGAAACTCAAGATAAATATACATATATAACATACAGATAACCCACAAAACCAATGAAATAAATAATTAAATATAAGGAATATGTAGGGGGACTAAACATTTAAATTGATGTCACTACTCAGATTATTCTCACAAATGTCCATATAAATACCATAGCTAGATCTCTTATACAACCCGTCAAATGAAAATAAAAACCTGAATTTAAACATGTATACTAGGGTTCCAATGAAAGGTGTGAAATAATTTCAACAGTGAACCATCAATGGGTTTCCTCAAATATAACATGTTATAATGTGTGCATATATCTAAAAAATAAATAGAAAGCACGCAACCATTCACGTAAATTTATCATGTTCTAATCATGCCAACAATATACATAACCTCACATATATTGGCTAATAAAAATACAATAATTCTTCTTATATTGAAAAAAACACTACACCCCATAACATAAGGAAATGAATGACTGTAGATTTTGACTAGAAAACTCACAGTCAGTGTAAGGCCTCATTCCATGTCATGGTCCAATGTACAATCTTTTACCACCACCCTCCCATTCAGGGAGAAGTCTCATATCATATCATACATCATCAAACTGTCACCGAATTTGAGGTGTCATAACAGGTCTCAGACAACCCCTATCTTATGTAGATTGAACATGCATTCCATATCTCAAACCACCACACTCTTACTCAGGGTTATGTTTTATACCATGCCTCACATAAAATCCCACTCACTCAGGGGAGGATCAACACCATGTTTAACAACACCACCCTCTCACATGGGATGAGGTTCAATTTTGTGTCTCACATAACCACCCTCTCATTCCAGGTGAGGTATCATATCTTATATAACACCAAATTTACGAACATAGTCAGAGAATATATCAATCAAAGTGAAATTAACATCTCAAATATCACTCTAATATCCACTAACATGTACCTAGTGAACCACAAGAGAATTTCCCCCCACACAATTATTATTAACAATCCTAACACATATCGTTGTACCCTACCACCCTAGGAATAAAATCTAGTATAAAACTACTCTAAAGTGATCAAAAAAATCAATTTCTTACCCATAATACACCATACCTATATTTTTAGTCCTGAAAAAATATTCCAATAAAAAACATCCATTAAATGATCTACCTTCCCTAGGGACTATGAGGAGCCCTCATGTCCATATTTTTCATTCATTGTTATAATCAACAATGAATCCCCATGGTGTAACTAATACAATAATAAATATACAAAACATCCAAATAACTATTCATATATGGGAACAAATGATTCACCAGATTGGAACCATTCATGGGTTTCACTCTAAGAAAGATACCCACAATAATCAACATCAACACCTCTCCAAGATCCACATTATAATGAATCCAATATATATCCCACGCATCAACCTACCAAAAAGCTATATCATCTTTAACACTCACCAATGTAATCAAACTACACTATATATGATAACCCAATCAAAAAATAAACTATTTAATTCTAATGTGAAATTTACCCATAAATCATTTTGAGAAGATGTAGACCTACAATCCAAATACGTAGGGTTACAATAACTTTTATAGAAACACTTGGGATTCACATTAGATGATATTACGAGAGTTATGGATCCTCTCATCCTTTATAGTGGAATTATTTATTAATATTTTACTCTCTTTTAGATTCAATATATAGTATGGAATCCTTCTAAAATCACTCTATAAGAATGGTTATCATCATAATAATGATCGATCATTTACATGAATCAATGTTAAAATATGTATGTATCGAGGTTCTCCATCATTGTGAATATTTCTATGTACCATTGGGTATCCATTAATGTGACCATATATATATATATATATTAGAGGTTCTACATCTTTCTTTTGTTGATTAATTATGTCATGTTTTAAACCCAAATAGTTGTAAAATCATTAGATTATCACTATTAATGAAGGTCATATGTTCTTATAGTGTTTGGATCGGGCCAAGGGGTGTCCATGGGTCGTTTTAGTTTGGGTTTAAGGTTTATTTGGACCCAAACCGATCAAAATTAGTCGAGTCATATTGGGTCATATTTTGGGTAAGTTTTAGTATAAAACCAACCTAACCCAACCCATCATTAATTGAGTTAGATTGGACTGGGTCAATTAGGTTATGAAAAACAATTATCTTCTATAACGCCGCTTCTGGTACCGAATCATCTCCCACACTGGGGATGTATCCTTAAAAAATCCCACATTCTATCATCCTCTTTTGAACTAGAAACATTATTCAGACTCTCCAAGAATAACAAGAAAGCAAAGAAACCCATTTCCATTATTCCACAAGTACCACAGTAGTGATAGCATGTGTGTGAGATAAAAAAATGATGATATGGGTGGTGGGTGGTGGAATGAGTGGGTAATTATTTGGTGGGAAAAAAATATATGGGATATGGAACAAATAAAAATGGAATGAATGTAGTTGGAAAAAAAGAAATGTAGTTGTGGTGTGGTGCAAGAATCGAGACACACAACAACTATGACACATGTGGGAGATGACACAATGATGGTTGGTATATCAATTGTGGGATGTGAGACTCTTGAGAGGGGAAGAATCATTGGAAATCATTACGAATTTGGGAAATTATACTAGACATATAAGATAAAGATAGAAATAGATGAAGGAGGAAGCTGACTGGGGATTGAATGAGAGGGGAGGGTGGGACAGAGAGGGGGTGGGAAATAAAGGGAGGGAATTGGGTGAACAAATTTCTCAACAGTCTGCAGTGCTCACAAAACTATAGGGGTGAGGTTTGGTGGATAGAGGTAGTGTAAAGTGACGAAACTGTTTGGCCTTTGTTGATTGATGGAATAGGTGAGGAAGTGACATAAATATTAAGTAATTTAAGGGATAAGTAGTTTGGATTGGGTTTATCCCGAAACATAAAAACCCAATACCCAACCCAACCTATGTATGGGTTCACCAAATAAAACCAAGCCCTACCATATTTTGTTAGTGACCCAACCGAACTAGCCCACCCCCCCCCTCTTCGGGTTAAGTTAGGTTGGGTTTTGACACCCCTAATCAGGCCCAGAATAATTTCTTCTCATGTTCCCCTATGAAGGTAATCGAATACAATATTGTCCTATGTCACTTAATAGGACATGTCATAGATTTTATATTATTTTTACAAGGTCCCATTCCAATAAATTTTAATGTAATTGAAATAGGAATTTTAGGAAAATTAGACATAGAAATCGTTGTTGTGGAACTTATATAGGTGTGTCCCATTATTTTTGTCCAAAATAAGTATATGGATCAATGTAGATAAGTCTCATTCACTTGGAATATGGTCCCATGTGATGTGTGGCTAGTTTGGTTTTTGAGAATATGGTCCACTGAAAATGATATTGACACATCAAGAATAAAGCCCGATGAGAGAATTATTCATAGATAATTCAAAAAAGTGGAAGAGGTTGTAGGTTATTTATTGAGATATATGGACCAATGAAAATGTATTCATTGGGAATATAGCCATAGTGAAGATATCAAACAATGGTGATGTGGGGTTGAGCCTGGGGAGGTGACTTACCAATTCAACCAAAATAAGAATTAATTTCCACATGGTTTTAGTTTCGAATTTTAAGGTCATATTATAGGAACAAACAATGAAATTTAACATTGGACAGTAAGGGAGTTTTCATTTAGTTCTACATTTTATGACTATGATATTGAATTCATGAGTGGTCTATAATGGATTATTGCTTTGAAATTATACATCGGTGACTCAAATAAGCATCTATAATACGATATAGCCCTTTAAAGGTATGAGTTTTGGATTATACTAGTTGGGGGACCATGAGTGGGTGTCCAAATATCATTAATGATATTTTATGATAAACAAATAAATGGGGACATAGTTGGGGATTATATATTGTATGAAAACACAGTCCCATATTATAGATTGATTATAATTAGGTTAGAAAATTATTTACTTTGGTTGCAGGATGTTAAGACTAATCTAGAAGAGACCACTCTAGTTTCCTCACAATTAAAATCATAATTTTCATTGGGATACATTATTTTAATATTCCAAATTATTCAATACAACTAAAAGAATTATAAAATAGAATCCATTTATCAAATAAAAACATGAATGAATGTGTGAACTCTTGAATTGCCAAATATTTTATTATGAATGTATTGTTATTTTTGGAATCAAATGGCTTGAATTTTTACGATTTTTGACCATGGAGAAAGGAAGAAGAAATGATCAATCATGTTTGAGTGGTCTAAGTAGGAGACCAAGACAACGATATGAAAAATTATTTTCCCATCTGCACCCTATTTAGGAGATTCTAAATTTTTTAATGATGGGGAAAATGTTATGTAGATAGGTTCCATTAATAATCAGGAATTTAGTACTCAAACGAGCATAAATATTGTGTAGAAATACTAATATGTCATTGGGAGGTGTTAGAGATGGGGATAAATCAAGGATCCTTCATGAAGTGCATATCATAGGTAATCCTATTCATAAAGGGGGTCTGTGTTTGTCTAGGGACCCAACATTTTTGTAGGGAGGTTCAATTAATTAATGGAAATGTTGGGGCCTCATGTTTTATAAAGAGTCCACTCAGGTTATTTATAATGAACCATAATTTACATACATTGTTATTACATTATAATTGAATCATACTTATTACAAAATATAACAAAACCATGATAGGACCGTATAGGTATAGTGTCTTTTGAAACTTGGAAACATAAACAACTGGTTCGTAAATCATCTACATTGTCTCCTATTTATTTCATCATATCTAGAGTCCCTTTTGGAATATCCTAATTAATACCCTTCTACCTGACCTGGGGAAAAGAAAACATACAAAAGGGTGAGCTCAAATTCTCAGTAAGGGTAAAAAAATGAAATATCAATCATATCATATTCATAAGAACATAACATTATGAAAATCATAACCGGCAAAAGAGATCATAATATCATGACATGGGATTAATAGTAGTAGTGAAATGTAACCCCAATAATCATAACTTAAAACATGAAACTTTATAAAAAACACACATAATCATAGAAAACCATTTCATATTAGTCAAGACTCATTTCCAATACCATCATAGCGAACAGAGTCCATTAATAAACTGAGTTCACTACTTGTTCCAGTCTTGTATCACTGAACCGGATTAACTTGTTGTTACACCCATGTCTATTTAAAGAGATATAAATCATTACCCAATGAATTGGAGGGATATATAGGTCCCACCCATCTCATAATGAAACCATTCTTATTTATTCCATAAAATCATAAATCATACATCATAGCATAACCCTTGTAATAAAAATGGGATTCTTAAACATCATGTCATCATAACATAATCCATATAAGATAAAAAAACTTCACAAAATTAATTCCATCATAAAATAATAAAATTAATATAATAATAGGGATAGTAATATAACCCTATATTTTCTAATATAGAAAATAATTTTGATAAAACACTTCAACTCCATTCCTGTAGAAAATATCCTATCTTCTTCAAAAACAGTTTTCCTTTCTCAAAATGTCATAAAATTTAAAAATAAAAGAAGTTAATTGAAAATATACTTGAGAACATGTAAAGTAAGCTTCATGGAAATAATGTTCTATAAAAATATAATCATGTCGTATAAGTTAAAAAACCATCTTCTCATACTTTGGCCAGAAAATTCAAAAAGTATCTCGTACTGAAAACGAAAAAAGATTCCCTTCATATATTTTATTAATATTTTCACCAATATGAAAAATTGGATTTAAAAAATTGTAATAGGATAGAAACAATATTACATATTGAGAAAACATGGATATGGATGATAAATATACACTAGTAAATACTGAAGTATAAACAATCTCGGATAAAAATTGAGATTGTGAGATTTTACCTTATCTTAGGTATGATATGCTTCGTATGTATTCAGAACTCCTATATAATGATTTAAATAATGTTACGGATCTATTAAAGAATAGTAATTATTTTTATGATAACATTTACAATCATATTTTCATCTATTTGTTAGTAACATTTCATTGTTACTCATTGTTTGGGTATTTACGGCTTTATTTTCATACATATGTTTTGTCGGATAGGTTAATATTCATATTTTTTGGTTATAGTTATATCGTTTAGATAATGGTGTTAGTATAATATATATATTATTTATTAATTCAATTTTCTTATATATTCATGGATTAATGAAGATCATGTAGAACAAATCACATCGCACTGTGGAGACGGTAAGCCGTACGTACGCACAAGCGATGATATCATTTCCATAATTATTGAATGGTATTGGAGTGGATGATAGAATATCTCAGAATTAGTATCATGTTATAATAATAATATATAGATATTCTTTACACCATTATATTTATCCAAGTAAGATGGTGGTGGAAAACAGATTACACCACAGTGTGGAGACGGTAATTCGTACGTACGCACGGGCAGTGATTTCTTTTTCTATAGGATTTATAGAAGGTGAAATAGGATTTTTTTATATTTATAATAAAATATCAGTATTTGAGTGATACCAATGTTATTACTTTATAATGAAACAAATAAATAAGAGGAAGTATAATAAGAAATAAATTTGAAAGAATCGGTAAAGGATATTACCTCTTCTTCGATGCGCCTCTTCTAAACCTCCTGTTTGGGCACTAAAGTTGGTCCTTGAAGAAGACCAAGAACTATAGGATGTTTATAGGTAAGTGGAAAATAGACATGGATAGGGTTTGTCAGATCTTGAAGTCTCAAAATGTTATGAAGAAGAGAGGGAGGAGGGACCCTTTTATAAGGGAGGAGAGGGGCACCTTTGGAAACATAAAAAATAATAATTTATAATAAATTCAAAACTAACTTAAAATCCTCCAAAAAAATGAATAATGTGAAGATGAGATGATATAGGGTTGTAATCTCCTAAACCAATAAAATTTAGACATGTTTTGAATTTATTTTAAACCTTATCAACTTGATTTATCCTTATTTAATCTATTGAATTTTATTTGTGGTAATAATATTCTAAATTTTAAATTGTTAGAAATTATTACTTAATTGTTGTGAATTGTCCATAACTGGATAATTTATGATATTTTAAACCATATAAATTTCAATTTATAATTTTTAAACATTTTTTAGATTTTTAAATAATTTTATAAGATCTTATTTTAATAAAATTACAATAGTGACAATTTTGACACTTATCAATTATTTGCATTTAAATAAAATCCAAAAAGAGAATAAATTCGAACCGAAATATTTAATAGATTCATAATATGTCATTTTAATCTAAATTTTTTTGGAGAACATTAATTAGTTTATATAATATTTATTTTAATATTTTTAAAACCATTTATTTGATATTTCAATCAATAAAACAAATTCTATATCACTATTGTGTCATAATTAATGATAATTATTTAACCCATATAAATTCTAAATAAATGATCATGATGTAGAAAATTTTATTACATGTCATTAGAATATTTATATTCAATGTTTTATGAATTTTATCACTAAATTAAAATTATTACACTAATTAGATATAAGAGAGTGACATGTTGTCACTTTCATTGGATTAAATAATTATTCTATCATTTGCATGGTTAAAATTCCATGGAAAGTATATATTTCGACCCTTAGGTGATAGTTTTCGACCTTTATTCATCCAATTGAATTTTAGAAAGTGGTAGGGTAATTTTATAATCATATTTTTACCCTTAATTACCTGATTTACCTTTAAATGTAGTAATTAAAAATTACCATATTTACTATTCATAATGTCAAAAAAATAAAGGTAACCTATTAACATAAATTGGACCCACTGAATCCAAAAATGGAATCGTATTTTCAAAATTAAAAACACATAATTTTCAGTAATTAATTTAAAATTAATCTTGTTCTTATGAAGATGGGTTTTCAAAGTTAAAACATTGTCAAACATTGAAATCGTTTTACCTATGAATTCAATGTAAAATTAATGGTAATGAAATAAATTATATTAAATGGTACAGAAATATTCCATTTATACTTTAAAACCATTAAATTTTATCATTTATCTATATAAATTATCTTGATGAAAAGTTGTTTTTAATAAACATTTAGCGTATTTTTACTATTCATCAAAATATGAAAGTTATCAGAAATGTATCAAAAATTTATCCAATGTAAATTTTTTTATGATGATTCAAAATAAGAAGTTTATTTTGTAAAATTATACCTATAAACTTGTCAAAAATTAGATTTAAAATGGGTGCACTATCAAAAGGCTGTAAAACTGCATTTTTTTCAAAACACTTCTTTTATCCAACAAAATTGATTTTGTTTCCATAACTCACTCTAGAAAATGTGTATGATGAATTATAATGTTATAATATTCAAAATTTAGTTAATACTATTCATAACGGGTTTTTCATAATATTATAATTATATATCATTTATTTAGTGAAACTCGGTATTGCGTACAACGCAAGCTATCGAGGAAAGTTGCACTTGCGTGTAACGCAACCAAGCCAGTTTTGTGTGTATTGAAAGACTAATTTGGTGTTGTGTATAACATAAGACATAAAAATATATATATATTTCTCATAAAATCTTAGGGTGTTACATTCTACCCCCCTTAGAATGAATTTCTCCCTCGAAATTCATCACTTCATAACAAATAGATGAGGATACCTATCCCTCATCATATCCTCAAGTCTGCATGTAGCTTCATTTAATTAGTGGTTCCTCCATAAAAATTTAACCAAGAGACTAGTATTGTTTCATAGAACTTTTTTTCTACGATCTAGAATCTCTATCTGTCGTTCTTCATAAGAAAGATCTTGCTCCAACTGTATGAATTCTGAGCTTAGTACATGTGAAGGACCAGGTATGTACTTTCTTAGGTGAGATACATGAAATAAATCATGAACTTGAGATATATTTGGTGGAAGTGGAAATCGGTAAGCTACCTTCCCAACATGATCTAGTATTTCGAAAGGACCGATATACCTGGTGCTCAGCTTTCCCTTCTTTCCAAATCTCACTACTCTCTTCTAGGGAGATATTCGAAAGAACACTTTATCACCCACATCAAACTCTAGGTATTTTATTCGGTTGTTGGCATAGCTTTTTTGTTGAATCTGAGATTCTCTTATGTGTTGTTGAATAGATCTGACCTTTTCTACGTTCTCATCAACAAGATCAGGTCCTAATAACATTCTTTCCCCTACTACATCCCAGAATGTTGGAGTTCTGCATTTCAATCCATAGAGAGCTTCAAAAGGATCCATCTGAATACTGGAGTGAAAGATATTATTATAAATAAATTCCACCAAAGGTATGTTTTGATCCCAAAAACCTTTGAAATCCATAGATCAATCTCTCAACATGTCTTCCAATGTTTGAATTGTTATCTCAGACTGACCTTCTGTCTGAGAATGATAGCAGTACTGAAACATAACTCTGTATCCAGAGCATGCAGAAGACATTGCCAGAACTTCGAGGTAAAACTCGGATCCCAATTAGATATAATGGATTGTGGTACTCCATGAAATCATACGACTTCCTTTACATATATCCAAGAAAGCTGATCAAGAGATAAATCTTCTCTAATTGCAATGAAGTTTCCCGACATCATAAGACGATCAACTCTAACCCGGATGACATTATTGACATTGGATGTTTTTGGAAGAACAATGAAAAATTCCATAGTGATGTTTTCCAATTTCCATTCTGGTATGGGTAATGGTTGAAAAATCCCCTTAGACTTATGTCTCTCAACTTTAACTTACTGACAGACCAAGTATTTAGAGACATATTTTTCGATATCTCTTTTCTTTCCATCCAACCAAAATTACTCTTTTATGTCCCTGTACATCTTTACACTTCCAGGATGAATAGAGAATGAAGAACTATGAGCCTCATCCAGTTGGTCCTTCTATAATTCTTTTATGGGAGGAATACAGACATGGTTCCTAAACCTTATCATCCCATTACAATCAATGTTGAATTCAGGAAGATTTCTCACTTTCTTTTATAGCCCAACATCATCCTTCTGCGCCTCTTTAATATTCACTTGTATAGATGGTTGAACATTCATTTGAGAAAGATAATATATCTCCACTTTCACTGAAATTCCAAGATCTATCCTTGGTAAATTCCTAAATATTGGATCTTTTGTGATCCTCATCAGGGATAAGCACGCTTGGTCTTGTCGACATAATGTTTCTTCCACCTTGTTTTCTTTCCCAAGGTAGTAATGTTTGGAGGAGTTGTAATCCTTAATTATCTCCAACCATCTTCTTTAGATCATATTCTACTCCTTTGGCGTGAAAATATAATTTAAACTTTTATGATCAGTATAAATATCACACCATTCACCAAAAAGTTAATGCCTCCAAATCATCAATGCCAAGATTACCGTGGATAACTCCAAATCATGTGTTGGGTAATTTTTCTCATGTATTTTCAACTATCACGAGGCATAAGCTATCACCATATCATTTTTCATGAGAACACAACCTATCCCTTTCTTGGATGCATCACTATAGATCACAGACCTTTCTCCACTACAAGGTTTTGTGGTCACAGGTGCACTGGATAACCATCCTTTTAGCTCTTTGAAACTCAATTCACATTCCTCCATCCAAACAAACTTAACTTCTTTCTGAGTCAATTTGGTTATTGGATTAGATAATCGTGAAAAATATTTCAATAAAAGTATATAATACCCATCTAAACCAAGAAAGCATCAGATTTCAATTACTGTTGTTGGTCTCGACCATCTCTTAATAACGCCCGTTTTTGCAGGATACATAGATACCACCTCTTTTTTAGATTATGTGACCCAAAAATGAAATTTCTTGAAGCTGAAATTCAAACTAGGTAAATTTTTCATAAAGCTTCTCCATTCTCAGGGTCTTCAATACAATTCTCAAATGATCTTCATGTTCTTCCTTGATATTTGAATATAAAATAATATCTTCTATAAAGACTACCACAAACTGATCAAGATAGTATCTAAAGACTATATTCATTAGATCCATGAATATAGTGGCAGAATTAGTAATACCAAAAGGCATCACTACAAATTCATAGTGTCCATACCTTGAATAGAAAGTTGTCTTTTGTATATCCTCTTTTTTACCCTTAATTTATGATACCCTGAATGAAGATCAATCTTGGAAAAGTATTGAGCTCCATGTAGTTGGTCAAATAAGAAATCAATGCATGGGAGAGGATATTTGTTCTTTATAGTGATCTTGTTAGGTTCTAGATAATCAATGTAGAGTCTCATTTATCCATCTTTCTTCTTAAAAAACAAATCATGTGCTCCCCAAGGTGATGTACTAGTGTGTATGAATACCTTATAAATATTCTCTTGGAGTTTCTTCTTCAATTCTTGTTACTCAATTGGGGCCATTGTATAAGGTGTCTTTGAAATGGGCATAACACCTAGTATGAGTTCTAATGAAAACTCAACTTCACTATTTGGTGGAGGACCTGTAAATTCCTCTGGAAATATATCATCAATCTCTCATAAAATGGGAATATTTGTAATTGTGAGTTTCTCTCCAACCATTTGAGATAAATAACCGTCATTTATTGGAATCAAGACCCATAAGAAGGAATAAATTTACACTGGAAGGTTATATTCATCCTTACATTGATAAATGATCATTGATTAACCATGTATAAAAAATATGACTTCTATTCATTGGCAATTGATATGAGATCCATATATAGAAAGACAATCCATGTCAAGAATCACATAAAATTCTACTATAGGAAGGATCACAAGATTTGGAGGAAGCAATTTCCCACAAAATTCAATCAGAGAAGAATTGTAAACTTTTGATGCAACTTTTGTTCCATTAATATTTGTCACAGCTAACTCAATATATAATTGTTGAGGTAGTACGAGAATACCCTTATAATATTCTTCTGAAATAAAAGAGTGGGTGGATCCAGAATCAAATAAAACATTTGATTCTTTAGATTGAATGGTAAGTGTACATTTCACCACTTCGTTATCGTACTCCATATCACCGATACAAATTTCATCTGGATTTCCTTTGTCTTTGGACTTAAGAGTTTTTTGACGTCGATCGTCATCAACAATCCTTGTATTAGGGAATTGATTAACATAATGACCCATTTCCTTGCACATGTAACATTGTAGTGTAGGAGGTGCATTATGTGTATCTATTTCTTTGTTCACATCATTAGACATCTTATACCAATTACATCGATATCCAATTACCTGATGACCTTCTTTTCCACATTTAAAACATTTACTTGTCCCTTTAAGACAATTGCCTCCATGTTTCTTTCCACACTTTGAGCATAAGGGAAAACTCATCTTCTTTTTAGTGTGGTCTTTAGATTTCCCTGTGAATTCCATTTTCCTCTTTTTATCAATCCCATATGACTGATGGTTTACTCCAATATCCATCTCAACTTTTATAGCACATCGAACAATTCCCTCATAACTATTTAAGTACCTTATGGATAACACCCTTCGAAGAATTGGTTTTAAGCCACTAAATAATCGATCGATCTTACTCTTAGGTTGGATAATAATTCTGGAAGCGTACCATGAAAGTCTTGTAAAATTTTCTTTGTAGGTACCAAAAGATTCATCATCCTTTTGCTTTTGTTGAAGAAACTCCTTCCCTATCTTTGTTCAAAGAATACAAGGGAATTACTTATTGAAAAATAAGATATTGAACTCATCCCATTCTATGGACTCAATTTCATCTCTTTGCCACATATTCTTGATAAGATTCAACCATTGATCAGCTTCACCTTCCAAATGATATACTCCTAATATTACATTATCATCTCCAGAACATTATAGAACTAAAAATATCTTTTTAGTGGTACTGATCAATTGTTCTGCCACTAATGGATCAGAAGAACTATTGAATGAAGGTGGAAACTACCTCATGAAGGATTCAACAGAATGTTGATCCTTCCTTTTATCGTTTGGAATTCCTGCATGATTCATAGCTTGAAAAATTGTTGTGAACATTGCTACATGATTTTGAATTCTAGATCCCATAACATTTGGTTTCTCAGGGGGACAATCATTGCTTTTCCCGTCGCATTCAGCATTAAAATGGTTCCTTTGGGTTCCAGCCATTGACTAAAACCAAGAAGCATAATGTGAGCAACACTAATTACAACAAGAAAACCACATCATCAGTAATAAAATTACACACTTTAGGCCTTATCATAGGTTACTCATACCCATTTCAAAAACACTAAGATTGTATTCTATGCTTAGACATATCCTTAGGGTTCTTACTAAGGCGTTCACATCCTAGTTTCCAAAGGTTAACTATACCTTTCCTCTAATAACAACTATGACGTCCCATAAAATAAATCCGTTGTTATTACTTCAGAATTAAAGCATAACTATTAAAACATATAACAAAACCATGATAGGACCGTATAGGTATAGTGTCTTTAGAAACTGGGAAACATAAAAAACTAGTTCATAAATCATCTACATTGTCACCAATTTATTTCATCATATCTAGAGTCCTTTTTGGAATATCCTAATTAATACCCTTCATCCTAACCTAGGGAAAAGAAAACATACAAATGGGTGATCTAAAATGATCAGTAAGTGTAAATAAAGGAAATATCAATCATATCATATTCATATGAACACAACATTTTGAAAATCTTAACCTGCAAAAGAGATCATAATATCATGAAATGGGATAAATCGTATTAGTGAAATGAAATCCAAATAATCATAACATAATACATGAAACATTGTTTCATACAAACATAATAATATAAAATCTTTTCATATTAGTCAAGACTCATTGCCAAGACCATCATAGCGGACAAATTCCATTACTGAACCGAGTTCACTCCTCATTCCAGTCCTGTATCACGGAACTAGATTAACTTTTCGTTCCAACCATGTCTATCTCATGAGATATAAATCTTTACCCAATGTGTTGGAGGGAGATATAGGTCCCACCCATCTCAAAATGAAATCATTCTTATGTGTTCCACAAAATCATAAATCATACATCATAGCATAACCCATGTAATAAAAATGGGATTCTTAAACATCATGTCATTATAACATAATCTATATAAGATAAAAGATCTTAATAAAAATAATTCCATCATAAGATAATCAAATCAATGTAATAATATTGATAGAAACAGAACCCTATATTATCTTATATGTAAAGTAATTTTGATAAAACACTTGAACTCCATTGCTGAGGAAAATATCCTTTCTTCTTCAAAAACATTTTTCCTTTCTCCACATGTCATTCCATTTTAAACTAAAAGTGGTTTATTGAAAATCAACATTGAAACATATAAATAAATCTTCATGGAAATAATGTTTTATAAAAATACATTCATGCCGTATAAGTTTAAAACACATTCTTCTCGTACTTTGGCTGGAAAAGTCCAAAATTATCTCGTTCTGAAAACGAAAAAAGATTCCTTAAATATCTTTTACTGAAATTTTCACCAATACGTAAAATTGGATTTAATAAATTGTAGGAGGATAGAACTAATATTACAAGTTAAGGAAACATGGATGTGGATGATAAATATTCCCCAGTAAATACCGATGTATAAACAATCTCGGATAAACATTGAGATTGCAAGATTTTCCCTTACATTAGGTCCAATATGATTTATATGTATCCGAACCTCCTATATAATGATTTAAATAATGTTACGGATATATTAAACAATCATAATTATTTTTATGATAACATTTATGCCCATATTTTCATCCGTTTGTTAGAAACATTTCATTGTTACTCGTTGTGTGGGTATTAACTGCTTTATTTTCGTATATATGTTTTGTCAAATAAGTTAATAATCCAATTTTTAAGTTATAGTTATATCATTTACATACTGGTATTATTATAATATATATCATATTTATTCATTAAATTAATTTATATAATCTTTGTTTAATGAATATCATGTAGAATGAATCACATTGCACTGTGGAGACGATAAGCCGTACGTACGCACGAGCGACGATATCATTCCCATAATTATTGAATGGTTTTGGAGTTGATGATACAATTTCTCAGAATTATTATCATGTTATAATAATCATATATATCTATTCCTTGCACCATTATACACATCCAAGTAAGGTGGTGGTGGAAAACAGATTACACCATGACATCGAGATGGTATTTCGTACGTAAGCACGTGCGGTGATTTCATTTTCCATAGGATGGATAGAAGGTGAAATAGGGTTGTTTAATATTTATAATAAAATATCAGCATATGAGAGATACATATGTTAATATATTATAATGAAACACATAAATAATAGGAAGTATATGAAGAAATAAATTTGAAAGAATCTGTAAAGGATATTACCTCTTCTTCGACGCGCCTCTTCTAAACGAACTCTTATGGCACTAAAGCTGGTCTTTAAAGAATAACAGCACCACAAGTATGTTTCTAGGGAAGTGTATAAGAGAAATGGATAGGTTTTGGTAGAGATATAAGGCTCAAAATATTGTGAAGAGGTGAGGGAGGAGGTTCCCTTTCATAAGGGAGGAGAGGGGCGCCTTTGGAAACAGAAGAAATGATAATTTATAATAAATTCAAACCCCACATAAAAACATCAAAATGTGGCTCAATTAAAATATGATATTATATAGGGTTGTAATCTCATCAACCTATAAAATTTATACATGTTGGGAAATTATTTTAAACCTTACCAACTTTATTTATCCTTTTTTAATCTATTTATTTTTATTTGGGGTAATAATATTCTAAATTTGAAATTGTTATAAATTATTACTTAAGTGTTGTTAATTGTCCTTAATTGGATATTTAATAAAATTTTAGATCATATAAATTTCAATTTATAATATTTAAATATTTTTGTGATTTTAAAAAAAAATTATAATATGTTATTTTTATAAAATAACAATAGTGTCAATTTTGACATTATTCATTTATTTCCATTTAATTAAAATCCACATAGATAATATATTCAAAAAATATATTTAATAGATTCTTAATATGTAATATTAATCTAGAAAATTTGTGGAGAACATTAATTAGTTCATATAATATTTATTTTAATATTTTTAAAACCAATTATTTGATATTTAAATCAATAAAATAATTTCTACATCACTATTGTGTCATCATTAATGATAATTATTTAATCCCTAAAAATTATAAATAACTTCTCATGATGTATATAATTTTATTATATTTCTTTATACTTTTTATATTTGAAGTTTTATGATGTTTATCACTAAATTAAAATCATTACACTTATATGATATAAGAGAGTGACATGCTGTCACTTTCATTGGGTTTAATATTAATTATATCAATTTCATGGTCAAAAGAACATGAAATGAATCCATTCCGACCCTTAAGTGATATTTTACTACTTTTATTAATACAATAGAATCTTGGTAGGTGGTAGGGTACATTTATAATCTTATTTTTACCCTCAATTACCTGATTTACCTTTAACTATAGTAAATAAAAATTATCGTAGTTAATATTCATAATGTCAAACAAATAAAAGTAACTTATTAAAATACTTTGGAACCACTTAATACAAATATGGAATCCATTTTCCAAAATTCAAAACATAGAAATTGAAGAAATTAATTCAAAATTAATCTTGTTGTTAAGAAAAGGGGTTTTAAAAGTTAAAACATTGTCAAAGATTGAAATGTTTTACCTATGAATTAAATGTTAAATTAATGGTAATGACAAAAATTATATTAAATGGTAAAAATATATTCTTTTTATACATTAAAACCATTAAATTGTATCATATAACCATATAAATTATCTTTAGGAAAAAGATGTTTTTAAGAAAAATTTAGCATATTTTTACAATTCATCAAAATATGAAAGTTATCAGAAAAGTGTAATTTTTTTTCTAATTTAATTTTTTATATACGTATTCAAAAGAAGAAGTTTATTTTGTAAAATTAAACTTATAAAAATTTCAAAATTTAGATTTAAAATAGATGCACCATCAAAAGGCGGCGAAACTGCATTTTTTTAAAAATACTTCTTTTATCCGAAAATTGATTTTTTTTTCATACCACTTTATATAAAATGTGTAAGATGAATTATAATGTTATAAAATTCAAATTTCAGTTACTAATATTCATTATGGATAGTTCATAATATTATAATAATATATCAATTTTTTAGTGAAACTCGGTATTTCGTACAACGCGAGCTATCAGGGAAGGTTGCTCTTATGTGTAATGAAAGCCAAGCCATTGTTGTGGGTAGTAAAATATTCCTTTAGTGTTGTGTATAAAATAAGACATAAAAAATATATCTATTTCTCATAAAATATCATGTTTTTACATTATTTTCTTCAAAATCTATTTCTTTAGGCTCTCTAGTTACTTTGGTTCAATCATGTGATAATAAATGGATGATCTAAATATCCACATAGTTTCCCAATTTTGTAGGTCATTTTTTGGGTAATTTCATTATCATCCCTTTAGGTACTGTTTTTCTTGAAAAGGGGTATTTATAGGTTATGTTGTAGAAACAATTACCTGATGTCGACATCCTTGTAGGGAGTACACTGTCTTATAGTGCATCCCTAAACGATTGAGGACCATAAAGGGATTACATGGAAGAACTGAAATACCTATTTTTTTGTCACCAATGGAATTAAATTTTAAATAAGGTGTATGAACATCACGAATAAATAAGGTTCTCTATGACAGTCATTTTTTACATGCCCCAGGGTTATGAGTGATGGTTGCCTGAGAATGAGGTTTGTGATGGGTCCAGAATCACCATATCATCCTCATGAATGAGTGGTTATAATTGTGATCTATAAAAATTTAGAATGATCTAGGATTTTGGTGAATGATATTTGTGCCTTTTCAATGACAGATTCACGAATAAAGTGTAATTTTACAAATACCTAGAGATTTATACCATATATTTTCACTGAAAATATAGAGTTGATTATCAAATTTACTAGGAAGTTTCATTAAAATCCATAATTTATCAATTCCAATGAGATTCTTATTACACTTTGAACATTTGACCTTCCATTGATGTAATATTTTATGTTCCATTGACATCACAAGCCTTAAACCATTCCCCCATGAAATTGAATATGATCAGGTTGAAAAAGAGTTACTTTTGAGGGTATAAAATGGATTGAACAGACTCCATGTGGTATAAGGATAGGGACCCCCAGACAATAGTTCATTATATGCCATTTTTAATATTGTGACTAATTTATGAACTTTCATGAATTGTACATATCTTTTACCTACATTACCATGAATAGGAGGTTTCCATCATGGACTATATTCACAAACAATTGTTGAAATATAGTAATTTTCCAATGCTATAATTATTTCAGATATAATCTCTATCAACTATGAATTTCTCGTTAGGATAAACTTCTCATAGATCAAGAAGTCTTTTTTTAGCTTACTATGCAACTAATGCAATCATATATTTCCTGGATATTGATATTTACAGGTATAAACTTCATCGATTCCTATGATATTCTCCACCAAAATCATTTTTATAAATGTAACTATATCCATAAAATTATTGGAAATTACTCTAGAACAACATTCCCTAGATGAAATTGAGAGATGAAAATATATGATTGAATGTGTTGAAACTAATTAACATCATCATGTCCAACCATAGAACTATATTTTATTAAAGCTCATTAGAGAGAGTCCTCGATACTAAAATCCATTGTATATAATTCCATTTTATGGTTTGGGATATTTAATGACATTCATATCCCCACATCGCTCCTCGAAAACTATTCTGTCAATTGGATCAATAATCAATCAGAGATAAGATGAGATAATGTTTCATTACTGGGGTAGTTCAAACCAAGAGAGGAAACACATAGATAGCCATATAATATTATATTTTCCACTAACTCTAGATGGATAGAAATACATGATACATAATAATTTATATAACTATAAATCATTTATAAATAAAAATCTATAAAGATAGATGTTGGGTTAGATGATCACCTTGGATCTTTATCCCTGTGGATCATTCATAATGTATTGGGGATATAATTCTTGATTAACATATAGCTGTGAATAATTCAAATAATAGCTCAATGATTTTGGGGTATACAATGTTTTTTGGGTTCGTAGTCAATCATTCATCACAACAAGCACATAATCTTGTACCAACTCACCTAAGGGAGACCATACATTCACATGTTTAATTAGATTAATAAAGATGTTGGGATGTGACTCTAGGATTTTCACATGACTAATGGAGACCCAATATTGTGGAACATGTTGGAGGGATTATTACAGACTCTCTCTGTATAGTAGGATATGGAGCGGACTCCAACACTTTTAAGAGATAAACATAGAATGTCAAGGGTTAACATGGATGGGGAATTTTTGTCCACAAAATTGTACCATTTAGAACTTCGGATTTTTCATTCATCACAAAAAATCATTGAGAGCCTCATGTGAGAAGTCCAAGGACTTGATTAACCCATATTATCCTTCCTAATTCACATTAGTCGTTATTAATAGAGGGGAACTACACTAAATAGGGTTTTATGGTATACCTCAGGGCTGATTGGTTGGCACGATGAATATCCTTCTTAATAATTTTACTGATTGGAAACTTCATTCTAGTTAATGAGTCCCACAATGGGGTTAGGGGTGATATGATAATAATTTCAACCCAGATATTGATTTAAAATAGGATTAATGTAGAATTTATAATGATGGTGAAATTATATAACATGTCTGGAAATATTGATAATGGGAATGTTCTATTTAGTGTTTTGAGACCTTTTAATGTGTTCTTGGGTTAGATTTCATCTCACATGGGTGGTTATGAGTTTATTAATGATCAACTAACCCCAAATGAACTCTTTAAGACTTGTCATTAGTAAATAGAGGTGTCAAAATGGTCCAGTTACCAACCAAGATATAAGCAGCCCGCCATGATTATAAAAATCATCTTTCTAATGTACTTGACAATAACCATCATAATTATTGATAATGAGATTGGAATTATCATGGAAAGGTATTTCATAATATTTTTACTAGACACTGTGTATGATTTTTGGATTTTAATATTGATATTCTTAGAGGGGTATACACCCTGATGGTTTGGATGAAAATTTGGTTGTGTGCTGAGGAAATGTCCCACCCCACCTGATTGAGTTTGAGTTGATCAATAACCCATGGTTGTATATCCGTTCTTAATAATGTTTTCCTAAAATGATACATGCATACAATACATTTTCACTTCAATTGATGTTAACATCGGGCTTCGCACCAAATATTATGAATCATGGATTTTGTTGTACCTAGAGGGGATGTTGGCTAACTTGTATCATCAAATTAAGATACATCCTAGTGAATAATGTTTAAGAAGATTAGGAATAATGAGAAATGGATGTGATACTTAGAAGGATGGTTTCTCTAGGGAATTAACGATTGTCACTAATGTTGAAGAGATGAGTGAGACACTGATGTGTTCAATATTTAGGGAGATAAATAATAACCATTCCATCACTCACAAATAACATCCTATGTATAAATGTATAGAGGAATTATGATTCATGGAATGAAATTTCACCCATCAAGGAAGTATGGAACAAAATCTAGGCGAATGATATTTCATGGATATGGTATGGAAAATTCCTGGCCCGCCATAAGAAATCTTGTACAGACTAACATCATGAATTTGAGGCATAAATTAGAGATTTAAAAGACACTATCCATTCACCAGGGAACATAAAACCGCCACTCCCCCGAAAGGAAAAATCTTAAAAGTGGTTCCCTGGGATGTCCATAGAAGATTCATTATAACTCAGGACCCAACTGCATTATTCTCCCCTCCTATGGACCTAAGGATAGAATATGATTATGTATGAGTTCTAGATTTTTGTGTATCAAGTACCTATGATAAAATATCCTCCATGTCTATAGAAGGATATATCATAAGTACAATGATGTCTCTCTTTGTACATGAAGCATTAGGTCCAACTATCAACCCAAATGTCTTATCCAATGAACCTTTGCATCCTAGGATAATGGATGACTTCATAGAGATTGTGAACATCACTGATTATTTCATGGGTGATCTCCCTATGGTGAAAAAATCATTAGAATATGGTTTTTCTAACTAAGATCCATAATCTTATTTTGTTACCTTGCTAATTGTTTTGTGAATTTTTGTGTATCAATGAAAGGGGATTATTTAGACATAATTGTGTAAGATATTTCACTTGGGCTTGATGCTCCAATTGTGGATGTGGTTCCCTTGGCCATTGATGAAGTATCTTTATTCTAGTTTTAGGAGTTATCATGTGGAATATACTTTTCATTTATATTTATGGGGTGAAATAAGTAAAAGAGTTCAATGCTCATGATAAATAGATAAATAACTCACATATTTTACCATCTAATTTACTCTCCTTAATTTCACTATCATATTTTTGTAGTATAGTTCAACAATCATATAACAATTTTATATATTTTAAAATTTTATAGCTTCATCATCTCATCTAATATAAGATGTAGAGACATTGATATATCTAGAAATAGATCATTTGAGAGGACATAGTATTATACCCTCATTGAGTGAATTGTTCCTTTAATACATTTCACCTTTAGAAATATATTTAGAGTATAACAAAGAGAGTATTAATGAATTTTTTGTGACCTGGTCGTAAGTTGTAATGATTCATTATATATTCATGATACAATGGTATGGTGGGTTTGATTATTGTGAAATTAAAACCAAGATGAAGGAGATAGATACTTATTGGGAGATGATAAATGTTCTATAATCATATCTCTTCGATGCAGAAGCTTTAACATGGTCCATAAATCTCATATATATAAAAATTTATGACTATACTTAGAGTTCATTGGTGGTGGCTCAATAGATAAAATGTGTCACTGAGGGGAAGGGGAAGGAAAGAAAAATTTACCAAGATCTATCCTGAATTAATATATAGATTGATATTATTAAAGAAGTTATATAGGAGAACCAATGACTGGTTAATGAAATAGAAATTTTTGGAGTATATTCCAATGCAAGGGAAGATACATTGAGATCTAATGTGGACTTTTAGGAGGAATTATTATTGAGACTACTCAAAGAAGTTTTTATTTTTGAAAAAGTGATATTTTGACTCCAAGAATCATCCAAAAATTAATTCTGTTTATATTCCCTTCCATAACTCTATTTTTATATATTTGAGAAAGAATATAATCTAATGATGTTCATCCTTGAAAACTAATTAATGAATGAATAACACATATTTATGAAAATTATAATTATTTTATTCTCTCATTTATTACAATTATTTGTGTTTTATAATCTCCAAAGTTATCAAAAAATAAAAAATTTAAATGAATTCTTATAAATAATGAATGTGAATGAATCAAGGTTGATCATGGTCTCTAACTGAATGAGTCAAGGATATTTTCCTCTTGTATGTGTGCTCTCAAGCATGTATAGGAATGAAAACTATCATGTTACATCATAGTTAATATATTGAGATTTTAAATATGGGTTTCTAAGAATGAATTTGATCATAAGGAGGGGTCTTGAGATGAAAATTACCTTAATCAGAAGATATCAAAAACATTGTAATCTAAATTTAGTGAGTATTACATGAACTTCTGAACCAATATACCACGAATAAAGGAGAAATATAATATTTTTCTAGGAAAATTTAACTAGAAGGTATGGCTATATGTTTTATAATCCAATAGTACAACCAATGAAATATATGCTTTTTTAAATTTTTTTCATAGGCAAAACATTTTCTTAGGCCTTGGATGGAGGAATCTTAGTGAGTACAAACTAATATTTTCTTAAGGCCTCCCATTTTTTATTTTCAAAATGACATATATTGTTCCTTTTTTTGGGAATATTAAGGTCTTTCAATCCATACCAACATTGCTCATGTTTTAGGTTGAACAATAATGGGAAAAAGTGAGGCGACCATCCAAAAAACATGAAAAAAAACTTGGCCCAACTAAAGATACCAACATCATGAATACATAAATCCTAGAGGAATGGTTCACATAGTTTAGTGTTTTAATCATCATAACACTATGTCATTTATTTTAATGGTATGTGAGGAGGCTTGGAAAAGGTTTAATAATTAAATATCATATCCCGGCTTCAATGTTGAGTATCACACATGAATGAATAATCTAGGGTGTTCATAATAATTGTATTGCATATATTATGAGTTGTGTAAATAGTATCTCATTATATTAGATTACGGGTATGATGACATGAGATAGGAACACAATAAATGGAAAATGATCACATTTGATTGATGGGTTATATTGTGACCTTGTTATGGATTAAAGATATTGGATGAACTTTTTCTCAAGAAGAAGATGCATTTGGTTGGAAAGTTCAAATATGTTGTCACTGATGATTATTACATAGTAACAATTACCCTAAAATATAGATACACTCATTATTGATAGACATAAAAGATTTTATGGGTTTCAAAAAATTGAGGAGAGAAGTAGGCTTGTGGAAAAGAATGGTTTGATCATCTTTAATGGAATGCCACCATTTAGTGAACACACATCCGTAGTAAAGTGTGACAGCATGAAATTACACAGAATTTTCCCCTGACCAATGGGTCTAAATAGTATACAAAAAATTTTTCTAACCCCATATGTTGGGCCCCACAATCATCATTCACATACTATTGTTTTCACTATTACTTTTTCTAAGGGAATAATTGATTAAAATATATTTTCATGAAAATTTTAATTGTAATTTATTATTGAAATCACCTCATTGCTTTTAACAATGAGGTTATTAATTCACTTTTGGATACTTTGTTAAATATTAAATTTTATTTAATGGTAGAAATTTATGATTTTTTATTAAATTGTTAATTATTTATATATAATTGAACAAGGAATATCCTTGGAATTAAAATGAAAACTGGATTTTGAAATTGATTTTTACTATTTTTTTAAATTAAATTGTTAAATGCTTTAATATGGGTTTTTATTATTTATTCATTTCTAAATTATTTAAATCCATATATTAATATTTATGAATTTGGTTTTTCATTTTTGTTTTTTAAATTTAACAGTCAAATTCAATGAGGAATTAATTTTTTGAATGGTTTTATTAATGAATTTTAATTATTTTATTATATTTTAAATAAATTAAATACATACAATGATTTTAAATTTCTGCATAATATTTTAATAGGATAATTTTTATTTTTCATGATATCTTTATTATGTTTAATAATATAAATAATACATGCGCTAAATATTTTATTTTACATTTACATATTCGAGGCTATAGGAAAAATGGTAAAGTAAGAGAACTTGTCATGGCACTAAATTTAAATGTACTAAATGAATAATGGAAGCATAGTAAATTAACTTATGATGACTTCTAAATATGGAATCTTGTGGGATATGAATCTTGAAGTTACTATAAGTGTAACTCAATTGACAGTTCCTACCAACTGACTACAAGTATAAATTTTAATATCAGTTAACAGAATATGTGTAAGAAATACTAAAATGGAATAAACCTACTACATGCTAGAATCCTACTAAATATAAGAAGGTTAATATCTAACTAACCACAAGGGACTCTCAAAGACATCAAGATAAAAACTCAAGATACCAATCTTTGTTGGAAACACCGAGAAATCAAAATAGATATTCTTTTTTATGGTGATTCTCAATGTTGATGCTCTTCGATTAATTGAATACAATCAATTGAAGATCAACCCCAATTCTAGAAGAGTGGAGAATGAACCAAGAACAGTTTGATTAAATATGCCATTATTAGGCTATTTTCAATTTAATAATATCAATATTTATACAATACAATCCATACTTATTATTCATAGAAGACGAATAAATAATTTGTTATTTGTTGTGTGTTCCTCATGTAAGAGAAAATTGAATCATAGAAGGCCTGGAATCATTTAAAATTCACCAGATGAGGGTACGAAAGAGACAACACATTTTTTGTTTGACTAAAGAAATGAATGAACCAAAATCAATTTGAAGAATCTCTGACCCACCCCAATCATCCAGATCCCTCATAGAACATTAGTCTAAACAAACGTGAATAAACAATGAATTCACTAAAAAATCTAGATCTGAACGCCGAATTGAGGAAGAGTTGATCCCAGAATCCATAACTTAGGTAGTCAGACAAAATATTCTTCATTTATTTTCTAAATATGACACTTGTGTTTGTGGAAAAAACTAATCATTTATGACTAAATGTGGAAAATATCCATGTTGAGCTGAGATTGAAGTGTGGAATGTATCACTGGATTAATTACTATACTATGGATGACATATAATGTGAGAAGGATGTTTCAGTAGGTGTGGACATTAAGGCCTATCATTGTTGAATCCTATGAGTAGGCCTAGACTAATTCAATAAGTGTAAAATACCAATTTCACTATATCCCAAAAATTGAGGACCATTTTCACATTTCTTAATAACAAACATGTGCCCTTTTGTTAAATCCCAGATCCTTGAAGCACCATACCACATTATCTTGAGAATACTATCAATGGTGTGAAGAGAATGGTCATGGTATAAATGTATGATGTGGGAGAAGTAATGAAGATGCTTCTAAATGAATCCATTTCTATAATTATTCATGAAATGTAGTTGAAATATAAGAAAAGGGGAGTACATGAGATCCAAATGAACTAAATTTCAAGATATAAAGAACTATTGTTACTAATAAATATTCCCCACCACCCATTTTATAGGGTATTCAGTATCTACGAATCAGTTCATAATATATTATTTAATTATTTCTATAAATTTAATGCTGATTTTTTTCATATTATTCATTTAAACATGATTATATATTCTCCCAAAATTACTTCATGTGTTTCTCGATCTTTTTGATATGATCATGATATATCTAAAATCCATAATTATTGAAAACATACAAACAATATATTCCCATTGACGAGATTAAACATGACTTTTTAATCTCAGTAATGAATTTATTAACTTTTTTTTGATTTTCACCATTGATGCCCTAATGAAATGGAAAAAAGGAATATAAATGATAATAATATTCAATTTTTAATGATTTCTTCCATTCAATGATTTTTTTTTAAAAATACCCCACTCTTCTCTTTGTTTTTACATCATACTAGGGGATTTGTGTGGACTGGGGGATGAACAAATTGTGATGGTGATGGGTTCTCAGATTCTGAACACAATTATTATGTATGTCCATTACGTCATCAAATTTAATGAGGTTAAATAGATTTTCATCGGGATTTGATCACAGGTATATTCATTTCCACAATTCAGATAGTGGTGTCAAATTAGGGAATTATACTGACTCGATTATTGGGTGAGAACCAAAATGGATACTCAATAACTTGTGTGATCACGCCTGAACCAATCACTTTTAAATAGTTATTTTACAAAAAATTTTCCATTTTATGTTAATTAGTTTAACAAATTATAGGAAAAATAACACATCACGTGGTTTATTTAAGTCACAACAAAAGAAAACAACAAAAATAAAAATATGAGATCGATATAGTGAACAAAGGACCCACATACACTCATTGAGAAATGGCTTTGATTGAACAAATCTTGTATTCAATGTTTTGAATGAAGATTAAATTTGATCCGTCTCTATGATATTCCACAAAAAAACATGGAACCATTTCAAGGGAGTTCTATTGGGAAACTCACTCTTCATGATCTCTTAGATAATAATTTTTCTTATTTATAATTAAAAAAATTTAACAAAAAATCTATAGAAAATCACCCTTAGAAAATGCTGTTAAATATTTTTTCAATCGAACTAGGCTGTTATTCAAGAATCATAGAAATGGATATTTGGGGGATGTCATAAAATAGACTAATAAAAATGTTAAACAAAACATTCTTGAAGCATTAGTCTGGGAAATTATAGGAATCATAAAATTTTACCTAAATTCTATGTTGGAGAGCCAGATAAGAAATGTGAAAATCAAGGTGTAGATCCTATCCATCAAATTTTTTAATATAAAATCTAAGGGGTTGAGGTAAAATTTCAAGATGCACTTTCTTCCCCGACAAGTGGATTTCCAAGAGTATTGCATTTGGAAATTTAACCCCCTATTGATTATTTGGATGTAGATTATTTTGATTTTGACTATTTTTATAGTAATTTTTATAATGATTAAATCTATCAATAATTTATTTATCTTAGTACTGAAGACTCATCTACATTACTATATGACCTAGAGAAGTTAGAATAGGATGACGAATAATAATATGCAGCCACCAATAAGGATATAATGATGTTGGTATTTCAAGGAAATTCTACCGTGAGTAAATATATGGAGCTAGATGATATTTATTTTGAACATTTGTTGAGATACACTGAAGATAATTTCGAATAAGAATACATAATAGTGGTATCTAAACAAGAGGCATGATATGACATCCTTATAGCCTAACCCACTAATTTATACCCCAAATCAAGGAGGCTAGATATGATGCACTCTGTTGAAGGAGACATCCAAAAGTAAAGGAATGTTGGGAAAATCCATGGATGAAGAAGAAGATTGTGGTTGTTTTAATTACATAAACCCATACTTGAGCATTTTTGGGATAACCAATGGATTGTTTATATGTGTATAGTCTAAATAAATCCCCTCATGGGATAGAAAATCCATCATTATCTCCTATTATTATTATTTTTAGTTTTTTAGTTTTTAATAAACCATTTTATATATTTAATTCTATTTTTTTTTCCAAAAGTCAAAACACCTAAGATATTACCACACGATATCTACAATTGAACCTAGGGGAGAGGTTACCTCAATCCTATTTAATGAATAAAAAACCAGCTTTTTTCTATCCTATCATAACTATTCACTCACTATAATTTCATTGAATTCTTTTTGAGATTTATATCCATTTTTTAATATGTTATTGAGAAGGAAATACATTTTTTTAGAATTGGATCTTTAATTCTTAATTTGAACTATTTTAGTATTTGTTAATAAAATCTTCCTGTTGTTGTTATTATGTATTTAGTGAATCAATATTAGAAATAAAAATGAAATATGGTTTAGTTAACTTTAAATTATCCAAATAAATATTTAAAGTAGTTATGTTATATTTTTTTCCAAATATCATAAAACATTATTATTTTAATTATTATTAGAATATTTTAGGCTAGATTTTGAGTACTCCGTTTGTTCTAAAAGTTTCCAAATTAAATGATTTCTAAGAGAAATGGTCCCTAATTTTAGAGTAATGTAACCTTATAACAAAGAAATGGTGTGTGATTGAAATTATATATATGGAATTACAATTATAACATGAGGTAACTATATTTTTTAATATAATTTAAGGTAACATGTACACTTTGATATAGAACACCACAGGGATCCAACTAAAAATAATTGGATATAATTCATTTCAAACAAGTGTAAAATGTGTTATTAGGTTCCCAAAATTAGTATATGAGGCATCAAGAACTGGTATTGTGCATAAATAAATCCATTTATAAGTATTCAATAAGTCCCTTAAAAAATTATATGCATATATAGGTTAGAAATAAAAAATAATAAAAGAAATTAATAATGTGTTTAATTTCCAAAAATGAATTCATTCAAGAGTGTAAAATATTGAACCCATATAATTAAGGGGTGAATTTACTAATAACAATTCCGTTTTTATTTTATCAATGGTGTTAAATTCAAACATTGGTTTCAAAAACATAGGGATGAGGGATGAATGAAAGTGTCACTTGTTAAATTTTTTATTCTAATTAAATCTAATTTTTCCACTCATGGACTTGGAACCCCTTCTTGAATCAAATTGGGATATATTTTTATATTAAAATATTTGGAATGATAAATCATAAAATTGAGGGACTAATGATTTTATTATTATTTGGCTGGTATATAATGTTCATGGTAAGATAAATATTTTTAAACAATTAAATTCAATGTATTTCCCAAGCGTGAAATAATTAAAGTGTGTGTGAGTTATAAAATTGGATTTTAATTAAAATTTCTTTGTAATTTTCTATTAAAAACTCTCAATAAATTTTAAAATTTATTAATTAATTCTCTTTTAGATACTTTTTTAATTTTGGATTTCATATACTTGAGTGATTAAAATCTTGATTTTTAATTGAATTATTAATTTATTATATTTAATTAAACTATACATACATTTATAAATAAGATTATAAATGTTGTTCAAAATTGATATCTCACTATTTAATTTGTTTTTTGTAAATTAAAATTTCAAATGGATAAAATATTTATTTTTAATTTTTACTAATTTTAAATTAATTGATATCCCCAATTTTATATTTTTAAAAATGGAATGTCATTTTTTATTTTAAAATAATTTTTTTTAATAAAATATCGAAATAATTTTTAGAATTGATTTAATCATGAATATTAATTGATTAATATATTTTTAAATTAAATAAAATCCATACATTGGTTAATATTTTGATATTAATATGTTAGCGGGATAATTTTCAAGCTTGGTAATTGTTTTTATATTTCTATTATTAATAAAATTATTATACATTGAAAATTTTATTTATTACTTTTATATATGAGGTAGAAAGAAAAAATTGGTGAAGGAAAATAACCCACCTTGCCTCTACTATTTATTGTATTGACCACAAGAAGGAAGTGATGTTACTCAACTTACCATGGATTCCAAATTGAACAACCTACCACATGAGAATCCTAAAGCTGCCACAAGATACACTCAATTGACCAAGATCTCCAACTGATCATAAAAATAATGTTCATAGTCATTTAATTGAACCTGTATTGAAAATTTGAAAAATTCATTGTCCTATGTGACATTTGAGTCCTAAGGTTCATGACAAGGTGTATATCCAACTAACATCAAAGAACTCTCATTGTCAGTATACTGAGCACATGAAATAAAATAAAGAAACCATTCATATACATGGAAACCAATCATGAGTAGTGTGATAATTAACAACACATTTAAAAAGTAACATTAAGAAGGAAGAAAGTCTACAAATATTTCATGTGGGACTGACCATGTACCTATTAATTTAAATGGAACTCGGGAATGTTATAGTCAAAGCATAAATGGATCTTCAATAAACTCAAATAAGAAGGAAACCCAATAATACTGAAGTGATGGAAGACCAAGACTATAGATTTAACAGAATTTTAAGTGAATCAAACTACACTGGTGAAGTCATGAACATCATAGAAAATCACTAAAGTTTTTCATACAAATGATATTTATCAAATAACTAAGTATAACTATGGGATCATTTGACATTGGTTGATTATTGTACACTAAGATTGAGACCATACACAGTAATGTGTGAGTGGAAGAAGACGTCTAGTTCATCTTGTGTTAACTACATCTGATAAAGCTCAAGTGGAAACACAAGGGATTCAAAAAAATGATCTTATTAAATATGGGATACGATGATGATTCTCTCTTGATGTCTAAATGTGAACAATTGAAGAAAACACTAAAGATAGAAGATGGAATCATGAACCTAGAATATCATAGTTGAAGAATCCATTCTTGAGAACTTTTTTAATAAAGATAATAAATATAGGGGTGATACACTATAGTATTTTTGTAAATAATAGATGAATAAATAAATTTCCATTTTCCATTTAATCTATATAAAGGAGAATATTGAAACAGGGGATGTCATGACCCATCCCTAATTCACCGACTGTGGGTATGGAAGACACTATACGTCAGTATTTCAAATAAATAAATACATGAAGAAAACCTGATTCAATATATCTCTTATCCCAGACCAAGCCTACAATTCCAACGCAATGTATTATTCCAAAATCATGTGATTCTCACATAAAATTTTAAAATAAATCAGGTATGAAATATCATATTATAGAAGAATATAAGATGAAATTATAATATGGGATAGTCTCCTGACATTCCCAAACTCATTTATGAATTAGTCTCAAGTGTTTTGGGAAAGAATTATCATTTTAAAATGAAATATGAAAAGTTACAAGATGATCTGATCATGATGTAGGGAAAATTATGTGTTCTTGAGTACTATAAGATAATTGAGTTTAAATAATGGTACGGGCATTTAATAAGAGTTTTCACTGAGGTCTGTTATCATTGAATCTAAAATGCAGTTATGATCAGACCTTGACCCGTTATTGAATAGTGAAACCCCAATTTCTCTTTTCCCCAAAAATTTAGGATCATTTCCATCAATCTAAAATATAGTAATGACCACTAACATTAATTAGCACACTAATAATGAGTCATAACACCACAACTTGAGAATATTATCGATTCTATATAAATCATGATCAATGGATGCATGTTTTTTTTGTAAGTGTAACAAACATTCTTTCAACTAAATACATCTCCACTATTAGCTGTAACACATAGAGGACATTAATGGAAAGAGGAGTACAATGTACCCCTCATGTACTAATTTTTATTAGTTTATGACCCATCAATTATTATAAATATTCTCCTATAATTTTTTAGGACATTTGATATCTGATGATCAACATCTAAACACCTTCTTTAAATATTTATAAAAATATAATTTCAATTATTTTATATTCTATATTCATATGTTCTATTCTCTTCTACCATTATTTCTTCATGGGATTCTCAATATCCATTCCATGATTGTGATATCTCTTATCTCTATGATTATAGAGAACATAATCAAGGTCTACTTCCTTTGGGGAGTTTAAATAGTAACTTTGAATGTTTGTAAGTAATTTTTACATTTTTTAAGATTTTCAACCTTGATAAATAAATTAAATGGATAGAGGATTATATATGATAATCATATGATATTTTAAATGAGTTTATATATTCTATAATTTATCAATTCAATTCGATATAACTTCTCTCAGATGGCATGATATACTAGTGGGGTTGTGTGTAAAAGGGGGAAAATCATATGATGGATCAAGGTCTAGATATAGTGAATACCTAAATTGAGGGTTTTCAATGATTATTCAATAAGGATTAGGTGGAAATTTATTTTAACTGGGATTTATTCAAGCCTATGTTCAATTACCCAAAACATATAGAGAAGGGTAATCGATAAATTATATGGAATAAATTATTGGGTGAGAACCAATATGGTTAATGAAGTACATGTGTGATCAAAACTAGGAAAACACCCTTTAACTCAATGATTATGCTTAACACATTCCATTTTATTTAATTCCATTTAAACATGAAACCAGAAAAACAGCACATCAATTTATTTATTTATTTTGTATTTTAAAATAACAAAAAAAAGTGATTAGAATAGGGGAAAATACCAATATACGCTCCTCGAGAAATAACATTCGTCATACCTAATCTATATTCCAGGTTTTAAATGAAAATTATATTTAATAAGGGAACATGATAATCCATATATCAATAAAAATTTATCTTAGAGTGTTGGGAATTTACTTTTTCTTAGGCTACATTTTTTGTCTTTGACACCTGAAAAGTTTTATATCTTTTAATTTTACAATTCAGGGGTCATGAAAATTGGACCATTGGGGTGAAACTTTTATGGTCACACCACATTTCTGTTATTTTTATGGGGTTTATGTTACACATATTAGAAAACATGTTGTTATGTTTTAAAGTAATATAAATTTGACAATAAAATAGAGAGAGTTATTTAAACAAAGAAAAGGAATGACTCAACAAGAATTTTAAGCCCAATGATACTATTAAAAAATCTCAGAGCAGTGCATGTGGTTTAAGGTCATGGTACTTGGATCATCAATAGGGTATGATATTCAAATCTAGATCATTCTCTTGAAAAATTATAACTAAAACCCCATTGAACAGGGAATGTAAATGATATAATTCATGACATAGATTATTTGATTCAAGAATTTGAGATGGGAAAAGTACATCGAGGATACCCTCTGAACATTATTTGAGTGGGGTTTTCCAAGTGTTATGTTTTTAGAGGAATATAATGATTACATTATGTTCAATTTATGATTATTATTCCTTTTTTTGGAAGGTTCAAATATTTAATACTTGATGATCATTACCAAAAGAGGTGTCCCTTGGATACATATACGTTATAGATAGTATTCACTGGTTTTTGGTGACTCATGTACATAAGGAACACAATATGATATATAATAAGAAACATCTAAGAGATCCTCAGATCACCCAAATCCCAAAATAAAATTTATTACGATTTCTATGTATAATAAATGAGTGGAGATGGATGGAGACTTGTATATGCATATAAAATATTTAGTGCATAAATCACTATATATATTAAAACAACATCAATTGAGGAAAACATAGTTCCTATGATAGATAGACCTTAAATTACCCTTACTCAAATTAAGGAGTTTTGAATTTCAAAATCCGTGTATGGAATTCAAAATATGGGAAACCCATACTTTTTTATGGAGAAATTCCAATGTTCAATGCTATATATGAATATGAGGAGCTTATCCGCCAGGAATTTAAATGTAAAGGGTGTATTTTATACTCATGTGGGGTTATGAATATCATGAACCCTAGTATATTTCTAGATCTCTTATCTAAGAAAGAGGTTCATGTAGAATAATGATTTCAAAGAAGTTTAGTTTCATGTAGTATGGACACATTTAATTTAGTTGGCCAACATAATACATAGGAAAATATGTTCCATTGTTTAACATCATTTGAAGTCTAACTATACTATACAGTTTGACATGATTTGAAAATGGTGTATGTGAAGTCATCATAAGTTTATGTGAACATGATATTGTGGAATTTTTCATGTCATATTGTAGATGAAATTAAAAATATATACAGTTAAATGAGACTATACTTAAATAATAATTATTGAAAGAAGGAAGTTTTTGGATGGGTGAATTTTTATAGAATAGGTTTGATGGTATAGAAATGTATTATAAAGTATCCTACATAGTAATGGTTCTTATATGGGATGGGGAGAGTAATGTTTTGGTAATGGTGGAATAATGGATGGGAATCCCTATGTTAGTGGGGGGTATTACACGAATATTTCACTCATCCAATGAGGCTAATCTGAATATAGTAGTATGATATATATATATTTTTTGGTATTATAAGAATTAAAATACATCATGAAGTTAAATTTTTGATGACATGGACAATTTGTTACATAGTTTATGGTTTTGGAGCTTGGATTTGGAAGTCATTTAGTTTAGGTTTGTATGACAAGTACCTAAATAATTGGGAAACCTTTTACTTAGTAATGAGTTTATATATATATAACCATATTCTAGTGTTCTTTCACTAATATAGATTATTCGAAAAATAAAATAGCTTTGTTTGTATCCTTTACATTTTGGGGGAAATTATACATAAATGGAGAAGATCCATCCATCCAGACAAAGCAGTGATTTGATTGAAAATCAAGGATGAACCTATGATATGTAATCCAAGTGTTAGTATATATCCTATAGAAATAAAAACCAATCCATATATAGTTATGGTGGTGGAAAGGATGTTCTAAAATCATGTAGATACTATCGCAACAAGACCTGAAATGAGTGATGAGACAATATACCGAGAGGAAATTATATATTACATAATTTTTGAATGGGTCCAATACAATTGATATGGTTGTCACTACATTTCATATAGAAATAGAAATAAATCCATATATAGTTATAATATATAAATGGAATTTTTTCCTCAAATAAAACTAATGAATGTAGGACAGTCATGCACTTGGTTCTCCAACATAAATATGGATCTTATGTGGGGGAATTATGCCATATTGATTCAGTCGCTCTAAGTAGTTTAAGGTCTTTTAGGATAGACCCCATGTTATGGAGTTTAATGTCATCCATCCCTTATTATAGTGTTTCAAGTTTTATGGTTTATTTAATCATAATTCAATATTAAATCATCCATATGTTGGTCCGATATGGAATCTAATATAGATTTGAAGACCCAAACATAAACCCAAAAATAGAGGAAATTTTGATATAGAATGGGTTCAGCGATGGAGAACCCTATACTGAAGGGGGCGATTAATTATTGTATCTCAAATATGAGAGAGTGATGTTTTATGATATAATACACTCTAAATAGTTTAAGGTAATATTATGTGAACAATTATATATGAATTTTCATCGATATGAATCATACACAAAAATAATATAGCTTCCCAACAACAAACCCCTATGTGAGAAAATAAATCTAATCACTAGGATAAAGTGGGGGATTTGGATGGAATTATTAGATGGACCATAGAATAAATTTTCAGGAATCAATATAATTCATATATTAAAAAGAATCATTCCACAAATAGTTATTTTAATATACCATCCCATAATATATATCTATCTATTTGACGTGATGAAAAGGAATGAAATGTGTTCCCTAGTGATAAAAGGAATAATAAAACCCACCATGAAATAATAAGGGTCTCACCAGAAGGGAATAAAAAATGTGTTTAACATTTTTGATAGGGTTTAGGAGATGAAATCATAGAATCACTACATATCCAGATGTAACAGGATTCAACAAACACATAGTTCTAATAAATGGGAAAATTAGTGAAACATTTTTCATAGTTTTGTGGATGTAAAGGGAACACAACCTGAAAAGGGGGTATTATTACCCAAAAAAGAGTGGATTAATTTGGACTATGTTTGTGGTTTGTTTTAGAATTTTTTACATCACTACGAATTTGGAAACAATTTGAATCAATCAACATATAGTTATTATATGGGGTATTTTATTTCAATGTTGACCCAATGTTAGAGGAGGATAATTCAATTGGAAAAATCGTATACTTATCTAGATTATTTTATCAGTGAATATGTCTCACATAAACTCCTAGAAATTTTGAGAGGTTAAGTATAAAGGGTCTTACATTTTAATAAAATTTATCATGAAAAAAGACCATGTTTTCAGTTATTTGACATTTTGCATCTCAATAAGGGTGATTGGAAAATTCAACAAGGGAAACTTTGATTGCATAATTCATTCTTAATGTAATATATTATGGGAAGTTATAATATTACTCATACCCACAAAAAAACCACTTGTTAGAAGAATTTATAAAATGCATAATGTAGTTTTATGACATAGAACAAGGATGTTAGTGATATGTATTTTACAGTCATTAAAATCATACTTAGTCTATTAAAATATACATATTTTTGTGAGAAAACCATGATATACAATTTAATAGCATCTGTCCCATGTATTATAAACTTACTATGGATTTATGTAATGTATTTCATGATAAATCATTCATTAGTGTTGAGTGTGATATTCTCACCATTTATTTTGATCAAGGAATGCAATCTATTAGAGTATAAATTGTATATGTATACGAACCCATAGATTTTGGTTCATGCTTCATAGGACTGGTTCTTAGCATTATCAATGTTATAAGGGATAATACCAATTCCACTTGAAGTAATGAGAGAATGCTAAATTTCTTATTTCATGAACTTTTAACTTTTTTATATTGAATTTCCAGGCTGTGTATTATAAGCTATATTTTCCCAATAAGATATTCCCTATTATCCAATCAATTATCAAACTATTCATCATAAAAAAACTGATAGTATATATGTATTTAAATTGAGGGTAGTTTATCGTCGATGGGTAAGAATTCATTTATACCATATTAAACTAAATATGGGATTTCTTTCATAATTTTATGGATTGCGGTGAGATAATCCCACAAAGAATGAAAGAATTTTTCATTCCAAGGATTATTTCCTCTATCCACCATTATCTTGAGTATGTTAGTCAGATTCCTATTCAAAGCCTCTATATGTCCATTCCCCACTACATGGTAGACTTATGCTTGTTTAGACTGAATATTATGCTGGTCATAGAGACTTTTACCTTCAAAAGAACTGAAATTGGATCCATTGTACATCAATATTGTGCGAGGGAAAGACAATATAGAAGGGATACATGAATTCATGAAATTTATGATAACATTAATTTAAATTTACTTTTGGGATATGACCTTGACATAGAGAAATATTAAATGGTGGTAAGGATATACTTGAACTTCCATGAAATAATAGGGAATCTGACTATATGACATCTACTCTTTAACTTATAATCTCTAAGTGTATTTGGTATTATACAATAACATCAATAGCTTATGGGTGATGTTAAAATATATTTTTTAGCCATGGAATTTTGTAATGAATTCCATGTAGTCTTGTATCATCAATGGCTATAGGTATCCAAGTTCTTGATTTGATTGGTAATAATATTTTCTAACTTATGGGAATTTTAGATATCAAAATGTAATTCCTACATAATGGACATGATCTCTCCATTAATTAATCAGAGGATGACTATTTAGAAGCCTCATTTATAGAGTACTATATGAGAATTCAGGTCATCATAAAGAATGAAATTTACTCCTCATCAAAAGATCTACTATCTCTATGATCGGTATGATACACGAGTTCCCATTTGGAGGTCTTACAATATAGGGAACATTCATAAAATAGTGTAATTATTTATTTAGGATATTGGTTCTCCTTGCAGTTGGGTGGAATTGATCTCATTGAGTTCTTCAATGTCATTGTTGAAAAATAGAGAAACCACCATGTGGTATGTTATGTATATGACTATTTCAACCTAGTATTTATATTCCAATGTTTGTTCTACATTATGTAATTCATTAGAATTTTAATTTTTCAATTTTAGGATATGAAATTACATTGGTTTAGATGGGAACATTTTCATTAACTCTCATACATAATCAAGCATAGGGACTATTTCTTTATTATTAATGGTGTATTCACCACTTATTATCTTGACCATAAAATATGATTCATCATTTATACTCAATAAAGACATTGGTATTTTTGGTTACAATTTCCATCCTTAAATGAGATCTTGGTATTCTGATTCATTGTTGGAAAACCATTTAGACAACACTGAATATAGAAGAATTACCTTCATTGGGGGGAAGATATTAAATCTCTAGAAATCGATATTGAGTTTTTAATTTTCCATTCTTATTCATTTTAGGCTTCCCAAATAACTATAAAACTACATCTCCAATATTATTGGAGTGTCTTGAATAGGGGAAAACTCTTCATTATTAATTTTTATATACAATGATGTGTCTTTTGGGAATAGGTGTGCTGCTGGAAGTCATGTCAATGCTTTCCCTTTAACATCTTTTTGTGACATGAACAAAATATCAAACAAATTTAAGATAGTTTCATACTATGGAAAAAATCTATTAATAATTCAATGAATATGTAAGTACACTATAAAGTAAATATGAGAGGAAAGATATACCTAATGAAGCTACAGTAGTGTCTTGATTTTTTGTTTATTTTAATGATTAATAAAACTAGATTATTCTCAATATAGATTTATCAGGTCTTGGTATCAATGTTTTTCTAATAATATATTATAAACTTTTTCTTTCACTCTATCATTCCACTATACAATAAAGGCATTGATTGATTAATCTAAAGGATCCATATATTAGATGAGTAACATTCCTTCAACGGGGGACACCAACACTAGGGAGGCCAATTTTTTTTCTTATGATCATCAAAGGCTCTCTAGAAATTTTTTTACCATAGATTGGTCAATCCATTATTTGTCAAATTATTTAAGGTTAAAAACATGCCTACAAGTTTATATATAAATTTTGTTTATAATGGTTATGTGTTATAGAATTTATCCCAACTATTTGAGTTTATAATGAGGTGAATTAATATGGATCGAACTAGTATTCTTGGGGTCAACATTGATTCCATGATGGTACACCACAAAGATGATGAATATCCTTAATGTCAATATGGAATTATATTTCAGGATATTCATCTTCAGGATGTGTTTCTTAAATTTGTTAAAAAAAATTCTAGATTGAATATATGATTACAACACTATTTTTATCTGTCCATCGAACCAAATTAATAATATTCCATGGTTTCCTCTATGAAGTGATTCATGATACGGTGTATGGAATGTTGGACATATAACCCAAATTCATTAAGTTATAGGGAATTACATTATAAGAGTATACCCCTTAGCGTAACCTAAAAGTGGTTTCATACTCATCTTTTGGCTCTATCCAGATCTGGTTGTTAAGGAAATATCCATCTAGGAAGGAGAGTTCTGTAAAACATATGGTTTCATTAATTAACATTTCCATGATTTGGAAAAAAACCATCCTTTAGATAGTGCCAATTTCAATATCTAATGTCAATGAAACCTCTAATTTTCCCATTATTCTTCATCAAGAGAATAATATTATTAACACATTTAGGGTAATACACCTATTAAATGAATTTGGATTTTATGAATTTTTCAACCTTAGCTTCCTCGATAGTAGAATGGGTAGGAAGCATTTTGCTAGTCACTTGATTTTTGAAATGATGATCATCAAAGAGAACCCAAAGAATGATATGGATTTTCTAATCCAGTATGGGAATTTATATTTGATTCAAGGTGAAAATATATTGGTGTTACCTCATAAAGATGTTGTATATCTCTTGTTATTCAGGATAAATAGTGGAAATAATAAATGTAGGATGTGGAACCCCCATTATACCTATATTCAAATATCTGATTTTATCAATGGTGATAGAGACTCCTTCCTCAAATAGTGGATTTGTCTCTATGAGATCTCCATTTTCCTTTTTTATTGACATCATACATGGTGGGGGAGAGGGAAAATATTTAGATCTCGAAGATGGAATGTTCAAATTTTCACCTCCATTGAATAACAATTGGGAGTCCCTGGATCTCAAGGGTGATAACAAATATGTATCATTATTTATATAATCCTTGATATGGTATCATTAATATAATATATTAATGGGGGTATAGGAGGTGACAAACTTTAAGAGATTATGTAGATTATATGGGGTAATTTACAATTTATTCCAATGATGTAGAGGTTGCATTTGATCATGATGCTGATGTAGGGATATATTTTTTAAGAATACAATCAGAGGATATTTATTCTATGATTTGGTATTTTTTATGGGATCATTTCCTTATAATAAATGATTTTATCCATATGATGAAATTAACATCGTATAGATGTTTGAAATTGTTCCAAAATACAATTCTCACTTCTTTCTCTAAGATATAGGTCTACCTGATGGAAGAACAATGTTTTTAGGTTTTAGATATCATTTTGTCTTTACCTCACACAAAGGAAATCAGTATCCAGATTGATCTTTGTAGATAGTTTTGTCAAATATTCTCTTTTTTAGTGGAGACCACTCATTGAGGACATGTGGATGGCCTTAATATGAAAGAAATGTAATTGAATAATTTGACCAATGAAATTGAGTTCACGTGAAATACTAATTTCTTATATTTTGAGGAATTTACTTGATTAGAATGATTTTAATAACATAGTCTTCATCATGTTTATTGAATAGGTTGACATAATCCATTTCTAGACCGTTGGGGGTAGTGATCCAGATCGCAGAATCTCTCACCAAATACTTTCCCTCCCTTTGTAAAATCTTGTATTAATGTATTGTAATTCACAAGATCTGAATGGATTGTAATAATTGTGTGTCACTCAATCATTTCTATTGAAATAGTACATGAGCCACTAATTCTATTATAGGTTTAATTACATATTCATAAGGAGTAACGAAATTTCCAATAGAATATTGAATGTGGTGTCTTTGTGGGAAAAATAAACTCATATTCATATATAAGGTTTTTAAATTGGTATTTGAGAGTAAATATATGAAGAATCGTTTTCTAACAATTTTTATACCTGAATTTTTATATTGGATGGGGATAAGTTAGTTCGTCTCTATTCTAAGAATGAAAGGTTTTATACTGTTATGAGATTGATTCTATAGCCATTATCAATGAGAGCATAAAAATATTTTATGACTTAATGTTCTCCATACATGTATATACGACTAATATATCCTCATATTGATACCTCCTTGTCTAGTTCTATGAATGAGATGACTGAATAGAATTTAGTTGGGTCAATTTCAATATGATATACTCTAGCGGCAAATAACATGACCATGAATTGCTAAGATATTAAAAGGGGCTCGATTAGAGCCTCCTAAAGATTATTAAAAAGGTGAAGTGTATCTATTATTTATAACATAATAGAAATTACATAGAGTTATTTCAGGATGTCATATTTTTAGACTAAGGAATTATGTTCCCCACTATGAGGCTACTCCTTGGTATGTGGATCAGAGGATACGGTTTTTTTTCTTGGAGGATCCATCCTATGAATTGAATTTAGATATTTTTTCAATGATTGAGACCAAATTGGTCATCCCTAATTATATCTAGAACAAGAATATTGAATATTTTCTTGCTACTTTTCCCATATAATTTTCTTTTAGTGCACCATATATAACTCCATAGTGGATTGGATCTCCTATTGAGCTCACTAAATTTATTTTATTCAGGTTTCAGGTGTATATATAGCTTCAGTAAAGAAATTTAAAAAAATGTAAGGGGCCATGTTGAAAATGTCATCAGTGACCTACTCGGCCTCTATAGTATCTTCCCCTTGCTTCGTGAATATGGTTTGGATAAAAATAAATGTAATTTTAGATTATATAGTAATTATATTTTTTGATTAATTTATATTTCAGGAAGTGTTGGTTTTGAGTTTTTTCCTCAGATTTTCTATTCTAAAAATGGTTTGGGGTTCCTAGTTTAGGACTAATCATGAGGGTAGCATTATATGGGGATGTTTACAATTGATTATAAAAGTTTACAGTTTAATCTACATTGGTAGAACATGGTTAGAGTTACTCTTAATTGTAAACATGTGGATTTATCTTCCTTGAGTTTTTATGTGGCATGGCTTTTCCATAGTTAGGAAAACTGTGGTATTAGCCTATGATATGGATCTATGTATGGGTAGTGTCATTCAGCATGGTTGGTGTATGAGAAGATGAACCATGGTGGTTTTCTAGGAAACACCATCTTTGGGGATTTATATTAGGTAGTTCCAACTGCACGTTGGATGTGGGATTTCCAAACTGGGTATCCTAACTATGAGAGTTGAATAGATTCATATGAAAAAAATTTGTTTTTTTCTATTATAATTTAAATATCCCTAAGGTGTTTTCCCTCTCTCTCCATCATTAACCCAATATAAATTCAAATATCCAGAGGCTCCTCAGTATATTACTATTAATTATTAGGCATTTAAATACTTCCCCCTTTGTGTTAATGAGGTAATATCTTCCCATTTCTATTATTTTCCAATCCATTTCTCCCCCATTTTCCTTTAACTTTTCCCACTCATGTAAAACAATGGGTTTTAGGTTTTAAATTAGTTTTCTTGGTATGGGTAATTCAGGGTATTTTTTAGGGATTAAGGAGGATCCCTTAATAGTTGTTGGAGAAATCCCAATCACCAATGATGACTTTTTGATTTGTTTCTATTGGACTAAGTTAGGTGTTTTTGTTCTTTTATTAATTGGCATCCAATTGAGTGCCTAATTGTTTATATTCTCTATTTGTTAAATCAAATACATGTGTAATGGATTGACTAGATTTTAAATTTCCTTATTATGGATTTTCTCATGGGATTTTTTTTTTACATTCTATTTCTAGTGGGTCACAAAATTCCACATAGTGAAAATTGTTGAAAGATGGTTTCAAGGTAAATATAAACTTTCAAATTTATCTTTGAACATGTTTGAGTCCTGAAATAATATATTGAGTGTTATTTTGATATATACAAGTTTATTCTTTGTCATAATAGTGATTATTTTAAATTACTTGTGTTTCAAAACTTTTTGAAGTATTGTTTTTAATTTATTGTGATGTTTTAAAATTTTTTAACCTTGTTTCAGCCATGAATTGAATATGAGTCAATTCATTTAATCCCATTTGGCGGATTTTAATGGATACTTCATTGATTCATTAAAGGGTTCTTTCAAATGGGTTTTAGATACTTATTTCATATGTTATTGTTTTAAAATGAAATTTATGGGGATGATTTTAGAGAGTTGTTTAGAGTGGGACTTCAAACCATTCAGAAGTGACATGGCATTACAATTCTATTATTAATGGCTCATTTGGAAATTTTTGTGATTTCCAAATGGTGTGAGTGATTGTGAGACCATCTTGAGAAATTTGGTGTATCATAATCTTCAGGGGTGATATCTCCTATTTCATGATATGATTTTTGGCCTAATGGTAATTTTGTATATTTCATGTGTTTTGAATGAAATGGGATGAGTATATTGATTGAGAGAGTGAGAAGGGTGAGGTGTTAATTACTAACTTGATATATTAATGGGTTTTATTGCTCACCTCCATTTTATATATGTCATGGGAATACTAGTAGAGTGAATAAGGGTTAGGATAATTAAAATACATAGTTCATAGATGGTTATAAGTAGAAGTTGTGGTGCTCTAGATAAAGTGAATAAGTGGAATTGAGAGTTGATTCAAGAACAAGGGAGCTAACCATAGAGTTTCTTGTGGCCCTTGGTCTCATTGTCCACGAAGGAGGTTTATTTTGGTATGGTTTTACAGGACTACCAGGGAAGATACAGATTCATTGGTTCCATCCAAGGGACAATTTCTCTAGTTCAGACTATTGTACTTAAGTCAAATGGGGTTATCCATTATACTAATATTCATTATTGGATGAATTAGGGGATTTAAAGAGATGTTCCTTATTTATATTCCCTATTTTTATTTTATGATTGTATCTTTATTTCTATTTGTACACTTTAGATTTTTTACATTATTCACAATACCATTTATCTTACTATTGTTAGTGCAGTGGTTTTATTTAAATTCAAATTGGTCAGTGAAATTGATTTTAAAAGTGGATTAAGAATTAAAAATGAAATTATTTTTATGTATGTTTTTTAAATAATTGATTTGAAATATAAAATATTTTTTTACTTTATATTGTGTATTCTAGAAAGTCGTCCTCATATGGTATTTTAAAGGTGCTTAAAAAGTTTTGGTTACCACATTCTATATTTTTGAAGAATGGGAATGTGTTTTATAAAAATAAGGACGAGTCATAAGAAAAGTGTTTTTCAAATTAATATTTTATTTTAATCCAAATAAACGATTTTTTAAGGAATATATGAGGGTTATATTAGATTTCTATACTTTTTGAATGAAACCCAATTTTTTATTCAATTTTGAAACTAGAGAAAATTATATTTTCCATTGTGAGGATAGAAAAAAATTTGTGGTGCCTACTAAATTTCTCCGACAACCAACATATTCCATTCATTATTTGTAGTAATTTATGTGTTTTCTCAGCTACCATAGATTTGGTCTCTCCTCTATTGAAATGGTGGTTGGGAAGGATGATTTTAATGGGATTTGAACAGTTCCCCTAGTTCACATGATGATTGGAGGCAGATATTTTATTTTTATTTTCCATTATAGTTATATATTTAATAGTTATTTATGAATCAATCATTATTAAGAGTTTATTGTAATTAATTTTTTTACCTTGTGCTTCTATATGATATTCTTATTTATTTAATATCTAGTCTCCAATTTCATCTTATCATCTATAATGTTTACACTGATGTGGTAATGGTATCTTGATATGTCTATTTGATGAATTGTGAAATCATACGCAATAATTTTGTTTTGAGAAAATTTAATTCGTTTTCATCTCATGGTGAATGGGAATGCACATTAGGAATGTATTATATTGGCATGGGTGTCCGATGGATGGATTTATCACACTGGATTTTGAAAAATTGGCATTATAGATCACCTACTTGTGATTTTGGGTGTCTATGGGTATACTGAATACTATTATAATTACCAAGGCTTATGTGGAGTTTGTTTTTAATTGTTTGGATAGATCTTCATTTCATTTATCTAAATGTTTCCATGGTAGTATCGTTCTAGTTTTTTATTTTGAGTTCCAATTTTGATATATTTGATGGGTTTTGATAAGTTGTGATGATTCACTGATCCCTATTGAGTGTTTCAATGATTCTAGGGGCTGGTTTTGAGTTTTATAGGTGAACATGGTAAAATTAATATAGATAAAATTTCTGCACACATAGTATAGTAAAACATTTTTCACACTCATAATTTCCCATCACACACGCCTCCATCGGATGATACATTTTAGGAATATTGTGTGATGAATAAGTGAGATTTGGGGCCATTATCGACCTAGTATGTCACCACAAACATATGATGATCCTATAACTTCCTAGAAAAATATTAAATTACCCCACACCTGATTATGTGATGAAGTATGGAAATAGACTTGGATTTTTTCTATTATCATGTCCTAAAGAATTTATTTGTTTTGCTGCAAAAGTGGAGCAAGAATAACATTCAAGACTCAATGCACCAAGCCAATATGATGGATGTATATACTGAAAAAATTAAATATTCAAGTGAGTAGCATCCCATCATTTCATGAAGGTACACCTAATTTCTTTTGGTCTAAATCCCCTTAAAAAGACATAATTATTTTACCCATTGGATTCATGAGGGCTGTGAGGGTGTTTGGGGCTTGTTTGGATCCTGAAACCCTCATTTAATGGAAGATAAACTGGGATATATGGCTAGTAAAAACCTTTTCCACCATACCCAAATTGTATCTGCTAACTATTTTGGGTAGGATAGAGGAGAATAAGTAGCCACATGGTTTGTACTGTGTGACCCCTAGAACATGACCATGCAACCCCAAGTGCATGACCATGTGAAAAAGTACAAATTTTTAATAGAGTATTTTTTTCATAGTTTGTGCATGGTTTGGGAAGCTGTGCCCCTTAACCATTGGTGGTATTACATTGGTACAAGGCTTGAGAATGGTTTTCACATGGTTTTACCAAATTGTGTGTGAAAATCATAGGCATCTATATTTGGGGGAAAAATTATATTTTTACCCTTAAATAATTCTTAAATCTAACTTTCTTTCCTTCTTATCCCATTTACTATGGCTATGTTTGATTCCTCCTCTCATTATTCCCCATATCCCTCAATCTTGGATTTTAGGGATCTCCCATGTCTGGAGTCCGAATCAATATCTGTCAAATGCATAAGATATCTTGAGGTATTTTCAATATTCCCCTCCCTTCTTTATTTAGTTTATATTCAGATATATTGTTCTATTTTGTTTCATGATATTTTTCCCAATTTTAGGGAGTTGGATTGTTTATTATATTTCATTCAACCTACTTCAAATTTATGGCTGAAATTAGATGAGGAGTCATGATGGAACTAAGTTAGGTGGTATCTTCATTTTCTCCAATCGTATGGGTGTTTTCTTAGCTTTACCATTGTTTCGCACGTCGAAATTTGTCACGTGTCACCCTTTAATTGAGTTCTTCATATTAAATTTATCTAAAGACCTTAATTAACTCCCAAGAGTCATTATTTAGTTGATTATAGGATGTTGACCTCGGTTATATACACCCCTTCAGTGTTCCTTTTTCAATTTATCCTTCTAGTAAATTGTTTAATTTCAATAAATCACTTCTAAGAGTTTCAATTAGCTAATAAATTAAATTGTATCTATTACATAATCATTTAATGGAACCGGGGAATGCCTTATGTTATATTCCAATATTCTATTTCAAATTTATCTTATAGTTAGTTTCCCTAATGACCATGAAACCATATAAATGACTCTTGAGCCTTAAAATTTAAATTTCCATTTTTTATAGAATTGAATGGGTTGATTATATGGATTGGAGTATTCATTATGTTTTTTCATTCCTTAAATGAATTAAATGATTTAAATTAGTCAAGTTGTAAATGGGTGGTATGGTTTGGCTGATTATGGAATGTTCAATTGAATGCTTAAATTGAAATTATTTTTTGAATATAATGTCTTAGTAATTATGAGTTGTGAGAGGTTATACCTAATGGAATTTATTATAATTATTATTATGCCTCTAATACAGGATTTGGATTGATGTTAAGGGTTCTATTGGGAGTTACGGTTACATGTTCCCTTACATCGGGTGTTGAGCAAGAACTCTCACACCATTGTCACTATTAGGACAGTGGGAATGATGCACCACATCCCTTGTACGATTTTTATCAAGATCTCACACTCAATATCATGAATAAATATCATGAAATATATCACTCGTTATGTGACACATGTAATTTGGCCTATTTCATTAGCTTATAGGATCAGTTAGACAAGTCATGGATGTCTATGTTATGTCCTTGTCCAACCATCACCTTAGTATTCTTCGTATATAGCCATTAGCATCTACACAAACTTGTTATATATATGTGGATTAAATATAAATACATACTATATATATATTATTATTACTATATATATATACTAATCATATATCCATCCCATCCTTGAACCGAATAATTTAGACCTGCCATATATCCTTTCGAAACCTAGGGGGTATGTTATTTATTCTATATTATCTAATATGTTTTTATACCAACACATTGTTTAGATATTAGAATTTCATGGTTTACTTTAGAAATAATTTTCGATGTCTTGGAGGACTTTATCTCACAGCATAGTCATGCCATTTTTGGTACTTGAGTAGGTTACGTGACTGCATGTTCAGATAAAGTCAAGTACCATGCTACAATGTTTTGATATTATTTACTTATTGATGAAGCATAGGAGTAAAAGACTGAGCATATGCTCAAGATTCAAGTGGAGAATACTTTTGATATTATTGTAGTTTTTGTGTATGTCTCTACCTAGTTCCCCTTTGGTATACCAGCATGCCCAATACCCATGTATATAAAACTACCTAGTGGATTTTTATTATTATTTGGTTGATCAATTAATTATTATTACACTATTTATTGATTATGTATGTTCTTAAATGCTTCCACTGTTGTATATTTATTGTTATATCTATAGTTCCACTTTGATCTAAGGGTATACTATCCCCACCATAAAACCATTACACCCTCACTACTTATCGGTAGCCACTAGCATATGAGGTGGTATTCTTGAGGGCATGTGACCCACCAACTCAAGGCATATGTTACGTGGATCTCGTGTCAGGATATTACAATGTGTTCATAGGAATCACCGTTTCGATCTTTATATCTTCATGCGATGAGTATATATATTCAATGTAAAGGGTTTCACGGGATTGGGATATGTGAAATTTATGATACACTCCAAAAACTATCCACGCATATTTTGGCATATTTCCTTGACCTGAAAACACCCTCATTAGTGTTATGGCATCATTCAGACATGAATATGAAACACATTAAAGGAATGAAATGTGATTTCCCTTAACAAATCCATCATGGTATCCCAAGATCCAAAAATGAACATGTGACACATTAAAGTCAATCAAAGAGATTTTCCTTGAAAAAGTTTTCACACTATCATAGGATCCATCAATGAACACATGACACATCAAAGTAATGAAAAATGACAGTCATTGACAATGTCTGAATGTCGTTGAGATATCCATTTTTTAAGACATGACATATCAAATGCAAGAAAACTGACTACTCATAATAAATTCTACATTTGTTCACGATATCTATCAATAAAAAAGATACTCAATAAATTTAACTCCCCATGATTTTTATGGCATGTATATTTTTTAATTCAATTTATTTGATAGCTTCTGTTGCATAGAATAACAAGCTTGAACAAACAAACAAATATTATTTTTTAAATGTTACCATTATAACATAGCCTTTACATTTTATTTATAAAGATTATTAACTTATTAATTAAAATATATTTTTTATAATAATATTAGAAATATTCAATGGATTCCAACAAACAAGAAATGAAAATATAAACTAATTGAAAATAAAGAAAATATATTTTATGCTCCCAAAGGCAATTCTATGTAAATAAATTAAATTAATTAAAATTAGTAAATGTTGTTAATGAAATAAAAATGTTATATATGTAATCGAATATTTTTTATATTCATCCAATATATTTTATAGGAATAATATATAAACAACCCCAATTTTATTTATAAATACTTATATTTCTCTAAATACAGTTTTGTATCCTTTTAATCAAGAACAAATTTAAAATACAAATTTTGATAATTTTCTAAATTCAATTATGTAAAAATAAACTCCGTTTTTTATATGAAAATATAAAAATTTACTTTGGAGGAATTTTTTCAATTTTTCTATTAAGGTTCATGTTTTAATTAACAGTGAAAATTAATAAATTTTAGTTGAAAACACTTTTTTCATAAAAATAATTTAGATTTTTAAATGAGAATTTTTTGAAAAAAATTATAATCAAATTATTATTTCATCATTAAATCAAAAATAAATCATTAGAATCAATTTCAAATTGAATTTTGATATAAAATCATTTTAATCATTTGATAGTTTTCTAATTTAAAACATCTTTTATCATTCCATCAATGAGATTAATTTTAAATTAATAATAAAAAAAGTTTGTTTTAAATTTTTAAAAATAGATTTTATATTTATAATAAGTGGGTATCAATTAGTTAAATATTTTTCTTTCATTTTTGGGGATATTAATAGAAACAATAGTAATATTTTAGTTACTACATTTAAGCGTAAATCTGTTAATTAAGGGAAAATTTTATATTAGCAAATTATTTGGAAACTTTTCATAGTTTTACTAGAAGATTTTTTATTACCAAAACATTCCTTGGGATTAAATTAGATCCTTTTGAAGCCACTTGGGTGAATTTAAGAAATTTATTGGTTTTTATTCATTGAAAAGTCAATTTTGTCACCCTTGTTTTTAACAAGTGAAATATTTTTAGTATGGGTTAATGTAATGTATAAGATTTAATATAAATAGTTGTTATAATGATAAATTCTTTTTACAAATTATAGTTATTTATTTATAATTTTTAGTCATTACATAATTATTTTATATAGTTGAAAAATGATGATGACGTAATTGTTTAATTAATGGATGAATCTAATAAACGATTTTAAAAATATTAAAATAAATATAATTTGATATTATTCATTTAAATAAAAACTTTTATGTATTAATTTGAAATTTTAGTGTGTATTAAATGTTTTTTTTCTAATTTATCTTGTGTTTTGATATTCTTTAAAATGATATGAAACGAATAGCGTTAAAATTGACATTCATGATATTCTAAAATAAATAAAATTTTGTTAAATGATATAAAATTAAAAAACATAAAAATAACAAAACATAATTGTATGATGTTAAATACTACGGAAATGGTCTATTTATGCCTCTTCTTTTCATTTTTTATAAAATATATTAACCCTAAAACTGTAAAAACCCTATAGTCATGGTAAAAGATAAATGGTATAACTAAGGGTTAAGGATAAGTTATAAGGGTTATAATGTGACCTAAACATGACTAAAAACTATTTTATGGGGGTATTTATAACCATACTCATATTATATAGACTTATACCATTTATTATCTATTTAAAATTTAAAATTTAATTTTTATTTATTTAATTTTGTTAAAGATTTCAAATGTACTACTCACATAAATAATTAAAGGGCACCTCCTCCCTCACTTCACCACACCACGATGAGAATTCTAGATCAAAAAATACATGAAAATGTAACCTTAAAAATTCATTATCTATGTTATAATTGACATGGTCTTCCAAAAAGGCCTACCCTAGTATCCGTATTAGATGATCTGAAAGAGGTTCAATAAAGTAGAGGTAATCTTATTGACCAACTGGTTAAAGATTATTTCTTCTTCTACAATCTATTTATGCATTTATTTCATTGTAAATTTTTAACTCTACTATAATATATATTATTATATTATATTTTGATTATGGGGAAACAAAATTCAAATATTTATCCAACTTATGAAAAATGAAATCACCATGTGTGTCTACGTACGACCTATCATCTCCACATCATAGTGTAACATGTTTTTCAACACCACTTTGCATGGATGTGTATAATGATTAAAATAATTTATATATATGATATAACAATATATTTCTTTTTTATATTTAACATACTGTCCATGTCATTACCCTTTCACCATTAAGGGAATGTTACCATCACTTGTGCGTACATATGGCCTACCGTCTCCATGACTTGATGAGATTCATTTTCCACATTATCCATTAAATAATGAGTATAATAATGTATATAATGAATAAATATAATATATATGAAAATAAATTCATTATATATATGAATTATTTATATCCTAGGCATGATAAAATTAACTTACATGCAAATGCATGCTTAGTAAAATGAAGTAGTTGACACATGAAACAAGGGTAATAATGGAATATTATTAACAAAAACTTATAAGAAGATCATAAATGATATCCTAAATATTTATATGATTCTAGTATTGTTTTTTACATGATTTAACCCACTGTATGGAATTTTAAAGCATACTCAACTAAAGAAAAGTTCAAGGAAATGATTAGTTTCACAATCTCATTATTATCCAGAATTGTTTACACATGAATATGGGAAGTATTTATCATCCATGTCTATGTTTCATAATAATATTTTCCAAAATATTTTTACTATTATCCTCTAATTTATTAATTCTTTTACCAATATTTTACTTTTTATTAAATGGTTTGAAATAAATCGTTTTCCATTTTCCAAACATGGGTCATTTTTTCAAAGAAAATGCAGAAATAATGATTATTTTTATCATAGATTTCATGTGTGGATTTTACCACCATCATTAGGCCATGATGTTTTCTATATTTATTTACATTTTTACATAGTTATTTTTAAATAAAAAGTTTTCTTTTATTAATGTGTGACTTTTAAATGAATGATTTCAAGGATAATGGGTACAATTTTGATGACATTTCTAATGATTTTATTAAAGTATTTACATATATGTCAACATATAATGTTGAAACATATGTTTGATTAGGTGTATCACTTATGATACAATATACCCTATTTTATTTAATAGTATATTATGATTTGGACTTTGGATGGGCTATTTTGATATCGTTTACGGTTTATGGTAAAAGTATTAACATTTAATATTCATGTTTTTATATATGAATGTTTTTATTGTTTATTTTTCCAAATACGGAATGAATTTGACTTAGTAATTGAAGGGAATAGACCAATATATCCCCTTGATGCATCAGTAGGTCTCATTATACAAACTAGTTTGGGTATTGGCTAATGTCTTACCCATTTATTTCTGGTGTCTTGGCCAGATCATTGATGATATGTTTATGGTGATCAACTTTATACATTACCTCAATATTAGATTAATTATTGATATTCCAAGTTATTATTAAACTAGTAGCCTATCCATTGTTAATTTTCACTCAAATGTAATTATTTATGTGGAATTAATGGTTTTTATTTTTTATTTACGTATTAGGATAATGATTGTGTTTAAGTGGTTTTTGTTCTATTCATACAAATTTCCTTACTATTTATTCTTGTTATTTAAAATAGATTCATATGCACTATTACCCTTACTGAGCATCTGATCTCACCACTTTATAAGGTTATATATTTCCTAGGATGCCATGATATTTCATTTTGACTAATTTGTAGGGTAATGTTAGGACAATATTTATTATCTCAAAGGATTGACTATATTTAATTTTATAGATTCAATTATAATGTCACATTCATGTATATAATTTGACTTCCTAAAATAAAAAAATTGATCGGTCCTTCATGATTTTATTCCTTAAAATCATTTCAATGTAATAAAATAATGCACCGGCTCTGGGCTTCTAGGGTTGGTGAATTATGGTTGGTATCAAAGGATGTTAATAACAACCTTGGAAATTGGATTTAGAAATTATTGATTATGGAACATAAACAAAGGATTGACATTATTGAAAAATATAGAATAACATCTGATAATTTTTATAAGGTATAGACTATGTGGGTATTTATAGATATACATCATTATCTTGATTCTACAACTGTAAGTGGTTCTAGAAATGCTTTACCTAGGGGTAACAACTCTGAAATGATGTGTCATGCCTCACACGACATATCCTAGTACATGATAATGGGCAATATCATGAACCTGGTTTGACAATCCTGGGAGATATTCTTAGGATAATCTAATTTTCAATTACAAACCATTATGAAGTATTTAAAGAAAAATATGTACCCAAAGAAACTATGTTTATGATTATGATATTTGGTATACATGAATTATCAATTTATGTTTTGCATTTTACATGTTCAAAATTATTAATTATGATTCATAACCGAATGTATTATATTCCATTATTTAGAAATGGATCATATAGAAAGGAAATGACACCATATGAATATACAAAATCCATCTAGGGATTTACCTCTACTGTAAGATAATGAGGTTGGAGTTGGACGGATAATATTTCTAGACAACTTATAATAATATTATGATAGTAGAATGAGGTTATGAATAATAACCATACATGTATTGACCATCCTGATCCAAAATGTGGAGAAACAATGATATACCACTTCTTGAAACAATAACCTCTAACATTAAATGGTACTAGAAAACCATTTGAAGCTAAGAAATTGATAATTTTGTTAGAAAATATATTTCTCTATTTGGGAAGTATGGAATGGGAGAAAGATGTCTTAGTAGTTTTCAATCTTTTTGAATATGAGGATCAATTGTGGTTATTGAGTCAAAATACAAAGGAGGATGATAAAATAAAAAACATGGAATGCAAGGATTTTAAGTATCTTTTCTTAGAAAACGATTTTCCTCGCGAATAGAGCAGGGATATATAGAAGAAATTTCTATGTTTATGGGAAATGGGAGACGATAATATTTCTCAATTTGAACCCAAATTTACAAGATTAATGTTGTATTCTATGGAATACATATGTAAACTAATGAGTAATATTGGTCATTTATTTTATGAGTTAAATAAATTCATCCAAAATACATTGGTCTCCTAAACATTATAATCATACGAAGGAATAGTCTCTTGTGCTATCAAGAGAGAGAAATAATTATATAAGTCTTATGAATTTAAGGGAAATGAAGAGAATAAGAGAATTGTGGAACAAGAGATAGATAGTGGGAAAAAGGGATAGATATATTTTCCCACATGTTATTACTCTGGGAAGAAACACCCTAGTACTTTCCTGAAGGGAATAGAGGTTTGTAACAATTGTGGACAAAAAACCCCAAGCCTTTGATTATATGGAAAAGAAATAACTTGTGAATATAAACTGTTTCAACTATAAGTACATGGGGAACTACGTAAATAATTATCCCAACCACCAAGGAAATATAGCTCAAAAATGAATAGGGTTCATGGTAAATCTTATGTTTTTAATAAATTTTATGTAGAATAATTAATTTATTTTTTAGATCCAAGAACAAGTTTATTATATTCTATTTATAGGAATGATGTACATATTCATTATGGATTTTGAATCATAAATGTTTTCATTAATGTTATAAAGTGATCAATGTATTTGAATATTTGGTATGGAAAAAAGATCTGAATTATGCAGTCTTGGGAAAATCTGATTTCATATTGATTTAGGAAGTTTAGTGACCTTACATAAAAATTTATAGACATAAAATTTGAATGGATGTATTTCTGATAAGTCTTCAGGTTGGAATGGATTAATTTAGACATTGGATAATATTTTTTGAGGTTAAAACAATTCCTTAGTGTTGAATATATTTTGGTAATTTCAATATAGTTATGATAATGTAGTTTTAGAAGAATAAAACCTGCAGGTCTAGCGACAACCCTTCACATCCCGCAAGGCGGTGAGACTTGAAACCACAACTGAATGGTGACAAGGGTGCATCACCAACCAATTTCCTAAATTATGTTATAGTTTTTATAACATAGTTATATATATATATAATCTGAATGTTAAATGATGTATAAGTTAATTTTTAGAAACCTATAAATAGAATATATTTTAAATATTATTTTATTTTAGAGATAAAGAGGGGTTTATATTTGAAATTTATTATTGGATGAAACTATAATTTTCATGTAAGTATGTTTCCTTATCTTCTTATTCTATGAATTAAATGAATTATACAACTCAAGGGAAAGGATATTGAAACCAAAACTGTGATCCCAGTACCTTCTTTTCTGATGAATCATATGGTCCCTTAGATCATCACAAATTTTTATCGTTTTTATTGTTAAATTTCTCCTAATCATGTAATCTATCACTCACTATTAGAACATTATGGTTATATTTATCTTCATTATCAATGATTTATAAATGGAATGATAGTGCGTGTTGTATCCAGTGACTTTCATACTTCCCTTTATTTATATTAAAGTTGATGTTTTATAAACCCTTGTTTTGATGTGGGATTTCAATAAAATTATATTGAATAGTCAGACATTCATTATAGAACCCAAATTAAAAAATTGTGAGGATAAAACTATCTGAGGGTAGAATATAACACCATAATTTTTATGGATTGTCTAATTTTTTAGTTAAATTTATATTATAACAAACATTGTACGCAACAACAAACATAAACAAAAAACTAAATATTATCATTTAAATGTTACCATTATAACATTTCCATTAAATTATATTTTTTGAATAGTATTGACTAATTTATGAAAATAAATAGTTTTTAATAATATTATATGATTTAATTGGTCAGCAATTAATGTGAAACAAAAATATGAACCAATTAATAATAAAGAAATATTTTTATACTATCAAGGGGGTTTTGGGATTAATAAATTAAATTGATTAAAATTAGTAAATGGTATTAATGAAATATATATGATATATATTAAATAATAAACTTTTTATATTCTTCTAATATATTTTATAGGTATAAGATATGAACAAACCCAAATTTATGCATAAAAACTTATATTTCTTTAAAGGAAATTTTATAGTCTCTTAATGGTGAAACTATTAAAAATAACAAATTTGACACTTTAATTTATTTCATTTAAAAAATTAAACTCCCAATTTTAAATTGTAATATTAAAAACAACATTGGTTGAATTTTTTCTATTTTTAGATAAGTTTCATGTTTTGATGAATAATAAAAAATTCTAAATTTTAATTGAAAACAACTTTTTTCATTTAAATATTTTATAGTGTTAAAGTATAATGTCGATTGGTTTTAAAGTTTATTTATATTATTTTTATCATTTAATCCACTTTATTTCATTGGAATCAATGTCACATTCAATTTTTATATTAAAACATTTCAATCTTCTGAATATTTCCACTTTTAAAACTCGTTTTCTTATTCCATCAACGTGATCAATTTTTTATTATTTACTGAAAATTTTGTCTTATTAATTTTTAAAATTTGATTTAATATTAATTATTAGTGCATTCAAAATATTTAAATAGGTCTTTTTATTTTTGATTATATGAATAGTAAATTTAGTAATATTTTAATTATAATGATTAAGGGTAAATCAGGTAATTAAGGGTAAAAATAATATAATAATGTTAACCAAAAACATGTCATAATTTAATTTTATGAGTGTATTTAGACCAAAATCATCCTTGCACCGAAATGTGAGCCTTTGGAATCCACATGGATGAATTTAATCCATTTGCAGTATTTTATCAAAAGAAAGACGATTTTTTCACACTTTTATTTTTAACAAGTAAAATATTTTTAATGTGGCGTTATATTAGGGGTAAGTTCGAAGATTAAAATCATTTTAAAAAAATGTTTATATACATTATATTTAAAAAATTTAGTGATTAAATAATTTCCTAAAATTGTGTCAAAATGATGATGCATTAACTGTTTTATTAATAGAAGAATCAAATAATTGATATTAAAAATATTAAAATAAATATAATGAGATATTATAAATGTCATCCAAAAATTTTATGGATTACATTGACTGTTTAGGGATTTTTTTATGTTTTTTTATGTTATCTTCTATTTACGTGTTTTTAAAAAAATCATGAAGTGAATAGTGTCAAATTGGCATGAATGATATTCGAAACTAAATAATATTTTTTTAAATGATATGAAATTAATAAAAATATACCAATTAGAGAAATTATCATTGATAAAACAAATATTTAATCAATGGTCAATTTATTTTTCTTTTTCCATTTTAGAGTAACTATATTAACCCTTAAAGAGTAAAAACCAAGTGGTCAGGGTAAGAGTTAAGGGGTTTAACTAAGGGTTAAAGTAAATGATATGTGTAAGAATGTGAAAACATTTGGACTAAAAATTATTGGTGGAGATTATTTTTACCCATTATCATATCTTCATTCAAATAACTCAATTTGGAGTCATTTATAATTGAAAATTAATTTATATTAAATTAATACTTTGAGAGATTCTAAAAGTAACACTTGCCTCAATTGTAAAAGGGTTCCTCCTGCCGCAATTCTTCAAAAAACAATGAGCCTTCTTGCCTAACATTTTTCGGCCCAATTCTCCTAAAAACATAATTATATATGTAATATATAGTCTTTTCTTACATAATATTCAACAATAGTATTTCTAAGAGGAGATCAAAAGGAGGTTCATAAAGAAGAGGTAATCGTCTTACCAGACTATTCGGGATTATTTATTCATGTAATTCCTCTTTATTTTTTCATTACAGTTTAAAGTATTAAATCCATTATATTATATATTATAAAATGTTAATATTTTTATGGGAAAATCACATTCTACAATTTATCCATTCTATGAAAAACAAAATCACTACATGTGTGTACGTATGGCTTACTGTCTCCATGCCGTGGTGTAATGATTTTCAACACCACTTTACACAGATTGGTGTAATGATGAAAATAATGGATATATATAATATGAAATGATATTTATTTTTTTAATTCACATATCATCCAATTATTTACCTTTTCACCATTAAGGCAATGATATCATCGCCCATTGGTATGTACGGCCAACCGTCTCCACGACGCGATGAGATTCATTTTCCACATTAACCATTACAAAGTAATTATAAAGATGTATATAATAATTAATTATAATATCTAATAACATAATATAATCTTTTAGAAGAAATATATATATATATACATATCATATTCATAAGAAATAGAATTTACACGACAAAACATGCATAATAAAATGAAGTAGTTAACACCCAAAATGAGGGTAATAATGGATATTATTAACAAAAAGATATAATATAAAAATATATGATATAATAAATATGTATATTATTCTTGTATAAATTAAAAACATGATTTAAACCATTATACAAATGGTTAAATCCCACCCAACTATAGGAAAGTACAAGGTAAGGGTTAATTTCACAATCTCATTATTATCTGGTATTATTTATATTTATATATCTACTGGGAAGTAATTATCATCCAAGTTCATGTTTATTAAAAATATTTTCTGATTATTTTTAATATTACCCTCATTATATATTATGAATTTTACCCATGTTATAATTTTTATAAAATGGTTTGAATGGAATCATTTTCCCATTTTTCAAATGAGGTACATTTTCGAAAAAAATAAAGAAATAATGATTCTTTTTAACTGATACGACATGAGTGGAATTCACAAACACTATAACAAATTGATGTTTTGATGGTTATTTTACAAATTTTAAATGTTATTTTTAAATAAATATTTTTATTTTTTAAATTTTCTATCTTTTAAATTAATTATTTCAAATTAAAAGGACATTTTTAATAAAATATTTCTAAAAATAGTATTAGTGTATTTTCATCTATGTAAACATCCTTAGTGGAATTGTATGTTTCATTATGGTTGGTATATTATGTTAAAATATACCATATTTTATTGAAGGGTTTATTATCAGTTTGACTGTGGATGTTCTATTTTGATACTATTAGTGGGTTATGGTTAAATTATTTTCATTTCATATGATAGGTTTTCAATATGATTGTTCATATTTTTTATGTTTTTATATTTGGAATGAATTGGACGTAGTAAGTGATGAGTGGGGTCTTCTATAGACCCTTCATGCATTGGTAGGTCTCGTGAGACAAACTAGTTTGGGTATTGGCTGATATCTTACCTGTTTATGTATGCTGTCTAGGATGAACCATTGACAATATGATTATGATGTTCAACAATATGAATTCTATCATTATGAGATCCTTTATTGATATTTCCCTGTGATTATTCCACAAGCATAATATAAATGGTTTTGTTTCACTATCATATGATTAATTATATGAAATTATATTATTTTTATTTATTCCGTACATATTATGCTCAAGATTTTGTTTAGGTGGCCTATTTTAATTTACACACCATTACATAATGTTTTTGTTTACTATTAATAACATCTTTAATGGTACTCTTACCCTTACTAAGCATCTTATTTCACCCCTTTATTATGTTTTATTTTTTCCATGATTCCATGATCTATAATATAATAGATTTTTAGGGTTAATATGGGAGAATATTGATTCATTCAAAGGATTGACTATAAATTCTTTTTATAGTTTCAATTATAATGTAGGGAATAAGTATGTAATATGGATTTGAAAAACACCAAAATTGTTCGGTACTTTGGGATTTGAATCCTCATAATCTTGCTAATGTAAAAAAATTAATGCACCGGCTCTAGGATATTGGGGTAGGGGAGTTACATTAAATTTTTGAAAAGTGACATTCCCTGAAAATGTTTGTATGCGGTCGAAAAATCCATCACTGAATAAGCGAAACATCAAATGGAAATAAAAAAAATATCCTTGAAATTTTTTGTATGTCATCGTGAGATCCATTATTTAATATGAGACACATATAATGTGAGAAAAGTAAATGTACCAAATAATGTACAAATTACTTTATGATAACTATTTTTGAATACACGACACTTTATAGGTGAGAAAATTGATTCCATTGACAATGTCTGTAGAACATAACCTGGTTCATCAACGAACATATGACAGATCAAAGAAAATTAGAGAAACATTATATGACAATGTATTCATCCAATAGTGACATCCCTCACTGATCATACATTGTGCTATAAAATTTAGTCCGACTTACTAGGAAATGGTGTGTGTGCCATCATGAGATCCCATATTGATCAGCCAGCACCCATACAGACAATCCGGGGTTTCGGGCCTCACACCCCCTATATAATTATTTTCAAAAATATCCAAAATGTGGGAGCCTATTTTGGTCATAAAATGCACACGTATAATCCTTGATAGGTTGTGTTATTTTCTTTGAGGACACATATACAACCACACCAGATGCCCCAATTTTTTAAAATAAGAAAAATAAAAAATAATAATGAAGGAAGGAGCCTCTTGCGATTGTAAAATTCACAGGACACACCAATGCATCCCATGAGACACCAGCGATGCCTCGATGACATTTCCTCTTTATCATGTAAGGGCTAGCTAGCATGTCACCCCCATCATGCGAAAGGCATCAGACATGTCTAGGATGTATCTGGAAGCCCTTTGGATCTATAGGGGAAAAATATAGAACTTTCCCTGAAATGTTCATGAATATCCATGGGATAATTAATTGGTCACATGATTCATCATAGATAGGTTGGGTGATTTTCTTTAACAATACTCATACAATACCATTAGATCCCCAAAAATTGTAAAATATGAAAATGAAATAAAAAATTAGAAATTTGGGAGCCTCTTGTGATCGTAAAGGTCACATGACACACCTATGAAGACTGTGAAACACCACATAATCCCCTGCGACATGCCCCCTAGTTCTCATAATCTCCCTCTGGCATGTCAGCCCTATCATTAGAAAGGCATCAGACTGTACAGGTATTCTCATTCTCCCCATTTGACTCCTTAAGAGAAAATAGATAAAATTTTCTAGGAAATGCTTGTGCATCTCCACATGACATTTATTAGTCAAAAGATGCATCATATATAGGTAGATTTTTGTCATAAAAAAGTATCATACAATTTCATGAAATACCCATCCTCTTTAAAATAAACAATGAAAATAATGATGGAAATGATGGGGGAATCTTTTGATAGTAAAAATAATGTGACGCACGTTGGATATCCTTATCACAGTCATAATATACACCTTGACCAACCAATCTAATCCCATGAAGCCCCCTTAAAAGACATCCTTATCTAATGTAATATCCTAGAAAAGGCATAAAATATCACATGAAAGCCCTTCCACATGAATTTGTATCATGTGAACGTACTTGAAGAAGTAAACTTGACAATATGGAAGACCCTGGACATGTCCACATTATTCATAATAACCCCTTTAATTAGAAATAATCCAATAAAGGAGGAGTTGATGGGATGGTCTCATAGTCATGGAAAATTAGGCGACATCTCCATAATGACATGCATTATGACCTCATGAATATGTGTAATGCCAAATCACTCCACCGAATCCAACATATATTCACACGATATACTCCGCACAAAGAGGAGAGCAACCAATATGGAGAGGACTATAAATCCCCCACCCCATCATCATTCAAGGGGGTTTCCTTTTTGTATCTAGACACGAAAAGACCAAAAATCCAATAATATTTATCAGAGTGGATTATCTTGAAATTGGGAAGTTATACATCTGGTAGAATCAGAATAACAACCGAAGAAATCCTGAAACATACATAAGAACTTGTCATGATCATTAATAGATTGCATGTAGAACATATGATGGGAAATTTAGAAGAAATCCCAAATATATTCTATTATATGTGACACTCAAAAAAATATAACGCTGAAGAAATACAAGGAATAAGATATACATTGATAGAATAAAGATTAAAATATGATACAGTTATTCATGGAATATATTCACTGATCCTCTTCCACTTCACATGAATTATCTAGGTCATGTGATGGCACTAGAAAATGTTGTCTGAGTCATGTGATGATCCTTTGGTATAATATTTTTATAATGAAAATTCCTCTAAACATGTCAAGAAAACATCAAATGTCTCCTCTTGAAAAATCCACCTCTATCTAAAAAATCCTCAGGGATCCCTATCCAGAACATTTGGTTTCTTTCTGACATATTCCCAACCTCATTTGGTTTCTCCAATACATGGAATCTATAACTCATGATAACCCCAAGATATGTCAACTAGATATTTTGAAGTCCTCTTGGAAAGCAATATAGAACTCCATATTTTTTATAGACATGTAATCTAACATTCGCATCACCCTCCATACATGTCATCCTTGATAATGAATCACCCAATAGACATGTCACACCGACTCTCTCAATTTTATCCAAGCATGTCTTATAAATTTAGTGTTGGAATCAGGGAATGTTAGCTGGATCCTACAATTCCCACTAATCATGTCATCTTGTATCATGAAATGGTCTCCAGGATCAACATTCCAGGTCTTAAGATGTCCTATATATAATCAATTCATGATATTAAAACATCCTTCAGATATTCCAATTAAGGTTATTTGATTCCCCTTAGACATTTCAACTAGATCATGTGATTTGTTTGAACATGTCAGTAATTCATCCAATGACATGTCAGTCAGACAATGGAGGCATGTCGAGCATACAATTAATGCTTTTCTGAATGATTGTTGGCTAACACCATGGACATCTTAGGAAATGAAAATCTGGTCTATCCAAAGTGTGTAATCCTCGATCAGATGGGGGACCTTAGTATCTAATCCTTGACCAAGAGAACTACAATGAATTTAATTCCCTAATAAACCAGGATATATATGACACATCTCCAAGGCTTAAGCTCTATATAACATTCTAAAGGTTGTCCCCAGTTCTTAAGTTCCACATATATTTGAAATGAGACTGATTATTTTTGTTACACTTTTTCTCACTCCGATCATAGCTCATGTGGTATTAGGGAGTTTCAATAATCATATCATTCACATCATAATCCTCCAAAGGCAAGGAAAATCTTAACATATAAGACTCAATTAGTGGCATAATATGAATGTCCCTACTATAAGGGTAACCTTATTGTGTAAGTCCAAATAAACTGAACTATGAAGAGTGTGATTCCTATCAAAAATAGGATATGTAGGATTCCTTCTTAAGGTCTGAGCCCAAACATCAATTGGCATCCACTTCATTGTAAGTCCCCTCATGTCACCGACTCTTAAACCATAGAGACCCCATTATTCCCATACGATAATCATTCTACCAAATCATTCAATGAATATATAATCCAAATGAAACATGGTGACACTGATTCTTACCATAAATTGGATATTTTTAATTCTATATTATATCTCGATCCTAAAATCCAATGGGCATCCAATTCGGTGTACTCCCCATCATGCATCTGACATTTCAACCATCATGACCCAATCATTCCCATTGACTGATCATTCATACAAAACCATGAATGTGGTGATAATCCAATGGAACTATGATGACTCTAAATAATTCCATAAATAAGATATATAGGATTCCTCTCTGATTCCTGATCATTATATTAAACATCACAAGATCTATCCAAGTATGTCAGTCCTACATCAACATGCTATGAGGTTGATTACTTGTGATATCTTGATTCTCACAATGAGAATAGATTATAAAAACTTAGGGTGTAATAATGGTTAGATGATTCCATTATAAATCATCACCATCTAGGTCTATCTCAGTTCGTAAACCTCAACGACTAGAATGATATAAAAACACCCTATAAGGGCATTTGGCTTGGATCTAGTCCTAAGGGCCTGAATGAACTATGAAAACCCAAGTTTCTACTATAACTAGAGTGTGGAAAATTCATCCTGAAGAATTGATTTCAAATATTTGTTTCCCATGTTCCCACACATATATTTCTTCCTCAAGATATTAAAATGCATGAGTTTAATTAACAACGTGGGTTATGATGCTAACAATAACTAGGATATGTAGAAAATTTCATAATGGCGCAATTCCCACATCCGAGTATTAACAACTTCCCTGCATAGCAAAAAATAATGAACTTCCTAGTAATGTGTATTAATCGCATAAAAAATCTATTCATAATTGGGAAATGAATTACGAACCTTGGAGTCATACATATGGATTCTTTAATGAGATCCCCTTCTTCTTCTATAAATAATATAAGTTAAACTATAATCATTTTGTTAGGGTAAAATACCCCACTACAGGATTATAAAGAGATTCATGAACATATATTAAATCAATATAAAAGACCTAGAGTAGGAAAAAACTCCCCAAAGAAGAATTTTATGAGCCCAACATCCCATCCTCTAGACCAACGTCATTCCTTATGTTCCATATGGTCAAAAACCCAAACTGACCACCTTCCTTTTAAAACCATGTTTGAATCTAGTTACAGAGGTATAAGCCATTGGGAGTTCCCATTAATAATGAAAATGGTAACCCAACATAATTTATTTTTCATCACATTTAACTCTCTGTTCACTCACAATCCGCTAGAGAGTCAAAGGAAAATCATTAAGTGATCATATCTCTTCCATAGAAAAAAATTGGAGTGTAACACCCCAAGATTCTACGGTACGTTTCTCTTTAAATAATGTGATAGCGTGTGTTGTACGCAACATCGAGTTCTAACACACCACAACCAATCAAACTAGCCGTTATGAATAGTAATACCTACGTTTTGAAATTATATATATTTTATATTTCAAAATGGACTTCATTTTTGGATTCTGAATATCGAAATTATCCTAAGATGAATTTTTGGTATTTTTCTAAGAACATCCAATTTTTATGAATAGTGAAAAATTCTTAAAAACAACTTTTTTAATAAAAATAAATTGTAGTGATAAATTATATTATTGAGTGGATTTAAATTATAATTAGAATATATTATTACCATTTTATCCAATGTTGTTCATTATAATTAATTTCACTTTGAAATTGGACACAAACAATTCTCAATCTTTTGATATATATTGTTTTTTAAAAACACGCTATTTGTTGTGACATCGGGAATTAATTATAAAATTAATTAATGCAACTTATATTTTTAGAATTTTTTAAAATATACATCATTTTGTATTTTGGAATATCAATTATATCTTAGGGTGAAATTTTGGCATTGTTCAGAAAAACATCATTTTTTTATGAATAGTGAAACCACTAAGTGGTAGTTAAAAAACTGAATTTTTCATAAAACTTAATTTTACCGCTTCTGTGAATGGAATTTCAAAAATCCAAGAGACACGGTTAATATCAGGTAGTAAAATGTGGTTCAATGAGATGAAAATAAATTTTGGTGAATAGTAACTTTTCACTTTTATTTATCACGGTTAAAAGTAAATAGGGTAATTAAGGGTAAAAATGATATAAATATTACCCTAACACATGTCCTAATTCTATTGGACAAGTGTATCTCGACCAAAAACAACCTTATGAATAAAATATTATCATTTAGGCCCACTTGGATTAGATTAGGACATATATTATTATTTAATTCAAAGAAGAGTTAAAGGAGTTAAAATCAATGTTTATTTACTAAAACATTTTTAATATAGAGTTATACATAAGATAAATTCGATTGTAAATATCCATTAGAAATATAAAATGATTTCCTACATAATGATATTTTAATTATAATTTTTGAACATGAAATAATTTAATTTATTTATGACACAATGATGATGCAGTAATTACCATAATAGTGAAAAAATTAAACTAATTGATATTATAAATACCCAAATAAATATAATTTGAACTTTTTATGAATTACACTATTTTTATAGGTTAATATGACATGTTAAGACTGACTTAATTAACATTGTTCAAAGTAATCATTCTGTTATGATTTTTAAAAAAAAATCAATTATTGAATAGTGTCAAAATTGACATAAAAGAGTTTTTAAAACAAATATTATATTATTAATTGACATTAAATTCCTAAAAATATAAGTTTCGTCCAAGAGACTTATATCAGGATATTTATATCCTTAAGGGACCACTTGGGGGTATCTTGGACGTATATAGTAAGTTTATTAACCATATAATATAAAAATAAAAAGAGACATTGTAAAAGTGAAACTAATTAACTAAGAGTTAATACTTAAAGATAAGGTTAATATAGTAACCCAAACCTGTCTAAATTCTATTGGTTGAGTGTTTTTCGACCCATCCCGACCTTAACCTTTAAATAATACACTTTTGAGCCATTAGAAACTTAATATGAATTTATTATAAAATAATATTTCAAGCTTTTCCAATGGTGCCCCTCACCCCTCCTATAAAAAGGCACTCTCCCTTCTCATTAACTCACACCTTCAACGCCTTTTGGTTCGTCCAAACTCTGCCCAAATACTCTCCCAAATTACCTCACTTCATCCTAGAGGCCTTCCTTTAGTCATAAAGCCAACTTAAGGAGCCCTTTTGATCAAATCAAATGGAAGCACCCGAAGAAGAGGTAATGATTTCACAACCTTTTTTCAAGTTCCTTTCTTCTTCCACTTCTTCTTTCTTTGTTATTACCAATATAAAATAATAACTCCAGTATATTATATATAATTTTATGTAATTATAAACATTTTTGAACCATATTTCAGTATTCTATCCATCCTTTGAATAACATGTCACTATACGTGCGTACGTACGGCTTAACGTCTCCACGTCGTGGTGTAATTGTTATTCAATAAATTATTATTTGGATGGGCATAATAATTATTTTTAATTCATGTAAATAATAAAAATATCAATATAATGATTCTGTGTATGTGATGTACCATCCAATTATATATTATTTTAATATCAAAAGAATGATATTGTCGCTCGTGCGTACATATGGACTACCGTCTCCACGAACGCGATGAGATTAATTCTCCATCGTATCCATTCAAGTATAATTATCATTTTATAATTTAAAAATAATGTTTAAGGACTTTATATCATCCTGTATATTATTAATATACAACTTATCCATGAAAAACATGTCTTACGTTACAAAACATATAAAAGAAAACGAGTAAGTTAACGCCCGAAACAATGATAATACTAAGATATTATTAAAAAATCAATGTTAAAAGATCATATATGATATCATATTGATGTATATGATTCTTGTATAATTTAATAACAATTATTTCACCATTATACAGGAGGTTAACCTACCCCCAACCAAGGAAAAGTACAAGGTAAGGGTTTATTTCGCAATCTCTTCATTATCTGAGGTTGTTTATATGTAATAATCTATTGGGACTTCTTTATCATCCACATCCATGTTTCTTAAAAATGTATTTCAAAACATTTTTACCATTTACTATAATATGGGTGAAAGTAATTTATACCCTTTTTTGACAATTTATAAGAGGTTTATAAAGGAATCTTTCTGTTGTTTTCCAAACAAGGTGCTTTTTAACCTTTTCGACAGAATTAAGGTAATAATGTTGTTTTAACTTATACGGCGGGTGCAGCTATTTTCCGCCGTTATAAAATCGTAGAAGCTTCCCTTAAAATCTTATAAGAATATTTTAAAAGAAAATTTTATATTTTATAAATATATGACTCTTAAATGATTTCAAAATAAAAAGAGATATTACTCTAAAAAGAGTTTTGATTTCATATATTTCAATATCCTTTGATGGATTTTATGCTTATTTGAAGTTGATTTATTATGATACAAAACTTCTATATTGTATTGATGTTTTTGTGATATGTTTGACCGTGTATGTGCTATTTTTATACCATTCATGGTTTATGGATGAAGTATTTACATTTTGTATGCTAGTTTTAAGACGAATTTTTATGTTCTGTTTAAACCTGTTTATATGAGGAATGCATTGGACTTAATATGTGACGGGTGGAGCCCGCTATAGCTCCTAGATGCATCAGTAGGTCTAATGAGACAAACTAGTGTATTGACATAAGTCCTTGAAAAAATCATATTTGTATTCATGGCACGAGGCCTTGGCTATGTGGTTATGATAGTCTGGCATTATGCATTCCATCATTATGAATGTGGTTATTGATATTGCATGTGATTATTCGATTAGTAGAATATCCATGTAAATAAGTAAATGGAATTATTTCATTTTATTTTTTCCATGCTATGTTTAGGTTCATGTTTAAAAGGCTTTTGTTTTTTTTTACATTTCCGTAAATGTTTATTCTTATTTATGAAAGTTTCCGCTATATTTTTATCCTTACTGGCCATTTGAGCTCACCCCTTTCAATGTTTTATTTTTCACAGGATGTGAAGAAGTAATTTATGAATGATCTGCAAGGATAGTATGTGGGATATGAGTGCGGACTATGAAGAAAATATGTTGTTGTAGTTTTCATTTTTATGATGTCATGTAAGACTTATGAATATATCTAGTGTTTCTAAGGCTACAAAACCAATCGGTCTTTTGAGATTTGATATTTCTTGTGATCATGACAATGTTATGTAATAATGCACCGACTCTGGGTAACTGGGGTCGGGGCGTTACAGTTGGTATCAGAGTAGCTTAGTACAAACCTTGGAAGCTAGATTTAGATAAACTCTGATTAGAGAAAATAGATTTAAGATGGACTTTGAGGATTAGTATAGAAGAACGTCCTAGAATTTTGGTATTGTAGAGATTTTGTGAGTTTTCCGAGCAATACATCACTGTCTGGATACGAGAAAGTAGAGGCGGCTTTGGCACAGATGTACCTAGGGGTAAAACCTGAAAACACCCCTTTGAGCTGGACTCGGACAGGAACTGGTGCACAACAACGGGCCTTGCTGCACTCTTGGTTACGACACTCCAGGGGGATATGCTTAGGATAACTCTCATTTTCTTTAAAAATCATTATGAAGCGTTTATGAGTATATACTTCGTCAATGAAAACATTTTTATGATTATTGATTATATCCATAAATAGTTCAATTTATGTTAAGTGTTTTATAAGTATGGAATTATGTATTTTGATTCATAAACTGATCTAGTTTATGCCATTATTTAGAAATAGCGCCTAGTGGAAGAAATGGAAACTGTATCAATGCACACACTCCATGTAGGGATTGCCCTCTTTCTCAAGATAATTATAGTGGAGATGGTGATGCAACTGGTGCCGATTAGCTAATCACCATACTGAGACAACTCACTCAGGTTATGAATAATAACCTTACCCGTATAGAGAACCCTAATCCACAATGTGGAGGATCAATGTTAGATCACTTCATGAGGAAACAACCACCAACGTTCAATGGGAGTATAAATCCCTTAGTAACTGAGGAATGGATAAATTCTATAGAGAAAATATTTCCGGCTTTGGGGAGTAGTGAAAGGGAAAAAGTTATCATGGCTGTTTACCGCCTCACTGTAGATGCTAATCAATGGTTGCCACTGATTCAAAACACGAAGGAAGATGATGAGGTATCAAATATGGAATGGAGGGAGTTTAAAGATATGTTTTTAGAAAAATACTTTCCTCGTGTCCATCGAGTAGATATGGAATGACAATTTCTGAGTCAAAGACAAAAAGAGGATGAAAATGTCACAAAGTATGAGGCTAACTTTACAAGGTTAGCAAGGTATGCTGGAGATTATATGCATAACCCATGAAGTAAGATTGATCAATTCTTTGATGGGTTAAAACCATTTCTCCGTCGAGCATTAGTCTCATAATCCTTTTCATCGTACGAAGACAGTGTCTCATGTGCTATCAAGACCAAAAAGGAATTCTCTAAGTCTTATGACTTTAAAGAAAAGCAAGAGAAGAAGAGATATGTTGATCAATCTAGGAATGGAAATAAGGGGAAGAAGGGAAAGGTTGTATATCCATCCTATGGTAAATGTGGGAAAAAACACCCCTGTACTTGCCTGAAGGGAATGGGTGTCTGTTACAAGTGTGGTGAAAAAGGCCACCAAGCTTGTGATTGCAAAGGGAAGAAGGAAGCTACCAATGTTCAGTGCTACAATTACAGGGAGATGGGACATTATGAAAATGAATGTCTTAAGCGGCAGGAGAACATACCTCAGAAAAGGACAAGGGATCAAGGCCAAGCTTATGCTATCACTACTGCTGAGGTAAAAGCTACAAAAGACATGTTGGCAGGTAATTTAATGGTTTACTTAAGTTTAGCAAATGCATTATTTGATTCTGGGTCATTGCATTGTTTCATATCTTCCCAGTTTGCTAAGAAAATTAAATATTTCCGATTTGATTTAACAAGGGAGTTGTCAGTTAAAACTCCTAAGGGATGTATCATTGCAACAAAGTTTTGTGAATCCGTCCCCATTAGAGCACATAAATGTTCTTTATCTACTGATCTCATTGCCATACCTATGATTTAGTTTGATATAATCCTCGGTATGGATTGGATTTAGGACTATGATGCGAAGATTTATTTTAAGAAGAAGGAGGTTACGATTTTTGATGACGATGATAAGGAACACCATATATTTAGAGTAGAATCATTACCACCTAATTCTTTTCTAGATCCACCCCCAGTAGATCAACTAAATTCAATTATTGGGGAGGAAGAGAATAAAATGACTGTTGGTGAGGAATAAAATGTTCAAATAGAAGATGTACCTGTTGTGAAAGAATATGTAGATGTATTTTTGGAAGATTTACCTGGACATCCTCCAGAACGAGAAATTGAGTTTTCCATTGATTTAATTCCTGGATCAAGGCCTATATCGAATACCCCTTATAGAATGGCCACTGTGGAATTATTTGAACTAAATAAACAACTAGAGGAATTGAGTAATAAGGGATTTATTCTCCCTAGTGTTTCTCCATGGGGAGCCCCTGTCCTCTTTGTTAAAAATAAAGATGGATATATGAGGTTAAGTATCAACTACAGGGAGATCAATGCTATAACAATAAATAACAAGTATCCCCTACCTCGCATTGGTGATTTATTTGACCAACTGCATGGAGCTCAATACTTTTCAAAGATTTACCTTCGATCTGGATACCATCAGTTGTGTGTGAAGAAGGAAGACATTATGAAGACAGCATTTTGAACTAGGTACGGGCATTACGAGTTTACAGTAATGCCTTTTGGATTGACTAATGCACCCTCTGTATTCATGGATCTGATGAATAGAGTTTTCAAGAAATATCTTGATGAATTTGTGGTGGTATTTATTGATGATATCTTGGTATACTCCAAAATCTACAAAGATCATGAAAATCACTTACGCATTATCCTGAAGACTCTGAGAAGACATGAATTATATGGGAAGTTTAGCAAGTGTGAATTCTGGCTTCAGGAGATTTTTTTTCTTGGCCATATTGTCTCTAAAGATGGAATCTCTGTTGATCCTTCTAAAACCAAGGCAATCCAAGAATGTCCAGAACTTACGAATATAACTAAGGTACGTAGTTTTATCGGTTTAGCAGGTTATTATCGATGATTCGTCCAGAATTTTTCCCGATTGGCTAACCCATTAACGAAGATCACACGTAAAGGGGTTAAATTTGTTTGGAAAAAAGAGTGTGAAGAATGTTTCGAAGAACTAAAGATAAAATTATTCAATGCTTCTATATTGACTCTACCATCGGGGAATGATGGGTTCATTATTTATAGTGATGCATCGAAGAAAGGACTTGGTTGTGTCCTTATGCAGAATGATAGGGTTATTGCCTATGCATCATGACAGTTGAAAACTCATGAACAAAACAATCCTACTCATGATCTCGAGTTATAAACTGTGATGTTTTCTTTGAAGATATGGAGGCACTACCTCTATGGTGAAAAATGTGAGATTTATACTGATAACAAGAGTTTGAATTATATTTTCTCACAAAAAGAACTCAACATGAGGAAAAGGAGATGGCTTGAATTACGCAAAGATTATGATTGTACGATACACTACCACCATGGGAAAGCAAACAAGGTGGCAGATGCTTTGAGCAGAAAAGATCATGGAGTTTTGAACAATATGAGAATTGAAAGGGATCCAATTTTCATGGATCTAGTGAAGATCGGAATGGGAATAACAATGGAAGGTGAAACATCAATTTTTTTTCAAATGGTTGCCCACCCATCTTTACTAGAAAGGATTAAGAGTTCTCAGACCCATGATGAATAATTTCAAAAGACTATTAAATCTATAAATAATGGGAGATTGAGAGACTTTGTGTATGAAGATGGAAGTTTGAAATTTGGGAAGAGGCTTTGTGTTCCCGATATACCTGATCTAAAAAGAGAATTGTTGGATGATGCTCATAGTTCCAATTTCTTTATACATCCTGGGAGCACCAAAATGTATAGATATTTGAAGGAACATTTTTGGTGGGACAACATGAAGAGGGAGATTGCTAATTTTCTATCAAGATGTATGGTTTGTCAACCAGTGAAAGCTGGAAGGCAACAACCTGGAGGAGTCATGCAACCTCTTCCCATACCGGAGTGGAAATGTGACAATATTACGATGGACTTTGTCATGGGGCTACCAAAGACTCCTAGAAGGAACGATTAAATATGGGTTATCATTGGTCATCTTACCAAGTCACCACATTTTCTTTCTATAAGAGAAGATCTACCACTGGAACGTCTAGCAAGACTAAATATTAATGAAGTAGTGAGACTTCATGGAGTACCCCTATCGATTGTTTCTGATCGTGATCCCCGTTTTACTTCAAGATTCTGGAAGAGTCTTCAGAAGTCCCTGTATAATGAACTTCATTTGAGAACTGCCTACCACCCTCAAATAGATGGAAAATCAGAATGAACTACTCAAACCTTAGAAGACATGTTGATATCCTACTCACTTGACTTTCAGGGTATGTGGGGTCAATATTTACCTCTAGTAGAATTTTCCTATAACAATAGCTTTCATTCGAGTATTCAGATGGCACCATATGAAGTGTTATACGAAAAGAGATGTCGCACACCAACCTGTTGGGATGAAGTTGGTGAAAGAAAACTTGTAGGTCCAGAATTACTGGAGGAAATGACGGAAAAGGTGAAGGTAATCCAAAATCACATCAAAGCAGCACAAAGTAGGTAGAAGAGATATGCCGATAATCGAAGGAAGGATTTGAAATTCCAAGCCAGTGATCATGTTTTCTTGAAGGTATCTCCATGGAAGAGAGTTATACGTTTTGGTAAGAAAGGTAAATTGAGTCCCAGGTACATTTGACCTTTAGAAATTCTAGAAAGAATTGGGTTTGTAGCTTACCGATTGGCAATGCCGCCAAGTCTCTCCATAGTTCACAATGTGTTCCACGTATCCTTATTAAGGAAATACATGCCTGACCCTATACAAGTACTCACCTATGAGGAATTAGAACTGGAACCCGATCTATCTTATTGCGAAGAGCCCGTCGGGATTCTTGATACGAGAGAACAAGTACTAAGAAACCAGACGACGCGTCTGGTAAAAGTTTTATGGAGAAACCATAAGATGGAAGAGGCAACGTGGGAACCCGAGAAACTTATGATGAAGAACCACCTGAGTCTTTTCATGATGTAGTATTCTAGAAATTTCAAGGACGAAATTATTTGAAGTAGGGGATAATGTAACACCCCAAACTTCTACGGTACTCTTCTCTTTAAATAATGTGATAGCGTGTGTTGTACGCAACATCGAGTTCTAACACACCACAACCAATCAAACTAGTCGTTATGAATAGTAATAACTAATTTTTGAAATTATATATATTTTATATTTCAAAATTGACATAATTTTTGGATTCAGAGTATCTAAATTATCCTAAGTTGATTTTTTAGTATTTTTCTAAGAACTACCAATTTTTATGAATAGTGAAAAACACTTAAACAATTTTTTTTAATAAAAATAGTTTTAGTGATAAATTATATTATTGAGTGGTTTTAAAGTATAATTATAATATATTTTTACCATTTTATCCAATGGTGTTCATTAGAATTAATTTCAATTTGAAATTGGACATAAACAATTGTCAATCTTTTGATATATATTGTTTCTTAAAAACACACTATTTGTTGTGACAATGGGAATTAATTATAAATTAATTAATTCAACTTATATGTTTGGAATTTTGTAAAATAGACATCATTTTTGAATTTGGAATATCAATTATAGCTTAGGGTGAAATTTTGTCATTGTTCAGAAAAACTTCAATTTTTGATGAATAGTGAAACCACTAAGTGGTTGTTAAAAAACTCAATCTTTCATAAAAATTAATTTTACAGCTTTTGTGAATGGAATTTCGAAAATCCGAGAGACAAGGTTAATATCAAGTAGTAAAATGTGGTTCAATTAGATGAAAATAATTTTTGGTGAATAGTAACTTTTCACTTTTATTTATCACGGTTAAAAGTAAATAGGGTAATTAAGGGTAAAAATGATATTAATATTACCCTTAAACATGTCCTAATTCTATTGGACAAGTTTATCTCGACCAAAACAACCTTAGGAATAAAATATTATCATTTAGGTCCACTTGGATTAGATTGGGACATTTATTATTATTTAATTCAAAGAAGAGTTCAAAGAGTTAAAATCAAAGTTTATTTACTACATTTTTAATACAGGGTTATACATAAGATATATTTGATTGTAAATATCCATTAGAAAGTTAAATTGATTTAATACATAATGAAATTTTATTTATAACTTTTAGACATTAAATAATTTAATTTATTTATGACACAATGATGATGCAGTAATTACCATAATAGTGAAACAATTAAAATAATTGATATTATAAATACCCAAATAAATATAATTTGAGATTTTTATAAATTACACTAATTTTATAGGTTAATATGACATGTTAGGAGTGACTTAATTAACGTTTTTTAAAGTAATCATTCTGTTATGATTTTTACAAAAATCAATTATTGAATAGTGTCAAAATTGACATAAATGCGTTTTTAAAACAAATATTATATTATTAATTGATATTAAATTCCTAAAAATCTAAGGATCGTCCAAGAGACTTATATCATGATATTTGTATCATTAATTGACCACTTTGGGGTCTCTTGGATGTATTTAGTATGTTTATTAACCATATAATATAAAAATACATAGTGACATTGTAAAAGTGAAACTAATTAACTAAGAGTTAATACTGTAGCCCAAACATGTCTAAATTCTATTGGTTAAGTGGTTTTAGACCCATGACCACCTTATGATTTAAATAATCCACTTTGGAGCCATTAGAAACCGAATATGAATTTATTATAAAATAATATTTCTAACTTTTCCAAAGGTGTCTGTCACCCCTCTTAAAAAAGGGCACTCTCCCTTCTCATTAACTCACACCTTCAAAGCCTTTTGGTTCGTCCAAAATCTGCACAAATACTCTCAAAACATCCCTAAATTCATCATAGAGGCATTCCTTTATTCATAAAGCCAACTTAAGGATCCCTTTTGATCAAATAAAAAGGAAGAACCCGAAGAAGAGGTAATGATTTCACCACCCTTTTTCAAGTTCCTTTCTTCTTCCACTTCTTATTTCTTTGTTATTACCATTATAAAATAATAAATCCAGTATATTATATATACTTTGATGTCATTATAAACATTTTACAACCATATTTCATTATTCTATCCATCCTTTGAATAACATGTCACCATACGTGCGTACGTACGGCTTACCGTCTCCACATCGTGGTGTAATTGTTATTCAATAAATTATTAATTGGATGGGTATAATAATGATTTGTAATTCATGTAAATAATAAATATAACATGATAATTATTCTGTATATGTGATATGCCATCAAATTATATATTATTATAATATCAAATGAATGATATTGTCGCTCATGCGTAGGTACGGACTACCGTCTCCACGAACGCGATGAGATTCATTCTCCATCGTATCCATTCAAGTATAATTATAATTTTATAATTTAAAAATAATGTTTAAGGACTTGATATCATCCTGGATATGATTAATATACAACCTATCTATGACAAACACGTCTTATGTAACAAAACTTATAAAAGAAAACGAGTAAGTTAACACCCGAAACAATGATAATACTAAGATATTATTAACAAATCAATGTTAAAAGATCATATATGATATCATATTGATGTATATGATTCTTTTATAATTTAATAACAATTATTTCCCCATTATACAGGAGGTTAACCTATCCCCAACCAAGGAAAAGTACAAGGTAATAGTTTATTTCGCAATCTCTTCATTATCCGAGGTTGTTTATATGTAATAATATACTGGGACTTCTTTATCATCCACATCCATGTTTTTTAAAAATATATTTCAAAACATTTTTACTATTTACTAGAATATGGGTTAAAGTTATTTATACCCTTTTTTTACTTTTTATAAGTGGTTTATAAAGGAATATTTTTGCCGTTTTCCAAACAAGGTGTTTTTTAACCTTTTCGACAGAATTAAGGTAAGAATGTTTTTTTACTTATATGGCAGGTGCGGCTATTTTCCACCATTATAAAATCGTCGAAGCATCCCTTAAAAGATTATAAGAATATTTTAAAAGAAGATGTTATATTTTATAAATAATGACTCTTAAATGATTTCAAAATAAAAGGAGATATTACTCTAAAAAGAGTTTTGATTTCATCTATGTCAACATCCTTTGATGGATTTAACGCTTATTTGAAGTTGATTTATTATGATACAAAACTTCTATATTGTATTGAAGGTTTTGGGATATGTTTGACTATGGATGCGCTATCTTTATACCATTAATGTTTTATGGATGAATTATTTACATTTCTTATGGTAGTTTTAATACGAATGTTTATGTTATATTTAAACCTGTTCATATGAGGAATGCATTGCACTTAATATGTGACGGGTGGAGCCCGCTATAGCTCTTCAATGCATCGGTAGGTCTCATGAGACAAAATAGTTTCTTGGAACAAGGCCTTGACAAAATATTATTTTTAGTCTTGGCATGAGGCCTTGGCAATGTGGTTATGATAGTCTAGCATTATGCATTCTATCATTATGAATGTGGTTATTGATATTTCATGTGATTATTCGATTAGTAGAATATCCATGTGAATAAGTAAATGGCATTATTTCATTTTATTTTTTCCATGCTATGATTAGGTGCAAGTTTAAAAGTCTTTTGTTTTAGTTATACATTTCCCTAAATGTTTATTCTTATTTATGAAAGTTTCCGCTATATTGTTATCCTTACTGGGCGTTTGAGCTCACCCCTATCAATGTTTTATTATTCCCTGGATGTGATGAAGTAATTTATGAATGACCTACAGGGATAGTATGTGGGGATATGAGTGTGGACTATGAAGAAAATATATTTTTGTAGTTTTCATTTTTATGATGTAATGTAAGACTTATGAATATATCTATTGTTTCCAAGGCTACTAAACCAATCGGTCTTTTGAGATTTGATCTTTCCTATGATCATGCCAATGTTATGTAATAATTCACCGACTCTGGGTAACTCGGTCCGGGGTGTTTGTAGAGACCCTAAGCCTGATGTACATGGACAATACATTACATTTGCGGAATACTTAGTACATAACAAAAACACACATATAAGGATTGTAATAGTTTAGTGTCTTTGGAAACTCGGAATATAATCTTCTAATCCTGGTGAAAGATCTTCAACATCTCCCATAAAGATCATCCTTTTTTTATACCTAAAACCTTTCTTTATATCCTGGGGAAAAGTAAACATAAAAGGGTGAGCTCAAATGCTCAGTAAGGGTAAACAAAAGAAATATCAATCATATCGTATACACAAGCACATAACTTTTGGAAATCTTAACCTGCAAAAGAGATCATAATTTCATAACATGGGATAAATCATGGCAGTAAAATGTAATCACAATAATCATAAATTAAAACATGAAACTTTTTTCCATACACACATAATCATAGAAAATCATTTCTTATTAGTCAATACTCATTTCCAAGACTATCTTAGTGGACAAAGTCCCTTTCTAAACTGAGTAACCCTTGTTTCAGTCCTGTTTCACTGAAATGATATAACCTACCGTTCCAGCCATGTCTATCTCATGAGATATAAAATCTTTACCCAATGCATTGGAGGGGGATATATGTCCCACCCATCTCATAATGATACAATTCTTATGTGTGCCACAAAATCATAAACAATACATCATAGCATAACCCATGTAATAAAAATGGGATTCTTAAACAACATGACATCATAAAACCATTCATATAAGATAAAGGAATTCATAAACAAAATTAAATCACAACATAGTCAAATAAATGTAAAAATATGGATAGAAACATAACCCTTTATTATCTTAGATGGAAAATATTTTTGATAAAACACTTGAAATGAATTCTTGAGGAAAATATCCTTTCTTCTTCAAAATCAATTTCTTTTCACAAAACATCATGCAATTTTAAAAGAAAGAGATTTTATTGAAAATAGTCATGAAATATTTTGGAGACAGATTCCTGAAAATAAGGCTTTATAAAATCGTAAAAATCCGTTTGTGCCGTTTAAGTTAAAAAAACATTCTTCTCGTACTTTTGTCGGAAAAGTCAAAAAGTACCTCGTACGAAAAACGACAAAAGATTCCTTTCATATCTTTTACTAAAAACTCACCGAAGGATAAAATTGGATTTAAAAAATTGTAGATGGATGGAAATAATAATACATATTGAGGAAACATGGATTTGGATGATAAAATACAACCCACTAAATACCAAAGTATAAACAATCTCGGATAAAAATGAGATTGGGATATTTCCCTTACCTTAGGTCCGATTTGCTTCGTAAGTGTCCGAACCTCCTGTATAATGATTTAAATAATGTCATTGACTTATTACAGAATCATATTTATTGTTATGATATCATATATGGTTCACTTATGACATTATATTACCCGTTCTTTTGTAAATTCCATGTTAAAGAGCGTTTTGGGTAAAATTGTTTCATTTATCGTCCATGTTTTGACTTGTAATTATTCATATGATTACTTAGATCATTATTTCTTAATTCCATAATATAAAACATGATTTATATATATATATATATTCAGAATATACATATATATAATAAATCAGTAAATGGAAAGAAATACACCGTTCATGGAGACGGTAGGCCGTACGTACGCATGAACGCTGTTTTCGTTTCCTTATTGAGTTGAACGGAATTAAGTAGATGACATAAATATATATACACATAAATACAGTATCATTATTATGTCATATATTTCATTATTACTTATTATATATACTTTATAATCATTCATGAATGGTTAAAGTGGAGAATGAATTTCATCGCGTCGTGGAGACGGTAGTCTGTACGTACGCACGAGCGATGATATCGTTCTCATGATCAAGGAACTGTATTCGAGTGTATGTATACTATTTCAGAATCAATATCACATTAAAATAACAATATATATTTATTATTTACACCATTATACCCATCTAGGTAAGGTGGTCGTGGAAAATAGATTTCACCACGGCGTGGAGACGGTATTCCGTACGTACGCACGCGCGGTGATTTCGTTTTCCATAGGATGAATAGATGGTGAAATAGGATTGTTTCATACTTATAATAACATATCAGTATATGATTGATACTGATTTTATTACTTCATAATGAAACAACCTAAGAAGAAGAAGTGGAAGAAGAAATAATGGTGAAAGAATCGGTAACAGAAATTACCTCTTCTTTGAAGCGCCTCTTTGAGGCCTCCTCTTAGGGCACTAAAATTGGTCTTTGAGGAAGACCAGAACCTCTAGGATGTTTCTAGGGAAGTTTAGAAGATAATTTGGCATGGGTTGGCCGAGCTTGAAGGATCAAAGTTGTGTGAGGAAGAGAGGGAGGAGGTGTCCTTTTATAAGGGAGGAGAGGGGCACCTTTGGAATAACTAAAAATATTATTTTGTTATAAAGTCAATTTTGGTTTTAAATAGCTCAAAATTGATTTATTTCGAGGATAAGGTGTGTATGGGTCTAAATCCTCTCATCTAATAGAATTTAGACAAGTTTAGGTTCCTATTTTAACCTTATCATTTAGATTTAACATTAAGTTAAATAATTTTACTTTTACCGTGTCTTCTTGTGTTCTTACACTATAAGGTTAATAAACTTACTATAAGAAACGAAACGAACCCCAAATTGTTTATTATTAATATATATAACCTTATCTAAGTCATTTGGCCTAACATTATATTTTTAGGAATAAAATAACAATTAATAATATAATATTTGTTTTAAAAACTATTTTATGTCAATTTTGACACTATTTAGTAATTGATTTTTCTAAAACTCATAAAAGAATGATAAGTTAGAAAGAAGTTAATTAAATCAATAATAACATGTCATATTAACCTATAAACTTAGTGGAATTCATAAAAAGTCTCAAATTATATTTATTTGGGTATTTATAACATCAATTATGTCAATATTTCATTAATAAGATAATTACTGCATCATCGTTGTGTCATATATAAATTAAATTATTTAATGTCTAAAAATTACAAATAAAATACCATTATGTAGGAAAGGTTTTTATCTTTCTAATTAATATTTATAGTCGAATTTATCTTATGTATAACCCCATATTAAAAATTATTTACTTATTAAACATTGATTTTAACTATTTTAACCCTTCTTTAAATAAATTAATAATAAATGTCCTAATCTAATCCAAGTGGGCCTAAATGGTCATATTTTATTCCTAAGTTTGTTTTTGGTCGAATTACACTTATCCAATAGAATTAGGACATGTGTTAGGGTAATAATAATATCATCTTTACCCTTAATTACCCTATTTACTTTTAACCGTGGTTAAAAAAATAAAAAGTTACAATTCACCAAAAATTATTTTCATCTCATTGAACCACATTTTAGTCCTTGATATTAACCGTGTCTCTCGGATTTTTGAAATTCCACTCACAGAAGCGGTAAAATTAAGTTGTATGAAAAATTCAGTTTTTTAACTACCACTTAGTGGTTTCACTATTCATCAAAAATTGAAAGTTTTCAGAAAAATACCAAAATTTCACCCTAGGCTAATTTCGATATTCCGAATCCTAAAATGAAGTCCATTTTGAAAAATAAAATTTATAAAATTTTAAAAAGTGGTTATTACTATTCATAACAGCTAGTTTTAATAATATTTTAATAGCATATCGTTTCTTTAGTGAAACTCGGTATTGCGTACTACACACGCTATCAAGGAAGGTCGCCATTGCGTGTAATGAAAGGCAAGTCAAGGATGTGTGTTGTGCAAGCTCCTTTTGGTGTAGCGTACAACACAAGACATTAATGAAATTAAAAATAATATTTTTCATAAAATCTCGGAATGTTACATTCTACCCCCCTTAAAATGAATTTCTCCCTCGAAATTCGTCGGGGTTATAAATGGTTTACTATTCGAAAGTTTCTTCAATCGAAACCCACATCGTAAAAAGGAATACCAAAACCAATCTTTAAAAACAAAAGTATGAAACGTAATGGTTACCCAAATAAACTAATCACTGGGTTTCCACATAGGTGAAAATATGGATATGGAAGAAAAATCTAACCATCATGTTCTGATGGAGAGTGGTAGAGAACATGGCTATGGAAAATCCAACAATCACAAATCCATAAATTTGTGACAATCTAATGTACCATCTGATTAATCAGATATAAAAGCACTAGGACAACATTTTTGGTTTTTAAGATCGTTTCCCTAAAGTTAAAGAATTTGAATTAGAATAAATACTTACTTTATTTTGGTTCAATATCACTGTTGTTCATGCCTTGAACAATTTCCACTTCATCTCTTAAATAAATGAAGTTGAATTTGTTATTCATGAAGTGTTAGCAGATCATGTGATAGAATGACGAGTCATTCCATCTATCTCAAACAAAAGGTTAGCAAAAGTTATTAAATATACATAAGTCATTCTATAGTGAGATTAATCATATATGGTTCCTAAAATGGACTTATACTTCATATATCATACTGCTTAATATAATAAAACTAGTTTCTACTAAACAGGGACTTCCTGTAGGCCAGTGGTAGGTGATAAAGGCCAGTCACACTTCGGTTGTGGGTTCGATTCCCACAGCCTTGTCTGACGTGATGGGCTATTGCCCGTCCTGCTGGTTGTCCTTTTTCTAAAGCTATATTACTATAACATCCCATCAATAATATCGAAAAATGTTTTATCCTAACTTATGTCCAACATAATCCATTCTAAGCTTATCTAAAATACTTCGGTCCAAGCTCACAGTATAAAGAAAATGGTTACTTGAAATGTCACAAAACAATCATGTGAATGCTATCATTTATCCCCCATATATTATAAGATATATCTTTCTGGTCAAATTACAAACTTGTGAATACCTTAATCATGTATTCTCTTGAAGAATGAATACCCATTGAAACTTATTGAAAACATGAATGCAATTAAAAGTTAACACTTTCCACATACCAAAATCCTCAAAATTCTATATACTCAAACCATGATATCACTTAGTCCATATATCAATCATGAGCTCATGAATACTGTCAAATATTTTCATTTTCTCATTTTCCCATCATTATGTGCATATCATCTGCTTTCCAAAAAAATTTCATTCACTTTTCATGGTTTCCGATGCCATAAAATTATTGAAAACCACAATAGAACAAAACATAAATACTCCAATATTCCACGATACTATATACAACATTATTCTGGAATCCCATTACATAAACACTTAATCATTCCACCACATCGTTATCATATTCAACATCGCCAATAGTGATCGCATGTGACTTCCCTTTGTCATTTTCCTTAAGCGGTTGCTCATGTCGATCATCACTAACCCTTGGATTATGGCATTTATTAGCATAATGCCCCATTTCCTTGCACTTGAAGCATTAAAGTGTTGGTGGTGCGTTCTCTGCAGGGTTTGCTTTATTCACATCATTAGAAACCCTTTTTCCATTACTTCGACACTCAGCTGCTCGATGACCTTCTTTTCCACACTTAAAACATTTTCTAGTCCCTTTAAGACAATCTCCACCATGCTTATTTCCACACTTTGTGCATAAGGAAACATTCATCTTCATTTCATCATTATTCTGAGATTTCTCCTTGAACTCCATCTTTCGTTTCTTGTCAAAACCATGAGATGGATATGTAACACCAACTTCCATTTCTACCTTGATAGCACAACGCACAATTTCTTCATAGCTACTGAAGTATCTTATAGCTAATGCCCTTCGAAGACTTGGTTTTAAGCCACTGAAAAATCGATCAACTTTACTTTCAGGTTGGATGATAATGCCAGATACATACCTTGGAAGTCTTGTAAAATTCACTTCGTATATACCAACAGATTCATCATCCTTCTGCTTCAGCTCAAGAAACTCCTTTTCCATCTTTGTTCAAAGAATACGAGGGAAGTACTTACTGAAAAAAAAAGTTCTTGAACTTGTCCCATTCTATGCACTCAATTTCATCTCTTGGCCTCGTATTCTTGATAAGATTCCACCATTGATCAGCTTCACCTTCCAAACGATATACTGCTAGGATGACTTTATCATGTTCAGAATATTGAAGAACTGAAAATATCTTTTCAGTGGTACTGATCCATTTGTCAGCAACAAGTGGATCAGAAGTCCCACTGAAAGAAGGTGGACGTTGCCTCATGAAGGACTCAATAGAATATTGTTCCCTTCTCTGGTCATTTGGAAGTCTAGAATGATTTGTAGCTTGTGTAAGTATAACAATAAGATTTTGCACTCCATCTCCCATAACATTTGTTTGTTTAGGAGGACAATCATTGCATTGTCCATTTCATTGATCAACACGATTCCTTCGGGTTCCATCCATCGTCTAAAACCCAAAAAGAATAGTGTGAGGGGAAAAAATCATGCTAGGGAAAACAACATTATAAAGGGGGAGTATCCCCAATCTCTAACTTCTTAGGTTAAATTCTATGATCGTTACCATAGTTCTAGGACTGTATCTTATACGTATACTTATCCTTAGGGACATCCCTAGACATTCCTTATAAATATCTCTAGGGATCTCACTAAAGCTTTCACATACTAGTTTCCAAAGGTTGACTAAACCTTTCCTCTGATACCAACTGTAGAGACCCGAAGCCTGACGTACATGGACATTACATTTCATTTTCGGAATACTTAGTACATAACAAAAACACACACACACAAGGATCGTAATAGTTTAGTGTCTTTGGAAACTCGGAATATAATCTTCTAATCCTGGTGAAAGATCTTCAACATCTCCCATAAAGATCATCCTTTTTTTTATACCTAAAACCTTTATTTATATCCTAGGGAAAAGTAAACATAAAAGGGTGAGATAAAATGCTCAGTAAGGTTAAACAAAATAAATATCAATCACATCGTATACACAAGCACATAACTTTTGAAATCTTAACCTGCAAAAGAGATCATAATTTAATAACATGGGATAAATCATGGCAGTGAAATGTAATCACAATAATCATAACTTAAAACATGAAACTTTGTGGCATACACACATAATCATAGAGAATCATTTCTTGTTAGTCAAGACTCATTGCCAAGACTATCTTAGTGGAAAAAGTCCCTTTCTGAACCGAGTCACCCTCGTTTCAGTCCTGTTTCACTGAACCGGTATAACCTAGCGTTCCAGCCATGTCTATGTCATGAGATATAAAATCTTTACCCAATGCATTAGAGTGAGATATAGGTACCACCCATCTCATAATGATACCATTCTTATGTGTGCCACAAAATCATAAACCATACATCATAGCATAACCCATGTAATAAAAATTGGATTCTTAAACAACATGACATCATAAAACCATTCATATAAGATAAAGGAATTAATAAACATAATTCCATCACAACATAGTCAAATAAATGTAAAAATATGGATAGAAACAGAACCCTTTATTATCTGAGATGGAAAATAATTTTGATAAAACACTTGAAATGAATTCTTGAGGAAAATATCCTTTCTTCTTCAAAATCAATTTCTTTTCACAAAACATCATGCAATTTTAAAAGAAATAGATTTTATTGAAAATAGTCATGAAATATTTTGGAGGAATCTTCCTGAAAATAAGGATTTATAAAACCATAAAAATCCGTTCGTGCCATTTAAGATAAAAAACATTCTTCTCGTACTTTTGTCCGAAAAGTCAAAAAGTACGTCGTATGAAAAACGACAAAATATTCATTTCATATGTTTTACTAAAAACTCACCGAAGGGTAAAATTGGATTTAAACAATTGTAGATGGATGGAAATAAAATTACATATTGAGGAAACATGGATGTGGATGATAAAATACAACCCACTAAATACCAAAGTACAAACAATCTCGGATAAAAATGAGATTGTGATATTTCCCTTACCTTAGGTCTGATTTGCTTCGTAAGTGTCCGAACCTCCTGTATAATGATTTAAATAATGTAATTGACTTATTAAAGAATCATATTTATTTTTATGATATCATATATGGTTCACTTATGACTTTATATTACCCGTTCTTTTGTAAATTCCATGTTAAAGAGCGTTTTGGGAAAAATTGTTTCATTTGTCGTCCGTGTTTTGACTTGTAATTATTCATATGATTACTTAGATCATGATTACTTAATTCCAGAATATAAAACATGATTTATATATATATTTAGAATATACATATATATAATAAATCAGTAAATGGAAATAAATACACCGTTCATGGAGACGGTAGGCCGTACGTACACATGAACGATGTTTTTGTTTCATTATTGAGTTGAACGGAATTAAGTAGATGAAATACATATATATGCACATAAATCCAGTATCATTATCATGTCATATATTTAATGATTCCTTATTATATATACTTTATAATCATTCATGAATGGTTAAAGTGGAGAATGAATTTCATCGCGTCGTGGAGACGGTAGTCCGTACGTACGCACGAGCGATGATATCGTTCTCATGATCATGGAACTGTATTGGAGTGTATGTATACTATTTCAGAATCAATATCGCTTTAAAATAATAATATATAGTTATTATTTACACCATTATACCCTTCCAAGTAAGGTGGTGGTGGAAAATAGATTTCACCACGACGTGGAGACGGTATTCCGTATGTACGCACGCGCGGTGATTTTGTTTTCCGTAGGATGGATAGATGGTGAAATAGGATTGTTTCATACTTATAATAACATATCAGTATATGAGTGATACTGATTTTATTACTTCATAATGAAACAACCTAAGAAGAAGAAGTGGAAGAAGAAATAAAGGTGAAAAAATAGGTAACAGAAATTACCTCTTCTTTGAAGCGCCTCTTTGAAACCTCCTCTTAGGGCACTAAAATTGGTCTTTCAGGAATACCAGAACCTCTAGGATTTTTCTAGAGAAGTGGAGAAGAGAATATTTCAGGGGTTGGCTGAGCTTTAAGGCTCAAAGTTGTGTGAGGAAGAGAGGGAGGAGGTGTCCTTTTATAAGGGAGGAGAGGGGCACCTTTGGAATAACTAAAAATATTATTTTATTATAAAGTCAAGTTTGGTTTTAAATAGCTCCAAATTAATTTATTTCGAGTATAAGGTGGGTATGGGTCTAAATCCTCTCATAAAATAGAATTTATACAAGTTTAGGTTCCTATTTTAACCTTATCATTTAGATTTAACATTAAGTTAAATAATTTTACTTTTACCGTGTCTTCTTGTGTTCTTACACTATAAGGTTAATAAACTTACTATAAGAAGAGAAACGAACCCCATATTGTTTATTATTAATATATATAACCTTTTCTAAGTCATTTGGCCGAACCTTAGATTTTTAGGAATAAAATAACAATTAATAATATAATATTTGTTTTAAAAACTATTTTATGTCAATTTTGACACTATTTAGTAATTGATTTTTGTGGAACTCATAAAAGAATGATAAGTTCTAAAGAAGTAAATTAAATCAATAATAACTTGTCATATTAACCTAGAAAATTAGTGGAATTCATAAAAAGTCTCAAATTATATTTATTTGGATATTTATAACATCAATTATGTCAATATTTCATTAATAAGATAATTACTGTATCATCTTTGTGTCATAAATAAATTAAATTATTTAATGTCTAAAAATTACTAATAAAAAACCATTATGTAGGAAATGTTTTTATCTTTCTAATGAATATTTATAGTCGAATTTATCTTATGTATAACCCCATATTAAAAATGATTTACTTATTAAACTTTGATTTTAACTATTTTAACCCTTCTTTAAATAAATTAATAATAAATGTCCTAATCTAATCCAAGTGGGCCTAAATGGTCATATTTTATTCCTAAGTTTTTTTGGTCGAATTACACTTATCCAATAGAATTAGGACATGTGTTAGGGTAATAATAATATCATCTTTACCCTTAATTACCCTATTTACTTTTAACCGTGGTAAAAAAAAAGTAAAAAGTTACTATTCACCAAAAATTATTTTCATCTCATTGAACCACATTTTAGTCCTTGATATTAACCGTGTCTCTCGGATTTTTGAAATTCCACTCATAGAAGCGGTAAAATTAAGTTTTATGAAAAATTCAGTTTTTTAACTACCACTTAGTGGTTTCACTATTCATCAAAAATTGAAAGTTTTCAGAAAAATACCAAAATTTCACCCAAGGATAATTTCGATATTCCGAATCCAAAAATGAAGTCCATTTTGAAAAATAAAATTTATAAAATTTCAAAAAGTGGTTATTACTATTAATAACGGCTAGTTTTAATAATATTTTAATAGCATATCGTTGTTTAGTGAAACTCAGTATTGCATACTACACACGCTATCAAGGAGGGTCGCGATTGCGTGTAATGAAAGGCATGTCAAGGATGCGTGTTGTGCAAGCTCCTTTTGGTGTAGCGTACAACACAAGACATTGATGAAATTAAAAAGAATATTTTTCTTAAAATCTCGGGGTGTAACATCGTTACATGGAGCCTATGTATAATGAAGATACAACTATGATAGTGAATGTTTATTGGATGGTCCATAGTTAACTATCCCATGAAGCCAAACTATAAATAGTGTACATTCCCCTACTGACGTGTTGTTTTAGCCCCATTTCTTTGAAAATTGATTACAATGGAGTATTCCATTGGTGTGTTATCAGATAGTTATCTTTTCCTGGGAATTTATAAAATTTTATGTCATTGATTGTGGTTTTATTTTAGAATGATGATGTCTTTCTTCAGGTTTCCCATGTGTTATTTGTAATATGAAATGAAAAAATTATCTTTTTGGAATGGAATAGTGGAATCCATGAGGTATTTTGTTTTGAAAACAATTTTATATTGTTATTAAAAATATTTTTTAAAAAATATCAATACATGTTTTTTGAAAGTGAAGATAATGAAAAATTCATTTGTGAAAAAGATTTTATGTCTAAAATTTCTATTTGTGTAAAGGATTTAAATTCATAAAGGTGTATGTATTTTGAATGGTTTAATGAATGTTTTCAAAATTGGTGATTCATCTCAAAAGTTCTTTTGAATTTCATTTCTATTTCCACAATGATTTTATACTCAATAGATTTTATGTTACATTTTAATGACTATGAAATGTTTTAAAGATCACTAGTTTGGAAGAATATCCAAAAATGTTTTATATAAGAGTTTAAGAATTCATTTTTATGGAATGTTTTAGGATTATTTTGAAATAGATTGGTGCTTTCCCATTGTTAAAATATTTTTTGAGAATGATGTGACCTAGTAGTGGATTTTAATATTTAATATTGGGAGTTTTGGAAAAATAGTATGGTTTCCAATGAAGACACAAAAAGTGGATTGAAAATTGACATTCAACATATGTATTTAAAGGGGAATTCATTTATGGATTTGAAATGGGTTCTTTGGATTTCCTTTCCATATTTATAGACTTATTTATTGCTTAATGGGAATAAGTATATAGACTTCTGTCTTGGGTTGTTTACTATTTTCTTCCTAGAAATGTATTAACAAAAACTAAATTATTATTCCTAGGAGCGTTCCTTTTGTGGTTCTTTCCTATTTTTGGAATATATGCTTTTAAATTTTAAACTCTTCCTAGAATTCAAGTGGGATTGGTAATATAGAAAATTATGTTTACTCTAAGACATCTAGTGTTAGTACTCTTTCATATATTTATTATGTTTTGGTTAAAAAGGTTTAGAGTTTTATTTTCAAAATTTTCTTTTTGGGACATGGATTCGATGTAAATCCTTATATAAGTTTTTTGGGAATCCCATGTATTTTCCATAATGGTTGTTTTATTGTGGAAACATCTTTTGGTATTTATCTGGGATGATTTATTCATTCGCTAGCAGATAGAAGTGTCATTCAAGATTAATTTATAGACACTTGGGCTTGTGTGTATCTTTGTGTTTGGGGATTTGTGGCTTTCCATTCCATTTCAATTACATTAACTTAATATTTTAGATGTTTTCTTTTTTTTGTAAACATTTTGAGGTTATATTTTTATTGATATGGGAAAGAGGGGAATTAGGGTTCATACATGGGTATTTAGGATGGATGGGTCCTTTGGGTAGTTGATCACTTAGTATTTCTATCCATGCGGGGTTCTCTAGGGGACAATGTTCTAAAATTAAGGTCAATGTTTAACTATATTATATGGAGACCTGGTTCAATAGCCCAAATTATTTTTTTGGGAATTATTAGTATTTTGAACTCATTGATGTGTTACTCATTAATCATGGTAGCATATCAACCATATGGATCATGTGTTCCTTGGGGATGGTTTTCCTTTGGAGAAGTGGGATTTTGCTTCCGTGGATGGTTCTAATATTTTCCTTAACATTCATACAGATGTTTTCTCATAGTGAATGTTTTCATTTTTGGTTTCCCCTTTTGTTACAACATTTATATAATTTATAAATTGTGTAGAGATCTTTTTTTAACCTCTATTTCTAGGGGTTTTGTTTCAGTAACTATGTTAGCTATTAAAAATATAGTTTATACACATAACGTTGTTATACATTGTGAGGATGCGTTTTATTCTTTGGTCTGAAGGAATCACCATTGTTCATGAGATTCATTCATTGATTATCTTTAGTTATTGGTTATCAAACCACCTTTTTCAATGGGATTTTATTATGAGTTTTTATGATTAGTTATGTGTTGAATAGTTCATTTTGGTGGGAAGAAATCAACATGTTGAGAAAATTATAACACCATGTACCGATATAGAATATATTATACTGATTTTTTTGGAGTGATTAAAATTTTGAATTCATTTAACATGTGTTTTATTTTTTGTAATATTTTCTTTGTGAAAGGTTTTGGGAATATAGTTTAGGAGTAACCATATGGTATTTTTTCATTGTGAATTTAAAAAAATTGAATGTTCATAGTTTATCTTGAATAAGTATCACATGATTTTGGTGACAGTTACTATATATTGTGTATATTTTCTTTTACTTTAGTTTTCATAGAGAACGACTTATACATATTCTGTAAAATCATGTTACAAGTGTTAAATAGGTAACTATGTTTGGGAAGTGTTGTTTGGAGAAATTGGGTTACGTTTAGATGAAATGTGAAAGTTTATAAGGTGAAACAAATCTAGGGACTTCAGATTAGAAAATTACTACAACATGGTTGGAGAATGATTTACTAATCAGTGTAGTCTAACTATGAATGTTGTCATCTTCACTCAATAGTGAAATTTTAACTCTTAACTTATTATTTTAATATCCCTAAAGGGTTCTTTCCTTATCCCTCTAATTTTTCTGGCTTGCAACGCACGTTGGGAGTTCCCCCTCCCTTCCCTAGGATTTTCAACCATTTAAGCCTTCTATACATGTGTTCTTCTGGTAATATATTATTCACTATGTATTTTTCCTCCTCCCTTACTCCCATCGGCTAATTCTTCCTTTGATTGTTCGCTCTCTCAAAAACCTTTAGGGTTTTAGGTTTCAAATTATTAGTGCGGGGTGGGTTATTATAAGGGTTTTTTCCAAGTTTTAAATAAGATCCATTAATGCTATTTTTTATCATTCTCCATTATAGGTGATGACTTCTGACTGGGTTTCCACTAAATCATGGAAGGTGTTTTTGATATTTTTCTTAAATTTATATTACCTTGAGTGATTGAGAGCTTAAATGGAACCTTTTTGGAATCAAATCCACCTGTGATGTATTCTATCAGTTCTAAATGATCTCAAGGTGGATTTTATTTTGGTAAACTTTTTTTACATATAATTTCAATTAGGTCCTGGAATCCGAAGTATTGAAAAAAATTTAACGAAGGATTCAGGTTATGTATAACATTTTTATAATTAATTTTCCTTTATATTAAAGTTAATTACAGTAGAAACTATATTTTTTCATTGATATGTTTTTTCTTAGTCATTCAAGTAAGGATTTAGAATTCCATATGTTTTGAAAATGTTAAAAAAATTATATAGATTGTGATCTTTTAAAATGATTTGACCCTTTTTTTGTCATGAATTGATTTTAGGAAGGTTATTTTATACCTAAAAGTGTATTTTTATGGAAAATTTATGGAATCATGTAATGGTTTTTCTAAAAGGATTTATGTGAGTTATTTTAGATGACTTTTTAAAAAAATCAAGATTTTGATCTAAAGGAGTGTTTTGGTCTTGGACTGCATATAATTGAGAAGTGTGTTAAAATTAGAAGTCTTTTGATAAAGGAATATTTAGAACATTTGATGATTTAAAAATGGTGTTGGTGATTGTGAGACACTATGGATCCCCTTGTTGTATCAAAACCTAAAGTAGGTATATTTCCCATAGCATGAGGTGATTTTGGCACAAGGTGAATATTGTATATTTCATGACTCTAAAATAAAATATGATTGTGAGGTTGATTTTGAGGGTGTAGAAGGTGAGGTATGAATTGTTTTTTTGTTAAACTGATACAAATGATTACTCACATCCATTTTATATATTTCATGGGAGTCTTAATAGACTATGTAAAGGTCTAGAAAAGTTCAATCCTTAGTTTTAAGTGTTTTCTAACTAAGGATTGCAACCTACTAGATCTAGTAATCTTGGGGAATTGAGAATGGAAATTAATAAAATGGAGGTAACATGAGAGAAAAATATAAGCCATGGTTTCATGGGGAATCTGGATGGTTTATCCCTAGTTGGATCAAAAAAACTACCATGGTAGATACAGATACATTAGTGACGAAATAGGGATCGTGTCACCGGTTTTGACCATTGTAATTGAATCATATTATGTTTCACGTGACGATGATATGATTTATATGATGATATATAGGATTCTATTTTTTATTCCCTATTTATATCCCCTATTGTTGATTGAATTATGGTGCCTTTATTTCCATTTTTTATTTGTTTTCTTGTTTTCATTATTCTAGATACCATGTTTTGTTGATCTTGTAAGACTATTTGTTTTATTCGCTTTCAAATTAGTTTAAAAAAAATGTAATGTTCAATCGGAAATAAAAATGACGTGTCTTTAAAATTGGTGATTTGGAAATATTTTTAATGGTGAAATATGGTTTTTTCTTATTTTACAAATTCTATCAAGAGATAATATTTCAGTGTTTTAGAAGTGTTTGAAAAAATTTATTCAATCTTATTTTATTTCTATTATGAGTGGAAAATTATTTAAAAACGAGGGGATGTGTCCCAAGAATAGTGGGTTTCATATTTTTATCATTTATGCCAAATAAAATCATTTTTGGTGAAATTTTGTATTCTTCATTTTTATTGGTATATCTATGGACAGAATAAATGTTTTAAATTGTAGTTTCAATCATGATTAAAATGGATTATCTTTTTTAATAAATTCTTAAATTCTATGAAAAATTCCTAATATGATTGGTTACACTCAAACAATCTATATACTGATTAATATTTTCAATTATTATGGGGTTTTTACTTAGGTGACTTCTTTTTGGTATCCCAGACATTTGAGTTATGGGTTTTTATGGATGTCTATCACGAGCCATGGAGAGTGACAATGGATCATGTGGAGATTATAGGAAATAAGTTAACTTTCATTCCCTTTTGGTATTCTTATATAAAAGTTATTTTAACCTTTATTCTTATATAGAGATTATGTTTATTAATTTATGTAACATGTTCGTATGTTTTCTTCCTTCTTTATTAATTACTCTCCATTTTCTTCCTTTCAATTCAGAAACTTACTCTGATGTGATTATGGTATCTTGATCAGTCTATTTTATCATGGGTAAAATATTTCCCAATTATTATGTTCTATGAACATAGCACAGGTTTCCATACTATGGTTATATGGAATGTTCCTCGGGTATATCTTATAATTGATCATGAGGTCATGAGATTTGGAAAGTGTGTCTTAATGAAAGAAAATTTGAACAATTATAAACATAATAACTACTATAGAAGTAGACAAAAATTGTTGAACCACATAGATAGTGTGGGTATACACTAGGAATATCCTCACGGAGGAATGAGTAGAATATTGAATTTTTAATGTTATTGACAACTAAAAATACTATTAACTAAATTAAACCTAAAAAATGTATAATTAAATTAACTAAAATTATCAAAGTGAACTAAATTAATGTTCATAGGAATAAATAAAATGATGGAAGTTTCAGAATTACAACATTTTTCAGGTGAATGCAATGTCAATTATTTTATTTACACATTTGAATACATATGCATTCAATTGTAACTAATTCCAAATTTAATGAGGATATTATCATGTCTTGTTCTCTAATGTTAAAATATATTCTAATTTTCACACAAATCATCCGTTATTTTTTTCTCTAATATCACAAATAATTTTCACATCGTTTAAGAATTGGATCTGTCGAAGAAATGAAATGACCCATTTCACACAATGTATAAGTATCTATCAATATCAGGTTTTCTCATATGAGATAACATATTAGGTATCACTCATGAATGTTTGGATGGAAATTCATGAGAAATAGTAATTTTTCAAGTAAAATATTTATTTATTCAAAATTTTCACATGTGTGATTTAGGATTCTCTTTCACGTACACTCTATTTCAGAACAAATAAATTCTCCGATGGTCTCCTGCCTTTGATTACATATTAGGTATCACATGAACAAGCACCAAATCTGGTGTGAAGAATCCAAATGAAAATTAATTAAACACAAATATAATTAATTAATTAATTAATCATCAAATTATAAATAATTAATTGGTAATTAAATATAGAATCAAAATAATGGCATGGAATTATGATCACATTCTCCAATACATCGTCACATGGAACATTAACCCGACATAATGATGACTTGACACATAAAATAAAAAAAATAGTATATCACCATGTTCGTGTCATCCCCAAAATCAATATCTTCCACAATGGATGACTGTAAAATAATATCCTTTACTTCGCTAATCACTGTAATATTGAGCTTAACCATATCGTGTGAACATGAAAAAATGATCAGATATGTGTTGGCTCTAATCGCTAAAATAAAAGAGAATCATAATGTAAATTCATATTGGGCATCGACATATCACATAACCCACAACTGAATCATTCGTGCATGGTGACGTAGCAGAAATAGTGTGGATTTCTAATTTGTGTGGAGGAGGTAGTCGTTGGTGGTGTACATTAGAGAATCCATGTGGCCCACTGTGATTCAGTGGAGGAATAGAGAAGATACACCACTAGTATGTGCTACAGGTGTGTTGAAGTGCACCACTGACTAGAGATAGAGAGGAAACTACTTGTGTTGTGCTCGAACCAGGTAGAGGCTTGTTTCTAGACATCAACTGAAGGGAGTAGGTGACCTAGTCCATTGGTTTATTTTCCATGCATTGAAGGTAGGAGATGCAATACAACAATATGGAGGATGACTGGTCACCGTGGTGTGTAGGGAAGTGAGTTCTGATGTGCAGCTGCTACTTGGGATCTGCCGAAGGGAGATTGGGTGTTGTGTCTAGATGATGGAGAGATGGTGGTCAGCAAGTTGGGTTGGTCTTAGAAGGGAAGTGGGTGAGTGGTGGTGTAGCAAGGAGAGTGTCCTGGTGATGGAGGCACTGCCGAAGGATGGAGGATGGTCGATCATTGGGGTGGAAGTGGTGTGTAGCTCCAACAGGAGGAGGTCTTTCGGCCTGGTCATTCGCTAAGTTTGGGTTTCCCCTCCCTTTGTGGAGATGATGAAAATCATGGTGAAAAAATAAATATGAAAGAAATATATGATATTAAGATAATAATAATAATAATAGAAATAGAATTATAAAAATATATATCAAACAAATTTGATTATATAAATATTAGAATTAAAAATAGATTAAATATCATTAAATATATATATATTTATATAATTATATCATACTAATTATAAAAATAAAAAATTATATTTAAAATTTATTAAATATATGTACATATAATGAGATATTTTAAAATAATTCATAAAATATTATTTAAATAAAATTATAATCTATCCTGGAAAATTATAATACTGTTAAATGAAAATCCAATAAGATAATAATTAAAACTATTAATAATAATAATTCTAATATTTTTAATAATGTAGAATTTTTGAAAAATATAATACTAAAATGAAAAATAAAAATAATTACTAATAAATAGTAATAAACTATTAATAATTAAACTAACAATAATAATACAAATGTTAGATATTAAATGTTAATAAACAATAAAATTAATTTAAACTAAGAATATTACTAAATTAATAATATTAGTATATAGATTAACTAACATTAATGTAAATATCTAAAATTCTAAAAAAACTACCAAAACAAACTAAAAAACATAAAGTGGTTCGAAACATAATTAAAACTACATTAGAAAATTATTATAAATGCATGAGAAATTAATGTGCATCACTCATAAATCCATTATCGCTCTTTAAAATAATTAGGAAAACGTTGGGTATATATAAAGGGGTGATTTAAAAACCCATTAATGGGACAATCATGATAAGAAAACAAAATGTGTGAGTCAAAGGTATGGCATGATATTATAAAAGATAAGGCTCAAGAGTAATCATAAGGATGCATCATATAAAACATTTTATCCCAATATCATGGTAACATTCAATATATGGAAATTACATATAATATGACATAAAAATGAATCAATGATAACTAACTAGACAATATTACATGGTGTATAAAGTCCCTTAAAAGATTAGGTTTACTCCCCAATAACACACATGATGTCTCATGCGATTATTACATTACCAAATGCATTGGAGCGATATCTCAGAACACCAATTATAACATGTCAATGATCTATGTCTTCCACATAAAGAAATAAATCATGAAACCTAACAAAATAATTACCCATGGAATGGAAATGGGTAATATAATATTATTTCAAAATCAAAGGGGATTTTATAATGAAACATTTGATTAATGAACAGAAGGCATGTATAACCCTGTAAAAAGAAGGGATAATTAGCTATGTATAACGTGAGATATGTATATATAGAATTTATAATAATTCCAAATCATTAAAGAGGGATATAAAGTGTGTTAGAGAGATAATATTCTGAACCCAAAAGAAATGGTAGTTTAAAGAGACCCTATAACTCAGGCATGATTCATCACTTGAGTTCTTTGTCATCCTCTTCTAAAGACCAATACTTTAGAATTATACCTAAACCCTACCTAGATTATATTTATAATTAAAAAAAGCCTCCAAAATAGAGGTATGGTAGTATGGGTGGGATTTGGTATGTGTTGGATTAACCAATGGGTTTTGGATGTGTGTAAATTAGTTTAAGTGGGTGTCTTTTATAAAGGAAAAGTGAAATTCTTGTAAATACCCAAAACTATTTAATAATGGGAAGTCACCCTGAATCCAAGTGCCTCAAACATTGAAAACTAATGGTGTGTAGTAGATATAAGGATAATATAGACCTCTAATATTCCAGAGAAACATTTTTTAAACATGTTATCCTACTTACCTGAAAGGTATTTTAATTTTACCATTTTATTTTTCACCAAGATAACTATTTTTTACTACATTTAATATTAATTATGATAATAAATTAAGATTGAATATAATATAATATAAATAACCAGTATTAAAAATATGGAATTTATTTCATCAAATTCAATTCAAATAAGTGGTATAATTTTATTTAAAATTAAACTAGTAGACATGTGGAAGAAATAGGTTTTCAGGATATTCATTTTTCAAACATAATTGATCTTATAATAACTATATCAAATGTAAATATAATTAAATGAATTTATATTCATATTTAAAAATATATTATGTAAATAAAATTCATATTATTCTTAATTAGAAATTATTAATATTATTTATAATTGATTAAAATTATTTACTTTAATATAGTTATCAGATAAATGTGTTTTAATTACTAAATATGAAATTACATTTAAATAAGGTAAAAATATGATTAAAATGTAATTAATTGAATTATATTAAACTAAATAATTATTATTTTAATTTTAATTCATGTTAAATGGATAATGGGAATTTTATATTACTTAAAATATTAAAAGAAATGTCTGTTTTACCTAAAATAGGTATTTTTTAAATATTCATTTCTAAATAAATATTTTATAATAAGTCCTAAAATATAACCCTAATATAATATAAAAATTTAAATTTCAAAAACTATGGTCATTTTATAAAATTAAATTTCAAAATTTTCAAAAAAGTTAATTATAATATTTCTCAAAAAATCAATGAAAATACATTCTAAGGAAAATAAATTATTAAGAATAAATGTATTTATTAAAAAAATTAGTTAATATTTACTAATACTTTTTCAATACATTTATATCAATTATGAAAATTATATATATATAATAATTATTTAATACAATTCTTATACAAAAATTTAATGGCTATGTTATAAGAGTCTTATTTAAATAATTATGTTTTGTTTAGGTTTAGTGTTGCACATCACATTTGGTATAGAACATAGTTATATTATTTAGAAACATGGGGAGTTGTATTATTCCCACCTAAATAAATTTATCCATTAAAATATTATATTATAGATATTGTAAAAAGAATTTGGGGTTACTTTTGCTTCAGTTATTCCTATAATTCCTTATTTTCCTCTTCATATTTATGGTTTAACCGTTGCACTTTGACCAGGTTAGTCATCTTATTGTCTAGATATTTGTCTCTATTGTCTAGAGCTTCAGTAAATGGTTTTTATTTGAAATTTATATATACAATGGTATTATATATTTTATTGGTACATATTAGGGTTCTGGTATGTACTTCCTTGAGAGGGTTACATCGAATAAATCATTTTCTTAAGATAAGTTAGGTCTAATTGGTAGTCAATAGTCCACCACTTAAATGCGATCAATGATATAAAATGGGATGTTTTGTCTAGGACTTAGATTTACAATATTCCGGAACATCGTGAATTTATTCCATAGTAAAATATAGAGGAACACATTTTATCTAACCTCAAATAGCATGTCACATCGATGATTGTTCATATATATTTTCTATCAACTTTGTGCAGATATCATGTGATTTTGAATGGTTTGAACCATATATATCATCTTTTGGAAAAAATATTTTCCCTATTCAGAACTTGTTCTTATGGGAAACATATACTTGTTCAGATCCTTATAACTCCATCTTCATAAATGTTTAACTCCATAATATTGCTACCTTTTTCTTTATCACTTAATCATTTTTTCCACATTGGTCCACTTAAAAATTAATAGTTGAGAGTTTATTTGAGAAATATCTAATTAAAATGGTTTTAATATTCCCATATCTATACATTTCATGTCCATGAACATTATATCCTTATCTATTCTCATAACTGATAAAATTATCAGATCCTTTATACTTAGAGCTTGTTCCACCTTGTTATCTTTCCAAGGATGGTAATGGATTGATTATTCATAGTCCTTGATTAACTGAACCATATTCACATGTTCAAGGTAAGATCCATTTTTTGTGAATATTTATTTGAGGCGCTTGGGATCCATATATATTTCACACTTCTCTTTATATAGTTAATGTCATCAGATCGTTGTTGAAAAGAACACTACATCCAAATCAAGGTAAAGTGTTGGATATTTCTTCTCACGAACAATTAACTATCTTTAGGCATGGGATATCGTTTTATCATTATTCATGATAAATATCCCCAAACCATTTTTAAGCATTGATTTAAACTGTAGAAAAGTTCCTCACATGAGGTTTGATTAAGGACACGTATATTGATAATCCTATTTATCAACTTTTTAATGATCTCTTGGCATTCAATGGTCTAGGAAAACATTACTCCCATCCGTGTATTATTTTATTATTGGTTTTAAAATATTTATTTTTTCCAAATAATCTATATTAACTAGATAATATAAGAAAACCACATATCATTGTTATAAATTATAGTCTCGGCATGTCGTCAATTACATTCGACATAGAAGGGTCAACATATATCCTTTAACTGTTGATAATTTTCCACTAGAATGATACTTCCTTTATCCTAAACTAACATTTACTATACATTGCATATATATTATCTTTTATCAAATCTTTTAGCATAGTATTTAAATTATCCTTATGGTCATCCATTATTTAGGAGTAAACCAAGGTATCATAAATAAGGACAACAATTTTTTTTTGAATTAATCTTTAAATACTCTATTAACTAATTCAATAATTATTTTAATATAATTAGTGGGTCAAAAAGAAATCACTATAAAATCATAGTGTAAGTACCATATTCAAAGGGTAGTTTTGGGATTATCTTCCTTCTTCACCATTAATTTGTGGTATCCCATAAAAAGTTCCATATTAGAGTAAAAATGGACTTTAGAGAGTCGATTAAACAATTATTCTATCTGTGAAAGGGGACTATTATTCTTTATCATAATTTTTTTGAGATCATGGTATTCCATGAAGAGGCCCATTGAACAATAATTCTTCTTAAAGAATTGGACTGGTGCACCCCATAGTGAAGTACTCAGGTATATAAACCCCTTTTCTATGTTCTTTGGTTTCTATTTCTTCAGCTCTTCCAACTCAACAATGTAAATTCTATAAGGAGTCTTGGATATGGATAGAGATCTAGGTATATGTTTAACTAAGATCTCAACATATTGTTCAGGAGTTAAACCGTACAATTATTTAGGTAATAAATGTGTATAATCTCTCACAATGGAAATGTATGTAATAATGATCATTTCCATTGTTTCAATAGTTTTTGTTAGATATTCTTGATTTTAAGGAAATTTTTTCCATGCTTGAATAAATGATTCTTGATGAGATTCATCTTCCTCCTTACAATTTTATAAAACCAAATGGTGAATCGGGATGTGGAGACGGATCTCACTATCTTCATGATTGATGTGAGATTTATATTAGGATAACAATTTCATTCCCAAAAATACCTTCAAACTCCAATTAAAAATTTAATGTGGGAGTTTCAAAAATATTAATTCCACAAACATTGACATGGGAGGAGTTATGTACTTGGGATGAATCTATTTCTCTATTTTATGTTCTCACTAATAGCACAACCCCCATGTTTTGAGGTGGTTCATGAATAGATCCACTAAAAATGTTGGATATGAAATAATTTTAAATGAAATAGTAAATTTCCTATTCTAGAATGAATGAAAATCATATATATCACTATATCATTTATAAGATCCTATTCAATTGTTGTAAAATCCATGCTTTTATAATAGGTACAAAACTCTTTTATTTAATGTTTAGTTACTTGATTTTATCCTAAGGGTGATTTATAATGAGTTTTACTAGGTTTTAGTGTTTATGGGGAATGTTTGGATCCCCAATTTTTAGGAGAAATAGATGAGTCACATAGTTATCATACAATTAGTGCAAACTGTGCCCCTCAAAAAATATAGCCCTAAAGGGGTTTTTACGATTTTAAAAACTATTCATATTATAATGCATGACCACGAAAATTCTACAAACATTATTGATGATTCATTCTTCCTAAACATTCAATGGTTAGTATAATCATGCACCCAGACCGTGCAAGGTATGCCATGGATAGTGATTGTCACATTGTGGGTGATCATTTTGGCCAACCTTTTTGTCAAACGATAAGTTCTCTTAATATAGGTTGAAATTCCATTTTTTACCTCTGTCTCATTAAAAATTAAATCATCTAACTATAATTATTTTATCTAGTAGTATCATAGTTGAAGATCTACCTTATGTCTTTACATAAGCTTTGAAGCATCATCCACATCCAGACTCCATTTCTCTTATCGACGTCCACATTGGAAGCATATATATAACTACTTTAATACACTTCCTTCCTTAATTAGTTTATCTCTCCATATATGACACAATATTTGTGCTTGATAATATGTACTATTTTCATTGTAATTTTCATTTATTATTATTTCTTCTAATTCATTCCAAATGAAGGGATGATAATATATGAATGTTCTTCTAAATCCATAAGTTTGGTGGGCTATATATTTTTTGTCTAGTATCAAGGATTTATATTTTTTCCATTGTGTAGCACATTGTTTTTACTCACATGTTTCCCCTAAAATCAATTTCCCTTATATTATTTGATTGATTTTGAAACTAAACTACTTATTAGACCATATTATTATCATTGAGGGTCAATTAATTCAACTTGATACACCTCATTGGGTGTTCCATGCATATGCCTATATTTACATTTACATGTTAATAACGGAAACACCTGTTGGTGTGTTTGTTTCAACATCCTAAATGGTTTTGACAAAATTCAATGGATTAGTTTTCACTTTAATATTGGGAAATATTATTTCTCTTAGATATCATCAATTTTAAATGGAATGTTAATTGGAATTATACCACTTGTTGGCCCTTTTACTTTGTAAATGAAAGGGGAATGAATTAAAAAAGTAAATAGTGGGTTTTCATTGTAATTACATGTTCCATGTTATATGAGATGAAATATCCAAACTTCTATTATTATTATCATACTTTTTCTTATGTTAGGAGTTTCTCTACATAAACTATCCTTCTATTCCAGATGAAATACCTAGAGAACTCAGAGGACACCACCTCGATTTATTTGGTCTATTTCATTATAAGGTACCCACCTTGTAATATGGTCAATGTATTATTTATATACAAATACTCAGTGTAGTACTAATTATTCTATTGAAAAATATTTAGTCATTTTTAATTCCTTTTATACTCTATATAGATTTAGTTCACATCTTTGGACTTGAGGTTCTTGGATTCTCTACGGTAGCCGAATATTGATTAGTCTAGAATTATTTGGGAGATTCTTCACAGAATCAGTTAGAAATTATTCTTGTGCAATGATACAACTATAACATAATGTATTATACTAACACCCTATAGATAGGCATCGTGTTTTACTACTGTGGACTAGCCCGGCCATCTTAGGACAATGACATGTTGGGTTCACTTTAGTTCATCCTATTATATTGGTACTTCATGAAAACCTTGGTTATAACTTGGTTATCACTTTCTATATGATTTTTATACTTGGATACAATGGTTATATATTATAGATACTAATTTATTACTGGTATGTTTTTCATACATTACCAAAATTAGATGAAAAAGGTACAATTGGCTAGAGATCGCCTAAGGATTACAAGCCCAACATTATTCTTATTTCACACAAGTTAATCCACTACCTATCTATATATCTTGACACTAATATGTTTATATTTATGGAATGGATTTTTATTGTTGTCAATAGTGATATCCTATTAGGTATATCTCACACCTTGTTTGGGACACTGTTTGGTATAAAAACAGACTTCATGGATGCAGGTAGGGATAAGGAAAAGTGACCGGTCTTGGATTCTTCATTGATCATAGCATTGTTGCTTTGGTTCGTGGGATAGATCCTTGGTTTTGATTCCTTGTAGATACCCTTTATGATATATTTTTTGCTTTTTTATATACACGTAACCGTGTATGCCTACGTATTTTATAGGTAAATGAAAAACTCATCATTTTGTATATGGTTCTAATTTTGGATTGATATATTATTACTAATTGGATGATTATTATTCATTTAGTTGTTTTTTATTATTATGATTCCTCTATTTCTTCATTATCACACTTTTGTGATACTGTGATTATGATAGATTATTTTCCCCACCATACTATCAAGGACCTTTCTATTAGTCGGAAACCTCTGGTGTATGGGGAGGCATACATGAGGCTATGTGACCAACTAGATTCAGTTACATATGAGTGAACATAGTTTGGGAAGTATCATTTTGGTAACAAATGTATTATCCTTTTTATAATGTTGGAATTATTAGACACGAGGCTAGGAAGGTATTGGAATTTAGTAATGAGAATGTTCTTGGGAGTTGTTAACCCACATATGGGGTAAAATCTAGATTTCATGGGATGGTAATTGATTATATGGATTATTCATATTACAGTTTTTCTGATTTTACTCTTGGGAAACATGCATGGATTTTTGTTTTTATTATTTTTGTGGAATTTATTTTTTACCATTAGATTGGTATGGTAAGGTGGTATTTACTCTTGTATCATACTAGTTATGTGAAAATTTATTTTCCATTTGTTATTTCATTCCATGTTTACTTACTGTGTTCATTTTCAATTTCATATTCCTTATTCCATGATATGTGTATTTGATATTTTCATATAATTTCTTGTAGGTATTAAAATATAATTAGAAGGATTAAAGTGAATAAATCGACCTAATAAATGTTTTCCCATATAACAAGATGATGACACCTAAATTCGAAAATTATAGATTGTTTGATCCATGGAATATTGGTTAGATGAGATGGAACATTATTTTATTGAAATTTCATATATGAAAATTTATATTTAAATATTGTGTGTGCTTCAGTACATTGGGAATGTTGATCCATCTAATTAAACCATTATGAAATACTAGTTATAGTTACATGTAGTAACATTTTTTATAAATAATTAAACATTATAACTTGGGAATGATAGTCACATCTAACTAGACATTGATTTATATATATATATATATATATATATATTGATACACAAAAGGTCATTGTTTTCGACACTTTCGCTCGGGCACGTGCGTCTGTCCTCTTGGGCGCGACAGGAGCGGCTTTTTGTTTCCCAGCATTCCCGCTTTCCAAAGGTAGGCTGCATTCTGTCCTTATTCAGGGATGTATAATCCTTGATCAAAACCGGGATAATGGGTTGACGGTTCCTCCTTCAATGGATTCCTCCTCAGAACTCGCCACCTAGTCTGGTTCTCCCTCATAGATTTAATATGTTGTTCGTGAAACTCTTCCCAGTACCATGTTTTCATGGACGCCGGTTAATTACGCTGCTTCTGTCAGGACATTCCATGGGGTCCAGTCATGGAAGCGATACTCAGTTGGGGGAGTAGTCACATCGAGGCATCATTAATTTGTCTGAAGGCTGGGGAATTGGTGTGTCTGTCTTTTGTCCCTTATTATAGGGCTTCTCGAGGGCGCAGAAGCCCAAGGAATCCTCATCGAGCGTAGGGAATCATATGCCATAGGTATGTATCTGGGGTTTTCCCCAGCTTCCCATGTTTTAACATAGGGTATGTCATAAGTTTAACATCCAGCGGAGATGGATCAGGCTAATCAAAACACTAGCGGGAGTGGATTAGATTGAGGAATCCCCCTTGAGGGAACACCGATATCAGAGCCAGCCCGTGGGCAGCTTCTCGAATGCTGTGGAGGGGAATGGGGCGGCATGATCTCACTGGGATGTGGTTTCCCGGATGAGAATCAAGATGGGTGATGGAATGCTTCATGGAATGGAGGAGTAATGAAACGGAGCCATCGTGGAGATGACGGTGGTGATGGGATTGAGTCTTAAAGAGACTTCCTATGTATCCCCGTGGTAGTGAATCAAAGTTCATGTAGTTCGGAATGGATGTGTGGGGGCTTACGCTCTAGGCCGCCCAAGATGGTGGGAGAACCGATGGGAATTAGGTCGGAACGACCTAGTGGTGGGCTTAAACCTCATGGGGCTTCCTACGTACCACGCCTTAACATGGATCAAAGTTCACATAGTTTGGATTGGATGCCGGAGAACTGACATTGAAGAAGGACTTGGTATAATGGGTGGTGGGCTTGAACCTTGTGAGGCTTCTTACGTACAATTCCATGGCATGGATCAAAGACCACATAGTTCGGATTGAGGTTATTGAACTGACGCGAAGGGGTGTCAGAACAACTGGATGACCGGTTCACAATGGCTTACCACTAGATTGTGATGCAGTTTAACGTCATGCGGGACGGGGGCATGTTGGAGAACTGACGTAAATGAGGACCTTGGCCCAGGTGGATGTTGTGTTTGAACCTCATGAGGTTTCATACATACCATGCCTTGACATGGATCAAAGTCCTCGTAGTTCAAAGGGGATGTGGGTGTCGGTGAACCGATGTGAAAAAGGTACTTGGTCCGATGAATGATAGGCTTGAACCACAGGGAGGCTTCCTACGTACCATGCCTTGACATGAATCAAAGTCCTCGTTGTTCTTGTAGGGCTTCTTCAGCGGACCGACATGAAGGTGAACCCGGGGGTCCACTGGTGGTGGGCATGAACATCATGAGGCTTCCTACATACCTTTCCTTGACATGGATCAATGTCCACGTAGTTGAGGATAATCACAACAGATTACCACTGGACTGGAATGCAGTTTAGCGTCATGCGGGACGAGGGTGTAACCTGACGTGAATAAACGACGGGCGGTGGACTTGAACCTCATGGAGGCTTCTTATGTACCATGCCTTGACATGGATCAAATACCCTGTAGTTCATATGGATGTAGAGTTTAATGTCATGCGGGACATCATACAGTTTAACGTCATGTTGGATGGGGGGCATACAGTTTAATGTCATATTGGACGGGCGAAATACCGTTTAATGTCATGCTGGATGGGGGGGCGGGTGTCATAGTCGATGCTTACTCTATGCCCACGTGATTCGTGCTCGGTGTGAGAAATAAGAGGTAGAAAAGACCTGACGATCACGTCACGAAGGGTGCATCCGTGGGAAGCGGCGAGGGGCTTATGCGTTAGGCGGCCCATGGTGCCGGGACTTACTCCAGGATGGAGGCCAGAGAGTGACAAAGCACAGAGGGAAAGGATTTGGGACCGAACAAAGGAGGTGCCTTGTTCCCTATCACACCCTACGCTAGCGCTGGCGGTGAGGAAGTACGGAGGTTTATGGGTACTACCTTCCACAAGAGGGTCTAGTGGCTTACGCCAAGATGGCTGTCCTTCCCCTTGGACAAACGCCACTCCGATAAGGAGGATATCATCCCCTGTGAGGGGTGATGCCATATCTGTGGACACCAGCGGGTGTAAAGAATGTCTGAGCCAGGGGGACCCTGCGTGCGAGGCACGGGGTTAGATCACAGTTTAACGTCAAGTGTTGAGGACGAGGTTCTTGGAAGTTTAACGTCATGTAGCTCGGACGAGGTGGGTTTACTCTACAACCCTAGGACTTACATTACTAGTACCCTCTGCTTCTTGTGGGAGGGAAGGCACCAGCAATTCCGTATAAAAGGGGGGTCGCAGAGTGAACCATCGAGGGGTCCACGTTAGCGTGGCTATGCGGACAAGCAACGGTCGTTAGCATGCCTATGCGAAGAATCATTAGGCGAAGCAACACTACGGGTGGTATCGTCCAGGGGACTTTAAAATCACATTGTGCGAACTAGGAGGGTCGCAGGGGAAGAGTAATTTCCATGAAGAGTGGTACATAGGTAGGGGCCTTGCGGAGATCAGTTTTTTTGCATAGTGGAGGGAACATGCGAAGGAATGTGCTTCGTGGAGTGGGGTTCCTTATCCTTATAATGGGGCATAGGTGAAATCGGGAGGTGCTTCACCAAGTGGAAGGGCGTTCGTGGAGCACTACCTCGTGAAGGATAGGTTCCCCACGGAGCAAGGTGTCGTGAAGCTGTGTGCTTCGCGAAGTATAGTGACTCTGCCTTGAAATTTGGATCATGTGTACAGGGTGGGTGTTTCGCGAAGCATAAACGCTCCGCAACTTCCTGGGTCCCCTTGGGGATCCCCTTACTTCACGAATTACCTTAGGATTCACTAAGGGAATCCCTCTCAGAAGAGGGGCTCAAAACGAGACAAGGAGGAGGCCTCTCGCGAAGCAAAAATACCTCACGACGCTCATTCTTCTCAGAGTGAAGAGTGCATTGTGATTTTGGAGCTAAGAAGATGGAAGGTTGGATTGTCCATATAGAAGTCTCAGGGGTATCTCGGTATTTATAGGCCCATGGTGCCGTGAAGCAGAGCTCATGCGGCGCAATGGGGGCTTGGGTTTCTCCACGGTGGGTTGTGAACATCAACTGAGTTTGCTGAGAGTTACTAGCTCATCCTCTTTGCGGTAGTGTTGCGAATGTCAGGGCGTTCGGGTAGTGTTACCGTCTCTAGTGCTTCGCGGCGGCTACGTTGCTTCAGAGGGCTTCACGTTGGGGCTTCGCGAGGAAGAGCACAGGGACTCTTTTTCTTCTCTCCTTTCATCAAATATTTTGGTTCCAACAAATACACCCACTTAGAATTGGAACCAATGAGGGATCAAGGGTCGAATTATGAGGGAAATCACCAAACTTATCGATAGTTTCACGATGCGGACTCGCGAAGAGGGAACACGAGGCGGGTGGGGGTCATGTGATCCGGATGCGCCATGATGCTCAATGCTGGTCGGACGCACCACGAAGCTCCGGGGGCCGCCGCCTATAAATTGGGGGCTGACCACTCTTGTGTTTTTCTTTCTTTGAGACTTTGTCCTTTTGCGCTCTCGATTCACGAATCTCCACGTACTCCGCGTCTCCTCAACACGAATCATGCATCGCGGAGAACCGTGAGTGTCTGACTCCACGACTACGCCAAGAGAACGTCTTCTTGCAAGATGGAGACAGGCTCTACATCTTGGTTTTGCGCCCAAGATCTGTGAATGGGCTCTGTGAATGAGCTTTGCAGCCAGACCTGAAATATTTCTGAGTTCTAAAACCGTAATGGCTCATCAAGTAGTTGTGCTGGGGGTGCTCGCAGACGCCCCTCGAAGGGATGAGATGGAAACTGTCTGGGCCTGGGGGAGCTGTTCTGAAGCCACTAGGACCATAATTATTTTATGGAACTGGTATTAGAGTGCCAAAAGAACTATTCGTTGTGCAGGAAGCTTCCCTTGTATGGATTCAAGCTGAGGGTTGATGTCATCATTCCTATGGCGAGTACGTACAAACTAGCTTGTTGGTTCAGGAGCACATCATGCCAGCGTCATTGGTTCTGGGTGGCTAATGGTCATTCTCAGGTGGACTTCATGCCTGTCACCACTGACTGTCTATACAACCACCTGAACAAAATTGATGGGATGCCCTTGCAACTAGACACATCCCCTCCTCTGTACCACACTATACTGAAGGCAGCTTTGGGGGATTTGAAGAAGGGTTGTTCCGATGAGTGGTACCTATGCCAGGGCAGAAACGTCACCAATTATTGGGAATAGGCCTACTGGGTAGGTGCCTCATATGAGTATTTTGGGGCCGAGCTGAGGAGATTGGGATTTTTTGAGGGGGCATGGACCTCCTAATTCCACATTTATCAACTGAAACAGTTGATGCCAGAGCTATTGAGCAGATGGTCGTCTAGGACCAACACATTTCACCTACACCATGGGAAGGTTGGCATCAGTCTGTGGGATGTCCATCAGATCATGGGGGTCCTGATATTGGGGGCCATGTATGATGAGTTCCTCCCTGCCATGAGCGTGTGGGAGGATCCAGAGTAGATGTCGTGGCTGTCATTGGCACTGATGGGACTGTTCCCCGGAGAGGACAAGAAGCGGTGAGAGATGTCCACTTTAAGAAGTGGTTCAAGCAGTTCCTGAACATTTCGGAGGATCGAGAGTTCCCTCCAAGGCCTCGAACTAGTCCTAAGGGGTCTCAACGAGGCAAGGAGTAGTCGTATTGGTGAATCTTCGACGACAGCCAATGGATGACCTGGGGTTTTAGTGTCATCACTGAACAGCAGCCGATAGTCGGGCTGGCGGCGTTTATTGCGGCCCTTATCTGCGGTTGGATCCTACTGGTGAGGGAATCCAACATGGGGGTGTGGCCTAGCTCGTTCATCATGGAGTACATGATGTCCATGGGAAGGTGGGTCAATCTGGGGATTTCGATGCTTGCCAGATTGTACAAGATGCTACGACATGTTAGCGAGGGCAAGAAACTGCCAAGGATATGCGGGCCCTTCCACCTTCTATATGGGTGGATCACAGCGCATATTAGGGGTTTTACGAATATCCAAACCCCATCTCGCCACAGGGGTCAATCTTCTGCCCCTCCATTCTGAATGCTTCCAGGAGCATCCCAATCAAATTAATTGTACTGATGGTATTTAACTGGGTGTGGAAGGTGGAAGAGTTTAACTTCCACCCGTTTCCATTGCCGATGTGGGTACTCACCAATGACGGTCAGGGAACGGAAAAGCACCGGGCCTATCTCCTGGGTTTTAAGTTGGAGTTTTGGTGGAACTGGTGGAATGCGAGCTGATCTGCGAGTAATACACCCCGCACCGGTTTGCGAGGTAGTTCCGGTGCCTGCAGGGGCTGACCCCGCAGGTCTACTTGGAGGTGCGTCACTAGGATCACCCCTGTGTGATGAGGCAATTGTGGCTCATGTTCAAACTGGAAGATGGTAAAATGGGAAATGCATTTCCTATGTCCACTATCGCCCTTGGACTGGTGATGGAGTATGCCATCAGCTGAGAGACAACTTATCTGGGGGAAATGGTAAAGTATCCAATGGTTCGGGCTGGTGACGGTGGGCCTCCCCTATCCCAAGGTCAGGGTCGGAGGCTGGAAAGGGCCTCTTGCGGTGGTGGAGAGGCCGTGGTGGTGAGACCTACACCAGATGAGGATGAGGCAGCGGCGGCTGACCCAATAGCAGCGGCGGATCCGGTGGTCCCGGAAGAACAGAGCGATCTGGAGGGGCAACCACCGAGGGGAGTCTGCAGGATATCCACTCGGGCTCTGGGGAAACAGCTGCGCCATATCGACATGCTAGAGAATGTTGCTTTCCCTAAGGCCTGCGATATTTGGGACGTCAACCAGCTACACCTCAGCCCGCCCGAGATGTGGGAACACCTGATCCATCTTGGGATGGTTTTACCGGATATAGGCCCTATTCGGGATAGTTACGTGGTGTCTCTGGTGGAGGCAGAGAAATTTCTGGAAGAGCAGGAGGACTACATACATTCCAGTGGTGTCCCGCGTCCAATAATAGACCGGGTGAGGGTACTGCTGGATCGGATGGTTCTCCCGCAGCTGTCAGCTGACAAACTGAGAGAGCACTTCTCTCTACCAGAAGAATAAGATGAATCCTCTCAGGGAGACGAGGATGGTGGACGGAGCCCATTGGAGGAAGGCGAAGTCGGTGATCAAGAATCGGATCTCGATGATTTCACAGAGTCTCTCGAGGTAACATTTCATGTTTCTTTCCTCAGGGTCTGCTCTCAGGCCATTATCGACCTCTCACGAACATCTAAACTGAGCACGAGGAACTTGTACGTAGACCTCGCTCTCGCCCCTTGGTGGGTGACGATGGAGGACCTTCGGAACTTGCACCAGTGGCTGCGTCCAGTTCTGTGCTTGGCGGGGATACAAAACCCGAGGTGGCTCCTCTAGTATTTCCAGACCATCCAACAATATACAGAGGGCCACGACTCGGGGACCAATCAGTATAAACTCAAGAGAAACACCAGGAGTTCGATCTCCATAAATCTTCTCCACTGAATTCATTGTTTTTCATATGTAGATCGAGCCAACTAACGTCTATGTCCTTCCATGTCCCGTACAGTTCTACGAATGGCATGGGCTGTTGTGGCAAGGTTGGTCGGGATGTCTGGTGGTATCCCTCCTAGGGACATACAGGTGATCGTGGAGATAGTTACCCTACCTTCCCAAACTGCAAGACTCCCTATCATTGGTGGGACCACCGGCAGGGTCGTGCTCGAGGTTATCGAGGTGGAGTCTGATGATAACGATCGACCGGAAGACCCAAGTCTCGCCGTGTCCGATCTGATTCCAGATGCCATTCTTAATACCACACTAGATGCCGACCCCGCTGAATACTTCATGCGTGCGTATCTCGCGTACGAGCCCACTAATTGCGCAAACTGGGATCAGATGGCCTCTGATGAAGAGGATAGTAAAATAGTCTGCCGTTGATCATGGAAGCTGATCACACGCTTCATCAACGACACCCCCCAAGCTCTATGGCTAGACGAAATGGACAGAATTCACTCAAGGTTGCGTGAACTGTGTGCTATGGGAGTGGAAGCTCAACGCCCTCATCTGCTCATCTGAGATCTCATGGAAGAGAAGATCTGGGAGTATGAATGCGGGCTCCGCATGGGCTGGCAGTGGAGGAACGCAACGAACATCAAGAAGCTCCATGAGGCTAAAAACGAAGTCCAACACCTACAGATCTAGGCGGATGAGCACTCAGCCTCTCTCAATACACAATCTGAGTTGATCACACAATTGAGGGCCCAACTGGTAGAGGTGGAAGAGCATGTGAGGCAGGCTTCTAAAGAGATGGCCATCCTTCAGGCTGACATAGAGAGGGCCTGAGCTAAGGTTGATAAATTGTTCCCCGTCGCTGCTGAGGAGGAGTGGGAACTAAGTCGGCGGTAGCAGTTCCTGGACGCCACATGACGAAGGGTGGCGGAGCTAAAGTGCTCTTTTGACAGGGTCAATCCATCCATGGGGGGAGTTGACCCCTGGGTACTGTAATAGTTACAAACCCTTAAATGTACTTTCATGCTTCATTTTTTATTGAATGTCGTAGCATGCTCGGGTTCCATTGTTTGTGCTGGTTCATTTTTCATCCTTACGATGTTTGTGGAATGTCGAGCGACAATTCCCTAATCTTACATGGGTTGGGCCCGATGTGAGAAACAATAGAAAGTTGCCTCATCTCCCCATCCAAACATAGGAGTGGAAACCAAGATTCAGGTATATGGGGTTTGGAAAACCGGTCCCAATTTCTGAAAAATGGGAGATACCTAACTGGAAAATGAAGTTCTCAAAACAGCCAAATTACTGTTTTTCCAGCATGCTCTTGTGCATGAACGGTGCAACGCCAAGGGAACTAAAGTTGGTCCGAACAGATGGGAATAGGATGTGTGAATCATGATACCCATGGTTTGGAACACTACGGGGTGGCGTGACATTGAAGGATAGCTGTTGACTGTGGCGGAAACACAACATCCATATTGTGTTAGCCTAGAATAGGGATAGACAAATTAGGGTCAACCGTTGACCGTGTTCGAATCCCAAGACCTAACTCAAATATCGTCGATCATTATTTCAGAACGTTGGCCTGGGGCAACAGGCAGACCATAGGTCGAGCATCCATACAGTTAGGGGGGTCCTTTCAGACTTGACCAGTCTTCCAGAACGTTGGCCCACGATAGTAGGTAGACCATAGGTTGAGCATCCGTACTGTTAGGGGGTTCCTCCAGACATGATAGAAGACGAGATTCCAAATAAGGGGCATGCAAAGCGTTGGATGCGCAGTGATGGTTTGTTCAAATAGAATCCAACACTCATGATATTACGCCACCATGGTGGGATTACGCTAGATGGGTGCACCGATTTGATCATGGACCATTCCTTTCAGATTGGGCCTCTCTGTAGAGGGGGTCTGTAGCTTCCCAATGTCATCTTGGGGCATCCTGAACATGTTCAGGGTAGAGTTATTGTTTGTATGGCCCCATATGAGGGGTCAAGCCAGGGGGCCGGAAAGGGGATGAACATGACTTATGATTCCTGTGGGCTGGACCCTAGGAGAAATACCAGGGTGTCCCTACGTATCCCATGAGGATGGGAATCAAGCCACACGTATTTATGGAAGCACAATTTTACTTCATGTAGGACAATGACAAACCTGGTTGCACCGGTACATATCCCACCAAAACTACTAAGCCCACATGAGTCGTTCTCGATGTGGGAAACCAGAAGTAATGGGGGACTTTCCCGACATAGGAAGGGGTCGGTTAGGGAGAAGGGACTCTCGGTGAATACCAACCCAATGATGCTAACATGTCTATGTACAGAACCTAGAAACGTGTAGAGGTAGATCCGAGTATGTTGTAATTCCACATGAACACGTGGAAGTGGAAATCTGTGAATCATGACGCTCGGGATTTGTATCACAATGATGGTGGTGTAACGATGGAGGATAACTGTTAACCATGGTGGAAACACAGCATCAATATCACATTATCCTGGAATGGGGACAGATAAATGAGGGTCAACTGTTGACCATGTTCAAAACACAGGACCACGTCACAAATGCTATCAGGGATCCGTAGGGACATCGGCCCGAAATGATTGGAGATCCCTTAGGCCTAGCATCCATGGAGATCCCTTAAGACTATAATCCATGTCATCCGAGGGACCTTTTGGATGTGAAAGAGGATGAGGATCCAAATGGCGAGCTCACGAAGCTTTGTTATGGAATGATATAATGTCTCCATGAAAATTCCACACTTTGGACTCTTTCTCAAAACTCATTTGAATGCGACAACGAGATGTATTAGATATAGGGAGTAGAGTCCTTTCCCATAGGGGGTCTTTATTTAAGGTTGTAGAACTCAGACCATGGGTGGGAGAAAACACAGGACGTACCCAGTGGGGTAATTCAAAAACCTGACATGAAAGGGAATCAGGGTTTCCGACCACCATGTACTTCTCAGAAAGTTGTAAGATGAGGGACCAAAAAGGAGAGTTGAGTTGGGCTTGAGACAAAGTTCAATGGCGTTCCTATGTACCCCATGGGGATGCGGATCAAGATGCACGTAGTTCTTGAAGAGGTCTTAGTTTATGGTCTTAGAACTCAGACCACGAACGGGTAAGGAGATCAGGAAACACATAGTGAAGTGGTTAAAAAAGCCAACGCAGATTAGGACATAAGCCCTACATACCATGTGTTCTCTGGGGAAGTGCTCGAGTCGAGGGACCGAACACAGAAGTTAGGTTGGGCCTGCGGGGAAGTTCCCGAGAACTTATACATATCTCATAAGGATGAGAATCAATCCATACGTAGTACTTGTGGGTGGCACGGTAAGGTACCAGTTCCAAGGAAAAAAGGGAGTGCGGGCGTGGCCCTTGCACCAAAAGAAGCGGAATTCAATAAATCTTGTTTGTCCATTAAGGTGAGTAGTTTTTTTGTGAAGTGACAGGCCTAGGGTAGCAATCCCTGGTGTCGCCATAAGAATCAAGCCGTATTAGGCATTGACAAATGGTATGGAACCTGACCAATACCCAATGTGATTTCCTCTACAATGAGGTCATCACAAAGCAGTGTCGTTTTACGTCGTGCGGGTAGGACGATAATTTCACAGTTTAGGATCATCTGATAGGACCAAGCATGCATTTTAACCTCATGCTGCATAGACTTAGCACGGATGATTCTAGGCAGGGAATGTGTATGGTGTCGTACAACATAACCGACATGGATGGGGACATGATCCCACATCACACCGCACATAGTTCCGAGATAGGAACCTCGGGACAAGGGGCCCAAATAGGGGTAAGAAGGAAAGGGGCATGAGGAAATAGCTCCCAGCTGAGCTGGACTTGGAGAAAAGACGTCCAAGTGACCGATCTCATCCCATGGGGATGAGGATCGATCCGCATATATCCCTCAATGAAGATCTTAGTTTATGGTCTTAGAGCTCGGACTGTGGGAGCCCTGAGGAAATCCGTATTGCACCTTTGTCCCCCTGACATGCAGAGGTGCCCTGAGGGATAGGTCCAAGAGTGTTGATGGTCTCCGACGTTCTACATCATCTATCCCACATCTGACAGTAGGGTCAGACCTTTCCCAACTATTTCATGGAAAGGAAGGGTCTTCGGGAAGAACTTCAAGAACTCTGTCCTATTCCTCATAATCCGGCAGAAGCGCAGACTCAACAGGACCTTCTTGACTATTCAACATGACCAATTTGAATTTGACACTCTTGGTCCTAGACCAGAGTACTCTTAACACATGGGCGAACCACTGAACGGGGTTAAGGGACTCAACTTGGGGGCAACCAAGAGATGGAAGATTCTCGGGGGAAGGAAGGAACTGTTCCAAAAACCCTGTACCGCACCTATATATCCCCCTCATGGGGAGGGTCATGCCATAGGGCCTAGGAGACCGGGGAGATCGGTATATCACTAGAAGGTGAGGCTCTACCCGAAGTCTAGACATTCGGGAAGTCCTATGTATCCCATAAAGATGGGAATCAAGCTACACATAGTTCTAGAGGGTGCCTTTTAATGTCATGCGGGATAGGAAATAAGAGGGATAACTCTTAGAATGGGGTACGCATGGTGCGGCTATTTTAAACCCGATGTGAATGAGGATATAATCCCACACCATGCCCTGCGGTCCCATAGTCAAAGACCCGAAGGCAGGACATAAGAGAAAAATTAGCTGAACTCAAACTGGACACGTAGACAAGAGGTATGGGTGTTCCTACGTGTCCCATGAGGATGGGAATCAAGCCAGACGTAGTTCTGAGGTGATCTTAGTTTATGGTCTTAGAGATCGGAACATGGATGGATGGAAACTTTCCATGTAACTGCAGATCTCAACCCAATCCCTAATCCCATGTGAGTAAAACTCAATGTGGGAAACAAGGGAGGAAGATCCTTATCGCAGTACCCAGAACGTCCACCAAAGGGAAGTCGGTGCAGATCCTCGAAGGACACCTTTAACGCGGTTGTGTTCCCCTAATGCACAGATGCACACTGAGGAATAATATCAAGAATCTCAAAACTCTACTTGGACATGATGAGAATGGAGAAGAATGTGAATCATGTAACCGTCATTTTGGGCTTAATAGGGTTGGCGTGGTGCTGGAGGATAACTATTAACCATGGAGGAAAAACAGTCTCTATATTTCATTATCCTGAAGTGGGAACAACAAATGAGCATCAACTGCAGACCGTATTCGCAACGTGGGATTTTTATCAATTTGTCGTGCGAAACCCTCGGGGGTGTTGTCCCGTAACGGTAGGAGAGCCCTTAGGCGTGGTATCCTGACCGTTCTTGGGGGTCCCTCTGGGGGTAAAAGATGGTGAAATCCCTGATGAATGGGAACACAAAACCTGAAAAGTGGGTACGAATGTGTCCGAATAGATTCTGACATTCCAGGTAACTAAACCAGAGTACCCTTAGTTACATTGGTGAACCGCAGAAAAGGGAAGAAAAAGTGGCTTAGGAGAGAGAGGTATACGACGTGGTCATCACAAGCCTGATGTGAATGATGACATTATCCCACAACACACTATATACTCTCCTCTCTGGGTAAGGGTAGGCCAAGGGGCCGAGGTGGGGTGGGGATTGAAGGGTAAGCCAAGGGGCCAAGGTGGGATGGAGATTTTCGGAAGATAGGGCTAGACCCGAATCCTAGACATTTGGGTGGTCCTACGTATCCCATAATGATGAGAATCAAGACTCATGTAGTTCTAGAAGACACCCATTGGCAGGATACCCTAATGAGGATGTGTACGACGCGGCGAGTAACCCAACGTGAATGTGGACGTAATCCTGCACCACACCGCACAGTCTGGGTAAGGACTTGGGATAAGGGGCCTAAGAAGGCCAAGGGGCCTGAGGTCGGGCCTCGGTCAGGAAGGCCTGACCAGCTTGTAGTTTAATGTCTTGTAGTAAGGATGAGGGCCAGGATGAGGTGTCTCTTCTAGGGAAGTTTGCCGTATGGCGGGTAACCCTACGTGAACGAGGAAGTAATCCCACACAACACCGCACAACCCCATCATAGAGTACCTAGACCAGGGGGCCCGAGAAGGCCAAAGGGACGAAGGCGGATCCTCGATCAGGGAATGTGTATGGTATGGCATATAACCAGCTCATATACTCCCATAAGAGAATCGGGGATAGGGGCTCGACTGTTGGAACCACCAGGAGGGATGTTTTTTTCTACGGGATGGGGCAGAACGAACCACAACACTCAATGTTTGGGGAATCTTCGGGTGGACCTAAAGATCCATGACAACTATTGACTATGTTCAAAACACAGCGTCTCTGAGGTGACCTGTTATGGGAGCAACAAATGAGCATCGACCGCTGACCGCATTTGAAATGTGGGACTTGTATCGTCTTGTTGCTCGACATCCTCGAGGGTGTTGTCCCGAATTGGTAAGAGGGCCCTTAGGCCAAGAATCCATACCATTTAGGGGCCCTTCCATATGAGGAAAGTGATGGAATCCCAGTCAAGGAGTCGGTGAAGCATAGTTGTAGCCATCTACGAAAGAGGTGAACATCTCCATGGAGGGGGACGTACAGCCGTGTCGAGGCAAACTCAATGTGAATTGGTGCGAAAACATGATCCCTTCCATATTTCCTAACCCGAGGGGAAGAATTCTGGCTTTTGGGCTGGGCCAACGGACGAGATGTCTGGGAATTCCTACATATCCCATGAGGATGGGAATCAAGCCATACATAGTTCTTGAACGCCATTCAGTTTAACGTCGTGCGGTGAAGACGTGAGGAGGATAGAAAAACGGGAGTGGGCACATGGTGTGACCCTCATAATCCTTGTATGAGCAGGGCTTAGGAAGCCTACTCTACATCATGCGAGGACCCTCTGAGGAAACTATACCCCAGGGGAACAGTCAAAGAGAAGATCTCAGGGCTGGGCTCAAAACGAAGCATCTGAGCGTTCCTACGTATCCCATGAGGATGAAAATCAATCCATATGTAGTTTTAGGATCACAGTTTAACGTCATGAGGGATGAAATATAGATTAACGTCATATGGGATGAAATGTAGTTTAAAGTCATGCGAGATGGAATGCAGTGTAACATCATGCAGAACAGGATGCAGTTTAACGTCATGCAGGACAGAATTCAGTTTAATGTCATGCAGGACGGGGGACACGTCTCATCTGGGGATGTGTATTATATGACGAGTAACCCGACGTGAATGAGGACATAATCCCCCACAACACCGTTCAATCTCCCAAGAGAGCCTGAGTTAGAGAAGTCCAAGGGGCCTGAGGCTGGGCCTCGGCCAGGAAGGCCTGACTGCCTTGTAGTTTAACATCTTGTATTGAGGATGAATGAGAACTTAGTTTAGGGTCATAGAGCTCGGACCATTTTGAATTTTATTGTCATGTAAGATTCTACTGAGTAGTTTAATGTCTTGACAGACTATGATGTAGTTTAACGTCATGCGGGACGATGTGGCAGTTTAAATTCATGCAGGACTGGACGGTTTAAGGTCATGTAGGACCATCGTGTAGTTCAGGGTCATGTGGGACCATCCAGTTTAAGTTCGTGCGGGACTGTGGTGTAGTTTAGGACCATGAAGGACCAGGGTGCAGTTTAGGGTCATGTGGGACCTGGGTGCAATTTAGGGTCATGCGGGACCCTAGGGCTCAAGAAAAGTATTGCTTGAAGAACATGGCTTTGGTGGGAGGAGTTATGCGCTCACTGTCCATGGTCACCAAGGAGTATGCTCCATTAGGGTAAACCTTATGAATGATGAAAGGTCCCTCCTATTTGGGCTCCAACATGGGTGGTTTTCTGCTAGGGATCATTGGATCTTGGTGGGTCAACACCTGGTCACCTTGCAGAAAAGAGTGAAGGCGAACCTTCTTGTTGAAGGCTCTGGATATCTTATTTGGATGCCTTTCCAGATTGTGTAGGGCACAGATCCTGTTCTCGTCCAGTTCTTCCAATTCAGCTAGATGGATTTCGGCCACATTATTTAGTGCCTGCTGGACATAGACTGCAGTGTGTAATTATAGCAACTGGATCTTGATAGGCAGGATGGCCTCATCCCTATACACCAGAGAATATGGAGTCACCTGGGTGAAATTGCGAGTCGTTGTAAGATACGCCCAGAGGGCATTGGGGAGCTTGTCTGGCTAACTTTTTTTTGGAACCATGGTCTTCTATGAATGAATTGGAGTATGGTTTGTGTTTGTTTTGGCCAAGAAACCTGTGCGCCTATAGTTTTTCAAGATCAGGATGTTGAAAAATATCAAAGGGATAAGTGTCGTGCAAGTATCAGTTGGGTCACGCAAGTGACCTGCGCGCCGAGAAGTGACTTGTACGCCGGTGCCTAGGTGGTCTGGAAACTTGCGCACCTACTATTTTTCATGATCAAAAATTCAAAATAGGTCAAAGGAAAGAGGGTCGCACTAGTATTGGTGTGGTCTCACAAGTGAGCAGTGCGATAAAGGCTATGGTAGATGAGTTTTGCGCCGGAACCTGCGCGTCGAGTGAAGACATGAGCGCCACCACCCAGGGGGTCCAATTTGCCTATAAATAGAGGACCCCCCCTCCTCATTTGTAAAAAAATTCAGGAATTAGAGATTTTTCGATCTCTTGTCATGCAATTGGTTGATTCGCGCAAGTGGTAGTTAGGTCGCGCATGTAGAGGCTGCATGCCGGTTGTTGGATGCGTGACCAAGGTGGTGTGGGAGTTAAAGGTGCAGAGCCGCACAAGTTTGGAGTTGTAGGAGGCAGTGTCGCACAGGTGTATTGGTGTCACCTGCGCAACAATTTTGTTGCGCGAAAGTGACTAGTGCGCCATTCTTGAAACTTACGCGCTGGTCTTAGAGAAGCATTCCATGTGAGGTTGTTGTACGCTGGTCCTTTTGAAGCTACACGAAAACTTGAAGATTTATCGATACCTTCGGTGAAAAGGGGGATTATTATACGAGATAAAGTTGGACTTCAACAGAGAATCTACATTCAACAAAGGATGCATTCTTTTGCAATGATGAAGACACCTTTATGTCTTTAAACTGAGTGTGACTTCACCTAGGTTAGTGAGCTAGGGGAAGTCAACGGGACTGACCCGAGGGAAGCAATGAGCTATCCCTAAACCTTTGTAAAGGTAGTGAGCCTGGGATAGAGTGTCTATTCTCTAACCTTTGTAATCCACAACTAGTGAAGATTAGTAGAATTTGGTACGACCAAAAACTTGTTGGCGTATGCTCCTTGGAAGTATCCCTTAGAGGGGAACCATGTCAAAATTGCTCTGTCATTTCTTTGCATGTGAATGTTTCATTGTTATCGTATTCTTCATATAGGTTTAACTAGTTTCTACCAACATGAAAACAAGATCCTTGTTTTTAAAAGAAAAAGTGGTCACCCTGATTCACCCCTTCCCTCCCAGGGTGTCCCTGGGTCCTACAAGTGGTATCAGAGGAAGGTTACTGGTGTTAGACCTGTCTTTTGTCGCAATGGAGAATACAATCAATACTAGGGGAGTACCTTTCTTCTATGGAAGTAATTTTAAGATTTGGAATAACAGAATGAGATCTCATCTAATATCCCTTGGAATGGAAGTTCTGTTTTCCACTGTGCAAGGTATACATATCACTGATCCAATAGGTCTGGCTTTGACTGATGGAGACAGGAAAATTCTTGATGCAGATGCTAAAGCTCAAAATGCACTTCCTACATCCCTTTCTGATCAGATCTATATAAAGGTAATAAATTTCACCTCAGCAAAATCCATGTGGGATAAAATCTAAAATATTTATGAAGGAGATATAAAAGTGAAGGAGGAAAAATTACAAGTCCTGCATAATCAGTTCGATGATCTGAAGATGCATCTAGACGAGAATGAAGACACATTATCCAATCGAATTACTAAAGCGGTTGGAGCAATTTGGGGTCTCGGCGAAGAAATCAAAGACATTGATATAGTAATGAAAATATTAAGAAGACTTCCACCCATGTACAATGCAAAGGTGTCATCCCTTGAGGAAAGAGATCTTTCCAAACTTTCTATGGATGATCTACTGAGTAGCTTGTTAGCATATGAAATGAGATTCAAACAAGAAGATTCTACGAATCGTGTGAGCAAGGAAATGGCGTTCATGGCCATGGATAAACTGAAAATTTCAAAAAATAGTAGCTGTGAAGATGACGAAGAAATAGAAATTCGTTCTCTCATTGAAAATAAGTTCCAGAAGGGAAAAGGGAAATTTAAAGGGAAGTTACCTCTCACATGTTTTAGTTGTGGAAAAGTTGGGCACATTGCCTCTCAGTGTTTAAGAAAGATTAATGATGAAGATACTGAAGATGAGAACATCGAGAAGCCTCGAAAAATATTTTTCAAAAGAATAGACTTCAAATATGAAAAGAAAATTCAGAGGAAGAGTTTTGTCTGTGAAGAGGAAGATTAGGATACTGAATTTTGTAAAGAAGAAGAAACCGAATTTAAAATAGGAAAGCATGCTTCCATGATGGATATGGATGAAAAGTCATAACCCATGATCAATATAGACAAATACAATCAGATTAATTATAATGGTGATTCAAAGACTTGAATTAAGGGTGATTTTTCCAAGATTGAGAATAAATGTAAGAGATGGAACAAGTGGAAGGAAATGGTGGAAGAATCATAAGAATATGTTGATGAGCTTGAAGCAGAGATTGAATGACTAGAAGAACTAGTGAGAGTTCAGTCTTCAATCCTTGAAAGCACAGATGATGTAGTGGAACTGAATCTTAAAATTTAAGAACAACCAACGGTCATAAATGAACTTTCATCCAGATTGGAAGAGAAGTCCAAGACTGTTGAGGTACATGAGAAAGAAGTTGTTACTCTTAAAAGTAAAATTGAATGTCAATCAACGACAAATGAGGGCAAGGAGAAAATTTATTTCGGAAGATTATAAGATGCAGAATTACTAGAAAGAGCCAAGTGTGGATTAGATGGGGTTGGAAAAATATTAAGTGATCAAATACCCTCTTGTATGGGAATGAGTGGAATTGGATGTGAAGTTGAGACATCAAATGCTGGAAGTAATGAAAGACAAAAGAAAGAAAAGATGAAGGTTGAACATGATGAAACATTACCTGAAATTTTGATAAAGAAACCCCCAATCCAAACTAAATTAAGAACTGAAAATTATCCTCAAACTTTCAGAAATGACAGGAAGTTCAACTATTCTCCCAAGGAAGAAGGAATGAGGAGAAATTCAAGTGAAAAGTCATTTCCTCTCATGAAGTGTCAGTTCTGTGGTTATCTAGGACATACCATGTCATACTGCGAAGAGGCAAGGAGCTACTTGAATGGAGAAGATCTGGGAAGTCAAAAAAGAGACCGATTTCATATCCTCCATCTTATAGAAGAAATAGATTCTATGGCTACTGTTTTAATTGTTCTAACTTTGGCCATAAATCTATGTGTTGCAGGAAGATGTACGATAGGAGAAATTCATACAACACTCAAAGATGGGCCAGTTTTCATTTTCCTGATGATGTTTTTCTCACAAAAAGTTTTTCCCCTACGGAAGAAGATTATGGGTATGAAGAATCATATTATGTGGAAGAAATTATTAAATAGCCATCAGTATCCTATGCTCAATCCAATATCTCATGGTAAGAAAAGAAGAAGATCGAGAAATCCAATCTTGCAGAACTATCCCTCAAAGCTACAAAGAGTAGCATCACCTAGATCCTTGATATTTGATGCTCTTCCTATATGATGGGAAATGATGACCTTTTGAAGAACATTGAAAAAGAAGGTTGATGGAACCGTTTAGTTTGGTAATTATGGTGCTTTGAAGATTAAAGGCGGTGGGTATATTGCTCTTGCCAACAGAGAGTTGAAGAAGAATGAAGGTCTTTATGTGGATGGTCTACACCACAATCTCCTTAGTATAAGTCAACTCTAAGACTCAGGGCTCATAGTAACCTTCCATCAAAAAGGCTGCACTATAAAGGTAAAAACAGGGACCTCTCTTATGAAAGGCTGTAGAACAGATGGAAACTTATATCAGGTTGACAACCAAGTGAACTCATGTTATTTTTCAGTTGAAGAAGAAAACAATTTTTGGCATCAGAGGCTGGGGCACATTAACCACAAGACATGGAAAAGATATCTAAGCTGAAAATAGTCATGGATATCCCCATTCTGAAATGTGAACGTGAAAAGTCTTCTGATGCTTGCATTCGTGGGAAGCTGGTCTGTAGTTAATATCAGCAAAAGAAGAAAAGGGAATCGCATCTTCTTGATCTCATTCATACAGATGTATGTGGCCCAATAAATATTGATGGAACCTACGGAGAAAGGTACTTCATCCTTTTCATTCATGAATTTAGTAGAATGGGTTGTGTAATGGTGATTCACAGAAAGTGACAAGTACTTGATTTCATGAAAACTTATCACCGGATTTCCAAGAATGATACTGGACGAACAATAAAAGTCCTACGATCTGATAATGGAAGATAATACATGTCAATTGAGTTTGAAAATTACCTATAAAAACATGGAATACAGCATGAGGTAGATGCTGTAAGAACTTTACAAACAAATGGAGTTGTTGAGCATCGGAATCGATAGGTCAACAATATGGCCATGACTATGCTGATTGAGAGTGGTATCTCTCGCCATTAGTGGAAGGAGTCTGTGAAAGCTACAATTCACATTCAGAATCGAATAGGGATTTATTTGAGAGAAACAAAGACACCACACTAATTGTGGCATGGAAGGAAGCCTTAGTCGAAATACTTTTGTGTTTTCGGAAGAAAATGTTTCATCTGAAATAAAGAAGTAAATCAAGGTATATTTGGAGACAATGCTGATGAAGTAATTTTTCTTGGATATCCCATGAATAGAAAAGCCTACAAGTGTTTCAATAAATGCTTCAGGAGGATTGTGGAAAGCAATGATGTTAAGTTCATTAAAGGGAAAACCCTTAATGCTTCAAATAATACCTATGATGATGAGATATAAGATGATAATGAATGTGAACATGGAGTAAATACAAATACTGAAATAGAGGAAGGTGTACAAAACACTCAAGTCTCATATCAAGATGTAAACTCAGAAGAAGAATCTAAAGAACAAACTGTGACTGGAGAGATTGTGACTAAACCTCGCTTGAGAAATCAAAGAGTTGAGATTGATCCATCTAACATAATCGGGGGTAGGAGTGCACCCACAAAAACAAGGAGGATGAGGAATAATGTAGAATCCGCATTTCTGTCAGCCGTGGAGCCATCCTCATTTGAAGAAGCTGCAAAAGATGAATCAGGGGTAAAAGCCATGAATGAAGAGTTAGATCGGATTGACAAGAATCAAACATGGGATCTTGTCCAGATACCCGAAGGTCACAATGTGATTGGTACCAAATGGATCTTCCGAAATAATTTTGATGAACATGGAAGTGTCATCAGAAACAAGGCATGACTGGTATGTAAAGGATACTTCAAGATTAAAGGCATTGATGTTGAAGAAACCATTGCTTCAGTAGCTAGACAGGAGTCAGTCAGGCTTTTCCATGCCATGGCACTCCAAAGATGATATAAAGTGTATCAAATGGATGTCAAGATAGAATTCTTGAATTTTTTTACTCGAAGAATAAGTCTACATTGGACAACCAGTGGGTTTTTTTCTAGGTACAGATGAAACAAAGGTCTGCAAACTAAAGAAACCTCTATATAGTTTGAATCAGGAACCACAGGCGTGGTACTCATGGCTGGATTCGCATCTCAAGATGCTAGAATTCAAAAGAGGATGAGTAGATCACAATATCTATGTGATGAATTCTCCAAAAGATCAATTCATGGTTCTAGTCTATGTTGATGATATCATATTTGGTGGCAGCAGGTAGAAATCAGTTGATGAATTTTCCTATCACATGAAATCATAATTTGAAATGTATATGATTGGGGAGCTCACATATTTCTTGGGGTTGTAAGTGATTCAAAAGAAGGAATACACTTTCATTTCTCAAGAAAAGTATGCAAGAGAGCTGTTGAAGAAGTTTAATATGGAAGACTCCAAACCAATGTAAACTCTGATTGCAGTTGGAACTAAACTTGGAAAGCATGAGGATGGGACCTATGTAGATCCCACCATGTATAGAAGGATCATTGGAAGCTTACTGTACCTAACAACGACAGTTCCAGATATTGTCTTTGTTGTATGTCTTGCAGCCTGTTTTCAGAGTAATCCATAATAGGAACATATGGAAGTAGTAAAAAGAATCATGAGGTATATTCAAGGTACTCACAATTGTGGCTAATACTTTTCTGTAGGAAGTGACAATGAATTATCATCATTTTCTAATGCTGACTGGGATGGTGATGTAGTGGAAAGAAAGTCCACCCGTGTTGGAGCATTCTATATTGGGAATAAATGTGTTGGTTGGTTAATCAAGAATCAGGAAAGTACTTCTCTTAGTACTGCTGGAGCTGAATATATCTCTGCCACAAAGGCATGCACTCAACTGTTATGGATGAAGCAACAACTAAAAGACATTGGTGATGAGGTGATGCAACCCATGGTTATTTACTGTGATAACAATAGCACAATTGATCTTATGAAGAATCATGTTCCCCATTCTTGTACAAAACATATTGAAATCAGGTATCACTTTATCAAAGAAAAAGTTGAGCAAGGAGTGATTATAATGGACCATGTGAGAACTGATGAGCAAGTGGCTGATATTCTGACCAAGCCACTATCAGTAGTAGTGTTTAAGAAACATCGGTTGAACCTCGATGTTAAGCCACCTCCCATTGCATAAGGAAGTTATTAAAATCTCCTCTCCCCATTTATGATAACTGTTTTTATCTGTTTATGGATGTGATGCAGGTTTATGGGGGAGATACTATCCAGGGGGAGTATGGTTTGAGCTGAACAATGAAAAAATTACCGGTCGTTGGGTTTCTTGTCAATGGGGGAGAAAGGAATAAATTCAGGCTTATTAAGTCAAGTAATGCATTTGTGATGAGAAGAATGAGAAGTAATACATTGTTCATGTAATGCTTCATGAATGTTCGACAAGTAATGCTTCTGTGATGAGAAGAATGAGAAGGAATAAATTGGTCGTGTAATGCTTCTTGGGCTTCATTGAGAATTCAAAAACACTGGAACTCAATTCAAGCTTCCTCTCTTTTTTTTTCTACACCGAGCATTGATCACGTAGACATAGAGTGTTGGCTGAGTTGACTCTTGCGATTTTGGTTTGCACAGGGTTGCGGATCTATTGAATTTATTTTCTGATTGCCAACAAACCCAAAGGGGGAGATTATTGGAACCATGGTCTTCTATGCATAAATTGGAGTATGGTCTGTGTTTATTGTGCGGTGGTGTCTAGGAGGTCCAAAAGCTTGTGTGCCTATAGTTTTTCATAATCAAAACCTCAAAATAATGAAAAGTAAAGAGGGTCACACAAGTATTGGCGTGGTCGTACAAGTGAGCAGTGCGACAGAGGCTTGGTCGGATGAGCTGCGCGCCGGAACCTGTGAGCTGAGGGAAGACATGCGCGCCACCACACATGGCGTCTAGTTTGCCTATAAATAGAGGACCACCCCTCCTCATTTGTAAAAAAATTCAAGACTTAGATATTTTACGATATCTCGTCACGCTAGTGGTTGAGTTGCGCAAGTGGTAGTTGGGTCGTGCATTTAGAGGTTGTGCGTCGGTTGTGGGCTGCGTGACCAAGGCGGTGTGGGAGTTAAAGGTGCAAAGCCGCGCAAGTTTGGAGTTGTTGGAGGCATAGTCACGCATGTGTGTTGGTGTCACCTGTGCTCCGATTTTGTACCATGCAAGTGACTTCTGCGCCATTCTTGAAACATTTGCGTTGGTTTTGGAGAAGCACGCCAGGTGAGGTTATTGTACGCCGGTCCTTTTGAAGCTGCACGAAAACTGGAAGATTTTCCGATACCTTCAGTGCAAAGAAGGATTAGAATAGATGACAAAGTTGGACTTCAACAGAGCATCTACATTCAACAGAGGATGCATTCTTTCGCAATGATGAAGAGACCTTCACGTCTATAAACTTATTGTGACTTCACTAAGGGCAATGAGCCAGGGGGAGTCAATGGGAGTGACCAGAGGGAAGCAATGAGCTATCCCTAAACCTTTTTAAAGGCAATGAGCCTGGGACATAGTGATTGTTCCTAAACCTTTGTAATCCACAACTAGTGAAGATTAGTGCTATTTCGTACGACTGAAAACTTGTCGGTGTATGCTCCTTGGACGTAGCCCTTAGTGGTGAACCAAGTAAAAATTTCCCTGTCATTTCATTTCATGTGAATGTTTCATTAATGATCATATTATTCATACAGGTTTAAGTAGTTCCTACCTATGTGGGAACAAGATCCTTGTTTTTAAAAGAAAAAGTTATCACCCTGATTCACCCCTCCCCTGTCAGGGTGTCCCAGGGTCCTACACTTTTCTTGTTCTGACCAACCATTTTCTGCAGAATGTTAGAGAGAGTTTTGTTGAATGCCTCAATCATCCCATTTTCATGTGCATGATAGCGAGTGGTGTGGTTTGAATAGATATTGTACTTGGCATACAATTTCATCAGCTCGGCTTCTCGGAAGTTGGTGCCGTTATCAGTGAGGAAAATGTCAGGGACTCCAAACTGGTGGATGATTTTGGAGCTCATGAAGTCAACGATGGAATGGGCCTTGACCTATTTGAGTGGAACTGCCTCCGTCCACTTGGAGAATAAATCTGTAGTAGTCAGGATGAACCTACACTGGCGCACTGGCGCCGGTGGATATGGTCCCACGACATCGAGTCGCCACACCGCAAATGGACAATAGTACTTGGTGGAGTGGAGAGGCACTGGCAGCCAATGAAGGAAGTTAGCATGAACTTGGCATGCGTGGCATATCTTGGCAAAAATCAATACAATCATGTATCATAGAGGGCCAGAAGTACCCCAGTCTCCAGATCTGATGGAACAGCATTGGCCCAGCCTGGTGGGCACTGCAGGAACCGGCATGAAGCTCTTGCATGACCTGAGAAATCTAGTCTCCTTGAATGCAACGGAGGATAACCCCATCAAAACCCTGCTTATAGATGATCCGCTCAAGACTAGACCACTTTGAATGGTAAACTGCAATGCGCGGTGTCATATTCGCTGGCACTTGGCCTGATCATCCGAGAGGCAACCGTTTTGGAGATACTCGATAAAAGGTGCCCTCCAGTCGGGAGTGGCCTCAACCAGTGCATCTGAAGAACATGGGGCACCTGATGTGGGGGGTCCGACAGCAAGACGGCTTATCCGTAGTCCACTGTCATCTTCTGAGTTGACGGGGGTGATGAATCTCCGGTGTGCCACATGTATAATCAAATCCTCCTACTAGGGTTCTGCGAGTGATGCAGCTAGGCTGGACAGAGCATCCACACGACCATTCTGTGACCGAGGAACATGGGTGACCTATGGTCGAGAAGGGAACTGGGCCATTAAATAGAGGGTGCAATCCAACAATGGCACGCGCTCTGTCTTTCTGACAACATAGTTTCCATTGAACTTCTTGATGACTAGTTCGGAATCCCCTTTTACGTGCAAATGGGGCACATCGATCTCAAGGGCCAGCTCGATGCCGGTGATGAGAGACTGATACTCTGCCTCATTGTTGGTGAATCCTTCTGACAACAAGAATGAGTATGATAAAACAGCTTGCACCGAGGTGATGAAGACAATACCGAGACCCACTCTGTTGATCTTGGGATCATTGAGCCTCTCACCAGTGGGGGTCTGGGAGGCACCGTCGAAGTTCATTTGCCAACATGAGACAGCATGGTCGACTGAGAGGATTGCCTCATCACGAAAATTTAGATCCAGGTATTGATATGCAGAGGTTGGATGGGCATCTAGGAAGTATGCCAATGCCCATCCTTTGATAGCCTTCTGAGGCACGAATCTGATGTTGAACTATTGGAGGATCACCGCCCACCGCGCTAGTCATCCAGTCATCATGGGACAGTTCATAATGTACTTCAGTGGGTCTACCCAAGAGACCAAATGTACATTGTGGTGCTACAGGTAATGCTACAATTTCTGTAGGAAAAAAATGAGCACAATGAATCTCTTCTCAAAAAGGGAGTATTTGGCCTCCATATCGAGGAGCATGCAGCTGAGGTAGTAGAGGTTGTTCTCTGTCCCCTCATTGTTCTTCTGGGCGAGCAGGGAACTGAGAGACTATTCCAGAGTGGTCATATAAAGGATCAGTAGCTTTTCGGCAACCAGTGGCATCAGGAACGGAGGCTGGAGTAGATACTGATTGATTTCCTCGAAGGAGGCCTCACACTCATCATCCCATTCATAGGTGGAGGCTTTCTTCATGAGCTGGAAAATGTTCTTACACTTTCTAGCCAGATTCGTAATAAACCAGTGTATGTAGGCTAAGTGGCCTTGGAGACCTCAAAGATCCCAAATATTGATCAAGGGAGGCATTTGGCTGATGACCTTGATTTTATCAGGGTCGATCTCAATTCCATGGTATCTGAAAACAAAGCTAAGAAGCTTTTCAGAGGTGACCTCGAAAGCACATTTAAGTGGATTTATCTTCATTAGGTGGGAACGGAGGAAACCAAACACTTTCACAAGGTCCTTGGGATGGTCCTAGCACTGGAGAGATTTGACAACCAGGTCATCTACATAGCACTCCAGTGATGTTCGGAGAATCGGCTTGAATATGCGGTTCATGGCCCGTTGATAGGTGGCACCTGCATTTTTCAGGGTGAAAGGCATAACCTGATAACAGAAAGTACCTTGGGGAGCCCTGAAGGCAGTGGACTCCTCATCTTCAGGGGCCATCCGAAGCTGGTTGTACCTCGAATACCCATCCATGAAGGAGAGGGATTGGAACCCATTCGTGGCATCAATCAACAACTCTATCACTGGATGGGGAAAATCATCCTTCGGAAAGTGGTGATAGGGATCGCGGATGTTGATACAGACTCTAATCTACCCGTTCTTCTTCCTAACTAGCATAGTGTTGGCTAGCCACCTGAGGTGCTATACTTCCTTAACGAAGTTGGCTTTGATAATCTTGTCAACTTCAGCCTCAACCATGGCACCATGGTATAGGTGCATCTTTCTGGGAGGCTCCTTAAACCAGTGATGGTTTGTCAGGAGGCCAAGGCGGTGGACAGAGGATATTGTCCTAGAATCTCATCATAACTCCAGGAAAACACATCACAGTGTTGTTTGAGAAAATCCACGTACCGCTGCTGCTCCTCGAGAGACATGGTGGCACTGATCAATGTGGGTCTCGGATCTGCCTCGCTACCAATGATCACCTATACCAGTTCATTGACTGTGGTAGAAACCCCTTATTCAAAGGTGGGGGAGCATCCTCTAGGTCCTCTTCTCCACTTGTGGAGGGACCTTCTGTGAGGGGAGTTGTTTTCGCCCCACTAGACTCTGATTGGAGGCTGGTGCTTGCCTGAGCGGCAGTGGTCATCACGTCAGGAGACTTATGCGCCGCCGAGACCATAACGATGAAGGCGGTTGATCCAATCCCATCTGGACTTTGGCCCATGGGGCCACGCATGATAATATCAAATTATTAGTGGAACGTCGGCATGAGCCGGTTGATTCCATCCCAGTGGAAGAGACATGTATGACGTACCATTGTTGCCATGAGCCTGACATCCCGATACCGTACAGAGGTAGGAGGTTCCAGGATCACTTGAGCCTGGTTAGTGTATGAGTACGAGGTGATTTTCCGCCATCAGTTGGACCTATGAATATGCCTTCCTCTTGTTCCTGAAACAACAAAACACTTCCCCATGTCTGGGGTTGTGGCCTCCAACCGATGGATCAGAAAGATGTTGGCATCATCCAGACCTGCCCAGGGATCACTTGTGACCTTGACGGGTTCATCCCCACTTGACATAATTTGCTTATCCTTCCTCTGGTAATAGTCAGCGTCCAGATAGCGGGCTTCACAAGAGGAAAAAGGATACACATCTCCTTGGAGCATGCCTACTCGACCATTGAGGGAGTCTTTATGGAAATGGTGACACGACGAAGGGAACGCTGCATGCAGATGGAGCAATGTCCTTCCCCTCAATGTGTTGTATGCGGTGTCTTAGGAGCCAACTATGAATTTGGTACTGTAAATTAGGCCACCGAACTGTGTTTTCAAATATATCATACCAACCGAGGTTTTATCGGTCCTGTCATATCCCTGGATCCTTAGGTCAGAGGGAGTTAGATCATCCTCAGATAAACCCATCTTTCACAGTGTCCGAGTCGAGATTAGGTTAATCCCAGAGCCTGTGTCAACAAGACAGCAGCATACTTCCACGCAACTGAACAAGCCAGTGATGTATAGTGGATGAATGTTCCCCTATATGGGAGGGTCTTCATCTTCACTAGAGAACGGGATAAATGCCTGGAATTCTGCATTCTCAATTGCCTTGGTGTGGAAGGCTTCTGCAACTGCTACCTCCATCTCAAACTAGAGGGGGCTCCTTAGGGCCTCGAAAAGTGCCTCACACATTTCAGATGATAGGTGAAGATCCTAAAGGATAGAAAATCTCACTGGAATGTTGGCAAGGTTCTTCAGAAAGTCATACTTCCCGGCTAGACGCGAGCATCTGCTTACAGGAGGCCACTCTTCAATTGGAGACACGGTGGGCCCTGCCCGCTGGACCGACGGCTGGCTGGTGCTGGGTACATCCTGCTACCTACTAGTTGAGGCTTGAATAGTAGCTGCTGGATGAGGACCAGACAACTGAGATTGGCCTGTAGGGGTAAATACCGGCCGCTATACAGATGAGGCATCTCTGCCTGATCTAGTAGCACAAACGGAGGTGGAGGTAGATCTGAGGGCACCAGATGAGGAGGTTGCGCATACTGAGCTCTGCACTGGGCCTGCTTTCTGGATTCAGTAGCATGCATGTCCTGGTTGAAAGCACCCACTGACGTGCCTTGGGGACCCATGTGGTCGCGGTTTTGCTGACGTTGACATCGGCTGGGGATGTTGGGTAGGCTCACATGGAATTCCCCTTCGTCGGGAGTCATATCGGGATTTACCAGCTCCACGGTATTAACCGAAGCGTACCCCTGACTGTCGCTTTACAAATCATCCACCTCTGGGTGGATTTTGGAAGGGATCCCCATCTTAGGGGTCATGAAATCACTGAGAGTGCGGGGTGAGGATGGTAGTGGTGGAGCGCGTTGCTTCTTCTTGCACCACTGCTGCTTTCCCTTCTAGGAAGAGGTCGGCTGAGACGACGACGCAGAGGTACCAGTCACATCTTCTAAAGGCTCTTGTCGATTCAGGTATGCTTAAATGATACCATGGGCATGGGTGATGGTTTTATGGGCCATCCAGTCGCCGTACTTCTGGGACTCACGACTGGGCACCTGCTGCCACTCGCCTTTGTCGTTGCTACGACTTTCTGACCTGACAAAGACACCATCCACTTGTGTCAGAGCCGGGACCAACATGACTATGTTGTTCTCGACCTTTTCTTGGAGCCAGTCTTTAATTACATAGAACTACTTGAGGGTGTCCCCCATGATCCGATGATAGGGGCAGTAGTTGGGGCGATCGGTGAGATTCGCCTCTACCGGCCTTCTGTACTCGGGTAAACGCACAATCCCCTGCTCTTGGGCACTTAGGAAGTAACCGAGGACCTGATTCTCATTGAATGAGTAAATCTGGTTCCTTATTTTCGGATAGGGGGCTCTGGGAGCTTGGACCTGACAAGGGGACCACTGAGGAGGCAAAGCCTGATTGTCCCACCTAGGTGGTGGTGGCGCATTGTGTAGGGGAAACTATCAATTCTGAGGTGGTCGCTGCTGGGCAGGAGGTTATGCCAGAGGTAGAGGGCCTTTGCAAGGATGCAGATCCGGTGCTACTAGCATCAATACTAGGTACCTAGGGGATTCTATTTGGGCCATTGCGGCGGGCTCTGTTCTGGCAGCCCTTCTGGATGGGATCACAGGGGGAAGCAGACACGCTTGACCAACCTATTGCAGAGCTTCCTCAAGGAGTTGGGCCTTACTTGAGAAGTCCTGGAACCCTCTGGGGTAGTTCTGGGTAATCAGGGAAGGAAGCAGTTCTGTTTTGACATTCCTTACGCACATGGTCAGCAATTTCTCCAGAGTCAGTGGCATGTCGAGGGAGTATGTAAGCCCCTTCCTCCGAGAGATGATATCCGTGACTCGCTAATCCGGCCTTTGTTTGCACATGAAGAGTTCTAAAATGCTAGTATTTCGCGTTCTAGGGCTGAACTGGTATAGGAATTGTCAGTGGAGATCTTTCCAGCTGGTCATCGATCCAATAGGGAGCTGGTTGTACCAAACGAATGTAGGGCCCTCCAATGTCTGCACAAAACATTGGAGCTTGGTAGCTTCCTGCTGTGCTGGGGTCCCCAACATGGGGCCACACCTAGAGGAAAAGTGGGCCAAGTGCTGCAGCAGGTCCCATGTCCTGTTAATGGGAGAGAAAGTGGGATTCCAAAAACCTGAAGGTGCAGGAATATCATCCACCCACGCGGGATATGGCTTGCCATCTGGTGGGACTGCCACCTGCCGCGTTTCCAACGCCTCGAGACGGGCGATGAGTGCTACTATAGGATCATCCGGGTGGGCGGTCCCTATCATGACGTAGATCCTTAACCATGAGTGCATTTTCGAGCTCTTTGACATGGTAAACGGCTTCAATGGCTCGTGGAGCAACTGGCGGAATGGCCTGTAGGGCTACTGGGGGAACCCGTGCAAGATTCCTTGGATTGCGTCACCGTTCAGGAAGGTTTGGCGAGACATATCGCACCCTCATGCCGTGAGTTCTGGCTTCTTCCCTGTCTGTGGGAGTAACATGATCAGGGTTTCCCGGAGGAATCTCGCCGGGGGGAAGTTGTTCCTACCCCTGCTACCCAGGCTTAGGATCACCATAGTCGGGTCGCCGCTCTATAGCGCGTTCGACCAAGAGTTCATTGACCAACCTCTTCTGCTCAGTGAGTTGTTGGCGCAACATAGGCTTCTCAGGGTCTTCGTCCATTTTCTACACTGAGGCGGATGGGTCGAATTTCCTGACAGCTCCGACATGTTCTTTACCCTTACCGGCATTCCGATGGAGTACCATCGACTCGGTGGTTGCAAGGAGGCCTAGGAGGTTCCTCTGCTGACGAGTAATCCTCCCTGATGGGTCCAACAATGGTGGTACACCCTCATGGGGTAAGTCTCCATCCAGAAACTCTATCTCATCCTCCTTGTCCACTATGTCGTCCATGTGGAATGTAACCCTTCTTGGGGGCATGTCCTCAAAGTCGCATAATGAATCGGGCTGCCGCCAGATGGGATAGAATAGGAGGGTGGCATACTATCCCCAACCACAGACTTGCACATGGGGGTAGCTTCCCTGATGATTTTTTAGAGTACCTTGAAACTCTGAATGCATTTTTGTTGGAGGGCGCTCTGGAGACCCGGTGGCTCAGGGCACTAGGCCATGGGGAGTGCGACCAAATCAACCAGATGGCATTGCATGCCGATTTCCTCAAAGTGCACTTGGATCTTGGGGTACATCGCCCGATCATAACGAAGACGGATGTGCATCGCCCATAGGGTTTGACGGAAGCACTCGACTTCCTCTGTGATGATGGATTCCAGCGCATGAAAGTTCGATGCTACCGCCGGCAGAACTTCTCCGGGAAGTGATCCATTTCTAGAATGATCCAAAATTTTCTAGGCTCGGATTCAGGGTCTGGCCCCGTATTTTCCCACTTGTCAATCGGAGGTGGATGGGGAACTGGTAGAGTTACTCAGGCAGGCCTATGGGACAGTAAATTGGGTGGCAGAGAATACGGGGAATGAGCTAACTGGCCGCCGAATTCTGGGCCATCCACCGAAGAGTGCGGTGACCTGACCACAATGTCCTTATACGACGGGCTGACAACCACAACTTCTGGTATAGGGATACAGTTACCGATGATGGGTCACACTTTTGTTCAACTACCATCATTCCCCAAAATAGCTCTCCAGGATCTATGGTCGAGGTAGAGGGTTCCCCTGGTGAAAAAGGTGGTGACTGCATGGTTGGAACCTATGGGACTCCCATAATTTCATCCTCCTGGATGTACCTGCAAAGAGAGGCAGGAATCCAGTGGACTTTGCATTCTAGAAGGATGAGGCTGACACGCCTTGTTCCTGCCCCGGCCCTTGACATAGAGGAATGTGGGGAGGGTTCCACTGCTTAGTCACATTCTGCTTCAGAATCAGAGAAGTGAGACGGTTTGATCTCCATCCGGGCCTTCCCATGATTCTTTTTGTGGCAGCGATGACCTGCCCTCCAACCCCTAGATGGCTCCTCTGGACAAGGCCGATTCCCGACATGTAGTCTCGGGGCCGCACTGGTGCTAGAGAGGAGAGGACATCTGCTTGAGACAACCGGGGTGCGAGGGTCACTGGGACAAATGTCGAAAGAAACATGGGGAGGACCTCCATGAACAACACCTGAGTGGGCGAAACCTCCATTGGAATCGGCGGGAGCATGGGGAGGACCTCCATGCTTGTTGCGGGTGTAGAGAGGTTGACCTTCACCCCTCTTGTTTCCAGGTCGAGGAGGACCTTCACTAGCAGCGGAGATAACGTAGGGAGGATACCCGTGCTGGAGAGGGACTGGATGGACAATGTATTCACATCGACAGTCGGGGGCAAGAGACGGGACTCCATAGTTGGTGTGGTGTGCATGGGAGAGGCTTCCGTGTAGAGTATCACTGCCGTGGGGCAGGTCTTCACTTGATATGGGGCAGCATGGGGCATACCTCCATGATGAGTTTCAGAGTAGGGAAGGACCATGCTCTGTGGAGTAGTGGTATGGGGAGGACCTCCATACGGGGTGACATCACTGCGGGTTGGTTCACGGAGATCACCACTCGTGCCTGCAACTCGGAGAGCCAACCCAGCCTGCCCGTGGGGTGGTTAGGGCCTTGATCCCGATTGGGTATAATAGTTCCCCTGATCAGTGTGTGCAGGGACTTTGTGATATGCATTAACGGTGGCTCGGGCCATAGTAGTGGTCGATGTTAACGCCCCTTGGCGGGTGTCCTCAGCTCGGGCCCAACACTGTCGTCGGGTCAGGCGAGCTGGTGCGGGTTATGCAGGGGCACAACCTACCTTATTTTCTTGAGAGGCCGGATGGCGGTGCTGACGTGGTCAGGTGGGGGCCCTCAATTGGAGTCCATAGATTGAGACTCTGACCGGACAGAGCCGGGCATCACCCACCTCATCAACGTAAGGCTGGGAGTCGTCAACGTGTTTCGGGGAAAGGCTCCCACAACGATTTAATGTTGGGGTGGGGAGAAGGGGATCCCTACACGGTCCTCGAAGGTGGAATTGGTGGCGGGGCCTAGATGCCTCCAGGTCCACGTTTTCCATATCTTGGGTTGGTATTACTCCCTCCTCCTCATAACGACGTATGAGGTCGTTAATCAGCCTTCATTGGATGGATTCCGATGAGGAGATGGGGCGTGGGCTCCCCACATTCGTGGATGCAGACGCCGTTGTGGCAGCAGTGGAGCCACACAGAGCAGATGTACTGGTGTTTCCCCTACCCCTGCGTAGGTGGGTGGGCGTTGATCATGTCCCTGTAGCAGCAACTTGATTCCTGAGAAGTAGGGAGATTAACTTATCTGCACTGCGAGGAAACAAAATCGACAACCAGTTCCCCAACACCATTCCGTCTTCCATGGCCGGTAAGAGGGATCCATGTTGACAACGTTGCAGAACGAAATGCCCCACATTCTACTGCCCCAACTTCTGGTGAGTTTCATGCCAGGCCTACTATTTTCTTGGCGGGACCCGGTTCCGAATATCTGGATTCTGTGAAATGTCAATCTACTAATGTCTCAAGCACTACAAATCTCCACATTGAGGAGAAGATTTCACGTCGGGTTCAAAATTTCTGTTTCGGAAGCTTTTGTTGGGGCATGCACATCCATCCGCTTGGGCGCGATAGGCATGACTTTTCATTTCCCCACATTCCCGCATACCAAAGGGAGGCGACATTTTCTCCTTATTCAGGGACGTCTACTCCTTGATCGAAATCGGGATGATGGGATGTCGGTTCTTCCTTTTGTGGATTCCTCCTCTGAACACGTCACCTAGTCCGGGTCTCCTGTATAGATTTAATACATTGATTGTGAAACTCTTCCAAGATCCATGTTTCCATGGATGCCGGTTAATTATGCTGCTTCTATCAGGACATTCCAATGGGTCCGGTCAGGGCAGCAAACTTCATTTGGGGGAGTAGTCACGTCGAGGCATCATTAACGTGTCTGAACCTTGGGTAATTACCGTGTCTACCTTTTTCCCTTATTATAGGGATTCTTGAGGGAACAGAAGCCCGAGGAATCCTACATCGAGTGCAGGAAATCATATTCCATAGGCATGTATCTGGGGTTTTCCTTAGCTTCCCCTGTTTTAACACAGGGTATACAGCAAGTTTAACGTCCAGTGGAGACGGATATGGCTGATCAAAACACTAGCTAGAGTGGATCAGATTGAGTAATCCCCCTTGAGGGAACACCGATATCGGAGCCAGCCCGTGGGAAGCTCCCCGAATGTTGTGGAGGGGAATGGGGTTGCATTATCTCATCGGAATGTGGCGGCCCAGATGAGAATCAGGATGGATGATGGAAAGCTACACGGAGTAGAGGGGAATGAAACAGAGCCGTCATGGAGATGACGGTGGTGATGGGATTGAGTCTCGAAGAGACTTCCTATGTATCCCCGTGGTAGAGAATCATGGTCAGCGTAGTTCAGAATGGATGTGTGGGGGCTTATACTCTAGGATGCCCAAGATGGTGGGAGAACCAAAGTGCATGAGGTTGGAATGACTAGGTGGTGGGCTTGAACCTCATGAGGCTTCCTACGTACCATGACTTAATATGGATCAAAGTCCATGTAGTTCGGATTGGATGCTGAAGAACCGACATTGAAGAAGGGCCTTGGTCCAATGGGTGGTGGGCTTGAACCTCATGAGGCTTTCTACGTACCATTCCATGGCATGGATCAATGACCACGTAGTTTGGATTGGGGCTATTGAACTGACATGAAGGGGTGTGGGTACAACTGGATGGCAGGGTCACAACAGCTTACCGCTGGATTGGGATTCAGTTTAACATCATGCGGGTGGGGGCGTGTCAGAGAACCGATGTAAATGAGGACCTTGTCCCAGGTGGATGGTGGGATTGAACCTCGTGAGGTTTCTTATGTACCATGCCTTGACATGGATCAAAGTCCTCGTAGATCAAAGTAGATGTGGGTGTTGGTGAACCGATGGTAAGAAGGACCTTGGTCCGATGAATGGTGGGCTTAAACCTCAGTGATGCTTCCAACATACCATGCCTTGACATGGATCAAAGTCCTCATTGTTCGAGTAGGGCTTCGTCAGCATACCGACGAGAAGGTGAAATCGGGGGTCCACTGGTGGTGGGATGGAACCTCATTAGGCTTCCCACGTACCATGCCATGACATGGATCAATGTCCATGTAGTTCACGATAGTCACTATGGATTACTGCTGGACTGGAATGTAGTTTAACTTCACGCGGGACAAGTGTGTAACCTGATGTGAATAAATGATGCAGGTGGGTTTGAACCTCATGGAGGCTTCCTACGTACAATGCCATGACATGGATCAAAGACCTCGGTGTTTATATGGATGTACAGTTTAATGTCATGTGGGACAACATACAGTTTAACGTTATGCTGGACATGGGGCATATAGTTTAACGTCATGATGGACGGGGGGCGAGTGTCATATTAAAAGCTTACTCTAAGACCACGTGATTCGTTCTCAGTGTGAGAAACAAGAGGCAGCAAAGACCTGACGATCACGTCACGAAGGGTGCGTCCTTGGGAAGAGAAGAGGGGCTTATGCGTTAGGCAGTCCATAGTGCCGGGACATACTCCAGGATGGAGGCCCGAGAGAGAAAAAGCACAGAGGGAGAGGATTTGGGACCGAAGAAGCAGTGTGCTTCACGAAGTACAGTGTCCCTGCCTCAGCATGTGGATCATGTGTACAAGGTGGGTGTTTCGTGAAGGATAAATTTTCCGCGACTACCCGGGTCACCTTGGGGATCCCCTTATTTCGCAAATGCCCTTAGGCTTCGTGAAGGGCATCCCTCTCAGAAGAGGGGCTCAAAACGAGACAATTTGGAGGCCTCTCATGAAGCAAAAATACCCCGCGGAGCTGATGATTTTTAGAGTGAAGAGTGCTGCGTGATTTGAGAGATGAGAAGCCGAAAGGTCGGATTTTCTGTCTAGAGGGCTCAGGGGGAGCTCAGTATTTATAGGCCCGAGGAGCCATGAAGCAGAGCTCATGGGGCGCGAAGGGGGCTTGGGTTGCTCTGCGGTAGTTCATGAACGTCAACCGAGTTCACGGAGAGTTACCGCCTCACCTGCTTCACGGCGGCGTCCTGAACGTCAGGGCGTTCGCGGAGAGTTACTACCTCCTCTGCTTCGCGGCGGGTTCATAAACATCAGGGCGTTCGCGGAGCATTACCATCTCTGGTGCTTTGTGGAGACCGTTTTACTTCAGAGGGATTCGCGTCGGGGCTTCACGAGGAAGAGCACGTGACCTCTTTTTCTTCTCTCCTTTCCTCAAATACTTTGGCGCCAAAAGTTGTATATAAGAACTTTGAAGTTGTAAATTCACATGGAAATGATTGTCTTTAAATAGTGATTGCAATTTTAACATAAATTTGGTTTTATTCTATAACATGAAATAAAAACATTTTATATCGAATAATTAATATAAAATAGGGAACATAATCCATACCTGACATTATTATTGAGAAATTGCAATTATATCTAACATTTAAATTTGGAATTATGAAATTAAGAACTAAAATTAGGAGAACATAATGGGATGTGAATCTTATATAGAAACGATTTCATGAGTCTTATTCTTATATTTACAATTTTTTTATTATTTTTTGATCTTATATGAGGTGTGTTATTGGAATTTGAAGATTTGTTCTACCATGACATCTTAAATGTGTGTTCCAAGATAGCGACGATGGCCATGTTCTAGATATTTTAGGCCCTAACTTACTAGTAGGTCCACCTAGGAAGCCTCCATTAATAATTGACATGGGAGATGATTCCATGTTTAAAATGGGTTACTTAGGGGTTATGAATACTATTCAATGATCTTCATTACATAATCCTACTATGGTAGAGATATAGTTGGAGTTTTAATAGAATCTTTCATCCTTGATTTCGTGGGATGGAGGTGCACAGGTTGTGGAGACACAGATAGAGACCATGCTGTCTATTTTTAACCACCTAGAGACCCCTCTAGATATGAGGTTAAAGAATGATGATTATTTTCATCATGGTTCATCCAAGAGGTAGTTAGAAATTATTAATCTGGAATAACTTCATTAAGATAAGGTAAGTAGTGATTTCGAGGATTCATTCTATGATTATTTATTTCCAGATATCCTAAGAGATAAGTGATCATGGAATATCTAAATCTAAATCAAGGATCCCTATTAATTATTCAGCTCACTTTTTTGAGTTTCATAATTTTCCAGCTTACTTTTCGACTATTGACATTGTGATGCATATACTCTTTGAGGATATTCTTTGGTATGACATCTGGTCTCAAGTGAATGGTTTCTATTTAACTATTATATTAGTAATTTCGAATCAATCCCTTATTACCTAGAATAGTTCGATGGAAGTCAATAGTATAGGGAATTAATGGTTTGTTCAAAGATTAGGTAGAAGTTTATCTAGTGAAAGGAAACCTCATCTAGAGATTTATCAAATGTGTAGTGGGGGTAAGAGTTTCTTTATTAGAATTTTTTTATATGCATTCAGTGTAAGTTTTATGGTCACATAAAGGCTCTGTGTGACCAAAACCCAGTTGAGTGCCATGCATGTAGTATATTGGAATATATACTAATGTTTTTCTAGACATTTCCATAACTTCCAAGTATAATTGAATCATCACCAGCTCCACCATCCATAATATGATCATTTTTACTACGTCTATCCAAAAGATAGACTACCATTTACCATATAAGTTAAGGTGGGACATGCGGTCAAGGAGGCTAGACTCATGATACGCAGCGCCAATTGAGTAAAACCAATCCATGGAGTTAAATTTCTACACAGGGATGTAGATCAAGATAGATATGGAGAGTAAATTTTATACATGTGTATAAGGGTTTTAGTGCATTTATAGTAAATGGTATGATTTTAGTATCCTCTAATTTAGTATCTACTAGTTTTGAGATAGGAACTTCACATTCCTTTGTATCTATTGATATCATGTAAATCTATGGTCTTGACATACTATTTTACAATGCAATGATAACACATGATACTCTATTTGGAATTTGATCAGACAGTGTACACCAGTTCAAGAAATTCCGCACTAACGTAGTTGACTATTTCTTATTATTGGACATCTTTAACCTAAAAATGATGATTTTCAATGAAATTACTAGAAATAATTGGTTGGTTCCAAATCATGATTATGTGGAATTACACCATTAGAATTTATCATTTATATCACCATAGTTTGATAGTTATATTCAAAATCATGATTGGGAAGTCCTATAATTATCGGATGGACCACATCTTCATGGGTTGTGTGGAGTTGAATCTTTGAATGATAGCCTTGATATGGATGATCGTGAACATATTAGGATGATTTTCTACTCGTATTTGATCAATTTGGGGATTTATTCCCCATAAAAATTAATGACTTACCTCCTCAGTGATAGGTATAGTTCTCTATTGAGCTAATTTGAAGAGTTTCACCAGTGTCCATTCAACCATAATGTACGATTACTACTTAGTTGTAAGAGATAAAGAGGTAACTAGTTGACATAGATAATAATGGTTTTATAAGGACTAGTATGTAACCACAAGGTTCACTAGTCAATTTCAACAAGAAGGTTAATGGTACCCTTAGGCATTGAATGGATTTCCATCAATTGAACTAACTAACTATAAAAGAACTAGTATCGACCTCCCCATATATATGTCTACATTAACATACTCTTAGGAGAAACTATTTTATATATGATTGATTTGAGGTTAGTATATCACCAGGTATGATTTAAACCAATGGACATACCTTGTAAAAAATTTCATAGTAGGTATGGTAATTATTATTTTCTTGTAATTCTATCATGTTTGATGAACACGTACAACATTTTAATAACTATGATGAATCAGGTTTTTCACCCTATTAGATTCAATTGTGTCCACATTCATGGATTATATAATTTTATTTTATCTTACAGAAAACAACCATTCAAAAAAACTAGAGATAATGTTCAATACACTTATATAGCACCATCTGTTTTTTAAGTTCACCAAATGCTTCATTTGGATTGACAATTTCTACTTATTAGGTCACATCATTATATAGGTAGGAGTATTCTCCATCTAGAAGAATTTGATAGATGGGGTTTCGTAGGAATAATCCAGTAACATAATTTGAAAAATGATGTTTCATGGGAATGTCTATGTATTACAATTATTTCATTCAGAATCATTCATTCTGAGAGTCTCCTCTTATGGGATTGATTTGGGGGGGAGTGAAGCTCATATGGTCAGAATCTAAAGAGATAACCTTTTATGAGTTAAAATGGAGATTGAATTCAACAACAAATTTTAATTTTTTTCAATGAAGGGAAGAAGCTATATAGTTTATCTTGATACATTAGTTATCATGTTTGGATATATTTTGATATAGGAAGATCATGTTGTGGAGTATGTGTTTTCAACGCTTTCGCCGGGGTGCACGCATCCATATGTGGGGAGGACACGCTGCTTATTGCCCCGCATTCCCACTTTCCAAAGGCAGGCGAAATCCATTCCTTATTCAGGGACGTATGCTCCTTGATCAAAACCTAGATGATGGGATGTCAGTTATTTCTTTTGTGTATTCCTCCTCAGAACTTGTCACCTAGTCCGAGTCTCCCTCATAGATTTAAGACATTCTCGTGAATCTCGTTCCATGTTCCATATCTTCATGGACGCCGGTTAATTACACTACTTCTTCCTGGACAGTCCATGGGGTCCTGACATGGTAGAAACCTTCGGTCAGAGTAGATGACAACATCAGGCATGTTGGGGCATCATTGGGTGCATGGACCTCGGGGAACCTACATTCTTCCTCACAAGAGGGCATCTCAAGGGTACAGAAACTGAGGCATCCCGCATCGGATGTGGGGAATCATATGTCATAGGCATGTCTCTTAGGTTTTCCTCAGCTTCCCATTATTAACTCGGGGTATGCGGTGAGTTTATTGTCTTGCGGAGACGGCTACTCCATGGGCGTGTCTTCTGAGGTTTTCCTCAGGCATCTCATGTTTAACACGAGGTAGGCCGCGAGTTTAACATCTTGTGGAGACGGCTATGCCAAGGGTGTGTCTTCTGAGGTTTTCCTTAGGCATCTCATGTTTAACACGAGGTAGGCTGCGAGTTTAACGTCTTGTGGAGATGGCTATGCCAAGGGCGTGTCTTCCGAGGTTTTCTTCAGCTTCCCATGTTTAACACAGGGAATGCCGCGAGTTTAACGTCTTGCGGAGACGGTTACACCAAGGGAGTGTCTTCTGAGGTTTTCCTTATGCATCTCATGTTTAACACGAGGTAGGCCACGAGTTTAACATCTTGCGGAGACGGTTAAGCTAGGGGCATGTCATCTGAGGTTTTCCTCAGGCATCTCATGTTTAACACGAGGTAGGCCGCGAGTTTAACATCTTGTGGAGACGGTTACACCAAGGGTGTGTCTTCTGAGGTTTTCGTCAGCTTCATGTGTTTAACACGGGGTAGGCCACGATTTTAACGTCTTGTAGAGACGGTTACACCAAGGGCGTGTCTTCTGAGGTTGTCCTCAGATTCCCGTGTTTAACATGGGTAGTCCATGAGTTTAAAGTCTTGTGGAGACAGAATGAGACTGATCATAATGTCCCATAGAGACGGATCAGATTGGTACATCCCAAGGAGGGAACACCTAGAAGATGAATGGATCAGAACGCCCAATGAGGACGGATCCTAGGTGGTGCGCCCCATGTAGGGGAGAAGTCACACCGTGGCTGATCTGAACACCACTGAGGGCAGATCAGGGAGAGTGAACCCTAAAATGGGAGACACTAGGGTTTACCATTGGATGGGATTGAGCCTCATGGAGGTTTCCTACATACCCTGTGTAGAGGACATGGATCAAAACCCACGTAGTTCAAAGGGGTGATGGTCCAGGGTGTACACGAAGGACAGCAACCCGGAAACATGTTGGGGCTTACACATGGATAGATTCCCGGGTGCCGAAGGGAGCAGCACTGGGATGAATGGCATGATCTCACTGGGATGTGGTGGCCCGGGTAAGAATCAGGATGGGTGGTGGATGGATTAATGAAATGAAGGGGGAATGAAATGGGACCATCGCAAGGGATACTGTGTAGTGGGGCTTAATCCTCTAAGAGGCTTTCTACGTATCCCCATGGAAGGGAATCAAAGTACACGTAGTTCGATGGATATGGGGCTTATGCAAGGGTGCTTCCCGGGTGCCGCTATGGAGCGGTGATGATGGATGGGGATTATGCTCTGAGGCGGCCCACAATGGAGGTATGGGGCGTGCACTCTGAGGCGTCCCAAGGCGGTATGAGGCTTACGCTCTAAGGCGGCCCATGGTGGTATGTGGCTTACGCTCTGAGGCGGCCCACGTTGGTATGGGGCTTACGCTCTGAGGCGGCCCATGGTGGTATGGGGCTTAAGCTCTAAGGCGGCCCATGGTGGTATGGGGCTTATGCTCTGAGGCGGGCCCATGGTGGTATGGGGCTTACGCTCTGAGGCGGCCCATGGTGGTATGGGGCTTATGCTCTGAGCTGGCCCATGTTGGTATGGGGCTTACACTCTGAGGTGGCCCATGGTGGTATGGGGCTTATGCTCTAAGGCGGCCCATGGAGTTGGTGAACCAACGTGAAGAGGTCGGAACAACCGGGTGGTGGGCTTGAACCTTGTGGAGGCTTCCTACGTATCCCCATGGTAGGGAATCAAAGTCCACGTAGTTCGATGGTATGGGGCTTACGCAAGGGTGATTCCTATTGTGCCACTAGGGAGTGGAAATGGTGAATGGGGCTTACGCTCTGAGGCAGCCCAAAGTGGTTTCTTCCTCATGTCTGGCCATGAGGGAATCCCAACTCACTGGCGGGTCGAGGTAATCACCTATGCGCTAGTGCACAAGAAGGATAATTCCAAGGGCATTAGAATCGGTCCAAAAAAAGGGAGATGAAAAGTGTGAATCACATTCCTAACATTCGGAACGTGGTGAGGGTGGCATGGTGATGGAGGATAGCTGTTGACTGTGGTGGAAAAACATCATCCATATCACGTTAGTCAGAGATGAGGATAAACAAATGAGGGTCGACTGCTGACCATGTTCGAAACACAAGACCTGACTCAAAGTGTTGTCCAAAGTCTTCCGAGGAATTGGCCTAGGACAGCAGGCAGACCGAAGGTCTATCATCCATACTGTTACAGCAGGCAGACCAAAGGTCTATCATCTATAATGTGACAGCAGACGGACCGTAGGTCAATCATTCATACTGTGACAGCAGGCGGACCGCAGGTCTATCATCCATACTGTGACAGCAGGTGGACCGTAGTTCTATCATCCATACAATGACAGCAGGCGGACCATAGTTCTATCATCCATACTGTGACAGCAGGCAGACCGTAGGTCCATCATCCATACTGTTAGGGGGTCCCATTAGACTTGGAAGTGGATGAAGATCCGAATGAAAGACATGCGAAGCGTGAGGCGGAGTGATGGAATTTTTGAACGGATTCCAACACTCTTGATATTACGCCAATGTGATCATCGTATAATACATCTTATACTTGGAGCATAAGGCATCTCTTATTTAGAGTAAGAGGCATCCTATGCTTGGAACATAGGGATTACTACAATTTATAGTCATGTATATTGGACTACTGGCATCTCATGCTTGGAGCATAAGGCATCTCTCATATAGAGTAAGAGGCATCATATCATTTGTTAGATAGGGAGTACTATAGTTTATAGTCGTGTAGATAGGACTGCTGGCATCTTATGCTAGGAGCATAAGGCATCTCTTGTTAGAAGAAAGAGGCATCCTACGTTTGTATCATAGGGATTACTGCAGTTTAAAGTCATGTATATAGGACTACTGCCATAGGGCGCCTAGAACGGCTGGTGTTGGGTCTTACGTAGGGGCAGCCCATCCTGGTTCAACCTGAAAATGGATCCAGGGGATAGGGTTTGGAGGTGTTGCCTGAGGAATGGTTCGACTCAAGGTACTCGGGGAATTGACGATGAGAATCTCGACTGACGACACGTGAAAGGGACCAAGAGGAATATGTCGACTCAAGGTATTTCATAGTGTGCAGATGAGTATCTCAAATCATGCTATCCCATAGGTGTAAAGAGGTTGTGCATAAGGGTTTAATGGAAAACCCCGATGTCCCGGCCCGAGAAGTTCGCGGTGTGACTCTCCATTTCTCTTGGGGGTTTTTGATGGTAGCAAAGGGACCGGCCCGGAGGGCCGGGACCGCAGCCCGACAGTGACCCCGAGCGGGGGTATGGGGGCGCAGCCCCCGCGGTATGGACCAGCGGGTGTAGGCCTGGACACTACTACGTAGGGAAGGCATGCGCACAATTGAGGATGTTGCACGGGAAACATCGGGTTTGCGTGCAATAGGGGAGCTGGGCGCTCAATACAGGATGTGGGCGCCCAATAGGAGGCGGCGCGAGCAATACCGGGTGTGGCAGGAACACAAAAGGGGGGCGGCACGCACATTACCAAATGAAGGCGGACAATTCGCGGCAGCACGCACAATAGTGGCTACGGGCGCGCAATAGGCGGCGGAGAGCACAATACTGGCTGCGGGAATGCATAGGTGGTGGACCGCACAATACTGGTTGCGGGCGCGCAATACGCGGCGGCACCCGCAATAATAGCTGCGGGCACGCAATACGTGGCGGCGCACGCAATACGGGAGGAATTGTGCGCAATAGGACCGGTGTTGCACTGGCGCGTGAAAAATCGGGCTCAGCGGCACTATTGCCCGCAAAAATTATGAGTTGGGCGGAAAACTGGGCAGGTTGGCCCTTTTCTGCGCAAAACTAATGTTTTGCGCGGTGGAGGGGAGTTTTTCGCATGGGTGCTGAAACTACGGACTTACATGCATCGGAGTGGCAGCCGACATCTGGGGTTCTCCCACAAGGGGGGGGGGGTGCCCTTGTATTTTTAGGTGGAACCCGGGCGCCGGTTCGCGGAAACTTCTGTGCACGCGAAGGGTTTTCCGCAGGCCAGTCGGGGTGCGTAAAATTCTGTGCACGCAAAGGCAGTGCGCGCAAACTTGCGCACGGGCAGAGGCGGTGCACGTAGAATTGCACGCGGGTAGAGCGTTGTGCTTATAATTCCGTGCCCGCAATGATGGGAGCGTAATATTCCACGCACGCATATGGTTTTCCGCACAGAACTCCTTTTTTACGCGCAAATCCAAACTTCGCCCCAAAACCATCCTGGATGGCGATCCCCACCATCCCAAATTCAAACAGCCATAAATTATAATCCGTAACTTCGTTTGGGCTCCACGACTAGTCAAATAGAAGCATGCAGAACGAGCTACGCTCCGGGGTCATATATGAGGACGTTTGGAAAATTTTGGGGATGCGTTTTAGGGAGTCAACAGTATGATTCTTTTCAGTTGAGTCCACATCAGAGGAAATAACTGATCCTTAATCTCGATCTAGTGGTTGTAGTTTATGACTTCATTTTTTGAGGAATTATTTTCTGGGATATATATTACTGGGTTTTCTAGACCGGAAGAGGTTCAAGTAAATACATACATAACAAGACATAAAACTCTGACTAAGAAGGTGGATTGAATACCTCTAGTCATTCGATATACTTTTTTACTGTAAAATTAGTAAGGGTAATGTTGTAGCTAATTCTTATAGCCAGAGGGATCAGAAACAGGCAGTTTTGGGGTCTAATAGTAAGTGGAAGTTGATGGAACATTTTTCTAAGATTGACATAATGGTCCAATAGAATCATCGAAAGCCTATCCTTTCCTCTTTTCTATAACCACTACTATTCTAGAGGAAGTGAAGATGAAGAAATTGTCAAATCGTGAGAGCCTATACTTACAGGCGAGTGTTTTTGGTGTTGACCTACAACTAGGATAAATTGTTGATGAGGATGAGGTCCTCTGCATCAGTAAACATGTATCGGTTCCTAAATACATCTAGGATAAACTGATGTGAGGGTATCATGCTTATAATTTGGTGGTAAACCTTGGATCTATAATGATTTATCATGACCTACATATCATATAATGGTAAACCGGTATGAAAAGGGGTATAAATATCATTATTAGTAGGTACTCCACCTGCCAACTGGTAAAGGTGGAACCACAATGGCTAGCAGGTATTCAATATTTATTTTCCATTCGTAAGTTGAAATGGGATTTCATCACCATAAACATTTTTATTGGAATACTGAGACACCCCCTGAGGATATTATGCAGGATTGGTGAAAATAGAAAGGCTGAAAAGGACTCTCACATTTTACTTATGAAGGATATATTTTCTGTGGATGAAATTTCTAGGTTTGCTGTCTGAGAAATTATACTACTTAATGGAGTCCCATGGACTATTATATTAGACAAGGTTGCTCATTTCACTTCTCAATTCTAGAAAGAGTTTCAAATAGAATTACATACATCAGCACTTTTGAGTATTTCATACCACCCATAAACCAATGGCTAGTTCAAGTGCACAATACAGGTGGTATAGTACATACATAGATAAGTGTACATGATTATTGAGGGTATTGTGGAAAGAATATACCGATTGATGATTTATCCTACAATAAATCCTTTTAGTTGAAGATAATGATGGATCCTTATGAGGATTTGTATAGAATTCCATGTCTTTCACACCTGATCTTGTAAGAGGCTAGAGATATAGAACTACTGGGTCCTCATCTCATTTGGGAGACTAAAAATAATATTTAGCTTATCTATTAAATAATGTGTACAGATCATTCTAGAGATAATTCCTATGTCTATTTCCATCTATAACCATTGATATTCATTGTTAGGGATCAATTTTTCTTGCTAGTATCCACTAGACTTGGGAATCGATGGTTTATGTGGAAACGTAAGATGTCACAATGATTCATTGGATATTTTATATTTTTAAAGAGGGTCATAGTAGATTATTATCATATAGTCATCCCTATGAGAGAAAAATCTATGTATGATATTTTTTGTGTTCCTTATCTACATCATTACTTTGTAGACCTGTCACTCCTCTTTCATCTTGACGAGTTTGTGTTTGAGGTATATGCATCCTTGGAGGATCATCCTATATTTATCAATGACTAAAGCATGAGGGATCTCTTTTATTGGTCAATTACTATAGTCTGAGATCCATAGAATCACGTTCACGTATAGGATGAGACATCCAAGAGATAGGTTGATATATATTCCTAGTGGCCTAATATTCTCTCAGACGATGTCTTACTACCCTTGAAATGGAAACTTGGGGATGAGTTGTCTTATGTGAGGGAGGCTCTAACATCCCATATTTTATATGTGGAATGAAACCGCATTAATATTATTTTATTTATATGGTGTTTCCAAATAAATATGTCTAATGAGGTTTTGGATGTCTTGAGGGAGTCTGAGGCCAGTTCAGGGTCTCGTTTTTTATGGAAAATATATATGGAACATAGTTAGCGCTAATCGTGACCCTAAAACTATGAAGAACTAGATGGTGTCTCATGGTTTTTTGAAGGATAAACCCGAGAGTGCATGAACATAAAAATTCATCATAAGTTGTTATAGAATTTTTTTCACCGGCTGCACACAACTAGTCTTACCGTGCACCTAGATAGTGTTAGGGGTTCCCATTGACAATAACCATCACATGGATGGGGAATGGTTTTGCTATCCATGTGGCCACACCATGTGTTATCTTAATTTCAATTGGAATTCCATTTTTTTCATCCACATTTTTTAAACATAAATCCTTTATCTTTTCTTTATTTTCTCTAGCATTAGCCTATATGAAGAGAACCCCCATTTCTTCACCTTATAATCAAATAATCTTCTCCATCTGGACTCCATTTCTATTATCATATTTCAAATTAGAATTGTATAAGTAAGTGAATCATTCAACTTCTTTCCATTCTTGGTTTATCTCTCCATCTATAGTGTAATATATGTGTGAGAAAAAATTTCATTTATTCACAGCATTTTTCAATTATTTAGTTTTCAATCAATTTAGACCAAACCAAGGCTTCGTATTGGGTGAGTTTTCCTCTAAGTCCATAAGGTAGGTGGTTTATGAATTTTCCCTCAAGTCTTGTTGACTTATATTTTCCACCATTATTTCGCATGCTAGTTTTACACATTCGTAACCCCTAAAATCAATTTTACTTTAATTAGTTGTTTAATTTTGAATCTAAACACCCTATTAGACCTTCTTATTATTATTGGAAGTCAATGTTTTCAAATGGATCCACCACATTGGGTGTTCCATGAATATTCCTAAGTGACCCTTTATATATTTATAATCCAAACAAGCATTACGGTGTTTTTTTTGATTCAAGATATATTTGATTAAATTAAATGGATGAATGAACACTTTATGATTTGAAAGGCATTTTTTCATGATTTTAATCAATTGGAAATGGATTGTTAATTGGTAACCTTGTCTCTTTTAAAGGAAATGGGAAAATTTTAATTGATGAAAATAGTGGTTTTTAATGGTTGATACATGTATTATGTTATATGTGATGAAATGTGCTGACCATGATTGTTATTATAGTCCATTTTATTATTATAGGAGTGGTTAAACTTGATCCATCCTTGGATTCCTGAGATAATTCATTGATCACTTAGAGGGCACCACATGGATTCCTTGGGACATTTTACATAGATATACCCACCATTTAATTTTTCCAATGTCTTATTTATACAAGAATTCATCGACATAGTACTGATGATTCACTCATCAGATTTAGTTGAAATCCTCAGATAGGGGGTGCCATGTATTCTCGCCTAAGTCTGTAGTCATGTTTAGCATGGAATTATTGTGGAGATTATCAATAGACTCTGTTAGATATTATTTGAGAGGAATGCTTCAGGTGTAACCAATTATATTACACTAAGATCCATATAGTTAGGTTGTATGGATTACACATTTAGCCACACCTAAACTTCCAATTTCATTGACACTTTGGTTTCTCTATAGATCTTACTATAATATTATTACTGATTGGAAACCATAGTTAACCCATGGTACCCTATGTCTACATGTTTCTTTTTCTTGGATACTATAGTTATATCTAATAGACCCTAACCACTAATGGCACCCTTGCTCAGATACTACTTACATGAGATGAAGTAGGTTTGATTATTCTATCATACCATGTTAATTCCAAGCTTGGTGTGATAATTATTTCATTAATTTTATTACACTACCTATCTCTATAACTGTACACAAAAACTTCTAAATTCACAAACTGGATTTCTATATGCATTTTGTTTTGGTGGTCTAATGAGTGTACCTCAAACACATTTTAGGCTACCATTTTTTACTAGGGAAAACATCATGGACGTGGGTAGGTATGGGGGAAAGAACTCAATCTTGGATTCTTGATTGATTATAGCATGGGTACTTGGGAGAATGGGACCAATCCTTGGCCTGTGATGCAATTTTAGAAAACAAATTTTGTTATTTGTTTCATTTTGATACATGTATGTGAGTGTGAATACCTTTTGTATAGCTCAATGAAAGAATAATTATTTTTCATATGGTACCACATTTTGGTTGATATATTATTATCGTCTATATGATTTATCTTCATTTACCTATTTATTATTATTATGCTTATGCTATTTATTTGTTATCGCACCAAATGTGATGCTATAATTAGGAGGGTATATTCTCTCTATAATATCATCATGGACCCTTGATACTAGTTAGTATCCTCCAGAATTCTAAGAGGTGTGATTAAATCCTTTTGACCATACATGATTAGTTAATTGTGAGGGAACCAAGCTTGGTATGTTATATAAGTAGTGATAGGATATGATTTTCCTTTCAATATAAGAAGTAACATTTTTGTAGTTTATTCCCTATGAAAACCCATGGATTAGGGCATTGTATTGCATAATGTATGTGTTCATTTAAATTTAAAAACTACATCATAGGCTGAGTGTTGATTGGAACATTATTTTCTTCTTCCACATTAGAGGATTTCTTCATTTCCCTTCAGAACTAGTTATCATGATGTCCCTCTTTTCTTAAATTGAAGCTTCTCACAGTCTATAATATATATTTTAATATCCTTTTCCCCACACATTTGGTAAGTTGAGTATTTTGTTTTTCTTTCTTCCATGGTATTTATTTGATTATAATCCAAAAAAATCCCTATTTTGTTTTGTCTCCAGTCCCATGAGACCAGTGGGTAACACCGATCTCTATCTCAAATTTGAGGGAACAGTGGAAAATCTCTTAATAGCTGTCAATGTTCCAAATGGTCAATTCTTTTCATATACTCATATTTTTTTACTAAATTTGTGGTTAATGATACTTTCAGTGTTTATAAAAAATCCAATGTCATACCATGAAAAAAATGTGAAGCTTACCTCATACTCCCTAATAGACTGTTCGTACTTTTGATTCAGGCCAAGGAACACTATCTCTATTGTAGGGTAATATGTTCGAGGAAAATATTTGTTGAAAAATATTTTCTTATAGTCTTACTATTTCATAGATTCAATATCCTCTTTGGAAATCATTTTCATGATTAGTTTCCACTGCTGATCGTCTTCTCCATAAATGTGAAAAATGGATAGCACAACATTCCCTTTCCCATGGAATTGGAGGATTAAAAATATCATCTCAATTGAGTTAATAAATTTTTATAAAATAAGGGGATCATAATAACCATTAATGGCAGGAGGCCCTTTTTTGTATAAAAGACTCGACTGCAACTTCATATTTCATAGGAGGAGTTGGGCCTTCCACATGATTCTTGTCATTATTCAAAACATTTGAATGTTGATCCAGTACTGCAATGAATTTAACATCTCCTTATTCTATAGGATTAGGAATATCATTAGGTAAACCATCACATTTCCTATAATGTTTTTTGTTTGAAGAAGATATCATATATCCTACTATTAATAAAAGAATATGAATAAGACATGAATACATTAACATATAAATATAAACAAGGGAAACTTATAAATTTGGGAGTAAAAACATATAAATGATAATTATATTATAACATACGAGTATCTAGATTTTATTAATGGTTATCCATAGTAATTTCCATATCAGGTTTACAAACCAAATAATTTTTCCAATTCCATCATAATGAGTCTTAAAGAATGTTTGAATTTCCAAAACATATCCCCCATGAGTATCAAGCTTGGTGTGTATCAAGGAATAATGGCATAAACTATGTGAAGATTGAGTCGTTCTTAATAATATTTTTTTCAGAGTTATTACCCCTTTGTACGACTATTTTAGAACCACACTCAATTGTAGTATGCATACACAAAAGTAATTTATTGAAAACCACTCACTCTAGGAGTCACCAATATTATAGTATATTTTATACACTAATAATTATCCATAGACTTATCCCAAGTGTACTCATTATATTTTTCACCTATTAATATACATAGGTTAACTGAAATTTTTATTAGATACCAATTATAGTGTACCAAAAATTTAATACATATCATTTCATTATTTTAAACATAAATATTCAGCAAGTACAACCCTAATGATCAGAAGTCCTAGTGTATTTGAGAGGCTATGTTCATATGACGCCAAATTAAACTAAAACCTGAAATAATCAATATATTCACCATAATTAGCTTTTAAATCCATTTTAGATTCTAAAACTAAATAAGATAACCTATAGAATATATATATAAAGGGGTGTGATAAAAATCTTGGTAAGGGAATAAACATGATAAGGAACCATAACATGAGATACAATGGTAAAACATGATATCATAAAAGGGAAGGTTCATGATTAATCACAAATAATTGTAATAAAAATAAAATGGTATCATATGATTATTGTTACATAAAAAATTTGGAATAAACACATAGCATGACATAAACATGAGTCAAAGCTAACTTCCAAGAAAATATCACATGGTAAAAAAATTCTTATAAATGCTTAGATTTACATCCAAATCTATACATGAAATATCATGAGACTATAATATTCACCAATGCATTGGAGTTATATCTAGAATCACTCATCATAACATGTTCATGACCGATACATGATATATATTAGAAATCAATAATAAATCATAACATAAGAATTACAAATGAAATAAAAATGTGTTTCATAATCTTATATCATAATAAAAGGAAGTTTTATAATAACGCATTTGATAATTAAACATAAAATATGTATTAAATAGTCAATAGAAGTGTGAATAATCTTGATATACATGTGAAATAAATATATAAATAATCTAGAAGCATCCAAAAACATCAAATAGAGAGATAAAATGAGTTCTAGGGAGGGTGTTCATAAACAAAAGGAATGGGTGGATTAGTGAGATCCCTCACCTTAAGCCTTATTTTTATGATTGATCTCTATCTTTCACTTATTTAAACCACCTATTTAGGATTATAAAAAAATCATCCCTAGATTTTATAGCTGGTCAAAATACGTCTTAAATGACATGATGAGGGAATTAAGAAAGAAATGTGGATAGGGATTCACCAAACCAATGAGTTTTGGAAGTTTGTAATAGAGAGGATAGGGTGTGGCCATTTATAATGGAGGAGGAGTGGAGTTATTGTAATTAACTAGAACAATTCAACAATGGGAAGTCACTCTTAAGACATATGCCTCAAAAAATGAAAAATAAAGGAGAAAATGTTAGAGAAGGCTGATCCACACCACTACCATACAGAAACATGTGTTATAAACATGTTATCCTTTTTACCTCTTACGTTACTCACAATAAAAATTTTATGTTTTTACGCAGTAACTATTTTTTACTATTTCTACTATTCATTATTGCAGAAAATTAAATCAACCATATTATTTAATATAAATTATTATGATTCCAAATATGGAAACTATTTTATCATTTTCAATTCACAAAAGTGGATATTTCTAATTTTTAATTTCTATTAATATATATATATATATATATATTATATGAAAATAGTTTAATTCATTTATAATTATGGGTTATTGTAATTATTTAAAATGTATAAACATTAATCACTTTAAAAAAATTTAATAAAAACATGTTTGAAGCCTAAAAATAAACTTATATTAAAATCCATTATAAATATGATTCATATATAATTAATTTAATTATGTATAAATAAATAGTAATTATTTTATATTAAAATAAAATGAAAATAATAATTGGACATTTAAATTTCATTTTTTATAAAAAGTAAGGGTTGTTTTATAAACAATTGATATTTTCAACTATTCATAAAAAATTTGTATTTTCCAAAAAATCCCAAAATTTTACCCATCAATAATATCAATATAAATATTTTAAAATGATTATATTTTTATAAAATATAATTTCAAACGATTTTGTAAATTAATTATAAACATTTTTCACAAAAAGCAATAAAAAACATTTTTCAAGGAAATGTAATTTTATTAAGAATAAATGTCTTCATTAAAAATTGAGTAATCATATTATAATAATTTATCAATAAATTTATATTTATTAGGAAATATATAAATATATATGTATATGTATATCATAAGGTAGTTAATACTTTTTATAATATCTAAATTAATGGATGGGTTATAACAATCTTATTTGAATAATCGAGGTTCATTTGGGTTTATTATTGTGTGTATCCTATTCTTTCAAACATTGTTTTCCCTTTAAAAAACTAGAGTTGTTACACATAAAAAAAATATATTTTGAGAAGAATAAAATTACTAAAAGGATTCTGACATAGATTAAAAATACCATTGAAACAGTATCTGAACATTTATTTAAAAATAGGGAATATATACATTTCTTTCTACGTCATTAAAAAAAACATTCCATGAATATTAAGAAAATTATTTTTAAAAAAAATACTATGAATGTTTTTAAATTAATATTCAATGAAAATAATATTACATTATAAGGGAATATTAATTCATGCCCTATACGTTACAAGAGAACATCGTTTTCAAACTTTTATTAAAAACCAAAATTTTGTTATATATAAACCATTTCAAAAGATTAATTTTAATAATCATTATATAAAGTAAAAGGTGGTAAACATTATCATTCTAAAACAATAATGATCATATAAAAGCTTCCATGAATCATTTTTATAAACTTCGACATGGAAGAGAAACATTCTTAACCTAAAAAGATTAAATAAGGTCATCTTTTCTTAAAAACATTTTCCTGATCATTTTTTATACCGAAGTGAGTAAAGTGAAAGGAAAAACTAAAAACCATAGAAATTAAAAGTGGATAATAAAAAATATTTTTTTAAAAGACAGGTATCATATAATTTTCCCCTGTGTAAATTTTAAATTAATAATCCCAAAATGGAATTAAATTGTAACATAAACCCTCATAACATTCGTACCTTTTGAATCATTACCTATTAAAATAAATACCTTTAATTGAAACAATAAATCAAATGAATATAAATATATTAATCATATAAAATGTAATAAGTTCAGTACGAATACCATATAAGAAATATTAGTTTTATAACATGAATCATGTCTCAATGAAATAATATTCAGATGATAAAACCTTATTGTTGTCGTAATATGTGAATAAAAACATTAGGAAATATAGATTCCATTATGGATTAGTAAAAAAAATTTCTCTTAAAATAATAATAAAATAATTTCATGCAAATTATATAAATAACATAAAATACAAAAGTGATTAATATGACAAATGTCTCACAGAAATAAATGTGAGATGAGACACCCTTACCTCGTTTCCTAAATTTTATCATAAACACTTTCAACCTCTTATATAGTGAATTTAGATATATTATAAATTTATAATTGAACTATATTCAAACCTATATTACTAAAAATGATTCATTTATACTTTTTAATTACTTATTTATTAATAACTCATCATTAAAATCATCATTGTGACAATTCACAGTTTTTTCATGAATATTTTGGTTTGGTGATTGTGATTTTTGTACCTTGGTCATTATTTCATCTTCTCAAAAATATTAATCCTGGACTAAGAATAAAATTTATTAATTAAATAAAATTTTATAATCTTTCTTATAATGATTGTATGAAAAATGAATTACATCACTTTTTTTATGAGGTGGTCTGCATGTACATATGAGTGATGATTTCACTTTTCGATGGATTGAATCAAAGAAAGGTAAAAAACAATTCACCTTAAATAATAAAATATGTATCATATGTATCATATATGTTCATTAAATCCATCTTAATTACTATCCACATTATTTGGAGGTGAATAATGAAACACATCAATTAATGGAGGTGATAGTCCACACGTACGCATGAGTAATGTTATCATTTCCCAACGAATTGGATGGTCTGAAGGTATGGAGTATATACCTTTATGAATAATATTAATTTCATAAAAATTATAAATAATTATTAAATTAATCTATAAAACCATCCATGATATGATGTGATTAAAAAATAAAATAAGTTAGTTGTGGTGATGGTAGTCCATACATATGTACAATGACATTTTCATTTTCTGTTGTCATAAATGATAAAGATATATAAATTATTATATTAAAATAATAAAATTTTAATAAGATAATTTAACATAGTAGACTATTTTAGTATTTTTAATGAATATGTTGAATATTTATAATAATAAATTGACTTGAAAATAAATTGGTGAAGATGATTTCCTCTTTTTTGAGAGGCCTCCATTCTATAACAACTTAAGGACCCACTAGATTATTTAGGTAAGAATAACATAACCAACATAATGTGTATATGGAAGTTTAGAATACCTTTTTGTTAGGGGTTTTTCAACCCATGTGTCCCTATAATATTTCATTAAGATACGAGAGGTGTTTATAATTTATAAGTGTGGGGAGTGACACAATTGTAATTATTCTAGAAATTAAAATAATATAAGGTAAATTCAATAGAAATTGGCTCCAAATTGGATAAATATATTATTAGGTATGTGATAATTACAACACACAATCAAATAATAGGGTTTATATAGTTTTTCATTCTATTTTAGCACTTAATTTTTTTATTTAACCTCTTGTAAACCCTTTTAACCCATACCGTGGTAACAAGATATATAGTATTTAAGGGTCAACAATGTAAAATATAAAAGATAGAGTGGATCATAAGTCAAAAAATGGATTATATAATTCACATTTGTTTCAATTAAATTGAAATAATATATATTTTTTGCATTTAAATTAAATTAATTAAATATTGTCTAACATAAAATAACCTCAAAGTTATTTTAGGGACTAATAACATAATTTGTAATTAAAAACATCAAAAATACCATAGAGTTAGAATTTTTATATTAAAAACATACCATAACTTTCATTTTCACCCAGTAATGTCATTCATGGATTCAATACGATGAAAAACATCATTTATAATGTTTTAAAACTATTTACATTTATTTTTCAACTGCTTTCATAATTGCGGCATCCGTGAGTCGTAAGCCTTTTATATAATTATTCTAGAAAAAAATTAAAAAAGATATTAATATAAAAACTATATTCATAAAAAATTACCATTTGAAACCATTCGTAATTGTTTTTATTATTATGAAATCGTATTATAGATATTAAAAAAGGGGATTATGTTTTGTACATATTCTTTATGTAAAATAATATAAAGGTCGTTATCAAGGGAAAATAGAACCAAATTTAAATATTTTTTAATATAAGAAGATTTGTTTCAAAATTAAATCACCCAATTAAATAATTTCATGTATTTCAGATATTTTTAGAATTTATATCACAGTTTTACAATATATTAACCCATTTTAAACTACATTGAGGTGTAATACTTTTATCAAGGTCAGCATTCAATATGAATAAAAATGAAATTTAACTCATTATCAATTTAGAAAATGATAATAACAAATATGGAATCCATTTCTTATGATTCAAGTTAACAAAATGAAAAAATTAACTTTAATATAGGTTTTCAAAACATAATAAAAATACATTTTCCAAAAAATGCCGATTTTAAGCATAAGAAATGACTTATACTGAAAATATGTGAAATATAGATTAAAATTGAATTAATTAAATTATTGGAAATAAAATTTCAATTATTTTACATTAATGAAAAAACAAAACTAAAATTACCCTTGTGAAAATATAATTAAATACAAGTAGAATGAATACTTTTTTTGAATAAAAACATCAAATAGATTTCAAAAAAGTCAAACATACTTTATAAGTTCAAAATTATATTTTGATTTGAATTATTTTACTAGTTACATATATATTTTTTCTATCCAAAATGTTTTAGAGGATTTCATTTCATTCTTATGTTATGATAACTGAATAAAAATGATATTATTTATAAAATCATAATTTTTCACTAATCACGTATAAACAACTATTTTTGATAAATAAAAAAATCACACTAAGATAATTTTGATCTGATAAATCCAAAACATAATTTAATTTTGTAAAAGTAATATTTTAAATTTTAAAATTTTAGATTTTAGAAGAAAAATAAGAAAAATAATGAAAAATAACATTAGAAAATAAATTATACTTTATAAAATTGCCTTTTCATAAAAGTAAGTGATTTATTTCATTTAATTAGATATTTAGTACATATTTCTTGGGAATTAATGAAAAATTTATATAATGACAGTATTTTAAAATATATTTCATAATATAGTAACTATTATTCATATATTCCAAATGAAAAAGTAGGTTATTGAAGTCGTATGTAAATATTAATATCTACTTAGTATAATGATGTTTATCTAAGATCAGTGTTTCATGTGGTTAATGATATAAAAAATATTATCTATTTAGAATAAAAAACATTTTCAAAAATCTAGGTGTTATATAATAAACCCCTTAGTAAAATTTTATCCCCACAATTTTATCTTGTATCCGATAAAAAGGGTATAAAATATTTTATGATTCGATTACAAGGAGTGGATAATAAATATACATAAGTGGAAATATATAAAATTTATAATATATTGATTAAATATTTTTTAAAATGTAATTTAAATCCAATGTTAATACTAGTAAACTTATATTCTTATAAATATTTCATAAACTATTCATTTACCATTTTAAGACTTATACTCGTGAATGCATTTCATAAAAATTTCATTCATAGTTGAGTGATATTTTCAATATAAGTAAAAATAGTTCTATATTCCTCTTTCTTAACTTTGAGGAATTCCTTTACCATCAATATAGAAAATGTGATAGAATATAATTATTTTTCCCTTAAAATTTCACCCTTTTGGTTGTGTTTCTATTATTTTTTCACCTCTTCTTAATTTCATAAAATAAAAAACCATGATGAAATTTTAATTCAAAAAGTTATAATATTGTTTTTTAATGTACAAAAAGATCAATTAAAGGATGAGAAATTATTTCTATTATTTATAACCATTAACCAAAACTAAAAAGGTTATCAAAAGTTAATACAATATAAAAAATGATGTAATAATACATCAATATTAAAAGCCTTAACTAATAAAACCGGAAATTATATCTTAAATCAAAACATAATTAACTTACATCACTTATATTACAAAATAAATCATAGAACGTTGAAAAGTCAAAAATTATAATTATTTTTTCAGATATTTTTTCTAGTATCGACTTAACAATTATCCCGATATAACATTAGTCACTCATTAAGTCACATATAAAATATGTATATACCAAAACCATATATTATCTAAAATTTAAAAATAATTATCTAAATTAACATGAATTAGTATAAAACCCTAAAAAATTATATAATCCCCCCAAAGTAAAATTAATATTTAATCTTCAATTAAAATAACACCCTAGAAAATAATATTATCTATAACTTAATCATATAATGTTATAAATATAGGTAAATTCATTAAAAATAACATTAATCACATATTCACCAAATCAATTCTCAATTTCTTGGTTATCTAGACTAATATTCCTCAAATATGATTACCACTATATTATAATTGACCATAATAACCTCATCAACAAATAATGTATTAAACATAAAATTTATGTGCTCCCATAAAATTATATCCCCAGAAGGAATATTCCCAAATAACTTCACAATTAATAAAATGTAAAATAGAAGGGATACATATACCCCAATAATACAATACATCTCCCAAAATTTCATTAATCCACTTAAGTTACCATCATATATAACCTAAAAGGGTATTTAGATCATCAAAATGATAATTTATACAAAACATCCATCCTACGTTTGTCAGTATATACTGAAACTATTCCTCAAATTGATGAGGAATAAAAATATGTTCTCACTTATGAAAACCCATTAGAATATTATGGAGATTTCAAATTATGGTTACAAGATTACAATTCCAACCCAATGTGGTTGTTGGTACATTCTTGTAAACATCAATCATAATAATGATATGGCCCTGATCATACCCTTCATTCTTTAATGGGACATGTTGAAGATCTTATTGATTCAGAGTGGGGATATGGGACTATATTTAATAACCAATAAATTATATTGGTGAACTCATCTACAAATAGGGAAGGAATATACACCTACACCTATCAACTGTCAAAATATACAAATGATGGCCCTCCACTTATGCTTCCAGGATATACTGAATGTTATGATAGGTATGCATGTAGATAAAAGACCACCCTCCAGTAACCATTGAAATATGATAATGGGAATCTTCCATGGGAATAAGAACAAATTACCACTCTTCTATGGGAATTGGGATATAATTCCAATCCAGCCCTTTGGTTTTCCATGATATATGGTAAATATATTTATATATGGGAGGACTATTATTCACATTCAAAGTTATTTTTTGGAGTAAGCTGCCATGCTATTCTAGATGTCGATATAGTGCACTAGTAGCCTCGATGAGTGTGAGTAGGGATATATTCATACTCCTTGTCATTTATCTATGTATTATGAATATATTATTCTATTGGGCTAAGGATATGGATCATCTATACAATTTCTATGGCGCGTTTCCCATGATGAAATATCTTCATGGGTTCCCCAACCTAAATGTATTGGATCGGGACTCCTTGTGAAGACCCCTTAGTATAATTCTTATGGGATGATCCCACAATACATTTATAATGATGATAATTAGTGGGTTATCTATTAGTATACTATTTAAATGGGATATGGGTGAGATCATCCTCATGTTATATCTCTATGGGGTAAGGAATATGGGCATTTTCACAATATAGGGTAATTATTTCCAAGTAATTATAGGTGATTATAGGTGCCAATGGCTTTGTCCCAGTCCTTCTTTGATGCATTTACCCTCTACTTTCGATCACCAGTAAGATATATTAGGACACATAAAAATGTGGTTAGTATACTTTTCAGTTGTTAATCCCTAACTAGAGATTTCACTACCCATAATTGAAGATGTCATGTCAGAAAATCTTCCCTCAAGGTTTTATGGAACATTGAATTCATGATGGATGGTGTCTATGTTTTATATTTTGATGGTTTCATTTAATTTAGTATTTAATGATGTTATTTGAAAATTATTCATAAAATTTCATAGGAGAAACATCAATTGAAAACAAGAAAACATTCGCTGAAATATCTCAAGTAAAACCCTCTTAAATAAACTCTTTCATGGTTAAATGATTCATTTCTAGTTCACCATTCTATTTAAAATACACAATACGCTAACAATATTTTATTCAATGTGGATTTAATTCTAAAATGAATCTATTTAGATGGACTTTTCTTGTGACACATGGGCTGTGCATTGGCTAAGAGTATGGGAGGTCGAGATCATTACACCCTTTATTTGGAAATTATTACATGCTACAAGAATCTATTTTATATTTAAGATATATTCATGATTCAGTTGAAAATATTAATGACAAAATAGTTAACACCATGATAGATATAGTTCATTGAAATATATTGATTTGAAAATCTGTATATATCCAAAGTACTCTATCAATGTGAAAATCTGCATGAGTTAGTGGGAATCAATTGATATGACTATCTGAATGATTTCTTATGTTTTCTCGTGAAGGGAATTAGACCAAAACTAGTTTTATTTCATATAGAAGGAAACATTATACATTTTAAGGACATGTTAAGTTGACATATTCTAAGAATTTTAGAGTCATATGAAGTGTAATATTAGGTAAAAGATTCCTTAAATTTGTTAGTGAACCAATTAAGTAGGAGTAACCCTTTTTGGTAAAACTCAAAGGTAATATGACCCAATGAGTATGTGTTTTTTTAATTAATATGTTCCCATGAGATATGTCACTGGTTTAGTTTGTGGGGATATGGCTCACCATGAAGGGTGTTCCCTCATTCATAACATATCATGATTATAGGATGTTCCACTGGGAATATTGTCAGATTGGAGGTAAAAAGGATCTTAGATGGAATATAGAACAATATTAGGGAAATAAAGGCTCATTAGGAATATGGCCTATCAAGGAATGACATAGGTGATTTATTCCGGAATAATTACTTATGAATATAAGTTATTTGGTAATATATCCCTAATGCAGTTATAAAGGAAAGGTGATGATGGGTTTGAACCTTGGAGATGCATCTAATATATAATAAAAAATATGAATCAAAGTCCACATAGTATGAGTTGTACAATTTATGGTTATGTAAAAAGACTATGTAATGAATTTTAACATTATATGTAATGATATTATTGGGTAGTGTAAAATCATATTACCAAGACGTTATTTCATATATTTTAACATCATCTGAATATGATTTTTTTCTCACCAATAGGGAGATAATAGAGGATCTAGTGTAGGTTAGGAATGGGAAGACCAAATATGAATCTTACAGTGTATATTTCCATTTAATGGGGTGTATTGGGGCCTATACCGATTTCCCAAAATTGTTGATGTATTTTAGTAATGAAATCACTAAGGGGAATATTAATTGGGATTAAACATTATTTTGAAAAATAGTGTAACACCCCAAGATTTTATGAAGAATATTATTTTTAATTCCATTGATGTCTTGTGTTGTATGCTACACCAAAATGAGCTTGCACTACACGCATCCCTGACTTGGCTTGCATTACACGCAATCACGACCTTCCACAATAGCGTGTGTTGTACGCAATACCGAGTTTCGCTAAACAACGATATGTTATATAAACTAGATGTTATGAATAGTAATACCCACTTTTAGAAATTTTATAAATTTTATATTTTGAAATGGAATTCATTTTTGGATTCAAAATATCAAAATTATCCTAGGGTGAATTTTTGGTATTTTTCTGAAAACATTCAATTTTTGATGCATAGTGAAAACACTAGGTTACTATTTAAAAATTGACTTTTTATTTAAATAATATTTTATTTTATTTTATTTTATTTTAGGTCAAAATTGATGCATAATACCTATATAAGTTCAATTTAATTCATTGGAGTCATTTTATAAAAATTTTAGATATATAAAAAGTTTATTAAACTTTTCACCGTCTTTTACCCACCTCCTAGGAAAATTTGAAAATTTACATGGAACATAATTTTACCACTTTTGTGATTGAAATTTAAAAAATCAGAGAGACGTGGTTAATATAAAGGAGTAAAATTTGGTTCAATAAGATAAAAATATTTTTTGGTGAATAGTAACTTTTTACTTTTATTTACAACGGTTAAAAGTAAATAGGGTAATTAAGGGTAAGAATGATATTACTATTACCCTAACACATGTCATAATTATATTGGATAAGTGTAATTCAACGAAAAAAACATAGTAATAACATATTACCCCTTAGATCAAATTGGATTGGATTAGGACATTTATTATTATTTTATTTAAAGAAGAGTTAAAATGGGTAAAATCAAAGTTTAATAACTAAAACATTTTTAATATAGGGTTATACATAAGATAAATTTGAACTATAAATATTAATAGAAAGATAAAAATATTTCCTACCTAATGGTATTTTATTTATAATTTTTAGATTTTAAATAATTTAATTTATTTATGACACAATGGTGATGCAGTAATTACCTAAATAATGAAATATTAAACTAATTGATATTATAAATACCAAAATAAATGTAATTTGAGACTTTTTATGAATTACAGTAATTTTCTAGGCTAATATGAAATGTTATTATTTATTTAATTAACTTTTTTCGAACTAATCATTCTGTTATGATTTTCACAATAATCGATTACCCAATAGTTTCAAAATTGATATAAAATAGTTTTTAAAACAAATATTATATTATTAATTATTTTTATATTCCTAAAAATCTACGGTTTGGCCATATGACTTAGATAAGGTTATATATATTAACAATGAACCACTTGGGGTTCTTTTGGCTTGTTATAGAATTTTTATTAACCATATAGTGTAAGAAAACAATAAGACACGGTAAAAGTTAAATTATTTAACATAGAGTTAAACGAAAATAATAATGTTATAATAGTAAACTAAACTTGTCTAATACCTATTGGTTGAGAATATTTAGACCCATCCCCACTTTATCTTCTAAATAAATCAATTTGGAGCTATTATGAACCGAATATGACTTTGTTATAAAATAATATTTCAATTTTTTTCATAAAGTGACCCTCTCCTCCCTAATAAAAAGGGAACCCCTTCCCTCTTCTCTTCACACCCTTTTTAGCCTTGAATCTCGGCCAAACCCTGAAAATTACTCTTCTCAACCTCTCCAGTTACATCACAGAGGTTATGGTCTTCTCAAAAGACCAACTCTTGTGCCCTAAGAAGAAGTTTAAAGGATGTGCATCGAGGAAGAGGTAATCTCTTCTACCGACTCTTTTAAGTTTCTTTCTTCTTCTACTTCCTCTTCTTTATATATTTCATTATAAAGTAATAACATAAGTATTAATTATATACTGATATGTTATTATAAATATTAAACAACCCTATTTCACCTTCTATGCATCCTACAAAAAACGAAATCACCGCGCGTGCATACGTACGGAATACCGTCTCCACACCGTCGTGTAATCAGTTTTTCCACCACCACCTTACATGGATTGGTATAATGGTGTGAAGAATAACTATATATAATTATTATAACATAATACTTAGTCTATTATATTATATCATCCACTCTAAATCCATTCATTAAATATGGGAACGATATCATTGCTTGTGCGTACGTACGGATTACCGTCTCCACGATGCAATGAGATTCATTCTCCATGTTAACCATTCAAAAATGATTATAAAGTATATATATAATGAATAATAATGAAATATATTACATGATAAATCTAATTTATTTATGTATATATATATGTCATGTACTTACTTCCATTTAAGTCAATAAGGAACGGAAAACAGCGTTCATGCATACGTATGGCCTACCGTCTCCAGGAACGGTGTATTTAATTTCATTTATATATCTATTATATATATATATAATGAATATATATATATATATGATATATAAATCATGATTTAAATTCTGGATGTAAGTAAATCAAGATATATTTAATAATAATATCAAGAACAACGGGTCCAAACACGTACAATAAATAAAACGATTTTACCCAAAACACTACGTTAACATGGAAATTACAAAAGAACACGTGATATAAAGTCATAAGTGAACCATATATGATATCATAACAATAAATATGATTATTTAATAAGTCAATGACATTATTTAAATCATTATACAGGAGGTTCAGATACGTACAAATCATATCGGACCTAAGGTAAGGGATAACTATTCCAATAGCGTTCTTATCTGAGATTGTCATTCGTAAGTATTTACCGGGGTTATTTTTATCATCCATTCCCATGTTTTATAAAACTGTTATCATGTATTCTTAATGTCCTTTTTACCCATTTTTGAAATTTACCACATGTTAGTAAAGCAATCATACTTTTGTTTACCACACGGAGAACTTTTTTACTTTTCTGACAAAAGTACGAGAAGAATGTTATTTTTAACTTATACGACATGAATGGATTTTTACGGTTTCATAACACCTCATTTTCATGAAGCTTACCATACAAGATTTTATGAATATTTTCAACAAAATAATTTTCTTTTAAAATTTCATGGGATTTTGTGAAAATAAAATGATTTTGATGAAGAAAGGATATTTTCCTTAAAAATTCATTTCAAGTGTTTTATCCATACCATTTTCCATCTAAGATGACATTATTTCATATGTGTATGTTTCAAGTATAATGTCTCTATGATTTAGGTGGTTTCACTTTTCTGAGGATGAAATATCCATTTGTTTTATATGGATTTTGTGGTGATGGGATGATATTTATGAAACCCATTTTATTTTTTGGGTTATGATGAATGTTTTAAGTTTATTTTGTGGAACAAGTAAGAATGATTTCATTATGAGATGGGTGGGACCTATACCTCCCTCCAATGCATTGGGTAAATATTTATATCTCAAGAGATAGACATGGCAGAAACGGTAAGTGAATCCGGTTCAGTGATACAGGACTGGAATGAAGAGTGAACTCGATTCAGAAAGGGACTTTGTCAACTATGATGGTCATGGTAGTAATGGATTGGCTACTATAGAAATCATATCAAGTGCTTAATGGTTTCAAAAATTACATGCTTTATTCACATGCTATTTTATCATGATTTATGATCCATTATGATATATTCCTTACGTACATCCATGTTTTATGCCATTGCTCATGATTTTGATGTTTAAATATTGTGTTCATGTTTTGAAGTTCAAATGTATATGGTTTGTTTTATTTTCTCCATGCTTACCCTTACTGAGAATTTGAGCTCACCCTTTATATGTTTCCTTTTCCTCGGGATATAAAGAATGTTTTTATGTAAGAAAAAAAGGGAAGATCTTTTTGGGAGATTTTGAATATCTTTCACCACGATTAGAAGATTATATTCCGAGTTTCCAAAGACACTAAACTATTACGGTCCTTGTGTATTTGTTTTTGTTATCTACTAAGTTTTCTGAAAAAGTTATGTAATTTCTATGTACATCAGGATTTGGGTCTCTACAGTTTGGATCAGAGGGAAGGTTTAGTTAACCTTTGGAAACTAGGATGCAAAAACAATAGTGAGATCCCTAGAGATATTTCTAAGGTATGTCTAGGGATGTCCATATGGTTAAGTATAAGTATAGGTTATAGTCCTAGAATGATGATAACGATCATGAATAACCTATGATTAAGCCTAAGATGTTAGTGATCGAAAGTACTCCCCTTGATTATGTTGTTTTCCTAGTATGGTTTTTTCCTCTCAAACTATTCTTTTTGGGGTTTAGAAAATGGCTGGAAACATGAAGATTCACGATAATGGAAGATATGATAGACAATGGAATGATATTCTTCATGAGAAACCAAATGAAATGGGATTTGGAAGTCCAAACAACATTATTATGCCTAATCAACAATCTCATAATATGATCAATAATCTCAACTTTGGTATGTTTCCTGACTCAGCTAATAAGAGAAAGACTGAGTTTCATGATGATCGTAGATGAAAGAATGTTCAATTTCCATCTTGTAAATCATGTGGTAAGAGGAATCAGGGAGAATGTTTCAAATGGAACTGGAAGATGCTTTGGGTGTGGAAAAGAAGGACACAAAAATACTAAGTGCAAAGGAAAAGGTTCAGTTAACACCATGGACAAAGATAATGTTATTGCTAGGACATCAACAACGGTTAAATTTTTTAAATGTGGAATGTATGGGCATTATTTAAACCAATGCCCTAAGGGAAAGTATCCATAAGAGAATCAACATGGTCGTATGGGTGGTATTTATGTTTATGGTGATGAAGAAACTAAAAATGATATGTGAGATGAATGAATTTTTCAAAATCGTTCAATGCACTACTGGAAAGATGATCTTTCCCAACACTTCTATACCAACGGTTTGTAAAAATCGTTGGTATAGATACCCTTTCCCAACGGTTCACCAAAACCATTGGGAAAGGGTCCCTTTTCCCTCCCCTTTCCCAACGGTTCACCAAAACCGTTGGGAAAGGGTCCTCTTTCCCTCCCCTTTCCCAACGGTTCACCAAAACCGTTGGGAAAGGGTCCTCTTTCACAACGGTTCATGAAAACCGTTGGGAAAGGGTCCTCTTTCCCTACCCTTTCCCAACGGTTCATGAAAACCATTGGGAAAGCGTCATCTTTCCCAACGGTTCACCATAACCGTTGGGAAAGAGAGGGGATAATTTCAACCTTCGGCCAACAAAAGTTCAACCCACCCAAACCTATCCCAACGGTTTTCCAAACCGTTGGGATAGCCCTTTCCCAACGGTTTTCCAAACCGTTGGGATGGATTCATTAATTTTTTTCCAGGCCTTCTAACCAAGAACATTATATAAATAAAAATTTTAAATAATTATGATAATACATATATATAATTATGAAATTATGTTTACAAAGTGATGTTAGGTTAGTGGTTAAGTCGTTCGATTATAAACGAGGGGTCCTGGGATCAAATCCCAGCGGATGTTTTATTTTTTGGAATTTATATACCAACGGTTCCATTACCTTTGGTATATATTTCATATTACCTATACCAACGGTTTCCAAAACCATTGGTATAGGTCTATACCAACGGTTTTTTGAAAACCGTTGGTATAGACCTATCCCAACGGCTTACTTGGCTACGGTTCTCCAAACCGTTGGTATAGGCTATACCAACGGTTTGGAGGCCTATACCAACGGTTCCAAACCGTTGGTAAAGGTTAGTTTTCCAGTAGTGATGGTTTATGAAGGTAGTGGAATGATTAAATGTTTATCAAGAGTAATGTGGTATAAGTAATCTCATGGTACTACAGAATAAAGAGACATCTAAGGATTGTTACACTATTTTTTCATTATGTTTTTGAATGTATATGTTGAATGGTACCAGTAACCATGAATGGTTATTCAGATATTATTAAAATGAACCTAATATGCGCATAAAGAAGGGATAAGGAGATAATGAAATGTTTCATAGTACTAATGACCTCTCATAAGGAAAAAGTGATATCACAGTTTGAGTATATCTAATTTTTGAGATTTTGGTATATGGAAAGAGTTACATTGTGACAACATTCATGTTTTAACTATGGTTCAAGAGAATACATGATTAAGGTATTCACATGTTTGGAATGTGACCAACAAGATATATCATATGATATATGGGGGATAAATGATGGTATTTACATGCTCGATAGATGAAATTTCTAGTAATTGTTTTCATTATACTATGAGCTTGGACAGAAGTATTTTGTATAAGACTAAATATTGGAATGAATTAAGTTAGACATAAGATAGTATTTTTTCTATTTTATTTTAGGAATGTTATTATAATCTAGTTTTAGAAAATGGGACAACCTACAGGATGGGAGACAACTCGTCACGTCAGACAAGGCTGTGGGAATTGAACCCATAACTGAAGTGTGACAGGCCTTTATCGCATACCACTAGCCTACAGTAAGTCCCTGGTTAGTAGAAGCAAGTTTTATTATATAAAGCCGTATGATATATGAAGTATAAGCCCATTTTAGGAACCATATACGGTTAATCTCACTATAGATGGACTTATGTATATTTAATAACTTTTACTATCCTTTTGTTTGAGACAGATGTAATAACCTATAATTCTATCGCATGATCTGATAACACCTCACAGAAGAAAAATTCAACTTAATTTCTTTAAGATATGATGTGGAAATTGTTCAAGGCACAGTCAACAGTAAGATTGTACCAAAATCAAGAAAGTTTCTTTTAATTCCACAATTCTTCAACTTTTGGGAAATGATCATGAATACAAAAAATGGTTCATAGTGTCCTTATGTCCGATGAATCAGATGGTACCTTAAATGATCCCAAATTTATGGCTTTGTGATTATTGCCTTTTTCATAGCCATGTTCTCTACCACCCTCCAACAGAACATGATGGTTAGATTTCTCTTCCATATCCATATTTTCACCTATGTTCTCCTATGCGGAAACCCACTGATTAGTTAATTTGGGTAAATGTTATGTTTCATACTTTTGTTTTTAAAGATAAGTTTTGGTATTCCTTTTTACGATGTGGGTTTCTATTAAATAAACTTTCGAGTAGTAAACCATTTATAACCCCAACGAATTTCGAGGGCGAAATTCTTTTTAAGGGGGGTCGAATGTAACACCTTGAGATTTTATGAAAAATATTTTTTTTAATTTCATTGATGTCTTGTGTTGTATGCTACACCAAAAGGATCTTGCACTACATGCATCCCTGACTTGGCTTGAATTACATGAAATCGCGACCTTCCATGATAGCGTGTGTTGTACGCAATACCGAGTTTCTCTAAACAACGATCTGTTATATAAACTAGCAGTTATGAATAGTAATATCCACTTTTTCAAATTTTATAAATATTATATTTCGAAATGGACTTCATTTTTGGATTCAGAATATCGAAATTAGCCTAGGGTGAATTTTTTGTATTTTTCTGAAAACATTCAATTTTTGATGAATAGTGAAAATACTAGGTTACTATTTCAAAACTGACTTTTTATTTAAATAATTATTAATTTTATTTTAATTTATTTTAGGTCAAAATTTATGCATAATACCTATATAAGTTCAATTTAATTAATTGGAGTCATTTTATAATAATTTTAGATATATAAAAATTTTATTGAACTTTTCATCGTCTTTTACCCACCTTCTATGAGAATTTGAAAATTTACATAAAACATAATTGTATCACTTCTGTGATTGGAATTTCTAAAATCCAAGACACACGGTTAATATCAAGTAGTAAAATGTGGTTAAATAAGATAATAATAATTTTTGGTGAATAGTAACTTTTTACTTTTATTTACCACGGTTAAAAGTAAATACGGTAATTAAGGGTAAAAATGATATTACTATTACCCTAAAAGATTTCCTAATTATATTGGATAAGTTTATTTCGACCAAAAACAAACTTAGGAATAAAATATTAGCCTTTATATCGACTTGGATTGGATTAGGACATTTATTATTATTTTATTTAAAGAAGAGTTAAAATGGTTAAAATCAATGTTTAATAACTAAAACATTTTTAATATAGGGTTATACATAAGATAAATTCGGCTATAAATATTCATTAGAAAGATAAAAATCCTTCCTACCTAATGATATTTTATTTATAATTTTTATAAATTAAATAATATAATTTATTTATGACACAATGGTGATTCAGTAATTACATAAATAATGAAATATTAAAATAATTGATATTATAAATACCCAAATATATGTAATTTGAGACTTTTTATGAATTACACTAATTTTATAGGTTAATGTTACTTGTTATTAATGATTTAATTAACTTTTTTTAACTAATAATTCTGTTATGATTTTCACAAAAATCGATACCAAATAGTGTCAAAATTAACATAAAATAGTTTTTAAAACAAATATTATATTATTAATTGTTATTATATTACTAAAAATCTATTGTTCACTCATATGACTTAGATAATGTTATATATATTAATAATGAACCACCTGGGGTTCTTTTGTCTTTTTATAGAATATTTATTAACCATATAGTGTAAGAAAACAAGTAGACACGGTAAAAGTTAAATTATTTAAATTAGAGTTAAATCTAAATGATAAGGTTAAAATAGTAACCTAAACTTTGTTATAACCTAATGGTTGAAAATATTTAGACCCATACCTACTTTAGCTTCTAAATAAATCAATTTGGAGCTATTATAAACCATATATGACTTTATTATAAAATAATATTTTAAATTTTTCCTAAAGTGCCTCTCTCCTCCCTTATAAAAAGGGCACCCATTCCCTCTTCTCTTCACACCCTTTTGAGCCATGAAGCTCAGACAAACCCTGAAAATTACTCTTCTAAAACGATCTAGTTGCATCATATAGGTTATGGTCTTCTCAAAAAAATAACTCTACTGCCCTAAAAAGAAGTTTAAAGGAGGTGAGTCGAGGAAGAGGTAATCTCTTCTACCGACTCTTTCATGTTTCTTTCTTCTTCTACTTACTCTTCTTTAGTTGTTTAATTATAAAGTAATAATATCAGTATTAATTATATACTGATATGTTATTATAAATATTAAACAACCGTATTTCATCCTCTATCCATCCTATGGAAAACGAAATCACCGCGCGTGCGTACGTACGGAATACCATCTCCACGCCGTGGTGTAATCAGTTTTTCCACCAGCACCTTACATGGATGGTTATAATGGTGTAAAGAATAACAATATATAATTATTATAACATCATACTGATTCTATGATATTATATCATCCACTAAAATACCATTCAACAAATATGGGAATGATATCATCGCTCGTGCGTACGTACGGATTACCGTGTCCACGATGCGATGAGATTCATTCTCCATGTTAACCATTCAAGAATGATTATAAAGTATATATAATGAATAATAATGAAATAAATGACATGATAAAGCTACTGTATTTATGTGTATATATATATATGTCATCTAATTACTTCAATTCATGTCAATAAGGAAAGGAAAACAACGATCTTGCGTATGTACGACCTACCATCTCCATAAACGGTGTATTTCATTTAATTTATATATCTACTATATATATATAATGAATTTATATATGATATATAAATCATGATTTAAATTCTTGAAGTAATTAAATCAATATATAAGTAATAATAATATCAGGAACAACAAGTCCAAACACGTACGAGAAATAAAATGATTTTACCCAAAATGATGCTTTAGCATGGAACTTACAAAAGAACAGGTAATATAAAGTCCTTAGTGAACCATATATGATATCATAACAATGAATATGATTATGTAATAAGTCAATTACATTATTTAAATCATTATACAGGAGGTTTGGATACGTATGAAGCATATCGGACCTAAGGTAAGGGATAACTATTCCAATCTCGTTATTATATGAGATTGTTATTCGTAAGTACTTACTAGGGTTATTGTTATCATCCATGCCCTTGTTTTCTAAAAACATTTTCATGTATTTTTAAAGTCCTTTGTACCCATTTTTTAGATTTACCACTTGTTATGAAAGTAATATTACTTTTGTTTACCACATGAAGAACTTTTTGACTTTTCCGACAAAAGTATGAGAAGAATGTTATTTTTAACTTATACGGTGTGAATGGATTTTTTCGGTTTCATAACACCTATTTTTCTTGAAGAATACTCTACAACATTTTATGACTATTTTCAAAAATATAATTTTCTTTTAAATTTGAATGGAATTTTTTGAAAATAAAATCATTTTGAAGAAGAAAGGATATTTTCTTCAAGAATTCATTTCAAGTGTTTTATCAAAACCATTTTCTGTATAAGATGAAATTATTTCATATGTGTATATTTCAAGTATAATGTCTCTATGATTTACATGGTTTAAATTTTCTTATAATGAAATATCCATTTGTTTTATATGGATTATGTGATTTTGGGATGATATTTATGAAACCCATTTTATTCTTTGGGTTATGATGAATGTTTTAAGTTTTTTGTGTGGCACAAATTAGAATGATTTCATTAGGAGATGGTTGGGACCTATATCTCCCTCCAATGCATTGGGTAAAGATTTATATCTCAAGATATAGAAATGGATAAAATGGTAAGTGAATCTGGTTCAGTGATACAAGAGTAGAACGGGGAGTGAACTCGATTCAGAAAGGGACTTTATCCACTAATATGGTCATGGCAGCAATGTCTTGGCTACTATGGAAATCATATCAAGTGCTTAATGGTTGTAACAATTACATGCTTTATTCCCATGCTATTTTGTTATGATATATGATTCAATATGATCTATGCCTTACGTACTTCCATGTTTTACATCATTGCTCATGATTTTGGTGTTTAAAAATTATGTTCATGTTTTGAAGTTCAAATGTATATGGTTGGTTTTATTTTCACCATGCTTACCCTTACTGAGCATTTGAGATCACCCTTTATATGATTCCTTTTCCACAGGATATAAAGAAAGGTTTTAGGTAAGAAAAAAAGGAAGATCTTTATGGGATATGTTGAAGATATTTCACAACGATTAGAAGATTATGTTCCGAGTTTCCAAAGACACTAAACTATTATAGTCCTTGTGTGTTTGTTTTTGTTATGTATTAAGAATTCCGCAAAAGTAATGTAATGTCTATGTATGTCAGGCATTGGGTGTAACACCCCAGGTAAATAAAGAATTTGAAATTTTCACATTTATCCATATTTTTGAATAAAATATTAATATTACTTTAAAGTAGACTCTATGCTCGATGACGTACCCAATACACAACAACGAGTTTTTTGGGAATCTTACATTGCACTCTAATAATAAAATAATATTATTTTAAATGGTAGTCAACGCCTAGTCGTTGTAATGGTGGCAATGAAAAGAACTAACTAAAAAATGATTATATATGTTTGTCAAATATTTTTACTTTTTACAATAAATGTTAGAGAATTTAAAATGCGAATGAATCCAATTTTAAGCGTAAACATTCTAATATTCTTTAAAAGGTCGATTAACCGCCTTTTGATGGAGAAACTCTTTTAAATCCACTTTTTGACAATTTTATGTGTTATATTTGACAAAATAAAATCATTCTTTAAAATCGGGACAACAAAATTTACTTTGGGTAAATTTTTGGTATTTTTTCGATAAAGTTAAATTTTTAACGAATAGTGAAAAATGTTGTATTTTAATTCAAAAACTCTTTTTAATCTTATTTATTTATATTATTAGGTTATCTTTTGAATTGTTTTTAAAGTGAAATTAGAATATATTTTTACCATTTAATCCAATAGTGGTCATTGGAATTAATTTCACTTTGAAATTGGACTTAAACTAGTGTCAATCTTTTAATAGATATTGTTTCTTAAAAACACGCTATTTTTTTGACAGTGGGAATTAATTTTTAAATTAATTAATGCAACTTATATGTTTTGAATTTTGTAAAATAGACATCATTTTTTAATTCGGAATATCAAATATAGCTTAGAGGAAAATAGTGTAATTTAAGGTAAGGATAATGTTATAATAATATGAAATGACCTCAAAACATGTTCTACCCTTATTGGATGAGTCATGGGGAACCCAGACAATCCTTGGGTCAACATGTGGACCCCATGGAGCCACATTGGTTGGAAAATGACATTAAAACCTTTTTATTTAAAGTTAAACTTAAAATGTCACAAACATGTGTTGTTTTACTAAAACAATTTTTACAAGGGGTTATATAAGTCATATTTTTTACTATAAATATTCATTAGAAAGATAAAACGATTTCCTACATCATGATATTTTTTTATAATTTTTAGACATTAAATAAATTAATTTATTTATGACACTGTAATGATGGAGTGATTACCTCATAAATGAATGATTTAAAAAAAGTGAAAAGATAATTTAAAATATAAGACCTACACTTGTCAAAAACCTATTGGATGTGTGGATTTTGAACTATTATCACCTTATCATCGAAATATATAATTTTGGGACCTTTAAAATCCTAAAATCATTCTATAATAAAGTAATATTTTATAACATTCCAAGAGTGCCCCTCCTCTCCTCTTATAAACTGCCCCCACCTCTACCACCTTACACACACCTCTCAAGCCTTTGGCTTGGCCAAACCCTGCCCATTTCATCTCTCCTAATCCCTCTCTTAATCATTTAATCCTCACTTCGGGCATAATCCTTTCCAAGGAAGCCTTTGATCTTCAATCAAAGAGAGGTACCTGATTTAAAGGTAATGTCTTCCCTTGTGTTCTTTTGTTTTATCTTGTTTCTCCAAACCCCTAAACTCTTTTTATTACATTTTTTTGTAACAACAACAGTATATAAAATATACTAGGATGTTTTTATAAGAATTAATCGATCTAAACTTTCACACACCTTCATATGATGGTTAAAGAACATACTGTTTCTGTGGTTGGTGATTTTCTGCCCCACGAAACGATGATTGTTCAATATTCTTTTAACACCTTTAAAGGTGGCCATTATTATGTCACTATATTTTATATATGATATATATGGTATTTATTTTTACTATATGCTTATGTATTTTATATTTAAAACATACCTTTATTCTTTTCATGTTGTGCAAATGCGATAATTTCGTATGAGGAAGTGTAGACTACCTCCCCCTCAAGTGATGTGACTCGTTCATGCAATACATAGAATGTATAAAGAATGAAATAAATGAAAATATGTGACCTATATAATATATATATTATACTGGAATTATAATATATATATATATTTCATTTATTTTTAATTCCACTAATATGACAAAAAAATGAAAGTAGCGTTCATGCGTACGTACGGCCTACCCTCTCCATTAACGGGGCTTTTAATTTTTTATCTCCAAATGTTATGGAATAGTATAAAATGAATATTTACTGGATATATGTGATATTTTAATCATTAATACTATTCTATAAATTATTTACTTATAACTACATGGGAAATCATTTTCAGACAAGTACATTTTTTTACTCATGTACCAAACATCGGCAAAAACATCTGATATGAACTAACATTATTAAACAATTATTATGACATTATAATATTTTATATGAACTGAATAATAATATTTAAAGTAGGTCCTTAAGCAATTATAAATTGACCAATGTTTATTATTCATGAATATAAAGAAACGAACAAGACAATTCGGACTTGAGGTAAGGGATCATACCCCTCTCTTTCTTTACACTCTTTTATGTCATTCATTTTAAGCTCATATTTATTATGATTGGGATGTTATTTTATATTACTCCTATGGTACGTTTTATATTCATATTATGATAGACCCTATTTTCTCTCATCAATCCATTTTTGAAGTATTGAGTGGCGTCGTTAGGCTGCCGAATTTTCATAAGAGATCTAACCTCTCTCTTCCTTTTTAAGTACTCTCCTTTATGTCACTTATTTTAAGCTCCTATTTGTTAAGATAGGGGATGTTATTTTATATTCATATTCCTGTAAATTTTATTTTAATATGATGAGAGACCCTATTTTATCTCATCAATCCATTTTTGGAAGTCTTAAGTGGCGTTGTTAGGCCGCCGAGTTTTCGTAATGGATTTTTCATCTCACTTTTAGTCCCATGAGATTTGTACTACATTTTCCACCATTTCCTTTTATTGGTGTATGTACTTACAATTATTATACTCTTTGTGTAATATAATTTCATTTATGGGTATTTACTTATTCATTGTATGACCCTTCTTCATTGGGGTGTACGTTTCGAAAGTAACCCATGTCGGTAAGGGAACCTTTCACCCTCCTCTTTTTAAAATACTTATTTTGTTATGTATTTTAATTAACATACTATTATGTTGGTATATGTTCTTCTATATCCTTATTGATGTAATTTTTTTGTCCATGTGATGAGATACCCTTTTTATCTCTCATCAACACTTTTTCTGAATTTTGAAGTGACGCTGTTAGGCTGTCAATTTTTTGCCAGAGAACTTCTTAACCCAATTTTGATTCTTTGGGATAAACTTGTACTCTTTGAATATGTTGTTCTTTAAATATGTGTAAATAACCTGTGATTGTTTTACACTTAATATCCACTTATATTTGGTGTATTCATTTTTCACACATAATTATGTAGTTGATTTATCCTTAATCCAAGGATATCGTCTTTATAAGGGACTTCGTCTCAATCTCCATTTATTGAGGCATATTTTTTTATACACATATTTCTTTTATATGGTGTATAAAACCCTTTCACTTTTAAGGTTATTCAAAAGGAATCTTTTTTTATATGAAGTATTTTACTAAATGACAAAAGGAATGTTTCTTTGTCGTACGTATGCAGCGACAACGACTTCTCCGCCGCCGTGACCATTATTTGAGTTTCATCTTCCTTTACAAGCCATACCTTTTTTTCAAAATGAAAAATAGATACCATGTTTTAAGTTTCTTTTATTTTGGTATTGAAAATGGTTTTCATAATGTTTTTGTATCAATGCGTTGTATTGATACCTTGTGATTGAAAAGTGGAAATGTTATGTTTCCTTTATGCATGTTTTATGTGATACGATTATGTTATGGTTCTTGGGCATTATTATGAAGATGGGTGGTTCCGTGAGAAACTAAGGGCGGGTGAGCCCGATATAGCTCTCCAATGCATTTGGGTAATGCGAAGGAGTTAAACCTTAAGGTTTCTCCGAAGAGATTTAGGGAATATACTGTGATGGGTAATCCAAACGTAAACAAGAGGGTTACTCCCTATGTAAGAATGTTATGAATGCCTCAAGTTACCTTTATGCCTTATGATTTGTATGATTTATTCATGATTTTATGAGGTATGTTAAAATTATTATCTTTTATGAGTAAAGTATGATTTCATACATGGTCTAATTTTTCCATTTCTAAATTTTATATCCCTTATTGAGCTTTTTATGCTCATCCCATGTTTTTGAAATGTTTTTCACAGGTCAAGGGAAAGGTGCATGTTATGATGGTAGTATCAAGGAAGTTTCAAGAAAGAATCCATGATTTATTTTGAATATGTTTCTGTTGATGGGGAAAAACAAATACTATCATTTATATAACAACTTTGTTTAAATGTGGAGTGTAATTCATGATTTATGATCTAATTCTCTAAAACTCTAAACTGGAAAAGATCCTCAATATGAATTATTTATTTAATTCAATATAAAGTAAGGTTTAAGGCTGGGGCCTCATAGTTGGTATCAAAGGTCGGTTTAGATATCTTTAGAGGTTAGTGTATTCTCTAAGAATAAGTGACATTACCATAATGCCTAGGATTTTAGAAAGAGTCATAGTTTTGGATAAAGTGAATGAGTAAGTATATCTTAGTGTTTATCTTCCTCGTTAGTACATGATGTTTTTTTTGATATACTCACACTGACATTTCTATTTTTAGTAAATGGATGGGTATAGTAGGAACCAAAGTGACAATGGGTTTGAAGGAAACAATGGTGGTTCTGTGATTAAGAGACTGGATGAAATGGGGGATTCAATGAAGAATCTCGTGGTTGTTCTAAACCAACTATCAAAAAGTCATTATCAACCACTTGAACCTTGGTATGTTCTATAATGCATCATGTACGAGATGACCAATTGATGTGGAAGTTCAGGTAATAATTATAAAGGTAACCATTAGGGTTTATATGATCCTTACTTTTTAGGAAATTATGGGTTACTCTATGATATGATGGAAAATGAAAGGCATGAGATAATCTTGAGGTTAAAATATGTTATGATTATTTTTGAAGATTTTATCTCGTTTCGTGGAATGTTTTAAGAATTATATAGTTTTGAAAAAAGGACAACACGCAGACTGTGTCACAACCCATCGGGTTGGACAAAGCAGCGTGAATCGAACCCACAACCAAAGTGCGACTGGTATTTATTGCCTACCACTGGACTACGTGAAGTCCCTGGTTAGTATGACTTATTCTTTTTAGTTAGATGATTTCATGAATTAAGAGTAAGTTGATTTTGGGTTATCTATGGAAATTATTAACCTATCATGGATGATATGTGATTAGGTTAATTACTTTCAATATGAGACTTTAAGAGAAACTGATGTTATTTGGAGATAAGTGTTAATTTGTACCTTGGAAGACTATGTGAATAAATCCTTCAAATATTTGGGTTTCAATATTAGTTTGGTTCATATTGATGAATTTTATGGACAAATTGTTTATTGAATGGTCTTTGTGGAACTTTGGGTATTGTTTGACAAATTTTGGAGATTAAGAATAGATTTTTTTATAAAGGATTATCCTTTTTGGGTATTATCTGATCACATACTGACCTTTTAGGTTTTAGTTTTGGTTAAGGGATAAAGACATGGGATGTATATAGTTCTCTTTTGTGGATTAGATGATTCTCTAATAGTTGATTATATCTCTCTTAATGTAAACAAGTCTTTCTAAATACTCATCATTTGGGGAAAGTACGAGTTTGTGTAAGAAATATAGTAAAAGTTGAAAGTCAACATGACAAGTAAGTATGTTTCCTTAAGATCAAAAATAAATTCCTCAATGAAAAGTAACTTAAAACTTAAAATGTTGTCTATTAACTTTTCCTACGGGGGAATCTAATACCGTTTAACCCACCACAAGTATGTGATTTTCTTGTGGTTAACTTTCTCCTAAACATGTTTTCTATCACTCTACCTCAGAACATGACCCTTTTTTCCCTCTATATCCATGTTTTCCTACATGGAATCCTAGTATGGGTTAACTCGGGTGACCTTTTTACTTCGCTTTCTTTATTTTAAAGTGATTGTTTTACTGACTGTTGTTCCGATGTGGGATTTTCAATGAAGTTTCCAAGCCCAATTTTAAAATTGCAAGGATGCAATTCCCAAAAGGGGGGAAGAATGTAACACCCAAGGTAAATAAAGAATATGACATTTTCACATTTATCCATATTTTTGAATAAAATATTAATATTACTTTAAAGGGGATGCTATTCTCGATGGCGTACCCAATACGCAACAGCGAGTTTCTTAGGAATCTTATGTTGCACTCTAATAATAAAATAATATTATTTTAAATGGTAGTTAACGCCTAGACGTTGTAATGGAGGGAATGAACAGAACTAACTAAAAAATGATTATATATGTTTTTCAAATATTTTTACTTTTTACAATAAATGTTAGGGAATTTAAAATGCGAATGAATCCAATTTTAAGCGTAAACATTCTAATATTCTTTAAAAGGTTGATTAACCGCCTTTTGATGGAGAACCTCTATTAAATACTCTTTTTGACAATTTTATGTGTTATATTTGACAAAATAAAATTCTTCTTTAGAATCGGGACATCAAAATTTACTTTGTGTAAATTTTTGGTATTTTTCCGATAAAGTTCATTTTTTAATGAATAGTGAAAATGATGTATTTTAACTCAAATCCTATTTTTAATATAATATATTTATATTATTAGATTATATTTTGAATTGTTTTTAAAGTGAAATTAGAATATATTTTTACCATCTAATCCAATAGTGTTCATTGGAATTAATTTCACTTTGAAATTGGACTTAAACTAGTGTCAATCTTTTAATAGATATTGTTCTTAAAAACACGCTATTTGTTTTGACAGCGGGAATTGATTTTTAAATTAATTAATGAAACTTATATGTTTTTAATTTTTTAAAATAGAAATCATTTTTTAATTTGGAATATCAAGTATAGCTTAGGGTGATGTTTTGGTATTTTTCTGAAAAACTTCAATTTTTGATGAATAGTGAAACCACTAAGTGGTAGTTTAAAAACTGTTTTTTCGTTTAAATGAAACTTTACCACTTCTGTGATTTGAAATTCCAAAATATTACAAACATGGTGGTCATTAGGATGTAAAATTTGGTTCAATGGGATTAAAATAATTTTTTGGTGAATAGTATCTCTTAAGTTTTTAATCGCGATTAGAGGTAATTAGTGTAATTTAAGGTAAAGATAATGTTATAATAATATGAAATGACCTTGAAACATGTTATACCCTTATTGGATGAGTCATGGACGACCAAGAAAATCCATGGGTCAACTTGGGGACCACATGGAGCCACTTTGTTTGGAAAATGACATTAATAACTTTTTATTTCAAGTTAAAATTAAAATGTCACAAACATGTGTTGTTTTACTAAAACAATTTTTACATGGGGTTATATAAGTCATATTTTTTACTTTAATTATTCATTAGAAATATAAAAATATTTCCTACATCATGATATTTTTTTTTATAATTTTTAGACATTAAATAAATTTATTTATTTATGACACCGTGATGATGCAGTGATTACCTCATAAATGAATGATTTAAATAAAGTGAAAAGATAATGTAAAATCTAAGACCTACACATGTCAAAAACCTATTGGATGTGTGTATTTAGAACTATTATCACCTTATCCTTGATATATATAATTGTGGGACCTTTAAAATCCGAAAAGAATTTTATAATAAAGTAATATTTTATAACTTTCCAAGAGTGCCCCTCCTCTCCTCTTATAAAAGGCCCCCACCTCTACCACCTTACAAACACCTCTCAAGCCTTTGTCTCGGCCAACCCCTGCCCATTTCATATATCCACATCCCTTGCTTCATCATTGAAGCCTCACTTTAGGCATAATCCTTTCCAAGGAAGCCTTTGAGCTTCAATCAAAGAGAGTAACCCGATTTAAAGGTAATGTCTTCCCTTGTGTTCTTTTTTTTTATTTTGCTTATCCAAACCCCTAAACTCTTTTTATTAATTTTTTTGTAACAACACCAGTATATTAAATATACTTGGATTTTGTTATAATAAGGATTCGAGCTACACTTTCACACACATTCTTCTAATGGTTAAAGAACATACTGTTTCTGTGGTTGGCGATTTTCTGCCTCACGAAACGATGATTGTTCAATATTCTTTTAACACCTTTAAAGGTTTCCATTATAATGTCATTGTATTTTATATATGATATATATGGTATATATTTTTACTATATTCTTATGTATTTTATATTTAAAACATACCTTTACTCTTTTCATGTTGTGCAAATGTGATAATTTCATATGAGGAAGTGTAGACTACCGCCCCCTCAAGTGATGTGACTCATTCATGCAATACATGGAATGTATAAAGAATGAAATCAATGAACATATGTGACCTATATAACTTATATATTATACTGGAATTATAATATATATATATATATCTCTCTTTAATTTTTAATTCCATTAATATGACAAAAAAATGAAAGTAGCGTTCATGCGTACGTACGGCCTACCGTCTCCATGAATGGTGCATTTCATTTTTAATCTCCAAATGTTATGGAATAGTATAAAATGAATATGTACTGGATATATATGATATTTTAATCCTTAATACTATTCTGTAAATGATTTACTTATAACTACATGGGCAATCATTTTCAAACAAGTTCATTTGTTTTACTCATGTACCAAACATCGACAAAAACGTCTTATATGAACTAACATTATTAAAACATTATTATGAAATTATAATATGTTATATTAACTGAATAATAATCTTTAACGGAGGTCCTTAAGAAATTATAAATTGACCAAAGTTTATTATTCAGGAATATAAATAAACGAACAAGACAAGCCGAACTTGAGGTAAGGGATCCTACCCCTCTCTTTCTTTTTAAGTACACTCTTTTATGTCATTATTTTTAAGCTCATATTTCTTATGATTGAGATGTTCTTTTATATTAATCCTATTTTAATTTTTATCTTAATATGATTATAGAACCTATTTTCTCTCATCAATCCATTTTGGAAGTTTTGAGTGGCGCCGTTAGGCTGCCGAATTTTCATAAGAGATCTAACCTCTCTCTTCCTTTTTAAGTACTCTCCTTTATGTCACTTCTTTTAAGATCCTCTTTGTTATGATGGGGGATGTTCTTTTATATTCCTCTTTATGTTCATTTTATTGTAATATGATGAGAGACCCTATTTTATCTCATCAATCCATTTTTGGAAGTTTTTAGTGGCGCTGTTAGGCTACCGAGTTTTCGTAAGGGATTTTTCATCTCACTTTTAGTCCCGTGAGATTTTTGCTACATTTTCCACCATTTCCTTTGAGTGGTGTATGTACTTCCCATTATTATACTCTTTGTGTAATATAATTTCATTTATGGGTATTTACATATTCATTGTACGACCCTTCTTCAATGGGGTGTACGTTTCGAAAGTAACCCAAGTCGGTAAGGGAACCTTTCACCCTCCTCTTTTTAAAAGACTTCTGTTGTTATGTATTTTAATTCACATACTATTATGTTGGTATATGCTCTTCTATATCCTTATTGATGTAAATTTTATGTCCAAGTGATGATATACCCTTTTTATCTCTCATCAACTCTTTTTCTGAATTTTGAGGTGACGCCGTTAGGCTGTCGAATTTTTGCAAGGGAACTTCTTAACCCAATTTTGATTCTTTGGGATAAACTTGTACTCCTTGAATATGTCGTTCTATGATTATGTGTGAATAACCTGTGATTGTTTTACACTTAATATCCACTAATATTTGGTGTATTTTGTTTCACACATAATTATGTAATTGATTTATCCTTAATCCAGGGATACCGTCTTTATAAGGGACTTCGTCTCAATCTACATTTATTGAGGCATATTATGTTTTATACACAACTTTCTTTTATACGGTGTATAAAACCCTTTGACTTTTAAGCTTATTCAAAATGAATCTTTTTTTATATGAAGCGTTTTACTAAACGACAAAAGGAATGTTTCTTTGTCGTACGTATGCGGTGACAACGACTTCTCCGCCGCCGTGACCATTATTTGAGTTTCGGCTTCCTTTACAAGCCATACCTTTTTTTTAAATAAAAAAAAAATAACATGTTTTACTTTTCTTTTATTTTGGTATTGAAAATGGTTTTCATAATGATTTTATATCAGTGCGTTGTATTGATACCTTGTGATTGAAAAGTGGAAATGTTATGTTTCCTTTATGCATGTTTTATGTGATTCGATTATGTTATGGTTCTTGGGCATTTTATGAAGATGGGTGGTTCTGTGATAAACTAATGGCGGGTGATCCTGATATAGCTCTCCAATGCATTGGGTAACGCAAAGGAGTTAAACGTTATGGTTTCTCCGAAGAGATTTATGGAATATACTATGATGGGTATTCCAAACGTAACCAAGAGGGTTACTCCCTATGTAAGAATGTTATGAATGCCTCAAGATACCTTTATGCCTTATTATTTCTATAATTTATTCATGATTTGATGAGTTATGTTAAAATTATTAAGTTTTATGAGTAAAGTATGATTTCATACATGGACTAATGTTTTATTTTCGCACTTTTATATCCCTTAATGAGATTTTTATGCTCATCCCATGTTTTTGAAATGTTTTAAACAGGTCAAGGGAAAGGTGCATGTTATGATGGTAGTGTCAATGAAGTGTCAAGAAATAATCCATGATTTATTTTAAATATGTTTCCATTTATGGGGAAAAATGAATACTATCTTTTATATAACAACTTTGTTTTAATGTGTAATGTAATTCATGATTTATGATCTAATTCTATAAAAATCTAAACTTGATAAGATCCTCAATATGAATTATTCATTTAATTCAATATTAAGTACGGTTTAAGGCCGAGGCCTTATATTGGGTCTCTAAAAATAGTGTCACATGGCTCACTGATTGGAATCAATTTAGTGATTGGGGAATATTTTAAGCGAAGACAGTAAGCCACATATTGAAGATACCACTAAAATCCCCTAATGATAAATTCCCTAATAATCATGGGGATACATGATTATGATCACCGTGTTTGTTAAATACCTATGGGATGAAAATCCTAGAGAATCCTTTTATTAACAAAACACATGATCTAAAGAAGGCACTTTGGCATGCCCAACGATTTAATAATACTAGTGTAGTGGTTCAGGAGAAGTAATTGGATTGGTTGTTTTGAAGAGTTTGACCATGGTTAAGGGATGTTGCAACAGTCCTCTGATTTGGATTTTTCTAGGTAGGCGGCCTTTATGAAGGATTTTAAAAAGTAGAGGCCCATTTACATAGTATATGGGTGTTTCAAGAAGTGGCAATAAAAGGACTAGATACTACACTATTAACTTCCCTTATGAATAGTATAATGAATACACTATGTGAAATATATCAAACATGGTATTAATGATACTTATAGGGGATTTGTTTTTGAATTGGATAAATGAAGGTTACATTGTTAAGGGAATGTTGTGGTTATTTACATTCATAGAGTTGACTATGTTTGCATAGGGTACCTATGCCCTTTGAGGGACATACTATTCATGAATGGCTACATAGGGGCCTCTAATTTCATGATGGGGAAACTTGGGTAATTTCCTTATATATTTTAATCATCTACCTATTTTATTTTGGATTATATCATGATTGGGAAGAAGATGTATAAAAATCATCAGAGATTCTCAAGGTTATAAGTTACTCATTGGTTCCTTTCTCTATCTACAATATGGTTCCTATTTTAAGGAAGACATAGGGTATTTATATGTGGTGATGGGTATCCTCTTTCCTAAAATGGGTGCTCATTTTTTTGGGGGGTGGTTTCATAGTGAAACTGAAAATAAAGATGGCTCATAAATGGAGTACACAACATAATTTAACTCACCATATTAGAGACTCACATGACAGAAACATCATGATTCATTGTTCAATATTTGTGAGGAGAAAGTAACTTTGTCCCATATATGGATTCAGCTTCCATAGGTTACCAATGATGATGGATTGAGAACAAGCTGTGAAATGGGTCCAAAAATCATTATATTTGATTAATGAATGATGTGGTTGTGTGAATGATCAAATACAATCCTTATAATTCACCACCACGATGACACACATGACGGGTTCTTAGACTAACAGATTACACATAACCACAAATGTCTCTCACTATACATCAGAGGCTACTGCAAAACAATCAGGGTCCATAGTGATACGGTGAAGATAGTATACCCCCATATCAGTGTAATTATTAATTAATAAATAGATAAATATATTAAAAAATAAATCCAACATATAGTTCTACAAAATCATTATTATACCAACATACATAATCTAATTTCTCATTGGGAAAATCCCATATAAAGGAATAAAGGGAAATAATAGACAATTTTCGTTACTATTATCCTCAACCTAAACTCAATCTAGAACTCCAGAACTCTTTTAAGTTTCTCCAGCCTGATCATCCAATGATAAAACTATTCACAAAACCCTTCACACCCCTTGCTTAAAATGAAATCATAATTAAAAACAATACATGAAACAACATACCCATGTTGAGGGGTGAGAAATAAATTCCCAATTATCCACCTATAATATTTACATATCATATACCACCATAATAGTTTCTACCCATGTGATATTATAATTCTAGTAGAATATCAACTATAAATAAAATTAATTAATAAAACACCATCGATCCTCGTGTTCTATGATATCACACATGATTGACCAAAAATACTTCATCCATTTCCAAATATATCTAATAATTCCACACACAAAATGGGGAACAACATGCATTATTGAAAATGATAGAGTTACACCCAGGGGGTCCATATCCTCCTAGAAAACCGATACCTATCTATTATGACTACTTCACCTAACTCTAAGGTGACTCTGATTGCAAATATCATCTAGGGAAAATATACCCATCCCTAGAACATATGAGGACACCTTGGGTAATTTTTTCCATCCCTATAACTATATGGACCCAAACTTAAACAATACATAATGTTGAATATAGTTAATAATAAATATTGAGGATCTTTTCAGGTTTTGAGTTTTAGAGAATTGGTCCTTGACTATTACCTTATATTTCAAAAAAATTACAAAGTAGACAGTTCAACTCTATCCAAATATTTTCACAATAATAAAACTCCTTAAATAAAACAAGAGTTATTTTTTTGATATAAATCTTCTTGAATTCATACTTTATCTTGCCCTTCCTTATACCCTATGAAAAAAAAAATCAAAAAACATTATATGAGAATAAAAAGCTCATTAAGGGCTATAAAAAATGAAAGAAAAAATTAGTCCATCAATACTTAAAAATCAATGAAATAATATTTTCGATATTTAAAATACCAGACAAAATCAAAGGATTTATGAATAGGACATGTAAATCATAAATTAAAAAGGTAACTTATGGAATCGATTACATATCTATGTTGTAGCTCCCAAAGATACGTAGAGTGTTACATTTAGAATACCAATCATAGTATATTCCGTAAATATTTATGGATAAACATTAACGTTTACCTCCATCATGTCACCCAATGCATTGGATAGCTATCTCGGGCTCACTCACCCTAGGTTTATCATAGAACCACATGTATATCTAAACATTTCCCAATAACCATAACATATTCATAACACATAAAACAAGAATAATGGAAAGATAAAACATCCACATTTCAATCACAATATATCATTTCAATATATTGACATAATCAATGCCTTATCAAACCATTTTCAAAAACATTTAAAACATTTATTAAAGATATTTTTAAATAAAACTGTCACATAAAACTTTAAACCTTTTGAAAAAAAATTTAATTTCAAAACATTCAGGTCTTTATAAATAAAATCTTAAAACCATTTTTAAAATATGGTCATTAATGAGAAAGATTTATATGAATAAATCTTTAAAACATTTAAAATTATATTTTAGTTTAATAGTTGTTAACTAAATGTGAAGTGTTTGAATACAAATAATTGATGAATAACATTAATCAAAGATTATAATATCCTGATAATAAAGACAGTCATGATATAATATGTCAAATGGAAGTATATACACCATATAAAAGTGAATTTATGTATAACAACAAAAAATTATCAATGGAATGTAAATTGAGACAGTGTCTTTACAATGATCATATCCTTAGATTTAGGACAAATAAATGGCATAATTATGTGTGAATAATAATAATACACCCAATATAAGTTGATATTAGGTGTAAAACTATCGGAGGTCATTCACACATATTAATATCATGACATAATCAAGAAGTTGAAGTTTAACCCAAAGAGTTGAACAAGGGTTAAGAAGTTCTCTTATAGAAAATTGACTACCTAAGAACGTTGCATTAAAATTAAGAAAATGAATTGATGATAGAAAAGTTTCTCTCATCACATGGTAATAAAATTTACCAAAATAAGGATATATAAGAACATATGATATTATAATAAAATGAAAATTTAAAAATATATAACATAAAATAAGTATTTGAAAAAAAGAGGACGGTGAAAGGTTCCCTTACCAATTTGGTAGCTTACAAAGCATAAACCAAATCAAAAAAGTTTCATACCGTGAAGATGTAAATTAGAAAAAATAAAATTATATTACACAATTAAAAAAATCATGGGTATTACATACACCACGCAAAATGAAATAGCTGCAAATATAGCATGAATCACCCGGGAATAAAAAGTGAGATGAAAACCCCTTACAAATATCATTTTGTAAATAAAATTGACCCGGTATGTGTATTAAATATAATAACACATAAATAAAGTATAATTAAATGATAATATATAAAAATTATTTTCTCACATAATCAATGAATTAAATAAATAATAAACATAAAATCAACCCAATGAATGGGAATTGGGTTAAGATGTTCCCATACCTAGTGTCTGACTTAACTCTATAATTCTTTAATCTCCAAAATAATAAACTAAAGTTAATTTTTACATTCTTAAGAACCTTTTTGAAGTTTATTATTCATTTTATATCACTTATTACCTTGTTATAAACATTAGAAAATCATTTAAGATAATAACGGTCGATTTATCGATATTTGGTACTTGTGTAAAAAATGAACTTCTTATAATTAAAAGTTGTCCCTGTGATCAATATTCCATTATATCCAGATTGATATTCATGATTTAGATATCATATATAAAATATATATCCATTATATTTATTCATTTATAACAGTTCATAACATTTGGAGTTAAGAAATGAAATGCATCGTTCATTGAGACGGCAATCCGTACGTACGCATGAACGCTACTTTCATTTATCATGAAAATTTATTGGAATTAAAACATAATGACACATAGGTATATTATAATTATAGTATAATATCATATATAATTTCATTTATTCTATACATTATACTTTCAACGTATGGCATGAACGAGTCATATCACATTGAGTGGGCGGTAGTCCGCACTTCCTCAAATTAAATTATCAGATTTACCCATTATGGAAACCATAAAGGTATGATATAAATGAATAATAAAGAATAATAGAGAAAATATAATATATATCACATATAAATTCAATTCCATCATAATTGCCACCGTGAGAGGTGGTAGGATAGGATTGAACAATCATCATTTTGTGAGGTAGTTGTTCGTCGTCCACAGAAACATTATGTTTCATAGCCATTAGATGGAGGTGTGTGTAAGTGTAGTTATAATCCATCTCATAAAACATACTAGTATATTGAGGATAATTTTTTTATTATTTAAACAAAGAATAACAAGAGCAGAGGGAGTGAAGAAGTAAAATAAAAGATGAGAACATGAGGGAAGATGTTATCTTTAAATCAGGTAACTCCCTTTGGTTTGAATCAAAAGGCTTCCTTGAAGTGACTTATACCTAAAGTAAGGATTATATGAGGAATAGAGGGATATTTAGAGCTTATTTGGGAATATTTTGGTTGATTCAAGCATCTTGAGAGGTGTGAGTAAGGGTCATAGGTGATGGATTTTTAAAAGGGGGAGACAGGCTCTATAGGATGGTTTGAATATATTGTTTTATTATTAAATAATTTTTGGTTTCAAAGGGTCCAAAACATATTTAATTCAATTATAAGGTACACATATGTAGAAATAAAATCACCCAATAAGAATTGGTTAGGTTTTGATTATTTTTTATTCCTTATATTTGGTATTTAACTCTTTTTTAACCTATTTAACTTTAACCATGTCCTCTTATATATTCATACTCTATGGTTAATATATTTACTATGAAATGCCAAGAAACCAAAAATGGATTATTAATGGCATTTTTAACATAATATATGTAATTTAGAGGAATAATATATTTTTAGGACTATTTTATCATTTAATAAAATTTTGATTGATTTAAAAACTCTTTTATGTCACGTTTAATACTATTCATTTCATGACTTTTTAAAAAACACAAACCCACTTTATTGTTTCAAAAACCTTCATTAATTCAAATATAACAAGTCATAATAATATATAAAATAATGATATGGAATAATAATGTTAAAAATACTTTTATTTTAATATTTATAATATCATTTATTTGAATCCTTTATTAATGAAGCAATTACTGTATCACCATTGTGTCATACATAAATGGGTTTATTTAATGTCTAAAAATTATTAATAAAATAAAATAATGTAGGAAATTGTTTTAATATTTCATATAATATTTATAGCCAAAGATATAACATATATAGACCCATATAAAAAACCTTTCCGTAAGAAGATTCATATTTATGTTATTTTTGTCCTTTAAATTAATTAATATATATTGTCATTATCACTCCCATGTTGCTCCATGGGGTCCCCAAATCGACCCAAGGATGTAAACTGTCAGACCTGTATATGATAATTTGGTTAGGACAAGTGTATGAGAAATTTAATATTATTATAATATTATTATTACGCTTATTTACCAGATTTACCATTTTACGATGGTAAATAAAATATTTACGGAAGTAAATATTCATAATGTATAAAAATAAATGTTAGCTATTTACATAATTTAAACATCATGATTCCAAATATGGAATTTATTTCTTTAAATTAAAAACACAAAAGTAGAATAAATTAATTGAAAATCAATTTTCATTGTCAAAATAAAAAGCGGGTTTTTAAGAAATAACAACTATCAAAAGATATACCTTTGTTTATGTCCAAAAAAATAGATAAATTACTTCCAATTACCAACATTGGATTAAACAGTAAAACTATACTCCAATTACATTTTAGAACCAATTAAAAGAACAATCTAAATATATAAATAAATTATATTAAAAGGTATTTTTTAATTAAAATGTAGTATTTTTCAGTATTCATTAAAAAATGTACATTATTAGGAAAATAAAAAAAATCATCCAATGTAAATTTCAATTTCCCAATTCTAATGAAAAATATTATTTTGTCAAATTGAAAATATAATAGTGATAAAAACTACATGTAAAAAGGTTTCTCCATCAAAAGGGGTTAAATTGACCTTTTAAAGAATATTAAAGTGTTTAATCTTAAAAATGGACTCATTCAAATTTTAAGCTTCAAAAAATTATTGGATACATGTAAAAACATTTATAAACATTTGTAATAATATTTTAGTTAGTTATTTTCTTTCCTACCAATATAAATTCTAGGTGCTAACTACCCTTTAAAATAATATTATATTGTTATTTTTCAGTATGACTCAACCTTGTGTGCAAAATGAGACTTCAAAGAAACCAATTGTTTCATGTTAGGTACGCCATCGAACAGAGCATCCCCATTAAAGTAAAAATAATATTTAATTCATGAATAATAATAAATATGATAATATCATATTCTTTATTTATATTGGATATTAACCCTTCTCCCATTATAGGAATTGTGTCCTCACAATTTAAAAATTAGGCTCGAAAACATCATTGAATGTACCACGTCAGAAAAAGATTCAATAAAAATATCACTTTAAAAGAAATAAAGAAAATTATAAAGGTCACTCGAGATAACCCATACTAGGATTCCCTGAAAACATGGATTTTGTGGTGAAACTAAGTGTCATGTTTTGATGGAGAGTGAAAGAAAACATGATTCGGCAAAAGTTAACCTTTAGAAAACCATAAACATCTGTTATGTTAAATGGTCTTTAATTCCCCAATAGGAAAAGTAAATGGAAAACGTTTTTTAAGATTTATTTAATATATTTGGAGAATTTATTTAGGATATTGACTAAAGAAATAACGAAATATACTAACTTTTCATGTAGAGTTTCATCCTTTCATTAGTCTCTACGAAAAACTAATCTTTTCTCCCAACAGTGAGTATTCAAGATGACTTGGTCACACCTAAAGTGCTAAAATAAACTTATATAGAATCACATAATCCAATAATTATGAAATATATATATCCCCTGTCTTTATACATTAAACAAAACAAAAATGGTTAGTACAAAATCATATAGTCCTCAAAAAATGATAATACATTATAAAAAGAAATTCTACTCTTAATCCCCAAAATTCTATAAATACTACCCAATGTTCAGCAAAGACCATAAAATAAAAACAATTCCTTAAAATTCATCAAAGTAACCCAAACTAAGATTGAAACCCAAAACTGAAATTTATGTAATCAAATAGTCTTCCATAGTAAATCTGAACATTTATCTTCAAATAACATTTACTACTATTAAAGTCTCATAATGAAGAGTAATTAACCTAATCAAATATTCCCTATGAAAGGTTATTCATTTCCATAAATAACCCAAATTTCTATTTTCTACAATAAAAACATAGATTCTTCAAAAATAAAATTTCAACCATTACTCCACAAATGCGATCCCTTGGTATTCTATTTTCCTTAAGCATATAGTGTTACCAAAATAGATAACATCTTCCAAAATATCCTTTATCACTTCATCATCAAATCATTTTCCTATACTAAGGATATAAATTTGATAAAACAAAAGTTCCCAAAATCAACTTATTCTTGACCGAAAAATCATCTAACTAAAAATAATTATTCATTGTAACAAAGGACTTCACGTAGTCCAGTGGTCAGTGATAAATCCCAATTGCACTTTGGTGGTGGGTTTAATTAAAGAATAATTGTCCGAAATGATGGGTTGTCACACAGTCTGCATGTTGTCATTTTTTAAAAACTATATAATTTTATAAAATTCCAAAAAATGAGATAAATTCCTCAAAAATAACCATAACATATTTTAACCACAAATGTTATCTCATACCTCACATTTTTATCCTAGAAATAAATAATATATAATTATCTCAAATTCAAGCATTATATAAACACAAATGGTTTTTCTTAACTATATCCAAAAAAGAAAATATTTTTATTCCTTTAATAACATTTTCACATTTCAATATTCTGGTTTACACATACTAGAAAAAAGTCTTCCAAATTTATCCCATCATCAAAAGAGCCTTAATACTTTTAAGCACTTCATCATCCTAAAATATAGCATAACTTTTGAATCACTTATATGTAGACTTATTACTCATTCAATGTTCTTTATGATCCATTAGACATTATTTACCAACTTATATTGTAATACTTATTTTTACAAAACAAATCTTGAATCATATCCTATGATTCAATAAAGTAAAAACATCATCTATGAAATAATCCATACATTTCATTGGTTATTGTCAGTATCCTCATCCTCGATTGGAATGGCATTAGGTATTTCTAGATATATATTTTCATGGTCTTCCAAATCCCATTCCCAATTGTTCTTTTTTGGGGATATATTTGTATAATGACCTTGCACACCAAATTTAAAACATTCAATTGATCCCTTGGAAATATCCTCTTTCCCTTTCCTAGAGTAAACTAGACGCTTCAGTTTTCCATGGCAGGTTATTTATTTATCACCTTCATTACCACATATATAGAATCTTCTTGTCCTTTTGATGCATTTTCCAAGGTGATTATTTCCCCATTCTTGACACATAAATTTTTTAATATCCTTAACTTTATGATTATTACCTGAACATCCAAAGGGATTTGTTTCTCGCATATACGATGCCTTATAAAAATCACCATGGTTCACGTGGTATATCATGATCTAGATAGTTGGTTGAAAATAACCACAAGATTTATCATTGAAGCTCCCATTTCATTCAGATTCTTATTCAGTGTAGAATCACAGTTTTATTTACATCCATTGTTACTTTGGTTCCAACTAGATCCATCCATTTACTAAAACCAAAAAGGTCAATGTGAGTATATCAGTAAAATAATCATATAATATCTTATGAGGAGGGTAAACACACAGATATAATTATTCATTTTATCTTAAACCCATTCAATTTATCTAAAATAACTATGAAACTTTATATTATGAAAATAGTTATGGTTATGTCACCTATGCTTAAATAACACCCTAACCTATAGAATTTTCTAAATCAATCTATGATACAAATTATAAGGACCCGACCATAAACATTACATAATCTTGAATTAAGTTAATAATTACCATTGAGGATATTTTCAGGTTTAATGTTTTACAGAATTAGGCCATAACTATTACATTACATTTCAAAAAAAAAGTACAAAGTTGACACTTCTACTCTATCAAAAAAATTTCACAACAATAAAACTCCTTATATAAAACTTGACTTCTTTTCATTTTGTAAATCTTCATGGATTATCTCTTTCTCTTACCCTTTCTTATACCCTATGAAAAACATTTCAAAAAACATGGGATGAGCCTAAAAAGCTCAGTAAAGTTATAAAATAAGGAAAGAAAAAATTAGTCGATCAATACCTAAAAATCAATGAAATCATACTTTTCGATATTTAATATACCGCACAAAATCATATGATTTATGAATAACACATGGAAATAATAAATCATAAGGGTAACTTGGGGCATCTATAACATACTTACATTGTAGCTTTCACAGCTACATAGGGAGTTACATTTGGAATACCCATCATTATATATTCCTTAAATCTATTAGGAGAAACATTAGCACTTATCTCTGTCATGTTACCCAATGCATTATAGAGCTATATCAGGCTCACCCGCCCTAGTTTTATCCCGAAACCAACCGTATATGTAAATAATTCTCAATAACCGTAACATATTCATAACACATAAAACAAGCATAAAAGTGAGATACTGTTTCTATAATTGAATCACAATATATAATTTCAAGATGTTGACATAATAAATGCTTTATCAAACCATTTTAAAAACCATATAAAACATTTAATAAAGATATTTTTAAATCAAAGTGTCCCATACCACGTTGATGCTTTTGAAAGAAATCTTAATTTCAAAAAATTATTTTTCATATAAATAAATCATTAAAACCCTTTTTAAAACATGGACATTAATGAGAAGTATTTATAAGAATAAATATTTAAAACATTAAAAATGATATTTAAGTTAAATAGTTCCTAATGAAATGAGAGATGCTTGAATAAAAATAATTGAGGAATAACATAAATAAAAGGTTATAATATCATGAGAATATGGAGATTCAAGATATAATATGTCCAAGGGAAGTATATAAACCATATAATAGTGAATTTTTGTAAAGAAAAAAAACATATCAATGGATTGTAAATTGAGACACATTTCCTTACAAAGATCAATATCTTCAATTAAGGAAAAACAATGACATAATTATGTGTGAAAAATAAAAATACACCCAATATATGTTGATATTAAGGGTAAAACTATTAGAGTTCCATCACAGATATTCATAGAAAAACATAATCAAGAAGTAGAAGTTTCACACAATGAATTAAAGTTGGGTTAAAAAGTTCTCTTACAAAAATTTGACAGCCTAATGACGTCGCATTAAAATTATGAAATTGTGATGATGAAAAAAAGGGTATCTCATCACATGGACATAAAATGTACCGCAATAAAGATATATAATCACATATCCCAACATAAATAAATGAAAATTTAAAAAATATTAAATAAAAGAAGTCTTTGACAAAAAGGGTCGGTGAAAGCTTCACTTACAGATTTGGTAACTTACAAAACATACACCACCTGAAAGAAGGATGATACAATGAAGATTTAAATACACATAAATTAAATTATATTAAACAAGGAATATATTCATTGGTAGTACACACACCACACAAAATAAAATAGTTGAAAATATATCATGAATCTCAAAACAATAAAACTGAGATGAAAACCCCATACAGAGATTATTTTCTTAATAAAATAGATTCATTATGTGTATTCTCTACAAGAACACATAATTCAAGTATGAATACATGATAAGATTTAGAAATTCATTTCTCCCATATTCAATGAATGACATAAATAGGAAATATATGATCAACCCAAAGAACGGGAATTGGGTTAAAAAGTTCCCTTACCTCATGTCTAACTAGACTCGTTCGTTATTTAATATCCTGAATAATAAATTAATGTCAATTTATACTTTATTAAGAAACATTTTAGATTTTATTATTACTTTTATATCACATATTAACACATTATTAAAATTAAAAAGTCATTTAAGTTAATAGCGATCATTTTTTTCGATATTTGGTACTTGAGTCAAAAAATGTACTTTTTATAATTACAAGTTCTCCCTGTTGTCCAAATTCCATTATCTACATAATGATATTCTTGATTTAGATATCATATATATCATATATATCCAGTGAATATATTTATTTAAAATAGTACATAACATTTGGAGATAAGAAATGAAATGCACCGTTCATGGAGATGGAAAGTCTTACATATGCATGAATGATACTTTCATTTATATTTCATATTTAATAGAATTAAAACATAATAATACATAGTTATATTATAATTAAAGTATAATATCATATATAGTTTTGTTAATTTCATCCTTTATACATTGCATGTATGGCATGAATGAGTCATATCACTTTGAGGGGGCGGTTGTCTGCACTTCCTCAAATAAATTATTGCATTTACCAATTATAGAAACAATAATTATATGAAATAAATGAAAATTATAGAATAATAGAGAAAATATAATATATATCACATATAAATATAGTTCCATCATAATGTCTGCCATGAGAGGTTGTAGGATAGTATTGAACAATCAACATTTCGTGAGGCAGTAGTTCACTGTCCACAAAATCAATATGTTCGATATCCATTAGATGGAGGTCTCTGTAAGTTTAGTTCTATTAATTCTCATAAAAAAACATATATTATCAAATATACTGGTGTTACTATGCAAACCAAGAATAATAAGACCATAGGGAGTAAAGAAGTAAAAGAAAAGAAGAGAACTTGAGGGAAGACGTTACCTTTAAATCGGGTAACTCCATTTGGTTTGAACAAAAAGGATTCTTTGATGTGACTTCTTCCTAAGGTGAGGCTCCTAGGAGGAATATAGGAATCTTGGGAGCTTATTTGGGCTGATTTATTATGATACAAGGGGCTTTAAAAGTTTGAGTAAGGGTTAGAGTTGAGGTCTTTTAATAAGGGGGAGGGGCTCTCTATGAAAGATTGAAAGTATTATTTTATTATAAAATGATTTTTGGATTCAAAGGGTCCAAATAAAATTTAATTTGAAGATAAGGTACATATAAGTCAAATTAAAATCATCATAAAAGAATTTTATAGGTGTTGGATATTTTTTAATCCATATATTTTTTATTAAACCATTTGTTAATTTATTTAACTTTTACCATGTCCTCCTATATATTCATACTATATAATTAATATATTTACTATAAAAGGTCAAAAGACCCAAAATTGATCATTAATGAAATTTTGAATATCATATATGTAATTTTGAAAATTCATAGATTTTTAATACTATTTTACCATTTAATAAAATATTGATTGATTTAAAAACACTTTTATGTCAATTTTAATACTATTAATATCATGACTTTTTAAAAAATCAAATCTAACTTGATTATTTCCAAAAACATTCATTAATTAAAAAATAATAATTAATCATAACATATATAATTATTGGATGGTATAAAAAGGTCCAAACTCTATTTATTTTAATATTTATAATATCATTTATTTGAATCCTTTATTAATGAAGCAATTACTGCATCCCTGTTGTGTCATAATTAAATTTTTATATTTATTATGTAAAAAACTATAAATAAAAAACCATGATGTCCAAAATTGTTTTATATTTCTATATAATATTTATATTCAAAGAGATTACTTATATAACCTCATGTAAGAATAATTAGTAAAAAGAGTCATGTTTATGTTATTTGTGTCCTTACTATAAATTAATTAATATAAAGTGTCATTATAAATCCCAAGTGGCTCCAGGGGGTCCCCAAATCGTCCCGAGGATGCCCATGGTCGGAAATGTATGATCCAATTTGGTTAGGACGAGTTTAAGGGTAATTTAATATTATTATAATATTATGTTTCACCATTATTTACCAGATTATCCCTTTAACCATGGTAAATAAAATATTTACTGAAGTAAATATTCGTAATGCCTAAAAATTGAAGTTACCAATTTATAAAATTTGGAGCTCCTGATTCCAAATATGTAATTAATTTTTAAAAATTCAAAACCCATAAGTGGAAGAAATTAATTTAAAATTAATTCATGTTGTCAAAGAAAATAAAGCGTGTTTTTATGAAATAACAACTGTCAAAAGATTTACCTTTGCTTATGTCCAAATTAAGAGTTAAATTACTTCCTAACAACAAAGTTGGATTAAATGGAAAATATATAATCCAATTAAATTTTAAAACCAATTAAATAAACAATCTACCTATATATATAAATTATATTAAAAGGCGATTTGGAATTAAAATGCAGTATTTTTCACTGTTCATCAAAAAATGATCATTATAAAAAAGATACCAAAATTTCCTCCAAAAAAACATTTTTATGTCCCATTTCAAAACAAGAATATTATTTTGTCATATAAAATAGATAATAGTCATAGAAACTAGATTTAAATAGAGTTATCTCTCTAAAGGTAATAAATCAACCGTTTAAAGAATATTAGAGTGTTTATGCTTAAAATTTGATTCATTCACATTATAAGCTTATAAATTTATTTGGATAAATGTAAAAACAAATAAAAAACATGTGTAATAATATTTTAGTTATTTATATTAATTCCCTCTAATACAATGGCTAGGTGTTAACTACCATTTAAAATAACCTTTTGTTATTATTTTTCTATTTGACTCAATCTTGTGTGCAATATGAGGCTTCAGAAAAACACAATGTTGCGTGTGAGGTATGCCATAAAACATAGCCTCCCATTTAAATTAAAAGTAATATTTAAATCACAAATATTAATAAATATGATAATATCATATTCTTTATTTACCTGGGATGTATTAATAACAATCATACACTAAAGGCCATAAAACACATTAAAGTATATCCTACATGGGGGAATCCCACCCAAGAACCATGTCTACCTCCAGCTATAGATCACCATGTTACATCATATATTATACTATTGGTAGGTTTCATTTTCTACCTAGAATCCATATTACACCTCAATTGACTGAGGGTCATATCTCACCCCTAACACTTAACGACACATTTAATATTAATTTCCCTTAATTATATATATAAAAACTTATATCTAGGGAAACATCCTCCCAGAAACTCGGGTCATATAGAACATATAATCATAGGTACACCCACCCTAGAACTCAATTGAACCACATTGGCATAATACCTTCTTAATCCAATCACATAATCGATGAGAGCCTCTTAATTGAATAATATTCTTTCATCACTACAACCATATCTAGCTGACATGACTGATTTAGGTTATAATATGGAATCGGTAATAATCGATACTCTTATTTTCTATTATTGAATATACCATGAATTTATCATAGAAATTTGGATTATTACATCCTATAATGGTCACATCACATACTCTCCCCAGACATCACAACCCATAGACAAGCTTATGATATCACCTCTAGTGTTTTAATCAACCTTACATAGCACTACATCATAATGTATTCCTTACTTTCTATCTAACCACTTCAGCAAACCAATAAAACCTTAGTCACACAATCCCATCATTATAAAACCCATTGACATCACCATTTCTTCTTCATGTGAATCTATTATAATTCCCAGATCCTTCTCATACCTTTCTCATGAGGACCCTACTGAATCCCATACCCAAGGTGTTCTCATATAATGTAATGTAAATTCAACTCAAAACTAAAAATTCATATATACAACCCCATAAAATAACTCAACTCAACTCATTCCTTCTACCACGGAGCGTCCAAATATATCTCAAATCAATATCATTAGTGAACCATGTCAAATTCCACCATCTATTCTCATGATCCTTATGTTGGTCTCATATCATGCTTCCAATAATTCAAATATTAATTGATCATATGGGAGTAAATACTCTCTAACATATCTCTCCTTCTCTAAATGAACTATTAATGATAACTTATTTAAATGTGTTATTTATCATCACATTCTACAGGAAAACACAATCATAATTGGCTCATATTGAGTCCATTTCTAGTTTTATAGAGCAACAAAACATAAATTCTCTTAAAGGGAATAGTAAATGATATATACCACTGAGTGAATGGAATGTAATCTCAATTACCTACACTTGGAATATACTTCATCCCATTAAGGAATGTATCACTTGACTACATGGATAATGTCCACCCTACATGTCTTGAAAACCATATGGAGGGCTTGGTCGTATACAGTTAACAACCTCTGTCTTGGAACTCCACAAAACCACAAAACATGTACCTCATATGGGTTTTTTCCATGTACCCTACATGGAAATGTGTCCCTACATTAGTTTTCTGTCCATGTTCCCTCCCCCTAACTAAGTCACCCTATACAACATGTCTTCATGGACTATAAGTCATGTAGTATTGTATTTCTCCCATTTATAAAAAAATATAACAGATGACACGTTTTCATGAACTACACACTATGAGAATGGGATTCTTGAACATAAATCCCTTAAAACTCACTTAAAACTCCCATTTTACCACACAAAAATTCTCTAGGGTAAATTAAAAAAGTCCAAATCTAAATTTAATAAATTTAAAACTAAAAACTAAAAATGAAATTCCGAATAAATTGAAAAAAGAAAATATGCCATACCTCAAGGATAAATGGTTGTAGCTTCAAGCCCTGATCTATGCTCTATATCCACTGTATTTTCTTCTAGTCGTAGTTTTTGATATAGATGAATACCAAAAATTGTTCCTCCATTTTCCCTATTTAATCTATAGTAAAATACATGAATATATCATCCTTCCTTTGGCATGTGAATGAAATAATGAGGGGGAATAAAAATAAAAAGTAAAATAAAATAGATTAAATAAAAAGGTTGTTAAAAACATGAAACATGACCCAAATATCAAACCTAGATTAATCTTACAAAATTAAAACACATAATTTTAAAAAATCAACTTAAAAGTATGATTTTTAATTTGTTACTATGTTTTGGAGATGATAATGTTTCTAATAATGAAATAATTAATATTAAATTTATAAATTTATAAATACTCCAAAAAACACCCAAAATCAAAATATATCCCAACTCCAACCAATGGGTGAACACCTAATTATGAGAGAAAATGAATAGTAAAAAAATTATCCAAATTTTTTTATAGAAGAAATTAAACAATTACCAACTTATAAGAACTCAAAATAAAAAAAAATCCCCTAACAATCCCAATTAGAAAATACATGGGTCTTTATAATATTTACACTAGGAAAGATCTTATAACTTATAAGTTAAAATATACATTAGTAATAAATTTTAGCCTATCTTAGTCAGAAATTTATAACTATATCATTTCAATCTTCCCTGTAATGTTGAATGATCTTCCACTATTAAACTCCCTACTCATGGAGCAATACCCTTCAAAACAAAACCATCACTTATCACCATTTTTAAAATTATAAGATGGTTCCCAATGACACATGTATATAAGAAGAAATGATATTTAATTTACCAAAACAACATCCATATTTAGGGGCTTCCTACAAGAAGTTTCTACTCATAATGGCCAATTCTAAACCATTGATCTCCACATCATCAAAATTAAAAAAAAGAACAATTTGTTAATATATAAAACACTTTATGTATTTTCCAATCCATCTCATCCAATATCATTGAATGACACTATTAGATTCTACATTGGATGACTAATTTTGAAAATACATTCCCACATCTAGGGACACATTACCATTTTACTCCATCAAAATGCATAAACTTCATTGGAGGAACCAAATATCACCTACACAAGCCCACATCTACTAACACAGGGTGTAATAACTCAATGTATCACAATTTATTTATCAATAATAATTTTAAAAAGTTTTGGTCATCCCATTAATACTCAATCATCAACATGAAACATCAATTATCTTCCATTTCTGGCAGAACAAGAGTGTTATCCTTGACATCCTCTTTGATTCAATCCAAAATGAGGGTCACTAATTCCAATGTGAAATAGTTAATCCCCACCATATGGATCCCATTATATTTATCCTTGAGTATAACTATGAAACATTTCATCAATACATGTATTTTAATCACCCCAAGTATCACTCAACCCCACTATCAACTTTAGACACCATTCAATCTAGTGCCATAATTTTCATATAGGAATCCATTTTTAATCCTATCGAAACCATTTAAACCCATGTCCAAAACCATAATTGACAACCATTGATCAAAAACTCACACATGGTTTCTCACTAGTAAATATGTTAATGTAACTACATATACCTGAAACATTCTACCTCAATCCAATCTAAATAGAATTGGAGTACACTCCCCTACCACCCAATCAAGCATCTAATTCATTCTCCCATGAATTATTTGACATTGAACCTATTAATAGGAACCCTAATTAGTGAAAAGTCTTCATTAAATGTCAATATCAAATTTCCATAATCACCTTGATTTTCATATTTAAAATTGAGGCATTTCCCCAATTGCATGGCGAATCGCATGACCACACACTAACCCAATCACCCTTAAAAAATGTCCCTAGTGTCTACCCATTCTCTTATCACATCACAAGAATAAAATCCTGAATCAAAAGAGTAAATAATTCAACAAATAATTTCCTTCTAAAACACTTTTTAATACCAATAATTTCCACATCAAGTGCATCCTCTCATGAAAATAAAAGGCATCTTACATTTCATTACCATAAATTTCATAGATCCTTCACTTAATTAATACTATAACTAGAATAATATACTCATGATTCTTTTATCAAAGCACTCTAAATTTCATAACAATCAATCTCTTGAGTTTCCATCATGTAGCATGATACCCCTCAAATATTGTATGTGACTCGCCAATATCTTTAGATATATCTCAAGGAACTAAGCCCTCCCACCTTTACTGTAAAATTTATCTCAGATAGACACAACCCACATTTATTTATCTCTTCTATAAACTCTAATATCACAAGAAAAGTCACATAATAAAAACACCGAATCTAGTTTATTATATACCACATAACATGCATCAAGTTCCTAATCCGACTTCCCCCCATATACACCCATCGCCACTAATCATCTGGGCACCAGACTACACCATGAAGGATCAGGTCACATCTATCCACACATAATGAAATCATGTTATAATGTGCATTATAAAAAACCTTAAAATTTTGGATCGGTCAAGTATAATTTCAGAAAGAATCTATATGGGGAAAATATATTGTTTTTAAACCTATATAATAATAACCCACAGTGGGTTCATTATGAAGGAATCAATGCCTATAATGAACCAATTGGGTAACTAAAAATCCCACACATTGATGGAATTTATACTTTTATTCATTAATAATACCTATGTATAATCCACGAGACATGTAATTATAAAAAAATATTCAGTTCAAGTAATAATAATATATACAGCAATATATATAAAAAATTGTAAAATAAGTTTTCATTGATACTTTAAGTAGCCAAACCCTCATCATCAATGATATTAAACACACATAATCACATTAATTTCTTATGATTACTAAGTTATGAATATGAATATTGAACACTAGCATATTTCTAATGGGAAAATATAAAAAACCATAATAACATCTCAAAAACACACCTCCTATTAAAATAAATATATCAACTATAATAGGGAAGACCAGGAATATAATTCTCCTCACACATGAAAAACTTTGACTTACAATGAGAAAGGTGCTCACAAAACACATGTCTAAGGTGAATCACAAGATTTAACAAATTCTTATATCAGTTATATACAATATCCAAAATTTAAATACAAAAATTACTAATACCACATTGTAATGCCTAACTGACTAGGGCCACTCAAATGGTACCATGATTGATGGTCTCCACATGATCTCAAGTATGTCTCCTCATACTCCAGAGGCTTCCCCCAAGTAGCTTGCACCATTGATGATACTATTGGGAGACTATACCCCTATATCACAGTGAAAACGAATGAATAAAAAGAATAATTTATAACTAATTACATGTAATATATAGTCTTACAAACTTATTGACAAACCAATGTACATCGATTAATCACCCACTAAGAAAATCACATATACAAATAAATTAAATTTAATTAATAACCATGTGGATACACTACCATCCTAGTCCATACCTCAACCTCAAACTCCAAATCCCTATTGATCAACTCAACCCTCATCAAACAAGTATTGGCCTCTACTCAATCCAATGTAAAAACCATTACCATCCTCAAGGAAATCATTTGTTTTTGATACACATGAAAGTGACCATGAAGTTTTTAGAATGAAATTCCTTATTGGGTATTGAGAATCCATTAAACCACATTGTCCTTATAAATTAAAATTAGAATAATTTGTTCTATAATCACTTGGAGATCCCAAATTCTGAATGGAACTCTCCCAAATTAATGTTCAAATACTTGGTTTAAATATAGTTCACCCAAATCATATCACTATGTTGATATCTTCAATTCATTCCTATTCACTACAATAGATACAACATTCATGAAAATTAAACTAAATATATGTAAATAAATCCTTGGTTTTACATGGTATGAAATGATTGTCTAATGTCCCTGGGAGAAAATTGTAGAATTTAAATTTTCTAGAAAGAAACATTTACAAAATAGTGACTTAATAGTCACTCAATATTACTAGAGACAAGTAATTGAAATATTTTAAACTCAGTTATGTCATTGTGACCCCAACCTCCATATATATGTTGTATCAACTGCTCATCTACTTGAAAAGACCATTGGAATGTGTAGGTGTATATCTATTTAAATACTCCCACATCCATACTCTTGTATAGATTTTTAGTGTGACTAATAATTTTGATATACTAGTAAAAAAATACAGAATAGAACCATCATCTATAATTGAAAGTTAAAACATTAAGAATGAAACTATAAGACCCTTCCACTCCCTTTATTTATGAACCCACTTTAATAATTTTTTGAACTCCATTAACTTCTATTATGGGTGTTTTTGGTATTATAGAAGGAGTATGGGGGTCATGAGGTGTTTCGGAGGCTTGAGGGGAGGCCAAGGTATAAATATTAAAGGCTAAAGTTCCAACATCTTTCTGGTGGTCTTATGGAAGGCGTGTAGATCCCCTAGAATCCCACCATCTTGGCAGTGGTTCTTAGGTAGTTTTGTTAAGGTAATAATATTTTTCATTTCTTCTATTTTCACCCTTAAACCAAACCTAGTTTTCTTATTCTTCACTTATATAGTATACCACTATTGATCTCACATCCACATCTCCATTATGATTAGTGGATCTCTTACAATATTCCTCCTTTTTTAGTTTTTTTGAGGAATTTGAAAGCTCATGGTAAATCTAAATCAAAATTTCCCTATATTATTCTTTTAATCAACCATAATGTGACATCTTATCATTTAAGGATTGTATGAGCTATTTTTATAGATTTATTTTAGTTATTAAATTTATTGCATTTCTTATCAAATCAAATGATGGCATTCAAAAAGGGAAAGTAAACTCTCCTAAGGTAGTTGTTATTAGTATAGGAAATCTATGTTCTTTTTCTGTATATTATCATCATCATAAGACATGTTGACATTCATGGACTTATCATCTCATCTTACACTTTACCAGAAATTAATTTAAATTGTTTTGAATCCCAATTGTTATTTGGAAACTCTATTAAGATTATAAAACCTCATTGGATTTGGGATATGACATTGTTAATGTATTTAATGTGGTATGTTATTCATGTTTCTTTGCGTTTTTAGAATTAGATGGGTATTTTATGTCATCCCATTATGATGTAATGATTTAATGTGGAATTTTGCAACCTTAGTTGACCCTTTCAATTCAATAATGTTTATGGACATTGAATTATTAAATTGAAATGTGAATTAAACCCAATCATGATCTTGTCATAAGTTTTAGAATTGTTTTACATTTTAATTGGGAATAAGAACTTCATTAAATATATTGAAATTGTTATGAGTTTTCAATTACCTAGATGACTTCCTTGGATTTATAATAAATGATATTAGTATGGGATGCTATGGAAGAGGCTTTGGTTACACTATGGGAATCAGGTGAATACAGATAGTGAATACTTGATTGGAATTGATGATATCTAAATATATGAAACTCTTTTTTATATCCAATGAATTGTTCATATATTCATTACCATTAATGATTTTTATGGCTACCACCATGAATTATAGTAAAATCAACTCTTATTTAATGCCATTGATTTATGTTTTGTATTCTTGATGTGTACCCTTATTTAATTCAATGAGATGATATCCATGAATTCATATTAATTTTATTTCTTAATAAGGCCTCAAGTGAGAGTGTTGGATTCTAATTGATCCATGCATATTATGATCAAGGATGGGTCCCTGTTTTTAGACCATATAGTTGAATTTTATTGGGAATTACTAAAAGGAAATTTCCAGATGGCCTATATGGATTCCATTGAGTTAAATGATTATGTTTTCCCTGATGATGTGACTTGGAACTAGATTGAACCATAATACTACCACAATGTTCAGATATCAGCATTGGATAAAGTATTTTGGGTTAGCTTAAATTTTTCCTTGAGATTTATGGTGCAATGTGGTTTCATTTATTTTTTCAATGGACATGTATTATTACTTCACTTATTTGTTATACATCATAATGGTATAAACAAATAGAAAATATTTTCAATAGACACCATTGGAGGTGGCCTACAGAGTTATACTTATACCCTTTTCAGACTGCTTTTTGGAACATGAACAATATTCAAGGGTTCATTTCTAGAAAATGGAAATTGAGATACCACTAATGATTGATTTTCTTTATTGCATAGAGTTGGGTGTCAGGCTAGAGCTTGGGACATCTAGGGTTTTTCATTATTGTGGTCAATTTCCTTTTTTTGAGGTTTAATTGTATTAATTTTGACAAAGAAACATGCCATTCCTATTTTGTATCTAGAATAATTAAGATATTTTATGTTATATGAATTACTACTTCCTAACCATTGGTTTATTTATCTGTATGTGATGTTATATTATGTTTCAGTTTCATCCATTGTGTTAATATCTATCCATAGGGTATATTCTCCCATTGTAAAACATATAGAACATTTCTTTATATCATTATCCTATGAATATAGGGAGACACACATATTTTTGTTTGGTAAACTGACATGGGGCACCAGTTTAGTCGAATCTGTCTCTACATTACAAAAGAGTATCATTTAAAGTTTCTTTATTATAAAATTGGAATGTTGGACAATATGTATTGCATTTTAGGACAAGGTAATGAGATCTAACATGGGAGTCTCCAACCCATTCATGGTGGAAAATACATTTGTCTAGGGGTGGGAATTATTTTCCATGGAATTTATTGTTACAATTGATTTGTTTTCACCTTGTGTGAGGAACTTTTTTAATGTGTTTGTGGTTTATGGAATTTCCACTCTTGGGTTGGAATGACAAGAGGGTGTGTACACATGCATCATGTTAAGAAATTTTTTATTTATATTCCACTACCATTAATGCTTTAATTATCTGATTTGGAAATTTTTTATGATATGGGTTGGTTATTTGAAATGTTTTCATTAACCTAAATATATTTTTCATATATATATCTTAATGTTTGAACACTATATATCCAATATATATGTGAATAATATCAACAATTATGGCATTTAATTTAAAAATATAAATTTCTTTTATTTAAATGGGTGTGAATTAGAACTAAAGGTGTGTTTCCCTATAAAAATTGGGATTGAATTATTATGTAAAGGATCCATGGTGATGGATAGGAAAAATCTAAGGGAATTAAATAATAATAAAGACATAATTTCAAATTGATATATGATTCCAAGATTAAAATAAATGACGATTATACAAAATAAAATTCTAGTAAATAACTTATCTGAGATTTTATCTCATAACATGTGAATGTTATCTTATCTATAAAATCCTAATGACATAATACTAGTTAAATATCTTAACTATGTGTATTATAGGTATGGTGAGAAATCTTTTATGTGATAATATTATGCGTTCATATATGTGTCGCTTGAACCAAGTCTAGGTAAAAGGGTTAGTGAGACCACATAAGCCATGGGTTTATGTGCCTATTTTTATTACTAATTTCCCTATAATGTGATATTATTAAGAATGTTGGTTATGTGTTATATGGTATTATTTTGGAATTCAAAATAAATTCATTCCCAAAACCAAAAAAAGATAACCAGATGAGAATTTGAGAGCAGGCCCCAAAGGTCCAACAGCCCAAACCACTAATCGAATATGACTTGTGTATTGAGACTCATCTTAGGGAGAGTTTTCATTATATTATATATTCTATATAGATATGTTAACCTGAGGTTGTAAATATTATGTTTGAATTTTTTGAGGATTCTCAATTTCAGCATCAACCTTCATTATTTGGGAAGGGTGTCCCCAAGAAACCCAATACATGGCTTTAGGCCATGCACACTATGTTCATGCATATTAAGACCCCCCACCATAAGAAATTGGTGAATCTTAAAACCTATGTTCTTTGAGGATATGCTAGGTGATGGTGGGATGTTGTGAATTGGTATTATCAGTGTGCAGGAATGGTTTGGTTGGATTTATACACTAGTTTTTTCAACCATATTTTCCTAAGACATTGAGTTCTAATATGTCCATAGAGTTTATTACCATAGATAAGGGGGGATGTTTTTGTTATGTGGTATTATACTATCTTCACGATGTTATAGAATTTCACCCCATCTATGGAAAATTATTGGTTTTCTACTGTAAATAGTTTCAAGGATAACCATATGTAAGAGATAAAGGTGTCAAATAATGGTTTTTTGGGACCGAAGACTCAAAGATAGATAATTAAGATTTTTATATCTGAGATGTATCTAAGAGTGGGCCATAATATATGGTAGGAAACACCATGTTTTATTGGATCAAAAGGTTCAACGATGCACTAGTTTTCTAGATCTTGACTAGGAAATTGGTGAAAGAGTATCATAGGAGATAGTGTAGTTTTATGTCGTCGGTGAGGTAAGTTTGTTCATTACCATTATAAATATGTTAGAAAACTAGTTGATTATCGATATTTTGTGAGTATGGTTCATTTCAAAATGTTTTGTCGGATAATGTCATAGATGAACAATTATTAATCTTCTGTGAAATTTTAGTGTCTTAGAGATACATCTTCTAATCTAGGACTGTATGGTGGTTGGATTTTGATAGGCCACCCATCGTGACGTTGGGATAGGTATGTTCACTATCATAGTTATAAAAGAAAAAATGTATTGAAACACCAATGAATTAGTCTGGGACATATGTTTGGGTTTTACAGTAGATTCATGAACTGCAGATAGGTAATAATAAAAAACAGATTTCCCTTTAGGTTACACCTTACGTTTTACCTTTCTTGACATTTGTTCTTCACACTCTTTTGTATATAATCATTTAGTTAAAGGGATGAATTTTACTATAAAATATATATTTGGGGTTTTGTACATCAATACCCTATTTTTAGGGTGATCTAAATAGTTTTTATATTGGAGTAATTATTATCTTTATAACGATGTTTGTTGATTAATATGTGAATGTTATATTCTAGATATGAGTAAGTTAATCCTGATTCTTTGATTGGGAATGTTTATTCCCTTATGAGTTCATAAATATAGTTATCATTGATGGTTATCCTTCATGTCACAGGAATTTGGATGTTTTGTTGACAAAGAAAAATTAAGTATTGTAGTATGATAGGGAAGTTCCTGATCAATATAACTTTTCTGAAGTTTCAACCATATGTTGTATGATAGAAGGAAGAATCCAATAGTTTACCATCTTTTGGTGGAATTTTGTGTCTTAGGAAGTTATTCATATGTTGATAGATTTTCTATTTTTCTAATTTTTCACACTTAAAACTCAACTAATTTTCTTCATAATTACATGTACAATATCGCCCCATTGAGATACCATCATCCTTTACTTCAGGCCTTGTGTATCAATTTCATTCCTTCTATGTTTTTAGTTTTATATGATATTTTTGAATTCTCTATGTAAGGATAAAAATATTTTTCCCTTCTTTCTAATTTTAATTGGATGTCTTGTCTATTCTTATCATTTATGGATTATATTCCCTATTTCTATGGATTTTACCTTGTTATTTAATTTATCTAATTTACTCTCACATTGAAGTTCAACACTAAACAAGTGGAAGCCTACTAACCCAATGTAGTTGTTCTACATTCTTTTCCCTAAATGACTCACTGTATTATGTCATGTTGGCATGTGAAGTCACACTAAATGAACATAAGACTAAAAAAATAATTTAAATTGTTTTTATACCTTTGGGATGCCTTGTAAACTCCCTTGGTCTTAGAAAATATTTTTGTATTGTGGGTGGTCCGGTGTAACATTCTTTAATGTGGTGATTTAGACTTCTACATTGGATTTGGGTAAATTATTGGGGTAATATAGGGATTCCCTTTATGATGTAATAATTTAATATAGAATATCAATCGACTAAGATGATCCATGAGAAACCATAATGTTTATGGACATGTAAAAATGAATGAAAAATGTGAATTTAACCCAAATGGGGAATATATATTGAATATTGGAATTATTTTATATTTAAATTTTGGAATAATAACATAGTTGAACCTCATGTAATAGTTCATACAATGGAAATCATTGGAAGAATTCCTTCTATTTATCATGAATTGTATTGGTGTGGAATTCCATGGATTAGCATTGGATTCAAATACAGTATTCATGTGAATCATGAGAGTAAATAATTCCATGTATTTAATGAGGTCTAAATTTAGGTAATGGATGGAGATAGCTTGTGGATTATACTTAAATTTATTGTTAAAGATGCCTTCAAGTTTCTCCCTATTTGATTTTTGTCATGACTACACTTATTGAATTATGTAGATTAATGTAATGGATTAATAAGGTGAACCCTCATTGACTATAATATGATGGGACGACAATATTTGATATAATGTTATTAGTGTGGAGTTACATGGGTGTGAGATGTGGATTCCAATTGAGGCATGCCTAGAAATATTAGGGTTTGTTCCTCATATTCAGAAAAGATAATTGAATTTTCACTTGAATTTCTAGATTGTATTTCTTAGATGATCCATGTTGATTACCTTATATTACTTGATTAGATTCTCCCTAGTGATTTCCCTTCGAATAATATTAATCCATAATACTTCCAATGTTTTCAGAGACCAAAATTGGCTAATTTATATAGGTTTGTCCATGGTTGTCTCTTTGAGACAAAAGGATTTAGTTCCTTCCATTTATTTTGATAACTTTTTTATTATTAATTATTCAATTATTTATTTTAATCCATTATTCCTTATAGATTATGACTGGATTTACATTTGACAGCATTGGTGATGGCCTATTGAGTTGTCCTCACTCCTTGTATGGGAAACTTCTTGTTACCCAAAGAGATTTTATGGAAGAAATTATATACAAGGACTAGTAACATACCAACGATTCTTGATTTTGTAGATTAGATTGATTTGGGTGTTGGGTGATGGGATAGATTTGGGGACGTTAGGTTTTCTTTAGTTTTTGGGTCTTTTGTGTTTCCATTTACTTTTGGGGGTTGGTCATACTTGATTTGGTAGAGTTGTATGCCATGACTATTATGTATGTAGAATCATTAACATATTTCATGATACATAACTTAGGGTTTTAAAACATGTTGGTTATTTATCTAGATGCAATGTTACATGATATTTTTTCTACTATGTTTGAAACACATATAGATTTAAGAATTGAAAATAATATTTGAATGCATATATGACATGAAACATTAAGCCTAAATGAACTATTAAATATTAATATTTAAAATTTTCCATTATAAAATACCGATAAATTAGTGGGAATGAATACTATTAATAGAATTATGAAATAAATAAAAATTTTCTATTATATTTTAATGTAAAAATAATTTCATAGTAAATAATCACCCATTTTATGTAAATTCATTTATTATTAAAAATTAAATTTTCTTAATATTAATGAAAAATTAATTAATTAGTTTCAATACCTTTTTGAAAATTTATTTGATAAATATGATATAATTTTTTAAATCTTCATATTGAAAATATATTTTAATTAAAATATAGTGTTTTTTAATAATAATGTTTTTTCAATGAACTGTGAAAATGTGGATTTTTATTGAAAATAATATTTTCAATTCATGTATTTTAAGAGTAAAATACCATTTTGGATTAGTTTTAAACAGAAACTAGTTCCCATTCATTAAATATAATATATTCACGATCTTTGAAATTATTTTTATACTTATAAACATTATTAGAAAGATTTTATACTTAATTTTTTTAAAAACAATTTTCATCAGATATCGTTGGTCTAAAATTAAATTAAATTCAACCACATATGTGAATTTAATATTAAAAAATGGTTTCTATATTTGGAATCAAGTGTTCAATTGTTATTAAATGGTCCCCGTTTATTTTTATCCATTATGAATAGAAACTACAGTAATTAATTATCACCACGGTAATGACATATCAAGTAATTATGGTTAAACAGAATATTATAAGGACAAAATATTGATCCTAACACTTTACTTTATCATATTAGATTTTTGTATTTATTCTACTTCCATCCATTTCTACAATATGTTTCCATTTGGTTCCAAATTTCATTGATTTTTTACTTTTATGATTTTTATGTTAAATACTAATACCATATTTCCACTTTTAAAATTTAATAGAAACTATATTTATGATTGGGAAAACTTATATTTATTTATACATTGTAATTTAAAAAATAAATGATTTCTTGGTAATTTATTTCTAATTTTTAGTAATTAAATGAATACATTAAATGGTTATGAGATGTTGGTTTCCAAATGGACATTATAAAATCTGGAATGGAAAAAATACCTAACGCATGGGTATTATTTTCTCTGTAAAAAAGGAAGGGACAGAGGAATAATTACACAAATCAGATGACCTTCAAAAGGTAAAACTATCACATGAACATTAGAAGGTGAATCAAATTGATCAGCCATAGTGTATGATCTTATTATGATCACACAAAGTCTATTTAAAAATCAATATTGTTCTTGAAAATTCATCCTTCCAAGAACCAATGATCATGCAAAGGCTCTTAAGTGAGTTCCTTCAAATAACAAAACTTTTCAAATAGAGGGAACCTAAAAATGATATAGGAAACCTTATGAAATAATGGTGAACAAAGGTAAAAGCCTCATTCAAAGGGTATTTGCGTTGATGTTCATGTAACGTGCTTATAAAATCCTAAATTCCTCTTAAATCTCCCGGTGATATGTCAATATTTTCTCACAATAACATGTCTTCCTTTTACCTCCATTATGTAAAGGACTAAAAAATGGCCATTACATTATGTGATTCTCCTTTGCAGTCACTCAAAATTGAAATATAGTCTTTGAAAATGATCTCACAACATTATGAGGACTGGAATTGATCATGTGACACACCATAGAAAATAAATATTTTTCCACGAAAAAACCTACATGATGTCGTGAGACCTCCTCACCTTAAAAAATAAAGAAGGAAAAAAGAGAGCAAAAGTCAGAAGCTTCTCACAAGGGGATGATTGGATGATCATTATGAGGGATGGGTTATACGCCTTCAGTGATCAACATTGATCATGTGAATTCCAATTGATAAGTAATTTCAATAATGAGAATCCACATCAATAATTTAGAATGATGATTTGAGGGCCCTTATACATGTCATCTTGATCCCTTGGAGGCCCCCTTGAAAATATTCTTTATCATCGTGAACGAGCCCAAAAAATCATTCTTCGATCATGTGAAAGCATTTCCATTAGATTCATGATTTAGATAAAACCCAATACAAGTATTATTATCCTTTTTAAATCACTTTGATATATCAAAATATCTATGTGAAATCCATTTGATCGGCTAGGGTCCAACAAACATGGAGATGGATTAATATTCACATGATTGCTTTCATCATGAAACCCCTTAGATGACCCATGATAGTGTCATGAAATTGAGTGATACCAAAATCCATCCAATAAATCTAGATCATATTTTTGAGATACACACCATACAAGGTAGAAAATATCTATGGAAAAGGAGGCATATATATCCTTTCCCCTACCATTGAAAATAGTCACACAATGGATGACTGTTATATGGTCTTGCAAGGGAATATTTATCGAAGAAGAAAGTCACATGATGAAAAGGTATTATAGAGGTAAAATATGGGGAATGACCTAAGGTATTACATGACATAAATATGTTCTTTGTGTGATTACTCTATAGATCACGTGAAGTACTTCTGGCATGTTATCCAAATTGTGCGAATGAGTTCCTGCATGTTTACTAGGTCACACAAAACCAAAAAGAATATAACATTGTAAAATCCTTAAGGAACATATGAAATAACATATTTAATAATGAATAATAATGATGGGGGACTTGTGTGGAGATAAATATGATAATATCAATATTCTTCACATGACCTACCAGGATAAATAAAAAATAGTAGGACTTGTATCCCAACTCATGAGAAACTTCCCCAAGATTCCATTTGGAACATGTGATGACCCTCTATCATGTTATGAATTTCATGAAGTTCCCTATATAAATTCCACTCATGTATTGTGAAGTCCACTAAAACTATCATCCAAATCATGTGAATCCCTCTAGATGTGTCACCCAGAACATGTGACACCCTCTAGAAAACTACGCCAACTCAAGAGATACCCTCTAGAAAACTCATCCAGGCCGTGAATAACCCTCCGAACATGTCATCCAGGTCATTCAAAACCCTTCATTCAAGTCAGACTTGATCATGAAATGTCCTCTAGACATTCCATTTATATTATGTAATTTCCTTCAGACAAGTCAATAGGATCATTTGGCTTTCTTTGGGAATTTCCTCTTGGAAATTAGGAAATGTATAGAAATCCTCATACATTTCATATATGCACAATAGGAATATTAGGAAAAAAATTAGGATATATCAAATATGTAACTAAGAAATGTAAGGCAGATGTCCTGTGATTGATAACCTTGTACAATGGACATGTTTGGGCATAGCCCCGAAATATCTATGATGAATTTGATACCTATTATAAGTAAGATATATAGGATTCCTTAATAAGGCTCGATCTCAAATGGGAATCCACCTAGGTGTATGACAACCCATGTATCCAACATTATAACTATTATGAACTAATATATTCCATGGGATTATCACCCTTCTTCATCCATCAGCGAATTAAGAAGAAAACTGAACTATGAGAAATATAATTTATGCTATGAATATGATTTGTGGGAAACCTTCTGGAGGATTGAGCTCAAATTTTAACCCACCTCAGAGTGTGTCCTTACATATCCAAGATATTCTAACCCTTGAGACCTAATCCCTATCATAATCTTATTATACTAGCTCATCCATCAGTGGATTGATGATCCAAATGAACTATGAAGACTCTGATTCATACTATAACCAAGATATATATGACTCCTTAGTAAGGCCCGAGCTCCAAATCGAACATCCCATTTGGGATACCATAGGGTATAGGTTACACTTTCATTTGTGAGGAGACTGGTCATTTTTAATCCCTTGTTTCTCACACCGAGCATGACTCACATGGACTTAGGGATTTGAAATAATCATATCATTTTCATTATGTATTTCCACCATCCAGTGAAACCACAGTGTGTAATACATAATTAGTGGAATTATAAGACTATCCCCTCATAAGGCCATCCACCTCAGTGTATGTATCTATTCCATGACCAAAATACGATGAATCTAATTCATATCATAGGAATGATACACATGATATCTCTTTGAGGCTCAATGTCAGAATCTAGAGCCAAAGAGACCTCATATATGTCCTTTCCTCACGATATTAAATGGAATGACTGAAATGAACTCCAATAGTTATGATTACTATTTTAAATGGGATATATTGGATACCTAAAAAGGTTTAATAACATCTTCAAAAAATCAATTGCCTCCCAAAATGGAAGTAAAATATAGAGTTCCTGGTTATATGGCTTAAAAATATAAGAAGTAACCCATTACAATGATATAACTAGGAAAGGATGGAGAACCACAGATACATGAAGATGGACTCATTAATATACCCCCCTGAAGGATTCAGCAAATGATCATTTTTATGGTAACATGCCATGTATCAAAATTAGGAAGAGATTGATGAACATATATTAAATATATATTAGAGTAATAGAAGGGGAAATAAGCAACGATAAAGGGTTTGATGAGCTTGAACTCCCATCCTCTCAAACAATGTGAGTTCCTACGAGGCATTGGGTATGAAACCCCAATTGATTTTTTGACTTTTTAAAGTCGTTCCATACTCAGTTATAGATGTGTGATTTATTGAGAGTTTTTGATGAAGAATTAAATGTTAAAGTTGACGTGAATGATTGTACAAACATTGAAAACTGAAAAATTATTCATTTGTTTAAAAATAACTTTTGGATTTCATCAAAAAAATTATGAACCCAAAAAGAAAACGTTTAACAATAAAATATTCTTAATATATTAAAAGGATACACTACCTAGTTCCCATTAGAACATTTTGTTCCTACCATTCATCATTTTCACCAAAAAATGGTGAACCAAACATTAATATCTTAGGAAAAAAGTTATTGGTTGTCCAAATATAATCAGTGTCCTAATAAAATATGTCCATCCTCATTGTGACATATCCCTGGGAGCAGAATGGTTAGACCTGGAGTAAGTACAGTAAATTGCATTAACTATGAATATATGATTGAGCATGTATCATTCCTCCAATGATGGAAAGACTGGTGACATTGTTCCATGTTTTTTCATCACTAAATAAACTATTCTAAAAAATACCCTTATATAAGATCATGCCTTCCTCCAGAGATTGTTCAAAAAAATCAACTACGACTACAATCCCTACGAGTAATAGAATGTCCTCAAATTTCCCACACAATAAAATTCAAGTGGATAATGAAATGGTCAAGGAATAACACCAACATGATAAAACCCCTACCCTTGAGTCTATATGAAAGGTTCTTCATATTCTAAAACTGATGAGTCCACATCTTCCCACGATAGCTCTTGTGAAAAATGTGGACATCATTGAAACCTCCAACACTTTGGAATATTATCAAAATAGTACGAAAATAACATCCTTCAGTATCTCATGAAGGTGGATCAAAGAGTCAAAGATGGCTCTATTCTAGTTCAGTAGTTATCGGGGAAGGCTCTAACCAACATTCATCGCATGTGTTATCCCACAGGTTCCCCTCATTAGTCTCTTAAGGGCACTTACCGACACATATCCACCTATGATGTTCATTAATGAGAACCAATGATTTCACATTACTAATTGGATAACCAATAGTGGGATATTATCCCCACTCCTACTAATGAATCCTTCCTTCATATTTTGGTGGAAAAAAGTGAGCATGCTCATGTCCATGCTCACTCAGAGGAAGTCAACAGGTATATTCTAGTAGCACACATGGGTGAGGTACATATTGCAACCCTCATACATAAATTCTATCAACTTATTCAAATGATATAAGGATGATAGAAGTGAGATTATATACCTAATTCAATTTAATATTTAAGCTAATACATACTGGATATAGAAAATTTTTAATCATACATTCTTGCACACACTTTGAAACAATGTCACATCATTCTAGGAACAACTGAAAAAATCGGCCAATATATTCCAAAACTGGTACAAATAAATGGAAATTTATATATTAATATACCTACATACTAGTAAACAAAACACTGTTATTATCATGAATAAGTAGCTTCAATGGAGTAATAATGTATTCATGCTCCTATCCTGGAGGATTATGGACATATTATAGTAAAGGATGAGGCACTGGACTAGGCTCATATTCTCATTCTAACTGAGGCTCACGAAGTGAAAGTGGGAGATGAATAGGTATAAGCATACATTCCAATAAAAAAGGCCTATATGGATTCTCTTAAGTCACCGTACTGAACTCATATTCCCATTCCAACTGGGGCTCACCAGGTGAGAGCGGAACATGCATCGGGATAGGCTCGAATTCCTATTGAAAAAGAACAGATGAATACTCTAATGGAAATGATCTAGGATAATATTCTAATTACAATAGAGGCCCACCATGGGAGATGAAAAATTCCTCGATATAGGACCATATACATATCAGTGAAGCTACTTGGAATATTTCCATAGCTCATAGAATCAATTATCTTATTCTGGATTCAACAAAAAAACAACTACGCCAGCATCCTTCATAGGCAATATAAAAGGAGTCTTACACCCATTTTCTCATTATAAAGTTCCGTTGGAATATTATGTTGTGGAATTCATATTTATACTGGTCTCATATCCCCACTTCATCTAGTATTGACCAACATATTCTCAGAACCAACCACAGGCATACTCATACTCCTGTTGTCAATACTGATGCTCCATATAATACATCAGAAGCTTCTCAACAATGGACTCATATTCCAGTAACACTAGAAGGTTATCAATGAATTATTACATTAATCATATAATAGGTTCATATCCCCATATAAAACAAAAATTCTAGTGGACATATTTCTTCCATGAGGCTAAATGATTCTCATGTCATTGGTCTTATCAATCATATTTTCCTTGATACTATTAGATGTATATCCATAACACCTAAAGTGTACTTCAACCCTTGACCTGAACTTGAAGGTGATAATTACCATGATGTTCCTCCTCATGTAAGTGTGGATATGGTATATAGAGAATCTATTCTAGAAATAAGCTATGGTTAACCTACAAACAGTGATATCTCTATCAGACAAGGAAATCCTTTGCTTTCTGAGAAACCTCTATATAGATATGTGTTTAAAATCCATATGACATCATATAGATTGGTGTCCAAAAAACATGGTTAAATATATATATTTCTACATCAACTAATATAAACCCTTCAACGTGTTCATTAGGATACCTACAGAGGCGACCTCTATTGTCTAACTAAGTGGACGAGTGTATGTTTGATGAAGAGGAAACATACATTCGTATGTGGAGAGATTTAACTATAAACAACCTCCCAACCTTGTTCTAGACCCTAAAAAGTTCTAACTAATTGATCTCAAATGATCTACAAATGATTACATGCATTAACTATGCCAAAATAAGTGGAAAACCTTTCTTCTATTAAAGTCTAGACACCTTCCCCATCTGGGATATGATGTTCACCCTCATACCATGAACATACTATATGTTCTTATAGTATTGTCTAGTATCTTTATGGCCTAAGACCCAATATCAGAAAAGAACAGTATAAATCTACAACATTATTACTTTCATTGAATCACAACTCATTAAAAACTAACATCCAAATATCATTCATATATTTGTATATGTGGATTCAAAAATTATGGATAATTTCACTTCACTGGACCACTAGAACAGATGATCTAGCTAAATATGGCATTTCGTAACGTCATAGCCTCTCGTATGATAATGTAACCATGTAATGTGTGATAAAATTGGGCACTAAATGATAATTCCATCACACTAATAATTCCAAGAACACATAAAAAGTGGCCAAGATCAACTAACATATCATTGAACAAGACCCCTCAAATTAATGGGAATGCATTTCAGACACAAAATCTAAAGTGGGGAAAACCCCAAAAAATTACCAAAGAAAATGAATCCCATCATGGGGTGTAATTACACTCATCTAATAGATGAGGAAACTATGAACAATTAAATAGGTACCGATAGAATCTGCTATAGAATCCATTTGGGAGAAAATCCATCCCATCGAGCCAGGAGAAATATTTACCACCACCTCCACCACACAGATCATCAGTGCCTGAGATGATTCAGAATATATTAGTAGCCATTCTAAACCAACCCCATACAACATTTTTGGGGGAATTTTAATCTGAATATCCATCACTAGGTTCATCATACCCTAAAAGGGTCTTAGAGAAAATAGTGGTAAATCTAGATCAACCCCAAACTATAGGGCTGGTGGATTTATATCTCAATGAACACCACATGAATCATAAAAATCTTGAATGAAATGATCAAATCCTTAGAAGTAATATCTTATAGATCCTATGCTAGCCCCAAATAGTCCCTAACCAAAAGGTTTGGAGGAATTTTCCTCATCATCATCATCACCACCACGGAGTGAATCATTCTTTTATAGGTTGGGAGATAAATACTTATGGTCGAAGTACCATATGTTACACCTTTATAAAGAATTTTTTTTTATATTTAGGTCCCATTCAATAAGGATTATTATGAGCTCCTTCATGGTATTTAATCAATGGTCGATATGGGAGGAACATATACTGAATTTTGAGTTTCCAACTCTATGTTAGAACACTTAAAATGATAAAGTGAAGGAATATTTCATCTCCTAGTCATCACCCATAAGAGATGAAAATCCTTCCCCATTATAGTAGTTGGCGCAATATGGGAACAGGATAGAAAAATCTCAGAAAATTAAATAAGGATCCAATAAGTGTAAAATTGGACACATGGTATCATCTTTAGGCTGAGATGAATATTCCACCTCCTATACATTAGGAAATAGTTGATCTTTCTTCAAGAGAAGAATCTAAGAATTAGAATAGTTCTATATCTAGGTTGATAGTCTACATAAGTGTGGAAGTCAGATATGATTGAGACTCTCATACATTAAAGCAACAAAATCTTCCCTGCCATGGTGATCATTCATTTTTAGCTTGAATTGAGAATCAGTGGAAGATATAAACAAGATCACCTATTTAAACCCATCCCATTCCATATATGAGATAGATCGATCTTACATAAGTTCCCCAAGTTGTACTTAATTCCATTGATTCCATGGATAATCAAATGAAGTCCATGGAAGAGAGATGCACGCCTATGAATTCCAAGAAGAATCCATATCCTGAATGGGTGGATGAAATTCTTCTCCTCCAAATATCATTAATACTAACTTATCCAATATTAAAGGTGCAGGATATCCATAACTACATCTCACCCAATTCATGTCTAGTTGTGGTCCGATGGTGGTCTCCCTAGATTATTTGGAGGTGAACAAGATGATTTGTTTTGTAAAGAATCTCATAAGACCATCATTTATTGGTACAAAACCCTTCCAGTACAATCCATTATAGGATGGGCAGACCATAAACATCAATTCATTTACATGTTCTTCTCTACAATAACTAAAATGAAAATTTTCAACTTGAAAAACTACAAGCAACATAAAAATGTGAAGGTTTCTAACATAATATAAATATTGAAAGGATTAAACTATTCACTCAACATCCCTGTCTTGTAGGATAAATTGATGGATCTCTGTGGTCTCAAAATTCAAGATGAGCTGAAAAAACTAATGGTCCTAATGGAATATATTTGTTGATACCCTAAATTTGTATAAACAAAACAATTTTTAGAATATTAAATTTATTGGGTGAAATATAAATCTTATATTATGACCATAGAATAATAGGACATGATTAGTAGCGAAGATACTTCCAATGTTACAATTAAAATAGAAGAATTTCCCCTTCAATCACCTAAGAAGGTCTAGAACTACCGAACACATCCTATCATGCGACAACAACAATAAAATCTCATTTGATCAGAATCAAAAGTAGCTCAAGGCCACCCTGTATTTGATGTAGGGATGTATAAAACACACTTATTATGAAATGAGAAATTACCCTGATATTATTCTATATCCATGAAATGTATCATTAAAAAGCTACCATAACCTAGGAAACCCAATGTGATCAACCTCACTGATCATCCCAAATACTTCCACCTCTAAAGAAGGATGGGTTATACCATCTAGGATTCCAACATCTTCAAATACATTATCTGATGAATGGTTTACTCTGTGCAGGTGATGTTGTGTGATTCACTGGTATATGTAACTTGTGTAACCATCACCTAGCTAGAAGAAGAGTGTGATTGGAGAAAATATTCTGCGAGGCAAGCAAATATGTTCGATTATTGGATGACTTGAATGATTGATGACCATCCTTTTTCCACTCTATGTGTACATATTCACAAACCCATATAGTCCCATCACCTTGGTAGGTGACATAAAATATGACTCCTATAGGTGAGAATTACCATCATACATATAAATAGATTGAAGATAAAGAGTTATATTCAGTTTATTTGCATGATCTGATTATGGCAGACTAATTTCCTAGAACACCTGAAGCATGGTCACCACCAAAACCAAATGGAACCCTCTTTGGATAAAGAGTTCATTATCGATTATATTAATGTAATAAATTTGGAATAACCCTTATTTGATGATTAATATTCCCCTAAATATGTGTTCTTCATAACTGATCGGTTAGGCTAAGGTCCCAGGTGCAGTAGCCGATAATACAAGGGATATAGTGGGTGAATTCTGACTCAATATCTTGGTCACATCCCCATAGAAGACATATATGAAAATGATACCCTTGATAAAGAACTCCATAAATTTTTATAAAGACATGGTGGTGTCCCAATACCCTCCATAGGTCATCTAAAACCAGTAGTCTTACATGACCATTTCTTACAATCCTAGACAATAGGGAAGAATGAAATTACCTATTCCAATGGAAGAATATGTTCCCTCAACCATTGCATGAGAAACAATATGGACTTCCTAAAATACCTTCACTCTTAAACCACATGATAAGGACTAACCCCAAACTTGGATGTTCTGACCATTTTCACGAGGTTATGACATTCTAAAATAGTTTGAGGCTTTCCAATTCAAACTCTCATTCATGGATTCTCTCTATCATTCTATACAACTTATAGAGGAACCCTTCAAATCCCTATTGATCCCCTATGTATTTAATATGGAAGTTTCTACAGGACAGGATTTTGAAGTAGATATCATGCCATCATAATTCCACATGTCCATCTTTTTCAATGATCATGATATGGAGGAAGTCATAAAAGGATATATCATACCCTTGTATGTTTTAGGATGACTGGATGATGTCAAAATTAAAATGGATCTGATTAAAAATGGTTCTGACGTCAACCTCATCCTAGTACATACCCTTCAACATTTGGGATATATTTAGGGGGATTTTTCTCCAACCATGATAACCATTCAAGTGTTTAATAAGAGAGATTAAAGACCTCTCAGGAAAACTAGGCTCAAGGATTAGTTTTGGGATATAACATATAACACTGATTTCAGGGATATCCAGCAATAGTATAAATAATGTCCTTATCCTAAGGCCTTGTCTTCACAGCCACATAGAGTTACCTTCAACATTTCATCAATTCGTGAAATACTTCTTTGATGGAAATTTTGTCATAGTAGATTATGATAGTGTCCCCTTTGAGACTTATGATGACTCATATGCTATGAAATTATTCTATAAAAAGGATGAAAAAAACAATTGTCGATGTCAACATATAAGTTTTATCCCCAAATGGAGTGGAGATCGACCCAGAAAATCCCACGAGTATGCTTAATATAGATTAAGTGATCTCATAAATCAAATTAAGGTCGTATAATTAATCCAAGATGTGAAATATCATTCACTCCCTTGTGAAAATGTAAAATAAAATCAACTATAAAATCTCACTAAAATGAATCTAGTAGTAGGGGACAACAATGTATCTTTCCATTGAATATCTCATCTCGAAAGTGACAGAGTTCTCTTAGGTATCATAACAAACATAAAATATGTCTGTTTATTCAGAGATGGTAGAAGAAGATGATTACCTCATGAACACCCCTCCCAAATTTGAGGAAGGTATGTCCACCACCATCGATGAGCTCAAGAATCTAAATATGGTAATGGAAAAAAACCCATGGATCATATCGATTAGTGTTGATATTAATCTCATGGATAGATATATGTACATTGAATTTATAAAGAAACATAGATATGTTTTCTCTTGGAACTATACATAAATTCCAACACTAAATCCTGATGTTACTATACAGCATCTAGGCTTACCTGATAACCATCAAGGTTCCACATTGGTGGCTATGATGATTGACCCCTCTCATGCCACTAATGTGGAGCCTAATGTTGAAAAATTTATCATTTCAATTTTTTGTGGAATTGAAATACCCATTATGGATTGGCGTTATCTTCCCTATCATGAAAAAGAATATGTATATTAGTTTATGCATCAATTTTTAAGACCCTAATGAATACTATACAAAGGATTAATTCCCATTTATAATCACAAAACTCTTTACGAATGAAATTCCTAGATTCCAATACCTTTCCTTCATATATTGGTATTTAGGGTACAATCAGAAAAATATGGACCTTGTAGATGACGAAACCACTAATTTTAGAGTACCTATGTCGATTATTTTATTCCAATTTATTCCATGAAGACTAATGAAAACTATGGATACTTATCAATGTTTCATTCATCATATCTCTAATACATTCTTAAGAAGAATAGAAAAAATAATTTGGATAACCTAATTTTCAAATATCATCATTTATTTGATCACATCACCTTTTTTTAAAAACTATTCAATATGTTTTGAAAGAACAATTTGGTGATAAACCTTGAAGTTTGATTTCTGGGTGACATCCAAGAAATTCCTCGACATTGAGGTATGCCACTTTGAAATTAACGTTGGCCCCAAAAAGACTAGTGAAATTTGGGAAATTTCACCCCTCTAAATCTTAAATAACTAGAGGGGATCAATGGGAATATAACTCACATTCATAATTTTATAGCAACATAGCCATAAAATCTATCACATTATCCAAATTAATGAAAAAGTTGTTTTCTTACCAATGAGATAAGGACTTCCAAGAAGCCTCTTAGGGACTCAAGCAGTACCTATTGCACCCACCAGTCATGGTGCCACTAGTGGTGTTACATACAGTAATATTATATGTTACCTCTATGGAATGATCCTTGGGTTCTCTCCTTTCACAAAAAAATCATATGGGGAGTTATAATAGTCTCTACAACCATAGATGAATGATGATAGATACTATGACCTGATATTCTGATGTCAAGAATAACTACCTCACACTTATCTTTGTCGTGTTAAATATGGTTCATTACTTATGGAACCATAAATTCTACTTGTTCTATTGTATTGAACCACTTAGAATACGGTTTTCTATCCTATGATGACTGGGATTTTGGCCAGTGGGGAGGGTATTATAAATTACTATAAAATCATGTTTTTTTCACAGAAGGAAGTGAAATGATTTGATCTTGAGGATTTACTGACAACATTTCACTCCCCTTAGAGTACAATAATGGAATATGAACATCTAATTGGGGTGGTTTCTATGTACATTAAACTTCTAAGATTGGGAGATATATTTTGATGGCGCATCCAAAAGACCTAATGGATAACATATGGAAACTCTTAGGCTCAATAATGTTAGATTAGGAATTGTATTTTTTTAACAAAAAATGAAATGTTTCCCTACTCTCTATCTCACTATCCAAAGGTCGCACGAATAATGAGACGTAATACCAATCCATCATCGCTAGCTTCTAACTAGACCTACAACTACATATAGCCAACCTAAACATAAAATGGGATTTAGAGAAAGTTATAAACAATATAAATGGAGAATATTCCATCAAATAAAAAAAATTATCCCCTCTAACCATCTATGTCAGAGTACTGATAGATGATTTACCTATTGAACCCACATTGCACCATGTCCCTTATCACAAAAAACTGGTAACGATGCACTAGAGAATGCATCCTCAGTTCGTTCCAACCCTAATCCGGATAAGGTGTTCATTCACATGACACAACGAAGGATCGTATCATTGTTCATCATATATGACATGGAAGAAATCAATCAGGTCAACACCTCCACAAAGTGTGATGAATTGATATCCAGACCTAAATGGATGGATCCCATAATTGATTATCTCAAAAATTGTTCAATCATGAGGAATCGAGTTATAAGGGAACAATTATCCAACTAATCATCAAATACTACCCTCAATGATGGTCAAAATGATAAAAACCCACTTCAAAAGAGAGGCTTCAATGGAGTCCCCCTATGATAAATAACCAAAGGGATAATCTCGTCGTAATGGAAGTAGTCCGTAAAGTCTATTATGGTTATTATCAATCTGGCAGAAGACTCTCCCACCAAATGTATAGTCATAGTTATTACTAGAAAACTATGATATTGGACTGTGTGGAATTCACCAATAAATTTCATAAATTCTTGATCCATGAAAATTTCCTCTATCAAACCCTAGAATTATTGCATACAACTACATATTCTTGGAGACATTATATATAGGTAATGGGCATTGTGGGGACATATCTCCCAACCATAGATAAGGAATTTAATTAAATCCTGACTATTATCAATATTTTTCAAAATTTTTTAATCAATACCCCAAAAGTATTTTTATATGAAGATTTTAACATCTTAATAAGGTATAGTATCATCAACATATTCAGTGTCACTCGTACAATATTCATGGAAATTGACACCAAATGTTTTTATAGTTTTAATGAAATTTTACCATGAGTATTACATAGATTCCTCTCATTAATCCCTCTATCATATATAAGAAAACTAACAATTATAGTCCCTCAGTAAAACATTTTCAAATTTACTCAAGAATATGGGGAATAAGGACAAGATTTGATGGCCATATAAGCTTCTCTATGATTTATGGGACTATAATACTACCATTTACACTGCTACATAACCTACTTAATATTCATTGGTTTCTGGAACTGAAAATGTATTTCATATAGAAGTATTTTCCCCCTAAAAATAGCTATCTATGGAAAAATATCATACAAAGAAAATTGTCAAAATTAGGTGGATGAATTTTAGAAGCTCAGTAATAAAAGGTTTCGTACACTTCACAACCTCAAAGTCCATTAGAGTCAGATCAAAATCTCCTTTAATAAAAAGGTTTGTATCCATTTGTTCATTAAAATATAACTAGTATTAGATCTTATAACACCAATGATTTTAGGTAAGTAGCCTAAAAATATTGAACTAAAATGGGAAGGGCCTTATATCATACACAATGTATATTCTAATAGATATTACTCATTGGACATAATAGATGGGGAACATGTCAAGCCCCCCACCAATACAATGATTCATAAGAAATACCATGCATAACATCCATCGATAATTATTCTCTTCTTTGTCACATGATATTAAACTGCTCAAGAAGTCTATACCACATGACATTAAAATGTGTGTAATAAGTCATGGGATCAAAATTTTAACTACACAACATCTTACATCATGACCGCATGACGATAAAATGTATGGAAGATTCCATTACCCCACAAAGATAAAGTACATGAAATAAATATTCACAACATGAAATTAAAATAAATGGAAAATATCTACCCACTTTTGATTCACAACATATGTTCTAGATCAATGAAAAACATAAATGAAGTTCAACTTGTCACTATGTGAGAGCCATATCCACATAAGGAATTTCCCCATCCCTGAACTATTCTTGTCTTCACTATTTCCATCACAGGATTAATAGTGACACACAAATCCAAAATATTGTATCTATACATAATATATATGTCCTTTTCATAAGACACCAACAAATGTTATAATGTCCAATCCTTCTTTGTAATGTTGAGTAACCTTAATCATCACTATATACCATTAAACTTCATAGATGGGATTCATAACACCTAAATTAGTAAAGAATTTTATTTTAATAACTACTTGTGGCATGATTCCCAAAATTATAACATACAAAGTGACACATATATATATGTTTATAGGTCCAGTAATTATTTTCCTGGTGAAAAAACCCTTTTACATTCCTATTTTTCCACACCTAGAATTTCTCATATGGGCTTATGAATTTTGGTAAGGGATTCATTTCATGATTGATAAATATTTATTCGTGATAGGGTTAGTCATGTCCAATGTTAAAGACTATAAATGAAACCCTATGAGTCCTTTTCAAAAGATGTTAAACTGCCTGATTAGTGTCTCTTTCATGACATAAAATTTCACATTACTATAGACCTTTCCTGAAAGGAATACTATCCTCGGTGTTGGTATCCCACAACACATCTATTCAAGAACTACATGTTTATTAATTCCTGACATTATAGGATATGTAATGACACTCATATATATTTTATTTGGTCCAACCACAATATTTCCTCTTCGCATCAAGGAACCTACATCCTTACCGCATGACAGTAAATTACATGGTTTCCCAATAAATATATGTCTCTTGATTCATTTAATAATCGGATACATACTGATTATAGAATCATCAATCATAGGTGTAGCTTCAGTAATCAAAAGTAATAATACTTCCTTAGTGTATGGTTCATACCAATATAGATAGTTTCCCATTGGAGAACTATATATGTCTTGATTACTTTCCCCACACGATATATAGTGGCGCCTGGATCTACAATCCTTTCTCTAGTTGTAATAATAAATGGGAAAAATTCCCACTATGTGTATGATTCATACATGAATGAATATTTCCCCATTCAAGTTCTACATGTTCCTTCATTCCTATAATCATAGGATATATAGTGATGCTAGGATTTGTAATCCTGGAACATGCTGCAATAGTAAATGGGAATAATTCATGTCTCTAAATATTGGTCAATCCTTTGCGGAGTGATTTCCATTCTCTACCTATGTGTGGATTGTTTCCTTTCATCATATGATATGTAGCGATTCCTGGATCCCAAATATTAGGTTTTTCTATAAGGGTGAAGAGTATCAATTCCCCCCTCTACATAGGGGATAGACATGTATGGGGAGTTTCCAATTCAAGAAATCTATTTTTCTTGATTAATATCATAATATGATAGATAACATTGCCTAGATGTCCAATAATTGGTCCATCCAAAATATTAAATGCCCCCCCCCTCTATGTGTATGGGTAATTCATGACAATGTAATTGTTTTGTCTTAATCACATGATGATTAATTTCATTACAATGGGTCTTCACATGGAATACACATTAAATGAAGCATATACCACTTTTTTAAGAGTTTCAAGTCACAAAATATCATTATTCCTACACATGATTGGGATATATATACATGTATCTTGTGAACATGGTAAATATATGCAAGAAGGGTTCATGCATATGGCTACCCACTAATAAATAGTTTCTTGGATAAAAGATGATGAATGAATATAAATTGCATCAATAGTGAAAATTTTACCTAAATATATATTGCACAATTTTCAGATTAATTACCCCATCCTCACAACATAAAATTAAATTTCAAGGAATGGAAAATGTCTTTATCACATGATGTTAAACATCATGGAATCCATCCATAATGCATGAAATTAAAACTACATGAACAATACATCCCCACTACATGGTGTGAAAATTTTTATACCATCATTCATCGTCATTACTTATCAAATTACCACAAGAACTTGACCCTAGTTAAATTGAGTACGAGGTGATTGGGTTATATTTTAATACCCTCAACACATAAATCACACTTCATGTCTTGAGTTCCTCGGGTTGCTGAAAACCATTCCATGACTATATAATGTAATTAGATCAATATTTTTCCCCTTTATATCAATGCACAAGGGTTTCGACATACCAAACAATGGTATATTGTCCCTATTTGAAGGGATTTATGATCCTTATTGGCCTGATGTAACCATGGAAGAACACTTCCCCAAAACAAGTTGTGGTCCATCCCAAGCATGGTGGTACCATATCATTACTCGTGACCTGCGAGAATCAATCCATTATTTAATGAATTTTCACCACCCAATCATACGGGTGTTGGAGTACTCCTGACACTGGGTATGTAACACCCCAGGTAAATAAAGAATATGACATTTTCATATTTATCCATATTTGTGAATAAAATATTAATATGACTTTAAAGGGGACGCTATGCTCGATGGCGTACCCAACACGCAACAACGAGTTTCTTGGGAATCTTACGTTGCACTCTAATAATAAAATAATATTATTTCAAATGGTAGTTAACATGTAGCCGTTGTATTGGCGGGAATGGATATAAATAACTAAAATATGATTATATATGTTTTTTAATGTTTTTACATTTATCCAATAAAAGCTAAAGGCTTAAAATACGGAAAGAATTAAATTTTAGGTGTATATGCCCTAGTTTTCACTAAAGGTTCACTTATCACCTTTTAATGGAGAACTATCATTTAATATAGTTTTGATCACTCTTATACATTCTTTTGGACCAAATAAAACTCTTATTAAGAATCGGGACATCAAATTTTACTTTGTGTAATTTTTTGGTATTTTTCCAATAAAGTTCATTTTTTAATGAATAGTGTAGAATGTTGTGTTTTAATTCAAAACCACCTTTTAATCTAATTTATTTATATGATTAGATAATATTTTGAATTGGTTTTAAAGTAAAATTAGAAAATATTTTTACCATTAAATCCAATAGTGGTCGTTGGAATTAATTTCACTTTGAAATCAGACTTAAACTAGTGTCAATCATTTGATACTTATTGTTTTATAAAAACACGCTATTTGCTCTGACAGCGGGAATTAATTATTAAATTAATTAATGTGACTAATATGTTTTGAATTTTTTAAAACTGACTTCATTTTTGAATTCGGAATATCAAATATAGCTTAGGGTGAATTTTTGGGATTTTTCTGAAAAACTTCAATTTTTGATGAATAGTGAAACCACTAAGTGGTACTTATAAAAGCTGATTTTTTGTTTAAATGAAATTTTACCTATTATGTGTTTTTAATTTCAAAAATCCGACATACATGGTTGTCATTAAGAAGTAAAATGTGGTTCAATGTGATAAAAATAATTTTTTGGTGAATAGTAACTTATTAAGTTTTTAATCGCGATTAGTGGTAATTAGTGTAGTTTAAGGTAAAAATAATGCTTTAATAAAATGAAATGAACATGACACATGTCCTAACATCATTTGATGTGTAATCGACAACCAAGAAAAGCCATGGGTAAACTTGGGGACCCCATGGATCCACTTTGGTTGGGAAATGACATAAATAACTTTTTATTTAATGTAAAAGTAAAAATGACACAAACATGATATGTTTTACTAAAACTATTTTTAAATGGGGTTATGCAAGTCATATTTTTGATTATAAATAGTAATTGGAAAGCTAAAAAGATTTACTACATCATAGTATTTTTTTTATAATTTTTAGACATTAAATAAATTAAATTATTTATGACATAATAATGATGCAGCAGTGACATCATTATTTGACGATTTAAATAAAATGGAAAGATAATGTAAAATATATGAACTACACATGTCCAAAACTTATTGGATGAGTGGATTTCGAACCCTTAACACCTATCCACGAATAATATCATTGTGGGACCTTTTAAAATAGAAACACATTTTCAAATAAAGTAATATTTCTTACTTTCCAAAAGTACCCCTCCTCTCCTCTTATAAAAGGACCCCACCTCTACCTCATTTCAAACACTCCTCAAGCCTTTGGCTCGGCCAACCCCTGCCCATTTACTCTCTCCACATACCTCTCCTCATCCTAGAGGATTCCCTTTGGGCATAATCCTTTCAAAGGAAGCCTTTGTGCTCAAATCAAAAGGAGATACACTTTTAAAGGTAATTCATTCTCTCATGTTCATTTGTTTTATTTTGCTTCTCCAACCCCCTAAACTCTTTTTATTTACTTATTTTGTAACAACAACAGTATCTTAAATATACTAGGATGTTGTTATAAGATTTATTCGAGCTACACTCTCACACAACTACATCAAATGGTTAAAGAACATACGGTTTCCATGGATGGCGAAATTCTACCTCCCGAAACGATGATTGTTCAATACTCATTTAACACCTTCAAAGGTGGACATTATGATGTAACTATTTTTATATATGATATATAATATGTTTATGTTTTACTTATACTTCTGTATTTTTCATTTGTGCCTTACCTTTATGGCTTCCATTATGGGTATACACAATATCTTCATTTTAGGAAGTGCGGACTACCGCCCCCTCAAAGTGATGTGATTCGTTAATGCCATACGTGGGACGTATAAGGGATGGATTTAATGTTATTTTATATTATTTTATACTGGAATTATTATATACCTCTATATCATTATTATTTCTTTCCATTAAAGTATGAGATAGAAATGAAAGTAGCGTTCATGCGAACGTATGGCTTACCGTCTCCATGAACGGTGCATTTCATTTCTTATCCCCAAATGTAATGTACTATTATAAGTACATGTATATAATGGATATATATGATGAATGATACATCTAAATGATGAATATAATTCTGTAATTAAAATATACATACCTCTCATTTAGTTTTAATTCCATTAATATGACAAAGAAATGAAAGTAGCGTTCATGCGTACGTACGGCTTACCGTCTCCATGAACGGTGCATTTCATTTCTTATTATGTAATATTATAAATACATGTATATTCTGGATATATATGATATATATGATATCCAAATCAGTAATGTCATTATGGATGTAATGAACCTTTGACCACACGACCAACATGTAATTGTAAGAAGTCCACTTTCGACTTAAGAACCAAATATCGGCAAAACAAATATTATTAAAGCAAATGATTACATAATGTTTATAACATGTCAATAATTGATATAAAAGGAATAATGAACTTTTAAAATGTTCTTAAGAAAGTATAAATTAACTCAAGTTTGTTATTCAGGACGTTAAAGAACGATCGAGGCAAGTCGGACCCGAGGTAAGGGATCCTACACCTCTCTTTCTTTTTAAGTACACTCTTTTATGTCATTCCTTTTAAAGATCATCTTTCTTGTTATTGGGATGATCTTTTATATTACACTTACTGTAATTTTTATTTTCATGTGATGAGAGACCCTATTCTCTTTCATCAATCCATTTTGGATGTTTTGAGTGGCACCGTTAGGCTGCCGAACATTCGTAACAGATCTAACCTCTCTCTTTATTTTTAAGTACTCTCCTTTATGTCACTTCTTTTAAGATCCTATTTGTAATGTTGGGGGATGTTATTTTACATTTCTCTTTCTGTAAATTTTATTGTAATGTGATGAGATACCCTATTTGATCTCATCAATCCATATTCGGACGTTTTATGTGGCGCCGTTAGGCTGCCGAGTTTTCGTAAGGGATTTTTCATCTCACTTTTATTCCCGTGAGATTTATGCTACATTTGCCACAAATTCCATTGAGTGGTGTACGTACTGCCCATTATTCTACTCTTTGTGTAATATACTTTCGTTTATGAGTATTTACATCAATGATCTATTGTCCTTCTTTCATGGGGTGTATGTTTTGAAAGATACCCAAGTCGGTAAGGGAACCTTTCACCCTCCTCTTTTTTAAAAGACTTATTTTGTTGGGTCTTTTAATTTACATATTGTTATGTTGGGATATGTTCTCATATATCCTTATTTATGTAAATTGTATGTCCAAGTGATGGGATACACTTTTTATCTCTCATCAACTCATTTTGATGTGATGCCGTTAGGCTGTCAAGGGAACTTTTTAACCCAATTCCAATTTCTTTGGGTTCAACATGTAGTCATTGAATATGTCATCCATTGAATATGTGTGAATGACCTTTTATTGTTGTACACTTAATATCCACTTTTATTGGGTGTATTTATATTTGTCACACATATTTTTGAGATTGATTTGTCCTTAATTTAAGGATACCTTCTTTATAATGGATTTCATCACATTTGACTTTTCTATTGAGGGTTCATTGTTGTTATGCACCAATTCACTCTTATATGGTGTATATACTGTCCTTTGGAGTATTATATCATGAATCCAATTATTCTCATGATATTATAATGTTTTGACTAAATGTTATTCCTCAATTATTGTATTCAAGTGTCTCTAATTTTTGTAAAACCCCTTTAACCAAAATATCGTTTTAAATGTTTTAATTATTTGTTCTTATTAATATCCATGTTTTCAAAATGGTTTTAAGGATTTATTTATATGGATATTAATGGTTTAAAATTTTAAGCTTCAAGGTAGTATGAGACACTTTGATTCAAAAATCTCTTTATTAAATGTTTTAAATGGTTTTGGAAATGGTTTCTTTTTGAATGGATTCATTATTTCAATATACTAAAATGTTATATTGTGATTGAAATGTGGAAATGTTATGTTTCCTTTATGCATGTTTTATGTGACACATTTATGTTATGGTTCTTGGGAATTGTTATGAAAACGGGTGGTTCCGTGATAAACTAAGGGCAGGTGAGCCCGATATAGCTCTCCAATGCATTGGGTAACGTGAAGGAGTGAAACGTTAAGGTTTCTCCAAAGAGATTTAGGGAATATACTGTGATGGGTATTCCAAACGTAACTAAGAGGGTTACTCCCTACGTAAGAATGTTATGAATGAATCAAGTTACCTTTATGTCTTATGTTTTCTATGATTTATTCATGATTTGATATGCCTATGCTTTATGGGTAAAGTGTGATTTTATTCTAATGTATATATAAACTCATGTTTCCTTTCCATATTTTTATAACTCTTACTGATCTTTTTATGCTCATCCCAAGTTTTTGAAACGTTTTTCACAGGTCAAGGGAAAGGTACATGATGTGATGATAGTGTCAAGGATGTGTCAATAAAGAATCCGTGTTATATTTTAAATATGTTTCCATTGATGGGAAGAATGAATACTGTCTTTTATGTACCCACTTTGTTTAAATGTGGAATGTAATGCAATTATCATGATCTAATTCTCTAAAACTCTAAACCTTAAAAGATCCTCAATGTGTAATCTTGTAATAACTCAAGATTAAGTAAGGTTTAAGGCTGGGGCCTTATAGTTGGTATCAAAGGTCGGTTTAGATAACTTTAGAGGTTAGGGTATTCTTTAAGCATAAGTGACATTACCATAATGGTTAGGATTTCAGAAAGAGTCCTAATTTTAGATAAAGTGAATGAGTAAGTATATCTTAGTGTTTAAAATCCTCATTAGTACATGATTGTTTTGTTGATATAATCACACTGAACTTTTTTGTTTTAGTAAATAGCTGGATCTAGCAGGCACCAAAGTGACAATGGGTTTGAAGGAAACTGTAGTGGTTCTCTGATTAAGATACTGGATGAGATGGGGGATTCAATGAGGAATCTCATAGTTGTTCTAAACCAACTATCAAGGAGTCATGATCAATCACTTCAACCTTGGTGAGTTCTCTAATGGATCATGTACGAGATGGCCAAATCGATGTGGAAATTCAGGTAATAATTATTAAGGTAACCATTAGGGTTTATATGATCCTTACTTTTGAGGTAATTATGGGTTATTATATGATATGATGGAAAATGAAGGGCATGAGATAAACTTAAGGTTAAAATATGTTATGCTTATTCTTGAAAATTTTATCTCATTTTGGGGAATGTTTTAAGAATTATATAGTTTTGGAAAAAGGGCAACACGTATACCGTGTGACTACCCATCGCGTCGGACAAAGCTGTGGGAATCGAACCCACAACCAAAGTGCGACTGGTATTTATCACCTACCACTGGACTACGTGAAGTCCCTTGTTAGTTTGACTGATTCTGTCTAGTTATATGATTTTATGAATTAAGAGTAAGTTTATTTTGGGTTATTTATGAAAATTATTAACCTATCTTGGAGGATATGTGATTAGGTTAATTACTTTTCAATACGAGACTTTAGGGGCAACTGATGTTGTTTGGAGATAAATGTTACGATTTAACATGGAAGACTATGTGACTAAATCCTTCAAATATTTGGGTTTCAATCTTATAGTGGTTTAATTTGAAGAATTTTATCGACAAATTGAGTATAGAATGGTCCTCATTGAACTTTGGGTTTTGTTGGACAAATTTTGGAGGTTAAGAATAGATTTTCTTTTTATAAAGGGTTATCCTTTTCTAGATTATCTGACCTTGTACTAAACTTTTTGGTTTTGGTTTTGGTTAAATCCTATAGACATGGGATGTATATAGTTCTATTTGGTGGATTAGTTGATTCTCTAGAAGTTGATTATAGTACTCTTAATGTGAACAAGTCTCCCTAAATACTCGTCTTTTGGAAAAAAAATATGAGCTTGATTAAGGAATCTAGTAAAAGTTGAGAGTCAACATGATAAGTGATTATGTTTCCTTATGAATAAATTCCTCAATAAAAAGTAACTTAAAACAAAAATTTTGTCTATTAACTTTTCCTACTGGGGAATCGAATACCGTTTAACCCATCACAAGTTTGTGATTTTCTTATGGTTAACTTTCTCCTAAACATGTTTTCTATCACTCTCCATCAGAACATGACCCTATGTTTTCTCCACCATGTCCATGTTTTCCTACATGGAATCCTAGTATGGGTTAACTCGGGTGACCTCTGTACTTATCTTCCTTTATTTTAAAGTGATTGTTTTACCGACTCTTGTTCCGATGTGGGACTTTCAAGGATGTTTCCAAGCTCAATTTTAAAATTGCGAGGACGCAATTCCCAAAGGGGGGGAAGGATGTAACACCCCAGGTAAATAAAGAATATGACATTTTCATATTTATCCATATTTGTGAATAAAATATTAATATCACTTTAAAGGGGACGCTATGCTCGATGGCGTACCCAACACGCAACAACGAGTTTCTTGGGAATCTTATGTTCCACTCTAATAATAAAATAATATTATTTCAAATGGTAGTTAACATGTAGCCGTTGTATTGGCAGGAATGGATAGAAATAACTAAAATATGATTATATATGTTTTTTAATGTTTTTACATTTATCCAATAAAAGCTACAGACTTAAAATACAGAAAGAATTAAATTTTAGGTGTATATGCCCTAGTTTTCACTAAAGGTTCACTTATCGCCATTTAATAGAGAACTGTCATTAAATATAGTTTTGATCACTCGTATAAATTCTTTTGGACCAAATAAAACTCTTATTAAGAATCGGGACATCAAATTTTACTTTGTGTAATTTTTTGGTATTTTTCCAATAAAGTTCATTTTTTAATGAATAGTGTAGAATGTTGTGTTTAAATTCAAAACCACTTTTTAATCTAATTTATTTATATTATTAGATAATATTTTGAATTGGTTTTAAAGTGAAATTAGAAAATATTTTTACCATTAAATCCAATAGTGGTCGTTGGAATTAATTTCACTTTGAAATCAGACTTAAACTAGTGTCAATCTTTTGATACTTATTGTTTCAAAAAAACACTCTATTTGCTATGACAGTGGGAATTAATTATTAACGTAATTAATGTGACTAATATGTTTTGAATTTTTTAAAACGGACTTCATTTTTGAATTTGGAATATCAAATATAGCTTAGGGTGAATTTTTGGGATTTTTCTGAAAAACTTCAATTTTTGATGAATAGTGAAACCACTTAGTGGTACTTATAAAAGCTGATTTTTTGTTTAAATGAAATTTTACCACTTATGTGTTTTTAATTTCAAAAATACGACATACATGGTTGTCATTAAGAAGTAAAATGTGGTTCAATGGGATAAAAATAATTTTTTGGTGAATAGTAACTTATTAAGTTTTTAATCGCGATTAGTGGTAATTAGTGTAGTTTAAGGTAAAAATAATGCTTTAATAAAATGAAATGAACATGACACATGTCCTAACCTCATTGGATGTGTAATGGCCGACCAAGAAAATCCATGGGTAAACTTGGGGACCCCATGGATCCACTTTGGTTGGGAAATGACATAAATAACTTTTTTTTAATGTAAAAGTAAAAATGACACAAACATGATATGTTTTACTAAAACAATTTTTAAGTGGGGTTATGAAAGTCATCTTTTTGATTATAAATATTCATTGGAAAGATAAAACGATTTACTACATCATAGTATTTTTTTTATAATTTTTAGACATTAAATAAATTAAATTATTTATGACATAATAATGATGCAGCGATGACATCATTATTTGACGATTTAAATAAAATGGAAAGATAATGTAAAATATATGAACTACACATGTCCAAAACTTATTGGATGGGTGGATTTCGAACCCTTGACACCTTATCCACGAATAATAGCAATGTGGGACCTTTTAAAACCGAAACACATTTTGAAATAAAGTAATATTTCTTACTTTCCAAAAGTACCCCTCCTCTCCTCTTATAAAAGGCCCCCACCTCTACCTCATTTCACACACTCCTGAAGCCTTTGGCTCGGCCGAACCCTGCCCATTTACTCTCTCCATATCCCTCTCCTTATCCTAGAGGATTCCCTTTGGGCAGAATCCTTTCAAAGGAAGCCTTTATACTCAAATCAAAAGTAGTTACACTTTTAAAGTTAATTCATTCTCTCATGTTCATTTGTTTTATTTTGCTTCTCCAACCCCCTAGACTCTTTTTATTTACTTCTTTTATAACAACAACAGTATCTTCAATATACTAGGATGTTGTTATAAAATTTATTAGAGCTACACTCTCACACAACTACATCAAATGGTTAAAGAACATACGGTTTCCATGGATGGAAAAATTCTGCATCCCGAAACGATGATTGTTCAATACTCATTTAACACCTTCAAAGGTGGCCATTATGATATCACTATTTTTATATATGATATATAATATGTTTATGTTTTACTTATACTTCTGTATTTTTAATTTGTGCCTTACCTTTATGGCTTCCATTATGGGTATACGCGATATCTTCATTTTAGGAAGTGCGGACTACCGCCCCCTCAAAGTGATGTGATTCGTTAATGCCATACGTGGGACGTATAAGGGATGGATTTAATGTTATTATATATGATGTCATACTGGAATTATTATATACCTCTATATCATTATTATTTCTTTCCAATAAAGTATGAGATAGAAATGAAAGTAGCGTTCATGCGTACGTACGGCTTACCGTCTCCATGAACGGTGCATTTCATTTCTTATCCCCAAATGTAATGTACTATTATAAGTACATGTATATAATGGATATATATGATGAATTATACATCTAAATGATGAATATAATTCTGTAATTAAAATATACATATCTCTCATTTATTTTTAATTCCATTAATATGACAAAGAAATGAAAGTAGCGTTCATGCGTACGTACGGCTTACCGTCTCCATGAACGGTGCATTTCATTTCTTATTATGTAATATTATAAATACATGTATATGCTGGATATATATGATATATATGATATCCAAATCAGTAATGTCATTATGGATATAATGAACCTTTGACCACACGAACAACATTTAATTGTAAGAAGTCCACTTTTGACTTAAGAACCAAATATCGGCAAAACAAATATTATTAACGTAAATGATTACATAATGTTTATAACATGTCAATAATTGATATAAAAGGAATAATGAACTTTTAAAAGGTTCCTAAGAAAGTATTAATTAACTCATGTTTATTATTCAGGACGTTAAATAATGATCGAGTCAAGTCGGACCCGAGGTAAGGGATCCTACACCTCTCTTTCTTTTTAAGTACACTCTTTTATGTCATTCCTTTTAAATCTCATCTTTCTTGTTATTGGGATGATATTTTATATTACAATTACTGTAATTTTTATGTTCATGTGATGAGAGACCCTATTCTCTCTCATCAATCCATTTTGGAAGTTTTGAGTGGTACCGTTAGGCTACTGAACATTCGTAAGAGATCTAACCTCTCTCTATCTTTTTAAGTACTCTCCTTTATGTCACTTCTTTTAAGCTCCTATTTGTAATTTTGGGGGATGTTCTTTTATATTTCCCTTTCTGTACATTTTATTGTAATGTGATGAGATACCCTATTTTATCTCATCAATCCATATTCGGAAGTTTTATGTGGCGCTGTTAGGCTGCCGAGTTTTCGTAAGTGATTTTTCATCTCACTTTTATTCCCGTGATATTTATGCTACCTTTGCCACAAATTCCATTGAGTGGTGTATGTAATGCCCATTATTCTACTCTTAGTGTAATATAATTTTGTTTATGATTATTTACATCAATGATCTATTGTCCTTCTTTCATGGGGTGTATGTTTTGAAAGATACCCAAGTCGGTAATGGAACCTTTCACCCTCCTCTTTTTTGAAAGACTTCTTTTGTTGGGTCTTTTAATTTACATATTGTTATGTTGGGATATGTTCTAATATATCCTTATTGTCGTAAATTTTATGTCCATGTGATGGGATACACTTTTTATCTCTCATCAACTCATTTTGATGTGATGCCGTTAGGCTGTCAAGGGAACTTTTTAACCCAATTTCGATTTCTTTGGGTTCAACATGTAGTCATTGAATATGTCATCCATTGAATATGTGTGAATGACCTTTTATTGTTGTACACTTAATATCCACTTATATTGGGTGTATTTATATTTGTCACACATATTTTTGAGATTGATTTGTCCTTAATTTAAGGATACCTTCTTTATAGGGGATTTCATCACATTTGACTTTTCTATTGAGGGTTCATTGTTGTTATGAACCAATTCACTCTTATATGGTGTATATACTGTCCTTTGGAGTATTATATCATGAATCCAATTATTCTCATGATATTATAAGGTTCTGACTAAATGTTATTCCTTAATTATTGTATTCAAGTGCCTCTAATTTTGGTAAAACCCCTTTAACCAAAATATCGTTTTAAATGTTTTAATTATTTGTTCTTATTAATATCCTTGTTTTCAAAATGGTTTTAAGGATTTATTTATATGGATATTAATGGTTTAAAATTTTAAGCTTCAAGGTGGTATGGGACACTTTGATTCAAAAATCTCTTTATTAAATGTTTTAAATGGTTTTGGAAATGGTTTCTTTTTGAATGGATTCATTATTTCAATATACTAAAATGTTATATTGTGATTGAAATGTGGAAATGTTATGTTTCCTTTATGCATGTTTTATGTGACACATTTATGTTATGGTTCTTGGGCATTGTTATGAAAACGGGTGGTTCCGTGATAAACTAAGGGCGGGTGAGCCCGATATAGCTCTCCAATGCATTGGTTAACGTGAAGGAGTGAAACGTTAAGGTTTCTCCGAAGAGATTTAGGGAATATACTGTGATGGGTATTCCAAACGTAACTAAGAGGGTTACTCCCTATGTAAGAATGTTAGGAATGCCTCAAGTTACCTTTATGTCTTATGTTTTCTATGATTTATTCATGATTTGATATGCCTATGTTTTATGGGTAAAGTGTGATTTCATTCTAATGTATATATAAACTCATGTTTCCTTTCCATATTTTTATAACTCTTACTGAGCTTTTTATGCTCATCCCTAGTTTTTGAAATGTTTTTCACAGGTCAAGGGGAAGGTACATGATGTGATTATAGTGTCAAGGATGTGTCAATAAAGAATCTGTGTTATATTTTAAATATGTTTCCATTGATGGGAAGAATGAATACTATCTTTTATGTAACCACTTTGTTTAAATGTGGAATGTAATGCAAGTTTCATGATCTAATTCTCTAAAACTCTAAACCTTAAAAGATCCTCAATGTGTAATCTTGTAATAACTCAAGATTAAGTAAGGTTTAAGGCTGGGGCCTTATTGGGTATCCATGTTAGCTTGTTGTACAACAATTCCCCTAATACTGAATCAATGTGCATCCTGACCTTAATGTGTATAAACATTGGTCAAATCTGTATGACATTAATATTTATCCTTTAATGGTCTAAATATAAATACCTTAAACTACTATATAATGAGGAAAAACCAATACATATTGAAATCTAGGAAAGTGTGAACTATGAAAAATCTATGTCTCAACTCTCTAAACTCTTTATCTATTGAGTTTTTGGAAAAAATGCAGTGTAAAGGAATGAGGCCTAATGATCATAGGACCCACTATTGGCCCTAGTAAAATCCAAGTTGTGCTTGCTGGATCCCCTGATCCAGAAAAAAGTTAGAGTAATAATTTTTCATATCTCCCCACTGTGATAATGTGTTCACTTGTCCAAAACACAACTATTAGGGTGCTCAAACCCTTCTAGAATATTGACCTTTTTAAAAGCCACCTTATTACCTTTGACGTCTAAGCTAAGACAACCAATTCATTGAGTTGATATTTTTATAATGGAGCTAAATGTACCTTGATCTTCTTTTCTCCTAGGTATTCCCCATAGAATAATGGTGATAAGGATCAGCTCCCCCAAATTATCTCCTAGATCTCAAAAAGGAATCCTTCAACCCAGGATTTATATTAATGACTATATAGAACATTACCAGATCCTTTTGTCCCCAATTGTTTCCATTTACCCAATGGTTCCCACCTCCAGTGAACTCAGATATTTTATACTATTTTTTATAATCCCTATGTCCATACTATACAAGATTATTTGATATCCTCGACGATATGACACTGTGAATTGTACCGCTTTTCAATGAAAGAACATGGTAATTTTTATCAAGACTTTTTATGACCCACACCACATAGAATAGAGCTCGACCCTCACAATCTAAATTCTAAATATCCTTAGGGTTTTAGAACCCTTCCTTGGTAGTCTTTTTCTTTATTCTACACTTTATAATAAAAACTTTTGATGCTTCACAAATACTTCATGGACCTTGTAAAATAGTGAGGATCACCTTTACATGATGATGAATTTATTCCATATGGGTTCATTCAAATAGAATTGTGACCAACTATCAAGAGGCATATCTTCCTTGTAATTAAGGAACTCTAATCCTCATGAACCCTAGTGACACTATGGTAGAACTCAACATATTAGGGTTTTTGTGAGTTGTCCCTGATATGTCTTCCTTATTCCATGTTCATTGATTCTGGATCTTAGACATCTAAATTACACAACCCATATTCCAACTATCCATATAGACTTAGATTCCATAACGTCTTGCCCTCATAAAATACTATACCCATAAATATTTCACAGTACTTAGAAAAGAGTGCATATCCTCTTTTCTTGATCATGCAAGAAATCCCTATAGAATCATTCATTAGGTATTGTGACCCAAAAACTAGAGTAATCTCCTCCTAGTAAGAAAGGAAATCCAATCCTTATGATCCCTGACAACACTATAGAATAACCCAACACCATAGTGTTTTTTGGGTAATCTTTTGTTTAATACCCCATTCAATATATTAATTAGTAACATACAAGAATCAAGACATTAAACTACATATCATACATATGTCCTTGTAGAAAGACATTAATATGAATGAAATATTTATGTCCTTACTGTATGATTTTAAAATATATGATAGATGTACATACCTCATTACGCTAAAATTCATAGAGAATATTAATCCAAAAATGGTATATTTTCCGCAATAGAGAATTCCAGATAGAAGAGATTAAACCAAAAAAATAGAATGTGATATCAAAATGACACCAAAAGTACAACAACAATATGTTTGATCTAGTAGTACATATACTATTGAAATTGTTGGTTTGATCAGGAAGGGCCTAAACCCCATAAATAGAAATTATAATATATAATACTATAAACTATATCAAAAACATTTATAATCTAGAAGACCTTAAACTATATCACAGTATTGGACATGTTAGAAAGACCAAAAAATAACTAATTGAAAGAGACACAACGCTCAAAAGGATGAAAAATAGATAATAGAATCATGGGTAACAATTGATTCTACTCATTAAAAATTAACATTGTGTGTTATAAACAATATTGAAAACTAAGAAATGGAAAATGCATAGAACATATCAGGACAGAAACCCATTAGAGGTGTTTTTGAGAAAAAGATTATTCCAAGCCCACTAAGACTTCCCCTATATAATTCGTTGGAAAAAATTACAAAAAAATAAATAAAAATATATAAATATTGTAGGGATTATTATTTTTTACTAGAAAAAAAAATCTATCTATGCATTCTAAATCAACCGAATTTAGTAAAAGATAGAGAATTCTCCCTCACAGACACTCATATTATACACAAATTATCCTTTTGAATCTCGTAATATCTAGATAATAGGATTGCCTTCATTAATAAAGAATTTCAAACTTCCCAAAATTCCACATTATTTATCAAAGTCTATTTACTGTTATTTAAAAATTCGTTTTATGGAATTTAGGTTTAATTTATACTATAAAAAGGATTGGTATCACCAAGGATTCATGTGACAATAGTTCAATAAAATCTCTTTAATTTCATGAATAAATGATAAATAGACAATGATATATAATTCATATAATATCAATTCATCAGTATCTTGATGAAGGTGGAATCCATATATTCAAAAGTCTCTCCCTTCAATACAAAAGTAATGAAAATGACCGGAAATTCAAATCCCATCACAACATGCTCTCGTCAAAATCATTATGATCTATTTTATTTCTCCATGGACATAATGGACTGACATAATTGAGAAAAAAAATTCAGTTTCTACCTCTGAAACAAACTATAATGACTCTACCATAGAAATAATCTCAAGACTTGAATTCTATGGAGATTCAAAGAGCCGCTGTTGTTCTAATACAATTCTCTCTAAAATTTGATGTATATACATAAATCAAGATAACTCTTCCAAGAGAATGAATATTCCAAAATTTAAATGGATAATTTCTACCTTCAAAGTGATGAACTAGTCTTAGTGAGATATCACCTCCATTAAAGGTTGGGAAGATTCATTTGAGGCCTTATCCCAATATTGTTTTGTAGAAGAGGAATCATCAGCTGATCGTGCCCTTAATTCATGGTCACTCCATTGTTCACTAATAGATATCACTTCCTTCACCTATTAATGAGGAGAGGTAAAATAATAGGGCTCATAACAAAGGTTGATGAACATGAACCAAATATGAACAAGCTCATCCACTATCCATTCTAAAGGGCCCTCCAAAATTAAGGTCTAATTATCCTTCCAAACATGTCACCACCTCAGTCGATAAAGTTTCGTAGACATTAAACCATGACTGAATCCTATCCTATGAATGATAATATATTGTTTGACTATTTCACTAAGTGATGGAGAAATGATCACAATCTTTTATTTTGTGGGTAGGGAGCCAACTTCTATATTGGCTGATTCATTAAGAGTAATCCTCAAGGAATAATGTATAGTAACTCCCCATCTCGAGGGTGAATTCACTATAACAAGAGGCACAAGGTTTTATCAGTCATAGGTTTTATGGTAGGATATCATTATGTAACCAAAAGATATTAATGATATTGGAGTCCTACCATTATTGGTTGGGTTGCTGAAAATGCCCATTTCCCCATCCCCATCCTTTGGTGATGAGGCAATAACCTATTACGACGAGATACTTGGTGGAAACACCTGTAAATTCAGTGAATACATAACTTTATTATAAACCTAGATGAATGATATAGTAGAATAAATGATAGAAATCATGAAAAAATTTGATCCATGTGTCGAGAATTTATCACCTTCTCCCAAACTCACCTCCATCAAAGCTACATTAGTAGAGGATTAGCTATTATCCATTGGTTTCTTCTAGGAGTGTGTTCTCCAATGTCAGGATGAATAGAATGATCATTGGTATGTCATCAGTAGGATAAATTACTAAATGAGTCAATGATTAAATCCTTGTTTCTTCTTGGATGGATGGGTCTAGTAATGAGGGCTTTACTAAATCAGCAGAATGATCACTCACATCCTCAGGATAAGATACATGCTTCTACAAGCAAGCTCATCAGGGTCCTGAAATTTTATAAAAAAAATAATTATGTTTTACCATAATAGTATAATATAGGGAAAGGGTAAAATGAAGTACTTATAGGATTATTCTTTTTAACACCCCAAGATTTCATAGAAAGTTATTTTCTTTAAAGTAATTCAATAGCTAGCGCTACACACAACACTGAGTTTGAGCGCACCATGACTTACAAAACTGGTCGTTCAAAAGTTGTTAGGAATAGTATTAAATAAAATTTTAATTATGTATACTCCATATATTTTCAGAATCCATATTATTTGTTTATTAGACATTATATAAGAACAAATTCATTTTTTTCAGATAAAAGAAGTATTTTTAAAAAAAATGCAATTTTATTACTTTTCCTAATAGAAAACACTTTTTAAAACCATTATTTAACACTTTTATATATTCATTTTAATGAAAATAAATTTTTTATTCTGAATCAGGGGATAAAAAATTATTTTGAATAGACTTTTGGAACTTTTCCAATAACATTCATATTTTGATGAATATTGAAAAATACTAAATTTTAATTGAAAACAACATTTTTAATTGAAATAATTTACAGGGTTAAATGAGGTATTTGAATTGTTTGGAAGTATATTTAGACTATATTTTTATCATATAATATAATATAGGTCATTATAAGTAATTTCTCATTTAAATTTGACATAAACACATGTCAATCTTTTGATAGTTTTTACTTTTTAAAAACCATCTTTTCTGTTTTCATAATGGGAATTTATTTTTAAATTAATTAATTAAACTTCTATGTTTTTAATTTGGTAAAATAGAATTCAATTTTAAATTCGGAATATCAAAATTATCTTGGGTGAATTTTAGGTATTGTTCTAAAAACATTCAATTTCTCATGAATAGTGAAAAATGTTGCGTTATAGTTTAAAACTGACCTTATATTTAAATAATTATTTTTTTATTTAAATTTATTTCAAGTCAAAATAGATATTTAATACATATAAAATTTCAATATAATCCTTTGGAGTCATTTTATAATGAAATTAGATATATAATATTTTATTGAACTTTTTTATCATCTTTTCCCCACCTTCTAGAAGCATTTGCAAATTTGCGTATAACATAATTTTACCAGTTCTTTGAGTTGAATTTCAAAAAATTTAGAGACATGGTTGACATTAGTAAGTAATATGTGGTTCAATAAGGAAAAAAATAATTTTGGTGAATAGTAACTTTTGAATTTTATTTACCGCGGTTAAAATTAAATAGGCTATTTAAGGTTAAAAATGATATTATAATTGCCCTAACATATGTTCTAACTCTACTGTATAAGTGTAATTCGTCCAAAAACAACTTAGAAAAAAATATTATCCTCTTTTTCCTACTTGTATTTGATTAGGACATTTATTATTATTTTATTTAAAGAAGAGTTAAAGGAGATTAATTCAAAATTTAATAAATTAACCATTTTTAATATAGGGTAATGCATAAGATAAATTCAACAATAAATATTCATTAGAAATATAATTATATTTTATATATAATCATATTATATTAATAATTTTTAGACACTAAATCGTTAAATTTATTTATGACACAATGATTATGCAGTAACTTCCTTGTTTATGACAGATTAAAATAATGGATATTATAAATATCCAAATAAATTTAATTTGAGACATTTGATTAATTCCACTAATTATATAGGTTAATATAACATTTCAGTGTTTATTAAATATTTTTTATTTGAATTAATCAGGATGTTATGATTTAAAAAAAACAAATACTAAATAATGTCAAAATTGACAAAAATGGGTTTTTAAAACAAATACTATATTAATGGTTGATATAATATTCATAAAAATATAAGGATTGGAAAAAGGGATTAAATAATATTATATATGTAATTAATGAATCACTTTCGGTTCTCTTGTAAGTTTAGAGTCTGTTTATTAACCATATAGTGTAAGAATACAAGAAGACACGATAAAAGTTAAACTATTTAACTAAGAGTTAAATAAAAAAGATATGGTTAAAATGGTTACCTAAACATGTCTAAAACCTATTTGTTGAGATTTGTTCTACCCATCCCACCTTATCATCTAAATAAAGCATTTTGGATCCATTAGAAACCGAAAATAAGTTTATTATAAAATAATATTTCAATGTTTTCATAAAGTGACCCTTACCAATCTTATAAAATGACACTTCCCCTTCTCTCACAATCACACCTCTAAAGTCATTTGGCTCGGCCAACCCTAGCCCTAATATCCTCCAAACATCCCTCACTTAAACATATAGTCCTTTATTTGATCTGAAATCCAACCAATGGTGCCCTTTTGATCAATACAAAAAGAAACACCCCCAAGAAGAGGTAACAATTTCACCACCCTCTTTCAAGTTCTTTTCTTCTTCCACTTCCTCTTTATTTGTTATTTTCTTACCAAAATAATATCTCCAGTACCTCCTACATACTGTTATGTTATTATAAATATAGTTCAACCATATTCCTTTTTCTTTCCATCCTATAATTGACAATGTGACCATACGTGCGTACGTACGGCTTACCGTCTCCGTGTCGTGGTGTAGTTTGTTATTCAAACACTTCATTATTTGGATGGGTATAATAATGAATTTAATTGATATAAATAATAAATATAACATGTTAATTATTCTTTATATATGATAAACAATCCAATTACATATGATTCCACCATCAATATAATGATATTGTCTCTCGTGCGTACGTACAGATTACCCTCTCCATGACACTATGATATTCATTCCCATGTTCACCGTTCTATGATGATTATGAAAATATATATTATTATTAATAATGTAATATATGAAAAAAAATACTGCTACCGGATATATATATATATATATATATATATATATTTACTTACATATATCTTATTCGCAGACTTCCGTTCAATACGATATGAAAACAGAAACAATGTTTATGCGTATGTACGGCCTACCGTCTCCATAAACGGTTCCATCCATTTCATATATATGTATATAAATTATAAATATTTATATTCTAAATATATATGATATATAAATCAATCTTTATATTCTGAGAGTATTTAAATCGTCATCTAAATGATACGATCAAGAATAACATGTTAAAACACGTACGATAAAGAAAGTGATCATTAACCAAAATGTTAATTTAACATGGAAATCATTATTAAATGGGTAGTATAAATTCATAAATGAATCATGTATGATATAATAAATATTAATATGGTTTTGGTATAATTGAATAACATAATATGGTCATTTTACAGGAGTTTAATCATACCCTCGATCAAAGGAAAGTGCATGATAAGGGGTTTCTTATCTCACTTTTAATTCCGTGAGATTTCCAATGTTCGTGACTTATTTAATGAATGTGGTGTATTTTGTAGTTACATTTGATATATATTATCATTATTCTCTTCATATTCATTGTATTTTGTGATTAATTTTGTGTTTAATAACATTTGTTTATAGGAATCGATTTATTACAACATGGTAAGGGGTTTTCATCTCATTTTTTATTTATGTGAGATTCATGATATATTGCCATTATTTCCTTTTGTGTGGTGTATGTACTTCCCATGATTATATTACTTATTTAATGTACTTTAATTTATGAGTATTTACATCTTCATTGTATGATACTTCTTTTATGGGGTGTATGTTTCATATGTCACCAAATTGGTAAGGGAATTTCTAATTTTTATTTCCACTCATTGGGTTTTACACAAACCTCATTGATTATTTTACTCCACGATCGTGTATGAAGTCACTATTAATTTATTTATGTAGTAATTTCCACTCCCCTTTGTGCGGTTATTCAATTGATACACATAATAACTCCATTGATAAATTCTCAAGTCATCGATAAAAACATGATATGTGTAATCTAAACTCAAGGTGGCGGACTATTTAGCCTCAGTGGATATTCTTGGTCCGAAATGCTTAGTCTTTCATGATCTTATTAGTTTGAAGGAAGAAGGAGTGAATATTTTCAGTGTTGATGCCCTTGGTCTTCACTATTTTAGACCCCCTTAGTCTCTTCCATTTCTTTGTCCTACTTCCTTTTCGGCCTTGGCTTCCTTGTATCTTTCTTTTTCCTTTGAATAAAAATTTACATTATGAGGATTGGTATTGTTGATACAAGAATATGTGTGAATTTCCACTGATTTTTTTCACTAAATATCAAATCATACATAGTGTATTTATATTTTTCCCACATAATTATTCCATTTATTTATCTTTAATCTAAGTATACTTTCCTTATAAAGGATTTCATTTCAACTTACATTCCATTGAGACTTCTTTGTTGTTATGTGCCAATTTACTTTTATTTGTTGTATATACTATACATTGACATAATATATCATGAATCACTTTGTTCTCATAATATTATTATGTTTTTATTACCTCAATTTTTTGTATTCAAGCTTCTCTCATTTGGTTAGGAACTCAAACTAAAACATCATTTTAAATGTTTTAAAAAAAATCTTCTAAATCTTTCTCATTAATGTCCATTTTTTTAAAATGTTTTTAATGATTTATCCATAAAATTCCTTTTAAAATTTTCAAAGTGGTATGGAACACTTTGTTTCAAAATTATATTTTAAATATCTTCTTGAAAAATTATGATACTTTTAAATGTTTTCAAGAAAAAGGGGGATATTTCTCTCAAATAGTTTTGATGATTAGTTTCATCTAGGTCAATATCACTCATTATTCTCGATTGAGGTTAATTTATTATAATACAATCTTCCATATTGAATTGAATGAGTTATGTTATATTGTGGATGTGGTATTTTTATACCATTAATGGTTTATAGTTAAAGTATTGACATTTCATATGCTAATTTTAATACGAATGTTTAGATTATGTTTCACCCTTTCATATGAATAATGCATTGGACTTTGTAAGTGATGGGTGGATCCATCTATAGCTTCTCGATGCATTAGTTTTTCTCATGAGACAAACTAATGTCTTAGCAAAAGTCCTTGACAAAATCGTATTTGTAGTCTTGGCATAAGGCCTTAACTATGTAGTTATGATGTCTGGCATTATGAATTCCATCATTATGAAATTGCATATTGATATTACATTTGATTTTTAAACTAGTAGAATATCTATGTGAATAATTAAATGGAATTATTTGATTTATCTTTGACTTATTTTTCTGAAGTTTATGTTTAAAAGTCTTGTGTTCTAGTCTTATACATTGCCTTAAATGTTTGTTCTTATTTATAATGGTTTCCGCTATATTGTTATTCTGACTAAGCATCTGAGCTCACCCCTATCTTATGTTTTTTTTTCTAGGATGGAAATAAGTATATTATGATTAACCAGAAGGAATAGGCTAAGGGATATAAGAGTGTTTATTGGGGACACAATGTTTCTTTTCATTATGTAATGTAAAACTTATGCATGTATCTAGTAATAACAAGTCTACTAATCGGCCTTTCAGGGCATGATTCCTTGTATCATACCAAAGTTATGTAATAATGCACCAATTCTGGGTAACTGGGGTTGGGGAATTATAGTTGGTATCAAAGGAAGTTTAGTACAAACCTTGAAATCTATTTTTAGTAAAAATACTCTTATAAGGAAACACTACCCTAAAATAGACGTTGAGGAATATTATAGAAGAACATTCAAAAAAAAATTGTAATGTAAATATTGTGTTGGTTTTCCAAAAAATACATCTCTGTCTAGATAGGAGAAGGTATAGGAGGCTCTGGAAGAAATGTACATAGGAGAGAAAACACCGACAAGGATAACCACTTGGTCAAGGAAGAACCTATATGTAAATAAATGGATGGAAAAATGTTTAAAAGTATTACAGCTCTTTGTTGATGGGATTACATTGGAATAATTTTATCTTTTTTTTGTGACCCTGGTGTTTGTTATGTGAAAATTCAATTTTAGTAATAATTATCTTCTCTATTATACTTATAAATAACCATTTCAGTTTATATGATCCTTGAATTTGAGGGAATTAAGAGTTATTAAATTTTGGGATGAAAATGCGAGGTATGAGATCACATTTGTGGTGAAATTATTTTATGGGTATTTTTAAGAATTTTTCTCATTTTTAGAATGTTATAAAATATAGTTCTTGAAAAAGCACAACACGCAGACCGTGTGACAACCCGTCGCATCGGACAAAGTTGTGAGAATCAAACCCACAACCGGAGTGCGATTAGGATTTATTATATACAACAATATTACATGGTGTAACTTGTTATTGTGACTAATTATTTATAGTTAAATGATTTTATTGATCAATAATAAGTTTATTTTGGATCTTATGTCTTATCAAATGGATATCCTTAGTATAGGAAAATTATTAGGTGATTAAGTGATAAATGTTATTTTGGAAGATGTTCGCTCTATTTAGAACACTATATGCATAAGGAATATAGAATACTATGATATTTCATTTGAGGAGTAATGGTGTATTTTTATCTATTTTTTTTATTATGGATTTATAACAATTTGGGTTATTTATGGAAACGGTTAACCTATCATATATAATATGTGGTTGGTTTAATTACTTTAAGTATGTGACTTTAAGATTAGTCGAGGTTATTTTGAGATACAACTTAATGTGGAAGACTATATAATAAAATTATTCTACGTTTTGGGTTTCAATATTAGTTTGGATTGTATTGAAGGATGTTAAGGACAATTGTTTATTTAATGGTATTTATTGATCTTTGGGAATTGTTGGTTTAATTTTAGAAATTAAGACTAGTATTTCTTTTTCTAAAGGATTATCCTTTTTGGGGATCATATGATCTTATACTATCCATTTTGGTTTTCATTAATCTCTAAAAAAAGTAAATATATAGATTATCCTTTGTGGATCATGTGATTCTCTAGAATATGATTCTAGCACATTAGGTGTGACCAAGTCATCTTGAATACTCATCATTTGAAAAAAAGATGAGTTAGTTATTGAAATTTATTAAAGGATGAAACTCTACATAAAAAGTAAGTATATCTATTTATGTTCATAGTCAATATTATAAATAAATTCCTCAAATTTATGAAATGAAACTTAAAACAAAACAAAATTTGTCTGTTTACTTTTACTACATGGAAACTAATGACTGTTATCCAATCACAAGATTGTGGTTTTATTTTTGTTAACGTTCTCTTGATCATGTCTTCTATCACACTCCATCATAACTTGAAACTTAGTTTATCTTCTATATCCATGTTTTCCAAAATGTAATCATAGTATGGGTTATCTCGGGTCACTACCACAAAACTGAGCAAGTCATGTGCCTGCTTTTATCAGCGCTAACGGAAAAGCGCTGATAAAGGGGCGGGCCTTTATCAGCGCTAAAAAAAGCGCTGATAAAGGTGTACTCTTTATCAGCGCTTGTTTTAGTGCTGATAAAGGGATTATTTATCAGCGCTTTAAATATCCCTCTATCAGCGCTTTTATTAGTGATGATAATATTTATTGTATATATTAATTAAATGTACACTTAAAATTACATTATATTTAAAAAATAAATATATATTATATTATATTTTGAATGATATATATATAAATATACCTTTTAAACTATTTTATAAGTATAAATAGAGATATATATATTTAGAGTTAAATAAATATATAATAATATAAAGAAAATTTTAAATTAATACATTTATCAGCGCTTTTATTAGCGCTGATAAACTATGTATTTATCAGTGCTAAAGAAGCGATGATAAAGTAAAGCCTTTATCAGCGATAAAAAAGTTCTGATAAAGGTTGTATTCATCGGTGCTTTTCATTTTAGCGCTGATAAATACACCCTTTATCAGCGCTTTTTACTAGCGCTGATAAAGGCTCACGTGGGATTGATAAAAACCCTCGGGTCCTCTTCCTCCTCCCCACACTCTTTCAAGCTCTCGCAGAAGCCCTCCTCTACGCCGCTGCCTCCACCTCCTTCTCCTCCTCCGCCACGGCTGCCGCCTCCTCCTTCTCCTCCTCCTTCTCCTCCACCTCCGTCTGCCGCCTCCTACAACTCCTATGCGCATGCTCCTCCTCCTCCTCCTCCTACTCCACCACGGCCTCTTCCTCCTCGTCCTCCACCGGCGCCTCCTCCTCCTCCTCCGCCTAGTCTGTGGCCTCGTCCTCCTCCTCTTCCACCGGCACCTCCTCCTCCTCCTCCTCCTCCTCTGCCTACTCCGCTGCCACCTCTCTACCGCGGGTCCTCCACAGTGGCCTCCTCCTCCTCCTCCTCCTCCTCCTCCTCCGCTACCTCCGCCCTGCCTCTGCCCTGCCTCTGTGTTGCCTCTGTTTCCTCGAGTGTCTCCACTGTCGATTCCTCTTTATCCTTCTCCACCTGGTCCTCCTCCTTAAGGTGATTCAAATTGAATTCTCATGAATTAATTATGTTTGCATTATGGTGACCCCTTGCATCCTATCCCAAATTATGAATATTGATTTTTGGAATTTATGAATGTTGTTATTGTGGGTAATTGTTATGTTTAGATTGTGATCACATGATGTTATGTGTTATATTATATACTCATGATAATATGACATTACAACATGAATGATTCACCTCGTATGTGTGTTAACATGCATGGTGTTTATATGTTGTACATCAAAGAAGTGGACCATCATGAAATTAATATCCCTTAGTAGGGTACTATACTTGATATGTGATGATGAAGACAGAGAACCTAAGAATATGTTGGAGGTACAACATATCCATGGTTTTGTGTCATTGGTGTGCTTGAGGTACCCATTATTTTCTAGGTCCCATTCCCTATGAGATGCATAATATTTTTCAATAACCACATGGATCTATCTCATACATAGAAAGAGGGTAAGAAGGTCACTGATTTCCCGGCTACTTAGGCCTCTCTAGGTAACCTGTGTACCATATTTAACATCATAGGATCCCTCCCCCCAAGCTTGATAGTTTAGTTAATAAAGATTCCCTTATAATAAACTAATTTATACCTCCTTTGACTGTTTTTATCCTTGTCCCCTTCTTCAAATAAAATATATCAACATTGGATGTGTTGAAATAAATTTCATGACTGGGTTATTTAAGCTATAACATTGGGTTTGTTGTGCCCCCCTCCACTACTCCCTCTTCTCCAAACCTCATCCATGCCTTCCCTCCTCCCTCATCTCCCACTCCTCTAACTAAACCTCCTCCCCTTCGTCCACCCATACTCACATCCCTCCTAGCACTATGATTTAAACTAAGGGTAGATGCCTTCCCCCATCCAAACACATAGCTTATGGATCGTGGCCTATCATAGTTAAGCACTATAACCAAACTCTAACTCCACCATCTCCTTCTACCTCTTCTTTTCCACCACCATTGGAAGATTCCATCTCTTTGGGTTTTGATTTTCCTTTTGCATCCCACCACTCACAAGATGTGGTTCCACCTACCAATGTCCATCCCTATTTTCACTTTGAGGAATTGCAACACTATATGTGCGTGGACCATTTTCAATCCAAGTCAATTTTCACCAACAAATCCATGGATTTGGTCATAATACACAAGGTCCTCATCGACAAGGTTGTTATGGTAGCCCTTCGCATCAATGAAACACTCCCAAATTATTGATGTTTTTGGGGAGACGTTTTAGGATCTCTTTTTAGAGTTCCTTACAATGTTCAAGATAGAATTAATATGTTCCATGAGTCATTTGTGATGTGTATGAATCGACCACACCTCAATCCGACGCACAGTGTGACCAGTATGGCTAAACGTGTCTGATATCAGTTTGAAATTGACATAACTTTAGAAAACATGATAAATGACATACGGAAAACCGAGCAAACGCGTTCGGATTGTTTTTATACTTTAGGGAAATGATCCACGAGTCATTTTTGACATGTACGAATCGACCACACCTCAATCCGACGCACAGTGTGACCAGTATGGCTAAAAGTGTCTGATATCATTTTCAAATTGATATAAACTTTGGAAAACAACACTAAAGACATAAGGAATACTAAGCAAATGCATTCGGATTGTTTTGATACTTTAGGAAAACGATCCATGAGTCATTTGTAACGTGTAAAAATCGACCACACCTCAATCTGATGCACGGTGTGACTGGTATGGCTAAAAGTGTCTGATATCAGTTTGAAAATGACATAATCTTTAGAAAACAACACTACTGACATATGGAATACCGAGAAAAAACATTTAGATTGTTTTGAAACATTAGGAAAACAATCAACGAGTCATTTTTGACGTGTAATAATTGACCACACCTCAATCCGACGCACGGTGTGACCGGTATGCCTAAAAGTGTCTGATATCAGTTTGAAATTGAGATAAACTTTGGAAAACAACACTACTGACATATGGAATACAGAGAAAACGCGTTCGGATTTTTTTGATACTTTAGGATAACGATCCAGGAGTCATTTTCGACGTTTAAGAATCTACATAACCTCAATCCGACGCATGGTGTGACCGGTATGGCTAAAAGTTTCTGATATCAGTTTGAAAATGACATAAACTTTAGAAAACAACACTACTGACATACGGAATACCGAGCAAATGCATTCATATTGTTTTGAAACTATAGGAAAACAATCCAGGAGTCATTTGTGACGTGTAATAATTGACCGCACTTCAATCCGACGCACGGTGTGACCGATATGGTTAAAAGTGTCTGATATCAGTTTCAATTTGAGATAAAATTTGGAAAACCACACTACTGACATACGAAATACTGAGAAAACGCATTTGGATTATTTTGAAACTTTAGGAAAACGAACCAGGAGTCATTATTGATGTGTATGAATCAACCTCACCTTAATCCGACACACGGTGTGACCAATATGGCTAAAAGTGTCTGATATCAGTTTTAAATTGAGATAAACCTTCGAAAACAACAATAATGACATACAGAATACTGAGCAAACGCGTTCGGATTGTTTTGATACTTTAGGAAAATTATCCATGAGTCATTTGTGATGTGTAAGAATCGGCCACATCTCAATCTGACGCATGGTGTGACCAGTATATCTAAAAGTGTCTGATATCAGTTTGAAATTGACATAACTTTAGAAAACAACATAAGTGACGTATGAAAAACTGAGAAAATGCTTTCGTATTATTTTAATACTTTATTAAAATGATCCAAGAGTCATTTTTGACGTTTACGAATTGACCTTACCTAAATCCGACGCACGATGTGACCGGTATGGCTAAAAGTGTCTGATATCAGTTTCAAATTGAGATAAACTTTGGAAAACAACACTACTGACATACGAAATACCGAGGAAAGGCATTCAGATTGTTTTGATACATTAGGACAATGATCCATGAGTCATTTTTGATGTTTATGAATCAACCACCCCTCAATCCAATGCACAGTGTGACCGGTATGGCTAAAAGTGTCTGATATCAGTTTCAAATTGAGATGAACTTTGGAAAACAACACTAATGACACACAGAATACCGAGAAAACACGTTCGGATTGTTTTGATACATTAGGAAAATGATCCATCAGTCATTTGTAACGTGTAAGAATAGACCACACCTCAATCTGACGCACAGTGTGACCTGTATGGCTAAAAGTGTCTGATATCAGTTTCAAATTGAGATAAACTTGGAAAAATAACACTACTGACATACGGAATACCGAGCTAACGCGTTCAGATTGTTTTGAAACATTAATACAACGATCCATGAGTCATTTTTGATGTGTAAGAATTGACCTCACCTCAATTGGACACACGGTGTGACCGGTATGGCTAAAATTGTCTGATATCAGTTTCAAATTGAGATAAACTTGGGAAAACAACTCTACTGACATATGGAATACCAAGAAAACCCATTTGGATTGTTTTGATACTTTAGGACAATGATCCAAGAGTCATTTGTGACATGTCTGAATCAATCGCACCACAATCTGACGCACGGTGTGACCGGTATGGCTAAAAGTTTCTGATATCAGTTTGAAATTGACATAACTTTAGAAAACAAGATAAGTGAAATACAGAATACTGAGCAAACACGTTTGGATTGTTTTGATACTCTAGGAAAATGATCCACGAGTAATTTGTGACGTGTACAAATTGACTTCACCTAAATCTGACACAAGGTGTGACCGGTATGGCTAAAAGTGTCTGATATCAGTTTGAAAATGACATAACTTTAGAAAAAAACATATGTGACATACGGAAAACCAAGAAAACACGTTCGGATTGTTTTGATACTTTAGTAAATCGATCCACGAGTCATTTGTGACGTGTACGAATCGACCAGACCTAAATCAGATACATGGTGTGACAGGTATAGCTAAAAGTGTCTGATATTAGTTTCAAATTGAGATAAACTTTGGAAAACAACACTACTAACATACAAAATACTGAGAAAAAACGTTCGGATTGTTTTAATACTTTAGGAATATGATCCATGAGTCATTTCTGATGTGTACAAATCGACCGCACCTCAATCTGACGCACTGTGTGACCGGAATGGCTAAAAGTGTCTGATATCAGTTTCAAATTGAGATAATCTTTGGAAAACAACACTAATGACATATACAATACCGAGAAAACGCGTTTGGATTGTTTTGATACATTAGGAAAATGATCCATGAGTCATTTGTGACGTGTACGAATTGACCACACCTCAATCCAATGCACGGTGTGACCGGTATGGCTAAAAGTGTCTGATATCAGTTTGAAATTGACATAACTTTAGAAAACAACATAAGTGACATACTGCAAACCGAGAAAAAGCATTTGGATTGTTTTGATACTTTAGGAAAACGATCCACGACTCATTTCTGACATCTACAAATCAACTGCACCTCAATCCGACGCACGGTGTGACCGGTATGGATAAAAGTGTCTGATATCAGTTTGAAAATGACATAAACTTTAGAAAACAACACTACTGACATACGGAAAACCGAGAAAACGCTTTCGTATTGTTTAGATACTTTTGGAAAATGATCCACGAGTCATTTGTGATGTGTACGAATCGACCGCACCTCAATCCAACGGATGGTGTGACCAGAATGGGTAAAAGTGTCTAATATCAGTTTCAAATTGAGATAAACTTTGGAAAATGACACTACTGACATACAGAATACTGAGCAAACACGTTCGAATTGTTTTGAAACTTTAGGACAACGATCCACGAGTCATTTGTGACGTGTACGAATAGACCGCACCTCCATCCAATGCACAGTGTGACTGGTATGGCTAAAATTGTCTAATATCAGTTTCAAATTGAGATAAACATTGGAAAATAACACTATTGACATATGGAATACTGAGAAAACGCGTTCGGATTGTTTTGAGACTTTAGGACAATGATCCATGAGTCATTTTTGATGTGTACGAATTGACCACACCTCAATCTGATGCACAGTGTGACCGGTAAAGCTTTTCATTAGATAAACAATCAGTATTTATTATGTAAAGACCCGTAAAATTCAAGGGAAATTTTTTCTTAATTTTCTTTAGAATTTTACAAGAGCGCGGTTTCAGACGGCACCTGATTCCGAGGCCCGGAGTGCCCGGAATTAATTTCCGAAGTTTGGCTCGGGTACGTTCAGTGAACGAACGAGCGAGAATTCCTAACTTTTGATCCGGTGCTCGGAATTGAAATCCGAGGGCACCGATGAACTCGCAGCGCCGATATTCGCTTAACGAGACCTTTTCGGGAGTTGCGTTTGTTGCGGGTTGAAAGTTAGTTTTTGGGAGATTTATAAAAAAGTTGAATAAAAAGTGTGAATTCTTTTTATTTACTTTTTGTAGGTTAACTCCTCTCAAAGGGAGTTGGGGGTGGGACCCACACCCACTTAACCTCCCTTGAGAGGATTAAGTGTGGTGGGGCCCACACGAAACCTAAACCTCTCATCTCCCCTCACTCTCCCTCTTAATGGCTTGACAAGTTAACTTATATTTAATTATACAATTCATGTATATTAAATAAGTGAGTTAATTTTGGAGTTATCCATTTTGAATTTCAAACCTTTGAAATTCTTGTGGTTAAGTTATGAAATAATATAAGTTAAAGCTTATATTATTCTAGGAGTTTCTTTTACCCTTGGGAGGATTTCTTGAGAGCTTTGGAAGCTTTTCTTCTTCTTCTTCAACTCAACGAAGAACGCGAAGAACGTCGTTCTTCAACGAAGAACTTCTCCGCCGAAGAACACGATCCATCCGCGACGCGACGTACTTCTTCCGCGTCATCTCTTCCGCGACGGTTTTCCGCGACGAACGCCTTCGATAACGACTCTTCCTCCGACGTCAAAGGAATCGACACCGATATTCCACGACTCCGTCACCGTGCGACTATCGAGGTAGAGATTCTTGAATTCGTTGTTCTCTTTATAATTTGACTTTCCTCAAGACTTGACGAGGAACGCCCTTTTTCCGACGAAGAACGCCGCACCGCTCTTCTTCGTCTTCGGTGTCAACGAGAGAGAACACCGCACCTTCCTCGGACAACCTTCGTCGGCGTACAAGGATTCGCCAACGACGTGCCTCTTCGGACGCGTCTCTTCGTCAACGGAATTGACGAACGACTACCGCGACGCCCGATCTCCGCGACGTCGACTTCCGCGGACATAGTCAAATCCTCGAACTTATACCCGAGGTAGGGGATTGTTGATTCATTCTTAAATTATTCCATTTCTTGAACATGGATCTGGCATGTCTAACATGAGGCTTGAAATGTTCATGTTGAGTTTTTATTTAACGTGAGGGGGGTCGGACCGCATGAACACGACCGAACCCCCCTCCAACGTTTATGTTGATTTTATCTTGCGGGAGGAAGCAAGTGGCGTGGTGCCGTCGCACCACGCGGATGAACGTGCAAATATCTTCGCGTTGCCGTCGCACGCACCATGGTAGAAACAACAGAAACGCGACGCCGTCGCGCCGCGTTGGATGATTATCAAAGCACGGCAAAGGGGCGCGGTGCCGTCGCACCGCGCCGGACGACGAACGCCGCGGCCGGTTCCGGGCCGCGGCGGAACGAGGAGACCGAGGCCGGTTCCGGGCCGCGGCGGAAAGGAAGACCGGCGGCCGGGCCGCCGGCGTCGGAAGCTGAAGAGGGGACCGGAAATTTCCGGTCCCGTTGGGGAAAAACCGGCCGGCCAGCTGGCCGGCCGGAAGTCATTAAAACCGGGGAAATAAATTCCCCGGCCGTTTTAATAAAACCCCCTCTTTAAGAGAGGGGGGGGTTCTTTGAAGGAGGGGGCAACCGGCCCCCTCGGATCCGCACAAGCAGGCCCCCCTCATGTGAGGGGGGCGGTTTAATTGAAATCGGCGCGGCTAAGCCGCGCCGCCAGAAGAAAGCGGGGGCAATCAAGCCCCCCGCGTGCGGCTCCCCGTGCGGCGCCAGCACCAGCCGCCGCGGCCCGCCGCCGCCACCTCGGCCCGCCGCCGCCGCGCCGCCGTCGCCGCCGCCGCCGGCCGCCGCGCCGCCCCCGGGGGGGGGGGGGGGTCGGGCCGGGTCGGCCCGGACCCGGACCCCCCCGTTTCGAACCAGATTTGGTTTTCGGCTCATAACTTGAGCCTCGGACCTCCGAACGACGAACCGTCTGCGGCAACGCGATCCTTGGAACGAGACGGTCGTTTCGGTATATCGCACTCAAGGTTTCGGATTACTTTGAGTTCGTCCGGGTTGGTTCGTTCACGAAACCAACCGGGCCTTCGGAGCGGAAACGCTCATATCTTGAGCCACGAACGTCCGATTGACGCGCCGTCAGTCGCGTTGCGTTTCTCTTAATGAGACGGATCTTTTGGCATACTCCGCCCGAGGTTTGGACGCAGGTGGAGTACGGTCGGGTTGGTTTTGCCTTAAAAACCAACCGGGCCCCGGAGACGAAAATGCCAGTAACTCACAGACCGGGCGTCCGATTGACGCGCCGTCTGTTTCGTTGACTTCCTCTTGATGAGACGGAACTTTTGACAAACTCCGCCCGAGTTTTGGATACAGTCGGAGTATGGCCGGGTTGGATTGTACCCGAAATCCAACCGGGCCCCTGGAACGGAAAAGCTGATATCTTACAGACAGGACGTCCGCTTGACGAGCCGTCAGCGGCGTTGGTGGTTACGTTGAGTAACGGTCCCTTTGAGTATACCCTATGGGAGTTCGGGGTACAGTTGAGATACGGCCGGGATTGGTTTCGCTCTCGAAACCAACCGGGCCCCTGGGACGAAAAGGCTAATAACTCACAGACCGGGCGTCCGATCGACGCGCCGTTTGTTGCGTTGAGACCCCTGTGACGAGACGGAATTTTGAGACACTTCTTCGTGGGACTTTGAGATACTTGGAGTATCGACCAGTAGCTCGTGGAGCGGACCCTCCCGGAGGCGAGCGTGCAGAGTACGGAGACCGTGTAGCCGGCTGAGACCTGACGACTGCTTGACCGACTCGACTTGGAGTGAGTCGACTAGCCCAGTGGACGGAGCGCCCGGTACTTGGCGGCAGACCCACGGCGGACGGAGCGCCTGGTAGTTGGCAGCAGACCCGCGGTACTCGACAGGAGGAGTACCTCAGTAGGCTATCTGGGTAGCGCCCGGTATTTGGCGACAGACCCTCAGCGGACGGAGCGCCAGGTAGTTGGCCGCAAACCCGCAGTACTCGACAGGAGGAGTACTTCAGCAGTCCTAGGTTAGTGAGCGGCAGCCTCGGAGTCATGACAGGACCACTGTACACTCTAGAGACGGAGCTCTTCAGCAGTTACGGTTTCGATAATGAAAATCCTGGTTTGAGCTGAGACTTTTGACCTTGTGTTTACCTCATGATTGAGATGGGTCACTTGCTAACTTTGGTATATGTATGGGCATATACCCGGGTAGTGGTTATCCGTCGTTTTTACAATCCTTGTTTTTCCTCATGATTGAGATGGGTTACTTGATAACTTAGGTATATGTATGGGCATATACCTAAGTAGAGTTTATCTGTTGAGATCTTCTTGTGTTTATCCTTGTTGGTTCTAGTGAGACCTTGAGGGTCTCGGGGTCCCTACTGAGTATCGTTATACTCACCCCTGCACGGGCTATGCCCGCACCTCGTTGTGTTGGTTGCAGACGACGGACAGTGCTGACAGAAGCCGAAGGTTCGAGGACTGGACGGTACCTGGAGGTGGACTTTACGACGAGGCGGTACCCGGAGGTGGACCACTGGGCGGGACATACTCGGAGCGGATGGCGGGACCCGTGGAGCAGAGGAGCTATCTGTACCCTCCCTTCAGGTGGGAATTCCAGTGGACATCTCAGCGTAGCAGCTTTACTTTTCAGTCGCTGTTTTCCTTTTCGAGTTGTACTTTACAGTTGGGCTTGTATTTCCGGCCCCTTTTTCTTTTCAGCTCTCCTTTTTGTACTTAGTGTTTTACTTCCGTTTGTACTCTGTGGTGCTTGTTTTCTTTTATAAAGGCAATGCCTTCCCAGTTAACGGGATTTTACGCCTTTGGTGCTAGTCGCCAGCCCCTGGCCTATGGAAGGCGGGCTTGGGGTAGTCACGGCACGGGCCCCGAGGACGGGTCGTGACAAATTGGTATCAGAGGAGTTCGGTTCTACCGCAGAACTTATAACTCTGATTTTCTTTCTGTGAAGCAATAGTGTTGAGAGTACCGAGTGTGGTTTTCAGTTCAGGGAGTCCAGTGTTGGTGCGGGCGGCCGACGTATCCATACACCAGGACCCTGACAACTGATTTCCGACTTTGTGCACGAAAACACTGATTGCATGTGTGTTTTCAAAAGTTTTTCCCCTTAAAACAGCTCAAACCAGGTCAGCTCACCAGGTATAATCGTTTGATCATGTTACGTTGTTTCTTTCAGGATGGCCCCACGACGACAGCCAGCTAGGGTTCCGAGAATCGAACGTGACGACGGCCCACCGAGCGACGAGGCCTCGGTGCAGGGCCCTTTGTCAGCAGTGGCACCGGCGGTAGCTCTACCCGCCGAGCCCCCGATGCTTCCAGCAGCAGCCGCTGACGATGCACGTCGCCTCAGCGCACTGCATGAGTTTCAGCGCCAGCGACCGCCCAGGTTTCGCGGGGAGACGGATCCCCAGGCTGCAGAGGACTGGCTGGAGGCAGTGGTACGAGTGTTTAGGCTAGTGAGGACACCAGCAGACCTCATGGTGATCTTTGCTACCAGCCTCCTTCAGGCAGCAGCAGGAAGGTGGTGGAGCCACTTGTTTCAGTTTTGCGATGAGATGGACTTCGCATGGGAAGACTTCGAGACCTTCTTCAGGGTGGAGTTTGTGCCAGTATCTCTACACCCCGAGCGTGTACAGGAGATTCTGCCTTTACCGCGTGTTTTTCGATCGGAAGCCGAGTCATTTGTGGGCAGTAGACAGATGATGCAGAGGTCCAGGAGGACCAGACCAGCAGTTGGGCGATCTCGGGTTTTAGGACCAGTGGTGCAGGGCACCCGGAGTGGGAACAGAGCTAGCCGTGCAAGGAGCAGGTTGTGTTACTCATGCCGCGGAAAGGGTCACCTGGCACGTGACTGTCCGACTCCTCGATCCGCAGGCTTGGAGGGAGCCACCGAGGTTGAGGCAGCAACAAATGCTGGAGCTCTGGGAGCAGGTGGACAGGGGAGGAACTAGTGAATACGTCTTTTGTACTTCTAGTTCCATGTTGATGTTGCTTTTGTGTAGCGTCTTGTATTATGAGCTGCAATAATAAAAGACGCATCCTTTGTGATGTTTTCATTCCTGTCCTCTTTTGTGATGTTACTAAGAGGTTCCAGTTGACTGTTGACTTGACCCTCACATGTGAGTCATCTACTGGAGGAAACCCAGTTACCACACACTGATGCCGACAGTGTGACTCAACCCTTGGAGGCGAGAGTAACGGTTGGATCTCTTAGTAGTAGCGTCGAGGCCTTACGACGTCATCCTTGGTATGGATTAGTATCATCCATGTTAGGATTGACTGTTTTAGGCAAAGAATGTGGTTCATCCAGGGGATGAGACCAGGTTTCTCTTATCGGCAAAGAAGAAATATCGCAGCTATTGTGGGACCAGAGATGGTCCGGGCCACGTCAGAAGAGGTCCATGTCATCCAGGAGCGGATGAGGAAAACACAGAGCCGGCAGAAGTCATACGCTGACAGGAGGCGGAGGCCACTGGAGTTCGAGGATGGCGACCACGTCTTCTTGCGGGTCTCACCTCGACGTGGTATTCGGAGATTTGGCCGAGGCGGCAAGATATCTCCGCGCTTCATCGGACCCTTCCAGGTCCTCAGCAAGGTTGGCGAGGTGGCTTATCGCCTGACTCTACCACCACAGTTGCACCGGGTGCACGACATCTTCCACGTATTCCAGCTGAGGAGCTTGACGTTGACGATGGGGTGACTTTTACGGAGGTCCCGGTGGAGATAGAGGGTCGACAGGAGCGGGTCCTACATGGACGATCGATTCCTCTTGTGTGCAACAGATGGCGGCACGGGAATCTCCAGGAGAGCACATGGGAGCGGGAGGCTCAGATGCGTGCTCAGTACCCTCTTTTGTTTCCCTAGTTTTTGTTGTATCTTTACGGGGACGTAAAGCCCTGAGGTGGGAGTAATGTAAAGACCCGTAAAATTCAAGGGAAATTTTTTCTTAATTTTCTTTAGAATTTTACAAGAGCGCGGTTTCAGACGGCACCTGATTCCGAGGCCCGGAGTGCCCGGAATTAATTTCCGAAGTTTGGCTCGGGTACGTTCAGTGAACGAACGAGCGAGAATTCCTAACTTTTGATCTGGTGCTCGGAATTGAAATCCGAGGGCACCGATGAACTCGCAGCGCCGATATTCGCTTAACGAGACCTTTTCGGGAGTTGCGTTTGTTGCGGGTTGAAAGTTAGTTTTTGGGAGATTTATAAAAAAGTTGAATAAAAAGTGTGAATTCTTTTTATTTACTTTTTGTAGGTTAACTCCTCTCAAAGGGAGTTGGGGGTGGGACCCACACCCACTTAACCTCCCTTGAGAGGATTAAGTGTGGTGGGGCCCACACGAAACCTAAACCTCTCATCTCCCCTCACTCTCCCTCTTAATGGCTTGACAAGTTAACTTATATTTAATTATACAATTCATGTATATTAAATAAGTGAGTTAATTTTGGAGTTATCCATTTTGAATTTCAAACCTTTGAAATTCTTGTGGTTAAGTTATGAAATAATATAAGTTAAAGCTTATATTATTCTAGGAGTTTCTTTTACCCTTGGGAGGATTTCTTGAGAGCTTTGGAAGCTTTTCTTCTTCTTCTTCAACTCAACGAAGAACGCGAAGAACGTCGTTCTTCAACGAAGAACTTCTCCGCCGAAGAACACGATCCATCCGCGACGCGACGTACTTCTTCCGCGTCATCTCTTCCGCGACGGTTTTCCGCGACGAACGCCTTCGATAACGACTCTTCCTCCGACGTCAAAGGAATCGACACCGATATTCCACGACTCCGTCACCGTGCGACTATCGAGGTAGAGATTCTTGAATTCGTTGTTCTCTTTATAATTTGACTTTCCTCAAGACTTGACGAGGAACGCCCTTTTTCCGACGAAGAACGCTGCACCGCTCTTCTTCGTCTTCGGTGTCAACGAGAGAGAACACCGCACCTTCCTCGGACAACCTTCGTCGGCGTACAAGGATTCGCCAACGACGTGCCTCTTCGGACGCGTCTCTTCGTCAACGGAATTGACGAACGACTACCGCGACGCCCGATCTCCGCGACGTCGACTTCCGCGGACATAGTCAAATCCTCGAACTTATACCCGAGGTAGGGGATTGTTGATTCATTCTTAAATTATTCCATTTCTTGAACATGGATCTGGCATGTCTAACATGAGGCTTGAAATGTTCATGTTGAGTTTTTATTTAACGTGAGGGGGGGTCGGACCGCATGAACACGACCGAACCCCCCTCCAACGTTTATGTTGATTTTATCTTGCGGGAGGAAGCAAGTGGCGTGGTGCCGTCGCACCACGCGGATGAACGTGCAAATATCTTCGCGTTGCCGTCGCACGCACCATGGTAGAAACAACAGAAACGCGACGCCGTCGCGCCGCGTTGGATGATTATCAAAGCACGGCAAAGGGGTGCGGTGCCGTCGCACCGCGCCGGACGACGAACGTCGCGGCCGGTTCCGGGCCGCGGCGGAACGAGGAGACCGCGGCCGGTTCCGGGCCGCGGCGGAAAGGAAGACCGGCGGCCGGGCCGCCGGCGTCGGAAGCCGAAGAGGGGACCGGAAATTTCCGGTCCCGTTGGGGAAAAACCGGCCGGCCAGCTGGCCGGCCGGAAGTCATTAAAACCGGGGAAATAAATTCCCCGGCCGTTTTAATAAAACCCCCTCTTTAAGAGAGGGGGGGGGTTCTTTGAAGGAGGGGGCAACCGGCCCCCTCGGATCCGCACAAGCAGGCCCCCCTCATGTGAGGGGGGCGGTTTAATTGAAATCGGCGCGGCTAAGCCGCGCCGCCAGAAGAAAGCGGGGGCAATCAAGCCCCCCGCGTGCGGCTCCCCGTGCGGCGCCAGCACCTGCCGCCGCGGCCCGCCGCCGCCGCCTCGGCCCGCCGCCGCCGCCGCGCCGCCGCCGCCGCGCCGCCGCCGCCGCGCCGCCGCCGCCGCGCCGCCGCCGCCGCGCCGCCGTCGCCGCCGCCGCCGGCCGCCGCGCCGCCCCCGGGGGGGGGGGGGGGGGGGGGGGGGGGGGTCGGGCCGGGTCGGCCCGGACCCGGACCCCCCCCGTTTCGAACCAGATTTGGTTTTCGGCTCATAACTTGAGCCTCGGACCTCCGAACGACGAACCGTCTGCGGCAACGCGATCCTTGGAACGAGACGGTCGTTTCGGTATATCGCACTCAAGGTTTCGGATTACTTTGAGTTCGTCCGGGTTGGTTCGTTCACGAAACCAACCGGGCCTTCGGAGCGGAAACGCTCATATCTTGAGCCACGAACGTCCGATTGACGCGCCGTCAGTCGCGTTGCGTTTCTCTTAATGAGACGGATCTTTTGGCATACTCCGCCCGAGGTTTGGACACAGGTGGAGTACGGTCGGGTTGGTTTTGCCTTAAAAACCAACCGGGCCCCGGAGACGAAAATGCCAGTAACTCACAGACCGGGCGTCCGATTGACGCGCCGTCTGTTTCGTTGACTTCCTCTTGATGAGACGGAACTTTTGACAAACTCCGCCCGAGTTTTGGATACAGTCGGAGTATGGCCGGGTTGGATTGTACCCGAAATCCAACCGGGCCCCTGGAACGGAAAAGCTGATATCTTACAGACAGGACGTCCGCTTGACGAGCCGTCAGCGGCGTTGGTGGTTATGTTGAGTAACGGTCCCTTTGAGTATACCCTATGGGAGTTCGGGGTACAGTTGAGATACGGCCGGGATTGGTTTCGCTCTCGAAACCAACCGGGCCCCTGGGACGAAAAGGCTAATAACTCACAGACCGGGCGTCCGATCGACGCGCCGTTTGTTGCGTTGAGACCCCTGTGACGAGACGGAATTTTGAGACACTTCTTCGTGGGACTTTGAGATACTTGGAGTATCGACCAGTAGCTCGTGGAGCGGACCCTCCCGGAGGCGAGCGTGCAGAGTACGGAGACCGTGTAGCCGGCTGAGACCTGACGACTGCTTGACCGACTCGACTTGGAGTGAGTCGACTAGCCCAGTGGACGGAGCGCCCGGTACTTGGCGGCAGACCCACGGCGGACGGAGCGCCTGGTAGTTGGCAGCAGACCCGCGGTACTCGACAGGAGGAGTACCTCAGTAGGCTATCTGGGTAGCGCCCGGTATTTGGCGACAGACCCTCAGCGGACGGAGCGCCAGGTAGTTGGCCGCAAACCCGCAGTACTCGACAGGAGGAGTACTTCAGCAGTCCTAGGTTAGTGAGCGGCAGCCTCGGAGTCGTGACAGGACCACTGTACACTCTAGAGACGGAGCTCTTCAGCAGTTACGGTTTCGATAATGAAAATCCTGGTTTGAGCTGAGACTTTTGACCTTGTGTTTACCTCATGATTGAGATGGGTCACTTGCTAACTTTGGTATATGTATGAGCATATACCCGGGTAGTGGTTATCCGTCGTTTTTACAATCCTTGTTTTTCCTCATGATTGAGATGGGTTACTTGATAACTTAGGTATATGTATGGGCATATACCTAAGTAGAGTTTATCTGTTGAGATCTTCTTGTGTTTATCCTTGTTGGTTCTAGTGAGACCTTGAGGGTCTCGGGGTCCCTACTGAGTATCGTTATACTCACCCCTGCACGGGCTATGCCCGCACCTCGTTGTGTTGGTTGCAGACGACGGACAGTGCTGACAGAAGCTGAAGGTTCGAGGACTGGACGGTACCTGGAGGTGGACTTTACGACGAGGCGGTACCCGGAGGTGGACCACTGGGCGGGACATACTCGGAGCGGATGGCGGGACCCGTGGAGCAGAGGAGCTATCTGTACCCTCCCTTCAGGTGGGAATTCCAGTGGACATCTCAGCGTAGCAGCTTTACTTTTCAGTCGCTGTTTTCCTTTTCGAGTTGTACTTTACAGTTGGGCTTGTATTTCCGGCCCCTTTTTCTTTTCAGCTCTCCTTTTTGTACTTAGTGTTTTACTTCCGTTTGTACTCTGTGGTGCTTGTTTTCTTTTATAAAGGCAATGCCTTCCCAGTTAACGGGATTTTACGCCTTTGGTGCTAGTCGCCAGCCCCTGGCCTATGGAAGGCGGGCTTGGGGTAGTCACGGCACGGGCCCCGAGGACGGGTCGTGACATATTAAATGAGATAAATCAATCAAAAACATATTGATTTTACATTGTTCACTTTCATTGTTATGAAAATTAAAACATTTGAGTTTAAATTTTCATATTTTAGATTTAAATTTCCATATTAATGTATTCTTTCATATTACTGTTTTAATTTCTTTCATTATTGCATTACTAACATAATATTTGTTTTCTTATATAGGTGAATTGTTTTCCTTGAGTCTGGATGCTTTGTTCGGAAACAAATACTGTCGAGAGCAGATCACGGATATCAAAGGATGAAACATGAATGTTTATAACTATTATTGAATAATTTTAATTGTAACCATGTAAAACAATGTTTGAAATGTATATAGAAATGTGTTTTTTTTGTATTCATGATGTTAAGTAAATGTATATACCGTTGTCGGTCAAAATATTGTGTGCGGGTGCTATGGTGTGCAGATGTGCATGTGCTACATTGTGCAGGTATTCTGGTGTGTAGGTTCTATTTTCAAGGTGTAGGAGATGGTGCCTTTATCAGACCTTTTTTGAGTGCTGATAAAGGACACCTTTAATAGCGCTAGAGGAGCGCCGATAAAGGGGCCCCCCCTTTATCTACGATGGAATTAATAGCGCTTTTCTAGCGTTGTTAATGCCGGTTTTTGGCGATTATAAAGGGCCAAGTTGTAGTGGTGGGTGACCTTTGTACCTCTCTTTATTTCTTTTAAAGTGATAGTTGTATTTACGATTTCTCCGATGTGGGACTTTCAATGAAGTTTCCAAGCACAATTTTAAAATTTCTAGGACACAACTTCTACAAGGGGGAAGAATGTAACATCCCAATATTTCATAGTAAGTTATTTTCTTTAAAATAATTCAATATTTAGCTCTACATGCAACACCAAGTTTGAGCACACCACGACATACCAAACCAGTCGTTCAAAAGTGGTTATAAATATTATTAACTGAATTTTTAATTTTATATACTCCATATAATTTTTGAATCCATATTATGTGTTTATTATACATAATATAAGAACAAATTCAATTTTTTCAAATAAAAGAAGTATTTTCCAAAAAAATGAAATTTTACCACCTTCTAATGGAAAACCCTTTTTAAAACCAATATTTTAAAATTTTTATATTCAATTTAAGGAAATTAAATTCTTCTTTAGAATAGGGATATAGAAATTTATTTTGATTACATTTTTGGAACTTTTCTGCAAACTTTCATATTTTGATGAATACTGGAAAAGACTAAATATTAATTGAAAATAACTATTTTAATAGAAATAATTTATACTGTAAAATTATTCATTTTAATTGTTTGGAAGTGTAATTAGATTATATTTTTATCATTTAATACAATTTATGTCATTATAAGTAATTTCACATTCAAATTTGACATAAACACATGTCGATCTTTTGATAGTTTTTACTTTTTAAAACCCCACTTTTCAGTTTCGACAACAGGAATTTATTTTAAATTAATTAATGAAACTTCAATGTTGTTAATTTTGTAAATTAAAATTCATTTTTCATTTCAGAATATAAAAAATAGCTTTGGGTGAATTTTTGGTATTTTTCTGAAAACATTCAATTTTTGATGAATAGTAAAAAACGATGCGTTATTGTTTAAAACCGATCTTTTATTTAAATAATTATTTATTTTATTTAAATTTATTTTAAGTCAAAATAGATATATAATAACTATATAATTTCAATTTAATTCATTGGAGTCATTTTACAAGTACATTCGGTGTAAAACATTTATTGAACTTTTTATCGTCTTTTACCCACCTTCTAAAAGCATTTGTAAATTTACATAAAACATAATTTTACCGCTTCTATGAGTTTAATTTAAAATATTTGAGAGACACAGTTGACATTAGTAAGTAAAATGTGGTTCAATAAGATAAAAATAATTATTGGTGAATAGTAATTTGTGATTTTTATTTACCACGGTTAAAAGTAAATTAAGAGATTAAGGTTAAAAATGATATTATAATTACCCGAAAAATGTACTAATTATATTGGATAAGTGTAATTAGACCAAACAAACCTTAGGAAGAAAATATGATCCTCTTTAGTCCACTTGGATTAGATTATGACATTTATTATTATTTTATTTAATGAAGAGTTAAAAGAGTTAAATTAAATGTTTAATAACTAAACAAATTTTAATATAGGGTTAAACATAAGATAAAATCAACTATAAATATTCATTGGAAATATAAATTTATTTTATACATAATGTTATTTTATTTATAATTTTTAGACACTAAATAAGTTAATTTTTTATGACACAATGATGATGTAGTAATTACGATATTAATGAAAGATTTAAATAATTGATAATATAAATATCCAATTAAATGAAATTTGACACTTTTGATTAATTAAACTAATTTTAAAGGACAATATGACATGTTAGGGTTTATTAAATAATATTTTTTCGAAGTAATCATGCAGTTATTATTTTAACAAAAACCAAATACTAAATAATGTCAAAATTGACATAAATGAGTTCTTAAAACAGATACTCTATTATTGGTTGATATAATATCCCTAAAAATATATTGTTCTAAAAAAGGGATTAAATAATATATATATTTCATTAATTAACCACTTGAGGATCTTTTGGAAGTTTATTGTAAGTTTACTAACCATATAGTGTAATAATACTAGAAGACACAGTAAAAGATAAACTATTTAACTAAGAGTTAAATATAAAAGATAAGGTTAAAATGGTAACTTAAACTTGTCTAAAACCCATTTTTGAGAGGTTTTCGACCCATCCCCACCATATAATATAAATAAATCATTTTTTAGCCATTAAAAACATAAAATTATTTTATTATAAAATAATATTTCCATGTTTTCCTAAGGTGACCCTCACCCCTCTTATAAAAGGGCACGTCCCCTTCTCTCAAAATCATAACTCCAAAGCCATTTGGATCATCCAACAACTACCCAAATATCCTCCAAAAATACATCACATAAATCAAGTGTCCGTAATTTTATCATAAAGACAAACTAAGGGTCCCTTTTGATCAACTCAAAATGAAACACCCGAAGAAGAGGTAATAATTTCACCACCCTATTTCAAGTTCTTTTCATCTTCCTCTTCCTATTTATTTTTTGTTTCCATACCAAAATAATAGTTCCATTACCTCCTACATAATGTTATGTTATTATAAATATGTTTCAACCATATTTTTTATTCTATCAATCCTATAAATGAAAAACTCCCCATACGTGCGTAGGTACGACATTCCGTCTCCATGTTGTGGTGTTGTTTGCAATTCAAACACTTAATTATTTGGATGGGTATAAAAATGAGTATAAATGATGTAAATAATAAATTTAACCTGATAGTGATTCTTTATATATGATATATCATCCTATTACATATGATTCCAATATCAATATGATGATATTGTCGCCCGTGCATACGTACGGATTACCGTCTCCCCGACGCGATGAGATTCATTCCCATGTTCACCATTCAACGATGATTATAAAAGCATATATTATTAATAAGTATGTAATATATAACAAAACAATGCTACTTGATATATATATATATGTGTGTGTGTGTGTGTGTGTGTACTTACAAATATCTTATTCACTTACTTCCGTTCAATACGATATGAAAACGGAAACAGCGTTTATGGGTACGTACGGCCAATTGTCTCCATAACTGGTTCCATCCATTTCATATATATATATATATATATATTACAAATATTTATATTCTTAAAATATATGATATATAAATAAATCTTTAGATTCTATATGTATTTAAATCATTATCTAAATGATATGATCAAGAATATCAAGTTATAACACGTACGATAAAGAAAGTGATTATTACCCAAAATGATAATTTTACATGGAAATCACTATTAAATGGTTAGAATAATGTCATAAATGAATCATTTATGATATAATAATTATGAATATGGTTCTGGTATAATTTAATAACATCCAATGGTCATTATAAAAGATGTTAAACGTAACCTCAATCAATGGAAAGTGCAAGGTAAGGGGTTTCTTATCTAACTTTTAATTCCATGAGATTTCCATTGTTTTCCACTTATTTATTGCATGTGGTGTATTGTGTACTACCATTTGATATGTATTATAATTATTCTCTTTATATTAATGGTATTATATTATTCATTTGGTGGTTATTAACTTCTGGTCATACGACTCGATTGATTACAACATGCTAAGGGGTTTTCATCTCACTTATTTTTTCCATGAGATTCTTGCTATGTTGCCACAACTTCCTTTTTTGTGGGGTATTTACTGCCCATGATTGTATTAATTAAGTAATATACCTTAATTTATGGGTATTTACATCTTTATTATATGAACCTTCTTTCATGGGGTGTATGTTTTTCAAGTCCCCAAATCGGTAAGGGAATTTCTAATTTCGATTTCTACTCATTGGGTTTTACGCAAACTTCATTAATTATTTTACTCTAGGATTATGTGTGAAATAACTTTTTAATTATTTATGTATTAATTTACACTCCCATTTTTGTGTATTTTTTTTTGATACACATAATCACTCCATTGATAAATTCTCAATTCATCAATATGAACATGATAAGAGTAATCTTAAATCAATTTCCATTCATTGAGTTAAACATTCAATTCATTGGTGTTGTTGTTAGAAGAATATGTGAGACTTTCCTATTATTGTTTTACAATTAATATCAAATCATACTTATTGTATTTAAAATTTTCAAACATAATTATTTCCTTGATTTATCTTTAACCAAAGGATACAATCTTTATAAGGGATTTCATCTCAACTTACATTCCATTGAGACTTCTTCGTTGTTATGCAGTAATTAACTTTTATTTGGTGCATATATTGTACTTTGATATAATATATCATGAATCCCTTTATTATCATGAAATTATTATGTTTTTATTATCTCAATTATTTTTATTCAAGCGTCTCCAATTTGGTTGGTAACTCTAACTAAAATGTCATTTTAAATGTTTTAAAATTTTATTCTTCTAAATATTTCTCATAAATGTCCATGTTTGGAAAATGGTTTTAATAATTTATATATATATACATTAATTTTTGAAAATTAAAATTCATTTTAAAATTTTCAAAGTGGTATGGGACACCTTGATTCAAAAATCTATTTTAAATATCTTATTTATAAATAGTGATTCATTTAAATGTTTTCAAGAAAAAGGGGGATATTTATCTCAAATAGTTTTGATGGTTATTTTCATCTATATAAATATCCTTCATTATTATCTATTGAGGTTAATTTTTTATAATACGATCTTTAATATTTTATTGAATGAGTTATGTTTTACTATGGATGTGCTATTTTTAAACCATTCATGGTTTATGGTTAAAGTATTGATATTTCATATGCTAGTTTTAATATGAATGTTTAGATTATGTTTCACCCATTCATATAACGAATGTATTGGACTTAATAAGTTATGGTTGGAGCCCGCTATAGCTCCTCGATGCATCGGTAGGTCTCATAAGACAAACTAATATCTTGGCACAAGGCCTTGACAAAATATTATTTGTAGTCTTAGCACAAGGCCTTGACTATGTGGTTATGAGGTCCGTAATTATGCATTCCATCATTATGAAATTGGATATTGATATTACATGTGATTATTTGACTATTAGAATATCCACGAGAACAATTAAATAGAACTATTTGATTTATCATTATCTTATTATACTGAAGTTTAAGTTTAAAATTCTTGTTTTCTAGTCTAATACATTGCCTTAAATGTTTATTATTATTTATGATAGTTTCTACTATATTGTTATCCTTACTGGGTATCTGATCTCACCCCTTTCTTATGTTTTATTTTTCCCAGGATACAAATAAGTATATTACGATTAACATGATAGAATTGGCTAAAGGATATAAGAGTTTTCAAAAGGGACACAACGTTTTTTTATTTCATTATGTAATGTAAAAATTATGTATGTATCTAGTACTTCCAGGGATACTAAACTGGTCGGTCTTTCGAGTCAGGATTCATTGTTTCATGACGATGTTATGTAATAATGCACCAATTATTCATAACAAGGGTTAGGGAATTGCATTCTGGGGGAGAAGAATTTGATAGTTTGGATCACTTTATTTTACCTTTCCCCTACGAGGAAGGGTCACTATAAGTTTCCAGTAATAAAGGTGTTGAGGAATCCCGCTATAAGTTATTGATGCTTAGGGTATAGCTCCAGAGTGGTGACAGCCAACCTAATTAGATCTAGAAAACTTATGGAACCTTCATCATTGGTCCATTGGTCACCGCTGAATTAAGTTAGAAATACCATACCCTAGGGAGAATATACTAGGCATAACGGGAGAGGATGGTATTTAGTGGCTTCCTACACTGTCAATGGAAATGAAAAGTATGTTAGTAAATTTTCAATAGCACTAGGTCCATTTGAATTCCACAACAAGATTATCCTTCAAAATGTCTCGATGATGGGAAAACAATGTTCATCCATAGCAATGTCCATTGTTCCCTAAACCACCATTCAATTCAAAAAAGGTGAATAGTCGAAATTTCCCTTCATGATTTCCAACATTGCATCAATGACTCATAGAAAATCATTGACATTTATATTCCATTCAGTAAGAGTGACATCTATGAGAGTTGTAACATGATAAACTCATTCTAAATGCGACTTTTCCTAGCCCAGTCTTCCCTAGGATCAACCCTTGAGTTAACTGTTCTCGAAGTCATCCATTACTCAAATATGGAATGAAATAATGACACAGGAATAACATTAGTCATAGGAACCTTACTCACTATGGTCATTGTATTTGGTGCTCCAATTAAAAATGAGAGCAATGGTAAATGTATCAGTTCATTATGAGGTATTGTGGACTTTTTTGGCCAACTTGAATAAATATTCTTGTAAGAACTTGGAATGGATACAATAATTATTGGAAATTATATTGCCTCATGTAATGATGATGATAATTTCCCATTTGGATAAGATTATATCCAAATATTAGCATAGTGTGGTAAAAACCAATTCTCGTCATTTCTAGGAGGAAATTATATCATGAATGGATTCTCCTACACAGTGAACATAATCCATAACTAGAGATATAGCCTTAGATTATTCTCAAATTGGAAATGAATTAAGAGAAGTAATTTACTTTGAAAACACCAGAAGTAAAGGCTAAACCAATATGTTCAATACCATTCATAGAGATAGATCCTATCAATATGGGTAGAAATGGATCATTCATGAAGTGACATCATTTAAGCATGATCCTCAAGGATAACCCCACCATTGTCAAAAAATCTACTAGTTGGAATTTTCCTAATGGAATTAAAGTAGAACCGATTATGGAAGATCAAGAAGGAACTAATTTCCAAGTCCATTAGCACAATAGGCCTTAGTCAACAGATGGACTAAAAAGAAAGGTTTGATGAGAATGTTGGGGATGTTTTGGATTCATAGTTACTCATAGCCACTGAAATTATCACCCATAAAAGCCCATAATACTTTAATGGAACATATATTCTATGTGGGGATCTTCCCCTATAAATGTGGCGTGGGAGGTGATATAATTTTTCTAACATGAGAATGGATAAACCAATAAACTATCCTCCATTTATGGACGTTTCCATCATAAAGGTTGAGACTCCAAATCTATTCTTTTAATTTTTCAATATAAGGTACCCTCATAGGTACATGGAAATAATGTCTTCCAAATAAATTCTCTTGTATAAATCAGCAATAATAACCCACCCAGAATGGTAAATAAACCATCTTCAATTATTGGATTATATACACCCCCAACACTACGGAAGTCCTTCTTGGGAAAATTCTTTGGATTCTTGCTATCCAGAATGAATAACATTCTTGATTATCTATCATTCCCTCTACTTGAAAGGGAAATTTTCCTTGCAAGTGGCTCATTCTTATGGGTCTTTTCATCCAACCTGGTTGTCTCCATAGAAAAAATAGGGGTCATATCCACGTTATCCCATATGTATGGTGGGGGAGAATTTATCATTTGTGTCACCCAATATGGGTGTTCCAAAAATCTTCTTGAAATCCCAAATAATAATATCAACATCATCATTTTCCAGGGGTAATGTGTTTGTTTCAAAACACGATGGACTAAAAGAGTCCACAATCAATCCGTTGTTAAAGTAGACAATGGATTATGTGACCTGGAATACCTCATAGGTCTTGATCTCTTTTTTCCTTTTCGGAAAATTCTGAGGTGATATACTACACCCAGAAGTGACAACCTAAATCCATTCTGAAATCCCCTCTGATACATGGTCTTTGTTGTCTGACCACCTGATCCTCTGACTTATTGTAGATTTCCTCATTATCATGTGGAACATCAGGTTGTCTGAATTAGGTTCATTGAGGTTCTCATCATAGTTTTTGGGAATAAATTTATTCATATACACCACTGTTGTTTTCTCTTATTAAATGAAATTATTATATTAGAGATGCTCTCCAGGAAGGTATTATGGATTTCAAGAATCCACGAGGGAGGAAATAATAATAAATTTTGTGGAAGGATGAGAGATTCATTAGTAAGACAAAACCTGATAAGAGGTATAATGTATAAGAGACGATATTCTTTATGGTTTATCCCTGTTATTTTATTAGACTTGTCTATAATGACTCCACAACTTGGATACAACCAGCATACACACATGAAAAAACTAGTATTCTGAAGAGCCACCGCAACTGTGATATATTTAATCGAATATATACTTAAAATATGATGAAAACTGAAATCCATCAGTACAAAACAAAATAACATATATTAGACAAGCAATGAATCCCGTCAAAAGATATTCACAACTGCGTCAGTATCATGTGAATCAGATGAACCATGAAGTGATTCTTAGTCTCATGAACTGATACAGGTCTCTATAAGTGCATGATATATTGATTACTCTTTTATTGTTTAACCCATAATTCACCTCATGATCATATAATCTATTATGATACCCTCAACCATGTTACCCTAATATGGAAACATAAACTGCTTTATGGTCGAGTGATCATGCAAACAACCCATTAGGTAATGAAAAGCTCACAAGATAGTCATACAGACAAAGACCAATGTCAAAGATAAATTAATTTGAATAGAATTGAATCGTGATTGGTTTGAAGGAGTTCTGGTACAAAGCATCCATGTAGTGTGGTGATGAAACAAGAACTCCCAAAATAGTTCACTTGAAATGGTCTTATAAAACAGGTCTCGTGATCCATTCTTGAGGTGAGGTCTTGTGAAAGGGATCTTGTAAATTGGTAATATAATGGGATCATGTGATGGATGAAATCATGAGATCCTTGAATACTTAGATTCACTAATGAAATGATAGGAACCCTTCTTCTCTATTTATAGGGAACTCCAATGAATATCAAAGGTCACCCAAGAGACCATGTGTCACTTGATACACCAATTAGCGATAGCCCTAGGGAATCAGGTGGAAATATAATTTCCTCGAAACTAGGTCCTTATCCTTGTTTAATTTTCTCTTTAGCCAAAGATGAATTTTTTGAACCCCAAAAAATGAGCATAAAAATCTATGTAACCAAAGAATTGGTATTATTTTCTCTAAAAAAATAATGGAAGGTAAAGCAGATGAATTTCACGGATTGTGTAACTAACATAATGAAATGTGATTTCATGAACTTAGGAAGGTCTAGAGAATAGATCGTGCATGGTGTTTGATCTTATTATGATCATGTGAAGCCCCTTTGACAAGAACTATTGTTCTGTTGATGTTGTTCCGAAAAGAAATGATGATCATGCATAGGATTCCAAAATAATTCCTTTGAATCATGTGACTTTTCAACTGATGGAAACTCAAAAATCATCTAGAACTCATTATAAAATAAGGGTGAAAAAAAGATGAAGCCTCATGTAAAGGTGAGTTACTTTAGTCTTTGTGTGACCTGCACATACATTCTACAATACCTCGGTAAGCTTCTGGCCATATTGCAACCTTTTCACATGAGAGGGAATCAACATGAAACCTCCATTATGTGAAGGACATAGACATGTCCATTAAATTATTTGATTACTCTTTGGCATCATAGAAAAATGGAATAATTTTCTATAATAATTCCTTCACATCTTATTGAGTCCCATCAACAATCTTGTGATGTACCAATGAAAAGCAGAGTGGTCGTGCATGACAAAACTCACATGATGTTACGAGATCTCTTGTCCTAAGAAAATAAAGAAGTAAATAAAAAAAGGAAAAGCTATAAGACTCTTGATATAGTATGATATGATAATATTCACGTGATAATGGTTATAGACATTGGTTGATCACTATTGATAACATGAAGGCCATTCGAAAAGAAATCCCAGTCATGTAAAGCCCACTCGATAAGACAACGTGATCTCATAAGGGCCCGTAGGCATGTTTTCCTGACCCCATAGAGTCCCCCTTGAAAAGCAACCTTATCTTTCAAAGGACCCTAGAAAATACATCTCTGATCGCACAATATCAATTCCACGGGAATCCAGATCTCACGAAGAAAACAAGACTTGTCGGGATAACCATGTGAAATCTCGTTTTCAAATCGTCATGGTTATGCGAAATCCTATTGATCAACAAGGGTCCAATAAACATGGAGATATTAGAAAATTTTCATAATTTCTATCATCCATAGGGGCCATAGATGAACCATGATATGATCATGTGAAGCGCATGATACCAAAATATATCCATTGAATCCAAATCATATGTTTTAGATATGCACCGCTCAAGGAAGTGTATAATTGTAGTGAAGAGGCTAATAAATCCATTCCCCCAGCACAAAAAACACTCACACGATGGGAAATGATACATAAGAGTGTTGGTGTGGACTTATTTGTGTTAAAAGTTACACAATCACAAAGGTATTATACTAGGTAGTATCTAGGGAATCACCTGATGGATTACATGGAATGAGTCTGTTCTTCAAAACATCACTCTATAGATCACACAAAGGACATTCGATATGTCAATAATATTTTGTGAAGGTGGTCCCACATGTAGATTGGGTCACATGATACCTAATATAAGGTAGAATTAGATAATAATTGAAGAACATATATAATAATATCTGGAATAAATAATGAAAAAAATAGAGGACTTATGTGAAGCTAGATACTCTAATCTTTATAAACTTCACAGGACCTACATGAATCTTGTGATACCACTAGGACATGATAACCATGTAATGAAAAAACTATATTTACATTCCATATAGATCAAGTGATGCCCCATGGACATGTTAATAATGTAGTAAATCACCATACAGGATTGAAACCCAAGTATTTTGATGTCCCCCAAATATGTATGTAAGATCATGTGATACCCTCAAGATGTGTCAGACATGTCATCAAACTCCCTATGAAAAAGTCATCCAGATCACGAGATTCCCTCTAGATTTTTCAACCCAACATGTGAAACCCTAAAAATAGAAATCCAGTTCATGAAACACCTTTTAAACATGTCAAACATGATCTAGTGATTTACTCCATACATGCCATTTAGATTATTCAATGTACTTCAGACATGTCTACAGGATCATATGGTTGTCTTTGTGTATGTATTCTATGAAATTAGGACATGTCCAGACATCCTAAAACAACTCATATAGATTGTAACAACCCATAATTTTACCTATGGAAACTCTATTCTTATAATTATTATATGAAGTATAAATTACATAAAATCACGTGGAGAATACAATTAAAAATTTATAAATGAAGAATAAATGAAATAAGTGATATTCAAAGTAATTAAAGAACCAAAACCTATGAAATAGTAACATGACATTTGGAATAGTAATGTGGCTAATAGGAATACTAAACTGGAAAATAGAATAGAAACCTTACCTATGAAATTATAAACAAATATCATCTAATAAATGAAAATATTATATAATTATATCATAATATATGTAAATAATATTTTTAGAAATGAGAAATTAATTATAGATATTTGTTAATACAAAAACTTTTAATTACAATATAATAATTAATATAATGATTTATCATAAAATTTATTTTCATAAAAGGTATTCATAAATTAATATTGTTTTTTCTTATGGTCATAAATTAATTCTTGGAGAACTTAAATAATTCTTCAAAGTGTTATAATATAGATTATAATTTTAAAATCAGTATTTTACAAATAAATGAATATTTTAATTAAAAATTAAATTTCTCAAATATAGAAAATTATTTTCGTAAAATGGAGTTCATCTTTGAATTTATAGTTCAAAAATTGTTTAGGATGATTTTTTGGGGTTCTTTCAAATATAGTTGATCTTTTTGGTGAGTAGTGAAATACAATAACTTTTGATATAAGATAAACACATGACTTATTGAGTCATAGATGACACATGACTAGTTTAATACCATAATATATAAATATAATTCATTGTTTTAATATATCTAGTGATAAGGTTCAATGTATGAAGAGTCTTGAACCAAAATATTATATAATGAATTAAATAATGAATACAATAATGGCAAAATAACCTTCTCCACCCCTATAAATGCCAACCCTCACCTCCTCTTCTCCTCACACATTCCAAGACTTAAATCCTGACCAATTTCAACCCAACACTCTTCCCAAGAACCTTTCTTATTCCTAGAGTTCATTGGAATCAATAAAATACCAAAACCAATTACCCAAAGGATGATCTCAAGGAGACAAAATCAAGAGGCAAAATCCTCTTTCTTTTTATTTTAATTTGTTTTATTTTCTTATTTTCATCTAGCCTCTATTTATTCAAGTGGTATTATAACAAAATTATCATTTAAATTCTAGAATAAAATTATTTTAATGGAATAAACCATCATAGAAACTCTTATACTCCCCCTTTAATTCTAAAAATGAAAACACTTTTTGGGAGGTATCGATTTATCACCTTTGAGGATGGAAAGTATTCATTTTACACTAACGCCTTCAAGGATTGTCATAAATACATTATAATGGTTGAAAAGGATTTTAAAAAGGTATGTTAGAACCTTCTTTATATTATGTAACTAACATATATACATACTATTAATTAATTAATTAAAATGAGTTCATTATGATTGAACTACCACCAAAATTAATCTAAAAGATTATCTTGAACATGTTATCTAGTCATTCATCCTCATACCATATAACAGAATGATCTATAAGACCATTTAATCTTATATATGTTCATTAATAACATATAATCTCAATTCTTAAGAATTATTCACATCTTACATGAACTTCAATACTGGTATACAAGTGAACTGATCAAGAAAAAAATGAAAATGAACATTCTTGAATGATGAAATTGAACTCTATAACTCATACTAATGTACATAAATGACCATAATAAAATTATGAAAAATAAAATACATATATAATAGTTTCATGATTTATTAATTAATTAATATAATTTTATTATCCAAGATAATAAAGTGAAGAAGGAAAACAGATACAAGGTAAGGTGATTCTCAAAAACAATTTTCATTATTTGTGTTAATCTTATTTCATGCCAAATTTTATAATGAAAGTTATTATAATATTTATCAAATATAATTTCATTGTCCTAATATTTTCATTTGTGGGATATATGTTATTCCAATCTTATTTTATGACAATGTCGATGATTTTTCCGAAATAACTCTTATTACTAAAAACACATGGTTTACTTCTCATGAAATTTCATCATCTTCACTCAAGATTGATGACTCTTGTACATATTAAGTTATTCCATTATTCTTTTGGGAACAACACTATTTATTTTTGAATATATTATTTATTAAATTATTATGAAACCCATTTTATTCACACATGTTATCTTATGTCTAGGATTCATATACATTTTATGTGGCCTGTATGATTATATAAATGTTATGATGTGATAGGTGCACCTATAATTATATAGAACTACAATGCATTGAGTAATGTGATTTTTCTCATGATATATTGAGAAATATGTGTTAATGTGATGATACTTTTTCACAATTATTATTTTATGATTATACAAATATGTTATGAATGAACATTACCCTAGCATTGTTCACAACTATGTGTGGTATTTAACCCTTATGGCATGATGTTTAATTTTTATGAATGTTCACATTTTATGCCTTTATAAAATTATTCCGATAATTTTTATGAATATGATACCATTATTTCATTATTATGATGATGATTATTCTCACCCCGTGTCATATTTTTTCATGTTCTTATCTATCTTCTACTGGGATTTTAGATCACCATTTTCTTTGATGTATATCATCAAGTGATTTCTTATACTAAATCGAAAATGAGTTCTACTAAGAGGATAGATACTATGGAATTAAATTAATGGTTATGTTTCATTATGTAAAATATATTTATGGTCCAAATTATTCTAAGATATTATCCGTTTGGATCCTTGTTTGTAACAATTTGATGTTGTTTTTCTTTAAAAGTATCTAATAATCAATTAAAAAATTTGGGTTTTAATATTTCTTATTTGAGAATTTTTTAGTTAATTTAGGAATTATGATTAAATAATATTATTTAAAACCCTTAGTATGACACTAAGTATATGTACACACCCAAGAAGATTTTTTTAGAAAACTAAAAACATAGGGATTCCATATGTTATTCCTTTATAGTTAATTTTACAATGAAATAAAATAATTATTCATGACTTATTGAATTATGTTTTTCTCAAAATGTAACTATTTTATAAAATGGTTGGAACCAGGAGAAACTACGCAAATAACTTATGTGAGGCATAATGTAGTGATTTCTTGAATGACATCACAAATATCTTTGGAGGTGGAGTTCAAAATATCATCATAATTCTTACCCACCTGTATCAATCTATTAAAAATAACATGAATAATTTATAACTTCAACCTTCACATAAGAGGGAGAAACTATCTATCAAGTGTTTTATGTGGCAATAACCAACTATTTTTAATGGATCACCAAATAAAGTAGTCACATAATAGTTGGTCAACACAATGGTGAATAAATTTTTGGTTCTTCACTATTCCGAGATAAAGATGTGACTATCGTTTTTTATCATTTAGACAGATAGGCCAATAAATGGTGGTCGTTAATTGAGAACAACAAGGTAAAGGAAGAAATTGAATACATGAAGTGGGAAGACTTTAAGAAAATATTTCCTAACAATTATTTTTTTCGAAATCTTCATAAAAATATTTAGAGATAATATTTAGAGATGATGTAAAAGGAAGGTTAATTTTTCATAGATTACGAATATAAATTCATAAGGTTTCTATGTTATGCATTGAGTTTGGTTTTCAACAATGATATAAAAATATATAGATTCATTTGTGGTTTAAACCACACTATTAAAAGGCTCTAGAAGTTATAGTAATTGGGAGTTATGAACATGTTTTTCAATATTCTTTTAAATTAGATATAGAGTTTGTAGAATAGTACAATGAATAAGAATATATGAAATAAATGATGGAGTTTCAAGATGGTGTATCTAATGAAAAAGTTGTAAATAAAACTCAACCACTCCAATGTAAAAAATGTGGGAATAAGCATCATGGAAATTGCCTCATGGGGATAGGGAAATACTTCAAATGTGGTAGAGAAGGCCACCAAGAACATGAATTTTGAAGAGAAACGAGGAAGAAGGACAATGTTGTAGAAGAAAGGAGTTCACCACCCGTGGTTCAATGCTTAAAATATTGAGATAAAGGGAACTATAAAATCTAGTGCACTAAACCTTGAGTCCTTGTGGTTAATTAGCATCATCAACCACTAAATCCAATGGAGGAAGGACAAGCTTATGCCATCACTACAGTTGAGGTGGATCTCAAAAATGATGTGGTGATAGGTTTGTGGGCTATTCATTCATGAATAGTGAACATACTGTTTGACTATATTTCTACACATTATTTCATTTCAAACCAGTTTAGTATAACTATTAAAACACCACTTTAAAATATAGAGGTTGAATTATTTTGAGAACTAAAATGGGGTAATTATTGAATCCAAAATATAATACTCCTCTCTGGATAATTATATTTGATTGAACCACCTAGAAAATGTTGTCTTACATCTTTTAGTGGATCCTGATGTTATATTGGGCCTTTATTTTCTATATTTATAAAAATCGAACATCAATTGTATTGAAAGGGAGATTGATATTCACATTTTGAGACATCCTCAAAATCTGTACAAGTGTAATGATGCGTATGAAACTCATTAGGAGGCATCATCATAGGTGTGGACATTATATCCTTTTTAGAAATCATATTTATCACAACTGATTGAGACAAATGAGAGAATAATGATCGAGGAAATTCACATCACAAGGGGCTACACTTATGTGTTCACTAATGAATTGTTTCTTCTTACTCCTAAATGATAGGTTGATTTATCCGTTTAAATTATTTATGGATCTCCTCATAAACCAAATACACCATATAGAATGGCCACCATTGTGTAAGAGGAACTAATGAATCTTTTGCAAAAGAATATGTGAAAGGGTTTAATACTCCTAATTTCTTTATCATGGGGCGTGACAATCCTCTTTTTCTCGTCAATGGATATATATTCCTTTCTATTGATTATAAAGGGATCAAAAAATCACGATAAATAACAAGTATCTCCTCTCATGGATAGATTAATTGTTTGATCTACAATGTGGTGCCATGTATTTTTCTAAGGCAGACTTTTAGTTTGTATATCAAAAATTAATGGCGAGTAAGGAAGATATTATTGAGATTTCTTTTTGAATGAGGTATGGAAAGTATGAGTACATAGTGATTCCCTTCATACTCAGAAATTCTCGATTAATATTCATGGACATAATGAATAGAATATTTAAAAATTACCTATATAAATTTATGGCATTATTTTTAGATGATATTTTGGTATACTCTAAGAATAAGTGGGGAACATGAGGATCGTTTGAATGTTGTGATGAATACATTGTGAGGAGATTAAAATTTTAAAAACATTTGTAACTATGTGTTCTTCATAGTGGAATTATCATTCTTGTTGCATGTTATCACTAGAAATGGATAATTTTTGGACCCTTCCTTGAAAAATGGAATCAAAGAGTGGCTCATTATGACATTTGTAGATGAGATTTGTACTTTACTAAGTCCATTTGGGTATTACTAACGATTTGTGAAGAACATCTTCTCATTTTCAAAAAGGGTAATCAAGATGACTCAGAAGGGAGAATATTGTGTCTAGAGCAGTGAATGTGATGACTATTTCAAACAATTAAAAAACTGTCTTATCATCGCACTAGTACTAACCATCCGACAAGTGGGGAACATTTTGTGGGATAGATAAAATGATTAAATGAGGTATTATGTTTTGTACTGATGAAAAAAGATAAATTGATATCCATTGCCTCATGGAAGTTGAAAATTAATGAGAACAACTATCCCAAAAATGATATGGAGAAGGAAGCTATGATATTCATAGTGACAATTTGGTGGCATTATCTCTTTGGGAAGAAGTGTGAAATATATACTACTGATAAGAGACTAAAATATATATTTACACAGAATGATATTAAAATGAACTTGTGAAAATTCCTAGATATAATCAAGGGTTATGACTTTTTAATCCACTAACAATATAAAAAATTGAATAAGTGGGTGATGTTCTCAGTAGAAATGATCTTGTAACATTATCAATGATTAGAATTCAGAATGATCTAATATTCATATATTTTCAAAGGATGTAAACTTGAAGCATCAATGAAGTAACATCAACAATAATTTTTCAAATGATTCATCAACCATTCCTCACGTAGAAAATAAATTATTCTCAAATAAATAACGTGAAAATTCAGAAGAAGGTTGAATCTATGTGAAAGGGTAAATCCTCAGATTTAAATATTTATGAGGATAGAGTTGTAATATTTGGGTCATGACTATGTATATCAAACAATATAGAGACAAACAAAGAAATTTTGAGTTACCACATAGATTAGCCTTCTTTATTCACTGAGAGAGAACAAATATGTATCAATATCCCAATGAGAACCAGTAGTGTGACAATATGAAGCTGTAGATTGCTGGATATACATCAAAGTGTCGTGTATGTCAGCAAGTGATGTCTGAAAAGAGAATTTCTAAGGGGGTAATGCAACCATTTACCATACCTATATGGAAATGGGAAAAAATGAACATGGAATTTTTCAACGAGAATCCAAATATATCTAGAAGAATCATTTTTATATGTTTCATTGTGGATCATCTTGAAAATAAAATCTCACAATATTCCAAAAATCTCACTGAATCCACTTTAATACATATAAATTACAGATGTAATAAGGCTTCATGGAGTACCGCAATCAATTTTATATAATTAATAATTGAGATTCACCTCCAAGTTATAGAAAAGTCTCAAACATGATCAAAACACTGAGATTAACTTTATAATAACATTTGATCATCAAACTAATGGTTAATCTGAGCAAACTATTCCGACATAGGAAGACATGTCGGGAAAATTTTATATGCACTTCAAAAGAGGATGGGGCCAATATCATCCTCTGGTCAAGTTATCTCACAAAAACAATTTCCACTCGGTATTAAAATTGTTCCATAGGAATCCATTTATGAGAAAGGATGTAGATCCTTAGCATGTAGGGTTGAAGTTGGTGAATGTAGGCTTCTAGGACCAAAAATGGTCGATGAAATGGTGAAAAATGTGAAAACCATTCAACAACACATTAAGGAATACCAAAGTCGACAAAATATACATGAAAACCATCATCAAGGAGACATTGATTTTATCGTCAGAGATATGGTATTCATCCACATATCTCCATGAAGGAGAATCTTGAGAATTGGGAATAAAGGGAATGTGAGCCTTGGGTACATCGACCCTTCAAGTTTCTTGATCGTGTCAAAGTTTTGGCCTATAGAATATAACTTACACCTACCATATCTCAATTATACAATATACTCCATGTATACCTCTTATGAAATTTCATACCAGATCCCTCACATGTACTGAATCCTAAGGTAAAACAATTCGAAAATGATCAATATTATAATGAGAATCTGGTGAAGATGTTGGACCATAGAGATAATATTATATAAATCTAAACTACTCACTTAGTCAATGAAACATAAGTATGAAAAAGAATCCTAGGGACTATAGGAAGCAAATAATGGGAAGTGCCCTCAATTTTTTCACCATAGTATGTAAAATGAAATTTCAAGGGAGAAATTTCATAAAGGGGAATAATGTAAAAACCATGTTTTTTATCAATTGAAACTACCTTCTTATAATTATTTCATAAATTATAAATCATATAAAATCACATGGATAACACAATTCAAAATTTATAAATGATTAATAAATGAAATAATTGGTATTTCAAGTAATTAAGAAACCAACACTAATGAAATATTAACTTGACCTCTTGAATAGTAATGTGACCATTAAGAAAATTAACATGACCAATAGAATATCATCCTCACCGAAGAAATTATAAATAAAATTTTTCCATCCTATAAATGATAAATATGATATAATCATATCATAGTATAAGTAAATAATTTTTTTTAGAAATTAATAATTAATTTTTGGTATTTCTTTAAGTCATAAAGATTTAATAATAATTTTATAATTCATATAAATATTAAAATTAAAATTTATTTTAATTATATGTATTAATAAATTAGTATTATTTTGTCTCATAATTATTTTATAATTTTATGATTTTAATTAAAATATAAATTTTTCATATTTATACCCCTCTCCCCCCGAATGACCCGAAGACCTTATTTTTTATTTTTATTATGGATAATATGCCTTTTAAGGGTTTAAGGGGAACTCGTACATGACCTGTAGGCCCAAGGAACAAGGCCCGACAAACCCGCAATACATGTCCCGAATGCCCAGAGGCATACCTTGCCCAATACATGACCCATAGATGATGAATGGATGTTGTAAATACAAAATATCGAAAAACACTCCATAATTTAAATATATTTAGTGATAAGTGTCAATATATGGATATTAGGTTTCTAAAATAATAAAATAATTAAAATAAAAAAATGAAAAACACCTCTCTCCTCCCCTATAAACACCACCCTTCACCACTTATTCTCCTCGCACCAATCAAGACATAATGCTTGTCTAATTTTGACCCAATCCCCTTAAAAATATCATCCCCCATGGTCAAGATACATTGGTCTCCAAAATACCAAAATCAATTTCCCTAAGGAGGTTATCTAGGAGAATAATTCAAGAGGAAAAATCTTCCTTTTTTCCTATTAGTTTCATTCAATTTATTTTATTTTCTTATTATCTAATCACCTACCCTAATCCAAGTGTAAAGATAACTCTAGTAACATATATATACTGGGATTTTTTTGTTAATAGAATAATACATCATCAATCCTCTTCTCATATCTATTTTATTATAAAAATGAAAATGTTGTGTATGTGGTGTTGATTTATATCCTTCGAGGATGACATGTTTACATTTGACTTTACCACCTTCAATAATGGACCGAAAGATATTACCAATGTTGAAAAATATTGTAAAATTAATGTTATAACATTTTTTATGTCATTAAACTAACATATATATAAAATATTAATTAGTAAAACAAAGCATGTTTAATGTGATAGAAAACCCACACAAATTATTCAAAACGATTGTCGTTAACATGTTATCTAATGATTCAACCTCATACTAGGTAAATAAATAATATATATGATCATTTAATATTATAGATGTTAATTAATAACATATAATATCAATTCTATCAAATTATTATCATCTAACAAGAACTTCAATACATGTATAAAAGTGAACTGATCATGAAAACCATGAAAGATAACACTTCTAAAGGATTAAATTGAACTCTATAACTCATAATAATGTCTATAAATGTAATTAAAAAATTATAATATATAAAATAAATGTATAAGTGGTTTCGGATTTATTCGTAAATGAGTCTAATTTTATACTCCAATATATTAAATTGAATAAATCATTCAAACATATGGTTAGGGGAATCTCAAACCCAATTTATTTTCATTGGGTTATTCCATTTTCATACAAAATTTCTATATGAATATTATTTTAGTATTCCTAAAATATAATTTAATTGTACTTAACTTTTCATTTCTAGGATATATATGCTATCAATCAGATTTTTTGACAATTTTAATTAATTTTCCAAAAGAACTCTTCTTTAAAAAAACTTGTTTTACTTCCCTTGACATTACATCTTTTTCACAAAATATTATATATTCTTATACAAAGTATGTTATTACCTTTTTATTTTTGGAACCAAAAGATTTATTAATAAATGTATTACTTATTAATTATCAAGAAACCCATTTCTTTTCTATGGTTTTTTTCTACGATTAATATATGTTCTATGTGGAAGGATTTATTATGTAAATGTTATATTGTGACGGGTGCACCCATAATTATAGAGCGCTCTAATGCATTGGGAAATTTGATTTTTATCCTAAGATAATGTGTAATATGCATGATTATTATGGAATCTTTGTTCATAATTATGATCTTAAGATTATGCAAATATATTATGCATGAACATGATGTTGTATTTTTTCAAAAAAATGTGTGGAATTTAACCACTAAGGCATGATGTTTAAATTAAATGAATTTACACATTCCATGCCTTTATCAAATTATTCCTCTCATGATTATGATTATGATACCATGGTTATATTATAATGATGATTATTATTCTCACCCCATCTCATACTGATTTAGGTTCTTATTTATCATCTTGCTAGTATTTTAGCTTGCTCAATCATTTGATATATATTCTTAGGTTGTTACCTTCTCTAAGGGGAAAACACTGACCACTTAGAATCTAAAGAATAAAAAATTAAATAAATGATTATGTTCTATTATGTAAAATTTTTGTATGGTACTAATTTTCCCAAGACACTAAAACATGGGTTCCTTGTTGTGTAATACTATTATGTTGTTTATCCTTAAAATGATTTAATATTCATGTAAGGAAATTAGGTTCTCTATATAGAATCAACCAGAATGTTAGTCAACAAATTATTATATTTTAAATTGGAAATCCATAAATGTTAGGTAGAAATCTGGGGACATACTAACCTTGTATATTAGATTTTTTTTGTCATAGCCTCTACAAAACTATGATGACCATGATCTCTATTATAATTACGATATGTTGGATGACTTACTAATGACTTAGCTACAAATTGAAATCCACCTTAATGTAATACCATCCATTTATATGAAATTATAAACCCTTGGGACCCAATACCTACCATTATATTAACACACTTCCTCATCAATCAGTGGATTGAGAGGCAAATTGAACTTTGAGAACAAGGATTCCTACAATAACAAGTATACCATGGATGACTTCCTAATGTCTATGCTCAAATAAAAATCCACCTCACTATGAGCACCTACATATCCCAGATATTTTATCCCTTGGAAACTAATATCTCTTGTTAGATTATCATCCTTCCTCATCCATCATTGTACTGAGGAGTTAAATGAACTACGAAGACTCTAAATCTTAATTCTTAAGGTCGGAATTATATATCAAACATCACAATTGGGATGCATCAACATATATTCCCCACATGAATATGTGATGTGATTGATCATTTTATATCCATTATTTCTTACAATAATAAATACTCATGTGATCTTAGTTATTTTAAAAAATCATATGATTCACATCATTAATTTACCCCAGCTAGGGAATCCTCAGTGTATAAGCCCCAATAAGTGGCATGATTTGACAACCCCCATATGAAGGAATCCATCATAGAGTAATTCATGAGGGAAAAAATGAAGTATGATGAATCTAATTCCTTTCATAATTGCAATACATAAGATGCCTCCTTGAGGCCTGATATCAATACCTAGTTCCTACGTTCCTTTAAATATGTCCTTTTGGCATGAAATTAAACTCCTCAACTGAAATGAACTTTGTGGGTATTGATTCCTCTAATAAGAAGTATATATAGAAAGCCTCATAAAGGATGATACCATTCTAAAATTTTAATCCCCTCCATGGATATAAGTAAACTCTGTATTTCTTGGTTATAGAGATTCAAAATATAATTAACTAACTATTTCTAAGAAATAATAGGTAATGGATAAAGAACCTCAGATACATACAGATGAAATAATTAATAAATACCCTTTCACGCATGTATGGATTCAAAAAAATGATCATTTTGATAGAGTAACTGGTCACATATCTTGATTAGGAGTAGATTCATGACGATATTATAAATCTATAGTGGATTCCCAAAGTAGGGGATAATTCCCATCAAAATGGTGTGATGATCCCAACCTCACATCCTATCAACCAATGTCAGTTACGAAACACCATATGTTCTAAAACCTTGTTTGACAATATACCTTTGGAATGAAGGGTGGTAATCTATTATTGATGTGGGTGATGTTGGGAGTCACTATTAATGATTAATATTCTAAACCAGATATGAATGATTGTATAGACATTGAACTCCCCACAATCAACCGTCATGTGAAACCATGTATATAGTTTCCACCAGAAACAAAATGGTGAACCCAACATGAAATAATTTAACACAGAAATATACTCTACAGGATAAAAAATAATAGATGACCTAGTTCATTTCAAACCTTTTTTTCATAAAATTCATCATTTTAATGGAAAATAAAATAGAAGTAGAATTGATTCATTTAATATAAATTTAAAATAAACTATTTTAATAATATTAAAAGAAATATAAATTTGAATGAATTATTATGCTCCAAAATTTTATAGATAAAAATAACATGTTATTGATGTGTTAAATGATTATATTCTCATTTAATTCTTGTTAGGTTATTTTCAATGTAAAATTAAGTGAATAGTAACAAAAATGATATTAAAGATTTTTTATAATTAATAATATATTATTAAATGATAGAAAATTCTGACCAATAATATTTTAAACCAAGTGACTATGATATGTTTGAAAATATCAAAAACAGTCCCTTTTTAAGCAATATTACTTTTATTATAAATATCTTGACCCTTAATGATTAAAAAATTGATATAATGATAATAATTAGAAATTGATAATGATAGTTAAAACAAATATATAGGGGTAAAAACCTACTCAAAACTTTCCTTAATTTTATTTGATGATTTTATTTTGGCCTACACACACTCAACCTTTAAATTTTATTTGTTTTTATCCATTTATAAATGAAAAATAAATTATATTAATTTAATATTTAATAAAATTCTAAAATATACCCACTCATCACTCATATTAGGGAACCTCCTCTTTTCATTTATTCACACATAAATTTCCATTTGGATTAGACAATACCTATCTAGGTCCATGGATTAATCCATTTCCAACATTTAATAAGATGTTTTTTAGTTAAAACCCCCTTAAAAAGGATTTTCATGTAAAAATAGTGAGGTCATCCCAAGAAGAGGTATCATTCTTAACAAAGAAATTATATTTTACTTTAGCTTACACCTCCTTAAAATATTATTCAACCGTGATAATATAATAAAATAATTTAATACCATATCCTTATACTTTATTATGTTAATTTAATAGCCTACATATATCTCCTCTCTCATTAAATGGTAAATGGAACCAACATTCATGTGTACGAAAGACTACTGCCACATAAACCAATGTAATTCATTTTCCATCATCACCTCCCATTATTATTTTTGACAATTGATTAAACATATATATATATATATATATGATATTCAAAACATTTTTATTAGTTAGGAAAATTTATACATCATATATTTTCTTACATTTCCAATCATTGAAATATTATAACATCATTTGTGTGTGTGTGTCGATTACCACATCCACAATGTGATGTGATTATTTTTTCATTAACACATCATATTGATGATATTTATAATTTTTTGTTTTAAAATTATAATTAATATATATATATAAATAATCATTTCATAACTATTATTCTTGTATATTATGAAATAATGACCTCATTAACCATAGTCAACCTACTGAAGTCATTATGGTTTTATGCGAAGAATATGATCATAACATTTGAGGCAAACTTAAACTATTAAGAAGTAAATATAAAATTATAATAAGTAAAATAAAAGGAAAAATAAAATTGAAAATGGTTATTAAGAACATATAAAATTAACATAATCTTGTAATTCAGTATGATAAATAATCTATGTAATGATTTAATCTCGAGGTAATAAACTTTATTTTAAAAACTCTACTTTAAAATATTATCTTTCAATTGTTTTTCTTCTATGTCCCTATTCATATAAATATATAATGAAAATTAATATTTATGATTCGATGGATGATAATGATCATTTTTACTATATTTTACTATACATGTTTTTTGAAATGAATCTTTTTATGGTTCTAAATAAGGGAAAATTAACTTAAAAACCCTCATTTTAATTTTTTTAATGATTTATTTTCTAATCATTGTGTTTCCAAGAGAATATTAATTAAAATTATTTTATTAGCGTATTTATATGGAAATATATTAATTATGAAAGAAATTTTATGTCTCCTTTTACATCCATTCAATTTATTTCAAAATGGATTAGTTTAAGTATTTTATATATAACATTCTGATTTTTTTGAAGAATGACAAAAGTAATGTTTTTTTCTCATATTCAGCATTAACAGACTTTCCCAATGTCACAAACATTGTGTGATATTATCATTTCATTATATGATTCCTTATTTTACTCAATGAATAGCTTAATTTCCATTAGTTCTGCGTATTTTCAACAAGGGTTTTAAATGGAATTTATTTTTTAGTAAATGGAAATGTTTTACTTGTGGGTGTTTGGGATCTCTCCAAACCACACTATTCTTTGGGTTATTAACATTACCTCCATATCTAAATTTCTATATATATTTAATTTTATGGGATACTTCTAAATTATATATATAAACATGTCCTTTACTTATATAACTATATTATTCTCCCTTCCTCTAATGAGGAAATTCATGCCTTATGTTCATTTTCTATATTACCACATTATAAAATTTCCTTTTATTATTATATGATAAAATATTATACAAAACATTTTTTTTCTATGGTTAATTTAAATGATTATGAATTATAGTTTGTTTTTGTGTTGTGGAACAAATAATCTTGAAAATGTTATGATGGGAGCATCCAAATAGTACTCTAAAAAAATAGGGTAATGATTTGGACTTCGGAGACATTTGTTCTAGGACTACGGATTAATCCTAACCCACTATGTGATTTTGTCCACCTGGTAATTTTTTCTTGGAAATTATCCTTCAATTATTCTTATTTTTTATTTTATGTTGCTTTGAAATTTTCTACATTTTTATGATATTATATTCAATGTTCTTTATACTATGCTCCCATGTGATTAATCATGAGTTTATGTGTTGTAGAAAAGTATAAGTTACTTGATAATGGTAAAATTTTTATCTTTTATGGTAAAATATTTCATTAGTATTTCATGATTGAAAATGAAACTTTATGTTTTCAATTTTACTATCAAGATATATATTGACATTTTTTATGAAAATATTTTGGAAAAAAATTCATTTCATGGGTAATAAAATGATTATTTTGAGCCCAAAGATAAATTTTGAATAAGAAGAATCATGTATAATTACTCATTAACTAATAAGTATTTTTTCATTTATATGTCTTATACTATGATTTTTGTGCTCACACAATGTTTTAAAATATTATTCAAGTGGTATTAATTATGAGTATGGATATATATATGGTCAAGATAAAATTTATGAATATATGTTGTGAAAATAAAACTATTCCTATCATAAAAGATTCATTTTTTGGTAAAAATGGATTCTAATAAGAAGTTTCACGTTGGGTTGTATTTTTTATTTTTGTTAGGGTGATGGAAAAATTATATAAAATTATAAACTCTAAATATCCTACAATGAATGAAAATTAATTCTTGAATTAAAACTAAATATTATTTAATATTTAAGGCCAGGATATTATAATTAGTATCGTATGAAATGTTTTTATAATTTTAAAGACTATTGTTTTTTCTTATGAGTTTAAATTATGAGTTATGGATAAGATAATGTAGTTTTCAGTTAAAGGTTGATAATAATTTAAAAGTATTATACACCCCAATTTTGTTTTTAAGTGCTAAAATTTTAATTTGGATAATGACATTTTATTTATAATTTTTATTGGTTGAGTAATATTTTACCATTATGTTCAATGTGATGTATTATTTAAGGAATACTACTCTTTTCATAAGAATATATGTATTGATAACCTTTAGAGTTTATAGGATATTAATTTATTTTTCATATTATTGAGTATTCTAATTATATTATTTGATAAATTAGAAGAATTATATTAATATTTTTTAGTAAAAAGGATAACCTGAAATAGTTGGAAAGACAATGGGGCTTGATCCCACAACCGAATGGAGAAAATGGTGCAATGCATACCATTTCCTTTGTGACATCATGGTTAGTTTTCCAATTTGTTTTAATTAATGATATGACATGTAATAATTATGTTTATTTTTGGAAAATTTGTTTTTTCTTACATATAACCATGGGATGGATACGTGATTTGTTTATTAGGTTGTTAATGTTATTTTGGAAGATGTCCACTATTTTAGGAACCTTATATTATTATATTAAATAGAACATTATATGATTTTAACTAAGGAATAAAGTTTGAATTATCTTTTATAATCATATATAATATTAATTTGGACTTATGGTAATTCAATTTATTCATATAAATTATTATTATATCTTGGATATTTTATGGTTATGAGATATATATTTTTTGTATGATACCTTAAGACTAATTGTTGTTATTTGGAGAAAAAAGATAAATTAATATTGGAAGAATATGTAATCAAATTATTTTAATATTTGGTTTTCATTATTGTTATGAAATAAATTGATTGTTTTTAGTTTCATTTATTATTAAAATGATATATGTTGAACATTAAGAGCTATTCCTAACATTTTGGTGTTCAATGTTATATTTCTTATATAATGGTTCAATCATTTTTTGAATTATCTCTTGCTAACCATTTTAGTTTTGGTTTATGTAAAAAAGATAATATGAGGTTATTTTTAGTCTTCTTTGGATTATGTAACCCATCATAATTTGATTTTAATTCATCATTCAAGAAAAAATCATCTTTAATACTCATCGCTTGGAGAAAAAGATGAGATTGTGGTATAAATGTATTAAGGAATGAAATTAAACTTATCAAGTAAGTAAATTTTCATATATCATTCATCTAGATGGTAAAGTAATTCCTCTAATATATTAAAATGATATTTATGAAAAAATATTGTCCTATTACCATCGTTTATGATGAATCATTGGTCTTGTTCCCAACTCATTGGTTTATGATTTTTTTCATTAAATTTATAATTATCATTCAATTTATAATATCCAATTATCCCTATCGGTCTCCATAAATATTAAGACTAAATGTTGTTTCTCCATGTCCAAATTTTCACTTCCCACTAATTTTATCTTATTTAGAAACCCAGTTATATGATGACCATCGTATTTCCTTTTATATATTTTTAATAGATTGTTTAATTATTTGTTTCTATGATATGTGATCTCAACCAACGAACATTCAGATGAAAACCCCTTAATTGATGATCCTGAGTTCAAATTATGTTGGAATAACTTATTAATGGGGGTAATAATATAACACCATGAGATTTCTAAAAAAATTAATAGTGTGTATGATAAGAAACACAAAGCCAAAAATGAACCATCAAATATTATTATTAAAATTTGACCTCTATAACCTAGTTTATAAATTTGTGGGTGTGAATATATTTATCTGCACTATGAAAAATATATAAATTCATACTATATAAAAATTTATTGAAATTTTATTTTTAAATACTCAATTAGTTTTGAGTTACGTCTTTTTTTATTCACAAATCGGTTTCCTTCAAAAATGGATTCTATTAATTTTTATGATACAATATTATAATTAAATTATAAAAATGTTATAATTTTTATTTGTTAAATAGGATATCATTTTTAAATCAGGATATAGAAATTAGATCATGGTAAAAGTTTTACAACTTTCTAAAATGTTCCTTTTTTCAATAAATAACGATGAATGATGATTCCTATTGAAATATTTATTTTCTTTTCATGTATTTACAAATTAAAATTCTAGTATTGATTAATTTAAATACATATCTAGTTATTTTTCATTTTAAATAATCCAATCATATTCACCAAAAATAATTTTATATTTAGATGTAGTATATAAACTATTTATACTTTAATATGATTTTTTTAATTCTGTTCATCATGTCATATGGGTTTAATTTTAAATTAAATAACAGAAATTATATGATTTGAATCTTAAAAATGGGTTCCATATTTGGAATCAGAAATTAATTTTTCTTAAAATCAGACCCTTTTATATTTATTAATTAATTATAGAAACTATGGTATATAATTATCATTATTTTAATGGTAAATCAAGAAATTATGGTTACAAATAGCATGGTAAGGACTAAACATTTACCCTAAAACTTTCCTTTACCTGATCAGATGAGTTGTGTATGGACATTTTTTCCAAGTCACGCATATATCATAACTTAGAGCCATATTTCATTGATTTTAAATTTTATGATACATAATCAAAAATGTAAAAAAATGATTCTTTCTTGATTTTAATAAACATTATAATTTGTGATGGGGGTAAAAACAACTTATGATTGGTTATAAATGGTCATTTGAGAGATACATTTTCTTTGTTTAATGACAATATATTTCTTATTTTTGTGAGTTAAATAACTTTCTTTAATTATTATGAAACACTGAAAAATATTTATTCTATAAAAATAAAAAAACTAATTTATTTTTAAATACTAAATTTACTATAAAATGATTGAATTTTTTTATTCCATGAATTTTTTAATGTCAAATTAAAATAATAGTACAAATAATGGAATTAAAAATATTATATAATAAATAATAATGTATTAAATGATTTAAGATTCCCAAAAAACTTATATTCATCAATTTTATTGTGATATGGTTGAAAATATCAACCATGATACATTTATTTTTTGAGTTATCCTATTATAGTAAATCTCTAAACCCTTATATTGTTAAAGCTTTATTATCATGATTATTTTCCAAAAAGATTAACACGGGTTAAAGAAATCGATAAGGGTAAAAAACTAATCTAAATTTATCCAAATATTGTTATTTGATATTATTTCAACTCATCCTCATTCTATCATCAAATTATAAAATTTTTGTTCCTTTTTTGATAAAAACTGATAAATATTAATTTAACAATTTAAGAAATTTTAAATCTTCCCATCCCCTCACTTACAAAATGGAACCTCTTATCCACCATTATTAACACTTAAAATCCTTTTACTTCATCCATACACTACCCATATCCCTTCCTTACATACCTTACCATGTCATAGAGGAATGTTTTTATTTTAAAACCATATTAAGAAGGATTTCATTGTAAACCTAAAGTGCTTGTTCGAAGAAGAGGTATCATTCTCAACCAATTGTTTTTTTCTTATTGGGTCCCCTTATATTCTAATTAAACCACTATTATAAAATAAAATTAGTATCTAAAATAAAATAATATTATTTTATGGTAATGGAATAACCTACACCATTCTCCTCTTCCATCAAATGGAAAACAAATCCATCGTCCATGTGTTTGGAGAACTACCATCTTGTAAACCGATGTGATTCACTTTCTATAGTTTCATCTTATGAATATATATGTTGATGAATTTAATTTCTATATATATATATGATATTAAAAAAACAATTATCATTACATAACATTAATATATCATATATTTTCTTACATTTTCGTTCATTTAAAGATTATAATGTCGTTCCTCTGTTCATGTGGATTACCACAATCAGGAAGTTATGCGATTTTTTTTCATTATGGAATCACATAGATGATATATTTATGTTTATGTAAGAAGTTATATTTATGATATAACTATTATTATGAAATTAACAAATAACACTAAACTTCTTTTGATCAAGATCGTTGAAAAAGGAAAACATTACACATGTATACATACGACCTATCGTATCAATGATTGTAACACAGTTCATTTTTTAGAACTATATTTAAGGGTTAAATTTAATAGCATAATATTTTTATAGATATAAAAATTATGTAATTATTATTCTAGAAATAATTAAATAATGAACTCAATGATCATTTTCAACCTTTTGATGTCATTTTTGGACATATTGGGTTAATATCTTCAAAAAAACCAACATGAACATAAATGATGATGTAACTGAATATAATAAGAAAATAAATAATAAATATAAAATAAAATTGAAAAATATTCTTAAAAGAATGACTCAATTAAATATTTTTATTATTCTGGAAGATAGATAATGTACATGATTAGTCAGACTCAAGGTCAAGGACATTCTTATAAAAAAATCTATTAATGTTTCCATTCCATATTTTTTTCTTCCATGTCAATGTTCTTTTAAATGTTCTAAAAAAATTATTTATTCTTCAATGTATTTTAAGGGTCATTTTGGACATATTTTACTTTCAGTATATTCTTTTTTATAGATGAATATTTTTATGTTTTTTATGAGGGACGCTTTTCTTAAAAACCAGATTTAAAATGTTATAATGATTTATTTTATAAATCCTTATCATCCATGTCAATATTATCAAAACAATATTATTGATGTATTAATATGTACATAAATGAGTTATTAAATACATTTTTTTGTCTCTATTGACCTTATTTCAAATGTATACATTTTAAATATTTTATACAAAATTTTTTATCTTTCATTACAAAAGATAAATAGAAATATTTTTTTACTGTATACCAAATCATGGGCTTTTTTCTCCACAATAAATATTATTTTATATGTTTTTACTTAAAATATTAATTTTTACTTCAAAATAAATTTATCTTTCCCTTAATTCTATGTATTTTTAGAATGGTTTTTAAATGGAATTAATATTTTGATATCAAGAAGTATTTTTCTTTTCAGTGTAAGGGATCTCTCTGAACCCCAAATTTCATTTTGATTCAAAAAGTCTCCCATAATATCATTTTTTATATATCCATAATATTATAAAATTATTTTTTTGGTATATATGTCTCTCAAGTATATTCTTAGTTTATTATCCCTTCCTCTGATGGGGAAATACAAAGCTTGTTTACATTTCATTAATTCCTACATTATCAAATTTACTTTGACTATGATATAATTCAATATTCTAAAACCCATTTATTTACATATGTAATTAATAATATTATACTTTATGATTTATATCCTTTTCCTAACACACATAATCATGAACCAGTTATGATTTATTTTTTCGGATTGAAATCCAATGAATTTGGAAGTGATTTTTCCTCATGAGAAATTATGTATAGGACTTGGGAGAAACCTAAACCACAATAGGAATCTAAACCCTATGTGACGTTATCTTTGTTTATTTTCCAAAATTATTATTATTTCATGATTTCTGTTGTTTCTGCATTTCTTATTTTTTCATGATCCTATGATTCAGTGTTATTATTGTTATGAACCCAGATGATTACTCTAGATATTATATTCAAAGGAATGTATATTCTACGTAGTAAGGTTTAAATGTATAAAATCCTTTGAAAATGTTTTCATAAGAATTTCCTAATTGAATGGGAACCTTTATGAGTATTATTCTTTCAATAATATTTAACATGAAAAGTTTTATGAAATTATTCTTCAATAAGATGTTATTTTTTAGGTAATAAAATGTTTGTTTTTATCCCAAAGATTAATTTTAAAAATGTAAAATCTTGTATAAGTATTCATGGAATAAAATATTTCTTTATTTCTTTTTATATATCCCTTAATTAATATTTGACACTCATATCGTGTATTAAATTTTTTTCAAAGGGTTTGAAGGATGAGTATGGAACAGGATGAGGTTAAGATAAAAAATTTAATTATATCTAATGAAAAGGAATCATTCTTTATCTTAAAAGTTTAATTTGGTGGTAAATATAGATATTAAATGTATTTATACACATTGTGATGTAATATTAAATTATATAATGGTGATGGATTAATTTTTTAAAAGTATAAACCGTAATGTTATGCTAATGTAAAAAAATGAATTATTGAATTAAAACTCAAGATTATGTAATGTTTATAGATGTATCCAAACATTGTTAAACTATAACTATAGGGTATATATAGAAAATTGTACCATTTACAAACCCCCACTACTTATCAGAATCCCATGACATATAGGGGGCATGGTTGAGGTCATGTGTAATAGCATCTCGGGGAACTAAATTAGTAGAATTTTGGTTATGGTTTTATAGAAACCACCTTTTATGAGAAAATCATAAGATACCCTCTGAACCACCTTGTTTCAGAAAACCACTTTCCAGAACACTAAAGAAAACCATTTTCACATCTGCAACATGAATTAAGTGAATAACCTTTAAAATAAATCCATTTTATTGGAAAATTTTTATAAGATAAAGTGTCCTTAAAATTCCCAAAAATAATCCACTTGAATACTACATCAAGGAAATCCCTGAAATCAGCTTCAACTTGCATAAACTTCCTTCAATATCTAATGCATATAATTATTCTCCACTAACTTACATTCTCCAAAACTTTTCATATTCCTTATGTTTCCTCATAACATATGGACACAAACTCATGGTAAACATATATACTAGATTTTATTTCTAGCTACCTTTCATAACTCTAACTCCATAACTTCAAATATTTTATAGATGTCATTGTGATCTAGATCAATGTTTTTAGTTCTTGAATGAAACAAAATGATCTTAACCAAATTAATTTCACTCTAACTTTAATATAATTAGTATATTTTACCACGACTATAAAAAATGTACTTTTTCTAAAATTCTTAGACATAAAATATCTTTGTTTTATTTTCTTAATACCATATAATCTGGTTTCATTATAAAATTTGAAATCACTTGTTATAAAATATACACTCAACATAGCACAAATCCTATAAAATTGTAAAAAAAATTGGGTTTTTCTCTTCTATGAATCATAATCACCCCAATGTCTACATGAACAGAACCAAGTATCATTTCTCTATAACAAAAAATATTTGTTACATATGTTCCTTTTAGATATAGAAAAATATAACTAATAGGATCCTAATAATCCTTCCCTTTATTTTCTATATGCAGGTTGACCAATCCCACTACCTGAGAAATGTTTGATCATAGACACACTATAACAAACATCAAATGTTTGACTTATTAGGTATATAAAACATTATCATGTTACTATATTTTTCTATGGTCAATGGTTTCAAAACCATTGATAATTTTCTTTTTGAAACAATGAGATTTAAAACTAGATTGAATCAACTACTTTTGAATTAACCCATGATCTTACATATGTAATAATTCTATAATAAAACTAATAATATGGTTTCCAATCATGTACAATCCTCTTTCTATAGATATTCACTGCATTTACATGATTACTCATCTCAAACATTCTTGAGACACCCCCATTACACTTTTAAACCTATTAAATATTATGACCTAACTGTATCATGCCATCCAATTACAAAAGTAATATAATGAATTCATTTATGCTAAACTCCTATCGATAAAAACAATGATTACAATTACTCCATATGAAACCCTTTTCTCCATGAAGGAATCAAAATTGGGTTTCAATATATTTTTTATTGTTCAAAACCATAATATTCTGTAGTTTCCCTACCAATCCTTGATTCTGATTGTCTGTGAAAACAACAAGATGGTTCATGTAATTTTCTTCATCTAAATACTTGTAAATAATTGTTTTATTCACATCAATTTTTTGAGGAAATTTTCTTAAAGACAAAAAATCATAATAAAAATTTTATAGTAGTATGTTTAACTACCAAATAGAATATATAATAAATGTTGTTACATTCTTTATACTAAAACAGTTTTATAACCCAACATTATTTTTTGTCATTTCTTCCATCCAGTTCTATAACTAACTAGAATAACAACTTATTCTTAGGTTCATTCACCCAAAGTGTATTTTTTTGTCTTCTAGTTACTATTCACTCATATTTAATGTAACTCCTCCCAAATGGATAACCTTTATCTTATAGAATCTCATAATGTAACCACTTCTTATAGACTCTCTAGTACTCCTTCATTTCTGAAAATTTCGAAACATAAATTAATTCTCTTTCTTTTTACTGACCACATGATCCCTGAATATCATTTGACATTCACTTGAGATTCATTTGATTAATTAACTTTAACATATAGAACATCTCACAATAAAACTCTTGACTAACTTCCCCAATGCCTAATGTTTCTGATTTATCATGCACTGGATGAAATTCAAAACCTTAAGCACTACCATATAAACTTCTTTCCAAAATAAGAGTCCTTCCATTATATTCCAAGAAATATGAAAAATCTAGAACATGTGATCCTACGAAACCACAATTTAGGTAAAACTAAAATAAAGTTCAATATTTATTATGAACCAACTTCACCTTTAGATTTTTATATTTCAAAATGATCTTATCATTAAAAGAGCATCCTAAATTATGAAAACTTTCTTCTTTTCATCATCCCAAAGTAAAAAAGTATTATCTTTGTCTTGATATAATTATATGAAATAGTCGTTAGATTTAGCATTTGGATTATGTATTTTTTGAATCCATAATAATGTAGTATAAACTTCTAAAAAACCTTATATGAGATACTTCAAGAACATTTCTAGACCATATAACTTTAGGTAACTGATTTCAAACTTATACTAAAGTACTTTTATTAATTAATTACGTTTTAGGCCCACTACTTCTACCTAAAATAATTTTATCATTCTAGAATATAGTAGCATACTTATTTTTTTCTCTATCAACATATGATTCATTCTAGCGGCTGCAACATTTTGTTTATTTTCACCTAGAATTTCCATCGCATACCATATTCCTCATTTCCAACATTAATTATGGAAACACCATCTTTTAAAATAACTACCATTTTCTGGTTTTTAGGATTTTAGCTTGCTTCTAGTTTCTATTTCAACCATAATATTCCATTAAAAAATTATGACACTTAAATTTTATGTTACAATAAGTAAACCTATAATTTTCTCAGGAAATCGTCATTGAAGAAGAAAAAGTAGTTTTCAATTTCAAGGTAATAAATGGGATTAGGTCCCCAACCATCTATATGAACCAACTCTATCATTGGAATTTATATTTTATTATACAATGATTGAAAGAAACCTTTCATTTATCTCTGATAATGAAACTATCATACCTTATGATATCTGATTGATCTATCTTTAAAATTACTTTATCATATCAAATCTTCATACCATTCTCACTAATGTCTCCAAAATTATTATACCATAGTTCGAAAATTTTGTAATTTTTCACTCTGAAGTGTTTATCTCCAACTTCTCTTCCTATCAGATACAATAAATCATCATTTCCACCTCTATCAATGATAACAAAACAACATATAAGATTCCAAAATTCATATACAATGGTCACTTGGAAACATTATTCACCCATCAAACCCAGTAAAATTATTTTCCTCTAATTTCATGTAACATGCCAAAAAAAATTCACTAAAAAGAAAACTTTTTTTATACAATTGAACATTCACATATATATTCCCCAAAATGTCATGATATTTATCATTATCTATATTCATTCTACCAAAATCTATGAACGCATATTTTTCATGAAACTATTTTCTCCTATGGAATGGAATGAATCTCCCAAATGAATTATCCCCGATTTCATTTGTGTAGGAAAATTTTCAATTTTACTTAAACTAATATTAGTTATTATACTCATATATCCATAAAAATAACCCCTATATGTTTTCATATTATCATGAAATACATTTATAAGGTGAAATATCTATACAGAGTGGAAACAAATAGGCCGGATTCTAAAATATTTACCTATAATTTTCTATATTTATTTCCTTTATAATTTCATCAAATTATTTTTTTGAAATGAGAAAAAAAATTAAAAATGTATACATAAAAATAATGAGAAGATGTTGAAATATCTTTAATTCAGTTCTAATCCTTGAGATTTATGTTTCTAATAAACGTATATACTAATTAATTATTTCCAATTGAACAACTTACAATGGTAACTCCTAGTTCCCAAGATTCAGGTAAGGATACTATTAAAAAAATCACATGAACATAATTTATAAATGTAACATTTAAAAACACCTGATGGATCTAGATTAAGTTGAAATCACACAATGAATATAAAGGAACATGATTATATAATTAACCCTCCCTAAAAATAAGAACTTTGTAGAAAAAATGTTTCTGTAAATAAACACACTATGTTGAAGACTACACTTAATACATGTTCATTCCTATAAATAAAGCATTAAAAAATGTAAACTAAATGTAAGAAAATTAAATGACACTTTAGTTTTATGTAATTCTAACTAATATTCCTTTTTCTATAGGATAAACATTATGGTATTTAATTTATTTGACAAGAAAAAATTACAACTTGCTGGGCTAAGAGACAACCATGATTCCTATAGATAAAATTTAAAACATGTTCCACAAATATACATGAAAAGTACCCCACCATCTATATATAATGAGAATCCTTTGGTTATCCAGGTTCACAAACATTTAGAAAATTAAGGAGTCTATCAATTTCACTTCTCGGATCGTCGATCTCCTATAATAATCTTCAACATGATATCCACCTTTGGAATACAAGAATACACAATAAAAATAAACATCTGGATATTTCAGAAGTACAAGATGAAACATCCAGAATTCCATTGCATGTTATGATCACATCCAAATAACCCCTTATGTGCTACCTAATTTTGTAAATCCGTATTTTAAAAAGCTTAAGGAACCAATTTTTATTTCCATAACATTAATGAAGTTAAGAACATCCTAAACCACTATTTCAAGTCTTCTCCTTCTGATAGAAGGATCTACGATTCACATTCCCAACATATGGAAACATCAATGGTGTAATTATCATCTTATACTTGAAATAAATTCCTACACATGTAAAATTTCCAAACTATCAAAAAAATGTGAAATAAATAAATTAATAACATTGTGTTATTCGTTTATGAGGTTTCACTTAAGATCAACCAAACCTACTTCAGTTGATGCTGAATATCTATGAGGTTCTTAAATCACCCATTGGGAACCCCATAATTCTCTATAAATGATAAAATTTCAACTAGAGGTATCCAAGTCCAACTAAAGAACCAATAACATAGGATCATAACTACTTTGTTTAGTGTTGGGGTGTCTCTGAGTAGAAGAAACCACTTGGGGGAAATATTCCCATCCCAAAAACTTATATGATATAACCACCTAGGGGAAATATACTCATCCCCCAAAAAATATATTCCACTTGTGGGACATATATAAATCCTCAAAACAATATTATACCTTAGTTCATTTATAATGCACTACCATATCCAATACATTTTTCATCCCACCCTGGAACCATATCTAATCAAGGTTTTATCTTGTTAGGAACTATCATTTATCATAAACCTCTGGGGATGGGGCTGAATCCACTACCTAGAACATGTATCAGGCTTTAATTACCCATAGTTCATATCCCACGCCCATTTATCGAACCCCCATCACCCATGCATCACACATAATCATATATATATTTAGGAACATATACCTTAGGGGGAAACCACTCGATAACTATGGTCATACCATATATACACCCATGGGTAAATCCTCAACATAATATAAGGAAACCACATGGTTCGCCCCCTTATATAAACCCATATTACCGAATTTAGGTTGCACTATGAAGTTCACAACTTATCGTCACCACTATAGATATGTCCGGATCACACCACCAATTAGGGTTATATAGTGAAACCTGAAATCATCTATACCCCTAATATATATTTCTTTGTATACCTCAACCATATCATATACGCAAGAATTATCTCTTTATGAAATGATATCATTACGTACTCACCTTAAATAATGTTTACCCACTTATAAGTTTATTATCTCGGCGTTAGTGAGTTAGTCACTCTAACCTAGCCTCACATAAAATGGAACACCTCAACATATGTAAAACCACCCATTCTTGTTAGCCAATTCCATCATGTTCTCACAATACCATCACATCAAACTCATTTGCATTCCCATATTTATTTCATAGGTATCCACTATGATTCCCTAGAACCTTTTCAACCACTACTCACCAACACCCTGGTGAATACCACAACCATGGTGTTATTTTATCCAAAGGATTTATCTGAATCATTCCAAAAAATAAAAGTCACTAACTCATTATAGATTAGCCCCAATACTACTATCCATGTCATACTATATGAACTCAACAACCATTTCAATCTAACTCAATGTGTGTCATAAAATCCAATAATGATCATCTTTGTCAAATACCATGCCTTCGAACATGGACTTTTAATCTATAATCCCAGAGGACATACAATCTTTCATATCTCTACAACCATGAATAAACTTCTAAAAAACCTTTAATCACAATGAGGTCATCTCCATCATGTTCTGTGTAGATAACCACACAAAATATAATCCTCATGGGTCCATTTTAAATTCAGGGCACAAAATCACCCACCCCACCCCACAAAGGGAACAATACAAGATGTGCACCACTGAGTTCATAAAATGTTCTCTCAATTACAATATTTTAGCTTTCACCTTATCCTATCAGGCATGAATCGCATAACTATATTATGTATGTACACCATAAACACCATGTAAATCACACTACATGACTTATTATTTAACCTACATAACTTGAGGCTAAAAACTCTATATGGACTCTTACTATTTACCTCACTTGGGGTCTGTTCGTGTACCCTAAATGGCTATGTTCCCCTAGATGGGGAATCTCTACATGTACTCAACGAAACTCCTGGTAACCCTATATAAATTATCTAGAAATATAATAAGTCCTGTAAAACTGTCTTCATCCTTTCACTAGAAATAAACTACACAAGGCATGTGTTCTTAAACTACATTTCATTTGATCATGTCTCTTGAAAAAAACCCTTATGTTAGACCCAAAACCCCTATTTCTGCTTAAATTATGCCATTAAGGTCTATAAATCACCACCAACCATCCATATTATTCATTTAAAACATAAAAAATAAATTAAACAAGGAAAATAGTGAAACATTAATATAAGACAAACATCAAGGAGAAATCAACAAATCTTTAGGCCTTAGTCACCACTCTATAAACACATCATCCTAATTGCTTCTTGGTCATTGCCAAAGAAAAATCTGGGATACACATCATCCCTCCATCTATTTTAGATTGAGTAAATGTCGTATGGAGGCCCCTCCCCATTCAAAATACACAAGAAGGAATAAGGCTGGGGGATATAAAACAAAACCAAAATAGAAAACTAAAATAACATTTAAAGGTCTATCTTGGGACTAAAAAAACAAGTTGTTTTATTCCTTTAATATTTAAAAATTCTCTCTTAAAGGCTCAACTGTGAAGTCATATTCTCAAAAAGACACTCCATTTAATATATATCAATGTTTCTACTGATGGAATTATTAATATTTTATTTATTATATATTGACAGAGATTAGAAGATAACCCGGATTAGAATCTCACTCAATCACTACATAATAGTAAACACCCTATTCTAGGATAGGTGAAACAATTAGAAAAATTATTTGGGGTTATATAATAGGGTACATAAACACCTTACCCCCTTATAATAACATAAAATATAAAAATCCCGGAGTCTTTTTAATTTTAAAACACTAAAAACATATGTATTTATACTCTCTAATGATCCATCTGTTTAGTGAATGAATCATGATCTTGAATAGTGATGGATTCAAAAAATCGATTTCATTTCATGAATCATTGGGGATACTATATGGAAATTTTACTTTTGATTTAGATGAAAACTCATAAATCATAATGGATTCCTTGATAAATTAAAAACGTTGTCGATTAGAATGAAATTTCAATCCCCCTTTGGATCTTTCACCTTTTGTAAATAGTATTTTGGGGCATTAATCGCTTCACGAGCCTGAAAGTACTTACAAAACCTGTTACTCTTTTTGATGATAGAATTTAAAAACAAAGGAAAAAAATTTCACTATTAATCATTATATGATAATGTATCATGGGATCTAGGAACCACTCTGACTTCCATCCCATATAATTATCATGGATTTTCACTTACAGGTAACCCCACACAAGGATCTCATCACATAGCTGACCATAATCCCTGTTACATAGACTCAACATATTTCAATCACCACCAAAATTACGATTCCCTGATCACTACAATGTATGTTGGATATACTCAATTAAAACATAATAGGCTCCACCCTAGTCTTCCTACTCTATATGAATCATGAAAAATCTTTCTAGAAGTCATGAAACCACAATCCATTGTTTATGTATACACATCAAGTATAAATTTCAATATATGGTTAAATAAGAAATTTACTACCTACCATGGTCTTATAGGACGTAACCCTTACATATCATGGTGCGGTTTAACCTCATTAAACTATCATCATGAAATTAGATAACTAAGATCACACATTTTATTTATACTAGAGTAGTGATTAGAAGAAGAAAGAAATGTGAGAATATTATGTATTAGCTTAGACAAGTTGATAAGAAATACTTACTTTAGATGATTCTTTGATTTATTGATATATGATGACCTCTGAGATTCTAGAAGTGGGAAGGGGAGTAAAACATTATACAATGGGATATAAAATGTGGTTTGGTCAATATGTAATAAGGGGTGGAGGGGAACCAAAATAAAATAATGGAAATTTAAAACTTTTTTTCTTAAAAACCACCCAGACAGCCACTGTGTACTTATTTGGAAAATATAAAATACCTAATGTCCCTCTAAGTTCTCCAAAATTATTTGTTTCTCACAAGGTTCCTGGTAATAAAATTACTTATCGAAGAAAATCCAACACCCCTAATAAACACCATCTCACCTCAACAGACATAAAAACACCTTATAGATATATCCCAATACATATATTTATATTCAAAATCCAATTCCACAAACACCACATTCTTTGAGATTATAAATTAAAATTCCACAATAATTGTCTTACCCGTAAGGAAATTGGTCATTGAAACATGTTACCCACCTAAAAATGGACGTAAATTTACTAAATATATTGAAATTGAGGTCCTAAGAAGTCATATAATTTTATAATAATATGCCCAAACATGGTTAAAATTAAGGATTTTCATGAACAAAAAAATACTCATCTGACACTGATAATCTCAACCTCAAGGTTACTATGAGAAAGGTAGAAAATTATTAAGTGTCATATGTAAAGTATCTCGAAAACATATATAACATGGATTCATATTATGTGTACATTTATATTGATATTTATGATCATATGATATTACAAATGATATAATTTGGTCGGTCATCAAATATAATAAGTTTATATCTATTTTCTCATGAGTTTACGCTATATTATATGAGGTTCCTTAAGATCATTGAACCAATGATAAGGGGGGTTAATCAGTTGTTTTATTTTTAAAAATATCATATATTATGAAATCTGGATTCTTAAAATAATTTTTTTTATTTTTACATTTCAACATTCTATGAAAGTATCAATAGAACGAAATGAAAGGAATGTAAAAAAGGCACACAAGATTTATAAATTTTAGTATCAATGAGATAACCTACATCCTCTCAATGGAGACTCTAATTGGTTCATTAAAATTTAATACTAGAATTAATTTAATAAAACTGTGATCCAAATGAAGTTATACTTTTTTGGTCTCCCTATAACAATTTTTATACTATCTCCCATCATTTTAGATTGTTTTTCATCAAAAAATGATCAAATAAAAAATATTAATATTTTTAAATTATTCTCCCAAAAGCCCATTTAGAATAATATATCATAATTCTTCCATTCAATGTGATTTTCATAAATCTGATAAGGCTCCTTCTAGTCAGCCTCAATGATATTAAAATTTATATTCAAACCCATGTTTTATCCACTGAAAAAAATATTACACCTCAAAACTCGTCTCTAAATATTTTTCAAAAACATGTATGGTTTCTCAAAACTAAAATTTTTTATTGATACTAATGTAAAATAAATATCCATTACTTCTATTCAACTAGAAATTGAACTTGGTTGGAAACACAGATTTTCAAAAAAACATCATAGATTTAAATATTCCTAGACATGAATAGTTTTATTTATGGTTGAACTCTGTAACCCCTTTATATTGGTTCTCCCAAAGTAAAAAAAGCTATGAAATCAATTTCACCTTCCCGCTCACTGAAATTCAAAAATAAATTATTCTAACTTAATCTAAAATGTAATTTATTCTTCTAAAATTTTAAATAATATTAAAAAATATCTTCTAAACTTGTAGAGAATATTCAATAATATTTTTAAACCTTCATGAATTCATCCACATACATGTTAATTATTTAAACATAGTTAGTGTTAAAAATTAATGAACTCATTAGAACATTATTAAACTAATATTGATAATAAACTAAATGAAGAAAAAACCATTATCCTATTTCATAAAAGGAATTTTAAATGATATATGTAAAACATCAGACACTAGGATCAATGGAATATTTTTCTAGTATATTTATTAAATATATTTCTCCCAATTTCAAAACACAACTTCTTTACATTTTGTTGTCTGATTGTAACACCCTAGGTAAATAAATAATATGACATTTTCATATTTATCCATATTTGTGAATAAAATATTAATATGACTTTAAAGGGGACGCTATGCTCGATGGTGTACCCAACACGCAACAACGAGTTTCTTGGGAATCTTACGTTGTACTCTAATAATAAAATCATATTGGAGGGAATGGATAGAAATAACTAAAATATGATTATATATGTTTTTAAATGTTTTTACATTTATCCAATAAAAGATAAAGGCTTAAAATACGGAAAGAATTCAATTTTAGGCTTATATGCCCTAGTTTTCACTAAAGGTTCACTTATCGCCTTTTGATGGCGAACCGTCATTAAATATTGTTTTGTTCACTCTTATACATTCTATTGGACCAAATAAAACTATTCTTTAGAATCGGGACATCAAAATTTACTTTGTGTAAATTTTTGGTATCTTTCCGATAAAGTTCATTTTTTTAATGAATAGTGTAAAATGTTGTATTTTAATTCAAAACCACTTTTTAATCTAATTTATTTATATGATTAGATTATCTTTTTAATTGGTTTTGAAGTTAAATTAGAATATATTTTTACCATTAAATCCAATAGTGGTTGTTGGAATTAATTTCACATTGAAATCGGACTGAAACTAGTGTCAATCTTTTGATACTTATTGTTTCATAAAAACATGCTATTTGTCATGACAGCAGGAATTAATTATTAAATTAATTAATGTGACTTATATGTTTTTAATTTTGTAAAATAGACTTCATTTTTGAATTCATAATATCAAATATAGCTTAGGGTGAATTTTTGGTAATTTTCTGATAAATTTCAATTTTTGATGAATAGTGAAACCACTAAGTGGTACTTATAAAAACTGATTTTCCGTTTGAATTAAATTTTGCCACCTTTGTGTTTTGAATTTCAAAAATCTGGCATACATGGTTGTCATTAATAATTAAAATGTGGTTCAATGGGATTAAAATAATTTTTTGATGAATAGTAACTTATTGAGTTTTTAATCACGATTAGAGGTAATAAGTGTAGTTTAAGGTAAAAATAATGTTTTAATAATATGGAATGAACTTGAAACATGTCCTAACCTCATTGTATGTGTCATGGACGATGAAAAAAATCCATGGGTAAACTTGGGGACCCCATGGAGCCACTTTGGTTGGGAAATGACATAAATAACTTTTTATTTAATGTTAAAGTAAAAATGACACACACATGAGATGTTTTACTAAAACAATTTTCACATGGGTTTATACAAGTCAGAATTTTGACTATAAATATTAATTGGAAAGATAAAAAGATTTCATAAATCATAGTAGTTTTTTTATAATTTTTAGATGTTTAATAAATTAAATTATTTATGACATCAAGATGATGCAGCGATGACCTCATTATTTAATGATTTAAATAAAATGGAAAGATAATGAAATATCTAAGACCTACACATGTCCAAAACCTATTGGATGAGTGTATTTAGAACCCTTATCACCTTATCCTCGAAATAAATCAATGTGGGACCTCTTAAATCCGAATACCATTTTGAAATAAAGTGACTTTTCTTCACTTTCCAAGAGTACCCCTCCTCTCCTCTTATAAAAGGCCCCCACCTCTACCTCCTTACCCACACTTTCAAAGCCTTTGGATCAGCCAACCCCTGCCCATTTTGTCTCTCCACATCCCTCTATTACTCCTTAAAGCCTCACTGTGGGCAGAAGTCTTCCCAAGGAAGCCTTTTAGCTCAAACCAAGGGGAGTTACCCGATTTTAAGGTAATGTCTTATTTTGAGTCCTTTTGTTTTATTTTGCTACTCCAACCCCCTAAACTCTTTTTATTCCTTTCTTTTGTAACAACTCCAGTATCATCAATATACTAGAATGTTGTTATAAGAAGGATTCGATCTACACTTACACACACCTACATCTAATGGTTAAAGAACATACTGTTTCCGTGGATGGCGAATTTCTGCCTCACGAAACGATGATTGTTCAACACTCATATAACACCTTCAAAGGTGGACATTAAGATGTCACTATATTTATATATGATATATAATATGTTTATTTTTTACTTAAGCTTCTGTATTTTTCATTTGTGGCTTACCTTTATGGATTCCATTATTGGTATACGCGATATCTTCATTTTAGGAAGTGCGGACTACCGCCCACTCAAAGTGATGTGATTCTTTAATGTCGTACGTGGGAAATATAAAGGATGGATTTAATGTTATTATATATAATGTTATACTGGAATTATTATATACCTCTATATCATTATTATTTCTTTCCATTAAAGTATGAGATAGAAATGAAAGTAGCATTCATGAGTACGTACGGCTTACCGTCTCCATGAACGGTGCATTTCATTTCTTATCCCCAAATGTAATGTACTATTATAAGTACATGTATATAATTGATATATATGATGAATGATACATCTAACTGATGAATATAATTCTGGAATTAAAATATACATACCTCTCATTTAGTTTTAATTCCATTAATATGACAAAGAAATGAAAGTAGCGTTCATGCGTACATACGGCTTACCGTCTCCGTGAACGGTGCATTTCATTTCTTACCTCTAAATGATTATGTGATATTATAAATACATGTATATTATATATATATGTGATATATATTATATCCAAATAAAGAATTTCATTCTGTATATAATGAACCTTTGACCACACGAACAACATGTAATTGTAAGAAGTCCACTATCGACTTAAGAACCAAATATCGACAAAACAAACATTATTAACTTAAATGATTACATAATGTTTATAACATGGAAATAAGTGATATAAAAGGAATAATGAACTTTAAAAATGTTCTTAAGCAAATAGAAATTAACTCAAGTTTATTATTCAGGACGTTAAAGAACGATCGAGTCAAGTCGGACCCGAGGTAACGGATCCTACACCTCTCTTTCTTTTTAAGTACATTCTTTTATGACATTCTTTTTAAAGATCATATTTCTTGTTATTGGGATATTATTTTATATTACTCTTACTGTAATTTTTATGTTCATATGATGAGATACCCTATTCTCTCTCATCAATCTATTTTGGAAGTTTTGAGTGGCGTCGTTAGGCTGACGAATTTTTTGTAAGAGATCCAACCTCTCTCTTTATTTTTAAGTACTCTCCTTTATGTCACTTCTTTTAATCTCCACTTGTTATGTTGGGGGAATGTTCTTTTATATTCCTTTTTCTATAAAATTTATGTTAATATGATGAGATACCCTATTTTATCTCATCAATCCATTTTTTTAAGTTTTATTTGGCACCATTAGGCTGCCGAGTTTTCGTAAGGGATTTTTCATCTCACTTTTATTCCCGTGAGATTTATGCTACATTTTCCACAATTTCCTTTGAGTGGTGTACGTACTACCCATTATTCTAATTGTTTTGTACTATACTTTCTTTTTATGAGTATTTACATCAGTTATGTATTGTCCTTCTTTCATGGGGTGTATGTTTTGAAAGATACCCAAGTCGGTAAGGGAACCTTTCACCCTCCCCTTTTTAAAAGACTTCTTTTGTTGGGTCTTTTAATTTACATATTTTTATGTTGGGATATGTTCTCATATATCCTTATTGATGTAAATTTTATGTCCAAGTGATGAGATACACTTTTTATCTCTCATCAACTCATTTTTATGTGACGCCGTTAGGCTGTCAAGGGAACTTCTTAACCCAATTTTGATTTCTTTGGGTTCAACATGTAGTTGTTGAATATTTCATCCTTTGAATATATGTGAATGACCTTTGATTATTTTACACTTAATATCCACTTGTATTTGGTGTATTCATTTTTCACACATAATTATGTAATTTATTTATCCTTAAACCAAGGATATCGTCTTTGTAAGGGACTTCGTCTCAATCTCCTTTTATTGAGGCATATTTCGTTTTATACACAACATTCTTTTATACGGTGTATAAACCTCTTTGACTTTTACTTTTATACAAAAGGAATCTTTTTCTACGAAGCGTTTTACTAAACGACAAAAAGGAATGTTTTTTTTAACGTACGCGGTGACAACGACCTTTTCCGCCGCCGCGAGTATTATTTGGTATTTGGTTTCCTCAATAAGCCGTAATGTTTTTAAAATAAAATAAATACCATATACTCTTTTATGTATTTTGGTATTGAAAATGGTTTTGATAAAGGATTATATTATGATATATTGTGATTGAAATGTGGAAATGTTATCATTCCTTTATATTGGTTTTATGTTTTATGATTTTATATTGGTACTTGGACATTTGATGGGTGGTTACGTGATAAACCATATGACGGGTGGTGCCGTGAATACCAGGATAGGTGGTTACGTTATAACCTCCAATGCATTGGGTATAGAAGTCGGTTGTATGGCTATTCCATTAAGTATGTATGGAAATTGGCCGTATGGCTATTCCATTAAGTGATATGTGTGGAAGTTGACCGTATGGTAATTCCACTTAAGTATGTTTATGTTCCAAGTTACCTTTTTATATGTTATGTGTTCTTTATATGGGTTTTATGGTAATCCTTTGGTTACAAAAAGGTATGTAATGATACTTTATTCAGTGAAGAGTGTTTACTACTTCATGAAGGTGAAGGTATTACTTTGATAGAGTATACATGGTTTACTTGATGTTTTAAAAACTAACAGTTTTTGTTCTTTGTGTATCCCTTACTGAGCTTTTTATGCTCACCCCAAGTTTTTTTGAAATGTTTTTCACAGGAATTAATGTGGAATAAGGTCAAGGATGGGATCAAGGGAATGTCATGCTACATAAAACATGGAACTAGACATGTTTCCTTTTAAGAGTTTTTTTATTATTATGGAAAATTAGTAGAAGTGTCTACTTTGTAATATTTTGAGATGTAATAGTTATGTCCTAACTCTATAAAACTCTAAACCTGAAAAGATCCTCAATGTGAATTACTCATTTAATTCAATATTAAGTAAGGTTTAAGGATGGGGCCTTATACTGATAGACTCAATTTATGGAATTCATCCATTCATTCTGAATTAACATATACATTGTTAAAAAATAATCCTATGAAAAGTATGTCTAGAAATATTATAATTGTTCATCTGGTTGATATTTTTCCAATGGAAATTTTTCCAATGGATATTATCCATCGTCACAATTCATAACATTGCACCCTCACTATCAATATTTATACACCCAATAAAAAAATTCAACTTGAACAATATACATAATATTTTTTTAAATCTCCATTTATATAAGGATATGGTCGGAAACATTGTTGCAAATTCTAAATAAATACAGATCATGAAATATTATCTGTTTTGTGTCATGCTTTAATTTATTCCATCTGTTTATAATGAATCTAAAATTAATTTCTTGTGATTATTTATATGGATTCTAAAAATCTGGACTTCTCTCCCTTTCCCATTTTTCTATGCAATTATAAAACATAGAAAACAAATTTCATATAATTCCATTCTAGGGTGGCTCGAACTTCATCAATTTATAAATATTGTATTCATTTTGATTACAGTTGTTTCTTCAAAACATAATTAATGGGAATTCCATGCGAACATCACCCTGGTGATGTTTTCAAGGTAAATGTTTCTAAAGAATTTTTTTTGGAAGTAAATTTCATCACACTGTTTTAAAAACTCCTAGATCATGTTATTTTCTTAATTTTTAGATAATTTCTAAATAGATTAGCATTTTATTATTTTATGACTAAGTATTATAAAAATTTAAAGAAAACATTCTAGATTACTCCTGAATATTCATAGAAAAACGTTTTAAAAAACTTCCAATGACATTATCACCTACCTACAAAAAATAAAATAAATATTTTGAATAGAAGTAAAATAAAGTATTAGGAAAACATCAAAAAATATATTCACTCTAACCTCTTCATTTCATCGAAACATTAATTAATAACATTCACAAAGCAAACCAAATTTATTGAATCTGGTTTAAAAAAGTTCAATAATATTAATCTTTTATCGAATAATATCCTTTATTAAAAAGAATTTCCAAACACCAAAATTCTTGATAAAATAATGTGTTTTAAGGAATTACATTCCTTGATGATAATAAATTGTTGTTTCCATTTTAAGATAAAACTCCACCCCTAATTATTGTTTTCTCTTTTTTTTACCCTCAATTATTCATTATCCCTTATTTTTTTATAACCATATTTTAATATTCACAATATAAAGTATTTAAAATTCTTCATAAAATAATAATATGTTATCTCCCCCGTTTTTTAACATAATCCCTATTATAGTGTTTTTATTCTTTAATATCATTAATAATTCATTGGTAGAGGATAAACATAAAGTTACCTTAATTTTACAAATAAGTAATTTTCTTAGATTTGGTAGAAAATTAGTAGTTTGATACATTGTAGAAATATATACCCACAAAAACTCCCCACCAAATTAATTCTATTTTATGGAATGGTACTTGATATCAATATGTTTTGATCATTAGTATTGTAATGTATTATGGGAAAGATAAATGAAATGTTGATCATAATAAATAATTTTCAATGTTTATACACTTTCATCATGAAATAGTCTAGCTAAACATTCATCCAATTCATTTATGTATAAGAATGTGATGTAGAAACATATTCTACATTATCTCTAATTAATGTAATTAAACCTAGTTTCTTACTATTAAAATTCAAAAAACCTTGTACCATAAAAAATGTTCATCCTAATATTTATTTTATATCATTTTAATCTCCAAACCTATAATATATATATTAAATATATTAAACATATTATATTCCATGCACATGTAGTTTTCATGAAAATGTGAAATAACATTTAAACGGGGACCCTTATTAGAAATATGAGGGAACTGTTGAGTTCAGGATATGTAGTTTACCCTAGGATCAACATAACCTTAGTTGGTGTGGGAAATTTATGGAAAAGCCATCATAGGTGTAATATGAATAAAATAATTAATTATATTATTTATTTATTCTATTGATGTAGCATTACAACAATAAAATTCCATTTCTTTAAATATGCTCTCTATGGAAAATTTGTAGGGTTAGATACCTAACCCTTAAAATTATTAGAGAGACATTGAAGAGTGTGGAACATGGTTTTATTGGAAAATAATGATCAGATCAAGGATCTACCACCGGGTTGGGATGGAATCGGAGGATCTCATCAATGACTATGACACCACATCATTCTTCATAAGTGATAGATCCTAATTGAGTTTGGGTGGTTCTTAGATTTGTGTTCATTCCTTATTCATGACATCTGTGATGAACAAAAATTAATCATCCAACAGATTGATCCATTTATTGTGCATATTTGTGGGATGGAATTATTACAGGGTGATTTTGGTTGAATTACATTTAATTTTAGGTTTTTTCATTGTTATTCCAATGATAATGTATTGAAAAACACATTAATATCAATTGAGGTTCATTCCAATTATTTTTTATTTTTATTTTCTCCCCTAGTTCTTCATCAACCATTGTTATTATTTATTTGGAATGGGGTTCAACATATCCCAATTAGTGGATTATTGAACACTAATTTCTCATATAAATGATATGATATCATAGATCCATGATCTGTAACACATGATGGTGGTGTAGTGATAGAGAAGGCAACCAATCAGATGATACGGCTACCTGGTATTCCTGTTATATGGTGCGTAATGAAGAATGATGATTATCCACGATTTTCTAAAGATTAAAATAATTAATCTTGTTGATTTGGTGTTTTCATGAATTGACAAGGCTCGATAAATGCTTTTACAGTGAAGCAATGACCGGATTTAAGGATGGAGAATTATCTAGGACGCATGGAGATATATTTGGGTTTCTTTAAAAATTTGGGTTATACAATGTGTAATATGGCTCAAAATTAAGTGTGTGGACCCATTTATGGTGTATATGGTTTCATATATTTTTTAATGATCACATTGTTTGACAATGTAATAGTAAATGTGACCCCTCCTCAGAGACTCAGGGTTTACCTCATAGGGTACATGGACACGTGTCAGAGTACATGGGTTGTAACATGATGTTCACTCCACCCCAAAGACATGACCTAGACTAAGTGCAAGATCTAAGTCATATATGGGTACATGAGCACATGTACATGTTCTAGAGTTTCATACTAGATCAGAAACTATCTACACGAGAAGCCTACATGTCATTTACTTCTACACAGTCATGGGAAAGAGACACATGCCATTTACATGGGAAGGACCTGTGGTCAAGGGGCATGGTGTGTGACCCCAATAACATGCCGTGTTGTTTAATATACATGGATTAAAGACATTTTCATTAGTATATTTGACATCTTTTGTCATTGTAAATTTCCCCAATCCTCTACCTGAGGGTTTGTTTGAAATTATCTCTTACTCCTATGACTATGATCCCTTCAGTAGGACATCTAGGATAGAGTCATTAGATACCCCCCAAGAGTCCCAGAGTGAGATCCTATATTCAACATTGGGCCTTAAGTGAAGTTATTGATATCATCATGACCAATAGTGTGTGGGAGAAGATCCACTACTTATTGCGTTAATCTAGATTGAGTTTTCTTATCACACCATGGCCTTGGTAGTGTTCATCATATGTGTATTATATTCTCTTCAGACCATCAGCATTGACTTCTAATGACAAGACCCTAGGACCAGTACCTCTCAAATGGAAACCATCAGTGCTATCAAACTCAAGAGATTGTTCTCCTAGATATGATCTCTGTGTAACCATTAAGATGGAATCCTGGGAAAGTATACTATGGTTTTGACTTACCTTCAGATGGTTTGTATTTTCTATGTATATCTTGGTATTATTATTATATGTGTTATAGAAATATTCTTATGTAAATATGATTGTATTTTTAATGTTGTATTATTTTTGGTTTTAGGGACCCCTGTTGTGTATGGTTTCACTCACCCCTGCATGAGCTATGCCCGCACATGTCATGTCTTATACCTATTATCAACCTTTTGAAAGATTCCTTGATAAGCATGGAAGAGGTGGTGATTAGAATGACCAGAAAAACCAATGTGTGTTCCGATGGTATTTTGATAGTAGTCCATATTATACTTTTAGTTTGGAATTATGTTTCAGAATCTTGGTTGAGGTCTTGTATTTGGCCATCTTCATCTTTGTTTTCTTCATTTTGTGCCCTGGTTATGGGAATTAGATGTATGCATGCATGGTTGTTCAGTTGTTTTTAAATTTCACTATTATATTTTCATTGAGATGTTTACTTCTGTATATTTACATATTTTAAGGCCTTCCATTTTAGTAATATGAATTATTGGCACTAGTCTCAAGACCCTTGCCTATTATATCCAGGCTCAGGGAGTCATGGAATGAACCTCATTGGGATGATTCATGAAATAGTGGTATTAGAGAATTAATTTCTACTTTAGGACCAAAGTCCGTGAGATTGGTTTGGGGAAATGGTGTTATGTGTTTTCTGTTTGGATTCTTGACCATGGACTCTAGTGTTGTTTCAGTTGTAGACATATCCATACAATAGGACTCTCTTCACTTTCTTTTCGACTCGGTATATAAGAACACTGGTTGTAGGGAAAAAAAATGTTACATGCATCATATAAGAATGGGTTGTATTTTCCATGAAATTATTGAGTCATCTCTCTATATATAATAATTTATTTTTGTACATCTTGTATAATTCAGGATGCCTCTATGACATATTACAATTCGGATTCATCATAAGGATCATAAGGATGATCCATTTAGTGATAAGGCCTCAATATATAGATCAATTCCTAACATGTCACCTCAATGTGGTGCACCATCCATACCACCTATGGATCACTACGTGATACCCACAATACCAACAGATGAGGTGTGAAAGATGAGTGCACTTCACAAGTATTGGTGAAATAGACCCCTTAGTTATGGAGGAGATCCCAATCCATAGGGCTCTATTGAATGGAATGAGGAGGTGAACCGAGATTTCCATCTGGTCAGGACCCAAGAAAATCATACAATAATACTCATTATGTGCCTTCTTCATGGCTTAGTAGGGTGAAGTGGGGGTTAGTGACCTAGTCTTAGGACAAGGAGACTCTACAATGGATCTATTTTGAGCATCTATTCAGAGAGGAGTTCTCACCATCTATGTTGAGGGATGTATGTATATAAGATAATCTCTATATATAGCAGAGAATCATGACAGTATCTAATTAATAATAAATGTTACCAACCTCTCTATGTCCTTGATGGATATGGTTCATGACTAGTTATTTGAGGAATAATCATTCGAACAAGGTCTACGAAGAGACATTTGAGAAATTTTTATCCATATAATAATTATAACCAATGATATGGTAGTAGAGAAAGATTGTTTTGGGTGAGAATTTATTGGCAGAGTAGATACAACCAATGGTTACTAGTAGCAGGCATACAGGATTTGAGGCCTCATAAGTAGGGAGTCGATGATAGTATCTCAGACTTATACATGCTAGAGATTTCAATATGAGGTTCTAGGATAGAGGATATGTGGTATATAGCTCACACAGTGGGTCTAGTCATCCTAGAGAGATGAGGTACTCCTCATTTGATGAAATAGAAAATATTGAACCAGATTGTCTAGCCCACCATACAGCTTCCAAAGAGACTATATATGGGCTATTGAGGTAGACGGAGAATAATGATCAAGTGGTTTTATAGGATGGTAGATGTGGTAGAGGATATTACATAATAGTATTGTCACGACCCGTCTGGGTGGGGCCCGAGCCGCATCTCCCCAGTCCCGCCTCCAATAGGCCAGGGGCTGGTGACTAGCACCGAGTAGGCATGCTACTAACATGGGAGGCATTGCTTATAAACCTGTACGCACGCACGCACATCTCCAAGCCCACAAAACTGAAAAGTGAAAAACTACTAAATATGGAAAAAGCATGAATACACTAAAAACCCAACCAACAGAGTATGATAGGGAAGTAATGTTCAGTAAAGTAAAACCCTAGTCCAAAAGTAAAATCCCACCAAAATATAGTCTACAACAAGTCCAACCTGTAGAGAAAGGTACACGGACTGCAACCTGTCGCCGAAGGAACACACCTCGACCTGTCTGATCGAACTGAGCACCGTTTGGTCCTGGTCCGCCTAGAATCCTGTCAAAGTCTCACTCGTCTGCACAAGACACGACACGTACGGGCAAAGACCGTACAGGGGTGAGTATAACAATACCCAGTAGGACAACCCAAAAACAAAAAAGGAAATACAATAAAGGAAAATACCATGAAGAAAGGTACAGTCAGCTCTACACAGTATATGTCTACAAAACATATACCAAGAATATTCAGATATACTCATACACAGATGACTATCGCGAAACCACCAATAAGATCCAGCTCGTAGATTCCCCTAAGCATTCCATCGGGAGAACACACTCCTAGGTCTGAAGAGAGACACACGAAGTACTCGTTCCGGGAGAACACACTCCACAAGTACCGTGGGAACATGATGCTTAGGTGAGGATCAAAACCAAGTCATGGGGTGATTCCGACAACTCAGTCTGAGCTAATCCTCTAAGAATAGGATTGGCACCTGGGTAATGTTGGTCACGTCGATACCAAGAACTCTACCTAGGGTTCCAGGAATGAATAGATGATCCGGCTCTAAGTCTCATAGAGGGGATTCCAACAACTCTATTCAGGGAGTTCTCCTGAAGGGGTCATAGTCCTATGTAAAGGAAATGATACCAGAACCTTCAGGAAAAAGACCAAGGGTACGAACCCTAGAAGGCTAGTCTAAGTCAGAGAAGACAAGTGGCTCTAGTCATGATGAAAAGGTTACAAGGCGTCTAGTATAGTTACAATCTCTGTTCCTTGAACCTGTTTATTTCCAATGTAAACGTCCTGTGTCCTTCATTCATGCCATGATAAACCAAACTACACGGCGTGTAGAAAATTACACGCCATGTTCCTTGACCCCGAGTACTGCCCGTGTAACTAGCCCGTGTCATTTAGCTTTTTGGATAGAAAACAACTACATGGCATGTAGGTGAAATCACACGCTGTGTTCGAGCACCTGGGCTCCCTCCATGTACGCTGGCCATGTGCCCATACATGGTCTCTGCCCATGTTCATGACGCATGCCCGTGTACCAGTACACGGGGTATCCCGTGTATCAGGCCAGGTCTGGACAGGGAGGGGTATACATGGCGTATCCTTGGCCGTGTACCCTTCCCTTGTCTGTGTACTCTCGGAGTACATGTTATGTAATCCCTCCGATGAACACACACTGTGTAGCCCATACTACACGTCGTGTAGTCGGGAAATTTACAGAAGCGTCGTCTTCCTCCGCGTGATTCGGCTGATCTTCCAGACCTCGATTCAGCTGTCCATTCACCGTGAAACTCTAGGTGTTGGATCGCCTTGTCATCGTGATGCCGAATCCCTGGGTTTCGGGCATTCCATCGACTCCAAAATCTGATTCTGGTCACCCGTGTGGAAATCGTTCGAAGAAACATTTCTTCCAATACGCTTCGATTCGTCCGTCGTCACTGCAGCCGCACCTCCATAGGTTCATACAGATGCCAGATCTTCAATTTGGGACTGTTGCATCACACAACGGGTGCGCAAAGATTCGTCATTCATATCCCCACGAACAACGTGTAGAACATGACGAAGAACCCGAGAATTTTGAGAAGAATAACACAATAAATCAAGAGGGAGGAACCTCAATCGATGTTTGTGTCATTCTTGCTTTATCGCCGTTAGAAGGTTCAATGAAAACCAAAACAATCTCAAGAATCAAATCCCATGATTCCCGCAAATATCCCATCCCACAAGAACGATCGATCTGCAAGCTGATCTGTTCGTGGATTAGTCCACGTTTGTCATGGAAATCAAAACGGGGAAGAATAAAATCACAACAATATCCTACCTTGATTTCATGGTGTTCTTTGGAGAAGATCCGGTTTCCGAGTCGTTGTCGTCGGCGAAGCTCGTAAAAAAAACATCGTCGCCACATTGGGAGGCTTCCTCTAGGACCTCCAGAGCTACCAAGGGTTTTCACGGTTATTGGGTTTGTAACCCTGGACCCTGGCGCAAGCCTCTATTTAAAGAGGATAAAAGATAATTGGTGTAGAAGATTTGTAATAAATCTTGTTGTAGAAACAAGTTTTCATAAAAACTTTTTATTAAATATTTTATTACTGTTGCGTCCAAAAAACCAGATTTCACCACTGACATGCGCCGGCCGATGTTAGGCCTCGCCTTAGGTAAAATCGCTGTTTTGAATGCAACGGTGCCCTTGGATTTCTGATCTGAGTACTCGTTCGAGAGTTATTCCACTTTTTCTGTAAAACCGCACGCGAGCATAATTTAATTATTAAATTAAATTCAAACATTTGTTCTGGGCTCACTGGGCCTCGGAACTGCACGCCATCTCAGAGCCTGGTCTTGAAATAATTCCCATATAATATTAAAATAATACATGGAAAAAATCTAAGACATTACATCACACCCACCTTAGGGATTTTACGTCCCCAAAAATTCAAAACATGGGCTACTCAAAAAGGTGTGGGTACTGCAGGTGAATATGAGCCTCCTACTCCCACGTGCTCTCCTGGAGATTCTCGTGCTGCCACTAGACCCGCACCAAGGGAATAGCTCATCCACGAAGGATTTTCTCCTGCCGATCCTCGATCTCCACTAGGTACTCAGCAAAGGTCACTCCATTGTCAATGTCCAGCTCTCCCCAATCGATGACGTGCGATGGAACATGCACGTACCTCCGTAGTTATGACACATGGAAGACGTTGTGTACCCAGTCCATCTGAGGAGGTAGAGCCAAGTGATACGCCACCCCACCAACTCTACTCAGAATCTAAAAAGTGCCAACAAACCTCAGAGATAGCTTGTCACCTCGGCCAAATCTTCGCAATCTTCGTCGAGGTGAGACCCGAAGGAACACATGGTCTCCTTCCTCGAACTCCAAGGGCCTCTGTATCTAGTCGGTATAAGACATCTGCCAACTCTGTGCAGTCTTCATCCACTCTTGGATGACTTGCACCTTCTCTATAGTAGCTCTCACAATCTCTGGGCCCATGAGTGCTGACTCTCCTGGGTCAGTCCAACAAAGTGGAGACCTGCAAGGTCACCTGTATAGAGCCTCGAATGGTGTCATACCAATAGTGGAATGATAACTGTTGTTATAAGTAAATTCCACCAGTGGTAGATGATCCTCCCAGCTACGACGAAAGTCAAGTATGAAAGCTCGTAGCATATCCTCCAAGACCTGGATTGTCCGCTCTGTCTGACCATCAATCTGGGGATGAAACGTTGTGCTCAAGCTTAACTGAGTCCCAAAAGCTTCCTCAAATCCCTTCCACAACCGGGATGTGAAACGAGCATCATGATCTGAGACGATCGTGGATGGTACTCCATGAAGTCGAACTATCTCCTACACGTAGAGGCGTCCCAATCTCTCTTCTGAACTCTTCTCCCATATGGCTAGGAAGTGGGCCGACATGGTGAGTCAATCAACGATCACATAGATGGAATCATGTCCCCTGGACGTACGTGGTAAAACTGTCATGAAGTCCATGCATATTCCATCCCACTTCCACACTGTCACCTCAAGGGGCTGAGCCAAACCTGCTGGAACCTGGTTCTCAGCCTTTAATTGCTGACAACTAAGGCACTGAGAAACAAACTCTGCCACACACTTCTTCATTCCTAGACACTAGAACTGACGTCAAAGGTCCTAACACATCATTGGCACACCTGGATGTACTGCCAAAGGGGATGTATGAAACTCACTCAGAACCACCTCTCGTAACGTCACCGGTACTACCGTTCACCCTCTGAAAAGGAAAACATGCTCCCCACCTTCTGAATATCCATCAGCAGCATCACCTATGGATATCGGAGCATGTAGAGTCTCATAGCTAGCAACCTCACGTTGTGCTTTCCTGACTCACTGTAAGAGTGGAGGGGTAACAACCATCGACTGGAGGTAAGCTCCCTCATCTCCATCCACGAAGGACAACCGTAAAGAGTCCAACTGCCTTGTCGCCTCATCCAGCAACTGTAAACTTGATTTCCTACTGAGAGAATCTACCACCATGTTCCCCTTCCCAGGAGTATAAACGATCTCAAAGTCGTAGTCCTGGACGATCTAAAGCCATCGCCTCTGTCTCAAATTCATATCTTTCTGAGAAAAGATATATCTGATACTCTTGTGATCAGAGTAGATGGTAAACCTCTCACCCATCAGCTAGTGCTGCCACATCCTCAATGTGAAGACTACCACTGCCAACTCAAGATCATGGGTCTTGTAGTTCTTCTCGTGTGGTCTCAACTGGTGTGAGCCATAGGCAGTCACTGCTTGCCTTTTCATGAGGACACAACCAAGCCCGGTTCCTGATGCGTCGCAGAACACTACGTACTCGACACCCTACTCCGATAATCTCATGATCGGGGCGATCTTTAGACTTTGTCTCAATTGTTGGAAATCCTGTTTGCATCTATCTATTTACATGAAGGGTTGTCCCTTTCGGGTCAAGGCTGTCATGGGTGCTGCAATCCTGGAGAAATCATGGATGAATCTCCGATAGTAGCCTGCCAACCCAAGGAAACTTCGCACCTCCATCACGCTCTAGGGTGGCCCCCATGCTAGCACTACCTCCACCTTTGCTGGGTCCACTGCTACACAATATACTGAGATAACGTTCCCCAGAAAGTGGACCGCATGTAACTAGAACTGACATTTCAAGAGTTTCCCATACAACTGGTGCTCTCGAAGATTGTCCAGAACCATCCTTAGGTTACTCGTGTGCTCCTCCTCGGACGCAGAGTACACAAGGATATAATGGATGAAGACCACTATAAACCGGTCTAGATAGGGCTGAATGATCCAGTTCATGAGTCACATGAACACATCCCGGGAGTTCGTCATGCCGAAGGGCATCACCAAGTACTCATAGTGACCGTAGCGACATCTAAAATCCGTCATCAGTATATCATCCTCCCGTAATCACAAATGGTGATAGCAGGATCGTAGATCAACCTTCGAGAACCATCATGCCCCTCCCAACTGGTCAAAGAGGTCATCGATCCTCGGTAGTGGATACCGGTTCTTCACAGTCACCTGATTTAAGCGCCGGTAATCCACACACATCCTCAAGCTCCCATCCGCCTTCTTGGAAAACAGAAATGGGGATGCCCAGGGTGAAACACTGGGTCTCACAAAGCCCCTCTTCTGCAAGTTGTCCAGCTGCACCCTCAGCTCACAAAGCTCTACAGGATCCATCCGATAAGCCGATTCTTATATCGGGGTCATCCCAGGTTGCAACTCGATGCAGAAATCTATCTCCTGATGGGGAGGTAGCCCGGGGACATCCTCCGGAAAGACGTCCTCGTACTTAGCCACCACTACTAGAAACTGGAAACTTATAACATCTGTCGTGCCTAGGGTTAGGCTAGCCAATTGATGTGAAATCGGTTGTTCCCTCTTATGCACGAGTCTATCCTGCACTGCCTGGTCTCTCTTTCACCGACAAAAGAGAACCTCATCCCATCATTGCGGACACACCGCACCCTTCGCCTAAAACAATCAATCTGGGCATGAACTGTGGATAACCAATCCATACCAAGAATTACATCGTAAGGCCTAGATGCTACCACTAAGAGCTTCCAACCGAAACTCTCACCTCCAATGGTCAGGTCACACTACCTGCAAATGTGTGTGATCTCTGAATCTTCCCCAGTCGGTGTTTCTAAGCATAACGGTCGAGTCAATAGATCAATTAGAATCTCAAGCTCTCGAATAAGATAAGAAGCCAGAAAGGAATGACTAGCACCTGTGTCTATCAATACGACATCCAAGGTAGAAAAGACATAGAGAGTACCTCTAATAATTAAAGGAGTACCTGGGTCAAAAGCCTCTGCCACCTACAGCTGTCCCTACCTCTCTCCACCAGCTCCAAGAGCCTGGGGTGGACCTCCTGGGGGTGGTGATAGTAATGGGTCGAAATGCCGACCACCTCCAACTACCCTCCCAGCTCTTCTGCCATGTCTGCCACCTCATGGATCTGAATGATCCAGACTTTGCCTCTGGCTCGGTGGTCCATCCACTACTCCCGTGTCAGTAGTACGACGAGTCGGACAATCTCGAGCGAGATGTCCCCTGCTATCACATGAGTAACATCGCCTCTCCCGAGGCTGGCTGGATGCACCCAGTGAACCATGTACAGCTAATCCCCATTCCTGGGATCTCCTCTGGAAATTTCTCCCGCGCCTAGGTCCCTAACATCAGCTCCCTGCCACTGAGGTCTCTGCTCCAACTCGCCCACTACTGACAACTTTAAGCTATCCCTGCTCCGTCAGGAAGCTCTCGACCACCAAAGCCCGCTCGAGCACCCCGGCATAAGTAGGAATGCTCATTGGGATGTTGCTAGCTCGGATATCTCTGCCCAATCCCCGCTCAAAAGTCTGAGCTCTGAAGTACTGATCTCTAACCCTATCCATAGAGTACTGCAAGAGGTTGGTAAACCTCGATGAATAGTCGGCCACCATCATGGTTCCCTGCTAGAGCTGAAGAAGCTCCTGTATACGTACTGATCTCAGGGTGACCAGTGAAAACTCCTCTTTGAAGAGATGTTCAAACTCCAACCATGCAAGAGTCACCTCGTCGTGGGTCTGGATGACCAAACTCCACCATCGCCCTACCGAGCCCTATAGAAGGCTCACTGACAGGATCACCATCTGGTCTGATGGTGTCCTGACCAAACAGAAGACTCTGGCCACTGCCTCAAGCCAGTCCTCTGCTTCTTGAGGTTCAGGCTCACCTCGAAACCTGAGGGCTCTCTATCTCTGAAACTCGTGGAGTGCGTTCAGCCTACGCTCCTACTCCACTGGTACAACGGACGCTAAACACTGCCCCATAGGTGGCGGGATAAATAGCACACCACCTGGTTGTAGAACTGAGGGATCTGGTCCCTGTATCAAAGATTTCTCACTGAGGGGGTCATCCTCGTGATCGAGCTACTGGATCCAAGAGGGTGTGCATCGCGGAGGCATCCTGTTTAAGAAACAAGATGTATCACAATCAGTGAGTATATCTGGAGAGTTGACTTAAGAAGGACATGGAAACCACAACCCATTCCTATATGATGCATCTACCATTATTTTTTGACCATGCAACTGGTGTTTTCATCTTCCAAGTCAAAAATCAGGTTATCAGAGTGCGGGTGTATGGATACGTCAGCCGCCGCACCAACACTAGGGTCCCTGGCCTGAGAGCCGAACTCGAAACACTTAACACTGTTTCCCCAAACCAACTCACAGACTGTTGGTCCTAAGGTAGAACCGACCACCTCTGATACAACTCTATCACGACCCGTCCTAGTGGGGCCCGAGCCACAACTCCCCAGGCCCGCCTCCAATAGGCCCGGAGATGGTGACTAGCACCGAGTAGGCATGCTACTAACATGGGATGCATTGCCTATAAACCTATACACACACACACACTTCTCCAAGACCACAAAGCCGAAAAGTAAAAACTACTAAAGATGGAAAAAGCATGCATCCTCTTAAAACCCAACCAATAGTGTACGACAGGGAAGTAAAGTGTAGTAAAGTAAAACCCTGGGCCAAAAGTACAAGACCACCAAAATATAGTCTGCAACAACTCCTACCTGTAGAGAAAGGTACTGGGACTACAAAATGTCACCGAAGGAACACACCTCGGCCTATCTGATCTCACTGAGCACCGTCCGGTCCTGGTCCGCCTAGAATCCTGTCAAAGGCTTTCTCATCTACACAAGACTTGAAACATGTGGGCAAAGCCCGTGCAGGGGTGAGTATAACAATACCCAGTAGGACACCCCGGAAACCATAAAGGAAATACAACAAAGGAAAATACCATGAAGAAAGGTACAGTCATCTCTACACATTATATGTCTACAGAACATATAACAAGAATATCAAGATAAACTCATACACAGACGACCATCACGAAACCACCACTAAGATCCAGCTCGAAGATTCCACTAAGAATACCATTGAGAGAACACACTCCTAGGTCTGAAGAGAGAGACACGAAGTACTCGTTCTGGGAGAACACACTCCACAAGTACCTTGGGAACATGATTCTCAGGTGAGGATCACAACCAAGTCATGGGGTGATTCTGAAAACTCAGTCTGAGCTAATCCTCTAAGCAGAGGATCGGTGCCTGGGTAATGTTGGTCATGTCAATACCAAGAAATATACCTAGGGTTCCATGAATGAATAGAAAATCCGGCTCTATGTCTAACATAGGGGATTCCAACAACTCTATTCAGGGAGTTCTACTGAAGGGATCATACTCCTGTGTAATGGAAATGATACCCGAACCTTCAGGGAAAAGACCAACCTTATGAACCCTATGAAGGCTAGTCCAAGTCACAGAAGTCAAGTGTCTCAAGTCATGAAGAAAAGTTTACAGGACATGTAGTATAGTTATAGGCTTTGTTCCTTGACCCCAGGTACTACACGTGTAAATAGCATGTGTCCTTTGTTCATGCCGTGAAAAACCAAACTACATGGCGTGCAGAAAAGTACACGTCGTGTTCCTTGACCCTGGGTACTGCCTGTGTAACTGGCCCATGTCATTATGCTTTCCGGATAGAAAAAAACTACATGACATGTAGAATAAATCACACGCCGTGATCGAGCACCTGGGCTCGCTCTGTGTATGCTGGCCATGTGCCCGTACATGGTCTTTGCCCGTGTCTGTGTCGCCTGCCCGTGTACGAGTACACAAGGTATCCCGTGTATCTGGTCGGGTCTGGCCGGGGAGGGGTATACATGGCGTGTCCTTTCCTATGTACCATGCCCATGTCTGTGTACTCCCGGAGTACGCGTTATGTAATCCCACCGACGAACACACACCATGTAGCCCATACTACACGCCGTGTAGTCAGGAAATTTACAGAAGCGTCGTCTTCCTCCGTGCACCTCGGCTGATCCTCTGAACCTCGATTAATCCATCTTTTTGCCACAAAACAAAACGTGCTGGATCTCCTTGTCATCGTGATGACGAATCCTTGGGTTTTGGGCCTTCAATCGGCTCCAAAATCCGATTCCGGTCACCCATGCAGAAATCGTTCGAAGAACGATTTCTTCCAATCCACTTCTATCTATCTGTCACCACTACAACTACACCCCCTTAAGGTCATACCGATTCCAAATCTTCAATTTTGGACCGTTTTATCACACAACGAGTGTGCAACGATCCTTCGTTCATATCTTTGTGAATAACACATAGAACGTGACGAAGAACGTGAGAATTTTGGGAAGAATATCAAAATAAATCGAGAGGGATGAACCTCGATCGATGCTTGTGTCGATCTTGGTTCGTCGTTGTTAGAAGGTTGAACGAAAGCTAAAAAAATCTCAAGAATCAAATCCCATGATTCTCGTAAATATCCCATCCCGTAAGAACGATCGATCTGTGGGCTAATCTGTTCGTGGATTAGTCCTCGTTCGTCGTGGAAATCAAAAACGGGGAATAATAAAATCAAAACAACATCCTACCTAGATTTCTCGGATTTCATTGGCGAAGATCTGGTTTCCGAGTCGTTGTCGCCGATGAAGCTCGTCAAAAACATTGTCACCGCATTGGGAGGCTTCCTCCAGGACCTCCAAACCCACCAAGGGTTTTCAGGGTTATGGGGTTTATAACCCTTGACCCTAGCGCAAGACTCTATTTAAATAGGCTAAAAGATAATTGGTGCACAAGATCTTTAAGATATCTTACTGCAGAAACAATTTTTCATAAAATATTTTTATGAAATATTTTATTACTATTGCGTCCAAAAAACCATATTTTACCACCGACCTGTGTCGGCCGATGTTAGGCCTCACCATAGGTAAAATTGATGTTCTAAATGCAACAGTGCCCTCAGAATTCTGATCTGAGCACCCATTCAAGAGTTATTCAACTTTTTCAGGAAAACTGCATGCACTCATAATTTAATTATTAAATTAAATTCAAACATTTGTTTCGGGCTCACAGGGCCTCGGAACAGCACACCGTCTCAGATCCTGGTCTCGAAATAATTACCATATAATATTAAAATAATACATGAAAAATCCAGGACATTTCAAGTATGAGGTGGTACATGCGTAAACATTTCACCACCACCACCCCCAGGTAGTCGATGCTAAGCTCAAGGAGCATCAGGACAGTGGTGAGGACAACTGTAGATAGTTGAAGCTTCAAACCAAGAGGCTATATAAATGATTCAAGGTACAATTTCTGTATTTTCTAAATTATATAAAATACAAATATAAATAGCTTCTTATCATTCTTTTTTTACACATACATTTTTTTAGGCTTATAGATTTTAACTAGGCCCTCTGCAAGACCATAGCACATTTACACTCCTACTATAGAAGTCTTAGTGATTATGCACTTATGACAACAGTGTGACCTAAATCTTAGAGGAAAGAGTTTCTATAGGAATATCTTAGTAGTAATATTGATTCATTATGATATCATTATTTTTATATATTATATGTCCATATTCTGTACCCATATTGACTATTTTATGCCAAGTATGTTGGGTGTCTTGAGTGATGGAACCAAGCTTTCCTTTTTCAGTGAAAATAAAACTAGGCAGTGAAAGGGGGAATCAAGCATTGAACGGTGTGTCCAATTACTCATAAGTTTCAGATCATAACCCTTGGTTAATTGGATTTCATGGGTTCCCAGTTTCCTATAGTGGTGGCGGATTACGGGGACGTCTTCTATGGGGATTTCCCAGGTGTACCTCCCAACCGGGAGATAGATTTATGCATTGATATACACCTCAAGATGGAACTAATATATGTTCTAGTATATCTGACGAATCTTATATATATCCATGAGATGAGGGTGAAATTAGAGTACTTGTAAAGGATGGGTTTTGTTAGAAACAATGTTTCACCTTTGGAAAACCTATTGTTTCACAATGGGAATCCATAAATATTTTTTTTCAAAATGGCAGTTGTGATATTGACTTAGTTTGTGGACCATCGGCGCTTGAACCAGGAGATCTTGAAAAAAAGTATGCACTACTGAGGATTTGTGACCTATTAGATCAATGGATAGGGGATTTCTGGTTCCTGAAGATTCACCTTAGTTCAGGAAATCGCCAACTATGAGTACTAGACCAGGATATACTGAAGACAACATTCATATGTCTCTATGATCAATTTGAGTTCTTGTTGATTCCATTTGGAATCAAAAAATCCACATAAGTGTTAATGTGACACATGAACTAGATCTTTCATCCCACCTTGGACATGTTTTTGGTAGTCTTCAACGATGATATCATTGTGTACTCATTGTCTAAGGAGGATCACAAAAGACCCTTAAGGATAGTTTGAGACATACTTCAAGAGAATCATCTTTATAGAAATCTCTTGAAGGGTCTATTCATGATATATGAAATCTACTTTCTAGGAAATGTTATCTAGGGGGATAGAGTAGGAGTTGACCGAACAATAGTCGAGGAAGTGTTAGATTGGTATCTACCAAAGAGAGAAATGGAGGACTGGAGAATCTTTAGGGTTGTAGGATACTATCAGAGATTCATTCCTAATTTATCAAGGGTAACGACATCCATGAATACTTTGACATGAATGGGGAAACCGTTTATGTGGAAAGAGAGGTTCTTGCAGGATTTTAAATAGTTAGATTCATAGTTTGATGATCCCTCACTTCTTGTGATTTCTAGAGGAGGGTTTCAAGTACGTAGTGCTATACGATGAATCATGAACTAGGAATGGTTGTGTTTTGTTGTAGAGGAATGTAGTAATTCCAATTGGTTCAAATCATCTTTGATCACATGAGTATAACTATGTGACAAATGATCTTGAGTTAGTCGTGGTGTTCTTCACAATGAATATGAGGGAACACTACCTAATGGGTGATCATTTTACCCCATATTCTGATCACAAGCGTCTAAAGTGTCTCTTCTCTCAAAATGATCTTAACTTGAAAGATTAATAGAGTATAGAGTTCCTCTAGGATTATCACTTCCAAAAATTTTAAATTCATGGGAAGGGTAATTTAGTAGAGGATTCTCTCAGTAGGAGATCTTGTATACAGTTTCTGAGTGAGGAATCATAGTATATGACCTCCAGTAGTTATTATTTGTGGGTGGAGATGAAGCATCTTACCCCCAATTAATTGTTTTCACCCCTCCAATCATACAATTATTTAGGGAATAACAACTACTCTATGTCAATTTTGATAACCTAATACACTATATCAATGTATTTTCAAATAGTGGAGAGTGTGTCATTCATTTGATTGGATGAATGATGTTACCAGTGATGATATTGGAGTATGTTTTGAAAGAGCTTCAAAATCCTCATTGTCAAGTACATCTAAGTGTGATGAAGATGTACGAGGACCTTAAAAATAAATTTTTTTGTCTAATGAAGAAGAAAGTAGTTATTGATATTATCTCTTGATGCCTTACTTGTTAGAAATTGAAGGCTGAGAATTAGGTTCCAGCAGGTTTTTCTCAACCCCTTGAGGTTCCAAAGATGTAGTGGGATGAAATATCTATTGATGTTTTTATGTTCTTACCACAAACATCCATGGGACATGATATGATCTAGGTGGTCATATAGTGACTCAACATGTTGGTAAAATTCTTATCTATTTGGCAATAGAGCTTAGTAGAGAGCTTGAAACACCTCTACCTTTAGTAGATAGTCCAACTACATTGAGTTCTATTAATGATCATTTCTGAAAATTATTCTCACTTCACATCCCAATTTGGGAAGTGATTATAAGATTATTTTGGGACACATCTACACTAGAGCCCATATTTTCACCCCACAACTAAATTCCATATTGATCAGACCATTCAAGTTCTAAGGGAAATGTTGTGCGAAGGAATGTTGTACTTTGGCCAAAGTTAAGAGGATCATCTACCACTAGTGGATTTTACATAAAACATCAGTTACCATTCCACCATGGGTATGGAACCATTCATGGAATTGTACGAGACACCTTGCTGGTCACTTCTTTATTGGACTGATCCTTGAGAGTCTGCACTCATTGGCCCAGAGTTGATGCGGCCACCTACCAAGAAGGAGAAGATCATCCCAAAGAAGATTGGGACTACACAAATCTATTATAATTCTTCTGTTGATAGCTGATACAGGCCTGTTAATTTTAATAAAGGAGATCATGTGTTACTATGATGTTTTTTTTTCAACATGTATTAAAGATATTTGGTAGGGAAGATAAGATATATCTGAGTTTCACCCACCCTATCCTGATATTTCATAGAGTTTTCAAGGTGTCATACCACTTGCATTAACCTATGATGTTTGACCAGGTACATGATATCTTCCATGTATCACAGTTTTGGATGTATATGCACGACTCATCATGTTTTATCGACTAGGGTGATATGGTCATCGATGATAGAGATACCATTGGGGAATACCCATTAGATATTGAGTATTGGTAGGACTGGATCCTTCAGTGGTAATAAATACATATAGTTCATGACCAGTGGCTACACAAGAATCTATAAGAGATAAAATTGGAGAGGGAGGCTTATATTATTTCTCAATATCCACATCTCTTTGTGTAACCCTTGTTTTTTATTTTAGAAATGTAAAGACCCATGGTGGGGAGAACATAATGAATCATATTTTTCATATAGTATTTTTTGATATAGTATTTAATATTTTCAAGACTAGGTGCTGAGATGGAATACGATTCAAAGGACCGGTATTCCCAAAATAAATGTTTGAAATATATTAAATAGAATAAATGAAAAAATTTCCTACAGATGTGTAAAAAATTACAAAGGTGGTCCTAGATCAGAAATATGAGGGAAATGTTGAGTTCAGATTATGAGGTTACCCTAGGTTTGATATAAAATTAGTCAACATGGGTTTTTAGGGAAAATCCATCACTTGAATGAAATGAATAAAATAATGATTTTTTTTTGAATTGATGTAGTGAAGAAGTGACCTAATTATGTTTCTTTAAATTCACACTTGTTGAAAATTCAAATGATTAGATGCAAACCCTTCAAATTGTTGAAGAGCCTTTGCAGAGTGTGTAATGAAGTTTTGTTGGTGGATAATGATAGGATTGAGGATCAGCAACCGAATTAGGATGTAATTGAAGTATCATTCCAACTTATACAATACCCCATCATTCATTTTCAACGATTGATCTTAATCGTGGAAGGGTGGTAGTTTTGTTTTTTTTCATTCCCCGATCATGATTCCTATGAAAAACATGGATTAATCAACAATCGGATTGATCTGTAGATCATGTATATTTATAGGATGGGATTATTATGGGGATATTTTAGAATAATTACTTTGTATTTATGATTTATTTATTGATATTATCACAAAAAAATCAATATTGAAAGAAACATCAATCAACTTTAGTTCCTCTCATTTGTTCTTGTGATTTCACCCCTAGTTCTTCATTCATTGTTTTAAATTTACATTTTGCATGAGGATCAACATATCCTGGTAAATTTATCTCTACTCCCCGATTTATTAGTATAATGATCTTATAATATAGAAATGGTATCGGTATGACATGATGGTAGTACGACGAAAGAGATTGCGATCGATCAGATGATGTAGGTACCCAATTTTTATATTATTTTGCACAAAATAAATAATGATGGTGATCCCATTTTTAAAATGGATAGAAGGACCAATTTTTTTTATTCGTTCATGCCATGTCTCTACATCGCCCGATATAAATATTTCGGGCAAAGAGATCACTGGATCAAAGTTCTGAGCATTAGAAAGGATGTAAAGAACCAAATACGGTTTTTTGAACATCTTCATTACACAACATATAATATTGATCTACATGCATTTTGGGGGGCCCCTTTTAGAGGATAGAGTTTTAGGTAGGTGTTAAGGATCACAATACATGTGTTCTTATCACATGACATGTGACCATCCCTGAAAAATCATCTTGTACCGAAGAGGGTACAGAGAAATGGGTTGGACTACACAGGTTGGAACACATTGTGTGATTCTGCACACAAACACTGCCTAGACCAAGTACAGAGGCTAAGTTGTGTACCAGTACGCTGGAACATTTACATGGTTAGGTTCATGTACTATAACACTGGTATACTCCAAGAGTAGGCTACATTCCATTAAATTATTCACATACATGAGAAAGAGAGATGAGTCATTTACATGGGTAGGACCCGAGGTCATGGGACACTGCTTGTGACCTCTACTATATGTAGTGTACATAAAATACTTGGATTAGATCCATTTTAAACAGTATCTTGGAAATATTTCATTAGGGTTTAATTCTATAATACTTCCCTTGAGTGTTGATATGGAATCATCTCTAACTACTAGTAATGTGATCCCTGCAGCAGAATTTCTGGAATAGAGTTGTTTGAATCCCTCTGAGAGGACTATATTGAGATACTCTATTTATCTTCATACCCTAATTGGGGATAATAGTATCATCTTGACCAAAAGTACATGGGTGATGATCCTCTAAATAAAAGTTTATTCTCGATTGATTCTTTTTATCACCCCATGATTATTTTAATGATACTCATCTATTTATCATATTCTCTTCAAACCATCATTGTGGACTTATAATGACAAGATCAGATGAGCAGTAACTATTACACAAACTTCATTGGTGCTCTCAGACTTGGAAGTGTGCTCTCCCAGATTATTTTTTTTGTGGAACCTTCTAGATGGAATCCTATGATGGTGTACTATGGTTTTGATATAAATTTATACTATTTGACTTTGTTAAGAATTTTGAAATATTATTCTTATATATTTTGTATACATATAGCTATATAGAGATGAATGTATTTTCTTTTTTCACATGCTTTATGGTTTCAAGGCTTCCTACAGACTGTTTTTATACTAACTTTTGTAAGGAATTTCCTCACATGTGTTTATTGTTTCGTTGGTGGTAGACCTTTTGATAGAGTCCTCGATGGACTAGGACCAAACGGTGCTTAGCGAGACCAGATATACCATGTTTTGTTCTTGTGGTATTCTGACATTAGTCCAAGTTTTAATTTCATATTGGAATTTAGTTTTAGAATCATGGTAGTGGGATGGTATTTGGCCCTGTTTAATTTTCTTTACTACCTATCATACTCATGTTGTGGGACTTAGATGTATGCATGAATTATGTTTCAATTTTTTTACATTTCTACGTTTTATATGATTGGATATGTGTGCATGTGTACAAATACATATCCTAAGGCCAACCATGTCAGTGATATGACTTCACAGCTCTATTCACTAGCCCATATCATATTGGACAAAGGCTTGGGGAGTCACGACACCATCCCCATTCGTATAGTTCAGGAAAAACTAAACTAGTATCAGTTTTTCTTAGAAACTTTATATCAAAAAAAAAATTATAATAATATGTTCATTTAACATATCTAATAAATGGTGTCTACCCTGGAAGCTATTATAAAGATAAAACAAAATATAAACATTAAAAAATCATTTTGATTCTAACTTCTCCAAAATTCATCTATATTTATATTTATTCCAACAAAAATAGAATTGGAAACTTCTTTCGAATCCTCCTTGAAAAACATTTCTATCATCCTTTGGCATACTTTTCATGTGATAAGTAAATATATTTTCCCACATGTGAACTTGTAAGACCATACTGAAACTAAATTCATTGATCATTCACATTTCAATTTTTTTCTTCATCTATTTAGAGAACTCATTAAAAAAAATTCTTTATCCCCTACAAAATTTATATTATAAAGATAAAAAGTTGAACTATATATACTTAAGTTCATATTTTTCATGCATATGTTTCTATCAATATTCCCTTTAGAGAAATTAAAAATTTTCAACATACTATCATATTTTGAGTACCATGAAAATTGATATTATTTAAAAATATAAAAATATTTCTTTAACATAAAAACCTCAGTTACATATTTTTGATGTAAGAAACAACAAGGCTGATAAAGAAAATAATCATACACAATATCTCTATTTAAAAATGATGACTTGACATCTATCAAATAATCTTTATAACAATTATGTGTAGCTACTACTAAAAACATTCATATAGTTTCCAATATCCAAATGTGGGAAATGTTTCTTCAAATTTTATACCATCCACCAGTGAATAACCTTTCAAATCATTTCTTTATTTATTTCATGAAACATACATATTTTTATTTAACTTATTTATGAACCCCCTATCTACCCCAATAATATTATTTCTTTAAATACATGGAATAATTTCACCGGTTTTGTTCTTATCAATATGATATAACCCATCTTCCATAGAACCAACCTATTCTCTTTTTTTCAACTACTAGTGAGATAAATTCATGTACCACCTACGAGATAAGTGATGTATGATTTTCTAATAAAACATTTCTTCTCTTATAATCTATAGATTTTTGATTTCCAATAATACTCTCATATTCAAATAATATTTATATGGAACATAATTTTAGAGATTTTCTTTTAGTCTCAATTTCATTAGAACATGGTTTTTCTAAATCCTTATTTACCAGTTCTGTCTCACATTCAACTTTACTTTTTCATTCTCACTAAAAATATTCAAATTAGCATAAAAAATATTTTCAAAAAAAATTATTAAGAGTGATTGAATTTTAATAACTTCCACATCATATGAATCGCCTATGTTTTTTATACATTAGTTCTAAATAATTTAACTTATTCTGTTTGATGAATATCCCATGAAAATTCCTTCCTCATATTTTTCATCAAAATATACATGATCTCATCTTTTGTTATTTTTTAAGTATGGACTCCAAAAAACTGTGATTCATTTCACTGAACCTTTTTTATACCACTATTTATATGAATTCAAATTGAAATATAGACATATGAAGCATCTATTGTTTACATGTAAAACATTACTACTAACTTCAATCAAAATATAAAATGAAATTTTATACTAAGACAAGAAATTTATTCTTATTTTTAGAAACTTGTATTTATTTTCATTCCACCAGTACATTTTGTTAATGTCTATATGGAGAGAAAAATTGATGTCTGATTCCATGTTTCATTAAACAACATTCCATGGAATTGAATGTGTAATCCTTTCTATTTTCAGTTCCAAGAATGGTTACATAAACACCCATTTTCTATTACTTTCCCTTCAGAAAAAAAATATAAATTTCTACTTCATGAAATTTATACTTCATGAATATATTGTTGGTCAATCATTTCAAATCATCAATAAAAGTGATAAAAAATCCTATTTCCTTGATTTATGTCTCATTGATCCAAAAATAACCAAGTGAATAAGTTTAATGAGTACGAAAGACTAAATTTAAACTTTCTTATGGATTTTACCTTTTTATTCTATTTCTAAAAAGTTATTAAACAAAATATTCTTTTTTTCAATGGAGGAATGTTTTTTAAAACATCATCTTTCAAACATTGGTTCTCAAATTTTTGGCCAAGATGCACACATCTTCAATAACCCAACTTTTTTTGTCTTTAGTAAACATGAGTAAAAAAAATTTAAACATCTAAAATTATGTGGTTACAATAATATTTCCTAAAAGTAACAATCTTTCCATCATTAAAATGAGGGTTGATACTCAATATGTTGTGTTTGGGCCCACCAATATATAAGACATTATTATATTTCTATTCCAGAGATTCCATCTAATAATTTACTATTCTTATAATCATCAATATGTTATCATTTTGGAATGTAGGTACTCTTCCTTTATGGTTTTGAACATGTTTCGTGATTTTATTTATCATTTCATATGTGACTATCAACCAGTATCCGAAATCCACAGTTTGTTCCATTTTCTATCTTGTAGAGCTTTCTCAACAATAATTTATCTTTCATCAATTTTATTATTTCTTCACACTGTTTCTTTTCAAAAATAAGTAACTTATCATGGGAATGTGGTCAACCATTCTACAGCAAAGTGAATTGGTTTGTCACATCTTCCTTAAGCATTCTCTAGGCATCCAAACTGATTTGTCAATGGGAACATTTTGGAATCTTATGATTCATGATTTCATTCTTCTCATATCTTGGGAATATTTCTCACCTATCTTACACTATTACTCCCCATTATTTTATTCATATTTTCATGAAGTTTCATGTTATGAAATCTATTATAATAGTTGTTCCCATAATATCAACAACACCAACAAAAATCATTGAGTGTTTATTTTCTATATAAGTATGATACTTCTTTATAATCTTTTTCATGGTTCAAAACATATTTCTATTTCCCCAAAAATTTGGAAACATTCTTACATGTATTATCCTTAACATTTATTTGATGTCATTAATTTCTCATATCTAATCTAAATACAAGATTTCCAAATATTTCTCTTTAACTCTTGCTGGGTTATTAAAAATAGATGTACTTTTACATTCAGTTGGTGAATATTTCAATTTGTTCATGGGATGATATTTCTCATTAGATTGGAATGTTTCATCTTCTAACACTGAATCTTTGTTGAAATTTTTATTCATATTTATTAAGAAAAATTTAACCTCCATAATTTTTTATTTAAATTTATTAACATCATATTCCTTAACAATACATTTCTTACTCAAATCATCTACTATATTTCTATATTTAAAAACATGTATTTTATTGTTTATGATCCCATAGATATACTCCTATTACCTTTTAAAGACATATTTCCTTCAACTTTTGTACATTATACATACATTATTCAACATTATGATATATTTATTGAGTTGTATATCTTTTTCAAGCCATATAACAAGTTATGATCTCTGCTAATACCCTATATATAGTTCTTCACCTCCTTCTTCTTATCCACAATTTAAAAAATATTAATTTTTTATATAATTTTCAAATAATATTATGAAATTATCTATATATTCATATTCAAAATAACTGTTTTTATAAGATTCAGAATCAACATTCTTACAGAACATAATTTTTCTATTTTCAGTGATTTTTTTTTGCAACCAATGGATTTCTTATATTCTATTTAAGTTTCTTTTACAATTGTTCCACTAATTTGTTTCTTCAAAATGATCTTTATATTCTCCAAAATTCTTGTTAGGATAGTTCATGACTAGGTTCCCAATATATCCACACCAAAAAATATTTACGTGAAAGTATGACTCCGTAACTTCTTCAACATCATTGGTATTTTTTAGAGAAAAAAATCATTGAATTTTCAATCATTTATCATTTTCATTTTCTTGTGAATTACTATGATTAAAAATATTACTATCTTAGATTTTATAAATTCTAATATATTTAAAATAAATTACATTCTTGATCTACTTTTGGAAGAATTAATCTTTCATAACCTCATTAGAAAAAAAATATTTATTTAATCCATCTACAGATAGATCTTCATTATCTTCTAAAGTTTATATTTTATAGTAAATCCTATCAAGAATGTTTTTAATGAGGTTCTTGATAATGAAATAATTTTCCAAGATTTATCAAAATTCATTGGTGTCACAAATAACTTCATTAACTATTTTAAAGTATTCATCAATAGTATTTTCATATTTTATTCTGATATCCTCAAACTTATTTACACATATCTATAAATTTGATTCCTTTAATTTATTATTTCACTATAAAATACTTATAATTTTATATGTGGGTAATTTAATATTTTTGGGGCCCATAACATGTATAGAAATATTCTAGGAAAAAGGAATAATAATAAATCTTATTTATATTTTGTCTATCTTAATATTTCTTTTTCTAGCAAAATAAATAGGGTCATATTTCTCAATAGGTGGAAACCTAATAGTTACATCATTAATAAACCGCTATTAAACTGGAATAAGATTAGGTATCATTATATTGTTCAAAACATGGTAAGAAATTCAATAAATGGTTTGTATACATATAAAATAGATTAATTAAACATTTTCCATTATAATAATTTAATATGGGATCATTTTATCACATACCACAAGAAGATCTATAGGATCAATCAACCACTAAGATGGGGGTGAATCATTGCTTTAATATTTAAAATTTTCCATGATTTAGTAAATTTAAAACCTACAGCTTGTTAAAGTTATTTTTCTATAAATTTTTTTTATAACAATGTCACATACATGAAATGATATGAATTTAAACATGTATTGAAATATATACAGGGTTCAAACTTAGTGTAAGAACCCATATCCATCTATTGGAGACTCTCATTAGTCCATGGAAATTTACTAATCTATGTAAGTGAATAAAATTCATGGAAAAAACTATTATACTCTTTATATGTCATAATAAGAATTATTGTAGTGACTCTTGTCAGTAAAAAAATACTTTCTTCTAAAACTAAACCAATTTTGTTTTAATATTTTTAAATTTCTCACCCAAAATTTCATCTAGAAAACTACATCTGATTCCCACCATCTAATAATGTTTATCTAATTACCACCTCATCTACTGAAATCAACTCCATATGGTGTGCCTCATAAAAAAATACACATTATATATTAAGTTGTGTTCTTTACAATGAGAAAAACCACTGCACTTTAAAAATCATCATGGAATCTTTTTCCAAAAAAACAATGACCAATTTCTCTAAACCAAAAACTATTTAGGATGCTCCGATCCAAGAAATCTATGTTAACTTTCCTCAACTTGATGTTAAACTCATTTTTAAACTCATACTATCATAAAATCTTCAATGAATCATATTTTCAAATTCCTGAAAATTTAAATTTTGGTTATACTTTTCACCCCCTTCATATAGGTTCTCCCAATGTCAAAAATGTGAATTTTCATTTTCAATTTCCTGCTCACAAAAATTACAAATTCAATTAGTCCTTCTTATTATAAAATGTGTTGGAGGATTCTCAACTCATATAGAATATTAAAGAATATTCATAACACGTCATTAAATCTTCTTCATCCACATTGATTCTTAATTCTTCCAAGAATTACACGTCAATGAAATAATTGAAAATTTATTAATTATAGATGGATGGGAATACAATTTAGGAAAAAAAATAATCACCATTATTAAAATGGTTTTTCAAATGTTTATGTAAATACCCAAAATCTACATACGGCGGAATGTTTATTCAGTAACATCATTAAGATAATTTCACCTGATTAAAGCCTCCAAATATCCACTTTTCTTTATCTGGCAGACTTTATCTAATGATTTCATCCAGTCCACATTCCTGATGTCATACTTTTTAAAAAACTAAATACTATGAAAATTATATCCAATAATATTATGATTTCTTTTCCCAGTGATGTTTCTTATATGGATGTTTTTCTAAAGTAATTTCATCATCATAAATTATCATAACATTCTGCCCTCCAAAATTATAAAACATGTAATAATAACTTTCCATGTTGAACATCATAAAAACTATTTTTATAAAATCTATATTTTTCTATGAAGTTGGTTGTCTATATTTTTTAAATTTCTTAAAGACATCATTCACATGAAAGTTTCTCTTTTTTATTTTCTATATTTTATTTAATTCATTAGTTAATAGTGAATATAACTTTGATTTCTTTCCCTCTGGATTCTGATTCTCGTTTTTTGGACTTCTCCCATTATTTTCTTTGTTCATACCCATACAAAAACCAAGAAATTATTTTTTTAATTATTTACCAGGGTGGCTAAAAATCAACAATATTAAGAAAATGTCTTTATATTGATTCAAATAATTATTTAAAAATATCACCAATGATAATTTCATGAAAATATCGATCTGATGGTAATTTTCCATTATAGCATGTCTGGTGAGCTTTTTCTAGTAACAAATTTGATATACTAGTTTTCACAAATAATTTGATCATGTTATTTTCATTATGAAACAATTATCTCAAATACTTTGATCATGTTATTTTCAGTATTTGAGAGAATTGTTTCATAATATTAGAATCATATTATTTTATAAGATTGATTCATAACAATGTTAATAAAAAATCATTACTTCCACTAAAAACATGATACAAATTTTGGTAAAAAATCCCACAAAAGTCCCACCTACTAACAAAAACATTCATAATAATTTTTTAAAAAAACTTATTTATTAGGGAAACATCCCATTGGATATTCATCTTATAAAAGATTATAATGGTTCCAATCTTAATATATCATCCCAGCCTCCTATACTCTATAATGATCATTGACTACAGATAACACAAAGTTAAAATTTTAGGGTATATTATTGCTCTACTAATAATGTAATATTTATATATATATCATATATTAATAAATAATATATAAATATTCCATATATTTTAAAACCTAAATACACTCTAAATTGAAAAAAAATCAACTAGTCTATAAAGTATTTAATAACCTATGAATTTACATGGCTCATGTGATTCTATTTTCTAATAACATTATAAATAGATCTACTACAATTTCCTCTATATCCACACAATAAATCATTACAAACCCCCACACAATTATTTATTGAATAACATAGTTTTTTTCATTATAGTTTTGGTAATTTGGAGAGACTTGAGATCCTCAACCTATGAAATGACTTAATTATAGTCTTAGAAAATCCAAATTTCTCTAACAATACTGAGAACATCCCAAGGTTTACTGTGAACTATTTTTTTTCAAATACCATCCTTTATAGCATGTGATGAAAAAAATATACTATAGATCTATTTTCAATTCTTCTATACTAGTTTTTTAAAAATCTTCATAGTTATAACTCATAAATTTATTGAAAACAACAATTTAGATTGAGATCACTTGTATTACATTTCGGTTTGGAAACCATCCTCATTGTAACAATGTACAATGTGATTTTATACCCCTATAAGGACCAAGAAAATTTTTATATATATTCAAAAGTACATAAGGATTCTATTCATTTAAATCCATTGACATGTCCTAATTTGAATTATATTTTATTATTTTTATAAATTTATAAGAGAACTAAAATCATTTAAAAGATTTGTGGTAATTGAGATAATCATAAAAAATAAACCATTTGAATTCTCAAATAAAATCTAGTGGTATTGAGAATTGTTGTCTCATGAATATATGAGTTCAACAATCCCTATTCAATATAGTAATAATGATTTTTTAGTTTCTTGTATTTATGTAAAAAATGGAAATAGATATGTTGATTATTTCTTGTACATGAAAAAATTAAATTAGTTGTAACCTATTAAATTGTTATGAGATAAAGTGTCCAGTCCCAGGTTTAGATAATATCGGTCATTACATATCAATAAAATTTATATAATGTTCATTGAAAGTTGATTAAATTAAATTTTCTGGGATTATCCACCTATATGTGGGGATTAATAAAAATAAAGAAACCTCCTAATTATTTCAAGTATCACATCATCTATGGTGTTAACTGGTGAACATTCCCTAAATATAAACATTCTAGAACTGTTCACATGATCCCACTATTCGTTTTTCTACCCTTGATCCACAAAACTTTGTTATATAAAGTATGGACCAAGTGAAGGGAAGGGAAAATATTTGGTAGTGATTGGAATGATGTTCACATAATTATGAAGAGAAATTGTAAAACCTCATCCCAAACCCATTGGAATTCCATTACCTCATAAAAATATAATAAAAATATAAAAAGATTAATGGGAAAGATAATATTTTGAGCATGAATCATCCATCAGGAATTATAAATGGTTTATTTTTACAGAACCATGGACTTTGAAGAATCATGGTGGGTAAGAATAATAAAAATATAAGAATAATAATTTAATTTTATTAAAATATCAATTAACAAAAATAATTAAATGGAAGTCTTATACTAATTTTTTTTCTAGATTCAAATCCCCAAAAAATCTCATCATTATAATGAGATAGTCCATTTCGTTTTATTGGTATAAATAATTTTATCCTAGAATTAATGCATTCAATGTGTTTTTTCTTCTTGTAATGGATTGATCATTTGGATCTTTCCATTTAGGAGGCAAGATTCCTAGTTTTTTCATCTATTATTTATTCAAATAATTCATTATCTCTAATCTTCCTTCAAAATATTCCTTATATTATTTCATGTAGTCAATGATATGAAAATATCATAATTGTATATGACCTTTGGATTCATGGAACAATGACTTGATTCAATTTATTTTGATCATTTAATTCACATGTGAAATATAGTTCATTTGGATTTTAAAGAACATAACCCTTATGTATCAACCTATACTTTGTTAATACTCCATGTTTTATATCATTTCTCCTATACCACAACTACTTTTTACATGGTACAATATACTTATCGCCATATAGAACATCATCTCACCATACTCACACCACAACATAAGCATATTACCCCTAACTAAAAAACCATGTCTATGGAATACCATGTATCCCGTGGTTTTAAATTTTTACAATATCTCATCCCCTTCCTATCGATCAAATCACAAGATTCATTCATCTTAATAGAAAATTTTTCATTGATTTTTTTACCTTAACATAAATGTAATTACTATAATTTATCTCAAAATGTACTAAATTACCACTTACACGTCTCATTTATGGCCATGAGCATATTATTATTCCCGAATAAGTTTAAAATATTACATAAAATATTATTATTAAATTTAACTAATTACATATCCTTCCTTACCATAGGGAAGCCATAAATATATCTTCTTTTTCAGCTACATTAAATATAAAATATGAAAAGGAACAACCATATCAACCCAAATTTATGATATGGATACTCTTACATATAAGCAATATATTATGTATAATTAATGAAAATAGTGGGAATATTTTTTAGGAAAAATTAAAAAACATTATGAATCATATAGAATTTTCATAATATCTTATGTATCACCTTAATCCTAACATAAGGTTTTCTCCCATTTTCATTATCAAAAAGTATAATTAATAGAATAACCCTTAAAAATGATTTTCTAAATTTTCAAAAACTGATTCCTTTGTACTCTTATTATCATCTTCTATGATCCTTGATTCATATCAAAATTCACATGAGGGGACACATTATAAATGACTCATATGAATAGTAATTTTATAATTTTAGTAATCTTTTAAAAATTATTTACCTTTATTTCGTACTTTTATGATCTTATGAAATATATATTAAACATAAAAAATCCTAGAAATTAAGTTTTTACTAGACAACAATATATGAATTTTTTAAAAAATCAATTAAAATTAAAAAATTTGTCTATTTTCATTATAATTTTCAAAATAGTTCTATACAAAATTTACAAGATAATTACCCTTAAGATATAAAAGACATGTGGATTAATCAATTAAATTAAAAAATAATTATATTAGTTCTATAACTTCCCCCACACATAAACATTTCATTCCTAGTTAATCATATAAGACCATGTTCAAAACACATTATAAAGTCATCATTTTTGTCCCTTTTCAATTATGATTTTCTTTAAAATATAATGATTTCTACATGAATAAAACTACATAATCCTATTCTATTCATAGAACATTAATTTTACCTCTTGTTAATTCTAGGATAATTTTTTAACCTACCTTTATGGTAATGTATCTCTCTTAAATCAAGGCCTCTTATATGACTTTTTTCCTTTATCATGTTCAAGAATGACTTAATTTTTTTTCAAACTAATATCTCCACTCCAGAGAGTCAAACAATTATTTAATCATGAGTTTATAACATGGCTTATTCTATAGGTAAGCATTTATAGGTTCTGATATTAAAATATATAAGGAATAATTAAGGGTATTGAATCAAATATATGAAAAAATAATGATTTCTAGTTTAAATTGAATAATTATGTCCTCAATCTCCCCCTTAGAGAATATTCACCACCGAGCATAATATGATTTGGATGGTATTTCCACACAATAATAACTTTTTTTACAATAATTTTTATTCTTATATATACTTGTCCCTTGGTGTTTTATATTATTTTTTAATAATTTTCATGTCAATAATAAAAAGATTTATATAGTGACTATAGAAAAGAATCTTTGGTCTTCAACCAATTTTTAAAAAAATTCAAAAAATTTGAAGGTTTTCTTCTTCCATCATTCCAGACATGATGCTTCTCTATAGATCTCCTCACAAAAGTTTCCCTCACACCTTAGTACCACTATGATCATGAATTTACATATATATGTGGGTGTTTAATGTAATGACCCATTATTTGGGTACCATTAAATTAATTCTATCTCTGATAGCTTCTGTCATATGGAAAACCTAAATAATATATCTTTAGAATAAAACAATCACTATATATTAAAATTACAATAAAAATACAATAATTAATAAATATAATGAATAATTCAATTAAAATAATTACATATTGTTATTTTTCATTATTTTGGAATAACCATTTAGAAAAGAAGGTATTCTATTTTACCATAACAAAATTGTTTAGAATTTTAAAATATAAATTTAAAAAAAATGTTTAGAATTTTAAAATACTGAACTAATTTTTTGATAAATAATTTCAATATTATCTTAGGGTTAATTTTTCATATATTTCTAAAATAACCTATTTTTAGGTGAATACTTAAAAATATATTGATTTTGTTGACATCCTCAGTTTTATAATATAAAAGATTATAAACCAATTTTTTATATAATATATATATATAATATAATATAAATCAATCAAAAATACTATATTGAATTTATATAACCCATGGTTTATGTTTTGGAAATATAAATAATTTCTTTCTCTGTAACATATTTTTATTAGCCTATATTAAAAACTAGTTTCTATCACATATTGAAATTAAAAGAATGGATTTAAAATTTTAGATGATCATGTTATTATTGTTTAATATGGGTAATTTCATTTCTAGTTGTAAAATAATGTTTCATTGGATTAAATTTAATTACTATGATATTTATAAAATTATTATTTGAAAATTTTATTTTGTCAACATGGAGTAATTTTTATCCAACAAAATAAAAAAAATAAATTCTCAAAATTTTAATCTAATATTATGTAAAAACCATTTATATAGAAACATTAACACTCATTCAATTAGTTTCCAACTCTAAATGATATTAAAAATACATTATGTCAAAAACAATATTTTTCAACAAAATAGATTTCTATATATTGAATGTTTTAATTTAAAATTTAATCTTCTCTGATTTATAAATTAAAATAGAATATATTGTGTGTAAAATTATTTTCAAAGAATAAAATAATTTCTATAATATTAAAAATATATTTTTAATTAAATATAATTTTCTTGGGTAAAAACTAGTAATCAAGCTTAAAAAAGGTAAAATTTAAAAAATAAGTGGTAAAATGGTTGAAAAATGTTTAAAATATGTAAAACAATCTATGGTAGAGGGTTATTCAAATTTATATCATATCATGATACATTATTTATTACTTTATAACCATTTACCCTTGAATAGGGTGTTTTGATTGTTAAAAAGATTAGTGTTTGAAAATTCCCATTTTGTTCACTTATAAAAAGAGATCACTTCTGTCCAATCAAAGATACACATAACCTTATAATGTTCCTAGAAAAATACCAAAAATTCCACTCCTAAAATTAAATTAAATTTTCTAAATCCCATGGTCAATAGAATATATCCTAATTCCCATAATTCTAAGGAGTTCGTCGAAAATTAGTTCAAGGTCTCTATGTACTTATTACTTAACCAATTCATTTTCTACTTAAAATTTATCTTCCAATACTAAAATAAATATAGTGGTGTAATTAATTCATTATAATCAGTATAGTTAATTTTTATCATATTAATGAAACTATAAGTATTTATTATTTTCCATCCACAGAAAAAAATAATGTCAACCGTTCATTGTGTAAACTACAAAATTCATGATATATCATTTTTCATTCTTCATCTTGACTTTCATTATTTATACACACCAAATAAAATATTATTCACAATTTTAAAATAATTTATACAATATCATTACAATTCTTTTATAATGATATCATATACTTCCTTAACCATACTCAGTAACTGAGGTATAACATTTTCATGTTTGTTTTTAGTATAACAACCTACAAAAAAAAGCAATGAAATATATCATACATAAATATGGGAAGATAAAAAATAATATTATTATATGTAAATAAGAAAATAATTATCATTTTATAGTTAAAAAATTATTATATTGAAAATTTTACTTATTATGAAGATAATATCATCGTTCACTAAAATTACCAAAATTAGCCAACATAGATTCAATTTTCATGAAAACATTAGAAAACATATATAATAAATAAATATAATATGATAATAAATTTTTAATATTTAATGAAACTTATAAGAATGATGAACCTAATAAGGCATCTAATAATATTAATTTCATTATTCACGATGTAAATTATATCAGTATATTAAATCAGGAACAATGTATGAGTTTCTTGTTTCCGGTTTTTAATTTATTGAGACATAATTCTTATTATAAAACATGTTTTTCATGGAATGGTGTATCTAGTTACACTATAATATTTTCAATCATGTTCCTCTAATCATTAATTTTATTTAATTTTTCATTTCAAATCAAATCCTCTATATGGTTTTGATTAGAATGTTTCTCATATAATAAGTGTTCTTGCTAACATATTTTTTCATTCATCGAGTTAACAATTTTATTATTGAAATTTATCTTCTAATGTTTTATTTATTCAACATAATGAATATTATTTATTTTATTTTCTCCTTATTTATGGAGAGTTATATATCCTCTTTATATCCACATTATCTGATGATTCTCAGCTCAAATATTATGTTATTTAAAAGGATATGTGGTATAAAATCTTATTTCGTGATACATAATTCATGTTATACAAAACTTTACAAATATATTTTATATAAATTTATTATTTATTATATTGCATAATGAATTATTATTTTCACATTATTTGATTTTCAATTTCATTCACATTTTCATTTAAGGGGCTTTGATTTTAATATTAATCAAGTCATATAAAAATTCAAGACAAAATATATTTCTTCTTGACTTATATGTTTTTTTATTAATTGTGATATTATAATACCACTTTTATTACCCCATTTTCTTTTTCCAAAGTTAATTTCTATCCTTCTCAAGCCAGGTTTCTTCATTTAAGATTTATCATATAATTTATTAAATAACTATTGGGAGGTGATTCCTTTTTAGAGAATCATATGTTCATGAATTAGAATTATATTAATAATAATTTTTGTTAGTTAAAGGATGTTTGAGTAAAAGTGAAAGAAATGATACAAAATATTCTCCAATGGTAGTAGGTACATTAGAATATTGAATCTAGTGATGGAACTAAAATAGAGCATTGGGAGGTTTGGGAGTATATAAATTTTGATAGGAAACATATATTTATATCCTAGCTTAACATGTAATGTATAATAATCCATGTTCTCAAGAGAGAAGGTTTAAAATGGTTTATTGGTTGTTCTTGGTATTTATGTATGTGGTAGATTTAGTGAAAAGTGTGGTTAATGTGATCAATTGGTAATTTATTCGAGAGATGAGATATAAGTGAGCATTAATTTTCTTTGTAATATATTTTCACATATAATCTTATATTCATACTAAAATAAAGTAGTCGTGTGGTTTCATCTATGTACATAAGAAATAGTTTGAATCTTGTTAAAAATTGTTTTCTTTCTCTAATTTATGATATTTTCATTATATTTTTTACAAATGAATTTTTTTCCATTACATTGTATATTTTTATTGGTGTTTGTGTGAATATGGGTTTTTTTGATGAGTAGGTGTTAGTGACTACGTACTTTTGGAACACTCAGTTGAAGGTGAAGATAACATATGAAGATTAAAATTTCTATTATGCTACAAATGTGATCAAATGTTTTTTTATTCTTCCAACATAACTTCATGTGGTTCATCAATAGTATATGTGATATTTTTTTTCATGAAATATTTCATATATGTGTTCCCCTCAATAAGTTGTATTATATCTATGTCAATTAATTATGTGGTTTATCACACCATTAGCAAAATTATCAAGAAATTAGATGGAGTAACGATCCAAATTTATAAATTTTATGGATTATAAATTATCTTATAGTGAATTAATATTTAATACGACCAAATATATAAAGACTTTAAGTTTACCTTTTATATATTAAATCCAATGTTGATGGAGAAATAGGAATGAGATCAGTCAGATATGAATGTGATTACTCTGGTTAGTTTGTACCATGTAGGTATTTTTTTTATTAGACATTTAGAATAAGAATACTAAAGTAGATGTTATAAATTTATTGTTGTACATGTATGAAAAAAATGATCAACCTAAACATTTTTTTCATGATTTAATGGTTCCTTTAATTCATTTTATTATTAGGAAAAACAGTGAAGGATCATTCGAATGAATACAACATTATTCTTGGGAATATCCAATTAGTAATGTTATCGTTTTATAATAATGTATGGGAATTGCTTTTATTTTATTCACTAATAGAGAGATATTATGAAAAAAAATGTTTCAGTTAGATGATTCAATGGGAAAAAATATTGTGTTTGAAAATTCATGAAATATAATACACAATGAAGAACATTACTGATGGAAAGTTCATGAACTACCATACAATGAGCTTAATAATGATGGAAGGAGTTAGTCACCTAATCAAAAATGGATTTATTATAAGAATATATCAATAGATAAAAGAAATGAAAATAAATGGGAGAAGATTGAATTAAATTTAAATAGTTTTATCCCACCATGTTTGAAGTGTTGAAATAAAGAAAAAAAATAATGATTTTAAACATCATTAAGAAAAAAAGAGAAATTCCAAATCCACTTATGGTTAAGATTATATGAATGGAACCGATGTTCATAATGATGGGTTACTAAATGAGAAAACACTAGTATAAGCTTGGGTGTTTGAATATGGGTCATATTTCCATTCAAATTGAGTTCAAATATTAATATGAATATATATATATATATAGGAAATATGGAGTGTTTATTATGAGGATAGTGAAATCTTATAAGTCACTAGAAAAGGATATTTCAACATTCCATTGAAAAAGGGATGATTCTTGAAACTACTGAAATTTATCTATATCACTTTCATTAAGTGTATTATTATTATTTTAAGATGTTTGAAGATTATTTCTTTGAAACTAGAATTGAAAATATGGAATGGAATTTCACCTGATGATCCACGGTTTTTAAAAAGTTGTAAATGAAGGGACCCTTAACCTGACCACAATTTAATATTAGAAAACAATACTTAGAACATCATCTTCTGATAATGTAGATTTAGGGATCTCTTGGATCAATCACCTTAGTCATAGGAACATGAATGTAATGAATGATAAGGATATATTTAATCTTGATCACATCGAAATAGAAAATTGTGATTTTTTTTTACTAAAAATGTGAAATGTTGTGTTTTTAAACATAGATGTTTGGACACCCAAGGATGGTAAGTTTTTAATTATATACTATGATGTTTGGGTACCTTCCCCTATTCAATCCCATGGTCGATCCCATTTTATTCTTTCCCTTTTTAATATTCTATAATAAAATTATATATTTACTTCTATAATCATAAATATTATTTATTTTATACTTTTATTCAATAGAATATACTAGAATAAGGGTATTGTTACTAGCTGTTGAGGTGAATATAGATAGAAAATGGTGTATAATGCACCCAAAAAAACTCCAAGAATTTACACTTTAAGGAATGGGTGAGTCATGAGAATGAAGTTCATGAAATCCATAGTTTATTATAGTAGTGAAAACTGATAAATCAAACATTCAAAATTAAATCTAGGAGTATGAAGTGTCATTGATGAAATCATACGGTTATTACGATATATAAACACAACATGATATATATTCTATTCAACATAAGTCCTATATTTGTGGTTGGTAAATAACATCTAGAGGAATTATGGTCTGGAATATGACATAATGTTCATCATCTTAATGTTTTTGGCTGTTTAAAATTTGTTCATGTAAATTAAAAGGACCATGAAAAACATAAATCAAAATCAAAAATATGATTTCCCTGGGCTATAGAGATAAAAATTCTAGATATCACATATTGGATGGTGATTGGGAAAAGATCATCAAAATATGATATGTTGCCTTAAAATAGATGGTTCCATGGAAAGAATATAAAATATAGGAAAAAATATATAAATAAGAATAAACTATAAATATAATGTTTGCTGAGAGTACCAGTAGTTCATAAGAACATGGGAACTTTGATTATGATTCCAAAGGTATCTAAAGTATAGATATAATACCATCAAAAGTATATGAATGATCAAGAATATCAAATGCTGAATTGGGAATATGGAATGTATGGGAAATAGAATTTCATATATTATAAGTTTAGAACTAATAGAAAGAGAAGACACAAGTAGTTCAGTGTAACTTATTCAGCTAAGGATATCAATTAGAATCAGTATTTGAATATATATTATTAAGCATTATTTTAACTCCCTACTCTAAACGGATGCAAGACAACCTAATAATATATAGGATGATACTACACATAGTCACTATAAGGTGTTGGATTCATTGATAATGTATGATATGAAATCATTAATATTCAATGGAACATGATATATTTCTAAAATTATAGAGTGTATAAATGAACATGAGAACAAGTGGGTTTACTTGATCATGGAAGAGGCTATTTAAATTAAAAAAATTAAAAACATGTATCATGTTGAAGGGGTTTTAATAGAAGAAAACTTTAGATTTCAAGGAAAAATTATCATAGATAGTAAAACAATATCCAATCAGAAAAGTGATTTATATAGTTGTATTAGATGATCTCTAATAGGAAACAAAATATGTCCAAGTTACCTTCCATCACGGTGATACATATGTGGAGATTGACATGAAACATATAATCTTCCTACCTGAAATTGGGAATCAAAATTTTATATATATACTAATGAAAATCCAATAAGTGATAAAACAATCTCCATGAAAGTGGAATTTGAAAATCAAATAATTCTTGTCATTATAAGGGTTTATCAAGTTTAATATAGATAATTACTATCACTAGAAGCAATGAAAATATGGTTCATTCATAATAAATATTTTTTATGTGAATTACATACTAATTACAAGACTAAATGTTTGGAAGATATGAATGTTGAAGTGTGATTTTTCCAAATTATTTTAGATGAAAGATCTTAGATAGGAAAGGAAAATCATGTGGAATAATATAAAGAGAGATAGAAAAAATAGGACTTTGGGTATATATTAGAAATATTATATATATAAGGTAATGAAGATATATGGGATTAATATAATTGATCCATTCTCAAACACTCTTGTGAATCAATTCATGTCATCCAAGACACATGAACTAATAGAGAAAGTTGAGTCAATGTACATGGAGATTGTTCCATATGCACCGGTGGTCTGAAGTTTGATTTATGTAATTGTTTTCACTCAAATGGACATTTCCAATTTAGTTGGAGTTGTGAGTTATTATATAAGGGATCTTCCCTAGGATCCTATGTAGTGGATCCTTCATTTTATGAATGGATCATAAGATGAATATCCCTATTTTATGGAGGAAGGTATGTTTATTATCTTTCTATACTTAGACTTCATATGAGATTCAAATATATGAATGAGTATAATAGTTTTAATGTTTATATATGGTATAGGAATAGTTTGTTGGTTGTTATAACACCAAAAGATCATTATTATAAATACATTCGATGTTGAGTATGTAGTTGTAATAAATGATGGTGAATAAATGGTACAATTAAAGTGATTTCTATAGGATCTTGAAAGGAACCAGGAAGGGGGAGTGATTTATTGTGGTACCTAATGTTAAATCCACTTTGATAAAATATCATTTTTCAATATAAAAAAATGAATATTGACATGAAGAATAATTTAATTTTATATTTATTAGAGAAAAAGGATTCAGGGTAATGAATGATAGCTCGAAAACAAAATCTACTAGACATATTCACAATAGTGGTAATTCCTAAAAATTATGTGGTAGTATCAAGCCTCGATATAACTTTGGTATATAGAGAAAAATATCAAGGGGAATTTGGGGACTTAATATTTTTGGATATTTTCTATGGTTTTCCTAAGAAAATGGCTTAAAGTGGGACATTTTTAAGAGGTGAATCCTTGTTCATAGAAATAGAAGTTCTATTATCATATTTCTGTTCAATGGAATTTCAATTAGTAGTAATTGTATCAAATCGATGTGATGTTAAAAAAAATTAGACATTATTCAATGGAAGTATGATGATCAAAAGGTTTCATGAATATATTTTTATAGTGGAGTAATGCTAGGTTTGTAAATTTGTTGATGTTTATTGGTCACTAACTTGGTAAACTTGATGTAAAACTAATGTCTAATGATCTGAGTATTTTGGAGAGTAGTTTAAATTCTTTATTCATCTAGGTTTAGTATTTATATATATGGGACATTTAGTTCAATTGTTAGTTATTTTGATCAACTAAGAATATATTGAATAGAATCTAAGTCGTTGAGTAATAGATTTAATTGTAATATATTGTAAACCTATAATCTTGTAGTTTTAATAAAATTAAGTAGTAGTGTAGTTTCCCCCATGGATGTATGCCACAGTCCGAAGCATATAAAAATATTTTCGTTATATCTCTAAATTTTTTATTTCCATTGAATATTTTACCATTTTATGTTTTTCTATTATAATTAATGTTTTACTGAGGTTTCCATGGGAGGAAGACTTTTTACTGTTAGTATCGTCTAGTGGAAATGTAATTATTGTAAACTCAGTTGAGGTAAAGTAAACATCCAAATATTTGATATTCTATTATGCTATTATAGTTTGTGAACTTCAAGTCGATATGAAAAACATACTTCCAGTTATCTTTCAGAAGTCATGGAGATTAGTTTCTCATGATTTTGTTCATGTATGATTTCCCACAACAATACCGTCTAATATAAAATTCACACATATGTAAGAATAACTCACATTCATTTTAATTGATCAATTTCCTCCTTGTCCAAATTTTCCTTCCTTCCAATGTTTTTATATCTATTTGGGAACTCTCATATGGATTAATTTAGGTATTTTTATTACTTATCCCAACTTTTAAAATTGAAATTTTAATTCCATATCTATGATGTGGGTTTCAAAAATTGTGTTTTCAATGTACGGAAATGTTTTACATATCATGTATATACTTATTATCATCATCTTTATGATTATATATAAAAACTGTATGGATTTTATCTATTTTCCATAATTACATATTAATTAAAAATTAATGATTCAATATATCTCATAATATTTCTTTCATTCATTATTCAAAATGTATTTTTGAAATAAATTGGTGACTTCTTAATTTATGGTATCTATATATAAATATAAAAAGAAATTTATTATTAAAAAATCATTTAGAAGAATCTGTTTCTAATGATTTTTAAATTTATTTCCCTTAGCTAGTGGTTTTATAGAGTATATTATTATTCCATTACTCGATGTGTTTTATTTAGAAGAAGGATTTTATGGGAAATTTACATTATTATAATTCTTTTCAATATAAAACTCTATTATTATTCTAAAAATAATATTTATCTACTCATGGAATCATTGCCTATGTTTTCATAAATATTAAATGATAAATATCTCTAAGAGAATTATTAATCGGTTCATTTATCATTGATAACCAATGATTTAAATATTCATAGATCTTATTCGAATTATATTCCTCTATGAACATTATATATATCATCTCTTTTATTGAAGGGTGTTCACTAATGTTCCATATGTAAATTTATTATGGGTAATTATTAACTTAACCGTATACCCATTTTTTACATTATATACATATAATATGATTTATTATCGTGATTGATGATTACTTTCCTAGGAAGTTACTAAATACCTATGGATAACCATTTATTTTCCATGCATATATAATGTTATTAATATTAATGGAATTATGAATGTTTTCAAAATTTTATTCCATTTGAAAATGTTATTAATGTGATATTCCATCTATGGATTATATGTGATGTGATGAATGATTAATTTCAAGTGAAACTCGGATGTATGGATGATGATGGGTGGGGTCCAATATCACTATCCAATGTATTGGTTTAATATCATTAGGTATGTAAATGAATGAAAATTTTAGTTTCTTTCATGTATAAATGAAATTGTCATCAAGGTGATTTATAAGAGGGTATAATTAAGTTATCACAAAATTTTAGGCATATGTGTGTGGCTCAATAAATTGGTGTTTCCATATTATAATGTATATTACACATTTCTAATGTACCATGATGTTATTTTTTCATGGATCATGTTTATTGGATAATTTTTCCATAAAATATTGATCAATTTATTGTATTATACCCTATTTTATTCCACGACCCTTGTTTTATAATCTATGATGTATTGGGTATGATTTTGTTTAGTATCTATATTATACAAATATTCTAATCTTTTTCTCAGTTCTTATTTTTGATTATTATCACTTATTTTTACCCTTAATGAGAATATAAGATCTATTCATTATAATATTTCTATCTCCCACCAGTTTTAAAGATTAAAAGAGTTAAATTTCCATAAGAGGAATTTATGTGGAGAATATGTGGGAGATTTTGAACACCTAATGGGGATTGAATAATTTCTTATATGGTGGGGAAAGTTTTCATTTTTTTAAAAGGATATGGTATTTTTCATTTAATGTTTTTTCACAATTCTCTGAAAATATAATGAAAATATATAATGTTAATTTATTTTATTGAAATATTTATTTAAAGTCATGTAACTTTGATGGTCACATCTAAGTGCACTATAGTTTGTATTATAAAAGGGTTTATATATATTTATAGGTTAAGGATTTAGTGAAGGACCATTTAAGGGATGAGAAGATGATGTTGATCAAAATTTTATTGGTATGGATAAAGCTCTAGGTTAGTTGAGGTAATATTTGACATTTTAGTTATTGGGATAAGAGAAATTTAGTGAAAAAATAATGGATAAATCAAAGGGAAAATTATTAGTATATGAAAACATCCAGAAATGTAGAAAAATTTAGATTGTTATTTTATTCTATAAATTACATCTATGTATCTATACTAAAAGTGGATGTTGGCTCTAGGAAAAACATATCTATGGATAAAAGCTCTAGAAAATGGATGATTGGGTATTAAATTGATTTTTAACTATTGAACGGTAAATAAGACCAACTACACACTTGGTTTTACTCTCCTAGGGGATATGGTATGGTTAATTCCCATTCTATATAATGAACCATTATAAAAATTTTGAGTATAATTTAAGTTAATTTCGAAAGAGTATCAAACAAATAATTAGATAGGGATAGTCTAGGGTTGAAAAATAAATTCATAGGTTCAACTAAAAGTAGCATATCTTAATGAATATGGTTTCATAGTAGAAAATCTCATCAGATAAAAGACATATTTCAGAATGATGTTTTCATATTCATATTTTTATTATTATCATAACCCTTATATTTTTATTATTTGATCAAAACAACATCATGTTATATAGATTGAGAAACATATGGACCTATAAGAAACAAACACTAATAACCAAATAAGGGAGAACACATAAATTGTTGAGAATTGTTTTTGTAGATATTACAATTGATTATATTACTTCAAAGTCTTACCTATGGTCTGGTGCTTGATTTATTAATTGAAATTTAATATTTATACTATTGGATATTTTCATTAAGGAGTGAAATTTATCAATGATATTTTATTATATACTAAGATATATAAATATTCTATGAAACTTATATGTATTTTACATCGAAAGTGTTTTAATAGAGGTTATGAAATAAATATTAAATGGTACCAAAAACCATGAGAATCGATTTTATAAAAAAAATTATATCTGGGGATAACAATTGAAGATACCATTACTGAGGTATAGATAAATTGTAGGATTAAGATATGAATGATTTTGAGGCAATGAAGTATTGAGTGAGTTTTAAAAATTGAGTTAGACGTCATTGGAAGCATTGGGAGTGATAATTGATTCAAGAACTGTTTTGTCAGATTTCATCATTTATTTATAATATGGTATATAGTTTCTAGTTCTTATATTTATTAAATAAGGATTAATAGTGTTTCATAGTTATTTATAATGTTAATTGTAAAAAGAATTCATGGTTTCATTGTGGTTTAATGTCTTACTTATCCAAATTAATTTTTGAAAGGTATATTTTGGAGAATGTATGATTAGGGAATATAGATACATGATTATATGTTTTTTTGAAAGATTAATTTTTTTAGGTGGGATAATTAACTAGATATAACCTAAGAGAGTATGTTAAATTTCATATTAGATGATATAAAAATGATAAAAATGTTAAAAATTCCCTCTCCTACTTTTATTAGTGAATAATAATTACATTTACAAGGACATAATTTATTTAATGGGGTAGGATGTAATGACTAGAGACCTTGGATACTTTAATTAATATTACGTTCAATATATTATTTCACTTGAAACAAAAACCTAACGCCACACCTGACTAAGAAAACTGTGACATATTAAAATTATATGAAGAATATAATCATCAGCAGATAAAAAGATAATAATGACTTAAAATATTTATACCTTATTATTTTTATTATATTTTGAAGAACTATATATAAAAGTTGATATTTAATTTTCACATAATAAGGTACATTTTCCTAGTTAAATATTTTTTAAATAAGTAATCTATATATATATAAACTAATATTTCAATATTCAATTAATTAGAAAATTAAATGAAGTAAGATTAAATACACGTGAAGTTAAAGAAGTATACGTTTTAAAATAAAATTACCTTTATATTTTTTATTTTATTTTAAAATATAAATTTTTAGTTTGTAATTTCTTAATTTATAAAAAATAACTTCATTATTTCATTAATAAAGTCAATAAAAGTGTATGATGATATTTTGTGATTTTTCTAAAATAATTGATTTGTAGGTAAATAGTGAAAAATATACTATTTTTCCTAATACTGTCAGTTTTAAACGTAATATTTTTGGAAACCATTTTTCTAAGAAAATATTTATAAATTAAAATAAATCATTTAAAAATAATATATTTATTTTATAAATCCCATGATTAATGTTTCAAAAACATAAATAACTTTTTATGCTAAGTGTTTTTATTCACTTATATTAAATCCTAGTTTTCATCACATATATTAATTCAATTTAAAAAATGGATTTGAAATTTTATATCAATATTTTCATATTATTAACTTCTTTATCCATACTAACCCATCGAGATACAGTATGTTAATGTTTGGGGTTGGTTTAATGACTAAGAAGACCAATGTTATTCAACTCTATCAGGGATGACAATGGGAACATAAATACTAATCTTATTATAATTTAATAATAAAATTATGGTTTTTTATGAAAATTTAAAGGATGAATTATTTATTTTACTTATGATTAAAATCTCTTGTCTAGTTGAAAATATTACCAAAATAAGTCTATATTGATTCATTTTTCACAAAAAAAAACCAATAATTATATAATTAATGAATAGTTTATAATTATATATGGTCATTAGAAAATTAAATATTGATGAATAATGTTACTAGTAAGGTATCTATTAAAGTTAATTTTGTCATTTTGGATGTTAATAAATTAGAAGAATGAATCTGAAAAAAGGTAAGGGTTTCTTTTATTACTTTTCAATTTCTTAGAACATAATTTTTATTATAAAGAATTTTTATTTAAAATGATGTATCTACTACCCCTTTAATATTTTCTATCATAATTATCTCATTATACGTGGTATTTAATTTTTCACATAAAATCATATCCCCCATGTGATTTTTATTTGATTGTTTCTAATATCGTATATGCTTGTGCTAACTAAATGTTTTTCCATTGAATTAAAATTTATATTATTGAAATATTTTTCTCCAGGTCTGATTTATTCCACCGAATTAATATTTTTTATTTTTGCCACTTTATTTTAGGATGATTTAAAAATATACCATATAACTTAATTATAAAATAAATCATACTCCAAATATTTTGTTATTTAAAAATATATCTTGGTCTGAATTCCTATTTCATGTGACCTACCTCTTATTATGCACCGATTTAATTTTATATATTGTATATACTACTTATATTTTATGTTAAATTACAAATTTTATTTTGTTAATCGAATTTGATATTAAATTTCATGTCGTTTTAAATTCATTGGATTTTAATTTAAATTTAATAGTAGCTGAAACACAGTTCTTGATTCAAATTCTTTCTTCATGATTCAAAAGATATATATTGGGTTATGACCTTCTAAGTCCCCTTTTATGAATACATTTCGTTCTATAAAGAAAATTTCAACTTTTTTATAGAGAAGCTACTTTGTTTTAGTGGTATGTTCTTATATGGTAAAATTCCTTCCCAAATTAAATATTAATGTTTATATGAATAACTCCCATTACATTTAATAGATCCTTTTCCACCATGTCTGAATTTTCCTTCTCACTAATTTTTTTCACCTCTTTTTTGGTAACTTTAATGTCTATTAATCATTTTATTATCTTACATATCACCACATTCCATAGGGAATATTATTTTCTTATTAACTAAGTTTTTTTTCAATAATATTATTTTCAAATAATTGAATGGTTTAGTGTATAGGTGATAGATTTAATATCTTTTGATAAACATTTTCTATATAAAAATTTTATTTCTTTTTTCAAGACACTTTTATTAGATATTTATTATAAATTAATGTTTTTATATATATCAAAATTAGTTTTTCAACTATTTTGAAATTTAATTTTTAAATGAAACTAGATATTTTTTTCTTAGATGTTATTTATAAAAATAAGATAAGAATTTTAATTTTAAACAATTTTAACAGGAATATATTTCCCATCATTATGATATAGTTGTCCCTTGTTTTTTATTTTACAATGTAAATATTTCTTCATTGTTCTATAATTTTTATTTCAAAAATAATTTTCCAATATGATGGTTATATGAATCATTATTTTCCAAGTAAGAATGCAATATTTATGTAAAAGTGGTGTTCATCTACCTGTTGATTCAGTAACTATGATTTCACAAATGACCAATATGAAATCTCAATAAGAAGAATGATTAATAAATACATTTTTATTGAGTAACCATCCACTGTGTATTAATATGGTTCTTCATGATTAACCAAGATTATATACATCAATTTATTAGGTGAATTATTGACATAATTGAATACAAATTTTGTACGCTTTTTAAATACCTTTATTATTATTATCTTGATCATATTTTATTTTACTAAGAAGTTATATAATTTGTTTGGATATTTATTTATTTCCCAAGGGTAAATAATTTTATGATTTTTGATGAAATTATAAATATTTCCGTACAAGATTTATTTTGGAAAGGTTTTGAAACCGATTTTATTTCTATGGGTTCTTTGTGATGTGTTGAATAGTTGAATACAAGTCGAAACAAAATGTATTACTGATAATATTTGGGGTCCTATATCATCCTCCAATTCATTTGATAAATATCACGATATTTTTAAATATCGGCATAATTTATTTTATCCCAAGAATGATCATAAGTGTGTGACTCATAAAGATGATATATATGTAGTTTCAATTTAATTTTCTCATAAGTAAGGGAGAATGTGTGTGGCTCATGAATGTGATGTTTGAATTTTCAAATTTTTGTTACATTATTATAATGTATTATGATGTTCTTTTTCCAAAACATATGTTTATTGACTAATGTTTCCTGACTCTCTTTATTCATTTATTATATTATGCTAGGTTTTATTCCATGACTTCTATTTTATAATAAAATATATATTGGGTAAGATTTTATTATATATAATTATACAAAAAATATTATCATGTTATTCTCACTTATGAACTTTGATTCTTATTTCTTATGTTTACCCTTAACATGCACCAGAGGTCTCTCATTTCTTCTATTTTAACATCCTCATGTTATGAATATAAGAAAAAAGATGACATTCATAAAAGAGTACCTTTTCTGTAGAATTTTTGGGTGATATTGAATACTTTTTTGGGTTTATCAGTTTCTTATATTGGGATAACATTTTCCTTTATTTGAAAAATTCAAGGGTTTTTTAGATAATGTTTTTCCCAATTTGTTGAAAAAATTAGTATAAACGATAATTGGAATGTAACATAATTTAATAATTCTTTAATTCCATGTAATTATGTCAATAATATATATTGGGTGATACTATAAAAGATTACTAGCATGTAATTTTACTACATATAATGTTTTTTAGATATTCTAGGGGCATAGAATATTGGTCATATTTTATTGTTGGCCACAATATTATTTTATTTTCTTATGGGTTTTCATAATGATTATCCAATAAATTTTTATAAATGTTACTTGATTTAATGGATTTGAAAAATAAAAAACAATGAGTTTTATAATTTATAACTTTCCTCAAGACTCTCAAGAAATATATAGATGTTAGTATGTGTGAAAAAAAATTACAAACCTCTCAAGTTGGTGATTTCTCACATTGGGAAGTTGTAGTAGACATGAGATTCACATTTGATCCAAGTTAATTACATTTTTAGATTGGAAATCACGAAATAAAATATAAATTAAATATAATTTAAATAATTAGATATTCAAATAATTTTTTTCTAAAAATAATAAGAATAACTATATTTTGCCATGTATTAACATTATCATAAGGAATCCTAAAAAACAAAATTAAAACATAGAAAATCTCATAAAAAATTTGGAAACTTCCCCAAATATAAATGAAAATAACATTTTGAATTATTGAACTAACATTATTAACATCAATAAAAAGGCACAAATAAACTAAGAAAGCGTAATTAAACCTAGTTTTATTATGCTTCTTGTGGATTGAGTTAAGCTTACATGCACCACTTTCTATACCATATAAGGAAAAACAAGAAGAAAAATAATAAATTAAGTAAATTAAAAAATATAAAAAATGAAAAAAATGTACAAAAATAGAAAAGGATTGGTTTAAGAAAAAAGGGAGTAATAAGTTTTTACTACCCATTCAGTAATTCTATGTAAACTAACTACAATCAAAATCTAGTATATGTTTATTATATTTAAATTCCCAGATATATTGTTTCTTAATTGCTGTTATTGTTAAAAGAGGTTGGGGTTACCTCTGTGAGAAGTAAAATATATCAAATCAATGATAAATAAAAACATTAAAATCTATTAGGACATGGAAAATAAATTAAGGTGTCTCCATTTTTAAATTTATTTCTCCCTCTGTATGTTATCTATATAGTTTTTGAGTGAGTATCGACTTCAATATATTTCTAAGATCATACACTTCTTAATTTTATACTACCTTTTAGATTCATTCTCTAGAAAATGGATTAAGGTATTCTTCTCAAAAAAAATTCTTGTTTTAGTCCATATGTCATGATAGCATAGTGAGTGGTTGTGAACATACACATCGTTTCATTTAATTATACCATTTGTATTTTTTCTCCTTTAGTTATTTGTTCAACCATAATGAGATGTTGATAAACATTTTAATACATTATAGTGTAGGTTCTTCTTGATTATTATGGGGTGGGAATTATTATTTTAATCTTAATTAGGTATAAAAGTTTAGTATCTTTATTCCCCCCATTGACTATTATACTCAAAATATTTCTCATGTTTAAGCCATTGAATTTCCACTTTGGGATTCTATTAGAAGTGATATTGACATATCCGAATTATGTTTGAATCCATAACCTTGGTATATATTTTATAAAAAACTATTTATTAGGAATATATTTTTCGATCCCTGAATGAAAGATCCCACTTTGATACTCAACCCAGATGGAGGGATAAATCATGAAAAAAAGCTAGAAAATAATGAAATAAGAAAAATTGAAAAAATACATTGACAATTAACTTTGTTAAAATATAATTTCTCATCTCTATCCATGATAATGATTCTAGTGGTGTGTGTTTATCATGTTTTATATAAGAATAAGAATATAGCTTTTAAAATGCAGTCCAGTGGGGCTGAACAGGGTCTTCTCATAGAGGCAATATAAATAGTCATAATTTAAAAAACTTGGTAATGATTTTATATATTTTATTATTAATTCATATAAGAATGGTATTTTTATTATTTTTTATAGTATGTTCGTAAATAAAAATAAAATGATTTAGTAGAACCCTATATAGTTTTTAGTGGAAAAAAGGGCCTATCATAGTTTATGAAAATATGGTACTTTTACCATAAACAAATTCTAAAGATTTGTTAATAAAAAACTATCATTTAATTTATCACATGACTCAACTTAATTTTTGGGTATTAATAAAAATTTGAAATCCTTATAAGTTAGTCAAGAAACACATCCTCTATAGAGTTATGTAATAAACATATTTCGACCATATACATTTCAGAACTCTTCACCTGATCCCACCACACATCATTTTCTCCCAGTCCACAAAAATCCACTGTATAGATTATTGATCGAGGGAAGGGAGGGAAAAATATTTTTGTTGATATTTGAATGATTCAATCAAAATTACTATCTTATTGTGGGAAATCACAACTTATTCCATTAAAAATATCACTTCCAAATCATAGAATAATAAAAAACCATCAAAAAATTTTAAAACATGGGTTTTTTGAGAACAAAGAATCCTCCCCTAGTACTTAGATAATTAGCTATCCATAACCATGGATTTTCAAGAATACCAATAGGGAAAATCATGAAAAAATAAAAAGATTAAAAATCTGTTAAATATCTAATAATTAAATTTAATGATAAGAAATTCCTAAGAAAAAATCATCCATGATTCAAATACCCAAAATTTCCTCCTGTTGAAATAATATGGACTCATTAGTTTTTGAGGAATTAGTAAGATTAGTAAAGATATGATATGTCTATAGATATTTTACATGTTGAAATGGCTCAAATATTAGGATTCTTCTTCTTGAGTAGTAAGATTCCATGATTAAATTCAACTTTTGAGTCTTAAAAATCCTCGATTATCCTTTCCCTTCCATTAAAATATCCATCAAATTAATGAATGTGGTCAAATATATAAAAATATCTAAAGGGAAAAATACCATAGTAATCATCGAATCAATATTCAGCTTGCATTATTTTAAATATTTATCCCTCACATGACTTGGAGTTATTCTATGTTATTTCGAGAATAAAAATCTTTCATATCACACAATAATTTTAAAATCTAACACTATTTTTATCTTTTCAGTCACACTAAAACTAATTCATTCATTGAATAATATTATTCCTATATATATCATCAAATCATGATCCTTATACCATGATTAATGAATATTCCCTACAATGAAAAAACTCGATCCTTGACATGACACATACCAAGAGATTCTTAAGATGTACAATGTATCAACCGCTTATTCTCCCTCTTGGTGTAAGATTCATTCATCTTAGGTAAAGGGGTTTCATAGTATTGCACACCTTCCCATACATGAAAATACAATTACATATCCCAATGTATACTAAATTATATCTTATAAATATCTTTTATGAAAGTGTGATTATTATTTATCTTTGAATTGTATAAATCCATATGAGAATGGTTTGGAAAAATTTATTCAACGTAAAACTTCTTAAATGGCATAGGGAATCATAGATTGTATCTTAACTATCAGTCATGTTAGCTATAAATTTCTCAAAGGAATCATTAGATAAAACCATATTTATGACCAAGAATCCCTTAGAAATCAGTTTTCCCTTATGTAATGTTTCTAAATCAGGTGGTAAATATCCATAGTAGAAAAGGAACAAACTATACGATTTATAGTGAATTTCAACAATGTATTATGTATAATCTCTATCCAAAAATAATTTTTCCCCTTTATCATTATCATACACCAGCTTCAGTATAACAACCCTTACATATAGAATTTTCAAAATTCATACTTGGTCACTCAAAAATACACTTATGTATGATCATATGTTCTTCCTGATACTTTTCCAAATTCTTTATAGAGACTCAACTAAAATTTAACCTTACACGTAGTACTTTATGAAATTCAAAAATCTTCAAGAAATAATCCTCTTTAGAGAATTTAACTAACATATATAACCACACATATACATTAAACACAAGAAATTTATTTTACCCATGGTTCAATATCAAAATTCAAAATGTAATTAATTATAATATTGATTTTAGGTAATTGTAAAAATAAATTCAAAAATATTCCTGTAAAAAATATGTGATGATTACCCTTAGAATGTGAAATTCTTATAGGATAAATTCATTAAATAAAAAAGTAAAAATATAGAAAATATGATCTATTCAGTAACTAAAAAAACATTACACATCCTTCGAAAAAATCATAATGAATCCTTTTAATTTTATTCATTTATAACTCATTTTTTGGACATTGAGTTTTTGTTATATTTGTTTCAATAAAAAATTATGAATACCCCTTCTTTAAGTACTATGTGATAATGATATTTATCACTTTATCACTATATGTCTTAAAAATAAATCTAATAGTATTTATTGATATATATATATGTATTTATACCCAACATATTGGTTGATACACCCATGTCATTCATTGAGATAATCATAATGAACTATAACTTTACTTAATTCAAATTCATAAAATAATTTCTGATGAGTAGTATATCATTTCTGAAAAACATTATAATTATAAAAACACATGAACTAACTTACGTAAATAAAAAATAATAATATACTTTTTTAATGAAACTAATCTCTTTAACTATACTGTTAGTCTAATTATTCCAAATTATATAAGTATAATGCAATCGTTAAATGGGTCTTCGCAACTTGAAAACTATAGAAACATCGATTAGTGATTTAAAACTACTTGGTTTTATTATATACACATATTTAGAAAAATGTATTTAAAGTAAATAGGTATTAATATCCATTTTATATATCACCTAATCAGAATGATCTACATTGGTAAGTGATATCAGAATTCACTTTATCATTACTAATAGAGAAATGGCCTATTCATTGTTTATACCATGATTTTTTTTGAAATTATTTTCCACTAAGAGAGGTTTAGAGTTTGACACTCTACTATACAAATTAAATTTTTTTAGGAAAACACACTTAATCCCTATAGGTATCTCACCTTTAATAGTATCCAAAAATTCTTAAACATGGGTATCATACATGGATTCCTTCACAGATCTTGTTTCCAAAAACGAATCTCAAAATATTAACTCTCTACGGCCTAAACAAAGGTAGTAGGCTCATTATATATGAACATATCCTCATTATCATTTTCTAAAATAAATCCATATCTCTTTAGAAGCTGATGAATCCTATTATTCCATAAATTATCCAATGTAAATTGAGTTAGTTTTATTTCAAAAAACCATTATTCAACACACTCAATTTATATATTAGGGGTAATTACTTCTAGTCAGTTTTTAATATCTTCATCATTATTTTTATACACATTAAATCCTTGATTCATGTGATACATTTCATGGAAAAAACTATCATGAGACCAGAGAGCATTACGTTAAGTATGGTTATGGAAATATTATATCTTAGTATCATTTTATAATTTAAAAATAATACATATTATATTATAAGTACATCCTTATTATAATCTAGACATATTATTTTTATTAAGCCTAAATTTTTATAAAAGAACAATTTTTCATCTCATGGTTCATATATCATATGGTTTTATTCTAAATACAATATATAGAATTTAATAATATAATAACATGTCATTTTGAGAAGTATACCCTCTTTAGGGTAAAATAAATTCACAAAAAAATCATTATTGTTCAATCCATTCTGAAAAATTATATTTCCTCTTCTAATTAATAAAATTCAACTATGGAGTTAATTGATGAGTGAGTGATGAAAACACTACATAATATTCGCAATTGTCAATAATATCCTAAACCAAGTATTTAGAGAGCTAATATAATTTTAAAATATTACGAAATTGGTAAAGTTGATTATGCACATTTTTTCTAAACTCTTTTACTTTTCAATGTTTATTAATATTTTTACCTGAAATAACCACATAAACTTATATAAAAATGTTATCAATAAATGATTCGAAATAACTATTACCACCATTTATTTGAGTACTAATTGGTCCATATACATCACTATTACTAGTATCTTAGAGTTCCCTATCATGTTGAACCTTTACAAAAAAATATTCTTTGATGAGTTTTTATAATAAAAAAGTTCCACATTTTTCTAATGGTGTATTATCAATTGATGTTTAAAAATATGAATACGGAGTCTTTAGAAATATTTATAATATATATGACGAAGGCGATAATGGAAATGATATGTGTAGTTACAATCAACAATGACTATCATTTCTGGAATTTATTAAGTAATATTATCAATATAAAAGATGTATAAATGATTTTATATATTCCAAATTATATAAAGTTTTTCATTCATTTAGATGAAAAAAATGTAATTCCTAACCATGAATGAAAAAACATCTCTATAATAGACAATATATATAGAAACATATCTATTTATGGTTGGAATATAGTATATGATTTCCTATTATAAAACTAATTTTCCATGTATACTTGGATCAGTAGTGCTAATTTTTGGGAAGGGATCTTATACTCTAAATTTTATTTTAATGAAAACAAATGATTACATGAATTACTATTAATTTATCTTAAATATTAAATTACAATAAATATAATTAAATATTAATTAGAAATAAAACAAGTGATCATTGGACCTAATGAATTAGATACACTAATTATGGAAAAAAATTATGTTTTTCAAATTTCACACTAGAAGGATAGGGAAAGACGACAAGAATGTTGATGGAGAATTCAATGGTTACATTTCACAATTAACAATCTCATATATAGAACTAGAATTTTGGTGGTTATAAATAAAAACACTAACTCTGTAATTTCATATAATAATCCAATTGAGTGTTAACTGGGTTATAGTTTATTTCTCTAGAATTTCAACCATATATATTTCTTCATCATAATAGTTATAATCCCAATAGATCAATTAAATATCAACTACTCCACACTACTTAAAAACATAGGGAAGCAATAAATAAACCTCCATAAAGGAATTTAAAAAAATGGTTACCAGGCTTACAAACATATGAGGTTCTTTGTTCCTTATTAGTTATATTTCTTATCATATAAAAATTATACCTCTCACTCTTGTCATAATTCCAAATTTTCAATCAGATAAAAGAGTGGTATTTTTTCATATTTTACTAAAATAAAACATATTCATTCATTCCATGTTTGGGGGATCTCTATTGTTAATGTTAGTGTTTCTGGGTTTCTTGATAAAATATTTAAAAAGAATTTATAATTATAACTTTAGGTTACATGGATACCATTAAAATCAAGGTATTAAAGGAAAAATCATGGAACTAAAGGGTAAGGGTGGCGATATAATCACTGTTCTATCATGTGTTTGGTATAAATTCAGTAAAAATATTAATCCTATTTTATTTCTACTACATAGTCAATTAAATTATGTTTTTTTTTAATTTTAAAAAAGAATTTTCTCCCCCTTTTTCCTCCCTTTCAAACCAAATTTTGATATCAAATACATCCTTTGTTATTACACCTTAATCCATCAAAGGGAATGATCATCAAGTGTGAACACTATATTTAACACCTAAGGAACTCTTCAGGGACACTCAATGTGTTGTTGTCCAATATTTGATGTAATAGATTATGTTTATTAGAAAACTCCCAAGATTATAATTATTAGAAGAATAGATGTTTGGCATTGAAAATATTTATATTTGGATAAAAATATATTATTTAAGTGGATGAGAAATGAACATCCAAAAATATTTTCATTTTTGAAAAAGATGGCGTGTAAATTAATTATCATCAATATAATTTAGATAGAAAAAAATTTAATCATATTTATACATGTAAAACTACTCCCCAAATTTGGAAACATCACGAGGTCACAAAATGAGGAACTCAAAAACAAAGAAAACTAGTCATGATTTGTATTTACAATTATTAAAAAGCTTTTTAATTCATTATAGTGAGAGAATTACTAAAAAAATCACTATTTTCATTAACAGTGTAATTTTTAGAGAAAATTTAGTGATGATATTTCTATTGAAACACCGTTGAATAAGATATGTTTGGAATTCCATATTCTTAGGTACATATTACAACTATAATTCTAGTAGAAAATGACACAAAAAATATTCCCATGGAAGAACTCAATAGGTTACTCATGACCTAAAAAATAAAATTGAAATTAAAATATGAAATATTATATTTTGGCGAAAATAAATTTAATTATTTTAAGAAGTATCTACTAAAAGTTATACAAAACATTCACACATGGAAATGTGTTTGAAACAAAAATGAATCTTTGTAATCAAAATGATTTATCACCCATATTTGACAAAAAAGCACCTATATAGATAATTCTTGAATAGAAGTGGAATTTACATGAAATAGAAAGTATTGGAATGCAACTCCCTTGTTTGGTGCGCAACCTAGTTATATGTGTATGGAGACAAAAAAATCCTCAATGTCCCATCGAAGATGTTTAGGACCAAAAGAATTATTGTAAATGGTTATGCAGAGGATTCCAATAGGGCATGAAAATGAAAAATGTTGTGAGTTTCTAACAAAAGTAAATATAAAATATACTGATTCTATGTGTGGCCTTCAATGGAAAAGTAAAATTCATCACACAACCCAAAAAAACATGAAATAGGATTATAATTGTATATATCCCACAATATTTCATGATCTAACTACATGATGTCTTAAAAAGAAGTAGTTGGGTGGCATATTACCCCTACAAGACAAATATATTTATAAACAACATCACCCCATTCAATTTTTGGGATGGGCCTTGGGATGTTTTGGAGTGAAACTATTGTTCACAAAACCATCTATTCTTTAAATATCACATAACCATATCACCCTTGTATTACAACTTGTATGAAAATTGGGAGAAACCCCTCCTATATGCACAAAATCACATTGGATTGTGTTAGTGGATACTTCACAAAGCATTATTTAATTGACCAACTGCTTCCTGCAACATGATATTCTTTCACATAACCCCTGAATTTAGAAAACTTTAAATAGTTTGTGAACATACCCCTCTTGAATCATTGTAATGTATTTATACTAGATCCCATGACTTATGGAACATCTCAAAATCATGAAACTCCAAATTTTTTAGACATAAACCCTATCTCCTTAATTCAATACAACCTTCTGAGAAACATCATTACATGCAAGATAAGTGTATGTGGGAAGAAAACCCACTCAAACCATGATTATAATTGAAGACCATATTCACATGATTAGTATGATGGAAATAAATGTACATAGTCTTTTATACAAGCATGGGTTGGGAAACCTCATTTCCCTTTTTTCCTAAGAATTGGAATCCTCCCCTCAAGACCCCATAATGATGTATGAAACATATCATGCCAACTTTATTTTCACTTTAAAAGAAGATATCCGGTTTACATATAAGCCGTAGTGCCAGTGTAATAAATTGAAACTATTCATAGTTCCCTTAATGAATGTATATAGGATCCCTAAATTGTTCTCTCCTACTGGCTTATCTGGGACATAAATTCCCTATGTATAAGATCCAAATAATATTTTAGTTTAAGAACATTAAATTGTATAGCACCAATATCAATGCTGTAAGGAATTAAGTGGAATAATACTTATTTTCCAGAAATATAATGCTAAAATTCATAGTAAATTACTAGTAATACAATGTTAAATGACATGAGAATGTTTTCGTAATACAAAATTGAATTTCGTAACAATGTCATTATAACATGACATTAAAATGATTCCTTTCTATAATAAATGAACATATTATATCCTATTTGATAAGTACAGTATGTATCATCTGATGGTAACGAGATCCATCATTTTAAAATCATGAGTTTATGACACTATCATCTAGGGGGATTTTACAAATAAGCCTCAAACTACCCCTTGTCACTTCTCCTTCCATAACTCAATCATCCATACCTAATATCATCAAACTACATGGAATAGACCACTATTAAGAACATAAGTTGTGCTATTGAAAAAAAAACGATTTTGATGCAATTCATTTTCGAGGGTATGTTGGATTTCTATTTTATGTTCAATAAGATAATTAAAACAAAATAAACTCCCCCTGGGAGTCAGAAATTCCAATTCTTGATAGTTTCTTAGGACTATACTGAACATATACCCATAAATATTAGAGGTCTAAACTATACCTTAGCACCACTAGATGACTCTAACTCGTAATTAAACCATACCTAATGAGAATATATGGTACAATCCACACTGGATCTAAATATATTGAGCCTCCCCACAAAACATTAAACCTATGACCTCCCCATACATGATTCGCATATTGGTGACCATCTAAACTTGACTATAAATATTTGAGGTTCCCTCATATGTATTTAAATGTGGGACCCATGATGATGAATCATAATCATAGAACTAGGTGAAGATCCATGGTAGATTTATGTTTCATAGCCCAAGAAGATTATATTGGGTGAATATGATCCCTCTTTATTCAGTCATGTGTCAAACCCAAGTGTCTACCTCATGTAAAGAGCATGAGATGCCTTAATTTTCAGCATAATAATCCTTATACGATGAGAAAAAAATTTCTAGAATGACTAGGTTCAGATACCTCACATAACAAACATAATTCACCATGTGTCATGAGAATAAGATTTATAAGGCAATGACCCATCTATGACTTATTCAGTAAACATATGTTTCCTCATGGTGATAACGTGATTCCTTAGATTTGACACATAGTAATCCTTATATTAGAAGAGTAAGATTCCCATAATGACCTAATGGGGAATAATTTTATTTTTTCCTAACATACTTATCACCATCCTCAGCTCTGAAAACTGGTATTCACACAAGCCGAGAAATAAGATTCATAATTAACCAATGTCTACTAGACAATGGTGTTTGGAGTGATATTTAAAAACATGTATTAGATTTTAAATAGAGACCTAGACTAGGTGATGAACCCTAAGGATGAATCCATATAGGAAGATATGATATCCAATTATCCCATTCTGATCAAGGAGGTGAAAACATCAGTGCTTGTGGTGGAGGCCACTAGTCTTTTGAAAGTGGGAATCTAAGGCATGAGGACATCGACTACTCAGAGGTAATTGTTCCCTATTGTGAAAGTGTTCCTTGGAGGAAGAATTTGAAAAAAAATACTGAACACAATTTAAATCTCTTCTCATATAATAGAGATTATATGGGGTGCATTAATTTACTATTACTTTGGTAATCCATGACATAAATCATTTCTCCCCCACCATGTAGAGGATTTATAGTGTTAGAAATGTTGACCATTTAATTCACCAGAAATGTACTGATTTCTGAGATTATATGTCACATAGGATAGATATTTTTTTTAATTATTGAAAACATTCATCTAAGAGGTATGGGGGTGTAACACCCCAACCCTAGCTACCCAGAGTCGGTGCATTACTTCGTAACATTGGCATGATCACAAGAAAGATCAAATCTCGAAAGACCGATTGGTTTAGTAGCCTTGGAAACACTAGATATATTCATAAGTTTTACATTACATCATTAAACGAAAAACTACTACAACAACATATTGTCTCCATAATCCACACTCATATCCCCACATAATATCCATGCAGGTCATTCATAACTTACTTCTTCACTTCCTGGGAAAAATAAAACATAGAAAAGGGGTGAGCTCAAATGCCCAGTAAGGATAACAATATAGCGGAAACTTTCATAAATAAGAATAAACTTTTAAGGCAATGTATAACTAAAACAAAAGCCTTTCAAACATGAACTTTCAACATGGTATAGCATAAATAAAATGAAATAATGCCATTTACTTATTCACATGGATATTCTACTAATCGCATAATAACATGCAAAAATCAATAACCACTTTCATAATGTTGGAATGCATAATGCCAGACTATCATAACCACATAACCAAGGCCTCGTTCCAAGACTAAAAATAAGATTTTGTCAAGGCCTTGTACCAAGACACTAGTTTGTCTCATGAGACCTACCGATGCATCGAGGAGCTATAGCGGGCTCCACCCGTCACTTATTAAGTCCAATGCATTCCCATATGAAAAGGTTTAAACATAACATAAACATTCGTATTAAAACTAGCATACAAAATGTCAATAATTTCACCATAAACTATGAATGGTATAAAAATAGTACATCCACAGTCAAACATATCACAAAACCTTCAATACAATATAGAAGTTTTGTATCATAATAAATCAACTTCAAATAAGCGTAAAATCCGTCAAAGGATGTTGACATAGATGAAATCAAAACACTTTTTAGAGAAATATCTCTTTCTATTTTTGAAATCATTTAAGAGCCATATAAAATAAAACATTTTCTTGAAAATATTCTTATAAGCTTGTAAGGAAAACTTTGAATATTTTATAACGGCAGAAAATAACCGCACTAGCCGTATAAGTTAAAAAAAACATTCTTACCTTAATTCTGTCGAAAAGGTTAAAAAGGACCTTGTTTTGAAAACGACGGAAAGATTCCTTTATAAACCTCTTATAAAAAGTCAAAAAGGGTATAAATGACTTTAACCCATATTCTTGTAAATAATAAATATGTTTTGAAATACATTTCGAAGAAACATGGATGTGGATGATAAAGAAATCCCAGTAGATTATTACGTATAAACAACCTCGGATAATGAAGAGATTGTGAAATAGCCCTTACCTTGTACTTTTCCTTGGTTGGGGTAGGTTAACCTCCTGTATAATGGTGAAATAATTCTTATTAAATTATACAAGAATCATATATATTAATATGATATCATATATGATCTTTTAATATTGATTTGATAATAATATCTTAGTATTATTGTTGTTTCGGGTGTTAACTTATATGTTTTGTTACGTAAGACATGTTTTTAAAGGATAGGTTGTATATTATTCATATCCAGAATGATATCAAGTCCTTAAACATCATTTTTAAATCACCAAATGATAATTATACTTGAATGGATACGATGGAGAATGAATCTCATCGCGTTCGTGGAGACGGTAGTCCGTACGTACGCACGAGCGACAATATCATTCTTTTGATATTAAAATAATATATAAATGGATGTTATATCATATATACAGAATCATTAACATGTTATATTTATTATTTACATGAGTTAAACATCATTATTATACCCATCCAAATAATATTATATTGAATAACAATTACACCACGACGTGGAGACGGTAAGTCGTACGTACGCACATATGGTGACATGTTATTCAAAGGGTGGATAGAATACTGAATATTATTGTACCATATTTATAATAACATCACAGTATATGTGAGATACTGGAGTTATTATTTTAGAATGGTAAGAACAAAGGAAGAAGAAGTGGAAGAAGAAATGAACTTGGAGAAGGGTGGTGAAATCATTACCTCTTCTTCGGGTTCTTCCTTTTGATTTGATCAAAAGGGCTCCTTAGGTTGGCTTTCTGATCAAAATAAGGCCTCTAGGTTGTATTGAGGGATGTTGGGAGAGTATTTGGGCAGAGTCTGGCCGAACCAAAAGGCTTTGAAGGTGTGACGAAATGAGAAGGAGGAGTGCCCTTTTATAAGAGGGGTGAGGGGCACCTTTGGAAAAGATAGAAATATTAATTTATAATAAATTCATATTTGGTTTCTAATGGCTCCAAAGTCGATTATTCAAAGGTTAAGGTGGGGATAGGTCGAAAACCTCTCAACCAATAGAATTTAGACAGGTTTGGGTACTTATATTAACCTTATCTTTAAGTATTAACTCTAAGTTAATTAGTTTCACTTTTACAATGTCTCTTTGTATTTTTATATAATATGGTTAATAAACATACTATATACATCCAAGATACCCCCAAGTGGTACATTAATGATGAACCTATCATGATATAAGTCTCTTGGCCGAACCTTAGATTTTTAGGAATTTAATATCAATTAATAATATAATATTTGTTTTAAGAACTCTTTTATGTCAATTTTTACACTATTCAATATTTGATTTTTTGTGAAACTCATAACAGATTGATTACTTCGAACAAAGTCAATTAAATCAATCATAATATATCATATTATCCTAGAAAATTAGTTTAATTCATTAAAAGTTTCATATTATATTTTTTTGGGTATTTATAATATCAATTATTTTAATTTTTCATTATTATAGTAATTACTGCATCATCATTGTGTCATAAATAAAATAAATTATTTAATGTCTAAAAATAATAAACAAAATATCATTATGTAGGAAATATTTTTATCTTTCTAATGAATATTTATAATCTAAAATCCAACTTATATAACCCTATGTAACAATTGTTTTGCTAAATGATATATGCTTGTGTCATTTTTGTATTCATTTTGACTTAATTAAAATAAAGTGTCATTATCACTTACAAGTGGATCCATGGGGTCCCAAAATCGACCCAAAGATGCCCATGGTCGACCATGTATCAACCAATAGGGTTAAGACATGTTTTAGGGTAATTTAGTATTATTATAATATTATTTTTTAACCCTTATTTACCGGATTTACCCTTAACCATGGTAAATAAAATATTTACCGCAGTAATTATTCAAAATGTCTAAAAATAAAAGTTACCCATTTACACAATTTGAACATCCTGATTCCAAATATGGAATCCATTTTCCTAAATTCAAAACATAGAAGTGGCAGAAATTAATTTAAAATTAATTCCCGCTGTCAAAACAAAAAGCGTGTTTTTAAGAGATAATAACTATCAAAAGATTGACACTTGTTTATGTTCGGTTTAATTGTAAAATTATGTCCAATGACAAACATTATATTAAATGGTAAAAATATATTCCAAATATACTCTAAAACCACTCAAATTCATAATTTATCACTATTAATTATTTTGATTAAAAAAGTTGTTTTTAATTAAAATTTAGTAATTTTCACTATTCATCAAAATATGAAAGTTATCCGAAATGTACCAAAATTTCACCTTAGGCTAAATTCGATATTCCGAATCCAAAAATGAAGTCAATTTTAAAATATAAAATATATATAATTTCAAAAAGTAGGTATTACTATTCATAACGGCTAGTTTGATTGGTTGTGGTGTGTGTTAAAACTCAAGGTTGCGTACAACACACGCTACTGTATTATTCAAAGAAAGTGTACCGTGGAAGCTTGGGATGTTTCATTTTAAATTTTTGATGTCCCCATTTAGTCAAAAAGTTTAAAATATTGTATTTAAAAAGGGTTCACTATTAAACGTTGATAAAAGTGCAATACTGAAAATGAATTTGTTCTTGCATTATATCTAAGAAACTCATAATATGGATTCTAAAATTATAAGGATTATATAAAGTTTAAAATTAGGTTAATACTATTCATAACCTCTTTTGAATAATTTTTTTTTTGGTAAGTCATGGTGCAATTGAACTCGGTGTTGCGTGTAGTGCAAGTTATTGAATTATTTTGAAAAATAACACACTATGAAATCTTGGGGTGTTACATTCTCCCCTCCTTCAATAAATTGCATCCTCGCAATTTGAAATTGTTCTTCGAAAATAAAAGGTTGAATGTAGAAAATATATTTGTGGGAAAACCCACATCGGAAATTGGGTTACTAAAATTTAGTCTTAATATGAGGAAAAGAGAAATCAAAGGGTCAAAACCAAATTATGATCTCGATTAGAAGAACATTGGTGGCAATTAGAGACATATAATCGGAGGAAAAACGTAAATATTTATAGGTAGTGATTGAGGTCATCAATCACAAACAAGTGTATAATTGAGGTCCTTAAATTCATCAATCTATGATGATTTGAAATACCATCGGTTAAACAAAACATAGGGTATTAGGATAACACATTTTTGACGTTTCAAAATATCTTAGTTGAAATCCCACAACGAAAAATGAATTATCGAGGCCTCTATTTAAAATAAAGAGTGGAAAGTATGAAGATTACCGAAAATAACACATACTAGGGTTCCATGTAGGAAAATATGGATATGGAAGAGAAATCTAACCATCAATTATCTGATGGAGAGTGGTAGAGAACATGGCTATGAAAAGGCCAACAATCCCAAAGCCATAAATTAGTGATGATTTAAGGTATCATCTAGGAATACATTTTTGTTCTAAGTTACTTTTCTTAATGTTGAGGAATTTATTTATGAGATTGGATAAGATCATAAGGAGATATACTTACTTTATAATTAGAGTTTTATCCATTAATAAATTTCTACCACAAACTCATCTTTCACTCTAAAAGATAATAGAATGTAAAAAAAATTCTATTTACACTATTCGTATAGGGTTCCAAAATAAACGAATTTATAATTCATCTACAAGATCGTTTAATAAAAACTACATTATTTAATCCAGGACATCTCGTGGGCCAGTGTTAGGTGATACACCCTTGTCGCCCTTCGGTTGCGGGTTCAAGTCTCGCAGCCTTGCCGGACGCGACAGGTTGCCGCCCGACCTCTGGGTTGCCCTTTTATGGCAATCCAAAATAATCCAAACTAGAACTATCCAAAATAATTCTGTCCAAACTCACAGTCCAACATTTATAATGAAGGTAAACATTATGTAGATCCTTTTTACCCCGTAATAGCTTATGAATACCTTCATCATGTATTCTTTTAATACACTGAAACATCCTGAATTACCATAATCTTTATTGATTACATTCATGCTCCCTTATTCCATATAGAATGCTGGATATACTTCATCAATCCAAAAATGTTTTAAACCCCAACAATGATGGAATATACAAATCATTAATCAGTTCCAAGGTAGTCAAGAATATCCAATATAATTTATCCAAAACAATCACATATTATTCCAAAATCACTACCTCAGTATCAGAACTATATTATGATTTATCATTCTCTCAACCATATATTTTCCAAAAATTTATCCTGCTATTGAGTCACTTTTCTTTATTCCACACAATCTCAAGTCCTTAATGAAATAGTACTGCAGTACAATCCTTATATACTCCATAATTATTATAACAAGTACATTGTTGATACAACACTCAGTTGACATAATCAACATAAGAACTCTAATCATTCCTCTTCATCTGTGGTAGTATCATAACTTGATTATTATCCAATAACATCATTTGCGGCATAGTCTGATGACTGGGACATAAGTTCGCGTAGTGTCCAAACTCCTTGCAAATGAAGCATTGTACATTTAAAACCATTTTCTGACCCTTGCAGTCACGTACTTTGTGCCCTTTTCCTCCACACTTATAACAAACTCCCATTCCTTTCAGGGAAGTTCCAAGGTGTTTCTTTCCACAGTTACCACATATGGGAAAATTCTTCTTTTCCATCTTCCCTTTAGCCATCTTTCTCTCTTCCATCCTTTTCTTCTCTTGCTTCCCTTCAAAGCCATAGGACTCAGTAAACTTTTTACTTATCTTATCAACACATGATATTATTTCTTCATATGATGATAATACATGGGAGACTATTTCTCTTATAAATTCTAGCTTAAGACCATGAAAGATATGATCCTTCCTTCTCTTTGAATCATGTGTATTTCTGGAGTTCTCATTCCTTCTACTGGGCGCCATTTCTAAACAATGGCATAAACTAGATCAGTTTATGAATCAAAATACATAATCCCATACTTATAAAACACTTAACATAAATTGAACTATTTATGGATATAATCCATAATCATAAAAATGTTTTCTTTGAGGAAATATATACTCATAAACCCTTCATAATGATTTGTAAAGAAAATGAGAGTTATCCTAAGCATATCCCCCGGGAGTGTCGTAACCAAGAGTGCAGCAAGGCCCGTTGTCGTGCACCAGTTCTCGTTCGAGTCTAGCTCAAAGCGGTGTTTTCGGGTTTTACCCCTAGGTACATCTGTGCCAGAGCCGCCTCTACCTGCTCGTATCCAGACAGGGATGTATTGCTCGGAAAACTCACAAAATCTCTACAATACCAAAATTCTAGGAAGTTCTTTTACACTAATCCTCAAATTTCATCTTAGGTCTACGTGCTCTAATCAGAGTTTATCTAAATATAGCTTCCAAGGTTTGTACTAAACTTCCTCTGATACCAACTGTAACGCCCCGACCCTAGCTACCCAGAGTCGGTGCATTACTTCGTAACATTGGCATGATCACAAGAAAGATCAAATCTCGAAAGACCGATTGGTCTAGTAGCCTTGGAAACACTAGATATATTCATAAGTTTTACATTACATCATTAAACGAAAAACTACTACAACAACATATTGTCTCCATAATCCACACTCATATCCCCACATAATATCCATGCAGGTCATTCATAACTTACTTCTTCACTTCCTGGGAAAAATAAAACATAGAAAAGGGGTGAGCTCAAATTCCCAGTAAGGATAACAATATAGAGGAAACTTTCATAAATAAGAATACACTTTTAAGGCAATGTATAACTAAAACAAAAGCCTTTAAAACATGAACTTTCAACATGGTATGGCATAAATAAAATGAAATAATGCCATTTACTTATTCACATGGATATTCTACTAATCGAATAATCACATGCAAAAATCAATAACCACTTTCATAATGTTGGAATGCATAATGCCAGACTATCATAACCACATAGCCAAGGCCTCGTGCCAAGACTACAAATAAGATTTTGTCAAGGCCTTGTGCCAAGACACTAGTTTGTCTCATGAGACCTACCGATGCATCGAGGAGCTATAGCGGGCTCCACCCGTCACTTATTAAGTCCAATGCATTCCTATATGAAAAGGTTTAAACATAACATAAACATTCGTATTAAAAATAGCATACAAAATGTCAATAATTTCACCATAAACTATGAATGGTATAAAAATAGTACATCCACAGTCAAACATTTCACAAAACCTTCAATACAATATAGAAGTTTTGTATCATAATAAATCAACTTCAAATAAGCGTAAAATCCGTCAAAGGATGTTGACATAGATGAAATCAAAACACTTTTTAGAGAAATATCTCTTTCTATTTTTGAAATCATTTAAGAGCCATATAAAATAAAACATTTTCTTGAAAATATTCTTATAAGCTTGTAAGGAAAACTTTGAAGATTTTATAACGGCAGAAAATAATCGCACTAGCCGTAGAAGTTAAAAAAAACATTCTTACCTTAATTCTGTCGAAATGGTTAAAAAGGACCTTGTTTTGAAAACGACGGAAAGATTCCTTTATAAACCTCTTATAAAAAGTCAAAAAGGGTATAAAGGACTTTAACCCATATTCTTGTAAATAATAAATATGTTTTGAAATACATTTCGAAGAAACATGGATGTGGATGATAAAGAAATCCCAGTAGATTATTACGTATAAACAACCTCGGATAATGAAGAGATTGTGAAATAGCCTTTACCTTGTACTTTTCCTTGGTTGGGGTAGGTTAACCTCCTGTATAATGGTGAAATAATTTTTATTAAATTATACAAGAATCATATATATTAATATGATATCATATATGATCTTTTAATATTGATTTGATAATAATATCTTAGTATTATCGTTGTTTCGGGTGTTAACTTATATGTTTTGTTACGTAAGACATGTTTGTAAAGGATAGGTTGTATATTATTCATATCCAGAATGATATCAAGTCCTTAAACATCATTTTTAAATCACCAAATGATAATTATACTTGAATGGATATGATGGAGAATGAATCTCATCGCGTTCGTGGAGACGGTAGTCCGTACGTACGCACGAGCGACAATATCATTCTTTTGATATTAAAATAATATATAAATGGATGTTATATCATATATACAGAATCATTAACATGTTATATTTATTATTTACATGAGTTACACATCATTATTATACCCATCCAAATAATATTATATTGAATAACAATTACACCACGACGTGGAGACGGTAAGCCGTACGTACGCACGTATGGTGACATGTTATTCAAAGGGTGGATAGAATAATGAATATTATTGTAACATATTTATAATAACATCACAGTATATGTGAGATACTGGAGTTATTATTTTAGAATGGTAAGAACAAAGGAAGAAGAAGTGGAAGAAGAAATGAACTTGGAGAAGGGTGGTGAAATCATTACCTCTTCTTCGGGTTCTTCCTTTTGATTTGATCAAAAGGTCTCCTTAGGTTGGCTTTCTGATCAAACTAAGGCCTCTAGGTTGTAGTGCGGGATTTTGGGAGAGTATTTGGGCAGAGTTTGGCCGAACCAAAAGGCTTTTAAGGTGTGAAGAAATGAGAAGGAGGAGTGCCCTTTTATAAGAGGGGTGAGGGGCACCTTTGGAAAAGCTAGAAATATTAATTTATAATAAATTCATATTCGGTTTCTAATGGCTCCAAAGTTGATTATTCAAAGGTTAAGTTTGGGATAGGTCGAAAACCTCTCAACCAATAGAATTTAGACAGGTTTGGGTACTTATATTAACCTTATCTTTAAGTATTAACTCTAAGTTAATTAGTTTCACTTTTACAATGTCTCTTTGTATTTTTATATAATATGGTTAATAAACTTACAATATACATCCAAGAGACCCCCAAGTGGTACATTAATGATGAACCTATCATGATATAAGTCTCTTGGCCGAACCTTAGATTTTTATGAATTTAATATCAATTAATAATATAATATTTGTTTTAAGAACTCTTTTATGTCAATTTTTACACTATTCAATAGTTGATTTTTTGTGAAACTCATAACAGATTGATTACTTCGACAAAAGTCAATTAAATCAATAATAATATATCATATTATCCTAGAAAATTAGTTTAATTCATTAAAAGTTTCATATTATATTTATTTGGGTATTTATAATATCAATTATTTTAATTTTTCATTATTATAGTAATTACTGCATCATCATTGTGTCATAAATAAAATAAATTTATTAATGTCTAAAAATAATAAACAAAATATCATTATGTAGTAAATCTTTTTATCTTTCTAATGAATATTTATAAACTAAAATCCAACTTATATAACCCTATTTAACAATTGTTTTTCTAAAAGATATATGCTTGTGTCATTTTTGTATTCATTTTGACTTAATTAAAATAAAGTGTCATTATCACTTACAAGTGGATCCATGGGATCCCAAAATCGACCCAAAGATGCCCATGGTCGACCATGTATCAACCAATAGGGTTAAGACACGTTTTAGGGTAATTTAGTATTATTATAATATTATTTTTTAACTCTTATTTACCGGATTTACCCTTAACCATGGTAAATAAAATATTTACCGCAGTAATTATTCAAAATGTCTAAAAATAAAAGTTACCCATTTACACAATTTGAACATCCTGATTCCAAATATGGAATCCATTTTCCTAAATTCAAAACATATAAGTGGCAGAAATTAATTTAAAATTAATTCCCGCTGTCAAAACAAAAAGCGTGTTTTTAAGAGATAATAACTATCAAAAGATTGACACTTGTTTATGTTCGGTTTAATTGTAAAATTATGTCCAATGACCAACATTATATTAAATGGTAAAAATATATTAAAAATATACTCTAAAACCACTCAAATTCATAATTTATCACTATTAATTATTTTGATTAAAAAAGTTGTTTTTAATTAAAATTTAGTAATTTTCACTATTCATCAAAATATGAAAGTTATCTGAAATGTACCAAAATTTCACCTTAGGATAAATTCGATATTCCGAATCCAAAAATGAAGTCCATTTTAAAATATAAAATATATATAATTTCAAAAAGTAGGTATTACTATTCATAACGGCTAGTTTGATTGGTTGTGGTGTGTGTTAAAACTCAAGGTTGCGTACAACACACGCTACTGTATTATTCAAAGAAAGTGTACCGTGGAAGCTTGGGATGTTTCATTTTAAATTTTTGATGTCCCCATTTAGTCAAAAAGTTTAAAATATTGTATTTCAAAAGGGTTCACTATTAAACGTTGATAAAAGTGCAATACTGAAAATGAATTTGTTCTTGCATTATATCTAAGAAACTCATAATATGGATTCTAAAATTATAAGGATTATATAAAGTTTAAAATTCGGTTAATACTATTCATAACCTCTTTTGAATGGATTTTTTTTTGGTAAGTCATGGTGCAATTGAACTCGGTGTTGCGTGTAGTGCAAGTTATTGAATTATTTTGAAGAAATAACACACTATGAAATCTTGGGGTGTTACATTCTCCCCTCCTTCAATAAATTGCGTCCTCACAATTTGAAATTGTTCTTCGAAAATAAAAGGTTGAAAGTAGAAAATATATTTGTGGGAAAACCCACATCGGAAATTGGGTTACTAAAATTTAGTCTTAATATGAGGAAAAGAGAAATCAAAGGGTCACAACCAAATTATGATCTCGATTAGAAGAACATTGGTGGCAATTAGAGACATATAATCGGAGGAAAAACGTAAATATTTATAGGTAGTGATTGAGGTCATCGATCACAAACAAGTGTATAATTGAGGTCCTTAAATTCATCAATCTATGATGATTTGAAATACCATCGGTTCAACAAAACATAGGGTATTAGGATAACACATTTTTGACGTTTCAAAATATCTTAGTTGAAATCCCACATTGAAAAATGAATTATCGAGGCCTCTATTTAAAATAAAGAGTGGAAAGTATAAAGATTACCGAAAATAACACATACTAGGGTTCCATGTAGGAAAATATGGATATGGAAGAGAAATCTAACCATCAATTATCTGATGGAGAGTGGTAGAGAACATGGCTATGAAAAGGCCAACAATCCCAAAGCCATAAATTAGTGATGATTTAAGGTATCATCTAGGAAAACATTTTTGTTCTAAGTTACTTTTCTTAATGTTGAGGAATTTATTTATGAGATTGGATAAGATCATAAGGAGATATACTTACTTTATAATTAGAGTTTTATCCATTAATAAATTTCTACCACAAACTCATCTTTCACTCTAAAAGATAATAGAATGTAAAAAAAATTCTATTTACACTATTCGTATAGGGTTCCAAAATAAACGAATTTATAATTCATCTACAAGATCGTTTAATAAAAACTACATTATTTAATCCAGGACATCTCGTGGGGCAGTGGTAGGTGATACACCCTTGTCGCCCTTCGGTTGCGGGTTCAAGTCTCGCAGCCTTGCCGGACGCGACAGGTTGTCGCCCGACCTCTGGGTTGCCCTTTTATGGCAATCCAAAATAATCCAAACTAGAACTATCCAAAATAATTCTGTCCAAACTCACAGTCCAACATTTATAAGGAAGGTAAACATTATGTAGATCCTTTTTACCCCGTAATAGCTTATGAATACCTTCATCATGTATTCTTTTAATACACTGAAACATCCTGAATTACCATAATCTTTATTGATTACATCCATGCTCCCTTATTCCATATAGAATGCTGGATATACTTCATCAATCCAAAAATGTTTTAAACCCCAACAATGATGGAATATACAAATCATTAATCAGTTCCAAGGTAGTCAAGAATATCCAATATAATTTATCCAAAACAATCACATATTATTCCAAAATCACTACCTCAGTATCAGAACTATATTATGATTTATCATTCTCTCAACCATATATTTTCCAAAAATTTATCCTGCTACTGAGTCACTTTTCTTTATTCCACACAATCTCAAGTCCTTAATGAAATAGTACTGCAGTACAATCCTTATATACTCCATAATTATTATAACAAGTACATTGTTGATACAACACTCAGTTGACATAATCAACATAAGAACTCTAATCATTCCTCTTCATCTGTGGTAGTATCATAACTTGATTATTATCCAATAACATCATTTGCGGCATAGTCTGATGAATAACATACCTAAAAAATGATGACATAAAAAATATTTTTTTGTACTAGTGTTGGGACTTGGCTATTAATACTTATGTGTTGAATTGTACACCCTGAGTGACACATGGATTCTCGTTGTATAAATTCCTTGGATAGGCTCATTGGTCTATTTATTTATGTACCCTAAGTGATACATGGATTCCCATTGTAGTAATTCCTTGGTTGGGCTTAGTGGATATTTGAATGTAATTAAACCTAGAGTGAGTCACGGATTTAGTTGAGGGGGTCCATGAACGGTCTCATTGGTTGGATATGGTTATACCTCGAGAGATAGGGGGATCTAGTTAAGGGATTTCTTGGACGGGATCTGTGGGTAATAGACTTATACACTCATAGTGATACTTCGATTCAGTTAAGGGAAGCCTTGTACGGGCTTTGTGGGTTGATTAATTCTACACCTTGAGTGATGTTTCCATTCCCATGTGGAAATGACTTGTACGGGCTCATAGGTTGGATGTTATATGATTGGAATGATTATACTCTTCAAGATCTTTATCGGATTGACTTTTGGTTTACAGAATCCTTCTTTACAGGGTTGACCACTGATATAATGCAATATAGTTGTGACTAGAGGTGAGTACGAGTGAACTAAAAAGTATGATCAGTTTCTCCCTAAGGTGACGTAGCTTACTCAGAGATATAATTTCAGGTTTGGCTGAATAAGGTACATTTCGATGGTATTATAGATCTATTGATTAATATAATGATACACGGCTTGAGCGGCACGACGTCCAGCTCAATTCCCTTGAATTGGATGTCTAGGCGATCAAGATTATGGACCCAATGATCGACAGTTGTTTCTGTTTCATGTTGTCTAATACACATACCATTGAATATTCATATTTTTGTATATGAGTATAGGTATGGTACTATAAATTTGTATGTATATAGATACGGGAATCCATGGTGGCAGTTTCCCAGTTGACATAGATTACAGGCATTGGGTTCGACTGTGGTTTCACGTATGGTTTACTTCTTTTTGTTGTGTTCCAGCTATACTGAGCAAGTTGCAGTTGTATACGATTTTAGCCGCATATTTATAGGTTGCTTGTCAGGGTTCCCTAATGAGATATTCCTCACCCCTTCACGTGAACCTTGATGTACATTTAGAACTTATGTCTTCTTTTTTTGGTTGATCATGAGTTTCATGGTGGATAGGGATGAGGCCTAGTGTTTCATGATCGATTGGAGCTGCTCGAGTGGTTCTATTGATCTGGCTAGTGCAGTTCAATAGTATCTGGTGATCGGGTACGTGGGTTGGCTTGGAGTTAGTAGTTGATTCATGTACATTTACTTTAATATTCTTTTGTACTAGTATATGTATGGTTGGTCTAGTGGCTGACCAGTGTTGTGTTATATTTCATAGTTGTTCAGGCTTTTACGGCATTTTACTATTACAACTTGTTATATTTCAGTAGTTTATTTCTTCGGCACTTTGTTTGATTTCTACTTTGTATGATACTTAGTTATTTACACTTTTTTATTACTTTGGTATGCGAGCATAGTATCCCCACTATCACACCCTAGTACCTCGATACTAGTCAAGAGCCTCTAGCAATTGGGGAGGCGCATTTGAGTCCTTGTGGAAAACCGGCTATGAGCACTGGTTTAGTGGCATCCGGGTCTGGACGTTACATAGTTGTATCAAAGGAGTCTATTTTCCCAGTCTTAACTATTTAGGATAATGCAGATAAGAGTATTAGGAATGTTTTAGAACCTGTGATGGATATCAGACCAGTGTGTCAAGAACACTTGTTCTAGTAAGAAGTCCTAGTTTCCACGGTATGGGATTGATGTTCTGATTGTTGTGATGTTACAGTTGCATATGATTTTTTCCTTGAGCGATGAACATGTTTTTTGGTGTTTTCATTTACTTTGGATCTCTGGATCTATGCCAATGGTGAGGGGCCAAAGGTGGATTTTGACTCATGGCTGGTAAAGGCAAGAGGAGTCTCGTGCATCATACTAGGAACGTAGGATTCACAACATATAGGACTTCAAGTGTGTGTTTTTACTGACGACTATGTCCTTTGGATATACTTACACATACATTCACTCTGATGGTAGGTTATTTGGATCTACGTTTGAGCTTTTTTTTTTGACAGGCTGACAACTCATTCCTCATGAACATGTGGTACTGTGACCCTAGTTGGTCAATATGGCAGGTGATTCCTTTCAGTTTAACCCATTATTGGGTGTTGTTTCTCAGGTTTATGGTTATCTAGAAGGATCTATAAGTATGATGCTAATAGAAATCAAGGAAGTTTTTGTGACTTGGACCTCCATGGGGTATTTGGGTATATGGTTACCCTATTAGTGTAAGTTCAGTTTCCCTTCTTCATTTGTTGTAACCTCCAAGGATCAGTTCCATCTTAGGATACTCAGAGAGGATCAATACCCTGGTAGGTCATGTGTTTTAGTTTTAACCGTCATTAGTCATTGTGATATTTTCCTTATTTTTAGGGGTTATGGGTCTTTTGGGAATAGGTGGTTATGCCTTGTTACCCAGATGTGAAGATTATTATGTAGGGGTGGGTGGAAGACCTAGAGACCATTTCATTTTAAAAATACCCTTATAGGTTGATGACTATTCTATTCTAGGGAAACCTGTGTGAGAGATGGTTGAACCATGCTTGAATCATTGTCAATTTTGGGCATGATGTTATCATGGCTCATATGGATATAGAGACGCCTTTTGTGAAATCTTAGTGTACTTTTGTAAGAGATTATCATTCATTTTCTGGATTTGTCTTGAGTATGCTGAGGGAGATTCAGCCCTATGTTGACCTCCTTTTTCTTTCATAATGTTCTTCCCGATTGAGGAAGGAACCTATTGTGGTTGTGCTCTAGGAGTGGTGTAAGGAAAGCCATATGGTGGGGAGTGAACCTTTGGTCATTTGAGGGTGGTTTTCCTTGTTTCGGTTAAAATCAAGTTTTTTCTATGAGATTTTGAACTCAGAGTTTTCTTTTGAGATGGTGATAGGGGTAATCCTATGGTGGGGAGTAACAGATAAGTCATAGTTAAATGTATTACATGTAGAAAGAAGATGATAATGGTATGATTGTAATCATTGGATGGCCTAAAAAGCTTGGTTATGCTGATTCTCATGTTGGGAGCATGGATGTTGGTCCTTTCACATGGATTCTCAGCGACGAGAATGTTTATAGTGGGGAGTTTGTAGGGACTTGTGTTTTTTCATACTACAGTTTGAGTAGAAATTTTAATTTTAGATGTTGGATACTTGTGAGGGGTAAAATAACATTTTTTCCATATCAATTGATCTCAGATAATTTTTCGGACAACTCTGTTGGTCGGAAATATAGTGTTTACCCTAGGAAAAGAGTTTGGTGGAAATTTGAGTAGTTCAAATTTTAGGAGAATATTTAATATTTAATATTATTAAATTAAATATTACATTATTCACGCAGTTTCATTTAGAGATAACTTTAAAATGGATTTTTGGAATGATATTCCTTCTCCGTTGTTGAGTAAGAGTGGGAAGTTTAGTAAAAGCAAGGCATAAACTCATTTCGGGCGCCAGGGCCGGCCCATGACCCTTTTTCCTTTTTCCTTCTTTCCTTTTCTTCTTTTCTTTCTTTTCTATTCCTTCCTCCTCCTCCTTTTTCACACCTTCTATGTGATCTTTATTGGTCATTTCCTATAAAAGAATATGTGTATTGAGAAATATATAGATATCTAAGGAAAAGTGGGTACCATTTCGATGCTCTCGATGCACTGAGTCTGCGAGTGACATCTGTGGATGGTAAAATCAACCGAACCTTCGTTGGTTTCTGCTTGAAAGTAGGGCTGTTTATTTTTTATTTATAGATACCATTTAAACATTTTATCTATTTTTAAATACTTTTTATTCTTTCTTGTGGCCTCTTAAGGCCAGATCAATTGTTTGGTGGGCGAAAACTATTGTTTTAGGAATTTTTGAGAGTTTTCTCATTGGAAACCCTGGTTACACGGTGTATAGCCTAAGGGAACATGATGTGCGTTCTTCCATTTCTGGGAAAATGAATTTTTCTTAAGTACATGTTGTTTTGTGGTTGACCGTGTGTCAGACCGTCTGAAAAGAAACATAGAACTGTGGTTTTTGAACAGTACACATCATGTATTGAGAGTACACGATGTGTAGTGGAACCAGAACATGTTTTCATGTGAAAACACACATGGGATAGTGTTTTTTGAAGATTACATATTGTGTATAGTAATTTACATGTTGTGTACTTTTAAATGGGCAGACCCCACATACTCCAGTGTACATGCAATGAACTTTGTCAAGCCTGTTTTCAAGTGGGGGTTCTCTAAACCCTAGTAAGTTGCAATCATGGGGTCTCTATTGTGTGCCATATACTACCACAAGACCCGTGAATTGAGGCAGACCATTTGTTGACATTTAGATAAAAAAAATTGGGAACAATTCTCATTCGTACGAAACATCCAAAAAAATAATAATATTTCAATTATTATTATTTGATGATTATTGAATCGGGCGTATCTTCTGCCTCTAGCTTCTTTCTAATGCACCATCAGTGGCATTGAGACCATGAATTAAAGTATGAATTTTAGCGACTAGTTTTAGGAGCTAAAGAAATTACTTGTGGGACCCACTCAAGATCGTTACGGTCAGTTGTACCTTTTTCACAGGTTAACTATTTTGGGCAGGTGAGCATCCCATTATGATCATTTTTCTCTGTAGATCACAATAGTGGAATCCTATTGACATTTAAATGATGTTTTGGGGTTTTACCTAAATGTAGAGGTTCTTTCTGCACTTTTCAAGTTCACTTGTCACTTAAGAGTGAGAATTGGTTTATATTATAGGTTGGGTGTTTGGACCAACCTAGTTGAGACTTTTGATCTGAGATGAAATATGAGATATCACCTATAAGATATGATTTTTAGTACATCCCCCTTGAGAGATATTCTGTTTTGGCCTATGATTCCATGTGACTAGAAACTTATAAGGAACTTTTGAGTGTTGCCTTTACTTTTTTACTAACCCAGTGTGTCCCCTATATGATCTCTCTCCAATTTTCCCTTTTAGAATATCCATTTTATTGGATGCCTCTATTGTTCTTCATTCAATTGTCCAATGTGGTATTCCTTCCTTGATTTTTACTAAGGATCCCATGTAGGATGCCTTCACTTGTGCTTACCCTGAGAATCCCAAGTTGGATGACTTCTTAGTGTTTAACTTGAGGGACCCAGCGGGAACCCGTGGTTTGACCGACCCTGAGCTGTTACGCCATGTTTTGGTATATATGGTTATTGGGTGTCACCCATAACCTATTCCAAACTATAAATCCCACGGGGATGTGGTTGTAGAGTTGGGTTGGGAATTTGGGGCACCCTCACTCATTTTTTTTATCTGACTTGGTTTTGTGGATTTAATAGTGTTTACTAGTGGAGTTTCCTGGCTAGTGGCTATTGATCCTGACATGAGTTGTCTTTCTTGTTTTATATAGATTCATAGACGTGCTCTCCTAGGATTTTTCTTCTATTCCATTATATTTTTTATATTTTACTATTAACATTGGTATTACCTAGGACTCTAGTGTTAATCCTTATGTGTTAAATTGTATGCCCTAAGTGATACACAGATTCCCGTTGTAGGAATTCCTTAGACACGCTCATTGGGTTGTTTATTTACATACCGTGAGTGATACATCGATTACTATTATAGTAATTCCCTTGATAGGTTCACTGGACTATTGAATGTAATTAAATATTGAGTGATTCATCAATCCAGTAGAGAGATTCCATGAACGGGATCATTGGTTGGATATGGAAATACCCCGAGTGATACATGGATCCATTTGAGGGATGCCTTAGACATGATCAGTGGGTAATAGACTTATGTACCCTGAGTGATACTTGGATCTAGTTGGGGGATGCCTTGTATGGGCTAAATGGGTTGACGACTCTAACACCATGAGTGACATTTGGATTCCCTTGTAGGAATAACTTGTATGGGATCATTGGTTGGATGTTATACGATCAGAATGATTTCGCTCATCCAGATATTTATAGGATTGAATATTGGTATATGGAATACTTATTTATAGGTTTGACTATCGGTATATGGAAATCTAGTTGTGATTAGAGTTGAGTATGAGTAAACCCAGGTGTAGGGTCATTTCCCCCCGGTGGTGACATAGATTTCTCAGAGATATAATTCTGACTTTGTTAGATGAAGGTACATGACGATGGGATTATGGGAAAAGAGATCGACTTAATGATACACGGCTTGAGTAGCATGATATCCAGCTCAATGATCTTGCACAGGATGTCAAAGTGATCTAGATTAAGGACCCAAGGATCGACTATTGTTGTGGTTTCATGTTTCTTGATACACATACTAATGAATATTCATATATATGTATATGTGTATAGTAATGGGACAACATATGTGTACATATGAAGATATAGACATCCATGGTGGAACTTGCTTTGTTGACTGGGATTACGGACCTAGAGTTCGACGGTTGTTTGCCTTTTAGTTTACTTATTATTGTTGTTTTCCATTTAGGCAGAGCACGTTGATGTTCCATACACTTTTAGCTACATAGTTATAGGTTGCTTGTTAGGGTTCCCTAATAAGACTATTTCTCACCCCTACATGTGCACATCGATGTATGTGTAGACCATATGTATGCTTTTCAGGTTGATCATGAGTTTCTTAGTGGATATCAATGAGGAATAGTGTTGCATGATCGAGCAGAGTTGCTCGAGTGGTTCAACTGGTCAGGCTGGTGTGGTTTGATAGTGTCTAGAATTTAGGTACATTGGTTGGATCAGAGTCAGTAGTTGAGCCTTGTACTTTTACTTATTTTTTACTTATATCTATAGAGTCGGCCATGTGGGTGACCAGTGTTGTATTTTTTTGTATTGCTGTTTAGGATTTTATAGCATTTTAATATTATAACATGTTCTATTTTAGTTTTTTATTGCATCTACACTCTATTTAATAATTTTTTTATATGATACATAGTTATTTTTATTATTTTCATACTCTGTTATAATGGAATATCCTACCAACTATCAAACCCTAGTCCCTCACAGGTAGTCGGTAGCCACTGTTATATAGGGTGGCATGCTTGAGGCCTTGTGGCGAACAGGCTTGATGAACTGGTTTTGTGGCATCTAGATCAGGATATTACATTACCCAAATGTAATTATTAATTCTTTTTTATGTACTCCTCATAAATTATATGTTTATATTACAATCATATTTACCTATCTCAATTCCTATTTTTCTTTTATTAGAAATACATGTTTCATAAGGTTCACTCCTCAATTCTTCCCAATAAGCAAGATTGATTAAAGGTAACTTCCCAATTTATCTCTCAATTTTAAGTAACATCCATAATCTAATTTAATAGACCATTATTTTATAAAATCACTATTTTTATCATGAAATATTATCTTTCTAGTTTTTAATATATAAAATTGACTTTTTCCATTTTCAATTATCTTTTATATTTTCTCTTAAACCGCACTTAAGTGTACCATTTATAATTTTCTTAAAAAACTATTTCTACATTTTTTTCACATTATTTTGACATAATTTACTCCTAAAACATAATTTCATCATTATTACTTTTTTACTTTCTAGGCTAAAAAAAGTTACCATATGTTTTTATGAAAAATACAAATAATTTTTTCAAAATAAAACTTATTTGAAAAGAAATAATTTTATTTCTCCCAAGAATTCCTCAATGATTTTATTAGAGTATTTTCATGTATTTCAACACTCTCTTTATAAAAGTAATATTAATTGGTATTGGTATTTTATGATATCATCTACCGTATTTTATTAAATGGTTTATGATAAGTTTGACTATGGATGTGCTATCTTGATAACTTTCACTATATTACTCAGAATAGTTATTGATTATGTATACTAATTAAGGAAAGTTATTTGCATTTAATTTTTCTATGTTGTTTATATTTAAAAACATTCATATGAGTAATGAATTTGACATTGTATGTGAAGTGAGGGTTCCACTATTTCCCATTGATGCATCTAAAGGTCTACTGAGACAAACCATATATGGACTTGGCCGAGGCCAATCCCATTTATTTTCATATTTGGAATTTGATGAGGCCTTTACTATTTGTTTTCAAAGGCCATAGATGAGGCCTAAAAGATATGTTTTATTTTTCCATCATTATGCATTCCATCAATATGATATTTGTAATTTATAATCCATGTTATTTTTTAACTATTAGAATATTCATGGTTATGTTCCATGCTCATATGATTATATGTATGACATTATATAATTAGATTTTATTCATTCCTAATTATGATCAAGACTATTTTTTAATGACATGTGTTTTTAGTTATTTCGCTTTCCTTATGGTTTATGTTCATTTATGGTAACTTCTATTGTATTCCATTCCCTTACTGTTCATCTAAGCTCAACCAATTATTATGGTTTATTTTCCCCAATATGAGAAGACGTATATTGTGATTTATTTATTGGGATTATATAAGATATTATAAGTGTATCCATTGGAGTTGATGTTTTTTATTTCATGTTGTAATGTAATAATAATATTTTTCTAGTTTTCCAAACACACAAAACTAATCGTTCCTTTTGGATGAAAATTCTTATTCATAGTTCCAATATAATAAAGTAAGGCATCGGATCTGGGTTTTTGGGGTCGAGGTCATTATAATTGTCATCATAAGAGGTTTTTTATAAACCTTGGAAACTATATTTAGAAAACATATATTAAGTAACATAACTATAATATAGAATTTTTGGATAATAATAGAAAAAACATCGTAGAATTTTGGTAAGGTAGAGATTATGTGTGTCTTTTTAGCAATACATATATGTCTAGATACTAAAAGGGGAGTGGTTCTGGAACAAATGTACCTAAGGATAATAACTCCTACAAGGTGCATCAGCCCTAAACCTTCATAACATGGTACATGACAATAGGTCTTACTATGGACCTATTTTGACACTCCCTAGGGATATACTTAGAATAATTCACATTTTTATTTAAAAATGATTGTGATGAACTTTAAAGTAAATATGTCCCCAAATAAACCATGTTTATGATTATGAGAGTAGCTATGAAAAAAATTTCAATTTATATTTTGTGTTTTTTTAGTTTTAAATTATACATTATGATTCATAACATAATTGAGTGTATTCCATTGTTAGAAGATGAAACCTCATAGAAGGAAAGTGAACCTCACGAATGCACATGATCTAAAGTGTAGGAATTATCATATGATTAATGGTCTTTCTCTAATATTTAGGAGGGAGAAAGTCTCCAAAATAATATCATCATATAATTATATTGTGTCATTTCTTATCTAGACAGAAAAATAATTATCCAGGTTTTATAACTTATAAAGGAAGAAAGGGAGGAATAGGATGTCTAAGAAAAATATAGTTAAAGGGAATAATAGAAATAAGGTTTTTAAAATATGTGATAAGTATGGAAGGAAACATCCTTGTTCTTTCTTAGGAGTTACTGGGGATTTCTACAAGTGTGTAGAGAAGGCACACTAGTATCGTGATTAAAAAGTAAAGAAAGAATCCATCCAATACATCAACTGTTAGGAGATGGGGCACTATAAAAATAAATGTCTCAAGTGTCAAAATAATATACTCCTAAAATAGGATAATAGATCTTATTCCAGCTTATCTTAATAACACAAATGAAGCATGATGTTTATTATGCATGTATTTGGATTTAAGAATTATATTATTTCACTATTTTATCTATAATTTTATGGTTATGAGAATCATAATATATATAAGGATTTAATTATAGTACTTTTTTTAAAAGATTTAGAAGCATGTGATCATAAGAACTAGTAATTAGGAGTACTGATTCTACTGTATGTTCATATTCTTAAAAACCAAGGATTTGGGAAAGATAACACCAAATATCTTATTGTTGCTGAGATAAAAATAAACTTTCGTTTATGGGATAGTATTGTTTACCATGAAGTTAGTCAGTGATCTGATGGTTTATGTTATGATGGAATTATTAGATGTCTATATTTAAGGGCTTTATTCGACAACATAATATTATTTTAATAGAATCATGCATTTTTTATAATGGTTTAAAGGATATTAAGGTATTCCTATATTTGGGATGTGGCAATAAGAGATTATTTATTTAGGAAATCAATTATTAAGTTTATTTTGTAAATTTAATGACCCTCCTACTAAGTTGTTGGCCTTCGAATTTGAATAGATATATTTTTTATGAGTCTTAAGTTTAACTAAAACAAATGGATTATGGATATTATGAATTTCAATTACTGTATTATTTATCATATTGACTAACCAATGATAACCATCTTTGTTTAGTAAACACTTAAAGGCTGAAGTAATGACTTGTATATCTTATGATTTATAAAAGTGCTCCATGTAAAAAAAATATGACTTGAATATCCATATCTATATTTATGAAATGAAGTGGAGATAGAACAAATCACAACCAAAGGTTGAGAATATGACATGAAAAGGAATCAAGTGAGTTTATTTTCTTATGTTCTTTTCTGGATAGTTAAATAATCCCTCTAATCTATGAAAATTATTTTAGAACAAAAATGATGTATGTTTACAATTACTTATGAGAACAGAATGGTCTTTTAACTCATCACAAATTTACAATTTTTTAATTGAAAACTTTTTAATGAACATGTTTTCTTTCACCCTTTATCATAAATTTATAGTTATATTTCTTTTCCATGTACATATTTTCCTGAATGTTCTCCTATTTCAGAATCATAGTCTTGTGGGGACCTTCGTATTTCTCTTTACCTATTTTTTCGAAGAAGTTTTATAAACCTTTTTTAGAGTGTGGGATTTATAAAAAGTAATATTCATGTATTAAACATTAATTTTTGAAGTAGAATTTCTAATTTAGAGGATGCAATTTATTAAAGGAGGGTAAAATGTAAATAAACCTAATTTTACAGTAAGTCTATTTTTAAAATTAACATTCTTCAATAACTATAGTTATACAGAACAATAAACTAAAACAAATCATTGAGTATTATTATTTTAACCTAGATATTGGAATGCAGGGATGAAAATGGATTAAGTCAATCATTAATGTATAGTTTACACATTTTTATAAAATTATGTCACTGGTTACCAAATAATTAGAAATGAAAAGAAAAACGAGTTGAAAAAAATAGATGTGTTTTAATAAAAAATTATATTTATGACTATAAGGGAATTTTATCTTAAACTAATCAATATTATTGAAATATATTAATTAAATTTATATATTACATATTCTGAAAAATATTTTTAAATTTAATCAATAATTTTGATTGGATTACGATATGAATAAATCCAATTTTAAATATAAAAAGATATATTTTATAAATAGTAATTTTACCGCCTTTTAATGGAAAAATGATTAAAAAATATTTTTTTAAACATTTATAAATTTTATAGAAAAAAATAACCACCTTTTTGAAAATAGGAATGTCAAAATTAGCTTAGGATAAAATTATTTTATTTATCTGGAAATATTTATTTCCATTGAATAGTGAAAAAAACCCAATTTTATTAAAACTATAATTTTATATAATTAATAGTTTATTTAGTATTTAAATAGTAACCTAAACTATTAAATATTTAAAAATGGGATATTTTATAAAACACAATATGGTATATCTGTATCTTGGAATAAGTAAAAAAATGTTTTAAAATGATAAATTAATTTTTGGTATTCCTATAAAGCGTAAATGTTTATTTAATATTTCATAATTAATATAATGATATAGAATAAAATTTAATTTCATAAAATAAATTAGTGAATATATATTATTTTCTCTATTATTGTAAGAAAATCAATTGAGAACTCAATTAATTTTCTAGGTGTTATAAAATGAGTATTAATTTAAAAATCAGTATTTTTCTAATAAATGATGATTTTAATTAAAAAATAAATTTCACATATTAATAAAATTATTTTAATATAATAAATCCCATTTTATAAATTCTACACATTGAAAAAAATTTGGGGTTAGTTTTTTGGTATTTTCTGAAATAGTTAAAGTTTTATTGAATAGTGAAATATGATAATTTACAATATATAACATTTTAAGATAAATACACTATTTCAGGACTCATTTTTAATGTGACCACAATAGTATCAAACTATCCTTATACCTTTTCTATATTTAGTCAGTATAATCAAAACTATTCATAGTCATGAGCCAAAATAATATACTACTAGATAAAATAATTAAAAACACCCATCTCCTCCACTCTAAATACCAACTCTCTCCACCTCTTCACCTCACACATAAAAATCCTTAATGTTTATCAAAATGATTAAAAATATCACTCCCAATACTCTCCAATATGTTCTATTATTGTTGCAATCACCCAGAAGACCAATTTAATGTTTCTTACAGAGGTTCTCATGGAGAGGATTTCAAGTGGAAAAATCACATTTCTTTCTTTTAGTTATCTTTGATTTTATTTTCTTTTCTTATCCTTTAATTTCCTCCTCCATAAAAACATGAATGATAAATATAATATATTATATATATAGCATGATTTTATTATGTTAATGTTATATCTATAAAGAAAACAATTTTTATCTCTTTTTATTTTTAAAAATGAAAACATCATCCATGAGGTTCCAATTTACCACCTTCGTGATTGGTGAGTTTTTGTCTTTCAATTTCATTTTCATAGAATGTCATAAAACCATTTTTTTTAAAAATAATATAGTATATGTATTAAAACTTATTTATTGTCCTAGAATAATTATATACATAGATATTATTAATTAATAAGAAACAATTGGTTCATGATGATGAAAAAACACAAAATTAATCAATATTGTTTTCATTAATGATTCATAATATATATAATCCTCATATCTTGAAATACAATGATATATAAGACCATTAAATATTCATTATGTTCATAAATATCATATAATTTCAATTCTAGATAAAAATTATTATTTTACATGATCTTTTGTACATGTATACAAGTGAACTAATCATGAAATCCGAGGAAACAAACACTCCTGAACGACGATATTGAATCCTATAACTCATAAAAAGAATCATAAATGAACATAATAAAATTATAATAAATAAAATATATTTTTAAGAGACTATAAATTAAATTATTAATGAATCTAATTTCATTAAAAAGTACATTATGTAAATGGGGATAACCCTTTCAATCATAAGAATTAAGTTTTCTCATCTCACTTTCATTTATGTGAGATATGCCTTATTCCTCACTATTTCTCATTTCTGGTGTATTTATACTGAACTATAATGTTTAATATCATTAATATATTTATCTACATGGTTATCAATATTTCATTTGATGTTCATTAATTTTATAGGGGGTATAGTTTGACTATTTTCAAAGAGGTAAGTGGTTCTCTCCAAACCTCCTTTTCCATTGTGTTACACTTTCTCTCTCTTTACCCAAATTAAATTATCAATAATTCTTATATAAATTTCTAAAATTCCTTTTTATTATTACAATATATAAAACTAGGTCAATTTGTTTTCATTGATGGGAAATACACATTTTATAAGGATCCCCTCTCAATTTTTCCCAATAGGATTCCCGGTTGATGGGAGTTTCGCAATTTGTTACCCATTTTCAAGTTCCAGTCAAAATCTAATTTAAGACACTATTATTTTTATAAATTAACTATTTTTAAAATGAAAACCTATATTTTTAATTTCTTATTTTATATAAAAAATAGATAATTTTTTTCGTTTTAATGACTCTTTCATATTTTCTCTTAAACCGAACTAAAGTGGCCCATTTCTAAAGTTTCATAGAAAATCTTGATGAATGATTTCACTCTATTTGGACGCAATTTTTCCATAAAACATAATTTCATTTTCCTTCCCATTTATTTTCTTTGGTACACATTTTTACAATCATATATTGTGAAAAAATACAAATGATAATTTCAAAAGAACCCTTCTATACATAGTAAAAAAGATTATTTCTATCAGGAATTACACAATGATTTTTTACAGTATTTTATAATATTTCAACACCCACTATTTAAAATTATGATTAATTGTTATTGATAATTTATGATATAATATTCCATATTTAAGTAAATGTTTTATGATTAGTTTCACTTTGGATTTTCTATCTTAATACGATTCAACATATTACTCAGAATTTTTAGTGATTATGTTTAATGATTGGGGAAAGTTATTTATATTTCATATGTATATTTTATTTAAGTTTCACCCCATTCATTAGTGGAATTAATTTTTGCTTAGTAAGTGATGGGGGGACACTATAGCCCCTCGACTCATGGATAGATCTCATGATACAAACCAGATATAGATTTGGATGAGGCCTTGCCCATTTTTTTAGATATGGATTTGGATGAGGCCTTAACCATTTATTTTTAGATGTCTTAGGGGAATCCTTGAATGTATATTTTAGATTTCCATCAATATTAATTTCTTCAATATTATTTTATTAATTGATAATCCATGTTATTATTAAACAAGTATTATATCCATGGTTACATTTCATTCTCAAATTATTATTTATATGAAATTTTTTGATAATATTTTATTCCTTCTATATTAAGCTCAATAGTATATTTTATTTTCTAGAATTTTTGGATATTCCTATTTCCTTATTTTTTATGTTTATTTATGTGAGATTTTTCTATATTCCTTACCCTTTTTTAGCATCTAAGCTCACCCTTTTCGTATGTTTTATTTTCCCGAGGATGTGAAAATGTAAATTATCAATTAAATATCAGGATAAACTAGAAGATTATAAGTGTTTCAATTAGAGATTATATGTTGAATTTACTACCATGTTTTAATGTGAAAATTAGGTTTGACAATGTTTTTATAATGATACCCAACTATTAAGTCCTTTGGGATGTGAACGCTTGTTCGTAGTACCAATATAACAATGCATGAAATCGGCTCTATGCTACAGGGGATGGCGTATTTAGACTATTAAAATTATTTAAAATTAACATAATTATTTTTTATTTGTATTTCATAAAATTAATTATATTTATGCATTCATTATATTTTATTTAAATATAATTTAATTTATATGATTTGAAAGAAATTTTTCCAGAACTTGATTTATAGTGCATAATGTTTGTCCATTTTAACTAATTAAAATTACCCTTAAATTGGATTAATGTAATTAAAATGTAAATACAACACATATATAAATTATAATTTTAATAAATTTATTTTTTTCATATATTTATTATAATATCGTCTTATTCTTGAACAAATACTTATTGAAAAAAAATTCGACACATTTGAGGTTTTAATTTAAAATAAAATTATACCACTTCTGCGAATTGAATATTAAAAAACGGATCCAATATTTTTTACCAGAGTAATTAACATTATATAATAAGGTGAACTTAAATTTTTTTCATAATGAGTAGTAAAATATGTAAAAATATGTTACCATGGTTAAGGTTAAAACTAGTTTACCATGGGTTAAACTAAAGAGGTAAATGGTATGAAATGTTCAAAACATATTAAATTTAAATTTTATAGGTATTTTTCATCCTTATATATCCTTTAATATTTTATTTTTCTGTTTTGGATTCACTTATCTTGGGAAAAAATCCCATTATTGAATAGATTTGGGTATTTTGAAAATTTTCACTCTTCACTTATAAAAGGGCACGCTGACTGTTCTAATTTACACAGAGAAAAACTCTATTTTTTCAAAAAATATCTTAAAAAATAACATAATTTAGACCTTAAAATATCTTTGAGGCATTTTTTTTATCATAAAACTAATCTAGAAAGGCTTTAGAAATAATCCAAAATATGGTTTCTGAAGAATAGGTGACATTCTTAACCAAGCATCTTTGTTTTAGTTTCCATCCACATGATTAACACATTAATATATTATTATTGTGTGAAAAAATAATTATCTTCCAAATAATAAGCCTTTATTATTATTATTGAATATAATAAATCAATCTCTACTTCCATTAAATGGGAAATGAAACCATTGGTATGTTTATGGAGGAATATCGCCTCGTGAACCGATATAATTCATTTTCCATTATCGCCTCTCATGGATGTTCATCATGATGGATTTTATGTTTATATTTGATATTAATGACATATTATTCATTGTTTAAATTTAATATATCATATAATTTCTTAAATAATCATCCAAGAAAAAATTACAAAGTCGTTCATCTGTACGACAGACTACCACCTTGCCAAGCGATGTTATTTTTTTTATTAGAGCATTACATGGATGGTATATATAAATTTGTGAAGACAAATAATATGATATTTTTATATTATTATAATTATACTAATTATATAATAACACCTACCTTATTTTCAATTAAGATCATCAAAAAATGGAAATGTTACTCATGTATTTTTATGGTCTATCATCTCCATGATTGAAATATAATTTATTTTTCATAAATATTATTGATTGATATTTTAAAATGAATAATTTATATACTAGAATCATAATTATTTAATTAATATTATTATTTATATGATTGATACATGACTTTTTCGACCACATCCAACACACCGCTTCTACTTTGAAATTATGAACCGCACGTCCTAAAAAAGGCGATTTGGGCATATCTGATTATGTAATAATATAAAAAATTAAAATAAATTAATTAAATTTTTGAAGTATGTATGCTAAAATTGTTATAATTTCATTAATATGAAAAATAATTGACATAAGTTCATTATAAATGAGTTAAATTATATATAAGGTGCTTATAGTAAAACATATTTATTTGAGATACCTATTCTTGTATGAAATTTTTATTTAATGGTATAATTAAAAAACATTACATATTAAATCATGGATACTTCATAATTCATGATATTTTATGATAAAATTTTATAACTTAATTTATGGTAGTTATGATTCAAATGTTACAAAATTTGTAAGGGTTTTTATCTCATTTTAATCAGGAGTGTTTTGTTCTTAAATTCCAATTATAGGAAATTATTTGATCATAGTCTAAAAACCATTTCATTTCATTATCAACTAGTTATTTGTGAAATTTTCATGTAATATTTCCATTTTTATCTCTTTATTAATTTAAGTTATAGGGAAAAATATTTTATGAATAGTCGACTTCATTTCACTCTTTAGTTGAAAATATTTTTCTCCATATCCATGATTTCTAATTTTTTTACCAGAATCTATTCAAATTTATCCAAATGTATTACTAAATGCATTATTACACAGGTTTTAAATTTTAAAATTAGGGTTGAAGGAATCAAATTTTCATTTTTTGAACGAGGCACATTTTATCCTTTTTTACAGTAGTGTGAAGGGAATGTTTCTCCTAAAAAAATAACGCATGTATAGAACTACCCACTATAATTATGACTCAATTACATAAATATTTCTTTATATGTTCCCATGGTTATTGTTAAATAATTTTTTTGTATTTTATTTTGGAAATTTGATATTTTGAACAACGATTTTAAAGTGAAACAGATATTTTCTCAATAAATATTCCATGTAATATTTTAAAGATTTTTTCATCAATTAAAAAATTCTATGATTTAATAGGTTTGTTATAAATTATGTATATATTTATCTCACATATATACCAATATTATTATCTCAAATTCCGTCACTATGTCGCACAATTTCATTCAATGGGTAATTATTATGCTAATAATGTGTAATTTATTTCATTATTTTCTAGAGCATTGAAATGTTGATATTCCCAAGGTGAATATAAAATTTATCCCTGGGGAACATTCTTAGAAAAGGAGCCATTTTTTAGAAAATTTTAGTATTTATATATGACACCTAGGTTTAGTGTGATACCTAGTTTCATGAGAATGGCAAAGTTAAATGCCTTAATTTCCATGAATGATTAGAAGGCCCAAAAAAAAGAAAAATTATGGAAAGAAAATTTCAAAAGTGCCTCAAAATCCATAAAGATGTAAGTTTTATGAGAAATGAAACATCCATTATCTGAGTTATATAAGTTTCCATGAATAGAAAAGGCATGGGAGTTATAGAACCCAAAGTTCTATGAAATAGGCCTATAACTATGTAAATCCCATGATCATTCATGATCCGACCACATGATGTGTGACATTGATTATATTTCATGATACAATACATCCATAGGAAAAAATTACTTCAAAATGAGCATCACAACCCAAGTCGGGAGATGGAAATTAGGAAGTTTAAAAGTAACACTATCATTTATAAAACCCTATATTTCAGGATGCTCACATGACTAAAAAATAGCATCGATTCTAAAATAAAGATAACTATAAAAAACGAACATTTTCCCTAAATAACTTTGTATTATGTCAGATAATACTTCACCCAACATCCCTTAATTTCTAAATGGGTTCATACAAATTGAAATTCTATCACACAACCCATGGAATCATGAAACATCTAATGTTGTGTGTAACTATAACTCATGAATCCTTTTTACATACTTCTGATTGAGCCCATATATTGCACAACATCAAGGAATAATGCAACTAAAAAGTTTCTCTTCAGATCTACATATTACTTGATTCAATTCCTCCTTCCACCAAACATATTATTGTGCAAGTTGAGTGCTCATGGGGATCACACCCATTCAAACCATGATTATCTTTGAAAACGTCATTCTCATTATTTTTATTTTTGAACCTCACTCCCAATAACATCACTCCAAGAATGTGTTATTTGGACTCATTTTCTTCTTCTACTAAGAATATGAATCATTTACTTGAGACAATTTCATGATGCTAGAAATGGATAGTTCATATTCCATTTTTTCTCTAAAATAATCTGTCCAGTGGACACCTAAGCCCTAGTTATTTCTTAATAATGGGAAACAAACCTATATTCCCCTAAATGAGAAAATCATAGATCCACATATCTTTATCCCCTCCAACCATAACAGATACTAGGAAGCTCCATGTGTAAGAAATAAAAACATCTAATCATTATTAATTTGAACTGCATAACAAAAACATAAAATCTATAAGAAATTAAAATCAATAGAACCAATTTACTTATAGAATGATGCTTCCCCAAATAATACTTTTCTACTAACATGATGTTAAACTATTGAAAAACTCCTAGACATATGATGTTAAATTACATGGAATCGTCCTTAGAACATTATGTTAAATTATATCCTTACCAAATGCAATAAACATGGGATGCCCTATGAGATACGAACATAATTCCTCATGTGAAAAGAATGAGATGCATCATGTGACAAGAAGGAGTTGATTCCTCCATCCTCAAGGAATAATATATTCATAATATAGAAACTATCTTATATTTTCCAACTTATGTGATGAAAGTGTCTTTTCTAGATTATGTTAAACTGCATGGTGTGCTCCTTCATCACAACATTAAAATGTGAAATTATAACATGTGAGTTTTTATCCCTTCATTAATAAATGGTATGTGGGGTTAATATTTTATATTCAATCCTAACATTAACAAAAATTCATCCCCATTCCTTGGGAGGTGGAAACTCTAAAGATTGATCACCTTCTAGAATCATAATGGATATCTCCACTACAAGTTAGAGTTTCCCACGATACATTGGTTTATCCAAATGACACCTCTCTGTAATTGGACCATATATGATAAGTTTATGAATTACCGTCTCTAAATATTTTCAGTTCTCCTAAAATATAAAATATATGAAAATAACTCACTAAACATTAGACTTTTGACCCCTCTATATGAATTATAACCTCATCCCTTGGTGATGAGTGTAGGGAACCTTAGGTGGTAATCCTAGTAAGCATGTGGAATAGTAATACACTTCCTTATTCTCCACTCAGGTGATGAACATGAGTTTCTACATCATTTTTTGGTCATGATAAACCTTATGTGACAATACTATGAAACATTATGTGATGGGAATAAGTTCTCTCATGTAATAAAAATCAGATGCCTCGTATAAAAAATGTGTCTCTCCATTGTTAATGAGAATTTGATACACAATGTGATGGGCCTTAAATTAATTAAATAATGAAAATAGTTTTATTTATATTGATCATAGTATGACTTACGATTTATATATGGGACTCCCTATGTCATGAGAATAATATTACTCTAAATCCCAAAAGATAAATAATTTTTCTGATTTCCAAAAAATCCAACAACATTATTAGATCAAACCATAGGTAGCCCCAAATTTTTGATAGAATGTTTCATAATTAACTAGTATCTTTTAGAATATGACATCGGGAAAGTGATTATTAAACATATATTAGATCAATAAGGGAGAGTTGGATTTAGAAAAAAACTCTATAGAGGAATTCATAAAAGAATGACCCAATATCCAGTCATCCCATTATTATTTGGGGTATGGAATAATAAAACAAAGTGGTGGAGGATTCCCACCATTGGAAAATGGGAATGTGGGAATCTAAAAATGAATATCTCAAGTTTAAAAGTGTGACCCAATGGAATAATTGGAAACAAAATAAAGATGAAAAAAATTATTAAATGAAGAAATAAATTAGAAAAGAAAAAACGGTGGACCAAGATAGATGGGTGATGAAATTTTATTTGTTCTCAAGAAAAGGGAGACATAAAACATAATTATCCCATTTTCTATATAAAGGTAAAATAAAATAAAGAATTTCATAAATCATTAAAATTTTGAAGTTGGAATACTAGCGATAGCTCCATCTACCAAAACAAATCGTCAAATGATAGTTCCAAAAGTTTCAAGATAGTAATTTTGTAAAATGATCATGTAAATTTATATACATATTATTATTATTGTCACTTAAATTATGAAAATATTAAACTTAAGAGAGATAAAATTCAGTATGTATTTTTTGAATTTTTTATAAAACTCAAACAATTTAAAAATAAATATTTTTATTTTTTTAATGAGAATGATCAATTCTCAAATAAAAATGAGGAATTGAACACAAGATTAAAATATAAATTAGTTGTCGATCAGTTTTTATAACTATAAAATAACTAATGATGTCTCTCTATAATTTAACATATGGTGATGAACATCTACCAATGATTCTACGCACTCAATTCTATGGTGTGAAATGATTTTTGGATTGTTTTCCTAAATCAAAATAGTTCCTCAAACTAATAAACTATTTTAAAGAAGAAAATATAATTATTAGTTTTTTAATTATTTTCATTAATACAGAAACATTATTTATAAATTAAACAGAAAAATTTATTAAAATGTTGGAACAAAGATGGTTTATCTGTCAATTAAATAATCAAGTATAAACCCTCAAATAAAGAAAATATGGGTTCCAAACTATCTTTTTTGACAACATTATTAGACCAAAATTTATGTGGTACCAAAATATATAGTATGTTGATTTTATTATTATAAAAATGTGCCATGATAAAATCCCAAGGGTAATTATGGTATATAGATAATTGGAGCTCCTAGAATATGTGTTTTGACAAATATGTTGATTGTAATTTTAGGTTTTTTATAATTTTTGATTTTAAAATGTTTATATTATAGATTCCAAATATAAATTTAATCAAACTTACCAATAATTGAGTGTTTAAGATAGTTATTCTTGGTGATCACATGTATTTCATGGTCATTGAAGCACACACACAGTTGTGAAACTCAAGTGGAACAAACTAGTGTGAGATTTTCCAAAATTACGTTTCAAAAAGAATATTATATGTGATCTAAGAAAATTACAGAATAAAAAAAATATTCATTCAAATCCAAAATGAATGATTCCACATCAATGAACCTTGAGCTGGTATACCTTTATTTAATCAATCCCACCCATGTTACTATTATAAGACGTAAATCACAAGAAATTGTTATTATAAATTATTATAAAAGATATACTTAGGGTTTATTTAATATCACATAAATATGATAATTGGAATTATTTTTTTAAATTTACCAACATAGATGAGAATTGAAATATTTATAAGTTTATATCAGTCTACTGTGACCAAGGGGTAGAGTTTAAAAACATGAATTTGATGAACATTAAAATTCACAGTGATAAAATCATTCATTTATTACACCTTGAACATCTTAACAAAAATTTCTAAAAGATGAAATTGAATTCGACAAGATATTATAAGAAATATCATTAATTTAATTTGAAATTCCACAATAATTTTGGGTCGAGGAAATAAATTCATATTATTATAGTTTAAATAATGTTCTTCTAGGACTATTACTTATGAAGAGATTGTATTAACTTTGGAGAGGTAAGAATCATGATGTTTTTAATTTTAATTTTCCTTGATATAAATGATATATTCTTCACCCCAATGATAACATAAGAAAATTTTATCCTAAATTGTATAATAGAATTTTATTGGGTAATCATACTCATTTAAAGCATAAAATAATTATGAAAATGATTGAAACAATAAATAAAATCTTTATATAGCATTTAATAAGAATTTTACAAAAATAGATCCAAAAATTGATGGTATTGGGGATGAAATATAAAAACCACTAGTAGTGTTCCACCATGATGTTCCTAGTGGATTATGTATGGTCACTAAGAGGGTGTTGAATCAATGTGCCCAATTATTAACAAATTCATTATTTTTTAGACACTCTTTTTACATGATCATGTATTCAAGTCAATATAAATCAATCTAATAATGCACACTCGATCTTTTCCTTGGTATATCTTGTAAAATAAAAAAAAATATAGAACATAATTTTTTAAATGATACAACACTAATTAGTATTCTTATTCATTTTCATGTTCAAATATTATAAACAAAAAAATTATCAGTGATATATTGAAGTGATTACAAGTGCCTAATGAAGAGTACACAAAGATCGAGCAGGTATTATCTACACACCGTAAGGTTTTTTCCATCCATGTACTCAGACGTCACAATATGATGAATGTGAAGGGATATTTAAACCACATTCCATAGTTGAGCTGTATCTTAAAAAGATTTAGTTTTCCTCTTATGGGGTGATGTTTTTTATACTATTTCCACGAGTCATTAATTGATCCTCCATGAACCTCAATGTTGTCTTCAATAGTTTCCATCTCCTTGATTTAGATTTTGTTCAACCATTATCATCAACTAAATCTACACTAATAGATTTCTCAATGAATAGGAAATAAATCTCCATGAATATGGTCTGTAGAATTGCATACAGTCCAGTCTTGTTCCTCAATTTGATCTCACTATTGTATTTAATCATAGTTAGTATTCTACCTCAAAAAGACTTGACCCAAATATAAACAAAAATATTATCTTCATCACCCTATATTCTAAATAAACTTATATGATTCCATTTTATTATATGAATCATACTCATCCTTAATTCACATGTTTCTCTTCTTAGAAAAATTCAAATCCCTTTTTCTTTGATAGATAATTGATCTTATTCCCTTTGTAATAGTGTATCGAGATCACTATATTTCTTTTCTTATCATATTTTTTGTATTTAAACTATTAAATGAATATTATTTTTGTAATATTTCTATATTATAAATATATAAACTCCTTGAAGAGTTTTGGTATGTGATCTTCATAATTTAGACTCAGAAATATTTTATCTTTTAAATTCTCTCGAAAGTTTCTCAAAAATACCTATCAATAAATTTCTTTTAAATTACATAAATAATCTAGTTAATTTATGATTTAAATAGCCAAAACATATTCTATATTTATATTATTTTAAATATTCATCAATACACACATTAACTAATTTATTGTGATGTGGAACCTTCCATTGATGTGATGAAAAGACCTTAATCATAAATCACAATTATTTATATAATTGTTATGTTTATTTTAAATTAATATTATAAATAGAGTCACAAGATTTAATTCATTCAATAGAATATATAATTATGGTAATCTTATATTCAATGGGAAGTAACCGATTTTCATATATGACATAGAATGTCTTATGAAGTCCCAATTTTGTTATTACCACTTCAACATTATTAATTAACATATGATATTTCATGATACTTTGTAAGTCGTATGCGCTTAGTGTAATTTTAATGTATTGTGAATTTTTCCATAGTAAATATGACTTTGAAAGTATTTGAGTTTTATTGAAATTATTAAAACTATTGTGTAAAAACCATTTTACAAGACTTATAAATTTATCAATTTCTAAAAACTGAAATTCTAAAAAGACTTTATAATTCCTACGGTATCACTGGGATTCCATTAAATTGTTAATTTTTAGAAAACTGGGATGTTTTCAAAACATATCCAATGTCTTACAAAGATACCAAAATTATCATGAATTCATTTTAAATTCTTAAAAAGTTCACTAAATTCTTATAAAAATACATAAATATATCATGAACATAAAACAATGAAATAATAACTTGATATAATGTCTTATAAGCTCAATAAAGTTTTAAGGTCTCAATAAAAGTATTATGAAATCCTGGGATGTCATATGATTCTAGTGAATAGACTTACACATAGAAATTTGTACTTTTTATAATGTTATAAAAATTTAAAATTCCCTATAAAATCATTCTCAATTATACTAAATACTTTCGAAACATCAAGAATTTTTTTTCTTTATCTGATCAAAATTACATTTTATTCAAAAATCTTATGGATTGATTCTCGAATGTTCAGCTAGTTTTTCATCAATATTATCTATTCCTTAATCTCTTCACTCAATGGATTCCATAAAAAAAATTAAGACTATTACATACAGTTGTTCATCATCATCAATTATATTTATGTTAAAGAATATCTCACAAACCGATTCATATTAATGTTGAAATTAGAGAACCTATCTGTCAAGTTTCTCTAGTAATCAGTACTTTAATTTCTTTATTCTTCTTAGGAAAAAAATTCATACATATATCAACCACATTTATTTACTCATTTATTTATGAGAAGAACCTCATAAACATTATGTGACTTTACATAATGTATATTGATAACAAATACAATATTATCTTAATAAATCCTTTCAGGTTCATCAATATCAAACTTTGGATTTGTTTTCCATACTAAATTAACTTCAATAAAAATTTTATTTTAACCCTCATATTGTAAAAAAATATAAAAGAATATAGGGTAAATATCTAAGTCATATTCACACATTTTCTATAGTTTTTTAAAACCATTTCTCCCCTTATATTACGACATTCAATATGATCAATATTATTGAGAGAATGATGAAATCACATGTGTATTTTCAATGATAAATCATCCATTCAGATCAATTTATACATGGAATAAAATGATTTAAAAGATAAGGTTTAATAAACATGGATATTAAAGATTTGTATTAAATATATTGGGAATGTGATATCACATCAAATCAATCATTTTATGGGGTCATTAAAATCAAACTTTTTAGGAAATAAAACCCCACATTCACCTTATACAAATGGATTATAACAGTTTAAGTAAAACAAATTATAATCTCTCCATGTTTATAATCAACCATCACACCGCTTAATAATCAACTTGTATATGATCACAATCGGGGTAAAAAGTGTGACTGGTAAAAATTAACTTCCAGTCTTGAGGATCTATATATAAATTTTTGATTAGTTATATAATTATATTTTATAGATCATATTCATTTTTATTCCCCTTCAATGGATGCACATATTTTCACTTCATCATGGTTCCTTGAACACACAACAATGGGAGTTTTATTTTATTATACTATAATTAAATCATCATCCATATCTCTTAATCAAGTACCACTTTCAATTACATTCTTAAACCTACATGAAAATATATTTAATTGACTAAGAAGAATTCTTTTTCAATTCATTAGTATATTAATTTGTATGGATACATTAATCTCATCCAAAATCCTCTCTTCAATTTATCTCTAGATTTAATATAACATGCCATGCTTACTCAACCTTGATTATCCAATTCAGATTCACCTTTGGTAGCATGGAAATATTCTTATTAATGTTTTCTAGTGTACAATAGGATTATTCAATTTTGATAATACAATTTTTTTATCTAATTTTTACTCAACGTTTTCACAAATCTTCTTATGAATTTCTTTTTGAGCTGGAATAAGATTTATATAGTAATGAACTTCCATAGGATGACCTGACACATCCCCATAACCAATCTTCCACTTGGTATAATGGGAATTCTAAATCCCCATGGCATGGAAACCAGTACCTGGATATCATGAATGGTCACTTGGGAATTGTTTAACCGAAATAATGATATAAATATGAAAATAAAAACTACCTTGAATCCTACATGACCCATCCATGTATCGAATTCGAATGCATAATAATAATATGTATCAATATAAATGAAACAAAAAACATACTAATGCACACAAATTATTATACATAAAATAACCCATAAAATGCATGAATTTATAAACTCAAAATATGGTAATAATATCATACATAAACAAGATAAATGGGAGACCTTGAAAGGTACGTTTAATATATATATAACTATGAAAAATGAAAATTTAACCATTCCCAAAATACTAATATATTTATCCTCATGATCTATTTTCACTCACTACATCCCATAGAATATATCATTCGAAAACCCATACCAAAACCAAAAGAGACCAGATCCTAGGAACCAATTAGAAAACTTGAGATTTCTGTACTCCCGATGGTGTATATATGGTGTGAACTAAAAAATTAATATAATATTTCACCAAATAGTATGTGAAATTTATATTAAAAATAAATTTATATAATTCTTGCTTATATATAAATTTAAAATATGTATTCATCATTCATGAAAAATGAAACTAAATTATATTCCATAATTACTTTTATAAAATGAACACCTTCTTAGAGTAACCAAGGACTGAAACAAAACCTTTTTATGAAAATAGTTTTAAAACCCTCAATTATGACCCATAAATAAATTAATTAAAATACTCTCAAAGGCATTTAATATTTATTTAAACATTTATATTTTTTAAAAAAAAGTATCAATTTTTTTCAAAATCACTTTCAATACTATTTTATTAATATATTTGAAATAAATCCATATTATAACATGAATAGATTAAAAAGAAAAACATGAAAAATGAAATAAAGAGTGAATAATAACAAAAAAAATCAAGAAATGGTTCCATAAATTACAATTATAATATATTGTATAAAAAGAAGGTATTTAACTCTGAGAAATTTTAAATGAACATTAGGCTTGAGAGTGTATTCAACACACAACAATGATATTGAAATAAATGAGTTACAATATTAAAATATTATTATTTTTACGTGGCTGATATATCCTATTAGTTATATTTTTTGGTATAAATAGTATTAAATTATTATTGAAATATATATACAGTCCCTAATCACTATAAATTTATTTATAAATTATTATTAGATTAGTAATCTACTTTAATAAAAACATTTTATCCTAGAAAAAATATGTTTCCTTCTAAAATTTTTATTATTACTTCAATATTAAAATATTAAAATAAATTTTTGGGACTTTTATAATTTTTTTGTAAATTTTTTTTGGAAAAAAAAGTATAGATATTAATATAGAGTAAGTTTTTGGGAATTTTTGCAAAATATTGATATTTTAATGAATATGGAAAATCATCTATTTCTAATACAAGTTTCATCTATTTTTAAAAAACTAAGTAATATAAAAGTTACAATATAGTTTTAACATGATGTTAAATTAAAATAATTATCATTTAGTGATATTTAATGTAATTAATTAAAAATAAAACATCATTATAATTTTTTTTAATATATGTTTATTTTAAGGCTTTGAAACAAATTTATCTGAAAACAGTTGTGAAGTATATAATGTTAATCCATTTTAACTAAATAAAATACCCCCTAATTAGGTATTATTTAGAAGAAATGTATCGATTATATATCTATGAATATTAATTTAAATTCATCTGATTATTATTCCCTTTTGTGCAGTTATTATTAGATCATATTTTTCTTGAAATATGCACCTCTTGAAAATCCATTATTTCGACAAGTCTATGGCTTTAATTTTAAATTATATTTTTTCCACTTATATGAATTGGATTCTATAAAATGATCTATATATTCATAATTAGAGTGATTAATGTCAAATAATAAGATCAAATTAATTTCTCATCACAATTAATAGGTAAAAATAATAAAAAATTATAGCCATGATAAATGTTTAAACAAATTTACCAGAGTGGGTAGGGTAAACTAAACACATAAATAGAGTAACATATTTAAAACATGCTTTATTTAAATTTTAATGGTTTTTATAAGACTTAAATATCATCAAATTAATTATTTGTAAATTTTTTAGGAAATTTCCTAGATAGGTAGTCTAAACAATAGGTACGATTTTTAATGATCTAGGTATAATCCTAAATAGGTAGTCTAAACAATAGGTACGATTTTTAATTAAGCATATTTGTTTTACATCTCCTTCCACCTCATGAAAATATTAAAAAATAATTATAATATAATAAAATATTTTTTAAAACATAATAAGATATTATTATATTTATTTTATAAACTAAATCCATCTAAAATTGTATTATATGGTAAAAAAATTATCGATCATAAAATATCTTACCTGACTATCCATGAAAAAATGACATCATTCATGGGTATAACAAACAACAACATCGTGAACCAATGTGATTCATTTTTGGATTCCCAAATAACATAGACGATACATGTATGTATATTTAATGAAATAGTATTATATTTGAGATATTATTCTAGTTTTCTAAAGATAAAGTTATACTAAAATTCTTTACCTATGGGTCAATGAAAAATGTAAATCTTTCACATGTGTATGCATGGCCTAATGACTTCATGCTTATAACATAAATCATTTACCATAACCATAATTCAGGACTTTTGAAATGTATAATTTATATATAAAAATAATAATTAGATAATTATTTTTTCTTTTAATGATGGAACAATGAAATATTTGATCACAGTACACACAGCGATGCCATTTTGGAATTTATGAACCGAACATCATGAAAAATAAAACTAATGTGGATATATATCATTCATTGGAGTTATTATTCAAATGTTACCAAAGCAATATGGGCTGATGATTCTATATCATTTTAATCGAGATTATTTATGTTTGAATTTATATTATGGTAAATTATTTGATATCTGTAAAATAAACCCCTTTATTTTTATTATTCACTATTAATTAATGAAATTATCAGGTAATATTAACATTTTTTTCTCCTTGGTACTTAAAATTATTGATAATGTTTTTTTATGTAAATATAACATCATTTCTCTATTTGGAAGAAAAACTTTTATATTTTAAATACATGTTTTCCAAAGATATTTTCATGAATATTTTTAAAATTATAAAATTTATTTATTAAATTTATTTTTATCAGTCTTTAACTTTTAGAAAAATTTTGGAAATAAATATTCTTATTGTTTCAGAATGAGACAACTTTTAAAATTTTGACAATAGTGTGAAAGGAATGATTATTTTAACTTATATACACCTATGTTATTATCTAGTAATTTTATATTTTAATACATGTCATTTTCTCATCACTCAAATGAATTCATTATTAAATTTATTAGGATTATGATATGAGAAAATATTATCCAAAAAAATTTATTTCCATTGTTATTTATTATTTTTAGGACTTATTAACAATATAATTTTTATTGTACATATAATCATGAACATTTTATAATGGGTGCACCCAGATAGTTCTCCAATTCATTGTGCAATGTTTTAGTCTCATGAGACACCATGAATACGATTAGGGAGTAAACCTTATGGGACCTTTTCCACAAAGTGATATTGTATATGAAGTAATCATTAACTTAACTAAATTTATTTTTATACATTGATTCAATATATACTATTATTCCATGATCTTATAATACCAAGTTCATTAAGTTTTGACCACATGTGATTACTCTTAAGCCTTCTCTTTTATGATATCATGTTATACTTTTGAAATAAAAGTTGCCTTTCCTTGTCATGTTTATTCTTACAGTTTCATATTAAGGAAACTCGTTTTTTTCTATTTATTCCTAGGGTTATCCAATGAAATATTGAATATTGAAAAGATTTAGGAGCTTATTATGGAGAAAAAATAATGTTTTTTGTTTTCTCACCTTGATGTATTATGAATATAGTCATCCAAGGGAACATTGACTCCAGATATTTGGGTTGTGATTATTACTTGTTTATGTTATAAGTAGAGTTATAGTATTCATAAAATTAGTAGGTCTTTTTAGTTAGTATTTGAGAACGGTCTGGGTATTTTGGTGGAATAGAACTATAATTATTTAATGACACCCAAGGGATAAGTATAAGGATAATACTTCGTATAGAAAGTTTCAATGAAATTTTGTTGAAGTGTAAAAAGAGTGGGTTATAGAAAATTTCATCCCTTTCTAGACACTAAAAGAGGATTTTCATCTTGAATAATTGTACTCATGGGTAGAAACTCTAAAGAGGGTTCACTGGGATTAACTCTCTCATCACATTGTGAACAACAATAAGCCTTTTTTCAAACCTAGTCTAGCACTATTAATGGATATGCACTGAAAATTCACAAGCATTGTAAGAACCATTATTAATAACCTGAAAAAGAAATTAGGTTATACATCCTAATAGGAAATGTTTCCATTGATAACCTATATTGAAACTTAGATACTCGTAATTCAGGATATACATATCATTTTTAACTTATTAATTTTTTTATAATTTTACCATTTTTTATGTTAATTTATTCCCTTTTTATTTATTTTATTATTTTATGTTAATGATGAGAAATAGGCGAATCCATGCCAACAACCAATGTGGTGGGAATTATACCGATTTTCCTAATGATATTCCTAATATAATTGGAGCATAATTTGGGCATCTTGTGATCATGAGAAATGAAATTTCACAAATTTTTATTATTAATCAAAACATAGTTGAACTTCCAAAAACATCCATGAATATAAGGATGGACTCGCATGAAATTTTAGTTGTTAAAAAAGATAAAGAAAAGAATACTTGATATACAACATGTAAGAAATGTGGGAAGAGACACCATGGAACATTCCTTGATGGAATAAGAAGATTATATATATCTGTAAAATGAATCCATAAAGTAGTTAATTGATGGTAAATAATATATATTATGGTTAACAATACATTGGAAAATAAATTTCCACATAAGAAACCACTAATAGTTTAATACCATAGATATAGAGAAATTATTCATTACTTGAGTTAATGCCCCAAACCAAGGATTTATCCCTAATGGTTTAGGTGTTGAGTGTCATTGATATGTGATGATTGTTATTTTTAGGTGTTGGGAATCAATAAAAAATATTTTAAACTATTTTTATTAATGGTTTACTCATTATAAGAGTCATGAATATTCTAAGGATTGCCCTGTAATAGTTTTTCATTAACGAATTTCAAAAATATATTGAACAGTACTAATGAAATATATTGGAGGTTTAATGTTAAGCATATATTTTATAGAACGAATAAGGGTTGAAAAGTATATAATCTTTCATATGTGGATGATGTTGAGGTACTTATATACAATTAATATTATTTCAATTTTTTGAAAATAATAACCTACATAGAAGACATTAATTGTTAAAAAATATTTCAATGATTATTGTTATTTTGATGATGTTCATCATATATTATGAAATATTGTTATAAATATATTAATATTTTTTTAGAAAAAGTAGAAATCACATGTTAGGAGACAACTCATCCTATCCAAAAAGGTTGCAGGGAATCAACATACAAAATTATGATAAGGATACAACACCTACCACAAGCCTATGTAGTGTACTTGTTAGTATGATATTTTTTTACATAACACTTTTTAGAGATAAATATTATATGGAATTAGGGAAATTTAATTTTGGACCTAATATTGTTAATATTTTATTAATTTGAGGTGATTAATGATATTTTATTAAAAAATTATTTGGTTTAGGTATATATAACCCTTAGTTCCAAAATGAGATATAACATGAAATATTATTGTGGAAGAAAATTATTAAATCCTATAATATTGATTTAATTTAGGATGTTTGTTTATTTAGTTATTGAATTTTTTAAGTTGGAATTTATACTTATATATTAATATAATGGTGTTTTTATTTTTGGAATGTTCATATATTTTTTAAAACCATTTTGTTGTTTTTTTAATGTCCAAAGGCAATGAGAATTTATTGATATCAGTTTTGGGAATAAATTAATCTATTATAAATTAATATTAATTCTTCAAGAAATAAAAAAATTCATCTTAAATATTCATTATTTGGGGTAACAGATTATATTGTGCTAAAAAATTATTTAACGATGAAATTATATGTGACAAGTAAGTATAGTCCCTTATGTTATTATCCTAGATTTCAAAAGGATCCCTCATCATTAGAAAAAGGATCTTGGAATAATAATTGTATTCTTTATTGATTAATCGATGGTCTTTTATCTCATTAAAAGGGTACAAAACGATATCTTGAATGAACATTCTTTGAAAATTTGTATATTAAATTCCAACTAGTGTTATACTCTTTGGAAGCCATGTTATTTTATGTAATTAATACATAAAATTTCACTATTTAAAGAGGATGTCCAATTAACCATTTTTATGATTTTGGTTTTCCACAATAGAATTTATGTTAAGACCAAAAGGGGCCTAAATACCCTTAGAGGGGGTGAATCATGGTATGGATATTCTATTCCAAAATCCTTCCTACCCCACAAGATCTTGACCTCAATATTACAAGGTTCACTTTGCTTTCACATATGAGTTTTTATTGATCTTATTCATCCCTTATTTATCTGATGATTATTATTATTTTAATGTTATATAGGAATGGAAATAGGTAGACATAAATATTTTTACTTGGTTCACCCACATTGGGATACATCGAAGGAGCATACAACGGTAATGTGCTGATTTACCAAATCCACTAAAGATCACCACTAATAATTTTGGGGCTAGATCACTTTTATTACCAGGCTCATTGTACATATGATATTTAGGGTCATCTCACTTCATTCTCAATGGTCACTCCCTATTTCTCTCTCTCTGGCTCACTACTGGTAGAAAAGATAACCTTCTTCCTTCTCACAGCACTTAGAAGGGATCTAATAACAGTTTATAGACCTATAGTTATCTTCATTATCACTAATGAATACTAACATCACTGTATGTAGATGCTCTTTTGAAGTCAAAATTTCTTCCACTAATGAATACTCCTTGGTCTCTGATCACTGGGCTAAACCTTTGAAAATAACTTCACAAAACACCCTACTTTGTGAAGATCCAAATTTCGTGAATCTCAAACAAGGCTTCACAAAGTCCCTACCTATTTGCAAAGAACACACCTTCACAGAGCTCACTGAATCATGGAGTACACTATTTCGCATAGTTCAAAGCTTTGAAAATCTCATGCTTTCACAGAACATAGGTCGTTGCAGAGCTCAACCTGTTGCAATGTGACTTCCATTACAAAGATCACTGAGCCAACGTGGAACACAAGACATTCTTGGAGCAAGATTAGCCATCTGGAAGCTCATTCCTTTCATAGAGAACACTACCTTCATGAACCTCCTTATCAAATTGAGAGAAAAACAAATCTTGGAAAACTATGTTCTTCTCCTGAGGGGGTCAAGGCCTATTTGTAGGTGATTCCACCGACTTGAGAACCTTCCATGTGAAGTTAATTCCACGTCAACTCAAATCGTGAATCTCTGAAAGTTCAACTGAAATTATCCCTATATCGTGAAGCAGCATATAAATTTTTAGATTTCAGATATTTTCTTAATCACAGAGTATTCCATCAATTCTATTGTATCTTTCTAGTAAAGCTCCACTCGCAATGCTTTTCGTCGCTCCTATGCTCTCTCTACTACCATTAGTGAAACTCTTTGTAATCGTGAAGAACACTATAACTTTCTTCATGTATTCGTGAAATACAAATCAAGAATCGCATCTTCTAAAAACTCATTACTTCATTATATTTTGATAATATCTTCAAGGAAATCCACATTTTGAGATGCTCACCAAATCCTAAATTTGGGACCCCAACAATTTGGCAAACACTAGAAAATGATGCCACCTTGTATATGTTCTTTTGTACCACCTCAAATATTATCTTCCTTTTTAATTGTTCTTTGTCAACATAGATTTTCAACAACTTCTCTGGAACAAAAAAAGTCCCCATTAAAACCTTCATTATCAATAAACAGAACCAACCCAAAAATGCTGCAATATTACCTTAAAGGATTTTTTCCAACAATTTCCAAATGTCAAAATTGGATTACTAAGTACAAGTTTAAATTTTTAGGGTTCAACTTATTTAATGGTGTACAATGTAACACCTTGGCATTTTAAAAGACAATATTCATTGATAGTGTATTCAACATGAAACATTGAGCTTAAACGAACCGGATTATAATATTGAAATATTATTTTTTTAAATGTGATCGATATAACCTAACAGGTTTGAATATTATTAATTACATTATAGAATATATATATATATATATATATATATATATATTAATCATTAAATATAATTTAATTTTAAAAATCTTACTAATTAATATTCTACTTTGACAAAGATATTTTATTTTATAAAAAATAAGTCTCATTTAAAAATTAACTTTTTTCTTTTGGGTGAAAATATTATAATTAATTTCTGAAAATTTTACATTTTTTTATAAAATTCGTTTTCCAGGAAATAAACTTATTCAAAATAACATATAGTGAAAAATAGGTATTTTTCATAAAATATGTATTTTTAGTGAATATTGAAAATACTGATTTTGGGTAAAATGCTTATTTTTTCAATAAATTATGTAATTTAAAATAATAATTACAACTTTAATTTGATTTAAAATTAACATAAATATTATTTAGTAATGTTTTTACAATTATTTATATTTAATTTCTCTTAGTACTGGGTTTTTATATATTTTTATTTTTATTTTTTAAAACACATTTTTCTGGAACCTATTTTACACTGTGTAATGTCTTTACATTTAAAATAATTAAAAGAACCCCTAAATAAGAATGATACAATTGAAATATAAATATTATATATCAATAAATATTAATTTAAATTAATTTAATTATTTTATTGATATAGTTAATATAAGGTCATCTTATTCTTGAAAAATAAACATACTGAAAAAATACTTTTTTCGACACGTCTCAGGTTTTAAATTTAAATTAAATGAAACCACTTATATTAATTAAATTTTTTAAAATTGATCACATATTTTTAATAAGAGTAATTGATGTTGTATTTTTATGAACTTATTTTTTGGACATAATTAATTATAAAATAAGTAAAAATATGTCATCGTGGTAAATGTTAAAACCACTTTAATGGGAGGTAAACTAAAGAGGTAAATAGTATAAAATGGTTAAAACATATCTATTTTAAATGTCAAAGGTATTTATGGGACTAATATATCCTTTAATATTTTATTTTTTAATTTAGGAGGAACTTTTTTTGAGAGTTACTTCTAATTATTTAATAGTTTTGGGTATTTAAATGAATATTAGTCCTCCCATATAAAAGGACACCACCTATACTCCCATTAAAAAACATAAAAACCTATTGTTTCATCAAATAACTACCCAAATACCATAATTTATACCTCCCAAAATTCTAGAGACCTTATTTTGATAATAAAATAAATCATGAAAGGCTTTGGGTATAATCCAAGAGATGTGGTCTGAAGAATAGGTAATGTTCTAAACCATGCATGGTTTCTTTATTTATCCTTCCACCTCATTAGAAGATTAATCAATAAATATCATAAAATAAATTAATTATATACCATATAATAACATTTTATTATTATATTATCATACAGTAAATCCATACCCACTTCCATTAAATGGGAAATGAAACCATTGATAGTGTGTAAGGAGCACAACCACCTCGTGAGCTGATCTAATTTGTTTTCAATCATCTAATCTCATGGATGTTCATGATTATGGATTTCATATAAAAATATTATATTCATGGAATAAAATTCATTTTAGAAATATAACTTATAATATACATTCCCACCTTACCAACAAAGGAAAAATGATAATGTCAATCATTTGTACGACAGACTACCACGTTGCAAAGTGATGTGATTTTTTTATTAGTGCCTCACATGAATCATATATGTAAGGATATTTAAATAAATAATATGATATTTATAATATTATTATCATTTATTATATATATAATGATTATTACCCTATTTTTATTATTTTGGTCTAAAAATTGAAATGTTAGACATGAGTATGCATGGCTTATCTTCTCTATGATTGGAACATAATAAATTTTTTCTAATAATAATTAATGGTTTTTTTAAAAGTTATAATTTATGTATAAAAATAAAAAATTATATCATCATTATTACTTTTTATATGATGGAAAATGACCTCTTTGACCACGGTCATCACATATATGTCGTATTGAAATTATGAACAGAGCGTCCTCAAAAAACTAGATGTGGACATCACTAATTAAGTAATAAAATATATAATTAAAATAAATGATGTAATTTTTTTGAGAAAAATTAATTAATAAAATAAATTTAAAATAAATTAAGTAAGCTAATTATATAAGAGATAAAATATATATAGGATAAAATTTCAACTCGAGGTAAGGGTTTCATCTCAAAACATACTTCTTGGAAAAAACTATTATTTTATGAGTTTTTTTATTTAAATGGTGTATATAAAAAACATTACATATTATATCATGAATAATTAATAGTTCATGATATTTTATTTTTAAATTAATTTAATTCATTCGTGGTATATATGATTCGTAATTTACCAAAGTGGTAAGGGTTTATTTTTTAATATCATTTTCATTGGTATTTTATTACTTGAATTTATATTATAGGAAATTATTTGATCGTATTATAAAAACTATTGATTTTATTTTCCACTATTTATTCATTATTTTTTTACTTAATAGTACCATTTTTATATATTTGGTACTTAAAATTATTCACAATATTATTTTAATAATTTTGGTTGGAATAGAGTACTTAAAAGTGGGTGAATTGAGTATCTATAAACATTTCATTTTAAAAAGTATTTTTAAAAGGTTCCCTAATAAAAGTAAATACAACCCAGTTAACCAATGTAATATGGTTATGAAATTTTGACTATATAAATAACTTCTCAGCAGATTTATTAATTCATACTAATCTTAATATAAGTTTTTAATATTTCTTTTGAATCTATAAAAATAAGGCAAAACAATTATAACTTCATTCCAAGATTAGCTATCAAAGTAAATATAGTAATTTAGGAATTATATAATAAAACAGAGAATTCTAATTCAAATAACACAGTGGATATAAAACAAGTGGTTTTTCCTCAATTCAAGACCTAATACACTCCACATAGTGATCACCATCCACCTAGAAGTTTATATTAATAAACATGATCCACACCCTGGATTGAAGTAAAATACAGTGCACAAGAATATCTTGGTCACATGACCTATTCCATAGTTCTTCATGGGTATGAACTAACAGGTTACACAAGGACCTCTTCCACACTTATATGTGGGAGTGAACATGAGTAAAAAGATGTGAGAGGAAGGATATCTTGTATCCCCCAACTTGAGAGAGGATAAAGTGTTTGTTTTTATATAGAGACACACACACTACATGAAAGCTAAAAACAACACACAACAGAAAAAAATGATGAGATAAGGATAAAATTAATCTAGGTGTTATTCTATGAAGTTCTGGACTTCTAGGATGAAGCAGATACAGGAATCGAGTCCTCTTGTTAGAAATAGAGTATCATAAGTTTGATACTCTAGTTTCCAGTTATATATGGATTGTGTTCTTCATGGAGTTGCTATTGGAATGATTTTTTTAACTCTTATCTATTATATCCTATCTTTTTGGATTCGATAATGCTTTGCCTATTTTTCAAATGTATTGAGTTGCATCTGTTGGTCAAAAATTATAGTGCTTCTTTGTTATCATGCCTCTTTTTTAGGCCATAGTTTTATTTTTATTCTTAGAGGGAATATGTTGGAGCCGATAAGATGCATGTATTATTCACCTCATACCTTGTACTATTAGGTGACATTTCTATAATGAAATATTATTTATTTCAGTGCATTTAAATTAGTCAAATATGACCGCTAGAAATTAAATAGAAAAATGACCAAACAGATTAAAGAACAATGTCACAGTCTATTGGGAAACGGTGTCACTTTGAAATGGTGTCTCTATGAAATTTTTTCCTTTTCTTTTCCTTTGATTGGTAAGATAGTTATGATGGAATTGTTTTATAGAGATCAGGAAATGATAGTATAGATGCGGTGTTTGGTCACGATGTCCAGATCTCTGTGTCTAGTCACGGTGTCTAGGTCACGGTGTCTGGTCACGGTGTCTGGGTCACGGTGTCTGGTTAGGGTGTATGGGTTACATTGTTTGGTCACAGTGTCTGGGTCATGATCTCTGGTCACAGTTTCTAGTTATAGGTGTCTGGGTCACGGTTTCTGGTCATGGTGTCTGGTTCACAGTGTCTGGGTTATGGTGTAGGGACACGGTGTCTGGGTCCATTGCTAAAAAACATAATCAGTGGAAAACTCATGGTTTCTCAGACTTAACCGAATATATTTATATAGACTTAAGCACTAGTATCCAAATAATGAATTAGACATAATCCTTAATAAAATAAATTCATTATAAAACAAATTAAATATAGTTTTTACAAATCAGACATGATTTTAGAAATTATGATCTTGGATATGTTTATTTAAAGCATAATGAAACCAACCATATTTACACATTATTTGAGATAGATTAAATAGTATTTGTAGGATATGTAGTATTTTTTATCATTAAAACATGATTAACACATGAGGATTCCAAAAATATCCCTATTTTGATGATTACAAATCATATGAGTTAGATATCTATACTTAGTGAATGTGCATCTCCCTTAGTGTGAAGTTAGAGTGCATGTCTCTCTCTCTTTTGGGATTATTAAAAATAGTAAAAAATTAAATAAGATAATAGATAGGAAGAGTTAACAATGCATTATATGGATAAAAATTGTCATTACATATAGTAGGCAAACAAAAATCAACAATATCCCTATCAGAAAGTAGTAGTCGCCATTCTTCAGCACTGTCTATCTTCTCTTTTCCCCTATTAGTAGCATCACTACAAGCCATATGAGTAGATGTAGAAGTGGAAGAAGGAATTTAATCAACTGAAGGATAAGTTAAAGGGAGTCCTTCAATAGTTGAGGGTCCAAGGTAGGTGTAGTGGAATACCAAGAAAATTTTTAGTCAAGGATAATAGGTTTGATTTGATTTAGTTCCTGAGAGAAAGACACTGAAGTAGAGGCCATGTTAGAGAATTAGGCGGGAGGCAAACCAAGTCACAAGGGTGTAGCTGCAAGAGCCACAATATCAATGCTCTGCACATGAAGATAAGGCCCCAATAGCTTCATAAATTCAGCAGTAATCTCTCCACCATACTGTATGGATTTCTCAAAGTCATATTTTTTCTCCATGAACTTGTCCAATAAGGGAGTAAAATCCTTCATTTTTTGAACCTGAGTTTTGAAAGCTTGAGTGACTAGAGGTATTTTTAAATTCTCTACAAGGTACTTGAAATGGATTGTCATATCATGCTTAGATAAAATCCTATTGAAGTAAAAATACACCTTCTTAGTAATTTCTTCATGAGAATCATTGGAAATATTGTAATAAATTATTTCCAGATCAATAACTCTTTCAGTAATCTTGACAACCACATATAGAGACTCTTTGTCCAAACCATTGAGCACTGATTGGAGTTCTTGCTTAACAACTGTTATGAGAAGATCATTTTCCAAGGAGGGTTGAGATGATTGTCCAGAGGTACTAGAATCTTTAACATATGAATTAAGAGACTTTAGTTGATTTAGAACTTTCTGAAGACAGCACATATACTCATCAATCAACTTGTTTAATCCAAATACCCGCTCACACATTTCTTTAAATATTTTCTTATTTTTTTCAAACACCTTGTCAACTAAGGAAGTTACATTAGGTTCAATCAAGGTGGCTACTTCCTGTAGAATTTGAAAACTAACATCATCATTAGGATGAGAATTAGGTTCTGGTCTTGAGTTCATCACTCTTTTTATCTTTAACCATACATCTAAGAGAATTCACTTCATCACTTAAATGTTTGTTCTCAACTCTAACTTCTTGAATTTCATGAATCATTTTTTGCTGAATCTGCCAAATGATCTTTTCTAATAGCAGGGTGGCATCTCTTTCACTCATGTTTTTCATAGAAGCAGTTTGAGTATTCATGAGACTTTCAAACCCATCCCATAGGGTAGCTCAAAATTCTTTCAAATCATCCTCACTCACCAAGTTGTAAGGTTCATGTGAATGTTTAGGGATAGGAGTTGAGACAGGCTGAGGATCCTTTGCAGAGATAGGATCAGAGACTGATTTCGATTGAAATATAGTAAAGAGGTCTATACTTTTAATTGATACTTCATGGGAATCATTCCCATCAAAATATCTAGGTAATTTATACCATGTATCCACAGATCTTGGATCAACTAGATTTGGAATATCAATAGTATCCAGATTCGGGTGCTACTCCCGCTCAACAAGTGCATATTTATCGGGTCTAATAGGTTTTTATCCTTGATCTATTTCTAGGAGTTCATCCCAAATATCCTCACCCATTTCCCTTTTATCAAATTAAAAGGCTTTCTCCATTATCTCCTCATCATATAGGATAAACTCAGGAAAAGCTTGTTCCTCTAGGTGTTCCTCAAGAGAATCTTCTTTCTCAAGAGAAAGATCTTCTTCTAAATGTTCTTCCAGAACATCCTTTTCTATTTCAACAACAAAATATTTTTCTTTAGAGATGGGTTGTTCATCTAGATAAACAATTTCTTCAGGAAGAGGTATTTCCGTCCCAATTATATCTTAGAGAACATGTTCACTATCTTTCTCGTTCAGGATAGTTTTCCTCTGTAGGTGCAAAAGCCTCATCTTCTTCTTCCTTGTCATAATAGTCAATGATTTCATCTGGTTCCAAACAAGGATCACAAATTTTATTATGTCTTAAATAATGTTCAACCAGGTGAGAATTTTCATAGACCCTCTCATTATATTCTACCCATTTGTTTCTCCATGGATTCCAACATATTTTCAATCTTTTCCATGTAACCTTTAAGATACAAAATTCATAGTCTTTAATGACTTCTTCATCTGGTCCAACCAACCCTTTTTCATGAAGCATAAAAGAGATTAACCTTAAGAAGAATAGGGAGGTTTGCTTGGAAGTTATCTTTATCAACTCACACATATTGATTATAACATACATACATAGGTTAATCTTGTGTGCATTCTTCATAATATGTATCAAAAATACATCCTTATATTTGAGTGTTGAAAAATCACCTTTTCTTTGAATGATCAGATTCTAACCCAATTTTAAACAAAAGTCTGGTTTCACCATCCATCTTAGCAGCTATAGCTCTTCTCTTTGTTTCATTCCCAGTTAAGCTTCCCAAGGCTTCTTCTAAAACAAATATCTCACTTGGAGGCGGATGACCTCTCTCGTAGTCCTCAAAAATACCCTCATGTGTTATCCTTAGTCATGAAACCCATAACCATAAATAAAATGCACATCTTTGCCCATTGATCATCCATCTTCTCATAACAAAACCATATTCCATATCAAAATAGAATTGAATGAACTGATAAAACTATGCAATATGATTTGGGAAAATTCGATTATCCTCCTCTGTGAACCAATCTAGCCATCCTTTCTCTTTTAGTACTTTCAATACTAAAGACTTACTTGATAGAAGCCACTCAGGGAAAATTTCCTTTTTAGGTACCACTATTTTGTTCCTCAGCATCGGATGAAAAGGACCATTGGGCACTAACTTTGATTCTATTTTTATCTTCTTCTTTGATATAGGATTCTCAGCATTTGATGAGGATGGACGTTTCATTCTAGGAATTCAACGAAGGTCCGAGAGAGAAATAAATTTTGAAGGTGGTATTACGGTTTGAGATAAAAGAGCTCGTGTGAAGAATGACGTGAAACTTCTTTCGTTTTTATCACTTAGAGATATCAAGTATCACAAAATCAAAAGCATGGTAAGGTAAAAGAATAAGATAATTAATTATTGTGATATGGGTTATAATATGTAAATGAAATTATAAATTGTCTTTACGGTGAGACCGTAATAGATATTTACGGTGAGATCAGAACATGATTTCATAGTGAGACCATATCTAGCTTTCATGGTGAGACCGTAACAGGTTTTCATGGTGACACTACAACTATGGGACTTCAAAACCGATTGACCGTACTTTTTGTAGCAGCAACTTTTAAGACAGTAGCTATAGAACTGTAAGTGTTAGATAGTAATTTTACGACAATGACATGTTAAATCGTAAACTATGAAATAGTACACTTACTACATAAGATTTATCACCCCCAATTTGTGTATGATGTAATCTATTATTTCATAATTTAAGGGTTTGGTGAATATATCAACGATCTGATATTCAGTTCCAATGAATTCTAAGGTGACATCACATTTTTTATAATGGTCTCTCAAAAAGTGATGCCTTATATCAATATGTTTTTTACTAGAGTGTGAAATGTGATTTTTTGAGATATTAATAGCACTTTTATTGTCATAATTTGTAAGTACATGTCTGAATTAATATTGACAATCTAGTAATGTGTGTTTCATCCACAAAATTGCTTCACAACAACTACTAGCATCTATGTACTCAGCTTTGGCAGTAGCTAATGAAAAAGTGTTTTTTTTTAATACAGCATGATACCGGTGACTTGCCTAAAAAGTGACATGTTCCAGACGTTCTTTTTCTATCTAATGTATAACCAAAAAAGTCAGAATTAGAATAATTAACTAACTCAAATGATTTTTCTCTGGGATAGAATGGTCCTAGATTGGGTGTCTGTTTGAGGTATTTGAAAATTATCTTAACAGCATTTAAGAGATATTCCTTAGGGTTTTCTTGAAAACAAGCACACATATATACACTAAACATAATGTCAGGTCGGCTGGTAGTTTGGTAGAGTAGGCTTCCAATCATTACCCTATAAGTGGTTTGATCAACAGATTTTCCTTCTTCACCAAGATCCAACTTACAAGTAGTACTCATTGGAGTGTCACTAATTTTAGTGATATCAAATACAAAACGTTTTGTATGATTTCTAGTATATTTTATTTCATTTAAAATAATATCATCATTATTTTGAATTATTTGAAATCCAATAAACAATTTTAGTTCACCAATTAAACACATTTCAAATTCATTTTTCATCATTTTAGAAAATTCAATACATAAAGAATTTCTTGAAGATCCAAAGATAATGTCATCTACATAAATTTAATCTACTAAAACATCATTCGCAATTTGTTTTATTAAAGGTTTAGGATCAAATATTCCTTTTTTAAAACCTTTGGAAATAGTAAAAGTACTTAATCTATCATACCAAGCTCTTGGAGCATATTTTAAACCATATAAATATTTTGAAAACATAAAATCATTATTTGGAAAATGAGGATTTGTAAAACCAAAGAGTTTCTCAAAAAAAATATCCTCAGCTATATACCCATTTAGGAATGCACTCTTAACATCCATTTGATATAGTTTGAAATTCAGAAGTAAAACATTAGAAAGAATAATTCTGATGGCTTCAATTCTAGCTACTGGTGTAAAGGTTTCTTCATAGTCAATTCCTTCTACTTCTCTATAGCCTTTGCAACCAATCTATCCTTTGATTTATCTATGTTACCGGCTTCATCTACTTTATTTCAAAATACCCACTTAGTGCCTATGGTAAATGTGTATTTGGGTCTATCAACAAGTTTTCAAACATTGTTCCTTTCAAAATAATTAAATTTCTCTTGCATAAACATCACCCAAAATTTATCATTGATAGCATCATTAATGTTTTTAGGTTCAAGTTGTGAAAAAAATACTTGATGTTCAACCTGATTTCTAAGAGATGATCTAGTTTGAGTTCTTTTATCTAATTCTCCAACAACATTATATGAAGGATAGTTCTTAAGAGTTCTAACAACTCTAGAAAATAAGGACTATTGATTTTAGGTTCTTCAACAGGTTTGTAACGCCCCGACCCCAGCTACCCAGAGTCAGTGCATTACTTCGTAACATTGGCATGATCACAAAAGATCAAGTCTCGAAAGACCGATTAGTTTAGTAGCCTTGGAAACACTAGATACATTCATAAGTCTTACATTACATCATAAAGTGAAAAACTAATAACAAATTCTTCATAGTCCACACTCATTTCCTCTTCTGACTATCCCTGCAGGTCATTCATAAAATACTTCTTCACATCCTGGAAAATATTAAAACATTGAAAGGGGTGAGCTCAGATGCTCAGTAAGGATAACAATATTGCGGAAGCTTTCATAAATAAACATAAACATTTAAGGCAATGTATAACTAAAACAAAAGCCTTTTAAACTTGAACATCAACATAATATGGCAAAAGTAAAATGAGATAATTCCATTTACTTCTTCACATGGATATTCTACTGGTCGAATAATCACATGCAATATCAATAACCACTTTCATAATGATGGAATGCATAATGCCAGACTATCATAACCACGTAGTCAAGGCCTCGTGCCAAGACCACAAATAAGATTTTGTCAAGGCCTCGTGCCAAGACACTAGTTTGTCTCATGAGACCTGCCGATGCATCGAGGAGCTATAGCGGGCTCCACCCGTCACTTATTAAGTCCAATACATTCCTCATATGAGTAGGTTTAAACATTTCATAAACCATAACATAGTCATATCACATAAAACATGCATAAAGGAAACATAACATTTCCACATTTCAATCACAAGATATCAATACAACACATTGATATAATAAAAATACTTTCAAAACCATTTTCAATACCAAAATAAAAGAAATTCAAAACATTGTATTTATTTTTCATTAAAAAAAAGTGATGGCTTGTAGAGGAAGCCGAAACTCAAATAATGGTCACGGCGGTGGAGAAGTCATTGTCGCCGCATAAGTACGGAAAGAAAAACATTCATTTTTTGTCATTTAGTAAAACTCTTCGTATAAAAAAGATTCCTTTTGAATAAACATAAAAGTCAAAGGGGTTTATACACCGTATAAAAGAAAGTTGTGTATAAAACCAAATATGCCTCAATGAAAGGAGATTGAGATGAAGTTCTTAAAAATATCATTTTTAAAATAAAATAGATCTATTAAGTGTATTCACTATAGGTACACATAAATAAAGTAAAAATACAAGATAATACATAATAATATCATGACGTAATTGGAAAGTAGGAGATTAACCCAAAGAATGGAAGTTGGGTTAAGAAATTCCCTTACCTCGTGTCTGACTTGACTCAACCGTTCTTTAACCTCCTGAATAATAAACTAGAGTTAATATATACCTTATTAAGAACCATTTTCAATTTCATTATCCTTATTATATCACTTATTACAATGATATGAACATTATGTAATTATTTAAGTTAATAACGGTAGTTTTGTCGATCTTTGGTACTTGATTCAACAATAAGCTTCTTATAATTACAAGTTGTTTATGTGGTGAAATATCCATTATATCCAGAATTATATTCATGATTTAGATGTCATATATATCTTATATATCCAGTATATACATTCATTTATAATATTACGTAACATTTAGAGGTAAGAAATGAAATGCACCGTTCATGGAGACGGTAAGCCGTACGTACGCATGAACGCTACTTTCATTTCAATTTCATATTTAATGGAACTAAATCATAATGATATAAATGTATAATATAATTCCAGTATAATATAGTGTATAATACCATTTACGCCATCCTTTATACATCCCACATATGGCATTAACGATTCAAATCACTTTGAGGGGGCGGTAGTCCGCACTTCCTAAAATGAAATTATCGTGTTTTACCCATAATGGAAATCATAAAGTATGCCATAAATGAGAAATACAGAAGCATAAGTAAAACATAAACATATTATATATCATATATAAAAATAGTGACATCTTAATGGCCACCTTTGAAGGTGTTATATGAGTGTTGAACAATCATCGTTTCGTGAGGCAGAAATTCGCCATCCACAGAAACCGTATGTTCTTTAACCATTAGATGTAGGTGTGTGTAAGTGTAGCTAGAATCATTCTTATAAAAACATCCTAGTATATTGAGGATACTGGTGTTGTTACAAAAGAATTGAATAAAAAGAGTTTAGGGGGTTGTAGAAGAAAAATAAACCAAAACAACATTAGAGAAGACATTACCTCAAAATCGGGTAACTCTTTTTGATTTGAGCCAAAGGCTTCCTTGGGAAGAGTTATGCCCAAAGTGAGGCTTCTATGAGTAGGAGAGGGATGTTGGGAGAGTATTTGGGCAGAGGTTAGCCGAGCCAAATGGCTTGAAAGTGTAAATGAGGTGGGAGAGGTGGGGGCCTTTTATAAGTGGAGAGGAGGGGCACTTTTGGAAAGATTGAAATGTTACATTATTTCACAATGCTTTTAGGATTCTAAAGGTCCCACACTTATATAATTCTAGGCTAAGGTGATAAGGGTTCGAAATCTCCTCATCCAATTCGCTTTGGACAAGTGTAAGCCTTGGATTTTGCATTATCTTCCCATTTTATTTAAATCGTTAAATAATGAGGTCATCACTGCATCATCATGATGTCATAAATAATTTAATTTATTGAATGTCTAAAAATTATACAAAAAACACTATTATGTAGGAAATCGTTTTAGCTTTCTAATGAATATTTATAATCAAAATTTGGACTTGTTTAACCCCACTTAAAAACTGTTTTAGTAAAACATCTCATGTTTGTGTCAATTTAATTTTAACATTAAATAAATATATATTAATGTCATTTTCCAACTAAAGTGGCTCCATGGGGTCCCCAAGTTGACACATGGGTTTTCTTGGTCGTCCATGACTCACCCAATAGGTGTAGGACAAGTGTCATGGTGTTTTCACATTCTCATAATACCATTTTTACCTTAAACTACACTAATTACCTCTAATCGCGATTAATGAAAAAAAGTTACTATTCACCAAAAAATTATTTTAATCTCATTGAACCACATTTTACTTCTTAATGACAACCATGTATGTCGGATTTTCAAAATTCAACACACATTAGTGGTAAACTTTCATTTAACTGAAAAATCAGTTTGCTTGATTACCACTTAGTGGTTTCACTATTCATCAAAAATTGAAGTTTTTCAGAAAATTACCAAAAATTCACCCTAAGCTATATTTGATATTCCGAATTCAAAAATGAAGTCCATTTTACAAAATTCAAAACATATAAGTCAAATTAATTAATTTAATAATTAATTCCCGCTGTCATGAAAAATAGCATGTTTTTGTGAAACAATAAGTATCAAAAGATTGACACTATTTTAAGTCCGATTTCAAAGTAAAATTAATTCCAACGACCACTATTGGATTTAATGGTAAAAATATTTTCTAATTTCACTTTAAAACCAATTCAAAAGATAATCTAATCATATAAATAAATTATATTAAAAAGAGGTTTTGAATTAAAATACAACATATTACACTATTCATAAAAAAATGAACTTTATCAGAAAGGTACCAAAAATTTACACAAAGTCAATTTTGATGTCCTGATTCTAAAGAAGAGTTATATTTGGTCCAAAATAAAGTATAAGAGTGATCAAAACTATATTTAATGATGGTTCACCATTAAAAGGTGATAAGTGAACCTTTAGTGAAAATTAGAGTATATATGCCCTAAAATTGAACTCTTTCCGTATTTTAAGCCTTTATCTTTTATTGGGTAAATGTAAAAACATTTAAAAACATATCTAATTATATTTTAGTTATTTCTATCCATTCCCGCCAGTACAACGGCTACTTGTTAACTAACATTTAAAAAAAATATTATTTTATTACTAGTGTGCTACGTAAGTTTCAAAGAAACTCATCGTTGTGTATCGGGTACGCTATCGAACATAGCAACCCCTTTAAAATAAAATTAATATCTAATTCGTAAATATTAATAAATATGAAAATTATTTATTCTTTATTTACCTGGGATGTTACATTCTCCCCTCCTTCAATAAATTGCGTCCTCGCAATTTGAAATTTTTCTTGGAAAATAAAAGGTTGAAAATAGAAAATACCTTTGTGGAAAACCCACATCGGAAATAAGGTTAATAGAATTTAGTCTTAATAAGAGGGAAAGGGAAATGAACAAGTCACCACCCAATTATGATCTCGATTAGGAGAACATTGGTGGCAATTAGAGACATATAATTAGAGGAAAAACGTAAATATTTGTAGGGAGCGATTGGGGTCATCAATCACAATCAACTGTCAAATTGAGGGCCTCAAAGCCTTCAATCTATGTTGATTTAAAATATCATCAGTTAAACAAGACATAAGGTATTAGGATAACACATTTTTTTGTTTTAATATCCCTTTACTAAAGTTTAAGAATTAATTTATTCATTGAATAAGAGATAGGTATATATATATTTATGATTGACAATTAGAGTTTCAACCTTCAACTCATCTTTCACTCAAAAAGATAATAGAACACAAAAATATTATACTTATCCTAATTGTATAATGTTCCAAATGTTAACACATACCATTTAGATTAGTAAAATTATTTTTTAATAACCGGGGACTTCCTGTAGGCTAGTGGTAGGAAATAAAGGCCTGTCGCACTATGATTGTGGGTTCGATTCCTGCAGCTTTGTCCGACGCAACGGGTTATGCCCCACCCTGCAGGTTGTCCTTTTCCTAAAACTATAGTATTATAATATTCCAAAAATAATATTCAAAAATGATTTAACCTTAAACAATACTATCCAAAGATCAACTTAATCCATTCCAACCTTTATAGTTATCCAAAATACTTCTGTCCAACTCACAGTCCAAATTTTATAAGGAAGGTAAACATAATGAAGATCCTTTTTCCCACGTAACAACATGTAAATACCTTCATCATGTATTATTTTTAAACATACTGAATTACCATGATCCCTTATTCCTTATAGAATACTAGATATACTCCTTATATCCAAAAATGTATACAAAACATCAATCAGTTTCAAGGAAGTTAAGTATATCCAATATAATTTATCCAAATCAATCATGTCTTATTCCAAAATCACAATCTCAGTATCAGAACCATATTATGGTCTATCTTTCTCTCAACCATATATTTTCCAAAAAATTTATCCTACTGTGGAGTCACTTTTCATGGTTCCACACAATCTCAAGTCCTTGATGAAATAGTACTGCAGTACAATCCTTATATACTCCATAATTATTATAACCAGTACATCATTGATACAATACTCAAATTACAAAATTATTTAATAACAACATAAGAACTCTAATCATTACTCCTCATCTGTGGTAGTATCATAACTTGATTATTATCCAATAACATCATTTGGGGCATACTCTGATGATTTGGACATTGGTTTGCGTAGTGTCCCCACTCCTTGCAGATGAAGCATTGTACATTTGAAACCTTTTTCTTACCCTTGCAGTCACGCACTTGGTGTCCTTTTTCTCCACACTTATAACAAAACCCCATTCCCTTCAGGAAAATTCCAAGGTGTTTCTTCCCACAGTTATCACATATTAGAAAATTCTTCATTCCCCTCATTCCTTTATCCATCATTCTCTCTTCCATCCCTTTCATCTCTTGATTCGCTTCAAAGCCATAGGACTCAGAGAATTCTTTACTTATCTTATTAACACATGATACTATTTCTTCATATGTTGATAACACATGGGAGACTATTTCCCTTCGAAATGTTGGCTTAATACCATGAAAGATACGATACTTATTACTCTTTGGATCATACGTATTGCTGGAGTTCACATTCCTTCTACTGGGTGCCATTTCTATACAATGGCATAAACTATATTAGTTTATGAATCAAAATACATAATTCCATACTTATAAAATACTTAACATAAATTGAACTATTTATGGATATAATCCATAGTCATAAAAATGTTTTCTTTGAGGAATTATATACTCATAAACCCTTCATAATGATTTGTAAAGAAAATGAGAGTTATCCTAAGCATATCCCCCGGGAGTGTCGTAACCAAGAGTGCAGCAAGGCCCGTTGTCGTGCACCAGTTCCCGTTCGAGTCTAGCTCAAAGCAGTGTTTTCGGGTTTTACCCCTAGGTACATCGGTGCCAGAGCCGCCTCTACCTGCTCGTATCCAGACAGGGATGTATTGCTCGGATAACTCACAACATCTCTACAATACCAAAATTCTAGGAAGTTATTCTATACTAATCCTCAAAGTTCATCTTAGGTCTACGTGCTCTAATCAGAGTTTATCTAAATCTAGCTTCCAAGGTTAGTACTAAACTGCCTCTGATACCAACTGTAACGCCCCGACCCCAGCTACCCAGAGTCGGTGCATTACTTCGTAACATTGGCATGATCACAAAAGATCAATTCTCGAAAGACTGATTAGTTTAGTAGCCTTGGAAACACTAGATACATTCATAAGTCTTACATTACATCATAAAGTGAAAAACTAATAACAAAGTCTTCATAGTCCACACTCATTTCCTCTTCTGACTATCCCTACAGGTCATTCATAAAATACTTCTTCACATCCTGGAAAATATTAAAACATTGAAAGGGGTGAGCTCAGATGCTCAGTAAGGATAACAATATTGCGGAAGCTTTCATAAATAAACATAAACATTTAAGGCAATTTATAACTAAAACAAAAGCCTTTTAAACTTGAACATCAACATAATATGGCAAAAGTAAAATGAGATAATTCCATTTACTTCTTCACATGGATATTCTACTGGTCGAATAATCACATGCAATATCAATAACCACTTTCATAATGATGGAATGCATAATGCCAGACTATCATAACCACGTAGTCAAGGCCTCGTGCCAAGACCACAAATAAGATTTTTTCAAGGCCTCGTGCCAAGACACTAGTTTGTCTCATGAGACCTGCCGATGCATCGAGGAGCTATAGCGGGCTCCACCCGTCACTTATTAAGTCCAATGCATTCCTCATATGAGTAGGTTTAAACATTTCATAAACCATAACATAGTCATATCACATAAAACATGCATAAAGGAAACATAACATTTCCACATTTCAATCACAAGATATCAATACAACACATTGATATAATAAAATACTTTCAAAACCATTTTCAATACCAAAATAAAAGAAATTCAAAACATTGTATTTATTTTTCATTAAAAAAAAGTGATGGCTTGTAGAGGAAGCCGAAACTCAAATAATGGTCACGGCGGCGGAGAAGTCATTGTCGCCGCATAAGTACGGAAAGAAAAACATTCCTTTTTTGTCATTTAGTAAAACGCTTCGTATAAAAAATATTCCTTTTGAATAAACATAAAAGTCAAAGGGGTTTATACACCGTATAAAAGAAAGTTGTGTATAAAACCAAATATGCCTCAATGAAAGGAGATTGAGAAGAAGTTCTTAAAAAGCTAATTTTTAAAATAAAATAGATCTATTATGTGTATTCACTATAGGTACACATAAATAAAGTAAAAATACAAGATAATACATAATAATATCATGACGTAATTGGAAAGTAGGAGATTAACCCAAAGAATGGAAGTTGGGTTAAGAAATTCCCTTACCTCGTGTCTGACTTGACTCAACCGTTCTTTAACCTCCTGAATAATAAACTAGAGTTAATATATACCTTATTAAGAACCATTTTCAATTTCATTATCCTTATTATATCACTTATTACAATGATATGAACATTATGTAATTATTTAAGTTAATAACGGTAGTTTTGTCGATCTTTGGTACTTGATTCAACAATAAGCTTCTTATAATTACAAGTTGTTTATGTGGTGAAATATACATTATATCCAGAATTATATTCATGATTTAGATGTCATATATATCTTATATATCCAGTATATACATTCATTTATAATATTACGTAACATTTAGAGGTAAGAAATGAAATGCACCGTTCATGGAGACGGTAAGCCGTACGTACGCATGAACGCTAATTTCATTTCAATTTCATATTTAATGGAACTAAATCATAATGATATAAATGTATAATATAATTCCAGTATAATATAGTGTATAATACCATTTACTCCATCCTTTATACATCCCACATATGGCATTAACGATTCAAATCACTTTGAGGGGGCGGTAGTCCGCACTTCCTAAAATGAAATTATCGTGTTTTACCCATAATGGAAATCATAAAGTATGCCATAAATGAGAAATACAGAAGCATAAGTAAAACATAAACATATTATATATCATATATAAAAATAGTGACATCTTAATGGCCACCTTTGAAGGTGTTATATGAGTGTTGAACAATCATCGTTTCGTGAGGCAGAAATTCGCCATCCACAGAAACTGTATGTTCTTTAACCATTAGATGTAGGTGTGTGTAAGTGTAGCTAGAATCCTTCTTATAACAACATCCTAGTATATTGAGGATACAGTTGTTGTTACAAAAGAATTGAATAAAAAGAGTTTAGGGGGTTGGAGAAGAAAAATAAACCAAAACAACATTAGAGAAGACATTACCTCAAAATCGGGTAACTCTTTTTGATTTGAGCCAAAGGCTTCCTTGGGAAGAGTTCTGCCCAAAGTGAGGCTCCTATGAGTAGGAGAGGGATGTTGGGAGAGTATTTTGGCAGAGTTTGTCCGAGCCAAATGGCTTGAAAGTGTAAATGAGGTGGGAGAGGTGGGGGCCTTTTATAAGTGGAGAGGAGGGGCACTTTTGGAATGATTGAAATGTTACATTATTTCACTATGCTTTTCGGATTCTAAAGGTCCCACACTTATATAATTAGAGGCTAAGGTGATAAGGGTTCGAAATATCCTCATCCAATTGGCTTTGGACAAGTGTAAGCCTTGGATTTTGCATTATCTTCCCATTTTATTTAAATCGTTAAATAATGAGGTCATCACTGCATCATCATGATGTCATATATAATTTAATTTATTTAATGTCTAAAAATTATAAACAAAATACTATGATGTAGGGAATCTTTGTAGCTTTCTAATGAATATTTATAATCAAAATTTGGACTTGTGTAACCCTAATTAAAAACTATTTTAGTAAAACATCTCATGTTTGTGTCAATTTAATTTTAACATTAAATAAAATATATTAATGTCATTTTCCAACTAAAGTGGCTCCATGGGGTCCCCAAGTTGACCCATGGGTTGTCTTGGTCGTCCATGACTCACCCAATAGGTGTAGGACAAGTTTCATGGTGTTTTCACATTCTTATAATACCATTTTTACCTTAAACTACACTAATTACCTCTAATCGCGATTAATGAAAAAAAGTTACTATTCACAAAAAAATTATTTTAATCTCATTGAACCACATTTTACTTCTTAATTACAACCATGTATGTCGGATTTTCAAAATTCAACACACATTAGTGGTAAACTTTCATTTAACTGAAAAATCAGTTTGCTTGATTACCACTTAGTGGTTTCACTATTCATCAAAAATTGAAGCTTTTCAGAAAATTACCAAAAATTCACCCTAAGCTATATTTGATATTCCGAATTCAAAAATGAAGTCCATTTTACAAAATTCAAAACATATAAGTCAAATTAATTAATTTAATAATTAATTTCCGCTGTCATGACAAATAGCGTGTTTTTGTGAAACAATAAGTATCAAAAGATTGACACTAGTTTAAGTCCGATTTCAAAGTAAAATTAATTCCAACGACCACTATTGGATTTAATGGTAAAAATATTTTCTAATTTCACTTTAAAACCAATTCAAAAGATAATCTAATCATATAAATAAATTATATTAAAAAGAGGTTTTGAATTAAAATACAACATATTACACTATTCATAAAAAAATGAACTTTATCAGAAAGGTACCAAAAATTTACACAAAGTCAATTTTGATGTCCCGATTCTAAAGAAGAGTTATATTTGGTCCAAAATAAAGTATAAGAGTGATCAAAACTATATTTAATGATGGTTCACCATTAAAAGGTGATAAGTGAACCTTTAGTGAAAATTAGAGTATATATGCCCTAAAATTGAACTCTTTCCGTATTTTAAGCCTTTATCTTTTATTGGGTAAATGTAAAAACATTTAAAAACATATCTAATTATATTTTAGTTATTTCTATCCATTCCCGCCAGTACAACGGCTACTTGTTAACTAACATTTAAAAAAAAATTATTTTATTACTAGTGTGCTACGTAAGTTTCAAAGAAACTCATCGTTGCGTATCGGGTGCGCTATCGAACATAGCAACCCCTTTAAAATAAAATTAATATCTAATTCGTAAATATTAATAAATATGAAAATTATTTATTCTTTATTTACCTGGGATGTTACAAGGTTCGAGTTCATTTTGGCTTGAATATAATGAATTTCCAGAACTGGAAGTTTTCATAGATTCCTTTATAAGATGGTTAGATTATTTTTTATTGATGTCCAGATTTGACACATCATCCTCTAGGTTCTCTAGAGAGGTATTAGGCTCATGTGGATATGTTTCATTAAATTTGACACATACAGATTCTTCCACACATTTAGTTCTTTTTTTAAACACTCTATAGGCTATACTTGATACTGAATATCCTAGAAATATACCTTCATCACACCTGGATGTGAATTTCCCAATATTTCTTAATTATTAAGGATATATACTTTCCAAACAAAAACTTTGATGTAGAAAAGTTTGGGTTTTCTATTGTTCCATAACTCATATGGAGTTATTTTAAGAATGGGTCTAATAAACACTCTACTAATAATATAGCATGTTTTATTTACAGAATAATCACAAAAATAAATACGTAAGTCATATTCACTAAGCATGGTTCTAGAAATTTCTTTCAAGGTTCTATTTATTCTTTCTACAACTCCATTCTGTTGAGGTGTTCTAGGGGCAGAGAAATTATGACCATTACCATTTTGAGAAAAGAAAGATTCGAACTCTGGATTTTCAAACTCAAAGCCATGGTCACTTTTAAGGATTTAATTCTAAGTCCACTAATATTCTCTATAGTTTTGGAATATTTGGTAAAATGAGAGAAGGATTCACTTTTGTGAGCAAAAAATAAAGTCCAAGTATATATAGAAATTTCATCTACAAGAACATAAACATAGTGCTTCCCATTTAAATTAGAAACTCTAGACGGTCCAGAAAATCCATGTGAACCAATTTGAGAGGTTGAGTAGTTGACAATAATTTCTCCAGATTGAAGGAAATTTTGTGTTTCTTTCCCTTTTGATAAGGATTATACACTTTATCATTTGGAAACTCCAGTTTGGGTAGGTATTTCACTAAACTCTTTCTAGTTAACTTTCTAAGAGAGTAAAATTTAGAGTATCCTACTCTCTTATGCCAAATCCAAGACTCTTTGTGAAATACACTTAAACATGAATCATTTTGAGAGACTAAAGAATCTAAGTTAACAGAGTATACATTTTCATTTTTTAATTCATAAAATACTAATTCACTTTTTGAATTGAAAAAATTGTCAGCATCATTTTAAAATTTAACATGAAATCCATCATCACATAGTTGTGAATTAAAAAGCAGATTATATTTCAATACATCATCAAAAAGTATTTTGGAAATTAAAAATGAGTTAGAGTTACCGATTTGGCCAAGACCAATGACCTTTCCTTTAGCATTATCACCAATGGTGACATGTCCACCATCAACATTTATTAAATTCTTGAAGCATGAATAATCCCATGTTATGTATCTTGAACGCCCACTGTCCATCTACTATAAGATTTTATAGGAGATCTTTAAGCACCTTTCCTATAAAATAGTCAAATAAAAACATATTTTGGTACCCATTTATGTTTGGGTCCAATAATATTAGTGACAAGTTCTTTTGGAACCCACATCTGCTTCATAGGTTTCATATAAGCATTATGTAATGTTCTTGAATGATAAACTCTATTTGGTCCAGAAAAGCATTAAATAGTAGAGAGTGTATCATAATTTGAACGAGCTGAATGTTTTCCAGAAGTAGGAGTAAAATTGTATGTCATAGACTTAGAAACAAAATTAGTTCTTCCAAAATTTCTTTTACCAATTTGATAGCCAATAGCATTTGTATATTTAGGATCAATATGTTTACTAAGAATTTATACAAAATTATCTTTACCATTACTAAACCTTTCAAGATCCTTTTTTAATTTCTCATTAGATAGATGTAGTGCATTCTTTTCGTTGAGTAATTGAACATGTTTCTCCATTTCAATAGTAAGTTTAGTTTTAACAGTTGGGGTAAGAGCATGTTGTTCCTTTAAAGATTTGAAATTATCTTTTAGTTTATTACATGTCTATCCAAGCATATTACAGTACTCAAACATTTATTCATTAGACATATTCTCAGATTCACTCTCATCTCTAAAATAATAGGAATTGTGCACAGGAGATTCTTGTGTTACCTCATATGTGTTTTTCATAAAACACATATTAGCTTTGTTAGAATATTCATCATGTAAAGATTCTAAGTCACACGATCTCTCCTCAGAATTACTCTATGTTACATTCATTTCCTTTTTATAATTTCCCTCTTTGTCATCATATTTCATTTTGTACTTGAGCTTGGGACAGTAATCCTTTACATGTACCTTTCTCTTTCATTCATAACATACTATATCATCATACTTGTCACTTCTTTCAAAACATTCTTTAAGCTTCCTTTTTGATCATATCTATCATTGATGATAGGATTTTTGAAAATTTTAATCTTCTTGTAAAATATCTTAAACCTACTAGATAATTGATCCATCCCCTCATCACTATCAAGTGATGATTTTTCACTACTGTAACTTTCTATAGAGACTTCCAATTTCTCTTTTTATTTGTTTTTACAGGTGTTGGTCTTAATTGGAACATATTTTTTTGAGTTCATACTCCTCTTCCTTGTAGACTTTCAGATCCTCTTAATACATAACTAGTTTCCCAATGAGTTCTTTTAAAGGTAACATTCCAATGTCTCATGACTCACTAATGGAGACAGAGGTTCCTCTCCATCTTTCAGGTAGGCATATGAGAATCCTCATAAGTTGTTCTTTGGCATTAACTTCTCTTCCATGAGAAATAATTGTGTTGAAAATTTTATTGAACCTGTGATACACGTCAGAAATTGGTTCATCGTGTTTTATTTTAAATTTTTCATATTTAATAGAATACGTATTATGTCTCATTTCATTCATACTAGAAATTCCTTCATGTGAAACAGACGTAGTATCCAAAATTCCATGGGCAGTTTTGTATGAAGAAATTATGTTAAATTCCTCATCTCCTAAAGAGAAATATAAATCCTTCATGGATTTTTAATTGTTATTGTAGGAATTCTTGGTTGGGTCATCCCAATTGATTCTATCTGTAGCAGGAATCTTATACTCATCTATAATTGAATACCAAATTTCAAACCCCATACTTTCTAAATGCATTTCGATTTTGATTTTCCATTGGGAATAATTGGTTCCATTAAAGAATGGTGGTATGTTTTTTGCAGAACCTTCCAGTCTATTATCCATAATAAAGAAATACTTTGAAAGATCTAGAAATTTAGAATTAACAGAAATTTACAGATCATTAAAGTACAAATAAAATAACAGTTTAATAGATTCAAAAATAGAGTTTTAACAGGAATAACAAACACCCTTTGATACCAAATGTTGGTCAAAGTATAGTACTCAAGAGGGGGGTGAATTGAGTATCTTCAAAAATTTCTGTTTGAAAAGTATTCTTAAAAGGTTTCCCAATAAAAGTAAACATATCCCAGTTAAATAATGTAATACAGTTATGAATGTTTGACTATTTAAATAACTACTTAGAATATTGATTAATTCTCAGTAATCTTAATATCTATTATTAATATAACTTTTGAAGCTATTCAAGTAAGGAAATACAATTATAACTTCTTTCCAAAATTAACTATCAAAGTAAATTTACTGATTTATGAATTATATAGTAAACAGAGAAATCTAAATCAAACAACACAGAAGACATAAAAAAGTTGGTTCAGTCTCAAGTCGAGACCTAATCCACTCCACTAGGTGATCACCAACCACCAAGTAATTTATATTAACAAACTTGATCCACACCTAGGATTAGGGTAAACAACAGTGCATAGGACAGTCCAAGTTACACAACCTCTTCCGTAGTTATTCATGGGTATGAACTAAAAGGTCACACAGGGACCTCTTACACACTTTTCCGTGGGAGTAAACAAGTGTACAAAGATTTTAGAAGAAGGATATCTTGTATCCTCTTGTTTAACGCAGGATACAGTGTGTGTTTTTTACAGACAAACACACATTTCTCAAAAGATAAAAACAATACACAACAGATCAATAATGATGTCATAAGGTTACAAGTTTCTTGAGTGTTATTCTATGCCACTCCAAACTTCTTGGATGATGAAGATACAATAATTGATTTCTCTATTGAGAAACAGAGTATCGCAAGTCTGATTCTCTGGTTTCCAGTTAGATCTATCTCATGCTCTTTGTGGAGTTGGTATTGAGGAGATGTTCTTGACTCTGATCTATGGTATCCTAGATTTTTGAATTTGAGAATACTTTGTGTGTTCTTTAGAAGTATTGATTTGCATGTGTCGGATATTTTCTAAATAATTATCATGCTTCTTTGTTATCGCACCTCTTTGTTTCTGGGAGACACTTCTCTTTTTATTCATTGATTGAATGTGTTGGAGCCAATAGGATTAATGTATACTTCCCATCGTACAACATATAGTCAGGTGACATGTCTAAAAAGAAATATTAATTATTTCAGTGCATTTAAAAGACTCAAATATGACCGTTAGAAATTAAATTGAAAAATGAAAAAATATATTAAAGAACGGTGCCACAGTCTGTCTAGAAATAGTGTCACTTAGAAATGGTGTCACTATGAAATGATGTATTCTTATTTCCTTTGATCCTTGAGATAGTTATGATGGAATGGTTATATAGAGATCAAGAACCATTAGCACAGATGTGGTGTCTGGCCACGGTGTCTGGTTCTCGGTGTCTATCCATGATGTCTGGTCACGGTGTCTGGGTCACGGTGGTTGGTCACGGTGTTTGGCTCATGGTGGCTGGTCACGGTGTATCGGTCATGGTGTTTGGTCATGGTATCTGGGTCACGGTGTTTGGGCACGGTGTCTGGGTCATGGTGTCTCAGTCACAATGTCTGTGTCATGGTGTCTAGTCATGGTATCTGGGCCATAGTGTCTATGTCATTGTGTTTGGGTCCTTTTCTAGAAAAACATAACCAGTGGCAGACTCTCGGTTTCTCAGACTTAGCCAAATATCTGTACATTGACTTAAACAGCAGTACCCACAAAATGAATTATAAATAATCATTCATAAAATAACTTCATTATAAATCAAATTAAATATAGTTTACACAAATCAAACATGATTTTAGAAATTAAGATCATGGGTAGTTTTATTTAAAGCATAAAGAAACAAACCATCTGTTTACATGATTTTAGATATATTAAATAGGATTTGTAGAATATATAAAATTTCTTATCATTAAAACATGATTAACACATGTGGAGTCCAAAGAATAATTGGATACTTCATTTCTCTCTTTGGTTAAAATCATTTATCTTCTATATCCATGTTTTATATAAATAAATCAAGAATATAATTAAAATTATCTAAATGAATTATTGAGAAAAAAATTTCCCATGATTTAATGATTAAAAACTGTTTTAAAGGAATCATATGTTTTTTGATGAGGATATGTTTTTCCATTTTTACAACACTGTGAAATGAATGATTTCCATAACTAATAAGACATGTACAGAATTACCCATCATCATGGAAAATCTATTACATAAATATTAAATTATATGGTTATATGGTTATCATTTAATATAATATTTTCTATAATATGTTCAAAACTTTATATTTTAAAGAAATGATTTCAATGTGGTAAGTGTATTGTGTGAATGACATAATCTACGTATTCTTTTAATGGGTTTTTCATCAATTATGACAACCTATTATGTTATAGATTGGTTCTAAATTAATTTTTTTTTAAGGGGGTATGTCTTGGAAAAAGTTTCCAATGATAATGTATTAAAAAAAGGTCGATAAATGAGTCTAAAAGAGTTAATTTTATTATAATATTTCTCAAAGCAGAAATGAAAATCAGATGGTAATGCATTTAACCAAATGGGCTCATTGTTGATTTCTTTATTGGAAATCCCATATACCACTATGTTAGTATATCTGTAAGAATAGGCGATGATGATTTTGAGTTACGTGGGGAATGAGAGTCATTACATTCATCTAGTGGTGAGTTTCCATTGAAACTAAATCACATCATTCCATATAGCTTGGAAAATAGTGGCTCAGTTTCATTCAATACACTATTTGAACAACCATTTTACACAGAATAGTGAACCGCATGAATAAAACTAAGCATTGTTTCCTCTAAATAATACAAAATACCACAAGTTCCAAATAAAAATCCAATTTACATTCCATTATGGTTATGAAAAATGGAACTACAACCCACAAGACCTGGGTTACCTTTTGAGGCCCTCTCAACATTTACTTTTATCCTTCCTTGAAGAGGGACTTTACAAAATTACTTGAAGAATCCAAACAGCTTATTGAAGTTACCTACAATGCTGAGATTCTATAGAAGTGAAAAATTTGGGACAGATTTATAATCATGGTCTAACTGAATACATTTAGATTCTTTGGCTATTTTAATGAGACAAACTAAGGTAGACTGAAGAGTTAAGGGATTCTCCCTATGAATGATTAAGTTATACCCAACATAGATTAGGTGAAAGGTTACATCAATAAATACCACAAATAGACTACATATTTTAGGTGTGGGATAAATATTGGTATGTTTTGGTAGCAGTTATGTATGTATAGATACCTTAGGAAGTGGTAATTTGGGGATATCATGCAGTACCCTCCAGTGTCTTGAGCCAAAAGCATGAGAAAACAACAAATGGGTTGCATATTATCTATGTTGGTTTTAGAATATACACCAAGAGCATAATGTAATGAAAATGGATTTCAAGTTGTCATTTATAAGAATTATTTGTGATAAAGACTTCAAATTTGGTTCAATATTGAAATATTTATATAGGGATAATCAAAACATGTAATTTAGGAAAAATCATTATCAGAGTTAACGTTGACAGGAAAAAATTATTGGAGTCAAAAATCCCATTCTATTGAAGTTCCTAGATCATAGTTCCCCTTTTAAGAGAAAAAAATCTTTAGTAGAGTAATATAGTCATCAAACTCTTCTATGTTGGCTTGGTCCAGGAAATAATGTATGGATATATTAGATTCTATGAGATGTTGTTGGGGATCAATATTAGAAATAAGATGTCTGACCATCCAAGTATCAATACAAATATAAATAGGGGAATCCCTACAATAAATCAATCTAGAGTGAGACGTGATATTGAAAAAGTTATATTTAATGGATGAGAAAATATAATATTTTGTATAGTGAGTTATACCCCTTTCCAGTTTGAAAATAATTCTATATCTATGGAAGCTAAGTGCCATCAAATCACTATTAGGAAGATTAAAAGTGAACCAAGCAAGTAAATATTAATTAAGTAACATTATGTTTTTGATCCCCAAAGCACCATTATTTTGGGTTTCAACACACCATCTAATGAGTTGTGACCAATTTCCATTCAAATTTACTTCTGCTTGAAATAATGTTTTTGATGAAGGCATTGAGGTTACTGAGTATAGATATTTTCCATTTATAATTCATAAATTAATAATCCAATTTGGAAAGAATAGTACATTTAACTTCCAATATCTTTCCAATCTTTTAAAGAGACATCCCTTTCTAGGATTAATGCTTTTTAAATGATCTATAATCCAATGAATTTAAATGGTTTTAGGTCTTGAAAAAATAAAGGAACAACAAGATATTGAATGGGAATGGATTCTAAATTGATTCCTAGATCCAATAAAAATGAGATATTCTATCAATAAGAATTCCCTTCCCAAAATAGATAAAATACTTATTCAAATTGATATCCTTCTCGGAAATATCCTCTTATGAGATAGGGCTATTTTTAGATTTTTAATATTACTTATAAGAAAATTATACTGTCATAAACATAGAGTAAGTGAGTAGGAATAGAAATATTAGATGAAAAATTAATGGGTTTAAGCATTCATTTATCCATCATGTGTGTGAGAATATTCATAAGATAATATTCTTCCATGGAGAAAACAATGGAAGAAATTTCATCACCTTGTATAACTCCAACATTTAAAATAACCATTTGGAGAACCATTTATAATAACTAAAATATGAGAATACTAGAAGAGTACATTAACACATTTAACAAAAACATCATTAAAGAAAATGCTTCCCCCAACTTTGTAAATAAAACTCCAATACATAGTTTCAAAGGATTTTTTGATGTCCCGAATTAGAGAAATACTACCACCTTTCTTTGATTTCATGATGATATTAACACATTTATTTCTCATGCGAATAAAGTATTATATTTTCTACCTTTTAATAAAACCAAACTAATTCCAAGACACAATTTTATTTTCATTTTTTGTAAGTTTGTTAGTAAAAAGTTTGTAATAATTTATAGCTAGTGTTGATGGGAGCTATCAGTTTGAAAATATTTTTCATAGAACCTGGTTAAAAATTGGGAATAAGGGTGGGAAACTAGGAATTTAGAACATGAGGTATAATACCTATAGAAAATAAATATTTAACCTATATACAGACATCCAATTGAATGAAATCTCAAAAGTTATAAAATTAACAACTAGTAAACCCATTATGCCTTGGAGAACAGTCAGGTTTAAGACTAAATATATATTCTATATTCTCAAATTCTAGTGGGATGTTTCTAAGCCAATTATTATCTTCTTCACTAAACATATTTGTAATAATACCATCATTTAGGTCTCTATTGAAATCAGATCCATTAAGAATATTTGAAAAATAGGTGATAATATAATCATTAAGGGAATCCTCATTATCCATGAAATTTTCGCCATTATTCTGTAGGGTGAGGGTTCTACAATTCTTCCTGGTTATTTGAATAGAATTCTAAAATTTGGTATTTTTATACACATCCTTATGTCACACGTCTCTGAATGTTTTTTTTTTGAGTTTTCCTTTGATGGAAATTAAAGATGTAATCTTAGTGGCACACTCAATTTCCTAATGAATATATTCCTTGAAATTAGAAACAGTTGACTCATATTGAATCTAGATAAATATCAATTCATTAGATACAATTTAATTATCCATATTATGGTATTTTTCGTTGTACTAGACATTTAGATTATAATAAAAAATCATTTTCTTTATAATACATGAAAAAAATCTCTACAATAATGATTGGAATTCCTAAAATTATAAACACATTTTCCAAAACAATGGTGTGAATCCAATCATTATTAAATCTAAAATAAATTTTTGGCTTTAAATTTCAAGTGATGAGGCCAACCAAAATTGAATTATGTTGAAATTTGATCCTTTGGAGGGTAATTCTTGAGATTTTTTCCCATTTCTCAAGGTCCTAATAATTAGATAAGTCCAAATCTTATTTTCATGAAACCATTATTTTGTTTTTCTACCTAAACCAGTTGTATTTTACTCCAAAAAAACATATTTAAATAATATTATTTCCTGAAGTTAAATTATTTAACTCATTTTAAGATATATTAAAATAATCATCCCCCATACTTTTATAAGGACACAACATGTTATTGAAATATCCAGGAATAATACAATAGTCATTGATTTTATGGTTTAGGAATTCCATGTTTTTTCAAAGCCTTATCCTTTCTTGATATATGATATTAATATAAATTAAATAACATATTATATGAACATTGGATATATAATAATTACAATTAATCATTTTCTCATCAATATTTAATGTTGAATCACCACTAAGAGAATAATGAGAAAAAAACCCTTAGAGTATCAACACTGCCAAAATTACGGTTACATCTAATAATTCTATATCCTTTATTTTTTAGAACAATAAGAATAGAAGAATAACCCATTTTGGTTTCAATAAATTAAAGGATTTTAGGTTTATAGATATATAAAAATATATGTATGTAAATGGAAATATCATAGTTTTCCACTCCTTGAAATTATCAAAATAATATATTCATTTGAATGTGTGATTGGGGTCGAACCCCCATTTTTTAACCCTCCTTATTTCTTTTCTTTATTTTACTTCCATGTCAGGGGAGACTTTATAATACCCTCTTCCGGAGTTCTATTTGATTCAATATATAAATAATCTATTGTTTGGCCTTTACTACATTGTCCAACAACTTTTACATGCACAAATTCATATTCATCAATGTATGTGTCATCTAGTATTTTAACATATTTAGTATTTTAAAGATTCACATATTTTTTCATAAGAGGTGTAGTAGTGTCATCCAAGAATTTATTGTCAGTAGGTGAATCACAGGAATCCAATTGGTTTTGGGGTTGATCTTCCATTAGGAGTAGAAAATTCCTGAGTCAGAGGTGTGATCATAGGCCTTCTATTAGCTTATAAAACCTACATGATATCAGACTGTTGGGAAACTAGTGTAGTATAAATTATTTTTTCCTTGCGAGGAGAAAGAGTGAGAACAACGGTGACCTGTATCTTTTTTCATAATGTATTATCAGCATCAAAATCACCAATCTGGGTGACAAATCCACCTAATTTAATCATCTTATAATTATACATCATTTTCCAATCTGAGATTTAAAGATAGGTATAATATTGAATATAAGTGAAAAAATCATAATATCGTGGGAAAAAATAAGGTAAATACTATCTTCTTCGTTTTTTCATCTTCTTCTACACATATGGCCCACAATTTAAAAGTTCATTCTTTAAATAATTCACAATTTCTTGTTTCTTTAACCATTTAATAGTATAATCATTCTCGATGGATCCCCATTCTCAATGTAAATTTATTTTACTTTATTATTTCCATTCACTTTGTTCCAATAATTTTCATTAGAAGTTGGTTTCATCTGCTTCTGAACTACCCTGCAATTAGTAAAAGTGTGTCAAACCTTTTTTTCAGACATCCCAAAAAAGAGGATTTTATTCCTAATCTACCTTGATATCATCATTTTTACCCTTAGTAATGAATTTAATAACACCCAGAATATTTTAGTCAATGTTTTCCCCAACCATGATTGTATAATAGAGAACCATCTCCCTATTTAGTGTTCATTGGTCCAATTTTAGTGGAATTCAAATACATGAAGGAATATAATTTAATATATTTATATTCCAAAAAACATAGTTCAAGCAATATATTCCAAATAAAACATGAGTTGATGAATTACATTAAGTGTAGGGATTATAATTAATATTACAATCCAAAATCCTCCAAACTATGTGCTTCAAGTATATATTTATGGAGCTCAAATATGTGATAAAACCTTCCATTATCCCCATGAAGATATGGAAATAACCTTTTCCAATCAAAATTACTGTCTAATTTCTAAATCCCTAATAATGAGAAATATAGGATTTGATATCTTTATAAGACCATATTGTTCCCCCTATTCAGTACATAATTCACCCATGATAGAAAATGTTTCACATTTATAATCTCTAATGAAGAGCTTTAGGGTCTGCAACCACCAAAAATCACCCATCATCCATTAAATATTTTATTATATCATATGATTACTCTTGATCCTTCCCTTTTATGACATTAATTTATACTATTTACTCACAATTTATGCTTCCCTGTCAATTTTATTCCCTTACTAGACGTTTCTGCTCACCCATTTTTTCAATGTATTCCCTCGGTTATTCCATATTGTTTAAGAGCATGAAAGGATTTAGGATATCATTTTTTAAAATAAATGAGATTTATTTTAGCATCACTTTGATGTATTTTGAACCTAGTGTTCCAAAAAAACTAGACCACATTATCCATAGGATGTAATGATTGGACATTTATGTTAAACTTCATGTTATAATATATATAAATCTCTTAGATTTCAAATGTTATTATAATATCAAGTCATAGTTATATTTTGATATTAGAATGGAATATTTTAGTGATAAACCTAGAGATAATTGCAATTAAAATACAATGTCTAGAAAAATATCTTCGAATTTTGGTGAATTATAGAGGGTGTGGGATCTAAAAAATAATGTACCTACTTAAATACTACAAGTGGATGTTTCTCTGGAAGAGTTATATATATGTGTAATTACTCTAAAAAGGATTTATTGGGATTGAATTTATTATCACCAATTTTATGATAATGGGCTATGATAAAAGCATATTTTGACACTCCAATGATATTTCGTTAAGAAATACACAAACTCTCTATGAGCCATAATGAAGGACATGAACAAAAATTCAAGTTAGAAATTCTTATAGGAACCATTTAATATAAATAAAATATATTATAACCCATAGACATATAATCCAAAATATACTTACAGTTTATAATTTATTCCTTATTAGTTTAAAATTTTCCACTTCTCTATGTTAATGAATTATCATCTTGTTTCTTTTATTATTTTTAGTAAATAATAGGAAATAAAAGAAATCATGACTACAAACATTGTGAAGGGAAATGTAATGATTCCATTAATGAGATTCCTTACCTAATTGGGAATAGTAGATTTTTTTTATCATTCAAAACTAATGATCTCAAATTACAATTTACAACAAAAATATTGTTGAATTTCAAAAGGCAACATAGAATATAAGGATGGTGTATCATCAATTTAAAAATGTTAAATATGAAAAAGAAAATAATATTAAATATTCCACGTGTTAAAAATGTGTGATGATGAACTATAGAAAATTCCTTATAAGAATAATAAGATGATTTGTGTGGGTGAAAGGGGGGAAAGTAGATAATTTCCAAAGAAAATTTAATATTTTAATTAATAAGATGCGGTAAAATTATGTTCAACCTAGGGTGTAACTAATAATTCAATTTCATAGATATTTGAAAAATGGTCATTATTTGAGTCCATTTCCTAATCCAAGGATAAATTAAATAGTGCATGTGTAATGAAAATAATTACAGTGTAAATATTGAATTGAATAGGTTTTCATACTAAATAATCATGTTTTTGAAATATTTTAATCATTGGTAAGATGTTTTTAAGAATCATATAGCTTCTAAGGATTATTTTAAAGTAGTATTTCATTAAGGATTTAAAACAATATATTGAATGCTATTAATGACCAAGAATGAGGATTTAATGTTAGGGGGTATTTTGATAGAACAAATTTTTGAGGAAATGATAATCGTTGATATGTGCTAAATATTGAGTTAATCATATCCAATTAGGATTATATGATTTTTTTAAAATATAAGTTGTATAGAAAACATTAGCAGTTAAAATTGACTTGATGATTGATGTTATTTTGAAAATGAACATAAACATTTTTGAAACATTTTTGGAATTATGTAAAAATTGTTTTAGAAAAAGGACAACCCTCATGTTGGGAGACAACTCAAAATTTTTGGAAAGTTTATAGGTCATAAACTCACAATTGAAGGGGTATTAGAGTAAAACACATACCACTATCCAGCATTGTAACTACTGGGTCCTGGTGATAGCACAGACACCCCTTCTTAACAATGTCGTCAGGTCTTGGCCCGCCAGGTACCTCCAGTTCCCCCGTAGACATGAGGTCCCAACCCTACGGCCCACCCACATGCCCAAATGGATCATCTGACTAATAATAGTCCCTATAGGCCAACACATGTCCTTTCCAGTGTGCTTTGTCCTCAGTCACACACACCATGGGAAACATCCCAGAAGGTCACCCTTCATGATCACTACTCTAGGAAAACATGCTTAATTGTGGAGTTCTAATCAGATGGGCTCCCAAAAAAGAAGGTTAACCTTGTTGAAATTAGTCACATCATTTATTCATTGAACCGTTTATCATTATGAGGTGTTATATTCACCCCACCCCCCTTTAGTTCACAATTTCCTCGTTGTGGGACCCACATCTCAACTTAGGAAGTGCACCGCACTTATGGTTGGGTTCCTCCTATGATACCAAATAAAACAAATGGGTCTAAAGGACAGCACAGACACCCCTTCTTAACAAGGTTGTTAGATCCTGGACTTCTAGGTGCCTTTAGTTTCCCCGCAGACATGAGGTCCCCACCCTAGGCCCCACCCACATGTCCATACAAGTCATATAACTAATGATGGTCCCTACAGTCCAACACATTTCCTTTCTAGTGTGCTTTTTCCTCACTCACACACACCATGGGAAACATCCCAAAAGGTCACCCATCTTAATCACTACTCAAAGACAAACACCCATAACTGTGGAGTTTTAATAAGATAGGATCCTAAAAAGGAAGGTATACCATGTTGACATGAGTCATATCATTTAGTAATTTAACTCTTTACCATTATGGGGTGTTATATACATGGTGCATTGGTTAGTATGAAATGTTTCTAGATAAACGATTAAATAGATAAATTTTATTTTCATATGGGAAAATATATTTTAAGTTCAATTTTTTTTTTACATTTTTTATTTTATGGTGGTTAATGATATTTTGAAAAATGTTTCGTTTGGTTGAGATATACATAACACTTACGTGTAACATGTGATTTAACATGATTGATTGTTTGGGAAAAACAAAATTATATATTTGAATGTTGAGATTATTTGGGATATAAAGTTATTTAGTTATGGAATTTTTAACATTGAAATTTTTATATGGAGATTAATATGAAGGTTTACTCATTTTTTCAATTTCCCGAAATTATGAAATTCAATTCTAATTTTGGATAGTGTATAAAGTCAAGAGGAATTTCTTAATATCATCTATCAAACTCATTTGATCCATTAGATGTTATTTTTAGTGCTTCTAGCATAAAACAATTAATCTCTAATGCTAATCATATAGAGAAATATAAGATATTGTGTTGAAAGTGATTAAAGTATGAAATTATATTATCCAAGTAATTATGTTTCATTATGTTATTATTATATATGGTAAACATATCTCTTATCTTTAAGAAAAGGATCTTAAAATTAGAATGTTAATCATTTTCTGATAAATCGGTGGTTTATAGTGTCTTAAAAAAGGGTATAAAATTGTCTCTTAAATAGATCATATTTTAAAATTTATATTTTCTATTCCCACCAATGTTATCCTATTAGGAAGCCTATTTGTTTTATTACCTTATTATTTTATTTTTCCACTTTTAAGAAGAAATTGTTTTCCTTTTTATAATGTGGGTTTTCCACAAAATAATTTTTTTATTTAAACCCCTTAATTTATGGGTACAAGTTTAAATTGAAAAGAAAAAAAATTTATTTATGGGTGTAGAATGTAACACCATAATTTATTAGAAGAATAGAGTGCTCGATATTGTATTCACCATGAAACACTAAGATTAAAGGAACCAAATTATAATATTAAAATACTGATATTTAAATGTGACTGATATAGCCATGCCCCTAAATTGGATAGTATGTATAATATTAAATTCATTATAAAATATATATCAATTTCCACATCAATATAAATTTATTTAAAATTTCTTATTAAATATTAATGAAACTTTAATAAAGTTATTATATTATAAAAAATGTTTCCCTTAAAAATTATTCTTATTGATTTTATGATAAAATATTATAATTAATTTTTTGAACATTTTGAAATTTTATTTTATAAAATTAAAAACATTTTACAATTCCACATATCAATAGTAACATAGATAAAAATTTTGGTATTTTTTGGAATGGATTTATTTTTATATGAATGGTGAATAATACTATATTTTGTAAAACCTTCATTCCTTATTAATAAATAGGTAATTTAAAAGTATCATTACTCTTTTAATATTATTTCAAAGTTATATAAGTATTATTAAGTCAACATCTATTCAATTAATTTATTTTAAATTATCTTTTTACTAGAATTTAATATAATCTTATTTTTATCATTTAGAATAAATTTTTTAAAAAAATATTTTAAAGTGCTTAATGTTTCTCAATTTTAACTATTATAAATAACCTCTAATGAGGAAAGATTTAAATAAAATTTGAAGATTATATATTTATAATTAATAATTTATATTCATCTAATTATTATTTCCTGTAATATATTTATAATAGTGTCATCTTATGATTGAAAAATGATCTTATATGAAAACCCTATTCATGACACCAGTACGAGTTTAATTTAATATTAAATTCTTCCACGACTATAAATATAATTAGATAAAATTTATTCCATATTTTGATTCATAATTATTATTATTATACAATTTTATTATCTTGACCTTCCTGGAGATGTCATGTTCTCGTTTTCAGGTACACTTTTACCTTATTTTTTGTATATCATGGTTGGATTTTTATTTGGGGTTGTTTCATCTAAAATTGAATAATTTTGGAATCCTAAGGTGTCATTCATAGTTGTTTCATGGTTAGGAAAGCCTCTACGAATCTCCAAAGAAAACCATGTGCCGTATTTTTGAGAGATAGGAGAAGGTTCACTCTTGGCATACATATTGGACAAACTCTGTGGGAACCCTTTCAAATCATGCACTCCAAAATAGAGGGGGTTTATAAATTTAGAACACAAATTTTCAAAATGTGCACCACTAAGGAAAAGGTGTGAACCCTTATGTAGAGGCACACCTTTGGGAAAATTGTTCAACCTTTCCTAGGAAACCATGCATGTGGGATTTAATTCAATACTGAAAAATTTAAATACTCTCGAACCCCTAGTTTGAACCCTGATTCACCCAATATCAAACCCAAACACTTTACTTCTTTATTTTAAGATCTTAGGAGGATTAAAAGGATCATAGAATCCCCTTCTTGACAAATCAAAGAACTGATTGAAGTATTTTCTCCTCTACGGTATGTTCTTTCTGCCATGATTGGTTTTTTATCTCTACCATCTATTATTCATGGTGAAGAGGGATGATTATTATTCTAATGTATATTTTTTATATCTATGTTTTAATGGATCTTAGCCTTTTGATCCTGAACATAGTTATTGGTCTCAGATCTCCTACATTATTGTGTTTGACATCATTCCACATCAAATTGGAAATTTCAGTTTGGTGAACATTCATCAATGACAATAAGATAAGTTGTCTAATTATCAATTCCCCTAGTATTATTTATAATTTAGTTTATTTAATGGTGAAAATATAATTTATATATTGGGATATTTCTTACAAATATAAATTAATTAACTATTCTAACAAGTGATTATGAAATTTTTTTAATACTATGATTGTGAAATTGGTGAGTATTTTTATTATAAAATTGATGAATAATGGGATGTTTAAATAGATTATTTCTTATGTTATGAATTTTATTTAAACCCATGGTGTGTGATTATATGATTAAAATGATGAACTTATTAAATGGGTTGGAAAATTATTTGTGTTAGTGGTTGATAAATGGTTAAAAATATGGAACCATGTGTTGTGATATTTTGGAGTGAGTTGTGGGATAAGGACTACTATTCCAAATACCCAAGGGGATTGAGATGTACACTCTTTCCTCCAAATATATATATGTAACTCATGTGATCCTTGGGTTTTTGGAAAGTTTCTGATGCTCTAAAAACCAATGGGGTGACAGATTGTTTCTCTAGGACCCCATTGTTTGAGTTTGAAATTAAGATTAAATGAATAATGGAAACCCATGATGAAATAAAATGGGTTATCTAATTTGGATGGTCCATAATTGAACGTAGGAAAATATAGGTATTTTTGGTTTGGGTATCATTATAAACCTAGTGATTTATATTGTTAGCTAAAGAATAAATTAGATATGGAAAATTTTTACCTTTTATTTTGTACTTTATTATTTATAAAACAGAATAAACTGTAATATTGTAGTTGGTACCCTAGAAACCAACTTATTTGTACTTTATGATAAACTTGTATTAATTTGATGAATATTAATATACTACTTATCACATCATGATCTTTCTTATTCAAGACATAGTATGTGATAATGTCCTAAGAATACTTGTTGCACTAAAAGGCTATAGCGGATCCCTTCTATGATAAGAACCCAGAAGTTCCATGACACTATTCTTGAATATATTTTCTATGGATGAATGATATAATTTTAAGGAACAAAACTGATACAGGATATCAGGGGTTGGGACTCATGAAACTTTGAGTCACCTTCTCAGGGTGTGCACCCTTTGTAATATCCACAACGATATTATAAGAACAAGACCGGCCAGTAAAAAATCCACATTCATAAGTGTCATTTGATGTTCCAATCTGCGAATTTGTGTATCGGTCCTTAGATTTTAATATTATTATTAATGGGTAATATGACTTTTTCATATATATGTATTGAATAAAACCGTGAGTACATACATTCATGGTGAGGTATGTTATGTTGCGTGTGTCACAAGTAATACTGCATAATTGAATAGTGCGAGAAATTATTTATCACTTCTATAGAATTAGATATTTCAAGCCCGTTGATGAAAATGATATATCCTAACTAAATCCACATCCATCGTCTTCTCTAGGCAAGTTCAATTTCTAGAAATCAAAGAATGATAAATTGAGCACATGGGTTTATGGCACCTGCATACAACCCGCTTGATTGGAGATATCGGGAAGAAGGGATTATATTACATAGTAAGTGTTCATATGATGTGACATGTTGTTGCAACATAAACTTATTTCTCTTGGGTGTGTTGAACCTTTGCTAAAGATTAATCATGGACTTTAGGCAGGCCCACATAATGCCAACATGAAATTGGCCTAGAGGTTCACATACTATGTTTATCCAATATCTCAGTAAAATAATTTATTTATTTATAAAGTTGAATAAATATTTTTATGAGTTGTTGTTTAGTATTTATTCAAGTATTCTTGATCACATTAATTTTTTCACTAGTTATTAGAGATAATATATTGGAGATGGAATATTTATTTATCAGTGAATAATGCAATTATATTTATTTTATAAATTAATATTCATTATTCAAGGCCCATAAAATATTAATAAGGGTTAGTGGAAAAAGTTAAGGTTCCGGTGATATATAATATTAAATATTATTTGGTTAAATAATATTTAAATATAATGTGAGATTTAATCACCTATCATAGAAATAATATATTTTTTATTATTATTTGTAATGGGGTTTCACGTGGAATAATTAATTAATTAACGAAACATGTGCTAAGTATTTATTATTACCTCGTGAATTAAATTCCTCGTTATGTTATAATTATATATTTAAGCCAAGGGTTAATTCGACCAGAAAACCAATCGTTCTGTGCACAAAATCCTTGAAGAAAAGATCTAGAGCCTAGAGAATTATTCCCTATAAAATACCTCTCTGAAGAATGAGATAGATCCTCCACCACTGGATCAAGGAGAATGATTTGTAAGCGAAGGCGGACATCAAAAGCTTAAGGATATTCCAGGATAACACATAGATACTCCTTCACCGATGTTCAGAGGTACATAGAGCACATAGGGATCATTGAAAGAGGATTTCTATCTTTGGATTCTACATCGCAACAAATCTCCACCTCGGACCCATGGTTTGACACATCAACAAAGAAAGAATCACCTTGGTGGTAATTCTATAATTTAATTATAAACAAAATATATCGATCCTCTCTTCTGGGTTATGGGTTCTCTCCTTTGTATTTTATCTTTGATTCAATTCTGTGGATACTGGCATTCATCATCATATTGATCCCAGATTAATAATCAATTATGAAAATTTATAAGGTTGGGTACATAACCATCATGTACTTCCACTGCACCCAACACCTTTATATACTGGATAATGTTTTAGATTTCATTGGTGGTGTCCTACTGAGTTGTACTCACACCCTCCTCAGGATTCCCAATCGGTGCCTAAATAGACTTCAAGATTACTCGATATAACAAGGGAACAAGCCATATGTTAGATGGGTGATTTGGGATAGAGAAAAGATGAGGGAACCAAACATGATGTCATGACCCACATGGGAGTTTTCAGTGTGTCATTATTATTTCATTTGACACAAGAAACATATAAAACATGAAATTTTTTCAAATATGGTTTTGGATATTTATTCCCTATTTGGGTTCATCACGTGATGGTGGTATTTATTAATATTGATTTATTATGCTTAATTTTTTGTTATTTTTTGCTATTGTTTAAAATTTTCTAATGTTGTGCTACTTTAATAAGGTTTTTATAGCCTCACCAAGATATATTTAATAAAACCTCACACCTTGTTAGTAGCCTCTAGCTTATGGTGAGGCACCGTTGCAGTCATGTAACCAACATGCTTGGGGCACTAGCATGTGGCACCTGATTTAGGACATTACAATAATAAGTTCTACATATTTTTTTATAATGAATAGTAAAAATATTAAAAATATTTCACCATAGTTAGTGTTAAAACCTGTTTACTGAGGGGGATAAACTAAAGAGGTAAAGGTAATAACATGTTTAAAACATGTTTATTTTTAATGATATAGGTGTGGATAGTCATTATATCTCCTCTAATAATTTATTTGTCAGTTATGGTCACACATGGTTTGAGATTTGGTTCCAATTATTGAATATTTTTTGGTTTTTATAATAATGCCACTCCTCCTCCCTTATAAAATCAAACTCACCCTCCTCTCCGTTCCATACATAAATGATAAATTTTTTCAGAAATTACATTCCAAAATAACTTCCATGATTCTATGCCCATATCTAAGTATCCATGTTTAGATCAGAAAATGTAATATCTCATCCCAGGTGCAACACATTGATTCCTCGTGAGGGTTTTCTACTTGGCCTAAAGGTGCCCCCCCCCCTAGAATGCCAGATGCTACCAACTAGAAGTGAGGGTCTAAAATTAGTAATGGGGAGACTATAACCTTTTATCAGAGTTAAATAGTATAATAAATAATTACAAAATAACCAAATAATGGTATAAAACCACAAGAACATACTAGTATTTGAAGTTGACCAAAACTAGTAATACAATATCAAACCCAAAAAAATATTTATGTCGTGCTAAGGAGAATATCAAGTGTCAAAATGAAACTCAAATTTAAAAACAATGGAAAATCCCAAGCTGGTCATGAACCAAGTCTGTTTCTCTCATCCATGTGCCCTCAAAATCAGAAATCTAATATAGGCCTTTTCCCTTTTCCTATCATTAAAACATCAAGTCAATTCAGGTAGTGATCAGGTAGCCTGGGTAAGGTGTGAGTACAACTCAATAGTCCACCAAAAATGGTTTTTAAAAAAATATACATTCAATACAGTGTAATAAATTTAAAAAATATTAATATACAATAAATAAAGAAAAAAATTACGCTTATTCATTTACTCTTTATTTAACCACATATCAACATAGTACCCAATGACTCCCAAACTCAGATCATATACATAAATTTCATTTTCACCATTCATAAATCATATTTCATAATTAAATGTCCATTTTACCATTCAAAATGCATAATTTTTAATTCTTAATTTAATTACCATGTGACAATTCATGTTTCATAATACATGATTGAATGTCTCTTTTACTATTCATCTTTTAATAATTGAACTCTATTATTTACATTCATATTTATTAATACATGATTGAATTTCCATATTACTATTCATCATTTAATAATTGAATTTCCAAGATACCTTTCATAATATATAATTGAATGACCATGTTACCATTCATATTTTATAAAAGCTGGATGAAATTCCCCATTACTATTTATCATTTCATAATTGAATTTCCATGTTACTGTTTTTATTTAATAATTACGGACTGAATTTTCTTGATACCATTCATCATTTCATAATTAATTGTTGATATTACCATTCATAATACATAATTTAATGACCATGTAACATTTATATTTTATAATACAATACTGAATTTCCATGTTACCATTCATCATTTCATTATTAAATGCATGTATAACCATTCATATTTAATAGTACATGTATGAATTTCCTTATTACAATTCATTATTTCATAATTGAATGTCCATGTTAATATTTATAATACCTAACATAATATCCATGTTAAAATTCACTATTTAAAGGCACATATATCAGAATATCAAAATGTCACAAATATCATAATGTTACATGTATCATAACAAACGATTAATTAATACCCCAATTAACTTTTAAAATTTAAAAATTTCCTATTCGCATCATTCAATTAATTATTCCAACAATTGATTAATCATATCTATCACATTAATTAATTAAAAAAATATTTATTCTCATTCATTACCTTAATTAATTCAAAATTTAATTAATAATATCTATTCCCTTAATTAATTCAACAATTAACTATTTGCATTCATAATCACAATATTTCAAAAATTAATTCAAAAATTAATTATATGATTTAAAAATTCTAAATTTCACATAACTAAGTAAAAATTAATTATTTCATATTCACAGTCTCTTAAATAATAAATTAAATAAATTAATTAATTCAGCTATCAAACAGAATTTCTTATTGAACTCTATAAATCCTAAAATTAGATACAAGAAATTGAAATCAGGACAATGGGATTTTAATCATAGACCACCTACCTCGATTTTTTGATGAGTGATCACCCAATAGAAATCCTTAATTTGAACAGAATAATTCTGTAGCATGAGATCTAGATATAAAACCTTAATCCATGATTGGACAAGTAATTATCACTTAATTATAGATCTATATCCTCAATTCCTAGATCCAGATCCAATAATAGATCTTGATTAAAACAAAAATATTTAAGAACAGCCTTCAAAGGAAGAAAGAAGAATGGGGAAGAGGAAGAAAAATATGCAATATGAGATCCTTTTACGGATATAGGTGCATATATTAAATATGGGATTTGAATAACAATGAACAGGGGTCATAATTGATTAAAATCTTTTTGGAGGGATCCAAAATCATAAAAGAAATGTTAGGGTCAAATAGGGATCAATTTGGGATTAAAATAGGGGCTCATGTAATTTTATAATATTTATTTGGGTTAATTAAATTCCCACACTTGGTTTTCTACTTGGGGTGTATGTTTTCCCCTAAATGAGTGGCTTAACTGTGTGCCTATTAAAGGGTGTACATGTTTTAACAAACCATCCACCAGCCATCAAAAAACTCTTTCACCAAGGTTTCATAGATTGCTAGGCTAGGGTTCATGGTTAGGGAAAACCCTGAGCCAATCGTGTACTAACCTCATTCCTCTAATTCTCTCAAATTTTCACACAAACCCACCCCAAAGTTAAATCCAAATGAAAATTACTCAATAGAAGGAAATAATAATACCAATAGACAAGACTGAGTTGACTCTATAAAAAGTAGGAGTTTAATAATCACCCCACCATATAAAATCTCATCCTTGAGCTATACTCTTGAGCATCTCTATGATTCTGAATCTAAAATATTTGTAAATTAAGCTCTCATATTCAATTCTCTTTCTCGTGTTTCCCCCTTCACATGGCTATGTTTCCATAATACTTAAACTATTGGCACAATCTTTCCCCATAAAACTTTCTCACTATGATCGAACACACATATCGGATTCTCCTTAGAGGACACATCTATCTCAAGCTTAACAAAATCCACATCGATGACATGAGAATGGTTGAGGTGATACCACTAATGCTCTAACACATGAAAAAACAATTGTGGCATTGTATCTCTATGGAAGATCCAATTGGTATTCCACTAGCTTGATTCTCCTCAAAAACATAAATGGCCCTACAAACCTAGGCCCCAACTATCCCAGTCTTTGTATCCTATAGTGACCTAATATAGGAGACACCTAAAATAATATATGATCACCCTATTTAAACTCTAGGGTTCATCAATGTCTATTATCATACAACTTTTTTTACTCTAATTCATATCCATAAACATCTGAATCAAATGAACATTATCCAATGTCTCTTGAATGAGACTTGGTCCCAACAACTCTAACTGATTGGACTCTATCCCGCAAATAGGTGATCTTCATATCCTACCACAAAGATCCTCATATAGTTCCGTATATATATTTTTTGGACATGTATTGTAATCTAAGAATACCCCTAAAGCTAGGTTCTTCTCCCAAGACATACCAAAGTCATTAAACCATGCTCATAGAATATCCTCAAGCACTTTTATAGTAAGATTTGACATCCCATCTCTCTGTGTGTTGAATGTCATACTCAGTAAGACATGTATACCAAGAACCTTCTATTATCCATACCATAAGAGCAAAGTAAAATTGGATTCATTGTTTGAAGGTATATCCCATGAAACCCCATTTGGTAATTCTATCTCTGAAATATATTGTTCTCCCAAATGCTCCATATATAAAGTCTCCCATATTGGCAAGAAATGCACTACCTTTTTCAAATGGTCTAAAAATATACAAATAGTTTCATTCGTCTGAGGAAACCTTGAGAGACCCATTAGAAAATATATATTCACATCATCCCTCTTCCATTTGGGAATGGTAAAGGACTATAGAAAACCTATAGGTCATTGATGTTTGGCCTTCACCTACTGAAAGTTATATCAATGTTTCATGAACCTTGTTATCTCATTTTTAATGCCCAGCCAACAAAATAGTTAATTGATGTTATAATAAATTATTGTCGCACTAGGATGCATCACCCACCTCAAAGATTTAATTTACCACATAAACTCCCCATACATTCTCATAGGCTCTAAAAACCAATTTCTAAAAATAAAATTTCATCTTCTTATATGGACCAATCTAAAGGTGTCTCCCCACATTCATAGATTTCCCCCAAGGTAAAAACTTACAAATAATCATACTAAATGTCTTTGTTGCTTCTCAAAAGTGCAGAATCCAAAGAAATTGATATGAGATTCATCTTCTCCAAGAAACCTAAATCCAAAACTTGTATCTTAGTCTACAAGGTCATTCTCATCAACTCAGTACTAGACTACTGAACTACATGATCTTGAGTTTTCTTGCTAAAAGTTTCAGCAACACTATTTCTTTTCCTAGGTGTATATTATTTCTCAAACTAAAATGAATTCATACAATCAACCAACATTTACTTTCATTGATTCAAATATTGTTTTGAAAATATATACTTATTCCTATTTTGATCTGTATACACTGTAAACTTTCCACCCAACACATAATACTGACAACACATCAAACAATAAAAAACTTCTTATAACATGACGTCTTCAATAGGTAAATTCCATTCATGTGGACTCTAATATCGAGACTCATTCATCACACCTCGATCTCCCTATAATAACACTTCTCCAAAATAGATCACATAAGCATCAGAAAAAATTTTATACTCCCCACATGGATCAGGAAAGATCAAAATTGGTTCATATTTCAAGTGCTTCTTTAGCTCCTGGAAAGCATCCTCACACGTTTCAGACCATTAAAACATTATCTCATTCTTTTTAAAGGCCTAATGAATAACTTCCAAACATGAAAAGTCTAGGATAAATCTATAATAATATCCAAATTACCCTAGAAAGCTACATATATCGAATAGGTTTTTAGGCTTCTCCCATGACAAAACTGCCTAAATATTCTCTAGAACTATTAACTCACCTTCTTATGAGATCATTCAACCCTATATTTATAGTTGATCAATCCAAAAATGGAAGTTAGATAGGTTTTTGTATATCCAATTCTCATTAAGTGTATTCAGAATGATGTTCAGATATTGGGTATGATTGTCATTAGTCATAGAGTGCACCAATATTTCATCCAGAAACACTACCAAAAACTGATCCAAGTACAGATGAGATATTTTGTTCATCAAGGACATAAACACTAAAGGTGAATTAATCAACCTAAACAGAATTACGAAAAACTCATATAATATATACCTTCTTCTGAAACCAACCCCTGGTATATCATAAGACTTAACACACAAATGATGATACACTGATCTCAAGTCAATTATTGAGAAACACTAGCTCCCTTAAATTTACAAAAATATATTGTCAATATTGTTAATAGGATATCAAAACTTCACAGTCATCCAATTCAACTTTTTATCATCAAAACAAAAGTTCACGGTTCCACATGACTTCTTTATAAACAAATTTGGTGAACACCAAGGTGATATACTTAGAAAGATAAAACCCTCATCCTCCAACTTCTGTAGCTAAATCTTGAGATCTAGAATATTTGTAGGTTCTATTCCATATGGGTGAATTCAAATTGGATTAGCTACATGCATTAAATCAATCGTAAATTTAAAATATTTCTCAAGTGGAATACCAGAGAAGTCTTTGTAAAACACATCCTAAAACCTTTACACTACTAGTGTAAATACATCATGTATTACTCTGTAAATCTTGTAATAGGCTTGAAATATGGGTTGTGATATCTCCCAGTTATAGAGTAATTGTCCCTGTATGGCCCACCTAGACATCCCACTCTCTATGGTGGACATAATTTTAACCTTTAGGAGACGTAAATGTCACTATCTTGTGGTAACAATATATATGGGATCAACATGTGACTAACCATCGCACACCCAAAATTAGTTATAATCTCATAACATCAAGAATGTAGATATCCCACATAAAATGATACTCCATAACCTCAAGAGAATACCCTTTTCACAATCAGATGTCTCTAGACCATACTCACAATGATGTGTCTATCATCATAACATCAATCATGAATTCCACCTCTAGGCTCATTAAATTTACATGTTTGGAGGAAATAAAATTATTAGAGGAACTAGTATAAAAAAGAGAGACTAGATAATATAGAATCTATAAGTATAGGACTGGTCACTATTGATGGTCCAACCTTGCTATCCACCTATGTATGATAAACTACATGAAAATATCCATATCTTCATACCAATAATACTACATGAGTCTTTTAATATTCACTACACTGCTAATATGGTCACTCTTTCCATAAACCTCCATGTCCACTACCTCTACTACCACATCCAATAGAACACCTACTTTCATAGTGATATTTTTTTAGAATATCTATTTCATATTATAAAACTTTGTCTAGATCCCCCTTATCTATTATTACTTTGTGTGTTCCTATAGAACTACTATTGATTTCCCATCTTACCATAAGAATGAAACTCTACTGGTGGTAATGATCACTATCTCTCAAAGTTTCAAGACATACCACACTGATCAAAAATCACATGGTCATTTTCCTATGTAACTAACCCTTCCCCTTGCTACTCCTATTTCTACCACTCTAGATAACATTATTGTAGTGATACTTCTTTCTCTCAAAATACATACCTCATGATCATCTATAATAAACCAAAATGTATGCACTGGAAGCCACATCCAGGTTCCCCTTAGGTATGAGAGCCAGATCCACCACCTCTGCAAACTTCGTAAACCATAATAGGATAACATGGGACTTAATTTCACTTGTAAAACTATCGTAAAAATACATTTTCTTAGTAGTATCTTATTCTATTAGCGCTAAATAAAAGTACTAAACTTCAATAAAGCATCTAGTGTAGTTGATCATAGACATGATCCCCTATTTCAACCACATAAACTAGAAAACTCTCTCATGCCTCAACGTCTCTAGATATAAGTACTCTAGGAACTTCTCCATGAAATCTATCCATAACATACCATCATCCAATCCAGTCTGTTCCTAAATGTCTGAAAATGGATACATTGATCGTTTCAGCATAAAAGTATCTGAATTAATAGACTTTTTAGTAGGAGTGTGCATGTGTTCATGTATAGTCTAGATAGAATCAACCTAGAACACATCTTCCTCCGATCCACCCTCTCCACTAAAATTTGGCGGGGTGATAAAAATGAAACTCCCTCATCATATCAGGCATGATTTTCATAACCCGAACTTGGTCTCTTTCCATAAACTACACGAAGTGAAAAATGTTATTTTGAAATTTCTCCCCCACTTCCACGCCCGACATTATCGGTACCTTAGGTTCTAATACAAGAATATCATCTCTATCAATAACCTATTTTAATCCAATCAAAAAACATTTTAGAGGAGTTATATCTCATAAATTCCATACACATGTCTCATAAAACATAAATCCCCATAAATACATTTTTTTAAAATAAAAAAAATCAATAATATGCTATAAGTATTTTCCAAACCATTCCACACAGTCAAAACTGAGGCATTATCACATACCTTAACCATCCTACTCCTACATCATGGTTTTCATAGGGGAATCTCATTATAATTCCTAGTTCTTCATTAGAAACTACTTTATTAACATATTGGATCATTTTAAAAATTTCAAATCTCACATTACGCACCATTTTCACTTCAATTACACAAGCAATGAAAACGTTTTCAAGCACAAAAACATACCCAACACCTTTTTTCTTTATGTGACTACAATAATGCATGTTACAAAATAATATGGATTTCCTAGAGTGATGGATGAAACTCAACTCTTTTCCATACTAATACATGAGTCAAATCTCAACAAATCACAAAATAGTTATCACATAGAACCCCAATTCTATCACCCAATGTTAAATAACATCAAATTTAATAGAAAATTACAATAACATTAATCCCACCATGAGTAAAAACGTTTACCCTATACATGCGTTAGCTACTCGCATGCACGATCTTATCACCAAGGCCATACTATTCCAAATATCCAATCAACCTTTCCCTAAATAGCATTACTGAAGAAAATAAAACAAAGTTGGGATCTGATACCAATCTATAACATCCCAACCTAAGTTCTACATAATGGCTCCCCATGCTGGTTTTTTACATGACCACATCTACAGCTCCTGGTATACCAGAGGCTACTGACTAGAAGTGAGTGTCTAATATCATTTATGGAGAGACTATACCATCTTGGTCCGAGTAAAACACAAGTTCAAATAAATAGATAATAACCAAATAATGATATAATATAACTAGAAATAACCTCTACCACAATATGAAAAAAATGGAAACAATATATCAAAACTGATCAAAAAAAATTCCATACTAAAGTAATTTTCAAGTGTAAAAATTATACTAAAAGGTAAATACATGAATAAATCCAATTCTATTCTTAAACTATATATGTCTCCTTCATCCATGGTTCATCTAAATTATTTATCTAACATAGTTCATTTTCCCTTATCCTATATTTAAAAATGATTTTTAATCAGGTATCGATCAGGCAGGCAAAGTAGGGAGTGAGTACAACTCAGCAAGACACCACCAATAATGTCTAAAATAATATTATGTCAATACATTGTATGTCTTTATATAAAAAATAAATTAAAATCAATAAAGAATAAATTTTACATTTTTCATTTACTATCTATTTAACAACATATCACCAGGATTCCTGATGATACCTGATCTCAAATCATATACCTGAATGTCATTATTACCAGTCATAATTCATATCTCATAATTGAATCAAAATGATTCCATTCATAATTCATAATTCAAAATTTATAATTTAATTGACATAGTAACATTCATATTTTATAATACATGACTGAATGCCATTGTTAGCGTTCATCATTTCGTAATTGAATTACATTGTTACCTTTCATATTTAATAATATTAGATGAATTTCCCACATTATTTTTCATAATTTCATAATTTAATTTCCATGTTAACATTCATAATACATAATTTAATTACCATGTTATTATTCATATTTTATAATACATGACTGAATTTATATGTTATCATTCATCATTTCATTATTTAATGTCCATGTTACAATTCATATTTAACAATACATGACTGAATTTACCTGTTACCATTCATCATTTCAAAATTTAATAACCTTATTACCATTCATAATAAAAAATTGAATGACCATGTTACTATTCATATTTTATAATACATGACTGAATGTCCACTTCACCATTCATCATTTCATAATTGAATATCTAGTTACTGTTAATATTTAACATTAGATGACTGATTTTCCATGTTCCCTGTAACATCCCAGGTAAATAAAAAATATTAAATTCTCATGTTTATCAATATTTTTGAATAAAATGTTAATATTACTTTAAAGGTAATTCTATGCTTGATGGCTTACCCAATACGCAACAACGAGTTTTTTTGAAATCTTACGTCGCACACTAATAATATAATAATATTATAATAGTTAACGCCTAGCCGTTGTAATGGTGGTAATGAACAGAAATAACTACAAAATGATTACATATGTTTGTTAAATATTTTTACTTTTTTCAAATAAATTTTAGAGGCTTAAAATCCAAATGAATCAAATTTTAAGAATAAATACTCTAATATTTTTAAAAGATTATTTACCGCCTTTTGATGGAGAACCTTTTTTAAATATAACTTTTAACAATTTAATAATCAATATTTTCCAAAATAAACTTTTTCTTTATGATTGGGACATTGAAATTTACTTTGGTTAAATTTTTGGCATGTTTCTGACAATGTTCATTTTTTAATGAATAGTGAAAAATACTGCACTTTACATCAAAACTGCTTTTTCATCTAATTTAAATATATGGTTAGATTATCTTTTTAATTGGTTTTAAAGTTTAACAAGAATATATTTTTACCATTTAATTAAATGGGGGTCATTAGGATTAATTTCACTTTGAAAATGGACATAAACAAGTGTCAAACTTTTCATAAATATTGCTTCTAAAAACCCGCTATTTGTTTTGACAGCGGGAATTAACTATATGATTTTTCAATGAAACTTCTACATTTTTAATTTGGTAAAATGGAAATAATTTCTGATTTTGAAATATCAAATATATCTTAGTGTTAATTTTTGGTATTTTTCTAATAATGTTTTTTTTAATGAATAGTAAAAAATACAGTTTTCTTTTAATTCAAAACTGCCTTTTCATCCAATTTATTTATATATTTAGATTGTCATTTTAATTGTTTTTAAAGTATAATTTAATTATGTTTTTATCACTTAAAACAATTTTTTTCTTTGGAAGTAATTTCGCTTTTCAATTGGACGTAAAAACAAGTCAATCTTTTGATAAATTTTACTTCTTGAAAACCCGTCTTTTATTTTGACAATGAGATTTACTTTTAAATTAATTACTACAATTTATTTGTTTTTAATTTGATAAAATGGATTCCATATTTGGAATCAGAAGTTCCACATTATTTCATTAATACTCTTTTATTTTTGCACATTATGAATAGTAACGACGGTAATTATTTTTAATTATCGTGTTTAATTAGTATTCGGATAACTAAGGGTAAGAAAATAATATCATAAAAATATAAAATGACCCCACCATGTGTTCTAATGATATTGGTGGTGTCATTCCCGACCATGGGATGCCTTGTACCAACCTTGGGACCCCTTGAAATCACTTTAGTGTGATAGTGACCTTTTATCATTTTTTTTAAAGAAAGGAAAATGTAACCAAAGAATGTAACACCTAAGTAAAATAATTTTAATTTTGTCTCCATAAACGATATCTTATACTATAAATATTCATTGTAATGCTAAAAATATTTCCTGCATCATAGTATTTGTTTTATAATTTTTAGACATAATATAAATTAAATTATTTATGACACCATGATGATACAGCGATTACCTCATTAATGAATGATTTAAATAAAATGTAAAGATAATGTAAAATATAAGACTTAAACTTGGAAAAAACCTATTGTATGGGATTATTTCTAACCCTTATCACTTAATCCTAGAAATATATTAATTTGGGACCTTTAAAATCCGAAACTCATTTTAATATAAAGTAACATTTTATAACATTCCAAGAGTGCCCCTCCTCAACTCTTATAAAAGGCCCCCACCTCTACCTCCTTACCCACACCTCTCAAGCCTTTGTCTCAGCCAAAAAATTCCCATTTAAACTCTAAACATCCCTCTATTCATCATAGAAGACTCTCTTTAGGAAGAAATCTCTTCAAGAAACCCTTTTGGTTCAAACCAATGTGAGTTACCCAATTTATAGGTAATGTCTTCTCTTATGTTCTTTTGTTTTATTTTGCTTCTCCAACCCCCTAAACTCTTTGTATTATTTTATTTTAGAACAACACCAGTATATTCAATATAATTGGATTTGTTTATAATAATTATTCAAGCTACACTTACACACACATCCGTCAAATGGTTAAATAACATACTGTTTCTGTGGATGGCGAATTACTGCCTCACGAAACGAGGATTGTTCAATATTCTTTTAACACCTTTAAAGGTGGCCATTATGATGTCACTGTATTTTATATATGATATATATGGTATTTATGTTTTCTATATAATTCTGTATTTTATATTTAAAACATGCCTTTATTATTTTCAAGGTGTGAAAATGCCATAATTTCATATGAGGAAGTGCGGACTACCGCCCCCTCAAGTGATGTGACTCATTCATGCAATACCTGGAATGTATAAAGAATGAAATTAATGAACTTATGTGACCTATATAACATATATATTATACTGTAATTATAATATATATATATCTCTTTCAATTATTTTTAATTCCATTAATATGACAAAGAAATGAAAGTAGCGTTCATGCGTACGTAAGGCATACCGTCTCCATGAACGGTGCATTTCATTTCGTTTTATCTCCCGATGTTATGGAATAGTGTAAATGAATATTTACTGGATATATATGATACTTAAATCAATAATAATATTCTGGATATGATTTAATTATAACTACATGGACCATTTTTTCAAACAAGTTCATTTTTGACTCATGTACCAAACATCGACAAAAAACATCTGATGTGAACTCACATAATTAAATGATTATTATAACATTATAATATGTGATATGAATTAAATAATAAAATTTAAAGGAGGTACTTAAGAAATTATAAATTGACAAAAGTTTATTATTCATGAATATAAAGAAACGGACAAGACAAGTCGGTCTTGAGGTAAGAGATCCTGCCTCTCTCTTTCATTTTAAGTACATTTTTTTATGTAACTTACTTTAAGCTCTTCTTTATTATTATGGGGGATGTTATTTTATATTCCTATTTCTGTAAATTTTATTTTAATATTATGGGAGACCCTATTTTATCTCATCAATCCATTTTTGGATGTTTTATGTGGCGTCGTTAGGCTGTCGAATTTTCATAAGGGGATTTTCATCTCACTTTTTATTCCCGTGAGATTCATGCTACATTGGCCTCTATTTACTTTTGTGTGCTGTATGTACTGACCATTATTTTAATATTTATATAATATACTCTCATTTATGGGTATTTACATCTTCATTGTATGATCCTTCTTTCATGGGGTGTACGTTTTGAAAGTTTCCTAAATCGATAAGGGAACCTTTCACACTCCTCTTTTTAAAAGACTTATTTTGTTATGTCTTTAAATGTACATCTTTTTATGTTGGGAAATGTTATCATATATCCTTATTGATGTAAATTTTATGTCCTAGTGATGAGATACCATTTTCTCTCTCATGAACTAATTTTATTAATTTTAAAGTGACGTCGTTAGGCTGTCGAATTTTACCAAGGGAACTTCTTAACCCAATTTCGATTTATTTGGGTTCAACTTGTAGTTATTGAATATGTCATCCTATAAATAAGTGTGAATGAACTCTGGTTGTTTTACACATAATATCAACTTATATTGGTTGTATTTATATTTTTCACACATAATTATGAGATTGATTTATCCTTAATTTAAGGATACCTTCTTTATAAGGGATTTCATCTCATTTTACATTTCTATTGAGACTTCATTGTTGTTATGCACCAATTCACTCTTATATGGTGTATATACTATCCTTTGGAATATCATATCTTGAATACCTTTATTCTAATGATATTATAAAGTTCTGATTAAATGTTATTCCTCAATTATTGTATTAAAGTGTCTCTCATTTTGTTAAAAACCCTTTAACTAAAATATCTTTTTAAATGTTTTAATGATTTATTATTATAAATATTTCTCATTAATATCCATGTTTTCAAATTGGTTTTAAGGATTTATTTACATGGATATTAATGGTTTAAAATGTTAAAATCATCAAAGTGGTATGGGACACTTTGATTCAAAAATCTCTTTATTAAATGTTTAAATGGTTTTGAAAATGGTTTTTAGAATGGATTCATTATTTCAATATCTTAAAATGTTATATTGTTATTGTAAAGTAGGAATGTTATCTTTACTTTATACTTAAGTTATGTGCTACGATTATGTTATGGTTATTGGGCATTGTTTATGAAGACGGGTGGTTCCGTGATAAATTAAGGGCGGGTGGGCCCGATATAGCTCTCCAATGCATTGGGTAACATGAAGGGGTTAAACGTTAAGGTTTCTCTGAAGAGATTTAGGGAATATATAGTGATGGGTATTCCAAACATTACCATGATGGTTACTCCCTATTTAAGAATGTTATGAATGCCTCAAGTTACCTTTATGTCTTATGATTTATATGAGTTATTCGTAAATCTTATGATTTCATGAGGTATGTTAAAATGCCTATGTTTTATGAGTAATGTATGATTTCATTGTTTCTTATGTATACATGGAGACCCTATTTTTTCTCATCAATCCATTTTTAGATGTTATATGTGGCACCGTTAGGCTGCCGAATTTTCATAAGGGGATTTTCATGCCACTTTTTATTCCCGTGAGATTCATGCTACATTGGCCTCTATTTCCTTTTGTGTGGTTTATGTACTGCCCATTATTTTACTATTTATATAATATGCTCTAATTTATGGGTATTTACGTCTTCATTGTAATGACCTTCTTTCATGGGGTGTACGTTTCGAAAGTTGCCTAAATCGGAAAGCGAACCTTTCACACTCCTCTTTTTAAAAGACTTATTTTGTTGTGTCTTTCAACTTACATCTTTTTATGAATGGATATTTTCTCATATATCCTTATTGATGTAAATTTTATTTCCCAGTGATGAGATACCATTTCCTCTCTCATCAACTAATTTTATGAATTTTAAAGTGACGTCGTTAGTCTGTCGAATTTTACCAAGGGAACTTCTTAACCAAATTTCGATTTCTTTGGGTTCAACTTGTAGTTATTGAATATGTCATCCTACAAATATGTGTTAATTAAATCTGGTTGTTTTACACTTAATATAAACATATATTTTGTGTATTTATATTTTTCACACATAATTATGAGAATAATTTATCCTTAATTTAAGGATACCTTCTTTATAAGGGATTTTATCTCATTTTACATTTCTATTGAGACTTCATTGTTGTTATGCACCAATTCACTCTTATATGGTGTATATACTGTCCTTTGGAATATTATATCTTGAACACCTTTATTCTCATGATATTATAAAGTTCTGATTAAATGTTATTCCTCAATTATTGTATTCAAGTGTCTCTTATTTTTTTAAAAACCCTTTAACTAAAATATCATTTTAAATGTTTTAATGATTTATTCTTATAAATATTTCTCATTAATATCCATGTTTTTAAAATGGTTTTAAGGGTTTATTTATATGGATATTAATGGTTTAAAATGATAGAATCTTCAAACTGGTATGGGACACTTTGATTCAAAAATCTCTTTATTAAATGTTTAAATAGTTTTGAAAATGGTTTTTAGAATGGATTCATTATTTCAATATCTTAAAATTTTATATTGTTATTGCAAAGTGGGAATGGAATATTTCTTTTATGCTTAAGTTATGTGATATGATTATGTTATGGTTCTTGGGAATTATTTATGAAGATAGGTTGTTCTGTGATAAACTAAGGGCGGGTGAGCCTGATATAGCTCTCCAATGCATTGGGTAACGTGAAGGGGTTAAACGTTAAGGTTTATCCGAAGAGATTTAGGTGATATACAGTGATGGGTTTTCCAAATGTAACCATGCGGGTTACTCCCTACATAAGAATGTAATGAATACCTCAAGTTACCTTTATGTCTTTTGATTTATATGAGTTATTCATAAATCTTATGATTTCATGAGGTATGTTAAAATGCCTATGTTTTATGAGTAATGTATGATTTCATTGTTTCTTATGTATACATGGACTGATATCTTCTTTCCATATTGTTATAACCCTTACCGAGCTTTTTATGCTCATCCCAAGTTTTTGAAATGTTTTTCATAGAACATAAAGTTGAGTAGGGTCGAGGATGGGATCAAGGAAATGTCAGACTGTATAAAATAAGGAACCAGACATGACTCTTTTGTTCAAGAGTTTTTATTTTGTGAAAAAAAAATGGAAACTGAGTAGATGTGTCTACTTTGTAATCTTTGAGATGTAATACATATGTCTTAATTCTATAAAACACTAAACCTAAAAGATCCTCAACGTGTATTCTTGAAATAACTCAAGATTAAGTAATATTTAAGGTTGTGGCCTTATAGTTGGTATCATAGGTTGGTTTAGAAAAATTTAGAGGTTAGGGTGTTGTTTAAGAAAAAGTGACAAGTTGTGTATAACCACAATGGTTATTATATTACATGGAATGATTGTTTTTTTAAAGTTATAATGAGTTTGAGATAACTTGTATAAGTATATCTTGGTGTTTATCTCCCTCTTTATTATATGACGATTTTACTGATATACACACACTGTCCTTTTCGGTTTTAGTAAATTGCTGGATCTAGCAGGAACCAAAGTAACAGTGGATTTGAAGAAAACTATGACGATTTTATGAAAGAACAACTGAATTATATGGGATCTGCAATGAGAACTCTTGTGGTTATCCTCAACCAACTATCTGGAGTCATGATTGACCACCTGAACCTTAGTGTTTTTTATAAGGCATCGTATATGCGAGAAACAAATCCCTATCTAAGTTCAGGTAATAATCATAAAGGTAAGTATGTTCAAAAACCTATATGTCAACTATGTGGAAAGAAACACATAGGAAAATGTTTCAAAGGGATGGAAAGATGCTATAGATGTGGAAATGAAGGTCTTAAAGCAAGAACCTGCCATGGAAAAAGGAAGCATCTAGTTGACTCTAGGAAAGGGAAAGAAGTTCTTTCTGAAGGATCAATTGAATGTTTTAAATGTGGTGTGCATGTTCATTATGCAAACAGATGTCTTACGAAGAAGTTTCGGGAATGGGGTCACCAAGATCATAAAAATATTCATTTACCAATACCTAATGCCATTCCAACTGAGGATGAAGAAACTAACAATGACCGATGAAAGGTATGGATTATTTCTTAACATGTGTTTTCCTATTATTGGAATTTTAGGATATGATTCATGATTTTTTTTATTGGAAAGAAGTATTTCAGAATAATATGAAAAGGAATGGTTAATAGATCATGAAGAATGTTGAATGAGTAAGAAGTCAACATATAAGGGATTCAAGAGTTATAGAAGGTTTTAGGATGGTGATATTCTTAAATGTATTAAGTCTCTATTGATGATGGGGTAACATTAGAAGACTTTTTATAATATATGTAAGCCTGATGTTTGATATATGAAAATTTTATTCAAGGAATAATTATCCTTTCTTTTGTGGATATAGTTATAAAGAACCATTTTGGTTTATATAATCCTTGAATCTGAGGCAATTACTGGTTAATACATTTTTGGTTGCAAAATGAAAGTTATTAGACAACCTTTGTGGTTAAAATATGTTATGGTTATTTTTGAAGATTTTATCTCTTTTTGGGAATGTTTTAAGAATTATATAGTTTTTTAAAAAGGACAACACAAAGACCATGTGACAACCCGTCGCGTCGGACGAATCTTGTAGGAATCGAACCCACAACAAAAGCGCAACTGGTATTTATCACCTACCACTGGACTACTTGAAGTCCCTAGTTTGTTTGAATGATTCGTTTTAGTTAGATGACTTTATGAATTAAGAGTAAGTTGATTTTTGTTTATCTATAGAAATTATTAGCCTATCATAGATGATATGTTAATAGGTGAATTACTTTTCAGTATGAGACTTTAAGAGTAACTGATGTTATTATGGAGAAAAATGTTATGATTTATCTTTGGAGACTATGTTATTAAATCCTTTAGAGATTTGAGTTTCAATCATATATTGTTTTACTTTGAAGAATTTTATGGTTAGATTTTTATTGAATGGTCTTTGTTGAACGTTGGGTTTTTTTTACAAATTTTGGAGATTAGGAGTAGTTTTTTTAAAAAACAATTATCCTTTTTGGGTATTATCTGATCTCATACTAAACATTTTGATTTGGTTTTGGTTAAGGTCTAAAGACATGGGAAATATATAGTTCACTTTTTTGGACTAGGTGATTCTCAAGAAGTTGATTATACTACTCTTAATGTGATCAAGTCTTCCTAAATACTCGTCTTTTGGAGAAAATATGAGTTTGTGTAAGAAATCTTGTAAAAGTTGAAAGTCAATATGACAAGTAAGTATGTTTCCTTTTGATTTAGTTAAGTTCATAAATAAATTTCTCAATGAAAAGTAACTTAAAACTAAAATTTTTTCTGTTAACGTTTCCTACTGGGGAATCAAATACCGTTTAACCCCTCATAAGTTTGTGATTTTCAGGTGGTAAACTCTCTCCTAAACATATTTTCTATCACTCTCCCTCAGAACATGACCCTTTGTTTTTTCTTCCATATCCATGTTTTCTTACATGGAATCCTAGTATGGGTTAACTTGGGTGACCTCTGTACTTCTCTTTCTTTCTTTTAAAGTGATAGTTTTGCTGACTCTTTTTCCGGTGTGGGGCTTTCAATGAAGTTTCCAAGCCCACTTTTAAAATTGCGAGGACTCAATTCCCAAAAGGGGGGAAAGATGTAACATCCCAGGTAAATAAATAATTTTACATTATCGTGTTTATCAATATTTGTGAATAAAATGTTAATATTACTTTAAAGGGAATGCTATGCTTGAGGCGTACCCAATACGCAACAACGAGTTTCTTTGAAATCTTATGTTGCACACTAATAATATAATAATATTATAATAGTAAACGCCTAGATGTTGTAATGGCAGGAATGAACAGAAATAACTACAAAATTATTATATATGTTTGTTAAATATTTTTACTATTATCAAATCAATGTTAGAGGCTTAAAATCCAAATGAATCAAATTTTAAGAATAAATACTCTAATATTTTTAAAAGATTATTTTACCACCTTTTGATGGAAAACCTTTTTTAAATCTAACTTTTGAAAATTTTATAAGCTCTATTCTTCAAAATAAACTAATTCTTTATGATTGGAACATTTAAATTTACTTTGGTTAAATTTTTTGTATGTTTCTGACAATGTTCATTTTTTAATGAATAGTGAAAAATACGGCATTTTACATCAAAACTGCTTTTTCATCTAATTTAAATATATGGTTAGATTATCTTTTTAATTGGTTTTAAAGTTTAATTAGAGTATATTTTTACCATTTTATTAAATTTGTGTCATTAGAATTAATTTCACTTTGAAGATGGACATAAACAAGTGCCAAACTTTTCATAACTATTATTTCCAAAAAAAACCCGCTATTTGTTTTGACAGTGGGAATTAACTATATGATTTTTTAATTAAACTTATAATATTTGAATTTGGTAAAATTTACATCATTTCGGATTTTGAAATATCAAATATATATTTGGGTTATTTTTTGGTATTTTTCTGATAATGCCTTTTTTTAATGAATAGTAAAAAATAAAGTTTTTTTTAATTCAAAACTGCCTTTTCATCCAATTTGTTTATATATTTAGATTGTAATTTTTATTTTTTTTAAAGTATAATTAAATTATGTTTTTATCTATTAATACAATTTTTTCATTCAAAGTAATTTCACGTTTCAATTGGATATAAAAACTAGTCAATCTTTTGATAAAGTTTACTTCTTAAAACCTCGTCTTTTGTTTTGACAACGATATTTACATTTAAATTAATTACTACAATTTATGTGTTTTTAATTTGATAAAATGGATTACATATTTGGAATCATAAGGTCCAAATTATGTAATTAAGACTCTTTTGTTATTGGACTTTATGAATATTAACGACGGTAATTATTTTTAATTATCGTGTTTAATTAGTAATCGGATAATTAAGGGTAAGAAAATAATATCCTAAAAATATAAAATGACCCCAACATGTGTCCAAATGCTATTTTTGGTGTCATGGCCTACCATGGTATGCATTGTGCCAACCTTGGGACCCCATGGAATCACTTTAGTGTGATAGAGACCTTTTATCATATTTTTTTAAAGAAACAAAAATATAACCAAAGTTTTTAACACCTAAGTAAAATAATTTTACTTTTGTCTAAATAAAAGATATCTTAGACTATAAATAGTAAATGGAAATCTAAAAATATTTCCTACATCATAGTATTTTTTTTATAATTTTTATACATTAAATAAATTAAATTATTTATGACACCATGATGATGTAGCGATTACCACATTAATGAACGATTTAAATAAAATGAAAAGATAATGTAATATCGAAGACTTAAAATCTGAAAAAAACTATTGGATGAGTATATGTAGAACCCTTATCACCTTATCCTAGAAATATATCAATGTGGGACCTTTAAAATCCAAAACCCATTTTAATATAAAGTAACATTTTATAACTTTCCAAAAGTGTCCCTCCTCTCCTATTATAAAAGGCCCCCACCTCTACCTCCTTACCCACACCTCTCAAGCCTTTGGCTCGTCCAACCCCTGCCCATTTCATCTCTCCACATCCCTCTATTAATCATAGAAGACTCACTTTAGGAAGAAAGATCTTCAAGAAACCCTTTTGGTTCAAGCCAAAGGGAGTTACCCGATTTAAAGGTAATGTCTTCTCTTATGTTCTTTTGTTTTATTTTTCTTCTCCAACCCCCTAAACTCTTTTTATTACTTTATTTTATAACAATACAAGTATTTTAAATATTCTAAGATGTTTTTTTAAGAAGTATTCGAGCTAAACTTACACACACATTCGTCTAATGTTTAAAGAACATACTGTTTCTATGGATGGGGAATTACTGCCTCACGAAACGATGATTCTTCAATATTCTTTTAACACCATTAAAGGTGGCCATTATGATGTATCTATATATTATATATGATATATATGGTATTTATGTTTTCTATATGCTTCTTTATTTTATATTTAAAACATACCTTTATTCTTTTCATGTTGTGCAAATGCGATAATTTCATATGAGGAAGTGTGGACTACCGCCCCTCAAGTGATGTGACTCGTTCATGCAATACCTGGAATGTATAAAGAATGAAATTAATGAAATTATGTGACCTATATAATATATATGTTATACTGTAATTATAATATATATATATCTCTCTCAACTATTTTTAATTCCATTAATATGAAAAAGAAATGAAAGTATCGTATATGCGTACATACGGCCTACCGTCTCCATGAACGATGCATTTCATTTCATTTTATCTCCAGATGTTATGGAATAGTATAAAATGAATATTTACTGGATATATATGATATTTAAATCATTAATACTATTCTGGATATGATTTACTTATAACTACATGGAAAATTCTTTTCAAAGAAGTTCATTTTTGACTCATGTACCAAACATCGACAAAAAAACATCTGATGTGAACTCACATAATTAACTAATTATTATAACATTATAATATGTGATATGAATTAAATAAAAAAATTAAAGGAGGTACATAAGAAATTATAAATTGACAAAAGTTTACTATTCAGGAATATAAAGAAACAAACAGGACAAGTCAGACTTGAAGTAAGGGATCATACCTCTCTCTTTCATTTTAAGTACTTTTTTTATGTAACTTACTTTAAGCTTATATTTCTTATTATGGGGGATGTTATTCTATATACCTCTTGCTGTAAATTTTATGTTAATATTATGGGAGACCCTATTTTATGTCATCAATCCATTTTTGGATGTTTTATGTGGCGCCGTTAGGCTGCCGAATGTTCATAAGGGGATTTTCATCTCACTTTTTATTCTCGTGAGATTCATGCTACATTGGCCTCTATTTCCTTTTGTGTGGTGTATTTACTGCCCATTATTTTACTATTTATATAATATAATCTCATTTATGGGTATTTACATCTTCATTGTATGACCCTTCTTTCATGGGGTATACGTTTTGAAAGTTGCCTAAATCGGTAAGGGAACCTTTCACACTCCTCTTTTTAAAGGACTTATTTTGTTATGTCTTTCAATTTACATCTTTTTATATTGGTATATGTTCTCCTATATCCTTATTGATGTAAATTTTATATCCCAGTGATGAGATACCATTTTCTCTCTCAACAACTAATTTTATGAATTTTAAAGTGACGTCGTTAGGCTGTCGAATTTTACCAAGGGAACTTCTTAACCGAATTTCGATTTCTTTGGGTATAACTTGTAGTTATTGAATATGTCATCCTACGAATATGTGTGAATGGCCTATGATTATTTGAAACTTAATATCCACTTATATTGCGTTTATTTATATTTTTCACACACAATTATGAGATTTATTTATCCTTAATTTAAGGATACCTTCTTTATAAAAGTTTTCATCTCATTTTACATTTCTATTAAGACTGCATTGTTGTCATGCACCAATTCACTCTTATATGGTGTATATATTGTCCATTGGAATATTATATCATGAATACCTTTATTCTAATGATATTATAAAGTTCTGATTAAATGTTATTCCTCAATTATTGTATTTAAGTGTCTCTCGTTTTGTTAAAAACCCTTTAACTAAAATATCGTTTTAAATGTTTTAATGATTTATTCTTATAAATATTTCTCATTAATATCCATGTTCTCAAAATGGTTTTAAGGATTTATCTAAATGGATATTAATGGTTTAAAATGTTAAAATCTTCAATGTTTTATGGGACACTTTGATTCAAAAATCACTTTATTAAATTTTTAAATGGTTTTGAAAATGGTTTTTAGAATGGATTCATTATTTCAATATCTTAAAATGTTATATTGTTATTGAAAAGTGGGAATGTTATCTTTCCTTGATTCTTAAGTTATGTGCTGTGATTATGTTATGGTTCTTGGGCATTGTTTATGAATATGGGTGGTTCCGTGATAAACTAAGGGCGGGTGAGCCCGATATAGCTATCCAATGCATTGGGTAACGCAAAGGGGTTAAACATTAAGGTTTCTCCGAAGAGATATAGGGAATATACTGTGATGGGTATTCCAAACATAACCATGAGGGTTACACCCTATGTAAGAATGTTATAAATTCCTCAAGTTACCTTTTTGTCTTATGATTTATATGAGTTATTTGTAAATCTTATGATTTGATGAGGTATGTTAAAATGCCTATGTTTTATGAGTAATGTATGATTTCATTTTTTCTTACGTATACATGGACTGATGTCTTCTTTCCGTATTGTTATAACCCTTACTGAGCTTTTTATGCCCATCCCAAGTTTTTGAAATGTTTTTCACAGGACATAAAGTTGAGTAGGGTCAAGGATTGGATCAAGGAAATGTCAGGCTGTCTAAAACAACGAACCAGACATGACTCTTTTGTTCAAAAGTTTTTATTTTGTGAAAAAAATGGAAACTGAGTATATGTGTCTACTTTGTAATCTTTGATATGTAATACATATGTTCTAATTCTCTAAATCTCTAAACCTGAAAAGATACTCAACGTGTATTCTTGAAATAACTCAATATTAAGTAATGTTTAAGGTTGGGGCCTTATATTCCCATTAATCCTTTAATACTAGAATGAACATGTTACCATCCATAATACCTGGCTTAATGTCTATGTTACAATTCACCCTTTAAAATCACATATATCACAATATCCAAATACTAAGAATATCACAATGTTACATGTATCACAATAACCCATTAATTAATTAAACAATTAACTAAACAATATGTAAAAATTGCATATTCACATCATTACATTAGATAATCAAACAATTAATTAATCATATCTATCAAATTAATTAATTCAACAATTAATTAATCAATATCATTCGATTAATTAATTCAAAATTTAACTAATAAAATCTAACCAATTAATTAATTAAAAGTAATAATTGGGCACATTTATAATAATAATATCTCAAAAATTAATTTGAAAATTAATTATTTCAATTGAAAAATATCAAATTCACATAATTAACTTTATAATTAATTATTCTTGATTCATAATTCCTTAATTATTAAATTTCAAAAATTAATTAATTCTACTAGAAAACTCAATTGATAATCGAACCCTATATATTATGCATTGAATACATGTAATTAAATTCATGAGTATGGGATTTGAATCATATTCCAACTTTCTAAATTTATTGATCATCAATTTCCCAATTGAAATCCCTAATATGAACAGAATAATGACATTGTTTGATATTCACATATGAAAACAAAATCAATGAATGAACAAATCGAGATCCCTTGATACTATATATAGATAAAAACTTCCTAGATTTTTATCAAATAATAAGTCTTTATCCAACCAAAAATAGTGATGAAAAACCTTCAATATATGGAAGAATAATGGTAAGGGGAAAGAAAACTATACTGGATAAGATCCTCTTACTGGGGGGCCTGCAGATCTTCAATATAGACATTGAATCATGAATAACGGAGGTCGAAATGGCTTGAAATCTTTCTTGAGGGCCCCAAAATCATTATTAAAAATCTAGGGTCAAATGGGTGGATTTGGGGTAAAAATTTGGTCTCATGAAAATTTTAAATAAAATCATGTTAATTAAATTCCCCTACACGGTTTCCAACTCAGGACGCATGGATTCCCATACCCATGTGGATTAACCATGTACCTATTATAGGGGGTCATGTTTTTAAAACATATGTTCCAACCATGATAAACCTCTATTTATAAGGATGGATGGTTTTCTGGACCAAGGTGAATGGTTACAACAAAACCTACAACAATAATGCAATATCCCCTTTCTTCTATTTTCCTCAAATTTTCACCCAAACAAATCCCAATGTAAAAACCAAATGAAAATTATTAGAAATAGTGAAAAATATTTCCTATAAAAGTGATATATACATCTCCCAAATATGTCATGGTTTTTAGAATATAAAAATAGGAAATCTTTATGTATAATCATAATCAGGTGGTTTGAAAAAGAGACAACATTTTTAATTGAGAATAGTTTTTTTATTTCTCATTAAAACTAACTTAAATATTACTCAATCATTATCATATAATAACATAAGTATCTATAATAAAATATTATGTTATTTTTTTAATATAATATCCAAAATTTTTGTGCACTTCCATAAAACTGAGAACAATATAATCAGTCATGTGTACGACTAACTACCACCTCACAAACCAAGGAAATTTTTTTACAATCATCACCTCTCATTAGTATTAATGATTATAGATTTGATTTATATATATATATAATTAATTAAATTATAATAATTTTGTAAAATTAAAATATTTTATTCTTTATTAAATTACCATCAATGAAAAATGATAATTTTTTTCATGTGTACAACGGACTACCACCTCATGAAGCGACATAATTTTATTTTTATTACCATATCATATAGATGGTGTATTTAATTAAATTTAATGACATAATATGATATTTTTATCATTTTATAAATATAAAAACATAGTTACCTTATTTCCATCATGATCATTGAAAAATATAAATATTACAGATGTCTACATATGACCTACCATCAATGTGATTGTAATGTAATTAATTTTTCATAACAATAAGTCATGATTATTTTTAAAATTTTAATTTATAAATGAAAATTACAATTGATTAATTATTAGTATATAGAGATTATGTAAAAATGACCACTTTTTCTGTGGTCAACACACCTATGACATTTTGAAATAATGAATCAAGCATACTCAGAACACACGATATGGAAATAACAGATTGATTAATTAAATATTTCATTAAAATAGATTATGTAAATAATTTATGTAGAAGGAATTAAAGAATGATAATTAACTTAGTAAAATAAATAATTGATAAAATTTATTATGTAGGATATAATATATATAGATGAAAAATTCTGGACTCGAGTTAAGGGTTTCATCTCAAAATGTCATTCTATGAGACATGTATTCTTTTATTAACCTATTTATTTTAAAATGGTTTATGTAATTCCAAAAAATATATTATATCATAAATCCTTAATAATTCATGATATTTTAAGTTATTATTAATTTAATTCATTTATAGTAGATACGATTCAATAGTTACCAAAGCGGTATGAGTTTATCTTTTAATCTAATTTTAATTGAGATTGTTTATGGTTTAATTTAAATTATTAGAAATAATTTTATCATTCTATAATAAAACCCTTTTTTCTTATCCTCTAGTAATTAAAAAAACTTTAATATAATTTTATCATCTTCATCTCTTCGATACTTAAAATGATTGAGATTGTTTAAAGAAAATATGACTTTATTTCCCGCTTTAATCAAAAAGAATTTTATTGCATATCCATGTTTTCTAAAAAAATAATAAAAGATTTTAAATTCTAAAAATGATTAATTTAAGTCATTTTAACCCGTGTATTAATTTTAAAACAACATTTTGAAGGTAATATTCTTGTCATTTTCCAAATGATGCACTTTTTAAACATTTTACAATAGTGTAAAAGGAATGTTTCATTCAACTTAAACGACATGCATGAAACTACCCACAATCATGACAACTAAATTCCATAAAGATGCCTCTATAAGATTCTTTGGTAATTTTTAAATAAATTTATTACTATAATATTTTAAAAATTATATATTTTTAACAAATTATTTCAATTTGAAAAGGGTATTTTTATCAAGAAACATTGCATGTAATATTTAAATTCCATTTTCATCATGGAAGAGAATTATTAATGTTATGAATTTATTTTAAATTATTTAAATAATTTCATCACATATATAACTATACTATTCACCCTTAATTTTATAGTGTAATACATGCTTTATTTTATTCTATAAAATTCATTTATTATAAAATTTATGATGATTATGATGTAACACCATATTATAAAACCTATTTTCTATTTATGGGTATTCTTATGTTCATGAAGTTTGATTGATTTTGTTTTTCGGAACACATAATTATGAAAAGGTTATTATGCATGTTCCTAGGTAGCATTTTAATATATTAGATAATGTTTTAATCTATTGGGACTTCATGTATATGATTTGGAAGTGAACCAAATACATATTTGGACTTTTTATACCATGTGATATTATCTAGGATGTTATCCTTGACTCATGTTTATTTCATGTTATATATTTATGTCACTTTTAATATGACTCCATAATATTATAATACAATGTTATTTATGTTATAATATCATGTGATCACTCTTAAGATATATCTTTTTTTATTGAGTTATAATTTTAGCTCACAAGTTATGATTCCTTATCATGTTTATTCCCTTACTAGAATTTTTTTCTCACCTAATTTTTCAATGTATTCCACAGGTTATCCATTGTAAATTAGGATCATGATAGGATTTTGGATCAAATTATAGAGAGAGAAAAGGAAGTTTTATTTTAGTATCACTATAATGTTTTATGAACCTGGTCATATAAAGACACTAGGACTCATGATATTTGGGATGAAATTATTGGATTTTTATATTGAAATTCATGTGATGATATCTATAAAAGGGTTGGGTAATAATAATGTACAAATATGAAATCTAATAAACAATCCTTAATAGGTAAAAATTGCAATGGAAAACCCATAAGTTTCTTTTAATACAAGCCTAGATAGGAAAATGGAACACTATGTAACAACTACTGAATTCATAAAAATACTAGAAGTATTATAAAACTTGTAAGGCTATATGATACATTTTGTTGGAACTCAGAATCCCTTGGCCATAACCCTTCCTAGGGGTGCTCGAAATCCATGGGTCATTGTCCCCTTGATAGGGAATAATGGAAAAATATTTTTTTCATGCAACTTGAGAATAAAATACATAAATATTACAACATTGTTTATGAATATTCAGATAATATCAAAAAAGTATATTCCATATAATTGTAATTGTTTAGTTTATTTATATATTTGATAAAAAAAACAATATTTCATTGAATATATTTAAACTCCCCCCAAAATTATTTCTCACATAGTACCATTTATAGAAATACCCTAGTAAAAACATTTATTCATAATCTAGGGGGAAGGTCATAAGAAAGGCTGAGCTCAGGTACTTGGTAAGGGTGAAAATAAAATATATCAAAATATGATCATATAAAAGAATAGGATAATAATAATTTTTTGAGATAATGATCATAACTTATAAAATTTCATACCCAATCCATCATAGGACAAAAACATGGGTCATGGAAAAAATTATCATTTCAAAAGTCATGAATCATAAGATTGAGGAATATTCATAAATCCATCATGATCCATGAAAACATATTATAAGTATTTTAACATTTCATATAAATTTTGTTTCTCAATCATATGAATAATCACAATAATATATTGGGGATCATAAATGCATCAATGAATTACCTAAATAGGATAATTCAAACATTCACTAAGAAGTAACTTACATCGAGTTAACCATGTCATCCCTTAAGTGATTATTAACTTTATCATATCTTAAGAGTTTATTAACTCTATAATATATTTATAGTTTCTTAATTTCATCATCATTTCCTATTTTATCTTAGCTAAAAATAATTTTGTCTCTAACCATCATATAATGAACACTATACATATATGTTTTGAAATAATATACAAAATTAGTCACATCATCATATAGTGACTCATAAAAAATAAAATTTATTTATAAAAATTTCATCATACCATTAACCATGTAAAAGAAATGGGTTTTATAAATGTTTATCATAACGTAATTATCTCATGTGAAAGAAATGGGTTTCATGATATCGGCCTTAATTAAACATTATCATAATCCATCACAACAAGGAAAATGGAGTGTATTAGAAGATCATATCCCTAGTGTGGTATCATTACCCATAAAGGATATTGATATATCTGAAAATATATTTAAAATAACATTAACCATTCTTCAAAAACATGATAAAAATATCAATTTTTTTGATAAAATTTTAACTGAATTTTTGAAAATTATTGAGAAAATTATTTTATTTGAAAATAAATATGGAAAAGTGTAATTAAATATTCAAAAAATAATTATTATTATGAGAGTGGAGAAATATATTCATACTATATATGTTAAAAGAGAACATTATTTTCACACTTTTCAAAGAGTAAGAAATGACTTATTTTGAAAAAATTTGTTTAGAAATGTTCTATTAAAACTTTTTTAAATAAAGTAATAGTTAATGAAAATAATGTTTTAAAAAGAATTCAAGTATATGAAAAAAATTACATAAAACAATTTTGAGAGGCTTGGACACCGAAACAAATTTCATTGAGTAAATAGAAAATAAAATCTATTTTTATTTAAAGATAATTTCTCAATAATTTAATGTACAAAAGATAGGTAAATGGTACTAATATATAAAAATTATTGAAAAAAACTATCTAAAACAAAATTTATTGGTTTCATATGTTAATATATAAATAATTCCTTTCAATATAAATATAGTAGAAACAATATTGAAAAGAGGAGAGATTATAACATATACCCCTTAGATCAAGCTCTATCTCATACTCTGTGCATTAAAATATCCTGAGTAATAAATAAATATTAATTATATGTATATTATAGAACCATATTCATAAATAAATTTTATGTATTAATAGTTTATAATTTCTTATAATCCTTTTATTAAAAATTAATCGTCAAAATATATATTATGTTGAAAACTAGTCCTCCTAAAATACATGTTTTGCATCAATAATTATGGTGCTTGAAACTTGTTCAAGGTTTTATAATATCTAGAAACTTAATAATCACATAATTGTCATATTAATTGATCACATAAACTTTTATAATTAATCATATAAATTGGTTATTAAAAATGAATCACATCACTATATGGAGGTGGTAGTGCGCACATATGCATAGGAAACATTATCATTTTCCAAATAATATAAAAGTAATAAAGTAGATTAGATATTAAAATTATATATTTATAATTATTTAATGAATATAATATATAAATATCCTCTCCATCATAATAAATATATATGTGATTCGGTTATGTAAAATGAATCATATCATAATGTGGATGTGGTGGTCCACATGTATGCACCAACGATGCGTTCATTTCCCATTTGATGGAATGGGGGGAAATGTTTAATCAATCATTATAATAAAAATTTGGATTATTTAATATAATTAGATCATTATTTAATAAAGTATGTTGTAGTTTTATTGGAGGTATAAAATAAATTCATTTAATATTACTCTGTTAAGATCTTAACCACTTTGTTGAGAAACCTCCATTGGTTTACAACTTAAGCATTAAAAGGATGATACATAATTATAATAGGGCCTATAAGAAGTGGGGAGGGATGTTCAGATGGTATTATAGTATTAATTCTTTGAGATATAAGGTGGATGATGTTTTAGTATTAGAGGAGACTTGACATCCTCTTATAATAGAGGGAAAGGATACACTTGTAATTTTTGAAAATATTTAAATTTAATAATATTTTATTCAATTCAAATAGCTAAAAAATTCAAATTATTGATGTATGGAAGCAAAATATTGAAATAAATTTATCCAATCAAATATAATAAGTTTTTTGGTGATATTTTAAACAATATAACTTTATTTAACCCATGATAAACTATATTGAAACCTAACAGTGGTAATTTGATTGACTATTTTTACACTTTATTAGGCCCAAAAATTAAGTTTACCTTGATATATAAAATTATTTATGAATATTAAAAATATTTAATCCAATTTAAAAGATAAAATTTTTATATGAGGTATAAATTATTTTTACAACAACTGTGTAAAACACAATAAAGCTGTTTTTAGAAAAAATCATTTTCTAGAAAAAAATTGAGATTACCTGCATTAATTTCCATGTAAAACTATTTTATGAATGATAAAAAAATTTATTTAATATATTATATAATCATATAACTAAAATAATTTATAAATATAGATTAATTTAATTTATTAATATAAAACATGTTGTACGTATAAAAATAATTTGTTAAAAAAAACTCTATTTACCGTCAAATTGAGTTAATATTAATTTATATATTATTGATAGACAATAAATTCATTTTATGCATGGGTAATTTTTTTCATAATTTATTTATTACTATTCATACCCACTAATTAGATTAATATGTGATTACTGTAACAATAATAATTCCATTGTATATTTTTTTTTATTAAAACTCAGTGATACATATAAAATAATATATAAAAGAAATTAGAAAAATTTGAAAATAAATAAATGATAAAATATCAAGAAATTATATTTTTTCCCTTTTTATAATTTAACCATCAAAATTATAACCCATAAAATATGATCGAATGATAATACTTCATCCCCATAACGTGTTGGGGCATTCAGGTATCTTCCCCAAAGTTTTGGTTTTGTAACAAAACATTGAACATGTGATCAGTAATATCTATTAGGGTTTAAATATTCCCTGATGGAAATGAAATTAACTAACTTTATATGGTAATAGATTATAACTCAAATAGCATTATTCCCTTTATACGTTTTGGACTGTGTAAAAATAAAATCCATGATAATTTTTCAAATTTCTATTCTGTTATAGGAGATGTCCATAACATAACATTAGACTTATTCCCCACCAAATTAATTTTTTGACAAAAAAAATCATCAACATGCTTTCTATTTTATATAAATTTTTATGTTCTCACACCACAAATACTTTTTTATATCATTATATATCTTTATACTTCCAAGATTAATTGAAAATTATAAACTATGAGCTTTAACCAAAACTCCCTTTTTGAATCTATTATTGATGAGAAACATACTACATTCCTAAATATAATCATTCAATCACAATCATGGTTGAACTCAAGATCATTTATAACCATCTTTTATAATTCAACGTCCTCCTCATATGCCACTTTCATCCTCACTTGTATGTATCATTGAATATTCATCAATGGAATATATGATATACCCCCTTTTATAAGATTTAAATATAAATCTTATTTTAATCCATAAAAATTTAGTATCATTCAATCCTCATCTTGTACAAACTATCATGGTCTTTCTAACATAGATAATCAGTCACCTTTTTAAACTTCCATGGGGGAAATATATTGAGAAGTTATAATAATTAACCAGTTCTAACTACCTCATTTAGTGAAAATTTAATTCTTTATAAGTGAATATACATTTTTGGATTTTGTGGTTAGTGTATATATCACACTGTTCACCAAAATTATAATGAAACTATATTTTAATCACAAAAATTACTAATACTAACCCTAAGTGATGAATTTTTTAATTTTTATCATTAGTATTAAATTGGTTAATGTAACAAGATATCGATATATCATTATTCATGAGAATTTATCCTAGTACATTCTTCTGTCAATGCATAAATATTACAAATTCTCTTATTCTTTAGTGTAGTGTAATCATATGTGTATTGAAAAGAATTATTTTCATCACATTAAATATTTCCACATATTTATCATTCTAATGGAACTTTTCTCCCGTATGATTCAGCTTGGGTAGTGGATTATATTTCCATGAGAAATTCCCCACAAAGAACTGATGGTATCCATCCATCCTAATTATACTATGGATATCAGTTACCACAGTTGGTCTGTACTGCTGCTGATTAAATGATGACTTTGAAAGATCCACTTATATACCCTCCCAAGAGATTATATGATCAAGGAATGTCACTTTCTATAACCAAATTTCACACTTGGTAAATTTATCACATAAATTCTCTTTCCTTAGGGTCTTCAACACATTCCTCAAATTTTATTTAGGTTCTTACTTACTCTTTGAAAATATAATAAAATCATCTATAAATATAACCACAATTTTAATGAAGTAATATCTAAATAATATTCATTAAATTCATGAAGATAGTGGGGGAATCAGTATGTCTAAATAGAATCACTATTAAATCACAATGACCATACATCGTGTAGAATGATTTCTTGGTTATATCCTCTTTATTAACCCCTAATTAATTATATATATATAAATGATCAATATTTGAAGAGTATTGAATGCTGAGAAATTGACCAATAAAGACATAAATATGGGGTTGAGGATAATTTTTTGTTATAGTGATATTTTTATGTTCTCTATAATCAATGAAAAGACACATTTAGTCACTTTTTTTCTAAAAAAATATAACTCTTACACCCTATAATGAACTTTATTCTTCTTACATGGCTGTAAAATCATATAAAAATAAATACAACATAATATTTTTACAAAACAATGATTAAAAGGTTGTGTGTATTGGGAAAATTATGACTATAAATAAATTTACATAATAAAACCTAGACATTATTTAATTAACTATTATCTAGATTCTTATTTTTCTTAAATTGTCCTTAGTACAATTAGTCCCCTGAAGATATAAATCAAACAATATAGTGAGATAAAATCACAGTAAGAGGATAGATAAGAACATGAAAGAATATAACATTGTTGAGAGTAATCATCATCAACATAATATAATCATAGGATCGTCATCATTATCAAGTGAGGAATCATTAGACAAGGGTATGGAATGTGGAAATTCATAAAATAAATATCATCTCTTATTAGTAAACTACCAGACACAGTTGTGAATAAACATATCATCATGTTCAGACATATTTCAATTTTTATTATGAGATACATCACATTAACCAATTCGGTAGAGTGCTATATAATTATAGGATCACCTTTCACATCATTACATTTTCATCTACTATATAATTCAGGGTGCACTGGTCACATCATAGCATTTACATTAACATGAATGTCGTGTAGGATGTATATCAATATTGAACACAAAATAACCCATGGGAAGTAATGGATTTGATTTCATAAAGAAATAAATAAACATTGGGAAATAAAAAAGGGAATAATATTCTTGGTATAGGAATCATCAATCTTGAGTGAAGAGGGAAAAATCTCAATAAAAGTAAAAGGTTTGTTTTTGGAAAGAATATTTCTTTTGGAAAGCAATGTCTTTGTCATAAAATCAAGTTTAAAATGTGAATATCCTATAAACGGAAATTTTATAATAATTAAATTAAATTTTAGGATCATTAAAATAATATACATACTGAAATTCATGTGAAAGAGAAAAATATCTATGGAAATGGAGCTGGGTTCCAGAATCCCCTTACCTTATATATGAATGATTTATTCACTTCAATATCCTAGATAATAAAACTAGATTAATTAATTAACAAATAAAAAACCTTTCATTCAAAAACTTTCTTCTTGATGGTTTTACTAATTTCATTTATGGGTTTTCCTATGAGTTAGAGAGTTTAACTTCATCATTCAGTGGTGTTTATTTTCATAGTTTTAATAATCATTTCAATAGTATATATAAATGGAAGTTCATATAAAATGCGGATAAATATCTTGAATTGTAAATATATATTTTTTAATGGTCTTAAATAATTTTAAATGATTTATAATTAATCTTTTTATATGTTATGAGGAAGAATCATTAGTTAAAAGCTAATAATGATCGTTTGAGGTTAATTTTCGCGTGCTTTCAATCATAGTGAACTCGTTTTGTTTTATCTTTTAGTTTTATGTATATATGTCAGTTCCAAAACCTAAAGATAGTTTTAAAATACATTTGAAAATATATTTAATGCATTATAATGGTTTTATTAACATTATTTTTGTAATTAAAGGAAAATTACAGTGCATCTCCCACAATGTCGGTAAATTGACACATCACGGACAATTATTTCATTTTCAGAATAAAAGATAGAGATAGCGGATTTTAATGATGGATATTATATTAAAATGATATACTTTTAGTGTATATAATAAAATTTATTTATCATTCCATTACTATAAGGGGTGGGGAGGATAGAATAATAAAATAAAAGAACTCGAAAAAAAATTACAAGATAAGATAGTGGAATTTACCTCTTCAATTTCTCCTCCTTTGCAACCTCCTTAGGGTATTGTTTTTGGACCTTTTATGAGACCAAGGGCTCTTTAACATGGGTGAGGGGATTTAAAGGTGTATTGGATATAAGTTTTACAAGTATCAAAGCTTTAAAGTTGTGAGGAGAAGAGGTGGTGAGAGATGGTAATTATAGTGGAGGAGAGGGGTGTTTTACCATTATTTTAATCACTATTTTATTATTTTGGATAAAAACTATCAATAGTTTTAGAATTATCTATAAATATATTAAACTAAGAATGTTTGTTTTGAGAATAAGGTTCTTAAAAAATCCTTTTATTAATAATTACAAAAAAATCATATATTTTACATTTATCAAAACTATCATCTTTTACTATTCATTAACAATTAAATTACTTTAGAAAAATAGAAAAAATTCACCCATGCCATTTTTAACAAATAGTATTAAAAATTGAAGTCTATTTTATGAAAATTATTTTCTAATTATGTGTAATTTGTTTTTTTATTGAAATCAATATTTACATCGAAAATACAAATTTTTAAATTCTAATTGATTTTATAAAGATTTGAAAAATTACATAAGGTGTCGTAAATTTAATTTATAAACATAATTCCACATAATATTAATTTATGAATAAATTTTATGAAATAAAATTATCTTTTAAGTCGTTAAATTAATATTTAATTGGTGTGATTTAATATTTATGAGGGTTATATTAAAGTTACTACTTTATTAGTATGGGTTCCTTAACTTATAAAAATACTTATTACTTGATTACTTTTTTATTTATAAAGATTTTATTATGGTATCTATGTGATTTATAAAATATTAAATTACATTAAAAGATAAAAATTCCATTGATAAAATATCGGGATGTTACGTGCCCCATAAAGATACAATAGGGAATATGAAACCCTAATAAAGATTATAGTTTAGTTGGTTCATTAATTTCAGAAACTCAATTGAGTCTATTTTATAAAGATTAGATGATATAGATGTTGACCCGCATATGAGTTCTATTGAAAATTCAACACCATAACTTTGGGGAATACTATGTAAGTATTTAAGAAATATAAAATTAAAATACTGAAAAATAGGGATATCTTTGATGTTGAGTTTATCCATATCCGTTTAAGATAAATTTTCCATATAAATATGTTGTAAGAACCAAACAATAAAATTAAATTCCATTAAAAGTTCATATTCATCCTCACACCAAAAAATGATAATATTTAAATTCAAAATATTAAATATGGTTTTCCTTTATTAGAAATTTATATGGTATCGATATAGAGATATCCAATCATTACGAAAAACCACATAAAATTCAACTATATGGAGAATCAAAATATATATTGGAATCATATTCCCACAAACATATATTGGAGAATATAGGTAGACTTGAGATGTGGTCTTCTTACCATTATGAGTTTATACTACTCACTCACCATCTAATCATTGAGGATATTAATGAACAACCCTAGAGAATTTTCTTGAAATAAAGTAATTCATATGAGTATGAGGAAATAAGATAATTAAATATTTAAACATGTCTATCAACACATGAAATCTTTCATTCAATCCTCATTCCATTATGAGAACAAAAAATTTATCATGAGTATCAAACATCATAGTGAGTAGTCATATAATCATGAAACCATTCAAAGGATGTCTAAATTGTTTCAACATCATTTAAATGTACAACATATTAGATTAATCCTAGATCATTAATGGATTTAATATATTCAAATTTATCCTAATGTTTCATAAAAATGTTAATTAATCCAATTATATCCCTCGGTAGTGTCTATCTTGGTGTGCATTCTTAGGCCCACTCATTGTGCACCAGTGAAGATTGAGTTAATATCAAATCCACCCCTCTATTATTTTTTAACCCAAGTTGAATATATGTGAAAAACACATCCACATTCAATTATTCAGACAAGTATGTATTTTCTTGGGAAATAACATAGTATCTGATTTACCAAGGCTTTTATATTAAATCTTGTACATAGACTTATCTCCATGGTTTTCAACAAATTCTTGTAATCCTAATATACAAAAATAAGTAAATTGTACTCAACTACCAATTGAGACAACCTAAACATCTCATACAAAAATTTTATATCATTTTATATTAATATTTAATACATCTAATAACAAGACACACACTTTACTAATAAAGGATTAGTGTCTTTAGAGGCTCGATATATAAAAAAATATTTCTTGAAAGTTCATCAAATGTCCCAAAAATTTCATTTTGTATAGTTCCATTCATAAGCATTCCGTATATAAAATCATTATTCATAACATATAGAAAGGAAACATAAGATTGGGTGATCATAGATACTCATTATGGGAAAATTTTGGAGATATCAATCATTATTAAAATTAAGTATTAAGATAATAATAATAATATTATATCAGGTTGATAAATTACAAGGTTCATACTAAGGTTTTTAGAGATCAAAAATATTTTTCATGTCATAAAATATTAGAATTTAAAAATAAATGACTCATATGTGTGAGGAATCATAAAAAATCAGTCATGAACAATGATAACATATCATAAGGAATTGAACATTTCATATACACTTTATGGATCAATCATTAACATAATCGTAATAATATCTTGAGGATTATACATTAATCAAGGTATTACCTAAAAAGGATTATTAAAAGATTATCTTTTTAGTAACTGATATATAGTAAACACTCTATTCTATTAGGAGGTTATTAACACCATTATATGTTAGAAGTTTTTTAATTTTGTTGTTTTTTAGAAGTTCCCTAAATTTGGCATCATTACCCAATTAATTGGAGGGATATATAATTCTGTCCATCAATGTTATGTAATAAAAACCATAATTATTTGTTCCACAAAATCATAAAAAGTTTATAAAATAATAAAATAAAAACTTGTGTAAAAGAAAATATCATTATAAAAATTTCATTATTACGTCATTTTATCAAATCCAACCCCATGGAAAATAAATAAGTTTCATAAATATTTCATCATAAAATAATTAAACCATGGTATTGAAACTAATTTCACGTAATCATAATTAGATAAAATCCTCATAATCCAACTATAGAAATAAAATGGATGGTATGATAAGATATTGTTAGGTCCACAAGGTTGAATACCCTGAGAGGGGGGTGAATCAGGGTAAGAGTAATTTAAAATTAATGCATGTTCTGATCTTGTTTCGATGTTAAGGAAAACACTCTTCTCTCTATTTCCTATTGCGCAAAGTAAACAGAAATTAAAGCATGCACAGGACACAACAATTTTACTTGGTTCACCGCAAAGGGCTACGTCCAAGAAGCATACACCGACAAGTCGTCGGTCGTACCAAATTCCACTAAACTTCACTAGTTGTGGACTACAAGGTTTGGGAAAGATCACTTCTATGCCCAGGATCACTGCCTTTACAAAGTTTAGGGTCATCTCACTGCTTTCCCAAGGGTCACTCCCTGTTTCTCTCTCTCTGGCTCACTATCGGTGGAGAGGATCACCTTCTTCCTCTTCCTTCACCCACTGTTCTGGAAGGGATCCACTCACAGTTTATAGACCTGTAGGTCTCTTCATTTGTAAGAAAGAATGTGTCTTACTCTATATGTAGATGCTCTGTTGAAGTAAAACTTTCACCCGTAAATGAATATCTCTTTTCACCGAAGGTATCGGGAAAACTTCCAGCTTCCACACAGCCCAAAAATCACAGCTGGAAATAAACCTTACTGTGCGTGCAAGTCTATATCAGTGCGCAAGTATCGGTGTGCAAGTCACAACTGGCGCACAAGTCCACCTCACACACTTGCGCGACACAAGCTTTTCAACTCCAAACATGTGTGACACACTTCCTTTTACACCCAATCCAACATTGGCGTGCAACTCCACACTAGCGTGTAGCTTCAAACACTGGCGCGCAACTATCACCCTGGCGCGCAAGTCCCACCTGCACGACCACACTACCACTTGGGCGACCACCACACCTGGACGACGGGAGCTCTAATTTGTAAAAGTGTTGAACTCCGGTGAATAATGAAGAGGGGTGGTCCAGTATTTATAGGCAATCTGACCACCCTGTGCGACGGCGCGCAGGTCAACCCTCAGTGCGCAAGTCTCGACGCGCAGGTCTCTTCCCCTATAAGTCACTTGCACGACCTACTTCCAAACTTGCGTGAACCTCTTTCCTTTTCCATATTTTGATCTTCTGATATTTAAAAACCATTGGCGCGCATGTTCTCAAACTTCCAAGGCATCGGCGCGTAATTATTTTTCACGGTGCGCAAGTCACTTGCGCGACCTCACCAAACATTGCGCGAACCTTATCCTTTTTCCATATTTTGATGATATGATCTTGAAAAACATATGGCGTGCAAGTTTCCAAGCCTTCATGTACACGGCGCACAATTCCCTTTTCCAAAAACCACTTTTCTTCATTTTTCAATTTTTAGGCCCAAAAATTTGGCAAACACTGGAAAACAGCGCCACCTTGTATCTGTTCTTTTGTACCGCCTCCAGATCATCCATTCCTTTTGTCGATGTTCTTGAATCAAACATGGATCCTTGAACTCAACTCTTGAACTCGACATTCCATCATGAAATCCTATTTGTCAACAAATTTTTATGTCATTGTTTTTCTTTGTCAACAATCACCACTCAGATGTCCACATTGTCAACAAACACAATCACCTCAAAAATGCTTCAATGATGACTTGAGGGATTTTTTCCCAACAATCTCCCCCTTTGTGTTTGTTGAAAACTCTTCCATAAAAAGATACATTGTTGATTCTTCAGCCATCATTCGTCTTTTGCGATTTTGATAGCGATCAAAGATTTACTCAACACATACTCTAAGCCCACATGAGCAATGCTCAGTGTGAGAAACAAGAGTAAATGAAATGTTCATCAATGAATCACTTAATCTCTGACATCCACTATTGACACCAAACTGATACCAATTTTTACTAAACTAATACCAATTGTTGAAGGACTTGTTGGAAGACAAATGTTTGGTTTTGAAATATTCTTACCACTCTCCAACACCACTCTTCTACTTTTGTCACGATACTCAGTTGTCGTGATATCTATTCTTTGATCGATCAATTCTAGCATCATCAGATTTTATACCCTCCCCCTTTCTGCTCACAGCTTCAACACCTCTTTAGCCCTATTTTCTGTGTTGTCCAAGATAAGCTCTGGCTAAGCACATTCAACTAGCTTCAACTCCCCCAATCTGGTTTCTCCACTTGTCATCTTCTCCCCATATCATTCATGATTTATCAAATCTCCACATTGTCTCCCCATTGAACAATCACTATTTTCTCCCCCTTTGTCAACGAACCCAAAGGATACCCCTTTGCAGTCTGTGAAAGTGTAGAGAACACATTAGTACATTAGGGAAAAACATATCATACCTCGGGGAGAGGGGTTTGGTTCCACATCCACACTATTTCAAGTGCATGGGAATCTACTAAACTCCCAGAGCCAGTCAATGCCTCTCAAAAGCTTCCTTGGGTAAGGCCTTTGTCAGAATATCTGCAACCTGTAGTTCTGTAGGCACATACTACAACTTCACAAACCCTTGATCCACCTTCTCCTTGATGAAATGATACTTTATCTCAATGTGCTTTGTCTTTGAATGATGGACGGGATTTTTGCTAAGATATATAGCACTTGAGTTGTCGCACTGTATTCTGATCGGAGACTTCACTTCAACTCTCATATCTTCAATCTGTTGTTTCATCCACAATAACTGTGTGCATGCTTGAGTGGCCGCAATATAATCAGCTTCTGCAGTGCTCAAAGAAATGAAATCTTGCTTCTTGCTTAGCTAAGAAGTACACAGTCTACCAAGATAGAATGAACCACCTGACGTTGATTTTCTATCATCTACTGAACTAGCCCAGTCAGCATTAGTATATCCCAATAACTCTGTCTGAGATCTGTCAGTATATGTCAAGCCGAAATCCACTGTGCCCTGGATGTACCAAAGTATTCTTTTCACTACAATAATGTGGCTTTCCTTGGGATTACTCTGATATCTCGCTGCTTGGCATGTGGCGAAAACAATATCATTCCTTGTTGTGGTTAAGTACAATAGACTTCCAATAATTTTCCTGTATTCTGTGATATTAACTGCCTTGTCATCCTCATCTTTTGATAATTTCTTCCAGGTAGCAACTAGAGTCTTCATCTCCTTGGAATTCTCCATTCCAAACATTCTCAGGACCTCCTTGGAATATTTAGATTTAGAAATTAATGTTCCATTCCTTCCTTGTGTCACCTGTAGACCAAGGAAAAACGTTATCTCTCCAATCATTGACATTTAAAACTCATTTTTCATGAATTAGGAAAACTTTTTGCACTGAGATTCATCTGATCCACTAAATATTATGTCATCGACATAGACTAGCACCATCATCCTTTGATTACTATTGTTGTTAAAATTGATATTGTAATCAACTCCACCATGCTGGAAACCAAGCTTTTTCAAGTACTGATCAAGCCTTGAGTGCCATGCTCTTGGTGCTTGTTTCATCCCATGCAATGCCTTCTTCATCCTACAAACTTTGTTCTCATCCTCATGAATAATAAAACCATCTGGCTGCTCAATGTACACCTCTTCTTCCAGAACCCAATTTAAAAATGCAGATTTGACGTCCATCTGGAACACTTTGAACTTTCTTTGCACAAATGTGGCCAAAAATAATCTGATTGTCTCCGGCCTTTCAACCGGTGAAAATGTCTCATCTACATCTATTCCCTCTCTCTGGGAGTATCCCTTTCACACTAGCCAGGCTTTTTTTCAAATCACATTTCCATCTTCATTCATCTCGTTGTGATAGACCCATTTAGTCCCAATGACATTCTTGTCTGCTAGCCTCGAAAAAATCTCCCATGTTTGGTTTTTCTCAATCTGGTCAAGCTCTTCATTCATAGCCTGAACCCAGTTTTCATCTTCAGCTGCATCGGAAAAACATTTCAGCTCTACCTGAGATAAAAATGATGTTTGATGTAATTATTTCATTCTTTGAGTCTGAACTGGAGCTGTATGATCACCAATGATATTATACCTATCAATTTCAGATCGACTCTTTGGCTTCCTTGCAGACACAGACTTGACACTCTCTTGTTCATCATCATTATCTTCTTCTGAGTCAGCATATGCAACATCTACTCCCCCTATTTCACTTACCGCATCATCACTTTCATCAAAAAACTATTCACTAGGTCTTTGAGCATTCTATTCATTTTCGACTATAGTGACATCATTGTTATCAACAATTTCTCCCAGCCTTTTGTTGAAGCATTTATATGCTTTACTTTTCCCTGAGTAGCCAAGGAATATCCCCTTATCTACTCGTGCCTCAAACTTCCTTTAATTTTCTTTTTTGAGAATGAAACAATTACTTCCAAAGATTTGAAAGTATTTCAACATTGGATTCTTTCTGTACCACAGTTCATATGGAGTCTTCCCTTGCTTCGGACACAACAGAGACCTGTTTGAATCATAGACCGATGTCAAAACTGCTTCCTTCCAAAATTTCTTTGGTAGGTCCTTATCAATAAGCATTGTTCTGGCCATGTTGTTGATGATCTGATTTCTCCTTTAAACCACTCCATTCTGTTGGGGATTTCTCACTGATGAAACTTGATTCCTTATCCCATGTTTCTCGAGATAGTTTTCTACTTGAGTGTTTGTGAGTTCTATACCGTTATCAGTACGGAACTTCTGAATTCTCTGCCCAAGTATATTTTCTGATTCCCTCCTATACTGCTTTATGAAACTGAACACCTCTGTCTTATGAGTAATGACAAATACCCAGGACATTATGCTATAATCATCAATGAAATGAACATAGTACCTTTTCCCATTTATGGCTCATGGTGAGATAGGTCCACATACATCAGCATGAACCAATTCAAGCACTCTAGTTTATTTATGTTCCTTTGGCCTGTATGTCTTTCTGATGATCTTCCCTTGTTGGCAAGCATCACACGTATGAGTGCGATCACATGATAGTTTCGGAAGGTCTCTAGCAGCATCACACTTTACGTGATCCTCCATAGATAGTTGGAATATATTACTAAGTCACTTATGCCACAATTGGTTTTCTTCTTCTCTGGATAAAAAGCACGAATCTTCTTCCCCACCAACCAGGTAAAGATTTCCCTTTGTTCATTTTCCCTGTAGAATGACTGCTCCATCTTTTCCTTTAACAATACACATCTTCTTAGTAAATCGGATAGAGTGTCCAAAGTCACATAGTTGACTGACACTAAGCAAGTTATGACTGAGACCCTCTACTACCAAGACATCAGCACGTCTCATTTCTTTGCCCCCAAACTTGGCTTTCCCTGAGCCAACAATCGTCCGGCCTTCATCATTTCCAAATTTGACAACTCCTTTTTTGTCATATTTTATACATGTAACAAGATCCTTATTACCCGTCATGTGAGATGTGCAACCACTATCAGGGATCCACACACCAGAGCGATCTGATGCTTTAAGGGAAATCTCTGCCACCACGGCCTTCTCAATTTTCTTCTTCTTGGTCCATACGTTTTCTTTCATACTCGTCATGGATTGAGGCTTCTATTCTTTCTTAGAGAATGATGGACCAGCTTCATCTTGCAAAGCCGCAAATCTATTATGCATTTTTAACTCACTTGTCGGTTTATCGATCTGCTGCTTGCTAACGTTTTGATTCTGCTTTGGCACATTTCTCTGAATGGTCGAAGTGAAATACCTAGCCATGTGCCCAAATCCTCCACACCAAAAATAGTATCCTTCGAAATATGTTCTGGAAAACCGTTCTATGTTTGGATTTCATATCTGTTCTTGATCCCTTTGATATATTTTGGCTATAGAACACACCTATAGTGAATTTCCCATCTTTCCATAACAATAACACCTCGTATAAGGTGCATTCCTTTGTGTTACTTCAGCACTACGAGTTTTCCCTTAGGATCTATGAATATTCTTATTTTTCTTTGTGCCTAAATCAATCTTCAATCTCGGGACGGGTGCTTGCGGTCTGACTTCAATTTCCACATATTTTTCTTTATGATCAAGCCCTGAATCAGCCTTAACAATTGAGCTAAATTGCTGCTTCTTTCTTGCTGAACTACTAGGAGCCTCTTTCTTCTTTTCAGTCTTCGGAATGATCTTCTTTCCCAATAATGTATTGGGAATCAAAGGATTTTACTGTTTTTTAACTTTTCTTCGTAGACTGACAACTTCTTCTTCAAGCTCTTTGATATGCTTAACGTGATCTTTCACTTTTATGTTCAAGCCAGTGATATCCCTTTTCTATTCTTCAATCTTAAGCTTATACTCACTAACTGATTTTGAGTTCTATGGTGTTGATAACTTGAGTTTTTCAATTTCTTCCATCAACTTAGACTTCTCATCTTCCTGCTACTACATATAGAGTTTGGCACCACGAACAACTTTATTGGTTTTCTTTGTTTTTTCTCTCCAAACATCTATCTACTCAAGAGATGCTTCCAATTCTGCTTCCATATCAACTCTTCCTTCAACTTCTTCTTCCTCTTCTCCAGCGTTAGTTTCTTCCTTTTCCTAAGAACTACCGATGACTGCTACCATAGAATTTTGTCTATAATCTTTACAATTTTCAAACTCCTCAACCTCTTCATCCTCAGACTCGTTTGAACTGTCTATTTCCTGTGAAAGAAGATTCTTCCTCTTGACAAAATTTCTCTTAAACTGCTTCTTCCCTTTCACATAGGCTGATGATTTCTTCTTGGGATTTTCAACTTAATCTTCATCATTTTCTTCTTGACACTTTTTGGGGCATCTTCCAGTAAGATGACCAACCTTTCCACATCGAAAGCATGCTAGTGGAAGTTTCCCTTTAAACCTTCCTTTTCCACTTTGCAGATTTGAAGAAAGGAATGACATCACCTCATCTGTCTCTTCTTCCTCCTAACAATCTTAAATAGTGATATTCTTCATGGCCTTAAATTCTACCTCTTTAGATTTCCCATTTTCCACAGCTTCGTTATCGTCATTTCTCATTTCATATGCAACAAGAGTGTTGTGTAGGTTATCCAATGTCAGCTCTTTCGTATCTTTATCTTCCAAGATAGAAACTTTCAGATTGAACTGAGGTGGAAGTTCTCTCAAGATGTGCTTTACAATTTTAATGTCTTCTAAAAACTCACCACGACCTCGCATGTCTTCTACCACATCATTTAATCCATCAAAGAATGCATCAACAGACTCATTAGGGTGCATTCTTAGATCTTCATACTTGTTCCACAACACTTATAGTTTTTCCTCTCTTACTTTTTTATCCCCTTCATAAATATTCATAATCTTTTCCCACATGGGACGAGACATTTTGCATGACATCACATTTGTATAGATAGGATTGGATAGGGCTCCCCCTAAGGCATTAATTGCTTTGTCATCTGCATCCAACTATTTACGTTTAGCTTCTGATAATGTGCCAGTATTAATATCAGTTATTATGCCATGCATTGCTGCTATGAATACATCCATTCCCAAAGATCGGAAATAGTGTTGCAGTTGATTCTTCCATAGCTGAAAGTTGTTCCCGTCGAAGATCAGAATACCTTTATGATTGGTGACCTCCATTGAGAGAGGAACTAAAATCAACCTTTCTCTCTGATACTAATTGTTAGGTCCACAAGGCTGAATACCCTGAGATGGGGGGTGAATCAGGGTATGACTAATTTAAAATTAATGCATGTTCTGATCATGTTTCGATGTTAAGAAAAACACTCTTATCTCTCTTTACTGTTGCACAAAGTAAACAGAAAGTAAAGCATGCACAGGACACAGCAATTTTACTTGGTTCACCGCAAAGGGCTACGTCCAAGGAGCATACGCTGACAAGTTGTTGGTCGTACCAAATTCCACTAAACTTCACTAGCTGTGGACTACAAGGTTTGGTATAGATCACTTCTATGCCCAGGCTCACTACCTTTACAAAGTTTAGGGTTAGCTCACTGCATTCCCAAAGGTCACACCCTGTTTCTCTCTCTGGCTCACTGCTGGTGGAGAGGATCACCTTCTTCCTCTTCCTTCCCCCACTGCTCTAGAAAGGATCCACTCACAGTTTATAGACCTGTAGGTCTCTTCATTTGCATGAAAGAATGCATTTTCCTCTATATGTAGATGCTCTGTTGAAGTACGACTTTCACCCATAGATGAATATCTCTTTGCACCGATGGTATCAGGAAAACTACCAGCTTCCACGCAGCCTGAAAATCACTGCTGGAAATAAACCTTACTTGGCACGTAAGTCTATCTCGGTGAGCAAGTATCGGCGCGCAAGTCACAACTGGAGCGCAAGTCCACCTCACACACTTGTGCGAGACAATCTTCTTCTACTCTAAACTTGCACGACACACTTCCTTTTACGCCCAATCCAATATTGGCGCACAACTCCACACTAGGGCCTAGCTTCAAACACTGAAGTGCAACTATCACCCTGGAGCGCAAGTCCCACCTGCGCGACCACACTACCACTTGCGTGACCACCACACCTACGTGACGGGAGCTCTGATTTTTTAAATTGTTGACCTCTGATGAAGAATGAAGAGGGGTGGTCTCATATTTATAGGCATTCTGACTACCCTACGCGACGGTGCGCAAGTCAACCCTCAGCGTGCAAGTCTCGATGCACAAGTCTCCTCCCCTGCAAGTCACTTGAATGACCTATATCCAAACCTGCGTGAACCTCTTTCCTTTTCCATATTTTGATCTTCTCATCTTGAAAAACCATAGGCACGCAAGTTATCAAACTTCCAAGGCATTAGCATGCAAGTATCTTTCACGGCGCGCAAGTCACCTACGCGACCTCACCAAAACTTGCGCGAACCTTATCCCTTTTCCATATTTTGATGATCTGGTATTGAAAAACATATGGCGTGCAAGTTTACAAGCCTTCATGTACCACCTCCATATCATCCATTCCTTTTGTCAATGTTCTTGAATCAAACATGGATCCTTGACCTCAGCTATTGAACTCGACATTCCATCAAGAAATCCTCTTTGTCAGCAAATTTGTATGTCATTGTTTTTCTTTGTCAACAATCACCACTCATATGTCCAATTTTTCAACAAACACAATCACCTCAAAAATGATTCAATGATGGCTTGAGGTATTTTTTCCCAACAGATAATATCCTCATTTAATCATAATAATTCATAATGGATGTTGAAATGAATTAAAAATAATTTTTAAATAACACTCATACATGTATTTGAAATCATGAAAAAATTATTATTTTCTTTTGACATAATTTTAAATGAATATTCCTTTAATATTGAGAAAATTGTTTTCTTTTAAAATAAACTTATAACCATTTATAGTAACCTTTAGTAAAAATATTAGTAATAATGGTGGGAAATTCCACTCATATCATATACGCTTAAAGATAACATTCTTTTCACATAAGTACCAAAAGTCTAAAATTAAATGTTTAAAAATCATTTCCTTAAAAATATTTATTTAAAAATTAAAATAAATAAAAAAAGGTAGTGAAAATTATGTATTTAAAAAATGTTAAGTTAGGTAAAATCTCATGTAAAACAATTTTTAAGATAATGGACATAGTAGAAAATATTCATCGACCAAAGAGGAAATACATCACATTTATCTTTGAAAAACATTTTTTTAATACTTTTACATAAAATATAGAGATAAAAAGTCAATAATACAAAAAAAATTAATTACCATATTAAAACAATATATATGAGGTTTAAATGTTATGATCGATATAATTTCCCTCAATTGAAATATATCATTGACAATATCAAAAAAGAAAAGAGATTATAACATAAACATATTACATCAAGATCCATATTGCTCCATATATGTTCAAATATCCTACATGCATATATTTATATTATTAATATTAACAAAAGTATTCATACATAAATTACTATGTAATATTCTTTTATAATGTACAATTGTCTTTTTATTGATAATTCCTAATGAAAATGATCATTCAAGTGAAAATAGAAAAACGTTCAATCAATGTTTTGGTTCATTGGTTCTCATAATTTATTTTTAGTCATGATTTCATACTATTAAGAAACATAATCATTATATAATTGTCATATTTATTCATCATATACACTTTTATAATTATTCATATAATATAGTTATGAAAAACGAATCACATCATTGTGTGGATGTGGCAGTCCACCGATACACGCGAGTGTTGTTTTCATACTCTAAATATTGGAAAGGTAATAATTTATATAATATATTATAATTCTAAAGGAATAATTATATCATGGATATTATATAAAATGGATAAATCCATCATAATAAATATCTATGGGATGTGGTAATGGAAATTGAATCATATCGCCACTTTGAGGTGGTAGTCCACGTGTACACTTGAACGAAACTTTCATTTCTTGTTTGATAGTAAGGATGTGGAAAACTATTTATAAATCATAATATAAATAGTTAATTATATTTAAAAAACTAAATTCTTAATTTTATAATGTATATTATATATTTAGATGAGGTATAATAAAAAATCAAATTGGAAGTACTCGATTAAAATTTCAACATATTTATTGAAAACCCTCATTTAGAATACACTATAAGCCTTGAAAGTAAGGTATTATGATCAATAAATGACTAATAAGACATGTTTAATTATTTATTTAAGGTATTAGAGTAGGTATTTTGTGAAACATGTATCTCATTAATTGATAGGATGATATGAGAAATGGTATGATTTTATAAGGGTGGGAGAGGACACACTTGAAATATTTCAAAATATTGAAATTTAATAATGTATTAAATATGTAAAGTGGATAAAAAATTTCAAATAAATGGGTAAATTAAGGATAATTTCAAAATAACAACATCAAATCAAATTAATTCAAGTGTTTTATTATATTTTAAACCTGGTCTCTTAGGTTAACTCCCCCAGTAAATCCCTTTTAACCTGAACCATAGAAATTATTTTGTACTATTTTTACTATTAAGTTTGAATAAAAAATAAGTTAAACATGTTAAATAATATTAATTATGATTATTACAAATATTTAGTTTATATTATAAGATTTATTTTCTATAATGGGAGGAAATTAACTTTACAATGTATACGCAAAACACAACAAACTCATTTTTTTACAAAATGCTTTATTGAGTTTAAAATCAAGTTTAACATAATTTACTATAATGTAAAATCTATTATATGATTCCTAAAATATTTTATTTTAAATAATTTATAATAATATATTTAAAATAATTAATCTGATGTGATTTGGTTAATTTATTAAGATAAAAACACATTGTGTGTAAAAAATTATTTTTTAGAAAAAAGAAATTATTTACATTAAAATGCTTTTATTTTCATTTATATAATTAGTAAATAATGAACTAATTTTTGAAATGTTTAAAAATAATTAATTATAATTTAGTTGGTACTATTAATGCAACTCATCCAAGAGGTAGGCGATAACTATCACTTTAAATAAAAATAATTTAATAGTATATCATTGTTTGTTAAAACATAGTGTCAAGTATAAAGATATATATATATATTTAAATTTATTTAAATAGAAATATATCATAATATCTTGGTGAATTATATTATCACATATCATGGTTATAAAATAACTCATTAGATTCCTATGAAATGTCAATGTTTACGTGAGAAATCATGAAAGTCGAGATTATTATATAATAGAAAATGGAACACAATAAATAATTATCATATATCACATCCAAAATGTTCACATTAAAACTCCCTTTTAAATTAATAATCCCCAAAAAATAGTAAATTAATATTAAATATCATCATTTTGGTTTATAAATTATTTAAATCAACTCAAACAAGGGGCTCAATCAAGGTCCTCGCACACACCATTAAGAAAAAAACATTAATCTACCAAATGAACCATTCATTCAAAACCAACTATAAATTCAATGAACTCTACCATAATTTTAAATCTTATTGTAAAAACTTATTTAAATATAAACCTTTTTGATCTACACTATAAAGATTTATAACTAGGCCTCCCTTCGTTTATAATCATTTAATAAAACCTACCCATTCCTTTCCTTTAAACCATTCTTTATAAAGTCATTCCTATCTCATTTTCAGGACAGAAAATTGTTAAAAAAACATTTATTCATGAAATTCACTTTAATTAAGACTATTTGGTATATTTTAACTAACATTTAATTTAAATATAAAATTTTGAAAAATAGGAAAATCATAATACACCAGTATTCCATGTGATCCCATGTTTAAAAAATTCATATAATCCATAATATATTTAATATATATATTTAATTTAATAAAAAATAGTTTGAAACCATAAAAAAATAGTGATATTCAATTTAATTAAAATTATAAAATACAACAACCTCAAACTAAGGGGAACCTATTCAGAATGTGAAACCTTTAATGGTGAATGCCCAGAAAAGTAATGAAACATCCTCTATAAACCCACCATAAATTAAAACCAACTAAAAATGATAATATCAACCAAATTGTCCCTAGTGGTTTTAAGAGGAAAATAAAATAGGAAGAAATGGTTGTTGGTGAAAGGATAAGGCTGGAATAATTGAAAATTTGGAGAGTACATCATGAACCCTCTTGGAATCAATGAAGGGAGGGTACAAAATCTTGAGAAAGGAAAAAAGGGTCTCCTTTGGATGTGTTATAGTGTCAACCAAATGATGTGGGGGGAAATAGAAGGATGAGAATACATTGATAAAAAGAGTGGAAAATGTTAAAAACACTTTTACATAAAATTGGGTAGATCATCTTTTTTAGTTGTATAATTTTCCAAACTCTATACTAACTATGGAGGATCCACTTAAAGTACCTACAACACTATGTATAATTAAATCACAATGTTTCTCTTAACTATTCTCAATCCATTTGAAATTGCACAGAACCAAAATTGACTCTCAGGATTCATACAAGAAGTTATACGCTTTTTATGAAACTATGAACCATTTGTTTAGACTAAACATGTCCTAGAAAAATGAACTAAAAAGACAATGTAAAATATAATTTATATGTATTATCGTAACACCTATTTATATAAAATCGTACAATAAAGAAAAAAATCATTGAAAATTTATTTTTCTTAATTTAACATTAAAATATATGAATTGCCACAAATTATTATAAAATATAATATAGTAGTGACCAAGGGGTGTCATAAATTTCCCCACCATTCCACTTTTTACCCCTAATTAAGTCATCGTGAAAACAATATACAAAGGATAAAAAAACATAAATACTTACATAAGAGGTGGCTGGGTTGGGGAATCTCAATGGGAGTCTGATAAGAATGAAGCAGCAGATAAAACCCACCACACCTCAACGAAATAGATCAGCAAATAGTCAACCATCATTAGAATATATTCAAGAACAAACCAACTCAAAACACCCAAGTAATGATCAATAAGAAGTTGAATACCTAAAAAAATATCCCTATCAATTATAATTCCTATAATGGGGTGTGATAGGGAAAAAATTACCAATAGATAAGTATCATCAATGGAAACAAACTAACACCAAATTTTCAATTGAAATAATAATTCTTTATAAACCATATTAACTATACAAGAACAATCCTCTCATATAAAAGGAAACCAAGACTATTATAAAAACAAATACCATAAGAAAACCTTATTAAAAAACACTACATCTCATTTTAAAAATAGATAAAATGCTATATAGATAATCGGGCATAACTTACCAGGGTATTACATCTTTTTAGATGAATATTCAAAACATTAAATAAATGATCAAGGAATATAATATATTATTTTTATTGAACAATTATAAAAGAATTATAACATGGTGAAAGATATTAAATTCTTCCCAAGAATATGTTCCCCATAATTACTTTTAAAAAAACATTTCTTCATAAAATGGAGAAAGGAAACATTAGAAAGGGGTGATCTCATATTCACATTAATTGTAAACAAAATAGATACATAATAATTACATGTGAATAAGGGTATAAGAACAAGAGAATATAATTTAAAGATCATTACCTGAATATAAAATATTACATACATGGTCTATATCATAAATATTGGAAGTACGTAAGGAATGAGTCAGAAGAAAATCAGGAGCATAATCCAAGAAATCATAACATATGAATAAGGCATAGAATTTGTGGGAGACACATAAGCATATAAAATTATTTCCATAGTATTCATGGAATTGATTCCAAGGCCATATTAGTTTTATGGTTTCACTCTCTATACCCTATTGGTATTCATGGTTCACTCACACGACCATCTTAGTAGTTCACTCCAAAGACCATCTTGGTGGAAGAATGTTTTTAGTAAATGATGTTCACTCCTCATTCCTTCCATGTGTATCTCATAAGATATAAATATTTACCAATTTCATCAAAGGGATATATAGGATCCACCCATCTCATAATGAAATCACTCATACGACTTCCACTAGATCATAAATATTTATCATACCATAACCCAAGAATTGATATGGGTATCATAAACATATAATCATATCATAACCTATGGAAAAGAGACCAATTTAATAATCATTTCATCAAAGAATAACATATAGAGATAAGTGTGTTTATTAAAGATATAAATCATTAAAATTAATGGGATACATAAAAAACATTCCATCAAAACAAAAACCATTCAAATAAATATTATGAATGGAACCTTTAGAAAATTTCCCGATAAAGGAATGAGTAACATCAACAGATGTTATCTTATATGGAAAATAATTATGATATATTCTTTCAAAATATTTTGTTAGGGAAATGGTTTTTCTTCTTTGAAAAATTATTTTTAAAAACTAAAATGTTTTGAAAACTATTTTCCATGAAAAATCATCATGAAAAGTTATAAAGGATTCTAGAAAACTATGTTTCTTAAAAACATATAAAATAAGCTTGAAAACATTTTGAAAATTTTTTACCATGAAAACATATAAAATAAGATATAGAACATTTTAAATAAATTATTTGGAAATAATTTTAAATCTTATAAAAATATTTGAAATCATTTAAATCATTTTATTTGAAAACAACCTATGAAAACATATAAAGGGATCTTTGAAAGTCATCTAAAATGATTTTTAAATATAAACAATTTTTCTTTGAAAATCCAATTAAAAATAATGAATGCCAAAAATATTAGGATGTTTTTTTCTTAAAAAATAATTTTCATAACTAAAAAATGAATATTTAAAGGAAGGATGCTCCTAATAGTGGATAAAACCGTATATATAAAACATTACTTTTTCACCATAAAATATTTATAAAAGTTCCTTGATCAAAAAATGAAAATAAGATTACTTTTGTAAAAACATTTTTAAAGATAAAATGTTGTTAAAATGTATTTTTCAGATATTTTGATAATCATAGAACATATTTTGAAAAAAAAAATTGAAAGCAATGTTTGGAATGAACACATATTTCTAACTGAAGAGCCGAATAAAGTGAGATTTTCGTAAAATCACTTTCTCAATTATCTTCATTACCAAACAGTATAAAATGTTACTAACACTTTATGATAACATGAATAACAAAAAAAGAATAAAATTAATGACTAGTTTAAAATATGGATCATAAGTATTCATTAATGAATTCATAATCATAATAAATGTAGATAAATGATGATATTGTTGCAATAAACTCTAATTACTTGGTAACATTGAATCATACTCCCCTTGTAAGAAAATGAAAATACATGAAGCATAAAATATTATTTAAAGAATGATTTTCATGATAAAACATGTATAAGTGTAGTTATATACATCATATAAGAATATAAGTTTATAACATGGATTGTGTCTCAAATAAAGAAAATTTGGAGAAAATTACTTTACCAGTTTGGTATATTGGGAAACATAAACCTCATAAAAGAAAGATCAACAAATGGATATTTAAATAACCATAAATTTAATTATAATAGTATAATAATAGGTACATTGGATGTATACTTACTACATTTAATAAATAAAAGATGAACATGGATGGTGTATCCAAGAAATAAAATGTGAGACTAGATAACCCTTTCCTTAAGTCTTGAATTTCTACTAATATGTTCAAACCTATTTAATAACAAATACAATATTATTATAAATTTAAAAAAGAAAAATATTATTATATATAATACCATATATTATTTGGTTATGACTTAAAATTACATTTTATTAACAACTCCTGGTTATTGTTTCTTTTCTGGTAATATCTTCTTTATTTTTCATATAGGTTCTAACTTGTTATTCATGATACACTTACATAAATCATTATTTATGTATTTTTAGAATGTAAAAAATGATTTAAATATCATATATATTCAGTATTAAAGTATTTATAATAATTTATAAAATATATAAATATTAAATGGAATACATTATATATGGAGACGGTATGTCGTACGTACTCACGAACATGATTTCTGTTTTGTTGTCGAATTGAAAGAGATAAATTAAATGACATATATGTATATGTATATATATATATATATATTATTCAACTAATATTATTATTTCAAATATATAATATAATTTCACTAAACCCATCCTTAATAAATTCCATGTAAAGTGTGAATTAATCAAATCACATTGAGGAGATGGTACTCCACACGTCTGCAAAAAATGTAGTCATAGTTACAAAAAAAGGAAAGTATAAATGTATGTTTTATATACTAATTATAGAATCATAAAGACATTATTAATATCATATACATATCATATAAAACTATATTTTCTATCAAAATTACTACCCATGAGATTTGGAAAATGAAAAAAATTAAAAACATCATTTTGCAAGGTGATTGTCCACCAAATGCTTGAATGCTAAGTTAATTACCGATTTGATGGAAGTGTTTGTATGTGTAGGAAGAATCATTTAAAAAATAAAATCTAAGTTCATTGAGGATTGTGAGGATATAATATAAGCATCGAATAAGAATATTTTAGGGGGTTGATAATGAAAATAAGACAAATGAGAATGAGAAAGGATGTCACTTTTTCTTAGGGTAACTCCTCTTGGTTTTCACTAAAGGTCTCCCTTGGTTGGATTTCATGTATGACCCCAAGACATTAAAATATTTTACATTTAGAATTAATTTAATTTTTATTCCTATATTTCTTTATACAAGATAATAATATATTACACTAAAAAAAATTTATCTTGCTCTACATGAAATATCGGGGTTAGCCTATGATACACACCAAAATGAATTTCCTTGATGGATTGCATAACGCACAAGAATGATTTTTAGCAAAAAAAGTATATATTAATTAAAATATTTTTTAATATAATATGATATAACCAAGATGTTAAATTTATGGTGTTAAATATGATTAAATAACTTATAAAAATATAATGATTAATTTATTAGTTACCTATTCATTAGAAATTAATATATAAACCAAATGAATATAAAAAATATATTTTATAAAATACTATTTTTATGTGAAAAAAAGAGATTTATCTTAACAAGATAAATTAATTAGTATTATTGAATGATATCAATTATATTTATATGTTATATATTCATTGAAATATTTTTTTCAATTATCCAATATATTTTATAAGTATAAAATGAGACCAAATCCAATAATTCGCATAAAAAACTTATATTTTTATAAAGGAAATTTTACAGGATTTTAATGGTGCACCTAATTTAAATATAAATTTTAAAAAAATTATAAATTTAATATAACAAATATACAATTTTTAATCACTACATAAATATTAGATAATGGTGAATATTTTATATTTTTTTATGGTGTTTCATTTTTTGATAAATAAAGAAAAATACTAAATTTTATTACAAAAAAGCTTTTTATTATAAATTATTTATAAGGTTAATTTATATTTATATTAGTTTTAAAGTTTAATTATATCAGTTTTACATCAATGAATACAATTTAGATCATTGTAATGAATTTCACTTTTAAATTTTATATAAAAACATAACAATCTTTTGGACCTTTTTTCTTTAAAACCTCGTATTATCTTCCCATATACGAGATTTATTTTAAATTTATTTCTACCATTTATTTTATTGGAATTATAAAAAATTGATTCTATATTTTCGATCTAAATAATCTATAATTCCTAATAAGTTAAACATAGTTTTCGACAAAAATTTTAATGAAAGTAATTAAAATTAATTATAGCGATTAAGTGAAAAATTAGCTTTAAAAGAGACTCAACCTTAAAATTAAAGTCGAACATGACCTATAAAATTGTCCAAAATCCATTCTATATACATATTTCATGGGTATAATATATTTTATATAATGATTACCAATATTTGATCCAATTTTAATGGAAAAACCCAGGGTGGCATTCACTTTTCAGAAATTTACAAGAATGTCACCCCTCTCCACTATAAAAATGCACTCATCCAACCCATTTATTCACACCTATCATGCCATTTGGATATCCAAAAATCCCTAAACAAATCTCCCAAAGTCCCTCCCCATATACAAGAATGTTCCATTTGGGCATAATACCATCCAAGTAATCCCTTTGGTGTAAACCAAAAAGAGTTACCCAAAGAAGAGGAAACACCCTTCCTCATAATATTTTATTTTATTTTCATTGTCCTCCCCCTAAAATCATCTTATTCCATGAATAAATAATAACTGTAGCATTCTAAATAAAATTATAGTATTTCAAACTATTTGTTTCATCAATACTTACACACACATCAATCTAATTTGTAACAAACTTATGATTTATGTGTACAGTGAACTACTTCCTTGAAAATTGATATCATTCATTTTTCCATTACCATCTATCATGAGTGAATATTATGATAGCAACATTATTTATAAATGATAAATATGTTTTTTATATTTCCCTTTTGGTTCTTTAATTATTTATTAACACATACCTTTGTGGGAATATGATAACATCATTTTTGGAAGTGTGGACTACCGCCTACTTAAAATGATGTCATTCTTCACAATATACATATAATGTGTAAATGATATTTATACTTAAAAATTTGAAAAATAAATGAAATATATAGGATATTAATGAAATAATTAACTTTCTATAAAAATAATATATCATTTTATTTATTACACTTTTCACACACTAAAAAGTGATAACATCGGTTGTGGACATGCGGACAACTGCCTCCCTTGCATGATGTGATTCATGTTACATCACAAGAATTATATATATAAGTATTTATGATTAAATAACATGATATTTATGATATAATTATAATTATCAAAATATATACTTTAAGTTACCTTATTTCTAAGGAAATCACTAAAAATGGTAAATTAACTCATGCGTACATACATTCTACCGTCTCCATGATTGAAATGATGATTTAGTTTTCATAAACATATTTCATGATTGGTTATAAAATAATAATTGATGTCTAAATATGACAATTATGTCATGATTATTATTATTTATATGTTTATATAATGACCCATTGACCATATTTTACCTACCAAAGTCATTTTTTACACAAAGACTGGATATGGACAAACCACCCGACATAATCTTAATTATTTACGTTGTGGTTTGGAACATTAAAATAAGTGAAATAAAAGTAATGATAAAAATGAAAAATCTTATTAATAAATTAATTAATTGACATATGTGTATTATTTTGGAATATAAATACACACATGACATGTCATACTCAAGGTAAGGGTTTTTTCTCAATTTACATTTTGTTGAGACTAATCTATTATTATACATAAATTAAATTTCTTTTTTTGAATATACTTCCACGTTTTCATTTAATATAATTATTAAAAAATAATTCACTATATTTTATGTTTTACTTATAATTATCTCACCCAAGGGGTTTGTCTTCAAAATTTACAAGTGTCAAAAGATACCTTGGAAATATTACATTATGTTGGTATTGTTAACATTCTCCTGAGAAAATAACTTTATTGTAATTCTTATTCAATGTATAGTTCCTTAAATATCCACATTCTTGGGTGATGGATATAATTATATCCTAAACCATATACCATATTTACATACATAGTTTACTTTGAATATCATTTGATTAAGTGGGGAATTATTGATAAATATATATATTCTACTCATTACAGATGTATTTGGAAAAGGAATATTTTTTTTCAATTCAATCTATAAATCAATATATGAGGAATGATTTGGATATGAAATTCACTGTTTGCTGACAGTTTAATGAAAACCATATGGATTGGTGACCGATTAATATATGGCCCTGAATACATCAATTGTCTCTTAAGATGAATCTATTGGCAAAACCAGAATATTTTAAATTCACTAACCTTGATAGTAAAGGTATAATGTACCTGGGAAACCAAAAGTATAAAAATTAATAATTTAATTTATTGATAATTCATTTATTATTATTATGGATGAGATTATTTTGTTGTGATATCTATAGACTCAGTTAATTATTATTTTATTGATTAGAGGGTATTTCTTTTAGTTTCTCACCTTTCTATATTGACTATTCGTTATTTAGTTATTTTAATGGCATGTACTATCAATTATTTACCTTGACAAGTTCATTTACTCTCATAAATTAATTATTTTTTCTAATTTACTTCAAATTACTATAAATTTGAGATTATCCTTGGTTTTTTTCATTTCCCTAGGTTATGAAAAAGAAATATTTGAATAATGTTCCAAGGATGCAGTTTATTTCATTTTAATATGTATCATGTTTTATTTTCTATTACCCAGTGTAATATGGGTATCATGTATGTAATCTATATTTCCACAAAAAATATACTATTTGGTTCCTTGGGATTTAAATCTTATATCTATTCCAATGTAATAAATAATTCAAGAGATCATGTCTTTCTTGGGTTAGGGTATTATGGTTGGTATCCAAGCATGTTTAATAGAAACCTTGAAAACTAGATTTCGAGAACATAAATTAAAGAGGATAGCTGTAAGATAGAATTTGAGGATAAGTATAAAAAAATACTATAATTTTAGGTAATGAAGTGATTACGTGGTTATTCCTAGAAATACATTCTTATCTAGATACTATAAGTGGATTTTGTTCTCGCACAAATGTACCTAGGGGTAACAACTTAGACAAGGTACATTGGGCTTAACTTGTGATAAACTTGTACACAAAAACAGGCCTTACTACACACCTATTTTGACACTCTTAGAGGATAATATTAGGATAATTCACATTATCCATAAAACTCCATTATGAATGATTTGAATGAAATGATATCCCTAAACAAACTAGGTTTACTATAATGAGATTATTTAGGGAAAAAAATTTAAATTTATGATAACTCTTTCACTAGTTTTGGGATTATACATTATGTTACATAATGTTATAATATAATCATGTATATTCTATTATTTATAAATTGAACTGGTAAGGTAGAATGGTGTTAGTACCCATGGAAAATGGGGAGGTTTACAAATTGAATAATCCAATATAACTGGTATTGGAACAGAGCATGTAATGGATATATTAGGGAAGCTTAATCAGGTTACAAAACATAACCTTTACCAGATAGAGAAACCTATTCCATAATGATATTTTCTGTTGCTGGATTTATTTATATGACATAGGCCCCCAATATTCATTGGGAAAATAAACCAAATGGTGTAAAATAAATTGATTAAGTATTTAGAGAATATATTTGTTGAAATGGGATGCACTAAAATGGAAAATGTTAAACATGTAGTATACTATCTCAATGGAGATATAGATCAATAGTAGTTATTGATCTATAATACTATGTATGATGAAGAAATAGAACCCATTGAATAGATAACATTTAAGTAAACATGCACTAAAAAATATTTTCAATGTGAGAAACAAAATGAGATGAAGAGAAAGTTCCTTTGAATAATGTAAAATGAGGAAGAAACTATTGCATAATATGAATCTATATTTACAATGTTATAAATGTCTGTTATGGATTTTATAGGAAACATAGAGTAAAATATTGACCATTTATTTAAGGGTCTTTAGAAAATTATCTAATAGATTCTACCTTCTCATAATTTTTATTGATATGATGAAACATGTTTATATGTTATCAAAACAGATAAGTAATTCTATAATTTTTATCGATTCAAAGGGAAGCAAGACAAAAAGATAAAGAGAGAGAAAATAATAGATAAAGGAAAGAAGATAAGGAAGGATTTTCCACCATGTGATAACTTTAGAAAGAATCATCATGTCAAATTCTTGAATGTATTGGGAGTTTGTTATAAGTGTGGAGAAAAGGGTTACCAGGAAAAATAATAAAAATGAATGAATGAAATGATTATACTTGGTGTTAAAACTATAAGGACATGAGGAAACATGAAAAATAATTCCCCAAGAACCAAGGGAATGTTCCTCATAATAATCTAACATATGAGGGTCAAGAATTTATGTTTAACACACAAACAAAGTTGAATAATTAGTGTGATTCAATTTTTAAATCTAATAAATCTGTTTTAAATGGATTTTACTAATGAAAATATCATCATATGAATTTTGAAATATATAAGGATTGTACTTTTTTACTTTTTTATTAATTATTTGTGATTATATGTTGAGTGGTACCATGAAAAGTGAATCACTAGCAATTTAAATTTTTTTTAAACACATGGTCAGAAGAAATTCAATCCTTAATATGTTTCTAATGTTGAGGTAATGAAATTTAGATAATGATATGAATGATTTGGAAGATGAAAATTGGATATGTTCTACCTAAATTAATGATTTTTTGACATAGTGGTTTATTCTACTATTTATAGAGTTTAAAACACTTTTAGATATAATAAATATATCTAAAAAAGGTTTTTTAATTAGGGAATATAGAGGAATTAATGTTTCCAATAATGTTTTATGGTAATTAATGTTATTAACATGTTTCAAGAGAATATTTTATTAAGGTGTTCACATGTTCCATATGTGATGATTAAAGAGACAAGTCATGATGATTAAAGGTTGATGATAATTTCATTTTGGAAACTCAGTAATGTTGTCTCTAAAGTTTAAGGTCATAATTTTTTGGAATGGTTAACCATTTATGAAATGGGCTAAGTTGAACATTGGATGTGGTTTCAAATATTGATATATTACTTCACCCTATAATAAAACATGTGCAAAGAAATGAATTATAAATGGTTTAAGGAGAAACTAAAAGATTATATTGAGTTTAAAAAGTAGAAATGTACACTTACATATGTTTTACAGAGTGAAGAAATTTCTCTACTATAGGAAAAATTGGCTTGAAACAAAAAAGTTTTCCTATTATCATCATTTTTTATGATATCAATTAGAATTTTTAAAAGAGTGTTTTAATGATTTGTATTCATCAACATTCAATTGAACATGTTCTATATCACTCTCCACCAGAACATGGGGAATTGGTTTTTATTTTGTATCCATGATTCCATTTCCCACATATGTTCTCCTACTAGGTAACCTAGTTATTTGAACCTTATTCTTCCCATTCTATATTATTAAGAAGAACTATTATTAACCTATTCATGATGTGGGTTTTTCAAAAATATTTTAATTTCAAATATCAATCCCTTTATTACCAAGATCAATTTTTATTTATGAGGACACAATTTATATAAAGTGGGGAGAATATAACACCCTAATACTATAGACTATTTTTCTTTTAGAATAAATTTTATATTTTTTTCTATAATTCTTTATAAAAGTAAATATTATGTTACACACAACATAAAGTGAGCCACCTCTATATGGAACACCATGATTACCTTATGTTACTGTCATGACTGACTTTCTCCAATGGCTAGTGTAACACATAAGATCCAGTTTTACCGAAAAATAATATGTTATTAAAAATATTTTTTAATATAGTATGTTATACCATAGCTGTTTAATTGATAGTTACAAATAGGATTAACTAAATTAGGAAAATATATATTTTTTATCCATTAGTGACCTATTAATTATAAATGAATATAAAACCAAATGAATACAATGGTAATGATTTTATAAAAGACAAATTTAATGTAAAAAAGTTGATTTATATTTATAAGTTAAATTTATTAATATTATTGAATGATATTAATTAAATTTATATATTATATATTAAATAAAATACTTTTTACATCCATCTAATATATTTTTAATAATAAAATAAAAACAAACCCAATATTTTGTTTAGCAACATGTATCATTTAAAACATAATTTTATCACCTTTTCATGGCACACCTAATTTAAATCTGAATTTTGAAACATTTATGAATTTAATATGAAATAACAAACTTCAAATTTGAAATATAAATATAAGAATTACCTTAGGGTGAATTTTTTTAATTTTTTTTGAAGTTCCATTTTTTGAAGAATAGTGAAAAAAAAACAGAATTTTAAATCAAAACTAATTTTTCTTATAATTTATTTATAATGTAAAATTATATATTTAATTAGAATTAAATTTTAATTATATGAATTATATATCAAAATAATCCAATAAATTAATTTTAATTAATTTCAATTATAAATTGGATATTAAACATAGTAAACTTTTGAACCTTTTAACTTTAAAAACTCTCATTGTCGTCCCGTCTGGGAGATTAATTATAAATTAATTTCTACTGCATATTTTATTGTAAATTAAAAAAATATATCCCATATCTCGAATAATAATAATTTTTAACTTATAATAAGTTCAAGTTTGTTTTTTTTTAATATATTATTGGAATAAAATAATATTAATTATGGAAATGAAAATAAAATTAGCATAACAAGATAATAAAACATAAATATATGGCCAAAAATAACCTATAAAGTTGTCCAAAATCATTTATATGGCCTTATTTAGACCCTATAAATCTATTTCATGAATTTTTAAAATTATTGTATCAAATTTAAATGGAAAAAATATGGTGGAATTCCCTTTCTAAAAATGTACAAGATTTCCACCACTCGTCCACTATAAAAGGGCACTCAACCCACCCCTTTATTCACACCTATAAAGCCACTTGGATGACCAAAACTCCACTCAAGTAACTCTAAAAACACATACCATGATCATATAATCCTTATTTTAGTCATAAATCTATAAAAGGAATCCCTTTTGTGAAAACCCAAAGCAATTACCCAAAAAAGAGTTAACACCCTTCCTCAAACTCTTTTATTTTATTTTCACTCTCCCCCTAGAATATTCTTGTTGAATTATTAAATAATAATGTATGTATATTAAATATAATTAATTTTTTTAATTATATTGGTATTACCTACATTTACACACACTTCCATCTAAGGTGTGACAAATATACCATTTTTGTCTACAGAGAACTACAACCCCGCAAAATGATGTCATTTCTTTCTTCCTTTGACACCACTTATGGGTGTGAATTAGGATATACACATTATTTATATATGATATATATGATATTATAATTTATTTATTTTTCTTTAATTCTTATTAAAATAAATAATTATGTACTCCATTTTTTGGGAATATGATAACATCGTTTGTGGAAGTGTGGACTACCGCCTCCTCAAAGTGATTTGATTGGTTCACACTCTTCATTAAATGTATACAGGATGGTTTAATTAAACATATGTAACTTAAATTACATATATAAATTATTAATTAAATAATTCATTTTATTAAAATGTAATATATAATATTATTTATTACCCTTCTCAAACACTAAAAAGGGATAACATCGGTAATTGATGTGTAAATTACCGCCACCCTGACATGATGTGGTTCCATTTACATCCCAAAAATTCAATATATAATTATATATGACATAATAACAAGTTATTTGTGATATAATTATAATTTTTTAAATATATAGTGTATCAAACCTTATTTCCAAAACAATTGCTAAAAAATGGGAGTGTTACTAATACGTTTGTAGGCCAACTATCTCCTTGATTGTAAACTCGGTTCATTTTTCATAAAAATATAGACTTATTTGTTTTAAATATATAACTTATGTATAAATATGATAATTATTTCATGATTATTATTTAGGATATGTTTTTATAATGAACCTTTGACCATAGTTGACCGAATAATTCCATTTTTAACAAATAAACCAAATATGGTCAAAAAAACCAACATAAACATAATTATTTAAGTAGTTGTTTAAAATATTTTAATAAGTAAAATAAAATTTATAATAAAAATTAAAAATTTTATTAATAAAATAATTATTTGATATAGTTTTATTATTCAGGAAAATTAAGACACACAAGACAAATCAGACTCATGGTAATGGTTTTCGTCTCAACAAACATTCCTTTGAGGATTATCTATTATTATACACCAATTAACATTATTTTGGTGTATATATTTCCCCATTTTCATTTAATATCATGATTAAATCATAAATATTATTCTTTGAATTATATCACCCAATGGGTGTAACTTGAAATTTTCTTTGTGGTAAAAGTTACCTTTGCAATCATTCTTTCTTTAGTGATTATTAACTTATTCTTAAGAAATAAACATTATTTTACTCCTTTTGCATTGAATATTTCTTTAAATATTAAAATTATTGGTTTATGCATATTATTATTTCTGAAATGGTTTACCATATTTAAATACGGTGTTCAATTTGATAGTCATTTGATTAACTGGGGAATTATTGATAAATCTATATCTTTTATTCAATGTGGATACATTTTGATAAGGCATGTAGTTTTTAAATTAAATAAATTGTCAAATATATAAGGAATTGTTTTTACATTTCATACATGGGTTGTAAATCTCTTAATGTAATCCCCTCAATGTATCGATAGTCTCCTGAGAAAAATCAGTCGACCAAACCAGAATAGTATAAAATGACATACATTGACGAAAACGGTATCAAGTTCTTGGAAAAGATAACATCTAATAATTAATAATTTACATTATTTTAAAATAATTTATTATTATTATGCATAATTTCAATGAGATCGTGTATATATATATATGCATTCCACTCTCAATTTATTGATTAAATGTCATGTTTTTCATTTTATTACCTTTCTAAAATAATTATTCATCATCTAGTTATTTTAATGGAATTAATCATCATTTATTTACCTTTCTATGTTCATTTAGTATCATAAATTAATTACTCATTATACTTTACATTCCCTTACAAAGAATTTGTTCTCACCCTTATTTTTTTCATTTCCTGAGGTTATGAAGAATACATATCTGAATAATATTTGAATAATGTTGGTCATTCCATTTTTTTGTATCTTTTTTTATTTTCAATTTCCCAATGTAATATGTGTATAATATATGTAATATTGTTTCACCAAATTTCTAAATTTTTTGGTACCTTGATATTTTAATCTTGTATTAATTCGAAATGTAACTAAGTAAAGTACCCGCTACGGGTATTCTAGGGTCGGGGCGTTATATTAATTCCCAAAGAGAGGCTTCTATGATTAAGGTAGAGAAGTTGGAAGATATCTTGATTAGATTTCTTTTGATATAAAGTACTTGAGAGGCATTAATAAGTGGGATAGGTGGGTGCCTTTTATAGTGGTGGAGAAGTGGGATTCTTGTAAATTTTTTGAAATGGAATTCCACCCATCTTTTTTCCATGTCATGGTGCTCCAAAAATGGTCTCAAATAGAAAAAATGAGTTATATGGTATAAATTGGAATATAAAATGGATATTTTAAAATATTATAGTTTATTTTAGGCCTCAATTTTATGTTTTAGTCATTTGTTAAGATAATGTTTCCTATTAATCGCTGTAAATAATTTTAATCATGTTCACTAATGTATTTGGTAAAAACCCAAGTTGAACATATTTGAAATTATAAATAATTATAATTACAAATATGTAATACTTTTTCCCAAATTTATGTCATATAATTTGTAGAAACTAATTTAAAATTAATACCACAGATGAGATAATAAGGGGGTCTATTAAGCGAAAAGGGTCCAAAATATTGAAATGTTTTTATATCCAATTTCAATCTATAAATGGTTATAAATACCAAAATTGGATTAAGTGATGTATAAATGATTAAATTATACATAAAAACAAAATTTAACCAAAATTTAACTATATAAATAAATTATATTAAAAATCAATTTTTAATAACAATTTAATGTTTTTCATTATTTATCAAAAATAAAACTTCACTGAAAATACCAAAAATAAAACCAAAGTAAATTTTCATATTTATATTTCAAAAGATGAAGATTTATTCAAATAAAATTAATAAAAGATTCAAAAATCGTATTTAATATCGGTTTTCCTTTATAATATGGTAAAATTTCCTTTTAAGAAATACATAAAATTGGATTTATTATTTTTTATACCTATCAAATCTACTGGATGAGTATAAAAAATATTTATTGAATATATAATATAAAAAAAAAGTTGGAAACCATAATAAAAAACTCATTTGTTTAATTTTTTGTGATAAAATCTAGTTTGTACATAGAAAAATTGTTTTATTTGAAATATGATTTAGTTATTTTGAAATAGTTCTTACATTCACTTATACTAGTTAATAATAAAAAGATCCAATTTTTATACATGTTTAAATTATTTTTTTCACAATATAATGAATCATATTCATATTTTATATTTTAGTGGTTAGGTGGTAGCTATACTAATATTTTTATAATCATATTAGTACTATATTGTAGTTTTTTAAAAACACATCCTTGCATTTAATGGAATCTATCAAAGGGACTCGACATTGCGTTTAAAATAAACCAAACATAATGTTTCATATTCCTCAAGCTAATATAAGTTTTTCAGGTAGTTAAATATTAACATGGTTTTGTATATAATATAATTCAAACTATGTTATTTTATATAAAAAAACAATATAAAGTGTTGTGAGAAATGGAAAATATCAAAACCATTTAATTAACTAATTTTTTCTATAGAACATAGTCGTATTGAATTCTACCTCCCTTAAAATTAATTTATCTCTCAATGTTCATCTAGGTTATTAAAGGTTTAACACTCATAAGTTCTTTTCATAAAAACTGACATCGTTAGAATAAATACTAAAACTACCTTTCAAAAGTAATTGTTGGAAACATGATGGTTTCCCAAAGTAACTCATAACTATGTTTCCACATGGGAGAATGTAGCTGTAAAATAGAAGCATGGACATGGAAGGGAAATCTAACGATTAATTTATGATGGATTGTGATAGAGAATATATTCATAAGAAAGTTGACAATCAAAAATCCATAATCTAAAGTGTCTTTTAAAACATCATTGATATCATAAACAATGATGATAGTCTAAAAACATTTTATTTCAAGACCGCTTTTCAAAAATTTAAATAATTTTCATGAAAATATATACTTACAGGACTTCAGGATAACAAAACCCTTTTTTATGCCTTGATCAAATATCACATCATCTCTTATTCCACAAAATGAAGTTGAATTTTTCATTACATAAGCATTAATAGATCATGAGATCCATAAATATAATTATAGCTCATTTCATCTTTCTTTATCACAAAAAAGGGGTTATCACATGTTATCAAATATGCATAAATTCTTATATATCCATATAATACATTAATCTCTAAAACCTCATCTAGAGACTAATATAAACCAGTCCATAAATGGTTTACCTAAAAACCCTTCTAGAATATAGAAGCCCAAAAATTATAAATAAGGACATTAAATTTTTGTAAAACGACTTAGAAATGATCCCCAATATAGCTTAGACTATCTCTTTGTTGCAACATATAAAAGATGAAAATAATTTTATCATGTATTCTATTGACACGTGGTAATAACCTAAATTATCAAAAATACTTAATCAAAACATGGATGTTTCATTATTATAATGTTTATTAGATTTATTCCTTAAATAAAAAAATGTTGTTATCTTTAAAAATATTAATATAAACAACTTCTTAACAAATCATTAATTTGATCCCTGGTAATTTATACAGTCCAATTTATTTATTAATATCCAATATATAATTATCCAAAAATTATTTTCTCAATATTATAAACATATTAATGTTTATCTTCCATTATCAAAAATGTCAACTTTCCCTTAAAAAACTTTTCTAGTTGATCAGAAACATTAAACATAATCCTGTAAATCCTTCAGGAAAAAAATAAACTAAATAATCCTTACATAATTAACCATTCATAATTATTTAATCTAAATACATAAATACTTCAATTATTATACTAAATCCTTAATCTATTGCAATTATAACTCAGAGTATTACTTAATATATATTTCATTTCATATTTTATATGTTTTCTCATCGTCTTCTACAAAATAACCATTATTCTTAACACCATGTTGATTCTCTTCAATATTTTTCCACTTAGGTCGTCAATGTGAATATTGACCCTTTATTCCACACATAAAGTATTTAAACTTCGATGATTTTTTAGGAATCCTATCATTCACATTCCTTGCATTAATTGAAATCCTCATTTTTCCTTTGTATCTACTTTCTTTATTTCCTTCATTTTCACAGTCAAAATAACTTCTTGTTCTTATAAGACATTCAATTGGGTGATTATTTCCACATTCTTAATACAATGAAAATGGAATAGTATTTCCTCCTTGGTCTAAATTGACCAAAATCTCAGTGAACTACTTACTTCTCTTATTGGGTGATTTTGGGAGTCGGTTATGGTACACATTGTTAATAATGTTCTTTGAAAACTGATTAGGCAATATCAAAATATCCTTCACTCCAGTGATCATCTGATTTAGATACTCGATAAAAACATTTCGATCAAATTGGTCATTTTCCCAATTATTTATAGTTCCCTCCATTGACTAAAACTATAAATAATAGTTCGACTAATACTTATCTTATAGGGAAACCATATAATCATAAAAAATCACTTATAGGATAAGAAAATTACGGAAAATTCCTATCACTCTATAGGTTTATCCTTAGAGAAATCCATGTACATATCATTATAAATATCACTTGGGATCACACTAAGGTTTTATCATCCTTATCTCAAAAGTTTATCTAAAACTTTCAATTGATGCCAACCATAGAGACCTAGGATTAACATAAATGGAAATTACAGTTTTTTATAAGAATATTTATAAGATTAAAAAATTGCATGCCTGAGAACTATAATAGTTTAGTTTCTTTGGAAACTTGTAAAAAAATCATCTGACTTGGTTAAAGATCTTCAATGTTTCACACAAATATATTACCCTTTAGTACTTCTACTTAAAACATTCTACATAACATAGAAAAAGGAAACATAAGAAATGGGTGGTCTCAAAATCTTTGTAAGGCTAAAAAAATAGATACATAATCATAACATGATCATACGGGTATAACAACAAGATAATAATATTTAATGATAATAACCTACTTACCAAAGATAATATACATGAGTTATGGAATAAAGAATGGTAGTTCAAAATATGTTCATAATAAGGGAATAAATAGAATAATCCATGTAATCAAAACATTGGAATAAGAAATAAAATTTTTGACAAACTCATAAGCATATAAATTGATTTTCATATTAGTCAACACATCTCTTTCAAGTCCATATTAGTAGAATGGGTTCACCCTCTAAACAATATTGGTAGTCATTGTTCTCAGTCATTAATATATTAGTATTAAAGGTTTAATCCAAGGACTATATAGTGGAAATAATCTTTTACTAAACATATATCACTCCCCATTATCTCAAGTTCTTTGTCATGAGATATAAATATTTACCCAATGCATTAGAGGTGGATATAGGTCACAACGGTATCATAACTGAATCTTATATATATGTTCCACTATATCATAAACATTTATGACATCATAATGAATGAAATGAAATGGGTATTATAAACATGTAATCATATCACAACCTATGAAAAATAGACAGATTTCATAATCAATTCATTAAATATTAAACTGTGAAAAGAAGAGGGTTTTATAAACTTATAACTTGTGAAAATAATTTGTTTTCCTAAACATGATTCCATAAAAACATAAACCATTAAAATAAATACCATAAATGAAACCATTGTATCATTTCCCCAGAAACTAATTAGTAACACAAACATATGTTATCTTGGACAGAAAACAATTTTTAAAATTCCTAGAAAATAATTTCTTGAGGAAAATATCACTTCATATTTAAAAAAAAATTAAAAAATAAATCATTTTCAAAACCATTTTTATAGTAAATAATCATGTAAAAATAGAGGAATTAAGAAAACCACTTTCATTAAAAAAATATAAAACAATCTTGAAAACATTTTTAAAACCTTTTTCCTTGAAAACATATAAAATAAGATAGAAATATTTTTGAAACCCTTTTTCCTTAAAGAAAAAAATAATCTTGAAAAACTTTTGAATTTTTTTCTATAAAAGTACTTTTAAAACCATTAAAGTTTTCGTTTAAATCATAAAAATAATTTTCTATAAAAGTAAATTACTGATAACATATAGTAGGTGCTTTGAAAATCATTTAAAACACATTTTGAAATATAAAACTTTTATTTGAAACATTTTTATTTGAAAAAAAAATAAAAACAAAAAAAATTGAATATTGGGATATATATTTTTATTAAAAGGAATATTTTAATCATTCGAATAAATATTTAATGGAAGGATGATCATGGTGGTGGTTAAATCCACACATTCATAACATTCCTCTTATATCGTAAAAAGTGTTAAAAAGAGGCTCAGTGAGAAAATGACAAGAATATTACTTTTATAAAACCCTTTATATTAATAAGGTAAAAAATTATAAAACATTATTTTGGATATCATACCATAATATAATAAATTTTTTCGAAAACATTTTTTGAAAACATGGGTCGGAATGAATATAGATATACAACTAAAGAGGGGGATTAAGTAGTATTTTTATAAAACAAATTTCTTTATAATCTTAAATACCAAAGAATAGACAAATTATCCAAACATGTTAAGAAAAAATTTCTAAAAACAGATAATATAATTTATGATTTTTCTTGAAATATGGATCATAAGGTTTCATCAGTGAGATCATAATCATAAAACCCCCAATAAACAGTGAGATTATTCAAATAAACTCTTACTACTTGGCATCATTGAATCATAATACACATGTAAGAAACTTAAGTTACATGAATCCTAATGTATAATGAAAATTATTATATTCATTATATAACATTTCAAATGGTAATTTATACACCTAGTAGAATAATATTGGTTCATAACAAGGCATTTGTCTCTAAGAAAGAAGATTGGGCCCAAAATACTTTACCGACTTGGTAACTTATAAAACATAAACCCCATTAAAGAAATATAATATAGTGAATTTGTAAATACAAATAAAATTAATTATATGAATCATATAATTCATACATGGTATGTATACACGCCACATATAATAAATAAAAGGTGAACGTGGCTTTTGTCTAATTAAATATAAAAGTGAGATGAGAACAGCCTCACCTCAAGTCCTTAATATATTAATACACATTTAAACCTCTTTTATAATAAATATAAGTTTATTATACATATAAAAAATGAAAATATTATTATATCCAATACTATATATGATTTTTTATGACATTAAATTACCTGTTTATTAACAACTCCATGTTAAAAATATTTTTCAGGTAATATTTGCTTTGTTTGTCATATATGTATTGACTTTTTATTCTTTATCCTCTTCCATATATCATTATTAACTTATTAAAATAATTTAAAAAATTATTTAAATATCATATATAATATATATTTAAATCTTTATAATAATCTATAAAATATCTAAATATGAAGTGGAATACATTGTTCATTGAGACGGTTGGTTGTATGTATCTATGTACAATGTTTCTATTTTATTGTCTTATTGAGAAAAAATGTAAAAGAAAATTATGTATATATATAAATTATCATTACAGTATAATTTTTATTTCTTATAAATCATATAATTTCACTAAAAATCCATTAATACATTCCATGTATAGTGTGACTGAATAACATCACTTTGAGAAGTTCGTAGACCACGAGTCCACAAACGAAGTTATCGCAGTTACACTAATTGGAAAACATGAGTGAATATTTTCTATAATAATTCTACAAGAATAAATACATCAAAAATAAAATATATATATATATAATATTAAAATATATTTTCTTGTGTAATTCCTAACCCTGATATGTGGTAAAGGATGAATGAATGACATCGTTTTGCGAGGTGGTAATTCACCGTACACATGAAAGGTAAGTTCATTATCCATTAAATGGAATTAAAATTATGCTTAGGTAAAACCCTTATAATAAAAATATATAAATTTATTTAGGAAACGTATTTAATTATATAATCATATAACAATAATATTTTATTGTGTGAATAATTAAAATTAAACAAAGGATCTTGAGGAAGGATGTTACCTCTTCTTTGGGTAACTCCTTATTATTTGCACCAAATGGCCTCGTTATTGGATTTCGGACCAAAGAGATGCTTATAAGATGAGTTTATCGATGTTTGGATCGTATTTTAGAAGTTTTGGGTGAAATAAAGGTCTTTATAGGTGTAAATAAGGGGGAGGGGGAGTGCTTTTTTTAGTGTAGGAGGAGTGGTATTTAAGTAATTTTTTGAAATGGTAATCCCCCCCCCCCACATTTTTTCATTTTCAAGTAGCTCCAATAATAGCCCATAATTGATAAAAGGGATTATATAGTCTAAACTAAAAAATAAAATGAATTTTGGACAAGTTTATTGGACATTATGGGCTATAATTTTAAGGTTTATTCCTTTATTGTGCTATTTCTTTCTCTAAATAACTGTATTAAATTTTCATCACTTTCACTAATATTTTTTTTCCAAAGAGTAATTTAAACTTATCATAAACTTTCAATAATTATTATTGCAAATATGGAGTCTAGTTCTTTCAAATTCCAATCATTGAAGAGGAGAAAATTAATTTAAAATTAATCTTGTAGATGGGACAATAATGTGGGGTTTTAAAGCGAAAAGGTCGAGAAGATTAAAATGTTTTTAAATCTAATCTCAGTGTGAAATTGGTCCAAATGAACTAAATATGATTAACTAATTTTTAATTTTCCTAATTACACCATAAAACCAAATTTAAACAATATATATATATATATATATATATTACATGATAATAATATTTGAATAAAAAATCAATGCTTTTTAAAATTCATCAAAAACTGAATCTTCTTTAGAAAATACCAAAAATTCACCCAAAGTAAATTTTGATATTTTGAATTAAAATTTTAATTATATTTTTTAAAAAAAATTATTTAAGTGACAAAAAATGTATTTAAAATTGGTTCACCTTTAAAAGGATGTAAAATCCCATTTTAGAAAATACATTGAATTTATTTTATTCTTATCTTATACCTATCAAATTTATTGGATGAGTAACAAAATTATTTAACGAATATATGATATAAAAATTTTATTGAAAATGTTAATTAATTTTTTTTAATTATTGAGATAAAATTGTGTTTTGTACAGATAAAAATAGTTCTCTCAGAAAAGAAATTTCATTATTTTAAAATAGTTCTTACATTTAATTATACTAATTGATAGCCAAAAGATTCATTTTATGTACATGTGTAAATCCAATTTTCACAATTCAATTTATTTTATTCAAAACGTCAATTTAAATGACCAGGTGGTTCCTATAATAATATTTTAATAATCATATTAATATTATATTATATTTCGACAAAAACTCATCCTTGCGTGTAATGAAAGCTATCAAAGGGACTCAATATTATTTGTAATACAAGAAAAACATAGTTTTTAATTTACCTATAGCTAATCTAAGTGTTTTGGGTAATAATATGTTATCTTGGTGTTTTTTATAACATAAGACAATATTATTTATTTTATATAAAAACTATATTAGGTGTTATGTTAAATGAAAAATATCAAAAAAGATAAATTAATTCAGAAACCATATTACACAAAATATCATGGTTTTACAAGTTACCTAAATAAAAAAACCATAAAAATAAATGAAAACTAATCAAACCTTGGGTCACAATACGTAATGAAAGGGGTTATCTAGGAGCTCATACCTAAATCACCATGTTTGGGTTAATTCAATACAATTGAATGAAACGTCATCTAGTAAATAATCTCAATTAGTGTTATGTTTATCATTTTCATTTTAAAAACACTCTTAAGGATTTACTGTGACTAAAATAATATATATATATATATATATATATATATATAAGGAACAAAACATTAATCCTCAAGGTAAATGATCAAATATTGGGGCATGAGAACAACCAATATAATAAAAAAACAAAAACTAGGAACCACAAGATAAATAACAAATACAATCAATTAGAACTACCTAAAAACCCTAAAGAAACATTAAAATCAAGTACAATAATACCAAAATATAAACTCATCAAAAACAAATATGGGTGGTCCAATATATATAGTTTCTAAAAAAACATCCAATTCATTTCCTCAATAGGATCTTGATAACCATGTAAGAGTGGGAGATAAATCAATTTCTCCTGGAGTATAGATGGTTCAAGGTCCACCACTCAATTTAGATTATGAATAGTCTCAACAACTATAATATCTAAATTTAAGAATAAGAGTATTCAGCCTATAACTCATACTAGAAAATAGACCTTCTATATTTCAGTAACACCTCTCTTGTAGGAACGACTATGTAACACAAAGCAAGTAATTATCCTATTCATGTTTTTTAAACCACCTAAAAAAGAACTCATACATACTAATGTATAATCCTAAATATAAAAAGTCACCAATATAAGTCATAAAAAACACATTTTGATAAAACTTCTATTTTATAAATTCTATAACCCTATTCTATAAAAATTATCAATCAAATTTTTCAATGGAAAAAACACATTCAAAACAATCCAAATCCCTTTGAAAAATCATTCTATTCAATTATAAAACTCACAGAAAGTTAATTTCATTAAAATCTCCCCTCATCAAAAAGAGACTAAAAATATTTTCAAAAAACCACATACATGCTTCAAAAAACACATCTTTTTTAAAAAAGCACATTGAAAATTCATAAATTTCTATTTTATTTCCAAAATTCTCTATGATTTTCATTAGATCGAAAAAACTCATTAGGAACATATCTTTCATTTTAAGACATCTCTATTAAAAATATCATTCATTAAAAATCACTTTCATCAATTATATTTTATATTATATATGTTTTTTTAGTTTCATAATGATATCTAACATATTAAAAAAACCTTGAAAATAATTTAATTTTACTAAAATTAAATTATAAAATTTGGAATAGAAAACTATAATGCTTCAAAAAATTGTTCTGTTAAATAAAAATTAAAAATTAAAAATTCATAATGAAGGGGAAGACTAACTATTTTTGAAATACTTATAAAGTTCTAGAAATTTCATATATTATAAAAAATTCTAGTTACACAAACAAATCAATCCATAAATCGCCTTTTTCCTCTAAAACGTTAGCCCCCTCTCAGTGAGAAAACCAAATTTTGAAAATAATAACCCAAAAAACACAAAAACAATATTTATAAAACATTCTATATTAACATCAATCTTCCATTAATATTATTTAATTATCATCATACTAATGATAAACAAAAATGAAGTTAATCTCAAATCTGAGGAAGACAAAACAAAAAATCCATGGTAAGTGAACTATTATGCATGGTTTAGAAGAACTGGATTGAGAGCTATCCACTAAAAGTAAAAAAATTCGATAATGGACCATGGAGTAATCTATATAGTATTTTCATGGTTTGACTGACTGTGAGAGCTCAACATGAATCTTTATTTAATCCACCATTTTGAACCCAAAAAAAGGAGACCCCAAAATTCCTGGGCAAACTCAGTGGGGTTTAGAATAAAAAATATCATATTAAAAACCATTAAAAGTATTCATAAACAAAATAAACTTCATGTTTAAAAGGATAAAAACCCATGGAAACTCAACGATCCTGGCGAAGAAGATCTAGTTACACTCTCCTAACACTTAACTCTTGATTCCCAAAATTGGTATCTCTTTGTTTCCCAACAACAAAAATAACAAGGGAGTGTTTCCTGAAGTTAGTCTTTCATATATCCTTATATATAATACCATTTATAATAATATGACCCATGATGGATCGATATGTTGTATGTCCCAATCATCCATGGGGATAGAAGGAGGTTCCCAATCCCCACAATATGGAAAATAGTTAGTGGGTAATATAAATGCACACTTGTGATTAGCTTCCCTATCACATTTATATAAATATGTAGTAAAAACATTACCATTAATTAAAAAAGACCTGCCCATGTATCAGTTTACCATATATAAGAATTATCTATTTCAATTATAATGAGATAACCAAACTAAGAATTCCAAAATAATGAAAATAATAAATATAACTCATAAACCCCATCAATTTATAAAATAAACATAATATAAACATCACATGAATAAAAATTATTTCTAGGATTTTTGGGATGATACATAACTATCTAAAAATAAAATAAAACCATTCATAAAACACTACCATCCATCTACTCTCTGCCCATAGTTACTAACTACATCTTATACCATTCATGATATAAAAACACAAACAAAACCTCAAAGTGACCAACGCCTAAGAACATGAAAGAAAACATGATATTCACATACTTCTAATGTTATATAGATGATGTGATATAAACATTCCTTTTAAAATTTTATAAGATAGTATGTGAAATTTCTATTCAAAAACTATTTTATTAGGGATAGTTTGAATATATTAAAGAAATATGACTTCTTTATGCCTGTGTAGTGAAACCAAAGAAAATGACATAATTAATATTATAATATTTCCCCCATCGTAGAGTATTTTGAGATGGAACTAAAATCATTTTTAGAAAATTATTTTAAACCAAAAAATTTATCCTTTAATAAATTAATGTATACAATATCAAATTCATTTTCTTTTTCTAGAATTAGGTATCAAACTAATTTTTAAATATATCCATCACTTTTCCTTTTTAAAACCACATTCCAAATAATTTTATAAATCAATTTCAATATAAAAATAAAAATAAAAGGAATAAAATAGAACCAAAGGCTTTAACTAGGAGGAGAGTATAACATAAAAAATAAACATACCAAGTAATGGTTCGATGAATCCTAGAAAAATCCATGAGATAAAAACAACTTATACATATAGACTCTCCTGAACTTCCCACAATATTATAAAACATCATTGGAAACTCTCTAGGACTCTGGTAATATAGAACCAAACTGGTGACCTAAAACCTATGATGAAAATAAAGAATACTTCAATATCCTAGTAATTCTACAAAACTATTTAGGTTATATAATACATTCCTAGATCAATCATAATACATGGGCCATAACCCATTCTAGGGGAATTCCACATACACTTTCCACAATATACTAAATAGGGAATAATATTAACAAAGGTGGTTCATTAATCTTGGTAATCCACCAACTCTAAGGATTCCCTAGAATCAATAAAGTTGAGATGTGAAAATTAAGAAGGAATGATATTCATATAATAAATATAGGAACAAAGTAAATAAATCTAACATCTGACTTCTAATACTATCACAATAAGAAAAACCTTATATCATGTATTAGAATAAGAAATTATGACAAGGGTATGCAATATCCCATTTCAGGTTAAACTTTTATATTAATAACATAAAATAAGGTGATTAATTTGCTACCTCACAAACACCATTAAGAAAAAAACATTAAATTCCCAAATAGTCCATTCATTCAAAACAAACAAATAATTCCACACCTTTTACAAACATTTTAAATTATAATTTCAAAAAATAATTAATTCCAAATGATATTGAGCCAATTTAAATTATTCAAAACAAAAAAAAACTCTCCTTTAAAATCATTTATAAAATCCAAACAAATAATTTAATTCAAACTTTTCAATATCAAATTATACACATCTCTTTTTTAATACCTAAAATAAGTAAAAATCCATTAATAATAAAATTAACTTTGATAATTCCTCTCAAGAATCATTTAAAATACTTCAAATTTAAATATACACTTGAAAAACATGGAAAAATAATAAAAACCTTTATGCTAAGAAGTCCCACCATTAAAACATTCATATAATTCCCAGTACATTATTATATAGAATTCATTTAATAAAACAATTTTAAAAATGATAGAGAATTAAATGATATTTAATTTAAATGTAATTCACAAAGAAAACCTATCTCATACCAAACATAACCACATCACAATGTTTTACCTTCAATATAAAAAACCCATCATTGATAGGAAATATCCTCTACAAATCTTAGACATTCAAAACTCAAAAGTTAGTACAACCCATAAACCCAAATACTCAAGATAAATCCCAAAGGTTTCATGGGAGTATTATAAAACAATAATAAATGGGGTTAGAGAATAGTATAAGTTTGAATGAAAATAAATAAGGTATATCATATCCAAATATATCTTATAATTGATTATGGGAGGAAATCAAATCAAAAGGGAGTAATGAGCTATCTTGAATTTACCAAAGGGTCATAAAAATTTGGAGGGGAAAATAGAATTTTGAATCCCTAAATATTGAGTGGTAGAAAATGTGGAAAACCAATTTTAATTTCAATTGTTCATCTCACATAGTTTATCCAAATAAATTACCAAACTATGCACTAATCTTCTGAGAGCCACTGGAATAACCGGTGATGCGGTGAATGCTTACATCACATGGTTTCTCTTAACCATTCACATGCCATGCACCAAAACTCCATGTAAAATGTGACATACATGGTTCTAATTTTATTCCACATGGTTTGGGAATAATCATCTACATCCCATGAATACTATTCACACAATAATAAAATTATCTAAAAAATCTAATGCACAAGACAATTTGTATGGTGTCCCTTTATTTGTGCATAAAAAATCATGAAATTATAGAGAGAAATAATTACTAGCCTAAAAATAATAAAATTTTAATGTAGCTTGAATTAGCTTAAAATATTAATCAATAGTGAACTGGGAGTGTTAGAGATAAATTTTTCTGAATTATGACCACAACCTTTTTACTTTTTTAACAAGTCTTCAAGAACTATTTGAAAATCATAAAATGAAATTTGAGTTCGATTTCTTATGATGTAACCTAATTATCTTTAGGACATACCAATTATATATCTATTTCCATATTTTAGTAGGTTCCAACTATAAATGACAAATAGTTAAGAAATAAATTTTAAAATATTAGTTTTATGAAGTTTTCACATAGTTTATTTACACCCATAGAGTTAACTTTATTAATCAGAAACCCCGCCTCATCTTTAAGGATTTTTTTCATTTAAAAAAATTATCATGTTCCTCTCTTAGATTTATTATATTCTTAAATTCAACTTGCTTATTTTGATATTGACTTTGATGGACTTTTTACTATGGTCAATGTTGTTTCCCTTATTAAAATAGTTGATCATTTATGTTTTGTTATGTCATATTTTATATCATATTTATTATAATTCTTTGGGGTTTTTTATCTTTTATATTATTTTATTGAACTTATTTATTCACATTATTATCTCCCACAGTAGCTTCATATATTTTCTTGAACCGTTCTCTTTTTTGTTATGGTCCTTTCTTTTCATCGCTATATGATTTTTTCATGAGTGGGATCATAGACATGAACACTTATGTTTAATTAGTAATTGAGGTTATCTAAAAAATATATTCATAGTGAATATATTATTCATTTTATATGAATTATTATTTTTTCAGTAGTTTTTATTCATTATTCAACCCTAGTTCCCCTTACGCTAGGCCTCAAATACCCTTCATAGGTTGACATGTTTTTCCAAAATGAAATACTTTTCACCCAAACCTCCAAGAGAGCTATAATTTTCCAATGTCCCCTTAATTTTCTTATTCAGGTAATGTGTATATACTACAAACCATGCTTCTTTTATGTATATTAACTACAATTTTCATCTCTTATTTTTGGGATTCATTTCTTGGATATAAAAAATCAAATTTTGATGTGATGTTGATTTTTTTGGTATATTAATCCCCTAATAATTTCATACATTATAATTAGTAATAAGACATGGGTTTAAAAATATATTATGACAAATATATTTTCTAGAGTTTTCATTACCTCTCTCCATGATTTCATTATAGGTTGATAAGTATTTGATTTCATTCTCTTCTTACAATCTATATGAGTATTATTAAATCAATGAATTTCAATAAAAAATTATGAGGAAGTGATAAAGATTATATTTGAAATATATTTTATTCTAATTTAATTTTTTTAAATCTTAAAAATTTGTCATTTTATTTTAAATTTCATCTTTTTTTGAAATTGGAAGTTTTTTTAGCTTAATTGTGAAAATGGCCTAATTTTGTAATTTTAATAGTTTATAATCAATTCTTTGTTTTTGGAATAAAATATTATATACAGATCTAATTATTTATATTATTATTTTTTAAACCCTCTACTTGTGGGATTATACATCTCTAATAGGGCCTAATGATGAATCAGATATTTGGAGGCCCAAAAAATCATCAAAATTGGAAAATTAGTTTTTAGATAGAATTGGATATCCATTAATAAATGGGACATAACCCATCCAAAAAGACTTAAAATGAGATGATTCTAGCTGGATATAAAATAATAATAAAATTATCTCATGGATTATAAATATAAACAGAAAATGTTTTCATTATTTCATACAATGAATGAGTCAATGAAAAGTAAGATGAAGGTCCATTCGAGAAGAAATAGGTATCCTCTATAAGTAAATAATATATTTTTTTAGGTTTCAAAATTATCCTAATTTTGGAGGTTCTATGTATAATAAAATTTGTAATAACTATTTATAATCCACCATTGGGGTATTTGGTTGGGAAGAGGCCAAATATTTAGTAGACTTTTGGGAAAAAAGATTCTAGAAAGAACCAAGACACCCCTTCTTCCATTATAATTTCAACCTCAAATTCATTTAAAGGGATTATTGGTTTGAAGTAGGGTGATGTGTAGGATTATACATGTTGTGAAAGATGAAAATTCCCTTAATTTATCCAGTCATGAAGGGATAATCTCCATGTGGTAGTGGGAATCGATGATCTGAGTACATTTATCCTTTGGAGTTTTTGTTTTTCATTATAAACTCTTTTCATTTAAATCATCATGGAAATTTTTTTCTAGAATAAAGGAAGTATCCTTCTTTATGGTTTTTGGTGTTTTCTTATTTATTAATTTTTTATCAAATTATGAATGTAAATAGTTGTCTTTTTGTCTTCTTTCGGTGAGGCTTCAAGGTTGAGCACAAAAACTTTAACTATTTTCAATTGGTTGGAGGAATTTGGGCCATAATATCAAATTTTTAAGTGGAAAAACCCAATATTTTAGGTAATGATATGTTATTTGTTGAGAATATATGTATACCACATTTTCTTGAGGTATACAACGGAAAATTTAATTGGAATATATTTTTTTGATAATAAAAAAGGGAGTGTCCGAAAATCGATGATTGTCAACCGCTGCCTTATTTATCTATTTCTTTTATGTCAGGTTTTCTTATGATTTGTAATCCCCGCTTTAAATTAATTTAATTAATATATTTTTTGTCTCATATAAATTTTTTTATCTCAATGTAATACTCACTATTATTTACTACTTTTAAGAAAAAAATAACAAAGTGATAGTTTGACAGCTTAGTCAGCAACCTCCTTATGAGAAAACCGTATGGTCAACACTGTGCTACATTTTTAGGGGAACATATTGATTGGAGTTTCAGGAAACAAATCATCATCAATTTGGATCCATTTATAAGGATGTTTCCAAAGTGTTTTTTACTCTAGGACGAAACCACCAGTTTAAAGTCTTAAAAACCCAAAATATGGATTTTCACAGTGATTACTCGTATGCTTGGCTTGATTATCAATCATTTGTGGAGTCACGTAATGAATAATTTTTAAAATATCAATTGAATGAAAAATTTTAATCATGAAAGAAAATATTTTCATGATCCAACAAAATTATTTTGAGCTTCAACATCGAGTATCCAAGCTTTAATAATTAATAAAAAATAGAGATTCATTCTATTGTTTTCAAATAGTTGAAAGAATTTAAATCTAAAATATATTCTCAATAAATGGAAAATCTTATCATACCAACATTGATTAGATAAACCATTTGTGTATTAGTTTAAAACTATTTTGGAATCACATTTTTCCTATTTAAAGGAATAAATTTTCATTGAATCCACAATTTATGTGCCTTTTGAAAATCCAAACACTTTATAAAATAATTTGGATAAATTTTTTGAAAAATAAATTTCATGTGAGGACCAAATTTTTAATATTAAAAATTGAGAACCTCTTTAGGAAAATTTGGATAAATTGTTAGTGACATATGTGTCATTCAATTTTGAATAGAATTTGTAAAGACCATAGCTATTACCCAATTCAAATACAATTATTTTTGAACACAAGAAATATTTGGAAAATGAAGGGATAGTTCTTCAATTTTATTCCATATTTTCAAGAATAATTTGATTGTGTGTTGATAACTATTTATCCCGATAAAGTTTTAGTGACCTTTTATTTTGAGTGGAATTATTTTTCAGATGCATATTAAGTGAATGATGAAATAAAATAATGAATTGTGGGTTTGATTTAAGAGTAAATTGGATAATATGAAGGTGGTGGTACCAATATGGTTTTCAAAGAAGAAATTATTATTAAAGAAAAAATTGATGTTGAAGCGCATATTGAGATTAAAATTCATTAAACAGTGGATGTTTCTTGTGATAATAAATTCTTGATAAATTTCTTTTACATTTTGTTGCCACTTCCACTATACTATTGGAATATCAAACACATAGAGGATAATTTGAATAAATTTAACTTTGGTAGATTTTATATGTTTTCTGAGGTGAGGAAGATTGCTGAAAATTCATTTTACCGGTTCATGAGGAATAAACCACACCCACCTTATGATTAGTGATAATGCCCTGCAACAACCTGACTATTGGAAGTGAAATACTAGCACCCACATGGGGGTTCATACCAAGTCTCTTTTTCATCCTATTTATTTTTATCTTTATCTAATTACATTCAATAAAATTGTGTTTCTTTGTTTTTTTATTTCATACAGATTTCAAAGTTGCGTCATTTAGGAGGCTATCTCAAAGATGCTAAGGCTCAATAAAAACCATGTTGTGTCATTTCCTCCTAATTATTTTTTCATTTGTTGACTTTTTTTATTTTCATTTCTCATATAATATATTCATAGAGATTAAATTTCAAAAAATATATGTTGGGGGTGGAATATAATGGGAATATTATGATGTTGGGTGTTTTCTTTTAAATTTATTAGGGTTTTTTAAAAATTTTTGTTAATAAAACTTGTAAGATTCAAAGTAATAACCTTTATGAATTAAAAAAAATTAAATGGAATGAACCATCTAGATTCATGGGATTAAACTTAAATGATTTCTGAAAATTTCTTTTTTCTAGATTCATGTGGTAAAAATTAATGAAAATACAATTGAACTTTGAATTATATTCCATGAATGATGTCCAAGGCGGAAAAATACTTACCTATGAGGACTCATAACAAATTTTAATCTTTTTCAAATTAAAACCCCTTCTTTAGTGAACCAAAAAATGCTTGTTTTAACTAGAACTTTCCCCTTTCTATCAAAACCTATGAGATTAAAGATGTTGTTTTTAAATGACTAAAGCAATTCATTTGTTATTTAAAGCCCCTTTTTCATAACAATACTTTTATATTCTGAATACCCTATACATTTAACAATGCTGAGCCCTTAGTATTCATGTACATCAAGTTAGGAATCCACATTATAATCTAATTTCACTATCCATCCCACTTTTAAAGTACATTACATGAGTTTAGTAAAGCATAAGTGTGGGGGAGATAATTTGTGGTGTGATGTATCATTTTGTGATATGTTGGGTAGTAATAAATATTATAAAGAGATGATCATGATGATAAAAATACTTTTCTAAAGTTTTTTCCAACTAGATCATTCAACAAAAAATAGATTTGTTCCTTTTTAGAGCTCCCAAAGAACTAAAGTCGTGCATATCTGGAGTTTGGAATGAAATCTAAAATTTTGAGAAACAATTGTTGTGCCATTGTTTCTAATTTACATAAGTCATTTGATTTCCATGAAAAAAATATTTAAGTGGTTTTCGAGATTATTTTATTCCATTAATAAATATGAAAATACCATGTTTGAGTAGAAACTGAAATCATTCAATTTTTCTTCAACAAAGAGTTAGGCCATCTCTTTTTGCCTCAAATTTCTCAAATTTGAAAAGTCACCAACCATTAAACCTAAGATAAACCCTTTATAAGTCCCCATATTTGATAAAATTATTAGACACAATTGTGTGGATATTTATAAATTTTTCAATCTAATAGTGTCCCTTTCATTTATTTGGATGAGAAAATATTGGATCAAAATCAAAAACATGTGTTGAGAAGGTAAAAAAGTGAATCATGAATGATTTTTCATGGACTATTGAATGAAATGGGAATTTAATGAATAATTTAAAACTGAATCAATTGAATTGTAATAATTAGTTGGGTGCCTTGATTTTGAGTTTGAGATTTTGATTGACACATGTTTTGAATTTTCATTTAAAATATATTTTGAGTGCTCACATGTCTGGGAGACTTTGTGATAAGTGTGGGGGAAGTGATGGAGATAATATTTTAAATATATTATATTTTCATTTTAATTATTTAAATCCCAATAATTTTTCATTTTATGTGAAATTACTTCATTTTTTTAATTTTGAAGTGTTTGCAGCATAATTGTGAAAATGCCCTAATTCTTGAATTTTAACATTTTATAATCAGTTTATAGTTTTGTGAATAAATTTTCTATATTTATCCAATTATTGGTATTTATTTTTTAATTTCATTACCCAATACTTGTGTGATTAAACTTCTATAATTGACCCATGTAATGAATCAACCATTTGGAGACCGAGAAAAGCATTCAAATTGGAAAATATCTTATCAGATAGAATTGAAAATCCTTCAATAAATGATACATAACTCAACATACATGACTTTAAATGATATGATTCAACCTAGAGATGAACAAGGACTCAAATTTCTGAATTCTTCATATATTATATATAAAATAAAGTATTTAGTAAAACCTATAAAGGAGTCAAAGATAAGGAATATTAAATGTATACTCAGGATGAAAAGGTGTGTTTAATAATGCCAGTCCAAATCATCTGAAAATTGGAGTTTAGATGGATAATTAAATTTATAAAAACTCTTGTGAATCCACTAGAGGATTATTATACCAAGAAGAGGCCCAAAACAAATGACACTTTCAGGGAAGTAGATTCTGGACAACACCTAGGACACCACTTTTCCATTATATTTTCAATATCAATTTCATTTAAAGGGATGATTTGTTTGAGGAGGGTTATATACTAGAGAATACATAATATATAATAGGATAATTCCATTAAGTTATGTATCCTTTAAAGGATAATATCCAGTCCGTGGTGGGAAATAAATATCTAATGAAATTTCAACTTTTGAGTTTTTGTTTCTCATTGTTAACTCTTTTCATTTGAATCAACCTAAAAATTTCCTACTTTAATGAATGAGGTATATTTATTTATGTTTTTTAATTTATTTTATACATTTTAGAGTTTTTATTATCTTATGAGTGTAAAACTGTTGTCTTTTTATCTAAACTTATTTGGGAGATGTCTCCTATTGAGAACAGCAAGGTAAACTTGTTTCGATTGATCAGATGTCTTTGGGAAATTAGATCACATTCGTAAGTGGAAAAAAACTATATTTTATGTCTATATATGTATTTTTTGAAACATAAGTGTATAACTTGTGTTCTTTATGTATAAATTAGATTATTTAATTGGAAGAAATATTTTGACAATGATATAGGGAGTGTCTAAAGATCGATTTCTTTTTAATATTTCCTTGTGTAGATTGTCCTTTTTAGTCTTGGTTGCTTCTGATTTATAATATATTACATAGATTTATATTATTAATTTTATTTTTATTCATTCCAAATTTTTTAATATATTTTAATACCCACATTCACCTTATGTATTTTAACAAAAAAACAACATAACAAAGTGGAAGTTTGACAGCTTAGTAGGAGACCTCCTCATGAGACAACCATGTGGTCACCATTGTTTTACATTTTAAGGGGAAAATATTGAATGGGGTTTCTAGAAAAAAAAACCCTGAATAAATTTGGAACCATTTGACGAAATATTTCTTAAGTTTTTTAATTTTTTTGTCTTTGTATGATTTTAATAAGTTTGGAGTCTTAAAAAATAAAAAAAATGGATTTTCACATAGATTGCTCATATTTCTGGCTTAACAATCAACCATTTGAAGAGTTGGGTAATGAAGAATTTTTAAATTATAAATTCAATTAAAATTATATAATTCTCCCAAAAATAATTTCATGATATATAAAATTATTTGGAGAATCAACATTGAGATTCCATGATTCAAGAAAAAGAAAAAAAATAGAGATTCTCTCCAATGATTTTAAATAATTGAAAGAATTTTAATCTCAAAATTATGCTCAATAAATGTACAATCTTATCCCACCAACTTTTAATGTTGATGAACCTTTTTTGGATGATTTGAAAACTGATTTGGAATCAGATATTCTAAATTTTAAGAAATAAATTGACACAGATTCTCTAATTTATGTGTCTTTTGAAGATCCAAAAACTTTTAAAAATAATTGGGATGAATTTGTTGAAAATAATATTTTATGTGAAGCCCCAATTTTTGAAATTAAAAATTCACAACCTTTTTGTGAAACTTTGGATAAATTGTAATAGAAATATGAGTCATGCACTTTTGAAGAGCATTTGAAAGAACTAGAGCTTCTCTCTACTTTCAAAACAAATATTTTTACCTCCTAGAAAGAGAAGGGACCTAAGAAACCACATGGATAATTATTAAAAAATGATAAATGTTTTAAAGAAATTTTTATAGTAAATTTTAAATAGGTTCACCCTATTCATATTTAGTACCCATTTATTTTGAGTGGAATGATTTTCCATATGAAGATGAAGTGAATGATGGAATAGAAGAAATAATTCTGTGTCTCGTTTAAGAGAAAATTGTTTTAGATGAGGATGGTGGTACTATGATAGTTTTCAAATAAGAAATAATTTTTGAAGATAAAATTAAAGATGAACCACATCCTGAGATTAAAATTCAACAACTAGTGGAGGTTCCTTGTGGGAATAAATTATTAGGATGTTTCATTTATATTTTATTCCCACTACAAAAGGATCGTTAAAATATTAAACTCAAGGAGGGGAATATGAATAAATCTGAATATGGAAGATTCTATATGTTTTGTGAGCTATGGAATATTGGAGAAAATTCATTTTTATGGATCATAAGGAAGAAACCACGCCCACTTTTTGATCGGGGATAATTAACTACAACTTTTTGAGAAGGGGAAGTGAAATAATGTCACCCACTTGGGATTCATATTATATCTTTTTCCCTTCCCTTTATTTGTTTCTATATTTCCTTTCTTTTAATAAAATTTTGATGCTTTGTTTTGTATTTTCTAAATCTTTCCATGTTATAAAATATATGAGGGTAGCTCAATGCTTCTATTTCTCAATAAAATCCAAGTTGTGTCTTTCCCTTCCTACTTTTTTTCATATATTATATTTTTTACTCACATTTTTCCTAAAATATATGAATAATTATGACATTTTACAAATTAATTGAGGGGGGAGAATATGCTATGTTGTTAAGTATTTTCTGTGTTTCATATTAAATTTATGTTTGTTTTATTTCAGATTTTGTATTTAAAAACTTGTGAGATTAAAAGTAATATTCATTTTAAATTTCTTTTTTTCAATGGATGGAACGAACATGATTACTGAAATAAAGATTATATGATTATTGAAATGTTCTTTTTCTGGATTCATGTTGTGGAAATTAATGAAAAGTTTATTGAATTTTGAATTTCATGCACTGAATGACATCAAATATTGAAAATCTCTTTCCTATGAGGATTATAAACCAATTTGTTATCATCTTCACATTTACCCCTTCTAGAATGAACCACAAAAAATTAACCATAAATTGTATTTTTCTATCAAAAAAGTGTGAGCATTAAATAAGTTGTGTTCAAAATGATTGAGGTAATTTTTTTATTATTTAAATACCCATTTTTATGATTATCATTTTATATTCTATGCTACAAAATAAAATTTACCATTTCTAACCCTTAGTATCCATGTAGTGTATGTTAGACAACCATATTAGAAGCTATTTTCCCTATTCAACCTGCTCTTGAAGTACAGTACATGATTTTAGTAAAGAATAAGTATGTAAGAGATTCTTTGTGGTGTGATACATAATTTGTTTCTCTACTGTGTAGAAATAAAAACTTTGAATAGATTTTTATGAAGATAAAAAAAATTTACTGAAAGTAGTTCCCAATAATAGATTCCAAGCGAAATGGAGTAGTGCCTTCCTAGAGCTCCCAAAGAACAAAAATTGATCCATTCTGGAGCATTGAATAAAATCTAAAATTTTGAGAAGAAATTATTATGCCATTGTTTCAGACTTAGATAAGTTTTTTGATGTACATTGAAATAAATTTTGAATTTTTTTTGTTTATTTTATTCCATGAATAAATATAATAATTCCCTGCATGCGTAGAAACTGAAATTATGAAATTTTTCTTCAATAAAGAGCCAAGCCATCTCTTTCTACCTATGATTTTTCACATCTGAAAACCCAACAACCATAACACCTGAAAACAAACCTTAATAAGTAAATATAATGGATAAACTTATTTTACTAAATTGGATGGAGATTTATAAATTTTTTAAGCCTATAGAGACCCTTGCATTTATTTAGATGAGAAAAGCTTTGTTCCAAAGAAAAATCACTTGTTCAGAGGGAAAACCTGAGGTAGGAAAACATGTGGAAGGAGGACTGAATTAAATGGGAATTTATTGATTAAACACAATTAATAATTTTGAATTAAATTTGTTTAAGTGTCCTGATAATTTTGGGGTCTTGATTTTGACCTTTTTTTTCATGGACACATGTTTTCAATTTCTATTGGAAATATATTTTGAGTGCTCGTTCATTAGGGAATCCATATAATAAGTGTGGTGGAATTTATTGAGTTAATATTTTCAAAATATCTTATTTGAATATAAATTATTCAAACACTGAAATATTTTCATTTTATGTTAAATTTAATGATTTTTTAAATTTTTAATCATTTTGAGCTTAATTTTGAAAATGAACTAATTAATGAATTTTAACATTTTTTAATCAGTTTTTTTGTTAATAAATTTTTTTATAATTCTGAAATTTTTTATATTCCTTTTTTATATGAACCCTATACTTATGGGAATAAACTTTTCTAACTAGTCCAAGTGATGAATCATCCATTTGGTGGCCAAAAAAATCATTCAAATTGGAAAATCTGTTTTCAAAATGAATTGAATACCCTTCAAAAAATGAGTCATAACTCATCCTATAAGACTCCAAATGAGATGATTCTACCTAGATGTTACATAATAATAAATTAACCCATTAAAGATAAAACTAAATGGAAAATTGGATCATTGTGGTAGCCTATGAACAAGTCAAAATATGGAACATGAAAGGTTACCTCATGGCAGAAAATAGTGCCTTCAGTAATTAAATCATATATTTCATACAATTGTCCAAATCATGTATAAATTAAATGTTCTATTGAGGATTAAATTTAAAAAAATCTTCATAATCAACCAAAGGGATATTCATCCTTGATAAGGCCCAATATTGATGATAATATCAGGAAATCAGATTTTGGATAGCACCCAGGCCACCCCTTTTCCCTTTATATTTATAACTTCACTTCCATTTTAAGGGATAATTGGTTTGAAGGAGGGTGATATTTTTTATAATACATTATGTATAAGATGATAAATACATAAAGTGATTAATCAATGTGAGATAAGATCCAAGTGCTAGTGGGTAGCTAATATCTTAGGACATTTCTTCTTTTGAGTTTTTTCTTCTCATTGTAAACTCTTTTCATTTCAATCATACAGGAAATTGTTTTCTTGAATTAAGGTGGTATCTTTCTTTCTAGTTTTCAATTTATTATATTTTTTATTAATTTCTTAGAAACTTTTTAATATAAAATATTTTTCTTTTTTTTATACTAATTTAGGTTAGGTCTCCATATTGAGAAGAACAAGTTCAACTACTTTCGATTTCTCAGAGGTCATTAGGAAACCAGATAACATTCATAATTAGATAAAAAACACATATTTGACATCTTGATTTGGTTTAGTGTCGAAATAGGTGTATACCTTGGGGTATTGAGGTTTAAATTGGGAAATTTAATTTGAATTCATTTTCAATAATGATAAAGGTACTATCCAAAGATCGAATTTCTTCCACTACTGCCTTCTTTATCTTATATTTTTTAAAGTGGTTTTATTCTAATTTATAATCCCTAGCATTGATATATTTGATTAATCTATTTGGTTTCATTTAAAAGTTTCTAAATCATTTTAATACATACTTGTGGTTCTGAATTTTAACAAAAACAAATTAAAAAGTGACAATGTGATAACATAGTCGGCAACCTCATCATGATACAACCTTGTAGTCACCACTGTGCTACATTTTAAGGAGAAAATATTTACTAGAGTTTTAAAAAAATACCATTATTTGGAGGCATCATTCTATTTAATTATTTGGGAAGATCCAGGTTTTGTTGTTTTATGATGGCTCAATTTTTAACTCAAGTTCAAGTCACTTCGTGTTGTGGGAATTCTTATAATCTTATATAGATCTAAATTATTCATCCCAATAAATATTCTTTTTTATTTTATCTCCATTCATTTTTCATTATTATTTCAAAAATTTATTATGATATTTTATTCTCTTCTCTTTAACCTCTAAATGGAAATCATTAATATTCATGGGGGTTTTTTATAATTTTATTAGTTAATCGATCAATTCTTTAAGAAAATTTTCTATAAAATTTTTCTCTAAATCATTTCATTTAAACTAATATTCAATCATGTATATATTTTTATTTCAATTTAATATTAATTATTCCTTTACGTCCACCAGGCCTATGCGATTTACTCACTCACATAACTTCTTATCAAGTGTATGCTCAATTACATCAATTTCTTAATTTAGATGTTCTATATCATTATAAATTCTCCAGATAAAATCAATTCTAAGTGCGATTACTTCAAAAATTTATTTCATTAATTTCCTTTAGAATATAGAGTAAAAATACTCACATTTTTTAATAGACTCTTCATCCTCATAATCCCCACTACTCAAATTAATCTCTTCAAAAGGACCAATTTCAATATATTTGAAAGAGGTTCGCTTGAAAAATATGATTAGATTCATAAAAACATTGATCATTATTGTCCATTGAAAAAAATTACTTATATTTTAATCATTTACTTCTATTAAATATAATTTTAATTAATACTACACAACTATTTTTAGCAGAAATAACTTCACTTCCCTTCATTTGAGGAAACACAAAATATTCCTACAATTTTCACTTCATAGGTTACATATTTAGATATTTTTTTCTCAATTAATTTAAATTATTTATATATTATTAATTTTAAATAACAATAAATTTGTCTTTAATTGTCTTCAACAACTACTCTTCAAAATAGTGCTTGACACGTGACACTAGGCTTTAACGGACCATGAAATAAAATTATATCTATCTTATAACATCTCTATTAAAATAGAAGGTATGAATAATATCTAATAAATTATAAAATTACTTATAAATAACATTATTCATACAAATTTATTTATAAATTCATATTAAATAATTAATAAATGGTTTTCTAATTAATTATATTCATCAAAATTTTAGTTTTTTTTGAAAAAAATTATTTCTTTTTATGAGAAACTATTATAATTAATCTAAAGATATTTTAGAAAATTTATTTCAAAAAAATTAATTCATTTTTCGAATAATTATATTGAAATTAAAACATAAGGAACCTTTTATATTGTCTAGAGTATATTTATTTTTCAATGAATATTAAAAAAATATGCATTTTTGTAAAATTATAAATTTTTTTAAATATATTGAATTATTTAAATTAAATATAATTTTTTAAATTAACACAAGTATTAATTATTTATATTAAATAGAATAAACTAATTTTTTCAAATTTATATTGTATTTTAGTATATGATTATTTTTAAGTTTAGAAAAAGGTCTTTTTCCAAAATCTATTTTAAAATGTATAATGTTTCTCCATTTTAAATATTTAAATTAATCATTAATGAGGAATTTTTAATTAAAATATATAGATTATATATCAATAATATTTAGTTTATATCCATAAAAATATTATTATTAGACACATTGTTAATAATAAATCATCATATGCATGATAAATACAAACCTCGAAAACCTACATTTTCATTTTATCTACGAGTTCTGTTTCAAATTTATTTTTTTACACTTTGATAAAATTTATTTGAAAAAATTAACTAAATTTTTTCATATCATGATTTCAAAATTATATGAGGGTGATTTTTTTAGAATTTTCAGAATAGAGTACTTATTTTATGAATAGTGAAAAATTCTGAATTACAATTGAAAACATCAATTTCACTTAAATTATTTCTAAAGATAAATTATATTTAATTTTTGTTTTAAAGTAATATTTGTTCAATTATTAAACCATTTATCTAATTTAGGTAATTTTAATCAATTTTATTTTGAAAATGGTTATAAAAATTTTATAAACATTTGACCATTTTATCATTGAAAACATGCTTTCTCTTCACGTCTACAGGATTAATTTGAAATTAAACTTTTTCTATAATGTGAAATGAATTTTGAATATTGGATTATATATTTGGAATAAGTATAATTTATATTATATAATAACATTGAGTTAATGTTTGACAAAAATGAATAGTGAAAATAGTAAAAATTAATTGTCGTGATTAATGTAAACATTAGTTTACCAGGGGTTAAACTAAAATTAAAATGAGTAAAATTAGAAAACAAACATGTATAAAATATATTTTTTGGTTATATTTATATACTATAATTTATAATTCAAAATAATAGTCTATTTTGGAGGCTTTTTTTTAAAGAAATTTGTCGGTACACCTTTTTCTTTTAAAAAATGTACAATTGTGCCACTCACCTGACTTATAAAAGAACACCCTTATCCTCTATTCTTCACACCATAATATGATTTTGGTTCATATAATTCCTACCTAAATAACTTCCCAACTTACCTAAATGCATCTTAGAAACCTTTTTCAGGCATAAAGACATGATAGGACTGATTTTTGTTAAAATCTAAGGAGGTGACCCCAATGATAAGTAATGTTCTTCAACGAGTGTTTTTATTTTATTTATTCCTCCAGTTCCTTCAATTTATATTAAAACGTAATAACATAATAACATTATTATATTAAATATAATTATATTTTGATATGTTAATTTAATTACAAAAATCCATCTTCACATTTATCAAATGGGTTATGAAATCATCATTCGTGTGTAGAACAGACTGCCACCTCGCGAACAGATTTCATTCATTTTTCCATTTCCACCTCTCAAAATTGGGAATAATGATGGATATAAATTATTTAAATATTATATTTATAACATATTTATACCTATAGAGTAATGTTATCATATATAGCTTTTTTACTTTATATTCATAGTGGATATAACAACGCCACTCTTTTGTATGGCGAACTACCACCTCATGTAACGATGTGATTTGTTTTTCACTAACTCTTCACATGGAAGTTAATAATGATAAATATGTGTTATATAAATGAAATATGTATGATATTAATGACATATTTGTTGTACCCCTCGTACCCCTCAAGGTTTGATTTTCATGATCACAATCACCCTCTTATTTATCTAATTTTATTTCAAGTGTTTTTGGATGATAGGAATCATTTCAGGTTACCAAGGAATTGGGCCAAGCAAGCTGAAGTGGAAAAGGAACAAAAGTGGACTGAAAATCAGTCCACCGGCCAACCGATGGAAGACCACCGGCCAGCCGATGGAGGACTGGACAAGAGGCATTCCTCTGTCCAGACCACCGGCCAACCGGTGTCACACCAGCGGCCAGCCGGTGGCACCCAGCAGAATAGTGTTTGCTACTGCCTCACCACCGGCCAACCGGTGGCCACCTCACCGGCCAGCCGGTGGAGCCCAGACAAAATGGAAAGCTACTGTCTTGCCACCGGCCAACCGGTGGCCTCCTCAACGGTCAGCCGGTGGTGCCTGGACAGAACCATCCACCCATCTCCAAGGCACTGGCCAACCGGTGGCCCTGTACCGGTCAGCCGGTGGAGGCAGTCAAACTAGCCGTTGGGCTTTTGACCAGCCTGTCCACTTGGCCTCCAACGGCTCCGAAAGCCTCTCCAATGGCTCCAAAGGCCTCCAACGGCCATTTGAGGGTTCCCCCTCTATAAATAAAGGACCTTGAAGCCCCGGAAACACAAGGAAGCCCACGGACACATTTTTGATCATTTGGCGAACCTCCGGCGAATTCTTCCAAGGGAACCCCACTTTCTCCAACGCACTTCCACAATCAATGAGCTTCATAAAAGAAGCTTGGGATCGCTCTTCATCAACTCCCATCAATCCATTTGGCGCCCAAGACTTCTCCAATACGGTTTTTATTGTTTTATTTATTTTGAGCTTTATTTTGGGTTTGTGCCTACAAACCCCACCTCTTTCTCTCATCCTCTCTTTTGGGTTCTCACACCACCTTCAAGGTGTGAAGAGGTTAGTCAAGCCTTACCTTTCAAAAGGCTTGAGTCAAAGGTGAGCTAGCCTTCACCCGTAAAAAGGCTAGTGGGTTTCTTGCTCAAACCATTAAAAAGCAAGCTGTAATAGGTGAGCTAGCCTTCACCTGTAAAAAGGCTAGTGGGTTTCTTGCTACAACCATTGAAAAGCAAGCGGTAGTAAGTCTCTCAACGGTTGAGTTGGGAGCGGAGACGTAGGCCGGGTTTTTGGCCGAACTCCGTTATCAATTCTTGTGTCTTGCCTCTTTATTTCCGCTGCACTTTCAACTTTGATTTTTAATTTGTTAATTAATTTTTAAAAGGAAATTCACCCCTCTCTTGCCATCACTTCCTTTCTTTCTCCGCCCAACAATTGGTATCAAAGGCAAAATTTGTGTAATACCCTAACCGGTTACAAATTCAAAGATCCATTGTGATGGCTTCAACCTCTTTCGCCCCCGAAGGCTATTCATTGGGTCGTGCTCCATTTTTTGATGGAACCGACTATACTTATTGGAAAACCCGCATGACCGCTTTTCTTAGAAGCATAGGTTATCCCATTTATAAAATTTTCATGCAAGGTTACACTCTTTCCTCTCCCGATGAATCCAAATGGACTCAAGCCGATATTAAAAATTTCGACCTTGATGGCAAAGCCATGAACGCTCTACATTGCGGCCTTGATCGTAATGAGTTCAATCGAGTTTCCACATGCACCTCCTCACATGAAATCTGGAAAATTTTGGAGGTTACCCATGAGGGGACCAACAAAGTGAAGGATACTCTATTGGACATGTTTCGTCAAGATTTTGAGTCTTTTTCCATGCATCCTTCTGAATCTATTTCTGATATGTTTACTCGATTTACTGACGTTTTCAATGGTAGAAAATCTCTTGGAGATAATATTTCTGCAGAAACTATGGTGAAGAAGATCCTATGGATCCTACCAAGCTCATGGGCACCAAAGGTGACGGCAATCCAAGAAGCAAAGGACATAAAGAACATGCCGGTAGAAGAGCTCATCGGATCTCTCATGACTTACGAGATCACCATGAGGAGGCAATCTGAAAAGGAAGGCAAACCGATCAAAACTCCAAAGAACATCGCCTTCAAAGTTCAAGAAGAAGAAAGCTCCTCCTCCTCATCATCATCCTTTTCAAGCGGTGACTCCGAAATGAAGAACCTTGCCCGCAAGATGCACAAGTTCATGAAGAAACACAAGAAGAAGAAATCCCGCAAGGCTCAACCTAACGACAAATCCAAGCCCAAGGTAAAATGTTACGGGTGTGGCGAGAAAGGCCATTACAAGCCCGATTGCCCACTCAACAAGAAAAAGGCCAAGCAAAAGGAGAAGAAGAAGGCATTCAAAGCCACATGGAGTGATAGCTCCACATCTTCCTCCCCCTCCTCAAGCAACAACGGTAACAAATTCCTAATGGCATTTCATGAGGTAACTTCTTCCGACTCCTCTTCCTCTTGTTCTTCAAATTCAAATTCTTTTAATCACATGTCTTATGAGGATCTCCAACATGCTAGAGATCAATTTGAGGAAGGTTTTCACGAACTTTCTTCCAAATTTGTTTCTTTAAAAAAAATTCAAAAAACTCTCTTCCGAAAAAGAACAACTTCTCAAAGAGAAGGAAGAGTTGACCCTCAAAATCCAAAACCTTCCCGTTGTTGATTCCATGGAATCAACCATCAAAGATCTAAGGGAGACTCTAGCTAAGTTCACCCAAGGGGAACAAAATCTGAACAATTTGCTAGGTTCCCAACGTATATCTAGAACCACCCAAGGGCTTGGCTATTCCAAGAAAGCTTCCTCTTCCCATGCACCCACTATTTTTGTAAGGGGGAGCTCTCAATTTAAATTTTGCAATTATTGTAAAAAACCCGGGCACATAATCTATGAGTGCAATTGCAAAAATTCCCGGTATGGCCGCCCCAAGTCTATTGTCTTAAATAATTAATATTTTAGGATAAGACATGCCACTAGACAAGTATGGATTGAAAAATCCCTTCTAGCGAGTCTCTCCGGGCTAAAATTTGTCTCGGTTTGATAATCCTATCCCCGGTGTTTTTGTTGTTTTTATTTAGGGGGAGTTAGGATTGTTTAAGCCCTTTTGATTTCAATTTCAAAACTTTTTATTCAAACTTTCAATTACAACAATTGGTATGGATTGAAAAATCCCTTTTAGCCTTTTTACTTTCAATTCAAACCTTCTTTTTCAACTCTTGGTATCAAATTTTTTCAATTCAAATTTTTCATTTCAATTTTCATTCAAAACTTTCAATTCAAACTGTTATTCAGTTTTCATTCAAAACTTTCAATTCAAACTGTTATTCAATTTTCATTCAAAACTTTCAATTCAAACTGTTATTCATTTTTTATTCAAAACATTCAATTCAAACTGTTATTCATTTTTTATTCAAAACTTTCAATTCAAACTGTTATTCAATTTTTCATTCAAAACATTCATTTCAAATTTTTGATTCAAAAATTTCAATTCAAATTTCAAAAATTTCAATTGGTTTAAAACCTCTCGTTTCCCTCAATCAAGTTTTATGCCCCGTGCTATTTTGATAATCACAAAGGGGGAGAAATTCTTGATTGATTGGGGGAAAAATCTTTTAAAGCATGCCTTTCATTTCAGTTTTTACATTGTTTGTTTTGGTGATTGTGATCATCAAAATAGGGGGAGATTGTTGTACCCCTCGTACCCCTCAAGGTTTGATTTTCATGATCACAATCACCCTCTTATTTATCTAATCCTCTTTCAAGTGTTTTTGGATGATAAGAATCATTTCAGGTTACCAAGGAATTGGTCCAAGCAAGCTGAAGTGGCAAAAGAACAAAAGTGGACTGAAAATCAGTCCACCGGCCAACCGATGGAAGACCACCGGCCATCCGATGGAGGACTGGACAAGAGGCATTCCTCTGTCCAGACCACCGGCCAACCGGTGTCACACCAGCGGCCAGCCGGTGGCACCCAGCAGAATAGTGTTTGCTACTGCCTCACCACCGGCCAACCGGTGGCCACCTCACCGGCCAGCCGGTGGAGCCCAGACAAAATGGCAAGCTACTGTCTTGCCACCGGCCAACCGGTGGCCTCCTCACCGGTCAGCCGGTGGCGCCTGGACAGAAGCATCCACCCATCTCCAAGGCACCGGCCAACCGGTGGCCCTGTACCGGTCAGCCGGTGGAGGCAGTCAAACTAGCCGTTGGGCTTTTGACCAGCCTGTCCACTTGGCCTCCAACGGCTCTGAAAGCCTCTCCAACGGCTCCAAAGGCCTCCAACGGCCATTTGAGGGTTCCCCCTCTATAAATAAAGGACCTTGAAGCCCCGGAAACACAAGGAAGCCCACGGACACATTTTGGATCATTTGGCGAACCTCCGGAAAATTCTTCCAAGGGAACCCCACTTGCTCCAACGCACTTCCACAATCAAGGAGCTCCATAAAAGAAGCTTGGGAGCGCTCTTCATCAACTCCCATCAATCCATTTGGCGCCCAAGACTTCTCCAATACGGTTTTTATTGTTTTATTTATTTTGAGCTTTATTTTGGGTTTGTTCCTACAAACCCCACCTATTTCTCTCATCCTCTCTTTTGGGTTCTCACACCACCTTCAAGGTGTGAAGAGGTTAGTCAAGCCTTACCTTTCAAAAGGCTTGAGTCAAAGGTGAGCTAGCCTTCACCCGTAAAAAGGCTAGTGGGTTTCTTTCTCACACCATTAAAAAGAAAGCTGTAATAGGTGAGCTAGCCTTCACCTGTAAAAAGGCTAGTGGGTTTCTTGCTACAACCATTGAAAAGCAAGCGGTAGTAAATCTCTCAACGGTTGAGTTGGGAGCGGAGACGTAGGCCGGGTTTTTGGCCGAACTCCGTTATCAATTCTTGTGTCTTGCCTCTTTATTTCCGCTGCACTTTCAACTTTGATTTTTAATTTGTTAATTAATTTTTAAAAGGCAATTCACCCCCCCCCCCTCTTGCCATCACTTCCCTTCTTTCTCCGCCCAACAATATTTATCATTCATCAAATATATAATTTTATTTTAATTCTTACCTTTTCACTCACTAAAATCTAGTGACGTCATTTGTCTATGTGTGGACTACCGCCTTCATGAAGTGATGTGACTCTCTTTCAATAAAAAAACACATGGATGAAATGTATAAGTATATTTAATGAAAAAAATATGTTAATTATTATATTATCATCCTTTATTAGGACAATATATTACTTACCTCCTTCACATCATGATCATTCAAAAAATGAAAACACTACTCAAGCGTACGTACAACAGACCGTCTCCAGGATCATAACATACTTTGTTTATCAGAAACATCATTTGGAGTGGTATTAAAAGTATAATATATTTATAAATATTATAAATCTATTATTATTATCCTAGATATAATTGAACCACGATCAATTTCATATGAACAAATATTAAAAATAAAAACATATAGGAAAAATAAAGCAATTATTACCTGGAACGTAACTTCAATAATGAATTATTAATAAATCAGTAACAACAGGACATAAGTAAATCATATATTCTATACAATATTTTATTATGGTATTCTAATATATTTATAATAAAATTATATTTATTGTACATAATTTTCAGAAGTGTATGACGGAAGTCAAGACTTATGGTAAGGGATTTCTATATCACTTTTATCTTCATTGAGACAAATTCCATATTCATTATATATTTCTTTTTTGTTGTGTATATAATGAACATTAATTTTTTTTATTATTATGATAATGATAATTATTGGTATTTACATATCAATTATAAGATCTTATTTAAAATTATTTATAGTTCAAAAGTTACAAAGGTGGTACGGGATTTTTGTCTCAAATTACCTTCTTTGGGACATAAGTTATGTTATACACCTATCTTCTTCTATGAGGTGTATATACTGCCTATTTTAAATTTTATATAATTTATATTCTTATTTTTAGTATATTTAATATTTCATTTTATTTAATTATTTTATTGGTTTTATGATTCAATGTTATCAAATTTGTAAGAGTTTTATGTCACAACTCATTATTTATTTGGATTGTCTATGAACAATTCTCCGGAGATGAAATATTATGATCCATATCTCAATAAGCTCATAAATTCTATTATAATATATTTACTTAATAATGATTCTATTTTTATATCATTTGTCTATATTTATGTACTCAAGAGTTCAAAAATACTGTTTTTAATAAAAATCTTCTTTTCAGTTAGAAACACTTTTTCTTCCTAAACCGTTTTTTCAAAAAATATACCCAAAACTATTTTTAACATTTCTAAAATGATTTATTAAAGAAATTTATTTATATGTTTAATTTTTTACAAATTTGTTTGACCATAATAATAATGTCTTTTTCAAGAAAATACTTGTTTTTTACTTTACCATAAATATGAAAAGAATATTTATTTTTTATATTTATTGTAAGGAAAAATATTTCTCAATATAAAGACCTCTAATTAATTTTAAAATTCCGTATATATGTTTCAAATATATTTACAAAGAAATTTTTTCCCTTTATATTTGGGAATCATTTTTTAAATTCTAAAAAAAATGTATTCAAAGTGAAAAGGACTTTGAAAATGTTTTATTTTTTGAAAAGTTTTTTCTATAAAGAAAGGATATATTCCTCATTAAATTTTTTAAATTATTATTAAATAATGTTTTATATTTTTTAATTTTTAATTTCAAATAAAAATGAATTTAAAATTTTTTTATAAGGTTTAGATTTTAAAAAATAATTTTCAATGAAGATTTATTTTCCTCAAGAAATATGTCTCTTTTCAAAATAATATTCCATCTATGATGACATCTTTTAATGATATTTTTTATAGGGGATAAAATCAAAAGATAGAATTATTTTATTTTCTATGAATGGTTAATGTTTATTATGAAAATATTTTTATGAAACCTGTTTATAATCCTCATGTTAAACCATGATGAAAAGTTTATGAAACCGAGTTCTTTTCATGGATTATTTTATAATGAAATAATGAAGTGAGTATAAAATATATCACTTTTCTATAGTTTATGACATGATGAAATCTTAATGAAACCCATTTCATTTAATAGTTTATGAGATGAAAAAATTATAATATTGTGAAACTTATATATATGAACTTAATTATGAGATGGGTGAGACCTATATCTGCATGCACCTTATTGGGTAAATATTTATATATCCTGAGACAGATATAACCAGAATGAGGAGTATACCTAGTTTAGTAAGTGACTTTGAATGTCATGTTGGTATTGGGAGTGAACCTATAATACTATGATGGCTTGGGGAGTCAACCCATTCCACTATGATATCCTTGAATATAAACCTTTGATACATTGAAAATGAGTTTTTATTATTATGTGTCTACAAAAATTCCATGTTATTTGTCAATTATATTATCTTAGGGATCATTGTATTTTATTAATTTATAATTTATTCTTTATGAACTTCCAATAATTAATCCATGACTAAATATTATGATAATTTATATGAAGGTTATGGTTTTCATATGGTATTCTCATGTTCTCATACCCAAATGTTCATGTTATGATTATATATCTCCCTTGTTTACCCTCACTATGCCTTAGAGCTCACCCTTCTTATGTTTCCTTTCCTCATGTTGTGAAGAATGGTTTTAAGTAGGTTAAATTTGTTAAGTGTACTAAAGGGGAGGTTATTTTGGTGATTATTGAATATATTTCAACAAATCAGAATATTATGTTCCTATTCTGTGAATACACTAAGATATTATAATTATTAGGTGTGTGTTTGTGTAATATAATGAATAGTCATATAAAAATATGTAATATTTATGCATCAAATTCCTAGTTCACTATAGTTTTTTATGAAATCATATGTATATTTTTACTTTATAAACTTGGTTAAAAACATTTGGAGGATTATTATGGATATTTATAAGGATATTTATAGGGATATCTTTATCTGTAAATCTAAATATGGGTCAAATCATAGAAAATGTCCTATAATTTTGGTGAGGTATAGAGAGAGTAATTTCAAATAAATTACATCCTTAACTATACACTAAGTGGATTTACAGAAGGTATAGAGGTACCTAAGGGTAATAACTCCAAAAGGGAACATTGATATGGACTCAATAATCTCTGGGGGTATTTTAAAGGGCCTTCCTATACAACTCGTATGAACTCATGAGGGATATGATTTGGAAATTCAAATACTCTTTGTGAACTATAATTAATGATTTAAAAACATATTGACTATAAATAGCCTTGTATAAACCTAGGCTGTCATATATTAAAAATAAGGTGCCATGATTTATATATAATATACATGATTTTTCATTATTATTTTCTTTCCCACTATAACAGTTATTACACACACTATGTTTTTTGTTTTTATTCATTGGATGGAACCAAAATAAACTAGGTTATCAAAGAATGCGATGGATTATTTTCTGATGATAAGACAAATGGGATGATGAAAAGAGTGATGGAGGTTTTACTTATGCATAACCAGCTTTCATAGTGTATGATTAACAAAATACACCTTAACCAATTGTTGGACTCTCCAAAGATGAGAGGGATATATTTTTCTAAGAGTATGAGTTATATAAACCATGGTGAGAATAATATTCAGTTTTTTATATGTTAAGAAAGTGGGAAGACGCAATCAATGGAATATTTTAGAGGAACCATAATATCTTTTGAGTGTATAAAATATGGACAACAATAAAGTTATTTTATAGGAAAAATAAAAAAAATTGTTAAACCATTGGATGATAATAATAGTCTCCATAATATATCTTCAATGGTTGACTGTTTCAAATGTTGAAAATATGGTAATTATGAAAATGGATATCCTATAGAAAAATATCATGAAGTGAATAAGTAATTTTGTATGAGTAATGGTTTTTCAAATTAATAATGAAAAGAATATGATTGATATATTAAAGGAAATAGTTCTTAAGGAATAAGATGATAAAGAGTATATAATGTTCTGTAAAGGAATTGGTATTATTGAAGTATTTATGTATTGAAATTAAATAATTATGAATTATATATGGATTGTTCAGCATCATTTTTTCTTTGAGGATATAAAAGAATATGTGTAATAATGTTGATGGCCTAGAAAATTTATTTAATAAAAATGTGATATTTTGATTTAGGGAAGATAACCCCATATATATTCTTTATATTGTGAAACTAGTGTTTACTTTGAATAAATAGGTGATTGTTTTGAATAAGGAAAAATAGACTGTATTAATAACAATGGAACTCATTAATGTATTTTAAACAAAGTGGTATGTTCTATTATTTATGGAGTTTAAATAAATATTGGATTTTTGAAATATATTTAATAATATATGGTTCTATTCAATTAATGAGGAGGTATATATTTTTTAATGAATGTTGTTTTGGTAGTTCTATTTATTTTCATAATCCATGAAAATATAGAAATAATGTATTCAAATTTTTGTTATGTTACAGTCATGATCAACTTTATGTTAATTAAAGTATTAATATTTAGTTTAATTTGGTAAATATAGTGAATATATTTTCAAATTTTGGAATTTTTGAAGGGTAAAAAGTATAACTATTCATGGAATGGTTTATATTGATCATTGGACAATGATTTATAGATTTATGTATTAAATAGCCATATAATGTTTTATTTGTATTGGATAACATGTGATAACCATTTTGTTTTGATGATTACAAAAGATCTATGGAATGAATTATCATTATATTTAAGGATATTATGATCTACTAGCGCTTTAGTAATAACAGATTCACCTTCATTTCATAGAGTATGAGATTATGTGGAAATTGATCAAGGAAAACCCTAAGGGAGATATTATTCTTATGAAATATAATTAAATGAAATAAGTATATATTATCCTAAAATAAAATTTTATACTATTACCATCATTTATGATGATATCAATGACCTTTTTTACACCTTTTTAGTTTATGGTTTTGTGGATGTTAACATTCTTCGGATCTCTCACATTATTGTGATCAATTATATCAATCCCATTTAATAATATTGTTGTATTTTCTTTCACATCAAAATAATCAATTCCAACCTATGTTCTCTTATATATAAATCAAGTAATGATTTAGTTTATTTTTCTAACTTTCCCTTTTTAATAGAATTTATATTATTCCTTTGTATGAATTTGGTTTCTAAGAAATAATTTTCAAATGTTAATCCTTTGATGACAGAGAATAATTTTACAAGTGAACTTAATTTCAAGGGGGTATACTATAACATCCTAAGATATTATGGAATTTTTTTAAATTATTTTAATTGTTTAAAATTTCATACAATATAAAAAACACTAAGTTTAGAATGTGTTACATCCCATAATGGTTTTTTATACCGTCCATGACAAGTGCCACTAAGATTTAGTGACCCATGAAATAATATTACATGACTCTTACAACCAATCTATTAAATTTGAAAATGTAAATTGTGTTAAATTAATTTTAAAATAAAAATATATATTTATAACACAATTTAAATTTATATAAATATTATTATAAATTATCAATAATTCTTTAGTATGGTTATTTTATTTATGAAAAATATGCTTCCTTTAAAATATATTTTTATGAATTTTTGTAGGAAATTTTTTTAATTAATTTATATATATTTTAAATAAACTATTTTATGAAATTAATTTAATTTTTTAAATCATCATTTCAAAATTATCTTAGAGTTAATTTATGATAATTTTCCAAAAAAAATTAATTTTCAATGAATATTCAAATATGCCAAATTTTAATTAAAATTGACATCTTATTTCAATTATTTATAATGCTTAGTTATGTTTTAAAATGGTTTTAAAGTATAATTAGTTTAATTATATATATATTAATCCAATTCTTGTAATTTTAATAAATTTTATATTGAAATTGGATATAAAACTTTACAAAATTTTGAAATATTTCTATTTGAAAACATTCTTTATCGTCATGTATATAAGATTAACTTCCAAATATATTTTAATTTTTATATGAATTGAATTTGGAAAATTTTATTCCATATGGGGAATAAAAATAAATTATATTATCTAATAATTTTTGCTTAATATTTGAGAAAAGTCAATAGTGAAACTGTAAAAATCAATTACTATAGTTAAAGTAAAAATTGGTTTATCAGGGGATTAACATAAAATATAATTATTAACATTACCTAATAACTTGTATAAAATAAATTTTCTATCCATATATAAAAACTATAATCTCTGTGACTCTATAATAATTTATTTTGGATCCTTATGGGATGAGAAAAATGTGGGTACACATTTTTTTTTCAAAAAATAACATGTGTGCTACTCACCTTACTTATAAATGACCACCACTCACCTCTATTCTTCACTCCATCAAACGATTTTTATTTCATAAAATTAAAGAATAAATAAATTAAATAATTACCCCATATAATCTAAGATACATTTTTATAGTAAATTTTAAATAGTTTCTCCCTATTCATATTTAGTACCCATTTATTTTGAGTGGAATTATTTTTCAGATGAAGATGAAGTGAATGATGAAATAGAAGAACGATGTGTGTGTCTCGTTGAAGGGAAAATTGGTTTAGATGAGGATGGTGGAACTGAGATACTTTTAAAATCAGAAATAATTTTTGAAGATAAAATTAAAGATGAACCACATCCTGAGATTAAAATTCAACAACTAGTGGAGGTTCCTTGTGGAAATAAATTATTAGGAATTTCATTTACATTTTATTCCCACTTCAAATGGATCATTAAAATATTAAACTTGTGGAGGGGAATCTGAAGAAATATGAATATAGAAGATTCTATATGTTTCGTGAGCTATGGAATATTAGAGAAAATTCATTTTTATGGTTCATGAAGAAGAAACCACCCCCACCTTTTGATTGGGGATAATTCACTGCAACTGCCTAACTAGGGGAAGTGAAATCCTATCACCCACTTGGGATTCATATTATATCTTTTCCCTTCCCTTTATTTTTTTCTATATTTCCTTTCTTTTAATAAAATTTTGATACATTGTTTGTATTTTCTAAATCATTCCATGTTATAAAATATATGATGGTAGCTCAATGCTTCTATTTCTCAATAAAAGCCAATTTGTGTCTTTCCTTCTTAATTTTTTTCATATATTATATTTTTTACTCACATTTTTCCTAAAATAAATAAATAATTTCGACATTTTACAAATTAATTGAGGGGGCAGAATATGCTAGGTTGTTATGTATTTTGTGTGTTTTATATTAAATTTATTTTTGTTTTATTTCAGATTTTGTATTAAAAAAACATGTGAGATTCAAAGTAATATTCATTTTCAATTTATTTTTTTCAATGGATGGAACCAACATTATTCATGAAACAAAGATTAAATTATTATTGAAATGTTCTTTTTTCTGGATTCAATTTGTCGAAATTAATGAAAATCCTATTGAATTTTGAATTTCATGCCATGAATGATGTAAAATATTGAAAATCTCTTTCCTATGAGGAGTATGAACTAATTTTTTATCATTTTCACATTTACCCCTTCAAGAATGACCCAAAAAAATTAACCATAAATTATATTTTTCTATCAAAAAAGTGTGAGCATTAAATAAGTTGTGTTCAAAATGATTGAGGTAATTTGTTTATTATTTAAATGCCCATTTTCATGATTATCATTTTAAATTCTAGGCTACAAAATACAATTTACCATTGCTAACCCTTAGTGTCCATGTAGTGTATGTTAGACAGCCATATTACAAGTTGTTTTCCCTATTCAACCTGCTCTAGAAGTACAGTACATGATTTTAGTAAATAATAAGTATGTGGGAGATTCTTTGTGGTGTGATACAAAATTTTTTTCTCAATAATGTTGAAATTAAAACTTTGAATAGATTTTTATAATGATAAAAATAATTTACTGAAAGTTGTTCCCAATAAGAGATTTCAAGGGAAATGGAGTAGTGCCTTCCTGGAGCTCCCAAAGAACTAAAATTGATCCTTTTTGGAGCATTGAATAAAATCTGAAATTTTGAGAAGAAATTATTATGCCATTTTTTCATATTTAGATAAGTTGTTTGATGTAAATTTAAATAAATTTTGGATTTTTTCGGAGCTTCATTTATTCCATGAATAAATATAAGAAGTCCCTGCTTGCGAAGAAACTGAAATTATGCAATTTTTCTTCAATAAAGAGAAAAACCATATCTTTCTACCTCTAATTTTTCACATTTGAAAACCCAACAACCGTAAAACCTCAAAACAAACCTTAATAAGTACTTATAATGTATAAAATTATTTTACTCAATTGGATGCAGATTTATAAATTTTTTAAGCCTCTGGAGACCCTTTCATTTATTTAGATGAGAAAAGCTTTGTTCCAAATCAAAATCATGTGTTCAAATGGAAAACCTGAGGTAGGAAAACATGTGGAAGGAGGACTGAATGAAATGGGAATGGATTGATTAAACATAATGAATAATTTTGAATTAAATTTGTTTAAGTGTCCTGATTAGTTTGGGGTCTTGATTTTGAGCTTGTTATTTTCATGGACACAAGTTTTGAATTTCTATTGGAAATATATTTTGAGTGCTCATTCATTTGGGAGTCCATATAATAAGTGTGGGGGAATTGATTGAGTTAATATTTTCAATATATTTTATTTGAATTTAAATTATTCAAACGTCGAAATATTTTCATTTTATGTTAAATTTAATTATTTTTTTAATTTTTAAGAATTTTGAGCTTAATTGTGAAAATGAACTAATTCATGAATTTTAATAATTTTTAATCAGTTTTTTTTATAATAAATTTTTTTATAATTCTGAAATTTTTTATATTCCTTTTTTATATGAACCCTATACTAGTGGGAATAAACTTTTCTAACTGGTCCAAGTGATGAATCATCCATTTGGAGGCCAAAAAAATCATTCAAATTGGAAAATGTGTTTTCAAAATGAATTGAATATCCTTCAATAAATGAGTCATAAATAATACTATAAGACTCCAAATGAAATGATTCTACCTAGATGTTACATAATAATAAATAAACACATTAAAGAAAAAAATAAATGGAAAATTGGATCATTGTGGAAGCCTATGAATAAGTCAAAATAAAGAACATAAAAGGTTTCCTTAAGGCAGAAAATGGTGCCTTCAGTAATTAAATCATATATTTCTTACAACTGTCCAAATCATGTATAAATTAAATGTTCTATTGAGGATTAAATTTAAAAAAAAATCTCCATAATCCACCAAAGGGATATTTAGCCTTGATAAGGCCCAAAATAGATGATAATATTAGGAAATCAGATTTTGGATAGCACCCAGGACACACCTTTTCCCTTTATATTTACAACTTCACTTCCATTTTAAGGGATAATTGGTTTTAAGGAGGGTGATATTTTGGATAATACAATATGTAGAAGATGATAATTACATGAAGTGATTAATCCATGTGAGATAATATCCAATTGCTAGTGGGCAGCAAATATCTTAGGACATTTCTTCTTTTGAGTTTTTGTTTCTCATTGTAAACTCTTTTCATTTGAATCATACAGGAAGTTGTTTTCTTGAATGAAGGTGGTAGCTTTCAGTCTGGTTTTCAATTTCTTATATTTTTTATTTACTTCTTAGAAACTTTTTAATATGAAATATTTTTCTTGTTTTTTATACTAATTTAGGTTAGGTCTCCATATTGAGCATAACAAGTTCAACTACTTTCGATTGCTCAGAGGTATTTAGAAAATCAGATAACATTCATAAGTAGATAAAAACACATATTTGATGTCTTTATCTGTTTTAGTGTCAAAATAGGTGTATACCTTGGGGTATTGAGGTTTAAATTGGGCAATTTAATTTGAATACATTTTCAATAATGATAAAGGGACTATCCAAAGATCGAATTTCTTCCACTACTTCCTTATTTATCCTATCTTTTTCAAACTGGTTTTCTTCTAATTTACAATCCCTAACATTAATATATTTTATTAATCTGTTTGGTTTCATTTAAAATTTTCTAATTAATTTTAATACATACTTTTGGTTCTGAATTTTAACAAAAACAAATTAAAAAGTGACAATGTGATAACATAGTCGGAAACCTCATTATGATACAACCTTGTAGTCACCATTGTGTTACACTTTAAGGAGAAAATATTTACTATAGTTTCAAAAAAAATACCATTATTAGGAAGAATCATTCTGTTTAATTATTTGGGAAGATCTAGGTTTTATTGTTTCAAGATTACTCAATTTTTAACTCATGTTCAAGTCACTTCGTGTTGAGGTAGTTATTATAATCCTATATAGATCTAAACCATTCATCCCAATAAATATTCTCTTTTATTTTATCTTCATTAATTTTTCATTATTATTTCAAAAATTTATTACGATATTTTATTCTCTTCTCTTTAACCTCTAAATGGAAATCATTAACATTCATGGGTGTTTTTATAATTTTATTAGTTAATCGGTCAATTCTTCAAGAAAATGTTCTATAAAATATTTCTCTAAATCATTTCATTTAAATTAATATTCAATCATGTATATCTTTTCATTTCAATTTAATATTAATTATTCTTTTACATCCACCAGGCCTATGATATTAACTCACTCACTTAACCTCTTATCTAGTGTATGCTCAATTACATCAATTTCATAATTTAGATATACTATATCATTATAAAGTATCCAGATAAAATCATTTCTAAGAGTGATTAATTCAAAAATTTATTTCATTATTTTCCTTTGGAATATAGTGTAAAAATACTAACATTTTTTAATAGACTCTTTCTCCTCATAATCCCCACTACTCAAATTAATCTCTTCAAAAGGACCAATTTCACTATATTTGAAAGATGTTCCCTTGAAAATACGATTATATTCAAAATAACATTGATCATTATTGTCCATTGAAAAAAATTACTTATTTTTTAATCATTTACTTCTGTTAAATATAATTTTAATTAATACCACACAACTATTTTCAGCAGAAATAACTTCACTTCCCTTTATTTGAGGAAAAACAAAATATTCCTAAAATATTCAATTCATAGGTAACATATTTAGATATTTTTTTCTAAATTAATTTAAATTATTTATATATTATTCATTTTAAATAATAAAAAATGTTTCTTTAATTATCTTCTACAACTACTCTTTAAAAGAGTTCTTGACACGTGACACTAAGCTTCAACGGACCATAAAATAATATTATATCTATCTTATAACCTATCTATTAAAATAGAAGGTATGAATAATATTTAATAAATCATAAAATTACATATAAATAACATTATTCATACAAATTTATTTATGAATTCAAATTAAATAATTAATAAATGTTTTTCTAATTAATTATATTCATCAAAATTTTAGTTTTTTTAAAAAAAAATTATTTTTTTATGAGAAACTATTATAATTAATCTAAATGGATTTTAGAAAATTTATTTCAAAAAATTTACTTCATTTTTTAAATAATTATATTGAAATTAAAACATAATTAATCTTTGATATTGTTTAGAATATATTTATTTTTCAGTGAATATTGAAAAAATATGCATTTTTGTAAAATTATAAAAAAATTTAAATATATTCAATTATTTAAATTAAATATAATTTTTTAAAGTTACATAAGTATTAATTATTTATAGTAAATAGAATAAACTACTTTTTTTCAAATTTATATTTTATTTTAGTAAATGATTATTTTTTAGTTTAGAAAAAGGTCTTTTTCCAAAATCTATTTTAAAATGTATAATGTTTCTCCATTTTGAATATTTAAACTAATCCTTAATGAGGAATTTTTAATTAAAATATATAGATTATATATCAATAATATTTAGTTTATATCCATAAAAATATTATTATTAGACACATAGTTAATAATAAATCATCATATGCATGATAAATACATACCTCGAAAACCCACATTTTCATTTTATCTATGAGTTCTGTTTCAAATTTCTTTTTTTACAGTTTTATAAAATTTATTTGAAAATATTAACTAAATTTTTCATATCATGATTTCAAAATTATATGAGGGTGATTTTTTTAGAATTTTTGGAATAGAGTACTTATTTTATAAATAGTGAAAAATTCTGAATTACAATTGAAAACATCAATTTAATTTAAATTATTTATAAAGATAAATTATATTTAATTTTTGTTTTAAAGTAATATTTGTTCAATTATAAAATCATTTATCTAATTTAGGTAATTTTAATCAATTTCATTTTGAAATTGGTTATAAAAACTTTATAAACATTTGACCATTTTATCATTGAAAACACGCTTTCTCTTCACGTCTACGGGATTAATTTGAAATTAAACTTTTTCTATAATGTGAAATGAATTTGGAATATTTCATTTTATATTTGTAATATGTATAATTTATATTATATAATAATTTTGAGTAAATTTTTGACAAAAATTAATAGTGAAAATAGTACAAATTAATTATCGTGATTAATGTAAACATTAGTTTACTGGGGGTTAAACTAAAATTATAATGGGTAAAATTTAAAAACAAACAAGTATAAAATATATTTTTTGGTTATAGTTATATAATATAATTCATAATTCAAAATAATACTCTATTTTGGTGGCTTTTTTTAAAAGAAAATTGTCGGTACACCTTTTTCTTTCAAAAAAATGTACAAGTGTGCCACTCACCTGACTTATAAGAGAACACCCCCAATCCTCTATTCTTCACACCATAATATGATTTTGGTTCAGATATTACCTACATAAATAACTTCCCAACTTACCTAAATGCATCTTAGAAACCTTTTTCGGGCATAAAGACATCATAGGAATGATTTTTGTGAAAATCTAAGGAGGTGACTCGAATGATAAGTAATATTCTTCAACGAGTGTTTTTATTTTATTTCTTCCTCGAGTTCCTTAAATTTATATTAAAACGTAATAACATAATAACATTATTATATTAAATATACTTATATTGTGATATGTTAATTGAATTACCAAAATCCATCTTCACATTTATCAAATGGGTTATGAAATCATCATTTGTGTGTAGAACAGACTGCCACCTCGTGAACAGATTTCATTCATTTTTTCATTTCCACCTCTCGAAATTGGGAATAATGATGGATATAAATTAATTAAATACGATATTTATAACATATTTATACCTATTTAGTAATTATATCATATATACCTTTTTTTACTTTATATTCCATAGTGGATATAACAACTCCACTCTTGTATGGCGAACTACCACCTCATGTAACGATGTGATTTGTTTTTCACTAACTCTTCACATGAAAGTTAATAATGATAAATATGTGTTATATAAATGAAATAAGTATGATATTAATGACATATTTATCATTTTAAAATATATAATTCTATTTTAATTCTTACCTTTTCACTCATTAAAAGCTAGTAACGCCGTTTGTCAATGTGTGGACTACCGCCTTCATGAAGTGATGTGACTCTATTTCAATCAGCAAAACAAATGGATGAAACGTATAAGTATATTTAATAAAAAATATGTTAATTATTTATTATTATCATTTATTAGGATAATATATTACTTACCTCCTTCACATAATGATCATTCAAAAAATGAAAACATTACTCATGCGTACGTACAGCTGACCGTCTCCACAATCATAACATACTTTGTTTATCAGAAAAAATCATTTGGATTGGTCTTAAAAGTATAATATATTTATAAATATTATAAATATATTATTATTATCCTTGAAATAATTGAACCATGATCAATTTAATATGAATAAATATTAAAAATAAAAACATATAGGAAAAATAAAGCAATTATTACCTAGAACGTAACTTCAATAATGAATTATTAATAAATCAGTAACAACAGGACATAAGTAAATCATATTTTCTATGATATATTTTATTATGGTATTCTAATATATTTATAATAAAATTATATTTATTATACATAATTTTTGAAGTGTATGACGGAAGTCAAAACTTATGGTAAGGGATTTCTATATCACTTTTATTTTCTTTGAGACAAATTCCATATTTACTATATATTTCTTTTATGTTGGGTATATAATGATCATAAATTTATTTTATTATTATCCTAATGATAATTATTGGTATTTACATATCAATTATAAGATCTTATTTAAAATTATTTATAGTTCAAAAGTTACAAAGGTGGTGTGGGATTTTTGTCTCAAATTACCTTCTTTGGGACATAAGTTATGTTATACACCTATTTTCTTCTATGAGGTGTATATACTGACTATTTTAAATTTTATATAATTTATATACATATTTTTAGGATATTTAATGTTTCATTTTATTTAATTAATTAATTGGGTTTATGATTCAATGTTATCAAAGTTGTAAGAGTTTTATGTCACAACTCATTATTTATTTGGGTTGTCTATGAACAAGTCTATGGAGATGAAATATTATGATCCATATCTCAATATGCTCATAAAATCTTTTATAATATAGTTACTTAATAATGATTCTATTTTTATATCATTTGTCTATATTTATGTACTCAGGAGTTCAAAAATACTGTTTTTAATAAAAAATCTTCTTTTCAGTTGAAAACACTTTTTCTTCCAAAAAAATGTTTTCAAAAAATATAACGAAAACTATTTTTAACATTTATAAAATGATTCATTAAAGAAAAGTTTTTCCATATTTTATTTTTTACAAAATTTTTTGGCCGGAATCATAATTTCTTTTTCTAAAAAATGCTTTTTTTACTTTACCATAAATATGAAAAGAATATTTGTTTTTTATCTTTCTTGGAATGAAAAATATTTCTCACTATCAAGACCGCTAATTATTTTCAAGATTCCCTTTATATGTTTCAAATATATTTACAAAGAAATTTTTTCCCATTATATGTGGGAATCATTTTTCAAATTTTAAAAAACAAATTCAAAGTGAAAAGGATTTTGAAAATGTTTTATTTTTTGAATAGTTTTTTTCTATAAAGAAAGGATATATTCCTCAAGAAATGTTTAAAATTATTTTTAAATAATGTTTTATATTTTTTCATTTTTATTTTCAAAAAAAATGATTTTAAAATTTTTTTATAAGGTTTAGATTTTAAAAAATAATTTTCAATGAAGATTTATTTTCCTCAAGAAATGTGTCTCTTTTTGAATAATATTTCATCTATGATAAAATCCTTTAATGATAATTTTTTATAGGGGATAAAATCCAAAGATAGAATTATTTTATTTTCTATGAATGGTTAATGTTTATTATAAAAATATTTTTATGAAACCTTTTTATAATACTCATGTTAAACAATGATGAAAAACTTATGAAACAGAGTTCTTTTCATGGATTATTTTATAATGAAATAATGAAGTGATTATGAAATATATCACTTTTCTATAGTTTATGACATGATGAGATGTTAATGAAACCCATTTCATTTGATGGTTTATGAGATTAAAAAAATATAATCTTTTCGAACTTATATGTATGAACTTAATTATGAGATGGGTGAGACCTATATCCTCATCCACCACATTGGGTAATGATTTATATATCTTGAGATAGATACAACCAGAATAAGGAGTAGACCTAGTTTAGTAAGTGACTTTGAATGTTATGTTGGTATTGGGAGTGAACCTATAATACTATTATGGTTTGGGGAGTGAACCCATTCCACTATGATATCCTTGAATATAAACATTTGATACATTGAAAATGGGTTTCTATTCTTATGTGTCTACAACAATTCCACGTCATTTGTAAATTTTATTATCAAAGGGATCATTGTATTTTATTTACATATAATGTATTCCTTATAACTACCAATAATTAATCCATGACTAAATATTATGATAATTTATATGAAGGTTATCGTTTTTATATGGTATTCTCATGTTCTCATACCCAAATGTTCATGTTATGATTATATATCTCCCTTGTTTACCCTCACTATGACTTATATCTCACCCTTTCTTATGTTTCCTTTCCCCATGTTGTGAAGAATGGTTTTAAGTAGGTTATATTTATTAATTGTACTAAAGGGGAGGTTATTTTGGTGATTGTTGAATATATTTCAACAAATTAGAATATTATGTTCCTATTCTTTGAAGACACTAAGCTATTATAATTCTTAGGTGTGTGTTTGTGTAATATAATGAATATTCATATAAAAAGATTTAATATTTATGTATCAAATTCCTGGTTCTCTATAGTTTTTATGAAAGCATAGGTATATGTTTCCTTTATAAAATAGGTTAAAAAACTTTTGTAGGATTATTATGGATATTTATAAGGATATTTATAGGGATATCTTTATCGGTAAATCTAAATATGGGTCAAATCCTAGAAAATGTCCTATAATTTTGGTGGGGTATAAAGATAGTAATTTCAAATAAATTACATCGTTAACGATACACTAAGTAGATTGACATTAGGTATAGAGGTACCTAAGGGTAATAACTCCAAAAGGGAACATTGAGATGGACTCAATAATCTCTAGGGGCATTTTAAAGGGCCTTCTTATACAACTGGTATGAATTCATGAGGGATATGATTTGGAATTTCAAATACACTTTATGAACTATCATTAATGATTTAAATACATATTGACTATGAATAAACTAGTATAAACTTAGGTTGTCATATACTAAAAATAAGGTGCCAAGATTTATACTTAATATACATGATTTTTCATGATTATTTTCTTTCCCACTTTGACGGTTATTACACACACTGTGCTTTTTGTTTTTATTCATTGGATGGAACCCAAATAAACTAGGTTATCGAATAATGCAATGGATTATTTTCTGATGATAAGACAAATGGGATGATGAAAAGAGTAATGGGGGTTTTAATTATGCATAACCAGATTTCATAGTGTATGATTAACAAAATACACCTTAACCAATTGTTGGAATTTCCAAAGATGATAAGGATATATTTTTCTAAGAGTATGAGTAATTTGAACCATGGTGAGAAGAGTATTCATTTTTTTTATAAGTTAATAAAGTGGGAATATGAAAACAAGGTAATATCTTAGAGGAATCATAATACCTTTTGAGTGTATAAAATATGGGAAAAAATAAAGTTATTTTATAGGAAAAATAAAAAAAAATTAACCCATTGGATGATAATAATGGTCTCCATAATATATCTTCAATGGTTGAATGTTTCAAATGTTGAAAATATGGTAGTTGGGCAGATGGATGTCCTATAGAAAAATATCATGAAGAGAATAGGTAATGTTGTATGAGTAATGGTTTTTCAATTAATGATGAAAAGAATACAATTGATATATTGAAGGAAATAGGTCTTAAGGAATAAGATGATAAAGAGTAGATAATGTTCTGTGATGGAATTGGTATGATTGAAGTATTTATGTATTGAAATTAAATAATTATGAAATGTATATGGATTGTTCAATACAGTTTTTTTATTGAGGATATAAAAGAATTTGTGGAATAATGTTGATGGCCAAGAAAATGTATTTAATAAAAATGTGATATTTTTATTAAGGGAAGATAACCCCATATATATTATTTATATTGTGAAACTAGTGTTTACTTTGAATAAATAGGTGATTGTTTTGAATAAAGAAAACTGGACAGTATTAATTACAATGGAACACATTAATATGTTGTAAACAAAGTGGTTTGTTCTATTATTTAGGGAGTTTAAATAAATATTGGATTTCGAAATATATTTAATAATCTATGGTTCTATTCAATTAATGAGGAAGTATGTATTTTTTTATGAATGTTTTTTTGGTAGTTCAATTTATTTCCATTATCCATGAAAATATATAAATAATGTATTCAAATGTTTGTTATGTTACATTCATGATCTACATTATGTTAATTAAAGTTTTAATATTTAGTTTAATTTGGGAAATATAGTGAATATATTTTAAAATTTTGAAATTTTTGAAGGGTGAAAAGGATAACTATTTATAGAATGGTTTATATTGAACATTGGACAATGATTTATATATTTATGTATTAAATCACTATATAATGATTTATTTATATTGGATAACATGTGCTAACCATTTTGTTATGATGATAACAAAAGATCTATGGAATGAATTATCAATCTATTTAAGGATATTATGATCTATTAGTGCTTCAGTAATAATAGATTCACCTTATTTTCATAGAGTAAGAGATTAAGTGGAAATTGATCAAGGAAAACCCTAAGGGAGATATTATTCTTATGAAATATAATTAAATGAAATAATTATATATTATCCTAAAATAAAATTTTATACTATTACCATCATTTATGATGATATCAATGACCTTTTTTACACCTATTTGGTTTATGGTTTTGTGGATGTTATCATTATTTGGATCTCTCGCATTATTATGATCAATTGGGTCTATCACATTTAATAATTATATTATATTTTCTTCCACATCCATATAATCAATTCCAACCTATGTTCTCTGATGTATAATTCAAGTAATGATTTATTTTATATTTCTAACTTTCCCTTTTTAAGAGAATTTATATTATTCCTTTGTATGAATTTGGTTTCTAGGAAATAATTTTCAAATGTTAATCCTTTGATGACTCGGAATAATTATACAAGTGAAATTAATTTTAAGGGGGTAGACTATAACATCCTGAGATATTATGGATTTTTTTAAATTATTAAAATTATTAAAATTTCATACAATATACAAAACATTGAGTTTATAATGTGTTACATCCCATAATGATTTCTTTATACCGTGCATGACAAGTGCCACTAAGATTTACTGACCCATGAAATAATATTACATGACTCGTATAACCTATCTATTAAATTTGAAAATGTAAATTCCGTTAAATTAATTTTAAAATAAAAATATATATTTCTAACACAATTTAAATTTATATAAAATTTATTATAATTTATCAATAATTCTTTAGTATGGTTATTTTATTTATGAAAAGTATGCTTCCTTTAAAATTGATTTTTATTAATTTTTATTTGAAATTTTAGTTAATTTTTATATATTTTAAATAAAATATTTTTTAAAATTAATTTAATTTTTTAAATAATCATTGAAAAATTATCTTAGAATTAATTTATGAGAATTTTCTGAAAAAAATTAATTTTTAATAAATATTTAAATATGCCAAATTTTAATTAAAAATTCCATCTTATTTTAATTATTTATAATGGTTAATTATGTTTTAAATTAGTTTTAAAGTATAATTAGTTTAATTGTATATATATATTAATCAAATTCTTGTAATTTTAATAAATTTTAAATTGAAACTAGATATAAAACATTACAAACTTTTGAAATATTTCTATTTGAAAACAAGCTTTATCGTCATGTATATGAGATTAATTTCAAAATATATTTTAATTTTTATATGAATTGAATTTAGAAAAATGTATTCCATATTGGGAATAAAAATAAATTATATTATATAATAATTTTAGCTTAATATTTGAGAAAAATCAACAGTGAAACAGTAAAACATAATTACTAAAGTTAAGGTAAAAATTGGTTTATCGGGGGATTAACATAAAATATAATTGTTAGCATTACCTAATAACTTGTATAAAATAAATTTTTTATCCATATATAAAAACTATAATCTCTATTACTCTATAATAATTTATTTTGGATCCTTATGGAATGAGAAAAATGTGGGTACACATTTTTCTTTTCAAAACATAACATGTGTGCCACTCACCTTACTTATAAATGACCACCACTCACCTCTCTTCTTTACTCCATAAAACGTTTTTTATTTCATAAAATGAAAGAATAAATCAATTAAATAATTACCCCCTATAATCTAAGATACATTTTTAGGGTTTCAATCCATCCTAAGAAGGATTTTAGTGCAAACCAAAGGAGGTGACCAAAAGAAGAGGTAATGTTCTTCTATAAGATTTTTTATTTCTTTCTCCACCCCCTTAAATTATTACTAAAACTTGATGATATAATAAAATTATTATATTAAATATAATTAAATTTTTTTATTTTAATATAATGACCTACACCCATATCCACATCCCTAAAATGGGTTACAAAATCATCATTCATTTGTACGGCGGACTACCGCTACACGAATTGATGTCATTCATTTTTCTATTAGCACCTCTCACAGTTTGGTATGATGATGGATAAAAAAGTATACATATTATAATAATAACATAATTTTTAATTTTTAATTATTTTATCTTAAATATTTTTTTACTATCCTTTCCATAGAAGATACAATAATGTCGCTCATGTGTACAACAAACTACCGCCTCGTGAAGCAATGTGATTCATTTTTCAATAACACTTTACAAGAAATATGATAATGATAAATATATTTGATATAAATGAAATAATAATGATATTAGCGAAATTTGTATCATTAAAAAATTATATTATTTCATTTTATTTCTTACCTTTTCACTAAAGGAAATATGATAACAAAGTTCCTGTACATGTGGATTGTCGCCTTTACAAAGCAATTTGTCTCTCTTTCCATAAACACACCACATGGATGATTTTTATAAGTATATTTACAGAAATAATATGATATTTTTATAATTTTTATAATTTTCAAATAAAAACATTTTATTTACTACATTAACATGGTGATCTTTAAAAAATTGAAATATTATTAATGCGTACGTTTGGCTAGCCATGTTTGTGATCATAACATGCTTTATTGCTCAAAACCATCATTCATAATTTCTATTAAAGGTATAATTTATATATAAATATGGAAATTATTTATGGTATGATATATATATGTATCACTCTTTAATATATGTACAATAAACCTATATTTATTATATATGTGGTTTGAACATGTATGAAGAATGTTGAGACATAAGGTAGGAGATTTTTGTCTCACTTTTATTTTCTATGAGAGAGACACCATATTCACAACATATTTATTTTATGTGGTGTATATAATGAAAATGAATTTATTATATGATTATACTATTGAAATTATTTGTTTTTACATATCTACTTGAGGTTCAATCTTTTATACGATATACGGCTCAAAATTTACCGTGGTGGAAAGGGTTTTTATCTCAAATTTACTTCATTAGAACATTGGTTATGTTATGAATTAATTTTATTAAATGATTTCTATTCACTAACCCTTTTACATGTAATATCATTTGGATCATTATTTTAAATGTATTTAAATTTTAATTTGCTGCAATTATTTTATGGGGTTTATGATTCAAATTCGCCAAAGTGGTGAGTGTTTTATGAAAAAATATCATATTTTGTCTTGATTATTTATGACTAAGTCTCCAATATAGTAATAATATTTTATATATCCCAATAAACTTGTGAATTTTTTTACCATCTAGTTATTTCATGAGGATACATGTTTTCTCTTTATTTTTCTCTCTTTATGTACTCAAGATTTTAAAAAAATGATTTTAGTAAAAATATTATTTTTTATCAAAAACCATTTTTCTTCAACAATATTATTCTTTAAAAAGGATTTAAAAAATTATTTTTACATTTTAAAAATTATCTATTTAAAAATAAAAATGTTGTAATTTTTAAAAATCATTTAAAGGAATTCTCATTTCATTTTGACAAAAATAACAGTTTGGGTTTTAATGAAAATTTCAAAAGAATCATTAATGTGTTAAAATGAACGACAAGAATAGTATTTCCCAGTTTTAGTAATTCTAAATAATTTCAAGCATACCATATAGTTTTTAAAAGATATTTTGAAGTAAAATTTTTTACTTATTACTTGAGAATCACTTTTTATATTTTAAATAAATGATTTCAATGTGAAATTTATTTTTATAACTTTTTATATTTTCCAAAGTGATTTTCAAATAAGAAAGATATTTTCTTAAAGAAATATTTTCAAATATTTTTTAAGATTCATTTCTAAGATTAAATTTTAATTTTCAAGGAAAAATATTTATAAAACTACTTTCTAAATTTTTATTTTTAAAACATGATTTTAAAATAAAATTTATTTTCCTCCGAAAATAATACAACTATCTCTTCAAAATCATTTTCCATCAAAGATGACATCATTTGATGTTAATTTTTATTTATTGGTGATAGGATCCAAAGATACCATTCATATTCTTTATATGAATGTCTTATATTTATGATGAAAAGATGTTTACAAAATCCCTTTCTATTCCATGGGTTATACTATAAAGAAATTCTCATGAAACCCACATATTTTCACAATTTATTGTACAATGAAATGATGAAAAGATTGTGAAACCCATCTCTTTTACAATGGTTATGAAATAATGAAATGTTTATGAAACCCACTTTATTTCATAGGTTTTGACTTGGTGAATGTTATATGACCTTATATAACACATATATATGATTTTAATTACGATACATCATAAACCTATTTCTCCCTCAAAGGAATTTGGTAGAGATTTATATCTCATGAGATAGACAGTAATTTAATGAGGAGTGAACCTAGTTTAGTAAGGTTCATTGACTTCTATTATAGTCCTATGAGTAATCCTTGACTACTATTATAATCTTGGAAGTATACTCATTCCACTATGATAAAGTTTTAAATAATACTTGAATACAATGTAAATTGTTTTATATTATTATTTGTATACACTAATTCCATGTATTAAGTCAATGTTATGATGTCTTGTCACATATTGTTTGATTTACTAATGATAAATTCCTTTTGGACCTACAATCATTATTCCATGACTCAATATTCTAATCTTTCATATATAGTGTTTTGTTTTTATATGTTATTCTCTTGTTTAAATACCATTATGTTCATGTTATTCATATATATATCCCATGTTAACCCATAATGAGAATTATATCTCACCCTTTCATAAATTACATTTCACTTGGTTGTGAATAAAAGTTTTACATTTGGTATGTTTGTGAAGAGTACTAAATGGGGTGATCATTATGGGAGTTATGGATGATATTAAAACAAATTAGAATATTGTGTACCAAGTATCTATAAAACAATCTATTATAGTTCTTAATCTTGTGTTTGTGTACAATATTGAATATTCATCTAAAAAGGATTTATATTTATGTATGCAAATATAGGGTTACTATATCATAGTACTTGTTAAATCAACTAGGGAAACAATATTGGTCAAATCACTGATTGAACTACCATTGATACCAATTTATGTGCTTAATGGATCATATAGGGACACTATGTGGTGGTGATCAGTGTACCCATATTTTATCAAGGTTTAAAATATTTCTTAGATATCCCCTCTTATTACTTAGACATATTTTTTTAGTTAATTGATATGGATATAATGTTTTATAATCAATATGATCCTTATTATGCAATGTAAAATAAACAATAAGATAACACAAATGTATTTTGAAAAGGTTTAAATTTATTAATTAAGCATGCTCCTTTATGTGTTTGACTAACCTCAATGAAAAAAATTATGCATGTTTTATTTTAGTTATTAGATGTTCCTAATCAAGTAATATATATGGTTTGGATAGATTTCATCTAAAATTCCTAAGAAATGTGTCATCCACTTACCTCTCTATAAATATATAACATAAGTTAAGGGATTTTTATACTATATGTGAATGTTTTTCTATTTACCAAATATATCAAGCTCTCTCTTGATGGGGTGGTGTTATTTAAACTTACCCTACCATTATCCAATGACAACTCCACAAATACCATGTTGGACTTATACAACCTTTATCTCTATATTTTAAAATATGGATAGATTACCTCTTAACTCAAGCGAATTCAATAGACTTTTCAATGAATAGTTTTTTAACCACTAAATATATGGTCATGATATTTTTGAATTTGGTTTGGTTTGTTCTTAAACTTAGTGTCACCATGTAATTAAATCATATTGTCACTTCTAACATCATGAGTCTCGGCTCAATGATAAATAACCAAAAAAAAATTATGACTCGTTTTCTTTTAAATATCCATCTATAATGAAGCAATTTTTTAGGGATCATCATATTCTTCTTTCATTCATATGTCATTCTTCTTGGATGTAGCAAGATTACTTTTTCAATGATACACAAGTGATCTTCCTATCATCAAAATATTTGGATAAAGAAACTCTTTTTCACTTATTAACTTGAAATTTAATATATTATTCTATGAATATTATTTCCATAAAATCCCCATATTCAGAATATATTAACTCTTTGAATTATGGTGAAGGGTGATCTTAATAATTTAATTCATTGTATATTTTCCAGGTAAAATTCAATAAACATTTTCTTTCAAATACTGATCAATATTATTTTGCTGAACAAACCCAAATAATGAAAATAATTGTTTCTTTAAATATATAAAAAATTACTATATTTAAATTCAATTAAATATTCTTCCACATTAGCAAGAAATCATGCATTGAGATGTGGTAATTTTCATTGTGGACTAAAAAATACAATAGGTTAAATCAAAAGTAAATAAAGTAATTATGATCTTTATATTCACTGAATATCTCATCAAGAATTATTTTATTTAATTCATTATACAAATATATAATTCTAGACATATCTATTTTATGGTTAGTAACTAATTTTATTGTAATACTTATTATGTCTTATGAATTCCCCTATGAGTTCCAACCATTAATAGATTATAATACAATATTTAATATTTCCTAAGACTTGGCAATTCTTATAGTCTCATTATAATCCTGATTTTTTTTTAAATTTTACAAGAACAATATGCTTTTATAAGGATTTATAAATATTATGGATCTAGATAAATTCTTACAACCACAAAAAATATCCCACTTCATAATAATTATTCCTTCTCCATTTTCTAAAAAATTATATTCTCAAAAGAATTTATATTTCATAAAGTATCACTGCAACCATATACCATTATCAATTTTCAAAAAAAAACAAAATTTATTATAATATAACTCATTTTCTTTTGAAGAATATATAATTCTGAAAATTTCATTTATAATTTTTACATGTATCACTAAATTAATACAAAATTATATCGAAATCCTAAAAATCTCAAATAGTGTCTTAAAAACTTCAAATAATGTTTTTGAAATACACTAAAGGTCATATGGACTCCAATAAAGTCTTATGAACACCTTTAAATATATATAATTCAAGGACTTAGACATTTTTAGACATCTATATAAAATTTAAAAATTCATTAACAAATCACTGATCTTTATCAGTTCTTTAAAAAACATTCTGAACATTTCTCAATACTTCCCAAAAAATCAGTGAAGATGATTTTTTTATATTATCAAAATATAATTTTCATCCAAAATAAATTCAATATATTCTTACATTTTCATATAGTTTTTTATTTTATAATATTAATCATTCAATCTACCCACTAGTTGGCTTCCTCTAAATAATTTTTCAAACTCTTATAGATAGTATTTTTTCAAGAACTTGACTTTGTATTGAAGAACAGCTCACCAATTATTATATATCAATGTCCGAGATCTTATAATATATCTATCCTATTGTCTAAATAGTAGTATTATTTTCTTTATCCTATTAATCTTAGGTATAAGATTCTTACTCATCTCATATTTAATCATTTTATCATCTATGTGTGAGAAACACCTCATTAGTATACATTGTCTTTATACGAATTATTTAGAAATACATTACTATCTTATGTTCATTAATCCATTCAGTTAAATTATACCTCCATGTAAATATGTTGAATTTTTAGAATAATTGTTTTCAACTCCATTGAAAAAATTCATGGTTTAAATCTAATTACCATCCATTAAAAAAAATTATTTATATATCAATACTAAAACTAGAAAGGCGATTTAAAATTAGGTTGAGTATACATATTTCATGTCACGCTGAGAACCAAAAAAATTTCATATATTCATTAATTATATAAATTTAGAACAAACTATAATATTAGAGCTAGATCGATTCATAGGGAAGAATGTATAGATAATTTTTTAAGGAGGAAAAGATCTTCCAAATAAAAAAACTAAAATGTTTTTTTAAATAAACATGATGATGAAGGAAATATAGTTTTAAAAAGAAATAATTATAAAAAAATTAATAGTGATAATATTTTATTAATTTTATAATGAATTTAAATTATTTAGTCCCCAAAATTTTTTCAAATTTAGTGAGATTTAATAATATTAAATTTTTAGGGATGTATTGGGAATAATTAATAAAATAGAAAAAATTATGATTTTATTTGTTTTATAACATGTTCTGTTTTATGTTATAACATTTTATAAATTGATAAAAACTGAAATTTATTTTAATATTTTTTATCATTGTTAGGGTTCAATCCACATAACTAAACAAAGTGATGAATAGAGCCCTATAAGTTCCAAATCAATTGGATGACGTTGTAAAAGATAGAATTGAAAAAAACTATTAAATGGAGAATAACTCAAGATACATTACTCTAAATTATATGATTATAATTATAAATGAAAGAAAACTCATCAGAAAAATTATTATTAAAATATCCTAGAAATACTCAATCACTAAAATAGTTAGTATATCTATGAATGTGGAGGGAACTTAAAAGTTGATTCATGAAAAAAAAGTTTATTTTAGTAATTAGAATGTGAAGTTTTGTACACATGTCTTATAGAAATCAAATATTGTCAGAGAAGATAAAATATGTGGATGAGAAACTACATAGTTGATTAAATTTAGATATTAAACTATTTATTTGGATTTAAATTCATGAAATGTAATTAGATTTAATTTTATAGAAAATACGATTCAAATTTTCTTCATAAATATTTGTATATACTTCCATGCTAGTTGTAGAGAAGGAAAAACTATATAGGATAGTAGTCATGTAGTAGGGGACCAACTATAGAAGAGGATTTTTCATAGAGATATTCTATCCATGTAAGGATAAACATACAAGTTTTTGTGGTAAATAAAGATTCAAGGAATTTTTGATTTTGACTATTTTCACTCCATTGTAATTTATTATCATTTATTTAAAAAATATACAATCAAACAATTAAATAGTTTTATTTTTTCATTAAACATTATTCCAAATTATTCTATATTTTTCTCTAAACTTATGAATGTAAAATTAATATTCTTTCTGCAAAAAAGTTTTATGGGATTTTTCACTTTTGAGCACATATGGTTCATTTGGTTTTGGTTTCTAAAAGGGCTTTTAGTAATTGATTCACATTCATAAGTTATCCAATACCAATATTGATTTCTTAATATATTTTCCATACATTTTATACTATTCACTTAGAGATTGTTGAGTGACTATTGAGGAATTCTACAAGGTAATATATTCAAAATATAATAAAGGGAATATAAAAACTTTTGATGAATTTCTAGTGAAATTGTTTTATATCTATCCTTTATAATTTTTTATGCTTTAGATTTATAATTTTAATTCATAATTTCTTCCTAAATTATTTTATTTTAGTTTTACAGTGAATTTTTTAAAACTTCAACAAATCCCCAATTTTCATATTATTTACCATTATAAATTATTACAAGTAACTATTTTTATCTTATTCTAAAACCAACTCTTTAGAAAATAGTAGAGACCAATATAATGGATTCTTTGGGGGTTAAAATATTTAATGGTATTTCCCGAAAAAAAAATTCACTATCGATTGGTGTTGTTTGTGAAGAGTTTTCTTAGGTGTATTTAGTTTTTTTTCAAAAAAAATATAAAGATTAATTATGTTTAGTATGATCATAAATTATCCCATGATTCGTTTAAGGAAAATATTTTGAAACAACATGTGAGAAAAATCTCTAATGGTGAAATATTGAGTAAAATATTGAATTATTTACACTTATTTTTAGGAATTAAAATAATTTCTTATCGAAAAAATTAAATAAGATTGGAAAATCATCCCACCCATTTTTTCAATTGAACAAAATTTTGAGGATTACTTAAGGAAGTAATTTGAAAATTATTTTACAATTTTACTCATAAAGAAATTCATTAGCCATTATTTACACAATGACACAAGTATAAGAAACCAATAGTTATTATATAAATATTTAGAATAATTTTTAGAGGAAGAAATTCCATGTGAAACCCACAATTTTGAAAATAAAACATTAAAAATTATACTAAACTCTAGAAAAAAATGAATAAACACTTTACTATTTTCGATTTGAAGAAAACATTGTAAAAACTAGGTTTATATTCTCTTTTAGGGAAATTATTGACAGTGTTATTCACTCAAAAATATTACTTGAAATAGAGATAAAACAGGGATAGGCCTTAAATTTAGATTCATTTTGGTCTGATTATATTGATTGTAAATTTTTAACTACATGTTCTTATGTAATTTATTCATACAGCATTGTTAATGGGATTGTTTGGTTAATAAAGATGATTTTTCTAAGGAACTGAAATCGAAATTGGAGTATGGAGTTGATGAGGTAATAAATTAGTGCACTAGTTTACATGAAGATGATGGAACTAGTTTATTTTCCACGATAAATTCATATTTGTATATAAAACTAAACATAAGCCACATTATTAGATAAATTTCAAGAAATTAGTAAATTTTGCTCTGGAATATATAATGTGGATTAATTTTCCTTTTTCATTCTATTTTATTCCATAAAAACCAAAAATAAAAGTAAAATGGCATGACTAAATTTGTCATTGTTTACTTTTAAAAGATGTGAAAGTAAAAAATGATAGAGCTAAAATCATTTGGTGGTTTTTATAAATGAAAATATTTTCCTTATTTAGATTGATTTTAAATAATTATCACTATTATGATAAAAATATAAATAAAGATCTCTCTTGGGTGTTTAAACCACGATTTATTTTCATTTTTAAAATTTAAAATTTTTTTCATTTAAATATACTTCTTATAGTTTTTTCTTATTTTCCATGTAGGTTTCCATGTGGAAGTTGTTTAGTTTACTAAATGAAGGTTAAAATTCAATAACTCAAGTTTTAAAGACACCAAAATTATATGTAAAACCTTTTTCTTAAATACATGGGAATTCTACGACTCCACAAAAATTGACGGTGCTTGATTCTGAGGCCCGGTGTGCCCGGAATCAATTTCTGAATTTTTTTCAGGTACGTTCAGTAAATGTACGAGCGGGTTTTTATAACTTTTTAACCAGTGCTTGGAATTGAAATTTGAGGGAATCGTTGAACTCGTAGCGCTGGTATTATCTTAAGGAGACTTTCACCCTCAGCGGTAATTGGCCGAGAGTAGAAGTTAGATTTCGGGTTTTTGTGGAAAGTAATAAAATAAAGTGAGTTTTCACTTTATTTTATAAGATCCTCCATGTGGTGTTTGGTGGTTAAAACCTCCTCATGGGAGTTGGAGGTGGGACCCTTACACCTTAACCTCCCATGAGAGGTTATGGTGGTGGGGCCCACCCGAACATAACCTCCTACGAGTGGTTACGGTGTGGGGACCACATGGGGCTTAACCCCCTATTGATGGAGGAGAGATAAACCACTCAATTCTCCCTCATTAATGAGGGAGAGCCTCTTCCCCTCCCTAAATTAATTCCTTGTGTCAACCCCTTGAATTAATTAAGGGGAGCCTATCTAATTAATTTAATTCTCCTTTCGAATTTCATGCCAACATATAAAATAATAGACAATATATTATTATTTTTTCTTGGGATTTCTCATTTGGTGGGAGGCTTTGAGAGGAGAGATTGGGAGAATTAGTGTTCTCCAACAAAGAAACCCATCTCCCAATAAACAAATACAAATGAAGAATACCGACTTTCTTCGACTTCTTCCTAGAAGCTTCAACCGTCATGAGACATCTTCGAAGACCGACTTCTGCAACTCTGTCAATGAATGATGATCGACGATCAAATGTAGGGGGTTGTTTAGTGTAATTATTCTTTCCTTTTCGCTTCTTCAAATAAAAGGAATCATTGCGCTGGATTGTAAGAATAATTGAAGTTCAAATTTCTTTCTCTTGATGAACCAATTGGTACCACCCAAAACGTGGAGGGTGTGGGACAAACCAACATGGCCTTACCCCTCTACCGATCTTGTTTATGATTGAACATAGTCTTGGTGATGAAGCAACGAGGTGATGGAAGTGGCGACGAAAAATGCCGCGCTACCCATGGCATCCGCGAACTGCGTCACCCCCGCGGAGATCCGCTGCTTCGGGCTGAACCACGGCCCTCCGGCCGAGCCACCTCGGCCACACCGCTTCCGGCCCGCACCCCCCAGCTCCCAGCCACTGCCAGCATCTCGGCCTCTCGGTCACCCGCTGGCCCGCTTGGTCATGTGCCTCCCGGCCTCCGGCCAAAATCTATTATTATTTTTTCTTGGAATTTCTCATTTAGTGGGAGCCTTTGAGAGGAGATATTTGGAGAATTATTGTTCTCCAATGAAGAACCCCATCTCCCAACTAAGAACGAATAACAAAGAATGTTAAACTTCTTCGACTTCTTCCTCAAAGCTTCAACTGTCCTGAGACATCTTCGACGACCGACTTCCCCAACTCCATCAACGAACGATGATCGACGATCAAAGGTAGGGGTTGTTTTGTGTAATTCTTCTTTCCTTTTTTATTATTAGAATGAAAGGAATCATTGCAGTGGATTGTATGAATAATTGAAGTTCAAATTTCTTCCTCTTGATGAACCAATTGATACCACCCTAAACACGAAGGGAGACGGCCAAACCAACATTTCCCGACCACTATGCCGGTCTTTTTTATGATTGAACTTCGTCTTGGAGATGAAGCAACGAGGTGATGGAAGCAGCAACGACAAAGGTTGCGCTACCCGCGGCATCCGTGAACTCTGTTTCCCCTGCGGTGCTCCAATGCTCTGGTCCGAACCGTGGACCTCTGGCCAAGCCACCCCGGCCGCACAACCGCCAGCCCGCGCCACCCGGCTCCCGGCCGCCGCTGACCTTTTGGCCTCCCGGCTGCCCGCCACCCTGCCTGGTTGAGTCGTCGTCCCACCTGGGTGTGTGCCTCCTGGCCGCTGGCCCGCCTAGCTGTGTGCCTCCCAACTGCCGAACCTCTGGGTCACGCGCCTCCCGGCCACGTCAGCCCGTGCTAGTTGTATCCTGCCTAGACGGGCCCCCTACCGACCTCCACACGCACCCCGCATGCGTCCCCAAGTATTCCCCCTTGCGATCCTCCTGTTCGAGCCAGCTACCCAACTCCCTCGCGGCCTCCAGGCCGAGCTGGCATCTCGGCCCCCCTCGCGGCCTCTCGGCCAGGCCGGCGTCCTGGCCCCCCTCTTGTTGCCATGGCTGAACCAATCCTGGTCGCACCCTCTGGACCAAGCCACATCAGGCCATGCTCCCATGGTGCACAGGGCTGAACCGGCCCCGAGCCCGGGTCATACTGCTCTCACAGCCATACAATGCATTAAAGGGATCCATATATATAAAGTATTAATAAATATAATTGTACATGAACTCGACTAATGTTATATGATTAACCCATATTCCTATGAAATTGATAACACAATCCTGGAGTTTGTCTTCTAACATTTGTATCGCTCATTCTAATTTTTCATTTGTTTAGGGATGATAAGGTTTGCTCGTGGTTAGCCTTGCATTGAAATATTCTTAAAGGGGTAACCAAATTATATTAGTGAGATGAGGATCTCTATTAGTGGTGATCTAAACTAGTATTCAATGAAACATTACAACCATTGGATTGTAGAGTTTTTCTAGTTCTTTTGTCGTAATGGGTTCATGAATAGGGGTGAAGTGAGCCAATTATATGATTCAATCAAAAATCACCAATATAAAATCATGTTTCTATGCAATTCTCAGAAAAATTATGAGTGTGTGTGTATATATATATATTATCCATTTATAAATATGGACATGTAATGATTATAACATACCAGTGGGTCTTTGGAGATCAACATTGACCTTCTGAAAACTGTGACAACTAAAGAAACTCTTTTTCAATTTATGATTCATTTCAACCCAAAATAAATGATCTGAAACTACTATATAATATTTATAATTCCATGATGATCAACCCTTTTTGTGTGGTTGTATACAAAAAGGCATTTCTTTCTACATGGAAACAAAATAAATATCTGATCATTAAAAAGCAACACAATGCCCCATTCTTTTACCACCAACCAGTGGTATCCCATCCATTATGTATTGATTTAATTGTAAGTAAATCAATATAATTTATTTATGAATCATTAATTTATTCAACCAATTAAGGATTCAATTTCACAGTATTGAAAAATTAAAAAATCATCTTGCTCAGTTAAATTCAAAGGAATATAATCTATCATTCACATTAATTACCATTATTTAGAAATTTATTTTCAAATTCAAATTTATGACATTTGGATAAAATAATCTTCCATTGTATTCACTTAGCTAGTTTTATAAAGGAAGTAAAATTCAATCATTAAAAGATATTCAATCCATTTATTTATATCAGTTTCAATCATGTTATAAAAACATCTTTTTTTAACTTGTGTGGTGTATAAAGAAATTTAATTTCACACTAAATAGATATTTACACCTAGTTCTCAATGTAGGAACTACTGAAGTTAATAAAAAAATCATGGGTGACATATTTATTTTCCTGAATTTTTACTTTTGTTATCTGTAATCTTATACATGACCTCCCTGAAAGAGAATGCAACTTATTCAAGACCCATATGTTTCATAACAAGTTACAGAACTCTTATGAGGTTCTATAAAAACATGAATTAATGAGGAAGTGGGAATATCCTAGACCTCTAAAACGTTTTACTAATAATACTCACTATAATGGATTGGTGTTATATTTCTATTGATCCCTATCATGGGATATGATAGTCATAATATGGGCTGAAAAAAGTGATGATAATAAACTAAAAATCCCAAAACAAATCACATTTGAAATACTTTTTTAGTGCTTCCTAAGAGACAAAAATACCGATCATTGAAGGTTCTCTTCATATTTCTTTCTCATAGATGACTTGGGAAAGGAAGTAAAATTCGTGTTTCCAGAAATAATATCAAGATATTTTTTTCATATAACTTCTACTCTTGAAATATTCTCAACATCACCTATAAACGGTCTTTGTATGTATTCTATGTTTGAGAATATACCATAATGACATCCAAAAATAACTGAATAAAAGATTATTAGTGTCACATAATGAAAAGAATCATTAAATCTATATAAACCTCTCGTGTATTTTTCATACCCAAGGTCAAGACTAGATATTCATAATGACCGTAACAGCTCCTAATAACTATTTTCAAAATATATTATTTCATAAAATAGAGTGGGTGATACCCTGAGCATATATCAATTTTATACATTCATTAGGATCCATTTAATTGATAAAAAATAACATCATTCTGGGGTATGGGATATCTATTCATTATTTTAACTTAGTTCACCTTACAATAATTAACATAGATTCATAACATACCATCTTCCTTTATTAAAAAAATGTACTAGAGCAACTCAAGTTGAGGTACTTGGTCTTATAAACCATTTACATTGTAATTCTTCCAATTAGATATTCAAAAAATTCAATTCCTTTTTTAATTTTATATATAATGGAAGTAAAATAGTATTTTTCATCAAAAAGTGATCAATTGAAAATTACAGTTCCCTTTCAGGTTTCAAACAAGTGAAATTTTTAGGAAACATGTTGCGATACTGATCTAGAATGGCGGGGAAATTTTTAAACTTAATTATTTCATTAGTCCCCAAATTGTCTTCTAATAAATGATAAAAAATAGTTCCATCCATTATTTCAAAATATATTAATTTTTTAAGATTAACATCCAGATATCTATTAAAAATATCCATTATCACCTCAAAATATGTAAACATTACTTTTCGCTTGTAAAAATAGATATGATCACTAAATGAAATTAACCATTAAATTTACATGATAGATTCAATAGAATATAAGTCCAAAATATAAAAGTCCTCGTAAATCTAAACTCCATGAATTTTTATAAAATAATTTACACATTTAAATCCCATGCACTCTCACTGCTTGAATAGTGTTTTAATTCTCATCACAATTGTATTCATCTTGATGTGTAATCTCGTTTTCTTAACAACATGTAAAGAAAGAAATATTGGAATACACTAATAATAAACATAAAATGAAATATTTAGATTAATTAGAATGTTATATCATATAGTCAAATGACATGATAGGTCTTCCATGATCACCTTCATATCACCATACATCTTCTTACTTTCCCATCCTTGTTCCATGTTTCTCTATAGTTTTTTCATTTCCTAAAAATTCAATTTGTTCCTAAAATGACCATTGTTTTATTATTTCTATGGATGACATGTGTTCTGACATGGTCATATATTAATATCAAAATATTTTTGAGACTAATGAGATATATTTATAATAACTATCTGCATAGTTCTATGGAAGTAATGTCAATGATGCCCCAAATGATTATAGTTATGACATCATTTGGAAGGTTCCATATAATATCACTCTATATGATCAAATGAACCACATTAGAAATATCCAAGATTAGTTTTGGTTCATTAAGGAATGTAAACTAATCCATTGGTTTGATTTTGAGATTATCCACCACCATGGAAATAGGGTTACCTCTTCATATTGTTTCCAACATTAGAGTTCCAACATGTTCTCATGGTAATAAAAATACTTCCTCCAATCATATTTCTAGAGATATTCCATTATTCTAATTTCACTATATTTAAAATCTTCATATAATATGAAAGTTATAGGAATTTTATATTAAAGATAATATTTAATTTATTTCCATATATAAATATGATGTCCTTAAATGACATAATAGAAACTTATTTTAGATGAAAACAAATTACATTCATCACCATAGATTAATACTCCCTCATTGGAAAATTTTATTAATTCGGTCTTTAGAAATATATGATGTTTCCATGTTGAAGGTGTGGGGTTATTGTTTTTTTGTTGATTAGTTATTCAATTCTCTCCAACATTATACTATATTAGAATTTATCCAAGATTTTTAAATCCCACAATTGGAATGAAAGATTCAATAGAATGTAGACATGTATGTTAACCTTTAGATAAAATAGTGTTCCAAGAAATTTGAAATTTTGGTTTATTCTTTTATGGAACATATCTTCCTAATTAGGTTTACAATTCCCCCAAATTATTAGAAGATTATATTTATGAAATTATTCTAAATCATCTTCTTATCATGTCTTGTAAATTTTATTTTCCTTATCAAAAACATTAAAATATTGAATGATTCTTAGAACAAATTTTTTGTTTATGTATGGGTCAGATAAAATCATGTTTTCCACCACGTCATCTTGTTATTTTCTATATTTTACAATTTATTCCAAATCTCAAAAATAAAAACAGATCCCCACTTAGGCATTAATAACTAGAAAAATGAGGGCATAAAATAATAAAAATAATCAAAGTAAGAACCATATAACCAGATTATAAGAGTAGCAAAACATAAAACATGTAATGAATTTCTTGTGGGATGTATCTCTAACAATGCATTTTCTTCTACACTCCTAGGATATACCCACAATAATTGGGTGAAAATGCACTTAGAGATCTATATAACACTTTTTTTACTCATAATACCTTATAAAATTAAAGGTCGGCCTAAGGAGGCTAAATATGTCTCTTTATGATATACATTTGAAGTTATGATATTTTATAACTATTTTTTATGATCCCATGAGGATGAACTAACAATGAAGGATAATATATTCAATATCCCCACCAAATGACTCAAGGTATTTTTTTGATGATTTGACACAACCCTGAAGTTGGAAACTATAATGACTCTAAAAGATAAATTGAATGGTCTAACACTATATAAGTAATTGACAATATTGTTAACCACTAAAGAAATATCATACATTTCCTTTACCTATTTCATGAATAATAACTTCTATATACATACCAATATGCATATACCATGGGAGAGTAATCATACTGATTTGGATTTCCCCAAGATAGTTCTAAACCCACACCAAAATAATAAGTACAAATTGGATTGCAGATTAAAGATATAATTTAAAACAACTATAGGAATAAAAATTCGTTTATCAATTAAAAATAGTTACAAAAAATTAAAAACAATAAAATTAAAATTGTAAAAATTCTTCCATCAGTAGAAATTAACATACCCAAATAACTTCTATCCCAATCAGACGCTCACTCATAACAGATTATAGTTCCATACTCATGATATTTCTCTCATCCATACCATGTTTTCACAAGATGACAAATCTAATGTAGTATTTCTAGTTTTTCATTGAGAACCATATCTATTTCAACATAGCCCCATACAATGTAACATGAGCTCACACTGCCATGTACTCAAAGAACATATTCTATAGAAATCCATTCCACATAAAATAGTTATTCCCATAATCATTTAGTTGATCACCTTTCTTATTTCAAACCAAAAACATAATATTAATTCCAAAATTTAAAATTATAAATAAAAAGGTTCTTCTCAAAAGACATTAAAATTCCCATGTACCTAATTCTTAAAGAAAATAGGGTTTCATTAAATAAATCATTCATATTTAATTTTAACACCTAAGAAAAACATTTTAATGAAACTAATATTTATAATTTAAGAATAAGTGGAGAATAAAGAGAGTCCACCTACCTCTCCACAAGTGATGATAATGAAGAATGCCATGATGAAAACTACATATCCATAACCAAAACTCCTTTCTTTTAATATATCAAAACAAAAAATCATCAAATAACATCATAGACTTTAGATGTGTCCATAACATATTAGATATAACATTAAGGATGGGTGGATATGAGATGATATAATGAAAATGTTAGAAAAAAAAAGTCAAAAAACTGATACAAAATATCTAACACACATTGACATGTCCAAATCATATTTTAGATCAAATTTAATATTAATTAATTCATGGAGAGAATAAGATTCTAACATCCTATGTTAATTGTATAAAAAATATAATTTTAGGGAAAAAATGTGTTATACTCTAATTTTTAAAGATTTAAATGCACATCACTTGATTAGGTTGTATGGTTTAGGAAAATTTGTTCCAACCAAGAAAATGATACAACATTTAAAACACCCACTAACACATCTTGTTCATGGTTTGAGAAACTATGTAGTAAAAAAAATTTAGTCGCATTCCCACAAGTGCGGTTTGTCTTGGCCACCCACAGATTTTGAAAAGACTATGTGTCGGCCCAGCGAGTCAAAAAATCTCATGAATAGTTCCCTAGAGAATATGTTAGATTTTCCTTAACCATGCTCAAACTATGCACACATAAAAAAACATTAATAAAATTATAAACCATCTTGAAACTCTTGATACTCAAACATTGTAATATATAACAAAAAAATGAACAATATAAGGGTAAAATACTAGAAACTAAGGGTTTTATATGGGGGATTGATAAATCTAATGTTTTCACTGTGATTTCTGTGAATTAAATGTTTTAATACTAATTTTTTATATATTATGTGAAATTGAATCATTTTTTGTTTGTAAGGATTCTTTTTAATTTTTTGGAAAATGAAAAAAAAATTATTAATTAATATTTTTTCATATTAATATTTCTTTTTTTAACTTTATATATAACATTCTAAATTAAAATTTTATTTTTTAGTACAATTCAATTTTTATTTTCATTACAAAACTAGACCAAGTATAAATTAAAGACACATGAGGCCCAAATAAATATTATAAATTAGAAAAGCTTTTTTTATATTGAATTGAATAACCATAATTAAATGGGGAATTACTGGATATACATAAATCCAAATGAACTAATTCTTTTTGGAAATTAAAAAGAACTCAGTGAATAATATATATATATACATACTATAATTCAATATTTATTTATTATAAACGTAATTGGACACATGAATATAGATTTATTGAAATAATTAGTTTGGATATAAATGTCTACATTAGTAATTTTAACCATAATATTAATAAATATTCCATATATAACTCCAACTATGGGGGAAAATATATAAAATATCAAATTAATGATAAATTTTATGACCTTTTCAAATGTTTCCATTATTTGGATAAAAATGAAATCGAATATGATGGACTGAATTGGTTTGAAAATATTCCTAAACTCTTAATTATAAATATGGGTCCCCAATCCCAATAAAAATCCAGGGAGGACATTGTTATTCAATAGAGTATAATCGTATAAGGGGAAATTCTGGAGTACAATATTTCACACTATGATAATAAAACTTTTTCATCCTAAACTATGAAGAGGCTATGAGTACTGTATATATGACGACTCTTCCCTTTAGATTCTTTCACTACATTATAATCTATTTTAATTTATCTGGAAAATTTACTTTTAAATGATGGTGTTCATTTCATTTTTTAATTAAATTTTTTTTTAAAATTATATAGATTATTTTTTCATCATATTGAAGTAAAATTATCAATCATTTTGTTTAAATATTTTATGTGAGGTATCACATTTGAGCATAATAGGTTCAATTAGTTTTTTTAAAGGTATTTAGGCAACTAGAACACATTCATAAGGGTATGTTTACACATATTGAGGTCTCAATGTGGATTTTGAAAATTATTAGGTGTTCACCTGGTGTATTTTGAGTCATCATTAATAAATTTAACTTGGTAATTTATTTTCAATAATAAATGCAGTGTTTTAAAGGTCAAAGAATATCAATTGTTATTTCCTCAAATATGTCATTTTAATTCAGTTCTACTTCTAATTTAGAATTTTTCATTATTAATTTATTTTTATTAAATTATGTTTTAGTTTAATGTATTATTTTCTAAAACATATTTTAACACCCAATTTTCTTATTGTTTACAAAAATAACAATGTGGAAAATTTTAAACTTAGTCGGCAACCTCCTCATGAGACAATATTGGTAACCATTATACATCATTATTTGGGAGATAAAATATTGAAAGGAATTTCATGAAAAAAAATATCATAATAAAAAAAGATTTAATAATTAAGAGGTTTTTTATTAGAGTGAAACATTCATACCCATTGATAACTAGAATCTATTATAACCTTGTTAGAAGTATCCTCTTAAATAATTTCACAGATTCTAAAAATGGATTTCAAGATTTCATTCTTGAATGTGTTTTTTTGTCAAAAAGGATAATATAAAGAAACAACATAGTGTTAAGGAATAGATATTTTCAAATCATATATTTAATTTAACCAAATATATTTATTGAATAAAATTATCCAAGAGGATTGGTATTAGAGATTGACTAAATATCTATTGGATAATGAATTCAATATTGTAAAATTCAATTTTACCTTATTTTTAAATAACATTAAATAGATTTATTATTATTCTCAAATTATATCTATGATTTTATCTTTAGTTGAACTATGGAATCTATTTGTAGTGAATTTTATTATTTAATGAGAAAAGTATTTAAAATGAAATTTATTTTTGAGTTTAATTTTATTCCTTGCTTTTAAAATTAATCAAAATAAAGATAATGTTTTTTTATGCATGATAAAATACATTAATTAACTTTTTAATCATTTTGGAAAGGTTTTTTAAAGGAAATTAATTTACCTTTGCATATATCATGTATACTAAAATTGGACAAATATGATAAAATGATTGATAATAATATTTATATAGTAGTGATTAGTAGTCTTCATTAAATTACCACAACCCATAAAAACATATTAATTATGGTTTTTATCATGTTTTTCATGTTAATACTAAATAATATACTAAAATTCTATGAAAATAATTTTAAAATATCATAATAGAACAAACAACATGATTTTTTATCAAAAATAATTTTTTGAAGTAACATGTTATTCGAATGTCAACATTGGTGTATTCCAAATAGATATAGAAATTACAAGTGAAAATTATGACTCACTATTAAGATCCAAAATATTTTGGAACAACAAAAATAAAATTTAGTTTATCTTTCTACCATCAATATGAAATACATAGCCAAAAAAGATGTCTTTAAAATCAAATTATTTGGATGAAAAACACACCCCTAGAATTTATACTCCCTAAATACCATGTTCTCATCAATTATAATAACCCTAGTTCTATTAGTATCTCTATGAAGCCAATATAACACCCACAAATAAAGAATATTGATTTTAGGTACCAATTATCAAGGTATCCTATCTAAAAAGGTGATAATTTTGAATAATTCGAATGAAAAGTCACTAATTGTATGATATCATTAAAAAACCTTATAATATTGTTTTCATTTAATTTATGGGTATTTAGGTTAATAAATTTTGTAATTATGTCATAAAACATCGAGGATGTTTTATCTTATTTTAATTTAAATTCTAAACCATATGATTCTGTTGTTAAATAGTCAGAAAATCATCAAGTTCTGAAGCATTTCCAGAACATCCTAAACATGAACCTTCAAAACTAGAGGTGTCCAGCACTTATTTTTCTAAATATGATAGAACACTTAAGTATCACCCTTTATATTTTGTTCTAGTATATATAGATATAGGTACATGGAAAAGATCATCTCTTGGAAATCAGGTTAAAAACAAGCATTTTTGTGTCTTCTTGTACCTAATAACATCAATGAAACATTTAATGATAAATACAAGGAAATTGCCGTGAAAAAAAGAATTAAATCAATTTTAAATCAAAAAAGTGTGGGACTTTAATAGAGACACAATTAATCCTTAACTAATAGCACCAAATGGGTGTTTAGAAACAAGGTTAATGAGTCAGGCACAATATTTATAAAAAAATGGATTATTACATAAGGTTGTAGTCAAGAGGAAGGAATAGACTATGAAGAAACCTTTGAACTTATTTCTAGAAAATATTCCATAATAATTTATATAGACTATACATCACATTTATATTTAAATAATTATCAAATGGATTTCAAGATTCTATTCTTGAATGGTTTTATTAATAAAGATTTTTTTTCAAACAACCCCTTAGTTTAGAAAATCCACATTTTCAAAATCAAATTTTCAAATTAACTAAAACGTTACATAGTCTAAAACAATATCCTAGAGCTTGGTATGATAGGATCATCAATTTAAAAATTTTTAAAGGATTTTCAAAAAGAGTAGCTAATCCTAACCTTTTTAGAAAAATAATTTCAAAATATGTATTATTACTATAAATATATATTGATGACTTTATTATTTTATCTTTAATAAATTATCTTAGAACTATTTTTTCTAAAATGATGCATAATTAATTTGAAATAAGTGTAATGGGTAAACTGATATTATTTCTTGGATTTCAAATTTTCTAAAATAAAGAAGGAATTTTTTTTAATAAAACTAAATATACAAAATATATTTTAAATTTTTTTAACTTGGATGTAACTAAGAGTAGTGATACCCATATGAGTACCATATGTATATTTGATCTTGATGAATTTGGGAAACTAGTCGATCAAACCAATCATAAAAGGGCCTTTTAGTGGCGGCTTGTTCCCCCCTTCGCAAGAACCTAGGGTTTCTCTTCCATTCCATCTCCTCCCCTCCTCCAGCTTAGCCTATCCTTGGCGATGACTTTCTCATCTCGACATGGCATCGATGGGTGATGGATATGAATGGTCTAGTATCTTTCTTGGTTTGGTGGTGGCTTCATCGCACCTTTCTTATTTGGTATCTGGTCTCAAATTTGGTGTGCTCGGCATCAGCATCAGTACACTCAATGACGACTTCTATTTTTCTGGCTTCGGATCTACTTGACCTTGGAATGCGTCGACTCCGAGTAGTCCAGATTCGGGTTCTCAGCTCAGTGGTGGCAATATTCCTTCTGGCTCCTGAATCGCTTTACACCTTCGGGTGATCTGTGCAGAATTTGTTGTGCTCAATGATGGCCTCAGGGAACCTTTGGCTTCAGGATCTTGTCGCAGATATGGTGTATTCCTCGTCAACTCCATTGTGCTAGCCATTAGCTGTTCAGGATTTCGTTACAACTGTTGTAGGTTCAGCATGGGCAATGGTGTTCTCAACATCGAACTTGGCCTGCCTTCCAGCTCTGAGATCTCAACATGGCTTTGTCCTAGCTGGGAGTCAGTTCTGGCATGCTACGGTGCGCTTGGGTTCAGCTCTAGTGCTTCGGAGGTTGGAGGTCTTTAATTTTGGCACTCTTGTAAGTTTCTTCCTAGTTTTTATTCGGTTAAGGTGGGATCTTATTTGATTGGCTATAAAATTGGTGGTATCTTGGTGGTGTTGATGACGTTGTTGGCTGTGAATCTACTGGTTACATGTTGTTTTATTGTTGTTGGAGGTGAAATGGATGTACTGTTGGGGAACCCCGACTTTCTACAAGATTTTTCTTCAGATGAGGAAAGAGTTGCACATCATCATCATGCATGACTGTTTGGATTTGGATGATTGAGAGGGTATGGAGTTACCATCAGTACTGATCTCATACTACCTTGCATGGGAAAGCTTGCTAAATAGACATACTTCGGTTGAGGTGCGCCTTAATGATATTGATATTGGGTTGAGGCACTTCCTTGTAGTCTTGTTCTGGGTTGCAACCCTTTTATTTATTGAATCTTATTAATGTACTGATGTCATTGAAGTATTGGTTTACCCCCTTTACCCTAAACAGGGTATTATCCAAAATCAATAAAAATATCGTCCTTCAGGCCATTCAGTCAAAACAGTTATAAAGGTATGATTGGATGTCTTATCTACTTAAATACTATCTGACCAGATATAATGTTTAGTTTGTGTATGTGTGATTTCTTTCAATGTAATCCAAAATAGTCTCATTGGGTTTTTGTCAATGAATTTTCAAATACCACAAGTATACAACCAATTTAATTTTGTTTTACCCTAGAGGAAAGTAATTTGATCTGTTGTGTTATTCTGATGATGATTTTAGTGGATGTAACTTAGATAGAAAAATCTTCTTGAGAATATGTCAATTTTTGGGAAATTACTTAGTTTCATGGTTTTGTAAAAGATAGAATTAGATTTCATTGTCTACTACTAAATCCGAGTACATACTTGTAGAATGTTTTTATGAAAGAATTTTATTGATGAAACATATTTTACTAGACTATAGACATCAATTCCAACATGTTCCTATAAACTATTACAACATAAGGGGAATAAATATTTATAGTAATCATGTTTCACAATATATGACTATGAAAATCGATATAACACGTCACTTTTTTTGTCATAATTTCCAAAAGGAAGATATCAGTCTTGAGAATATTGGTATAGAACATCAGTTAGATGAACTTTTTAAAAATCCTTTTAAATTATGATAAAATAAACTATATCCAAAATTAATTAGGAATGACTAATTTTTTTTAAGTTCAATTTTCTCTAACACACCATTGGGTATGTCACACCATTGGGTATAACACACCCTTTGGATATGACACACCATTGGGAATAACACACCATTGGGTATGAATCAACATTAAAATTTTCCCACTGTTGTAGTTGTCTCACCATTTTAGTTGTCTCATATTTCTATTTGTCTCGCTGTTGAGTTTGAATCACTGTTGTTAACCTCACATTGTTTATCTACCTCACCACTGGTTACATGACTTTGTGGTTTTTTATTTTCTTTATCAATTTTTATGAACTATGAGGTTTCTTTTTTTGGGGTTTATTTCTATCACCTAATTCTAATTTTTTCATGATACATAATTTCTTTTTTTTAGTATCATTTCAATTCCAATTTTTTTGAAGTACCTAAATCCAAAATGATATTATATAGACATTTGTCTAATTCAAACACACCTATATTATCACACCCTTTTTTACTCTTGAGCCCTGTGTAACCCTTCATATTCTAGATTTCAAACCTCCAACTATTCAAACTTCACCTTCGACTGAGCTTGTCCAACCAATCTTCATGCCAAGGATAAAGTGTGATTTTATGTCTTCTCTATATTATTTTTTTCTCATTATGAAGTTAAAATATGAACCTGGTGTTCCTACTCCATTTTCACTGGTGAACCCAGGAATTTCAAAGAGAATAATTATTCCTGAAAATGAATTTGAATAAAATTGGTTGTTTTCAATGAATTCTTTGGCACTGAATGTCAATCAGAACCAATGATGGATAGACTGGTTATCCTCAAATGAGATACATTTCTACCCAATGTTATCGCATTAATTTTAACAGTACATTGAGTTTGGATTTAACAATTATGTAGAATACTGGATGAGAATAAGGATAAATGGTTGTAAAGTTACTTTCTCCTCAAAAAAATGGGTTGAATATTTTGGAGTCCTTCATAAAAAAATTTATTACGAATATTAAGTATTTATTCCTGATGAATCTAATTTTTTATTTATGAAGTTGCATTTTTAGAACTGACTAGAGATGGTGTGATGGCATAACGAGAACACCAGTTGCATTTGAGATAGATGGAGAGTGCAAATCACTGTTCAAGTTTATTAATCACATGTTATGTCTAAGGAAATGTGACTTTTCGACCTTATGATACCATGATGTATCTAATTTTTCTTTTGGTATATGGACAAAGGTTAAATTTTTGTAGATATAATATGGTACATATGTCTGATATAATAAATCCTACTTTGAGATCTAACTCATTGATCTATCCAAAATTTATTTCTTCCTTATTAATGGAAAAATTCAATGTTTTAGATGTTGGGGAAACATTATTTTATTGTTGTGGTTTTTTAATTTAAAAAGCAATTTGTTGAAGAATGAGGATCAACTGGAACCCCTAGAAGAAACTTTGGGGATCTAATAGTGATAAGATTTATGTGTATTTAAATTTATTTTACCATCCGATAAGACCAAGGGATATTGTTAATTCTAGCTTGGATCCAAATGATGTGGTAGAGTACTCAGATGAGGTAGAAGAATTTGTTGTAGAAAAAGTGTAAAATTTCCCTTCTTTTGAAAAATCTAGTGACCCATATTTTTCACCTCAATCACCTCCAATTATTTATAGATCTCCTAGTCATTTTAAAAGACTTCACAAAAAATAAAATTTTGTGAAAAGTGATGAAGAAGAAATATAAGTCTCTAGAGAGGTTCATTTTATAATTAGTTCAAAATCTAATGATAAAGAAGACAGTGGAGATGAAGAATATGAAAAATAGAATGGAGAAAATGATCGTGGAAACAAAAATGGTGATGTTAATGATTCTGATCCAGGAGATTCATTTGGAATAATTAGAAGTATAGATTAGGAGGTTCCTTTAGATCTTTCTTCTCCTAATGCTTCCACAGAAAGACCAAACCTATATAAAGAAGTTGATCTAATTTTAAAGAGAAATATGATCTACTTAAGGGAGATAAAGGCCCATATATTGATGTTAAAACTATTTCTATCTCTTCTATAGTTGAAAGTATGGTTTCTTTTTCTCATATTGAGTATCATGTATATGAAGATACAAGGAAGAAACTTATTTATAAAGAAGATGGAAATGAACATTTTGGTGATATAACATCCCATGAGCCTCCTATGGTTAAGAATGTGAAAGGTGGATCCACTTTTAAGGCTTAGAAACAAGATTCTAAGATGGAATAAGAACATGATTTTTGTGAACAAGCTATTGTTTCACAGAGCACAAATGGTCAAAAATAAAATGAGGTCACTCATTCAATGGTGTACACTATAGCTGGACAGAGTACATAGGATCAGAAAAGTGTTTAGTTGTATTTTGTACCAGCTATTGTGATACCTCAAGTTGTTGTACCTATTTTTTCTAATATCTCATAGAGATGGATTGACCATATGTCAGAGGAATGGGGTAAGTTCTCAAGTGAAGTTATGATTCCACCAAATGATGGTTTATATGCGGTTCAAAAATAAAGAGATCCTGAAGGAACTATGGTGTCCTAGATTGTTGTTGATGGCCTCTTGGGAAAGATTTTTTCTATGAGAGAACCTAAATATAATAATCCTCATACAACTCATCATGTTTTTTCAGTTGATATAGTCATAAAAAGTTGCATAAATACTCTTTCTAAAAAGTTACTTTCATATTTTGATATGTGTTTAAAGAATCAATACACTCTCCTAAAAATCATATTGAAAATGATTCACTATATTTATTTGAGTTAGTGATATAATATATTCGTCCTAAAATGATTCATCACATCCAAGAGATTGAGATAGATAATAAGAGAATATCTAGAGAGCTAGAATCTATAAATTCTATACAAGAATACTTAAAGTTGACTTTTACTTAATTCATGGATGGACTTTTGAAAAGCCCTGAGAATTTGTCCTTAAACACTTCTACCTCCACTATTGCAATTACAGTTGATATTGGTTAGTTTAGAGCTATAGTAATAGAATAATTTTATGCTACTTAATGTGAACCTACTAGTGGAAAAAAATTTATACCATTGAATATTCTAAGGAACTATGAGCAGAGTACAAAGCATTGTCATATGATGAATAGATCATATTCGAAGGATATAAATTCATATATAGAAACAATCACCAAGTAAATAAAAGTTTATCTCTCAAGGATTTATTCCAAACAATCCCTAGACAAAAAAATCATGTTTGGGCTGAGAATTTGTGGTTTCCTCCAATTACTCAGGCCTTTAAGTAACAAGTTGGATAGTTGAATAATATGAATACAGTGCAGAAACAGCTTATGTAAGAGAAGGGTGACTTCTTTAGTTCCATAGAGATTGAAGGGAAGATTATAATATATTTCATAACTCTCATGAACCCCTTTACTCATGTACATTTCATATATTTTGTGTCTTTTAAATCCACTCCTATTGCTCCTGAAGCATCTCATGTACCATCCATTACCATTGAACCAATTTAACCTCTTCCTACCAAATTCCAGTGTTTTCTTATTCCTCATGTCCAAGCTATGAGACATATCAGTTCAGTTATTATCATAGAGTCTCAATCTAAATCTATATCTATAATTCCACTTGGTTTTCCCTCTAATTTCCAATATCACATTCAAACCTTAAAGTATCTACTACCTCTGATTAGGAGAAAGTTAAGGCCAAATGACAAAACTAATGGACCCTTCTACCGAACCTTGAGGATGATACTGGAGTAGACATTCTATTTTGATGGGATGCTTGTTTTGTAATAAATTTTTTGTTTAAAATTTCTAAATTTATTTTGAATATATTTACCCATTCCTCTATTTATATAATATTTATCTTTTCTAAAAAATTTAAAGTATTTCTCTCTATTATACTCTGTCTTTTTTATAATCCCAAAAAGTGGATAATTATTGGGGAATATTTGTTTTTGGAGAACATACTGGACTTTATTTGTCTTTGAAACCATGTGAATTCCATTTATTAATATATTTTGTTCTTAAATTTTACATCATGGATCGTTTTATCTTTGATAGCATGATTTTTTATCCTCAAAAAGAGGTAGATTATTAACCTCTTTGATTTAATGATCATAAAAACATAATTCTAATGATATTAATGAGTTTCATGTTTTTTGTAAGTATTTTATAATCTAATATAACTGATGAAATTTAACAAGTATGTGTCACCATTGAGGTTTAGACGTTACCCAGGATGACTCATGGTCATGAATGGATCGCCGCCAAGCTAACACACTGCCATACATGTCTCAACATCAATAGGAAGAAAATAGAAAAAGTCCTAAAATGAGTCATTGTCACATATTATATCACCACAAATGTCACACCATCAGATTAATCATTTACATAGGAGTCTTCCCCAATAATAAATTTCGGATAACTACAAGACACCGTTAGAATGATACAGTATCAGACTTAGACATCGTTCTAATTGTCCCACCGCTATAATAAGACACCACCTGTGTTACACTACCATATTATAATACAATTCCATTATTTATATCCTTATCCTTTTCATTTAAATTATTTTAATCTCTATATTGTTAAATTAAATGTTGTTGTATGGGGAAATAATATATCCAGATGCGAGCGAATATTCTTCCTGTGGATTTTGATAAAAAGAGGGGGTAGACTCCCTCATGCTTAGTAGTGTGGAATGCTTGAAGTGTAAAAACCAATAAAGTAAGATACATACACACATATAGTTTAAGTAATGAACCACTACATCCCGAAAAACACCTGACTAAGGAAGCTAAAGCTCATACACATCTGTTTATTTCCTCTAGTCCAGAACTAGTGTCTACGACACTCAATTATACTAAATTTTTAAAGAGAACCAAAATCAATCTACACATCAAATAAAAATAAAGAGTTAAAAGATTCACTGCATAATTGAATGAGAATATTTATCCATTCATACTCTTATTTAACTTTTTGTTTATTTTATTTAACATTATGATCATTGTGTTTTATACTTTGGTTTATTTATGCATATTATTTCCTAATGTAATCTAGAAGAGAATTGATATCTTCTTAAGAACATTTTTTTGTTTCCCTATAAACATTGTGGAAGATTTCATATATGAATTTTTTCTTTGTTCCTTCGTGAATAATATTGGATGATAAGCTATGTGGTCTAGAAAGTGGTATACTATTACAAAAACCTAATCGAGGTTGTAGATAAAACTGTTTATTTTATATAAACGCCTTGGTGGTAGGTGATCACCAAGTGGAGATAAATAAGTCTCATATTGATACTAAACCTCTTATATTCAAAATTTATGCTTTTTTTTACTTTACTTCTTCTTTAAAACAAAAAACTATTTTTAACTGTAAAAAAATATACTTTGATTGTTATTCTTAATTAGTGTTTTTATAAGTTTTTAACTGAATAAATTAATTTAAAAGGATTATGTAACATTTTATATTAATTAACTGATAACTAATAAAAATTTAAGAAATAGTTTTAAAAAAATATCTCATAACGATTTTCTATTTTAATTAAGTGGGTCATTTTTAAATTAATTTGGGGAATCTTTTTAAATCCACTATCAACATAAATTTTTATTGGGTTATAAATTCTCCTCTATTGAGTTACTCACTTATACTAATAGTAATAATGATATGAATATCATATATATATATATATATTAATAATATACTTATTTATAATAATTCAAGTAAGATAGATAATAAAAATTAGTCTCATCACAAAACTAAGGTGGCAGTCCACACATACGCTTGAGAGATGTTTTCATTTATTAAAAAGAGGAAGTTTATCAAGGTAAATGATATATTATATTTCTAGAATCATAATTTTTTAATTAATACTATATATATTCATTATTTAGTTCTTTTTAACCAACCATGAAAACTAATTATGAAAAACAAATTACACTACTACGTGGAGAAAGTGGGTCATACGTATGATTGATAGATGTTTCCATTTTCCATGGGATAGAAATAAGATTAGAATGTTTAGTGAAAAAAACATAATATAATTATTGTATATTTTATATTATAATAATATGAATGTGTTTGTATAATATTTGAGTCAAGTAGGACATGGAATGAAATGGTAAAACTCGGTCAAAAGTTATACCTCTTATTCACAAAAACAACCTTTTGCTTACACATTTAGCCTAATAGGATAGCTATTTAATGAAACCAGATACTATAGTTCATGAGGGGTATGGGTTTTGAGGTATATCCGGAATTATTGGTTATGATATGCGGCTCAAGAGGTGTGAAGAATAGGGGAGAATGAGTTCCCTTTTATAACTGAGAAAAAGAAAACACTAAGAATTTCATTAAAAAGTTAATAATTTAAATATTTTTTCAAGGAGAATATTCTCAAAATATTGATATATTAGATATTTAAATTGATAATTTTTAAATTAAAATAACTCTTGAGGTTTGAGAAAAACATTTATTGATAAGCATTATGCATTTATTTTCAACCCTTTAAACCCATTTTATATTTAACTGTGGTGAAAAATATTTAAAATGTTTACTATTCATTTTGTAACACCCCAACATTTTATAGTATGTTATCTCATAAATTTATTACAATAACTTGCGATGCATGCAACATTGAGTTCGAGCGCACCACAACTTATCAAACTAGTGGTTCAAAAAAATGGTTTTGAATATTATTAAACAAATTTTAAATTTTATATATCCTATATAATATTAACATTCATATTTTCTGTTTCATAGAAATAATAGAAGAAAAATTCAATTTTGAAGATAAAAGAGCTATTTTTTAAAAAATACAGTTTTTATACCATTTAATAGCGAACAATTTTTAAATACAACATTTGAAACTTTTATATATTCAATTTAGTTAAATTAAATTTTTCTTTAGAAGAGGGAAATAAAAATTTAGTTTGGATAAATATTTGGTACTTTTCTGATAACTTTCATATTTTGATAAATAGTGAAAAATATAATAAATTTTAATTAAAAACAACTTTTTTAATTGAAATAATTTATACTATTAAATTATACATTTGAGTGGTTTTAAAGAATAATTACACTATTTTTTTATCATTTAATATAATTTAGGTCATTGGATGTAATTTCACATTTAAAGTGGACATAAAAAAGTGTTAATCTTATAATAGTTATTATTTCTTAAAAACACGCTTTCTGTTTTAACAAAACGAATTAATTTTGAATTAATTTCTGCCACTTATGTGTTTTGAATTTGGAAAAATTGATTTCATATTTGGAATCAGGAGGTCCAAATTGTGTAAATAGGTATCTTCTAATTTTAGACATAATGAATATTTACTTCAATAAATATTTTATTTACAATGGTTAAAGGGTAAATCCGTTAAATTAGGGTAAAAAATATTATAATAATATTAAATTACCCTAAAACATGAACTAAACCTATTGGGTGAAATTGGTCCGACCATTTAAATCCTTTGGATTATTATGGGACCCCATGGAGCCACTTGGGAGTAATAATGACATTTTATATTAATTAATCTAAAGTAAAGACAAAAATAACAAAAGCATGTATCTTTTAGTAAAAGAATTTTATATGGGGTTATATAATTTATCTCTTCTACTATAAATTTTCATTTGAAAGTTAAAACTATTTACTACATGATGATATTTTATTTATAATTTTTATTCATTAAATAATTATACTTATTTATGACACAATGATGATGCAGTAAATACCATATTAATGAAAGAATCTAATAAATGGTATTGTAAATATTAAAATAAATATAATTTAAAAGTTTTGATGCCATAAAATAATTTTATAGGTTAATATGACATGTTAGGATAGATTAAATCTATTTTTTTTAATTAATAAAGTTTTGATGACTTTCAAAAAAATAAAATACAAAATCATGTCAAAATTGACATAATTGAGTATTTTAAACAAATACTATATTATTAATTGATATAATATTCCTAAAAATATAAATTTCAGAAAAAATACTTAGATAATGTTATATATATTAATAATTAACCAAATGGGGTTTTCCTGGCTTGTTATAGTAATTTTATTAACCATGTAATGAAAAAATATAAAGACACATGGTAAATGTCAAACTATTTAACTAAGAGTTAAATCTAAAAGATAAGGTTAATATGTTGACCTAAACCTATCCAAAACCTATTGGTTGAGCTGATTTTGACCAATAACCACCTAGGTCGTAAAATAAATTCATTATAAGGCATTATAAATAGAAAATTATTGTATAATAAATTAATATTTTAATCTTTTTCTAAAGTGACTCTCACCCCTCTTATAAAAGGGCACTTCCCCTTCTCCCAAAATCACACCTTCAAAGCCATTTCGTTGAGCCAAAACCTACCCAAATATCCTCCCAACTTCTCTAAAATCAACCTAGAGTCCTTATTATTATCATAAATCCAACCTAAGGATCCCTTTGATCAACTCAAAAGGAAACACCTGAAAAAAAGGTAATAATTTCACCACCCTCTTTCATGTTCTTTTCTTCTTCCAGTTCCTCTTTCCTTGTTGTTTCCATGGGAAAATAATAACTCTAGTACCTCATACATACTATAATGTTACTATAAATATGTAACAACAATATTCATTATTCTATCCATCCAATAAATGACAAAATCACTATACATGCGTATGTACAGCTTACCGTCACCACATCGTGGTGTGGTGTGTTATTCAAACACTTCATTATTTGGATGGGTATAATAATTAGTATAAATGATGTAAATAATAAATATAATGTGTAAATTATTCTTTATATATGATATACCACACAATTATATATTATTCCACCATCAATATAATGATATTGTCACTCATGCGTACATACGGATTATCGTCTCAACGACACAATGAGATTAATTTCCACATTCACCACTCAATGATGACTATAAAAATATATATTATTAATAAGTATGTAATATATGGCATAATAATGATACATAATAGATATATATATATATATATACAAACTTACATATATCTTATTCACTTACTTCTATTCAATATGATATGAAAACGGAAACAGTGTTTATGCATACGTACGGCCTACCGTCTCCATAAACAGTGTTTCCCAATTCATATATTTATCTATTATACATATTTATATTCAAAATATATATGATATATAAATAATTTTTTATATTATAGAAGTATTTAAATCATTATATAAATCATTTTATCAATAATAACAAGTTAAAACACATATGATAAAGAAAGAGATTATTACCTGAAATGTTAATTTAACATGTAAATCATTATTAAATAGGTAGTATAAAGTCAAAAATGAATAATGAATGATATAATAAATATGAATACCGTTCTAGAATAATTTAATAACATACTATGGTCATTATACAAGAGTTTAAACGTACCCTCGACCAAATTAAAGTGCTAGGTAAGGGTTAATTCCTCAATCTCATTATTATTCGAGATTGCTTATGGGTAAGTTTTAACTCGGACATATTTATTATCCATTTCCATGTTTCATGAAAGAGTTTTCATATGTATTATTTTTAAGGGAATATTTTATTAAAATATCATTTTAAATTTTTTAAATACTTATTATTCTAAATCATTCTCATTAATGTCCATGTTTTCAAAATGATTTTTTAAGGATTTATTTATGTAGACATGAATTTTTTTTAAATGTTAATTACATTAAAAAGTTTCAAAGTGGTAAGGGAAAATTTTATTAAAAAATGTCTTTAAATTTCTTCATTTCGAAATTGTGTGACTTTTAAATTTTTTTCATTAAAAATGGATATTTCTCTCAAAGAGTCTTACAAATCATTCTTATCTATTTCAACATCCATTGATGGGTTTTGAACTTGTTTGAAGTTGGTTTATTATGGTACAAATCATGTATTTTGTATTAAAGGTTTTCTGATATTTTTGACTGTGAATGTGTTATTTTTATACCATTCATGGTTTATGGAAAAAGTATTGACATTTCGTGTGCTAGTTTTAATACGAATGTTTATGTTTTGTTTCAACCTTTTCATATGAGGAATGTATTAGACATAGTAAGTTATGGGTGGAGCCCTCTATATCTCCTCAATGCATTGGTAGGTATCATGAGATAATTAGATGTGGAATTGGACAAGGCCTTTCCCAATTTGATATATGGTTTTGGATGAGCCCTTAATCTTTTTTAGATGTCTTGGCTGAGGCCTTGACAAAATGTTTCATAATTTCTGGCATTATACATTCCCACATTATAAAAATAATATTGATGGTTCATGTTTTTATTCGACTAGTAGAATACCCATGACTATGTTTTATTATGTCATTATTTACTCAGATCATATTTATTCCATAATGTGTTCCTGTTTATTATTTGTAAATGCTTGTGTTTTCAATTATTCACCATGAATATTGATTATGTTATCTTCTGCTAAATGTTTTACTCTCACTGAGTATTTTAGCTTACACCTTTCTTATGTTTTATTTTCCAAGTATTTACAAGAATTTTATTATGATTGATATGCAGGGCTAAGCTAAAAAGAAATAATTTTGTTCTTAAAGAACTATTTATGTTTTATTATATGTTTGAAATTGTAATGTGAAGTTGATGTATGTAATCTATTTCTAAGACTGCTAAACTGATTGGTCTTCTGGGATATGATTTCCTTGTATCATTCCAATTTATTAAAATAATGCACTGACTCTAAGTAACTAGGGTTGGGGCATTACACATTATGACCAAAACATTATGCGGAACATTTTACATAATATTAATTATTTTATTAAAAATATGAAATCTATTTTAAATTATTAAACTCCAATAATTAGAAGGAACTAATTTTAATATATGTTAGAAAAATGTATTAAAAATCATTTTTAGAAAATAAATTAAGCATAGAAAAGAGTTTATAGAAAAATTAAGTCTAAATTTAATCCTAATATAAATAATTGGATTATGTTAGATTAAAGGATAATTATTTATCATTAAAATCATATCAAAATATAATTCAACCCTATAAAATCTTGATTAAATGAAAAAAACTATAAACAATTTTTTTTGAACAACAACATTATTTTTATTTCCAACATGTTAAAATTTTGACTCTAACATCAACAATAAATTTTTATATGAATTATTTTACTTATTTAATATATATTTTTTATATAAAAATGTTTTATAAAAAATAATGTTATTATTATATCATTATAATTCCATAAATATGATATTTTTATAAAATTTTTATTTTTTAACTATTCGACTAAAAATGACTATTTCTGGAAAATATCAAAAAATTAATTCATTTATAATTATGACATAGTTAATTAAAAAATAAATTAATGTCATCAAATTCTATTTAGAAAAAAATATAATTTTGTTTTTAATCAAATTCTTTTAGACTGTTAAGTTTCTTTTTCTATTAATTCTTCAGAAAACAAATATTTCTATAATTGAATCTCAATTGTTACATTCTTCCCACATTCAAAAAAATCTTAATAGAAATTTCAAAAATTTCTACACATTAATGGATTTGTTTAGTCCATCAAAACAAATTTTTCTAACTTCCATGTCTCCTTATCTATATTATGATTTTTCTAAATCGCCTTTACCAGTTGATTCATCTAATTACTCAACACTAGTTTTTTTATTATCAAGAGTATACATAGGATCTTAACTGTAAGATAAATCAGGTTCCAATTCAATTTACTCATATGTGAGAATATTTCTTATATTTCACCAGTAATTTCTCAATATTGATTTGTTGAACACATTATCAACTTTAGAGATGCAAGGTTTCATTTACAAACAGTAATCCACTACTCAAATTCTTTCTAAAAATTAAAAATTATGTAAGATGATAGGACTTAATTTTCCTTTCATATAAAATATAATAACACATTTATATGGATATACCCTCGAGAAAAAATAATCTCTGACCTAAAATTTTAAATCTTTCATTCTTTATCTTCAAAAAAATGTTTCTTCTTTGAGATATCTTAATGTGATCCAGAATAGTATTGATTTTCATCATTGTCTCCATAATAAGATCTAATCCTATAAGATTTCATTATCAAACTATGTCCCAACATGATTTAATAAAACACTATTTTCCATAAAATTCTTTATATGGTGCCATATGAATTCTTTAATTGAAGCTATTATTATATGAAAATTTCACTAAAGATAAATATTGATCCCACATACCTTGAATGTAAATCTAGAATGACCGTAACATATCTCTTATTGAATAAATAATCATTTTGTAATACCAATAATTTTTTTGATGATAGGTGGTTCTCAAACATAACTTAGGGTCAAGATCCTACTAAATACCCTTCTAAAATTTCAATGAATACCATAGATCATGATAAAATACATTTGAAATAGGTGTACCAGGAAGTCTCATAACATCACTAATATAGATAAGTGTGTTTTTCTCAAGTAGAAGATCTTTCCTTATAGTGAGGAAATGTTTGGACTTGGTAAAGAGGTCAACAACTACCCATGTAAAATCATTCATTCTATGAGTAATTTTCAATATATTGAATAAAAATATAGTAATATCATCACATTTTAACATAGTAATATGTATAAGTTTAATGAATCCTTTTGAATGTTTTATTACAACCTTTACCTATTAAAATATCATGAATATTGATACATTGTCTATAATTTCCCATTTCATATTATCCCACAAAAAATATTCCATTAAATTCCAACAAAGTTTGTGGCTTATAGGGTGTGTATAGAAATTTAAACTATGGGATTCCTATAAAAATTATCTCTTTATATCGGGTATAGATGGAATAAATAAAATCTTCAAAAAATTAATCATAAAAAATTCATAAACAAAATCTTTTTGTTTTCCATCATTAAAAACATTAATTTCGTTATAAACTATTATCGTCAAGCTGGTAACTTTTTATATTTTACAATAAGGATGATTTAATAGTCTTTTTAAAAATTATTAATGTTTCCCCTACCCTAATAACTCCCATATCTATATTTACTAACTCTCTAAATTAATAATCCTTTTTAAATCCTTGTGTTTGTATAAACTCAGTGATCTTTCCAACTCAACACATTAGCTAACTTATTAGACCATTTATGGTGGTAGTTTATTGATAAATAATAATTCTTGAGTATCTATAAATTTTTGTTTTACTCTTGTTGGGATCTTTCTATGAAAATATTTATTTCATGTAGTTGGGATATGTATGTATCTCTCATTTTTCTTCATAGAGATTATGAATCCAATTCTTTAAGTAAACAATTATGGCCACCAACTAAATACCATGTATTAGATGGTTATTTCTATGTATATTTAACTTCAATGATAAAGAGTGGATAGCATTATCATTCTATATATAGACACATGTATGTTCTTTCTTTTATCAATCACTATATATCACAAATTCATCCCCTCCCAATTGTAATGTCAATATTAGAAAATTAATGAAACTCCTATTATACTCTTCAAAATATTCTTTAAATTCCTCTTTATATAATAAATTAAAATGTTTATGTTTAAAATGTATTAACAAGTTTTATAATTTGGTGAAATCGTGAAAAAATAATTAATAGAAGCCTTCAAATCCTTGTAAACTAAATACATTGGTTACGTTTGTCATTATACAAAATCATATTACTTTATTTTTTACTATAGGATCAACTAATATTTCATACATATAGAGAATATGCATATGAAAAGTAACTTATTGAATCTATAATTCACACTTGGTATATTTCCCATAAGAATTATTCTCTCTAAGAGTCTCAAGAATGATCCTTAAATGACTATTCTAATTTTCAGAACCTTTATATGATACAAAGATATATTCAATAAATTACACAAAAAAATAACTAAATATTCCATGAACACATTATTCATTAGATGCATAAAAATATAGTATAAATTATTCATTTGAAATGGAATTACTATAATATAATAATTTTCACACTTTATATGAAATATTGTTTTTGGAATATCTTCCTTCATTACTCAAATATTGATGATACTTGAAATAAAGATCAATATTTTTAAAATATCACACTGAAGTTTATCATTTGGTTGGGTACTCGCTGAATTTTATCAAAAAGGTTATAAATAAGATGAATGTGAGACTTATTGTTCATATTTATGGAATTTATTTTCTGGTAATCTATGCACAGCCTCATAGCTGCATCTTTCTTTTTGACAAATATAAATGGAGCTCCCAAAGGTGAGACAAAAAGGCTATATGAATCCCTTATTACATAACTCCAAAAATTGTTTCTTCAACACTATTATCTCAAATAGGTTCAATATTTAGGTTTTCCAAGATATAGGTATAACACCTTGATATTTAAAAAAACACTATGTTTAATAATGTATTCAATCAGGAAAAAAGAGTTTGAGCAAGTTGAAATATAATATAGAAATATTATTAAATAAATGTTACCATTAAAATCTAACAATTTAATTGGAGGGTGTGAATAGTACTAAATAATTTTTGAAATATATATAGATTCTAAAAAATTTAAATTTATTGATAAATTCATAAAAAAAAATAAGATATCATTTTCTAATGAAGATATATTATACTTCAAAAAATTATGTTTCCTTCAAAAAAACATTTATTAGTTTTTGTGAAAAATATACAATTATTTATTTGAATTTTTGGATATTTTATTTTATAAAATTATAATTTTTTAATTCATCCTATAATTATCAAATTATTTGTAAATTTTTTTAAATTCCATAAAATAGTAATTTTTCAATGATTAGTGAAAAATGAAATTTTATTTAAACTGTAGTTTTTTTTAATAAATTAAGTAATATAAATGTACCATTAATCTATTAATTGTTTTTCAAAAAAACATAAGTATTATTTATTTTTAGTTAAACCAATTAATTATATTTAAATAATAATTATACTATATTTTATTATATTTTTATTATAAGGCTTAAAAATGCATTTTTATGGAAATAATTCTAAAGTGCATAATATTTTTCCATTTTAATTAATTAAAATAATATTCAATGAGGAATGATTTAAATAAAATTTATTTAATATATGTATATTTATTAATTTAAATTAATATAATAATTATTTCTATTCAAACAATTAGAATAAGGTTATCATTTCATTGAACAAAACATTTTTTCAGAAAACTGCTTTGTATTTTGCTTACAGGTCTTACTTTAAATTAAATTATTAAAATTCTGTTTTTTTAATTTCATAAAATGTATTATTTATTTATAATAATCATAATTTATGTTATATAATATGATATAGTTACTTTTTTATCATAATGAAGAGTAATAATTGTAAATAAAAGGTAAAGTGGTAAAACAATTAAAAAGGTAAAACTGAGTAATCATAGTGGTAAAGAGGATAATATTTTTAAAAAAAGTTTTATTTTAGTGTTAGAGTTTTATTTAGACCTTATATCTCATCTAATTCTTTGTTTTTCTATTTTGGAGGCACTTGGATTGAGAAAGACATCCCATTATTTAATAGTTTTGAGAATTTACAAGGATGTCACTCCTCCTTCGTTATGAAATGGAACACACTCTCTTATTCTTTACACAGATAAAAAAATAATTTCTTAAGAAAATACACAAAAAATACGATACATAATTCCATAAACAAATCCTATAGTCCTTATTTTTATCACAACAAATCTATGGAGGATTTAATTATAATCATAAACAGGTGGTCCAAAGAAGAGGAAATTTTCTTAACCGATTATCTTTTTTTATTTATTATTCCACATATTTAATTTATTAAACATTATTGTTCATATAATAAAATAATTATATAACATATAATATATTGTTATTATGTCAATGTGATGCTCTAAATCAATACCCCCGTTTGTCAAATTGAAAACTAAAGCATCAATCGTGAGTATGGCAGACTGCTGCCTCACAAATCGATGTTGTTCATTTTCCATAATCTCCTCTCACAATTATTTTTTATGATGAATTTCATTTTCATATATGATACTATTTAAATATTAATCAATATATAAAATTGTTATTTTATATACTTTCTTTCCATTCCATCCATTAAAAATGATAACATCGTTAGTGTGAACGGCAGACTGCCGCCTCATGAATCGTTGTTGATTATTTTTTGATTATATCATCACAAGGATGATATATGTAACTGTATTTAAAGGGAAAATGTGATATTATAATTTTATTAATATAAAATAACACTCATTTTCTTCCTACCACGTTAATTTAAAAATGAAAACATTACACATGTGTACGTATGGCTTACCATCTCCAAGAATATAACATAGTTAATTAATCATTACCAACATTAATAAATGATTTTAAAAGTATGATAATTGTATAAAAATTAAAATTATGTAATTAATATTATTTTATATATGATGGTGCAATGACCCCTTTTACCACATTAAACATGTTGATTCTGTTTTAAAATTATGACATATGCATCTTCAAAACACCTGTTGAGGTTATAACTGATTAAGTAGTTAAGTATGTCATTAAAGTAAATGAATTAAATATTTTAGTTATTATTCATGAAAACATTAAAATTTTATTAGGATTAAAATTAATTTATGTATTTTTATTATGCAGGATTTAAAATACATACATGAAAATGACCGGAATTGAGGTAAGGGTATCTTATAAGAACTTCCTTCTTTGAGAAAAATGTTCTTTTATGCTCCTAATTTCTTTTAAATGGGGTATATATTTTCCCTTTCAAAATTAAAAAAATTAATCCTTTATAATTCTTTTTATTTTAAATTAAAAATAATCTCTATCATTAAGGGGAGTCGGGATTCAAAATTTACCAAATTGGTAATTGATTAAGTTTCAATCTCTTTATAATCAGGATTGTGGTTGATATAATTTACATTGTAAGAAATTATTTGACCATTTCCAAATAAAACCCTCTAATTTTATTCTCCTATTATTCTTTTATAATTTTTAACATAATTTTACCATTTTCCTATCTTTGGTACTTGTAATGTTTGAGATTATTTTTTTTTTTGAAAATCTACCTTCATGTATCTATTTGTTTGAAAATTGTATTTCTTCCATATCCATGTTCTCTAAAAATATTATAACTATTTTTTCACATTATAAAAATAATTTATTAATGATAATTTTACCCATGTTTAACTTTTTCTAAAATGGCTTGAAAGAAATCTTTTATCATATTCCAAATGATGGATTTTTAACCTTTTTACAATCAAATAATATAAATGTTTATTAAAACTTATATGAAACTTGTGAAATTAACCACTATCAAAACAATTAAATTCATTTCATATTCCTTTATATGTTTCCATGTTTCTTTTTAAATAAAATAATTTCTATAATATATTGTAATTTTCTATTTTTTGGGTATGTGATTTTAATTTTATATGGTATTTTTCTCATGAAATATTCCCTGTAATATTTTAAAAGACATTTTCATCAACGAAGACACCCTTTGATGCTACAAATTGTTTGTAAAATATATTTATATGCCTCTCACATATATACCTAGATGTTTAACAATTTCTTTTTTGGGGTAATAATTGGTTTATTTTCACCTCTCAAATTCCTTGAGTATGAAACTTCCTTTTAATATGATTTGAGACAAGAGTATGAAACCCATTTTCATTTTATGTGTAGTTATTTTATTTATTTATTAAGACTGATTTCGATTTTTTGGGACACATAATCAGGAACATGTTTTGATGGGTCTGCACAGATTTAAATTTAAATCAGTTGGTGATGCTTTAGTCTCATGAGATAACATATATGGGATTAGGGAGTAAATTTAATCCTTTATGGTAATTTTTCCTGGATGCGATGTTTTCTAGGTGGTTACCCATGACACATGTTTATGTAATACTTTTTTTTGATTCCAAATTTATTATGATTTCATGATCTTATTATACTATGAACTATATGTTATGCTCTAATGTGATCACTCATGTGACTTTTATGATAACATGTTATACATTTTACTACCATGTTATATTTCCTTATTATGTTTAGTCAACTACGGGTATTTTTAAATCCCAAACTATGTTACGATATTCCCTAAGTTATCTGATGCATATTTTCTATCAGGAAAGGATTTAAGAGATCTCTATGAAGAATAAAATAAATAATTTTTTTTAACTCCACTTTCATGTATTATAAAACTAGTCATCCAAAGACATAAGGCCTCACAATATGTTCATTGTAATTAAAATATGTTTTTTTTTAAAAATCATGTACTAATATTTGTGAAAGGATTATTTCACTATAATAGGATCTGTGTCTGTGATGAGTTTAATATAAAACCCAGCTTTATGATTAGTAGGATCTATGGGTAGTTACTCTGAAAACACATCAATGTATTCTCACGCAATAAGAACTTATTATATACTAGGTTTTTAATTCCAATACATAGGTTGTGTTGCCTCTTCTTCTCTCATATTTCTATTAAAAAGATATTCTAGGGGTTTATCTTAGATTGGTTGAAATGATGAATCTTTTTTCTAAAAACAATTAATTTCACATCTTTATCTCAAGTCGGGTTATCCTTCTATTGGAAATACTTTTTTTATACATTGAGATTAAATCCATACCAAGGTTTATGTCAATGTCTATCATAGTTATAATAATAAAAAAATTAATAGTGTATTTCCATGAATAAAAATGAATATTGACTAAAAATATATTTCATGTAATATTATTTCTTCTATGTTTCTTGACTTATAACTCCCTTCTCAGTGTTCTAGAAAAATATGTAATTTCACTTTCAGTCATGGAATATACAAAGGGGTGTATATATCCATATTCTAAAAAATAAATAGTTAACATTGAATTTAGAATCAATATACCCTACACAACATTGCTAATAAATTCAACAATAGTTTTAGTAATTACATAATCATGTTTGAATCCCCTTGGCCACTTCTATGGTAAGTTCCTTGGACATTTGGGGAGTTTTTTGTCATATTTCCCCATATCCTTATAGTTAAATCACTATTAATTGATGTATTCTACATTACCCTTTAAATCTCGATCATGATAGAATTTCTCTCTATACTATTATAAAAAATCTCTACCCTCCAATCATGTACCATTGTGTTTCCATCCCAAGTCTCACACATTGGAAATTCTTCCCTTCTCTTCACCCCCTTAACAATTTTTTCCTTTATGAGTTTCTCATTCATCCTATTATTTTCGAAATTTTCTTCAAAGTAATCCGAATTAGATAATTATTTATCATTATTGATAGAAAAATATATTGTCTCCTCATATGATGAGAATGTTTGAGTGACTAGTTCCCATCGAAGGACTAGATTTATCCCATAAATGGAATAGTAAATCTTAATAGTTTTATTATGTACAAATTCAAAAAAAATCCTTTCTAACCCTATATAGTTAGTTTCATACTTAGATACTTTTTTCCATAATTTTTAATTATAATCGGGAATTATCTCGCCATATTCTATGATGGTTCTCTTAGAAAATATTTTTCCAAAAAACATCCTTAAAATTCTTCCATTCCATGTTTGTTAATTTTTCCATGGCTCTTTTATTTTGAATCAATTACCATTATTGATCTATATCCCCCATGAGATGATGAAATTCTATGATAGTCTCCTCTATTTCATTAAGTCATGAACCAACCCAGGTCAACCCTAAACTGTTCACCTGAGCCAGTCTGCAGTATGGCCCAAGGAGCGTTCCCGATCCCCACGGGCTGGAAACTAGTGTCAGGGATAAAAATTTAATAATTGAGAATGATTTGGACCATATAAAAAAGATATATAGATAAATAAAATATGTTGATAAAAATAAAAGTAGCAGGGGAAAGAAAGTAAAATCGCACATACCTCCCTGTGAACTTCTTGGTCACCTCCAAACCAAAGGCCGACCTTTCTCCAACAGTGAGCAACTCAAACAAGAGAACCTGAGAAAAGGGGACTTGCAACTAAAATGATAAAATACGTATCCTCATTAAAATTCTAAGTTGGTATTCTAAAAGTAAAACATTGAATCCAAGTGTTTCCTTACCCAATGTTTTCTGATGACACAAGTTTCGAAATACAATTATAAAAATATGTTTTTCTCATTTATACAAAATAACACTTCTTTCCAACTATGATAAACAACTCCCACCATATATTATTTCAAAACGTTATACCATTTCATAAACAAAACCAAACAAGTAATATCTGGGTTGTGAAAAATGGAGATAGGTAAAAAATACAAGCTAAAAATAAACCAGTGTAGACAAAAAATATATAAGAAATAAAAGTTGTAAATAAACCATGGGAGATCTTGAACATCCCTAGAATACCCATAAATTTACTCGGTTCGGAACCACCTATTGGAATATGGTGATGATCCTAAGTCTATAACCAACTAGCCACCCAAAAACTGACCAAATCCAGTGGCAAAGAATGCCTGGAATAACAACCAATCCAGGAGGTACCAACCCATCTAATCGAGTGTGATAAAGAACCACCACTTGATCACTTAAAAGATTCCCACGAACTAATGGTGGTTTAGTAATACTATATAGGTATAAGGCCCTCACATGTGTTATTCATCTCAATGAACTCACCTTCCACAAACACGAACACCAATATTCGATAAACACTCAAAGGTATCCCTCTCATAAAGGTGAACCATATTTATACACATACATTCTATATCACATGAAGGTTCCAACGGGGCCTCTATACCATTTAATATTTAATCCATCTTGTAAAATTATCAATGTTTCCAATCTGGCATACACTTTTTCTAAAATAAAATCTTCTTTAAAAGTTAGTATAAACATTACCCTAGTGTCAAAAGGGCCTTTAACTTAACATGTCTATATACATTTACCCAAAAGATCTTACAAATACCACATTTAAATTTACAACACCCAATTACCCCTTAAAAAAACATTCACTAAAACACACACCAAGAGTCAAACTGGAATTTAGTTTCAAACGCACACACTAAAGAATTTTTCAAGGACAAATAGATCAAAACATTGAGGAATAAATTTAAACATGTCCTTTGAAAATTCACAATAAACCCCCATCCTTTATAATCGGAATAGCCATTTTGTAGAACCAAGGTTTTTAAAAAAACCCCATTTTATGTGACCATCTTCATTTGGAGGCACATAAATGGCTGCACCTAGTGCACCCATTGATGTTTCAATATCTAATGTTGAATCACAAATCCAAAGGGTTACCCAAAAACCATTTCCATAAAACACCATTTTATTTAAAACCATCACCACTCACCAACTTTATTTTAAAAGAAAACAAACTAAAAAATTAAATCTATTAAATCCTTACCAAATTGTTTTAACACAATAACTAATCCATAACATATCCAAATCATACACACTAAACCAAGTTCATTAAAAAACAATATCCTGGCATCATAATAATGACTATACATTCTATAAAATACCCAATTCTTAATTAAAATAATAAATACAATTTGAGAAAGCTTCCTAGGTACCACAAACCTAGGTAAATTATAAAAAACTTATTTAAAACATATTATTAACAAACCAAATAAATTCCAAATTGCTAAAATAATTTAAACAAGGGGACTATAGAGCTGTGAAAAAATTTTATAAATTTATTTAGAAGGGAAATCATTAAAAGAAAGGATTTAGAAAAGAAAAATTTTGAAACACCTACTGAAACCTAATTCAATTAGAATAAAACTTCAATGGGAGGAAGAAAAACAGCCCACAAACTAATCTCACACCCTAACAAACTAGAAAAACACATCAAACGGCACACAAGATGTTAGGGTTTCACCACTTAAATAAAAACACTATAAAAGGAAAGAAAACTAAAACTGGTGAGGTCGTCGAACTAAAGAAATCATGTAGGAAAGATTGCGGTTTTTAGAAAGGGAAGAGAGGGGAAGGCTCGGTTGGCCGCAACAATAGGAATGAATGGGCTGGTCGGTTGGAGGACAGATTTTCCACTGGCAGGAGTAACGAGGTTGGAGCGCAGATTGGCATAAGGTGTGTAAGGTTGAAAGCTAGAGGAGGCCTTTTCAGAGCATGGAGGCCAAAAGATGTGGGTCGTACAGGGAGTGTGAGGGTGAGGCGGTGCTGGGGGGCAAGGGTGGAGGGCAGCATAAAGAAAGGGCGAGGTTGGGTGGGAGGAAGGGGTGAGAGGCAAGGCGAGGGCGACTGTCTGGGTACGGCAGCCTGCTAGAGTGTACTGGCGTAGGAGGGAAGCGTTGGGGATTGAGGCACAGGGATGGGACTTGGCAATTGGGATGGTGCACCAAATAGAAAAAACAATGGGGGAAGGGGGAGGTATAGGTAGACCTAGGGTTTCACTTTTTTCATTTTATTACAATAATTATAATAATAAACCAAAAATAATGATAATAAAAATAAAAATAATAAATATAATAATAATAATATTTAATAACAATAAAAATAATAATTATAAAAATAATAATAAAAATAACAATGACAATAATGAGATAATAATTATAATAATAAGAATAATGAGAAATTGGATGATGCTTGGGCCGAATGTGCGGCTACCGCCAACTGCGAAGTGACTGCCCATGGGTCCAAAACCTAGTAAAATTATTAAACGAAAAAAACTAGGACCCAACCCAAACCTTGGCACGATATCCTAGATCCCAGAAGTGATAAAGGGAAATTTAAATTTAAAATTCGGGGTGTGACACATTACATCCCAAAGAAATAAATGTATTCTCTACAAAACATAACCACTTATTAGTAACTGATTGATTTTTATAAATTATAAGGGGGAGGATGTTTACAAATGAAATAGTATACCCTTTTTACACCACATTTTGGATCCAATCAATACAACACCTGAGAATGTTTACTGGTTATAACCTAAATCATCTACCCTAATCTAGTTATAATATATTCTTCTCTATCTCCATCATCATTGTATTTCCAAGAATATCAATACCTAAAATAGTCTTATGCATTGGTATAGTTTTAATTCCATTAGTTAGGAACCATTTATAAGAAATTTCATAGATTGGATTATATCATAACATTATGAGTTAAAATGTATAACTAAGAAACTGGTGAAATTTTTTACAAAAATTGAAAATTTATTCATATCTAATCTAAGAGTCATAATCTTTTTATTATTATGAATACCATGAAATCATAAAAAAAATAATATATTTCCTAATGATTTTTAAAGATCATGTAAAACAATTAAACGTATCCTTTGATGGTGTATAGATTCTCATGAATTCTGAGGCCCACTCATCATGAACTTGTAGTGATATATTCAGTACCAAATATACCCTTATCCAAGTTATTAACCCTAGGTGGATATATTCCACAAACTCATAAACTTTATAGTGTCCAGGTATGGATTTATTTTTTATTAAACCACACATTCTCCACATTACCAAACCTTCATGAAAAAATACTATACATAGACATATCCCTAATATTTTTTCATGGATTTTTTTCTCGAACATATATTTTTAGAAATATATATATCCCAAATTTATACAAAACTTTCTCTGATACCAACTGTAACAACCAAAACCTTAGCAGCCCATAACTGGTGGTTTCATTGTTATATTAGCATTATATTCCAAAGATCACATCAAGAAGGATCAATTAGTTTAGTAGTCATGAAAAAATATATAAATGCTTGAATCTTAAATTAATTTCAAAAAAAATAAAATAAAACATATTATTTCATTTGTAAACATTTTTATTACCTCTATAATATCCTTAAATATCAATCATAATAAACATCATAGTATCCTTGGGAACATAATCATTATAAATGGTTGATATCAGATTCTCGGAAAGAGAATGTGTACAATGAGTGATTACATAGAATAAATAAGGAAATAATGATATGGAAATAACAAATAATGAGAAAATAATTCCATAAAAATAATTACATGGGCTTGAAAATATCCATGGATATCATAACTTTTTAAATTATCCCATGGAAATAAATAAATAATTTCATAATTATAGAATGAAAAATTTTAGACATCTTAAACTAACTATATAGGCCTCATGCCAAGATATAATACATGAATGGGTAATTCCTATGAAAATACCGAACCTATTTTTTCCCATGAGACCTCCAAATTCATTGAACGAGTATGTATTTCTAGTCCATATCTATCACTTGATATTTCTAATATGTTCATCATATGAATAAATAATACAATGTAATCGACATTCCTTAATAATAATTAACTACCTTATTAGAAAAACTACCATACATAAAGTCAATACATTGCCTAGTCAAAATTATCATAATACATCTATATAAATATATTGTATGATAACATTACATTATATCTCAAATAAATTATAATATTCATTAATGTATATTTAAATATATGAAAATACTTTTAAAGGATCTCTAGAACATTTTTTAAGAGATCGCCTTTTATTTTTAAAATCAATTTTTTTAAATATGACAATATCCAAAAATATTAGGAAAAACATTTTCATTTAAAATAACCATGGAAATATGAAAATTAATATTCAAGGAAAATAATATTCTTGTTGGTGGTAAATCCTTTCTAGGAGAAAGTGTCAAAATAATGAAATTTTCTACCCCTTTGGAAAAAGTTTCCTCATTTAGAAATTGATAATAATATTCATTAAAAAAGTATAGAAATTTAAGAATTAACAAACATTAATTTAATCAATCACTGTATAATATTAAAAATCCTTATTAAAATTATTTTAAATAAATTATGAGCATTAAATAAAAATATTATTGGTCAAATCGAAAAAAAAAAGTATGTTTTCCTTAAAAACATTCTTTTTGATTTTGAATACTTGGGGAGAGGATAATTAAAGTAAAACCAATAATTTCAGGAAATAGATATAATATAAGAAAATATATATTTTTCTGGATGGAAATATCATATAATTAATTCCTATAATGGAAATACAAACAAAAACAATCCTTTATAAGGATGAGATTTTGAAATAAACCCTTACCTCATGTCTAACATTCTTATTATATGATTTTAACATCATATATAAAAACCATAAATATAATAAGATTTTATTCCAAAACCATATACAAAATAATAGTATAATATATGATCATATTATAAAATTTCAACACCCATTTATGAATACTTATTTATTAAAATTATTATTTATGAGTGTTAACTATTTTGTTTTCCAGGTTTGTTTCAGTTTTATAGATTCAGTACAAGCATCTTGATTATGTTTTATCCATATCCAAAATTTTATTGATGATTTCAAAATTATGTATATTTATTGTATATATATATAATAATAATTATTTAAATTTCAACATGAATAAATAATCACACTGCTTTATATAGTTGGTAGTCCATATGAAAGTAAGGGCGATGTTATGAAGTGGAAGAGTAAGGAGGTAAATGGTATAATATATTTATAGAATTGTAATTATTTCATAAATACCATATATAATTTTTAATACCATATTTATGACCATCCAATTAAGTTATTTTTGAAACATGTATTAGATCACTATGTAGAAACGTTATGCTATACTTACATATGAGCGATCATATCATTTTCTATAGGTTAGAATGGAGATGAATATGAGTTTTACCACCAGAATAATATTATTTTAGTATATAGAAGATATTAGTAATATCATATGAGAATTTTTATAGAATATTTATAAGATTAATACTTCGAATTAAAATGAAAGCACTATTTTAAAATCTAAACCTCTTCTTCAGAAAAAAACTGTTGGTTTACACATTAAGCTTTTAATGATGGTCCTTTGATGGTTACAGGTCCTCTGGGTCTTGGATACTAATGTTGGTAATATATTGTTTAAGGTATTAGTCGAGATTACTGGCTCAATATGTGTGAATAAATTAGGGGAAGTATCTCTCTTTTCTATGTGAGGGAAAGGACACACTTGGAATTACATAAAAGGTTTTACTAATAAGTCATTTTCTTGTGAAATTGGCACAAAATTGTTATATAATAGAATAATATAAGTTCAAGGTATAAATATAAACAACTGATTTGGTTAAATTAATTATTTTGTGTAATTTTAATTCTTATCCGTTTATTTTTAACCCTTTAATCCCATTTTACCCATAAATGTGGTGATAAATATTTACCGTGGTTACTATTAATTTTGGGAAAAAATTAGGTTGATAATTTCACATATTATTAATTTTATTAAATTAAAATATATAAACAAATTTAAATTTTAAAACTAATTGAAATTAATGAAATCATATATAAGATAAATTCAAAAAACACAACAAAACAATTTTTTAGAAAAAAAAATTATTTCATAAAAATGATTTTATAGAAATATTACGTATAATATTTATCCTATTATAATTACATATATTATTTTAATTCAATTGGGTCTTAATTTTATTTTAGGAAACAAAATTAAAATGTTTCTTTGTAAATTCCTAATTAAAAGAAAATAACAAAAACATTTATTATTTGAACAACTAGAGTATTAGGATTTCCGAAGTGTTAAAAATGTATATCTATATTCAAAATTATATTTTCAAATGAATTATATTACTTATTATATATATTTTTTCAATAAAAATGTTTCAAAATCTTTAATGTTATTTTTATTTCATTATAATTTCATAAAAATGGTTGTTTCATAAAATTAATATTTTTGCAAAACTCACCTATAATTTACTTATTTATAATAAATATAAAAAAATAATCCTATGATAATTATCAAATTATGAATTAATAATTGAAATTTATAAAATAATATTAAATTTATTAAAAATGGGTATTTAGGTTTTAATCATATTCTTGGATAATGAACTGTGTGTTGTGTTGTTATTTTTAGAGAAACAAAAGCGTAATATAATTGAATCTGGAGTGTAACATTAAATAAAATGATTTTAATAAAATATAATTATCTATTAATTATTATTTTTAATTGAAATTGAAATTAAAAATATTTATAGTGTTTTATTATCATAATATTTTTGTTATATTTTAAAATTTTAGTTACTAAAATGGAAATTTTGTGATTGATATAGAATTGTGAAAATAGTGTATAAATTTTGTCACACCAAAACTATTTTCATATGTATGTATTAAAATATTAATTTCTCTTAGTAATAATATTAATTTTATAAAATAAATATATTTAAAATTAACTAATTATTTGATATATAATAATTAATTAATAATCATAGATAAAAATCTAGTCACTCAAATTAAAAGATAATGTTTTTATTCAAAAAAGGTTTTTCTATGTCTTATATAATTTTATATAAAATATAAATTTATAAAATTTATATTTTTAATTAAAAATAATAATTTATTATAGGAACCAACTCTCTAAAATTATCCTTGAGTTATTTTTTTGATAAATATACAAAATTTTGTTTTTTGTTCAATTATAAAAATACCATTTTGCGAATATTTTAAGATTATTAAACTCGTTATTATATAAATAAGAATTGAAATTTTAGAAAAAAAATTTGAAACTTTATATTTTTTATGGAATAAAATTATGCATTTTAAAATAATAATTCATTTTGTAGACCAATAATTGAAAATCTGTAAACATAAGGTTTATATTATGCTAATAAAAATGAATTTTTTATTCTTTACATTAAATTAAGTGTTCTTAAAATTAAATTAAATTTTTTGTTTTAATGAGAGAAAAATGATTATTTTAATCATAAACCAATTAAATTCTTATGAATTAACATTACTCACAGTATATGGCCTAAAATATAAAATCATAAATACTTTCTTCTAAAATAACCCTCCATGACCCCTTCCTCCTCACATCAAAAAATAATTCATTTGTAAAATGTATGCACAAATACTTCTCTACACTCACCTATCTCCATACCCAATCCCTTTATATGATAAAACTTACCCCCTCTGAATGATTTTGGCTCAATCCAAAAGGCATATTAAATATCAAGAAATGGTTTTTAAGTCTCATTCTACTTTCTACATTGAGAATCTTTTTATAAAATACATATAAGACTCATATTATTTTGTTCAAATTGTTCTGTTATCATATTTTTAATATTCTATGATTCATTATTATTTATGGATCTCCCATTCCAACTCATAAAACAAATTTTCATAGCCAATTACTCTATTAAAATAAAAGTTTCTATGTTCTCTGTTTTAACATCCTATTTGACTTCCCTTTCTGATAAAGTCTTTCATGCATTATTTTTTTATGTTTGAATTATTTTATATTAATTTTATTAACTCTATTTCTTTCTATAAATTATGATATATTAATAAATACCTCTCTTCGTACACTTTTTTATAAATTATTGTTATTTTGGAATATGGATTCCAAAAACTATGTCATTTTATCTCAATTATCCATTTAAAAAATTTAATAATATAAGCATTCACTAAATGTAAACTTAAAATAATATTTAAAATAAAGGATTATGAAATATACCCATTCTCTCTCGGATCTCCCTCTCATTCCCTCTACACCAATGAGGGTCTCTTTCAGAAAACAGTCTCCATGAATCATAGATGCATCTTATTCCTCCCATTCATTCCTACTTTCACCTCTTCCTACCCTCTTCATTCTTCTTCGTGATGCTACTTCATTGGATCTTCCCCTCATTCTTCTTCCTCGGTTGTTATTTTCCATTTCTTTGTACACTCTTACTTATTTCATGATGGTTCTTACTAGTGGGAAAGCTTATAACTTTCACATCCCCTATTTCTACCGTACCCTATGCATCAGACCTCTATGTTGTGCCTATGAATGGATTTTTTTTGATGATTTGGTTTAGAAATCGTGGTGGATTTTGGTGCCCTTACTCTCATATGCCCTTATTTTCCAACCCGTTGGGATCAAATCTATCATGGTCGAGTTCGATGAGTATATTGTGACATCTTTGGATGGTATTAGAGAGGGGTTGATAGTAGTCTCAGTGCTTTTTCTTTTATGGCATTGGTTTTTTCATATTTCTATTATTTAGTTTTGGTCCTCTAATATGATGACTCTGACACTAATCGTGTAGGAAATGATGGAAAAAAAATTTAATTTTGTAAATAATGTTTTTCTCGTATGATGTTGTTTCTGAAGGAGGCCCTAGTTTTATATTTCCATTTTCTTTGGTGTATGTGATTCATCTAATGGTATTTTATTTCTCTATCTCATTATTATGGGTGTCTTCCATGGGAGACATCAGCAAAAAACGATATGTTTTAGTTTTATGGATTTATTCCTTGAATCAATGGATAAGGTTATTATCTCGTCTATGATAGTTGATCGGTTTGATTGGATTGGTTGTCTTAGAATTTCTAGGGGACGTCGAAGACAGTGTTGATGTTTTACGACAACTTTTATGATCAATGTGAGGGTTTGGTCTGGCTCTAAGGAGTTGATAGTGAATGTTATGGCTTCCAGTTTCTGGTGGTCGCAGTCACTGGTGTGCAAAGAATGAAGACGAGAAGATTTTATGGTTAGTTTTTTATGGGGATTATGGCAGGGGATACAATGTGGAATCTATGTCTCTTATGGAGGTGGATTGAATCTAATGTCCCAATTATTGAATTTTTTGGGATCATATCATTTAAACTTCAAATATTTGAATCTCTAATTTTGTTATTGTTGGGTTTATTTTTTAATTGGATTCCATTCTTTCTTTTTTTGAATTTTGTAATTGGTGGAATGTTTTGTTCCTAATAATACTCAAATTTACTTTTTTAGAAAATTCAAAAAAAATGGATTTCATGCAATACCTATTTTATTTTTAAAATATAAATATTAATTTGTTTTTCAATTTGTTAATTTGTTTTGAAACATTTCTCACCTATGTTGGTTTACACAACCTATGTGAATGTTGATGTTTTATTTTCACATATAACATATATGAATTTTTTAAAAACAATAATTTAATTATTGAATATAATATAATAATAAAATAATATCATTACAATATTTTTTATGGAAAAATGGGAATGGTAATAATTTTTATTATTTTAAAAAATAACAACCATTTTTTACCATTAAAAACAAGATTTTCAAAGATGATTATAAATAATTGTGTATATTTTCTGATATATTTAATTACATCAATTTTATAATGATACTATCCATATACCATGACACATATAGATATTTAGAAACCACTTTACATTGATATTTGACCATTATCAAAAAATCTGAGTGGTTTTCAAAATATGAACTTAACAAACTCAAAGTTATTGATGTTGAAGAAATATATTTCGTGAATAAATAATTAATTTTTTTAAAAAAAGTATTTTAATAATTGTATAAATATGATAAAGGTTTTTGATAAAGTAAATAATTTTTCAAAATTAATTATATATGAGGTTATTAGTAGACAATTTATGTCGGGACATAATGAATGATATTCTTTGCAAATCTGTATTCTTTTTTAAGTATTATTCCTATATTTTCATTAATATCTTCTATGTATCAGATACAATGGCTTAAATTTATACCTCTTTTTTAACCATCCTATTTTATAAATTCATGGCCTCCTTTCCTTCCTTTGGGAATTATAGTTTATACCCTACATTATTCAAAAGTAATCTTACCGGATCTTTATTATTCTTGATGATATAATCTATGTCACTCTATCTCTATCCTCTTACATATTTTTAATATGTTTTATATATATTATTTATCCTTTATTCTTCTTTTTCTATGGATGCTCAGTTAATTATGGTTTCCATAAAATTCATCTACTAAGTTAAACACTAAGATATTTATAAAGGATCCTTTCTTATCTTCATGTCCAAATATATTCTATTTTAGATCCATTTATTTTCAATTTTCTATAATGGGGAAATTTTATTATTAAAATAATTTATTAAAATCCTTTTATTCCATTTTTAAAAAAAATGAATGGGTCTCATTTTTTTTAATGAGAAATTCATCATAATTTTTGAAATATATTTCAATATGTTTCATCTATTTTTCTCCATATTATCATCAAAATTATTTTTCAAATTATTAATTTAAATTCTAAATTATATTAATTAATTACTTAAAAAAATTATTTTTTAATGAATAAATTATATTTAGTTCTTTAATTGAAAATAATGTTTCCCTTATTTACCTCAATGTCACATATAAAATGGACAATTATTTTAATAAATCTATAATAATTATTTGTCTTATTTTGAAAGATTCTTCATATAAATTAAAACCCCTTGACTTTTTAATGTTTTTATCATTTATTTTATAGTATTTCTTGATATTTTATTCTTCTCCTAAATGGGCACTACGTCAAAATAATCTTCTGATATATTATCCAAGAGCCTATTTATTTGCGGTATGGTGGAAATGAAAGTCTAATGATGTAGATGATCAGTCACTTTCATTTCGTTTCCATATCATAAATAATGTTAAACATAAACATTCTATTAATGTTTTTCCTCTGTGAGTACCCTTAAATAATTCTTCTAATTGGTGGGTATTCACCTAAAAATCCATAAATTTGTGTGGTTGAGAAAATTATTCACTAGAACATATACCCTTTGTACTATAATATTTGAATACCATAAGACTCATTATCTGGATTTTATTGTATTTTGAAATATTAATACATTATTTTTTGGATACCCTTTTTAGTTCATTTTCATTATCATGCTATGAAAATTATTGGATTTCTTAAAAATTTCAAACTCATGTGGAACATATATGTAAGGATATATCATTATAAATATGGTTTGGACCATATTTATTTATCCCTCCAATAAATTTGATAGTGATTTATATCTCTTGAGATCAAGTAATTATGTCTTAGAGGTGATCCTTGACCCGTAATTTTATTCTTTGAAAGGGATCCTTAGCCAATGGTTTCTCTATATTGGTGGTGATAAATTTCCTATGATTACTAAATCTCAATAGCAAGCCTTGTCCTTTGTTTTGAATGAATTATTAGGGGCCCTTGAATTATGATTATTACGACATTACAATGTATGTGACACATTATTCTATTCATATTTTATAGCACATAATTATTCTATGTTCCCATATTTCATAATTGTTATCTCGTAATATTACAAACCTATTTCATTAAATATATGTGTTTCCAAGGGCATTATTTTATGAATTTTATAACCTGATATATAAATTTTATCTCAAGTCATCGGAGCACTTCTTATATATTTGGGATATTTTTTTGTAATCATGAACTTTGACTCCGTGTAATGTATCACATTTGTTTATAATCTATTCATAACTTATTTATATCTTCTTTATAATATTTTACCATTTACTAATCATTTTATATCATACCTTTCATTTGTTTCCATATTTCCCCATGAGAAAATAGAGAACTAAAATAATTTGATTAATTTGTAACTGGTCTTCCGTTAAAGATTAACTAAATCATTAATGATCATGATGTAATATATACCTGGTTCTCAAGGAAAATAAAACTTTGATTACATTAGTTATTTTTAATTCAAAATACGTATGAAAATATTTTATGATAAGTATGATATCTATATATATCAGTTTAGGGAACTTCAGTAGATGAAAATGACATGGTAACCTACTCAAATGTAATATCACACCCAATGAAATGCCACTTTCCCTATCCTAAATATAGTATTAATCACAATTCTAGACTTCCTATAATAATGAATTTCTATGTTATCAATTCAGATATCGTGTTTTAAACATAAAACAAATCACTACAATCCCACCAATCTAATCCCTAATTCCAACATCACCTTTTCAGTAAATATGATAAGAAGAGTTTTCATATAACATTTCTCATTGCTAATATAATCAGGTTGGCCCCAATTTCTATTTCACCAAATAACATTGAAATGTAAATATATATATTTCTTTAGGATTAGTTAATTATAAATTATATACCAAAAAAATCTTATTTATAATGATTAAATCATATATTCATATAAATTCTAAATAAGGCATATATGTATAATTTACTTATATACATGATTTCTGTTTTCATGTGTGTTCTCAAAATATGTTTGGGAAAAACGAAGGTCATATTAACTGAGGATTAATTCAATTGGGTAGCCCCTAATAGTAAATAAATTTAAATTTAAATAATTTAATATTAGAATAAATGATTAAGTGGTTTTTTGTGAAATATTTGAACAAAAGGAAGTAGGGAAAAAACTAATTAAAAATAAGTGAGAGAGAAAAAAATTATTTAAAAAAAGTGGGTGATTTTGCTTTATATAAAAAACTCCTTCTTTAATAATTAATCATTATCCATTAAAATTAAATTCATTTAATTATGGTTACCATATTTGTTAACCCCAAACCCTAAGGAATAAAACATGATCATAAACCCTAATCCAACTTAAGGATTTCCAATCATGTAACCCTACATTGATTGTAGTCCAAAATAAAACGTATGATTAAATTATAATTAATAAAACACTTAAACAAAATAAATGTGAATTTCATAAGTTTTTGGATGATACTTTAAACCTATGAATTTATCCCAAGTTGATTAGATTTTATAGTAAAATTGTTACTCTCATAAATCACATAAACCAAACCGTGCATTCCATGTGTGTGTTTAATGAGTGATATACACTTTAAAATATCATTTAAATAAACATATTTTTTTGAATTATAGTCAGAACATGTATTAAACATAATTAATTAAATTTGTAGTATTAAATCGATCAAAAAAACAATTACACTCCCATGGGTGTATTGTCATAGTGGAGACAATTTTCAATGCAATGGAATAAATGTATAATACCTAATCAAATGCCCACAATTTGATTCCATAACCAATAATCAAAATAAAAATAATAACATATAATAACATATAAGATACATTTAATATAAAGAGAAATTTTATGTTCATAAGTGAACAAACAAAAATGAAGTGAGAGAGTAGTGCAATCTTCGAATAGATCTTTTTTGTAAAGCCTTACTATTTCTAAATAATTAAAGAGGTTTCATAAAAATACCTTAAGAAAACCATCAAAAAACCTCAAAAATCATTCCTAATGATGTAAAAAATTAATTAAACGGTGTTGGGGTGGTCTAGTATTTTAAATTACAACAATGGAACATGAGTCAATTTGTATCTAAAATCTACATTGTGTTAAGTTTCCTTTGCAACCCAGTTCCAATCTAAACTGTCCTAGACACAAATTTAATTAAATGATTTTAAAGTATTTATCTAATATATATATCAATATTTTATACAAATAAATCATTATATGAAAAAATTTTGTCCCAAATGGTGTGATGGGGTCCAATCTATCAAATTTAGAAAACCCATACATTAATGCACGTTTTTCCACCAAATGTAATCTCTAGTTTGTATGGCCAGATTTTATAATGGAGAAAAATGAATCTATGATACATCTATAAAATATAATCTCAAAATTCCCTATAAATAAAATTATATGATATAATTACTATAGTTAAATTAAATGTAAAAGCATAATTTTTAATTAATTTCTAAATTTAAACTCAAAAAAATTACATTAAATATTCAAATATATTTCCATTTGGAGAAATAAAATCACAATCATAAAAAAAATATTCAAAAATAAATATGGTTTATCAACCCCCCCCCCCCCCCGACACACACACACACACACCCATTTTCACACCAATTAAAAATCTCATGTCATTAATCCATAAACTAACTTATTTCAACACTTTTCACTCCATGATAACAAAATGAGAAAAAAAGGATAAAAAAGTTTTCAATGTCAAGATAAATTAGGAAGTAATTTTCTAATAACATTTATCAAAACACAATATTGTGATATCATTGTCACTAATAATGTTCCAACATTTCATGAGTCCATTGTGACATTAATTCATTAAGTTTGTGTACGTCTTCCAATCATTTCAAGCTTATATCTTTATCATTTACGTAGAATAATTAGGAAAAGTAATGGTTTTCTTTTTTCCTTTATCTTTTCTGTGGAACATTTTTTTTATCCTCTTTATAAAATATAAAACAAAATAATTTATTCATTCCAAAAAGACACAAATGAATCTCTTAACCTAGATATCACCACATGTTTCAAATTTCATTACTCCACTCTTTATTGTATTTGTTTTTTTTTTTACTTTTATTTGTTTATTTCAAATTGTTTTTTACACTTCTCAGTCTATGATAACAATATGAAAAAAATAATAATCATAAAAAAGTGTCCAATCTTAACAAATCAAAAAGTCATTGTCTCATAATATATAAAAATAAAATATAGTTATAATATTATCAATAATCAACTTCAAAGAAGTTATCATCCCACCATGACACTAACTCCTAATGTATTTGTGTGTGCCAACCATTTCAATAATTTATCACGCTAATTTTTGTAGGATAGTTAGGTCAAGTATTTATTTTCCCTCCTCTAATCAAATTAAAAAAAACTCACTTAAGAATTCCCAGACTCCATACTTAAAGTTCCAAGCCAATATATCCATAAATGTTTCACATTTAATCACTCCCTTGTTTATTATATTTGTTTCATTATTACTATTATTATTTTATTTTTATAATTTTTTATTCTTAGATCATTCAATAGTCATATAATAAGTATGAATTCATAGTTTAATTTTTTATAGTAATGAAATTTATTGAAAGAGAAAATAATTTATTGAAAGACCATATTATAATTTAAAAATAATTTATTTACATCACATTACCATTAATAGGGTATAAAATGCTCAATATTCGTGATATTTTTTTATTTACTATGGAGATATTAAACAACACAATTTTACCCCAAAATTACCATAATAAATTATCTTAAAATTTCAATGGCTTCATAAAAACACAATCAATCACATTATTTACACAAATCCATTTTAATTAAAATCAATTTATAATAATGAAACCATTCTCATGATTAACATTCTTCTAATGTGTTTTGGAAAACTAAAAAATAATTTTCAATAAGATCCATTAATATAATGAGAATGGTTTGAAAAAATATTTATTTTTATTTCTTTTTTATTTTTGAAAAAGTGAAAAACCAATAACACACACACAAAATAGAAAAACAAAAGAAGATACCCAAAATTTCAACCCCTAGTCCATAATTTAAATGTTACATTTTCATAACAAACCAACCTGGTTCAACTAAAAAATTCACCCAAGGTGGTCTGCCATATGGGGATGAATAAAAAACTGGAAGTAATATGTCTCGTGATAAAAATAATCAAAAAAAACCATAAGTGTGCAATATAGAATAAAAACAATATATCCATGAGAGATAAATATTCAAACCAAATATGCCTAACCATAGTGATAAAAGAAGTCATGTCTAAAAAATCCATTTTTGACCATCCATGACCTCCAATATATATCACTATCAAGACATTTATTGCATGAGAAACTGACATTCTACACATTGATATTTCCTTTTCCTGATCCTAAAAAACAATATCTACAATTTCCCAAAGGGAAAAGTATGGTGTAAGAATAAGGCCCAATAAGAAACCACCAAATAATCTATTAATGTTATAATATCAAGAATGTATTAGTTATTTCCTTAAAACAAATCATGTTTATAATGAATTTCCATAGATAATTTCTATTTTATAAAAAATATTTTGGTTTTTCATAAAATCACACAACATGCACCAAATAAATGAATATTAAAAGTATAAAGTATAATGACTGGGATTTTCTCTAGTTTTATTTTTATAAATTAATTAGAAATATTCTGAGGCCATGTGCTAAAATAGTGTGTGATTCTGAGACTTAGTGTACACAGGAAGGATCAATGAAAAATGGTTAGTTTTTAATAAAGTGCGTTAGTGGTTTTTCTTTAAAACCAGAAAAACTCTTAAACGGATGTTCAGATCGAAAATATGATATCATTTTTTTGTTTAGAACAGTGATTTTACCTTAGGCGGAGCATAATAATGACTGTCATGGGTCGAGGGTGAAAGTTAGTTTTTGGATATAAATGTCATTAAAATATTTAATAAAAATATTTTATTTGACAATGTATTGGATTATTTTAAGTACGCCCTATTGTCAAGAATATAGGGTTATGACATAACCCTAGAAATCCATTAAGGCAAGAAGATGGATATTCCTCCAACAAATTCCGACGGATTAGTGAATCAAGAATTAAAAACCTCATATTTGATAGATTGGCAGACGGCGATGACGCGACTTCTCTCTTCGTGAACAATCAATCCAAATATGAGGTAGTGTGTTGTTTCATTGTGATTTGTTCCCCAATTTTATATTCAATGACGAATGTGGACCAACCCATGAACATGTTCATTCGGGGTTCGATCGCTTGCGGGATGGGTGTAATCTTTTGGGAATTTAATGGGGGTTATATCTCTATGATTGTTTCATTATTTGTGACCCCTATAACAAGGATGAATTGAGGTTAACACGAAGAAACGCCAAGATTAGTCCTTCATGTGATTTTATTTTCTCTCTCTTCCCCATGTTCTTCACGTTATTCAGGAATATATGACAAGATTGATTATTTCATCATTAATTCTTGTTGCAACAACCTGAGATTGAAGATCTGACACCCTCATGACATTGTGGAGGCGCGACAGTGGAGGCATGGTGATTTTCTGTAAGGGAAGAGAAGGAGGGTAGGATGGCGGACCACCGAGGCGTCGGCCGATGGCGGTGGCAGGACGCAGCCTGGTGGGGTCGTTCCAGGCAGAGCATTAGGGAGAGGTCATCGGTGGGGTGGTCAGAAGAGTTTATCATGGCAGGCGGGGGCCTTGTGTTAGAGCAGATGGGCACGGGGCACGGAAGGAGTTTGTGGCATTGATAGAGAGATGTGGCACGGTGCCACATCAGATGAACCCATGGCGGATAAGCTAAGGGGAAGGTGGTGTGCTGGTTTGACAATGTGCAATGTGGATTAGAAATTCATCATCATAGAGTCACCTGGTTGGGGTGGACCACATGTGAAGAAAGAAACCAGCCCACTTGTTGAGGGCCAGACAGGAAGAGTCAGGCCACTCTAGCAGCCCAGTGGGCCAGACCCAGCGGCCCAGTAGGCTGGGTCTAGTAGTCCTAGTAGGTTGGGCTATTTTAGGCCGAACAAGATCGGATTTGGTCAGGTAGGCCAGTGGGGTGAGCTGGGTCCTACAGGTCGGATTAGACCCAGAGCAGACAGAGGTCAGACCTTTTCAGTAAAAAATTTGTAACTTTCAAAAAGTGTATCTGTTTGATGATTTGTTTGCGACGTTGGGAACCTTAATATGATAAGTTAATTTTTAGGTACACTATGTTAGTTGTTGTATAATTTGGAATACGACCTAATGGATTGAGTTGTAGGTTCTCTCAATACATGTTCACTACAAGCAGAATAATGTGGCTGGTTGTGACTTGGTGACCACACGACTTAGGGGATGCATGAATTATCAAAACTCCATGTGTTATCAGCACTCTATGTTTTATTGACACTTTTTGTGTTATCAAAAATCTATGACTTATCGATTCTAGGTGTTTTCTGGACTATGTAGGATGATCCTGCTTTTTCTGATATACACTTATACTTATGTGAGTAGACTGTGTATTTCTTCATAGTATACTTTTTGTGTTTCCTTGTGGTATACTTCTCGTATTTCTTTGGGGAATATTTTTTTTATTTATTTGTGGTATATTTCATGTATTTATTTGTGGTATACTTTATATATTTCTTATGGTGTACTTCATGTATTTCATAGTGGTATTCCATTGTGGTTTCAGGGTGTTATACTGAGTATTGTTTTACTCACCCCTGCATGACTTTTTCCCACACATGTCGTGTCTTGTGCAGACCATTGACGCTTTTAAAGAGTACTATTTGAATGAGTAAAAGGTGGTTCTTTGAGTGATCAAATAGATGAGGTTTACTTCTATGGCTTCAGACATCTCTCTGACACCTACCGTTCAGGTAGGGTTTTTCTACAGATGAGTTCTAGGAACTTGTGCATTAACTTTGACACTCTTTCTTTTGGTGGTCATGTATTCTTTACCTATTTACATTCCATTTTACTAATGTTGTATTCTATGGTTGGTATCATAGTGTATGCATGAATTTTCAACTCATTGTTTTTACATTTCTGCATTTCGGTCTAGGAGATTGTGTGTGTATACAAGTACTTAGGCAAATGGATCCAATTTGTGGGATATGCTTGCTCAGTGATAGTCGCTATCCCCTGGCCTATTGGAGGTGAACTTGGGGTCATCATGTTTTGGGCCCCTCCGGGATAATTAATGACATGAATGAAAATAATTAAGAACCCATTGACACACTATAGGATAACAATGTTAGAAAATAACCATGAAATACACCATAATGTGATAAACACATCATAAATGAAAAAGAAAACCATTTAGGCTTCATCCTATGGTAATACATTCTAGCAATGAAACAAAATACCCAATCCATACCTAAGGTATGTCCAACCAATATTACCTATAGTAGCATTACATACATTAAAGATACCTAAAACTCTTGTTTCATTACACACACAAAGATTGAAAACTCTATTCCATATTCACCCAAGGTTACCCAGTCGTCTATATTTGTAAAAATCTATTTTGAATCCATTCTCACATTTAATTAAATATTTTCACATAAAATACCTTCAGCTTCCATATAGGAAAACCTATGTCAAAACCAAAAATCACCATTCAAATAATTTTATCAAATAAATGGTGTGAATAACTCCATTTTTAATGAATACACTTTTAAAAACATGAATCTCATCCAATGAAACCCTTCTAATTTAAAATTATTAATTTCATTTAATAGACCAAATTTATTGAGATGAACATAAATAATTTAAGAATTATCTTCTTTTATAGGGACACAAACCTAAAAAATGGAGGAAACTAAATTGAATTCAAAAATGGAAATTGTAAACAATAATATTGTTCCCCAAATGACAAGTAATGAGGGAAAACTATAAAGAATAGGTCTTGATCACATACTGGTAGTTGTGACTTAAAATAAAAGCACACATCTCTACAAATCTTAGAGCAACAAAGCTAGATGGAGAAAGGAATATCATACATACCATAGATAACACAGCCCACCACATTGTTGATCGACAACACCATAAAAATGATCATAAGGGAATGAAGAACTTTAAACCCACTGATAATAATCCAAGGGATCAATGGGTATGGTTTAGCATGAAATAGAATATAATTACATTAGTAGTGAATAAAATTCATTGATCATGGTGTATTTCTTATGTAAATATTATTGTTACACTATAGAATTCTTAAAAACCATATCCATCGAAGAACACATCTCCTAGAGTTAAAATATCCCCAGTGATGATTTTATGTCATATGAATTTGTTTTATAGTGAAAACCCACTTTACAACCTAAATTATTTTAGTGCTTAAAGTGCTTTCGTGACATGTTTCATGCGATAAACATATTCCATAATACAGACATTAACAGTGTAAATATATCCTATAGAATTTATCAAATATAGAATACTAAAGGAAGCCCACAGAAATATCTTGACACCATTCAAGTCCTTTAAAAAACATATCCCTAGGTTTTATTAGTTCAAACAAACATATATCCCCAAACATTTGGTTATTTTCGCTAACAAATGATCTTTATTCCCAAATTCCTGAAAATAATCCAAACATCTAGGGATATGAGATAAAAGTCAATGTCTACCTAAAATAAGGTAACAAGATCTTACATTCTAAACATTATAACCACTTTCTACCCTAGAAATTCCTCAAGATCCATGAATTGAAAAAAAGGAAGGACATTATAGCCTCATTAACAATTCATGAACCCACATCTCATGACTATGTATTCTACAATTCCACAGTACATGGAATGAGGTAATTTTATTACCACATAGTACATTATCTCAATGATCCATGATATGAACTGGTTTCTCAACCCTAGTGTTTTGGGGATCAAGATCAACAGCCTCCACCTCAATAAGAAAAGAAGTTTCCAGTAGATACTTCCACTACTGGAAAACCTAAATTGCATCGTGGATATAATTCAAATGATATTATAAGTCTAACAGATACTCCACTTTTCCAAGATGATCTAATATCTCAAAAGGGCCAACAAGACTTAGTCCCCATATTCCATGTCTACCCAAATAATGATGTTCCAAAAAAGGTGAAACTATAAGAAAAATATTGATCACCAACCTAAATATATGATGATTGACCAAGATGGCCCACATAATATTTTTTACGAATTTTTCTCATGATCAGACTATTTTGGATCAACATAACACTTTCTATCATTTCCTGAACAATACTCAACCCAACCAAGTACTTCTCTCTCAAAATTTCCTAGTATAAGGGAGATCTATATAGATTCCCATACAACACCACAAAAGGGTCCATCTAAATCAATGAATGCTAACTATTTTTATAGTAAAACTCATCCAGAGGAAACCTATTTTCCTAAGAACCAAATAAATCAAGAAAACATGCCCTGATTATATCCTCCAGAACCAAGATACCTTCTCTATATTTCCTATTATATGTCATGCTCAATTTCAACTAGGAACTCATACCCTCTTTAAAAACATTCCAAATCTATTATGTGATCCTAGGTTCCATATAAAAAATAATTATAGAGGGAACACCATGATTATTCATAGCCTATTAGACACTCAAATCCCCTAGATTATCCACTTTTATTTCCTCTTTAATAGGAAGTAAATGCACCAATTTCATTATTTGATCAATGATAACCAAAATCACATCCTTCATGCTAGGAGTTTTTGTTAAAACAATGTCAAAGTACATGGAAATATCATCCCATTTCCACACCAAAATGTCTAAGGGATATAAAACCCATGAAGGTATATACAGCTCCTCATTAATTCTCTTATGTGTAAGGCAACATGATACACAAACAACAATTGATCTCCTTATCCCCATCCATTAATGCCAATATCTCAAGTCACGATACACCTTAGAATTCCCATGGTGAATGGACCAGTAATAATGGTGTCCATTTTCATCCAATTACTACCTAAATGAAATAGTAAAAGCTGACATACTTCTAGAAAAAAGATCAAAATTGGGTATCTCTGTCCTCACACCAATTATCTCCCCACCATAAAGGATTTTACTAGATCACTATCACTCAATGTTAGGTAATTTCTCAAGAATAACCTACTCATAAAATGATTAGTTATACCATATCAAAACCAAGTAAACCATACCACCATCTTCTCTATTGCCAAGATCATCTTAGTAATAAAACTAATCAAATACCACTCTTTTAGTGATTCCTTCATTTCTTGTGTTAGTAATTTCCTACTAAGTGTATTAGAAACCACAATCCCATTCCCTGGAGTATAATAAATATAAAAATAAAAAAATTAGAGATATACATACTAGTGTCTATATCATATGTTCATATCCCTTGTACTAAAAATATAATTCAGCATTTTATGATTATAATTTACAATAAACCTCTACAAGAAGAGGTAGTAGTTCCATGTTAAGGGTGAATTAATAACTAAAATAAACAAAATATCATGTTTTCTATAGTTCTTCTCAATATGGTGTCATTAGAGAGAGTTTTAGGCCATAAACTATTTATCCTGCATTAAGACACAACCCAAACCCGTACAATAAGAATCTCAAAAAACATCATAACATGAACCAGGTTAATGATGAATCTAAACGGAAGCTACCATGAAGATGTAGTAGTTCCTTGTTAAGGGTGAATTAATAACTTAAACAAACAAAATATCATGTCTTCTATAGTTCGTCTCAATAGGGTGTCATTAGAGAGAGTTTTAGGTCATAAACTATTTATCCTGCATTAAGACACAACCCAAACCCATAAAATAAGAATCTCAAAAAACATCATAACATGAACCAAGTTAATGATGAATATAAACGGAATCTAAATTCAACCACTTCATCAACTCTAGAAAATTTCTCTAAAAATCATGATTTAATTACCAGTAATAACCATCCAACCCCAAGAAGTATTGGATCTCAAACATATTTTTCAGATTCTCCTAGGGTATATGTAACAACCCGATATTTTATGATAAGTATTCTTTTTAATTTATTTGATTTCATGTGTTTTATACTACAACAAGATTATCTTGTTTTATACGCAACACAATATTAGCTTGCAGTATACGCAACACTATTCTTAGATTGTGTTACACACAATTTCAAGTTCGTTTGATAATAGTCATTCTACGCAACATTGAGTGTATATATATATATTCAATGTATAAATACAGTTGTATTCTATTATATGAAACAACAATGGAGTCTTTCACAACACGCAACCCTGACTTGGCTTTCATTACACGCAATCTTGACCTTCCTCGATAGCGTGTGTTGTACGCAATATCGGGCTTCACAAAACAATGATATATTGTTATAATATTATTATGGACTAGCCGTTATGAATAGTATTAACTACATTTTTAATATTATAACATTATTATTCATCTTACATATTTTCTATAACATGTTATGAGAAGTAAATAAATATTTCGGGTAAAATAAGTATTTTTCAAAAAATGCAATTTTGCCACATTTTGATGGAGCACCCACTTTAAATATAGTTTTTGACATGTTTATAAGTTAAATTTGAAAAAATAAAATTCTTCCTTGGATTGAAGATATAAAAATTTAATTTGGATAAAGTGTTGATATTTTTCTAATAAATTCATATTTTAATGAATAGTAAAAACACGTTATATTTTAATTAAAAACAACTTTTTTCATCGTAATATTTTATATGGTTAAATTATAATATTGAATGTTTTTAAAGTATAAATAGAATATATTTTTACCATCTAATATAATGTATGTCATTATCATTGATTTTACCTTGAATTCGTAGGTTAAATTAATTCAATCTTTTGCAATGTTTAAAACAAAAACCAGTTTTCTTTTGACAACGGGATTAATTTTAATTTAATTTCTACAACTTATGTGTGTTGAATTTGAAAAAATTGATTCCATATTTGGATTAAGTGGGTCCTAATTATATTAATAGGTTACTTTTATTTTTTTGATATTGTGAATAGTAACTATGGTAATTTTTTATTTACTATAGTTAAAGGTAAATCGGGTAATTAAGGGTAAAAATAAGATTATAAAATTACCCTAACAATTGGAAAAATCCTATTGGATGAATAAAAGTCGACCCATATCACCTAAGGGTCGGACTAGATTCATTTCATGGAATTTTGACCATGAAATAATATAATTATTATTAAAACCAAAGAAAGTGACAACATGTCACTTTTTTAAATCTTATAAGTATATTAATTTTAATTTAGTGATAAACTTCATGAAACTTCAAAAATTAATAGTCTATAGAAATATAATAAACTTATTTACATCATATGAATTTATTTATAATTTTTAGGGATTAAATAATTATCATTAATTGTGACACAATAGTGATGCAGAAATTGTTTATCTAGTGAAAAATCAAGAATATAGTTTTTATTAAACTAATAGTGACCATAAAAGGCACAAATCCCTGACCAAAACTTATTGGTCATGTAAATGTAAACCATAATCATCCAATGGTCAAATATTTGACCATTTGTATCCTTATAAAAATGATTATGACACTTATATTATTTTATTTTAAATGATGCCAAAGTTGTCACCTTCATAATTTAATAAATATAACAATCTACATATTGTGATTTTAAGATGATAAATTCGTGTGAAGGTATTATTGTGAAAGGTAATAGATTTATCTTCATCATAGGATTTTATTTTTAATTTGTATGCCACAAATAAGTATATCAATCAATTATACAAAAATGTTGTAGTAATTATTTCATTAAGATATAAACCAAATAAATGGTTTTAAAAATAATAAACTAAATATTGTATGAACATTTTAATGTGTTCCACTAATTTTCTAGATACATATGACATTTTATAAATCTATTAAAGATTTTATTTCTAACATATATTCTGTATATATTTTATTTAAATTCAAATAAATGAATAGTGTAAAAATTGACATTATTGTTATTTTATAAAAATAACATATTATAAAATTGTTTAAAAATCACAAAAATATTTACAAATTATAAATTTAAATTTATATACTCTAAAATGTTATAAAGTATACAATTATTGAAAATTCACAACAAATAAGTAATTATTTGTTATAATTTAAAATTTAGAATGTTATTACCAAAAATAAAATAAAATTGAATAAATCAGGATAAATCAAGTTGATAGTGTTTAAAATAAATTACTAACATGTCTAAATTTTATTGGTTGGGGATATTACAACCCTATACCATATAATATTCGAATATGAGTCATTTTTGGAGGCTTTTAAGTGGGGTTAGATTTATTATAAATTAATATTTTTTAGATTTCCAAAGGTGCCCCTCTCCTCCCTTATAAAAGGGCACCTCCCACTTCTCTTCCTCACACCATTTTGAGCCTTGGATCACGTCCAAACTCTTCCCATTTCACTTCCCCACTTCCCTAGAAACATCTTATAGGTCCTGGTCTTCTTCAAAGACCAATTTTAGTGCCCTAAGAGGAAGTCTCAAAGAGGCCCTTCAAAGAAGAGGTAATGTTCGTTACCGATTCTTTCAGCTTTATTTCTTCTTCCACTTCTTCTTATTTAGTTGTTTCATTATGAATTAATAAAATCAGTATCACTCATATACTTATATGTTATTATAATTATGAAACAACCCTATTTCACCATCTATCCATCCTACGGAAAATGAAATCATCGCGCGTGCGTACGTACGGAATACCGTCTCCACGTCGTGGTGTAATCTATTTTCCATCACCACCTTACATGGATGTGTATAATGGTGAAAATAAATAACTATATATTATTAGTGTAATGTGGTATTAATTCTGAAATAGTATACATCCACTCCAAATACAATTCCACGATCATGGGAACGATATCATCGCTCGTGCGTACGTACGGAATACAGTCTCCACGATGTGATGCGATTCATTCTACATGATCTTCATTGCATAATGATTATATAAATGAATTGAATGAATAAATATGATATATAGTACACTAATACCATTTTGGAAATGAGGTATCTATAACCTAAATATAAGAATAAGAATTTATTCGACAAAACACGCATAAGAACAAAAAGTAACAAACACCCGAATAACAAGTAATAATGAAATATTACTAATAAGAAGCTAAAAATATGACCATATATGATATCATAACAATAAGTATGATTCTGTAATAAGTAAATAAAATTATTTAAATCATTATACATGAGGTTCGGACACTTACGAAGTAAATCGAACCTAAGGTAAGGGAAAATATCACAATCTCATTTTTATCCGAGATTTTTTATACTTTGGTATTTACTGGGTTGTATTTTATCATCCACATCCATGTTCCCTAAATATGTAATATTGTTTCTATCCACCTATAATTTTTTAAATCCAATTTTACCCTTCGGTGAGTTTTTAGTAAAGGATATGAAAGGAATCTTTTTTCGTCTTTCGTACGAAGTACTTTTTGACTTTTCCGACAAAAGTACGAGAAGAATGTTTTTTTAACTTATACCGCATGAGTGGATATTTAAAACATTATTTCCAAGAAGCTTCGTTTACAAGTTTTCAAGTTTATTTTTAATCAACTCCTTTATGTTTAAAATTGTATGACATGTTAAGAAAGGAAAAATGTTTTTGAAGTAGAAAGGATATTTTCCTCAAGAATGGAGTTCAAGGGTTTTATCAAAATTATTTTCCATCTAAGATAATATAGGGTTCTGTTTTTATCCCTATTATTACATTGATTTGATTATGTTGTGATGGAATTATTTTTATGAATTCCTCTATCTTATATGAATTGTTTTATGATGTCACGATGTTTAAGAATCCCATTTTTATTACATGGGTTATGCTATGATGTATGGTTTATTATTTTGTGGCACACATAGGAATGGTATCATTATGAGATGGGTGGTACCTATATCTCCCTCCAATGCATTGGGTAATGATTTATATCTCATGAGATAGACATGGATGGAACGGTAAGTTAATCTGGTTCAGTATTACAGGACTGGAACGAGGAGTGAACTCGATTCAGAAAGGGACTTTGTCCACTAAGATGGTCTTGGAAGCAATGCCTTGGCTATTATGGAAATCATTACATTTTCTTAATGAATGCCACAATTACATATTTTATTCTCATGCTATTTTATCATGATTTATGTTTCATTGTGATCTATTCCTTATGTACTTCCATGTTTTATGTCGTTTATCAAGATTTTAATGTTTAAACTTTATGTTTATGTTTTTAAGTTCAAATGTATATGGTATGTTTTATTTTATCCATGCTTACCCTTACTGAGCATTTGAGATCACCCTTTTTATGTTTTATTTTTCCCCCAGGATTAAAAGAAAGGTTTTAGGTAAGGAAACAAAAAGGGGAAGATTGTTATGGGAGATGTTGAAGATCTTTCAACATGAATAGATGTTTTTATTCCGAGTTTCCAAAGACAATAACTATTACGGTCCTTGTGTGTCTGTTTTTGTTATGTATTAATTATTCCTAAAAAGTAATGTAATGTCTATGTATGTCAAGCTTTGGGTCTCTACAATTGGTATCAGAGGAAAGGTTTAGTCAACCTTCGGAAACTAGGATGCAAGAACTTTAGTGAGATCCCTAGATATATTTCTAAGGTATGTCTAGGGATGTCCCTAAGGTTAAGTATAAGTATAGGTTGTAATCCTAGAATTACGAGAATGATATTAGAATTAAACCTAAGATGTTAGATATTGAAGGTACTCCCCCTTTATTATGTTGTTTTCCCTAGCATGATTTTTGCATCTCATAGAATTCTTTTTGTGTTTTAGTCAATGGAGGGAACCGGAAGGAATTCGGTTAACATTGAATCCAGTGGACAAATTGGTGACTATGAGCAACAAAATTGTATAAGGCCTAGAGAGAAAGATATTGTGGATATGTCGAATCAGTCATCGCGATATATGATTAACAAGGTGAAATTTAGTGGTATGCCTAATTCATCAAATAAGAGGAAGATATACTTTTATGCATGTTCGCATGTTGAGGAGCATAAAGAAAGGAAGATTGAGATTTCTAAAGAAGGGAAGTTGAACCTTGAGGAATACCTAAAATGGAGGGACTGATGTTATCTTTGTGGAGAAAATGGTCATAGAGTGACAGACTGTTATGGAGTTCAATGTCTTATTTGTAGAGAACATGGGAATTACCCAACTCAATGCCCTGACCTAAAAAGTTACTTCTAAATCAAGGAAGGACTTATTCTAGGACAATCATTGAAGAGGATGAATTGAAGTGTTTATGTATTGTTATTCAATAATAATGTTGTTGAGGTACGTTTATGGTGTATTAGAATATTTTTGTATTAGTCAATTGTGGTTTTCAATAATTTTATGGTACCGATAACCATGAAAAGTGATTCAAATATTTCGGAAAGCAGATGATATGTGCATAATGAAGGGATAAGGAGAAAATGAAATGTTTGACAGTATTCATGATATCATGATTGATATAAGGACTAAGTGATATCATGGTTTGAGTATATAGAATTTTAAGGATTTTGGTATGTGTAAAGAGTTACCTGTTGACAGAATTCATATTTTCACTGTGGTTCTTTGGTAATTTCTGTTTCAAGAGAACACATTTACATGTTTGGAATATGACCAACAAGATATATTGTATGATAAAATGATGTTATTCACATTATTGTTATGTGACCTTTCCAGTAATCATTTCTTGTACACTATGAGACTGGACAGATATATTTTGGATAAGTCTAAAGATTGGAAAGGGTTATGTCAGACATCAGATAGTATTGATTAAGGCTAGGAATATTTTCGATATTATTGCAGAAATGTTATTATAATGTAGTTTTAGAAAAAGGGACAACCTGCAAGACGGGCGACAACCTGTCGCGTCGGACAAGGCTGTGAAAATCGAACCCACAACCGAAGTGCAACCGGCCTTTATCGCCTACCACTTGTCTACAAGAAGTCCTTGGTTAGTGGAAAGTAGTTTTATATTATTAATCGGTATGATAAATAAAGTATAAGTCCATTATTGGAACCATATACGATTAATCTCACCATAATATGGACTTATAACTTTTTCTAACCTTTTGTTTCAAACAGATGGAATTACCCATCATTATATCACATGACCTGCTAACGCTTCACGAATAACAAATTCAACTTCATTTCTTTAAGAGATGAAGTGGAAATTGTTCAATTCATGAACAACAGTGATATTGTACCAAAATCATGTAAGTATTTCTTTTAATTCATCAACATTAGAGAAATGATCTTGAAAACCAAAAATGTTGCTCTAGTGCCCTTATATCCAATGAACCAGATGGTACCTTAGATCATCACAAATCTAGGGCTTTGTGATTGTTGGATTTTTCATAGCCATGTTCTCAACCACTCTCCATCAGAACATGATGGTTAGATTTCTCTTCCATATACATATTTTCACCTATGTTCTCTTATGTGGAAACCCAGTGATTAGTTAATTTGGGTAACCATTACGTTTCATACTTCAGTTTTTAAAGTTAATTTTTGGTATTTCATTTTACGATGTGGGTTTCAATTAAAGAAACTTTCAAGTAGAAAACAATGTATAACCCGACGAATTTCTAGGGCGAAATTCATTTTAAGGGGGGTAGAATGTAACAACCCGATATTTTAGGATAAGTATTCTTTTTAATTTATTTTATTTCATGTGTTTTATTCTACAACAAGATTATCTTGTCTTATATGCAACACAATATTAGCTTGCAGTATACACAACACTATTCTTAGATTGTGTTACACACAATTTCAAGTTCGTTTGATAATAGTCATTCTATGCAACATTGAGTGTATATATATATATATATTAAATGTATAAATATGGTTGGATTCTGTTATATGAAACAAAAGAGAAGTCCTGCATAAAACGCAACCCTTACTTGGCTTGCATTACACGCAATCGCGACCTTCCTCGATAGTGTGTGTTGTACGCAATACCGGGCTTCACAAAACAACGATATACTTTTATAATATTATTATGGACTAGCCGTTATGAATAATATTAACTAAAATTTGAATTTTATAACATTATTATTCATCTTAAATATTTTCTAGAACATGTTATGAGAACAAAATAAATTTTTCGGGTAAAATAAGTATTTTTCAAAAAATGCAGTTTTGCCGCCTTTTGATGGCGCACCCACTTTAAATATAGTTTTTGGCATGTTTATAAGTTAAATTTGACAAAATAAAATTCTTAATTGGATTAAGAATATAAAAATTTAATTTGGATAAAGTTTTGATATTTTTCTGATAACATTCATATTTTAATGAATAGTAAAAACAGGCTATATTTTAATTAAAAACAACTTTTTTCATCCTAATATTTTATATGGTTAAATTATAATATTTAATGGTTTTAAAGTATAAATAGAATATATTTTTACCATTTAATATAATTTATGTCATTAGCATTGATTTTACCTTGAATTCGTAGGTTAAATCAATTCTATCTTTTGCAATGTTTTAAACAAAAACTTGTTTTCTTTCGACAACGGGATTAATTTTAATTTAAATTCTGCAACTTCTGTGTATTGAATTTTAAAAAATGGATTCCATATTTGGATTCAGTGGGTACAAATTATGTTAATAGGTTACTTTTATTTTTTTGATATTGTGAATAGTAACTACGGTAATTTTTTATTTACTACAGTTAAAGGTAAATCGGGTAATTAAGGGTAAAAATAAGATTATAAAATTACCATAACACTTGGAAAAATCCAATTGGATGAATAAAAGTAGACCCATATCACCTAAGGGTTGGACTAGATTCATTTAATGGAATTTTGACCATGAAATAATATTATTATTATTAAAACCAAAGAAAGTGACAACATGTCACTTTCTTAAATCTTATAAGTATATTAATTTTAATTTAGTGATAAAATTCATGAAACTTCAAACATGAATAGTCTCCAGAAATCTAATAAAATTATTTACATCATATGAATTTATTTATAATTTTTAGGGATTAAATAATTATCATTAATTGTGACACAATAGTGATGCAGAAATTGTTTATCTAGTGAAAAATCAAGAATATAAATTTTATTAAACTAATAGTGACCATAAAAGGCACAAACCCATGACCAAAACCTATTGGTAATGTAAATGTAAACCATAATAATCCAATGGTAGAATATTTGACCATTTGGAGCCTTATAAAAGCGATTATGACACTTATATTATTTTATTCTTAATGATGCCAAAGTTGTCACCTTCATAATTTAATAAATATAACAATCTACATATTGTGATTTTAAGATGATAAATTTTAGTTAAGGTATTATTGTAAAAGGTAATAGATTTATCTTCATCATGGGATTTTATTTTTAATTTTTATGCAACAAATATGTATATTAAATAATAATACAATGATGTTGTAGTAATTATTTTATTAAGAGATAAACCAAATAAATGTTTTTAAAAATAATAAAATAAATATTGTATGAACTATTTAATGTGCTCAACTAATTTTATAGATACATATGACATTTTATAAATCTATTCAAGCTTTTAGTTTGACCATATATTCTGTATATATTTTATTTAAATTCAAATAAATGAATAGTGTCAAAATTGACACTATTGTTATTTTATAAAAATAACATATTATAAAATTGGTTAAAAATCACAAAAATATTTAAAAATTATAAATTTAAATTTATATGCTCGAAAATGTTATAAAGTATCCAATTATGGAAAATTCACAACAAATAAGTAATTATTTGTTATAATTTAAAATTTAGAATGTTATTACCAAAAATAAAATCAAATTGAATAAATAAGGATAAATCAAGTTGATAATGTTAAAAATAAATTACTAACATGTCTAAATTTTATTGGTTGATGAGATTAAAACCCTATATCATCTAATATTCGAATATTATTCATTTTGGGAGGTTTTTTAGTGGGGTTAGATTTATTATAAATTAATATTTTTAAAATTTTCAAAGGTGCCCCTCTCCTCCCTTATAAAAGGGAACCTCCTCCCTCTCTTCCTCACACCATTTTTAGCCTTGGAGCTTGGCCAACATCTTCCCATTTCACTTCCCCACTTCCCTAGAAACATCCTAGAGTTCCTGGTCTTCTTCAAAGACCAATTGTAGTGCCCTAAGAGGAAGTCTCAAAGAGGCGCTTCAAAGAAGAGGTAATGTATGTTACCGATTCTTTCAACTTTATTTCTTCTTCAACTTATTCTTATTTAGTTGTTTCATTGTGAATTAATAACATATGTATCACTCATATACTAATATGTTATTATAATTAGGAAACAACCCTATTTCACCATCTATCCATCCTACGGAAAATGAAATCACCGCACGTGCGTACGTACGGAATACTGTCTCCACGTCGTGGTGTAATCTATTTTCCATCACCACCTTACTTGGATGTGTATAATGGTGAAAATAAATAACTATATTTGAATATTTTAAATTGGTATTAATTCTGAAATAGTATACATACACTCCAAATACAATTCCACGATCATGGGAACGATATCATCGCTCATGCGTATGTACGGAATACTGTCTCCACAATGTGATGCGGTTCGTTCTACATGATCGTCATTGCATAATGATTATATAAATGAATTGAATGAATATATATGATATATAGAACACTAATACCATTCTGGAAATGATGTATCTATAACCTAAAGAGAATAATAAGAATTTATTCGACAAAACACGAATAAGAACAAAAAGTAATAAACACCTGAATAACAAGTAATAATGAAATATTACTAATAAGAAGCTAAGAATATGACTATATATGATATCATAACAATAATTATGATTCTGGAATAAGTCAATAACATTATTTAAATCATTATACAGAAGGTTCGGACACTTACGAAGCAAATCGGACCTAAGGTAAGGGAAAATATCACAATCTCATTTTTATTCGAGATTGTTTATACTTTGGTATTTACTGGGGTGTATTTTATCTTCCTCATTCACGTTCCCTCAATATGTAATATTGTTTCCATCCACCTATAATTTTTTAAATCCAATTTTACCCTTCGGTGAGTTTTTAGTAAAGGATATGAAAGGAATCTTTTGTCGTTTTTCGTACGAAGTACTTTTCGACTTTTCCGACAAAAGTACGAGAAGAATATTTTTTTAACATATACGGCATGAGTGGATTTTTAAAATATTATTTCCTAGAAGATTCCTTTATAAGTTTTCAAGTTTATTTTTAATCAACTTGTTTTAGTTTAAAATTTTATGACATGTTAATAAATGAAAAATGTTTTTGAAGTAGAAAGGATATTTTCCTCAAGAATGGAGTTCAAGTGTTTTATCAAAATTATTTTCCATCTCAGATAATATAGGGTTTTATTTTTATCCCTATTATTACATTGATTTGATTATGTTGTGATGGAATTATTTTTATGAATTCCTTTATCTTATATGAATTGTTTTATGATGTCACGATGTTTAAGAATCCCATTTTTATTACATGGGTTATGCTATGATGTATGGTTTATTATTTTGTGGCACACATAAGAATGGTATCATTATGAGATGGGTGGGACCTATATCTCCCTCCAATGCATTGGGTAAAGATTTATATCTCATGAGATAGACATGGATGGAATGGTAAGTTAATCCGGTTCAGTATTACAGGTCTGGAACGAGGAGTGAACTCGATTCAGAAAGGGACTTTGTCCACTAAGATGGTCTTGGAAGCAATGCCTTGGCTACTGTGGAAATAATTACATGTCCTTAATGAATTCCACAGTTACATGTTTTATTCCCATGCTATTTTATCATGATTTATGTTCCATTATGATCTATTCCTTATGTACTTCCATGTTTTATGTCATTGCTCAAGATTTTGATGTTTAAACTTTATGTTCATGTTTTTAAGTTCAAATGTATATGATATGTTTTATTTTATCCATTCATACCCTTACTGAGCATTTGATCTCACCCTTTTTATGTTTTATTTTTCCCCCATGATTAAAAGAAAGGTTTTAGGTAAGGAAACAAAAAGGGGAAGATCGTTATGGGAGATGTTGAAGATCTTTCAACATGATTAGATGTTTTTATTCCGAGTTTCCAAAGACACTAAACTATTACGGTCCTTGTGTGTCTGTTTTTGTTATGTATTAAGTATTCCGCGAAAGTAATGTAATGTCTATGTATGTCAAGCTTCAGGTCTCTACAGCATAACCGCTTGTATCATTTTTAGATTCACTGAGACAAAACTCTAGTATATCAAATTCCCAGTAAACTATACATCATGAATCAAAAATTAAAATTTGGATAGACTACACTATAAGTGGGGATCCATAATGTTTATATGAATAATATCTAAATTTTCCACATGCTTGTAATATAACATAGAGTACGCCAAAATATCATCCAAAAACAAAACAAAAAAGAGTATAAGAACTGATGAATTATATCATTTATCCAAACCATAAATATTTAATGAAAATAATTGATATTTAATGGGGTAAATATAAACAACTAATTCCTATAATATATTATAAATTCTATCTTAGGTATACCATATTCTCAGACACTCTGTTAGTGGTACTTGATCGAAGTTCAATCTTTGAAAAACAACAATCCCCCTTGAGATGATCAAAGAGATCATCAGTAATGGTAGAGGGATATATTTCCTTAAATATTTCCTAATTTAAATTTCAATAATCCATGAAAATTCTAAGGATGTAGTATTACTTCATATAGAATATAATAGGAAATACCCATGGTGACATGTTTGGGTTAATAAATCCCTTAGCCTCAAGATCTAAAATCTGTACCTAAATTTTTTATGACACATCTAGTAAAAAACAAGATTCCATATAATTTAATATTTTACTATATAGTGGTTAAATAGTAAAATAAATCTATCTATGTGGTGGAAATCTAGAAAAAGCATTCCAAAATACCCTGGGGTATACACACACCATTGTCAGAAGCAGACTTCTCAAACAAGAATAAATGGAATCAAAGAAGATATCTGATAAACAACATGATATATCCCCATCATATGGATCAACATGCCCCAATCTCCCATACATAGAATCTCACTCATCCTAAAATACATGAGTGAATCCATAAGAATATAAAAAATGAGGTCGATAGTGATAATAGTTAATTTTTGAATTAATTTTGGTCATCCAATCCATGAAAATAATCAGGTCGAAGATATTAGGATCAAGCACCATGAATTCCCACTCCACCTCAAGTGTGTTTATCATCAATAAATATGTTGTAAACTTGAATACTTATTAAAAAAATTCAAAGGCATGAAAATATTCAACAATAACGTTATAATTTTTTAACACAATACCGTCACATAAACTATATTTGATGATATAAAATCGTGATATGAACTAATATCAAAAAATATAAATACATAGAATATGAAATAATAATCATACCTATAACATTATTTTGACCTTCTTTATATTAATTTGGTTCACACTCCACTATATAATAACATCTTATATAAAATCCTATGTGAATTTATTAGCCATAAGAACAACCCCCTTTCCTTGAGGATAATACCCAGCATGCTTTAACAACTCAAAATAATGTGTAAACCCTTATTGAGAGTAAATACATCTTTAATTATTTGTGATATCATTTTACAAATAAACCTCACATGGTTAGATTCTTTGTAATGATGAAATTTCTTGCGATCTTTTTTACAATTCAGATAGGTAGGACTAGTCCTTCCACACCAATAGAGCACAACCTACAACTATCTTGATGAATCCTTAGAAACTGGTCTTAAAGAAAACTGAACACCCTTGGGTGTACGTTTCAAGACCGAAGACACACCCTAGATAACAAAAATGCCAACAAAAGATCCATTGAAAGAAATTTACCAATCTAGGTTTTTTATAAAATATCTATTATATCAACTACATCTACAATGGTTGGAAGTCTTAGTAGAATCTATTTAAACTGAATATCACCCATATATACCAATTAATATATTTGAACTTTTATGTAATAATTGGTGATTACCTTAGGTTCCAAATACCCCAACTAAAAAATGTGATCAATGAACTAGAATTGTATGCTCCCCTTTCTTTATTTTCAAGAAATTCAAGGACTTTACACCACATAACATCTCAAGATAATGTTTTTGGTCAATTGTTTTCTTGAATGAAACTCAGGTAAGATCCTTGTACAACTTTCAATTCCTAATAGGGGCCCACCATTTAATTACCAGATCCTTAATAATATATGTGGAAAAAACTATCATAGAGTCCTCAGAAGACTTGATAAAGTTGAAGAACCTTTCAATCCAATCAAGTTGATCCCATGGTTCATGGGGTTCTACTTCACCAAAACAAATGGTCATATTATTGTTTTCAAATTTTTATAAATAGTCCACTACTTGTATTAGGTTTCTAACTCCCAATTGACCAAGATTAAAAATGGTTTGGATTAAATATTCTACCAAATAATGGTACACTAGAAGATTCTCCAACATAACATGTCTTTTGGATCCCTCTCTCATATTGAAAATTTTTCTTATAATATTCATTATATAAAAACCAATCATTCATGAGGTGATTCAAAAATCATAATACCAACATTTAGTATCCATATAAATGATTTCAAAATACATGAATTTAATGTTGTTGTGGATTTTATGAAGAAAATTATGAACAAAAAATTACATTTTCATTTAAATTAACCCCATGAATGGTTCATTTAAATTATCTCAACCACCATGTATCAATATTGGATAAAATACCTAACCACCCATGGAAACTTGGATTTAGTCATGATAGTGAGATATTCAGTCCCCTCCTCTGCATTACTATCTAAATTTTGATGACCCCAAATCTATTCTACCACAATACTAAACTAAACCAAGGAAATGCCACAACACTTTAGGATTTGTAATTAATCTGATAGAAATTGGTAACGAACCATTGGGTTCAACTAAACAATTCTCCTAAGGTGGTCCACTACATGGATAAGAATAAAAAAGTAGAATAAACATGTATAATGATAAACATGGATAAAGAAAATAAATAGGGTACAACATGGATGCATGATAAAATATCCATTAGACATACATAGTTAATCCAAAAATGAAAAAATATGAAATATAAAACAAAACATGACTAAACGGGCCCATATCTGTCATCAACAAGACATCCCACTATAAAGATTATGATCAAAAGAAAATTCATCATTCTATACAATCTACTTCAATTTTATAAGTCCTATAAATTAATATCTACAACTAACTAAAGGAAAAATTAGGGTGTAAGTAAAAATTCGAATAGGATACAACCAAAAAATCTCAACATGCTCTAATATAAATAATGTATTACTTCTAACATTGGAAAAAATCTTATTACAATGAATCCTCATATACTAAAACCATTTTACAAAATATTTCTTTGTTTTTTCCTAAAATAATACTATATTCACTAGAACCTGTAATTTTTCATGTATGAAATAAAATATATAAGAAACCATGAATAAATCTTGTGATAATTGTGGTATAAAATAACCATGAAATATACCGTCATATAATAAACGTATCATATATGAAAAATCACACTGATTGGGATCTAACCAATGTAAATACATGATAGACAAGAAATAAATTCCTAAATCCAATCATGTGATGGATAAAACAAATATAACCTCTAGTTTCATTACACCCACTAAAGTGACATAAAGGCTCTGTTTCATTACACACACAAATACTAAAAAGTATATTTCTATTGAACCCAATTTTACCCAATTTTTTATGTTTTTAAAAATCAATGTCCAAATAATTATAATATTTAATAAATCATTTTAACATCAATGTAACCCTAATTATGTTCGTGGAAACAAATTTCCAAACCAAAAACACCATTCAAATCATTTAATCAAACACTTCCTGAGCATAAATATGTTTTATAAAACTCCTTTAAAAAATATATCTCATCCAATTAAACGATTATAATGTAAAATCACCAATATCATTTAATAACCAAAATTGATTGAAAATGACAAATAGAAATTCAATAATTAAAACTTTTTATTGAGAAACCTACCATAAAAATAGAGGAAACCTAATATCCTTTTATAGTGAATATTAGAAAGAAAAATATTTTTTCCAAAAAGTAAAGGCATAAGGGAAAACGGAAAATGATAAATCCATATCACATCCCAGTTATTATAGCTTGAATACAACAACACACACCACTTCCAAATTGAGATCAATAATGGAATGAAGGTATAGAGATAGTGAATATACCTGCGGGAATACAGCCCACCCCACTGGTGATCAATTGTATAAAGGAAAAATTTCTTGAGGGAATGAAACACTCTAATGAAATATGGGGATACCTAGGGATTGAGGGATATGGTTTCACCCTAAAAAAACAGAGTTACATAAGAGGAAAATAAAAAACATCGGGAAAGGGGTATTTATAGCATAAATCTAATTCTTACACAGTTAATTTCCCATAACACATATCCACGAAAAATTACATCACCTCATGTCAAACTATCATGATCGATGATTTTACGTCTTAAAATGGGTTTTATTAAGTGAACCCATTTTATGCTCTAAAAGTTTTTAATTCATGAAAATCTTCTACAACATGTTCTTAGTGCTGAACTTATGCTACAATCCAAACATTTAAGGCATAAATATATCCCATAATAAGTTCCAAATACATATCATTAAAGTAAACTCACAATGATATTCTAACACCCTTATAACATATTAATACATCCATACCTAGACTCCATTAATTCAAGAAAAACATATAACCCAAATCATTGCATCATTTTCCCTAAAACATTAACTCTATATTTAAAAGGCCTATAAGGAACCCTAAAATAAAGGGAAAAAATACAAGAGTCAAGAAGTACCAGAAATAATGTAATAGGATGGTAAAATTTTCCATAATGAAACTCACATAATATTATAATATTGAAAAGTGATAAAATAATAAGATATGGAAAATTAAAGTATAATTGAAGGAAACAAAATAATGATTATCTCTAAATTAGAATCTAAAATTATTACTAAAATAATAAATAATGAAATATTAGAATGTAAAAAAAATAAAAGAAACTATGATTTCCACCATAAAATCCTGTAATTTATACTATCTATAGATATATAGTTTTAGAATGTTATCCCTAATATATAAGTGGATGTGGTTTCATTGATATGATCCAACAGATGTTATTTCTCCTGATATCTATAATTGAATTCCAAGACTAGAGACACCCATTAATATACAACAATGATCCAACCATCATAATATGAATAGAAAATTTTTATCAATTAGGGGGAGGGGAAATAAGGAAGAGGAACTCCTTATCATCATTTTTAGTATCCTCCACTAGTGGATGTTTTTGTTGATGTAGAGGGTGAATCCTCTTAACCATGATATCCATGAGATCTTCTTATTCTTCAGGGACCACCTCTAGTGAAGTTTCCATGATAACATCTAGGGCTCATTTTAAAATTTCAAATTCTATATGAAAAACATGATTAAATTACTTAAACAATACTATTTGATAAACATAAAAATGGAAATAATTCAAATCCTTATAATCCCCCTGATTTTAATCATATTCCAAGTTATTTCATACTTACACAACCCCAATAATTTCTTATCCTTTTAATTACACATCAATATTTTCCTCAGTGACAGTCTTGTAGTCTTCATCATCATCACTCTAAAGGGGAAGAACATGTGTTATTGCTTCAAAAAATAAATAAGTGTATTGAATTGGATTTGATAACAACGTAAAATAAAAATAGTGAATACAAATTTATATCCACCCACCTTATTTTATCAACACCATCTATATGTTATTCTTAATGGGATATTGGGAGGAATTCTGAGAGTTATGGGAGAGTAATATTTTTCAATTTTTCTCCCATATCCCTAATGACTTCACCAAATATAAGTAACTCCCAACTACATACATATATATTGTATATTTTTATATTAATATTCATTGAAATTACATTAAAATGAATTCTAAAACCATAAATTGTTACTGTATTTAGAGACTAGATAAATAATAATATCATTTAAATACATTTTTCATCAACTATTGTAATGTTCTTATCAATTTAGACCCCTCTTTACATACCCTTCTTGAAATATTTATTCTTAACCTCGGGAAAGGAAATATAATAAGGGGTGAACTCACATTCTCAATAAGGATAAACATGTGATATATGATCAATGATCTTATGAAAGAATAAGATATGTATAAGTGTTTGATATTCGGACTATAATGTACAAAGTGCATACACAATATTTCAAATATTATAAAACTTATTAAGTGCATAAAATTTTATCATTTCAAAATAAATGAATCATAATACTGGAAAAACATCATAAATCAATAATGAACTATAAGTTCATATCATAATCAGGTCATAAAATTTTGGAACCATCATAATTATAGAAGCAATTTCATATGTCTGGGTTAACTACTGAGACTATCAAATCATAGTGTATTAGGAATCAAGAAATATTTTCCATATTATAAAATAAATTGTATCATAACCTACAAACCATAGTTTATTAAGAATCCCTACCTAATTCTCATAGTGGATCAAGCACATAAACTTATTTCCCAATATTATCTCAGTATATATAAAAAATTACACAATGAATTGGATGTTTATATAATTATTAGACCACCAATGACATAATCAAAACTATATATATTTTCCCCATAAGTTCATAAAATATTCATCATATCATCAAAGAATAACAAATTCAATGAAAATAATATTTATATAAATTTCATCATCTCATCATAGCATAACCCATAGAAAATAAATGGGTTTCATAGAAATATCATCATCATAATCTGAACCATAAATAGAAATAATAATGATGGTATCATGGGATCATATCCCCAATAAAGAATAATTTAGATTAAAGGATGTTATCTAAGATAAAAATTCCTTTAAAAGATCATTGGAATATTTCATGAGGAAAATACCCTTTTTATTTTGAACTCACTTATTTAAAATCTATAAATTTCTAAAATATTATCAAAATAATGATATTTCAAATGAACCATGTAAACATGTAAAAGATTCGTGAAAACATTTATTTGTCATGATGGTGGGAAATTCAACTTTTATTGTATACATTAAAATAAATATTTGATTCACATTTTCAGTAAATATCCAAAAATACCTCGTTCGGAAAAAAAATAGGAATAAACCTATAAAATATTAATAAAAACTAAAATTTGGCTAAAAATTAATTTTAATAATAATTGGAATAAAATCAAAAAACATTATTAAAAACATTTTAAGTATAACATGGACATATAGGAAAATAATTCTCAGCTGAATATTAAGACATAATAAGTTTTCTTTAAAAACATTCTTTTAGTATCTTAAGTACCTAATGTGAGGAAAATAAAAGAAAATATGTATTATCATGTAATAAAAAAGGTAATAAAAAATTAATTGGATTAATTAAATCATGATCGTAGTTTTGTTCCACAAAAATCAAGGCATAAAAATTCAGATTAAAATGGGATTGAAACATAAATCTCATTAATCAAGTCTCATCTCACATTGTACACAATACAATATGTTGTATAATAAGTATTAATTTATTATAAATATATTATATAACCATAATTATATATTTATATATAATAAAATATATATTTTTACTTATAATATCTTATCACTTATTAATTAACAATTTGTTATTGAGGTGATAATTACTTTGTTTCTTAGGCATGTTTCAGTGTCTTAGACCTAGTCTTTATACATTGATTGTGGTTCAAAAATATTTATAATATGAATAATTATATTAAAACCATATATTTTCATTATATATATTTTTATATTAATCCATTAATTTTTTAGTAGGAAAAATTAATTACTCCATTCATGGAGATAGTACGCCGTATATATACATTAACATTATTTTCACTTTTTAATAGATGCAGAATAATAAAGGTAAATAATAATTCACTACTAAAAATTTGTTATTATGTACTAATATGTAATATATATATATATATATATATATTAAATAATATTATACTAATTAACATCAATGTCAAGTGTAAATGAAAAAAATCACATTGTTTCATGGAGGTGATAGTCCACACCAACACACAAGTGATGTTATACTTTTCCAACGGATGGGAAGACCACAAGAAAGGTACGATTTTATAACTATAGAAGCATAATTACATTATATATATCATATATAAACATTAAATACATCATAATAATCATCTATGTAAAATGGTGATGGAAAATGAATTGTATCGTTGTGTGGAGGAAGTAGTCCACACATACGCTCCAGTGAAACATTCACTTCCCATTTCATAGAGTAGAGGGTGGATAATGTTGATTAAATAATAATAATGAAATTTAAGTATATTTAGGATATATAAGTTATTATTTTATAATTAATACTAAATTTAAAAATAGTCATAAGAAGAAATAATTTTAAAGATGTCGGTAAATACAATAACATATACGTTAAGAAACCTTATTTAGCTGACACCATATGACTTGAAAGGATGGTATTTTGGAAATAGAATAACCAATAAGATATGATTAAGAAATATAGGATGTTTTTAGTGTATTTATTTTCCAAGATATAAGTATCAAAAAAAATTAATGATTAAATATAGGATGTTCCCTTTTTAAAGTAATTGTACGACTACACTTGGAATTACTTAAAGTATAAAACTAATATAAATTAATTTTTTTAGAAATGTATAAAAATTGATATAATTTAAATATAATATGATTATGTTTAAAATAATTTATATAATAAATATTTAACATGTTTTTGTTATGTTTTACCCATATCTCTTAGTTTTAACCCCCCCCCCCCCCCCCCCCCACCCCGTAACCCTTTTGACAATTAGTGGAATATCAAAGTATTCTAACATATATGGGTTAATGATGTTACTATAAAAGGAAAATTGACTCATAAATGAACCATAGTTGATATTTTAAACCATATATCATCCTATTGGTTAAATATAGTTTTTTTATGAATTACAAATCATTTAATAAAGTATTATCTATTATAAAATATTATTAATGACATTTTTTGGAATATCCATTTAATTTAAAATTAAAAAATATATATTAAAACAAATAAATTCAAATATACACATTTAGAACATCCCTAACATGTTATATTTATCTATTAAATATTTTCTCTATAAATCACTACAAAAAATACTTTTAAAAACTTTAACATTAATTGTTTTATTTTTTATACTTCTTGCAAAAGCACTGTGTCGGTGTTGCCTAAGCATTTAAGGTAATTATTTATGGACTAAAAATTAATAATAATTAACAAAGATATAAAAATGATTTATTCTCTCAAAAAACCCAATTATAACTGAACATAATTTGTTTTTATATCAATCCTAAAATATTATATAAATATATATATATATCAAGAAAGCTTTATTATTTATAATATATTTTACTTAAATATTATAGAGGTCAAAATCAATGTTGAATGCAAAATAAGACATATTTTTTAATTGTGGATGATTATTAATGAAATAGACTAATATAATATAATAAATAAATTTTTTTGCTGAATTTTTAGAAATATAACATTATTATTAACCCTAATTAACAACTTTTACATTTACAATTGAAATATAAATTTATTATGGTCACTATACATTTTAACCCAAAAAAAACAGACCTATTTAAACAACTTTTAAATCTTGATTCAAATTATGGTTTCAATTTTGTACATTAATATTTCTATAAGTGGACTAAGTAAATTTTACAATAAAACTAAAAACACAATAAAAAATCTTTTAAAAAAATATTCACTTTTAATTATAAAAATATTTTTATTCCAAATTCAACCATTAAAATGACTCAAGTGAAATTAATTTTATTTTTAACAATATAATAGAACATATTTTACTTTTAGCCCGTTTTAAAACAAAATCAAAATATTTAAATTCTTGAAATAAAAAAAACATTTTTGAATAAAATCTAGTATTTTTCACTATTCACTAGAAAATCAACCCTTTCAAGAAAAATAAAATAAATTAAACCCAAGTTATTTTTGATATTATAATTCCAAAAATGATTAAAAAAAATTACCAAATAAAATTTATAATGGTTCTTGAAATCAATTATAATATTGTCCATATAATCCAATAAAAACATTTTTAAAGTAAAGTCATTTTTTAAGAATAAACTAAATTTAATTTTGATTGAGTAATTATTCCATAAGAATTAAATATGAAATTTTTATTGAGTAGGAAATTTCTCTATAATTCATAAGGTGGTTAATCAAATTCATACCTACCACTTCAAAGTCTTGGTGATAACTATCACATTAAATTGTAGTATTTTAATAGTATAATATGGTTTTTTAAACTAAGTTTTACCTATAAAGCATGATAAAAAAAATAAAATTTATTTATAGAGAAAAATAACATAAAATAGTAGGTTATAACATTATACCCACATCAAAATACTTTCACCCTTAAAATTTTGTAACATTGTTATAAAAAATTAGAATATCTTTGTTTCATTAGATCCTATGGTTTCCATATAGCTTCCATAGTTTCTGGTTTCACCAAAAAAAACTCCACTAGTTGTTCTTAGTATTATAGATATTATTATATAAGTACAACATCTGAGTTTAGTACATGTGAATGATTAAGTATGTTCTTCCTCAAGGGGGACACATGGAACACATCTTGAAATTGGTGGGGATTAAGGGGAAGTTCTAAACCATAAGATAACATCCTAATGTGATCTAGATTCTCAAAAGGACTGGAATATTCAGATATAAACGTCCTCTTCCTTCAAAATATCTTGACCATTTTCCAAGGAGATATTTGTAGGAATACCTTTTCACCAACTTCCAAATCCAGATCTCACTAATGATTCTTAGTATAACTTTTCTGTTGACTTTGAGCTGCATTTACATTATTCTGAATGGGTCTAACTTTTTCTTCCTACTCCTAAATATATTTCTTCCACTAAATTTATCCTATAATGTTGTATTTTTATACTTCCTTTCATATAGGGAACTATACAGAGTCTTCCGAATGTTTGAGTGAAAGCTGTTATTGTAAATAAACTCAATTAAAGGAAGGTACTAATCCCAACTACCTTTAAAATATATAGGAGTTGATCTCAAAATAACTTTTAGGGTTTTAATGGTTCTATCATAATATTAACCTTTCTAAGGATGATAATTTTTACTAATACATAACTCAAAATCTAGACTTTATTGAAAAATTTCCCAAAACATTGAGGTAACCCTGATAAGATGATTAGATACAATATAATTTCATAATCCAAGAAATATCACAAATTTTTTAATGTATAAAATGTTAGACCTATTAATATATAAATCCTATTATATAGAAATGAAGTGTGCTGAATTCATAAATTGGTTTAATATAACCAAAATATACCCTTTAGATGTTTTGGGGAGTCTGCGGATGAAATCAGGGGCCAAATTTTTCACATTTCTTTTCAGGTACGTGTAATGGTTATAAAATCGCCTTAGAATTATATCTCTCAACCTTAACTCACTAACATACTGGGAATATAAATACATACTCTTCAATATCACTTTTCATGATTTCCAACATGAAATATTATTTTAAATCAAAAAAATATTTTTTCCTCAAAGATGAATAAAGAATAATGAACCCTTCACTTCATCCGAAAACTTCTTCATCAAATTAGGTTTTGAAAGAACACATAAATGATTTATAAACCTTACCATTACATATTAATCAATATTAAAACTCTATTACATTTCTCGTTTAACTCTACATTTCAATATCTCCTCTTTGCATCTCTTTAATCCTTATATGGATAGTTGGTAGATAATTAATCTAAGAATGATATGATATATCCCCTTTTCATGGGATTTCAAGTTCCAAATCTTAAAAAACCATAATTATTTGGTAGATTTTAATCTTCATCATGGACAAAAATTCAAGTTAATTCAGACTCAAACCCTGATACTCATTTTCTACTTTCCCAATGTGATAATGTATTGAAAAATCATAAACATTCATAGACTCAACAATATTTTCTTTCACATATTCAAATAATTCTGTGTGAATATATACTTCAAGATTTTATTATATATATACATATATATATCACAACGTTCACCATATATATAATTCCACCATATCATTAATGTAAAATGTAACACTACCAACATCAAATCCTAAGTCGGTTACTATTTTCTCATATATTTCCAATTAGTGTGAGGAATTTTATATCACCATATCATTAGGTATGAGTATATATCGTAGTACAATATTTGATGCATTAGTATAGACCAAAAATTGTTCTCCACTATAGGGTTGTGTGAGTATAGGTTCATTGAACAATATTCTCTTAAACTCCTTAAAATACTCTTCATGATCATTATCCACAATATCTTAACCCCCTTTTAAGTTAATATGGTGATTGGATTGGATAGTCATGAGAAATATCCAACAAATCATCCTTAATATCTATCCAACCCAAGAAAACTAAGAATTTTAGTAACCATGGTTAGTATATTCTATTTCAAAATAACTTTTATATTTTAAGTATCCACTCATATTCCCTCACATAAGATTATACGACCCAAGAATGAAACTTTATAAAGAAAAAGTCACACCTTTTAAACTTTTAAAAGAAATCCACCATCCCTATATTACTCAAAAAAATCTCAAATGATCTTCACACTCTTCCTTGATCCTTGAATATATAATAATGTCATCTATGAAGGCACCCAAAAAATAATCAAGTTAATATCTAATGAATCTATTCATTAAATCTTAGAAGATAGAATGTGAATTATTCATCCCAAATGGAAACTCTAAAAATTCATAATGCCCATACCTCCTATGGGAAGATTTATTTCTTATATCCTCATTATTAAAACTCAATTGATGACATCTAGAATGAATATTAGTCTTAGATAAGTATTTATCTCCTCATAATTGATCAAAAATAATCGATAAGGATTAAAGTATACTTTTTATTGATAGTGGTCTCATTAAGATCCTGATTATCAATGAAAAGATGTATTGACCTATATTTCTTCTTAACAAAACAATCAAGTGAACCCCATCGAGAAACATTAGGGAATATGAATCCCTTATCACTATTCTTCCAGAGATCCTTCTTCAATTATTGAAACTCGATTGGGAACATTATATAGATCATTTGAACCTATGTTAGCCAAAGGATGGATTAATTATCTGTAGAAGATATTTGATGTCATGGGATGTTGGGAATATAAAAAGGTAACCCCTTCCATTTATCTTTTTGATGGTGAATTTAATTGATGGTTGATTCTGGTTAAGAATGACAAGGATAAAGATGGTCTTTTTCCATGGGATGGGAACTAGTTAATGATATTGTCATTGAGAAATGTTTCACTAATGTTTTTTGATTTGGGATAGAAAAAAATTCATGTGATTTAGGGGAAAATATGAAGATTTTATTACTAAATATAAAGAAATAACATAATAATATTGGTCAAGTAAGTTCTGTATTTTATTTAAGATACTGATAATAAAATTAATATATTTAAATCAGGTTTTAAACTGTGTTTTTGAATTACATTTTTATAAATATAAAATAAAAGTAGTGGGAAATGTTTTCATGGTTCATAAAACTTTTAGATTGAGTTTTATGACTTGTTTGTCCCTAGAGATGAAAATAGTATTAAAATGTAATATTAACAGGAAATGGGGAAGAAAATAGATATTAATTCCATAGCTAATACCCAAAATGATTATTATGTGCTAAAAAGAATTTTAATGATGACTAATATGATTTGGAAAGTGTATTTGTTGTGGTCAGTTTGGTCATAGGGGTCATGCCTATAAATAAAATAATCTTAAACAACCAAAGAATAGGGTAACCAACAACCATTCAATGGTGAGGTGTATAAGTTTCAATGATTTGGTTCATTATAATAAAATCGATCCTACATTATTTTCACAAGATGGAAATCATCATGGTAATAAATTGAAAGGTGTAACGATTTCATTTTTTGCTACTACAGTTGATGTTGGACCATAAAATGATTTGGTGAACGGTATAATACTTGATTATTCAAATTTTAAAAATTCCATATTTTACTTAAGATGTTTTCATTATTTCATTTATGATATATTTTCATGTAAAATGGTAATATTTCTACATAAAAATAAGAAATATTATTTGGTGGAAACTCTGGGTAGAAATATTAAAGAACCAAGATTTATCGTAATCTCCATTTTATTATTAGTGTGAGGGTATTTTTGGAAAATCTGGTTAAACTGACCATAGAAGAGGTTGATATCATTATTGGTATGTATTTTGTTCATTTTATCATTCTAAGATTGATTGCAGAGCTATGAATGTTATGTTCAATTATTTCTTGTCATTGATAACTTACCAGTATGATAAAAAACTGGTTAGTTATGGAGCTGTAAGTTACATGGATCATATTATTAAAAAGATAAAATTAGTTAAAATTAGTGGTGTTATAGTATTGAATGAATACTTGGATGTATTTCTTGATTATTTTAATGTATTTGTACATAATCATGTGGTTCAGTTTACTATTGACTTAGTACTTGATGATAAGCCTCTTTCTAAACCCCCTTATTGAATGGATCATGTAGAACTATTAGAATTTAAATAGAAATTGTAGGAGATATATGATAAATGTTTCATTAGATCTAAAAATTCACTATGGGGTGACCCTATTCACCTGACCTAAAAGTTAAATTTTTAATATCAAAGCACTTTTAGGTAAAATTGAGAAACCGAAATTTCACCTAGGTACAACACTAAAATAAACCACAAACTTGTTGAAAGTTATCTTGAGCCTTACGGAGGCATTATCTCTACATAATTTTTAGGATAGGGATGGTACTTATAAGTCTGGATCATCTATTATTATATCTTCAAAGATTGTTTCCAAATTATCCCACGCCTTCAGATACTCATCTATGTTGATCTTCCCTTCGTTGAAGTCTCCAATCAGTATAAGATCCTGCTTGTCGATCCATTCACCTTGTTCACTATTAGTGTCCATGCATGTCAATATTCCCATCATCTTCTCTACTTCCTCTATTGTGTACTTAATCATAAGAACTTTCTCCATTAATTCTTCTCCCAAATGCATAAGCAGTTCCAGAACATGATTATATTCTAAAGAAACCCCATACTACTATCCAAATGACATGACCACAGTATCTTCAACCACCTCCTACAACCACTTGTCCTTAGAATGCATTGGATACCCCAAGTAAGGTCCCCAACCTGCTACTCTTCTATATCCCCTTGGGAAACAACCAATCTTTCTAAGAGATCATTCCCTTTTATGACCTCTTTGACTTCACCTATTAACCCAGGATCTCTGTTATCTTTATCCTTCTTACTGTATCCCCCTTCCTGGAGATCCTACATCTTGGTTTTACCGTATTTTTTATCCAACCGAGTCTCCACTGGTCTAGTAAGGATTGATTAGTCTTTACACCCCTTGGTTTTATTCTTCTTATAGGAAATTAAACTACTTGGATTCATGTTCTCCTTATTTCCTCTATCCCTCCTTGGGTTGTGAAAACCCTAACCACAATTTCCCATTACATTGTCATCCAAGGTTTCCCTTCCTAACTTTGCTCTGGAGAGGCCATTGGTGATGCCCTCTGCAAGACCATCATCACCATGGAAATCAATGCGATTATTCAAGTTAAAACAGGATAGGGTCCTTCTTGGTTGGGACCCCTATTTATCATTCAATAAGCGATCAGAGCCATGTCTTACTTCTACCCAGTTCTATCCATCATTATAGCTTACCTCACTGGTTGGTTGTGAAACTCCTTTGGCATTGATACCACAACATGCTCACATATCCATCGCATAAGTACCATGATTGGAATTCCAAGTGTCATCCTCACTAACCACACCACTTTCCACTAAACCCAAGGGGTCTTGATCAGCAATATAGGGAACTCCTATATCATTTCTCAAGCATTTTAAAATATCCTACACCTTTGGGTTGTAATCTGTTCTCTTATCTTGTAAATTCTCTAACTTAGGTTGATCCCTGGAGGCATCTAGTACAGATGGTTCCATCAAACATTCACCAGATATAGAAAATAAACTATTATCACTTCCTATAAAACCGGAATTTATCTTACTTTTATGCCTATAAACCATCCTAACATGACCTAGTTTCTTTAATGTATAGAATAATCACATACTAACTCAAAAACAACAGGTTGTTTCCAATGGAATTATTCCCCAACTTTAATCCATACAAAATCAACTAGCCTTTGAGATACATCCACTTCCACACATATTCGAGGATATACTAGATGACATAATAACTTTTTTCTATTGTCTGAGCACATATATCTTCCAACAAAGTTTCCAAACATGTGAAATATCGAAGGATTTTGAAACGGTAATGTAAGTTCAGGTAGACTATATCATATTTCCATTTTTGGGACATCATGCTTCATATGAATTTTTAAGGACCACATGAATAGAAATAAATGTGATATGTTTCATATGAAACAAGAACTAGACTACACCTTGATCAAATTGTCATCTATTGAAAACTCAATCATGATATATTTTTTGTCAAGTAATCCCACCATCACATGATCCTGTAAATCCCAGAAGCCAAAAATATACCTGTCAAAAATATCTAAAAAAGAAGGTCATTGTTTGAACTACGGAATCCATGTGAGATTTAAAAGAGAGTAAATTTCATGATTTTCAGTGGAAGATATTGGAATATTAGGGAACCCTTTGAATATATATGGAACTTTTAGTTTGATCCAAAAATGGGGAGAGGGAGGAAAAGGATCAGGGTTAGAGAAGGGGAAAAATGAGTGCGATGGATTAACTAGGAGTGGAAAGGGTTTCTCCCCCGCCAAGGGGGGGTGGCTGGCATGGTAGCCATTCAAGGTTCAGTGAACCTTGAAACCCTACCCCATAGTGAGTCCCAAAAACAACCACTAGGTTGGGGTGATCCTATCTTTTTGTTAAAAACAAATATAGTTAAATGACACTTTATATTGATGGATTATCTTTGAACAATATAACTATTAAGAAAAAATAGTTAAATGACACTTTATATTGATGGATTATCTTTGAACAATATAATTATTAAGAAAAAATACACATTGCCTTATTTCATTGATTTTTTTTATATGCTCCAGGGAACTTAGTTTTTTTTATGGTTAATCTAAGGTTTGGGTACCATAAGATAAAGGTGAATAATAATGGAATTCCAAATACATCATTTTAGACTAAATACGGGTATTATGAGTTTGTAGTTATGACTATTGGGTTGTCTATTGTACCTTCTATATTCGTATACCTTTTGAAAAGACTATTCCATGAGTTCATGAATATTATTATGTCCTCATTAATTGATGATATTTTAGTATATTCTAAAATTTAGGAGAAACATTAGTGATATCTAAGTATTTTTTTTAAAACCTTAAAATAAAATAAAATGTGTATTAAATTTATTTTGTTTTAATTTTTATTATAAAAACTAATTTCAATGAATATATTTCTTCTAAATATTCTTTAACTATTGACCCTACTTAAAAAAAGTTATTGAAGAATCAAAAAGATCCAAAAATATCGTGAAGTTTCATTTTTTCTTGGTTTAGCAGGTTAATATCGATGGTTTGTTGAAAAATATTAATAGTTCTCGAGACCATTAACAATGTTAACTCAAAATGAAGTTAAATTTATCTAGTAAAAATAATGTGATAATTATTCTCATAAAAAATATCGATTTTTTAATTCTCTAGTTTTGGCCTTAACTTCTAGAATAGAGGAATTTTTCATCTACAATGATTTGTTATGGAAGGGACTTCGTTGTTTCCTAATATATAATGACAAGGTAATTGTATATGTTTCATGTCAATTGAAAGCTCTTGAGTTAACTTATCTTACACATGATCTGGAATTAGATTTTTTTTCTTTTCTTTGAAAAATTGGACAACCCATATATATGGAGTGAAGTGTTCAATATACACTAATCACACAAGTTTTAAGTATATCCTTACTCAAGAAGAGTTAAACATGTGGTAAAGAACATGGATGTATCTAATTAACTATTATGGAAGCATGATTCAGTACCATCATAAAAAAGAAAACAATGTTTTTGATTCCTGGATTCAAAAATAATAATTCTATATTATCCATATTATGTTATGAACAAAAAACTTTGGTTAATTATTTGTTGAATTTTTTTCCTGTAATTTTTGGATTAAGGACATCCTCTATTTTGATTCAGGTTTTGGTGAAATCAACATCGTCATAAATAATTAATTAAGCTCATAATGAGTTTTGTGATTTACCAGAAAATGTATAATCTATTAAGAAGGGTAAGTTGCATGAGATAAATTTTTATAAATAATGTGTTATCATATTTTGAAAAATATAATGTGTGGTGTGTGATTTAATGTTGTAGGTAGAGTTATTGAGTGAATCTCATAGTTTTAAATTTTCCATTAATCTTGTAAAAACTAATATTTATAAAGACCATTAGGAGTATTATTAGCGGGATGAAATGAAAAGTGATATTGTTGAAATTACCATGAAATGTTTTTATTCTCATTATATTAAATGAAATTAAAAATTGTTAAAGGTAATGATTTAACCTTTTTCTAGTTCCAGAGTGTAAATGATAAAATATATCTAGGGATTTCATTGTGGGAATACCAAGTACATCATAATGCAACAATTCTATTTGGGTGATTATTGATCGACTAAAAATATATACACATTTGCCTGAAATTTTAAACACTATGTATTTAGATCATCTTCTTTGATTGTATCTAAAAGAGATGGTGAGGTTACACAGATTTCCCATATCCATTTTATCATACCATGAAGCCAAGTTCACATATAATTTTAGGAATGGACTTTAGAATTCATTGGGAAATGAATAAAATTTCAATATATATTATCATACCCAATGTATTGGACAGTCTCAGTGAATGATTCAAACTATAAGATATATGATCTGTTCTTACTCAATGTATTTCCACGTAATTTGGGGTCTACATGTTTCCATGGATGGGTTTTCTTATAATATGTATACATAGGGAAGCATTTGAAGCATTATATAGAAAGCGATGTCATATGACTAATTTTTTGGGATAAAGTAGAAGGAAGCAAGTTAATGGGATAAGGTTTGGTATATAAAATGGATGATAATGTGTAGTTAATGGGATTAGGTTTGGCATATTTCCATGATCATGTTCTTCGTAAATTGTATCCATGGAAAAGTGTCATTTTTTTGGTAAAAAGAGAAATATAAGTCAATTTTTCATTGGAACATATAAAATCCTACATAAATTTGAATCAATTTCCTATATTGGGGCTTTTCCTTTATTTTTTTCCCAGGTACGTAATGTTTTTCGTATCTTGACGTTGATGAAATAAATGTCAGATTCATCTAATGTTCTGAATCCTAGCGTAGTTTAGTTGTAAGGGAACCTCCATCACGGGAAATAACCTATTCAAATTCTTAATCACAAAGGGAATGTGTTTTGTAATATAGTGATTCACCATGTTACTGTTTTATGGAAAACCCATATGTTTGCATAGGCATCGTGGGAATCTAAAAATACAATGAGAGAATGATATCACCATGTGTTTAATAAGAAAATAAAATTATGAGGAACCAATTTCAAATAGTGGAGAATAATTGAAGAACGTAATTAATTATATAATTTTTTATTTTTATTTTTTATTAATGTGAATTAGATTTTTAAATTCATTATAACAATATTAAGTAAATTTTTTAATTCAAAAATGAAATAGTTTTAATTACATTAATTTATTATATGGTTTTATTTGATTATTTAATTTATAAATTTTGTAATTATCATTTGAAAAATTAATATCATTTTTGAAATCCAAATATCAAAATTTACTTAGTGTGTAATTTTTGGCTTTTTTAGAAAATATTTATTTTTCAGTGAATAGAGAAAAATACAACTTTTTCTAAATATTTCATTTATTTTCAATCAATTAAGTAATTTAAATTTCCCATTATATTTTGAATATGATTTTAATTTTTTTCATTTATATTTAATCCCCTTCAACTCTTTTTAATCAACTTTATATTATATTTGAGAAACTATTAATTTTTTGGTTTTAAAATGGGGTGTTTTGGGAACTAATTTAAAGTGCATAATGTTTTTTATTTTTTATTTATTAAAAATACCCTATTTTGGAATGATTTAAATGAGTTTTTTAGATTATATATCAATAAAAACTAGTTAAAATTCATATAATTATTATTATTATCCACAGAGTTAACAGAAAATCATATTTTTCTTGAAACGTAAACTCCTTAAAAACCCTTTTTTCTTCACATTTGTGGGTTCTGTTTTAAATTAAATTCTTCTAATACTATGAATTGAATTTGATAAAATGTTTCCATATTTTTAATTATCATAGTTTATATTATATAATATATTTAATATAATATTTTACCAGAATGAATAGATAAAATAGTAAAAATAAATTATCACAGTTAAAGTTAAAACATATTTACTTGGGGTTAAACTAAAATGATAATGATTAAAATGCCCAAAATATTTGTCTAACATATATTTTCTTGATCTATTTCCATTCATAATTTATTATATCAACAATACTTAATAAATATTATTGACTTTGAGGCTAAAAAATACCCTTGTTTGTGTTTACTAATGATATTACATTAAGTGTATTTTTGGAAATTAATATTATTTATAATCCTGATTTGGGAATTATATTCAAGATTATTATTCATGTGGAACATTCTTCAAAGTGTTCAGAAAACTCTTAATAGTATTTTGGAAACATTGTTCATTCCCTACGTTGAGGAATGTAATGTAAGGAAAAAACCCTACGTTTGTATTAAACCTTATGTTGAAATTTCAGCATGTATGGTTAATCAACCCTACATTGAAGGAAACATATGGATAAATAACCTTATGTTTGGATGGAACCTTATATTTTGAAAAGGAGAAAAAAAATTATGATTAAAGAACCCTACATTTAAGAAGAAAATGTATAGATCATCAACCTTACTTTTTTGATTAACCATACATTTTTTAAACCAATTTTCGGAGAATGAACACTACATAGTTGAACCCTACTTTTGGTATTTTTTCCATTTTGTGATAGACCCCTACAATTGACTTTCCAACATTAGAGATTTTAATTTACGATTTTATTTGGGTTTTGTAAAATGATCTCTATAGAGTATCATTATGATTTAAATCACATTTTCAATAAAATCAAAGCTCGTTATGATTTATTTAAAGAATCATATTTAGTGGAGAAATTATATCATATTCTTAAGAGAAGTTACAACTACTCTAATCTATCTTATGAATTTAAATTCTCATGATTTGTCAGGTGATTTTCTAGGAAATGGAATTGTAAAGCATTCACTATGATTTATATATTCTATCGATGTATTTGTTCAATATATATATGTGTGTGTGTGATTCAAAGAATAAGTGATGCATAGATAGGTACACATTTTTTCTGTTGAAATTTCATTCCTGTGAAGATATTTTATAGATCTACTATAATAATTGATAAAACTATATTATCTATAGAAGAGGTTAAAATTTGAAGATATACATGTTCTGAGTCTCATATTTTCTGTAAGATTTCTACTACTAATCGTTGCAACATTTTTTCAAAGATCTATTGCAATCAGGTCACTTCGGAACTACTCTTTTTTAAAGAAATTATTTTCTAGAGAAGAAGATCCATCTACTCTCATATTTTGTTACAACTGTGAAGTTCAATCGGAACCTTTTAAATCAATATCTTTTTATTAAGAGTTTCAAATTCTCACACTCAATTGTGGTGGAGTATCAGCTTCTCAATCTAAGTAGTGGATATTTGGTTCTCTGTTAAATAATCAGAAGGCTCTATTTTTAGACTTATTTGTTAAGGTGTCTGCTACTTTCACTCAGTTGTGGGTTGGTCTTATGATATGAGGTTCTGACTAGTGAAATTCACCAAACTTGCAGAGAGATTAATTGGTGGAGTGGACGAGGGGATCTTTGTGCCCCGAACCGCTATAAACATCAGTGTTCTATATTATTGTTTTATCTGTTGTACAAACTTTTGTACAGAAGATAAACACTACTAATTTTCTTAATATATAGTTGTCATCAAAAATAAATAACTGAGAGATTTTTTGAAAAGACACAATTCAACTCACCCCCACCCCCTCTTGTCAATATTTTTATATTCTAACCTAACAATTGGTATCAGATGAGAGATTTTCAACAAATTTATAACAAGATAAAAGTAAAAGGTCTATAAAAAAGATGTAAATGATAGATCAAAGAGAATTAATGTCATTGGATTGTGCTACTTATTTCAATGGTAAAAATTGTGGATGCTAGGAATCATAGATGATTATTTATTTGAAGAATCTAGGATTTATATTCTACTCAAAGATCATTATTCCTTATATAATTCCTAAAAATCCTACCACTTGGACTGCTTCTATAGAGTTTGAGTATGACACAAAATCTAAAGCTATGAATTCTATTATATGCGGTCCTAGATTAGATGAATTCAATCTTGTCTCACAATTTTCTAATAATTATGAAATATAGGAAACCAATGTAGTTTTCTATGAAAGAATAGATAATATAAGACAAATGAGGTATGCAACAGTAAAGCTGAAATTTGACACATTTATAATGTTTGATAGAGAAAGTGTCACTCAGATGAAGGGAAGGCTTATAAAGATTACCAATAGTATTATAGCCTTTGGTGATCCTATCAAACAAGTGGATTTAACTTTGAAAGTACTCAGAGTACTACCTAATAAATGGAATGGGATATCAGCTACAATTAGACAATCATCAACTATCAAAAATCTGACCATGAGAGAATTAATTGGAAAATTGATGATGTATGAAGATGAAATTAAAGATGAATCTAAAGATAGTAAATTCTTAGTGAAAATGAAAATAATGATCTACAGGTAAAATATCAGAAGGAAAACATAATAATAATGTAAGAAGTTGGAGAAAAAAAGAATTCAGAAACATCTCATTCTGAAATAGAACTGGCTCAATTAGCTAGAAAGTTTAACAAGTTTTATAAGATGAAAAAAGGATACATAAAACCCTTCAAAATGGATTTTAAAGACTTAAGATAAGTCATATTCTGTGAATACAATAAAAATAGGTCATATAAGACCTTACTACCCTCATCAAAAAGGTTAAAAGAGAAAGAAAGAAAAGAAATATCAGAAAAAATATTGATTACAAACAAAAAGAAAAAAGAGAGATGAAGGCTAATTGGAGTATTTTTGAAGACTCTAGCAGCTCATTAAATTCTGATTCAAAAAAGGAAGAATCAAATCTAAAGCCCAATATGTGCTTCATGCTCAAAGAAGATAAGGTAAAAACCTATTATTCATCTAATTCAAATTATAATTCTGATTCAACTTATTCAAATAATAAATTGGTTGCCTACTGCACAATACTAAAAGAAAAATATGACTCTTTATTAAAGAATCACAAATATTTAAAGAATATTCACAATATTGTTTTAGGATAAAGGTATACCTTACTTAAACAACCTAAGGAGTTAATTGAAAATATTAACTCATCTACCACAAATTGTGTGGATCATGAAAATATTATTAAAGCATTACAAGATGAAGTAGAAAATTATAAAAAATTTACTCAATTATTTAAAAAATGAGAAAATATTTTGCATCAAATTCTTGGTAAAAATGTTATTAAAAATTAAATATTTGGTATAGAAAGTAAGGGAGAAACTCTAAACTATATAAGAATTATTTTTTTCCCAACTCAAAAACTGTTATTTTTATTTTTTTTGGAACAATACATATAACAAAAAATATTTGAGAAATCATAAAATAAATGGAATTAAAAGATATTTTATTTCAAAAAAAATATCTAAAGAAAATTATATGAGTTATGGGAAAAGAAAGCAGATATGGGTTCCCAGATCTCTACTAGATAACACTTCGGGACCTAAGAGGATATGGGTACAAAAAAAACATTTTTCTAAATTTCCTTTACAGGAAACATGTCATAGAAAAAGAAAAACTATATAGTATATGGACAGTTATTGCTCCATGAATATGTGTGGAAACTCATCCAACTTCAACATAATTACTCAAATAGATGAAGGTCTAGTCACTTTGGTGATAATACAAGATGAAAAATAATTGGGCTTAGAACTGTTGGAGATCTAAAAACTATCTCAATCAATAAAGTACTATATGTACCAGGGTTGAAACATAGCCTGATAAGTATCTCTCAACTCTATGATGGTGGATATTATGTTGATTTTTCTAAAAATTCTTGATTTGTATTTAAATATAATTTTCTTATGTTTAGATCACCTAGAACTGATAATGTTTATGCTTTGGATTTAAATTCCTTGTGTAAATAGAAAGTGAATTTTTAAACTACTAAGATAAATGAGTCATGGATCTAGCATTAGAGACTTGGTAATTTTAATATATATTCTTTATATAAATTATCTAATAAATAATTAGTTTTTGATTTACCTGGTCTTAAATTTGATAGTAATATATTTTTTGATGCATTTCAAATTGACAAGAAACCCAAATATTCCTTCAAATATATTAACAAAAATGCTACATAAAAACCTATAGAACTTATCCACATAGATATATTTGGACCATTAATAGTAGAAAGTTTGGCTAAAAATTATATGTAAATGTTTTAGTTGATGATTATTTTAGATTTACATGGTTCTATTTTCTAAAACTCAAAATTGAATCTTTTTATGTTTTTGAAAGTTTTGGTAAAATTGATCAAAATAAAAAAGGTTTTAAGATAATTTCATTAAGAAGTGATCATGGTGGAGAATTTTTAAATAAGGAATTCAATTCCTTTTGTTCAAATATGCGTATTAAATAACCCTTCTCTGCAACAAGAACACCTCAACAAAATGGAATTTTTGAATAAAAAAATAGAATTATTCAAGAAATGGCTAGGATTATGCTAAATGAATACAGTCTTCCTACCTACTTATGGGAATGAGCTATAAGAATAGCATTCTATATCATAAATAGATTTTTAATTCGAACTATTTTCAAAATGACACCCTATGAACATTGGAATAACCGAAATCCTAAAGTAAATTACTTTAAAAAATTTGGATGCAATGTGTATATTTAGATCACCAAGTAAAATCTTGGTAATTTTGATCCAAAATATGATGATGGAATATTCTTAGGATATTATAGTACTTATAAATCCTATAAAGTGTTTCATAAAAAGACAGGGATTGTTTAAGAATAAGTTCATGTGAACTTTGATGAAACTAGCCCTTTTATTAAATAGAAAGATCAAACTGATGATATTACTTACTCTTTTGAAAAAATTAGACTTGAAAACCTAAATATTGTTTTGAAAATAATATAAATAAAGTTCAGTATAGTTCAGAAGAACACGATATTTATGAACCTAAAATTGTTTTACCTAGAAATTATAGATCTCTTAAAAAGTATCCTTTATAAACAGTTATAAGAGACCTAGACATAAGAATATGAAATAGAAGAAATATAGTAAACCTAGTTGAATTTATTAGCCTTTCTATCTCAACTAGAACCTAAATATTTTGAATAAGCCTTCAAATATAAGAGTTGGATGTTAGCTATTCAAGAAGAGCTAAACTAATTCAAAAGGAATGAAGTTTTCAAATTAGTTAAAAGACCATTAAATAATCTAGTATTAGGATCAAAATGGATTTTTAGAATTAAACAAGATGATCAAGGGATTATAACTAGAAACAAATCTAGATTAGTAGTTAAAGGATATAATCAGGAAGAAGGTATAGATTATGATGAAACCTTTTCCATATAGCTAGGTTCGAAGAAATGAAAATCCTTTTAGCATATGAATCTCATATGAACATTAAATTATATCTGATGGATGTTAAATTTTCCTTTCTAAATGGTAATTTAATAGACAAAGTTTATGTTTAACAACCTTGTGGTTTTGAACATTCTCAAAAACCAAAATTTGTTTTTAAACTTATTAAATCACTCTACAGCCTCAAACAATCACCTAGAGCTTGGTATGAAATACTAAGTTCTTCTCTTTTGAAAAATGGATTTATTGTTGGATTAGAAGATCCAACCCTTTCTAAGAAAACCATTTGTTCTAATACTTTATAAGTTCAAATTTATGTTAATGATGATATTTTTGGTTCATCTAATGACAAAATTTGTAATGATTTGGAAAGTGAATTTGAAATGAGTATGATCAGAGAATTAAATTTATTTTCAGGACATCAATTTTATCAAAAAGATTATGGAAATATTTTAAACAAAAGTAAATATATTATTGATTTATTGAAAAAATTTTGTCTTTAGAATACCAAGACATATAAAACTCCTATTTTTACTAATATAAAACTTTATTTTGGATGAAGCTGGAATACTAGTGGACAATAATTTATATAGAGGTATGATTGGTATTTTATTATATCTTACTTCAAATAGACCTAAAATTATCTTTTATTCATTTTTATGTAATATATTTCAAAAAAATCCTAAATATTCCCATCTTATTGTTGTCAAAAGAATTTTTAGATATTTAAAAGTAATTGTTTTCCAATCTCTTCTTTATCCAAAAACTTCAGATTTTAATTTAATATCATATTTAGATGCAAATTTTTGAGTATGTAGATTATATTGAAATATTACCTCAGGAACTTATAACTTTTTAGGAAAATATTTTGTATCATGGTTAAGTAAGAATCAATACTCAGTTTCCTTTTCAACTACTAAGGTAGAATATGTATCTGCAGGAAGTTATTGTGACAAGTATTGTGGATTAAAAACACACTAATGGACTTTGGATTAAATTTTAATAGTACACCTATTTTATGTGATAATACAAGTGTTTTAAATATTTCCAAAAATCCTATAAGTCATTCAAGAACTAATAATATCGATATTAGGCATCATTTTCTAAGAGATCATGTTTTTAAAAATGCTATATCTTTAAAATTTGTCAATATTAAATATCAACTAGCTGATATTTTTACTAAACCACTTCCCAATTTTAGTTTTTATTTTATTAAGGGGGAGTTAGGTTTATTTTATTTTTATATAAAAATTAGTCTTTTTGTATTTTTATTTTAATTCCTTTTATTTATTTACTTATTCCAATTCATTTAAGTTAAATTTATTTTCTGGTTACTTAAAATCTAATTTGTATTTATTTTTTATCTTTCTATATATTATAGTTAATATTAAATTTATTTGTGCCACGTGTTTTCAAAAAAAATCATAATTATCTTACGTAATGGCATAGGAAACAAGGTGCTATCAGAAACCTTTCAACTTCCGTTACCTTTTCATTTCTTTAAACCTTTTCGAATAACAAACCCTTCATCTACCTTCATCTAAATTTGTCTACCTTTGAAACCCTAGAACTCAAGAACCTCCTAAATTTAATTTCTTAGAAATGAAGAAAACCAAGCAAACCAAAGAAGGTGAATCCATCGATCTAAAGCGACAATGAGCTTCCCAAAGATATATTCTTCAAGAAAAATTGGTATATTTCTATTAGATCTACTAGACAAATATAATTCTGAAATAGGAGTTAACATTTCAAGGTCTAGAATATATATTAAATAAATCAAACTAGTAGTTTCTTTAAGAGTTAGAACTAGAATTTTTATACAAGAGTGTACATTTTAGTTTCAGTGATTCTAAAGATACTATTTTTGCAATAATAGAAGATAAGGATTTTTCCATTTCTTATAATGAAATTTCCAAAATTTTGAACTATATTCATGGTGGAGTATTTCATTTTTATCATTGATCCATTGGGGATAAGGATAATAAGTCTAAAGACGTTATGTCTTTTAGTTTTTTTCAACAAACATAAGGAAGATGTTTGTCAAAAATCTCGAGGCAGAACCAAAAATTTTAGTTAAATTTATTCAAATTGGAATTGCTCAAATGATGGATAAAATGGAGAAAATTATGTATCCATACATGTATATCATGTTTCTATTTTTTCATGAGATAAATCTGAATTTTCCAAGGTATATATTCAAATATCTTAAATACTGTTGTCAACCAGATGCAATGATGACTTCTCATCCTTATGGAAGGATAATTTCTTAGATTTTGTTTAAGAAAAATATGATTTGATTAATTTATTCTTGAATAATGTGTCTTCACAGTAATGTACTCAATGCGAAAACTCTAAGGAATATAGGATTTTCTAGAGCATCATGAAAGGCATCTTGTTACCTATTGGTGCTGATCATCAATAGGGTTCTGGAGCTTTTACTCAGGGTGAGAATAGTTCTATTAGAAAGGAAAAAATTTGAGAAACTAAAGGTGAAGAAATTTCCAAACCTACCCAGATAAAATTAATTTTTATTGAATAATAAAAGAAAGAATAAAATGTTCTAGAATAATTGGTTATGAAACCAATGAAAATAGTGGATTCACTTGTTGAAGAACCATTGTTGGGTTCAGAAGAAGCTACTAGGTGACTTCATTTAGACAACCCTATTCTTGAGGAGGAACAACAAGTTGAGAGTTGAAAGTCAAAATTTGAAAATTATTATTATTCCGGTTTTCTAGGAGGAAGAGAAATCTATTCAAGGAGAATAAAAGATGATTAGATTGGAAAATATGGCTATAGAAATAATTGAAAATCTTGTTTACTCTGTTTTTGAACATTTGTGTGAGACACATAAATCTGTTTCTGAAAACAAAAAATAAGTTCTTGATAGTATATCTTGTTCAAGTGAAAAATCAATTCAAAACCCAATGGAGAAGTCTATGGAGAAGGTTACTTCAATATCTTTATAAATTGTGGCAGTTGATTAATTACAACATCCAGATGAAGGGACATATGATTCCATAAATAATCAGGTTGAAGATCTTGTGATAAATTTCAATAAATATCAAGAAGAAAATTCCAATCTTTGGAAACAGCTCGAAGTTGAAATGAAAAATCTATAGTATATTAAAGAAAATTTTGTTTTTAAAAATAAATTTGATGCTTTAAAGAGAGAAATTTTGAATGAGGTTGGAAATCTCAAGTATTAAGTTGTTTCTAGATCATACTTTGTATATATGAAGTGGTATATGGGAAGTTAATTTGACTCAATCAAGAGTAGTGTTAGTCATATTAGTACATCTAACCCTACTCCAACTACCTCTCTGAATATGATTTTAAGATTTTAGGCAATCATGACTATTATGGCTGACATGAAGTATTGTCTAAAAAACCATCAGTGAAACAATTCCCGTTTTTCAATTCTGCTGGATAATCAGAATTTTAACGTTGACCAATTAACTCAGAATGAATCAGGTATCAGATTTATACTAAAAAATTCAAAAATAAGTTAGTCCCGATTATGAATCTATAGGAGTGTTTTCATGACTTTTTTAACGTCAATCTTGTAGAAAATTTTTATATTAGTCAAGATTCTAGAGTTTTGATTATGTAGTTGGGAGACATTATTATGAGAAAGTTTTGGTTATAGATAGAATAGCTGAAAGAAAGGTTTCAAGCCTCTCAAGGTCCTACCCATGTATATCTATCCTAACCTTATCAGTTGACTAACCAATTTCCCAATCACTCTGACTATTGTACTTATAGAATTATTTATCAATAAAATTTCTTTTTGTTATTTCCATTACTTTATTTAAAATTATTTTATGTTTATGTCTACATCCAAAAATATAGTAATATTTATTTAAAAATATTATTATAACATTCACATACTAATATGAGAAACATTAAATGTGTTTTAATATTTTTCTATACATTCTTTTTGATCTCACAAAAAGAGGGATAAATTTGGATAAACGCAACATTTCTTTTTATCGAAATTATTCTTTTAAATTGAATTTCAAATTATTTTCTTTCAAATGTTTTCAAAATTCTAAATTATGTTACTAATTTTATGGGTTTTTTATCATCAAAGAGGGGGAGATAGTTCGGTATGTATTATATCAACAATACTCTATAAATCATGTTGATTTTGATGCTCATAAATACCCATGTTTGTTTTACAAATGATGCTACTTTAAATGTATTTTTGGAAATTAATATTCTTTATAATCCTTATTTTGTAATTATATTCAAGATTATTATTCATGTGGAATATTCATCAAAGTGTATGGAATGTTCTTAAATGTATTCTAGAAACTTTTTTCATAACTTACATTGAATAACATAATGTAATGAACAAACCCTTTGTTTGTATTAAAACTTATGTTGAAATTTCAGTATGTATAGTTAATCAACCCTATGTTTATAGAAATGTAGGGATAAATAACATTAATTTTGGATGGAACCTTACATTTTTACAGAGAGAAAAATTATGGTTAAAGAACCCTTTATATGTATGGAACCCTAAGTTTGAGAAGAAAATATATGGATCATCAACCTTACTTTTTTGATCAATTTTAATTTTTCAACCCTACGTTTGGAGAATTAATGCTACATGGTTGAACCCTATGTTTGGTTTTTTTTGTGAAGGAACCCAACGTTTGACTTTTAAACATTGGAGATTTGAATTTAGGATTTTATTATAGCATCGTACAACAATATTTGGGGAATATTAAGCTAATTTAAATATTGTTTTCAATTGAATCATAGATCATTATGATTTATTTAAAGAATCATATTCAATGGATAAATTCTCTCCTATTATTGAGGGAAGTTATGACTACTCTGTGTTGTCTTATGAATTTTAATTCTCGTGAATTATTAGAAGATTTTTTTGGATCTGGAATTGTGAAGTAGGCACTCTGCTTTATTTATTCTATCGGTGTATTTCTACAATATATATGTGTGTGTGATTCAAATAAGAAACGACACAAGATAGTGACACCTTTTTTCTATTTAAACTGTGTTCTTGTGAATATATTTTATGGATCTTTCGAAATAATTAATCAGACTTTGTTATCAACATAAGTGGATACACTTTGGAGATATACATGTTTTGAATCTCGTATTTTTTGTAAGTCTTTTGATTATAATCATTTCTACTTTTATTCAAAGATCTATTGCAACTGGATCACTTCAGAACTACTCTTTATTGAGAAACTATTTTCAAAAGAAGAAGATCCACCTACTGTCAATTTTTGTTACAATTGTGAAGTTAAATCGGAACCTTTTAAATCAATAACTTTTTATTAAGAGTTTAAACTTCTCGTACTCAGTTATGGTGGAGTATCATCTTCTCAATCTAAACTGTGGATATTCAGTTCTCAGTTAAAGAACTATAAGGCTCTATTTTTATCCTTATTTGTAAAGATATCAACTGCCTGCACTCATTTGTGTATTGGTCTAATAATTTGACGACATGACTAGTGAAATTCACCAAACTCAGAGAGAGAGGAATTGGTGGAGTGGACTAAGGGATCTTTGTTCCCCGAACCACTATAAACTATCTTGTTATATATTTTTATTCTATCCACCGCTCATACTTTCATACAAGAGATAAACACTGCTTATTCTCTTAATTTACAATTATCATCAAAAGGTAGAATTGAGAAAGTTTTTGAAAAGACACAATTAACACCCCTCTTGTCTATATTTGTATAATATAACCATAAAATTTAAAATTTATAATGCCTAAATATTGATAATGGTCCATTTTGGATCATTTTTTCATTTAAAAATATGGGGAAACCATTTTCATTTCAAATATTACAAGTGCGCCACACACCATACTTATAAATGGCCATCCACTATACTCTACACCTCACACCCTTTTATCCATTTAGATCATAAAATTATTACCCAAATACCTTCCTAAATTCACTAAAAATGTCTTATATCCCTTATTTTGATAATTAATCCATCCTATGATTCCTTTTCATGCTTACGTATGGAGTTTGTATGATGAAATGGTATCGTGCTTAACCAAGTATCTTTATTATATTTCTTTTTAGAACTCCCTAAAATATTTTTAAATTGTTATTGTATAATAACACTAGTATATACCATATACTGAGATGTTATTATATTAATTACATATCATGAATCTATATACTCTTCGATCAAATGGGATATGAAATCATCATCCTTGTTTACAGTGGACTACCACATCACAAACTGATGTCATTCATTTTCTATCATCACCTCTCACAACATGTTATAATGATTCTTTTAAAGTATGTATATGATATTTTTGACATATTTATACATTAATAGATATTATATAATATATAAAATCTTACATTATATTTTTTGAGGATATTATAACATTTCCTATGGGTATGATGGATTACCTCCACACGAAGCAATGTGATTCATTTTTCACTAACGCTTTACATAGAAGGAAATAAATATATAGTTATTGAATATATATTATTTAAATGAAATAATTATTATATTAATGAAATATTTTTTGGTCTGATAATATAATACTTCATTTTCTTTCTTACACTAAGTAATAATAACGTTGTTCGTGTGTATGTGTGGATTACTTCCACCATGAAGAGATGTGACCCTGTTTTCATCCCTCAATCATGTGGATGATATGTGTGTGTGTGTTTGTGTGATTGTGATTGTGTGTTTATTTAAATAAAAAATATGATATTTATCATATTAGGATCATTCTGGAAAAATAAGATAACACATACCATCTTTCCATAATGACAATTGAAAAATGGAAATGTTACTCATGCATATGTACGACCCACCATCCCAACAATTGTAACATAGTTCATTTTTCATGATTTCATTTGTAAATGAATAGTTAATATATAAATATTATAATTAATTATTCATTATTATTCAGTATATGTTGAAATAATTACCTCTTGGACCATAATAAACCTACAAAAGTCATTTTTGAAATATATGTTGAATATTGTCAAAACATCTGAAGTAAATATAATTAGTTATGTAAGTATGAATAGACTCATCATAAGTGAAATAAACTAAATATTAGACATTAAATTCTTTGAAAGAAATTAAATAATTGACAAAAGTTTAATATTCATGATGATAAATAAATATATGAAAAGTTAGACTCAAGTTCAGCGACTACATCTCAATCTCCATTCACTAAGGCATATTTTGATTTTATGCACCTATATTCATTTATAATGTGTATATAAATCCCCATTAAAATTTTACATCATTAATTTCTATATACTAATGATATTTAATGTTTTTTTAATCTTATTATTTCATGGGGATAACAATCCAAACAATTCCAATGTGCTAAGGGACTTTTCTTTTAATAAAATTCCCTAAATATTTCCAGTAAAACTCTCTTTCTCTTCAATGTACAAATTTTTAAAATGATTTCATAAAGGTAATTATATGGAAATTAGATTTTAATAAAGGATATTTTTTTATTTATTTGTATATTTTTTATAATTTAATATTTGAACAAAATGCTTGAATTTTATTACAAATAATAAAAGGAATGTTCTATTTTAACATATATGGAAAAAAATATTTTTTTCTTCAATCATAAACATTTTTGGAAGTTTGAATCCAATTAAAATATTTCATTTTTTTAATGAAAAAACCAAAATTCCATTTTTAAGAGTATTTTGGTAATAAAAAACCGGTTTTTAAAAGAAATTTTTTTTTGGTGTTGCAGATAGGTTTTTATCATAAAAGAGTATTTTTTTATCCAAAATATATTTTCCCTTGACTTTAAAATATATTTTCATATTTTTGATAATGAAAATTTATAATCATAAAATATTTTATTCATGAAATGGTACATGAGAATAACATGAGAAAAGGGTGACCCCAATAAAAAATATAAGATCAGTGCACCCATATAGCGATGGGTTATCCCAATATAGATTATATAATGGGTTCGCCAAGATAGCACTCCAATACATTGTTTAATGATACTTTTCATAATATAAAAATATATGGAGTTAACATAGGGTTTCTCCTTTGAATTTAACTAGTCCCCAATTACTTCAAACATGGGTTTAAAACAGGGTATTAATATGGGTCTCTAAGTTTCAAAAAAGTTTTTGGATTTTCCTACTATGGGTTTTAATGATTTAATTTGATAAAAAGTGCTCTTTTTTCATGTGAAAATGAATTATTTCATTTTTCTCAATCAACATTGAGATAATACTGAGGAAAATATATTTTTTTATGTTTTTAAATGTACTAACAATCTTATTTCTTTTTATATACATTACTGATATTTTTGTGCCCATACCAAATTTTAAAATGTTATTCACAGGTTTTAAGGATTGGTAAGGGAAATGAATATTTCAGGTTGAAATTTGTGATAATTTTCCCTAAAAATAAATCATTCTTGAATGTTTAGTATTATTAAGAAAATCATTCTAAATATATGTGTCCACTTTGTATATATTTGGTTTTGTAACGTATGAGTTATGACCTAATTCTTTAAAATTATGAACCTGAAAAGACCTCGAATTTAAGAGATTGAATTATTTTTATATGAATTAATATGTTTTAATTTTTAATTTTGGGTCTTTAAAATATAAATACAAAAACAAATTGATCATTCAAAATACATAATTAAAGAAAATACAGAAAAATGTTCTTAATTAACATAAAATATCACATGGTGTCTAGAAAGTTAAGAATTGGTTTCCAAATTTAACATAACAGTTTCAAATGACTTATTTTACGCTTTAAAAAAGTTTTTTAAGGAAATGGTTTCATATATATTTTTATTCATGATTATATCATCATGATTTGATAAATTTTATGGTATTTTTAAAGCTAGTATTTTTCACCATTCACCTAAAAAATAAATTTTTAATATAAATCTTAATCAATCACCCTAAGTTACTGATTATTTTTTAAATTCAAAAATAAATTTAACTTTATAAAATACAATTTTATATGGTGGTATATATTATTTTTAATATATTTTCACAACACTTGTAAGAAATCGTTAGAAATAAGTATTTTCAAAACATTAAATGAATTTATTTTAATTCCTTACATTGTAATAATCATTAGATTATTGTTAATTTATTTGATTGCATATGTTATCATTAAATTTCATTAAAATTATTAATAATTATTTATTAAATTAATTTATTAGGATAAAAATATATTGTTCATTAAAAACACTTTTATGAAAAATATCTATTTTTACCATCAAATCATTTTATCTGCATTTTTGAAAAATTGATAATCATTGTATGAATGATTATTCATTATTTTATATATATAAACAATAATTTTTCAATAAATTTAAGACACTAAATAATATAAATTTATCTCTTAAATAAAATCTATAATATATAATAGATACAAATGTTTTTTTAAAATATATCCATGAGAATTTAAAGTAGTGTTTATTATAATTTCTTAATTAATTTATGTAATTTTTATTGATTTAATTATTTTTAATATAATTAATTTATTATTAGTATTATGATTTACTCACTTAATTTTAGTGTTTTATGTTTCACAGTCTCTCAAAGACATTGGATTCATTAAAGTGAATTATATTCTAAAATCTTTGGGTGTTATATAAGATCTTTGGGTACTCCAAAATCCCCCAAAATGGAAAACTCATACCTACTTTTCATAGTGCATGAATGGGGTGAGTATTCCCATTTATTGATCAAAAACTAAAATGTGAATAATTTTTCGTCCATAAACTAGTCACATATATCTATAGAAGATCCCCCTTAATAACCGGCTCAAGATGCATGTCACAATAACCCTAGGATGACCCATACTGATAAAAATCATAATATCATAGTCACGTATAGGACTTTAAGATACTATAATGATTTTAGAAAAATATATTAATCATGTATAGCTAAAAATGTCATCGCCTAATATATAGATTTATTTAGATGACTTATATCATGAAAGGATCAAATAAGGATATTAGGATAAATATTTTTTAGTATCTCAACAAAAGGAGATATTCCACTAAGAGAAAACATAATGAGTCACTCAACATATTTCCCTATGGAATTAAAATACCGATAGAAGGCTCATGTATCTATCATAAACAATCTCGCTACAGGGATACAAAAACCTAATATTTAGTATAATCTATCCATAATAATCATATACTAGGGAAAAGTTACTGTTATAGAATACTTATGTAATCATAATCTATAATCTTGTTATGGGGATAATCTCCCATAATAGTTATAAGAATATAGATATCATCATATAGTCCTAGGGATGAATTCCGCTAATAACAGAAAATTTAATTCATCATGTAGCATCATGGAAACCTCCTTGATATCTATCTCCAAACACTATTTGTTAATAGACCTAAAAGATCCCCCCATGATAGTATGCTTACCAACATGACATCAACTAGGATATCATCATGTTATTAGGTTTACACAAACTACCAAAACCTAGGTGAAATTATAATTTCACATATATTTTAAAATTATTTTTAACATCAGTTGTTTTGAAATAATAGTTTCAATTTTCACACCACCATCCCTAATCGAAATTAGTAAAACATATCATCCAGAAACATCATAAGGGAATAATAATAATAATCAAAAGGGTATTTCCTACTGAATATTATCCCACAACTAATAAGAATCACATTGTGTGTGTTTCTATCCCTAATCATCTTAAAGAAGGATCATCTATATTTTTATTATCCCATCACGGTGGTCAAAACCCTTCTAGTCTTGAAAGTACATCATCCATATAAAAAAATTATTTATTTTAACAACCTCAATTTTATCTACCTGGAGCTAGTAGTTGGTTTATTACATGTAAATTTATATATAAATATATATCATATTATATAATATCTAAGGCTAAGTAGTATCATATGTTGAGATAAATACAAAAATAATACATTACAAGGGAAACATCATTACAACACAATAAATTTTATTATTCCTTCTTATTTTATCCTTAATTCATATAAGGAAAATTTTATAATTTCCTATTGAAATAAAGAAATAGTATAAATGGTTGGAATTGAATGCTCTGAAATGGGTGATGAACAATGAAGGAATCATAATGTCAATAATATATACATAATATTGAAGTAGTGTATTAAAAAAGTTCATATAACTGATAAGATGAGAGAAAAATATTCATGGATGATATAATAATGAAAATAAATATTCAGATTGATATAAATAATTAATATGAAAGTTATAAAATTCATAATGTCTAACATCATAATCATACCTTCAATTCCTCAACAAATACATCATATATAAATATACAGTCACACAAAAAATATCTACGTTATTTTTTTCATGAAAAATATCGATACGTAAAATGGTTATATAGTTTTGGGGCCCATCCCTCACTTAATAAGTCCAATACATTCATCCTATGAAAAAAAAATACATTGATAAATAACAGAGTATATAATTTTTCCTAAGGAAAAAGATATAAAAAATAGATACATGATCACTAATTACCCAAATTTAAATAATGGGAATATATATTGTAAATATTTTAAAAGAAAAATAAATAAAATAAAATTATAATTAAACACATGTTAATATTTATTAATAAATATATGGTGATAAACATTAATAAATTAAAAGGTATATATTCTAGTTAATTAAAATGGATAATAAGATATAAAATACATCCATGATATAAATCATATGGGCAGGGAAGAAAATTTTGATTTCAATTATGAAATATATATAGTGATAGAGAACATAATCACAAGAAAGAATGGGGAGAAACCCCTTATATAAAAATGATATTTAATAAGACAATAATACTCAAAATATATTAATAAATAAATATATTCTTCTAATAATATAGTGATAAGTTACTTTTTTAAATATAGATAATAGGAAATCAATACATGAAAAGAATGAGTATTTAGAATGAAAATCCAAAATTCAACATAATAATGTCTTAGGAAAGGGTATAATTATAATAATTGAGTAACATCTCAATGATGATAAGTAAAAAAAGGATAATAATTACATGTAATTTTAAACTTTTAATAATATGAATTTTATATTTAAATTATATGGTTATAATTTGGAACCCTTACCTCGAGTCCTGATTCACATGGACTCCCCTCTAGCCTCTTGAATGGTTTTATTACATATGTTAATTATCTAATTCAAAAACATATTAGTTATAATATATTATATCATTACCCTTTTATTATCTTATGGAAATTATTGATTAGAAACTTTTTCTCACATAATGTAACAACCACAACTACAGTAACCCAAAGATGGTGTATACTTTATTATATTGGAAAATATATAAGATATATCTCCATGAAGGACCAATCAGTTTAAATGTCTTGGTAAACAAGATATAAACACAATTCACATATTACATTTAAATTATTAAATATAAAAACAACAAGATTAAAAAAATCATCCTTAAAACTCATTCAATGGTTTCTTCTTCATAACATAGGGAAATTAAGAAAAATAAGATTGAGCTAAAATTCTAATTTATAGTAATTAATATAAGAATATATCATGAGTAAATAAGGAATAATTAGTATGAAAATGAAAATAACTAAAAAATATATTTAATAAAAACTTTTATAACAGAATGAAGCCATAGATAAAATCAAAACAGTAACCTCATTAATAATAATAACTGAATTCTCAAAGAAGGAAACAAAAACTATAGGACATTATGATCTCAAACAAAATGATATATCTACCATCGATACCTTTCATTAATATAGTCAAAAAATATAGGTAATAAACCATTTAATTTCTCCAAATTATTTTCCTCATGAGATATTTTGATTCATCAAGGGGCTATATAATTTCAGGCCCCACCCATCTCTACATGTTCAATTCATTACTTAAATATCAAATAATAAATTTAATCAATGACCAAGATACCTTACATAAAAATATACATATTTAATAAATAAAAAAAATTTATCAATATTTCCCCATTAAAAAATCTATTCCATGTATAACACTTTATATAGAAATTTTATAATGATTAGGAAATAATCGTGTACATGATACAAAGAATTTAGATATTTAGGATAAATGTAAAATCCAATGATCGCATGTAAGTGAATGTTTTAAAGGATGGTATCATTAAAACCTATCCACAATGGTTAATAGGTAAAATAAAAAACTATTTTAATTGATGAATATAACTCCTATTAAAATATCATTAAAACATTCTTATGCAGAACAACCTTTCCATTATTTGAAATCACTTACTTAAAACTTTATAAAATTGAAAAGTTAAAAATTTTCTTGAAAAAAAACAAGTACACATGTAAAGGAATATTAAATAAAAAGATTAATCATGACAGTGAGAAAATCCATGTTTCATGATCTAACTCGATGGGTCTCAAGCCAGAACTCCCCAAGATCGCCTCCAATAATCCAAGGGTTGGAGACTAGCACCGAATAGGAAAATCACAAAGATGGGAAATCTTTGCTTAAATTATATAACAACCCATACTTTTCATACATTTTTAGTACTTCAAAATTGAAGTACACTTATTACAACATATAACAAAACCATGAAAGGACCGTATAGGTATAGTGTCTTTAGAAACTAGGAAACATAAACAACTGGTTCATAAAGTGTCTACACTATCTCCCATTTATTTCATCATATATATGGTCCATTTTTGAATATATTACTTAATAACCTTCTTCATGACCTGGGGAAAGAAAACATACAAAAGGGTGAGCTCAAATGCTCAGTAAGGGTAAACAAAAGAAATATCAATCACATCATATTCATAAGAACATAACATTTTGGAAATCTTACACTGCAAAAGAGATCATAATTTCATAACATGGGATAAATCATGGTAGTGAAATGTAATCACAATAATCATAACTTAAAACATGAAGCTTTATGACAACACACATAATCATAGAGAATAATTTCTTATTAGTCAAGACTCATTGCCAAGACTATCTTAGTGGACAAAGTCCATTTCTGAACCGAGTTCATTCCTCGTTTCAGTCCTGTTTCACTGAACCGGTTTAACCTGTCGTTCCAGCCATGTCTATCTCATGAGATATAAAATCTTTATCCAATGCATTGGAGGGATATATAGGTCCCACCCATCTCATAGTGATACCATTCTTATGTGTGCCACAAAATCATAAACCATACATCATAGCATAACCCATGTAATAAAAATGGGAATCTTAAACATCGTGACATCATAAAACAATTAATATAAGATAAAGGAATTCATAAAAATAATTCCATCACAACATAATCAAATCAATGTAATAATAGGGATAGAAACATAACCCTTTATTATCTTAGATGGAAAATAATTTTGATAAAACACTTGAACTCCATTCTTGAGGAAAATATCCTTTCTACTTCAAAAAGACTTTTCCTTTCTTAACATGTCATACAATTCTAAACTAAATAAAGTTGATTAAAAATAAACTTGAAAACTTGTAAATGAATCTTCTTGGAAATAATGTTTTAAAAATACATTCATGTCTTATATGTTAAAAAACATTCTTCTTGTACTTTTGTCAGAAAAGTCAAAAAGTACCTCGTATGAAAAACGACAAAAGATACCTTTCATATCTTTTACTAAAAACTCAACTAAGGGTAAAATTGGATTTAAAAAATTGTAGGTGGATGGAAATAATATTATATATTGAGGAAACATAGATGTGGATGATAAAATACACCCTAGTAAATTTCAAAGTATAAACAATCTCGGATAAAAATGAGATTGTGATATTTTCCCTTACCTTAGGTCCGATTTTCTTCGTAAGTTTCCGAACCTCCTGAATAATGATTTAAATAATTTCATTAACTCATTCCAAAATCATACTCATTGTTATGATATCATATATGGTCGTATTCTTAGCTTATTATTAGTAATATTTCATTGCTACTTGTTATTTGGTTGGTTATTACTTTTTGTTCTTATGCGTGTTTTGTCGAATAAATTCTTATTTTTCTTTTTAGGTTATAGATACCTCATTTCCAGAATGGTATTAGTGTAATATATATCATATTTATTCACTCAATTCATTTATGTAATCATTATGCAATTAAAATCATGTAGAACGAGTCGCATCACATCGTGGAGACGGTATTTCGTACGTATGCACGAGCGATGATATCGTTCCCATGATCGTGGAATTGTATTTTAGTGTATTTATACTATTTCAGAATAAATATCACTTTAAAATAATCATATATATTCATTCTTTACACCATTATACCCATAAAAGTAAGGTGGTGGCGGAAAATAGATTACACCACGACGTGGAGACGGTATTCCGTACGTACGCACGTGCGGTGATTTCGTTTTCCGTAGGATGGATAGATGGTGAAATAGGGTTGTTTAATACTTATAATAACATATAATTATATGAGTGATACTTTTGTTATTAATTCATAATGAAACAACTAAAGAAGAAGAAGTGGAATAAGAAATAAAGTTGAAAGAATCGGTAACGGACATTACCTCTTCTTTGAAGCGCTTCTTTGAGACCTCCTTTTTGGGCACTAAAATTGGTCTTTGAAGAAGACCAGGACCTCTAGGATGTTTCTAGGGAAGTGGAGAGGAGAACTTTGCAGGGTTTGGACGAGCTTGAAGGCTCAAAGTGGTGTGTGGAAGAGAGCGAGGAGGTGCCCTTTTATAAAGGAGGAGAGGGGCACCTTTGGAAACACCAAAACTATTATTTTATTATAAAGCCATATTAGGTTTTAAATAGCATCAAATTGATTTATTTCGAAGCTAAGTTGGGTATGGGTCGAAATAATCTCATCCAATAGAATTTGGACAAGTTTAGTTTACTATTTTAACCTTATCATTTAGATTTAACTTTAAGTTAGATAAGTTTACTTTTACCGTGTCTTTTTGTGTTCTTACACTATAAGGTTAATAAACTTACTATAACAAGACAAAAGAACCCCAAGTTGTTTATTATTAATATATATAACTTTATATAAGTAATTTGTCCGAAAATTATATTTTTAGGAATAAAATAACAATTAATAATATAATATTTGTTTTAAAAACTATTTTATGTCAATTTTGACACTATTTAGTAATTGATTTTTTTGAAAATCATAACAGAATGATTAGTTCTAAAAAGGTTAATTAAATCAATACTAACATGTCATATTAACCTAGAAAATTATTGGAATTCATAAAAAGTCTCAAATTACATTTATTTGGGTATTTCTAACATCAATTATGTCAATATTTCATTAATAAGATAATTACTGCATCATCTTTGTGTCATAAATAAATTATATTATTTAATGTCTAAAAATTACAAATAAACTACCATTATGTAGGAAATATTTTTATCTTTATAATGAATATTTATAGTCAAATTTATCTTATGTATAACCCAATATTAAAAATTATTTACTTATTAAACTTTGATTTTAACTATTTTAACCCTTCTTTAAATAAATTAATAATAAATGTTCTAATCTAATCCAAGTGGGCCTAAATGGTCATATTTTATTCCTAAGGTTGTTTTTGGTCAAATTACACTTATCCAATAGAATTAGGACATGTGTTAGGGTAATAATAATATCATTTTTACCCTTAATTACCGTATTTACTTTTAACCGTGGTAAATAAAAGTAAAAAAGTTACTATTCACCAAATATTATATTCATCTCATTGAACCACATTTTACTTACTGACATAAATCGTCTCTCGGATTTTTGAAATTCCACTCACAGAAGAGGTAAAATTATTTTTTATGCAAATTTTCAAATTCTCCTAGGAGGTGGGTAAAAGACGGTGAAAAGTTCAATAAAAGTTTTATATATCTAAAATTATTATAAAATTACTCCAATGAATTACATTTAACTTATAGAGGTATTATGGATCAATTTTTACCTAAAATAAATTTAAATAATTATTTAAATAAAAAATCGGATTTTTAAATAGTAACCCAGTGTTTTCACTATTCATCAAAAATTGAATGTTTCCAGAAAAATACCAAAATTTCACCCTAGGATAATTTCGATATTCCAAATCCAATAACAAAGTCCATTTTGAAAAATAAAATTTAAAAAATTTCAAAAAATGGTTACTACTATTCATAACGGCTAGTTTTAATAATATTTTAATAGCATATCGTTTTTTAGTGAAACTCGGTATTGCGTACGACGCAAGCTATCGAGGAAGGTCACGATTGCATGGAAAGTAATCCAAGCGAGTTTTTTGTGTAGTTAAATATTCCTTTGATGATTTATATAACATAAAAAACAAAATATTTCTCATAAAAGTCTCGAGTGTTACATTCTACCCCCCTTAAAATGAATTTCGCCCTCGAAATTCGTCACTTGTAACAAATAGATGAGGATACCTCTCCCTCATCATATCCTCAAGCTCCCATGTAGCTTCTTCTAATTGGTGGTTCCTCCATAAAACTTTCACCAAGCGAGTGGTCTTGTTCCGTAGGACTTTTTCACTACGATCGAGAATCTTTATCGGTTGTTCTCCATAAGAATGATCTTGTTCCAGCGGTACAACTTCTGAGCTGAGTACATGTGAAGGATCAGGTATGTACTTTATCAGGAGAGATACAAGGAACACATTATGAACTTGAGAGAGATTCGGTGGAAGCTCCAATCGGTAATCTACCTTCCCAACACGATCCAGTATTTCGAAAGGACCGCTATACCTTGGGCTCAGCTTTCCCTTCTTTCCAAATCTCATTACTCTCTTCCAAGGAGATATTCGTAAGAACACTTTATCACCCACTTCAAACTCAAAGTCTTTTCTTCAGTTGTTGGAATAACTTTTTTGTCGACTCTGAGCTGCTCTTATGTGTTGTTGAATAGATCGGACATTTTCTGTCATCCCATCAACAAGATCAGGTCCTAATAGCTTTCTTTCCCCAACTTCATCCCAGCAAGTTGGAGTCCTGCATTTCTTTCCATAGAGAGCTTCATAAGGAGCCATCTAAATACTGGAGGGAAAACTATTATTATAAGAAAATTCCACCAAAGGTAGGTGTTGATCCCAACCACCTTTGAAATCCATAGAGCAGACTCTCAAGATATCTTCTAGAGTTTGAATTGTCCTCTCAGACTGACCGTCAGTCTGAGGATGAAAAGCAGTGCTAAAACTCAACTCTGTATCCATAGTATGCTGAAGACTTCGCCAGAACTTTGAGGTAAACCTCGGATCCCGATCAGATATAATAGAAAGTGGTACTCCATGAAATCTTACCACTTCCTTTACATATATCCCGGCAAGCTCATCTAGAGAGAAATCCTCTCTAATAGCAATGAAGTGTGCAGACTTTGTAAGACGATCAACTATGACCCAGATAGCGTTATTACCTTTGGATGTTTTAGGAAGTCCTGTGAAAAAGTCCATAGTGATGTTTTCCCATTTCCATTCGGGTATGGGTAATGGTTGTAACATCCCCTTAGACTTCTGTCTCTCAACTTTAACTTACTGACAAACCAAGCATCGAGAGACATATTCAGCAACATCTCTTTTCATGCCATCCCACCAGAAGTACTCTTTCAGGTCCCTATACATCTTCGTGCTTCTAGGATGAATAGAGAATGAAGAACTATGAGCCTCATCCATCAGCTCCTTCTTTAATTCGGGGACGGGAGGAACACAAACCTGATTCCTGGACTTTATTATCCCATCACAATCAAGGTTGAATTCAGGAACATTTCTCACCTTCTTTTGTAACTCTACATCTTATTTCTGTTCCTCTTTAATCTTAACATGTATAGATGGTTGAACATTCATTTGAGAAAGATACGCTTTTCCCCTTTCATTATAATTCCAAGATTCATCCTTTGTAAATCCATAAATATTGGATCTTTTGTGATCCTCATCATGGATAAACTGGCATGGTCTTGTTGACTTAATGCATATGCCACCTTGTTTGCTTTCCCAGGGTGGTAATGAATTGAGCAGTCGTAATCCTTAATCAGCTCCAACCATCTTCTTTGGCACATATTCAGCTCCTTTTGTGTGAAAATATACTTTAAACTTTTACGATCAGTATAAATGTCACACCTTTCTCCATAAAGATAATGCCACCAAATATTTAATGCAAAGATTACCGCAGCTAACTCCAAATCATGAGTTGGGTAATTTTTCTCATGGATTTTCAACTGTCGTGAGGCATAAGCTATCACCATATCATTTTTCATAAGAACACACCCCAATCCCTTCTTGGATGCATCACTATAGATCACAAACCTTTCTCCACTACAAGGCAGTGTGAGCACAGGTGCACTGGATAACCTTCTTTTCAACTCCATAAAATTCTCTTCACATTCCTTCGTACAAACAAACTTAACTCCTTTCCGAGTCAACCTGGTGAGTGGATTAGATAATCGTGAAAAATATTTCACAAAACATCGATAATATCCAGCCAGACCAAGAAAACTTCGGATCTTAGTTACTGTTGTTGGTCTCGACCATCTTTCGATAACCTCTGTTTTTGCTGGATCCACAGATATCCCCTCTTTTGAGATTATGTGACCCAAAAATGAAACTTTTTTAAGCCAAAATTCACACTTGGTAAATTTGGCATAAAGCTTCTCCTTTCTCAGGGTCTTAAATATAATTCTCAAGTGATCTTCATGTTCTTATTTGCTCTATGAATATACAAGAATGTCATCTATAAAGACAACCACAATCTGATCAAGATAGTCTCTAAAGACTCTATTCATCAGATCCATGAAGATATCAGGGGAATTAGAAAGACCAAATGGCATCACTATAAATTCATAGTGTCCATACCTTGTACGGAAAGTCGTCTTTGGTATATCATCCCTTTTTACCCTTAATTGATGATACCCTGAACGAAGATCAATCTTGGAAAAGTATTGAGCTCCGCGTAGTTGGTCAAATAATTTATCAATGCGCGGGAGAGGATATTTGTTCTTGATAGTGATCTTGTTAATTTCTCGATAATCAATGTAGAGTCTCATTGATCCATCTTTCTTCTTAACAAATAGAACAGGTTCTCCCCAAGGTGACGCACTAGGGCGTATGAACCCCTTATCAAGATTCTCTTGGAGTTGCTTCTTCAATTCCTGCAACTCAATTGGGTCCATTCTATAAGGTGTCTTTAAAATAGGTAAAGCACTCGGTACGAGTTCTATTGAAAACTCAACTTCACGATTTTGTGGAAGACCTGGAAATTCCTCCAGAAAGACATCATCAAACTCCCGTACAATGGGAATATTCTTAATCGTGAGTTTCTCACCAACCATTTGATATAAATAACCTTCATTTATTGAATCAAGACCCATACGATAGAAGAAATTTCCACTGGAAGGTTATGTTCATCCTTGTATCGATAGACGATCAAAGATTGATCTGGAATATGAAATGTGACTTCCCTTCTTTGTCAATTGATACGAGCTCCATATAGAGAAATCCAATCCATGACAAGAATCACATCAAATTCCACTATAGGGAGGATCACAAGATTTGCAGGAACCAATTTCCCACAAACTTCAATCGGAGAAGTATTATAAACTTTTGATGTGACTATTGTTCCATTAGGGGTTTTCACAGCTAACTCAACATTTAATTGTTGAGGAAATATGGTGATACCCTTAGAAAATTCTTCAGAAATAAAGGAGTGGGTGGATCCAGAATCAAATAAAACATTTTCTACTTTAGAGTGGATGGTAAGTGTACCTTTTACCACTTCGTTATCGTACTCCACATCACTGATAGAAATTTCATGTGACTTTCCTTTATCTTTAGACTTAAGAGTTTGTTGACGTCGATCATCATCAAAAACCCTTAGATTAGGGCATTGATTGGCATAATCCCCCATTTCCTTGCACTTGTAACATTGTAGTGTAGGAGGTGCACTCTGTGTAGCCTTTTCATTGTTCGCATCACTAGACATATTCTTCCCATAATTACGGAATTTAAATGCCCGATGACCTTCCTTTCCACATTTGAAACATTTACTTGTCCCTTTAATACAACTCCCTCTATGTTTCTTTCCACACTTTGAGCATAAGGGAAAACTCGTCTTCTTTTTAGTGTGCTCTTTAGATTTTCTTTTGAATTCCATTTTCCTCTTCTTATAAAACCCATATGACTGATGGGTTACTCCAATATCCATCTCAACTTTGAGAGCACATCGAATGATTTCCTCATAGATATTGAAGTCCCTTATGGCTAACGCCCTTCTAAGACTTGGTTTTAAGGAACTAAAAAATCGATCAATCTTACTCTCAGGTTGGATAATAATACCAAAAGCGTACCTTGAAAGTCCTGTAAAATTTGCTTCATAGGTACCAACAGATTCATCATCCTTTTGCTTTAGTTCAAGAAACTCCTTCTCCATCTTTGTTCGGAGAATACGAGGGAAGTACTTATTGAAAAATAAGTTCTTGAACTCATCCCATTCCATGGACTCAATTTCATCTCTTGGCCTCGTATTCTTGATAAGATTCCACCATTGATCAGCATCACCTTCCAAATGATACACTGCTAAGATGACTTTATCATATTCAGAACATTTAAGAACTGAAAATATCTTTTCAGTAGTACTGATCCATTATTCAGCAACTAATGGATCAGTAGACCCGCTGAATGAAGGTGGACACTGTCTCATGAAGGATTCAACAGAATGTTGCTCCTTCCTTTGCTCGTTTGGAAGACTTGCATGATTCATAGCTTGAGAAAGTTGTGTGAGCATGGATAAAAGATTTTTCATTCCATCTCCCATAACGTTTGATTGCTCAGGGGGACAATCATTGCATTGCCCGTCACATTCTGCATTAACACAGTTCCTTCGGGTTCCATCCACTGACTAAAACCAAGAAGAATAGTGTGAGCAACACTAATTATAATAGGAAAAACACATAATCAAGAATAAAATTTCACACTTAAGGTCTTATCCAAGGTTATTCATGGCCATTTCTAAAACACTATGATTATATTCTATGCTTAGACTTATCCTTAGGATTCTTACTAAGGATTTCACATCCTAGTTTCCAAAGGTTGACTATACCTTTCCTCTGATACCAACTATAACGGTCTGGAATTACTTCCAGTGGACTATAATTGATACCAATCAGGGCACTCCATGGGCGGCTACACCCCCTGGGTGGGACACACAACCATCCCCAGTGGCAGCCATTTCCTCATGAATCCCTTGGGCGGAGATCCATGCTTCGTCCAACGCTCACATGTGAGAGTTCCCAAGGATCGGACACATTCCTACCTCCTTTGCCTCTGATACCAACTATAACGACCCATACTTTACATACATTGTTAGTACTTCAAAATTGAAGTACATTTATTACAACTTATAGAAAAACCATGAAAGGACCATATAGGTACAGTGTCTTTAGAAACTGGGAAATATAAACAACTGGGTCATAAAGCGTCTACACTATCTCCCATTTATTTCATCATATCTATGGTCCCTTTTGGCATATCTTACTTAATAACATTCTTCCTGACCTGGGGAAAGAAAACATACAAAAGGGTGAGCTCAAATGCTCAGTAAGGTTAAAAAAAGAAATATCAATCACATCATATTCATAAGAACATAATATTTTGGAAATCTTACCCTGCAAAAGAGATCATAATTTCATAACATGGGATAAATCATGGTAGTGAAATGTAATCACAATAATCATAACTTAAGACATGAATCTTTGTGGAATACACACACAATCATAGAGAATCATTTCTTATTAGTCAAGACTCATTTCCAAGACTATCTTAGTGGACAAAGTCCATTTCTGAACCGAGTTCATTCCTCGTTTCAGTCCTGTTTCACTGAACCGGTTTAACCTTCCGTTCCAGCCATGTCCATATAATGAGATATAAAATCTTTACCCAATGCATTGGAGGTAGATATAGATCCCACCCATCTCATAATGATATCAATCTTATGTGTGCCACAAAATTATAAACCATACATCATAGCATAACCCATGTAATAAAAATGGGAATCTTAAACATCATGACATCATAAAACAATTCATATAAGATAAAGGAATTCATAAAAATAATTCCATCACAACATAATCAAATAAATGTAATAATATGGATAGAAACATAACCCTTTATTATCTTATATGGAAAATAATTTTGATAAAACACTTGAACTCCATTCTTGAGGAAAATATCCTTTCTACTTCAAAAACACTTTTCCTTTCTTAACATGTCATAAAATTCTAAACTAAAAGAAGTTGATTAAAAATAAACTTGAAAACTTGTAAAGGAATATTCTTGGAAATAATGTTTTAAAAATCCATTCATTCCGTATAAGTTAAAAAACATTCTTCTCGTACTTTTGTCGGAAAAGTCAAAAAGTACCTCATTCGAAAAATGACAAAAGATTTCATTCATATCTTTTACTAAAAACTCAATGAAGGGTAAAATTGGATTTAAACAATTGTAGGTGGATGGAAATAATATTATATATGAGTAAACATGGATTTTGATGATAAAATACACCCCAGTAAATTCCAAAGTATAAACAATCTCGGATAAAAATGAGATTGTGATATTTTCCCTTACCTTAGGTCCGATTTGATTCGTAAGTGTCCGAAACTCCTGTATAATGATTTAAATAATGTCATTGACTCATTCCAGAATCATACTAATTTTTATGATATCATATATGGTCATATTCTTAGCTTATTATTAGTAATATTTCATTGCTACTTGTTATTCGGGTGTTTATTACTTTTTGTTCTTAAGCGTGTTTTGTCGAATAAATTATTATTATTATTTTTAGGTTAGAGATACCTCATTTACAGACTTTTATTAGTGTAATATATATCATATTTATTCACTCAATACATTTATGTAATCATTATGCAATGAAAATCATGTAGAACGAGTAGCATCACATTGTGGAGACGGTATTCCATACATACGCACGAGCGATGATATCGTTCCCATGATCGTGGAATTGTATTGGAGTGTATGTATACTATTTTATAATCAATATCACTTTACAATAATCATATATATTCATTCATTACACCATTATACCCATCCAAGTAAGGTGGTGGTGGAAAATAGATTACACCACGGCGTGGAGACGGTATTCCGTACGTACGCACGCGCGGTGATTTCGTTTTCCGTAGGATGGATAGATGGTGAAATAGGGTTGTTTCATACTTATAATAACATATCAGTATATTATTGATACTTATGTTATTAATTTATAATGAAACAACTAAATAAGAATAAATGGAAGAAGAAATAAAGTTGAAATAATCGGTAACGGACATTACCTCTTCTTTGAAGTGCTTTTTTGAGACCTCCTTTTTGGGCACTAAAATTGGTCTTTGAAGAAGACCAGGACCTCTAAAATGTTTATAGGGAAGTGGAGAGGATAAATTGGTAGGGGTTTTCCAAGATTGAAGGCTCAAATTGCTGTGAGGAAGAGAGGGAGGAGGTGCCCTTTTATAATGGAGGAGAGGGGCACCTTTGGAAAAACTTAAAATATTATTTTATTATAAAGCCATATTCGGTTTTAAATAGCTCCAAATTGATTTATTTCTAATCTATGGTGGGGATGGGTAGAAATACTCTCATAAAATATAATTTGGATAAGTTTATTTTACTATTTTAACCTTATCATTTAGATTTAACTTTAAGTTAGATAATTTTACTTTTACCGTGTCTTTTGTGTTCTTACACTATAAGGTTAATAAACTTACTATAACAAGACAAACAAACCCAAAGTTGTTTATTATTAATATATATAACCTTATCTAAGTCATTTGGCCGAACCTTATATTTTTAGGAATAAAATAACAATTAATAATATAATATTTGTTTTAAAAACTATTTTATGTCAATTTTGACACTATTTAGTAATTGATTTTTGTGAAACTTATTACAGAATGATTAGTTAAAATAAAGTTAATTAAATCAATACTAACATGTCATATTAACCTATAAAATTAGTGGAATTCATAAAAAGTCTCAAATTACATTTATTTGGGTATTTCTAACATCAATTATGTCAATATTTCATTAAAAAGATAATTACTGCATCATCTTTGTGCCATAAATAAATTCAATTATTTAATGTCTAAAAATTACAAATAAAATACCATTATGTAGGAACTCTTTATATATTTCTAATTAATATTTATAGTCGAATTTATCTTATGTATATCCCTATATTAAAAATTATTTACTTATTAAACTTTGATTTTAACTATTTTAACCCTTCTTTAAATAAATTAATAATAAATGTCTTAATCTAATCCAAGTGGGCCTAAATGGTCATATTTTATTCCTGAGGTTGTTTTTGGTCGAATTACACTTATCCAATAGAATTAAGACTTGTTTTAGGTTAATAATAATATCATTTTCACCCTTAATTGCCCTATTTACTTTTAACAGTGGTAAATAAAAGTAAAAAGTTACTATTCACCAAAAATTATTTTCATCTCATTGAACCACATTTTACTTACTGATATCAACTGTGTCTCTCAGATTTTTGAAATTCCAGTCATAGAAGCGGTAAAATTAAGTTTTATGTAAATTTGAAAATTCTCCTAGGAGGTGGGTAAAAGACGGTGAAAAGTTCAATAAAATTTTATATATCTAAAATTATTATAAAATTACTCCAATGAATTACATTGAACTTATATAGGTATTATGTATCAATTTTGACCTAAAATAAATTTAAATAATTATTTAAATAAAATGTCGGTTTTTTAAATAGTAACTGAGTGTTTTCATTATTCATCAAAAATTGAAAGTTTCCAGAACAGTACCAAAATTTCACCCTAGGCCAATTTCGATATTCCAAATCCAAAAACGAAGTCCATTTTGAAAAATAAAATTTACAAAATTTCAAAAAGTGGTTATTACTATTCATAACGGATAGTTTTAATAATATTTTAATAGCATATCATTGTTTAGGGAAACTTGGTATTGCGTACGACGCAAGCTATCGAGGAAGGTTGCGATTGCGTGTAAATAAATCCAAGAAAGTGTTGTGTGTAGTGAAAGATTCATTTGATGATTTATATGACATAAAAACAAAATATTTCTCATAAAAGTCTCGGGTGTTACAAATTAACTATAATAACTCATCCACAAACACTTCCATGCAACATTGCCAAGAAATTAAAAGATATAAACTAAAATTCAAGCATACATATATACCAAATTGTAGTACAACAGAAGTAATAAAAGTGTAAAAAGGTAAAAATATATACCCACCAAAAATAGTAAAAGCCTCCAACCTGCTCGAAGGAGGGAATTTCTATCAAATAAAACTTCCAGAAATCTCCTTGGACACGCTTCGATAAACAACTTAGTAGGTCTAGTTGATTAAGTTCCACCTTCACCAGGTCCTATGGAGACCCCGTCGAAAGGCCTTTGGTCTGAAAAAGACACAACACGTGCAGGGAAAGAACTTGTAGGGGAGAGTATAACAATACTCAGTTGGAACCCCAAAATCTTAAAAGAAAATAGAGAAATTGAAAGGAAACAGTCTGATTGACCGGTCTAAGGGGAATATAATCAAGAGAGAAACTCCATATTGAAACATCATATGTTATACATGGCTAGAGAGATCAATTCACTAGGGGTGTCAACCATGACATGTGAAAACACCGCAAGGACTCCCAGAATATCACACAGATATACTCATATTAGATTCCAAGTCTCATGAGGTTCTGAAATCATATCTAGTGAGAGGATTTTACTCGAGGAACTATAGGTTACATAAAACTAGGAGAACTCATTCCAAGAGCTCAGCCATCCTAGATGTTACCCGTCCAATAGATATACTCCATTGTGAAAATGTATCTAGGACAAACTCTAGTTCCTAGAACCATAGGTTTTATCATTGATATCATATGCCTTGTGCAAGGTCATAATAACTCAAGTAGAGAGGACCTCCTTTCAACACCGCACACATTTGAGGGAGAACTGCTCCATATTGGCATTTTGTACATCCTCTCTAATGAGAGATAACGAAGGAACCCACACCTCACCACTTATCTATAGTCAAGGGAGTATTACCTCCTAACTAACACATGAAACCTCTATCACTCGTGTATGAAGTTTCATGTACCTCAATATATCAAGGGATCACTAAATCCTAACCAAGTATCACACATAACTAGTGGAGGGGCGCACTCCGTGTAACTATACTCAATAGTAGAGGGAGCTCTAACACCAAAGGAGGACCCGCTCCCTATTTCTACTTGAAGAAGGGAATGTATTGATCTTTAGATGAGGACCCACACCTTTATATTATAGGGGAGTAAAACTCCATGGATAGTGGATCCACACCATGGCATGATAGATGAGTACCATTCTACTTTCACAAATTCTATAGGAGACCCACACGACGGTACGCTAGGGGAGTTTCAACCCCAAACTAGAGGACAAGCTCCCTAGTAAGACAGTGGAGTACCAACCCTTATGGAATAACATGTATGTAGTACTCAAACCCTGGAATGACATGGTAATTTTGACTCCAAGGATAGAGTACCCCCACCATGACATGACCGGGGAGTGCCAACTCTATCAATGTGTCACAAATGGAGGACTCGGTCCCTACCATGTTAGTATAGTACTGAGTTCGTGGATAAAGGAACCAAACTCTTATCCTACAGGGGAGTTCCTACACTATATGGCCAAAAATTATAGAGGTCCCTCACCCTCACATGGTAGGGGATTGTTTTCTACAACAACCCAAATGATACGTGGAACTTGCTCCATAATCCATTAGGGGAGTATGAACACCAAAAGAACCACCACAAAGGTATAGAACCCTCACCCACAATGTGGGGAGTCCCGTATCTACCAAATCATAAAGGTAAGGAAAAACCATTCCCTAACATTGTTGGAGAATAGTAGTCCCAACATCTCTCTATAAGAACCACACCAATCTCCAACATCATTCAAGTGCCACTGGAAGGAGCATAGCTCTTATCATACATTGAATCGCAACTATATCATGGGTAGGGAACCTGTTCCCTAATACAATAGGGGAGAACTTCCCTACCAAACTAAAGAGTCTTGGGGACCCACATCCTAAGAGGATAGTGAAAGGTTCAAACCCAAACATCAACCCATTTATCTACCCCAATCACTACCCATATATAAGCACCTCTTCAACATGTTTGTTCTTAAATCATTCCGCATCATATTTCGCATGCCACTACAGATACCACCATTATTTTAATGTGGAAAAGTGATCAGGATAGGCTACTAAAAAGCCTAAATAAGTGTACCAGTGAAGGATAGAGTAAAAACCATTTATCCTACAGGGGAGTTACTTCAATATATGGCCAACAATTAGAGGCCCCTCACCCCTGGCAGGGGAGTGTTGTATCCAACTACAAAAATGATATGGGGAACTCACTCCATAATTCATTAGGGGAGTATGAAGACCATAAGAACCACCAAAAAATGATAGAACTCTCACCCATAATGTGGGGAGTCCCATCTCTACCAAATCATAAAGGTAAGGAAAACCCATGTCCTAACACCATAGGGTAGTACCAGTCCCAAAATCTCTTTATAATAAGAACACAAATATCCAAAATCATTCAAGTGCCACTGGAAGGATCATAACTCTTATCATACCTCAAATTGAAACTATATCTTGGGTAGAGGACCCGTTCTCCGATACAATAGGGTACAACTACACTACCAAACTAAAGAGTCTTGGGGAACCATGTACTAAAAATATAGGGAATGGCTCCAAACCTGACATTAACCCATTTATCTACCCCAGTCACTACCCAAATATAATCACTTCTTCAACATGTTTATTCTCAAAACATTCCACATTATATATTGCATGCCACTACATCGGCCACTATTTTGTTCAATGTGAAAAAATTCTTGGGATAGGCTAATTACATGAGTAATCTAAATACCATTGAATGATATACATAAGGAGGGAGATCTCAAGGAGATCTCAAAGGAGTACACAGCATGCACTGGGGTCCAAAAATCATGTGAACCCACCTGAGCACCCGCATGTGCATCCTTATTAGATATATTTCCCATCTATGTAAGCATACACAGTGTGTACAGCCCATACCCAGTGTGTCCTGCCTCACCCGTTCCACAACCATGTTCTTCCTCTAAACACCTCAGCCAGTTGTTTCACTCAAATTTCTTGCATCCCATCATAAATTGAGTGTTAAAAATAAATGGCCACCTATCTATGTATTTTTCTTGTGCTCATGCCCAGAATCTAATTTTTTTGTACTTTGGTTGTTTTTTCTACACAGCCCTGTAAAATCACACGGCTTCCTAGTCCATGTCCATTGGCCACACAATATGGGGACATTACATGGCTTGTAAAACTGGTACATGTAATTTAGTCACCAAAATTCATCTTACCTAAATGGTAATAATACATGGTTTATCTCACTGGACTACACACCATGTAAATGGTAATTCCAGTCATAAATTACCTCACGAGTCACCTAATTCACCCCGGTTTTCCCCAAATACAATAAATCCACCTAAGAGGGATCATAAAGATTTTAAATGGGGCCCTACAACCTTAAAAAATGAATATAAAATGGTTTTGTGGCCAAAAAACACATGTGCATACCCTAAGGGAGAAACATCAAAGTTTCAGATGTAGAATGACACCTAGATTGTGATACTCCTTGATCTGATGGTGATCGACGCCAATAACAGATATTGGCAGAACCTTATTACATCAATTTGGTTTGATTTTAATCAATTAAAAAGGAAGAGAGGAGGAGTTATTCCTCTTTATATCATGGATATAAATGTTATATAGGGGGAATTATGTTAAATTATTAATTAATTTTCCATCTAATATGAAATTCCACTACACGAAACCCTACCAACTCTCCTTCGACCAAACCCTCAGGACTAGCTACGGTTATTTTGTGAATAGGGTAAATACGGCGTTCTGAGCTCAACTACTTTCTAAAAATTATTATATAAGACTCCTCTTAGGTGGTATTCCACATTTCATGTGAAAAATTGTGCATGTGATAAAATATAATTAGTATTTTTAGTATCATCATGCATAGGCTCTCTGATCCCTAGAATCCCATGTTGATTCATCTCTTGTATTCGGAAATATTATTAAAAATATTACAATGTCTTACAGGTCCAAACCATGTAAATACATTCTCCCTACATTAAAGGATATTCTTCCCTAAAATGTGTAACCAAGGAATAAGTGAAATAAATTGATCTCTCCACTGGAACTCTCACACCAACGATCTCATTGAGGATTCTCGTGCTACTTACAAGTGCACAATCAGGGAAACCACCATAGATATACAACACACACATATAACTCAAAAAATGTTGACATTGAGCAATAAATAGGAACATGTCTCCTCAACTATTATGGGTGGAAAAGAACTAAGAACCACAATAATTTTTTAGTCCTAGGGTCAAGTGGTACACCACTTTTCTATCCTGAAGTAGATACTAATGTAATCCAGCTATTCACATCCACTCATGCTTGAAATTCCTCATGAAATCCTCAAGAATCTTGTATACAAGGTTTATGTTGAGCATGTGATGGTACCAATGGACAATAAAGGCCTTCCCAAGTGTGACCACTATCTCTTACTAGGCCCTTGATCAATGAACCTATATCTATAACACAGCTTCCAAAAATAGAAACATTATCACACTGACTAGTGGCATCCCAAATGAGCATAGATGGTAGGAAATTTTTCCACACTATTGAAACATTTTAGGGTAAAATGCCGCCACTCTAGAATGCCTCTAAATAAGGAAATACATCTACCAGGGTTACCAGGAAAAATGATCAAGAAGAAAAACTCCATTGAAAATGTCTAGATCTACTCTGACACTCCATCGCATAACCTATTCCAAAACACAAAAGTCTACAGAACTCATTCACTATACCTCAAAACTATCTACTTTGTACATAACTAAATTTCTCGCACTATTTTTGTTACATCACAAAAAAGAATATCAGTGGGCAAAGTTTCCCTATTCATTGTGAGTCCAAATATACTTCAAACTAGGCCATATGCTCCTCATGTATCTCTATTAAAAAGATTAATCTAAGAACACGATAGTATTAATAAAAAAATAGTGCTTCCCAAACACTCACATTGGGTCTTATCGGGTTCTCCTTCTGGAAACCACTAACATGACACCAAGCCCCGAACACACAAGTCAGAGGGACTCATCCACCAAACATTTAGTATCTTCTCTGGGGAGAACTGACTCACCCTTATATTTTTACTCGCCTCACAAAAACATGTATCAGTAGGGGAGGGACCTCACATTATCATTCATTTTAAGCTACATCGAACAACCCCCACATAGGGATTTACCAATGCCCTGCATCGCCACACTTAAACCTCAAGCGACAAACAAAAACAAAATTGCACTTCACAAAAGTGTCTAATACTTACTATAGAAAGATTTATAATGGACACATATCATAACTATGTTCATCCTTAGATATTTTGGGTCAAAGGCCTCCATGGAATATAGATCTCCTCACCCAAATCCTCTATCTCCCTAAGCTAGGTGTGGACCACATGTGATGGTGGTGGAAACACCTCGAACGGCATACCACCTCTTGCTTCCCTACCTGCTCCTACACCACATCTACTATCTTGTGGAACTCCCTAGTCTAAACGCTTCCTCTGTCATGGTGTACCATCAAAAAACTCCCTCTTAACATCACGGAACGTCAAAAAATCTATAGCAATATATCCTCAACCATCGCATGTGTAACACTACCTCCCTAGAGGTTGACCTAATCCTCGGTGAAAATCCTATGCTATAGTCCCACATACTAGAGTTTGGGTACATTTATGTCTCATGTGTTGTGATCTGTCGTATTCTATCTACCGACTATTGCAAACACCTCAGCTTTATGATCACCAGCTCATACCACATCCACATGTACCTATACCAAGATTCTCTCTACTAACAGGTCTTACTCTAATACCCTTGAATAAGATGGAAGGAACAAGGAGACAACACTTGGTCGGAAATCTCTTTGGGGCTCTAATCAAAAGTTTGAGCTCTAGATAATGGGGCTCGAACCATGTCCAGGGAGTATCATGATAGGTCTGTGAAATTATTTGAGTGCTCCTCCATAGTCATACAACCATGAAGAAGCTATAGAAGCTACGGGACATGCATAGATCTAAATGTGGCTGGGTAAAAATATTCTCGGAAGAGTCACTCAAACACCACAAAATTTAGAGTCTCCTTTTAATGAATCTGCATAAGAGGACTCCACCATCGCCTAGTAGAACCCTATAGAAGGCTCGCCAATAGGATAACCAACTGATTTGGTTATAGATCATCCTGATACCTTAATGTTCAGTGCCTATGGAATAGTTCTAGTACACTCATCCTATGAAAATCCTCGAATTGAACAATAAACACCAACAGTTGCTCAAAGAGTCGGGGATCAACATATAGACCACCAAGAGGAAACACCTCAGAACCATTTACCTACACTCAAACCTCTCTATAGGGAATATCTTCATCACAATCCCATCATGGAACCCTATCTGGCTATTATTGTAGTGGAATCTTGAAACATAATCAAAACACCCCATGTTAAAAGAGTATATATTGGGTGCTCAATGAAGAATTAAAATAAAAAACAAAACCCATTTCTATATGATTCATGCACAATTTTTTTCCCTATGATTATTTTCCTAATGTACCATTTTAAAAATTAGGTTATCAGAGTCTGGGTGGATGGATACATCGACTGCCACACCATCACTGAAATCTATAGACTGAGAACCAAACTTGAATCACCCTAATATTATCTCTATGAAACCTAAACTAAGATCATGAAACTCTAGTCAAAAAGTGTAACCCGCTCTAATACCAATATTTCATGACTCTACTCGATGGGCCCCAGGACGCAGATCCCCAAGAACACCTCCAATAGTCTAGGGGCTGGTGAATAGTGTAGTGTAGGTATATCACACTTATGGTGGGAATTTACCTAAATTACATGTACATAAATTCCCAAAAACACCTATATATGACATTTTAGAGATATAAAAATATAGAAACTAAAATTCATGCATACATCTATCCCATACGAGAGTAAAACAGAAGCACTAAAAGTGTGAGAATGGGAAAAACAAGCCAAAAAAATAGTAAAAGTGTCCAAACTTATCATAATGATGGGATCGCTATCAAAGGTAACTGCTGTAAATATCCTCATCCCATCTCAAGTAAATACCTCAATTGGTCTGGCACACTAAGCTCCACCTTTCTTAGGTCCTTTGGCGACTTCGTCAAAAGTTTGTTTTCTGTACAAGACAAAACACATTCGGGCAAAGCCCATTCATGTGTGAGTATAACAATAATCATTAGGAACCCCAAAACCAAAAAGAAAATAGATAAAATAAAAGGCAAAAAACTGATCAACCTAGCCAGAGGGAACCCAATCGAGAGATAAATAGCGTCTTGAAAAATCCTCATCTATATTTGACTAGTCGACTCAGTCCACAACAATTATCAACTAATAAAAGTGAATAGACCACAAGGACTCCCAGAATCACACCCAAACATACTCATCTCATGATCCAAGTCTCATGAGGTTCTGACTTCAAATACATTGATAGGATTTTATAATAGGTTCTAAAGTTAACACAAAACCAGGAGAAAACACTCCATGAGCTCATCCATCATGGATTCCACCCTTCCAAGAGATAAAATTCATCAAGAACAACTATATAGGTCAAACTCTAGTGACCAGCACCATACATTGTCTCAACTCTAATGATGTGGTCAGAGCTCTTCACAGCACTCAAAATTACATTTATTAACTTACACTAGCACAGTGGTGTAGGGTCGATCCACAGAGAAGGTAGGTGAGTGAATTATAAGGTTTTAAAAAATAAAATCCTCACTATTGTTAGAAGGGAGATAAACATATTTAAAGTATTTTTTTAGATTTTTATTTTTTTATATTGTTTTAGAGATAGTGACAATGAAAACAAGATAGAAAACGTGACTAATCATACACTAAAGCACTGATAACTAAAAGAAAATAATAACTAATACATAGCTTCAAAGAAAAAGGACCTCAGATCAACAAAAGTCACTTAGGAAATATAATATAATGGTTAAAATAGTTTACTTCTTCACAACTTTTATTGAATCACTCCTTAATGGAACGCTGAATAATCCCCCTCATAAGGAAATTCAATAGGTAGAGGATGAAGTCTTGGAATTTTCCACACCAAAACTTAATCACACTGCTAAGAAGATTGAAAAATATATTATTTGGAAATAAACTCATTCTAAATTTCCAAATTAATAATATTAAAGTTTAAAAAGATGAAATCAAAATCAACCCCACTAGTCAATATTGAAATTGTGAATTTTGAAATCAATTGAGAGGTGAAACAACAAAATGGAGAATCATAATTCAATCTTTCTGGTTGATTTTGATTCAAAAAGATGTAAAGTATGTGAAGAAAATCAAATAAAAATCCAGAAGGATCCAATTACCAAGCTGAGAAATAATTATCCTAAGTTCATCTTGATTTCAAAACAATGATTACATCCAAAAATAGAGTACAAAAATTAAAGACAAAAGGGAGGAAGGACTCCCTAGTGCTACTCTCTTCTCTCGGTTCCTTTGTCTTCAGGACTGCTCTAGTGCTACTGTTTGATCTCACGTGAGTCCATGTTCTTGAAAAGTATGTGTCATGGAATTGTTAAAATGAGAGACCCCTCTCAAAATATACTTCTACTCTACCTTTAAACCCACTATCATATTCTACATGTCACCCCTTGGTTTCCACCAACTTCAAGTGTCCTTCACTTGTGCACAGCACATGTGTGTTTTTTCGTGAACCACATGTTGTACTAGAATCTACCTTATAACTAACATTGAGTGAGTTAGTTGAATGAACTTTCATATGTTTCCATATCTTTAATGAACCCCAGGTGGGGGGTTCTCTTCAGCGCATCTTCACCAGAGGAGCAGTGGCTCGGGTTTCATATATGGCGCATGGCGGTTCACCAATAGTGGCACGGCATCAGTCCAGCACATGAACTTTCACTACCCATTGAGGCTTATCCTCCCCCGTGGTGACTTTAAGCGACAATAGGTCCCCCTCCAATGGTCTTCCTCAACAGTTGGAAAGCTCAGATCTCAGTGGCGGTTGGTCTTCCCCATCCACAGATTTGGAAGACTGCTCAGTTCAAGGCTTCAGCGGCTCGATGTCCTCCTCTGGTTCGATGCTGGTGCAATGCTACTCCCGGTGGCACTCCCCAGCTTAGTGTCAATGATGGGGATTAAGATCAGAAGGCTTGGCTTGCGGAAGGTAGTTCGGATGGTGTCTTGGCTACACAGATCTATAAATTTTCGGTTCAACAACTTGATTTGTTGATTAGATGGGGAGGATACGGTATTGGGAAGACATTGGAAATGGTGCGTCGATATGGGGGAGACTGGAGAGAAAAAATTGATGGTGTATTGGTGTAAAGGGATGGTGTCGGTTTGTAGGGATAGAGAAAAAGTGAGATGAACGGCTTGAGGGTGTGACACTGATACTTAGAAAAAAATAGGACACCAATAGGTTTAAAATAATAAAATTATGACTCACTGATGGATAAAAGAAAAAAAATAAGTAACCAGTGTGACATGAAATGATGAATGGAAATGAACGGTGAGTAAATGATGCACCAAAAACAAAAAATGAGTCATCGTTATTTTTCAAAAAACAAGTCACTGATTGTTAAAACAAGAGACTGAAGCTGATGTGCATGATCGGTGAGACTGACACCATTGCAAAGTGGTTAGTGAGTTAATTCACTGATAGTTAAAAAAACATCAGTGAGTCATTATAAAAAATAAAATAAAAAAAAAACACCTTCAATTAAAAAATTTAAACTCTAATTAATTAATTAAAAAAATCAAACAAACTTCTAAAACCTAAATTAAATAAAAATGCAATTAAATTAAGTCACAGTTGTATAATCCAACGGTGATTCATATGTACACAAATAAAATTAAATTAGATATAATTAACTAAAACTAATACTTAAATTATTAACTTTAATTAAAAAGTGACCAAATAATTAAATATAAAAATTAATAAAGTTAATTTATATTAATGGGTCTAAATTAAAGGATAAGATATTAAATTAAAAACTAAGTTAATTTATGAAAAACAAATGATTAATAAATTAAATAATAAAACATGTCAAATTATTAAAAAGTGAGAAGATTAATATAAATAAAACTAATTAAGAAATAATTAAATTATATAATTTAGTAGGGTTAAATTAATTATTTTAAAGACTAAAAATACATAATTATTAATAAATACTGATAAATTAATAAATTTCATTATAAAAATACAACAGTGTGAATATTTATTAAAAAGTGTAAATTTAATTAGTTAAATAATAAAAAATTATTTAAAAAGATGTGGAAAACTGTGTCAAATTATAGCCACGTCAAATTCCCCCACACTTAAGTATTGTTTGTCCTCAAACAATCACTTTCTTTACTATATTTGAAAAAAAAGGTGAGAGTTATATTTATTATTTTGCTCAAAATGTAACATATTCGGATCTTTGGAAACAGAGGACAAGATACGATGTTTAGGCTCAAGGAAAGAAATTTTCAAATCAATTCTTGCCTAGAACAAGTTCTCAAAGGGTAATAAAGATAGAAAAAATCATCTATCATAGAAGGTGCCCTGCATCATATGTGATACTACTTAACGATTCATTTTAATTTAGGCTTAATTCCAAAGTCCAAGAGTGACAAGAGGTAAAATATCATTGGAATCAAAAACTTAACAGAGGAAATTTGTACTTTTACACATCACTTAGGTTCCAATAATAAATATATATTTTTGAATCACCTTATTGATACAACCTAAATGATTCCCATATAAACAATTTCTCCCTTTCTTCATTCGGTGTTCATCATTCCCCTCACCTTAATGAACTCGATTTTTACCCTAGACACTTTATTTAATTTTTCCCAAGTCATGTATCATGTGCTAAGTACTATTCCATTCACTTATTCAATTTGTACAGAGGTGTTATAGTAAACCGAAATGCACCCACCATCTTGGGTCTCAGAGAATCACCGTGGGATCCCAGATTCCCAAACTAATCCAGTTTCAAAATATTTTTATGAAAATCACTTACATTGGATCATTATGTTTATTAATTTAATAAATGATAAAAAATTTTGTCCCCTAGGATCAAGATCAAACTTCCAGTTCCAAGGGTTATGATCATAACTCCATAGATAAGTTACCCATATCACTTTCAAAAGTAGTTTCTAAACCAAAATCTCCATTAAATCACTAAGGATCCCCCAGCAATCATGCATTTTCATTAATTTCAAAATCAAAGAAAATATTAACAACCAAAGATATACTTTCCATAGGAAAGACCATTTTGAGTTCAACATACAGCCAAAAATTGTGCAATAATTTTGAAAACAATTACACTTTTTTTGACAAAAAACTTAAAGTTGGAGAGGGAATTGATGGACTTCTCATTAAACACAGTTTAATTCAGTCAAGAATTGACCCCCTCCCCCACACTTAAAACCCAAATTTTTCCCCAAAGTTGAATTCCAAATAGGAGAACAAAATTTAACAATTAAATTTTAAAATATATTTTCCATAGAGAAGATTCATGACATGTTAAAAGGTTCTCCGTAAAGTTAAAAAATTATGTTTTCCGCAAAGAATAACTTAACATCTGGTTCACAAACAAGTGCAAGTAGAATTTTTAAGTCCAGTAACAAAGATTTTCAAAAAAAATCAAGAAAAATCATGTAATTTATCGATGAACTATGTACTAGGTGTAGAAATTTGAGATATTATGATTCAAATGGATGTTCAATATAGCATAAAGATGCATACTAACACCCTACAGACTAATCAGTTTCAATGAAAATCAAAAAACCCATCAAGAAATTACCCCCCTCCCACTTAGTTTCAAGAAGTGGAATGATTTAAATAATAGTGAAATTCAATTTTTAAACAAGTAGGAATAAGAAGAATTCTTTTATTCAACTTAGTGACTTACAAAAAAACTTTTAGTATGAAAAACATGCAGTATAATTTTTATTCTAAAGTGATAAAGAGTAGAAAAATGAAACAAAATTTAACAATAAGGTACTTCCATAACTTAAATTTTTTTCATTACACCTCCAACATGGGAATTCCACTCCTTTATTGACACAAAACAGAAGTACCCTAAAAGTCACAAGGCAAATAGAAAGAGACAGAAATTTCTAGCAGAAACAGAGAATACATAAGGCTGATAAGTAGCACTTTATTCAACACAAAAATGAAACAAGATTAAAAACAAGAAAGAACTATGGGCTGACTCCCATTAATCACTAAATTTAAATTCTTTAGTTATCCTTTATTTAATTACAAAAATTTTTAACACAACAAAAACCTTGGGTTGCCTCCCATGCAATGCTAGATTTATAGTCCCCAACCGAACTCACTTAGAACTAAATGTAGTCACTAGGTTGATGTGGTTTCTTTAATAGGTACCACCACATGTGTTTGGACCAAAAAAGTTTAATAGAACAATGAAAATTGTGGGCATCAAGACTTAACACTATAAATATTAAACTCTCATATCATGAAAAAACCACTAAGAGACACCCCTGGACAGTGGTAAGCATAGTGTTGTCCACTTATAGATTAAGTTAAGTTTTTCAAGATTTTAATTCACATGAGGATACATCATTGAACTAGGTTCTTCAAAGGGTAAGAACTTATTCTTATAGATATATCTCTCAACTTCTTCATTAACATATTCGAATTCAATGGTGCTCGTGGGTGAGTACATAATAGTAGGCTCAAGAGGGAATTCAATAAAGTGTTGAAAAAAATCATGAACATTTCAACTCAATCATAATCCCCACTCTAAAATACTCTCATTTTCACAAGAAGGTTCATCACACAACTCATTTGAGGAGGGAAGTTAAAGAGAGGGAAGAGAATTTATTTGACCATTAACAAATTCAGGTTTAACAATGTTATAAATATCTTCCAAAATTTACTCATCAGTTAACTTATACTCAATATGTACTACTTATAACAAATCAATTTTTCCTAGATCAAGTGTGTTCTCAACCTCCATTTTATGTTCAACTTCAAGAATCTCACTTTCTAAAACAATGTCAGTTGAGTGTTTCTATTCATAAATGGGGAAAGGATTGTTTAATTCAGATTCAATAATTTTAGTTTCCAGTTTTTTCAAATTTAAACAATATTCCCTAAATATATCAACACCTCTTTCAATTTTTCTACACAAAATTTCAGAAAAGTGATCATTCTTAGAATATGGTAGTGAAAGCTCAAGATTTAGCCTTTCTTCAAAACATATTTTCTCAAATTCCTTTTCCAACAACAATACAAAAATTATTCAGTTTTCAGTTTTAAAACATAAAAGAGAATTGTTCAGTTGAAGTTCCAAAATTTTGGATTCTGTATTATCTAGTTCAATGTTATCTTCCAAATTATACCCAATTTCATTTTTAGGTTCAATATTTACAGTTTCAGAAATTTTGGATGAAGAATTATTAACCTTCAAGTTTTTTTTTCTAATTTATATTTAACCTGAGTGACTTCATTCTCAAAATGTCTAAACCAGTAATATTTCTCTAATTTAGGAATTATGAAGAGAACTCGGCATTCCTTTTCAATATTTTTCAATTCATCTTCAGAATTGTCTAACTCAACATCATTAAATCTCTTTTTGGGGTCTTCAACAATGTGTTCTTGATTCAGTGAGTTGGTTATTTCAAGTTTTAGCTCAACATAATCATACGTTTGAAAGTAAAAAAGTTTGTTTCCCAGTTTCACTATCACTTTCCTCTACAAATTTATATTCAAATCATTTAAAAACGTTTTCTTTTTCTTTTTCTTCAAATTCTTCTTGATATTTAACACTTTTTTGTAATTTCAAGAGCATATTTTCTAATTTTTTTCATTCTTTGATCTTGCTCTTGAGTGTATTTAGTTTTAATTTAATGGGTTTTATTTAACTTAGTACTCCAAGCATCCTCCATAACATCTAATTTTGATAAAATTTGACCACATTTTTTCATGATTTTAGGAATAAGCTCAATGTTCTATTCATTAACTTCAAATTAATGGATATGTTGTGGCTAGTTATAGACACACTGTCACATAGTATTTCCATAATATCCATAACAAACACAATAAGGTCTAGTTTCATAATTTGAGCCATCAAACCATTCAATTTTTTTTAATGTACAGATTACACACAAAATCAAAGTCAATTAGAATTTAAACAGGCAACACAAGAAGTAAACATTCACAGCTTTTTTGGCATATTTTTTTTATATGATTTTTTTGTGTTTTTTTATTTTTTTATTTTATAAAACCTAGAACACTCAATGCGTGTTTTCCCCAGAAAAGGTGACACATTTTGATGTGGTTTAATGTCTTCATGACCCTCAAAATTACATTTATTTACCTACACTAGCATAGTGATGTAGTTTCGATCCACAGAGAAGGCAGGTGAGTGAATTATAAAGTTTTAAAAACTAAAGTCCTCACTATTGTCAGTAGTAAAGTAAACATATTTAAGGTCTTTTTGTAGCTTTTTTTACTTATTTTATATTGTTTTAGAGATAGTGGCTATGAAATCAAGATAGAAAAGGTGAATAATCATATACTAAAGCACCGATAAACAAAAGAAAATAGTAACTAATACATAGTTGCAAAGACAAAGGACCTCAGATCAATAAAATTCCCTCAGGAAATATAATCTACTAGTTAAAATAGTTGAATTATTCAAAAAATTTATTGAATCACTATTCAAATACATTCTAAAGAATCTCCCTCACAAGGAAGTTCAACAGGCAAAGGATTAAGTCTTGGAATTCACCACACCAAAACTTAATCACACTACTAAGAAGTTTGAAAAAGATAATGTTTGAAAATAAAATTGTCATAAATTTCCAAATTAATGATATTAAAGTTTCAAAAGATGAATTCAAAATCAACCTCACCAGTTAATATTGAAATTGTGAATTTTTAAATCAATTTAGAGGTGAAACAAAAAAAATAGAGAATCATAATTCAATCATTCATATTGATTGTGATTCTAAAATATGTAAAGTATATAAAGAAATTGAAATAAAAATAAATAAGAATCAAATTCTAAATATGAGAAAGATTTATCCAAAGTTCATCTTGATTTCAAAACACTGATTACATCAAAAAACAGTGTACAAAATTTTAGGACAAAAGAAAGGAAGGACTCCCCTTGTACTGCTCTCTGCTCTCGGTTCCTTTGTCTCTAGGACTACTCCAGTGTTACTGTACAATGTCCCAAGAGTCCCTGTTCTCGAAAAGTATGTGTCATGGGATTGTCAAAATGAGAGTCCCCCCTCAAAATCGATTACCTTTAAACCAAATGTCATCTGTTGTACACCACCGCTATTTTCCACTGACTTTAAGTGTCCTTCACTTGTGCTCTGCACACATGTGTTTTTCTGCAAACCACATGTCGTACTCGAATATCCATTGTAAATAACTTCAGGTGAGTTAGTTGAATGATCTTGGATGTGTTTTCATCTCTTTAATGAACCCTAGTTTGGGTAGTTCTCCTCGGCGCGTCTTCCCCAAAGGAGCAGCGGCTCGGGTTTCATCAGCGGCACATGGGGGTTCACAAGTAATGGCACGACTTTGGTCCAGCACAGGCAGTTTCACCTCCCAGCGAAGCTTCTCCTCCCTAGTGGTGACTTTAAGCAACCACAGGTCCTTCTCCAGCGGTCTTTCTCAACTGATGAAATGCTCAGATCTTAGTGACAGTCAATTTTCTCCATCAACAGATCTAGCGGACTACTCAGTTCCGGGCTTCAGCGGCTTGGTGTCCTCCTCGGTTTCGACTCCAATACAAAGCTACTCGTGGGGGCACTCCCCAGCTCGACATCAATGATGGGGCTTAATATTGGAAGACTTAGCTCATGGAAGGGGGTTCAAATTGTGGCTTGGCTGCACAGATCGACATTTTTGGTTCGGTGAGTTGATTTGTTGATGAGATGGGGAGGACACGATATTGGGAAGACATTGGCAATGGTGCGTCAGTATAAGGGAGGCTGGAGAGAAGAAACTGAAGGCATATCTATGTGAAGGGATGGTGTCAATTTGTAGGGATAGAGAAAAAGTGAGGTGAATGGCTTGAGGCTCTGACACTGATAGATTAGAAAAAAAACAAGAAACTTATAGGTTTAAAAAAAATACAACTAACCGATAGATAAAATAAAAAAACAAGTAATCAGTGTGATGTGAAGCCGATGAAAGGAAATAAATGATGAGTAAATGACTCACAAAAAACAAAAAATGAGTCACAATTAGTTCTAAAAAAATGACTCAGCGATAGTTAAAACAAGAGACCGAAGCTGATGGCATGATCGTTGAGACCGACACTGTTGAAAAGTGGTTGGTGAGTCAATTCAATGATAGTTAAAAAACATATGTGAATCATTATAAAAAATAAAATAAACAAGGAACAACTTAAATTAAAAACTTCAAACTCTAATTAATTAATTAAAAACAAATCAAACAAATGTCTAAAAGATAAATTAAATAAAAACACTGATAATTTAAGTCATTGTTGGAAAATCCAAAGTTGAGTCATATGTACACAACTAAAAATAAATTAGATATAATAAACATAAAATTATTAATTAACTAAAACTAACACTTAAATTATTAAATTTAATTAAAAACAGATCAAATAATTAAATATAAACATTAATAAAGTTAATTTATTTTAATGGGCCTAATTTAAATGATAAAATATTAAATTGAAAACTAATTTAATAGATGAAAAATAGATTATAAATAAATTAAATAATAAAACATGTCAAATTATTATAAAGTGAGTAGATTAATATAAACAAAACTAATTAAGAAATGATTAAATTAGATAAGTTAGTAAGGTTAAATTAAGTATTTTAAAGACTAAAAATACATAATTAATTATAAATATTGATAAATTAATGATTTTCATTATAAAAATACAATAGTATGAATATTTATCAAAAAGTGTAAATTTAATTAGTTAAATCATTAAAAATTAATTAAAAAGATATGGAAAATTGTGTCAAATTAGATCCACATCACTAACTTGATCCTTGCGCAAGGTCATAAGAACCCAAGTGAAGAGGACCTCCCCTCACCACTGCAAACAGTTGAGGGAGCATTTCTCTAGATTACATAACACATGTATCCTCTATATTGAGAGATAATAGAGGGACCCACACTTCATCACTACCCTATAGTCATGGGAGTAATAGCTCATAACTAACCTGTGAAACCTATATCACTCATGTATGGAATTTCATGAACCAAAATACAACGATGGAGAAATAACTATTAACTAGGTAGCACACAAAACTAGTCGAGGGGCCTTCTCTTCGTAAATGTAGTCAACAACCAAGGGAGCTCCAGCTCCAAAGGAGGAATTTGTCCCCATTGATACTTAGAGAAAACAGAGTAATACTCTATAGATAAGGACCCATACCCATATATGAAAGGGGAGTATAACTCTGTAGATATAAGACCTAAGCCCTGGAATGATAGGGTAGTACCACACTACCAGCAAGAATACTATAGGGGACCTGCCCCTTGGTATGATAGGGGAGAAAATATTCCATGCTAGAGGCACCCCTTGCTGGTATGATAGTGGAGTACCAACTATTCTAGAACAGCACATATAAAGGACCCACGCCCTTGAATTGTTGGGGAGTTCTTACTGCAAGGATTGGGGACCTCACCCTAACATGGTAGGGCAGTACTGACTCTATCGATGAATTACATATGGAGGATCCATACCTTGACATGTTAAGGCTGTACTAACTTCATGGCATGGTAGGGGGAGCATTGTCTCCAACTACTTGAAAGATACGGGGAACCCTCTCTATAATCTATTAATGGAGTACCAACCCTTTAATAAACATAGAAAAGGTATAGAACTCATGCCCACAATGTGGTGAGTCCCATCTATAATAAATCAGAGAGGTAAGGGAAACTCACACCCTAATTCCATAGGGGAGTACCATTTCCAATTTCTCTCTATAAGAACTACACCAATCTCCAACATCAGCTAAGAAAAAGTGAAAGTAATGCCACTCTTATCACACCTAGAATCTCAACAATGACATGGGTAGGGGAACTGTGGAATAATATAATGGGGGAGAACTTCTATACTGGCCTAATGACTCTAGTTAACCCACATCCTAAGGGGATAGGGAATGGTACCATACCTAATTTCAACCCAATGATCTACCCAGATTATTAACCATGGTCAAGCACTGCTTCAACGGTGTTGTGCTTGAATCATGACACATCGTATCTCGCCGACCTCTAAAGAATCCACCATCACGTTCTATGATGAAAATTATTTGGGATAGGCTACTAAAAATCCTAAATCTGATTACCAGCAAGAGAGATATGTAAGTTGAAAGATCTCAAGGAGATATAAAAGGCATAAACAAAGTGAATAGGGGTCCACATGATATGTGAACCCGCCCAAGAACCTAGTCATGTATCCTTCCTACATAGATTTCTTATCCATATTGGTACACATGGCATGTACAGCCTTTACACAGTGTATCCTACCTCACCCAATCCCCATCTATATTCTTCCCCTACATGATCTAGTATGTCAAGTCACTCACACATTGTGCATCCCATACTACATGGCATGTCTTGGATAAAAGGCCACCTAGCCATGTAGTTTTCCTATGCCCATTCCTAGCACCTGGTTTCTATTTTCTTTGTCTTTTTTTCTCTATACAACCATGTACGATCACATTACTTCCCATTCAATTTCCTTTATCCACATGACATGGGGTCACTACATGGAGTGTAACCCCAGTACATAGTGTGTAGTCCCAAAAAAGTCAAACATGGGTAAAATTACTATTGATAAATCATTGTATAAGTTTAATAATATATGAAAAGATTTGAAAAAATATGGATATAGAAGAAAATAAATCTGACTAAAATAGAAATAAAATCATTTTTTCTTTTAAAAATTCCATTCCTTGATTCAAGTTAAAAAGAGTATAAAATTTAAAAGAAAATATTTATTCTTGAAATTAAAATTAATATTCATCAATAAATAGATATTAATGTTAATTATCAAAAAATGGAAGTATATATACCACATAAAATTAAAAAATTCCATAATAGAAAATATTTCTCAATAGAGTAGAAACAAAGATAAAATCCCTTACCCCACATCGAACTTGTCGCGTAGGTGCTCGAACCTCATGTGTAATAAATTTAAATTTATTTTAATTTCATTAAAGAACCATATTCATATTTATGATATCATATATCATCTATTTATAAAATTTTATCAATCATTGGTAATTAATAATATATTATTATCATTGTTTTAGGTGTATGCTACGTTTTTCGTCAAGTATGATCTGATTTGGTAGTTCTGGTACTTGTATATTTATTATTTTTTCTTAATATATAAAATGTTACTAATGGTATAAGTATCATATATCTTCAAAATATAGATATTTTTAATCATCCAAAAAATATAGAGATAGAGAAATAAATTACACCATTTATGGAGATGGTGGGCTATATGTATGAATTAAGGCTATTTTTGCTTTTAAATATAAGGAATTAAATAAAGGTGAATAATGATTAATCATTCTAGAATAATGATAAAATCAGATATATTCACTAAAAATTTTTTATGGACTTGAGTCTCACGATTCTGAATTTGGTAAAAAATAATGTTGTATATTTATTATGAAATAAAATGATCATATACAGTGCAGTATACATCTAAGGATCATTTATGGTCTAGTATTTGGAGGAAATATACTACTATTACAAACTATCATAGTTCAATAATAAATGAAAAGGTATCTATTTGAAATTTCTTACTCTAGATCCTTATTGAAGTTAATCTCCTTAAAATCCTCTAAATTATCCTAAAATTAATTTTAAAAACATAGGGTGAGAATAATTTCCTAGTAAGGGGTTTTTAAAAAACTATTAAAAATCATTTTTGAAAAATAATTTTGAAAATTCAATTGAAAACATTTTACCATTATATTGAAATAGCTATTTGATATATATACTTTTCATAAAACATAATGATAAGGTTTTTAAAATATAGCTTATAAAAATATTTTAAAAATCCATTTAAAATACATATAATTTTTAAAACATTATTTTGAAAACACCTTTCGAAGATATAATAACATTAAAAAACTTTTAAAATTCCTTTGAAAAAATGATTTTGAAAACAAATTTGAAAATAGATACACCTTAAAAATATTATTATACTTTTAAAAATAATTATTCCTATTAGAGATTAAAATATCTTGGAAAATAATAATTCCTTGAAAATTTTATAATACCCAAAAAAATACTTATGATTTGAAAATATATTTCTGAATAAAATAATACAATTATTTTTTAGAAAATATTGTGCATTCTTCGGAAAACAAAACCATGGAGTCACTTGAAACATTGAGAGCAATCCAGGCCTGACCACTTCTATAAGAATGGGTCCACTCCCTAATTTCCTATCATATTTATAAATTTCAATCTCTGAATTTTCAAAAAATAATTAATCCTTCCATAAATGTTTATATATTTTTCATTTGAGATTTCTCTTTAAAAACATGACAATTAATTATTACACATTTATATAATTATATATATTTATATTTATGAAATTCATATGAATTTACTTTATACATTTGTTTAAAACCAAATCAAATGAAAAATAGTTATTGCATTCATTAATGGGATATTAAAAAAAGAAATATTAATATCCATGTAGGTTAAATTAAAATTCATTCATAAACTTATAAAAATAATTTTTTAATAAATAACATAAAATTATAAACATTATCAATTAAAAATTTTCTTTCAATAAATAAATTAGATACTCATTTACATAATTAATAATTTTATTTTTGGATATACCATTTTTTATATAAAATAATAGTGGGATTGTTGTATTCCTTTATTTATAATAATAGTAATTTTTAAATTACTATTCACATAAAATAATACTCTTGAAGATATATTTATAATCTTTCATTTATAAATAAATAATATTAAAAAAAATTACACCCTTAACATATAATTTTGAATGAAAAGTTATATTATACACATATAATTATAAAAATTAACATTTTTATTATAAAACATTCCATACTTGCATAATTTGAAAATATAAACTTGATTAAGATCATGAATTGAAATTAAAAAAATCAAAAAATATTTTATTACTCATTAAAATCATAAAATAATAGATAAATGTGTATATATATGTATAAATAGTCACATATTATAAATGCAAAAACTCTTATATCAATGAAAATAATTTCATTGTTACTTAAAATATAAGGATATTTGAATGAAATTCAACATGTGCTATAATTTTTTAAAATGATATTATACATACAAATAATAGTTTTAAAAATAAAATAAATACACATAAAAGAAATTTTTGAACTTAATTTTACGTCGCATTTTTTTAATTTGGTGCCTGAACCAGTGGGTAAGAGAGAGAAAATTTAGGGTAAAATAAATAAGGAATACATGGCTTAAGATATGAAAGGATTGAAGAGGGTTTTTTCCTATAATAAGAAACTTATATATATATATATATATGGAACTATGTGTAACCACATAGCTTTCAATAGAAGTAGGATTCATTGAATGTGGCTATTGTGCACCTTAAAATTGAGTGCCTAACATTACAAGGATTTAACTGAGTGTTACCAATCATTTCTTTGTGATTTCCAAACTAAAAGAACTTGATTTTATTTAAATTAAAAAACATAGCTTCAATTTTTCAATAAACACAATATTGACCATGAATTTATGTATATAGATTTCAAATATTCTTTTAGAAGCAAGAAACAACACTAGTGGATCCAAGCTTTTGTGGGTCACGATCTTCAAAATATTTCATGGTGTTCTTTTTCATCAAGGAAAATTTTTCGTTGTTAAAACATTGGGTGTATATAAATTGTATTGTAATTTTCTTACAAAAGAAGGAGGATGAGACAATGTTATCTATAAAGAAAGGATGGTGGTGACTTTGACTGCTTCAGCTGGATTATAGGAGACGAATTGATTAATAGTGAGGGTGGATGCTCAGAGTATATAAATGACTTGGGAGGAAGATCAGATTGTTGAAATTATTTGATCCAATGATCACAATATAAGAGATGTTTTTAAATAGTGAACAGTACCTGAATATTTAATCCTATATAGAATTTTAACTTGGGAGAGTGTTGAGATATAAGATAAGTTCTCATCAATGATGGCTAGAAGTTTCTAATGAGGTTCACTCCCAATGATCCTTATACACGAGCTGATGAACCTCTTTCACATAACTTATACACATGAGTCACGCCTCACTTATCCAATGCACATGCCTCTATGTCAATTTTTCACACACCTCTATGTGACTCACCTTATCTTTGTCCTCTATGTGAGGACACACTGCCACCAAGATTAGTGGTCCTGGATAGACCTCCCAAAGTGTTGATCTTACTCCTCTAGGACGAAGGTCTAGCTAGAAACGATATGCTTAGATGGCCAATTTTTTTTAAAAAAAATCTAAAATATATGAAAACTAAATTCTAAATAAAACAAATAATATTTTAAATATTAATTCCTATGTGATAAATTTCCAAACTATATTGATCACTCAGGTAGTTTTTTGACATTTGTCATTTATGAATGTTAATTACATAAATATTAACATTCATACAATTTAAATTTTTACTTAGAGTTTAAATACAAAATAGTATTTTTTTGAAACAAAATAATATATTCAACTCAATAATAAAAAATAATTTTAAATAAAAGAATCATATATTTTAACTTACCTTAACAAGATACATATATTTAGTGAATACGATCACATTTGAGAAAATATAATACTATTCCTTTAATCATAATTATTCTGTGATTTGAATATCTTATGATTAAAACTTATTTTTTTATTGAAAATAAATTAATATCACAAAATATTAAATTAAAACCTTTCTTAGTTTTTTAAAATTATAAACAAATATATTTATTAACCATTAATAATATTCTTAATCTCCTTGGTTGTTACATTATAAACCACTTCAATAGAATTTCACCCTTAAAATTTTTTTGTCAGACTTAAGGAAAATTATGAAATTCTATTTTCAGAATTCAAAAAACTAGAATCACCAAAATTATATATTCTTTAAGGACACTTAATTATCTAGTAGTTCAAAAGTATATTTCGAACTCTTTTGTTTTTCCTCAATATAAAGGGTTATATAATAGAGGTTTTACTATAATAAAATACTAAGAAACTTACCCTAATTTTAACATAACATCCTAATCCCCAAAGTTATCTAAATTATTTATTTGACACCAAGTGTATGGTCTTGACACCCCCACTTTCGGATCTGGTATGAAATAATATTATACTTTTTTATTAAAAGAAACTGAAAATATAAAATACATTATACATGTGAGGATCTTTTTGGTCTATGATTTGAAGGGAAAGGAATAATATTACAATCTATCTGAGTTAAATAATTAATGAAAATGCAGTCATTTGACATTGTTTTCACCTTCCCCTTATCAAATTTAATCACCTAGAAATCCAATAACTTTTCTTGAAATCATTTTAAAAAATATATGGTGGGCATAATTTCCCATTAAGGGATTTGTAAAAAAATAAGTAAATTTTTTTTTGAAAAATATATTTGAAAGGTCATTTGAATTTTTTATAATATATCTAAATAAATACATTGTATATGCACTTTTAAAAAATATATCATTAGAAAATTATTTTAAAAATACTTTCAAAATAATTATAATTTTGAAAACATTATTTTTAATGCACCATTCATAAATATAATAACTTTGACAATGCTTTTAAAAATCCATTGAAAAATTTTTTTTGAAATTCCTTAGAAAATACTTACAACTTCAAAATATTATATTACTTTTAAACATAATTACGCTTTGTAATGATTATGATTTATTTATGTCATGACCCGTCCTCAGGGCCCGTGTTGTGACTACCCCAATCCCACCTTCCATAGGCCAGGGGCTGGCGACTAGCACCAAAGGCGTAAATCCCTAAGTTGGGAAGGAATTGCCTTTATAAAAGTAAAAAAACACAACAGATTATGAAATAGGAAGTAAAAACTAAGTAAAATTGAATACAAAAGAGTGTGATGGAAAGTAAATGGGCCAGTACACAAACCCAACTAAATAAAAAGTACAAGTAAAAAGGGACAAACAGCTAAAAGTAAAGAGCAGCTCCTGGATCCTCCTCTGGGGTTCCCACCTGAAGGGTAGGTATAGATGGCCACCTCAGCACTCACGTCCATCAGTATCCTCCATGTGCCGACTCATCAAAAGATCCACCTTCGAGTACCATCCAGTCGTGGAAATCTCGGCCTCTGTCAGTGATGTCCGTCATCTGCATCCAACACAACGAGGTGCGGGCATAGCCCGTGAAGGGGTGAGTATAATGATACTCAGTAGGGACCCCGAGACCTACAAAGTCTCACAATATCCACTAAGGATAAACAAAAGAGGAAACATACAATCACGAAGTATCAACCAACCCTGCTTAGGTTTATACCCATACATATACCTAAGTTACCAATCTCAGTCTGGCTCCAACTTTCGATCCCAATCACAAACCAATTCCACAAAGGAAGTAAAGTCAATAACCAAGATGATAATGGTTGAAGTACAAGACTCACCTCACACAAGTATGCCACAATAGTATAGAGATATAGATGATCAGATGTAGCCACTGGATCATCTAAGTTGTCAGACGCACACAAGATACAGGACCATCTAAGCTGTTGGACCCACACAGGATACAGGACCAGCTATCTCGTCTAAGATGTCAAACCCACATAAGATATTGAACCACCTATAATTCATCTGAGCTATCAGACCCACACAGGATACAGGACCATCTATTCTGTCAGACCCACACAGGATACAGGAACAGAAGTCAGATTTGTCGAACCCACATAGGATTCCGGTACAGTAGACGTCGCAGTCGCAGCCATCTCTAGGGTTCCCGAACACAGAACGCTCGATTCTAGGAGGGTATGCTCCTCGGGAAAAGTGGTTGATACATCAACTAACACAAATTTATGAGTTGATGTATCCCAAAGTTTTGTCTCATCAAAAGAAACTCAACGCGACAGATAGCACATCAATCGGACGCCCGGTCTGAGAGTTATTGGCTTTTCCGTTCCAGGGGCCTGGTTGGATTTATGCTCGATCCAAACCTGGCCCTTTTCCAAATTTGTCCAAAACTCACTTACAGTATCGCAAAAGTACCACCTCATCACAAGGGTCCCAGTGCTGTAGACGGTGCGTCGTTCAGACGTGCGGTTTTGAAGATATTCGTATTTAAGCGAAGTCGGGCACGACCTGAAAAGCCCAGTGGGCTGTGGCGGGTTGGCCCGACCCGGTTTGGCGGGTCCGACCTGGCTGGGGGTCGGCCCGGCCCATTGGAGCACGGCCCACCCATGGACCCAGCCCGGCAGGTCTGACTCGGTTGGGGGGTCGGCCCAGCCCGGTGGGGCGTGGCCCACCCGCGGTCCCGGCCCGCGTTGCGGGCCGGTATGGCTCGCCCGGTCGCACTGCCTTGTCCTTTCGGGCCGGCTGCTGTCGGCCGGTTCTACAGGCACATGCGGCCCACAAAGCAGGCCACAGGTTTTCTCCGCGCAGCACCTGCTGGTGCAGCGGTCTTCCAGCCCGGCTGACAGGTGGCCGGCCGATTCATCCAGCAAAGTGGTCTGCGGTTGCGGGCCACGGTTGCCTCCGTGCAGCACCTACGGGTGCCGTGGTTCCCAGCGGGCCGGCCGGATTGGCCGATCGGTCGTCCCGCGGACCAGGTGGCCCGAGCGGTCATTAGTCTCTTCATGTGGCCGGTGCGCGGCTGCCGCTGCCTCCGGTCGCCGCCGCCTCCGGTCTCTGCTGACTTCTCTCATCGCCGCCTCTTCAGACTCCACCTCCATTGCCAATACAATCTAGAATCAGCGGAGGGTCATCGGTCCATGTTTGTTCGGATCGCGCCCTCCGCGTTAAGCGATAACAAATGACCAAAGATGAACCAAATCATTCATCAAGAAAGAGGGTATAATTTTATTCAATTAAAATTATACAAAACCCCCTACCTGGATTTCGAAGAACGTTGTCTAAGTCACGGAAGACGGCATCGCGGAAAATGGATGTTGTTCCATCAATGTCGGATGGAAAGTCATTGTCATTGGTGGAATTATTTGTGGGCGACATCTTCTCCCTTGACGCAGAGGAAGAGGAAGGAAGACGGGTGTTCTTCATGGGCGTTGCCTCACTTTCTTTCCCCAGTTGAAGAAGTGGAGGAGATATTCTTTATGTTCTTCGTGGGAAGAAGGCTCTCCCTCTTTCTCCTTAGTTCTCCAAATGGTTAAGCCAAAATAATAGAGATGTTTCTCTATTATTTTTATGGCACAACAACTCAAGAGTTGTCTCTCATTAAATGTGACAACACATTAGATTAAATGTGGAGGAATAGATTCAAAAAGATTTTAATTAAAAATGAATGAATTCTATTCATTAATGGTGGTTAGTTGGCAAGAATTAAACCATTGAATTCCAAGAGTTCAAAGGGGTTTCAAGGGGAGTTGAAGAGTTTAAACTCATGTGGGCCCCACCACATAATATCCTCCTATGGGAGGTTATGTGGGGGTGGGCCCCACCACCAACCTCCCATTAGAGGTTTTAACCACCTTTTAAATAAATTTATGTAACACATATATTTTATTTAATTTATTAAGAATCCCCAAAATTAACTTCTGCTCTCAACCAAATGCAACTGCAGTAATGGACTCCTTAAGCAAATATCGGCACTGCGAGTTCATCGGTGCCCTCGGATTTCAATTCCGAGAACTGGTTCAAAAGATATAAAATCCCGCAAGTATGTTTACTAAACGTACCCGAACAAAAACTCAAAAATTGATTTCGGGTACACCATAACTCAGAATCAAACGCCGTTAGAAACTGCGGACTCTTAAAATTCCCATGTATTTAAGAAAAAAATCCACAGGATTTCCAGGTCTTTATAATCTCCCCACCTCAGGGCTATACATCCTCGTAAGCTACAATACACACTAAGGGAACAAAATGGGTTATTGAGAACACATATGAGCCTCCCGCTCCCATGTGCTCTCCTGGAGGTTTCCATGCTGCCAAAGAACGCGCACTAGAGGAATCGACCATCCACACAGGACCCACTCCTGTCGATCCTCAATCTCCACAAGAACCTTCGTGAATGTCTCCCTATCATCGATGTCCATCTCCCTATGGTCGATGATGTGGTACGGTTTGTGCACGTACCTCCTCAGCTGAGATACATGAAAGACATCATGCACCCGGTGCATCTGAGGTGGAAGGGCCAAGTGGTAATCCACCTCGCCTACTCTGCTTAGAACCTGGAATGGTCCAATAAAACACGGAGACAACTTTCCACCTCGTCCAAATCTCCATAGACCTCATCGAGGTGAGACACATAGAAAGACGTGGTTTCCATCCTCGAACTCCAGTGATCTCTGTCTCCTATCAGCATAGGACTTTTGTCTGCCCTGTGCAATCTTCATCGGCTCCTGGATGATCTGAACCTTCTCAGTCGTAGCCTGAACCATCTATGGTCCTACACGTACCGACTCCCCTGGGTCAGTCCAACATAGAGGTGATCTTCAAGGTCGGTCGTATGGTGCCTCATAAGGTTCCATCCCGATGGTAGAGTGGTAGCTGTTGTTGTACGCAAACTCTACCAAGTATAGGTGATTTTCCCAACTGTGACCAAAGTCAAGGACACATGCATGTAGCATGTCCTTGAGAGTCTAAATGGTCCTCTCGATCTGGCCATCCTTTTGAGGATGTAAGGTGGTGCTCAACCGAAGCTACGTCCTAAAAGCCTCCTCCAACCACTTCCAAATCTGGGACGTAAAGCGTGTGTCATAGTAGGAGACAATAGAAGAAGGTACTCCATGTAAACGTACAATCTCCTTCACATAGAGGCATCCCAAGATCTCTACTGAACCCTTCTCTATGATCAGTAGAAAGTGGGCCTACTTGGTGAGTCGGTCAATGATCACCCAGAGAGAGTCATATCCTCTGGATATACGTGGAATTACCATCACAAAATCCATGGATATCCCATTGCACTTCCACTCTAGGACCTCTAAGGGTTGTACCAATCCTGCTGGTATCTGGTGCTCCACCTTCAAATGATAACTAGTGAGGCATCGCGAGACAAACTCTGCTACTGACTTCTTCATACCCGGCCACCAGTGTTGTCGTCTGAGGTCCTGATACAACTTCACCACTCCTAGATGTACCTCTATAGGGGAAGTTTTGAACTCCCTCAACACCTCCTCCTATAGTGAAACTGGTACCATGGTACGTCCTCTGAAGAGGATGACGTGCTCCCCACCTTTAGAAAACCCATCAACTGCCTACCCTGAAGATATAGGAGCACGTCGTGCCTCACATTCAACGTCCCCATGTTGTGCCTCCCTGACTCATTGAAGTAGTGGAGGAGTGAATGTGAGAGACTATAGAAAGTCTTCTCCATCTCTATCCACAAAGGATATCTGCAACGCGGCCAGCTACTCTGTTGCTTCTCCTAGCAGATGAATGTCTGATCTCCTGCTGAGAGTATCTGCTACACCGTTCCCCTTCCCAGGAGTATAGACTATCTCGAAGTCATAGTCCTGGAGGAACTAAATCCATCGTCATTGTCTCAGGTTCAAGTACTTTTGTGAGAATATGTACCTGAGACTCTGGTGGTCAGAGTAGACTATAAAACGCTCACCCATCAGGTAGTGTTTCCACATATTCAAGGTGAAGACTACTGTTTCTAACTCCATATCATGGGTATCATAGTTCTGCTCGTGTTGTCTCAACTTCCATTAACCATACGTGATCACTTCTCTCTCCTGCATCAGGATACACCTGAGTCCATTTCTTGATGTGTCGTAGTAAACTACGTACCCTACGCCCTCCTCTGGTAGCCTCAAGATGGGTTCACTGTTAAACCTCTACCTCATCTCCTGAAAGCTCCGTTGGCATCTATCTAACCACACGAAGTGTTACCCCTTCTTTGTCAATGCTGAAAGTAGTTTTTCAACACTGGAGAAGTCTGGAACAAATCTCCGATAGTACCCAACCAGTCCCAGAAAACTCCGTACCTTTGTCATACTCCCAGGTGGCACCCATGGAAGTACTGCATTGATCTTTACTAGATCCACTACAACTCCAGCCTTTGAAAAGATGTGTCCTAGAAAGTAAACCTCTCGAATCCAGAACTGGCACTTCGAGAGCTTACCATAAAGCTTTTGCTCTCGGAGTGTATCCAGAACTACCTTCAAATGGTAGGTGTGATCCTCCTCAGTAGTCGAGTAAATCATTATGTCATCGATGAAGACTACGAAAAATAAATCGGGGTAAGGCTGGAAGATCTTATTCATGAGACTCATGAACACTGCTGGTCCATTGGTTACATTGAAGGGCATAACCAAGAACTCGTAGTGGCCATTACAACACCTGAAGGCTGCCTTCTACACATCCTCATCTCAAACACTGAGCTGGTGATAGCCTGACCTGAGGTCTATCTTCGAGAACCATCATGATCCCTTGAGATAATCAAAGAGGTCTCTAATCCTCAAGAGTGGGTACTTGTTCTTCACGGTCACCTCATTCAGGCAACGATAGTCGACACACAATCGCAAGCTCCCATCCACCTTCTTGGCAAACAAAATCAGGGATGCCCAGGGTGAAACACTGGGTCAGATAAATCCCTTCCCCTACAAGTCCTCCAGCTGTACCCGCAGCTCACAAAACTCAGCGGGAGCCATCCGATATGCTGGAGTAGATATCGGTTCCATCCCAGGTTATAGGTCAATGTATAAGTCTACCTCTCTACAAGGAGGTAGTCCTGGAATGTCATCAGGAAAAACACCCGTATACTGATCCACCACAACAGGAAAACTCAGACTCAGCACATCAGCCGCTCTGAGGATGAGACTAGCCAACTGATGTGTGATTGGCTGCCCCCTCCTCTGTGTAAGTCCATCCTGTACTGCAAAGGCTCCCTTCTCGCCGGTGAAGGTGAACTTGGTCCCATCCATGTGGATACACAGCACTTTGAGCCTAATACAGTCAATATGAGCATGAATTATGGATAACCAATCCATACCCAAGATGATGTCGTAAGGCCTCGATGCCGCTACAAGAAGATCCCAGCTGAAGCTCTCTCCTTCTAGAGTAAGCTCAAACTGTCGGTACCAGTGCGTAATCATCGAGTCTGCTCTCGTAGGAGTCTCTAGCAGTAATAATCGAGCCAACGGCTCCATCAAAGACTTCGAGCTCCGAAGGAGGGTAGTGGCAATAAAATAATGACTCGCACCTGTGTCTATAAGTACTACAACAAGGGTAGAGTAGACACAGATGGTACCTTGAATCATCTCAGGTGCACCGTGGTTGTAGGCCTCGACTTCCTGGATCGGAGCCCTCCTTTTTCTGCCAGCTCGATGTGGACGGGGTGGACCTTCTGGTGGTGGTGGTGGTAGATCCTCGAAACTTCGTCCACCACCCACTACTCGTCCAGCTCCTCTGCCATGTCCGCCTGCTCCCAGTGAACCACCATGGTCGAACCTCTGTCTCTTCCTGGGAGGTCCCTCTACTGTCTTCTTATCATATGCATGGTGGTTCGGGCAGTCACAAACCATGTGGCCCTACCCACCACATGCATAGCATTTCCTACTCCTCGTATAGCTGACTCTATCTCGTGTGCTCTGCACAACTGAACCTGTATCCTGGGATCTCCCACCTAATGGTTTGGTCCTCTTGGACCTCTATGACATCTGTCTACTGCCGGCTGCAGAAGACTCCGCTATGTGTTGCCATGTGGTGGGTCTCGCTACTGGTGAATGCTCAACGAGAAAGATCTCCACTATAAGGGCTCGCTCCAGTACCCCCGCCTGAGTTGGAATGCTGAGGGGAATTGTCGAAGCCCTGATCTCATGACTCAGTCCCTTCTTGAAGGTCTGGACCCTGAAGAATGGGTCTTGCACCATATCTGTGGAGTACCATGAGATGTTGGTGAACCTCGCTAAGTACTGAGCTACTGTAATGCTGCCTTTTTTTAGATTTAGTAACTCCTGAATCCGCACCGCATGAAGGGTGGCTAGAACAAACTCTACCCAGAATAGGCTCTTGAAGTCTGCCCAGAGTAGTGATGCCTCATCATCCGCCTGGAGCATCAGGATCCACCATATACCTACTACTGCGTGTAGGAGAATCGCGGCAAGGATCACCATAAGGTTGGATGGTGTCCCTACCAATCTGAAAACTCTCACGATAGCCTCCCGCCAATCCTGAGCTACCTGTGGGTCCATATCTCCCAAGAACCCGGATGGCCTCTGGCGCTGAAACTCGTGAAGCGCACTTAGGTGGCGTACACTCTCTGCGGCTGGAGCTGGTGGTATCGGTGGCCCTACGGGTAGTGCTACCGCTGGTGCCTCTACTATGATGGGGCCCTGCACTGAGGCCTCGTCGCTCAGTGGGATACCATCTCATACATAACTCGGAACCCTACCTGGCTTCCTTCATGGGGCCATCCTAAAAATAAGCAGGTGCGCCATGGTTAAAACAGTATACCTGGTGAGCAGACACAAAGTAATCATGAAGAAAACTTTTTTAATGGAAAAACACATGCAATCAGTGTTTTCATGCTCTTAGTCGGAGATCAGAAGTCAGAGTCGTAGTGTATGGATATGTCAGGCACCGCACCAACATCAGTTTCCCTAATCTGATAACCTCACTCAAAACACTTAACACTATTTCTATTTAAAATAATCAGAGTCGAAGTTTTGTGGTAGAACCGACCTCCTCTGATACCAATTTGCCACGACCCATCCTCGGGGCCCATGCCGTGGCTACCTCAAGCCCGCCTTCCATAGACCAGGGGCTGGCGACTAGCACCAAAGGCGTAAATCCGTATGCTGGGAAGTAATTTCCTTTATAAAAGTAAAAAACACAACACAGTATGCAACAGGAAGTAAACACTAAGTAAAACTGAATACAAAAGAGTGTGTTGGAAAGTAAATAGGCCAGTATACAAACCCAACTGAACAACAAGTACAAGTAAAAAGGGACAAACAGCTGAAAGTTAGGAGCAGCTCCTGAATCATCCTCTAGGGTTCCTACCTGAAGGGTAGGTACAGATGGCCACCTCATCACTCACGTCTGTTAGTATCCTCTGTGTGTCGACCCGTCGCAAGATCCACCTCCGGGTACCGTCCAGTCATGGTGCTCTCGGCCTCCGTCAGCATTTTCTGTCGTCTACATCCAACACAACGAGGTGTGGGCATAGCCCGTGCTGGGGTGAGTATAATGATACTCAGTAGGGACCCCGAGACCCACAAAGTCTCACAATATCTACTAAGGATAAAAAAAATAAGAAAGATACAATCAAGAAGTATCAACCAACCCTACTTAGGTATATGCCCATATATGTACCTAAGTTACCAATCTTAAACCAACTCCAACTCTCAATCCCAAGAACAATCCAATTCCAAAAAGGAAGTAAATTCAATAACCATGATGATAATGGTTGAAAGACATGACTCGGCTCAGACAGGTATGCCACAATTGTAGAGAGATATAGATAATCAGATGTAGCCACTGGATCATCTAAGTTGTTGGACGCACATAGGATATAGGACCCGCTAAGTTGTCGGACCCACATAGGATACAGGACCAACTATCTCATCTAAGATGTAGGTCCCACATAGGATACTGGACCAGCTATAATCCATTTGAGCTATCGGACCCACACAGGATACAAGTCAAGATATTCTATCAGACCCACACAAGTTACAGGAACAGGAGTCAGAACTGTCGAACCCACACAAGATTCTGGTACCGTAGTTGTCATCGTCGAACCCACGGAGGATACCAGTACAGTAGACATCGGAGTCGCAGCCAGCACTAGGGTTCTCACACAAAGCACAGTCAATTCTGGGAGGGTCTTCTCCTCAATCAAAGGGGTCGATACATCAATTATCACGAAGTCCTAAGTTTGTGGGATCCCGCACAAAGCACAATTGATTCCGGGAGGATCTTATCCTCAAGAAAAGGGGTCGATACATCAAATATCATGAAGTCCTGAGTTGGTGTATCCTAAAGTTCTATCTTGTCAAAAGAAACCCAACGCGACAGACGGCGCGTCAATCAGATGCCCGGTCTGAGAGTTGTTGGCTTTTCCGTTCCAGGGGCCCGGTTGGATTTACACCCGATCCAAACCTGGACATTTTCCAAAATAGTCCAAAACTAACTTAGATTATCACAAAAGTACAGCCTCGTCAGAAGGGTTCTAGTGCCGCATATATCGCGTCGTTCGGACGGGTGGTCTTGAAGATATTCGCATTTAAGCGAAGTCGGGCCCGGCCCGAAAAGCCCAGTGGGCTGTGGTCGGTCGGCCTAACCCGGTTCGGTGGGTCTGACCTGGCTGGGGGTCGTCCGGGCCCGGTTTAGCATGGCCCACCCACTGACCTAGCCCGGTGGGTCCGACCCGGTTGGGGGGTCGGCCCGTCCCGGTGGGGCGCGGCCCACCCGAGGTATCGGCCAGGGTTGCGGGCTGGTTCGGCTCGCCGGCAGCACCAAGCGGCGATGCCTTCTCCTGGCCAGTCGGTCATAGCCGGGCGGTTCTGCCGGCACATGCGGCCTGCACAGCGGGCCGCGGTTCTCCTCCATGCGGCACCTATGGGTGTCGCGGTCTTCCATCCCGGCCGGCAGGCGGCCAGCCGGTTCGTCCAGCAAAGCGGCCAGCGATTGCAGGTCGCGGTTGCCTTCACGCGTCACCTGCAGGTGTCGCGGTTCCCAGCAGGTTGGCCAGATTGTCCGGTCGGTCGTCCTACGGATAGGGCGGCCATCGATCTCTTAAAGCGGCCGTTGCGCGGCCGCTACTGCCTCCGGTCTCCATCGCCTCCGGTCGCCGCCGCCACTGGTCACCGCCGCCACCGGTCGCCACTGACTTTGGTCGCCGCTACCTCTTCTGACTCTGCCTCCGTTGCCAATATAATCAATAATCAACAGAGGTTCGTCGGATCGTGTTTGTTCAGCCGGAGCCCTCCATGTTAGGTGATAAAAAATGGCCAAAGATAAAACAAAGCATTCATCAAGAATGAGGGTATAATATTATTCAATTAAAATTATACAAAACCCCCTACCTTGATTTTGAAGAACGTTGTCGAAGTCGCCAAAGACGGCGTCGTGAAAAATGGATGTTGTTCCATCAATGTCAGAAGGAAAGTCATTATCGTTGGCGGAATTCTTTGCGGGTGGCGTCTTCTCCCTTGATGCGGAGGAAGAAAAAGGATGGCGGGCATTCTTCGGGGGGGTCGCCTCACTTTCTTGCCCCAGTTGAAGAAGTGGAGGAGATGTTCTTCGTGGGAAGAAGACTCTCCCTCTTTCTCCTTAGTTCTCCACAAGGTTAAGCCAAACAAAATAGAGATAGTTCTCTATTATTTTTATGGCACAACAACTCAAGATTTGTCTCTAGTTAAATGTGACAACACATTAGATTAAATGTGGAGGAATGGATTCAAAAAGATTTGAATTAAAAATGAATTAATTATCTTCATTAATGGTGGAGGGTTGGCAAGAATTAAACCATGGAATTCCAATAATTCAAAGGGGTTTTAAGGGGAGTTGAAGAGTTTAAACTCATGTGGTCCCCACCACATAATATCCTCCCATGGGAGGTTATGTGGGGGTGGGCCCCACCACCAACCTCCCTTTATAGGTTTTAACCAGCTTTTAAATAAATTTATGCAACACATATATTTTATTTAATTTATTAAGAATCCCCAATATTAACTTCTGCTCTCGACCAAACGCAACTGCGGTAAAGGACTCATTAAGTGAATATCGGCATGGCGTGTTCATCGGTGCCCTCAGATTTCAATTCCGAGCACCGGTTCAAAAGATATAAAATCATGCATGTACGTTTACTAAATGTACCCAAACAAAACTTCAGAAATTGATTCTGGGAACACCAGGTCTTGGAATCAGGCACCGTCAGAAACTACAGACTCGTAAAATTACCATGTATTTAAGAAAAAAAAATCACGGGATTTCTAGGTCTTTACAATTTAAAAATACTTACACTTGAAAAATTCTATAATAACAATGAAAATGATTATTATTTGAAAATTATTTTCATCCTAAAATAATCTAGTTATTTTTTAGAAAATATTTACAAGATTTGGAAAAAAACCATGGGTGTACTTGAAACATTCAAGGTTGTTTGGCCCTACCCACTTCTGGAGAGATTTGTTCACTCTCCAATTCCATATCATGCCTGATAATATCAAGTGAAAAAATTTATAAAAACAATTCAATCTTTCCTGATATATATATATATCACTGGAGTTTCACTTTAAAAACATGAAAATGAATAATTACATATTTACATACTTTTATATATATGTTTGTGTGTGAAGATTCATAGGAAATCACTTTCTAAATTCTATGCAACCAAATATCATGAAAAATGGAATTTGTGTACATTCATTATATGTTAAAAAAGGAATAATTAAATTCTATGTATTTAAAATTAAAATCCATTCATACACATATAAAATCTATTTTATTGAATATAGAACATTAAATTAAAAGCTTTATAATTTAAAATTCATATGTGAATAATGAAAATAGTTACTCATTTACTTAATTCAAAATTTTATGTTTGAAAATATCTTTTTGTACGTAAAATAATAGTGTGAATGTATAAATCCATCACATATAATAATAGTAATTGTAAAATTACTATTATTGTAAAATAATACTCTTAAATATATATATATATATATATATATATATAATCTTACTTTCATGAAATAATCATAAGAAAAATGATATTGTAACCCTGACAAGTAATTTTGAAAACAAAATTATTTTATGCACATAAAATTATGAAAAATAACAATTTTTAAAAAAACATTTAGTCCATTCAAAACTTGAAAATATAAACTTGGGGAAGATAGTGATTTGAAATTCAAAAAAAATTATACATGATTTTATAACTCACTTAGATCATGAAATAATAGATAAATGGGAATATATATAAATATATATGTATGTTTATATGTATGTATAAATACACACATATCATAAGTATAAAAAATTGTATAACTTTGAGAATAATTTATTTGTTACATAAAATATACGGTGTTTTAAATTAAATCTGTCATGTTGTTTAATTTATTAAAATGAGATTTTACATACATAAAATAGTTTAAAAAATAAATAAAATCCCCATAACAAAATTAGTGGAAACCAAAGCTTTCTGCACCTCTTTTTCTATGTGGGTACTTGCACTGGTGGGTAAGAGAGGGAAAATGTAGAGAAAAAGAAAGAATAAAGACTTGTCTTGGGATGTAAAAAAATTGAAGAGGGGAAATCCTAGTAAGAAGAAAATCATATATATATATATATATATATATATATATACACATGGGGGTTTGGGTTACCCACACAACATGTAAGAGAATATGAATTCTTTTAATTTGTCACATGCATACCTAAACATATTGTTCCTATAAACTAGAATTATTTAACTGAATGTTTAAAAATAAAGGATTCGTGAAAACAAAACCCAAAAAACATTTTTTAATTTAAAATAGAATATTGGGTTTTGATTTTTTTTATAAACACATACATGAATATGCATTTATTATTATTTTTTTAATGGAACTTTTAAAATAAATAATTATTATGAGTGAATCATGGTTTATATGGATTTAGATATTGAAAATAGTTCAGGGTGTGCTTTTTCAACATAGGAAAATCATAATTATTATCAAACTTTGTGTAGGTCAACTTTTATTATTATTTTCTTACAATGTAAAGAGTAGGATATGACATCTTGGTCTAGTAAGAAAGTATGATGGTGACTTTGGTAGATTATGTTGGCTTCCGGGAGAAGAATCAATGAACAGTGATGGAGGGAGGTCAGAGGAAGAATACGACATTGGGTGAATATCGGATAGTTGAAATGCATTGGCCCAACGTTCACGATATATGTGATGTTTTGAAATGGGGAAAAGTAACCGCATATCGAATCCCAAATAAAATTTTAACTTGGGTGAGCACTAGGATATAAGATAAGCGCTCACCGATGATTACTATAAGTGTCTAATGGGTTGTTCTCTCATTAGGCCTTATACATGGGCCCATGTAGGTATTTTACCTAAACTATACATATAGTTCGTGACCCACCAAACCTATGAAAAAGACTTTATGTGAGTCACCTGATATGATTCCTCCATGTGGGGCTACACTACCACTGATCCTGGTGGCCTTTACTAGACCTCCCATGGGTTGAGCTTTCTCTCCTTGGTTGAAGGGATGGATGGATATCATATGCTTAATTGGCTATATTTCTATTATCAAACTCTAAAATATATTCATACTATATTTTGACTAAAACATATACTATTTTTAAAATTCATTCTGATGTGATAAATTTCATAACTAAGTTAATCACATCATTGTTTTTTAAAATTTTATTTTAAAAATGTTAATTAACTAGATAATTAAATTCTTAGAATTTAAATATTTACATAGAATTTAAATAAAAAATTTCATTTCATTAAACAAAATAATATATTCAACTCAATAATAAAACATAATTTTCAATAAAATAATCATATATTTTAACTTAGATTAAAATGATATAACTATATTTAGTTAATATTATAGCATCTGGGAAAATAAAAAACAATTCCTTTAATCATAATTATTCTATGATATGAATATAATATGATTAAAACTTATTTTCAATATAGAAAATAACATAATTTTATAAAAGATTAATTTAAAACATTTATTAGTTGTTTAAAATTATAAAACAATATATTAATTAAGAATTAATAATATTACTAGACTCATGGGATGTTACATCTTTCTTTATTACCATCCACATAAAAAATAAATTAAAAACAAATCACACCGCTTTATGGAGGTGGTAGTCCAAATGTATGCATGAGAATCATTATCATTTTCCAACGTAATGGAGGGTAAAAGCATTATATATGATATTATTGTTCTAGAATCACAATTTTATCATAGACAACATATATACTCATTAGTTTAATCTTTATAGTCATACATGTTAAATGATGATGTAAAACAAATTACACCTCTTTGTGGATATGGTATTTTGTACATACACATGAATGATGTGTTCTCTTTTCATAGGACATAAATGAGATGGGATATGATTTTACATTAGTTATAATAACATTTCAATGTAATTTTGATACTATATTTATTATATTAGGATGGGTACAACACTTTAATATGAAGTAGAAGAAGAAATACATATAGACTTAGTAATTATGATTACCACTTCTTCGGTAAAATTTCTTTAGATCTCTTATTAAAGATCCTTGGTTAGGTATTTTGGAATTTATAAAAAGTATATAACTAATATAAAGATGTTTAATAGAAAAATGGGAAGGGATTGGTAAAACTATATTGCTCAATTTTGTGTACACAAGTGAGGGAGGAGGTTCCCTTTTATAATTGAGGTGTGGGGAACTTTTTAAATTTTAAAAAAGAATAAATTATAATAATGTTATTATGAATTAAAATTCATTCCAATAGACAAGTATTCATACAAAAATATTGATATAATTTAAACATCATCAACTAATAGAATTTTTACATGTTTTTTCTGTTTTAAATGTTATTTTTTGGTTTAACCCCTTAGTAAACTTATTTTAACAGTAATTGTGATGACATATTTTTCACTTATAATGGGTTATAATTTTACATATAATATAAATATTGACTCATAATGGAAATGGGGTCATATTCCCAACAATATATTGTCAAAGTATTCCTATTTCAATATTTTTATGATTTTTTAATAATTTAATAAAAAATTATATTGATAAATTATCATTAATTCCAATTAAGACACTATTTAATTAATTTGATAGTAAATTCATTAATAAAGTGGGGTAATTGGAATATAATTCTTTAAAACCATTCTAATATTTCAAATACATCTATAAAGTTTGAGGTAGTCATTAAATAAATCAAATTATTGCACTTTTAATGTTGTAAAAATCATTTATATTATTTTTCTATTAATTAAATAAATATCATATTAGTGTTGCACAAGCATTTAAGGAAAATATATAATTTATAAAAACTGAAAATAAATTTATATCATGATAATAATTTCCTTAATATCAAAATATCCATTTATATTTAATCATGTCTTTCATTTGTCCCTATGTGGACAGATAATAGGTATTTAAATCTAAGAGGGTGAAATTTTTTAGCTTTCATTGATTTTAATATTATCATGGAAAACTATCCATTAAACATATAAATTTATATAAAAATGTGATAAGGTCCTTATTATAATCATATAATAAGAATTAAAATAAAATCTCATGAACTTATCACTTAGTTTTGACCTAGAGTAACGCAACTAACCATTAACAAAGTGATAAATTTTACCATATTTACTATTCATATAGACTAAAAATAAAAGGTCATATTTACAAAATTTAAACCATTGCATTACTAAAATGATCTAGAATATAAAATTAATATCAGCACACATTGCATGATCAAAACTATTTTTTCAGAAAAATACCTTTTAAGCATACAAATTTTTTATACTAAAATAAACCATGAAATCAACTCTAATGAAGTTAATTTGATTATTAATTATATAATAGAAAAAAAATTCAAATAATTTTAAAATAAAATTAATTTTTTTAAATTATTGAGACAAAAATGATGTTTTAGTGAAAATTGGTATTTTTCCATATTTTCTAGAAAATGAAATTTTTTAGGAAAAATAAAAATATTCTCCCTAAAAGAATTTTCATACGATGACTTAAAAAATTACTTAATTTTTATAAAATAATATTTATAGAGGTTCTAGAACTTAAATATAATATTTTCTCACAAAAATAAGTAGAAAACAAATTTGAAGAAAATTTATTTCAAAAACTTAAAATAAGATTAATAAAAATTGAGTTCTAATTTCATAAGTATTAATAAATGAATTTGTTTTCATAAAGAAATTTATATATATTTCATAATTCAATTAATATTATTCCTGTCGTAAAATTAAACAGCAAGGTTAAAATATTTAAACTTAACTAATAATATTTTGTGGTTCATTTAGGATTTTCATTATGTGTTGTATATACTATCAAACATAGTGTTCCATTAAAATATTAGAGTTTTATATTCTCTCTTTATTCATTAAATTTCATCCTCATCAATTGAACATACTCCCAATAATTAGAGGTTTTCTCATAGGATAAAAATGTTTAATAAAACAACCTCTTAAAAATATGAAAAGGGGTGTATGAAGGTCACTGAAAAACTTGGTTAAAAATTATATTCATGGAAGATAAAACTAACACAAAAGGATTAATAGAGAGTGATAGAGAACATGGTCATTATAAATCTAACCATCACAAAACCATAACTCTGTAATGGATCAAAATTCCATTGATTTCATGGTGGGAAAAGTAAATAGATAAAGTTGTTATTTTATGTTATTTTTCATAAATTTGAGGGATTATTTTTAAAATAATATAAAGTACTTGAGAAAATAAAATTACATGATTAGTTATATTTCATAAGAATACTATTATCATTTTTTAATGTTTAGATCTAATTTAACTTCATCTATTATGCCAAAAATAGATATTTGAGAGGAATTTTTTTATACTTAAAGCCATTTTAAGGAAGCAAAATATCCATAAGATATTCATTCATCCATAAAATATTTAAAAAAACCAAAATGGTAATTCTACAATATCCAATAAAAATAATAATTTAACCATGAAAAATAATATTAAAATATCAATTTGATCTATTCCATAAGTAGTTAACCGTACTATTCCTTTAAAATATGTATGACCAAATTCTAAAATCCAAAATTTTGGGAATAAGGACACTAAATTTACAAAATAAACTCATCATTAACACCCCATAAACAATTTTTTAATGTCAAGTGGAAATACCTTAATTAAATATTCTCCTAAAACATTTTAATAAATTAAATCACCATACAACCTCAAAGAAAATATAAATTATTTCGATAAATAATTATCTTTATACATTTTTTCTAATTTTATTCTATTGATTTCCTTTATGACTATAAGACTTTATGAATCCTTTAATCATGTTGATAGCACCCAATATTATATCATCATATGATGAGAATTTTTAAAAGACAACTTCCCTTTAATGAATTAGTTTATTCCCAATAATGAAATATATAATATTACACTTTAGATTATGTATGTAGCCTATAACATTCCTAGAAATCCATGTAATAATAGATTCATACTTACAAACTTTTTAATATAACTTTTATCATAGAGACATGAATTTTCTCTCCATATCCTCATGATTTTTATGAATGAAATATTTTTCCAATAAATTTTTCTTATAGTACTTCTATTCAATACATTATATTTCCTTCCAATCCTCCGTGTTTTGAATAAAATACGATCACTGATCTCTATATCAGGACATATAATAAAATGTCATGAGAAACCATTCCATTTCATTACTTTCTAAAGAGATAAATATATTATCTATTAAAATTATCCATTTTTCATCTATAAATGGATTGTTAGTCCCATTAAACAATTTAGGCTTCTGATGAAGGAAGTGATCCAATATAGGTTTATCATTTCATGGAACATCATGTTTCACCTTGTATTCATGGTTATTAGACATACCCTAGCTCACCTTCCCTAATATGAAAATGACTTTCTAAGCTCCAACACCAACATTATTGATTTTATCGGTGGGAAAATACTAACATTGACCATGGTTATTGATTCTTTTATATTTATTAAGTGCTATTTCTAAATAATGGCACACACTAAGTTTTTGAAAATCATCATGAATATTAATCCATAAAATAAAATCCCTTAAATAGTAAAAATTATTAAATACTATTTGGGATTATCATATTTCTCATGTTATATTTGTTCATTTAAAACCCACTTCTCTATTTTTTCACTAGATTTATTTTATACCAAATATAATAGCCCCAAATCTAGTGACCTATATATTATTTATACTTTATTACATTTTCAATGATATGAGATATTCTACTATTCATGGTCATCTAATTTAGCAGTCTTCTTAAAATAGATATATACATGATTCCTGTATTATATTGGAATTATAAAATATAAAAAAAAGTAAAATTTTGGTTGTAGTAGATGACTCAAGAGGTGGGTGAATTGAGTATCTATTCTGTTAAAAAGGTTCTTTACAAAATAATATCCCCCTATGAAAATAAAAACAAAGTCAGTTTTTAGTAAATTTATAAAAATCATGAAAGTTAAATTTGGTTCTCATAAGATTGATTAGTTCTCGGATTTACCAATCTATAGATTAGTAAAACTTTCAAAACAAACCAACTGATTCAAAACAGATGTAAACACTTGCTAAACTAACTATCAAAGTTTAGTTTATATTAATGTGAAATGAATTAAACACAAGACAAACATCACAGCGGATAAAACAAGAGGTTCAGTCTCAAGCTGAGACTTACTCCTCAACACTTGGTGATCACCTACCACCAAGAAGTTTATATAAATAAAATTTCGATCCAAACCTTGGATCAGGGTTCACAACAACACACAAGGTTATCCAGGTCACACTTGACCTCTATCATAGTTGTTCGTGGGAAAAAATAGTAAACAGATCACACCGAATCTCTTCCACTGTTCTACGTGGGATACAAGTGTAAGAAAGGATTGAGAGTGAGGATATTTTAGTATTATCCAGTTATGCTCAGGAGATAGTGTGTGTGATACAAACAGATATACACACTACTCAAATAGTAACTACAAAATCACGTAGAACTATGAAAAAGAATAGGGTTTAGAAAACTCTATGTGTTGTGAAGTAAAACTCTGGACTTAATGGATGTAGATAAAAATGATATTCGAGTCCACTTCTGAAGTTGGATTCAGAATAGGGTGTTATATTTTATGTAATTCAGCTTCTAGGTGTGAAAAGGTTCTGCTATTTAATGTCTCGATGTATAGTGAGCTTCAGCAGAATGTTGCTTGTTACAAACTTCTTATGATCTCAATATTTGAGTTCCTCTATTTGTGTATTTGCACATTCTGTATTTTAGTGTGTTATTCTCACCACACCCTTTTAAGTTGGAGTTGAAGTAGTTTTATACTTCGAGGTCCACTAGGCATGAAGATCTCCCCATGTGCATGTACCCTATACTGTCTACATATAGTCCTACAGACAACATTAAATAATTTCAGAAACATTAATTTTTATAAATATGACCATTAGAAATAAAATTGAATTAATAAAATTGAAACAATTATTAATGACTATCAGTGAGTCATCTTCGGTGTGTCATCTTTGGTCTTTCAACTTCGGTGTGTCATCTTCAGTGTTTCAACTTTGGTATGTTAGCATCGGTCTGTCAACTTCAGTGTGTCATCTTCATTGTGTCAACTTCTATGTGTTAGCATCGGTCTGTCAACTTTGTTGTGTCATCTTAGATCTGTCAACTATTTTGTGTGAGCATTAGTCTGTCAACTTTGGTGTGTCATCTTCAGTCTGTCAGCTTCGGTGTGTTAGAATCGGTGTGCCGAACATACCATAGGTTCTAGGGAATCTAAAAAGGTTATGAAGTGTCTGTCTTACACAAATCATTACAAGACTAAGTGTTATCCAAAAATACATGTTCAAAGACACTTGTAAACATATTTATTCATAAATATAGGTTTTTGACTTATTGAAATATATTTCTTTGTATGACATAATTGAGTTACTTAGAGATATTAAAATGGCATGAAAGAGTAGAATCTATATATTGAAATTATTTGTGATTAAGAAAACTACAATATCATAAAGGGCCCAACAATCTCCCCCTTTTGATAATCACAAATTATGTCATATATGAAAATATATAGAATAAAGATAGCTTGACATAGCATATTGTACTAAATGTAATTATCCAATATAACTGAAGTCTCTCCTTGATTGAATTTTTAAATCAAAGCTCCCCCTCAATAAATGGATTGAGGTGAGTGCATGACATGTGTATTATACCATAAAAACTCCCCCTTAGATCAATAATGTATGCCTTATTTTCTCCCCCTTTGGGATTAGAAAAAAAAGAAAGGCAGTAAGGAGAAATAACCTAAAGGAAAGACACCATAAAAAGTTTCATTAAGAGTCATAAAAGTAAAATTCAAACAAAATGATCAAATCCCTATCAAAAAAATACAATCCATCGCTAAGGGTTTTTATGTTGAGGAGATTTTCCTTTTTCTGAAGGATTCGAGGGAGGAGGAGAAGGTTTGGGAGAGATAGATGGTAGAGGTGGTCTGAAGATAACACCAGGTAGGGAAACACCTATAGGGATAGTGGCTACAAGGGTAGGTCGTCTTTCTAACAACACATGACTAGAAGACTTCTCTATAATGATTGGGAGAATTTGGGAAAGATCTTGAGAGACATTCATTGGAGCAGGAGTCTGAGAGGTAGCACCAATTCAAGTAGTAGGAGGGACCACAGTTGCTTCAGCCTGAACATGAAGATAAGGTTTGAGCAGGTTGATGAAGTAATTAACGATTTCACCCCCATATTGAATTTCTATCTCATAGTCATCCTTATTCTCCATAAATTTACTCAGCAAAGGAGTAATCTCCTTCAATTGAGTGACCTACTTCTTGAATGCTTCAATGACTGGAGGAATTCTGAGATTCTCTCTGAGAAACTTGAAGCTATTTATGAGATAATCCTTGGTGTAAATCTTAGTAAAGTACTTATCCAACTTTTCTCAAATCTCTTTCTGAGCAACAGAGGATTCATTTGTGCACTTCTTGACCATATTGTATAAAATATTTGTATTTTGATGCACTCTTTCAAGAGTTTATGTGTCTAAAACACTCTGAAGTTTTTGGATTTCCTCTCTCTTCACAACCTTGATAGACTCTAAATCAGCAACAACACTTTCCCCACTCCAAGAACTAGATGGGCTAGTCAACATTTTTCCAAGATCTTATTTTAACTTCTTCAGATCCATACTGATTAGATGAGTTACCAAGTTCTTAATAACTTCCATAACACCACAAAAGGAGGTCTTGAAGTCATAGGTTAAATAATTTAACTCATTTCTCATCTTTCTTACTTCTTCTCTCAGAAATGTATTGTGCCTAATTATGGTTTCTGTTGTGGTAATGAGATTTGGTTGAATCTCCTAAATCACCATCCGTGCAATATTCACTACATCAGTATCTAAGATACCTATTGAAGTGAAGGCTTCACTTCTGGATCCAACTGAGGCTATCACAGACTCACATAAATAATTTTTGAATTGTTCCAAATATTCCTTAGTGACATAGTCACTGGGTACTGCATGTGATACTAGTTCTACTACTGGAGGTGAAACTAGTTGAACAGGTGACATAGGTTCTGATTCAGCTTGGACTGGTGGAGTAGGAGGACAAGGCACCCTCTCCTCATCTGAGACATATTCTAAACCAAAAAGAATGTATCCTGAATCTTTATTCCACTCTCTAGCATAGGTCCAGTCTCTTGGCTCAACAGTATCAATTCTTATCCTTCTTCCCTAAGTCTTAGGAACTACATCATCTTCATCAACTTATTCATCTTGGTTTCTGGCCATAAAAAATTTTATAGGAATAGGAACTAACCAAACTTCAGGTTCTGCATGTGCTCCAGCCACTTTAACATCATCAGGAACATCCTCAATTTGAGTCACTGGAATCTCAACTTCTTCCTCTTGGTCAGCATCCATAAGATCATTCAATTCCTAAATGATCTCTTGATTTTCAGCATTAGGATGGGGTGATTTGTCCTCATGTTAAGCATCTCCATAACCAACAGCCTGTTGTTAAACATGCTCAATACCATCACCATCCCCATGTACAGATTCCTTACTAGATCTGTTAACCGCTTGTTGTCCCATTTTTAGAGAGTCACTCACAAGCTCATCATTTCCTCCATTATCACCATCATCTTCTCATCATCATCATCATCTGAATCCCCATCTGATTTACTAACATAGCCTTCAACTCCAATAACTTCAATTTCTTCCTCATCCTCATCACCTAATAAAGTTTCTCTTGAGGGTAATTCTAAAGGTGGACTAGTAGGTCCATAAGACACATCTTTGGAAATTTCAATAATATCAAGATCACTCTAATCATCAAAAGGATATCCTTCTTCCCTTGGCACTTCAGGCTCATCTTCCTCATCAGAATAAACTAGATCCACTCCTGGTTTGAGACCTGGATCAACATGATATTTTGGTCTAGTAGGGTGGTCAACTAGATTGAAATCCTCATACAGACTTTCCTCATATTCTATCAAACATCTATTCTATGGGTTCCAGAATATTTTAATCCTCTTACAAATGACTTTTTGAAGACAAAAACCACCACAGGCACTTATCATTTCATCTTCGTCTTCTACACAACCTAATCTTTTCAGCATGGCAGATATCATTCTTGGATAGTGTAATAAGGTTACCTTCTTGGATGGCTCAATCAAATCATATATATGTACCATTAGATACCTACACAGATTCACTTTTATCCTATTTTTCAATAGATAGATCAAGAAAATATCCTGATATTTTACAATATAGAAATATCCCTTCCTTGGGCAGATTTGATGTTGTATGAACTTAAAAAGTAGTCTTACCTATCCTTCAAAGTCATTTGGAATAGTCCTCCTTGATTCTCCATTTCCAGTCATCTCCTTCATAGCATCTTCATAAGAGAACAAATTAGAGGAATGTGGAATATTACCCAGATAATCAGTATATACACCTTTATGAGGCATCTCTAAGCACCAGCTCATTCCATAGATGAAAAAGCTACTTCCTTTCCCTTTACCACAGATTTCATCTTTGATGTCTCATATTTATCCCAGGATATCTTCAAATGTTGATAGAACTCATGCACTAGATAGGGATAATAAGTTATTTCATTTTTGGTGAACCAATTGAGCCACCCTTGAGATTTCAACACTTTTAGTAAAAAAGACTTTCTCGACAGAAGCCACTCAGCAGACACCTCTTTTTTAGTCGTAACCACTCGACTTTCCAAACCTGGTTTCACAGTCCCACTGGACTCACCTTTCTGATGCTTACAAGAAGGATATTTTCTTGGCTCTTCCATATCATGATTGGTCTTTTCCATGTCGAGGCTTTAGATTCCAAAAGAGTTGAGAGGTCGAGGGTCGAGAGGTAGAGCGAAAAAAGGTAGATGACTTTATGACAGAGGGAAGGTGAAAGGTCGGGATAGATTGAACTAAATATATCATTTAGGGATTGTAAATCGTAAAACATAAAATTTAAATGTGGAAAAAAGAGTGTAAAATAGAGACATTTTATTTAAAATAGATAGAATTTAAAAAAAAACTTAACTACATTGATGGCAATAAATCGGTTTCGGGTGATTGGTTTCAATGATCAGTTTCAAGAGATCAGTTTCATGAGATCGGTTTCAAGGATCAGTTTCAAGAAATCGGTTTCATGATATTTGTTTCAAGGATTTGTTTCAAGAGATCAGTTTCAAGGATCGGTTTCAAGAGATCGGTTTCAAGGATCGGTTTCAAGATATTGGTTCCAAGGATCGGTTTCATGAGATCGGTTTCAAGGATCGGGTGCAAGAGATCGGTTTCAAGGATTGGTTTCAACAGATCGGTTTCAAGGATCGGTATCAAGAGATGGGCTTCATTAGATCAATTTCAAGAGATCATTTTCAAGGATCAATTTCAAGAGATTGGTTTCATGAGATCAGTTTCAAGAGATCGGTTTCATGAGATTGGTTTCAAGGATTGGTTTCAAGATATCGATTTCAAGGATTGGTTTCAAGAGATCGGTTTCAAGGGATCATTTTCAAGGATTGGTTTCAAGAGATCAGTTTCAAGGATCGGTTTCAAGAGATCCGTTTCAAGGATTGGTTTCAAGAGATTGGTTTCAAGGATCTGTTTCAAGAGATTGGTTTCAAGGATCAATTTCAATAGACCGGTTTCAAGAGATCGGTTTCCAGATATCGTTTTCAAGGATTGGTTTCATGAGATCTCTACTGATTTATCATTCCTAGTTCATGTCTGATGTAATTCATTCTCTCATAATTTAAGGGTTTAGTGAATATATCAGCAAGCTGATGTTCAGTCCCAATAAACTCAAGAGTTACATCACATTTTTGATAATGATCTATCAAAAAGTGATGTCTTACATCAATATGCTTTGTTCTAGAATGAGAAATTGGATTTTTAGAAATGTTAATAGAACTTGTGTTGTCACAGTTTATGGGGATATGTCTGAATTGAAATCCATAGTCTAATAAGGTGTGTTTCATCCATAAAATTTGTGCACAATAACTACTAGAAGCAATGTTCTCTTCATCAGCAGTTGATAATGCAACGGAAATTTTCTTTTTACCACACCATGATATTAGTGATTTTCCCAAAAAGTGACATGTTCTAGAGGTACTCTTTCTATCTAACTTACATCCACAAAAATCAGCATCTGAATACCAAACTAAATCAAAAGGTTGTCCTTTTGGATAGAACAGTCCTATGTTAGTTGTATAATTGAGGTATTTGAAAATTCTTTTAACACCATTTAGATGTGACTCCTTTGGGTTTGCTATAAATATCACACACATACACACACAGAACATAATATCTGGCCTACTATCTATTAAGTAATAAAAACTCCCAATCATTCTTCTATAAGTAGTTTGATCAATAGATTTTCCATTTTCATCAAGATCTAACTTACATGTAGAACTCATAGGAGTTTCACTACTCTTAATTCTATCAAATCCATATATTTTAAAAATATCTTTTGTATACTTACTTTGATTTAGGATAATACATTCTTTATTTTGAAATATTTGAAATCCAAGAAAATATTTATGTTCACCCATTGAACTCATTTAAAACTCGCTTTGCATTATGTTTCAAAAATAATTACATAAATAGTTTCTAGAGGATCTAAGGATAATATCATCTACATATATTTGGGCTATTAAAACTTCTTTAGAAACTCTTTTTATAAATAAAGTAAGATCTTCTAGACCTTTTTTAAATTCTTTAGAAATAAGAAAATTACTCAACCTTTCATACCAAGCTCTTGGAGCTTGTTTAAAACCATATAAAGCTTTTGATAATTTGAAAAAATTGTTTGGAAAACGTGGATTGGTAATACCTTGGGGTTGTTCAATGAAAACATCCTAAATTATATAACCATTTAGGAATGCACTTTTGACATCCATTTGATAAAGTTTATAATCTAAGTGTTCTGCATAGGCAAGTGAGATCCTAATTTCCTCAAGTCTAGCTACTAGTGAAAAAGTCTCCTCATAATCAATTCCCTCTTCTTGATTATATCCTTGTGTAACTAGTCTAGATTTATTTATAAATATATTTTCAGCCTCATCTACCTTATTTATAAACCCCCATTTGGTTCCTATGGTTAAATTATCCTTAGTTCTATCTACTAGTTTCCAAAATTTATTTATTTCAAAATGATTAAGTTCTTCTTGCATGGCCATTACCCAAAATTCATCATTGATTGCATCATTGATATTTTTAGGTTCAAGCTATGACAAGAAGGCTTGATGTTCAACCTGGTTTCTCAAGGAAGCTCTCGTTTGTGTTCCTCTCTCTAAATCTACAACAACAACATCTAAGGGATGATTCTCCAGGGTCCTAGTGGGTCTAGAGAAAGTAAGACTTGATATATCAGGTTGGTCAGGTTGATCTGGTTCACTACGGTTAGGATGTGGAGAATTTATAGAACTAGAAGGTTTCATATATTCCTTCACATGATGATTTTAGGTTTTATCATTAATGTCCATATATTACATATCCTCTTCAATATTTTCAAGTGAGGTATTGGGATCATGTGGATCTGTTTCATCAAACTTAATATGTTCAGATTCCTCCACACATTTGGTTTTCTTATTAAAGACTCTATAGGCTTTGCTTGATGTAGAATATCCAAGAAATATTCATTCATCACTTTTGAAGTTAAATTTATCTAAATTATCTTTCATGTTCATAAAATAACTTTACATCCAAACACTTTAAAATAACCTACTTCGGGTTTCCTATTATTCCAAAAATCATATGGAGTTTTCATAAGAATGGGTCGGATTAAGACTCTGTTTATTATGTAGAAAGCTGTATTAACAGCTTCATCCCAGAAATAAATGGGTAGATCAAATTCATTGAGCATAGTTCGGGCAATTTCCTGTAAGGTTATATTTCTTCTTTCTAACACACCATTCTTTTGAGGTGTTCTAGGTGCTGAGAAGTTATGATTATAGCCATTTTGTGAGTAAACGGCTTCAAAATCTTGATTCTCAAACTCACGACCATGATCACATCTTAATGAATTAATCTTAAATCCACTGAGATTTTCTATAGTCCTATAATACTTGGTAAAGTGTGAATAGGCTTCACTTTTATGAGCCAAAAAAAAGGTCCAGGTGTACCTAGAGAAATCATTTACAAGAACATAAACATAGTGGTTCCCATTGAGACTTGACACTCTAGATGGTCCAAACAAGTCCATGTGAACTAACTCGAGAGTTTTAAAAGTAGTTACTTATTTATTTGGTTTGAAAGTGATTTTATTTTTCTTTCCTTTTTGACAAGGATTACATACTTTATTGTCTGGAAACTCTAATTTGGGTAAGTCTCTAATTAAGCCTTTTCTAGTTAACTTTCTAATAGAATGTTTGTTACAATGTCTTAGTCTTCTATACTAGATCCAATACTCTTTGTGAAAGGCATTTAGACAAGAGACATTCTGTGAGGATATTGTGTCTAGATTTATAGAATATACATTATCATTTCTAAAAGAAGTAAATACTAAATCCTTCTTGGCATAAAAAACATGACATGAATCATTTTTTAATTTAACATTGAATCCATCATCACACATTTGAGATATGCTGAGTAGGTTATACTTTATTCCATCAGTATACAGTACTTTGGAAATTGAAATAGAGTTAGGGTTACCAATCTGGCCTAGGCCGATGATTTTTCCTTTACCATTGTCACCAAATGTGACATGTCCTCTATCAATCTTTTTAAGACTTTTAAAGATTGAAAATTACCCTATCATATGTCTTGAACACCCAATGTCCAAGTACCACATCTTTTTACATGAACTCTTTAGACAATTTACCTACAAAACAGTTTAATCAAGAAACAACTTTGGTACCCATATTTGTTTGGGTCCACATACATTAGTAATATAATCATTAGGAACCCACACCTGTCTTATGGGTTTCCTATATCCAGAATATAGAGTATTTGAAAAATAAACTCTATTTAGTCATGAAGAATTGGATACAGTAAAAGAATTTGTGGAACTTGAACCAGCAGTATAATTCTGGTTTTTGAAAAAGGTAGTAGATTTTATAGGTTTGGGTTCAAAATGAGATTGGGATAAATTTTTTTGACCTGGTAGATATCCTATCCCATAAGTATACTTAAGAGCTATTTGTTTACCAAGAATTTGAGTAAGATTATTTTTTCCATCAGCAAACATTTCTAAGTATTTCTTCAATTTCTCATTATGCATTTTTAATCCATTGTTCTCTTTAAGAAGTTGATCATTTTTCACTTTTTCAGTTGTAAGTTCATATTTATTAGTCTCACTAAGAGAATTATATTTTTTCAAAGATTTATAATTATCTTTCAACTCATTACATGTTTCTTTTAACATGTTTTAATATTCTAATAATTCATCATTTTTCATATTTCCATACTCACTTTCAGAATAATAAAAATTATGTGCAGGAGAGTCTAAGGTTACCTCAGTTGTGTTTGTCATAAAACACATATTAGCCATATCATATTTCTCATTTTGAGAAGACCCAGATTCACTTAAGCTTTCCTCGGAGGCACTCCAGGTGTCCTTTATTGCATTCTTATACCTTCTATCCTTATTTTCATACTTTTTCTTGTATTTCATCTTTGGACAGTCTGCCTTGATGTGTCATTTCCTTTTATATTCATAACAAATTATCTATTCTGATTTATCATTTCTCTTCCAATCCTTTTTCCAATTTCCCTGGTATCATACTTTCCTTTGTAATTAGGATTTTTGAAAAACATTTTTTTACTATAGAATTTTTTGAATCATCTAGCAAACTAGACTATTTCTTCATCACTATCTGAGGCGACTTCATCACTGCTTGAGCTTTCAATAGTAGCTTGAACTGTCTCTTTGGCTTTACTTTTGGATTCAGTTGTCTTGAAAGCTACAAACATTCATTTTGGTTCATCCTCATCTTGATTTACCTTTAACTATTTTTCATACGTCATTAATTTTCCAATCAATTCCTTAACTGGAATCTTATCAATATCACATGATTCTCTAATAGACACAAATGTTCCACACCATTTTCTGGTAAGCATCGCAGAATCCACATGATCTGCTCTTTGTCCATTACTTCTCTTCCTAAAGAAATCATGGTATTCACAATTTCATTGAACCTGAGATACATATCAGAAATTGACTCATCAGGATTCATTATAAAGTTATCGTATTTGATAGTATGAGTATTTAATCGCATTTCATTAACATTAGAGGTTCCTTCATGAGAAATAGATAGAGTATCCCAAATTTCATGTGCAGTTTTATAAGCTGAGATACGGTTAAACTCTTCATATCCTAGTGCATAGTACAGAGCAATCATTGCTTTACAATTATTGTTATAGGTAGTCGTGGTAGGTTCATCCCAAGTGTTTCTTGAAATTTTAGGTATAGCATATTTACATTAAATAGCAGTCCATATTTCAAATCCCATACTTTCTAGATGTATTTTCATTTTAATCTTCCACTAAGCATAGTTAGGTCCATTAAATAAAGGTGTTCTATTGGTAGCATCCCCTTCCAATCTATTTTCCATGATAAATATTTCAAAGAGATAAAAATTTATAAATAACATAAATTTTAAGATCTTTTAAACACAACTATAATCACAGTTGACACAATTTGAAAGAAAAAAATTGAATAATAACTTTCAAACAATTTCCTCTGATACCAAATATCGGTCAGAGTAGATGACTCAAGAGGGGGGTGAGTTGAGTCTCTATAAAAATTTCTGTTAAAAAGGTTCTTTAAAAAATAATATCCCCCTATGAAAATAAAAACAAATTCATTTTGTAGTGAATTTATAAAAGTCTTGAAAGTTCAATTTAGTTCTCAGAATATTGATTAGTTCTCATCTTTACCAGTCTATATATTACTAAAACATTCAAAACAAACCTACTAATTCAAAATAGATGTAAACACTAGATAAACTAACTATCAAAGTTCATTTTATCTTAATGTGAAATGAATTAAACATAACAAAAACATCGCAGTGGATAAAACAAGAGGTTCAGTCTCAAGCTGAGACTTAGTCCTCTCCACTTGGTGATCACCTGAAACCAGGAAGTTTATATAAATAAACTTTTTATCCACATCCTAGATTGAGGTTTACAATAACACACAAGGTTTTCCAGGTCACACTTGACCTCTACCACAGTTATTCATTGGAAAAACTACCAAACAGATCGCACTGGATCTCTTCCATATTCCTACGTGGGATATAAGTGTAAGAAAGGATTTAGATTGAGGTTATTTTAGTATTCTCCAGTTATTCTCAAGAGACAGTGTGTGTGATACAAATAGATATACACACTACTCAAATAGTAACTACAATATCACACATAACTATGAAAAAGAATAGGGTTTAGAAAACTCTATGTGTTGTGCAGTAAAACTTTGTACTCAATGGATGTAGATAAAAATGATATTTGAGTCCTCTTCTGAAGTTGTATTTAGAATAGAGTGTCGCAGTTTATGTAATCCAGCTTCTAGGTGTGAAAAGGTTCTAATATTTAATGTCTCGATGTACAGTGAGCTTCATCGGAATTTTTATTGTTAGAAACTTCTTATAATCTCAAGCTTTGAGTTCCTCTATTTGCGTATTCGCACAGTCTATATTTTAGCATGTTCTTCGCACTAGAACCTTTTAAGTTGGAGATGAAGTCCTTTTATACTTCAAAGTCCTCTAGGTATGAAGATCTCCCCATGTGCATGTACCTCGTACTCTCTACAGATAGTCCTACAGAAAACATTAAATAACGTCAAAAACATTAATTTGTCTAAATATGATAGTTAGAAATAAACTTCAATTAATAAAATTGAAATAGTTATTAATGACTATAGGTGAGTCATCTTTGGTGTGTCATCATCGGTCTGTCAACTTCAGTGTGTCATCTTCGGTGTGTGAACTTCGGTGTGTTAGCATCATTCTATCAACTTCAGTGTTTCATCTTCAGTGTGTCAAATTTGGTGTGTTAGCATCGGTCTGTCAACTTCGGTGTGTCATCTTTATCCTCTCAACTTCGATGTGTTAGCATCAGTCTTTAAACTTCAGTGTGTCATCTTCGGCCTCTCAACTTCGGTGTGTTAGCATTGGTGTGTCGAACATACCATCGGTGCCATGGAATCTAAAAAGGTTATGAATTGTCTGTCTTACACAAATCATTACAAGACTAAGTGTTATCCAAAAATACATGTTCAAAGACACATGTAAACATATGTACTCATAAATATAGGTTATTGACTTATGGAAATATATTTTTCTGTATGAAATAATTGATTTATATAGAGATATTAAAATGGCATGAGAAAGTAGAATCTATTTATTGACATTATTTGTTATTATGAAAACTACAATATCATAGAGGGTCCAAAATAAAATATTTTCATCCTTGAAACTCATTAAAATGTAACTTCTTTATAACTAGGGGAAAGGAAACAAAATAAGTATGATCCCAAATGTGTATTAATAGATACGTACATCATAAGATATCATTAGTGAAAAAGACATAATCTATATGGTAAGGTTTATAAATGAAAATACATTACATTTAATCTACAATTTGGGCCCAAGAAGAATATGTGGATAGTATCAATGCATTAATATCACTGATAATAATATATAAATTATCAATGAAAGAAATGAATAATATTGGATGACATGATCTCATATTTCATGATATCTATTCCATCATACATTACACAAAATTAGATAAAAATATTGTTAAAAAACCATTTAACTTTTCCAACTGGTTTTTCTCATTAGAACTTTGTATGTATCGAGGGGATATATAATTTTGGGCCCCACCTATCACTACACATATAATGCATTGCACAAATATAAAATAATCAATTTAATTCATGAAATATATACTGTATCAAAAAAATATTTTTATTGATTAAATGCTATGGATTCATAAATAATTCCCTAGTAAGATAAGTAATCTTAAATATGACACCATTTATAGATATGGTATACAATTTAGGAAATAATAATATACATCATACAAAGAATATGGATATTTAACTGAAATGGAATATCTAATTATCACAAGTAAATGTTTTAAAGGATGGTATCATTAAAATAGATATGCAATGGCAAATAACAAAAATAAAGGGCTCTTGTAATTGATGAATATAAATTCCATTAAAATATAATTAAACCAATGTTGATGAAAATAACTTATCCATTTTTTGGAATCGATTATTTAAAAAACTACATAATTAAAAAGTAAAACATTTTCTTTAAAAATAAAATTTTAAACATGTAAAGAAATCTTTAAAGAAAATATTATTAATGATGGTGGAAGGAAAAGTCACAAAGTACATCATTCAAAAAAAACAAAAAATATTCCTTTCAAATGTTTTTTTAAAAATACATAGATGTTTAACAATAAAGGTTGATAAATCATTATAAAAGAGTAAAAACATTTTTTAAAACTTTTTAGATAAAATATTGGTATAAATAGAATATATATCCTATCAAAAGAGAAATAAGATTGGATTTTCTTTTAAACATTTCTTTTCATGATTCGTGTTATGAATATAGAAAAAGTTAGAAGAAAATATGTAAACATAAAATGAACTATAGCCATAATGAATAAATATATATTCATTTTAATGACCTCAAACAGAATTTATATATTCCACATAAAAATAAAGTGATTTGTAATAAAAAAAATATGCCTCAATGGAGTTTAAACTGAGATAAAGTTCCATACCACATGTCCAACTTATCACATAGGTAATCTAAACTCATGTATAATAAATTTAAATTTGTTATAATTACATGAAATTACCTGATTCATATCTATTATATCAAATTTTATTTATTTATTACATTTTATTACCAATTTTTTAATACTATTTTTTATTATCATTGTTTCGAGTTTCAAATACATTGTTTTCAAGTATGTTTCGATTTGGTACTTGAGGTACCTGAAACTTTATTATTGTTTAATAATCTATATAATGTTGTTAATGGTATAAATACCATTTAAATTTTATAAATAGATATTTAGAGTCATCCATAAAATATATGTACAGAAAAATGAATTGCACCGTTCATTGAGATGGTAGGCCATACGTATGTTTGAGCACTAAAAAAGAATGGTGAATAATAATTAATCCTTTAAAAATAATAATTATATCATATATATTATATATACAATATATATTAACTAAATATATATTTATTATATCTATGTAAAACATAAATGAAAAACTGATCACATCGCTTTATGGAGGTGGTAGTCCACATGTATGCATGATAGACGTTATCATTTTACAAATGATTCGAAGGTAAGAAGTTATATATGATATTATTGCTAAAAAATAATATTTTTTTAATAGATATAATAAATAATAATAGTTCCATATTCATAACTATCCATATAAAATGGTGATGAAAAATTAATTACGCCATTATGTTGAGACGATAAGTCGTACGTAAGAACGAGAGGTGTTTTCACTATTCATAGGATAGAAAAGAGGAAGAATATGGTTATACCATTATTATAATACCATATAAGAATATTGGTGATACTATATTAAATATATTAGTATCGGTATAACACTTTATGAAGAAGTATAAAAGAAATAATCTTGAGGGTCTCGGTAAAGATGACCCTCTCTTCTTCGGTAAACTTCCTTTGGATATCATATTAAATGGCCTATGGTAGGTATTTTGAAATGAAAATAACCTATAGAACATATATAAGTATTTTTATAATAGGAATGGGTAGGTTGTTTCCAATCTACATGGATCAATGTGCTGTAAATAGGTGAGGGGGGAGGTACCCTTTTATAATGGAGGTGAGGGGCTCTTTTGGAATATCTTAAATTATTGATTCATAATAAACTAATTATCAAGAAAAATACATAAAAATTGACATAGATATATACATAGGTCATGATGTGGTAAATATATCATTAATAAATACAATTTGGATAGGTTTTTGTGGTGTTTTAATCCTTCTCTTTTTGATTAACCCCTTAATTAACCTAATTTAACATTAATCATCATAACATATTTTTCACTTTTAAGGAGTTATAATTTTACATATAAGAAACATATTTACTCATAAATGGAAAAGGTATGAAATATTAAACTATATAATATCCACTTTTCCAAAATAAATATTTATTATTATTTTTAAAAAATCAATAAAGAATTAATTTGGTAAATTATCGTTAATGTAAATTATGACACTATTAATTTATTTTCACCTTAAATACACCAATAAAAATGTGGAATTAAAAAAATAATTATTTAAAACCTCTATAATATGTGATAATTATGTCTAAAAATCATGGGACACATTAAATAATTCTAATAATTCAACCTTTAGTATTTTGATAATCATTTATTTTATTTTTTTGTTAATTAAATAAATATTGTATTAGTGTTTCACAAGTACGTAAGGTAATTATATAATTTTTGAAAATCAGAAATAATTTTTTATCAATATAATAATATCATTAATATAAAAATAGACATTTAGTTTCATTCATATCTATATTTTTTACCTTTTGGATGCATAATAGATATTTAAAACTAAGTAAGATACGTTTTGTAACTTTCATTGATTTAAATATGATATTAGTCATTTTCCTAGAGAAGGGTCTTTTATACATATAAATTTAGTGGATAAGATGATAAATGAATAATTACCTTATTAAAATAATAGTTAAGATGAAATATTATGACCATATCACTAGGTTTTAACCATGATTAACCTAATTTACCCTTTCTATGGTAATAAATTCTTCCTAAGTTACTATTCATATTAACCAAAAATAAAAGGGTCTATTTACCAAATTTAAATAAAACAATTCCAAATATGGACTCAATTTTATTAAATTATATACCTGTAATTTTCATATATTAAATTTAAAATAAATGTGCAAAATGTGATGAAAATTAGTTTTTCTTAAAAAATCATTTTATGTATAAAACGTTTTTCATACTAAATTAAAAATTAAATTGATTATAATGAAATTAGTTGGGTTAATAATTATATAATAGAAATAATTTTATTTTGAAATATTTTTTTAAAATTTTATTTTTAAAATTCTTAATACAAAAAATAGTTTTCAGTAAAAATCATTAGTTTTCACAATTGATTGGAAAATTGTGCTTTTAAGAAAAAAATCTCAAAAATCACACAAATATAATTTTGATAAACTAATTTAAAAAATGACATTATTTTTATAAAATAAAATTTATAAATATTTTTTAAAATAATTACAATATTTTCTCTAGAAAAGATATAAAAGTCATTTTTGAATAAAATTTACTTCTGAAGCATAAAAAAACTTTAACGAAAGTTGAGAACTTATCTCATAAGAATTAATCAATGAATTTTTATTTGTATTTACTTTATATATATTTCATAACTTTTTTAATACTATTCATACCATCTAATTCATTGGATAGGATATATTATTGATATTTAAATAATTATTTTTTATGGCTCTCTTAGGATCTGTGTTGCGCATCGTATACACTATCAAACATAGTGATATTTTAAAATATCTATGTACTACACACATGTCATTCGGGACTATTCTATTCACTATTCATATATCACTTCGATATAATGATAATTTTTTGTGTTCATTTTTAAATAGTTCGAAAATCTATATATGAGAATTTAAATTGAGTTCATGTCTTTCCAAGAGTTTAAATGATTTTATGTATCCAAAACATTTTAATCATAAGAATTGGTCATTGAGTGTAAATATTATTATACATTGATGTGTTCATTAAGTGTTTTTATTGGACATGATAAAATTAATTGGTTTAATTTAATTTTATGATCATTTATGCATTCATGAATATTATTCATTACAAAATATCATTATTAGGATCATATATAATCATAGAATGATTCTCCATAACCACCCATGAAAGTGGTAAATGTTGTTGAAAAACAATATCCTTATATATAGTTAGTTATACAAACCATTATAGTTTATATATAGTGTTTCTAAGTCCATATATATTTTATCATTAAAGAATAATATAAATGTTTTATTTTATTCAATTAAACAATAATTATACATTAATAAAAAATTGAAACTAAACATTTAAAGAGTGGTGAAAATTGAAATTTATCATCCAGGGAGGTGGAGATCCAATCATAATGTTGGTGATGTTTCATTTTAGAATATATTAGATGCAATGGTACAATGAACATTCCCTTAATGTAATAAAACTTTACTAAACTAATAATGTTTATTTCATTATATCTTGATGGGTAAATAGGATATTTAGGGGTATTATAAGAATAAAATTCCAAATAGTTTGGTTGGGAAAAATTACCTATTTAGTTGGAAGTCCTCCATTGATATGTAACTCAAGATTCAATGACTTGTATTTTATGAAGAATTAAACCTCTATAAAATGGATAAGAAATTTTAGGGTGATAATTTAGTATAAATTTTTTATGTTCAGAATATGAAGGTGTGAAGAGAAGTTGGGTGGTGAGGGGTGGTATTTTTAAGAAGATAGCTGTGTTTTAGGGTTAGAACATAATGAAATTTATTTTCTCTCATGCTTATAAATATTGTTTATTCCTTTTAATAATTATAGTAATTTGTATATCTGATTTACATTGTCTGTGAAGTAATTAATCATGAACTAAACATATATTGAAATTAAAGTTTTTTTATATATTCCACTATATACCTACATATTTGTTTGATTATGAAACATAAACAAACAACACCCTTACCAAATTTCCACAAGATGACTATAAAAATGAAATTTATTTTTTACAAAATATATTTCAAGACTAGAAAAGTTTAATATTTTCTTATTGTATGAACATGTTTTATTAAATAATATAATATATGATTTACTAAAAATTCTTTATATTACTAATATTATGTTACAATAAATAAGAAATTATTTTATGGTATATTGAAACTTATATTTAATTATTTAATTTATGGTAACCATTTTATAAAAGTTTAGTTCATCAATTATCTTATTGGTGATTTTATTATTCTAATAGTAATTTCATTATTCTAATAGTATGGTTTTTATTCAAATAGTTTTTTTACTATTTCAACATTCATATAATTTTACAAAACCTAAAAATACCCCTTATTTATATCATTATTCATTCACTCAATATCCTCTCAAGGTTATTTACATCACATTTATTATATTCAAATATTGTTTCTCATAGTTTTTTTTCTTTTTACGGTGTTATTCATATAGGTGAAAATTTGAAAAGACCACAGTGCACTATAATTTCAAATTATATTTCTTTTATTTAGTTTTTTTATTGTACTACTGTAAATTTTTCTATTTTATAGAGTGTGATTATACTTCACATGTAATGTTCTAAATTACTATTTATAGTCGTTATAGTTAACTTAATTCTATTTTTGATTTTAACTTCTATTATTAAATTGATTAACATGTGTTGTAATATTATAAATATAGTAGAAAATCTATTCATGAATCTTGTCTTAAATATTTTCACCAAAAAAATATTGGGGTAAACTTAAATCCATAGAAAATGTGGTTAATTATTCATTATATCTTCCTCATACCCCAATTTATCTTCCTATAACATTTGATTCCCCAAAATTATATTCACCTAATGAATTTTCTAATTCAAAAAAAATTTATCTCCACTATCAAGAGTATGAATATACTATATATTATAGGAAAATTCAATAATTAGGTCAAATTATTTAGTGGTGAGTACATGTGTTGGTTTTTAGGTTATACATCCTTAACAATGGGACAAGGAAGGAAAATTACACTTTAGAGAGGTATGGTGTCATAACCAAATGATAAGACATGAGTCTAGAGCATTCCAAAATATCAAAAAGTATAATATTCCTTGGAATTAGCTTCCCCTTATTACCAAACCTTTTAGATACCTTTTAAAATACATGACCTCCTACATGAAATAATTAATATTTCTTATTATTATTTTCATAGTTTTTTCCTCTTATTTGATCCATTTAGATATGATTTTTTTTTTGATCATACCTTTTTAGTTGTATACTCAATGAGTTCTAAACTAACTAACATTATTTCCCAGAATTCAGATTAAAAATTTGGAGTATAAAAACTTTTCCCATATAGTTCCATTTGAATGTGTAAATAAAATCTACTATTATAGGAAAATTTCACCATATGTAGATATTGGTTTCATATTACTTAGAATTCAGGTGAGCATGACATTTAAAAATTCTCTAAAGTTTGAATAGTTTTTTTATTCTACCCACCAGTGTTTGGATGATAGGTAGAGGTTAGATATATCCCAATGCATAGTTATTTTTAAAGACTAATCTTGAATTTTAATGTGAAATTAGGGTCATGATTCGATATAATGAACATAGGTATATAATGAATCCTAATAAATTCATTAATATTTAATTTTGATTTCCATAGTCAAGATCCTCCCTTATTTATAGGAAATCTGAATAATTTTTAAGGAGATCCATACAAAAATATATTTCATTATTCCCATTAGATATCTTAGGAATCCCAATAACAATGTTAATTTTAATATTACCTTATTTCCACATTTGTATAGGGAGAGGATTCGTGGATAGCTTTGAATGTTTTCTCTAAACTATTATTTTGTTGAATATCAGGAATCCAGATATGTTGTCTGCAGTTTTCCATATTATATTATTCCATCAAAAATGTTCTCTTAAATCCTTATACATCATAGTACTACTAGAATGGATAGATGAATTTTATCTACGAGCATAATTTACATATTCCATCTCTTAATTTCTCACTAATATTATAAATAACCTCTTTAAAAGTTTAAAAAAATCTATATATTTGGAGTCCTTATGTCTCCCAGCATCTTTGACTTTAATGTTACTATAAAAATCTATTTTATCTAGTATAATATTATTTATCTTCTCTAGAAATTTATATTATTAAATTAATTGTAAAATTAATGATGGTTTCTATTTCCTAATAATTTTTATTGTGATAATTACTAGATCAATATTATTGGATCCTATTTTATCCTTATCATGGATACAATTCTATGATCCTTTCTATTTAATGCACCATCTATATGTGTTTCATTCACATGGTGGTAGTGTATTTCAAATTCATAGTATATAAATAGTTATAACTATATAATTTTCTATTTTGAGAACTTTATAAATGAATATATAATTAAAACCCATTAAATAATTGAGTATATATATATCACATATTTCCTTATAAATATTACATCTCTAAATCATCAAGGAAATGATTATAGCTTCCATATCAAGATCATGAGTTAGATACGTTTGTTTAGGGTCATTAATTACCATGATGTGTAAGTGAAAACTATATCATTTTTCATTAGTAAACACCTTAGTCTTTCAAATAAGAAATCATAATATATTACAAATACTTCCTTCCATGATCATAATTTTAATACATGTTCATTTATTAATCTCATATTTATTTCCTCAAAACATTATTCTAATTCCATTACCAATGTGAATTTGAAAACTTTAGATATCAATAAATTCAATTAGTTAGCTAATCAAGATGTTTTTAAAACAAATCATTGATAGTAACTAGATTTGTATGGATAGAATGTATCTTCATTATATTTATATATATATACCGATATTTTAACACCTTGATCTTTTAAGATCCATCATATATTCCATACTTAGATATAATTTTTAAATTAAGTGAAACTTGTTGAATAAAAAACTCATAATTACTAAATTTTACTTATTGTTCCTTATCTTTTAAAGTCTTTAGAACAATTCCAAAATTATTTTCATGTTATTCATTAAATTTAGTTTATATGAATATATCATTAATAAATACAAAACTAAATTTATCAAGATAATTTATTATAATCTATTCCTCATATCCATTAACATAAAGTGTGTGTTTTTTAACCCCAAGATGAATCAATATGTTATCATAAATCCCAGACGTTGTTTGAGTAACCATATTATTATATCATCCTAATTAACTATTAGTTATTGATAACCCTAACAAAGGTAAATATTATATATGTGTTGATTTCCTTTAGTTTAATGAAATAGAACATCATTACATAGAATATAATACTTCTTCTGAAAATAGTGGAATCTATATCCCTATAATTGGTTAATAGTATATTAGACCCATCATTTCTCTTTAAAAATGGGACAAGTTATATCATGGTTAGACACTGCGATATATGAATTATTTATCAATCAGATCATATATTTTATTTTTAACTTAGATTAGTTCTACTTGATATTTTTATTAGGGTGTCTTGCATGTATATTTTACATCAAGGATTATATCAATAGAGAATTAAATTTCATAGTTAGATATATATCAAAGTATATTGGATTATCTACAAGCATGATGTAGCTCTCGGTAGAGCTTCCTTCATCATCTATGGTTTTTGTCGCCGCATTTCCCCACCTCCCCCCTATCGTTTTTGGTTCCTCCATCAGCACTGTCTTGATTGGGAGACCTATCAACGAAGCTTCTCCATTTATCATCCTCCATGGACAGCGTCCACCACCACCATCTTATCTCCTCCATGATTTTCCCTTTTCCCGATCTGTTGAAGCTTCATGTTTTTCTAGTCCGCATATTTGAGTTGGTATCAGTGTCGAGGGATTCAAAGGGCTTTAGAAATCAGAGGTGACGTTTTGGGATCAATTCTTTATCGCACGGGATTGCTTATTGATTTCGAATTTTTAGAGTTGTATTGGTTTGTAAGCAGGCAAGTCGGCATCCTTCAGAATGCACAGGATCATCGCCTGCATGTTTGTGGGTAGTCGTGATGTGGAACAGTCACTGGCGCAAACACAGATGACAGTGGTTCAACCTAGGATGATTTCTTGGCACCGTCTTGTCCTACTCCTCTCTAGTTTTCTGTAGGCTTGTTGCAGTGCGGACATTTGGGTTTCGTGTGAGTTGAAACGTGGTAGGGTTATCTTTGACTACTATTTCAGTATGTAGACACGGATGGTGGATACAGGAATGCTCGGTGTTGGTGGTGCTTCTCCTCACCAGTTGGCTTCTCCTTCCTTTCTAGTTTGTTTTGTGGTTCTACCTTTTGTTATGCCTTGATGGTCATGCTTCTCCTTGGTTTCCTCTGCCATTTCCTCAACCTCCTTCACGTATAACCCCGTCTTTGTTGGGTGTGATGGATTTCATGATGTTTTGGATCGTGTTAGTGGATTTGGTGAAGTTGTATCTGTTGGGGTATTGTTTTGGCATGGTGGAGTTGGCTCGATGATTTTGTTGTGCAGTTTAGCGGGTCTGGTCCTCAGTATTGCGTCCATGGTAGTTTTGCGGGTCAGTTTGGTTAGCCTTTTTCCCTGGTTCACACTTTTCCTCAAAGTGAATTTGGTTTTTTTGTTTAGTTTTTCTATTAGGCAGGTCTTGACTTGGGTGTGGTTCTAAGCCGGACCTGCTTATGGTTCCTTTTTCTTGTTCTTCCCTTTCCTTTTTTGGTTCTTACTAACCCAAAAAGTGAATTTTTTGAAAAATCAAAAAAAAAGTTTCATCCATGTATATAGCTAAGTAATTCATTAATAAATACATCAATAAAGTATTTTTAAAAAAGATAAATCCTATATTCGTAGGATACACGTATCTTTAAAATAATGACTTTTTTCATCTTATTTTCAAAAAAATTTATTAAGACCAGCAACTAGATGTTGTTCCCAATAATACTTAGTCAATTAATTTTCTCCTCTAAAAACAACTTATTATATGAAGACATAAAAAATTATAACATCATTTTTTTCAATAATAAATTCTTTCATTATATGTTGGGAGCTAATTTATCCCATTATTTTTGTCAAAGTCAAGAATTAGTATAATAATTAGGTATCCAATAAGACATTATCTTTATAATTTTGTAAAGATATCCCAATATATTTTTTTAAAATTTATATTTCCATGAATATTTTTTAAAAAAACTCCTTCATTAATGTATCCAGGAATTAATTAATACTCATATCAGACATGAAAGATAAAAATTCGTTCATAGATTCAAAATAAAATATCGTATTATCTATCTTTGAGTTTGTTATGATATTAAATGATATCATTTCATTTGGAGTCTTAGTATCTGGTTTCATAATTTTATAAGCCTGAAATAGAACCCTTGGACTCCAATATTTTAAATTTCATTAATTCTTGTGTCATTAATTAGAATAACTCTCTATATCCTTACAACTGAGGAATTAGAAATTAGTGGATTCTAGCATACACTTTTCCTCTCATGTTGATTGACTATGTCTAAAACTTATAACAAACTCGCATCACATTCAATAATAAATAGTTTTTATCCTACCTTAATTATTTACTTTGGTAGTAGAAAATCTGTTAAACACCCTTTTCTATGGAACACAAGTCACATTCCTTGCTTAGATGGCATAATTAAAGTGAGGATAAAAAAGTATATTTTATTATAAAGAAGATTCTAGTGGGTTATACATGTGCCACATGATTTCTCACACATAGAGTGATATGGATCCCTTAAAAATGTTTCCCAATATAGTGACATAGTGGTGAGAACCTCCTACTAGTATTATGATATATATTCCATTTGTTATTAATGAAAATGTGTTTCATAAATTTAAAAACCATTTTTGGGTCATTTCGAAACTTTTTAATCTTATAAAATACCATCTATAGGATAATTCTCATACCTATGACATAGTTCATTTTATTGGATTCAATTTTATTTCATCTATATAAAAAATATTATTAATCAAATTTTATTTCACTTTTAAAATTAACACTATTTTAATATGAATAAAAAATATACAATTGAAAATTAACATGATGGATGCTTTTATGAAATTCCTTTATAGATGTACAAAGACTTTACAATAGTCTAAATCATTTATAGTCAAAAATCATTTTTTAATCTATGGATAAACCCCTTTATGAGGACATAAAACATTATCTTATTACCATAATTGGTGGACGTGAAATAGTAATACTTCTCAGTTATATGATGCCTTCAGGTTCAAAATTCATTAATGGAGAACTATTGTGATTTCTTGGAGAAAATATTCTAACATCAAAAATGTTATCATTCATGGATATCTGATTTAGATTAATCATAGAAATATGTTCTATTCCTTAGAATATAATTTTTAAATATTTTTTATTATATTATAGTCCCTTTATCCCTTTTTAATTCTATATTTTTTATAGTTATCTGATATTGATTCTTCATGTCTATATTCTTTATATATGACAACCTTTTCTGGGAATTTTTTTTCTATAAATTAAATAATTCAATTTAAGAAAAAGTTGCTTTACATCCTCTATATGATAAATTTTGAGGTAATGGTAACTGTGTATATACTTCATGGTAATATCCTCTTTCACATTGAATCCTTCATGGAATATTTCTAAAAAACCCTTATCAAAGGACTCTCATAAATTTCCCTTTATTAAGGGTACCCATGAGTCCTACTTTAAAAAAGATAGTCGTCAACCCTACTTCATGAAGGACACCTAATAATCCCACTTTATGTAGGGATACTCACATTAATCCCTTCACATGATTCCTTTAACCTAGTTCCAAATAAAACCAATACCCTTCACATAACAAACCCATTATTGGTAAATTTTGGAGTTCCTAAGGTTCATTCAAGCCCCTTCCTAATGGTATACTTCCATAGAGTATTTGTTCCATTCATTGAAACTTCATGATGTAACCCAATTATGGGTGGTCGAGCCTCTCTCATGCCAATTAATTAACTTATATCATCTATCTAGGATAAATTTTCCCAGATGACTTCACTTTAGATCATTATATTGGGTCATTTGAATGAATAGACTAAATATGTTAGGGGTGTCTTACTAGGTGTAATCCCAAACTATACCTTGTCATGTTTAGTTTCCAAAATAAATGATTCACTATAATGGGTTTCCCACTATTTAATCCAAACTAAATCAATTCTTATCACCCTTTTCGTGATATAAAAATACTTACCACATGATATTAAACTTCATTGATTGATCCCCACATATGAAATTTAGTTGTTAAACCCAAAATACAATATTTTTTATTCCAACATGAGCAAGATAAATTGGAAACCACATGGTGGTTCAATCTCAACATCACCACTTTAACACTTCCCCTTAGAGGGAGACCCTTAATGCCTATATTAGATTCGTATATAGCATAAAACTTTTGATAGTGTCACCATTTAATTTTAAACAATGGAATCCCTTATTTTGTGAAAATAAGTGGACTAAAATTACATATACTTATGAGTATAGAATAATTTTTCCTTATGTGAAAATTATAATAAACATTTTTTAAATGAGACAGGGACACCTATATTGTTAAGATCATGATTCATTTAATTATGAGATAGAAATTCAAATAGTGAATATCTAAGGATTACTCTAATTATGAGCAAGTGATACCTCTCATGATGATCCAGGGATGCCTTTACTGAAGACCCCAGGAGGCCTCTGGTCATGATATAGGGATACCTCTACTGAAATTCTAAGGACTCCTTTGCTGATGACCCAAGTTTTCCTCTACTGGTGACCATGATATGACTCTTAAAGGGATCCAAGGATTCCTCTACTGAAAAAATAGGGATTCATTAGGTGATTAGTTAGTGATGCCTCGGTTAAGATTCAGGGGTAACTTATGTGATGATAATAATATACCCTATGTGATGTGTATAGGATTACCCAATATTCATTATGTGATGGAAATAATATATCATCTGGATCTATAATAAGGAATAAAAGGTGGCCTTATATTGGGCCTAAGACCAAAGTATACCCTCCCCTATTTGGTTGCAAATAAAAAAGAGGAACCAGAAAGAGTTTGTTATATATAATTCATCACCAGACATTAATAGAAATCGTTCACATGCAGTTCTATTCAAAATTATGTTAAATTAAATTATATAATTTATGGATTCGTAACCATAAAAGGTACCAATTTTATCTTTTTCACATGACCCCAAAAATTAGTACATTCCAATTAAGTTTGCCTAGACTACATTGGTTCTAATTCCATTCAAAATAATACATTATAAGCCCCACTCCCAGTCCCTATCGCAACTCTAAAACACCTATTACTTCCTTTAATCAGTTTTAAAAACCTCTCTAATAGGTGATAAACCCTGGAGTTCCTATGCATATGGTTCCAAAATAGAGGGTAACTATATCCACAGATCAAATAGAATCTAATATAATTTCCTTATACAGTTTCATTTTGAAATATTGTTTCTAGTTAGTAAATTGATTAATGATAACTTGTATTATGACTGGAAAGGATTAATGAATATGAACTAAATATATATATGAGTCTCCAATAATAATAAATAATTCCCCTTTATTGTTTGTGGTGATCCCACCCTCCCATCCTCTCAAACAGTTCAAAGTATAAAGTGTTAGGGGTAAAGTCCTTATGACCATATTCCTTGGTAAAATTGGTCTACATCCACTCAAAATGTAATGGGAGAGTTGGTTCATTTGAAACATAATGGTTAACCTAAAATTAATCCTTAATCAACAAATAAGGTTATTAACCACGTATCTCTTTTATTGATACTACACTAATGTGTTTCTTGTTCACTACTTCAGAATACAAATGGTTTACAAATTGATGATACCATGAGGATTCAACCTCTAATATATCTGGGGTTTATCATAAAGTAATTAGGGTTTTCATGAACATTTATCCCATTAAATCTCAATAATATACTATTTTAATTGCAATACATGACTCAAAATCAAGGCATTGGCCTATATTGTCACCAACCTAGAGATTCCAATTCTACTTTATTAAGGCCCTAGTATGAGAATACCATTTTCAAATCTTAGTCATGGATCATACATGTCCCATGACAGTCTCCTAGAGACAAATACCCAATTATATTATTATTTATATTGATCCATAAAGAATTAGGTGGCCCATGTTACCACATCCAACCACTTCAAGATCTTGTCCCTGGATCAATGTGAAAGATACCTCCATTACACTAGGGAGTAATATTTGGATTCCCACCAAGTCCAAAAATATCCTAGGAGCAACCATAGAGGGATCATTCTCACTGTGTACATCACCGCTAATGTGAGACCCTAATTAGAAAAAAAATTATACATGATGTTGTTTCATCCCTGATCATCTAAACTATTAAATTCAAGAAGAGGGTATTTTTAAGGAAGATAACTAATACAAGTCATGAGTGAGTCCACATCAATATATATTCCAAAATCACTGAGTCTCATTGGCGTATCTCAACACTATCTTGGGGAAAACATCAAACCAAGATTATCCAAGATTCTCAAAATTCATTATGGTTGACCTTGTGGATGGATTCCATAGATCCCTCAGTAATGTGTAAAGGCATTATCTGAAATTTAGGTCCTTATATTGGTTTATTTCCACACCCAGAACTCAATAGAGTTTATACATTTGAAGTAATGAGATCTATTGATACGTCTATAACACACAAGAGGAACCTGCAACCCATAGTCGTGGGGGAATTTTTGCCATCATATTCATATATGGTAAAATGAATTGGAAGGAAATATAACTACATTATATTTCATGATTGGAAAATCTAGGAGATAGTGAATTAGGATCATTTTGTCATCAAGGAATGAGAGAATAAATCAGACATGACCCTGGTTTCACCTACATATCCAATTATAAGAATGTTTTCATCTCAACCTCCTTATATATTATGAAATTAGATTTTGGGGAAAAAAGGACAGAAGGGTTCCCAATGATTCTTCATTAAAGATATACATTCATGGACAATATGCCCCAAATATTCGGAAAATTGAAATGATGCCAATAAACATACTAATGAGAACCATCCTTCCAAACTGAAGAATGAGAATCATCCCACCAAATGAGTTAATGCTGAACTTCCTAAAAAATAAGAAAAAGGTCACTATCAAACCAAACAATAGAATTTTCATGTCCGATGAAATGTTTCTATGTTCACCATCATACTACTTGTTCCACTGGTAACTATCACACTAAACATGAGAACAAGTACCATAACACCAAATGAGTCAATGACCATTATCCTAACAAATGAGGAAGTGGGAACCATCCCAAAAATAGAATAATGATCACCATCCTACCAAAAAGATCAATGGCATGCATCTAACAATATGAGATAATCTACTAATAAGAAGCACCAGTTTTACTTAAAAAATTTATTTGAGTGAAAAACAGGAATGATAAGAAAGAAGAGTCTAATGAAAATGAATCCGCTATTTTCATCAATAAAATTGTATCAATCGCATTTGATTAGTTTATAACTAGTTCTGATTAATACACTTCTAACTAGGATGATTCCACACCAATACATTCACCTAATAATTTATTGGATTTTCTATCCTCTACACCAATAATTAATGAAAAATATATTTTTAATTCCTCCATTAACTTTAAATAAAAGATAATTAACCTCATTTATTCCTCAAAAAGAACATTGATATATCATTTTCTAGATATTAATTGAACATAAAAATATTGTGGTCTCTACCCAAACATCACTAGCCTTCCGACCATCATGAAATTGAGATTCAAGGGTTTTTTCATCTCTAATGCCTTTTGTCCCACTGAATCTATCAATACCATATCTATTGAGGAATGTATCACCTAATTACATTGAGAAATTTAAACTCCTAGGAACATAATTTCAAAAAAACATAAGGTATTTTTCCATATTGTGAATTTATAGTGTTCTACTATAGCTGTCCTATTTTCAATGAAATATCCTAACTCATAGTGCAATTGGAATTTTCCTATTATTCACCCCCTCATCATGTTCTTTTTTATCAATATTAATTATTTGTAGTCCCCAATATATCCCCAAGAAAATTATAGTTCTCTAGTATAGGGGTGGAAATATCACATTCACAAACATCAAAAGCTCCATCATCTTAACTTGAATTGATTGATATTAAGGAACTACTTCCAAGATATATCATTTAAAAATACCCACATGCCAATTAATTCGTATGCAGTAGAAATAAATATAGTTTTTGTCACCCATCTCTCAATGATAGGTGTATACAGGTATATTATTTTCCATAAATTAAATTTTCAAGGTATTTATGAACAACCATAATGAATAATTTTATTGTACTCATAATGATTAGAAGACCAAAGGTGACTTATTTTAGTGTTTACTCCAATTATTTCACCTACCATCAATTATTAGGGAATATAATCGAGAGATGAATCATGTTGAAGGCTTTGATTGAGTAGAAGATATATGAGATGATAATAGAGTATGTGTCCCCTAAATCAATACTTTTCCCATGTAAATAAAATATATAAAACATAGATTGATTAGGAAAGAATTAGGTTCACCCATCTCATCAAAATTGGAAAATGATCTATTAATTTCAAGATACATGAGGAAGTAGTTATGAAAGATCATTTATATTATTTTCCCTACTAATAAATTTTGGGATAAGTAATTGATGAATTATTTGTCGTTTAGGATTGGATCAATAAGAATATAGGTAAAGGATTGATTATGATAGAGAATACCAAGACACATGAAATGTGCACACAAATCATTATCATTCTAAAAAAGTCTAATTCCTAGAATACCATGTTGGATGAATTAATTCTTACCAGTATTATTTTAAACTATACAACAAAAATTCTTCACTGCATTACTTTAAATTATACAGTGAGAAGTCTTCACTATAATACATTAAACTACAAACATAAAGTACTCTCTATATAACACTAAAGTATTTTTGAAAAGTTCATTATTATATATCCTCAAACTATATGAAATCTACATCCTCACTAATGTACTTTAAACTAACATTTAAAAATTCCTTAGGGAATCAATTTGGACAGTACAATAAAAAATCACTATATTAATTTAAACTACATTGTGAAAATTCCAATCAATATAACTCTAAAATGGTAAGAAAATGCTCCCTATTTCAGAACACTAAACTGTATAAATGAGTTCCGTAAAACATGTCCATAAGTAGTGAAGTTTATAATCCATCCATTATGAAAATAAACAAATTAGGCTGGTCAATCATAAATATACTTAAATTGTGTACCCCCACCCCTACTCAAAGGAATGTTCTTCACGTGTTTTTATTATCATTGGGAAAGTAAAAATACATGTTGAAGTATAGAAATTATCTCACAAATTAAATGGTTTGTATAATAAATGAACAATATTTCCCATAATACTTCTCAATCCCTCACTCAATTTCTTGTGAGGTTCAACATACCCACCACATTAATCTGGTTCTATTCATATTTCCCGATACCCTATCTTTCATAAGATGGTGTAGATAAAAATTGTTCCAATTCATTTATTACTTCCACTCTTACACCTAACCAACATCATACCTTTGATTTCTAAGACATCATAACTTTGTTTTAAGATACTCCTCTCGGTTTCCCCCATCATAGTAATTAGTAACATGGTGATTGAATTGTCTGAAAATCCCCTTTTGAATGGCGAACAGCATAGTTTCCTTCTTGTCCCTAAGTAACCCACAGTGGATATTTCTTATCCTAGATTAATTTCCCCTTAATCCCCATTTTCTATTTTTGGATAGTTTGAGGGAGGTCCCACCATTACTAATGGTTGAACTATTATCATTATTCATCATTTCAATATATTTGACTCAAAATTTTGAAAATGTGATTTATGTCATCTATAATACTAATGATTAAATAAATTATAATTATCTATATTTTTTATATGATTATGTATTAAAAAATTAATATGGAGGCACTAAGATGCATGATCATGGACTTAATAACACTTTGTTCGGATATTGTACACCATAAACTATATACAATATAAGTCACAACTGCATGAATGTAAACAACATAACACGTAGTCCTTGTCACGTGATGTTAAACTATAATATATAAAATTACATCCCATGTCACTAAAAACTATTTACATTAGTCTATCCTACATGACCACAAACTACTTCAAAAGGTTTTTTCCATGTGACCCCAAACAAAATTTTCCCTTATATAAGAGATGAATCTATATAGGAATAACTTTTCTTTTAATCATAATTCAATTTTTATAGATATTCTATCCAATGATAATTTCATCATTAACCTAACCTATGATTAAAATTCTATCCTTTAGAGAACTAATTTTGGATTTATTCCTCCTACCCTAGGATATGTAGTGATTCTTGAGATCTTATCCCCGGACAATCCATAGCTACCATTTCCATACCCAATTTTTCTATAGTGATGAGGTCTTTCGTAATTCACATTGAGTTCTCACTACTCTTTCTCACAAGGGAATTGTTTCATTTCTCACTTCCTCACTTATAAATGATCAAAATATGTACTATGTGATTTCTATTATAAATTATGTGTTTCCTGAACCTTATTCCATTAGAATATATAATTATTCTCAGAACATATATCTTATTCCCAATTTCAAATTATGATTACATACCCACTTGGACTTGGTGACAAACCCTCATTCATTCAATTTGAGTTTCCCCACCTTACTATTCACTAGATCATATTTATCTTATTTTTCACATGAGAAGGATATATGAAAATCCCTTAATATAAAGGTAATTATTATATGAACTTATACTATATATAACCTAATCCCTTATCACATTATATGAAATGGAAAAACATTTATTTTAGCCTTCAAGGCCTTAAACTTCTTAAAGTGCTCCATTTTTTATAACCCATATTCCCTATAAGGTATCTAGATTGGTGTGAGGGTTTCTAGGATATATATTCTATATAATTTAGGATAAAATTTACTATTCCTATAGATATATGAATCTCATATCCTATGTAGATGTTATAGAATCTTTCCTAGAACCAATCTTATAACAAGATAAAAAATACACTTTTCCTATATATGATCTTGATCTGTATATAGAATATTTACTAGAAAATTGTGTTGTATGATTATTATTCCCTAAGGATACATAGTAACACAAGGATATACCTTCCTAGGATCAAGTTAATCATATATAAAATTATTTGGTCTAGGAATCATGACCTTAACACTATGTAAACATGTCTATTAGGATATATATATATATATATTGGAATGAGGGCCTCATTTAGGTTAACTGCTCCATTCCCTTACTTCCTTGTATACTACATTTACATTTGGTAAAATTTATACAACCATAAACTTTTTTCTCCCATCATGGTCTAAATTTCACATCCTTAACCTAAAAATCAAAAGACCTCCAAATTATTCGTAGGTTGAAAACCAATTAACGGTGGCCTTAGAATAATTGTGGTCCCCACTGACAATGATATTCGCTTTTATTATCTCAGAAAAAAATAGACCATAAAATTAAGGAATGTATAATGATTTTAGAGACTAAAATTTGGTCATAGGTTATGTAAATATATGATTTCTAGACCCATTTTAAATTGAAAATGTTATAGTAGCTTCCTTTCCACCTTCAAGTGTGCATTAGTTGTGTCGTGAGTTCTTTATCTTTCATGAAAAGTCTAATTGTCCACATTGAGTAACCCAATCATTTAAGTGATTATGTAATCATGAATTTCATTTATATACCTCTACCTTTATAATGTGTTCAATACATAGTGGAATCGGCTTTAGTTTGATCGAAACCTTATTGAATTACCTTTTCTATACAAACCTACTTCATATATTAGATTATTATATCATCCCCAAACCAATTCCTTTATTAGATATTCTCCTCTTTGAAACCCATTCCCTTGACTGAATCCTCTAGGTTTCCCCATTTGTAAAAATTGGTAATAAGGTGGTTAATAGTTCTGAATGGATCATGCTAATAATTATTGGTTAAATACATTGTTACCACTGAGCTACTAAATAATCCCTAGTAGGTGTTTTTAACCTAGAGGAAAGGATCCCATTAATGCCTACGAATTATTTATAGAAATGGTGTCAGTCTCCTGTGATGTCCCAAATTCCTCAAGTTGAGATACTCCCCTTGGAAATCCAAAAGCATTAGGTTGATATTATTCAATTTTAAAACCCCGAATTGGTATTTGGTCTTCATTATGTGACCCTAAAGTAAACAACAAATTGGTTTCAGCACTTTGAACTTTAACTATTTTCACCCATCCATGGGATATTCAATACTATTATTGGGTTCTCTATTAACCTTGTGTTATCTAACCCTTTCTAGATATATTATCCCTCGATTATGTTAACTATATAACCATAATCCCCATAAAAGTTTGTTCAAATATATTTGAACAAAAAATCATCTTCCTGGGGTCCATAACTTTGAACATAAATTAAATGCACATGTTATAATGATTTTATACATTAGTGAAATTTAAATTTCATTCACATTATTTAATCCATTACCATACATATAAATATATTAACAGGTATTTTGGTCATATATTTTATTCCATAACCACCAGTTTCACCAGCCCAACTTGTGTGACTTTAAATTACCCATGGATTGTGATATGGTAGTTATTACTAGTTTGAAAATACAGAAAGGGAATCCTAGAAAAATATTTAGTGTTCTCTCTCTAGGAGTACACTATACATAACCTAGGATGAATTTATGTGTTTTAAAATATTAAAATTCACAAAAAAATTATGTTAAAATACTATAATGGGAGAGTTGATAAATAGTTAAGTACTTCTAAATTATGTCATTCAATTAATAGATTAGTAAAAAATTGTTTTCAAATTAAAACTCATATGGATTATCGAGTCCACTGTTCAGACCTAGAAAATGTAAAACTGTGATTTCTTGGCCTATAACCCCATGAAGAAGTTAAATTACCCCAACATTCATCACAGATATCAATTTAAATAATTTTTTCGAGACCTAGTCCTTGTAACATGACCCAAAAATGTAAAACACATAGTCTATCCAACAATACATTATAAATTTTAGATATATTTACTCTATATAAAATTATTATCTAATTTATAAGCTTGATGTATGTAATAGTTCATGGAGTGTGAGTTTACCTGTTCATGTTTGGAGTTCTCTAATGACTATGCACTATTATAAAACAATTATATTTTCCCATGTGAATGAGTATGATATTCATGGAGACCTCCTATTAATACCTATGTGTGACATAATTTATATTATCATATGATATATAGTGATATTTATATCTCATATCTTATATCCATATGTAAATTTCACTATCATTATATTACCCTTACCATCCTTGTATTTTGGCATATGAATTTAGGTCATATTTCTCTCCATTAAGACAATGATAGGATGTTAAATGCCTTTTCATGATAATACCTCATAATGAATCTCAAATATTATAATAATGTATTACTCTTGAAAATACAAATGTCTGGATCCAATTATTCATCTTAGTGAAACCCAAATCCTTTATTTTATTATTCTTCTTTTTGAAATAAAAAATCCTTGAAAAACGAATTCCACTTGGTGGCCTAGATACCACGATTTGATAACATTTGTTTGGTGTCAATAATCCTTAAGTTTGAGACAACGTGTAATTGAACATCCACTATTTTTGTGCCCTATCAATAACCCTACCATTTGTTCCAATAATATGAAAATTCCCCTATATTACCTGAGAATAAAAATACTTTATTTCTAATTAAATTGAATTCCTTGGATGTGTGGTGGAATTTTTTGGAACTGAAAAATGTGTTTCGTGTAATTTTACATGGATTCCATGAGACATTCCTCACTTAGATGACATAAGACAAGGGATGATCTTGATGTGTATTTCTAAACAAAGAAGATGTAAATGAGATCTATATGTTTCATGTGATTTTCCTCATATCATGGGATGGAGATCCCTAAAAAAATTCCAAACCAATGACACATTTTTGAGAACCTACCATTGAGATTAGGTAATGTATTCTTTATATTATTGATTAATAGGGGTTTAAAACACATAAATCGATTTTCTATTGGTGATTCGTGTACTTTTTATCCTTTTAAATAAATTATATGGGAGATACAAGTATCCTAGGATATAGTTTGTTTAAATACTCTTGGATTTTCTTACATAAAAAGAACAAATGGGATTATTGACAAAAAATTATGATCCATTTATGTAATTATAAATTTTATAATGGAGAAAAAAATATCAAAAAAGAAGTTACCATTTATAAATATTTCATGAATTCCCTTTTAGGTGGTGTAAAGCATTCGTGGATGTGTATAACCTTCATTATTGGGAATTGTTTATGAATCCATGGTGAGATTCATTTGTGGAAGTGTAAAACCTTTACAATAAGACATCATTTGGGGTATTGGTATGGTAGAAATTCATGGAAACATGAATCCTTCGTAGTCTAAAGTTGTTGATGGAGAGTTGGCATGATTCATTTTTGGTCGCATTCTCCCATAACAGATATTGTGGTTTGTAAATCATTGACATAGATTCCTCCATGGTTGTGTACTCTCTTCACGAATGAATTCATTCATAAAGAATCAATGTAGAATCTTTCATGGTCGCATGATCTTATAATAGTTGGAGTTTTTTTGAAGTTGAGCGATGAAAATTCTTTGCGGTTATATGATTTTGGCACAACCTCCTTTTTAGAGAAGATTCTCTCTATAAATACTGAATGCAATTTAAGAAATGAAAACCTTACTTCTTATAAGACATGTTGTATGATAGTAAAGGAATCATATAATTATTTGGTGTTAATTTCCTCCCTTCTAAATGAATCTATCATAGAATAATCCTTTGAATCTCCTTTACTAAGGACTTCTATGAAGCCCACTTTTTGAAGGAAAAAATCAAAGGCTCATTACTGAAGAACTCATGTGAATGCCACTTAAAAAAGGGATCCTCGTTTAAATACCTTCTTGAGTATAATTTAACCCAATCCCTATTTAAACTAATACCCTTCTCATATAACTCTCATTATATTTTCTATGGGGGTTCATAAGGTTATTATAGGTATATTCCTAATGGTACCAGCCTGTAACATATTCAGTTTGTGCATGAAGTTCCTCATCTAGATTGATATATATATTTATTATATTTTTTAAAAGTAGTTGTTATTAAATTTCAATTTTTTTTGTATTGAAGAAGAATAAATTGTGTAATAGAATAAATTCCCACTCACTAAATACAAGTTGAGAAGGTGTTTTCTATACATATGGTTAATGCTGATTGGAGTTAGCTTCCATGGTTAATACATGGAAATGAAAAGTAAGAGCTAGATAATTTGGATTAAACCTCATAGCAAGGCAGGTGCGGAACCAGGCTAATCCTGGACCCCCAAAAATTTATTAATAAAAAGATTACACTGCAGACCAGGGAGGGGCAAGGTCAATCAACCCAAACCCAAAGACAATCCCCAAAAGAAAAGCAGAGAAAGGAAAACGACACAAAAAAACCAAGCACCGCAGTAGCATGAGCACCTCCCATCCAACAACACCAAATCCATCAACAGCAAATACTTCAAAAAAATCGAACAATAACAGTAGCAGTTGAACCATGCCCCCGACACCACCTCACAGAATTCTGCATCACCGGCGATCACCACCGGACCTCGCCTCCATACCAAACACGAAACCCAGATGCCTCGCCTCCAAACCAGCAACGCCGCCAAACCAGATTTCCGTCAAGACTTCATCGAATTCAATGAGGCAGAAACCCTCAGCACATCACAAAAACATCACCGACATACCGTGATACTCCCGGCGAGAACAACCGAAGAGGGGAAACCATAAAAACACCAAATACAGCACAACAGGCAACCAAACCACGTCAGAATCGATGGGATCTGGTCAAAACCATCACCAATCTCACCTCTTCCATAAGAAACACCAAAATATTACCACATACCTGAATGGATTCAATAGCACAACAAACACAAGACAAAAAGGCACGGAGCAAAACTCGTCACCGCCTTCCGAACCACGCCCGAAGACCAGATCCCCCCAAAACCCGAGAAGCCAACACAAAATGCAACGAAAGCCCCAAATCTCAACCCGCACCCTGCACCATCATCACAGCCCCTCAAATCCGGAGGAGGAAGCAATGATGGGAAGATCCGAGGATGTTGATGAGCCCACACGACAAGAGGTGATGATGCAAATGCGCGGAGCAAAGAGCCAAAGGAAGGTCAGCCAACGGGGGAGAGGAAGACGGCGGCGGGAGGGAACCCTAGCGCCGTAGAGCCCCTTACGGGCTCAAGGAAGTAAATGACTAATTATGATGATAGAAAGATCAATTTTCTATACTATTTCATATAAATAAAAAATATGGATATAGTGAATATATTTAGAATATATTATTAAAGGTGTTAAAACATAGATGATTCTAGAGTTTAAAAAAACATAATTTTGGATAAAAAATACTAGTGTAACTAAAGCTAAAGTCTCATGATTTCTGTATTAATAAACACTTGTATGAAAATTTTGACTCTAGTATTAAAGGATGGAACTAAAAATTAATGTAGGTTCTTTAAGATACTCTATATTTTGTATTTATGTCGTGAAATATACATTGATCATGAGTTAAATAAAATTATAATTACTCTAATAATTTCCAAATTCATTTAATGTCATTTTTTGTTGATTTGGAACGGTTATAGAATGTTAGATAATGTTGGATGTTCCTATAAGATTAATTAAAACATATCATCATGTAAAGTTCAAGATGTAAATTTTCTAAGTCTGGAATTTATAAGGGTCAGGCACTGGCTACAGAAGGATGAACATGATGGTGTCTAAGGATCATTATACTCCTATAAAAGTAGTATCCTCATACTATAAGTATGGTTTTTATGGAAATTCATTCAACATAAGAAAATTTCTAATCTATGTATTCATGAAGACCCACATAAACCTAAATCCCATGTGGAAAAAGGTCATTCTTGTATCTACATTGGTATCATTCACATTGTGTGAAAGAATAATATTAAATGTGTGTAAAGATCACCTATAATTTCTATAAACATTATTTGAGGCTTCTTAATCATTATCTATGACAATAGAAGCAAGATTTTTGTATGTATGTAAATAATTTATCTATGTGTAATCATAATCTAGGAAAGAATCATATGCATAAATATGATTCATGACCTATTTAAAGATAATGGCAAGATTGTGTGAAAATCATGACTTCAAAATGTCATAGAATGAAAAACATAGAGAACTAAATATTGAATATCTAAAAATTGAAATAATTTTAATTATAGGAATTATTTTCATGGATCATTACATCAAAAATTAATTGTTATACAAGAATTTATTGATGGAGGAAATGATCATGATTTTCAAAATATTAAATATAAAAGTAGGAATTGTTTTGATAAATTTTTCAATTAATAAAAATTTAATTTATATTATTATCTAGCATTGATGAAAATTATTTTTTATGTTTTAGGAACTAATTTTCAATGAGCTATATATCAAAATAGAATTATGATTCAACATTATTTCTAGGAAACTAAAATATGAATAGATTAGTAAATCTTGGACGATCACGATTTTATTTACTTATGTATTTTAAAATAAAATATTTAAAAATCCTCAATTTGTGATTAATAATGATATTAAATTTGGGAATTATAATGTTGATCAAAAAGTTATAAATATCATAGTGAATATTCAATCTTGGACTTTAGAGTACATATACTCATGAATTTGTGTTATTTAGTGACTAAAGTTACTGTTTGTGAGTTGGGATATGAATATGCTACAATGTGATTATAATAGCTCAGGATGATGATATTTTTGACTATTCTAGTGAAATAAGGTACATATATATTCTAATTAAATCAACTAAAGCATGATTTAAAATTAAAATGAAAGAGATATTTGCTGATAAGAATGAAAAAATAGAAAAGAAAGTGTGATACTATAATTGCATAGTATAGATCCATTTGAGGGGGAAATAATATGAGATAATGGGAGAACTCCTACATATAGAAAAGGTGGGGAAAATATATATGTGATCATGGGAATAGAATTTGATAAATATTTTTAATATTATAAATATAGAGAATATTATTTTGGGAGACCAAAGTATAAAAAGAAAATCATATGTGAGATCAGTGAGTTAAAGGGATACTATAGTCAATATAAATGATCCAATAATAATTAGATATCTTTACAAGAATATTAATAAATATAACTCAACAATGAATTTAATGGAATATCACATAGGTACTTAACATGAAGGGTGTTTTAAAAACCAAATATCATTTGGGGTCTTGGGGTGGTAACACTTCATGGAAACATGAATCCTTCATATTTTAAAGTCGTTCATGGAGTGTTGGCATGATTCCATTGTGGCCACATTCTCCCATCACAGATGTTGTGGTTTTTAAATCACTGACAAAGATTCCTTCATTGTAGTGTACTCTCTTCACGAATAAAGTCCTTTATAAATAATCAATGTATAATCTTTCACTATCGCATGATCCCTTCATAGTTGGAGTTTTTTTGAAGTTAAATGATAAAAATTAATTGTGGTTATATGCCTTTGAAACAACCTCCTTTTCAGAAAGGATTATCCCTATAAATACTTAATGCGGTTTAATAAAGGCAAACCTTACTTATTGTAAGACATGTTTTTTGATAAGAAAGGAATCATAAAATTATTTGGTGGTAATTTCATCCCTTCTAAATTAATATATCATGGAATAATCCTTTGAAGATTATTTACTAAGGACTTCCACAAAGCCCACTTTATGAAGGATAAATTTAAAGGCCCATTACCAAAGAACTCATGTGAATACCACTTCAAAAAGGGATCCTTGTGTAAATACCTTCTTGTGTATCATTTAACCCAATCCCTGTGTAAATTAATACCCTTCTCATATAACCCTCATTCTATTTTATATGGGGGTTCTTAAGGTTCTTCTAGGTCTCTTCATAAAGGTACTAGGATGTAATGTATTTAGTTCATGCATGGATGAAGTTCCCCGTCTAGATTGATATATATATTTATTATATTTTTTCAATGTATTTTTTATTACTTTTCAATGTTTTTGTATTGAATAAGAATAAAATATGTGATAGAATAAGTTCCCACTCACTAAATAAAAGTTGAGAAGGTGTTGTCTATACATATGGTTAATGTTAATTGGAGTTAGCTTTCATGGTGAATACATGGAAATTAAAAGTAAGAGCTAGATAATGTGGATTAATCCCCATAAATTAGATTATTAATATAGATGATACTAAAGGAATTAAATGACTAATTATGATGATAGAAAGATCAATTTTCTATACTAGTTCACATAATCAAAAAATATGGATATAGTGAATATATTTAGGAGATATTATTAAAGGTGTTAAAACATATATTCTTTTAGAGTTTGAAAAAACATAATATTGGATAAAAAATACTAGTTAAACTAAAACTAAAGTCTCATGATTTTTGTGTTAAGAAGCACTTGGATATAAGTTTTGACTCTAATTTTATAGGATAGAATTAAAAATTAATGGAGGTTCTTGAAGATACTCTATATTTTGTATTTATATCATATATAATACATTGATCGTGAGTTAAAGAACATTATAATTGTTCTAATAAGTTCCAAATTAATTTTTTGTCATTTTTTGTTGATTTGGAAGGGCTATAGAATATTAGAGAATATTTGATGTTTCTCTAAGATTAATTTAAAAATGTCAGCATTTAAAGTTGAAGATGTAAATTTTCTAAGTGAAGTCTTCATAAGGTTCATTATGTGGATACATAAGCATGAACATAAATGTGTCTAAGGATAATTATAGTCCTATATAAGCATCATACCTCATACTTTAAGTATGGTTTTTAGGTAAATTCATTCAACATAAGAAAATTTCAAATATGTGTATTCATGAAGAACCACATAAACCGGAATCCCATGTGAAAAAATTTCATTCTTGTATCTACATTGGTATCATTCTCATTGTGTGAAAGAATAATATGAGATGTATATCAGGATCACCTATAATTTCTATAAACATTATTTGTGGATTATTAAGCATTATCTATGAAAATATATTCATGATTTTTTCATGTGTATAAATAGTTTATCTATTTGTAATCATAATCCAGGGAAGCATCATATGCATAAATATGATTCATGACTTATGTAAAGATAATGGAAATATTGTTTGAAAATCATGACTTCAAAATGTCATAGAATGATAAATGTAGAGAATTAAATATTGAATATCTAAAAATTGAAATCATTTTAAATGATTATAGGAATTATTTTCTTATATCATAACAACAAAAATTAACTATTATACAAGTATTTATTAATGGATAAAATGATCATGATTTTCAAAATATAGAATATAAAAGCAGTAATGATTTTGAAAAAAAATAAATTAATAAAATGTTGAATTTTAATTATTATCTAGTATTGATGAAAATTATATTTTTTTGCTTTAGGAAGTTATTTTTGATGAGCTGTATATAAAAAGAAAATTATGACTCAACATCATTTCTAGGAAAATAGATGATGAATGTCTTAGTAAATCTTGGACGATCGCCATTTAATTTATTTATGTATTTTCAAATGAAATATTCAAAAATCCTCAATTTGTGATTAATTGTGATATTAAATTTGGGGATTATGTTGTTAATCAACAAAATTATAAATATTATAGTGAATATTCAATCTTGGCCTTTAGAGTCTATATACTCATGAATTTGTGTTATTTAGTGACTAAAGTTACTATTTATGAGTTGGGATATGAATATGCTATAATGTGATTCTGATAGATCAAGATGTTGATATTTGTGACTATTCTAGTGAAATAAGGTATGTATATATTCTGAGTAATTGGAATCGAGCATGATGGAAAATTAAAATGAAGGAGATATTAGCTGAGGAATGACAAAATAGAAAAGAAAGTGTGATATTATAATGGCATCGTACATATCCATTTGAGGGGGAAATAATATGAGATCTTGGTAGAAATCCTACATATGGAAAAGGTAGTAAAAAGATATATGTGGTCATGGTAATCAAATTTTATACAGATTTTTAATATTATAAATATAGAGAATATTATTTTGGGAGACCAAAGTATAAAAAGAAAATAATATATGTGATCAGGTAGTTAAAGGGATACTATAATCGATAGTAATGATCCAACAAGAATTAGATATCTCTAAAATAATATTAATAAGTAGAACTCAACAATGAATTGAATGGAATATCACATATGTACTTAACATGAAGGATATTGTGAAAATCGAACATCATTATCACATCATTTTAGGTGTTTTAAAGAATTTATAATTAGAAAGAAAACGTTGAGGATAGAGTGAACTAATTTTTTTGTTAAAAATATAGTGGTTTATCTTTTTATAGAATTTAGAGTTTATAATATTATAAATATAAAAGGAGCTTATATTGTGGTATAAAATCCATTAAAATATATTCATCTAAATTCTAGGAATCTAAGGTGTGAATAAAGATTGAATTTCATTCACTATTCTTTATGAATATAAAGCATACTATGAAAATGTTGTAATGAGGAAGGTGATTATATTTTATAAAGAAAAATAATTATAAGAAAATAGTTTTATTTAATTTATAATGGGTGGAAATAAAACACTCTTTGATACATGTGATAAAATATGGAACCTAAGGGACATAGGTTATACCAAGAAAATAAATTTTTAAGACATTATTTCAGTGTGAAGATAACTTTGTGTAAGTTCTATAAGAAGCTAGTAATTGTATGCACAATGAGATGATGTGTTTTTGTGATAACCGTAAAGATTTAGTCAAAGATTTATTTTTTTTGGGAATCCTTAATTGGGTAGAATAAATAACAAAAATAGTTTTAAGGTTGGTCTAATCTAACCTTATCAATATTTGGGTTCTTGTGCCTTTATTTTATTTATTATCAATGTGTGGATGTGAGACACAAAGTGGAGAGGATCGTGATTTAGATAATTATGGGATATTTAATTTAAAATAATAAATCATAAAATAAATGGGAGCTCTAATTAACCCATCCCCTCTCAGTGTTCCATCACTCACTTGTCACATCAAGTGATATAAGAGAAAACATTGGATACCTCTAAAAAGATCCAATATAGATATGATTTTTATCCAAATAGATGAATTAATGATTTGATATGTTTTAAGTATAGTATCATATGGATAATTCTATCTCTACTTTTACTAATTTATATGCTAAATATTTATTCAACTCTTTTAATAAAAGATATAAGAAAGATACAAAGAAGGAATCTAAAACATAAGGAAAATAGAAAGGATCTACCACTTTTTGAACACTTTTACTCCATTGTTGGAGAATATATGAAGATGATTCCTTCATAATTTATATAATATATAATAAATTTTATCAAGGAACTATTTGATTAAAAATCATATATAGAGAAAGAAGTCGATGTCATGAAAGAGGAATTGAAAAAATAAATTAGAAGATGAAACACTCTCTAAAACATGGTCAAAGATAATAGAGAAATAGTTCCATATTGAAATGATAGATTTTATTAAATTGGTGAAAAATTGAAAATAATAGTTTTTTAGAACCATTTTACTAAGGTTTTCTATCACAAAACTATTCCATGAAATAGAAAATTTTCATAAAGTAATAGTTAATATTAAAGATGCCTTGTTGGATGTGAAAGAAAAAAAGTAAAAATATATTGATAATTAAATACTGTATGATAGATAAATACATGAATTTATACTTAAAAAATGAATAATTAATGTTAATATAGGTTTACATGATCTATAGAGGAAAAAATTCTAATTATAGAGTTTTTAGAGCTATAAGTCAAGTTGATGAATCTTGAATCATCCTAAGTTAGACATTCCTATAGAACAAGGAAAAGGTGATGCCACAAAGTGTTAGAGAATTATTTGCCCTCCAAATGGGTTCATAATGGTGGTAAAGATAGCTTGAGAACATGTGGATAATATTCTTCCTCATCCACATGGAAGAATGTATCCCACTTCCCTGAGGCATGAAATTAATGGGGTGTCTAATCAATTGTGTTCCATCTCACAATTAGTAAGTATTATTACTTTTCTTATTTTTTGTGGTTTTTATAGATCTTTATTTATATTTACAAATATTGATTGTCTGAGGATATTTTTGAAGTTTGGAGGAAGTTTTCCATTTATGTTAATTTTGGGATATTCTGAACACAACCATAATGGATAGCAGTGATTTCTTTATGATATTATGAAGTAGTGTAATGGAGATAAGAATAGATGGTGATGATGGTTGAATACCCAATGATTAATATTTTGAGGGATGAATGTTTATTTTCTTGATGAATAGTAGGGGTAGTGTGATATTAAATTTTTTCTTTCATTCTTCTCTTGTTTATTATATTTGTATATATTTGTTCCATTATTTGAACTACAATCCCATCCAATCAGTTTTCCGTGAAGGTTGTACTTTACACTCACATAGAAAGTATTGAGTGGACTTTAAATGTCTCCATTTAGAGTAAAAATTATTTCAATCATAAATCCAGGCTTCATGAATAATAATGATCAATTGTTTCATGTGTGGAGAACAAGGGATTTATTTGATGTTTTGAAAAAAAATCCCCAAATAGTTTGTTCCCCTTTTATGAAATCAGTTGTACAGTATATGTGAGATACTGATAACTGTGTCATTCTATGTTATGATCATTCTCTTCCAATATTCCAGGAATGGACATCACAAACTTAGAGAATGGTTTCACATTGAGATAATATTAATAGATTCTGAACACAACCATAATGGAAGAGAGGTGCAATATAAGATCCCATTGACTTACCACTATAAAGATGAATCTTGGATCTGAGGAGCTATTATCACTCAATTGGATGATGACTTGGATTTTATTTTTTCCATAATTTTGTAATCACCATAATATTTGTTGCTAAAAATTCATGGCACCTTGTGTCATAACTATGATGCTATATTTTCTTTTAATAAATTTATATTGTATGGGTTGGGTAACTAGCTCATGCTAGGATATTTTTGGACTAAAAATCTATAATAAAACTATTGGTAACCAAAAATGGTATAAAACCCAAAAATACCTAAATGATTTGTTTTGGGTGATTTTTTAAGATAATCTCACAAAATTGAGCCAGGAATATTATTGAAAAACTCAAAAATATCAAGGGTAAAAAAATTATAATAAAGTTAATGATATAAGAAAGAAATTAGCTGACTAATGTCGGTGTTACTAGAGGTTTTTAAATTGATCCACTAAGATTCAATATAATATATCTACTAATGTAATTCATTTAAGGTGTGAATTCATGGTGAGCAGTGATGATATAAGAGGAGGACATTTTATAGTGAGGAAAACTACAGAGAAGAATTAGAATATGTTTTGAATAGGTTGATTTTAATATATATTGAACTATTGTGAGTATTATTACCTGTATGGACACACATTTAATGAATATTGGTATGGTCTAAACTAATAAAACTATTATATTTATATGAATTTGAATCCACAACAAAAAAAGAAGCATGTAATACAGAAAAGTGAATCTGTCGTGTGGAGTAAAATGAAGATGGGAGCTAAGAGGGATACTTCATGGAAGTAATTGAATATATATAATAATAAATATTTCAAATTATCTAGGAGAAGAAATTCTAGTATGGTATAATCCATTTCATCATAGACCATTTAAAAATTACCATGAAGAACAATTTTCAAGGTATAATTCTTGATAAAAAAAGGGTAGTCAATCATGGAATAACATAAGAAGAATGGTATAGTGGAAAAATTATTGATATAGACAATGAAAGGTTGACTAAAAAAGATAAATAAAAATTTTAATAAGTGTGTAGAAGGTGAAAAAAGGATATTCATGGTACATTCAAATGCATATAATTAATTATTAGTTAAACTAAATAACTTAGTGATAAATGGAAATCACCATTAGTTTTTTGTTAAATTATAGATGTTACAAAGTAGGGACCCGTACTCATGATGAATTCTAAACATCAAAATAAGGAATGTTTTATTATATATCTATATTAGTTAGAATTTCGTATGAATATGGAAAAAGATGAAAAAAAATTAATGTGAATTTATATCTCAAGTAATAAAGGCATTTTAAAAGAATTAAATATGGTAATTATGAGAAAATAATATTATATCATAGTGAACAAATTTGGAAATTAAATAAGGAAGAAAGAATTAATTAGAGTACAAACTAAAAAATGTAAAGAAAACTAATGTTGTGTTTAGTAATATTTAAAAGAAAAATTACTATAACTACCAAATTAGAGAAGATCCAACTTATTCACACCTTTTTAAATATAAATACTAAAATGGTGATTAATTGTGAAGCAGGAAAAGAATATATTGAAGTTTTTGTTGTTTATATTAATAGAGAAAATAATTTTCATAGAAATACCTATTGGTATTAATTTTCACTTTTAATATAACATAAATTGATTGAAAAACTACATAGAGCATGTGTTTCTTTACCATGATGAGATATGAATTGAATCCCTTAGGATGGAGGAACCCAAATGAGTGAAATCATCTAGAGTTTATAAATTTCTATCAAATATGGAATATATATATCCCCATAAAAATATTAGGTTAGTTGTCTGATTTTCACTCTCCTAACATTGATTCATTTTTTATTCATTATATAATCAATGGGTACTAACTATATAACAAAATAGATATATAAGTAACTTTAACATGAAATTTTTGTTTTGTTTTCTCAAATTAAGTGGAGGCTAATATCATTTATTAAAAAAATTATTGGGAAAATTACAAAGTGAAATCAGAGATGGTGCTACATTGAGAATGGTATATGGATAAAAATAAGTTTTTATTAAAATAATTCTTGTTTTCTACATCAAGTTAGCCCATGTTGACTTATATATGACTTGTATAAGGATAAATTCTAAGAAATATATGGAGAATTAATTCTATAAATAATGTATAAAATCAAAGTGTAGAAGAATTTTATTTGAGACAATTGGTAGAAAAATATTTTCCCTCATATATTCCATTTTAATAAGGGGAAGATAATGTTTTCCTATTTTCAATTTATTATCAATAAGGGGGAGTAGTGGGACATTTAATTTTTTTTAATAGTGTTGGTATTTGAAAAAAATCCATCAAGGAATGTTGAGGTTCCCCTCATGGATTAACATATATTTTTGTTACAATTTTTCTATGGATTATTTTTTAGTTTTCAATGTCATTATATTGTAGAAGAGTAAGGGTGATGAAGTAAGTGTCCATCCAATAAAGACATGTTGAGTTGGTGATACCCATGCAAATAGGTAATATAATTAGATATGGATGAATTAATCAATACAATAAAAATAAAAGGAACAATGAGATTCTACATATGCTTCTTATATATTATATAATTTATAGATCTAATCTAAATGGATGTAAGTGACTAGTGGTGCTGGTAGAAGAATAATTTACCTATAATGATTTATAAAAGTAGAGCATAAAGATGAAGTTAATGACTTAAAGATCTATTATTAAATGTGTTAAAATCTATATGATTATGTATTTTCAAGGCCCAATGTGTTTTATAAAACATCTTAGTGTAAATGATGCTGATAGATAGTAATTTCAGTGTTAATCAACACTTGGACGATGGTTTTAACTTTATTACTAAACAGTAGAACTAAATTGTAACACCTTGAGATTTTATGAGATATATTATTTTTCATTTATTTGTTTTCTTGTGTTATACGTTACACCAATATTATCTTGTAATATATACAATACTGTGTTATCTTATATTATATGCAACACTATTCTTGGCTTGCATACATATAAGAGAGACCTTCCTCAATAGCTTTTATTATATGTAATACCAAGTTTCACTAAACAATGATATATTATTAAAACATTATTATTTAATGGGATTTAAACTAGCCATTATGAATATTATTAACCAAATTTTTAATTTTATATAATTTTGACATTCATATTATGTATTTTCTAGGCATGATATAAGAATAAATTCAATTTTTTGGATAAATAAAGTATTTTTTTCAAAAAATTAAGTTTTTCCACCTTTTGATAGCACACCCATTTTAAATCTAGTTTTTAACACTTTTATATATTCTATTTTAACAAATAAACTTCTTATTTTAGTTTAGAATATAAAAATTTACTTCGGTTCAATTTATGGAGTTTTTTGATAAGTTTCATTTTTTTGAAAAATAATGAAAATATTGATTTTTTTAAAGCCATTAAATAGTAAAATTATGTTTTGGATTAGTTTTAAATTTTAATTAGTTAATTTTTATCCAATTATGTTTTTATAAAATTATTTTATACATGAATTTATTATAAAAACATTTTCCATTTAAAAACTGGCATTTTTTCAAAAACTGTTTTTCGTGAATTTTAACGACTTTTTTATATTTAATTCTACAACTTCTTTATATTGAATTTTGAAAAATTGATATAAAATATTGATTCAAGAGGTAAAAATTTGGAAAACATTTCCCTTTTATTTTTTACCAATATGAATAGTCACCATGGTAAATTTTATTACCGCGGTAAAGGATAAATTAGGTAATTTAGGTTAAAAATAAAATTTTAATGACTATAAAATGACCACAACAAATGAAAAAAAAATTATTTATTTAATTTAATTAGACCCTTAACACTTAAGGATCAAAATTATTTTATTTAATGGACACTTTACCATGAAAATTACTTAAATAATATTTAAATCAAAGAACGACACAAAGTGTCATTTTCTTTGTCTTTATTATCTTTTATGTGTTCACATATGTAAAAATGGGTGATATCAACGAATAAAAATGGTAAATTTTAACTTAATAAACACATTTATATAATATAATTTTAATTTTGACGTTTTGGGGATATTTGGGAGATATTATGGTATTTATAATATTTTATTTAATGAAATTTTAAAGATGTCACATTCATACTGTAAATAATATATCATTTTCAAAATATGGTTATACAGAAGATAAATTCGACTATAAATATTTATTTGAAAGATAAAATTTTTTATATTTATCATGGTAATTTATTTATAATTTTTTTGGAAAAAAATAATTACCTTAAAGTTTTGTATATGGATGATGCAGAAAATATTTAATTAATGAAAAATCAATAAACAAATCTTTATTAAAATGACAATAACCATTAAAGGTCCAAAACGTTTTACCAAATTTTATTGGTCAAGTATATACCAACCATAATCATAAAATGGTCTAATTATGGACCATTTGGATATATATGGAAGTGATTAGGACAATTATTTTATTTTATTTAAAGTAATGTTAAAATTGTCACATTTATACTTTAATAAGTATAAGATTTCTAATGTTGTATTTTCAAGCATATAAATTAGACTAAATATATTATCATAAAATATAGTAAATTTCTATTGATAATATTATTTTATTTTTAATTTTTATTCATCAAATAATTAAAAAATATTTATGTAGTGATTATTTTATTAAGAGAAATATCAAATAAATGTTATTAAAAATATTAGAATAAATATAATTTGGGATAATTAATTTTTCTAATGAATTTTATAGATTAAATTGACCCCTTATAGATATAATAAAATATTTGGTTAGAGTAAAACACCTTATCATGATATTTCTTAAAAACCATGAAATTAATAGTGTCAAAATTGACACAATTGATAATTTGTTAAATTAATGTTTTATAAAATTATTTAAAAATCCTAAAACAATTTAAAAAATTGTATATAATAATTATTATATGGTATAAAATGTTTGTAATTATTCATTTATGATATAATTTAAATCAAATAATTAAATATTGCACCCTTTTAATATTGAAACATTTGTTATCTTAATTAAAAATTAAATAGAATAACAAATTGTTAATTAAAATGAAAATGTTTAATTGAAATAAAAACTTGTCTAAATTCTATTGGTTGATTATATTTCAATATTATCATATCTGATATTCTAATATATATCATTTTTGTGGTATTTTAATTGATTTTAAAATTATTATAAATTAATAGTTTTAGAAATTTCAAAAGTCTTTGTCACTCTAATTATAAAAGGACACCTCCTCCCTCGTTTCTCCACAACTCATTAAGAAATAAAGTTCTTCTATAACCAGCCCATTTATCTTATAAACTTCTCTAGAAACATTATATAGGTCCTGGTCTTTTTCAAAGATCAAATCTAGTGCTCTAAATGGAGATTTAGAGGAGGCATGTCGAAGAAGAGGTAATATCATTTACTGATTCTTTCAAACTTCATTCTTCTTATACTTCCACCTCATGAGTTGTTTCATTATAAAGTAATAACTCTATTAGTACTTATATACTAATAGGTTATTATGATTATGATACAATCATATTCCATCTTTTACCCATCTTATGAAAAATGAAATCATCACGAGTGTGTACGTATGGCTTATTGTCTCCACGTTGTGGTGTAATATGGTTTTTATCACCAACTTACTAGGATGGGTAAAATGATGTAAGTAATAACTATTTATGATTATAATTAAATTATATTGAGTCTTAAATATTATACACCATCCTTTTCAATATCGTTCGATAATTATGGGAACAATATCGTCGCTCGTGCGTACGTATGGTCTACCATCTCCATGATGCTATGTGATTCATTCTACGTGATATTCATTAAAGAATGATTATATAAATGAATTTAATGAATAAATATGATATATATTATTCTAATATCATTATTTATATGATATAACTAAAACCAAATAAAATAAATAAGAACATATTCGACAAAACATGCATAAGAACATAAAGCAGTTAATACCCGAATAACAAGTAACAAAGACATGTAACTAACAAAGAGTTGAGAATATTATAATATATGATATAATAAAAATGACTATGATTCTATAATAGGTTAATAACATTATTTAAATCATTATATAGGAGTTTCGGATACATACAAAGTATATCAGACTTAAGGTAAGGGATAATTTTGCAATCTCATTATTTTATGAGATTGTTTATATGTAAGTATTTACTGGGGTATATTTATCATCCACATCCATGTTTCCTATAATATGTAATATTATTTTTACACTTATAAAAAATTTTAAATTCAATTTTACCCATTGGTAAAAAAAAATTAAATGGTATGAAGGGAATCTTTTGGTGTTTTTTGATATGAGGTACTTTTTGACTTTTCTGGAAAAAGTACGAGGAGAATGATTTTTTAACTTATAAAGTATGAATGGATTTTTACATATTCGTAACACCTTACTTCCATGAATATTACTATACACCATTTAAATTTTCTTTTCAACTAAATTCTTTTCTTTTAAAATTTTTTGGAATTTTGAGAAAATTAAGCGTTTTTTATGAAGAAAGGATATTTTCCTCAAGAATTAAGTTCAAGTGTTTTATCAAAAAACAATTCCATATAAGATGGTGCTTTTAAATATGTTTATTCTTCTATCACTATTATTAAAATTATTTTATTTTTTTAATTATGGAATGATATTTTATATGGATTATGTTATGAAGGAACTATGTTTAAGAAATCCATTTTATTTTTTGGGTTATGCTATGATGAATGATTTATATTTTTGTGGAACATATAAGAATGATTTCATTATGATATGGGTGGGACCTATATCTCCCTCCAATGCATTAGGTAACGATTTATATCTCATGAGATGGAAATTACTATAATAGAAAATAAATCTAGTTCATTAATAAAGGGCTGGAATGGCAAGTAAATCTAGTTTAGTAATACATGGATGGAACGCCATGTGAACCTGGTTCAGTAATGGACTTTTTCCACTATGATGGTCTTAGAAACAATTTTTTGGCTACTATGGAAATCATATTACATTCTTAATTGTTTTCCACAATTACATGTTTTTCTCCAATACTATTTTATCATGGTTAATGTTCTTTTATGATTTGTGCCTTACGTACTACCAATATTTATTTTATAAGTCAATATTTTGATATTGAGAAGTTATCTTCATGTTTTTACATTCTTATGATTATGTTATGTATGATGTTTTCCATGATTATACTTACTGATAATTTGAGCTCACCCTTTTCATATGTTTTCTTTTCCCCAGGATATAATGAAAGGTTTTAGGTAGTAAAACAAAAGGGGAAGATCTTTATAGGATATGTTGAAGATCTTTCACCGAGTTAGAGGATTATGTTCTATGTTTCCAAAGACACTAAACTAATATGGTATTTAGGTGTCTGTTTGAGTCATGTATTAAGTATTAAAAAAAAGTAATTTAATGTCTATTTACATCAATATTGGGTCTTTACAGTTGGTATCAGAGTGAAGGTTTATTCAACCTTTGGAAACTAGGGTGAAAAAACTTTAGAGAGATCCCTAGAGTTATGTTTAAGGTATGTCTAGGGATGTCCCTAAGTTTAAGTCTAACTATAGGTTAAAGTCCTATAATTATGGTAATTGTTATGAATAACCTAGGATTAAACTAGATATGTTAGATATTAAAAGTAATCCCCCTTGATTATATTGTTTTCTTAGTATGTTTTTTTACCTCTCATGTTATTCTTTTTGGGTTTCAGAGTATGGCTGGAAATAGGATGATTCATGTTAATAAAGAATATGATGGACAATCGAATGATATTATTTATGAGAAACCAAATTAAATGGCAGATGGAAGGAGAAACATCATTATTATTCCTAATCATCAATCTCATAATATGATCAATAATCTCAACTTTTGTGAGTTTCCTGAACTAGGTAATAAGAGAAATATGCACTTTAATGGTGATAATATAGGAGATAAAGTTCAATTTTCCTCATGTAAATCATGTGGGAAGAGACATCAAGGAGAATGTTTCAAATGAACTGGAAGATTCTTTGGGTGTGGAAAATAAGGACATAGAGACAGTAATTTCAAAGGAAAAGGTTTAATTAACACAATGTACAAGTATAATGGTATTACTAAGACATGAACGATAGTTAAATGTTTTAAATATTTAATGTACAGAAATTATAAAAATCAATTCCCTAAGGGAAAATCTCATGAAGAGTGTCAGCATGGTCATGTGGGTAGTATTTATGTTGCTGGCGATGAAGAGACTACAATTGATATATGAGATGAAAGATATGTTAAGTAATAAAACGATCAAGCTCAGTAATGGTTTAATAATTTAGTATAATTATTTCATGTTTATCAAGAATAATGTTGTATAAGTAATTTTATTGTACTATAGAATAAAGAAACATATAAGTATTGTTACACTATTGTTTTTTCGTAAGTATTTGAAAGTATATGTTGAATGGTATTGGTAACCATGAAAATCTATTCAGATATTTTTGGAAAATATGTGTTGTGTGAATAACAATAGGATAAGGAGATAATGAGTTTTTTCATAGTATTAATGACCTCATAACTGATATAAGGACAAGGTGATATGATTATTTGAGTATATAGATTTTTTTTATTTTTGGTGTGTGGAAAGAGTTAATTTTGAAAGAATTCATGTTTTCACTAAGGTTCTATGGTAATTCATATTATTACAATTTTTCAAGAGAATACATGATTAAGGTATTCACATGTTTGGAATGTGACAACCAAGAACTACCTTATGAGATAAGGGAGATAAATGTTATGTTGATTTAGTTGACCTCTTTATAAAGTTTTATAATTTTAGTTTTTGTAAGGATTGTGATGTTATCCATTTATGGATAGTATATATTATATTCTGATTGAAGTTTTTTAGATTAATGTATTATCTCACTATATGTGGTCTTTTTTATATTTTATTACTTGTGTTAACCTTTTCGTTGAGATAGATAGAATGACTAATCATTATAATGCATGATCTTCTAACACTTCAAAAATTAAAAATTCAACTTCATTTATTTAAAAAAGAGATGAAGTGGAAATTGTTAAAGGCACGAACAATGGTGAGACTATACCAAAATCAAGTAAGTAGTTATCCTCTGGCAAAATTCTTCAACTTTAGAAAAGGGCTCTTGAAAACCAAAAATGTTATCCTGGTAACTCCTTATCTGATGAATCAAATGGTCCATTAAATCATTATAGATTTATGGATTTATGGTAGTTAACTTTCTCCAAACCTTGTTCCCTATCACTATCCATCAAAACTTTATGGTTATATTTCTCTTTAATATCTATGTTTTCACTTCCCACCTATGTTCTCCTATATGGAAACCCAGTGATGAGTTACTTTGGGTAACCGTTATGCTTCTAACTTTCCTTTTCAAAATGAAGTTTTAGTATTCATTTTTATGATGTGGGTTTCCATGAAAGAAACTTTTATGTAGTAAACCTTTTATAATCATGATGAATTTCAAGGGCAAAATTAATTTTAAGGGGGGTAGAATGACACACCCCAAGATTTTATGCTATAGATTATTTTTAATTTCTTTGATGTCTTGTGTTGTATGATACACCAATATTAGCTTGATATATACACAACATTGTATTATCCTACAGTATACGCAACACTATTCTTGGCTTGTGTTACATGCTAGAGCAACCTTCCTTAATAGCTTGTGTTGTACGTAATACCGAGTTCTACTAAACAGTGATATATTATTAAAATATTATTATTTAATGGGATATAAACTATCCCTTATGAATATTATTAACCAAATTTTTAATTTTATACAATTTTAACATTCATTTTATTTATTTTCTATAAATGATACAAGAACAAATTCAATTTTCCAAATAAAAGAAGTATTTTTTTTCTAAAAATGCAGTTTTGCCGCCATTTCATGGCACACCCATTTTAAATATATTTTTTAACACTTTTATATATTATATTTGAAAAAATAAACGTCTTATTTTAGTGCGGAAAATAAAATTTTACTTTGGTTGAATTTTTGGTATTTTTATAATAAGTTTCATTTTTTTATAAATAGTGAAAATACTGATTTTTTAAGTCATTAGATAGTAAAATTATGTTTTTTATTAGTTTAAATTTTTAATTAGTTAATTTTTATACAATTATGGTTTTTTAAAATTATTTATTACCTGAATTTATTATAAAACCATTTTCCATTTAAAAATGGTATTTTTCCAAAAACTATTTTTCGTGACATTTTAACAGTTTTATTTTAAATTTAATTCTGAGACTTATGTGTGTTGAATTTTGAAAAATTGAGGTCAAATTTGAATCTAGGAGGTCCAAATTTGGTAATTATGTCCCATTTAGTTTTGACCAATATGAATAGTGACTATGGTAAATTTTATTACCGCGGTAAAGGGTAATTTAGGTAATTTAGGTTAAAAATAAGATTATAATGACTATAAAATGACCAAAACAAATGAAAAAAATTTATTTGATGAATGGAATTAGGCCCTTAATACTTAAGGATCTAAATTATTTCATTTAATGGACACTTGTCCATTAAAATGACTTAAATAATATTTAAATCAAAGAAAGACACAAAGTGTCATTTTTTTGTCTTTAATATCTTTTATGTGTTCACATATGCAACAATGGGTGGTAGAAACTAATCTAAATGGTACATTTTAACTTAATAAACACTTTTACATAATATAAATTTACTTTTGAAGTTTTAGAGACATTTGGGAGACATTATGGTATTTATAATATTTTATTTAATCAAAATTTAAGGATGTCACTTTCATGTTTTAAATAATATATCATTTTTAAAATATGTTTATACAAAATCTAAATTCAACTATAAATACTTATTTTAAAGATAAAAGTTTTATATTTATCATGATAATTTATTTTTAATTTTTTAGGAAATAAATAATTACCTTAATGTTTTGTATATAGATGATGTAGAAAATATCTAATTGATGAAAAATCAATAAACTAATTTTTATTAAAATGATTAAATCCATTAAAAGGAAAAACAATTTAACAAATTTTATTGGTAAAGTATATATCTACCATAATAATCAAATGGTATAATTATGGACCATTTTGTGCCATATGGAATTGATTAGGACATTTATATTATTTTATTTATAGTAATGTTAAAATTGTCACATTCATACTTTAATAAGTATAAAATTTCTAATGTTGTATTTTAAAGTAGATAAATTAAAATAAATTTATTATTCTTAATTATAGTAAATTTATCTTCATAATAATATTTTATTTTTAATTTTTATTCATCAAATAAGTATATTAAATAATTAAAAAATATTGATTTAGTAATTATTTTATTAAGGGAAATATCAAATAAATGTTATTAAAAATATTAAAATAAATATAATTTGGGATAATTAATTTTTACAATGAATTGTATAGATTCCCTCGAACCCTTAGTGATATAATAATATATTTGGTTCTAGTATAACACATTATCATGATATTTCTAAAAATCCATGAAATAAATAGTGTCAAAATTAACATAATTGATATTTTGTTAAAATAATGTTTTATAAATTATTTAAAAATTATAAAACAATTGTAAAAAATATATAATAATTATGATATGGTCTAAAAATTTCAAATTTATTCATTTATGGTATAATTTAAATCAAATATGTAAATATTGGACCCTTTTAATATTGAAACATTTGTTATCTTAATTAAAAAATAAATTAAATAATTAATTGTTAATTAAAATGATAATATTTGAATTGATATAAAAAATTGTCTAAATTCTATTGGTTGATTATATTTCAATATTATAATATATTATCTTCCAATATATCTTATTTTTAGTTATTTTGATTGATTTTAAAATTATTATAAATTAAAAGTTTAAGAAATTCCAAACGTGTCCCTCACTCCAACTATTAAAGGACACCTAGTCCTTCAATTCTCCACAACTCATTAAGAATTAAAGTTCATATATAACCTACCCATTTATCTTCTAAACTTACCTATAAAAATTCTATAAGTCCTAGTCTTCTTTAAATATCAACTCTAGTGCTCTAAGAGGAGATTTAGAAGAGGCATGTTGAAGAAGAGGTGATATCATTTTCTGATTCTTTCAAACTTATTTCTTCATGTAATTCCACATCATGAGTTGTTTCATTATAAATTAATAACTCCAGTAGTACTTATATACTGAGAGTTTATTATTATTATTATTAAACAACCATATTCCACCTTATACCCATCTTATGAAAAATGAAATCACTATGTGTGCATACATACGACTTACCATCTCTACGTTGTGGTGTGATATGTTTTTCATCACCAACTTACCTGGATTGGTATGATAATGGAAGTAATAAATATATATGATTATTATAAAATTATATGGATTATTAAATATTATACACTATCCATTTCAATACAGTTCAAAAATTATGGGAACGATATCGTCGGTCATGCATACGTACGGCCTACCGTCTCCACGATGTGATGTGATATATTCTACATGATCTTAATGAAAGCATGATTATATAAATTAATTGAATGAATAAATATGATATATATTATGAAAATATCATTATTTATATGATATAACTATAACCTAATAATATAAACAAGAACTTATTCGATAAAATGTGTATAAGAACATAAAGTAGTTAATACACGAATAATGAGTAACAAAAAAATGTAACAAACAAATAGATGAGAATATTATAATATATGATATAATAAAAATTACTATGATTATGGAATAAGTTGATAACATTATTTAAATAATTATACAATAGTATCTTATATATACAAAGCATATTGGACCTAAGGTAAGGGATAATTTCGCAGTCTCATTATTTTCTAAAATTGTTTATACGTAAGTATTTACTAGGGTATATTTATCATCCACATCTATGTTTCCTATAATATAAAATATAATTTTTATTTTTATACAAATTTTTAAAGTCAATTTTACCCATTTTTAAAAAAAATTAAATGGCATGAAAGGAATCTTTTGGTGTTTTTCGATACAAGGTACTTTTTGAATTTTCTGGAAAAAGTGTGAGGAGAATGTTTTTTTAAACTTATATGGTCTAAACGGATTTTTAAATATTCATAACACCTTATTTCTATGAATCTTACTCTACAAGGTTTCAAGTTTATTTTTGACTAAATTCTTTTCTTTTAAAATTGTGCGGCATTTTGAGAAAATAAATCATTTTTGAATAAGAAAAGATATTTTCCTCAAGAATTAAGTTCAAGTGTTTTATCAAAATTATTTTCCATCTAAGATAATGCTCTAAAATAGGGTTATAATTATATCACTATTATAAATATTATTTTATTGTGTTATTTATGGAATAAAATTTTATATGGATTATGTTATGATGGAATGATGTTTAAGAAACTCATTTTATTTCTTTGGTTATGTAATAATAAATGATTATATTTTTGTGGTGCATGTAAGAATGATTTCATTATGAGATTGGTGGGACCTATATCTCCCTACAATTTATTGGGTAGAGATTTATATCTCATGAGATAGGCATGACTGGAATGGAAAGTAAATCTGGTTTAGTAATGCAGGGCTGGAACGACAAGTAAATCAGATTCAGTAATACACGGTTGGAACGCCATGTAAACTTGGTTCAATAATAAACTTTTTCCAATATTATGGTCTTGGAAACAATGTCTTGGATACTATTGAAATAATTTTATGTGATTATTTTTTTCCACAATTCCATGTTTTATGAAAATTCTATTTTATCATGGTTAATGTTCCTTTATGATCTGTGCCTTACGTACTGCCAAGATTTATTTCATAACTCAAGAGTTTGATATCCAAAAGTTATGTTCATGTTTTTAAATTATTATGATTAGGTTATGTATGAAATTTTCCATGCTTATCCTTACTGAGAATTTGACCTCACCCTTTTCATATGTTTTCCTTTCCCCAGGATATAAAGAAAGTTTTTAGGTAGGAAAACAAAAGGGGAAGATCTTTATGGGAGATGTCAAAGATCTTTTAACAAGTCAAAGATCTTTTAACAAGTCAGAATATTATATTCCATGATTCCAAAGAAACTAAACTAATATGGTCTTTTGGAGTATATTTGTTTCATGTATTAAGTATTCCACAAAAGTAATGTAATTTCCATATACATCAAGCTTCGTTCTTTACATAAAAAGGTAGTTTTGTTCTTAAAGATACTCTAACTTGCGAATAATATAATTATAGGGACTTTAAGGATGATCTAAAGAACTTGGGAATTATTATAATGATTTCCAAAGTCATTAGATATAATTTGATGCTGGTTTGGATAAGTTTGCAAAGTTTTAATAATATTTGATGTTCCTTTGGTCTCATTTGAAACAATTATAGAATTTGGTGTTCATAATGAAAATTATATATATTTGGACATTGTAAGAGTCATTCAATGGCTGCATAAGTACGAATATAAAGGTTTATTGGGATCATAACTACTTTTCTAATAATAAATCTCTATATATTAAAAAATTAATGTGTAAGCACTTTTCATAAGCATCATGTTGATCTATGTAAGCATTATGGCCCACATTAGCCAAAACTCCTTTTATATAATGGACATTATAGAGTATTTATACATGTCATTCTTCTTATTCATAAGAATAAATTTACATGTATATAAATATAATATATACTTTGTGTAAAAATATATTGAGGTTGCGTAAGAATCATTTATGACTATGTGAGTATGATTACTATCTAAGAAAACATCATTCATATATGTGTAAGCATCATCTATAGAAGCATAATTTTCATAAACATGATTCTTGACATGTGTATATTTTATTTCCAATTTTTGTTAACATCATGGATTTTGAAAATTTCATAATTTAGAAAACTATAATATATAGAGAATTCTTGATTAAATATTTGAAGGAAATAATTTTTTTATACTAGAACTAGTTTTATCAATTCATCGTGTCAAAAATTAAATGTGATATAAGATTTTAATAATAGATAAGATGGTATTTAAATAGAAAATATAGAAGATCAATGAAAAGGGAATAAAAACATTGAATTTTCTTCAGTATAAACTAACTCAAATAATATCATCAAATCCATTAAAGTACATATCAAAAACTTCCTTGGTCTGTTAAATATAATATTTATAGTTTCAAATCCCTGAAAAATAATTAGATTTACCTCATTAATACTTCGAGAGTAAAGAACATAGTTGTAGATTTTATAGCTTTGAGGTTAACCTAAGATGGAATTTTTATATCCTTTAGCAGTATTGTATTCGTCCCCCTAGTTGCATAGATCTTATAAGAAGATATTCCATCAGGTTAAATTTCTTTATAACCCCATTAACCTTGGTTACTCTTCCCCATTGAAAAAACCTTAGGTTTGTTTATTATGTCAAAGACATTTAAAGTCTAAAAAAGAAAATTTTCCAGAATGGTCAAATATTGATGTAAAGTATATCTGATGTTATTATTGATTTTAAATTATCTAAATATTATAATAATGTTCATAATTAATCAGATTTTCTAAAAAAATATATAATATCAAAGTAATATGAAATGAAGGAAAATCATTTTTCTATTTATTTGGGAATTCATAAATGGAATATTTTAGAATCACCATTTTTCGATGAATGAGGAAATTAAATGTGAGGACGTTAAATATAGTCTAAAATGTTATAAATATCATAGTTAATTGTGATTTATGCTATGAAATTTGAATATGTATATTCAAGAAGTTTTTTCCATTACTGACTAATGTTCTTACTATTTAGTTGAGTTGTGAATAAGATGTTATGTGTTTCTAACAACTGCAGACGTTGAGATCCAGAGTTATTCCATTAAAATGAAAATTGAAGGGTTTTTTTAGTAGATGAAATTGATCCTTCTTATAGAAGAATATGTAAGATCTATTGGCCAATAAAAATGAGAAATGATATAATAAAAAATATTCAAGTAATTTCATAGGAGAAATCCATTTAAGCGGAAACATTGAGATTGTAGGAGGACTCCCATGACTAGAAAAAGGTTAAGAAAAGGGGATATGAGATCATGGGAACTAAATGTGATTTTTTATTTTTTATTTTATAATTATGGAGAATATTGTTTCAAGTGTCCTAATTATAAAATGAGAATTATGAGTGAAAGGTGTGATTTGATAGTGTATTGTAATCAAGAGTTGTGATCCTTGAAGAACTATAGATCACTAAAAGAAGAAAAACAATGAGGAATTGATAATAAACTGAAGATAATATCTCTTTAGTATCAAAGCTAAAGGTGGTATGGGAATATTAGTTGATTCTAAGAATCATCTTTGTTCATATCTGGTATACTGATTTTTTGAGACAGCTAAAGAAAAAGGAATGGAGAGATTGTCATGCTCTAAATGTTCTAACCATTATGGGTGATCCATTCAAAGAATGAGGAACTACTAATCTTTTAAAGATCATGGGATATTATATTGATGATATAATGTTAGGTAAATAGATTAAATTGAAGTTTGATAATTTGATTTGTGATCAAAGACATATTTCCACTCACTATTCTTGAAGAAAAAAATGTGTTCATATAATCAATTTTGATGAAGAATGATATCATATTTGATGAATCTGAGCCATCACATGTATATATGTCAATATAAATATAATATTATGGAAGAAAACGCTTTTGTATACATGATGATATTATATTGTACCTATGTGAATTGGGGAATTTAATTATTACATAGTGTGAATTTGTGATTTTAGTGTGAAGATGAGTTTATATAAGTTTGGTGAGAAGCATGAAATTGTATCCACAGTGAGACTCTAGGTAGGTGTGAGAATTATCGACTATTGTAGTTAGAGATTGATTATAGTAGGGAATCCTTCATTGTTAAGAATAACTAATCAAGTTTAGGAGTGGGTATTTATAATTGAATGTTATAAATTATTATGTTATTTTTTCTTTAATTTACTACATTATTTGAGTGAGTCTATAAGGAAAAAATTAGAGAGGATAAAGACTGATAGTAGTCTAAAAATATGAATTTAAATTAATAATTCATAAAATAAAACAATAAAACTAATTCTCCACTCCCCTCTCAGTGGTCCACCAATCTATGATCATATTAATGGAAACTTATCAAATCAACCCAATTATAAGTACTATGGCCTCTCTAATGTCATTAAATTTTACTAAACTATCTATCTAGGATAAATTAACACATATTACCCCATTAGTTTTCTTTCACCTAGTCTAAATCCATTAAAAGACTATACCAATAATGGTCCACTCATTAGGTGTTATCCCCAAACATACCTTCTCATCTTTACTCACCAATGGATAGTATGAAAAATAAATTGATTCTCATCATCCAAGCCCACTAAATCCCTTTTTTCTTCCATTTTATGACATAAAATTATTTACCAAATTATGTTACATTTCATGGAATAATCCTCACACATGAACATAAATTTTAAAACATGAAATATCTTTGTTTTAACTTATTCGTTAGAAATATACATAAGATACCATTAAGAGGATCAATCCCAACATCATTATTATCGAGCCTTTCCATCGATGAAGACCACATTAAGATTAATTTAAAATTCATAGATAGACTCAAACTTTAAAAAATGTCCCAAACAGACATTAAACTACATCATCCCATATTCGATGAGTATAATAATACCACTATTAATTATGTTAATGAGAAAAAACTCATTCTTCCTCTTATGATGAGCATTAGATTCATCATTAATGATGATTTATGTGTTCCTATAATGATGATATAGGGATGCCTCATGTGGTAAGATAGGGATTCCTATAAGGATGATATAGGGATTCCTCATGTGATAATAAGGGGACATGTCTATTGATGATCTAGATTTACCTCAGTAGATGTGATGAGGATAGATTTGGTGATGATCTAGGAATGCCTCTGGTAATGTGCTAGGAATTTATCTACTTATGAACAAGGGATACTTATAATCCGTAGTTTGTAATTACTTTAATGAATAACCTAGGGTACCTTATGTTATTATAATAATATTACCTATGTGTTGATCTTAATATAATTAATTATTCTTTATGATATGATCATAATAGGTCCTCAAGATCTAATATGAGGAAAATAAAATGACCACTTACCATATGTAATCCCAAACAATACCACGTCATACTTATTTATAAATAAGTAGAATTAACCAGAAAGGATTTCTCATGCATAGTTCCCACAGTAGAAATAATTTGGCATCTTTCTCTCAGTATCCCATTCTGTAACATGTTAAAGTATATGGAAGTAATAATTGAAGATAAATTTTAATATAACCTCTTTGGTCTATTTCTCATGAACATAAATATAGATAATTTTTATTATCATTAATATATATGACATATTTTTATATGAATATTAAATACATTACACAAACAAGTGCCTGGGGACTATAATATTTTAGTTTCATTGGAGACTAGGTAAAAAATATTCTACCATTGTGAAAGATTTTCAATTTCTCCAATAATGACCATCCCCTTTAGTAATACTTAAAATTTATCTTCATATCCTAGGGAAAGGAAACATAAGAAAGTGTGAGCTTTGATTCTTAGTAAAGGTAATCAAGGGGGATACGTAAGAATAACATGAATATAAGGGTATTAGAAAATGATCATAACATTTGAAACCATACCCTGCATATCAATGATCATAATACTTTGTCATGGAATAAATATTTTAATTTAATTAGGCATTAATCATAAGATAATCAAATAACATGATCCATGAGAGCATAAAATTGGAATAATACATAGAATTGTGACATATTCATAAGCATATAAAAGCATTTCCTTAGTAGTCAAGGCAAATTTCAAAGACTTGTAAGGGAACTCAATTTTTGGTTACTCCTCCTAGGTGGGACAAAAAATAATCCCCAGTAGAATCTTATTCCTCATATTAGAAAGGTTTCACTCTAAAAAACAAAAAATTAGTCGAGTTTCACTTACAAGAACATAATTGTTAAAAAAATTCCCTTTCTGAACTGAGTTTACAACCTGTTTTAGTCCTATATATCTCATGAGATATAAATTCTTAACCCAATGCATTAAGAGGATATATATATATATATATATATATCCCAAATTTATTTGGATAAAATGTAACCAAAATTATTTTTTATAATGTAAACACCATTATTCATTATAAAATAACCACTTTAACATAAGAATATCAAACATATGTGTTGCAAAAGTTCTTAAGAAAATCATAATATCAAAACTGATGAAGTTAAAAGGTTTTTCTAAACATTTCATCATATCATAACCAATAAAAAAGATACTAGTTTCGTAAAAATTTCAACATTTCATCATAGAATAAACCATGAAAATAAATATGTTTAATAATATTTATATCATTGTATAAACCGTAAAAGAGAAATAGGTTTCATACATATCTCTTCAAAAAAACATAAACCAGTCAGAGAAAGAATAATAATGGTATCATTGGTTCATATATCCAATAACACATAACATATATTAATGGATTTCATCTTAGATGGGAAAATATTATAAAATATCACATGAACATTCTAAATGAAAATAACCTTTATTTTAAAACAAATTTTTAAAACCAAAAACATTTTCAAAATCCATTTATTTTCAAATAACATTTTAAACATGTAAAGGATGCTTCAAAACAAACAATTAACAAATATATTGGGGAAAAAATCATTTCCAATTTGATAAATAATTTTTTAAAATAATATATTGTAAAAATATTTTTATTTGAAAATAAATGTTATAAATTATAATGTAATCTTTGAAGAAATGATTGGTCAGGACATCAAAAAATTCTATTTATTTTATACACGTTAAAAAGAATATTTCTTTCACATTTCAGTAAAAGACAAATGGGGATTATTTGTAAAACAGCATAGATATTCCTTTAAAAAATAATTTTGTAAAAATTCAATAGTGGGTAAAGTTTTTTATTAATAATCATAGGATAATAGTAAGACATTTTTCACAACATTTCTAGAAAATAGGGTTTTGGAAGAAAATGGATTTCCAATTGAAGATATAAATAATGTCAAATTTTCTTAAAAACATATTCTCAATTATTTTAAGAACCAAGATAAGGAAAATGGTACTATTTCCTGAAAATATAATTAATAGTCATAGTATAATAAAATTCATGAGTTTTATGAGTTATGGATCAAAATATTTTATCATCAAAAACATAATCATAAACAATCCTGATAAATGATGACATTGTAACATAAAATCATTACCACTTTGGTAACATTCAATAATATTACCCATGAATCAATAAAAAAAATTTAACATAAAATATAAGGATAATAAATATATCCATGATATTAAATTTCAAAGGGGATGTATATACACCTCATGAAAGAATATTGGTTCATAACACAATGTATATCTCAGAGAAGAAAAATTGATAGAGAAATCCCTTAATGATTTAGTAACATATGAATCATAAACCAAATGAAATATAAAACCTAAAATGGATATTTAAATACCATTAAATTTAAATATATTAATCATATAATCTATTAATGTGTGTTATATACCCTGCATACAATAAACAAAGGGTGATTATGGCTTGTGGCTTAGATGAAATAAAGGTGTGATGAAAATACCTTACCTTAAGTGTTGATTTCCTTAATACACATTAAAATCTAACTTATAATACATATAATTTTAGGATAAATATATTAAAGAAAAATATTAATATATATCATACCATATATGGTTTTCTTATGACAATTTATTACCTCTTTAATATCAATTCCATGTTAGAGTCTTATTTTGAGTAATAACTGTATTGTTTTTCCGGTTATTGTTTTTTATCTTACTTTAATAATGGTTAAATAATCTCCATAATTTTATAAATTTTATAAATATAATATATATTCATTATATTAATTTTTAGAGTAATATATAAAATTTAGTAATAGAAAATGAAATACACTGTTCATTGAGACGGTAGGCCGTATGTATGCATGAACGATATTTCTATTTTCTTGTCAGATTGAGAGAAATAAAAATATATATATATTATAATTTAATAATAATATTTATTTAAAATATATAATATATTTTTTTAAACCTATCCTTTATAAATTCCATGTAAATCATGAATTAATCACATCATTTCGTGAGGCGGTAGTCCGTCCTACCCACGATCAACGTTATCGTATTTCAAAACATTAAAAACATGAATGGGTGTGTTATATAGTAATTATTAAAGAATAATAATATAAAAAATATAATATATTTATCATTATTTCCAACTATAAGTGGTGGTAGTGGAAAAAACAACATTGGTTCATGAGGTGTTAGTCCGTTTTACACATGAAAGATGATTTTGTAACATATTTGATGGAACTGGAGATAATTTTATGTCATGAAATTAAAATAAAAACATACCATTATATTTAAGATAATTATTTTCTTATATAATAGTGGTATAATAATAATTTAGGGAGGCGTAGAAATAAATAAAATAAAAATACTTGTTGATGGATGTTACCTCTTCTTCAAGTATCCTCTTTAGGTTTTCTATAAAACCCCTCCTTGGTTGTATTTATGTCCAAAATAATTCTTATAGTATGATGATATGTAATTTTGGTAGTTATTGGGGTATTTATAGGAAAACATTGTTTCAATTTCCATATAAGAGAGGAGAGGAGTGGCCATTTAGTAGTGTGGGAGTAGACATAGTTGGTATTTTTTAAAAGAATTAAGTTATCCCACTTTTTTATATATCAAAAGGATCCAAAATGGTCCACTATATAACCTTATAGTTTTAATTTCGGATATATATATGTATATAATATTTATTATAAAATTTTATAGGTCAATTTTAAACTTATATTTTTAGTTTAATCCTTTAGTAAACACATTTTTACTTTAAACGGATTAATTAATTATTACTGCATCCATTATTCATTTCGGTCAAAAATTATGTTGACATAATTATATAATATAATTTATTATTAAAAAAAATATTTAATCTATTTTTCCAAATTCATTCCACAAAAGTGTAAAATGAAACTTACAATTAATCTCGTAGATGTGATGAGGAAGCGGGTTTTTAAAGAAAAAATGATCAAAAGTTTACAATGTTTTTATATAAAAATTAAATATAAAATTTCTTAAAATGAACTAAATTGGATTAATAGTTATTTAATTGAAATAATTGATCTTTAAAATCAATTTCAAATATATTTGAAATTTATAACTTAATTAAACGGAAAGGTATTTTTCAATTAAAATTTAGAATTTTTCACAATCCATCAAAAAATGAAACTTTTTAAAAAATCCAAAAAAATTACCCTAATATATTTTTTTATAAATATTTAAATAATGATTTTTATTTTATAAAATTCATATTCCAAAATTTGAAAAAAAATATTTTTAAAATAATTTCCCAAAAAAGGCAACAAAATGACTTTTTTAGAAAAATATAGTTTTTTAATAATAAAATTTCCTCTATTACCTAGAAAACAAATAAGATAAATCTTAAATAGTTTATTGAGTATATATAAATTATAAATTTTATTAAAATAATTCACAAAATGTGTTTTTTATTTTATTTATTTGAAATTGTTTTTTTTTTTGCATAAAAATAGTTTATCCGGAAATGATTTCATTTATTCTCTTTTTTCAATAAAAGGTCACCAAAGAATTCATTTTATATCCATGTGTAAAAAATATTTTCATAATTTAGTAAATCTTATTCATACTCTCTTCCAATTTCTAGGTGATAATAATCATATTAAATAATAATATTTTAATATTATGTCACATTTCATTTAAACTTAATATTGTGTGCAATGCACGCTAAAATTGGTATTTCACGTAATGAATGCTAAACTTAAGATTGCATATAATGAAATCAAACTCAGTGTTGTGTATAATTTAAGCTATACTCATTTTTTTGTAATGAAAAATATCTAAAATACTAAATTAATTTGAAATATATATTTCACAAAATATCATGTTGTTACATTAGACCACATGTAAAATGAATTTCACACTCAATATTCATCATTGTCATCAATGGATTATCATTTGAGAATTACTTCCTAGAAACTGAGATCTTATAAATTAATTATAAAATTTACCTGAAAATGGGATGTTGGAAACAAAAAGTTTACCTAAAGTAACCCATAACAAGGTTTTATCATAGGTGAACAAAGTTGGGAAGAAAATATTTGGAAATGGAAAAAATCATTGATAATTATAGAGTATGATAAAGATCACCTTTAATAATAAATTTTGTAATCAATAAAAGGTTAGCAACCAGAAGAACATAAACCAAAGAGTTTTCAAAAATGTCCTTGATATCATCAAAAATGATTATAACATGAAAAAATTTTATTTTCATGATCCTTTTCCCAAAGTTGAAAAATTTTCACTAGAATATATGGTAAATTTATTTTATTCCATTTCATAAGCACAATATCACCAATTAGTTATTCCAAGATCAATTTCCACTACATGACTTACTCCAAAAAAATATGAATTTTTTTTACTAAATTACAAATGGATTATAAGATCCATAAATATAATTATAATTTAATCCATCTATCTTTAGTTATTATCATAAAAAAATGGTTACCATATGTTATCCAACATGGATGAATCATTATATGATAAAGTAATAGATTAATATCTAATGCCTCATCCAAATTCTAACTTATAACATTCCATAAATGGTTACCTTATTAACCTTCCAAATTATTAAAATTTGAAACTTTAGAAAAAATTCAATAAATTTCCAAAATTAACTTATCATTTATTACCATATACCATAACTTGTCTCTTGATTTTCATATAACAAACATGTTAATACCTTCATCATGTATTCTCATGAAACTTGGTAAAAATATAAATTACCCTAAAACCTTATTGAAAACACGCATTCTTACTTACATCTTAAAAACACAAGTTATTTTGTTTATTCCTTAAAACCAAAAATGTTATAAACTACATCAGTGATAGAATAAACCAATTTGTCAACAAATCATTAATCAGTTCCATGGTAATCAGTATGATCCATTTTAAATATTCATACCCAGCATCCCTTTATCCCAAAAATATTATCTTAACATCTAGGACATAATAAGGGATATCTTACCTTAATCAAAATATCATATTTCTATTAAATCACGTTTCTAGTCTCTTAGTACAATTTTATATATTATTGGAAGTACTTGTTGAAAAATATCTAAAAATAGTCCTTATATATATTCATATAACATAATTCTTAAATACTAATAAAAAAACTCATTGATTATTCCACCTCATCCTTAATACATTAATTAGGCTTCCTTATGTTTTTCTTTAATACCTCTTTCCGTTGTTATGTCATTTGTTGTCTCTTTATCTCCAGTAGTGTGACCACTACCCATAACACGATGCTAATTCTATTCATGAACTTTCCCCCAAGGAAATTGGTTTTAATAATTCCCATACTTACCACATTCAAATCATTTATCCATTGATAATACTTTACTTAGACCAATATTCCCATCCATTTTATTAGCTAATATTTTCCTTTTTCCTTGGTTATTACTTGGTTTGTATCCTTTTTTCAATTTTTAAGACATATTTTTATTACTCTAAGACATGCACTACGGTGTTTATTCATGCATTATTGATATAAAAAAAACTAAATCTTCTTTTCTTAATAGTCTCCACTACCCGAACTCTTAGTGAAGTATTGTCTTTTCTTCTTTGGTGAGTGTGATAGTTGGTAGTAGTATGAATTTTTAATCAAGTTCTATGAAAATTTATTAGGAATAATCTAAAAATCACTGAATCTAGTCATAAACCCATTTTTATTCTCATCATAAAATCATCTCTCACATTCAATGTTAATCTAGTTCCTTATGGTTCCCTCTGTTTACTTAAACTAGAAAGCATAGTGTAGGAAACTCTTATCCTAATGCAAAATTACAGTCTGAAAAATCATTTATGAGTTCTAAATCAAGAAAAATTATTTTTAATATAAAACACTATAGGTTTATCCTATTCCATTCATATTCATCATCCATTTAATTCCTTCATGATGGTTCATAAATATTTTTTGAATTTTTAAAGTATGTCCCCTAGGAGTTTCAAACCAGGTGTGTCATACGACTCGTTGTTGTGCACTTGGTGATGATCGAGTCCAGCTCAATGCACCCTTTTTTGAGTTATTACACATAGGTATCTATGTGTCTAATCCACATCCCCTTGTATTATTGATACATGGATGTAATTTCATTGAAACCAATTTTCCTATCATTTACCAAAATTCTAGGAAATTTTATAAAATTTCAATAATACATAAACTTTTCATTAGATACAACCCTAGACATTTCATAATAAATATACCTAGGTATCTCAAAAATTATTATTATACTAGTTTCTAACGTTTGACTAATTATTTCCTCTGATACTTACTATAGTGACCCAAGATTATCATAAATGAATATTATGTCTTTTTAGATTAATACTCAATACATTACACAAAAATACACCTAATGATCATAATAGTTTGTTGTCATTAAAGACTAAGTATAAAATATTCTACCATGGTTGAATATCTTCAATATCTCTAATAAATATCTTCCCCTATAGTACTACTACTTAAACCTTTCTTCAAAACTGATGGAAAATAAACATAACAAAGGGTGGGATATGATGCTTAATAAGGTTAAAAAGGGAAGATAAGTAATAATAACAAGAAAATAATTGTTATATAACATTATCATAACATATGAAAATCATAACCTACATATAAAATATCATAATTCAAATTCATTTCATAAGGATTTGAAGTTCATAAGATATGAATCATAAGATAATAAAATAGTGTGATCCATGATATCATAAAATTAGCATAATAAATTGAATTGTGACATACATATAGGCATATAAAATCACTTCCTTAGTAGTCAAGGTGAATTTATAAAACATATAATGGAACACTATGGGTGGTTATACCTCTTGGGAGTGATACACCATCATCCCTTGGGGAATCCTTTTACTTATAGTGGAATGGGTTCACTCCCCAAACCATAATAGTATTCAAGGTTCAATACCAAGATCATTATAGCGTACAAAGTCCCTTATGAAACTAAGTTCACCCATGTTCCAGTCTTTTGTATGTCTTTAGATATATGTCATTACATAATTTATTAGAGTCATATATAGGTCTTAACCATCTTGGGATATAACATAACCACTGTATTTCATTATAATATAACCACATTCCTAGGTTGTAAGTTAACCACTATCACATAATCAAAAGAATACATATTTGTTCCACATAATCATAAAACATTGATCATATCAGAACCCATGAAATCAAAAGGGTTTCATAAACATTTCATCATATCATAACATGTAGAAAAGAGGTAGGCTTCATGATCATTTCATTATATAAGAAAACATTAAAATATTTGGGTTTCATAAGATTTATTTCATGGTATAACCCATCGAAAAGAAATTGGTATCATAAACATTAAAAATTAAGATAGAGAATAAGAATGGTATCCTTGGATTATATCCCTAGTAACATATAAATTATATCAAAGTATATCATCTTAGATGAAGAAGTATTTTTAAATGTAACTTAGAAAATTTCTTAAGGAAATTAAACTTTCATTGATAATAAGTTTTTAAAATATAAAATATTTTCAAAATAAATTACTTCAAAAATAACATCGAAAAACTATAGAGGAAGCTTTAAATCATAATTTAAAACATTTCTTGAGAAAAATATCCTTTCCATTTTTTAAAACACTTTTTAAAACTAACACATTTAAAAAAAATAGTGTAACCTTAAAAACTTATAAATGAATCTTCAAATATATTATTGGTCATGATATCATAAAATCTAATTCGTGTTATATATATTAATATAAGGATTCCATTCATATTTTCAGTAAAATACAAATAGTAATTGTTTAGAAAACAACATTAATATCCATTACAAATATTGTTTTTCAAAAATTCAAACATGGGTAAAAATGTCTTTTAAAAATAATCAAATAATAATTAAACATTTTTAGAAAAAAATGGTTTTGTAAGAAAATTTATTTATGAAAAAGAGGGAAATAATATTGGATTTTCATTAAAATAACTTCCAAGAAATTTTAATAACCAAATAGTTGAAAATTTTAATATTACATGAATTGATAATGAATAAGAATAGTATAATAAAATTAATTAGTTTCATGATATATGGATCAAAAAAAATTATCATCGGAAAAAAAATCATAAACAATCCTGATAATTGATGAGATTGTAACTTAAAAACATTACCACTTTGGTAACATTGAAGCACAATCCTCATTAAGGAATAACATTAAATGGAACTTAAAATATCATATAGAGAAATAAATTCATTATATTACATGTCAAAGTCCCTCCATATACACCTCATCAAATAATATGGGTTTATAACATAATGTGCATCTCAAAGATAGAATACCAATAAAAAATCCCTTACCTATTTGGTAACATTGGAATCTTAAACCCCATGAAAAAGAGATTCTTAAATGGATATATAAATTCCCATAATTTTAAGGATATGAATCATAAAATACATTCATTGGTAATTTTTTAGTCTGGAAAAGGATGCAATGAATATTTGAATGATTATTTATTAAATGGATTAATGGAAATTAACATAGTTGTTTTATGAAAGAATGAAACTGGTAAAGTACCATGAGATGCAAATGAACCCTACCTTCTAAAAAAATGCTTGTTATGCAGGTCATTCCTCCACATATCACCTCTATATAGAACCTCTACATAGAGCCCCTTCAAATAGATTTTGTTTATTATGTGAGGTGTCATTTTCCCCCTCTGCAAAGAAAGTTATTTTATTGTGAGAGTCATCCTTTTTCACCCTCAAAAATTAATTTCATTTGTGGAGAGCATCATCCATTTACCCCCTACAAAGGAATTTTCTTGTGAGGTAAAGGTTTCCTTTTAGCCGCTATAAATTAATTTTTTGTAGAGAGAGGCATCATTTCTGACCCACCACAAATTAAAATTCTCTTTGTTGGTTGAGGTAGCCTCCCACATACCAAAATCATTCATGGGTGGAAGTTGAGTGGTTATGTTTGTACCCATTTAAAAACCCCCACACATAGATAGAATGGGGTAGTGGATTTCTATTAGTGGATTTCTGATATTAGAGAACTTTTTTGAGAAAAGAATACTGTCTGGGAAATCAATTTCATTGTGTAATCAAATTCCTAATATCACAAAGGAAAAGAGGGAATAAAAATCAATACACATAGAATAAAAATAAATCTATATAGAAAATGTTCCTTTGTGAGCTATAAATCCCCATATGGAATCTATTTATGGATCATCATTCCATAAACTTCATTCAAATGAAATGTTTGTGGTCCCCAATTCCCTATCGAAAACAGTATCTGGGAAAGGGTCCTTTAGTCTTGGTTCCCCTCCATGAATCATTCACACTTTCATCCTCCCCTTTACGAACATTAAAAATAATCCTCTACACCAACCTATCTCATGAAGCATTAATACCCAAGTTTCCATCTTCACGAACCACCATGAAAAGGCCTCTCTAAAGGGCACTTGATATCTTTGATTTGAGTATACGTCACACTAGCATTCCTTCTCAATCATACATTCCTCTTGTAAAGGAGACCATATTGTTAAAATAAATAATAATTAATATCCATATAATGTTCTCAATCATACATTCCCAAGGTAACCAGGGTCTTAGTCTTTGGTATGGTGATAGTAGGCTTCTCGATCTAGGAAGTGACATCCATTGTTCATCTCCCCTTCCTCGTCTAATATTTTATCATTCAAATAGGGTGGAGGAGAAAATTATAAAAAGTTCATCACCCCTTTTGTAATACCCTATCCTCTATTTTAGGTTCATAAAGAGATAAGTGGTCATATGTGACTATCTAAGTTATGAAAATAGAGGATATGGTCATCAGGGACATTTCTATCTCTCATTGTCCTAGCCTCATCCCCTTGTAGATGAAAAAGATTGTGTGTTTTTCAATGTCTTATATTTCATCTTGTTTCTCACACCGATCGTGACTCAAATGGGATTAGAGAATAGTTATGATAATGAAATTTCCATGATCATATACATGTCTCAGCTGGGAATCCTTTGTTGGATCATCCTCTTTCTTTATTTGAAAGAACCTCTATAGGAATGGGTCCTAAAATACATGTATCAATATCAATGGGTCATATTACCTATAAAACTAATGTGAATACTCATATATGTAATCCCAAATCAAACCTATAAATCAACATGAGTCTAAATACTCCTCATGGACCCACTCAAATGGTCCTCCTATCATGTGTAGGCCCCAAACCTAATGAACTACGTGAGCTTTGATTCCCGAAAAAATATGATACATAGGAAGCTTTCTTGAGGTCCAAACCTAACTTTCCAAATTCAACCTAATTTTCTCTAATATATATCCTCAGTAGGGTAATATCAAACTCATAGGGTTATGTTCTCTTCAAGTATCCTTCACCATTATCCTTATTGGCCTATATTTTCGATAAGTTCGTGCCCCCACCTAGGAGGACATATCCCATTCTAGTTCCTTCAAGACAATTATTCATAATTCCTACACCATCCATTGACTATGAATATTTTTCCTAGAAATTATTGCAGAATGATGTTAAACTGTATGGTTTTAGCTTAGTAACATGACCTTAAAAGGTATGATATGTCTGATTAAGTGTCACTGAACTACATGGGTTACAGTTCATTTCCCAAGGACACATAGGAATATCATCCCATGGGATCGATCCTTATATCAAACCCCCTTCCATCTTACCAAGTAATTTTAAATTACCAAGTTCCCAATAATGTAGCTTAAAACTACTGTCTGAAAAATAAATGGCATAAGAATATCTAATCAATTTACAAAAGGGTACCATCAATGGAGAACCTCAAATACATTATGATGTTTATGTAAATAAATATACATGGATACATATAGATGATTCTGAAATCAAAAAATGATAAATAATTAATTTCCAATACTATATCAACATATCTGATACTTTTGATTCAATGAAGGATTCACAAATAAATCTTTAATATATAAGAGGGTCCTGGAGTGGGAAATAATTCATCCTGAAAGGGTAAAATGATCCCAACCTCTCATCCACTCTTAGCACACACATTCTTAGGCATCATTAGAGGAATACATGCAGCCTTATACCTTTTAAAAGTATGTCTTCACTAACTCAAAAATGATCACGAGCGTGGAAACATAGTGGTGAAAAATGGTGAACTCGATGTGAATCCTTAACCAAGATCTATATGTTTCCCACATGTTAGTCCATGTTACACGCAATGAATGTGGTAAAAATATATGGACCCAATAAAATTAATTATTCATGTGTTCATTTATTTATATTCTTCTTTGATAAGGGTTCTTTTATATATATATATATATTATAAGCACTTTTGTCATGAACTACCTTCAATCCAATATTATGGTGCCCTTTTAGACAATCTAAACTTTTGAATCTATTTTCACTTCATCATCCAATTAGATGACACCATCACTGACCTAGAATCTACAATTCTTGATCTCTAACATTATCATTAATGAGTACCATCACAATTATACCACCATGACCCTAAAGTTTGTTCAATAATACCCCCAATCCATGAATCCCAACTAACCACCCACTCAAAGATGGATGGTGCCTCAGAAGGTGATGCATCAGTTTACGTACCCAATAATTTTTGGATCATATCATCAGAACACTATAATAACTTACACCCATATCTAAGGAAGGTTGATCTAGAGGAATCTGATGGCCTTTTCCAAATGACACAAGGTTCCCAACAAAGGGCTCCTGCCAGTAGCCACTACCTTCAACACTGCATTGTAAACAACCCTTAGCATGATCTGGGTGTTTCTTTCAGGATTTCATTTCAGGGAACATAAGCTTGAGTGGATAGGATAGTTTTTTAGGGAACCAATCAATTATCACGGAGTATGTTCAAACCATGGTTTCATCTAGATAAGCCCACTATAAAAAAAATTAGACAATTCATTAATAGGCACCAACACCTGCCTGCACCAACCAAGACTAACAATATAGTTTTTCATCACCCAAAGAATCCTACTATATAAACTTGGTGGAAAATAGGAGTATGGTCACACACCTTCCTGCACCCAACAGGACAATTAGCACAGTTTGGCAGCACTTGGAGAAACCTGCCAGAAGATCCCTATTACAAAAAGGGGAAATACTCATATCTATTTTCCCACATTTTATTATTGGTGGAATATCCCAAAAATAACTGGAAGAAAATAGAAGGAACATATTCCCACTACAACTACATAATGGTAATATATTCCCATTCCAGTTGATGAAGTCACTCCTTATATCTTGGTAATGATGGAAGGACATGCATCTATCCCCATCCATATTCTATAAGTTTTCTAGGATATAAAAATAGAATTGGAGGTTACTAGGTATTGGTAACACAAACATACCTCTGCATTTGAAGTGACTCAGCTAAATAATTCGAGAGCCACCATGGGGTAGATGCATATTTCGGATCTCATGTAGGAGGGTCGTGTCCAACCCATAATAAATAGACAATTAGATCAAGCCAAACCCCCATTCCAAGTGGAGGTCATTGGTCTACTTCGGTGACCACTCTATGGCAGGTATATATCCTATCCAAAATTTAAAAAAATATATGATAGAAAATTCAGGTAAAAACACATGAACTAATCAAAAATGTTTCCACATATGAAATTTTTCACCCATAGCCAGTGGATCCAATCTTCTAGAGGAAGATATCTAAAAAGAAACATCAAAAAAATTGTCTGGGAAATTAAGAACCAATCAATGACTAGGATATTTTGAATATTGCTTTCCCTCATATGTCTATTTATGGAAGCTCAAGATCCTACTCTCCCATAACCAAATTATGATGATAGTATAGGCATTTAATAAGATCTTTTATACCAACTTTCTTTTAATAGTTTTGAAGGTCCCCATGGATATCTTACCATGAAGTTTTACTTCATGATGATAATATGATCGATCTATAGAAACCATCATTATATGAGTTCCAAGGTATCCATATGCACGTCTAGAAGATCCAACAAAAAGAATTTCCTCCCCTTATTATCATCCAACCTGAAGTTCCACCCTAGGTTATACATTGTATACTTTTTATTTAAATTAGTACATTAATCCATGATGGAATTACTCCCTATGATGGTGTTCTTTATGAAGGTCCTCCCCACATCAACATTTCATTTTTTTCAAGAAGGAACTCCCATTAATGAATCAAATTTGGGAAAGAACTCATATCATGAGGTACAAGGGAAAATGATTCCAATCATGCATAATTCCTAATAATTAGCATGTGTTATTCTTTCTCAGCTAGAAGATAGACTTAGTCAACAATCATTCATTGATCCCCCCTTGGACCACCTTCCTTCTAATTCAACACATGAAATCCATTCCAACCCTATTTGTTTACAATAATTAAATAGGATATAATCCAATAAGGATATATCAGAATGAGGAAAATCTCAAAAAAGAAAAAAAGTGAAATGTTTTTCGTGAGGAGACAATTGCAAAAGGAAAATATACCATTAATGTTATGGACCATATCAACTCTCCAATTCAGCATACCATAGACATTTTTGGATGATTTTATGCATGACACCTATATAAAAATATAGTCTAATTTACATTGATTGAAACAAAAGTATTTCTTTATACTGAATAGACAAATCACATCAAGGACATATAAGAGATGCACCACCAAATTTACTTGGAATCCCTCCTAGTTGAACGACATTCGAAATTATAAAAGTAGTAAAGATCCCATAATTAAGTACTTCTTGATTTTTTAAGAGGATTATGTTAGTTGATCACTGATTACCTATACGTTGTTCCTATTAGAAGATGGGGAAAACATGGGGTGTTGCATTTTACCTCCCCCCTAATCAAAAAATCCAGAAAAAAAGTGACATCGTGCAATGTCATTTCCCCAAGATACCTTAAAGAAACAAATGATGCTAATCATAGATGGTCTTCTTAGTAAGAACTAGAAAAAAATGTTCTTAAAGATGTCAATCCCAATGATATCATGACATTGAAATACTTTTAAATTAATCATTTGAAAATATTTAGCATGCCTCTCACTTAAGGGAATTTATTTTTTAGATAGCGTAAATGTCGCAAATGTCACAAATGTATTTAGAAGTAGATGGATCAGGTGCAGGTCATGTAATGCACCCAACCCATCTCCCCTAACATTTTCAAAAAAATAGTTCTATTAAAAATACAACTTCTTTCAAGAACCATAGCTCTTTTAGTGAACATTCCTTGAATAGTCGTTTCTCCCACTATTCAAATATTAATGGAATTTCCATAACTCAATTTGAATTAATAAATGTTGTTAACACCGCTTTTGACAATACAATAGAATATTATGCTAGTGTGGGAGAAAAAAAGGGGCATATATATATCCAAACTATTTTTCACACTAAATCTACTGAAGAGAGTGTTCATACAAGAAATCAAAGTATTATATTTTTTTTATTCCTTATAATGCTCCATTTACTACTCCTAGATGAGCATTATATAAAGAAAAGTGTAATTACATGGTTCAATTTCACCTATTACCTAAAGTTGTTGAACCCCTAAAAATCGAGGAATGACTGGATCAATATGAGATGTAAATAAAGTAACTGAGAAGGCTCAATGCTAAATTACTCAGGGGTCATATTCTAGCTAGATTGGTTCTTCCAAATCAACCTCATTTCACTCCTCCAGCTGAGGTCCCTCGACAAGATGAGCCTACAAAACTACAAAAAATGGATTCACAATGTCTATGCCTTTCCAGAATAAAAATTCCAATATATTTGGAACAGTGGAAGTTTAAAACTAAGATTTACCTTCATTGACCTTGAACACAAACCAATGTTAATCATGATACAACCAGCTAGATCAAGAACAAGTGAAAATAGAACCAACATATTTTTTTCATCCTGTTGTTCCCCCATCTCCAATCCTTACTCAGGTGGTCATTCCCACTGGACTTGTTGAAAATATTGATTCATTGGAAGCCTAGATAGAATCTATAGAGGGAAAACATGAACTAGTGATACTAGAAATAAATCCATACCCCAAATGGGTATTTGTAACACTTACCCCACCTAGAAATCCTACTTTTCAAATGATTGATGGTTTAGAAGATCCAGATCTACAACTAGGTCATTATTTATCTTAACATTGAATCATGATGGGAAATTTTTTATAGTATGAAGCCTCCATGCTCTTTTTTTTTTAAAAACTATATAGGGGCCATCCTTCAAGTGGTATAGTAGTTTACCCATAGGTCAAATCAAAGGATGGGAATACCTCCACCACAAATTCCTTTACCAACTCATCTCATAATTACAAAATAAAATGGTTCTTCACCCCTAAAATTAAAAAAAAACAAGAAAATGAGAGTGTCTCAAGATTCATTTTGAGGTGGAAGGGTCTAAATTACCCCCTGAATTTCAAACTTGCACATGAATAATTGTTGGGTCTCTACACATAAAACATCCATGATGAGTTGAGAACACCACTCATTCCAGTCAAGATCGAGGGAAGGTTCTAAGAGCTTGCTTCAGTTTAATATATTTTGGATGATTCCATCTTTTGAATCATGGATAAATATAGAATAGTTATAGAATCCCAAGGAAAGATAACACGAAAAGAATAAACTATAATTGTCACCTTGAAACTAGCTTCGGTAATGATTCCCTCTCAGAACCCTACACCTTATCATGAATATACCCTTCCAGGATGGAAACTAAAGGTTCCAACCACATAGATAAATCTCCAAAATGTGGGATTTTAAAATTTTCCATCAATAATCGACATGACTTTGTCATCATCGATGGATTGCAGCCCAATTACCACCCAAGGATCTCGTGTGATAAATTTTAAGAACATAATTAAAACCATATATAACTGGATAGATCTAAACCATTATAGATGTATACCCATCACCAGTGATCACTTATTAAATAATACTAATTATAATTCCACTATATCATCCACATGTTCTTTACAAAACTGAAGGAGTTCTGGTCATCGAAATATGGGTTCTAGTGCGGAGTTCTGAAGTCACCTTTGATGCTCTGACGATCACTACATCTATTTTCTTGTGATGCATGAGAAAGAGATCAATCCAAGCTCCTGGATATAGAGACTCTATCTCTGGAATGTGTGAGAGAAAATAGGAGAGTGTGAGGTAGTGAATAGTACATGGAAATCACCTCTCTTCCTCTATTTATAGCATATTTAGAAATTTCCTGAAAATTACAGCCTGACCCCCGAATAAATAACATGCTATATAAAAAATATTTGGACTACTAAACTAAGTCACAAATATAATTTATTATTAAAATCTTCTTGTAATGTAATAAATATATTATGTGATAATAACTACACCATTAAATCAACTCATCATTCTAGAAAATAATAAATGAACATTGAATATTTTATATTCATATTCATTCAAATAATATTTACATAATATATAAATTCAATACCGATTATTATTAACTTTAATAATATTTATTTATTCCTTTGGTGATTTTATATCCTTAGAAAAAACTCAAACCGTAGTGGTGGGGCCCACCAATCCCAAAACTCATATTCATTAGTTTAGGGTAGTCATTTGAATATGCTATTGTGTGTGACCATCTATGACCTTATATCAATAAAAGTGAATAATATTCACAAAACAAGAGTTGGATCTAAAAACTCATCATGGCCGCAAAAGAGATAAGGAAATTCATAGCAATGAAAACCAACCAATGAATACACACTATGTTATATAATCAATTTGTCTTTAATATCTCATAAAGCTAGACACACACATGTGTCATCATCCTTTTCTTTATTATTTGTTGATTTAATAGAATGGATTTATCATGTACTACCATGTCCATGGATTTATCAAGGTATAAAAACCCTGATCAACTAGGCTAGAGATTTATAACTTCCTTAACCTAGAAGTGAAAAATCCTTTCTTAACCATTCAACCAATGTCATGCCACCTACGATGCACCCAACACAAGATCCCTCTCCATGAATTCAATATCATGTTTTTTCCTTTCATCATAGTATGTGATCAAGTCAGGGGACTAATACACATGTCTATAGATAAGAACAACAAAAGAAACCTGAAACATGTATTGTTCCTTTTGGTGGGTCTATCCTCAAGATCTCACTACTAGATATCTCTATGTTGGAACTTTATGAGAATAAGTATCAATTCTTATGATCACCCAATGCTTGATGGTCATAAATATACTATTTCTAATCAATACGATATATCTGACCATATGAAGTATATTTAAGATTAATTTCATAGTATCTCTAGGTTCTCATTATAGTCAGTGATATTCTATAACCTTTTGATGTGATAATTAATCTATGGAAATTACCATTTTGATAGTGGATGCTAAAAATTATACAATATAATGGAAAGAAAACATCATGTATATCTAACTGTATATGTGATATGGAAATTCAATGTACTATATAGTTGGATCTAGGGAACACACTATTACAACACTCCCGCTTGCACTAGATCCAACTTTCTAACCATAATTTTTTTCTCACATATGATTAAATTCATGTTTATAATGTGTCATATATTTAGTTTATGGGCCTATCATGATTCCACTATGTAGAAATTATACTATATGCGACCTCACCTCCTTGAGTAAAACAACTCATGAGATGGTATCCTTAAGTATATCTCATTTTTCTACTATCATAACTTGATATCTTGGCTAGTAATAATATCATAATTTACATTATGATAATTCTTTTCTTACTAGGCGTGATTCCGAGAACTGTAAAAAATCCTTGCATTTAACTACTTCTTAGTTGCATCAGAAGTAATAATTTACTCAGTATTTGTAGGTATGGATACCACTGGATTTTATGAGCTTGTCTCGCTCATAACCTTTATCCTAATTGTGATATTATATCACATGGATATAGGGAAGACTAATTTTTGTCCCCATAAAACTAGTGTCCTTTTTTCTCTACATTCCAGGTACATATCTTTTGTACTAGCTGAATTACAAACAGATTGTTTTGACTACTTTACTTACAATCCTCCTATATATGAATGATATTTTTCTAGTGTGAAGTATATCATGGTGATATCAATTATTTTACATATCATGTCACGTGTGATTAATCCATCACTTAAGAGAATATATTTCAACTCACCATGTTAATCTCCTCACATGTCATGGACATGTCACCTTGGAGAGATATATGACATGTGACACTGGAAAAAAATTATAACTTGGATTGTCCCATCTTGTATTTTTCAATACCATGTCACTATATACACAATTGATAAGGTCCAAGAAACCATTAGATCTACCTTGGTAGATCCTTTTCCCTAGAACTTAGGTTGATACTTTAAGTCAACCATTATAGAATTACTTTCATCCTCGTCTTAAATGATTGTAAGACTAATAGTTGTTTTCCAAATGTTGCAGAACATATTTTACTTGGAAAAAAATGGCACTCCGACTAACCACTGGTAGACGCATGGAAATAATTCATTGAAATGAATATTATATGACATAAATTATTACTTCATTCCTAAACTAAATTTCTGTAATTTTCGACCTTTATTATAATTTTATGACATGATGATACATTTCTAGTTGCATCGTACTGTCACCTTCCATGATTAGTGGTCATGAAATCCAATGCTTAATAAATAATCATAGAAACTAGATATGTTAAGTAAAATTCTAATGGATTTAGACATAACAACTTGGTGTAACTAATCATGACTTATTTGTATTATGCTTGTACCTTCTATTTATCATCTTAATTGAATACCCACCCCAATATTCCAAATTATAATCCCCTTTTCATTTTGATAAATGGAATCCAATAATGAATTGTATTAGTGTTTCCAATATTATATAATTCCCATATACTTTCTACTTGTATGAATTATTATTCATACTAAATAATGTTTCACCATCTATGGTGAATTCATAACCATCACTATGGTTTTAACCTTCCCATACAGTATGTCTCTCTCAAACATTCATGTTATATGTACAATTGTTAAATCAGTTACTATTCTAAATACATGGGAATTCCAAAAATTGACTAAAATAGGTAAATCTTTCTCCCACTATCTCTAATAGAGATGTATACCCTTATATAAAAATTCATTCCATTACAACTACTGAGGTTGAAATCCCTAATGATGTGGTGGAAGGTACATTAATAATTTCCTAAAACTTAGCCAATTATTTATTTGATTCTGGATCATCACATACTTCTATATCTTCTCAATTTTCCAATAAAATTAGACATTTACCTTTTGATTTAAAAAGGATTTTTTAGTAAAAACTCCTAATGTAATTGTCATTGCAACAAAGATGTGATGGTCAGTCCCCTTTATGACACATAAAAATGCTTTAGTTGCTAACCTTGTCATCGTACCTATGATTGACTTTGACATAATCCTCAGTATAGAATGGATTTCAAAATATTATGTGAAAATATATTACAAGAATAAGTAAGTCACAATTTATGAGAAAAATGTAGAATACCTTATCTTTAGAATAGAAACATCATCATATAATTCTTATCCAGATCCACCTTTAGTAGCTCTTCTAAATGAAATTCTTAAGGATGAAGAGAAAACATTATCTATAAATCATCAAATTGAAGATGTACATATTGTTTAATAATATATTGATGTAAATCTAAAGTATTTACTTAGACATCCTCTAGAGTGGGAAATTGAGTTCATTATTGATTTAATTCCTAGTTCAAGACCTATATCAAATACTTCTTATATAATGGATATTGTGGAATTATTAGACTTGAAGAAAAAACTAGAGGAATTAAGTAATAAAGGATTTATTTTCCTTAATTTTTCTCCATAGGGAGCCCATATTCTCTTTGTCAAGAAGAAATATGGATCCATGGGTTTTTTCAATGATTATATAGAAATAAATGTTATTACAATAAATAATAGGTATCCCCTACCTCGCATTGATGATTTATTATATCAACTTCATGGATATTAATAATTTTTGAAGATTTAACTACGATCTAGATATCATTAGTTGTGTGTGAGGAAGGATGATATTCCAAAGATAGCATTTCGAACCAGGTATAAACATTATGAGTTTATAGTAATTCCATTTGGACTAACTAATGCACCAATTATTTTCATGGATCTAATGAACAAATTTTTTGTGGAAAATATTGATATATTTTTGGGGTATTTATTAATGATATCTTGATATACTCCAAAAGCTATGAAGACCATAATAATTACTTATGGATTATTTAGAAGATTCTTAGAATAAATGTATTATATGGTAAGTTTAGTAGATGTGAATTTTGGATTCAATTGGTTTCTTTTCTTGGCCATATTATCTCGAAGGATGGAATCTTAGCTGATCCTATAAAGAAAAAGGATGTTCAAGAATGGACTACACTAATGAAAATAACTGAGGTATGTAGTTTTATTGGTTTAGTAGGTTATTATCATAATTTTATTCATAACTTTACCCAATTAGCTAACCCATTAACTAATATTATTAGTAAAGGGGTGAAGTTTGTATGGAAAAAAGAATGTGAAGAATGTTTTGAAGAATTGAAGAGGATATTAGTGAATTCTCTGGTCCTCACTATACCATCGAGAAATTGTGGATTTGTGATTTATATTGATGCATCAAAGAAAAAAATTGGTATTTTCCTTATGCATAATGATAGAGTAATTTAATATATATCAAGGTAGTTAAAAACTCATGAATAGAACTATCCAACTCATGATATTGAGTTAGTAGCTCTAATATTTTCTCTAAAAATATGGATACATTATCTCTATGGTGAAAGATGTGAGATATATATAGATCACAAGAACTTAAAATATATCTTCTCACATAAATAACTCAACATGAGGAAAAGGAGATGGATCAAGCTAATTAAGGATAATGATTGTTCAAGACACTATCACCTGGGAAAGGAAAATAAGGTTGTTGATGCATTGAGTAGGAAGGATCATGGAGTTCTAAAAAAATGAGGATTGACAAGGGCCCTATGTATATAAATCTATAAAATATGTAAATGGTAATTATCAAGGAAGGTGAAATGTCATTACTTTTTAAATTGGTTTACCAACCATATTTATTAGAAAAGATTAAAATTTCTCAGTCTGAGGATAAGAATCTTCAAAAGAAAATTAAATTAGTGAATGATGGGAAGTTTCTAGACTTCATGTGTAATGATGGAATCCTATAATTTGGGAGGATTCTATGTGTTCCCTCTATACCTAAGATAAAAATGGAGTTATTGGATAATTACCATAGTTATAATTTCCCTATAAACCCTAGTATCACTAAGATGTATAGAGATTTGAGGGAACATTTCTGGCAGTATAACATAAAGCAAGAAATTATTGATTATGTATCAAGTTGTTTAGTCTTTCAACAAGTGAAGGCTGAAAGGAAACATCCTGGAGGACTCATGAAATCTCTAGATATTATTACATGGAAATGGGATGACATAACCATGTGTTTTTTCAGTATATTACAAAAAACTCTAAGAAATAATGATGCAATATGGGTGATTGTGGATCTACTTACCAAATCTATACATTTCCTCACTATAAGGGAGGATTTACTACTGGAGCACCTTGAACTGCTCTATATTAATGAAGTTCTAAGATTTCATGGATCACCTTTCTCAATTGTGTCTGATCATGATCCATGATTTACATAAAAATTTTGAAAAAGTCTTTAGAAATATTTGGATATTGTGCTTCATTTGAGTACTGTGTATCACCCTCAAACTGACAAGTAATCTAAAAGGATGATTCGAACTTTAGAAAACATATTGGGATCATGCTCACTTTATTTTCAAGGTATTTGGGATCATTATTAACCTCTAGTAGATTTTTATTCCAATAAAATTTTTCATTCAAGTATTTAAATGGAACCATATGAAGCATTGTATGGAAAGAGATTTCATACACAAAATTGTTGGGATGAATTTGGTGAAATGAAGCTTGTAGGCCCATATCTTGTGGAGGAAATAATAATGAAAGTAAATATCATTCAAATCCATATCAAAGAATCTAAAAGTAGGAAAATATCTATATCGATAATCGATGGAAGTTTTTTGAATTTTTAGTGGGATATCATGTTTTCTTGAAAGTATCTCCATAGAAGGTTTTTATAAGATTTGGGAGGAAAGGGAAACTGATCCCTAGGTACATTTCTCCTTTTGAAATTATAGAGATGATTGGAGTTATGGATTATCATTCAGAAATTCCACCTATATTTTCTAAAGTACACAATGTTTTCTATATCTCTTTATTAAGAAAGTACAAGCCATACCCAATGCATGTCCTCACTTCTAAAGGAATAGATTTGGAACCTAATTTATCTTACTGTGAAGAGCCTATCTGGATTTTGGACATTAAAGAACAAGTGTTGAGGAATCAAACAACTCTTCTGGTAAAGTTAATTTGCGAAAATCATAAAATTGAAGAGGTGACATGGGATCCTAAGTAAATTATAATGAATAACTACCAAAACCTTTTTATGAGGTAACAATCTTAAAATTTCAAGGATGAAATTTTTGTAGGAGGGGAGAATATAACGACCAAGAATTGTATCAATGAGATTTCCCTTATTATGTTTATTTCATATTGTATAAATCACATAAAATAACTTTGAAAACATAATACAAACTTTATGAATGAATAATGAATGAAATAATAGGTATTTCTAGAAGTTAAGAAACCTATATCGATAAAATAGCAACTTGACCTTAGGAATAGTAATATGAACCTTATGAATAGTAAATCAGTCAAATGAATAGTAACCTCACCCTTATTTGTATAAATAAAATTGAGGCATCTTATAAATGGAATTATGATCTATTATATCATATTTTAAGTAAGTAAATATTTTAAAAATTAATAATTAATTGTTGGTATTTTTTTAAGTTATAAATATATAATTACAAATTTATAATTAATAAAATGATTCAAAAGAAAATTTATTTTCATAAAATTTATTCCTAAATTAATATTATTTTATCTCATGATTTTATGATAATTTTATGAGATCTTAGTTAATTTTTTAGAGTGTTATAAAATATATTATAAATTTAAAATATATATTTTTCGAGTAAATGATGATTTTAATTAAAAATAGAATTTCTCATATTTAGAAAATTATTTTCATAAAATTGAGTCCATTTTTTAATTATAATCATTCAAAAATGGATGGGGTAACTTTTTAGGATTTTTCTAAAATACTTTAATTTTTTGTGAGTAGTAAAATATGGTAATTTACAGTACGAATATATTATAATCCAAATACACTATTAGTTGATTCATGGATGATTTAAAAATCATAATCTCAAACATCCATTCATTATTTTAATATATTTTATGCTAATTCTAAAACTATTCATAGTCTTGAGCCAAAATAATAAATAAATGTATAAAATATTCAAAAAAAACCCTCCCCATGAAAGTTAAATTTTTATTATCAAAACACTTTTAAGGAAAAGTGAGAAACCCCAAGTTCACCCGAGTATAACACTAAAGCAAACCCACATACTTGATGAAATATTACTTGAGCCTACTGGAGAAATTCTCCCGACATAAATTCTAAGAAAGGTATGGTGCCTATAATTCTAGATCCTCTGTTATTAGATCTTCAAAGTGTGTTTCCAGGTAATCCCAAGCTTGTAGGTACTCATTTATATTGATATTCCCTTCATTGAAGCCTCTAATCAGGATAGGATCTTGCTTCTCAATATAATATCCTTTCTCACTATTAGTGTCCACATGTATCAATATTCCCATCATCCTCCTTGCTTTCTCTTTTATGGACTTGATCATAAAAACATTCTCCATTAATTATTCTCCTGAATACATAAGCATTTCCAAAAATTTTCTCAGGTTCCATAAAAACCTCCCACTACTATCCATTTGAAATGACTGCAGTATCTTCAGCCTCCTCCTCTAACCACAAGTCCCTATACAGTAGCAGATTCCCCCAAAGAAGGTCCCTAGCCTACTACTCTTCTGCCTTACCTTGAGAAACCTCCAAGGTTTTTGTAAGATCATTCCCCTTTATAACCTATTTGACTTCACCTATTGGCCTAGAATTCTTCTTGTATCCCTCCACTTCCTGGAGCTCCTACTTCTTGGTTTTACCATCTTTTTTAGTCGACCGCATCTCCATTGGTTTAGGAAGGCCTGAGTAGTCTTTACGTCACTTAGTATTCTTTTTCTTGTTGGAAATGAAACTCCCCAGATACCTATTTTCTTTATTTCCTCTCTTGATCCTTGGGTTTTGAATACCCTTACCATAATCACCCATTGCATTATCATCTGAGGTTTCCTTTCCTGAATCTACTTTGAAGAGGCCACTACTAATACCCTCTGCACAACCATCATCACCAAGGTGATCAAAGTTATTTTTTAAGTTAAGACAGGACAAGTTTCTTCTCGGTTGGTGTCCTTTTTTATCATTCAATAAGATATCAGATCCATGTCTCGGTCCTACCCAGTCCTGGCCATCCTTATAGATTCCCACACAAGTCATTTGTGACACTCCTTCGGAATTTATACCACTACCTACTCGCACATCCAGAGCATAAGTGCCATGGATGGAATTTCCATCCACCCTAACCACACTACTTTCCACTAAGCTCGAAGGGGTCTTGCACAACAACCTGGGGGATCCCATATCCTTCCTCAAGCATTTGAAAATATCCTACACCTTCGGGTTTTCCTCTATTATCTTATCCTCTAATTTATTTACCTTAGTTTAGACACTGGAGGCACCCAGTAATGATGGCTCCATCGGACCTTCTCTAGATCCAGAAACCAAGTTGTTATCGCTGCCTCCAGAACCAATATTTAACTAACTTTCACACCTATACACCATAATAACATGACCTAGTTTCTAGCACATAGAGAAATAATCATACCACAGTTCTAATATAGAAGGTTGTTTCCAATGGAATTCTTCCCCAACTATAATCCACACAAAATCAATTGTTCTTCTAGACATGCCCACTTCCACACATATTCGAGGAGATACCAGATAACATACTGACATGGTTCTACTGTATGAGCATAGATATCTTCCAACCAAGTTTCCTAACATATTCAATATAGAATGATTTTGAAATGATAAAGGAAGTTTAGGTAGACTGTAACACCCGAGACTTTTATGAGAAATATTTTTTTTTATGTTATATAAATCATCAAAGGAATGTTTCACTACACACAACACTATCTTGTCTTTCTTTACACACAATTGTGGCCTTCTCGATAGCTTGCGTCGTACGCAATACCGAGTTTCACTAAACAATGATATGCTATTAAAATATTATTAAAACTAGCCGTTATGAATAGTAATAAACACTTTTTGAAATTTTATAAATTTTATTTTTCAAAATGGAATTCATTTTTGGATTCGGAATATCGAAATTATCCTAGGGTTAAATTTTGGTATTTTTCTGAAAACTTTCAATTTTTGATGAATAGTGAAACCACTAAGCGGTAGTTAAAAAAACTAAATTTTTCATAAAACTTAATTTTACTACTTCTGTGATGGAATTTCGAAAATCCAAGAGACACGGTTGATTTCATTAAGTAAAATGTGGTTCAATGAGATAAAAATAATTTTTTGGTGAATAGTAACTTTTTACTTTTATTTACCACGGTTAAAAGTAAATAGGGTAATTAAGGGTAACAATGATATTATTATTACCCTAACACATGTCCTAATTCTATTGGATAAGTTTAATTCGACCAAAAACAACCTTAGAAATAAAATATGACCATTTAGGCCCACTTGGATTAGATTAGGACATTTATTATTAATTTATTTAAAGAAGGGTTAAAATAGTTAAAATCAAAGTTTAATAAGTAAATCATTTTTAATATGGGGTTATACATAAGATAAATTCGACAATAAATATTCATTAGAAAGATAAAAAAATTTCTACCTAATGGTATTTTATTTGTAATTTTTAGACATTAAATAATTTAATTTATTTATGACACAACGATGATGCAGTAATTATCTTATTAATGAAATATTGACATAATTGATGTTATAAATACCCAAATAAATGTAATTTGAGACTTTTTAGGAATTAAACTAATTTTCTAGGTTAATATGACATGTTATTATTTATTTAATAAAATTTTTTATAACTAATCATTCTTTTATAATTTTAACAAAAATCAATTACTAAATAGTGTCAAAATTGACATAAAATAGTTTTTAAAACAAATATTATATTATTAATTTTTATTTTATTCCTAAAAATCTAACGTTCGGCCAAATGACTTATATAAGGTTATATATATTAATAATAAACAACTTGGTGTTCTTTTGGCTTGTTATTGTAAGTTTATTAACCTTATAGTGTAAGAACACAAGAAGACACGGTAAAAGTAAAATTATTCAACTTAATGTTAAATCTAAATGATAAGGTTAAAATAGGAACCTAAACTTGTCTAAATTCTATTTGATGAGATTATTTAGACCCATCCCCACCTTATCTTAGAAATAAATCATTTTTGAGCTATTTAAAACCTAATTGGGATTTATAATAAAATAATAGTTTTAGTTTTTTCGAAGGAGCCTCTCTCCTCCCTTATAAAAGGGCACCTCCTCCCCCTCTTCCTCACACCACTTTTATCCTTCAAGCTCGGCCAACCCCTGCCAATTTCTTCTCTCCACTTCCCTATAGATATCTTAGAGGTCCTGGTCTTCTTCAAAGACCAATTTTGGTGCCCTAAAAGGAGGTCTCAAAGAAGAGCTTCAAAGAAGAGGTAATTTTTGTTACCGATTCTTTCATCTTTATTTATTCTTCCACTTATTCTTCTTTAGTTGTTTCATTATGAAGTAATAACATCAGTATTAATCATATACTTATATGTTATTATAAGTATGAAACAACCCTATTTCACCATCTATCCATCCTACAAAAAATTAAATCACCGCAAGTGCGTACGTACGGAATACCGTCTCCACACCGTGGTGTAATCTATTTTCCACCACCACCTTACTTCGATGGGTATAATGGTGTAAATAATGAATATATATGATTATTGTAAAGTGATATTGATTCTTAAATAGTATAAATACACTCCAATACAATTCCACGATCATGGGAACGATATCATCGCTCGTGCGTACGTACGGAATATTGTCTCCATGATGTGATGTGACTCGTTCTACATGATATTAATTTCATAATTATTATATAAATGAATTGAATAAATGAATATGATATATATTACACTAATACCATTCTAGAAATGAGGTATCTATAATCTAAAAAGAAGAATAAGAATTTATTCGACAAAACACGCATAAGAACAAAAAGTAATAAACACCCGAATAACATGTAGCAATGAAATATTACTAATAATAAGCTAAGAATATGACCATATATGATATCATAAAAATGATTATGACTCTCGAATAAGTCAATGACATTATTTAAATCATTATACAGGAGGTTCGGACACTTACGAAGCAAATCGGACCTAAGGTAAGGGAAATATCACAATCTCATTTTTATTCGAGATTGTTTATACTTTGGAATTTACTGGGGTGTATTTTATCATCCACATCCATGTTTCCTCAATATGTAATATTATTTCCATCCTCCTACAATTGATTAAATCCAATTTTACCCTTTGTTGAGTTTTTAGTAAAGGATATGAAAGGAATCTTTTGTCGATTTTCGTACGAGGTACCTTTTGACTTTTCCGAGAAAAGTACGAGAAGAATGTTTTTTTAACTTATACGGCATGAATGGATTTTTAAAACATTATTTCCAAGAAGCTTACTTTACAAGTTTTCAAGTTTATTTTTAATCAACTTATTTTAGTTTAGAATTGTATAACATGTTAAGAAAGGAAAAGTGTTTTTGAAGTAGAAAGGATATTTTCCTCAAGAATGGAGTTCAAGTGTTTTATCAAAATTATTTTCTATATAAGATAATAAAGGGTTATGTTTCTATCCCTATTATTAAATTGATTTGATTATGTTGTGATGGAATTATTTTTATTAATTCCTCTATCTTATATGAATTTTTTTATGATTTCATGATGTTTAAGAATCCCATTTTTATTACATGGGTTATGAAATGATGTATGATTTATGATTTATGATTTTGTGTCACACATAAGAATGGTATCATTATGATATGGGTGGGACCTATATCTCCCTCCAATGCATTGGGTAAATATTTTATATCTCATGAGATAGACATGGCTGGAAAGGCGGGTTAAACCGGTTTAGTGAAACAGGACTGAAACGAGGAATGAACTCGGTTCAGAAATGGACTTTGTCCACCAAGATAGTCTTGGCAATGAGTCTTGACTAATAAGAAATGATTCTATATGATTATGTGTGTATGCCACAAAGCTTAATGTTTTAAGTTATGATTATTGCGATTACATTTCACTACCATGATTTATCCCATGTTATGAAATTATGATCTCTTTTGCAGGGTAATATTTCCAAATTATTATGTTCTTATGAATATGATGCGATTGATATTTCTTTTGTTTACCCTTACTGAGAATTTAAGCTCATCCTTTTGTATGTTTTCTTTCCCCAGGTCAGGAAGAAGGTTATTAAGTAAGATATGCCAAAAGGGACTATAGATATGATGAAATAAATGGGAGACAGTGTAGATGCTTTATGAACCAGTTGTTTATGTTTCCCAGTTTATAAAGACACTATACCTATATGGTACTTTCTTGGTTTTGTTATATGTTGTAATAAGTGTGATTCAATTTTTAAGTAATAAAAATGTATGTAAAGTATGGGTCGTTATAGTAGGTATCAGAGGAAAGGTATAGTCAACCTTTGGAAACTAGGATGTGAAATCCTTAGTAATAATCCTAAAGATAAGTCTAAGCATAGAACACAATCTTAGTGTTTTAGAAATTTCCAGGAATAACCTAGGATAAGACCTTAAGTGTGAAATTTTATTCTTGATTATGTGGTTTTCCTATTATAATTAGTGTTGCTCACACTATTCTTCTTGGTTTTAGTCAATGGTTGGAACCCAAAGGAACCGTGTTAATGCGGAATGTGATGGGAAATGCAATGATTGTCCCCCTGACCAACCAAACGTTATGGGAGCTGGAATGAAAAATATTATAGCCATGATCACAAAACTTTCTCAATCTATGAATCATGCAGGACTTCCAAACAAGCAAAGGAAGGAGCAACATTCTGTTGAATCCTTCACGAGGTAGCGTCCACCTTCATTCAGCGGGTCTACTAATCCATTAGTTGCTGAAAAATGGATTAGTACTACTGAAAAGATATTTTCAGTTCTTCATGGTTCTGAACATGATAAAGTCATCCTAGTAGTGTATCGTTTGGAAGGAGATGCTGATCAATGGTGGAATCTTATTAAGAATACAAGTCACAGGGATGAAATTGAGTCCATGGAATGGGACGAGTTCAAGAACTTATTTTTCAATAAGTACTTCCCTCGTATTCTCTGAACAAAGATGGAGAAGGAGTTTCTTGAACTAAATCAAAAGGATGATGAATCTGTTGGTACCTATGAAGCAAATTTTACAAGACTTGCAAGGTACGCTTCTAGTATTATTATCCAACCTGAGAGTAAGATCGATCGATTCTTTAGTGGCTTAAAACCAAGTCTTCGAAGGGCCTTAGCCATAAGGGACTTCAACAGCTATGAGGAAATCATTCGATGTGCTCTCAAAGTTGATATGGAGATTGGAGTAACCCATCAGTCATATGGGTTTGATAAGAAGAGGAAAATGGAATTCAAAGGAAAATCTAAATAGCACACTGAAAGAAGATGAGTTTTCCCTTACGCTCAAAGTGTGGAAAGAAACATAGAGGGAGTTGTCTTAAAGGGACAAGTAAATGTTTCAAATGTGGAAAGTAAGGTCATCGGGCATTTGAATACCGTAATGATGGGAAGAAGATGTCTAATGATGCAAACAAAGGAAGGGATACACAGAATGAACCTACTACACTTCAATGTTTCAAGTGTAAGGAGATTGGGAATTATGCCAATCAATGCCCAAATCCAAGGGTTGATGATGATGGTCGACGTTAACAAACTCTTAAGGCTAAAGACAAAGGAAAGTCACATTCAATTTCTATCAGCGATGTGGGGTACGATAACGATGTGGTGAAAGGTACACTTACCATCCACTCTAAAGTAGAAAATGTTTTATTTGATTCTGGATCCACCCACTCATTTATTTCTGAAGAATTTTCTAAATATATCACCGTATTACCTCAACAATTAGATGTTGAGTTAGCTGTGACAACCCCTAATGGCACCACAGTTTCATCAAAAGTTTATAATTCTTCTCCGATTGAAGTTTGTGGGAAAGTGCTTCCTGTAAATCTTGTGATCCTTCCTATAGTGGAATTTTATGTGATTATTAGCATGGATTGGCTTTCTTTATATGGATCTCATATCAATTTCTAAATAAGGGAAGTCACATTTCATATTCCAGATCAATCTATGATCGTCTATCGATGTAAGGATAAACATAACCATCCAGTGGAAATTTCTTCCATCTTATGGGTCTTGATTCCACTAAATGAAGGTTATTTATCTCAAATGGTTGGTAAGAAACTCACAATTAAGAATATGCACATTGTATGGGAGTTTTATTATGTCTTTCCGGAGGAATTTTCAGGTCTTCCACCAAATCGCGAAGTCGAGTTTTCAATAGAACTCGTACCGGGTGCTTTGCCTATTTCAAAGACACCTTATAGAATGGCCCCAATTGAGTTGCAGGAATTAAAGAAGAAACTCCAAGAGAATCTTGATAACGGATTCATATGCCCTAGTGTGTCACCTTGGGGAGCACCTGTTCTATTTGTTAAGAATAAAGATGGATCAATGAGACTCTGCATTGATTATCGAGAACTTAACAAGATCACTATCAAGAACAAATATCCTCTCCCACGCATTGATGACTTATTTGACCAACTACACGGAGCTCAATACTTTTCCAAGATTGATCTTCATTCAGGGTATCATCAATTAAGGGTCAAAATGGAGGATATACCAAAGACGGCTTTCCGTACAAGGTATGGACACTATGAATTTATAGTGATATCATTTGGTCTTACTAATGCCCTGCTATCTTCATTGATTTGATTAATAGAGTCTTTAGAGACTATCTTGATCAGTTTTTGGTAGTCTTTATAGATGATATTCTTGTATATTCAAAGATTAAGGAAGAACATGAAGATCACTTGAGAATTATATTGAAGACCCTAAGAAAGGATAAGCTTTATGCCAAATTTACCAAGTGTGAATTTTGGCTTCAAAAATTTGCATTTTTGGGTCACATAATCTCAAAAGAGGGGATATATGTGGATCCAGCAAAAACAGAGGTTATCGAAAGATGGTCGAGACCAACAACAGTAACTGAGATCTGAAGTTTTCTTGGTTTGGCTGGATATTATCGACGTTTTGTGAAAGATTTTTCACGATTTTCTAATCCACTCACCAAGTTGACTCGGAAAGGAGTTAAGTTTGTTTGGACGGAGGAATGTGAAGAGAATTTCATGGAGTTGAAAATAAGGTTATCCAGTGCACCTGTACTCACACTTCCTTGTAGTGGAGAAAGGTTTGTGATCTACAGTGATGCATCCAAGAAGGGATTGGGGTGTGTTCTTATGCAACATGATATAGTGATAGCTTATGCCTCACGACAGTTGAAAATACATGAGCAAAATTACCCAACTCATGATTTGGAGTTATCTGCAGTAATCTTTGCATTAAAGATTTGGAGGCATTATCTTTATGGAGAAATCTGTGACATTTATACTGATCATAAAAGTTTAAAGTATATTTTCACACAAAAGGATCTGAATATGCGCCAAAGAAGATGGTTGGAGCTGATTAAGGATTACGACTCCTCAATCCATTACCACCCTGGGAAATCAAACAAGGTGGCAGATGCATTAAGTCGATAAGACCATGCCAGTTTATCCATGATGAGGATCACAAAAGATCCAATATTTATGGATTTAAAAAGGATGGACCTTAGAATTATAATGGAAAGGGAAAAATCTTATCTTTCTCAAATGAATGTTCAACCATATATACATGTGAAGATTAAAGAGGCACAGAAAGAAGATGTAGAGTTACAAAAGAAGGTGAGAAATATTCCTGAATTCAACCTTGATTGTGATGGGATAATAAAGTTCAGGAATCGGGTTTGTGTTCCTCCCATCCCAGAATAAAAGAAGGAGTTGTTGGATGAGGCTCAAAGTTCTTCATTCTCTATTCATCCTGTAAGCACGAATATGTATAGGTACCATAAAGAGTACTTCTGGTTGGATGGCATGAAAAGAGATGTTGCTGAATATGTCTCTCGATGCTTGGTTTTTCAGCAAGTTAAAGCTGAGAGACAGAAGTCTAAGGGGATGTTCACTAGTAGAAAAATGATTTTTAACGTCGCCAGTTTGACGTCGGTTTCTTATAAACCGACGTCAATAATTTTTACGGTGATTTTTTGGCGTCGGTTTTTTTAAAAACCGACGCCAAAAAGGAAAAAAAATTGTTTTGGCGTCGGTTCTTAAAAAAACCGACGCAAAAAACTAAAAAATATATATTTTGGCGTCGGTTTTTATGAAAACTGACGCCATAAATGTTTTAAATAAAATTCTTTGGCGTCGGTTTTTTAACAAACCGACGCTAAAAATTTAAAAAAAAACTACTTTTCGCGTCGGTTTTCTTACAAACCGACGCGAAAAGTTAAAATATATTTTTGGCGTCGGTTTTTATGAAAACCGACGCCAAAAATTTTAAAAAAAAATTATATTGTTTTATATAATTCTATAATATTTGATTTGACTGGTCGTGGAGAAAAAACGGAGTTACGGATTAAAAGTTATGGCCTTTGAAAGTTGAACTTCCTTAAGACTTCTTTTAGAGAAGGTCAACTTCCGACATCCATAACTTTTAATCCGTAACTCCGTTTTTGCTCCACGACCAGTCAAATCAAAGCTTAGAAAATTATCTAAAACAATGTAATTTTTGTTTTTCATTTTTGGCGTCGGTTTTCATAAAAACCGACGCCAAAAAAAATATTTTTTGTTTTTGGCGTCGGTTTTTAAAAAAACCGACGCCATAAATGAAAAAAAAAAAATTTCCCGTCGGTTTTTATAAAACCCGACGCCAAAAATTTTAAAAAAAAAATTATATTGTTTTAGATAATTCTCTAATCTTTTATTTGACTGGTCGTGGAGCAAAAACGGAGTTACGGATTAAAAGTTATGGCCTTTGAAAGTTGAACTTCCTTCAGACTTCTTTTAGAGAAGGTCAACTTCCGACATCCATAACTTTTAATCCGTAACTCCGTTTTTGCTCCACGACCAGTCAAATCAAAGATTAGAGAATTATCTAAAACAATGTAATTTTTGTTTTTCATTTTTGTCGTCGGTTTTCATAAAAACCGACGCCAAAAAAATTATTTTTTGTTTTTGGCGTCGGTTTTTAAAAAAACCGACGCGAAATGTAGTTTTTTTTAAAAATTTTAGCATTGGTTTGTTAAAAAACTGACGCCAAAGATTTTTTTTTAAAACTTTTATGGGGTCGGTTTTCATAAACACCGACGCCAATTTTTTTTTTTTCATTTTTTGCGTCGGTTTTTTTTATGAACCGACGCCAAAAAGGATATTGATTGACATTTTTTGCATCGATTTTCTAAAAAACCGATGCCAAAAGACCAATGTAAATACTATTTTTCGTCGGTTTCAAACAAAACCGACGCCAAAGAGTAACGCGGGATCAAAATTTCAATTTTTTTCACAATGCGCGTTTAACTTTTTAAAATCCCGCCAACATTTTCGTAAAACACAATTGAAAATATTTTCGTTTACTATATATATATCCAGTTTCTCCTTCTTTCATCATTTTCAACATCTTCGATTCAATCACGATTTCAATGCGACTTCAATCATTAATTGGTACATATTCTATTCATTCGTTTTCTTTATTATTATTATCCTTCATTTCTAAACAACTCGATTGGATTTCTTATAATGATGATTCATTCTCATTTCTAAATACAAGTTATATGATAATAAAAAACATATCATTTCGATGGAAGCCCCTAAAACCATTGAAATATGTTTGATGTATTATGATTATTTTATTACATTTGGTGTATATGATTTTAATTTATGTTTATCATGTTTTCTTTGAAACGAGTTGTATCAATCAAAACTTTGATAGGTTCAACTTGTAACGGCGATAACTTTTGAACCGTAACTCCGTTTTAGGTCCACAGCCTGTCAAATCGAAGCTTAGGAAATGATCTAAAACCTAGAAAAAAAAATTTTGATTTTTGGCGTCGGTTTTTATAAAGACCGACGCGAAAAATATTTTTTTTTTCATTTATGGCGTCGGTTTTTTTAAATAACCGACGCCAAAACTACTTTTTAAAATTTTTCGCGTCGGTTTTTATGAAAACCGACGCGAAAAATTATATGAATTATTTTTTTTGGCGTCGGTTTTTATAAAACCCGACATGAAAAATATTTTTTTTTCATTTATGGCGTCGGTTTTTTTAAATAGCCGACGCCAAAACTACTTTTTTAAATTTTTCGCGTCGGTTTTTATGAAAACCGACGCGAAAAATTATATGAATTATTTTTTTTGGCGTCGGTTTTTATAAAAACCGACGCGAAAAATATTTTTTTTTTCATTTATGGCGTCGGTTTTTTTAAATAACCGACGCCAAATCTACTTTTTTAAATTTTTCGCGTCGGTTTTTATGAAAACCGACGCGAAAAATTATATGAATTATTTTTTTTGGCATCGGTTTTTACAAAACCGACGCCAAAAAACGAATGTTATTCATTTTTCGCGTCGGTTTACAAAAACCGACGTAAAAATTCATATTTTTAACGTCGGTGATTTCGACGTCGGTTAAAAACCGACGTCCAAAATAAAAAAAAACCGACGTTAAAAACCGTTTTTCTACTAGTGGTTACAACCATTACCCATACCCGAATGGAAATGGGAAAACATCACTATGGACTTTGTCACAGGACTTCCTAAAACATCCAAAGGAAATAATGCTATCTGGGTCATTGTTGATTGTCTTACAAAGTCCGCACACTTCATTGCTATTAGAGAGGATTTCTCTCTGGATCAACTTGCCAGGATATATGTGAAGGAAGTGGTAAGACTGCATGGAGTACCACTTTCTATTATATCTGATCGGGATCTGAGGTTTACCTCAAAGTTCGGGCAAATTCTTCAGCATAATCTGGATACATAGTTGAGTTTCAGCACAACTTATCATCCTCAGACAGACGGTCAGTCTGAGAGAACAATTCAAACTCTAGAAGATATGTTGAGAGCTTTCTCTATGGATTTCAAAGTTGGTTGGGATCAACACCTAACTTTGGTGGAATTTTCTTATAATAATATCTTTCATTCTAGTATTCAGATGGCTCCTTATAAAGCTCTCTATGGAAAGAAATGCAGGACTCCAACTTGCTGGGATGAAGTTGGGGAAAGAAAGCTATTAGGACCTGATCTTGTTGATGAGATGGCAGAAAAGGTCAGATCTATTCAACAACACATAAGAGTTGCTCAGAGTTGACAAAAAAGTTATGCTGACAACTGAAGAAAATACTTAGTGTTTGAAGTGGGTGATAAAGTGTTCTTACGAATATCTCCCTGGAATAGGGTCATGAGATTTGGAAAGAAGGGAAAGTTGAGACCTAGATATATCGGTCCTTTCGAAATATTGGATCGTGTTGGAACGGTAGCTTACCGATTGGCACTTCCACCGAATCTCTCTCAAGTTCACGATGTGTTCCATGTATCTCTCCTGAGAAATTACATACATGATCCTTCACATGTACTCAGCTCAGAAGTTGTACCGCTGGAACAAGATCTTTCTTATGAAGAACAACTAATAGAGATTCTGGATCATAGCAAAAAATTCCTACGGAACAAAACCACTCTCTTGGTGAAAGTTTTATGGAGGAACCACCAATTAGAAGAAGCTACATTTGAGCTTGAGGATATGATGAGGGAGAGGTATCCTCATCTGTTTGTTACAAAGTGACGAATTTCAAGGGCGAAATTCATTTTAAGGGGGGTAGAATGTAACACCCGAGACTTTTATGAGAAATATTTTGTTTTTATGTTATATAAATCATCAAATTAATCTTTCACTACACACAACACTAGCTTGGATTGATTTACACGCAATCGCGGCCTTCCTCGATAGCTTGTATCGTACGCAATACCGAGTTTCACTAAACAATGATATGCTATTAAAATATTATTAAAACTAGCCGTTATGAATAGTAATAACCACTTTTTGAAATTTTATAAATTTTATTTTTCAAAATGGACTTCATATTTGGATTCGGAATATCTAAATTATCCTAGGGTGAAATTTTGATATTTTTCTGAAAACTTTCAATTTTTGATGAATAGTGAAACCACTAAGTGGTAGTTAAAAAAACTGAATTTTTCATAAAACTTAATTTTACCGCTTCTGTGAGTGGAATTTCGAAAATATGAGAGACACGGTTGATGTCAGTAAGTAAAATGTGGTTCAATGAGATGAAAATAATTTTTTTGTGAATAGTAACTTTTTACTTTTATTTACCACGGTTAAAAGTAAATAGGGTAATTAAGGGTAAAAATGATATTATTATTACCCTAACACATGTCCTAATTCTATTGGATAAGTTTAATTCGACCAAAAACAACCTTAAGAATAAAATATGACCATTTAGGTCCACTTGGATTAGATTAGGACATTTATTATTAATTTATTTAAAGAAGGGTTAAAATAGTTAAAATCAAAGTTTAATAAGTAAATAATTTTTAATATGGGGTTATACAAAAGATAAATTCGACTATAAAGATTAATTAGAAATCTAAAAACAATTTCTACATAATGGTATTTTATTTGTAATTTTTAGACATTAAATAATTTAATTTATTTATGACACAACGATGATGCAGTAATTATCTTATTAATGAAATATTGACATAATTGATGTTATAAATACCCAAATAAGTATAATTTGAGACTTTTTATGAATTCCCCTAATTTTCTAGGTTAATATGACAAGTTAGTATTGATTTAATTAATTTTGTTCGAACTAATAATTCTTTTATAATTTTCACAAAAATCAATTACTAAATAGTGTCAAAATTGACATAAAATAATTTTTAAAACAAATATTATAGTATTAATTGTTATTTTATTCCTAAAAATCTAAGGTTCTTCCAAATGAATTATATAAGGTTATATATATTAATAATAAACAACTTTGGGTTCTTTTGAATTTTTATTGTAAGTTTATTAACCTTATAGTGTAAGAACACAAGAAGACACGGTAAAAGTAAAATTATTCAACTTAATGTTAAATCTAAATAAGAAGGTTAAAATATGAACGTAAACTTGTCTAAATTCTATTGGATGAGATTATTTAGACCCATCCCTACCTTAGATTCGAAATAAATCAATTTGGAGCTATTTAAAACCAAATTGGGCTTTATAATAAAATAATAGTTTTAGTTTTTCCAAAGGAGCCCCTCTCCTCCCTTATAAAAGGGCACCTCCTCCCCCTCTTCCTCACACCACTTTCGGCCTTCAAGATTGGCCAAAACCTACCAATTTCTTCTCTCCACTTCCCTAGAGACATCCTAGAGGTCCTGGTTTTCTTCAAAGACCAATTTTAGTGCCCTAAAAGGAGGTCTCAAAGAATCGCTTCAAAGAAGAGGTAATGTCCGTTACCGATTCTTTCATCTTTATTTCTTCTTCCACTTCTTCTTCTTTAGTTGTTTCATTATTAAGTAATAACATCAGTATCAATAATATACTGATATGTTATTATAAGTATGAAACAACCCTATTTCACCATCTATCCATCCTACGGAAAATGAAATCACCGCGCGTGCGTACGTACGGAATACCGTCTCCACACCGTGGTGTAATCAATTTTCCACCACCACCTTACTTGGATGGGTATAATAGTGTAAATAATGAATATATATGATTATTGTAAAGTGATATTGATTCTGAAATAGTATACATACACTCCAATACAATTCCACGATCATGGGAACGATATCATCGCTCGTGCGTACGTATGGAATACCGTCTTCACGATGTGATGCGACTCGTTCTGCATGATCTTCATTGCATAATGATTATATAAATGAATTGAATAAATTAATATGATATATATTACACTAATACCATTTTGGAAATGAGGTATCTATAACCTAGAAATAATAATAAGAATTTATTCGACAAAACACGCATAAGAACAAAAAGTAATAAACACCCGAATAACAAGTAGCAATGAAATATTACTAATAATAAGCTACGAATATGACCATATATGATATCATAACAATGAGTATGATTATGGAATAAGTCAATGACATTATTGAAATCATTATACAGGAGGTTCGGACACTTATGAAGCAAATCGGACCTAAGGTAAGAGAAATATCACAATCTCCTTTTTATCCGAGATTGTTTATACTTTGGAATTTACTGGGGTGTATTTTATCATCCACATACATGTTTCCTCAATATGTAATATTATTTCCATCCACCTAAAATTGTTTAAATCCAATTTTACCCTTCGGTGAGTTTTTAGTAAAGGATATGAAAGGAATCTTTTGTCGATTTTCGTACGAGGTACCTTTTGACTTTTCCGACAAAAGTACGAGAAGAATGTTTTTTTAACTTATACAGCATGAATGGATTTTTAAAACATTATTTCCAAGAAGCTTCCTTTACAAGTTTTCAAGTTTATTTTTAATCAACTTCTTTTAGTTTTGAATTGTATAACATGTTAAGAAAGGAAAAGTGTTTTTGAAGTAGAAAGGATATTTTTTTCAAGAATAGAGTTCAAGTGTTTTATCAAAATTATTTTCCATCTAAGATAATAAAGGGTTATGTTTCTATACCTATTATTAAATTTATTTGATTATGTTGTGATGGAATTATTTTTATGAATTCCTTTATCTTATATGAATTTTTTTATGATTTCATGATGTTTAAGAATCCCATTTTTATTACATGGGTTATGCAATGATGTATGATTTATGATTTTGTGGCACACATAAGAATGGTATCATTATAAGATGGGTGAGACCTATATCTCCCTCCAATTCATTGGGTAAAGATTTTATATCTCATGAGATAGACATGGCTAGAACGGCGGGTTAAACCGGTTCAGTGAAACAGGACTGAAACGAGGAATGAACTTGGTTCAGAAATGGACTTTGTCCACTAAGATAGTATTGGCAATGAGTCTTGACTAATAAGAAATGATTCTATATGATTATGTGTGTATGCCACAAATCTTCATGTTTTAAGTTATGATTATTGTGATTACATTTCACTATCATGATTTATCCCATGTTATGAAATTATGATCTCTTTTGCAGGGTAAGATTTCCAAATTGTTATGTTCTTATGAATATGATGTGATTGATATTTCTTTTGTTTACCCTTACTGAGCATTTGAGCTCACCCTTTTGTATGTTTTCTTTCCCTAGGTCAGGAAGAAGGTTATTAAGTAAGATATTCCAAAAGGGACTATAGATATAATGAAATAAATGGGAGACAGTGTAGATGCTTTATGAACCAGTTGTTTATGTTTCCCAGTTTCTAAAGACACTATACCTATACGGTCCTTTCCTGGTTTTGTTATATATTGTAATAAGTGTGCTTCAATTTTGAATTAATAACAATGTATGTAAAGTATGGGTCGTTATATAGACTAATCCATATTTCCATTGTCGGTATATCATGCTTCATATGAAAGTCGAAGGACCACCTGAACAAAATAAATGGGATATGTTGCATATGTAAGGAGCACAGGACCACGCCTTGATCAAATCATCCTATATTACAGACAAATCATGATATGTTTGTTGTCCAGAAATCCCACTATTTCATGATCCTATAAATCCTAGAACCCAAAAACATACAAGTTGAAGACATCAACCAAAGGACGTCATTTTTTGATCTGCACAATTAGAGTTAGATTCATAATAGAGGGATCTTAATGATACTTGGTGGAAGAAATTGGAAGATTAGAGCATACTTCAAATAGATCTGGAACTTTTGGGGTGATGTGGATCTGGGGGAAGGGAGGAAGAATGTCACGACCCGTCCTTGGGGCCCGTGTCGTGACTACCCCAAGCCCGCCTCCCATAGGCCAGGGGCGGGAGACTAGCACCAAAGGCGTAAATCCCAACAAAGGGGAAGGCATTGCCTTTATTAAGTAAACAAACACCACAGAGTAAGCCAGCAGAAGTAAACACTATGTAAAACTGGGTACAAAAGTATGTGCAGAAAGTAGATGGGCCAGAATACAAACCCAAACTGAAAGTAAAGTACAATTGGAAAGAAAGTACAGCAACTGAAAGTAAAGCAGGAACGTCAAGCCACCCACTGGAATTCCCACCTGAAGGGTGGGTACAGATAGCCTCCTCAGCTCCTCGGGTCCAGCCGTCCGCTCCGTGTACGTCCCGCCCAGTGGTCCACCTCCAGGTACCGACTGCTCTACAAGCCTCAACCACGATCAGCGATGTCCGTCATCTGCATCCAACACAACGTAGTGTGGGCATAGCCCGTTCAGGGGTGAGTATACGCTACTTAGTAGGGACCCCGAGACCTCGAAGGTCTCACATAATCCACAAAGGATAATCCATAAGGTACGATACAATCACGAAGTAACATCCAACACTACTTAGGTATATACCCATATATATACCTAAGTCATCAATTCCAATTCGGCTCCAACATCCGAGCCCAAGTTCGATCACGTCCACACAGGATAGTACAACCAAATCCACACAGGAAATCACAACACAATCCATATAGGAAGCAAGTCAATCATATCGAAGATAATTATTGAAAGTCAAGACTCAGCTCACACAGGTATACTTCTTCGTAAGGTGATAGAGATGATCAGATGTAGCCACAGATTCATCTAAGCTGGGACCCACGTGGGATACTAAACCAGTTAAGCTGTCAGACCCACATAGTATACAAGACCAGCTACTCTGCAAGACCCACGTAGGATACAAGAACAGAGTCAAACACTGCCGCACCCACGTAGGATACAAGAACAGTGGTACTGTCAGACCCATGTAGGATACAAGAACAGTAGTCATCGCCGTCGAACCCACGGAGGATTTCAGTATGGTCTTCATCGCTACTGAACCCACTGTGGATTTCAGTGCATTCGTCGTCACTGCCGAACCCACAGAGGATTTCAGTGCAGTCGCCATCGTCATCGCAGTCGCAACCAGCTCTAGGGTTCCCGCACACAGCATGCTCGTTTTCGGGAGGGTCCACTCCATGATCCAAGGGTTCGATACATCAACTGACACATAGTCCAGATTTGATGTATCCCAAAGTTTTGTCTCGTCGATAAGAACTCAACACGACAGACGGCGTGCCAATCGGACGCCCGGTCTGAGAGTTATCGGCATTTTCGTCCCAAGGGCCCAGTTAGTTTTCAAGTCAAAACCAACCCGACCGTACTCCAATTTCGTCCAAACCTCGAGCGAAGTAAGAAAAAAGGTTTGTCTCACTGAGAAGAATCCAACAAAGTCGATGGCACATCAATCGGACGTCCAGAGCTCAAGTTATAAGCGTTTCCGCTCCTAGGGCCCGGTTGGTTTCGTGTTCGAACCAACCCGGTCATACCCCAAGTTCTCTGAAACCTTAAGTTTAATATAACGAAACGACCGTCTTGATCCAAGTATTTCATCGCAACTAACGGTGCATCGATCGGAGGTCCGTAGCTCGAGTTATGGTCATTTAAATGAACCTATCCGGTATTAGGGGGTTTTGGGCCCGGACCGACCCGGCCCAAGACCCCCTAGGTCGGCCCGAACCGAGTCGAACCGGACCGGGTCCGGGTCCAGCCCATTAGGGATCGGCCCGGCCTGGGTGGACGGTTGGCCAGGCGTAGGAGCGACCCGCTTGGCCAGCTCGGCGCTGGCCGAGCTGTCGCGGAAGGGGGGGCACGACGCCCCCTGTTCTGAAACGGCGGCCCCCACATGGGGGCCGGTCCTTTTTCCAACTGGGGGGTATGACCCCCGGAAATTTCAAAATGGCAGGCCCAGCCGTCCAGCCAGTGTCGCCGCCGCGGGACCCCGCAGTCCCTCCCCTCTGACGCACCGGTGGCCGGCGGTTCCGACCGCCGCTCCCTGCTCCGCCGCGGCCAAAGGTCGCGGCCTTGGTCCGACCGGTGTGGCGCGACTACGCCGCAGCCCCGCTCTGACTGCGGTGTCTTCGTGGTTCTCCAGCGCGGCGCGACGGCACCGTGCCCCTTCGCTGCGGCCCGACTCCAGCCGCGGATTCATTCGGCCTCAACGGCGCGGCGTGACGGCACCGTGCTTCTTCGCCGTGATTCTCCATGTTCACATGCGGTGTCATTGCACCGCGCTGCCTTTGTTTGTGCCGCAACAAGAACAACAACAAAGAGGGAGGAGTTTTGGTCATGTTCGTGCGGTCCGACCTCCTTCCATCATAACGATAACAGGCGGCCCAAAAAGAATAAATATCCTCGTCAAGAAAGCACAAATTTAATCCCTAATATTTGAACTCAAACCCCTACCTCGATAATGAGTTGATGACCAATGAGCATCACAAAAAGCGGCGCCATGGGGTGTGGCTCCATACACATCATCGATGTTCGCCCGATGAAGAAAAAGGTGTGTCGTCGTTCTTTGGAAAAGGTGTCTCTCACCGGCTGCGGATAGGAGAGAAGACGACATGGTGGTCTTCCTTTGCGGTGATGGCGTTCTTCGTCGAGGTCTTGACGTTCTTCGCGTTCTTCAACGTGGAGGACGATGTTCTTCGAGACCTCGGTTATTTTCTCCCCAGACTCCACACAACGAACCAACCAAAAACAAATTAAGACTTTGTCTTAATTTATCTACACTTGCCAACATTTTTTTAAAATTCAAAAACCTCATTTAATTAATTAACGAGATTCAATTAATTGAATGGGTTTGTTGGCATTCAATTAAAGAGGGAGAGAAGGTCAAAAACTTAAGGGGGGTTGCTAACATTAAAGAGGGGGTTTAGGGGATTTAAAGAGGTGGGGGCTTGCGTGGGCCGCACCACACTATTAACCTCACATGGGTGGTTAGTTCCACCCAACCTCCATCCTTAGGATTTAACCACTTAAAAGAAATAAAATTAGTAGCACAATTTTATTTCTTTGTAGTTTTAATCCTCAAAATTTAAACAACTCTTATCGAGATAACATAACTCTGGAAAAGGTATTCTTAAGCAAAAACCAGCATTGCAGTTTCAACAGTGCCCTCGAATTTTGATTCCGAGCACCGGTTCAAAAGTTAGAAAAACCCGCTCGTTCGTTCAATGAACGTACCCGAGCTAAACTTCAGAAATTGATTCCAGGCACACCAGGCCTCGGAATCAGGTGCCGTCAGAAACTGCGTACTTGTAAAATCCCAAATAAAATTAAGAAAAAAATTTCCCTTGAATTTTACGGGCCTTTACATTACTCCCACCTCAGGGCTTTACGTCCCCGTAAAGATATATCATAAACTAGGGAAACAAATGAGGGTAATGAGCATGAATCTGAGCCTCCCGCTCCCAAGTGCTCTTCTGGAGGTTCTCGTGCTGCCATCTGATGCACACTAGAGGAATCGACCACCCATGTAGGACCCGCTCCTGTCGATCCTCGATCTCCACCGAGACCTCCGCAAAAGTCGCTCCATCATCAATGTCTAGCTCCCCGTGGTTTATGATATGCATTGGATTGTGCACGTATCTCCTCGGCTAAGATACGTGGAAGACGTCGTGCACCTGGTGCAACTGAGGTGGTAGAGCCAGGCGATAAACCACCTCGCCTATCCTGCAGAGGACCCAGAATGGTCCGATAAAGCACGGAGATAACTTGCCACCCTGGCCAAATCTCTGTAATCCACATCGAGGTGAGACCCGCAAAAAGACGTGGTCGCCATCCTCAAACTCTAGTGGTCTCCGCCTCCTGTCAGCATAAGACTTCTGTCGGCTCTGAGTTGTCCCCATCCACTCTTGGATGACCTGGACCTTCTCTGTCGTGGCCTGGACCATCTCTGGTCCCACAAGTGCTGACTCCCCGGGGTCTGTCCAGTACAGAGGTGATCTGCAAGGTCGGCCGTACAATGCCTCGTATGGTGCCATCCCGATGGTGTAGTGGTCGTTGTTGTTGTACGCAAACTCCACCAAGGGTAGGTGGTCCTCCCAGCTGCGACCAAAGTCGAGGACACATGCATGGAGCATGTCTTCGATAGTTTGAATGGTCCTCTCTGTCTGACCATCCTTCTGAAGGTGAAAGGCGGTGCTCAGACGTAGCTGTATCCCGAATGCCTCCTGCAACCCCTTCCAAAGTCGGGAAGTAAAGTGAGCATCTCGATCGGAGACAATAGATGATGGCACACCATGAAGCCGTACAATCTCCTGAATGTAGAGACATCCCAAACTCTCTACTGAGCCCTACTCTCTGATGGGTAAGAAGTGAGCCGACTTGGTGAGTCGGTCTATAATCACCCAAATAGAGTCGTGACCTCTGGAAGTATGTGGAAGTCCAGTCACAAAATCCATAGATATCCCATCCCACTTCCACTCCGAGACCTCCAAGGGTTGTACCAAGCCTGCTGGTACCCGGTGCTCTGCCTTCACCTGCTGGAAGGTGAGGCATCGAGAAACGAACTCTTCCACAGCCTTCTTCATACCCATCCACCAGTGCTAACATCTGAGATCCTGGTACATCTTCACCACTCTTGGATGTATCGCTAAAGGGGAAGTGTGAAACTCTCTCAGCACCTCCTCCTGCAAAGAAGCTAGTACCATGGTGCGTACTCTAAAAAGGAAAATGTTCTCTCCTCCTATATAAAATCCATCAGGTGCCTATCCTGAGGATATCTGTGCACACCGCGTCTCACAGTCAACATCCCCACGTTGTGCCTCTCTGACCCACTGAAGAAGTGTAGTGACTGTGAGTGACTGAAGAAAGTCTACTTCATCTCTATCCATGAAGGATATCTACAAAGTGGATAGATGCTCTATCGCCTCCCCAAGTAGCTGAATGCCCGTCCTCCTGCTGAGAACATTGGCTACTACGTTCCACTTTCTAGGAGTATAGACTATCTCAAAGTCATAGTCCTGGAGGAACTTGAGCCATCGCCGCTGTCTCAGATTCAGGTCCTTCTGCGAGAAGATGTACCTAAGACTCTGGTGGTCAAAGTAGACTATAAAGCGCTCTCCCATCAGATAGTGTCGCCACATATTTAGAGCGAAGACCATTGCTGCTAGCTCCAGGTCATGGGTAGCGTAGTTCTGCTCATGCTGCCTCAACTTTCATGACCCATAGGCGATCACCGCCCACTCCTACATCAGGACACATCCAAGTCCGGTGTCTGATGCATCGCAGTAGACTACGTACCCTACCTCCTCCTCCGGTAGCCTCAAGATAGGTGAGCTGGTCAACCTTTGTCTCAGCTCCTGGAAGATCTGATGACATTTGTCTGACCACAAAAAGGGTTTCCCCTTCTTCGTCAAAGCTGAGAGCAATGCCACAACTCTGGAGAAGTCTGGCATAAATCTCTGGTAGTACCCAGCTAGCCCCAATAAACTCCGCACCTCCGTCACGCTCCTGGGTGGCTCCCAAGCTAGCACTACCTTGATCTTCGCAGGATCCACTGCAACTCCCGCCTCAGAGATAACGTGTCCCAAGAAGTGGACCTCACGTCACCAGAACTGACACTTCGAGAGCTTACTATAAATATGGTGCTCTAGGAGTGTGTCCAGTACAACCCGCAAGTGGTAGGCGTGCTCCTCCTCAGCGGTCGAGTATATCAAAATCTCGTCGATGAAGACCACGAAAAATCGATCGAGGTATGGCTGAAAGATCATGTTCATGAGACCCATGAACACTGCTGGAGTGTTGGTTATGCCAAAAGGAATAACCAAGAACTCATAGTGTCCATACCAACATCTGAAGGTCGTCTTTTGTACGTCCTCGTCCCAAACTCTGAGCTGATGATAGCCTGACCTGAGGTCTGTCTTCGAGAAACATCGTGCTCCCTTGTGATGATCGAAGAGGTCGTTAATCCTCGGTAGCAGATACTTGTTCCTCATGGTCACTTGGTTCAGGCAACGATAATCGACACACAGTCGCAATCTCCCATCCGCCTTCTTGGAGAACAATATCGGGGAAGCCCAGGGTGAAACACTGGGTCGGATGAATCCCTTGCCCTGCAAGTCCTCCAGCTGTACCCGCAGCTCTTGAAGCTCATCAGGAGCCATCCGATATGCTGGAGTGGATTTCGGGGTTGTCACGGGGTATAGGTCAATATAAAATTCTACCTCTCTGTGAGGAGGTAGTCCTGGAACGTCATCAGGGAAAACGTCCGCATACTAATCCACCACTGTAGGATAAATAGGACTCTGCATGTCAACTTCTCCTAGGATGAGGCTAGCCAACTGATGAGTGATCGGTTGTCCTCTCCTCTGCGTGAGTCCATCCTGTGCTGCTAAGTCTCCCTTCTCACCGGTGAAGGTGAACCTGCTCCCATCAGTGTGAACACATCACACCTTGCGCCTAATACAGTCGATCTGAGCATGGACTATAGATAACCAATCCATGCCTAATATGACGTCGTAAGGCCTTGACGCCACTACAAGAAGATCCCAGCCGAAGCTCTCACCTCCTATAGTAAGCTCACACTGTCGGAACCAGTACGTAATCGTCGAGTCTTCTCCTGTAGGAGTCTCTAGCTGTAAGGATCGAGCCAACGGCTCCGTCGGAATCTCCGAGCTCTGAACAAGGGTAGCGGCAATAAAATAATGACTTGATCCTGTGTCTATAAGAACTACAGCAAGGGTGGAGTTGACACAGATAGTACCTCGAATCATCTCTGGCGCACCGGGGTCATAGGCCTCCGCTTCATGAAGCTGAGCCTGTATCTGCCCGCCAGCTCCCTGTGGTCGGGGTGGACCTCCTAGTGGTGGTGGTGGTAAAGCCTCAAAGCGTCGCCCACCACCTGTTGCTCGTCAAAATCCTCTTCCTCGTCCTCCTGCACCCTATGGACCGCCACGATCGACCCTCTTCCTCTACCTAGATGTACCCTCAGCCAGCTCCTCTGCATGGCGGGTTGGGCAGTCACGAGCCATGTGGACCTACCCGCCGCATGCGTAGCATTGTCTGCCCCTCGGAAGACTGGCTCTATGCCATGTGCCCCGTACCTCTGAGCCAGTGTCTTGAGGTCATCCTCCTGATGGTCTGGTCCGCCTGGACCCTTGTGACGTCTGTCGACTACCAGCTGCAGATGACTCTGCTACATGCCGCCCTACGGTAGGTCTCGCTGCTGGTGTAGGCTCAGCAAGAAAGATCTCTACGAGAAGGGCTCACTCCAGTACTCCTGCCTGTGTCGGAATGCTGAGGGAGATCATTGATGCCCTAATCTCATGCCTCATTCCCTGCTCGAAGGTCCAGGCCCGGAAGAATGGGTCTCGTACCATGTCCGTCGAAAAGTGCGAGAGATCGGTAAATCTCGCCGAGTACTGGGCCACCGTCATGCTGCCCTGTCGCAGCTGTAGTAGCTCCTGAATGCACACCGCACGGAGGGTGGCTGGGATGAACTCTGAGCGGAAGAGGATCTCAGAGTCTGTCTAGAGGAGAGACGCCTCGTCGTGCACCTGGAGCATCAAGCTCAACCATCTGCCTGCTGCCGCGTGCAGGAGGCTCGCTGCAAGGATCACCATGAGGTCAGCTGGTGTCCCCACTAGCCGGAAAACTCAAACAACCACATCCAGCCAATCCTCGGCTGCCCGAGGGTTCATCTTCCCGCGGAACCTGGGCGGTCTCTGATGCTGAAACTCATGTCGTGCACTGAGGCGGCGTGCACTCTCAGCGGCTGGGGCTGGTGGAATCGGTGGCTCAGCGGGTAGAGGTACCGCCGGTTCCCCCGCTGTAAAAGGGCCCTGCACTAAGGCCTCATCGCTCGGTGGGATGTCGTCTCGCACAAAGCTCGGAACCCTAGCTGGCTGCCATCATGGGGCCATCCTGAAAATAAACAGGTGAACTATGGTCAAAACAATATACTTGGTGAGCTGACACAAAGTAATCACAAAGAAAACCTTTGAAACACACATGCAATCAATGTTTTCGTGCATTGAGTCGGAAATTAGAAGTCAGGGTCCTGGTGTACGGATACGTCGGCCGCTGCACCAACACTGGACTCCCTGGACTGATAACCACACTCAATACCCTTAACATTATTACTTCACATAGAAGAAAGATTAGAGTCCTAAGTTCTGCGGTAGAACCAAACTCTTCTGATACCAATTTGTCACGACCCGTCCTCGGGGCCCGTGTCGTGACTACCCCAAGCCCGCCTCCCATAGGCCAGGGGCTGGAGACTAGCACCAAAGGTGTAAATCTCGACAAAGGGGAAGGAATTGCCTTTATTAAGTAAAAAAACACCACAGAGTAATCCAGTAGAAGTAAACACTAAGTAAAACTGGGTACAAAAGTATGTGCAGAAAGTAGACGGTCCAGAATACAACCCCAAACTGAAAGTAAAGTACAACTGGAAGGAAAGTACAGCAACTGAAAGTAAAGCAGCAATGTCGAGCCATCCACTGGAAGTCCCACCTAAAGGGTGGGTACAGATAGCCTCCTCAGCTCCTCAGGTCTAGCCGTCCGCTCCGTGTACGTCCCACCCAGTGGTCCACCTCCAGGTACCGACTGCTCCACAAGCCTCAACCACGATCAGTGTTGTCTGTCGTCTTTATCCAAAACAACGTAGTGCGGGCATAGCCCGTGCAGGGGTGAGTATACGCTACTCAGTAGGGACCCCGAGACCCCGAAGGTTTCACAAAATCCACAAAGAATGATCCACAAGGTAAGATACAATCACGAAGTAACATCCAACACTACTTAGGTATATGCCCATACATATACCTAAGTCATCAATTCCAATTCGGCTCCAACATCCGAGCCCAATTTCAATCATGTCCACACAGGATAGTACAACCCAATCCACACAGGAAAGCACAACACAATCCACATAGGAAGCAAGTCAATCATATCGAAGATAATGATTGAAAGTCAAGACTCAGCTCACACAGGTTTACTTCTTCGTAAGGTGATAGAGATGATCAGATGTAGCCACTGATTCATCTAAGATAGGACCCACGTAGGATACTAAACCAGCTAAGCTATCGGACCCACATAGGATACAAGACTAGCTACACTTCCAGACCAACGTAGGATACAAGAACAGATTCAAACACTGCCGGACCCACGTAGGATACAAGAACAGCAGTACTGCCGGACCCACGTAGGATACAAGAACAGTATTCATCGTCGTCGAACCGACAGAGGATTTCAGTACGATCGTCATCACTGCCGAACCCATAGAGGATTTCAGTGCAGTCGTCGTCGTTGTCAAACCCACGAAGGATTTCAGTGCAGTCGTCATCGTCATCGCAGTCGCAGCCAGCTCTATAGTTCCCGCACACAGCATGCTCGTTTTTGGGAGGGTCCACTCCACGAGCCAAGGGTTCGATACATCAACTGACACTTAGTCCGGAGTTGATATATCCCAAAGTTCTGTCTCATCAATAGGAACTCAACACGACAGACGGCACGTCAATCGGACGCCCGGTCTGAGAGTTATCGGCTTTTTCGTCCCAGGGGCCCGGTTGGTTTTTAAGTCAAAACCAACCCGACTATACTCCAACTTATCCAAACCTCGGTCGGAGTAAGCCAAAATGTCCGTATCACTGAGAGGAATCCAACAAAGTCGACGTCATGTCAATCGGACGTCCGAAACTCAAGTTATAAGCGTTTCCGCTCTGAGGGCCCGGTTGGTTTCGTGTTCGAACCAACCCGTCCGTACCCCAAGTTCTCCAAAACCTTGAGTGTAATATACCAAAACGACCTTTTTGATCCAATGATCACATTTCAACTGACGGTGCATCGATCGTAGGTCCGTAGCCCGAGTTACAGGCATTTAAATGAACCTGTCCGGTATTAGGGGGTTTTGGGCCCGGACCGACCCGGCCCCAGACCCCCTGGGTCAGCCCGAACCGGGTCGACCCGACCCAGGTCCGGGTCTGGCCCATTAGGGCTCGGCCTGGCCCGGTGGGTGCGGCCCGGCCCGGCCTGGCCTGGGTGGCCGGTTGGCCTGGCGCGGGCGCAGCCCGCATGGCCAGCTCAGCGCTGGCCGAGCTTTCGCGGAAGGGGGGGCACGATGCCCCCCTATTTTTGAAACGGTGGCCCCCACGTGGGGGCCGCTCCTTTTTCCACCTGAGGGGTATGACTCCCGGCCCTCTCCGAATGGCTGGCCCGGCTGGCCGGCCGATGCCGCCGCCGCGGGACCCCGCGGTCCCGCCCCTCCGACGCGCCGGCGGCCGGCGATTCCGGCCGCCGCTCCCTGCTCCGCCGCGACCTTGGTCCGACCGGCGCGGCACGACGGCATCACTCCCCTCCGCCGCGGCCCCGCTCCGACCTCGGTGTCTTCGTGTTTCTCCAGTGCGGTGCGACGGTGCCGCACCCCTTCGCTGCGGCCCGACTCCGGCATAGGGTTTGTTCGGCCTCAACAGCGCCGCGCTTCTTCGCTGCGATTCTCCATGTTCTCTCGCAGTGCCGTTGCACCGCGCTGCCTTTGTTCGTGCCGCAACAAGAACAACAAAAAAGAGGGAGGAGGGTCGACCGTGTTCGTGCGGTCTGACCTCCTCCCATCATAACGATAACAGGCGGCCCAAAAAGAATAAATATCCTCATCAAGCAAGCACAAATTTAATTCATAATATTTGGACTCAAACCCCTACCTCGATAACGAGTTGACGATCAATGAGCGTTGAGTAAAGCGGCACCGCAGGGTGTGGCTCCATACACATCATCAGTGTTCTCCTGATGAAGAAAACGGTGCATCGTCATTCTCCGGAAAAGGCGTCTCTCACTGGCTGCGGAGAGGAGAGAAGACGGCACAGCGGTCTTCCTTTGTGGTGACGGCATTCTTCATCGAGGTCTTGACATTCTTCATTTTCTTCAACGTGGAGGATGATGTTCTTCAAGACCTCGGCTATTTTCTCCCCAGACTCCACACAACTAACCAACCAAAAACAAATTAAGACTTTGTCTTAATTTATCCACAGTTGCCAACATTTTTTTAAAATTCAAAAACCTCATTTAATTAATTAACAAGATTCAATTAATTGAATGGGTGTGTTGGCATTCAATTAAAGAGAGAGAGAAGGTCAAAAACTTAAGGGGGTTGCTAACATTAAAGAGGGGGTTTAGGGGATTTGAAGAGGTGGGGGCTCTTGTGGGACCCACCTCACTATTAACCTCACATTGGTGGTTAGTTCCACCAAACCCCCATCCTTAGGATTTAACCACTTAAAAGAAATAAAATTAGTAGCACAATTTTATTTCTCTGTAGTCTTAATCCACAAAATTTAAACAACTCTTCTCGAGCTAACGCAACTCTGGAAAAGTTCTTCTTAAGAAAAAATATGCATTTTGGTTTCAATGGTGCCCTCGGATTTCAATTCTGAGCACCGGTTCAAAATTTAGAAAAATCCGCTCGTTTGTTCACTGAACGTACTCGAGCTAAACTTCGAAAATTGATTCCAGGCACACCGGGCCTCAGAATCAGGTGCCGTCAGAAACTGCGTACTTGTAAAATCCAAAAGAAAATTAAGTAAAAAAATTCACTTGAATTTTATGGGTCTTTACAAAGAATATTGGGGTTGGATAAGGTGGGGAAAGATCATGCTGGATCATCTGGGAGTAGCAAGGGCCCTTCCCCTGCCGAGGGGGAAGGGACTGGCATGGCGGCCATTCAAGGCTCAGCGAAATACCACCCCTCACCACATCTTCTCCTCTCACCTTCTAATATTTTAGCCTTGTAAACTTTCTGACCAATACTCTTACCAGGACCCTTCCCCACTTCCAAGATCTCTTTTTCACATCAAAAGACCAAAACCATTTTCATAAGGTGGTTCTCATGGTGTATAATTCAATAGGTAAAATTATCTTCCTTTTCCTTTTAATTTCTTTTCAAGTTCTTTTCTTTTATTATTCTATCCTATCCTCACCTCATTAAAATAGCATGAAAAATATAGTATATTACATGTACTATAATTTTATTATACTAATGGAACAATCCATCATCAATCCTCGTCTCCTCTCCCTTTTATTCTAAAAAAGGAAATGTTGTTCGTAAGGTGTTGTTTCATCCCATTCAATGACAACAAGTTTTCATTTTCCTTCACCATATACAAGGCTATTCATGAAACCATTTTAATGGTTGAAATAGGTTTTAAAATGTATATTATAATCCTTTTTATTTTTTGGATGTAATATATTTACATAATACTAAATGATAAAACAAAATGAGTTCATTATAATCAATAATTGTCGTAATAATCTAAATGATTATCACTAAATGTCATATCTAATGATTCATCCTCATACCATATAACCAAATGATATATATAACCATTTAAACTTATTTATGTTCATAAATAACATATAATTACAATTCTTTATAATTATACCTATTTTACATAAACTCCATAAATAAGTGAACCTGTCATGAAAACCAAGGAAACGAACGCTCCTGAACAATAAAATTGTATCTTATAACTCATCAAAAAGACCATAAATGAACATAATAAAATTAAACCAAATAAATTAAATGTATAAAATGTTATTAATTAATTAATTAATGTATTTGATTTTATTATCCAGTACATTAAGGTTAAGTGCATAACACATTCGAACATAAGTTAAGGGTTTCTACCCGAACCATCATTTTTCCTTCGGGTTATTCTTTCACAACATTTACCCCCAATGAAATGATTATTACTTTTTGTTTAGTTCATTTATATTATGTGTATATGTTATAAACTCATATATCCAGATCAGTTCATCTTTTATTTATGGGAATTACAGGTTTTACAAGTTTCCCTTTTTAATTCTTCCCGATATGCAAGCCCAATTAAAAGGAACGTCTCGATTTCTTACCCATTTTCAAGTACCATCCATAATCTGTTTTAATACACCATTATTTTTATAAAATAAATAATTTTTTCAAGAAAATATATATGTTTTCATTTATGGTTTTATACAAATAATTATTAAAAATATAAAGTATTTTTCCAAAAGAACTCTTCTTTTCAAAGTAAAAGAAGTATTTCTCTTAAGAATTCCTTGATAAATTTATTAGAGTATTTTCATTTTTCAAAACCTCTATTAAATTTTATACCTTATAGAGATTATTATCTTATGATTATCAGTTACCATATTTTATTAAATAGTTTATGATCAATTTGGTTGTGTATGCGCTATCTTGATACCATTGTCCATACTACTCAGAATGGCTAGTGATTATGTTTACATATTGGGGAAAATTATTTACATATCATATATATATATGTGTGTGTGTGTGTGTGTGTGTTGTTTATGTTTAACCCAATTCATATGAGGAATAAATTGGGCTTATTAAGTGAAAGGTCAGGCCTAATATATCTCCCCAGTGCATCGGTAGGTCTCATGAGACAAAACAGATATGGACTTGGCTGAGGCCTTGCCCATTTTTAGATATGGTTTTGACCGAGACCTTAATAATTTTCAAATGTCTTGGCCGAGACCTTGAAGGTATTTATTAAATATCAAACATTATTTGTTCCCCCATTATGATATTATTAATTCATAAATCATGTAATTATTTGACTAATAGAATAACCATGGTAAAGCTTCGTGTGATTATTTATTTGAAATTATTTATTCCTATTTTATTCATATCATATTAAGCTCAAGAATATATTCTACTGGCATGTGTTCTTTTAGTTATTCATCATGCCTTATTATCTATGCTTATTCTTTATTACTTAACCTTACTGAGAATCTGAGGTCACTCATTTCTTATGTTTTACTTTTACCCAAGATATGAAGATGAATATTATGAATGACTTGTAGGGTTAATCTAAGAGTTTTGGGGTGTTAGAATTGGAGTTTCTACATTGTTTTTCCTCTCAAGTTTTAATTTAATGTTCACATATGTAATCTATATTCCAAAAATACTTAATTGATTGGTCATTTGGGATTCGAGACTTGTATTTATGGAAATATAATAAAATAAGGCACCAACCCCCGATATACTGGGGTTTAGGTATTTACAGTACGTGTTTTTTACCCTACCTGTTTACATTTAAAATTAAAAATTAATTTTTTACTCCATTAAACCACATTTTTTTTGAGAAAGGACAGATATCATTAATGAAGAATGTCAGCAGACATACATATTCAAAGCCACGAAGAAAAATTGTCCAGCCAGAGCTGGTTGGAATCGAAGGGGCCTGATGTCACCAACTGGTGGGATGCATTGCTTCCTTCCCTTTTGGTAAAGGAGAAGGTGCAGTATGAAAAGCATTGGCGGAGCGAGAGAATTCTCCTGATGATGAGGCCAAATGACTGGAGTCCGCTGTCGTTGTGGTTAATGGCATCGATCATGGTGAGGCAGTCAGACTCAATACTGATATTAACCCATACACATTCCAAAGACAGCATCATTCTTTCAAGGATGGCATTAGCCTCGGCTACAGAAGGTTCCCAAAATGCATGATGTGATTCATATTTGCAGCGATGATTTTCCCCAGATGATTTCGAGCCAGGAGACTGAGGGAGACAAGTCCATCCTTGGGGAGAAACGCGTCCACGTTGATCTTAATAATCCCTTCCATTGGGGGGTTCCAATGAGGGGGCAGGAGGGGGGAACATCTGTAATTTGATGTCTATTGTGGTGTTTCCATCCCTCAATCCATGAAGTGGCCCATTATGTCCAGAATTCAGGAGGTTTATGCATGTGATGGAAAACAGCATTGTTACACCGGAACCAGATGATCCAGGCCAAGGTGTAGAGTGAACCTGCATTAACCGATGAGAGAGAGGAGCGCCAGTGCATCAGGATAGCGGGGAGGTCAGAAACCATGTCTAGTGATGCATCTGGAGCCCGGTCCCATTAATTCCAAATTTCATTAGCTCCTGGGCAGTGAATGATGGCGTGCAAAGGGGTATCTGGGATATTCGGCCAGAAGGGGCAGAAAACGGCATTGGACATATGTCGGTAAACGAGAAGGCTCATAGTAGGGAGGGTTCCCGTGCATACCTGCCACCAAAAGTGGCATATTTTTTGGGGGACGTTGAGCTTCCAAAGTGATTTCCACGGTCCCTCATTCTGGCCAGATGGGTGGTTTCCAAGAGTAAGTTTGTATCTGGATCTCACCATGTATTCTCCCGACATGTCATTGCTCCAGAAGAGATGGTCGAGGCCTACTTCTAGGACCCAGGGGATTATTAGGATAATTCTTTGGTCTCTTTCATTAAACCATTCATAAATATTATCCAAACACCACCCCGTCCCTTGGTCGGAAAGGAGGCTTCTAACAGTGGTGTCTTCAAAGCCTGGTTGGTCGTGGGATGTAGCCCGCATACCTTCCGTATCGATCAGCCAGGGGTCAGAACAGATGTTGACAGATGAGTCATCCCCTATCCTCCATCCCAGTCCTTTTTCCAAGATCTTTAGGGCCCCCCAAATGCTTCTCCAAAGGAAGCTAGGATGTGGGCCAATTGAGGAAATATGGAAGTCTGTGTGGGGAAAGTACTTAGCTCGTAGAACCTATACACAGAGAGATGATGGATGGTTAATAAGGCGCCATCCTTTCTTGGCCAATAGTGTGTCATTAAGAGAAGAAGATTCTGGAATCCCATCCCTCCCTCCAACTTGGTAATGCAAAGTTTCTCCCAGGCCATCCAGTGGGGTCTATTCCTTCCATCGTTTTCCCCCACCAGAAGTTTACAGTACATGTATGGATCTGGTTGACGATGGACACCAGGAGCTTAAAAAGGGATATAAAATAGCTGGGGATAAACTGGATGATAGCTTAAATGAGGGTCTCTTTTCCTGCCTTTAAGATTCTTTTTGGGGTCCGGCCTTGAATTTTCTTCTCAATCCTATCCACCAGAGATACGAAAATTTCTTTTTTGGACCGGCCAATCACCATGGGTAGCCCAAGATAATTTTGGTGTTTCTCAACCATATGTATGCCAATTTTTACGAAGAGTTCATCTCTCTTGGAATGAGGCACCCCTGCACTAAAGGAGATTTCTGATTTTCCGTGATTAATTGACTGTCCAGATGCCCTCTCGTACTGGTGGATCGCTTGGCTGATCACCTGACATTCATTGATAGTTGCTCTGGAGAAGAAGAGGTAGTCTTCAGAGAAAAAAAGATGTGACATTGGTGGGCTTACGTGGAAGACCTTTTCCCCATGAATAGATTTAGAGGATACAGCCCTGGAAATAAGGTTAGAAAAGACATCAGCCACCAAGATGAAGAGAAAAGGGGAGAGGGGATCTCCCTGGCATAGGCCTCGGGATAGAACGAATCCTTGAGTGAGCTCCCCATTGACCCGTATTCTGAAGGAGATTTTCGAAATGCATTGCATGACCATATCTGTCCACTTAGTGTAGAAACCCATTTTCAGCATCACTACTGAAGGACCCCGGGACACCCTGAGAGGGGAGGGGTGAATCAGGGTGACCACTTTTTCTTTTAATGTGATGGATCTTGTTCTCACGTTGGTAGGAACTTGTTGAACTTGTATGATTATTATGATCAGAAAGAAAACATTCACAAGCACAGAGAAGACACATCCATTTTTACTTGGTTCACCACTAAGGGCTACGTCCAAGGAGCATACGCCGACAGGTTGTCGGTCGTACCAAAATCCACTATGCTTCACTAGCTGTAGATTACAAAGGTTCGGGTACAGTCGCTCTGTCCCAGGCTCACTGCCTTTACAAAGGTTTATGGATAGCTCATTGCTTCCCTCGGGTCACTCCCGTTGACTCCCCCTGGCTCACTGCCGTTGGTGAAGTCCCACTCAGTTTATAGACGTGAAGGTCTCTTCTTCATTTTCATAAGAGTGCATCCTTTATTGTATGTAGATTCTCTATTGAAGTCCGATTCTCACCAGAAGAAGAATATCACTTTTCCTCGAATATACCGAGTAGTCTCTCGGCTTTCGTGCAGCTCCAAACAGACCGGTGGGCTTCAGCAAAACCAGGCGCGCTTCTCCAAGACAGTCGCGCAAGTCCCACTACGGCGCGCAAGTCCAAACTGGCACGCAAGTGTCATCAACACACATGTGCGACTCTTCCTTCCCCAACTACAAACTTGCGCGGTCCACTTCCTTTCTCTTCCAAACCGCCTTGGGTGCACAGCCAAAAACCGGCGCGCAAGCTCTACTTGCGCGACAAAACAACCACCTGCGCGACTCAACCACCTGCGCGACGAGAGCTCGAACAATCTCTCGGCCTTGAACTCCGTTAAAAATGAGGAGGGGTGGTCCAGTATTTATAGGAAAACTGGACCCCCTGCGCGGCGGCGCGCAAGTCCCTCGACGGCGCGCAAGTCTTGTCTTCAATAAACTCTGTCGCGCAACTCACTTGCGCGACCCAACCAACACTTGCGCGACCTTCTTTCCTTAGCCAGATTTTGATGTCCTGATTCTCAAAAACATATGGCGCACAAGTTTTTCATCCTCCAAGAGCTCGGCGCGCAAGTACCTTTTCCAAAAACACTTTACTTTATTGGCGGATTTTCAGGCCCAAAAATTTGGCAAACACTGGGAAACGGTGCCACCTTTACTACTGTTTTCTGCTTGAACGGTATGAACTCTTTGTTGGTACACATCCTGAACTTCCACTGAGGATTGACAACAAACACAAACCATATGCCAAAACATGCTTTGAAGACCCTGTTTCCAACAATCTCCCCCTTTGGGTTTGTTGGAAATCAGAATAAATTCAATAGATCTCCAACCATGAGCAAACCCAAAACGCAAGAATCAACTCAGCCAACACTCTAAGTCTACGTGAGCAGTGCTCGGTGTAGAAAATAAGAGAGGAAGCTTGAATTGGGTCTTAGTGTTTTGAAATTCTCCATGACGCCCGGTGTTATCCTTATTAAACTTCTCATCACAATCTTACACTTCTCATCACAGGAGAAACTCTTGCCGTGAATTTCTTGCCTTGAATTTCTTGTCTTGAATTTATTCATTTCTCCCCCATTGACAATAAAACCAAAGACTGAAAAGTTTTTGTAACGATCAGCTCAAGCCATACTCCCCCTGGATAGTATCTCCCCCATAAACCTGTATCACAGCCATAAGCAGATAAAAATAGTTAAAACAAATGGGGAGAGGGGACTTCCGGAGCTTCCTTATGCAGTAGGAGATGGTCGAACACCGAGGTTCAACCGATGCTTCTCGAACACAGCCGCAGACAATGGCTTGGTTAGGATATCAGCCACTTGCTCATTAGTTCCAACATGATCCATTTTAATCACGCCTTGTTCAACCTTTTCTTTGATAAAATGATACCGTATTTCAATATGTTTTGTACGAGAATGCTGAACCGGATTCTTCGTGAGATCAATTGCACTTTTGTTATCACAATAAATCACCATTAGTTGCTGCACCGTATCACCAATATCTGTTAGCTGTTGCTTCATCCAAAGAAGTTGAGTGCATGCTTTTGTGGCGGAGATATATTTAGCTTCAGCAGTACTAAGAGATGTACTTTATTGCTTCTTGCTCAACCAGCCAACACATTTATGCCCAATATAGAAAGCTCCACCACTAGTGGACTTTCTATCTACGACATCACCAGCCCAGTCAGCATCAGAAAATGCTGATAATTCACTGTCCCTGCCTGCAGCAAAAAATAACCCGAAGTTATGTGTACCTTGAATGTACCTCATGATTCTTTTTACTGCTGCCATATATTCCTCCTTTGGATTACTCTGAAAGCGGGCCGCAAGGCATGTTGCAAAGACAATATCTGGCCTTGTCGCTGTCAGGTACAGTAGGCTTCCAATGATCCTCATGTACATGGTGGGATCAACAGAGTTCCCAGCCTCATGCTTTCCAAGTTTAGTTCCAACTGCAATCGGATTTGACATTGGTTTGGAGTCTTGCATATTGAACTTCTTCAGCAGCTCTCTTGCATATTTTTTCTGAGAAATGAATGTGTATTCCTTCTTTTGAATCACTTGCAGCCCCAAGAAATATGTGAGCTCCCCAATCATAGACATTTCAAATTCTGATTTCATGTGGTTGGCAAATTCATCCACTGATTTCTTCATGCTGCCACCAAATATGATATCATCAACGTAGACAAGAACCATGAATTGATCTTTTAGAGAATTCTTCACATAGAGATTGTGATCAACTCCTACTCTTTTGAATTCCAACTTCTTGAGATATGAATCTAGTCGTGAGTACCACGCCCGTGGTGCCTGCTTCAAACCATATAGAGCTTTCTTTAGTTTGCAGACCTTTGTTTCATCGGTACCCAAGACAAAGCCCACCGGTTGTTCAATGTAGACTTCTTCTTCGAGTACACCATTCAAGAATGCTGTCTTGACATCCATTTGATATAATTTATATCCTCTTTGGAGTGCCATGGCAAGGAAAAGCCTGATTGACTCCAGTCTAGCCACTGGAGCAAAGGTTTCTTCAACATCAATGCCTTCAATCTGAGAGTATCCTTTACATACCAGTCGTGCCTTATTTCTAATGACACTTCCATGCTCATCAAACTTATTTTTGAAGATCCATTTGGTACCAATCACATTGTGACCTTCGGGTCTCTAGACAAGATCCCATGTCTGATTCTTGTCAATCTGATCTAATTCATCATTCATGGCTTTCACCCAAGATATATCTTTTGCAGCTTCTTTGAATGAGGATGGCTCTACAACTGATAGAAATGCATATTGCGTGGTATTCCTCATCCTTCTTGTTTGAGTGGGTGCACTCCTGTCCCCAATTATGTTGGATGGATCAATCTCAGCTCTTCGATTTCTCCTGCGAGGTTCAGTAGTATTCTCTTCAGCCATAGTTTCTGCTTCAGATTATTCTTCTGAGTCAACATCATGATGTGACTGCTGAGTGTTTTGAACAACTTCATCTATTTCTGCACTTGTATTTTCTTCACGTTCAAATTCTTCCTGACTTTCTATCACATCAGCATATGGCGTCCTTGAAGCATTTGTGGTTCTCTCTTCAATTATCTTAACATCACTGCTTTCCACAATTCTTCCCAAACGCTTGTTGAAACATTTGTAGTCTTTGCTGTTCATTGAGTAACCAAGGAAAATTCCTTCATCTGCATTGTCGCCATATTTCCCTTGATTTCCTTCTTTGTTCCTGATGAAGAATTTACTTCCAAAGACACGAAAGTATTTTAAAGACGGCTTCCGTCCATGCCACAATTCATATGGTGTCTTCATCTTACCCATATAAAGTTCTGTTCGATTCTGAATGTACACTGCAGCTTGAACAGCCTCTTTCCAGTAATGTCGTGGAATACGACTCTCAATCAGCATAGTTCGTGCCATGTTGTTCACCTGTCGATTCCTACGTTCAACAACTCCATTTTGTTGTGGAGTTATCACAGCAGCTACCTCATGCTGTATCCCATGCTTCTCTAGATAATTCTCAAATTCAATGGACGTGTATTCTCCTCCATTGTCAGATCGCAACACTTTGATTGTTCGTCCAGTATCATTCTCGGCGATTCGCCGATATGTTTTCATGCAGTCAAGGACTTGTCTTTTCCTGTGAATGACCATCACACATGCCATTCTACTGTAATCATCAATGAAAAGGACAAAGTACCTTTCTCCATGTGTTCCTGCAACATTTATTAGACCACAAACATCTGTATGAATCAGATCAAGAAGGTGAGATGCCCTTTTCTTCTTTGGCCGATATGAACTGCAGACCAGCTTCCCACGAATACAAGCATCACACGATTTTTCACGCTCACGCTTCAGGTTGGGAATGTCCATGACAATTCTCAATTTTGATATTTTCTCCTTGTCTTGTTGATTGATGTGTTCCAATCTCTGATGCCACAGATTTGTTTCTTCTTCAACAGTCATGTAACATACATTTTCTTCACTATCAACCTGATACAAGTTTCCTTCTGTTCTGCATCCCTTCATGAGAGAATTTCCAGTTTTTCCCTTGATAGTGCAGCCTTTCTGATTAAAAGTAACAACAAGTCCTGAGTCACAGAGTTGACTCACGCTGAGGAGATTATGACGTAGGCCATCTACGTAAAGGACTTCAGTATTCTTTAGTTCTCCATTAGCTAATTTGGTACTTCCACTCCCTTTGATTTTTAGAGCCCCATCATTACCAAATCTTACTGTACCATTAACATTCTTTATGATATTTGTTAGTAGGCCGGCATTACCTGTCATATGAGATGAACAACCGCTATCTAGAATCCAGGTACTATTGTTCTTTGTAGCTTTGAGGGCTACCTCTTCAAGGTTTGATTTCTCAATCTTCCTCATTTCCTTCCATGAGACATTAGATTGAGTATATAGAACTGATGGCCTTTCAACTATCTCTTCCGCAACCCCAAGTTCTTCATAGTCAAAGTCTTCTTTAAGAGGTGAGAACCTATTTGAAAGAGCAACATTGTCTTACTGATGAGACTTGACTTGTCTGGAACTTCTGTATGAGGTGTCAATGTCCCGTCTCTGCCTGCAATTAATGGCCTTATGACCAAAGTTAGAACAACGAAAACAATATCCATAGAAATTATTTCTTCTATAAGAATTAGGATATGAAATTGTTCTCCTTTGTTGAGCATCTATATCTTCTCCATTCAGATAGCTTATTGCCTCTTCACAATAAGACATGGTATGGCCCAGATAGCCACAGAACTGACACTTCATGAGAAGAAATGTCTTCTCACTTTAATTTCTCCTTATAGCTTCTTCCTTGGGAGAATAGTAGGACTGTCTGCCATTTTTGAAAGTTTGAGGATAATTTTCAGGTCTCCTTTTAGTTTGGATTGAGGGTTCATTTTTCAGCACTCTAGGTAACATTTCAACATGTAAAACTTTCATCTTATCTTTCTTTTGGATCTTTTCACTTCCAGCAGTTGATGACTCAGCCTCACAGCCAATTCCACTCTTTCCCATGCAAGCAGGTCTTTGATCACTCAAGATTTTTCCAACCCCATCTGAACCACACTTGGATCTTGCTAGTAATTCTGCATCTGAGAATCGTCCAAACTGTATTTTCTTCCTTGATTCTTTTGGAACTGGTTCAGTCTCCAGTTTACTCCTTAGAGTAACTACTTCCTCCTCAAGACCCTCAGTAGTCTTGGATTTTTCATCCAGTCTGGATGTGAGGTCATTGATGACCTTTGCCTGCTCTTCAATTCTCAGCTTCAGATCTACTACATCATCATTGCTTTCAATTATTTTATATTGTACCTTCACAAATTCTTCCAGTCGTTCAATTTCAGCTTCAAGTTGATCAACATATTCAGTTGATTCTTCTACAATTGATTTCCACTTATTGCAGCTCTTACATTTAATCTTAAGCTTACTAACCGCATCCTTAAGTTGCATCTCAGGATCTACACAAGTTATCAGTTGTTTTTCTCCTTCAGTATCTTCTGGCTTTTCAACAGTGGCCATCATAGAAGCATGGTTCCCAGTTTTGAATTCTGGTTCTTCTTCATCACAGAATTCATTATCATCTTCTTCCTCTTCACAGACAAAACTCTTCCTTTGCATTTTCTTACCAGATTTGAAGTCTCCCTTTTTGAAGAACCTTCTCTGAGGCTTCTTGAAGTTTTCATCCTCACTATCTTCATCATTGATCATTTTTAAACACTAAGAAGCAATGTGCCCAACTTTTCCACAACGGAAACATGCGAGAGGTAACTTCCCTTTGAATTTCCCTTTCCCCTTCTGGAACTTCTTTTCAATGAGAGAAAGAATTTCTTTTTCTTCGTCATCTTCACCGCTACTATCCTTTGATATTTTCATTTTATCCATGGCCTTGAATGCCATTTCCTTGCTCACCCGAGTCGTAGCATCTTCAGGTTTGACTCTCATTTCATATGCTACCAAACTGCTCAGTAGATCATCTAAAGAAAGTTTGGAAAGATCTCTTTCCTCAAGGGCTGACACCTTCGCATTATAAAGAGGTGGAAGTCTTCTCAATATTTTCTTTACAATATCAATGTCTTTGATTTCTTCGCCTAGACCCCGAATAGCTCCAACCACTTTGGTAATTCGATTGAAGAAAGAGTCTGCATTCTCATCTGGATGCATCTTCAGATTATCAAACCGATTGTGCAGCACTTGTAGTTTCGCCTCCTTCACTTTTATATCACCTTCATAAATATTCTCAAGTTTATCCCACATGGATTTTTCTGAGGTGCAATTCATCACCTTTAGGTAGATCTGATCAGAAAGGGCTACAGTGAGTGCATTCTGTGCTTTAGCATCTGCATCAAGAAGTTTCCTGTCTATTTCAGTCATAGCAAGGCCTGTTGGATCGGTGACTTGTATTCCTTGCACAGTAGAAAAAAGAACTTCCATTCCAAGAGATCTTAGATGAGATCTCATTCTGTTCTTCCAGATCTGGAAATTGCTTCCATCGAAGTGAGGGACTCCCCTGACATTGATCGCGTTTTCCATGACGAAGAAGGTCAGATTCAACACCAGCAACCTTTACCCTCTGATACCACTTGAAGGACCCCGGGACACCCTGAGAGGGGAGGGGTGAATCAGGGTGACCACTTTTTCTTTTAATGTGATGGATCTTGTTCCCACGTTGGTAGGAACTTGTTGAACCTATATGATGATTATGATCAGAAAGAAAACATTCACAAGCACAAAGAAGACACAGCCATTTTTACTTGGTTCACCACTAAGGGCTACGTCCAAGGAGCATACGCCGACAGGTTGTCGGTCATACCAAAATCCACTATGCTTCACTAGATGTAGATTACAAAGGTTCGGGTACAGTCGCTCTGTCCCAGGCTCACTGCCTTTACAAAGGTTCAGGGATAGCTCACTGCTTCCCTCGGGTCACTCCCGTTGACTCCCCCTGGCTCACTGCCGTTGGTGAAGTCCCACTCAGTTTATAGACGTGAAGGTCTCTTCTTCATTTTCATAAGAGTGCATCCTTTGTTGTATGTAGATGCTCTATTGAAGTCTGATTCTCACCAAAAGAAGAATATCACTTTTCCTCGAATATACCGAGTAGTCTCTCGGCTTTCGTGCAGCTCCAAACAGACCGGTGGGCTTCAGCAAAACCAGGCGCGCTTCTCCAAGACAGTCGCGCAAGTCCCACTACGGCGCGCAAGTCCAAACTGGCGTGCAAGTGTCATCAACACACATGTGCAAATCTTCCTTCCCCAACTACAAACTTGCGCGGTCCACTTCCTTTCTCTTCCAAACCGCCTTGGGCGCACAGCCAAAAACCGGCGCGCAAGCTCTACTTGCGCGACAAAACAACCACCTGCGCGACTCAACCACCTGCGCGACGAGAGATCGAACAATCTCTCGGCCTTGAACTCCATTAAAAATGAGGAGGGTTGGTCCAGTATTTATAGGCAAACTGGACCCCCTGCGTGGCGGCGCGCAAGTCCCTCGACGGCACGCAAGTCTTGTCTTCAATAAACTCTGTCGCGCAACTCACTTGCGCGACCCAACCAACACTTGCGCGACCTTCTTTCCTTAGCCAGATTTTGATGTCCTGATTCTCAAAAACATATGGCGCGCAAGTCTTTCATCCTCCAAGAGCTCGGCACGCAAGTACCTTTGCCAAAAACACTTTACTTTATTGGCGGATTTTCAGGCCCAAAAATTTGGCAAACACTAGGAAACGGCGCCACCTTCACTACTGTTTTCTGCTTGAACGGTATGAACTCTTTGTTGGTACACATCCTGAACTTCCACTGAGGATTGACAACAAACACAAACCATACGCCAAAACATGCTTTGAAGACCCTGGTTCCAACAACTACTTTGAGGAAATGTCATTCCACTTTATCATAAGCCTTGGTCATATACAGTTTCCAGGCCATGGTTCCTCTTTTCGCGGTGGAGCATGTTTTCATTGAGTGAAACACTTCATGGGACATAATTGTGTTATCAGTGATCATCCTCTTGGCCATGAAGGCACTCTGGTTTTCCGAGATAATATCAGACAACCATAGTCGCAGCCGATTTACAAGGATCTTAGAGAAGATCTTGTACGAGACATTGTAGAGGCTGATAGGCCTAAAGTCAGGGACCACCTGGGGCTTCTTAATTTTGGTAATGAGGATGAGTACAGTTTCATTAATGGCGGAAATGCTTGTTTTCCCAGCCCAAATATTCCTTATCATTTTGCAGATGTTGGGACCGATGATGTGCCAGTATTGCTTAAAAAACAGGGCGTGGAACCCATCCGGTCTCGGGGCCTTAGTGGGGTGAATATGTTTCAGAGACAGGCGTATCTCTTCATCCGACACATCTTTGGTAAGCTGCCGATTGATCTTATCGGTGATCACTGGTCTGATACATTCTTCCACTTCAGCTGAAATGAAAGGAGTTCCTGTATTGAAGAGGTTCTGGAAGTAACTTGTCAAAGTTTCATGAATTCCATTAGTATCAGATACTTTTCTCCCATCTGGTTGTGAGATGCAATTGATAAAACATTTCCAGTGCCTAGCTGATGCTTTCTGGTGAAAATACAGAGTATTGGCGCCCCCTTCTGTAATGTGGGTATCCCGCGCCCGCATAGCCCAGAAGCCTTTCTTCACACGCAGGGTTGCGTCCAGCTCTCTTTAAGTGGCACCAATCATGGAAATATTGCAACTGGATGGGGGTTTCTTGAGTAGGTTGTGTATTTTATTTTCAAGGAAACCATAGTGCCTCTCGGGATGACGGAATTTCTTATTGCTCCAAGATCTCAGATCGGATGCGACCTGTTGGAGATTGAGGCCAATATCTTCATGAGTGTTGTTCCAGCTTGATCGAACAACATCTTTGCATTACCGGTCCTTTGACCAGAAGCTTTCAAATCTGAAGGGTCTACTGGGTTGTTTGATGCGTTCACCTTGAGTGCAATCAATAAAAATTGGGCATTGGTCTGAACAGTTGAGCATCATGTGGCCGATGTTGAACATTCTGAAGAGATTTATCCAATCTGTTGAGCCCAGAAATCTGTCAAGTCATTCGGCGATGCACGTGCCATCCGTATTACCTCGGAACCATGTGAAGGGATTTCCTGTATATCCCAAATTGACCAGGTCCACCCTAGTGACCGCATCCTTGAAATTTGACATCAACGCAGTGTATCGGCCATTTCCGCCACTTTTTTCTCTATGGAATATAATCTCATTGAAATCCCCTCCGAAGAGAATAGGTCTTGGAAGCTCATGAAAAAGTTTACAGAGAATATCCCAAGATTTCTACTTCTCATTATGGGCCGACCAGCCATAGAATCCCACAAAGGTCCATGGCGGGGTGTGGTCCTCCTGAACAGTCGCAGTCACGTGGTGTGAGGAGAAGGACAATATCTTGACGTCAAGATGATCCTTCCATAGGAGACAGAGTCCCCCAGAGTGGACTTGTCTGGAGACCGGGATATATCCTTGGAAGCCGCATTTCAGAGCAATGCTAGTGGTGTCCTTGTTTTCCAGTATGGTTTCGGATAGGAAAACCATATCGGGGCGACTTTTAGTGCAATTGCGCTGGATCATACGAACCGTTCGTGGGTTTCCAAGCCCACGATAGTTCCATCATAGTACAATCATTGATCTAGGTGGGGTTGGGTCTCACCCGCCTCTGCCTTTGAGTTCTCAAAACTTGTTATTCCACCCGTTGTTTTCCCTCTCTTTGGGGAGTTCCCCATTGACTGGCATGTTTCAATTTGTCTTTTCATATCCCCAGGTTTAGGGTCCTCCAGTTTACCAACACTTACTTCACATTTCACCCTTTTCCAGGTTCAACAGGTGATTGAGCCTGGTGGTGAAGTTCCTGACTTTCCATCTTTATCCTGTGTTAGGATATCTACCATGGTCATTTCTGGGTCAGGGTCGGGATCTGGTGGTTCGGTGTGCATTTTCTTTGATCTCGAGCTTTGTTCTGCAAGATCTTTTGGTGTATTCCCCGACTCTATAAGTGTTGAGGCAGTTTCCTTCATGGGGGTGGATAAATGCTATTATTCATCTGAGTGGTTGGGCTCCCTTTAGGGAACTCTGGCGGTCCAAGCCTAATGATCCTTCCCTGGTCGGTTCCCGCCTGCCTTGTGTGGGCCACCATGAGATGTCCGCGATCCTTTTGTTTTTCTTCCTCAGGGATGAAGGCATATCTAGTCATTTTTTCCAAGAGCCATGGGCCATAATGTAGAATGATATTACCTACTCCATTCTCTTGCTTTGATCCACACGCTCTTTCCAGATGGCCGAGACATCCACAGAAGAAGCAGAAAATTGGGAGTTTCTCAAATTCGAATGAAATCTAGTTGTCTGCGTCATCGATTTTCAAAAACATGCCACTCATCAGTGGATATGACACTTCAATTCTGGCTCTAATTCGAACCTCAGGTCCCCATTGGATAGGGTCTGAGCAGTCCCATTCAATGAATTGGCCAATGTTGTCCCCAATTTCTCTCATAACACATTCCATTCGTGCGTGAAAAGGAATTCCTTTGATACTTATCCAGAAAGGGGGTCAGATTAGCTTTATATTCTGGATATCATCCCCCCTCCAAATTCTTCCATGAGGAGGAGTTGATTATCAAAGGAACATGGCCTGAATATAAGGATTTTATCTCTATCTCTTTCATTGAAGAACTTAAAGACAATGTGATTGTTCCTCGCTTCACGAATGGCCACACCCGCTTCCAATTTCCAAAGATTCTGTAGAGAGTTTTTAAGTGCCCCCTGGTTGACTAAGATATTTTCCACAAACTTTCCAACAACCAGCAGGGACATGCGTTTTTATAAGAGTGTATCTTTATTTATCCAAGCCTCGATAGTCGCTTTCTCTTTATCCGTCAGGGACATCCTCTTACCAAGGTTCACAATATCCGCCTCCATTATTCAGTGCACGTGGGATGGGAAAGAGATCCCAAAAAGACCCAGTTATCTGCACTCCATGGGTCAACAAGTGATAGTCTTCTACCCCAAAAGACCGAGCCTAGCACCCCAATCCACAGCCACCTTCCGCAGAGGGGCAGCGCGGCCAAGGCCTTGGCGTAAAAGGCCACCGCAAAGAGGCTCTGCGGATAGGGCTCCGCGAACCCCTCACACTCCGCACAAGAACTCCGCAAATAAAAACAACCTTCGCGGAGTGGTTCACCACAGAGGGATCTCGCGAGCTCACTTTGCGAGATAATCTCGACCCAAGCCAAACGAAACACCTTTGTTCCCAGATCCGCCGCGAGTTCAGATTTCTTCACACCACTCTCTGTGAAGCACTTCGGCCACTGTAGGATGGCTCAGCCGGTGAAATCTTCACAGCCACCCTTCGTGGTTGGGTTCAGGAATCCCCCCACTACCATGAAATCTTCACAGCCTCCCTTTGCGGTTGGGTTTTCACAATTCGGTCACCACACTCACTGAGGGAACTCTCTTCGACCCCAGGATCTCCACGAACCAGAAAAACTTCACATCAATCCCTGCTCAGTAATTAACCTCCGTTCTTTGTGCCGCATCAATGAAATTGCATTCAGATCCTTCGAGATCTGGGAGTCTAAACGATCGATCAGATCCAGAGCTGCAGGTAGGTATGAGCACAGGATTCACCCCCACAAAAGCCAGATCTGGAATCCAAGAAGTAAGACGGCAACAGATAGGTTTTCGTGATGATGAGCGAGAGCAGAAGGTGTAAATTTCAAGAGCCAGCAAAGGCGGCCCCGATCCCTCTGCCAAACCCCTATCCCACGAAGAAGGCAGAGCCCGCCTGCCAAAGACAAAGGGTTCAGAAATCCCCCCGCCGCCGTGGGAAGATCTGGATGTAGGAGACTCAGCCCTAGGAAAACCCTAGGAGGAAATCTCTCTCTACTTCAGTAAAATACATCATTTTGTGTTTGTGCATCATTTATTGATAGTAAATTCCATATGCTATGTTTTATATTATATTAAATTCTTAATTTATTTCTATGTAATATTTGGAATGATAAATCATGTATAGTAATTACATAATTGAAACTCCACATGCATTAAATATATACATACATTGTAATTTTTATGCGTTTTTTAAATCATTTATTGGCACTATAAAAAATGAAATTATGTCACATTTTTTCATGTGATATGTTTTATGGGTTCTTTGTATGCAACAATGGTTGTGCAAATAGTTTAAATAGGTACTCACTAAATTTCTTCCAAATATAATATATGTACTTATATTATAAAATTTTAAAAAAATCAATTTATATAATTTATTTAAAATCATAGTAGATATGTATCTCTAGGATATAGTGGATAGAGATTAAGATAAAATTAATTAATATATTAATAAGATAATTGATTATATTAATTTGTACATGTTTTATCTTAATGAAGAATGAATTGAAATGATTATTAGCCATTGCATGTATGTGATTAATCATACATGTGATTAATAATTATATTAGACCAGTCCTATATATGTGTTAGTTTTATTTAATTTAATATTAATTACATGGTTTTGTGACTATTTATTATTAAATTAAATTTGATGGTCTACATGTCATCAATTCCTCTATCATTATATAGGACCTATGTGTATAAGGTTGTTTTATTTAATTATCATTAAACTATTATTTGGTTCCCCTCACCTATGTGTGATTGTGAAGAATATGTAACAGAAGGAGTATATAGTATAATGGAGGTGGTTCAGGATATAGATGAGGTAAAACCAACCCGGGTTATACATAACAGGACATGTGTAATATCGTAACTCATGCTCAGACTGGAACAAGGAGTTTTTTCCCTAGGGTTATAGATTAGTTTATTTTCTACTCAATAAATTGACTAATAGATAAGCTCATGATCAATTAATTTATTTATTTTCCTTCTATCATGTGAATGGTTTATTTTATGGATAACATACAATGATCACATATAAATATATAGATTAAATTTTAAATATGGAATATAATAAATGGATTATGGATAGAAGTTTTATTGGTACATGGTTAATCAGTTTAGTAAAATCCACTAAATATTAACAGGAAATGTAAAAGATAAAATGATAAAATGTATGCATAATAAAAAAAATCCCTCAATAAGATATTAAGTTATAAATTCATTCCTTTACTTAAGTTTCAAATGAAACTATAATTAAAAGTAATTTTATAGCTAAAGTTATGCTTCTTTTTAATTATTGGAGAGTTTAAACTAAATTTTTGGGTTAACTTAACAGAGTAGAATCAAGGGTTGAATACCAAAGTGGATTTAGTGTTACTCATAGGAAAGTTTCAAGTAAATCCAAATAAGTATTTCAAGATTATAGAGTCCACTAAATGAATCAAGGAGTTGCAAGCCCACAGTTGACAAGATCACCTACCTAAATACCTTTGAATATATTTTTAGGCTAAATTTTGGGTTATAGGAATAGAAATGTGGATCTTTTTTCTATAATTTTCTCATTATAGTACATTCCAAGTCCAATGGTGAGGGTTTTTGGGACTTGATAAAATATCTGGAGATTGATAATAAAATTAAAATTATTACATATCATATAATTGGTAATCAAGTAAAGTACTAATGAACTGCTTAACTATTGTAGAATGTCCTTAAAAGCACAAATTTCCCATGGTAGACATAAATGTTTATACACTACATTAGTACAAAAAATTTATTCTATGTGTTGGAATCCTAAATCCCTAATTCTCTTCAAGGAGGTGAGTGGTGATGAGTTTGTTATCTATAGAAAACAATGGAATGACGTGCTAGCTATTTAGTGTTTTATGTTTTTATCTAAGTCTTGTGAACTCATTAAGTCACATGAAAACATGGATGCTTATTGAATGTGAAAGCACATTTGTGAACTTTATCATGAGGGATCTATATAGGAATTGTTTGAGATTTCCAAGGTTCTCTTCATAGGAAAACTTGGAGAAGGTACTCCATTTATACCTCATGTAATCAAACCCATTGGATACATTGATCATAGAGAGGTTATGGGATTTAAGATTCCTAAATAAATTTATTCTAATATAATTATTCAATCACTCCCTCAAATATTCTTTAGGTTTTTTATAAATTATAAAAATAAAAATATTTATAATTTTCTCTTAGATCTCTTCACTCTATTTACAAAGTATATAAGTACATGAAAAATGATAAGACTTCTATTCTTGTGGTGAATAATAGTAAATTAAAAGTGAAATACCCTAAGACCAACTTTAAGTATAAGGAATTTACACAACTTCTAACTAAGAGAAAGAGGATAAAGGGTAAAGAAAAGTTATAAGATGTTATTTTCTTCTCATGTGTCAATAAAATTATTTGGAAGATAAATTAGAATAAAATTAAGTAGAAGTTTCTTATTTAAGTATATTCATCAATTTAAATCTTCTATATTAATTCTTGAGTATTAAATATAATTTTTTTACATATAATGAAACACAATAACAAAGTAAGTATAGAATTATTACTAGAGACGATATTCTTTCTCTAAAATATTATGAATGATGATTCATATATTAGTGCATAGTAGTGCAAGACTGCACAGTTCTCTAGTGGATTGAAGATTAACTATTGTTTAGTATTAATACAAAAAATAGTTATATTATTTCCCATTTTGATACAATGAGATATTATTTAATTATTTAATATGTAATATCTTAATAATTTTAGGAATTGTTTTGAATAAATTCAATTTCATAAATTTCTTGCATTACATGCAACACCAATTTTAATAAACCATGATATACTATTAATATTATTATTTAAACTTGACCTTTATAACATGACCATTAAATTTCATAGTATAAATAGGAATAAAAAAATTAAAATAAATTATAATTTTTTATATAAATAAAATATAATTATAAATAAGTACTTAATTTTTAGTGAGGTCTTTATATGCTTTGAAAATAATTTTTCTCAAAAAATGATTTTTATTTCTTTTTTTGAGAAAATAAAAAATTTAATTTTTGTCACTCTTAGAAAATTTATTTTAAAAAATATATATAATTTCTTGTATCAAAATTTCAAAAATATATTTGGTTGAATTTTTTATAATTACCTAACAAGAATAATTTTTCTGTGAATAGTGAAAAATACTAATTTTTATTAAAAAATGCCTTAACGTTTAAAGAATATAAAAAGTTCCATCTTATTTAAAAATATTTTATAAGTAAAATTAGTTCAATTATTTTATTATTAAACTAATTTAGGTCCATTAAATCAAATTTATATTTAATTTTTTCTTAAAAACATTTTATACTTAGGAAAAAAAATTCTTTGGAAAATTGTTTTTCCGTCGCGTCTGCGGGTTTAATTTTAAATTAAATTTTTCCACTTTTGGGGATAAAATTTATAAAAATGTATTTTATATTATATAATAAGGTCAAATTAATTTTTCATCGAAATAAATAGTAAAAGCAATAAAAATCAATTACTTTTGTTAAGGTTAAAATGGGTTTACTGAGGGTTAAACTAAAAAGATAAGGGTTAAAATAACCAAAAGACTTGTCCATTCATATTTTATTACCAAATTTAACCTTATCACATATAAGGATTTATAATGAACCATTTTTATCTTAGTTTAATTTTTAAAACATGGGTACACTTTTTTATTTTTAAAAATTTCAAGTGTGTCCTCTCCCCCACTTATAAAAGGGAACCCCCTATCATATACTCTTCACACTTACAAAACCATTTTTTCAGACAATAAATACCAAAAAATATTATTTAATATACTCCAAAAATCATAAATACCATATTTTTATTATAAAAACCTCCTAATAGGGATTTATGTATAAACATATAGGTTCTCCGAAGAAGGGGTAAAATTCTTAGGCTTATATTTTTGTTTTATATCCTCTTCCACCCACATAAAATATTATTTAAGAATTATAGTATAATAAAACTATTATCTCCCATATAATGATATTTTATTATGTTAATGTCATAACCTATATCCACCTATTCTTCCATCAAATGGGAAATGAACAAGTCGATCATGTGTATGGTGGACTATCGCCTTACGTTATGATGTAATTAATTTTCCATAATTAACTCTCACAAAATAATTTAATGATGGATTTAAGTTATAAATATTATATTTATTAAATAATTATACTTTTGGAATTATAATATTAAATATATCTTGTTACTTTCCATTCTTTGGGAATACGATAATTTTTCTCGTGTGTACAGCGGACTACCACCTCGTGAAATGATATGATTCATTTTTCACTTACGCTTTACATGAAAGGGAATAAGGATAAATTTAATGAAAATATGTTATATATATTAAAAAATAATAATTTTTAAATTTCATATGTTATTTACCTTCTTTCCATTCCTTCTATCAAGAAAACAGAAATAGATTTCATGCGTACGTACAGCATGCCGCCTCCATGAATGGTGTGGTTCATTTTCTATCTCTAACTTTTATGGATTAATATATATATATATAATTAATATATAATATATTTATATAATTTTTAAAAATATATATATATTATTTAACCAAGATCAAATTAAATGGACTTAAAATACCAAATCAAAACATATATGAAAAATAAAACAGTTATTACCCGAAATGTGATTTTAACAAAGAATTGTTAAAAACGGGTAATAAAAGGTCATAAGTAGATCATATATAATAAGATATATTTAAATATGGTTCTATAATAGATTTATATTAAAAATATATTTATTATATAGGTGGTTTTAATGTGTACAAATGAATTTGAGACTTATGGTACGGTATTTTCATCTTGCTTTTATTTATGTGGGACACATGTCTTATACACCACTTGTTTCTTTTATGTTGTGTATATAATACCCATGAATTTATATTTTGATTATTATCATGAAAATTATGGTATATACATATCCATATAATTTTCTTTCATTCATGGGGCTTATGATTCAAAAGATACCAAAGTGGTGACGACTTTATGTTACAATCTCTTTGTTTATCGGGACTGTTTATGATTATGCTTCCCATTATGAAATATTATTATCTAACTATAAATATACAAATGAATTTTATTTTACTATGGTTATTTAATTACAATATACATTTTAATTTAATTTTTTTCTATTTATTTACTCAAGGGTCTAAAAGAATATATTTAAGGAAAACTGACTCTCTATCTCTCTTTAGTTGAAAATAATTTTTCTTCCATGTCAATGTTTTCTAAAAATATTTAAAGAAAGTTTTTAATCATCCTAAGTGATTGATTAAATATATTTTTTCCATGTTTTAATTTTTAAAAAATTTTTTAAAATTAATCTTCTTATCATTTTCTGAATGAGGTACTTTTTTACTTTTTACGAAAAATGTGGAAATATTATTTGTTTTAATGTATACGGCTTGAATGGAATTTTCCACCCTAATTACCACACAATGTTTTAAATATTTAATTATAAGTTTAAAATATTATTTTCAATGAAAATTATATTCATAGTTTTTTTGAACTTTTAGTTTGAAAAAGTGATTTTCAATGTGAAATGTTTATTTTCCTCAAGAAATGTCCCAAGTGATCTTTCAAAATCATTTTCCATTTATGATGAAATCCTTTTATGTTACTTAGTATTTACTTGAGATATGATCAAAGGATGCCATGATTATTATTTCTCTAGATTTTTTATGTCTATGATGAAAGTATTTGTATAAAAATTATTCCTTTTTCCACAGGTTATTCTATGATGAAATGATAAATTATTAATGAAACTACTTTTTTCTACAGGTTATACTATGATGAAATGTTTATAAAGACCACTTATTTTCATGGGTTCGGATATGATTAATGTTTTATGATCTTGTGTCACACCTATATATGGTTTTCATTATTTGATTATGGTTACGTTATAACCAAGGATTTTGGTTTTGTTATAACCAAGGATGGGGGTTATGTTATACCCAAAGATGGTGGTCCCATTATAAATAAGGATGGGTGGGACCTATATATCCCGCCAATGAATTTGGTAATTATTTATATCTCATGAGATAAATAGTACTAGAATGGGGAATGAACCAAGTTTAGTAAGGGAATTTTTCTACTATAATAGTCTTGGGAGTGAACCTTAACTACTATTATAGTTTGGGAAGTGAACCCATTCCACTATGATAGTTTTTTCAATGATCTTTAACTACTATGGAAATTATTTTTTATACTTATGTGTATACCAAATATATATTTATTATTCCAATGTTATTCTCTCATGGAACATGTTGTTTTATTCCATTAATATTTATATCTTATGAAATACCAAGATTTATAACATATCTTATGTTTATGAGTATATGATATGTGGGGTATAGTTTAAAAATGATTCTCTTATTATTATACCATTATTCTCACTTTATGTTTATATCTCCATTATTTACCCTTACTTATCATCTTAACGCACCCTTTCTTATATTTCTTTACCCAAAGTTATGAAGAAATTTATTATGTTTTATATATCTAAGAAGGGTGACAGTTGTGAATAACTTAGTGGGAGATGATGTAGTTCCCCTATAAACCAGTTTTTTATGTATCCAAGTTTCCAAAGGCACTAGACCTAAATGATTATGTCATGGTTTTTTATTTTTTTTAATGAATTTTCATCAAATAAGATGTAATATATATGGATGAAAATTTTGGATCTTTACATTTGTTATTAGAGAAATGTCTTGTTAAACCTTTAGAAATTAGGATGAGAAAACTTTAGTGAGAACCATAAGGATAATTCTAAGTATAATAAAATATCCTGGAATTTTGGATAAGGATAGAGTGAGTGGTTTCTAATAAATTACATCCTTACCAAGATATTAAAAGTGGATGTAGATCAAAAATAGTTGTACCTAGGGGTAATAACATCAAAAATGTTACATTGAGATGGACTCGATCATCACCTAGTGTATGGAAATGGGCCTTGATTCACACCTAGTTTGACACTTCTTGAAGATATATTTTGAAAATTAACAAATTATTTATGAACCATTATGAATTATTTAAATATATTAATATCATGAATGACCTAGGTTAAACCTAATTTTTCATGGGATGAAAAGAAGGTTTCATGATTTAGACATCCTATAATTTATTTTTCTTGATTGAACACTCTAATAAAAGATGCTTGATAGTCATGAAAACCATTTTGGATTTAATAAGGGATTAAAGGTGGAACCTTAATGTTGGGGTGGTGACAGGTATGATTACATATTGAAGTATCTTATTTGATCTTAGATACATAAATTCCCTTATATAATGAAAAATATTTAGAAATTTTAATTAATATCCCCAGTGATTTGATGTTGAATTATCAATGAAAACCACTAATGTAATGATGATTGCATCTCAAGTATTTGATTCTTCTCCAGTTGAAGTTTGTGGGAATGTTCTTCTTGCAATTATTTTTATTCTCTCTTAGGTTGAATTTGATTTTTCTTAGCCATGGATCGTATTTCACTACATAAATCTCATATTAATTTCCATGGAAGAGAAGTCACATTTAATATTCTAAACAAACCAATGATCATTTATCAGTGTGATGATAAATATGAACTTATGATGGAAACCAAATCCATTGTATTGGACTTTATTCCCATTCAAAAGGTTTCTTTATCTCAAAAGGTTGGGGAAAACTAAACATCAATGAAATATAGGATGGACCTGATTAAGTTACAAGAATTGAAGAAGAAACTCTAGAAGAATATTCATAAGGGATTTATTCGGACATGTGTGTCACCTTGAGGGAACATATTCTTTTTTTAATGAAATATAGATCAATGTGACTCTACATTAATTATCAGTAGATAAACAAGATCAAAATCAAGAACAAGTATCATCTACCCTATATTGATGAATTGTCTGAACAATTGTGTAGAGACCAATACTTTTCCAAGATTGAACTTCATTATGGATATCATCAATTGATGGTCAAGAAGGAGGATATACCCAAGACAACATTTTGTACATGGTAAGGAAACTATGTGTATATATTATACCATTCAGTCTTATTAATTACCCTGTTATCTTCATTTATTCAACAAATATATTATTTGGGTATTTCCTTGATTATTTTGTTGTAGAATTTATAGATGATATTCAAATTTATTTAAAGTTGAAGGAAGATCATGAAGATTACTTGAGAATTATACTAAAGACCCTAAGGAAATAGAAACTATATTACAAATTTAAAAAGTGTGAATTTTGGATATAAAATGTTTCATTTTTTGTTCATATAATCTCAATTTAAGTTATATTTTTAGATCCATCAAAGATGGAGGAAATTGTTCATTGGCCCAGACCAACTATAGTGGATGAGATCCATATTTTTCTTAGTTTATTTGTATATTATCAATGATTTATGGATAATTTATCATTACTATATAATCCAATCATCATGTTAACTCATAAGGTAGCCAAGTTCCTTTAGATAGATAAATGTGAGTAAAATTTTAAAAAACTTGAGAAAATTTTAGTAAGTTCACATGTTCTTACATTACCCTATAGTATAGAAGTGTTTTTAATCTATATTGATGAATCCAATAATATCTTAGGATGTTTTCTCATGAATAATGATATAGTGATATCTTATGCCTCATGAAAATTGAAGGTTCGTGTGAAAAATTACCCAAATCAAGATTTGTAGTTAGCTCTGATAATTTTTACATTAAATATATATTGGCATTATATTTATGGAAAAAGTGTGATTTATATACCAATCACAAAATTTTAAAGTATATATTCACACAGAATGAGTTGAATATGAACCATAGAAGATGTTTGGATCGTATTAAAGATTATGACTACTCAATACATTATCACCATGGGAAATCAAACAAGGTTATTGATGCTTTGAGTTAGAAGGATTATACTAGCTTATCTATGATGAGGATCAAAAAAATACACTTTGTATGGATTTGAAAATAACGGATCATGAAAACTTGAAGGATGTGTGGAAATATTATCTTTCTCAAATAACTGTTCAACCATCTATCCTTGTGAGGGTAAATGTGGCACCAAAGGATGTTATGTAGTTGAAAAAGAGGGTAAGAAATATTATTGAGTTTGACATTGATCATGATGGAATGGTAAGGTTCTATAATTGTGCATGTTTTCCATTCATACCATATTTAATGAAGGAGTTGTTAGTGGAGGCTCGTATTTCTTCATTATACATTCATCATGGAAGAAAATAACATGTATAGAGATCTAAAAGAGTGTTTTTGGTGGGATGGAATAAAGAGAAATATTGTAGAGTTTGTATCTCAGTGCTTGGTATGATAGAAATTTAATATTGAGATTCAAAAGTCTAATTAAATGTTACAATTATTACCTATACAATAAAGAAAATGGGAAAACATCACCATGTATTTTTTTCATTGGACTCCCCAAAACATCTAAAGGTCATAATGCTTTATGAGTTATAGTCAATAACCTTACAAAGTCAGCACACTTCATCGTTGTTAGAGAATATCTCAATATATATCATATTTCAAAAATATATATTAAGGAAGTGGTAATGTTTCATATAGTACCATAATCAATTGTATATGATTGGAATTCAAGGTTTATTTTGATGGTTTGGAGAAGTATTCAGCAGGCTCAAGATAAGGAGCTAAGTTTTAGCAATATGTATCATTCTAAAAAATTGGTCAATCTGAGAGAACCATTAAAAAACTAAAGGATATTATGAGACATTTTTATATGGATTTAAAAGGTTTTTGGGATCAACATCTTCCTCTAGTCATGATTTCTCACAACAATAGCTTCCACTCGAGCATTCAGATGGCTCCTTATTAATCCCTCAATGGAAATAAATGTATAACTTCAGTGTACTAGGTTGAAGTTGTACAAAAATTTTATTGTGACATAAACTTGTTGAATAAATATAATATAATTTTATATTAATTTATAAACACATAAGGGAAACAAAAATTCAGCATAAAATTTATGCGAACAATCACCCAAATGATCTGAAATTTGAATTTGGTGATAAGGTGCTTCTAAGAATTTCTTTATAGAATAAGGTAATTTTATTTTGAAAGAATAAAAATATAATACCTTTGTAAATTTATCCCTTTAAAATTATTGAACATAACGAGACGGTATCTTATCGATTGGAACTTCCACTGAACCTCTCCCAAGTCCATGATGTGTTCAATGTATCTCTTGGGTGTAAGTAAATAACTGACCCTTCACATGTAATGAACTCAAAGTTCATACCACTGGAGCATGATATTTCCTATTAATAACAACTATTGGAGATTATGAATCATATAAATGAATTTATATGAAATAATATCACTAACCTAGTCAATGTTTTGTGGAAAACCACCAATTTAAAGAACTTGTATAGGAACCTCAGGATATGATGAGGTAGAATTATCTTAGCTTTTTTGTATCAAGATGATTAATTTACAGGTTGAAATTAATTTTAAGGGGGATAATTTAAAATCTGTATAATGTTATTAATTTTTTTTGAATAAATTTAATTTATTTGATAGCATTCATTATACACAACAGAGAGTTTTAACAAACCACGATATTCTATTAATATCACTATGTAAACATGATCGTTATAACATATCCATTAAATTTAGAAGAATGAAAAGGAATAAACACTTTTTAAAAATTAAGTATAAATTTTTTATATAAATAAAATATATTTATAAATAATTAATGAATTTTTATTATTTTCTTTATATGCTTTGAAAATGCATTATTCTCATAAAATTATTTATATAGATTTTTGTGAATAAATAATAAAATTAATTTTTCACACTCTTATAAAATTTATTTGAAAAAATTATTATTATTTTTGGAATCACCATGTAAAAATTATCTTAGGGTGATTTTTTGAGAATTTTCTGAAAAGATTAATTTTTTGGAGAATAGAGAAAAATAATGATATTAATTAAAAACTACATTTTAGTTTAAAGAATTTAAAAAATTATATATTGATTAAAAAAATTAAAAGTAAAATTAGTTCAATTATTTTATTATTAAACCAATTTATCTCATTGGAATCAAATTCATATTGACTTTTTATATTATAACATTCCATACTTATGGAAATTTTCTCTTTGGAAAACCACTTTTTCATCGCATATATGGGTTTAATTTTAAATTAAATTTTTACACTTATGTGAATGTAATTTGTAAAAAAAATATTACATATTTTTAATCATAATAATTAATATTATATAATAATGTCAACTTAATTTTTTGTCATAATGAATAGTAAAAATAGTAAAGATTAATTATTGAGGTTAAGGTTAAAACAGGTTTACCGGTGGGTTAAACTAAAAATATCAGGGTTACAATGAGCTAAGAACTTGTCCAATTCCTATTTTATGGTAATATTTTGACCTTATATCATATAATGTTCAATTATGAACCATTTTGGATCCTTTTGGTATTTTTAAAATCTGGGTACACTTTTTTCTTTTCAAAAATTCCAAGTGTGTCCCCTCCCCTACTTATAAAAGGGAACCCAATCTTTTATCCTCTTAACACTTTCAAAACCCATTGGTTATACCAATAACTAAAAAAATATCTTACTTAATTACCTCCCCATTTCCTAGATTCTTTATTTTTATTATGAAACCCTCCAAAGAAGGCTTTAGGTATAAATATAAAGTGGTTCTCCAAAGAAGTGGTAAATTTATTAAACTTGTATTATTGTTTTATTTCTTATTCCACCTCATTAAAATCTTATTAAAATATTATGGAATAATAAAATAAATATATAACATATACATAGATTTTATTTTGTTAATTTAATTACCTATATCCACCACTTCTACCATCAAATAGGAATTGAAATTATCGATCATGTGTACGTTGGACTACCGCTTTGTGAACCGATGTAATTAGTTTTCCATCACCATATCTCATGAAATGATATAATAATGGATTTAAATTATAAATATTATATTAATAAAATAATTATGCTTCTGTAATTATAATATAACATATACATTCTTACTTTCTATTCTGTGGGAATATGATAACGTCGCTCGTGTATGCGGTGGACTATCACATCGTGAAGCGATGTGATTCATTTTCCACTTATGATTTACATGGAAGGTAATAAGGATAAATTTAATGAAAATATTTCACATATATTAAATAATAATTACTCTATAAATTTTATATATTATTTACCTTATTTATGTTTCTTCCATTGAGAAAATGGAAACATTGGTCATGTGTACGTGTAGCCTACCGTCTCCAAGAGTAGTGTAATTCATTTTATATCTCTAACTTTCATGGATTACTCTAAATAAATATGTAATTAATATATATAATATTTATATAATGGTTAAAATTATGTATATTATATAACCATGATAAAATTAAATTCACCAAAAATACCAAATCAAAACAAACATGAAAAACCAAGCAGTTATTACCCAAAACGTGATTTTAAAAAGGAATTATTAATAAATGGGTAATAAAATGTCATAAGTAAATAATATATGGTCTTATATATATATATATATATATATATTTCTAGAATAGATACATAATAAACCTATATTTATTATACTGTAGGTCTGAACGTGTACGAAGGAAGTCGATACATAAGGCATGGGATTTTAGGCTCACTTTTATTTCTATGAGACACATGCCTTTTAAACCACTTTTTTCTTTTGTGTGGTGTATATAATACCCATAAATGTATTTTATGATTATTATCATAAAAATTACAATATATTAATATACATATCATGTTATTTTTTCATGGGTCTTAGAATTAATAAGATACCAAAGTGGTAATGTCTTTATGTTATAATCCCTTTATTTATCTTGATTGTTTATGATTATGCTTCCAATGATGTGATATTATAATTTAAATATCAATAAGAACATGAAATTTATTCTCTTGTGGTTATTTAATTAAAATACTTTTTTTCATTTCATTTCGATCTCTTTATGTACTCAGGATTCCAAAATAACGTTTTTAAGGAATGTCAGCTTTATTTCTCTATTAGGTTGAGAATATGTTTTATTCAATGTCCATGTTTTCTAAAAATGATTAAAATAAAAAATTTACTAATCAACAGTGATTGATTAAATAAATTTTTACCAATATTTTAATTTTTACAAAATGGTTTAAAAGTAATTATTAGTCACTTAAAGTGTCTAATATTCATTTTTAATATCTTTATATTCATTTTTACAAAGTCCATAAACATTTTTTTTAGTGTATTACATAAATAGAACTTCATTTCTTATCTTAAATGCAATTCATGTTTAAAATGAAAAATTGGGTCCAATTATTCATCTGTTTGTGGACAATATTATATGTATTTTTTGAATTTGATATTTTGGGATATGATTTATCACTTTTTTTGGAACATTTTTTCTTTTAGGATCGATGGATAAATCCCAATGGAAGATAGAGATTTTGGGAGTGAATGAAGAACTTTTCTGGAGAAATCATAATGGGCCTAAGGCCCATCAAACAAAAGTGGGGCCCAAAAACCAAGCCCAATGAAGCTAAAATTTTTACTGAAGAAATATAAAAATAGGTGGATCATTTTATTCAACTGTGTCTGGAGCTAATTCTGAAGTTTTCATGATGATAAAGGGATCTGAAGTTGAGATTTAAATGGCGGGCCCGATATGAATGCACATAAAGTCTTCCCACCATTGAGACCATAACGTCCAAATGGCTATGCCAAATTTCATAAAATTTTTACAGATCATATAGGATAGATTTACGAGCATATTTCACTACTACGGACTCTCTATATTCAGCCTCCTTCAATAATAAATTCATATGTCAAAATGGTCGACGAATCTGGATGAATTTCTGGGTCAACTTAAAAACGTCAAATTCCCTTGATTTTATCACCCTCCTTTTAACTCTCTCAATTAATGGTGATGTAATTTATTGTTGGGGGTGTATATAAGGTTCTGAATATTCCTATATAAGGAGATTTTGGTGAATGAAATTGGGATCAAATATTTATCTTTTGTTGCTTGTTTCATTGTAAGGTTATGCTGCCAAAGTTCCTTTGTAATGTTTTTAATTTCCATGTAAGATTATTTTTTCGTATCTATAGGTTATTAATAAACATATTTATCTTCTATATTTTCCATTTCATTTATTAAAACTACATTTTCACAAAGCACAATGATATCTCTATGTTGTGGTGAATTAGTTCACACATAGGTGTGAATTTCATTCACACACACGGAGGAGTGCTCGTTATTTCTGCGGTTTTAATTTCTTCAATCCAATTCTTGTAAGTCATATTCTACCCACCATTGAGATTATACCATCAATGGATGGCTGTCCCTTTAATGTTTTGATCATAGTAGGATTCAAAGGCTATATTTAATGTTATTTTATGAAGGAATTGTTGTTAATTGGAAAATTAATTTAAGACTTCCATTCTTCAGTTATTTATACTCTTCGTCTTCACTGTGTTTGAGCAAGAAAAATTCAAGTAATAAATGACCATTTACCTTGTAGAGATCATGAATTTGGTTCTCTAAGTGTTTAGGGGATTATTAATTGTGTTTAGTAAGCACCAAACCAGAAAATTATGAAGGTAGTGTTATTTTTTAAGAATGGATTCATCAAGAATTAATAAAACCAAAATTGTCTAAGAAGTAAAATTCATTCAATCCAACCTGAGCATAATCCTAAGATCAACCCATTTTCACTGAATTGAGTTCACTTAGTTTTCTTAGTGTTCTTTAAAACCATCCAAAATCAAAACCATGTTGGCCACTTCATAGCCAAAAATCTACCTCATAGGTTGTGTGTCTTAGGTATCTTCTTAGGTCTCAGTGGATTCGACAACCCAATCTAGACTACAAGTACCATTCTACCTTCATCTCTTGGGTGAATTTGAGCGTGAATCAAGTAATCATATGGTTATTTTTTGAACAAGGTACTTTTTGAATTTTTACCAAAAATGTAAAAGGAATCATTATTTTAACGTGTACAGTATGAATGGTATTTTTTGCCATCATAAACACTCAATTTTTTAAATATCACATTATATTTTTTAAATATTAATTTCAAGTAAAATTATTTTCACAATTTTTTGTGAACATTTAGATTTAAAAAGGTGATTTTCAAAGTAAAAATTTTACTTTCCTCAAAAAATTCCCTAAGTGATATTTCAAAATAATCTTCCATCTAAGATGATTTCCTTTGATGTTACTTAAGATTTACTATGGATATGATCCAAGTATAATATCCTTATTATTTATCTATATCATTTATGTTTATACTGATAAGATTTTTATGAAACCTATTCATTTTTTCATCCGTTATTCTATGATGAAATGATGAAATTTTTATGAAACCAATTTCTTTTCAATGGGTTATGCTATGACGAAATTTTATGAAACCTATTTATTTTAATGGGTTCTGATATGATGAATGTTTTATAATATTATGTCACACCTATGTATGGTTTTCATTATGTGACAATGGTTATGTTATAACCAATGATGGTGGTTATGTTATAATCCAGGATGATGGTTACGTTATAACCAATGATAGTGTTTACGTTATAACCAAGGATGGGTGGGACCAATATCCCCCTCTGATGATTTGGTTAAATATTGATATATCATGAGATAAACAATACTAGGAGTGAACCTTGACTATTATAATGGTTTTGGGAGTGAACCCATTCCACTATGATATTTTTGGAAATGAGCCTTGATTACTAAGGAAATGATTTTAAATACTTATGTGTATGACACAAATATATATTGTATTCTAATGTTATGTGTTTTGGATCATGTTCTTTGATTATATTATTGTTCATGTATTTTGAACTACTAATATTTATTAAATGACTCATGTTTATGATTCTATGATATATAGGGTATGGTTTTCAACTGATTATCTTGTTATCATACCCTTTTTCTCATGTTCTATTTATATACCCCGTGTTTACCCTTATTGAGAATATGAGATCAGTCTTTCTTATACTTATCTTTCCTAGGTTATTAATAAAGTTATTATGTATGATATGTCAAATAAGTTTTATTATTATTAATAACTTAGTGGGAGATGATATAGTTCACTTATGAACCAGTTGTTTTTTTATCCAAGTTTCCAAAGGCACTAGAACAAAATGATTCTAGCATGGATCATTTTCATATGTAATAAATATTCATCTAATAATATTTGATTTAATTAAAAGTGTCGGTCTTTATAGTTGTCATCATAGTAAGTTTTAGTTAGACCTTTAGAAACTAGGATGAGAAAAATTTAGCGATAACCAAGGATAAGTCTAAATATAGGAAAATATCCTACAATTTTGGTGAAGGATTGAGGGAGTGGTTTTCAGAAATTAAAACCATATATAGATAATACAAGTGGATGTGTCACTATTACATTTTTACCTTGTGGTAATAACTCTGAAAATGGTGCATTGAGCTGGACTCAATTTTCACTTGGTGTGCGACAAAAATTCTTACGGACACCTAGTTTAACACTCTTGAGGGGTATATTTTGGAAATTAAAAAACCCTTTATAAACCATCATAAAGGATTTTAATAGATGATGATCATGAATGAACTAGGTTAAACCTAAGGTTTCATAGGATTAAAAGAATGTTTCATGTTTTATACATTCTATGAATGATTTTTCTGGATTGATCACTGTAATCCAAGATTCCTAACAGTTATACTGACCATTTTAGTTTTACTAAGGGACTGAAGATAGAGCCATGAATTTGGGGTAGTGATAGGTATGCTCAAATATTGAAGTATCTTATTTGAACTTAATTACATAAATTAACTTATATCATGAAAATTATTTAGGAATATTAATTATTATCCCTGATGATTAGATATTGAATTAGAAGTGAAAACCCATAATGGAACGATGATCGCATCTCAATTCTATGATTCTTCTCTAGTTGAATTTTGTGGGAATGTGCTTCCTATAAATCTTTTTACTATCCATCTAGTTTATTTTGATGTTATATTAGGCATGGATTTAATTTCACTACATAAATCTCATATCAATTTCATAATAAGGGAATTCATGTTTGATATTCCAAAACAACCTAGAATATTTTATCAGTGTAATGATAAATATGAACTTATGATAGAATACACATCCAATGTATGGGTCATGATTCCAATAAAAAAGGGTTTATTATCTTATATGGTTGGGGACAAACTCAACATCAAGGATATGAATATTGTATAGGAGTTTGTTGATGACTTTCCAGAAGAGTTTCCTAGTCTTCCACTGAATCATGAAGTTCAGTTCTTAATAGAAACCATTCCCAATACCCTACCTATTTAAAATACACCCTATAGAATGTTCATTATTGAGTTCAAAGAGCTAAATATTCAAATCTAGAAAAATCTTGGCAATGGGTTTATTTAGACAAGTTTCTCACCTTAGGGTACACCTGTTCTTTTTTTGAAATAAATATGGATTGATGTGACTCTGTATTGATTATTAGAATCTGAAAAAAGATCACAATCAGGAAAAAGTATAATCTATCTTTTATTGATTAATTGTTTGATCAACTGTGTAGAGCTCAATACTTATCCAAGATTTACCTTCATTCTGGATATCATTAATTGAAGGTCTATGAGGATGATATACCAAAGACAAAATTTCATACAAGGTATGGACACTATGAGTATATAGTGTGGTCATCTAGTCTTACTAATTCCCCATATATCTTCACTAATTTAATGAATAACTCCTTAGATATTTCTTAGATCAATTTTTGGTAGTATATATAAATTTTATTATCATTTATTCAAAGGTAAAGGAAGATCATAAAGATCAATTGATAATTGTACTAAATTCCCTAAGGAAATAGAAATCATGTTCCAAATTTACAAAGTCTGAATTTTGGACATAAAAGGTTTAATTTTGGTTAATATAATCTCAATAGAGGGTATATTGGTAGATCCATAAAAGACATAGGATATTGAGAATTATCCTATACCAACCATAGTGACTAATATTTTTAGTTTTCTTGGTTTAGCTAGATACTATAAATGGTTTGTGGGGAATTTCTCAAAAATACCCAATCCACTCACCATGTTAACTTGGAAGGGATCTAAGTTCTGTTAGACAAATAATTATGAGAAAAATTTTAAGGAACTGAAGAGAAGGTTAATTAGTGAAACTTTGTTTACATTACCTTTTAGTATAGAATGTTATAAAATCTATAGTGATTCATTTTAGAAGTTATTATGATGCATTATCATGTATAATGATATAGTGATAGACTATTCCTCACAAAAATTGAATTTTCATGAGAAAAAATACCCAACTAATGATTTGGAGTTAGTTGTGGTAATTTATTCATTAAATATATGGATGAATTATCAATATATAGAAAATTTTGATATATATATATACTGATCACAAAATTTTAAAGTATATATTCACACATATATAGTTGAATATATGTCATAGAAGATGTTTGGATATGATTAAATAATATGACTGCTTAATACATTACCACTGTGGGAAAGTGAACAAGGTGGTCAATGCTTTGAGTTCAAAGGATCATACTATATTATCTACTATTAGGATCAAAAATGATCCAATATTTTTGGATTTACAAATGATATAACTTTAAATTTTAAAGGAAGGAGATAAATATTATCTTTATCAAATAATTGTTTAACCATCTATTCATATGAGGATAAAAGTGGCACAGAAAGATGATATGGAGATGAAAATGAAGGTGAAAAATGTTCTTGATTTTAACCTTGATCATAAGGTAATGATAATTTTTGGTAACTACATATGTGTTAAATCTATAGTATATTTGAAGAAGGAGATATTAGAGTATGATCTTAATTATTCATTCTCTATTAATTCTAGAAATAAAAATATGTATAGAGATCTAAAAGTGTATTTCTAATGGGATGGAATGAATAGATATATTACAGAGTTCATATCTCAGTGCTTGATATTTTATCAAGTTAATATTGAGATACAAAAGTCTAATGTGATGTTACAACCATTACACAAACCATAATGGAAATGGGAAAAATATCACCATGGATTTTGTCATTGGACTCCCCAAAATATTTAAAGGGAACAATGCAATATGGGTTGTAGTCAATTTATTTAAAAATTCATCACAATTAGTCACTCTCAGATAATATTTATTTTTGGATCATCTTTATATAATATAAATTAATGAAGTGGTAATATTTCATAGTGTTCCATATTCAGTTGTATATGATCGGTATCTAAGGTTTAACTCAAAGTTCTGGTGTATTCCTATCAAACTCCAGATATGGAGTTATGTTTTAGTATTGAGTATCATCCCCATATAGATGTTCATTCTAAGAAAATCATTCAAACTCTTTAGGATATTTTTAGATCTTATTCTATGGATTTAAAAGGTAGTTAGGATCAACACCTTCCTTTAGTCAAGTTTTATTACAACAATAGCTTTCACTTAAGCATTCATATGGCTCCTTATAAATACATCTAAGGAAAGAAGTATATAAATCTAATGTATTAGGATGAACTTTGACAAACAAAGATATTGGGACTTGATTTATCTGGAGAAATGGTAGAGAATGTTATACTCATTTAGCAACACATAAGGGTGTCATAAAGTCAATAGAAAATTTATATTGATAATCATCAGTGTGATCTAGAATTTGAAGTTGGTGAAAAGGTGTTTATTATAATTTTTCCATAGAAAAAGGAAATAAGATTCAGAAAGAAGGGAAAACTAATCCCTATTTATATTGGTCTCTTTTAAATTCTTGATCATATTAGGATGGTAGTTATCAATTGGCACTTTGACCGAACCTCAATCAAGTCTATGATGTGTTCCATGTATCTCTCATAATGAAGTATATACATTACCATTCACATTTACTAAACTTAGAGGTCATAATGATTGAGTATGATCTTTCCTATGAAAAATAACTAGTAGAGATTCTAGATCATAAAGAAAAAGTGTTACAAAACAATACCACTCACTTGGTCAAAGTTCTTTGGTGAAACCACCAATTTGAAGAAGCCATATAGGAACCTAAGGATATGATGAGGCAGAACTATCCACCTCTTTTTGTATTAGGGTGATGAATTTTGAGGTATGAATTAATTTTAAGGGGGGTAGAATGTAACATCCAGAATATTTTATGAATTTTTTAAAATACATTGTATTCCTTCAAAAGCATGTATTACATGTCATGTCGAGTTTTAATGAACCGCGATATACTGTTAATATTATTATTTAAACTTGATCATTATAATCATGCCATTAAATTTAGTGGTATTAATAAGAATAACCAAATTTTTAAAATTAAGTATAAATTTTTCAGATAAATAAAGTATATTTATAACTAAGTACTTAATTTTTTGGGATGTCTTTATATTCTTCGAAAGTAATTTTTCTCAAAAAAATGATTTGTATTTATTCTTGTGAAAAAGTAATGAAATTAATTTTTAACACTCCTAGAAAATTTATTTGAAAATTTTAACTTAATTTTTGGAATAAACATCTCCAAATTATCTGTGAGTTAATTTTTAATATTTTTTTGAAAAGATTAGTTTTTGATGAATAGTGAAAAATACTGATTTTTATTAAAATTCTTCTTTTCATTTAAATAATTTACAAATACCCATATTATTAAAAAAAATTAAAGTAAATTTAGTTCAATTATTTTTTGATTAAACCTATTTAGGCATTTCAATCAAATTAATATTGACTTTTTATATTAAAATATTTTATACTTATAAAACTTTTCTCTTTGGAAAAATGCTTTTTCATCAGGTCTATGGGTTTACTTTTAAATTTAATGTTTCCACTTCAATTAATAGAATTTGAAAAAATCGATTCAATATTTAGAATAAAAATAATTAATATTATATATTAAGGTAAAATTAATTTTTAGTGAAAATAAATTGTAAAAATGTAAAAATTAATTATCGAGTTTAAGGTTAAAACATGCTTACTTGGGGTTAAACTAAAATATAGGGGTTAAAATAACCAAAAAAAACTTGTAAAGTTCTTATTTTATGACCATATTTTTACCATAACCCATCTAAGTTTTATGAATGAACCTTTTTGGATCCTTTTGGCATATTAAAAATGTGGGTAAACTTTTTTCTTTTCAGAAAATCCAAGTGTACCATTTCCCCCAGTTATAAAAGAGAACCCCCTATCCTATCCTCTTCAAACTTCCAAAAACCCATTGGTAAATCCAAAACTATAAAGACCCCAACCCCAATATCCTAGATCCAGTACCTTACTTTATTATATTGGTACTATGAACAAGTGTTTGCATCCCAAAGGACCGAATAGTTTAGTAGTTTCTGAAAAACTAGATACAAACATAAGTTTTATATTATAACTTTAAAGGAAAACAACATAAAAAAATCCATTGTAAACACCCATAAACTTTTAAATTTTCCCTATATGTCATTAATAATATAAATCTTTCATCATGGGGAAAAATAAAAAATAAAAAAATGGGTGAGGTCAGATGCTCAGTAAGGGTAAACAATACAGCAGAAGCTTTCATAAATAAACATAAACAATAAGGCATGGTGAATAAAAAAACACATTCCATTAAAACATAAACTTGAGCATAATATGGTAGGAATAGAAGCTGAATAAATAATTCCACATAAATAATCATATGGGAATAAAACTTTACCATTTATATTCTATTAGTCTAATAATCACATGGATTATCAATTACTAATATAATAATGATGGAATGAAAAATATCATACAGCATAAACATATCATCAAGGCATTGGCCAATAAGTATACATAGTGGGTAAGGACTTAGCCAAAACTCATTCTAGTTTGTCTTATGAGACCTATCAGTTAATAGAGGGAATATAGAAGACCCCACCCATCACTTACTAAGTCCAATACATCCCACATATGAAAATAGTAAAATATAAACAACATAAACATTCATATTGAAAAACTAGCATACAAATTGTGAATACTAAAACCATAAACCATGAATGGTATCAAAATATAACATCCATAGTCAAACTGATCATAAACCCATAAAAATATGGTATATGTTGTCATAAGAGATAAACCTCAATGAATTAAAATATTCAACAAAGTATGTTTAAATTTATGAAAATACTTTTAAATGATACCATTGAAAATTTCTTGAGGAATATAATATTTAAACATTCTAAAGTGTCCCATACCACTTTGAAATATTTAAATCATAATCTATATAAAGGAGTAACATTAAATGAAACTTATAATATCATGAGAATAAGGAGACTCGTGATATTATATATCAAAGGTAAGTACATACACCACACAGAATGAATAAGTGGTGAACAAGTCATATATCTCATAGAAGTAAAAGTGAGATGAGAAAAAACATTTTTTACTTTGGAAAGAATATTTATTTTGAAAAATAATTTTTATTTGTCATAAAAACATATTTTAAACATTTATATCCCATAAAATAAAAGTTAAGTATAATTAAATTATATTTTAGGCATAAATTATGTCCAACATGTAAAAAACTTTTTTAAGAAACTTTAGAATTGGGCAATTTAGTGTGATTATAAAATATAAAAGACTCTTTAAAACAAAAAAATCATAAGTATTTAAATAAAACCAGAATTGAAAAAATATAGCTTTTCATAAAAAAGAGTTATTTTATGAAACTAATGGTGTGTTTGTACTTGAAAATGGCCAATAAATTGGGAAGTTCCCTTTAATTGGGTTTGCTTATCGAGAGGGATTGAAAAAGAAACCTTATAAAACACGTATTTCTCCATCAAAGAAAAAAAAGAATTGAACTATTTAAATATATTTGTAACAAAAAAATATAATTTATCAGGATTAAATAAGAATAATTAATAATTACATTGGGGTAAAGAGATATAAATTTTATCCCAAAGGAAAAAATAGGTTCGGAAAGAAACTCTTACCACTTTGCAAACAGTCAAACCGTATACCCCATAAAATTAATGATCATAAAATGGAACATTAAATAAATTTAATACATTTATATTCATTATATGATACATAAAATTATAGTACAAATACACCATATATAATAAATAGTGTTTAATAAGGCATATCTCACAAAAATTAAAGTGAGATGATAAAACTCTTACCTTATGTCTGAAATCATTCTGTACTTGTACTTAACATCCTAGATAATGAAATTAGATTTATTAATAATTTAATTAATATACTATTAAACATGTATTTTATTTTTTAAAATTTTATTAACTTTATTTACAGTCCTTTTTATGAGTTATAAGATACAATTTTATCGTTTGGGAGCGTTCATTTCCTTAGTTTTCAAAATTCGTTCACTTGTATACATGTATGAAAGATCATATGAAATGGGAATAGATATCTAAAATTGAAGTTACATTTTATTAATGAACATACATATGATTAAATTTTTATATAATTAATTTTTTTATTTTGGTTTTGGATGAATCATTAGATAAGACGTTAGTGATAACCGTTTAGATTATTTTAGTGTTTTTTTATCATCGCAAACTAGTTTTGTCTCATTAATTAATATAAATTATATATAATGGTTCCAGAATACTAAATAGGATATAAAAAATATATTATGATATTTTATAAATATAGAAATGGTTTCATGACCAGCCTTGAAGGTCTAATTGAAAAACGAAAACTCGTCATCCATGAATGCGGTAAATCGGCACCTTACAGACAATGTTTTCATTTTTAGAATAAAATGTATAAGAGAAGAGAATTGATGGTGGGTATCCTATTATCATAATAAAATTTCATTATATATAATATACTAGAGTTATCATTTATTTTTAGACATAGTAGGTAAGGAAATGATGATAAAATAAATTAAATTAAAAGGAAATTAAAAGAGTGAAAGGGGATTTTTACCTCTTGAATTCTTCTCCTTGATTACCTCCTTAAATAATTTTGAAATGGTCTTTTGGTGATTTCATAAATACAATAACATGGTATAAATTATTGGTAGAGTAAATTGGAAAAAATCGGACAATATTAAAGTCTCTGGAGGTGTAAGGAGAAGGGGTGGTGAGGGGTGGTATTTATAGTGGAGGAGAAAGGTGTTTTTTATATATTTTATTCATTTGTTTATTATTTTGGATCAAGACTTTGAATATTTTGATAATTATCAAAAAATAAATTAAAATAATAAATAGGTTTAGATATTATGGTTATTAGATCATCAATGACTCAAGGAATAGTGAATTTAACATATAATTTATTTATACTGTAAATTACTGTATTTCACTATTCACCAAAAATTTATCTATTTTAGAAAAATCACAAAAATTTACACTAATAATTTTTCAATGTGTGTAATTAAAAAATGAATTCAATTTTATGAAAATAATTTTATAATTATGAGAATTTTAAATTTTAAATAAAATCATCATTTACTCGAAAAATACTTATTTTAATATAATAACTATTTTTATGAAATTTTGAAAAATTAAGTAAAGTCCCAAAAATTATATTATAATAAAAATAAAACAAAATATTAATTTATGAATATACTTCTTGAAAATAAATTTTCCTTTAAATAATTATTTTCATTATAAAATTGTGAATAAACTTTTATGTCTCACAAAAATACCAACACTTAATTCATCATTTCTAAAACACTCATTTACTTATTCCATGATATTAATATATTATATTTCCATCCATAAGATACAAAAATTTTATTTAAAATTTCATATTTGATGTTACTATTAAAGTAATAAATATACTATTAATTATAATGAATGTGACAGTTTTATAAAAACCAGAATTTTTCACTATTCACTAGAAAATAAATATTTTTAGAGAAAAAAAAATCACCCTAAGATAATTTTGACATTAATATTTCAAAAATGAAGCTTATTTTGATCAATATAATTTAGAAAAGTGTCAAATTTTAGTTTTAAAACAATTATGTCATTAAAAGGTGGTAAAACTGCCTTTAGAAAAATAGTTTTTTGATGCGTAAAATTGGATTCATTATTATCTTATGCCTATAAAATAATTTGGATGAATGTAAAAACATTTGATAAAATATATAATATATAATTTTTATAATTTTTTTAATATTATTAATTCTTTATAATTTAAAGGTTAGGTTATAACAGTCATTTTAAATTAATTATATTTAATTGTATATCATTATTCGTTTAAACTTGGTGTTGTGTAAGACCTATGTTGTCAAAGAAACTAAATTTAAAAAGATACATACTATAAAATCTTGGGGTGTTACATTCTCCCCTACTTCAATAAATTTCATCCTCACAATTTTAAATTATACTTTGAAAATCAAAGTTTAATACTTCAAAATTCTTTTTGGGAAACCCACATTGGAAATAGGGTTAATAAAATATACTTCTAATAAGAGGGAAAAGGAAATACAGAGATTACCACAAAACTAGGTATTCAAATAGGATATCATTAGTTTGAAGTGAAAATATGTATATGGAGGAATAATATAACCATCAATTTTTTATTAAGAGTGATAGATGGTATATTCATTAGAAAGTTAACCATCAAAAATTCGTAAATTTGTGATTAGTTAAAAGACATTTTATTTCTCAAAAAGAAAATTAAATAGATTTTTTTTTCAAAATATTTTTCTATAGGTTAGGGACTCTTTTAATATTCATATAAGAACCTGGGAAAATAAACATACTTGATTAATTTCTATTTCATAATCATAATCTCACCCTTTGGTTGTGCTTTAAACTATTTTCACTTCATCCTATTCACCTAGAAATGAATGTTTAAGAGGAATTTCTCATGCCTAAATCACTTTTAACAAATCATATAATCCTTAATTAATTCCTTCAACCTTTAAATGTTACTGAAACCAAGAATGTTATCATATTTTATTAATGAACAATAATTTCCAAAGTTTAACATGATCCATTCCATAAGTATTTAATCTTAAGACTCATCTAAAACATGTCTATCCGCATTCAACAACCAAAAATTTAGAAGGAAGGTCACTAAATTTCCAAAATAAATTTAAAATAAGATTCCAAAAATAATATATCATTTATTTTCACATACCAAATATATGACTACCTTAAACTCCTTTAAACATTTATAAAATATTCATACTTCTAAAAGTTAAATCTTATGTTGTTGAATATAATCCTTAAATCTAAACATCTAATAATTATCGCATAACTTAAACCATTAAATCACTAACCACCTTCATGGTCACCAATATTATCCCATAACCATATATTTATTATTATCTCAACATTAATAACATATTTATGGTTATCTTTACAAGTTCATGTGTTTTCAATAAGATTAACTTACAATTGAATCACTTCTCTTGATTACTAGTGATATTCACCACATGATTCAAATTCCTTGAAGAAGAAGAAGTAATGCAGTACAATCCTTATATATCTCATGATTATTATAATCAAGTTTTTATTGATAAGTTACTTAAATAACATAATTCTTTAATCCAAACACAAGAATATTAAACATTACTCTTTTTCTATAGTAGTAGCATAAGTTTTACCATAATTGATTATCCTATTTTTGTGTATATTCCTTTTCTGTTTGAGACATTAATTTGTGTAGTTTCACATATCCTTTTATTTGAATCAATAAACACTGGAAAATTCTTTCCATTCCTTACAATTATGATAATGGTGTCATATTTCTCCACACTTAAAGAAAACTCCTTTTTCTCTTAAGCATATACCAAGGTGTTTCCTTCCACAGTTATCACATGTGGGACAATACTTCTTTACCTTATTTCCTTTATCTATATTTTTTATAGATTTCATCTTATTATCTTATTTTTATTTGAATCCATAATACTTTTATAATTATTTATATATATTATTAGAACAATATATTATTTCCTAGTATGATGAGAATATTTGGGAGACTACTTCCCTTCGAAATACTGGACTAAACCCATCAAAGAAATGATCAATCTTTCTCTTTGGATTATGTACATTGATGTGGTTTTTATTCCTTCTATCAGGTGTCATTTATGAACAATGGAATACACTATATTATATCATAACCTTATGAAACATAATGAATAATCCAAAAACTAGTGAAATTCTTAACCTAAATTGAAAATTTTATGTGTATCTAATCTCATAATAATAAACATGGTTTCTTTTGGGACATATTTACTATTAAATCCATCATAATGGTCTATAAAGAAAATGTGAATTATCCTAAGAATATTGCCCGAGAGCTTCAAACCAGGCGCACAATAATGCTGATTTTCATGTACCAGGTTACATCGATTCATGATCAACATGCCTTGTTAGAGTTGTTACCCCTAGGTATATCTGTGCTAGAACCACATCCACTTGTAGTATCCAAACAGATATGTATTTCAAGAAAGAACCACATAATTTATACCTTACCAAAATTATAGTATGTTTTTATATTCTTATCCTCAAATTATATCTTAGGGTTATATTCCCTAATCTATTCTTTCTAAATCTAGTTTACAATATTTCTACTAAACTTGCTCTGATACCAGCTGTAAAGACCCTAACCCCAGTTACCCAGATCTAGTGCCTTACTTTATTACATTGGTACTATGAAAAAGTGTTCACATCCCAAAGGACCGAATAGTTTATTAGTTTATAAAACTAGATAAAAACATAAGTTTTACATTAAAACTTGAAAGGAAAAAAAGAAATTCCATTGGAAACACCCATAAACTCCATGATTTTCCCTGAAAATCATTCATAATATACATATTCACGTCCTGGGGAAAAATAAAACCTAATAAATGGGTGAGATAAGATGCTCAGTAAGGGTAATTAATATAGCATAATCCATCATAAATAAACATAAATAATAAGGCGTGGTGAATAAGTAAAAACACATGCCATTAAAACACAAACTTGAGTGTAATATGGCAGGAATAAAAGATGAATAAATAATTCCATATAAATAATCACATGAGAATATAACTTTACCATGTATATTCTACTAGTCAAATAATCACATTGATTATTAATTACTAATATCATAAAGAGGTAATTCATAATTTTGGACATCATAAGCATACCATTAAGGCATTTTCCAAGAAGTCTACATAATGGGTAAGGCCTAGACCAAAACTTATTCTAGTGTGTCTAATGAGTCCTACCAATGAATATAGGGGTTATATAGGGCCCTAACCATCCCTTACTAATTCCAATATATTTTTCGTATTAAAGTAGTGAAACATAAACAACATAAACATTTGTATCGAAAAACTAGCATATAAAATGCGAATACTTCAACCATAAACCATAAATAGTATCAAAATTGAAAATCCATAGTCAAACTGATCATAAACCCTTTAAAAACATATGGTAGATGGTATCATAATAGACAAACCTCAAGTAATTACAATATTCAACAAAGTATTTTGACATTGATAATGATAATTTTAAATGAGACCATTGAAAAATTCTTGAGTAATATAATCTTTAAACATTTCAAAGTGTCTCACGCCACTTTGAAATAATAAAATCATAACACCTATGAAATAATAACATTAAATGAAACATATAATATCATAAGAATAAGTAGACTCATTATATGACATATAAAATGTTAGTACATACACCACGCATAAGGAATAATTGGTGATCAAAGAAAATATCTCACATAAGTAAAAGTGAGATGAGAAAAACTATTTTTACTTTGGAAGAAGAGTTCTTTTAGAAAATCATTTGTATTTTTTATAAAATAATATTTTAGATATTTATATCCCATAAAAGAAAAGTTAAGTACAATGAAATTATTTTTAAGGCATAAATTATGTTTAACATGTAAAAATAGTTTTTAAAAAACTTTAGAATTATGGAATTTAGTACGGTTTAAGAGAAAATATAAAAGAGTATTTAAAATGGAAAATTTCATAATTTTTTGTATAAAAGAAGAATTTAAAAAAGATATTTTTCCATGAAAAAGGAATTATTTTATAAAAATAATGGTCTCTTAAAACATATTATTAATGGTACTTGAAAATGGGTAAGAAATTGGGAATTTCCCTTTAATTGGGTTTGCTTGTCGAGAGAAATTGAAAAAGGAACCTTATAAAACATGTATTTCTCCATAAAAGAAAGAAAAAATGATCTAGATACGTATCTTTTCAACATAAACATAGAATTTATGAGTAGTATATAATAATAATTAAGATTTATATTGGGTTAAAGATAGAGAGATCATATCCCGAAGGAAAAATGGACGTTCAGGAAGGAACTCTTACCACTTTGCAAACAGTCAAATCCTATACACCCCATAAAATTAATGATCATAAAATAAAAAAAAATTAAATACCATTAATACAAATATATTCATTATATTATTCATAAAATTTCAGTACACATACACTATATATAATAAATACTGGTGAATAAGGCATATCTCATAGAAATGAAAGCGAGATGAGAAAACCCTTACCTTATGTCTGAAAACGTTCTGCACTTATAATTAACATCATGTATAATGAAATTAGATTCATTAATAATTTAATTAAGATCCTGTTATATATTTTTTTTATTTATTTTAATTTTAATAAGTTAATTTATAGTCTTTTTATGAGTTATAAGAAACAATTTTATCGTTCAGGAGCGTTAGTTTCCTTGGCTTTCACGATTGGTTCACTTGTATACATGTATAAAAGATAATACAAAATGGAAATATATATCCAAAATTGAAGTTGTATTTTATTAATGAACATCCATAATTTTAAATGGTTATATAATTCATTTGGTTATTTGGGGTGATGATGAATCATTAGATAAGACATTAGTAATAATTATTTAGATTATTCTGGCCATTTTTGTATCATTGCAAACTAGTTTTGTATCATTAATTAATATCATATATATATAATGGTTACAGAATATTAAATAGGCTTTAAAATATATATTATAATCTGTTTTAACTATAAAAATGGTTTTATGACCATCCATGAAGGAGTAATTGAAAAAAAACTTATTTCCCATGAAGGTGGAAAATCAGCACCTCATGGACAATGTTTTCTTTTTTATAATAAAAAGGATAAGAGAAGAAAATTTATGGTGGTTATCCCATTATCATAATAAAATTATAGTATATATAATATACTATTTTTATCATCAATTTTTGTATAGATTATGAAAGTAAAGTATAAGAAAATAAAATAAATTGAAAGGAAATTAAAAGAGAGAAAGGGGATTTTTACCTCCTAAATTTTTCTCCTTGAGAACCTCCTTAAGAAACTTTGAAATGATATTTTTGTGAGACCATAAAGACCATAACTTGGGAGAGAGTATTTTTATATTAAATGGGTATAAATTGGAAAAGATTCAAGGCTTTGGAGGTGTGAGGATAAGGGGTCGTAACATCCCAAGTAAGTAATGAATAATATATATTTTTATCTATGTATACTAATGAATTAGATAGTGTTTTAGAGGCTTAAAATGAGAATAAATCCAATCTTAATCATAGAATACACTAATATTTTTAAAAGATTGTTTTACTGGCTTTTGATGGAAAACCATTTTTAAATCAAACTTTTGACAATTTTGTAAGCTCTATTTGTCAAATTAAACTTATTCTTTATTATTGGGACATTGAAATTTACTTTGGGTAAATTTTTTGTATTTTTCCGACAATGTTCATTTTTTTATGAATAGTGAAAAATACTGCATTTTACATCAAAACTGCTTTTTCATCTAATTTAATTATATGGTTAGATTATCTTTTTAATTTGTTTTAAAGTGTTAATAGAATATATTTTTACCATGTAATCCAACGGTGGTCATTGGGATTAATTTCACTTTGTAATTGGGCATAAACAAGTGCCAAACTTTTCATAGATATTGTTTCAAAAAAACCCGCTATTTGTTTTGACAACGGGAATTATTTTTAAATTAATTATTGCAATTTATATGTTTGGAATTTGGTCAAATGGATTCCATATTTGGAATTATAAGGTCCAAATTATGTAATTAAGACTCTTTTATTTTTGGACATTATGAATAGTAACGACGGTAATTATCTTTAATTATCTTGATTAATGAGTAATCGGGTAGTTAAGGAAAATAAAATAATATCATAATAATAAAAAATGACACCAAAATGTGTCCTAATTCTACTGGTTGTCTCATGGCCGACCATGGGATGCCTTGTGCCAAACTTGGGACCCCATGGAATCACTTTTGTGTGAAAGTGACTTTTTATCTTTTTATTTTTAAAGAAAGTTAAATATAACAAAGAATGTATCACCTGAGTAAAACATTTTTAATTTTGTTTACATAAATGATATTTTGGACTATAAATATTCATTGGAAATCTAAAAATATTTCCTACATCATGATATTTATTTTATAATTTTTATACATTAAATAAATTAAATTATTTATGACATCATGATGATGCAGCGATTACCTCATTAATAAAGGATTTAAATAAAATGAAAAGATAATGTTAAAACTATAACTTAAACTTATCAAAGACTTATTGGATGAGTATATTTCGAACCCTTATCACCTTATCCTCGAAATACATCAATGTGGGACCTTTAAAATCCGAAAATCATTTGAAAATAAAGTAACCTTTTATACCTTTCCAAGAGTGCCCCTCCTCTCCTCTTATAAAAGGCCCCCACCTCTACCTCCTTACCCACACCTCTCAAGCCTTTGGTTCGGCCAACCCCTGCTCATTTTGTCTCTACACATCCCTCTCTTACTCCTTGAAGCCTCACTTTGGGCAGAAGTCTTCCCAAGGAATCCTTTGAGCTCAAATCAAAAAGAGTTACCCGTTTTAAAGGTAGTGTCTTCTCTTGTGTTCTTATGTTTTATTTTTTCTTCTCCAAACCCCTAAACTCCTTTTATTCATTTCTTTTGTAAAAACTCAAGTATCTTCATTATAATAGGTTGTTTTTATAATAATCATTCGATCTACACTTACACACACCTACATCTAATGGTTAAAGAACATATTGTTTCTGTGGATGGAGAATTTCTGCCTCACGAAACGATGATTGTTCAATATTATTCTAACACCTTCAAAGGTGTCCATTAATATGTCACTATATTTATATATAATATGGATATTTTTTTCCTCAATCTTCTGTATTTTTTCATTTATTTAATACCTTTATGGTTTCCATTGTGGGTATACACGGTATCTTCATTTTAGGAAGTGCGGACTACCGCCCCCTCAAAGTGATTTGATTCGTTAATACCATATGTGGTACGTATAAAGGATAGATTTAATGATATTATACCATAATGGAATTATAATACTATTATGTATCATTATGTTTTAATTCCATTAATGTATGAGGTAGAAATGAAAGTAGCGTTCATGTGTACGTACGGCTTACCGTCTCCATGAACGGTGCATTTCATTTCTTATCCTCGAATGTAATGTAATATTATAAGTACATATATATAATGGATATATATTATTTATGTTGCATCTAAATGATGAATATAATTCTGGAATTAAAATATACATATCTCTCATTTAGTTTTAATTCCATTAATATGACATAGAAATGAAAGTAGCGTTCATGCGTACGTACGGCTTACCGTCTCCATGAACGGTGCATTTAATTTATTACCTCTAAATGTTGTGTAATATTGTAAATGCATATATATACTGGATATATATTATATATATGATATATACATAATGAGTATAACTCTGGATATAATGGATACATGAACAACTTTTAATTATAAAGAGCATATTTTTGACTCAAGTATCAATGATCGTTAAAACGACCGTTATTAAGATAAATAATTACATAGTGTTCATGACATGGAAATAAGTGATATAAAAGGAATAATTAACTTGAAAAAGGTTCTTAAGCAAGTATAAATTAACTCAAGTTTATTATTCAGGACTTTAGAGAACGATCGAGTCAAGTCGGACCCGAGGTAAGGGAACTTCTTAACCCAATTTCCGTGCTTTGGGTTAATCTCCTACTTTAAAATTATGTCATGATATTATTTTGTCCTATCTTGTATTTTTACTTTCTTTATGTGTACTTATGGTGAATACACATAATATATCTATTTTATTTAAAAAAATGATCTCTGTATGGGACTTCGTCTCAATCTCCTTTCATTGAGGCATATTATGTTTTATACACAACTTTCATTTATACGGTGTATAAACCCCTTTGAATTTTAAGTTTATCCAAAAGGAATCTTTTTTATATGAAGCGTTTTACTAAACGAAAAAAGGGAATGTTTTTGTCGTACGTATGCGGCGACAACGACTTCTTCGTCGCTGTGACCATTATTTGAGTTTCGGCTTCCTCTAGAAGCCATACCTTTTTTTTAAATGAAAAATAAATACCATGTTTTAATTTTATTTTATTTTGGTATTGAAAATAGTTTTCATAATGTTTTTATTATATCAATGTGTTGTATTGATATCTTGTGATTGAAATGTGGAAATGTTATGTTTCCTTTATGCATGTTTTATGTGATATGATTATGTTATGGTTCTTGGGCATTGTTATGAAGACAGGTGGTACCGTGATAAACTAAGGGCGGGTGAGCCCGATATAGCTCTCCAATGCATTGGGTAAGGCGAAGGGGTTAAACGTTGAGGTTTCTCCGAAGAGATTTAGGGAATATATTGTGATGGGTATTCCAAACGTAACCAAGAGGGTTACTCCCTATGTAAGAATGTTATGAATGCCTCAAGTTACCTTTATGTCTTATGATTTCTATGATTTATTCATGATTTGATGAGGTATGTTAAAGTGCTTATATTTTATGGGTAAAGTATGATTTCACTCTTATGTATATATGTACTCATGTTTCCTTTCCATATTTTTATATCCCTTACTGAGCTTTTTATGCTCATCCCAAGTTTTTGAAATTTTTTTCACAGGTCAAGGGAAAGGTACATGATATGATGATAGTGTCAAGGAAGTGTCAAGAAAGAATCCATGTTTTATTTTAAATATGTTTCTGTTGATGGGAAAAATGAATACTATCTTTTATTTGACCACTTTGTTTAAATGTGGAATGTAATGCATGTTTTATGATCTAATTATCTAAAACTCTAAACCTGAAAAGATCCTCAAGGTGTAATCTTGTAATAACTCAAGATTAAGTAATATTTAAGGCTGGGGCCTTATATTTGGTATTAGAGGTCATTTTAGATAACTTTAGGAGTTAGAATTCTATTAAATGATTATCCAAAAATATATTTTTTTATGGTCAAATTTAAATGATATAAAATTTGAAGATTACCATGTTGTGTCGCCTAAGATATTTCTGTGTTAAGAATGGTTTTTCGTAGAGGAAATAGAACAGATTTTATGGGAAGGCATACAGAGGGAAATGACCTTTCAAATCAGTATCCTGAGATGGTCAGAATCATAACTAAACAGTTTGTTGCACAGATGGCTCAGTTGACTCAGGTGAAAAATGTTGGTTGTTTTTATTGATGATATTTTGGTGTTTTCTAAAAGTAAAAAGGAGCATGAAAGACATTTAAGGGTTATTTTTCAAACCTTAAAAGAAAAGAAATTGTATGGGAAATTTAGCAAGTGTGAGTTTTGGTTTCAAAAAATTTCTTTCCTTGGTCACATTGTTTCTAAAGATGGGATAACCATTGATCCTGCAAAAACAACGGTTGTTGAAGAATGTCCAAGACCCACAAATCTAATAGAGATTCGTAGTTTCCTTGGTTTGGCAGGCTATTACCTAAGGTTTGTTAGAAATTTTTCACGGTTATCTAGTCCAATGACTAATCTAACTCGGAAGGGTGTTAAGTTTATCTGGACAAAATAATGTGATGATTGTTTTCAGGAATTGAAAAGAAGATTGGTGAATGCTCCAGTTTTGGCACTACCTTCCAGGAATGGTGAGTTTGTTATCTACAGTGATGCTTCATTGAAAGGACTTGGTTGTGTCCTTATGCAGAATGATCAGGTAATTGCTTATGCTTCAACGTGGGTTGAAAACTCATGAGGTAAATTACCCTACACATGACTTAGAATTAGCTTCTGTTGTTTTTGCACTAAAAATTTGGAAGCATCATTTGTATGGAGTAAAGTGTGAAATATATACTGATCACAAATGTTTAAAGTATATATTCACTCAGAAAGAATTGAACATGATACAGAGGAGATGGCTGGAATTAATCAAGGATTATGATTATACAATTCATTACCACCTGGGAAAAGTAAATAAAGTGGATGATGCTTTGAGTCGAAAAAGTAACGCTTTATTAACAATGTTGCGTTTGGAAAATGATCCTTTGGTTAAGGATTTGATGAACTTTGGCATAGAATTTGTTGGTTCAGGATGTCCTTCTGTTTTGTTTCAGGTATCAGTGAAATCTTCTCTATCAGACAGAATCAAGCAAGCACAGAAGCAAGATAGTGAGTTGCATAAAAAGGTAGATTTGGTTCAGAAGGGTAAGTTTCCTGAATTCATCATTGATAATGATTGTGTTTTGAGATTTGGGAAGAGATTGTGTGTGCCTTGTGATTCACAGTTGAAGAGAGAGTTGTTATGTGAAGCTCATAGTTCTCCGTTTTCAGTTCATCCTGGCAGTACTAAGATGTACAGAGATCTGTGGGAGTATTACTGGTGGGATGGAATGAAAAGAGATATTGCTGATTTTACTGTGAAGTGTTTGACTTGTCAACAGGTTAAAGCAGAGCGGCAGTTACCAAAAGGGATGCTTCAGCCTTTACCAGTGCCAGAGTGGAAATGGGAGAATATATCCATGGACTTTGTTGTGGGATTATCGAAGACATCTCGAGGTAATAATGCAATATGGGTTATTGTTGATCACTTGACTAAATCTGCTCATTTCCTTGCTATATGAGATACTTTTTCCTTAGATCAACTTTCCCGTTTGTATCTTAAAGATATAGTCAGGTTACATGGAGTTCCTCTCTCCATTGTATATGATCGTGATCTCAGGTTCACTTATAACTTTTGGAAAGGCCTTCAGAAGTCGTTGGGTACTGAATTAAATTTTAGTACAGCTTTTCATCCTCAATAAGATGGGAAATCAGAACTAACAATTCAGACTTTGGAAGTTTTGCTACGTGCTTGTTCGATGGATTATCAGGGAAATTGGGACCAACATCTTTTTTGGTTGAGTTTTGATATAATAACATTTTTCATTCCAGTATACATATGGCACCATTTGAGGCGTTATATGGGAAGCGGTGTCGAACTCCAGCTTTCTGGGATGAAGTGAGTGAAAGGAAGCTGATTGGACCAGAATTGGTAGAAGACTTGGCAGAAAAAGTTCAACTGGTGCAGAAACACAAGATAATAGCTCAGAGCAGGCAGAAGAGTTATGCGGACAACAGGAGGAAGGATCTCTCTTTTGAGGTAGGTCATCATGTTTTTCTCAAAGTATCACTATGGAAAAGTGAGATGCGATTTGGTAAGAAAGGAAAGCTGAGTCCAAGGATCATTGAACCATATGAAATTCTGGAGAAAGTTGGATCATTTTCATACCGAGTGGCTTTCCCTCCGATTTTATCTCAGGTACACGATGTTTTTCATGTTTCAATGTTAAGGAAGTACATGCCAGATCCATCTCATGTTTTGAGTCCAGAGGTAGTTTAGTTGGAAGAGAATCTATCTTATGAGGAACAACCAGTCCAGATTCTTGACCACATGGAGAAAGTGTTATGGAATAAGGTTATTTATCAGGTAAAGGTTTTGTGGAAAAACCACATGATTGAAGAGGCAACATGGGAATCTGAAAATGCAATGAGGGCTAAATACCCACACTTATTCCATAAGTAAATAAATTGCGAGGACGAAATTTTTTAAAGGGTGGAAGGATGTAACATCCCAAGTAAGTAATTAATAATAGATATTTTTATCTATGTCTACTAATGAATTAGATAGTGTTTTAGAGGCCTAAAATGAGAATAAATCCAATCTTAAGCATGGAATACACTAATATTTTTAAAAGATTGTTTTACTGCCTTTTGATGGCAAACCATTTTTAAATCAAACTTTTGACATTTTTATAAGATATATTTGTCAAAATAAACTTATTCTTTATGATTGGGACATTGAAATTTACTTTGGGTAAATTTTTGGGATTTTTCCGACAATGTTCATTTTTTTATGAATAGTGAAAAATACTGCATTTTACATCAAAACTACTTTTTCATCTAATTTAATTATATAGTTAGATTATCTTTTTAATTGGTTTTAAAGTGTAAATAGAATATATTTTTACCATGTAATCCAATGGTAGTCATTGGGATTAATTTCACTTTGGAATTGGTCATAAACAAGTGCCAAACTTTTCATAGATATTGTTTCAAAAAAACCCGCAATTTGTTTTGACAACGGGAATTATTTTTAAATTAATTATTGAAATTTATATGTTTGGAATTTGGTAAAATGAATTCCATATTTGGAATCAGAAGTTCCAAATTATGTAATTAAGACTCTTTTGTTTTTGGACATTATGAATAGTAACGACGGTAATTATCTTTAATTATCTTGATTAATGAGTAATCGGGTAGTTAAGGAAAATAAAATAATATCATAATAATAAAAAATGACACCAACATGTGTCCTAATTCTACTGGTTGACTCATTTCCGACCATGGGATGTCTTTTTCCAAACTTGGGGACCTCATGGAATCACTTTTGTGTAAAAGTGACTTTTTATCTTTTTATTTTTAAAGAAAGTTAAATATAACAAAGAATGTGTCACCTGAGTAAAACATTTTTAATTTTGTCTACATAAATGGTATTTTGTACTATAAATATTCATTGGAAAGATAAAAAGTTTTCCTACATCATGATATTTGTTTTATAATTTTTAGACATTAAATAAATTAAATTATTTATGACATCATGATGATGCACTGATTACCTCATTAATAAAGGATTTAAATAAAATGAAAAGATAATGTTAAAACTATAACTTACACTTGTCAAAGACCTATTGGATGAGTATATTTCGAACCCTTATCACCTTATCCTATAAATAAATCAATGTGGGACCTTTAAAATCTGAAACTCATTTGAAAATAAAGTAACCTTTTATACCTTTCCAAGAGTGCCCCTCCTCTCCTCTTATAAAAGGCCTCCACCTCTACCTCCTTACCCACACCTCTCAAGCCTTTGGTTCGGAAAACCCCTGCTCATTTTGTCTCTCTAAATCCCTATATTACTCCTTGAATCCTCCCTTTGGGCAGAAGTCTTCTCAAGGAAGCCTTTGAGCTCAAATCAAAAAGAGTTACCCGTTTTAAAGGTAGTGTCTTCTCTTGTGTTCTTATGTTTTATTTTTTCTTATCCAACCCCATAAACTCTATTTATTCATTTATTTTGTAACAACTCCAGTATCTTCAATATACTAGGATGTTGTTATAATAAGCATTCGAGCTACACTTACACACAGCTACATCTAATGGTTAAAGAATATACTGTTTCTGTGGATGGCGAATTTCTGCCTCACGAAACGATGATTGTTCAATATTATTCTAATACATTCAAAGGTGGACATTAAGATGTCACTATATTTATATATAATATGTTTATGTTTTCCTTAAGCTTTTTTATTTTTTTATTTATTTCATACCTTTATGGTTTCCATTATGGGTATACGCGATATCTTCATTTTAGGAAGTGCGGACTACCACCCCCTCAAAGTGATTTGATTCGTTAATACCATATGTGGTATGTATAAAGGATAGATTTAATGATATTATATCATACTGGAATTATAATACTATTATGTATCATTATGTTTTAATTCCATTAATGTATGAGGTAGAAATGAAAGTAGCGTTCATGCGTATGTACGACTTACCCTCTCCATGAACGGTGCATTTCATTTCTTATCCCCGAATGTAATGTACTATTATAAGTACATATATATAATGGATATATATGATTTATGTTACATATAAATGATGAATATAATTCTGGAATTAAAATATACATATATCTCATTTAGTTTTAATTCCATTTATATGACATAGAAATGAAAGTAGCGTTCATGCGTACGTACGGCTTACCGTCTCCATGAACGGTGCATTTCATTTCTTACCTCTAAATGTTGTGTAATATTGTAAATGCATATATATACTGGATATATATTATATATATGATATATACATCATGAGTATAACTCTGGATATAATGGATACATGAACAACTTGTAATTATAAAGAGCATATTTTTGACTCAAGTACCAATGATCGTTAAAACGACCGTTATTAACTTAAATAATTACATAGTGTTCATGACATGGTAATAAGTGATATAAAAGGAATAATTAACTTGAAAAAGGTTCTTAAACAAGTATAAATTAACTCAAGTTTATTATTCAGGACTTTAGAGAACGATCGAGTCAATTCGGACCCGAGGTAAGGGAACTTCTTAACCCAATTTCCGTGCTTTGGGTTAATCTCCTACTTTCAAATTATGTCATGATATTATTATATCATATCTTGTATTTATACTTTCTTTATGTGTACTTATGGTGAATGCACATAATATATCTATTTTGTTTAAAAAAATGATCTCTGTATGGGACTTCGTCTCAATCTCCTTTCATTGAGGCATATTATGTTTTATACACAACTTTCATTTATACGGTGTATAAACCCCTTTGACTTTTACATTTATCCAAAAGGAATCTTTTTTATATGAAGTGTTTTACTAAACGACAAAAGGGAATGTTTTTGTCATACGTATGCGGCGAAAACGACTTCTCCGCCACCGTGAGCATTATTTGAGTTTCGGCTTCCTCTACAAGCCATACCTTTTTTTTAAATAAAAAATAAATACCATGTTTTACTTTTCTTTTATTTTGGTATTGAAAATAGTTTTCATAATGTTTTTATTATATCAATGTGTTGTATTGATATCTTGTGATTGAAATATGGAAATGTTATCTTTCCTTTATGCATGTTTTATGTGATACGATTATGTTATGGTTCTTGGGCACTGTTATGAAGATGGGTGGTTCTGTGATAAACTAAGGGTGGGTGAGCCCAATATAGCTCTCCAATGCATTGGGTAATGCGAAGGGGTTAAACGTTGAGGTTTCTCCGAAGCGATTTAGGGAATATACTGTGATGGGTATTCCAAACGTAACCAAGAGGGTTACTCCCTACGTAAGAATGTTATGAATTCCTCAAGTTACCTTTATGTCTTATGATTTCTATGATTTATTCATGATTTGATGAGGTATGTTAAAGTGCTTATGTTTTATGGGTAAAGTATGATTTCATTCTTATGTATATATGTACTCATGTTTCCTTTCCATATTTTTATATCCCTTACTGAGCTTTTTATGCTCATCCCAAGTTTTTGAAATGTTTTTCACAGGTCAAGAGAAAGGTACATGATATGATGATAGTGTCAAGGAAGTGTCAAGAAATAATCCATGTTTTATTTTAAATATGTTTCCATTGATGGGAAAAATGAATACTATCTTTTATGTAACCACTTTGTTTAAATGTGGAATGTAATGCATGTTTTATGATCTAATTCTCTAAAACTCTAAACCTGAAAATATCCTCATGGTGTAATCTTGTAATAACTCAAGATTAAGTAATGTTTAAGGCTGGGGCCTTATATGGGTGGTATTTATAGTGGAGAGGAGTGTTTTTTGAATATTTTATTCATTTGTTTATTATTTTGGATCAATACTATGAATAGTTTGAGTATTATAATAAAATATATTAAAATGATGAAGGTGAGTTAGAGATTATGGTGATTACATCAGCAATGACTCGAGTAATAGTGTATTTAACTTATAATATATATATATATATACCGTAAAATATCATATTTTGCTATTCACAAAAAAATTCATCTATTTTAGAAAAATCCAAAAAAAATAAAATAACCATTTTTTAATGTGTAAAATTAAAAAAAATTAACACCATTTTATGATAATAAATTTCTAATTATTTAAAATTTTATTTTTAAATAAAATCATCATTTACTAAAAAATTACAGATTTTAATATTATAACTATTTTTATGGCACTTTGAAAATTAATTAAGGTCTCATAAAATTATTTTATAATCATAAGAAAAAAATTATTAATTTATTAATCTAATTCATGAAAATAAATTTTCTTTTAAATAATTATTTTAATTATAAAATTGTTAATAAACATTTATGTTACAAAAAAATTACAATACTTAATTTATCATTTCTAAAACATTCATTTACGTATTCCTTGATATAAATATATTATATTTTCATTCATAAGATAAATAAATTTTATTTACACTTTTGTAGGTGATTTTACTATTCAAATCATAAATATACTATTAATTATAACGAAAATGAAGGTTTTATAAAAAACGGGATTTTTCACCATTCACTGAAAAATAAATATTTTCAGAAAAATAAAAAAAATTACCCTAAGCTAATTTTCACATTCCACTTTTAAAAATGAAGTTTATTTTTATCAATATAATTTATAAAAGTTTCAAAATTTATTTTTAAAACAAGTGCGCCATTAAAAGGCGGTAAAACTGTCTTTAGAAAAATATAGTCTTTTAATGCATAAAATTGGATTCATTCTTATCCTATTCCTATAAAATCATTTGGATGAATATAAAAACATTTTATTAAATATATAACATATAAATTTCATAATTTGTTTAATACTTTTCATTGTTTTTAATTTACTAGCTAGGTTATAATGGTCGTTTTAAAATAATGATATTTAATTGTATATCACTGTTCGTTTAAGCTTGATGTTGTGTAAAACCTATGTTGTCAAAGAAATTAAATTTAAAAAGATACATACCATAAAATCTTAAAGTGATATAAATATATACCCAAATATCTTCCTTAATTACCTCCCGCATATTATGGGGGTCATATTTTGATTAGTAAACCCTCCTAATAAGGCTTTAGGTATAAACAAAATGAAGTTCTCCAATAAAGAGGTAAAATTCTTAAAATTGTGTTTTTGTTTAATTTATTCTTCCACATCCATAAAATAATATCCAAATATTATGGTATAATAATACCATTATATCCCATATTCTAAGATTTTATAATTTTAATGTAATAAATTATATCCACCTCCTCTTCTATCAAATTGGAAATGAAACCGTCGATCGAATGAACGGTGAACTGTTGCCTCGCAAATCGATGAAATTAGTTTAACATCACTTCCTATCATGAAAGGATATAATTATTGATTTTAATTATAAATATTATATTCATAACATAATTATACTTCTATAATTATAATATCATATATGCCTTCTTACTTTCTATTCCATGGGAATATGATAACATCACTCATGTGTATAGAAAACTACCGTCTCACGAAGCGATGTTATTTTTTTCACTTACACTTTAAATAAAAGAAAATAAGGATAAATTTAAATAAAATATATTATATATATTATATAATAATGAATCTATAAATTTTATATATTATTTACCTTTTTCCATTCTTTCTATTAAGAAAATAGAAACATAGTTCATATGTATGTACGGCCTACCATCTTCATTAACAATGTACTTCATTTTCTATCTCTAAATTTTATGTATTAATTTAAATAAATATGTAATAAATATATATGATATTTATATCATGGTTAAAATTCTGGATATTATGGAACCCTAATTAAATTAAATGTACCAAAAATACAAAATCAAAACATACATTAAAAACAAATCAATTATTACCTGAATTGTGATTTTAACAAGGAATTGTTGATAAACCTATAATAAAAGGTTATAATTAAAGCATATATTGTATGATATATATAATTATAGTTATATAATATAAGTATTATAAACCTATATTTATTATATAGGATGTTCGAATGTGTATGAAAGAATTCGATACTTAAGGTAAGATATTTTCACCTAACTTTTATTTATGTGTGACACATACCTTATACACCACTTTTTATTTTTTGTGGTGTATATACTACCCTTAAATATATTTTATGATTGTTATCATGTAAATTATGGATTATACATAGCTATCTAATGTTCTATATTTCATGGGGCTTATGATTCAAAAGATACCAAAGTGGTGATGAATTTATGATACAATCTCTTTGTTTATCGAGATTGTTTATGATTATGCTTCCAATGATGATATATTATGATATACCTATCAAGAAACATATTAATTTTATTATCCTATGGTTATTTATTATAAATAAATTTTTTAATTTTATTTTCCTCTCTTTATGTGCTCAAGATTCTAAATAATATTTTTAAGGAAAACTGACTTTATTTAACTCTTTAGTCAAAAATCATTTTTCTTCTATGTCCTGGTTTTCAAAAAATGTTTTAAATAATGTTTTTACTAACCTAAAATGATGGATTAAATAATTTTTTACCCATGTTTTAATTTTTACAAAATTGTTTAAAATGAATCTTCTTGTCATTTTTTCAATGTGGTACTTTTTACTTTTTACCAAAAATATGAAAGGAATATTTATTTTAATATCTATGAGATGAATGGTATTTTCCACCATCATGAACACTCCATGTTTTAAATATACCTTTATATGTTTAAAATATTATTTTTAAAGAAAATTATTTTTATAATTTTGTTTGAACTTTTATTTTAAAAAAGGTGATTTTCAAATTGAAAAGTTTATTTTTCTTAAGAAATGTCATAAGTGGTCTTTCAAAATCATTTTCCATTTAAGATAACATCCTTTAATGTTACTTAAGATTTTATAGGGATATAATCCAATGATACCATCCTTATTATTAATATGGATAGTTTATTTTTATAATGATAAGATTTTTATGAAACCTTTTCCTTTTTCCATGGATTATGCTATGATGAAATGATAAAATCTTTATGAAACCCAATTATTTTCCATGGGTTATAATATAATTAAATGTTTATAAAACCCATTTATTTTCATGTAATCTAATATTATAAAAGTTTTATAATCTTATTTCATGACTATGTATGGTTTTCATTATGTGGTGGTGGTTATGTCATAACTAAGGATAGTGGTTATGTTATAACTAAGGGTAGTGGTTACATTATAACAAAGGATGGCAGTCACGTTATAACCAAGGATGGTTGAGACCTATATCTCCCTCAAATTCATTGGATAAAGATTGATATCTCAAGATATAAATAGGACTGGAATGAGTATTGAACCTAGTTTAGTAAGTGAATTTTTCCACTATGATAGTCTTAAGAGTGAACCTTGACTACTATGATGGTTTGGGGAGTGAACCCATTCACTATGATAGATTTGGAAATGATCATTGACTAATAAGGAAATGATTTTCTATGCTTATGTGTATTCCCCAAATTTATGTCTTATAACAATGTTCTTCTCTCTTGCCTTGTGTTCTTTGATTCCATTATTATTTATTTCATATAAACTACCAATATTTATTCCATGACTCGTGTTTATGATTCTACGATATTTTGGGTATGGTTTTCAAATGATTCTCTTGTTTTCATACCCTTAAGCTCACATTATGTTGATATCTACCATGTTTTCCCTTAATGAGCATTTTATATCACCCTTTATTATGTTTATTTTCCTTAGGTTATAAAGAAAATTATTATGTATGATATATATAAGAAGGGTGATAGTTATGAATAACTTACTGGGAGATGATATAGTTCACCTATGATATTGTTTTTTATGTATCCAAGTTTCAAAATTCACTAGACCTAAACAATTATGGCATGAATCGTTATGTTATGTAATGAATATTCATATAATAATGTGTGATATCTAGGTATAAAAATTGTGGGTCTTTACATAATAGTTGTTTTTATGTTATTTTCGTACTCAATTAATAGTTTTGAAATTCTTGAATCAAGGATATTTTAAATTAGTGATCAATGATGAATATAAATATAAGAGTAATAATACCACATTATGTCATGATAATTCTTTGTCAAGTAAAACTAATAGTAGTTTAAAATTTTATATCTAAAATAGTGAAGTAGTATCTTTTGATCTAAGACACTAAGTATACTGAATGATTCACTATCATGTTTTTAATAAAGAAAATTTTAGAAATAATGGTATGTTATAAAACTACTAGAGTTGGTTCAGAAAAATCGCATGAAAAATTATAAAGGTATAGATTAAAGGTAATTTTATATACATTTTAGTATTCCTTTAAGGTATTTTATAAATTATAAATAAATAAATTAATACTCTTGGTAACTTATACAAAAACCTATAGGATAAATTTTTGGACTGTAACATAACCAAGTATTCATTGATAATTAATATTTGGAATGAATGTAATCCTATTCGCACATTACTCTATACATCAAAATTTTTTATGGTAGTAAAAGGGTATATATGAAATGCCTTATACATATTCCAATTATTCTATAATTTATTCCAAGTAATGTTTTAAAAATATAAACAAAATCACTAACCATATTCCAATTAAATTGACTAATATATATCATATTGAATTCAATATAATAAATAATCCATTATTTATAGTAACTATGGTTTAATGGGAGTAATTTATTAAAATATGGAATTAGCTACAAATGAACATCATTAAAAAACTAAGTGAATCTGTGTTAATAATCCTATAGTCACTAAGGATATTAACATCCCATGTTAATCCGGACTGAATATCTTTCTATAAGATGGAAACGCATCACTTGTGAGATAGTGGGAGTAGGCTAGACTTCAATGAGGACTAGGATCTGGATGCATAAGAGTTAGATTTCCTTTTTCTCAGTTGTTCTATATCCATAGGATGTGGAAGTATAAACCCTATATAATCATTCTATGATCATTGTATTGGGTAGTTGGATGTCAAGTCCATTTTCCTTACTAAAAACTCTATGGATCATTTCTATATAACATAACCAAAAAGGGTTGGTGAAAAAAATGAATTCCAATAAGATAAGAAAACTTAATATATTTATTTATAGACAGAATCAAGAACATTTATCATAAAAATAGTCATTTAGAAGGAATTATTATCATGTATCTAAAAATGGTTAGTGAAAGCACTATTATTTTCCCAACCAGATATGTTGATAACATATGAAAATAGATAGTCAGCCTTACTAGTCTACTAAGACTAAAATTTATTCTCCAAGAATGACATAAAATAGAAATAAATTTTTATAGAATGGGATCCAAAATGGTAGATATATTTGGTTACCTAATATATTCATGGTATATGCCTTTAAAATAAGGAAAATTTCAAGATTGAATTGTTTCCCATGTCACATGGTATAAAATATCTCCATGAAAACATGTGTGGGAATATAAGGAGATTATAAATAAAATTTCACAATCTTAAGTGCTAGTAATTTATCTAATATGTCATTTTATATACTGATGATTTATATTCAAATTTCATTAACTGAAAATATCAAATAAAACCAATTGAACTACACAGACTTGTTATAGAAACCAACAATTTTCATACATGTATATTATATCTTATTATATGAATATTCATTATATAACATAACAATACATGCTAGAATAATTTAGTTCCAATGCCTTTGGAAACTTGTATACATAAACAAATGTTCCATAAGTGATCTATGTCATATCCCGCTAAGTTCTTCATAAATTGAACTCTTCCTATACATTTCATGCATAATACTTTTCTTCATAAATTGGGGAAATAAAACATAATAAAGTGTAACATACCGGATTTTCTAAATGGTATGGACCATTAGTTTTTTATTTATATTCCTTGGTTGGGCCCTAATAATGTTTCCTAATTGATTTATAGAGTTCTTGGGGTGTATGGGTCTTTTTTAGAGCCCGGATCCCCAAAATTTGAGGAAACAGACTGGGCCACACAATTATGAGAAACCCTACCACCTAGCCTACATGATTTCCCTAAATTATGTTGTGTGAGACAATGTGGTGTAGGGGGACACATGGATTTTCTAAAACTATGAGACCCTATGTGAATGCTCATGTAAGGTTGCAGACCTTTGGGATAGTGTCCTTTCACACGGTTGGCACAAAGTTTAGAAAATTGTGCGGACAAACTGTGTGCCTTTATCTATGTGGGTAAATTTACCATTTTTCCTTTAATTAATATTTTACCCCACCCCTCTATTTTCCCTACCATTTTCTAGTGGTGAGCACCTCCTTCCTCCTCCCATAATATCTCTTCCTCCCCTATTAGGTATCAAGATATCTACTTCATCTTGTCACCAAATCCTTCTCCATCATAAGCATTGAAAATCTTGAGGTTAGCTCTATAATCCTCTTCCTTATGTTTCATGTTTCTCTCCTCCATTGTCATGCTATTTAGGTGTGATATATTTTACCCTATTTTCATAGAGTTGGAAAATTTCTTCGATAATTCTCGTTCTATATTGATTCAGGGGTTGAAAATGGACAAGTGGTCATCTATGAGGTCAAGATAATTGGTCTAGTTTCATTCCCAGTGTCTCATTTCATTTTATATAGTGTGACATTGTATTGCGCATCTTACCCTTTCATCGATGCCTCTATTTTGTCAAATAAATCAAATTGAACCTATTAACATGGTTGTTTTGACCCTAAGGAGTTTAGAATCAACCCATTGGTTAATCACCTTGACTTTTTCCACTTAGATGGGAATGTTCCCTTATTTGAAGCCTAATACCCTTAGACTTTAATTGTTTAATACCATTTAGGGTGTGTTGCATCATTTATAAATTCCTTAAATCTATAAAATTAATTGAGATAGATGGTTTTCCATTGGTTAGGCCCTTGATCTTAATGCCTCATTCTTTATATTTCATTACATATTCTTTTTTCTTCACATTTGATACCTTGTTCCATATACCATGTACTTCATGCTTTGGGATTTGGGCTTCATGTCTCATTACTTATTGCTTAATACTTATATCACATGTCATGTGCCTTAAGCCCATGTTCTTTTCCTTGTTGCCTTATGCCATAGTTTCTTGGTTAGATTTAAGTGACTTGGATAGCTTAGTTTATCATGCATTTATTACAATTCCTTGATGATGATTTGTGGATGTGAATGTTATTCCTTACTTGATATGGGATGGGACCGAACATGGGTCTCAACGTAAGGATGGAATGGATGGACTCTCCGTGCTGAGTTTGGATGTATTGGACACAGTGGGATAGGACCTTGTCTTTCCTTGGATAGGATCTTAGGGCAGATTATTTATACTCTTATATGAAGCTAGTTTCCTAGAGGAGAAACCATGGATGGGCCCATTAGCAAGATGGTTATACCATGCCTCAGGTGATACTTAGTCCCCTATATGAGATACCTGGTACAGACTCAGAGGTTACCATGATAATATTTATATACAGGACACTATTATGGGTCACCTTAGATGGGCTCTATGGTATTAGTTACATCATAGACTCATGTAGTGACCCTTGGGATTCTATATAAATCGCCTTAGATGGGATCAGAATTCCACACTATATTTGATAGATTTTTTATTTAGATTACATGTGATTCCTTATTAATATTATCAGAGTGTGATAATGTTTGAATGGTATCATAAGTTTGTGACTGCCAAACCTAATCACAAGATTGGGTTCATCCCACTATTGGTTTCCATATTTATAATGACCCATGTACACACCTTATTACTTATATAGGTACCCTAGGTTTAGACACTCAGCTTAGGCCGAAGTAGGTATAATCGATTGGGCACCCATTAAAGGACCTGAACCATGTGTTATTATTTATTATTTATTTACTTACTTGCATTCACCTATATCGGCACACTATTAATTTTAAATTGAAATAATTATATTTATCTAGACACTATTGGTGGTGGCCTACTGGGATTATATCTTACACCTTTCTTGGGCCGCCTTTGGTACCCAAGAAGACTTCATGTTTTAGGTATAAATAAAGGGAAGTGACCGAATTCTGATGTTTGAATGAATTTTCTAGGATGTAGTATGAGAGAAAGGTACAAATCTTGTGCCCATTATTCTAATACTATATGATTTTTTTCCTTTTTTATTTTTGATACCATGTGGTATATACATGTATCCCATATTCCCTATATACTAATTTTTTATAGATACCTGAAACATCATGATCATCATTATATTTGTTACCTATTATTTATTTAGCTTCTTCTAGTTGATTATTTCTCTTGTATGGTTTATTATTATTATTATTATTCAATTTTTGTCTGCTCTTTTTGGTGCTTCTGCTATGGCGGGTTACTGGTCTGGTCATATAGTGTATGATTCTAGTATTTCCTATTTATTTTATACCACTATGCACTACTCTAATCTATGTGGGAATAGTCTCTCCAAGGACACACCATAGGTCCTCTCTACTAATTGGCATCCTCTAGAATAAAGGGAGGCACTCTTGAGGTATTGTGGCTCACCGTCTTGGGGCATCGCTAAGTGGAATCTGGGGCAGGATGCTACAAAGTGGTATTAGATGAATTTTTCATTTTTTCTTACTGATTGGGTTTTAGACAGGATTCTAGGATACTGAAATTTGATAATGAGCCTATGTCTGGGAGTAGCTATCCCATGTAAAGGAGAAACCCAAATTACCTAGGATGGGTAAATGCTGTTATTGCTTACGCTTGTTACCATTTCATGGATTTCACCATTGGGTGACGCACTTTATTTTTTCTATTATTATTTTTGATAAAATTAATATTATAAATGGTTTTTTATCCATGTACTGATGATATGTGGGCATATAGTTTCATGTATTATACTAATAACCATAGTATTTAAATGTCATGAAGTTTTATATGCCATATTTACTTTCTATGTGCATTTCATGTGCATATTATTAGTACTTTTCATTATATATCTTTAAATGTGATGAAATTCCATACAAGATTGAGAAAAAATAATATTCACATAAAGTTTATGCCTTAACCTAACATTGTTTTCATATATAGGTTAAATAAGACACCATAAGTAGTTGGTTATATCATGTTGAGCCATGGACCATTGGTCTCATGGGATGGAACATGTTACGGTTAAGATTAAGTAAACTCTACATTTCAATTTATAAGGTGTATAGGACCTTATAAATTGGAAATGGTTGTCCATCTAATTAAACCATTTAAAGGGATTTAAATATATAAATGGATAATAATTTAAAATGAACATAACCTTTAAAATGAAATGGTCATCTTATATGTGTGATAAAAGACCTTGACCCTGACTTGCCCTTAGTATTGGGGAGTAGGTCATGTCTCTGGTGATCCTTCTATGACATTAATTATCATCTAGACCTAGCTCTAAGAGTGGGATGAGGGTTATGTTATGTTATAGGAAGGCCTTATGCATGTTCCTTCCCTTATCTCTTTACTTATATACTTTTCCTATATCTTATAAATCTTATATGAGGAGTGTGATTAAAAATTATAGAGTTGTTTCATTGTGAAGTACTCGTGTCATATTTCAAAAATTAGAAACAAGAATACTTTGGATGTGGTGGAGGATGAACCACCTGTAGTACCTCTTGTAGTACCACTTGAGGCACCTCCTGAAAATATTCCACTAGGCATTGTTGCTCAATTTTATGATATTTTCTTCTGCTTTATGTATTCAATGAAAAGTTATCCCTAGTCTTCCCCTTCTATGGTAGAGATAACTCGGTATTTCCATCAACAGTATCCTCCTACCATCTCCAGGAATGGAGAACATCAAGTTGCTGAGTTGTGGTTAGAATCCATGGTATCGATATTAGACCATCTGGATATGCCTCCAGAGTGGAGGGTGAAGATAAATACTTACATGTTATGTAACTCTTCTAAATTTTGGTGGGACATCAGCTCTTAGGATGATCATTATCAGGGTATAGTTTGGGAAGACTTCCAGATATCCTTCTAAGATCACTTATTTCCACAAAATATGAGATAATACTGTGCCAGGGAATTTATACATATTTAGTAGGGAATTATGACTATTCTTAAGTATTATGTTTGCTTCATCGAACTCCATTCTTTCACTCTGACTCTGACCAATGATGATTTGACAAATGCAAGATGATTTGAGTATGGGATTGTATATGTTGTCTTATCATAGGTGAACATATAATGACCCAAACCTACACTTCTAGGTTTAGTGCCTTGAAATGCAATGTATATTTTTTTATAAAATTTAACTAAAAATACAAAGAGAATTTATATTTCAAGGAACTTTTCCATTCTAGTTTTTATATAATTATATAAAAATATTACATTTCAACTAAACTGTACAAAAATAAAATTAAATAAATAGAAGATTCTTTAGAGCGCTGCCTCCTCAATAAAATATATCACAAGTAATTCTTTTAAAACTATACAAAAATTAATTTAAATAATGGGGTGAGCATTTAATATGCCCAGTAAGGGGTTTTAAAAATGTTAATAAATTATTTTAAAATATTTTATTTGAATATATATATATATATACCTAAAAGTAGATTTCTAAAACATTGAAATTTAAATAGGTTCATATAATTTAGAAAATATTAATTTCACAAAATAATTATATTTGAAAAGATCATTAGGATTTATCCATTTAAAATAATAATTTTTGGTGGGTCATTTATGATACTTGTAAGACCATTATAAAAATGTAAGGTTGCTGGTCATAACATAGATGGGACAATGTACTCTTAAGATTATGGGTTCACTCCCGATAACTCGACTTAACATTCATTATATTAGGACCATTTTTATTTAAAATAACTTTAATGGACCTTCCTTTCTCGATCATAACCTAAATAATTTCAAATATAAATACATAAATTATTTTCTTTAGTAAGAAATAACGTTCCTTATAACATGACAAAAACATATTCTCTAGAGTTTTTAAAACCATTTTGAGAATTATCTCATGCTTAAAATAGTTGTTCCTATTTGAAAATTATAAATAAAATGGATAATTAAAAAAATGAACACATGATCTAAAATGAATGGAATGTCAATTATAATTTAGATGATAACCATATCTAATTTTTGAATGAGCAGGAACATTTTTTAAAATGAAATGACATCATTAGCACATAAAATGATACCATTTAGCGTTTATAAATAAGATATCCACATAAAATGATAATCATAATATGATTCCATTTATTTAAACTTTTGTAATTAAATATTCACACCAAAAATAATATCTTATATATACAGTAAATAATATCTGTAACAAAAAATAAAATTAAATATCCCTTTAAAAATTTAAGGCATACTATAATGAAACAGAGTTTTGTTATTGTTTTTCATTGCAAATCAGAAAAAAAAAAAGATCACTTATACAATTGAATTTATAATTAAAACAAATATTTTTCAAGTTTTGTGAAATAAAACATGGTAATATATATCTGAATATATATATATACATACATGTACATAGATATTTCTTGAAAGAAGATAGTAGATTGAATTCCTAGGAAGTTTTTTGAATTCAAATAAATGTTTAAAAATAAAGATATAACTTATATTTTAAAAAACAAAACTTGATAAAATATCTAACAACCTTTTAGTATTTCAAATATATACACATAATTTTTAAATCTATCCCAAAATGATAGAATAAAATTAAACCCTTATAAAATGATATTTTTAGAAGATTTTTAAATCCTTAAAATAAAAGAAAATAAGCAGATACATATACACATATCTTTACAAATTTAACTTAAATAAGAAAATACATTTATAAAACAAAATGTATATAGATAGTTAAATATGTACATATATCTTTGTAATTTAAAACATAAAATGATAAAAAATAATTAAACTCTTATAAGTTTTAAAACATAGATGGATAAATAGTTATAAATAAAACTAAATAGATTGTTTTGATTACATATTTCAATATGCTTATGTAACCTTGAAAATTCAACATTAATTGATAAAATTAAACCCTCATATGATTTTATAAATTTTAGAAGAATGAAGTACACATATAAAATTATACTTACATAAGTTGTAAAACAAAAACAGTCTTTGAAAATCATAGGTTTAGAAATAAAATTTAATACACGACCATTATCCTATAAATTACAAAAATAATGTTTAGATATAAATATATATATATATATAATTTTATAAATTAGACACAAATCAATAAAAATAAAGCTAACCCTTACTAGTTTTGGATCAATCGAGGGATTGTGGGCTTCTGGATTTCAAGAAAAATGAAATAGAGGGTTTTGGAGGATGAGGGTCTTATATTTAGGTGTGGCCGGTGAGTATTTAAATTAATAGGTTTGTAAATTCTATATCCCAAGTTTTTTTATCTAAAATTTTAAAAAAATAAAAAATTGACTTAAGAATAAACAAACAACAATGTTAATTAGATGATTAGACTTGTTTGTTTGTGTTATGGAAAAGATAAGCAATATGTATATATATTTATAAGTCTTGCCTCATAATATATGGAAAAATGAATCAAGATGGTGGACATGGTGGAGGGTTACATCAATAGAGGAGAAGAAATTAAGAGAGGGACTTGGGTGGCATCGACCTACTTGTGTGGGTAGTGCTTGATGAGGAAGAAAGATGGGATTTATGGAGGAATGGTCCGGATGATCGGACACCAGATCGGATGGCTTAAAAAAGAAAAAACATTTAATAGAGGGGTAGAGGAGGCCCAATCAGTGGAATGGAATCTAATGTCCTAGATCATGTTTGGGCCTGATCGAATGGATCATATCTGTTTTTATGCAAAAATGTGCGTCCCACATTGAAATGGGGAGGTTTTGACCACCATATTATAATACCTAGCACACCTCCTCATCTTTTGAAGTCACAAACACACACCGCACACTGGGGGCCTTATACATGGGCTCCCACTTCATGATACAGCCCACCTATGAAGGACCTATATTGGGCTTTCTTATACACATGGGCCTAACTTGAGGGTTTCTCAAATAGGTATTGACCTAGATGTGCCTCCACTAAACCTTGATGGTTTGGCCTTACAGTCATTCCTCAATTGTGGTGTGAACTTAATAAATTTTTTGTAAAAAAAATGTTAATAAAAGTAGAATTAAATATCATCTATATATATCACTTTAAACCAATTTATTTTATATAAAAAATTAGTTTTTCATTATTATTTGAAAATACAAAATTATTTTTATTAAATCCTATGGTTATAATATCATATTTTAAAATCCGAATTAATAATTAAAATATTAACATTACAATTCATTAATTTTATTATATGTAATTATTATTTTAAATTAATTTGAAATTTTTAAAACATTTAACGAATAAATTAAAATAAAACCCAACATTTATCAAAAAAATCAACAGTCACTATGAATTTAAACGACTAGAATTTTAAAATAGTAACAAAAAAGTTGTATAAATACCCATGTCTTAGGGTATTCAAGGACACTTTCAGAATTATTCGGAGTTCAAATTCTTCCTAATGTCTTTATTCATCCCTTCAGTTCTCAGTATTCTTATTATTCTTCTTACCATTGTTTTTCTTATTATAGTCGATCCAAGGAATAAATTATACACAATTGGTCTTATTTTTCTGATGGGAGGTGTTACGGTGGTGTTGTTAGGGCTTGAAATGAGTTTTATGGATTAGTTGTGGTATTTAGCCTTATAATGATGTAATTTATTAGTGTTTTATTAACAATAAAATTATCATATGTTCTTATTATTTGAATTCATCTTAATTAATAACATATAATAATATTATTATTATTATTATTAATGTAATTACATCATGGGTTCGGGGTGTTACATTCTCCCCCTCCCCCCCCCCCAAAAAAAATACACCCTTAAAATTCATTTGTACACACCCACAAATTTATTTTTCAATATTGATTCTCCTATATGAACAAATTTATTGTTATTAATTATTAAAATTGAATTATAATAATTAATTCATACCTTCACCAGATCCACCAACATGGGTGATTCTTCTAAAATGGTGGGTATCTTTTGGTTAAATTGATCCCCAATAGAGTTTTAAATTATTTGATTTCTTTTTCCCAAACACAACTCGAGAAACTAAGGTTAAACTCATATAAACAGAGATAGAATCTTGAGAGAGATTCATGATTGGTGTAAAGTTAGGAGACATTAGAATGGACTTTATTTCTATAAAATGAACTAAATGACTCGACTTCTATAATTTCAAAGTCTTTAATTCGGCCATATAAAATGTAATTCAAAATTTAACATAGGTATGTTGCACGGAGGTCACCCACTTTTGTAGGTTCTGGAAAATACCTTAAAGAGATAAATTTTTCGGATAGGGTAAACCATTTAAATATAGACACAAAATATTTTCTCTGATGTGCATAGAATGGGAGTTGTGCATGCACCATGACAAAATAAACAAAGCCTGATCCTAAAAATAATCAGAGTATACTTGGAGTATTTGATATTTGTTAAAGATTTTTGAAATATAGATGAAGGTTTTTGAAGGACTCCAACACATCCAGACATGATTTTAAAATTATATTTTCAAGTAACTCATCTAGAAGAGATAAAAGATTAGTTTTTGATCTTCTTCCTTCTATCTGAAAATATTAAGGAAAATAGTTTTTTACAAAGAATGAATACTTAAATTTTTAATTTGTTGTAATTATCCATAATTATCTCGACTATTTCTCTAATTCCAACTATAACGACCTGAACTCATGCTTCCATATTCAGTGCTTAAAAATATTGTGTGTACTTTTTTTATAAAATATAACTAAAAAACACACATAGCATTTATATTTCCAAAAACATTTCCAGTCTAGGTTTTGGAGAATTGGATAAAAATATTATATTTAAACTAATTTGTACAAAAATAAAATTAAATAAATAGAAGATTCTTCAGCATGGTTCCTCCGTAATAAAATACATCACAATTAATTCTTCTAAACCTATACAAAAAAAATAATTTAAAACATGGGTTGAGCATTTAAATTCTCAGTAAGGGGTTTTGAAAATGTTAATAAATTCTTCTAAAATATTTTCTTGGAATAAATATTTAAATACACATATATATACTTAAAATTATATTTCTAAAACATTGAAATTTAAATAGGTACATATAATTTAGAAACAGTTAGTTTTACAAAATAATTATATTTGAAAATATCATTGGGATTTCACCATTTAAAATAATAATTTTTGGTGGGTCATCTGTGATACTTGGAAGACCATAATAAAAATGTAAGTCCACTAGTCATAACTCTTATGGGATAATGTCCCCTTAAGATTTTGGGTTCAATCCCCATAACTCAACTTAACATTCATTATATTAATGCCATTTTTTTTTAAAAACCCCTTTAATAGATCTGCCTTTCCCAATTACAACCCAAATCATTTCAAAAATTCATACATAAATTATTTTCTTTAGGGGAAATAACCTTCCTTATAACATATCTTAAACATATTTTTGAGATTTTCTAAAAACATTTTTAGTACAATCCCATGCTTAAAATAGTTGTCTTTATTTTAAAATCATAAATAAAATGAATAATGAAATAAATTCACACTTGATCTAAAATATATGTAATATAAATTATAATTTAGATTATATCCATATCTAATTTATGAATGATATTTATGAATGAGCATGAACATTTTTTCACATGAAATGATAGTATTAGCACATAAATTGATACCATTTATCATTTGTAAATAAGAGATCCACATAAAATGATAATCATAAAATGATGCCATTTATTAAAACTATTTGTAATTAAGTATTTACACCTAAAATAATATCTTATATACACATTAAATAATATCTTCAACATTGAAATAAAATTAAATATCCCTTTAAAAAATTTAAGGCGTGCAATAATGAAATGTAGTTTTTTTATTGTTCATCATTACAGATCAAAAAATAAAATCCCTTATACTAATTGGATTTTTAATTAAATAATGTATTTTCAAGATTCATAAAATAAAAAATGGTAATATATATGTGAATATATATATATATATACATGTACCTAGATAATATTTGAAAGCAGACAGTAGATTCAATTCCAAAGAAGTGTTTTGAATTCAAATAAATGTTTAAAAATAAAGATATAACTTAGATTTCTAAATAGAATTGATGAAATATCTAACATCATTGTAGTATTGAAAATATATACATATAATTTTTAAATCTATCTCAAACTTATGGAATAAAATTATACCCTTATAAAATGATAGGTTTAGAAGATTTTTAAATCCTTATAAGAAAAGAAAATAAGTAGATTCATATACACATATCTTTGAAAAATTAACTTAAATAAGAAAATAAATTCCTAAAACAAAAGATATAAAGATAGTTAAATACATACATATATCATTGTAATTTAAAACATAAATGGATAAAAATAAATTAAACTATTACAAGTTTTAAGACATAGATGGGTAAATAGTTATAAATAAAAATAGATAGATAGTTTTAATTAAATATTTCTATATACTTATGAAACTTTTTGAATTGAACATAAATTGATAAATTTAAACTCTTACATAATTTTATAAATTTTATAATAATGAATTACACATATAAAATTATACTTGTATAAGTTTTAAAACAAAAAAAAACCCTTCCAAATCATGGGCTTAGATGTAAAATTTAAAACACAAACCTTATCCTATAAATTCTAAAAATAATGTTTAGATTTAAATATATATATATATATAATTTTTTAAATTAGACACAAATCAATAAAAATAAAACTAACCCTTACCTATTTTGGATCAATCGAGGGATTGTGGGCTTCTGAATTTTAAAAAAAATGAAATAAAGGGTTTAAGAGGATGAGGATTATATATTTAGTTGTTCTTGGTGAGGGTTTAAAAAAAGGTTTTTATATTATATATCCCAAGTTTCTACATCTGAAAATTTTAAAAAATAAATCAAAAATTGACTTAAGTAGAAACAAACAGCAATGCTAATTAGCTGATTGGTTTCATTTATTTGTATTATAGGAAGGATAAGAAGTATTTATAAATAATTATAAGGCCTCCATTAGAAAATGTGGAAAAATGAAGCGAGGTGGGGGTCATGGTGGAGGGTGACATCAAGGGAGGAGAATTAATGAAGAGATAGACTTGGGTGGCATCAACCTATAGGTGCGAGTAGGGCTCAATAAGGAAGAAATATGGGATTTTGAGAGAAATGGCCTGGATGATCCGAGACCAAATCATATGGCTTAAAAAAAGTCCAAACATTTAATAGAGGGGGTGAGGAAGCTTGATCAAGGGAAGCGAATCAGATGACATGGATCTCGTACGGGCCTGATCGAATCACTCAGATCTATTTTTTCACAAAAATGTGTATCCCATATCGAAATAAGGAGGTTTCGACCACCTCCTTTTAATATCAAGCACACCTCCTCATCTCTCGAAGTCACAAACACACATTGCACGCTAGGGTCTTTATACATGGACTCCCACTCTGAGATACAACCCACCTATAGATAGACCTATATTGGGCCCTCCTATACACATGGGCCTAACCTGTGGGTTGCTCAAGCTGGGATTGACCTAGCTGTGCCTCCACTAAACCTGGAGGGCTTAACCTTACAGGCTGCCCTCAGTTGTGGTGTGCACTTAACAAATTTTTTTGTAAAAAAAATTAAGAAAAGTAAAAATAGATATCATATATATATATATATATATATATCACTTAAAAACATTTATTTTATATATAAATTTTGTTTTTCATTATTATTTGAAAATATAAAATTATTTTTATTAAATCCTAGGGTTATAATATCAAATTTTATAAGATTAATTATTAATTAAAACATTATAATTAAATGAAATTAATTTTATAATTTGAAAATATTATTTTAAATTAATTTTAAAATATTAAAACATATCACGGAAAAATTAAAAGAAAACAAAATGGTTATCAAAGACATCAATGGTCACTATGAGTTCTGATGGATACAAGTTTACAACAGTCACAAAACGTTGTATAAATTCTAATGTCTTGGGGTATTAAAGAACACATCAACAATTCTTCGGAGTTCAAATTCTTTATAATAGTGATATTCATCCCTTTAGTTCTCATTATTCTCATTGTTATTATTTCCATTTTTTTCTTATTATGGTCGATCCAAGGGATGAAGGTTGTACAATCAGTCTTATCGTGATGATGGGTGGTGTTTCGATGGTGCGGCTAGGGCTTGTAATGAGTTTGTTGGATTATTTGTTGCCTTTAGACTTATAATGATGTAATGTATTAGTGTTTTATTAATAAAAATATTTCATGTATGTTATTATTCTTTGAATTTTTCTGAATTAATAACATAAAATAATAATAATAACAATGATATTAATAACACAATTGCATCATGGGTTTAAGGCATTACTTCCCCACCCCTCTAACATAATTACACCCTTGAAATTAATTTGTACACAGACCCACATATTTATTATTCAATATTGATACTCCTAAATGAATATCTTTATTATTATTAATTATCAAAATTGAATTTTAATAATTAATTCATACCTTCACTAGATCCACTATTGTGGGTGATTCTTCTGAAATGGAAGGTATCTCCCAATTAAATTGATCCTCATTATAGTTTTAAATTATTTGATTTCTTTTTCCCAAATACAACTCAAGAAACTAGGGTAAAACTTATGTATACAGCGATAAGATCTTTAGAGAGAGACATGATTGGTGTAAAATTTGGAGATATCATAATTGAATTGATTTCTATAAAATGAACGAAATGACCCCACTTCTTTAATTTCAAAGTCTTTAAGTTATCCATATAAATTGTAATGAAACATTTGACATAGGTATGTTGTGTATCGATTACACACTTTTGTAACTTTCTAAAAATACCTTAAAGACAAAAAAAAATAGATAGGGTAAATCGTTTAAATAGACCCTTGAAATATTTTCCCCGATGTGCATAGAATGGGAGTTTTGCATGCACCATGAGAAAATAAACAAAGCCCGATCCTCAAAATAATCGGAGTATAATTGGAGTATTTGATATTTTGTAAAGACATTTACAAGATAAAAGAAGGTTTTCTAAGGGATCAAGAACATCTGGATGTGATTTTAAAATTATCTTTTCAAGTAACTCATCTAGGAGAGATAAAAGATTAGCTTTTGATCTTCTGCATTGCATCTGAAAATATCAAGGAAAGAATTTTTTTATAAAGAAAGTATAATTAAATTTTTAATTTTTTATAATTATCAAAAATATATATATACCATTTCTTTAATACCAACTATAATGACCTAAACTCATGTTTCCAGTTTCAGTGCTTAAAAATTTTGTGTGTATTTGTTTTAAAACAAAACTAAAAAATACAAATAGCATTTATATTTCTAGAAATTTTTCTAGTATAGTTTTTGGATAATTGGATACAAATATTATATTTAAACTAAACTATACAAAAATAAAATTAAATAAAAATAATATTTCTGTTTGCTTACTCTTTAAGAAAATACATCACAATTAATTATAATAAACCTATAAAAATGAATTTAAAACAAGGGTTGATCATTTAATATGCCCAGTAAGGGATTTTGAAAATATTAATAAATCATTTTAAAATATTTTCTTTGAATAAATATTTAAATAAATATATATATACTTAAAATTATATTTCTAAAACATTGAAATTTAAATAGGTATATATAATTTAGAAACCATTAATTTCACAAAATAATTATATTTGAAAAGATCACTAGGATTTCAACATTCAAAATAATAATTTTTTGTGGTTCATTTATGATACTAGGTAGACCATAATAAAAAACCTAAATCTTCTAGTCATAAATCATATTTGACAATGTCCCCTTAAGATTATGGGTTCACTCTCCATAACTCAACTTAACAATCATTATACTAGAGCTATTTTTTAACACTTTAATGGATCTGCCTTTCTCAATCATAACCCAAATCATTTCAAAAATACATACATAAATTATTTTCTTTAGAAGGAAATAACCATCCTTATAACATATCATAAACATATTCTTGAGAGTTTCTAAAACCAATTTTAGAAGAATATCATGCTTAAAATAGCTATCCTTATTTGAAAATCATAAATAAAATGGATAATGAATTAAATTCACAGTTGATCTAAAATGCATAGAATATTAATTATAATTCAGATGATGTCCATATCTAATTTATGAATGACATTCATGGATGATAAGGAACATTTTTTCACATGAAATGATAGCATTAGCACATAAAATGATATCATTTAACGTTTCTAAATAAAATATCCACATAAAATGATAATAATAACATAATTACACTTATTAAAAAAAATTTATTTAAATATTTACACCTAAAATAATAGCTTATATACACATTAAATAATATCTTCAACATCGAAATAAAATTAAATATCCCTTTAAAAATTTTAAAGCATACAATAACGAAACAGGGTTTTGTTATTGTTTGTCATTGCATATCATAAAATTAAATCACTTATCAAAATTAGATTTTTAATTAAAAAAAATCTTTTCATGGTTCATGAAATAAAACATGGTAATATATATGTGAATATACATATATACATATATGTACCTAGATAATTCTTGAAAGCAGACATTATATTGAATTCCTAGGAAGTGTTTTGAATTCAAATAAATGTTTGAAAATAAAGTTATAACTTAGATTTCTAAAAACAATCGTGATGAAATATCTAACATTCGTATAGTATTGAAAATATATACATATAATTTTTAAATATATCTCAAACTGATAGAATAAAATTAACCCCTTATAAAATGATAGGTTCATAATATCTTTAAATCTTTAAAACAAAAAGAAAATAAGTAGATACAAATAGACATATCTTTTCAAATTTAACTTAAATAAGAAAATAAATTCCTAAAACAAAAGATAGATATATAGTTAAATATGTACATATATATTTTTAATTTAAAACATAAATTGATAAAAATAAATAAAACTCTTACAAGTTTTAAAACATAGATGGATAAATAGTTATAAATAAAAATAGATAGATAGTTTTGATTTCATATTTCTATATACTTATGTAACATTGAAAATCAAAAATAAATTAATAAAATTAAACCCTTACATGATTTTATAAATTTTATAAGAATTAAGTACACATAAAATTATACTTGTATAAGTTGTAAAACAAAAACAATCCTTGAAAATCATTGGCTTAGAAGTAAAATTTAAAACACAACCCTTATCCTATAAATTATAAAAATAATGGTTAGATATATATATATAATTTTTTATATCTCACAAAAATCAATAAGATCTATCATGGGACTATGGGCTTCTAGATTTTGAGAAAAATTAAATAGAGGGTTTGGGAGGATGAGAGTCAGATATTTAGGTGTTATCAATGAGGGTTTAAAAAAAGGTTTGTATATTCTATATCCCAAGTTTATGGATATTAAAATTTTAAAAAAGAAGTCAAAAATTGACTTAAGAAGAAGAAAATAGCAATACTAATTAACTGATTGGTCTTGTTTGTTTGTATTATGGGAAGGTTAAGAAATGTGTATATATAATTATAAGGCCTCCCTCATAATCTGTGGAAAAATGAAGCGGGATAGGGGTCGTGATGGAGGATAACATCAATGAAGGATAAGAAATGAAGAGTGGGACTTGGGTGGTGTCGACCTACAGGTTAAGGTGGGGCTCGATGAGGAAGAAAGATGGGATTTTAGGAGGAATGGTCTGGATGATCCGATACTAGATCATATGGCTTAAAAAAAGACCGAACATTTAACATATCGAGACAGGAGGCCCGATCAAGGGAATGAAATTGGATGGTTTGGATCATGTTTGGGCCTGATCGAACATCTCAGGTCTATTTTTTTACAAAAATATGCATCCCACATTGAAATGGGGAGGTTTTGAACACCGCCTTATAGTATCAAGCACACCTCCTCATCTCTTGAAGTCACAAACACACATCGCACACTGAGGGCCTTATACACAGGCTCCCACTTTGGGCTACAACCCACTTATAGTCGAACCTATATTGGGCCCTCCTATACACATTTTCCTAAACTATGGGATGCTCGAGTTGGGCTTGACCTAGTTTTTCCTCCACTAAAGCTTAAGGTCTTGGCCTTAGAGGCTTCGCTCGGTTGTGGTGTTCACTTACCAATTTTTCAAAAAAATTGTTAAGAAAAGTATAAATAAATATCATATATATATATATTTATTTATTTTATTTATCATCTCAAAAAAATTTATTTTATATAAAAAATGCTTTTTCATTCTTATTTGAAAATATTTAATTAGTTTTATTAAATACTAGGTTTATAATAACAAATTTTAAAAGATCAATTAATAATTAAAAAATTATCATTATATGTCATTAATTTTATTATTTGAAAATATTATTTTTAATTAATTTCAAAATTTTAAAACATATAATAGTTAAATTAAATGAAAACCCAACAGTTATCAAAAACATGAATGGTCACTATGAGTTCCAACGGCTACAATTTTACAACAGTCGCAAAAAAGTTTATAATGGTCAATCCAATGGATGAAATCTACATAATCGGACATATTATACTGATGGGTGGTATTTTATTGGTTCTGCATAGGCTTGCAATAAGTTTTCTGGATTAGTTTTGGTCTGTATCCTTGTAATGATGTAATGTATTAGTGTTTTCTTAATAAAAAAATTTCTCATATGTTTTTATTCTTTTAATTTGTCTAAATTAATAACAAAGAATAATAATATTATTATTATTATTAACACAATTACATCATGGGTTCGAGTCGTTACACTCTCCCCCCACCCAATAGAATTATTCCCTTGCAATTCATTTTTACACACACCCACATATTTATTATTCAATATTTATGCTCCAACATGAACAAATTTATTATTAATAATTATCAAAATTGAATTATAACAATTGATTCATACCTTCACCAGATCCACCAACATGGGTGATTCTTCTAAAATGGAGGGTATCTTCCAGTTAAATTGATCCCTATTAAAATTTTAAATTATTTATTTATTTTACCAAAATAAAACTCAAGCAACTAGGGTCAAACTCATGTATACAGCGATAGGATCTTGAGAGAGTCATTATTGGTGTAAAGTTTGGAGACATCATAATGGACTTGATTTTTATAAAATGAATAAAATGACTCAAATTCTAAAATTTCAAAGTCTCTAAGTCGACCATATAAACTGTAATTCAAAATTTGACATAGGTATGTTGTGTGAAGGTCACCCACTTTCAAAACTTCCAGGAAATACCTTAAAGACATAAATTTTTAATATTGGTTAAATCATTTAAATAGACCCTTGAAATATTTTCCCCAATGTGGATAGAATGGGAGTTGTGCATGCACCATGAGAAAATAAACAAATCCCGATCCTTGGAAGAATTGGAGTACACTTGGAGTATTTGATATTTGGTAAATATGTTTACAAGATAGATGAAGTTTCTCGAAGGGCTCAAACACATCCAGACATTATTTTAAAATTATCTTTTCAGGTAACTTGTCTGGGAGAGATAAAATATTAGTTTTCGATCTTCTGTATTCCATCTAAAAATATCAAGGAAAATACTTTTTTTATAAAGAAGGTATACTTAAATTTTTAATTTTTTTTAATTATCAAAAATTATCTAGACCGTTGCTTTGATACAAACTATAACGAACTGAAATTTTGATTCTAGGTTCAGTGCTTAAAAATGTTGTGTGTATTTTTTATAAAAGATAACTAAAAAATACACATAGCAGTTATATTTCCATGAAATGTTTCAGTCTTGGTTTTGGATAATTGGATACAAATATTATATTATAACTGAACTGTACAAAAATATAATTAAATAAATAAAAGAGTCTTCAGTGCTATGTATTCTTAAGATAATACATGACAAGTAATTCTACCAAACTTGTACAGTAAAATGAATTTAAAACATGGGTTGAGCATTTAATATGCCCAGTAATGGGTTTTGAAATTATTAATAAATTCTTTTAAAATGTTTTCTGGGAATAAATAATTAAATATATATATATATATAAACTTAAAAGTATATTTCTAAAACATTGAAATTTAAATATTTACATATAATGTAGCCCATTACTGGTTCATTTATGATACTTGTCAGACCATAATAAAAATGATACTTGGCATACCATAATAAAAATGTAAGGTTGCTAGTCATAACTCGTATGACACAATGTCCCCTTAAGATTAGGGGTTAACTCTCCATAACTCAGCTTAACATTCATTATACTAGTGCCATTGTTTTTTAAAAACACTATAATGGATCTACCTTTATCAATCATAACCCAAATCACTTAAAAAATACATACATAAATTATTTTCTTTAGGGGGGAAATAACCTTCCTTATAATATATCATAAACATATTCTTGAGAGTTTTTAAAACCATTTTTAGTAGAATCTCATGCTTAAAATAGTTTTCCTTATTTGAAAATCACAAATAAAATGGATAATGAAATAAATACACACATGATCTAAAATGATTGGAATTTTAATTCTAATTTAGATTATTTTCATATCTAATTTATAAATAACCTGTATGGATGAGAAGGAACATTTTTTCACATGATATAATACCATTAGCACATAAAATGATATCATTTAGAATTTATAAATAATAGATCCACATAAAATGATAATCAGAACATGCAGACATTTGTTAAAACTATTTTTAATTAAGTATTTACACCTAAAATAATAGATTATATACACATTAAATAATATCTGAAACATTGAAATAAAATTAAATATCCATTTAAAAATTATAAGGTGCATAATAATGAAACGGGGTTTTTTATTTTTTTCCATTGCAGATCAGAAAATAAAATCACTTATACAAATTGAATTTTTAATTAAAACAACTCTTTTCAAGTGACATAAAATAAAACATGGTAATATATATATATATGAATATACATATATACATACATGTACCTAGATAATTCTTGAAAGCAGACAGTAGATCGAATTCCTAGGAAGTGTTTTGAATTAAAATAAATGTTTGAAAATAAAGATATATCTTAGATTTCTAAAAAAACTTGATGAAATATCTAACATCCTTGTATTATTGAAAATATATACATATAATTTTTAAATCTATCTCAAACTAATGGAATATAATTAAACCCTTATAAAAGGATAGGTTTAGAAGATTATTAAATCCCTAAAATAAAATAAAATAAGTATATACACATGTACATATCATTGATAATTTAACATAAATAAGAAAATAAATTCCTAAAGAAAAAGATATATATATATTTAAATACATACATATATCTTATTAAACTCTTATAAGTTTTAAAACATTGATGGATAAATATTTATAAATAAATATATATATATATTTTTTTGATTACATATTTATATATAATTATGTAACCTTGAAAATTGAACATAAATTGATAAAATTAAACCCTTACATGATTTAATAAATTTTAGAAGAATGAAGTACGCATATAAAAGTATACTTGTATAAGTTGTAAAATAAAAACAATCCTTACAAATAATAGACTTATTAGTAAAATTTAAAACACAATTCTTATCCTATAAATTATAAAAATTATGGTCATATATATATATATATTCATATATATACAATTTTGTAAATAAAACACTAATCAATAAAAAAAACTAACCCTTACCTATTTTAGATCAATCGAGGGACTATGGGCTTCTAGATTTTGAGAAAAATGAAATATAGGGTTTGGGAGGATGAAGGTTGGATGTTTAGGTGTTCTTGGTGAGGTTTTAAATAAATTTTTTTCATATTCTATATCCCAAGTTGCTGGATCTGAAAAATTAAAAAAAAAATCAAAAATTGACTTAAGTAGAAGCATACAGCAATGTTATTTATCTAATTAGTATCATTTGTTTGTATTATGGGTAGGATCAAAAATATGTATATATAATTATAAGGCCTCCCTCAAAAGTTGTGTAAAAATAAAGGGAGATGGGGGTCAAGGTGGAGGGTGACATCAATGGAGGAGAAGAAATTAAGAGATATACTTGGGTGTCATCGACTTACAGGTGCGGGTAGGGATCAATGAGGAAGCAAGATGGGATTTTGGGGGGAACGGTCCGAATGATCTAAGACCAGATTAGATGTATTGAAAAAATAATAAACGTTTAATAGAGGGGGAGAGGATTCCTGATTAGGGGAAGGGAATCTAATGGCCAAGATCGCGTTTGGGCCTGATCGAATGGCTCAGATCTGTTTTTGCGCAAAAAATGTGCATCCCATATCAAAATGGGGAGGTTCAACCACCACCTTATAATATCGAGCACACCACCTCATCTCTCAAATTCAAAAACACACATCACACATTCAAGATCAATTAAAACTTTCTTTAAAATATTTTTAGGAAACATTAATATGAAAGAAAAAGGATTTTCTAGTGAAGTGAAAAATAAAGTCGATTTTCCTTAAAACCATTATTTTAGACTCTTGAGTACATTAAGAGCTGAAAATTAAATAAAAACGTTTATTTCTATGAAATAACTAGAGGAGAATAAAATTCATTTGTTTCTTGAGAGGTATATTATAAGATCACTTCATTAGAAGCAAAATCATAAATAATCCTGATAAATAAAGAGATTGTAACATAATGTCGTTACCACTTTGGTATCTTTTGAATTGTGTGCCCCATGAAAGAAAGAGAATTATATAGATATTTATATTCCATAATTTTTATGATAATAATTATAAAATACATTCATAGGTATTATATACACCACATAAAAGAAAGAAGTGTTTTGTAAGGCATGTGTCCCATATAAATAAAAGTGAGATAAAAATCATTTACCTTAAGTATAGACTTCCTTAATACATGTTCAAACCACCTATATAATAATTATAGGTTTATTATATATATATTAAAAAACCATAATCATATGAACCATACAATATATGATTCACCTAAAACCTTTTATTACCCATTTATTGAAAATTCTATGTTAAAATCATGTTTTAGGTAATAAATACTTCATTTTACATGTATGTTTTGGTTTCGTATTTTCATCCCTTTTTCTTTGATCATGGTTCCATCAACTCCAGAATGTTAACCATAATATAATTATTATACATATTCATTATGTATTTATTTAGAGTAATCTATAAAAGTTATATATGGAAAATGAATTACATCGTTCATGGAGACGGTAGGCCATATGTATGCATGAACATCGTTTCCATTTTATTGAAGGATGGTATGAAAGAAAGGTAAATAATATATAACCTTTAAAGAGTAATTATTATGTCATATATATCACATATATTCATTAAATTTTCTCTTATTTCCTTCCATGTAAAGCGTAAGTGAAAAAAAGAATGACATCATTTCGTGAGTCGGTGGTCCATCGAACACACGAGCAATGTTATCATATTCCCATGGAATGGAAAGTAAGATGGTATATATGATATTATAATTATAGAAGTATAATTATGTTACAAATATCATATAATTATGTTAAATCCATCATTATAACCATTTATTAGAGGCGGTGATAGAAAATTAATTGATTCGGTTCACAAGATGGTAATCCTCCATACACACGATCGATGGTTTCATTTCCCACTTAATGGAAGAGGAGATAAATGTAGTTCATGAAATTAACATTATAAAATCTTAGTATATGGGAGATACTGATATTTTAAAGGACTACACCTCTTCTTTAGATAACCCCTTTAGGTTTACACCTAAAACCTTCTTAGGAAGGTTTCTTAATTAAACTAAGGACTATAGGATGTGAGGAGGGAATTAAGAAATAGATTTGGGAATGGTTTTTCCAACCAAATAGTTTTGAACGTGTGAATAGTATGGTAGAGGGGGTTCCCTTTTATAAGTAGGGGGAGGACACACTTGAAATTTTTTGAAAAGAAAATAGTGTACCCATGTTTTAAACAAGTAAAAAGGATCCAAAATGGTTCATTTTCAAACCTTAGATGAGATAAGGTCAAAATGTGGCTAGAAAATTGGAATTTGAAAAAGTTTTTAGGCCATCTTAAACCATATATTTTTATTTTAATGCCCTAGTAAACCTGTTTTAACCTTAACCGTGGTAATTAATTGTTACTATTTTTACCATTTGTTTTGACTAGAAACTAAGTTGACCATATTATATAATATTTATTATTATGATTCCAAATATGGAATCCATTTTTCCAAATTTCATTCATATAAGTGGAAAAAAAAATTCAAAAATTAAACCCATAGATGTGATGAAAAATTGGTTTTCTAAAGAGAAAATATCCATAAGTATATAAAGTTTTAATACAAAAAAATCAATATAAAATTGATTATAATGAAAAAAAATGGATTAATAAACATATAATTGAACTAATTTTACTTTTAAAACATTTTTAAACAATATTTAAATTTTTAAATGATTTAAATGAAAAGTTATATTTTAATAAAAAAATGGTATTTTTCACTATTTATTCACTAAAAAAATAATCTTTTCAGAAAATTGTCAAAAATTAACCCTAAGATAATTTTGACTAGTTGATTTAAATGAAAATTGTCAAAAATTAACCTAGTGAGGAATTATTCTAAATATCAAAGAGGATTGCTAGAGGCGTGATATTAATTTGGAAGATAAAGATTCAAATATTTCATAAATAGGTCTCTCTCATTGATTATTAGAAGAAGAAGACATATAAATGATACATTCATTAAGTCGCTCTTACCTAAATTTAAAGGATTTGAAGTGCAATAAAGTGATTATTATTAGAAAATCTATTTGAATAAGAGGATGGAAGGTGAATCGGGTTCTTATATTATTTTGGAGGACCCCATGTCTATATACAATTTAAGAAACCCTCGTGCCTATAAACTAATGAATCTTCTAATAAAGTAGTGCATGAAGAGGAAGAAGATCGGGTGACCCTTTATTGAGGAATAGGCGAGACCAAAACTTTTTACAAGTAGTATGACATGGAATGAAGTGACTATAACCAAATATTGTATCCAAAAAATGTTAGTATAGTGGATTTTGTAACATCAACACATCATCAATGTGTTCTACTTGGATAAAGAATAGTGAGGCACTATGCCAAAATTTGTATTTCTCAGCGGTTTATTTTTTTATTTAGCGGCGGTTTAAACCGCCGCTAAATCATTCTACGACGGTTTTAGAAAACCAACACTAAATCATGTGTCAGGAAATAATTAGTGGTGGTTTTTTAAAACCTTCGTAGAACGATTTAGCAGTGGTTTAAACTATCGCTAAATCGTTTTTAATTTTTTTTATTTTTTAAATTTTTTAAATTTTTTAAATTTTTTTTATATTTTCGTTATTTATTTATTTATTTATTATTACCAAGATCATGCTAATCTTCATGCATAAGTCTATATCCATGCACATGCCCATGCAATATATAGAAATTCTACATTGGGTGAGATTTGAACCTCTTACCTCATGCTTATTCTCCAAAGACTTTACCACTCCAACGGGCTCTTCATGTGGTCAATAAATCGAATTTAATATACTTATACACATATATATTAATTGGAAAAACAAGTAAAACATAAAAAATAGATATACAATAATAATTACTAATCAATAATTATTAATCAATAATGATTAATCAATAATCAATAATTAATATTTAACAATTAATAATATATATTATATAATATATAATATATAATATATAAGACATAATATATAATACATAATATATAATACATAATATATAATATATAATATATAGTATATAATATATAATATATAATATATAATATATATTGTATATTGTATATTGCACAATATATAATATATAATCGATAATATATAACATATAATATATAATATATAATATATAACATATAATATATAAGTAATGTATAAATAATAAATTAATTAAAAAGTAATTGAATATATGATAAATAAATAAAAAATTAATAAATAATAGATAAATAAAGAAATAATAAATAAATCATAAATCATAAATCATAAATCACAAATCATAAATCATAAATCATAAATTATAAATAATAAATAGTAAATAACAAATAATTAATAATTAATAATAAATTATAAATTATAAACAGTAAATAATAAATAATTAATAAATAATAATTAATAATTAATAATTAATAATAACTAATAATTAATAATTGATCATTAAGAATTAATATTTAATATTTAATATTTAATATTTATAAATTTATAAATAATTAATTAATTATTAATTAATTGTTCATAAATAATTAATAATTAATTGATTAAAAATTAATAAATATTGAATATTGAATAAATAAATAAATAATAAATGAATAAAAATAATAATAAATTAATATTTAGTAAATTAAAAATAAATTAATAAATAATAAATAATAAAGACTAAATAATAAATAAATAAATAACTCGTTATTAATATTCAATAGTCAATATTTAATATTTAATAAATATTTAATATTTAATTAATAAATAATCAATAAATAATAAATAAATAAATAATGAATGAATAATAAACTGCTAATAAAATAATATTTAGTAAATTAAAAATAAATTAATAAATAATAAATAAGAAAGAAGAAAGAATAAATAATAAATAATAAATAATAAATAATAAATAATGAATAATGAATAATGAATCATAAATAAATAAATACATAAATAAATAAACAGATAAATAAAAAATAATTACTTAATAATTAATAATAACTAATGATTAATGATTAATAATTTATTTTTAATAATTAATAATTAATATCTAATTTTTAACAGTCAATATTTAATATTTAATAAATAATTAATAAATAATAATAATAATAATAATTAATATATAATAATTAATAATTAAATAATGAATAACAAATAAATAAATAATGAATAATAAACTAATAATAATTAATTAATAATTAATTTTAAAAATAAATTAATAATTAATGTGGACATAATAACTAAATAATAAATAAATAAATAAATATTAAATATTAAATAAATAAATAGTAGATAAATAGTTGATAAAAAATAATAATTAATTAATTAATAAGTAATAAATAAGTAATAAATAAGTAATAAATAAATAAATATTAAATATGTAAATAATTAATTAATTAATTAATTAATTTAAATCATAAAACGTTAAGAACTTCTAAAAACCCTAAAAACACTAAAATGACCCTAAAATATGATCTAAGACTCCCTTTTCAGAGCCACAACTAGTCAAATCAAAAATCATGAAATGAGCTTCGATATGATATGTGGTATTGGCCGAACGGATACTTGTATCGAAAGTTACTATGGTTTGAATTTTAAGAAATTAGTGTTTGCAACTAAAATCGTTGTTTCGGAGGCCTTATGGGCCTTTCTGGTATAATAAAAATGGGGTAAAATACTTGAAGAGTTGTTACTAGACCTAAGAAGCATATATTCCATCGTAGGCTTTGATTTGATATGTGGTAGAGTCCAAACAGACACTCGGATTAAAAGTTATGGTCGTTTGAAGTTCGAGTTCGATTTTCGACTTTTGAATTTTGAATATATTTCTTTCCTTTGATTATCACATGATTTAAATCTCACTTGGTTTTTTCTCATTTGATGAACTTTTATTTGACTGGTTGTGAAACTGAAATGGACTCTTGGATCAGAAGTTATGGTCATTTAAGGCCGAAGTCTATTCCTCTACGTATTGAAGATTTGTTTTCAGTTTAAAAATATTATTAACTAATAATTATAAATATTAATTAATTGACACATTAAAAAAAATAAATTATAAATAATAAACTATATTTGATTGTAAATAATAAATAATAAATATTACATAATACATAATAAATAAATAATTCTTTAAAATTTTCAAAATTATTCTGGCGGTTTTAAAAAAATTGCCTCTATTTCGTGCAGTTTTTTTAAAAACCCGCCGCTAAAAATTTGAAAATTATTTTATTTAGAATATATTTTAAAAAAATAAAAACATTAAAAAAAATGGCGGCGGTTTTTTTGCAGCGATTTTAAAAACAGATGCTAAATTTTTGATCAAAAACATTTAGCGGCAGTTGAAAAAACCATCGCTACAACACTGTTTTCTTGTAGTGTAGTTTGTAAGGTTCATTCAAGATCTGTGTAATCACTAAGAGGGTGAATAATTTATTAATATTTTTTGTGCTTTTTACTTTTAAAATAACCTTCGCATACTGTTAGATAGAAATAACTGTGTAAGAAACCCAACATATAGGAAAACCCACATAAACACACAAATTTACAAGGTTTACTACACAAGAATATTAGATACTCCTGGGAATGATCTTGAAATATTCCAAGATCACATAATACACTAAAAAACAATCATTTATGGTTTATATAAAGTAGGTTATATCCATCACTTTCATAGAACTAGACTCCTTTGAAAATATTTTGAAACAGTGTTATAAACCTTTACCAATAGGTTTTAATGTATTGTTAGTGTGCTACTAAAGTTTCTTCCTACTTGTTCTCCTATAAGTTAAATCTTCTTCTTCTATAGCTTGAACAGTAGATTTCAAGCCTTTTTCTGAAACTTCTTTGTCCAGTCCTAACCATCTGGTACTTCTCCATCCAGTACTTATCTATCAGAAATTTCTTCATCTGGAACCTCAATTCATTATCCAATATCCCTCAGTCTGATACCCTATCTATCAAGAACTACTTCATCTGGAACCTCACTTCTTTATTCAGTTTCTTCTTCATTTGGTACTCTCCATATGGTACACTATTTCTAGTAATTCTTCATCTGGAACCCTGTTTCTAGTACTTTGACCTAAAAAAATAACATATCAAACTTCTTGGTTGGCACCTCACTTCTTCAATGGCTACTTCATAATGAACCAACTCCTCTTTATATACCCATAGTTTCTTAGAAAAATAAGGGAGGATTGCAAACTCCAAATTTGATTTTCTTAGTCAATTTATTCTTCAATTGATACCTTAAAATCCTTAGAATAAATTAGAGTTAACAAACTTGGTATGAAATTTCCTCAAATATCAACATCAATGGTCTTCAAATATTCCTAAAATCTTGGTTAGAATTGTGATCTTTCATTCATGATTATTGAGGTGATAAAGGTATACCTCAACATCATCACAATGTATGAATTTACAAAGTTTTTTTAAATATTCTAAACCCACCTTCTAGTGTAAAAAATTTCATGTTTCTTTATCTAATATATACAACCTTCACCTTGTTCGAAACATCCATGTCTCTCTGTCTGATACTTTTTCAATATTCCTTCCATCTGGTACTTACCAAAAACTTCTATGTTCGATGAACCAAAACACCTATGTTTGGTTCTTCTTCATAATATATCCTCTATCTTGTGATATTTATACATTTCCTTTGCCTATAACTTTTCAAGTTCCTTTATTCAATATTCTCAAGGTTTCTCTATTTGATGACTCTATCTAGAAAATTCTTTCCGAAAAAAAATTATTTTCTTATAATTTATTATTTTGAACATACTCAGCTAGAATCATGAATGTCTTAGAATAAACATGATTTTTGGTACTTTGAAGAATATAAAATCATTTTATAATTTAATTTTTCTAAAAAACTCAATATTATGTCCCTATGAATACTTTCATACAAACAATTATCTCATCTTCCATCTGATCACCTTAGTATGGTAAATTAATATTTATATATCCAGTATAAGAGTGATTTTTCTTCTCTCCATAACACTCTGTTTATAAACTTTAAAAATAATGGTTAAATTTTTCAAGTAACTTATGTATAGATAACAATATACAATACCAAACCTTCTTCCTATTAACCAATTTCATTCTTAGTTCAACAACGACTCAAAAAACTCATGGTCTCAAAAATCGCCCCCCGCCCCCCCCCCCCCCCCCCTTTCAATTTTGTTTTCATCTAGGAACTTAAATCCCTAAATCTCTAAAACCCAAGTTATGGATCACTATCCAATGATTTCAAGCCAACATGAGTGATCTCAATACAAGAAGCAATAATTGTTGCACAAAAAAACCATGTTTCCCAAAAAGAAGTGATTAAAAATAATTTTAAACTCCCAACTTCATCATCACAAACCAAAAAAAATACTTTAAACTATAAATAAAAGGCTCTTACATTCATTTTAACAAAATGTTAAAATATTTCACACATACTAACATCAAGAATTTACCCTTTTAACAAAAAACAACCCCTAAATATATGCTCTGATTAAAGTAGGTAAAGCACGTATCAATGGATTTAATGTTGTTATATTTCTCCTCCTTTGAAAATAATATCCAAATATAATAAGTGATTAGAGAAAGAAATCACATGCCATATAATTGTAGAGAGTGAGGATGAACACCCATAATCAACCTCAGCTTCTGAAATGGTTCCTTAGACAATAGTTTAATGAATACACCAGCTACTTTCTCCTTGATATATACAAACTCCAGCTTTAGTTCAATTATTTTCATGTTTTCTTTAATAAATTGATATTCAATATCAATTTGATTTGATATTGAAAGTTGTACTAAATTCTTGGTGTGGTTGATTTCACTTTGATTATCACAATCCAAGATAAAGGGAAACTTCACATCAACCAAAAAAACTAGTTGTGTCTTTATCCACATTAATTGTGTCATATATTTTATTGGTAGCTACACACTCATCTCATATAGTTCTGAGAGTTTCTAAATATTACTTCTTTGTATTCCAATAATGCATATTTCTCCCATAAATAAAACCACACTAGATGTTGGTCTTTTTTAATTGACACAACCCACATAATCTATATCTATATATCCAAACAGATTTAACTTTTCCTTCCTTTCATACTTTATCCCATAATGTGTTAATGTATTTGAAAATTCTTTTTCCAGCCAAGAAATGTGTTATTTTTTGTGTAATTTGAAATATATACACAAGTTAAAAATATAAACCAAGTCTGGTCTAGAGGATGTTAAATACAATAGGATCCTAATCATTTTCTAAAATTCTTTAGTATCAATATTCTTTCAAAATTCATACTTACATAACTTTTTCCCAATGAGATGTGTGTGGAAACATGTTTTAAATCTTCAATGCCAAATATTTTAAGTAATATTTTAGCATATTTTTCTTAGGATAAGAAAATTTTATCCTTATAGTGATAAATCTACAAGCTAAGAAAGTACCTTATATCTCCCAATATAGACATCATAAACAACATCTTCATTTCTTTGGAAAATCCTTCACAGTCTTCTTCATTATTCCTTGAAAATATGATATCATCGAAATAAAAAAACACAATGAGAGAGACCTCTTTATTTTAATTTATATATACTTTGTTGTAAACTCTTCTCTTTTTGAATTTAAGATTATTTAAGTATGAATCTAACTTAGAATACCAAGCTATTGGGGTTGGCTTCATCCTATATAAATCTGTCTTCAATTTACACACATAGTTCTCTTATTCTCTAAGAAAGAATACACTTAGATGTTCCATATATACTTCTTCTTCCAAATATCCATTGAGAAAATCAGACTTGATATCCATTTAGAATATTTTATATCTCCTTTTTGTAGAAATATCAAGAAATATTCTTATAGTTTAAAGTCTTTCTACTGGGGAAAAGGTATCATCAAAATCAGTGCCTTAAACTTGTGAGTGGTCCTTAAAAGCCAGTCTTTCCTTATTTATTACCACTTCACCTATTTTATTCAACTTACTCTAGAAAACCCACTTTATTCCAATCACATTTTTATCTTCATTTTTGGGCACTAGATCTCATTCCTCGGTTATCTCAATATAATCCAATTCTTCATTCATGACATAAATCCCCTCTTGATGCTCCAAAGTTTCTTCAATATCTCCAATCACAATTTTATCTTTAGACATGGGAACTATCTCCCATGTATCATTCTTGTCAATCAAATCCAATTATTAATTCATGATATAAATCCACTCTTGATTATCTAAAACTTATTTAACATCTCTTGGATCAACCTGTGAAAAAAAAGTGGTATTTGAAACTTTTCTCGATGTTATTATTCTTTGAACCTATTTCCATTGATCTCTAGTTAAATTTTTTACCTCTACTTGATTACTCATGTTTGGATAGGATGAAAAAAATTGTCCCTCATCAATTGAAATGGTAGAATCAATATATTCATCTTGCATAGTTTCTATGTCACCACCTCTGTTAGAGACTTTGTCATATTGTTTAACTAAAAAGGCTTCACATTTTCTTCCTCCTATATCTACAGATGAATGTGAAAACATTTTATCAAAATATTCCAGCACTTTCATATCTCTATATCCAATAATATCTTTAGTTTCCCTATTATAAAACCATAATCATATACCATTATTATGGTATCCAAGGAAGATTCCACCAACACCTCTTTGATCAAACTTCTCAAGATTATCACCTTTGATCTTAATGATGTAAGGGATTCCAAACTCCCTTAATTATTTAAAACTTGGGTTCTCATTATAATACATATCATATGGAGTCATGTAAAAGTTTTTCCTATAGAAACAATTATTTTGAATGTGATTTATTGCTTCAATATCTTTTCTCCAAAAGAATCGAGAGGTATCATGTTTAATTAGCATGGTTCAAACCATCTCAACCAAACTTAAATTATTTATTTTAGAAATAACATTATGTTGTGGTGTGTATAGTCTACTAAGTTCATGAAAAATGATATGATTTTTGAGGTATTATTTAAGCATCCCATTTTTGTATTCAACACTACTATCAATTCAAATATTCTTTGTGGAGTATCCACATACCTTTTCAGCACTTCTCCTGAAATTTTTAAACATTTTGAGAGCCTCTAATTTTTGTTTCAAAACATGATACATGTAATACAAGTGAAATCATCATTAAAGTAAATAAAATACTTATCTGTATTTTTCATTACTTTCTCATGGGTCTAAATATGTCATAATTAATAAGCTTTAAGGGATGAGTTGTATATATCCCAAACCTCTTATGTATTGAATTTTAAATATTTCCTTCATGGGATATCAAACAACACCAATGTCTTATTTTCATCTTGTTGGTAACATCACAAAAACATCCTTTATTTATCAACTTGTTTATATTTCTCTAGAACATGTTCCCAAAACTTTTATATCATAGTTGATTTTCTTCCATCATACTCAAATATCCTGAACCCTATACATCTCCAACTTGAAATAGATTTCCCTTGGTTTATTGTCTTCTTGTTACAGTTTTCTCATCTTCAAGTATTTTTAAAATAAATTCATATATTCTAAAAAATACTTCATTTTCTTCATCACAAAGCTATGAAACACTCAACAAATTGTTTTTAAATCCATCAAACAAATAAAGCACTTGTGGATTTCAATTTTTCTTTCCAATGACAGTAGTTCTAATGCCTTTGATTCTGAGTGACTCATCATTTCCAAAATTCATTTTCCCTTCTTTATATTCTTTTATATTTTTTAACAATTTCAAGTCTTTGTTCATATATGAATAACACCCACTATCAAATATAAAAGGTCATTATTTTTTTATTCCCTTGAGACAAGTTTCAACAAATAGGTACTTTTATTTAACTTTTCATCCTTCACACGATTCTTTTAATATTTTTCATATAAAATTTTTCAATATGGTGGCATTATAAGACATCCTTTAGAAAGATGTTCGAGTTGAACACATATTTCATAAATAGTTTTTAATGGTTGAAATCAATTTTTAGTTTTCAAACTTGATTTTTCAAGTTGTCTTATTTGAATGGGTTGAATCTCCCTCAAAATATTCCCCTAATACCTCATGTGTTATTTCTAGTGTTGACTGAACCAACACATTTTCAGTGTATTCCCAAAGCCTTTACAACACCAATAATAACTATAGAAATCATATTTTCCTTTGTAACCTGCATGTTTCCCAAAACTACATATTTGTATTCGAATATATTTTTGACTATTAAACTTTTCTAATTGTTTTGAACCAAAATTTTGGTAGTCTCCTAACATATTATTTTTTAAAATAGTTTCCTTCTCACCCTTAATAGGGTTTACAGTTGTAGTAGTTTTTTTTCAAATTTTGATTTCTTAGATATTCCAAAATTTCAGAATTTTTTGTTTTAGCTACATACATGGCCCTATTGAATTTCTTCTGATTGTGAACATCTTTTGTATTATTATTGAACTACGATTATAATATTTTTTTATCTTGATATTTAAACTCCTTGGAGTTTTCATTGACTTCTGGAATTAAATTTTGGAAATTTTATATTCCTCATTCATCTTCAACTAGTTTTCATTGAACAAGGCCAAATTATTTATCCTTCTCTTTCATTTCTTCTTCTAACTTTTTTGTTAAAATATTTTTATTCATTAAGTAATTTCTTCATATCATCAATCCATTTTAACAACCTATATTTTTCTTCAAGTACTAATTATGTATTTTTTTTACCGATCTTATTTCTCCAAATTCTTGTTCTCGTTATCAAGCTTAACAATTTTCAAATACATTATTTTAATTTTATTTTAAGTGAAAACTTCATATGAATTTACTCTTATTTTTCTTATTTAAATTTTTTTCTTTAATTACTTTTAAAACTCTCATCATTAATTTTTATAATAATAAATTTTTCATCACCATCATCACTAGAATTTCTAGATTTTGTTTCACTGTAATCATCTTTCCCACATTTAAAAAAATTATTTTTTATATTTATAGAAGTTCATATTATTACCATTAAAATAAGTATTTGATTTCTCTACCTTGTTCTTTATAGATCTTCTTGAATTTACAAATTCTTCATCACTATCTTCATATTCCTTTAGACTTTGATAGTTTTCTACGAAATGTCCAATGGCTCTACAGTTAAAGCACTCAAATCGTAACTTTCCATTATACTTCTTTGTGCCTCTATTACCATTAAATAAAACAAATTTATGAATTAATAAAACTTTTTACTCACTTAATCTATGGTTTCATATTCAATGACTACTTCCTTGGAAGCTTTATTAGACTTTCCTTCCTTAGTAGCTTTGAGAGATATTTATAAATCATCATTTTCTTTTTTCTTGATGAATTTTTCTATTATCATTTCATATATGATGAGAATACTGTGAAAATAATCTAGAGAGAGTTTTAGGATCTCTATTTTCTAATGATGATTCCTTAGCATCAAATTCATCAGGAAAAATTCTTATAATTTTTTCACAATATCTTAGTCATCAAATTTCTCACTAAAACATCTTATGGTGATTAAAATGTCATTAGCCTTCATAAAAAACTCACTAATAGATTATTTATCTCCCATTGTAAGATATTATACTTCAATATTCGTATTAGTAACTTTACATTATTCACTTTTTTATTCCCTTCAAAAATATTTTTCAACTTTACCCAAATACCTTAGCAGTTTCGATTCCTCATAAATTCACTTTAGAGGAGAGAGGAAAGTAAAACATTTATGGATCATCCATCATTCTCTAGATTCTTATTATATGTTATTTTTAAGGGATAACTCTTAGTAGGATGAGTGAATCCATCTGTAGAATCTTCTAGAACTTCATATCCAATGGATAAAAGATATTGAAGCATCATATCCTTCCATATGTGATAGTTATTACCTTGAAAAATAAGAATCCCTTCACTATTAACTGAGTTTTTAACATCCATGGAAACCTTATTCTTCATAATAAAAACATACCAGAGTCAATGAAGGAAACCTGGTCTTTGATACCAATTGTATGGATAAGTTATGATCTATGTAATAACTAAGTGGGGGTGAATCAATGATTGACTCTTTTTTATTTTCTTTTTTTACAAAAAAATTCTCCCCCAGTTAGAGATAAATTACTCTATAAGAAGAACAAGACACATGAACACATATATGAACACAAAAATTTACAATTCCCACTTCTCAATAAGAGTATCTAATCCTTGGAATTATCTAGAAATAAGTATACATCACACGGTCTACTAGAAAACGATCCTTTATGGTTTACAATAAGCATGGTATATTTAATTTCATAACATTATAGTACCTTGATAATATTTTTCAACAATAGGATATACCTTTAACAACATTTTTCAACATTTTTTCAATGTAATACTAATGTCTCTTCCCACTTTTGCTCCTAAAATTTAATTATTCTTTTCTATAGATTACACACCAGCTTGTGATACTTTGTTTGAAACTTATTTTTCTAAACTTTGTCATCTAGTACTTCTCTGACTGGTACATATACATCCAAAACTAATTCATCAGGAGCCTCACTTATTCATATTATACCCCTTTGTTTGATACCCTATCTGTTTGTAACTACTTCATTTGGAACCTCACTTCTTTGTATAATACCTTCTTTATCAGGTACCTCTCTGTCTAGAACCCTATGTATAGTATATCTTTATATGAAACCATTATTCCCAATAATTCAACCTAAATAAAATATAATCTATCAACCTTCTCATTTTTCACCTCATTTCTTCAACATCTACTTCACAATACACCTTCTCCCCTTTATATACCCATAGTTTTACAAAATATAAGGGAGGAGCAGGAACTCCAAATTTTATTTTCCCACTTGAATCATTCTTTGGTTGACCACCTTTAAATCATCTTAATAAATTGGAGTAAAAAATCATAATAAATTCCCTCAAATATCGGCATCAATGATCTTCAAAGATTCTTGAAATCTCAACTAGAATCATGATCTTTCCTTTATGATTATTGAAGTGATAAATGTCTATCTTAATAATCACAATGTATGACTTTAAAAAAAATAATGATTTTAAAACCTCCATATAATGTAAAAAAATCATGTTTCTTCATCAGGTACATTCAACCTTCACTTCATTTAAAACATCCAGGTCTCTTTGTTTGATACTCACTAGTACAAAATCTATTTAAGATGACACATTTTTCACATTTATTATCTATAACTAATGTGAAAACTATTTTTTCATGTCAACTATTAAATAACTAACATGAAAAATTAAACATGCAACTTTTCATGTCAGATATTTAATAACTGACATGGAAAATCATTTTTTCACTTTATTTATTAAATAACTGATGTAAAAAGACCTTTAAAATATTAATTAACCAATGGTACCGGTCTTTTGGTTTCATTATTTCACGTGATAGCCTTTGGTTTTCTCATACACGATGAACCCAAACCCTTCCATCATTGATATGGTGGCCTCAAATCTCTTCATTATTCAATTTGGTTTCCATAAATTTCTTTCTATTGACATTCACAACCATCACCCGTCAACGGACGCTGCTTTCAGTGCCTATGTGCCTTCTTCCTATTGGTGTCGACTTCTCAATTATCCCCCTTCTGATATCAATTTACAGTTAGTTTTTATTGTTTTTCTTTTCCTTGCATACATGGTATTTGAATTTTTATTTTGAATACCAATTTTATATTCATATCACCCTATCTTTTCTATTTATATTTACAATTCTGATTATTCACACATCTAAGGTATTTTTGAATTGATGAATGGATTTTTTAATATTAAGGTTTTATTAAATGATAATTTTATGAATTAGTGTTATAAATAATGTTTGTTTACTGATTAATTTTTATCTAATGTATGTTTTTCATCTACATTATGAATGGGTGTTTAGATGATCATGTTGATTTCCTGATATTTTTTGATATTTTTTAAATAAATAATGATAATTAAATATGTTCAAAGTGATACTTTTATTTATCAAATATGTTGTATTTATTTTATTTGTGAAATATTTTGTGTTATTTTTTATTTTTATTTATAAAATTATATTTTAAAATATAAAAAAATATTTAAAATTCTTGATAGTTTTTATTTGAAATAATGAGTCGAAGTTGGATTACTACACTGTAAACAATTAATGAATATGAGGAAGGTACTAATTCTTTTTTGGAATTTTCTAAAAGAAATGTTCCAAACAATGACCTATTTTTCTATCCATGCTTGAAATTTTTAAATATATAGAAGTTAATTAGAATAAAAATCAAAGATAATTTAATTTTTCATCGTTTTAATCCAAGTTACATCCCTTGGATTTGGCATGGCGAAACTGAGAATAATTCAAGATCTATTATTGATGAGGATTTTTAAGATAATAAGTCTAATAAAAAAGAATAAATGATTTTTGATATTGAAGTAGAAACAATTGGTAAAGAACCGATAATTGAGAGTTTATATAGTGACACTAGAAAATCATTATATCCAAGTTGTATGGAATTTATGGTTTCATCAATGGTGTTAATATTGATTAAATTGAAGGAAAATGTATGGAGTTATAAAAGTTTAATAGAGTTTCTATAGTTGTTATAAGACATACTTCTTAAAGACAATGATCTTCCATATTCACATTATAATGTGAAGAAAATAAAATTCTCAATGGTTTTGTGTTATAAGAATATACATGCATGATTGAATGACTATGTTCTATATAGGAAGAAATACAAAGATCTATCAGAGTGGCCTAAATGTAGTATATCATGGTATAAGTTGAAAGAAAACTAGTGGGATGGTTTATTAGTTAGAGAGACTTCAGCTAAGGCAATTTGGTATCTTCCTATAATTTATTGTTTGAAATATTTATTTGAAAATTTAATTAATGAAAAAGGTTAATATGGAATATAGATAATCAGATATCTGATGGAAAACTACATCATTCAGAAAATTTTCTATAGTGGAAGAAAATTGATCAATAATTTCCTATATTCATAAATGAAGTTGGAAATATTAGACTTGGACTTTGCATTTATGGAATGAGTCCATATCAAAGCCTTAGTAGAAAACATAATTTATTTCCTATTTTATTGTTAATTTACAAATTATCTCTTGAATTTTGTATGAAGCGGAAATATATCATACTGATTTTAATTATTTCTGGACTAAAATATCGTATAAATGATATTGATTTTTTCTTGTCTCCATTAATTGATGATTTTAAATTTTTATAGGATGAAGGTATTAGTGTGTATGATTATTACAAAATAGAACATTTACAACTACCTGTAATGATTATATTCATTATAAATGTCTTTCCAACATATGAAAATTTGTCTAGATATAGTGTTGAGGGGCATAAATATTTTCCAATTTATTAATAACATACTTCATATTATCAAAAATAACATAAGAGAAAAATAGTATACATGGGTCATCAGAGGTTTTGATTTATGGATCACTATTATAGAAGATTAAAAAAGGAATTCAACAGGTCACATGATTTTGATATTACTCCAAAACCTTTGTCCACTTATTAGTATTTTGAGGGGGTGAAAAATATTGATGTCACATTTGAAAAGACACAAAAATATGGTGATTATAAAAATATTTGGAAGAAATGATCAATATTTTTTGAGCTTCTATATTAGATATATCATGAGGTCAAACATAACATTGATGTCATGCTTGTGGAGAAGAATATATTTGATAGTTTGATTGGAACATTATTATATATTAAATTAATGAATAAAGATGGATTTAATGTAATATTAGACATACTCCCATTGGGAATATGTTTAGAGTTAGATCTCAGTCCTAATGGAAAATGAATATCCCTATCTCTAGCTTATTATGCATTATCTAAGAGAGAGAAAATTAGTTTTTTTAGTGTCTCTATGGTATCAAAGTTCCTTGGGGTTATTCTTAACATTTAAAAAATTGTGTTATTAAAATATTTGAAGTTAACAGGCCTGAAATATCATGATTTTCACATCACGATGATACTACTTCTTCTATTTTTATTATATAAAATATTTCCTATCCATGTCAAAAATGAATATCATGAAGGTGTATTATTTTTAAAATTTATTTTTTAACAAAGTGATTGACTTGAATTCATTGAATAATTTGGATAATGATGCAATTTCTATAATTTTTGAATAGGAAATATATTTTCCTCTATCTTTTTTGGATATCATAGTTCATTTAATGGTTCATTTGGTGTGATAAATAAGGTTTTCTAGACCTGTATGTCTGCATTAGATGTATCCTTTTGAAAGTTATATGAAGATATTTAATGGATATGTTAAAAAAACTTATTAACCTTTTTTGAACCAAGGCTATTCTTTTCTGGAAATGGAGTATGTTTGTGTTTGTTTTCATCCCTCACATGGAAGATCATAGATTTTTCAAGGAAGGGGATCTTACGGTTCAAGATGAAAATAGTATTGAAGGTGGTGTCGTTTCCAAGTATTTACCAAATTTTTGGGTCCAAAATTTAAAGTATTACTTGAATCGTGAAAATTGGATTTCCTTCAAGGCCTTATTAAAATATGGAAAATTCATGAGTTTTATGAATATGGGATTCTCAAATTGTGTTTTGTGAAGGATCAAATAAAGTTAACGGAATGCTCTGCGACTATGATGAGAATCACGAACAGTGATGGTTTTTTCTGTGATTACGAGAATTGAAGCATCGAAAACGGTGATGGTGTTCTCTACAATTATGATAATTGGAGCATCACGAGTGTGTGATGTTTTGATGGAAGGCTTTGAGATAATGTCAAATCTCAATGGAGCTTCATGACTAAAGGAGCACCATGAAAATATTTTTAAGAGATCCGGAAAATATGCTAAAGGTGGTGGAGCATCGTGAATGGTTGAGACTAAAAATATGAATCTACCCCCACTTCATTGATATGAATTTTTTCAAGTAAAATCTAGAATCACTCTGATTTCATGAAGCCAGGGGAGCTCCATGAATCTGACATTCTATGCAAACTTGAGCATCATGAAAATACTAGTTTAGTTTTGAATGATGTCAATGCTCACGATAAAATGGTGATTCGCAGTGATGGGGTATTCCATGTTGAATTAATGATATTTTCAAAGTAATTTGGTTTCATGAAGTTTTTTAGCTTTTTAAACGGTTAAGCTTCATGAATGAGATTCAGGAAAGGCAGTTTTAAAACATCAATTTTTCAGTGATCAGTGCTTTCAGAGTGAATCAACTCAGGTCTATAGTGCAAGAAAATTATCATGCTAGATAGGGAAAAATACTTCAATTTCAATCCATTGAAGTGGCCTTCAAGTCGATAAACTGGGTTAGAATTATCTCAAATCAATGAGCTAGGGGAAGTCGGAGGAAGTGTTTTGAGGTATGTAGTGTGTTATGCCTAAAATATTGTAAAGGTAGTGTTTTTGGAACAAAATAACCATGTCTTTGTATTCCATAACTAGTGAAGATTAGTTGATTTAGGTATGACTGAAAATATGTTAGTGTATGCTCCTTGGAATATCTCTTAGTGGTTAACAAAGTAAAAATTTTGTGTTTTCCTTTTATGTGTGATTGTTTAAATTACTGCACATTCCCAATAGATAGGTTTAATAGGTTCCTACCAATATGGGAACAAGATTTTTCACTTTAGAAGAAAAATATGACACCCTAATTCACCCCTCCCCTCTCAGGGTGTTCCAGGTTCCTTCAAGTGGTATCATAACTAGGTTAGTTGTTGGTGTTAAATATATCCTTTTTTGGAATGGAAAATTCAGTTAATTTTAGGGGAGTCCCCCTATTTGATGGAAGAAACTTTTTTTATTTTGAAGAACATGATGAGATATAATCTAAGATCTCTTGAAATAGAAGTACTCTACTATTGTTCAAGGGGTTCAGGTCACTGATGTAATAGGACTTTCTATGACTGAAATAGATATAAAAATGATTTATGTGGATGTCAAAGCTTATAATTCCCTTAATACAACTCTATCTAATCAAATATATCTGAATTTTATGAGTTACACATCATCCAAGTCTATGTGAGAAAAACTTGAAACTATTTATGAAGGAAACAATAAAGTGAAGGAGGAAAAACTCTAAGTTTTTTATAACAGGTTTGATGATCTGAAGATTCATCTTGATAAAAATGAATATACCTTTTTCAATCGAATTACTGAAGTTGTAGGATCAATTTGAGGGCTTGGTGAATAAATCAAAGACTTTGACATTGTAAATAAAATATTGAGAATAATTCTACCTCTTTACAATCAAAAAGTTTCATCCCTTGAAGAAAGGGATCTTTCAAAACTTTATTTAGATAACCTTCTGAGAAGTTTGGTAGAATATGAAATGAGAGTTAAACCATAGGATGCAACAAGTTGTGTTAGAAAGGAGATGGAATTAAAATCCATGGGAAAACATGATTTTTCATAAGATTGTGTTAATGAATCTAATGAGTAAGATGAACTTATTTCTCTATTTTCTAAGAAATTCATGATATGAAAAGAGATATTTTAAGGGAGGCTACCCTTGGCATGTTTTCATTATAGTAGAGTTGGACACATTGCCTCTCAGTGTTCTAGGAAGTTCAAGGATGAATAAAGTGAAGTTAGAAACTTACAAAAGCCTCAAAAAATCTTTTCTCAAAAAGGAGACTTCAAATATAGAAATAAATTACTGAGAAAGGGATTTTATGTAAAGAAGAAGGTGATGAAATTTAATTTTTTGAGGAAGAAAAACTAGATTTGAAATATGGAACCCAAGAATCTATGATGGCTATATTTAAAAAATTAGATCCATAAAAAGATAAAGCTATATATAATTAGTTGATTTATGATTTTGATCTCAAGATAAAACTTTAGGATTCTCTTGTTGAGATTGAGAATCAAAGAAACATAAAAAAAATTGGATAAAAGTTGTAGAAGAGTCATTATAATATGTTGATCGACTGGAAGCTGAAATTTATCGACTGGAATAAGTAGTAAAAGAACATTCAACATATTTTGAAATATCATAATATATAGTAAAACTTAAGCTAAGAATTGAAGAATAGGAAAAGGTCATTAATGACCTTACATCCAGACTGGAGGAGAAGTCTAAGTCTGTTGAGAGTCTTGAATAAGAAGTTGTTACTCTTAGGAGTAAACTTGAAAGTGAATCAAATTCAAAAGAAACAAAGAAGAAAATACAGTTTGGAAGATTCTTAGATGCTGAGCTTCTAGAGAGAGCTAAATGGGGTTCTTATGGAGTAGAGAGGGTTTTGAATGATCAAAGATCCACATGCATGGGAAAAAATGGAATTGTTTGTGATTCTGAAACATCAAAGTTTGGAAATAATATAAACCAAAGAAAAGGGAAATCAAAAGTTGAATATATTGTAAAGTAAACTGAAGTCCTAATAAAGAGATCCTCAAATAAAACTGAAAGTAGAACTAAATCATATCCATAAGTTTCTCGAAATGATGGGAATTAAAACTATTTTCCTAAGGACAAATACATGGGTAAGAATAGAAATGATAAGAAATTTCCTCTTATGAAATGTCAATTTTGTGGATATTTGGTTTATACCTTGTCATACTATGAAGAGGAAAGGAGATATTTGAATAGGGAAGATCTAGAAAATAAACAAAGGATAAAGAATTCATATACTACTTATTATAGAAGAAATATTTTCTATGGATATTATTTTCATTGTTCTAACTTTGGACATAAATCTGTTTATTGCAGGTAAAGGAAAGGCATGAAAATACATACAGAACTCATATACAATCCAATACTTTCCAACCAGATGGTGTTTCTCTTACAAATAGGTTTTCTTCTCTAGAAGAAAATTCTGATTATGATGAACCCATGCACATGGAAAATATATTTTAAATTCCATATTTATCCTTCACTCAATCTAATATTTCATGAAAGTAAAATAAGAAAATAGATAAATCCAATATTGCAAAATTTTCCCTCAATGCTACCAAGAATAGTAGCACCTGTATTCTTGATAGTTTGTGTTCATCCCAATGAAGGTAATTGAAAACCTATTAACAAATGTTAAGAAAAGGGTTTATGGAACAGTAAGGTTCGGTAATGATGGTGCTTTGAAGATCAAAGGTGATGGAAGTATTGAAATGGCTAATGGTGATCTGAATAAAACTAAAGTTCTCTATATAGATGGTATGCTTCACAATATCCTAAGTTTGATTCAACTATGTGACTCAGGACTGATGGTTACATTTAATAAAAATGGGTGCACTATTAGAGGAAAGATAGGGAATTCTTTTATTAAATAATGAAGAACATATGGAAAATTATATCAGGTTGATAATAAAGATGATATTTACTACATGAAAGTTGAAGAAGAAAACAACTTGTGGCATCATAGGTTGGGTAACATTAATCAACAAGAAGTAGAAAATATATATAAGATAAAGATATTTCTGGATATCCCTAATCTGAAACGTGAATGGGAAAAGACTTTTAATACTTGCATACCAGGGAAGTTTGTCTGTAGTTCATATCATCCAAAGAATATTATGGAATAAAATCTTCTTTATCTCATCCATATAGATGTATGTGGTCTGATAAATGTTGTTGGAACATGTGAAGAAAGGTACTTCGTTATTTTCATTTATGATTATAGTATAATGACTTGTGTGATGGTTATACATAGGAAATGATAAGTGATTGATTTCATGAAAACGTATCGATGAATAGATAAGAATTATACTATATGAATAATAAAAGTTCTGTGGTCTAAAAATGGAGGGGAATATACATCCATTAAATTTGAAAATTACTAAGAGAAACATAGAATACAACATGAGGTGGTTGTTGTGAGAACCCCATGGAAAAATGGAGTTATTGAGGGTAGGAATCGATAGGTGAACAATATGGACAGAACTATTCTGATTGAGAGTCGTATCTCTCACCATTACTGGAAATAGGTTGTTCAAGATGCAGTTTATACTCAAAATTGAATAGGTATTTATATGGGTGAAACCAAGACACTATATGAGTTTTTGCATGGAAAGAAGCCCTCTTTGAAGTATTTTTATGTTTTAAGAAGTAAATGTTCCATTAGAAACAAATAAGGAAATTGAGGGAAGTATGGCGATGCTTCATATGAAGGAATATTTCTTGGATATTCAATGAATAAAAAATCCTACAAATGTTTAAATAACCATCTTGGAAGAATTTTGGAAAGTAGTGATGTTAATATCATTGAAGATAAAACCACAAATACCTTGGGGGATCTTATGCTGATGTGATTATAGATGAAGAAGATAGTGGACATGGAATATATTCAAATATAGAAGTGGAGGAAGGCATGAAAAACATTTAGAGGTCACAAAATGATGAGGATTCAGAAGGATAATCGGAAGAAGAAATAATAGCTCAATAAAATTCATCTAAACCTCATAGGAGCAATAGAATAACTGAAATTGATCAATCTAATATCATTGTGGATTGGAAATTACCCAAATATACAAGGATAATGAGTAATAATACATAGTCTAACTTCCTATCAATTTTGAAACCAACCTCGTTTGAATAAGTTGTGAAAGATGAATCATGGGTTAAATCCATGAATGAAGAACTTGATCAGATTGATAAGATCCAAACATGGGATCATGTTAATAGACCTTAAAACCACAATGTTATTGGAACCAAATGGATATTCAAAAAAATGATGATCATGTAAATGTGATCATAAACAAGGCATGCCTAGTGTTTAAAGGATATGAAAAGATTGAAGGAATTGATGTCAAAGAAACATTTGCTCCAGTGGTGAGACTGGAGTAAATCCGGATTTTCCTTGCTATGGTAATCTAAATAGGATATAAATTTTATCAAATGGATGTCAAAACCACTTTATTAAATGGATTTCTTTAATAATAAGTATACATTGAAAAAACAATTGGATTTTAGATTTGAAATGATGAAGTAAATGTTTGTAAATTAAAGGAGGGTCTTTATGGTCTAAAACAGGCATTGTGTGCTTGGTATTATCGATTGGATGCATATCTAAAGAGGATTCAATTCAAAATATGAGGTGTTGATTATAATCTTTATGTGAAAAAATCATAGGAAGATCAATTTATGGTGTTAGTGTATATATATGATATCATTTTTAGTAGTAGAAGGTAGGGATCAGTAGAAAAATTTTCTAATCACATGAAATCATAATTTTAAATGTCTATGATTGGTGAACTCACATATTTATTTGGGTTTTAAGTCATTCAGAAGAAGGATTACAGTTTCATTTTTCAGGTAAAATATGCAAGAGAATTGACTCCAAACCAATGCCCACTCCGATTACGGTTGGAACGAAACTTTGAAAGCATGAGGATGGGACTTCTATGGATCCCACCATATATAGGCAAATCATTGGAAGCTTATTATACTTGATTGCAACATGGCCAGATATCACCTTTACAACATGCTTAGAGTCCCGTTTTCAAAGCAATCTGAAGGAAGAACATATGGAAGCAGTTAAATGAATCATGATTTATATTCAAGGTACACTAAATTCTAGATTATTCTTTTATATGGGAAGATACAATGAGTTGTCATATTTTTTTGATGCTGAATGGGTTGGAGATGTGATTGATATAAATTCCCAAGTGGTGGATTGTTCTTTATTGGCAAGAAATGTGTGGGATGGTTGAGTAAGAAACAAGAAAGTACTTCTCATAGTACTTCAGAAGTAGAGTATATCTCTACTACAAAGGCTTGTACTCAGCTATTGTGGATTAAGCAACAAGTAACTGATATTGGTGATGTGGTGAAATAACCAATGGTGATTCATTGTAATAACAAGAGTGTGATTGATCTTACGAAGAATCCTATTTATCATTCTTGTATGAAACACATTGAAATCATATATCACTTCATTAAGGAAAAAATTGAACAAAGCATGATTAAAATACATCATGTTGGAACTGATGATCAAGTGTTTGACATACTGACCAAGCCATTATCATCACATGTGTTCAAGAAACATCAGTTGAACCTCAGTGTTCATATACCTCCTAGTGCATGAGTAGGTCAGAGATAATCCCCTCTCCCCATTTATGTTAACTGTTATAATATGTTTGTGGAAGTGATGCAAGTTTATAGGGGTGATACGATCCAGGGGGAGTGTTCTTTTGTGATCTTCAAGTTCAAATATAGGTTATTTTGGTTTATTTAAAATATGGTAGAAAATGTAGAAATTCAATTTTACTAAGCTGGAGAATGGGTTGCAAAGAATGAGTTGCAAAGGGGGAGAATGAGAATGGAGAAAACAATTCAGTGATATAAGTAAATAGTTAGAGCTTAGCTTGGGAATCTTTAAGCATTCCAATAAGCAAAGGGGGATGATGATAATGGAGAAAATAATTTGGCGATATGAGGAAATAGTTAGAGCTTAGCTTGTACATCTTTAATTATTTCAAGACATGATAACCTAATTCATACTTCTCATCGTGTTTTATACACTGATATTTTCTCCCAAAGACTTGTAGTGTTGTGTGTTTTGTTTCTCGTGTATCGGGTTTTGATTATAGTTGGTGCTTCATTGAATTTATCTATAGATTTCCAATAAACCCAAAGGGGGATATTGTTGGAACCAAGTCTATTCTTATCTATAAATGGAGTATGGTTTGTTTTTGTTTTCAATCCTCCCATGGAAGATCAGGGAGTTTGAAATAAAATGGATCTTATGGTTCAAGCTAAAAATAGTATTTAAGGTGGCATCATTTCCCAGTATTTTCCAAATTTTTGGGTCCAAAATTTGGAGGATGGATTGCATCGTGAAAAGTGGATTTCATTGAAGTCCTTATGAAGATATGGAAAAGGAATGAGTTTCACAAAGATAGGATTTGTGAATAGTGTTTCATGAAGGATCAAAGAAATTTGATGGAAAACTCCACAACTATGATGATTATCATGAATAGTGATGGTGTTCTCCATAGTTACAAGAATTGGAGCATCACGAATGGTGACAATGTTCTCCACAATTACAAGAATTGGAGCATTGTGAGTGCATGATGTTTTGATAGAAATCTTCATGACAACGTCAAATCTCAATGGAGATTCGTGACTGAAGGATCACCACGAAGATATTTTTTAGGGTACCCCCACTTCATTGATACAAATGTTTCCAAGGAAAATTCAGAATCACTCTGATTTTGTGAAGCCAGGAAAGCTCCTTGAATCTGACATTCTATGCGAGCTTAAGCATCATGAAAAACTAGTTTAGTCTTGACTGATGCCAATGCTTATGCGAAATAAGTTCTTTGCGATGATGGGGTATTCCACGTTGAATTGGTGATCTTTTCAAGGACATGTGGTTCTGTGAAGGAAGTTAGCTTCGCAAAGGAGATTTATGAAAGGTATTTTTAAAACATCAGTTTTTTAGTGATCAGTACTTTCAGAGTGCATCAACTCAAGTCTATGGTGAAACCAGACTCTCATGCTAGACAAGGACAAAGACTTTAATGTTAATCCATTGAATCAACCTTCAAATCGATAAACTAAGGTGGACTTCTCTCAAAACAGTGAACTAGGTGAGTTTATGGAAGTGTTTTGAGGGACGCAGTGTGTTATCCATAAAATCTTGTAAAGATGGTGTGCCAAGCATAGAGTGACTATTTTTGAACTTCTCTATTCCACAACTAGTAAAGATTAGTGGATTTAGTTATAACTGAAAATTCATCATCATATGCTCCTTAAACTATCCCTTAGTGGTCAACCTAGTAAAATTATTGTGTTTTCCTTCTGCATGTGATTGTTTAAATTACTACACATTACCAACAGATAGGTTTAATAGGTTCCTACCAATGTGGGAATAAGATATGTCACTTTAGAAGAAAAGGTTGACACCCTAATTCACCCCTCCCCTCTCAGGGTATCCTGGGGTCCTTCATACCTATAATCTCCATTGTTGAGAATTGTGTTTTTGAGGAGATTATATAGTTTTTTACAAGTTATTTTTATGTAGTGGAGCACATCGGTTTTCCTACATCTCACCATGAATGAGTTGATTATGGGGGAAAGGGAATTAGCGGCATGAAAGTAAAATCATTGGAAGGTGAAAAAATAAATTAGGTATATTTATACATATTATAACATTGCATATTAATTTGTTAAAACAATGTTATACAACAAATAAAGATATGTGGATTTTGAATGAGTATAAAAAAACTTTTTTTCATGATTTAAAGAGAATATGCATTGTAGATTGGATGCATCAGAAACATTGATATGGTTAGTGGGTGGCCAAAATTTAAATTTTATAACATGTTCTGGATATGAAATTAATGGTTATACAATTTGAATGAAAGATCAGGACAACAAAAGTGAAGTTTAGAATGGTAGGGTATTGGTGTTCGGAGATGCAATTCATTTTTTGAGTGTCAAAGAAAAAAACCCAATATCCTCATCAAGTGCATATTATGGATTCATTTAAGAAATATGGGACATTGATTACATTGATTTTCGAATTCCGTTATTTAACTGTGAATTAATTATTAGTAACAATAGTGTTAGAAATGATGAATTTGGTATAACACTAATTAATTTAAATAGATTGGAATACATAGTTAATCCTTTTATCATAGAAACACATGAAAAATAAGTATTCTATATTCATGATCCATCAAATATGTAGTGGTATATCATTTTACAAGGAAAAAATAGTATAAAGGTGAAGAGAAACTTGATTATGATTCTGATTTATGAGATATCGCAACTTTTATGCAAATATTAATAGAGAATATTGATGAGCATGTCATGGACATGGTTTGTCTCATACAGAATGATCATGAGGAAGGAATATGAGAAAAAAAACCTTTTGTGATTTTTTAATATTATAGGTAACATATATTTATTTTTTTCACTTTTATAAATTTGATAAAATTTTAGATATGTTAGTTTTATTTTTTTACTTAAAAAAAATATTATAATTAATGTATTAAATTTTTTGTTTGGATTAGTTTAGTTTTGTTTGTTTCATTTTTTAATTATTCAACTTTATATGTAACTGATGTGTTTTTATTAATTTTTACTTTATCTTTTTTTTTTGTTTTTTATTATTGTTTTCTTTTCTTTTTTGTATCTTTTTAAAAAAATTATTCAAATTTGTATGTAATAGTTGGATTTTTTTCCTTTATTTATGTCATTTCATCTACTTCTCATTAATGTTGTTAGAATTTTAGTTAACTAATTTAACAAATATGAATAAAAATATGTTTAGTTTAGTTTACTTTTTATTGGATCATTTTTCTTTTTTATTTATATTTATATTTAATAGTTGGATTTGTATATTTATGTACTAATTTTTAGTTACTTTGATTTGTTGGATAATGTCGAATTAAAAATCCAAGTCACCTAGAGCTTATGGGGAGGCTTTTACACAAACTTTTAATGAGCCTCCTCACCTTCTACACATGAGAAATCTACTTCTATAGGGGAAGAGAAGACTTCCAAGGTTGGTAAATGTGGTTACACATGTTTACCAAAATTATCAGTTGCCCATTGCCAGGACCAGAGGATATTAGTTGACTTTGATGATAATTATATTCTTAAGGGTCTAAATTCAAACTGATTTAAGGCTTTTGTTTCAATTAAATCTTAGTCCAAAGTTAGTATTTTTATTTTTTATTAGAAAAGGGTCGACAAAGAGACAATATCTCAATTATGGGTGACAATTTCAGTAAGCTCATTTTTTATTATTTCACTTATCATGAATTTTTTTTACTAGGTTTTTTTGTCTTCTTATCAGATGACATATGATATACTTGACACTAAAGAATTAGAGAAGAAATTTTTATCTTTGGATGTTATGAGATGATCATAATAGATTTTATTTTTTGGAGAAATACAAAATAAAAATACATTTGTTATATATCCTTATCTAGATAAAGATACATAGAAGATTTTTTTTGAAATTATATGGAAAGAATCATTTTTTTAAGTGCAATGTTTGATTTTAGAAGTTTTATTTATATTAATGACCATATTAATTATTATTTTTATTCTTAATTTACAACTGAGTGTAGGTTCTAGTAATAGTGGAAGTGTGTGATGGGTCATGCCCAACTTTTCTTTTTTTTCATGATTGATGATAAATCTGAGATTTACATAATAATGAACATAATTATCAACAAAATTGAATCAAAGAAAATAGACAAAGTATAGAACACCGGAACCAAGCGCAGGATCATCACATATTATATATAATTAATTTAATAAATTAAAGAATTACCTTGCATGAATTATTTCTTAATTGATGGATCTGACAACATATCTATGTTATACTATCATTTTTTTATATTAATCAAGATTATATTCCTTCTAGCGGTGATCTACATGTGTTCTAAAAATCTCTGAACATCATCGTAGGAATCTTCGAGTGCTATCACAACAGATCCTATCACTTGCATCATTCACCTATGATCTCCATGAAAATAGCTTCCAAAACATTCTCATTGATCTATCTAGCCTCAAGAGTGGAAGGTGTAGGAATATCACTCTATATTCTTAGGAGCATTCTTATATAATGGATCTCTCTAGGGCTTGATAGGATTCTTTGGATTCATTATGTGCAACAAACGAAATGAATTGGATCTATTAGAAAATAATATAATTGAGTTTCTATATTGCAAGGGTTTAGAAATAAATATTTGAACAAGTTCCCTTTAATATTTATTTAATCCCTAAGGAACCCCATGTTAATAATAATAATATTATTATTGTTATTTCTTAACATGCACTTAACTTTCAAATTAAATTAAATATTATTTAATCAAATAATATTCAATATATATTATTTCTCATCAGTCCATTTAAACTCAGTCTTCCATTCCTCCATAATATTTATCATTCCATAAATAATTTATATTTATTTATTAAATAAATATCACTACATTATTCTCTAATAAATTGATAAATATTATATTCACTAAATAAAAAATAAATATTTATTAAATATTCTGTTTACTTAATATTCTCTCAAATAACTGGTGATTGAATATATGTGATCAAGAAAACATGAATAATTATTAAACCACATGCGGTAATAATATTTATTCAACTTATTAAATAATAAATAATAATTTATTATTTAAATGAGATTCTAGATACACTTAGTGTGAGACCCTTTAGGCCTCTTTCTCAATTGAATTAGAAGAATAAGCCTAAAGTTCAAGGTTAGGTTATAGAAACACACTAAGGAACCCATATAGAAAGAATTTAATGTCATAATGAAATAATACCTCATACAAACACACACTATGTAATATAATTCTTTTATTGTGATTTCATTAATTAAGCAGCTTGCATGCTGGTTCCATCAACCTATGTGCTCGATGTCTCTTTCATTGAATTTCCAGAAATCAAAATTTCTCATTCAATACCATGGTCATGGATTTATTTAAGCTATATCATTTCCATCAAAGGGCCTAAGATATCAACTTTGGTTAAAGAACAAAATAGATAAATCATTTCTCACATTATCCATTAATGTAATATCACTCATGATGCACCCAATGTATCCTACATCACCATGAACATATCTCATCATGGTTTTCATCAATACATCAAATTACATGACTTATAATATTCATTAATAATGATCTTTAAGTCTAAGGATCAAAACACACATCCGTAGATAGGAACATCCAATGACACATATGAATGTATATTTCCCACAGCGGGTCTCATTCTCATGATATCCTATACTGGGTATTACCAAGGGTGTACATCAGGTGAAGGTGCCTAAAATTCCTATGAGTATCAACCTCTGATATTCTCTATCATTTGTGTCCCTCAAATGATATCATCCAACTATAGAACATTTCTTTAAGAATAGTGTCGTAGAACTTCTTGGTTCTCATCATATTGGGGAACTGATATAACCTTATAGTGAAACAGAAACTCTTAGGACATTATCACATACTATGTTATGTATAAGAAAAATCATGATTTGATAATGATTTTATTAATATTCAAAACCATAAATACAGGATATCATAAAGTACATAAAATTTGGCTCTAGGGTACTAACTCCAACAGACTTCCACTTGTACTAGAGCCAACTTCTAACAACCTTCAGTCTGCTAGCTCTCACATGATACACATGATTCTATTGAGATAGGACTTTAGTCAAGGTTTCCTCTATATTATCTTCTATGGGTACTCTTCTTACTACAACTTTACCCGTTTGGTAAAAATTTATCAAGATTTGATATTTCCAAAGTGTATGTTTTGTTCATTGGTGTAACCTTGGCTCTTTTGCAAGAGTCTCCACTATAGTATTATCATAATATAATGCGATAGGGTATTTACTATTAGGTAACACATCAAGTTCATGGACAAGGTTCCATATCCAAATGGATTCCTTTTATTCAGTATAAGCCTCTATATACTTGGAATCCACTATAGAATCACCAATAACTTGCTGATTTGAACTCTTTTATCTCACAGCCCCTCCATTGAGATAGAAAACATATCCTGAGTATGAATTCAAATAATTTTAATCTATTTGAAAAATAGAATCAGTATAACCCTTGATGAACAGCTCCTCATCTCCTCCATACACTAGGAACATATCCTTAGTTCTTCCCAAATACTTAAGGAAAGACTTAATAACAAACCAAATTTATTTTGTTGGATATGCTTGATATATTCATACCATGATTTATGCATGGGAAAAATCAAGTCTAGTAAATAACATGGCATACATGATTGATCGTATCACTAAAGCATGTGGGATATTACTTATTCTATCTTTCTCTTTTTGTATATGAGGAAACATTTTCTTAGAATGATGTAAACCATGTGACACTGGAACCAATACCCTCTTGGATTTTTTCATACTAAATATCTCTAGTATTTATTCAATATATGTACTTTAACTTAGTCTAAGCGACCTCTTGGATCTATCACAAATTATTTTTATCCCTAAAATATAGGCTACTTCACCTAATTCCTTCATGGTGAAACACTTGTTTAACTAGTCCTTAATAGACTGTAAGGCTGATATGTCATTTAAAATAAGTAATATTTCATCAACATATACTACTAGGATAAAAACTACATTCCCACTAAACCTCTTATAAACACATGTCTCACATTCACTATTAATAAACCAAAAATTTTTATAGCTCCATCGAATCAAATGTTCCATGACCTAGATTCTTTCTTTAATCCATAAATGTATCTAGAGAACTTGTAAATACTTTTAGAATCACCTAGAGTCACAAACCCTTCCAATTGTGTCATGTATACATATTCCTAAAGTTTCCCATTAAGGAATAAAATTTTGACATCCATTTATCAAATTTCATAGTCATGGTAAGATTCTATAGCAAGTAGAATTATGATGGAATTAAACATGGAAATTGGTGAAAAGGTTTCATCATAGTCAATTCCTTAACAATATTTAAACTATTTATCCACTTTCATTTCTTTATAGAAATTTACTTTATCTTCCATGTCCAGTTTTCTCTTGAATACCCATTTTCACCCTACAAGCTTTACATCAACTAGCGCATCAACCAAAACCCAAACTTGGTTCTGATACATGGAATCCATTTCAGAATTCATGGCTTCTTTCCATCTTACATCTTCTGAGATCTCTAATGCCTCTTTATAGAAGATAGGTTCATCATTTTCAACCAACAACGAGTCACCATCTTCGGTGACTAAAAAATAATTTATCTCTAGTTCTCTTACATCTTTAGTGCTCCTAAATAGTATTTGTTTTTTAGAAACTACTTCTTCCATGGGGTTTGTGGAATTTGTTCCAGTACCATCTCTTGTGTATCTTTAAGTATCAACTTCATCGAAGTCAATATTTCTCCCATTATCCCTTTTGAGGATGTGTTATCTCATAATAAAGATAGATTGTATGGTGACAATCACTTTCTTTTCTGATGGGTTTTATATGTAGTATCCCTTTGCTTCTTTTATATACCCTATAAAGATACACTTTATACCACAGGGTGCTATTTTTTTGCTTGATAAGGACTTAACAAACGCCTACCAAACCCATACACATATATGTGACAAAACTGGTTTTTTTCCACTCCATAACTCAAAGGGAATTATTTTTTTCACTTTAGTTGGTACTCGGTTTAATGTGTATGTCGCATTTTTTAATTCATATCCCCAAAAGAATAATTTAAGATCTATATGACTCATCATCAACCTTACCATGTCTAACAAGGTAAGGTTACTCCTTTCACTAACACCATTCCACTGTGTTTTATAACATGGAGTGAGTTGAGATATAATCCTAAACTCCCATATAAAGTTGATAAAATCATGGTTAAGATATTAACCACATTGATCCGGTCAAATCTTATTTATTTTCTTTCCAATTTGATTCTCTACTTAATTCTTAAATTCTTTGAATTTCTCAAATTACTCGGACTTATACCTCATCAAGTAGACATATGCATATCTACTCAAATCATCATTAAAAGTTATGAAGTAAGAATTTCCACCTCTAGCTTCTACTAGAAATGGTCCACACACATCAGTATGTACCAATCCTAGAAGCTCTATGGCCTTTCACCCTATCCACTAAGTGGTGGTTTGGTCATTTTTTCTTGTAAATAAGCATGAAATATTTCAAGTGGTTTTAGCTCCAAAGAGTCTAAATAACCACCTTGAAAGAGTTTTTTCAAACACTTATCATTTACATGACCAAGATGGTGATTCCATAGTTGTGTTTTATATGATTCATGTGAACATGATTCATTAACAATTGAAAATACTTGGTTTCCATAATTTAATACATAAAGGCCATTATTTAAATGTTTCATACCATAACTTATGTTGTCTTTATAAAAGAAACAACTTTTATTTCCAAACTTGAAAATAAACCCGTATGTATCCAGGAATGATACAGAAATTATGTTCTTGGTAACTATTGGTAGATAACAAAAATCCTTTAAAACCAAAATAATTCTTGTTGGAAATGAAGTGTGGTAGTCACCAATGGCTAGAGCAGCCAGCCTCACACCATTATCATCTCTCAAATACGCCTCTCCACTAGAAATCTTTTGGAATCTACTTGGTTCCTATATTTGGATACAGATGTGAGCACCACAATCTAGATATAATTCTCAATGTGTGGATATTGAAAGATTGCACTTGATAACAAATGTACTTTTAGCTTCCCCTTACATCTGGGTGCAGTTCTTCTTCCAGTGGAATTTATTTCCACATAAAAAAACATACTTCCTCCTTTTCCTTTCCCTGCCTCTATATCTTACTCTTCTTGGAAGGATGGAGCTTTAGACTTGTTATGAGTTTTGGTCCCCTTTTCCTTGTTCTTCCCTTTCTTTTTCACTATAAGGACCGCAGGTTTTTCACGCCCCATGTCCTTGTGCACTTAGATAATCAAAGTAAGAAGTCCCAAAAGACTATTATCAATATTACTCATATTGTTATTAACAATAAAACTAGAGAAGAACTTGGGAAGTGATGGAATTATGAGATATGTATGCAACTCATCTAGGAATTTAATCCCTAAGATGTCTAAGCATTCAATGTATCCAATAAGATTGACTACATGAGTCCCAACAGGTACAGACTCTCCAATATTAGTTGTAAACAGAGAATTGGAGATCTTGTATCTCTCTTGTCCCACCTTCTCTTGATAGAGATCCTAAAGATGAGACATCATGCTATATGCATCCATGTACTCATGTTTCTTCAAAAGCACATTAGTCATGGATGATAGCATAAAACACTGAACATCCATGGAATTGTTCAAATGTTTCTCATAGAGATTTAACTCTTCATTGCTAACCCCATTTCTAGGTGCATTAGGAATAAGTTCTTCCAGCACATATAATTTTCATTCATGGAGTAGGATAACGTGTAAGTGCCTTTTCCACTCTTAGAATTTTTTTTAGTGAGAAGGTTATCCTTCTCAAGTATGGATTGTAGTTATATGTTTGAAGTCATGTTATTATTGTTTCAACATATAATATGAGTGGAATTTTTGTACTTTGTCTAATAAAATTTAGACAAATAAATAAATATTATATTTATTAATCTCCCACTGGTTTATCAAAACCCAATATCCCTTACCATTGGCTTCGGAATATCATGTTTCTTGGACATTATAGTGGAAAATATCCATATTCCCCTTCTTGTTTCCCCAACTTTGTTTGGTCAAGAAACTTGAATAATTTTAGGTTGGCATTCCAATTTCCAACTACATTAACTCATAGTTTCTTGATCTGTTGAGTAGACCCCCCAATACTAAAAACATTAAATTGGATTTCCTTAACCATTGCCTCTTAGTTACACCAGGTCCTATTTTTGCAATCAACCCTTGATGTGAACTGAGTTAAGTCAACCCAAAACCTCATGTTAGAATTCCCTGATAATTGAAAGTACCCCAACTTTGGCCGGTCAAGCCCTTTGAGCTATGGTTAGATTTTAACTAAATTAGTGGGAGGTTATACTGACTTAATATATATAATTGAGTTATTTTATCTTTTATGCATAAATTTCCAATTATTATATTTATTAAATGATTGTTAATATTAATTAGATTTACTTAAGTGATTAACCATTTCTTAGATAATATTTATGCATAATCCAATTTATTTTAATTCTATCTTGCATGCTTGTAAATTCATTAATTCATGTGATCCTGAAAAAACATTCATTATGAAATAACCATGAAACTTGACAGAAGTAAAATAATAAAGCGGTATGATCATGAGCTTTGTTAATGGTTAGTTTATCTAGCTAATGATAAACTAACCATCGACCTAGGAGAAAAAACACTTTAAACCAATTAAGGTTTATGTTACTACTTTCCACTTGTCCACCTGTGTATCTCTCTTGGATTGGTTTCAACTTGTCTCCAAACTTGAACTGCCTCCATTATCTTGTGAGCTTCATCCATTACATATGCTTTTACTCACACAAAGGTGAGGGGAAAGGATTTTTACATAAAAGAAACCATGGTCATGCAAGACCTTACATAATAAGAGGAGAGAAGGCACACATGCCAGTAATTTAATTTAATAATAAATTAAATGAAACCAATCTCATAAAAAGTTATGGTATGTGATCATGATCATCCACACATAACTAATTACATATTTAATAAAACTAACATTAAATTCTTAATTGTTCTTATTTATGATAAATTTTGCTCGGATCAATTAATTATCATATTTAATTAATCAATTCTTTTTATCTTAATTCTAATCTGAATTTCCTTGAGATTCTCATCCATAAAAACTTTAAATAAATTAAATAAATTTATTTAAAATTAATTGTGTACATAAATATACCTTAGAGGCAACACGGTGAATACCTATCCAAATCTACTCAATATTTATTATAATTGTATATTGTTTAGTCTTATGGAATATGAAATACATGACTTATAACATGATTTCATGACGTGTTCTATCAACTTATTGATTACACTAATTACATGATTTTTCTGTCATGTGTTATGCTTTAATGCATGCAGAGTAATGACTGTAATACGACTCATACATGATATGCAGATTTGAACATTACATCAAAATTAATTAAACATTTATATATATATATATATATATATTAAAACCCTTCACATGGTTTGTCCTATCAACTTAATGACCACATGAAATCAAATGTCGATAAGGTTCACTCAGTATAATAAATTAATTTTAATTCTACATAATTTGGTATAAGTACACAACTTTTATAATCAAGCTACACATCTTGTACGTTTCTCACTATCTATTCGAGGAACACACCTAGGTACTCGACGTGTAAACCATGCCTTGGAAATTTGGATTACACGACGTGTATAAGGGCTACACGGAATGTGGTCTCTGAGTTACATGGTCACCAATCAAGTAGGTCATGTATGAAAATACACTGCCCATTTGTGACTTAAAGGACTATACTCTGTGTACGTGGGCTACACAGCGTGTACTCCAACTAACTGTGCACCAGGATGGATCGTTCAACATGCGGTGTAAGAAATTAAATGCAATGCGTGTATTCAATGCACATGGTTTGAATTAATTCTAAATTAATTTATGGTTCATTAAACACTAGTACACGATGTGTAAGTATAAGGCCCCAGCCTTAAACCTTACTTAATCTTGAGTTATTACAAGATTACACATTGAGGATCTTTTCGGGATTAGAGTTTTAGAGAATTAGATCATAAAACTTGCATTACATTCCACATATAAACAAAGTGGTTACATAAAGATAGTATTCTTCATTCCCATCAATGGAAACATATTTAAAATAAAACATGGATTATTTCTTGACACTTCCTTGACACTATCATCATATCATGTACCTTTCCCTTGACCTGTGAAAAACATTTCAAAAAAAACTTGGGATGAGCATAAAAAGCTCAGTAAGGGATATAAAAATATGGAAAGGAAACATGGGTACATATATACATAAGAATGAGATCATACTTTACCCATAAAACATAAGCATTTTAACATACCTCATCAAATCATGAATAAATCAAAGAAATCGTAAGAAATAAAGGTAACTTGAGGAATTTATAACATCCTTACGTAGGGAGTAACCCTCTTGGTTACGTTTGGAATACCCATCACAGTATATTCCCTAAAATCTCTTCGGAGAAACCTTAACGTTTCACTCCTTCGCGTTACCCAATGCATTGGAGAGCTATATCGGGCTCACCCGCCCTTAGTTTATCACGGAACCACCCATCTTCATAATAATTCCCAAGAACCTCAACATAATCGTATCACATAAAACATGTATAAAGGAAACATAACATTCCCACCTTTCAATCACAAGATATCAATACAACACATTGATATAAAAACATTATGAAAACCATTTTCGATACCAAAATAAAAGAAATGTAAAACATGGTATTTATTTTTCTTTTAAAAAGAAGGTATAGCTTGTATAGGAAGCCGAAACTCAAATAATGGTCATGACGGCGGAGAAGTCGTTGTCGTCGCATACGTACGACAAAAACATTCCCTTTTGTCGTTTAGTAAACACTTCGTATAAAAAAGATTCCTTTTGAATAATCATAAAATTCAAAGGGGTTTATACACCTTATAAAAGAAGGTTGTGTATAAAACAAAATATGCCTCAATGAAAGGAGATTGAGACGAAGTCTCATACCTCGGGTCCGACTTGACTCGGTCGTTCTTTAATCTCCTTTAAAAGTGTAACTCCTTTTGATTTGTGCCGAAAGGCTTCCTTTTAAAGGATTATGCCCAAAAGGAATCCTCTAGGATGAGGAGAGGGATGTGGAGAGACAAAATGGTCAGGGGTTGGCCAAGCCAAAGGCTTTGGGAGTGTGGGTAAGGAGGTAGAGGTGGGGGCCTTTTATAAGAGGGGAGGAGGGGCACTCTTGGAAAGTAAAGTTAAGTTACTTTATTTTAAAATGATTTTCGGATTCAAAAGGTCCAAAATTGATATAATTCTAGGATAAGGTGATAAGGCTTCGAAATCCACTCATCCAATTGGTTTTGGCCATGTGTAGGTTTTAGATTTTACATTATCTTTCCATTTTATTTAAATCGTTAAATAATGAGGTCATCGCTGCATCATCATGATGTCATGAATAATTTAATTTATTTAAAGTCTAAAAATTATAAAAAAAATACTATGATGTAGGAAATCTTTTTATCTTTCCAATGACTATTTATAATAAAAAATATGATCTTTATAACCCCATGTAAATATTTTTTTCGTAAAACATATTATGTTTGTGTCATTTTTACTTTTACATTAAATAAAAAGTTATTTATGTCATTTCCCAACCAAAGTAGATCCATGGGGTCCCCAAGTTGACTCATGGCTTTTCTTGGTCAGACATGACACAACCAATGAGGGTAGGACATGTGTCAAGCTCATCTCATTTTATTAAAGCATTATTTTTTCCTTAAACTACACTAATTACCACTAATCGCGATTAAAAACTTAATAAGTTACTATTCACCAAAAAAATTATTATAATCTCATTGAACCACATTTTACTTCTTAATGAAAACCATGTATGTCGGATTTTTGAAATTCAAAACACAATGATGGCAAAATTTCATTTAAACGGAAAATCAGTTTTTATAAGTACCACTTAGTGGTTTCACTATTCATCAAAAATTGATGTTTTTCAGAAAATTACCAAAAATTCACCCTAATCTATATTTGATATTCCGAATTCAAAAATGAAGTCTATTTTACAAAATTCAAAACATATAAGTCACATTGATTAATTTAATAATTAATTCCCGCTGTCAGAGCCAATAGCGTGTTTTTATAAAACAATAAGTATCAAAAGATTGACACCAGTTTAAGTCTAATTTCAAAGTGAAATTGATTCCAATGACCACCATTGGATTAAATGGTAAAAATATATTCAGATTACACATTAAGACCTTTTCAAAAGATAATCTAATCATATAAATAAATTAGATTAAGAAGCAGTTTTGATGTAAAATGCAGTATTTTTCACTATTCATTAAAAAATGTACATTGTCTGAAAAATACCAAAAATTTATCCAATGTAAAATTCAATGTCCCAATCATAATGAATATGTTTATTTTGACAAATATAGATTATAAAATTGTCAAAATATTGATTTAAAAATGGTTTTTCATCAAAAGGCAGTAAAACAATCTTTTAAAAATATTAGTGTATTCCATGCTTAAGATTGGATTTATTTTCATTTTAAGCCTCTAAAACACTATATAATTCATTAATAGACATAGATAAAAAATATCTATTATTCATTACTTACTTGGGATGTTACATCCTTCCCCCCTTTAGAAAATTGTGTCCCCGCAATTTATTTACTTATCAAATAAATGGGGGTACTTATCCCTCATTGCATTTTCAGATTCCCATGTTGCCTCTTCCATCATGTGGTTTTTCCACAAAACCTTTACCTACTTAATCACCTTATTCCGTAACACTTTCTCCTTGTGGTCAAGAATCTGGACCGGTTGTTCCTCATAAGATAGGTTCTCTTCCAGCTGAACTACCTCTGGACTCAAAACATGAGATGGATCTGGCATATACTTTCTCAACATCGAAACGTGAAAAACATTGTGTACCTGAGATAAACTCGGAGGTAAAGCCACCCGGTATGCAACTAATCCAACTCTCTCCAGAATTTCATATGGTCCAATAAACCTTGGACTCAGCTTTCCTTTCTTACCAAATCTCATCACACTTTTCCAAGGAGAAACCTTGAGAAAAACATGATCACCCACCTCGAAAGATAGATCCTTCCTCCGGTTATCCGCATAACTCTTCTGCCTGCTCTGACCTATTCTCATGTGCTTCTGAATCAGCTGAACTTTTTCTGCCATCTCTTCTACCAATTCTGGTCTCATCAACTTCCTTTCACCCACTTCATCCCAGAAAGCTGGAGTTCGACACCGCTTCCCATATAATGCCTGAAATGGTGCCATCTGTATACTGGAATGAAAACTGTTATTATATGAAAATTCAACCAAAGAAAGATGTTGGTCCCAACTTCCCTGAAAATCCATAGAGCAAGAACGTAGCATATCCTCCAATGTCTGAATTGTTCGTTCTGACTGCCCATCTGATTGAGGATGAAAATTTTTACTAAAATTTAATTCAGTACCCAACGACTTCTGAAGGCCTTTCCAAAAGTTAGAAGTGAACCTGGGATCACGATCAGATACAATGGAGAGAGGAACTCCATGTAACCTGACTATCTCTTTAAGATACAAATGGGAAAGTTGATCTAGGGAAAAAGTATCTCGTATAGCAAGGAAATGAGCAGATTTAGTCAAGCGATCAACAGTAACCCAGATTGCATTATTATCTCGAGATGTCTTCGGTAATCCCACAACAAAGTCCATGGATATATTCTCCTATTTCCACTCTGGCACTGGTAAAGGCTGAAGCATCCCTTTCGGTAACTGTCGCTCTGCTTTAACCTGCTGACAATTCAAACACTTCACAGTAAAATCAGCAATATCTCTTTTTATTTCATCCCACCAGTAATACTCCCACAGATCTCTGTACATCTTAGTAATGTCAGGATGAACTGAAAATGGAGAACTATGAGCTTTACATAACAACTCTCTCTTCAACTGTGAATCACAAGGCACACACAATCTCTTCCCAAATCTCAAAACGCAATCATTATCAATGTTGAATTCATGCAACTTACCTTTCTGAACCAGCTCTACCTTTTTCTGCAACTCACTGTCTTGCTTCTGTGCTTGCTTGATTCTATATGATAGAGATGATCTCACTGATACCTGAAACAAAATAGAAGAACTTCCTGCACCCACAACTTCTATGTCAAAGTTCATCAAATCCTTAACCAAAGGATCATGTTCCAAATGCAACATTGCTAATGAAGCATTACTTTTTCGACTCAAAGCATTAGCCACTTTATTTGTTTTTCCCAGATGGTGATAAATTGTACAATCATAATCCTTGATTAATTCTAACCATCTTCTTTGTCTCATGTTCAATTATTTCTGAGTGAATATATACTTTAAACATTTGTGATCAGTATATATTTCACATTTTACTCCATACAAATGATGCCTCCAAATTTTTAAAGCAAAAACAACAGCAGCTAATTCCAAATCATGTGTAGGGTAATTTACCTCATAAGTTTTCAACTGTCGTGAAGCATAATCAATTACCTGATCATTCTGCATTAGGACGCAACCAAGTCCTTTCAATGAAACATCACTGTATGTAACAAACTCACCATTCCTGGAAGGTAGTGCCAAAACTGGAGCATTCACCAATCCTCTTTTCAATTCCTGATACAACTTCATTTGATGGCCCGACACCTATTGAAGTAGTTGAAAAGGATTTCACCACCCCTTTCTGCTTGTAGTCTAACTGCTTCCCATCACTCAAGATCTTTGTCGGACACTCATTTGCATAGTGACCCATCTCATTGCACTTAAAACATTTCACTAACTGTAAATCAAATTTGGTCTTACCTTCACCATGATATTTTTCAGTGCAATCACGAGCCTTATGTCCCATCTTACGACATCGGTAGCACTTTCCAGAATTCAGAAGACATTCCCCAGCATGCCTTTTTCCACATTTATCACAAACTGGAAACTTAGTTTTCTTACCATCAGACTTTTTTGAAGAATTATTACCTTTCTCCTGCCACCTCGGTCTCTTCTTCTGTTGGTTGTTATAGAACACTTAATCATCGGCAAACTCCATTTCCACCTTCTCAGCACATCGAACAAGCTTTTCATAACTTTTAATCTCACGAGAAGCTAATGCCCTTTGATATTTTGGCTTTAATCCTGAGTAAAAATGATTGATTTTACTATCAAGGTCTCGGATAAAATTTGGAGCATACCTTGCCAATCGAGTGAACCTTTCTTCATAGGTAGCCACTGAGTCTTCCTCTTGCCTCAATTCCAAGAATTTCTTTTCCATCCGAAGTCGAACAGCCTTAGGAAAATACTTCTCAAGAAACATACCTTTGAATTTGTCCCAGTCAAGAGCATCAATCTCATCAGCGTCCCTGATATTTTTAACCACAAACCACCACTGATCTGCCTCACCCTTCAAACGGTAAATAGAAAGACTAACCTTTTGATTGTCTGAACACCCCATGACATCAAAAATCTTCTCCAGTGCTTTAATCCACCCTTCAGCTAGCACAGGGTCAGATGATCCTCTGAATGATAGGGGATGTTGCCTCATGAAATATTCCACAACTGACATGTTCCTCTGCGGTTGATCTGGCTGATCTCGTGTATGGATACCACCGCCAGTTATCGCTTGAGTCAACTGCGCCATTACTACAACAAACTGGTCAGTTCCAATTCCGACCATCTCAGGATGCTGATTCGGAAGGTTATTTCCTTCTGTATGTCTTCCTAGCACTGCTTCCCTGTTTCCTCTGCGGAAAACCATTCTGAACAAACATGTCTTAGATGAAGCAACATGGTAATCTTCAAATGCTATATCATTTCAATTTGACCCAAAAAAATATTTTTGGATAATCATTTAATAGAATTCTAACTCCTAAAGTTATCTAAACCGACCTTTGATACCAACTATAAGGCCCCATCCTTAAACCTTACTTAATCTTGAGTTATTACAAGATTACACATTGAGGATCTTTTCGGGTTTAGAGTTTTAGAGAATTAGATCATAAAACTTGCATTACATTCCACATATAAACAAAGTGGTTACATAAAGATAGTATTATTCATTCCCATCAATGGAAACATATTTAAAATAAAACATGGATTATTTCTTGACACTATCATCATATCATGTACCTTTCCCTTGACCTGTGAAAAACATTTCAAAAAAAAACTTGGGATGAGCATAAAAAGCTCAGTAAGGGATATAAAAATATGGAAAGGAAACATGGGTACATATATACATAAGAATGAGATCATACTTTACCCATAAAACATAAGCATTTTAACATACCTCATCAAATCATGAATAAATTATAGAAATCATAAGACATAAAGGTAACTTGAGGCATTTATAACATCCTTACGTAGGGAGTAACCCTCTTGATTACGTTTGGAATACCCATCACAATATATTCCCTAAAATCTCTTCGGAGAAACCTTAACGTTTCACTCCTTCGTGTTACCCAATGCATTGGAGAGCTATATCGGGCTCACCCGCCCTTAGTTTATCACGGAACCACCCGTCTTCATAATAATGCCCAAGAACCTCAACATAATCGTATCACATAAAACATGCATAAAGGAAACATAACATTCCCACCTTTCAATCACAAGATATCAATACAACACATTGATATAAAAACATTATGAAAACCATTTTCGATACCAAAATAAAAGAAATGTAAAACATGGTATTTATTTTTCTTTTAAAAAGAAGGTATATCTTGTAGAAGAATCCGAAACTCAAATAACGGTCATGACGGCAGAGAAGTCGTTGTCGCCGCATACGTACGACAAAAACATTCCCTTTTGTCGTTTAGTAAACGCTTCGTATAAAAAAGATTCTTTTTGAATAATCGTAAAAGTCAAAGGGGTTTATACACCGTATAAAAGAAGGTTGTGTATAAAACAAAATATGACTCAATGAAAGGAGATTAAGACGAAGTCTCATACCTTGGGTCCGACTTGACTCGGTCGTTCTTTAATCTCCTTTAAAAGTGTAACTCCTTTTGATTTGAGCCTAAAGGCTTCCTTTGAAAGGATTCTGCCCAAAAAGAATCCTCTAGGATGAGGAGAGGGATGTGGAGAGACAAAATGGGCAGGGGTTGGCCGAGCCAAAGGCTTTGGGAGTGTGGGTAAGGAGGTAGAGGTGGGGGCCTTTTATAAGAGGGGAGGAGGGGCACTGTTGGAAAGTAAAGTTAAGTTACTTTATTTTAAAATGATTTTCGGATTCAAAAGGTCTCACATTGATATAATTCGAGGATAAGGTGATAAGGCTTCTAAATCCACTCATCCAATTGGTTTTGGCCATGTGTAGGTTTTAGATTTTACATTATCTTCCCATTTTATTTAAATCGTTAAATAATGAGGTCATCACTGCATCATCATGATGTCATAAATAATTTAATTTATTTAAAGTCTAAAAATTATAAAAAAAATACTATGATGTAGGAAATCGTTTTAGCTTTCCAATGACTATTTATAGTCAAAAATCTGATCTTTATAACCCCATGTAAAAATTGTTTTCGTAAAACATATTATGTTTGTGTCATTTTTACTTTTACATTAAATAAAAAGTTATTTATGTCATTTCCCAACCAAAGTGGATCCATGGGGTCCCCAAGTTGACTCATGGCTTGTCTTGATCGGCCATGACACAACCAATGAGGGTAGGACATGTGTCAAGCTCATCTCATTTTATTAAAGCATTATTTTTCCCTTAAACTACACTAATTACCACTAATCGCGATTAAAAACTTAATAAGTTACTATTCACCAAAAAATTATTATAATATCATTGAACCACATTTTACTTCTTAATGAAAACCATGTATGTCGGATTTTTTAAATTCAAAACACAATGATGGAAAAATTTCATTTAAACGGAAAATCAGTTTTTATAAGTACCACTTAGTGGTTTCACTATTCATCAAAAATTGAAGTTTTTCAGAAAATTACCAAAAAATCACCCTACGCTATATTTGATATTCCGAATTCAAAAATGAAGTCTATTTTACAAAATTCAAAACATATAAGTCACATTAATTAATTTAATAATTAATTCCCGCTGTCAGAGCAAATAGCGTGTTTTTATAAAATAATAAGTATCAAAAGATTGACACCAGTTTAAGTCTAATTTCAAAGTAAAATTGATTCCAATGACCACCATTGGATTAAATGGTAAAAATATATTCAGATTACACATTAAGACCAATTCAAAAGATAATCTAATCATATAAATAAATTAGATTAAGAAGCAGTTTTGATGTAAAATGCAGTATTTTTCACTATTCAATAAAAAAATGTACATTGTCTGAAAAATACAAAAAATTTATCCAATGTAAAATTCAATGTCCCAATCATAATGAATATGTTTATTTTGACAAATATAGATTATAAAATTGTCAAAATATTGATTTAAAAATGGTTTGTCATCAAAAGGCAGTAAAACAATCTTTTAAAAATATTAGTGTATTCCATTCTTAAGATTGGATTTATTTTCATTTTAAGCCTCTAAAACACTATCTAATTCATTAATAGAAATAGATAAAAAATATCTATTATTCATTACTTACTTGGGATGTTACAGTAAGTTTGGTTACACGATGTTTGCTCTTATGTTATCTGTCTAGAATCCTTGGCACCTTCGAATGAGTTCTTCAATTTTATTTCATTCATAAAATTAATTGATTTGATTGGATCTACGATAAAAAAAAGTTGAATAAGTATATATCACAATCCAATTTAAAGAAATACTAAACTTGAATTGAAAACTAAATCACAAATGCATAAATCAATCAATGATCTTTAAAAAATTATAAATAATTATGTGACCCCTTTTATACCACTTGTAGGTTTTGAGTGCAGTGGAAGCATATGATGGGTCATGCCCAACTATTCTTTTTTTCATGATTAATAACCAATCTGAGATTTACATGATGATAAACACCATGATCAATGGAATTGAATCAAAAAAAAGGATGGAACATCGGAACCAAGTGCAGGATCGTCGCATATTATTTATAATTAATTTAATCAATTAAATAATTGCTTTGCATGAATTATTTCTTCATTGATGGGTCTTATAATAGATCTAAAGTGTACCATCATTGTTTTGTAGGAATCAAAAACAGATTCCCTTTAGCAATGATCTGCATGTGTTCCACAAATCTTCAAACATCACCGTAGGAATCTCCAGATGCTATCACAGCAGATCCTATCGCTTGTGTTGTTCACCTTTGATCACCATGAGAATTATTTCCAAAGAGTTATCTTTTATCTCTCTATAATTGAGATTAGGAGTTGAAGGAAGATCTCTCTCTATTATTGGGAGTATTCTTAGAGAAGGGAGCTCTCTTGGGCTTGAGAGGATTCTTTATATTCGTTGAGTACAACAAACGAAATGAATTGACTCTCTTAGAAAATAATAGAATTGGGTTTATATATCACTAGAGTTTAAAAATAATTATTTTTACAAGTTCCCTTTAATATTTATTTAATCCCTATGGAACCACATGTCAATAATAATAATAATAATAATATTTCTTGGCGTGTGCTTAACATGCGAATTAAATTAAATATTATTTAATCAAATAATATTAAATATATATTATTTCTCATCGGACCATTTATATTGGGTCCTCCATTCCTCCATAATATTTATTAGGGCTTGAATAATGTTTATTTATTTATTAAATAAATATCAATTCATTATTCGCCAATAAATAGATAAATATTATATTCACTAAATAACAAATAAATATTTATTAAATATTCTATTCACATAATATTCTCTCGAATAAACGATAATGAAATATATGTGATCAAGAAAATATGGATAATTATTAAAGCATGTGTGGGAATAATATTTATTCAACTTGTTAAATAATAAATAGTAATATATTATTTAACTGAGATTCTAGATACACTTAGTGTGTGACCCTCTAGACCTCTTTCTCAGTGGCATTAGGTGAAGCAGCCTAAAATCCAAGGTTAGCGTTTAGCAATACATCAAGGCACCCATAGAGAAATAAGTTAATGCTGCAAGGATAGAATACCTCATACGTATTCTATCTATGTAATATAATTCTTTTATCATGATATCTCTAATCAAGTAGGTTGTATGTCGGTGTCATCAACCTATGTGCTCAATGTCTCTTTCTTTGACTTTTTGGAAATTGAACTTTCTCACTCAACACCATGGCCATAAATTTGTTTAGGCTATATCATTTCCATTAAAGGGCCTGAGATATCAACTTTTGTTAAAAAATGGAAGGGATAAATCCTTTCTTGCATTATTCATTAATGCAATATCACTCGTGACACACCCACTGTATCCTACCTCACCGTGAATATATGTCATCATGATTTTCATCAATACATCAAAGTACATGACGTATAATATTCATTAATAATAATATTATTAAAGTCTAAGGATCAATACACACATCTGTAGATAGGAACATCCAATAACACATATAAATGTGTATTTCCTACTAGCGGATCTTATTCTCATAATATCCTAAAATAGATATTACCAAGGGTGTACGTCATGAGAAGGTTCCTCAAAGTCCTATGATTCTTCACCCCAGATAGCCAGTATCATTTTTGTACCATAAATGATATCATCCGGCTATATAAAATTTATTTAATAACAGTGTTGTACCACTTATGGTTTCTCGTCGTAGAGGGGAACTACTATGACCTTTTAGTGCAACAACTACTCTTAGGATATTATCACATACTATGTTACGTAGAAAAATAATAATGATGTGATAAGGAGTTTATTACTATTCAAAACCATGAATATAGGATATCATAAAGTGCACAGAAGTTGGTTCTAGGGAACCAACTCCAGCAATAAGGATATATCATCAGGAGATTCAATCAAAAAATGTATACCATCCATACTTTATCTCATGGGGTATATACATTATTGGAAGAACAAATGATGGATGAAAAAATTCATAAGTTGAGAGCTGAGACTTCTAGCTCTGCATAGCCCAATCGTCCCCCCCAGCTATACATGAAAAATGGAAAGGGTCTGGATGAGAAAAAAGGGTCAATATCTTATGGAAGATTCAAGTGATGTAGTTGAGAGTATTGTAAGTTATTTAATTTATTTATGGTATTTATGTTAATTAAAATCTTGATATGTTGTGATTCACTAGTGAATTTTTTAAATGTTCGATACAGGAATCCCTTGGGGAGTAGATCACACAGGGGACCTTCATACCTAAGGGTAGGAATGATATTTTAGTTATTGCATTGGTAAATCTCGAACTCCCAATTCACGCACGAGGATACGCAATATGTGTACCAATAAAAAAAGTGTTTGTTCATTGTGCATAATCTTCAAAGGAGGATGTATATGAAAGGAAAATAGAAGCTTTGGAAGCTAAAGTTAAAGATATGGGTGAGATGATAGAGGATAGGATCAGAGCTTTGGTACGGTTGATGTTTTCAGACATGAAAGAATATTTTCAGGCTATATATTTCACTCCTACATCTCATCCTGCAGATCTCACTCCTCCACCTCAACCTGAGATCCCACTCCTCCACCTCCTCCTCCACAACTTCTCATTTATTGTGAGTTATATGTTAAGGATCACCAACATCATATTGTTTCGTATGAGATTGTATATTATATTGGGGATACCATTCATCATCAAATGATAGATATAGAGTAGCTTAGGGTCACTATACATGATATTGTTGATAGATCGGAAAGAGTACTATTTCCTACAGATGAGGACGCTACAATTGCACAAAGTATCATCCCAGTTTTCCCATCTAGACTTTTCCGAAAAATTACTACTAAGGTATGTATAGATTATATCCTTTATTTCATAGTGGTGTTAAATTTGTTTTAAAATTTAAAAAGTTATATATTTACCTATTTTTTTATAGAAATACTTTAAATGTAAAGACATGTTGTATAGACACCAACAAGTAAAAGATTTTATGACTTCAGATACTGCTTCTTCTGCACTTGATAGATTATCGGGATATTCATCTATGTTGTTGAAATCTTATGAGATTCCAATGGATGCTAACATTTATGGGTGTCAACTGTCTGTAATGATTTTAAATAGAGATATCATGGAGCTTGTAATTGAAGATTTTTTGAGCATCAATGTGATGCGAGTCTTTTTCACGTAAGTCGATTATCATATATCTTCCATTTATTTTAAATTATTGAAACTTAACACTTTTGTTTGTTTTATATTAGGTATCTTTATACAATTTGTATTCAACATGATGTTACATCAGTATATGGATTTTTAGACCCACAATATATTTCACCAATAGCAATAACAATGAAAAATTAAGAAAGAATAGCATATATTGTCGAAATATTTCAAAATAATGAAATTTAGTGTTGGATGCTTCCTTATCTTGAAGGGTATGAAACATATATTTCTTAAAGTGTTATTTCTCTTAACTGACTAACCAATCACATTATATTTTTTTATATTATTGGTTATTAGATGTTAGGTGTTTTTGTCCAAGAGATAAGATAACTTACTAGTTATGTTATATACATAGTGATGTGTGAAAAAATAGCAAAGTATTAAACACATAAGTTTGGTTATTTGAATACTTGTATATTATAACAGCTTTTAATTTTTTTTTCATACATATCATTTTGAAATAGGGCATGTTTAGAGACAATAGGAAAAGGAGCACAGACATCAAATATGTAAAAGCAAAGGTGACTTCTCATTTATAATTACTATATTTTGGTTGCAAGTAATTAAAATGTTTTTTTAATTAAAAATTTATTTTGGAATAGAATTTTCATCATCAAGAAGGAATAAAGGAATATGGATATTATGTTTTAAGGTTTATTTTTGAAATTGTTTCAACAATTACAGTTACAAAATTCCATGTTGTTAGATTTTATTATAAACTTTCATTTAATTTATCTTATAATTATATTGAGGATACAAGTTAAATGCTTTCTTTTTAATTTGTATATTTTTAATGTCTCTCGCCCTTATAATGTACAGGAGATTAATCACTTACAAATAGAATGGGAAGAATATTTCACAAGTTTGATTGGGTTTTAGTTTATTTTTAATATATATTGTATAGTCTAAATTTCAAATTGTAAATTTAAATTTTAATTGAATGTAAGGCTATTTTCTGGCTGTTGTGCTTATGTTTTTTTTCCTAGTTATGTTGTCATACTACTAGGCACATATTTATCATTTTAATTTTACAGAAAATATTTTCCATGTCGGTTATTTCATAACTAATGTGAAAAATGTCAAAAAGTTGGTTTTTCATGTCGGCTTTGGTATAACCGACGTGAAAACCCAAGCTATTAATATAGATTTAATGTAGTTTCCATATCAATTTTCTAAAAACCAATGTGAAAAAAGTATTTATTACGTTGGTTTTTATTAATCGGTGTGAAAAACGTATTTACAATGTTGCCTACAATCATGTCGTGAGGTAACCGAACTTAAAAACAAAGAAAAAGTGATTTAAAAAACCCTTTTTTGCACTAGTGACTTCTTCATGCTTCCTTTCGTCTGGAACATCCACAAAACTTCTCTGTCTAATGAATTGGAACACCTCTGTCTGATTCTTCTTCATAAAAACTCCTTTGTCCGGTGATCTTCACATGTTTCTTTTGTTCAGAGCTTTTTGAGTTCCTTTGTCCAAAACTCTCAAGGTTTCTTTGTTCGATGACTCTTGGGAAAACTCTGTCCAGAAAAACTCATGTTCTTGCAATTCCTTTTGTTGAACAAACTCAACAAAGCATGATGTCCCTTTGAGTACTTATAATAAACATGATGTTTGATGATTTGAAGAATAACAAAGCATTGCATGATGTCCCTTTTGTCCCTTTGATGATTTGATGCCCCTTTAAATACTTTCGAACAAACAACTTGTCTCGTCTTTCGTCTAACCACCTTGGTTCGATAAAGGCATATTTATTCATTCAATACAAGAGAGATTGTGCTTTTGTCTGGAACACTCCATCTAGAAACATCAAAAAGAAGGCTCAACTTTGTTGAGTGATTTATGTACATACAACAAAAGACAACACCCAACCTTATTCTTGTTGACCATATACTTTCTCAGTTCAACAGCTCAAAAACCTCTTGGTCTCAACATGATTGAACTAGGTAAAATCTTAATCAGGCAACACTTTGATTCACCCCCACCCCCTCCAAGGTGCATGCATTCAATTTGGTCCCAATAATATATAATATTTTTGTTAATTTTGTAATAAAATATAATTATTTATACTTAAAATAATATGATTAATTACATAAAGGCTTTTAAATATTTATATATTATTATTTTATATAAAAAATTATGAATTATATTTTAAAAATATCATTAATTAACATAAATAGTATATATATCTATACACACACACATAGAGAGATATATTATTTTATATTAATTATTTATATATGCAATAAATAATGAAATATAATTTATAATACATGTATTCAAAGTTAAATTTAAATTAATTCATTTAAAAGTTAGAGTTATATATTATTTTTTGAACATATATTTACACACGATCGTATTCAAATATTAATATTGATTATATAATAATACTCCAAATATAATCATTGACGTGTGTGTATATACACACACAATATATGTATGGTGCGATATGAAGGATATCAGTCACGATGAAACCAAACTCTCTATGTGTGTGTACTTTTTTATCAGGACTAAAATGAGCATAGATAAATGTTGTTTTTATCAGCGCTAATGGAAAGCGCCGATAATGATCACTGCTTATTTTTCTCAATTACATGGTAGCAAGTGCAAAGAAATGATTTTTCTAGCATTGAAAAAAGACTTATGTTTATAATGGATGTCAACGACTTCATATGTGAACATTGGAACAAGATCATTGAACATTAAATTCATAAAATATGTCAATGATATCTTTAAAAAAACACGAATCATAATATTTCTCATGTCAAGTTTGCGACTTATAATTCTTCAAAAAAAAACTTTTAAAATAGATTATTCCTTAGTAATATACAATGTTTAACATTATCTATTAATTTGAACATTTTCTGCAAGGAGAAATCTTACACTGATTCAAACAAATCCACTTCAATGACAAATAGGTTCGGTAACGTGAAAATGTATAAGCAAATAATAGAGTTTAAATGCAATAAATATTTTTAATCTGAAATTGATAATTAATATAATCTTACTTGTGATAAAAGTGAGGATTGACAAAGCATAAGTAAAAGGTGGCCACGAAAAATACCTGAAAGAAACAAATGAAAATGAAATTCTAAATAAATATTTAGTTTTTCAAACAAAAAAAATATGCATAACAATGTTTGTGTGTGCCACATATATATATATAAACTTTTGGGTGTCACCATGACGTGAATTCTGAGAGCATGTTCGAATTTCATACGTCTTTTTTTAATTCTATATATTGGTCAGTCGTTACATTTGGTTAAAAAGGTTGAGATATCCGAATCGTGACCCGTTTTTTTTTAATAAAACTCTAACTCTAATTCTAACTCCTGTTTATTTTTTAAACCTCTATTATATTTTTACCTATCCATTTAACTACCATAACTCATTTAATTACCTAATTAAAAATTCAAATATTTAAATTTTATTTATAAAACTAGAATAAACATATCAAAAAATTAAGAAAATATATTTTGTAATTGTACTTTATTTAATAACATATACTCAATCAATTCAAATTTAAATTTCAATTATAAATATAACCTAACCTAGTCTGTTTATTAATCGGATTTTCAATCTGATATCTTAATCCTATAAATGCAAGTTTAACTATTTCAATCCTTTTTAACTTAGATAAGATAGTGCAGGATATCCGGTTAAGGAGTGCCCAATCGTGAACGGTTCGGCCAATATGTTATCTTAGATTGCCCCCACGCTGGAAGGGCTATCATCCTTTACACGCACCTCACTGCCCAAAAACAAGGACACCTACCCTCCACCCCACCCACCCTTCAAATGAGCTGTCTAATCATTTCCTCCACTAACCTGATTTCCTTTAATCTATTTTACTTTATTTATTACTGTATGCGCCCAACTTAATCATTTTTTTGAGGACATTCGTTTTTTAAGTGTCCAATCAATATGTCACTATTGGATTTTTTTAGCCCAATTTAAATGGTTTTTAGGGTAATTGGGCACTATGATAGATGATAAAGTGTCACCACTTAAAGGTAGGAGGTACAATAATATTTATAGGCAGCCAAATTGGATTCCTTATTGTCTCAATTCGGTATGTTATAAAAATCATAAGATATAATTTAGAATAAAAGAATGTGTTCATCATAAATATTTATAATTGAAGTTATAGGTAGTAATATTGCAATCATATAACAAGAGATTTGAGAAATACATTGAGATAATGCAAGTAATGAGAGTGAAACATAAGGTATCCGGGTAGGGTCAATGTTGGAGAGCAATGGGAGTGGGGGCAAAGGGAATAAATAGAGAGGCAATAAGAAAAAGGGTGATGGGGACAAGGCTGCACGAACGGCCATATGTGGACGGAATTGCCCCCATGCCATTATCAGTGCAATATCGAGTTGATTTCGGTTTTGGGAGGAGTCAAATCTGTCACGTTTCGAATGTCAAAAATGTATTTAAATATGTACTTATAAATATATATTTATGATTATAATTATAAAAAATATATTTATAAACAGTTATTTATATAATAATTATATTAAATATATATTTATAAAAATACATTTATATATAAATATTTATTTATAAATTTATTTTAATGAATATATTCATAATTTAATATTTGTAAATATTTCTAAAAATAGATTCATAAATATATGTGTGCGCGCGCGTGTAATTATATTTATAAATACATATTTACAATTATTTTATATATTTATAACTATGTGTATATATATATTTTCAACAAGCTGGGGTCTAAGCTTATTTATTAAAGTATTAAAAACATAACACAGAAGGATGTAGTCATCATAGGAAGGCGTCACAAGGAACGAGAGACTCTTTCTCTTAAAATGACGATTAGGGTTCTGATTTCATGGCTTGATCTTGATTGTGCTAGAGCACGATGTAGCTGCGGCTTCCGGTGTCAACGAAGCGGGCAAGCAACAGGATGAGGCAGTGACGAGGTGCGGGCATCGTCGATGGATGAGGCAATGCCGACCGCAGAAAAAAGTGCAGGCGGCAGAGGTCGTCGTTGACGAACAAGGTGCAGGAGGTGCAGATGGCCCTTTGGACCTGATGAAGTGGGTCTTTGGGCCTCTTTATAATAAGGTATGCGGACCTATGATATATGAATAAATAAGAGTTTGATGGATGAGTTATCCCTTGAGATGCTATGACACGCCCTTCCGGTCTGGGGGTGTGAAGTGTGTGTGGTTTGTTGTAATTTTACTCTCAATATTACACACATACACATGTATATACTTATATAATTATAAATATATATTTATAGATGAAAATGTATTTATATTTTTATAGTTATAAATATTTATTTATAAATATATTTTCATGTATAAATATATAAATACGTATTCATAAATATATTTATAAATATATTTAAATAATTGTAAAATGTATTTATAAATATAATTATAAATATCTAATTATAATTACAATTATAAATAAATATATCTATATAATCAAAAATATGTTATATAAATATATTTTTATAAATACATTCATGAATAAATATTTGTAAATATGTTTCATGTTCGGGAACCCCAAAATTGGGTTCAGACTAGGTTCAGGTTATTAAAATATTACCTGAACCTACCCAGATGATTAATCATGTAATAATTTAAAATGTAATATGGGTGTGAACCACAGGTTTAAAACTCTTGGCCCCAGAAAAATTATTAAAAGAGTAAAGAACAGAGGGAGATGATGAGGTCAAACAAAGCATAAAATGCCCCCATCACAGAAAAAGGCAAATACAACAAGATGTCAATTCTTGCAGTTCCATCTCCACCCCATGTTCCTAGGATATCGACCCCTGTCTCTTAGATGTCTATCTCTCCTTTGTGTCTTGGTCCTTTGAGGAGGCTAATGCTCAACATCTAATGACGAGTCAGAAGTGTCAACTGGAATGAAGCAGATCCTATATTCCCAAGAAAGATTCTAGAAATCCATCTTTAAGTTGGCTCGAAAACTACCTTCAGTGTTAACATATAACAAATTCCAGACTATGAGCTAATCTCATAGCCAAAAACACATGGTTCCATTTTAGAAAAAAGAAATTCAATCTGTGAATCAAATCATTCTGTTGTGTCCTCCCTTAGACCCTGAGGGAACCTTTTACCTTCATGGTCATCCAGAGGAGCTTTAACATTGAAATTTTTTACACTAGCATCCTCACATTTCTTGACCAAGGCCTTGCGTGTCCACTCGTTTTTTAAAACTCCACACAAAGTGGTTGAAATAAAGTCAATCATGAGTCCAGTGATTAAAATGACGATATACTGAAACAAAACAATTATAACAAATTTTTTAATCTCAGAAGAGGAATTTCACTTCAAACATTCAATTCAAATGTTTTTTTAAAGACTTGAAGCTTCAAACATTTGAGAATGGGAGTCTGAATGCTTAATGTATTAATGATGGATTGAGGACAAGCATTTTTTAATTGTCCAATCAATATGTCACTATTTGATTGTTTAACCCAATTTTAAATGGGTTTTAGTGTAATCAGGCACTAGGATAGATGATAAAGTGTCACCACTTAAAGGTAGGTGGTACGATAATATTTATAGGAAGCCAGATTGGATTCATTATTGTCTCATTTGGATGGTATTCTCATTTTTATGCCTCGTTGCCTACACACTTGTTGATAAAACAATCAATTTACATTGACAAAATTCCTAAATGATTAGGAAGGAGTGGCTAATAGGACCATCCCCACTTGTATGGTAATTGTGATCCCCAACTCATATTCTTGATTTTTCTTTTTTGATTTTTTGATAAAAAAATGCCACTATGAATATGTGTGTTGTTTTGTGAGCCTATAGGCTGGGCTAGATGAATTCGACATAAAAAAGAGAAATCAAAAAGTTGGTGCAAAAAAGAATGACCTAAGCAACACTCACCATTCAACATCACCCAATAAAAACATATGCAAATTATTGAATCCCGATAACATGCACATATGCCAAATTCGATAAATGGTAAACAAAATGATCCTTTGAAAACATTGTAATCAATTAACAACGTAGATGGGCGATGTGAATAAAAGAGGACCTTAAACACTCTACCAACTAGGTATGTGTCATCTATGAATAATGATATGTGTCATCAAATTTGATTTGTAGTGCATTTAACGATATATAATATTTCACCTTTTGCATTAATTAATGTAACCCCAAGTTATATTCAACATCCTTAAGATTGCCTTTGGGCTTCCAACCATCATTTTTGAACCATAAATCTAATTTGTGATAAAAAATTTTATTATTGCATGTCTAAATTTGTTTGATGCAAACTTAAAAGCATCATTGATTTGTTTCCCCGTTTGTCAATAGTGAAGTCATAACACATTCATGGAAAAAATGAGTTGGGAGAGGTTAATTATCAAACTACTTACATCAGTCGTACTCATCTTAAACTTTCTTAGAAAGATTTTTTTTGCAAGATTGGATCTGATTGGACTTTGTTAGGAGATTTGGAGGGATATTTAAGTGACTTTAATTTGATATGGTATAAAAAAAACATAAGATATTATTGAAAATAAAACAATGTGTTCATCATAATATTCATAATTGATGTGGGAGGGTCAATGTTGAGAGTTGTGGGAGGGGAGCAAAGGGAATGAATAGAGGCAATAAGAAAAAGGTGATGGGACAAGGCGAGGGTGCACAGCCATATGTGGACGGAATAGCCCACATGCCATCATAATTGCAATACCAAGTTGCCATTCAAGATTTCGGTTTTGGGATGAGACAAATCTGTCACGTATATCAGTTTTTTTTTTAAACAAATGAGTTTCTCCATTATAAGTAAAAAAGTACCTACAATTGGAATTTTAATTGTGTTCGTGTAATATATTCCCTACCAGTTAGGTCAGGATTATAAATCATATATAGTATATCCAAAATCGTCGAAATTATGAATATAATTTTGTAATTAAATAAGTATAGGTTTTTTTTTTTTTTTTTTTTTTCGTGCGAAGTGGGATTGCTCTGCCAAATGGAGTGGGGCTAAACAGAAATGAGGTGAACGTCATTTCAATTGGACCACCCTTGAAATAAAAATTAATTTTGATATTTATCTATATACATAAATATATATAATTACATATTTATAATTATAAATATATATATATATATATATAATTTAAATATATATATTCATATAATAATAGATATATCTATATATTAAAAAATATATTTATAATTTTATATATGTATATATTTATATTTATATAACAAAATAAATTTAAAATTATTAATTGATAATTAATCTGGGCAAGTTCAGGTAATATTTTTAACATTATTACAAAATTGGGTTTATCCATCATTGATAAAGAGGAGCATTTATCAATGCTCGTAAAAAAGGCGCTGATAAAAGGAGTTTTTTATCAGTGTTTTTTTTCTAGCCTTGATAAAGGGTGTATTTCATAAAAAAATTATATTTCATCAAGAATAATATATTAATATATTAATATATTAATATTGATATAAGTATAATATATATCTTTTTAATATGTTTAGAAGTGTAACATCCCAAGTAATGAATAATAAGAAATTCTTATCTATATCTATTTATGAATTAGATAGTGTTTTAGAGGCTTAAAACGAGAATAAATCCAATCTTAAGCATGAAATACACTAATATTTTTAAAAGATTGTTTTACTGCCTTTTGATGACGAACCATTTTTAAATATATCTTTTGACAATTTTATAAGCTCTATTTGTCAAAATAAACTTATTCTTTATGATTGAGACATTGAAATTTACCTTGGGTAAATTTTTGGTATTTTTCTTACAATGTTCATTTTTTAATGAATAGTGAAAAATACTGCATTTTACATCAAAACTGCTTTTTCATCTAATTTAATTATATGGTTAGATTATCTTTTTAATTGGTCTTAAAGTATAATTAGAATATATTTTTACTATCTAATCCAATGGTGGTCATTATAATTAATTTCATTTTGGAATTGGGCATAAACAAGTGTCAAACTTTTCATAGATATTGTTTAAAAAAAACCCGCTATTTGTTTTGACCACAAGAATTATTTTTAAATTAATTATTGCAATTCCTATGTTTGGAATTTGGTAAAATGGATTCCATATTTGGAATCAGAAGGTCCAAATTATCTAATTAAGACTCTTTTGTTTTTGGACATTATGAATAGTAACGACGATAATTATCTTTAATTATCTTGATTAATTAGTAATCAGGTAGTTAAGGATAATAAAATAATATCATAATAATAAAAAATGACCACAAGATCTGTCCTAATGCTACTGGTTGTGTCATGGTCGACCATGGGATGGCTTGTGCCAAACTTAGAAACCCCATGAAATCACTTTTGGGTGAATGTGACACTTTATCTTTTTATTTTTAAAGAAATGAGAATATCACTTAAGAATGTATCACCTGAGTAAAACATTTTTAATTTTGTCTACATAAATGATATTGTTTCCGACGCTTTCGCCGGGGCGCGCGCGCATGTGTCCGTGGGGGGAGGACGCGTCACGCTTGTTGCCCCGCGTTCCCGCTTTCCAAAGGCGGGTGACATTCGCTCCTTATTCAGGGACGTCTGCTCCTTGATCGAAACGGGATGATGGGATGTCGGTTTTTCCTTCTGTGGATTCCTCCTCAGAACTTGTCACCTAGTCCGGGTCTCCCTTGTAGATTTAATACGTAGTTCGTGAAACTCTTCCCAGTGTCATGTTTCCATGGACGCCGGTTAATTACACTGCTTCTGTCGGGACATTCCAAAGGGTCCGGTCAGGGCAGCAACCTTCAGTCGGGGGAGTAGTCACGTTGAGGCATCAGTAGCGTGTCTGGATGCTGGGGAACCTGGCATGTCTGTCTATTATCCCTGGTCACAGAGCTTCTCGAGGGCGTGGAAGCCCGAGGCATCCCACATCGAGCGCGGGGAATTATATGTCATAGACACATATCTGAGGTTTTCCTCAGCTTCCCGTGTTTAACACAAGGTACGCCGCGAGTTTAACGTCCAACGGAGACGGATCAACCCAACCAGAGCATTAGCTGGGATAGATCGGATTGAGGGATTCCCCTTGAAGGGATGCCGATACCGGGGCCAGCCCATGGGCGGCTGTGAAGAGGAGCGTACCGACATGGTCTCACCGAGATATGACGGTCCAGACGAGAATCGGGATGGGTGATAGGTGGATGAATGGAGTGGAGGGGGAGTGAAATGGGACCGTCGCAGGGGCGACGGTGAAGTTGGGCTTGAGCCTTGAAGAGGCTTCCTACGTATCCCCGTGGCAGGGAATCAAAGTCCGCGTAGTTCGGGATTGATGGAATACAGTTTAACGTCATGCGGGACGGTAGTGAACCCTGACGTGAATGGACGACGGGCGGTGGGTGTCGGCGAACCGATGTAAATGAGGGACCTTGGTCCGATGGGAGATGGGCTTGAACCTCTGGGAAGATTCCTACGTACCATGCCTTGACACGGATCAAAGTCCTCGTAGTTCGGGTTGTGGAATACAGTTTAACGTCATGTTGGACGGAGGTAGAACTCGACGTGAATTGGATGACTGGTGGGCTTGAACCTCGTGGAGGCTTCCTACGTACCACGCCTTGACATGGATCAAAGACCTCGTAGTTCAAAGGGGGCTTCGTCGGTGAACCGACGTGAAGGTGGACCTTGGTCCAATGAGTGGTGGGCTTGAACCTCTGGAAGGCTTCCTACGTACCATGCCTTGACATGGATCAAAGACCTCGTAGTTAATATTAGAATGGGTGTGCAGTTTAATGTCATGCGGGACGAAGGCATACAGTTTAACGTCATGTTGGACGAGGGCATGCAGTTTAACGTCATGCTGGACGAGGGCAAAACTCGACGCGAATGAACGACCGAGTAATGTGGGTTGAACCTCATGGAGGCTTCCTACGTACCATGCCTTGACATGGATCAAAGTCCTCGTAGTTCGCTATGGGTGGGGGTCAGGGTCGGTGCTCACTCTAAGCCCACATAAGTTATGCTCGGTGTGAGAAACAAGAGGTTGCAAGGACCTGACGATCACGTCGCGAAGGATGCGTCCGTGAGAAGCGAAGAGGGGCTTATGCGTTAGGCGGCCCATGGTGCTGGGACTTACTCCAGGATGGAGGCCCAGGGTGCGACAAAGCGCAGCGAAAGAGGGATTTGGGACCAATGATGAGAGGTGCCTCGTTCCCTATCACGCCCTCCACTGACCTTGGTAGTGGGGAAGTACGGAGATGCAGAGCTGCAGCCATCCGTTGGGGAACTAGGGTCGCCTTTCTCCTATGAACATACGCCACTCCAATAAGGAGGATATCACCCCTTGTGGATGGGTGATTCCATTCCTGTGGAGACGAGTGGTGTAAAGAATGTTCGAGCTGGGGGGACCCTTCGTGAGAGGCACGAGATCGGGTCACAGTTTAACGTCATGTGTTGAGGACGTGGTGCTTGGCAGTTTAACGTCCTGCAGCTCGGACGAGGTGGGTTCACTCCGCACCCCTAGGACTTACATAACCGGTACCCTTTGGTCCTTGAGGAAGGGAAGGTACCAGTAAGGCCATGGTTAAGGGGGGTCGTAGAGCGAACCATCAAGGGGTCCACATTAGCCTGGCTATGCGAAGAAGCAATAGCCGTTAGCGTGCCTATGCGAAGAAGCATTAGGCGAAGCAACGCTACGAGTGGTATTGTCCATGGGACTTTGAAATCAGATCGTGCAAACCTGGAGGGTCGCACGGGAAGAGGAATTGCTAAGCAAAGGAGTGTGCTTCACGAAGTGGAGTGCCTTGGCCTTAGAATGGGGCATAGGTGTGAGTGGAGGGTGCTTCGCGAAGTGGAACAGTATTCGCGGAGCACTGCCTCGCGAAGAAGAGGTGCCTCGCAAAGCAGGGTCCTGCGAAGCAGTGTGCTTCGCGATGTGTAGCGATCCTGCCTTAGCATAAAGATCACTAGTATGGGTTGGGTGTTTCGCAAAGCATAAACGCTCCGCGGCTGCCCGGGTTCCCTTGGGAATCCCCTTCCTTCGCGAATGCCCTTGAGCTTCGCGAAGGGCATCCCTCTCGGAAGAGGGGCTCAAAACGAGACAAATCAAATGCGTCTCGCGAAGTAGAAATACCTCGCGGAGCTCATGATTCCCGGGGAAAATAGTGCTTCGCGATTCGGGAGAGGAGAAGCTGAAAGGTCGGATTGTCTGTCCTCTGGGACTCAGGGGGAGTCCAGTATTTATAGGCAAGGGGCGCCGCGAAGCAGAACTCGTGCGCCGCCTCAGGTGCTTCACGGCGTGCTTGCGAACGTCAACGTCGTCCGCAGAGGGCTACCGCCTCTGGAGCTTCGCGGCGGGCTCGCGAACGTCAAATGCGTTCGCGGAGCATTAACGCCTCTGGAGCTTCGCGGCAGGCTCACGAACGTCAAATGCGTTCGCGGAGAGTTACCGCCTCTGGAGCTTCGCGGCGGGCTCGCGAACGTCAAATGCGTTCGCAGAGCGTTACCGCCTCTGGAGCTTCGCGAGGCCGCGATGGTCAGGGCGCTTTGCGTCGATGCTTCGCGTCGGTGCTTCGCGTCGGTGCTTCGCGTCGGTGCTTCGCGTCGGTACTTCGCGAGGCAGTGCGCCAGCCTTCTTTTTCGTCCCTTCCTTTCGTGCCATATTTTGGCGCCAACAAATGCCCCCCCTCAGACTTGGAGCCGCGGAGGGTGAAGGGTCGAAGTCTGAGGGAAAATCGCCAAAATTGTCGGTGGTTCGCGATGCAGCGACGTGAAGGGGGCCTGAGGTGCTGACTGGGGCCACGGATCCGGACGCGCTGCGATACTCCGCGTGGGTGAGGCGCGCCGCGATGCTCCGGGGTCGCCGCCTATAAATAGGGGGGGGGGTTGACCTCTTTTGTCTTCACGTGACTTCCTTGTCTTTTTGTGCTCTCGACTTCACGAAGCTCCGCGTACTCCGCGACAACCCTCCGTGAATCGAGCTTCGCGGCGAACTGCGGGTCTCCGACTTTGCGTCCGCGCCAAGCGAACTTCTGCTTGTCGTCCTCGGCCAGACTTCGCGGCTTGGTCTCGCGACCGATCTTCGCGATCCGGCTTCGCGATTCAGTTTCGCGGTCGAGCTTCGCAACCCAGCTGAAAAAAATCTTTTCTGAGGGCCGGAATCGAAATGGCCCATCAAGAGGCTGTATTGGGGGTGCTTGCAGATGCTGCTCGTCGGGATGAGATGGCCAACTGTCCAGTCCTGGGGGAGATGGTCCGAAGCCACTCGGACCACACTTCTTTGACAGATCTGCTATCGGAGGGTTAGAAGGATTATCCGCAGTGCAAGAAACTGCCATTGTACGACTTCGGGTTGAGGGATGACGTCTTCATCTCGGAGGCGGGTAGGGACGAACCAGCTTGCTGGTTCAGGAGCATACCATGCCAACACCAATGGTTCAGGGCGGCCGATGGTCACGCACAAGAGAACTTCACACCCGTCACCGCTGACTGTCTCTACAACCATGTGAACGATATTGACGGGAAGCCACTGCAACCGGAGACGTCACCTCCTCTCTACCGTACCATGTTGAAGGCGGCTTTGCAGGATTCGAAGAAGGGATGGTCCGATGAGTGGGACCTGCGCCAGGGCAGAAATTTTACTGATGACTGGGCCTGGGCCTACTGGGTAGGCGCCTCATGCGAGGAGTTTGGGGCCGAGCTGAGGAGAGTGGGGTTGTATGAGGCGGCATGGGCCTCCCAATTACACATTTACCAACCCAAGCAACTGATGCCGGAATTGCTGAGCAGATGGTCGTCTAGGACCAATACCTTCCACCTACATCACGGGGAGGTGGGCATCAACCTATGGGATGTCCACCAGATTTCTGGGGTCCCGATCTTGGGGGCCATGTATGACGAGTTCCTCCCCGTCATCAGCGCGTGGGAGGATACGGAGCAAATGCCGCGACTGGCGTTAGCGCTGATTTCACTTGTCCTTAGAGAGGACAAGGAGGTAGTGAGGGATGTCCACTTTAGGAGATAGTTCAAATGCTTCCTGAATTTCCCAGAGAATTGAGAGTTCCCTCCGAGGCCTCAAACTTGTCCAACGGCGGCCCAACGGGGCAAGGGGCACTCGTATTGGTGGGTCTTGGAGGACATCCAATGGAAGACTTGGGGTTTCAGTGTTAGCACTGAACAACAGCCGATAGTCAGGCTGGCGGCGTTCATCGCGGCTCTCATCTGTGGTTGGATCCTACCAGTGAGGGATACAAGCATGGGGGTGCGGCCCAGCTCGTTTATTATGGCGTCGATGTTGTCTATGGGGAAGCAGATCAATTTGGGGATTCCGATGCTCACCAAACTGTACAGAATGCTGCGGCACATTAGCGAGGGCAAGAAGCTGCCAAGGATATGCGGGCCCTTCCACCTCCTGTATGGGTGGATCGCAGCACATGTCAGGGGGATTTACGAGTATCCAAACCCCATTTCGCCACCGGGATCGAACTTCCGCCCCTCCATCCTGAACGCGGTCAGGAGCTTCTCGTTCAAACTAGCCGTTCCGATGGTGCTGAATCAGGTGTGGAGGGCGGATGAGTTTAATTTCCACCCCTTCCCATTGCCGACGGGGATACTTACTGATGACAGGCGGGGAACAGAAGAACATCGGGCTTACCTCCTGGCCTTGCGAGGTGGAGTTTTGGTGGCACGAATAGATCGTGAGCCACTCTGCGAACCGTACACCCTGCATCGGTTCGCGAGGCAGTTCTGGTGCCTCCAGTGGCTGACCCCACAGGTCTACTGGGAGGCGCGTCACGAGGAGCACCCGTGTGTGATGAGGCAGCTGTGGCTCATGTTCACACGGGAAGATGGGAAGATGCGGATTGCATTTCCTCCATCCACCGCCGCTTTCGGATTGGTGAGGGAGTATGCCATTTGTTGGGAGGCTGCTTACCCAGGGGATATGCTGAAGCAACCAACTATTCGGGTCGGTGGCGGTGGGCCTCCCCTATCCCGAGGTCGGGGTCAGAGGGTAGCTAGGGCCGCTCGCGGTAGCGGGGCTGCCATGGCGGCGAGACCCGCACCGGCCGAGGGTATGGCAGCAGCGGTGGATCCGGTGATTCCGGAAGAGCAGGGCCATCCGGAATGGCAGCCATTGAGGGGATTTCGTAGGATATCTACTCAGGCTCCGGGGAAGCGCCTGCGTCATATCGACATGGTAGAGGATGCTGTCTTCCCAGAAGCTTGGGACATTTGGGATGTCAACCGACAGTTCCTCATCCCACCAAAGATATTGGCCCACCTGAATCGCCTCAGGATGGAATTACCGGGCATAGGCCCAGTCCGGGCTGGGTTCATGGCGTCTCCGGCGGAGGCAGAACAATACCTGGACGAGCTGGAGGATTACGTCCACTCCAGTGGTGTCCCTCGCCCAATGACAGACCGGGTGAGGGTACTGTTAAATCAGACGGTCCCCCCACAGTTATCGGCTGCCGATCTGAGGGAGCGCTTCCCCCTGCTGGAAGAATCAAAGGACTCCTCTCGGGAGGATGAGGCTGGAGGAGGGAGCCCGTTGGAGGAGGGTGAGGTCGGAGACCAAGGCTCTAATTCCGACGAATTCACAGAGGCTCTCGAGGTAGCATTCCGAACTTCTTTCCTTACGATCCGTCCTTGGGTCACTATGAACTTCTCACCGATGTTTGAGCCATGCAGGAGGAACTTGTTTGCAGGCCTCGTTCTCGCCCCTTGGTGGGTGATGATGCGGGACCTTCAGAACCCGCGCCTATGGCTGCGTCCAGTTCCGCGTCTGGTGGGACCAAAGCACCCGAGGTGGCTCCTCTGGAATCTCTAGACCTTCCAACAGTATACGGAGGGCCTCGCCTCGGGGTCCCGTCAGTACCGGCTCAAGAGCAGCGCCAGGAGGTCGATCTCCGTAAGTCTCCTCTACCGGTTTCCTCGTCGTCACATGTAGACTATGCCCGCCAACTAACGTTTATGTCCCTCTCCGTCGTACAGTTCTCCGACTGGCGTGGGCTGCTGCGGCAAGACTGGTCGGGATGTTTGGTGGCGTCCCTCCTAGGGGCATGCTGGTGATGGTGGTGATAGTCCCCCCATCTCCTCAAGCTGCGACACACATCATCACTGGCGGGACCACCAGCAGGGCCGTTCCCGAAGTCATTGAGGTGGACTCCGAGGAAGAGGATCAACCGGTCGGTCCCAGTCCTGTCACGCCTGCTTCGGTGCCAGGTGCCGTACTGGATTCAACACCAGATGTAGATCCTGCTGAGGATTTCTTGCGGGCGTATCCCGCGTACGAGCCCGCCAATCGCGCAGACTAGGACGAAACGCCCTCCGACGAGGAAGACAACAGCATAGTCCGCTGTTGGTCGTGGAAGCTGATCATGCGCTTTATCAAGGACCCCCTCCCCCTAAGCGCAATGGATGGCCGAAATGGATAGACTCCGCTCGCGGTTGCGCGAACTGTGTGCTGGGGGAGTGGATGCCCAACGTCCTCACGCACTCATCCGAGATCTTATGGCTGAGAAGATCCGGGAGCATGATCGTGGGCTCAGCGTGGGCTGGCAGCGGAGGAAGGAGACCAGCATCAAGAAGCTCCAGGATGCTGAAGGTGAGGTCCAACAGATGCAGACCCGGGTAAACGAGCTTTCAGCCTCTCTTGATGCACAATCTGAGCTGGTCTCACGGTTGAAGGCCCAGCTGGCAGAGGCAGAAGAGCATATGAGGCAGAACTCTGGAAAGATGGCTGCCGTTCAAGTTGGCGTAGAGAGGGCCAAAGCCAGGACTGACGAATTGCGCCCCGCCGCTGCTGAGGAGGAGCAGGAGCTAAGTCAGCGGCAGAAAGCCTTGGACGCCATAAGCCAACAGGTGGTGGAGCTGCAACGCTCTTTTGAAGGGGTCAACCCGTCCATGGGGGGAGTCGACCCCTGGGTATTGTAACAAACCAAAAACTTTTTATTGGTACTTTCATGCTTAAATTTCCTTTCTTTGTTTTGAATGTCGTAGCGCGCACGATTTCCTCTATTTGAATCGCCTTGTTACATCCCTACAATGTTTGCGGGATGTTCGACGACAATTCCCCAAGCCCACGTGGGTCGATCCCGATGTGAGAAACAGGAGATAGTTGCCCTCTCATCCCACCTAACATAGGAGTGGGGACCATGCTCCGGACATCCGAGATTCAGATTACCAGTCCGGATTTCTGAAAGACGGGAGAGGCTTGATCAGAGAAGGAACTTTCAAGATAACCGAATTACCGTTTCTTCAGCGTGCTCTTATGCACGAACGGGGCAACGCCAGGGGCGCTGAAATCGGTCCAAACAGATGAAAATATGAAGTGTGAATCACGATACCCAAGATTCGGAACACTGTGGGGATGGCGTGACAATAAGGGACAACCGTTAACCTTGGAGGAGAAGCGGTATCCTTACTGCGTTAGCCTGTAATGGGGACAACAAATGAGGGTCGACCGTTGATCATGTTCGAAACACAGGACCATGTCACAAGTGTTGTCGATCAATCCTTCGGGATGTTGGCCCAGGACAGTTGGCGGACCATAGGTCGAACATCCATATTGTTAGGGGGTCCTTCCAGACATGACCCGTCTTCCGGAACGTTGGCCCAGGACGGTAGGTGAGCCGATGCGGCATGAGACCAGGCCGTTAGGGGGTCCCGTGAGACATGAAAGGGGACGAGGGTCCGAATAAGGGGCACGCAAAGCGTGTAATATGGAGTGATGGTTTGTCCGAACAAAATCCAACACTTAGGTAGTTACACCACTGTGGTGGGAGTACGCCAGATGGACGCATTGGTTTGATCACGGATCATTCCTTCTTTCAGACAGGGCCTCTCTGGCGAGGGGATCTGTCACTTCCCAATGGGATCTTGGGGCATCCTGAACTTGTTCAGGGTAGAACCGCAATTTAGTGCCATGCGTTGAGGACACATGGACTCCTGTAGTTTAACGTCATACGATAGGACGTGGAATAAAAGGGAAGATCCCAGGGAGCGTGTGGCGCGGTAGATATGAAACCAACGTGAATGAGGACTTGGAGTCCAAATCATACAACATACCCCCAGAGGAAACTCTTCAAGTCGAGGGACCAAGAGTGAGGATTGGGCTGGGCCCGAAGCAGAGTGGTCGGGCGTTCCTACGTACCCCATGAGGATGGGAATCAAGCCATATGTAGTTCTAGAAGCACGGTTTAACGTCACGTGGGATGATGAGAAGCCCGACTGTGTTGGTACACATCCTGCCAAAACCACTAAGCCCACGTGAGTCGTGCTCGGTGTGGGAAACAAGCAATAGTGGTGGGAATTCCCCGACACAAAAAGGGGCAGGTTAGGGCAAAGGGACGCTTGGTGAATACCGGCCCAATGACACTAACACGATCATTTAGCGCACCTAGATGCGCGAAGAGAAAGAGCCGAGTATGATATAATTCCACTTGAACATGAGGAAGTAGAAATGTTTGAATCATGGTGCTCGAGATTCGGATCACGATGATGGCGGCGTGACGATGGAGGATAACTGCTGACCGTGTTCGCAACACAACATCTTGTCGCGTTAGCCTAGAATGGGGACAAACAAATGAGGGTTGACCATTGACCATGTTTGAAACACAGGACCATGTCACAAATGTTGTCAAATATCCGCAGGGACGTTGGACTGCAAAGATTGGAGGGCCCTTAGGTCCAACATTCATGGAGAGCCCTTAAGCCTAGTATCTATGTCGTTCGAGGGTCCTTTTGGATGTGGAAGAGGATGAGGATCCAAATAGCGAGCTCACGAAGCTTGGTCATGGGACGAGGGGAATGTCCCCATGAAAATACCACACTTCGGGCTCTTTGTCAAGACACATATGAATACAACAACGAGGCGTATTAGATAGAGGGAGTAGATTTCTTTTCCATAGAAAGATCTTAGTTTAGGGTCATAGAATTCGGACCATGAATGGGAAGAGACATAAGAGGCACATGGTGGAGTAACTCAAACACCTGGCATAAATGGGAATAGGGGGTGAGTACGGTGCGGTGAACAACCTGACGTGAATGAGGACATAATCCCATATCACACCGCACGATTCCCTTAGGAGAGGCTTTAGGTCGAGGGACCAAAAGAGAAAGTTAGGCTGGGCCCGCGGGGAAGTGCCCGGGCGCTCCTACGTATCTCATAAGGATGAGAATCAAGCCTCACGTAGTTCTTGATGGACCTTAGACCATAAATGGGTAAAAGAAGCAGAGGACGCATGACATCAAGACCCGACGTGAAGGAGGACCTAAGCCCTACTTACCATGCGTTCTCTGAGGAAATGCTCGAGTCGAGGTACTGAACACAAAGGTTAGGCTGGGCCCGCGAGGAAGTGCCCAGGCGCTCCTACGTATCTCATAAGGATGAGAATCAAGCCATACATAGTTATGGAAGGTGACATGGTAAGATACCAGTACCGGGGGAAAAGGGGAGTGCGGGCGTGGCCCTTGCACTAAAAGAAGCGGAATTTGATGAATTTTGTTTGTTCTTTAAGGTGAGTGTTTTTTTTTGTGAAGCGACAGGCCTAGAATAGTAGACCGTGATGTCGCCACAAGGATCAAGCCATGATGGGCGTTGACAAATGGCATGGCACGTGACTAATACCCAATGTGATGTCCTCTACAACAAGGTCACCACAATGCAGTGCCATTTTTCGTCGTGCGGCCAGGACGATAATGTCACAGTTTAGGGTCATATGATAGGACCAAGCATGCATTTTAACGTCATGCAGCGCAAACGTAGCAGAGACGATGCTAGGCGGGGAATGTGCGTAGTGTTATAAAACACAATTGATGGAGACATGATCCCACATCACATTGTACGCCAATCGGAGAGGGAGACCTTAGGCCGAGGGGCCTATATAGAGGTAAGAGATGAAACAGGGGGAGAGACTGGTTCCCTAAATGGGCTCTACCCGAAGACAGGGCGTCTGGGCGGTCCTACGTATCCCATGGAGATGGGAATCAAGCCACACGTAGTTCTGAAGGGTGACTTTTAATGTCATGCAGGACAAGGAATAGGAGGGATAACTCTCAAAACGGGGGTGCGCGTGGTGCAGCTATTGCAAACTCGACGTGAATGAGGGCATAATCCCGCACTATGCCACACGGTCCCGTAGTCGGGGTCTTGAAGGCAGGACCAGAGAGGTGAATTTGCTACTCAAGATGGACCCACAGGAAAAGGGTCTGGGCATTCCTACGTATCCCATTAAGATGGGACTCAAGCTGAATGTAGTTCCAGATGAGAATCTTAGTTTATGGTCTTAGAGCTCGGACCGTGAATGGTGACAACTTCCTGAGCAAGCACAAATGTCAACCTGATTCCAAAGCCCACATGAGTTAAACTCGGTGTGGGAAACAAGGGGGGTATCCTCATCGCAATACTTGGGGCGAGTCAAACGGGAGTTGGTAGAGAGCCCTGAAGGACACCTTTGACACAGCTTGTTCCCCCAACGCGCGGACGTGTATGGAGGAAAAGTACCAAGAGTTATGAAACTCTACTTGGACATGATGAAGTGATGAAGGGTGTGAATTGTGCACCCGACATTTTGGGCCTAATGGGTTGGCATGGAGATAGAGGAAAACTGTTAACCATGGTTGAGACGCAGCGTCCATATCACGTTATCCTGAGGTGGGAACAACAAACGAGCATCAACCGCTGTCCATATTCGCAACGCGGGACTTTATCGATTTGTTGTCCAAAACCCTCGGGGGTGTTGGCCCGTAACGGTAGGAGAGCCCTTGGGCATAGTATCCAGGCCGTTCTTGGGGGTCCCTCCGGGTGTGAAAGATGATGGAAGCCCTGATGCAGGGATACACAAAGCCTGGAAAGTGGGTGCGGACGTGTCCGAGTAAAGCTTAGCATTCCAGGTAATAAACCAGAGTACTCTTAGGCACATTGGTGAACCGCTGAAAAGGGATCGACGAAAAAGATCAGTAGGGAGAGGTACATGGCGTGGTCATTACGAGACCGACGTGAATGAGGACATAATCCCACACCACACCATATAATCCCCTCATGGAGTAAGGATAGGCCAAGGGGCCAAGATGGGATGAAGATTCCCGAGAGATGGGGCTGGACCCAAATCCTGGACATTCAGGTGGTCCTACGTATCCCATGAGGATGAGAATCAAGCCACACGTAGTTCTCTAAATGTAGTTTAACGTCATACGGGACGAGAAGGGGAGTAATATACCCCTAAACAAGGGAGGTGTGCAGTATGGCGAAGAAGCCGGCGTGAATGAGAACATAGTCCCACAACACACCGTACACTCCTATAAGAGAGGACCTGGGTCGTGGCCCGGAAAGGCCAAGGGGCCTGATGGTTAGGCATTGTTCAGGAAGGCCTGACCTGCTTGTAGTTTAACGTCTTGCAACGAGGACGAGGGTCGTGGCCCGGAAAGGCCAAGGGGCCTGAGGCTGAGCCTCGTAAGGGAAGGCGTACGACATGGTACATGATCCTGACATGAATGAGGACGTAGTCCTACACCACACCGTACACCCCTGGTAAGAGGTTGGGCGGAGGGGCCCGAGAAGGCCAAGGGGCCTAAGGTCAGGCGTCAGTCAGGAAGGCCCGATGGGTCTGCAGTTTAACGTCTTACATGAGGACGGGGGTCGGGGACCCGAGGAGGCCAAGGGGCCTGAGGCTGGGCCTCGTAAGGGAAGGTGTACGGCATGGTACATGATCCCGACGTGAATGAGGACATAGTCCTACACCACACCGTACACCCCTATGGGGAATCGGGGCCATGGGCCCGATCGCTAGCACCACCCGGGGGGAAGTTTGTCGCCTCGGGATGGGGCAGAACGAATCACTGCACTCGATGTCTGGGACATCTCGGGGTGGACCCGAAGATCCAGGACACTGTTGACCATGTTCGAAACACAGCGTTCCTATGGTGACCTGATATGGGAGCAACAAATGAGCATCGACCGCTGACCAAATTCGCAACTCGGGACTTGTATCGGCTTGTTGCTTGAAAACCCTCGGGGGCGTTGGCCCGTATCGGTAGGAGAGCCCTTGGGCGTAGTATCCAGGCCGTTCTTGGGGGTCCCTCTGGGTGTGAAACAAATGATGGAATCCCAGTCAAGGAGTGGGTGAAGCATAGCTGTATCCATCCACGAAAGAGGCAAACATCTCCAGGGGGGATGTGCAGCCGGGTCAAGGCTTGCTCGATGTGAGTTGGGGAAAAAGTGTGCACCCTGCCATATGTCTTGACCCGAGGGGAAGATTTTGGCTTTTGGGCTGGGCCAATGGACGAAATGCCTGGGCGTTCCTACGTATCCCATTAGGACGGGAATCAAGCCATACGTAGTTCTTGAAGGCCATGAAGTTTAGCGTCATGCGGTGAGGATGTGGGGGGATAGAAGAACGGGAGTGGGCACATGGTGCGACCCTTACAATCCTTGTGAGAGAGGGGTTGTATGAGCGGGGCTAAGAAATCCTTCCCCTCACTACACAAGGAGCCTCCGAGGAAACTATTCCCAGGGGGAATAGTGGAAGAGAAAAGCTTGGGGCTGGGCTCAAGACGAGGTGTCCGAGCGTTCCTACGTATCCCATGAAGATGGGAATAAAGCCACACGTAGTTCTTGAAATGCAGTTTAACGTCATGCGGGACGAAGATGCATCTCATTTGGGGATATGTGAGGTACGACAAGTAATCCGACATGGATGAGGACGTAGTCCCACACCATACCATACAATCCTGCAAGAGGGTAAGTCGGGGAAAACCAAGGGGCCTGGGGCCAGACCGCAGTCAGGGAGACCTGACCAGCTTGCGGTTTAACGTCTCGTGGTGAAGACGGGGGGCCATGGGCCCAAGGAGGCCAAGGGGCCTGAGGCTGAGCCTCGTTCAGGAAGGCCTGACTGGCTTGCAGTTTAACGTCTTGCAGTAAGGACGGGGGGCCAGGGGCCCAAGGAGGCCAAGGGGCCTGAGGCTGAGCCTCGATCAGGAAGGCCTGACTGGCTTGCAGTTTAACGTCTTGTAGGACGAAGATGCAGTTTAAGGTCGTGCGGGACCATCTCACAGTTTAGGGTCGTGCAGGACCCTTTTGCCCTAGGCAAAGTATCACTTGATGAATTTGGCATTGGTGGGAGGGGTTATACGCGCTCCATCCGTGGTCACCAAGGAGTATGCTCCATTGGGGTAAACCTTATGGATGATATAAGGCCCTTCCCATTTGGGTTCTAATTTGGGCGGTTTCCTACCGGGAATCATTGGCGCTCGAAGGGCCAGTACCAGGTCACCTTGTAGAAAAGAGTAGAGACAAACCTTCTTGTTGAAGGCCCTCGCTATCTTATCCCGATGCCTTTCCAGATTGTGCAGGGCACGAAGCCGGTTTTCGTCCAGTGCTTCTAATTCAGCTAGATGGATCTCGACTACCTCATCCGATGTCTGGTGATCATAAACTGCGGTGTGTAATGACGGCAGCTGAATCTCAATGGGTAGGATGGCCTCATATCCATACACCAGGGAATATGGGGTGACCTGGGTAGAGTTGCGAGTCGTCGTCCGGTAAGCCCAGAGGGCGTTGGGGAGCTTGTCCGGCCAACTTTTCTTGTTCTGACCCACCATCTTCTGCAGAATGTTAGAGAGGGTTTTGTTGAACGCCTCGATCTGTCCATTTTCCTGCGCATAGTAGCGGGAGGTATGGTTCGACCGGATGTCGTACTTGGCGTACAATTTCTTTAGTTCAGCCGCTCGGAAGTTGGTGCCATTATCGGTGAGGACAGCGTGAGGGACCCCAAACCGGTGGATAATGTTGGAGCTCACAAAGTCAATGATGGAACGGGCCTTGACCTCTTTGAGCGGAACTGCCTCTGTCCACTTGGAGAAGAAATCTGTAGCAATCAGGATGAACCTACACTGGCGGGCTGTTGCCGGTGGATACGGTCCCACTACATCAAGTCCCCATACCGAAAACGTCCAAGAGTACTTGGTGGGGTGGAGGGGCTCCAGCGGCCGATACAGGAAGTTGGCGTGTACTTGGCACGCATGGCATCTCTTGGCATATCCAATACAATCATGGATCATAGAGGGCCAGAAGTACCCCAACCTCCGGATTTGATGGGACAGCTTCGGCCCAACTTGATGGGCGCCACAGGAACCGGCGTGAACCTCTTGCATAACTTGAGGTATCTCTACTCCTTGGATGCAACGGAGGAGGACACCATCGAAACTCCGCTTATAAAGGATCTCCTCAAGACTGGGGCCGCTCTGGAGGTTAAATTGCAGCGCGCGGCGTCGGATTCACTCGCGCTCGGCCCGGTCGTCTGGGAGGCAACCATTTTGGAGGTACTTGACAAAAGGTGCCCTCCAGTCGGGAGTGGCTTCAACCACTGTGCTTGAAGAACCTGGGACCCCTGACGTGGAGGGTCCGGCGGTGAGATGACCTACCTGCAGGCCATCATTGTCCTCTTGGGTGACGAGGGCAATGACTCTCCGGTGTGCCACATGTATGATTAAATCATCTTGATCGGGTTCTGCGAGCGATGCGGCCAAGCCAGCCAAGGCGTCTGCTTGACCGTTCTGTGACCGTGGGACATGGGTAACCTCTGGTCGAGAAGAGAACTGGGCCATTAGGTGGAGGGTGTACTCCAGCAATGGTGCAAGCTCCATCTTCCTGACAACGTAGTCGCCATTAACCTGTTTGATTACCAATTCGGAATCTCCCTTCACCTGTAGATGGGGCACACGGATCTCAAGGGCCAAATAGAGGCCGGTGATGAGAGCCTGGTACTCTGCCTCGTTATTCGTACAACCTTCTGACAACAGGAACAAGTATGACAGGACGGCCTGTGCCGGGGTAATGAAGACAATACCCAGGCCCACTCTGTTGAGCTTGGGATCGTTGAGCCTCCTACCGGTGGGGCTCCGGGAGGCGCCGTCGAAATGCATTTTCTAACAGAGGACGACATGATCGACTGAGAGAATCGTCTCATCAGGAAAATCCAAGTCCAGGGATTGATCCGCGGAGGTTGGATGGGCAGTTAAAAAGTCTGCCAACGCCTATCCCTTAATGGCCTTCTGAGGTACAAACCTGATATCAAACTGCTGGAGAATCACTGCCCACCGCGCTAGTCAACCCGTCAGTATGGGGCGGTTTAGAATGTACTTCAGTGGGTCTACCCGGGAGACCAATTGCACCTCATGGTGCTACAGGTAATGTCGCAACTTCTGTACGACGAATACGAGCGCAAGGCAGCTCTTTTCGATAGGGCAGTATCTAACCTCCGTATCGAGAAGCATGCGCCTGAGATAGTAGAGACTGTTCTCAGTACCCTCGTTATTCTTCTGGTTGAGCAGCGCACCGAGGGATCTCTACAGGGTGGTCACATAAAGGACCAGCGGCTTTCCGGAGACGGGTGGCATCAAGACCGGAGGTTGGAGCAGATATTGCTTGATTTCCTCGAAGGCGGTCCGACACTCCTCATCCCATTCGTAGGCGACACCCTTCTTCATAAGCCGGAAAAAAGGATTACACTTGCCGGACAGATTCGCGATGAATCGGCGTATATAGGCTAAGTGGACTTAAAGGCCTCGAAGCTCCCGAATGTTGCTCGGGGGGGGGGGGGGGCATTTGGCTGATGGCCTTGATCTTCTCCGGGTCGATCTCGATACCTCAGTATCTGACAACAAAGCCCAGAAACTTCCCAGAGGTGACCCTGAAGGCACACTTCAACAGGTTCATCTTTAGGTGACGGGAACGGAGGAAACCAAACACTTTCTCAAGGTCTTTGAGATGGTCCTGGCGCTGACATGATTTGACTACGAGGTCATCCACGTAGCATTCCACCAATGTCCCGAGAATCGGCTTGAATATGCGATGCATGGCCCTCTGATAAGTGGCACCTGCATTTTTCAAACCGAACGGCATAACCTGGTAGCAAAAGGTACCTTGGGGAGCCCTGAAGGCAGTGGACTCCTCGTCTTCGGGGACCATCCAGATCTGGTTGTACCCGAAATACCCATCCATGAAAGAGAGGGCTTGGAACCCGGCCGTGGCGTCAATCAACAACTCCGTCACCGGGAGTGGGAAGTCATCCTTCGGGCAGTGGCGATTGAGATCGCAGAAGTCGATGCAGACTCTGATCTGCCCATTCTTCTTCCTGACTGGCACAATGTTGGCAAGCCACTTGGGGTAATGGACTTCTTTAACGAAGTTGGCTTTGATAATCTTGTCAACTTCGGCCTCAACCATAGCACCATGAGAAGGGTGCATCTTCCTGGGAGGCTACTTAAACCCACAGTGTTTTGCCGGGAGGCCCAGACGGTGAACGGATACCTGGGGATCTAGCCCTGGAATCTCGTTGTAACTCTAGGCAAACACGTCACGGTATTGTTTGAGGAAATCTACGTACTGCTGCCGCTCCTCGGGGGACATGACTGCACTGATCAATGTGGGTTTCAAATCTGCCTTGCTACCAAGGTTCACCTGTACCAGTTCATCAACCGTGGTAGAAACGCCTTATTCAAAGGCGGGGGGAGCATCCTCCAGGTCTTCCTCCCCACCCATGGGGGGACTTCCCACGATAGGAGATACTTCTGGGCTATCAAAGCCTGAGGGGCAGCTGGTGCCGGCTCGAGCAGCAACGGTCATCACATCGGGAGACTCACTTTCCATTGAGACCATAGCAATGAAGGCAGTCGATCCTATCCCATCTGGCCTTCGGCCTAAGGGGCCACGTTTGATGATATCAAAGCAGCGGTGACGTGTCGGCCTGAGTCGGTGGATTCCAGCCCGGCGGAAGAGACACGTATGGCGTATCGCCGTTGTCATAAGCTTGACATTCCGGTACCGCATAGGGGTAGGAGGTTCTGGGATGACCTGAGCCTGGTTGATGTAGGAGTACGAGGTGATTTTCCGCCGTCGCTTGGACATGGGAACATGCCTTCCTTGCGTACCCGAAACAACAAAACATTTCCCCATGTCGGGGGTCGTGGCCTCCAACCGGTGGATCGGGAGGATGTAGGCGTCATCCATGCTTTCCCAGGGATCACTTGTGACCGGGGTGGGTTCATCCTCATTTACTAGGATTTTCTTATCCTTACTTTTGTAATAACCCGCATCCAGATAGCGGGCCTCACAAGAAGCGAAAGGGGACGCATATCCTTGGAGCACGCCTACTCGACCGTTGAGTGAGTATTTGAGGCACTGGTGATACGACGAAGGGACCGCTGCATGCAGATGGATCCATGGCCTTCCCATCAATGCATTGTAGGTGGTGTCCTGAGAGACGACCATGAACTCGGTGCTGGCAATTAAGCCACCAAACTGGGTCTTCAGGAGGATCTTGCCGACTAGGGTTTGCTCAGTCCTGTCGTACCCCTGGATTATGAGGTCAGAGGGAGTTAAGTCACCTTCAGACAGACCCAGCTTTCGCAACGTCCGAGTCAGAATTAGATTGATTCCGGAACCCGTGTCAACGAGGCAACGACGGACTTCCACACCATTGAAGTGGCCAGTGATGTACAGCGGGCGAATGTGCCCTTGTATAGGAGGGTCCTCATCTTCACCGGAGAACGAGATAACCGCCTGACATTCGGCGTTTTCAATCGTCTCGGTATGGAAGGCTTCTCCAGCTGCTACCTCCGTCTCAAACTGGAGGGGGCTCCTTAGGGCCTCGGCAAGTGCCTCGCGCATTTCGGATGACAGGTGAAGGGCCTCAAGGATGGAAAGCCTCGCTGGAATTCCGTCCAGGTGCTTCAGGACATCATACTTTCGTGCCAAACACGAACCTATGCTTACAGGAGGTCGTTCGGCATTTGGAGGCATAGCGGGTCCTGCCGGTTGAACCGGCGATCAGCTAGTACTGGGTACATCCTACTGCCTACTAGTTGAAGCCTGGAGAGTAGTCGCCGGACTAGGATTGGATAGCGGAGGCTGGCCTGTAGCCGGGCAAGGCTGACTGTGATACGAATGAGGCAGCTCTCCCCGATCTAGTAGTACGAACGACGGTGGAGGTAGAGCCGAGAGCGTTAGATGGGGTTGCGCGTGCTGAGATCTGCACTGAGCCTACTGTATGGTCTCAGTAGCGTGCACGACTTGGCTGAAAGTGCCTGCTAACGTACCTCGATGACCGGCGCGGTTGCGATTCCGATGACGTTGACGTCGGCTGGAAACGTTGGGGAGGTCCGCCTGGCGTTCCCCCTCGTCGGGAGTCATATAGGGCTTTACCATCTCCACGGTGTTAACCTAAGCGTACCCCTAGCTGTTGCTCGAGGATTCATCCACCGCTGGGTGGATTCTGGGAAGAATCCCCATTTCAGGGGGCATAAAGTCGCGAAGAGTGCGGGATGACGACGACACCGGCGGTGCGCGTTGCTTCTTCTTGCGTCGCCGCTGCTTGCCCTTTTGGGGAGAGGTCGACTGTGAAGACGATGCGGAGGCACCGACTACTTCTTCTGAAGGTTCCGACTGCTTTAGGAGCACCTGGATGATACCATGGGCACGAACGACGGTCTTTCAAGCCATCCAGTCGTCGTATTTCCGGGATCCGCGGCTGGGGACCTGCTGCCACTCGCCTTCGCTGTCGCTGCTGATCTCTGATCCTGCAAAGACACTCGTCACTTGTGCTGGTGCCGGGCCCAACTTGACTATGCTGTTATTGACCTAGTCTTGAATACAGTCTTTAAACACATAGCATTGCTTGAGGGTGTGTCCCAGAATCCAATGATAAGGGTAGTAGTTGGGGTGATCGGTGAGATTCGCCTCTGCCGGCCTTCTGCACTCGGGCAGGCGCACAATCCCTTGCTCTAGAGCACTTCGGAAGTAGCCAGGGACCTGATTTTTGTTGAATGAATAAGTCTGGTGCCTTCTTTCCGGATAGGGGTCCCTGGGGGCCTGGCCCTGACGAGGGGCTGGAGGGGCCTGCCGAGGAGGCGGCGCCTGATTGTCTCACCTAGGTGGAGGTGGCGCATTGTGTGGGGGAACCTGTCGGTTCTGAGGCGGTCGCTGCTGGGCAGGAGCCTGTGCTTGAGGTGGAGGACCTCTGTGGGGTTGCGGGGATGGTGCCGCCGACAGTAACTCCAGCTGACTCGGGGCTTCTATTTGGGCCACCGCGGCGGGTTCAGCCCTGGCGGTCCTCCTGGATGGGATCATAGGGGGCAACAAATGTGCCTGAATAGCATGTTGCAGGGCTTCCTCAAGGCGCTGAGCCTTATTTGAGAAATCTCTGAACCCTCCAGGTTAGTTATGGGTAATCAGGGAGGGTACCAGCTCTGTTTTGACGTTCCCCACACACATCGTCAGTAATTGCTCCTGAGTCAGTGGCATATCGAGGGAATACGTAAGTCCCTTCCACCGGGCGATGAAATCTGCAACCCGCTCATCAGGCCTTTGCTTGAACTTGAAGAGGTCAGCAATGCTGGTCTTCCACGTGGTGGAGCTAAACTGGTATAGGAACTGCCGGCGGGGGTCCTCCCAACCGGTCACCGATCCGATAGGGAGCTGGCTGTACCAGACGAATGTTGGACCTTCCAATGTCTGTACGAAACACCGGAGTTTGGTGGCTTCTTGCTGAGCCGGGGTCCCCAGCATGGGGCCACACCTGGAAGAAAAATGTTCCAAGTGCTGTGGCGGGTCCCCTGTCCCATTGAAGGGCGAGAAGGTGGGGTTCCCAAAACCCGGAGGTGCGGGCATATCATCTACCCACGCGGGATAAGGCTTGCCATCCGGTGGGACCGCCACCTACCGTGTTTCCAACGCTTCGAGGTGGGCTGTGAGTACCGTAATAAGATCATCCGGGTGGGGGTCCCTGTCTTGACGAGGATCCCTAACCACAAGTGCATTGCCATGTTCTTCAACATGGTAGATGGCTTTGGTCGCTCGTGGATCAACTGGCGGAACGACCTGCGAGGCGATTGGGGGAACCCGGACTGGGTTCTTCAGATTGCCCCGTCGCTCGGGGGGGGGGGGGGGGGGGTTGGCAAGACGTATCGTACCCTCTTGCCATACGTTCTAGATTCTACCCTGTCTGCGGCAGTAGCGTGATGAGGGTTTCCTGGAGGCATCTCACCGGGGGGAAATTGTTCCTGCCCCTGCTGCCCCGGCCTGGGATTACCATAGTCGGGTCTCCGCTCTATGGCGCGCTCAGCCAAAAGTTCGTCAACCAGCCTCTTCTGCTCAGCAAGCTGCTGGCGTAACGTGGCCTTCTCAGGATCTTCGTCCGTTTTCTACACAGAGGAGGACGGATCGAAGTGTTTGACAGTTCCGACGTGCTCTTTACCCTTTCCGGTGTTTCGACCGAGTACTAGTGACTCGGTGGGTACGGGGAGGCCTAGCAGGTTCCTTTGCTGACGGGTAACCCTCCCTGACGGGTCCAGCAGTGGCAGTACGCCCTCGGGAGGTAAGTCTCCATCAAGGAATTCAAGCTCGTCTTCCTTGTCCACGACGTCATCCATGTGGAATGTGACCCCTCTCGAGGGCATGTCCTCGATGTCACATAATGAATCGGGCTGCCTTCGGATAGGGTCAAAGAGGAGAGCGACATAGTGTCCCCAACCACGGACTTGCACACGGGGGGTGGCTTCCCTGACGATTCTGCGGAGTGCTTTAAAACTCTGAACGCATTTCCGTTGAAGGGCGCTTTGGCGGCCTGGTGACTCGAGGTGCTGGGCCACAAGGAGTGCAGCCGAATCAATCAGGCGGCACTGCTCGCCAATTTCTTCATAGTGCTCTCGACTTATGGGGTACACCACCCTTTCGTAACGAAGGCGGAAGTGTGTCACCCATAGGGTTCGACAAAAGCACCCCACTTCTTCAGGGGTAAGAGACTCTGGTACGCGAAAATTCAGCGCCGCCGTCGGCCAGAACTTCTCCGGGAAGTAATCCGCTGCGAGAATACTCCAGAAGCTCCTGGGCTCGGACTCAGGGTCTGGCCCTGTGTTGCCCCACTCGTCAACTGGGGGTGGCTGAGGGACCAGTAGCAGTACCGAGGCGGACCTCTGGGATAAAAAACTCGGTGGCGGAGAATACGGCGAACGAGCTGACTGGCCGCCGAATTCCGGGCCATCCTCCGAAGAGAAAGGTGACCTGGCCATGATGTCACGATATGACGGGCTGATAGCCACAGCTTACGGCATAGGAATCGTGGCTACCGGTGACCGGTCATGTCGTCGTTCTACCACCGTTGGCCCCCAAAATAGCTCTCCGTGATCTATGGTAGAGGTAGAGGGTGCTTCTGGTGACGATAGCGATGATTGCGCGGTCGAGACCCGCGAAATTCCCAAGATTTCTTCATCCTGGATGTACCTGCGGAGAGAGATGAGAATCTGGTGGACCTCATATTCTGGGAGAATGAGGCTAACGCGTCTGGTTCCTGCCCCAGTCCTTGATACGGAGGAGCGGGGAGAAGGTTCCATGGCCGAGTCGCATTCCGCTTCAGAGTCGGAGAAGCGGGAAGGTTTGATCTCCACCCGGGCCTTCCCAGGATTCTTCTTGTGGCGGCGACGACCCGCTCTCCTGCCCCAGGGTGGCTCTTCGGGACAGGGTTGATCCCTACCAGGAAGTCTCGGGGCGGCGCTGGCACCGTGGCGGAGAGGGCCTCCACTCGAGATAGCCGAGGTGCGAGGGGCACCAGGGCAAATATCAAAGGGTACATGGGGAGGACCTCCATGGACAACACCCATGTAGGCAGAGCCTCTGTTGGAATTAGCAGGAGCATGGGGAGGACCTCCATGGTCGATACAGGCGGAGCGAGGCTGAACTTCACTCCTCGAGTTACTGGGGTGAGGAGGACCTTCGCATGTTGCAGAGAGGACGTAGGGAGGGCCCCCACGTTGGAGAAGGACCGGAGGGACGGTGCCTTCAGATCGGCGATCGGGGGCAGGAGGATGGACTCCATACCCTGTGTAGTGGGCGCAGGAAAGGTTTCCGCGCCGAGCGTCACTGCCGCGGGGCAGGTCTTCCTTCGGGATGGGGGTAGCACGAGGTATACCTCCATGAATAACTTCAGAGCGGGGAAGGCCCACGCTCTGTGGAGTAGTGGTACGGGGAGGGCCTCCGTACGGGGCGACATCACCGCGGGTTAGTTCGCGGCGATCACCACTTGGGCCTGCAACCCGGAGAGTCATCCCAGCCTACCCGTGGGGCGGTTGGGGTCTCGATCCTGGTTGGGTGAAGAAGTGCCCCTACTCAGTGTATGCAGGGGCCTCATGATGCACGTCAGCGGTGGCTCGGGCCACTGTAGCTGTCGACGTCGACGCGCCTGGGCGAGCGTCCTCAGCCCGGGCTCGGCGCTGACATCGGGTTAGGCGAGCTGGTGCAGGTGGTGCAGGGGCATGGCCTGCCTGCTCTTCCCGTGGAGTCAAACGGCGGTGCTGACGCAACCGGACGGGAGCTCTTGCCTGGAGCCCTTGGGTCGGGACCCTGAGCGGGCTGAGCCGGACGACGCCCGCCTCTTCAGCGTAAGGCGAGGATTCATCAAGGCGTTCCAGGGACAGGCTCCCGAAACGGTTGAACGTTGGGGTGGGGAGCAGGGGATCCCTGCGCGGCCTGTTAGGGCGGCATTGACGGCGGGTCCTGGAGGCCTCTAGGTCCAAGCGGGCCATATCCCTAGTTGGGATGACCCCTTCCTCCTCGTACCTGCGCACGAGGTTGTTGATCACCCTTTGCTGGATGACCTCTGATGGGGAAAGGGGACTTGGGCGCCCCGTATTCCACGATGTGGCAGCCGTCGTGGCGATAGCGGCACCATGTGGGGTAGCTGTGGCGATGTTGCCCCTGCCCCTGCGTAGGCTAGTGGGCGGTGATCACGTCTCTGTAACAGCAACCTGGTTCCTGAGAAACGAAGGGATAAACTCATCAGCACTGAGAGGAAAAGTATTGACAACCAGTGCCCCAACGTCCTTCCATTCTCCATGTCTATAAGAAGGATCCACGCCAACACGCTGCAGAACGGATTGCCCCACGTTCTACTGCCCCGACTTCCGGTGAGTTTCACGATAGGCCCGCTATTTACTTGGCAGGACCAGGCGCCAGATATCTGGATCCGGTGACACGTCAATCTACTGGTGTCTCGAACGCTACTAATCTTCATATTGAGGAGAAGAATTTCACTTCGGGTTCACCATTTCTGTTTCCGACGCTTTCACCGGGGCGCGCGCGCATGTGTCCGTGGGGGGAGGACACGCCGCGCTTGTTGCCCCACGTTCCCGCTTTCCAAAGGCGGGCGGCATTCGCTCCTTATTCAGGGACGTCTTCTCCTTGATCGAAACGGGATGATGGGATGTCGGTTCTTCCTTCTGTGGATTCCTCCTCAAAAATTTTCACCTAGTCTGGGTCTCCCTCATAGATTTAATACGTAGTTCGTGAAACTCTTCCCAGTGCCATGTTTCCATGGACGCCGGTTAATTACATTGCTTTTTTTTGGACATTGCAAAGGGTCTGGTCAGGGAAGCAACCTTCAGTTGGGGGAGTAGTCACGTTGAGGCATTAGTAGCGTGTCTGGATGCTGGGGAACCTGGAATGTCTGTCTATTATCCCTGGTCACAGGGCTTCTCGAGGGCGTGGAAGCCCGAGGCATCCCACATCGAGCGCGGGGAATTATATTTCATAGACACATATCTGAGGTTTTCCTCAGCTTCCCGTGTTTAACACAGGGTACGCCGCGAGTTTAACATCCAACGGAGACAGATCAACCCAATCGGAGCATTAGATAGGATAGATCGGATTGAGGGATTCCCCTTGAAGGGATGCCGATACCGGGGCCAGCCCATGGGCGGCTGTGAAGAGGAGCGTACCGACATGGTCTCACCGAGATATGACGGTCCGAGAGAGAATCGGGATGGGTGATAGGTGGATGAATGGAGTGGAGGGGGAGTGAAATGGGACCATCATAGGGGCGACAGTGAAGTTGGGCTTGAGCCTTGAAGAGGCTTCCTACGTATCCCCGTGGTAGGGAATCAAAGTCCGCATAGTTCGGGATTGATGGAATACAGTTTAACGTCATGCGGGACAGTAGTGAACCCTGACGTGAATGGACGACGGGCAGTGGGTGTCGGCGAACTGATGTAAATGAGGGACCTTGGTCCGATGGGAGATGGGCTTGAACCTCTGGGAGGATTCCTACGTACCATGCCTTGACACAGATCAAAGTCCTCGTAGTTCGGGTTGTGGAATACAGTTTAACGTCATGTTGGACGGAGGTAGAACTCGACGTGAATTGGATGACTGGTGGGCTTGAACCTCATGGAGGCTTCCTACGTACCACGCCTTGACATGGATCAAAGACCTCGTAGTTCAAAGGGGGCTTCGTCGGTGAACCGACGTGAAGGTGGACCTTGGTCCAATGAGTGGTGGGCTTGAACCTCTGGAAGGCTTCCTACGTACCATGACTTGACATGGATCAAAGACCTCGTAGTTCATATTAGAATGGGTGTGCAGTTTAATGTCATGCAGGACGAAGGCATACAATTTAACGTCATGTTGGACAAGGGCATGCAGTTTAACGTCATGCTGGACGAGGGCAAAACTCTACGTGAATGAACGACCGAGTAATGTGGCTTGAACCTCATGGAGGCTTCCTACGTACCATGCCTTGACATGGATCAAAGTCCTCGTAGTTCGCTATGGGTGGGGGTCAGGGTCGGTGCTCACTCTAAGCCCACGTGAGTCATGCTCGGTGTGAGAAACAAGAGGTTGCAAGGACCTGACGATCACGTCGCGAAGGATGCGTCCGTGAGAAGCGAAGAGGGGCTTACGTGTTAGGCGGCCCATGGTGCTGAGACTTACTCAAGGATGGAGGCCCAGGGTGCGGAAAAGCGCAGCGAAAGAGGGATTTGGGACCAATGATGAGAGGTGCCTCATTCCCTATCACGCCCTCCACTGACCTTGGTAGTGGGGAAGTACAGAGATGCAGAGGTGCAGCCATCCGTTGGGGAACTAGGGTCGCCCTTCTCCTATGAACATACGCCACTCCAATAAGGAGGATATCATCCCTTGTGGATGGGTGATTCCATTCCTGTGGAGACGAGTGGTGTAAAGAATGTTCGAGCTGGGGGGACCCTTTGTGAGAGGCACGAGGTCGGGTCACAGTTTAACGTCATGTGTTGAGGACGTGGTGCTTGGCAGTTTAACGTCCTGCAGCTCGGACGAGGTGGGTTCACTCCGCACCCCTAGGACTTACATAACCGGTACCCTCTGGTCCTTGAGTAAGGGAAGGTACCACTAAGGCCATGGTTAAGGGGGGTCGTAGAGCGAACCATCAAGGGGTCCACGTTAGCGTGACTATACGAAGAAGCAATAGCCGTTAGCATGCCTATGCGAAGAAGCATTAGGTGAAGAAACTCTACGAGTGGTATTGTCCATGGGACTTTGAAATCACATCGTGCAAACCTGGAGGGTCGCACGGGAAGAGGAATTGCTAAGCAAAGGAGTGTGCTTCACGAAGTGGAGTGCCTTGGCCTTAGCATGGGGCATAGGTGTGAGTGGAGGGTGCTAGGCAGGGTCCTGCGAAGTAGTGTGCTTCGCGATGTGTAGCGATCTTGCCTTAGCATAGAGATCACTAGTATGGGTTGGGTGTTTCGCGAAGCATAAACGATCCACAGCTGCCCGGGTTCCTTTGGGAATCCCCTTCCTTCGCGAATGCCCTTGAGCTTCGCGAAGGGAATCCCTCTCGGAAGAGGGGCTCAAAAAGAGACAAAGCAAAGGCGTCTCGCAATGTAGAAATACCTCGCGGAGCTCATGATTCCCGGGGCAAAGAGTGCTTCACGATTCGGGAGAGGAGAAGCCGAAAGGTCGGATTGTCCGTCCTCTGGGACTCAGGGGGAGTCCAGTATTTATAGGCAAGGGGCGCCACGAAGCAGAACTCGCGCGCCGCCTCAGGTGCTTCACAGCGCGCTCACGAACGCCAATGTCATCTGTGGAGGACTACCGCCTCTGGAGCTTCGCGGAGGGCTCATGAACATCAAATGCGTTTGCGGAGCGTTAACGCCTCTGGAGCTTCGCGGCGGGCTCGCGAACGTCAAATGCGTTCGCAGAGAGTTACCGCCTCTGGAGCTTCGCGGCGGGCTCGCGAACGTCAAATGCATTCGTGGAGAGTTACTGCCTCTGGAGCTTCGCGAGGCCGAGATGGTCAGGGCGCTTTGCGTTGATGCTTCGCATCGGTGCTTCGCGTCGGTGCTTCGCATCGGTGCTTCGCGTCGGTGCTTCGCGAGGCAGCGCGCCAGCCTTCTTTTTCGTCCCTTCCTTTCGTGCCATATTTTGGCGCCAATAGATATCTTAGACTATAAATAGTCATTTGAAAGATAAAAATATTTCCTACATCATAGTATTTTTTTTTTATAATTTTTAGATATTAAATAAATTAAATTATTTATGACATCATGATGATGCAGCGATTACCTCATTAATGAACGATTTAAATAAAATGAAAAGATAATGTAAAATCTAAGACTTACACTCATCAAAGACCTATTGGATAAGTATATTTCGAACCATTATCACCTTATCCTCTAAATATATCAATGTGAGACCTTTAAAATCCGAAACTCATTTTAATATAAAGTAACATTTTATAACTTCCCAAGAGTGCCCCTCCTCTCCTCTTATAAAAGGCCCCCACCTCTACCTCCTTACCCATACTTCTCAAGCCTTTGGATCGGCCAAAACCTACTCATTTTATCTCTCCACATCCCTCTATTCATCTTAGAAGCCTTACATTATATAGAAAGCTCTTCAAGAAACCATTTTGGTTCAAACCAAGAAGAGTTACCTGATTTAAAGGTAAAGTCTTCTCTAATGTTCTTTTGTTTTATTTTGCTTCTCCAACCCCCTAAACTCTTTTTATTCATTTATTCTATAACAACACCAGTATTTTCAATATACTAGGATGTTGTTATAAGAAGTATTCGAGTTACACATACACACACCTACATCTAATGGTTAAAGAGCATACTGTTTCCGTGGATGACGAATTTCTGCCTCACAAAACGATGATTGCTCAATATTCTTCTAACACCTTCAAAGGTGGCCATTAAGATGTCACTATATTTATATATGATATATAATACGTTTATATTTTCCTTAATCTTCTGTATTTTTCATTTTTGGCATAGCTTTATGGTTTCCATTATGGGTAAACACGATATCTTCATTTTAGGAAGTGCGGACTACCGCCCCCTCAAAGTGATTTGATTCTTTAATGCCATATGTGGGACGTATAAAGGATGGAGTTAATGATATTATATATGATATTATACTGTAATTATAATATAACTTTATATCATTATGATTCCATTCCATAAAATACGAAATATAAATGAAAGTAGCGTTCATGCGTACGTACGACTTACCGTCTCCATGAATGGCGCATTTCATTTCTTACCTCTAAATGTTATGTAGTATTATAAATGCATGTATATACTGGATATATATGATATATATGATATCTACATCATGAATATAACTTTGGATATAATGGATACATGAACAACTTGTAATTATAAAGAGTTTATTTTTGACTCAAGTACCAATGATCGTTAAAACGACCGTTATTAACTTAAATAATTACATAGTGTTCAAGACATGGTAATAAGTGATATAAAAGGAATAATGAACTTGAAAAAAGTTCTTAAGTAAGTAGAAATTAACTCAAGTTTATTATTCAGGAGATTAAAGAACGATCGAGTCAAGTCGGATACGAGGTAAGGGACTTCGTCTCAATCTCCTTTCATTGAGGCATATTTTGTACTATACACAACATTATTTTATACGGTGTATAAACCCATTTGACTTTTATTTCTAGTCAAAATGAATCTTTTTTTATACGAAGAGTTTTACTAAACAACAAAAGGAATGTTTTTTTGTCGTACGTATGCGGCGACAACGAATTCTCTACCGCCGGGACCATTATTTGAGTTTCGGCTTCCTCTACAAGCCATAACCTAATTTTTTTTAAATGAAAAAAATAAATACCATGTATTAATTTTCTTTTATTTTGCTATTGAAAATGGTTTTCATAATGTTTTTATTATATCAATTTGTTGTATTGATATCTTGTGATTGAAATGTGGAAATGTTATGTTTCCTTTATGAATGTTTTATGTGATTTGATTATGTTATGGTTTTTGGACATTGTTATGAAGACGGGTGGTTCCATGATAAAATAAGGGCGGGTGAGACCGATATATCTCTCCAATGCATTGGGTAATGCGAAGGAGTTAAACGTTAAGGTTTCTATGAAGAGATTTAGGGAATATACTGTGATGGGTATTCCAAACGTAACCATGAGGGTTACTCCCTACGTAAGAATGTTATGAATGCCTCAAGTTACCTTTATGTCTTATGATTTCTATGATTTATTCATGATTTGATGAGGTATGTTAAAATGCTTATGTTTTATGAGTAAAGTATGATTTCATACATGGACTAATGTTTTGATTTCGCACTTTTATATCCCTTGCTGAGATTTTTATGCTCATCCCATGTTTTTGGAATGTTTTTTACAGGTCAAGGGAAAGGTACATGATGTGATGATAGTGTCAAGGAAGTGTCAAGAAAGAATCTATGTTTTATTTTAAATATGTTTCCAATGATGGAAAAAATGAGTACTATCTTTTATGTAACCACTTTGTTTAAATGTGGAGTGTAATGCATGATTTATGATTTAATTCTCTAAAACTCTAAACCTGAAAAGATCCTCAACATGTATTCTTTAAGTAACTCAAGATTAAGTAATGTTTAAGGCTGGGGCCTTATAGTTGGTATCATAGGTCGGTTTAGATAACTTTAGGAGTTAGAATTCTATTAAATGATTATCTAAAAATATTTTTTTATGGTCAAATTGAAATGGTATAGCATTTGAAGGTTACCATGTTTCTTCATCTAAGACATGTTTGTTCAGAATGGTTTTCCATAGAGGAAACATGGAAGCAGTGCTAGGAAGTCATGCAGAAGGAAATGACCTTCCGAATCAGCATCCTGATATGGTCAGAATTAGAACTGAACAATTTGTTGCAGTGATGACACAGTTGATTCAAGCGATAAATGGTGGTGGTATCTATGCACGAGATCAGCCAGATAAACCGCAGAGGAACATGTCAGTGGTGGAACATTTCATGAGGCAACATCCCTCATAATTCAGAGAATCATCTTACCCTATGCCAACTGAAGGGTGTATTAAAGCACTGGAGAAGATTTTCAATGTCATGGGGTGTTCAGACAATCAAAAGGTTATTCTTGCTATTTACCGTTTGGAGGGTGAAGCAGATCAGTGGTGGTCGATGGTTAAAAATATCAGGGATGCTGATGAGATTGATGCTCTTGACTGGGATGAATTCAAAGGTATGTTTCTTGATAAGTATTTTCCTAAGGCTGTTCGACTTAGGATGGAAAAAAAATTCTTGGAATTGAGGCAAGAGGATGACTCAGTGGCTGCTTATGAAGAGAGGTTCACTCGATTGGCAAGGTATGCTCCAAATTTTATCCGATAACTTGATAGTAAAATCAATCATTTTTACTCAGGATTAAAGCCAAAATATCGAAGGGCATTGGATTCTCGTGAGTTCAAAAGTTATGAAAAGCTTGTTCGATGTGCTGAGAAGGTGGAAATGGAGTTTTCCGATGATCAAGTGTTCTATAACAACCAACAGAAGAAGAGACCGAGGTGGCAGGAGAAAGGGAAGAATTCTTCAAAAAAGGTCTGATGGTAAGAAAAATAAGTTTCCAGTTTGTGATAAATGTGGTAAAAGGCATGCTGGGGAATGTATTCTGAATTCTGGAAAGTACTACCGATGTGGTAAGATGGGACATAAGGCTCGTGATTGTACAGAAAAAGATCAGGGTGATGGTAAGACCAAATTTGATTTACAGTTAGTGAAATGTTTCAAGTGCAATGAGATGGGTCACTATGCAAACGAGTGTCTAACAAAGAGATCGAGTGATGAGAAGCAGTTAGACTACAAGCAGAAAGTGGTGGTGAAATCCTTTGCAACTACTTCAGCAGATGTTGGGTCATCAAATGAAGTGGTATCAGGTACTTTGTTTGTTTTTTCAGATTATTACAGTGTGTTGTTTTATTCGGGGTCTACACATTCTTTCATCTCTGAAAACTTTTCTAGTAAAATGGGAATACCATCTCAAGAAATGACTCTTGAACTTGTGGTAAAAACACCTGGGGGAAATGTTGAGGCAAAAAGAATTTATATGAATCTTCCTATCCTTATTCGTGGAAAGAACCTACTTTCAAACCTTATTGTTTTACCTCTAATAAATTTTGATGTTATCCTGGGTATGGATTGGATCTCTATTTACCATGCTAAGATTGACTGTAGAGCTAAAGAAGTTTCTTTTCAGAAAGACTTTCAGTTTGTGTACAAGAATGAACCCTTACTGTTGATAACATATCAAGAGGCTGGGAAACTTGTAAAAGATGGGAATGAATGTTACCTTGCACATATTGTTGAAAACAAGGGAACTGTTTAGATTAATGATGTTCCAGTGGTAAATGAGTATCCTGATGTTTTTCCTGATGAGTTGCCTGGAATAATACCAGACCGGGAAGTAGAATTTACTGTTGACTTAGTTCCCGATGCTAATCCAATTTCAAAACCCCCTTATCGAATGGCTCAAATTGAACTTTTAGATTTGAAGGAGCAATTTCAAGATTTATTAGAGAAAGGTTTCATTCGACCTAGCACATCACCATGGGGTGCTCCTATTTTATTTGTTAAAAAGAAATATGGTTCAATGAGACTTTGAATTGATTATAGATCCTTGAATAACATCACTGTTAAGAACAAATATCCTTTTCCACATATTGATGATTTGTTTGATCAGCTCCAGGGAGCTCAGTATTTTTCAAAGATTGACCTGATATCGGGGTACCATCAATTGAAGGTAAAGGAAGCAGATATTCCTAAGACCGCGTTTTGTACAAGATATGGTCATTATGAATTTTTAGTTATGCCTTTTGGGCTAACCAATGCACCTGTTGTATTCATGGACCTTATGAATAGAATTTTCCATGAGTTCTTGGACAAGTTTGCGGTTGTTTTCATTGATGATATTTTGGTGTTTTATAAAAGTAAAGAGGATCATGAAAGTCATTTAAGGGTTATTTTTCAAACCTTTAAATAAAAGAAATTGTATGGGAAATTCAGCAAGTGTGAGTTTTTGTTGCAACAAATTTCTTTCCTTGGTCATATTGTTTCTAAAGATGGGATAACTATTGATCCTACAAAAACAAAGGTTGTTGAAGAATGGCCAAGACCCACAAATGTAACTGAGATTCGTAGCTTCCTTGGTTTGGAAGGCTACTACCGAAGGTTTGTTAGAAAATTTTCATGGTTATCTAGTCTAATGACTAAGCTAACTCGGAAGGGTGTTAAGTTTATCTGGACAAAAGAATGTGATGATTGTTTTTGGAACTGAAAAGAAGATTGGTGAATGCTCTAGTTTTGGAACTACCTTCCAGGAATGAGGGGTTTGTTATCTACAGTGATGCTTCATTGAAAGGACTTGGTTGCGTCTTAATGCAGAATGACCAGGTAATTGCTTATGCTTCACGTCAGTTGAAAACACATGAGGTAAATTACCCTACACATGATTTGGAATTAGCTTCTCTTGTTTTTGCTTTAAAAATTTGGAGGCATCATTTGTATGGAGTAAAGTGTGAAATATATACCGATCACAAAAGTTTAAAGTATATATTCACTCAGAAAGAACTGAACATGAGACATAGGAGATGGCTGGAATTAATCAAGGATTATGATTGTACAATTCATTACCATCCGGGAAAAGAAAATAAAGTGGATGATGCTTTGAGTCGAAAAAGTAATGCTTCATTAACAATGTTGCATTTGGAACATGATCCTTTGGTTAAGGATTTGATGAACTTTGGCATAGAAGTTGTTGGTGCAGGATGTCCTTCTGTTTTGTTTCAGGTATCAGTGAAATCTTCTCTATCAGACAGAATTAAGCAAGCACAGAAGCAAGACAGTGAGTTGCAGAAAAAGGTAGAGCTGGTTCATAAGGGTAAGTTGCCTAAATTCAACATTGATAATGATTGTGTTTTGAGATTTGGGAGGAGATTGTGTGTGCCGTGTGATTCACATTTGAAGAGAGAGTTGTTATGTGAAGCTCATAGTTCTCCGTTTTCAGTTCATCCAGGCAGTACTAAGATGTATAGAGATCTTCGGGAGTATTACTGGTGGGACGAAATGAAAAGGGATATTGCTGATTTTACTGTGAAGTGTTTGACTTGTCAACAGGTAAAAGCAGAGCGGAAGTTACCAAAAGGGATGCTTCAGCCTTTTCCAGTACCAGAGTGAAAATGGGAGAATATATCCATGAACTTCGTTGTGGGATTGCCAAAGACACCTCGAGGTAATAATGCAATCTGGGTTATTGTTGATCGCTTGACTAAATCAGCTCATTTCCTTTCTATACAAGATACTTTTTCCCTAGATCAACTTTCCCGTTTGTATCTTAAAGAGATAGTCAGGTTACATGGAGTTCCTCTCTCCATTGTATCTGATCATGATCCCAGGTTTACTTCTAACTTTTGGAAAAGCCTTCAGAAGTCGTTGGGTACTGAATTAAATTTTAGTACAGCTTTTCATCCTCAATAAGATGGGAATTCAGAACGAACAATTAAAACTTTGGAGGATATGATACATGCTTGTTCGATGGATTATCAAGGAAGTTGGGACCAACATCTTTCTTTGGTTGAGTTTTCTTATAATAACAGTTTTCATTCCAATATACAGATGACACCATTTGAGGCATTATATGGGAAGTGGTGTCGAACTCCAGCTTTCTGGGATGAAGTGGGTGAAAGGAAGTTGATGGGACCGGAATTGGTATAAGAGTTGGTAGAAAAAGTTCAGCTGATACAGAAACACATGAGAACAACTCAGAGTAGGCAGAAGAGTTATGCAGACAACAGGAGGAATGATCTCTCTTTTGAGGTAGGTGATCATGTCTTCCTCAAAGTCTCACCATGGAAAAGTGTGATGCGATTTGGTAAGAAAGGAAAGTTGAGTCCAAGGTTCATTAAACCATATGAAATTTTGGAGAGAGTTGGATCAGTTGCATACCGAGTGGCTTTACCTCTGAGTTTATCTCAGATACACAATGTTTTTCATGTTTCAATGTTAAGGAAGTACATGCCAGATCCATCTCATGTTTTGAGTCCAGAGGTAGTTCAGTTGGAAGAGAACCTATCTTATGAGGAACAACCTGTTCAGATTCTTGACCACAGGGAGCAGGTGTTACGGAATAAGGTGATTCATCAAGTAAAGGTTTTTTGAAAAAACCACATTATTGAAGAGGCAACATGAGAATCTGAAAATGCAATGAGGGATAAATACCCCCACTTATTCAATAAGTAAATAAATTGCGGGGATGCAATTTTCTAAAGGGGGGAAGGATGTAACATCCCAAGTAAGTAATGAATAATAAGAAATTCTTATCTATGTCTATTTATGAATTAGATAGTGTTTTAGAGGCTTAAAATGAGAATAAATCCAATCTTAAGCATGGAATACACTAATATTTTTAAAAGATTGTTTTACTGCCTTTTGATGGCGAACCATTTTTAAATATATTTTTTGACAATTTTATAAGCTCTATTTTTCAAAATAAACTTATTCTTTATGATTGGGACATTGAAATTTACCTTGGGTAAATTTTTGGTATTTTTCTTACAATGTTCATTTTTTAATGAATAGTGAAAAATACTGCATTTTACATCAAAACTTCTTTTTCATCTGATTTAATTATATGGTTATATTATCTTTTTAATTGGTATTAAAGTTTAATTAGAATATATTTTTAACATATAATCCAATGGTGGTCATTATAATTAATTTAACTTTGGAATTGGGAATAAACAAGTGCCAAACTTTTCATAGATATTGTTTCAAAAAAACCCGCTATTTGTTTTGACAACAGGAATTATTTTTAAATTAATTATTACAATTTCTATGTTTGTAATTTGGTAAAATGGATTCCATATTTGGAATCATAAGTTCCAAATTATCTAATTAAGACTCTTTTGTTTTTGGACATTATGAATAGTAACGATGGTAATTATCTTTAATTATCTTGATTAATTAGTAATCGGGTAGTTAAGGATAATAAAATAATATCATAATAATAAAAAATGACCCCAACATGTGTCCTAATGCTACTGGTTGTGTCATGGCTGACCATGGTATGCCTTGTGCCAAACTTAGGGACCCCATGGAATCACTTTTGGGTGAATATGACACTTTATCTTTTTATTTTTAAAGGAGAATATCACTAAAGAATGTATCACCCGAGTAAAACATTTTTAATTTTGTCTAAATAATTGATATCTTGGACTATAAATAGTAATTGGAAAGATAAAAATATTTCCTACATTATAGTATTTTTTTTATAATTTTTAGACATTAAATAAATTAAATTATTTATGACATCATGATGATGCATTGATTACCTCATTAATGAACGATTTAAATAAAATGAAAAGATAATGTAAAATATAAGACTTACACTTGTCAAATACCTATTGGATGAGCATATTTAGAACCCTTATCACCTTATCCTCTAAATATATTAATTTGGGACCTTTAAAATCTGAAACTCATTTTAATATAAAGTAACATTTTATAAATTTCCAAGAGTGCCCCTCCTCTCCTCTTATAAAAGGCCTCCACCTCTACCTCCTTACCCACACATCTCAAGCCTTTGGCTCGGCCAAGACCAACTCATTTTATCTCTCCACATACCTATATTCATCCTATAAGCCTTACCTTAGGCATAAATCTCTTCAAGAACCCATTTTGGTTCAAACCAAGAAGAGTTACCTGATTTAAAGGTAAAGTCTTCTCTAATGTTCTTTTATTTTATTTTGCTTATCCAACCCCCTAAACTCTTTTTATTCATTTATTTTGTAAAAACAACAGTATCTTCAATATACTAGGATGTTTTTATAATAAGGATTCGAGTTACACATACACACACCTACATCTAATGGTTAAAGAGCATACTGTTTCCGTGGATGGAGAATTTCTGCCTCACGAAACGATGATTGCTCAATATTCTTCTAACACCTTCAAAGGTGGCCATTAATATGTCACTATATTTATATATGATATATAATATGTTTATGTTTTCCTTAAGCTTCTGTATTTTTCATTTTTGTCATACCTTTATGGTTTCCATTATGGGTAAACGCGATATCTTCATTTTAGGAAGTGCGGACTACCGCCCCCTCAAAGTGATTTGATTCGTTAATGCCATATGTGGGATGTATAAAGGATGAATTTAATGATATTATATATGATATTATACTGGAATTATAATATACCTTTATATAATTATTATTCCATTCCATAAAATATGAAATATAAATGAAAGTAGCGTTCATGCGTACGTACGGCTTACCATCTCCATAAACGGTGCATTTCATTTCTTACCTCTAAATGTTATGTAATATTATAAATGCATGTATATACTAGATATATATGATATATATGATATCTACATCATGAATATAACTCTGGATATAATGGATACATGAACAACTTGTAATTATAAAGAGTTTATTTTTGACTCAAGTACCAATGATCGTTAAAACGACCATTATTAACTTAAATAATTACATAGTATTCATGACATGGTAATAAGTGATATAATTGGAATAATGAACTTAAAAAATTTTCTTAAGCAAGTAGAAATTAACTCAAGTTTAGTATTCAAGAGATTAAATAATGACCGAGTCAAGTCGGATATGAAGTAAGGGACTTAGTCTCAATCTCCTTTCATTGAGGCATATTTTGTACTATACACAACTTTCTTTTATATGGTGTATAATCCCATTTGACTTTTATTTATATTCAAAAGGAATATTTTTTTATACGAAGCATTTTACTAAACAACAAAAGTAATGTTTTTTTGTCATACGTATGTGGCGACAACGACTTCTCCGCCGCTGTGACCATTATTTGAGTTTCGGCTTCCTCTACAAGCCATAACCTAACTTTTTTTTAAATGAAAAAAATAAATAACATGTATTACTTTTATTTTATTTTGGTATTGAAAATGTTTTTCATAATGTTTTTATTATATCAATTTGTTGTATTGATATCTTGTGATTGAAATGTGGAAATTTTATGTTTCCTTTATGCATGTTTTATATGATACGATTATGTTATGGTTCTTGGGCATTGTTATGAAGACGGGTGGTTCCATGATAAACTAAGGGCAGGTGAGCCTGATATAGCTCTCAAATTTATTGGGTAACACGAAGGAGTTAAACGTTAAGGTTTCTCTGAAGATATTTAGGGAATATACTGTGATGAGTATTCCAAACTTAACCATGAGGGTTACTCCCTACGTAATAATGTTATGAATGCCTCAAGTTACCTTTATGTCTTATGATTTCTATGATTTATTCATGATTTGATGAGGTATGTTAAAATGCTTATGTTTTACGAGTAAAGTATGATTTCATACATGGACTAATGTTTTCATTTCGCACTTTTATATCCCTTGCTGAGCATTTTATGCTCATCCCATGTTTTTGAAATGTTTTTCACATGTCAAGGGAAAGGTACATGATGTGATGATAGTGTCAAGGAAGTGTCAAGAAAGAATCTATGTTTTATTTTAAATATGTTTCTGATGATGGGAAAAATGAGTACTATCTTTTATGTAACTACTTTGTTTAAATGTGGAGTGTAATGCATGATTTATGATCTAATTCTCTAAAACTCTAAACCTTAAAAGATCCTCAACATGTATTCTTGAAGTAACTCAAGATTAAGTAATGTTTAAGGCTGGGGCCTTATAAGAAGGCCTCCAAAACAGAGTTTTAAGTTAGGGTATCCAAAATCTACATTCGATTAAATTTCAGACTCGTCTAAGGGGGTCTTATTTCTTTTTTTTATGGCGACTGAATTTATTCTCAGGGATTACATTCATATTGATATTATGGTTTTGAATTTTTATCATTTTTCACAATATATTTTTATTTGTAATTAAATATATGCATATTTTCTTATATTTACTTATAATAAATCACTTGTATAAATACATATATCAACATATTTATGAAAAAATGTATTTTTAAATATAGAAATTAAATATTTATTATTCATTTTATTTAAATTAAAAAATTATCCATTTTATTTACCTTATACAAATGCGTTAATATGTATATATATACCTATACAAGTAATGTTTATATATAAATGTGTGTCAATAAACAAATATATATGCATATTTATATTCTAATATATGAAAATAAATACATATCCTTAAAATGTATTTAAAATGGTATCTAACCATTTTTTACATTATAAGAATATATGAATATATATATATATATATATACATTTATACAAATACACACACACACACATGTAATGTTTACATATACATATATGTGTGTATTAATAAATGGATATATATTTATATTATATTTTAGTATATGTAAATGAATATAATATATAATATATTTAAATAAATATAAGTATATATGTATATCACACACGCACAAACTTATATTTTATAGATGTATTTAACGCGCAAGGGGGAGGGGAAGCACTGATAAAGGGGTGGTTGGTGAGTGGGGGGAAGCAATGATGGGGCGGGGGGGGGGGGGGGTAATAAAGGCAGGGCTCCAAGAGGTCTGAAAAATAATAATTTACCCCATTTATCAATGGTTTTTCCGAGTGTTGATAAAGTATGGCCTTTAACCTTTCTTTGGTAGTCCGTGGTTTATAAGCGTTGATAAAATCTCCTTACTAGTGCTATTAAAAGCCAATTTTGTAGTGGTGTAATCTCAAACTATGTTCGAACCCGATTGCGGGGTTTCTGAACCCAAAACATATCCATTTATCAATATATTTATAAAAGTATATTTGTAAATAAATTTTTATATATGTATATATAAATATATTTATAAATGTATATTTACTAAATTTTAAAATATAAATATTTATATAATTATAAATATATATTTATTAATATATTTATATAAAAATATATTTATGAATACATATTTATATGTTTATATAAATATAATTTATAATTATATGAATATATTTTTATTTATAATTATAATTACAAATATACATTTATAATTATATTTATGAATATATATTTAAAATTATTTAAATATATTTATAATTATTTAATTATAAATATATATATTTATAAATAAATATTTATAACTATATAAATACTCCAATGGTGCGAACCATGGGTTGGAACCCAAGACCCTGAAACTTTATTAAGAAAATGTAAAGTACAATACAACAAGGTGTAACATAAAGTGAAAACAAACACGCCAACAAACAAAGAAAACATCATTCCATACAACTTACAAAGCAAGCTCAACGCCTATTACCGGCATTTCATGCATTACCCCAGTCTCGGGGATGACGACCCCTCTTCCATTTGGGAGAAACCCAAGGGCCATCTCGATCATCACTTTTATTGACCCCTTAGACCCACTTACTGTTTGACCCATGCCCACATATGGGCCAGAGGTCTGCAATCCTTGGACATCACATAATGCGGATCATGCATCCTCACCTCAACTGCAATGTCACTTTCCTCCTGAATAGTCGTAACCCCACCTGCATTCACTTACCTAGAACCCTGACCAGGGTTGTCACTTGTAACATTGAGAAGCACTACCACAAAACAGGGTAATGGAAGTGTCATGTTTTATCAGCGCTAAGCAGAATGCGCTGATAAAGAAGGCACATTTATCAGCGCTAGATAAAAAGCGCTGATAAAGGATTCATTTATCAGCGCTTTTTCCAAGTGTTGATAAAGTATGGCCTTTAACCTTGCTTTGGTAGTCAGCGGTTTATAAGTGTTGATAAAAGCTCCTTGCTAGCGCTATTAAAATCCAATTTTGTGGTGGTGTAATCTCAAACTATGTCCGAACCCGATTGTGGGGTTTTTGAACCCAAAACGTATCCAATTATCAATATATTTATAAAAGTATATTTGTAAATAAATATTTATATATGTATATATAAATATATTTATAAATGTATATTTACTAAATTTTAAAATATAAATATTTATATAATTATCAATATATATTTATTAATATATTTATATATAAATATATTTATGAATACATATTTATATAATTATATAAATATAATTTATAATTATATAAATATATTTTTATTTATAATTATATTTAGAAATATACATTTATAATTATATTTATGAATATATATTTAAAATTATTTAAATATATTTATAATTATTTAATTATAAATATATATATTTATAAATAAATATTTATAACTATATAAATACTCCAATGGTGCGAACCATAGGTTGGAACCCATGACCCTGAAACTTTATTAAGAAAATGTAAAGTAAAAGACAACAAGGTGCAACATAAAGCGCAAACAAGCGCGCCAACAAACAAAGAAAACATCATTCCATACAACTTACAAAGCAAGCTCAATGCCTATTACCGGAATTTCATGCATTACCCCAGTCTCGGGGATGTCGAACCCTCTTCCATTTGGGAGAAACCCAAGGGCCATCTCGATCATCACTTTTATTGATCCCTTAGACCCACTTACTGTTTGACCCATGCCCACATATGGGTTAGAGGTCTGCAATCCTTGGCCATCACATAATGGTGATCATGTATCCTCACCTCAACTCCAATGCCACTTTCCTCTTGAATAGTCACAACCCCACCTGCATTCACTTGCCTAGAACCCTGTCCAGGGCTGTCACTTGTAACATTGAGAAGAACCACCACAAAACAGGGTAATGGAAGCACCTCGTTTTATCAGCGCTAAACAGAAAGCACTGATAAAGGGGGTGCCTTTATTAGCGCTAGATAAAAGCGTTGATAAAAGATTCATTTATCAGCGCTATATTTAGCGCTGATAAAAGTTTTTAATAATTTATATAAAATTATTGTATTTATATTCAAAAATAATATTTATTTGTATACATTAATTAAAAAACTTATGTTTATAATTAATATATATTTTTTAATAATTCATATAAATATATAATGTTTAAAAAAAATTATTTCTAAGATTATAATTATATATATATATATATTTAAATAATTATAAGATTATAATAAATTTCATTAAATAATAAATATATTTTTAGATTTATTATATTTACTAGATTTACTAGATTTATTGGATTTATTAGATTTATTATAGTTTTTTAGATTTAGATTTATTAGATTTATTAGATTAATTTATTAGTTTTTTAGATTTTTTTAAATTATTAGATTTATTATATTCATTATATTCATTATATTTGTTATATATTTAATATATTTACTTTATTTATAATCAATATATATAACACTATTACAAAAAATGAGCAAGGGAAGAACTACTTTTTATCAGCGCTAAACAAAAAGCGCTAATAAAGGAACCCTGTATCAGTGTTAGAAAAGTGCTGATAAAGAATACCTCTATCAGCGCTAAAATTTTAGCGCTCATAAAGGGTACCCTTTATCAGCGCTTTTTTAGCGCTGATAAAACCGTAGTCCCATATTTTATAAAACCGGGTGCACAGTATCCTCTTTTTATCGCGCCCTCAACCCTCACGGTACTGTACCCCTGTGACAACTCCCCTCCCCCCTATCTTCTCGTTGTCGGACCTCCGCCGCTAGCCCTACTCCTTATCCTCCCCCTCAAACCCCTTCTGCGAATCCTCCTCTCCGATCGACCCTACTTCTCCTCTTCTCCGCTCGACCCAACTCCCCGCGAACCCTACTGTAGAGACCCAAGGCTTGACGTACATGGACATTACATTACTTTTGCGGAATACTTAATACATAACAAAAACAAACACACAATGACTGTAATAGTTTAGTGTCTTTGGAAACTCGGAAAAATAATCTTCTAATCATGGTGAAAGATATTCAACATCTCCCATAAAGATCTTTCCCTTTGTTTTCTTACCTAAAACCTTTCTTTATATCCTGGGGAAAAGAAAAATTTAAAAGGGTGAGCTCAATTGCTCAGTAAGGGTAAACATAGAGAACATAAAACAATCCATAAACATTTGAATACAACAACATGAACATAAAATCTAAACATCAAAATCTTAAGCAAATACATAAATCTTGGAAGTACGTAAGACATATATCATAAAGGAACATAAATCATGATAGAATAGCATGAGAATAAAAAATGTAATTGTGGAAACCATTAAGCACATGTTATGATTTCCATAGTAGCCAAGACATTGCTGCCAAGACCATCTTGGTGGACAAAGTCCCTTTCTGAATCGAGTTCACTCCTCATTCCAGTCCTGTATCACTGAACCGGATTAACTTACCATTCTAGCCATGTCTATCTCATGAGATATAAATCTTTACCCAATGTATTGGAGGGAGATATATGACCACCCATCTCATAATGAAATCATTCTTACTTGTGCCACAACATAAACATAAATCATTCATCATAACCCAAAAAATAAAAATGGGTTTCATAAACATCATCCCATCATAACATAATCCATATAAAACAAATGGATATCATTTCATCATAAGAAAAGTGAAACCATGTAAATCATAGAGATATTATACTTGAAATGTAGACATATGAAATAATGTCATCTTAGATGGAAAATGGTTTTGATAAAACACTTGAAAAGAATTATTGAGGAAAATATCATTTCTTCTTAAAAATCATTTTATTTTCACAAAATACCATGAAATTTTAAAAGAAAAGTATTTTGTTGAAAATAGTCATGAAATCTTTTAGAGTAATCTTTATTAAGAAAAGGTGTTATGAAACTGTAAAAATCCGTTCATGCCGTATAAGTTAAAAAAAAAATTCTCCTCGTACTTTTGTCGGAAAAGACAAAAAGCTCCTCATGTGGTAAGAAAAAGTAAGATTCCTTTCATAACATGTGGTAAATTTCAAAAATGAGTAAAAATGACTTTAAACATACATGAATTTTTTTTATAAAACATGGGCATAGATGATAACAATAACCCTAGTAAATACTTACAAATAAACAATCTCGGATAAAAATGAGATTGGAAAAGTTATCCCTTACCTTAGGTCCGATATGCTTCGTACGTATTTGAACCTCCTATATAATGATTTAAATAATTTCATTTACTTATTACAGAATCATATTCATTGTTATTATATCATATATGGTTCACTTATGACTTTATATTACCCGTTCTTTTGTAAATTCCATGTTCAAGCAGCGTTTTGGGTAATATCGTTTCATTTATCGTACGTGTTTCGACATGTTGTTCTTGATATTATTACTTATATCCTGATTTAATTAATTCCAGAATGTAAAAAATGATTTATATATAATATATATTCAGTATATAAATATATATGATAGATCGATAAATGGAATGAAATACACCGTTCATAGAGACGGTAGGCCGTGCGTACGCATGAACGCTGTTTTCGTTTCCTTATTGAATTAAATGGAATTAAGTAAATGAAACATATATGTACATAAATTCAGTATCATTATTATGTAATATATTTCATGATTATTTATTATATATACTTTATAATCATACTTGAATGGTTAATCATGGAAAATGAATCTCATCGCGTTCGTGGAGACGGTAGTCCGTACGTACGCACGAGCGATGATATCATTCCCATGATCATGGAATTGTATTGAAGTGTTTGTATAATATTTCAGAATCAATATCACTTTACAATAATCATATATAGTTATTTATTTACACCATTATACCCATCCAAGTAATGTGGTGGTGGAAAACATATTACACCACGGCGTAGAGACGGTATTCCGTATGTACGCACGCGTGGTGATTTCATTTTCTGTAGGATGGATAGAAGATGAAATTGGGTTGTTTCATATTTATAATAACATATCAGTATATGAGTGATACTGATGCTATTAATTTATGATGAAACAAATAAATAAGAAAAAGTAGAAGAAGAAATAAATTGGAAAGAATCGGTAAAGGATATTACCTCTTCTTTGACGCGCCTCTTCTTAACCTCCTCTTAAGACACTAGGGTTGGTCTTTTGAGGAGACCAGAACCTCTATAATGTTTCTATGGAAGATTAGAATGGAAATGGGTAGGGGTTGGTTGAGCTTCAAGGCTCAAAATGGTGTGAAGAGAAGATGGAAGGGGTGCCCTTTTTATAAGGGAGGAGAGGGGCACCTTTGAAAAAACTTAAAATATTATTATATAATAAATTTATATTCAGTTTCCACTCAACCAATATATTTTAGACAAGTTTAGGTTACCTTATCATTTAGATTTAACTCTAAGTTAAATAATTTAACTTTTACCGTGTCTTCTTGTTTTCTTACACTATATGGTTAATAAACATACTATAACAAGCCAAACGAACCCCAAGTAGTTCATTATTAATATATATAACCTTATCTAAGTCATTTGGCCGAACATTAGATTTTTAGTAATATAATAACAATTAATAATATAATATTTGTTTTAAAAACTATTTTATGTCAATTTTGACACTATTTGGTAATTGATTTTTGTGAAAATCATAACAACATGATCAGTTCAAAAAAAGTTAATTGAATCAATACTAACATGTCATATTAACCTAGAAAATTAGTGGAATTTATAAAAAGTCTCAAATTACATTTATTTGGGTATTTATAACATCAATTATGTTAATATTTTATTAATAAGGTAATTACTGCATCATCATTGTGTCATAAATAAATTAAATTATTTAATGTATAAAAATTATGAATAAAATACCATTATGTAGGAAATATTTTTATATTTATAATGAATATTTATAGTCTAATTTATCTTATGTACAACCCTATATTAAAAATGTTTTAGTAATTAAACTTTTATTTTAACTATTTTAACTCTTCTTTAAATAAAATAAAAATAAGTGTCTTAATCTAATCCAAGTGGACCTAAAGGGTAATATTTTATTCCTAAGGTTGTTTTTGGTCTAATTACACTTATCCAATAGAATTAGGACATGTTTTATGGTAATAATAATATCATTTTTACCCTTAATTAAACTATTTAGTTTTAACCGTGGTAAATAAAAGTAAAAAGTTAATATTCACAAAAAATTATTTTTATCTTATTGAACCACATTTTACTCCTTGATATTAACCGTGTCTCTCGGATTTTCTAAATTCCACTCACAGAAGCGGTAAAATTAAGTTTTATGTAGATTTTCAAATTCTCCTAGGAGGTGGGTAAAAGACGGTGAAAAGTTCAATAAAATTTTTATATATTTAAAATTATTATTATATGAATCAAATGAATTATATTGAACTTATATAGGTATTATGTATAAATTTTTACCTAAAATAAATTTAAATAAAATAAATAATTATTTAAATAAAAAGTCGGTTTTTAAATAGTAACCCAGTGTTTTCACTATTCATCAAAAATTGAATGTTTTCAGAAAAATACCAAAAATTCACCCTAGGCTAATTTCAATATTCCGAATCCAAAAATGAAGTCCATTTTGAAAGATAAAATTTATAAAATTTCAAAAAGTGGGTATTACTATTCATAACGGCTAGTTCATAATAATATTATAATAATATCTCGTTTAGTGAAACTTGGTATTGCGTACTACACACACTATCAAAGAAGGTCTTGATTGCGTGTAATGCAAGCCAAGTCAGGGCTGCGTGTAGGTGAAAGCTCCGTTTTGTTTTGCATATAACATAATCAAAACTTATTTCATTTATACATTAAACAAAATCTATACTTAATGCTGCATAGAATAATTTCCTCAAAACAAACTTGAATTTGTGTGTAACATGAGCCAAGAATAGTGTTGCGTATACTGCAAGCTAATACGGTGTTGCGTATATTACAAGATAATATTGGTGTAGTGTATAATAGAAAACATCAAAAAAAATTAAAAATAATATATCTCATAAAATCTCGGGGTGTGACACCTACTCCTCCATTTCTCAACGGTTGGCGTCTCCTCCCGTGCACCTCCCCCTCTAGAGGTTGCGCCTTCTCCCTCTAAGGTGAATTTCTTTTCTCTTCTTCTTGATTCTCTTCTTGAACTTTCTTCTTAGGAAGTATGTGACAACAATGCTAATTCGGTTTTTGTGTTTTTTTGTTATGCTTTTAATGGTTAATGATCATACATGGGCCTTTTAGATTACCCTCATGTGTTAAGTCATGTTTTATTTTAGCATTCTTCTCATTCTTATGAAATATTTGTTAAATCTTTAGTTGAGGTTGGGGACATAAAATTTCTCCTTCTTTATTATGTGTAAATTGTGGAATTATCATGTTATTTTGTTTTCATTGGATGGATAATACTGATTAACCTAAATACTATAATGAATTACACTAAAGGAAATTAAAGTGAAGAGGGAGTTTTTCATGTGATTTATGAAGTTCCATAATATTTCTTATATATTTATGGATTTATTGGTGTTGTTTCTAAGTGATTTATTCTTGATGTTGTGAAAGAAATTTCTTACTACTAATAATATGTTATAACCACCTTTCATAATTTTCTAGTCACTTAAGGTAGGTAATGAATTGGTTGTATGGAAATCTGTAATTAAAGTGTTATATTTAAAGTATAAATTCTACTTTAATATGAAATAATGTTTAAGGGGGAGTTTTTAGTGTGAATTTCTTATATGTTTTCCCTTTCATGCTACTATGTATGGGGTATTTATCACTATGATTATAAGGTTGATGGTTGATTGATGTGGTTGGGAGCATGTGGTGTGGTAATTAATATGGTAGTGATTGATGAATTATTGTGTGGTTATGATAGCAATTATATGGCTATTTAGATAGAAAATAAGTGGTTTTATGGATTTTAGAATGTGTTTAGTGGTATTTTATGTCATAAAAATTTAGTTGTTATTGGGCTGTGTTATAGTTTCCTTCTGGAAAGGAATATGGTTGGAATAAATGAAAATAGTAATGGGTGATAGGTTGGAAATGATAAATGATGGTTTGTTAAATGATTAATGATAATGATTGGAATAATTATGTTTAATAAATGATTAAAGATAGAATAAATGTTATTAATGATTAATGAATGGATTATAGTGGGTAGTGATTTAATGATTGGTTTTACATTAAAATGGTTAACAATTGAAATGCATATGGTAATAAAAATACAAGAAATTATAATGTTAAATGAAATGAGAAGTTGGTAATGTTGATATGGATGCTTATGTGATTTTTTGGGGATTATTTGTGGCATTATAATAGAAGTGGTTATTAGAGGGTGGTAGTAACAAGGCAATGGTTGACGTGGGTGTTTGCAGTGTTAGTTTGGTGTAAACCCTTAGGAAAGATTTATGTGTGACTATATACTTATTATATTTTCTTATTATTTCTTACGCACCACCACTTGATTCGAGTAACCTGATTGAAATCCATATGGGTACTTTGGTTCTAAGTGTTTTTCTCAATATCTAGGTTATAGAGGGAACACATATAGAACCACTCCCTCTTCCCTTCTCCCCCTTCACACTTAGTATGAGTTGTAATGGCTCACAATGGGTGTATATATACGACCTATAACGATTTTAGGTTTTGGTGTATATATATTCTTATTGACATGATTATGTGTATTTGGTGTGGATACATAGTGGGGGTTGTGCATTGTAGGAGGAGAGTATGATGTTTATGTCCTTCATGTTCATGATATCATACTGTGATGAGGATGTGATGTGTGGTTGTGACGTTGATATGATTTTTTATGTGTTTGTGACATGTGTATGTGTGGATATATGGTTATGAGATTATATAGAAGGGGTTGAAGCATAATAAATATTCCATTAGAGTGTGAGAATTACCAGATTAGTGGGGAAGTGGATGTGGGGTAATTTATTAATATATATCATTTTGATATTATGTTACTATACTTGAATGTGATATTGGGTGAGTGATCCTTGGTGAGGTTGGGTGATATATGACCATATATTGGTGTGTATTAGTTTTATTATTTATTCACTAAGGTATTAATATATTTCATACACATTTTCATGAGATGTTTTGGGAAGGATCCTACTAAGTATACTTGTATGATCACCCCTATTTATATAATTATTTTTATAAGTTTTTGAAGATGGATTTGGTGACCAAGATGGAAATTACTATCTTGAGACTAGGAGTTACCACCAGAGCCACTGATGTAGGATTTGTTTTTGATATTTTATTTTAGATGCCTTTTTTATGTATGAAATTCACATGAATTATGGACTGGGTTTTATTTTATATTATATGGAGTTGATTGGTGGTTTATCTCTGTTCTTGGGATTTTTGAGGGAAACACCTCTCATTTATTTATTTTATACCCTCGATGCTAGTCTCCAACCTATGTACTATTAGAGGTAGGATTCATAAATTACACTTATTTTCACTGCCATTTTAGGAGCGGTTCTTAGTGGTGGTGAGTTATGATAGCGTGGTATCAGAGATTTAGTTGAGAGTTAAGATGGAGTTTGGAATTAGAAACTCATGAGTATTTAATGGGACAATAGGTCAATAACATGGGAGACCATCTATGACACAAGTGATTATCCCCCCTGTGATTTAATGTAAGTAACTTGAGATTACCAAAAATATTAGGCATGATGATATTGGATATAGGGAAGAGACCTAGGAGTGGTAGATGCGTCATTCTTGATTATTCTTGTATTTGGAAGTCTTGTTTTGTGTATTTGAACCATAAATACTAATATTTGAGATTCAAATAGGATGTAGATGAATAAATATTGGATGGATGCTAATCATTTGACAATAGAGTATGAGAACGAAGTGAAAGAGTTCATCAAGTTTGCAAAGGATCACGCAAAGGATCCCTATAAAATCCTTTATCTGTGTTTACATTGTTGTTATTCTAGACTAATTACTCCAGAGGAGTTGGAAGAACATTTGATATGTCACAGAATAGATCAGAGTTATAAATGTTGGAATAAACATGAAGAAAAAGTGAATGTAGCTACTGGCTGGGATAAAACTACATTTTATGGATCATCAAATATGAATACAAATATGGATAATGAAGAAGACCATATGGAGGATGTGATTACAAATGTCAATGATGATGAAGATAATATTGAGGAAATGACAAGGACAATTGAATATGAACTACGTGATTGCCCAAAATTGTTTGAGAAGTTAAAGAGTTGTGCAAAGAGACCATTGTATGCTGGTTGCACTAAATATACAACATTGTTAGCTATACTGAAGTTTCATAAATTGAAAGTAGGCAACGGATGGAGTGATGTCAGTTTTACAGAACTAATTGCTCTCTTGAATGACATGCTCCCAGAAGATAATGAGCTCCCAAGCCGAACATATGAAGCTAAACGAATGCTACGCTCGATGGGTATGATTTCTAAAAGAATACATGCCTGCCCGAAAGACTGTATGTTGTTTCGCAAGGAGAAAAAATCACTTACAGAATGCCCAAAGTGTGGTGCTTCTCGATACAAGAAAGATGAATCCAGTCCTACGAAATTTGTATGGTACTTTCCAATCATTCCAAGGTTTAGGAGTCTATATGGAAGTGAAGAAACTGCAAGACAATTGTCATGGAATACAGATAAAAGAAATGAATATGGGAAATTAAGTCATCCGACCGACTCTCCTTAATGGAAGAAAATTGATCATGGGTATCCTGAATTTGGAAAAGAGCTGAGAAACCTTCGTCTTGCGTTATCTACAGATGGAGTGAATCCTTTTGGTTTTCAAACCATCACTCATAGTACATGGCCTGTTATGTTGGTAAATTATAACTTGCCACCCTGGTTATGCATGAAGTGGAAATTCATCATGTTATCTATGCTTATATCAGGACCAAAACAACCAGGTAACAATATTTATGTTTATTTGGATCCTTTTATAGAGGATTTGAAGTTATTGTGGGATTCGGGTGATATGTTGTATGATGCTTATAAAAGTGAATACTTCACGTTGAGAGAAATGTTGTATGGGACCATAAATTATTTCCCTACTTATGGAAATTTTTCATTCTATAGCATTAAAGGGACTCAAGGGTGTCCCATGTGTGAATAAGACACAAAACCAATTAGTTTGAAACATTCATTGAAATATATGTTTCTAGGACATCATATATTTCTACCTCATCGGCATAAGTACCGATCTTGGACAACATCATTCAATGGAATTTCAGAACAATGCAAAACACTGTCTCCACTAATAGGTGATCAGTTGTTTGAGAAAGTAAAGGATGTGAACACTATTTTTGGTAAACCATTTTTGAAAAACCTTATGAAAATCAGTTGGAAAAAGAGATCAGTTTTTCTTGAATTACCATACTAGAATTGTTTGTACGTCATACATTTTCTTGACGTGATGCATGTGGAAAAAATTTATGTGATAGTGTTATCAAAACGTTGCTAAATGCCCATAGCAAAACAAAGGATAGAATTAAGACAAGGTTGGACATGGTTAACATGGGAATACGAGAAGAGTTGGCTCCCGTGAAGGGTGAAAATCGAATGTTTCTTCCTCCAGCTGCTTACACTCTTTCTAGGGGGGAGAGATATCAGTTTTGAAACTTCTTCAATGATGTAAAGGTTCCAGAGGGGTATTCATCAAATATCAAGAACATTGTGTCAATGAATGATTTGAAGTTAAAAGGTTTTAAATCACATGACTTCCATGTTTTAATGAAAGATTTAATTCCTATAAATTCACATTGAATTTTTCCCAAGAATGTTTGTCATATGTTAACCAAACATTGTTTATTTTTCAAAGCTATATGTATCAAATTTTTAGACTCGGTGAAATTTCCAGCTATGGAAAAAGAAATTGTCATCATACTATGTGAATTAGAAATGTTCTTCCCACCAACATTCTTTGGTATGATGATTCATTTGATGATTCACTTGGTGAGAGAGATTCGAATTTGTGGTACTATGCACTATAGATGGATGTACCCCATTGAATGATATATGAAGATTTTTAAAGGGTATGCCAAAAATCAAAGTCGTCCAGAGGGTTGTATAGTGGAGAGATATATTGTTGAGGAAGCCATTGAATTCTGTACCGAATACCTATCTGATGTGGAAAGCATTGGTCTCCTGAAATCTCGTCACACTGGATGCATTGAGGGTGATGAAATTTCTGGAAGATATGTTGTGAAAATCAGTATTACAGATCGGGAGCAGGCCCACCTTTATGTTTTTCATAATAGTTGGGAGGTTTCTCCATATATTGAAACTCACAAAGAAATTCTTAGGCAGTTGAATCCATCAAGGGATGAAAAATAGACATCTAATACACAAAATCACCAGTTTATAGGATGGTTTCAGGACCCTATTTTTAAGGAGTTAGATGAAAATCCAAATTCAATTTCAGAACGACTTTGATGGCTAGATATCAGAGCAAGTGTGTATGTATTATCATAAAATGGTTATGTAATTAATGGTTATACATTCTATACAGATGAACATGATGAAGATAGTACCATGAAAAATAGTGGAGTTACACTTGTGGGTGAAGCGATGTATTTTTCTAGTAGTAAGGACAGAAATCGAATTTATACAAATATGTCATACTTTGGCATTATCAAACAAATATGGGAGTTGGATTATACGACATTCCAATTGCCAATTTTTCATTGAAAATGGGTTGATAACAACAGTGGTGTCAAAATAGATGAATGGGGATTTGTGAAAGTTGATTTTAGTAAAGAAGGGTACAAATACGAACAGTTTATAATGGAATCACAAGAAGTACAAGTTTTTTATGTTCCAGACCCCACAAATCGAAAGTGGTCGATTGTTCTATTATCGTCCAAAACTACTGAAGGGTCTGATGAAAATTCAGTTGAGGATGATCCTTTTAGTGGTACGTCGCAATAATTTCATAGTGGTCCCAATGTAGATGATGTTTTGTATGTTATAGGATACCCCAATGAAGGTATTTGGATAATTGATAGAGGTGTCAAATCTCTTCAGCCTTTGAAAAAAAGAAAGAGAGTTCAATAAATAGGTTATATTTGGTTTTTAATATAGATCTTGTTATCTCATGTTATTATATTATCATTACTGAATTTATGTAATCTAAATTAAATGATCAACCACTTTTTTAGATAATGACTTCTGCACGTTCTGGTGCTCCTAACCTCGAGGCTGAACAAGTCTCTCAAGCTGCTGGTGGTGGTGCTGCTGCTCCTGCTGCAGCTGCTCACAGTACAGAGGAGCAACAAGTTCCTGAACCTGTTGCTGCTCCTAGTGTTGAGGTCCAACAACCATCATCACATTCCATTGCTACTATTTCAGATGAACATATAGATGATGTTGATATTGATGAAATTGTTGGGGATGAAGGACCGACGTCGCAGAAAACACAGGTGCGTCGTAGTTTGACGGTGTTAGCCAAAGTTCTTAAGGCGAAAAGAAAAGGCATCAAATTTGATGTCGGCTGGAATTCACAAGGAAAACATGTAAATCCAAACAAGGATATGTTTAGTAGTTACATTGGAGTTTTCACTCAACAATGCGCGCTGATTGACATAGATTCATGGAACCATGTTGTGTCCGGGCTGAAGGCTGTGATCTGGGAAGAAATTATGGTAACATTATGATATTATTTTTTAAATTTACTAGCAAATAAAATAATGAAACAATGTCTTACTCTTATAAACATCTTGTAGAGTACATTTATAGTAGATGATTCACACAAGAATTATCGATGACTTTGAAGTGGCCAGAAAAATATGGTCATGTCAGAGGTGCGGGGTTTGGGGTGACACCCCGAGTATATTTTGAGAAAAAAAAGAAAAGGATGATAGAGATGAAAAATTGAAAAAATGAGTGAAAGACTAGAAACTCTTGAAGAACGATTTCAATGACAAGGAGAGTTTCTAGAAACTTTTATGGGTGGGAAACAATGAGAAGACACAACTCAGGAACAACTAGTGCGTGAAGATCCTGCCCCACCCCCAACAGCTTTGAGGTGAGCCATTCCCCTCAAAGAGCTATCTTAGCTGTGGTAATAAATATTTTAATAATTTTCCCATGAAATGTGAATCAGACAAACACTGATACTTTTCCTATACTGATATTATATAGGGTGATAATGACTATGATTTATATATGTCAACACCCACTTATCAACTTGTAGTGAGGGCTACAGTATTCAACATCCCATAGGACAAGCTGTATAATAGACCACTTCCGAATGATCATTTGAAAGTGACAATTACTGCAGCTCATGATCTAAATGCAGAGCTACCAATTCCACTTGATGACGATGATATTTATACAATCTAAAAGGCTATTGGGGCATTCATTGCATGTCCGTCACAACTTGTAAGAGTACATGGGGACAAATAGGTATTTATTTCATTTTTTTCAAGATAAACCTTTATCAATTAATGAAAAAAGGGTCTGAACCAATGAATATTATTATAGATGGAGAAAGGGAAGGGGTGACAAGAAACGTTGGCTCAAAAGCATCTAAAGGATCAACCAACCAATCCCAAAGAGCTACTGAAAGCATAATAACACCACCTGTTCTCTATCCACATTTACTAGCATTGAAGACTCACGTGGATATGAAGCTAAGAGGTGGTAGTAGTAATATAGTAGTTTTCGAAAAGAATATATATAGAGAGGAAAGTCAATATTTTTTTTCTTCTAAAAATGTAAATGAGATCCTTGAAAACGGCTGGCTAGGCGTCACAGTTGTAAATTTATATATGAGGTATGTTTTCATGAATTGATTTTATAAAATTGGATATAATGTGAAAATTATGACTAAATGCATTTTATATTATTGACAGATGTATATATGAAAAATAGTTGAAGGAATTTCCCCATGAGACAAAATTCGGACTCGTTAGTCCCCATACCACATCAACAAATATAACGAAATTAGATCCATAAAAAAGGATGAAATAGTGAATGGCTTGCTGAAAACATTTGAAATCAAGATTACAGATGACTGACTCTTCCTAATACCAACCGTGCAGGGGTAAAACTCTACGATTAAATAATATAAATTATATTTTAACTTCTTTTATTACTTATTCCTTTTTGTGTTTTTAGGAAACATTGGCTGCTAATTGTGGTGAACTTGAATACTCCAAAGATTTATTTTCTAGATTCAATGCAAGAATATTCAACAAACCGACCACACATGATGGAGTTTGTGAATCTATAAGACACTACATCCTATGTTTTAGGTATAAACATCAAGTAATATAATTTATATTATCTTATACTGAGGATTCTGTTATGATAGGGCGGTGTATCATTATCATCTAAAAAAATGAATGAGGACAGGGGCTAAGTATAAGGAGGCAATAAAGTACTATGTTTGGACAAATATTAGGGTATATATAATAAAATTTAACTATCCAAACACATATCAACACAAGTTACTTATTCTCCTAATGATCAAATTTTTTGTAGTGTCCAAAACAAACAAAGGATAATGATTTTGGTTATTATGTTTGTAAATTTATGAAAGAGATCGTTTTTCATCAACAAACTAGCATCCCTAAATAGGTATTTTAAAAAACAACTACTACTTCATTTAAATTATTTATTAATTCTTTATTTATATATTTTTCATTACTACTATGACTGTCGAAAATAATCATACTCCCAAGATGATATAGATTTGTTCAAAAATGAGGGGCCACATACCTGATGGAATATTGTACATAAATATCATGAAGATCTGACTTGGGGACGTGTATAATTGGCGGTCATTTTTGGGATGGGTTAAGGGGATAAAAAGATGAAACTTTTTTGTATGTAAATGTTCTTAGGAAAATTTAAATTGTTATTAAATAAAACATCCTTTCTCCAATGAGTCATTTTCCCATTTTAACAGATGAAATGCACTAGCAACATGTAAGAATGATGAACCACTTTTTCTTTGGGCTTTGAATAAGAAAAACCAATAAAATATCCTAAATACCTTCATATCTGACCAAAAACATTCAGATTGTATTGATCCTTTAGGATAAAGATCCATGGGTGTATTGGTGACGTCTACGAGTCAACCACGCCTCAATCTGAGGCACGGTGTGGATGGTATCACTCAAAGTGTCTCTATTTTGTTTAAAATAGACAGAATTTTAAGTGAAAACAACAAATGATGTATGGAAATACAACCAAACACATTTGTATTGTGTTGATACTTTAGAATAACTATACATGGGTGCATTGGTGACGTGTACGAGTCAACCACGCCCCAATCCGAGCCACAATGTGGTCAATATCACTCAAAGTGTCTCTCTTTTGTTTAAAATGGAAAGAATTTTAAGTGAAAAAAATAGCTGACGTACGAAAATATGACCAAATTCATTCAGATTGTGTTTATACTCTAGGAGAATGATCCATGGGTCACTTGTGACGTGTACGAGTTAACCACGCCTCAATCTGAGGCATGGTGTGTCCGGTATCACTCAAAGTGTCTCTCTTTTGTTTAAAATGGACAAAATTTTAAGTGAAAACAACAACTGACCTATGGAAATTCAACCAAACACATTAGGATTGTGTTGATCCTTTAGGAGAATGATCCATGGGTTACTTTTAATGTGTAAGAGTCAACCACGCCTCAATTTGAGGCACTGTTTGGCCGATATCACTCAAAGTGTCTCTCTTTTGTTTAAAATAGACAAAATTTTAAGTGACAACAACAAATGACGTATGTAAATCCAACCAAATACATTAATATTGTGTTGATCCTTTAGGATAACAATCCATGGGTCACTTGTGATGTTTACGAGTCAACCATGCCTCAATCTGAGGCACGGTGTGGCTGGTATCACTCAAAGTGTCTCTTTTTTTAAATGGACTGAATTTTAAGTGAAAACAATAACTAACGTACGGAAATACAACTAAACACATTATTATTGTGTTGATACTTTAGTATAATGATACATGGGTCACTTGTGACGTGTAAGAGTCAACCACGCCTCAATCCGAGGCACGGTGTGGCCGGTATCACTCAAAGTGTCTCTCTTTTGTTTAAAATAGAAAAAATTTTAAGTGAAAACAACAACTGACCTACATAAATCCAACAAAATGCATTCATATTGTGTTTATACTTTAGTATAATGATCCATGGGTGCATTGGTGATGTGTACTAGTCAACCCCGCCTTAATTCGAGACACGGTGTGACCGGTATCACTCAAAGTGTCTCTCTTTTGATTAAAATGGACATAATTTTAAGTGAAAACAACAAATGACATACGAAAATCTAACCAAACACAATCATATTGTGTTTATAAATTAGGAGAACTATCCATGGGTCACTTTTGACATGTAAAAGTCAACCATGACTCAATACGAGGCACGGTGTGGTCGGTATCACTCAAAGTGTCTCTCTTTTGTTTAAAATGGACAGAATTTTTAGTGAAAACAACAACTGACCTACGAAAATCTGAACAAATGCATTAGGATTGTGTTCATACTTTAGGATAAAGATCCATGGGTGAGTTGGTGATGTGTACGAGTCAACCCTGCTTCAATCCGAGGCACGGTGTGGCCGGTATCACTCAAAGTGTCTCTCTTTTGTTTAAAATGGACAGAATTTTAAGTGAAAACAACAACTGATGTATGGAAATCCAATTAAATACAATCGTATTATGTTGATACTTTATTAGAATGATATATGGGTGCATTGGTGACATGTACGAGTCAACCCTACCTCAATCAGAGGCACGGTGTGACCGGTAGCACTCAAAGTGTCTCTCTTTTGTTTAAAATGGACAAAATTTTAAGTGAAAACAACAACTGATGTACATAAATCCAACCAAAATCATTAGTATTGTGTTTAGACTTTACTAGAACGATACATGGGTCACTTGTGATGTATAAGAGTCAACCACGCCTCAATCTAAGGCATAGTGTGGTCAGTATCGCTCAAAGTGTGTCTATTTTGTTTAAAATGGACAAAATTTTAAGTGAAAACAACAACTGACATACGGAAATCCCACAAAATGAATTAATATTGTTTTAATCCTTTAGGGGAAAGATCCATGGGTCACTTGTGATGTTTAAGAGTCAACCAATCCTCAATTCAAGGCATGGTGTGGCCAGTATCACTCAAAGGGTCTCTCTTTTGTTTAAAATGGACAAAATTTTAAGTGAAAACAACAAATGATGTACGAAAATCCGACCGAAAGCATTAGGAATATGTTTATACTTTAGGATAATGATCCATGGGTCACTTGTGACATGTAAGAGTCAACTAAACCTCAATACGAGGCACAGTGTGGCCGGTATCACTCAAAGTGTCTCTAATTTGTTTAAAAAGGACAAAATTTTAAGTGAAAACAACAACTGACGTACAAAAATATGACCAAACAAATTTGGATTGTGTTTATCCATTAAGAGAAAGATCCATGGGTCAATTTTGATGTGTACGATTAAACCAAGTTTCAATCCAAGGCACGGTGTGGCCGGTATCACTCAAAGTGTCTCTCTTTTGTTTAAAATGGACAAAATTTTAAGTGAAAACAACAACTGACATACAGAAATCAGAAAAAATGCATTTTTATTGTATTTATCTTTTATGAAAATGATCCATGGGTCGTGTTTTATGTTTAAGAGTCAGATACACCTCAATCCGAGGCATGGTGTGGCCGGTATCACTCAAAGTGTCTCTCTTTTGTTTAAAATGGACAAAATTTTAAGTGAAAACAACAACTGACCTATGGAAATCCAACCAAACGCATTCTTATTGTGTTGATAATTTATGATAACGATCCATGGGTGCTTTGATGATGTGTAAAAGTCAACCCCTCCTCAATCTGAGGCACGGTGTGGCCAATATCACTCAAAGTGTCTCTCTTTTGTTTAAAATGGACATAATTTTAAGTGAAAACAACAACTGACGTATAGAAATCTGACCAAACACATTCGTATTGTGTTGATAATTTAGAGTAATTATCCATGGGTCACTTTTAATGTGTACAAGTCAACCATGCCTCAATCAAAGTCACGGTGTGGACGGTATCACTCAAAGCGTCTCTCTTTTGTTTATAATGGACATAATTTTAAGTGAAAACAACAACTGACGTTCAAAAATCTGACCAAACACATTATGATTGTATTTATACTTTAGGATAAAGATAAATTGTATACTTGTGACATGTATGAGTCAACCACTCCTCAATCAGAGGCATGGTGTGGCCGGTATCACTCAAAGTGTGTCTCTTTTGTTTAAAATGGACAAAATTTTAAGTGAAAACAACAACTGACCTATGGAAATTTGACAAAAACATTAGGATTGTGTTGGTACTTTATAATAACGATCCATGGGTCACTTGTGATGTGTAATATTCAACCACACATCAATCTGAAGCATGGTGTGGCCGGTATCACTCAAAGTGTCTCTCTTTTGTTTAAAATTGACAGAATTTTAAGTGAAAACAACAACTGACCTACGAAAATCAGACCAAACACATTCATATTGTGTTTATACTTTAGAAGAATGATCCATGGGTGAGTTGGTGATGTGTAAGAGTCAACCCTGCCTCAATCCGAGGCACAATGTGACCGCTATCACTCAAAGTGTCTCTCTTTTGTTTAAAATGGACAGAATTTTAAGTGAAAACAACAACTGACGTACAGAAATATGACCAAACGCATTCGGATTATGTTTACCTTTTAAGAGAACAATACATGGGTCATTTTTGACATGTATGAGTCAACCACACCTCAATCCGAGGCACATTGTGGCTAGTATCACTCAAAGTGTCTCTCTTTTGTTTAAAATGGACAAAATTTTAAGTGAAAACAACTACTGATGTACAGAAATCCGACCAAACACATTTATATTGTGTTGATACTTTAGTAGAATGATCCATGGATCAATTTTAACATTTAGTAGTAAACCACGCCTCAATCCGAGGCATGGTGTGGCCGGTATCACTCAAAGTGTCTCTTTTTTTTGTTTAAAATGGATAAAATTTTAAGTGAAAACAACAAATGACCAATGGATATCTGACCAAACGCATTTGTATTGTGTTGATCCTTTAGGATAACAATCCATGGGTTTATTGGTGACATGTATGAGTCAACCCCACCTCAATATGAGGCATGATGTGACCGGTATCACTCAAAGTGTCTATCTTTTGTTTAAAATGGACATAATTTTAAGTGAAAACAACAACTGACGTACGAAAATCTGACCAAACGCATTTGGATTGTGTTGATACTTTAGTAGAATGATCCATGGGTCATTTTTGTACAATTTAACTCCCCCTGGACACTATCCCACCCCCTGGACACCCCCATGGACAACCCCCACCCCCTAGACACCCACCAACCCCCTGGACGAAACCCCCACCCTCCTAGACACCACCCCACCACCTGGACACCCCCACCACCCTAGATATCCCCAACCCCCCATGGACACCCCCAACCCACTGGACGACCCCCACCCCCTAGACACCCCCACCCTGGACGCCCCCACCACCCTAGACGCCCCCACCCCCCTTGGATAGCCCCACCACCCCCTGGACCGCCCCAACCCCCCTGGACACCACCCCACCCCCTGGACACCCCCACCCCTGGAAATCCCCCCAACACCCTGGACACCAGCCCACCCCCTGGACACCCCCATGGACATCCCCCCTAGACAGCCCCCCTGGACAGCCCCCCCTGGATGGCCCCCCAACCCCCTAGATGGCCCCCACCCCCTGGATTCCCCCGACCCCTCCTAGACACCACCCCACCACCTGGACACCTCCCCCACCCCTTGGACACCCCACCCCCATGGACAGCCCCCACCACCCCCTGGACCCCCCCTTGGACATCCCCCAACCTCTTGGACCAACCCCCCAACCTCCTATACCACCCCACCCCCCTTGGACACCCCTATCCACCCGGACACCCCCATCCCCCCGGACACCCCCTACCCCCCTTGGACAACCACCCCAAACCCCTAAACAGCCCCCAACCCCCTGAATTCTGAATTGAATTATTTATGTATTTAATTAACTTATGAATTATGTGTTAATGGTGTTTGGGTATACTTGTTGTATGGGTATACTTGGTGTAATTTCCTTATGAATTATGTGTTAATTTTGTATGGGTATACTTGTTGAGATGCTGAATTTTTTGCAGGTCTTGTTTGGGTGTGCTGCTGCAGAATTTTATGTTTCAACAGACATGACATTTATCAACACTTTTTTAGCACTGATAAAGGCTCCCTTTATCAGCGCTAAAAAAGCGCTCATAAAAAACACATTTATCAGTGCTTATTTAGCGCTGATAAAGGGGACCCCTTTATCAGCACTGAGCTTTACAGCGCCTTTTTAGCGCTGTTAAAGCCCGTTTTGAGTGCTGATAAAGGCCGTTTTTGTAGTAGTGTAAATACCTTTTTACATATATATATATTTATATTATTTATTACATATATATATATATGTTTCCAATGAATTTTATCAATAAATATATTGATCATGCATGCATATGTTATGTATCATAATGTTAATTTATACATTACTCCCTTATTATTCATGTTGTCCATTGATGAATCGTTTTTTATTATGTATATTAACTAGGTATATGATTAATTCATGTTACCCATATATATACTATTATGTTCTAAAAAATACTTATAAAATTACATTAAATATATTTAAATAATAAATATACTTATTATATTTATAATTATTAAATTTTAATTATATATAAATACTTTTTAAATATATTTATTTGTAATCATAATTACAACTATATATATATTTAAATAATTATAAAATTATAATAAATACATATATTATAATTGTAATTATATATATATTTATAATTATATACAAATATTTATAAATATATTTATTTATAGTTATAATTATAACTATAAATAACTATATATATGTAAATAATTATAAAGCTATAATAAATATATTTATTATACTAATTATAAAGTTATAATATAATTGAATAAATATATTTATAAATATATAAAAATATTTATAAATAAATAAAAATATTTATAATTATAATTCCTAAATGAATATAGATATATTTAAATAATTAAAAAATTATAATCAATATATTAATTATATATATTTATATACAAATATTTATAAATAAATACAAATAGTTATAAATATAATTCTAAATAAATGTAGATATATTTAAATAATTAAAAAATTATAATAAATATATTTATATATATTTATAAAATTATAAATATATTTTTTATAATTTTATAATTATATATATATATAATGTAGATATATTTAAATAATTAAATTTTTTTAATATATATATATATATTTATTTATAAATAAAAATAAAAATAAATATTTATTTATTATAATTTTTTATTACAGATAAATATATATTTATTTATTAGTCATAAATATAAATAAATATATATTTATTTAAATAATTATTAATTTATAAAAAATATATTTATTATTTTCATATATAATGTTATATATAATTAAATAAATATATCTATAAATATTTAGAAATACTGATAAATAAATAGAAATATTTATATTTATAGTTATAAATAAATACAAATATATTTAAATAATTTTAAATAATAACAAATATATAAAATATATATATTAATAAAATTATAAAAATTAGAAATATTAATTTGTTATAATTTTATAATTATTTAAATAAATAAATAAATATATTCATTTATAATTATAATTATAAATAAATATATATTCATATAATTATAAATAAATATATATTCATATAAATAATTATAAAATTAGAAGAAATATAGTTTTATATATCCATAATCTTATAAATATATATAATTAGTATATTTATTATATATATTCTAAGATTATAAATATAATAAGTATATTTCTTATAATTTTATTATTATTTAAATTATAATTTTATTAATAAATAAATAAATAAATAAATAAATAAATAAATAAATATATTTATCATATGTATAATTTTATAAATATATATCTAAATATAAATAAATTATTAACATAATATCTTTATCAGCACTACAAATTTAACGATGATAAAGATATGTTTTATCAACACTTTTTATTCTAACTCTATTAAAAAATACCTTTATCAGTTCTTTTTAGCTAGCACTGATAAAAGGTACACTGGGTTTTATAAGAAAACCCCAACAGTCTCCTTCATTCTCACACCCCTCAAGCTCTCGTGAAAGCTGACCCCTATGCTGTTGACCTCTGCTTTGCCCCGACCCCAGCTCCGCCACCGCTGACCCCTCCTCCGCCGACACCTCTTTCGCCCCCGCGAACTCCTCCTCTACTGCGAACCCAACTCTACCGTGAACCCTCGTACTCTACTCCTCCTTCGCCGTGAAGCTAGATTCCCCATGCGCCTCTCCGCTGAGGAGGACTCCTCCGCCGCGCGCCTCACCTCCATCGGAGAACTTCTTCGCCGCGCACCTCTCCTCTGCCATGAACGAACCTCCGCTGCACGCTGAACCACACCTCCACGGTGAGTTTTCTCCTCTTTCTCATCCGTTTTGCATGTTATTACAATTTTATATTAATGGTAGTTTTGTGAATTATATGGGATGAACACCCCGATGAAAAATCATGGCCGTTGGTGGTCCTTGTTTTCACACTAAATAAATTGCATGTTGGTTGTCTTTGTTTCCAATGTTACTACACTCTGATCCAATGATGTTTTGCGATGGCATTACCATTTTGGCATTACCATTTTTTGTGAATTATATATATTTTAAAATTGGGAGTTTTATATTTGGTAATCCTAATAGAACCTATGTGATGATTTAGTTTTTCTTCATAACAACTTTTCAAAATAGGTTTTTTTAAAATTTCTTGATGAAAATTATTAATTTGGTTTGAAGATTTGTATTTTAATAAAATCTATTGAATGGGTCGCCCAAATATACAATGGTTTTATATTAATTTAAATAAATTAGTTTCACTAAAATTATAAAGTTCTAGATTTGTTTCATTCGTACATAAAAAGTTGATGTTCTTTATCTTTTGTAATGGATTGTAAAAATGTAGAATTTTATACACCTGTAGATATGAAATTAGTTTTGGAAAGTGGAATTTTCAAAGAATTTGAAAGCTTATGAAGAGGCCTTAGGCATACTAGTGCATTATTGATTTTAAAATATGAAACATTTGATAGATATAGTATTGGAATTGATTCAAAGGTATTTAGATTGTAATTACCATGTCGCTGTTTGTGACCTTATCTTCTTGAGAGAGTGATGAGAGTTAAGAAAGTTAGGTTCATATGTGTAGTGAACCGTTTTGGATCTCAAAAGGTTTACTAAGTAATGTTGGGTGTGATTAAATGCAATTAGGAACTTATGGTTTGGGTATAATCAATGTTTATTCATGTTCACTGTGTCTATGGAAAGGGATTCGATGTTAATATTGCATTGCTGTTTTTGGTGTTGTTGATGGGATAATAGTTTGGTTAGGAATTCTTAAGGATTTTAAAAGATTCATATTCATAAGATTATTTTAAATTTTTTGGTAGTATATTGGAAAATAGTTGGATTATATGTGGCGGTTCTATGATCAATGGACTTTAGTTCATTTTTAAGTTTTTAGTACGAATATGCGGTATGATGCGAATAGTGGCCATCGGGTCCTTGGGATTCATTTGAGGCATGAACTAGGTTTTTTTGGGATCTTATGGTAAAGGGGAATTGTGTTTGATTTGGAAAACAGTTGGATGGTCAACTGTATTGGTGTTTGATCACTTGAGTCATATTATTGTTCTATAAAGGAAATCATCACATTCCACTTAAACCTGAATGAACTATATGTCAACAAAACCAATTTAACCTTCAATTAAGAGGATGATTTGGTGGTGATGTAATGGATGAGTTGATCAAGTGGGAATGAGTAATATGAAATTAAAATCATGATTGTTACAAAATTACTTAAGGCATAATTTATATTAATCAAATTGGTTTTCCTAAAGAGTCAACGGTGTAAAGAATTTTTATATAAAACAGATTGTGTTTAAATAGTTTATTTTAAGATGCTAACTTAGGTGGATTTTAATATTCATTAAAATAAATAATTTAAACATAAATATGATTCTAAAAACACTACTCTCTCTTTAGAATTATTATTTCATAAATATAAAATCGTAAATTTTTAATGAATTGGAATGTGCGGGGATTCTTTTCAATTCATTAGGCCTGTAGGGGTCTTCTATCACCAAGAGATAATTATATAAAAATACACCTTTGTGGGTAGGCATACAGATGCATTGGATGTAACACCCCATGGTTTTGAAAATAAACATAGAATGCAATTTTATAATCTATCCATTAAACACAACTCTGCCTCTTCTATGTTTTGAATTTCAAAAAATGGTCATCTAGAGTTGTGTTCAGTAAGTCATTTGGAGTCTGATAGAACAAACTTGATTTTTGGTGAATAGTAACATACCCTTATGAATAGTAATATGAATAGTAATATGACCCTTATGAATAGTAAATAATAATAATATTTTATTTTCTTAAGGCAATAAAATAATGAGATCTTAATTAGTTTTTCAATGAGAAATAAAACTAATTGCACTTTAAGATTGTTATTTTTTGAATTAACTATGACCATATTTAAAAATTAAATTAATAATATTTATAAAATTATTTTTGAAAAATGGATTTCACTTTTGAATTCTACACATCTAAAAATGGTAGGGGTGAATTTTTGGGATTTTTCTAAAATAAATGAATTTTCAGGAATAGTAAAAATACAGTTTTGTGTTTTCGGTAGTTTAATGACATCATAATGATGTAATAATTAAATATAAAAGTATGGTTGACTTGTGTATAGTAACTTATGTCATGAGGTGTCCTAAGTGGCTAAAACCATGGGCAAATACCATGGGCAAGCCCATGGTTTGGCAAAAACCACTAATGAGGTGTCCCTTAGAAATTATTAAAAAATTACCTCTCTTTTTCTAAAAATACCCACTCATCCATTCATTTTCTTTCTTTCCAAATCCATCATCCTCAAAGCTTTGGTGGTTTTACCTCTCTAGGAGTCCTCCCAAGGTGTCCCTAAGCCCCCAAGGTCCCATCCTTCAAGATCTAGGAGTTATTATACAAGGTAAGAGAATCCTTCATTCTCTTCTTTAAGTCGACACTTCTTTTATGTTAGCTATTTGAAATTCCTTTCTCATATGTAAGGGGTTTCTCATCTCACTTTAATTTCTGTAAGATTTTAATTGTTCTCTACTTAATTCTTGTATGTGGTATATGTGTTCTGCCATTTGATATATAATAACATGATTCTATTTATATTCATCTTAATCAATGATTCATTTGAGGTTTATTAAGTTCTGGTCATATGATTCGACCGATTACATTGTTGTAAGGGCCTTTGTCTCAACAAATATTTTGTTGTGACTAACTTTGTGTATTGAAACTAATAATACTTATGTGGTGTACCTACTACCCATTTGAGATCAATTTTCATTTGAAATTTTATTTATATTAAATATCCATAATCTCATGTCATGGATATGTTTGTTGTCTAAACCAAATACCATTTTACATACGGTGTTTATTTGGAAAGTTATTTTAATATTGATGAATCTGTATACTCTACTCTATACGGATATTGAAAAGGCATATTTATCTTGTATTGAATCAATTTATAAAGAATTATTTGGACATGCAGTGGCGGGTGGGGCCCGCTATAGCCCCTCGATGCATCGGTAGGTCTCATGAGACAAAACAGTTTGGCGACAAACCCTTCGAGTTTGTTTCCAAAAATCAGAAGGGTTTCTACCCATAAAACTAAACTGTTTTTATGGTATTATGGTTTCATATGCCAGATACATGACATCCAATTAATAATCGTTCTCTTTATTCATTATCAGCTATTATTATTATCCATGAGGTTTTCAGTATGACAAAATCTATGGATGCAGTTTCATTCTCAGTTTATTAATGGAATTAGTTATTCATTTATTCACTATTCCATATTGATTATGTCAGATTGATTGTGATTCAATTATTATTGTGCTCATACTTTCTCTATTTGTAACCCTTACTGAGCGTTTGAGCTCACCCCTTTCATTGTCTACCTTCAACAGGTGATGAAGAGAAGATATTTTAGTGAGTTCTTGGGGATGCTGTTTTTATTTTTTGTTATGTATTATATTTTTTAAACTTTTCCAATATAATTTGAGTAACATCTATGTATCTAGTTTCTTCAAGACTACTGAACTGATTGTTCCTTTGGGATTTTCATTCCTTCTAACCATGTCAATATCACAAGTAATGCACCGGCTTCAAGCCTAGAGGGGTGGGGGTGTTACAACTAGTATCAAAGGAAGTTTAGTAGAAAACTTGGAAACTAGATTAGGAAATGTATAGTAGGGAACAAAGACCTAAGGTAGTATCTGAGGATTAACATATAAGAACGTCCTGATATTTTGGTAAGGAATAGATTATGTGGATATTTTAATCAATACGTCCCTGTCTGGATACGAGCAAGTAGAGACAACTCTGACACAGATGTATCTAGGGGTAAAACCCAAAAACACCACTTTGAGCTAGACTCGAACGGGAACTGGTGCACGAAAATGGGCCTTGCTGCACTCTTAGTTATGAAACTCCCCAGGGATATGCTTAGGATAATTCATATTTTATTTACAATCCATTATGAAGGAGTTAATGTAAATTTTTCCTTAGAGGAACCATGTTTATAAGATTAACTATGCATAGAATTTCAATCTATATTGAGTGATTTTCTATTTTAGATTCATAAACTAATCTATTGTATCCCATTATTTAGAAATGGCGTCTAATGGAAGAAGGGGAATCAATACTCATGGGCAAGGTAGGGATCTCCCTACTGAGAAAGTCAACATAGTCAATGTTGGAGAAGATCAGATCATGACCATATTGGGACAACTTACTCAAGTTGTAACAAATAACCATTCAACACCTATATTGGATCATTTCATGTGGCATAAGCCTCCATATTTCAGTGAGACTACTAATCCAGTGGTTGCTGAGCAATGGATCAAGTCCCTTGAAAATATATTCATGGCATTAAGATGCAATGAAAATGAAAAGTTAGTACTGGAAGTATATTGTCTCAAGGGAGACGTTGATCAATGGTGGTCCCTGATTCAAAATACCACGGAGGAAGAAGAGATAGAGGATATAGAATGGAGGACTTTTAAGGAATTATTCTTTGAAAAATATTTCCCTTGTGAGAAACGAACTGAAATGAAGAGGAAATTCCTTGGCTTGAAACAAAGAGAAGAAGACAGTGTTGCAGAGTATGAGGATATCTTCACAAGGCTAGCTAGGTATGCCATGGATTACGTACATGACTCAGAGGACAAGATTGATCATTTATTTGAAGGACTTAAGCCAAGTCTTCGAAGGGCACTGGCTTCTTAATCATTTTCATCATATGATGAAATTGTATCAAGTGCCATCAAAACAAAGAAGGAATTTACTAGATCAAAATTTTTCAAAGGAAATCAAGATAAGAAGTAGTATTCTGATAACAAAGTAAAAGGAGAAGCACCAAAGAAGAGAAAGGGAACGAATAGTTTCCCACTATGCGAGAACTGTGGAAAGAATCATCTCGGAAAATGCTTGAAAGGCATGAGAGTCTGCTATAAATGCGGAGAAAAGGGTCATCGATCTGATGAATGCAAGGGGAAGAAACAATTCAATGATATTCAATTATACAATTGCAGAGAGATAAGACACTATGAAAATGAGTTTCCTAAGCACCAAGGAAACATGCCTCAGAAAAATCCAAGAGAGCAAGTGTAACAGCCCAAGATTTTATAAAAAATATTCTTTTTAATTTTATTAATGTCTTGTGTTGTACGCTACACCAAAAGGAGCTTGCAAAACACGCATCCTTGACTTGCCTTGCATTACACGCAATCGCGACCTTCCTCGATAGCGTGTGTAATACGCAATACCGAGTTTCACTAAACAACGATATGCTATTAAAATATTATTAAAACTAGCCGGTATGAATAGTAATAACCACTTTTTAAAATTCTGTAAATCTTATTTTTCAAAATGAACTTCATTTTTGGATTCGGAGTATCGAATTTAGCCTAAGGTGAAATTTTGGTACATTTCGGATAACTTTCATATTCTGATGAATAGTGAAAATTACTAAAAAACAACTTTTTTAATCGAAATAATTAATAGTGATAAATTATTAATTGGAGTAGTTTTAAAGTATATTTAGAATATATTTTTATAATTTAATACAATGTTGGTCATTGGATGTAATTTCACATTTAAACCAGACATAATCAAGTGTCAATCTTTTGATAGATATTGTTTCTTAAAAACACGCTATTTGTTTTAACAGCGGGATTTAATTATAAAAATTAATTAATGCAACTTTTATGTTATGAATTTGGTAAAATAGACTTCATTTTTGAATTCGGAATATGAAATATAGCTTAGGATGAAATTTTGGCATTTTTCTGAAAACCTTCATTTTTTGATGAATAGTGAAACTACTAAGTGGTAGTTAAAAAACTGAATTTTTCATAAAACTTAATTTTACCGCTTCTGTGAATGGAATTTAAAAAATCCGAGAGACACGGTTGATGTCAGTAAGTAAAATGTGGTTCAATGAGATGAAAATAATTTTTGGTGAATAGTAACTTTTTACTTTTATTTACCACGGTTAAAAGTAAATAGGGTAATTAAGGGTAAGAATGATATTAATATTACCCTAACACATGTCCTAATTCTATTGGACAAGTGTATCTCGACCAAAAACAACCTTAAGTGTAAAATATTATCATTTAGGCCCACTTGGATTAGATTAGGACATTTATTATTATTTAATTCAAAGAAGAGTTAAAAGAGTTAAAATCAAAGTTTATTCACTAAAACATTTTTAATATGGGGTTATACATAAGATAAATTCGACTATAAATATTAATTAGAAAGCTAAAAAGATTTACTACATAATGATATTTTATTTATAATTTTTAGACTTTAAATAAATTAATTTATTTATGACACAACGATGATGCAGTAATTACCCTTTTAAGGAAATATTAACATAATTGATGTTATAAATACTCAAATGAATGTAATTTGAGACTTTTTATGAATTACACTAATTTTCTAGGTTACTATGATATATTAGTGTTGATTTAATCAACTTGGTTTGAACATATAATTCTGTTATGACTTTCAAAAAAATCATATATCAAATAGTGTCAAAATTGACACAAAATAGTTTTTAAATCAAATATTATATTATTAATTGTTATTTTATTCCTAAAAATATAAGGTTCGGCCAAATGACTTAGATAAGGATATATATATTAATAATAAACAATTTAGGGTTCTTTTTGAATGTTATAGTAAGTGTATTAACCATATAGTGAAAGAAAACAAAAAGACACGGTAAAAGTTAAATTATTTAACTTAGAGTTAAATCTAATTGATAAGGTTAAAATAAGAACCTAAACTTGTCTAAATCCTATTGGTTGATAGGATTTCGACCCATCCCCACTTTAGATTCGAAATAAGACCCTTTGGAACCATTATAAACCGATTTTTTACTTTAATATAAAATAATATTTTGAGATATTCCTAAGGTGCCCCTCTCCTCCCTTATAAAAGGGCACCTCCTCCCCCTCCTCCTCACACCAATTTGAGCACTCAAGCTCGGCCAACCCCTGCCAAAATCTCTTCTCCACTTCCCTAGAAACATCCTAGAGGTTCTGGTCTTCCTAAAAGACCAATTTTAGTTCCCTAAGAGGAGGTCTCCAAAAGGCGCTTCAAAGAAGAGGTAATTACCGTTACCAATTCTTTCATCTTTATTTTTTCTTCCATTTATTCTTCTTAGGTTGTTTCATTATGAAGTAATAACATCAGTATCACTCATATACTGATATGTTATTATAAGTATGAAACAACCCTATTTCACCATCTATCTATCCTACGGAAAAACAAATCACCGCGCGTGCGTACGTACGGAATACCGTCTCCACGCCGTGGTGTAATCTATTTTCCACCACCACCTTACATGGATGGGTATAATGGTGTAAAGAATAACTATACATAGTTATTAAAACATCATATTGATTCTGATATATTGTATAATCCACTCCAATTCAATTCAATATTTATGGAAATGATATCATCGCTCGTGCGTACGTACGGACTACCGTCTCCACAACGCGATGAGATTCATTCTCCATGTTAACCATTTAAGAATGATTATAAAGTATATATAAGAAATAATAATGAAATATATGAAATTATAAAGCTACTGGATTTATGTATATATATATATGTATGTCATCTACTTACTTCCATTCAAGACAATAGGGAAAGGAAAACAGCGTTCATGCGTACGTACGGACTACCGTCTCCATGAACGGTGTTTTTCATTTAATTTATCTATCTATTATATATATATATATACTGAATATATATGATATATAAATCATATTTTATATTCTGGAAGTAAGTAAATCATGATATAAGTAATAATAATAATGTCAAGAACAACAAGTCAAAACACCTACGATAAAAGAAACGATTTTACCCAAAACGCTTCTTTAACATGGAATTTACAAAAGAACGGGTAATATAATGTCATAAGTGAACCATATATGATATCATAACAATTAATATGATTCTTTAATAAGTCAATGACATTATTTAAACCATTATACAGGAGCTTCGGACACGTACAAAGCAAATCGGACCTAAGGTAAGGGAAATATCACAATCTCATTTTTATCCGAGATTGTTTATTCGTAAGTATTTACTGGGGTGTATTTTATCATCCACATCCATGTTTCATCAATATGTAATATTTCCATCCACCTACAATTGTTTAAATCTATTTTTACCCTTCGATGAGTTTTTAGTAATATGTATGAAAGGAATCTTTTGTCGTTTTTCGTACGAGGTACTTTTTGACTTTTCCGACAAAAGTACGAAGAATGTTTTTTTAACTTATACGGCATGAATGGATTTTTTTAAAACATTATTTCCAAGAAGCTTCCTTTACAAGTTTTCAAGTTTATTTTTAATCAACTTCTTTTATTTTAAAGTCGTATGACATGCTATGAAAGGAAAAATGTTTTTGAAGAAGAAAGGATATTTTCCTCAAGAATGGAGTTCAAGTGTTTTATCAAAATTATTTTCCATCTAAGATAATAAAGGGTTCTGTTTTTATCCCTATTATTACATTTATTTGATTATGTTGTAAGTGAATTATTTTTATGAAGTCATTTACCTTATATGATTTGTTTTATGATGTCATGATGTTTCAAGAATCCCATTTTTATTACATGTGTTATGCGATGATGTATGATTTATGATTTATGTGGCACACATAAGAAAGGATTCATTATAAGATGGGTGGGACCTATATCTCCCTTCAATGCATTGGGTAAAGATTTTATATCTCATGAGATAGACAGGGCTGGAACGGTAGGTTATACCGGTTCAGTGAAACAGGACTGAAACGAGGGTTACTCGATTCAGAAAGGGACTTTGTCCACTAAGATAGTCTTGGCAATTAGTCTTGACTAACAAGAAATGATTCTATATGATTATGTGTGTATGCCACAAAGTTTCATGTTTTAAGTTATGATTATTGGGATTACTTTTTCACTGCCATGATTTATCCCATGATTATGAAATTATGCTCTCTCTTTTGCAGGTTATGATTTCCAAAATGTTATGTTCTTATGAATATGATGTGATTGATATTTATTTTGTTTACCCTTACTGAGCATTTGAGCTCACCCTTTTATGTTTTCTTTTCCCCAGGATATAAAGAAAGGTTTTAGGTAAAAAAAAAGGAAGATCTTTATGGGAGATTTTGAAGATCTTTCACCACGATTAGAAGATTATAGTCCGAGTTTCCAAAGACACTAAACTATTACTGTCCTTGTGTGTGTGTTTTTGTAATGTACTAAGTATTCCGCAAAAGTAATGTAATGTCAATGTACGTCAAGCTTCGGGTCTCTACAGTAAGGGAGAGACTATGCAATTACAACCGCGGAGGTTGAAGTTTCTAGTGACGTGGTGGCAGGTACATTAATTGTTTCCTCAAACTTAGCCAACACTTTATTTGATTTTGGGTCATCACATTCATTTATATCCTCTCAGTTTTCCAAGAAAATTATATATGTCCAATTTTATTTAAGAAAGGAGTTTTTAGTAAAAACTCCCTTGGGATGTATCATTGCAACAAAGGGATGTCGACTAGCCCCCTCCAAACACCAAAACGTGCTTTAGTTACTAACCTTATCATCATACCCATGACTAAATTTGATATAATTCATGGTATGGATTGGCTGTCAAATTATGATGTGAGGATTTATTGCAAGAAAAAAAAGTTACAATTTTTGAAAATGGCGTAGAATCTCTTATCTTTAGACCAGAGAATTTTCCATCTGACTCTTATATAGACCCACCCCCAGTAGCTCCATTGATTACAATTCTTGGAGAGTAAGAGAACCCAATATCTATGGGTGAGGAAAGAAATATTCATATTGAATATGTGCATATAGTGAAAGAATACATTGATGTGTTTTCAGAGGATTTACCTGGACATCCTCCTAAGCGGGAAATTGAGTTTTCCATTGACTTAATTCCTGGTGCAAGACCTATATCAAAGACCCCATATAGAATGGCCACTGTGGAGTTAGTGGAGCTAAAGAAACAACTAGAAGAGTTGAGTGAAAAAGTATTTTTTCGACCTAGTGCTTCTCTATGGGGAGCCTCGGTCTTGTTTGTAAAGAAGAAAGATGGATCCATGAGGCTATGCATTGATTACAGAGAAATCAATGCTATTACAATAAAGAATAAGTATCCTCTAGACCAGATTGATGATTTATATGACCAAATTCACAGAGATCAATAATTTTCAAAGATTGAACTTTGATCTGGATATCATCATTTGAGTGTGAAGAAGGAAGACAATCTGAAAAAAGTGTTTCGAACCAGGTATAGGCATTACGACTTTACAGTAATGCCTTTTGGGTTGACTAATGCACCCTCTGTCTTTATAGATCTAATGAATAGAGTTTTCAAGGAATATCTTGATGATTTTTAGTGGTATTTATTGATGATATCTTGGTATACTCCAAAAGCTACGAAGATCATGAAATTCACTTGCGCATTATCCTAAAGACTCTTAGAAGACATGAATTATATGGGAAGTTTAGCAAGTGTGAATTATGGCTTTAGAAGATTTCTTTTCTTGGCCGCATTGTCTCTAAGGAAGGAATCCTAGTTGATCCTGTGAAGAAAAAGGAAATCCAAGATTGTCCCATGATAACAAACATAACTGAGGTACGCAGTTTTATTGGTTTAACATGTTATTATCGGCGTTTCGTGCATAATTTTGCCCGACTGGCTAACCCGCTAACGAAGCTCACACATAAAAGGGTTAAATTTGTTTGGACAAAAGATTATGAAGAATTTTTTGAAGAATTGAAAATAAGATTAGTCAATGCTCCTATATTGACTCTACCATTGGGGAATGACGGTTTTGCTATTTATAGTGATGCTTTAAAGAAATGACTTGGTTGTGTCCTTATGAAAAATTATAGGGTTATTGCTTATGCATCACGACAGCTAAAAATTCATGAGAAAAACTATCCTACTCATGATCTTGAGTTAGACACTGTAATCTTTTCTTTGATGATATGAAGAGACAATCTCTATGGTGAAAGCTGTGAGATTTATACTGATCACAAGAGTTTGAAGTATATTTTCTCACAGAAAGAACTCAACATGAGGCAAAGGAGATGGATTGAAATACTCACGTATTATGATTGAATGATACACTACCACCCGGGGAAGGCAAATAAGGTGGCAGATGCTTTGAGCAGAAAGGATCATGGAGTTTTGAACAAGATGAGAGTTGAAAGGGATCCTATTTTCATGGATCTAGTAAAGATGGATATGGGAATAAACATGGAAGGTGAAACATCAATTTTTTTTCAAATGGTTGCCAAACCATCTTTACTAGAAAGGATACAAAGTTCTTAGGCTGATGATGAGGAGTTTCAAAAGAAGATTAAATCTATGAATGATGGGAGATTGAGTGACTTCGTATATGAAGATGAAATTTTGAAATTTCGGAAGAGACTTTGTGTTACCGATATACCTGATCTAAAAAGGGAATTGTTGGATGATGCTCATAGTTCCAATTTCTCTATACACCCTAGTAGCAGTAAGATGTATAGAGATTTGAAGGAACATTTTTGGTGGGACAACATGAAGAGGGAGATTGCTGATTTTGTGTCAAGATGTATGGTTTTTCAACAAGTGAAAGCTGGAAGGCAACAACCTGGAGGAGTATTGCAACCTCTTCCCATACCTGAGTGGAAATTGGATAATATCACGATGGACTTTGTCATGGGACTACCAAAGACTCTTAGAAGGAACGATGAAATATGGGTCATTGTTGATCATATTACCAAGTCAACACATTTTCTTGCTATAAGAGAAGATCTACCACTTGAACGTCTAGCAAGACTATATATTAATGAAATTGTGAGACTTCATAGAGTACCCCTATCGATTGTTTTTGATCGTGATCCACGTTTTACATCAAGATTCTGGAAAAGTCTTCAGAAGTCCCTAGATACTGATCTTCATTTGAGCACTGCCTACCACCCACAAACTGATGGACAATCAGAACAGACTATTCCAACATTAGAAGACATGTTGAGGTCTTGTTCACTTGATTTTCAAGGCATGTGGGATCAATATTTACCTCTCGTAGAATTTTCCTACAACAATAGTTTCCATTCAAGTATTCAAATGGCACCCTATAAAGCATTGTATGAGATGAGATGTAATACACCAACTTGCTGGGATGATATTGGTGAAAGAAAGCTTGTGGGCTCATAACTTGTTGAAGAAACAACAGAGAGGGTGAAGATTATCCAAAACCATATCAAAATAGCTCAAAGTAGGAAAAATAGCTATGTAGATAACCGAAGGAAGGATTTGGAGTTTCAAGAAGGTGATGACATTTTCTTAAAGGTATCTCCATGGAAGGGTATTATACGATTCGATAAGAAGGGAAAATTAAGTCCCAGGTACATCAGACCTTTTGAAATTTTGGACCGAATTGGAGTCATAGCTTACCGTTTGGAAATGCCGCCAAGTATCTCCAAGGTTCACAATGTGTTCCATGTATCAATGTTAAGAAAGTACATGCCAGACCCAACATATGTACTCACTTATGAAGAATTAGAACTTAAGCCAGATCTATCTTATTGTGAAGAGACTATCAAGATTATTGATACTAGAGAACAAGTATTGAGAAATTGGACGACTTTCCTGGTAAAGGTTCTATGGAGGAACCAGAAGATGGAGGAATCAACATGGGAGCCTGAGGAGCTTATGTTAAAGACAAACCCAAATCTTTTTAGGTAATATTTTGTGAATTTCAGGGATGAATTTTTTTTAAGGAGGGGAGAATGTAACACCCCAAGGTTTTGAAAATAAATATAGAATTCAATTTTATAATCTAGCCATTAAACACAAATCTGCCTCTTCTATGTTTTGAATTTCAAAAAATGGTCATCTAGAGTTGTGTTCAGTAAGTCATTTGGAGTCTGATAGAACAAACTTGATTTTTGGTGAATAGTAACATACCCTTATGAATAGTAATATGAATAGTAATACGACCTTATGAATAGTAAATAATAATATTATTTTATTTTCTTAAGGCAATAAGATAATGTGATCTTAATTATTTTTTCAATGAGAAATAAAACTAATTGCACTTTAAGATTGTTATTTTTCAAATTAACTATGACCATATTTAAAAATTAAATTAATAATATTTATAAAATTATTTTTGAAAAATGGAATTTACTTTTGAATTCTACACGTCGAAAAATGGTAGGGGGGATTTTTTGGGATTTTTCTAAAATACATGAATTTTTCATGAATAGTAAAAATACAGTTTTGAGTTTTCGGTAGTTTAATGAAATGATAATGATGTAATAATTAAATATAAAATTATGGTCTATTTGTGTATAGTAACTTATTTCATGAGGTGTCCCAAGTGGATAAAACCCTGGGAAATCCCGTGGTTTGGCAAAAACCACTAATGAGGTGTCCCTTAGAAATTATTAAAAAATTACCCCTCTTTTTCTATAAATACCCACTCATCCATTCATTTTCTTTCATTCCAAATCCCTCATCCTCAAAGATCTGGTGGTTTTACCTCTCTAGGAGTCCTCCCAAGGTGTCCCTAAGCCCCCAAGGTCTCATCCTTCAAGATCTAGGAGTTATTCTACAAGGTAAGGGAATCCTTCATTCTCTTCTTTAAGTCGACACTTCTTTTATATTAGCTATTTGAAATTTCTTTCTCATATGTAAGGGGTTTCTCATCTCACTTTCATTTCTGTGAGATTTTAATTGTTCTCCACTTAATTATTGTATATGGTATATGTGTTCTTCCATTTGATATATAATAACATGATTCTATTTATATTCATGTTAATCAATGATTTATTTGAGGTTTATTAAGTTCCGGTCATATGATTCGACCGATTACATTGTTGTAAGGGCCTTTATCTCAACAACTATTTTGTTTTTACTAGCTTTGTGTAGTTCACCTAATAATCCTTATGTGGTGTACCTACTTCCCATTTGAGATCAATTTTCATTTGAAATTTTATTTATATTAAATATCCATAATCTCATGTCATGGATATGTTTGTTGTCTAAACCAAATACCATTTTACATACTGTGTTTATTTGGAAAGTTATTTTAATATTGATGAATCTGTATACTCTACTCTATATGGATATTGAAAAGGCATATTTCTCTTGTATTGAATCAATGTATAAAGAATTATTTTGACATGCAGTGGTAGGTGGGGCCCGCTATATCCCCTCAATGCATCGGTAGGTCTCATGAGACGAAACAGTTTGGCGACAAACCCTTCGAGTTTATTTCCAAAAATCAGAAGGTTTTCTACCCATATAACTAACCGTTTTTACGGTATTATGGTTTCATATGCCAGATACATGACGTACAATTAATAATCATTCTCTTTATTCATTATCAGTTATTATTATTATCCATGAGGTTTTCACTATGAAAAAATCTATGGATGCAGTTTCATTCCCATTTTATTAATGGCATTAGTTATTCATTTATTCACTATTCCATATTTATTGTGTTAGATTTATTGTGATTCACTTATTATTTTACTCATGCTTCCACTATTTGTAACCCTTACTGAGCATTTGAGCTCACCCATTTCATTTTCTACCTTCAACAGGTGATGAAGAGAAGATCTTTTATTGAGTTCCTGGCGATGTCGTTTTTAGTTTTTGTTATGTATTTTATTTTGTAAACTTTTCCAATGTGATTTGAGTAACATATATGTATCTAGTTTCTTCAATACTACTTCCTTCGGGATTTTCATTCCTTCTAACCATGCCAATATCACAAGTAATGCACCGGCTCCAGCCTAGAGGGGTTGGGGTGTTACATTGGACTTGAGAAGTGGAGTGTTGGGAGCACTCTCGATCTACTCGTTGGGTTCATGCTTATAGATTTTCTTAAGTGTATTTATAAAGGAATGAACCAATAGTACTTTATGTGAGAGACATATACATTGTTCTTGGGGTGTACAACCAAATTGATTTGGTGTGAGCCAATGATCATTGGGATAATGAAGTGTTTGTAGTAAACTAGAACACGAGTGTTTCATGGTTACGAGTGTGGTCACTAACTATAGAACATATCTGTTGGGACTCTAGTGTTGTGGTGAAGTATATTTGATATAAATGGATAATTAAAGCATGGATAAGGTATATCCAATGGTGGGGAGCACAATATCAAATGATTTTGGAAAATATTATTATTACACATACCTTTGGAATAATTTGATGGAATCATACAACACTGATTGATTTGGGATAAATTGAGGTGTTTTCTATGTATCTTTTATAAAGTGTCTCTATTGGGATCTATGTTTTTTGTGAAAATGCCTAAGTGGCTCTTTTAAAATGACTCAAGTGTTTTGAAATGTTTCTTAGAGGGATTCCACTCATTTTAAATGATTAATATTGTTGGGTTAGGAAGTTATCTTGAATGATTTAAAAAAAAGAATTTTTATTTTTTTGAAAGAGTATTTGGAACTGATTGATTTGTTTTAAAAAGGGAATGTTATTTTAAATAGGAATTTTTCTAAATGGTTGGTTTTTTTAATGGGATTTCAAGTGTGATTTTTTAAATAGTTTTAAAAGGACATTTGAACTATAGTTTTTTTCATAATATTTTAAGTTTATATTTTTATAGAATTAGGAAAACCATTACATTATATCAATATTTTGTGTATTTATTTTTTTAAATACTAATATCACTGAATCAAATAGGATGGATATAAATAAAGACTGGATGGATGCCAATCCTTTGACAAGAGAGTATGAAGATGGAGTGAAAGAGTTCATCATGTTTGCAAAAAATCATGCATATGACTCTTGTCAAATCCTTTATCCATGTTTACACTGTTGTTATTCAAGACAAGTTAGTCCAGAGGAGTTATAAGAACACTTGATATGTCACAGAATAGATCAAAGTTATAAATGTTGGAATAAACATTGGGAAAAAGAGAATGTATCTAGTGGCTAGGATAATAGTGTGTTTTGTGGATCACCTGATATGATTACAAGTGTGGATAATAAAGAAGACTGTATCAAGGATGTGATTACAAATGCGAATGATGATGAAGATCGTATTGAGGAAATGACAAGGAAAGTTGAAGATGAACTTCGTGATTTCCCAAAATTGTTTGAGCAGTTAAAACGTTATGCAAATACGCCTTTATATGGTGGTTTTACTAAATATACAACATTGTCATCCATACTGAAGCTGTATAATTTTAAAGTAGGAAAAAGATGGAGTGATTATAGTTTTATAAAATTACTTTCTCTATTGAATGGCATGCTCCCAGAAGATAATGAGCTCCCAATCTGAACATATAACGCCAAACGAATGCTACGTTCGATGGGTATGATCTCTAAACAAATACATGACTACCCAAATGAATGTATGTTGTCTCACAAGGACCAAAAATCACTTAGAGAATGCCCAAAGTGTGGTGCTTCTCGATACAAGAAATATGAATCCGGTCCTACGAAAGTTGTATGGTACTTTCCAATCATTTCAAGGTTTAGGCACCTATATGGAAGTGAGGAGACTGTAGTGTGGAGGTACAATCAATATCTTTATATGCCGATGATAGTGCTTTGGAGTAACGTATTGATGATGTTTCAATCGAGTAAATGGTAGGAAACGAAACACCGACAGTGCAGAAAAAATAGGAGCACCGTAGTGTGACAGTGTTAGCAAAAATCCTTAAGGAAAAAGTGAAAGGCATCAAATACGTGGTCATATGAAATAAGCGGGGCCAACATATTAACCCCAACAAGTCCATGTTCAGTAGTTACATTGGAACCGTCACTTGGAAACGCATGTCGATTGATGTACAATTGTGGAACCATGTTGTCACCAGGATTAAGACACTGATGTAGGGAGATGTTATAGTAACATTATGATATCATTTCTTTAATTTACTAAAAAATAAAATAATTAAACATTGACTTACTCTTCATCATCCCTTGTAGAGTGCATTTATAGTGGATTAATCTCACATGGACTATGTATTAAGGGTTGCTGGAAGGATTCACAGAGGCTTTCTCATAATTTTAATGAAATGTTATCTTAAAGATGTTAAAGGGAAAATAAACCTACACCCACCTCTTATTTATGCACATCTGATAACCCAAGGAGCATGGGATGCGTTTAGTAGCTGTCATGCAGAGCAGTATTTTTAGATACATTGTGTTTGGTAATATTTTGTTTGATGATATGCGTATTAATCACTTTGATTAATAGTTTTTTATTTATGAAAAATCAATTGAGTGATGAAAATAAGGAATGAGCAGAAAAACTAGTGTACCCCTACTATAAATCAAGAATGGGGTATGCTTTACTTGAAAAAAAATTGGTACGTATTTTAAATCTATTATAATACTTTTATGTGACATAAAACAACACCATAACTATGTTACTCTGTTTATATAAAGATTGATGAATCCGAATACAATGTCACTTCTATCCCACACCATGTGCTATGGAAGAAGGCATGTGTAAATAAATATGAGATACTAATATATGAAAACACACAAAAAGTGTGGGAAACATGTGTAAGTATGACATAATAAATATTTGTTTTGATTTAAATAAATATTACATAATAATGATTACTTATTTTATTATATTTTCTATATGACATAGTCACATGAATCAACAATACCCAAACCGGATGCGGACAAACTTTCGGTGGCCTTGAAGCAGCCAAAAAAGTATGTCCGCGTCAGAGGTGCGGGTTTTGGGGTGACACCACGAACATTTTTTGCAAAACAAAACAAGAGGAGGATCAAAGTGAAGAAATAAAAATGATGAGAGGAAGAATATATATCTTTGAAGAATATATAAAATTGTAGAGTTCATGGAAAATATGATGGTGGGGGGGGGGAATAACTCAAGAACAACCAGCGCGTGAAGATCCCACCCCACACCCCATTAGCTCTGAGGCAAGCCATTCCCCTCAAAAACCCGTCTTAGCTGAGGTAATAAATGTTCTAATAATTGTTTCTGTGAATTGTGAATCATATAGACACTGATACCTTTCTTGTACTGACATTGTACATGGTGAAAATTACTATGATTTATATCTATAAACACCCACCCATTTCCTTGTAGCGAGGGCTACGATGTTCAATATCTATATTTTAATGCTACACAACAAACCACTTCCAAAAGGTCATGTACAAGTGCTGATTAATGTAGCCCATGAGCCAAGTGTCAATCTACCTATTCTAATTGGTGATGAATATATTCATAAGGTCAAACAAGCTCTTGGAACATTCATCACGTGGCTTTCATAGCTTGTAAAAAAACATGCCGACAAGGAGTTATTTATTTATAATTTATTTTTAAAGATAAACCTTTAACATTTAATGAAAAAGGTCTTAACTGATGAATGTTATTACATACGGACACATGAAAGGTGGTGAAAAGAAAGAATAACTCAAAACCATCTCAAGGATCAACCAACTGATCAAAAAGATCTACTGAAATCACCTTAAAACCACCTGTTATATATCCACATTTATTATCATTACAGACTCATGTGAATACGAAGTTGAAAGACAATGAGGTTCACACAATTATTTTTGATGAAAATATGTATAGAGGGGAAGATCCAGATTTAATTAGTGTTGACAATTTAAATTAAATCTTAGAGCATGATTGGCTAGGAAAATCAGTTGTAAATGTATACATGAGTTATGTTTTTATGATTTGATTTTCCAAAAGCTATTATACTATGATAATTATGACTAAATACATTTCATATTTTTTCACAGGTGTATATATAAAAAATAATTTAAGGGATTTCCCTGTGAACAAAAATTTGGACTTGTTAGTCCTCACGTCACCTCTACAGAACAAACAGATATAAAATTCAAGAAATAGGGTGAAATAGTGTTAGGCCTGATCAAATTGTTTAACAACAAAAATATATATGATAGAATCTTCTTAATACCAATGATGCAGGGGTAAAACTATACAATTTAATCATATCAAATATATTTTAATTCCTTTCATTACTTATTCCTTTTTGTGTTTTAGGTAGCATTGGATTCTAATTACAGTCAATTTGGATACTCCAAATATTTATTTCTTGGATTCAATGCATGGATATCCAATAAACCAACCACAAATGATTTCCTTTGTCAATTTTTAATACACTACATCCAATATTTTAGAACTAAACATCTAGTTATATAATTTATATGATCTTTTAACGAGGATTCTATTATAATAGGCCAGTGCATGAATATTATCTACATCATGGAACAAGGACAGGGGAAAAGGACAAGAAACATCACAAGTACTATGAATAGATACAAATCAGGGTATATATAATAATATTTCACTATCCAAACACATAAAAAATTACTTATTTTTCTCAATGTTTTTGCAGTGTTTGAAACAAATAAACAATAAAAAATGTGGTTATTATATTTGTAAATTTATGAAATAGATCATATTCTATGAACAATATAGAATCTGTGAAGAGGTATTTTCAAAGATAAATACTATTTCATTTAAAATATTTTTTAATCCTTTGTGTATTTATATTTTTTTCAGTACTAACAAGATTTTTGAAAATAATTCTATTCAAAAAATGATATAAATTTGTTTTGAAAATAATGGGCAACATACCTGATGGAATAATGTACAAAAATAGCATGAAGATGTGACTAGTATGACTCAAAGTGTCTATTTTTATTTAAAATTGTTATTATTTTTAGTAAAAAGAACAAGTGTCATACTAAAAACTGAGAAAACACATTAGGATTGTTTTGATACTTTAGGAAAATGATCTATAAGTCATTTTTGACATGTAGGAATCAACCAAACCTAAATACTACACATAGTGTGACCATTATGACTTTAAGTGTGTATTTTTATAATAAATTAATAATAAATTTAGCAAAAAGAATAAGTGAAATACTGATAACTGAGAAAACACATTCATATTGTTTTGATACTTTAGGAAAATAATCCATCAGTCATTTTTGACATGTAGGAATCAACCACACCTCAATCTGATGAATGGTGTGATCGATATGACTAAAAGTGCCCATTATCAGTTTAAAATTGACATTTTAGATCAAAACGCGCCACTCACTGAAAACCAAGAAAAATCACTCTAATTGTATTCATAATTTAGGACAAAAATTCATAAGTTCTTTGTGACGTGTATGAAGCAGTCTCATGTCAAACCAATGCACGATGCAACTAGTATGACTCAAAATGCGCGTTTCCAGTTTGAAGTGATATTTTAGTAAAACAAACACCATTAGCATACTAAAAACTAATCAAACTCATTCGTATTGTTTTGATACTTTAGTAAAATGATTTATAAGTCATTTTTGATATGTAGAAATCAACCACACCTCAATCCGATTCATGGTGTGACCAGTATGACTCAAAGTGTCTCTTTTTATTTAAAATTGACATTAATTTTAGTAAAAAAACACAACTAGCATACTAAAAACTGAGAAAACACATTTGTATTGTTTTTATAATTTAGAAAAATTATTCATGAGTCATTTGTGATGTGTAGGAATCAACCCCACCTCAATAAAATGCACGATGTGACTGGTATAAATCCAAATGTGTCATTTTATTTAAAATTGACATTAATTTAAGTAAAAAGAACAAATGACATACTGAAAACCAAGTAAATTAATTTTGATTGTTTTTATACTTTAATAAAATTATGCATGAGTTATTTTCAATGTTTAGGAATCAATCACACCTCAATCCGATGCACGGTGTGGCCGGTGTGACTAAAAGTGTCTCTTATCAGTTTAAAATTTACATTTTAGCTCAAAACGTGTCACTCACTAAAAACCAAGAAAATGATTTCCAATTATCTTCACAATTTAGGAAAATTATTCTTAATATGACATGTATTAATTAGTCTCACATCAAATCAACACACAATGTGACCGGTATGACTAAAAAAGTGTGTTTCTGGTTTGAAATGATATTTTAGTAAAAAGACACAGCTAACATACTGAAACCAATAAAACGACTTTGTATTATTTTGATTACTTATAACAATGATCCATGAGTCAGTTGTGATGTGTAAGAATCAACCAAAACTCAATCCAATGAATTATGTGACCTGTATAAATCCAAATATGTTTTTATTTAAAATTGACATTAATTTAAGTAAAAAGAATAAGTGACATACTAAAAATTGAGCAAACACATTCGTATTGTTTTTATAATTTAAGACAATGATACATGATTCATTTGTGACATGTAGAAATCAACCACACATCAATCCGATGCACAGTGTGACCAGTACGACTAACAGTTTTTGTTATCAGTTTAAAAATGACATTTTACCTCAAAATGTTTCATTCACTAAAAACCAAGAAAACTCCCTTCGATTGTATTCATAATTTAGAAGAGTGATTTGTAAGTAAAATGTGATGTTTATAAAGTATTATTATTATGAATCATACTTTACATACAGATTTTACTTCAACATTGAAGAATATTTATTACATAACATAACAAAAACCATGTCAGGACCATATAGGTTTAGTGTCTTTAGAAACTGGGAAACATAAACAACTGGTTCATAAATCATCTACATCATCTCCTACTTATTTCTTCATAACTAGAATCATTTTTTGAAATATCTTACTTAATACCTTTATTCATTACCTGGGGAAAAGAAACATATGAAAGAGTGAGCTCAAATTCTCAGTAAGGGTAAACAAGGGAAATATGAATCATATCATAATCATAAGAACATAACATTTGAAAATATTATCCTGTGTATAAAAGATCATAATATCATGTAATGGGATAAATCATAAAAGTGCAATGTAATACTGATATTCATAACATAAGAAATAAAACTTAGTGGCATACACACATAAGCATTGAAAATCATTTTATATTAGTCAAGGATCATTGCTGAGACCATCATAGTAGACAAAGTCCATTACCAAACCAAGCTCACTCCTAGTTCCAGTCATGTATTACTGAATTGGTTTTGATTTCCATTCTGGTTATGTACATCTCAGGAGATATAAATCTTTACCCAATGCATTGTAAAGATATATAGGTCCCACCCATCTCATAATGAAACCATTCTTACATGTTCCACAAAAACATAAAAACATTCACCACAGCATAACCCATGAAATAAAATGGATTTCTTAAACAACATTCCATCATAATTGATATAAAACAAATGGATTTCCTAAATAAAATTCCATCATAAACACAATTAAATCATAGTAATAATAGGTTTAGAAATATAACCCTATTTAAATAGTGTGATCTTAGATGGAAAATAATTTTGAGAAAACACTTGAAAATAATTCCTGAAGAAATATCCTTTCTTCTTAAAAAACATTTTACTTCCTCAAAATGACACAAAATTTTAGAAGAAATCATTTTATGTGAAAATAAACTTGTAAGATTGTAGGGTAATCTTCAAGTAAATAATTCATTATGAAATCATAAAATCTGTTCATGTTATACAAGTTAAAAAACATTCTTCTCTTACTTTTTCCGGAAAAGTCAAAAAGTACCTCGTACTGAAAATGACAAATGATTCCATTCATACTGTTTAGTAAAAATTCACCAATGGGTAAAATTATATAATTATATAAAGAATATTTTGAAATAAATATTTAGGAAACATGGATGTGGATGATAAATATACCCCATTAAATACTTACGAATAAACAATCTTGGATAAAAACGATATTTGCAAAGTTATCCCTTACCTTAGGTCTGATATGATTTGTATGTATCCGAACATCTTGTATAATGATTTAAATAATGTTAATAATTTATTCTAAAATCATAATAATCTTTATGATAACATTTATGATCATATTTTCATCATTTTGTTAGTAACATTTCATTGTTACTCGTTATTCGGGTATTAACTGCTTTATGTTATTATGCATGTTTTGTCGGATAAGTTCTTATTCCTATTTTTAGGTTATAGATATATCATTTAAAAATGGTATTAGTATAATATATATCATATTTATTCATTCATTTCATTTATATAATCATTCTTTAATGAATATTACGTAGAATGAATTACATCGCACTGTGGAGACGGTAAGCCGTATGTACGCACGAGTGACGATATCATTTCCATAATTGTTGAATGGTATTGAAGTGGATGATGTATAGTATATCAGAATAAATATAATTTTATATTAATCATATATATATATATATATTTATTAATTCCATCATTATACCAATCCATGTAAGGTGGTGGTGAAAAATGAATTACACCACGACACGGAGACGGTAAGCCGTACGTACGCACACGTGGTGATTTTAGTTTTCATAGGATGGGTAAAAGGTGGAATATGGTTGTTTCATAATAATAATAACCTCTAAGTATATATTTACTATTGTATTTATTACTTTATAATGAAACAACTCACGAGGTGGAATTTGAATAAGAAAGAAGTTTGAAAGAATCGGTAAATGATATTACCTCTTCTTCGACGTGCCTCCTCTAAATATCCTCTTAGAGCACAAGAGTTGGTCTTTGAAGAATAAAAGGACCTATATAATGATTTTATGGAATTTTATAAGGGAAATGGGTATGGTATAGTTTATATTTAAGGCTCAAAATTAAGTGAAGAGTTGAGGGAGTAAGTGACCTTTTATAATTGAGGTGAGGGGCACTTTTGGAAACCTCAAAAATATTAATTTACAATAAAATAAAACCAAATTTAAAAACCTCCAAAATATCCAAATTTTGAATATGATAATAGATAGTGTTGTAATATCATAAACCAATAAATTTTAGACAAGTTTTTATTTCAATTTAAGCATTATCATTACACTTAGTTATTCTATTTAATTTTTAACAAGGGTAACAAGTATTTCAATATTAAAAGGGTAAAATATTTACTTATTTGAAGTAAATTAGAACATAAATGAATAATTTATAAAATTTTAGACCATATCACAATTATTATTTATTTTTAAAAATATTTTATGATTTTTTAAATAATTTAAGAAAACCTTATTTTGACAAAATTTCAATAGTGTCAATTTTGACACTATTTATTTCATGGATTTTTAAAAATATAAAAAATAAGAATTTAACCTCAATAAAAATATTTTATTATATCTCTAAGTGGTCAAGGTAATCTAGAAAATTCATTTTAACTAATAATTATCCCAAAATACATTTATTAAAATATATTTATTAACATTTATTTGATCTCTTCATTAATAAAATAATTAGTACCTCAATTTTTTGTAATTATTTAATATACTTATTTGTTGAATAAAAATTCAAAATAAAATAATATTATAAATATAAATACATCATCTTTCATAATAATACTTTTATTCGAATTTATCTTCTGAAATATCCAATAATAAAAATGCTATACTCTTTTAAAACATGAATGTGACAAATTTATTTTCACTTTAAATAAAATAATATAAGTGTCATAATCTCTTCTATAAGCCTCCAAATGGCCAATAAGTCGACCCTTATATGCTTATGGTAAATATATACTCAACCAATAAGGTTTGGTCTAGTTTTTGGGCCTTTTGTTTGTTATTAATATTTTCATAATTGTTTTATTGTTTTCTCATCAATTAATTAATTTTTCCATCATCCAAGTATAAGTCTTTAAGGTAATTATTTATTTCCTAAAAATTACAAATAAATTTTCATGATAATTAAAGATATTTTAGATTTAAAATAAGTATTTATAATAGAATTTATCTTATGTATAACCTTATATTAAAAATAATTTAATTATTAAATTTTGAGTGAGACATATTTCACTTTTCTTTAAATAAAAAAAATTAAATGTCCTAATCTCATCCAAGTGGGTTCTAATAGATACCATTTCAACCCAAGTATATTTTAGAGAAAATTATAATAATTAAATTACATTAATACAAGTGTTAGTGTGATTTTATAATATTATTTTTACCTTTAATTACTCGATTTACTTTTTTACCGTGTTAATAAAATTTACCAAAGTTACTATTCATATTGCCCAAAAATAAAATAAAAATATTTAGATAATTCAGAAATAATGATTTTAAATATAAAATATATTTTTTAAAATTTAAAACACATAATTTTTAGTAGTTATTTTAAAATTAATCCTGTTGTTGAAATGAGAAAACGAGTTTTAAAAGTTAAAATTCTGCATAAGATTGAAATATTTTTACATCAAAATTTAATGTAAAATTAATTTCAATGACCTAAATTATATTAAATGTTAAAAAAATATTATATTTATACTTTTAAACCATTCAATAATATAATTTAACCATATAAATTATTTCAATGAGAAAAGTTATTTTCAATTAAAATTTAGTGTATTTTTACTATTCATCAAAACATGAAAATTTTCAGAAACATATAAAAAAGTCATTGAAAGTAAATTTATATATCCTAATTCAAAATAAAATATTTATATTTTTATATAAAAATTATTAATGTGTCAAAATATTAATTTAAAAGGGGTTCTCCATTCAAAGGTGTAAAATTAAGCTTTTAAAAAAAATAGGATTTTATACATCAAATAGGGTTTTATTCATACTCTATGAATAAAATATCCATTGGATGAATATCAAAAATATTTTATTAAGTATATAACCCATATATATCTCATTAATTTCATTACCAAAAGTAAATCACTCAAAAATAAAAATATCTAATTGATTTATATTTTTCATAAATAATTGATAACCAATGAATTCACAATGCATCTTCATAAGTTAGTTATAATTATTCCCGCTAACCTAATGGCTAGTATATAATGGTAATTTTATAATAAGGGCATCTCGTGGTTTGTTTAAACTCATTATTGTGTGCAAATCAAGCTACTAAAGAATAGAAATTATGTAAAGAAAATATTTCATAAAAAACATCCAGGTGTTACATTCTACCCCCCTTAAACTGAATTTCACCCTCAAAATTAATCACTTGGAAATAAACAGATGAGGATACCTCTCCCTCATCATATCCTCAACTTATCATGTATCTTATTCAAATTTGTGGTTCCTCCATAAAACTTTAACCAAGTGAGTGGTCTTGTTTCGTAGAACTTTTTCGCTATGATCCAAAATCTCTATCAGTTGTTCTTCACAAGAAAGATCATGCTCCAGCAGTATGACTTCTGATCTTAGTACATGTGAAGGATCGAGTATGTAATTTCTCATGAGAGATACATGGAACACATCATGAACTTAAGAGAGATTTGGTGGAAGTTCCAATCGGTAAGCTATATCCCCAACACGATCCATAGTTTCAAAAGGACCGATATACCTAGGGCTCAACTTGCCCTTATTTCCAAATCTCATTACTCTATTCTAGGGAGATATTCGTAGAAACACCTTATCATCCACTTAAAACTCCAGGTCTTTTCCTTATTTGTCAGCATAACTTTTTTGTTGACTCTGAGCTGCTCTTATGTGTTGTTGAATAGATATGACCTTTCTTCTATTTCATCAACAAGATCAGGTCCTAATAGATTTCTTTCCCCAACTTCATCCCACTAAGTTGGAGTTCTGCACTTTTTTCCATAGAGGGGTTCATAAGGATCCATTTTAATACTGGAGTGAAAGCTATTGTTGTAATAAAATTCTAATAAATGTAGGTGTTGATTCCAATCACCTTTAAAATCCAAAGAGCAAGCTCTCAACATGTCTTCCAGAGTTTGAATTGTTCTATCAAACTGACCGTCTATCTGAGGATGATAAGTAGTGATGAAACTTTACTCTGTATCCAGAGCATGCTGAAGACTTTTCCTGAGCTTCGAGGTAAAAATCATATCCCAATCAAATATAATGGAAATTGGTACTCCATGCAATCTTACCACTTCCTTTAAATATATCCTGGAAAGCTGATCAAGAGAGAAATCCTCTCTAATAGAAATTAAGTGTGCTGACTTCATAAGGCGATCAACAATAACCCATATAAAATTATTGCCTTTAGATGTTTTGGGAAGTCTGAAAATAAAGTCCATAGTGATGTTTTCCAATTTCCATTATGGTATGGGTAATGGTTGTAACATTCTCTTAGACTTGTATCTATCAACCATAACTTGCTAAAAAACCAAGCATCAAGAGACATATTCGGCGATATCTCTTTTCATGCAATCCCACTAGAAATACTCTTTCACATCCCTATTCATATTTGTACTTCTAGGGTGAATAGAGAATGAAGAACTATGAGCCTCATCCAATAGACCCTTCTTTAATTATAGTATGGGAGGAATACAAACCCTATTCTTGAACCTTATTATTCTATCACAATCCAAGTTAAATTAAAGAACATTTCTCACCTTCTTTTGTAGCTATGAATCTTCCTTCTGCACCTCCTTAATATTCACTTGTATAGATGATTGAGCATTCATTTGATAAAGATAATATTTCTCCCATTTAAAATTTCAAGATCCATCCTTTGAAAATCCATAAATATTGGATCTTTTGCAATCCTCATCACGGATAGGCTAGCATGGTCTTGTTGACTCAATGCATCTACCACCTTGTTCGCTTTCCCAGGGTGGTAATGTATTGAGAAATTTTAATCTTTAATCAACTCTAACCATATTATTTAGCACATATTCAGATCCTTTTATGTAAAAATATACTTTAAATTTTTATGATCCCTATAAATATCACACCTTTCACTATAAAGATAATTCCTCCATATCTTTAATTCAAAGATTGCCGCAGCTAACTCCAAATCATGAGTTGAGTAATTTTTCTCATGGATCTTCAACTGCAGTGAGTCATAATCTATCACCATATAATTTTTCATGAGAACACGTTCTATCCCCTTCTTGGATGAATCACTATATATCACAAACCTTTCTCAACTACAAGGTAGTGTGAGCACATGTGCACTGACTAACCTTCTTTTTAGATCTTTGAAATTCTCTTCACATTCCTCCATCCAAACGAACATAACTCCTTTCTAAGTCAACTTGCTGAGTGGATTAGATAATCATGGAAAATATTTCACAAAACATTGATAATATCCATCCAAACCAAGAAAAATTTGGATATCAGTTACCATTTTTGGTCTCTGCCAACTTTCAACAACTTATATTTTGGATGGATCCATATATATCCATTCTCTTGAGATTATATGACCCAAAAATGAAACTTTCTGAAGCCAAAATTCACACTTAGTAAATTTCACATAAATATTCTCCTTTCTTAAGGTCCTCAGTACAATTCTTAAGTGGTATTCATGTTATTCCTTTCTCTTCAAATAGATAAGAATATCATCTATAAATAATAACACAAATTGATTAATATAGTCTCTAAATACTCTATTAATTATATCTATGAAGATAGTGGAGGCATTAGTAAGAACAAAAGACATCACTATAAATTCATAGTGTCCATACCTTGTACGAAATGATGTCTTTGGTATATCCTCCTTTTTGACCCTTAATTGATGATATCCTGAATGAAGATCAATCTTGGAAAAGTATAGAGATCCACATCATTGGTCAAATAAGTCATCAATGCAGGGAAGATGATATTTGTTCTTGATATTGATATTTTCAAGTTCTCAATAATCAATGCAGAGTATCATTGATCCATCCTTCTTCTTAACAAATAGAACAGGTGATCCCCAAGGTGATGCACTAGGGCGTATGAATCCCTTATCAAGATTCTCTTGGAGTTACTTCTTTAATTCCTACAACTCCATTTGGGCCATTATATAAGGTGTCTTTGAAATAGGCATAGCACTTGGTATGAGTTATATTCAAAACTCAACTTCATGATTTGGTGGAAGACCTCGAAATTACTCCAGAAAGACATCATCAAACTCTTGTACAATGGGTGTATTATTAATCATGAGTTTCTCCCCAACCATTTGAGATAAATAACCTTCATTTATATGAATCAAGACCCATAAGATGGACAAAATTTCTACTAGAAGGTTATATTCATCCTTGCATCAATATATGATCATAGATTGATCTGGAATATAAAACATAAATTCACTTCCTTGGAAATTGACATGGACTCCAAATAGAGAAATCCAATCCATGGCAAGAATCACATCAAATTCCACTATAGGAAGGATCACAAGATTTCAAGGAAGCACTTTCCCACAAACTTCAACCAGAGAAGAATTATAAACTTTTGATGCGATCGTTGTGCCATTAGGAGTTGTCACAGCTAACTCAACATCTAATTATTGAGGTAATACAACGGCACCCTTAGAAAATTATTTAGAAATAAAAGAGTGTGTGGATCCAAAATCAAATAAAACATTTTTTACTTTAGAGTGGATGGTAAGTGTACCTTTCACCACTTAATTATCGTACTCCACATCACTAATAGTGATTGCATGTGACTTTACTTTGTCTTTTTCCTTAAGAGTTTTTGATGTCGATCATCATCTATAACCCTAGGATTAGGTAATTGATTGTCATAATGCTCCATTTCCTTGTACCTGTAGTATTGAAGTGTAGAAGGTGCATTCTGTGTATCCTTTTCTTTGTTCGCATCATTAGACATATTTTTCCCATCACTTAGATATTCAACAGCCCGATGACCTTCTTTTACACACTTAAAACATTTACTAGTCCCTTTAAGACAATTCACTCCATGTTTCTTTCCACACTTTGAGCATAAGGTAAAGATTATCTTCTTTTCAGTGTGGTCTTTATATTTTCCTTTTGAATTCCATTTTTCTATTCTTATCAAACCCATATGACTGATGGGTTAATCTAATATCCATATCAACCTTGAGAGCACATCGAACAATTTCCTCATAGCTATTGAATTCCCTTATGGTTAATGCTCTTTAGATACTTGGTTTTAAGGTACTAAAGAATCGATCAATTTTACTCTTAGGTTGGATAATAATTCTAGAAGCGTACATTGAAAGCCTTTTAAAATTTTCTTCATAGGTACCAATAGATTCATTATCATTTTTTTTAAGTTCAAGGAACCCATTCTCCATCTTTGTTTGAAGAATATGAGGAAATTACTTATTAAAAAATAAGTTCTTAAACTCGTCCCATTCCATTGACTCAATTTCATCTCTTTGCCTTGTATTCTTGATAAGATTCCACCATTGATCAGCTTCACCTTCCAAAAAATATACTCCTAGGATGAATTTATCATGTTCAAAACATTTTAGTACTAAATATATCTTTTCAGTGGTACTGATCCATTGTTCATCCACTAATGGATCAAAAGACCTGCTGAATGAAGGTGGACCCTGCCTCATGAAGGATTTAATATAATATTGATCCCTCCTTTGATCATTTGGAATTATGACATGATTCATAGCTTTAAAAAGTTTTATGATCATGGATACAATATTTTTCATTCCAGATCTCATAATATTTGGTTAGTCATGGGGAAAATCATTGCATTTCCCATCACATTCAACATTAACATGGTTCCTTTGAGTTCTATCCATTAACTAAAACCAAGAAGCATAGTGTAAGAAATACTAATCATAATGGTAAAACCAAATAATTCAAGAACAAAATTTCAATTTAGGACACTTTAGGTTTTATCCTAGGTTATTCATGAACATCTCTACAACACTAGGATAGGATTGTAACCTATACTTAGACATATCCTTAGGGTTATTTCTAAGGCTATCTCATCCTAGTTTCAAAAGGTTAACTATAACTTTGTTCAGTTACCAACTATAATGGCCCATAATTTACATATATATTTTACTTCAATATTGAAGAATATTTATTACACAACAGAACAAAAACCATGCTAGGACCATGTAGGTTTAGTGTCTTTAGAAACAGGGAAACATAAATAGCTGGTTCATAAAACATCCACATTGTCTCCTGCTTATTTTTTCACAACTAGACTCATTTTTTTCATATCTTACTTAATGCCCTTCTTCATGAATTGGGGAAAAGAAACATATTAAAGAGTGAGATCAAATGATCATTAAGGGAAAATAAGGTAAATATCAATCATATCATAATCATAAGAACATAACATTTGAAAATATTATGCTGTATATAACAGATAATAATATCATGTCATGGGATAAATCATAATTGTGAAATATAAACCCAATAGTCATAACATAAGACATAAAATTTCATGGAATACACACCTAATAATATAAAATCATTTCATATTAGTCAAGACTCATTGCTGATACCATCATAGCAGACAAAGTCCATTACTGAACACAGATCACTCCTCATTCTAGTCCTGTATTACTGAACCGGTTTTACTTGTCATTCCAGTCATGTCTATCTTATATGATATAAATATTTACCCAATTAATTGGAGGTAGATATAGGTCCAACCCATATCATACTGAAACCAATATTACGTGTTCCACAAAAACATAAAAACATTCACCATATCATAACCCATGAAATAAAATGGGTTTCTTAAACATCATTCCATCATAATTGATATAAAACAAATGGATTTACTAAATAAAATTACATTATAAAAATAATAAAATCATAGTAATAAAAGGGTTATAAATATAACCCTATTTAAAGAGTTTTATCTTTGATGGAAAATAATTTTGAGAAAACACTCGAAATTAATTCCTGAAGAAAATATCCTTTCTTCTTCAAAAACATTTTCCTTCCTCAAAATTCCACACAATTTTAGAATAAATAATTTTATGTTAAAATAAGCCTATAATATTGTAGGGTAATATTTAAGGAAATAAGGTTTTATGAAAGCATAAAAATCCATTCATGCTGTACAAGTTAAAAAAAACATTCTTCTCATACTTTTGTTGGAAAAGTCAAAAAGCACCTCATACCGAAAACAACAAAGATTATATTCATACCATTTAGTAAAAATTCACTAATGGGTAAAATTATAGAAGGATATAAATAATATTTTGAAATAAATATTTAGGAAATATAGACGTGGATGATAAATATACCCCAGTAAATACTTATGAATAAAAAATCTCGGATACAAACAAGATTTACAAAATTATCCCTTACCTTAGCTCCGATATGCTTCATATGTATCTGAACCTCCAATACAATGATTTAAATAATGTTACTAATTTATTAAAAAATCATAATAATTTTTATGATAACATTTATGATCATATTTTCATCCATTTGTTAGTAACATTTCATTGTTACTCGTTATTCGGGTATTAATTGCTTTATGATCTTTTGCATGTTTTGTCGGATAGGTTCTTATTCCTCTTTTTAGGTTATAGTTATATCATTTAAAGCATGGTATTAGTATAATATATATCATATTTATTCATTAAATTCATTTATATAGCCATTCTTTAATGAATATTATGTAGAACGAATCACATCGCACCGTGGAGATGGTAATCCATATGTACGCACGAGCAATGATATAGTTCCCATAATTGTTGAATATTATTAAAGTGGATGGTGTATAGTATCTCAGAATCAATATCACTTTATATTATATTATATATATATATATTAATTCCACCATTATACCCATCCATGTAATGTGGTGGTGAAAAACGGATTACACCACAATGTGAAGATGGTAAGCTGTACGTATGCACATATGATGATTCATTTTTCATAGGATGGATAGAAGTTGGAATATGGTTGTTTCATAATCATAATAACCTCTTATTATATAAGTACTACTGAAGTTATTACTTTATAATGAAACAACTCATGAGGTGTAAGTAGAAGAATAAATAAGTTTGAAAGAATCGGTAAATGATATTACCTCTTCTTCATCGTGCCTCCTCTAAATCTCATTTTAATGCTCGAATGGACCAAAGGCCTTATTTTAATTTTATTATGGATAATACATTTTTTAAGGGATGAAGGGGAACCCGTACATGACCTATAGGCCCAAGGCATAAGGCCCAACATGACCCACAATACATGACCCGAAGGTCCAGAGGCATACCATGCCCAATACATGACCCGTAGCCCCAAACCACTAGAACTGACCCTCCCCAGATTCTACATCATTGATCACCTATCTTTCTCCCTTAAATTTCTGATTGGATAGCATTTCCCTGTACAAAGCTGCACGGTGCCTGGTCTCTATGACAGTTGGCATACCCTCTCTTTCTTCCAATCCGGTTACCTTTGCTTCTAGTGACTGCTACTCTTGTTGCTATGATCCTCTTCTGTCTCCTATTCTATGTGAACTAGAATACTCCATGGTCTTTGTGGCTCAAAGGCCCTAAGGCCTGAAGGCCTTTAATGACCTGAAGGCCCTTGAGACCCGTAGACCCAAATCGGTAGCTCGAAGGACTAAATCAGGTGAATAGTTCTGTCTGATACAGTACCCAACAGTACCTGCTACAGTATGCTACAATACTACTATAGTAACTTGGAAATCACCTCCACCCGGTTTTGAACCTGGGTCTCTTGGATGCCAAGCAGGTGCCATTACCACTCGGGTATGAGCTCGTTGGCTCTAAATCTCTTTTTAGAGCACTAGGGTTGGTCTTTGAAGAAGACTAATACCACTAGAATGTTTCTTAAAAATTTTATAAGGGAAATGGGTAGGGTATGGTCAAGCATTGAGGCTCAAAATTAAGTGAAGAGTTGAGGTAGGAAGTTCCCTTTTATAATTGAGGTGATGGGCACTTTTGGAAACCTCAAAAATATTAATTTATAATAAAATCAAAACCTACTTAAAAATCTCAAAAATATACCAATTTCGAAGATGAGATGATATAGGGTTGTAATATAATCAACCAATAAATTTTAGACAAGTTTTTATTTCAATTTAATCATTATCATTTTAATTAACACTTATTTATTCTATTTAATTTTTAACTAGGGTAACAAATATTTCAATATTAAAAGGGTGAAATATTTACTTATTTAAAGTCACTTAGACCATAAATTAATAATTTATAACATTTTATACCATATCATAATTATTATATATTTTTTAAATATTTTTATGATATTTTAAATACTTTAAGAAAACCTTATTTCGATTATTTCATGGATTTTTAAAAATATAAAAATAAGAAGTGAACATTGATACAAATATTTTATTATATTCCTAAGGGGTCAAGGTAATATAGAAAATTCATTTTACATAATAATTATCTCAAATTATATTTATTAAAATATTTTTAATAACATTTATTGGATCTCTTCATTAATAAAATAATTACTACCTCAATTTTGTGTAATTATTTAATATACTTATTTTTTGAATAAAAAATCAAAATAAAATAATATTATGAATATAAATCCATTATATTTAATAATAATATTTATAGAAAAATTTATCTTATGAAATACCCAACATTAAAAATGCTCTACTCTTTAAAAACATGAATGTGACAAATTTATCTTCACTTTAAATAAAATAATATAAGTGTCATAATCTCTTCTGTAAGCCTAAAAATGGTCAATAAGTCAACCCTTAGATAATTATGGTCGATATATACTTGACCAATAAGGTTTAGTTAAGTTTTTGGACCTTTTTATTGTTATTAATATTTTGATAATTTTTTTATTGATTTCTCTTCAATTAATTAATTTTTTCATCATCCAAGTATAAGTCTTTAAGGTAACTATTTATTTCCTAAAAATTACAAATAAATTTTCATGATAAAGAAAAACATTTTATATTTCAAATGATTATTTTTAATTGAATTTATCTTCTGTATAATATTATATTAATAATAATCTAATTATTAAAGTTTGAGTGAGACATATTTCACTTTTCTTTAAAAAAATTAAATTAAATGTCTTAATCTCATCCAAGTGGGATCCAATGGATACCATTTTGACCCAATTATATTTTAGGGAAAATTATAATCATTAAATTATATTAAGACAAGTGTTAGGGTAATTTTATAATATTATTTTTACCCTCAATTACCCAATTTACCCTTTTACCGTGATAATAAAATTTACCAAAGTTACTATTAATATTACCCAAAAATAAAATAAATATATTTACATAATTTCGACCTAATGATTCAAAATATGGAATCCGTTTTTCAAAATTAAAAACATAGAAGTTTCAGTAATTAATTTAAATTTAATCCCATTGTTAAAATGAGAAAACATGTTTTAAAAGTTAAAATATTGCAAAAGATTGAAATGTTTTTACATCTGAATTTAATGTAAAATTAATTTCAATGATATAAATTATATATAATGGTAAAAATATATTCTCTTTATACTTTGAAACAATTCAATAATATAATTTAACTGTATAAATTATTTCAATGGAAAAATTTATTTTCAATTAAAATTTAGTGTATTTTTATTATTCATCAAAACATGAAAGTTATCAAAAAAATATCAAGAATTCATCCAATGTAAATTTTTATATCTCGCTTCAAAATAACATGTTTATTTTATCATATAAAAATTATTAATGTGTCAAAATCTTAATTTAAAATGGGTTCTCCATTCAAATTTGTAAAATTAAGTTAAAAAAGGTTTTTATACATCAAATAAGTTTTTATTAATACTCTATGACTAAAATATATATTGGATGAATATAAAAAATATTTTATTATGTATATAACACATATAAATATCATTAATTTCATTACCAAAAGTAATTCACTCCAAAATAAAAATATCTAATTGATTTATACTTTTTATAAATAATTGATAACTAATGAATTCACCATGCATTTTCATGAGTTATAATTATTCCCGCTAACCTAACGGCTTGGATATAATGGTAATTTTATAATAAGGGCATATCGTGGTTCATTTAAACTCATGATTCCATGCAAATAAATCTACTAAATAATAAAAATTACTTAAAGAAAATATTTCATAAAAAACATCTGAGCGTTACATGTATCACCTCAAACTGATGCACGATGCGATCAGTATGACTCAAAATGGGTGTTTACGATTTGAAATGATATTTTAGTAAAAAAACCCAACTGTCACACTGAAAACTGAGAAAACCCATTTAAATTGTTTTGATACTTTAGAAAAACAATCCATGAGTCATTTGTGACATGTAGGAATCAACCACACCTCAATCTGACGAACGATGTGACCAGTATAAATCCAAATATGTCATTTTAATTTGATATTTGTTTTAGTAAAAAAAGGTACATACTCAAAACCAAGAAAAACCATTCAGATTGTTTTTATATTTTATATTTTATTGCTATGATCCATAACTCATTTATGACATGTAGGAATCAACCCCACATCAATACGACACATGGTGTGACCTATATAGTTCAAAATGTGTTTTTTTATTAAAAATTGAAATTTTATTAATGTATTCTTTCATATTAATGTTTAATTTATTTATTTATAGTATTACTAACATAATATTTATTTTCTTATATAGGTGGAACCTTTTTCTTGAGTTGAATGATTTTTTTGGAAACTAATACCATGGGCATACATTTTTGAGAGGGCATCACGGATGTCAAAGGATGAAACATTAATGTTTTTAACTGTTTGTTAGATAATTATAAATGTAATTATATAAAACATTGTTTAAAATGTATATAGAATTGTTTTTGAAACCCTTATGTGCACTTCTTTGTTCTTGTGTGTGCTGTGCAGGTGCTGTTTTGTGTAGGTGGTGTGTGTGTGCTGTGCAGGTGCTGGTACTTCTAGTGGGTGTGTTGTTATATAAACAACACATCACAAGAAGCTAGGCCTTTATCAACTCTATTTAGAGTGATGATAAAGGTAGTATTTATCAGCTCTAATTAAAGTGGTCTTTTATCAGAGCTCGAAATAGAACTGATAAAGGGCGCCTTTATCAGCACTAAATAGCAGGGATAAAGAGGGGCCTTTATCAGTGATTTTTTAGCATGGACAAAGGTCACCCTTTATCAGTACTTTTTAGCACTGTTAAAGGAGACCCCTCTTTATCTTCACTGAGATTAATAGTGCTTTTCTAGCACTGTTAAAAGAGTTTTCTAGTGCTGATAAAATCACTATCTATAGTAGTGAAGCCCCTCATTGAGCTTCACACCAAGTGGAATATCCTGCCCCCTCCAATTCACAACTAATTCCCTGATCATCTCCATTAGAAAGTTCCTACTTAGAGCCCTATCCAAGAGTGACCACATCGGCCAAAACCTCTAGAGAAATAAAAGATAGACCCTCATCATCCCTAGGCCCCTGCATAACTTCAGAAACTTTGAAAGAATCTATACTTTTATATGTGGAGATCCACGTATTTCTCACCCTAGATTTTCCAGGACATCAAGACACAACTGATCAAATTTAATACTATTAATGGACGCAAGAATGGAGAAGAAGTTACCCTATCATTTCACAGGACCACCAGTGGAGCTTTCCATTATTTTCATAGAACCAGAAACCTCCTCCATATAAGTATCCTTATCCTTTCCCTCCATAATAGCTACAACAAGATTTGATTGACCTGCAATTATATCACCTTACATCACTTAGATTGTAGTGAATCCCTACTTGAACTGATTTTGAGGGGCCACAAAAGATTCAGGGGCAATAAATGCTCCAGAAATTCATAGAATATAGAGTCACCAAGATAGGAGAGCATTTAGACACATTCTGATTTGTAAAATTCAAAGTCATCTTCCCTTGATTGTTACTAGAACTCATAAACTCATCTACAATAATGTCATTAGGGTCTATCCCACCCTCAGAATCAGATGAAACAATCACCTGAAGTAATCCTTGGGCATCATCATCCTCCAACACGTTGTCAGACTCACTCAAAACCATATGAGATCCCTTACTATGTTCCCCGACATCAACACCTTTAAATGATAAATCATTTACCATAGAAGGAACATATATAAACTCAGTACCTGCTTTCAGAATGGTACTAGCTACCACATTAACAAAAGATACTGAATCTTAAACAAGAAGAGACCCACACTTATCAGAAGTCAAAGGAGAAGCATAATCCCCCTTCCTTGCATCTCATCATGTACAACATTCCTCCCAGCCAGGGACGCTGTGTGCCTTCCAAATAACAAATTTTTCCTATTGGAAGTGGACAAATTGAATTTATAGTAGTCAACATGATGCCCAAATTTATTACAATTTGAACATCTCAAACCCCTATGACAATTATATTTAACATGTCTAATACTCAAGCAGTTAAAACAAAAATCTGTGACATGTTCATACTCTATAGAAATATTGAATTTATAATCACCAACAACCAAGTAAACAGTTTCAACAAGTGTTGAAATAAGCCCAAATTCAACTAAAATTTGAGCATAATGTCCTTGGCTGCTTTAGTATCTTTATCAAACTTGAGTGGGGTGCCAAAAACTAGAGAAACATCCCAAAGGATAATCAGATGCTAGAAATACCAATTTAGTCCCCTTACTCAAATCCAAGATTGTACAATTGTGTTATTAGCCTGAAGAGGATCTAACCAAGGGTCTCGGTCCTGAAATCTAAGGACCCTTAGTTTGAGATTAACAAAACCACCACTCCATGCCTTAAATTTTAGATCTTGAGAAGGTAAATTTATTTGAAAATACCCCAAACTGATAGACACCATGTGCCAACCATCAAATCCCCATACCTGGAGCAACCACTTCTTCAACTCTTCAGGATTCCATACATCATTATGTGATTATGAGGAAAGCCGCGCGATGATGGAGTGCTTATAAGCCTCAATCCACTCTTAAAAAAACTTCGTATTTGCTTCAACAAACGCAAGAGAACAATTTCTTGAGATTCAATTATAAGCAGCTGTTGAGTCACTAGGAAGACCAGGAAACAACCTATCCCCCAAAACAACACCTAACTATAGTGAAGACACGATTGTCTAAGCACCACCCTTCACTAGATCCATAGGTTCCAAGAAATGAGAAGAAGGATCAACCCTTACTGGGTCTCGATCAGCACCCAACAAGGCCAAATGCACGCTGTCTAGGCCAGAGACAACACTAACCTTCTTGGAGGGATTGCTAAAGACATCTGCTGGATTGAAATGGGCATATGAGATCGACATCTTTGGATGAGAAATCCCTAATCACCATGGTTGAGGAGGGAGAAACTCCCGAACTCGAACATTGCACCCCTTATGGAGGCCACCATGATATAAATATATACAAATAAATAAATAAATAAATAAATATATTTATAATTATATAATTATATAATCATAAATATATATTTATAAATAGTCAAAATATATTTAAATAATATAAATATATATTTATATATATATATAAATATATTTATATTTATAGAATTATTTATAAATAAACTAATATTTATTTAAATAATAATAATTTAAATAATATAAATATATATTTTAATAATAATTATTTAAATAATATATATAAATATATATTTATTTATTTATAGTTATATAAATATATTTATATTTATAGTAGAAATGGGTGCACCCAAGTGGCATAGTTCACCCCCACATTGCATGTGGGCGACTAAAGTTAAAATCTCACCCGCTGTGTTTATTTTCACCCCCAATTAAATTGGGGGTGACCTCTGTGGGATGGAATCACTCGACACTAGCATTTCATGGGCGATCCGCATGGGCAGTGGTACAAGTGGATCTCTACTTGATATATGGGGGCATAGGCTGGATCGGCTCAGTGCGGTAGAGGGGGGAAGACGAAGTGTGAGCACGATGTGACTACGACTTCCAATGTTGGGGGGGGGGAGGAGATAGCAGGCGGTAGGGAGAGGCATCGATGAAAATTTATTTATATTTTTATAGATATAAATATATATTTATAAATATATTTTCATATATAAATATATAAACATGTATTGATAAATATATTTATAATTATATAAATATAATAATTAAATATATACATAAATATATTTATTATATAAATATAATAATAATTATATATATACACATAAATATATTTATATAATTATAAATATATTTAAATAATTATAAATATTTATCTATAAATATAATTATAAATATATATATATATTTATAATTATAAATAAATATATTTATAAATATATTTATATAAATATATTTTTATAAATATATTCATAAATAAATATTTATAAATATGTTTCATGTTTGGGAACCCCGAAATTAGGTTCAGACAGGGTTCAGGTTATAAAAATATCACCCAAACCCACCCAGATGAATAATCATGTAATAATTTAAAATGAAATATTATTAGTCAAACATGGTATGAACCACAAGTTTAAAACCCCTGACCCTAAAAATATTATTAAAATAGTAAAGAGCAGAGAGAGATGATGAGGTCAAACAAATAATAAAATGATTACATCACAAAAAAGGGAAATACAACAAGATGTCAATTCTTACAGTTCCCTCTAGATCCCATGTTCCCAGTATACCACCCCTGCCTCTTGGATGCTAGTCTCTCCTCCATGTCATGGTCCTTTGAGGAGACTCATGCTCACCATATGATGATGAGTTAGAAGAGTCAACCATAATGGAGTAGATCTAGTCTTTCCAAGAAAGATCCCGGAAATCCATCTCCAAGTTTCCTAAAAAATTGTGTTTAATGTTAATAGATATCAATTTATAGAATATGAGGTAATCTCAATAGCCAAAAACATCCAGTTCCATCTTGAAAAAAACTCAACTTTTGAATCAAACTATTCCGCAATGTTCTCCCTTAGACCTCAGGAGAACCTTTTACCTTCATGGTCTTTCATAGGAGTTTTAGCATTGAATTTTTTGACTCTATCATCCTCATATTATTTGAACAAGGCCTTCCTAAAATTATCATAAAAAGATTTCATAAGGTCAGAAAATTGATGTGGATAAGACCATTACACATTCTCAGTTTCTTCAGTCATCAACCTGCTTGTAGAGGTGGTTGCTAGAGAATCTATCTGAAGTGGAGTTACATCACCTGAAATAATTATCCTAGGCAATTATGTTCCACCCACCTTCCCAAGTAATTCTTCCACTTGGGGATGATTTTTCTACCCTTCCTTAGAAAGAGACACATTTGAACTAGATTTCCTATATGACTGATTTATTGAAAATTATTTTATTATTATTATAGAAGCATACAAACAAAGTCGCTTTCCATTCATAGAGGTTGGAAATGATGGAGGCCAAGGGAATCACCCCTTATAACGAGCTTATAGTCATCAGGTACAGACCCCAAATTGGTGTATAAAATGATATTCTTGCCTGGACTCCCTTTTATAGCTAACACATCAGCCACAAAAGTCCCTTTTCTCCAAGTGTGACTGAAAGAATGCCCTGATTGAAAAAAATTCTACATTTCCTGACAATATAAGCGAACCCCAAAGATATATATCCTCCCCTTGAAGAAATCCAACCAGAATAGAAGAATCATATTCAACTTCAGTGATCTGAATATTATAAATCCTACATAGCATAAGATCAATTACCAAAGATATTGATTTATCTCCAATAGAATTACCTTCCCCATAAAATTAATTGAAGCCCAAAATCACTGACCCTCTGTTGCATCTCACCAGTCTTCCTCCTCTCATCTCCCTTGAGAGACATAAACCATCCACATTCAGTTTCAACCCTATGATGGGAGCCTTCCTTTTGATCCATCTACCCCGATTGACTTTTCTACCTTTCAAATTAGAGAAAATCCTTGGAAAAAACCTTCTTAAAGTAGTAGTGGACAACCCACTATGAATTAGAGAACCTAGTTATACCTATAGAACCTTCACCCACACTTGAATGAAAAGAAGATAAAATCTTCTTCCTTCTCTTTCCTTGTTCTGAGCCTCCCAAAGGGTCCAACACATAGCTGAAAAAGCAGCTGCAAAAACCTTCACCCTCGCCTCTTGTGAACCAGTACCTTGTAACAAAGCATCAAAAACCTCTTTCATTGAGTCCCCACCCCCATTAATATTCACTCCTTGCTCCATAAATCTCCAAACCTTCTTCACCCAATCACCCTTAAAAAATAAGTGCCACAATGATTCTTATTGTGACATTACACAATATTTCTATTTTATAGTTAAGATCACACACTTATTCTGTACATTCTCATCCATAAGAAGTTCCTCATTACTCATTCTCCAAACTAGAAAATTCATCATATCTAGAATCTCCTTGCATTATAGTTTTGGTGCCCAATTTCCCATCCCACTTATAACATGCACCATGTTTCTATAATCCCTACCACTAGATTTTCTAGAAGTTAAACCCACAAAAATGCATATGTCCAAATCCTTAAACAAAAAAATTTTCCTATATAAGTTCTTATGATCTTGATTAATAATGTAATTGAAAAATTCCAGATACATGCTGGCCTACTTGAATGGTAAGTTTGGAACTTGGCACCCTAGAGAAAATAATGGTTCTCCTGCCCAGTTTTCCTTCTAAAAATTAATATCCCCTAGACCTATAGCCCATCAATCTTGGTCTTAAAGTTACAGAAAATGATCTGAAATACATCAAGAAAAACTAGAAATACTTTTAGATCGTCCTATCTATTCCTCCTAGTTTTCCCCATACCCGTCTCTCATAATTTTTTTTCCATAAAGTGTTCCATTTAATGACATCCCACACCGATCTTGCCTGCTTGGCATGCATGGTTTTCGTAACACTCTTTAAATATTTATCACCTTCATCAATCATCCTAACTAGTATTTTCCATGACACCCAGTGGTATCATCCGCCCTCGTTTTCATCCTATAAAAATACATTCATGATCATCTCTAGCTTTGAGACTGTCAACTTCAGTGACTTGATGATATAAATAATATTCATAGGCACAAAAGTAAGGACACTATTAATTAGAGTAATCCACCATCCAAATGAGAGAAATCTATTTTTCCAGTTGAAAATACTCCCTGTGATCATCTTGATGATACCATCAAATAATGCCTTTTTAATTATTTCATTTGATATCAGGTGTAACACCTCAAATCTATGATGTATTTTTTTTTTAATTTTAATAAATGATAATAAATGTTTTTAATTAACAAGAATTTAAGAAATATTAAAAAATGGCATAATTTTATTAATAAACCACTGATAATATTACATATTTACAAACTAAATATCATGACTAATTCATAAAACTCATTAAAAACCCTATCAATATCACTAGAACACCTCCCATAAACACAATAATCCCAAATGTGTATCCATCTTCCCTTGGATCTTCTAAAATAAGAAAATAAATAACAAGAAGAATAATGAAGATGCTAAGAAAAAGAGGAATATATAGCACCATTTTGAAGCAAGAAATGGACTTTAGTGATTCTTGTATTTTTTTGAATGTCCTTAACCATAGTATTTTTAATACATTTTGTGACCGTTGAAAAAATGTAACTATTGGAGTTTTTTTATAGTCGTTAGGTGTTTTAAAAATTTAAAATAGATTTGAAATAATAATTACAGATAATAAAAATGATGACATTTAATGATAATGTTTTAATTATAAGTTAAACTTCTAAAGTTTTATTTTATGACTTGAGAATTTAATAAAAATATAATATTATATTCAAATAAGAAAAAAAAATTAATTTTTCTTAAAAAAATGGTTTAGATGATGTAATTAAAGTGATAAATACACACACACACACACATATACATATGTATATAGGTTTAATATTTTTTCTTTTAAGATTTTTTTTTTCAAAAAAAATTGTGAATTACTCAGTACAAACCAGGGCAGCCTGTTCACCACTACTAAGTTTAGTAGAGGTACCCTAGGTGCAAGCCCAACTCAAGAAACTCATGAGGTTAGGCCTATGTATAGGCCCCCTGAATATTGAATTGTGTATAATACAGGATAAAACTTAGGTAGGATCCCATGTGTAAGGATCCTTAGAGTGTGTGTTTGTGTTATCGAATGGGAGAAGACACACCCTATCTTATAAGGAAGCGGTCGAAAATCCCAAAATTAAAGTTGGGATGAATTTTTCACTGAGAGATGCAATCTGAACCATCTGATCAGACAAGACTCAATCCGAGCCATCGATCCCTCCTCCTGATCGCTTCCTCCTCCACTATACATCTTCTCTATTTTCTCCTCCCTGAACCAGTTGGTTAAGCCTCCTAATCTCCCCCATCATTGAAGTCCCTTTCCTCCATGACCCCATCTTATCAAATGATACCACAAAAATTATGTGGAGGGTGTAATATTTTCAAACCTAACCTTAATCAAAGATGAACATCACCGATATTCACTATAAGCTGTGATTGCAATAAATAAATATATATTATTACTTTATATTTTTGATATCTTTAAGTTTTACACTAATTAACACCTTTTTTTGATCTTCCATTGGGTTAATTTCAAATCTCTTTCATATCTTTTATTATTTCAACATGAAAAAATATATATTTTATATAATAAACAAAGAAAACCGAACACCAATAATCAACCATTAAAATACATGTTTTTCCACTTATATAGTATTTTACTATCTTATTTATATCTGTGTTTGATTAATTAAATATGTAATTTTTTATAAACCATAATTCTTGCACCTTTAACTCCGAAACTTTATATACCCTCTTCCTTTCTCTCTATCTATCCCTATTACTTGGTGTCCAACACCCAGAAAACCTCTCATTCATCTTAAGGTAAGTGTCTGATTTATTTTTATCAGTTTATGTTTAAATTTTAAAGATATATATATATATATACATATATTTATATATATTTATATTTATATTCTATCTATCTATTTGTTTTAAGTATTTATGACGTTATATATTTTTTTGAATTTATTTCTAAACCAATCAATTTATGTTTTGAAGGCATTTGATTTTTTTCAATATATCAATTTATGTTCATTTTACAAAGATATATAGATATGTATATATTTGTCTTCATTATATTTCATAATTTAATATCTAAAGCAATTTTTAAATTTATTTTTAAACCTATCAATTTATATTATGATATATAATGGATTTATTTAACAAACCTTTCAAGTTGATGGTTTTTATAAGGGTTTTATTTAAATTTATAATTTATATGTATCCATATGCATAGATTTTCAAATTCCATAAAGATGTTAAAAATTCATGATTTTTATCAAGTTTTGTTTTAGAAATCTATGATTCTATTTTATTTCCAAACATAGATTAGAATTAAATCTATTCTAAGAAACCCAATCAACTATTTATTTTCAATAAATTATATATATATATATATATACATATCTATAATACCATGATTTATTTTATAACCCTTGAAATAAGTTAGGTCTTATAAAACAAATTTGTATTAGTAATTTTATTTTCTGATCCACAATATAAAATAATAAAAAAACCTGCTTTGTTATTGCTCAAATTAAAATTTTAAATGGGTATTTAACTTTATTTCAATGTTAAATTTATTATTTCATGTGTATATTAGTTATCATTTTATGTGTAATATTTATTTATAATAATTTTAAACAAAATTTACCATTTTATGTGCTAAATATAAATAAAAGTTATTATTTCATGTGCAAAAAATTTCTCTTCACCTCCTTGTATGTCACTCATAATTTAGATATGACCACAATCTAAGTTATCATCAACATTATACATATTTTTATTCAAATATTAATTTATTTTATTATGAATTTTTTTTATGACTTTTAAAAAAGAACAATTGTTTATAAGAATGGATTTCTCCTAAATATAATTTTAAAAATTCTCAAAAACAAAATGTTTATTCCATGTTAAGAAGAATGTTAGAATATGTTTTTAAATAAAGTAATTTATATATGTATTATTTTGAAACTTTTTTGGGTTATGACTTAGAAAGACAAGACAATTAAAATGTTTTCTTAAAATTGGCACTAGAGTATCAAATGTTTAGTTATGGTATAGGGAGAAAATTCTCAAACTTAAGGGGACATTGTTCCATATTATATACGTCTAAGAGGCCTTACAGTTTTATTATGGCTTTTTGAGTATCATAATTAATCCTTCAAAATTATTATTTTCAAAAGGAGAAATCCAAGGAATTATTTTAAAATGTTTTCATTTTAGAAATTTATGGTTTTCAAATTTTATGAAAATTATTATATTTCAATGCTTGGAAAACCTAATTCTAAGTGTTTATTTATCTAAAAGAAATATTTTATAAGTATTTACAAAATATTTTAAAATCCATTATGGGGAAAAATAATTTCTCACCCTAAGTTTGAGATTTATTTTTCATAGGTTTAATGAATTTACTTTGTTATGTGTATTTATTTGAGGAGGAAGCACACACGAAGACTTTTTATTAAATTTTATTTTATATAGTTTTGTTATGTTGTAAGGCATGAATCTAATTATCCAAAACCTAGATTATAAAAGTTCCAGAAATGTATTAAATGTTACGTATTTGTTCAGTTTATTTTATAAAAAAATACACAAAAGTTTTATGTGCTGAGCCGAGAAGTGCAGGTTCGGGTATTCATAGTTGGTATTAGAGCAACAATATAGTTAATTCTGGATAATTAGAACAAATTAAAAATTTAAGTATGCCTTTTTTACAATTTTTTCCTTAATATTTTTAAATGGAATAAAGAAGAACATGAACAAAACTTTTGTCTCTTCCAGACGAGTTACTTGAAATGATAATTTTAAAATCATGCCCGCACAATTTTGATCCGTTAAAAAACCTTCATCTATATTGTAAACATCTTTAAAAAATATCCAATACTCATAATATACTCTGATTCTTTCAAGGATCAGGTTTTGTTTATTTTTTCATGGTGCATGCACAACTTCTATTCTATGCATGACAATGAAAATATTTTGAGGTACTTTTCAAATGTTTTACCTTATATGAATAGTTTGAGTCTTTGGGGAATTTTATAGAAGCTGCAAGAGAGGGTAAAATCCAGGTATCCTTCCCATGTCAAGTTTTTTATTTCATTTTATATGGATGACTTAAAGACTTTGAAATACCAAAAGTCGAGTCGTTTTATTTGTTTTTTTAGGAATCAAGTCCATTCTGGTGTCTATAATCTTTAAAACCCTCATGCATCTTTCTCAAGATCCTATCGTTGTGTACATGAGTTTGACCCTAGTTTCTCAAGTTTTGTTTGGGAAAAAGAAATTAAAGAACTTAAAACTGCACTAAGGATCAATTTGACTGGAAGAAACCTGTCTTTTTGGGAGAATCACCAACATTAGAGATTCTCTTGAAGGTGTGAATTAAATGTTATAATACAGATTTTTTTAATAAATATGAACAAATATATTTATTTAGGGACACCAAGGTTGGAATTAGAATATATGGGATGTATTTACAAATGAATTGTGAGGGCGCAATTCAGTTAAGGGAGGAAGAACGTATCACCCCAAATCAGTGATGTATTTTTTTTTAATTTTCATAAATGCTAATAAATGATGTTAATTTGGAAGAATTCAAGAATTAAGAACAAACAAGGAATAATTTTATTAATAAACCAATGATAACATACATATTTACAAAACATAGATCATAACTAATTCAGAAAACTCATTAAAATCCCTAGAAACACCACTATAACACCTCCCATTAACATAATAAGGCCGAACATGTAACCCTCTTCCCTTGGATATTCAAAAATATGAAAAGATATAGTAAGAATAATAATGAAGATGATAAGAACAAGAGGAATATATAGAACCATTTTGAAGCAAGAAACGAACTTAAGTGAATCTTGTGTTTTTCAGAATGTCCTTAAACATAGTATTTATAAGACCTTTTTGAGACCGTTGGAAAAAATGCAGTTGTTGGAGTTTTTTATAGCCGTTAGGAATTTTAAAAGTTTAAAATATATTTGAAATAATAATTTTAGATAATAAAAATAATGACATTCAATGATAATATTTTAATTATAAGTTAAACTTTTAAACTTTTATATTATAACTTGAGAATTTAATAAAAATATAATTTTATATTCAAATAAGAATGAAAAATTAATTTTCCTTAAAAAAATGGTTTAGATGATGTAATATAATGATATATATATATATGTATACATTTTTAATATTTTTCCAATTAATATTTTTTTTTTCAAAAAATTTGGCAAAGTACCTGCCACAAACTAGGGAAGTAGGTGCACCATTGATTAAGTGGGAACTAAGGAAAAGACCCGGTTCAGTGGAGGTACCCTAGGTGCAATCATAGATCGAGCAACCCACAAGGTCAGGACTATTTATAGGGCCCCTGAATATTGAACCATTTATAGTGCAGGCCGAAGCCCAGGTGGGAGCCCATGTGTAAGGCTCCCTGGAGTGTGTGTCTGTGTTATCAAATGGGATAATTTGAACCCTATCTTATAAGGAAGTCTTCTAACCTCCCACAATTCGATGTGGGATGAGTTTTTCACTAGGATATGCAATCTAAATCGTTCGATCGTACAAGACTCAATATGAGCCATCGATCTCTTCTCCCGATCACTTCCTCCTCCATTGTACATCTTCTATATTTTTATTCTCCTTGAACTAGTAGTTCATGTCACTGACTCTCCCCCATCGTCTAAGTCCCTTTCCTCTATGGACCCATCTCGTCGAATGATCCCACAAAAACAATGGGGAAGGTGTATTATTTTAAAACTAAACTTTACTCAAAGATGAATATCACCTGTATTCACTATAAGCTTCGATTTCAATATATATATATATATATATATGTATGACTTTATATTTTCATTTTATTTAAGTTTTACACTAATTAACACCTTTGTTTGATCTTATATTAGGTCCATTTAGAATCCCTTTTGTATCATTGATTATTTCAACAAGAAATATAAGATGTATATATATATTTTATATAATAAACAAAGTCAACCGAACACCAATAATCAACCCTTAAAATAACTATTTTTCCACTTACACAGTATTTAACTATCTTTTTTTATCCATGTTTGATTAATTAAATATGTAATTTGTTTTATAAACCCTCATTCTTTCACCTTGAACACCCAAACCTTTATATAACCTCTTCATTTCTCTCTCTCTATCCCTCTTTCTTGGTTTCCAACACCCAAAAAACCTCTAATTAATCTCAAGGTAAGGGTTTTATTTAATTTTATAAATTTATGTTTAAATTAAAAATATATATATACATATATACAAATATATGTATATCTATCTATCTATCTATTTGTTTTAAGAATTTATGATATAAGGGAATTTTTCTTGAATTTATTTTTAAACCTATCAATTTATGTTTTAAAGGGTTTGATTTTATTTTCAATCTATCAATTTATGTTCATTTTATAAAGATATATATTTATATATATGTATATGTTTATCTTTATCATATTTCAGAATTTAAGATGTAAAGGAATGTTTTATATTTATTTTTAAACCTATTAATTTATATTATGCTTTATAAGGGGTTTTCTTTGACAAACCTTTTAAGTTTATAATTTTAAGGGTTGTATTTAAATCTAAAATTTATATGTATCCATATGTATATATTTTCAAATTCCACAAATATGTTATAAATTCCTGATTTTTATCAAGTTTTGTTTTAGAAATCTAACTTTCTATTTTATTTCCAAACATTGATTGGAATTATAGCACTTTCAAGAACACCAATCAACTACTTATTTTCAAGAAATTATTCATATATATATATAATACCATGATTTATTTTATAACCCTTGAAAAAAGTTTGGTTTTATAAAACTAATTTTTATTAGTAATTTTATTTTTTGATCTTGAACATAAGACAATAACAAAACACTATTTTTTTATTGTTCAAATTCAAATTTTAAAGGGGTATTTAAATTTATTTCATTGTTAAAGTTATTATTTCATGTGTATAGTAGTTACCATTTTATGTTTAATCTCTATTTATATTAATTTTAAATAAATTTTATAATCTTATATGATAAATCTAAATTAAAGTTGCTATTTCATGTGAAAAAATGTCTCTGCACCTCCTTTTATGTCATTCATAATTTAGATATGGTCATAATCTAAGTTATCATCTATATTCCATGAAGTTTTATTCAAGTATTAATTTACTTTATTATGCATATATATTTATGACTTTTAAATAAGAATATTTTCTTATACGCATGGATTTCTCTTAAATATAATTTTAAAAATTATAAAAAATAAAAAATTTCCCATGTTAAGAAGTATGTAAGATTATTTTCTATTAAAGAAAATAATTTATGTATGTATTCTTTTGAATCATTTTTGGGTCATGATTGAGAAATACAAGACCATTACAATGTTTTCTTAAAATTGGAACTGGAGTATCGAATGTTAAGTTATGGTATGGGGAGCAAACCCATGACCTTAAGGGGACATTATTCCATATGAGATACAACTAAGTGGCCTTATAGTTTCCTTATGGCCTAGTGAGTATCATAATTAATCATTCATAATTATTATTTTTAAATAGAGAAATCCAAGGAATTATTTTAAAATGTTATTATTTTGGAAATTTATTTTTTTCAAATTGTATGAATATTATTATATTTCAATGCTTTTAAAACATAATTATAAGTATTTATTTATTCAAAAGAAATATTTTAAAATTATTTTCAAAATATTTTAAAATCCATTACTAGAAAAAATAATTTATCACCCGACGTTTAAAATTTATTTTTCACAGGTTTAGTGTATTTACTTTGTGATGTGTATTTCTTTGAGGAGGTAGTGCATGCAAAGACTTTTTGTTAAATTTTAATTTTAATTTTTTTTAAGTTGTAAGGAATGTATCTAATTATCCAAAACCAAGAGTGTAAAAGTTCATGGAATGTATTAAATTTTGGGTATTTATTCAATTTCTTTTATAAAAAAATACACAACATTTGTTTATGTGCTGAGCCCGGAAGTGCGAATTCGGGTCTTCAAAGATGGTATCAGGGAAATGGTCTGGATAATTTTAAAAAATTATAAAAAATTAAAAATTTAAGTATGCTTCATTTATAATTTATTTCATTAATATTTTGAGATGGAAGACATAAGAACACAAACAACACTTTTGTCTCTTCCAAAAGAGTTAATTGAAAAGATAATTTTAAAATCATGTTTGAATAATTTTGATCCCCTTGAAAACCTTTGTTTATCTTGTAAATGCATTTACCAAATATATAATTATCCTAATATACTTTGATTCTTTTGAGGATCATGTTTTGTTTCTTTTTTCATGGTGCATGAACAACTTCTATTATATGCATGAAAAGTAAAATATTTTGGGGATATTTCCAAATGTTTTACCCTATATGAACAGTTTGAGTCTTTAGGGAATTTTTTAGAAGCTGTAAGATTTGGTGAACTCCATGCAGACTACCAATGTCAAGTCTTATATTTTAGTTTATATATAAGAGTTAAAGACTTTAAAATACTACAAGTTTAGTTGTTTCATTCGTTTTATAGGTATCAAGTCCATTCTAATGTCTCTAAACTTTACACCCCTCATGCCTCTCTCTCAAGATCCTATCACTGTGAACATGAGTTTGACCCTAGTTTCACAAGTTTTTTTGGGTAAAAGAAATTGAAGAACTTAAAACACATTGAGGATCAATTTAACTGGAATAAATACGCCTTTTCTGGAGAATAACCAGCATTGGAGATTCTAGTGAATGTATGAATTAAATGTTATAATACAATTTTTTAATAAATATTAACAAATATGTTTGTGTAGAGACACTAAGGTTGGAATTATAAGATATGTGATGTGTGTACAAATGAATTTCAAGGGCGTAATTCAGTTATGGGGGTATAATGTAACACCTAGAATCTATAATGTATTTTTTTTAATTTTAATAAATGCTGTTAATTCAGAAGAATTAAAGAATTAATAACAAACAAGGAATAATTTTATTAACAAAATAATGATAACATTACATTTTTACAAACTAGATATCATGACTAATTCAGAAAACTCATTAAAAGCCCTAGAAACACCACAATAACACCTCCCATAAACACAATAAGGCAAAAAATGTAGCCCTATTCCCATAGATCTTCCAAAATAAGAAAATAAATAGAAAGAAGAATAATGAAGATGATAAGAATAAGAGGAATACATAACACCATTTAGAAGCGAGAAATGGAATTCAGTGAATCTTGTATTTTTTTAAATATCTTTAAACATAGTATTTATAAGACCTTTTGTGACCATTGGAAAAAATTTAGCTGTTGGAGTTTTTTTATAGACATTAGGTGTTTCAAAAATTTTAAATGGATTTTAAATAATAATTGCAGATAATAAAAATTATGAAATTTAAGGATAATGTTTTAATTATAAGTAAAAAATTTAAAGTTTTATATTATAAATTTAGAATTTAATAAAAAATAATTTTATATTCAAATAAGAATAAAAAATTAATTTTTCTTAAAAAATGGTTTAGATGATGTAATTAAAGTGATAAAAAAATATATGTATATCACTATAATATTTTTCCTATTAATATTTTTTTTTCAAAACATTTGGTGAAGTACCCACTGCAAACTAGGGTAGCCCATGCACCACTAATTAGGTGGGCACTAAGGCCAATCCCCAGTTTAGTGGAAGTACCCCAGGTGCAATCCAAACTTGAGCAACCCATGTGGTCAGGCCCGTGTATAAGGACCCTAAATATTGAATAGTTTATAGTGTAGGCCGAATCCTGAGTGAGATCCCATGTGTAAGGCTCCCTAGAGTGTGTGTTTGTGTTATTTATTGGGAGCATCCATGCCCTATCTTATAAGGAAGTAGTCGAACCTCCCACAATTCGATGTGGGATGAGTTTTTCACTGGGAGATGCAATTTGAACATTCTGATAGGACATGACTCAGTCCGAGTCATCGACCCCACCACCCTACCACTTCCTCCTCCACTGTAAAACTTCTCTATTTTACCCTCCTCGAACTAGTAGGTCAAGTTTCCAACTCTCCCCTATCATTGAAGTCCCTTTCCTCCATGGCCTCATCTCATCAACTGATCCTACCAAAATTATGTGGAGGTTGTAATATTTTAAAACCGAACCTTACTCAAAGATGAGAACCACTAGTATTCACTATAATCTTCAATTGTAATATATATATATATATATATATATTTATGACTTTATATTTTTTATTTATTTACGTTTTACACTAATTAACACCTTTTTTTGATCTTCCACTTGGTAAATTTCAAATCCCTTTCATATATTTGATTATTGCAACATGAAATATAAATTATATATTTATTTTATATAATAAATAAAGACAACTGAAAACCAATAATTAGCCCTTAAAACATCTGTTTTTCCACTTACACAATATTTCACTATCTTATTTCTATCCGCGTTTGATTAATTCTGTAATTTTTTTATAAACCCTCATTCTTGAACCTTGAACACCCAAACCTTTATCTACCCTCTTCCTTTATCTCTTTAAATCCATCTTTCTTAGTGTCCAACACCCAACAAACCTCTGATTCATCTCAAGGTAAGGGTTTTATTTATTTTTATCAGTACATGTTTAAATTACAAAGACCTATATCCATATATTTATATATATGGTTCTATCTAACTATCCATATATCTATTTGTTTTAAGAATTTATGATGTAATGGAATTATTTTAAATTTATTTCTAAACCTATAAATTTATGTTTTGAAAGGGTTTGATTTTATTTTCAATCTATCAATTTATGTTCATTTTATAAAGATATATATATATATATATGTATATATATATGTATATATTTATCTTTATTTGATTTCAGAATTTAAGATGTACAGGATTGTTTTTACTTTATTTTTAAACCTATTAATTTATACTATGCTTTATAAAGGATTTATTTTATAAACCTTTCAAGTTTATGGTTTTTTTAAGGGTTTTATTTAAATTTAAAATTTATATATATCCATATGTATATATTTTAAAACTACATAAAGATGTGAGAAATTCATGATTTTTATCAAGTTTTGTTTTAGAAATCTAAGTTTCTATTTTATTTCCAAACATTGATTGGAATTAAAGCTCTTCCAATAAATCCAATGAACTATTTATTTTCAAGAAATTAGACACACACAAACACACACACACACACACACAATACCATGATTTATTTTATAACCCTTGAAAGAAGTTTGGTGTTATAAAACCAATTTATATCAGTAATTTTATTTTATGATCCACAACATAAAACAATAACAAAACCCTATTATGTTATTGTTGGACTTAAAATTTTAAAAGGTTATTTAACTTTATTTCAATGTTAAAGTTATTATTTCACATGCATAGTATTTTTCATTTTATGTGAAATATATATTTATAATTATTTTAAATAAATGTTATCATTTTTTGTGTTATGTAGAAACCCTAGGCTTTTCCACATAACATTTCATGATTTTAAGCATAATTATACATCAAAGTACAAGCCAAGGATCGTTAAGTCTAGTGTCTTGGAAGACTAGGTACATAAAACATAAAACATGGGGGTACAAAAAAAATTCTTCTTTATTTAATCTTCATAAAGTGCTCATAACTTCCTCCGAGCCCTTAAATATTCATAGGGTACCCTATGGAACACATGAACAAAGGGATGACCTAAAAATCCCAGTAAGGGAATGAACATAGGGATACATCTTAAGCATATGAGTTAGGAGGTATGACATAAAAATATCCAAAGAATGGAACATAAGAAATCATATCATACAAGCATGGGAACATATAAACATGGAATCATATAAATGTGGTAGAATCATAAAACATTTCTTTAGTACGGGTCAGGTCTAACCGCTAATCCCGTTTCCCATTTTAGTACGGGTCAAGGCTCACTGCCAATCGTGATTTCCATTTTAGTACGGGACAAGGCTAACTGCCAATCCCGTTTCACATCGCATCTCATGAGACTTAAATTTACCCAATGAATTTGAGTTCTATCTGGGCGCACCCATCTCAACATTTTTATGAATATTTTTCCACATAAATAATCATACATAATCAACCATACATAAACACAAGGGTATCAATGTAAGGAATTGGGTACCACAATCATGACGTAAAGCATAACCAATGGGCGTATCATGAAAGTGTCCATGAAAGAAAGGGATTAGAACATACATGGAAATTCATAAGGTAAATTATGAATATAACATGGTAAGTGGTGTCAAATAGAAGTGACAACATATAAGAAATTTATTTTATAAACATTAGCATTAAAACATTTTTTTGTGCGGTTTTAAGGAAAATACTATAGATCTTTTGAAATAGAAAAGAGGAAAATATTTTATATAAAACCAGAATTGAAACAAGAAGGTTTTCATAATGAAAATACTTATTTTATAAATACAATGGTGTCTTAAAAGAAAGGATTTAGTGCACTTGAAATTGGGTAAAAATTTGGGAACTTCCTTTAAAATAGGGTTTCTTATTGGAAAGTTCTAAGGAGAGAGTCTTTTAAAACATGTATCTCTCCGAAAGAGAGTGATAAAAGGGTATTCATAAATGAATTTTGTAAAACTAAATAGAATTTATAATATTTAAATAAATAGATAATATAACTCCATTTGGATATAAATAAAGATAAGTCAACCTGAAATAACAAAGAAGGTTCAGGTAGAATTCATTATAGTTTATTGGCATGGTGTTGGGTGTACCTAAGAGGGATTGATAAGAGAGAAAAAGGGTTTCAAATCATTTATAAAACATGAGGAAATTATGGGGGAGGTGCTAAAATATATCCCATCATTTGGGATTACACATAAAAAGGCATAGCATAGAGGACAATCTTGATTAAGAGAGAAATGGAGAGGATCCCTTACCTTAAGTCTGTTGGTGTTCTCCACTTGTTATTAATAACCTGAATAAACAAATTAGGTTTATTAATTCATAATTATAGAACCTATTATATATGTAAAATATTATTATGTCATTTTTAAGTTCATTAAAGACCATTTTGATTGGTTATAAGGTTCAATTTCATTATTCTGGTTCGGTTGCTTGCTTGGTTTTTAAAGATTGGTTAACTTATATTCGTGTTTGGATAAACATGTAAGACCAAAGTGGTTGCCCAGAATTGAATATGCATGTTATTAGTGAACATAAAATAGATTACATGGTTATAAAAATTCATTTGGTTATTGGGAGTGAAGATGAGTTATTATATAAAACCTTAGTGATGACCGTTTTGGTTAATCGGTGGGTTTGATTACAATGAACATGTTTTGCTTTATAACATAATACCATTTGTAAAAAATGACTATAGAACCTTAACTAGGATATATTACATATATAATAATCTGGTTCAACCATAACAAAAATGGTTTCATTACCAGAATTAAATATGACAATAGAAATTAATAAACTGTTGTCCTTGAATGCATTAAATTTACACATCTCAAATGGTGTTTTTATTTCTTTCAAATAAAATATGGGGAAAGGAGAGATGATAATGAAGTATCCCATTAGCATAATAGCATTACAGTACTTTTCTGTTACTAGAGTTATCATACCATTTGGGTGAAGGGAGGTGAGGAAAGAAACAAGAAAATAAAATAACTTAAAAGAAATGAAAGAGTTGTAAGAGGAATTTACCTCTTGAGTCTATCTCCTTTGAGAACCTCTTAAGGGGGGTGGAGGAGAGGAGGGTTTTCATAATTTTATAATCATTAGTTTATTAATTTCCCTCAAGACCAGTAATAGTGATGATTTCATGACCAATAATAGTAAATGGGTCATGTGAATTTGAACCAAGGGTGGTGACATCGGCCATGATGCTAGGAATAGTCTATTTAGCTTATAATGTATATATACGGTAAATTACTGTATTTTACTATTCATAAAATTCATGTATTTCAGAAAAATCTCAAAAATTCACCCTAACCATTTTTCAACATGTAGAATCCTAAAATGAAGTCCATTTTTCAAAAATAATTTTCTAAATATGATTAATTTAATATTTAATTAAACTCATAATTTATTATTAAAAAACTAGTTTTAAAACATTCATTTACTTATTCTAAAATACAGGTACATCATACTTTCACTTGAATTTTTTTTATAATATCATAGGTAATGTTACTATTCATTAAGGTATATTACTATTCATAATGGTATTTTACTATTCATAAGTGTAGGTTACTATTCGCAAAAAATTAATTTTTTCTCATCGGACTCCAAATAACTTACTGATCACAACCGTGTATGTAATATTTTTGAAATTCCAAACACAGAAGTTACAAACTTATGTTTAAAGGTCACATAGAACTTATTAGTTCATTATGTTGTGATTTCATGTGATTATATAAAATATTTATAAGAGATTAATTTCCATTTATAAAACATTGGGTCGTTACATTCTTCCCCACTTATGAAATTTCACACTCAAAATTTCATTTTACTTTCTAATACATAAAGAGGGGGAGTACTTTTCCTTTATTTATTCCTCCAATTCCCATGTTTCTTCTTTGAACTTATGGTTTCTCCATAGTACCTTGACCAGATGAGTAGTCTTGTTGCGTAGAACTTTGTCTCTACGATCCAAGATCTTCACTAGCTTCTCATCATAGGAAAGATCATCATCCAACTGAACCACCTCTAAAGAGAGTACATGAGAAGGGTCTGGTATGTACTTTCTTAATAGGGATACATAAAAGTCATCATGTACTTTCAAAATGGTAGGTGGAAGTTCTAGTCGATAGGCCACAACACTGACATGATCAGGAATCTCGAAGGGGTCGATGTACATAGGACTTAGCTTCCTTTTCTTTTTGAACCTAACGACCTTCTTCTATGGAGATATGCATAGAAATACCATGTCTCCAAATTTTAACTCAAGGTCTCGTCGAAGGTTATCTTCATAACTCTTCTGTCGACTTTGGGCTGCCTTGATATGCTGCTAAGTGGTTTTCAAATTCTCCACCATTTCTTTGACCATTTCAAGTCCTAACAGCTTACACTCACTGACTTCATCCCAACATGCCAGTGTTCTGTAACTTTTCCTATAAAGGGCTTCATATGGTGCCATTTGGATGCTCAAGTGTAAACTGTTGTTGTAGGATAATTCAACCAGTGGAAGATGTTTGTCCCATCCTCCTTTGAATTCCATTGAACATTCCCTCAACATGTCATCCAATGTTTGAATAGTTCTCTCAGATTGGACATCAGTTTGAGGATGATAGGCCATACTAAAGTTTAGTTCAGTGCTTAGAGCATGTTGGAGACTTTTCCAGAAGTTTGAGGTGTATCTAAGATCATGAACAAATAAAATAAATAGTGGTACTCCATGCATCCTTACCACTTCTTTGATGTAAATTTGTGCAAGTTTATCTAATGAGAAGTCCTCTCAAATTGTGATAAAGTGAGCTTTCTTTGTAACACGATCCACAATGACCCATATAGCATTGTTTCCTATGGATGTCCTTGGAAGTCCAGTGACAAAGTCCATGGTAATGTTCTCCCACTTCCATGTTGATATGAGTAGTGGTTGCATTATCCCCTTAGAATTTTTTCTCTCAGACTTCACTTGCTGACATACCAGGCACTTTGATATATATTCAGCAGTCTCCCTTTTCATATTGTCCCACAAAAAGTTTTCTCGGAGATCTTGATACATCGTTGTGCTCCCTAGGTGGATAGAGAAAGTTGATCTATGTGCGTTATTCAGAAGCTCCTTCTTTATCTTTGGATCAGATGGTACATATAATCGTGACCCAAGTCTTACAACTCCTTCCTCATCAATCCAGAACTATGAGGATTTCCCATTTCTCATAGATTCCACCCCTTTTCATAATTTTCAAATCCTTTATTTGAGCATCCTTTATTTTATCCATGAGGAATTGTTGAGCAATCATTTGAGAAAGGATTTGTGATGTTCATCCCTTAATGATTCCCATGTCCATCCTATACAAATATAATAAGATTAGATCTTTCTCAATTATCATCATTGATAGAGATGCAAGATCCTTTCTACTTAGAGCATCCGCCACCTTATTTTCCTTACCAAGATGGAAGTGGATTGAGCAGTCATAATCCTTGATGAGCTTTATCCATCTTCACTAGCGCATATTAAGCTCTTTTTTGTGTGAATATATATTTGAGACTCTTTTGGTCAGTATCAATCTCAAACTTCTCCCCATAGATATAATGTCGTCATATTTTCAACGCAAAGATCACAGCCTCCAACTCCAGATCATGTGTGGGATAGTTTTACTCATGGATTTTCAGCTGCCTTGAGGTGTAGGCTATCAATTTATCATTTTTCATTAGTAAATATCCTAATCCCTTCTTTGAATCATCACTATACACCAAAAATAGTTCCCCACTTGTTGGGAGTGTAAGTACTAGCATAGTGATAAGCCTCTTTTTCAACTCCTTGAAACAGTCTTCACATTCATATGTCCAGACAGAATTTACTCCCTTTTGTGTCAGCTTGGTCATTAGGTTTGAAAAACATGAAAAGTTCTTCACAAATCATCGATAATACCCGAATAGACCCAAAAAGCTGCGGATCTCCCTTACAGAAGTTGGCTTGGGCCACTCTTCAATTGCCTTTGTCTTGAAAGGGTCTACGGATATCCCTTTGCTGGTGATAACATGCCCCAAGAATGATACTTCCTCTATTAAGAACTCAGATTTACTGTACTTTTCATACAAATTATCCCTTCACAAAGTCTTTAACATAGTATTCAAATGCTCCTCATGTTCCTCCTTGCTCTTGGATTATATCAGAATATCATCAATAAAGACTACCACAAATTTGTTGAGGTAATCTCTAAAGACTCTATTCATTAAATCCATGAAAATTTCTAGAGCATTAGTGAGTCCGAAGTGCATCACTATGAACTTATATTTTCCATATCTCGTTAGAAAGGTAGTCTTGGGAATATCTTCCTTCCTCACCTTTAATTGGTGATATTCCGGCCGAAGGTCCACCCTAAGGAAATAACTGGCCCCACGAATCTGATCGAACAAGTCATCTATCCGTGGTAGGGGATACTTGTTCTTTATCATTATTTTATTGAGCTCACGATAATCAATTCAGAGGTGCATTGATCCATCCTTCTTCTTAACAAAGAGGACTAGCGCACCCCACGGTGAAGCACTCAGGTGTATAACACCCTTCTCCATATTCTCCTATAACTACTTACTAAGCTCTTCTAGCTCTATTATGGCCATTCTTTAAGGTGTCTTTGAGATAGGTAGAGATCTAGGGATAAGTTAAATTGAGAACTCAACCTCTCAGTCAGGAGGAAGACCAGGAAACTCTTCAGGGAATACATTGGTGTAACCCCTCACGATGGGCATGTCTTCAATCAAGATTCTCTCCTTTTTCTCAATCATTTGAGCTAGATATTCTTAATTACAAGGCAGTAATTTCAACACTTGAGATGATGATTCTAAAGAAGATTCATCTTCCTCTTTACACTTGTAAAGAATTGGAGGATGATTTGGGATGTGAAGAGTGATCTCCCTTTCCCGACAGTTGATGTTGGTTTTGTATAAAGATAGCCAATCCATTCCCAAGATAGTGTCAAACTACACTAAAATAAGTATGATGAGATTTTTTGGGTGGTTTAGTCCATAAACATTAATCAGGGAGGAGTTATAAACCATGGATGAAATAATTTCCCCATTCATTATTCTCACAGATAAATTTTCCTCCAAAATTTTAGGTGGTGTTTGAATAGTTATACTAAACTTGAAAGATGTTAAATAATGCATAGAACCAGAATCAAATAGTACATTCTCTATTCTTGAATTAATAACTAGTGTACCTGTCACCTCATTGTTTTCCAGCTCCACCTCAGCAGTAGTGATAACATAAGCCCTTACTTGTTACCTTGGAGGTAGTTGCTGATTGCCTCCAACAACCCTCAGCTTAGGTCAATTGCTTGCATAATTCCCACACTCCTTGTAGTTGTAACACTGCACTACAAGATGAGTGTTGATATGAACCTTTCTTTCTTCTTCTATATTAGAAGGATTCTTCATATCGCATCGGCAATTTTTAGCTAGATGACCAAACTTTCCACATTTGAAGCAATTCTTGTTTCTCTTTAGATTGTTCTTAGGTTGTTTCTTCCCACAACTTTTACAAGGGGAACATTCAGGCTTCTTTCCATCATGGTATTTTTTTTTCTAAACACCCATGTTGTTCTCCATTTTATGATTCTTGACACTAGGCCCATGATACCAGTGAGAGTCTCTAATCTCCATTTCAACCTTAAGGGAACAATAGAAAATATCCTCATAACTATCAAAGTCTCTAATATCCATTGCTTTTTGTAGACTCAGCTTTAGTCTGCTAAAGAAGCGATCCACCATGACTTCGGTGTTCATGACAAAGCCAGAGGCATAACTTGCAAGTGTTGTGAAGTTTGCTTCATATGCCCGGATGGACTCATCTTCCTTCTTCTTGAGTCTGAGGAACTATCTTTCCATATTGAGATGGAGGGTTCGAGGAAAATATTTATTTAAAAACATCATCTTGAATTCCTCCCAATCCATGGAATCAATTTCCTCTTGGGACTTTTTATTTTTAATCAGTTTCCACCATTGATCAGCTTCCCCATAAAAACAATAGACCACAAGTACAACTTTCTCTTCTTATGAGCACTGGAGGATGGATAATATCTTTTCAATGGAGTTAATCCACCCATGAGGAGGGGATCAGAAGACCCGCTAAACATGGGAGGCCTTGTCCGCATAAAGTATTCTACAACAACTTTCTCTTTCCTTAAAGGAGGAGGGAATTCCACATGATTCAAGTTATTATTCATAACTCGAGCTAGCTGAGCAATTATTGTCATGCAGTTTTGAGCACCCTATCCCGTCATATCAGGCATATCATTAGGGAAATACTCACATTTCCTATCACATTGATTGTTGGAACGTGTTCTTCTATTTACCACCATTAACTAAGAAAAAAACATATAATTAGAGGTCTTGAATACTTATCTATTGAGTATATAAAAGGAAACTTTGAACATAAAAGGATAAACTTATAAAGGAGAAGTATATCCTAACTTATGATTCCTTAGTTTTAAATATAGGTTATCCTCGATATATTCCTTATCTTATATTCTTATGGGATTTTTTGTCCCTTAATAATGGTTTATACTAAGGTCATTATCTACAAAAGCATATCCCCTGGGAGTGTCGTAACTAAGAGTGCATCAAGACCCATTGTCGTGCACTAGTTCCCATTCGAGTATAGCTCAAAGTGGTGTTTTTGGGTTTTACCCCTAGATACATCTGTTCCAGAGCCACCTCTAACTTCTCATATCCATACAAGGATTTATTTTCTTGATAAAACACTTTCTCAATACTCCCCAAAATTTAGGAAAGTTTTATTATAATTAGTCTCATCCTTAAAGTTCTCACTAAAGTGCTCTATTCCTAATCTCCAAAAATAACCAGACCATCCTAGGATATCAACTGTAGTGACCCTAGACTTTTTCACATAACATTACATGATTTTAATCATAATTATATATTAGAGTACAAGCCAAGTCTCATTAAGTCTAGTGTATTAGAAGACAAGGTACATAAAACATAAAACATAGGGATAAAAAACACTTCTTTATTTAATCTTCAAAAAGAGCTCCTAAATTCCTTTGAGCCCTTACATATTCATAGGGTACCCTGGGGAACACATGAAAAAAGGGATGAGCTAAAAAGACCAGTAAGGGAATGAACATAGGGATACATCTTAAGCACATGAGTTAGGAGGCCTGGCATAAGTATATCCAAAACATGGAACATATGAAATCATATCATACAAGCATGGGAACATATAAACATGGAATCATATAAATGTGGAAGAATCATAAAGTATTTCTTTTGTATAGGTCAAGGCTAACCGCCAATCCCATTTTCCATTTTATTATGGGTCAAGTCTAACCGAAAATCTCGATTCCCATTTTAGTACGGGTCAAGGCTAACCACCAATCACTTTTCACATCGCATCTCACGAGTCTTAACTTTTACCCAATGCCTTGGAACGCTATCTGGGTGCACCCATCTCAAAATTTTTATGAATATTCTAGCCACATAAATATTCATACATAATTAACCATACATAAACATAAGGGTACCCATGGAAAGAATTGGGTACCATAATCATGACATAAAGTATTACCAATGGGCGTATCATGAAAGTGTCTATGAAAGAAATGGATTAGAACATACATGGAAATTAATAAGGTAAAATAGTCATATAACATGTTAAGTGGTGTCAAATATAAGTGAAAACATATAAGAAATGTATTTGATAAACATTAGCATTAAAACATTTTTTTGTGCGGTTTTAAGGAAAATACTATAGATCTTTTAAAATAGAAAAGAGGAAAATATTTTATATAAAACCATAATTGAACCAAGTAGGTTTTCATAATGAAGATATTTATTTTATAAATAGAATGGTTTATTAAAACAAAGGATATAGTTCACTTGAAATTGGGTAAAAATTTGGAAATTTCCCTTAAAACATGTTTGCTTATCAGAAAGTTCTAAGGAGGGAGTCTTTTAAAACATGTATATCCCCAAAAGAGAGTGATGAAAGGGTATTCATAAATGAATTTTTTAAAACTACATATAATTTAGAATATTTACATAAATATATAAGATAACTCCATTTTGAAATAAATAAAGATAAGGCAACCCGAAAGAACCAAGAAGGTTCGGGTAGAATTCATTACGATTTATTGGCATAGTGTCGGGTGTACCTAAGAGGGATTGATGAGAGAGAAAATAGGTTTCTCATAATTTATAAAACATGAGGGAAGTATGGGGGAGGTGTGAAAACATACCCCATCATTTGGGATTACACATAAAAAGTCATAGCATAGAGGACAATCTTGATTAAGAGAGAAATGGAGAGGATCCCTTACCTTAAGTCCATTGGTGTTCTCCACTTGTTATTAATGACCTGAATAAAAAAATTAGGTTTATTAATTAATAAGTCCAAAACCTCTTATATATGTAAAATATTTATTATAACCTTTTTAATTTCATTCAAGACCATTTTTATTGGTTATAAGGTTCAATTTCATTGTTTAGGTCCGGTTGCTTACTTGGTTTTTAAAGACCGATTCACTTATATTCATGTTCAGATAAACATGAAAGATGAAAGTGGTTGTCCAGAATTAAAGTTTTATGTTATTATTGAAAATATAGGAGATTAAATGGTTATAAAAATTCATTTGGTTATTGGGAGTGAAGATGAGTTATTATATAAAACCTTAGTGATAACCATTTTGGTTAATTGGTGGGTTTGATTACAATGAACATGTTTTTATTTATAACATAATACCATTTGTACAAAAGGATTAAAGAACCTTAACTAGGATATATTAAATATATAATAACCTAGTTAAATCATAACACAAATGGTTTCATGACCAGAATTAAATATGGCAATATAAATTGATAAACCGTTGTCCTTGAATGTGTTAAATTTACACATCTCAAACAATGTTTTCATTTCTTTCAAATAAAATATGGGGAAAGGAGAGATGATAATGAAGTATCCCATTATCATAATATAATTCCATTACATGTATGTTACTGGATTTATCATACTATTTGGGAGAAGGGAGGTGAGGAATGAAACAAGAAAAGAAAATAACTTAAAAGAAATGAAAGAGTTGGAAAGAGGAATTTACCTCTTGAGTCTCCCTCCTTTGAGAACCTCTTACGGGGGGGGGGGGGGGGTTGGGTATTTTTAAGTGAATAGGGTCATTTGGAAGTGGGGGAGGAGCTTGGAGAGATTTGGGCAGAATATTTGCAAGGAACAAGGCTTGAGAGTAGTGAAGAGAAGAGGGAGTGAGGGGGGGGGGGGGTTATAGTAGATGAGAGGAGGGTTTTCATAATTTTATAATCATTAGTTTATTAATTTCCCTGAAGACTATTAATAGTGATGATTACAAGACCAAGAATAGTAAAGGGGTCATGTGAATTCAAACCTAGGGTGGTTACATCATCCATGATGATAGGAATAGTCTATTTAGCTTATAATGTATATATACGGTAAATTACCATATTTTACTATTCATAAAAAAATCACATATTTCAGAAAAATATCATAAATTCACACTAACCATTTTTAGACATGTAGAATTAAAAAATGAAGTCCATTTTTAAAAAATAATTTTCTAAATATGATTAATTTAATATTTAATTAAACTCATAATTTGTTATTAGAAAACCAGTTTTAAAACATTCATTTACTTATTCTAAAATATAGGTACATCATACTTTCACTTTAATTTTTTTATAATATCATAGGTAAGGTCACTATTAATCAGGGTATATAAATATTAATAAGGGTATGTTTCTATTCATAATGGTAGGTTAATATTCATCAAAAAATATGTTTTTCTTATCAGGCTCCAAATAACTTACTGATCGCAATCGTGTTTGTCAGATTTTCGAAATTCCAAACACAAAAGTGACAAAATTATGTTTAAAGGTCACATATCACTTAATAGTTCATTATGTTGTAATTTTATGTGATTATATGAAATATTTATAAGATAGGAATTTCCATTTATAAAACATTGGTCCATTACATGCTAAATATAAATTAAATTTATTATTTCATGTGAAAAAATGTCTCCGCACCTACTTGTATGTCAGTAATAATTTTGATATGGAAATCATCTAAGTTATCATTGGAATTCCATGATTTTTTATTCAAATATTCAAGTATTCATGCATTTTATTATCTATTTATATTTATGACTTCTAAATAAGAATATTTGTTTATAAGCATGGATTTCTCCTAAATATAATTTTAGAAATTCTCAAAAAAAAAATGCCATGTTAAGAAGTATGTAAGAATATTTTATTTTAAAGAAAATAATTTATGTCTATATTATTTTGAAATGTTTTTGGGTTATGATTAAGAATGGAAAGACCATTAAAATGTTTTCTTAAAATTGGCACTAGAGTATTGAATTTTAAGTTATGGTATGGGGAGTAAATCCATGACCTTAAGGGGAAATTGTTCTATACGAGATATGACTTAGTGATCTTATGATTTTTTTATGGATTGTTGAGTATCATAATTAATCATTCAAAATTATTATTTTCAAATGGATAAATCCAAGGAATTATTTTAAAATATTATTATTTTGGAAATTTATGGTTTTAAAATTGTATGGAAATTATTATATTTAAATGCTTTGAAAACCGAATTCTAAATATTTATTTATTAAAAAGAAATATTTTAAAAGTATTTAACAAATATTTTAAAATCCCTTTCTAGGAAAAATAATTGATCACCCTATGTTTAAAATTCATTTTACATTGGTTTAGTGGATTTAATTTGTGATGTATATTTCTTTGAGGTGGCTACACATGCAAAGACTTTTTGTTAAATTTTATTTTGGAAAGTTTTGTAAAGTTTTAAAAAATGTATATAATTTTCCAAAACCTAAACTGGAATAGTTCCTAGAATGTATTAAATGTTGTGTATTTGTTTTGTTTCTTTTATAAAAAAAATACACAACATTTTTATCTACTGAGCCCATAAGTGTGGGTTCGATTCTTCACATCATGGCCGTGAGATACTCCATTAGAAGTTGCCTCCTATATATTCCTAGTTTGTCTTGAATTATATTGATTCACATTATTGAACATCTGTTGGATATAAAAACAGTACTCTTCCTTTGCTTTACTTTCTGTCCACTCAAATCACCATAAGTTGTCATGATTTTATTGAATCTTCTAACTGATATTTTCCTACCATTACTAAAAAAATAACATTTCATCAATAAACATAATATGTGATACAATTCCACTCCTGAACCTATTTCTAAAAGTCACAATCCTCCCATCCTTCAAGCCTCATTTGATGTTCCTTGTAAGGGCCTCCTAAGACAAGATAAAAAGGTTAGGGGATCACAGATCTCCTTGCCTTACACCACATATAGACCTAAAAAAACCAAATACCCTTCCCATTAAGGAGACAAAAATCCATGGGGAGGCATAACATCTGAAACATAGGTCACAAAACTATTCATGAAAGAAAAATTTCCTTATGAAGCTTATGATGAAACTCCATTCTAACCGGTCATAAGCCTTGTACATATCCACCTTGATCATGAGATTGGATACAAGTGTCTTTTTTTTTCAAGTCCTCCACTATTTCTTTTTCAATACCTACATCCCCTTTGATACTTCTCCCTTGAACAAAACCACGATGCTCCTTTAATAATAATATTTGAATAACACCACCAATTATCCTATTATTAATAATGGTGGGGATTTTGAAAGCAAATTTACACAAAAAAAATTGGTCTATATTGGTTAAGAGTAGAAGGATATTTCAATTTCCGGATAGGGACCACCCTGGAGGCACAAATAGCCCTATTTAGTGCTCTACCTTTAAATAATTCCTACACCACCTCCCTCACCTAGACCGTGAAAATGTCCCATGCTTCCATATAAAATAGATCTGGGAATCCATCAGGACCAGGGGCACTTTTCTATTTCATGCTTAACACCGTATCTTTAATTTCTTCTTCCTCCAGAATAGCTTATAAGACCCCATTATCTCGATAATCTACCAAAATTAGAATATATCTCATGAAACTGTCTTCTTCATCAACCCTATTGCGTCTTTTTCCTAAGCCTCTATTATGTCAAACCATAAGACTCAAAATAATTCAAATCCATCTTCCCTCCACCTAAAAATCCCTTGTGAATGATCCACCCTCAAGCTGTAAATTCATTCTTTTGATGAATTTCCTCTTCTTCAGACACACCTAAAAATAAGCGGTATTTTGATCCCCCTCTTTGATCCATTGAGCTATTTATTTCTCCTACAAACCATCTCGATCTCTAAAAGATTCTTATCTAAAATATTTTGCTTCACTATCAAAGAAGAAAACAAATCATCATTCCAACTAACTTGGAGACTCTCCTTAAGTATTTCAATGTCCTCTCTAAGACTCTCTAGGATGAATTCCCCAACGTTTATGTTGGAAAAACAAGTTTTCACATATCTTTTAAAATTATGTAACCACTCCACCAGACCTACCCATATAGTAACCCTCTTCGGTTGCTCCTAGGATCTTCTAATCATCTGCATAAAACCATCTAGATGATTTCAGTTGGTAGAATAATGGAAACATGCATACCTACTATTACCCTTATTTTAAACCACCAAAAGTGGAGAGTAAAACTAATACAAAACTAGCCTTTAATAGTTATACAAATTACCATTATTAGTGTTAGAAAAGCACTGAATACATGAGTGAGGTTAAAAGCCTTACTATTTTATCTCACTGAAAAAGCACTGATAAAGGGTCATTTATCAAGGCTTATAGAAGCACTGATAAGGGAACTTTTATGAGTGCTTCTATGAGTGATGATAAAATAGACTTTTATCAGTGCTTCTATAAGAACTGATAAAGTATAACTTTATCAATGATTGTAAAAGTGTTGATAAATGTGACCTTTATCAGTGCTTTTAAAAGCACTAATAAATGTCCATACTATAGTTTTCTATAACAGCACACCAGATCACTCAAAAAACACAAGATAAAAAAAATCAAGTCCCAATACTGGATTTAAATTAAATGAAATTTTGAACACAAACACAATAAAAAACACACACAATATTATATACATTTAAAACATTGGTTCATATAATTACATAAATAAAAATTATTACATACATTCAAAAACATCAATGTTCCATTTAATCTTGACCCAAATCATTATATATCCAAACAAACCACCCATGCTAGAGAAAAAGAACACACCTGTATAAGAATAATATTCTTATGTTAGTAATAATATAAAGAAATAAATTAACATAAAGTGTTAATTTTACTAAAATTGATGTCAATTTTTAATAAAAAGACACACTTTGAGTCATACAAATCACGCAGTGCATCAGATTGATGATAAGATGATTCCTACACATCAAATATGAATTATAAATCATTTTCCTAAAGTATTAAAATATTTTGAATGCATTTTCTCATTTTGAGTAGCTAATTTGGCCTTTTTACTAAAATTGATTTCAATTTTAAATATAAACACGCACTTGGAGTAATATCAGTCACACCGTGTGTCATATTGTGGTGCGATTGATTCATCCATGTCTAAAATCACTTATAGATTTCTTTCCTAAAGTATGAAAACGATATTAATGTGTTTGTTTAGTTTTAAGTAGGTTGTTTTTTACTAAAATTAATGTCAATTTTTAATAAAGATGCACGCAGATTCATACTGGTCACACCCTACATTAGATTGAGGTGAGGTTAATTTCTACACGTTCCAAATCACTTATGGATTTTTTCTTAAATTTTCAAAACAATTTGAATGTTTTTTTCTCGATTTTGTGTAATTCACAAGTCTTTTTTACTAAAATTTCATTTTAAACTTGAGACACATACTTTGGCTCATACAGATCACATTGTGTATTGGTTTGACATGAGACCGATTCCTATACATCACAAATGATTTATGAATAAATTCCCTAAAATATCAAGAAAATATGACCACATTTGTTTTAGTCACCAGCAGCACAATCGACCAATTATTGTTTGTTGGATCAAATAAATAAAATACTTGCATTTCTTGTGATGCCATTATGAACGGCTCTTGGGATGTCATATCATCACACCGACCCATCCCAAGGAAATTAAAGGTACTCCAAATAGATGTAAAATTAGATTTTACTAATGGATTACATGAATAAAAAGTTTACATCAAACAAATAAATAGTTTTCTCATTCTTTAATATGAGAATAATGTTTGTAAATTGAAAAAGGTGATGTATGAATTGAAAAAAGAACTAAGAGCTTGGTATTGAAGGTTAGATGAATTATTAAAGAAACTTTAAATTAAAAAAGTATGAATTTATCATAATCATTACATAAAAAATAATTTTATGGATAGATTGAAAGTGTTTATCAATGCGGATGACATAATATTTAGAGGCCCAAGAGATGAACGATGATAATAATTTTCTACATTAACAATGACCAATGTTTAAATTTTGATGATTAGTGAGTTGACAATTTCTTTAGTTTATAGGTGTGTCATGGAATTCATGGGATATTTATTTCCCAATCCATGTATATGAGGGAAGTTTTTTATAGATTTAAAAAGTAAGATTAATAACCCATGTTGACACCCATTGAAAATAGAATAAAAATTTCAAACGTTGTGGATGGAATGTCGATCTGTATCATAGAATGTGGGAGATTTGTTATATGCTAACTTTTTTTATTGTAAAAATGTTTAAAATACTATTTTTATACAATTGATATAGCTAGTTATCAAATTGATTCCATAGAAATCCACTTGTTATTAGTTAAATAAATACTCAAAATGGGTCAAAATTCTTGAAAATCAACATTTCTGAACAAGAAATTATAATGTTTTACAGTGGTATATAGGTCTCAAAAAAGTGGTATAACTAGAAAGGGGTAATCTCAAAAGGATATTTTTTGGTTAATTATTGAGAGAGGGGGAGTATGATGTTGATGAAAAATTATAATGTAGTTTGAAAATAGTATATAACATTAAGGTATAATATTTCATATATTATTATTAAAAGGATTTATAAATAATATTGGATTAATCTAAAGAGGGAGAAAAATAAAATATATTTATTTTTAAAAGTGTAGAGACATAGGAAGTTGGATTATTGAGAAAAGGAACAACACATTTAACAATAGATATAGTTTCTAATAATAACCCAATACAACCATATATCAAACACTCGAGCTGGTCCATGATAGTGTCCAAGGGACATTATCGATCCCCCTCAGGCTGGCAACAAGCACCAGGGCATGTAAAACAACATAGTGGAAATGATTTGGCACAAAAAATAAATAAAACTAGTATAAGAAAATTTAAATAAAAACTACCATGTTGCATCCATACATTGTATTCCCACACCAATCCAGATAAGTATAAAAAAGAAGATATAAATTTGTATAATATAAAAGAAATCCCTTAACCTACCTTCAACTCCCTCACACACAAAATCCACAATTTCAATTTCTATAATTTCACATGCATGGAATACCATTGACAAAATAAATAATGAAAATAACGTATAATAGATTTAGGAGATCAATTTGGGAAATGTAAACAAAATAAAACAACCAACTAAACTCCATGTGACTCCATGTATCACCATCGAGTCCAGAAACAATTTAATCTCCACGGGTGATCAAGAGTTGAATCAAAATTGAAAAATGAGAAAATCAGAAGGCATACCTCACTAGTATACAATCAACAGACCACAAATAATGACATCGTTAAAGAATAAATTTAAAAAAAACAAAAAATCCTCAAGGAAAATTGGAAGGCCTACCTTGCTAGGTTTAAGAAAATCAGAAACCTTCTTCGAAAAACCTAACTTCAATCGAACACCAGATGTTAGAAGACATATTTGAGAGGCAATCGAGTGGTGTGATTTGATGTTCGATTCACCAAGGAAGAGCACCAACAATGGGTGACTTTTATAGAAATATTTTGATATCGCGATGGGTTTACAAATGGTTAGGATTTTTTAATTAAGTCAGGACATTTTTATCAGTGTTTATTACTTAAGTGATGATAAAGGTAGGTCTTTATCGATGACAAAAAAGTGATGAAAAAATAAATATTTATCAGTGCTAAAATTATAACATCGACAAAGGATAATTTTTCAGTACTCTTTTTAGCGCTGATAAAGCCTCATCTTTATCAATGCAAAAAAATTGCTGATAAAGATGCTTTTATCAGCACTTATTACTTAAGTGATGATAAAGGATTTATAATTATAATTATAAATAATTTTTTTTAAATATTTATACATACTTAATAAATATATATAAATACAAATATAGTAAATATATTCCTTTTTAAGTATATTTATTATAATTTTATAATTATTTAATTATAATTGTAAAAATATTTTTTTAAAAATAATACTTATATCATTATATATATTAATATAAGTATATATATATATATAATAAATATATATAAATATAGTAAATATATTCATTATTTAAATAAATTTATTTTAAATTTAATAATTATTTAAATATATATAATTATTTATTTATAATTATATAAATACTTTAAAAAAATATTTATTTATTTATAATTATAAATATATAATTGTATAAATATAGTAAATTTACATTTATAAATATATTTATTTATAAATATTTTTTTACAAATATATTTTTAATATTATTAATGAATATCTAATTTTAAGTGCATGCATATATGTATATAAAAATTCATTAATTCATATTAATTTTTAATTATAAACTAATATTCAATAAATATATGACTATTTAATGTAAAGCACATAAATATTTTGTAATATATAAATCATATTTATATACATTAATTTATATCTATATATTTATTATATATAATTTAATAAAATTAATTATCAGAATTATTTAATTAATAAATTTTTTAATATTTAATAATGTATAATCAATTTATTAATTTTTATCAATAATTATTTAATTAATAAAATTTTCAATATTTTTTTAAATAAAATCATTTTTAATTTTTAATTTAATTAATGATTTCATTTTATTTATTTAGAACTTTATCAACGCTAAAAAATCCCTGATGAAGGAAATATTAATCAATGCTAAAAAAATACTGATAAAAGGTTAAATTTATCAGCGCTTTCCTTAGTGGTGGTAAATATACTATTTATCAGCATTTTTTTCTAGAGCTGATAAATACCAGCACTGTTAAATGTAGGTTTTGTAGTAGTGTGATCAGATAGAGATCAGGTGAGGTGATCCATTGTGGCTAGTACAAATGAATCCATCCCTTGAATATTGGTGAGATACCGATCAAGTCTACTCTAGATCCTCCCACACCCTTTTCTATTATTACACCTTGTATATTTACAACTAAAGAAGCCCATATCCATGACCCCCTTAGCTGCCATGAAATCATTAAAGTTTTTCATTGATTTTCTAGAGAAAGTTTCTCCTCCTTGTTTCTATGAGGCTTTTTCAATAGTATTAAAGTGGCCCCTATTAACCATGGTAAGAATTTTGGCTGAAACAAGGATTATTTCTCCCATAAATCCATTCTATTAGAAACATTAGATTTCACACAAACAAAGGATAATAAGAACTCGTTATCCCCCTCATTAATTTTGGTGGTAATATGACGTGCAGAATCAATGAGCTCCACCAATATACCTAGTTTCCATAAAAACTAGATATGTACATTACATGGACTTGCATGCATAAATCCTGCAAAACACATACTCCAAGAAAAAAAAGCAATGTGATTGAAATATTGTTTAGATTATAATACCATGATGATGGAGGCATGTTGACATCAAGGCTAAGTGGAAATAAAGGCAGTCTTCTCCCACAATCTCAGATCCCAAAAGTTCCAAATAATAAGAGAGATCATTAAACTATAGGCAAAATAGCCACGCGACTTAGAGAAATTATTTTAGAAGTTGAGCTGGTGACTGACGACACTCTCACCATAGACCAAGTGATGCATCCACTATCAACTATTGAATGATCATTATTTATTTTACTTTCAACCCTACCACATAAATAAACTTGATCCTTCACTACATCTTCTACCACTCCTAGTACGTGAAATGTGTTGGAATAAAGATCTCTTTGTAACTGAGTTTCCGATGATACACTATCTGAAAAAAATAAAAACATCAACATCCTCTCCAATGAGTTATGAGAGGCACGTACCTCCTTTATCACCCCTTCCAACATATTTTTTTTGAGACGAATTCCCATATGAACAGTCAGAGATCACGAACTCGATGTGTTGAAACTAAGTTAAAAAACTAGAAGTGAAGAATGAACATGAGGTGATATAATAACATGATTTCCAAAGGGAACAATATATAAAATATATAGATCTTTACTAGGAATAACAATAGAGGTGAAAGGGGAGATAGGTATTTCAACGATCAAAGAATTATAGAACATATCATGTGCGTGAGTCTCCTTATCTAAATTTGAATATCCCACCACTTTCTATGTCTCATTTCCAGTGTCTGATGAGGAAAAGGGTGAAACCAAAACTGAATCCATCAAATGGTGAGATAAGATCTAATTTATTATTACAATTTCTATCATTATCCATTACTAGATTCTTATCAATACCAAGCCACTTTTCAACTTCCTCTTGAGCATCCATTTCATTGGTGGTCCCCTAATAAAATGGAACATGACACGTTTTCATTAAATAAAAATGTGTGGTCAAAGAAGTGTTTTTTGGAGTTAAAAATATTCACAAAGATTTTTTTTATAAAAGGAGAGGAAGTGACTTGGTTTCTCACAATAGTGAAAATATAGAGAGAAAATTCCAATTTTGTGATCATCTTTGATCGACGATCATTTTTCTTCTGACCATGATGAAATTATTTTGTCAGTTCTACTTTCTTCCTCCCTTGTCTATTAGTTTTTTCTTCTACTATATTAGAGAGTTATAATTTTGAGACCCCTTACTTTTTAGGAGTATCTACCATGTACTCATTGATTTTAGTGGATCTAATTTTCAAACTAGGTCCCTTGGTTTTTCCCTCATTGGGTTTTCCATGTAAAAATTTATGTTGTCAACCTTTATTTTTTGGCACACATATTTTCTTGTTGTGCATCTGCTTAATTTTTGCAGGCTTTTTTAAAGGGAAATAATTTTATTTACACTGTGTGTTCTCTTTGGTTTTGTGTTTGTGTTCATTTCTTGTCATCTTTCCCAACATTTGGTATCAAAGTGTTTAGTTTTTTATTTCATATTTATTATGGAATATAATTACAACATATGATTTTATTGAATTATATGAACTACCATATGTGACAACTAAAAATTAAGGATCTTCTTTTTGTAAAGAGAATGCATCTTCTAGTGTTTAGTAATCAGAATCCAGAAAGAATTTCAGATGAAGAATGGGAGTTTGAGTATGAGATGGTTTTTGTTTTCATTCTCTAATGGGTTGCAGAAAGCATGATGAACCACATTTTCAATATCTCTCATGCCACAACTTTTTGGTAGAATCTTGAGACTACCTATGCTTCCAAGACATGAAACAATAAATTTTTTCCCCTTAAAAAATTATGAATTTGAGGTACAATGAAGGCATGCCTATTTCTGACTATTTGAGTGAATATCAGGGATATTTCGATCAATTATTGTGAATGTGTATTAATTTTAATGATGATATTTTATCAATTTTGTTACTTAACACTTTACCTTATTCTTGGGAGAATTTATGTGTTACTAAAACCAGTTCTATTTTTAGTGGGGCTGTGACATTCAATTTTGTTAAGTCATCTATTTTGAATAAATAATTCAGGATAAATAATCAAGACAATTCTTCTTTAGATCTTTTAGTCACAGAAAATAGGGGGAGAATACTAGATTAGTGATAGAGAAGTCGAGGTAAGAGTAAAGGTATAAACAAATGCAGGCTGAAAAAGAGAGAATTTGAATGCCATCATTGTGGTAAGAAAGGTCATGGTAATAAGTTCTATTATCCTTTAAAAAGAGAAAATAGAATTAAGGAACATCATCAGATGAAAAATAGCGATGGAGATGATTGTGTTTCCACCACTACATGGGTGATCTTGTTATTGTTTATGACTCCATTAATATTACTTCTGATGATTCTTGCTGGGTTGTTGATAGCGGTGCCTGTTTTCACATGACATCAAAGTAGGAGTTCTTGAAATCTTATAGCCTAGGTAATTTTGGGATTTTGAAGATGGATAATGATGTTCATGCTGATGTTTTAGGTATCATGATCGTTTGTTTAGAGACCAATATAGGAAGTAAGATAATTTTGAAGAATTTTCAACATGTGCCTGAGGTTTTATTAAATCTTATTTCTATCATCATTCTTGATGAGGATGAGTTTATCATTACTTTTCGTTATTTCTAATGGAATATTTATAAGGGTTCTTTTATTGTGGCTCGAGGGAAGAAGCAGTCAGGTTTTTACTAGACTAGATCTTCTTTTTCTTGTGATACTGCTTGCGTTTTTGAGTGGAATGTTTCATCCAAGTTATGGAATAAGAGGCTTAGTAAAATTAGTGAGATATGTATTGGTTGTTTGGCTATGAAAAATCTTATTTCAAATTTTAAGAGAGTCATATTGGACACATGCAATCATTGTATGGATGGAAAAAAGAGTAGGGTGAGTTTTAGCAGTGATCTTTTACATAGGAAGTTGCATGTACTTAAATTAGTACACTATAAAATTTGTGGTACTTTAAAATATAAGTCCTTTAGTGGTGGTATTTATTTTTTTACATTTATTGATGAATAATCACATAAGATTTGGGTTTATATTTTGAATTCCAAAAGTTAGGTGCTTAGTGTTTTTAAACAATTTCAAGTTTTTTCTAAGAGAGTATCTGGTAATAAATTGAAATGTATTCATATTGACAATGGGGGAGACTATTGTGGTTTGTTTGATCATTATTGAAGGGAGAAAGGTATTTAGAATTAGAGGACACCTCCCAAGACACCTCAACTAAATGGTATAGCTGAGAGGATGAACAAGACTTTTTTGGAAAGAGTTTGTTGTTTTCCTTAAGATGAGAAGTTTCCTGGACATTTTTGGGGTGAGGCTTTACTTATTTCAGCTTATATTATCAATTTATCACCTATGATTTCTTTTAAGAAATACACACCCGATAAGTTTTAGTATAGAAAAGATATCAGGTATGATCACTTGCATGTTTTTGGTTGCAAGGCTTTTGTTTATGTGCTTAGAGATTAGAGATCCAAGATAGATGGTAAGTCACACTAGTGTATTTTTTATTAGCTATGAACACGATGAGTTTAGGTATGGGTTCTATGACCACTATTTGAATAAACTTGTTAGAAGCCGTGATACATTGTTTAAAGACAATTAGACTGTTGTAGATATTGATAAGGGATAAAATGATACTTCTCCAACTTTTGATAGATTTTTTAGTATTGATCTAGGTTATAATTCACATTTACCTCATATTGTTGATTCTAATGATCATGTTGATGTGTACAATGATGTTCAGGGTGAAAAAATTGGATTCAATATTTCTGATGCACCTTTTATTTATAATGATTCAGTTCTTGGGGTTATCAATGTACCCACAGTTCCACTCTAGTGGTCATCTCGACATCATACCATTTCTACTATGTATTCACCTGATGAGTATGTGTTCCTCTCCAAAGGGGGATAACCAGAATCTTTTGATAAGGTAATGGAATGTGACAAAATCATAGATGGGTTTCAGAAATGGATGATGAGATAAAATCATTGCCTGAAAACCATACTTTTGCGCTAGTGAAATTACCCACAAGTAAGAGAGATTTGTAAAATCGATGGATTTATCAGATTGAAAATGAAGAATCAAGTTCTGTTCCATGATACAAGGAAAGGTTAGTTTTCAAAGGATTTAATCAGAATAAAGGTAATAATTTTGATGAGATTTTCTCACTTGCTGTCAAAATGTCTTCTATTCGGGTTGTTCTTGGTTTGGCATCTAGTTTGGATCTACATATTGAGTAGATAGATGTGAAGATAGATTTCCTCCAGGGATATTTAGAGGAAGAGATTTATATGAAGCAGCTAGAGGGACTTGTTAAAACCGGCAAAGAGAATCATTTCTGTTGGTTAAATAAGAGTTTTTATGGTTTAAAGCAAGCTCTGAGGCAGTGGTATAAGAAGTTTGAATATTTTATTTTTCATCAGGGTTTAGAAAATACATCATCTGATCACTTTGTTTTTGTTCATATATTTATTTATGATGACTTTATTATACTATTGCTTTATTTTGATGATATGCTCATTTTTTCCCATAATTATTCCAGAATTGATAATTTAAATATGGATATTTTTCAGAATTTTGCGATGAAATACTTGTGTCCAACATGATATATTCTTTTCATGTCGATCAACTGTGATATAATGTCCTATAAATCTTTGTTATCATAAGAGAGATATTTTGAAAAGGTTCTTCAGAGATTTTCTATGGATAGAGAGAAAGTGGTTAATACCACTCTTAATTTACATTGTAAGATCAATACTAGTTAGCCACCTTCTACTGATGAAGAGATAGAGGAGTTGTAGAAAAAACCTTATTCATCTACTATTTTCTATTTTATGTATGTGATAGTATGCACTAGAATTGATATAGCTTATGCAATTGGCGTGGTTATTCATTTTATATCAAATCCTGGTAGAAAGAATTAGAGAGTAGTGAAGTATATATTTCTTTATCTTTTTGGTATTTCTGATACGTGATTGTGTTTTGGAAAAGGGGAAAATATGCTTTGAGTCTTTATATATTCAAATATGGTAGGAGATATTGATTTCAAGAAGTCTACTTCAGGTTATTTGATCTCTTTTCTAGGGGGAGTTGTATCTTGGTAGTATAGATTTCATAGATGTGTTGGTTTATCTACCACATAGTCTGAGTTTATTGCATCTACAAAGGTGTGAAAAGAATTGTTGTGGATGAAAAAATTTATTCAAGAGCTCAATTTTAATTAGGATAGGTATGTTTTATTTTGTGATATCCAGAGTGCTATTTTTTAGGAAATAATTACACTTTTCATGGTAGCTCGAAACATATCGATGTTCGGTATCATTGGATCTGTAACATCCTTGATTGTAGACTATTAAAGCTTGAAAATATCCACACTAATGACAATGGGTAAAACATGTTGACCAAGAGTTTACCCAGAGGTAAATTTTAGACTTACCGATTGATTGTAGGGTTGGTAGTGATCCCCACTTAAGTTAGAGGGGGATTTTGTTGGGTGCCTCCTCAAATTTTACGTGGCACATTTTCATAAAATAAAAATATGTGTTCAAAGAATAATTTTTTTGGAGTTACAAATCTTCACATGAATTGTTTTGTTATAAAAAGAGAGGAAATGAATTGGATTCCCACAAAAGTGAAAATATAAAGAGAAAATTCCAATTTTTTGATCATCTTTGATCAACTATCATTTTTCTTCTAATCTTGATGAAATTCTTCTTTCAGATCTACTTTTTGATTATCTTATCTACTGGTGTTTTCTTTTACTGTATTGGAGAGTTATACTTTTGATATCCCTTTCATTTTTGGGAGTCTCTACCATATACTCATTGATTTTAGTGGATATTCTTTTTGGACTAGGTCTTTTGGTTTTTCTCTCATTGGGGTTTCCAGGTAATAATTTATGGTGTCAACCTTTATTTTTCTGCACACATATTTGCTCGTTGTGCATCTTCTTAATTTTTGTAGGATTTTTTAAAGGTAAAGATATTTATTTCTGCTGTGCATATGCTTTGGTATTGTTTACGCTTTTGTCACTTTCTATCTTTCCTAACATTCATCACCCGTCTGACCATCATTTTGGGTATGACTATCTCCAACACTAGATCCCCCAATTAAGACATCCTTCAAGGAGGTCTACTCATCTTCCAATTTAACCTAGGACTGACCAAAACTGATTTTATCACCCCCTTTACCATATAAACCAGACAAGTCCAAGCCAAGGCCCTTGATAGACTCCAAAACTAGTTCAGAAGGAGTGGTAATCTTACCAAAAAAAGAAGGATACTCAACACTATCTCTGAACCTCTACACCCCTTGATTGGGAGAACGAGATTCAAGGGGGTTAGAAGAATTGAAAGCCACTACTCGAGTTACTTGATTCGATCATTCTGAAGCTGACTGCAATCTATGACCATTTCTAGCACCGTATATGAATTTCTTACAAGAATTTTAATGATGAACCTTTTTAGATTAGAATTCACATGCCACATCCCTGCAACAATTCTTCTTCACATGTTAAATAATTTTGAAAGATGGAATAGAATGAGGTAATCTTCTCATATCTAATTATAATTATATATCTATATTATAAAATACATAAATATGTAGTATACATAAATATAATAAATTTGCTATATGTATAAAATGTATATTTAAAAATATAAATTATACTATAATTTAAATTTATTATCAATTTTATTTTCATAATTTGGGTAACAAGAAATTATAAAATTTATATTAATAAATGAATAACATTTGATAATGCATTTAAATACATTGGAAAAATTTATATTTAAATTTAATATATTAAAATATTTTTAAATTGTTATTTAAATGTATATAAATATTTAAATAAATAATATAAATACATTATAAAAATTACTATAAATACTCAAATATAAATGTATTTAAAAATATATAATTTTTTAAATAAATATAAATATATATTTAAATATTCAAATCAGCATATATTGATTTAAGTATATTCAAATTTATCAAAAAAATTTGTGATCATGCCCTTTTATTAAATAAAGATACCTCTTTTTAAGTATATTCATATTTATACAAATGTATATATTAATATAAATATTTTTGATGTTTTCAATCATAATTCTATTTAATCTAGCTTGAAAATATTATAAGGTAACAACTTCATCTTTTGTAGTTTTATCCTTTAAATATTTATATATATATATATCTCCGTATTTTTCATGGAGTCAGTGTGGTGTTTGGATGTCATGGGACCCTAGAATTAGTATATTAAAAATATTAATATATATTAAATAACACACACACATATTTTTGGTATTAATGGTCTTCTCATTGATTTTAGCCTTGAATGAGAAATTTGAGATGACAGTTGTTTCCAGAACACGAGGCTACCCTAGGCGTGACATAAAGTTGGTTAGTATAGGATGTTCAGTAGAAGGCTAATGCTTTTGGGTGCATTAAGTAAATTAAATAATATATTTATTTAATTTATTTAGTGGATAAACCTAATTCCCTCCATCTATATACGTTTCTTTAGGTTTTGGGCACAACAGAAGTGTCAGATGATTCATGTCCAACTTTTCTTTTTGTCACGATCGATGATTGACAGATTTATATTTTTCATATATTTTTGAATATAAAACATATATTTTTTTAAAATTTAAATGATTATTCTTGCTGGTATTTAATTACTTTTTATGTTTTGTGGAAGGATACAAAGTTTGTTAAAAATGACCAAAAATAGATGAATATAGTGAGCCACAAACACTATATTTTGAAGCTAAAAGTTGATTATTTGATAATGTATAATATGGATTGTGATGAAGGTAAAAGTGAAGAACCATGTTTGAAGCTTGAAAATGAATAAACAGGATGATTCAGAGCAAAACCAGCTTGAAATCAACATTACACATTGTGAAAGTCATTCCTGATGTGTAACATGAAGAATTGCATAGTGTGAAATCAAACCCTCAGAATTTTGGCTCCCCTACATCATACATTGTTTAATACAACTACATGACATGAAACATTCATACCAGACCAAGAGTGGGAAAATTTGACATAATAAATGCCGTAGGCCCCTTTTAAATACCCTATAAATATCTGGTCCCATAAAGACCCATTTAAGACACCATTTATGATGTCCTGAGCACCTAGAAGCCCTATAAGTACAAGTATTGGCCAGAGGACAATGGATCAGTTCCCGAGGATCCACCGATGTGCTGTGCTATAAGGATGGAGCTTCTTTATAATTTATTTGTTTTATTTTTTTATTTTAAATTCATTTTCCCATAAAATGCATTCACTTATCTCTTATTTCAAGTGTTTCCACTTTCATTCATCCCTCTTTCTCTTCCAACCATAATATCATTCTCTCTCTCTTCCCGTCTTCTACTATTATCTCTTCTCATTTTACAATGAAAAGTGACTAACCCGAGGCTTGGCCTTAGGGGAGGTTTTTTTGGTGTTCTTAATTATTACACTTCAATTCAATAAGTTTTTATTCTATTTATGGTGAATGTGAGAGTATTTAATAGGATAAACAATCATCCACCATGACATTATTTCCAATTACATTTCTTTTCTTTGATTCATTATTTCCCCCATCATCTTGGGAAAACCATTCATACGATGGGGCTAGGGTTTCTTGAAGGGATGAAATGACATATGGTGGATCCGATGCTTTTAATAATTTCATTCTCAGATCAGGTGTTATCCTATTCGACTATTACAGGAGGTTGGGTTTTGTGCACCGAAGGAATTCTAACATTACACACTCAATAAATCAAATGAAAGTAATTTGTTAATTAGGTTTCATCAAAAAAATTATAAAATTTAATTTAAAATAATTAATAAACAATTAATGAACCCATATTATCAAACCCTAGACCCAAAACTTTCTTTCTGATCAATATTCTATCTACTTATGAATTTAGGTTTAATTTTGATTTTCATTATTTTAATTAAATCTTTTCTAAAAAATCCTAAAACCATTATTTTCAATAATTAATAAAAACATAAAAAATAAGTAGTTTAGGTGTATTAGAATTAGTGATTGAACCTAATGTGGAATATCTCAAGTGAGATAACCCTGATCAGGCTCTGTGCCACATTAAGTAAATAATTTTTCTTTTACCACACCCAAAAATAGGCATGCATCAATGATTAATACTATATTTACATGATGATAAATACAATTATCAACATAATTGAATCAAAAAATATATACAATAGATAAACATCAGAACTGAAGTGTGGAATTGTAACATATTATTTATAATTAATTTAATAATTTAAATAATTACCTCACTTAAAATTATTTCTTCATTGATGGATCTGAAAAAAGATCTATATCTTACCATCATTGCATTGTAGTAATCAAGATTATATTCCCTCTAACGGTGATCCATACATGATCCAAAAATCTCCGAAAGCCACTGTAAGAATCTTTGGGTTCTAGAGCAATAGATCTCATCACATTCATTATTCTCCTTTGATCACCCCAAGAATCACTTACAAATGATTCTATTTGATCTATCTTGAATGGAGAGTGGAAGATGGAGTAAGTTTGCTCTATATTCATGAGAGCATTCTTGGAGAAGAAATCTCTCTAGGGATTCGAGATGATTCTCCAAATTTTATTATGAACAATAAAAAATGAATTGGATCTATTGAAAAATAATATAATTAGGTTTATATACCACTAAGGTTAGAAATTAATAATTACACAAGTTTCCTTTATTATTTATTTAATCTCTTTAGAAACCCATGTCTATAATAATAATAATAATAATAATAATAATAATAATAATAATAATAATAATAATAATAATAATAATATTTCTTAAGAGGCACTAAACTCAAGAATTAAAATAAATATTATGTATTAAAATAATATTCAATATATATTATTTCTCACCGAACCATTAAAATCTGTCCTCCATTTCTCCATAATATTTATTAGGCTTTGAATAATAACTATTTATTTAATAAATAAATATCACTACATTATTCTCTAATAAATAAATAAATACTATATCCACTAAAAAAATAAATATTTATCAAATATCCCACTCACTTAATATTCTCTCAAATAACTGGTGAAATAATATATGTAATCAAACAAATATAAATAATTATTAAATCACATGTGTGAATAATATTTATTCAACTTTTTAAATAATAAATAATAATATATCATTTAACTAAGATTCTGGTTACACATAGTGTGTGACACTCTAAGATTACGAGGCAAGATGGAGGAAGGAGTGGAGAAAATATTGACCCTCAATGGGGGTTGGGTTGACCTTATTCACCCGAGAAGCGTAAATCTCTTCATATATGATTCTCGTCACTAGCACACCTCTCAGATTCTGAAGGTTCTGACACAAGTTCAAAAACTCAAGGCAAAGAATTTCCCATCCTTAGGGATCCCCACTGGATCTTTTTTCTTTTCGAAGATTTGTGTTGCGCAATGAATTGTTAGAAAAGGAACTACAACTTATGTCTCAACCTCAGATGGTGCGATCCTTGAATGGTTAGAGCTTTGCAAGAACTTGTTTATCTCAAGAATCTCTTTATCTAAAGGTATGAAACCTTCGAAAATCTCTGATCTCATCGTGCGATTAGCCTCCATTTGAGGTTTCAATACTTTTAAATGCATTTCTCTCAGAAGTGGTTTCTTTCAGATTTTGTTTCCCTCTACTGATTTGAAGAGTCATGCTTGGGGTTTCAGTTCTATGAATCTAAAGCCAGAAACACTTAGGGTTTATGAGTGGAATCCGAACTTTAGTATTTATGATTTTAAAGATTCTTTTTCTCAAGTATGGATTAAGTTATATAGTTTAAACTGGGTATTGTGGCATTCTAAAATCCTATATGACATTGCATCTGTGATAGGCATACCAATCTGGATGAATTTGACTACTGAAAAAACTTCTTTTGGACACTTTACCATAATCCTAGTGGAAATTGATTTAGGTTTGACTTTAATTGACAAGGTGATTCTTAACACCCCTCAAGATGAAATCAACCTGAGAATTGTATATGAAAGACTACCTTTGTATTGTGAAATGTGCTGTATTATTGGAAAATCCAGGTCCAACTACCGTGCAAACATCATATGTTCTAGATGCAAGTTGAAGGGTCATGATGAGACTTATTGTAGGATGAAGGAAGGATATAAAGCTTCTCAATGGACTGGTCTTTATTCTTCTAACTAGGAATCAAATGAGGAGAAAAACAGGGGTTGCAGTAAAATCCTCAGGCATGATCCTACTCATGAATCACTAAATTAAGAGGACTTCCCAAACCCCCTTCAACATAATGCCAAGGATAATTCTAAGTGGGCTGACTTAGAATTTGAGTAAGATGAAACTGATGTACATCCTTCTTTCAAAGATGCAATAACTAAGAACATGGATGAAGGTTTTACTGAGATAGATTTAGATGATATCCAAGTGGAGAAAGAATAATATGCTCAAGTAGAGGCAGATGATAGATATAGGCAAGAACATCATGCAACAAATTACAGAAAAGGAAAGAACTTGTTAGAATATGTGATCTCAGGGAAGAGAATGAACAAAAACATTAACTTAAAGGAGGGCCAAATAAAGAATTCTACTAATGTACATAGGAAACTTTCTTCCTACCCCATTGGGACAAATAAACCTATTGTTATTAAGGATGCTGGTGGCCCCTCCATGGAGCTGTTGTCACCAAAACATAATCCCCAACAAGGAAAAGGTATGTCAATAATGGAAGGATGTGACGCCAAAGGTATGCATGAATTGGATAACTTAAATGTGGATGTTTCTCCTTCTAGGATAGTGAATTTACTGGAGAAAAACCTGCCTGCAAAACCACTACAGGATTAGGGTCTTCTAATCACTAATGCTTCACAAAAGAACTCTACTTCCCTTTTAAAATATGGTAAACAGGTGATCCAATTCCAAGAGTCTAGTGGATATAATCTGAATGTGGGGGTATCTATCCATCCCCCTGTTGAGGGTTCTAATGTAATGTTGAATAGGGATATAAATATTGGTTTGAGGTAGGACACTTCAGATGATGCTCAATATTCTGAGAAGAGGTCTAAGGTTTCCATCCAAAGGGAATGTATTCGAATTCATTTCACCCCATCTCCTATAGGAAAGGGGGATGATACAGTGAAACGTTTTTCATCTAAGCCCCATGTTCCTGCTCAAGCTGTCAAGGAGAGAGCTGAACTACAAGTAAGTACACACAATGAATTTTCATTTATTGCATATGCAGGTAGTGATGATGAGAGACATCATGGTGATTGCATGAATGAAGCTATTGATATTTAGGAAGATGTTGACACTGGAACTCCAAATGATAGAGATAGGTCATGGATGATAGTACACCCTGGATGGAGGGGCCGTCACCTTTGTGGTAGGGGTGGACATTCCTCTTGTCATAGCATGCACACTCGTTCTCAAGGTGCCTAAAGTTTTTTTATGCCATGTTTTTGGGGGTCTTTGGTATGGTTTTTAAATCCTCCTTTGTACGTTAGTTATGTTTTTTAATAATAAGGGGCCTTTGCGCCTCCAACTTTATAAAAAAATAGCATGTGGCCCTCTATGGATCTTTCTTAGTAGCATTGGGCGATGAAGCCTAAAGTATAAGGTTAACATCTTGAAATATGCCAAGTCACCCATAGAGAAATAAATTAATTCCATAATGACATAGTACCTCATACGAGCACTTATTGTGTAATAGATTTTTTTATCATGATATCTCTAATCATGCAGGTTTCATGCTCGTGCCATCAACCTCTTTGCTTAATGCCTATTTCTTTAAATTTCATAAAATCAAAGTTCCCTATAGAACACAATGGACATGGATTTATTTAGGATATATAATTTACATCAAAGGGCCTAAGATATCAACTTCTGTTGAAGAACAGAAGGGATAAACCATTTCTTACATTATTCATTAATGAAATATTTCTCATGACACACCCAAGGAATCCTACCTCACCATGAAACTGTGTCATCATGGTTTTCATCAGTACATCAAATTATGTGAATTATAATAGTAATTAATAATAATATTAATGTCTAAGGATCAATACAAACATTTGTATATAGGAACATCGAATGAAACATAAAGATGTCTATTTCCTACTGGTGGATCTCATTCTCATAAAATTATACATTGGATATTACAAAGGGTATACACGATGAGAAGGTTCCTAAAATTCCTATGAGTCTCTACCCCTAATATCCTGTATCATTTATGTCCCTAAAATGATATCATCTTTCCATAGAACATATATTTAATAATAATTTCATGTCACTTCTGGGTTCTCATCATAGCGGGTAACTGCTATGAAATTTTAGCGCGACAACTAATCTTAGGAAAAACTTACGTACTATGATACATAGAATAACAATAATGATGTTATAAAGAGTTTATTAATATTCAAAAACATGAATACAAGTTATCATAAATCACATAGAAGAACGTTTTAGGGTACCAACTACAAAAATGCCGTTAAAAAAAACTAAAGTTAGTCTTATAACTCTAGGGGATTAGAGAGGAGGAGAGTATTGGCATTGACGAACACAAGAACATAGATTGATGATGAATGATTGAGGAGAATCACAAGACGTGTTGTCATGACCCATCCTCAGGGACCGTGCCGTAACTACCCCAAGCCTGCCATCCATATGCCAGGGGCTGGTGACTAGCACCAAAGGCGTAATCCCGATAAATAGGGAAGACATTGCCTTTTAACCTGTAATACACACACAGTATGAACACAAGCAGTAGAGGTAACAAGTACTAAAATAGAAAAGTATGGTGGGCTGAAAGTAAGTGGGCCAGTATACAAACCCAACTGAACAACAAGTACAAGTACAAGTAAAAAAATAAAACAGCTCCTAGATCGTCCACCTGGGAATCCTACCTAAAGGGTAGGTACAGAACTCGAACAACTCGTTCCTGTGGTATGTCCTATCTATTCCAGCTCCGAGCAGTCTCCTGTTCGTCACCCTCAGCTTCGATCACTGCCGTCTGTTGTCTGCAGAGAACAGAACAATGTGCGGGTCAAGCCTGTGTAGGGGTGAGTATAACAATACTCAGTAGGGGACCTTGAGACCCCTGAATGTATCCCAGAATCCAGAAAGGATAAACCACAGAATAAAGATACAATAACGAAGTATCAACCAACCCTACTTAGGTATATGCCCATACATATACCTAAGTTACCAGTCACAGCCCGACTCCAACTCTCGAGCCCAAACCAACCCAGTCCACAAAGGAAGAAAAGTAAAACATATCGATGATAAGGATTGAAAGACAAGATTCAGCTCACATAGGTATAAATATTTCATAGAGTGATAGAGTTGATCAGATGTAGTCACCGATTCACTTATACTGTCAGAACCAACAGGATACAGGACCAGCTGAGCTGTCAGACCCACACAGGATACAGGACCAGCTATTCTATCGGACCCACACAGGATATTGGAATAGAAGTCAGAACTGTCAGACCCACGGAGGATCCTAGGACAGTAGTCATTGCTGTCGAACCCACGAAGGATTCCGGTTCATTAGTCATCGCTGTCGAACCCACGTAGGATTCTGGTATAATAGTCGTCACTGTCGAACCCACGTAGGATTCCGGTACAGTAGTCGTCGCAGCCAGCTCTAGGGTTCCCGCACACAGTACGCTCGATTCCGGGAGGGTTCGCTCCTCGAGTCAAGTGTCAATACATTAACTATCACAAAGTCTTGATTTGATATATTCCATAGTTCCGTATCATCAAAAGGAACCCAACGCAACAGACGACGCATCAATCAGAATCCCGGTCTGAGAGTTATTGGCATTTCAGTTCCAGGGGCCCGGTTGGATTTAGGCAAATTCCAAACCCAGCCGTTTCCAAAAGTTTTCAAAAACTCACTTATATTATCGCAAAATGACCGCCTCGTCGTGAGGGTCCCAGTGCCACAGACGTCGTGTCGATTGGACATGCGGTCTAGGAGTTATTCACATATAAGCGAAGATGGGCCCGACCTGTCAAGCCCAGTGGGCTGGCGGGTTGGCCCGACCCGGCTGGTGGGTCAGCCCGGTCTGGTGGGCCGCGACCCACCTGTGTACCCAACTTGCACTGCGGGCCGGACGGTTCACCCGGTAGTTCCAAGCAGCACCGCCTCTCCCCTGCCCAGCCGGTTCTACCCGGCGCACAGGGCCCGCACAGCGGGCCGTGCTTCTTCCCATGCGGTGCCTGTGGGCACCGCGGTTTTCCAGCCCGGACGGTAGGTGGCCGACCAATTTTCCCAGCAGAGGGGCCCACAGATGTGGGCTGCAGTCTCCCTCCATGCGGCGCCTGCGGGCGCCGTGGTTCTTCAGCCCGGCCGACAGGCGGCCGAACGGTTCTTCCATCCGAGCGACCCACAGATGTGGGCCACGATCCTTTTCCATGCGGCTGGTGCAACGGTGCCGGTCCACCACCACCGCGGCCCGGCCTGGCCAAGTCCTTCGGCTCCACAGCGCGGCGTGACGGCGTCGCGCCTCTACATCTGTCGCGGCCCTCCCGACTGTGGTTCCTCTTTTGTCCGCTGCGGTCCTCCTGGCCGCGGTTATTCTCCGACGCGGTGTGACAGCACCGCGCCCTTTCGACTCTGACTTCAATGTCATCAAATGGAAAAAAGGGGAGGTTTGGTCCGTGTTCATGCATTCTGAACCCTCCTCTTCATATTATATCATTTGGTTTTCCTAACCAGAATTTTGTATGAAGAAGAACGAAGGTGTAATCTCATATTTAAAAATTAATAAAAAATTCCCCTACCTCATATTTTGTCTTTTAACGATGACGAGTCATGGAAGATGGATGTCGCGGAAGAAGTAAATCATTTCGTTAACGTTGAAGGGGATGACGTTATTATTGGCGACGTTCTTCGCGGGCGACCTCTTCCCTTTCTTGCCCCGGTTGGAAAGGAAGGAGACGCGTCATTGTTCTTCAGTGGAAACAACGTTCTTCACTGAGAGAATAGTGTTCTTCCAACAAAGCTTATTCCAACCAAAACTAAAAATAAAATAATAGCCTCCATATATTTTAATGATTCCATGCATTTCAAAAGAATTCATAACACCACAAATTAATTAATTAAGGCATTAATTAATCCTTGCATTGGCACCATTATGAGGGAAGGTGGAAAGGCTCCACCATAAAGTGGGAGTTCAAGAGTTAAAAAGGGGGGTTCAAGGGGAGTTAAAGAGTTTGGTGCTCATGTGGGCCCCACCACATAATATCCTCCCGTGGGAGGTTATGTGGGGGTGGGACCCACGTACAAATTCCCTTTGGAGAAATTAACCACCACCTAAATAAAAATTATGTCACACATAATTTTTTATTTAATTTATTGAGAATCCCCAAAAAATTAACTTCCACTCCCAATAAAACACAACTACGGTAAAGGTATCCTTAAGAGAATACCGGCGATTCAAGTTCATTGGTGTCCTCAGATTTTAATTCTGAGTACCGATTGAAAATATATAAAATCCCGCACATATGTTTACTGAATGTACCCGAACAAAACTTCAAAAATTGATTTTGGGCACACCGGTCCCCGAAATCAGGCGCTGTTAGAAACTACGGACTCGTAAAATTCCCATGTATTTAAAAAAAATTTCCACAGGATTTACGGGTCTTTAAATTCTCCCCAACTCAGGGATTTACATCTTCATAAGCTACAACACACACTAAGGAAACAAATGAGGGTAATGAGCACATATCTGAGCCTCCCGCTCCCATGTGCTCTCCTGGAGGTTCCCGTGCTGCCAGCGAATACGCACTAGGGGAATCAACCATCCACACAGGACCCGATCCTATCGATCCTAAATCTCCACTAGAACCTCCATAAAAGTCACCCCGTCATCAATGTCCATCTCCCCATGGAAAATGATGTGGGACGAGTAGTGCACGTATCTCCTCAGCTGTGATACGTGGAAGACGTTGTGCACCTGGTGCAACTAAGGTGGAAGGGCCAGGTAGTAAGCTACGTTGACTACTCTACTGAGGACCTAGAATGGTCCAATGAATCGTAGAGATTACTTTCCACCTCGACTAAATCTCCATAGACCTCGTCAAGTTGAGACTCGTAGGAAGACATGGTCTCCATCCTCGAACTCTAGTGGTCTCTATCGCCTATCAGCATAGGACTTCTGTCTACTCTGTGCAGTCTTCATCCGCTCCTGGATGATTTTCACCTTCTCCGTCAACTCCTATACCATCTCTGGTCCTACAAGTACTGACTCCCCTGGGTCAGTCCAGCACAAAGGCGATCTGCAAGGTCGGACATAAAGTGCCTCGTAAGGTGCCATCCCGATGGTGGAGTGGTAGCTGTTGTTATACGCAAACTCTACCAAGGGTAAGTGATCTTTCCAGCTACAACCAAAGTTGAGGAAACATGCACTGAGCATGTCCTAGAGAGTCTGAATGGTCCTCTTTGTCTGACCATTCGTTTGAGGATGGAAGGCGGTGCTCAAGCGAAGCTGTGTCCCAAAATCCTCCTGCAACCCCTTCCATAGCCGGGAAGTGAAACGAGAATCTTGATCGGAGATGATCGTCCATGGAACACCATGAAGCCTTACGATCTTCTGTACATAGAGGAATCCCAAGCTCTCTACTGAGCCCTTCTCTATAATCGATAGGAAGTGGGCCGACTTGGTGAGTCAGTCAATGATCACCCAGATATAGTTGTGTCCTCGGGATGTACGTGGAAGTCCCATCATGAAATCCATGGATATCCCATCCCACTTCCTCTATGGGATGTATAAGGGTTGAACCAAGCCTGCATAACCTGGTGCTCCGCCTTCACTTGATGACAAGTGAGGCATCGAGAGATAAACTCTTCTACCTCCTTCTTCATACCCGGCCACCAGTGCTGTCGTCTGAGGTCCTGATACATCTTCACCACTCTTGGATGTACCACTAGAGGGGAAGTGTGTAACTCAGTCAACACCTCCTACTATAGTGCAACTGGTACCATGGTACGTCCTCTGAAGAGGATGACGTGCTCCCCAGCTTCATAAAACCCATCAGGTGCCTGCCCTGAAAATATCTGAGCTCGTCGCGTATCATAGTCAACGTCCCCACGTTGTGCCTCTCTGACTCATTGAAGAAGTAGAGGAGTGATAGTGAAATACTGTTGAAAGGCTGCTCCATCTCTATCCATAAAGGATATCTGCAACGCGGCCAGCTGCTCTGTCGCCTCTCTTAGCAGCTGAATGCCTGATCTTTTGCTGAGAGAATCTACTACAATATTCCCCTTCCTAGGAGTATATACTATCTCGAAGTCATATTCTTGGAGGAACTTGATCCATCGTCGCTGTCTCAGGTTCAGGTCCTTCTGTGAGAAGATGTACCTGAGACTCGGGTGGTCAGAGTGGGCTATAAAACGCTCGCCCATCAGATAGTGCGGCCATATCTTCAAGGCGAAGACCCCTGCTGCTAACTCCAGGTCATGGGTAGCATAGTTCTACTCATGCTATCTCAATTTCCATGAACCATACGCAATCACTACTCGCTCCTGCATCAGGAAACACCCAAGTCCGGTCCCAGATGCGTCGCAGAAAACTATGTACCCTACGCCCTCATCTAGTAGCCTCAAGATGGGTGCACTGTTCAACCTCTACCTCAGCTCCTGAAATATCTATAGGCATCTATTTGACCACATGAAGGGTTTCCAATTCTTCTTCAATGATGAAAGAAGTGCTGAAACTCTGGAGAAGTATGGCACAAATCTCTGATAGTACCCAACCAATCCCAGGAAACTCCGCACCTCCGTCACACTCCTGGGTGGCTCCCAAGCAAGTATTGCCTCGACCTTCGCTGGATCCACTACAACTCCAGCCTCTAAGATGACGTGTCCCAAGAAGTGAACCTATTGAATACATAACTAGCACTTCCAGAGCTTACCATAAAGTTGGTGATCTCAGAGTATGTCCAGTACTACCCGAAAATGGTAGGCGTGCTCCTCCTTAGTAGTCGAGTAAATCAGTATGTCATCGATGAAGACTATGACGAAGAGATCGAGGTAAGTCTGGAATATCCTGTTCATGAGACTCATGAACACTGCTGGAGTGTTGGTTATGCTGAAGGGCATAACCAGGAACTCATAGTGTCTATACCGACACCTGAAGTACATCTTCTGCACATCCTCATCTCGAACTCTGAGATGGTGATAGCTTGAACTGATGTCTATCTTTGAGAACTATCATGCTCCCTTGAGATGATCAAAGTGGTCGTCAATCCTCGGGAGTGAGTACTTGTTCTTCATGGTCACCTAATTCAGGCGACAGTAGTTGATACACAGTTGCAATCTCCCATCAGCATTCTTGGATAACAAAATTGGAGATGCCTAGGGTGAAACACTGGGTTAGATAAATCCCTTCCCATAAAAGTCCTACTGCTCTACCCGCAGCTCACAAAGTTCGGTGGGAGCCATCCAATATGCTGGAGTAGATATCGGTGCTGTTCTAGGGTACAGATCAATGTATAAGTATACCTCTCTATGAGGAGGTAGTCCTAGAACTTCATCAGGGAAAACATCCACGTACTAATCTACCACAACAGGAAAACTCAGACTCCACACATCAACTGATCCAAGGATGAGACTAGCCAACAGATGTGTGATCGACTGCCCCCTTCTTTGCGCAAGTCCATCCTGAACTGAAAGGATTCCTTCTCGCTGGTGAAGGTGAACTTGGTCCCATCCGTGTGGATACACTGCACTTTGCGCCTAATACAGTAAATATGAGTTTGAACTGTGGATAACCAGTCCAATCCCAAGATGATGTCATAAGGCCTTGACGTCACTTCAAGAAGATCCCAGTTGAAGCTCTAACCTCCTAGAGTAAGCTCACACTACCGGCACCAGTGCGTAATTGTCGAGTCTGCTCCCGTAGGAGTCTCTAGCCGTAAGGATCGAGCCAACGACTCCATCGGAATCTCTGAGCTCTGAACGGGGGTAGAGGAAATAAAATAATGTCTCGAACCCATGTCTATAAGTATTGTAGCAAGGGTGGAGTAGACACAGATAGTACCTCGAATCATCTTAGGTGCGCCGTGGTTGTAGGCCTCGACTGCCTGGAGCTGATCCTGACTCTATCCTCCAGCTTCCTGTGGTCGGGGTAGACCTCCTGGTGGTGGTGGTGGTAGTGTCTTGACACGTTTTCCACCACCAGCTGCTCGTCAAGCTCCTATGCCACATCCTCCTGATCCTGGAGTACCACCATGGTCGAACCTTTGACTCTACCTGGGAGGTCCCTCTACTGTCTGTTGCTCATCTGCATGGCAGGCCAGACAGTCACGAGCCATGTGGCCCTGCCTACAACATGCATAACACTGCCCGATCCTCGTCTAGCTAGCTCTGTCTCGTGTGCCCCGCACAACCAAACCTGTATCCTGGGGTCACCCACCTGATGGCCTGGTCTGCTTGGATCTTTGCATCATATGTCTACTGCCAGCTGCAAAAGACTCTGCTATGTGTCGCCCTGTGGTGGATCTCGCCGCTGGGGACTGATCAGCAAGAAAACTCTATACTAGAAGGGATCACTCCAGCACCCTGCCTGCGTTGAAATGATGAGGGGAATTGTCGAAGCCCTGATCTCATGCCTGAGTCCCTACTCGAAGATCTGGGCCCAGAAGAACAGGTCCCATACCATATCTGTGGAGTAACGTGAGAGGTCGGTGAACCTCGCTGAGTACTGAGCTACTGTCATGCTGCCCTACTGTAGATGAAGTAACTCCTGAATCTGCACTGCATGAAGGGTGGCTAGAACAAACTCCAAGAGAAAGAGACTCTCAAAGTATATCCAGAGTAATGATGCCTCGTCATGAACCTGGAGCATCAGGCTAGACCATTTTCCTGCTGCTGTATGCAGGAGACTCACGATAAGGATCACCATGAGGTTGGTTGGTGTCCTTACCAATCTAAAAACTCTCACGAAAGACTCCAACCAATCCTCAGCTTCCTATGGGTCTGTCTTTCCCCGGAACCTAGGCGGCCTCTGGAACTGGAACTTGTACAATGCACTCAGGTGGAGTGAACTCTCTACTGCTGGAGCTGGTGGTATCGGTGGCCCAACAGGTAGTGGTACCACTGGTACCTCCGCTGTGATGGGGCCCTGCACCAAGGCCTCATCACTCGGTGGGCTAACATCTCGTACAAAACTCAGAACCCTAGTTGGCTACCTTCATGGGGCCATCCTAAAAAGAAACAGGTGCGCCACTATTAAAATAGTATACCTGGAGAGTTGAAACAAAGTAATCATGAAGAAAACTTTTTCAAAGGAAACACACACGCAATCAGTGTTTTTGTGCACTGAGTCAGAGATCAGAAGTCAGAGTCCTAGTGTATGGATACGTCAGCCCCCACACCAACACCAGTTTCCCTAAACTGATTACGAAACCCAAAGAACTTAACACTATTGCCATTAAAATAATCAGAGTCCAAGTTCTGTGGTGGAATTGACTCATCTAATACCAATTTGTCACGACCCATACTCAGGGCCCATGCCATGACTACCCCAAGCACGCCTTCCATAGGCCAGGGGCTGGCGACTAGCACCAAAGGCGTAATCCTGATAAATAGGGAAGGCATTGCCTTTTAACCTGTAACACACACATAGTCTGAACACATGTAGTAGAGGCAACAAGTACTAAAATAGAAAAGTAAGGTGTGTTGAAAGTAAGTGGGCCAGTATACAAACCCAACTGAACAACAAGTACAAGTACAAGTAAAAAAGGAAAACAACTCCTAGATCATCTTTATGAGAATCCTACCTGAAGGCTAGGTACAAAACTCGAACAAATAATTCCTAAAGTACATCCCATCTAGTTTAGATCTGAGCAGTCTACCATCAGTCACCCTCAGCCTTGATCACTGCCGTTCGTCGTCTACATAGAACACAACAAGGTTCGGGCGAAGCCCGTGAAGGGGTGAGTATAACAATACTCAGTAGGGGACCCTGAGACCCCTGAAGGTCTCCCAGAATCCACAAAGGATAAACCAAAGAAGAAATATACAATCATGAAGTATCAACCAACCCTACTTAGTTATATGCCCATATATATACCTAAGTTACCAGTCACAGTCCGAATCCAACTCTCGAGCCCAAACACAACGCATTCCACAAAGTAAGAAAAGTCAAACATATCGATGATAATGATTGAAAGACAAGACTCAGCCCACATAGGTATACATCTTTAGTAGAGTGATAGAGATGATAAGATGTAGTCACTAATTCATCTAAGCTATCGGACCCACATAGGATACAAGACCAGTTGAGTTGTCGGACCCACACAAGATACATGACCAACTATTCTGTCGGACCCACACAGGAAACTGGAACAGAAGTAAAAAATGTTGGACCCATGGAGGATCCCAGTACAGTAGTTATCGTTGTCGAACCGATGGAGGATTCCAGTTCAGTAGTCATCACTGTCGAACCCACATAGGATTTTGGTATAATAGTCGTCGCTTTTGAACCCACATAGGATTCCGATACAGTATTCGTCACAGCCATCTCTAGGGTTCCCACACACAGCACACTCGATTCTGGGAGGGTCCACTCCTCGAGTCAAGTGTCGATACATCAACTATCACAAAGTCTCAAGTTGATGTATCCCGTAGTTCCGTCTCATCAAAAGGAACCCAACGTGACAGACGACGCGTCAATCGGACGCCTGGTCTAAGAGTTATTGGAATTTCAGTTCTAGGGGCCCGGTTGGATTTACACTCGATCCAAAACTGGAATTTTTCCAAAGTTGTTCAAAACTCACTTAGAGTATCTCAAAAGGACCGCCTCATCACGAGGGTCCCAGTGTCTTAGACGGCGCATCGATTGGACGCGCAGTCTAGGAGTTATTCGCATTTAAGCGAAGACGGGCCCGACCCGTCAAGCCCAGTGGGCTGGCTAGTTGGCCCGACCCGTCTTGACAGGTCCGAACCGACTGGGGGGTCAGCCCAGACTAGTGGGGCATGACCCACCCACGGACCCGGCCCGTGCTGTGGGCTGGTACAGTTCGCCCGATGGTGCCAAGTGGTGCGGCCTCTCCCCTACCCGACCGACCATAGCTGACCGGTTTTTCCCAGCGCATGCGGCCCGCACAGCGGGCCACGGTTCTTCCCACTGGGTGCCTGGGGGAGCCACGGTTTTCCATCCTGACCAACAGGCTGCTGGTTGGTTCTCCCAATAGAGTGGCCCGCAGATGCGGGCTGTAGTCTCCCTCCACGCGGTGCCTGCGGGTGCCGCGGTTCTTCAGCCCGACCGATAGGCGGCCAGCCGGTTCTTCCAGCTGAGCGGCCCATGGATGCTAGCCGTGGTCCTCCTCCACATGGCCAGTGCGACGGTGCCAGTCCAAAACCACCGCGGCCCGGCCTAGCCATGGCCTTCGGCTCCATAGCGCGGCGCGACTGTGCCGCGCCTCAACATCCACCGCGGCCCTCCCGGCCACGGTTCCTCTTTTGTCCACCACGGTCCTCCTGGACGTGACTATTCTCCGGCACGGTGCGACAAAACCACAACATTTTGGCTCCTCCTCCAACGTCATCAAATGGAAACAACAAAGGGGAGGGTCGGGCCATGTTCGTGCGGTCCGAACCCTCCTCGTCATATGATATCAGTTGGTTTTCCTAACCATAATTTTGTATGATGAAGAATTAAGGGGTAATATCATATTTAAAAATTAATACAAAATTACCATACCTCGTATTTTGTTGTTGAAAGATGATGAGTCTCGAAAGTTGGACGTCGCAGAAGATGGACGTTGTTCTGTCAACGTTGGAGGAGATTACATTGTTGTTGGCGACGTTCTTCACAGGAAACTTCTTTCCTTTCTTACCCCGATTGTAAAGGAAGGAGACGTGTCATCGTTCTTCGGTGGAAACGATGTTCTTCATCGAGATAATAGTGTTCTTCCAACAAAGATTATGCCAAAGAAAACTAAAAATAAAATAATATCCTCCATATATTTTAATGATTCCATCCATTTCAAAAGAATTCATAACACCACAAATTAATTAATTAAGGCAATAATTAATCCTTATGTTGGCACCATTATGAGGGAAGGTGGAAAGGCTCCACCATAAAGTGGGGGTTCAAGAGTTAAAAAGGGGGGTTCAAGGGGAGTTGAGGAGTTTGATTCTTGTGTGGGCCCTAACACATAATATCCTCCTAAGGGAGGTTGTGTGGGGGGTGGGCCCCACCTCCATCTTCTCTTTGGAGAAATTAACCACCACCTAATTAAAAATTATGTCAGACATAATTTTTTATTTAATTTATTGAGAATCCCCAAAAAATTAACATCCACTCCTGATAAAATGAAACTGTGGTAAAGGTCTCTTTAAGAGAATACCGACACTGCAAGTTCATCGGTGTCCTCAGATTTCAATTTCGAGCACTGCTTCCTGCACGTATGTTTACTGAACGTACCCGAACAAAACTTCAGAAATTGATTCTGGGCACACCAGGCCTCGGAATCAGGCGCCGTCAGAAACTGAGGACTCGTAAAATTCCCATGTATTTTAAAAAAAAACAATTCCATAAGATTTACAGGTCTTTAAATGTGTGGTGAATGCAACAAGTTCATCACTTTCATCACTAAAAGATGCATTCTTTACCAATGATCAATCTATTATTGAGGTAGGTCATGTTTTTTCATGGATTTTTACCCCTTTTATTCACTGATAACAATGAATTTTATTATCTACTTTATTGTTCTATGATTATTTTTTCTTTGAAAGAGCCCAATTATTTATATTTTTTTCACCTAATTTTTCCCTTGTTTTTGAAATTTATGATCATTGGTTGGGGTTGTATCAACCAACAATGTTGTTCACTTTTTTCTTGTTCTTTATCCCCACTGTTCTTCATATTCTTCATCATTGATCCACGGGGTTAGTTATTCGACATTTCCAGACCAGATTCAAGCATGATGAAACCCCCAAATTTGTAGAGGATTCCTGAATGATATACTGATCAGTGTTTTTTCAGATAGATCGAGGTGTGTTGTGGGATGCAGGTGATAGAAGTAGGGATCATGACCTCTATATGGTGGTAAAAAATGTGACGAATCTCCCATGGATAATCAGAGTTCAGATTTTCATCCATCGGAGACTGGAAATTGATGATCAGAGGCTTCCCCGTTCAATTTTGGTGGACTTAAGGTGAAACAAATAGTGGTATAAGTGACAAAAATGGTGTATCTATAATCTTCATGAAGAGAGACTTAGGTTTCTACAAAATACTTGACTATATTTCATGTGACTTGGCAGAATACACATTGTGCAGTATAGGCTCTCACGATGTCTAGGGTTTTAGGTGATATAAAAATTCACACACCATGTGGCCAGTCCCACATGACGTGTGAACCTACTCAGGTAACCAATCCATGTGCCGAAAGTATGAGTTCAGGACCCTGTGTAAGTATACAAACCACGTACCCTGAGGGACACATCATGTAGTGGTACATGGATAACCAAGCAATATACTATGTGTACACACCCAAGACCCCGGGTGAGTATAAACTCCATGTGCCCCCATGTACACATTTTGTAGTGTAACATGGATGGAAAATCCATGTTCAGAGGAGGACATGCCTTGGTGTTTAGGAGGAGTAACACACTATGTGATCCCATATACATGATGCTTACTTTTATAAGAGACTTATACCTTATGTATCTCCTTTTTCAGGAATCATATTTGGGCCCGTGAGTAGCCTCTATTGAGAAGTGTTTATTATAGGACATTATGGTGTCCTTCGTTTTTGAATCAGATATATGACACAAGGTGTTACATGCATAAATCTTCCTTCAATTATTATTGGCTGATGGAAATTATTAGGTTTGATCATTAGAGAGATGGTGGGGTCGATACTCCTCTATTTTAATTGTGTGTGGGTCTACTATACTCTTTAAAAAGGTAAAGTTGATGCTCCCTCATACTATAGAGGGATTGGGTCCCTTATCTACAGAGTGGTACTCCCTCTTCATCAAGATCCGGTGGGGAGAGGGTCCTCTAATCGATCCAGTGATCCCTCAGCTATGGAGATCAATAGCGAGGAGAGACCCCCCACTCCAATTCTTTTGATGTTCCACATGGTGTAGGGAATCCGAGATACAACTTTTGGAGATTTAGACCGAACCATCATTCTTGGATATATGTGGAGATTAAGATACCCTTTCTCACTTCATTTGGGTTTATTTTGAGCATATCTATTATTGGATTTCCTTTACCCTCTTTCTTTATGAGTTGTGTTGATGGATGCTATTTATATTTCCCCCTTCTTGGTTTTTAGAGAATCCTAATGGGTATATATATACTCTCCCATGCATGGTATTTTCTCACATGTGTTGTGTCTTATGCAAACGACTGAGATATTAGTGGTGACTTTGGTGGACCCAGTTTCAGTGGAGCATAACAGTTATTAGTGTTGTCTGTGTTCAGTGGTTGGCCTTGGATATTGTGAGCTAGGATCTCTTCAGTATTTATCTCTTTCTAGTTTTTGTCATATTGGGACCTCATTTTTAGTTGGTTGTGTATTTTTCCCCTTTATACTTTTTGTGCTACACTACTGTACTTTGATGTATTTCATAGAGGTTTCTTTCATGGTTTACACTCTAGATGATTTTTTCTTTTATTATATCTCTACGTTGCTTCCTAGAATTGGTTGTGTTCATATGTACATGTAATTAGGATAAGGAATCCAATTTAAGTGATATGCCTATTTAGTTCTATTCATCAGCCCCTAGCCCATTGGAGGTGGGCTTGGGGTGTCACACTCAGCTTACCACTGCCCAGACAGGCCCTAGTGGGCCTGGTCATGATAGAGTGGTATAAAATCTTATTTTCCTTAGGTTGTGGTTTTAGATCCTTGTTTTTCTCTTGAGATATGGACCCTTGAATTTCTAGTTTAAACCTTACTTTTTAACCTTATGGATGTTCCCAAGGGAATGAGGAACATTTAGGGGGTGTCCAGGGATTGTTCGGAGCCTAGATCCCTAAATTTTGGAAGGAAGAGGTGGGCCACATAGTTTTCTTAAAACGTGAGGGTACTCTGGTGCACTACCAATGGCTACATGGACGTGCCTAGAATTAAAGAATGCCTACAGTAAGGTGCATTAGCTACACATAGTTTTTCCAAACAATTCACATATCCCAAACCCTTAGTGTCACTTAGGTAGTAAGGGTTCACAATTGGTACATGGTTTGGTCAAACTGTGAACCCTTAAAAAAGGGGTGAAATACCCATTTACCATACCTCCTTTTAGGTTTTAACCTCTTTGTCTCCCCCTCTCCATGCACATCAGGTCCTCACCTACAGTTGATCTCTCCCATGGTTCCAACCTAGGATTTGAGTTGGGTTCTTTGTCTATGATCTAATTCCTTCTTCATTGGTTACACTGGATAGCTAATAGTAATCTATCCACTCGTCTTCCTTATTTTCTCATTTTATCATTCCATATTCAGTGTTATTTTAATGCAAGCTATTATGCCCTATTTTTAGGGAAGTTGTCTATTTTTCTGATTTATTTTGTTATATCCCAAATTAAAGCACAACAAAATATGTGGATAGAACTACCAAGATAAGGTAGGTGGTATAGTACTTTTTCCCTAAAGTTGATTTGTTTTATAACATGAGAATTCATGATGCATGTCATACTTTCCATGAGTTTCCTTAAAATAATAAATTTCCTTAAACTGAATTGTTAGTTATGTTATAATTTACCCATATACCATTAAATATATATGGGGAATGACCCATATAGACCAGTTCCACCCCTTAAGGTGTGATCATGATTTTTCCATGACTAATGGTTAAATAAAATGTAAATGATTGTAATTAATCCTTTATATTATATTAAAAAATGAATGAATTTTATTATATAAATGTGGTATATGAGAATGGAATCCATAATTAAAAGTGATACTTAGGCATGGAATCCCACATATATGTTATAATCAGTCATGTAGACCCACATACAAGTGATACTTGAGCATGGTGTCCCATATTAACGTGATAGATGGGTAAGGAATCCCACATAATTATGATTTTTGTGTATGTCATCCCATAATCATGTGATATGCAGGAATGGAATCCCATGTACTTGTGATTATCAAGAAAGGCATCCCATATACATGTGATGTATGAGAATGTCATACCATGTACTTGTGATTCTCGGGCATGAAATCCCACATGATAATTAGTAATGGAGACCCATATGAATCATGACACCTCAAGCATGTCATCCCTTGAAATTATGTGAGACTTTTAAAACTATCCATGGATGCCAGAGTCACACTTTAGGTCCTAGATAACATTCGTATCTATATAGATGGTTATAAAATTCACTACATATATAGACCATAGATACATATATATATACACATATAGTCACATTTTCAAAGATCTCAAAACTTAGACCGAAGAAGGTAGTGTGAGTCTAGTGTCCTTTAGGAACCAAATACAACTCGTTTAAAATTTATATTTCTACTTACATTGTTATAAATGCACAGTTCTAATTTTATATAAAATAAATGAATTTACAAGAAACCATTAGTGTTGGACTAATAATTATATCTCACACCCTGTTCAGGATGAAAATTAGTACCCAAATAGATCTTATGGATGCAGGTAGGGACAAAGAGAAGCATTTAGCTTTGGATGCCTGATTTTACTATACTAGGATGGATCATGCAAGAAGAGAGCCGAGATTATACTCATGATTCTATTTGAGATATTTTTTGGACTTTTGTATTGTTGTATAGGATGTTGTATATTCATGTACATCTGTATCCCATGTATATCACCTTTTGATTCACATCATGACATGATCATCATTTTATGTGTGATATTGATTATATTTCCCCCTATTTATTTTATCTGGATGTTTATACTTGCATAGTTCATTAATTATACTATTTCTGCTGCTTACAATTATTATATACCACTATGATACACTCTGACTATGTGGGTATTGTCTCCCAACCATTCCATTATAGACCCTATCTGCTAGTTGTAAGCCTTTGGAATTTGGGGATGGATTCTTAAGGTCCTATGGCCAACTGGGTTTGGTTACTTATGATCGAACCTTGTCCAAGATGTCACAAAGTGATGTTAGAGATAGTTATTTTACCTTTTGTCTTACTATTTGTGTATTGGATAGAAGACTAGGAATGTGTTTAATTTTGGCAATGAGTTTGTTCCTGGGAGTATCTAACCCACATACATGGGAAATCCAAATTAACTGGGTTGGGATATTGCTATTTTGGTTTGTGCTTTTTACAATTATACTTATTTCTCCATTGGGTGACCTACATGAGTTGTTACGTTTTATATTATTGTGATTTTTATATTACCTTGGCTCGATGAGGCAAGGATGTATCCTCTCATTCATCATTATAGGTACTTGAGGATTCACATGTCATGCATATTCTATGCCATATTAATATTACTACGTGCATTACTTTCCACATGTTATTGGTGCCTTGATTGTTGTATTTGAAAATGTGCTAAAATTTCTTACATGGGAAAAATAATTGGATTAATTAAAGTGTATACATCAACCTAAATGGTGTTTTCCCTAACATCTTGATGGAATCACCTTAACTAACCAGTTATTCCATATCTGAGCTATGGACCATTGGTTCCATGGGATAAAATGTTAGATGTTTTTAATTTCATGAATGAAAATTTTAATTTATGAAGCATGTACTTATATAAATTGGTTATGGCAATTCATTTAATAAAATAATTTTATATTACCTGTTACATCATAATACCAGATTTAAGGGTTAGGTTGCAGTTACATGACATGATAATTGCAACTTATAAAGATTATGCCTTTATAACTTGGGAATATGGACTCCTCTAACTAGACCATGGTACATATATACATATGAATGAGTACAAATTTAAATGAATTCAAACTCTTAAATAAAATGGTTACCATTAAACGAGTATTCCAATTGCAATGTAAAGGGAGTTCTCCTTTATATGTTGCAATTCACACTCTATATACTTGGACCTCTGTTATTTTATGTGAGACCTTGACCCTAACCAAAACTAAGTAGCGGGAGGTCAGCATTATTTATTTTAATTCTTATAATTTCACTTCTCACCTAGACATGGCCTTAGGAGTAGGAAGAGTATCATGAATCATTTATATGAAGGCTATGCATCAGTCATATTTTGATATCTATGATCATAGCTATGTTAAATCTTATTTGAGGAATGCACTTTAAAATTGTAGAACTAGGCCACCATGAAACCCTCAAGTCGTAAACCAAGAAGGGGGAAAAAATATTTCTCCGAAGGTGGTGGGAATTGATCCACTGGAATTACCTCCAATAGTGACACTTGAGGCACCTCCTATTATCCCTAATCTATTCACTAATGCTCAGTTATGAGATGACTTCCTATGATTTATACAGTCTGTGTAAGGAGATCCATAACCTACCCCCACTATGATAGAGTTGACATAATGATTTCAATAGAAACATATTACTATCTTCATGGGGGATAGTAGACCCTAGGATACTAAGTTATAACTACATGCTATGCTATTGATATTCGAGCATCTGGAGATTCCTCTGAAGAGGAGGGTCAAGTTTACGACCTATATTCTTAATGATTCCTTGAAGTGTTGTTAGGTCATGATTACCTAGTCTAGTCATCATCAGGGTATGGTCTTGGTGGAATTCCAGATAGCCTTTTATGATTAGTTCTTTCTACAGACACTGAGAGTGGACCACTCTAGGTAATTTATGCATCTACAACTAGGAGCTATGTTTTTAGGGAATGTTCAACTCATTTCATCGAACTTCAATGCTTCAAATTGACACTTGTTGGTGATGATTTGAGTACATCAAGATGTTTTGAGTATGGTATCATATATTCCATTCTATCTTGAGAGAATGTTTTTTGATTGACTACCATTTTAGAGATAGTGAATCAGACGCCCATCACTGAGCGAAACCTGAGGAAAGATGATGGTGTGGGATAGAGAAGTTCTTTATTGAGATAGGGAAGTGGTTATTTGAGTGGAGAGAAGTGTCACTTAGAGTATACATGTGGGGGAAGAATTAGTCAGATGAAACCTACTAATAATTTCATAGTGTTTCACTAGTATAGGAAGCCAGAGTAAGAATCCATAGTTTCCTAGAGATCCTGTTGAATACTGTGGTTGTGGTAGGTTGGGGTATATTTAATGCTATTATAGGACTTGTACATATATGGATAGTGGGATAGGATCTGTATTAGACATTCCCTCAAGATAATGTACAATATCGCCTCACTAGGTAGGTAGTTATAGTTCAACTTTCCATTCAGGTTGAGGAGGTGGTCATGGCCGTGGTAGCCCGACTAGAGACATTCAGTGCCAGTAGAAAAAATTTTCTCAGGGTATCCTAATTGTATCTTAAGGATGTGGATCTGGATATATCTATTCCATGAATACTAATATCAAAAATAAGAGTGATGATCCTTTTATATTTAGAGGTACTATTCTAGTAGCCTCCACTTTAGTATTTTTTTATTTGATACAGGTGCTTCATATTCCTTCATATCAATGGAAATTATGGAAAGTTTGGGATTAGATATAGAGTACTTATATGGAATGATGAGTGTTGAAAAACCATTGGGGTTTTGACTAGGGAGTATACACAAGTACAAGGGGTTCCCCTTGAGATAGGTGGGTACCAATTCTAAAGGAACCTCTTTATCCTCGAGATTATGGGTTTCGACATCATATTCAGGATATACTGGTTAGTACCCTATCATGATCACATTTATTAATATCATAGAATTATGTCCTTTACATCATATAATGGTAGTTATTATACTCTAAAGGGTGAATTAGATGTCCAGGAGAGTTGATATGGACTGGATCATCTTGGTCTCGGTGGAGTGATAACCCATATATCTAGTCTTTTATGAGTGATCAGGGAACCCAACATATAGAATTCCCTCCTGTTGTGGATAATTTTAGGTATTTCTTCCCTGAATACTTTTTTGGAATACCTCATATGAGGTGGTTGGATTTCACCATTGAGTTAGTGCTAGGAGAATCACTGATATCCATTCCTCCTTATAGTATGACACCTACTGAGCTCCAAGGACTCAAGAAGCAGTTGGAGGATTTAGTAGCTAAGGGTTTTATATGAACCAGTACTTCACCACTGGGTTAAACTATCCTTTTCTCAAAAAAGTATGGAAATAAACTTATATTATTCATGGATTATCACTACTTGAACTAACTTATGATAAAGAACTGGTATCCCATTCCATGCATAAATAACCTATTTGACTAGCTCTGAGGAGTGAGGGTTTTCTCCAAGATTGACTTGAGGATGAGCTATAATCAAGTATGACTTATAATTTTAGAAATAACTCATACAAAAATTCATATAATGTATAATATTTATGATTATTTTTCTATACCATTCAATTTGATGAATGCACCTATTGTTTTCATGGCTCTAATAATTGGATTTTGCACCTGTATCTGGATTCATTTATGATAGTATTGATGGATGATATCTTGGTGTATTCTTGTAGTTGAAATGAACATTAAAAACATATTGATATCAAGATGAATATAATGAGATATCCCCAAATGTATTCTAATATCACTAAATTACAATTTTGGATCGACAAAGTATACTTACTGGGGCACATCATCTCAGAGTCAGGATTATCGGTTGACCTAGAGAAGGTGAGTGATGTAGTTTTCTTAGAGAATCCCAAGAATTTATTTGATGTATGGAGTTTATTGGGAATGGATGAATATAATAGAAATTTAATTCAGGACTTTTCATGCTTAGAAGAACCTCTCGTAGACTCGACTGAGAAGGGTGTGAAGTTCTTATGATCTGAAGTTTTCTAGGTAGCCTTTCAAGAGCTAAAAGGGAGACTGACTTCAGTGCCGATTATAACTCTTCAAAAACTATGTAGAATCTATATAGTTTATTTTTATGCATCAAGAATTGGTCTAAGAGTACTTTTGATGTAGAAAAATTTAGTCATGGCATACGAGCCCCATCGGTTGAGGCCATATTATATGAATTACTCAACACATGATCTCGAACTGGAAGTTGTAGTTCACTCCCTATGTTTTTGGAAGTACTATCTGTTGGGAGGAAATTTTATGGTGTACTTGGACAAAAAACGTCTCAAGTATATCTTTATGTAGCATGAATTAAATCTTAGGAATATAAGGTGGGTTGAATACCTATAATACTTCAATTTTGATCTTGCATATATTCCTAGGAATGGAAATTCAATTATTAATGCACTAATCTGGAAGACTCACACACAGGCTGTGTAGGAGGCCTATAACGAGTGGTAGTTGATGGACCTATTGTCTAAGATACACATTGAGGTCTATGAAGTTCATGGGTTTCCTATTCTTTCATCCTTAGTAGTTATGTATTATCTTTTAAAACAAGTGAATATGTGGTAGCTTTCTAATCCCAAAGGCTTTGCCTTAGGAGAGAGTGTTCCAGGAGAGGACCTGCTGCCTTGTTGGGTTATTGATGAGGATGAGGTCTTGTGCATTCATAGATTAATCTAGGTTCCTATAGACATATAGAAGGAGTTGATGAGGGATTATCAGACCTCTATTTAGGCATTACATACCAGTGTCACCAATATGTATTTTGAATTACATTAACAGTATTGGTGTCCAATGATGAAGAGGAAGATAGTGGGTTTTATCACCCAGTGTTCCACCTGTCAGCAGGTGAAGGCTTAACACTAGTGAAGAACAGATATTTTGCATCCATTTCCCATTTCCGAGTAGAAATGGGATTATTTCACCATGGAATTTAGTATGGATTTACATAGGTCACCTTGATGCAATGACGTGTATGAGTTATCATTGAATGGTCGGCCGAGGTCAACCACTTTATACCTATTAAATAGACATTTTATATGGATGATTTTGGGAGGATTTATATCCAAGAGATCATATAGCTTCATGGAGTTCCATATTCTATCATATCAGATAGGGATTCTTGGTTTACATCATGGTTCTGGCAGGGGTTTTCGAAATCTCTCGGTACACAGGTACTTATGAGAACAACCTTTCACCCTCAAACTAATGGGAAATATGAGCTGATGATTCATATTTTGGAGAACATGCTCTAAACATGTGTACTTGATTTTGGAAGATTTTGGGATAAACATATACCTATTACTGATTTTTCCTACAGTAATAGCTTTCAGTCAACTATACAGATGGATACATATGAGGCCCTATATTGTAGGCTATTCTGTTCACCCCAGTATTGGATAGAGGAAGGAGATGTAGTGCTATTGAGCCCTCATCTCATCAGGTGATGTCAGAGCAGGTGTAGCTTATCTAGAATCATATGGATAAAGCTCAATATAGAAATAAGTTTTATTCTGATGGATGTTGCCACCCTATAGATTTTTAGGTGGGGGAATCAGGTTTTCTTGTATGTTTTTCCAAGATTGGGTCATAAAATGATTCAGATACAAGGCAAGTTATCACCAAATTACATTGTGCCTTTCAAGATCATGGAGATATTTGGGATGGTATACTATCGGTTAGCCTTACCTCAGAGGTATCAATCCATAAATAAAATATTCTATGTATCTCAGCTTCAACATTAATTTTTAAACCATCTCATGATTTTTATCCTGAGGATGTTGAATTGGAAGACGATAATTCCTTAGAGAAGTAACACATCAAAATGATTGATCAAATAAAAAAGGATCTCTGAGGTAGGTTAGTTCCTCTAGTGTGGGTGATATGGCAGCACAACCATGAATATGATGAGACATGGGAGATAGAGGTTAATGTACATGCTTAGTGGTCAGATCTATTCCCATAAAATGCTTTACCACCCTTGTAAGGGAAACTAGAAGAAGAGTTTTTTAATGATGGGAGATTATGAGATATCAGTTTTTATCATGGGGTATAAAACCTTTAATTTATATTTTAAACCCTTAACTATATATGGGAAATGACCCCTATCGACTAGTGATACACCTTGATGTGTACTCATGGTTTTACCATGACTTATTAAATGTTTATATGGCCATACCACCTTCAATGTGGTCTTGGATTCATGATTAATTGAAATGACTACTTGAATTAAATGAAAGTGAGTGGTATGACCACATCACGTGAATTCTATGAAATTAGTGGACTAAGACCTTGGTTAAATAAAATTTAAATGGATATAATTCATACTTTTTATTATATTAAAGGATGACCTACCATTATTATATAAATATGATATACAGGAATGACATCCCTAATTAAAAGTGATACTCAGGCATGGAATCCCACATACACATGATACTCTAGCATATAGACGCACATACGAGTGAAACTCAGGTATGGAATCCAATATTCATGTGATATATGGTAATGGAGTCACATTTACTTGTGATTATTGGGCATCAAATCCCATATTCGTGTGATATACATGCATAACTCCCCATCTACTTATGATTCTCAGTTATTACATCCCATATACATGTGATTTATGGGCATGGAATCCCATGTGCTTGTGATTCTCAGGCATAAAATCCTAAAAACTTGTGATACTTGGCCATAAAGACCCATATTAATCATGAAACCTTGAGCATGGTCTCTCTTAACATTCTGTGAGACTTTTATATCTATCCATGGATGCTTGTGTCATGACTTAAGTCCTAGATAGTATTAATATATATATATATATATATATATATATATATGGATATCAACATAACTACATATATAGACCATATATATGAATATATATATATATATATATATATATACATATAGTCACTTATTCATAGATATCTCAGCTTAGGCCGGAGCATGTAGTATTAGCCTGGTGTCCTTTAGGAACCAAAGTTGACTTTTTTATAATTTATATTTCTACTTACAATGTTATAGATGCACACTAATAATTTTATATGCACCATCTTAAATAAACTAGACTCTGTTGGTTGTGGTTTACCAATTATGTATCACACCCAGTTCATGCCTGTAATTGTCACCGAAACAGATCTTATGGATACAAGTAAGTAAAAAGGAAATCATCTAGATTTGGATGCCTGATTTTACTAAAATAGGATAGATCACGATGACATTGGACCGATCTTATGCTCATGATGCTATCATAAATACTTTTTGGCATTTTTGTATTTTTTATATCATTTTGTATATGTATGAACCTTTGAATTTCATGTATATCCCATTTTTATTAGTATCATGACATGATCATCATTTTGTGCAATATATTAGATTTGTTTTTTCCTGTTTATTTTATCGAGATATTTATGCTTCCATAGTTCATTCGTTATCTTGTTTCCACTGCTTACTATTATTATATATTTCCACACTATACTCTTATCATGAGGGTATAGTCTTCCACAATACCATCATAGACCCTCGCTGCTAGTCGGTAGTCTTTGGAATATGAGGAGGTGTGCCTAGGGTCATGTGGCCAATCAAATTTGGTTACTTATGTGTGATCTATGTTCGTGATGTGACATGGTGTTTGGAGTTTGACTATATTATGAAAATTGTAATTGGAACTTAGGGAAATGGTCTCCAAGTGTCACTAGTTTGGATCTTAGGATAGGGAACCTAGCGGTGGTGTGGTGACCGACATATCCATACACTGGGAATTTAAATACCTGCTTATCAAATCGCCATGCTGATACACCAGTTGTAGGGAACCAATGGTACATGCATTATATAGTATTGGGTCTTTTGAACTTGATGTCCTTATTGAGCCATCTCCCTAGATATGATTATCTAACCATGGTATGTCTTATTGAATTTCAGGAATCTCCATGATAGAAGCCTTCTCGGATACAGATACAAGTTCATGACAATGATCAGTTTAGAAATGAGGCCTCAGTTCAGAGACCCACTAATAATTTACTTCCTCCAGGTGGGTAAAGATTAGTGCTATCACTTTTTGAGCAGTGCATAGATCCACCCCCAGTGGTTTAGGTGGATGATCTACTGCATGTTGGGCATCAAAATTCTCAAAAAGGTTAGGATTATGATTAAAATAGGCTTATCATGTTATACAAGTTCCAATGATATATAACTATAAGGTTTCACAGTGAGCCAGACCCTCAAGTAGTGGAGGATTGGTTCGAGGTGGTGGTCTGAGTTTTCAAGATTGTTTGGGCCCCATCTGATCATATGGTTATGCTTGTGATTAGTCCTCTTCTTGGAGTATCATGGAACTGGTGGAGTTTGATTACCCAAAATCATGATGATATGGTGTTATCATGTTTATATTTCTAGATGTTATTCCATGATGAGTATTACCCTTTGATTTTGCGCTTTGTGCAGATCCATGAGCTTCTCGAACTATAGTAGAGCGATATGTGAGTTGTGGGGTATTCCATGAGGTTTACCGACCTCACATGTTACTCTCTCTTCATGGTGAAAGATGGATACTTCCTATAATGAACTAGGATTTTTATACATCAATATTAAATATTCTTTTAGATGACTATTCAATACATTACACAAACAAATGCCTGAGGACCATAATAGTTTAGTGCCATTGGAAAGGTGGAACACAAACTTATAGTCTAGTGAAATATCTTCAATGTTTCCCACAAATATCTTCCCATTTAGTACCGCTACTTAAAACCTCTCTTGATAACCTATGTAAAGGAAACATAAGGAATGGGTGAGCTCAAATACTCAGTAAGGGTAAATATGAAAGATATCAATTTATTATCTTATAAAATAATAAGATAAGAAATATGGGTAAGTGAACATAATAATAACATATAAAGTTCATAACCAACTTTTCATGGATCATAAACATGATTCATGGTATAAAACATTAACATTTCAAAAATTCATGAATCATAAGAATGGAACTTCATCATAACTCAACCATGAAACAAAAGTTCATATCATAAATGTGTGTGTGGCATCCTAATAAATATATAAAACCATTTTATATGTCAAGGATAACAACCATGAATCTAATATAAGGCCTTATATCCTATTTCACCTAATAGATCAAGCACATCGATTTGTTTCCCATCACGGATCAAGCACATCGACTTATTTCCCATCACAGACCACTCACATCAACTTATTTCCCACCACGGATCAAGCACATCGATTTATTTCCCATAACTATGTCATGAGATATAATTCATTACCCAATTAATTAGAGGGAGATATAGGCCCCACCCTCTACTTAATGAAAACTATATATATGTGTTCCATATGACTATAAATCATTTATTATCTCAAAACCCATGGAAATAAATGAGTTTCATAAACACTTCATCATAACATAACTCATGTAAAATAAATAGGACTCATAATTATCATTCCATAATAAACACAAACCATTTATTGAAATAATAATAATGTAATACTTGGGTCATATCTCCAGTAAATCATAAGTAATATCAAATCGTGTTATCTTAGATGAAAAATTATTTTTGAATTATCACTTGAAATAATTCTTGAGGAAAATATCCTCTCTTTTATGAAATATTTTTTTAAAGAGCCAAAAAATTATAAAGAAAATTTTTTTATTTAAAAATAAATTGATAATATTGTAAGATAATATTAAAATCATTAAGTTTTTTTGATGGTATATTATTCCATTCATACTTTATAAGTTAAAAAAACATCCCTTTTATATATTTTTGTTGGTAAAGTCACAAAGAGACTTGTTTAGAAAATGAAAAAAATATTCTTTTCAATCCATTTATTAAAAAGTCAAACATAAGTAAAAATAAATCTAAATATTCATAGGATAATAGTAAAAACCATTTTTAAAACCTTTTCAGAAAAAATGGATGTGAAACTTAAATATTCCCTTACAACTAAAATGAAACACTTAGGAATATTAATGAGATTGTGAAATAAACGCTTACCACTTTATAATCAGTAGAATCATATGTACCATGAAATAAATAAAATTATATGTATATATCTTCATAATAATACTCATAAAATACATCCTTGTGCATTATATACACCATATAAAAGAAACAAGTTGTGTACAAATCATGTGTCCCACAAAAATAAAAGTGAGAAAAAAATCCCTTACCTCAAGTATCACCTTTTCTTGTTCATGTTAAAACCTAATATATAATAAATATGAATTTATTATAAATATATTTAATAACCATATATAAATAATACCATTTATTATTTTTTTATAACATCTTATCACCCGTTTATTAATAATTTAAAATGACTATTCTAGGTGATATCTGCTTCGTTTTCTAAGCATATTTTAGTTTGGCAGTCCCAGTAATTATAATTTTATCATGGTTTAATCATTTATAGAATCATTATTATGTTATATATATATCATATATATTAATAAAATTCATTCTTGTTACCACCCATGTGAAATATATATGAAAAATTAATCACATCATATCACGGAGATGGTAAACCATACATATTCATGAGCAGTGTTATCATTTCCCAAAAGTTTTGGTGGTAAAAAGGTAATATGATATTATCATTCCATAAGAATAATTATTTTAAAAATATAATATATAAAAATTAAACCCATCATAATTTCCACTCATAAAAGATGGTGATGGAAAATGAATTGTATCACTACGTGGAGACGGTAAGCCGTACGTATGCACAAGCAATACTTTCACTTCATGTTCTAAGGTAAATGGGATGTATAGTGGTGTGTGAATAATCATAATAACATTTAAGAATATTTAGAATGATTAATTTAATATATTATTATATATATCATATATTTAGAGTAGGTATAAAAGAGTAGAAAAAGAGACTGACCAGTTAGAGCGATTACATCTTCTTTGAAAAAGATCTTTTAGATATCCTCTAAAGGATTCTAGAGTTGGTATTTTGGGAAGACCATAAAATATAGAATGATTATATGTAAGTTTATAAGGGATTTCATTTCATATTTTGGTCAATATATAAGACTCAATTTGGTGAAATGATATGAGGTAGGAGGTGTATTTTTATAATGAAGGTGAGGGTCTCTTTTGGAATTTCTCAAAAGATTAAATTATAATAAATAAAATATCAATAAAAATACCCCCAAATGGAAATAAATTACAATATAATGTGGTATATGGTGTTAATTAAATCAACCAAAAATATTTTAGACAATTTTTGTTGAAATTTTTAACGTTATCTTTTTTATTAGCCTGTAGTTAACCTATTTTAAATTTAACTACAACAAAAAAATTTTCAATATTGAAAGGGTGAGGTTTTTTACTTATAAGGTTTAAATTGAAACTTAAATGGTAAATTTATTATATTTTAGACTATACTTTATCACCCTTTTCTTTACTTAATATTTTCATGATTTTTAACTAATTTAATAAAATATTATTTTCATAAAATATCATTAGTGTCAATATTTACACTATTCATTATATTGAATTTAAGAAAATAAATACACAAAGATAAATTCTAAAAAATTAATTTAATACACCCCTAATATATCATATTCACCTATAATTTTTTTGGATAACCTTAATTATTTAAAATTATATTTATTTGAATATTGTTAATATCACTTAATTGAGTTTTTCATTAATTGAATAATTAGTACATAATCATTATGTAATTATTTATATTAATTATATATTCACTAAAAATTTAAAATAAATTTCTATGATTTATATAATAATTTTATATTTCATAATAATATCTTCTATTTAACTTCATATTAAAAATATTAGACTTATTAAAAGTACGAGTGTGACATTTTTTCACTATATTTGATTTTAAAAATATCCAAGTAATTTTAATGAACAAGTGTCCATTAAATTATTCAATTTTTAACCTTATGTGTTAAGGGTTGTATATACAAAAACATTTGGGTACTTTTTAGTGTAATTTTATAATGTTTATAATATTATTTTAACCCTTAATTTCCCGATTTTCTCTTAACTATGGAAATAAAAATTATTACAGTCACTATTCAGATTGTCCAGAAATAAAAGGGACCTATTTAATAAATTTAGAAATTATAATTAAAAATATATAATCCATTTTTCAAAATTCAAAACATATAATTGGATATAATTAATTTAAAGTTAATCTCACTGACGGAATGAGAAAACAAGTTTTTAAAGAAAAAATGTTCAAAAGATTGAAATGTTTTTATATCCAATTTCAAAGTGAGAAATATTTTAATGAAATAAATTGGATCAAATGATATAAAATTGATCTAATTATTCTTTAAAACCAATGAAAAATATAATTTAACACCAGAAATTATTTACATGAAATAGTTGTTTTCAATTAAAACTCAGTATTTTTTACTATTCATGAAAACATGAAACTTATCAAACAAATGCCAAAAATTCAACCAAAGTAAATTTTGATATCCCTATTTCAAAGAAAAAGTTTATTTTTTTCAAATATAATTTATAAGTTTCAAAATTTAGTTTTGAAACAAGTGCACGATTGGAAGATGATAAAACCGCTTTTAGAAAAAAAAAAATACAATTTTAAGCATAAAAATGGATTTTTTATATCTAGAAAAAAAAGATGAATTTTAAAAATTATATTTGATACTATATATATATATATTTCATTAATAAAATCCAAAAATAGTTATTGTTTTATTTATTGGCGCAAAATTAAATATTTTTTTGGAACAAATATTTCATTTTATACTCAAAAGGGTTTAAATTTTCATTAATATTTAATTGGTCACTAAATAATTAATTATATATACATGTGTAAACCATATTTTTATAATTCAGTTAATCCTATTTAAACACTCCATTCTAATAGCTATATATAATATTCTTTTTTAAATAATTACAATAATAAAATGATGTTTCGTAGAAACTTAGTGTTGCGTGTAACACAAGATAAGTTGGTTTTACATTTAGTGATAGATTAACTTGGTGTAGCATAGAATGCAAGGTATCAAAGAAATACAATTATTTAAAAAAAATTAATTTCATAAAAATCTTGGGGTGTTACACTCCCAAACATTGATGTTTGAGTAGGTATTTTGTAGCAAATCCTTAATAGTGTGGTCTCCTTATGTATTACTACTTATAATAGAGTGCTGGAGAAGGACTTGGTGATAGAGAAATTCCTTAGAAATGGACACCAGGTAGAGAGATATGGCAGTGGTCATCATTAGGTTGAGTTTTTTTTCTATTGTTAGCAGGCATCAGTCATCATGGTCTCGATGTAGGAGGTATACTCATGCCTGGAATTGGACACAAAAATATTCACCCAATGGTTAACATAGAGGATCCGATCATCTTAGAGAGGGGTGATGTTATTATTAAGAAATTCAAGGTCACATGAATCATGGTTTCCTGACTCCCTATGCTCTAGAGGGTGGAAAATAAGTGGATGGACCCCCACAATAGATGAATCATCGTGATTAGGGATCTCCCAAGCATAGATAGGGTATCCTCCAATAAAGCGGTGCTGATAGATGGGTATGTGGAGATCTAGAGGGGGGAGATAAAAGTGTAGGATGATGCCATATTCTACTCCCACCACCACTACCACCACCAGGTAGCCCATTCCAGGCTTAGAGGGATGGTGGTCGAGGTATTGGGTATTTGTAGGTGATAGAGAGATATGATCATGATGCTCATGAGATTATTTGAGGAATATTATATGTCTTATCTACTTTATCACTTGTACTTATAAATATAAGAGTGAGTCAATAATATATCTACACATCCCTTGTGTGAGATATAAAACTTGAAATTGATTATTTATCCTAATAACTATGACAAGAGGTTTATACAGGGAGATATTGTTCTATATCACACATCTGATGATAATTCAAGTTGGCACTCAGTGGAGAGAGTTTCCCATGGGACCACTTAGTCATTACAATAAAACCTTATAATTTTATCCTGAGAATAGAATCGCTATCCATGATGTGTGCCCAAATTGACTGTCATTATAGGAGATTTATATTCCTTTATATAGATGGGACCAAATTCTATTTCATGGGAAAAATAGATCTTATGGCTGAGAGTGTGAGTATTATGATCAGGAAGCTACAACTTATCACCCATTAGTTGCAAGTTTAGCCCTTGGTGTAGTGATTTCTTCAAGAATGACTTCTAGATCTAGTGGAAGATTATATTTTAATATTCCCTAAAGATGTTCTGAGACTACCTCTAAGGCATGATATTTATTTCTACATTGAATTTCAACTTGGGACCACCCCAATATCTTCAACGGAACATCAGATTTCCACTACTTAGATTTATAAGCTGAGGGTGTAGTTTAAAAACCTTCAAAATGGGGTTTCATCATACCCAGTGTGTCCCATTAGGTGGATCTAGTTTTTTTCATGAAAGAGGTTAATTGCAGTTTTAGGTAATGTGTTAAATGGAATATCCTGAATTAGGTAATGATTAAAAACAAGTACCCCTTGTTGAGGATTGATGAGATCTTAGACCAGTTGAAAGGTGAGAGTTATTATTCAAAGATCAATATCTGGCCTGACTAACATTAGTTGAGGGTTATCAAGGATGATATTATGAAGATGACATTCTGATATCGTTGAAAAAACTACGAGTTCCTGGTGATTCATTTAGCTATAACTAATACCCTCACCATGTTCATGGATCTTATATACTGGATCATCCAGCTATACTTTTACTGATTCATAGTGGTCTTTATTGATTCCATTCTGGTGTACTCCGTGTTAGAGGAGGAGAAGGCAGAGAATTTGAGGATGGTCTTAGAATTACTCTTGGAGTACTAGCTATATGTTAATTTCTCAAAGTATCAATTTTGGATTCTTGAGGTTCCCTTCTTAGTGCAAGTTGTCTTTGAGCATGGTGTAGATATGGATTATATAAATATTGATGTAGTTTTTTATTGATAACCACCCAAGAGCATGTCATAGGTATAAAGTTTTCTCAGTTTTGTGGGGTATTATCAGAGGTTAATGGAATAATTTTTCAGGATAACTACACCTCTGACTTCCTTAATAAGGAAATGGTTGCTGTTCACTTGGACTGAGTAGTTTTTGGGACCCTTTAGGGAGCCGAGGCATAGGTTGACATGTGATCAAGTTTTAAGGAAACCAAAGGAGAGTTCTAAGTATGTGGTCTTTTGTAATGTCTGTAAAGTTGTTATTGGTTTCATGTTGATGTATTGGAAGAAAATTATCACTTATGGGTTGAGGTAGTTGAGACCCCATGAAAAGAATTATGTGACCCACAACTTAGATTTGGTTATGGTAGTAATCACCCTAAAGATGTGGAGACATTATCTTCTGGGTGAGAATTTCACCATTTACTCATATGACTCGAGTATTAGGTAGATAGAGGCATTGATTGATGTTCCTATAGGACTATGAATTCAATACAGTATATAATCTAGGGAAGAAAAACATGGTGGAAATTTCCCTTAGTAGGAAATCCCATTATCACTTGGTGGAGGAGTCCGAGCAGTTGGCTTCACTACAACTAACCTTGGTAGAGGAGAGGGGTGAAACTTATATTCAGTCGATCATGGTGACTCCATAAACTCTTCATAACTTCATAGAGGCACATCTGGGAGACATCAACTATGAGGTTCTATGTGGAAATACAACCTTATGAGATGCACCGTATGATTTTTGTTGTTGGAGGAGAGCACATTATTCTTTTCCAGGGGTAGATGGTGGTTTCGATCAAATTATGAAAGAAGTTTTTGAGGGAGTTACATAATCCCCCCCTTGGATATACATCTAGGTGTGGTGAATATGTATAAGGAACTTTGGTTGTTTTGGTGGGATTTCATGAAGTGAAGCATTACTGAGTTTGTTTCTTAGTGTCTCACATGTCAACAGATAAAGGCTGAACATATGGTTCCATCATTTTTGAATCAACCACTTGAGATACTAAGATGGAAGTTGGATTAAATATAAATGGATTTTATTATGGGGATTCCAAGGATATAGAGAGGTCAAAATGCTATATGGGTGATTGTTAACTGACTTATCAATTCAACACACTTTTTTTGCAATCAATGATTATATTTTAGAGAAGTTGTATGTGTGTGAGATCGCACAATTTCATGGGGTACCAACGATGATCATCTCTAACTATGAAGATCGGTTCACACCATAGTTTTCAAGAGGTTTTCAAGAGTATTTTTATACCCAATTATAGATGATCACAACATTTCACCCCCAGATGGATGGCCAGGACAGAGTGGACCCTCCAAATTTTAAAGGACATGTTAAGAGCTTGTGTGTTCGACTTCAGGTGGAGTTTATAGAATCAGTTAGCATTGGTGGATTTTTCATATACTAACATGTACCACTCCACTATCAACATTTCACTTTTCAAGTACTTGTATGGGAGACTCTACATGTTACCCTTATGATGGACTGAGATTAGTGAGTTAACTCTTGTTGAGCCAGAGCTACGACATAGAAGGTTTAGGTGATTTGTGAGTGTATGAGGATATACCAGAGGTGACATAAATCTTATGCGGATCGATGTCATAGGAATTTGGAGTTCAAGTAGGAAGACCATTTTTTCCAGATTGTCTCCCCATAATAAGGATTGCAGAGATTTATCCAGGGAATAAAGCTATCCTTAAGGGTTTTCAAGTCATTCTAGATCATATGTGTAACACCCGAGACTTTTATGAGATTTTTTTTATGTATTATGTTATACGCAATACCAAATGAATCTTTCACAACACACAATTCAGACTTGGCTTGCATTACACGCAATCGCGACCTTCCTCGATAGCGTGTGTAGTACGCAATACCGGGTTTCACGAAACAACGATATATTATTATGAACTAGATGTTATGAATTGTATTAACTAAATTTTGAATTTTATTATTCATCTTACACATTTTCAAGAATATGGTAAGAGAACAAAATAAAATTTTTAGGTAAAATAAGTATTTTTCAAAAAATGCAGTTTTGCCGCCTTTTGATGGTGCACCCACATTAAATATGGTTTTTGACATGATTATAAGTTCAATTTGACAAAATAAAATTCTTATTTTGAATCAGGGTATAAAAATTTACTTTGGATAAATTTTTGATATTTTTCTGATAACTTTCATATTTTGATGAATAGTAAAAATACGCTAATTTTTAATTAAAAACAACTTTTTTCATTGAAATAATTTATATGGTTAAATTATAATATTTAATGGTTTTAAAGTATAAATAGAATATATTTTCACCATTTAATATAATTTATTTCATTAGCATTAATTTCACATTGAATTCATAGGTAAAAACATTTCAATCTTTGACAATGTTTTAACTTCTAAAACCCATTTTCTTAACAACGAGATTTATTTTAAATTAATTACTGCAACTTATATTTTTTGAATTTTTAAAAATAGATTCCATATTTATAATCAGTGGGTCTAAATTATTTTAATAGGCTACTTTTTATTTTTGGACATTATGAATAGTAACTACGGTAAATTTTATTTACCATAGTTAAAGGTAAATCGGGTAATTAAGGGTAAATATAAGATTATAAAATTACTCTAACTCCAGCCAAAATCCTATTGGATGACTAAAGGTAGACCAATATCACCTAAGGGTAAGATTAGATTCATTTAATGGACTTTTTCACATGAAAATAATTTAATTATTATTAAAACCAAAGAATGTGACAACATGTCACTTTCTTAAATCTTATAAGTATAATAATTTTAATTTAGTGATAAACTTAATGAAACTTAGAACATGAATAGTCTCTAGAAAGATAATACAATTATATACATCATAGGAATTTATTTAGAATTTTTAGGGATTAAATAATTATCATTAATTATGACACAATAGTGATGTTGAAATTATTTTGTTAATTAAAATATCAAATAAATGGTATTACAAATATTAAAATAAATATTATATGAACTATTTAATGTGCTCCAATAATTTTCTAGATACATATGACATTTTATGAATCTATTAAATCTTTTAGTTAGAACATATCTTCTGTATATATTTTATTTAAATTCAAATAAATGAATAGTGTCCAAATTGACACTATTGTTATTTTATAAAAATAACATATTATAAAATTGTTTAAAAATCACAAAAATATTTAAAAATTATAAATTAAAATTTATATGGTCTAAAATGTCATAAAGTGTCAAATTATGGAAAATTAACAACACATATGTAATTATTTATAGTAATTTAAAATTTAGAGTATTATTACCACAAATAAAATTAAATTGATAAATAAGGATAAATCAAGTTGATAATGTTTAAAATAAATTCCTAACATGTCTAAATTTTATTGGTTGATGATATTACTACCCTAGATCATTTAATATTCGTATATGAGTCATTTTGAAAGTTTTTAAGTAGGGTTGGTATTTAATATAATCTAATATTTCTTATATTTCCAAAGGTGCCCCTCTCCTCCCTTATAAAAGGGCACCTCCTCCCTCTCTTCCCCACACAAATTTGGGCCTTCAATATCGTCCAATACCTGACCATTTAACTTCCCAACTTCCCTAGAAACATCATAGAGGTCCTGGGCTTCTTTAAAGACCAATTGTAGTGCCCTAAGAGGAGGTCTCAAAGAGGCGCTTCAAAGAAGTGGTAATGTCTGTTACCGATTCTTTCAAATTTATTTCTTCTTCCAATTCTTCTTATTTTGTTGTTTCATTATGAATTAATAACATCAGTATCACTCATATATGGATATGTTATTATAAGTATTAAACAACCCTATTTCACCATCTATCCATCCTACGGAAAATGAAATCACTGCGCGTGCGTACGTACGGAATACCGTCTCGACGCTGTGGTGTAATATATTTTACATAACCACCTTACTTGTATGGGTATAATTGTGAAAATAAATAACTATATATGATTATTTTAAAGTGTTATTGATTCTGAAATAGTATAAATACACTCCAATACAATTCCACGATCATGGGAACGATATCATCGCTCGTGCGTACGTACGAAATACCGTCTCCATGATGTGATGCGATTCGTTCTACATGATCTTTATTGCATAATGATTATATAAATGAATTTAATGAATAAATATGATATATATTACACTAATACCATTATTAAAAGGAGGTATCTATAACCTAAAGAGAATAATAAGAATTTATTCGACAAAACACACATAAGAACAAAAAGTAATAAACACCCGAATAACAAGTAGTAATGAAATATTACTAATAATAATCTATGAATATGACCATATATGATATCATAACAATAAGTATGATTATGTAATAAGTAAATAACATTATTTAAATCATTATACAGGAGGTTCAGACACTTACGAAGCAAATCGGACCTAAGGTAAGGGAAAATATCACAATCTCATTTTTATCTGAGATTGTTTATACTTTGGTATTTACTGGGGTGTATTTTATCATCCAAATACATGTTACCTCAATATGTAATATTGTTTCCATTCACCAAAAATTTTTTAAATCCAATTTTACCCTTCTGTGAGTTTTCAGTAAAGGATATGAAAGGAATATTTTGTCATTTTTCGTACGAGGTACTTTTTGACTTTTCCGATAAAAGTACGAGAAGAATATTTTTTTAACTTATACGACATGAATGGATTTTTAAATCATTATTTACAAGAAGCTTCATTTATAAGTTTTCATGTTTATTTTTAATCAACTTCTTTTAGTTTAAAATTTTATGACATGTTAAGAAAGGAAATTTTTTTTGAAGTAGAAAGGATATTTTCCTCAAGAATGAAGTTCAAGTGTTTTATCAAAATTATTCTCCATCTAAGATAATACAGGGTTCTGTTTCTATCCTTATTATTACATTGATTTGATTATGTTGTGATGGAATTATTTTTATGAATTCATTTATCTTATATGAATTGTTTTATGATGTCACGATGTTTAAGAATCCCATTTTTATTACATGGGTTATGCAATGATGTATGATTTATGATTTTGTGGCACACATAAAAATGGTATCATTATGAGATGGGTGGGAAATATATCTCCCTCCAATGCATTGGGTAAATATTTTATATCTCATGAGATAGACATGGCTGGAAGGGAAGGTTAAACCGGTTCAGTAAAACAGGACTGAAACGAGGAGTGAACTCGGTTCATAAATGGAATTTGTCCACTAAGGTAGTCTTGACAATGAGTCTTGACTAATAAGAAATTATTCACTATGATTATGTGTGTATGACACAAAGTTTCATGTTTTAAGTTATGATTATTGGGATTACATTTCACTCCCATGATTTATCCCATGTTATGAAATTATGATCTCTTTTGCAGGGTAAGATTTCCAAAATGTTATGTTCTTATGAATTTTATGTGATTGATATTTATTTTGTTTACCCTTACTGAGCATTTGAGCTCACCCTTTTGTATGTTTTCTTTCCCCAGGTCAAGAAGAAGGGTATTAAGTAAGATATGCCAAAAAGAGACTCTAGATACTTTAGAGAAGTTGTATGTGTGTGAGATCACCCAATTTCATGGGGTACCCACGATGATCATCTCTAACTATGATGATCGGTTCACACCATAGTTTTCAAGAGGTTTTCAAGAGTATTTTTATACCCCATTATGGCTGAGCACAACATTTCACCCCCAGATGGATGGCCAGGACAGAGTGGACCCTCCAAATTTTAAAGGACATGTTAAGAGCTTGTGTGTTCGACTTCAGGTGGAGTTGATAGGATCACTTAGCATTGGTGGAGTTTTAATATACTAACATGTACCACTACACTATCAACATTTCACTTTTCAAGTACTTGTATGGGAGACTCTACATGTTACCCTTATGATGAACTGAGATTAGTGAGTTAACTCTTGTTGAGCCAGAGCTACGACATAGAAGGTTTAGGTGATTTGTGAGTGTATGAGGATATCCCAGAGGTGACATAAATCTTATGCGGATCGATGTCATAGGAATTTGGAGTTCAAGTAGGAAGACCATTTTTTCCAGATTGTCTCCCCATAATAAGGATTGTAGAGATTTATCCAGCGAATAAAGCTATCCTTAAGGTTTTTCAAGTAATTCTAGATCCTATGTGTAACACCCGAGAATTCTATGAGAAATTATTTTTATGTCTTATGTTATACGCAACACCAAAGGAATCTTTCACAACACACAATACGGACTTGGCTTGCATTACACGCAATCACGACCTTTCTCGATAGCGTGTGTTGTACGCAATACCGGGTTTCACTAAACAATGATATATTATTATGAACTAGCAGTTATGAATAGTATTAAATAAATTTTGAATTTTATTATTCATCTTACACTTTTTCTAGAACATGGTAAGAGAACAAAATAATTTTTTTGGGTAAAATAAGTATTTTTAAAAAAATGCAGTTTTGCCGCCTTTTGATGGCACACCCACATTAAATCTGGTTTTTGACATGATTATAAGCTAAATTTGACAAAAATAAAATTCTTCTTTTGAATCAAGGTATAAAAATTTACTTTGGGTAAATTTTTGATATTTTTCTGATAACTTTCATATTTTGATGAATAGTAAAAATACGCTAATTTTTAATTAAAAAAAACTTTTTTCATTGAGATAATTTATATGGTTAAATTATAATATTGAATGGTTTTAAAGTATAAATAGAATATATTTTTACCATTTAATATAATGTATATCATTAGCATTAATTTCACATTGAATTCATAGGTAAAAACATTTCAATCTTTGGAAATGTTTTAACTTCTAAAACCCATTTTCTTAACAACGATATTTATTTTAAATTAAGTACTACAAATTATATGTTTTGAATTTTGAAAAATTGATTCCAAATTTGGAATCAGTGGGTCCAAATTATTTTAATAGGATACTTTTTATTTTTGGGCATTATGAATAGTAACTATGGTAAATTTTAGTTACCATAGTTAAAGGTAAATTTGGTAATTAAGGGTAAATATAAGATTATAAAATTACCCTAACACCTGCCAAAATCCTATTGGATGACTAAAAGTATACCCATATCACCTAAGGTTTGGATTAGATTCATTTAATGGACTTTTGTTTTTGAAAATAATTTAATTATTATTAAAACCAAAGAATGTGACAACATGTCACCTTCTTAAATTTTATAAGTATAATAATTTTAATTTAGTGATAAACTTAAGGAAACTTCGAACATGAATATTCTCCAGAAATTAAATACAATTATCTACATTATAGTAATTTATTTAGAAATTTTAGGGATTAAATAATTATCATTAATTATGACACAATAGTGATGTTGAAATTATTTTATTAATTAAAATATCAAATAAATGGTTCTAAAAATATTAAAATAAATATTATATGAACTATTTAATGTGATCCACTAATTTTCTGGATACATATTCCATTTTATGAATCTATTAAAGCTTTTAGTTATAACATATCTTCTGTATACATTTTATTTAAATTCAAATAATTGAATAGTGTCAAAATTGCCACTATTGTTATTTTATAAAAATAACATATTATAATTTTTTTCAAAAATCACAAAAATATTTAAAAATTATAAATTAAAATTTATATGGTCGAAAATGTCATAAAGTGTCAAATTATGGAAAATTAACAACACATATGTATTTAGTTATAATAATTTAAAATTTAGAGTATTATTACCACAGATAAAATTAAATTTATAAATAAGGATAAATCAAGTTGATAATGTTTAAAATAAATTCCTAACATGTATAAATTTTATTTTTTGATGATATTACAGCCCTATCTCATTTAATATTTAGATATGAGTCATTTTGTAAGTTTTTAAGTGGGTTTGGGATTTAATATAAACTAATATTTCTTATATTTCCAAAGGTGCCCCTCTCCTCCCTTATAAAAGGGCACCTACTCCCTCTCCTCCTCACACCAATTTGAGCCTTGAAGCTCGGCCAATCCCTGCCCATTTCACTTCCCCACTTCCCTAGAAACATCCTAGAGGTCCTGGTCTTCTTTAAAGACCAATTGTAGTTCCCTAAGAGGAGGTCTCAAAGAGGCGCTTCAAAGAAGAGGTAATGTCCGTTACTGATTCTTTCAACTTTATTTCTTCTTCCAATTCTTCTTATTTAGTTGTTTCATTATGAATTAATAACATCAGTATCACTAATATACTGATATTTTATTATAAGTATGAAACAACCCTATTTGACCATCTATCCATCCTACGAAAAACGAAATCACCGCGCGTGCGTACGTACAGAATACCGTCTCCACGCTGTGGTGTAATCTATTTTCCGTCACCACCTTACTTGGATGGGTATAATTGTGCAAATAAATAACTATATATGATTATTTTAAAGTGGTATTTATTCTGAAATATTATACATACACACCAATACAATTCCACGATCATGGGAACGATATAATCGCTCGTGCGTACGTACGGAATACCGTCTCCACGATGTGATGTGATTCGTTCTACATGATCTTCATTGAATAATGATTATATAAATGAATTGAATGAATAAATATGATATATAGTACACTAATAACATTCTTTAAAGGAGGTATCTATAAACTAAAGAGAAGAATAAGAATTTATTCGACAAAACACGCATAAGAACAAAAAGTAATAAACACCCGAATAACGAGTAGTAATGAAATATTACTAATAAGAAGCTATGAATATGAACATATATGATATCATAATAATAAGTATGATTCTGGAATAAGTCAATAACATTATTTATATCATTATACATGAGGTTCAGACACTTACAAAGAAAATCGGACCTAAGGTAATGGAAAATATCACAATCTGATTTTTATCCGAGATTGTTTATACTTTGGTATTTAATGGGGTGTATTTTATCATCCACATCCATGTTCCCTAAATATGTAATATTTTTTCCATTCACCTAAAATTTTTTAAATCCAATTTTACCCTTTGGTTAGTTTTTAGTAAAGGATATGAAAGGAATCTTTTGTCATTTTTCATACGAGGTACTTTTTGCCTTTTCCGACAAAAGTACGAGAAGAATGTTTTTTAACTTATACGACATGAATGGATTTTTAAATAATTATTTACAATAAGCTTAATTTACAAGTTTTAATGTTTATTTTTAATCAAATTCTTTTAGTTTAAAATTGTATGACATGTTTAGAAAGGAAAAATGTTTTTGAAGTAGAAAGGATATTTTCCTCAAGAATGGAGTTCAAGTGTTTTATCAAAATTATTCTCCATCTAAGATAATATAGGGTTATGTTTCTATACCTATTATTACATTGATTTGATTATGTTGTGATGGAATTATTTTTATGAATTAATTTATCTTATATGAATTGTTTTATGATGTCACGATGTTTAAGAATCCCGTTTTTATTACATGGGTTATGCAATGATGTATGATTTATGATTTTGTGGCACACATAAGAATGGTATCATTATGAGATGGGTGGGACCTATATCTCCCTCCAATGCATTGGGTAAATATTTTATATCTCACGAGATAGACATGGCTGGAATGGCAGGTTAAACTGGTTCAGTAAAACAGGACTGAAATGAGGAGTGAACTCGGTTCAGAAATGGAATTTGTCCACTAAGATAGTCTTGGAAATGAGTCTTGACTAGTAAGAAATGATTCTCTATGATTATGGGTGTATGCCACAAAGTTTCATGTTTTAAGTTATGATTATTGGGATTACATTTCACTACCATGATTTATCCCATGTTCTGAAATTATGATCTCTTTTGCAGGGTAAGATTTCCAAAATGTTATGTTCTTATGAATTTGATGTTATTGATATTTCTTTTGTTTACCCTTACTGAGCATTTGAGCTCACCCTTTTGTATGTTTTCTTTCCCCAGGTCAGGAAGAAGGGTATTAAGTAAGATATTCCAAAAAGGGACTATAGATATGATGAAATAAATGGGAGACATTGTAGATGCTTTATGAACCAGTTGTTTATGTTTCCCAGTTTCTAAAGACACTATACCTATATGGTCCTTTCATGGTTTTGTTATATGTTGTAATAAGTATGATTCAATTTGGAAGTATTAACCATGTATGTAAAGTAAGGGTCACTATACTATGTAGGGTTGGATATGTTTCTTACCTATTGGCCTTAACCCATCATTTAGACCAAGTGCATAACATCTTCATTGTTTCACAGCTGAGAAAATATATGCTTGACATGATACATTTTATTGAATAGGGATATCTAGAAATCATGGTTGAATCCACTTTCATAGAGTTTCTAATGGAGAACGAGGATTTACAAGAGAGGATCCTATGTGGACATACCATTACTCTGTTCTGAGTGCTTTGGCAGTATGAGAGCATGCAAGAGAGCTCTTGGGAACATGAGATTCAGATGAAGACCCAGTTTCCCCACCTTTTTGTTGAGCTTGTGCTTTTGGGGGATAAAATCCTTGGAGGGGAGAATGTAATGAATCCAGTTTTTGTAGTTTGATCCTTTGAATATTTCAATATATATATTTGGATTTTTACTTAGAGTCAGTGCTGTGTTTGGGTGTTATGAGACCTTAGAATTAATATATTTAAAATATTAATATATATTAAATCATTTAAGTGCATATTTTTAGTATAAATTGTTTCCCCGTTAATCAAGACCTCATATGGGAAATATGAGTCCACAATTGTTTCCAAAACATGGGGTTTGCCCTTGGTTTGAAAAAATGTTGTTCGACATCGAGCATTCGGTTGAATGTAGCTATTGGAGGGTGTGTTAAGTAAATTAAATAATTTATTTATTTAACATATTTAATGGATAAACCTAATTACCTCACTCAATATAAGTTTCATTATGAAAAATAACTAGGGTTAACCACATAAAACTGATAGATTAGAGAGCAGGAGGAGAGAGTTGGTGTTGATGGACCTAGGAACATGGATCAACGATGAATAGTTGTTAAGAATTGTGAGATGAGAAATGAACATAGTGGGATCATCACCTTCATCACTAGTGAAAGTTTTCTTCACCAATGATTGATCAATTGTTGAGGTAGTTCATATTTTTAATTGATTTTCATCCCTTTTATTTATTGATAAGCATGAATTTTCTTACCTTCTTTATTATTTTGTGATTACGTTCTCTTCACATGAGCTTGATTATATATATTTTTTGTGATTGTTTTTAACATTTATTTCTAAAATTTATGATCCTTGGATAGGATCTCATCAGTAAATAGTTTTGTTCCTTTTGTTTCTTATTTTTTTCCTCCACCGTTCTTTACTTTCCTCATTATTGGCCTATGAGGTTAGTGATTTGACATTACTGAGATATATTTGAGGGTCATAAAACCCAAATATTCTTGGTAGATGCATGAATGATATATAGATTAGTGTTTACATATGGATCAAGGTGTTTTGTAGGATAAAGGTGATGGAATTAGGGATCTTGACACCCATATGATAACGAGAGGCCTGAAGTCTCCCCCACAGATAATTGGAGTTCTGATTTTCAGCCATTAGGGGCCAGGAATCAATGACTGAAGGCTTCCCCCCTTTTATTTAGGTAGACTTCGGTTGAAAAAATCGTGATCTAAGTGGCAGAAATGATGGATCTGGCATCCTTGTAAAGAGAGACTTTGGTTTCTATAAAATCCCTGACTACACACCATATTACCTAGAGGAACACATTCCATGTACTTGAGGTTCTCATAGTGTCTAGGGTTTCAAGAAAGATAAATATCACACTCCATGTGGCTAGTCCTACATGCCATGTGAGCGTACATGTTGTGTAACCCCATATACACACCATGTAGTGTAACATGGATGGCCAAGCTGTGTCTAGGGGAGGACACACCTAGGTGTCCAGGCAGAGTCACACACTATGTGACCCCATGTACACACATAAAATTTTTTCTAAGAGACTTATACTTTTCATATCTCCTTGTATAGGACTCAAATTTGGGACCACAAGAAACCTATCCTAATCATTGTTCTATGTAGGACATGATGATGGATTAAAGTTTGGAATCATAGATATAATAGGAGATTTTACGAGTGTGATGCTTCCTTATAGGATGCTTAAATGATATAAGTGATCAGATTTTATCACCAAAGAGATGTTAGGGTTAGTACTCCCTTGTCACACCAAGGCATAGGTCCCCCATACTCTTTATATAGGTAGATTCAATACACCCCCATACTATATAGGAAAAAATTCCTCTATCTACCGAGTGGTACTCCCCCATTTCTAAGCTTCTTCTGAGAGTGATTCCTCGATTAAAACTAGTGCTCCCTCAGATGTGGAGAGTAATAGCAAGGAGTGGGCCCCTCCAATCTGATTCTTGTGAGGCTGTGTGTGGTTCTAGGCATCTAAGATAGACATTTGGGAGAAGCAGGATGACTCATTATTCTTAGTTGGCTATAGAGATGGAGATCCACTTTCTCTCTTCGCTTGAGTTTCTATTGATCACATCTATTGTTGGGTTTCCTTTAGCCTCTTTCTTTATGGGTTGAGATGAACATTTTCTATTTCTATTGTTCACATATTGGGTTTTAGGGAATTATACTTGGTATTTATATAATCATCCTTTCATAGGGTTTTTCTGAATGTGTTGTGCCTTATGCATATGACAGGTAGATCGGCAGTGACCTTGGTGGACCTGATTTTGGTGGAGCATAGTAGTTCTTGGTGTTGACAATGTTTTGTGGAAAACCATGGAGATTGTGAATAGGGATCTTTTTATTCTTTAAATCTTTCCAATTATTTTCTGTTTGGGACCACATTTTTGTTTTGGAATGTATATTTCCTCTTATATAATATTTTACCATGCTGGTATACTTTGATGTATTTCATAGAGGTTGTTTCATGCATTGTTTACACTCTAGATGTTTCTGTCTTTTATTATATTTATACAATATTACAAAGAGTTGGTAGTGTGTGTTTATACATGTTCTTTGGCTAAGGCCTAAGATTTTAGTGATATACCTACTATCACTAGTCACCAGCCCCTAGCCTATTGGAGGCACACTTGAGGTGTTACACTCAGCTTACCATCGGCCAAGTAGGCCTGGGTTGATCGGGTTTTACATGTTGTGTGATAAAAAAATGGTTAAAAAATAGGTGGGTATTTATAGAAGAAAGGGGATTGGGGTGAAGGCTTGGGACCTCAACCCATCAGTGATCCCAACTAGGGATTTGGGTGAAAAGTCCCCATGTTACGAGCTAGTTTAAACTATGGTTATCTTCTTACACACATACACACATATCTAAATAAAGAGATATATATATATATATTGAAATATATATATATATATATATAAACATGTATATTTATATATATATATATATATTTCATTATATAATAATGATAAAACACACAAGCTAGTGGTAAGTATGCTTCATCACCAAGGCCAGGTAGAGGTTCAAATATTTCAATTTTCTCAATTAATTCCAAATTTTAATATGGTGAATTCACTTCTAAATATTTCAAAATACTCATCATTAAAAAATTCCAATAGAGTGTACAATTTTAATATTACTTACTAAAATCACTGTTAAAGGTGTCCCTTACTACCTCTAAAAAACATTTATAAAGGAAACTCATTATCAATGATTTTTTAGCATGCCGTTCTAAATAATTTAATTTATATATTTTTAAATATGATTTATATAATAATATATATATATATATATTTAAATAAATAATATATATATTTATATTAATTTATACTTATTTATAATTATATACATAATTATAATTAAATATATATATACAATAATATTAACTATATAAATAAATATATAAATACATTAAATATATATCATATTTAAATTTATATATTTGTTTTCATGTAATATAATGTATAATATATATATATTTTTATAATTATATATATACATATTTTGCATCATATTTGTTAATACATCCACACACCCACACATAATTATATATAGTGGTTTCCATGCATACACACACACACACACACACACACATATATATATATATATATATTTTATATATACATATGTATATATACTTAAATATGATTTATATATATAAAAATATATATATATAAATATAATACATATAATTTTAATCATCTATACATTTGTTCATTTTTTTATACTTTTTTATATTTATATATAAAATTCTAATTACACACACACACATATTATAAAATACAATGAGATATACATAAATATGAAAATACAGTAAATATAGTTCATATATAAATTAATATATTTATATGCATATTATATAATTTATAATATGAATATATTATTATATTTGGTTCCCCAGAACCGACTTCTAAGCACTTGATTACATATTTTCATTATTAATGAAATTTATTATCATATCATGATTATTTCTCTACATGAAATTTTTATGTGATAATGTCCTAAGAATATATGTCACACTGAAAGGAAATAACAGTTCCCCTTATTATGATGAGAACCATGAGGTGCTATGATAGTATTCTTGAATACATATTATATTGTCCGATGATATCATTTGATGAGACACATAGGATATAGGCTCCTAAGGGTGGATACTCATAGGACTTTGGGGCACCCTCTCATGGTGTATGCCCATGGTAATTTCTAGTGTAAGAGATTTTGAGAATGAGACCTGCTAATAATAAATCCACATTTACTTGTGTCATTTGATGTTCCTATCTATGGATGTTTTCATTGATCTTTAGACTTTAATATTATCATTAATGGATACCATGAGTTGCGTACTTTTATGTATTGAGAAAAATCGCGATGATATATGCTCGTAGTGAGGTATGATACGTTGGGTGAATAATGAGTGATATTTCATTAACAGATAATGCAATAAAAGATTTATTTCTTCTATCCATGATGAAATTTGATATTTTAGACCCTTTGATGTGAATGGATCTACCTGGATAAATTCATGTACATGGTGTCTAGTTGTCTAGTTCATTTCTAGAAAGTCAAATAAAGAGACATCAAACACATATATTGATGAATTTTTTTGCAACTTTCTTGATTTGAGATATCATGATAAAGATATTATATTACACGATAAAAATCCATAAGAAGTTGTATATTATTACGAAATTGAATTATTTCCTTATGGGTTCCTTGATGTATTTCTAGATTGTAACCTTGGACTTTGGGATGTTATGCCTAATTCCACTGAGAAAGAGACCCATAGGACCATACACTAAGTATTTCCACAATTTTAGTTAAACTTAGAATTTAATTTAACAAGTTAGAATAAATAATATTTATTTAGGTATATTTGATCACCAATATTTAATCACAAGTTATTAGCAATAATAAGCGAGTTAAATAATAATAATAAATATTTATTTTCTAGGTTTGGAAAAAATAATATTTGTTATATTTATTGATCAATAATTCAGTGATAGTTATTTATTAAATAATTAATCAATATTAAAGGATTAGTAAATGTCGAGGAGGAAAAGAGGATCAAGTTTAATGGTCTGATTGAAAGTAATATAAATGATATTTATTTATTCTTAGGTGATGCACATGTCAGATGAATAATAATTATATTACTATTAATACACATGGTTCTTTAATAATTAAGTAACTTGAAAGGGTCTTGAGTGAAAATTTCCAACCTTAAACCTTCCATAATTAATATCTAATTATATCACCTTTTTATAAAAATTCCTAATGTGCACAATAGATAGAGATAATCTATCTCAATTCCTAAAGATAATTCTAGATATCTATACCATTATATCTCCTACTCCTCTATCAATTCATTGAGATAACACCAAGAGTTATTTGAACTTCAAGAATAATTATGCTGTGATCAACCATGAACAATTCAAGTGATTAAGAACGACCAAGCTAGAAATCAAAAATTCTATATCAACATTAAAAGATTGTTGTTCATGTGTGGATCACCACTAGATGTGTTATGAACTTGGATCATATAGGACAAAGATAGTACGACAAGATCTAGTTAGAAAAATCATCAATGAAGAGATAATTACAAGTTCAGGTAATTTCAAATCAGCTTATAAATTAATTATAAATTACATGTGAAGACCCTAATCTTATAGTTTCAGTGTTTAATATAGTCAAGTAATATTCAAATTTTGTTTCTCATGAAGTTTATAATTATAAAAATAAATAATTATTCATAAATTAACACTAAAAATCCATGTTTTCCATGCCATACAGGGGATTAATATTCACATATAACTTACAAGTGGTATCAGAGTGGTCACCTATTTTATTTATAATTTTTTATTATTTGTTTATTTCTTTCATGCTTTTTTGATTCCTTTTACTTTATATCTATTCTTACATAATATTTGAACATCATATTCTCTTCCATTTCTCTATTTTCACTCACATAACTAGTAAAAAATTAATGATAAAATGAAGAAACATTCAATAACTACATCTGATGGTACCAAAGGTTCTGGATAGATAACACAAGACTACATGACATGTACTACCTAAATACACATCATATACCCATAAATTTAATTTGTATCTCATGATAAAATTAGAGCAATCCAATGAATTCAAATCTAAAAAATGATAATAGTGGGTTAGGGGGTAGATTTGGAAATGCTGACAAATGGTTTAAAGAACTACACACCGTGTAACCTATATATATGATGTGTTGTCCTTGTTTTCTCATGGTCAAGAAAATTAGGTGTCCAATAATGTCATGTATTTGATATACGAAATAGGGACTATAAGAACATGGTTTTTCCTTGAGGCGTTAATCCTTTTATTTTTTGGTTTAATTTCTTATTTTTGAACTAATATGAAATCCTGAAGAGGTTATGGAGGAAACGAGGGTGTCTGGGGCTTGTTCAGAGCATGGAACCACAACTAATGAAAGGAGAAGATATGCCACATGATTATTATAAACCATGATTTCTAGTCCACATAGTTTCTCCTAATTGTGAGGGGTGTTTTAGTGAGAAGAAGTGGGCCATACATTTTCCCCTTACCATATACCTAGGTCACACAACTGTGTAGAGGCTATGCAGTTTTTAACATTTCTTAACAACATGGTTTTCACATGGTTTTCCAAACTATGTGCATAAATAGTGTGTGTCACGTCTTTGTAAAATAATCCACACACAGTTGGTGAATGGTTTGTCCAACTGTGTATCTAGACCATGAAACTCACTTTTAAAGGGGTAGAATTACTATTTTCCCCTTACCTCTTTATAATTTTAATCCTCCGTCTTATTTCCTCCTCTAGTGGACAAGTGGTATTATTATCCTACCCTGAGATCCTATCAAAATTCCTAGCCAAGGTTCTTAGAAAAAGCTTCCATCTAGACTCTGATTCTACTTCTGTTCATCTCATTGGATACCTCTCAAAAATTCATCCACTCCTTAGGATCATTTTTTTGATCATCTTTCTATCGATAATGATATTTTGGTGTGAGATCATATGCTTTATTTTTTGGGCGTTCATCTATTTTTTCATTTTCTTCTGATCAAGGCCAAACTAAGGGCTGATACTAGATGAGGCATCTAATAAAGTCATAAGGTAGGTGGTATATGACTCATCCCTTAATGTATTTCCATCTATAAATTATTTCCATTGTGAGCATGCTGGTTTCACCAGACATTTCTCTTTAAATTCATCTGCCTTAAATTCAATCAACTAAATTGTAACCTAATACTCTAATAAGAAATTTTTACACTATTAAAGGTTGAGACCTCATCATACCCCACCCATTTAGGGTGCATTATTTATTTATTCCTTCATGACCTAAATTGAGATTATTTGGGACATCGTTCAGGTGTACTCTAGTTGGCCTTGTTAAGGTAAGTGTTCCATTATAATTAAATGAATCTTTAAATGGTTATATGGAAAGTATATGTATAGATATCACTTGGCCTTATACTTTTTAAATTGAATTGATATTGGTTTTATGTCCTTAACTCACCTTGTCATGCTTAATGAAAAGAAATGTAATGAACCTATTAAATGATTATAAATTGAATTGATTTTGGTTGCATGTCATTGATTCACCTTGTCATGTTTAATGAAAGGTATTTGAATGAAACTATTAAATAAATATTTGGCATGATTATTACATGCAATTTTATTAGATATGATATAAATGGAATGAGTGTATTGTGTCCACTACTTTTGGACCTTTTTCATCTTTATAGGAATGGTTATACTTGAGCCAACCTTGGAATCTCAAGGGAATCCCTCGAGCACTTAGAAGACACCATTCCAATTTATTAAGCTGATTTACATGGGTGATACCAACCAAAAAACCTAGTCTTTGTCTTATTATGTAAATTCATCAGTTTTGTACCAATGATTCTCTTTACAGCTTTTCTTTATATTTTAATTCATTGGATACCCATCTTGGATTAATATTGATGTCTTCGGACACACAGTGCCGTGGATTCAACCCATTGGTCCTAGTCATGCTTAGCTCAAGATTACTATAAGAAAGATCAATAGACTCAATTATAATATTTCATAGTATAATTCCTTGGGTGTACCCCTTGGATTACACTCAAACCCTTTTTTTCAGACTGCATGATTAACTACTATGAGTTGTCTTGACCTATGAGGTCAAGATTGCCTTGGTTATACCTTGAATCATCTGTTATTATTATTTCCTATTATAGTACTATTGAACCCATTTAAATATGAGCTCATTATTATAAATAAAATCATAATTAATTAAATTAACACATGTTTAGAGACATTTCCAGATAAGGTTGAAGTAGGTTTGAGTTGTTTATTTATACTGCTTTAATTTTATATATATACACTTTGGATTGTATAGATTCTGTTGGTGGTGGGATAATGGGATTTATATGACAGCCTATCTGGGACACTATTGGTACCCAAGAATATTATATAATCACAGGTGTGGATAAGGGGAAGTGTCCCTCTTTGGAAACGTGACTTTATTGATTTAGGATGTGAGCTGGGTAGTAGATGACTGAGCTAGAGCTTGGGATGCTTGGATAATTTATGAATATTTTTGACTCTTTTTTATATAATGTATTTCACTATATACCTAATACCATGTATGCCTTATCTTACTTTGTAGATACATGAAATCATTATTTTTTATATGGTTCAGTTTATATATTTTGATGATTATTTACCACTTATATGATTCTAATTGTTTCCAGTACCTTGTTCTCTATCATACTACCTCTACTGTTTATTTATATATTATATCCATTGTGATCCAATATAACATGAAGTCATAGTATCTCCATTAACTCACCCTAGGCTCTCACTTCTAGTTGGCATCCTATGGAATATGTGGAGGCGCACTTGAGGCCATGCAGACAACTGAGTTTTGTTACTCATGAGTTAGTAAGGTCTAGGACATCACAAAGTGGTATCAAAGAATTCATTTTCTTGAATTTTTATTTAGGATATTTAGGTAAGAGATTAGAAATGTGTTGGAACTTGGTTATAAGTCATTCTTGGGAGTAGTTAACCCATATTTTAGGTAAATGAAAATTTTCCTAGGAATGTGAAATTGTTATTCTTTTTTTAACCTATTTTAGTTAATATATTTTCACTATTGGAGATGCATATAAAATGTGGTATTGTTATATTTTATGGATATTCTACCTTGTCCCAGTATGGAAAGGATCATTGTTACATGCATCGTTATAGGCACCTAGGAATTCACATGCCATGCGTATATCATTCAATATAGGTGAATTTAATTGCTTGCATTGGCCATATTCCCTGTGATTGTTGAGTGTGACTTGGTTTTTGTATACACCCATTCCACTAAAAACGTATTTAGGGAAAGGAAAATTGGTTTTTTAAAATTTAAACATCAACCTAAATGGTGTTTTTACGTATATATTTATTTTGGAATCTTAAATAGACAATTTAAAACTATGTAAGCTATGTAACCCTTGTTATATGAGCTGGGATTTAGCTACCATTACATGAATACCAATTTCAATTTATAAGGTGTATGTTCCCTTATAAATTGGAAAGGGTAATTCACCAAAATTGAGCCATCATATTTTTCCTGTTACATTCTAAGACTGAATGTAAGGGGTATTTTACAATTACATGGGTATTGATATCAATTTATAAAGTATATGGACCTTTATAAACCAAGGATGGTAATAAATTTAATTGAGCCCTATATTATATATTTATGCACATACAATCTTTAAATAAGAATTATGACTTATAAATGAAATAGTTTCCTATAAATGGAGAGGCCAAGTGTAATTTAAAGAGTGTTTTCCTCCATAAATTTAAATTTACCCTCTATATACTAGAACCCATATAAATGAAAACTTGAACACTTACTAATACCTTGTCCTTATATGAATGTATTTGGGGTAGTATGTTGGGTAGCAAACTGTTTATTTTTTTTCTAATTCTGTTAGAGATCCTATCTACTTTGGAATCTTAATTTGAGGCATGTGAATGGAATTTATAGAGATTTTCCACCATCACAACGTCAATTCATGCTATAGGTGGGTGGAAATGACCATGCTTCCGAAGTGGTGGGCCCTGAGACACTAGAGTTACCTCTAGTAGCGCTGCTTGTGGAACCACCTACTATACCCAAACTAGGCACCGCTGCTTAGCTTCGAAAGAGTTTTCTATTCTTGATTTAGTTGATATAGGGTGCTCCACATCTTGAACCTATGACTAGTGACCTCACTCATGAGTTCCAATAGTAGAATCCTCCCATATTCTCAGGGGTTGGTTGTCCTCAGGCTATTGAGTCATGAAGAGAATACATCCTATATATCTTTGAGCATCTAGATATGTTTCCAGAGAGGGGGGGGGGGCTTTATTTCCACCTACATGCTGTGTGATTATGCCAAATAATTAGTGGGATGTGATTACCAAGGTTGGTCATCATTAGGGAGTGGTCTGGGTGGAATATCAGAGAACCTTCTATGATTAATTTTTCCCTCAGATGTTGTGAGATGGATGATCCAGGGAGTTCATGCACCTAGATAAGGTGATATGTATATCATGGACTATTTAACATGTTTCATGGATTTGTAACATTTCTAACCACTTTTGGATGGTAATGATCTATCACGAGCGAGACACTATGAGTATGGGATAAGGTATGCCAACCGCTCATAGGTGAATATATTTTGACTATCTACCTTTTATGAGATCATGAACCAAACTCTTATCATCGAGCACAACGTAAGGTAAGCTGATAGTACTGAGTATAGAGTTTTATTATCAATATGGGGATATAGTTCTTCTGATATTAGGAAGCATATCCTTCAGGTTTCTTGTTAGAGCCATGGTGACCAAAGTATCTACACTAGTAGCTCTATTTCATGCCATCAGTGTATAAGTCAAGAGAATGAGAAGCCACAATGTGATAGAGACCCACTTAAGTGTTATTCTTGCATCCAGATTTGTCATCTTCAGAGGTTTTACTGGAGATTTACACCTATTTCTAGCAGAAGAGGACCCGCACCAGCTCCACCTTCCGGAACGAGATTAGTGACTCCGCATTAGGCTGGATGCTAGAGTAGTACTATCTGAATAGGTCTAGGAGGAGGTTGTGGCTGGGGTTGCTAGAATTATAATTTTTAGTGTTAGTATAATAGACCTACTAAAGGTGGTCCATATATATCTCATGGACATAGATTAGGGTAGTTTCATGCATTATAATAGATACATGAGGAGCAGAGTGTATGACCGTCGACCACACAAGGTAGTATTGTAGTAGTATCTACTATCATATCTTATTTATTCAATATAGGTGAGTCACACACCTTTAACTTAGTATTGACTATGAAAATTATTGGGATTTAAATTTAGTATTTCAATGGGGTGATGAAACTGGACACACCATTATGTGTGTAGTTAGAGGGTATACACCAATGCAAGGAATATACCCTTAAGGTTGGTAGTTGTCATTTTTTATGGGACCTCTTTATTCTTGAGATGAAGGGCCTCAATGTCATTCTTGGGATGGACTGGTTGATTCCTTATCACACCTTTGTGGACTAATATTACATTATGGAATAATTTACATCACCATAGGGTGATAGTTATCTTCATAAGGGTGAGTAGAATGTATAAAAATGTATAGCTTGACCAGAGAATTGTGTACTAGGTGGAGTTAAAAACAAGATTTATAGTCTTTATATGGAGGATAAAGGAGTACATCCATTAGAGTTTCCTCCAGTGGTGGATCATTTTATGGATTTTTTCCTAGATGAATTCTCTAGACTACCTACTAAGAGATAGGTAGTGTTTATTATCAAACACATTCTAGGAGAAACTCAAGTATCTATTCCTCTGTACAGGATGACACCTAAGGTGCTCCAAGATCTCAAAAGATAGTTGGAGGATTTATAATACAATGGTTTTATCCAACCCAGCACTTAATCTTAGGGTTTACCCATGCTTTTGACCAAGAATTCAGATGGTACCCTTAGGATATTCATATATTACCAATGATTGAACCAAATTATATTGAAGAATCAGTATCCATAAACAAAAATAGACGATCTCTTCGACCAAATTTGAGGATCTAGAGTGTTATAAAATATTGAACTAAGTTCAGGCTATCATCATGTGTGAGTCAGGACTTCAGATATACCAGATACATATTTTCAAAGTCGGTATAATTTATATGAGTATCTGGTCATACCATTCATTCATATGAAAATGACCATTGTTTTCATGGTAGTGATGAATAGGGTTTTCCATCTCTATCTGGATTCCTTTTTTGTGGTTTTTATGGATGAAATATTGGTATATTATCAAAATCTAAGCAACCATGCCAAGCATCTTGATGTTATATTGAGTACATAGAGTGGGAATCAATTATATGATAATATCACAAAGTGAAACTTTTATATTGACAAGGGTCACTTCTTAGGTCATATTATATCATAATTAAGAGTATTAGTTAACCTAAAGATGGTTAGTGTTGTGGTTTCCTAGGAGCATCTCAAGAATTTGTTTGATAAACAAGGTTTCTTGGGGATGGGTAAATATTATAAAAATTTTATACAGGACTTATAATTCCTTGCAACCCCTCATACTGGTCTAGCTAAGAATGGTGTGAGGTTATTTTAGTATGAAGTGTGTGATAAGTCCTTTAAAGATTTTAATAGATGACTTATTATATCAATGATCCTAAAACAGTGAATATGGGTCAAATACATTTAGTAATTTGACTTTGAGCTACCTATACACCTGGAAAGTGTAATGCTGTTGCTAATGTGCTAAGCCAGAAAACTTAGGCACAATCTGTTCAAGAAGCCAATGATTGATGGAAATTGATGGCCCTATTTTCTAAATTGTGTCAATAGTTTCATGATAGTCCTGAAATACCTTTTCTTATAGCCATATAAGTTACCTTTTAGATCTTGGATAGGGTGAAGAGAAGACATTTTTTTAAATCCTAAAGGTTTGGCCTTATGAGAGATTATTTTTGGTGTGAAACCACCTCCAGATTGGTCTATTGATGAATAAAATATACTGGATATACATGGGTGGATTTGGGTTCCTAAAAACATGGGAGAGGATTTGATGTGATAATACCATGCTTCTTTTTGTGTAGTGCACCTAGGTATCTCCAAGATGTATCATGATATGCACCGTCAGTATTTGTGGCCTAGGATGAAATTTCATATATTAGGTTTTATCATTAGGTGTTCCACCTATCAGTAGGTGAAGGCAGAGCACTAAAAACCTACTAGCTTGTTACAACCATAACCAATCCCAAAATGTAAATGGGATGATGTAACGTTAGATTTTGTGGTTGGTTTACTAAGGTCACATCTAGGTAGAAACATAGTTTGGGTAGTCTTGGATCGACTGACAATGGTTACCTAGTTCCTTCATATCTGGGATACTTTCTCAGTTGATGATTTGGGGATAATGTATTTCTTTGAGATTATATGCCTACATGGGGTCCCTAATACTATCATTTCAGATAGGTATGTTCATTTCACATAGTGGTTTGGACAAGGGTTATAGAAATATTTGGGTACATAGGTTCTTTTGAGCACAAAATTTCACCCTTAGATCGATGTCCAGTCGAAACGGACTATACAAGTGTTAGAAGACATGCGCCGAGCATGTATCCTTGATTTAGAGATTACTAGGAGAAACATATCCCTCTCATTTAGTTTCCCTACAATAATAAATTTTAGGCAACAATTACGATGGTTCTGTATGAGTCATTGTATGGTTGGACATGTTGTTCACCTCTGTGCTAGATAGAGGTAGGGGAGGTAGTGCTATTAGGTCACCATATCATGCAGGAGACTTAGAAGTAGGTGTCATTGATCAAGAAATGTATGTATACTTCTCAGTTTATAAAAATATCATATGCTGATCACAATCAATAAAATCTATAGTTTGAGGGAGGGGATCATGTTTTATTACGAATATCACCCAAACTTGGTCATAGATAGATAGAGAGGCAATAGAAGTTGTCACATCATTTTTATTTCAATTGAGATCTTGGATAGAGTTAGGTTGGTAGCATATAAGTTTCTATTACCCTAGATGTACCATTCCGTGCATGATGTTTTCAACATTTCACAACTTCTCCGTTACCATGTTGAACCATCTCATACTTTTTATCATGAGGATTTTGTGCTAGATGTTGATGCTTAATTTGAGGAGTATCCCATAGACATAATTGATAAGATCATGAATGATCTTTAAGGATGGTCTATCCATTTAGTGTGGGTGTCATGATATCATGACCATGTACAAGATGACACTTGGGAGTGGGAGGCTAACGTATGTGCTTAGTGGATAGAATTGTTCTCAGACAACATTTTACCACCCTTGGAAGGGTAACTCAAGGATGATTTCTTTTAAGGGGGAAGACTGTAACCACCTAGTTTTTCCTTGAGGTATGGATCTTTTAAAATTTCAACTTATTTTTTTTGACCTAATATGAATGCCTAAAGACGCTATAGATAAAATGAGGGTGTCCATGTCTTTTTTGGAGTCTGGAACCCTAACCAGTGGAAGAACTAGTTGAGACACTTGGTTAGTATAAACCGTGTGGCCCAATCTTCACAATTTCTCCTAACAGTGTAGGGTGTTCCAATGAGCATAAGTGGGCCACACAATTTTACCTAACCAGGTATCCCATGCCGCATGACCATGCAGAGACTCTATATTTTTTAATAGTTTCAAATAGCATGGTTTGTGCATGGTTTTCCAAACCATGAACATGAACCATACAAGTCCCCTCTTTGGTCAATAGGCAATGTACAGTTGGCGCACGGTTTGGCCAACTATGCAACCAAACCGTTTGATCCAATTTTAAAAGTGTAAAATTACTATTTTCCCTAACCTCTTTATAATTTTAACCCTCCTTCTTATTGCCACCTCTAGTGGACAATAGGTATTCTTATCCTCCCTTGAGATCTCCTCAATGTTCATAACCTAGGTTATTAGATAAATCTTCCATCTGAACTATGATTCAACTTCCATTCATCTCGTTGGATTCCTCTCGATAATTTATGCACTCCTTAGTCTCATTTCATTATTATTCTTTCTATCGATGATGCTATTTTGTCATGATCTCATATGTTCTATTTTTAGAGCATTAATCCATTCTTCTGTTTTCTTTCGATCCAAGCCAAACTAAGGGCTGATACTAGAAGAGACATCTACTATAGGCATAAATTAGGTTGTCTATGACTCATCCCTTAAAATATCTCTATCTATAAATTGTTTTCGTTGTGTATAATCTGATTTCATTGATATTTTCTCTTTAAATTCATCTTCCTTAAATTTAATCAACTAAATTGTAACCTAAGGATCTAATAAGACATATTTACACCATTGGAGATTGAGACATCAAGATAGAACACCCATTTAGGGTGATTTATTTATTTATTCCTCTGTGACCTAAATTGATATTATTTGGGACTCTGTTTGGGTGTACTCTACTTGGCCTTGTTGTGGTAAGTGTTCTATCACAATTAAATAAATATTTAAATGGTTATATGGAAAGAATATGCATGGATACAATTTAGAATTATCCCTTTCCAATTTAATTAATATTGGTTGCATTTCCTTAACTCACCGTGTCATTATTAATGAAAGGGAGTGGAATGAACTTGTTAAATGATTATAAATTGAATTGATTTTGGTTACATGTACTTGATTCACCTTAAAATGTTTAATGAAAGTTAATGGAATGAACCTATTAAGTGATTATTTTTCATGATTATTACATGGACTATGATTTCATACAATAAAATGTAATGAGTATAAGATGCCTAGTGCTTTTATACCTTTTTCATCTTTACAGGTATGGTAAAAATTCATCCAGTATTGGATTCCTTAGAGAATGCCTTGAGCACTCATATGAAACCATTCTGATTCATTAAATATATTATTTTGGGATATACCCACCATAAAACCTGGTATTTTTCTTATTACTTGAATGTGTCAGTGTTGTACCAATGATTCTCTTAACATATTTTATTCATATTAGATTGAATTGGATACACTCATTATATTCATCATGGTGTCTTCAAACATGTGGTTACATGGATTCACCCCATTGGTACTAGTAATTCTTATCCCAAGATTAATATGGGTGAGCTCTATAGACTTAGTTATACTCTTTTATAGTGGAATGTCTTGGGTGTACCCCTTGGATTACCCTTAGACCCCCATTTTTCCAAACTGCATGATTAACTACTATGATTTGGCTTAACCCCTGAGGTCAATGATGCCTTGGTTATACCTTGGATCCTTTGTTATTATTATTTCCTATTATATTATTGATAACCCCATTTACATAATAAAACCTTATTATAAACTGAATCATAATTAATTAAATGATCACATGTTCAGAGACATTTCCAGTTGAGGCTGAAGCAGGTATGAGTTGTTTATTTTTACCATTTTACTTTTTTATATATGTACACTGTACTATTTATATTCACATACTATATTTTATAGATGCCGTTGGTGGTGGAATACTGGGATTTATCTTACACCCTATTCGTGCCACTATTAGTACCTGGGTCGATTATGTGTCAGTAGGTGTGTAAAAGGAAGTTTTCCTCTTCAGACACTTGACATGGTTACTTTAGGATGAGAGTTGGGAAGAATATGACCAAGATAGATCTTGGGATGATTAGGCATTTTTGATTATTTTTTATTATTTTATATATCATGTATTTCATTGTCTTCCTACTTCAATATATGATTTCTCTTCTTTTGTATAGACATGACATCATTATTTTGTATATGGTTCAGTTTACAACATTTGACGATTATTTACCACTTATACACTTATAATTATTTCATATTCCTTATTATTTATTATACTACTTATGCTATCTATTAATCTATTATATATAATATTATGCACTCTAACATGGGGGAATAATCTCCCCACGAACTCACCCTAGGCCCTTGTTGCTAGTCGGCATCCTATGGCATACAGGGAGGCGCACTTGAGGGCACGTGGCCAATTGGGTTTGGTTACTCAAGAGTGAACTAGGTCCGATATGTCATAGGGACTAATATACCATTCAACTATGATGCCACATACTGTGTAAGAATGATAACACACTATGTAACTCATACACATCCATGGTAAAAAACATTCCTAATCCCCAAGGCATGTTCCATTGACATAGGAAGAAGATAACACATGTCATGTAACCCAATACATGCTGTGTAGTCAGCTACAAAAAGTGTGCTGAATTTACCAAAGAGGAATTAATTAATTATATATTAAATTAAATACATGTAAAATTCTAAAACTACAAGCCGTGTATGGTATTTTATTATAGTACGCTCTACATGAGTCAAGGACATCACATTCAGTGTAATTAAAATGTGTTCTATATTTCATTTATTTAGAAGTACACACCATGTAATTATCTATTATTTAATATGTGTTGTATTCTAATAGAATACACAATCACAAGGATCATATGAGTTAGTTTGGATGAGTACATACCATTACATCTAATTACACTTGTGTAATTTATTAACTTTAAATGGAATTAATTAATTTATTTATTTTTTAAAATTATGAATGATGGTAAATTAATAATGCTTGTATATAATTAAAATAAACCGAGTTAATTGAATTAATTCATGGAATTTTATCTTAATTAAACAATGAATCAAATTCATTAACAACTAGACTACAAATTTATGTTCGTTTCATGTTTTGTGGATGATCACGAGATTAGAAAAACCATGTTTATGTGATTAGTTTCTTTTAATTTTTATGATTAAATTAAAATTGATGGATTTCTCATCATACCATCCTCCTTATTATCTAAGGGCTTGAGTGGCCATAATTTCTTTCATTTAAATCAAATTTATCCAATCCATTGGATCCCCTCAACTGGGTGTGAGCAAAATATTATGTAATGGCAGATCTCCCAAGTGATAGGAGGTGGTACGAGTCCAAAAGTTGAGGAAAAACCAATTGAGGCGATACATAGGTGATAAAATGGAATTTTGAAACACTAACCAAGATATGATTCAAGGTGTTTCCCCCTAGGGTTGAGGGTCATTTTATCATCTATTAAATAAACTAACCATTATATAATCTTATATTCATGTAATTTACATTTTATTTCTTTCAGTTTCATGGTATTTTTTTGTGGATTCCATACGATCACTTAATAAATGAATTAATAAGCAGTCAAGATTGAATAAAATATAACTATATTATGTGTTAATGTTTGGTCAAATATGGTCAATCACTTAAGTAAAATCCACTTAATATTAACAAGACATGTTATAAGATAAAACTAGGATTTTATTTAAAAGGATTAAAATCCATCAACTAAAATATTAATTCGGTATAACCTTCCATTACTTAAGTTATAATTCATCTCATAGTTCAAGGTTCTTGATCGACCCAAGTTGGGGAGATTTTAATTATCAGTGAATTTTTTGCTTGAGGTTTTGTATTGAATCAACTTAGTTCACATGAAGAGTTAGTTTCTCAAGCATGAATTCATGTAACTAAGAGTTAATGGATGATGAAATCTATATTCAATATTTCAGGATTGTGGAGTTTAATAAATTTATCAAGGAACCATGCGTTATATAATTGAAAATTTGTGTCTACCTAAAACCCTTAAAATATCTTTTTTGAACCATGTATAGGTTATGAGAAGGGGAATATGGTTCCTTGAATATAGAATATCTAAGAAACATGAGATTTTGAAACTAATATAAAGGGCTATTAGGTTTATTTATAATAGTGGGTGATGAATATAATTTAATTTTAAATTTATTAATTTGATTTTGTAATCAAGGAATTACTAATTATATGATCTTAATTTATAGATATGTAGAATCAAATGAAATCCACAATATCACTATGATCCATACTATTTAAGGACAACATTATCACTGGTGAAAAATTCTTGGAATTGTATAGGTGATTACACATTATACTATGACAAGAATAGAAATTATACATGCCAAAAACCCCAATTTCTGAGTCACTTTCTAAATAGGCTAGTGAGGATGAAGCATCTCTCTACATGAATCATATGTATGACACAATGGATGTCTAATGCTTCTTGTTATCCTCCTTATCTAGTGAGATTTTAATGCAATATGAGTATATGGATGCATACAAAATCATTTCTCAACTTCGTGATCTTTATTAGGAGAATCTAAGTCATGAGATATGTAAGAACTCAATTGCACTATTCACACGCAAGATTAGAGAGTCATTTCCAGATGGTAATCATGTAGTTAATATGATTAACTACATAGATCACCTAAAATATTGGGGTTTAATATCTCCGATGATCTAGGAAAAAATCACATTCCGTACTCACTACCTAAAACCCTCTCCAGTTTTATTGTGAATTATAATACAGGTAAGCATGATAAGACTATTTTAAAAATTCTTACTCTTATTAAAAAATTTGATAAAGGCATGAGGCATGAAAAACCCACAGTCCTTATAGTGAATAAGAAAAATAGGAATAAGGAAAAAGGACCAAGTCTCATTCAAAGTATAAGTCTCCAGAGCACCATCCTTCCAAGAAGAAGAAGATCCAGTGATAAGGAAAGGAATAGAATGCAATATGTTTTTCATATGGAAAGCAGGGCCACTGTAATAGGAACTACATGCAACAAAAGAATAATGGGGAAGCTTTAGGTGCATTTATTATCAAGTTTAATATTTCAATATCTATAAGTTGGGTATTATATATTTCATGTGGTGGTTACAATTATATCCAAATACAGGAACCAAATAGATTTTGGAAGGTTTCTAACGATGAGGTAGATTTACAGGCTCCCAATAGAGTGAGATGAGATGCTCTTTACATTAGAGACTATCATACCATGTTTCCAATATGATTGATTTTGGCTTTAAAGAATTGTTATTATGTGTCTAGTTTTACCAAGAACATCATCTATATTTCTTATTTATACATTGATGGATTTATTTTCACTTTTATAAATAAGTGCTGATATTTTTATAAATATAATATGTGTTATGGTATGATATTGTTGATTAATGGTCTTTATGTGTTAAATTATAAAAACAAAATATTGGAAATTTATAATGAATCAAATAAACATGATTAATTTAACACCTAGTATGGCATCATTATTTTGGCCACATAAATGAGAAGAATTTGATAAATCTCTATCAAGATGGTCATTTAAACTATTTTGAGCTTTAAACACTTGAATGATTTCATGCTTGTATATAAGAAAAAATGACAAAACATCCATTTAGTGGTCAAGGTGAAATGTATATAGAGATTATATAATTATTTCACACTGATGTGTGAAGACCTTTTAAAGTAGAAGCTAGAGGTGTATTCTCATAATTTATTACTTTTATTGGTAAATTGAGTAGGAACTGGTAGATCTACTTAATGAGGTATAATCCAGAATCCTCTGAGAAGTTAAACAAGTTCAATAATGAGGTTGAGAATCATCTTGATAAGAATATAAAAAAACTTCAATGGGATTGAGGTGGTGAATATCTTATCCAAGAGTTTATCAACTTTCAATGGGAGTGTTAGATTTTATCTCAACTCACTCTACCTTACAATAGAATAATGTCAGTGAAAGGAGGAAACATACATTGATGAAAATGGTATGGTATATGATGAGTCACTCAAGCCTTCCATTATCCTTGTGGGTATATTTATTATAAATTACAATTTACGTACTAAATTTAGTACCCACTAAAGTAGAAAATGGTATTCCTTTTGAGTTATAAAGTGGAAGGAAACATAATTTTTCCCATATTTGTGCATGGGGTTGTGATTCATTTTTTAAGGATAGGTCAATAAAAAAAATATAACATGAATTAATGAAGTGATAATTTATATGTTTCCTAAATAATACAAGGGGATACTATTTGGAACTAACATATTACTAATTGGAAATGAGAAATGATCCTTATAAGAGGTTAATCTGTGGTTGAGAAAGTGCTTCTACATGAAGGGCTTAGGTGAATTAGATTTTATTATAGGGATTGTGATCATTCATGATATATCCAAGAGGCTTATTGCACTAAGTAAAAGCACATATATTGACTAAATAATGAGTAGGTTTAATATGGAACAATCCAAGAGGGAATTGGTTCTAGTGTCACAAGGTATACATATTTCCCAAAAAACGTGTCCTCAAACAGAATAGGAAAGAGAGAGAATTAGTAAGATCCCATATTTTTTTGAAATATGATATATAATGTATGAATTTTTATTTAAGAGGCTTCATGTTTCCAATGATTTGAGCATAGAAAATAGATATCAAGTAAATTCAGGTGAACAACATTGGAATACTATTAATTCAACCCTTAAGGAAATGAGGTGAACTAAGGATATGTTCTTAGTGTATGGAGGAGATTAAAAGATAGTCATTAGGGGTTATAAAAATGTTATATTTAAGATATATTATAATGATTTAATGTTGTAGCTGAGATATGTCTTTATTCTCAATGGAGGTGCTATGAGATGGAAGAGTTTAAATCATCTACTTGGTGCCAATTCTACATAGAATTCTGAGTATATTGTATCTTTCAATGTTGCAAAGGAAGTAGTTTGAATTAAAAAATTTGTCCAAGAGATTGATGTAGTGACTAGAATTCAATACCCTATCACAGTTTACTATGATAAAACTATAGCGATGCATCTTTTCAAAGAGACAAGGTTATATAAAAGGACGAATCACATACATTGGAATTCAAAAATATTGAGTATTTTTTCTCAATGAGATGAAGTTATAATGGGTAGAGTATCCACAGAGGAAAACATGGAGGAACCCTTAACAAAGGCCCTATATTAGTAAAGGCATGGGTTTTATGTGAGAGCTAGTGGACTGGAGGTTATTAATAGTTGGTTCTAGTTTAAGTGGGAGTCTGTTGGAGTTGGTTCCATAGAACTAACTTGTATGTAACTGATTACGTGTTCTCATTATTAATGAAATTTATTATCAAATCATGATTATTTCTCTACATGAAATTTTTATGTGATAATTTTATAGGAATATACATCACATTGAAATTTCATATCAGTTCCCCACTACGATGAGAACTAGGAGGTGCCACGACATTATTCTTGAAGATATATTCTATAGCTAGATGATATAATTATATGAGACATATATGACATAAGATACTAAGGGTGGTGACTCATAAGACTTTGATTCACCCTCTCATGGGGTACACCCTTGTTAATTTCCAATGCAAGAGGTTATGAGAATGAGACTCACCAATAGAAAATCCACACTTAAATGTGTTATTGGGTGTTCTTATATTTGGATGTGTGTATTGATCCTTGGACTTTAATATTATCATTAATATAAATGATGAGTTGCCTAATTTTATTTATTTATTAAAACCATGATGATATAAGCTCACGGTGAGGTAAAATACATTGGGTGCATCATGAGTGATATTACATAATACAGAATGTGAGAAAGAATTTATCCCTTCTATCCTTTGATGCAAATTGATATCTTTGACTCTTTAATGGGAATGGAAATACCTAGATAAATCAATGGAAATAGTTTTAAATAGGTGATTTTATTTCTTTAAATTAAAAAAGGAGATATCAAGTGCATATTTTGATGACACTACTATGCAAGCTGTTTGATTTGAGACATCACAATAAAGGAATTATTTTACATGGTAAGAATTCATAGTAGGTTTTATGTCATTGTGACATTATATAATTTATATATATGTACCTTGAAATATTTATAGACTCTATCCTTGGATTTTGGGTGTTTCTGCCTAATTCCACTATGAAAGAGGCCTAGAGGGTAACACACTAAGTGTATCTGTAGTCTCAGTTAAATTCAGTATTGAATTTAACAAGTTAAGATAAATAATATTTATTTGGCTTTGGTTGATCACCAAGATTTAATAACCATTTATTTTAAATAATAAAAGAGTTAAATAATAATAATAAATTTTTATCTACAAGGTTTGGTGAATATAATATTTATTATATTAATCGACAAATAATGTAGTGATATTTATTTATTAAATAAATAGTCATTATTCAAGGATCATTAAATATTGAGGAGGAAAAGAGGACTGGGTTTAATTATATGATTGGAATTAATATAAATTATATTTATTTATTCTTAGATGATTCACATGTCAAGTGAAAAATAATTATATTACTATTAAGAGACGAGGTTAGCTAAGAATTAAGTAATTGGAAATGAGATAGTGTGAAAATTTCCAACCCTAAACCTATCATAATAAATATATAATTATATAAATTTCTATAAACATTCTTATTACAAAAAATGGATAAAGATAATCTCTATAAAGACCTAGAAAGATATATAAAGATCTAGAATGTGTTATCTCCTCCTCTTCTCTCAATCCATTGTGAGAACACTGATAGTTCTTCATCCTTTAAGAAGAATTATACTACAATCAACCACAGACAACACAAGTGACTAAGATAGGCCATTCTAGAACACATTGATTCTAAAATAACATTCAAATATTGTGGTGTTTGTGCGAATCACAACTAGATAGATTCTTTACTTGGATCCTGTAGCACAATGACGATATAGCAATATCTAGTCAACCAGATCATCAATGAATAGAGAATTACACGTTTAGGCAATTCTAGATCTGCTTATAAATTCATTATAAATTATAGGTGAATATCACCATCTTCTAGTTTTAGCATTTAATCTTGTTAAGTATTCAACAAATTAAATTGGTCATGAAATTTATTGTTATGTACATCAACAATTACTAATAATTTAAGACTAAAAATATGAGTTGTTCATGTCATATAGACACTTCCATTGTGCTCAAAACTTACATATACCAGATCTAGAGAAGCACAGATAAAGAGAACCGTGCATAATATATTTTTTATATACATATTTATATATTATTAAATGTGACGTATATAATAATAAATAAATATATTTATATAAATAATATATATATAAAATATTTTATTTTTTAGAATTATATATATAATTATAATTATATATATATAATAAAATATCACATGAGATATATAAATAAATATTCAAATACATTAAATATAGTTCATATATAAATTTACCATATATTCATATTCATATTATATAATTTATAATAATCATGTATATTTATAATATATATATAGATGCATATTTAAAAATATATTTCATATTAAAATAAAAATTTATTATCAATATTATCTTCATAATTTATATATATATAAATTAAAAAATTTAAATTATTCAATAAAAATATTTAATAATTTATTTTAATAAATACACAATGTTTCTAAAAATATAATATATCAAGTTTTGATTTAAATGACTATATAAATATGTAAATGAACATATATTTATTTAAGTATATTTATATATAATGTATGTAGATAAGTTTAAATATATAAATTAATATTATTGTTGGTGTTGTAATGTGAATCCTTAATATGTTCTGAAAAACTCTCAGTGCGATAAAATAAAAAAAATAGAAAAATAATGGGGGAAATACATGTATGTATATAATATATACAACTTTGAATGTATGTATATATATAAATGTATGTGTGTGTGTCTTTGTTTGTGTATGTATTTATATGTGTATGTGTGTTTGTGTGTATATGTATGTATGCATATGTATGTGTGTATGTGTTTGTATGTATATATATGTGTCTGTATGTTTGTGTTTATGTATGTATGCGTATGTGTATGTATGCGTGTGTATATGTATGTATGCATATGTATATATATGTGTATGTATGAGTATGTATATATGTGTGTATGTATGTATGTATGTGTTTTCATGTTTATGTGTACGAATGTGTATGTGCATAAATGTGTATGTTTCTGTATGTGTATGTATGTATGTATATATATGTGCATGTGTACGTATGTGAATATGTATTTATAAGAACATATATGTATTTGCGTGTATGTTAGTGTATGTGTGTATGTGTATGTGGATTATGTGTATGCTTATGTATGTAAGTTCATTTATGTGTATGTGTATGTATGTGTATGTATGATCATATATGTGTATGTATGTGTATGTGTATGTGTATGTACGTTTATGTATGTGTGTGTATGTGTATGTATATGCGTATGTATGTGTGTATGTGTATGTATATGTGTGTGTATGTGTATGTGCGTGTATATGTATGTGTGTATGTCTATGTGTGTGTGTGTGTGTGTGTGTGTGCGTGTATATGTTTGCGTGTATGTGTATGTGTGTGTATGTGTGTGTATGTGTATATGTATGTGCATGTATGTACGTGTATATATGCGTGTGCTTATGTATGTATATGTGTATGCATGTGTATATATGTCTGTGTATGTGTATGTGTTTTTGTGTATGTGTATGTCTATGGATGTGCATGTTTCTGTATATGTATGGGTGTATGTGTATGTATGCATATGTGCATGTGTGTGTATATATATGTATATCCATGTATTTGTATACCAGTGTATGCGTATGTGTATATATACATGTGCATGTGTATGTGTATGTGTACGGATAGGGGTATAAGTGTATAGCCGGATACATATAGGTATTTGTTGGGTTCACCTATATATCACACACACACACACACACACACTACTTTGGGTTCTCCATATACATGCTCATGCACACACAAATTTATATGTGAATAAATGGTCACACACACACACACACACAAGTAATACAATAATTGAAAAAAATGAGACTTCAAATATTTAAATGAAATTATATTAAAAAATGAACTTATTTTTGTATTTTTAATAATTTGGAAACTATTTTTTTTATATTATTATAATAATAAAATTATTAATTAATATTTATATTCAAGTAATTAGTAATTTATTTGATATCATTTGTTTATAAATTTTATTTTTTAATATTCTTTCACTTTTATTTTAATATTTATTCCTTTTAATATTTTAATAATTTATAAATTTAATATTATTTTTACATTTACTTAATACTTCTATAATTTATTCTTTTTTTTTTCATATTTATTATTTATTCATTTTTAGCATTAATTCATTTAATATTTTGTAATTTATCTATCTTTTCAATATTTATATAGTGATTTTTATTATGTTTGTAATTTATATAATTAAAATTTATTAAATTTTTATATTTATTCCTTTTTAATTAGTAATTTATTATTTATCTATTGTATTAAAATATAATTTTTAATTTTCAATTATTATTAATTCAAAATATTTTTAATTTATATAATTAAAATTTATTCACCTTTTATATTTATTCATTCTTATTCAAATATATTTGTATTTAAATATTTATACAATTGTTATTTATTCTTTTTAATTAGTAATTTGTTTTTTATCTTTTGAATTTAATTATAATTTTTATATATTTAATTATTCTTAATTTAATATTTAAGAGGCCCATATAAGTGTTAATCTTAGCGCTAATATAGGCCTTTGTTATTAGTGACCACATTAGCACTGCTAAAAGCGTTCTTTTATTCATGCTAACCTTAATGCTCATTCAACCAACCTTTATCAATGCTTATAGTCTTAGTGCTGATAAATGACGCCTTAATCTACTTTTTTACTAGCCATGACAAATAAATTTTTTTATTTTTAAACAAACCCTAGTAGCGTGCCACACCCTCTCACCGTTCAATCTTATCGCAGAAGCCAATCACTACTGCAACCTTGATAAACATTTTAGATGAATCGAGACCCTCAAAACTGAAGGTATGCTATTCGAATCTTGTTTTTATGTATTTATCAACTGATTCTCTTCATGAGTCATACTTTATTTATTTTTATTCCTAACTAATGGTGCGCACGACACCCCTTGCACATCTTGTTCTCGCACCACCATTTTATACTACTTGGGCTCTTTATTGTACCGCTCATCTAATCCATTCTGTTGTGGTTTTTTTTCATTCATTTTGCAATATTTTCTTATAAATTTTACTTTTTAGAAAAAAAATTTTAGTGGTAAATGTATGATTTAATACATGGTTTATAAATCATGCAATTTGAAAAAATATATTCAAGTTCTATTGAATTCTTTTTTGTTTGGTTTTATAAACTTTGAATTTCAAAATTCTTCTATTTTTCATCTTTTCTTGATCCTAAACCCCCTTAAGGATTTAGTAAGTTCCCTATATAACTAATAAGTCTCAAAATAAGTTTTAATTGGTAACCATACTTCAAATGATGATACCTTTTCATTTGGGTATGAGTTTGTTCTTCATAATATATAAAAGCAAAGCTCTTTAGTAGTCATACAATACAATTACTAATAATGAAATTATGAGTCCAAACAATCAATGACTAACTATTTTTTATTTTTTAAAAATAAAATGGATACAAGAAAATATAAAAAAGTTAAAACTTGAATATTCTTTAATTATATAAATAAATAAAAATGACTGATTATTTTTAATGCAATAATTTTTTTTGTTATAACAATAAACTTCATTATTCCCCTCATTGAATCCATTCCAAAAAAAAGAATGAATTATTGTATGTGCTTTGGAAAAATGTTCTATGCACTTTTTATTTCTATAATTATTCATCTTCATATGTTCCTACAAGTTGTTGATGCAATAACAATTTATATAAAACATGATGACTATATGCGTGTATATATAAAGAATAGTCCTTTAGGATTCTAAGCTAACACCTTTTGTGATTTTATTTATTTATCGTAAAATATAAATATTCTTGAACCAAATAGGATTTATATGACTAAAAAATGTATGGATACCAATATTATGACAAAATAGTATGATGATGGGGTTAAAGAGTTTCTAAAGTTTACAACAGATCATATATATGACTCTTCTGAAATCATTTGTCAATGTTTACCTTGTTGGTATTCAACATAATTTTTTCTAGAAGAGTTGGATGTACACATGGTCCATCACAGAATAGATTGAAGTTATAAATGTTTGACTAAACATGGGGAAGAACTAAATGTAGATATAGATTGGGATACCCCTACAATTTAGGGAACATCTAATATGATTACAAGTATAAATGATGATGGAGATAACACAATGGCTTATGGATAATCTGATATGATTACAAGTGTAAATGATGATATAGATCATATTAATGAAATGACAATGATATTTGAAGATGAAATTTGTGATTTCCCCAAGCTATTTGAGAAGATAAAAAGTTTTGCAATGAAATCATTTTAAGTTGGTTGTACTAAATATACAACATTTTCAATCATACTAAATCTATATAATTTTAACATTGGTAATGGATATAGTGAAACCATCTTTATAAAACTATTTTATCTCTTGAATGATATGATACATAAAGATAATAATCCTCCTTATTGAACATATGAAGCTAAATGAATGCAATGTTCAATGGGTATAATCCTTGAAAGAATTACTTGTCTGCCAAAATGACTCTATGTTATTTAATAATGATCATGAATCACTTAAAAAATTCCCTATGTGTGATGAAACACTATACAAGAAATATGAATCAATTCCTTAAATTTTTTTATGGTAATTTACATTAATTCCAAGGTTTTGATTCCTATATATAAGTGAGGAGACTACAACGATTAGCATAGAACATAGATAAAAGATTCAAAATGGGAAACTTCATCACCCAACATACTCTCCTTAGTGGAAGAAAATTGGTCAAAAGTAACCTAAATTTGGAAATGTTCCAAGAAACCTCCATCTTGTGCAATCTACATATGAAATTAATCCTTTTGGTGTAAAAATTATCACTCATAGTACATTGCTGATTATGTTTGTAAATTATAACTTTCTATTATGGTTATACATGAAGAAAAAACACATTATGTCTTCTCTTCTTATATCAGGATTAAAACATCTAGGTAATGATATTAATGTTCATTTTTAAAAATTTATTTAATATTTAAAATTAATTTAGGATATAAGTGTTATTTTTTTATGTTCCTTATAGAAATAGGGATTTCAAATTGAGTGACATGTTGTATGCGATGATAAATGACTGTCCTACTTATAAAAATTTGTCAGGATATAGTATTAAAGTAATTATATGGTTTTTTATTTTTTAATAAGGTACAAAATCAGTTATGATGAAATTTTCTTTGATGATTGTGTTTCTAGGTCATCATAAATTCTTACCTCAATAAAATAAGTACAGACCCTAATGACATCATTCAATGGAAATTCAGAAGAAGGTTCAACACTGTCTCCACTAATAGTGATCAAAATTTTGAGAAATTAAAGTATATTGTCACAAGTTTTCTAATTTGTTTTTGAAAAATATTATGAAAATTGCTTGTAATAAGAGATAAGTTTTTATTGAATTACTATACAATAATCTTTTATAATCCAAATATTTTATTAATATCATGCACATAGAAAAAAATTCATGTGATAACTTCATTTTCACATTACTAAATAAAACCAACAAAAAAAGGATAAAATTAAGGATAGGTTTGAAATTATTGACATAAGGATAAGGTAAGAGTTAGATCTAGTGAAGGGTGGAAGGTGGGCTTTTCTTCCTCTAGAAACTTACACTATTTCTACAAAAGAGAGATATCACTTTTGAAACATCTTGTCTGGTGTAAAGGTTCCATAAGAAAATTAATAAAATATCAAGAATATCTTGTTGATAAATGATTTGGAGTTAAATGGAAAAATCACTTATATGTCATATTTTGATGCAGGATTAATGCCTATTGATTCATGTTTCATTATACCTAAAACTATCTCATACACATTAAACAAGCCTTTCTTTATTTTCAAAGCTACATATAGTAAAGTTATATATAACAACCATGATTATAGTATCCTAGATCTAGATATTATATTAATACATTAATATAGAATACAAGAGATCATATTAATATTATCATCCAGGCCTCATTCCAAAACATCATACATAAATAGTAATGCATATGCCAAATACTCAACCTAGTTTATCTCATGATACCTACCGATGCATTGAGGGGATATACAATTATGGTTTTCACCCATCAATAAATAAATCAAATCCATTCACCATATGAATGGAATGGATAAAAATTAAATATTAAACATTTCTTAATAGTAACTAATTTTCTATAATAAAATAACATACATACATATTTTTAATAATTCTATAGTAAATAAATGAAATTACTTCCTTGGTAAACACCCTTTAAATTGTAAGGTGTTCACATCATATAGAGTAATGAATATATAGTTTAGTAAATATATAACATTCATCCATGAGATTAAAGTAATTGGATATGATAATAAATATATGAAAATCCTTCATTTTGGTTTATAAGAAGTTATGTGAAATATCCAAAGCATATCCCTTGGGACTATTAAACCAGGTGTGTTGTTAGGACCACCAACTGTGTGTTGAGTGGAGATTGATTTAATACCCAAACAACATTTTAGGGTTATTACCTCTAGTTTAATCTATGTTGGATCCTGTATTCACTTGTTTTTTTATCTATATAGAGATATCTTTTCTAGGAAACCACCATTCCTTTATTTACCTAAATTTTAGGATGATCCTATATATTTAGATTCATTCCATTGTTTTTGTTTAATTTTTGAGTATTTCTATGACTTATGAATTTCATATAATGAGAAGGAATAAGTAATATCTAATTAAAACATATCTAATGAATTATAATACCATGAATGTACAAGATTTGTTTTTTGAAATAATTCCAAGTGATATTACAACAAAATAATTGTAATTGAAATGAAAGGAGGAAGATTGAAAATCCTAATTTTTATTATTTTATTTCTTTTAAAATTGAAAAATTTCTAAAAACAAAGGAAAATGATTTTACTTTATAAAAACATTAAAATATAAAGAGAAATATTTATAATTAAAAACAAATATAATAATAGGAAAAAACTTATAAGCAGAGAACATTAAATATTATCATAACTCAATGAAAGGTAATTGAGTTATGAATTCCCTTATTTAAAGTCCTGAGTCATTTGGTATGGATGTATAATAACCTAAATGATCATGTTAGGTTGATTAAATAAATTTTTCATAATATTTTTCATATATATTTCATTTTTTAGTGCCTATTTATTACCATATTTTATTTATTTACCACATAGTTTTTACTCTCATTGTCCATATGGTGTTGTTCAATCAATTTCTCTAAAACTGCATTAGTATGTTTACCATGGTAAAAGGAGTTATAAAATAGATTTATAATTTCTATAATTTTACAATTATTAAATCACTATTATATAAGAGTTATATAGTTATATATATTATCAAAATAGATTTATTTTATGAAATATGTCTCAATATGCTAAATTTTAGGAAGTTAAAACTACTACGATCAACTTATATTAATATCGTTAATATGATTACCCATTTATCATTCCATAATATTAATTATTTCATAAATATTCTATTTATACATTAAATACATTTATAAAACCATCCATGTAAGGTAGTGATAAAGATAAAGTACGTCATCCATGGAGACAATAATTCGCACGTACCACGAGCGACATTTTATTTATTTTAGAAAAGGTAAGAGGAACGTAGATAATGAGTATATAATTAAAATTAATAAATTTACATTAATGAAAATTATTTTATTATATTTACATTATTAGGATAAATTTTGAGGATTTATAAGAAAAAATAGAAATGTAAAATTATAATTAAAAGTTACCACCTTACTTATTGAGAGGGCTCCTTTACTAAGTGGTTTATGACTTGAAAGACTGGCCTTTAATGAGACAATAAGACCTAGGATTGGAAAAGGGTTACGGGAAGGGTTTTTCATAGAATTTGGTTGATCTAGGATGTTCAAGGTGCATGGATATGTGAGGTGTTGAAGGGATCCTTTTATAAGTGAGAGGGGTGAGACTTTTTTAAATACTCTTAACTTTAAAATAATATAAATTTATTTATCATTGTTAAGTGTATCTAAGTCAACCCAAATTAGAATATAAGATATAATAGATAAAAATAAACCCATAAAATAAAATTAAAGGTAAGGTTTTGTCATATTTGAGACCTTATCCCTTAGTTTAACCCCCTCTTCAGCCATTTTAACCCTGACTGTGGTGACAAAATTTTAACTTGGGTAACTTATTTTATGACCAAAAATGAAATTAAAATCATTGAATAATTCGAAAATTTTGATTCCAAATATAAAATCCTTTTTGTTTGAATCAATTTCAAAACTTATTAAAATTTAACTTCAATATAAATAATAAAATTATATTTTCACTTAATTTTTTTCATAAATATCCCATAAAATTGCCTTAAACTAATATCAATATTCGAAATCCAAAAATTATTTTCATTTTATCAAATTAAAATTATAAAATTTATAAATATGACTTATATATATTTTTAAATAAAATATCCTTTTACTATAATATAATGATGAGGTAATATAATATGTGTGTGTAATTGTTTCAAGGATGTTGTGTTTACCTGATATAAAATAATCTTCAGTGTTACATTATATCCCCATAAATAATTTCATCCTAGAAATTAGTGATATGTGGTATCTAATACAACAAATTATGTAGTTCTTTATCATCACTTATTTAGATTACCACATTTCTTCCTCTAACTTGTGATTCATTTAGACTACTTTCACCATCCAAGTCATCTAATTCCATAATACTTTCTCTCTAGAATCAAGAATCTTGATTGGATCTTCATTATAATAAATTTTAGGTTCTAACACTATTTCCTCTATGGTGAGTACATTTATTGGGTTTGTTATGTACTTCACTAACAATGAAACATGAAAGATTGCATGTACTTTAGAGAGTTTTTGTAAAAAACCTAAAAAATAAGACATAACTCCAATTATCTATAAAATTTAAAAAGGTGTGATGTACCTAGGACTCATATTTTCCTTCTTAATAAACCTTATAGATCCCTTCCATTGATTTACCTTTAATAAGACATAATCACCCACCTAAAATTCCATATTTTTCTCTTATTATAAGTATAGATCGTTTATATTTATTTATATATCTTTATAGGATCTTCAATAGATCAAAATTTACAGTTTTATCCTCAACTAGTTATTTTCATTGTCATATTATTTCTCTAAATTCATCCCAAAAAATTGGTGTGCATTATATCTTACCATACAGTGCCTCATATGGTTCCATATAAATGTTGAATGAAGGATATTATTGTATAAAAATTACACAAAAGGAAAATATGTGTCCATGTTCCTTGTAAATCAAGTGAGAATGATCTCAACATGACTTCATATATTTAATTAGTCTATTAAGACTATTTACCAGTTTCAGGATGATAGGTGGGGGTCAAATGAATATCAATGTTGAGAGATTTCTGAAGAATACTTGAAAATTTTGATTTGAATTTAGGGTAATGATTAGATATAATAGATAGGGGCATATAATGAAGTTTCATGAATTCATTATTATGAATTCATGCAAGATTATCAAGGGGTATATCCTCCCTTATTTATAGGAAATTTGCGGACTTGGTGAGATGATCTACAATGACCCATGTAGCATTATTCCTCCTAGGATTATTTGGAGTTGAAATAAAAAATTCCATTGTAACATTTTCCTCTTCTACACTAGTATAGGGAGAGGTTTCATGACCCAATTAGGATATTTTATCTTTTTCTCAACTTATTTATACACCAAACATTTCAACACATAGTTAGTAATTTCCCATCTCATTTTATCCCACCAAAAATGTTCCCTCAAATCCCTATACATCTTGGTTCTACCTAGGAATATAAATAAATTTGAGCTATGGGATTCATATAATAATTTATTCTTTGGATTAATTATGGATGGAACACATAGAATATTTCCAAACATCAATACACAATCCTTATAGATGAAGTCCATTAGTCCCCCATATTTCAATGCTTGATTTTTCTTTTATAAATTCTTTTCACCACATTGGAACTCCTTTATCTTCTCCAATAAATATGGTTTAGAATTAACTTGGGAAATGAATGATTTTTCCCCTTATCTAATAATGTCCAAATAAAACATTTCTAAATACAATACTATAGGATAATTTTCAATCATAGTCATAGTTATATCTTTATGGTTCATTCTACTCAATGCATTAGTTACCTAATTTTCCTTTACCAGGTGGTAGTGCATTGAATAGTCATAGTCTTTGGGTAATTCTATCTATCCCCTATGCCTCTTGTTGAGATATTTCTTAGAGAATACTTATTGAAAACTTTTTTGATCCTTATAAATATCACATATTTCACTATAGATATAGTGCCTCCATATCTTTAAGGAAAATATTATCGTTTCTAGCTCAAGATCACGAGTTTAATAGTTTTGTTCATAGATATTTAGTTACCATAATGAATAAGAAACCAATTTATCATTCTATATATGGGAAAATCACAATCCTTTCTATAACGCGTCAATATAAATCACAAATCCTTACTTTCCTAAGGGTAAAGTTAATTTTGGTGCATTAACCAATCTCTTTGTTAGTACTTTAAATTTTTTCCTACATTCTCCTATCCAAGTGAATTTGACTCCTTTATGAGTTAACTTGGTTAACAGTTGTTTTATCAGGTAAAATTTGGAATAAATCACCGAAAAAAACCTTATAATTTAAGGAAATTACATATCTTATTTATGTTAGATAACATTGGAAATTCCTTAACTACCTTAATCTTTTAAGGATAAAAAAATATTCCATCATTAGAGAAAATATTTCCATGAAAATAAACATTATAGAGCCAAAATCCTCACTTAATAAATTTCTTATATAAGTATTTTATTTCAAGAGTTTCATGAATGATTTTTAAATGATTATTATCCTCTTCATGGATTTTAGAGTATACCAAGATATCATAAATAAATAACACAATGAAATAATCAAGATAATATTTGGGTACTCTATTCATCTTATCCATAAACATAGATGGGTCATTAGTTAATCCAAAGGGCATTAACATAAATTCATAATGTCCATACCTCAAATGAAATTTCATATTTGTTATATCAACCCTCTCAATTGAAGGTAACCAAAATGAATATAAAAATTCAAAAAGTATTGAGATCCTTAAATTTTATTAAATAATAATCTATCTATGAAAAAACCTACTTATTATTTATAGTTATAGAATTAAGTCCCTGTAATTTTTTCACAACTTCATATACCCATCATTATTTTTAACAAATAAAACAAGAGTTCCCCAAAGTGAAACACTAAGGAATATGAATCCATTTTTACAAAACTCCTATAGTTTTTATTTAACTCAACTAGTTCAAATGGGTTAATTCTATAAGGAGTATTAGGTAAAAGTTTTTCATTATGGATTAGTTCAATGGAAAACTCAACTAAATTCTTAATTGAATGTCTAGATAATTTGAAAAATGGATACACATTCCCTTCTAAGGAAATATTTCCCATTTATAGATTAAATTTTATTTTCCTCCTATCCAAAAATTTTAATAAATTATTTTTCAAATGGAGGATTCAGACATGACTTAAATAATTAAGTATCTCCCCTAAAAAATAAATGATTCTACAACTTTCTCCCAACTAGTTAACTCCTTCCCCCATCTATAAATTATTTCATTTTACTTTGTGACACAACCCATACCAAGGATTATGTCAAAATCAAAAATGGGTATAACAATCAAGTTTGTGTCTTGAGAATATATATATATATATATTAATATATTCTATTTCATGTATCATTATTATAATAAGATTCCAACTAGCTGTTCTGATTAATAACCCACTTCCCAACATCTTAGGGGATTATTTAATATTTTTAGAAAACATTCAAGATATAAAAGAATTCATAGATCTGAAATCAAATAGATCATTGGATAACTTTGATTTTATAATAAAAGTATATACTATTATGTTATTTAGAAAATTACCTTCATCTATAATGATGGAATAAGCTTGACATTACTCCTTTGGATTCTTTTTAGGTAAATTCCCTTGTTTCTTAGGGAATTGATTATAATAATGCCCCATCTACTTACAGTTCAAGTGTTAAACATTGGAATTTCTATTTTTAAAATCATGAACTTGGTGACCTTTATCAACATAGTTAAAGAAAACTCCCCATTATCTTCATACATTCCCCATGGCATTTCTTTCTTTATTTATTACGAATCAAAAATTAAACTCTTAATTTTTATCCTTCACCACATTCTTCTTATCATGGCACTCTGTCATCCCATTATTCTCTTGATTTCTATTGAACATATAATACTTAGATAATTATTTCTCAGTCTTTATGGGACTTGATACTATATCCTCATGTAAAGAAACCATTTACAAGACAAAATCCCTTTTAAGACTCAGTTCTCCCCATCAAAGAAGAAACTAATTTTAATTTACATATTATGAACATAGTCCACAACAAGTCTTAATAACCTCCTAAAATTATCCTCACACTAAACAAAATTTTACTCACCTTTTTTCCTTAGATGATAGAATTCCCTCTCCATATAATCTCATTACTCATGAAAAAAGTATTTCTTAAAAAATATAACCTTAAAAATACTCCATTCCATGCTCAATATCTCTTACACCTCCTTATTTTTTGAAAATAATGATCACCATTGATCTACATCTCACTTTAGATGATAAAACGCTTAAATAACCTTTTTATATTTCACTATATCCAAGGTGAGACACATTTTCTTAATGGACTTTATACATTTCTCTACTACCGATGTATTAATGGTTCCATTGAATGAAGGAGGATGTTTTCACATGAAGTGGTACGACATAGATAAATCATGCTATGAATATATAGGTTTATCCAAAAAATAAAGTTTATTAGTCATAACATGAGTCAACTGACCTAATAGTGTTGTAATTCTCTCAAATCTAAGTTCAACATCATTGAATTTATTAGGAGGAAAATGCTTAAATGGGTTATGGGCATTAATATGGTTCCCATTACTTCCTCTAGGAGATATTTATAAAAAATGGAATACACTTAATTATCTCATAATATTATGAATATTGAATAATAATATATTATCCATATGCAAATAAAATATTCAATAAATACTTCAGGAATATTTTAAAATTTTATCATAATGTTTCTACTATCAAATTATATTCCTCTATATCTAGTTCCCAAGGTTTCTACTAAACATGCTCTAATACCAAATATAATAACACAAATTCTAGTAGACTAAGTAAAAATTTTGTATTACTATATTTGTGAAAAATAAAATAGATCACATTCTATAAAATACAACAATTTAGTAGTCTTATAATACTAGATACACTCATAGCTTCCATATTACATTTTAAAACATAAAATACAAATTAATTCCTAGGTGATGACTATATTTTTTTATTCTAGAATGTCCACGAAATTATTAGAAGTTCTCTTATATGTTTCTCAAGAAAAGGAAAAAAATATAAAATGGTGATCTTAGATGCCTAGTAAGGGGTAGAATATAGAAAAATAAATCACAAAATTTCATGGCATGATAGATATAACAAGAATGAACAATAATAAAATATTTCATAAAACTATTAACATGAGCATGGTATATAAATAAAGAAACACAAATAATCACATGTAAAATATTAAATAATTTTGTAGAGATGAAATGTGTAATACCGAACATCTTAATCTTATCATTGAGTACTCATGCCAAGATATCAATCTTAAAAGGTAAGTCATATGATAAATACACAAACTAGTTTATCTCTTGAGACCTACTGTTTCATCAAGGGGCTATATAATCTTAGGCCTTGAATTTCACTAAACAAGTCCAATGAATTCATTATATTAAAGTAACGAATATAAATTACATAATCAACACTTATTCCTAATAAATAATTGTTTATAATCAAATAACAAGTATATAGATTGTAAATAATTATTTAGTAGACAAATGAAATAACTTTCTTAGTGAACACCCTTAAAATTTTAAAGTGGTCACAACATATACAGTAATGGATATCCGGTTAAGTAAATATATAACATATATCTACACTGTAAAAAAACAATAGATTAGTGGATTTTTTTAGAAGGGGTTGTGCACAACCCCCTCTAAATTCATTTTCTATATAAATTAGATGGTGTTATAAACAACCCTAGCTAATCATCAAATTTATCAGGGGTTCAAAACACCCTCTAAAGTTTTCATCATTATTTTTGTTATAATTGGTTGGATTTTGGGGTTGGTTATGAGAAAACTATTGCTGATTTAATAATTAGTGGATCTATATATTCATTTGGATTTTAAAGGTACTACATATATATATATATATATATTATTTTCATTTGGATTTTAGAGGACTTATATATACATTATGTAATTTTCTTTTTAATAAAATAGTAGGGGTTCACAACCCCCACTATTTTCTTATAAAAAATTCCATAATATATATATATAGATATATATAATTAAAACACAATATAGATATGTATTTAAATATTTTATATGCATATATTATATAAATTTATTCATATAAACAATTTATATGATTTTATTTAATCATATTTATATGTATACATAAATATAATTGTATAAAATGTACATTAATATATATATTTATTTTTATAAAATTTTATTTCATATATTATTAATTATAATATAAAATCATAAATATATGATATAAATAAATATATATAAAAATATAATTTATTTAAACAATCATATAAAACTCTTAGAGTTTTTATAATTTATATAACAATAATAATAATAATAATAATAATAATTGATTATAAAGACACATACATATAATTAGAGGGGTTTTTGAACCCTCTCTAATTTAATAAATTTAAGTGGGTTCATAACCATTGAAAATTTTAAAAAATAGAGGAGGTTTTAACCCTCTATAATATTATTTATTCCTTTTAAAATATATGAAATTGTATAATGTGTGTGTATGTGTCTTATAAACACATTATATAAATGTATTTAAATACATTATACACATATTATATAAATACATTATATAAATACATTAAATAAATACAAATACATAATAAAACATAAATGTAAGTATATACAAATAATTATACAAATATATTTATATATATTGCAATTATATTATCTATATATTATATTATCTATATCCTGTTATTAAATATATAAATACTTTATATATATAAATAGATATTTACAAATAAATACATTTATATTAATATACAGATAAGTATTAAATTAATATATTTAATATATGTGTATACATAATATAACTATATATATAAATATAAATATATTTATAGGTATATTTATGAATGTAAAATATATCTATATATAACTATTCATAAAATATTATATATATATAAATATTATATTATATTATATGTATATATATAATATATATAATATATATATATACAATATTTGTCTATATATAAATGTATTTATAAAATATATAATATATTGTATTCATATAAATATTTAATATAAATATATTAATATTTTATAATTGTGTATGTATAAATATATAATATATTTTTGTAATATATAAATATTTAATACATAATATATTTGGGTAATATATAAATATATAAATATGCAATATATATGTTTATGCAAGTAAGTATAAATATTTACAAATAAATATATAAATTTATGTAAATATATAATTTATAGTGGGTTTAGAAAATAGATATCTACATATATATTTATATTAAAATTAATATACACATTTGTATTTAAATATATGAATTAATAAAAATGTTTAACTATAAATATATAATTTATATAAATGTCTAAATTTAATACAATATAAAAGTATTATAATTAAAATAAACAAATACATAATATAAACACGAATGCATTAATTTATATATATTTATATATAGTGTATATATTTAATGTATTTAAATATATTATTAAAATATTATTTATTTGAATAAATGTATAAATATATAGAAATAGTACAATGTGTAGTATATTAATATAATTATGTGGAGTGGAGTGGTTTAATGCTTCTGCTCATTTCTGGGGGATCCATGGATCATATCTCGTGACTCACAGTATTTAACATGGGTACTAGAGTGGGAGGGAGATATATAGGGAAAAAGGATATGGAGGGGGGGGGGGTTGCATGCGGACACGAGACAAAGGGGGTGCAAACGCAGACGATACACCAGACCCAGGAGGAAAAGGGAGGGGGTGGAAACAGGAGACGACAAGGATACATGACACAAGAAGGGGGAATGTGGTTGGGGTTGGGGGTGACATAGGCTATGGGATATGAGGTTCATGGGAGGGGGGATTGGGAGGTATTTAAAAAAGAGTGGGGTATAGGGGTGGGATAGGTGGGTTTACAAATAGAGAAACCGCCCCTAAATTGTTCAAAATTAGGGAATGTTAAAACTATCCCTAATAATATTTGGCATACATATTTGTGGTAGTTCCACATAAATATCGCTAATGTGTTTAGAAGGGGTTATAACCCCCTTTTATCTAAAAAACAAATCCTTCTAAATACTTCATTTTTTAGTTCCATGAGATTAACGGTCATGGATATGAAAATCAATATATTTAAATCCTTTATTTTGGTTTAAAAATAAGTGTGTGAAATATCCAAAGCACATACCTCAAGAGTGTCACACCAGGTGTACAATTAAGCCCACTAGTTGTGCACAAAGTGACGATTTTGTTAATACCCAACTAACCTTTTTTAGGGTTATTACCCTTATGTGAATCTATGCTAGATTTTGCTAGAACTTTTTTGTATCCATGAAAATATTTCTTTTTTAAGTAACCATCTCTCTTAACTTTACCAAAATTTTAGGATGATTTCCTATATTTAGACCCATTCCTTATTTTTTCTCGAATTTTTGAGTATTTATTCGATTTATGAAGGAATTATAATGATAGGAAATAAGTAATATCTCATTAAAAATATATCTAATGGGTGATAATAATATGAAATTACATGCATGGAAATATTTGAAATAATTTCAAATGATATAATAGTAAAAGAATTGAAATTTAAAAGAAAAGAAGAGGATGAGAAATCCTTATAATTATTATTTTAATTATTTTAAAACAAAAAATTCCCAAAAGAAATGGGAAAATATTTTAATTTGGAAAACCATGAAAATATTAATAGGAATATTGATAACGGAGAACAAACAAAATAGCGGGAAAAAGGATTACAAATGGAGAACATTAAATATGATCATAACTTAATGAAAGATAATTGTGTTAAGAATTCCCATAACTAAAGTCCCAAGTCATTATATATGAACATATAACTACCTAAATTAAGAATTTATGTTTATTAAATAATTTATTTAGAACCTATCTCATATATATTTCATTTCTTACAGTCCATTTATTACCATATGTCATTCATTTATCCGATAGTTTCTAATCTCATTGGTCATTCAGTGTTGTTTGATCAATTCCTTTAAAACCATTCAAGTATGCTTACCATGGATAAAGTATATATAAAATAGTTTTATAATATCCATAATCTTTGAATTATTATTTCTTTATAATTATATTTTTACAATATTTATACAATTGTATATATTTCCAGAATAGATTCAAATTATGAAAGATATCTTAAAATTCTCACTTTTATGTGGTTAAAATTACTATGATCAATTAATATTAATATCATAAATATGATTATACATTTATATTTTTAGAATATTAATTAAGTTATAAGTATTTTATTTACTCATTAAATCTATTTATAAAACTATCCATTTAAGGAAATGATAAAAATAAAGTATATAATTCATGGAGACGGTAGTTCGCATGTAACACATGGGACATTTCCTTTATTTCAAAAAAGGAAAAAAGAATATATATAATGTGTATCTAGTTAACATAATAAAATTTTGGTATGTTAATTTTATATATTTTATTATATTGACTTGGGTATGATAAATTTTGAGGAGGTAGACGAAGAAAATAGAAATGAAAAATAATAATTAAAAGTTATCACCTTACTTCTTGGGAGGGATCCTTTAATAAGTAGTTTATGAATTCAAAGAGTGATCCTTTAATGAGAAAAAAATATCTATGATGCAGATAAGAATTTTTTGTAGGTGTTTTGGAAGATTTGGGTTGATATAGGATGATCATGGTGTGTAGAGAAGTGAGGTGATGAATGGATCATTTTATAAGTGAGAGAGGTGCCACTTTTGTAAATAATCGTAACATTAAAACAATATAAATGTATTTCTCATGGTCAAGTGGATCCAAGGAAACCTAAATTAGAATATAGTATAGTATAGGTCTAAATATACTCAACTCATCAAATTAAATCTAATGTTTGATGATATTTTAAATCTTATTCCTTAGTTTATCCCCTTCTTTGACCCTTTAACCTTTTCCATGGTGGAAAAATTTTACCTTATGTAACTTATTTTATGAAAAGATAAAATAACCTAATTGACTGATTCTTACATGATTATTCAAAATAAGAAATCCATTTTTTTATTCAATTTATTAAATTAATGAATTTTAACTTCAGTATAATTAATAAAACAATATTTTCCATTAAAAATCTATTTTTTGAAAAATCCCACAAATTCATTTCTAAATAATTTAAAAATTATTAATCCAAAAATGATGTCCATTTTATAAAATTTAAATGATATAATTTTTAAATATGAATTGTAAATATATTTATGAATAAAATCTCTTTCTGGTTTATTATAACAATGAGGCAATAAAATGTGTGTGCGTAATGGTTTTAGGGTTGCTATGTTTACCACCTAAAGAAGAATAGAGGGCATTACATTATAGTCCAAGTGATTTTTCTAACTATTTAAAAGTAATTAAATAGGTAGATTAAAGATAAAAAAATTAAATTCATGAAGGCACAAATATATGCTATAAATGAAAATCTTACTTGGAAGTCTTCTTTTTTAGAATCGTTTATAGGGAGAGGTCAAAGAGAAGAAAAAACACTAGAAAACACCACACAAAGATCCAACACCAATATTTGAGTATATCCATTCCATAAAAAAACTAGTATCTCTGAAGGGGTATCTTAGATGATAATTTTAATTTCATTTAAATATATTTATTAATCATTTATTTATTTACATTTTTCTAGTACTACTAGGACTATCGATAGTCCACATATTCAAAAAAAAGAGGTATATTTATTTATAAATAAGTTTGGGATTACATGGTGTCTTAGAGTTTGCAAACATCATAATGAGGTGATTTGCTACATGTTTTTTTATTTCATTGAAATCATTAAGAGTTATTTTATCTACTTCTTATTTATTTAATTTTACTATTATTTATCTACTTCTTAATTAACTAATTTTATTATTATTTTAATCTACTTATTATTTACTTAATTCTTATAGAGATCATAAAGAAATTAATTCCTACTAATTTTATCTAAGAATTTTGTGCCTATGAAGAGTACAAAAGGACTCTATATAGATTTCATGGTCCTTTTTGAAGGATAAAATCATTTCCATGGGGAAGAATTCTGAACATTTAAGGGGAAAGGACTAGTTGAAATGAAGTGTGATTCTAAAGGATAAATGATATTAGACGTTAAGAAGGACCGTAAACTTTATATTTAGGCCTTCTGTGATCTTCATAGCTAAAAAATGCCTAGAGAAAAATAAATTCCAAACAAAGGCTTCAACATTGCTGGTGCACTAATTTACTGTTTAGTGTTCTCTCTATTGGGATTTTTTCTTTATTTGATCAAATTATATTCTTTAGTGATGAAATTCATTCCCTTTTGGGTCTAATACCTTTTAATAAATTTTTAGTGAGAATTTTTTTTATTGATAAAAAAAGTTATTTAATTTACCAAGGTTGGTGATTTTGAAATGGAACTATCACTTGTATACATGTATACCCACTCCCTTTGGGTTACTTTTATACATTTATGCCCTCTACCATTGTGATTTTACAAAGTAGTTTGAGGATATCCATTCTCCTAAAAGTAAAATTTTAGATCACAATGTGTTTCACATAGTCAAACAAAGAAAATGTGATCAGATTATCTTAATACTTCAGGAAAACTATTCATGATTCATTTGTTATGTGTAAGAATCAACCACACATGAATCTAACACACGGTGCATCCAGAATGACTCAAAGTTCATATTTTCATTTAAAATTGAAATTTTAGTTCAAAATGATAATCATATAATCAAAAGTGATAAAAAACACTCATATTTTATCGATAATTTTGAAAAAATATCAATAACTCATTTGTGATGTGTAAGAATTATCCTCACGTCAATCTAACACATGATGCAGCTGATATTATTAAAAGCACGTGTTTTCATTTAAAAGTGAAATTTTAGTTCACAATTCATGTCACATACACAAAAATAATCAAACATACTCATATTCTCTTCATACTTTATAAAAAAGATCCATAATTAATTTTTGATGTGTAGGAATCAATCACATATTAATCCAACACAAAGTGTGTCTGATATGATTTAAAGTTTGGGGTTTTAGTATAAAAGTAAAATTTTACACGTGTCACATAGTCAAAATTGATAAAATTCACTCGGATTGTCTTAATACTCTAGTTCAAAAATTCTTGATACATTTGTAATGTGTAGGAATAAACTGCAAGTCAATCCAGCACATGGTGCGATCGGTGTTACTCAAAGTGTGTCTTTTATTTTAAAATTGATATTTTAGTTTAATATACACATCAAATACTCCAAATTGAGTAACCACAAGATGATTTCATTAATATTTTAGGAAAAATATTGAGAATTCATTTGTTACATGTAGGAAGTATCTGCACTTTAATCTGACACATGATGTGGCTGGTATGACTAAAAGTGCTTGTTTTCATTTAAAAGTGAAATTTTAGTTCAAAACATGTGTTACATACTTAAAACTAATCAAACACACCCTATGTGTATTAATAATTTATAAAAAAATCTATAGTTTATTTGTGATATGTAAGAATCAACCTCACTTCAATCTAACTCACGGTGTGTCCAGTATGATTTAAATTGCATGTTTTTAGTATACAAGTAACATTTTAGCTCACAACATGTTTCAAATAGTAAAACTAAGAAAATTCACTAATATTATCTTGATAATTTAATTATAAAAATCCACGATTCATTTTTTATGTGTAGGGATCAAAAAAAAATATATACGATACACAATGTGGTTGTTATGAATTGAGGTACATGTTTTCTTTCATAATTGGAATTTTAGTTCAAAAAGTGTGTCACATACTCAAAAGAAAGGAACACACTCAGTATATCTTTATATGTTATAAAAAATATCTATAATTCATATATAACATGCATCAATTAATCCCATGTTAACCCGACACATGGCATGAATAATATGATTGAAAGTGTGTGTTTTCATTTTAAAATGAAATTTTAGTTCAAAACACATGTCACATACTCAAAACTGGTCAAATGTACTTGTATTTTATTGATAATTTATAAAAATGGTCTATAATTAAATTTTGATGTGTATGAATCAACCAAATTTAAATCTGATACACTTTGTGTTTGGTATGACTCAAAGTGTGAGTTTTTAGTACAAATGTAACATTTTAGATCACAAAATGCATCGTATAGTCAAAACTAAGAGAACATGCCTATATTTCCTTGATAATTTAAAAAAATTATTCACGATTCAATTATGATGTGTAGAAATTAAACACACATCAATTAGCACATGGTGTGGCAATATTGACTAAAAGTTCATGTTTGTAGTTTAAAACTGACATTTTATCCAAAAATGAGCATCACATACTCAAAATTGAGAAAATGTGATCAAAATATCCTGATAAGTTTGTAAAATGATGAAAATTTCATTTTTGACATGTAAGAATCAACTGTATATACATTGTAACACAATATATCTAGTATGACTCAATATGCATGTTTTCAGTACAAAATCAATATTTTAGTGCACAATGCTCTTCATATTGTCAAAAAATTTATAACACACTCATATTTTCTTAATAATTTAGGATAATTATTTTTGATTCATTTGAGATGTGTAAGAATTAACCAAAAATCAATCAAACACATGGTGTGGTCAAATTGACTAAAAGTGATTATTTTCAATTTAAAAGTGACATTTTAGTCTAAATCAAGAATCACATACTCAAAACTATAAAAATGAACTTGGGTTATCTTGATAATTTATGAAAATGATTCTTTTGACATGTTTGAATTAAACTTAATTAAATTTGGTACATGGTGTGCTCAGTATGACCGATGAAACTTGATTTCAATTAAAAATGACATTTCAGTTCAAAACATGCATCACAAGCTTAAAAATGAGAAAATACACTCAGAGTATCTTGATATTTTTTTAACAAAGATCAATAATTCAATCGTGACATGTAAGAATTAAATGCACATAAATTTGATATATGTTTTGGCTGATATGACTGAAATTATTTGTTTTTATTTAAAAGTGATATTTTAATTTTGAATGCACATCTCATACTAAAAAAAATAATAAAACATGATCATATTTTCATGAAAACTTACAAAACAACAGATTTTTCATTTGTGACTTGTAGGAAGTGGATGCATATAAATCTAATTAAAATCTATAATTAATTATATAGAAATTCAATTACATTTTTTTTCATATACTATTATTAAAATAATTTTTTTTATTATCGGAACACACTTCTTTTGTACGAGGTTGGGTTAATCTTTGGAGAAGGCCTGCTATGGGAGTTTTTATTTTTTATTGGTTATAAATTTTTTGTTTTTCACGTCAATGTAATTATTTTAATTAAAATATTTAATGCAATATTTGAATTGGAATGATGGTGAACTGTAAATTCAAAATTGTTTTTTATGTTTAATTTCATATTTTTACTGAAACTAAAATTATTTTTTATCAGCTGATATAGAGTGCTTCAAATATAACTACTATCATTATGTAGCATCTGAAAATAGATTTTATCAATGCTGGCATTAACACTGATAAAGTTACTTTTTATCAGGGATTTTTAGCATTGATAAGGGTTCTTTTATCAACATTGATAAAAGTTACTAACTTTTAAATACAATTAGCACATAAATATTTTTTAGTGTTGATAAAAGTAATTTATAGCACTTTTTAAAGCCTGATATATAGTACATAGTGGATAGGCAGTGACAACATGTAGGGGTGGGGGTGGTGTGGAGGGGGTTTATGAGTACCAATGATATAAAAGTGTGAGACCAGACTTCCCAAGGTGTCATTTCTATACAAATAAATAATTTAAAAATATTTTTTTGAGTTTTTATCCTTGTAAAATACACTGATTAAAAGATATTTTATCAATGCTAAAAATTATCTAATAAAATCCTCTTTTATCAGTGTTTTTGTAGCACTGATTAATGAAACTAGATTTTATCATCATTGAAAACACTAGTTCTTTTTTATTACTGATGAATTCAATTTTTAACTTTGATAAAAATACATTTTATAGTATTGTTTCCCACAGTTTTCTATCCAATATAGTTGTAACATCCCAACCAAGATGCCACTAAACTAGTGTTGTGAGTCGGTTGGTTATGAGGCCCTAAACACGCCTCCCTGTATTTTAGAGGATACCGAATTACAGCGAGGGCCTAGGGTGTGATAGTGAGGATACTATGCCCTCATATCATAGTAAGAAAATAGAGGAAATATCTAAGTATCATTCACAATAGTAAATAAATAGAGTGAGGAAGTAGTAAATAAACTGAAATAGAACATGATGTAATGATAAATGAAAATGCCATAAAATGATGAATAACTATTCTATACATATATCACTGGTCACCCACTGGGACAACCATACAGAAGTAGGAGTACAAAGAAACTGAAATGAAAATCACAGGGCTCTGATACTAACTCCCAGCCATACCACGTACCCAGTCTCCAGACACTGCCGAATTGCACTAGCCTGAATAGGAAAACCCACACAAGTATCTCCACTAGAACATACAACACTGTGCCTCATCCCTATTCTCCATTCAACTGTGATCATACTGAAAAGGAGACAGAAGGTATACACATACACTAAGGTTTACATGTAGGGGTGAGAAATAATATTAGTAGGACACCCGAATAAAGAACCTATAAATTTATTACTATAAGTGCATGAAAAAGACAAGTACATAGTTAGCTTATCTGAGACTCAACTAAAAAGATAAGTAAAATCAATAAACAAGAAACCATAGTCAAACCCCAGGTCTGTAATCCCGATCAACTGGGAATGTGCCACCAAGGTTGTCCATATCTATGTGTATACATATATAGTCCCATACGCATATATATATATATATGAATATTCACGAGTAAGGTGAATGAAATAACATAAAAAAATCAAAAGATGATCCTTAGGTCTGTAATCCCAATCACCTAGTCATCCTCTTCAAGGGCATTGAGCTAGACATTGCACCACACAAGCTATGTATCATTAAGTCGATTTATATGTCCGTAATCTTAATCGATATATACCTTTTTCAGCCAATAACGAAAATATATTCGAGCAAGCTATGTCACAATAGGGCGATACTCATTCTATACATGGGTTCACCCATACTCGTCTCCAGTCACTATAAAGAAGGATTCTAGAGAAGTACATCCAGACATCCTGCAAAATGGTCACTGAGCTAGATTCAATGCTACTCAGGCCATGTAAATCCTGTCCAATGTCTAGGCCCTGGGTCCTTGTTCATAGGCAGTCACGATATTCAGAACTTGGATAATCCCTAAGGGTCTGACCCTTAGTCGATCTCTTAGGATAAATCACTAGTGAGGCACCATACCCACCCATGAAGTCTCTAATAAGGGAAATAATAATCAAACCTTACATCCGAAAGAGCATAATCATTCTGGGCATCCAAAGATATGAGACATAATGCTCAACACTGCGGTCAAGTAACTGACCAGGGAGAGCACAATCATCCCTATACATAAGAAGAGTGTAGTCATCCATGAATATAAACAGATTTATGAGAGTGTAATCATCCCCATTACATATCAAATAGAGGATAGTGGAATCATCGTCATCACTCAGGTGAGTGTAATCATCTATGAGTATCATTACTAGGGAATCCATGCCTATATATCATAATATTAAGCTCAATAACCAGATTCTAAGAAGAATATTTGGATATCCCAATAATATAATAGTCAAATATACAGGATCTATAGCCATGTCCCAGGTTTTACCTCTAGGTATACAAATAACATATTAATATAACATGGCTTAGAAGCTGAATCCCCAGAAAGAATATATGGGAAACCCAATGAGAAAGAAAAAGGCCTCGCGTCATGATCAACAACCACCAATTAGAAATTACCTTTGATAACCATCATTATATCAACAATAAACATGTGAAAGCATAAACAAAATAATGGGGGTGGATGAACGCATAATCCCAACACTAATGACATAGCCCCATGAGCAAACAATTTTGGTATGGGTTCTAAGTTGACACCCGCTACCATATCTAACCAAACCCAATATACTAAATCAGGGTTGGTCAAACATCAGGGAACCCACTAGGTCTCTCATGTCATAGTGAGAGGCATCCTACTTGGGGTCCTTGAGGTCTAAATGTAAGAAAATACGTCCTACTAGGGATCCTTATATAAAAAGTTAAGAGGAGAAATCTTACAACACATCCTCTAATGAAATGTAAATAAAGGAATCCTATAAGGGATCCTCAGAACAACACAAATGTTAATGCATCCTATAATGGGACCTCTATAAGTATGAAAGAAGGAAAAGGGATCCTGTAAGGGATCCTCAGAATGGTATACAGGTAAAGGGATCCAATGGTGGATTCCATAGGTCGACATGTAAGAAAGGAATCCCATAGAGGACACTAGGAAATAGGAAGAATATAGAGGAATCCTACACAAGATCCTCTAGGTATGAATTTAATAAGAGTAATACTATAGGGGATCCTATAAAACAACTAACTCATGGACTCTTAGGCTAGAAGGGAATATATCTCAAGGGAGACATCCTCAATGGAAGGTGAAAAGGCATCGTTCACAAGAGATAGATCATGGATCATCTCAGATCATGGTATCAAACAAAGTTAGTACAAACACCCAAACTATCATGGGTCTAATTTCTACTCCTAGGAGAAAAGATACAAGAAACCCAAAAAAGGGTTAAAAAGGGGGAAGTACATGACATGTCTCCCTGAGCACAAGGAATGCACACCCGAAACCCCACCTGGGCGTGTACTCTGTCCAGAATTTGCATGTAGATGCCCAAGCACACAATGTGTAATAGAATAACGTGACATGTACCCTAAACAAGGTATATTCAAGTGTCCCTAAAATATCCTATCAATGTACTTTTCATGGTCATGTAGTTCTACAGGGCGTGTCCCATATGGGGTCTGGTCGTGTACTCTACACAGCCATGTACCCTAACACGGGTAGCTTAACCGGGTACCTGACTACATGACTGAGTCCCAATACCCAGAGTGTACATCAAAAACTTCATATCCCCAAATATGAATAACACACAATGTGTGTCCCCTGAACAACATGTTGTATAGACAATGTTTCCCAAATAGAAAAGTTTAGAATCATGCTGAAACCCCTATTTTCACCCCAAAAATAGTAAATCGAGCCATAAGGGTCCATAAAAAAGATTACAGGGGGTTGAAAACTTAGAAATATTAAACAATGGTTATTTATGGTGAAACTTAAAAGGGACCTACCTTTGAGCAGAATCTATTGAATCTTTACTCATGTCCATAGTCCACGGTTTCCACACAATGATTCAACGTGTCCCAAGCTCCACGATGGTACCTTCTTCTCTACCTCTCTATTTATATTAATCCATATACCTCTACTCTATATCCCAGTCATGGGAAGGGGAAGCTTTATGTGTGTATACGAGAAGCTAGGGGGAAATGAAAAATAAGAAAAATAAAAGAAAGAAAAAGAAGAAAAAGAAAAAGAAAAGAAAAAGGGGCCCAGGGTATCCTCTATGCCCCACTTGAGTTTATGCCTCTCCTAGGAAAAAATATCCATTATGGACTCAATAGAGGATACATAATCTCAATATGATGTTCCATTCAAAATATATTACCAAATGAACCTGCATGAATAAATTAATAATTAATTTGTTAAATAATAAATATCAATTATTACACGAAAATTCAAACGGCTCATAATTCCACCAGACTTATATAATAGGGTAAAAAACATATTATAGGAACAATAGAGTTGTCATAGAAATTATCTAAGGTCATCTGATATGTAAAAATTACCATTTTACCCCTTAGAAGCATCTGAAGGAAGAAATCCACATTTCTACTCAAAACTCCAATTCGAAAAAACACGAGTCCTTAAAATCTCCCCAAAATAAACCTTATCATCCCTGATAATCCTTGGTGGTAAGACTAACTTCCATGCTTTCAACTTGAGAATCTGTACAATCAATCTATATAGACTATCCAACGACCAACAATATAATTTTAACCATTGTCTCCTTTAGAGGATACATTTATTTATGACCAATATAGTACTACCTATAATTGGAATACCCTTATCATCATTTCAAACCAACTCCAAAACCAACATCCCATGACAAACACTGAATTTTAACTGAAAATGAGGGTCATCACCCTCAAACAACCAATGGTTTACTCCCCACAATATGGCTTACCTTATATTTCTCTTCAAGAGCAACCTCAACAAGATTCCTTCCTCAAAAAGAGAATAACATTTAAAATAAAAGAATATCAGTTTAGGGTTGACACTCTATCAATGTACTCAAGATGATTTCAAGATAGAGCATGACCATATCTAACCAAGAGTACACTAAGATTCCACAAAAGGCATGTACAACTCTTCTGTGCCACGCTAACTCACCTTTAACCAACACTTGATACTGCATCTCCCAAAAAGCATTCCCATGTCTAGCCACATGTTAACCATATTACTATACCCAATTATTCTAAATGTCACTCTACTATGGAGGGACATTCATCATTTAACCACAAATCCCACTCAGCAATTCCTATGGAAATTCTTTGAACCCCTAAGTTGTTGGATCACACCCGACCACTCACCGATTTATGATTTAATAGCACCACACATAACCAATGTGTACCCTTATCATCCAAATAATACTTCAGAGAGTATTTTGTTACAGGGAAAATGTAATCATGATATACAATACATCCGTTTCATTAATCTAGAAGCTCCCTCAAAACTTCTCTTCAAAATTGGGATCCTCACCCATGCCATAATTTACTCCATGATCATCCGTTACATGGCATCGTTCTAGTCATGAGCATCTAACCACAATCTAATTACATTAGTAATAGTAGAAAAACTGGTCAATCGGGACAAGTACCCGAAAATTCCTTCCCATAAAATCCAGTTTTTATACCAAATAACCCTTGGTTCTTTTCAAAAGCTAAAGGCATCACCATGTCTATAATGCAAAAACCTGAGCACCAACCATGCCTCAATCACAAGAAAAACAAAAAACTGAGCTCACTACCTAAAATGGAATTTGAAAACATAGGCCAAACTCTCTCATGAAGGTTTCCCTTAAAAAAATTGACATCATCCTACAAGGACTTCTGTCAAACTAAGGGCCTCTAGGTCTCCCACCCAGCCCTATAGAACAAGTTTCACAATTGGGTCATAAGTTCTAACCACCTAGCCCAAAAAGATCAAATGTCTCTAAAGAAGGTAAATATCCCTAGGAACTTCGAGGATTAAAACTTAAAACATGACCTCTGAGGGCCTAATAATCCCTGTGCATCCTCATAAGGAATGACTCCCTTGATTTAATGATACCGACATTGAAGAGAGACTTAACTGATACTCACCAGGCATCCGTATATGGAAATAATACCCCTGAAGGTCTAGCTTACTAGAAATTTCCATGTACCTTTTGGAATTGAACTTAGTGATCCAACTAGACAACCATGACCTGAGAAATGACACCCTACAAGGGATACAACAGAATGACATCACATGCCATATCAACCTACTTGGGTCACTTCACCTCTTGTGCATGAGGATTGAGTCATCATCCTCAACAACAATGCATCAACATAGATCCACATAACCTAAAATATAATTGAAATATTTATATATAATATAAACTAATTAAATAGGCTTCATACATATGTAAAAACACACATAAGAAGGCCTAGATGATGTGAATCACACATGCCAAATATGATGCATGAGATTCCTCTTTCCTTTGATGTCCAAGAGTCAAAATATATCACTGGAATTTTCTAATGGCCAAGAGCTAGAGATTGAAAAAAAATCATAACATACAAACAACATGTGAATTTTACACGAAAAAATTCATATACAACTATAATACCACCAATCAAAATAATAATCCTATTCACACAACAACCAGGACTTCTTACTGGTACAAGTGTTCTCGATGCACCAATCCAATATCCATCACATGTTACGAAACATTCCTAATAATTGTATCTAAGATATCCTAAATAGAAAAGTATATAAAATGAACACCTATACCAATTTGTAACATCATTACAAGGATTCCACTAAATCAGTTCTCCAAGTCGGTTGGTTAAGAATCTTCAAGCGCGTCTCTACGAATGCCAGAGGCTGCCGACTAGCAGCAATGACCTTGGGTGTGATAGTGGGGAGAATATACCTTCACATCAGAGTAATAAAATAATGGAAATATCTAAGTATCACACAAAATAATAAATAAAAAGAGTGAAGAAGCAGTAAATAAGCATAGATTTAACATGCTGTAATAATAAATGAAATTGCTATAAAAAATGGAACAACTATGACATACATATAACAATTGTCACCCACTAGGGTGACAATATGGAAATAGTTGTACAAAAAGAAACTAGAATAAAAGTATAGGGCTCTACTACTAACTTTGATCTAGACAATGTATCCGGTATCCAGACACTGTCGAACCGCACTAGCCCAAACTGAAGAACCCACACAGGAAGTTCCAATCGAACATTCAACAGTGGGCCTCAACCCTATCCTCCACGCATCTGTACTCAAACTGAAAAGAAGAAATAAGGTCTACACATACACTGTGGTGTATGTGTAGGGTTGAGAAATAATCCCAGTAATCCACCCCAATGAAGAACCTATGAATAAGCTGCTATAAGTGTATGAAAAAGCTAAATGCATGCTCAACCTAGCTTAGACTAAACTAAAAAGATATGTAAAACCAATAAATTTTAAACCATAGTCAGCCCTAGGTTTCTAATCCCGATCAACTAGGAAAGTTCCACCATGTATTTTGATATATATATATATATATGCATATACATGTATAGTCTCATACATATACATATATACATAAATATGAATTTTCATGAGTAAGGTGAATAGAATAGCATAAAACCAATCAGCAGTCAATCCTTGGGTCTGTAATCCTAATGACCTGAGAATTTTTTTGAAGGGAATTGAGTTAGAAGTCGTTCCACTAAAGTTGTGTATCATTAAGTTTATCTCTAGGTTTATAATCCCAATAGACATATACCTACTTTGGCCAACGCCAAATTTTTTTCTAAGCATGCTACATCATCATAGGGGGATACTCATCCTACACCTGGGTTCACCTGTACTTGCCTCCAATCACTCTAAATAAGGATTCCATGTAAGTACATCTGGACATCCAACAAAATGGTCACTATACTAGATGCCATTATACTTAGGACATGTAAATCTAGTCTAGTTTCTGAGCCTTAGGTCCCAGTTTGCAGGTGGTCACAACATTCAGAACTTAGATAATCCCTAAGGGCCAAACCCTTAGCTGAACTATAAGGAGAACTCACCAGTGGGATGCCATACACACCTATGAAGTATCTAATAAGGGAGAAAATAATCATTCCTACCATCTAGATGAGCATAATCATTTCGAGTTCCAATGATGCGAGACATCATGCTCAACACCATTGTCACATAATTGATCAAAGGGAACATTATCACCCCTATCCCCTGAGAGAGTGTAATCATCCATGAGTATAAACATATCATGGAGAGAATAATAATCCTCATCATATATCAAATAGAGTAGAGTAGAATCATCCTCATCACTTAGGATATCGCAATCATCCATGAGTATCATTACTAGGGATGCCAAACCCGTATATCATAACAGTAGGATCAAAATATGGATTCTAGGAAGCACTTGAAAACATCCCAATAACATAAAAATCAATTATATAGGATCAACACCCAAGTACCATGTAGTAACCATGGGTATAAAAATAATATATGAATATAACATGGCTAAGAAGCTGGATCATAGGAAAGCACATCTGAGCATCCCTAAGAGAAAGAAAGACGACTCACGTCAAGCTTAGCGACCAATAAACATGAATCACCCCTAGTAATCATCACTTCATTAGATATAAACATTAGAAGTGATAAAAAAAGAGTGAGGGTGGATGAACACGTAAACCCAACACCACTTCCATAACCCCACGAGCTTATAAGTTAGGCATGGGTACCATCTCTACCCAAACCCGACATACTAACTCAAGCCCGATTTAACATCTGGGCACCCACTATGTCCCTCAAGTCACATTGAGAGGCATCCTACTTGGGATACTTTAGGTTTAAACACAAGTGAAGTCATCCAACTTAGGATCCTTAGCTAAAAAGGTAAGAAGAGGAATCCTATAATGGATTCTCTAATTAAAAGTAAACAGAAGCATACTATAAGGGATCCTCAGAACAATACAAAGGTGAAGGCGTCCCACAGGGGAACCTCTATAACCATGCATAAAGGAACTGTCATTCTACAAGGGATCCTCAGAATGGTATATAGGTAAAGGGATCCTACAAGGGATTCCCTAGGTTAACACATAAGAAAGGCATCCCATAGGTGACCCTGGGTAATAAGAAGAAGATAGAGGCATCCTACATGGGATCCTCAAGGTCGAAACATAATAAAAATTATCATATAGTGGATCCTCGAAAACAAATAAGTCATAGCCTATTAGGACATAAGGTAACATATCACAAGGGAGACGTACTCAAAGGAAGACAACAAGGCATCAATCAAGACATATAGATCACATATCAACTCAGATCAGGGTCTCAAACTGGGTTGGTCCAAACACCCAACCTATCATTCTCACTTCAAGTCTCTCTCTTATGAGGGGATGAGATTAAATTTCAAGAGGAAGAACCTCCCGATTCAAGAAATTATACCTAGGATTCCTCAAAATACCCCATAGGTCATACCATACCAATCTATGTGAAAAGATACAAAAAATGGACTACTCATGGGTTCAATTTCGACTCATGAGTGAAAAGATATGAAAAAACCAAAATGGGTTAAAAACGGGAAGTGCAATACTTTCTCCCTAAGGAAACGATGTGTACTCCCAAATCCCCACCTGGGTGTCTAATCTATCTAGTCTTGGTGTGTAAACACCCAAGTATATGATGTGTAATATGGGAACACAGTATGTACCCTACAAGGGGTACCTACCTATGTCCCTAAAATGGCCTGACCATGTACTTGGCCTGGTCGTGTACTTCTATATGGCGTTCGTCCCACATGGGTGTCTGGCTGTGTACTCTACACAACCATGTACCCCAACACAGGAAGCCTGGATGGGTAGTCAGCTTCATGGATGAGTCCTATTACATGGTGTATACACCCTATTACATGGCATGTACTTTGAAAAATCCATCTTATCCAAAAAAATAACACACATCATGTGTTCCTTGAAGCACAGACCGTGTAGATGAGTTTTCCTAAACAGAAAACCACTAAATCACCCTGAAACCCCCATTTTCACCCAAAAAATAGTAGAACAGGCTACAAGGGGCCATAAAAAAGAATATAGGGGGTTTAAAACATGAAAATTGTTAAACTACAAGGATATACAATGAAACTTAAAAATGGACTACCTTTGGGAAGAATCCACCGAAGCCTCACCTATTTCCATGGTCCACGGTTGCCACACGATGATCCAATGCATCTTGAGCTCCATAGTGACACTTTATTCTCTCCCTATCTCTTTATATATCTACCTATTCCTATCCTACCTCTCTCTATGATGAGAAGGGGAAGGTGTAGGGGGATAAACAAGAATCTAGGAGGAAAAGAAAGAAAAGAAGAAGAAAAGAAAGAAAAAGAAGAAAAATAAAAAGAAAAGAAAAAGGGGTCGGGCAAGCCCCGACGCCCAACTAAAGTTTATGCCTTTCCTTGAAAAAACTCACCATTTCAGACTCTATAGAGGAGATGTTATCTCAATATAATAATCCATTAAAAATATATTTCTAAGAAAACCTATATGAATAAATCAATATTTTAAACCAAACTCCCATCCTAGTGTAAAAACCCCATTACACCAAACTCTCATCCTAGTGTAAAAACACCACTACAGGACCAATGGAGTGATCAAATAAATTATTCGAGGCCATATTTTAGGTAAAATTACAATTTTACCCCTTACAAGAATCCAAAGGAAAGTGTTCAAATTTCTACTCTAAGCTCTAGTTCAGAAAAATATGGGTCCTTAAAACAGTGCCACCACAACCCTACTTCCATTACCTTATCTGTGAATGTGCCTAATTTCCCCATCACAATGAAATCCTAGTAGTCTTCCATGTCATTTCCCTTTACTAGGGATTTCATTGGATGTTTTTCAATGAATTCAAGGTTTAAATTATTCCCTTGAATCTTTGTTTTTCATATGAAACATAGGTTTGTTGATTAAGTTCTGGAAAACTGGGTTTCGTTTGTAATTGGGGATTTAGGTTGTTTAGATTATTTTATCTACTCCACTTCCCCTTCTTTGATTTCCTCCCATGTTTTGGTATATTTTTTTTATATTTTACATATAATAAAAAATTTGTTATATGTTCCTATATAATTAGATATTGATCAGTATTATAGATGGGTGTTAATAATTATTTTTAGTTAAACCTTTATCAGTACTAATTAGTTATTAAATACATTAGTTAAATTTAATTTCCTAAATGCATCATAGTTGAAATATTAAATAAATGAAACATAATTATGTTACATGTGTTTTTATTGTTTAAATTGGTAAATTTTTTAGTATTGAAATGATTAATTTTTTTATTTATTATTATTTGTGTAGTTAATTTGGCGAGAATTAGTTTTTTTCCTTTAAATAGAATTTTAATGGTTTTTGTTATGTCTTATTTAATTAAATTGTAAAATTTACATTAACTGATTTATTAGTAATATATATATTATTAATATATATATCCCTTTAAAATTATATCAAAAATATATATAAATTTATTTTTTTAGTTTAATCATAAAAAATATATAATTTTTTAATTTTTTTTGAGAAAACGAGATATATTTTTTATTTTCATCATTATTTTGTTTTGTTTTTTTTGTTTTTTTCTTGAAAATATGATGTGCTATATTTGTGTATATGTGAGTTCATATTTAAACATATATGTGTATGTGTGTGAATATATATATATATATATATATATATATATATAATTTAAAAACATATTAGTTGATTATATATTAGTAAATAATATATTATTAAATATATGTTCGGTTTACTAATTAAAAAAAATATTTTTATAATGGTTTTTATGTAAACTAAACATATTTTTTATTTTCATTAATCTATATATTTTTTATATGTTATTTTCATAATAAAGTTTTGCACTATATTTGTTCTCAAGGAATTATAGTTCAAGTTTGTTTGTTTACATTATTAAATTTAAATATTAAATATAATATAATTTATTTCATAAAAATAAAAAGTGATTTTTATGAAAACTACAACAAATCATATACATTTTGATAATTTTGTTTTTATAATAATTATTTTTTCTTATATATTCTTTATATTTTATAAATATTATATACACAAATATTTTTGTTGATTTATTTTATTGGACTCCAAATTTGATAAGTATAGGTTCTATATTTTAGTTAGTTATTATTCAATAGATACATATATGAATAATATATATATTGATTTACCTGATTTATTTTCTATATAATATTTTGAGGGGATTAAGGAATTTATTGATTTCAACAATAGATTTCAAAGCAATTCTATTATTTTTATGTGTAGAAAATATGAAAATATATATCTTTTCAAATGATATATCATGAAATAACATTATTTCCATGAATGAGTTTATAAAAAATTATAAGAATTTGACATGTCATGGGAAAGAATATGTCACCTGTACCCAATAAAAAAAGTGTTAATTTGGATATTGATATGGTAAAAGTTGATCTAATGAATGTAATACTGGATGACATGATACATTATTTTCCTTATAAAGAGTGTAACATTGCAAATGATGAAATTTTAGGGAGTAATATATATTCTATTGTGGATGGATAAACATGAAAGAATTTTAAATTTTTGACAATAAATGTACTGAATTATATCATGGATGCATTGGATTTATTAAAATTTATTTAATCATAAATCTATGACACTTGAAGTTCTTGTATCATTGAATAGACACCTCATTTGATTTGTCATTTGCATAGTTTAATAAAGTAATATCTATTTGAGTGAAGATTATAGGTTTTTACAACCAAATTTTAAAGTTTACGAACAAATCAGGTTTCACATATGGGAAGATATATGTGTGTCCCGACATCTATATGTTAAAAAAAGTAAATTCATAGTTTAGTGCCTGTATTGTCTGCAACTTATCTAGGTGGATGGACAGAAAGGTAAATTAATGTCATCATATTAGATCAAGTCGGGTCTTGAATCATTGGAATAAGATCACCCCAATCTAGAAGAATTACTTACCACAAAAATGATATTAAAGATAATCTTCATATCATATTAAACTATAAAATTAATGGTATATCATGCAAATTAATAAGAAAATGATAGGTTAACTGACCAAAAAAAATTATTAGTCTTATAAAGAGTTTGATAAGTGTTACATAATTTTATTAGGATAGTTGTAATGTCAAAATGGGGTTATTAGCCTGTAGTTTTAACCCATTTTGTTCTATGGTTGGTGTAAACCATAGTACATGGACAATTTTGTAGGTTTTATGCAATATTCTCTTATTATTATATATAATTTTTTTTATTACTTTTCACTCTTATTGATAGACCAAGAGGACCCAATGATAAAATTGATTTCCACATGAAATTTTTGATGAATGACATGAAAGAATTATGAGTGAAAGTTGTGATGAAATTTTAACTCAACAAGTAATGAAAATAATAATATCTATACCAGTTTTTTATTGACAATTAATTATTTTCCTACATATGTGAATTTATAAAATTAGAATATTAAAAATAATTTTATTATCCTTATTTAAAAAATTAAGAAATAAATATGATTAAAAAACTATAGACTGTGGGCATACCTTAGTCACAAAAAATTTATTCCCACAATACATGAGTATAGAAAAGACAGAGTATCATTTATGGGGAACATGGATGTTGACGCTCCTTTCGTCACATAATCTAAAAATCGGAAAAGGGGAATATCTGAGTCCAATGTGATTCATCCTTTGAAGAGACATCAAAAATCGACAAAGGGATGAACAAGGAGAACATTGCCCATAGGTCGCGCAAGTTCCCTCATGGTCGCGCAAGTACACTTGCGCGCCGCCTAGTGGTCGTGCAAGTATACTTGCGCGACGCCTTATGGTCGTGCAAGTGACTTGCGCGACCTAAAGTGGTAACCGCCCGGGGTCTTCTTTTGCCTATAAATAGACCCTGTGGGCCCCCCATTCAGGAGGATCTTTTTCCAGAAACTCGGATTGAAGCTCTCGACGCCCAAGTCTCTTCTCAAAGCTTCCAGAACACTTCTATGGTAATTTCTTACCTAGAATGGAAGATCTAAAGAGAAGAAGGAAGGCCTAAGTGTTGAAACTTATCAACACTTGCGCGCCGACTTATTTCCTTCAATATAACTTGCGCGTCCCTTTTCTGGAAGAACCTCAAGAGGATTCTAAAGGGTTTAAAAAAGAGTCGCTCAAATATTTCAATGCTGGTTGAAAATATCGCAAGTACACCATGTGTCGCGCAGGTATACCTGCGCGACCAATACTTGCGCGCCCACGGAAGACTTGCGCTCCTTTCAAGACTTGCGCGCCCCTATCTTTTTGGGTGCCCATCTTGCCCATTTTACCCCTCTTAATCCATTTCACCTTTCCTATTCAAGATTCAGTCTTCAAGACACTCTTCAAAGCCATTTATGGCATGATTTCTTGATTTGACTTCCTTATCTGAAAGGAATTCGGTGGAATATCTCTCAAAACCTAGTGATTTATACATCTTCATGTCACCAAAGATTGAGAGTTCGTTCATTCAACCTCATCCTTTAAGATGAGATAATCCTTAACCTGGGTCTCCTTTTCAGGAATAATCCCCAGTTATAAATCTTTTAATCTAGGCATCCTTCTTTAGGAGTAAGCCCCAAATTATTAAAGTTCCCAAACTTGGGAATCCTCCTCAGGAGTAAGCCCCAATCATAATTCCTTAAACTTGGGCATCCTCCTTAGGAGTAAGCCCCAATCGCAATCCTTTAACTAGGGAATCCTTCTTAGGAGTAAGCCCCAAACTCAAATATGGGCATCCTTCTTAGGAGTAAGCCCCAACCTCAAAATATGGGCATCCTCCTCAGGAGTAAGCCCCAACCTCAAAACATGGGCATCCTCCTCAGGAGTAAGCCCCAAACCTTAATCCCTAACCTGGGTCTCCTTTTTAGGAATAAGACTAAGTCATAATCTTGGGCTTCCTTTTCAGGAGTAAGCCCCAAGCCCCCTTAAATTTCTCTTAACTAGTCCTAATTTAACCTTGATTTGGGTTTCCTTTTCAGGAGTAAAACCCAATCATAAGTCCCCTGCTAACTTGGGCATCCTCCTTAGGAGTAAGCCCCAAGATTAGAGTATTCAAATCTCCATGAAGCACATATAACTTTATGGACCCTGTTCATGGATTTTCTACCGAAAAGTGAATCCTAAACCTTCATCTATCCGGGAAGTCATACATACATAAGCCCCAAACAAATTCTTATGATTGCATCTTTCATGGCACAATTGTCTAATTTTTACCAATACCTCTTGTTTCTCACACTGAGCATGACTCACGTGAGCTTAGAGTGTAAAAGTAATTATGACATTCTTCTTTGAGCCATCAATCATAAACATCATACTCCATTACTCGAACTACGTGGGTTCTGATTCCTTCTCCAAAACAAAGGATACGTAGGTAGCCCATTTATGGGTTCGATCCCAACTTTGAAATAATCCATATCCTTCTGAATGACGATAAACTTCAAGTGCCCCACTGAGTGGCTTTTAAACCAGCCTGGTCATCATAATGACCAAGAGACTTTTATATAAATGTTTTGAAGGATACCATTGACCAAGAATCTCTAAACAGATATAGATGATTCTCTATTGATGAAGAACCTCGAATACATATAAAAGATTCTCTAAATTTCTTGCATATTTAATCATTGATTGTTAAAACTAAAGGAAAGCACATTTTTATACTTGGTAATGTAATAAGGATTCATGAACATAACTTAAATCTATAAAGAGATTCCCAGAGTAGACAATAATTCCCCTCAAAAAGGTGTGATGAGTCCGACCTCCCATCCTCTCGACCAATGCAAATTCCTAAGCCTCATCAGTCCACAAGCTAATGAGCGCCTACCTTTGGAAAGTAGGTCCAAACGGATGTGGAATCATTGGATGTTTCCGGTTCTACGAACAAACCCGCTAGAAACCGATCGGAACGTTTGAATCTCCCGTCCAGGAGGTCATCCCCAAAATCCGTGAGGAAACAAAAATGGTGAACCCGACGTGAATCCTTAACCAAGTTAAAGTGATGTTCTTCTTATTTGTTAGGCTCTTTGGGCCAACAAAGCAATCATTGACATGTGCTCATCCAAAAGATGCAGTGGCCGGATTCATCTTGATTATGTCTGTTATATGGAACATGCACTCTTTTCTCAAGATCTTCTGCAAAATGGCTTTCCTTAAATTCACCCCTGTGAATACTGCTGCTGTGAACACCTCTACTGTGAGGTCTGCTGCTGTGAAAACCAATGCTACTACTCCTGCTGGAACGTCGTCCGCTCTGAGGATGACATCACCAACTCAGCATCTTCAACGCTGGGTTTCTAATGCACTGGTTAAGGAGTACCGTCGCAACGGTACTATCCCAACTCTGGAGGCCGCTCGTCAAGCCCTCCAAGTTAACAACTCTACCTGGTCGTCTGGACAATGACGACCAACGATCAAGAAGTAGGCGGTGCTGACTACCCTCTCCAACCGTTTCGGGTCGTTATCCCCGGAACACAATTTCCATTCACTCCCTTACTCTGAGGAAGTGAATGAGAAGGTCCCACAGGAACTTAATTCAAAAAGACAGGAGTCCTTCTCAAGGGATCCCATCAACAATCGCCGCCAGACTCGTGCGGTAGTGCGCCCTCAACATGATGAGGGTACCAACTCGAGGCATTCAGCTCAGGTTCCTCGAACCTGAGCAGGAAAGATGAACCGCTAGAGACGGAATCCGGTGAACAATGGGCAGGTTGTCATCCCTGCCATCTTCGGAGAAGTCCACCAACCTAACTTGGTGGAAAACAACGAGCAGGCACACACACCTGCCCGTTTTAATTTCGCTGTCTAGCAGACTCGTCTGGCAGCATCACGCCAATCCCGCCAGGCAATTCCAGTGGAGTACTATAGGCATGAACATACACCTGCTTATACATCACCAGTTAGTCAGCAGGCTCGTCTGACTACATATGATGGATCTCGTCAACCGCATTTGGCGAAGTGTAATCAGCAGGCACATACACCTGCTAATACTAATAAAACCTACCAACAGTCTCGCTTGGTAGCGCACGGAGAAGTCAGTCAGAAAGCCCCGACGACAAATAGGAGGAAGACTCAACTCTCTGCATCCACACTTGAGTACTGTCAGGATTCACTGACAGGAAAAGGAGGACAGGAGCAGGCACATACACCTACTCCAAGCCCGGAATGGACGTATATCCCCGTTCCGGCAGCTGAAGTCACCAAACATATTTTGTCAATGGTGAAAGAGCAGAAGCAAATTCCTGCTCATATTCTGGATGCTTGCCAGGATATCATAACAGCTTCAGCATCATCTCAGGGACAGACACATAAATCTATCCCTAGTAGTGGAGTGACACATCAACGATTCACTCCGGAATAGACACACATATCTATTCCAGTCCAAGAGGGTTATGGGGCATACTCCCCCATATCAAACGGACAACCAAGTCAGGCACATACACCTGATTTGAGTGGAGATCATCAGCCTAACCTGACCATCTTTCCTGATCAGGCACATACATCTACTTAGAGTAACCACTTTAGTCAACAAGTGGTTTCTAAAGTGAGTAAGAAGGCATCTAAGAAAAAGATCCACCCAGCACAATAAAGAGATCAAAGGCCAATCTGCAACAAGGTCTTGCTCGATGCTGGAGTTCTTGAAGCCCTCAGACATTTATCTGTCGGAATTCAAGATTCTACTCCCTCAGTTCTCAATAACGGGAACATTAATTTTGAAGGTCTTCAACAGACACTTCCTCATGAAGGCTTGCTTCATGAAAGTTCAGTCAATCTTGAAGTTTCTTCTTTAGATGAGAGCCACAGGAACCCTCTGTGTGGTCAGAAGACCAAGGAGCAAGAGATTTCATCTTTTGCTGTAACCCATCATGACGGTCCTCCTCATGGTGATGAACTTCGCTGCAAAAGTCCTCTCCACAGTAGTGATTCAAGTTGTCTAGAAAATTCTTCAGAAGGCAATGTAGTGACGAGAAAGCCCTCCTATCTCGAGGCACTTGAAAACGTAAAACCAGTCATGTCTGATGCTTTACTATCGGTAGGTGAAACTCTTTCTCCATCAGAAGATAGCCTGGGGTTCAGGTTATTCTCCGAACCATCCCTGGGTCATTCATCTTCCAGCATGAATAGTGATATCTCTACCAATCTTGTTGAATCCGATGAAGCAACAAGGAAACACCAACTCTGGTCCAAACAGGTAGAAGAATCTTCATTTAATGATAAAGAGGAAATGCTGAACATGAGGAAAAAACTGGAAAAAGGTGAAGTACCAGTCATGTTTTGGCCTTTGGCTGACTCCCAGTACGACATTCCAAAGATGTTGACGGATGATGGAATCCATGATATTCGTCTCAACATATGGAAGACTCTTTGTCAATTGAAGAAGAAAGTATTATCTTACGGTGATTATGAAAATCATATTAAGATAATAGAAGAGTTACAACGCCAGATTGATTTGGCATCTCTCTCAGTCTCTCGGTATCCAAAGGCTGAAAAGCAACAAAGAACCCTTCAACGTTCATGCCTTGGCGCATTAAGAAAATTGCGTCAGTTAATTGCCAATGCTCCATCTGATGTTCATATCAGAGGATGGGGTGTTCACGGAGCACTACATTTCACAGTGCTTTCCAGTCAGCAAAGCCCGCCGAAAATGGTCTCATGCAATGTTATTGCCCATGGCCGGCCACAGTCAATGGGCTTTGTTCATAATCAAAAGCTTGCTCAAGAACAGGCTTCAACTAGTTCCTCTCAAAATCAAGTATATAGAGAACAAGTTGTTGAATTGCTCCTACATCAAGCAGGCGAGAATATTGCACAAGCCTCTCGTCTGGAGAAAACACGTCATCAAATGACAGAAGTTTCGGAAATCATCCAACGGTCTGTTGAAACCGGTGATAAAAGTGGATACAGGTTGATGCATCCAGCTAATTTCCGAACTAAGATTCGCAAGATCAAGAGATATTTTAAGAAGATCTCAGACATAGCATGTCAAGAGACACCCCAGCTTGTCAGACTGGGGACTTATCTAACCCAACCCTCAGAGTCAACAAATGTGATTCGAGGAGTTGAGCAGAAGCAGCAGGAACATCCCCAGTCCACCGGACTGGGGACTTTTTCAAATCCTCAATCCCTCCCTCAGAGAAAGTCAGTATTCTCTCAATTAGGGAATAAGCCTCAAGAGGAACGAAGAGCCAAGCTATCAGGAGATTCTCTCCAAGTGACGGTTCTCCAAGAAGTTCCTGAGGGATCAAGTCAACGGAATGCCATGTCTCATCATGGACATGGAAGAATAAAATATCACAGAAATGCTGATAGAAAGGATTCCATGCAATATGCATCCATTAATGTCATCAATGCCGTTGCTGTTGATTCACCAGATGAGGCTCAATCAGAGGGATCAGATGATGAGGTTCCTGCTCAAGAAGTTGCGCACACAGACCTAAATGAAGAAGGTGTGCGCACATTTAATCAAAGGCTTACCCAAAATCTTGGTATTCCTTCAAGTAACCCACTTCCCCCTCTCCGAAAAGGATCCAATAAGGGCAAATGAAAGAATCAGGTTACTTCTCACCCTTGTTGTACATCTCGTTCCCCTCGTTGTTTGATTTTCATGATCACAATCACCTTTCTTTTTATCTAACTTTGTGTTCTAAGTGTTTTTGTTGATAGGCAAAAGATTGCCAAAGGAATGGCCCAAGAAAGGACAAGGAGTGGACTGAAACTCAGTCCACCGGCCAACCGGTGTGATAGCACCGGCCAGCCGGTGGACCTGGCAGAGGCATTGCCCACTGCCAGGCTCCACCGGTCAGCCGGTGGCTTGACCACCGGCCAGCCGGTGGCATCCAGTCAATAGTGTTTGCTACTGTCTTGCCACCGGTCAGCCGGTGGCTCCTCCACCGGCCAGCCGGTGGAGCCTGGACCAGAAATCTCCTCCTCTGCCAAGGCACCGGCCAGCCGGTGGCCCTATACCGGCCAGTCGGTAGCCCAGTCAAACTAGCCGTTGGGTTTGACCAGTCAACCATCTTTTGGCCTCCAACGGCTCCGAGGACTTCTCCAACGGCTCCGAATCCCCCCAATGGGTTCCATGCCTATAAATAAAGGCCAAGGAAGCCCCGGACACAAATCGGATCATATACCAAGCGCCCGGACATATTGTTGCACATTTGGCGAACCTCCGGCGCTCCACCTTCAAAGGAACCTCAAGTGCTCCAACAACTTCCACATCCAAGGAGCTCCACCCAAGAAGCTTGGAAGCGGCCTTGAACATCTCCATTCAATCAAAGGCGCCCAAGTCTTTCTCCAATACGGTTTTTCTTGTATTTATTATTTTGAGCTTAAAATTGGGTTTGTGCCTACAAACCCCAACCCTTTTCTCATCCCCCTTTCTTTTGGGTTTCACACCACCACTAAGGTGTGAAGAGGTTTCTTCAAGCCTTTCCTTTTAAAAGGCTTGTGTCACGGTGAGCTAGCCTTCACCCATTAAAAAGGCTAGTGGGTTCTTGCTATTCCATTGAAAGCAAGTGGGTTCTTGCTTAACCACTTAAAAGCAAGCTGTAATAGGTCCTAGTGCTACCTCAAAGCCTAGTGGGTTTCTTGCTAAAACCATTGAAAAGCAAGTGGTAGGAATCTCTCAACGGTTGAGTTGGGAGCGGAGACGTAGGCCGGGTTTTGGCCGAACTCCGTTAACAATTTCTTGTGTGATTTCCTCTTTATTTCCGCTGCACTTTCAATGGTTTTAGCAAGAAACCCACTAGGCTTTGAGGTAGCACTAGGACCTATTACAGCTTGCTTTTAAGTGGTTAAGCAAGAACCCACTTGCTTTCAATGGAATAGCAAGAACCCACTAGCCTTTTTAACGGGTGAAGGCTAGCTCACCGTGACACAAGCCTTTTAAAAGGAAAGGCTTGAAGAAACCTCTTCACACCTTAGTGGTGGTGTGAAACCCAAAAGAAAGGGGGATGAGAAAAGGGTTGGGGTTTGTAGGCACAAACCCAATTTTAAGCTCAAAATAATAAATACAAGAAAAACCGTATTGGAGGAAGACTTGGGCGCCTTTGATTGAATGGAGATGTTGAAGGCCGCTTCCAAGCTTCTTGGGTGGAGCTCCTTGGATGTGGAAGTTGTTGGAGCACTTGAGGTTCCTTTGAAGGTGGAGCGCCGGAGGTTCGCCAAATGTGCAACAATATGTCCGGGCGCTTGGTATATGATCCGATTCGTGTCCGGGGCTTCCTTGGCCTTTATTTATAGGCATGGAACCCATTGGGGGGCTTCGGAGCCGTTGGAGAAGTCCTCGAAGCCGTTGGAGGCCAAAAGATGGTTGACTGGTCAAACCCAACGGCTAGTTTGACTGGGCTACCGGCTGGCCGGTACGGGGCCACCGACTGGCCGGTGCCTTGGCAGAGGAGGAGATTTCTGGTCCAGGCTCCACCGGCTGGCCGGTGGAGGAGCCACCGGCTGACCGGTGGCAAGACAGTAGCAAACACTATTGACTGGATGCCACCGGCTGGCTGGTGGTCAAGCCACCGGCTGACCGGTGGAGCCTGGCAGTGGGCAATGCCTCTGCCAGGTCCACCGACTGGCCGGTGCTATCACACCGGTTGGCCGGTGGACTGAGTTTCAGTCCACTCCTTGTCCTTTCTTGGGCCATTCCTTTGGCAATCTTTTGCCTATCAACAAAAACACTTAGAACACAAAGTTAGATAAAAATAAAGGTGATTGTGATCATGAAAATCAAACAACGAGGGGAACGAGATGTACAACAATCTCCCCCTATTTTGATGATCACAATCACCAAAACAATTAAAGTAAAAACAAAAATTAAAGGCATGCTTTTAATGAATAAATTGAAAATAAGCAATGCATGATCAAAAAGGTTTCTCCCCCCCTCTTTATTTCCGCTGCACTTTCAACTCTGATTTTAATTTGTTAATCAATTTTTTTAAAAGGAAATTCACCCCCCCTCTTGCCATCATTCCCTTGTTTTCTTCCGACCCAACAACCCTTCCTCTGAAGGAGGTCAATCGCTCTCATTAGATAAAAGGTTTGCACAACAGGAGGAAGAAATGAAAGAATTAAGAAGGTTGAATGCAGAACTACTTCAGAGTAGTCTTCTTCTTAAGAATGCTGAAGTCCGACAGCCGAAGGAATTTGTTGTAACTACTGAGATGGATCAGGAATATCCTCCATTATCAGTACACCCTCAGAGGTCTAATCCTACGGGTCAAACGCAACAACGGTTGGCAGCACTACCATCAGTTGCAGCACCAACCACCACGTCTGTCCAAGCTCCATTCATTGCACCTACCCAAAACCAAGTTCAACCTGATGTTTCTCAAAAGTTAATAACTACTATTGAGTCATTAAAAGCTCGGTTAGAAACTATGGAAGGGAAACGGGAGCAAGTTCAACCTGAAAAGAAAGTTTACCCTGAATGGGTAGATTCAATTTCTCCTCCATCCAGTTTTGGAAACCCTGTTTTCCCTACTTTCAATGGATCAGGTGACCCCAAACAACATTTGACGCATTACGTGTCTTGTTGTGATCCTATGATGGGAACTCCAGAGCAGCAAGAAGCAGTGAAACTCAGATGCTTCGTGCGAACCTTGCAAGGACCAGCTTTTGTCTGGTATACAAGCTTGCAATCCCGGTCAGTCATCGGATGGGAGGATCTTCGTCAAAAATTCCTTCTTCAGTTTAGCTCAACTTTACCAAAAACGACAGTTTTCGATCTTACAAACTGCAAGCAAAGGGAGAATGAAAGAGTCTCTGATTTCATTTCTCGTTGGAAGGGATTAACGTATTCCCTGAGTTTAGCACTCCCTCAGGAAGAACTGTTGCCAATCTGTGTGGCAAATTTGCGTGACGAATTACGCACGCCATTGATCCCTGTGAAATACACAGGAGGGTTTCAAGACCTTACTTCAATCGCTCAACAGATTGAAGATTCTATTATACAGGCTATGGTTAAATCTCATATAATTCCATCAGCTCCAGGAAGGAGAATGGGTAAAGCGGAAACTGCTACAGTTATGCTTAAACAAGCACCTGTACCTATTTCTACTTCAAAACCTTCATCTTCTCGAAGGGCTCCACCTCCTGAATGCCAACAACAAAGGTTGTTTCGTCCAAATGATCAAAAAGATCAATGACAAAAACAATTTGAGGATATGAAGAGTAAAACATACTCTTTCCGAAGTGAGCAAGTTCCTGGTTACTTCATTTCAGCTCTGGAAAATAATTTGGTTCAATTACCAGTGCCCGAGAAGCAAAACAAGGAAGGAGATGAAGACCGTCCCAATTATTGTCCCTTTCATCAAATGTTGGGGCATCCCATACATGAGTGATTTGTCTTTAAAGACCTCCTGCAAAAGATGGTCGACTTGGGACAAGTCAAATTGAAGGGTTCTTAAGCTCATGTAGCGTGTATTACTGCTACAGATCCAGAGGAAGGAGGCGAGTGGCAGGAAATCAAAAGCAAAACTGCGAAAAAATATGATGATTGGATGGTCAGAAAGACAATCAATCGGACCCATTCCATTTTGCGAACACAATTGAAGAAGCCAATTGTGTCTCCTACAAAAGCTGCAGTAAAGCCTCCATCAAAAGATAAATCCTCAAAAGGGTAGCGCAATTCAAAGAAGAAAGATGAATCAGGAGAAGATGAGTATGTATCAAAGCCTAAATTGTCTTTGACTCTGGCAGATTTCATGCCATCTACTTCAAAGCCACGGGCACCGTCCCACCAAACGGCACAGCCTAAACAGGCTAACCAGGCAGAGTCTTTATCAGACGAAGAGTTAATCTTTGGTTCTGTTAATATGATTCAATTAACAGATCCATATTCCAGTCTTGATGAGCCTGAATTCCCTGTATCAAATAAGGGAATCAGAGGAGGTTCTAGAGATTCAGGGAGAATTGGTATTGGTTCTCAGAGCACCAATGATACCAGGAAAGAAGCCTCCCAAGCTTGAACCAAAATGGGAAGGACCTTATTCAATACATAAGGTCTACTCCAATGGAGCGTATTCTCTAATCTCAATGGATGGAGAACACATCATGACTCCAACTAATGCCATATTTCTGAAGAAGTATTTTGTATAAACACAAAATATTATTCCCAGAGCCAAAACAGTCACATTGGTTTATATTTTGTCCGAGATGACATTAAACTATATTTTGTCCGAGATGACATTAAACTATATTTTGTCCGAGATGACATTAAACTATATTATGTCCGAGATGACATTAAACTATATTATGTCCTACATGACACTAAACTGTATTATGTCCTATCTACATGACATTAAACTATACAGAAGTTCCTTATTTGTCCGAGATGACATTAAACTATATTGTGTCCTAGCAACATGACATTAAACTGTGTGGCACTTCCAACGTCCAGCATGACGATAAACTATAAAAAGTCCCCAGAACTGATATCCTCGTATTGGTTCACCTTATTCCTAGCTACATGACTTTAAACTGTACAACAATGATCCAGTATGACTTTAAACTACAACTTCGTCCCACACGACCTTAAACTGTGAAAAAGTTCCCTAAACCGTCCATCATGACCTTAAACTGCATCATCCCTGGTCCATGTATATGACCATAAACTATTTGCAAATCCCTTATGTCCAGCAAGACGTTAAACTGTGATGTCCTAACTACATGACGCTAAACTGTATAAAAGTCCCTCACGTCCGGAAAGACGTTAAACTATATAATCATCAAAGGTCCAGCATGACATTAAACTACACCATCCACGGTCCATGAATATGACCTTAAACTATTCCCCCTTTCGTCCAATATGACGTTAAACTGTATTGTCCCCATCGTCCTAACTACATGATGCTAAACTGTACAGAAAGTCCTTAATATGTCCTACATGACATTAAACTGTTATTTTGTCCCTGCTACATGACACTAAATTGTGCAGCACCAATAGTCCTCACTACAAGACTTTAAACTGCATAGTCCCTTTTTTATGTCCTACATAACATTAAACTGTGCATCGTTAAGGTTGTTATTACCTCTTGTTTCTCACACCGAGTATGACTCACGTGAGCTTAGAGCGAACATCAACCATAACACTCCCTTTGGGCCACTAACCATGTGTAAGTCCCAACAATATTATTTATTAGATCATTGTCCCCAAGAACAACTTGATCATTAATTCATTATTTAATAGAACTACACGGACTTTGATCCTTTCCCTCCAGGCTGGGTATGTAGGCAACCTCCCAGGGTTCAAGCCCAAAAAAAATCTATTCACATCGGTTCACCACCATCTCATATGATGTTGATTTGTGAAACCGCCCCTGGAATCAATATCTTTACATTGATTCACTTTCGTCCTTGTTATATGACGTTAAACTATACAACACTTTTGTACGGTACGACAATAAACTACAATATTCTTTGATTTCATCATTTGAGAAGGAACCATTATTGACATTGATTTTTTTAATCATGTTTCATTTCAAAAGACTACGTGCATACATGGTAATGCCTAAACTTTTTATCTTAGGTTAAACCATCATTGCACTAAAGTCCCCTTTCACCCTTCACATGTATGAACCAAATTTGTACAAAGGGTAGTTCTAGAACTACGTGGGCTTGATTCCCATCCTTATGGGATACGTAGGAACGTTCGAGTATCCCTTGAATCCAGCCCCAAGTCTTTTGGGCCTAACCCCAAATTTCACTTTCAGTCCCTTGGATGAAAAGTCCTTATGAAAACACACACTGTGTATTCATTATTATGGTCCGAATTCTATGACCCTAAACTAAGATCACTCATACTTTCGTCCTGCACGACGTTAAACTGCATTTCAAGAACTACGTATGGCTTGATTCTCATTCTTATGAGATACGTAGTGAAGTCCAAAATTTCAATTCAGGACCTAGCCACAACATGATTATGGTTTTCATTGACCTATGTATCTCTATATACATTGGGCAATACCCATCTTTATGTGTTATAATCCTAACCTTAAATATTTTCAGATCTTCATAACCCTTTTCATGACTTCTAGTCACAAAAATTTCAAACTTCTGAGAATTCTTTTGCCTAACTATGCAGCACGTGCCCATAGGTGGCCTTGCATAAACAGTCCACATAACAGACTTGTCAGCCGAAAGATGCTATTTATTTGACCATGCAGCCAATGCCCTTAGGTGGCCCTGCATATTTCAACCCCCTAACAGGTTTTGTTAAATAATAGTAACTTCATTCTTGGGAAGAATGCCTCTTTTGTCCTTATTTGTCTTAAACGACAGTATGTAGGGATCCGCAAAAAAATAGCCATCCTTAACATATTTGTCCCATATCCTTTTTCATGATCTGAAAATATTCAAGTCTATGGTTTATTCTTCTTCCCTAAGTTTGGGTCAGACCTTCGTAGGAGTGATATTCATCCAGTTCTTCAATATTATTGTTCGGAAATATCTTCTCCATATTCAAGTACCTCTTTCCATACAACAAACTCTATACTTTAGAAAATTTGAATCTCCATAAACTTTCAGTGGCTTTTAGCACTAGGAAAGTAAATTTCTGGGAGTTCTTTTGCCTGACTATGCAGCACGTGCCCATAGGTGGCCTTGTATAAACAGTCCACATAACAGACTTGTCAGCCGAAAGATTCTATTTATTTAACCATGCAGCCAATGCCCTTAGGTGGCCCTGCATATTTCAACCCCCTAACGGGTTTTGTTAAGTAATAGTAACTTCATTCTTGGAAACTACTTCTTCTAATGACTTTTAGCTCTTTTTCATATCATTCCTCAGATTCAAATATTCTTAAGCCATAGTTTACATTTTTTCTCTCATACTTGAGTATGATAATATGTTTTCAGATAAATTGTCAAGGAATTGAATCAATTTTAATCCATTTTGGTCAAAGCTATTTCGACCTTAAACATTAGCCCCTTTATGTCCGGAATGCATGACTTTAAACTGCCCACAAAAGACAAAGGAACTCTGAATAAAAGTCAAGTTCCAGCACACGTGCGCACTGCCCTCTGTGCCCTAAAGTCTTGCGCGCCCCTTTTCCTTTGGATGGATTCAATTTCCTCAGAGTCAAATCCTCATTTCTCTCCGGATCCAACTCTGAGGGGGGACTTTTGTTGACGCTCCTTTCATCACAGAATCTAAAAATCGGAAAAGGGGAATATCTGAGTCCAATGTGATTCATCCTTTGAAGAAACATCAAAAATCGACAAAGGGATGAACAAGGAGAACATTTCCCATAGGTCGCGCAAGTTCCCTCATGGTCGCGCAAGTACACTTGCGCGCCGCCTAGTGGTCGTGCAAGTATACTTGCGCGACGCCTTATGGTCGTGCAAGTGACTTGCGCGACCTAAAGTGGTAACCGCCCGGGGTCTTCTTTTGCCTATAAATAGACCCTGTGGGCCCCCCATTCGGGAGGATCTTTTTCCTGAAACTCGGATTGAAGCTCCTGACGCCCAAGTCTCTTCTCAAAGCTTCCGGAACACTTCTAAGGTAATTTCTTACCAAGAATGGAAGATCTAAAGAGAAGAAGGAAGGCCTAAGTGTTGAAACTTATCAACACTTGCACGCCGACTTATTTCCTTCAATATAACTTGCACGTCCCTTTTCTAGAAGAACCTCAAGAGGATTCTAAAGGGTTTAAAAAAGAGTCGCTCAAATATTTCAATGCTGGTTGAAAATCGCGCAAGTACACCATGTGTCGCGCAGGTATACCTGCGCGACCAATACTTGCGCGCCCACGGAAGACTTGCGCGCCTTTAAATACTTGCGCGTCCCTATCTTTTTGGGTGCCCATCTTGCCCATTTTACCCCTTTTAAGCCATTTCACCTTTCCTATTCAAGATTCAGTCTTCAAGACACTCTTCAAAGCCATTTATGGCATAATTTCTTGATTTGACTTCCTTATCTGAAAGGAATTCGGTGGAATATCTCTCAAAACCTAGTGATTTATACATCTTCATGTCACCAAAGATTGAGAGTTCGTTCATTCAACCTCATCCTTTAAGATGAGAGAATACTTAACCTGGGTCTCCTTTTCAGGAATAATCCCCAGTTATAAATCTTTTAATCTGGGCATCCTTCTTTAGGAGTAATCCCCAAATTCTTAAAGTTCCCAAACTTGGGCATCCTCCTCAGGAGTAAGCCCCAATCATAATTCCTTAAACTTGGGCATCCTTCTTAGGAGTAAGCCCCAATCACAATCCTTTAACTTGGGCATCCCTCTTAGGAGTAAGCCCCAAACTCAAATATGGGCATCCTTCTTAGGAGTAAGCCCCAACCTCAAAATATGGGCATCCTCCTCAGGAGTAAGCCCCAACCTCAAAACATGGGCATCCTCCTCAGGAGTAAGCCCCAAACCTTAATCCCTAACCTGGGTCTCCTTTTCAGGAATAAGACTCAGTCAAAATCTTGGGCTTCCTTTTCAGGAGTAAGCCCCAAGCCCCCTTAAATTTCTCTTAACCAGTCCTAATTTACCCTTGATTTGGGTTTCCTTTTCAGGAGTAAAACCCAATCATAAGTACCCTCCTAACTTGGGCATCCTCCTTAGGAGTAAGCCCCAAGATTAGAGTATTCAAATCTCCATGAAGCACATATAACTTTATGGACCCTGTTCATGGATTTTCTACCTAAAAGTGAATCCTAAACCTTCATCTATCCGGGCAGTCATACATACATAAGCCCCAAACAAATTCTTATGATTGCATCTTTCATGGCACAATTGTCTAATTTTTACCAATACCTCTTGTTTCTCACACCGAGCATGACTCACGTGAGCTTAGAGTGTAAAAGTAATTATGAAATTCTTCTTTGAGCCATTAATCATAAACATAATACTCCATTACTCGAACTACGTGGGTTCTAATTCCTTTTCCAAAACAAAGGATATGTAGGTAGCCCATTTATGGGTTCGATCCCAACTTTGAAATAATCCCTGTCCTTCTGAATGACGATAAACTTCAAGTGCCCCACTGAGTGGCTTTAAAACCAGCCTGGTCATCATAATGACCAAGAGACTTTTATATAAATGTTTTGAAGGATACCATTGACCAAGAATCTCTAAACAGATATAGATGATTCTCTATTGATGAATAACCTCGAATACATATAAAAGATTCTCTAAATTTCTTGCATATTTAATCATTGATTGTTAAAACTAAAGGAAAGCACATTTTTATACTTGGTAATGTAATAAGGATTCACGAACATAACTTAAATCTATAAAGAGAGTCCCGGGGTAGACAATAATTCCCCTCAAAAAGGTGTGATGAGTCCGACCTCCCATCCTCTCGACCAATGCAAATTCCTAAGCCTCATCAGTCCACAAGCTAATGAGCCCCTACCTTTGGAATGTAGGTCCAAACGGATGTGGAATCATTGGATGTTTCCGGTTCTACGAACAAACCCGCTAGAAACCGATCAGAACGTTTAAATCTCCCGTCTAGGAGGTCATCCCCGAAATCCGTGAGGAAACAATGGATCATGATATGACACCACAAATCTTGAAAGTTGTTCATGTTTTAGAGCATATTGACCAAGAAAATTATCACATATTATCATGAAATTTTAATACAATGATCTATTATTTTTATGTAATTTAGAAACAAAATATAGGTCAATCTTTTTTGTGGTGTGGTTGAAATGAAAAAAAAACAGTTTCAATGAAAAACGTTTTTTAAAAAAGAGTGATATAATCAATACCTAGAAAAATAAATCATATTATCATAAAATTATAGGATAATTATCATAAATAATTTTTAATATATAGGCATATAACAAAGGTCCATTTGATGTGAGGTATGATCATAATGACTAAATAAGTAGTTTTAGAGTAAAAGGTGATTAAAAATATGTGATATGTTTAAAACCTAGAAAATTAACTTGAACTATCATATAATCAAATAAAAAATATTTTTTTAATATTTTTTGACATGTATGAACATACCACATGTTAATTTAATGCGAGGTGTGTTAAAAATTACATAAATTTCATTTTTATAGATTTAAAAGTGTTTCAAATCGGTGTTAAGAATGATAAAAAAACCAATTTTAAATATGAATATGACTTGTAGTGTGTTCATAATGATCAAAAAACCAATTTTAGAGTAAAAAGTGATTAAAAAAGGTGATATAGTAAAACCCTAACAAATGATTTCAGATTATTTTGAAATCATAGGAAAATTATATTTGATTATTTTTTAACATATAATAATTGTATACATATCAGTATGAAATGTAGTGTAGTAATAATGACCATGGAAACAATTTTACGAGAAAAATTATTTAAATTAAGTGATATAGTCGAAACCTGGAAAACGAGCTTGGTTAATTGTGAAATATTAGAGAAATTATCATCAATTATTTTTGAAATTTATTAATACACTACACAGTAATACGACATGCAGTGTGGTTATAATGACTAAAAATGTGTTTTTATGAATTTGAAAGAATTTAAAAATGCGCACTATATTATCAAAACCTAGTAAACAACCTCATATTAGCATGAATTACTAGAAAAAAAAATTAATTATTTTCTGACATTTATAAATTTCTGACCTATCTGTGGAAGGTATAATATGGTAATATTACCAAAAATTAGTTTTAGAGTAAAAACCAATTAAAAACAAGAAATAATATCAAACATAGAAAACTAACTTAGCTTATTATGACATTATATGAAAAACATCATCAATTGTTTTGGTACATAGAGGGATATACTATATGTTAATCTAATATTTTATGTAGTTGTATTGATATAAAATGTTTTTTTCTATTAAAAAGAGTTTAAAAATGTGCAACATTGTAAAAACCTAGTAAAATGCCTCAAATTTTCATGAAATTCTAAAGAATATATCACTAAAGATTTTTTGGCATGTTGGAATTGAACACACCTCAATTTTATGTAAATTATAGTTAGAATAATTAATTTAATGTTTAGTTTATGAAATTTATATTTCATAAGTAAATTATAAGTTTATATAGTGAAGAAAATCAAGTGAGTTATATTTTTTAATTTTTTTATATTAACATTTATTTTTAATTTAATCATATTTCATTTACAAGACAACAACACAAATTTGATGAATTATTTAAGAGAGGTTAGTTTTTATTTGGTTTTATAAAATTTAAAATTATATTTTAATTTATAAAAATGATGAAATTATAAAAATATGGATGTTATTTTTTTTTGTTTTTTTGTTTTTGATGAGAAGATGGTGTATTGTTTTATAATTTTTTATAAATAAACACCGTTAGTAATTTACACAATTAGTTACTAAAGGGTACCCATTAATCTTTAGTGACCACCAATAGTGTTCTCTAAAAGGTTTTGAATTGATTATTTAAAGGGTTATGTATTCTAAGACCTTTACTTTATAATTTTATTGTTCTGGAGATTCTAGGATGTGGTTTGGGGGTGATTCTGAGGTGGGATATTGAGTTTTTTCATGATGAAGGACAACATTACCTTTTTTAGGAGGCTCTAACAATTTTGGAAGACATTTAATTGTTGTTGTAATATTAGATGGATGTTTTAATTAGGGGAGAGTGATTGAAACTATATTGAGCTTTGATCTTGGTGTTTCGGTATCCTGTAATATGACACTGGCCATTTTGTCAAGCGTGGTGCCTGGAGAATCTTATTGAAATCCAAGTATTATGTGAGGAGGATAAAAACACCTGTTTTTTTAAGTTATGGGAATGCTATGATCTGTTCTTATAAATTTATTAGCATAGTTAAACACAAGATGATATGAAATGATTGGGGAGGTTCCCCTATATTGTATTGTTTCTTCTATGGGAGTCAGGATCAAGACCAATATGATTTTTTTGAAGATTCTATTTTGTGGTGCTGGTCAAATCCATTTTTAAAATAGCTGAAATAACCATAGTTCTTGGGGTAATATTGTTATTTCAAATTTACATGACATCAGATCAAGCTTTTTTTGGGGATAAATCACCCATTTTAGAGATCAAAAACACCCATTTTAATGGTCTCCTATATTTTCTTATTGATAAGGGCCAATTATTCCCCTTAGTTTGACTTATTTTATCTTTCTCAAACCCTAAACAACCCTATAAATTGTAATATAGCTCAATAGGAAGCTCATTGTAGATCAAAAACTCTCTATTCATGCTCTGGTTTTTATTCAATCATTCAGGATTTTCTTCACCTATTTATCTATTCACTTCCTTTCTTCTTTCTCCTCTTCTTATTAAGAGGTTATTAAACTGGGTTATTTTGGTCTTCAATGGTTCTTGGGTAAGGTTTTGATAGAGATTCACCATGTTTAGGTATTGTATTGGTTTCATTTAGCCTTAAATGTGTGTAAATGTGGAATTGGGATGCATTTGTTTTCATTAGGTGAAGGGAATGAATTAAACTAACAAGATAATTTATTAAATTAAATTAAATTAGATAGGAAACACTGTTCTCATGGTTTTTACATGTTTTCCATGATATTTTATTTAATTCTTAATTATCAAGATTTTATATATTTTTACAATGAATCTTCATTACTTACTACTATAATTATTCTCTTCACCCTTCATAAATTAATAATCATGTGATGGAAATGAATAAGTGGAATCTGAATCTTGAATATATCATGTTTTTTACTCATGAATAATATATTAAATGAATATGAAATCTAGATTATGGAAGGTTGTTTGATGTTGGTTTTTTCTCTAATTATTATTATCTTCTGTTTTCATATTTTTACCCTTTATATGGTTAGAAAGGTATTAGTAGTGAGTTATTAGGTTTGGGATGTGTGGTTATTATTGTGATAATGGTAAATATGGGTGGTGTGGAAATGGGATAATATAGTAGTTGTGGTGGCTTGGTTGTGGGATTTGTGTAGCGGTGGATGTGGTTTCAAGAGGAGGTTGATATGATTTCATCATAGTTTCTTGAGAATATGTTTTAAATATGTTTTAATAAAGTATTAATAGAGTAATTGAAGTAATGTGTAAATGAAATGTGATAAAGTGGCCTGTTATCATTATAATGAAAGTGTTTTTTGTAAAATAGTAATAGTTGGAAACAATGTGACGTAATTAATGTAATGTGGCTAGTAATGGTAAATCTAGAAATTGATAATGATGTGATTAAATGGTAAGTTAATATTATTATTTTTTTCTTATAGGGGATGGTGTGGTTCACTCTTGTTATTGTATATGGTTACTGTGAGGTTGTTTTGTTATTCTTGTCATGGAAGGTTATATTTATAAATACAAACTTTTTTGTAAGTTATCCTTTAGTTTAGGCTGTGTGGTTTATTATATCATTATATTTTATTTTTTAATTTCTTATTAATCACTACTTGAGTTGGGTAACCTCACCAATTACTATAAGGTATTGGGTTCTAGGATTTTTTCCCAACATATAGGTTATAGAGGGAATGGATGAATGACTACCACCTCTTCCCTATACTGTCTTCTATATATAATAAAAACCATAATGTCCTGAGATTATGATGAAAAATCTATAATGGGTTGAGGTTAGAATACTAATGATATGATTTCGGTTTGGATGTAAGGTAGGGGAATGCATGGTAAGATGAGGGTATGAGGTTGATGTCATTCATGTTCACATCACCCTACTATAATGAGGATGTGATGTGTGGTTATGATGTGGTGATATGAAATGAAGAATAATTTACATATATGTGTCTATGTTTGTGGTGTGTGATATGATGTTTTGGAATGATTGTGATATTGTGGAAATATGGATATATAAGGGATGACAATAAATGAAACATGGAACCAGGGTGCGTGAGTGACTAGATAGTGGGGAAGTGATCCCTGGGTAACTTTCTCATATATTATTTTTCTTACTATTATGCTACTATATTAGATGTATTATTGGGAGAGTAAGAATTGATGAGGATGGGTGGTTAATGAACATACAAAGGTGAAATTTTGGTTTGACTGTTTATTCATTGAGAAATTAGTATAATCCTTCCACATTTTCATGAGAGGTTTTGGGGAGGATCCAAATGATTATAGTTGTAGGATCACCCACATATATATATATATATATATATATATATATATATATGTTTTTAATAAGGAGTTAGTAATCAGTCTAGACCGTTCTAGCTTGTGGTGATTTTTAGTGTTCACGGAGTCAGTGCCCCAACGGTTTCATTTTGGTAGTTTATATTAGAGAATTTTGATTATGTATAATATTTAATTGAATTTTGGATCGATTTTTTGTTTATATTACATGGATATGATTGGTGGATTATCTTTTTTTCCTAGGATTATGAGGGAAATTCCTCCTATACACATGTTTCTATACGCTCGAAGCCATTTAGTAACACATGGACTATTAGAGGAAGGTTTTTGGGGCCGATCACTTCTTTCACTTCTAGTACAGGAGGGGTTCTAGTTGGGGTGGGTTTTCATAGAGTGGTATCAGAGCCATTAGAGAGTTAATATAGAGTTTGGAGTTAGTCACCAGTGAGGATTTTATTGGTTTGGTATAAAAACAATGCTTATCAAACTTACCATGTGACATTACAAAGGATACTGGCATAGACAAAGGAATTTAAGCCCCCCTCATGATCTGATGTAAGAACTATAAGCTTATTGAGCATAATTGGTAAGATTATATTACTTTTGGGGTAGAAACCTAGGTAAGGTACACACATCATGATTAATTATTCATGTTACTAAATTGGTATTATTATATGGAAGTGAAAAAGAATCTAATTAAAAGATCTTAAATGAATTTCATGTATTTGGGATTAATTTTTCCCTATTCTTTATTATAAAGATGATTGGTAACCATCATTCATTCATGAATTAGGTTTAATAGGTGTAACATAATTATTTAGTTGACCATAGGAAGTTTGAAATTATATAGTAGGATGAGTATTGGAGAAGATATTGTTTGAGTTTTTATATTAATGTTTAGAAAAGTATGAAGGGATAGTCTCTAATCAAGACATAGAGTAGTGGATAATGGATATTAATATTTATTTAATTCTAATTTTTTCATGGATGGATCATTGAATTCCTTAGTTCATTATTTATCTAAGGGTTGAAACTCATTAGTTATGGTTTCTATTTCTTGGTGTTCATAAGGGGTCTGAGTTCTCAAGGGATGATTTCCATAAGTAATTCAATATATAATTTCTCTCTTTAACATTAAAAATGTATAGGTGGTTTGAGTTTCACTCTCTTCAGTATGGGATCTTGAGCGTATGTGGTCTTATAGTTTGGTTCAATAATCTCATTATTTATTCCCATAATCATTTATATAAATAGTATTAGATATCTTAAAATTATGAGAATGGTTTGTATCTAAATATTTAATTCTTGGTTGTCATATTTATTCGGCCAACATATCTTTATGTGTTAGTGAAGCTCAAGGTGATTGAGACGATTAATTTCTGATTAGATCATCTCAAGAGGGGACTCTTCATAAATTCACAAGGAATAAGGATACAAATGGAGGTTGTCAAATGTATGGACAATTAATGTTTTGGATGATAGAGAGTTGGAACCAACTGAATTATTCATTATTTTCTTGGGTAATTAGTCCTTGGGACACTATCTAGAATTATAGTATAGTTTTCTTTTTCTTTTGGGCATAGTTTACATCAATGTATTAAATTTATAACCAACCTTTTTGGTCAACATATGGTAGGTAGTAGGTTCCCTATGTGTCCCCAAAAGAAGTTTCCTATGAGGATTTATTAATAACTGTAGTGGATCCAGTAATATAATGAATAAAAAAGGAGAGATAGAGCTGATGGAGGATGACCTATCAATACTTATTAACCTCAGAGATATACAGATAAAAATGGTTATGTGGTCAGTTATTATAATTTAAAATGGGAAATATGATTAGGGTGTGATTTTTTTTCATTATATAGAGTTTCTAGTAACAAATGGGATCAATTTTATATAATGTATGTGTAGGGACCTGAACTTTTCATTAAGTGAGAATTAACTCATTTTTTATGTTTCATGATCTCAGGTTCTCTAAAGGGGTAAAATGGTAAATTTGAATAGCTGATGCCCTCAATTTTTTTGATGGTTCCATTGATCTTGGGGCATGGTGTTTATGCTTGGGGTGAGATTTTTTGGAATTCCAATATGGTCAAATTTTAAGTGATTATTTAATATTTATTAAATAAATAAATAATTGTCCCCTAAGCGTGGATAGGGTCATCTCCAAATTGGGAGATCAAATGGAACTATTGAAATTACAGTTGTTCTTAGATCAAGGAAATATTCCTAGAATATATGTAACTTTTATTTGGATTTAATTCCCCACACTAGGCCTATCTTATGTCTTTATTTAAAAATCCCAGTTTGATCCAATTTAAAGATATAAAATCCTCCTTATAATTTCTCTCTAGTGTTTCATGCTTATTGCACTAACATAAAACCTATTTTGGGTGGGGATATATAGGAGGATAATTTATTCTTCTATAGAAATGATGGATAAACATAAAATCAAAATTGGATTCCCATGGAGATGATGGTTGGTTTGCAAGACCATAACTAAAAGAACTAAATCTTCATTTTTTCTATTTAGGAAATTTTATTTCTATTTCTCTCTATAAATAATTTATATCCAATTTATTTATTAAAAAAATTATATTTTTATTAATATTCTTTGATTATTCTGTTTATTATGACTTATATAAAACTCTCTTCGCCACCATAACATTTCTCTTATTTCTTTGAATTTTCTGATGAATGCACTCTAAACAAATTCTTAGGTTTATAGAATCACTCCAACAACTGACCCTTTAAAATATTATTTTCTTCGTTTTATTCATATTCTATTGATTTTAGATCATTTCCATCCTTCAAAACAGTTTTTGGTTCAACAGTAGGAGCCCCGAGTGGTGGCACGACTTCATAGAGAAGGGCCATAACAATGGTGAATAGGAACAACTAGAACGATATGGGTACTGAATGGTGAAGTTAGTTAGTGAATGCGTTTTTGTGGGTTTAAAATGGAAAATTAAATTATGGGGGTATTGGTATTATGGGATCTAATCATTATTCCATGTTATAGAAATAGATAAACATTATAGAGGTGTGATGATGATGGGTTGAGCATCAGGAAAGGCCCTCGATAGTTCCTAGGTGTAGTAAGCAGTGCTATTTGTGTGTGCGACTGAGGTTAACCAGACCCATACTCCCGGATATAGTTCTATAAAATATTCATTATATTCCATATTTTAATATCAAGTGAGATTACTGAAGCTAAAATTACATGTATTTTAATAATTTAAATGTCACATATCACAATAATCACAGAATCCCATGAATAAAAGGTTTAGTGTCGGTGATGATGATCTAGATAAAGAAATATTTCTATAATACTTGTAAAATTTTCTCAATAATGAAAAAAATTATACTCCCTCATATAATCCTCATTTTTTATACTCAACTTCATTACTCGAGGAAAGAAAACATTAGGGAAATGGGTGTGCTCAAACAATTAGTAGGGGAAACCTTGTTGACATGTCACGAAGGGTTAGATAATAATAATACGATAATATATGATAAGAGGAGAAATATACTATTAAAAAGAATATTAAACAAGAATATTTGTCTATAATTCCTAATATAATGACATGTGATCTTAAATATACAAACATGTACCAAGTAATATGGGTTTGAGATAATAACATGATCCATGGAGTATAACCACAGATATATAAAAATATGAAATTTCATGAAAACATATATTGTTAAGGAAATGTGGCCCAAAAAACAATCACATGTAATCATTATATTATGATCATATACAATAAGTACCACCCTTTATGTTTTGATCATAATCTATGAAGGCTCTACCTTTATGTTGTGAGTGTAATCCAAGAAGGATCACCCTTTATGTTTTAAGCATAATCCAACCAAGAAGGATCAAAATTTATGTTGTGAGTATAATCCAATAAGGATCACCCTTTATATTTTGAATGTAATCCTAGAAGGATCACCCATTATGTTATGGGAATAATCCAAGAAGTCTCAACCTTTATGTTGTGAGTGTTACCTAATAATCCTTAACCTTTATGTTGTGAACAAATCTAAGTATGTCCATGATTAATTATCTCATGAGATATAAAAACATAACTATTTCATTTTATGGATATATAGGACCCCACCCATTAATAATACATTCCTATCTGTTCCACTTTAAATAAACCATTCATTTACCACACATCACTTAATTAACCCATGGAAAATAGAATAATTTCAAGAATACATTCATAGAAATTTTCATAAGACATCTAGAGAAAGAAGCTGGATGATATCATAAGAACATATCCCATGCATAACATAATTAACATAAAATTATTTTGATATAGATTTAAAAAAACCTTTTAAAATTATTTTATAAATCAATTTTAGAATTTAAGAAGAAATATCCCAATTAGAAATTCTTGAGAAATCCTTAAAAATAAATTCTTTAAAATGAAGTATTTTGAGCCTGGTAAAAATTATAAAAATTACCTTTTAAAACCAATAAGGTTTTTCAAAAAACAAATTTTATAATGGAAATATGGTTTCAAAAAACTTTATTGAAGAATATATAAAATTTCTAAAGAAATATTTGTTAAAAACACAAGCCTTTAAAATCCATTTTAAAATCATGAACTCCTTTTAAAAATTAAACTTTTAATTTTAAAAAATATAAGAAAATTTACTTTTATTTTAAAAATAACCAGGAGTTAAAATCATTTAAAAATCCAATTTAAAAAATGTAAAAGAATAGTATTAAATAATAATTCTCATATGGTGAAGGAAACCATAAACCATTTTAAAACTCAAGGAAATGAGGTTTGGGATAACAAAAATCCTTACATTATTTTTATATTATGAATGAATAACCAATTAAAGGCATAAGTTGAGATGGATGTATAGATAAATTATATAGGATAAAAAATTATAATAAAATAAATACATGAAATATATAATATCCCTAAAATGAAAATATGTGGTGAATACACATTACATCTCAATGAAGTGAAAATGAGATAAAAAACCCTTAAATTTATTCTTTCTTAGTTGAAACATGTTCTATCCTGCTGTATAACAACAATAACCATATTAATCACCTATTTTAGAACCTAAATCATACCTATAACCTTTTATAGACATCATTTATAATCATTTATTAAAATATATTAGTTATTTATATTTTTTTAGCATCATATTTTATTTGAATCGATTATTTGTTTAGTACTAGTTTTATAATGGCGGTGTCAATTCTTATTTTCCAATTAAACTTTAATCATTTATAGATCATTATAGGTACCATAATAGATGTTTTATAATTTTTTATAATTTTATAAATTAATTTCATAAGAATTTTAGTCAGGATTCATGATTATGAAGTCCGTGATGAGATTATTTCTGTAATTTTTAATGGACGAGATATTGTATGTTAATAATAATTTAAATATTAATATAAAAATTCTGAAAACATAAAAAAATATTATTTTCTAATTAATTTAAAATAACACCAGTATTTAAGATTCCATATTCATTCGAGATAGAAATTTATGCATTGTTTATATAGGTTGTTAAACTGACCCAAACAAGAACAAGCTATAACCTATGGTTGAGTTTGGTTAAGAAAGTGATTCCTTTGGAATAATATGATTATTAAACAAGCATAATGGTATTATTTATATTTTTTTAATTTTTCAAATTATGTTATAAGAGTTTTTTATAAATTATAAAATAAAATAGTGAAAAATAAAATACTTCACTTTCGTGGAAGCGGTAGTCAACACGTACGCACATGTGTCATATTAATTTTACATAGATCGGGAGGAATATATAGAATGATTTAATTTTTTTGAATATTAATAATTATATAAATATCATATTATTACTTTAATTATTCTTTTATATCCATCCATTTAAGGTGGTGATGAGAAATCAAGCATGACGTTAATGAGGGCAGTAGCCCACACGTACACATGACTATGTATTCATCTTTAGATGGTTTTAGAGGAAGTTAGAAAATGGGTATTCACTTATTATAATAAAATTTAATGTAATTAATAATACCTATCTTATCATATATTCCTATATATAGTAGGTTTGAGGGGGTAGAAGAAGAAGCATTACAAGATCTCGATTAAGAACATTACCTCTCCCTTTTGGTAAAACCTTAAGGCTCTTTAACTTGATATTTTGGAAATACTAAGGCATATAGTAGCTTGGTATAGATTTTATGTGAGACTAGTGAAATTTTATGGTCAATATAAGTCTTTTTAATGGGTGGATAAATGTGGTGGAAGTGATATCCTTTTATTTGTGATAAAATAGGATTTTTGTAAATATCCATTGCTTTTTCAGTAATGGCATGAAACTATTCAAAGGTTAATGGCCCCAAAAGTGGGAAATAATTATATTTATAGTTATTTAGGGTCGATAAGGCCTCTACCATTCGTTTTAACCCATGTTTTAATCATGTTAAATGTTTTTTATCACTATAGTTTTATATTTTTCCATTTTTGTTTTTACCTTGGTAACTAGTCTTTACCCGAGTAATTTATATTTTGCTAAAGATAAAAGGTTAACCCTATTTCAAATTTTTTATTTTATAAAACTAAATTTAATCTCTAAATAACATAATTCAATTTATAAATAATATAAAACTTATTTTAAATTATAACTTTTAATAAATAGAATACATTTTTATAGAAAAATGTAGTTTTCACTACCAAGTTTTCTAAATCTTAAATAACATTAATTACCTATTAAATGAGTGATAATATATTTTTATATATATTTAAACATCATATTAAATTCATTATATAAAATAGTCCAATTTAATTTATCATATAAGAATTATACAACATTAATAAAATACTTTTTGAAAATAAACCTTTCACCATTATCATGCTCATTAACTTTAATCTTAGTAATTATTATTTTAGACCTAAAAACTAAATTTAAATTATTAAATAATTTGAATATTTTGATATAAAATATAAAATATTTTTTTATATTTAATTTATTCATGTTATGATTTTTTTTAATATACGCGAATAAAAATAGTTTTTAGAGTAAAATATTAATAATGTTTCTAAAACATTAAACACAAGTTTTATAAATTCAACACAGTATTTTTAATGATTAATTTTATTAATTAAATATATTGTTTTTCATTAATTTTTTTATAAATGTTTTGATAAATTACTAGATCATGATAAAGTTAAATATTGTATGGTATTAATAAAAATTGCGTTTTACACTATTCTCCTAAAAATCAACTATTTCAGAAAAATTACAAACCATTATCCTAAGATAATCTTTTTATGATGAATCAATTTTTTTATCATTTTATATAATTAAAATTCCAAATTTTTTAAATATATCTTTTAAATTAAATTTCAATATATAAGAAAAAACTAATTTTATTGAAAATGCCCTTTTAAAACATTAAGTTTTCTTAATCCAAATTTTTTTAATTTTTAATTGATAATATTTTTTGTTTAATTGAGGTTTTAGTATTCTTAAATTTTATTAATAATATTCATATAATATACCATGGATCATTTTAGTTTAGTGTTTCGTGTAGACTAAGCTATCACATATAGTATTAATTTATAGAATAAATATATTCCAAAATCTCATGGTGTTACATTCTCCCCAATTAAAAAAATTTATTCCTCAAAATTTTAATAATGTTTTACTATTTAAAGAAGCTAAGGGATCCATAATAAACTAAATATACATTTTACACTATGATATCAACCTCATAATCTTAGATTCCAGGAGGCTAATCATATCTCATGTAATATATATTTAATGTGATTTTTTTCTTTATCTTAAAAATTTATAACAAATATGATTCCTTAGTTGGTTGTAAGAGTTTCTAGGGACATACCTTTCACAAATTCATTTTCTAGATCCCATTTCCATCTAAATATTAAATCCATAATGGTTATGATATAATATAATAAAATTATAATAAATGATCTTATGAATATGAAAACTCAATCCTAAGATAAATTCTCCAAGAGAGCGGTCCGAAGCTTTCTTCCTCGACGGCAGCGATGCCCTAGCCCGTTGACGCCAGCGGCTCCGGCCCCCTCCTCCTCGCCAGGGGGAGGGGGGTGCGTCTTCTTTCCTCGTCGGCTCATCCCTTTTCCCCTTTAACCAACCCGAATCTCTTCCCTCCCTTCCCTCCGACCCCTCTTTGCCCTAAGGTCCCAGACCTTCTCGAAGGTTCTCCTCACCTTGAGATTTCCTCCCAGGAGTTCAATGCAGCGTCTGACCTTCACAGATCGACCCTGGTCGCTCGCTTCAGGGGTCGCCGACCTTCGGTCGACGCTTTTGATCGTTTCGTCTTCGAATCATGGGGTCTTCAATCCCAGGCGGTGGTAGGGGTTCTTGATCGTCGCCGGCTGATGATCCGTTTTGACTCGGAGGATGACTTGGCTGTCGCCTGGTCCAACGCTCCTCGGGTCTTCAACGGATGCAGTTTCTTCCTCATGCGATGGTCTTTCGATTTCAGCATGAATCGAGACCCGCCTTCAGCTGCTGTTTGGGTAAGCTTTCCCGATCTTCCCCTACCCTTCCAAAACCCTTTCATTTTTTCTATGCTCGGGAACCTGGTTGGTCGCTTTCTCTGTTCGGATCAGCGAACATCTACGGTCTGTCATCCGATTATGCCTCACGCCTGTGTGGAGGTTGATGTCTCTAAACCACCAGTAGAGTGGATTTGGATATCGGTTAAGGAGGAGTTCATATGGAAGCAGAGAGTGGTGTTTGAGGCATGGCCTGCTTTCTGCTCGGGTTGCTTCAAATTCGGCCACTTCTCCTCTGAGTGTCGTCGTGCGATTCGGGATAGGCTTACAGTAGTTCATACGGATGCATCCTGTGTCCTTCCGCTGCGGGATAGTGGAGGTTTGAATGAAGCAGTGCACAGGGATGTTCCTTTAATGCATATTCCTGGGAGTAACCAGGTTTCTCCAGCAGTGGTTGACAACAATGGGGAGGCTCCATATCAGGGAAACCCCTCTGAACCAGTGCAGAAGGGGAGGACAGAGGAGGCAGGACCACGAGTTGAGGATGTCTTCGCCCGGTTGAAGCAGGACCTGGGAATCTGTAGCGCTGAAAAGGTCCCCTTAGCAGTGCCTTCAGTGGATCCCAAGGCTGGTGAGAATATTTTAGTTGGGAGTGAGGCTCAAAGTTCCGGTGGATCTCAAAAAAGAGGCTGGGAGTTAAAAAATTTTCATCAGCAGTTTATGGGCCGAGGGTATGTGCAACTCCTTGAATCTGAACCAGTGTAGGAGGGGCCTTTTTTGTTAGCTGAAAAATCTCATGAGGACCAAAGGAGGTCTGCTGATGAGAAAATTTTGAGGGAACTTGACCCTAACACCCTTTGTCCGAAGTCTGGGTTAGGGGAGAGGAGAATAGGCCGGGAGAATAAAGCAGGCATAAGGAAATCTCAAACTAAGCAGATTTCCCTTACAGTTGACCCACAGCTAAAGCTTGGGAATCGCTTTGATGGATTAGAATACCAAGAATCTCCATGGAATGAGGAGGATGACTCATCATGGGAGGAAAGTAATAGTCTACCTTCAGTGGATAGTATGGACCGATGTCAAGGGAAAGGCCCTCATAGCCCTCGCAGAAAGAAGGGGAAGAAAAGTATTAAAGACATAGGGAAATGTATTGTGGTTCAGGGGAAAAGGGAGAAGGGACGCAAGGATTACTCTCATCTTCCAAAACCCATGGAAACTCGATCGGCCAAGAAAGGAAGGAACAAAGGGAAGATGGTAGAAGATGGGGAGTGTCTGCATCTAATCCTGCACTCCAAGGAAGAAATGCTTGAGCAAGACTTATGACCCAATGTATCAGAAGAGGAACTCAAGAGGATTTATTAATGGAGGCTTCAAGTTGATGCTATAAAGGAGCAAGAAGTCTGGATTGACAAGCAAGATAGAATTCTGGCCTGAGGCTTTAACCAGAATAAAATCAACTCAGAAGAATTTATTCAAACAATGGAAAGGATGATCTCCCATCTTGAAAAGCTCATCAATGATGATCCAGGTATTCAGGTTAGTTCTCTGCATTGGGAGCTTTATAGAATAGCTGGGTCAAGTAATATCAGTCCCGTGTTTAATCAGTTTGTGATCTCTTTCAGCACGTAGTGGTAACACTTTGTGTACTCTGGTTTCCCATTTTCCTAAAATGGCTTTTATAAAAATTTAACTTGGAAGGAAGATAAATTCTCCAATGATACCTTCATTTAAACCTGTGATACTTTTAGTTCAACTATGACAAACTTAGTTCATTATATAACTCTCTTGGTTAAACCTATGTTATCCATTCTCATATTCATATTAGCTTCTTTAACATAAATATTTTTTAATCCCTCATAATGGCTCATAAAGAGTGTGTGAATAACTAAATCATATCCATTAGAAGTATCTAGACATGTATGAAATCTTAAGCCCACTCATCAAACACTGATTAAATACAGATTTATTACTCAAACATAATTTTTAGGGTGATTACCCTAGATTCACTGTGCCACATCCGCATCCAATTTTTAGTATCTAGACATAGATGTAATTTCCAAGAGAACCACATACTCTCTAATTTACCAAAAATTCAGGATGCTATCTAATATTTAGACTTATTCCCTAGTTTGTCACTAAATTTTACTTATCCTAATAAAAAATAACTAAAATAGTCCTAAAAAATAATTAAACCTTTTTCTAATACCAATTGAGGCACCCCAGACCCACACTCTTAGATCTAATGAAAAAAATACATTCTTTATATACTATATTTGAATAAAAAGTTATAAAACCCAAGATAAAATTATACATATTTCAATAGTTTATACATTAAATCCAATAATAATCACACAATACCAATAATGGAAGTTTTAGTTTATTTGAGGACTAATTATATATGAAAGTTATTCTATAAGTGAACATTTATCCATAATTGAACCCCAATAGACTGCCTTCTAAACTCCTCATAAGTGACATTCATCTTCATAACATGGGGAATGGAAAAATAAGAGAAACATGTGAGATCAGATGCTCAATATGGGAAAAATTATAAATATTTCATCAAGTGTTAGATCATAAGAAAACGAGAATAAATGTTCATGAGAGGAATATCTTATTAAAAATAACATGAGACAATAAGAGTTGTCTATAATTCATGATAGATAGATATATAATATCAAATGAACAAACATATACCATATAATAAGGGTATTGGATAATAATGTGATCCATATAATATAATCAAAAGCATATAAAGATATTACACATCAGGTAAACATGACATAATAAGGAAATACGGCACAAAATACAAGCACATGGAATCATCACATTGGGAGTATATCCAAGATGGACCACCCTCTATGTTGTGAGAATGGTCCAAGAAGTATCACACTTTATTTTTTGAGCATAACTCAATAAGTATCATGCTTTATGTTGTTAGTGAAATCAAATAAGGCTCACCCATTATATTATGATTGTAATCCAAGAAGGCTCACCCTTTATGTTGTGAGTGTAAACTAGTAAGTATCACTCTTTATGTTGTGAGAATAATCCAATAAGGATAACTATTTTTGTAATGAAAATAATCAAAGATTTATGACCCTTTAAGTTTTGAGTGTAATCTAATAAGGATCAACCTTTATGTTGTGAGCGTAATCCAAGAAGTCTCACCCTTTATGACTTTTGTGTAATCCAAGAAGGCTCACCCTTTATATTGCGAACAAATCCAAGCTTGTCCATGCTTCATTAGCTCGTGAGATATAAAACCTTAACCAATTTAATGGTAGGATATATAGTACCCCACCCATCAATCATCCAGACCTATTTATACCACCAAAAATCAATCATTCATATTTTAAACATCACTTAATTAACCCATCTAAATAGAGGGTTTTCATGATGAATTTCATAGAAAATTTCATAATCCATCCAAAGAAGTAAAGTGGATGGAAACATAATAACATATCCAAATTTTAACATAAATAATTTCAAAGAATATTGATATATATATATAACACAATTTTAAAACAATTGTATAAATCAATATGAAAAACAAGAAAAATATTACTTTTTTAAATTCTATAAAACTCCTTAAAAATATATTCTTTAAAATGAAATTTTTTGATCTTGGTAATTTTTTTTAAAAAAATTTCATTTAAAGCCAAAAAAATATTTTCAGAAAGAAATTTGTATTAATGATGGATTATTTCAAAAACTTTCTTTGAGAAGAAATAAAATGAGTAAAATAATTTTTCTTAAATTACAATCCTTTAAAATCCCTTCAAAAAATAATTCTATTTATTAATAAAACTTCTAATTTTAATAAATATAAGAATATATCCTCTTATTTTCAATATAATTAAGAGTTAAAATTAATTTTATAACAATTTAAAAACATTAAAAATATTATTCGTAAATAATAATTCTCATTTGGTGATAAAAACTATTAAAGGGTTTTTAGAAGAGGTTTTTACCATACTAAAAGAAGTTAAAGTTAACAGTCATATTCAAAAGTAGTTTTCAAAAAGGTTCAGTGATTTTTTTGAAAAATTTTACTTTTAAAAATTATATTCAATAATAGAGCCTTGAAAATGATACAAACATTTTTAGAATAAATTTTGATTAGAAGATAAAACATATGATCATGAAAGGAAAAACATTTTAAATACTTTTAAATTGTTTTTTGAGAATACATATCATAAAAGGGGATAATAAAACCTCATTTTTAAAAGAATTAAAGGGAAATATGAAGGTAAAATTATATAAAATTTAATTGAGTTTTCAAATACAATGGATAAAATTTGTGGGAAATAAAATGTAGACAAGTAGGGGGAGACATTCATTAAATAAGATATAAATTATTCTGAAAAATAATAAATTTTTTGGGGAAGAAATTAATAAAGGTAAAATATTTTCATTAAATAGTAATTCTCCTTATAGAGAAATATAATTCACTATAATATAAAATATTAGGGTGGAATAAACCAATACTAGAATTATTAAGTTCAATATGTGAGATTATAACTCAGGGAAAAGGGGGTTTGAGTTAACAAAAACCCTTACATCATTATTATATTTTGAATTAATAACCCATGAAATATGGAATATTATATATATTTTTTAATCTCTTATATATCATGAAAATTTATGATAAAATAAATATAAGTCCAATATATACACCACAAAAAGATAATAAGTGGTGAATATTCATCGTATCTTAGTGAATCAAAATTGAGATAAAAAATTCTAACCTTTATTCCCACTTAGTAAAAACATGCCCTAACCTTCTGTATAAAAAAATGAAATTGTTAATAAACTATTTTATAACCCTATACATACCTAATAAATTATATAAATTCCATTTATAATCATTTATTACAAATGTATTTGTTAGTTATATTTTATTTTCATCATCATCTACTATTAGCTTCAATTATTTTTAGAACTAGTTTCATGATGGAGACATTGATTCTTATTTATAAATTCAAAGTTCATCATTATAATACCATTATAGATATTTTAATAGATGTTTTATAATTATTTATAATGTTTTAATTTCATTTTATAAGTATTTTAGTAATGATTCCTAATGACAAAGTTGATGAAGTTCTTGTTTTAGTTATTTTTAATAGATGAGATGTGGTGCCTTAATAATAAGTTAAATATTAATATAAAATTTAAATAATCATAAAAAAATTATTTTTTCATAAGTTTATAATAAAACAAATATTTATGTTTCCATATCCATCAATGATTGAAATTTATTGCTTTGTTCATATAGGTGGTTAAACTGACCCAAACAAGAACTTGTTATAACCTATGAGAAAGTATTGTCAAGAAAGTGATTTTTTTGTAAAATATCATTATTAAAAAATAATAATTAAATTATTTATATTTTTAACATGTTTAATTTTTTTATAAGAGAGTTGGATAAATAAAAAAATCTAGAGTGAAAAATGAAATACCTTACTTTTGTGGAGGCGGTTGTCAGCACGTACATATGGGCGAAATGTTCATTTTCCATAGACTAAGAGGAAGACAAGGAATTATTTAAAATAAAATAATATTATTAATGTTATTAATATAATAATAAAACTTTAAATAGTCGTTTATAACCACCAGTTTAAGGTGGCGATGATAAATGAAGTGTGCTGTTCATGGAGGTAGTAGTCCCCATATACGCATGGTGAAATCTTCATTTTTCAAAATGGTTTTAGAGGGAGGTAAAAAATAGATATTAAATTAGTATAATAAAATTTAAATAAATAATTAATACTGAAATTATCATACTTTCATGGATATAGTTTGTTTTATGGGGTAAAAGAAGAAAATAATTAAGAGAGTTTGGTTGAGAACATTACCTCTCAATTTGGATGTTCTCCTTTGAGTCACACATTAAGGGGTATTAGATTTTTATTTTGAAAATATAAAGGATTATAGGTAGTTTATATAGATTCAATTAGATACTATAGAGAGTTTAGTTTATATAATTCTTTTAAATGGGTGAATACATGTGTTGGAAGTGATTCACTTTTATAAGTAGAGAAAATGGAATTTTTGTAAACACCCATTAATTTCTTAATGATGGTATGAACCTATTCAAGGATAAATGTGTAAAATAATGATTTTTTTATGATATAAGTTTAATCAATCCCTAACCATTCATTTTCACATATTTTTTAAACATGTTTCATGTCATTTACCACTATATTTTTACATTTTTCCATTTTGGTTTTTTGCTTAGTAACTAGTTTTTACCCAAGTAATTAATAGTTTATTAAGAATATAAGACAACACCAATATCTATATTTTTATGTTCTAAAACTACATTTAATCCCTATATAACCTAATTCAAATTTTAAATAATATAAAACTAACTTTTAAATTAAAAAATTTAATATATAGAAATAATTTTTGTAGAAAATGTTGTTTTCATCATTAAGTGTTATTAATATTATATAAAATTAATTACCAGTTAAATGAGTGATAATATATTTTATATATGTTTAAAAATACTCTTAAACTAATTATATAAATAGATCAATTTATTTTATAGATAAAAATTACATAACATTAATAAAATAACTCTTTGAAATAACCCTTTCACCATTATCATGGTCATTAACTTTAATCTTAGTTGTCTAGATTTTATGCATAAAAATGAAATTGAAATTTTTAAATAAAATGAAATAATTTTTGTTAGATTTAGTTTCTATATGTTTCGAAAAATAATTTTTTTAATATAAGGGAATAAAAATTTTTTTAGAGAAAAATATTACTTAAGTTTATAAAACAATAAACATGGTTTTTATAGATTCAACATAATATTTTAAAATGAATCATTTTATTAATTAAATAAATTCTCGATCAATAAAAATGGTTTATAAAATTTTTGATTCATGTTTAGATCATGATAAAATAAAAACTTCTATGATTTTGATAAAAACCATGTTTTGACCATTCACTTAAAAGTCAATTATTTCAAAAAAATCCAAAAAAGTTATCAAAAAATAATGTTATTATGATGAATCCAAAAATTTAGTTCATTTTATAAAATTAAAATCCCAAAATCCCAAAATTTTTCTTTTAAATAAAAAATCAATACATAAAGAAAAAATGCTTTTATTGAAAAATGGACTTTTAAAACTTTAAGTCTACTTAATCCTATTTGGTTTTCACTTTTAATTGAATAATTTTTTTTATTTAATATGGGTTTTATTATAAGTAATTTTTTAATAATATTTATCTTATATATCATATATATTGTTTTGTTTGGTGTTGTGTGTGAAGAAAGATACCAAACATAATATTACATTAGAAAATATTTATATTCTAAAATATTTGGGCGTCACAGTGATAATGAATCTGATGGAGGCGACATAAAAAATAAAGGAGGTTCCATTTATGGATAAAATTTGATTAAATGTTTTATATTCCAATAAATACATGTTTTGTAGCATTTTGGATATGGCTATAGGGATTTCAAAACTTATAAATATCACCACTGTGTAAGATAAATGAACACACCATGTACTACTTCATTTCAGAAATTAAAATTGGAACATAGTGATAAAAATTACATAGGGTGTGATGAAATATCATACACCATGTTCCATGTTACCAAATAGATTGGGGTGTATATGGATACATGCCCTGATAGCCGCTATCCCCCCAAGATGTGTGGAAAGGAGGGAATAAAATATTGTTCTAAATAGATGCTCTATGGATGCACTAAGAATATAGTTGGAGATCAAACACTATATCAAGAGATACACGACTTGGGTTCTGGTAGTGGGTACTCTGACTATGCCTCACATACTATGTATGATTGAAAGTCATGTCATGTATATAAGGATGAATTTCCTTAAAGTGTAATGAAGATACATGTTTGGGTAGCTTGAAAGTCCCGTACACCATGTACCCTCTCAGGCATGACATGTAGGTCGACTAATAATTGGTAGTAAAATATCACTATATGACCAAGATACTACCCCATTCTATAGGTCTTGTTCCACGAAGTACATGTAGTATACCATTTCTTACTTTTGTGTTTTTCATAACATTTTCTAAAAGACCGAAATTTAGGTATTCAAGTAGTTCATTCGGAGCATTTTTTCACAAATAATGTAATGATATGTTCATATTTGACATTATAGTATAGAAACAAGGTGACTTAGACAATTTTTGGTTCCTTAGATCTATAAGTCCTATGAATGAGTAATAGAAAATATGATCAAATGGTACAAGGGGTTGGGTGATCCCTTATAAGTTTGATAATGAAAGGGAATAGGTCCTACACATTTTTCTTGGTGTTTAATACTCCAAAAAATACTTATCGAACATGTAATCCATATTTGGATGTGGGTTCAGTACTATCCTATCCAAAATAAGGCATATGTCCCCTATATAAATTATAGAATCAAGAACTCCCCCACTATAAGAGTGTGGGTCCTCTATCCATGGATTTAGGCACTGCCTTGTCCCACAGGCAATGCTTGATGATGGAAACATTACTCCTTCTAGGTTTATAACTCCCTCATCTAATGTTCTTATACATTGGAAAGGTATGGGTTCCCCGCTATAGATTCTACTAGTTAATATGGTTTTTTATATATATGGGTTTCTATAAAACATAGGAAACAATAATTCATAAATAGATGTGTGTTCCTTAATGAGATACCGGACCCACTATAGTTTATAATGTAAAAATTGAAGTTATAAATGATGAGTAGTTCAAATGCATCCAGACTTATGGCACTTCAACCAATATTTGTGGCCTTCGAGATATGACTTACTATTAGGTTATCAAATTAATTATTTCTGGGTCTTTAAATATTCCAGGAATTCTTGATTACTTTTGAGATAAGTTCCTTTATGGAGTTGAGAAGTGATGACTAAGACTTCCCTATGTCCTTGATACTTCTAGCTATAGAGCATATCTAGATTCTTAATTTCTTTATAGTTTGTTTCTTATTTCTATGTTTGAGCTGACTTATTATTTCAAATTTATTTTGGGGTTTTAGGGTGTCCTACTAAGCATGTTAATACTCACCCCTATAGAGGCTTAATTCTCACATGTGTTGTGTTTGTACAGATGATGTACTGTTTGAAGGTGATCTTTGTGGGTGTAAAGTTAGAAGAGTTGGTTGTAACAATGATTTGTGGTTCATGGCCATCCATGGAAAACATGGGTGCTATAAATGGTTAATTCTTAAGTTTTCATAGCATGGAGGTTTCTTCCCTTATTTAGTTCATATTGTAATCAGTAATGTTTGGTTATACATATGTATTTCAATTTTGATGGACACTTATGTGGAATTTTACTTATCACTTGATGTTTCATAAATACATTGTGTGTAGTTCAATTGTTTATGTATATATATATATTGTTGGTATTGTTTTTAATTTTTCAAATTGAAGATGTATTTATACTAGTTAGTTATTGTAGGATAAGGATTCCCAAGTATGATGTACCTTATTGTTACGAGTCTCTATGCACTGGACTATTGGTGGTCAGTTTGGGGTAGAACACTAGGCTTACCGCTGTACTAAGAAGGGTTATAGTGGGTATAGTCATGTCAGAGGTGTATCAGAGTGATTGAGCCCTAGTTATTGTGATTAAAAATAATGGGATGTGATAATTTGTTTGTAAACATAAAGAAATGGTGTTAATAGAATTTTTATTTGGTATTCAGACTAGGGAATCCGGTTTGGTGTTGTGGTCGATGTATCCATTCAAAAGGACTCTGACAATCAGTTGATCAAGTAGAAAATACGATGTATTAATTACGGGGTAAAACCAATATAGTAATTGAATCACACTATATGCTGTCATATTTCCATATATCCTTTATGTGTTACTACACACATATATTCCATTTTAATCATGAATTTATCTTGTCTAATAGAGGATGTTACCCAAAGACAGGAAGTTCTAGAATATAGGTAGGACTTTTATGAGTTCATGTTTATATTTGAGCCTCTCACTGATGATCAGTTGAGTGAAAAAGCATCATTATAAAGATAAATTGTGAGATATATTTTCCTTGTGAGTAGCAGGAATATCCTATACTATTTTCGTTTATTTTAGATTTATATGTTGAGTGGATGGTAATTCTTGTTTTTTTAGAAATGATTACCTACTGACTGAATGGTTTATATATGTTCTAGAGATATATGCATCATGGGTTGATAAGGAGAGTCTGATCCTTAGGTGGTATAGGATTGTTTTGAGTCTAATACACATGTTTTCCCATTTGGTTTGGAAAAAAATTGATTATATAATTGTTTTTTCATTAAGTTCCCTTTCATGGTACAATGAACTATTGGTTAATTTTAATTGAAACCATGAAATCACTTATTTATTATGGTTAAAGTTAAATTTGTTTTCTAAGAAATAATATTTTATAATATTTATGATAGCTTCATTTTGGAAGGTACTGTTCCCAATTTAGCAAATCATGATTGTGATTGAACTCTTGTAGTCATATTAGAAAATCCTTGGATATAATTTGGGATGGATATATTTTATCTTTATAGCTCCAGAAAGGCCTCAAAAGTGAGTGATATTTTGGATTTAAAACTCCCTTGGTGGTGATACACCCTAGTTTTGATGCAAGACAATATTTCCTTACATTTATCCAGAGTAGTGTTTTAAATGATATCCAATTTAAAGGAAACATTTGGGCTAGGGATCGTCCTACCATAGGTTTTGAAAACTTATTATTGGAAATTTTGAAAAAAATGATCTAGTGGTGTAAGAGAAAATAGAGGTTGTAAATATTTTAAACTATCTCCACCTACACCTATGAGTGGTCCTCATTAGGCCTAGAGTGTTATTGATTAGAATGTGAATAGTTGCGTGTGATAGATGGATCTGTTTAGGTGGTACCCATCAAAGTTTCAGGTGCAATTTGTGTCTTCATTATAAACACCCATAGTCACATACTATTATAAAAAATTATTTTCTTCTCATGCTATTTTTTAGGATTCAAGAATTCTAGTGTTGATCTTATCTAAACCTCCATAGCTAGATTCACCTATATGAGTTGATTATCCTTTTGATCAAATTGGTTGGTAGTTTGAGTTTTCTCTTAAGAGAGATAAAGATATTTTTTAATTATATTATGTGGGGATAACACCTTATGAAATAAACCATGGTATTAATTGGATGTAAATATTGTATTTAGAGGTGATGTGAAATCAATAAAATAGGTTGAAGTTCATCTTGAATGGTGAGTAGTAACCTGAAACAAGATTGGTTGTTCAACATTCATATGTTACCAGATTACTATCCACTAAGTGGCTATAAGGTTTAGGTGTGAAAAATATTTTCCAATGTAGGAACATAAAACATTTAAAGGAATATTCCAAAGGCGGAATTTTGAATTCTCAGATGAATATGTTTGAGTAGAAGTAGTTTATGTCTGTAATTCCAAAACAAGGCCTATCTAAAGATTCCAGTTGGAAGTAGGTGGTAAAAATATACCAATGATAGTTTAAAGTTTATGTGTGGAGATGAAAATAAGTTTTTTAAAAAATTTAACTATTGATATAATGTTTTTTATAAAATAAAACAAGGTTTTACGCTTACCAGTTTTGTATAAAATGGGATACTTAAGAGATTTTAGGATGTTATGTAAGAGAAAAATATCAAAAAGTATTATAAGACCACATTGTGAATTTGAAATGGAACTTATTGTGGTAGGAGTCTTCAACCTAATAATGGGGCTCCTAATAATATCAGATCATGGTGGACTTACTTACCACAATATTGGAAGGATATGAAACTATTTACATTGGATAGACTCTGTATTAAAAATAAGATGGGTATATTTTTTATGAGATTAAAAAATTACCTTTACACTTTATAATAATATTATTTTTTTCTTGAATAAAATAGATTATATAGATCCCTTACAGGATTATAACTAAGTATGAATAACATAAACACTTTTTTTCCTTTAGTTCTTTCAATTATTACCTTTTAGAAGTTCTTGTCAATGTTCCTTACATAGGGTGTGTTATAGTGTGTTGATTTAAGTAAAATGTTCCTTATAAATTATAGAACATCATAGCATGGATTCATTATAGTTATTTTTTTTATCCATATAGTAAATTATTGTGATATAAATTTTTATGTTCGAAGTGAATTTATGTTCCAAAAAGTGGTATTAAAGCATTATTTGTAGAACAGTTGATGATTAGACCCTTGCTAAGGTGTTCCAGATCTCATTTTAGTAGAATTATTCTTCCCCTAACCTTATATGAGAATTAGGGTAAGAATATCATGATACCCTTAATACATTTAAAAATTTATTTAGAGTTGCCTTATTCTAGAAACAATTGGGTTGTATGAGGGTATGTTTTGGGTGGAGAAGTTCTATGGGTATGATTTTAGATTTTGATATACATAGATATTAGATTGTCTACTTAAAAAGGATTTTGATATTCTTATAATTGGTACCAATATAGAAACGATAGAGATGGATTAATAAAAAAGGATATAAAAGAAAGTATTTTCTATGCTCTAGATCTCACTAGCCTGGAATATGTTTGATAATATTTGATATGCATAGTAAAAAATCAAAACTTATAAAAGTACTAGTCAATATATATAAGAACTAAAATGAACAAGGTTTTTTTATTATAGAGGTTATTTTGAAAAATAATATGAGGAGGTAAAATAGTGGCAGTTCACATTAAAGACTCTAACATCATTAAATGCTAGTTAGAATCAGGGAAACTGAGTTTTATGATCTAGAAAAGGAATTTTTTACTCTCATCACTCCTAGAATCATTGGATTTAATGATTATTGTGATGATTAACTCAATTGATAAGATTTATTTGGTTCTTTTAGGTGTTATGGATTTAATTATAAATTATTAAATTCATCATAAGGAGACCTAAAAATCTTCCAGAAATACATATAATGTGTAAGGAAGGGGATGTTACACAGTATGATAGGGTCACAATAAAGGTAAAAGAAAGTGAATTCACAACCTTGGTAACTCGCAGGAAGGTGATTCCATAGGTTAGAAGTGTGGGAAGAAATATCACCTTAATAAATGTTATAATGAACAAAGGGTATATTTCAAAAGATATACATCTAAAAGTGGATTTGCAAATCCTGTATAAGAATATACGAGTTTTCATCTAATGACCATCACCTATTAACTTGAGTATTAAGTTCTAGAAGATGGAGATTAATTTCACTCAACATACAAGTTATGGAGTATGGGGAATTATAATTCTGAAATATATAGAATAATATATATTTTGGAAGGCTGAACTCCTAGTATTGAAGGAAAATGTGATATTTACAACCAAAAAAAGAATTGTTTTTAGATTTTAAAGGTGTGTTGAAAAAAATGAGGTTAAGGAATAACTTCATATTGGTAAGTTAGTTAAATTATTTAGATTTTTATAAATCATTCTCTAATATAGTGTATAGAATTACATAGGTTTCGATGGTGGTGGCCAAAGAATTGAAGGATGAGACTTTATACCCAATGTGAGTTTCAAAAGTTCCAATGAATGTCATAAAATTAACTTTGAAAATTTATGGAATAAAAATCTTAGTCACATGAGTTATAAATGAATTAATACCCTATATTATAAATGAATACTAAATATTATAAAAATGGAGCATGAAACAAGAAAAGATTGGGTCCTTGGGAAGTAAAGGATGTTGTCCTTGTAAAAAAAGGTAAGGTTCCATGTAATTAGAGGTTAGAGTTTGTTCAATTTTATTTATTAGGGATAACATTTGTTTGTTATAATGGTGGGACATTATGTATGTTAACTTCATTGATTATGGAACAAAAAAGGAGTTCGTGTTATTTATCAAGAATAAGTTTGAGGTATTTGGAACCTTATTCTGATTAAGAGCCATGGTGGAAAAAGAGACTAGAAGAAACATTAAGTGTGTGTGGTTTGATAGGGGTGGGGAATATAGAAGAATATAGTAACAAAGGTTCTACTTGTTGAAGGGAAAATAGTTTTAGAGGACCATAAAATTACATTTTTTACTTCATTTTCAAGATAAAACCCCTTTTTATAGGTTGAGTGAGAATCCTTACATAACCTGTTAGTCCATCAATTAAATGACCCAAAGACCCCGTGGCCTGGAGGCTATTACATAGGTTTCCTCCCATCACCACACTATGGCCCCCCTCACCATGGTGTGATGCACCTAAGCTATATCACGATGCCCGATAAATCACCATCAAAACTCCCTCTTCCACCATGGATAGACTGTCTGCACCATGGTTCCCTTGATATATGCCACATATCTCGATCTATGTGATATGATGTACCTCTAGGTGTCACTACACTTAGTGATACATTGTTGTTACCCTCTTCAATGCCTAAACCAAGCATTTTACTTATGTCGTGATCCTCCATCATGAACCGTGGTTTTGTCCCTATGTTGTGACCTCCTCCCTCGTTCCATGATAGCAAAATACCCATAAATCTCCCAAGGGGACTTCTATAATTTGATAAGACCATACTATGTACTCTAAGAAATATTGGAGTCATAGAGAGGATAAATATATAATTAATAAAGAAATAAATGAGTATGAGAATTAACATGAGTTTTCTAAAGGTGTTTTGGGAGGAATCCATGAATTTTGTGGCCAACTTGGTCAATAGGAGCCTTTCCTCTTCATTGAAGCAGGAAATTCCAAAAGCATATTGGTCTAGAAGAAATATTAAAATCATTCATATTAAATCCTTTTGTTCGCACACCTATATGGATGTTGACGCCAAGTAAAGGGAAAATCTATAGGTTAGTCCCACTTGTGTTACTTTATAGGGTATGGAGATGAAGAGTTTGGTTTTCATCTCTAGGATAAAAATATTATTTAAAAAAAAATATTAAATTAAGAGATATTATGGAAATATTGTAACCTAGAAGAGATTATTTGTGAGATCAAAGTATCACCAAAATTTAAGTTTAGACTAAATAGAATTCTGGAAGTTATGACCATTACAAAAATTTATAAGAGCATGTTAATTATTGAAGAACCAAATCATCCTAAAGATATTATAAATTATGATCAAGTTCCAATGGGGTTGTTAAGGATAGAAGTTCCAAAAAATTAGGGATGATAAATTCTTGAGGAAGAGATATAGAAGTTGAAGTTATACAAGTAGTGGTTCTAGAAGGAGCAGAGCCACCAAGACAGTTTCAAATATTTTCTCATATTTAGAACTAATTGAAAATTTATAGAAGTATCTTGAATTATTTGTTTCCTATGTAAGATGTAGATCTTGAGATTATAGAAGTGGCTATAAATCTAAAATAGTTGAATCACTGAGAGTTAAAGATAAGAGATAAAATTAAATACTTACATGTTTTTAGAACATCGGAGTTAATGAAAAAAACTACTAGGATAAATGTTATTTCGAATAAATATTTTTACCAACTAAAAGTACAAGTGGGTGGTAGGTATTGGTAAAAAAAAATATATTTTCACTAAGGGTTTTAATAAAAAAATATGTATATTTTTCCAATATTTTTTCTCTAGTTGGTAAACACACAACTATTTGAATGGTGAATAATATGATTGTGATATAGGGTTTATATATAGAGTTGTTATATGTGAAGAACACATTTCCATGTAAAGAAATAAATGAAATAATCTATATGGAGTAGTTAGAAGGTTTTATAGATAAATGGAACAAGAATCTTATATGAAAGTATTAAAATAGACTTTATGGATTGAATTAAGTACCAAGGTTGTAAAATAAGAAGTTCAATGAATTTATGGAAGTACAAAAGTTCATTCAGATAAAGGATGGTCATTTGTATTATTTGAAGGTGTTCAATGATAGTGGATTCAACATATAACTTCTCTATGTTAATGATGTTCTTTTTCCCATCTTGTAAAGGAAAGGATCAATGAGATATACAATAAATGATATAAAAGTTTTGAGGTTAAGGATGTTAATCCAGTTAAAATGAATCTTAGGGATATGATTCAAAAGATACATAAGTTTTAAAACTTTTTTCCTAACTTATTCTGGACACATTAAGAAGGTGGGGGAATGATTTAGAATGAGTGAAGTGAAATCGGATCCCACACCCCTAGATGGAAATTTTAACTAAATTAAGGATAAGACACCAATAATAGAAGTAAATGTTGAGTATGTGGAAAATGGTTCTTATTTCTTTACAATAATAAATCTTGGTATATTCAATCATTTTCACTTAACCAGACACTAAACATGCAATGAGAGTAGTTAAAAAAATACTAAAAAATACTAGAAGTGAACATTGGGAATTGTAAATTGGATACTCCAATATTTGGAAGGTTCCAAAAGTTAGTATCTCTATTTTGGAAGGGATGAAATGATACATACGTCTGTATAATTGAACTTTATAAGATATTAAAATACTTATAATAGAACCACAAGCTATGTATTTACTTTTAAAGGCACAACTGTGAATTTTATGTTTATTATTCTATCAAAAGTTTCACTTTAGAAAATGGAGGTTGAGTAGATTTATTTGGTGAATGTTTTAAAGTATTTTATCTAGATGAAGGGGAAATTGGATGATATCAGAATAAGGAAAGAGAATAGGGTTTCATTTTGTGACTAATAAAGTAAAATTAAACTGGAAAACAATTCTATGTTTCACTCTTAGATGATTCACATTAAGTTAAAGTATCAGTCTATCTAGAAATTGTTTGAGGATAGAGTTTTGGATCTATAGAAGATAAATAGAGCTCAAAATCTAATAGATATATTAAAAATGGTTTCAGTCTAAGATGTTCTATGGTGATTCCATACCTCAGTTAGACAAGGTTTACAAGAATCATTGTGGGAGAAAAATGTATCTATAAAGGGAGTTTGGGGATTGAATTTGGTTTGAAGATGCTGATAGAGGAAAAAGAAATGGAGCCTGGATATTGATTCTTATTTGGGAGATTATTAGGTTCGGTTGTAAAAACCATTTTCTAACTTAGGAAGTTATACCATCAAAATGATAGATTCTGAGACATAATTTTTTGATGCTCAGATAAACATAGTTAAAAAAATAAATTGATTTTCACAATTATGAAAGTAGGCATACTCAAAGATTTCAGTTAGAAGCAGGTGATTAGAAGATACACTTGATAGTTTGTAGGTGATATGTGGAGATGCAAAGGGTTTGTATAATATTTTTTCTATCAATACATTATTTTTTTTCTCAAATATCACAAGGTTTTTCACTTAGTGGTTTTAAAGAAAATGGGGCCTGTAAGAGTTTTTGGGTTATCATATAAGATTTAACATGAAATAGTATTAGAAGCATAAAATATACACCAATAGTTTGAGTTATAATGGTGGGAGTATTTGATCAAATGAAGGTGTTCCCATGAATATTATACCAACACAGACTCACTTGATATGAAGATTGAATGACGACGGAATTGGGTACACTAACTAGACTCAACATTAAAATTAGGGTAGGTAAATTTGTTTTGAGAAAGAGGATGGACTTGGAAACTTTGTAATCATCTTTAATTTTATTTAATAAAATATATTTGAATATTTAAACCTAGAGTAAAACTAATCCCAAACCATGTAAATACTTATAATGTTATTTTAATTTTAATTCTTTCAATCGTTGGCCTTTAGAAGTTATTTTATGTGTTTGTTCCAGAGGGTGTGTTTCAATGTAGTCACTTAGGTGTGAAATGAATTTTATGTTATGAATAAATTTTTCATAGGTTTATTCTTAAACTATGTTTCATACTATTATATTCTATAGATATAGCTTTCAATTTTTATAAGTCACTTGTGGACCCAGTAGTGGCATATTCATCTTAGGCAATATGGATTATTTAGAGGGTTATTTTAACACAATGGTGGAGTAACACATGTATGTTTATTTAAAGTATATTCTAGGGATACTCACATTAGGAAATAAATGTTGGTATCATCTTACTTATAGGGTGGTATTGATATATTAATTAGTTTTTTAGGAAGCTTGGATGAGCTAAGTAAGTTGGTGGGGGTGTTTGGGAGAACATTTAGAAGAAAGTTTCATCTGGATATGTGTGACATTTTTGACTAATGTAATAGACCATGTTGTTCTTAGTTTAATTTAGGTTTGATTATCCTCATATTTTTTTTATCATAGAGGTGGTATTCCATGAACAAATCATATACATCACTACAAATATCTTGAGATCATGGTGATACTTCTTGAAATAGTGAACACCCCTAACGTGTTTATGAGACTAATGGATTATTGGATTTCATTAGGTGAACCATTGGTATGCTGGACTCTCGAGGTGAATTTTCTATAAATAGAGTGATCCTAATTCTTAGGAAATATCATTCTATAGGTTAGAGTAGAAGTTGTCCTCAATGGTGTTTATGGTTGGAATGAATTTTGTGGAAAGTGTGGTGCAGTTTATCTTAACATTCATGCCTATTTCTTTCATGAAGAGTGATCAGAACCCAGTCAATTTATCTTTGGAAATGGATGGGACATTTTCCATAGTAATAGATTTAAGTTCCCTAATGATGTAGGAGGAAGGTTTTCATTTAGATATTGTGTTATCCTTATTCTTAGTTCTTGTAACGTTGATTCATTATTCAGGGATCGGTGAAGAATTTGTGTGGAAGTTCTTTATTGATGTTTTTGTTACGATAATCCTCATGTGACAGTCTCCTTGGTTTCCTATTTAAGACATGGAGCATAAAATTCACACACGAGGGTGTATTGTTAATGAACCTTGTTCATGATGATGTTGATGGTTTGTGGATTTTATTTATAACACGGGCATGAGCAACCCATGGATCAAAAATAATATTTGGAATAAATCATGTAGAGATTCATTGAATATAAGACAATTTATTCATCAATGATTTATTATTAATTGAGCTTGGGTTGATTGTTTTATGGAATAAGTGAAAGCTAAAGGATGAATGTCCTCAAATGAAAATTTTAGAAAGGGAATGTTTTCTTTCATGGTTGTGTCCTATGTTCACCTAGATCCTAGACCTCTAGAGATGAATAAAGTGCATGAATGGTTGGGTCATTTACATATGAGGTTACCTTTTTATCTTTCCAATTTAGCATGTCCAGTTGTTCTCTTTTCGAGGATAAAAATATTTAAATGTGGTGTAATGACCCTGACCTTTTGGGGCTATTACTTTACGCTTTTTGTTTAGGACCTAAAATTCATAATTCAATTTTTTTGAATTATAAGAATTATAGTCTAATTAATTATTTTAGTTAATTCAATTTGTAGATTTAAATTTTATTTTCAAAGTTTTGGGTAACTTTGAAATATTACATATTTTAAGAAAAGGGTGTGAATTAACAATTAATGTACAACATAAAATAAAAATAAAGTAAAAAATATATATTAAAATGAATAAATGGTATGTAGGAGGAAACATGCTTTCTAGTTTAACCTAGAACATAATTATATGATTTATTGAGTATTTATTTACTAAAATCATAGGAAATTAATGTTTTTATGAGTAATATTCAACCTAATTTATTTTAAGAACCGTTTATAGAAATTTAAATGCCACATTGTTATAATAAATCATGAATAATTTTTTTAAATAAAAATTTAAAGGATTGAAATGTATTAATTGGGTAATGTATTTAGGTGTGTTGCGTACTAGTAGTTCATGCATGTGAATATCTTAAAATCATATATAAATATATTACATGTAACAAATATTTTTAGTAGTTTATTAATTAATTATTAGTTGATTATTTTATTAATTTTAATTTGAAATTATAATTTAATGTTTCTCATTGGATTTCATATAATTTTATTATGGTGTTCAATATTTATTTAAATGTTTGAAGGACTATTATTTAAATTATTTATTTATTTAATTTATTATAGTGATAAATATGTGACTTGAATTTTAATTTTACATACTATTAACTTATTTTGGAATTATTAATATTTTGAAGATATAATTTATTAATGCATAATTGTTATAATTGTAACTGAATTGTGGAATTTATGAGTTGAGATTTATGGATTTAGAATTAATGTATAAAAGGAAAAGAGGAAGTTTTCTTTATGAGAATTAAATTTATTACGAGTATATTAATTGATAATGATGGGAAAACTCGACATTAATTCAATGATTATATTGAAAAAATCATTTATTTTTTATAATTTATGAAATGATATTTAGAGAAACTGCATCCCATTACTTCATTTAGGAGTAGGATTTCTAAATTTTGAAGTATGAATAGTAAAATTCACTCCAACCTAACTACTTAATTTTTCACTCCAAATATAGTATTCTTTAAATATTCCTCTATGTATATTTTTTATTATTACTTTTATTTAACACATTCTATTAAAATTAATATTTTTTCATAAAATTAACCAATATGATATATTATGATATTTAATAAGATTAATAATTAAAATAAATTAATTTACATATTGATTAGTAATTAAATTAAATTTGATTTCATTATTTAACCATATCAATTTAAATATAATAAATTCTACTTTATTTTCATTATACATTAATATAATGTATTTTTTTGATTTATTATTATTATTATTTTGTATTATTAGTTTTTATAAATTCATCAATGAAATAATTTTAATTTATGATATATGTATTTTGAACTAATTATATGATTATAATTTTAGTTATAATTACATATGTGAGTATGATTTTATTAATTAAGTGAAAACCTTACAAAAATAGATAAATAATAATTATTTATTTATATATTAAAAAAATGAAGTTTAATACGATAATAAAATTTAATACAAAAAATACTTTATGAATAAGTTAAATTAAACCTATACTCATTATTTAATAATATGACATTAAATTAAAAAAAAATTATTTTATATTCAAAATGATATTCAATTAAAAATTTATAAAATTTCAAAAGATACTCAATTACAATGAATTTTCTAAATCATTATATCACTACCATAAATGCTCAATTAATGCATAGTAGAGTGTAATATGAGCATCCTTATCCTTGATTCTTCTATGCTGACTGAGTAAGTGCTAAAATCAAACATTTTTTTGTGTCATTATCTCAACATTTGGAGCTAGCACTTTTATCTCATTTATTATTGGAGCATTCAGATCATGTTCATCATCAACTATCATATTGTTCATGTAAATTCATTTAATTATTATATAATGTAACACATTTTTTCTCCAAAAACATTAAGTTCCCATGATGATTATAAAGCGTGACTTTAAAACTCCTAATTCATATTCCACATATTTTCTATATGATTTTTTTAAAAAAATAATGCTTTTGTTGAGTACATAACTCATGGATACATTACAAAATTGTGGACAAATATGGATATATGTTTTCATTCAAATAATTTCCCATATCATATTATTTTCCTTGACTGGTATAATGATAACTAAGAGAAATAACTTGAGTGAGATTAGAAAAAAAATGGGATGATTCAAGCACATTGATTTCCTTAGTGGTACTCGACATACCAAAATATACATGCCATATCCAAAGATCATAATTGACCACTAGTTTAAGAGTAATATTTGGGGATCCTAAATGTCCTAAATATTTCCCATTAGTTGTTGTATGATAATATTATACTTCCAATACATACATCTAAACTACCTAACATTCCTGAAAAAATGTGTTCTTCAAAAATATAAATAAATCTTGAAATATCATTTTTATTAGGAAATTGAAGGTATTTCTATGTAAAAATATCAACAACATAATGAAATAATTTATTTAAATATTCAATTATAGTAGACTCACCAATTTTAAAATATTCATCAATAGAATATGTTAGGAGACCATATTCCAACATCCAAAACACAAATCTTAATTTATTCAAAGTTCATATTCCCAATATACCAGTCTCATCGCTGATTTATTGAAGGTAGTGATCATGTTATTTAAATTCATCAACAATATGAAGAAAAATACTTAGATACATTTGATATCACTGATAAAACAATATTATATTATAATATGGATTACTAAAAAATAACCTTCAAACAATTTATGATTTCTTGCCTCACAATTTATATTATTAACCATATTCCTCAGGATGGATATAGTGTTATTAGGACGATCATTGTATTCTCTATAATAATGCACCATCATCATATTATTCATTTACAATGCATGATGTACTTCTTCTTTCATCTCTATAAATTCATTTTTATAACATCATTGGATGAAGATGGAGAAGAAAATGGTGAATATGATGACAAAATATAAAAATTAATATCAGAAGGAGCTTTAGTATTGTAATTTATTTTGGTAATATTATAGAGAATTTATTCTTAAGAAGAGATATAATGAAACTCATATATTGTGATATCCAATAGAATAATGATACAGTCATGATAAGGTTGGATGGGGACGAGATCCATCCAATGATTGAGATCAATATGAAATAAATCCAATGGTTGAGATGGATATGAGATCATGATAAGGTTAGATAAAGTAAAAACCCATATAATGACTATGATAAAAATGAAGTAAAATGAATTGATGAGATTATAGTGAAATGATTATAATGTTTACATAAAGATAAAATCCATCCAATGGTTCATATTAAAATGAAATACATTAAATAGTTTGGGTGGCGGTCTAATCATAATAAGGTTCCATGAGGATTAAATCCATGTAATGATTGAGATCAATATGTAATCCATACAATGACCAAGACGAATATGCAATCATCGTAAGATTAGATAAAGTTATAACCAATTCGATGTCTAGAATCAAAATTAAATCCAATGGATGATTTAGATCATAGTAACATCATGATAAGGTTGACATAAAGATAAAATCCATATGATGGTTCATATAAAAATGAAATACATACAACTATTGGGATGGAGGCACAATTATGATAAGGTTGGATGAGGGAAAAATTCATCCAATGATTGAGATCAATATGAATTCCATCCAACTGTTGACATGGATATGTGATCATGATGAGTTTAGATAATGTTAATACCAATTAGATGGATATGATAAAATTAAAATCAAATAGATGGATGAAGTCATAGTGAAATCTTGATATTGTTGTCATAAAGATAATATCCATATGCCAGTTCATATCAAAATGAAATCCTTCCAATGGTTGCGATGAATGCACAATCATGATATGGAAGGATGAGGATAAAATACATCCAACTATTGAGATCAACATGAAATCTATAAAATGTTTGAGATGTATATGCGATCATGATAAAGTTAGATATAGTTCCAACCCATTAAATGGTTACGATCAAAACGAAATCCAATTGAGGGATGATATTATATTGAAATCATGATAAGGTTGATATAAAGATAAAATCCATTTGATAGTTTATATTAAAATGAAATCAATCCAATAATTGGGATGGAGGCATAATAATGATAAGGTTAGATGAGGACAAAATCAATACAATGATATATATAACAATATGAAATCCGTCCTATGTTCATGATGGATACAAAATCATAATATGGTTATATAAAGTTAAAAACCATTTGAGATAAGTCATCAAAATGAAATCCATTTGATGGTTGAGATCATAGTGAAATAATGATATAGTTGACATATAGATAAAATTCCTTCTATGATTTATATCAAGATGAAATCCGTCCAATAGTCGAGATGGAGGTGAAATCATGATAAAGTTGGTTAAGGATGAAATCCATTCAACACATGAGATCAATATAAAACCCATCCCATGGACAAGGTGAATATGTGATCATGATAAAGTTATATAAAGTTATAACCCATCCAAGGGATGTGATCAAAATAAAATCCAACATCTGGATGAGATCATAGTGAAATAACGTTAAGGATAACATAAAGATAAAATCCATTTATTAGTTCATTTCAAAATAAAATCCATCCAAAAGTTGGGCTGGTGGTGCAATCTTGATAAAGATGGATAAGGATAAAATCTATCCAATGATTGAGATCAATATAAAATCCATCCAACAATTGGGCTGGAGGTGCAATCCTGATAAATATGGATATGGATAAAATCCATCCAATGATTTATAGGAATATGAAATCCATCAAATATTATATTTTTTATACTCTGGATATGAATAATCTACCATAATCCCTATAAATAACCATCACTTTTGTTTAACTCAAACAAAAATTCCCTTCATTTGTCCAATACATTTCTCTAAATTTTTTTTATAAAAAAATGTTTTATTATTATTCTAGCTAATATGTTGGTGAATATATACAGTTATGCTAGTTGTACATGGAGACTTACCAAGACCTTACTACCAGTCCTTACCAATAATATGATTATTTGTTTCTATTTCATTGAAAATACTTACAAAAAAGGAATGAACGAGGGATAAGATATTCAAAGAATAAGATAATTGTAGTGTTAAATACAAACTATCTAGAAGGATGTGAGGAAGTTAAATTGACGTGTTGGGAAAGTTGAAAAATATGAATCCTTTTGGTGCATCAGAACAAGATATTTTGAGTAATTTATTATTACTCTCTTTTATACTTATATGTGAAAATATATAAAATTAAAATTTTTAATTTTTTATAGTTATATTGAGAAAAAAATCTTACTCATAGAAGATACCATAAATAAGAGAGGATTTATGTTTGATTATGTATGGAGTGTAGTCATTTTTTGAATGCTTCATAGATGACGCTAGTACCATAAGAAAAATTTCTTGAAAATAGAACCATGTAACAATAGAGTCCTATAATCCAACTCCCTAGTATTATCCACCATAATATTCTATATTGTAATCATTTTCTCTAAACATAAATGATGATAATTTAATATCCCAATATTTTAAAAGAACACCATGTTAGACTGGGTATAGAACACGAAACACTGAGATTTGAAAAAATATGATATATTATTATTTACATTCTACCTAGCCCTTGAATTGGAATTAATTATTAAATATATATATATTTCATACTCAAAAAAAATTTATTGATTAATTATTATAAATAAGAACTCAATTTTCCATAAAGTTATTTTATTCTTTAAAAACACGTTTTCTTCAAAATTGATTTTTATTTCTTTTTGTGATAAAATATTATAATTACTTTATGAAAATTTTAAAATTTTATTTTATTAAAATGATATCATATCAAAATTATATTACAGTGAAATATTGGGATTTTTATGAAAAGATTGTTTTTAGTGAATAGTTAAAAATTTTGATTTTTTGAGAAGATGTAATTTATTTTCATTAAAAAGTCCCATTATGAGTTGAATTTTATCTTAAATTAATATAAGTCTCATTTAATTATAAATAAACTAATTTTTTATATATATGAATCATTTTTATATTGTATTTTTGTATAAGTACATTTACAAGCTTAAAAACATATTTTTCTAGAAACTATTTTTCGGTGTGTTTTATGAATTTATATTAAAATTAATTTATTAAATTTTAAAAATTGAATTTTATTAAATGTAATTTATTTTTGGATAAAAAATATAGATTTTTCTTAGTATGATTTTTTGATATTTTTCTGAAGAAGATAAATTTTCAGTGAATAGTAAGAATTTTTTTTATGAAATAGGATATCTTTTATGATATTTCATAGACATAAATATGATATAAATATTTATTAAACTTATTTAAATAATATTTTATGTTAATATAATAAAAATATAAAATAAAAAAAATTAAAACATACAAATTAGAATTTATTTCCTGAAAAAAATGAAATTCATTTTCAGTGTCATCACAGTACTTGTGTAGTACTATAAAAGTCAAAATTTGTATCCTAAGGATAATAATGGGGAAGGAAAAGTCTTTTCATAATTTTTTTGTAAATATTATGTATAAATGATGATTTTTATTTATAATTTTGAACTTTGGAGCTATATAACAAAATATTGTTTGTGCAATTCTTACGTTAGGCTTGAAACGTCAAAGAAACATATTAAATAAGTTATCATGACATAAATGTGAGTAAATATGCATATTTAATGAATATAAAATCATATTTTGAACTTAAATAATTTATTTTATTGAATTTAAATTATTTTTAATTTTAAATGATGAAATAATTACCTTAAATTCTTATGTAACACCAATATAGTTCTTGTGAAAATAGTAGATAAATAAAGTAAATGATTTTTAAAAACTCCAAATGTAATTCTATTTGGGTGAGTTTAAGTGTTACATGAATTATTAATATAAATATAACATATTACATATTTTTGAAAGGTTTTATTTTAACTACTTGGCTGTGATGTTTTTTTCAAAATCAAATTAAATGAATAATGTAAAAAATGAAATTAATGGTATTTAAAGTTAAATGAAATTTTATTAAATTATTTAAAAATCATAAAATATAAAAATCAGAAAATTAGGATTATAAATCGTATAAAATATAATACCTTGGGCATTTATGTGATAATATTCACCTTATATTTAAAATTAAAACCCTTTAATATTAAAAAATTCGTTACCATGATTAAGGTTAAAATTGTTTAATCAAGGGGTTGAACTAGAAGATAAGTTTTAAAATAATATATAAATATATATAAATTTAATTTTATTGTTAAATTAAGACCATATAATACTTATTTTATAATTAATATCATTTTATAAACATTTTACATGAGTTATAAATATATTATAATATAATATTCCATGTATTTCTAAAAATGACATTAAAGATATTTTATAATAAATAATATTTTATTAAATTATTTGAAATTACTAAAAACCATACATTAATACATATTAATGAGATATGGTTTAAAATATCAAATATTTTCTATTTATTGATCATTTTTTCATTTATAGTAACTTTCTTAACCCAAAAGAGTAAAAAAATGATATTGTAGTAATTGTCAAAAGGGTTAAAGGGGGGTCAAAACCAAGAGACAAGGGTAAAAAGATAATATAAAATATTTATAGTTTTATTATATTAGAGGATTTAGATTCATAATAATCATATATTTGAGTTATATTACTTTTTATCCACTTGAACATGAAAATTAACTTACATAATTTAATAATTTAAGAAATTCCAAAGAATGTCCCCCTCACTTAAAAAAGGCCACATAATCTCCACTATTACTAACACCTTTTGAAAACTATATCTCAAAACATACCTACACAAATCAATTCCTAACATATATTATCTTGTTTTATAGGCAATAATTTTGGAAGAGTACTAACCTTAGAGGGATTAAGGTGTAAATCAAATGAGGTTGTCTAAAGAAGAGGTATATCTTTTAACTGAATGTTTTAGTTTTATTTATTCTTATAACAACTTCAAATATTATTCAATATGATTAAATAATAGAAAATATATATTAAGTATAATAATATGTTTTTATGTTAATTTAATAACCTATATCCATCCCATTCTTCCAAAAAATGTGAAATGAAACCATTTTTTGTGTGTACGGCTGACTACCGCCTCACGAATTGATGTAATTCATTTTCCCGAAACACCTATCATGGATGGTTATAAAGATGAATTTAATGTATATATATTTATGATATTAGTGACATAATTATGTTTCTGGAAGAGAATATATAATTTTTTTCAAACCATTCCATCCATTCAAAAATGATAACATGGTTCGTGCGTACGTGCAGATCACCACCTCCACAAAGCTATGTGATTAATTTTCTCTCACTACATCACATGGATGATATATATAAGTATATTTATGGTAATAATATTATATTTATGATATAATCAAAATTATTTAAATATAAAATAATTCTTACCTCTTTTCTATCATGTTTTTTGAAAAATGGAAATGTTTTTCATGCATATATACGAATTATCATATTCATGATTATAACATAATTCATTTTTTATAACCATATTTAATGGATTAATTTAAAATTATAAGTGATGTATAAAAATTGTAATTATGGTATGATTATAATTTTTTATATGAAATAATAATGACCTCATTGACCATAGTCAACTTATCATGGTCATTTTGGACGTATGATACAAATATCATCAAAATATCCGATGTGAGGTTAATTAATTAAGTAATTGTATATAAAATGGTAAAAAAAACAAAAGGATGATAAATATGAAAAATTTATTAATCTAGTAAATAATTAACACAATCTTATAATTCAGGAATATTGGGAATGTACATGATGATTCAAAATCAAGGTAATAGACACTATAACATAACACCATTTTTTACATGTTTTAAAGACTTATGTTCTAAACCATTTTCTTCTATTTAAATATTCTTAAAGTTATTTTATGTAAGTAATTATATTTAAATAAATGAATTATAATGAAAATTTTATGACTCTTTTGAATTTCTTAAAAAAGTTCTTCAAAATTAATCTTTTTACGTATCTTATACGATTTGTTTGACAAAAAAGGAAACAAATATTCTATTTGAACGTATATGATGTCAATAGATCCCCCCACTATAAAAAAAATTGAACTTAATGTTTTTATTCCTTTATAATATTCCTCATTTTCTTCAAAGAAGAACCCTTCTTCCGGTTTTTGGATTTTTTTTGTTTTGAAAATAGGTTTTTAAAAGGAAACGGTATTTTAATATCCGAAAGTGTTTTGAAGATGGGTTAAAAAGAGTTTTTAAAGGTTTTATAATGAAAATTTACAATACTTAACTATTTTATTTAAGATATGGTACTTGAGAATTATATATTATAAGGGGTGATCTTGATATATCTTATACAAATTGGTGATCCTAACACAACTTATACAAACGAGTGAGCCCGGTACAACTTATACATATGAGTGAGCCCAATTACAATGCATTGTGTAACGTTATTTATCTGCAATGGACAGAAGGATTGTGTTAACCAAGTTGGGTTCTCTAATGTATTTAACTAAGCTACAACTATTTATGATATTATTAAACATGGGTTTTGAATATGTTTATCTGATTTTCCTAAAAGGGTTTCTATTTTCTTGCTATGTATTTTGAATGTTTTATTAGAAAATAAAAAAAGTTTTATATTTGGCGATAATTTATTTTTTCATGTGGATATGATTTATTTTATATAGTCAAAATATAACATGGAAAAATTAAAAATTTTATGGGTTTTCTTGTTTTTCAATGGACTAGCGGATTTTTTTCTTTTATGTCCTTTACTAATATTTTTTGTTCTTATTAATATTTTATATATTTTTCACTGGGTTTTAGGATGTGTAGAAATTTTAATAATTTCAGAGTTCCAAAAATGGAAGTTACCTTGAGAAAATCAAGCATGTCTTTATAAAGAACTTGTTCTGGGGAAAAATGGATACTGTGTGAAAAATTTTACTTTGGAAGAGATTGTTATAATTCTATAAAAAATTGAACCTAATAGGTTTTAGGGTATCTTAGCTATCCAATATTTACTTTTGATGCTATAAGTTTTGAATGGTTAAAATTGGGTCACATTTATCAACATTAAATCCAAAAAAGTAAAGATTATTTTTGTAGAACTAGATCCAGGAGAGTAGGTTCAGGGATGTTATAGTTTTATCAGAGATGGGTTTAAACGACTTTTGAGATTAGTATTTTTCATGTGAGGTTATCTTAAGATTTATGGATACCATCAGGGGTTAATAATTTTAGTTTTGATCATAAGTTAAAAGGAATGGACACCACTTTTGAGCTTTTAAGTCATGAGATTTTATAGTAATTAATGATATTTTGGGAGACATTTTATTAGCTTGAGGTATATGTTACCATTAGGTTTAATCCAAATTATTATTTCAAAACAATTCTATTACATTTTTGGGGATGCAAGTTGAAAGGTATGAGGTAATATTTAGGGTTAATTTTTATAATATTTAAATTATTAAGTCTATTTTCTTGTAACTTCATCATATTTTTTACAATGTTTTATGAATTATATAAACATAGTTTTAGTAAAAGGAAAACCATAGTCTTAGAACCAACCTGTCACAATATGAAAGGCTATAGGTCTTGAACCCACAACCATAGGGAGACAAGTTTATAACATCTACCACCAACCTACGTGATATCCTAGTTAAAATTTATTTTTTTTATTCTATTTAAATTATTTTATAGATAATGATTGAGTTTATTTTGGGAATATATATTTTATTGTATAGTTCACCATGTGATTTAAATATGATTTATCAAAAAAGTGATTAATTCCATTTTTGAATAAGTTCAATATTATGGAAATATTTTATTATTAGGGTAAATAGAAATACTTTTGGATAAAATGGGTTTTTATTTTAGGAATAAAGGGTAAAATTTCTTTTAGAATAATATGTTATTTTAATTTGGATTTATAGTGATTCAACTTATTTTCGGAAAGGATTAGAATATTTTATAGATTATATGATTGGAGTATATATATTTTTGGATATATGATATTTTGAGTAGATATTGTTTTTTGAGAAAAATATAAAATTGATGTAGTAATAATATGAGATCAAGATATTTTTATTTATGGGGTTTAGGAATATTATTAATATTTTTACGTTTAGTTATTTATGGAATGATCTATGTTGAACCTTTCGAATTATTATTGAATTTTGAGATTAATGTATCATTTCTTCATTGGAAGGTTTATTCATTTTGGATATTATTTGAAATTGTGTTAAAATTTTAGTTTTTTATTAATGTCTAAAAATATTTGGAATATCTTGTTATCCTTTTTGGTACTTTGTGGTCTATTAGAAGTTTATTTTAGTGTTACAAGCATGAAAAATTCAATTGGAATACTCATCATCTGAAGTGAAAGATGAGATTGTGGTGAAAATTTATTAAAGGATTAAATTATACTTTTAAAATAGATATATTTCCTTATGTTTTTAGTCTTGATGGTAAATTAGTTCCTCATATCTAGAAAAAATATCTTGAAATAAAAAATTTATTCCATTACATTCATTTCTGATGAATCTATGGCGTTTTTCACACCTCATTAATTTAGGTTTTAGTGCTCATTAAATTTATAATGATCATTAAATTTTTGTGATAAATGTTCTCTATCGCCCTACACCATTATTTGGACATTAATTTTCATCTATTTCTGTATTTTCACTTCCCACTAATGTTCTCTTATTTGGAAACCTAGTATGTTTTATTCAAGATGACATTCACTTTTCCTTTTACTTCTTTTCAAAAGGTAGTTTTATTAACAATTTTATTATGTCAGATTTAAAAAAAGATATATTCAAATATAACTAACTTTATTGCTGACCCCAGTTTCCAGTTTTATGGATATAATATTTAAAATTTAGGAGAATCTAAAACCCTTATAATTGAAAAGATCACTATATTCGACAGCGTATATAACTCACAACACCAAGCTCAAACGAACCATGATGTTTTATTATTTAAATGTTACCTAGACATTCAATCGGTAGGTATGAATAAGATTATCCACATTTCGAAATTTATATATAGTTAATACTAAATAAAAATTTATTGGTTAATGTTTAAGAAATATGAACTCAATTTTTAGTAAAGTTAATTTATGCAACATAAATAAGTTTTCTTCAAAAATAATTTTTAATTTTTTTCATGAGAAAATATTATTATTCATTTATAGTATATTTATAAATTTTATTATATTAAAATTATATCAGTTTTGAAATCATCATATAAAAAATTATCTTAGGGTGAAATTTTGGGTTTTTCTTGAAAGATTAATCTTTTAGTGAATAGTAAAAAATAACGATCTTTACAAAACTATCATTTATTTTTGTGAAAAAGTCCTAATATTATTTGAATTAAATATTAAATAGAGAAAATTATCCTTACATTATAATTAATATAATTAATTAAATACGAATAATAATTATATTATATTTTTTATAAGTTCATTTTTGGGCTTAAAAATGATTTTTTCTAAAAACTATTTTCCATTGTGTTTTAGAAATTTTTATTAAAATTAATTTATTAAACTTATATGAGTGGAATTTTATGAAATGGATTAATTATTTAATTTATAAAGTCAAAATTTTCTTAGTATGATTTTATTTTTATTTTCTGAAGAAGTTAATTTTTTGGTGAATAGTAAAAAATACTATTTTTATGAAATACTATGTCTTTTATGATATAAAAAATATATAAATATGGTTTAAAAATTTATTAAACTTATATAATGAAAAATATATCATAATATGATAAAAATATAACACAAAAAAATTAAATAACATATAAATCATAACTTATTTTATGATAAATATGAAAATCATTTTTAGTACCGATGTAGTGCTTGCGCAGCTCTAGAAAAATAAAATTTGTTATCTTAATTATATTAATGGAGAAGGAAATATATTTGAATGAAATTTTTAGTCAATATTATCTATAAATATTATTTGTATTTAGTTTTTTTAACTTTGGAGTTATATAACATTAATCTTATCCAAATGTTTGTGTAATGCTTACGTAAGGCTAGATAAGTCAAAATAACATATTAAATAAATTTTAATGACATATATATGAGTAAATATACATATATAACAAACCTAAAAGATTATTTTGAACATAATTATTATTTTTATGATGGTAATTTGTTTTTATTTTTTAGTGTTGAAATAATTACCAAAAATGCTTATGTAAAGCCAACACAATACATGTGCGTGTAGTATAAAAATCAAGAAAATGGTTTAAAAAACTAAAATATTTGTTTTGGATTAGTTAAAGTGAAAAATGATTATATTCTAATTCATTTTATTTTATTTTTTCTTTAAAATAATATTAAATGGATAGTTTCAACAATGAAATTAATGATATTTTATGTTAAATAATATTTTATTTAATTATTTAAAAATCATAAATATCTTGAAATAGGAAAATTAGAGCGTGAAAACATTTAAAATTTCATTCATTTTCCATTTATTATCTAATTATAACCTTATAAGTAAAATTATAACCCTTTAATATTTAAAAAACTCATTACCATGTTTAAGGTTAGAATTAGTTAACCAAGGGGTTAAATCCAAATATAAGGTATAAAATAATCTATAAACCCATAAAATTTTTATTTTATTGTTAAATTAACACCATATAATTATAATATTATAATTAATTCCATTTTGGAAACATTTTACATGATTTTTACATATATTATATTATAATATTTCACGTGTTATTAAAAATGACATTAATGATATTTTATAATAAACATCATTTAATCAAATAATTTAAATTTTATAAAAACCCAGTATGTATAAAAGTGAATGATATATGGTTTAGAATACCAAACTTGATCTTTTTATGGGTGATTTTATCTTTTATAGTAACTTTATTAACCCCTATAGAGTAAAGAAACATTGATATCGTGGTAATTGTTAAAAGGGTTAATGAGTGGTTAAAGGAAAGCGATATGGGTGAAAACATAATCTCAACATTTTAATTTTTTTTGAATGAGATAATTCTGAGTCATAGTAATCCTTTATTTTAATTATATATATTTTTTATCCACATGAAAATGAAAATTTATTTACATTAATTTAATATTTTATGAAATTCCCACTACTGGAAATGTGACCTTTCCAAACACTTCTATACCCCCTTCCCAACGATTTGGACAAAGCATTGGTAAAGTCCTCTTTGTGGCCACTTTTCCCAATGGTTTGCCAAAACCGTTGGGAAAGGGTAGGCTTTCCCAACGGTTTCTCCAAACCGTTGGTAAAGGTCCAATTTGTGGCCACTTTTCCCAACGGTTTGGCCAAACCATTGGGAATGGTCCAATTTTTGGCCACTTTTCCCAATGGTTTGGCCAAACTGTTGGGAAAATTAGCCACAATATCAACATCACTTCCTAGATTCTAGGGACCTATACCAACGGTTTTGACAACCATTGGTATAGGTCCTTTGCTTTTTTATCGAATCCTCTTAACCAGAACATTCTATAAATCAAAATTTAAAATAATTATGATAATACATATATATATTTATGAAATTATGTTCACAAAAGCCATGTTAGGTTAGTGGTTAGTTCGTTCAATGATAAACCAAGAATGCTCCTCCTCCCACATATAAAAGGGAAACTCCTCCAATGGTTTGGAGGCCTATACCAACAGTTCCAAACTGTTGGTATAGGTTAGTTTTCCAGTAGTGTCCAAGAATGCTCCTCCTCCCACATATAAAAGGGAAACTCCTTGCCTCTCTTCGTCACACCATTTTAGAAATCTAGATCAGATAATACTTACCCATATACTTTATTAAAATACCTCCCCATGTTATAGATTTGTAATTTTGGTAATGATACCAACCTTAGAGTGCTTAAGTTTTAAAGAAGAGGTGGTTGTTCGAAGAAGAGGTGTAACTTTTAACCAAATGTTTTAGTTTTATTTCATATTATATCACCTTAAAAATTTATTAAAACATTAAAAAATAATAACAGAAGTATATTAATTATACTAATATGTTGTTATGATAATATAATAACCTATATCCATTCCCTTCTTCCATCAAATTGGAAATGAAACCATTGTTCATGTGTACGACGAACTACCACATCACGAACTAATGTGATTCATTTTCCATCAATACATCTCATGGATGATTATAATGATGGATTTAATGTATATATATTATATTATATAAATAATTATAATTATATAAAGATAATTTATCATATTTTTTCTAATCATTCCATCTATTGAAAAATGATAACGTTATTTATGCGTACGAGGGGGTTACCGTCCCCATGAAGAGATGTGATTCATTTTTCACCACCAAAAAACATAGATGATATATATAATTATATTTAAATAAATAACATGATATAATAATAATTATATATAGAATATAAAATACTTACATTATTTTGATCATGTTTGTTGAAAAATCGAAATGTTACTCTTGCATACGTACGGCCTACAGTCTCCATGATTGTAACCTAATTATTTTTTGTAAAATTATTTAATGGTTGGTTTTAAAATAATAATTGATGTATAAAAATGATAATTATTTCATTATTATTATTTTTTAGATGATTTAATAATGATATCACTAACTATATTCCATCTAAGTTTATTATTCTAGAATACAAGGAACGTACGTGATGATTCATAACTGTGGTAAGGGATACTTTAACTTAAAACATTATTTTTATTGTTTTAAATATTTATTTTCTATTTTTTTATTAAATTTAAATATTATTAAAATTATTTTACAAAAATTATTAATATAGACATAAATGAATTATAAATTTTATTTTATGTTTATTTTTAATTTCTTATAAATGTTTTCAAAAGGTGTTTTTTTACATATTTTATACGAAACATTTTGATAGAAAAAGAAAAAAAATGTTCTATTTTAACATATATGGAATCAAAGAATTTTCCCACCCTCAAAACTATTATCTGTTGTTTTTATTTCCTTATAAGATCTCATGTATTTTTCAAATAATAACCCTTCTTCCCTTTTATTGGGGTATTTTAGTTTTCAAAATGGTGTTTTAAAAGGGAAGGGTATTTCTATATCTGAAAGTGTTTTGTATATGGGTTCAAAATAGTTTTTCAAGGTTTTTATAATGAAAAGGTGTAAGAACAAAATATTTTATTTGTTATATGGTAATTTAGAATTATATATGATAATGGGAAATCTTGAGATATCTTTTATGAATGGGCGGTCCCGATATAGCTTATACAAACGGGTGAGCCTAATACAACCTATATGTATGAGTGAGCCTCATATAACTCTCCAATGCATTGGGTAATGTTACTTGTATTAAATGTAAACTAGAAGTGAGTTAACCTAGGTGGGTTTTCCTATGTATTTAACTAATCTCTAGTTATTTCTAACAAAATTGAACACAGGTTATGAATATGATGCTATAAGTTGTCTAAAAGGGTTTCTATTTTGTTAGTATAGGTTTTAAAGGTTTTCATTGAAAAGATAAAATGTGTTTTTCATGTGGATATGGTTTATTTTTTCACGTGGATATGACTGATTTTATACACTAAAAAATATAACTTAAAAAATATAAATATTTTATGGGTTTTTATGTTTTTCCCTAGGGTAAGGTATTTCTTACTTTTATGCCCCTTATTATGCTTTTTTTATCATCCCACATTTTAAATAATTTTATAGCATTTAAGGATGATTAAAAAAATTAAATAATGTCATGTTTCTAGAAATAGAATCTAGCTATATAAATACAATAATTTCTTTATAAATAACATATTTTGTGGGGAAAATGGATACTTTATAAAATTTCCACTTTGAAAGAGTTTTTCCTAATTCACTAAAACTCTAAACCTAAAAGGTCATGGGGAATGAAAGTGATAATATATTTCCTTTTTATTTTTTATGTTTTGAATTGTTGGAATTGAGTAAAATTTATCAGTATCAAAGATAGAAAATTAAGGATCGTGTTTTTAGCACCAGATCTGGGAGTGCAAGTCAAGGATGTTATAGATGATGTGAGTGGTTCTTATTTTGCAGGACCCATTCAATTATAGAAAGATAAATTAAAATGGATAATGATGAAAAATACCGAGATGTCATTGAAACTTTAAAAGAATAAAATCAAAGTCTTTTAGAGATGTTCGAGAAGTCATAGAAATAAAAAATTTAAATTGAAGAAAATAGAATGGATTTCAAATATTTTAAAAATAAAAATAATTTTTTTGATGAGATATTAATAAAACTAGTGATCCAAAAGTTTTTGATTTTATTAAATATGAATAAGATAAAATTATATAGGAAATAGAAGGAAAATTTCAAGAACCACCCGAATCACCTTTTCAATCACCTTTATCATCAAATTTTATTGAATATTTTAACAACATTGGTGGAAATGATGCTAATTTATTAGATTATCAAATTGTTATTTTTATACATTTTCTTTATTTTTTGAATGGAAGTTGAGCGCTGTTGTTTTAATATTGAATTTTTGTTATCTATTATTTTTGGCATGTTACATTATGATTATTTCATATCATCATGTTATTTTGTTTAATCTTTTTTTGTTAGCACTTATCATTTTAATAAGGTTGAAATTACTTTTTTCAATGCTATTTTTTGATCATTTATCACTAAATTATATTCTTTTAAGCATGAAGGTTTTTATTTTGTCACATTCTTATAAATATATAGATATTATAAACACACACACGCACACATATTAATAGGTTACATTTTAATTTATACATTATTTCTATAAAACAATAGGATAATGGATTTTAATTTTTTGTTTATTTAATTTTTATCTATTATTAATTTAAATCAACCTAAAATAAATATCTAATTTATCATGTTATATATAACTTTTCCCTAATTATATGATTATTATTATATAAATTTCATTATGTATATAAAAATCACCAATTAAATAAAATAATTATGAAAATATAATATATTTATGTACTTAATTATTTTAAAAAAACTAAGATGAATCGTAAAAATATTTTTCATATATTCAAATCAAAATTAATAATATTATTGAAAATAATTCAGAAATTCAATAATCTAATAAAAAAATTAAGTAAATTTAATGATTAAAATATATATTATACAAATAATTACAAAAATAAAAAAAACAAAATAACACAATATACTATGAATCTCCAAATATGGAGTTTCACTATAGCATATTTTTATTTTGGAACAAGGGATAATAATGGGATAAAGATGAATTTTATGCTTAAATAGTGTTTCTGGGATATTTTCACCATAATTTAGAGGTAGACCTATGGGTGAGTAGAATGTGGTGCCATTAAATTTCATTTTTAATGGGAATTGATAATGGAAAATTGTATATAAATGTATATAATTAATTATATGTGAAAATATTAAATGAGGGGTTTTCCATTTAATTATAAATGAAATAACATATAATCAACTAATTAAATGCAAATTAATTATAGAGGAATGGGATGTCAAATTCATGATTACATGAAGTCAAAAAGGAAAAGAAAAAAAATAACGTGGTATTAAAAAAATTGATTAAGAACATATAAAAAATCATATCAAACAGTTTAAAAAGGTGAAGCATTTAAAAGAAAAAAAGAGGGAAACTCAAACCCTTTGAAACATGATACTAAAAAAAATTTACTTCCTGTTTGGAAAAAAGAGGGTACATATATAAAATTATCTTAAAAAAAACATTTAAAAAAATTGTTGTAATGTTTTGAAAATAAATATGTAACAAATAAATTAATTAAAAAATAAAAATAAATAGTTGTATATATATGTTTATATATTATGATAATCAGAATTATGAAATATTATCCATTGGTAATAATTTTTTAGAATTTTTTGTCAAATTTATTGAAGTAATTTATAGAATTTTATGAAACCATTATTTTAGTAAAATAAATGTTAAGGTTATATTTACATTATAAATATTAGTCATAGTGATTATGTTTCATTGAGCCTTAAAAGAATATCTCCTCTTATATCATCAATCACTTCTCCCCTTATGGTGGTGAATTGATATTTTCGAATGTAGAAGAAATCTTGGAAAAAATATATGCATGGTAAAAAGGTGACCTAAAGTGGGATTCTATTAAGGTAGGGTATTCAATACATTCTATTGTTTATTTTATGTAAATCATGATAATATCATGCTTTTGTTCAAACTGGGTAATTAGTGCGAATTAAACTAAATAATGATAAATAAATTGGAATGATGAAGACTAATGAGGGGTTGCGCAATTCCTACATTTCCTATATATTTCCTTGTTATTTTTTGTTCTTTTGTTACTGTTGCTGTATCCATAATTAAATTATATGATCGGTTGAGGGAAAATAAGGAAATAAAAAATAATTAATTTTTTTTGGGAATGAGTAATGTATAGAACTAGTTATGTTATGTGATGTAGATGTTACTATCTATCTAAAATAAAATAACATGAACTATAATGTGATATGATAGTAAAAATGGATGAAAAAATCTTGGGGATAAAGTGGTACTTGTATTCTCATAATCTATGATATTTGAGCCTTCCAAATTTTTATAAAAATACCTTTGTTATGTGTTTTTCTTATTTTCTTAAGCCCCATAAGTTTTATGAAATTGATTTACTTTGAAATATGAATTCTTTTATTTTGGAATAAAGTTTCATAATTAAATAATAATTAAAACTGGATAGAGGGATGAAAACTTAACACGTTGTAATGGTTTAATGAATTAATTAATCCTTAAATGGAAATTCCAATGCTTGATTAATGTGAAGGTTTGATTATGGTTTCTATAATAATATTAGTGTGTTTGAGTAGGTTGGATGGCATGATGTGATGGTTTTATATAATCACGGTATTGTGGAATGTGGTTGGAACAAGTAATGATGGGTTGTTAATAAAATATAGTAGGGTGATATGATCTGTAACTAAATAGACGAACAATGTGATTGAAAAATAAATGCATGAAATGAATTACTAACGACTAGGGGTAAATGTGGGTGATGTATGATAATGGTTTATAAATAAATATGGTAATTAAATAAAATAATAAACCCAATCTTGGTTAGTAAATGGAATATGGACATTGATTAAATATTGTAAATGAAATTGGGAAATCATGTCTTGTGTGTGCTTGATTTTCGTAGTGTGTGTAACTTAGTTTTGGTAGCAGTTGGTGGTTAGTGTCATGGGATAATTTGTTAGTGTTTTGGGTTATTCTAGTGTATTTTGAGATAGACCATTAAGCTAAATATTTTGTGATCCAACTATCCTTTTATTTTAATTTTATTTATATAGACACCCAACGTACATTGAGTACCATGCACTGACATCAAAATGTTTTGGTGGTGGTGGTGGTGGGGGGGGGGGGGTGTTTTCCCCAACATTCCAAATAGTGAAGGAATGGATCACTGATTCCCCCAATTCCCCGCTATCTATTTGAAAGTTTTACATGGTAGTGGTACAAATTTTTTGGTGAGTACTAGTCAATGAAGACATAGTTTGTGGTGACTCCTGATGATGAGAGGAAGTGATATGTAGTGGGGGTCATGTATGGTAGGAGAAGAGCATGAAGTTGATGTACCTTATGTTCATGATACCCCACTTCACTGTTTATGAAGTTTTGGTTAGATTCATGATGATACAAATGATGATGTGATGGTAGAATGTGATATGTTGATATTGAATGATGCTAACATAGAATGTTGGGCTCTACATAAATGTAGGGAAGATAGGGTTGTGACCCATCCCACATTAGATATATTTTGATACATGATGAATGGTATATAATGAACAAATGGGAGAAAAAATTAATTTTTGGGAATTAGATCAGAAACTCACTAGGTAAGTTGATGTGGTGTTCCATAATATTTATTCTTTTGATATTACTTTACCACATTGGATGCGATACCTGGTGAGAAAGCTATAGTGAGGCTGGGAATTAGTAGATGACCTATTAGGTGCATATTGGTTCTTCTCATTAATCACTGGATAATCAATGCGATTTATCATATTTACATGAGATGTCTTGAGGAGGATCCTACTAAGTATTCATATCACACTCACCCTCATATATAGTTTAGGTAAACAAGAGGGTTTTGGTGATTGAGCGAAACCATACTAGCTTGGACATGGAGTTTCTTTTAGAGATACTTCTTAAGAGTTTTCCCTTTTATCTTGTATATTTTTTGTTTATTATATGACATTAATTTATTTATATATTTTCATGGGATCTTTGTTTATTTTTATGTGATATGGTGTTGATTAGTAGTTTTCATCTTATCACTTTTTTTCATACATTAAATTAACAGAAATTCTTCCCACTGTATGGATTTATATACTTGATACTAGCATCCATCCTAAAACATATTAGAGGTGGGATTAAGGGGTCATTATTTTACTTCTATCACTATAATCCTAGGAGGTGTACCTTTGAATGGAGGGGGTTCTGGTAGGTAAAGAGGTTGTAATAACTATTTTTAACGATTTCTGTCAGGGTTCACACCATCCCTAAGGGACGCAATGACTATTTCCCCGCATTCACATTTTACAAAGGCGAGTGACATTCATAACCTATTTGGAGATGTTTTCTACTTGATTGAAATGGGATGATGGGATGTGAGTATCTCATTATATGGATTCCTCTTCAGAATTCATTACCTTGTCTGGGTCTCCCTTAAAGATTAAGATGTTCATGAAAATCCTCCTGGTTCTATCTCTTTGTGGATGTTAATTAAGTACACTGCTTCTGTCAAGATATTCCAAAGGGTCAAGCGAGGGTAAAAACCTTTGGTTAGGGAAGTAGCCACATTGGGCATCACTGGCATGTTTGGACACTGAAGCGTTGGTATACTTGAATTCTACCCTATTAGAGGGATACTGTAGGGCACAAAAGCCCGAGGAATCCCACATCAATGGGGGGGGGGGGGGGGGTACTTATGATGGAAGCATGCCTCCTAGTTTTTTATTGACTTCCCATGTTTATTACGGGGTATGCCGCATGTTTAACGTCTATCAGAGACAGATCAAACTTCCTAGAAGACTAATGAGAGTGGATCATATTAGTACATTCTGAGGGTGGGGGAGAACTTGGAAGGTTTACCAGATGGATGGATAAGAGTTCTCAATGAGGGAATACCCAGGAGTGGTTTGTCCCACAAAGGGGAAGATTTCACACCATGAGGGATGATCTGGACATCCCAAATAACGGATCTGGGAAGCACACAAAAAAGGGGTACTAAGGTATAATGTTGGCTAGGATTGAACCTTAGGCAGTCTTCCTGCATACCCTGTTTATAAGAAAAGGATCATAACCCTCATATTTTGAAGGTATGATTTGGGGTTTACACATGATTAACATCCCATAGCACACATGGATACAAAGATGTAACCTTTCCATGATAAGGGTAAGGAGATGGAGCAGATGGTTGGGGCTTACACATGGTTAGCTGCCTGTATAGATAATATGTGTTCACTAGGATGTGGCAGCCCAGGTAAAATCAGGATGGATATAAAGAAAGTGTAGAAGGGTGAAGATGAATGAGATGGAATAGAAATTAAGATGAAGGTGTTGGGATTGAACCTCGAGGGGGTTTCCTATGTATCCCGGTGGCTGGGAATCAAACTCCACGTAATTCAGTATAGGGAATAAAATCAGGGTGTACACAATGAAAAGTGACCCAAAGAAATGTTGGGGAATATTCATTGTTTAAACCCCACAAAAGGAGACATGCAGTTAGGGTTTACACATGGATATATTCATTTCGACATGCTAGGGCTTATGCAAGGTTAGCAACCCAAGGAGGGTACATACCTAGAAGGGAGTGCCATAGTTTACCATTTGTTGGGATTAAACCTCAAAAAGGCTTCCTATGTACCCAAAAAGGATCCAAACCCCCATAGTTCTATAGGGTCATATAGTTTAATTTCATGAGGGATGAATGTGAACCAACATGAAGTGCATAAAATAGTCAGATAGTGGGGAGTGAGGATCTTGAATCTTAAAGGGGCTTCCTATGTACCCTATTTAAAAGAAAATGATCAATGGCCACATAATTTGTCATGGGAGGAATGGGAATTACGCATGGTTAATGGCCTAATGACATGCTAAATATTACGAATGGTTATCGTACGATTGATATTCTAGGGATTCTGCATGGTTAGAGGCCCAAGGGGGATGTCATGGTCGCTTCTTACTCTAAGCCCACACTAGTCATGCTCGGTGTGGGAAACAAGAGGTGACAACAGATGTGATGATCATGTGGAAAAAGGTGCGTCTATGAGGGATGGTGTTGGTATTACACATGTCTAGCTACCCAAGAAGGTCAATATTGGGACTTACATGAGGAGGGAAGCCCGAGGAGGATTTCCCAATGTATGAGGAGGGTATGGTTCCATGTACAAGGAACACCCTGCAAAGGTGTGTTGGGGATTACATTGAGACCACCCAAGGTGCACATGCAGACAAAGACCAAAAGGAGAGAGAATAGGATGGCACTGATGCTCATTATTTTTATGTTCTTCTTAAAACCATCATGCATGAAACAACTGACAATTTAACATCACATGTTTGGGATGAGGATGCTTGGAATTTTAATTTCCTACAGCTTGGATGACGAGGACTTACTCTTAATCCCTTGGACTTATATAACTTGTACTGAACTGCACTTGGGGAATGGAAGGCACAATCAATTTCCCTCGGTAATTAGGTAGAGGAGTGGTCAATTAAGGGGCCCACGTTAGCATGTCTATGTAAAGAATCAATAGGTGTTAGCATACCTATGCCAAGAAGAATAAGTTAGGGAAACACAAGATGAAGCACCTCTCGAGGAACCATGAAATCATTTTGTACGAGCCAGGAGGGCCGTACAAGAGAGGGGTTTGCGAAGGAAGGTGGCTTCATAACAGGAGGACTTCGGTGGAGCAGATATTTTCCTTAGAAATTATCTCTTTACTTGGAGATTTCTCTATGAAGTATTAATGCTTCATAGAGCCTTAAGAATCCCAAAGGGGCTCCCTCTTTTATGATGGAATAATGCCTTCATAAAGGGGATCCCTAAAAGCAGGGGCCATGAACAATGTAGAAAAGCCCGGTTCATGATGATCAAGTACCCATGGTGATCCATTTTTCTCTCTATTTTAAAATTATCAAGAGCTTCATGAAATGGGAGGTTGGAAGGTCAAAGGTTAGAGTAACAATGGTTTGGAGGGGGGGCTTCCATTTATTGAAAATGGGGGGTTTATGGTACTCTTATGAATTGGAACGAAGAACAAAGAAGTTTTCTTGAAAAAAAAATGACATCGCGAAGAAGAAAGCATCTATCAAAGTTTGTTAGACTCACCAAGGGGCTATCAAAGTGACAATCGTGGGGATCAAGGTAGAAAAGGAGCGATACTGCCGAGTGGATGAGCTCCATCGGACATGAAAAGACACCATCACTAGCACACAAGATCATGGAGGCTAGGTACTCATGGTAATTTCCATGAATAAACAATGATGTCATAGAGTGTTGGGGTATTTTTGAACTCTTTTGGAATCGCAAAGCCACCATCAACCTTCTTCATGGCCATGTTAGCAAGGGGTCTTCGTAGTGGAGATTCATGAAACCAACCCATTTGATGATTTCAGTGGATTTTAAGGCCATTTACTATTTAGATTGGCTTTAAACAAGCCGTGGATTTGTTCATGCCTTCACCATGCATCAATAAAATTCCCCCCTCAGAATTGGATCTGAGAAAAAAGTTGTTCAAATTATGAGGGTAAGTCACTGAAAAAATAACACAACTTATGGGATTATGAAGGTGGCTCATGAATCATGTGTACAAGGCATGCCGCGGAGCTCCAATGGTCAAAATGTCTCCATGAAGCTTGAGTGAAGGATGCCAAAAATATTGAGTGAAGGATAACGCAATTCTTGGACAAACCTTACTAGATCTCCACAGAAAATTGTTCCAAAGCACTCTTTTCATTAAGAGATCCTCTCCCTGAACGAAACTTCACGGACTGGGTTATATAGTCAGACACTTCATGAATGATTTATAGAAAATTGGTGCATCGCGATCCAATGCTCCTTTACGACCCATGACAAGACTAAGACTACTATGTGAGCAACTAATTCATGAACGACCTTCACGAATGAACTTTGAGAATGACCTTCATGAATGAACTTTGTGACTGAGCTTCAAAAACAAACTCAAAAGAATTCCTATGTCCCAGATTGATGCCTTCTTAAGTGGATACTCTGGAAGTTTAAGAGCCTTATCAAGAGGTTTTTTCTGATTTCACTCTGAGGGAAGAGGTGGAGAACAACATCATGAGAGGGGAGTATGTTCAAATCCACTCCAATCATGAATCACTGACGATGATTATTTCATACGTTCAGAAGGACTATCAATTATGAAAGAGGTTTCTGCTATATGGCTTTGGCTGGTAGGATGAGGTCTTAATTCCAGAGGCCAGTAGAGATGATCTAGACTATAGTTTGAGGAGAAAACTATGACAAAACGAGTGGTATAGGGCTATAGATGGCCATATTGGAATGGACCATAGACCCGTCACAACACACTGCCTCTACAACCACCTCAATGACATCGATGGAAATGAGTTAGAGAAAGAGAATTCCCATCATCAGTACAAAAAAATAATCAAGGTAGGTCTTGGGAACCTGAATAAGGGATGGATGAAAAGTTGGGATCAATTCCAGGATGGAAACTTCATGGAAGTGTAGTCCTGGGCCTACTGGGTGTCCACATCTTGCACTGAGTTCAAGACTATGATGAGGTGAGTAGGCCTATACAAAGTAGCATGGGATTCCCAATTTCATGCATTAAAACTGAAGGAAATCATACCACTATTGCTGAGCCGGTGGTCACTGAATACCAACACATTTCACCTGTATAATGAGGAGGTTGGCATCAATGTCTAGGATCCTTATCAGATATGAGGAATCCAGATTCTAGGAGTCATGCATGATGAGTTCCTCCCTACCAATAGTGCTTGGGAAGATACATAATAGATGCTGACTTTGGAAAAGGAATTTCTAAACCTAGTACCGAGAATGAACAATGATAACCAGAACATCTGGGATGTCCACTTAAAATAGCGGTTCATTTAATTTTTAAACTTCCCAGTGGAGAAACTATTAGTGAGACCCCCACCTATCCAAAGGGAGCTTATTGAGGTAGGGATAGTTATTAAAGGTAGATCCTAGAGGATATCCAGTTTAAAATACAAGTCTTTAGCATCAAGGATGAGCAACGATCAATAGTTAGGTTGGACGATTTCATCTTTACACTCATCTGTGGATGTATTATACTGGTGAGGGATTCATATATGGGATCACGACTTAGCACATTCATTATGGTGGCAATACTAGCCTTGGGGAAACACATCAACCTGGGTATAACAATGATAGATAAGTTGTATCATCTACATCAGAACATCAGTGAGGGGGAAAAAGGTCATTTCATGTGTGTGGGATATTCCACTTTCTATATAGCTAGGTTGTATCAGAAATGGGATTTTATGAATAACTTAATCCCATATCTCCACCTAGAAAAAGATTCCAACCTGTAATCCTGAACATTACTGGGAGATTACCACTCATTCTAGGTTTGACGGTTATGCTGAGCAAGACTGCATGAGTAGAGAAATTAATATTTCTCCCATTCTCTCTACCAACTAGAAAATTTACTGATGATGAAACATACACCATAGAGAAGCAATCATGTATTTTTTCTTTCTGCAGTGGAGTACTGGTTTTAGAAGTGTAATTTAAACTCATATGTGAAGCATACACTCCACACCAATTCCCAAGACAGTTTATATGCATGAAGTGGTTGACTCTAAAGGTGTATCTTGAGGTTTTTCATGAGGACCACCCATGTGTGACGAGGTAGTTCTAGATGATATTCATAGGGATAGATGGGAAGATGTGTAATGATCTGCCACCACTCACTACTGCATTAGGGCTGACCCATGAATATGTACAGAGTTGGAAACTTCCTACCCAGGCGAGATGTTAAAGTAGCCAAAAATTTGGGCTAGTAAAGTAGGGGTCCCTACACCTCAAAGTTGGGGTCGAGCGGCAGTGCATGGACTTCTTGAGGGTGGTGCCGGTATAGATCATGACAATGAGGCAGTGAAAGTAAGGTTAGTAGACCACAAACTAGCACTGACTATAAGAGAATAAAGGGTGTCAGTAGTGCCATACCCCGTGGCTATGATCAGGAGGACCCAAGGAAGCAGGGAATCATTGAGGGTATTCCACAAGAGTCCTCCTTAGAATCTCAGGAAGTTGGTGCATTGAGTGGTGATTCCTCCATATGGCATCTATCTAGTGGCCTGTAAAGAAATGGAATTCAGCATACAGTTTCTTAACATCGATGACCTATAGGTGAACTTAAACAATCATGTGATGGTTCTAGGGGAAATTGGATTCACAAAAGGTAGTTTCAAAACGGCCCCTATCGTGTGGAGAATGCTTGTGATAGAACTGGTGCACTCACAGGGCACCGCAAGACCCACGAAAAATTGAGTAAGGGTGTTGTTTAACATGAATCCACCCCAAATGTTGTTGTTGACTCAACTAGTAGAGTGATAAACCTTTTCTAAAAGCTTATATGGATATTGGGGTGAAGATATTGATGATGAGAACTTATAGAAGGATTCTAAGGAAATAGATTCTTGGGGATGATTTTTAGGAGAAGGTGAAATTGTGGCCTTAGAGGAAGATTCTATTGGTGGATTTTCCATGTCTCTTGATGTAAGCTCTAATGCAACCCCATGTTCCAGTATATTCTTTACTATAACTGGGCTTGTCAGATGACATTTATTTATGCAGGAGGATATTTTGTAGAGTGTTAATATTGATGGGGATGAAGGTGTGGTGATGGGTGTGGAGAACCAAGAACCATGAACCATGTCCAATGAAGTAATAATTATAGAGCCTAGTAGCACTGGGGAGGAAAGGGGGGTCTCCTTGGAATCCTTAAAACCCACTATCATATATAGGGGGCCATGCCTTAGTATCCTAGTTATAACAAACTAGAGGAAAGAGAACGGGTAACCATCACTTAACCATCATAAGATTCTTACCATGCTGAGCCATACCTATTGTTTTCTTAATCAAAATGGATAAAAAAAACCCTCATCTGAATAGTTCTTAGAGCGGTGGGCATCGTACTAGTGAATATGGATAGAGGGAATAAGGAACCTCTATTTAGATAAATGATGGTCCATATGGAACCAAGTATCTAGGATGGCCACGCCATAGTTCTTGGAAAGCGACTAGCTGTAATAACAAGTGATGCCACTATTGGGGCAAAACCTGGAGCTGGGAGGGACAACATCATTGAAATAGAATCATGTGATGAGGACCAGACTGAATAACTAGAAACTAACTCTTTAGATGTGATGCCAAAAAATTATCCTACTACTGAGCTCCGGGACACATTTCCCAAGTATGAATCTGGTGACCCTTGGGAGCTAGATGAATTTGATTTCGATGATGTTGAGACCATTCAGAAGGCCCAATGCCGAGCATGAAAACTAATAAAATTATTTCTATAGAAGATTCCAAAATATTAGTGGATAGGCTGAATGAGATCACTTCATTTCTGGTTGTGTGATCTATGCACTAGAGGGGTGGACACAAATTTTTTTCACAAGCTAATCTAAGACTACCTCACTGAGAAGGTACGAGAGAGTAGCCAAAAATTGGACGCTACCTGGTGTCATAAGAAATAAAAGAATATCCAGAATATCCATGAGGTATATCAAAAGATCCAACACCTCAAAAAGTATATTAGAAAGTATTTCACATTCATCATGGAGTAGATCGAGCTTGTTGAGCGACTGAAGTCCCAATTTGTGGAAGCCCATGAGCAGTTAACAGATGCGAACCATCAAGTGGAAGAACTATGAGTTGATCGGGGATGAACTTAGATCAGGGATGATGATATTTACTCTGTGTCCATTTATGAGGAGGAGGGGCTCAAGAACTGGTTGGAAACCCTAGAATCTATGTGCCGAAGAGTGGTGAAATTGAAGCTTTCCATTGAAGGAGAAGATCCGTAAGGGCCATGTTTTGGAAAAACTCATGAAATATACTCTTCCTACTTCCATATTTTTTTCACTAAAACTGTATGCATGGATATATTTCATTTATTTATTCAATTACTGCATATCTATCATGTTTTTAAAACAACCAGTGATGAATCTATTAGCTCACATGGGTCATTCCCAATGTAAGAAACAAGGGATGACCACATAATCGTTCACTCTAGATATTAGAGTGCCTACCGACCATTAAATAATTGGGGTCTTCTATTTATTGAGTGACCACCCAGAGTGTTTGGATTAAAATCAGGGTGATGTGAATAGAGAACAAAGTTCTTAGAGAAGCTAACTTTCCATTCCCAATGTGTACTAGTACACTATTGGGATAACACCAGGGTCATTGGAATCAATCTAAACAAAGGGGAATGAGAAATGTGAATTAAGATACCCAGAATTTGGAACATAGTGAAGGAGGAATGATGATAGAGGATAACTATTGACCATATCCAAAAAACAACATCCACATTGTGTTATCCTGAAATAGGGACAAACAAACAAGGGGAAACAACTTACTGAATTTGAAAGCAAGAGAAAAAACTCGAAGTGTCATACACGATCCTCCAGCAAGTTGGCATAAAATGTTAGGTGGTCTATGAGGCTGAGCATCTATGTCATTAGAGGGATGAGTCCCATCAAATGTGAAAGAATATAAGGATCCAAATAAAGGGAACACAAAGTGTTGAGATGGAGTGATGGAATGTTTGAATGGATTCCAGTACTCTTGAAATTATGACACTGTGATGAAAGTAAATAAGGCGAGCATATTGGTCCAAAACAAGATCAACCCTACTCCCAAATAGTACCTCCCTAGTGAGGAGCTATAATGTCTTGCAGTTTTACGTCATGATAATGAGGATGAAAAATATGTAGTTTAATGTCGTACGAAAAGGATGTTGGATGGAATAATTTAATGTCATATGAAAAGGAAGTTTCACATAGTTTAAGGTCATAATGTATGGACGAATGAAAAATGATCAGTATTAGGGTATATACAACACGTAAGAAGATAAAAATGATGTGAATGAGATGAAATAATTCTCATGTGTTGCATACACACCTAACACGAATATGGGATAGAGGACCAAGAAGGGGTTATGAAACCTGTGGATGGATGTGATTTTTTTTGGGTGTTGCTATATATCCCATAAAAAATTGAATTATTCTAGATGTCGTTATTAAATGGAATTTTTTTCCTATAGGTTAGACCCATGCATAAAGAGAGGAGACAATAGATGTTTCTTATTTGTCCTTTTGTTTCTTTTTTTGAGCGACTGACCGAGGATGAAAAGTATGAGTGTTGCTGCAAGAATCAAGCCTTATGTAGGTCTTGAAAAGTGGCATGGTGGATGACTAGTACCAAGGGTGACAACCTCTCAAGTGAGAACTCCACAATGCAGTGTCATTTTTCATCATGTGACTAGGATGATGACATCACAGTTTAAGGTCATATGACAGGACTAGTCCAAGCATTTTAACGTCGCGTGGTAAGGACAAAATAGTTTAAAGTCTTGAGGGACATGGAAATATAGTTTAACATCATATTTCTTGGATGAAAATAGATCTTTTTTAATGTTTATAGAACATGCACCATGGGGTTGCGCAGTCCCCTATGTGTGTATCACCCTACCAAAAATCCAAAGCTCATGTGATCCATGCTCAGTGTGGGAAAAAAGGATCAATGTCAGGACTTCCCCTTCACATGAGAGTAGATACCTGTAAAAGAGAAACGATAGGTGGGAAAAATCTCAAGCAAGATGATATTCCTACTCGATGTACATGGATGTATGGAGGAACAACACTAGGGGTACAGACGACCCATAAGAATAAAATGAAAAGGGAATATGAGTCACTACTCCCGGTATTTGGGACACAATGGAGATGACATAATGATGGAGGATAATTTTTGAACATATTAGACACACAACATCCATATCATGTAGCATGGGATGGAAACAAACAAACAAGGGACCACTGTTGACCGATTTGAAAACGTAGGTCCAAACTCAATTTTTTTTCTGAGATCCTCTAGTTTATTGGCCCAGAATGGTAGGCGATCCATGAGGTTGAGCATCCATACTGTTTGGGGGTCCTTTAGGATATGAAAAATGACATAGAACTAAATAATAGGGAATATGAAGCATGGTCATACCCATGTAGTTTAACATCATGCGGTAAGGGCGTATGCAAGGAGAGGTACTTCTAAGGTAGTTACATGGCTTGAATACTATATACCTAACATAAATGAGGACCAAGGAGGTATCATACATACGATGTACTCCCAGGAGAACCTAGAACAAGAGGCCCGAAAGATTTTATGACTCTATGGTTGGACCCAGGGAAAAAATGTTTAGGCATCACTATGTATCCCACAAGGATGAGAATCATGCCGCATGTTGTTATTAAAAGACATGAAGTTTAATGTCATGCGGTAAGGATGTACGTCATTGCATATTTTATAATCATAGATCTCAGACCATAAGATGGGACCTCGAAAATAGGAATAGGTAGTGTGGTACCATAAGTAAAGTTGATGTGAATGAGGACTAAAGAGATCCAAAACACACCATGTATTCCCAAGAGGAATGTAGGTCCAGAGGTTAAAGAGGTGATTCTCTCTCAAATGAGGACATCGGGGTACTGCATAGTTTATCGCAATGTGACTTATAAAATGTAGTAGTTTTAATTTCCTGTGGGATGCAGTAGTTTAAAATCTTGTAGAACAAAGGGGAATTTTCCATTTAAGTTCATGAAAAATGAACCAGACACACTATGTAGTTTATCCTCTTGTAGGTAGGATACAACAATTTATCATCACTTGGGATGGGAGATATCTTAGTTTTAATGTCATATAACTCAGGCCATGAGGAGGAAATATGTAGTGGTGGTGATATAAAGTAACCCAACATGAATGAGAATCAAGAAGACCCACACCCCACCATATACCCCCAATGGAAATCCCACACAAATTTTAAGGTTGTAATGCTTGGACTAGAAGTGGACTTGTAGAGTCATAGATGACCCCATGATGCGGGTCCGCCATATCAAAATAAAAAAGTGAATGGAGGGATAAAAATGGGGGTGTTGAAGTTCCACAGGGACATAAGGATGTGAAAAGGTATGTTAATCACCACATCCAGTATTTGGGACATAATAGGGGTGGCATAAAAATCGAGGATAACTGTTTACCATATTAGAAACCCAACATCCATATCATGTAGCCTGGGATGGAAACAAATAAATGTGGGATGACTGCTGACCGAATATGAAAACACTGGTCCAAAATAGAAATTTTGTCTAAGATACCAGGGGATGTTGGACCATAATGGTTGGAGAGACATGAGGCTGAGCATCCATATTGTTTGGGGGTCCTTTTAGATGTGAAATATGATGGAGACCCAAATAATGGGGCCCGTGAAGCATGTAGATGGAATGAGAGAATGTCCATGTAGAATCCACAACTCTTGGATCTATACCACGGTGCATATGAGGAGATTAATGAGGCATAAATGTTTTTGAGGGATTCTATTAAGGGTAAATGATCTAAGGGGACGAGTAGAGGGAAGAAGAAAAATGGGTTGGTAAACCAAGGGATGGACCCGAAGACAAAATGTCCTGGAATTCATACATATCCCATAGGGATGGGAATCAAGACATATGTAGTTTAACATCATACGGTAATTACATAGTAGTTTAAATTTAGGTGGGATGGGAGGGATCTTAGTTTAAGGTCATATAACTCAAACCATGTAAGGTGAAAAAGAGTCAAAATGGTTGAGGGACCTGGGGCTAGAACTGAAGACAAAATGTCCAGGTGTCCCTACATATCCTAAGAGAGTAAGAATCAATTCAAAAGTAGTTCTTGATTTTTTTGTATTTTAACGTCATGTTGTAAGGGCGTAAGGTAAAAGGGGGATTCCTCTGAAGAAAAAAATTCTCTCCAGGGAGGTACATAGTATGACTATTGTAAACCCAATGTGAATGAGGATCAAAGAGGTATCCCCACCCCACATGAAATACCCAGAGATAACTATATCCAATAGGGTCAAAAATATGAAAAGATTTAGAGAACCTAGGGTTGGACCTAAAGACAAAATGTTGAGGTGTTTCTACATATCCTACGAGGGTAGGAATCAAGCCATACATAGTTCCGTAATTCCATGTAGATTAACGTCACGCGGTAAGGACATAAGGTATGGAGGTATTACTAAGGGGGTAAGTGATTTGGTAGTTGAACACCTAACATAAACGAGGATAAAATAATTCCACGCCACACTTTGTTCTCCCAGAAGGAACCTTAGTCCGTAAGTCTGAAAATGGGGGAACATGGGACTAGACCAAAATAAAAAATGTCTATGAATTCTTATATATCCTGTGAGTGAAGGAATCAAGCCATACATAGTTCTTGAATTCTTTGTAGTTTAACTTCATGAGGTAAGGACGATGTAATAGTTTAATGTCATGTCGGACAAAGGGGATCACAGTTTAATGTCATGAAGGATGTAACAAATAGAAAATGAGTCGTACAGTTTAACATTATGCAGGATAACCAATGTTGTTTTAGATCATGTGAGATAATGATGTTGGGAAGTTTTACATCTAACAGCTTGGATGGTAAAAAAGTTACTCAAGTGAAGTACTTCTTGAGGAATTTTTCATTGGTGGGGGGATTAATATGCTTACCATCCATGGTGACCAAAGAGTATGCACCATTGGGGTAAACCCTATGGAAGATGTGAGGTCCCACATATTTGGTTCTTCCAGGGATCGTCGATGTCTTTAGGGCCAATACCATATCACCTTGAAGGAAGTAATAGATAGAGAATTTTTTGTTTAACGTTCTGAATATCTTGTTATGGTGCCTGTCCAGATTACGTAAGGCCTGAAGCCTATTTTCATCGAGGGATTCTAGCTTATCCAGATGGACTTCTTCTTTCTTCTCTAATGTTTACTGATCATAGAAAGTGGTGCAGAGTAATGGTAACTAAATACTGATGGATAGGACTTCCTCTATCCCATATAACTAGGAATATGGGGTCACCTAGGTGGAATTATGAGTTGTAATCCAATAAACCTAAATATCATTGGAGAGCTTGTCTAGATAACTCTTCTTATTTTGACCAACAATATTTTTTAAAATGTTAGAGAGGGTCTTGCTGAATGCCTCAATCTTCCCATTTTCTTGCGTGCGATAGTGAGAAGTATGGTTGGACTGGATGTTGTACTTGGAATACAACTTCTTCATCTCACCTACTCGAATGTTGGTGACATTATCAGTGAAGATAGAGTGAGGGAATTAGAATCGATGGATGATATTGGAGCTCATGAAATCAACAATAGAATAGGCCTTGAATTCATTTATAGGAATATATTCTGCTCACTTTGAGAATAAATCCGTCGCAGTCATAATGAACATGCAATGGTGAGCTGTTGTTAGTGTATATGGTCCCTCACCATTGAGTCCCCAAACTGCAAATGGTCAAGAGTAATTTTTAGTTTGGAGAGTCTTTGGAGGTCGATACATGAAATCGACATGGATCTAACATGTGTGAAATATATTGGCGAACTTGATACAATCATGAACCATGATGGGCCAGAAGTAGCCCAACCTTCATATCGAGTTGGAGAGTTTCGACCTTTCCTGATGAGATCTGTAAGAACCAGCATGGAATTCCTATATAACTTTAGGTATCTAATCTCCTTTAATGAAACAGAAGAGAACTCCATTAAACCCACATTAATATAGGATCTTCTCAGGACTAGGACAACTATAGAGTGTGAACTGTACTGCACACTGATGGATCCTTTCATGCTCATCTCTATATGTCAATAGATTACCGTGCTAGAGGTACTCAACAAAAGGAGTTGTCCAACCAAGAATCCATTCTACTGTGGTAGGGGGAACTGAAGGTCCTGATGTAGAAGCATCAGTGGTAAGATGGATTTCCTAATGGATATCATCATCATCCGAAGTAACAGGAGCGACGCCCTTCGATGGGCCACATGGATGATTGAGTCATCTTGGTTAGACTCTGTGAGGGATTTAGAAAGAATATCCAAGGTATTAGGTCAACCATTCTATGATTGAGGAACATGAATGACCTCAGTACAAGAAGGGAATTAGGCCATCATTTGGAGAAAACACTCTGCCAGTGCACGAGTTCCAGCTTCCTGACGACATAGTTACCATTAATCTTTTTAATGACTAGCTCGAAGTCTGCCTTAACATGTAGTTTAGTGACATAAATCTTGGGGTCCAACTCAAGACCAGTGATAAGATCCTGATACTCTACTTTTTTTTGGTGCAACCTTCTAACAACATGAAAAATAGGAAACAATAGTCTGCATGGGCATGATGAAGATGATACGTAAGCCTACTCTATTGAGTCTAGGATCATTGAGCCTTCTTCCTGTGGGGATCCATAAAGCACCATAAGATTTACTTTTCAAGCATGGAATGTATTAATACACTAATAGGATGGATTTTTCTAGAAATTCCAGACTGAGAGACTACTCGGCAAGGGCTGGATGGGAGGTCAAAAAATATGCTATCGCCCGACCCTTAACATCTTTCTACAGAACAAACATAATGTCAAACTACTGAAGGATCACTTCCCACCAAGCTAGATGGACTATAAAAATAGATAAGTTCATAGTGTACTTTATAGGATCCAAACAGAAAACCAACTATATCTCTTGGTGCTATAGATAATGTCGAAACCTTTTCACTATAAAAACTATCATCAATCAGCTCTTCTCAATAGAGAAATATTTGGTCTCAAAAATGAGGAGGATGCAACTGAGATAGTGCAAACTATTTTATGTACCTTAGTTATTATTCTAAGAGATAAGGGAACCAAGGGATAATTCCAGTGTGGTTACATAAAGAACCAGTGGCTTGCTAGAAATAGGTGGCATAAGAACTAGATGCTGCAGCAAATACTGATTGATTTCCTCAAAGAGCAGTCTGGAAATCCTCATCCTAATCATAGATGAAAAATTTATTCATGAGCCTCGAAAAGGTCTTACAATTTATTTCCATATTCACAATGAATCTTCATATGTGGTCTAAGTGGCCTAGAAAACCTTGGATCTCCCAGATGTTGCTTGGAGGAGGAATATGACTAATAACATTGATCTTCTCTGGATCAATTTTAATACCTATATATTTGATGACAATGATAAGGAATTTTTGTGAGGATACCTCAAAGGAACACTTAAAAGGTTCATATTTATATTTTGGGAGTGGAGTAAGCTGAACACATTCCCAAGATACGTGAGATATTCCTGACGTTGGTGGGATTTGACCACCAAAATCATTCACATAACATTCTACTAGTATCATGAGGATCAGTTTGAATATGTGGTGCATGACACACTGATATGTGACTCCTACATTATTCATATAGAAAGGAATTACCTAGTAACAAAAAGTACCTTATGGTGACATGAAGGAAGTGGATTAGATTTTTTGAGGGTCCAACTAAATTTGATTATATCCAGAATATCCATCCATAAAAGAGGGAGCCTGCAATCTAGTAGCGGAGTCAATTGATAGCTCTTTAATTGGAAGAGGAAAATCATCCTTTGGACAATGGTGGTTGAGATATCTAAAGTTGATGTAGAATTTGATCTTTACATTCTTCTTCCTAATGGGAATGATGTTTTCTAACCATCTGGGATATTTTACTTCCTTAAAGAAGTTGGATTTTATGATCTTATCAAATTCCGTAATGACCATGGAACCATCAGAAGGGTTCATCTTTCTGGTTGGATACTTGAACCTACAATGAATTGTTGGGAGACCAAGTTGGTGGACGGATACCTAAGTATCTATTCCTAGAATATCATCATAACTCCAAGTTGACACATCACAATGTTGCTACAATAAATCCACATACTATCGCTGCTCTTCCGTAGGCATGGCAGTGTTGATAAGAATGGGCCTTGGGCTTGCCTTAGTACTGGGATTCTTTTGTACCAACTCATTGAAGGTGGTGTAAATTCCTTATTTAAATTCAAGAGTAGCATATTCCAAATCCTTTTAATTTTCCATAGTGAGAGGATCATCGGTAGGAGGGAAGATCTTCTAAGTTGTTTGATCCTAGAGAAACACTGATACTAGCCTGAGCGGTAGTGGAATCTTCATTGGGAGACCCCTATAATGTTGAAACCCTAGAAAAGAAAGATATAAACCCAATAACTTTTATCCTTTGACCAAAGGGGCCATGATTAAAAATATAAAACCATTAGTGGCATGTTGTCTTGAGTCGTTCGACCTAGCCCGTCAGAACAAGAGAGTATGGAAAATTACTGTTGCCATGGGGAAAACATCCCGATACCTTATAGGGGTAAGGAGATCTAGAATCACTTAAGAATGATCGTTATAGGAATATGAGGTGATCCTCCAGCGTTCCTTGTTCCTGAGAACATGTTTTTGACTCATAGAAAAAACAACAGAGTCCCGGGTATGGGGTTGTGAATTCTAACTGGTGAATTGGGAGGATGAATGAATCATTCAAATCTGTCCATGGGTCAGTCAAAGGAGTAGTGTGCTCAATATCATTGGTTTGTACCAATTTTTCATTTCTCTTATAATAGTCGACATCCAAATAATGGGATTAAAAAGAGGTAAATGGAGACGCATCACTCTGAAGTACTCCCACTCAACCATTGAGGGAGTATTTGAGGCATTGATGATATGAGGAGGTAATTGATATGTTCAAATGGAGCTATGGCCTACCCATTAGTACATAGTAGGTGGTGTCTTATGAGATGATCATTAATTCTGTACTGGTGATTAGCCCGTTAACTAGGTCTTCAGACAGATCTAACCACATGACCTTTGCTCTGTATAATTATAACCTTGAATCTTCATGTCATAGCGACTCAGATATACTTTAGACAACCCTAGATTGGAAAGCATCTGGTTTGGTATAAGATTGATCCTAAAACCTCTATCAATAAGAAAGCAGTGGAATTACACACCATTTAATTAGACAATGATATATAGTGGGGGGATGTGACTCACTATAGGGGATCCTTCCTCTTCTCCTAAGAATGAGATGATGGCTTGAAATTTTGCATGCTCGGCTTCCTCATCATGGAAAGAATCAAAAACCACTACCTCTATTTCAAACTGGAGGGGGATTCTTAAAGCCTCTTCAAGGGTTTCACACATATATTCAGATAGGTAGATATCCATGAGGATCAAGAGCTTTGTAGGAATGCTGGAAAGATGCTTCAATGCATCATACTTCTATGCTAGATGTATATTTCTACCTGTACATAATTGATATGTGGTAGGTGGTATGATGGGTGTTAATAATCGAGTCGGTGGATTCTAGATGGTGATGGGGATATCCCAATTCTCACTAGCTAAATCTTGAAATAATGACTACTAGATGACTGTGTGATGATTGAGGTTTGTATTTGAATGATCATGGTTGATCATATCATGGTTGCAGCCGATCTACCTGATCGAGTAACACAAACAATAGTGGGGGAGAATATGAAAAGATAGGATGAGAGGATTAAACATGATGAGATCTATGATGAACCTAATATCTAGTCTCAGTAGCATGCATAACTTGGTTGGAAGCACTGGATGATGCATTCTGATGATTCATGTATCCACAATTTTTCTGACGATGGTATCAACTGAGGACATTAGGTGGATAATCTTGATGTTCCTCATCATTGGGATCCATGTAAGGGTCCACTAGGTCAACTAAATTCACTAAGGCATACTTCTGGTCATCCCTTGAGTAATTCTCCATTGCTGGGAGAATTCTTGTGGCGATTTCCATCTTTGAGGCATGAAGTAACTGAGATTATGAGACGAATTCAGCACTGACGAGGGGATTTTTTTCCCTTGTGTCGTCGGTGCCTGATCTTCTGAGAGGTAGAAGGTTGAGATGTGGATGCAATAGTGGAAGCTGAGGGAGGTGTGGTGACTTCGGGAGGCTTAGGATGATTCAAACTGGCATGGATTATACTATGGGTGTGAAAAACTGCCCTATAGGCTGACCAATTGACATAATTTCGAGACCCGTGACTAGAGTCTTGCTTCCATCCACCCTCACTGTCACTATCCAACTCTATAGTGACACACGCCACCTATGCTGGGGTACGACCTGACCTGACTATATTATTGTCGACCTGGTCCAGGAGCTAATCCTTGAACACATAACACTTCTTGAGAGTATTTCTAAGGAATCAATGATAGTGGTAGTAGTTGGGGTGATCAATAATATCAATCTCTTGGGGTATCCTACACTCTGGTAACCTCAGGATTCTCTGATCCAAGGCACTATGAAAATAATTAGGGACCCAAGATTCTTCAAAGGAGTAGGTCTAGTTTCTCTTATATAGGAAATGAGATATGGGAGCCTGGCCCTGATGAGCGGATGGAGCCTGGCGAGGACATGGAACCTAATTATCTCTCCTAGTAAGTGGTGGTGCATTATGTGGTGGCGCTAACCATTTAGAGGTGGGTGATGCTGAGCCTGAGGCTATGGACCTCAACAATGCTATGGACATTACTCTTCTGATAATAACTCCAGCGACTTGGGGGCCTCTACCTATGAAACAATAATAGTGTTAGACTTTGAGGCTCTTCTTAAAGTAGCTGTTGGAGGCCACAAGCATGCATGATTTTCCTGTTTCAAATCTCCCTCTATGTGTTGGGACTTGTCAGAGAAATACCTAAATCTAGCTTAGAAGTTCTAATTTATAAGGGATGGAACGAATTCAGTCTTTACTTTCCCCACAAACATCGTTAATAACTTCTCTTTAGTTGGTGACATGTCGAGTGAATACGTGAGCCCCTTCCACCTGGCAAAAAAGTTTGCGATGTGATCATCTAGCCATTTCTTGCACTTAGAGAGTCCGTCAATACTAGTCATGAGAGTGGTGGAGTTGAACTAATAAAGAATTTGTCTCGGGAGATCCTCCCAACAAGCTATAGACCCAATGGGTAATTGGCTATACCAGAAAACATATTCCCTTCCAATGTCTATACGAAGCACTGAAGCATGGCAGATTCCAGCTCCGCTGGAGTTCCCAACATGTGTTCACACCTTGAAATAAAGTGGGCTAGATGTTGCAGTGGGTCACCCATCATATTGAAAGGGGAGAAGGTAGGATTCCCTGAGACCCAGGGTGATGACATATCATCCACCTAGACTAGATAAATCTTTACATCAGGTTGTATTTACACCTGTCACATCTTGAGGGCCTCCAAGAGGGCAATGAGATAGACCATCAGATCATCCTAGAAGTGTTTCCTATCTTGGTGAGTATTCCTAACCACCAGTGCATTGGCAGGATCTTCAATGTGATAGGATGGTTTCACGGATCATGGAGAGGCTCGTATAACAAGTTTAGGAGCTTCTAAAGGGACGAACTATAGAGAAGTTGGAGGAATGACCTGAAAGACAACCTTAGGGGCGGCTTGAGGGATGGCTTGTGGAGCCATATCACGGATAATATTCTCACATAGCTTGAGAAGATTTGGTGATTCATACTAAATTAGTTTTCTACAAACTCTAGCCTATTACCTATCAGGATAGAAAAGGTTGTTGAGATCATTAGGAGTAAACTCTCTCATGGGGGGCTATTCCTACCCGTACTACCTCAGTGGAGGGTGGATGGGACTGTACTGAGGGTCACTGTAGCCTGTCCGGTGTTCTGCATGGTGGTAAAAAAGATCTTGTCAATAATTTTTTTATGTTATATGAGTTATTGATGTAATACAGCCTTCTCAGGTTCTCCTTATGTCTTCTGTGTCGAGCCAGATGGGTCACATGGATTAACGGTCCTAGTGTGTCCTTTTCCCTTATTGGAGTCCCAATAAAGATGCAATGACTTAGAGGGATCAACAAGGAAGAGTTCCTTCCTTTTCTATTGTGTGATAGAGCCTAGGGGATGATGTAAATTTTGTGTTGTTCGAAGGGATGGCTTATCCTCATCTGAACATGCTTCGATGTCTATCACCTTAAGCATGCCGAGCTCGACCATATTCACCAAGACAACACCTGGCATCATATACTCGATATCACCTATAAAGTCAGGTTGACATAGAATGAGTCTAAAGTGGAGAGCTTCATACTATCCCCAACCATGGATATAAACATGTGGGGATGCCTCAATAATAATTCTATAGAGCACATTGAAGCTCTTAACACATTGTTGCTGAATATTCTAGTGATAAATGGGTGATGTAGGGTGTTTATCCATGAGAAGTGTGGCTAACTCGGCCATGAAGCATTACTAGCCGATGATGTCATGATGTTCCTAGATTTATGGATAATCCAATAAATGATGAAGGAGATGAAAATGCATCATCTTGATGGTTTGGTGGAAACACATGACTACTTCCTCGGTGAGTGACCCTAGAATGCTGAAGTTAGGGGTGGAAATCGGCCAAAGCATCTCAGAAAATTAGTTCTATAAGAGAATGTCCCACAAGTATTTTCTTTCAGAGGCGATATCCAACCCTTGGTTTCCCTATTATTCATCTCGGGGAAGATGAGGAACCAGTAATGGTATTGATGAGGACTATTTTGGTAGAATACTTTTCTGTGGAGAGAATGATGCAAGGGATGACAAGCCTATATATTCTAGTTCATCCGCTAGGGGTATTACTGAATGCATCATCACATCCCTATAGAAAAGGGTGCTAATCACCGCTTCATTTGAAAAGGCAGCGACTACTGGTGAAAAATCTGGCTGCTGATCATCGTCTACAGGTCCCCAGAACAACTTCCCATGATCTCATGTCAAGGTAGAGAATGATCCCAGTGAAAATAGAGAGGATTGAATGAAAAGACCCTATAAAGGATCCAAATATTCCCCCTCTTGTTTGTATCTGTGGAGGGCCTTAGTGATCTGTTTCATTTCACTTTTTGGAAGGACAAAGCTCACACGATGAGTTCTTTCTACAGACCCTGGTACAGAGGATAGGGGTGAAGGTTCCATTATTAGATCAAAATCTGCTTTAGAATCTAAAAGGATAACTGGATTGAAAATGATCTGGTAGTAAACATGACTCTTTCTTCGGTGGCGACAGTTCTCCCTTTTTCCCTGGGATAATTCTATAGGGTAGGGTAGATCTTTGACATAAGAAGGACCTCTATACAGGGTGATGTTAGATTGAGGGGGACCTATGCTGGGAATTTTGTGAGAGTGGGGAGGACCTCCACTTTGGGTATTGATGAGTACATGGGGCGGACCTCCATGTTGGGTGAGAGAGCTGGGAGGACCTCCTCTTTGGTGTTATGCGGTGCAAGGAGCACTTGAAAAATGTCTAACATGACACATGGGGACCTCCGTACTAGTTTCTGGACATGCGGGGATGATCTCTATGGTTTGGAGTGTTGTAGTAGGGAGGACCTCAGCTGGAACTGGTAACGACATGGGGAGGACCTAAACGTTGGCTGCCAGTGGCATGGGGAGGACCTCCATACTAATGGGTGACTAGGTGAGGAGGAGCTTCATGTTGATAACTTGAAATATGGGGAAAATGTCCATACTTGGTATCATGGGAATATAGAGGACCTCCGCATTGGGAGTCAACAAGATGGGGAGGACCTCCACTTGGACCGGTGCTAGTGGCATGGAGAGGACCTCCATGATGGGTGCAGGAGTAGGGATGACCTCCACTATGGAAAATGAAAGTACGAGGAGGACCTCCATATTGAATGTCATTGTCAAGGGTTATACCACGATGACCGCTGCTTATGCATTTGAATGGAAGATTCATCCGACCTTGGCCATGGGGTGGATAGGGTCTCAATACTGATCAGACATAGGAGTTCCCCGACTCTATAATAATAAGGAGATGATAGTATGTATAAATGGTGGTATGGGCCACTTAACTTATAGAAGATAATATCCCCTAACGAGCTCCTCCTTGGCTTGCACCTGATGTTAAAGTCAGGTCAGTCAGACCAGAGATGATGGTGTAGTGGTGTAGACTATCTTCTCATCGGTTTGAAGGATGTGATATTGGTGGCGCTAACACGGCGTAGTGGGAGCCCTCCTTAGTAGATTATAGGCGGTAGTTTCTTCTAGGTTGACTCTGATGTTCCACACATCATTGGAATATGGTAATGAGTTGTAAAATCATTACGGGGATAAGATCTTGAAATTGTTGGACATTAGAGTGGGGAGCTGTGGATCCCTATACAACCCTTAGGGATGGTAGGGACAATGTGGTATAGAAGACTCCAAATCCTGGTGGTCATACCTCATTGGGATGGCCCACTCATATTTTTACTGTTAGATAAAAGTGTCGATCGCCCTTCTTTAGATAAACTGTGAGGGAGAGATGGGGTGTGGGCACCCAGTTTCTTTGGTTGTGGATGATGTCATGGAGGAGGCGGAGCCGTGCAAAATTGAAAAATTATCATTGCCCCTGACCCTACGTCTGTAGGCTTGAGGTGAATGGTTTTCTATATTTTGGGTCCTACAAAGTAGAAAGATTTAGCTATCAGTATGGATAATCTTAAAGTATCTATCAGTTCCCCCAATCCATTAAGTATTCCATGAATGGATATAGAGATCCACAATGATGATGTCTTAGACTGGAATTCCCAACGATTAACTGACCCAAATTATGCTGAGGTCCACACATGACCATTATTTTCATGGTGAGACCTGACACCAAATAGCTAGATCTGGTGACATGCTTATCTCCTGATGTATAGAATGATAATAATCCCCATGGCTAAAGGAAAAAATATTCATATTAGGTTCACCATTTCTATTTATGATGATTTCTGCCAGGGCGCGCACACTTAGTGAGGGATGCCCGGGCTGTTTCCCCGCATTCCAACTTTCAAAATGTGGGAGGCATTCATCACTTATTTTGTGATGTTTTCTAATTGATCAAAATGGGATGATGGGATTCCGGTTTATCATTTTTTGGATTTCTCCTTAGAATTCATTTCCTAGTATGTGTCTCCCTTAAATATTAAGATATTGTTTGTGAAACTCCCCCATGTCATCTCTTCATGGACACTGGTTAATTATTCTAATTCTATATAGACATTACAAATGGTCAAGTCGGGGTAGAAACCTTTGGTTAGGGAAATAGTCACGTTAGGCATCGCTGGTGGTTGCGCCCAAATTTACCCTACAGGTATGCGGTCGTTGTAGTACAGGTAGGGGTCGAATCCACAGGGACCGAAGAAGAAACCAAGAGACACTCTGATTTTGGAAGGATTTGGCTATGGAGTGGCCAGCTATTTGGATTGATTTTATTTGAATAACTACTGATTTAATTTAAAGAAAATAAATTAAAACATACACTTACTTAGTCTAAAACAATTAATGGAGATGAGTTGATCCGAAGTTGTTACTAGGGTTAGATTGGATGTATTTATTATCTTATAACGTTCGTTTCAATAATTCAAGACGTATCCACAAAATGATATAATTCCTCAACATCATTCACCAATTTAATCCCTACACAATTCCAAGGCTAATCACCAATGCACTTAGAGGATCAATTTAATGATCACTCCAAGGAATTGGATCGTACTAGCACTCGAAATGTGTTATTGTTAAAGTTGGCGAAGATAAAGAAGAAATTAATCATCAAATGGAAATCTTAAATTAATGAAATGATTAAAGAATTTTAGATCATAAAATAACATCCAATCTTCCCCATGTAACTCCCTAGGACCAACCCATAAGGGTTTAGCCCTCTATTTATTCTATTAAATGAATGGAAGCGAGAAGTTGACTTAAAGAAGCGGAATTGGAGAAGAAAAATAAAACAATGAAACGATCACTCCACCATTTTGTGAATACATTCACAAGTGTTGGTGTGAATAAATTCACACCTTAAAGCAACGATATCAAAGTGATAAGAAGAAGAAAAGAAAAAGAGGAAATAAAGAACTTTTATTGAGAACTAATGTGATTCAAATAACTTACATGAGAATGAAGAACGATTACAACATCAAATGGACAACAAAACATTACAATGAAACAAAGCATCCAAGATGATAAGAAAAATTTCCACAAGCAAATTATTGAGTGGGCCCAAATTGAAATTTTAAGTATGAATTGCACAATGATGGGAAATGAAGTTCAATTTCTGAATTGGACTAAAATTGATGTTTATGAAATTTTAAACACATTAATATTAAGATCTTAACAATGAATATTAGCCACTTTCAGTGACTAATCACACCCCCCAACTTGAGTTTTGCTAGTCCCGAGAAAAATAAATTACAAATATGAAATCCAAATCCCCTTTTCCAAAAACATTTAAATACACATTGCTCACCCAAATACCTCATACCAAAAAAATTATGGAACCCATAAAAATCATTTAAAACAAGCTAGGTCCATAAGCATATCCCAAGCCCAAGCCCATTCCTTTGTTCAAATTCATCGCCACATTTCATCCAATTTCAATTAAGCATGATAAAGTGTTGTGCATCACAAAAGATATGGGGCCCATTTTATTGTTCAAGGGGAAAAAATGGAAGTGCTAGGTGGGAATCACATTAAACCTTAATATGAGTATCCATTTTTTTTTGATTTTTATTTTTGATGATTTTTTTATCCACAATAGATATGAAAAGACTAACTCTGGGCAAGACAACTATGGAGTCACGATCCCCAAGTGTCGGAAGCCACACATATTTTCAATTTCATGCTCTACAATAGAGATATAAAGCCTAAATCTGGGCAAGACAACTATGGAGTCACGATCCCCAAGTGCCGGACGCCATGCATTTGGACAAAACATTGCTCTATGTGGTCATTTTTTTTTGTTTTTTTGTTTTTGTTTTTTTTTGTTTTTTTTGGATACTCAAATTAAACTAAAAGTGACCCCAGAACCCTATGCTATAATGAAAGGGACCCAAGAACTCAAATTTACACCCACGATATTGTAGACGTGCATTGTGTCATTTTTATTAAGAGGATGAAATTGTAAACATTGAAAAATCACATCGGACAACCGCACTTTCCAAAAACTATGCTCATGAACTTAAACTTGCCTTAAAATCAGAATCAAGGCATGCAAAATTTATTTGATATCCAATTTTAGAGTTTGCAATGTGTGTTTATCATGTTTATGGTTAATGTAATTTTTTTTTTCATGCATGTTTTTATTCACAAAATAAAAAAAAAATCATTTTTATCTCCCCTCAACTTAGAATGACACTGTTCCCAGTGTTTAAAGAAAAGAAAATCTAGAAGGGGGGTATGGGAGGATTTCAAAGAGTAAATGATAATCATTGAATGAAGTCACCTGGTGGTTGATGATGATAGCGCGTGCCACAGTCTTCCTTCACTCCTGGATTTGAGTCTCAGCGGCTTGGATGGTGGTGAACGGATTCTCTATATGACTTACGACATGTCCTTTTATTTTTTTTGACCTATAAAAACATAATAATAAACAAAACAAAATAAACTGATGATACATTGTCTTCTTTTTAGATTTATGGGTAAGGTATTACACAGAGATCACGCCACGTGACACGGATGAATATGGAGATCCCCTTTCATACCCATCCTTACTCATAAAAGAAGAACAGGTCAACAGTCTATGGTAATTTATTATATGAAAAATAAAATTCTTCAAAATTATTAAAAACATGAAAACCATGGGTTGCCTCCCATGCAGCGCTTTTTTTTAATGTCGTTAGCTCGACTTGAACCCCCTAACTTATCCAATTCCAACTTTCAAAATTTTAATGAACCCATCTTTCTCCACTTCAACAATATTGAGATTGATTGATTTTTTGAAATTTGTTTCGTATGAAATCATATTTTCTACAATGATTGGTAAAATCAAAGGAATATCTAAAATGGTTGATCGCGTTTTATCTGGAGTATTTCCTATGATTTCAAGGTTCATTCCTACATGGTGAGATTCTTGATGAAAATTGATGATAATTGAATGGTCTTGGTTATCATAAATAGAGGGATTATTGAGTAGGGAAGGAAGTATTAAAACATTGAGTTCAGTTTGATTGAATTTTACTAAAGAAGAATGATAATTTGAATCAAAAATTGTTTCTTCTTTAAAAACATTTGAAAGAATTGGTTCCTTTTGAAAAGATGATTCATCCACAAAATTTTCCATTTGAATTTTATGAGTGGTTATAGACACAATAATCATTATATATCCCAATAGTTCAATGATCGGTGATTCTAAATTTTTTTTATTGGAGCAATATTCCGAACACTCAATGCATGAAGACAAATTTTTTCCCTTGTGAATCCAAAAAATTAATTTCATCCTGATTTAAATACCCTTCAACATTTCTTTGATCTTGTTCAGTTATCCCATATCCAAAGGTTAGTTCTTTTTTCAATTCATGGGAGGTTTTTGGGATAAAAGATTAATCTATCAATGATGAGGAAAGAACATCTTGAGTGGGAACAGGTTCCTCAAAAGTCTTAAAGCTTTGTAATTCTAATCTGAAAGATGAAACTTATGAATTCATTTTATCCATTTGTTCACACAATTTTTCAAGAATTTTTTCAGGATTAGGGTTGATATATGTTTTTACATCATTGACTTCCTCATTATTTATCTTTTCAATCATTCTTGATAGGTATGGAAATTGATCTTTTAAACATTCGACATCCCATTGATTGTACATCTCATCTGGTGTGGTGTATTCAATTAAGGTCTGGTCAATGAAATTACCTATGTGAGGTGTTTCAAAATATTGATTTTCTAGTTGATTATAGCATTGATTTATGAAGGGGTATTTTGGAATATAATCCATTGGAATTGATTGAAAATTTGGATTTGGATTTTTTTTGGACACACGAAAACAGAAAGGGGAAAAGAAAAGAGAAATATAGGTGAGAAAAGAGAAGTTAGGTGAGAATAGAAGGTGGGTGTCTAAGAAAACTTACTTGGGTCCTCGGCAACGACGCCAAAATTTGGTTGCGCCCAAATTTACCCTACAGGTATGCGGTCGTTGTAGTACAGGTAGGGGTCGAATCCACAGGGACCGAAGAAGAAACCGAGAGACACTCTGATTTTGGAAAGATTTGGCTATGGAGTGGCCAACTATTTGGATTGATTTTATTTGAATAACTACTGATTTAATTTAAAGAAAATAAATTAAAACATACACTTACTTAGTCTAAAACAATTAATGGAGATGTGTTGATCCTAAGTTGTTACTAGGGTTAGATTGGATGTATTTATTATCTTATAACGTTCGTTTCACTAATTCAAGATGTATCCACAAAATGATATAATTACTCAACATCATTCACCAATTTAATCCCTACACAATTCCAAGTCTAATCACCAATGCACTTAGAGGATCAATTTAATGATCACTCCAAGGAATTGGATCGTACTAGCACTCGAAATGTGTTATTGTTAAAGTTGGCGAAGATGAAGAAGAAATTAATCATCAAATAGAAATCATAAATTAATGAAATGATTACAGAATTTTAGATCATAAAATAACATCCAATCTTCCCCATGCAACTCCCTAGGACCAACCCATAAGGGTTTAGCCCTCCATTTATGCTATTAAATAAATGGAAGCGAGAAGTCGACTTAAAGAAGCGGAATTGGAGAAGAAAAATAAAACAATGAAACGATCACTCCACCGTTGTGTGAATAAATTCACAAGTTCTAGTGTGAATAAATTCACACCTTAAAGCAACGGTATCAAAGTGATAAGAAGAAGAAAAGAAAAAGAGGAAATGAAGAACTTTTATTGAGAACTAATGTGATTCAAATAACTTACATGAGAATGAAGAACGATTACAACATCAAATTAACAGCAAAACATTACAATGAAACAAAGAATCCAAGATGATAAGAAAAATTTCCACAAGAAAATTATTGAGTGGGCCCAAATTGACATTTTAAGCATGAATTGCACAATGATGGGAAATAAAGTTCAATTTCTGAATTGGACTAAAATTGATGTTTATGAACTTTTAAACACATTAATATTAAGATCTTAACAATGAATATTAGCCACTTTCAGTGACTAATCAGCTGGCATGTCTGGACGTTGGAGCATTATTACCCCTAAATCCTCTCTTATTAGAGGGATTCTAGAGGGCACGGAATCTCGATGCATCTCACATTGATTTTGGGGTACTAATTTTGGAGGCATGTCTCTGATGTTTTTCTTAGCTTCCCATGTTTAACGTAGGGTATGCCGTGAGTTTAGCACCTAGGAGAGATATATCATATTGATTAGCACACTAATGAGAGTGGTTCATATTAGGACATCCCATGGGGTGAGAACTTGTAAGGTTTACTGGATGGATGGATCAGAACACCCAACGAGGGAGGAACCACGAGTGGTGTGTCTCACAAAGGGGAATATTTCACACCATGATGGATGATGCTGACATAACAAGGGATAGATCAGGGAGGAAAACACAAAAAAAGGACACTAATGTTTCCCCTTGGATGGGATTGAACCTCAGGGAGGCTTCCTACACACCTTGTTTAAAAGATAGGGATCAAAACCCGCAAAGGGATGATTTGGGGCTGACACATGGTTAGTTTTTTATAGTGCACATGGAGAAAAATATGTGACCTTACCGTGATAAGGGTAAATTGATGGGGAAGATAGTTTGGTATTACACATGGTTAGATACCCGTATGAATGGCATGAGTTCATCGAGATGTGGCGGTCTGGGTAAAATCAGGACGGATATGAACAAAGTGTCAAAGGGTGAATATGAATGAGATAGAATAGGTATGAAAATGGAGATGTTGGGATTGAAAATTGAGGAGGTTTAATACCTTTCCCTGTGGCCGAGAATCAAAGTACATGTTGATTTGGATGGGGAATAGAATTGGGGTGTATGAAAAGGACAATGACCCAGAGACATTATATGGATTACACATGGTTATCAGCCCACAAAAGGGGACATGTGGTTAGGGTTTATACATGTTTAGTGTCCGTTAGACATGCTAGGGATTACACATGGTTATCATCCCTAGGAGGGTTCATCCATAGAATGAAGCACCATAATTTACCATTTATTGGGATTGAACCTAAAAGTGGCTTCCTACATACCCGAAAGGGATCAAAACCTACATATTTCGAAGGGGATATATAGTTTAATGTCATGTGGGATGAAGGGGAACTGATGTGAAATGCATGTAATAGTTGGATTATGGGGAGTTAGGGGCTTTACCCTTGAAGAGGCTTCCACCGTACCCTATTTAGAAGGCAGGCATCAATGTACCCATAGTTTTGGTAGGGGTTCATGTGACTTACACATTGTTAGTGGCTCCAGGAAATGTTGGGGAATACGCATGGTTAGTGGCCCAAGGACATTCTGTGGATAATTCATGGTTAGTATCCCAAGGACATACTGGGGATTATGCATAGTTAGAGACCCAAGGAGGATGTCATGGTCACTGCTTAATCTAAGCCAACATGAGTCATGATAAATGTGCGAAACAATAGGTGACAACAAACATGACCATCGTGTCGTAAAAGGTGCAACCATAAGGGATGGTGTGGGGCTTATGTAAGGGTAGTAGCCCAAGGAGGTAGAGAGACTTACTCTAGGAGGGGTTTTCTAGGAGGATGTTCCTATGTACATGGAGGATATGGTTCTTTGTATAGGGAACACCATTTCAAGGTGTGTTAGGGATTACATAGAGACTGCCTGAGGCGCAGATAGAGAAAAATCCCAAAGGGAGAAAGGTAGGGTGCTGACAATAATTTTCCTTCTGGTCCTTATGGACTTGTTCAATATGTTGGAACTCACAATTTAATGTCATGTTTTTTGGAAGGGGATGCTTGATTTTTTAACATCCTGCAGCTCGAATAATGAGGACTCACTATTCATCCCTTTAAAATACTTAACTTGTACCGACCCACACTTGGGGAAGGGAAGGCACAAGAAAACCCATCGAGAATGATTTGGAGGAGTGTTCAATTAAGGGGCCCATATTAGCATGTCTTTGCGATGAAGAAATAACCGTTAGCATACCTATGCAAAGAAGCATAAGGTAGGGCAAAAAAACATGAAGCACCACTCGAGGAAGAATGAAATCACTTTGTACGAGCCTTATGGGATGCACGAGAGAGGGGTTCACGAAGCTAGAGGGCTTTCTAAGAGGGTATTTGTTAGGGAAAGGATCTTCACAAAGTAAGGGGGCTTCATGAAAGAAGAACTCCGTTGTAGTAGAGCTTTGTATTAGGAAAGATCTCTTTACTTGGAGAGTGCTTTGGGACGGCATAATGCTTTGCAGAGCCACAACCAAACTGAAGGGCCTCCATCCTTTATGAAGGAAGAAGTAATTTGCAAAGGGCATCCCTAAAATTAGGTCTATGAAGAACATAACAAAGAACTATTTGCGATGATCAAGTACCTGAGGCAATCCATTTTTCTCTCGATTTCATAATGATTGGGAGCTTCACCAAATGGGAGGTCAGTAGGTGAGAGGTCAAAGTGAAAATGGTTTAGAGGGGTGTGGAGGGGGGGGGGGGTGATCCTTATATTTATAGGAAATGAGGGGTTCAAAAATATTTTAGGAACTGGAGCAAACAATAAATAAGGAACCACAAATGAATTGACACTGCGAAGAAGAAAGCATTCTTCGAAGTTTGTCAGACTCACCAAGGTACCATCAAAGCGATGATCATGAGTCTTGGTGTGGAGAAAGAGTGACGCTGCATAGAATACAACCTTCGTTGGACATGAGAAGACACCATCACTAGTGCACACTGTCACGAAGGGAAATAACTCTTGGTGCTTGCTGTAAAGAAATAGTGATGCCGCAGAGTACCGAGGCGACGTTAGACTCCATCAGACTTGTGGAGACACCATCGACCTTCTTCATGGTTGTGTTGATGTGGGGCCTCTATAGGGTATCTTTGTAAAAAAAAGCTACTTTGATGATTTGTATGGATTCTAAGGCCATTTCAGGTCTGGATTAGCTTCGAATTAGTCGTGCATTTCTTCATGCCTTCACTAGCATGATTTTTGGCCCCAATAACAAGAAATATATTTCTCTCAAGCATGACTTAGCTCATTATTATGTTTCAAGTTATCATCTTTTCTAATGGTGTAAAATAATAAATTTACCATATAATATGACCCCAGAAATATTTTCTAGTGGTTCCATTGAACATGAGGCATGATGTTCACACATGGGTTAAGTTTTAGTGGATTTTTAACTGGTTTTATTTTGAGGGATTATTTAATATTTATTAAAATATAAATAATTTTCCTATGATCATTATTGTGGATATCTTCAAATCAAAATCATAGATATTTTTTCAATTTTTTGGATGTGTTCGAATAAAGGGTTATGGTTAGGAGAGGTGTAAACTTTAGTTGGGTTATAGGCCCAAGGATGATCTTGTCTCACATCTTTATTTAAAAATCTTGGAATGACTTATTTTATAGTTATAAAATCATCCTTACAATATCACTTTTTTGTTGGTGACTTATTTCTAAGACAAAAACCCCAATGTAAGTGAGGATATGAGAGAGGATATTCGATTTTTCAACAATGAGGAGGGATTGACATCAGATTCTATGTGGATTACCATGGTAGTGATAATCAAATTGCATGACATCAATTAAATTAATTGAATCTTCAACTTTTCACATAAATGTTGGGTATATTATTTTTGTTTCACTCTATTATTCTTGTTTATGTTAATTATAATTTTTCTATATAATTTTTGATAATGGTTGATCTTCATGACTTATTTTAACAGTGATAAATTATTTTAAACCATCTCAATCCGCATAGAATTTTTCTTATTTATTTGAATTCAATGATGAACTAATAATTAATGATTTCTCAATTACGGAATCATAAAAACCAATAGCCCTTTTACATACCTTATTTTTATTCTTTATGACCTTATTATAATTTTTTGGGATCTCTATTAAGCTTCAAAATAGATAGACCAAATGATGGTGGGACATTGTAAAAAAGGGTGATAACGGTTTTAGATAGGTATGATCATTATGTTATGGGTGGTGACTGATAGAGGGTAGCCCATAGATTGATTGTTGTGGGTCGGTATTGATAAAGAAGATAATGGTGGATCGAGTGCAATAAGCTTTAGGCATGATTCTAGATGATTTTGATAGATCAACATCACACTGGTGCAATGATGATGGTTCAAGCACTGAGAAGGACCCTCAGTGGTGTTTGGATGTGGTAGGAAAAGCGATTTGTGTGATTGAAAATGAATCTAGAAATGATCGAGAAATTAAGAGAGAAGTTGGATATAAGGAAAATCCAACTAAATGACATGTATTTCAAGAATTTTATCCCATATAGAATAATATAATTGAAACCTAGGTTTTCTTAAGTTATAAATATCACATGGTGTGTCTACCAAATGAATTCTTTGTGTTCCACATCCTAGTGGAAATTAATGTGGGCATAGATAAACATTACATTAGATGTGACCACTTGTCACATGTCCTATTCTAAAGAACCACATGAATCATGTAATACCATGTTATATACTTAACCAACCCCCTATCCGCATACACCATTAGGGAATTTGGGAACACCATGTAGGTCTAGACAGGTTCTCCATGGAAGTACATGGAGTGTAGTTGGAGACCACACACCATTTCTATAGAGACATGAATCAGATACTAGAAAATTGAATATCTACTGAACCTCACAATCAATTTATGGTGAAATGGAATTTCATGTATATCAGGATGACTCAACCTAGAATATTCTAGAGATATATGTAGTGGAAAATAGTGTTTCCCATATATTATGTACCCTCTTGGGAACATCGTGTAATTAGACTCCCACATGACTGTTGACGCTCCTTTCGTCACAGAATCTAAAGATCGGAAAAGGGAATATCTCAGCTGAAAGTGATTCATCCTTTGAAGAAAACATGAAAAATCGACAAAGGCATGAACAAAGGATCAACAGCAAATCCACCGCGCAAGTTATACCACTGCCGCGCAAGTATGCTTGCGCGGCTACCTTGGTCGCGCAGGTGACTTGCGCGACCTAAATGGTAACCGCCCGGTAACCGCCCTGGGTCGTCTTTTGCCTATAAATAGACCCTGTGGGCCCCCCATTCGAGAGGATCTTTTTCCAGAAACTCGGATTGAAGCTCCCGACGCCCAAGTCTCTTCTCAAAGCTTCCGGAACACTTCTAAGGTAATTTCTTACCTAGAACGGAAGATCTAAAGAGAAGAAGGAAGGCCTAAGTGTTGAAACTTATCAAACACTTGCGCGCCGACTTATTTCCTTCAATATAACTTGCGCGTTTCTTTTTTGGAAGAACCTCAAGGGTATTCTAAAGGGTTTTATCAAGAGTCACTCAAGTATTTCAATTCCGATTGAAAATCGCGCAAGTACACCATGTGTCGCGCAAGTATACTTGCGCGACCAATACTTGCGCGCCGCCGCAGGACTTGCGCGATTTTCAAGACTTGCGTGCCCCTATCTTTTTGGGTGCCCATCTTGCCCATTTTTTACCCCTCTTAAGCCATTTCACCTTTTCCTTTTCAAGATTCAATCTTCAAGACATTCTTCCAAGCCATTTATGGCATGATTTCTTGATTTGACTTTCTTATCTGAAAGGAATTCTATGGAATCTCTCTCAAAAGTCTAGTGATTTAAATATCCTTATGTCACTAAAATATGGAGAGTTCATTCATTCAACCTCATCCTTTAAGATGAGAGAATCTTAACCCGGGTCTCCTTTTCCGGAATAATCCCCAGTTATAAAACCTTTAATCTGGGCATCTTTCTTAAGAATAAGCCCCAACCTCAAATATGGGCATCCTCCTCAGGAGTAAGCCCCAAACCTTAATCCCTAACCTGGGTCTCCTTTTTCAGGAATAAGACTCAGTCATAACTTTGGGTCTCCTTTTCAGGAATAAAACCCAATCATAAGTCCCCTCCTAACTTGGGCATCCTCCTTAAGAGTAAGCCCCAAGATTAGAGTATTCAAAATCTCCATGAAGCACATATAACTTTATGGACCCTGTTCATGGATTTTCTCCCTAAAAGTAGATCCTAAACCTTCATCTATCTGGGCAGTCATCCATACATAAGCCCCAAACAAATTCTTATGATTGCATCTTTCATGGCACAATTGTCTAAATTTTACTAATACCTCTTGTTTCTCACACCGAGCATGACTCACGTGAGCTTAGAGTGTAAAAGTAATTATGACATTCATTTTTTTGAGCCATCAATCATAAACATCATACTCCATTACTCGAAATACATGGGTTCTGATTCCTTTTCCAAAACAAAGGATACGTAGGTAGCCCATTTATGGGTTCGATCCCAACTTTGAAATAATCTTTGTCCTTCTGAATGATGATAAACTTAAAGTGCCCCACTAAGTGGCTTTAAAACCACCCTGGTCATCATAATGACCAAGAGACTTTTATATAAATGTTTTGAAGGATACCATTGACCAAGAATCTCTAAACAGATATAGATGATTATCTATTGATGAAGAACCTCGAATACATATAAAAGATTCTCTAAATTTCTGCCATATTTAATCATTGATTGTTAAAACTAAAGGAAAGCACATTTTATACTTGGTAATGTAATAAGGATTCACGAACATAACTTAAATCTATAAAGAGAGTCCCGGAGTAGACAATAATTCCCCTCAAAAAGGTGTGATGAGTCCGACCTCCCATCCTCTCGACCAATGCAAATTCCTAAGCCTCATTAGTCCACAAGCCAATGAGCGCCTGCCTTTGGAAAGTAGGTCCAAACGGATGTGGAATTATTGGATGTTTCCGGTTCTACGAACAAACCCGTTAGAAACCGATCGGAACGTTTGAATCTCCCGTCCAGGAGGTCATCCCCGGTTTCCGTGCGAAACAAAAATGGTGAACCCCACGTGAATCCTTAACCAAGTGAAAGTGATGTTCTTCTTATTTGTTAAAGCCCCTTGGGCCAACAAAGCAATCATTGACATGTGCTCATCCAAAAGATGCAGTGGCTGGATTCATCTTGATTATGTCTGTTACATGGAACAGGCACTCTTTTCTCAAAGATCTTCTGCAAAATGGCTTTCCTTAAATTCACCCCTGTGAATAATGCTGCTGTAAACACCTCTACTGTGAAGTCTGCTACTGTGAAAACCAATGCTGCTATTCCTGCTGGAACGTCATCCGCTCTGAGGATGACATCACCAACTCAGCGTCTTCAACTCTGTGTTTCTAATGCACTGGTTAAGGAGTACCGTCGCAACGGTACTATCCCAACTCTGGAGGCCTCTCGTCAAGCCCTCCAAGTTAACAACTCTACCTGGTCGTCCGGACAACGGCGGCCAGCAATCAAGAAGTAGGCGGTGCTGACTACCGTCTCCAACCGTTTCAGGTCGTTATCCCCGGAACGCAATTTCCATTCACTCCCTTACTCTGAGGAAGTGAATGAGAAGGTCCCGCAGGACCTTAATTCAAAAAGACAGGAGTCCTTCTCAAGGGCTCCCATCAACAATCGCCGCCAGACTCATGCGGTAGTGCGCCCTCAACAAGATGAGGATACCGACTCCAGGCATTCAGCTCAGGTTCCTCGAACCCGAGCAGGCAAGATGAACTGTCAGAGACGGAATCCGGTTAACAATAGGCAGGTTGTCATCCCTGCCATCTCCGGAGAAGTCCACCAACCTAACTTGGTGGCAAACAACGAGCAGACATACACACCTGCCCGTTTTAATTCAGATGTCCAGCAGACTCATCTGGCAGCATCAAGCCGATCCTGCCAGGCAATTCCGGCGTAGTACCATAGGCAGGAACATACACCTGCTTATACATCACCAGTTAGTCAGCAAGCTCGTCTGACTACATATGATGGATCTTGTCAACCGCGTTTGGCGAAGTGTAATCAGCAGGCACATACACCTGCTAATACTAATCATGCCTACCAACAGTCTCGCTTGGTAGCACCCGGAGAAGTCAGTCGGAAAGTCCCGACGACAAACAGGGGGCATACTCAACTCTCTGCCTCCACACTTGAGTACTGTCAGGATTCACTGACAGGAAAAGGAGGACAGGAGCAGGCACATACACCTACTCCAAGCCCGGAATGGACGTATATCCCCGTTCTGGCGGCTGAAGTCACCAAACATATTTTGTCAATGGTGAAAGAGCAGAAGCAAATTCCTGCTCATATTCTGGATGCTTGCCAGGATATCATAACAGCTTCAGCATCATTTTAGGGACAGATACATAAATCTATCCCTAGCAATGGAGTGACACATCAACGATTCACTCCGGAACAGACACACACATCTGTTCCAGTCCAAGAGGGTTATGGGGCATACTCCCCCATATCATACGGACAACCAAGTCAGACACATACACCTGATTTGAGTGGAGATCGTCAGCCTAACCTGACCATCTTTCCTGATCCGGAACATACACCTGCTCAGAGCAATCACTTTCATCATCAAGTGGTTTCTAAAGCGAGTAAGAAGGCATCTAAGAAAAAGATCCGCCCAGCACAGTCAGGAGATCAAAGGCCAATCTGCAACAAGGCCTTGCTCGATGCTGGAGTTCTTGAAGCCCTCAGACATTTATCTGTCGGAATTCAAGATTCTACTCCCTCAGTTCCCAATAACTGGAACATTAATTCTGAAGGTCTTCAACAGACACTTCCTCATGACGACTTGCTTCCTGAAAATTCGGTCAATCTTGAAGTTTCTTCTTCAGATGAGAGCCACAGGAACCCTCTGTGTGGTTAGAAGGCCAAGGAGCAAGAGATTTCATCTTTTGCTGTAACCCATCATGACGGTCCTCCTCATGGTGATGAACTTCGCTGCGAAAGTCCTCTCCGCAGTAGTGATTCACGTTGTCTCGAAAATTTTTCAGAAGGCAATGGAGTGACGAGAAAGCCCTCCTATCTCGAGGCACTTGCAAATGTAAAACCAGTCATGTCTGATGCTTTACTATCGGCAGGTGAAACTCTTTCTCCATCAGAAGATAGCCCGGGGTTCAGGTTATTCTCCGAACCATCCCTGGGTCATTCATCTTCCAGCATGAATAGTGATTTCTCTACCAATCTTGTTGAATCCGATGAAGCAACAAGGAAACACCAACTCTGATCCAAACAGGTAGAAGAATCTTCATTTAATGATAAAGAGGAAATGCTGAACATGAGGAAAAAACTGGCAAAAGGTGAAGTACCAGTCATGTTTTGGCCTTTGGCTGACTCCCAGTACGACATTCCAAAGATGTTGACGGATGATGGAATCCATGATATTCGTCTCAACATATGGAAAACTCTTTGTCAATTAAAGAAGAAGGTATTATCTTACGATGAATATGAAAATCATCTTAAGATAATAGAAGGGTTACAATGCCAGATTGATTTGGCATCTCTATCAGTCTCTCGGTATCCGAAGGCTGAAAAGCAACAGAGAACCCTTCAACGTTCATGCCTTGGCGCACTAAGAAGATTGCGTCAGTTAATTAACAATGCTCCATCTGATGTTCATATCAGAGGATGGGGTGTTCACGGAGCACTACATTTCACAGTGCTTTCCGGTCAGCAAAGCCCGCCGAAAATGGTCTCATGCAATGTTATTGCCCATGGCCGGCCACAGTCAATGGGCTTTGTTCATAATCAAAAGCTTGCTCAAGAACAAGCTTCAACTAGTTCCTCTCAAAATAAAGTATATAGAGAACAGGTTGTTGAATTGCTCCTACATCAAGCAGGCGAGAATATTGCACAAGCCTCTCGTCTGGAGCAAACACGTCATCAAATGACAGAAGTTTCGGAAATCATCCAACGGTATGTTGAACCAGGTGATAAAAGTGGATACAGGTTAATGCATCCAGCTAATTTCCGAACTAAGATTCGCAAGATCAAGAGAGATTTTAAGAAGATCTCAGACATAGCATGTCAAGAGACACCCCAGCTTTCTAGACTGGGGACTTCTCTAACCCAACCCTCAAAGTCAACGAATGGGATTCGAGGAGTTGAGCGGAAGCAGCAGGAACATCCCCAGTCCACCAGACTGGGGACTTTTTCAAATCTTCAATACTTCCCTCAGAGAAAGTCAGTATTCTCTCGATTAGGGAATAAGCCTCAAGAGGAACAAAGAGCCAAGCTGTCAGGAGATTCTTTCCAAGTGACGGTTCTCCAAGAAATTCCTGAGGGATCAAGTCAACGGAATGCCATGTCTCATCATGGACATAGAAGGAGACAATATCACAGAAATGCTGATAGAAAGGATTCCATGCAATATGCATCTATTAATGTCATCAATGCCGTTGCTGCTGATTCACCAGATGAGGCTCAATCAGAGGGATCAAACGAAGAGGTTCCTGCTCAAGAAGTCGCGCACACAGACCTAAATGAAGAAGGTGTGCGCACACGTAATCAAAGACTTACCCAAAATCTGGGTATTTCTTAAAGTAACCCACTTCCCCCTCTCTGAAAAGGATCCAATAAGGGGAAAGGAATGAATCAGGTTACTTCTCACCCTTCCTCTGAAGGAGGTCAATCGCTCTCATTAGAGCAAAGGTTTGCACAATAGGAGGAAGAAATGAAAAAATTAAGAAGGTTGAATGCAGAACTACTTCAGATTAGTCTTCTTCTTAAGAATGCTGAAGTCCGACAGCCGAAGGAATTTGTTGTAACTACTGAGATGGATCAAGAATATCCTCCTTTATCAGTACACCCACAGAGGTCTAATCCTACGGGTCAAACGCAACAACGGTTGGAAGCACTACCATCAGTTGCAGCACCAACCACCATGTCTGTCCAAGCTCCATTCATTGCACCTACCCAAAACCAAGTTCAACCTGACGTTTCTCAAAAGTTAATAACTACTATTGAGTCATTAACAGCTCGGTTAGAAACTATGGAAGGGAAACGAGCTCAAGTTCAACCTGAAAAGAAAGTTTACCCTGAATGGGTAGATTCAATTTCTCCTCCATCCAGTTTTGGAAACCCTATTTTCCCTACTTTCAATGGATCAGGCGACCCTGAACAACATTTGACGCATTACGTGTCTTGTTGTGATCCTATGATGGGAACTGCAGAGCAGCAAGAAGCAGTGAAACTCAGATGCTTCGTGCGAACCTTGCAAGGACCAGCTTTTGTCTGGTATACAAGCTTGAAATCCCGGTCAGTCATCGGATGCGAGGATCTTCGTCAAAAATTCCTTCTTCAGTTTAGCTCAACTTTTCCAAAAACGACAGTTTTCGATCCTACAAACTGCAAGCAAAGGGAGAATGAAAGAGTCTCTGATTTCATTGCTCGTTGGAAGGGATTAACGTATTCCTTGAGTTTATCACTCCCTCAGGAGGAATTGTTGCCAATCGGTGTGGCGAATTTGCATGAAGAATTACGCACGCCATTGATCCCTGTGAAATACACACGAGGGTTTCGAGACCTTACTTCAATCGCTCAACAGATTGAAGATTCCCTTATACAGGCTAAGGTTAAATCTCGTGTAATTCCATCAGCTCCAGGAAGAAGAATGGTTAAAGAAGAAACTGCTACAGTTATGCTTAAACAGGCACCTGTACCTATTTCTACTTCAAAACCTTCATCTTCTCGAAGGGCTCCACCTCCTGAACGCCAACAACAAAGGCTGTTTCGTCCAAATGATCAAAAAGATCAACGACGAAAACAATTTGAGGATATGAAGAGTAAAACATACTCTTTCCGAAGTGAGCAAGTTCCTGGTTACTTCATTTCAGCCCTGGAAAATAATTTGGTTCAATTACCAGTGCCGAAGAGGCCAAACAAGGAAGGAGATGAAGACCGTCCCAATTATTGTCCCTTTCATCAAATGTTGGGGAATCCCATCCAGGAGTGTTTTGTCTTTAAAGACCTCCTGCAAAAGATGGTCGACTTGGGACAAGTCAAATTGAAGGGTTCTTCAGCTCATGTAGCGTGTATTACCGCTACAGATCCAGAAGAAGGAGGCGAGTGGCAGGAAGTCAAAAGCAAAACTGCGAAAAAATATGATGATTGGATGGTCAGAAAGACAATCAATCGGACCCATTCCATTTTGCGAACACAATTGAAGAAGCCCAATTGTGTCTCCTACAAAAGCTGCAGTAAAGCCTCCATCAAAAGACAAATCCTCAAAAGGGCAGCGCAATTCAAAGAAGAAAGAGGAATCAGGAGAAGATGAGTATGCATCAAAGCCTAAATTGTCTTTGACTCTAGAGATTTCATGCCATCTACTTCAAAGCAACAGGCACCGTCCCACTAAACGGCACAGCCTAAACAGGCTAACCTGGCAGAGTCTTTATCAAAAGAAGAGTTAATCTTTGGTTCTGTTAATATGATTCAATTAACAGATTCATATTCCAGTCTTGATGAGCTGAATTCCCTGTATCAAATAAGGGAACCCGAGGAAGTTCTAGATGTTCAGGATATAGGGGAAGACGTGGATCTTTCCGAAGCCACTACTCTAATTACTACCCCTGCTAGCACTGTATATGCAGCAGAAATCGTGGTAGAGCCCTTCAGCGAGCTCAAAAAGAACAAGCAAGTTCTTCTGCCAATGGCCAACTCAGTTTCGGCATAGTTAATTTGGAAGACCGATTAAAAGTTCCATCTTCTTTATCTCAGCAAGTAAATGGATCTAATCAGTCTAATTTTCCAAAACCAAGGATGTTGCCAACTTCAATACAAGATGCATCAGCTTCCAAAGCATCTGCTTCCAAAGTACCTGCTAAACCGCATATTCCTATTGGGAAACGCAGACCTCTAGATCAAAAGTATGATATATGAAACACTTGGCCCAAGTACCAGCCAAGTTATCGATTTTGGATGCTTTAAATCTGTCAAGAGATCTTCGGGAAGCACTCATCGAAGCTTTGTCAAGTCCTCAGGAGTTTGAAACTGAAATTGTTGCAGCTGAAATCTATCACATAGAGAATAATCCTGCGGAATGCCATGCAGTGATATCTTTTACTGATAAGATGAAGATGATGTTGTGCACGGGCACATAAAACCTTTTGTACTTATCTGGAAAAGTCAATGGTATAGATGTTCGAAGAGCTTTCATTGACAATGGTTCAGGAGTCAACCTCATGCCCATTCGCACACTTCGTCGATTGGGCCTCACAGAATCTGATTTATCTCCTTCTACCATGATGTTGCAAGGATATGATAAAAATGAACCAAGAACCACTGGGAGAAGTTACGCTCAGAACTCAGTTTGGGAGATCTTGTTTCCAATTCGGATTTCATGATTGTTGATCAAGACTCTGCTTTCAATATCTTTCTTGGAAGACCCTGGCTACATCAGCATGCAGCTATTCCGTCATCATACCATCAATGTCTCAAATACTATTTCGATGGTCAAGTTGGAACATTGTATGGTGATAAGGCCCCGTTCAAGACATGTGAGTCTCAATACATTGAGGCGTAATTTTATCACGTGAAGGAAGAGAAAAATCTACAATGAAGGAAATTACCAAAGTTAATGCTCCGTATGGTTTGGAAAAAATTCCAATAAATCCATTTTCACATGTGAGTATAGATTATGTGTTACCTATAAGTCAAATTGACAAAATAGGCCCAAATCAAAATACTCTTATGGAAAGATCCATAATGTCAATTACGGCAATCGAGCCAGACAACATGGGAGAAATTGGTAACTTACCAAGCAGTGATGAAAGCATAAGTGGTGACGTTTTCATTTCGTCTGCTGAAATCCAACAAGTCTATACTTCGCTAATCAGGCCAGAAGATGTTATAGCAACACCAGAGGTGAATATTGATGTCGATTCTCAATCCATCATCTCCTCTTTATTTCCCAAAGAAGACCCTTTATCATCAATAGGGTCGGAAATGGAAGCTTCTTCTTCAAAATGTGAAAATTTTGACATTTCTTATGATCATGAGAATTTCGTTTTTTCATCTACTTTGCAAGTAGAAATGGAAGAAATAACGCATGATGAAGAGGAAGAGGAAGATCTCAAAGATGCTCCTCCAGCATTTGAAGAGGGTATCTCTACCACTGTGGATGAACTCAGAGAAGTAAATCTGGGTACAGAGAAAGATCCACGCCCCACTTTAATTTGTGCGGCCATGACCCTTGAAGAGAAAGAGATGTATATTTCTTTTTTAAAGCAAAATAAAGATATTTTTGCTTGGAATTATACATAGATGCCTGGCCTTGATCCTGATGTTGCCACCCATCATTTGGGTTTTCCAAAAGAACATCGAGGATTCAAGCAAGCTGCGAGAAGAACACACCCAACCTATGCTGCCAAAATCGAGGCTGAAGTGGATAAGCTTATCGAAGCTAACTTCGTCAGAGAAGTTCAATATCCCAAGTGGTTGGCTAATATTGTCCCTATAAAGAAGAAGAACGGACAAATTAGGGTTTGCATCGATTTCAGAGATCTTAATCGGTATTGTCCTAAAGATGATTTCCCAGTTCCGATTACAGAACTCTTAATTGATGCGACGGCTGGCTATGAAGTACTTTCTTTCATGGATGGATATTCTGGATATAATCAGATCCGAATGGCCCCAGAAGATGAGGAATATACAGCCTTCAGAGCTCCTCAAGGTGTGTTTTGTTACCGGGTGATGCCCTTTGGTTTAAAGAATGCAGGTGCAACATATCAACGCGCCATGCATCGTATCTTCAAACCTTTTCTAGGGAAATTTGTTGAATGCTATGTAGATGATCTGGTGGTTAAATCCAAACAACGTTTTGATCACTTGGCTGATTTGGAAGTCGTATTCCACAAGCTTCGACAACCTAATTTGAAGATGAACCCCTTAAAATGTGCTTTTGGGGTAACCTCAGGAAAATTCCACGGCTTTGTTGTACGCCATCGTGGTATTGAAGTCGATCCTGAAAAGACCAAATCAATCCTTGGTATGTCACCTCCTTAGAATTTGAAAGAATTAAGAGGACTTCAAGGAAACTTAGCCTATATTCGGCGTTTCATCGCCAATTTGGCAGGCAAAAGTTTACCCTTTACCAAATTATTGAAGAAAGGAGTCACTTACCAGTGGACTGAAGAATGTCAAGAAGCATTTGATGTTCTCAAGAAATACCTCTTAAGTCCACCAGTACTCATGCCACCTGTTGAGGGTAGGCCTCTTATCCTCTATGTGACAGCTTTAGAGCGATCATTGGGTGCCTTTCTCGCTCAAAAGAATGATGCTGGGAATGAAAATAGTCTCTACTATCTTAGTAGAACTATGCTTGAAGCAGAAACCCGGTATTCGAGTATTGAAAAGTGTTGCCTAGCATTAATCTTTGCAGTTCAGAAACTGAGACACTACCTGCAACATCACGAGGTCCAATTGGTATCTCGTAATAATCCACTCAAATTCATCCTTAGTCGTCCAATGCTTACAGGACGTCTGGCAAGGTGGGCGGTTATTCTACAGCAGTTCGACATCCAGTATGTGTCTCAAAAGGCAATTAAGGGCCAAGCTCTGGCTGATTTCCTGGCTGAACATCCTTCAGTGGAAGACACATATTTAGATATCGAACTCCCTGATGAGGAAGTTTTCTCTATTCAAGAGAGTCCTCAAATATGGGAAATGTATTTTGATGGTGCTTCTAGAAGTCCAACAGGGAAGAAAATGGAAAATCCTAAATTCAACAAAGTTGGTTTAGGAATTGTGCTCATTTCTCCAGATCTGGCAGTGTTACCTTATTCCTTTTTGTTGTGGGAAGGTGGTACCAATAATGAAGCTGAATACCAAGCTCTCATTACAGGCTTGGAGTTAGCACTTCAAGCACAAGTGAATCACTTAAAGGTGAAAGGTGATTCAGACCTTGTAATCAAACAAGTCAATGGGGATTATGCCATCAGAAAAGAAGAATTAATCCCTTTGTATGATTACGTCAGAGAGTTAATATCGGAATTCCCTTCAGAACCGACATTTTCTTATGTCCCAAGATCACAAAATGCTCAAGCTGATGCACTGGCTAATATAGCCACAACTTTAGCAAATCCAAATCGGGACGAGACAACCATCTGTATTGCCCACCGTCGTGCAATTTCACCTTATGTTCAAGTCAGAACAGAGGAAATTAATGAAATTAGTCCCATTCCTGAACCGTATGGTCATACTACAGGATGGATGTCACCTATCAAGGAATACCTTCAAAATGGAACACTTCCACCTGATAGAGCCGAGAAAGAACAAATTCGGCGACGTGTGGTCAATTTTACTCTTTATGATGGTCCAAACCACCTCGAGAAAATTCTCTACAAACGTGGTTTTGATGGAGTTCTCTTCAGATGTATTGATGGTGAAGAGACAATGGCTGTCATAAAAGAAGTGCATGCAGGAGTCTGTGGTGCCCACCAGTCTGGACATAGACTGTCTGATCAAATTCGAAGGCTTGGATACTTCTGGCCTTCAATGATACAAGATTGTGTTAATTTCACAAAGAAGTGTCATTCATGCCAAGTATATGCCAACATCATTCATCAACCTCCAGAGTTGCTTCATACAGCTAAATACTCATGGCCTTTTTCCACACGGGGAATGGATGTGGTGGGACCTTACCCTTCAGGAACGGCCAAGCAGTTTAAGTACATTCTTACTGCTACTGATTTCTTTTCCAAATGGGCAGAGGCAGTACCTCTCAAAGAAGTCAGTTCTAAATGCATTGTTAGCTTCATCAAGTCTAACATCATTACTAGATTTGGTGTCCCTCATACCATATTGACGGACAACGGCACCAACTTCTGTTCTTCTGAGGTAAAGAAATTTTATCAAGAATACAACATTAAGTCCAACCATTCATCTCGATATCATGCAGCGGCTAATGGCCAGATAGAGGCCTTCAACAAGACTATTTCAAACATACTGCAAAAGATGGTGGATAAAGATAAGAGGTCATGGCCTGATAAACTCTTTCATGCTTTATGGGATTATCGGACTACCACTCGCAATGCAACACGGTCTACTCCATATTCATTGGTATATGGAACAGAAGCAGTCTTGCCAATTGAAGTTCAATTGCCCTCACTCAGAATAGCCATTTGTGATCAGTTATCAACAGATGAGCCATCCCAAAAGCGGTTGAATGAATTGGAACAGTTAGATGAGAAAAGATTGTGCACTTTGCACCACTTGGAAATCTATCAGAATCGGATAGCACGAGCTTTTAACAAAAAATTTCGTCTTCGTTCATTCATTCAGGGAGAATTGGTATTGGTTCTCAGAGCACCAATGATACCAGGAAAGAAGCCTCCCAAACTTGAACCAAAATGGGAAGGACCTTATTCAATACATAAGGTCTACTCCAATGGAGCGTATTCTCTGATCTCAATGGATGGAGAACACATCACGACTCCAACTAATGCCAGATTTCTGAAGAAGTATTTTGTATAAACACAAAATATTGTTCCCAGAACCAAGACTCTTACAATTGGTTCATACAGCAACGGTCCAGTATGACCTTAAACTGCAACTTCGTCCAACATGACGTTAAACTGTGTCACCTTCAATGTTCGAGATGACATTAAACTATATTTTGTCTGAGATGACATTAAACTATATTGTGTCCTAGCAACATGACATTAAACTGTGTGGCACCAGTTCGTCCTTGCTATATGACGTTAAACTATACAGCAATGGTCCAGTATGACTTTAAACTGCAGCTTCGTCCCACACGACATTAAATGGTGAAAAAGTTCCCTAAACCGTCCAGCATGACCTTAAACTGCATCATCCCTGGTCCATGTATATGACCATAAACTATTTGCAAATCCCTTATGTCCAGCAAGACGTTAAACTGTGATGTCCTAAATTACATAACGCTAAACTGTATAAAAGTCCCTCACGTCTGGAAAGACGTTAAACTATATAATCTCAAAAGTCCAGTATGACATTAAACTACACCATTCACGGTCCATGCATATGACCTTAAACTATTTCGCACCTTCGTCCGACATGACGTTAAAATGGTACACTCTTTTGTCCTAACTGCATGACATTAAACTGCACAGTCCCCCTTTCGTCCAATATGACGTTAAACTATTTTATCCCCATCGTCCTAACTACATGACGCTAAACTGTACAGAAAATCCTTGATATGTCCTACATGACATTAAATTGTATTTTGTCCCTGCTACATGACACTAAACTGTGCAGCACCAATAGTCCTAACTGCAAAACTTTAAACTGCATAGTCCCCTTTTTATGTCCTACATGACATTAAACTGTACATCGTTAAGGTTGTTATTACCTCTTGTTTCTCACACCGAGTATGAATCACGTGAGCTTAGAGCGAACATCAACCATAACACTCCCTTTGGGCCACTAACCATGTGTAAGTCCCAACAATATTTTTTATTAGATCATTGTCCTCAAGAACAACTTGATCATTGATTCATTCTTTAATTGAACTACACGGACTTTGATCCTTGCCCTCCAGGCTGGGTATGTAGGCAACCTCCCAGGGTTCAAGCCCAAAAACAATCTCTTCACATCGGTTCACCACAACCTCATATGATGTTGATTTGTGAAACCGCCCCTGGAATCAATATCTTTACATAGATTCACTTTCGTCCTTGTTATATGACATTACACTATACAACACTTTTGTCTGGTACGACAATAAACTACAATATTCTTTGATTTCCTCATTTGAGAGAGAACTATTATTGACATTGATTTTTCAATCATGGTTTTCATTTTCAAAAGACTACGTGCATACATGGTAATGCCTGAACTTTTTATCTCAGGTTAAACCATCATTGCACTAAATTCCCCTTTCACCCTTCACATGTATGAACCAAATTTGTACAATGGGTAGTTCTAGAACTACGTGGACTTGATTCCCATCCTTATGGGATACGTAGGAACATTCAAGTATCCCTCGAATCCAGTCCCAAGTCTTTTGGGCCTAACCCCAAATTTCACTTTCAGTCCCTTGGCTGAAAAGTCCTCATGAAAACACACACTGTGTATTCATTATTATGGTCCGAATTCTATGACCCTAAACTAAGATCACTCATACTTTCGTCCTGCACGACGTTAAACTGCATTTCAAGAACTACGTATGGCTTGATTCTCATTCTTATGAGATACGTAGTGAAGTCCAAGTTTCAATTCAGGACCCAGCCACAACAAGATTATGGTTTTCATTGACCTATGTATCTCTATATACATTGGACAATACCCATCTTTATGTGTTATAATCCTAACCTTAAATATTTTCAGATCTTCATAACCCTTTTCATAACTTCTAGTCACAAAAATGTCAAACTTCTGAGAATTCTTTTGCCTGACTATGCAGCACGTGCCCATAGGTGGCCTTGCATAAACAGTCCACATAACAGACTTGTCAGCCAAAAGATGCTATTCATTTGACCATGCAGCCAATGCCCATTGGTGGCCCTGCATATTTCAACCCCCTAACGGGTTTTGTTAAATAATAGTAACTTCATTCTTGGGAAGAATGCCTCTTTTGTCCTTATTTGTCTTAAACGACAATATGAAGGGATCCGCAAAAAAATAGCCATCCTTAACATATTTGTCCCATATCCTTTTTCATGATCTGAAAGTATTCAAGTCTATGGTTTATTCTTCTTCCCTACGTTTGGGTCAGACCTTCGTAGGAGTGATATTCATCCAGTTCTTCAATATTCTTGTTTGGAAATATCTTCTCCATATTCAAGTACCTCTTTCCATACAACAAACTCTATACTTTAGAAAATTTGAATCTCCATAAACTTTCACTGGCTTTTATCACTAGGAAAGTAAATTTCTGGGAGTTCTTTTGCCTGACTATGCAGTACGTGCCCATAGGTGGCCTTGCATAAACAGTCCACATAACAGACTTGTCAGCCAAAAGATACTATTTATTTGACCATGCAGCCAATGCCCATAGGTGGCCCTGCATATTTCAACCCCCTAACGGGTTTTGTTAAATAATAGTAACTTCATTCTTGGAAACTACTTCTTCTAATGACTTTTAGCTCTTTTTCATATCATTCCTCAGATTCAAATATTCTTAAGCCATAGTTTACATTTTTCCCCTCATACTTGAGTATGGTAATATGTTTTCAGATAAATTTTCAAGGAATTGAATCCATTTTTTCCATTTTCGGTCAAAGCTATTTCGACCTTAAACCTTATCCCCTTTATGTCCGGTGTGCATGACTTTAAACTGCCCACACAAAAGACAAAGGAACTCTGAATAAAAGTCAAGTTCCAGCTCACTAAATATAAATTTTTTTGTATGATTTAGGTAATATTGAGCAGTTAAAAGATTCAAAGTTTGTAGGGTTATTTGTAATAATCCTATTAAAAATAAAACTATGCTTACTAGGCCCATTGGCTTAAGTAAAATTGAAGCAGGTAATGAAAGAATGCAGGTACAAATGATTGAAGACAAAAGTGTTTTTCATTGATACACAGTAGATAGAAAGACATCCACAGACTGGAGTCTCTTCTCTTTTTCAAGAATTACAGAAGATTGTCAACATAAGTCTTCATTTGATGTATAGCATCCTGAACCTTATCAGCAGTTACTTGAAGCTCGTGCACTTGACCAGCTTCACTCTTTTCAGCTTGCTGAAGTGCCTTCTTAGCATCTGCAATGGATTTCATGCCATTCATATGAGTTTCATCCAATGATTTATTAAGCTGATCAAGTTCCCCAGTAACAGCATCTAACTGTTGCTGGAGTTGCACCTGCTGGACGACCTTTTCTTTGATTTTTTGCTTCAGATCCTTCATCTTGACAGCATAATCAGCTTCAGCCTGGGATATCGCAGCCTCAAATTCGCCTATGTTGACTGACAATTTCACTCTGGTCAAATCTTCGTGACTTGTCTGCACTTGCTCCCTCCTGAAAATGATCTGTTTCACCGCAGCATGGATCTTTTCATACCCAAAACCACCAAGTCCCATTATAACAAATTGGGATGACAATCGGGAAATTTTTGATGGTAGCTCTTCTAAAGGCACCCCCGATATGATGTTCCATATGTTATTCCATGCCTTACGTCGTGAAAAACTGAATGCTTTAAGCATATCTGGATCTGATTCAATATCATCGTCAGAAGGGGGTATGTAATCTGGAATTAGCGCACTTAGGGAGGTGCCTTGTCCTGCCCTTTCCCCCCTGACTTGTGCTTCTTCACTTTCAATTCCCGTGGGGGCAGAGGATGAGGCCTCATCTTCGGGTCTAGTCATTGCAGTTGATGGTCCTGCATGATTAATTGAAAGGTTTAGACAGCTTCAAAGGATAACAAAAGAATGGATTGTCTTGCGAATAAAGTACAATCACAAATTTTGTTATCCATTACCCAATGGTGGTTCAGCAACCTGAGAAGACTTCTCCCCATCTTTCCCAGTTTCAACAGGATTTTCAAGATGGGTCTCAGGAGAGTTTATTGGATTTAGCTCTACTTGAGCTAATGTTTCTGCAATGATAGGGTTGACATCAGTGTCCACACCCTCTTCGGGCATTGGCAGTTCAACGGCTTCTACGGAAGAAACTGCATGTTATTTTCCATCATGGTTAGAAGTATATTTTTTTAAAAAAAAATTTTTGGGCGAAGGGTAGCACTCACGCCCAAGGTCTTCTAAATCAGATGACAACTTATCATGATCATAAAATTCTTCAAAAGTCATTCCTTGATTCATAATTTCATCCAATGATACTTCAGAATCTTGGTTAGTCTCACCAGTGGGAACATTTGCTATGTCTTCTTGCCGACTTATGTCCTGCAACCCCTGACCCTGGACAGCATCTTCAGTAGTAGGAGGGATACTGGGAATGGATGGTAGCTCTTCTCTAGGAGCAACCAAGTCAGCCTGGGTCTGTGATTGTTCTACAGCACCTTCCACGACCTTTGAAGAAGGATCAGTCCCTTCCCTCAAGGGGGAAATTGAAGAAGCCCCTGCAATCCTCAGAAATATGAGTAACCATATGATTACGGGTATAAACTCATGATTGTTCGAAGGACTTACCACTACTAATGAAACTTTTAGCTATGGATTTCCTCCTTCGTTGCCTTGGCTTCTTTTGTTTTTTTGGAGTATTAGTAGTCTCCCTTATTGGCACTTGGATTGGTGAATGAAAGGCTATGTTCAGTACTTCATTCATGGCCTGCTGGCCTGGAGATATCTCGCCTGGTTCGCGAGGAGAACCAGCAGCATCCCCGATAGCAGTACCACCAGGGCTATATTGTGGCGAAGGAACCCCAGTTCCTTTCTTTGCAAGCTGCAAGATGAAGAAAATAACTTCCTTAAGTAACAAAGCTTCAACTAAAATCAAGTTCCAAAGAAAATAAGGAAAGAAAACTTACATCTTCAGGAGCCACGTACTCTTGCCATTCCTCATCTCCAGAACCACCAGCCCCCTCAGTGGTGCCACAATCAATCATTTCCTTCACCCGCCTGGTGATAGGAACCGAATTATCAATGGCATATATGAGCATTTCCAGCTCTCTGATGTAAGCTCGCACTTCATTGGGGTTATCTCCGTATTGAAGGTCTTTAGAAGCTAGAAGATATCCTATCCCAGGAAGTTGTAGGCCCTCACACAAATCCAGCCAGGCGGTCTCAGTATCACAATATAAGCTCTTACATAGCTGAACAGCCTCTGGTCTTAGATATAAAGGCTGTGAGGAAGGTCCTACAATTTTTGGTTTTAATTTCTTCCCGACTCCTGCAACTACAGATAGAGAATAAGAAATTAAGACTTATTACTTTATAAAGTAGCAGTGATTGAAGTTATTACAATCAAATAACTCACCAGGAGCTGATGGAGTGGGTCTTTTAACTCTGGCCGGAGGATTATATCGGGCACGAAACCGCTTTGCTGCCGGTTGTGCCTCATCATCCCCATCGTGATAATCCGATGAATCAGTTCTAGAAGAGGAGTCTGTTGAACCTATTTCAGATCAAATACTGCCCCAGTCTTCTCTCTTGATGTCAGCAACCATAGTTGTCGAGAAACCATCGGATGTTGCTCTAACCTGACATGTACTGGAGGGGATACAACAATCTGTTGCAAACATTTTAATTGGCGTGCAAATCTATATGGAGCATAGGCCTCGCATATGATTTCTCCATCAATCCTGGATACTAACACGCCATCCCTGCAAGCTAGCATGTATGCCCTCAAATCCAAATGGGCTTTCCCATCATCAACAAACCGCCCGGATGGCGGACTTTCATAAGGAAAGAAGTTGAATTCCTTATACATGCTTAGTCTTACTTTCATGTCATAACCATTAACATCTAATGGAGCAATTCCAGAGAATGCTTGCACTGACGGTCTGAAAGAGCTTCCAGGAATTTGTAATCCATTCTGTACATTGTAAGTCCTGAAGTGAGTGGCGATCCATCCCCACAAAACCTGGAATGGTCCCACTATTCTTAAAGGAGATTTACCCTGGAAGACGTGAAGTAAACTCCTGTGAATCTTTGCAAAAATGGGGGTAGCTAACCCAACCATTTTTCCCTCAGCCAACTTGGCCGCAATGACGAAGGTCCCTGGCCTAACGCCTCCCTTCGAATCCCTGACCGGCAAGAGATAAACACTGAGCCACATTGCCAAGAAACCCGCCAGACGAGTTTACTTTGGAATTCTTTGATTCACTTCATATCCCCATTTTTCAAACTCTCCTGCTTCTAGAGTTGGCCAGAATGTGCCAGGAGCTCCTCTCTTCTCAGGTTTTGGACAAGTGGTAGGACGTCTGGGCCGGGTATCCTTGGATTTCTTTTTCTTGGATCCTTTTTCTTTTGGCTCTATCCCTTTCTTCTCAGTAAGAAACACATTCATCCATTCTTCCGGATGAATATCTTTTCTAAAATGAGTTAATGAGGTCTCTGAACTTTTGAGCCTGTGAAAGATTTTAAATAATTCTCGAGCCAAAACAGGAGTCTTCTCTGGATCATTCCAAGTCACCTTGGGAGGAATGAATTCATCCTACATATCGCCCAAGATTGGAGCTCCTGGAATCTTGTGGACATCCCACAAACTGATACCTACTTCTCCATGAGTCAAATGGAAAGAATTAGTCGCTGGGCTCCAGTGGCTGAGTATCTCTGGCACGAAGTTATCATGTCTGTAAATATATGTTTGCCCAACCCAAACAGCCTCATATATTGCAACTCTCTTCAGATCCTCAATAAACTCTGCGCAAGTCTGTCGCACCCAGTATACCCACATCCAAGTTGGCTTCACACCTCCCCCAGGACGGAAATCCCAACTTTTCTCCCAGCCTTTGGATTGATCCATCTGAGCATTTCAGAAGATTGAAGGATGACAATGTGGTTGAAGCTCAGGTGTATGTTTTTTCAGATCTGGTGTGCAAGGGCTATGATGCATCACATAAGCCTTCTCCACTGTTCCAGCAGTTTGAAATACTCCTCCGCCTGAGATATTTGCTGAAGCAAAATTGGTATAATTCTGAAACCACGAAAATGGAAGATAATTCTTTACTTCTGGAATAATGACTTCTTGCAGATGACCATGACCATACAAAGGTAGATAAGTGCAGTGAGGAAAGTCGCGATGATATTTCTTCAAATACTTATCCAAATCTGGAAGAGTACTATCTTTGACAGTATAGTAATCAGGTCCAATGATATCCATCATATCATCTATCCGCTTGCTAGCCAGTTCATCAATTAATCCAGGTCTAAGAGCCATTGAATCTGCACAGGAGTTGAATAAATTTAACTCTTAAATGAGTTTATTTTTTCATAAAATTTGTGATAGAATTCGAAAAAATGGCTAAGGCATTAAGGCGCGCAAGTATGGAGATGTCGCGCAAGTAATACATGTGCCGCGCAAGTTTTTGTCGCGCAAGTATTACCGCGCAAGCCCTATTACCTTGAGAGTAGCGCGGCAGCAAGGAAACAGTGAAAACAAGAGACTTGCGCGACGAGGAAGACTTGCGCGGCGAGAGCTCGAGAAATCCGGAAATCCAGATGCATGTAACGGAGGTGAGGCCATGTATTTATAGGCCAGGAAGCCTACCTGCGCGCCACACCCAGAGCGCTTAAGGCCTGCGCGACGCAGACTTGCGCGCCGCCCTCTGCGCGCTGAAAGACTTGCGCGCCCTCCCTTTTCCTTTGGAGGGATTCGATTTCCTTAGAGTTAAATCCTCATTTCTCTCCGGATCCAACTCCGAGGGGGGACTTTTGTTGACGCTCCTTTCGTCACAGAATCTAAAGATCAGAAAAGGGAATATCTCAGCTGAAAGTGGTTCATCCTTTGAAGAAAACATGAAAAATCGACAAAGGCATGAACAAAGGATCAACAACAAATCCACCGCGCAAGTTATACCACTGCCGCGCAAGTATGCTTGCGCGGCTACCTTGGTCGCGCAGGTGACTTGCGCGACCTAAATGGTAACCGCCCGGTAACCGCCCTGGGTCGTCTTTTGCCTATAAATAGACCCTGTGGGCCCCCCATTCGAGAGGATCTTTTTCCAGAAACTCGGATTGAATCTCCCGACTCCCAAGTCTCTTCTCAAAGCTTCCGGAACACTTCTAAGGTAATTTCTTACCTAGAACGGAAGATCTAAAGAGAAGAAGGAAGGCCTAAGTGTTGAAACTTATCAAACACTTGCGCGCCGACTTATTTCCTTCAATATAACTTGCGCGTTTCTTTTCTGGAAGAACCTCAAGGGGATTCTGAAGGGTTTTATCAAGAGTCGCTCAAGTATTTCAATTCCGATTGAAAATCGCGCAAGTACACCATGTGTCGCACAAGTATACTTGCGCGGCCAATACTTGCGCGCCGCCGCAGGACTTGCGCGCCTTTCAAGACTTGCGCGCCCCTATCTTTTTGGGTGCCCATCTTGCCCATTTTTTACCCCTCTTAAGCCATTTCACCTTTTCCTTTTCAAGATTTAGTCTTCAAGACATTCTTCAAAGCCATTTATGGCATGATTTCTTGATTTGACTTTCTTATCTGAAATGAATTCTATGGAATCTCTCTCAAAAGTCTAGTGATTTAAATATCCTTATGTCACTAAAATACGGAGAGTTCATTCATTCAACCTCATCCTTTAAGATGAGAGAATCTTAACCTGGGTCTCCTTTTCAGGAATAATCCCCAGTTATAAAACCTTTAATCTGGGCATCTTTCTTAAGATTAATCCCCAACCTCAAATATGGGCATCCTCCTCAGGAGTAAGCCCCAAACCTTAATCCCTAACCTGGGTCTCCTTTTTCAGGAATAAGACTCAGTCATAACTTTGGGTCTCCTTTTCAGGAATAAAACCCAATCATAAGTCCCCTCCTAACTTGGGCATCCTCCTTAGGAGTAAGCCCCAAGATTAGAGTATTCAAAATCTCTATGAAGCACATATAACTTTATGGACCCTGTTCATGGATTTTCTCCCTAAAAGTAGATCCTAAACCTTCATCTATCTGGGCAGTCATCCATACATAAGCCCCAAACAAATTCTTATGATTGCATCTTTCATGGCACAATTGTCTAAATTTTACTAATACCTCTTGTTTCTCACACCGAGCATGACTCACGTGAGCTTAGAGTGTAAAAGTAATTATGACATTCATTTTTTTGAGCCATCAATCATAAACATCATACTCCATTACTCGAACTACGTGGGTTCTGATTCCTTTTCCAAAACAAAGGATACGTAGGTAGCCCATTTATGGGTTCGATCCCAACTTTGAAATAATCTCTGTCCTTCTGAATGACGATAAACTTCAAGTGCCCCACTGAGTGGCTTTAAAACCAGCCTGGTCATCATAATGACCAAGAGACTTTTATATAAATGTTTTGAAGGATACCATTGACCAAGAATCTCTAAACAGATATAGATGATTCTCTATTTATGAAGAACCTCGAATACATATAAAAGATTCTCTAAATTTCTGGCATATTTAATCATTGATTGTAAAAACTAAAGGAAAGCACATTTTATACTTGGTAATGTAATAAGGATTCACGAACATAACTTAAATCTATAAAGAGAGTCCTGGAGTAGACAATAATTCCCCTAAAAAAGGTGTGATGAGTCCGACCTCCCATCCTCTCGACCAATGCAAATTCCTAAGCCTCATTAGTCCACAAGCTAATGAGCGCCTGCCTTTGGAAAGTAGGTCCAAACAGATGTGGAATCATTGGATGTTTCCGGTTCTACGAACAAACCCGTTAGAAACCGATCGGAACGTTTGAATCTCCCGTCCAGGAGGTCATCCCCGGTTTCCGTGCGAAACAATGACATGATAGCAGTAGCACAAGACAAGATTACATATCTAAAAATAAAAGTCTTGTAACTTAGAGTACATATATTCTACTATTTACCACTTTGGTATTTTTCATAACCTTCTATCTAGGGCTCTGATTCAGGCACACAAGTGGTCCATTCAGAATATTTTCCCACAAAGAATTTGATGTTATGTTTCTCTTTGACATCATAGGTTAGACGTGAGGTTATTTAGGTACATTTGGGTTTTATATATTTGTAAGGTTAGTGAATTGTCTTAGGAGATATGATCAAGGGGACATAGTTTATGGTGTTCCCATAGAATAATGTAGATGATAAGGTGCATGTCCCTTGAATTTTTCATAGAGTTTGTTACTTCCCCATATACTCATGGCATAGGTCCTCCACATTTATGCATGTGTTTGGTACAACCTCAGGCTTGATAGGATATTGGATATGTATTTGACTGATATATTCAAGAGCTCACCCACTATGGAGTTGCACTGTAACACCCCAATATTTTAAATGAACACTATGTTCGATAGTGTATACAACACATAGCCTAGAGTCTAAATGAACCCAAAAATATTTTATTTAAATATTACAATTATAACCTAACTGATAATTGGTGGGTATGAATAATATTATATAACCTATGAAATATATATAAAGTTTATACTCAATATAAAATCATCAATTAATTATTAGTAAATAAGTACTCAATTTTCAGTAAAGTTATTTTATGTTTCAAAAATACATTTTCTTTAAAAATGTTTTAATTGTGTTTTATGAGAAACTATTATAATTAATTTTTGGAACATATATAAATTTTATTTAATATAATATAGATCGTTTTTTAAATCATAATATCAAAATTTTCTTAAGGTGAACTTTTGGGATTTTTCTGAAAAGTTTGATTTTCCAGTGAATAGTGAAAAATATGGATTTTGTTAAGAAGTGTATTTTTATTTCAAACATTTACAACGTTCAATTTTTTTTTGAAATTGTTTAAAATAAGAATTAGTTATATTATATTATGAATAAGATAATTAAATTTATTATAATCAATTTCATGGTTGAATTTGGTATAAAAACATTTTAAAAGGCATTTTTCTAAAATCTATTTTTTGCTGCATTTTATGCACTTATATTAAAATTAATTTATACCACTTATATGAATTGAATATAATTAAATGAGAATTATTTTTATGTTAAAGTTAATTTTATCCTAGGATTATTTTTTTGACATTATTCTATAGGAGTAAAAGTTTTAGTGAATAGTAAAAAATATAGTTTTTATGAAGTACAATATATTTCATGATATCACCAAGATATAAAAATAATATAATTATTTATGAAATATATTTTATAACTCAAGTATGATAAAATAATACTAATACCATACCAAAATTATTCAAAAAATATCAATTATAAATTATTCTATAATAAATTGGAAAATCATTTTTAGTGTCGAGGTAGAGCATGCACAACTTTGGAAAAGTCAAACTTAGTCTCCTAAAGACAATATTTGAGATGGTATAATTACTTTATCGTATTTTTTTATTAAATATTAAGTATTATTAATTATTTTTTTGGATATAGATTATTTTTTGAGTTATATAACAAGTGACCTATCCAAATTCTTTTGCAAGTTCGGATAAGTAAAAAATAACATATTTATAAGTTTTGATGACATAATTATGAGTTAAAATACACCTTGAATGAATATAAATTAGTATTTTGAGAATAATAAACTTATTTTCACGATGATAATTTATTTATAATTTTTATTTATTAAATAAATACCTTAAATGCTTTCACAACACCAACAAAATATTTATTTAATTAATAGGAAAATGAAATAAATTATTTTAAAAATACTAAAACTAATATAGTTTGATAGAATTAATGTGTCACAATAATTTATAGATAAATATTACATTTTATGGAATTTTTTGATGGATTATATTTTAATCCCCATTTGTCTTGAAATATTTAATGCCAAACTAAATAAATAGAGTCAAATATACATTAATAGTAGTTTAACAGAATAATATTTTGTTAAATTATTTAATGTTGGGTCGGAATAAACGAGGAATAATGGCAAGAGGGGGGGTGAATTGCCTTTAAAAAAAAAGATTAACAAATTAAAATCAAAGTTGAAATGCAGCGGAAAGAAAAGAGGCAAGACACAAGAAATTGATAACGGAGTTCGGCCAAAGCCCGGCCTACGTCTCCGCTCCCAACTCAACCGTCGAGAGATTCCTACCGCTTGCTTTTCAATGGTTTTAGCAAGAAACCCACTAGGCTTTGAGGTAGCACTAGGACCTATTACAGCTTGCTTTTATTGGTTTAGCAAGAACCCACTTGCTTTCAATGGAATAGCAAGAACCCACTAGCCTTTTTAACGGGTGAAGGCTAGCTCACCGAAAACTCAAGCCCTTTAAAAGGAAAGGCTTGAAGAAACCTCTTCACACCTTAATGGTGGTGTGAAACCCAAAATAAAGGGGGATGAGAAAAGGGTTTGGGGTTTGTAGGCACAAACCCAAATTTAAAGCTCAAAATAAATAAAACAATAAAACCCGTATGTGAGGAAGACTTGGGCGCCATGGTATGATGGAGTTGATGTAGCGTGCTCTCCCAAGCTTCTTGAGGTGCTCCTTGGATTGGAAGTTGGTTGGAGCACTTGGAGTTCCTTTGAAGTGGCTCACCGGAGGATTGCCGAATGATGGAAAAAGTGTCCGTTGGCTTCACAATAGTTCCGGTTGGTGTCCGGGGCTTCCTTGGCCTTTATTTATAGGCATGGAACCCATTGGGGGCCTTCGGAGCCGTTGGAGAAGTCTTCGGAGCCGTTGGAGGCCAAAAGAGGGTTGACTGGTCAAAGCCAACGGCTAGTTTGACTGGGCTACCGGCTGGCCGGTACAGCTCCACCGGCTGGCCGGTGCCTTGGAATGTGGAGAGTGCTTCTGCCCAGGAGCCACCGGCTGGCCGGTGAGAAGGCCACCGGCTGGCCGGTGGTGAGACAGTAGGTCTCACTGTTGAACCAGGATGCCACCGGCTGGCCGGTGACAGAGCCACCGGCTGACCGGTGGAACCTGGCAGTGGGCAATGCCTCTGCCAGGTCCACCGGCTGGCCGGTGCTATCACACCGGTTGGCCGGTGGACTGAATTTCAGTCCACTTCGCCAGCTTTCTTGGGCCAATCCTTTGGCAATCAATTGCCTATCAACAAAAACACTTAAAACACAATTAGATAAACATGAAAGTGATTGTGATCATGAAAATTAAACCACGAGGGGATACGAGAGGTACAACAATCTCCCCCTATTTTGATGATCACAATCACCAAAACAATTAATGTAAAATACTGAAATTGAAAGGAAATGCTAAGTATGATGAAAAGGATTCTCCCCCAATCAATCAAGAAATTTCTCCCCCTTTGTGATTATCAAAATAGCACGGGGCATAAAACTTGATTGAGGGGATTGGTTTGAAAAACTTGATATGAGAATTGAAAAATCAATTGAGATTTTTGAAATTGAAATGAAAATTTGAATAACAGTTTGAATTGAAAGTTTTGAATCAAAAACCAATTGAAATTTGAAATTTGAATTGAAAGTTTTGAATCAAAAGTTTGAACTGAAAGTTTTGAATGAAAAATTCGAATTGAATATTTTGAAATGAAAATTTTGATACCAAGTGTTGAAATTGAAAGTTGGAATCGAAAAATTGAATAACAGTTTGAATTGAAAGGTTTGAATCAAAAACTTGATTTGAAAGATTTGAATCAAAAATTTGAAACCAAGAGTTGAAATTAAAAGTTTGAATCGAAAAATTGAAATTGAAAAAAGCTTAAACAATCCTAACTCCCCCTAAATAAAAACAATAAATCACCGGGGAGAGGAAATAAATTTTGGCCCGGAGAGACTCGCAAGAAGGGATTTTTCAATCCAAACTTGTCTCATAGCGGGTCTTCTCCTATAAAATTCGTCCGAAAAGTAAAAAGATTTGGGTTGACCGTACCGGGCATTTTTACAATTACATACATAAATAAGGTGCCCGGTCTTCTTGCAATAATTACAAAATTTGTAAGCGGAGCTCCCCCTTACAAAAACAGTGGGTGCATGGGAGGAGGAGGCTTGGTTGGTATAGCCAAGTCCTTGAGTGGTCCTAGAAATTCGTTGGGAACCTAGGAGATTGTTCAAATTTTGTTCCCCTTGGGTGAACTTAGCTAGGGTCTCCCTTAGGTCTTTGATGGTTGATTCCAAAGAATCAACATTTGGAAAATTTTGGATTTTTAGGGACATCTCCTCCTTCTCTTTGAGAAGTTGTTCTTTTTCGGAGGAGAGTTTTTTGAAAGACTTTTTTAAAGCAACAAATTTTGACGATAAAGCATGAAAACCTTTTTCTAGTTGGTCTCTAGCGTGTGAGAGTTCTTCATAAGAAAGATGATTTAAAGAATTTGAATTTGAAGAACAAGAGGAGGAGGAGTCGGAAGATGTTACCTCATGAAATGCCATTAGGCATTTTGTACCTTGGTCGCTTGAGGAGGAGGAGGAGGAGGATGATGAGGAGGTGTCACTCCATGTCGCCTTGAGGACCTTTTTCTTTCCTTTTTCCTTTGGCGTGGCCCGTTTTTTGTTGAGTGGGCAATCGGGCTTGTAATGCCCTTTTTGGCCACACCCGTAGCATTTCACCTTGGGCTCGGATTTTTCGGTGGGTTCTTGCTTTCGGTGCTTGCGGGATTTCTTCTTCTTATGCTTCTTCATAAACTTGTGCATTTGGCGGGCGAGATTCTCCATTTCCGAGTCGCCGCTTGAAGATGAAGATGATGATGATGATGAGGAGGAGGAGGAGCTTACTTCTTTTTGTACCTTGAGGGCGATGTTCTTTGGGGTCTTGATTGGTGTGCCCTCCTTTTGAGCTTGCCTCCTCATCGTGATCTCATAAGTCATGAGAGATCCGATGAGCTCCTCTACCGGCATATTTTTGACGTCCTTAGCTTCTTGGATCGCCGTCACCTTTGGTGCCCATGAGCTCGGAAGGACCCATAAGATCTTCTTGACCATCGTCTCAGCTGAAACATCATCACTAAGGGACTTTCTCCCATTGCACACGTCAGTAAATCTAGTAAACATTTCAGAAATAGATTCATTTGGATGCATAGAAAAAGACTCAAAATCCTGACGGTACATGTCCAATCGAGTATCCTTTACTTTGTTGGTCCCATCATGGGTAACCTCCAAAAGTTTCCAGATTTCATGTGCGGAGGTGCATGTGGAAACTCGATTGAACTCATTTCGGTCAAGGCCGCAATGTAGAGCGTTCATGGCTTTGCCATCAAGCTCGAAATTTCTAATATCGGCTTGGGTCCATTTGGATTCGTCGGGGGAAGTCAAAGTATAACCTTGCATCACAATTTTGTAAATAGGATACCCTATGCTTCTTAAAAAAGTGGTCATGCGGGTTTTCCAATAATTATAGTCGGTCCCATCAAAAAATGGAGCCCGACCCAATGAGTAGCCCTCGGGGGCGAAAGAGGTAGATGCCATCAAAATGGATCTTTGAATTTGAAACCGTTTAAGGTATTATTCAAATTATCCCTCTGATACCAATTGTTGGGTCGGAATAAACGAGGAATAATGGCAAGAGGGGGGGTGAATTGCCTTTAAAAAAAAATATTAACAAATTAAAATCAAAGTTGAAATGCAGCGGAAAGAAAAGAGGCAAGACACAAGAAATTGATAACGGAGTTCGGCCAAAACCCGGCCTACGTCTCCGCTCCCAACTCAACCGTTGAGAGATTCCTACCGCTTGCTTTTCAATGGTTTTAGCAAGAAACCCACTAGGCTTTGAGGTAGCACTAGGACCTATTACAGCTTGCTTTTATTGGTTTAGCAAGAACCCACTTGCTTTCAATAGAACAGCAAGAACCCACTAGCCTTTTTAACGGGTGAAGGCTAGCTCACCGAAAACTCAAGCCCTTTAAAAGGAAAGTCTTGAAGAAACCTCTTCACACCTTAATGGTGGTGTGAAACCCAAAAGAAAGGGGGATGAGAAAAGGGTTTGGGGTTGGTAGGCACAAACCCAAATTTAAAGCTCAAAATAAATAAAACAATAAAACCCGTATGTGAGGAAGACTTGGGCGCCAAGGTATGATGGAGTTGATGTAGCGTGCTCTCCCAAGCTTCTTGAGGTGCTCCTTGGATTGGAAGTTGGTTGGAGCACTTGGAGTTCCTTTGAAGTGGCTCGCCGGAGGATTGCCGAATGATGGAAAAAGTGTCCGTTGGCTTCACAATAGTTCCGGTTGGTGTCCGGGGCTTCCTTGGCCTTTATTTATAGGCATGGAACCCATTGGGGGCCTTCGGAGCCGTTGGAGAAGTCTTCGGAGCCGTTGGAGGCCAAAAGAGGGTTGACTGGTCAAAGCCAACGGCTAGTTTGACTGGGCTACCGGCTGGCCGGTACAGCTCCACCGGCTGGCCGGTGCCTTGGAATGTGGAGAGTGCTTCTGCCCAGGAGCCACCGGCTGGCCGGTGAGAAGGCCACCGGCTGGCCGGTGGTGAGACAGTAGGTCTCACTGTTGAACCAGGATGCCACCGGCTGGCCGGTGACAGAGCCACCGGCTGACCGGTGGAACCTGGCAGTGGGCAATGCCTCTGCCAGGTCCACCGGCTGGACGGTGCTATCACACCGGTTGGCCGGTGGACTGAATTTCAGTCCACTTCGCCAGCTTTCTTGGGCCAATCCTTTGGCAATCAATTGCCTATCAACAAAAACACTTAAAACACAATTAGATAAACATGAAAGTGATTGTGATCATGAAAATTAAACCACGAGGGGATACGAGAGGTACAACATTTAAAACCAATAAAAATATTACCTTTTGAAATTTGAATGGAATATGGTTTAACACATCATAAATGTTCCATTTATGAGTCACATTTCCATTTATAGTAACATTATTAACCTGTTGTGATTAAAATAGTGGTTACCGCGATTGAGGTAAAAAATAATTAGCCAAGGGGTTAAAAAAATGATACGGATTTAAATGATATAAAAACTTGCCTAAATTTAATTGAATGATGTTATATAAATCTTATCCAATTTTTTTCTATTTAATTTCCATTTTGAATCTTTTTTATCTAGAATAGTCTTATTATATTTTAATTTTTTATGAAATTCAAAAAGTTCCCCACAGATCAATTATAAAAGAAAACCTCTTTACTCACTTATTTATACCACATTGGGCATTATATATCAACCAAAACATGGAAAAAATACCTTATAAACTTACTTGGACACATTAAGAAGGTAATTGTTTCCAAAAAAGAGTAACCTTATGTTCTTTATGAAAGGTTTTAATGGTCTCTCAAATATGAGGTAATTGTCTTGCTCTACCTATTTCAATTTATTTCTTCATATAACACTTCTAAGTCTCATGAATTTATCATAAAATAACAAGTTAATTATAAAAAATATAAATAAATTTTATCATGATTATGAATCAACCATTACCCACCCTCTTTATCATCAAATGGAAAATGAAAGTATCACTTGTGCGTACGTACGACTTACCGTCTCCATGAAATGATACGGTTAATTTTTCATCACCATATTTTATGGATGAATATTGCAATGGGTTTAATATTTATATATAATAGTTTTTCTATAATTATACATTTGGAATGATAATAACATATATACCTCATTACCTTCCAAACTATTGGGAAATGATGACATTGTTCGTGCATATGTATGGACTACGACCTCCATGAAGCGATGTGATTTTGTTTTATTTATATTTCACTTGGATGGTAATAAAGATGTAATTTATGAAAATATTTTAGGCATATGATATAATAATGATTATTTATTAGTTAATTATTATTTAAATTTCTTTTTTTCCATATTTTGAAATGTGAAAACAACATTCAAGCATATGCACGACCTACAATCTCCATGAACAATGTAATTAATTTTTCTATATTTAAATTTTATGGATGACCCTAAATATGTATAAAATGAATTTATATGACATGTATATAATTATTCAAAATTTGGATATTATGGTTATTTTTTAAAAGTAAAAATACTAAAACTTCTGAACTAAAATATACATAAAAAATTAAGCAATTATAACCCAAAATAATGATTTTAATGAATAATTATTAACAAAAAAGGCGATGAAATTTTATAAGTAAGTCATATATGGTATGAAACAAATGATTATGGTTGTATAATATTTTTATAATAAATATATATTTATTATACTAGAGGTTCAAACACATATAATGGAATTCGAATTTAAGTTATGATTTATTTCACTATCTCATCATTATTTGGGATTGTTTATATTTAAGTACCCACTAGGCAAATATTTTTCTTACCTATCTATATTTTCTTTATTTTTTCTAAATAATATTTATATTACTATCCAATGGTTTATTCAATAAATTTTTACATTTTTTTAATTTTTAAAAAATGGTTTGAAAGGAACATTATTATCATTTTTCGAATGAGGTAATTTTTAACCATTTCACAATAGTGTGGATGGAATGTTTTTTAACTTATATATAATGAATAAATTTTCCCACATTCAAGAATAATATTTTATTTTAATCTTATTTTACAATTCTAAAATTTTCTTTTAAAATAAAATGTTTTCCTTCATATTCATGATGTTTTAAAAATAATTGATTTCAAAGTGAAAATGGTATTTTCCTCAAAACATTTTTAATGATATTTTTAAAGTATTTTTATCTATGTCAACATTATTTGTTTAATATTATGATTTACTGTGGTTATTATCTTATGATACTATACACCATATTTTATTGGATGGTTTTTGATCGTTTTGACTGGAGATTTACTATTTTTATACTATTGTCATTAATACTCTAAATGATTTATGATTATTTTTATTGATTGGAATAATTATTAACATGTTGTATGATAGTTTCAATATGAATGATTATATTTATTTTGTTTCTCCCCTTCCATATGAGCAATTCATTGGACTTATTAAGTGATGGTATGTTCCCACTATAGCCCCTCAATGTCGGTAGGTCTCATGAGACAAACTAGATTGGGTTTTTGGCTAAGGCATTACCCATATATATAGGATATGTTGGTAAAAGGTCTTGATGATTATGTTATGATGTTCAGAATTATGCATTCCATCATTATGAGATTAGTTATTGATGTACATGGGATTATTTTATTTGTTTTGTTAACCATGGATAAGTTTTTAGCTCATGTGATTATTTTTGTGAGTTTATTTAATTATCATTTATTTCTTTCCATTTTATTTATGACTTATTTAGTTTCCGATGTATGTATACCCTTACTGAGCATCTGAGCTCAAACATTTCTTATGTTTCTTTTCCCCAGGATTTCAAGGAATTTTTTACGATTGATATGCAGTGATATGATAGAGGTAATAAAGAAGTTATAAAATAAAATTCTATGATATTTTATATTTTCAAATGTATTATAAAATTCAGGTATGTATCTAGTTTATAAAGAATAATAAACTATTTAGTACTTTAGGATTCCATATCTTGTATATAGTTCCAATTTAATAAAGTATCCATTGCCTTTGGGGGATCAGGGTTGAGGTCTTTATAGTTGGTATCAGATAAATCTTAGTAAAAACCCTAGGAATTAGATTAAAAAAATAGATTAGGGAAATTAACACTTTGAATAACCTTGAAAATATTTCCAAGGAAACATGTTTATTATTTTTAGATAAATTATGTAGAAAAATTTTAATTTATGTTAAGAGTTTTCCTATTTTAGGAACTATACAATATGATTCATAATGTTATGACCTAATATAGTATATCATGTTGTTTATAAATTGTTTCCAGTGGAAGAAATGAAAACTATATCAAAGAGTAAAATCCATGTATGGATTTACCTATTAGGAAATATAGTGTAGATAAATATAGAGATACAGTTAGAACTGAAAAAATTATAACTATATTGGGGGAGATGAATAAGATTATGAGCAATAACCTTTCCCTTATAGAGTATCCTATAGACCCACAATGCGATGTAACAATGTTAAACCACTTCATGCATCTCCAACCTCCATCATTTAATGGGACTATAAATCCATTTATAGATAAGAAATTACTAAGTCCTTTAGAGAATATATTTCTCCCTTTAGGATGTAATGAAATGGAGAAGTTTTTCATGGTAGTTTATCAACTCTCAGTGATACTGATTAATGATAGTCATTGATTCAAAAAAACTAAAGATTAAGAAGAAATATAAATCTTAGAATAAAAGGATTTTAAGTAATTTTTCTTGGAATTTCCCCCCCTCATTATAAATGAAAAAATATAAAGAGATAATTATTGAGTCTGAGATAAATTGAAGATGAAAATGTTGATAATTGTGAAGCTAACATTACACGGTTATCAAGGAATACTACAGACTATATATGCAATAAAAAAATCAATATTGACCATTTCTTTATTGGGTTAAAGAAAACCCTTTTAAGGGAATTAGTCTCCTAAAGATTCACATCATATGAGGTTATAATATCATTCTTGATAAATATAGAGAAAAAAAATCTAAAATCCTTATGGTCTCAAAGGAAAGAAAGAGAATAAGAGGTCAAAAGAAAAAATGGGTAATGGGAAAAAGAGAAAGAAGGATTTTCCACATGTTATAATTATGTAAATAAACCCCCTAATACATAATTGAAAATAATTATGGTTTAATACAAGCGTGGAGATAAAGACCAAAAGGCTTGTGATTGCGAGGGAAATAAAGAAGCTGTCAATTTGTAATGATTCAAATATAAATAGATTGGGAATTATGAAAAATAATTTCCCATGAATTTGGGGAATATGAATCATAAGAATAAAATTTTTGAAGGTTAAGTTTATGCTATTATTGAAACTAAAGTGGAATTATTAACATACTTGTGTATTTTGATTCAAGAATTATATTGTAGAAATAATTTATTGATGATATTCTAATTATATGAATCATGAAATGTATAAGATGTGGGAACCTAGATCAACCTGAGAGGGGAGGGCTGAATCAGGGTGTGGATTTTTCTTTTAAAAAAACCAATCTTGTTTCCATATTGGTAGAAACTTGTAAAATCTATCTATTGAAATCTTTTAGTTATTAAACGATCACCTGTAGAGATATAATACAAAAGTATTACTTGGTTCACCAGTAAGGGCTAGTCCAAGGAGAAAAGGATGACATTGTGTTGGTTATAAAAAACTCCAATAATCTTCATTAGTTGTTTTGGAATATAGATATTCAAACACATTCAATATTTTTTATACACCCTACCTCTATAATATTTTAGGGACAACACACTTCCTCCCTCGAAAAACTTCCATCAACCCCCCTTTCTCACTTCCTTGGGTGAAGTCCTACTTATTTTATCAACTTTAATATTTTGAATTTAAGTCTTTTCCCTTGATTATAATGAGATTGTGCTTGTACCATAGTCCTAAGTTAATGCACTTATAAGAACTATTGAGTTTAACCAAATGTTTAAAACTACTATTTGAGAAGCTCTCATCGTTCACAAAACCCCCATTATGTTTCCAATAAATTCTAGTGCTTAAGAACCAACACAATTCTAAAAATTTCCTTTCCCTCACAAATATCAGAGAATTTTTAAACATCACCTCCTTCATGAATCTAACTACCTTCGCAGAACACTAAGTCTTCATGAAACTCCTAGTCTTCACGAAACTCCCATAACTCAAAAGCATTGGCATCAGTTAATACTTGACCATTATTTTTATGATGCCCAATCTCAAAAATAATTTTTGATTCTTGAATCTACCTAGCTTTGTGAAGTCATAGTGATTCAACATTTTCTCCAAAACCCTTTTGTATCAAATGAAGTGGGTTTGACTACCTATTTATAGACTCAATCCTTCTTGATGATCCCACGCACCCAAAATAATTTTTTATCAAGATTTTAAGTAATTATTACTAATATTATTTATTCATGAAGCTCTTGTGAAATTTAACCCATTTATGAAGCTTCTTGAAGTAAACAATATTTAACATCATCCAATCATAAATTTACAAACCTTCTCAAAGATACAAAGAACACCATCTTTCTATTGCACCTTCGCGATACTTGTTTGCGATTCTCAACATATTCATAAAGATCAAACTTCACAAAACCAGTCCCCATAAAACTCATTCTTTTACCATATTTGCGAATATTCAATCCCAAAAAACCACCATCTATGAATATTTCTCCTTCCTCCTTAATTTGTGCCCAAAAATTTGGTATACACTAGGAAATGATCCCACCTTCAACAATGTAGATATATTGTTTTGTAAAATCAATTTCCTTGAAAACTCCTTGATTAACCTAGTATGAATTGAAAAAAAACACAAACTAGACACTATTTCCAGATATGAAATTCCTTGGTTCCAATATATGTATTACACTACATCAGTTTTTCTACAAATATATTAAACCATATGATTAATGGTACTGATAACCAAGGTAAGTGATTATTGGTAAGGTGATATTTTTGGAGAATGCATGAATTTGGGAAAGAAAACCATTAATTTATTCCAATATTGAGTTAATAATGTTTAGTTGGGATAGAGGTAAGATTTATATTGATGAATTAAATGGGATGGTATAAGTTACCTTGAAAATGATAAGTGATATGATGAAAAAGTAATTTAATATGGAGTTTACTGCATTTTTGGATTTATGATATATATGGTATATGTAACAGCCCAAGATTTTATAAAAAATATTCTTTTTAATTTTATTAATGTCTTGTGTTGTACGCTACACCAAAAGGAGCTTGCACAACACGCATCCTTGACTTGCCTTGCATTACACGCAATCGCGGCCTTCCTCGATAGCGTGTGTAATACGCAATACCGAGTTTCACTAAACAACGATATGATATTAAAATATTATTAAAACTAGCCGGTATGAATAGTAATAACCACTTTTTAAAATTATGTAAATCTTATTTTTCAAAATGAACTTCATTTTTGGATTCGGAGTATCGAATTTAGCCTAAGGTGAAATTTTGGTACATTTCGGATAACTTTCATATTCTGATGAATAGTGAAAATTACTAAAAAACAACTTTTTTAATCGAAATAATTAATAGTGATAAATTATTAATTGGAGTAGTTTTAAAGTATATTTAGAATATATTTTTACAATTTAATACAATGTTGGTCATTGGATGTAATTTCACATTTAAACCAGACATAATCAAGTGTCAATCTTTTGATAGATATTGTTTCTGAAAAACACGCTATTTGTTTTAACAACGGGATTTAATTATAAAAATTAATTAATGCAACTTTTATGTTATGAATTTGGTAAAATAGACTTCATTTTTGAATTCGGAATATGAAATATAGCTTAGGATGAAATTTTGGCATTTTTCTGAAAACCTTCATTTTTCGATGAATAGTGAAACTACTAAGTGGTAGTTAAAAAACTGAATTTTTCATAAAACTTAATTTTACCGCTTCTGTGAATGGAATTTCAAAAATCTGAGAGACACGGTTGATGTCAGTAAGTAAAATGTGGTTCAATGAGATGAAAATAATTTTTGGTGAATAGTAACTTTTTACTTTTATTTACCACGGTTAAAAGTAAATAGGGTATTTAAGGGTAAGAATGATATTAATATTACCCTAACACATGTTCTAATTCTATTGGACAAGTGTATCTCGACCAAAAACAACCTTAAGTGTAAAATATTATCATTTAGGCCCACTTGGATTAGATTAGGACATTTATTATTATTTAATTCAAAGAAGAGTTAAAAGAGTTAAAATCAAAGTTTATTCACTAAAACATTTTTAATATGGGGTTATACATAAGATAAATTCGACTATAAATATTCATTAGAAAGCTAAAAAGATTTTCTACATAATTATATTTTATTTATAATTTTTAGACTTTAAATAAATTAATTTATGACACAACGATGATGCAGTAATTACCCTTTTAAGGAAATATTAACATAATTGATGTTATAAATACTCAAATGAATGTAATTTGAGAATTTTTATGAATTCCACTAATTTTCTAGGTTACTATGATATATTAGTGTTGATTTAATCAACTTGGTTCGAACATATAATTCTGTTATGACTTTCACAAAAATCATATATCAAATAGTGTCAAAATTGACACAAAATAGTTTTTAAATCAAATATTATATTATTAATTGTTATTTTATTCCTAAAAATCTAAGGTTCGGCCAAATGACTTAGATAAGGATATATATATTAATAATAAACAATTTAGGGTTCGTTTGACATGTTATAGTAAGTGTATTAACCATATAGTGAAAGAAAACAAAAAGACACGGTAAAAGTTAAATTATTTAACTTAGAGTTAAATCTAATTGATAAGGTTAAAATAAGAACCTAAACTTGTCTAAATCCTATTGGTTGATAGGATTTCGACCCATCCCCACTTTAGCTTCGAAATAAGACCCTTTGGAACCATTATAAACCGATTTTTACTTTAATATAAAATAATATTTTGAGATATTCCTAAGGTGCCACTCTCCTCCCTTATAAAAGGGCACCTCCTCCCCCTCCTCCTCACACCAATTTGAGCACTCAAGCTCGGCCAACCCCTGCCAAAATCTCTTCTCAACTTCCCTAGAAACATCCTAGAGGTTCTGGTCTTCCTCAAAGACCAATTTTAGTTCCCTAAGAGGAGGTCTCCAAAAGGCGCTTCAAAGAAGAGGTAATTACCGTTACCAATTCTTTCATCTTTATTTCTTCTTCCACTTCTTCTTCTTAAGTTGTTTCATTATGAAGTAATAACATCAGTATCACTCATATACGGATATGTTATTATATGTATGAAACAACCCTATTTCACCATCTATCTATCCTACGGAAAAATAAATCACCGCGCGTGCGTACGTACGGAATACCGTCTCCACGCCGTGGTGTAATCTATTTTCCACCACCACCTTACATGGATGGGTATAATGGTGTAAAGAATAACTATACATAGTTATTAAAACATCATATTGATTCTGATATATTGTATAATCCACTCCAATTCAATTCAATATTTATGGAAATGATATCATCGATCGTGCGTACGTACGGACTACCGTCTCCACGACGCGATGAGATTCATTCTCCATGTTAACCATTTAAGAATGATTATAAAGTATATATAAGAAATAATAATGAAATATATGACATTATAAAGCTACTGTATTTATGTATATATATATATGTATGTCATCTACTTACTTCCATTCAAGACAATAGGGAAAGGAAAACAACGTTCATGCGTACGTACGGACTACCGTCTCCATGAACGGTGTTTTTCATTTCATTTATCTATCTATTATATATATATATATACTGAATATATATGATATATAAATCATATTTTATATTCTGGAAGTAAGTAAATCATGATATAAGTAATAATAATAATGTCAAGAACAACAAGTCAAAACACCTACGATAAAAGAAACGATTTTACCAAAAACGCTTCTTTAACATGGAATTTACAAAAGAACGGGTAATATAATGTCATAAGTGAACCATATATGATATCATAACAATGAATATGATTCTGTAATAAGTCAATGACATTATTTAAACCATTATACAGGAGCTTCGGACACGTACAAAGCAAATCGGATCTAAGGTAAGGGAAATATCACAATCTCATTTTTATCCGAGATTGTTTTTACTTTGGTAATTACTGGGGTGTATTTTATCATCCACATCCATGTTCCCTCAATATGTAATATTATTTCCATCCTTATACAATAGTTTATATCCAATTTTACCCTTCGTTGAGTTTTTAGTAAAAGATATGAAAGGAATCTTTTGTAGTTTTTTTTCGTACGAGGTACTTTTTGACTTTTCCGACAAAAGTACGAAGAATGTTTTTTTTAACTTATACGGCATGAATGGATTTTTTTTAAAACATTATTTCCAAGAAGCTTCCTTTACAAGTTTTCAAGTTTATTTTTAATCAACTTCTTTTATTTTAAAGTCGTATGACATGCTATGAAAGGAAAAATGTTTTTGAAGAAGAAAGGATATTTTCCTCAAGAATGGAGTTCAAGTGTTTTATCAAAATTATTTTCCATCTAAGATAATAAAGGGTTCTGTTTTTATCCCTATTATTACATTGATTTGATTATGTTGTAAGTGAATTATTTTTATGAAGTCATTTACCTTATATGATTTGTTTTATGATGTCATGATGTTTCAAGAATCCCATTTTTATTACATGTGTTATGCGATGATGTATGATTTATGATTTATGTGGCACACATAAGAAAGGATTCATTATAAGATGGGTGGGACCTATATCTCCCTCCAATGCATTGGGTAAAGATTTTATATCTCATGAGATAGACAGGGCTGGAACGGTAGGTTATACCGGTTCAGTGAAACAGGACTGAAACGAGGGTTACTCGATTCAGAAAGGGACTTTGTCCACTAGAATAGTCTTGGCAATTAGTCTTGACTAACAAGAAATGATTCTCTATGATTATGTGTGTATGCCACAAAGTTTCATGTTTTATGTTATGATTAGTGGGATTACTTTTTCACTGCCATGATTTATCCCATGATTATGAAATTATGCTCTCTCTTTTGCAGGTTATGATTTCCAAAATGTTATGTTCTTATGAATATGATGTGATTGATATTTATTTTGTTTACCCTTACTGAGAATTTGAGCTCACCCTTTTATGTTTTCTTTTCCACAGGATATAAAGAAAGGTTTTAGGTAAAAAAAAAGGAAGATCTTTATGGGAGATTTTGAAGATCTTTCACCACGATTAGAAGATTATAGTCCGAGTTTCCAAAGACACTAAACTATTACGGTCCTTGTGTGTGTGTTTTTGTAATGTACTAAGTATTCCGCAAAAGTAATGTAATGTCAATGTACGTCAAGCTTCGGGTCTCTACAGTATAAGGATAAATTTAATGATGATTTAGGTTATTAGAATATCTAATAAAGGTATTCAGATATTTGGAATGTGACATTGTGAAATACTTTATGTTTTCCTCGGATAAACATGTAACAATTGTTTTTGGTTTTGAATATGGTTAGTAATATTTTGGAGTAGTCTTAAGGTCAACTACTTCTAGAATGGATTAAGTTTAACTTTGGATATTATTGTTTGAGGTTAAAGTATGATTTATCATATTGAATACCCTATACTAACTATTTTTGTTTTTTTAAATATTTATAGGCTGAGGGAATTACTTATAGATCTTATGATTCATTAAAATCACTTTAGGTATGAAAAATTCATCCCAAATATCCACTTCCTAGGGAAAGAGATTAAGTGGAAATAAATCAAAGCACAACCAAAGTATGAGATTATGCTTATGATAGGGAAATAAATCACAAAATTTACTTTTCTTTATTGATTTGTATAGATAGTAAAATAATCCCTTGACTTTAGGAAAAGGATCTTGAATTAAAAATTTCATCCATTTAATCTTATTATTGAGAAATCAATAGTCTTTTAACCCATAAAACATTTACAGTTTTGTGATGGTTAACTGTCTCATGACCATATTCCCTATCACTCTTTACAAATTCTTGGGTGTTAGTTTTCTTTTTCATATCCATATTTTCATTTCCCACTAATATTATTCTATTTTGGAACCTAGTTTTGTGATAACCTTCATATTTCATTTTACCGATTTTTAAGAGGATGTTTTATTAACTATTTTTAGGATTTGGGTTTTTCAAAAAGGTATTTTCAAATCTCACACCATTGATTTTAGAAAACAAGTTCAAATTTTGAGGGTGATTTTTTTAGTGTGTGTGTGGGGGGGGGGGGGGGGCTGGGGGTGAATATAATACCCAAATATTTTAAAATAACACTATGTTTGATATCATATATGACACACAACACTTAACCTAAATGAACCCCAATATATTATTATTTAAATATGGTCATTATAACCGAGCAATTAAATTGGAGGGTATGAATAGTATTAACTAAATTTTGAAATATATATTGAGGTCATTCTTAGTGTAGAAAAATGACTAATTCTTAAGAAATATGTACTCAATTTTCAGTAAAGTAATTTTATGTTTCTGAAAAAACTTTTCATCAATAGAGTTTTTATTGATTTTTATAAGAAAATATTATAATTAATTTCTGGAACATAAATAAATTTTATCTAATTAAAATAATATCATATTTTAAATTATAATATCAAAAATATCTTAGGGTTAATTTTGGGGATTTTTTTGGAAAATATTGATTTTCTTGTAAATAGTGAAAAATAAAGTATTTTTAAAAAAAATGTATTTTTGTTTCAAACATTTAAAAAGTAAAAATTTGTTTTAAAATGGTTTTAATGTAAAATGAGTTATATTATATTATTAATAATATAATTAAATTAATTGGAATCAATTTTATGGTTGAATTTCATTTTTTGAAAATCTGTTTTTCGTTACATTTCATGAATTTATATTAAATTAATTTCCACCACTTATATGAATTAAATTTTTGGAAATGGAATTTATTTTTTTGATTAAAAAAATAAATCTTACCTTTAGATAATTTCTTTGACCTTTTTTGAAGAAGTAAAATTTTTAGTGAATAGCAAAAAAATACAGTTTTTATAAAATACCGCATATTTTATAATATCACAAAGACCTAAAAATAAAATAAATATTTATGAAAAATATAAAATGAATCAAGTATGATAAAATAATTGAAATACAATACAAAAATAATTCAAAAAAATAAATTAAAATATATTTCATAATAAACTTGAAAATCATCTTCTGTGCCGATATAGAGCTTGGACAACACTGGAAAAGTATAATTTGGTATCTTAAAGATAATATTTAAAATGAGATAATTACTTTATAGACTTGGTTATTAAATTTTAAGTATTATTTATTATTTTAATGGTTAGAAACTAATTTCTAGTTATATAATAAGTGGATAATCCAAATTCATTTTCAGTTCTTATACAAGGCCAGAAAAGTCAAAAAAACATACTAGATAAGTTTTCATAACATAGTTGTGAGTAGAAATACATATTTAAAAAATATAAATATATATTTTGAGAATAATAAACTTATTTCCTTGGTGATAATTTATTTATAAATTTTAGGTATTAGATAAATACCTTAAATGCTTGCACAACACAGATAAAAAATTTATTTAATTAATTGAAAAATAAAATAAATGATATTAAAAATACTAAAACAAATATAATTTTAAATTAATAATGTATTCGAAGAATTTGATATATATATATGAAATTTTATATAAGTGTAAAAGTATTTGATTAAAATTCCCCTTTGTCTTCACATATTTACATTGAAATTAAATGAATAGTGTAAAGATTAACATTAATAATATTTTATTAAAAAACTACTTATTAAATTATTTAAATCTGATAAAAATATCATATTAGGCCATTTTAATGGAATATTGTTAAACACATAATTATTTGTCCATTTATTAGTCACTTTCTATTTATGATAACATTATTAGCTCTTTGTTATTAAAATAGATGTTACCAAAATTAAGGTAAAAAATAGTTATTCAAGGAGTTAATAAAAAACATAAGGATTAAAATGATATAAAAACTTGTATATATTTCATCAGATGATGTTATAACAACTATATATATTTTTTCAAATTCATGACCATTTTTAAGAATTTTGATATATAATATTCTTAGTATAGTTTAATTTTTTAGGAAATTCCAAAAGTTCCCCTCACCTAAAATATTAAAGGGTATTTCTCCCCCAAATATTTACTCCAAAATTGAGCCTTATATATCAAGAAAACCCTAAAATATCCCTTCTAACTTTGTTATACACATTATGGAGTTTCTGGTCTCCCTAAAATATCAACCTTAAGTTCCATAAGAAAGGATCTAAAGAAGGTCTTCTAAATAAGAGATAATTTTATTACCTGACCTCTTTAAATTTTTTCTCCTCATACCTCTTATAAACAATTTAAATATATCATAAAATAAAACATTCAGTATCCTATGTATACTTAAATGTTATCATGATTATGAAACCACCATTACCCATCCAATTTCTCATGAAATGGGAAGTGTAAATATCGCTTGTGCGTACGTACAATTTACTATCTCCACACAAAGATACAATTCATTTTTCATCACCATATTTTATAAATGGGTATTAAGATGGTTTTGATATTTATATTTGATAATAACAAAATATCTATACCTATATGATGATAATATTACATCTAACTTCTTATCTTAAGAACATTTGGTAAATGATAATGTCGCTCATGCATATAAGCAGACTACAACCTCTACAAAGTGATATGATTTGTTTTTTGTTTCTATTTTACTTAGATGGTAATAAGGATGAATTTTATGAGTATATATAATTTATATTATATAATAATTATTATTTAAAGGTGAATTATTATTTAAATTTCTTTTGTTCCATCCATTGAAAAGTGAAAACATTGTTTATGTGTACGTACAACCTACCATGTCAATGAACAGTTTAATTCAATTTTCTATATATAACTTTTTCGGATGACCCTAAATATGTATATAATTAAAGTATATGATATTTTTATCATTATTTATATTCTTTATATTATGTATCCTTGATAGTACAAAGACCAAAATTACCAAACTAAAACATAAATGAAAAATGAGGTAGTTATTACCCGAAATAGTGATTTTAACCAAGAATTGTAAATAAAAAATTGATAAAAGATTATGATTAATTCATATATAGTATGATAAAAATTATTATAGTAATATATATTTATTATATAGTAGGTTAGAACACATATGAATGAAATAAAACTTAATGTAAGGGTATTTTTCACAATCTCACAATTATTCGGGATTGTTTATGTTTAAGTCCCCACTGTGTAATATTTTTATTCCATATCTATATTTTTTTTATTTTTTTAAAGAATAAATATTTTCCTAAAATTATTTATTTATTAAATTTTTACCCATATTTTAGTTTTTACAAAATGGTTTGAAAGGAACCTTCTTATCATTTTATGAATGAGGTACTTTTTATCCTTTTTACCAGACTATGGATAGAATATTTTTTTAACTTACACAGAATGAAATATTTTTCCCACCATTTGGTATAATATTTTATTTTAAGATTCCTTTAAAATTTTACATGTTTTTTCCAACAATTTTTTTCCTTCATATTTTTGAAGTTTTAAAAATTAGTGATTTCAAAGTGAAAAGGGTAATTTTATCATGAAATTTCCATTGATAATTTTAAAGTATTTTTATCTATGTCAACATAGTTTGTTAAATATTATGATTTACTAAGGATATTATCTTTTGATACCATCCACCTTAATTTATACAATGGTTTATGATCAGTTTGAATGGGGATGTACTAATTTGATATCATTCATCATATTTCTTTGGATAGTTTATGATTACGACTATTGATTGCATAAATTATTAACAATTTGTATTCTAGTTTCAATATGAATGTTTATGCTAATTATTTTTCACACATTTCATTTGGGGAATTTATTGGACTTAGTAATTAATAGGAGTATCCAACTATATCCCATCAATGCATCGGTAGGTCTGATGAGACAAACTAGATTGAGTTTTGGATGAGGACTTTTCTATTTATATAAGTTGTCTTGGAACAAGGCCTTGATGGTATGATTATGATATCTAGAATTATGAATTCCCACATTATGATATTTTTTATTCATTTCTATGTGATTATTTTATTAGTTGTGATATCTATGTGTATGTATTTAGCGCATGTGATTGTTTATATGTGTTTATTTAATAATCATTTATTTCCTAATATTTTATTCTTGTGTTAATTATTTTTTGTAGTATACATACCCTTATTGAGAATATTATCTCACCCCTTTATTACATTTCCTTTCCCCAAGATGCTAATAAATGTATTATGATTGATATGTGGGGATATTCTGGAGGGAATAAATAAGTTCTCGAAGAATATATTATATCATGTAATATTTTCAAATGTTTCCTAAAATTCAAGTTGTTTTCTAGTTTACCAAGAATATTAAACTATTAAGTCCTTTTGTATGTGATTATTTGTATCTTTTCCAATTTAATAATGTAACCACTAACTCTGGGATATTAGGGTCCAGGTCTTTATATGAATATTCTCTATTTTTGGAATCAGGTACTCCCTTGTTTAACATAAACTAATAGACGAGGAATGAGTCCCCTTTTTTTTATTTGATACTCACTTGGATTATACTATATCATGACTTGGTGATTTATAGGTCCCCCACTATATATTATTTTATGTAAAGAAGTTTCATATATAGATGGGTAGTTATATAAGACACTGTTTTGTACTATCTTGAATAACGCACATACCTCAGTGAGCTACATGTCCACCAATATGTTTAGAGGTGGTAATGGGGAAGTTAGAAAGGATAAGTGGTTAAAATGTTTTTTACCTTATAACACCTCAAGAATTGTTTTTTTCCTTTGTGATATGAATTATATTAGGGTTATCAATATGAGACTTTATAGATCATTTGGTATTCTGAGCATCACTAGTTTCCAGTGAGATATACTCCTTCATAGATTAATTTTTTGATGATTGATACTTCCCTATACCCATCAAACTTCTAGATATAGAGCATATCTAGGTTCTTACCTTCCTTTTAGTTCCTTTATTATTTTTTATTTTGAGTTGAAATTTTAATTGTTTTTTTCCTTTTTGGTTTTGAGGTGTCCTAATTAGTGTGTTTATACTCACCCCTTTATTATATTCATTCCTACAAATGTTGTGTCTATGATGATAATGCACAATTTTGTGATGATATTTTTTGGTGAGGAGCTATTAAAGATGGTGGTTTTAATTTTTGGTGGAACATGGAGGTCCATTGTAGAGAAATTTGTTACCAAAGGTTGATCCTAAAGTTCATATTGGAAAAAATATATTTGAAGCATGTTTCGAGTTTTTTTTTATAATTAAGTCAAAGTAATATTTTATTTTGTCACTCTATATATTTGGAGTATACATATTAATGTCTGTAAGAGATCTAGATGAAGTTTGGAAGAATTTGGTTAAATATATAATTTTGTAGAATCTCTAAAAAATGGTAAATCCCCCCTGTATGTAAATTTTTTTATATGAGTAAACTCACATAAGTGAATCACCAATATAATGGAATTATGATATGTAAATAAATTAGATTTGTGAAGGAGTCCCATATATGAATCTTCTGCATAAGGAATCCGAACATGCAAATAATTTTTTTTCATAAAGGAATTAAAGTATAGGAAGGAGTCACATATGATAAACTTCCGCAAAATAGAATTTAGATATGTGAAGGAACTTGACTACATAAAGGGACACATAAAACATTATGTATGTAGCCAAGTTTTTTTAGAAAAAGTTATTCATCTATGTGATTCCCAAGGTATCCACATAGGGTCTTTCTAAAAGGACAGAAGAGCCTAATGGATTTGGTTTAAATGATTTTATTGAACGAGGTTACCTACAATATCTTATATATTTCATCATTATTAAAATATGGTTTCCATATCCTAATGTAAATCAATTAAATATTTATCTGAAGTTCAAGGAATAATATTTAAATTATTTTAATGAAGTTTACGACTCATTCCATGGAACCAAACATGTTCACATAAATAATCATGGGAAGTGATGGAGATAACGTGGAGAGTGGAGAAACATTTGATGAGAGTGTTTTTAATACAAAATCTAATAGGTTATTTAGAAGAAAAACGAGGTTGTTTTTTTTGTTATTTTTAGGAGAAAAATTATAGGGTATTAATGTGGGATGAAAAAGGGAAATATTTTCTATGTGAAAAAATTGGGAACATATGTTTCACAAAATTTTGATGTTTCAAGCTGGTATGAAAAATTAGGATAAGAATACCCTATTTTTACACATTTTTATTTTTTAGAAAAATAGGGGTAGTGATAAACAGTAAATAGAGACAATGAAGAGGGAAATAGTGAGATTCCATGCCACATTATAAAGGGTTGAATATGAAGGAAACTAAATGATATATTTTCGAAGATTCATATCCATTGCATGATCATGTGGAGTTTCTCAAACTGAGGAAGGTACAATAAATTTGTACACCACTGAAGGTGTAAACTTAAATTATAGTTAATGGGAGAAAAATAATGCTAGAGTGGGAGTATTACCTTCCAATATATAGGGAGACATGTGAGATTTATTGTGTTTATGGATATAAATTAGGTGGTTCAGTGTATCACTTTTGATTCTTGTAACAAAAAATCAGTGAGATTTAGTGTTTCAGGTGCACAAGTGTATTGTCATGTATGTTCCTTTGAGTATCCCATTTGGGTGAACCAAGTAAAATCTCCCTTGTATCTCTTTACTGCTTCCAATATATTTATATAGACTTTTTGGTAGAGAGAAGTGTTATCAGTAACTATAGAATAATATATTGATAAGGGTTTAAACATAAAATAGCATATACCATGATTCATCCTGTCTCTCAGGGTACAAACTCTGAATAGGGAGAAAGATTTCATATATCAAAGATAAATATTTCCTTGTTTGGTGTATATTTTACCCCATGATGTTGGGTTACACATATAAATTTTCCTCTAAATGGTCACCTATGTGAGATTATTCTTATCACATGATATTTCATACAAGAATTGTGTACATTTTAGTGTTATATATATATATATATTACTGTAATTTTTAGTCATTTTTGATATTGGAGATATATGAATGATTATAGGTTGTTATGAGCTAATTTTTCCCATTTATGATATGTATTATTTGTTCTATTCTCTAGCCCATGTCCTATTTTAGGTGGGATGAGGTGGTATACTTTGATTTCTACTAACCAAGACGTGGTTCCTTTGGGTCGAGTCATGTCAATACAATTTTTTATATACTACAATGTATTATTTATTATTTGATTTTAGAGATTCACACTCATTTATTTTACTAACAATTGTTCAATCTATTAGACTAATAGTTGAGTGTCTTTTAGTTCCCATGGTTTTATCCATGCTATTTGAATGTTTTATTTTTTTTGGTTGTGTATCATGTTTATGGACTAAGGATGAGGCAACATTAGTCACTATTGGATCTTTTATTTCTTAACTTATTGTCAGATAGTGTAATTTATGGAATATATTGGTTGTATTCAGTATATGATATTATTATTTTACTCAGGAAGGTTATTTTATTTGATATGGAAGGAAGGGTTTTAGTGTTTATTGAAGATTGAGATCATCATATGGATCACAAACATATAGAGCCCTTATCTTCTCAGTTGAAAGAGTTAAGGTTATGCTTAGTTGAAGTCTAAAAAGTGGTGTTCCCAAGAGTTTTTGATGAATTTCGTAATATTTTCCTAGACATGGTTGTGGAACTTCCCCATTAATGTGATATTGAGTTTGAGATATATTTACAACCCAATATCTCTCTGATTTTAATGGGACCATATCAAACAATCCTTCTGGTTCAAAGGAGTTGTAGATTTAGATTAATGATTTGTTTTAAAAGGGTTTCTCATGTATATCCTATCACCATGGAGTCTTCTAATGCTATTATCCAAGAATTTATATGGAAATACGAAGTTTTTCATAGATTACGAGAGGTTAAACTAGGTAATCATGAAGAATTGTTATCACCTATCAAAGAGAGATAATATATTTTACTAGTTAAAGGAAGACATATTGTTTTCAATGATCAACTTTTGGTCTGTATATTATTAGTTTAGAATGAAGTATGAATATGTTTTGAAGAATTCCTTTATGTGTCATTATAGTAATTTCGATTACATGGTTATGGAATATATTTTCATAGATTCCCCAATTATTTTCAAGGGCCTAATGAACTCATTGATCGAAAAGTTAACGAATTGGTTCATGGAAGTGTTCATCGATAAGATCCTCTTTTACTTGATGTTATAAGAGGATCATACTGAGAATCTAAGAGTTGTTTTAGAGGTTCTTTAATGAAATAATCTCTATATAAATTTGTCCAATTGTAAGTTATGTACCCCTGAGGTATATTCACTTAAGAATGTTATTTCTCAACATGGATTTTTAGTAGATCCTTCAAATATTAAAGTAGTTTCTCTTGGGTATCCCCCAAGAATTCCATAAAGGTTTGTAACTTCCTTAGTCTTATAGTCTATTATAGTTTTCTTGATTTTAATTTCCCTTATATCCTTTCTTTTCAATAGTAGCAGATCATGTTTGAGAAAATTTTCCGATATTTTTGTCTCACCCTAAGATATGTATTAATGAACTAAAGAATAATAATATCATATATGTATTGATTGTTAATCCCCCATAAGAATAATAAATCCACCCATTATGTTATGATGGAAGTAGTGGTGTTCAATCTAAATATGTGGTGGCATAACCTCAATGGTGATTTCTTTATGGTATTCCAAAATCCTAAAATCTTTAGGCATATCTTATCATAGTAGGACTTGAATACGTGTCTCCATTAGTGAATATATTTCTTACTGGACAATAACTTTGAGATATCCTAGTGATCCAAAAATGGTAATGTGGTTATTGATGCACTGTGTATGAAGTATCATGGTGGTGTTGTTCATAAGTCTAGATATATATACATGGGAATGATGGAGATTTTATCTTTTCATCTTGAAATTGAATCGTTTAGTTGTACTAGTTTTTTGCATCAGTTGAATGTGTATTTATATTTATTGCAACACGTATTGAATCATATTTGAGGGATCTTAAGGTATAGATTTTGCATGATCATATCATCTAAAAAGATTCCACTAAGTGATGGTTGGTGGAGGATCAACATTTGGTGTTATTTTAAGAGAAAATATTTGTTCTATTGGTGATGTGTGTGGTGGTTCTCCATGAATTTCATAGCTCCCCTCAAGCCATGAATCCATATATAACTAAGATATAGCATGATTTTAGGAGTCTATTATGGAAGCTAGGGATGAAGAGTCCAGTGACTACATTTGTATCTTTGTTTCTTGTTTTTTAGTAGGTGAATACCAGGAATCATATTCCTAGTGGGTTTCTCTATCCATTATATGACCTTTAGTAGAAATATGAGGACATTTCAATGGATTTAATCATCGGTTTACCTCGAACTCAGGGAGGGTGTGATTCTATTTTCATAATTATTTCTTAGGTGATGATGTAGTGTCATTTATAATTGGTTTGTTAGTTGAGATTTATGGGTGATTTGACATAAAAGTATATAGAGAATATAGTTTAACTTCATGGTGTTTCAAGGATAATCATATTTTACCACGATCTGCATTTTATTTTATGAGTTTGAATGGGTATTTATCATGATTTTGGATCTCAATTATGCATTATAAGTACATAACATCCTAAAATAGATATCTATAACAACAATACCATTCAAATGAAAAATTAATTTTTGTTGGAATGTGTTCTGGATTTCTAGAGTTCTATAGGTAAATCATATATCTTTGGTTGAGTTTTCCTATAATAATAGATATCATTATTCTATTGGAATGTATTTATTTGAGACGTTTTATGAGTGACCATTTAGATCTTTTTTGTGACACATCGGGGTTAAGGAGTTAGAGATCCTTGGTCGAAATGTGGTGTTATGGATTAAAAATATTGGTTAGATGAATCAAAAGTCGATGAATACTTCTCAATATTGTCATAAGTTTTATGATAATCATGTAAGGAGACCTTTTGAGTTTGGGTTGGTGATCATTTTTTCTTGAAAATATTTCCTCATTGTGGTCAATAGAGGTTTGGATATGGGAGTGAGAATTCTCATTGGTTCGTAGATCCTTTTTAAGTGTTAAATAATGTTAGAAAGTTAGTGAATCCATTAGATCTTCCTCTATATTTAGACCAGATCAAAGAATTTTCCTAGTGTCATACCATCTTTGATATCATAATATTTACTATCCTGTCATTGATTGGTAAAGATAGATGTTGATTATGTTTTGAAATTTATACTGAGTCCCATTTATATTCAATATCATTAGGATAGAGAGTTTCATGGGTGTATTATTCATTATCTTTGTGTGTTGTGGTGGCACGATGGCTTAAAGGGGTGTACATGGGAGTGTGAGTTTTATATATTAAATTAGTGTCAATTTTTTTAATTGGGTTTGGCTGATGATAAATTGATTCTATACTTGTGTGGTTGAGGTTGTTCTATATTTTGTGTTACTTGGTTCTTTTATTGATGATGTATCTCATGTGGTGTTTGGTTTGAGGTTGTTTTATTATTCTCCTAGTGTTTCTTTTGATTCTAGAGGATTATGATTATTTTATAGGTAACTAATGTATATGAATGAAACCTCTAGGAATATTTCATAGTTATTTTTAGAGTTAGAGGTGTCATGATGTTATATGGAGACTATTCAGAGGATTGAGATAGTTTTTTGGCATGATCAAGGTTAAAACAATTGGTTTGAGGAGGATTTTGTAGTTTTTGAAGTCATGGTGGTGTTTATAGAATAGTAGTTGTATGTTTTTATGGGGTTCAAGTTTATGTGACTATTTTTGGTTTTGTTTTGGGAATTTTAGTGTTCTACCGCATAATGTAAGCTATTTTTTGAAGTGTAGTTCTTGGATAATCTAGGTTAAATACCTTTATAAAATAAGGAGGAATGAAATTACTATTTTGGTGGTTGTGGAGTTTTTATTCCATGGATTTGGGAATTCTTTAGTATGGTCAATTGTAGGGGTGATTATAAAATGGTGAGGGTAGTTCCCCTATTAAATTTTGATTGTTTAATAGGAGTTAGGACTGTGCCCGATACAACCATTTTGGAAGTCTCTATGTCATGGATCTAGTCAAACTAAATTTTTTAAAAAATAAAAATCATGGTTTTAGGGTTATATATCCATTTAAAATGGTTGGGAAATTAAATTTGGCTTTAACTTGGGTGGAAATACTCATTTTATAGATTGAAAATACCATTTTCATGGTTTCCAATTTTTTTTTATAAATAGATGTTGGACTTTCCCCATAGTTTCAATTATTTTCCCTTACTTGAAGCCTATTAGACTCTAGAACGTCCCTTGGTGCTCCATTATTACTCCTTGTGGATCTAAACATGTTTATTCATGGTTTAATTTATTCTTTAATCTAATTTTAGTTTTCCCTTGACTTTTATCATTCACTTCCATACTTATTTTTCCCCTTCTTCTCATATGGTTATGGTAGTCGGTTCCTCTAGTCTTATGTGGTGTTTGGAAAAGGTTTAGATGGAGGTTCTAATTTATTATATCTATTGGTGGTTCCCTTATGGTTTGGGGGAATTTGATATTCATCTCTCTATCATTTTAGTGTCATGTTCTTTGAAGCATTAGTTATGGAAATGGATTCAATCTTAATGTTTTTATATTCTTGTGTGAATATGGAGTTAGCATGTATATGTTTTAATTGGAAGAAAGTTATGAATTATTCTAACAACATAATGACCATATTCAAATAAATTAATAGGGAATGGGTGTTCACATGTTCTTTAAATGCTTTCCATGATATTTTATAGTAGGATTAATTTGGATTCTCTAGTTATTAGCCACTATGAATACTTATTTCTTTTTTATTGAAATGATATATTTCAACTTTCGTAATTATATAACCATTTAAATATGTCAATGAATGATAGGAATGGAAATATAGAATTAATGACGTTCTTGTTTATTAGTAAGAGTTTAAATGATTCTAAAATAATGTTTAAGGGTGGTCATTTGATGTGGTTTGATTTTGTAATTACTTTCATTTGTTACTATCATGTTGTGTTCACCCTTGATATGATTATAATGGTATTGGTAATTAGTTGTAGTGTTTTAGATGTGTTGTTATTTTTATGGTGGTGGCATGGCTCGTTGATATGGAAAAGGATGATATATGGTATGTGGTGACCTTTTATGGTAGCTGATGGTAGGTTTATATAGATATAGATTTGGTTTCAACATCAAGTTGATGTGTTTGTATCATAATAGCTCAGAAAAATAGTTTTATGATGCATTAATAAATACTAAATGGAAACATATAAGTAATGGGTGGAGGTTATGTGGTAAATTAAATGGTAAAATTATAAAATAAGTGTTTATTTAAATGGTATTGGTTGTAAAATAATGTAGCATAATTAATGTAATGTGGCTACTAATGTAACGCCCCGAAATTTTGAATAAATCTTGTTTCCTATTTTTGTGTGTTATTTTATTTTTTTATAATCAAAAAAATGTTTCATTTGATAACATGAGTATAATTAAAATGAGACTGTTGGGTTTTGACTGTTATATGACCATTGGTCAATATGACCGTTGGAAACTAAATGTTTTGATTATTGTCTCCAAATACAAGTAATCTTGGTTAATTAATATAGAAAGAAGATTCGATGGCCTCACCCAGTAGTCTTGGATCGACTGAAGCCCATCTAACAGAACTTGGGAAGGAGGTAGCACCACTGGGCTTTGCTCTGGACCATACCCAAGAAGAACTTCATCGTGTGAAGCTAGAACGGAATAACCTTCACGAGAAGTTCAAATTGATAGAAATTACTACTCGTGCGATGTTGGCCAAGCCTCCCTCAGATTATCTCACCTTAGCATACCTTACACTTAGCTCTTATGCTAGTGTGATAAGGGGCTCTGCAAGGAGACCGTAACTGCCTTGTGTAATCCTTTGTTTTAAATAAAAATTGTGATTTCTTCTTATGATGAAGTTTATGAATTTTCAAATGACCGAATAAATATAGTATGCATATTTTTGATGAATTTTAGAAAAAAGGATATTTTAAAAATATTTATGTAAACATTAAATAATTAAAAACGTGTAATGATATTCAAAAAATGGTCTTCTACAATTATGTCCAGTACGAAATTTAGAGTCTAATAAGATCAACTTGTTTTTTGATGAATAATAAATTATAAATAGTGATTTTATGCTTAGGATTAGTAATGTGACCAAATGGATTAGTTATATCACTTAAAGAAAGTATTAATATAATCTAGGCACCTTGATTAAGTAATGTGATTCAATAAAATGGTTAAATAACGGTTTCATAAATTATTATTCAAGTATTAGTTTTTTCGGGTGAATAGTGTTTTTTAATTAAAAATTAAATTAAAAATATTTAGAACATTATTTTTATAAAATGGAGTTCATTTTTGAAATCAGAGCATTGATATTTGGTTAATGTGAAATTTTGGGATTTTTCTGAGAAAGTTAAATTTTCAGTGAATAGTAAAAATACAGTTTTAGGGTTTCAGTATGTTTAATGACATCATAACTATGTAATGATGATGCCATGAGATATTTTAAGGGATGGTATACTAAAGGGGATTATTTTTTGTATGAGGTGTCCCAAGTGGCCAATACCATGGGAAAATACCATGGGCAAGCCCATGGTTCTGCCAAAACCACTAATGAGGTGTCCCTTGGCCATTAATGCCTTGTCCCGTCACTTTTCCTATAAATACCAAGCAATCCCCTCATACATTCGACTCCCCACTCTCCCTGAATGAAGTTAGGGTCTCATTACCTCCCAAGGAGTCCTCCCAAGGTGCCCCCAAGCCCTCAAGGTCCCAGCCTTTGAGTTTTAAGAGTTACGTTTTAAGGTAAGGGATCCGACCTCTCTCTTTCTTTTCAAGTAATCTCTTTTATGTCATTCCTTTTATTCTACATGTTCTTATGTTGGGGGATGTTCTTTTATATTAATCATACTTCCCTTTTCATGTTCAGATTATGGGATACCCACTCTTGCTCTAATCAATTCGTTTTAAGAAAGCATAAGTGACGCTATTAGGCTTCCGAATTTTTAAGGTATTCTTTCACCCTTCTCTTTTTTCAAAGTTCTACTTTCATGTCAAGTCTTTCAAGTTTCTTTTATTATGTTGGGGTATGATCTATATATCTATCATAATTAACTCTTATGTTCATATGATGAGACACCATATTTGATCATGTCAATTCATTTTTGGTTGAAGTTTAAGTGACGCCGTTCGGCTGCCAAATTTTTAAGGGATTCTTTCACCCTTATCTTTTTCAAAGTTCAACTTTCATGTAAAGTCTTTCAAGTTCTTTTTTATTTGGTTGGGGTATGATATATATATCTATCATACTATAATCTTATGTTCATATGATGAGATACCCTATTTGATCTTGTCAATTCATTTTTGGTTGAAGCTTATGTGACGCTGTTAGGCTGCCGAAATTTTAAGGGATTCTTTCACCATTCTCTTTTTCAAAGTTCTACCTTCATGTCAAGTCTTTCAAGTTCCTTTTTATTATGTTGGGGTATTATCTCTATATATATCATACTAAACTCTTATGTTCATATTATGAGAGACCCTATTTGATCTTGTCTATTCATTTTTGGTTGTAGCTTAAGTGACGCCGTTAGGCTGCGGGATTTTCATAAGAGAAATCTAATTTTTGTCTTCCTTCCATATTTTTCATTTCAAATGGTATGTCCTTAAAATTTTATTACCATGTTCATATATCCTTTATATTATATCCCTATACTGTTTTATGGGTCATTTATGAATGTTTGACCCATTTCCCATCTCTTTTCAATGTTTTCTAAAACCTCAAAACATAGTTGTTATGCTGCAGAATTTCCGTCTCAAAATGTCTCTCTCTTTTTATAATGTTATTTTATTTTATTAAGTGAGTAATAAACGCTCTCTCTTCTATATGGGTATTCACATATATACCAAAATATTCTATTTTAAATTCTGGTATTTACATACATGAGACCCACCTTCCTTTTCTGTGGGTTTTAAAGTGACACAAAGATCATGTCTTTAAAGCAGTTTTTAAAATGTTATGATTATGAAATGAAACCCATTTATTTTATGCTATATGGGTTGTTTATGAAATGATTGATGATGATATATGTTGCTCACATGATAATAAAGACATTTCGAGGGTGCGCCCAGATAGCGCTCCAATGCATTGGGTAAAGACTTAATCTCTAGAGATGACCATTTAGACTGATACCTTGGTGAATAACCTTGGTAAATTTTAATGAGACCTTGGGGATGGACCTTGGTGAAACAAAATGATTGTCAATATTAAATGTTGTAGCCATATCTTCAAGTTATGAAAAATGTTATTTTTATTATGATATGCCTCATGATTTCATTCTCATGTCTTAAAGTTCTTTTCATGACTTTATTGATGTATCTCAAGTTCCCATGTTAAATGTTTCCCTTGTTTCCATTACTGGGCCATCTGATCACCCTTTCTTTTGATGTATGTCCCCAGGTTATGAGATGCAGTAATGAACCTAGGGTGAACATGAGTAGAAGCCTTTGAAGTGTTTTAGAAGAATGTTTTATGTTTTCATGTTGTAAGTTCATGGTTTCCAAGACACTAAACCTTAAAGATCCTCAGTTTTGTAAAATGCAATGAATGTTTATGTGATAAAAAGGTGGGATGATATAGTTGGTATCAAAGGATGGTTTAGTTATTTGTGGAAATTAGGATATGAAAACTTTAGAAAGAATCCTATAAAAAAGTTTATATATAGGAAATATTCCTGGTATTTTGGTGAGTATTGAGTAATGGTTTGCCAAGAAAATACATCACTATCTGGATACTAGCCGGTTGAGGTGGCTCTGGCACAGATGTACATAGGGGTAAAACCCGAAAACACCGCTTTGAGCTAGACTCAAATGGGAACTGGTACACGACAACGGGCCTTGCTGCACTCTTGGTTACGACACTCCCGCGGGATATGCTTTAGTAAATTCATAAGCTTAGTATGAACCATTGTTAAAAGAAAAAAGATAAAATAAAATAAAGATTCACATAAGAATATATGATCATGGATAACCAATATGGGAACCTAGGGGATCACAAGTTAGGGTATACTTTTCTTCTATAAGTTATCCTTATATTCTTTAAGTTCCTTTTCATGATTATTGGCTAAGTATTTAATCCCCTAGTTATACTTTCTCTTCTTAGTTAATGGTGGGAAATTTAAGAACATTTCCCAATAACCAATGTGATAGGAAATGAGACGATTGCCGTATTAATATGACAGAGATGATTAGGGGATTAAAATATGATTATTATTTTGGAAGATGTTCACTATTTTGGGGACCCTATGTGATCGAGGTAAATAGATTACTACGGTATTTTCATTGAGGAGAAAGGTTGACTTATATTTTGAAGAATCGATGAATTTAATGTGGACTTATAGTAATTTATGTCACTCATGAAAATGTTTAACCTATATTGGGTAAAATATTTTTAGGTTAGATACTTTTGTTATAAGATGTTAGGAGTGGTTAATGTTGTTTGGAGATGAACAATGAAGTTTATTTTGCAAGACTATGTTATCAAATCCTTCTTGTATTTGGGTTTCAATCCTAGTTTGGTTTATTTTGAGGACTTTTAAGGAAATTTATTTATGGAAGGGTCTATGATAAACTTTGGGTAGTACCATGGAACTTTGATGATTTAAAAGTAGTTTCCCTTCTTATGGGATTCTTCTTTTTTGAAGAGTTGTTTTATCTTACCCTTTCTATTTTTGGGATAATGTTTAAAGATAGAAGAAATTGATAGTTAATCTTTTGTGGATTACGTGACTCTCAAGAAGATGATTATTGTGTTTTGATGAGACCAACTATTATTGAATTCTCATCATTTGGAGAAATATTATTTTTGGTAGAAACTTATTAAAGGATGAAACTCTACATGAAGGTAGGTATATTTTCTTATGTTTTTGTTCTATGTAGTAAATGAATTCCTCAAAATTATGAAAAGGAATGTAAAACAAAAATGTTATTGGTTTAAGTTCCCTACTAGGTAATCAAAGACCATTTACACACATCATAAGTTTGGGATTTTCTTATGGTTATCTTTCTCCTAATCATGTTTTCTATCACTCTCCCTCAGAACTTGACCCTTTGTTTTTTCCTCCATGTCCATGTTTTCTTACATGGAATCTTAGTGTGGGTTAACTCGGTTAACCTTTGTACTTCCCTTTCTTTCTTTTAAAGTAATAGTTTTACTAACTCCTTTTCCGATGTGGGAATTTCAATGAAATTTCAAAACCCAATTTTAAAAATTGCGAGGACACAATTTCTTAAGGGGGGAAGATTGTAACGACCCGAAATGTTGAATAAATCTTGTTTCCTATTTTTGTGTGTTATTTTATTTTTTTATACTCAAAAAAAATGTTTCATTTGATAACATGAGTATAATTAAAATTAGACTATTGGGATTTTACTATTATATGACCATTGGTCAATATGACCGCTGGAAACTAAACGTTTTGATTATTGTCTCTAAATACAAGTAATCTTGGTTAATTAATATAGAAATAAGATTCGATGGCCTCAACCAGTAGTCTTGGACCGATTTAAGATCATCTAATAGAACTTGGGAGGGAGGTAGCACCACTGGGCTTTGCTCTGGACCAAGCCCAAGCCGAACTTCATCGTGTGAAGCTAGAACGAAATCTCCTTTGTGAGAAGTTCAAACTGATAGAAATTACTACTCGTGCGATGTTGGCCGAGCCTCCCTCAGATTCTCTCACCTTAGAACACCTTATACTTAGGTCCTATGTTATTGTGATAAGGGGCTATGTAAGGAGACCGTAACTACCTTTTGTAATCCTTTGTTTTAAATAAAAATTGGGATTTCTTCTTATGATGAAGTTTATGAATTTTCAAATCACCGGATAAATATAGTATGCATATATTTGATGAATTTTAGAAAAAATGATATTTTAAAATTTTTTATGTAAACCTTAAATAATTAAAAACGTGTAATGATATTCAAAAAATGGTCTTCTACAATTATGTCCAGTACACAATTTAGAGTCTAATAAGATCAACCTGTTTTTTTGATGAATAATAAATTATGAATAGTGATTTTTTTGCTTAGGAATAGTAATGTGACCAAATTGATTAGTAATCTCACTTAAATAAAGTATTAATATAATCTAGGCACCTTGATTAAGTAATGTGATTCAATAAAATGGTTAAATAACGGTTTCATAAATTATTATTCAAGTATTAGTTTTTTCTGGTGAATAGTGTTTTTCAATTAAAAATTATATTAAAAATATTTAGAAAAGTATTATAAAATGGAGTTCATTTTTGAAATCAAAGCATTCATATTTGGTTAATGTGAAATTTTGGGATTTTTCTGAGAATGTTTAATTTTCATTGAATTGTAAAAATACCCCTTTAGGGTTTCGATATGTTTAATGACATCATAAATGTGTCATGATGATGCCAGGAGATATTTTAAGCTATGGTCGACTAAAGGGGATGAAGTTTTGTATGAGGTTTCCCAAGTGGCCAATACCATGGGAAAATACCATGGGCAAGCCCATGGTTTTTCCAAAACCACCAATGAGGTGTCCCTTGGCCATTAATGCCTTGTCCCCTCACTTTCCCTATAAATACCAAGAAATCCTCTCATCCATTCGACTCCCCACTCTCCCCCAATGAAGTTCTGGTCTCATTACCTCCCAAGTAGTCCTCCCAAGGTGCCCTCAATCCCACAAGGTCCCAACCTTTTAGTTTTAAGAGTTACGTTTTAAGGTAAGGGATCCAACCTCTCTCTTTCTTTTCAAGTAATCTCTTTTATGTCATTCCTTTTATGCTCCAAGTTCTTATGTTGGAGGATGTTATTTTATATTCATCCTACTGAACTTTTCAAGTTTACATGATGGGATACCCCCTATTTCTCTAATCAATTCGTTTTAAGAAAGCTTATGTGACGCCGTTAGGCTGCCGAATTTTTAAGGGATTCTTTCACCCTTTTCTTTTTTCAAAGTTCTACTTTCATGTCAAGTCGTTCAAGTTACTTTTATTATGTTGGGGTATGATCTCTATATCTATCATACTGAACTCTTATGTTCATATGATGAGATACCCTATTTTATCTTGTCAATTCATTTTTGGTTGAAGCTTAAGTGGCGCCGTTAGGCTGCCGAATTTTAAAGGGATTCCTTCACCCTTCTCTTTTTCAAAGTTCAACTTTCATGTCAAGTATTTCAAGTTCCTTTTTATTATGTTGGGGTATGATATCTATATATATCATACTGTACTCTTATTTTAATATTATTAAAGACCATATTTGATCCTGTAAATTCATTTTTGGTTGAAACTTAAGTGACGTCGTTAGGCTGTCGAATGTTTAAGGGATTCTTTCACCCTTCTCTTTTTCAAAGTTCTACTTTCATGTCAAGTCTTTCAAGTTACTTTTTATTATGTTGGGTAATAATATCTATATCTATCATACTAAACTCTTATGTTCATATGATGAGATACCCTATTTGATCTTGTCAATTAATTTTTGGTTGAAGCTTAAGTGACGCCGTTAGGCTGTGGGATTTTCATAAGAGAAATCTAATTTTTTGTCTTCCTTCCATATTTTTCATTTCAAATGGTATGTCCTTAAAATTTTATTACCATGTTCATATATCCTTCATATTCTATCCCTCTACTTTTTTATGAGTCATTTATGAATGTTTGACCCATGTCCCCTCTCTTTTCAATGTTTTCTCAAACCTCGAAACATAGTTGTTATGCTGCAGAATTTCCGTCTCAAAATGTCTCTCTCTTTTTCTAATGTTCTTTTATTTTATTAAGTGAATAATCAAAGCTCTATATTATATATGGGTATTCAAATATATACCAAAATGTTCTATTTTAAATTCTGGGATTTACATACATGAGACCCACCTTCTTTTTCTGTGGGTTTTAAAGTGACACAAAGATCATGTCTTTAAAGCAGTTTTTAAAACGTTATGATTATGAAATGAAACCCATTTCTTTTATGCTATATGGGGTTTTTATGAAATTATTTATGATGATATATGTGGATAACATGATAATAAAGACATTTCAAGGGTGCGCCCAGATAGCGCTCCAATGCATTGGGTAAAGACTTAATCTCTAGAGCTGACCATTTAGACTGGTACCTTGGTGAATAACCTTGGTAATTTTTAATGACACCTTGGGGATGGACCTTGGTGAAACGAAATGATTTTCAATATTAAATGTTGCATCCACATCTTCAAGTTATGAAAAATTTTATTTTTATTATGATATTCCTCATGATTTCATTATCATGCCTTAAATTTCTTTTCATGACTTTATTGATGTATCTCAAGTTCACATGTTAAATGTTTCCCTTGTTTCCCTTACTGGGACTTCTGCTCACCCTTTCTTTTGATGTATGTCCCCAGGTTATGAGATGCAGTAATTAACCTAGGGTGAACATGAGGAGAAGCCTTTCAAGTGTTTAATAAGAATGTTTTATGTTTTCCTGTTTTAAGTTCCTGGTTTCGAAGACACTAAACCTTAAAGATCCTCGATTTTGTAAAATGTAATGACAGTTTATGTGATAAAATGGCGGGATGCTATAACTAATGGTAAATCTAGAAATTTATAATGATATGTTTAAATGTATGTTTATTTTGGTGTGATGTTCTTGTATGGGTTAGTGTTTGTGGATTGTGTTGTGGTATTTATTATAGTGGTAGTTGGTGTGAGGGGTTGAGTTGTTTTGGTTGCAGTAAGTTTAGTGATAAATTCAAGCCTATTTGTGAGTTGAACTTTATGTCAGGTTGTGTGGCCTATTATATCATTTTATTTTATGATTTTATTTCTTACAAACAACTACCCAAGTTGAGTAACCTTAACAACACCCATAGGTTTTTGGATTCTAGGAATTTTTCTCAACATTTAGGTTATAACGGGAAGAGTTGGATGACTAATCCATATTCCCCACTATATATTTTAGACATAATATAGATTAAGGTTATGATTAATGTGTTATAATTGATTGAATATATAGTTCTGATGATGTGATTTTGATGTGGCTGCGTGGTGGGGGATGTGTATGGTAGGTGGACATGAGGTTGATATCCTTCATGTTCATATTACCCTACTATGATGAGGATGAAATGTGTGGTTGTAATGTGGTGATGTGGAATGTGGTTGTGATTCTAGATATGTGGATGTGTATGTGGTACGTAGTTGTGGTTATGATATGGTTTTTCAGTTGTAGATATGTGAATATAGATGGGATGGTATCACATGATGTATGATGTCGGGGCATGAGAGAAACTAAATCTGTAGGGAAGTGGTATTCTCATATATTTATTTGATTACTATTATTATACTAGGATGTGTTATTGGGTGAGTGGGTCTTAGTGAGGATTTTGGGTAAATGAATTGATATACATGACAAGTTGGTTCAATTATTTATTCCCCAAGGCATTAATATTATCCTTCAAAATTTTCATGAGAGGTTTTGGGGATGATTGGGATAGACTGTATGATGATCGTTGGCTTCTGTGGATTAGTTTCCATATGATTTTCATATTTCTTATTTATTTTAAAGACTTTTTATTATGTATGAGATTTATATGCATAGTTTATTGAGTTTTCATTTATATTACATGGAGTATATTTGTGGTTTATCTTGTGTTCCTTGGATAATGAGGGTAATGACTCCCATATGTGTGTTTCTATACCATCATTACTAATCACCAACCCCTGGCCAATTAGTATATGTATTTAGGGGTCACCCTCCTCTTCACTATTGGCTCGTGAGGGGTTCCCATAGGGGTTAGTTGTGACAAATTAACATACATATGTTATGTGTCAAAAAATTAATATTTAGTAATTTATATATAGAACATAAATTATGAATTTATGTTATATATTATGTATATATATCTATGTGTGTAGTAATAATTTGGGTTATGAACTAATATATATATATATATATAAATATATACACTCAAATTTACTAAGAAAAGTATTTATAAAATCAATATCAAGGAATATAACATCGGTTCTTTAAAAACCATCAAATATGTGTTATAAAATAATTATTCATTTTTGGATTTAAGAAACTATCAAATAAGGGTGTGGAATATCACGATACATAGATTATTATATCATTTATATCAAATAGAACTGGTCTGTAGTTCTCATGTACCATGATCGAGCTCTTAACTTTTAGTACATTTTCAGTCAAGGCTTTGGGAATGAGCATTTTTTTTATGTTTATTAGTTTGTGGTACAAAATAAATCTATGTTAGGGACCACTTAAAATTTTTAGGTAAATATATGTTTATATATTTTATAATTCATGGAACATAATGACCTGGAAGGTATTTTTAGGCTAATCTATTATTTGAGAGTTTTTTTCGAGTGAGTGGAATGATAAGTATAACATGCCAAGACTTTATTGGTTATCCTTAAATCAATATTTCTAACACTTTAAATTTGGGATGCTGATAGAATATAAAAAAAATTATTTTTAAATAAATATATTTAACAATAATTTGGGTAAATAAAATGGATATTAATAATGATTTTATTTTTCAAATATATTAATAAAAAATAATTTTATATGTTAATTTTATAAATACTAAATAATATACTCATTATATTACATTGTAAAACTCTTAAACAATGGAACATTCCATTAAATTGAATTATATTATGTTTCATTTTATTCCATTTTATTAATGACTTCCATTTTATCTACCATGTAAGTGTACTGTTGTGTAAGAATATATCTTCCTATATGATTAATCCATCCTGTACATGTGTGAACCAACTTATAATAGATGATCATACACAATAAAGTTATACAAGGGTAATTAAGAATGAAATAAACCCCTCTAGTGTTTCATAATTGTGATTAAAATGGTGTTAGGGATCAAGTATATTTCATGTGAATGATTACTTTTTCATGTGAGCGTTTTACCATTAGGTCACTGTAATATGGACGTCACAAAGATGTTTGGATACATTAAAAGGCTGGGTGAATTGATGCATAATTGTTTTAAAGGATTTTTTTGTAAAATTAATGGTGTTATTCATAGTGCCTCTTAACTTTAAGTAATGACCAACATGATTAGGTATTTGACTAATTTTTTGCAATATGAACATATTTGGATTTATATTTCATAGCTCAAGCTTGTGGTTAATTATACGGAATTGCAGGTGTTCAACTTAACCATTTAGGTGTTTCTCATAATATAAAAAAATTTAATAGAATTGAGTGTTTTTATAGTTTTCAGAATAGAATTCGAGACAAACATATTAATCAAAAGTATTATTTTCTATTAAATTCAAAGAAAATAACTCAAATTCATAATTTAAATCCAAATAACATAAAATTATAATATTTATTTATATTTCATATGTAATGGGAATATATTATAGTATGGAAAAAATAAAAAAGAAACAATAAATTTATTCTATTATATTAGAATTAGTTAAAATAACACTTAAAATGTATGTAAAAAATAGCTATCAAAATAGTACATAAAATTATCTCACACTAATTTTTTTTCTTATTCTAAAGAAAATATAAATTATTTCTTTATAATATACTTATTATTCATATATTAAATATCATATCATCAATAACATATACAATCATAATGTATATTTATAAAAATAAGTTTTGTTATATGATTGAAATCCCCAGTTAATAAAATGTATTCATAATTTTTTTATAAATTTAATTATCAATCAAGATTTTACTGTACAATCAATGATCCATCATTAATTATTATGTTAATATATTTTTTATACCATGTATATATTTTTCAACTTTCAACATATTCATGCACTAAATAGAACATATACATTTATTTTTATCTATTTCAAACATATTTTCATTTTTTATTCTTCATATGGAAATTAAACCTAACTTGAAATAAATTATTAGAATCAATTTTCTATCATGAATATTGTTATGATAATGATACAAATTAGAGAGGGATAACTAATTTTCAAAATAAAAATAAATAATATAAAAACTAAAATAATACAAGCATTAAATATTGAAACACACAAAAAATTATTAGAAAAACCATGAGAGAGGAAAAAGGATATCATTATGATTATTTATTGGTACATAAAATCTCTTAATTTTACAAGTATAATAACCATAAAAATTTAATCATAGAATAATGATATGCCGCACACATAAAATAGGATGTAGTAGACATAATTTATTAAGAAAAATTATATTTATTTAACCAAAATATTTAATGAATGAATGAATAATTATATATGAGGATTAATATTTATCCACACATATATTAATTTTATTTAAATTAATCTATAAAAAAATAATATTTTAATTGAATTATTAATTGTTACATGTGTCATAACTCCTTATAAATTCACTAGTTAAAATATCTATCACTTATAGATTTGGTTGAATACTAATCATATATCTACACATCCTTTATATCTTTCCAAAACATGTTGGTTATGTTTCTATAAGTCCACTTAAGTATCTAAACCATTTAAAATTCCTCTGTTAAAATATATTTTAAGTTTTAATTTTTGTATATTTTATACATGATCAAAATTCCTTTGTCCTGCATATCTGAAAAAAATTATATTTTACTCTAATGTATTTCATATATAAATGAATAGATGGATTATTTACAATATAAAATACACTCTTACTATCACATAGTAAATGAATTTGATTCTATCTACTCCCATGTTATTCTAAAAAAATATCATCAAAATTTACTTTTTTTCCATTCCTATGAAGCTGCTATGTATTTTTCCTCAGTCATTGATAAGGCCTCAAAAAACATAAATTTCTAAAACTAGTTTATAACTCCTCCTATAGAAGTATTCACATAAACTGTTGTGTTTTTTGGTTAGGATAAACCCAAAAATATGAATTGATACATAATTTGTTGGTAAAAAATGATCATTAAGAACATAATACAACATATTATTTCTCTCTAATATATCATAACGATACAGGGTTCATTGAAAGTAGTTAGTCCCATTCCAAAAGATATTTTCACTCCTTTTAAAAGATAAATTGGAATAAATTTATGAATGTAACCCGAAAATATTCATAGAGAGGTTCTTTCTATTTTTATAATTAATTTAAAATAATAATTACCTTGACTTGATAATTATTTCATTAATGTTAATCAATTTAGTTTTCACTCTCATAGTTGAATCATATTTGTAGTTAAAGAATCCAAAATATAATTTCACTGGCATTATACACATGTGATCCATAAATATTGTAACATCACCATTGGTACTGAGGGTTCTAGTATGGTAGAACCAAATGCCTTGCATAATTTTCCACTGATTGAAACAAGTAATCTTTGGGTCTTGAATTTATACTTCTCTTGTTCTATCAATCTTAAGAGGGAGGTAGGAGGATATTATCTCTATGTTCTTAAGAGTGTTTTTGAGAGATTCTCTTTATCTTAAGAGAATTCTCTTAGGACAATATGTTGTTCACAATTATTCATATGAACATATAAATTATATAATTCAGAATATATAATTAGGTTAAAATAATTAATAATTGAAAAATTTCCTTTATCTAATTTTTTATTCTATGCAAACATAACGTCAAATAATAATAATAATATTCTAGTTATATACAAAAATATTTGAAAAATTACAGATATTTAAATATCATTTTCATTAGGCCCTTAAATCGACCTATCAATCCTCCTAGGCATCTACCAAACCTTTTATAAATAATATTTACTTAAATAAATAAATAAATTTATACTATCCATTAAACAAATAATGAAATATTATATTATCTAAACTTGATAATAGATATTTATTTAAATTCTCATCTAAATAAATAAATATTCATATTAAATATGTATTTATAAACTGTGGAATAAAATAAACAATAAATAAGTAAATATTATATCTTATAACTAACAAATAATATTTATTTAATATTCAAATAATATATATTCTAAATTCTAATTACTGGCGATACTTGTTATACGATCAATAACACATGAATAATTATTAAACCACAAGTCATGAATAATATTTATTTACATTATTAAATTCAAAAACGAATTTAACAGGTATCCTAGTTATAGTTAATGTGTGGACCTCTATACCTCTTTGTTAAAGGCATCAGGTGAGTTTTTTTAAAGTCCAAGATTGGGTTCTATCAATAGGGAAATGCTACCATAAAGAAATAAGGTAATGTCTCAACGACAACAATCTCAAATCAATTCATAATATGTAATATAATCTATTTATATTGATATATCATCAAGTAGGTTTCATACTAGTGTCACCAACCTATGTTATAATTCTATGTGATACAAATAACCCATAATTTGATGATTTATAATAAGGGATTAACTTTATTATATTTCTACAAACTTTTAGGTTAAAAGTTTTGTAGAATTAAGATAACCATTATATAAAAAAAGGACATTTCCACATAGTTTACATTTTAACCAAAAAAATAGGATTTTAAATATAGACCACTATTTTATATAAGACACTTCTTATTATTTTAAGACAAGCCTCCATAGTGGAAAGATTGAAATTGATATATATCATACTAATCCTAAGATCTCATGAAAAGCATTTGAAAATGTTTGATGGGAAAACAAATCTTAGTAAGAGATATAAAAGTAAAGGAATCTCATTAGTCTATTTTAAAAAATTAAAAACCCATTAAAATGTTTATCTTTATCATAATAAAACTTTAATCACATAAATTAAACATATCCACATGATATAATAAAATATTTCTAAAAAACCCCTTTAAAACCCATTTAAAACATAAAAAATCCTGACTAAAATATGTGGTATATGAGATATCATGAAAACGTTTCTTGAAAAAAACCATTCATCTTTAAAATTTTACAAACTTTTTTCCCTCAAGAAATAAAAATATTTCTATAAAACCCTTTGTAACCTTGAAATAAGTATCTTGGAACATCATATTCACAACCTATGTTCACTCATGTTTAACCAATTCCAGAATAACTAATTCCCAATTAATTCCATAGGAATAACCTATATGGTTATCTTCCTTATTCTTCTCCTTTGAAGACTAATCATTACCCAATGCATTGGAGATCTATATCGTGCTCACCCATTGTCATGTCCTATATTAGGACCACCCATTATCATATATAATTCTAAATTTCTATATAATGAATAAAAACTTTATATGATTTTAATTTTATACTGAACCCTTGAAAAACTCATTTGATCCCATAAGAAAAATAAATTACCATTTTTATATAAAAATGTGGATAAATAGCCCCTGATTTTGAAAACTCTTTAAAATGAAAAATTCCATAAATCAATGGGAAATTGAATTTATGTTATAAAATTGTGAAAACATGTAGAATAATTTTAATAATAAATAATGTATATGAAGATAAGAAAATAACTTCATGAATTATTTGTTAAAAAACCATTCTTTTGTACAATGGTAATAAATTTCAAAATGACCCTTACTACAAATTTTAAAATGATTACATTAATAAAACTTTAAATATAGAAAGAATAATTGACAATGACCATAAAAAATATTTGATTTATAAATAATAACATTATTGGAACATGTTTTTAGAACATGGATATTAAAGATAAATATTTGAAAGGAATAATTTAAATTAAGGTTTTAAAAGAAAACCCCTTACCTTAGGCCCCATTTAGCTTTTTTACATTACAAATAATAAAAGTATATAAGTTATTTAATTACTTAAGTTTTTTTAATTTTCAATCCATTATATTTATTCCTTTTATTTCATTTATTACCATATTCTAAATTAGGTAAGCTTACACTAGATGCTTTTAGATTATCCGGTTTATTACCTCAAAGTAACATTAGTGTGTTGACCACGATTAAAGGGGTTTTTGTTCTAATATATATTGAATCTTAAAACTTTAGTAATTATCATTTCGTTTAATTAAATATATTTTAAAACTAACCATGTAAATTTTTCATGAAAATGAAGCATATCATTTCACGAAGACGGTAGTCCATACATATGCACGAATGATGTTTTCATTTCTCTTCTAAGTGGAAAGGAAATATAGTTGATAATATTTTACTTTTACAAAAAAATAAATTTTTTATAAATTTCATATGTATTCATTAGTTCAATTCTTATGACCATCCATGTGAAGAGGCAATGGAAAATAAATGACACTACTTCGTGGATGTGGCAGTCTACACTTACACACGAGTGAAGTTATCATTTTCCAACAGATGAAAAGGTAAACATTTAAGTGATATATTATAATTATAAATTAATAAATATGTAATAAATATCATATATATTCATTCTATCCATCATTTTAACCAGATATTTAAAAAAATGATAGAAAATGAAACACATTGTTTCATGGTGGTTGCAGTGCAGTCTTACAAATGATGAAACTTTTCATTTCTCAAAGGATGGAAAATGATATGAAAAAGGGTTTTGATATCAAAAGAATGACATTTAAGTATACATAATTTACTTTTTTTTATTATATCATCATGGCTAAAGAACATTGTGAGGAGTTGGAAGAAGAAATAAACATGAAAAAACTTAGTTAAGAGTTATGCCTCTTATTTGGAAAACCTCCTTTTTCTTATACCTAAAGACTATAGGATTGATCATTTAGTGAGAAAATAACTCTTGGATATGGGGATTAATGTTTTAAGGTATTTTATTAGGTATTGGTTGAGAAAAATGGCTCAAAGTATGTGAATAATATAGAAGAGGGGTGCCTTTTTTTAGCGATGGGAGTAACACTCTTGAAATTATTAAGAAAATAAAAATATTATAAATGTATAAATCCATGGAATGTGACAGTAAATCAATTAATGTTTTAATATTAGGGTTGAAATAATATCATACAATAAGACCAAGATAAGATCTTTTGACCTTATCACTCAGTTTTTATAATGAACCTGAATTCATTCAATGAAAATTCCCTTCTTATACTTATGTCATATAGTATAAACCACATAAAATCACATTTTGAACAAAAAACAAATTTTAAAAATGTTGAATGAATGAAATAATAAGTATTTCTAGATATTGAGAAACCTATACATATGAAATAGTAACTTGACCTTTGGAATAGTAATGTGACTCTTATGAATAGAAAACGAGACAACTGAATAGTATCATCACCAATGAAAGTATAAATAAAATTTATCCATATTATAAGTGGAAATATGATATAATTATATCATTTTATAAGTAAATAAATATTTTAAAAATTTTTAATTAAGTGTTGGTATTTTTTAAGCCATAAATATTTATTTACAATATTTTGATTAATTTAATAATTTAAAAGAAAATTTATTTTCATAAAATTTATTCATAAATTAATATTTTTCATTCTTATGATTATAAGATAATTTTAATGACCATAGTTAATTTTTCAAAGTGTTATAAAATCAGTTAAAATTTTAAAATATGTATTTTTTGAGTAAATTATGATTTAATTAAAAATAAAATTTCTCATATTTTGAAAATTATTTATATATTTTTTTCATTTTTAAATTATACATGTCTAAAAATGGTTAGGGTGAATTTTTTTATTTTTCTGAAATACTTGAATTTTTGGCGAATAGTAAAATATGATCATTTATAATAAAAGCTAAATACAAGAATTATGGAGTCATAGATTATGTAAGGCTGATGTAAACCCAAAATATCATATTATCCTTCATTATTTTATTATTTTCTACGATAATGCTAAAAATGTTCACGGTCTTGATCCATAATAACAAACTAATGAATAAAATAATTAGAAATCACCCCCTCCTCCACTATAAATACCACACCCCACCACCTCTTATCCTAACACATCTCAAGGCTTGATCCATGTAAAAATTCTACTTAAATATCCCCCCAAGACTCTCCCATATATCCAAGATCTTTGGTCTTAAAAAATATCAAAACCATTCCCCTAAATAGGTTTTCAAGAAGAAGGAATCAAGAGGCAAATCCCTCTTCATTTTCTTTCAATTTCTTTTAAAGATCCTTTCTTTTCCTTTTCTCTCCTAACATACCCTCATATAAATGGTATTATTAATGCAGTACCTTACATATAATATAATTTTATTATTCTAATGTATTAATTCATCCTCACATCTATTTCCCCTCCCCTTATATTAAAAGATAAAACAACATTCATGATGTGTTAATTTATCGCATTCATGGACGATGAAGTTTTTAATATATATTAACATCATTAATTATGGTCTTGAAAGAATTTTTATGGTTGAAAAAAATTATAATATATTTATTATATCTTATTTAATGTTCTAGAACCATTACATACACATGATAATAAATAATAGAACAAAACTAGTTTGTCGTGATCGAAAAACTGCTAAAATTAATCTAAACAATTATCATATACATGATATAGAACGATTCATCCTAATATCAGAAAAAATAATATATATAAAAATATACAATTATTTTTCATTAAAACCTTATAATTTCAATTCGGGAGAATTATACGCATTATACACGAACATCCATACTTATTTACAAGAGAACCGATCATGAAAACTAAGAAAACGAAAACTACAAAACAATGGAATTGAACACTATATCTCATAGAAAAGTACATGAATGAACTTAATAAAATTATAATAAATCAATTACATGTATATTAGTTTCTGTAATTATTAATTAATCAACCTAATGTTGTTATTTTGTAGATTAAAATTAGGTGAATAACACCTTCGAACATAAGGTAAGAGATTCTACCTGAACCTCCGTTATTCCTTCAAGTTACTCTTCCTCTCTTTTAACCCAAATTAAATTATCTTTTAATATTTATGTAAATATTATAAATTATGTTTATATTTTTCAAAATCATGTATTAAGATCCATTCATCCTTTTTTTGGGATATGCATGATTTTAATAAGATCCTTAATTAATTCTTCCTGATAAGCAAGACCGATTTAATGGAACTTCCTGAATTCTTACCCATTTTCAAGTTCATGATATTATATATTTTAATCCAATATTATCTTAATAAAATGACTCATTTTATCATGTAAAACTTTCATGGTTCATTTCTAGTTTCATACCAACAATTTTTCTTTTTTCCATTTTAAAGAATCTTTAATATTTTCCTTAAACCACACTAAAATGTTATATATATAAAGTCTCTTAAATCCTATTTTTTCATTAATTCACTTAATATTGACCTAACTTATCATGATATATATCTATTTTCCATTATAAATGTCCATGTATGTTTTTAATCCATTATTTCATGGACACAATTTTGATATGCTCATTTGTTATCCCTTATGACATGATTATGATACCCATTTCTTTCCATAGGTAACCCTTATGTTTATTCTTAATTTGGCACAAATATTCAAGAACATTTTATGATGGTTGTATATATATATTCATCCAATGAATTGGGTAATTTTTAATCTCACGAGATGTTTTGTTGGGACATAGAGTGAACCTGATCTCTTTATGGGAATTTGTCCACCATGTTATGTAGTCTTGGAGGTTAACCTTGAATAATGTTTATGTCATGTTATAGGTTGTTTCCAAATCCATATGATTCCATGATTATATGTTATCATGTTATGACATTATTCTTCCTTATGTTTATTCATGTTCCTTGACTCTACATCATCATATTACTCCTTCTAACCCATATGCTACATTTTATTCCTATGCTTATCCCCTTACTGGGGTTTTTAGATCACCCATTTTGTTCATGAAATATTTAGGTTATCATATGTAGATATAATGGTTCCAAGGTAGTTAGTAGATCATTATGAATATTAAATAAAATATTTTATTATTTCATGATGTTTAATTATGTACCTAATCACCAAGACACTAGGATTCATGATCCTTGGATTGTAATTTGATGATTATTTATGCTTAAAATCATGTATTAATATGTGTAAAAGGATAGGGTTTCTATAGTTGGTTTCAAAAGATGGTATTTGTTTTGGATATTATGAATTGATCACTTTAGAAAGAACCATATGAATAAAACTAAATGTAAGAAAACATCACTAAATTTTGGTTAGTATAGAGTAAGTGGTTTATCAAGAAAATACATCCATGTGTGGATACTACAAGTGGATGTGGTTCTGGAAAAGATGTATCTAGGAGTAACAACTCCGACATGGTGTTTTGGGCCTGACTTAGGGTAACTTGGTACATGAAAATGAGTCTTACTATTCTCCTGGTTTGACACTTCCAAGGGATATGCTTTGGTAAATCCCTAAGATCCTTACAAACCATTTTCAAGGGAGGAAAAAATGCCCATAATAATATATGTTAGAAAACAAATCATGGATATCCTAGATTGAACCCTAGGGAAACACAAGTTAGGATATAATTTTATCTTACAAGTTTATACTTTTATGTTTAAATTTTACTTTTATATGATTATTATCTAATTATTCAATACCCATAATTGTACTTTATTTTTCTTTACTAATAAATAGAAATAGAATAACCCATACCAAAAATACATGTGATAGGAAATGTGATGATTACCCTAATGATATGACCAATATAATGGGAATGGGTGCTCTAAAATTTATTATATTACTTTCTCAGCTAGAACAAGTTATGAATAATAACTTGAATTGTGTGTAACAACCTCCTTATCATAAGAAAGATAAAGTAGTTTTCGAATACTTCATGTGAAAATGTCCCCCCTTTTTTTATGGATCTTTTGATCCCCTCCCCATAGAACAATGAATTAAATACATTAAGAATATATTCTATGTCCTATAGCACCCAGATGAAGAGGAATTTGTGCTGATAGTTTATAATTTTGATGGGGAAGCTGATCAGTGGTGGAAACTGATCAAGAAGACAAAGTGAAAGGAGGAAATTTATTCCATGGAATGGAAAGATCCCAAGAAAATATTTTTCATTAAATATTTTTCCCCTAACCCACCATCTCAATATGGAAAGGTAATTATTTTTACTAAAGAAATGGGAAGATGAGTCCATCAGGGTGTATGAAGAAAACCTCAAAAGGATTTCAAGTTATGCCTTTGGGTTTTTAATGAACACTGAAAGAGAGGTGGATCACTGCTTTAGAAGACTAAAGTTGAGTCTATGAAATTTTTTGGTGACTCAATACTTTGATAGTTTAGAGAATATTGTATGTTGTTCCCTCAAGTTTGAATGGATATTGGAGAATCTCAATGGTCATGTCGACCTGGTGATAAAAAAAGGAAAATGTAGTTTAATATGGGTGATAAGTCCCATGATGGGATGAAGACCCAACTTACCACATGTCCAAATTGTGGGAATATGCATCTTAGAAACTTCGTAAAGGGAACCAATAGATTCTTTAAATGTTGGAAAGAAGAGAATATAGATTGTAACTACTGAAGGGATTTGAATAATCCCACTAATGAGGAGTAAGAAAGTAACTTCAGATCAGCGCTCATCCTATAGTGTGGTGTTTCAACTATAACGAACATGAGCATTTCTCAAACCAATGCCCTAATCCCAGGGTTGTCATAGGAATTCAACAACAACCTCTAAGGAATCAATGAAGGGAATATGCTATCACTACTACTGAGGTGGAGTCATAAAATGATGTGGTGGTAGGTATGCTGGTTATTCATTCAAGAATAGAGAAGGTACTATTTGATTTTGGTTTTATGCATTCTTTCATATCTTTAAAGTTTAGTAGAACTATTCAAAAACCACCTCAAAATTTGGAGGTTGAGTTATCTATGAGTATAGATAATGAAGAAATTATTGATCCAAAGTTTATAACTCATCCTCAGTAAAGGCTTGTGGACCTAACCCCCCAAAAAATCTTTTCATACTCCCTTTGGAAAAGTTTGCTATCATTTTTATCTTGGATTGACTATCTTTATAAAAATATAACATCAAATATTAGGAAAATAAGATCACTCTTCACATCCGGAAGGATCCTCCAATATTGTACAAGTGTAATGAGGAAGAAAAATCTCCTTCATAATTATCATCACAAGTGTGGATATTGTTGCCTTATGAGAAAGCATATCTTTCTCAAATGATTTAGAAAAAGAAGAGAATCATGCTCAATGACATGAACATTGAGTGGGATTACATAGACATATTCCTTGAATAGTTTCATGCTCTTCCTCTTGATAGAGAGGTTGAGTTCTCAATAGAACATATTCTTAGATCTCTGCCTATATCTAAGACACCTAATAGAATGGCCACTATTGAGATATAATAGCTGAAGAAGCAATTATAGGAGAATCTGTACAAGGGTTTTATTTTCCCAAGTGCTTTACCATGGGGTGAACCAATCCTCTTCATTATGAAGAAGGATGGATCAATGCGACTCTACATTGATTATTGTTAACTCAATAATATCACAATGAAGAACTGGTATCCTATACCATAGATAGATGAATTTTTCGATCAGCTGCGTGGGGATAGTTATTTCTCTAAGGTGGACCTTTAGTCAGGATATCGCCAATTAAAGGCGAGGAAGGAAGATATTTCCAAGATTTCCTTTTGAACAAGGTATAGACACTATGAGTTCATAGTGATATCTTTTAGACTCACTAATTCTCCAAAAAGTTTCATAGAATTAATGAATGGAGTCTTCTAAGTTTACCTTGACAATTTGTGCTAGTATTTACTGATGATATTTTGATATACTCTAAGGGAAAGGAGAAACACAAGGATCATTTGAATACTATTTTAAAGAATTTGTGAAGGGAAAATATATATTCAATGTACAATAAATGTGTGTTCTGGATGAAGGAAGTTTCATTCTTGGGGCATGTTTTCACCTGGAAAGGGATATATGCAGAACCTTACAAGATAAAGTGTTTGGAAAATATCCCTCAAGGCATTATTGATGCATTTTTGAGGTGATTGTGTTTGTTGACAAAGTGGGACTCCTTGTTGTATTTATTGCCAAAGCAGACCATGATGTGTGAGTGTGTTGACAAAGGGTGTTTAAATGGTGATTTTTTGGGTACAATAAATGATTTCAATAATATATGACTGATTGAAGTACCTCGACAAAGGAATGGATGATCTGGAGGTGGTACAAAAAGAACAGATTCAAGGTGGCACCGTTTTCTAGTGTTTGCCAAATTTTTGGGCCTGAAAATCTGAAAATGGAGAGATATGTTTTTGTAAAAGGGTGTGGCGCAAAAAAGGAAAGAGGTGTGAGAAAAATTCACTATGGAGTGAAAAATAAACAGGATGCCTGAAAAATTATGTGTGGAATGAAAAATCAGCGGGATGCGTGAAATAATTGTATGGTGCGTGAAATAATAAAGACGTGCGAAAAATATTTGCGGGAAGTGTGAAATAGAGGGATAGAGTTTTTAGAAAAAGATGTGTTTTTAGGTTTAAAGCTAAAATATTGGAAAATCCATGAGGTGTGCAAAATATTGGAGCAGTGCGCGAAAAATGGTGTTGCGTGGAAGATTTGTTTTTTGCGCTCGAAGAGAATTACGCGCTCAAGGAGGGTTTTTTTGCGCGGGGTCGATTTTACTTATAAATATGAATTGAACCCCCTCCATTCGGTGTAGCTCAAGATATCGAGATTATCTGAGCTCTGGCGTTTGAAATTGGAGTGAACAAGTGAGTTGCTCGAAAAGAAGAGTGTTGCGTGAAAAGTGAATTTTGCGCAAAAGTGGAGAATTTCGCGCAAGGCAGCATAGAGGCTGTGCGTAAAATATACTGCACATAAAATAATTTTTTGTGCATAAAATTAGTGTTGAGAGTAAAAGGGGTGTTGTGAAAAAAGTGAATTTCGCAAAAAAACATGGAATTACGTGCAAGGCACAGTGAAGGCTGAACGTAAAAATTGCAGTTGCCCAGTACACCTAGTGCAAAGTGAGATTCATCTACAGGTGAATGTTGGACATCAATAGAGAATCATTCAACAGTTAAGGATTCCAATTTCATTAGTGATAATGAAGAGACCTACTAGTCTATAAACCGTGCGTGGATCTTCTAAAGAAGCAATGAGCACATTTCAGTTGATAGAGAAGTGAGCTTTCATTTTGTGAGTGGTTGTAAACCAGGAGGGATAGTGAGTCCGCTCTGAACTTTTAAAAAATAGTGCGCTTAGAGTGGAATTGGTACATCGACACACTGCCGGTTTATGATCCATGGACGTAGCCCAGTGAGGGTGAACCAAGTAAAAATTGATGTGTCCTGTGCATGCTTTAACGTTTTCTCATACTCTTCATCAGGAAAGAGAGAGAAGAGGGTTTTGTATAAGAGAAAAACAAGATCAAAATGGGTAGTTGTTTTAATATTTCATACACTGATTCACCCCCCTCTCAGGGTATCTATCCTAGTGGACCTAACAATTGGTATCAAAGGGAAAGGTTAATATCAGTGTTTCTATCTCTCAAATGGAGGTCACTAATCATAAAGGGATTATGATCTTCGACGGAAACAATTTCCTGCCATGGAAGAATCAGATGAAACAGTACTTCCGATCATTAGGATTGGATGTGTTTATAGCAGAAATGCACTGTATCATAGCTGATATTAATAGTGGTTCATTATCAGAATCTGAGTGAAGATAATTGTATGCTGACGCAAAGGGAATCAATGATTTAGGGGGATCCCTATCCAATGCAATTTAAACCAAGGTGATGTCATGAAAAACATCACATGCTATGTGGACAAAATTTTTGAACATATATGAAGGTGATACAAAGGTCAGAAAAGTGAAGCTTCAAGTGTTGTGGAACAAGAATGAAGATCTGAGAATGAACCCGAATGAATCTGTTGATCCATTCTTTGACAGGGTAAATATTGTTGTTGAGGACATGAGAGGTCTTGGAGAAGTTATTAAAGATATAAAAATTTTGAAGCGCATCGTGAGGAAACTTCCACCTCAGTTCAATACGAATGTTTCCGTTTTGGAAGATAAAGACTCAAAAGAGCTGACAATGGATAACCTACATAGAACACTTGTTGAATATGAAATGATAAATGATTATAATGATGCTGTGGAAACGGGAATATCCAAAGATGTGGCATTCAAGGACATGAAGAATCTCACCATTGAAGATTCTCAACAAGAAGAAGAGACAGATGAGGTGATGTCATTCCTTTCTTCAAATATGAAAAGAGAAAAGGAATGTCTAAAGTGAAACTTCCACTAGCATGCTTTTGATGTGGAAAGGTTGGTCATCCTAAGGCAAGGTGCCCCAAAAAGTTTCAAGATAACGATAATGATGAAGAAGAAGTTGAAATTCCCAAGAATAAGTCTTCAACATTTGTGAAAGGGAAGAAACAATTCAAGAGAAATTTCTTTAAGAAGAAGAATCTTATTTCACAATAATTTGAAAGTTTAGATGAGTTTGAGGATGAAGAGGATAAAGAGATTTAGAACTGCGAAGATCGTGGGGAAAATGCTATGGGGGCAGTTGTCGGCAGTGCTCAGAAAAAGGGAGAAACCGACATTGATAAGGAAGAAGAAGTTGAAGAAAGAGTTGATATTCAAGCTGAGTTAGAGGATGCTCTTGAAGAGATAGATGTTTGGAGGGCTAAAACAAAGAAATCCAATAAAGTTTTCTGTGATACTAAACTCTATATACATCAATAAGAAGAATAGAAGTCTGAGTTAATGGAATAAATTGAGAAACTTAGGTCAAGAGTGTTAGAAAATTTAGATTTAGTTATTGAGTATAAATTCAGGATTGAAGAACAGAAGAAGGAGATCGATGGATTGAATATCACAGTGAAGGATCACGTCAAGCGCATCAAAGAGCTTGAAGAGGAAGTTATCGGTCTGCAGAAAAAAGTTAAGGATCATGAAAAACCTTTGATTCCCAACACGTTCTTGGGAAAATAGAATAGTCTGAATACTGGAAAGATTAAAGAGGATCCTAGTAGTTCAGTAGGAAAGAAGCAGTAATCAAGCTCAGGCGTTAAGGCTGATTTGGGGCTGGATCAGAAACAGAAAGCAGTCAGAGTTGAATTCATACCACAAGCACCTGTTCCAAATATGAAAATTGATGTGTGTACAAAGTAGAATCAGAAAACTCAGAGAACTCAAGGGGCTAATGGTAGTACATAAGCGACACGTAGGAATGCACATTTCATCAGGTGTTATTGTTGTGGAAATATGGGACACACACAAAGTGTGTGTTATATAGCTAGAAGATATCAGAGGGAACAAGAACAATGGTGGAAGCCAAATAGAGAATGGTTCTCTAGAACATATTTTGAAGGGATTTTTTTGGTGTAGTGGATTTGGGAACATGTCTAGGTACTGTACTTCGACCATACAATGGAATGTGCCAAAGTAGAGACAAAATGTTCATAAGCAGCAGATTAATGAACTGAGAGGTGAGTTGAAAACGTAAAATAGATTTGCATATTTGCAAGATGAAGTATGTCCATCATAATATGAGAATGATCATGAGTCTCTATCTATACAGAATGTGGATACAAAAAAATGGTCCAAGAAGAAGAGATAAGAGAAGGTGGTGGTGACAAAAATTGCTCTTAAAGCATCAGATCGCTCTAGTGTGTGGATCCTTGACAGTGGTTTCACATCTCACATGACATGTAATAAGGATTTTGTTACAGGCGTAAAATATGACAAAGAATGAGTTTTCAAGTTTGGAAACAATGAAGGCCTGAAGATAATTGGCTCTGGAAAGGCTAAGTTTGGGGGTAAAGAGATGAGACATACTGATGTATTAGTAGTAGAAGGCCTAAGTCACAATTTTCTCGGCATCAGTCAACTATGTGACTCAGGGCATTCTATAAGGTTTACTAAGAAGGTGTGTATCGTCAAAGGAAGATATAGGGTAGTTGTTCTATAAGGAAAAAGAATAAAGGGAAATCTCTACCTGGTAAGTGGAGAAGAAGATATGTGCTTTATGACCATAGTGGAAGAAAACAAGTTGTGGCATAAACGACTTGGTCATGTATGCCAACCATACCTGGAAGATCTGGTAAAGTGTGACGTAACAAGAGACCTCCCTAAGCTATCATGTGATCATACTCACACATGTGATGCATGAAAATAAGGGAATCTCATAATAAAGACATATAAGGCAATGGAAAATAAGTCAACAAGAGTGCTCGAATTGGTGCATGCTGATGTTTATGGTCTTATCACACCAAGTGCAATTGAATGAAAGAGGTACTATGTTCTTTTCATTGATGACTATAGAAGAATGGCATGGGTATTTGTTATTTCCCATAAGTCGGATGTGTTTGGCTGCTTAAAACAGTACCAGAGGGAGTGTGAAATGATGCTCAGACAAAAAATTCTGAAGTTTCATACTGACAATGGTACGGAATTCACAAATAGTTAGGTGGAAGACTCTCTCGAGAAACATGGGATAAGGAATCAAGTTTCTTCAGTACAAACTCCCCAACAGAATGGAGTGGTTGAAAGAAGAAATCAGATCATTAACAACATGGCCAGAACGATGCTTATATAAAAAGACATACCATATAAATTTTGGAAGGAAGTAGTATTGACATCGGTCTACATTTCTAACAGGGATCTATTGTGTCCAAAGTAAGGAAAGACTCTATATGAGATGTGGTACGGGAAGAAGCCAACGGTGAAGTACTTCCGAATATTTGGCAGTAAGTGCTTTATAATCAAAAAGGAAAAACATTGGAAATATGAGTCACATGGAGATGAAGGAATATTCCTGGGCTACTCAGGAAAAAGCAAAGCATATAAATGATTTAATAAAAGGGTGGGAAAATTAGTTGAGAGAAATTACATCACTGTTGTTGAAAATGATGAGAACACTCAAGTGCACATTGAAATATTTCCTGATGAAAGTGATGAGGAGGAAAGCAATACAGGAGGAGAAGAAGTGGCTGTTTCTGATTTAGAATAAGATACATGTGATGAGAATGAAGAATGAAAATCTATATCTGCATAGAAGCCAAGGAGTCGAGCTGAAATTGATAAGGAAAATATGATTTATGATCAATCATCTCTAGTTTAGACAAGAAGAATGAAATCACTTCAGCAGAACTCTTTATTATCTCAGGTTGAGCCAAAATTCTTTGCTGATGTAGCTGAAGAAGAAAACTGGGTTTAGGCTATGAATGAAGAGCTTGATCAGATTGAGAAGAACTAGATGTGGGAGATTGTTTCGAGACCAGTAGATAAGAATGTCATCGAGGCTAAATGGGTCTATTAAAACAAGATAAATGAAGATGACACAGTGGTTCAAAACAAATCACGACTAGTGTGCAAAGGATACTCCCAGATAAAGGGAATAAATGTTGATGAGACATTTGCACTGGTTGCAAGACTGGAGACAATCATATTATTCCAAGACATTGTAGTGAAACAGAAGTTCAAAGTGTTCCAGATGGATGTCAAATCTGCATTCTTGAATGGGGTTCTAGAAGAGGAAGTGTATATTGAGCAGCCAGATGGTTTTCTCATTCATGAGGATGAGAACAAGGTTTTCAGACTGAAGAAGGTGTTGTATGGGCTGAAACAAGCACCAAGAGCATAGTGCTCAATTCTTGATTAGTACTTGAAGAAGCTTGGTTTCCGGCGTGGGGGAGTTTATTACAATCTCTATTTCATCAAAGATAGAAATCAATGGATGATGGTGTTGGTTTATGTTGATGACATAATATTTTGTGGATCAGATGAAGCTCAGTGCAAATAGTTTTCCGAATACATGAAAAGTTATTTTGAAATGTCAATGATTGGAGAGATAACGTTTTTCCTTGGTCTACAGGTGACACAAGGAAGGAATGGAACATTCATTTCTCAATCCAAATATGCCAAGGAGGTTTTGAAAAGGTTTGGAATGGAAAACTCCATGGATATGAAGACTCCAGTTGCTACTTGGATGAAACTGTCCAAAGATGAGAATGACAAGGCAGTTAATATCACAAAATATTGGCAAATTATTGGCAGGCCCGACATTGTTTTCGCCACATGCCAAGCACCGAGATATCAGATTAATCCCAATGAAAGTCACATTCTTGCAGTTAAAAGAATACTTAGGTATATCAAGGGCATGGGGGACTTCGACTTGACATATAATGACAAATATCAGTTATAGTTATTGCGATATACTGATGTATACTAGGCCAGTTCAGTGGATGATAGGAAATCAACGTTAGGTGGTGCTTTCTATCTTGGTGGATTATCTATTTCATGGCTAATCAAGAAGCAATATTGCATTTCATTGAGCACCGCAGAGGATGAGTATATTATGGCCACTCAAGCATGCACACATTTTTTGTGGATGAAGCAACAACTTGATGATATGGGAGTTGAAGTGAAGTCTCCAATCGGAATTTAGTGCGATAACTCAAGTGCTATAAATCTTAGCAAAAATACCATCCATCATTAAAGGACAAAGGAAATTGAGATAAAGTACCATTTCATTAAGGAGAAAGTTGAGCAGGGAATCATAAAGTTAGAGTATGTGCTTACAGAGCCAGAGGTTTCATACATTCTGACATAGGCCATACTCAAGGAAGCTTTTGAGAGGCATCGACGGGCTCTGGGAGTTCAGTCGACTCCCCACACTTGAAAAAGTGTGGATGTGGCCCCCATTTCCCCAAGGTATGATTTGTTTTTCCCTAATGTGTTGATATGTGTTCTCTACTCTGTTACAGACTGTAAAAGAGTGACCTTTGGGTTCGTTGAAAAAGGGGGAGAAAATAGTTATTGTTCAAGGGGGAGACAATGTGGCTATTTGAGAAATCATGATAGATACAAGGAGAATCTGATAGGTGGAGCAGCCAGATAGGGGGAGTTGATGCTGGTTCAAAGTGCTTAGCCAAATCTTATCTTGGATAAAACAGGCAATAGTGCTGAAGGGGATTTTTAGATGACTAGAGTTAAAGTTATGAGCAGACAGGGAGAGTATCAAATCTGACGATGCTAGAAGTGATCAATCAAAGAATTTATAACATGACAGCTGAGGATCGTGATAAAAGCAGAAGAGTGGTGTTGGAATTAGGTAAGAATATTTCCAAAAATTGGTATCAGTTTGATATCAACAATGGGTACCAGATTTGAAGTGATTCATTGATGAACTTTTCATTTACTCTTGTTTCTCATGCCGAGCATTGCTTATGTGGGCTTAGAGTTTGTGTTGAGTAAATCCTTGATCGCTATCGAAATCACAATAGGCAAATGGTGGCTGTAGAAATAATGATGTATCTTTTTATGTAAGAGTTGTCAACAAACCCAAAGGGGAGATTGTTGGGTAAATATCCCCCAAGGCATCATTGAAGCCTTTTTGATGTGATTGTGTTTATTGAAAAAGTGGGCCTCCATGTTGTATTTATTGCCAAAGCAGACCATAATGTATGATTGTGTTGATAAAGGGGGTTTACATGGTGATTTTTTGGGTTCAAGGAATGCTTTCAACAATCGATGAGTTATTGAAAAACCTCGACAAAGGAATGAACGATCTGGAGGTGGTACAAAAAGAGCAGATACAATGTGGCGCTGTTTTCCCAGTGTTTGCCAAATTTTTGGTCTTGAAAATCAGAAAATAGAGAGATATGTTTTTGGAAAAGGGTGTGGCGTGAAAAATAAAAGAGGTTCGAGAAAAATTAAGTGTGGCGTGAAAAATCAGTGGGATGCAAAAAAAAATTTGTGTGGTGCGAAAAATCAGCAGGATGCATGGAATAATTGTACGGTGTGTGAAATACGAAAGAGGTGCACGAAATATTTGTGGGATGTGTGAAATAGACGAATGAAGTTTTTCACGAAATAGGTGTTTCAAGGTCCAAAGCTCGAAAATTGGAAAAGGCATGAGGTGCGTGAAATATTGGAGAAGTGCACAAAAAATGGTGTTTGGCGGAAGATTTGTTTTTCGTGCTCGAAGAGAATTACGCGCTCAAGGAGGGCTTTTCGCATGGGGTCGATTTTTCTTATAAATATAAAGTGACCCCCTTTATTCGGTGTAGCTCAAGACATAGAGATTATCTGAGCTCTGGCATGTGAAATTTGAGTGCACAAGTGAGTTGCGCGAAAAGAAGAGTGTTGCACGAAAAACTGAATTTCGCGCAAAAGTGGAGAATTTCACGCAAGGTAGTATAGAGGATGCGCGCAAAAGCTACTGCATGTAAAATAATTTTTTGTGAGTAAAAGGAGTGTTGCGAGTAAAAGGGGTGTTGCGTGAAAAGTGAATTTTGCATAAAAACATGGAATTACATGCAAGGCACAGTGAAGGTTGCGCGTAAAAATTGCAGTTGCCCGGTACACCAGGTGCAAAGTGAGATTCATCTACAGGTGAAATTTAGACATCAACAGAGCATCTATCAAAAGTTAAGGATGCCGATTTCATTAGTGATAATGAAGATACCTACATGTCTATAAAATTTGAGTGGATCTTCTGAAGAAGCAGTGAGCACACTCAGTTGAGAGAGCAGTGAGCCTTCATTTTGTGAGTGGTTGTAAACCAGGAGGGATAGTGAGTCCGTTCCAAACTTGTAAACAACAGTGCACTTATAGTGGAATTGGTACATAAACACACTTCCGTTGTATGCTCCTTGGACATAGCCCAATGAGGGTGAACCAATTAAAAATCATCGTGTCCTGTGTATGCTTTAAGGTTTTCTTATACTCTTCATCGGGAAGGAGAGAGAAGGGGGTTTTGTCTAACAACAAAACAAGATCAAAAGGGGAAGTTGTTTTAATCTTTCATACCCTAATTCACCCCCATCCCAGGGTATCTAGCATAGTGGACCTAACATAAAGGTAGTTAAAGAGTGGAATAGGACAATATCTGTAATGAAGATCCATAGTTTCCTTGGTCTAGAAGGGTATTACTAGAGATTTTTTAATAAATTATCATGATTGTAGAACCCACTAACTAAGATAAATTGTAATGGAGGATGGTTTTTATAGACTAGTGAATGTGAATACTGCTACAAGGAGTTGAACAAGCGACTTATCACTACACCGATTCTCACACTACAAACAATTGGGGACTCTTTGTGGTGTACAAAGATACATAAAATAATGGATTAGGATGTGTACTGATGAAAAATGATAAAATGATAGACTATACCTCAAGATAAAATAAAATCACAAAGAAAAACTATCCCACACATGATATGGAGTTGGCTACTGCGATCTTTGTGTTGAAAATATGTCAGCATTTTCTCTATGTGAAGAAGGGTGAGATATATACTGACCACAAGAGTCTAAAATATATATTCGCACAGAAGGATATTAATATGTAGCCCTAGGATGATTGATGAAGAATTACCCCCTTCTAGGAGGTGAGAGGAGGGAGGAGGGGTTGGTTATGCCACCTCTGAGCTCGCAGATGGCTTTCATTCCCTTCTCCAACCATAATTTCCACCCAGATTTTCCGATGATCTCTTTAAGCCCGAATGTTCCAAGCTTTCATCTTGGTGGTCCTCAACTACTGATTTCTATGTCAGAGTTCCGTGATTCTTTGAGTTATCTTGATCTTACGCTGGTCGCGTGTTTAAACCTTTTAAGGTCTTCAATTTATGATTTTGATCACTTCCTCTTTAGAAAATGGGGCTTGTAAGATCGTGCACTAGTCAGTCTTCTTGATAAGTTAAAGTTCATGATTTTGTTTACTTCAGAAGACGACTAGATTCGAGCCTGGTCCAGTGCCCCCCGGCGTTGCAATTACTACAAATTCTCCCTTCTTAGATGGTCGTTCGATCTTTGCATGAATCGTGATCCACCCTCCAACACGATTCTGGTAAGCCTTGGTCAACTTACATTACCATTTCTGAATCCATCAATTCTTCGTATAATTAGAAATATTGTGGGTAATTTCCTCTGTTCATATGTTCGTACTTCCACTTTGAGTCACTTGATTAATCCTCGTATCTGTGTTGAGGTTGATGTGTCGAAACCTATAGTAGAGTGGTTTTGGATTGAAATATTTGTGGAGTTTAGATGGAAGAAACCAGTTGTTTTTGAGTCTTGGGTAAACTATTGTTCGACCTACCATTGCTTGGGGAATTTGGCATCTGTTTGTCTTAGTGATGATGTCTTTATGAGGGCCTGTGTTCTGATGGTGAGGCTTGATGAGGGCCAAATGCGGGTGTATAAAAGTGATCCTGGTAAGGATGCTGATATGATGAATCTGGTTTCACTGGTTGTGGGCAAGGATGTTCTGATGATGAGTCCAGGTGAGGGCTAGTGTCGAGTGCATGTAGTTGGTCCTGGTAAGGATGATGGTTTGGTGAATCGGGGTTCATCGGTAGTGGACAAGGATATGGAGGTTTCCTTCAACCCGATGGTTGTTGCAGTCCGTGATCATCTGAAGAGGGATCTATAGGTGGGTGATAGTGGGAGGAAAGGTGACGAAAAACATAGGGGAGAGATAGTTGTTTGTAGTGGGGCCAAAGGGTTACAACCTGTGGTAGTGGAGGCTTTGGGTGCATGTAATGATTGGATATCTGGCCGGGCTGAGGATGTTGGAGGGGTCCTAATTACAGTTCCTGCGGGTAAATGTTTTTAGGACATGGGGCATGGGGATGTGAAAGTGATCACCCCGGTAAAAAGCAGCACTAATGTGAAGGTTGGGTCTCAAGAGGCTGCTGCTGGAAATGAAAAGATAGAGACGGTGCCCTGTGAAGGTTATGAGATAGTAGAACAACCTCAATTCTTAGTAATGATCGATGCTAACATTCAGACTCAGCAGACTCAGTCAGTGATTTTTCAAGAGGTGGTAATCCCTTGAAAATGGGGGGATATTTACGAGTGTAATAAAGAAAAAAATGGTGGCGGAGCCAGGCCCTCTTATAGAAATATTGTCCAGGGAGGGAAGGTGGAGATGTATGGGAATCCGGAGGGGATGTTTGTCTCACCAGGATGACAGTTAAGGAAGGATTAATCCTTTTTTCCATAGCCGATGTCTATGAGATCATCTATCCAAAAGGAAGGTATGCAATCCCATAATGAGTTTATTTATTTGGAATGGATGAATCTTAGGAGGAAGTACACCAAAGTCCTAAAGCATTATGAAAGCTCCAAATGGGAATCTGCTACTGCGGAGGATGCGCTCTACAGTGGTTGTGGTGACGGGTATGGTTCTTATAATTTCTAGTTGTGGTTTTTTTTTTCAGACTTGTGTTCTTGTTTCTAAACATTTATTTTATTTTAATAAATTCTCAGAGGATAGGCTCTAACAGACATTCTGGGTATAAAGGATCCTTCATCTTCATCGATGATGATAATAGAGAAGGATCCAATCTTATTATACTTACAAAGGAAGGAGATGGGAATCATTAATTAAGTAACATCATCAATCCTTTATCAAATATTTTCTCAGCCATCCCTCATCTAGAAAACAAATGATGATTAAAGAAATGATGTGGAAATTCAGAAAAGGGTGGAAGCTATCAGACATGGGAGATCCTCAGAAATTTAAATGGGCGAGGAAGTAGTTGTTAGATTTGGTACATGACTATGTATCTCATGTTTATAGGGAGTCCAATCAGGTTGCTGATTCATTATCTAAGAAGGCTATTATGGAATCCATCTCTGGATGGTCATTTGTGGCTTTTGATTGTTGTGTGCCCCATGTGGATGCAGATGCATGTGGCACTATATTTACTAGGCTTTGTAAACCCTCTTTTTGATTCCTTGTTCTCTTATTTATTTTTCAATAAAATTTGGTAGGGGCGGATTTTAACCTGCCTCTGGGCCTTTTGGGTACATCAATGTACCCGGTATGTCAGCAAGTGAATGTTTCATGAATAAATTATAAGGTGACGATGCAACCACTACCCATACCAATATAGTCATGGGAGAACATTACCATGGACTTTGTCACTAGACATCCAAAGAAATCCAAAGGTTAAAATGTTATATGAGTTGTTGTGGATTTTCTTATAAATACATATCACTTTATCACAATTTGAGAGTATTTCTCAGTGAATAAACTTTCTTGAATATATATCTGAGAAGTGGTAAGGATGAATGGAGTAACACTATAAGTTGAATCTGATCGAGATCTGAGATTCACCTCCAAGTTCTGGAAAAGTATACAACATGATCGAAGCACTAATTTAAACATTAGTACGACCTATCATTTCCAAACAGATGGATAATCTGATAGAATTATTCACACAATGGAAGATATGTTGAGAGCATGTTATATGGACTTCAAAGGAGGATGGGACCAATATATTCAACTAGTAAAATTCTTCTATAATAATAGTTTCCACTCAAGCATCCAAATGGGTCCATTTGAAGCCCTCTATGGGAAACGATTTAGAACACTAGTGTGCGAGGATGAAGTTAGTGAATGTAAGCTGCTAGGACCTAAAATGGTTAAATAAATAGAAGATAAGGTGAAAACCATTCAATATAACATCAAGTAATCCTGAAGTCAACAAAATATCTTTGCAGACAATCACCGACGATACCTTGATTTTATGGTTGAAGGCATGATATTCCTCCCTATATCCCTGTGGAATGTAATCACAAGATATGGAAAGAAATTAAATCTAAGTCCTAGGTACATCGTCCCCTTAAAGATTATTGATCATATTGGAGCTGTGGTGTAACAACCCGAGATTTTATGAAAAATATTCTTTTTAATTTTATTAATGTCTTGTGTTGTACGCTACACCAAAAGGAGCTTGCACAACACGCATCCTTGACTTTACTTGCATTACAAGCAATCACGTCCTTCCTCGATAGTGTGTGTAGTACACAATACCGAGTTTCACTAAGCAATGATATGCTATTAAAATATTATTAAAACTAGTCGTTATGAATAGTAATAACCACCTTTTAAAAATTTAGAAATTTTAGCTCTCAAAATGGATTTCATTTTTGGATTCGGAATATCGAAATTAGCTTAGGGTGAAATTTTGGTAATTTTCGGATAACTTTCATATTTTGATGAATAGTGAAAATTACTAAATTTTAGTTAAAAACAACTTTTCAATCGAAATAATTAATAGTGATAAATTATTAATTTGAGTGGTTTTAAAGTATATTTAGAATATATTTTTACAATTTAATACAATGTTGGTCATTGGACGTAATTTCACATTTAAACCAGTTATAAACAAGTGTCAATCTTTTGATAGTTAATATCTCTTAAGAACACGCTATTTGTTTTGACGACAAGAATTAATTTTTAAATTAATTAATGCAACTGATATGTTTTGAATTTGGTAAAATAGACATCATTTTTGAATTCATAATATCAAATATAGCTTAGGCCTAATTTTTGGTATTTTTCTGAAAACTTTCAATTTTTGATGAATAGTGAAACCACTAAGTGATAGTTAAAAAACTAATTTTTTTCATAAATCTTAATTTTACCGCTTCTGTGATTGGAATTTCAAAAATCCGAGAGACACGGTTGATGTCTGTAAGTAAAATGTGGTTCAATGAGATGAAAATAATTTTTGGTGAATAGTAACTTTTTACTTTTATTTACCACGGTTAAAAGTAAATAGGGTAATTAAGGGTAAAAATGATATTAATATTACCCTAACACATGTCCTAATTCTATTGGACAAGTGTATCTCAACCAAAAACAACCTTAAGTGTAAAATATTATCATTTAGTCCCACTTGGATTAGATTAGGACATTTATTATTATTTAATTCAAAGAAGAGTTAAAAGAGTTAAAATCAAAGTTTATTTAATAAATCATTTTTAATATAGGGTTATACATAAGATGAATTCGATTGTAAAAATTCATTAGAAAGCTAAAACGATTTCCTACATAATGGTATTTTATTTTTAATTTTTAGACATCAAATAATGTAATTTATTTATGACACAAAGATGATGCAGTAATTATCTTATTAATGAAATATTGACATAATTGATATTATAAATACCAAAATAAATGTAATTTAAGACTTTTTATGAATTACACTAATTTTCTAGGTTACTATGATATATTAGTGTTGATTTAAGCAATGTTTTTCGAACATATAATTCTGTTATGACTTTCAGAAAAATCATATATCAAATAGTGTCAAAATTGACACAAAATAGTTTTTAAATCAAATATTATATTATTAATTGTTATTTTATTCCTAAAAATCTAAGGTTCGACCAAATTACTTAGATAAGGATATATATATTAAAAATAAACAATTTGGGGTTCGTTTGGCATGTTATAGTAAGTGTATTAACCATATAGTGTAATAAAACAAAAAGACACGGTAAAAGTTAAATTATTTAACTTAGAGTTAAATCTAACTGATAAGGTTAAAATAATAACCTAAACTTGTCTAAATCCTGTTGGTTGATAGGATTTCGACCCATCCCCACTTTAGCTTCGAAATAAGACCATTTGGAACCATTATAAACCGATTTTGACTTTAATATAAAATAATATTTTGAGATATTCCTAAGGTGCCCCTCTCCTCCCTTATAAAAGGGGACCTCCTCCCTCTCTTCCTCACACAAAATTGAGCCTTCAAGCTCGGCCAACCCCTGCCAAAATCTCTTCTCCACTTCCATAGTATCTTCCTAGAGGTCCTGGTCTTCTTCAAAGACCATCCTTAGTTCTTTAAGTGGAGGCTAAGAAAAGGCGCGTCAAAAAGAGGTAATATCCATTACCGATCTTTTTCAATTTTTTTCTTCTTCAACTTCTTCTTATTTAGTTGTTTCATGATAAGGTAATAACATCAGTATTTATTATATACTGATATGTTATTATAAATATGAAACAACTCTAATTATCCTTCTATCCATCCTACGGAAAAAGGAAATCACCGTGCGTGCGTACGTACGGAATATCGTCTCCACGCCGTGGTATAATCTATTTTCCGCCACCAAATTAATTGGATGGGTATAATTGTGTAATGAGTAACTATATATGATTATTATAAATTTATATTGATACTAAAATATTATACATACACTTCAACACAATTCCAAGACCATGGGAATGATATTATCGCTCGTGCGTACGTACGGACTACCGTCTCCACGACGTGATGAGATCCATTCTCCATGTTAACCATTTAAGAATGACTATAAAGTATATATAAGAAATAATAATGATATATATGACATTATAAAGCTACTGGATTTATGTATATATATATATATGTATGTCATCTACTTACTTCCATTCAAGACAATAAGGAAAGGAAAACAACGTTCATGCGTACGTACGGACTACCCTCTCCATGAACGGTGTTTTTCATTTCATTTATCTATCTATTATATATATATATATATACTGAATATATATGATATATAAATCATATTTTATATTCTGAAAGTAATTAAATCATGATATAAGTAATAATAATGTCAATAAAAACAAGTCAAAACACCTACGATAAATGAAACGATTTTACCCAAAACGCTTCTTTAACATGGAATTTACAAAAGAACGGGTAATATAAAGTCATAAGTGAACCATATATGATATCATAAAAATGAATATGATTCTATAATAAGTCAATGACATTATTTAAATCATTATACAGTAGGTTCGGACACATACTAAGCAAATCAGACCTAAGGTAAGGGAAATATCACAATCTTATTTTTATCCGAGATTGTTTATACTTTAGTATTTACTGGGGTGTATTTTATCATCCACATCCATGTTTCCTCAATATGTAATATTTATATCCTTCTACAATAGTTTATATCAAATTTTACCCTTAGGTGATTTTTTAGTAAAAGATATGAAAGGAATCTTTTGTCGTTTTTCGTACGAGGTACTTTTTGACTTTTCCGACAAAAGTACAAAGAATGTTTTTTTAAACTATACGGCAATAATGTATTTTTAAAACATTATTTCCAAGAAGCTTCCTTTACAAGTTTTCAAGTTTATTTTTAATCAACTTCTTTTAGTTTAAAATTTTATGACATTTTAAGAAAGGAAAAATGTTTTTGAAGTAGAAAGGATATTTTCCTCAAGAATGGAGTTCAAGTGTTTTATCAAAATTATTTTCCATCTAAGGTAATAAAGGGTTCTGTTTCTATCCCTATTATTACATTTATTTGACAATGTTGTGATGGAATTATTTTTATGAATTCCTTTATCTTATATGAATTGTTTTATGATGTCACGATGTTTAAGATTTCCATTTTTATTACATGGGTTATGCAATGATGTATGATTTATGATTTTGTGGCACACATAAGAATGGTATCATTATCAGATGGGTGGGACCTATATCTCCCTCCAATGCATTGGGTAAAGATTTTATATCTCATGAGATAGACATGGCTGGAATGGTATGTTATACCGGTTCAGTGAAACAGGACTGAAACGAGGGTGACTCGGTTCAGAAAGGGACTTTGTCCACTAAGATAGTCTTGGAAATGAGTCTTGACTAACAAGAAATGATTCTCTATGATTATGTGTGTATGCCACGAAGTTTAGTGTTTTATGTTATGATTATTGTGATTACATTTCACTGCCATGATTTATCCCATGTTATGAAATTATGCTCTCTTTTGGAGGTTAAGATTTCCAAAATGTTATGTTCTTATGAATATGATATGATTGATATTTATTTTGTTTACCGTTACTGAGCATTTGAGCTCACCCTTTTATGTTTTCTTTTCCCTAGGATATAAAGAAAGGTTTTAGGTATAAAAAAAGGAAGATCTTTATGGGAGATATTGAAGATCTTTCACCAGGATTAGAAGATTATATTCCGAGTTTCCAAAGACACTAAACTATTACGATCCATGTGTGTGTGTTTTTGTTATGTACTAAGTATTCCGAAAATTCAATGTAATGTCAATGTACGTCAAGCTTCGGGTCTCTACAGTTGGTATCAGAGGGGGGTTTAGTCAACCTTTGGAAACTAGGATGTGAAAACGTTAGTAAGATCCCTAGAGATATTTCTAAGGTATGTCTAGGGATGTCCCTAATGATAAGTATACGTATAGGATATAGTCCTAGAACTATGGTAACGATATTAGATTAAACCAAAGATGTTAAATATTGAAGTTACTCCCCCTTTATTATGATTTTTTTCCTCTCACACTATTATTTTTGGGTTTTAGACGATGGCTGGAACGCGAAGGAACCATGTTGATCAATGCAATGGACAATGCAATGATTGTCCTCCTGAACAAGCAAATGTTATGGGAGATGGAGTGCAAAATCTTATTGCTATACTTACACAAGCTATGAATAATTCTGGACTTCCAAATGAGCAGAGAAGGGAACAATATTCTATTGAGTCCTTCATGAGGCAACATCCACCTTCTTTCAGTGGGTCTTCTGATCCACTTGTTGCTGAACAATGGATCAGTACCACTGAAAAGATATTTTCAATTATTCAATGTTCTGAGCATGATAAATTCATCTTAGCAGTAAATCGTTTGGAAGGTGAAGCTAATCAATGGTAGAATCTTATCAAGAATACGAGGCAAAGAGATGAAATTGAGTCCATGGAATGGGACGAGTTCAAGAACTTGTTTTTCACTAAGTACTTCCCTCGTATTCTTCGAACAAAGATGGAAAAGTAGTTTCTTGAGCTGAAGAAGAAGGATGATGAATCTGTTGGTATATACGAAGCAAATTTTACAAGACTTTCAAGGTATGCATCTGACATTATCATCCAACCTGAAAGTAAAGTTGATCGATTTTTCAATGGCTTAAAACCAAGTCTTCGGAGGGCATTAGCTATAAGAGACTTTAGTAGCTATGAAGAAATTGTGCGTTGTGCTATCAAGGTAGAAATGGAAGTTGGTGTTACATATCCATCTCATGGTTTTGACAAGAAACGAAAGATGGAGTTCAAGGAGAAATCTTAGAATAATGGTGAAAAGAAGATGAATGTTTCCTTATGCACAAAGTGTGGAAAGAAGCATGGTAGAGATTGTCTTAAAGGGACTAGAAAATGTTTTAAGTGTGGAAAAGAAGGTCATCGAGCAGCTGAGTGTCGAAGTAATGGAAAAAGGGATTCTAATGATGTGAATAAAGCAAACACTGCAGAGGACGCACCACCAACACTTCAATGCTTCAAGTGCAAGGAAATGGGGCATTATGCTAATAAATTCCCTAATCCAAGGGTTAGTGATGATCGACAAGAGCAACCTCTTAAGGCAAAGGACAAAGGGAAGTCACATGCGATCACTATTGGCAATGTTGAATATGACAACGATGTGGTGGAATGATTAAGTGTTTATGTAATGGGATTCCAAAATAATGTCGTATCATGGAGTATTGGAATATTTATGTATTGGTCTAATGTGGTATTCAAAGTGATTGAGATATTATGCGCATAATGAAGGGAAAACAAGAAAATGAAATGTTTAACAGTATTCATGAGCTCATGATTGATATAAGGACTAAGTGATATCATGGTTTGAGTATAAATAATTTTGAGGATTTTTGTATGTGGAAAGTGTTAACTTTTAACTGCATTCAAGTTTTCACTAAGGTTCAATGGGTATTCAAGAGAATACATGATTAAGGAATTTGAATGTTTGGAATGTGACCAACAAAACATATCTTATGATATATGGGGTTCAACGATGGTATTAAATCTCTGGTAATCATTTTCACTATGTTATGAGAGTGGACTGCAGTATTATGGATAAGCCTAAAGATTGGAATGGATTATGTTGGACATAAGTTAGTATTGTTTAAGGATAGAAGTTTTTTTCGATATTATTGATGGGATGTTATAGTAATATAGTTTTAGGAAATGGACAACCTGCAGAACGGGCGACAGCCGATCACGTCGGACAAGACTGTGGGAATCGAACCCACAACCGAAGTGCGACTGGCCTTTATCACCTACCACTGGCCTACAGGAAGTCCCTGTTTAGTAGAAGCTAGTTTTAAGCAGTTTGATATATGAAGTATAAGTCCATTTTAGGAACCATATATGATTAATCTCACTATAGAATGACTTATGTATATTTAATAACTTTTGCTAAACTTTTGTTTGAGACAGATGGAATGACTCGTCATTCTATCACACGATCTGCTAACACTTCACGAATAACAAATTCAACTTCATTTATTTAAGAGATGAAGTGGAAATTGTTCAATGCACGAACAACAGTGATATTGTACAAAAATAAAGTAAGTATTTATTCTAATTCAAATTATTCAACTTTAGGGAAACGATCATGAAAACCAAAAATGTTGTCCTAGTTCTCTTATATCTGATTAATCAGATGGTACCTTAGATCGTCACAAATTTATGGCTTTGTGATTGCTGGATTTTTCATAGTCATGTTCTCTACCACTCTCCATCAGAACATGATGGTTAGATTTCTCTTCCATGACCATATTCTCACCTATGTTCTCCTATGTGGATACCCAGTGATTTGTTAACTTGGGTAACCATTACGTTTCATACTTTAGTTTTTAAAGATAAGTTTTGGTATTCCTTTTTACGATGTGGGTTTCTATTAATGAAACTTTCGAGGAGTAAAACATTTATAACCCCGACGAATTTCGAGGGCGAAATTCATTTTAAGGGGGGTAGAATGTAACAGCTCGAGATTTTATGAAAAATATTCTTTTTAATTTTATTAATGTCTTGTGTTGTATGCTACACCAAAAGGATCTTGCACAACACGCATCCTTGACTTGCCTTGCATTACACGCAATCGCGACCTTCCTCGATAGTGTGTGTAGTACACAATACCGAGTTTCACTAAACAACGACATGATATTAAAATATTATTAAAACTAGTCGTTATGAATAGTAATAACCACCTTTTAAAATTTTAGAAATTTTAGCTCTCAAAATGGACTTCATTTTTGGATTCGGAATATCGAAATTAGCTTAGGGTGAAATTTTGGTAATTTTCGGATAACTTTCATATTTTGATGAATAGTGAAAATTACTAAATTTTAGTTAAAACAAAATTTTCAATCGAAATAATTAATAGTGATAAATTATTAATTTGAGTGGTTTTAAAGTATATTTAGAATATATTTTTACAATTTAATACAATGTTGGTCATTGGACGTAATTTCACATTTAAACCAGTTATAAACAAGTGTCAATCTTTTGATAGTTAATATCTCTTAAGAACACGCTATTTGTTTTGACGACGAAAATTAGTTTCTAAATTAATTAATGCAACTGATATGTTTTGAATTTGGTAAAATAGACATCATTTTTGAGTTCATAATATCAAATATATCTTAGGCCTAATTTTTGGATTTTTTTTCTGAAAACTTTCAATTTTTGATGAATAGTGAAACCACTAAGTGATAGTTAAAAAACCAATTTTTTTTCATAAATCTTAATTTTATCACTTCTATGATTTGAATTTCAAAAATCCTAGAGACACGGTTGATGTCAGTAAGTAAAATGTGGTTCAATGAGATGAAAATAATTTTTGGTGAATAGTAACTTTTTACTTTTATTTACCACGGTTAAAAGTAAATAGGGTAATTAAGGGTAAAAATGATATTAATATTACCCTAACACATGTCCTAATTATATTGGACAAGTGTATCTCGACCAAAAACAACCTTAAGTGTAAAATATTATCATTTAGGCCCACTTGGATTAGATTAGGACATTTATTATTATTTAATTCAAAGAAGAGTTAAAAGAGTTAAAATCAAAGTTTATTTACTAAAACATTTTTAATATAGGGTTATACATAAGATAAATTCGATTGTAAATATTTATTAGAAAGATAAAACGATTTCCTATATAATTGTATTTTATTTGTAATTTTTCGACATTAAATAATTTAATTTATTTATGACACAAAGATGATGCAGTAATTATCTTATTAATGAAATATTGACATAATTGATATTATAAATACCAAAATAAATGTAATTTAAGAATTTTTATGAATTCCACTAATTTTCTAGGTTAATATGATATATTATTGTTGATTTAATCAACTTGGTTCGAACATATAATTCTCTTATGACTTTCACAAAAATCATATATCAAATAGTGTCAAAATTGACACAAAATAGTTTTTAAATCAAATATTATATTATTAATTGTTATTTTATTCCTAAAATTTAACGTTCTGCCAAATTACTTAGATACGGATATATATATTAATAATAAACAATTTGGGGTTCTTTTGGCATGTTACAGTAAGTGTATTAACCATATAGTGTAAGAAAACAAAAAGACACGGTAAAAGTTAAATTATTTAACTTAGAGTTAAATCTAATTGATAAGGTTAAAATAATAACCTAAACTTGTATAAATCCTATTGGTTGATAGGAATTCGACCCATACCCACTTTAGCTTCGAAATAAGACCCTTTGGAACCATTATAAACCGATTTTGACTTTAATATAAAATAATATTTTGAGATATTCCTAAGGTGCCCCTCTCCTCCCTTATAAAAGGGCACCTCCTCCCTCTCTTCCTCACAAAACTTTTGGCCTTCAAGCTCGGCCAAACCCTGAAAAAATATCTTCTCCACTTCCCTAGTATCATCCTAGAGGTTCTGGTCTTCTTCAAAGACCATCCTTAGTTCTTTAAGTGGTGGCTAAGAAAAGGCGCGTCAAAAAGAGGTTATATCCATTACCGATCTTTTTCAATTTCTTTCTTCTTCAACTTATTCTTCTTTAGTTGTTTCATGATAAAGTAATAAAATCAGTATTTCTTATATACTGATATGTTATTATAAATATGAAACAACTCTAATTAACCTTCTATCCATCCTACGGAAAAGGGAAATCACCGCGCGTGCGTACGTACGAAATACCGTCTCCACGCCGTGGTGTAATCTATTTTCCGCCACCACATTAATTGGATGGGTATAATGGTGTAATGAGTAACTATATATGATTATTATAAAGTTATATTGATACTGAAATAGTATACATACACTTCAACACAATTCCACGAGCATGGGAACGATATCATCGCTCGTGCGTACGTACGTACTACTGTCTCCACGACGCGATGAGATTCATTCTCCATGTTAACCATTTAAGAATGATTATAAAGTATATATAAGAAATAATAATGAAATATATGAAATTATAAAGCTACTGGATTTATGTATATATATATGTATGTCATCTACTTACTTCCATTCAAGACAATAAGGAAAGGAAAACAGCGTTCATGCGTACTTACAGACTACCATCTCCATGAATGGTGTTTTTCATTTCATTTATCTATCTATTATATATATATATATATACTGAATATATATGATATATAAATCATATTTTATATTCTTGAAGTAAGTAAATCATGATATAATTAATAATAATGTCAATAACAACAAGTCAAAACACCTACGATAAATGAAACAATTTTACCCAAAACGCTTCTTTAACATGGAATTTACAAAAGAACGGGTAATATAAAGTCATAAGTGAACCATATATGATATAATAACAATGAATATGATTCTTTAATAAGTCAATGACATTATTTAAATCATTATATAGGAGGTTCAGACACATACTAAGCAAATCGGACCTAAGGTAAGGGAAATATCACAATCTCATTTTTATCCGAGATTGTTTATACTTTAGTATTTACTGGGGTGTATTTTATCATCCACATACATGTTTCCTCAATATGTAATATTTATATCCTTCTACAATAGTTTATATCAAATTTTACCCTTCGGTGATTTTTTAGTAAAAGATATGAAAGGAATCTTTTGTCGTTTTTCGTACAAGGTACTTTTTGACTTTTCCGACAAAAGTACAAAGAATGTTTTTTAACCTATACGGCAAGAATGGATTTTTAAAACATTATTTCCAAGAATCTTCCTTTACAAGTTTTCAAGTTTATTTTTAATCAACTTCTTTTAGTTTAAAATTTTATGACATTTTAAGAAAGGAAAAATATTTTTGAAGTAGAAAGGATATTTTCCTCAAGAATGGAGTTCAAGTGTTTTATCAAAATTATTTTCCATCTAAGGTAATAAAGGGTTCTGTTTCTATCCCTATTATTACATTTATTTGAAAATGTTGTGATGGAATTATTTTTATGAATTCCTTTATCTTATATGAATTGTTTTATGATGTCACGATGTTTAACATTTCCATTTTTATTACATGGGTTATGCAATGATGTATGATTTATGATTTTGTGGCACACATAAGAATGGTATCATTATCAGATGGGTGGGACCTATATCTCCCTCCAATGCATTGGGTAAAGATTTTATATCTCATGAGATAGACATGGCTGGAATGGTATGTTATACCGGTTCAGTGAAACAGGACTGAAACGAGGGTGACTCGGTTCAGAAAGGGACTTTGTCCACTAAGATAGTCTTGGAAATGAGTCTTGACTAACAAGAAATGATTCTCTATGATTATGTGTGTATGCCACGAAGTTTAGTGTTTTATGTTATGATTATTGTGATTACATTTCACTGCCATGATTTATCCCATGTTATGAAATTATGCTCTCTTTTGCAGGTTAAGATTTCCAAAATGTTATGTTCTTATGAATATGATATGATTGATATTTATTTTGTTTACCCTTACTGAGCATTTGAGCTCACCCTTTTATGTTTTCTTTTCCCCAGGATATAAAGAAAGGTTTTAGGTATAAAAAAAGGAAGATCTTTATGGGAGATATTGAAGATCTTTCACCAGGATTAGAAGATTATATTCCGAGTTTCCAAAGACACTAAACTATTACGATCCCTGTGTGTGTGTTTTTGTTATGTACTAAGTATTCCGCAAATGCAATGTAATGTCAATGTAAGTCAAGCTTCGGGTCTCTACATGTGGCCTATCAACTAGAACTTACACCTACTATGTATCAAAGACACGATGTATCCCACATATCCCTCTTGAGGAAGTACATACCGAATCCTTCACATTAACTGAATTTAGAGGCAGTATAATTGGTAATTAATCTATCATATGAGGAGTAGAAAATTATGATCTTGGATCATAGAGATAAAATTTGTTTGTAAAAAAACTACTCACCTGGTCAAAGTACTATGGTGGAACCATAAGTAAAAAGAGGCAACATAGGAACCTGAGGAAGAAATGAAGGATAAGTACCCACACCTATTTTCAACTTAAAATGTAAAATGAAATTTTGACAGTGAAATTTCATAAAGGAGGGAGAATGTAACAACCCTATGTTTTTTCAAAGGAAATTCCCTTCTTATAATTATTTTATATAGTGTAAAACACATAAATTCACATTTTGAACACAACACAAACTTTATAAATGATGAATAAATAAAAAAAGAAGTATTTCTAGAAGTTAAAAAACTTATACTGATAAAATAGTAACTTGATCTCTGGAATAGTAATGTGACACTTATGAATATTAAACCTGATAATTGAATAGTAATCCCACCAATAAAATTATAAATAAAATTTATCTATATTATAAGTGACAATATGATATAATTATATCATAATGTCTGTAAATAAATATTTTAAAAATTATTAATTTAGTGTTGGTATTCTGATAAGTCATAAATATTTAATTAAAATTTTATGATTAATTTAAAAATTTTAGAGAAAATTTATTTCCTAAAATATATTCTTAAATTAATATTTTTATGTATTATGATTATAAGATAATTTTTAGTGACCTTAGTTAATTTTTTGATGTGTTATAAAATCCGATATAATTTTAAAATATTTATTTTTTGAGTAAATTTTTATTTTAATTAAAAATTAAATTTATCATATTTAAAATCTTATTTGTTATAAATTGGATTTCATTTTTGAATTTTATACATCAAAAAATGGTTTGGGTGAATATTTGGGATTTTTCTAAAATACATGAATTTTTAGGGAAAAGTAAAACATAATAATTTATAATAAAAGCTAAATATATGAATTATTGAGTCATAGATATTTTATGGATGATGTAAGACTAAAATATATATCAATAATTAATTTTTTTTATGATAATTCTCAAACCATTCATAGCCCTGATCCAAAATAATAAACTAATGAATAAAATAATGAGAAAACACCCATCTCCTCCACTATAAATACCACCCCTCACCACCTATTATCCTCACAAATATCAAGGATTGAGCCTTGTAATAATTATGATAAAATATCCTCCCAATACCCTCCCCAACATCTAAGAGATTTTGGTCTTTACAAAAATCCCAAAAACAATACCCTAAGGAGGTTCTCAAGAAGAAGTATTCAAGAGGTAAAACCTCTTCCTTTTCTTTTAATTTCTTTTCAAGTTAATTTCTATTCTTTTTCTCTCATCACCCCTCATCCAAATGGTATGATAATTTTGGTACCTCACATATTCTATAATTTTATTATGCTAATAGAATAATTATTCATTATCTCTATTTACCCTCCTTTTATACTAAAAAAGAAAACATCCTCCATGATGTGTTAAATTATCACTTTTAAGGAAGATGGAATTTTCAATTTCTATTAAAATTATTAAGTCTGGTCCTTAAACCATTTTTATGTATGAACCATATTAAAATATATGTATTATGTTTTATGTAATGTTTTGAAACCATTACATAAACATGAGAATAATTAATAAAACAAAAATAGTTCGTTGTGATCGAAAAATTGATAAAAGTAACCTAAAATATTATCATTAACATGTGATCTAATGATTCATACTTATATCTAAAAAAATAATATATACAAAAATTACACTTTTTGGTTTTAATTAATTACTTATAATTTCAAATCTGGCGAATTATACCTATTCTACATGAACTTCCATATTCGTTTTCAAGCGATCCAATCATGAAAACTAATAAAATGAACACTCCCAAATGATGAAATTGAACATTATAACTCATTAAAAAGGCCACGAATGAACTGAATAAAATTATACTAATAAATTAAAATTATAAAAAGTTTTTTAATTATTAATTAATGAATCTAATTTGGTTATTCAGGACATTAAGATCAGGTGAAGATCACCTTCAGACATAAGGTAAGGGATTCTACCCAAACGTCCATTATTCCTTCGGGTTACTCTTCCTATATTTTTACCCAAATGAAATTATCTTTTCATTTTTATGAAAATATTATAAATTCTGTGTATATGTTCCAAAGGCATGTACGAAGATCCATTCATTATTCTTTTTCAGAGATATACATATTTTTAAAAGGTTCTCTACTCAATTCTTCCCGATAAGCAAGCCCAATTTAAGGGAACTTCCCAAATTATGATCCATTTTCAAGTTCAATCTATAATATATTTTAAACCACCATTATTTTAATAAAATAACTAATTTTATCATAAAAAATATCACCGTTAATATCTAGTTTCATTCACACAATTATGCCTTTTCAGTTTTAAAGAATCTTTAATATTTCCGTTAAAAAACACTAAAATGTTTTATTTCTAAAATCTTTTAAACACTCTTTTTACATGTATTCTGTCACAAAACACCTTTTTCAAGATGAGGAATGGGGTAGAAATGTGCCATGCCATTTCTTCACCAATATTAATGAGAGATAATGACCCCTAGACCCCCTTCAGTAGGCCCAAGAGAGGAGACTAGCACCAATGGTATAGAATCTCACACAAAATGGAAGGCATTTCCCTTTTTAATTAAAAAAGGATTTAGAGATAAGATGGTAAAATCCCAAAAAACACCAAGGTAAAGAAAAAATTAAGGCAAAAAACCATTCCTATATGCATGTTCAAACATAACTTCAACAAAAGTACAACCCAAGTACTAAAACAAGTACCAAAAGAAAAGAGCTAAAGAGTAGCACAACAACAATCCCAACGCCCAAAGATAGTACAGTCTAGATTGATCCTAATAGTCATCAGGGAAACTTGAAAAGAATTTTACTGATATAGGGTGAGTATAAAAGTACACTTTGTTGGAAACCTAAATCTACCCATGGAAAAGTGGGGGAATATACTAATACCCCTATGAGAAAAACATCAGATTTTCAAGCACCTACCACGGATTACTAACCAGCCCAACCTCACCAAGGTACACCCACCCAAAAAACACAAGTAAATTAAAGTAGTAGTATAAGAATAGGGATATTTGGGGTACCCCACACCACTTTCCCATAGGATACGTACTCATTCCTAACGGCTAACGCCTTGGTGCAACCACTCCTCGCATATTCAGTCCCACTACCACAAATTTCCTGCACACACCTGGGACTCAACCACACCACACATCCCTCCCACAGACACCTGGGCCACAACAACCACACCTCTTGCCCAACGACACCTGGGCCTCATCCTGAAGACATTTGGGAAACAAACCTGGCCCGAAAACACCTGAGCCCCTCATCTACAACAAACCTGCCTGAAGGATCTGGGACTATTGTAAGCCTCAAGACATTACAGCCTTCCTAGATACTCTCAAGCAGTAAGAACCCAACAGATGGTGTGAGGAATAAAGTTATTAACCAGCCATCCATCCTTCCACTAGGATATTGGTAAAGACACCCTACCCCATGAAATGGGTGTGTTCAGCACATGGTGCTCAACAAGGGCGGGTGACATATATAAATCACAAGGAACTAAAATTTATACATATAGGTAATCAAGCACTCATCATAACCTAAAGGTTTCAAACAATCAAACAACCAAGCCCACCAGATCTACTTTTGCTTCCACCCCTATATGCACAACTGCACAAATAGCCACTGCCAAAGCATTACCCTACCCCTTTCCATTTAACCAACTTACATTTATTATTTAAGGGATTTAATTTAATTAATTCCAGCACTACCAGACAACTACCAACCACTACCATATCAAAATAATAATTAGAAAAATTTTCAGTCTCACTGCACAACACCACCAAAAACCAGATATCAGTCCCCCTACACTCCCCTTATCAACCACTGCCATATGTCATTCTTCAATGTTATACCGCACAATCCTTCTCTCACAACCCAGCTTTGCAGCACCACTGCCAAAACAATTCTTGAATGTAGTCCCACTACACAACATCGTTTGATGAACACAACAAAATAAAGGAAGTTCCACTACCTATATGACCATCCATTCCATAATCAACCAGTCACTCAAACTGGGTTACCAACACACCCCCGGTACCACCCTATACACAAATCCCCACAACAAATTTCATTATACGACAAAAACCTGTTCATGTTTATCTAGACATTTCTTTAATTCCAATTTTGAATAACCGGGGTGATCACACATCAGGTTTGATCCTGTGGCATCCTTTCAATTATCCAAGTATACGCAATTAACATATTTTATGTCACAACCATTTATCAAGTATCATGAAAAATTGGATATTACCAGTGCGAATGGAAGTAACACCAATGAACATAATTTTTAGAAGGCCTACAAGCACACAAATATATAAAAGAAACAAGGATAACAAAATAAAACAGGCGATCAAACATCAATCCACCCCTAGCCTGTTGTTTCATTGACCTGAATTATCTTTTTATCATATTCCCTTCTTATTTATTAGTTATTTTCAGAAGAGTATTCACCCATTATTTGAAAGGAATCATTAGTACACCCACCCCATATGATTCATAATTATAGAGATATTGAAGAAATACTTACTTGGAATAGTAGGCGACCTAAGATCCTCTTAGCGCCAAGAATAGTGGATCACGCGAGTAGTTGAAAACTCTAATAAAACTGAGTAGGAGGGGGTGCTAGCACATGCACATGACTCTTATAGGGAGTAAGATTCTAGGTGCACCAAGAGGGAATGTAAAATACCCCAAAATGGGAAGATCTCATCTTTGAAGAGCCAAGATCCTATATTATAGGAAGAATGGTTTCGGAATCCATTAATCGTGGGATCATGGTCAAGATTACGTGGTTCAAAATCTCAAATCCCTCGGAATGTTAGGATATTAAATATACACTTAATATCCTTTGGAACTTACCTTTTAAAATTCCCAAACATGGTTTTAAACAAGGTTTATATCAAATAATATGTAAAAGGAACGAAACTAGACAACTGAAAAAACTATAAAAACTGGAAATGAGCCACTGATGGGTGAGTCACCAAAGGGTGAGTCACTGAAGGGCGTGTCACGAAAGCTAAGACACCGATGGGTGAGCTACTAATGCGACCTAACGATGCTGAGCCATCAACATTGAGCTACAAACACACTTACCTACCAATTCTTTTACCTACTGTTTCTCGAACCTATCTACACCTTGACCTTCCAACACCTTAACCCAACAACACCACGATACACTAATGCTGATTCCCATAACTCATCGATTTTGAGGCACCTAACTCACTGATGCACTGCCATGCTGATGCACTGACATGCCGATGCACTGACATTCATTGTCACTGACATGCTGACAAATTGACATGGTGGCAAATTAACATGCTGATTCACTGACATGGAGACGCACTGACATGCCTATGCACTAACATGTCGATGCTGACGGTTCAAAGATGGATTTTGGACAACTCTCTGAATGAGCTACCATTTCCTCCCATAACACCCTAAACATTGGATGTTCATAAAGGAAAGTCCCGGAGAAATATGGTTTATTAAACCAGATAACTCTCAAACAATTATCTTCCCAGGGAATTTAAAACTAAATTAGAAGAGAGGTCTAAAAAATCCCCCAGTAAGGTGCTTATCAAGGATAAACCACCTTGTGTTGTTAAAAAACTGGAGTGGAACCCTGACATCCAAGAACACCTTCTTGATTTCTATCTCCTGAAAAAATGTGCACACTCTAACTATAAGGCCCCAGCCTTAAACCTTACTTAATCTTGAGTTATTACAAGATTACACATTGAGGATCTTTTCGGGTTTAGAGTTTTAGAGAATTAGATCATAAAACTTGCTTTACATTCCACATATAAACAAAGTGGTTACATAAAGATAGTATTCTTCATTCCCATCAATGGAAACATATTTAAAATAAAACATGGATTCCTTCTTGACACTTCCTTGACACTATCATCATATCATATACCTTTCCCTTGACCTGTGAAAACCATTTCAAAAAAACTTGGGATGAGCATAAGAAGCTCAGAATGGGTTATAAAAACATGGAAAGGAAACATGGGTACATATATACATAAGAATGAAATCATACTTTACCCATAAAACATAAGCACTTTAACATACCTCATCAAATCATGAGTAAATCATAGAAATCATAAGACATAAAGGTAACTTGAGGCATTCATAACATTCTTACGTAGGGAGTAACCCTCTTGGTTACGTTTGGAATACCCATCACAGTATATTCCCTAAAATCTCTTCGGAGAAACCCTAACGTTTCACTCCTTCGCGTTACCCAATGCATTGGAGAGCTATATCGGGCTCACCCGCCCTTAGTTTATCACGGAACCACCCATCTTCATAATAATGCCCAAGAACCTCAACATAATCGTATCACATAAAACATGCATAAAGGAAACATAACATTTCCACCATTCAATCACTAGATATCAATACAACAAATTTATATAAAGACATTATGAAAACCATTTTCAATACCAAAATAAAAGAAAAGTAAAACATGGTATTTATTTTTCTTTTAAAAAAAAGGTATGGCTTGTAGAGGAAGCCGAAACTCAAATAACGGTCATGACAGCGGAGAAGTCGTTGTCGCCGCATACGAACGACAAAAACATTCCCTTTTGTCATTTTGTAAAATGATTCGTATAAAAGGATTCCTTTTGGATAAATGTAAATGTCAAAGGGGTTTATACACCGTATAAAAGAAAGTTGTGTGTAAAATAATATATGCCTCGATGAAAGGAGATTGAGACGAAGTCCCATACCTCAGGTCCGACTTGACTCGGTCATTCTTTAATCTCCTGAATAATAAACTTGAGTTAATTTATACTTGTTTAAGAACCTTTTTCAAGTTATTATTCCTTTTATATCACTTATTTTCATGTCATGAACACTATGTAATTATTTAAGTTAATAATGGTCGTTTTAACGATCATTGGTACTTGAGTCAAAATAAACCATTTATAATTACAAGTTGTTCATGTATCTATTATATCCAAAATTATAATCATGATGTATATATCATATATATCATATATATCCATTATATACGTGCATTTATAATATTACATAATCATTTAGAGGTAAGAAATGAAATGCACCGTTCATGGAGACGGTAAACCGTATGTACGCATGAACGCTACTTTCATTTCTATTTCGTATTCTATAGAATGGAATCATAATGATATAAAGGTATATTATAATTAAAGTATAATATCATATATAATATCATAGTTCCATCCTTTATACGTCCCACATATGGTATTTAACGAATCAAATCAATTTGAGGGGGTGGTAGTCCGCACTTCCTTAAATGAAGATATCGCGTTTACCCATAATGGAAACCATAAAGGTATGCCCAAAATGAAAAAAACATAATCTTAAGGAAAACATAAACATATTATATATCATATATAAAAATAGTGACATCATAATGTCCACCTTTGAAGGTGTTAAATGAGTATTGAACAATCATCGTTTCGGGAGGCAGAATTTCACCATCCACGGAAACCGTATGTTCTTTAACCATTTGATGTAGTTGTGTAAGAGTGTAGCTCGAATAAATCTTATAACAACATCCTAGTATATTTAAGATACTGGTGTTGTTACAAAAGAAGTAAATAAAAAGAGTTTAGGGGATTGGAGAAGGAAAATAAAACAAATGAACATGAGAGAATGAATTACCTTTAAAAGTGTAACTCCTTTTGATTTGAGCCTAAAGGCTTCCTTTGAAAGTATTCTGCCCAAAGGTAATCCTCTAGGATGAGGATAGGGATGTGGAGAGAGTAAATTGTCAAGGGATGGCCGAGCCAAAGGCTTGAGGATTGTGTGAAATGAGGTAGAGGTGGGGGCCTTTTATAATAGGAGAGGAGGGGCACTTTTGGAAAGTAAAGATAAGTTAATTTATTTTAAAAAGGGTTTCGGATTCAAAAGGTCCCACATTGATATAATTCTAGGATAAGGTGATAAGGGTTCGAAATACACTCATATAATAGGTTTTGTACATGTGTAGGTCTTAGATATTACATTATCTTTCCATTTTATTTAAATCGTTAAATAATGAGGTCATCACTGCATCATCATGATGTCATAAAAAATTTAATTTATTTAATGTCTAAAAATTATAAAAAAATACTATAATGTAGGAAATCCTTGTATCTTTCCAATGACTATTTATAATCAAAAATCTGACTTCTATAACCCCATGTAAAAATTGTTTTAGTAAAATATTTCTTGTTTGTGTCATTTTTACTTTAACATTAAATAAAAAGTTATTTATGTCATTTCCCAACCAAAGTGGCTCCATGGGGTCCCCAAGTTGACACATGGCTTTTCTTAGTCTTCCATGACACAAACAATGAGGGTAGGACATGTGTCAATCTCATCTCATTTTATTAAAGCATTGTTTTTACCTTAAACTACACTAATTACCTCTAATCGCGATTAAAAACTTAATAAGTTACTATTCACCAAAAAATTATTATAATCCCATTGAACCACATTTTATTTCTTAATGAAAACCATGTATGTCGGATTTTTGAAATTCAAAACACAGTGATGGAAAAATTTCATTTAAACGAAAAAAATCAGTTTTTATAAGTACCACTTAGTGGTTTCACTATTCATAAAAAATTGAAGTTTTTCAAAAAATTACCAAAAATTAACCCTAAGCTATATTTGATATTTCAAATTAAAAAATGAATTCTATTTTGAAAAATTAAAAACATATAAGTCACATTAATTAATTTAATAATTAATTCCCGCTGTCATGACAAATGGCGTGTTTTTACGAAACAATAAGTATCAAAAGATTGACACCAGTTTAAGACCAATTTCAAAGTGAAATTTATTCCAATGACCACCATTGGATTAAATGGTAAAAATATATTCAAATTTAACTTCAAAACCAATTCAAAAGATAATCTAATCATATAAATAAATTAGATTAAAAAGCAGTTTTGATGTAAAATGCAGTATTTTTCACTATTCATTAAAAAAATGAACATTGTCAAAAAAATACCAAAAATTCACACAAAGTAAATTTTGATGTCCCAATCATAAAGAATAAGTTTATTTTGACAAACATAGTTTATAAAATTTTGAAAAGATAGATTTAAAAAGGGTTTGCCATCAAAAGGCAGTAAAACAATCTTTTAAGAATATTAGTGTATTCCATGCATAAGATTGGATTTATTTTCATTTTAAGCCTCTAAAACACTATCTAATTCATTAATAGACATAGATAAAATATCTATTATTCATTAATTACTTGGGATGTTACATCCTTCCCCCCTTTAGAAAATTGCGTCCCCACAATTTATTTTCTTATCAAATAAATGGGGGTACTTATCCCTCATTGCATTTTCAGATTCCCATGTTGCCTCTTCAATCATGTGGTTTTTCCACAAAACCTTTACCCGGTGAATCACCTTATACTGTAACACTTTCTCTCTGTGGTCAAGAATCTGGACCGATTGTTCCTCATAAGATAGGTTCTCTTCCAGCTGAACTACCTCTGGACTCAAAACATGAGATGGATCTGGCATGTACTTCCTTAACATTGAAACATGAAAAACATTGTGTACCTGAGATAAACTCGGAGGTAAAGCCACTCGGTAAGAAACTGATCCAACTCTCTCCAGAATTTCATATGGTCCAATGAACCTTGGACTCAGCTTTCCTTTCTTACCAAATCACATCACACTTTTCCATGGTGATACTTTGAGAAAAACATGATCACATACCTAAAAAGATAGATCCTTCCTCCTGTTGTCTGCATAACTCTTCTGCCTACTCTGAGCTGTTCTCATGTGCTTCTGAATTAGCTGAACTTGTTCTGCCATCTCTTATACCAATTCTGGTCCCATCAACTTCCTTTCACCCACTTCATCCCAGAAATCTTGAGTTCTACACCGCTTCCAATATAATGCATGAAATGGTGCCATCTGTATACTAGAATGAAAACTGTTATTATATGAAAATTCAACCAAAGAAAGATGTTGGTCCCAAATTCCCTGATAATTCATCGAACAAGCTCGTAGCATATCCTCCAAGGTCTGAATTGTTCATTCTGACTGCCCCTCTGATTAAGGATGAAAAGATGTACTATAATTTAATTCAGTACCCAACAACTTCTGAAGGCCTTCCCAAAAGTTAGAAGTGAACCTGGGATCATGGTCAGATACAATGGAGAGAGGAACTCCATGTAACCTGACTATCTCTTTAAGATACAAACGGGAAAGTTGATCTAGGAAAAAACTATCTCGTATAGCAAGTAAATGAGCAGATTTGGTCAAGCGATCAACAATAACCCATATTGCATTATTACCTCGAGATGTCTTCGGTAATCCCATAACAAAGTCCATGGATATATTTTCCCATTTCCACTCTGGCACTGGTAAAGGCTGAAGCATCCCTTTCGGTAACTGCCGCTCTACTTTAACCTGTTGACATGTCAAACACTTCACATTAAAATCAGCAATATCCCTTTTCATTCCATCCCACCAGTAATACTCCCGCAGATCTCTATACATCTTAGTAATGCCCGGATGAACTGAAAACAGAGAACTATAAGCTTCACATAACAAATCTCTCTTCAACTGTGAATCACAAGGCACACAAAATCTCTTCCCAAATCTCAAAACACAATCATTATCAATTTTGAATTCAGGAAACTTACCTTTCTGAACCAGCTCTACCTTTTTCTGCAACTCACTGTCTTGCTTCTGTGCTTGCTTGATTTTGCCTGATAGAGAAGATCTCACTGATACCTGAAACAAAACAGAAGGACTTCCTGTACCAACAACTTCTATGCCAAAGTTCATCAAATCCTTAACCAAAGGATCACATTCCAAACGCAACATTTCTAATGAAGCATTACTTTTTCGACTCAAAGTATCAGCCACTTTATTTGCTTTTCCTGGATGGTAATGAATTGTACAATCATAATCCTTGATTAATTCCAGCCATCTCCTCTGTCTCATGTTTAACTCTTTCTGAGTGAATATATACTTTAAACCTTTGTGATCGGTATATATTTCACACTTTACTCCATACAAATGATGCCTCTAAATTTTTAAAGCAAAAACAACAGCAGCTAATTCAAAATCATGTGTAGGGTAATTTTCCTCACGAGTTTTCAACTGTCGTGAAGTATAATCAATTACATGATCATTCTGCATTAGGACGCAACCAAGTCCTTTCAATGAAGCATCACTGTATATAACAAACTCACCATTCCTGGAAGGTTGTTCCAAAACTGGAGCATTCACCAATCTTCTTTTCAATTCCTGAAAACAATCATCACATTCTTTTGTCCAGATAAACTTAACACCCTTTCGAGTTAGCTTAGTCATTGGACTAGATAATCGTGAAAAATTTCTAACAAAACTTTGGTAATATCCTGCCAAACCAAGGAAGCTACGAATCTCGGTTATATTTGTGGGTCTTGGCCATTCTTCCATAACTTTTGTTTTTGCAGGATCAACAGTTATTCAATCTTTAGAAACAATATGACCAAGGAAAGAAATTTGTTGCAACCAAAACTCACACTTGCTGAATTTTCCATACAGTTTCTTTTATTTTAAGGTTTGCAAGATAACCCTTAAATGTCCTTCATGCTCCTCTTTAAATTTAGAAAATACCAAAATATCATCAATGAAAACCACCACAAACTTATCCAAGAACTCATGGAAAATTCTATTCATTAAGTCCATGAATACAGCAGGTGTATTGGTTAGCCCAAAAGGTATTACTACAAATTCATAATGGCCATATCTCGTACGAAACACGGTCTTTGGAATATCTGCCTCCTTTACCTTCAGCTGATGGTACCCCAATCTCAAGTCAATATTTGAAAAAAACTGAACTCCCAGGAGCTGATCAAACAAATCATCGATATTAGGAAAAGGATATTTGTTCTTAACAGTGATATTATTCAAGGCTCTATAATCAATGCAAAGTCTCATAGAACCATATTTCTTTTTAAAAAATAAAATAGGAGCACCCCATGGTGATGTTCTAGGTCGAATAAAACCTTTCTCTAATAAATCTTGTAATTGCTCCTTCAACTCTAAAAGTTCAATTTGAGCCATTCAATAAGGGGGTTTTGAAATTGGCTTAGCATCAGGAACTAAGTCAACTGTAAACTCAACTTCTCGATATGGTATTATTCCAGGCAACTCATCAGGAAAAACATCAGGATACTCATTTACCACTGGCACATCATTAATCTGAACAGTTCCTTTATTTTCAACGATGTGTGCAAGGTAACATTCATTTCCATCTTTTAGAAGTTTCTCGGCCTCTTGATAAGTTATCAACAGTAAGGGTTCATTCTTGTACACAAACTGAAAGTATTTCTGAAAAGAAACTTCTTTATCTCTACAGTCAATCTTAGCATGGTAAATAGAGAGCCAATCTATACCCATGGTAACATCAAAATCTACTAGAGGTAGAACAATAAGGTTTGCAAGTAGGTTCTTTCCACAGATAAGGATATTAAGATTCTTATAAATTCTTTTTGCCTCAACATTTCCCCCAGGTGTTTTTACCACAAGTTCAGGAGTCATTTCTTGAGATGGTATTTCCATTTTACTAGAAAAGGTTTCAGAGATGAAAGAATGTGTAGACCCCGAATCAAACAACACACTGGCATATTCTGAAAAAACAAACAAAGTACCTGGTACAACTTCATTTGATGGCCCGACGTCTACCGAAGTAGTTGCAAAAGATTTCACCACCCCTTTCTGCTTGTAGTCTAACTGCTTCCCATCACTCAAGCTCTTTGTCGGACACTCGTTTTCATAGTGACCCATCTGATTGCACTTATAACATTTCACTAACTATAAATCAAATTTGGTCTTACCTTCACCTTGATCCTTTTCAGTGCAATCACGAGCCTTATGTCCCATCTTACCACATCAGTAGCACTTTCCAGAATTCATAAGACATTCCCCAGCATGCCTTTTTCCACATTTATTACAAACTGGAAACTTAGTTTTCTTACCATTAGACTTTTTTGAAGAATTCTTACCTTTCTCCTGCCACCTCGGTCTCTTCTTCTGTTGGTTGTTATAGAACACTTGATCATCGGAAAAATCCATTTCCACCTTCTCAGCACATCGAACAAGCTTTTCATAACTTTTAAACTCACGATAAGATAATGCCCTTCGATATTTCGTCTTTAATCCTGAGTAAAAACGATTGATTTTACTATCAAGGTCTCAGATAAAATTTGGAGCATACCTTGCCAATCGAGTGAACCTTTCTTCATAGGTAGCCACTGAGTCTTCCTCTTGCCTCAATTCCAAGAATTGCTTTTCCATCCTAAGTCGAACAGCCTTAGGAAAATACTTCTCAAGAAACATACCTTTGAATTCATCCCAGTCGAGAGCATCAATCTCATCAGCGTCCCAGATATTTTTAACCATCGACCACCACTGATCTGACTCACCCTCCAAATGGTAAATAGAAAGACTAACCTTTTGATTGTCTGAACACCCCATGACATCGAAAATATTCTCCAGTTCTTTAATCCACCCTTCAGCTAACACAGGGTCAGATGATCCTCTGAATGATGGGGGATGTTGCCTCATGAAATGTTCCACCACTGACATGTTCCTCTGCGGTTGGTCTGGCTGATCTCGTGCATGGATACCACCACCATTTATAGCCTGAGTCAACTGTGCCATCACTGCAACAAACTGTTCAGTTCCAATTCTGACCATCTCAGGATGCTGATTCGGAAGGTTATTTCCTTCTGTATTCCTTCCTAGTGCTACTTCCCTATTTCCTCTGCGAAAAACCGTTCTGAAAAAACATGTCTTAGATGAAGCAACATGGTAATCTTCAAATGCTATATCATTTCAAAAAAAATATTTTTGGATAACCATTTAATAGAATTCTAACTCCTAAAGTTATCTAAACCGACCTTTGATACCAACTATAAGGCCCCAGCCTTAAACCTTACTTAATCTTGAGTTATTACAAGATTACTGTAACAGCCCAAGATTTTATAAAAAATATTCTTTTTAATTTTATTAATGTCTTGTGTTGTACGCTACACCGAAAGGAGCTTGCACAACACACATCCTTGACTTGACTTGCATTACACGCAATCGCGACCTTCCTCGATAGCGTGTGTAGTACACAATACTGAGTTTCACTAAACAACGATATGCTATAAAAATATTATTAAAACTACCCGTTATGAATAGTAATAACCACTTTTTAAAATTCTATAAATCTTATTTTTCAAAATGAACTTCATTTTTGGATTCGGAATATGAAATATAGCTTGGGATGAAATTTTGGCATTGTTCTGAAAAACATCAATTTTTGATGAATAGTGAAACTACTAAGTGGTAGGTTAAAAACTGAATTTTGCATAAAACTAAATTTTACCGCTTCTGTGAATGGAATTTCGAAAATCCGAGAGACACGGTTAATATCAAGGACTAAAATGTGGTTCAATGAGATGAAAATAATATTTTGGTGAATAGTAACTTTTTACTTTTTTTTACCACGATTAATAGTAAATAGGGTAACTAAGGGTAAATATGATATTAATATTACCCTAACACATGTCCTAATTCTATTGGACAAATGTAATTCGACCAAAAACAAACTTAGGAATAAAATATGACCATTTAGGCCCACTTGGATTAGATTAGGACATTTATTATTAATTTATTTAAAGAAGGGTTAAAATAGTTAAAATCAAAGTTTAATAAGTAAATCATTTTTAATATGGGGTTATACATAAGATAAATTCAATTGTAAATATTCATTAGAAATCTAAAAAGATTTCCTACATGATGGTATTTTATTTGTAATTTTTAGACATCAAATAATTTAATTTATTTATGACACAACGATGATGCAGTAATTATCTTTTTAATGAAATATTGACATAATTGATGTTATAAGCACCAAAATAAATGTAATTTGAGATTTTTTATGAATTAAACTAATTTTATAGGTTACTATGATATATTAATGTTGATTTAATCAACTTGGTTCGAACATTTAATTCTGTTATGACTTTCACAAAAATCATATATCAAATAGTGTCAAAATTGACACAAAATAGTTTTTAAATCAAATATTATATTACTAATTGTTATTTTATTCCTAAAAATCTAAGGTTCGGCCAAATGACTTAGATAAGGATATATATATTAATAATAAACAATTTGGGGTTCGTTTGGCATGTTATAGTAAGTGTATTAACCATATAGTGAAAGAAAACAAAAAGACACGGTAAAAGTTAAATTATTTAACTTAGAGTTAAATCTAATTGATAAGGTTTAAAATAATATCCAAACATGTCTAAATTTTATTGGTTGATGATATTACAACCCTATCTCATCTAATATTCGAATATGAGTCATTTTTGGAGGTTTTTAAGTGGGGTTAGATTTATTATAAATTAATATTTTTAAGAATTCCTAAGGTGCCCCTCTCCTCCCCTATAAAAGGACACCTCCTCCCCCTCCTCCTCACACCAATTTGAGCACTCAAGCTCGGCCAACCCCTGCCAATTTATCCTCTCCACTTCCCTAGCAACATCCTAGTGGTTCTGGTCTTCCTCAAAGACCAATTTTAGTGCCCTAAGAGGAGGTCTCAAAGAGGCACTTCAAAGAAGAGGTAATTACCGTTACCAATTCTTTCATCTTTATTTCTTCTTCCACTTCTTCTTCTTAGGTTGTTTCATTATGAAGTAATAACATCAGTATCACTCATATACTGATATGTTATTATAAGTATGAAACAACCCTATTTCACCATCTATCCATCCTACGGAAAAAGAAATCACCGCGCGTGCGTACGTACGGAATACCGTCTCCACGCCGTGGTGTAATCTATTTTCCACCACCACCTTACATGGATGGGTATAATGGTGTAAAGAATAACTATACATAGTTATTACAACATCATATTGATTCTGATATATTGTATAATCCACTCCAATTCAATTCAATATTTATAGAAATGATATCATCGCTCGTGCGTACGTACGGAATACCGTCTCCACGACGCGATGAGATTCATTCTCCATGTTAACCATTTAAGAATGATTATAATGTATATATAAGAAATAATAATGAAATATATGACATTATAAAGCTACTGGGTTTATGTATATATATACATATGTATGTCATCTACTTACTTCCATTTCAAGACAATAAGGAAAGGAAAACAGCGTTCATGCGTACGTACGGACTACCGTCTCCATGAACGGTGTTTTTCATTTTATTTATCTACCTATTATATATATATATATACTGAATATATATGATATATAAATCATATTTTATATTCTGGAAGTATGTAAATCATGATATAAGTAATAATGATGTCAAGAACAACAAGTCAAAACACCTACGATAAATGAAATGATTTTACCCAAAACGCTTCTTTAACATGGAATTTACAAAAGAACGGGTAATATAATGTCATAAGTGAACCATATATGATATCATAACAATGAATATTATTCTGTAATAAGTCAATAACATGATTTAAATCATTATACAGGAGGTTCGGACACTTACAAAGCAAGTCGGACCTAAGGTAAGGGAAATATCACAATCTCATTTTTATCCGAGATTGTTTATTCGTAAGTATTTACTGGGGTGTATTTTACCATCCACATCCATGTTCCCTCAATATGTAATATTGTTTCCATCCACTTGCAAAAGTTTAAATCCAATTTTACCCTTAGGTGAGTTTTTAGTAAAGAATATGAAAGGAATCTTTTGCCGTTTTTCGTACGAGGTACTTTTTGACTTTTCCGACAAAAGTACAAGAAGAATGTTTTTTTAACTTATACGGCACAAACAGATTTTTACGGTTTTATAAAGCCTTATTTTCATGAAGCTTCCTTCAAAAGATTTCATGACTATTTTCAATAAAATCTCTTTCTTTTAAAATTTCATGACGTTTCGTGAAAAGAAATTGATTTTGTAGAAGAAAGGATATTTTCCTCAAGAATGGAGTTCAAGTGTTTTATCAAAATAATTTTCCATCTAAGATAATAAAGGGTTCTGTTTTTATCCCTATTATTACATTGATTTGATCATGTTGTGATGGAATTATTTTTATGAATTCCTTTATCTTGTATGAATTGTTTTATGATGTCATGATGTTTAAGATTCCCATTTGTATTACATGGGTTATGCAATGATTTATGGTTTATGATTTTGTGGCACACATAAGAATGGTATCATTAAGAGATGGGTGGGACCTATATCTCCCTCCAATGCATTGGGTAAAGATCTTATATCTCATGAGATAGACATGGCTGGAATGGTAGGTTATACCGGTTCAGTGAAACAGGACTGAAACGAGGATTACTCGATTCAGAAAGGGACTTTGTCCACTAAGATAGTCTTGGCAATGAGTCTTGACTAACAAGAAATGATTCTATATGATTATGTGTGTATGCCACAATGAGTAATGTTTTATGTTATGATTTCATTTCACTACTATGATTTATCCCATGTTATGAAATTATGCTCTCTTTTGCAGGTTAAGATTTCCAAAAATGTTATGTTCTTATGAAAATTATGTGATTGATATTTCTTTTGTTTACCCTTACTGAGCATTTGAGCTCACCCTTTTATGTTTTCTTTTCCCCAGGAAATAAAGAAAGGTTTTAGGTAAAAAAAAAGAAGATCTTTATGGGAGATATTGAAGAACATTCACCACGATTAGAAGATTACGTTCTGAGTTTCCAAAGACACTAAACTATTACGATCCTTTAGTGTGTGTTTTTGTTATGTACTAAGTATTCCGCAAATGTAATGTAAAGTCCATGTAAGTCAGGCTACGGGTCTCTACAGTTGGTATCAGAGGAAAGGTTTAGTCAACCTTTGGAAACTAGGATGCGAAAACGTTAGTGAGATCCCTAGAGATATTTTTAAGGTATGTCTAGGGATGTCCCTAGGGATAAGTATACGTACAGGTTATAGTAATAGAATTACGCTAACGATCATAGAATTAAACCTAAGATGTTGGATATTGAAGGTACTCCCCCTTTATTATGTTGTTTTCCCTAGCATGATTTTTGCCTCTCACACTATTCTTTTTGGGTTTTAGACGATGGCTGGAACCCGAAGGAACCGTGTTGATCAATGCAATGGACAATGCAATGATTGCCCTCCTGAACAAACAAATGTTATGGGAGATGGAGTGCAAAATCTTATTGCTATACTTACACAAGCTATGAATCATTCTGGACTTCCAAATGAGCAGAGAAGGGAACAATATTCTATTGAGTCCTTCATGAGGCAACGTCCACCTTCTTTCAGTGGGTCTTCTGATCCACTTGTGGCTGAACAATGGATCAGTACTACTGAAAAGATATTTTCAGTTCTTCAATGTTCTGAACATGATAAAGTCATCTTAGCAGTATATCGTTTGGAAGGTGAAGCTGATCAATGGTGGAATCTTATCAAGAATACGAGGCCAAGAGATGAAATTGAGTCCATGGAATGGGACGAGTTCAAGAACTTGTTTTTCAGTAAGTACTTCCCTCGTATTCTTCGAACAAAGATGGAGAAAGAATTTCTTGAACTGAAGCAAAGGGACGATGAATCTGTTGGTACCTATGAAGCAAATTTTACAAGACTTGCAAGGTATGCTTCTGGAATTATCATCCAACCTGAAAGTAAAGTTGATCGATTTTTCTGTGGCTTAAAACCAAGTCTTCGAAGGGCATTAGCTATAAGAGACTTCAGTAGCTATGAAGAAATTGTGCGTTGTGCTATCAAGGTAGAAATGGAAGTTGGTGTTACATATCCATGTCATGGTTTTGACAAGAAACGAAAGATGGAGTTCAAGGAGAAATCTCAGAATAATGGTGAAAAGAAGATGAATGTTTCCTTATGCACAAAGTGTGGAAAGAAGCATGGTGGAGATTGTCTAAAAGGGACTAGAAAATGTTTTAAGTGTGGAAAAGAAGGTCATCGAGCAGCTGAGTGTCGAAGTAATGGAAAAAGGGTTTCTAATGATGTGAATAAAGCAAACACTGCAGAGAACGCACCGCCAACACTTCAATGCTTCAAGTGCAAGGAAATGGGGCATTATGCTAATAATTGCCCTAATCCAAGGGTTAGTGATGATCAACATGAGCAACCACTGAAGGCAAAGGACAAAGGGAAATCACATGCGATCACTATTGGCAATGTTGAATATGACAACGATGTGGTGGAATGATTAAGTGTTTATGTAATGGGATTCCAAAATAATGTTGTATCATTGAGTATTGCAATATTTATTGATGTGGTATTCAAAGTGATTGAGATATTTTTTGGAAATAAGATGATATGCGCATAATGAAGACAAGAAAATGAAATGTTTAATAGTATTCATGAGCTCATGATTGATATAAGGACTAAGTGATATCATGGTTTGAGTATATAGAATTTTGAGGATTTTGGTATGTGGAAAGTGTTAACTTTTAACTGCACTCATGTTTTCACTAAGGTATTCAAGAGAATACACGATTAAGGACTTTGAATGTTTGGAATGTGACCAACAAGACATATCTTATGATATGTGGGGATCAACGACAATATTAAATCTCTGGTAATCGTTGTCACTATATTATGAGAGTGGACTGCAGTATTATAAGCCTAAAGATTAGACCGGATTATGTTGGACATAAGTTAGTATTGTTTAAGGATAGAAGATTTTCGATTTTATTGATGGGATGTTATAGTAACGTAGTTTTAGAAAAAGGGACAACCTGCAGGACGGGCGACAACCCATCGCTTCGGACAAGGCTGTAGGAATCGAACCCACAACCAAAGTGCGACTGGCCTTTATCGCCTACCACTGGCCTACAGGAAGTCCCTGTTTAGTAGAAACTAGTTTTATTATATTAAGCAGTATGATATATGAAGTATAAGTCCATTTTAGGAACTATATATGATTAATCTCACTATAGAATGACTTATATATATTTAATAACTTTTGCTTACCTTTTGTTTGAGACAGATGGAATGACCCGTCATTCTATCACATGATCTGCTAACACTTCACGAATAACAAATTCAACTTCATTTATTTAAGAGATGAAGTGGAAATTGTTCAAGGCACGAACAACAGTGATATTGTATCAAAATAAAGTAAGTATTTATTCTAATTCAAATTTTCAACTTTAAGGAAATGATCTTGAAAACCAAAAATGTTGTCCTAGTGATCTTATACCTGATGAATCAGATGGTACCTTAGATCGTCACAAATTTATGGATTTGTGATTACTGGATTTTCCATAGCCATGTTCTATACCACTCTCCATCAGAACATGATGGTTAGATTTCTCTTCCATATCCATATTTTCACCTATGTGGAAACCCAGTGATTAGTTTATTTGGGTAATCGTTACATTTCATACTTTAGTTTTTAAATCCATGTTTTGGTATTCCCTTTTACGATGTGGGTTTCTATTAAAGAAACTTTCAAATAGTAAACCATTTATAACCCCGACGAATTTCGAGGGCGAAATTCATTTTAAGGGGGGTAGAATGTAACAGCCCAAGATTTTATAAAAAATATTCTTTTTAATTTTATTAATGTCTTGTGTTGTACGCTACACCGAAAGGAGCTTGCACAACACACATCCTTGACTTGACTTGCATTACACGCAATCGCGACCTTCCTCGATAGCGTGTGTAGTACGCAATACTGAGTTTCACTAAACAACGATATGCTATAAAAATATTATTAAAACTACCCGTTATGAATAGTAATAACCACTTTTTAAAATTCTATAAATCTTATTTTTCAAAATGAACTTCATTTTTGGATTCGGAATATGAAATATAGCTTGGGATGAAATTTTGGCATTGTTCTGAAAAACATCAATTTTTGATGAATAGTGAAACTACTAAGTGGTAGGTTAAAAACTGAATTTTGCATAAAACTAAATTTTACCGCTTCTGTGAATGGAATTTCGAAAATCCGAGAGACACGGTTAATATCAAGGACTAAAATGTGGTTCAATGAGATGAAAATAATATTTTGGTGAATAGTAACTTTTTACTTTTTTTTACCACGGTTAATAGTAAATAGGGTAACTAAGGGTAAATATGATATTAATATTACCCTAACACATGTCCTAATTCTATTGGACAAATGTAATTCGACCAAAAACAAACTTAGGAATAAAATATGACCATTTAGGCCCACTTGGATTAGATTAGGACATTTATTATTAATTTATTTAAAGAAGGGTTAAAATAGTTAAAATCAAAGTTTAATAAGTAAATCATTTTTAATATGGGGTTATACATAAGATAAATTCGATTGTAAATATTCATTAGAAAGCTAAAAAGCTTTCCTACATGATGGTATTTTATTTGTAATTTTTAGACATCAAATAATTTAATTTATTTATGACACAACGATGATGCAGTAATTATCTTTTTAATGAAATATTGACATAATTGATGTTATAAGCACCAAAATAAATGTAATTTGAAATTTTTTATGAATTAAACTAATTTTATAGGTTACTATGATATATTAATGTTGATTTAATCAACTTGGTTCGAACATTTAATTCTGTTATGACTTTCACAAAAATCATATATCAAATAGTGTCAAAATTGACACAAAATAGTTTTTAAATCAAATATTATATTACTAATTGTTATTTTATTCCTAAAAATCTAAGGTTCGGCCAAATGACTTAGATAAGGATATATATATTAATAATAAACAATTTGGGGTTCGTTTGGCATGTTATAGTAAGTGTATTAACCATATAGTGAAAGAAAACAAAAAGACACGGTAAAAGTTAAATTATTTAACTTAGAGTTAAATCTAATTGATAAGGTTTAAAATAATATCCAAACATGTCTAAATTTTATTGGTTGATGATATTACAACCCTATCTCATCTAATCTTCGAATATGAGTCATTTTTGGAGGTTTTTAAGTGGGGTTAGATTTATTATAAATTAATATTTTTAAGAATTCCTAAGGTGCCCCTCTCCTCCCCTATAAAAGGACACCTCCTCCCCCTCCTCCTCACACCAATTTGAGCACTCAAGCTCGGCCAACCCCTGCCAATTTATCCTCTCCACTTCCCTAGAAACATCCTAGAGGTTCGGGTCTTCCTCAAAGACCAATTGTAGTGCCCTAAGAGGAGGTCTCAAAGAGGCACTTCAAAGAAGAGGTAATTACCGTTACCAATTCTTTCATCTTTATTTCTTCTTCCACTTCTTCTTCTTAGGTTGTTTCATTATGAAGTAATAACATCAGTATCACTCATATACTGATATGTTATTATAAGTATGAAACAACCCTATTTCACCATCTATCCATCCTACGGAAAAAGAAATCACCGCGCGTGCGTACGTACGGAATACCGTCTCCACGCCGTGGTGTAATCTATTTTCCACCACCACCTTACATGGATGGGTATAATGGTGTAAAGAATAACTATACATAGTTATTACAACATCATATTTATTCTGATATATTGTATAATCCACTCCAATTCAATTCAATATTTATAGAAATGATATCATCGCTCGTGCGTACGTACGGAATACCGTCTCCACGACGCGATGAGATTCATTCTCCATGTTAACCATTTAAGAATGATTATAATGTATATATAAGAAATAATAATGAAATATATGACATTATAAAGCTACTGGGTTTATGTATATATATACATATGTATTCCATCTACTTACTTCCATTTCAAGACAATAAGGAAAGGAAAACAGCGTTCATGCGTACGTACGGACTACCGTCTCCATGAACGGTGTTTTTCATTTTATTTATCTACCTATTATATATATATATATACTGAATATATATGATATATAAATCATATTTTATATTCTGGAAGTATGTAAATCATGATATAAGTAATAATGATGTCAAGAACAACAAGTCAAAACACCTACGATAAATGAAATGATTTTACCCAAAACGCTTCTTTAACATGGAATTTACAAAAGAACGGGTAATATAATGTCATAAGTGAACCATATATGATATCATAACAATGAATATTATTCTGTAATAAGTCAATAACATGATTTAAATCATTATACAGGAGGTTCGGACACTTACAAAGCAAGTCGGACCTAAGGTAAGGGAAATATCACAATCTCATTTTTATCCGAGATTGTTTATTCGTAAGTATTTACTGGGGTGTATTTTATCATCCACATCCATGTTCCCTCAATATGTAATATTGTTTCCATCCACTTGCAAAAGTTTAAATCCAATTTTACCCTTAGGTGAGTTTTTAGTAAAGAATATGAAAGGAATCTTTTGCCGTTTTTCGTACGAGGTACTTTTTGACTTTTCCGACAAAAGTACAAGAAGAATGTTTTTTTAACTTATACGGCACGAACAGATTTTTACGGTTTTATAAAGCCTTATTTTCATGAAGCTTCCTTCAAAAGATTTCATGACTATTTTCAATAAAATCTCTTTCTTTTAAAATTTCATGACGTTTCGTGAAAAGAAATTGATTTTGAAGAAGAAAGGATATTTTCCTCAAGAATGGAGTTCAAGTGTTTTATCAAAATAATTTTCCATCTAAGATAATAAAGGGTTCTGTTTTTATCCCTATTATTACATTGATTTGATCATGTTGTGATGGAATTATTTTTATGAATTCCTTTATCTTGTATGAATTGTTTTATGATGTCATGATGTTTAAGATTCCCATTTGTATTACATGGGTTATGCAATGATTTATGGTTTATGATTTTGTGGCACACATAAGAATGGTATCATTAAGAGATGGGTGGGACCTATATCTCCCTCCAATGCATTGGGTAAAGATCTTATATCTCATGAGATAGACATGGCTGGAATGGTAGGTTATACCGGTTCAGTGAAACAGGACTGAAACGAGGATTACTCGATTCAGAAAGGGACTTTGTCCACTAAGATAGTCTTGGCAATGAGTCTTGACTAACAAGAAATGATTCTATATGATTATGTGTGTATGCCACAATGAGTAATGTTTTATGTTATGATTTCATTTCACTACTATGATTTATCCCATGTTATGAAATTATGCTCTCTTTTGCAGGTTAAGATTTCCAAAAATGTTATGTTCTTATGAAAATTATGTGATTGATATTTCTTTTGTTTACCCTTACTGAGCATTTGAGCTCACCCTTTTATGTTTTCTTTTCCCCAGGAAATAAAGAAAGGTTTTAGGTAAAAAAAAAGAAGATCTTTATGGGAGATATTGAAGAACATTCACCACGATTAGAAGATTACGTTCTGAGTTTCCAAAGACACTAAACTATTACGATCCTTTAGTGTGTGTTTTTGTTATGTACTAAGTATTCCGCAAATGTAATGTAAAGTCCATGTAAGTCAGGGTACGGGTCTCTACAATTACACATTGAGGATCTTTTCGGGTTTAGAGTTTTAGAGAATTAGATCATAAAACTTGCTTTACATTCCACATATAAACAAAGTGGCTACATAAAGATAGTATTCTTCATTCCCATAAATGGAAACATATTTAAAATAAAACATGGATTCCTTCTTGAAACTTCCTTGACACTATCATCATATCATGTACCTTTCCCTTGACCTGTGAAAATCATTTCAGAAAAAATTGGGATGAGCATAAAAAGCTCAGTATGGGTTATAAAAACATGGAAAGGAAACATGGGTACATATATACATAAGAATGAAATCATACTTTACCCATAAAACATAAGCACTTTAACATACCTCATCAAATCATGAGTAAATCATAGAAATCATAAGACATAAAGGTAACTTGAGGCATTCATAACATTCTTACGTAGGGAGTAACCCTCTTGGTTACGTTTGGAATACCCATCACAGTATATTCCCTAAAATCTCTTCGGAGAAACCTTAACATTTCCCTCCTTCTTATTAACCAATGCATTAGAGAGCTATATCGGGCTCACCCTCCCTTAGTTTATCACGAAACCACCCGTCTCCATAATAATGCCCAAGAACCTCAACATAATCGTATCACATAAAACATGAATAAAGGAAACATAACATTTCAACCTTTCAATCACAAGATATCAATACAACACATTGATATAAAGACATTATGAAAACCATTTTCAATACCAAAATAAAATAAAAGTAAAACATGGTATTTATTTTTCTTTAAAAAAAGGTATGGCTTGTAGAGGAAGCCGAAACTCAAATAACGGTCACGACAGCGGAGAAGTCGTTGTCGCCACATACGTACGACAAAAACATTCCCTTTTGTCATTTTGTAAAACGCTTCATATAAAAAGATTCCTTTTGGATAAATATAAAAGTCAAAGGGGTTTATACACCATATAAAAGAATGTTTTGTATAAAATAAAATATGCCTCGATGAAAAGAGATTGAGACGAAGTCCCATACCTCTGGTCTGACTTGACTCGGTCATTCTTTAATATCCTGAATAGTAAACTTGAGTTAATTTATACTTGTTTAAGAACCTTTTTCAAGTTCATTATTCCTTTTACATCACTTATTTTCATGTCATGAACACTATGTAATTATTTAAGTTAATAATGGTCGTTTTAACGATCATTGGTACTTGAGTCAAAATAAACCCTTTATAATTACAAGTTGTTCATGTATCCATTATATCCAGAATTATAATCATGATGTATATATCATATATATCATATATATCCAGTATATACGTGCATTTATAATATTACATAATCATTTATAGGTAAGAAATGAAATGCACCGTTCATGGAGACGGTAAGCCATACGTACGCAAGAACGCTACTTTCATTTCTATTTCGTATTTTATAGAATGGAATCATAATGATATAAAGGTATATTATAATTACAGTATAATATAATATATAATATCATAGTTCCATCCTTTATACGTCCCACATATGGTATTTAACGAATCAAATCACTTTGAGGGGGCGGTAGTCCGCACTTCCTTAAATGAAGATATGGCGTTTACCCATATTGGAAACCATAAAGGTATGCCCAAAATGAAAAAAACATAAGATTAAGGAAAAAATAAACATATTATATATCATATATAAAAATAGTTACATCATAATGGCCACCTTTTAAGGTGTTAAATGAGTATTGAACAATCATCGTTTCAGGAGGCAGAATTTCGCCATCCACGGAAACCATATGTTCTTTAACCATTTGATGTAGTTTTGTGAGAGTGTAGCTCAAATAAATCTTATAACAACATCCTAGTATATTGAAGATACTTTTGTTGTTACAAAATATGTAAATAAAAAGAGTTTAGGGGGTTGTATAAGCAAAATAAAACAAATGAACAGGAGAGAATGAATTACCTTTAAAAGTGTAACTCCTTTTGATTTGAGCCTAAAGGATTCCTTTGAAATGATTATGCCCAACGGTAATCCTATAGGATGAGTATAGGGATGTGGAGAGAGTAAATGTGCAGGGGATGGCCGATCCAAAGGCTTGAGGAGTGTGTGAAACGAGGTAGAGGTGGGGGCCTTTTATAAGAAGAGAGGAGGGGCACTTTTGGAAAGTAAAGATAAGTTACTTTATTTTAAAAAGCGTTTCGGATTAAAAAGGTCCCAAATTGATATAATTAGAGGATACGGTGATAAGGGTTCGAAATCCACTCATCCAATAGGTTTTAGACATGTGTAGGTCTTATATATTACATTATCTTTCCATTTTATTTAAATCGTTAAATAATGAGGTCATCGCTGCATCATCATGATGTCATAAATAATTTAATTTATTTAATGTCTAAAAATTATAAAAAAATACTATGATGTAGGAAATCTTTTTATCTTTCCAATGACTATTTATAATCAAAAATCAAACTTGTATAACCCCATGTAAAAATTGTTTTAGTAAAACATATCTTGTTTGTGTCATTTTTACTTTAACATTAAATAAAAAGTTATTTATGTCATTTCCCAACCAAAGTGGCTCAATGGGGTCCCCAAGTTGACCCATGACTTGTATTGGTCTGCCATGACACAACCAATGAGGGTTGGACATGTGTCAAGCTCATCTCATTTTATTAAAGCATTATTTTTACCTTAAACTACACTAATTACCTCTAATTGCGATTAAAAACTTAATAAGTTACTATTCACCAAAAAATTATTATAATCCCATTGAACCACATTTTACTTCTTATTGACAACCATGTATGTTGGATTTTTGAAATTCAAAACACAGTGATGGAAAAATTTCATTTAAACGAAAAAAATCAGTTTTTATAAGTACCACTTAGTGGTTTCACTATTCATCAAAAATTGAAGTTTTTCAGAAAATTACCAAACATTCACCCTATGATATATTTGATATTTCAAATTAAAAAATGAAGTCTATTTTGAAAAATTAAAAAAATATAAGTCACATTAATTAATTTAATATTTAATTCCCGCTGTAATGACAAATAGCGTGTTTTTATGAAACAATAAGTATCAAAAGATTGACAGCAGTTTAAGTCCAATTTCAAAGTGAAATTGATTCCAATGACCACCATTGGATTAAATTGTAAAAATATATTCTAATTTCAATTCAAAACCAATTCAAAAGATAATCTAATCATATAAATAAATTAGATTAAAAAGCAGTTTTGATGTAAAATGCAGTATTTTTCACTATTCATTAAAAAAATGAACATTGTCAAAAAAATACCAAAAATTCACACAAAGTAAATTTTGATGTCCCAATCATAAAGAATAAGTTTATTTTGACGGACATAGTTTATAAAATTGTCAAAAGATATATTTAAAAAGTGTTTTCCATCAAAAGGCAGTAAACAATCTTTTAAGAATATTAGTGTATTCCATGCATAAGATTGGATTTATTTTCTTTTTAAGCCTCTAAAACACTATCTAATTAATTAATAGACATAGATAAAATATGTATTATTCATTACTTACTTGGGATGTTACACTGACCCCTCTTCCCCAAACAACCATACAAACACCAAGGGTCACACTTTCTGGAAACATGGATTAGGGAGCTCCTCCCCCCATGTCAAGATATTATCTGATTTGGGAAGCACTAACTCACCCACATGAGTTTAATCTCGTCCAAATTAATGAGTCTTGATTAGGGATTAGGCCCTCCCCTCCCCATATGTAAGGACATTCCACACACATTTAGAGAATAAGGAAACAAATCATATTATATCAAACAAGGGTAAGCGATTCATCACAAGGTATAGTAGAAAAGTACAACCCAGAAGAAAACTCAAAATAACTTCGGGTACTTGGAACACATATGTACCTCTTACTCTTAAGTACTCTCCTAGAGGACACCATGCCTCTTAATCAAAAAAATCAAGGGAATGATCAATATATGAAGCAACTTCTCCTCACGGTCCTCGATTCTTATTGTTTGCTGCATGAACATCATGTCACCCTCGATATCCAACTCTCCCCAGTCAACAACGTGGGAGTCATCATGTAGACACTGAAGAAGCTAATACATTTGAAAGACGTTGTGGATCCTCTCTAACTGTGGTGGAAACACTAGCTAATATTCCTACTTTCTAACTTATCCCAACACATTGAAAGGTCCGACTATCCTAGGAGAAAGATTTCTTCCTCTTCCAAACCTCCATTGACCACGTTGAGGGGAAAAATTCAAGAAAACATGTTCCCCAACTACAAACTCCAAATCCCTCCTCTTATGTCTGGCATACAAATTTTCTAGTACTGACCTGCCTTCATTTTATCACGCACAATATAAACCTTCTCTATCATGATTTTCACTACCTCTAGTCCAAGAACACTTGCCTCTCAAACCTCTGTCCTACATAAATGTGAATGACGCCACCTCCCATACAGAGCTTTTAATAGAGCCATACCAATGTAAGAGTGATATATATTATTTAATAAAACTATACCAAGGGAAAATGTTGTACCCATGATCGTCTGATGTCCAAAACACACGTTCACATCATAACCTCTAATGTATGGATGGTCTTCTGTGTTTTCCCATACGTCTGAGGATGGAAAGCAGTGCTGAGGCATAACTGGGTGCCAAAGGCATGCTGTAATCCCTTATAGAATCGTGAGGTAAAACATGCATCTTGATCTGAGACAACGGATATTGTAACTCTATAAAGCTGCACCACCTCATCCACATAATTTTGTGCTAAGGCATCCACTACGGTAGACTTCTTGATCACTATGAAATGATCCAATTTTTACAATCGATCTAATACTACCCAAAGAGTATCACATCCGGTCTAAATACTAGGTAATCCAATGAATAAATCCATCGATTTGTTTTCCCAATTCCACTCGGGAACATCTAAGGGTTACAACAGTCCGGCAGTAACACGATGCTCAGCCTTCACCTGCTGACACACTAGGAACCTTGCAACAAACTCCACCATTGCCCACTTCTCCTCAGGTGACCAAAATGGTTTCCTCAGACCTCAATATATTTTAGAAACTCCTGTATATACTACCTAGGGATATCTATAGAACTCACAAAGAACTACCTCGTACATTTCCATTGGGATAAACAACTTCCCATGGAACACCATATGATTTTGACTATCCTATCACAATCCATACTGAGTATCATCCTAGATAGTGCGATCACACAACACTCCAGTCTCTGAGTCTCCCCATTAAGACTCGTCCACTTGCCACATTAAGGAATACGACATTATTATCTAAAATAGATAGCCTCTTCTGTCATCCAGTCTTTCATGGAGATGTAATGTGGAAAACACCTCCATTACCTTCCATGTATCCATGGATTCCCAAACTACCTCCTTCTGTGACATCATGCTCAAAGCATCATCCAAAACATTTGAATTTCCTGAGGTGTAAGAGGTCTCGAAGTCATAGTCCTTGAGAAACTTCATCCACATCCACTGTCACAAGTTTAGGTCTTGTTGGGAAAAGATATATCTCAGGCTATTGTGATCTGTAAAGACCACAAAGAGCTCCTCAATGAGATAATGCCATGAAAAATTTAGTGTGAACACGCCCATTGAAAGCTCCAGGTCATGGGTGACATAGTTGTGTTTGTGAGGACATAATTTCCTAGACCCATAATAGATTACCCCTTTATGCTTCATCAATACACCTCCCAATCCTAGACTGGAAGCATCACAGAACACCTCGAACATCACCCCTTCCTCCATCAATCTGAGAAAATGTGGAACAGAAAAAATTCCCCTTAAGATAAATAAAAGATGCTTGAAACTACTCACTCTATATGAAAGACTATCCCTTTCTATTTAAAATTGTTAACAAAGTTGCAATTTAAGATAAATCTGTTAAAAAACTCTAGTAATAGCCTTCCAGACTCAGGAAACTGTGAACATACACCATGTTATTGGGTGATTCACAAGAAACAAATTTTCCAACCTTTGATGGGTCCACTGCTATCCCTTCTTGAGACACCACAAGTCCATGGAAGTGTACCTCTCACCTTCATAACCAACTCTTAGACAACTTACCATAGATATGGTAGTGTTGGAGGACCATTAGAATAGTCCTCATATGCTTGGCATGCTCCTCCTCTGACCTTGAGTAAATCAGAATGTCATCAATGAACAAAATAATTAACTGGTCCAGGAACTTGTGGAAGACAGAGTTCATGATCCCCATGAACATAGCTGACACGTTTTTAAGGCCAAAAAACATGACCATGAACTCAAAGTGCATATACCTACAACTGAAAGTAGAATTCGGAATACCAAACTCCTTCACCTTCAATTGGTGATATCAAGGAAAATTATTTATCTTAGAGAACCAACGTAATCCCTTTAACTGGTCGAAAAGATCATCGATACTCAGAAGGGGGTAATGGTTCTTGACAGTCGCCTAATTTAGTCTCTCGTAGTCTATTCATAGTCTTAGACCACCATCTGTCTTCTTTTTAAACAAGACTAGAGAACCCCATGGTGACATAATTGGCTGAATAAAAACCTTGTTCATTATGTATTCAATATGAATTTGTTACTCCCGCAACTTAGAAGGCGCCATCCGATAGGGAGCCATTGAAATCAGATGAGCACCAGGTTTTAAGTCTATCCCAAACTCAACGTCATGTCGAGGGGGGTAGAGTCACAACCTCTTTGGGGAAAACATCCAAGTATTCTTTGAAAACCCCCATAAACTCCACCATCTCTGTGTTTTTTGATCGCAGTGATAGCTGGTCTAACAAAGAAGTAAGATGCTGCACACACAGACTACCCACCTAGAAACTCCAATCACAAATGAAAGCTATGCGTTGGCCACCCATATATGAGAACACAAATCTTCTTCAGAAGTAGTCAATAACAATGTACACATAAAACAACCAGTCGATGCCTAGAATGACATCATATGGTTTCATCTGTTGCAAAAGAAGATCCCCATTGGGCTGATGCAGACCTAACATCAACCTTCTTCCCCATAAAATATCAAACAAATTAGTCCAACCTCCAACTGGAATGCTCAAAACCTGGGGCATGTAGAGTCTCTCAATTTCATGACCTAGAGCATGGGCTAGACTATGAATAAAAAAGGGGTGCAATGCTCCTGAGTCAAATAAATCACACCAAAGGGTACTAAACAGACAGATCGTACCTCGAACAACCTCCAGTCCTGCTAGAACTGCTGCCTCTGCGACATGTAACTGTGCACGCCTAGATCCTCTACCTCCTTGCTATCGAACACCTCCCCAAACACACCCTGGTCGAGTTCCATGAGGATAAAGCTGAGGTTGGACTCCTTCAGCACCGTCTACTGGTTCCAAAGATTTCCACAACCTCCAAAGATAATGCACCTCGGTCCCTAGCCAATGGGAAAAGGGAGAGGACTAGGAGATCAGAATTGGAACTACTGAATCCTACTCCACATTGGCCAAAACCTGGAAGGCCCTTACGTAGGAGACTTGCTACTAAATGCCTTCCCCTCTGACAAACTCATATAGAAACCTTCTCACTATAGTGACCCAAGACTTTTACATATAACATTACATGATTTTAAGAATAATTATACATCAGAGTACAAGCCAAGGGTCGTTAAGTCTAGTGTCTTAGAAGACTCAGTACATAAATCTTAAAACATGGGGCTAAAAAAACATTTCTTTATTTAATCTAAATAAAGAGATCCAAACTTCCTTTGAGCCGTTACATCTACACAGGGTTCCATGGGGAACACATGAACAAAGGGATGAGCTGAAACACTCAGAAAGGGAATGAACATATGGATACATCGTAAGAACATGAGTTAGGTTTCATGGAATAATGATATCCAAAACATGGAACATATAAAATCGTATCATATAAGCATGTGATCATATAAACGTGGGATCATATAAATGTGGAGGAATCATAAAACATGTCATTATTCTAGATGAAGTCTAACTTATACTCCCTTTTCCCATTTTAGTATAGGTCAAGGCTAACTTTAAATCTCGTTTCCCATTTGTAGTATGGGTCAAGGCTAACCGCCAATCCCATTTCCAATTGCATCTCATGAGACTTAAATTTACCCAATGCATTGGAGTGCTATCTGGGCACACCCATATCAACATTTTCATGAATATTCATTCCACATAAATAATCAGACATAATCAACCATATATAAGCATATGGGTACCCATGAAAAGAATTGTGTACCACAACCATGACATAAAACATAACCAATGGGCATATCATGGAAGTGCCCAGGAAAGAAATGGACTAGAACATAAATAGAATTTCATAGGTTAAAATAGGCATATAACATGTAAAGTGGTGTCAAATATAATGTACAACATATATGTAGTGTATTTGAGTAACATTTTCATTAAAACATTTTTGTGTGGTTTTAAGGAAAATGCTACAGATCTTTTAAAATATAATAGAAGAAAATATTTTATATAAAACCATAATTTAACTAAGAAGGTTTTCTTAATAAAAATAATAATTTTATAAAGATAATGGTGGCTTAAAATATAGGATATATTTAAATTTAAATTGGATAAAAATTTGGGAAGTTCCCTTAAAATAGGTTTTCTTATCGAAACGTTCTAAGGAGGGGCTCTTTTAAAAACATGTATATCCCCAAAAGAGAGTGATGAAAGGGTATTCATAAATGAATTTTGTAAAACCAAAAAATATTTATAATATGTACATAAATAGATGAGAGAACTCATTTTTTATATAAATAATGATAAGGAAACCTGAAAGAACAAATAAGGTTTAGGTAGAATTTGTTATGGTTTATCAGTATGGTGTCAGGTGTAACTAAGATGGATTGATGAGAGAGAAAAGGGGTTTATAATCACTTAGATATAATGAGGGCAGTATGGGGGAGGTTGGAAAACATACTCCCTCATTTGGGATTACACATAAAAACAAATATCACAGAGGACATCATGATTATGAGTGAAATGAAGAGGATCCCTTACCTTAAATCCATTGGTGTTCTCCACTTGTTATTAAAGACCTGAATAAACAAATTAGGTTTATTAATTAATAATTCCAAAACCTATTATATATTAAATTGGTTTAGTATAATAATTTTAAGTTTATTTATAACCGTTTTTATTGGTTTTGAGGTTCAGTTTCATTGTTCGAGCTCGTTTCTTTACTAGGTTTTAATGACCTATTCACTTATATTCATGTTTGGATAAACTTGTAAGATGAAAGTGGTTTTCCTGAATTGTAGTAATACGGAATGACTGAACATACATATGATTAAATGGTTTTAAATTAAATTTTGTTTCTTAGAGTGAAGTAAAGTTATTATATATATAACCTTCAGGACAACCGTTTTGGTTGATCGGTGGGTTTGATTAAAATGAACATGTTTTTCTTTATAACTTAATACCATTAGAAAAAATGGATTACAGAACCCAAAAAAGGATATATTACCTATGTAATAATCTGGTTCAACCACAACACAAATGGTTTCATGAATAGAATTAATGATAATAAAATAAATTGATAAACTGTTGTCCTTGAATATGATAAATTAGCACATATCAAGCTGTGCATTCATTTCTTTCAAATAAAAATGCGGGGAAAGGAGAGAAGATAATGAAATGTACCATTAGAATAAAAATATTCCATTAAATTTATTTTACTGGTGTTATCATACTATTTGGGTGAAGGGAGGTGATGAAAGAAACAAAAAGAAAAGAACATAAAAGAAATGAAGGAAATGGAAAGAGGAATTTACCTCATGAGACATACTCCTTTGAGAACATTTTAAGGGGAGATGTTGTGATATTATGAATAGGCTAGGAGATTTTGGAAGTGGGGGAGGATCTTGGGGGGATATTTGGGAAGAATATTGGCAAGGCCCAAGGCTTGAGAGGATTGAAGAGAAGCGGGAGTGAAGGGGTTTTTATAGTGGATGAGAGGATGGCTTTCATAATATTTTAATAATTAGTCTATTATTTATTTATAAGACAAGTGATAGTAAGTATTACATGAACAATAATAGTAATAAATACATGTTAATTCGAACCAAAGGCCATTTACATCATCCATGACTCAAGGATCATGCAGAAATTAAGGTTTTAGCAGTTATTATGAATTATCAGATTTTACTATTCCACAAAATTGAAGTATTTTATGAAAATCACAAAAATTCACCCTAACCATTTTTCTACGTGTAAAATTCAAAAATGAAGTCCATTTTTCATAAATAATTTTCCATATATGATTAATTAATATTTAATTAAAATCATAATTTATTATTAAAAACCCATTTTTAAAACATTCATCAACTTATTCTAAAATATAGGTATATCATAGTTTTAACTTGAATATTATTTATATATTATCATAGGTAAGGTTACTAGTCAATAGGGTATATCACTATTCATAAGGTTATGTTACTATTCATAAGTTTAGGTTACTATTCACCCAAAATAAGTTTTTCTTATTGGACTCCAAATAACTTATTGATCATAACTGTGTATGTTTGATTTTAGAACTTCCAAATATAGAAGTGAAAAACTTATGTATAAATGTCACTAGCACTTAGTAGTTCATTATGTTGTGTTTTCATGTGATTTTTTGACATATTTATAAGAAGGTAATTTCTATTGAAAGAAATTTGGTTGTTATATTCTTCCCCTCTTATGATATTTCACCTTCAAATTTTCATTTTACGTTCTAAGAAAAATACAGGTGTGGGTACCTTTCATTCATTGCTTCCTCTAGTTCCCTTGTTTCCTCTTCATACTTAATGTTTTTTCATAGAACCTTCACCAGATTAGTAGTCTTGTTGTGTAGAACTTTGTCTCTATGATCCAAGATCTTCACTGGATGCTCTTCATTGGAAAGATCATCCTCCAACTATACCACCTCTGAAGAGAGTACATGTGAAGGGTCTGGTATATACTTTCTTAAGAGGGATACATGAAAGAAATCATGTGCTTTCGACATGGTAGGTGGAATTTTCAGTCGATAGGCCACAACTTTGACTCGATTAAGGATCTCGAAGGGGCCTATGTACCTAGGACTTAACTTCCCATTCTTTTCAAACATCATGACATTCTTCCATGTAGATATGCAAAGAAATACCATGTACCCAACTTTGAACTCAAGGTCTCATCAATGGTTATCTTCATTACTCTTATGTCGACTTTGGGATGCCTTGATATGCTGCTGAATGGTTTTCACATTCTCCACCATTTCTTTGACCATTTCAAGTCCTAGCAGCTTACACTCCCTGACTTCATCCCAACACGCCGGTGTTCTGCACCTTTTTCCATAAAGGGCTTCATATGGTTCTATTTAGATGATCAAGTGGAAACTTTTGTTGTAGGAGAATTCAACCAGTGGAAGATGTTGATCCCATCATCCTTTGAATTCCATTGAAAACGCTCTCAACATGCCTTCTAATGTCTGAATAGTTCACTCTGAAAGGACATCTGTTTGAGGATGATAGGCCGTACTAAAGTCCATTTTAGTTCTTAGAGCATGTTGGAGACTTTTCTAGAACTTAGAGGTGATTATTGGATCACGATCAGATACAATAGATAGTGGTACTCTATGCAGCCTTAACACTTCTTTGATGTAAATCTGTGCAAGTTGATCCAATTAGAAGCCCTCTCGAATCATGATAAAGTGAGATGTATTTGTAAGATGATCCACAATTACCCATATATAATTGTTTCCTCTATATGTCCTTATAAGTCCATGGTAATGTTCTCCCATTTCCATGTTGTTATGGGTAGTAGTTGCATCATCCCCTTAGACTTTTTCCTCTCAGCCTTCAGTTGCTGATATACCAGGCACCTTGATGTATATTCTATAATCTCACTTTTCATATTGTCCCACCAAAAGTTTTCTCAGAGATCTCAATACATCTTTATGCTCCTTGGGTGGATAGAGATGGTCAAGCTATGTGCATCATTCAATAGCTCCTTCTTTATCTATGGATCGGATGATATACATAATCGTGTCCCAAATATTACAACTCCTTTGTCATCAATTTTGAAATCGTAGGATTTCCCGTTTCTTACATCTTCCACCCTTTTCTGAATTTTCATATATTTTCTTTGAGCATCCTTTATTTTCTCCAAGAGGGATGATTGAGCAATCATTTGAGAAATGATTGATGATGTTCATCCCTTAATGATTCTCATGTCCATCCTTTGAAAATATAAGTAGATCGGATCCTTTTTAATTATCATCATTGATAAAGATACAAGATTATTTCTACTTAGAGCATCCACCACCTTGTTTTCCTTATCGATATGGTATTGGATTGAGCAGTCATAATCCTTGATGAGATCTATACATATTCACTAGAGAATATTAATATCTTTCTATGTTAATATATATTTTAGACTCTTGTGGTTAGTATATATCTAACATTTCTCCCCATAAAGATAATGCCACCATATTTTCAACGTAAAGATCACAGCCGCCAACTCCAGATCATGCATGGGATAGTTTTGCTCATGAATTTTTATCTTCCTTGAGGCATAGGCTATCAATTTATCATTTTTCATTATCACACATCCTAATACCTTATAAGAAGCAAAACTATACACCACAAAGAGTTATCCTCTTATAGGGAGTGTGAGTACTGACACAGTGATAAGCCTCTTTTTCAACTCTTTGAAATAGTCTTCACATTCCTGTGTCCAGAAAAACTTTACTCCCTTCTGTGTCATATTGGTAATTGGGTTTGACAATCGTGAAAAGTTATTCAAAAATCATTGATAATACCCAGCTAGACCCAAAAAGCTATGGATCTCTGTTATAGAAGTTATCCTGGGCCACTCTTTATTTACCATTGTCTTCAAAGGGTCTACAGATATCCCATTGCTGGTGATAACATGCACCAAGAATGATACTTCCTCCATCTAGAAATCTCATTTAATATACTTTTCAAATAATTTTTCCCTTCATAGAGTCTTTATGAATGTATTCAAATGATCCTCATGTTTCGCCTTTCTCTTGGAGTATATCAGAATATCATAAATAAAGACTACCACAAATTTTCAAGGTAATCTATAAAGACTCTATTCATTACATCCATGAAAATTTCTGGGGTACTATTGAGTCCGAAGGGCATCACAATGATCTCATAGTGTACATACCTCATTTGAAAGGCAGTCTTGGGAATATCTTCCTTCCACACCTTTAATTGGTGATATCCCAACTGAAGGTCCACCTTAGAGAAATAACTGGACCCACAAAGATGATCAAAGAAGTCATCTATCCATGACAGGGGATACTTGTTCTTTATTGTGATTTTATTGAGCTCACGATAATCAATACAGAGGCGCATTAATCCATCTTTCTTTTTGACGAAGAGGCCTGACACATCCCATAGTAAAGCACTCGGGTGTATAAAATCCTTCTCCATATTCTCCTGTAACTGCTTCTTCTGCTCTTCCAGCTCTACGATGGCCATTTTGTAAGGTGTCTTTGAGATAGGCATAGATCCAGGGATAAGTTCAATTGATATCTCAACCTCTTGATCTGGAGGAAGACCGTACAACTCTTTAGGGAATACATCAGTGCAATCCCTCACAATGGGCTTGTCTTCAAGCATGATTCTCTCCTTTGTCTCAATCATTAAAGCTCGATATGCTTTATCACAAGGAATCAATATCCACACTTGAGATGATGATTATAAAAGAGATTCATCTTCTTCCTTACAATTGTATAGAATTGGATGATGCTTCGGGATGGGAAGAGTGATCTTCCTTTCCAAACAGTTGATGTTGGATTTTTATAAAGATATCCAATCTAAGCCCAAGATAGCGTCAAACTCCACTAAAGGAAGTATGACAAGATTTTATGGGAGGTTCAGTCCACAAATGTTAACCAGGGAGGAGTTATAAACCATGGAAGCAATAATTTCCCCATTTTTTGTTCTAATAGATAACTTTTCCACCAAATTTTTAGGTGGTGTTTGAATAGTTCTACTAAACTTTAATGATATGAATGAATAAGTAGAAAAAAAATCATATATTACATTCTCTATTCTTAAATGAATAACTAGAGTACCTATCACCACATCGTTGTCGAAATCCACCTAAGTAGTAGTGATAGCATAAGCCCTTCCTTGTTATCTTGGAGGTTGTTGCTGATTGCCTTTGACAACCACCAGCTTAGAGAAATTATTCAAATAATTCCCATGATCCTTGCAGTTGTAACACTACACTACTGGTTGTATGTTGATCTGAACATTCCTTTATTCTTCAACATTAGCGGGATTTTTCATATCCCTTCAGTAGTTCTTGGCCAGATGAGCAAACCTTCCACATTTGAATGAATTCTTGGTTCCCTTCAAACAGTTTCCAAGATTCTACTTCCCAAAATTTTTACTAGGGGAAAAGTCAAGATTATTTCCATCATGGGATTTTTTTGATGAACCACCCATGTTGTTCCCTTTTTTCCGCTTCTTATCACTTGGCCTACAAGACCACTAAGAGTCTCTAGTCTCCATTTCAACCTTGTGGGAATAATGAACAATCTCCTCATAACTGTCAAAGTCTTGAATCACCAATGATTTTCATAGACTCGGCTTTTGATTTCTATAGAATTGATCTACTTTACTTTCAGTGTTCATGAAAAAGCTAGAGGCATACCTTGAAAGCCTTGTAAAGTTTTTTTATATGCCTCGACGGACTTATCTTCCTTCTACTTGAGTCCGAGGAACTCACTTTCCATATTAAGATGCAGGATTTGAGGAAAATATTTGTTGAAAAACATCCTCTTGAGTTTCTCCCAATATATGGAATCAATTTCCTCTTGGGACTTTGTATTCTTGATCAGTGCCCACCACTGATCAGCTTCCCCATCTAAACAATAGACCGCCAGTACAACCTTCTCTTCTTTTGAGCATTGGAGGATGGAGAATATCTTTTCATTGGAGTTAATAAATTGTTCTGTAATGAGGGGATCAGAAGATCTACTAAACATGGGAGGCCTTTTCCACATGAAGGATTCTATAGAAACATTCTCTTTTATTGGAGGAGGAGTGTGTTCTTCATGATTCAAGTTATTATTCATAACTTGAGCCAGCTGATCCAGTACTATCATGAAGTTTTAAGTACCTGATCCTGTCATATGAGACATATCATTAGGGAAATGTTAACATTTCCTATCACATTGGTTGTTGGAATGTGTTTTTCTATTTCTTTCCATTAACTTAGAAAAAGAACGTATAATTAGAGGTCTTGAATATTTTTCTATTAAGCATAAAAAGGAATCTTTGAACATAAAATGATAAAATAATAAATAATAAGTATATCCTAACTTTTGATTCCTTAGGTTTACATCTAGTTTATTCTCGATCTATTTCTTATCTTATATTCTTATGGGATTTGTTGTCCCTTAATAATGGTTTGTTCTAAGCTAATAAATCTACCAAAACATACCCCCTCGGAGTATAATAACCAAGAGTGCAGCAAGTCCTATTGTCATATATCGGGATACCCCGGGTCAAGCCCAAAACTCCTTGTCGGAGTTTTCACTCCTAGGTACATTTGTGCCAGAGCCACCTCTACCTATTTGTATCCAGATAGGGATGAGTTTTATTGATAAACAACTAACTCAATACTCACCAAAATTTAGGAATTTTTTCTTATACTTAGTCTCATCCTTAAGGTTGTCACTAAGGTGCTCTATTCCTAATATCCAACAATAACTAGACCATACTTTGATACCAACTATAGTGATCAAAGACTTTTACATATAACATTACTCGATTTTAAGCATAATTGTACATCCGAGTACAAGCCAAGTATCGTTAAGTCTAGTGTGTTGGAAGACTAGGTACATAAAACATAAAACATGTGGCTAAAAAAATTTCTTTATTTAATCTCCATAAAGAGCTCCTAACATCCTTTGAGCCCTTACATCTGTATAGGGTACCCTGTGGAATACATGAACAAATGGATGAGCTGAAAAGCCAATTAAGGGAATGAACATAAGGATACATCTTAAGCACCTGAGTTTGGAGGCATGACATAATTATATCCAAATAAAAGAACATATAAAATCATATCATATAATCATGTGATCATATAAACATTGAATCATATAAATGTGAAAGAATCATAAAACATGTCTTTAGTATGGGCTCGTTTGTTTACTTAGTTTTAATTTATGGTTCACTTATATTCATGTTTGGATAAACATGTTTGATGAAAGTGGTTTTATAGGAATTAAATTTATATGCTATTAGAGAAAATACAATAGATTACATGGTTTTAAATTTAACTTGGTTACTTAGAGTGAAGTCAAATTATTATATATATAACCTTAGTGACAACCGTTTTGGTTAATCGTTGGGTTTGATTACAATGAACATGTTTTGCTTTATAATTTAATACCATTAGTAAAAAATTATTACAAAACCAAAAAAAGGATATATTACCTATTTAATAATCTGTTTCAACCATAACACAAATGGTTTCATGACCAGAATTAAATATAATAAAATAAATTGATAAAACGTTGTCCTTGAATGTGCTAAATTAGCGCATCTCAAACAATGCTCTCATTTCTTTGAAATAAAAAGGTGGGGAAAGGAGAGATGATAATGAAATATCCCATTAGCATAAAACAATTCCATTACATGTATGTTACCAGTTTTATCATACTATTTGGGTGAAGGAGGTGTGGAAAGAAACAAAAAGGAAAGAACATAGAAGAAATGAAGGAATTTGAAAGAGGAATTTACCTATTGAGACTTCCTCCTTTGAGAACCTCTTAAGGGGAGAGGTTTTGGTATTTTGAAGAGGCTAGGAGGTTTTGGAAGTCGGGGAGGATCTTGGAGAGATATTTGGGAAGAATATTGGCAAGGAATAAGGATTTATAGGAGTGAAGAGAAGTGGGAGTGAGGAGGGTTTTTTATAGTGGAGGAGAGGAGGGTTTTTATAATATTTTAATCATTAGTTTATTATTTATTCACAAGAAAAAGAATAATAAGTATTACATATACAATAAAAGTAATAAATGTATGTTACTTTTAACCAAAGGCCATTTACATCATCCATGACTCAAGCATGATGCATAAATTATGGTCTTAGCATTTATTGTTAATTATCGAATTTTACTATTCATAAAAAATTCAAGTATTTTAGAAAAATTTCAAAAATTCACCCTGACCATTTTTCGACGTGTGTAATACAAAAATGAAGTCTATTTTTTGAAAATTATTTTCTAAATATGATTAATTAATATTTAATTAAATTCATATTTTATTATTAAAAACTCAGTTTTAAAACATTCATTAACTTATTCTAAAATATACGTATATCATACTTTCAACTTGAATATTATTTATATATTATCATAGACAAGGTTACTATTCCATAGGGTGTATCACTATTCATAAGGGTATGTTACTATTCACCAAAAATTAGGTTTTCCTTATTGGATTCCAAATAACTTACTAATCGCAACTATGTATGTCAGATTTTTGAAATTCCAAACATAGAGGCCACAAACTTATGTTTAAAGGTCACTTTGCACTTAGTAGTTTATTATGTTGTGTTTTCATGTGATTTTATGACATATTTATAAGAAGGGAATTTCCATTGAAAAACATTGGGTCGTTACACTCATGGTACTCCTCCCTATGAGTGTATCCTCTCCACTACCTCGGCCTTCTTATGAACTTCTAAGTATGTCGGTAGAGTGAAAGGAGTAACATCATACTAAAGAGAAGTTAAGTGTTCCTCCTCTAAGTGTATCACCTATGACTCCTCATATGGAAAGAGATCTGGAGAAAAGCATTGGAGATCCTTAAACTTGATCCCTAATTCCCTTACCGACATACTCCCCTACTGGAGAGAAAGTAGCCCCTGCCTCTTCTCAGCTTTCATCACGGAACATAGGAATTTTGCCCAAAAATCCTTCTCAAAGTTAGTCCATGAAACATTAGTCTCCTTCCTCTCCCCAAGGTATAGTGTCCACCACTGAAATACTGATCCCCTCATATGGCTCACTACTAGAAAAACCCAGTACTCTGTCGGAGCCTGGATCATTCCAAAAGCTATCACCAGCTCCTCGATCCAACTCTCCATCTACATGTCTGAGGAGCTGCCCTCATACTTTGTCAGTGTTTGCCACTGAAAGGCATGTGGTGTCTTCTTCCACTGGTCATAATCATCCTCTCGATCGGCCTTCCGCTGATCAACCAGGTCATCCTGCAGGGCCTCAACTGGTCATACCACAATTGGATGACATCAGGGTTCCATAGCTGAAAAAGGGTAAACAAGGAACTCCTAAGCCCGAGTAGTATGAAAGAATTTATTTTAAGATCCATTTTAACGCTTTATTTAAATTAAATTACCAAAAATCCCAATACACACAAGAAAAAAACTCATTATGGTTCATGTAACTTTCCTTGGGTATCTACCCTATAATCAGTGTAACCTCACTTGGTCGTTTAGTAGGTCCGGAGTCCTTGCATCAGATCTAGGACCCCCCCTAAAATCTCATGTCCTAGCTGGTCTTCCATGGCCTATTTCACGCACCAATATTGCCTAACACCATTTACATACCATCCCATGAAATCCTCACTATGACTAACTTCGAACTTAATCCTATCTCCCAACATCAAACCTGCCCCTTTGATACCATTTTTTCACAACCTATCTTAATCAAGATGAAGGAAGCGGAAAAAAAGTGCCACACACTTCTTTCTTCAAGATGAAGGAGAGATAATGACCCCCAAACCCGCATTTAGTAGGCCCTTGAGTGATGACTAGCACCAAGGGTATATAATCTCACACAAAATAGAAGGCATCAACCTTTATAATGAAAACTAGATCGAGAGATAAGAAGGTAAAATCCTAAACAACACCAAGGTAAAGATAAAAGTATATCCAAAAAACATTGCCATATTCATGTTCAAACATAATTGTGACAAAAGTAAAACCCAAGTACTAAATCAAGTACCAAAAGAAAATAACTAAAGATAACCACATAAACTATCCCAATGCCCAAGCTAGTAAAGTCCATCCCAATCCTTAAAGTCCTCCTACAAACTTGTAAAGAGTTTTATAGATATAGGGTGAGTATACAAGTACACTTAGTAGGAAAACTAAATCTACCCTTACACAAGTAGTGGAACATACTAATACCACTGTGAGAAAAATAGCAGAACCTCAATCACCAACCACAAAGTACTAACCAGCCCAACCTCACCACCAAACACTCACCAAATAACACAATTCAATTAAAGTAGTAGTATATGCACATTTATATTTGGGTACCCTTCACCACTTTCCCACTAGTTATCTTCACATTCCTAACGACTAATATCTTGATGCTACCACTACTCCCATATGCAATCCCACTGCCCAACCTGCTTACACACACCTGGGCCTCAACCACACCACACACCCCACCCACATACACTTGGTCCATAACAACCATGCCCCTCTCCCAAAGACACCCGACCTCATCTTCAAGACACTTGGGAAACAAACTTGACCCACAGACACCTGAGTCCCTTGTCCAAAAAAAAACCTACTCAAATGATCTGGTACTATGTTAAGCCTCAAGCCATTACAACCTTCTTGGATGCGCTCGAGAAGTAAGAACCTAGAAGAGGGTGCAAGGAAGAAAGTCTGTAACTAGCCATCCATCCTCCCATTGGGATGTTGGGAAAGTCACCCTCCCCCATGAAATAGGGGTGTTCGACACATGTTTCTCAATACGGGTGGGGTGAATATAGATTTCACAATGAAAAAAAATTTATAAATATAGGTAATCAAAAACTCTTCCAAACCTATGAGTTTCAAACAATCAAATACCCAATCCCACCAGCACCACTTTTGATGCTACCCCTATATACACAACCACAAAAAAAAGACACTGCCAAAGCATAACCAAACCCATTTCTCTTTAACCCATTTCCATTTATTAATTATCATATTTAATTTAATTTATTCTAGCACTATCAGGAAACTACAAACCACAACCATATAAAAACAACAAGCAAACCAAGCTGCAGTCTCACTGCACAACAACACAAAAACCATATTTTTGTCCCACTGCACTCCTCCGCTCAACCACTTCCAACTATCATTCTTCGAAGTTATACCGCACCATCCTTCTCTCATAACCCATCCCTGCAACCCTATTTCCAAAACAATTCTTATATGTAGTCCCACTGGACAATATCGATCGACGACCATAACACAACAAAGGCAATTCCACTACCTACAATTCCATCCTTTCCATAATCAATGATTCTCTCAAACTGGGATACCAACATGCCCCTTGTACCACCCCAATTAAAAATCACCATAGCAACTACCATTACACCACAACAACATGTTTAGGTTTAGATAGAGGGTTCTTTAATTCCTCCTTATAATAACTAGGGTGATAACACAACTTGTTTGATCATGGGTAATCCATTAAATTAGCCAAGTATATATGATTAACTGATTTCATGTCATGAAAATTTATCAAGAATCACAAAAACATGATATTTTTAGTGCGCAAGAAAGGGACACCAATGGCCATGATTTTGAGAAGGCCTAAAAGAATAAAAATACATAAAATAAACAAGGATAACAAAATAAAATGGGAGATCAAACATCAATACACCCCATCCTGTAATTTCATTAACCCACATTATCTTTTGATCATATTAACTTCTTATTTATTAGTCATTTTAAGAAGAGTATTCACCCAATCCTCATAAGTAATCATCAGTACACCCCCCACATGATGAAAAATTAAAGGGAGATAGATGAAATCCCTACTTGAAACAATTGGTGAAAAAAGATCTTCTTTGTTCCAGGAATAGGGGGTCACACAAGTAGTAGAAAACTCTAAGAAAACTGAGGAGGGGGATCTAGCACTGGAGCATGAATCTTATAGGGAGAAAAATCTAGGCACACCAAGAGGGAATAAAAAATACATCGTGATGGGAAGATCCTAACTTTTATGAGCCAGATCCTATATTAAAGGAGGAACGGTTTCTAAAGCCATTAATCGGGGAATTATGGTTGAGATTAAGTGTCTTGATTATCTTAAATCCCATGGAACGTTAGGATATTAAAGATATATTTAATATACTTTGAAAAAACCCTTTAAAATTACCAAAAAAGTCTTTAAACTTGGTTTAAGTCAAATAAGATTTAAGAGGGATAAAATTGAAAGATTGAGAAAAACTAAAATAACATGAAATGAGTCATCGATGGGTGAGTAACTGATGCTGAGCCACTGATATGTGAGATACCAACAAGACCTACCGACACTGATCCACTAATTCTGAGATTTTAACCAATGAAATACTGATGCCTAGACCTACCGACGCCCTAACCTATTGATGTGTTGACCTACTAACTCCCTGACCAATCGATGCCTTGACCCACCGACGCCATGAATCACTGATACCGATGCCCCTGACTGACCGATGCTGATGCCCCTAACTCATTGAAGCACTGACATGCCGACACACTTACATGCCAATGAACAGAAATTCCAAAGCACTAACATGCCGAAGTATAGAAATGTCGACACACTGTCATGTAGACACACTACAACGCCGACACACTGACATGCCGATTCACTAACTTGCAGACTCACTGACATGTTGACTCACTGACATTCCAACGCTGCCAATTCAAATATGTATTTTGGAAAGCCCACCAAATGAGCTACCATTGCCTCCTAGAACACCCAAAACACAATATTTTCATAAAGGAAAGGCCTAGAAAAATCTGGGTTATTACATATTCACTAAACATTGACCTCACTTATCATGATATATGTCTATTTTCACTTACGAATATCCATGTATGTTTTTAATACTTTATTTCATGGGGAAATTTATGATATTCTCATTTTTTATTCCTTGTTACATGATTATGATACCCATTGATTTCCATGTGTAACCCTTATGTTAATTCTTCATGTGGCACACATATTCACAAAAATGTTATAATGGGTGTGGCTAGATAGTGCTCAATGCACGGGGTAATGTGTAGTCTCATGAGATTCCATGTTGGGATATGGAGTGAACCTAATTACTTTATGGGACTTTGTCCACCACGTTATATAGTCTTAGACTTTAGCCTTAACTCATGTTTATGTTACGTTATATGTTGTTTCCACTTTCTAATGATTCCATGATTATATTTTCCCATGTTATGCAATTTATTATTCCTTATGTTTTTTCATCTTCCATGCCTTTACATCATCATTTTATACCTTCTAACCCATATTCTATGTTTTATTCCTATTATTATTCACTTACTGTGTTTTTTAGCTCAACCCTTTTATTCATGTTATCCCCAGGTTATCCTATGTAGATATAAGAGATCCAAGGGAGTTAGGATCTCATTATGAAGATTAAATAATTTTTTTTCTCATTTCATGATGTTAAATTATGTAAATAATCTCCAAAACACTAGGCATCAAGATCCGTGTCTTGTAATTTAATGATTATTTAAACTTAAAATCATGTAATAATATGTGTCAGAGGCTAGGGTCGCTATTGTTTTAACCTTAATTAATCCATTTTACCCTTTACCATAGTGCCAATTTTCTTACCATCATTACTAATAATTACGAAAAAATTAAAATTAAACTAATTGATTAATTTTAAATTCCTGATAAAAATTATGAAATTAGTTTTTAATGATTCAATTTATATAAGTGGAAAAAATTAAATTGAATACAAGAACACAAAAAAAATGAAAAAGAATTTTTAGAAAAATAAATTTTAAGAATTAAAAATGAATTTATAACAAAATTAAGTATAATACTAATTTATATGAAATTTATGGGATCATATTTAGAGAAAGGGGTATAATTTTTATTTAATACAAATATATAATATAATGATAAATTTTACATGAAATGAAATGATCATTTTATAAAAATTTTATTTTTCATTACTCACCAAGAAATTAATCATTTCAAAAAAAAATCTTTAAAAGACCCCTTAAAATAAAATTGACATGTTGATAAAAAATCAAGTGCAATTTAAAAAATTAAATTCCAAACATATAGAATTTTATCTTTTAAATAAAACCACATATTTGATGAAATTTAATTTGGCGAGGAAAAAATATTTCTCATTCAACAGAGGAATTTATTAAAATCAGTATAATGAATATTATTTGATAAAATTTAATCATGAATATTAATAATACATGAAATTGATTTGTTGTTAACATTATCTGGGTTGTTACATATATTTTTGATTTATCTTTCTCTGAATATCTGAAATGAACTCACCAATGAAATACTATGCCCATTGATTAAATCAAATAGTTTAATTTTAATCAGAAGGACAATGTCCTAGTTTCTATTTACCTCGTATAAGTTTCTCTAACTCTCAGTTATTCTTCTAATCTGGTATATATCCCTTCCATAGGAGCTCTAGGATGGGTCTTCTTCCTCTGGTTGAATTTATTATACAGACGAATTCAAGGTGGGTGTGAGTTGTTGTGCCAACGATTAATTATTGGTCTGAAATTTTGGTCTCTGATAATGCATGTTCACGGGGACATATTCACCATACAATATCCATAAACCACACTCCTTAAAGCATCTTAGGATTATGGTCCCCTCAACATTTTATAGCTTTGGTAGAGTAGGCGTGTAAATATTCACTTAGGCCATCTATTATTTTGTTTTGTTTTTAAAGATCGATTCATTAAGAATTATGTGTTTTCATATGATGATAGGTAATAATTTCAAGGGCCATGCATCCTTATCTCTGTTTCTCTTTCATTGATTTATTGTGCATTTGGTATTACTTTCATTGATATGCTTCCTCTTCCATCAGATTCACCTCGATTCATTGTAGTTTCCCATAGTTTCTTTCCTTACAAGTTTGGTGCCATACAATTCTTTTGTTTCTTTGATCCTTGGTTTGAACTTTCCTATACTTATTTTCTGGATATATCTTTGGGTCTAGTATTTTTTACATCATAATTACAGTATCCTACAATTTCCATTTATGGATTTTCATATAGTGATGGTTTATTGGTGTGTTCTATAGTGGATGTCAAATTATATATATCCTTTTCCTATTTATGGATGACATAAAATTTCTAGTTATACATAATTTTTATTTTCCCTATTGGAATGACTTGTTAGATGATTTTCCATTGACCAGTTGGTTTTTCCACCATTGATGCATTAAAATTTTCATCATTTGGCATCCACAACCTATAATGCTTTATTAACAGTAACCATGGTGAGAAATGATCTTCAACAACCTAATTAGGCTATGGACATCATCCTGAAATTTTGGGATAAAGACTATGAGATTAGTTCTGGGGGTTTGGGTTCAAGATTATTAGGTTCCCACTCATCCCATTAGTGTTTTTATTGAAAAACAATCAATGGGGACCAAGATATCATCTTCCATTTACTTAGAAGGAAAAATAATCTCTTGAATTGTTTAATTAATTTCATATCACTTATGACACACCCAATGTATGATACTTCATCATTAGCATATTTTATCATGGTTTTCATCGATACATCATTGTACTCCATTCATGATATACATTAATAATAATATCAAGTATAATGACCAATAAACATGACAATAGATAAGAATATCCAGTGAAATATATAAAATGTGTTATTCATTATTGTGGTTCTTTCCTCATAAACTCATTTCATGGAGATTCCAATGAGTAAAACTTCATGAGTTGAAGCCTTAAACACTTATGAGAATCTAATACCTGATATTCAAAACATTAGTCATGTCATATTAAACATATTTCATCTAGACAGTATGATATATGTTTAAGAATATTTCTATTACAACGACTCTCTTTATTACATTTTAATTCATGATTTATTACATAAAAGTACACACAATACAGCCCGAAATATTGATAAGTATAGTTTATTTGAGAATTAGTTACATTACATAATAAATTAAAATAGAAAATATATAATATTTTTTGAAAACATACTTAACTTTCTCATACTTAAAACTACTTGGGATAATCTAGGGACATTCATAAGAAAGGGGTGAGATATAAAGCCTAGTAAGGGAATAAATATGGCCTAACTTGAAGAAGGTAATAGATGTTATATAATAGGAACATCAATGTGGAATAAATTTGGTGATAGTAAAAAACTTTAACAATAAGACACAGTATTTCATGATAACATAAAGACAACATGGGAATTGTGAAAACAACCTAAACCAATGCATCATAAACATAGGTCATGTATAAATACCAAGATATCATGATGGAAAAGTAATATGAAGGACTAGGTTCAATACATAATTCATTTCATGAAAAATCATGAGACTAAAACATTATCTAATTCATTAGAGATCTATATAATTCCATACACACCTATCACTTTCATTTCATTCCCATGCTTAAGTGAACCAGATAGATCATACAACATGGAATCATTTATATTTATATTTTATTACATGATAATTTATTGTAAAATAAATAAAATTAAGTCCCATATAAGATAATTATAAGTGTATAATGGTTAAAACCCTTGATAGGAAATGAGTATGGAATTCACTAAACAATTGTTTTGGCATAGAAAATCGTGGTGAAATTTAAGAAGCATAATGATGTCACCAAAAGATTCATTAAATGATTTTATGAGAGATGAATGGGTATATAATCATTTGGAATTAAAATGGGCAGTAATAGGAAAATGTAAAAACATATCCCTATATTAGGAATTGTAAATAGAAGGCATAAGATAATGAAGAAACTTGAATAAAGAGGAGAAAGATAGGATCTATTACCTTGAGAGTGTGACTCCAAATGCTTCGTAGGAGATTATAGAGAAATTGGGGTGTAACACCCCAATATTACATAGCGTGTTATTTTTTCAAAATAATTCAATAACTTGCACTACACGCAACACCAAGTTAAAGCGCACCATGACTTACCAAACTAGCCGTTATGAATAGAAATACCTACGTTTTGAAATTATATATATTTTAAATTTCAAAATGGACTTCATTTTTGGATTCTGAATATCGAATTTAGCCTAAGGAGAAATTTTGGTACTTTTCGAATAACTTTAATATTTTGATGAATAGTGAAAATTACTAAATTTTAATTAAAAACATCTTTTTTAATAAAAATAATTAATAGTGATAAATTATGAATTTGAGTGGTTTTAAAGTATATTTAGAATATATTTTTACCATTTAATACAATGTTGGTCATTGGACATAATTTTACAATTAAACCGGACATAAACAAGTGTCAATCATTTGATAGTTATTATCTTTTTAAAACACGCTTTTTGTTTTGACAACGGGAATTAATTTTAAATTAATTTCTGCAACTTCTGTGTTTTGAATTTGGAAAAATGGATTCCATATTTGGAGTCAGTATTTTCAAATTTTGTAGAGAGGTAACTTTTATTTTTAGACATTTTGAATAATTACTTCGGTAAAGATTTTATTTACCGTGGTTAAGGGTAAATCCGGTAAATAAGGGTTAACAAATAATATTATAATAATACTAAATTACCCTAAAACGTGTCCTAACATTATTGTTTGATACATTTTCTACCATAGGAATATTTGGGTCGATTTGGGGACCCCATGGAGCCACTTGTAGGTGATAGGGACACTTAAGCTTAATTAAGTTAAAATAAGTACAAAAATGACGTAAGCATATATCTTTTAGAAACATTTTTTACATAGGGTTATATATGTTGGATTTTAGACTATAAATATTCATTAGAAATAAAAAATTATTTCCTACATAATGATATTTTATTTATAATTTTTATACTTTAAATAATTTAATTTATTTATGAGACAATTATGATGCAGTAATTACCATAATAGTGAGAAATTAAAATAATTGATATTATAAATACCCAAATAAATATAATTTGACACTTTCAATGAATAAAAATAATTTTCTAGGATAATATGACATATTAGTATTGATTTAATTAACTTTTTTCTAAGTAATCCTTCTGTTATGAGTTTCACAAAAATCAACTTTTGAATAGTGTCAAAATTGACATAAAAGAGTTTTTAAACAAAATATTATATTAATAATTGATATTAAATTCATAAAAATATAAGTTTCGGACAAGAGACTTATATCATGATAGGTGTATCATTAATGGACCACTTGGGGGTTTCTTGGATGTATATAGTATGTTTATTAACTATATAATATAAAAATACAAAGTGACATGGTAAATGTCGAACTAATTAACTAAGAGTTAAAACTAAAAGATAAGGTTAATATAATAACCCAAACCAGTCCAAATTCTATTGGTTGAATGGTTTTCAACATATCCCTAACTTAAAATTTAAATAATCAACCTTGGAGCCATTAGAAACCGAATATGAATTTATTATAAATTAATACTTCTAGCTTTTCCAAAGGTGCCCCTCACCCCTCTTATAAAAGGGCACTCCTCCTTCTCATTACTTCACACCTTCAAAGCCTTTTGGTTCGGCCAAAATCTGCCTAAATACTCTACCAAATTCCATAAATACAATTTAGAGGCCTTATTTGGATCATAAATCCAACCTAAGGAGCCCTTTTGATCAAATCAAAAGGAAGAACCTGAAGAAGAGGTAATGTTTTCACCACCCTTTTTCAAATTCATTTCTTCTTCAAAATATTCTTTCTTTGTTTTTCCCATTATAAAATAATGAATCCAGTATCTCCTATATACTGTAATATTATTATAAATATGGTACAATCATATTTAGTATTCTATCCACCCTTTGAATAACATGTCACCATACGTGCGTACGTACGACTTACCGTCTCCACGTTGTGGTGTAATTGTTATTCAATAAATTATTATTTGGATGGGTATAATAATGATGTGTAATTCATGTAAATAATAAATATAACATTATAATTATTCTGTATATATGATATAACATCCAATTATATATTATTTTAATATCAAAAGAATGATATTGTCGCTCGTGCGTACGTATGGACTACCGTCTCCACAAACAGGATGAGATTCATTCTCTATCGTATCCATTCAAGTATAATTGTCATTTGATGACTAATAATAGTATTTGAGGACTTTATATCATTCTGGATTTGAATAAGATACAACCTATCCAAGAAAAACATGGCTTACGTATGAATACATATAAAAGAAAATGAGTAAGTTAACACCTGAAACAACGATAATACTAAGATATTATTAACAAATCAATGTTAAAAGATCATATATGATATCATATTAATATATATGATTATTTTATAATTTAATAACAATTATTTCACCATTATACATGAGGTTAACCTATCCCAACCAAGTAAAAGTACAAGGTAAGGGTTATTTCGCAATCTCTTCATTATCCGAGGTTGTTTATAGGTAATAATCTATTGGGATCTCTTTATCATCCACATCCATGTTTCTTAAAAATGAATTTCAAAACATTTTTACTATTTAATAGAATATGGGTTAAAGTCATTTATACCCTTGTTTGAATTTTTGTAAGAGGTTTATAAAGGAATCTTTCCATCGTTTTCCAAACAAGGTGCTCTTTAACCTTTTTGACAAAATTAAGGTAAGAATGTTTTTTTAACATATACGGCGGGTGTGGCTATTTACCGCCATTATAAAATCGTCAAAGCTTCCCTTACAAGCTTATAATAATATTTTAAATGTAAATGTTTTATTTTATAATTATGTGACTTTTAAATGATTTCAAAATGAATATTTTAAGATTTTTTGAAAGGTACTCTTTATCATGATCATAATCTTAAATGTTTTAAAGATTTATCTTTCTAAATATTTTTAATTAATGTCCATGTTTTCAAAATGATTTTAAGGATTTATTTATATGGACATGAATGTTTTTAAATGATATTTCTTTTCCAAAGTTTCAAAGTGGTATGGGAAACTATGATTCAAAAATCGCTTTTAAATTACTTCCTTTATAAATGTGTGACTTTTCAATGAATTTGAGAAAAGAGATATTTCTCTGAAATAGCTTTGATTTCATCTATGTCAACATCCTTTGATAGATTTTAAGCTTATTTGAAGTTGATTTATTATAATACAAAACTTCTATATTTTATTGAAGGTTTTTTGGTTTGTTTGACTGTGGATGTGCTATTCATGGTTTATGGTAAAAATATTGACATTTCGTATGCTAGTTTTAATATGAATGTTTATGTTATGTTTAAACCTTTTCATATGGGAATGCATTGGACTTAATATGTGATGGGTGGAGCCCGCTATAGCTCCTCGATGCATCGGTAGGTCTCATGAGACAAACTAGTGTCTTGGCATAAGGCCTTGGCAAAATCTTATTTGTAGTCTTGGCACGAGGCCTTGGCTATGTGGTTATGATAGTCTGGCATTATGCATTCCATCATTATGAAAGTGGTTATTGATATTTCATGTGATTATTCGATTAGTATAATATCTATGTGAATAAGCAAATGGAATTATTTCATTTTATTTTTTTCATACTATGTTGAAGTTCAAGTTTAAAATGATTTTGTTTTAGTTATACATTACCTTAAATGTTTATGCTTATTTATGAAAGTTTCCGCTGTATTTCTTACCTTTATGGAGAATTTGAGCTCACCCCTTTTCTATGTTTTATTTTTTCCCAGGATTCCAAGAAGTATATTGTGATTGATAAGAAGGGTTAAAACAAGGGAATAATGGAATTCATAAAGGATTATTTATGTTGTTTTGTATGTTATGAAGTGTAATGTAACATTCATGTATGTAATCTATTTTCCAAGACTGCTAAACTAATCGGTCCTTTGGGAATTGATTCCTTGTAATCATGCCAATGTATTAAAATAATGCACCGACTCTGGGTAACTGGGGTCTGGGCGTTACAGTTGGTATCAGAGGAAGTTTAGCAATAACCTTGGAAACTAGATTTAGATAAACTCTGATTAGAGCACATAGCCCTGAGATAGACTTTGAGGATTAGTGTGGAAGAACTTCCTAGAATTTTGGTATTTTAGAGATTTTGTGAGTTTCCCGAGCAATACATCCCTGTCTGGATACGAGCAGGTAGAGGCGGCTCTGGCACATATGTACCTAGGGGTAAATCCCAAAAACACAGCTTTGAGCTGGACTCAAACGAGAACTGGTGCACGACAACGGGCCTTGCTGCACTCTTGGTTACGACACTCCCGGGGGATATGCTTAGGATAATTCTCATTTTATTTACAAACCATTATGAAGGGCTTATGAGTATATACATACTTAAAGAAAACATTTTTTATGATTATGGATTATATCCATAAACTATTCAATTTGCATTAGGAATTATTTATTGCAATTCATAAAATGACCTAGTTTATTCTATTGTATAGAAATGGCGCCTAGTAGAAAGAATGTGAACTCCAGTAATACGTATGATCCAAAGAGTAAGAAGGATATCATCTTTCATGGTACTAAGACATCATTTAGAAGGGAAATAGTCTCCCATGTATTATCATCATATGAAGAAATAATATCATGTGTTGATAAGATAAGTAAAGAGTTTACAGATTCCTATGGCTTTGAAGGGAAGAAAGAGAAGAAAAGGATGGAAGAGAGAAAGATGGATAAAGGGAAGAGGGAAAAGAAGAATTTTCCTATATGTGATAACTATGGGAAGAAACACCCTGGAACTTGCCTGAAAGGAATGGGAGTTTGTTATAAGTGCGGAGGAAAAGGGCACAAAGTACGTGACTGCAAGGGTAAGAAAATGGTTTCAAATGTACAATGCTTCATTTGCAGGGAGTTTGATCACTACGCGAACCTATGTCCCAGTCATCAGACTGTGCCGCAAATGATGCTATTTGATAATAATCAAGTTATGATACTACCACAGATGAAGAGGAATGATTAGAGTTCTTATATTGATTATGTCATTTGAGTGTTGTATCAACAATGTACTTGTTATAATAATTATCGAGTATATAAGGATTGTACTACAATACTATTTCATTAAGGACTTGAGATTGTGTGGAACAATGAAAAGTGACTCAATAGCAGGTTAAATTTTTGGAAAATATATGGTTGAGAGAAAGATAAACCATAATATAGTTCTGACACCGAGGTAGTGATTTTATAATAATACATGATTGATTTGGATAAATTATATTGGATATTCTTGACTACCTTAAAGCTGATTAATGATTTGTATATTCCATCATTTTTGGGGTTTAAAACATTTTTGGATTAGTGAAGTATATCCAGCATTCTATATGGAATAAGGGAGCATGAATGTAATCAATAAGGATTATGGTAATTCAGGATGTTTCAGTGTTTTAAAAGAATACACGATGAAGGTATTCATATGCAATTACGGGGTAAAAAGGATCTACATTATGTTTACCTTCCTTATAAATGTTGGACTCTGAGTTTGGACAGAAGTATTTTGAATAAATTCTAGTTTGAGATTAATTTTGGATTGCCAAAAAAGGACAACCCGGAAGTCGGGCGGCAACCCGTCGTGATCGACAAGGCTGCGAGACTTGAACCCGCAACCGAAGGGCGACAAGGGTGTATCACCTACCACTGGCCCACGAGATGTCCTGGATTAAATAATGTAGTTTTTTTTAAAAGATCTGGTAGATTAATTATAAATTCCTTTATTTTGGAACCCTATACGAATAGAATAAATAGATTTTTTTACATTCTATTATCTTTTAGAGTGAAAGATGAGTTTGTGGTAGAAATTTATTAATGGATAAAACTCTAATTATAAAGTATGTATATCTCCTTATGATCTTAGCCAATATCATAAATAAATTCCTCAACATTAAGAAAATGAACTTAGAACAAAAATGTTGTCCTAGATGGTACCTTAAATCATCACTAATTTATAGATTTGGGATTGTTGGCCTTTTCATAGCCATGTTCTCTACCACTCTCCATCAGATAATTGATGGTTAGATTTCTCTTCCATATCCATATTTACCTAAATGGAACCCTAGTATGTGTTATTTTCATTAATCTTCATACTTTCCACTCTTTATTTTAAATAGAGGCCTCATTAATTCATTTTTCGATGTGGGATTTCAACTAAGATATTTTGAAACTTCAAAAATGTGTTTTCCAAATACCTTATGTTTTGTTGAATTGATGGTTTTTTAAATCATCATTGATTGATGAATTTAAGGACCTCGATTTTAAAGTTATTTGTGATTGATGACCTCAATCACTACCTATAAATATTTACGTTTTTCCTCCAATTATATGTCTCTAATTCCCACCAATGTTCTCTTAATCGAGATCATAATTTTGTGGTAACCCTTTCATTTCTCTTTTCCTCATATTAGGACTAAATTTTAGTAACCCAATTTCCGATGTGGGTTTTCCCACAAAGATATTTTTTATTTTCAACCTTTTATTTTCGAAGAAAAATTTGAAATTGCGAGGATGCAATTTATTGAAGTAGGGGAGAATGTAACACCCCAAGATTACATAGTGTGTTATTTTTTCAAAATAATTCAATAACTTGCACTACACGCAACACCGAGTTAATGCACACGATGACTTACCAAACTAGCCGTTATGAATAGAAATACCTACCTTTTGAAATTATATATATTTTAAATTTCAAAATGGACTTCATTTTTGGATTCGGAATATCGAATTTAGCCTAAGGTGAAATTTTGGTACTTTTCAGATAACTTTAATATTTTGATGAATAGTGAAAATTACTAAATTTTAATTAAAAACAACTTTTTAATCAAAATAATTAATAGTGATAAATTATGAATTTGAGTGGTTTTAAAGTATATTTAGAATATAGTTTTACCATTTAATACAATGTTGGTCATTGGACATAATTTTACAATTAAATCGGACATAAACAAGTGTCAATCTTTTGATAGTTATTATCTCTTAAAAACACGCTTTTTGTTTTAACAACGGGAATTAATTTTAAATTAATTTCTGCCACTTTTGTGTTTTGAATTTGGAAAAATGGATTCCATATTTGGAATCAGGATGTTCAAATTGTGTAGATAGGTAACTTTTATTTTTAGACATTTTGAATAATTACTTCGGTAAAGATTTTATTTACCATGGTTAAGGGTAAATCCGATAAATAAGGGTTAAAAAATAATATTATAATAATACTAAATTACCATAAAACGTGTCCTAGACTTATTAGTGGATACATGTTCGACTATAGGCATATTTGGGTCGATTTTGGGACCCCATGGAGCCACTTGTAGGTGATAGGGACACTTAATTTTAATTAAGTTAAAATAAGTACAAAAATGACGTAAGCATATATCTTTTAGAAAAACAATTTTTACATAGGGTTATATATGTTGGAGTTTTGACTATAAATATTCATTAGAAATATAAAATGATTTCCTACATAATTATAGTTTATTTATAATTTTTAGACTTTAAATAGTTTAATTTATTTATGACACAATTATGATGCAGTAATTACCATAATAGTGACAAATTAAAATAATTGATATTATAAATACACAAATAAATATAATTTGACACTTTTAATGAATTAAAATAATTTTATATGATAATATGACATATTATTATTTATTTAATTAACGTTTTTCGAAGTAATCCATCTTTTATGAGTTTCAAAAAAATCAACTATTCAATAGTGTCAAAATTGACATAAAAGAGTTTGTAAAATAAATATTATATTATTAATTGATATTAAATTCATAAAAATCTAAGGATCGGCCAAGAGACTTATATCATTATAGGTGTATCATTAATGGACCACTTTGGGGTCTCTTGGATGTATATAGTAAGTTTATTAACTATATAATATAAAAATACAAAGTGACATGGTAAATGTCAAACTAATTAACTAAGAGTTAAAACTAAACGATAAGGTTAATATAGTAACCCAAACCTGTATAAATTCTATTGGTTGAATGGTTTTCGACCTATACCCACCTTTAAATTTAAATAATCAACTTTGGAGCCACTAGAAACCGAATATGAATTTATTATAAATTAATACTTCTAGCTTTTCCAAAGGTTCCCCTCACCCCTCTTATAAAAGGGCACTCCTCCTTATCATTACTTCACACCATCAAAGCCTTTTGGTTCAGCCAAAATCTGTCCCAATACTCTCCCAACTTCCATCACTACAACCTAGAGGCCTTAGTTGTTTCAGAAATCCAACCTAAAGAGCCCTTTTGATCAAATCAAAAGGAAGAACCCGAAGAAGAGGTAATGTTTTCACCACCCTTTTTCAAATTCATTTCTTCCTCAACTTCTTCTTTCTTTGTTTTTCCCATTATAAAATAATTAATCCAGTATCTAATATATACTGTAATATTATTATAAATATGGTACAACCATATTCAGTATTCTATCCACCCTTTGAATAACATGTCACCATACGTGCGTACGTACAGCTTACCGTCTCCACGTCGTGGTGTAATTGTTATTCCATAAATTATTATTTGTGTGGGTATAATAATGATGTTTAATTCATGTAAATAATAAATATAACATTATAAGTATTCTTTATATATGATATAACATCCAATTATATATTATTTTAATATCAAAAGAATTATATTGTCGCTCGTGCGTACGTACGGACTACCGTCTCCACGAACGCGATGAGATTCATTCTCTATCGTATCCATTAAAGTATAATTCTCATTTGATGATTAATAATAGTATTTAAGGACTTTATATCATTCTGGATTTGAATAAGATACAACCTATCCATGAAAAACTTGGCTTACGTAACAAAACATATAAAAGAAAACGAGTAAGTTAACACCCAAAACAACGATAATACTAAGATATTATTTACAAATCAATGTTAAAAGATCATATATGATATCATATTAATATATATGATTCTTGTATAATTTAATAACAATTATTTCACCATTATAAAGGAGTTTAACCTACCCCAACCAAGGAAAAGTACAAGGTAAGGGTTATTTCAAAATCTCTTCATTATCCGAGGTTGTTTATAGGTAATAATCTACTGGGATCTCTTTATCATCCACATCCATGTTTCTTAAAAATGAATTTCAAAACATTTTTACTATTTACTAGAATATGGGTTAATGTCATTTATACCCTTGTTTGACTTTTTATAAGAGGTTTATAAAGTAATCTTTCCGTCGTTTTCCAAACAAGGTGCTTTTTAACCTTTTTGACAAAATTAAGGTAAGAATGTTTTTTTAACATATACGGCGGGTGTGGCTATTTACCGCCGTTATAAAATCGTCAAAGCTTCCCTTAAAATCTTATAAGAATATTTTAAATGTAAATGTTTTATTTTATAATTATGTGACTTTTAAATGATTTCCAAATGAATATTTTATGAATTTTTTAAAGGTACTCTCTATTATGATCATAATTTTAAATGTTTTAAAGATTTATCATTCTAAATATTTTTAATTAATGTCCATGTTTTCAAAATTATTTTAAGGATTTATTTATATGGACATGAAGGTTTTGAAATTATATTTCTTTTCAAAAGTTTCAAAGTGGTATGGGACACTATGATTCAAAAATATCTTTTAAATTACTTCCTTTATAAATGTGTGACTTTTCAATGATTTCGGGAAAAGAGATATTTCTCTCAAATAGCTTTGATTTAATCTATGTCAACATCCTTTGATAGTGGTTAAGCTTATTTGAAGTTGATTTATTATAATACAAAACTTCTATATTGTATTGAAGGTTTTGTGGTTTGTTTGACTGTGGATGTGCTATTCATGGTCTATGGTGAAAATATTGACATTTCGTATGCTAGTTTTTATACGAATATTTATGTTATGTTTAAAACTTTTCATATGGGAATGCATTGGACTTAATATGTGATGGGTGGAGACCGCTATAGCTCCTTGATGCATCGGTAGGTCTCATGAGACAAACTAGTGTTTTGGAACAAGGCCTTGGAAAAATCTTATTTTTAGTCTTGGCACGAGGCCTTGGATATGTGGTTATGATAGTCTGGCATTATGCATTCCATCATTATGAAAGTGGTTATTCATATTTCAGGTGATTATTATATTAGTATAATATCGATGTGAATAAGTAAATGGCATTATTTCATTTTATTTTTTTCATACTATGTTGAAGTTCAAGTTTAAAAGGATTTTGTTTTAGTTATACGCTGCCTTAAATATTTATGCTTATTTATGAATGTTTCTGCTGTATTGCTTACCCTTACGGAGCATTTGAGCTCACCTATTTTCTATGTTTTATTTTTTCCCAGGATTCCATGAAGTATATTGTGATTGATAAGAAGGGTTAAAGCAAGGGAATAATGGCATTCATAAAGGATTGTTTATGTTGTTTTGTATGTTATGAAGTGTAATGTAACATTCATATATCTAATCTATTTTCCAAGACTGATAAACTAATCGTTCCTTTTGGAATTGATTCCTTGTAATCATGCCAATGTATTAAAATAATGCACCGACTCTGAGTAAATGGGGTCGGGGCGTTACATGGGGGAACCTTGGGAGGACTTTAGAGAGGGAAGGGAGGAGTAAATATGTGCTTAGAGTATTTTTAGTGAAGTTAAATTGGATTTTCATGGGTCTATATTGGAAAAGAGTGGAGAATTATTTATCATTTCTCAAACATAGGTTTTGAACTCTATATAATAATATAACCAAAACCAAAAACCATCCCATGTTTTTTGACCATGGTTTCTACCAAATAAGGGTGTGTTTCATTATTTTATAAGTAAAAGGTGGTAAATTATTAAAATTTCACCCCTGTTGATTTGGAAGTGAGTCATGTCCTTAAGGAAATGATTTTAAAACATTAAAATATATTATAAGTTATAGAGGATTAGTGAAGCTTTATAAAATAATCAAAAAAACCTCAAACTAATATTATTTTAAAGGGAAAACATATATTTGGTCCTGGATACCATTTATAATATTTATCATATCATTTTGAGGTCATCACTTCCTTTTTCCATGTATACTGGATTTGTCAAAACCCTATATATATATTCTATTCATATGATCACCTCTAAATGGAAATATTATCAATCTTACTGATACATAATGACAAATAAATCCATTAGGATAAAAAAAGTTCATGTATTTTCTAGAACCATAATATATAATAATATATTTATTTAAATTACAAGGGAAATTTCATTTATAAGAGTTCTGGTCATTGCAATTTCCGTAAAATTTCAAGGTTTTCATTACCTTGGGGAACTATTTTATCCTTTTTATGAGACAGATACAACATTGAAATTGTTACATTAATAATATGTAGAATAAAACTCATTATTTTATAATATGTTTATTATTATTAAGGTCCTTCAATATAATGGTAATCAAATGTAAATAAATAGATCATTCTAGGGAACCAACTCAAACATACTCCCATTTTCACTAAATCCAACTACTAATTGACTTGTTATCTCCCACATGATATACTTTCTTATTTTGAGGCATGAATATAGCTACTAGGCCTCCCAAATTATCTTATGGTTATTCTTATTACTTTGACATCAAACCCTTTATAAATATCCATTTTGAGGTGATATCAATAATTATTTACCTTTTCCCCTCTATTATAAACTTTACATCTTCATCAATACTATAGTTAAATGATTATTATATGATAATACTTAAAATCTTTCTATAACTCCAAAATCTAGAACTACCCTCTGCTAAATCACTTCTTTAGCTACATAAAAATTCTAATCATACTCAATCAATGTGTATATGGAAACCACTTGTTGTAAAAATTTTCTATTACTTATTACATTAGACTAACTGTGAACTAGATCAAATTTATAAGAAGGAAGGATTGTTTTGGATCCCCTTGATAAATAGTATGCCCATTTCTATAGTTACCAAAAACTCATACTTTATACTTTCTCAAGTAATATTGTACACTTATAAATGAAACCATATGTGGTTCTCTTAGATTAATTTTATATTTTACCACTTTTATTGACGCATTAGAATTATAAAATATTAGTATATATAGTGTAATATATAATAAATTACAATCACTCAATAATATGGAACTCTATTTAGTGTAATAATATCCTCTTGTACTTTTACATATCAATATAAATAAATTTCATTCCATGTGACAAAGGTAAAAATTTAGAATTTAATTGTTCCACATTTTATTTTTTAAATGCCTTTTTAAAGTGTGTAATATGATTATCTCTATGAAGCCACACAAATTTGGGTGTGTTGATATTATTCCATAGAACCTGGGTAACTACATTAATTTATTCTTAAAGATAATTATTTTCTTTAGTCTTATCCAGATGTAAGAATTAATATTGGATTTCTATAAGTTGTCAACATATCTATCTGGAAAACCACATTTCTCTCACTAACCACCAGTACAAACCTTGATGAATTTCATTAAATAATAAAACCAATCCCTTTTATGGATTTATTAAATGAATATTCTGTGATCATGATGCTTACTTCAATCCATACGTTTATTTTGGTAACTCTTATACCTTATTGTCATTCTTTGGTGTCATGACCCCTTATAGTTGTGCTATACAGATATCTTCAAAAAAAAATCCAAAAAGGAAAATGGTTTTGAAATCTATTTACCCAATATAATTATAATTGGATATTACTATGAAAAGTACAATTCTATTGGTTTTTATAATTATGATTGTTGAAAGGCTTCATCATTAAATATGTCTATAAATCACTTAAAACCTTCAAAAACTAATAATGCCTAATTGTTACAATCTTATACCATCCATGTGTAGTTTCTTTTTTTATACCTACCAATGGATTTATATCAATTGATGAAACTACCAAAATATTGAATTAGATTTTGGTACTGGAAATTCTATTCAAAATTTTTATAAACTTTTAAATCTTATCACGCTTCATATAATGCTTAATTAGAGGAATAAATAATTTTACTGAATAATATATCACCTTTCTTAGTGAATATAAAAACAACTCTTTGGTTTTAACTTTCCTACATAGTTTGTGACATTGGAATAATTCATCTCACTCTATCTTATGGTGTTTAATGTTCTTATTACAAATAATTTGCATCTGGATCCTTAACCACATTGAATCAATTTTTCTACCACTTTATCAAAATATTAGTTCTTCATTCTTAAAAAAATATATTTAGTCTTGAATATTACATTTATATTTTTGGGATAATTATATCCTATGTAACTATAGAATAGTTAACTAATTGGCACTTAATATTTTCCATGATGTATGTTTATAGTTAAAACCATAATTAACTATAGGTTCTTATAAAAACACATGAAGTTGAGACATAATGGATACCCATCATATTATAGCTTATAAGATATCCATTAGTCAATATAGTTGTCATATGGTTAGCCATTACACTTTTATTTTTGAAACATTCCTTGAGTAGAATTTTGGAATACTTGAAGTACATATAAGGATACTCAAAAATACACTCTGTCCTTCCATTATATATTTTATGTGTATAGGATAATGTGTTTTTGTGAATAACTAAAACCTATATTTGAATCATTTATTTCTACTTGCTTATTTTTTTTTTCAACTAGCCTACTTGAAGGAACCTATATCTTTTACAAAGTGTATTTATTGCTTCTAATCTAAATTCCAAAAATATCTTAATGCATTATTATGAAGTATATGAATTGATCACTAGTTTATCATTTGAATATATCTTACATTTGTCTCAAACAAATTATATATGTTTTTCCCAAACCTTTATTTCTAAATATTTCTTTGTCTAAAATATAATTAGTATATTTTTCAAACACACAAGAGTTGTCTTTAAGGAGTATAAACATCCTTCTTGTTATATCCTTGAAAAATGCTTCTATTTTTACTTGAAAAATAATTACCTTTCCCCAAATGGGTATAGTTATTATATTTTATATTCATCATTAATTACTTATACTTTATTTTTATGAGCCCAGTATAATAAAAATATTAGTTAAGTATGAAATACCATAACAACATTAATTTAAAACATGAAGTAATGTCTTATTGTGTCTAGAACATGATAGGGAGATAAACTATTTGGTAATAATAAATATAAAACAATTGTTTAACTTGACTCAATACACTTAGAAATATTATTTGGTATTATTATCTTTACTGACTAAAGAATCACCCTATTTCAACCACTTGATAATTCACATTACTTACAGTAATGTTTATAATTATCCTCGGTTCTTGTATTTGAATAAATTTTTTTGAACTTTATATTTTAATTAATACACAAGAAGTAAAATAAATATATGATATGAAATTATGAATATACCTAATGTAGAAGATTATTATTTATTATTAAATTCATTACATTTTGTCTTCTAGTGACCTTTGTTACCACATGTAAAGAAGATAGACTGATGATCAATTTCCTCTATATGAATATTTTTTTTCATTAAAAGGTATTGTAAAGGATCTATTAACTTTGAACTAGTCATGACGTTTTCAACCTTGTGTTTCACATTGTTCACCACAAGGGGTGAGGAATCATAATCCGAACAATCCTTCTTAACCAAGAAATGAAAATTCAAAAGAATCACGAGTGTCTTATCCATACTGTTCATCCTATAATTCTTGATGAATATGGAGAATTTTTGTGGTAAAAATAATAATATGAAATTAATGGATAATTTTATATCCATAAAAAAATACAACTTCACCAATTGATCATTATACTTTAACATCTTGAAAGAAATATCACAAGAAAGGTACCCATATTTTAGTTTATACTAATATAGTGTAACGAGAATTCCATTTATCTTAAGCCACTCTTTCTACCTTTTAAGTTCTTAGAGATAAGTTATCATTGTGTATGAATCTATCTATTTATGTTTCATTTTAATAACTCTGAACATATCTATAACATGATGTAATTGACATTTAAAGCATCATACATGTATCTCATGTAGGCATCCTTATCACCCTCACTCATTAACTATGGTGGATGATCATTAATATAGGACACTGACATATAATATAGATTTTCCTATAATAGTGAATTATATAAATGACTATACACTCTTGGAAATTTTTGTTGGTGAGGCCATGGTCTTTTCCAGAGAATCATTTTAGTGTTCTAATGATTTTTCTTGCCAATTTCTATAGAGTATGAAAGAAACTTTTATTATTTTTTCTTTATTACCATGTCTGTAAAAATAAATTAATTTTATTGACCTACCATTATTTTATAAAATATCTATATCCCTCAATATTGGATTCCAAATATGTTGTTTCATGGATATTCTAGTTGTAGGAATCCATATCCCCCTCAAATTACCTATAAAAGGGCCTAGTCAAATTACTTGAAGGTATTTATCTAGGTGGTCTTTATAACTACTTTAACTCATTGTTACTCGATCCATTGAGTGGAATCCCCAATCCTAAAATCCTATTCCTTGAATTCCTCAACACATGACTCTATGTTTCACCCATCCTTGGAGATCTACTACTCTAGATGATAACTTGGTTAAGTTAACCAAATTTTTTTATTAGAACTCCATGATAAATGAGCGTAACATAATGATATATTGACCAAAACTTCTATCTATACTTTTTGTTCTAAATCAATTAATGGAATGCAATATCTAAAATGATATATTCATTGAGGTTTTTTATTATTTTCTTATGAATAAATATTATTTATTTTTTCCTTTACATTCATGTTAAACAAATTTGATTTTTCGTTATTAATAAAACTTGTTTTATAAAATAACTTACATATATTAACATTATTTTATTTTATCTTGTGTTATTTTTAATTAATTTACTATATATGATCATTTTTACTCATGAAATAAATATTTCATCACATAAATAATTAAACAAATACACACTTGACAAAAAAAATATGTGGTATTATCTTGAGCTGTTAACCATTGGTCAGTTTATGAGTAGAAGATAAAATAACCATTAACCCTATAGAAATAAATTTTTGAGTTGATACCTAGATCTAGTTTCATAATTACACCTTTAAATTGTATATCTCCTTGGTTGAATTCACCTCGAATTGATCTTGAACTGTCTCCTCCCACCAGGAGATCTTTCTTTTCTATATGCTTACTCACTCATAGGTGTGGGGAACTATGAGTTTAGGGTTACGTAGATTTAAAGTAGACATGTTATCTCATAAATAATAAGGATGAAGGGATGGTTCACAAGTCTTCATATTTAATTTAATAATAAATTTATCATAATTCCTATGAAATAGTTAATTAAATTAAATAAAAACCCAATGCATATATAGGTTATTCAAGATCATGATAATCTATGGTATATAATGACTACTCAGTTAAAATTTATAGCATTTATTTCAACTAATTCTTTATTGAGTTAAATTCTTCTACATAAATTATTAACTAATTATTTTTTATCTTAGTTATCTTCCAAAAATTCCCCTGATATTCCCATCCGTGCAATTTTAAATAAATTAATTTTAATTTAAAATTATATATACATGGTGTATACCAACCAAAAAGATATCCTTTAACCTCCCTGTCAAAATTTAAATTTAGTCATGAATTTAAAATATATGGAATGTATTAGAGGCTATATGGAATTTAAAATTTTACATTACCCAATGTTTACCATCAACCACATGATTTATGTATTAAATTGTATATAGTCCTTGTCATGTATTGTGTACTTACATGACATGTATGCCTATAATGTGTGTCATGATATTACATGAAGTAATATTTCATGGGTCACGTTTTCTGGCATGAAATATATGTATAACCACATGAAATTTCATGAATATATATAGTGTGTACCACTAGTGATGATCGTGATATAGATAGTGTGAACGATGTTCATACACACAATGTATTTTCAAAATAAAATACAAAATAACTATTTAGGGAACTTAATTCCAAATGACATGACAAACATAACTTGATGTATACTATATGTGGGAAAAGTGATTTAAATGAAATTTACATGGACTACATGTCATGTGGTTTTGTTTTGAATTAATTAAATTTTCTTCCCACATGTTTGTTTCACACAACACACCTATCTCGACATATTACTTGCATGAGAAGGTATACGTTATATGGAATGTACAACCAGTTACACATAATTCATTCCTTTTATGGACACCCACACAAAACACTTAGGGGATTAAAATTTATTTCACATGGGTAATTACATGTTACTTATTATTTACACTAGATATTTTCATTGTACTAACTTTTCCCCCCTGTAATTTGGATAGAAGTCAATATGCGTCATGTATAATAATTACAAACTGTAGAAATTTGAACACATGTATTTTGTGATTTATGTAGGTAAAAACAGTGTAAAGTTACTAATTTCTTACACCAACTAAATTCTATGTAATATCTGTTTAGTTTCATGATGATTGGTTTTCAATACATGATGAGTAATGATAGTGCAAACCGAATGCCACACAACATACCATGATTTACAAAACTCACCCTTGTGTGTTTGACCATGGATTCATGGTGTATACTTCTCCGTTATATGCCACATATCTATGTCATTTAGCGAGAATCCTTGACACCTCAAAATGGGATATTCAATATTTTTTGTTATTATCTTGTTCTTATAAAAATGAACATTCATGTTGTCTTGACATTTGGATGGAATAATGGAAGACTATAAACGAATTCTAACAAAAAATAAAAAAGTGATCAAAATATAATAAATAATTATAAATTAATATTTAATAACTTTTATATCACTTATAAGAACTAACTCTTGTGTGTAAGTGTTTGGGACCATTCTAATAAATGTTTTTCATCGGTTTTAGTGGATAATTTGAAAAACATAATGAATGCAACCTAAAAATATTCAAATAGATTATCTTTTAAAATTTTATTTTAATAAATTTAAAATTAGAATTACCTCATATTGATAATTAATTATTTTATATTGATAAAATAGGTAGTCACTCTCATAGTTTAATCATAATTGTGGTGGAAGTTTCAAAAATTGAATTCCTCTAATGGTATCCACACATCACTATTAAAAAAGTATTTATCGCGTTGGATTTCTTCATGTTGGTTATTTATAGAGGATGTGAAAAGACATGTATATTTCTTTATAATGTCAGTTCTAGGATAATTGACATGAAAAATGAATTATCCTGCTTTATAACATCGATTATATAATAACCGACATGATAAAGTGAGTTTTTTATGTTGGTTATATATAATAATTAGTGTTATAAAGAAAATATCATTTCTTATAACGTCAGTTATTTTATAACTGATGTTTTAAATCATATTCTTCATATTGGTATCTATATAAATGATTTCATAAAGAGGAAAAAATTTCTTTATAACATTCCTTATATAATAACCGACATGATAAATCATTAAATGTTTTATGAATTCTTGTTTTGAATAATTTTAATGTTTTTTGATCATGTGAAAGAAAACACGATTTTATCACAAATGGAAGCCCTAAATTTGTATATTCAACAAAATATCCTCCAATATTAGTTTTCTAGCTTCATACATCATAATTTTTCTAATTCCATTCCATTTGATCATCTCCCAATTCTCAAGTACGCCCCACACACCTCGCTTTCGATCTTTCAATGTCATAGACAACCTAACTCTCCTTTTTCCAATTATGTTTACTGAAATATAACATTAATATCGTGTTTAATATCATCATATTATCTCATATATTCCATTTACATGTATCCATGCTTCTAATGATTTCTTTTAGAATCTTATTCCTTCAACAAAATTTATATTTTTAATCCATATTGATGTGAATCTCTTTAAAAAACTCATATCTTTTATTTTTATCCCAAAATAAAAGTCTGTTATTCACATACATATCAAAATTCAAAGGTATATGAAATTATTTCTTGTAAAGGCCAAAAGTTATAAGAAATAAACAATCCTCACAAGAGTAACCTTAAAGCTACAAATAGTAAAACCCCACTTTTCAAGACAAGGCAAAAGCCTCCAGGAAAGTTAGCAGTTCGACCCAATGTCTCTCTACCAAAGGATACTTCAGTCAAGTGAAATTTTAATTTCTTCATAATTATATCAACTAATATGTGTAAATCATAACAACTACTTAATTCCAACTCATAACCCAAAACAAGCCACAACCGAGGTAGAAGAAGACTAAATAAATTAGCATACCAAGCATGCAACTACTTAGATGCATGTTTGATCATTTTAGAAGAAGATTAATTTTTTAAACAAAAGAATACATATATTCATATTATAAGAAATTTATATCTAAGAATGAAACAGAGGATAATCTAAAAAAATTAACAATTCAATTATTTAACATCAGTAGTTATGAATAATTCATAAATAAAACTAATTATAAACATTTTATAATTTAGTTATGCATTATGGAAATTCAATAATTATATGAACATAGAAAATTTATATTTATTCTCAAATATGAACTCATCTATAATTTTCATTATATGGAATTTCCCTTAAATATTGTTATTAAATGAAATATAAATATTTTATATTTCAATTATATTATGTAAAAAATTTATATAATTTAAATATCACATATATAATTTTATCTGAATTTTGATCATATAAATTATCAAAAATATTTTTTATTTGGATTGAATAAATTCTCTAAAAATGCCTTTTAATTTGAATAATTAAAATTAAATATTAAAAAAATTCATAAGTATATATATTTTTATATGTTATGTCTTATTTTCTTTATAATTTATAAACACATTACAAACTACACTTGTAATTTCAATATAAACCATTTATATTGAAATTTTATGTTATTCTATATAATTGTAGAAAATGATTTAAAATTAACAATTATATATATGTATATTTCTTTTATAAAAATTCCTTGTCAAATTTATAATTAATTTATTCACAAGAAAAATGGTTTCCATGATCTTTAGATGTTTCTTTATTGAGGTTTGTAATCATTCTAACTTGATTGATGTAGTGTCATTACATGGTGAGGACCCAAAGTAGATCCCCTATTGTGGTGATCCACACATGGAACTTCAATATTTGAACAATACCGATGAATCATTGGATGCTAGCATGACTGATTGATCATATTCTATTATTTACCTTTGATCACATCATATTATATTAATATTGAAGGGGTATCTCTTGTTATTCTTGTAATTTATTTGGATTCTCATTAATAATATAAAATTTCATTTTTTTATCTTATTTAATTCCAAATAAAATGAAAATTTATAGAGTATTCTAATTATATCTTCTTTTATAAATTACTTCAATGCATATATTTTTAGAATTTACCATTTATATTTAAACGTATCTTCTATTATTGTATATAATTTATAATTATATTTGTCAAATACACTTATATTTGTTTAATATTTCTAAATTTCGTTACTTTCAAATTATGGAATATTTATTTTAAATTTAAAATTGTCTTATCTTAACAAGATATATATCTTTGATATTTTTTATAGATAATAATGAGTCGAAACTAGATTATGCTACTTCAAATAAGTGATGAATATGAAGAAGGTGTTGATTATTTTTTAGAATTTCCGAAACAAAATGTCTGAAAAAATTACTTGTTTTTCTATTCATGCCAGAAATGTTTAAACATGAAGATATTGAAAAGAAGAGATATCAAAGATCCTTTAAATTTTCATGGTTTTAATTTGAGTTTCAGCCCTTGGATTCGGCATGGTGAAACTGGGAAGAATTTCACATCTCTTGACGATGTTTCTTTGTAATATGATAAGACTTATCAAATTGAAGAAGTGATTTGTGATATTAAGGTAGATTCATTTGACCAATAATTGAAAATTGAGTGTCTATATAGAGATGCTGAAAAACCGTTTTATCTGGGTTAAACAAACATTACAATTTTAAAGATGGTTTTATGATTTATTAACATGAAGGAGAAACATAGATGAAGTGATAAGAGTTTTACAGAGTTGGTAAAATGATTGAAAGATATTCCTCTTAAGGAAAATGATATTCCAGATTCACATTATAAAGTAAAGAAAATACTATTCCTGATGTGATTAAGGAACAAAAAATACGTTCCTTCTCAAATAAATATATACTATATAGGAAGAAACATGAATTTCTTTCAGGGTGTCATAAATATGGGACATCATAGTATAAGTTGAAAGAAAAATTACATGGTTATTTTTAAGTTATAGAGACCCTTGCTAAGGAATTTTGGCATCCTCCTATAATTTCTCAATTGAAAAATTTATTTTCTAATTCACATGATGGGAAAAGGATAAGATGAAATGATAATGAGAAGATATATGACAAAAAATACATCATCCACATGATTTTCTACAATGGAAGAAAATTGATCATCAGTTTCCTATATTGAGAAACGATGTTATAAATCTCATACTTGGACTATGCATGGATAGAATGAATACATATTGAATAATTAATATCACACATAGTTCATGGCCTATTTTATTAGTAATTTATATCTTATCTTTCTAATTTTGTATGAAGCCAAAATTTGTCATGTTGAGTTTAATGACATCTGAACCAAAACAACCTGAAAATGATATTGAAGTTTTCTTGTCACCATTAATTGATGATTTGAAATTATTATGGGAGGATGGTATACATGTGTATGATTCTTATAAAATTGTATATTTTCAAATGAATCTAATGATTATGTTCACTATAATCAACTTCCCAACATATGGAAACTTGTCTGTATATAGTGTTAAGGGTCATAAATATTATCTAGTTTGTAAAGAACATACTTCATATTATCAACTGTATCCTGGGAGAAAAACTATATACTTGGTTCATCATAAGTTTTTTCCTATGGATCAATCTTATATAATATTTAAAATGGATTTTAATGGATCAAATGAATTTTATATTTCTCCAAAACTTTAATCAACTAATCTATATTTTGAGACGGTCCAAAACATTGATGTGATGTTTCGAAGGACACATAAATATGGTAATGATAGAAACATTTGGAAGAAATGGTCCATATATTTTGAGCTACCATATTTGAGATATCATGAGGGGAATTATAACATTGATGTCATGAACTTGGAGTAGAATATCTATGATAGTTTCATTAGAACATTGTTATATATTAAAGGAAATACTAAAGATTGGTTGAATGCAATATTGGATTTACTCTCAATGGGAATAAATTTGGAGTTGTCTACCACTCATGTTGGAATGAGAACATTTTTACCCCCGACATTTCATAACATATACAAGAGAGATAAAATTATTTTTTGTAAATTTCTTTATGATATCAAAGTTCCACATTTTTATTCTTCAAATGTAAATTTTTTTGTGTCTTTAAAGGATTTGAAGTTGACAGATATGAAATCTCATGACTATCACATCATGATGAAATATCTTCCCCCAGTTACATTGTGAGGAATATTTCCCACCCATGTTAGAATGACATTTTTTAAGGTGTTTTGTTTTTCTAATTCAATTTTTAATATAGTGATTTTGAATTATTTAAATTCTTTAGAGAATGAATCGGTTTCTATACTTTCTCAATTGGAAATGCATTTTCCTCCATATTATTTTTGATGTCATGGTGCATTTAATTGGTTATTTGGTGTGAAAAATAGAGATTTGAGGACCTCTATATCTATATTGGATGTATCCTTTTAAATGGTATATGAAGACATGTAAGAGGTATTCTAAGAGTCTATATGAATGTGGAACATCCATTTTTGAGGAGTATATTTCTCAGGAGGTTTTAGAGTTTTATAAAATCTATTTTTCTATAGTGGAGTACATAGATTTTCCTATATCTCTCCATGAATGAGTTAATTTTGGTGGAATGGGGATCTGTGGCTTGAATGTCAAACCATTGATAGGTGAATAGATAAATAAGGTTCATTTACAACTCTTGAATAATATAGATAATTATCAATCATATATAAAATTCCATATTAATGTGTTGAAAAAATGTTATCTAAATAAGAAACATATGTGGATTTTGAATTAGTATAAAAAACATTTTTTCATTGGTTTAAATAGACCATTCTTGGTAAATCAGATGCATCAAAAACATTGAGATTGTTTGTGGGCTGTCCAAGTTTAAATTTGATAACATGGTCTCAGTATGAAATTAATGGCTATAATTTTCATATAGAATAACAGGACAACATAAGTGTAGTTCATAATAGTAGTGTGTTCATGTTTTCAGATGCAATGCATTTTTTGAGTGCCAAAGACAAAAACCCAATATATGCATCAATTTCATATTCTAGAGTCATTAAAAAAATGTGGGAGGTTTATTACATTAAATTTTAAGATATATTGATTTATTATATGTGGATTATTGGTAAAAAAGGGTCTGACATGATGAATTTGGAATGACACTAGTTAATTTTAATAAATTGGAATAAAAAAAATAGTCTTTTTATCAGGGAAACACATTCAAATCAATTTTTTTATATTCTGGATCAATATAACATGTAGTGGCCTATTGTTTTACAAGAAAAAAAATAGTATTTTGATGTTGATAAACTCGAAGAAGAAGATGATTTATGTGAGATCCCAACTTTTGTGGAATGATTAACAAATAATATTGACGAGCATGCCGTAGACATGGTTTGTGCCATATGGAATGATCATGGTGAATGAGTTTGGAAAAAATCCTCTAGTAAATTCCTAATATTACATGTAACAAATGTTTAATTATGATTTACTTTTTAAAATTTCATAAGTTAGATATTTTAATTTTATTTTCTTTATTAAAACACGTATTATAACTAGTAAGTTAAATTGTTTTTTATATTTTTTTAGTATTGTCTAGTTTTACAAGTTCACCTATACATAACTTATCTATTAATTTATTTTGTTTAAAACCAATTATTTTAAATTTGAAATTTAAAATAAAAACAAAAAATATTGTATATGTGTTTATTATAAAAAAAATATTTTTGTTATAAAAATGATTTATCAGGTTGGTGAATTTTTACTATGTCATTTCATCTCTCATTAATATTGAGTAGTTTTCATTAATTTAGTTCATTTAATCTCTCATTAATATTTCTATAAATTTTTAACTATAAAAAATATGATTAAAAATGTGTTATGTTTAGTTTACATTATTTTTTTTTCTGATAATTGCTAATTTTTTTTACATTTGTATGTGATTGTTGGATTTGGATATTTTTTTACTAATTGTTTTTTCTTTCAATTTTAGGATAATGACAAATCAATCCTATAATGAACCATATATTTATAGATATGATTTTACTCATACTTATGGGGAGTAATGTACACATGCTCTTATTGATGAGCCTCCTCATCCTTCTTTACATGATACAACTACTTCCACGAGGGAAAAAAGAGTTTAAGGGTTGGTAAATATAACACCACACATTTACCAAAATTTTAGTTGCCCGTAGCTAGGAATTGAGGATAAGAATATACTTTGATGGTAATGATATTGAAAGAGGTCCAAATTCAAAATAATTCATGACTTTTGGTATCAGTACATTTTAAAAGAAAATTTAATATTTTGTTTGATGATTAACGAAGTGTTGACAAAGTGACACTGTCATAATTTTGGGAGAAATTTTTGGTAAGATTGTTTTTTGTTATTTTACTTATCTTGAAATATTTAATTAATAAATGTTTTCCCCTTATAATCAGATGATATACGATAAACCTAATACTATAGGAGTTAGTAGGAAATATTTTTCGTTGGATGTAAGGAGATAGAGGGATCTATAATCATCGCTCACATCACAGTTCATTTTTGGGGATGGAAATCATCAGAATCCATGTGATATATATCCATTTATAGATGAAGATACATGAAAGAAATTTTTTGAAATTAGATGATGAGAAGAGTTTTTGGTAAGTTAAATTTTACCTTTTTATATATTATTTATATTAATGACCATATTAATGATTTATTTATTCTTAATTATTAATTTACAATAATCAAGGAGATCTCATAAAGATATTCAAGCTAGAAACATATATCCTTATATGTAATCTCATGGAGGGTATACGTTATTAGAAGAATAGATTCTAGTAGAAAAACTTCAGAAGTTGAGAGCTATGTCTGCAGGATCTGTAGAGGTTTCCCCTCCTCCCCCACTAGACATGAAAAATGGAAGAGGGATTCGATGAGAAAAAAATGACAATATCTTAAGGAAGAATCAAGAGTTTCAACTGATAAGATTTTAAGATGTTTAGTTTATTTATTAATTTAAGTCAAATCAAATCTTTATATATTGTGTTTTATTATATATTTTTTCAAATATTACATACTAGATTCTCATGAGGAGAAGATATCAAAAGGGGGGTTTTATTTTGGTGGGTAGAAAAGATATTTTAGCTACAATATTGGGAATGCATGAACACCCAGTCTGTGTGAAAGGATACATAACATGTGTATTAGTAAGAGATTTTTTCTATATTTGGAAGCTTCTTCAATGGAGAATGTTTATAAAAAATAGAATATTTTGAAGCTAATGTTCAGGATATTTATGTGAAGATGGTGGAAAATATTTGAGCTTTGGTACTGTGTGTAACACCCGAGACTTTTATGTTATATAAATCATCAAAGGAATCTTTTTCTACACAACACTTGCTTGGCTTGCTTTACACGTAATCGCGACCTTCCTCGATAGCTTGCGTCGTACGCAATACCGAGTTTCACTAAACAACAATATGCTATTAAAACTAGCCGTTATGAATAGTAATAACCACTTTTTGAAATTTTATAAATTTTATTTCTCAAAATGGACTTCATTTTTGGACTCAGAATATCGAAATTAGCCTAGGGTGAAATTTTGGTATTTTTCTGAAAACTTTCAATTTTTGATGAATAGTGAAACCACTAAGTGGTAGGTTAAAAACTGAATTTTGCATAAAACTTAATTTTACCGCTTCTGTGAATGGAATTTTGAAAATCCGACAGACACGGTTGATATCAGTAAGTAAAATGTGGTTCAATGAGATAAAAATAATTTTTGGTGAATAGTAACTTTTTACTTTTTTTTACCGCAGTTAATAGTAAATAGGGTAACTAAGGGTAAATATGATATTAATATTACCCTAACACATGTCCTAATTCTATTGGACAAGTGTAATTCGACCAAAAACAAACTTAGGAATAAAATATGACCATTTAGGCCCACTTGGATTAGATTAGGACATTTATTATTAATTTATTTAAAGAAGGGTTAAAATAGTTAAAATCAAAGTTTAATAAGTAAATCATTTTTAATATGGGGTTATACATAAGATAAATTACACTATAAATATTCATTAGAAATATAAAAATATTTCCTACATAATGGTATTTTATTTTTAATTTTTAGACATTAAATAATTTAATTTATTTATGACACAAGGATGATGCAGTAATTATCTTATTAATGAAATATTGACATAATTGATGTTATAAACACCAAAATAAATGTAATTTGAGACTTTTTATGAATTCCACTAATTTTCTAGGTTACTATGATATATTAATGTTTATTTAATCAACTTGGTTCGAACATATAATTCTGTTATGACTTTCACAAAAATCATATATCAAATAGTGTCAAAATTGACACAAAATAGTTTTTAAATCAAATATTATATTATTAATTGTTATTTTATTCCTAAAAATCTAAGGTTCTGCCAAATGACTTAGATAAGGATATATATATTAATAATAAACAATTTGGGGTTCGTTTGTCATGTTATAGTAAGTGTATTAACCATATAGTGAAAGAAAACAAAAAGACACGGTAAAAGTTAAATTAATTAACTTAGAGTTAAATCTAATTGATAAGGTTAAAATAATACCCTAAACTTGTCTAAATCCTATTGGTTGATAGGATTTTGACCCATCCCCACTTTAGCTTCGAAATAAGACCCTTTGGAACCATTATAAACCGATTTTGACTTTAATATAAAATAATATTTTGAGATATTCCTAAGGTGCCCCTCTCCTCCCTTATAAAAGGGCACCTCCTCCCCCTCCTCCTCACACCAATTTGAGAACTCAAGCTCGGCCAACCCCTGCCATTTTATCCTCTCCACTTCCCTAGAATAATCCTAGAGGTCCTGGTCTTCTCCAAAGACCAATCTTAGTTCCTTAAGTGGAGGATTCAAAGAGGCGTTCCAAAGAAGAGGTAATATCCATTACCGATCTTTTCAATTTCTTTCTTCTTCAACTTCTTATTCTTTAGTTGTTTCATGATAAAGTAATAAAATCATTATTACTTACATACTGATATGTCATTATAAATATGAAACAACCCTAATTCACCTTCTATCCATCCTACGGAAAAATGAAATCACCGCGCGTGCGTACGTACGGAATACCGTCTCCACACCGTGGTGTAATCTATTTTTCCACCATCACCTTACAAGGATGGGTATAATGGTGTAATGAGTAACTATATATGATTATTATGAAGTAATATTGATACTGAAATAATATATATATATACTCCAATACAATTCCACGATCATAGGAACGATATCATCACTCGTGCGTACGTACGGAATACCGTCTCCACGATGTGATGCGACTCGTTCTACATGATCTTCATTTCATAATGATTATATAAATTAATTTAATGAATGAATATGGTATATAATACACTAATACCATTCTGTAAATGAATTATCTATAACCTAAAGATAAGAATAAGAATTTATTCGACAAAACACGCATAAGAACAAAAAGTTATAAAGACCCGAGTAACAAGTAACAATGAAATATTACTAACAAGAAGCTAATAATATGACCATATATGATATCATATCGATATGTATGATTCTGGAAAAGTCAATAACATTATTTAAACCATTATACAGGAGCTTCGGACACAAACAAAGCAAATCGGACCTAAAGTAAGGGAAATATCACAATCTCATTTTTAACCGAGATTGTTTATTCGTAAGTATTTACTGGGGTGTATTTTATCATCCACATCCATGTTTCATCAATATTTACTATTTCCATCCACCTAAAATTGTTTAAATCTATTTTTACCCTTCGGTGAGTTTTTAGTAATATGTATGAAAGGAATCTTTTGTTGTTTTTCGTACGAGGTACTTTTTTACTTTTCTGACAAAAGTACGAAGAATGTTTTTTTTAACTTATACGGCATGAATGGATTTTTAAAACATTATTTACAAGAAACTTACTTTAAAAGTTTTCAAGTTTATTTTTAATCAACTTATTTTATTTTAAAGTTGTATGACATGTTATGAAAGGAAAAATGTTTTTGAAGAAGAAATGATATTTTCCTCAAGAATGGAGTTCAAGTGTTTTATCAAAATTATTTTCCATCTAAGATAATAAAGGGTTCTATTTTTATCCCTATTATTAAATTGATTTTTTCATGTTGTGATGGAATTATTTTTATGAATTCCTTTATCTTATATGAATTGATTTATGATGTCATGATGTTTCAAGAATCCCATTTTTGTTACATGTGTTATGCGATGATGTATGTTTTATGATTATGTGGCACACATAAGAAAGGATTCATTATAAGATGGGTGGGACCTATATCTCCCTCCAATGCATTGGGTAAAGATTTTATATCTCATGAGATAGACATGGCTGGAACGGAAGGTTATTTTGGTTCAGTGATACATGACTGAAACGAGGAGTGAACTCGGTTCAGAAAGGGACTTTGTCCACTAAGATAGTCTTGGCAATGAGTCATGACTAACAAGAAATGATTTTCCATGATTATGTGTGCATGCCACAAAGTTTCAAGTTTTATGTTATGATTATGGGGATCTCATTTTCACTTCTATGATTTATTCCATGTTAAGATATTATGATATCTTTTGTAGGTTTTGATTTTCATAAAGATATGATATGTTTTTTATTTCCTTTATTTTCCCTTGCTGAGCATTTGAGCTCACCCTTTTATGTTTTCTTTTCCCCAGGTCAGGATGATGGATATTAAGTAGAATATGCTAAAAGGGACCCTAGATATGATGAAATAAATGGGAGACACTGTAGAAGATATATGAACCAGTTGTTTATGTTTCCCAGTTTCTAAAGACACTATACCTATACGGTCCTTTGTGGTTTTGTCATATGTTGTAATAAGTGTGCTTCAATTTCGAAGTATTAACAATGTATGTAAAGTATGGGTCGTTATAGTTGGTATCAGAGGAAGGGTATAGTCAACCTTTGGAAACTAGGATGTGAAAGCCTTAGTAAGAACCCTAAGGATAAGTCTAAGAATAGAACACCATCTTAGTGTTTTAGAAATGGCCTTGAATAACCTAGGATAAGACCTTAAGCATGAAAATTTTATTCTTGAATTATGTGGTTTCCTATTATAATTAGTGTTTCTCACACTATTCTTCTTGGTTTTAGTCAATTGCTGGAACCCGAAGGAACCGTGTTAATGCAGAATGCGATGGGAAATGCAATGATTGTCCCCCTGAGCAACCAAACGATATGAGAGCTGGAATGCAAAATCTTGTAGCCATGCTCACACAACTTTCTCAAGCTATGAATCATGCAGGATTTCCAAACGAGCAAAGGAGGGAGCAACATTCTGTTGAATCCTTCATGAGGCAGCGTCCACCTTCTTTCAGCGGGTCCACTGATCCATTAGTTGCTGAACAATGGATTAGTACTACTGAAAAGATATTTTCAGTTCTTCAATGTTCTGAGCATTATAAAGTCATCCTAGTAGTGTATCGTTTTGAAGGAGATGCTGATCAATGGTGGAATCTTGTTAAGAATACGAGGCAAAGGGATGAAATTGAGTCTATGGAATGGGACGAGTTCAAGAACTTATTTTTCAATAAGTACTTTCCTCGTATTCTCCGAAAAAAGATGGAGAAAGAGTTTCTTGAACTGAAGCAAAGGGATGATGAATCTGTTGGTACCTATGAAGAAAATTTTACAAGACTTGCAAGGTACGCTTCTGGTATTATTATCCAACCTGAGAGTAAGATTGATTGATTCTTTAGTGGCTTAAAACCAAGTCTTTGAAGGGCGTTAGCCATAAGGGACTTCAATAGATACGAGGAAATCGTTCGATGTGCTCTCAAAGTCGAGATGGAGATTGGAGTAACCCATCAGTCACATGGGTTTGATAAGAAGAGGAAGATGGAATTCAAAGAAAAATCTAAAGAGCACACGGAAAAGAAGATGAGCTTTTCCTTATGCTCAAAGTGTGGAAATAAACATGGAGGGAGTTGTCTTAAAGGGACAAGTAAATGCTTTAAATGTGGAAAAGAAGGTCATCGGGCATTTGAATGCCGTGATAATGGGAAGAAGATGTCTAATGACGCAAACAAAGGAAGGGATACACAGAATGAACCTACTACACTTCAATGTTTCAAGTGCAAGGAGATGGGGCATTATGCTAATCAATGACCAAATCCAAGGGTTGATGATGATGGTCGACGTCAACATACTCTTAAGGCTAAAGACAAAGGAAAGTCACATGCAATTTCTATCAGCGATGTGGAGTACGATAACGATGTGGTGAAAGGTACACTTACCATCCACTCTAAAGTAGCAAATGTTTTATTTGATTCTGGATCCACCCAATCTTTTATTTCTAAATACTTTTCTAAGGGTATCACCGTATTACCTTAACAATTAGATGTTGAGTTAGCTGTGACAACACCTAATGGCACATCAATCGCATCAAAAGTTTATAATTCTTCTCCGATCGAAGTTTGTGGGAAAGTGCTTCCTGCAAATCTTGTGATCCTTCCTTTAGTGGAATTTGATGTGATTCTTGGCATGGATTGGCTTTCTCTACATGGAGCTCATATCAATTTCCAAAGAAGGGAAGTCCCATTTCATATTCCAGATCAATCTACGATCGTATACCAATGAAAGTATGAACATAACCTTCCAGTGGAAATTTCTTCCATCTTATGGGTATTGTTTCCACTAAATGAAGGTTATTTATCTCAAATGGTTGGTGAGAAACTCACGATTAAGAATGTGCCCATTGTACGGGAGTTTGATGATGTCTTTTCGGAGGAATTGCCGGGTCTTCCACCAAATCGTGAAGTTGAGTTTTCAATAGAACTCGTACCGGGTGCTTTGCCTATTTCAAAGACACCTTATAGGATGGCCCCAATTGAGTTGCAGGAATTGAAGAAGCAACTCCAAGATAATCTTGATAAGGGATTCATACGCCCTAGTGCGTCACCTTGGGGAGCACCTGTTCTATTTGTTAAGAAGAAAGATGGATCTATGAGACTTTGCATTGATTATCAAGAACTTAACAAGATCACAATCAAGAACAAATATCCTCTCCCACGCATTGATGACTTATTTGACCAACTACGCGGAGCTCAATACTTTTCCAAGATTGATCTTCGTTCAGGGTATCATCAATTAAGGGTCAAAAGGGAGGATATACCAAAGACGGCTTTCCGTACAAGGTATGGACACTATGAATTTATTGTGATGCCATTTGGTCTTACTAATGCCCCTGCTATCTTCATGGATCTAATGAATAGAGTCTTTAGAGACTATCTTGATCAATTTGTGGTAGTCTTTATAGACGATATTCTTGTCTATTCAAAGGGCAAGGAAGAGCATGAAGATCACTTGAGAATTATATTGAAGACCCTGAGAAAGGAGAAGCTTTATGCCAAATTTACCAAGTGTGAATTTTGGCTTCAAAAAGTTGCATTTTTGGGTCATATAATCTCAAAAGAGGGGATATCTGTGGATCCAGCAAAAACAGAGGTTATCGAAAGATGGTCAAGACCAACAACAGTAACTGAGATCCAAAGTTTTCTTGGTTTGGCTGGATATTATCGACGTTTTGTAAAAGATTTTTCACGATTATCTAATCCAATCACCAAGTTGACTCGGAAGGGAGTTAAGTTTGTCTGGACAGAGGAATGTGAAGAGAATTTCAAGGAGTTGAAAAGAAGGTTATCCAGTGCACCTGTGCTCACACTGCCTTGTAGTGGAGAAAGGTTTGTGATCTACAGTGATGCATCCAAGAAGGGTTTGGGGTGTGTTCTTATGCAAAATGATATGGTGATAGCTTATGCCTCACGACAGTTGAAAATCCATGAGCAAAATTACCCAACACATGATTTGGAGTTGGCTGCGGTAATCTTTGCATTAAAGATTTGGAGGCATTACCTTTATGGTGAAAGGTGTGATATTTATACTGATCATAAAAGTTTAAAGTATATTTTCACACAAAAGGAGTTGAATATGCGTCAAAGAAGATGGTTGGAGCGGATTAAGGATTATGACTGCTCAATCCATTACCACCCTGGGAAAGTAAACAAGGTGGCATATGCATTAAGTCGACAAGACCATGCTAGTTTATCCATGATGAGGATCACAAAAGATCCAATATTTATGGATTTACAAAGGATGGATCTTGGAATTATAATGGAAGGGGAAGAATCTTATCTTTCTCAAATGAATGTTCAACCATCTATACATGTGAAGATTAAAGAGGCACAGAAAGAAGATGTCGAGTTACAAAAGAAGGTGAGAAATGTTCCTGAATTCAACCTTGATTGTGATGGGATAATAAAGTCCAGGAATCGGGTTTGCGTTCCTCCCATCCCCGAATTAAAGAATGAGCTGCTGGATGAGGCTCATAGTTCATCATTCTCTATTCATCCTGGAAGCACGAAGATGTATAGGGACCTGAAAGAGTACTTCTAGTGGGATGGCATGAAAAGAGATGTTGCTGAATATGTCTCTCGATGCTTGGTTTGTCAACAAGTTAAAGCTGAGAGACAGAAGTCTAAGGGGATGTTACAACCATTACCCATACCCGAATGGAAATGGGAAAACATCACTATGGACTTTGTCACAGGACTTCCTAAAACATCCAAAGGCAATAATGCTATTTGGGTCATAGTTGATCGTCTTACAAAGTCTGCACACTTCATTCCTATTAGAGAGGATTTCTCTCTAGATCAGCTTGCCAGGATATATGTAAAGGAAGTGGTAAGATTACATGGAGTACCACTTTCTATTATATCTGATCGGGATCCGAGATTTACCTCGAAGTTCTGGCGAAGTCTTCAGCATACTCTGGATACAGAGTTGAGTTTCAGCACTGCTTATCATCCCCAGACAGACAGTCAGTCTGAGAGAACAATTCAAACCCTAGAAGATATGTTGAGAGCTTGCTCTATGGATTTCAAAGGAGGTTGGGATCAACACCTATCTTTGGTAGAATTTTCTTATAATAATAGCTTTCACTCCAGTATTCAGATGGCTCCTTATGAAGCTCTCTATGGAAAGAAATGCAGGACTCCAACTTGTTGGGATGAAGTTGGGGAAAGAAAGCTATTAGGACCTGATCTCGTTAATGAAATGGCAGAAAAGGTCAGATCTATTCAACAACACATAAGAGCAGCTCAGAGTCGACAGAAAAGTTATGCCGACAACCGAAGAAAAGACCTAGAGTTTGAAGTGGGCGATAAAGTGTTCTTACGAATATCTCCCTGGAAGAGGGTTATGAGATTTGGAAAGAAGGGGAAGTTGAGCCCTAGATATATCGGTCCTTTTGAAATACTGGATCGTGTTGGGAAGGTAGCTTACCGATTGGCGCTTCCACCGAATCTCTCTCAAGTTCACGATGTGTTCCATGTATCTGTCCTGAGAAAGTACATACCAGATCCTTCACATGTACTCAGCTCAGAAGTTGTACCGCTGGAGCAAGATCTTTCTTATGAAGAACAGCCGATAGAGATTCTGGATCGTAGTGAAAAAGTCCTACGAAACAAGACCACTCGCTTGGTGAAAGTTTTATGGAGAAACCACCAACTTGAAGAAGCTACATGGGAGCTTGAGGATATGATGAGGGAGAAGTATCCTCATCTGTTTGTTGCAAAGTGACGAATTTCAAGGGCGAAATTATTTTTAAGGGGGGTAGAATGTAACACCCGAGACTTTTATGTTATATAAATCATCAAAGGAATCTTTTTCTACACAACACTTTCTTGGCTTGCTTTACACGCAATCGCGACCTTCCTCGATAGCTTGCGTCGTACGCAATACCGAGTTTCACTAAACAACAATATGCTATTAAAACTAGCCGTTATGAATAGTAATAACCACTTTTTGAAATTATATAAATTTTATTTTTCAAAATGGACTTCATTTTTGGACTCAGAATATCGAAATTAGCCTAGGGTGAAATTTTGGTATTTTTCTGAAAACTTTCAATTTTTGATGAATAGTGAAACCACTAAGTGGTAGGTTAAAAACTGAATTTTGCATAAAACTTAATTTTACCGCTTCTGTGAATGGAATTTCGAAAATCCGACAGACACGGTTGATATCAGTAAGTAAAATGTGGTTCAATGAGATAAAAATAATTTTTGGTGAATAGTAACTTTTTACTTTTTTTTACCGCAGTTAATAGTAAATAGGGTAACTAAGGGTAAATATGATATTAATATTACCCTAACACATGTCCTAATTCTATTGGACAATTGTAATTCGACCAAAAACAAACTTAGGAATAAAATATGACCATTTAGGCCCACTTGGATTAGATTAGGACATTTATTATTAATTTATTTAAAGAAGGGTTAAAATAGTTAAAATCAAAGTTTAATAAGTAAATCATTTTTAATATGGGGTTATACATAAGATAAATTCGACTATAAATATTCATTAGAAATCTAAAAATATTTCCTACATAATGGTATTTTATTTGTAATTTTTAGACATTAAATAATTTAAGTTATTTATGACACAACGATGATGCAGTAATTATCTTATTAATGAAATATCGACATAATTGATGTTATAAACACCAAAATAAATGTAATTTGAGACTTTTTATGAATTCCACTAATTTTCTAGGTTACTATGATATATTAATGTTGATTTCATCAACTTGGTTCGAACATATAATTCTGTTATGACTTTCACAAAAATCATATATCAAATAGTGTCAAAATTGACACAAAATAGTTTTTAAATCAAATATTATATTATTAACTGTTATTTTATTCCTAAAAATCTAAGGTTCGGCCAAAGGACTTATATAAGGATATATATATTAATGATAAACAATTTGGGGTTCGTTTGTCATGTTATAGTAAGTGTATTAACCATATAGTGAAAGAAAACAAAAAGACACGGTAAAAGTTAAATTAATTAACTTAGAGTTAAATCTAATTGATAAGGTTAAAATAAAACCCTAAACTTGTCTAAATCCTATTGGTTGATAGGATTTCGACCCATCCCCACTTTAGCTTCGAAATAAGACCCTTTGGAACCATTATAAACTGATTTTGACTTTAATATAAAATAATATTTTGAGATATTCCTAAGGTGCCCCTCTCCTCCCTTATAAAAGGGCACCTCCTCCCCCTCCTCCTCACACCAATTTGAGCACTCAAGCTCGGCCAACCCCTGCCATTTTCTCCTCTACACTTCCCTAGAATAATCCTAGAGGTCCTGGTTTTCTCCAAAGACCAATCTTAGTTCCTTAAGTGGAGGATTCAAAGAGGCGTTCCAAAGAAGAGGTAATATCCATTACCGATCTTTTCAATTTCTTTCTTCTTCAACTTCTTCTTCTTGAGTTGTTTCATGATAAAGTAATAACATCAGTATTACTTACGTACTGATATGTCATTATAAATATGAAACAACCCTAATTCACCTTCTATCCATCCTACGGAAAAATGAAATCACCGCGCGTGCGTACGTACGGAATACCGTCTCCACGCCGTGGTGTAATCTATTTTTCCACCATCACCTTACAAGGATGGGTATAATGGTGTAATGAGTAACTATATATGATTATTATGAAGTAATATTGATACTGTAATAATATATATATATACTCCAATACAATTCCACGATCATAGGAACGATATCATCACTCGTGCGTACGTACGGAATACCGTCTCCACGATGTGATGCGACTCGTTCTACATGATCTTCATTTCATAATGATTATATAAATGAATTGAATGAATGAATATGGTATATAATACACTAATACCATTCTGTAAATGAATTATCTATAACCTAAAGATAAGAATAAGAATTTATTCGACAAAACACGCATAAGAACAAAAAGTTATAAAGACCCGAGTAACAAGTTACAATGAAATATTACTAACAAGAAGCTAATAATATGACCATATATGATATCATATCGATATGTATGATTCTGGAATAAGTCAATAACATTATTTAAACCATTATACAGGAGCTTCGGACACGAACAAAGCAAATCAGACCTAATTTAAGGGAAATATCACAATCTCATTTTTATCCGAGATTGTTTATTCGTAAGTATTTACTGGGGTGTATTTTATCATCCACATCCATGTTTCATCAATATGTAATATTTCCATCCACCTAAAATTGTTTAAATCTATTTTTACCCTTCGGTGAGTTTTTAGTAATATGTATGAAAGGAATCTTTTGTCATTTTTCGTACGAGGTACTTTTTGACTTTTCCGACAAAAGTACGAAGAATGTTTTTTTTAACTTATACGGCATGAATGGATTTTTAAAACATTATTTACAAGAAACTTCCTTTAAAAGTTTTCAAGTTTATTTTTAATCAACTTCTTTTATTTTAAAGTTGTATGACATGTTATGAAAGGAAAAATGTTTTTGAAGAAGAAATGATATTTTCCTCAAGAATGGAGTTCAAGTGTTTTATCAAAATTATTTTCCATCTAAGATAATAAAGGGTTCTGTTTTTATCCCTATTATTAAATTGATTTGTTCATGTTGTGATGGAATTATTTTTATGAATTCCTTTATCTTATATGAATTGATTTATGATGTCATGATGTTTCAAGAATCCCATTTTTGTTACATGTGTTATGCGATGATGTATGTTTTATGATTATGTGGCACACATAAGAAAGGATTCATTATAAGATGGGTGGGACCTATATCTCCCTCCAATGCATTGGGTAAAGATTTTATATCTCATGAGATAGACATGGCTGGAACGGAAGGTTATTTCGGTTCAGTGATATAGGACTGAAACGAGGAGTGAAATCGGTTCAGAAAGGGACTTTGTCCACTAAGATAGTCTTGGCAATGAGTCATGACTAACAAGAAATGATTTTCCATGATTATGTGTGCATGCCAAAAAGTTTCAAGTTTTATGTTATGATTATGGGGATCTCATTTTCACTTCTATGATTTATTCCATGTTAAGATATTATGATCTCTTTTGCAGGTTTTGATTTTCATAAAGATATGATATGATTTTTATTTCCTTTATTTGCCCTTGCTGAGCATTTGAGCTCACCCTTTTATGTTTTCTTTTCCCCAGGTCAGGAAGATGGATATTAAGTAGAATATGCTAAAAGGGACCCTAGATATGATGAAATAAATGGGAGACACTGTATAAGATTTATGAACCAGTTGTTTATGTTTCCCAGTTTCTAAAGACACTATACCTATACGGTCCTTTGTGGTTTTGTCATATGTTGTAATAAGTGTGCTTCAATTTCGAAGTATTAACAATGTATGTAAAGTATGGGTCATTATAGTTGGTATCAGAGGAAGGGTATAGTCAACCTTCGGAAACTAGGATGTGAACGCCTTAGTAAGAACCCTAAGGATAAGTCTAAGCATAGAACACCGTCTTAGTGTTTTAGAAATGGCCTTGAATAACCTAGGATAAGTCCTTAAGCATGAAAATTTTATTCTTGAATTATGTGGTTTCCTATTATAATTAGTGTTGCTCACACTATTCTTCTTGGTTTTAGTCAATGGCTGGAACCCGAAGGAACCGTATTAATGCGGAATGCGATGGGCAATGCAATGATTGTCCCCCTGAGCAACCAAACGATATGGGAGCTGGAATGCAAAATCTTGTAGCCATGCTCACACAACTTTCTCAAGCTATGAATCATGCAGGATTTCCAAACGACCGAAGGAGGGAGCAACATTCTGTTGAATCCTTCATGAGGCAGCGTCCACCTTCTTTCAGCGGGTCCACTGATCCATTAGTTGCTGAACAATGGATTAGTACTACTGAAAAGATATTTTCAGTTCTTCAATGTTCTGAGCATGATAAAGTCATCCTAGCAGTGTATCGTTTGGAAGGAGATGCTGATCAATGGTGGAATCTTGTTAAGAATACGAGGCAAAGGGATGAAATTGAGTCTATGGAATGGGACGAGTTCAAGAACTTATTTTTCAATAAGTACTTTCCTCGTATTCTCCGAACAAAGATGGAGAAAGAGTTTCTTGAACTGAAGCAAAGGGATGATGAATCTGTTGGCACCTATGAAGCAAATTTTACAAGACTTGCAAGGTACGCTTCTGGTATTATTATCCAACCTGAGAGTAAGATCGATCGATTCTTTAGTGGCTTAAAACCAAGTCTTCGAAGGGCGTTAGCCATAAGGGACTTCAATAGCTACGAAGAAATCGTTCGATGTGCTCTCAAAGTTGAGATGGATATTGGAGTAACCCATCTGTCACATGGGTTTGATAAGAAGAGGAAGATGGAATTCAAAGAAAAATCTAAAGAGCACACGGAAAATAAGATGAGCTTTTCCTTATGCTCAAAGTGTGGAAAGAAACATGGAGGGAGTTGTCTTAAAGGGACAAGTAAATGTTTTAAATGTGGAAAAGAAGGTCATCGGGCATTTGAATGCCGTGATAATGGGAAGAAGATGTCTAATGATGCAAACAAAGGAAGGGATACACAGAATGAACCTACTACACTTCAATGTTTCAAGTGCAAGGAGATGGGGCATTATGCCAATCAATGCCCAAATCCAAGGGTTGATGATGATGGTCGACGTCAACAAACTCTTAAGGCTAAAGACAAAGGAAAGTCACATGCAATTTCTATCAGCGATGAGGAGTACGACAACGATGTGGTGAAAGGTACACTTACCATCCACTCTAAAGTAGCTAATGTTTTATTTGATTCTGGATCCACCCACTCTTTTATTTCTAAATACTTTTCTAAGGGTATCACCATATTACCTCAACAATTAGATGTTGAGTTAGCTGTGACAACACCTAATGGCACATCAATCGCATCAAAAGTTTATAATTCTTCTCCAATCGAAGTTTGTGGGAAAGTGCTTCCTACAAATCTTGTGATCCTTCCTTTAGTGGAATTTGATGTGATTCTTGGCATGGATTGGCTTTCTCTACATGGAGCTCATATCAATTGCTTATCGGGAAGTATTAAGGAGGGAACCACTTAAAAAGATGTATATCACTAAAAGATAATGATTAATGGACCTCGATACAAATTTTTTAATTATTTATAAAAAACTTATAATATGTAAATAAAAATAACAGTTAACTTCATTTGGGTAAAAAGAAATATAGAGAAACCCGGAGGAATAATGGAGGTTCGGGTAGAATCCCTTACCTAAAGTACGATGGTGTACTTCACTTGATCTTAATATCTTGAATAAACAAATTATATTCATTAATTAATATTTCATTAAACTATTATTCAGTTTATTTATTTATTATAACCTTACTAAGTTCATTTATTTCCATTTTGATGGGTCAAGACGATCAATTTCATTGTTTAGGAGCTTTTGTTTCCCCGATTTTCAAGATTAGTTTACTTATATACATGAAAGGATAAATAGGTAAGATGATAATGGTTGTTCAGAATTTAAGTTGTTTGTTATTATATAATATCCTAAAGATTTCATGGTTATAAAATTCATTTGGTTAATTGGAGTGAAAATGAATCATTATAAGAAACATTAATGATAACCATTTTGGTTAATTGGAGGTTTTTGATCACATTAAACACATTTTACATTATAAATTAATATACACTCTATAAGAATTTTTGAAAACCATAAATAAGTTATAATACATATACTATAGTCTAGTTCAACCATCAAAATGGTTTCATGACCAGAATTAAAGATGTTAATAGAAATTGAAAACTAGTCATCCTTGAATGTGATAAATTAACACATCTCGGATGGTGTTTTAATTTCTAGTATAAATGGATGGGAAAGGAGATATGATAATTAATTATTAAATAAAAATAAAAAACATTATTGTTCATATAATGCACTGGTTTTATTTTCTATGCATGTTTGTTTTACACAGGGATGAGAGAACCTAGTGTAGTGGACAATAGAGATAATGGACGTAAGGGATTCTCTAGAGTGTATTTAATTTATGATGTGAGATAATTGGGGGAATTGACAATGAGTGCTTCCTTAGAGAGTCTGTATTTCCCTGATGCAGTCCACAGGGGGAATTAGATGTTGAGTGCTTCCCCAGAGAGCCTTTAGTACGATACGAGACTATAGAGGAATTGATAGTGAGTGCTTCCTCAGAGAGTCTATTCCTTGGCTGGACTAGAGGGGTGAGACTGTGTGTGCTTCCCAGAGGGTTTCTAGTACTGTAGGTTGAACCTTAGGGGTTACACTGTGAGAACTACCTAGAGGTTTCCTTTTTGTTCTACTTTCTTGAGTGACTGTTTCTTGTTTGTAGGTTATATGTTAGAAACTAGATTTTTACTGCTATGTATTACCCTGATTACTGCTTACTGTTTGCTGCTTACAGTACCTTACCTGCCATATATTCACTGACAGTTAGGCACAAATCTTTGGGTGGTTTCCTACTAGGACCTTGTCTCACACCCTGTTAGGGCCATGCTTTTGGGCCCAAACAGATTATATTTTTGTAGGTATAGATAAGGGCAATCACCCTTCTACTTCAGTTACTTGACTTGCTGCAGAGCTGGGGAGCATGGGACTAAGCTGTGGATTGTGATGCTGAGGAGTTTACCTATTTTCTTTTTCACTTTGGTTTAGTATTGTATTCAGCATTGTGACTTGTTTGGATGCTTTCCTAGACATATGTATCATGCATCATTTTATATACATGTGTGTGTGCTCCAGTTGTTTACTATTAGTCTTCCGCTGTTTATCATTTACTCTTATATGGATGGTTATAGTTTCTGCTGCTATCTATTTGTTTCTTTTCTGCTATGTACTCTGCCAATGAGGGCATAGTTTCCCCACTATCACATCCAAGTCCCTCGCTGCTAGTCGGCAGCCTCTGGCATTTTGGGAAATGCACTTGAGGCCATGTGACCAACCTGGTATGGGGTGCCTCTGGGTGGCTTTTGGAACCGGGATGTTACAATGTGGTATTAGAGGATTCTTTATCTTGTTTTACTATTTGGAGCCTTTAACCAGGGATAGGATGGATTCAGTACTTGGTATTAAGCTGTGCTCGGGAGTAGATAACCCGTGTACAGAGAAAGGCCAATCTACCTCTCTTATTACAGTTTTCTGGTTTTTCTATGTTACAATTGATCTGATTTCACCAAGAGTGATTCACATGCCTTGTAATGTTGTTGTTGTTGATATTTTGGTTCTATTTATTTCGCAACCCAATGATATGAGGGTATTCCATCTAATGAATCATATAGGTACTTGTTAGAAATCACAAGCCATGCATTCTTTCCATGCCATCTAGGGTGAATTAGAAATTACATGTTGTTTTGTTAAATGCTGTCTAGATTATTCATGCTGTTGTGATAGGTGTTTTGATAGAATCCCTACAGTTTGATAGAGAGGTTGTTTGTATTGTACCTTGTTTAAATGAATGCAAAATTTTGGTTCTTGAGGTGTTATAGGCCCTCATGAATCAGAACATGGTGGATCATTAACTTTTTTCCCTTATATATGATATGTAGGAGATTCCAAGCTTTGATTCACAGGGAGTATGGGACCTCATGGATCAGAATTTGGCACTGTCATGCTTGTTTTTCAGTGTTTTTCTGGGCTTCAGTGTAGTTTTAGAGCTACTGCCTAGAAAAACCCAGAATACACGGTGTGTACTTATATATACACGCTGTGTAGTTTTCAAACCGTGTCACTGACTTTGTGAGCAGAAACTTGGGTTGTGAAAAAATCTCCAGGAACACGCCGTGTATGGTAGATACACGCCGTGTGGTAGTGAGCCGTGTACCTGGACGTGTCACTAACAACATGGGTCAGGGAAGCTCGTGTCATATACGCAGTGTTGTGTATGAACACGCCATGTATCCTTGTTCTCAATACCCGGCCGTGTCACAGACAACACGGGTCGGGAAAAATCTTCAAGTACACGCCGTGTTTGTTCGGAACACACCGTGTAGTCTCAGTCATGTAATTAGCCGTTTAACTAATAACACGGGTCATTGAAACCTTGTCTATTACACGCCGTGTCCCCAAGGAACATGCTGTGTAGTATTATTTTAAGAAGACCGTGTGGGTTAGCCATGCATGGAGACTCGGGCAGGGGAATAAAGTTAAGTACACACCGTGTAGAGTTTATACACGCCGTGTAGTCATGTTTTGTAAATATTGAGTGTTTCCTTCTCCGGTTTCTGTTTTGTAATCCTTTGTTCTCTGTCCTTGTTTTCCTAATCTAAGGTATGTTTTTGATCTTTCATATCAATGCCTCCGAGAAATCCTTCGGTTGTACGTTATTTGGAGGATAGTGATCAGATACCAGATATGGCTAATCAAGGACTTCCTACCGATCCCCCAGTCATGCCAGCCTTGGCACCGGCTATCATACCAGTTGCGGGTGCTGATGCGCATTTCAGAGAAGGCTTTATGAGGATAATGAAGGCCTTTCAGGGAGAACCGCCTCCTTCCATGACTATGGAAGACTTGACATGAGTTTTCCAGTAGCAACATCCTCCTACTTTCTCGAGGGTAGGAGGAACACATTCTATAGAGTCATCGCTGGAAGCCATGCTGACTATCTTTGAGCATCTAGAAATGCCTCCAGAGAGGCCGATCAAGCTTGCTACCTATATTCTACAAGACTCCACCAAGAGGTGGAGGGACATGATCTTATAGGTGGGTCATCAGTAGGGTATGGCTTGGGAGGGGTTACAGTGCGTGTTTTATGACTACTTCTACCCGGAGCCCCTGAGGGCCGATCGAGCCTGAGAGTTCATGAGTCTAGAGCAGGGTACTTATTCTGTTATGGAGTATTCCTCTCGTTTCACCGATCTGCAGTGTTTCACACCCCTCTGGTGTGGAGATGGGATGTTCTTAGCAAGGACGTTTGAGGATGGTCTCAGGTGGGAGATTCATTCGCAGGTGAATCTCTTCCAGTTGAATTCCATCACTTCCATCGTGAACTAGGCACTGATTGTAGAGTGTAATATGAGAGACTCTAGAGCTGCGATCCAGGGCGGTTCTACTTCCAGAGCTACTATTCCTCTAGTTGACATTAGAAAGTGTGATAGGGAGTCTATGTGCGGTGATTCGATGAGGGGAGATACATCTTCAGGTAGCCAGGTCGGATGCTACCAGTGTGGAAGGGCAGGGCACACGAGGCCGCAGTGCCAGAGAGACCCAGTGGAGTGCCGATCTTGCGGAAAGATGGGTCACCTTTAGCGTTTCTGCCAGGTTTTTTCACCAGTAGCTAGTGACGGGGGTTCTTCCATGACTCCTTTTTTAGGAGCATCTCCACTATTTTCTCACCAGTAGGGGAACTGGAGCTCTTATGGACATTCAGGCCAAGGTGGAGGTCGAGGCCATGGCGATCAGTCACCAGCCTTTCAGCGTCAGTAGGGAGGATCGGCTTAGAGTGGTCAAGAAAGGTCATAGGGCGACGGGGCAGGCCATACGTTTGCGGTGGGGCAGGCCTATCAGGAGCAGGATCCAGGACCTTCTACAATTTGAGGTATGATCTCAGAAGACTCATTTTTATCTTCAGCTCTTTCAATACTGGTGCAATTCCTAGCTTTATCTCTGCTATAGTTGTCGAGAGCCTTGCGCTCTGTATCTTTTCTTCTCCCGACTTTTTGACTCTAGACACACCTTTGGGGATGAGGGCATCTACTATACGTCAGTGAAAAGAGTTCCCTCTCCTGGTTGCAGGGTATCATTTCTTATGGGATCTGTATGTCCTAGAGATGACAAGCTATGACTTCATTCTTGGGATGGACTGGTTGGTTCCCTTCCAGGCTGTCGTCGATTGCTATCGCCGTAGGGTGAGTTACATTTCACCAAAGGGTGTTCTCAAAGATCGATTTGAGGCCTTTCTATCTTCAATTGCATGTTAGACCATCAGATATACCTCTAAAAGACTTCATAAGCAGGTATGGTCTCTATGAGTATGCGGTTATGCCGTTCGGTTTCACGAATGTGCCAGTAGTTTTCATGGCACTGATGAGCCGAGTGTTCCATCCTAACTAGGATTACTTTGTCATGGTATTCATGGAAGATACCTTGGTGTAATCTCACACTCGACATGAACATGATAAACATCTTGATATCGTTATGAGTACACAGAGAGATCATCAGCTTTATGATAAACTTTTGAAGTTCCACTTTTTAATGGATCAGATTCACCTCTTGGGTCACGTCATCTCAGAGGCAGGAGTATCTATGGACCCAGAGAAAGTAAGAGTTGTAGTTTCCTGGGAGCATCTGAAGAACGTTTTTGAGGTACGGAGTTCCCTAGGGCTGGTTGAATACTACATATGCTTCATTCAGGACTTTTCATGCGTAGCAGCACCATTGACAGGTCTGACCAAGAAGGGGGAAAAGTTCTTATGGTGAGATTCTTGTGAGTCAGCCTTTCAGGAGATGAAGGGAAGGTTGATGTCAGCACCTATACTATTCTTTCCAGAGCCAGGAAAGAGTTATAGTATTTATTGTGATGCTTCAGGTATAGGGCTGGGAGCTGTTCTTATGCAGGGAGATACGGTCGTTGCGTTCGGGTCTCGGTAGTTGAGGCCACATGAGAGGAACTACCCGACACACGATCTGGATATGCCAACTATTGTTCATGACTTGCGCTTTTGGAGACATTATCTTCTGGGAGAGCACTTTGTGGTTTTTACCGACCACAAGAGTCTCAAGTACATCTTTACTCAGCATGATCTGAATTTGAGATAGCACAGGTGGGTCGAATATCTTCAGTCTTTTGATTTCAAGCTTGCCTATACTCCGGGAAAGGGAAATGCAGTGGTAGGTGAGTTGATCAGGAGAACTCAGATTTAGGAAGTTCAGAAGGCCAGCAGTGAGTGGCAGCTTATGGATCTGTTCTCTGAGATGCATATGGAGGTGCACGACAGATAGGGATAGACTTTCCTATCTTTTGTAGCTGTTATGTCTATGCTTCTTGATCAGGTACGAATGAGGCAGCTATCAGACTCAGAAGGCTTAGTCCTGCGGGAGAGTGTGTTAGGAGAGGAACCTCTTCCTAGATGGATAGTGGGAGAGGATGAGATATTGCGTTTCTAGGGATGCATATGGGTGCCAGCAGACATACGTGATGAGCTGATTCGGGATTTTCATTCCTCAGTTTGGCAGTTCACCCTGGCGTCATCGAGATGTATCAGGATCTTCATCGCCAATACTGGTGGCCAGGTATGAAGAGAGATGTTGTTGGTCTCGTCTTTAGGTGTTCTACTTGTCAGCAAGTGAAGGCGGAGCATCAGTGACAAGTAGGCCTTTTATAGTAGTTACCCATTCTATATTGTAAGTGGAATGATGTCATGATGGACTTCGTGACTGGTTTTCCAAGGTCACCTCGAGGGAACGATTCTATTTGGGTTGTCGTCGATAGGATTACGAAGGTTTCTCACTTATTACTGATCAAGGAGACCTTCTATGTTGATGATATGGGACGAATTTACATCCGAGAGATTGTACATCTACATGGATTTCCACACTCCATTATCTCAGACAGGGATGTGCACTTTACTTCTCTATTCTGGCAGGGAATTCAGAAGGCTTTGGGTACACAAGTACTTTTGAGTACAACATACCATCCCCAGACTGATGGCTAATCTGAGAACACGATCCAGGTTCTTGAGGGTATGCTCCAAGCTTGCATTCTAGACTTCGTAGGTTCTCGGGAAAAGCATATTCCTCTTGTTGAGTTCATCTACAACAACAGTTTCCAGGTGACTACATAGATGAAACCTTACGAGGATTTGTACGATAGGCCATGCCGATCACCCTTATGCTGGCAGGAGGTAGGAGAGACATCTTTCCTGGGACCTCATTTTGTTCAGGAGACCTCAGAGGAGATAGAATCGATTCCGAAGAGGATGACTACAACATAGTCTCGACAGAAGTCTTATGCTGATTAGTAGAGACAACCTCTGGAGTTTGAGGTCAGGGATCAGGTTTTCCTGCATGTCGCACTGAGGTTGGGACACAAGAGGATTCAGAGACAGGGTAAACTTTCACCACTTTACATTGGGCCGTTTGAGGTATTGGAGAGAGTTGGGCTGGTTGCTTATCAGTTGCAGTTACCTCAGATGTACCGAGCCATGCAAGACGTATTCTACGTCTCTCAGCTCTGAATTTACTTTTCAGACCCATCTCATGTCTTTCAACCCAAGGAGGTTGAGCTCGAAGCAGATGCATCGTTTGACGAGCATAATATCCAGATTTTCGATTGTAGTATGAAGGTTCTCTATTGGTGATCTATTCCTCTAGTACGGGTGCTATGGCAGCACAAGCGAGTATAGGATGAGACCTGGGAAAGGGAGGCTGATGTACGATCACAGTGGCTGGAGCTGTTTGCGGTTTCTTCTTCTCTGCCTCATTAGGGAAATTCGGGGACAAATTTATTTAAGTGGGGAAGTTTGTAAGAACCCATATCTTTGTTTTCGGGTATGTTTTTATCTTCCTAGAGTTTTTGAGAAAAGAGGGATTTCTGGAAATTTTTGAAGTACACGCCATATACTCCCATGCCATGCCAGGCCGTGTGCTAGCCGTGTCCGAGCCACACACACTGTGTGTATAGGCGATGTGGCTGTCGCTTAAAGCGGAGTGTAAAAAAACATAGTACACGCTGTGTACCTACTACTACTAAAATGGGAAAGGGAAGCACCCACTTATATCAGTGCTAAGAAAAACCGCTGATAAAGGTTACCCTATATCAGCGCTAAAATTTTAGCACTGATAAAGGAGTTCTTTATCAGCGCTTTTCTAGCACTGATATATACTCTCTTTATCAGCGCTTTTATAGGGCTGATAATGAGACCATATTTTAGCACTAGAAAAGTGCTCATAAAGAACTCCTTTATCAGCGCTAAAATTTTAGCACTGATACAGGGTAACCTTTATCAGCGCTAAAATAACGCTGATAAAAAGATCCTTTATTAGAACTAGAAAGGTTCTGATAAAGACTCCCTATATCTGCGGTAAAATTTTAGCACTGATACAGTAAAGATTTATCAGCGCTAAAATGTTAGCGCTGATAAAGGTAGTCTTTATCAGCATTTTTTTAGCACTGATAAAACCTTAGTTCATTTTTTTATAATGTTGGTCGCACAGTTCCCTCGTTTTATCGTGACCTAAAGCTCTCGTAGTACTAGAACTCTATGACTCCCCTCTGCAGCCCGCTGAGATCACGTTTCCGGACCTCTGCCGCCCTCGCTACTCGTTGCAGGACCTCCGCCGTCCGCTGAGTTTGCAATGCCGGACCTCTACCGCCCTCGAGCTTCAGTTTTCCGGACCTCCGTCGCCCGCAACGCTTTCAAGATTCGGTTCGTAGGACCTCCTTTAAGGCATGTTTTACAAATCTTTTTTCAATATTGTTCTCCTCTCCCATTTTTATATCATTTTTTAACATGCTTTTTTATTCTATGGGTGAGTATTATGGATTGACCGATTGAAGAAAATGGACCATAATTGATGAAAAATGATGTAAAGGGGATGATTCACATGTGTTTACTAATTTTCATTATATTTCTCAAGAACATGGTTCTTTTTTCTTTTATTGATGAAAATCAGCATTGTTTTTTGGTGGGGTTGTTTGAGAAGTTTTTTATTAGTTTGGTTGTGATAGATTCCATTGGGGGAAAATGTGAGATGGTTGAAAAAACCCTATACCACATAGAGTCATATTTTTTGTGAATCCAAAAATACACTTATTAGGCTATATTCCCTTTTAGTTAGACAAAAAATGTCTTATCACACATATTTACCATACTAACTTTCACTTGGTATCATTCGAAAAACCATCTATACAACTTGATGTTAAACTATATCAATTATTTATTATTAGAAGTACATTGCACATGGTTGTGATAAATACCCTCAGTGCATTCACTAACCCATGACACATTGGAGGATGGTTTTAGGGGGTCACTAGACTATAATCTACTAACCAATAGAGGGTTCTAAATGGGTATAGGCCATGAAATAGTTTTATCAAAGAATTTTATTAGGAGATATGATGGGGTTTGTTGTTAGGAACATTTGAGGATTTCAATGGTTTGTTTTAGAAAGTATTTCATTTGAATTCATTGGTATGTTTTGGGTGTACCTTTCCTTAGGGTTCAAATTATGCTCTTTGTGGTTCTTCATGGTTAGTGGTTGTAGTCTCTTATTTGGGTGAAGGGATGTGTTCTTAGTATATTTCCATCATATGATGTTCGTCATAGTTAGTGGTTGCAGTATTTTATTTGGAGATGTATGATGTTCTTGGTGAGGGCCACTATCTAGCTAGTGGTGTCGTTGTATATGAGAAAGCATCGATGTAGTTGGAGATGTATGATGTTCTTCATTTGAGCAGACTCATTCAGATTACAAGTGGGTGTTTCTATACTATATCTTCTTTTTTGGATTCATGTGTTTCATGAATTCATATTTTATCCATTTGAAGTTGGTTAGAAATGTTTTGATCATTTTGAAGCACAAAATAACCCTATTAATGAAAATAATATATGGAATGGATGGTATCTTGATGAGAATTAACCTTTTTCATTGAAATAAATTAGGTTTCCTTCTATCCAACATGAAAGACACTAACCTATTCTCAAATACCTTGTTTTTACATTTTGTTTGGGGTATTTTGATTCACTCCCCCTTTTGGTTTCCATTTCTTCTTGGCATGATCATCAGGAAGGGTTTCACTTCCACCAGTAGTGAGTATTTAGGCATGATGAATAAATACTAATGGTTCGGCTCTATTAATCTCCAGTTTTTAAAAGGAATTGGTTCTCTTCTACTATATTTGGAATTCTCGTTTTGTGTAGTTGAACCATAAATACTAATATTTGAGATTAAAATTGGATGGAGATGAATAAATATTGGAAGGATGCTAATCATTTAACAATAGAGTATGAGAACGGAGTGAAAGAGTTCATCAAGTTTTCAAAGGATCACACAAAGGATCCTTCTCAAATCCTTTGTCCGTGTTTACGTTGTTGTTATTATAGAATACTTACTCCAGAAGAGTTGGAAGAACATTTGATATGTCACAGAATAGATCGGAGTTATTAATGTTGGAATAAACATGGAGAAAAAGCGAATGTAGCTACTGGTAGGGATAAAACTACGTTTTATGGATCGTCAGATATGAATACAAATATGGATAATGAAGAAGACCGTATGGAGGATGTGATTACATATGTCAATGATGATGAAGATAATATTGAGGAAATGAAAAATACAATTCAAGATGAACTTTGTGATTTCCCAAAATTGTTTGAGAAGTTAAAGAGTTGTGCAAAGATGCCATTGTATGTTGCTTGCACTAGGTATACAACATTGTCAGCTGTACTGAAGTTGTATAAATTGAAAGCAGGCAACAGATGGAGTGATGTCAGTTTTACGGAACTACTTTCTCTCTTGAATGACATGCTCCTAGAAGATAAAGAGGTCCCAAGCCTCTGTCCGTGCTCTAAATCAACTGTCGCCGATTATGTTGGAACCGCATCGGTGAGTTCTTCCTTCTCCTAGAGCCTTGTTTTCCAATTTGTCCTCTTTCTCAAGATATCATTGGTTGAATGTTTTTGAGGTTTTCTCAGATCCTCGATGTTATAAGGAGAATTAGTCATCGTGGTTCATGTATATCATTCTATTAGCATTGAGGTAGGTGGTTTGTGCCTTTCTGTAGAAAGTCTATGAATATTTTCTGCAAATTCCACCAATACCCTTGAACAGGGTATTCTGTGTTTCTTGTTTTTCCCTTGTTGTTGCCTGCTATGCTTGATTGCTTGAGTAGAAGTAATTTTTTGTGAATAGGGTAAATTTTATTATGCTCTGGATGTTTTTCCATGCTTGTTTTCCTTGTTTGGCATTTTTCTAGTTTCCCTATCTAGTTGTAGGATAATGGAACTGTTGTACTGTTAAGATGTTGTGCCTTAGAATGTTATCCAAGTAGTTCATGAGGATTACTTGGGGTGATACGCGCGCTATGCATGTTTTTTTACACAGGTCTGAGAGAACCTAGTATAGTGGACCATAGAGATAATGGACGTAAGGGCATCTCCTAAGTGTCTTTAATTAATGATGCGAGACCACATGGGGAATTGAAAATGAGTGCTTCCTGAAAGAGTCTATAGTTCCTCGACGCGGGACACAGGGGGAATGATACGTTGAGTGCTTCCCCAGAGAGCCTTTAGTACGATACGAGACTATAGGGGGAATTGACGGTGAGTGCTTCCTCCGAGAGTCTATTCCCTAGCTGAACCAGATGGGCGAGACTGTGTGTGCTTCCCAGAGGGTTACTAGTACAGTAGGTTGAACCTTAGGTGTTAGACTGTGAGAACTACCCATAGGTTACCTTTTTGTTCAACTTACTTGAGTGGATGTTTCTTGTTAGTATATTATATACAAGAAATGGGATTGTTTCTACTATGTATTACCCCGATTACTGCTTACTATTTGCTGCATACTGTACCATACCTGCCATATATTCAATGACTATTAGGCATAGATCTTTGGGTGGTTGCCTACTGGGACCTTGTCTCACACCCTATTTGGTCCATGATTTTGGGCCCAAACAGATTATATTGTTCCAGGTATAGATAAGGGAAAGCTCCCTTCTACTTCAGGTACTTGACTTGCTGCGGAGATGGAGAGCATGGGACCAAGCTGTGGCTTGCGATGCTAAGGAGTTTACCTATTTTCTTTTGCGCTTTGGTTTAGTATTGTATTTATCATTATGAATTTTTTGGGTACATTCCTAGACATATGTATCATGCATCATTTTATATACATGTGTGTGTGCTCCAGGTTTTTACTGTTAGTCTTCTGCTGTTTATCATTTACTCTTTCTTGGATGGTCACAGTTTCTGCTGCTATCTATTTGTTTCTTTTCCACTGTGTACTCTGCTAATGAGGGCATAGTTTCCCCACTATCACATCCAAGGCCCCCGCTACTAGTCATAAAGCTCTGGCATATGGGAAAATGCGCTTGAGGCCATGTGACCAACCAGGCACAGGGGGCCTCTTGGTGGCTTCCAGAATCGGGATGTTACAAAGTGGTATCAGAGGGTTATTTTCACTTGTTTTACTGTTTGGAGACTTTATCCAGGGATATGATAGATTTGGTACTTGGAATTAAGTTGTTCTCGGGATTAGCTAAACTGTGTACAAGGAAAGGCCAATCTACATTGCTTATTACAGTTTTCTGGTTTTTCTATGTTACAGTTGATCAGATTTCACCTATAATGATTCAAAATCCTTGTTATGTAATTGTTGTTGTTATTGTGGTTCTATTTCTGTCGCAACCTGATGAGATGTGGGTATTCCATCACATGCATAATATAGGCACTTGTTAGAAATCACAAGCCATGCATTCTTTCAATGCCATCTAGGGTGCATTAGCAATTACATGTTGTTGTGATAAACGTTGTGTAGATTATGCTTGTTGTTGTGATAGATGTTTTGATAGAATAATTGCAGTTTGATAGAGAGTTTGTTTGTATTTTACCTTTCTTAAATGAATGCCCAATTTTGGTTCTTGAGGTGTTATGGTCCCTCATGAATCGGAACTTGGTGGATCATTAACTTGTTTCCCTTATATATGATATATAGGAGATGCCAATATTTGATTCACAGGGAGTATGGGCCCTCATGGATCAGAATTTGGAACCTTCATGCTTGTTTTTCAGTGTTTTTCTGGGATTCGGTGTAGTTTTAGAGCTACTTCCCTGAAAAACCCAAAATACATGACGTGTACTTATATATACACACCGTGTAGTTTTCAAACCATGTCACTGACTGTGTGTGCAGAAACACCGGTTGTGAAAAAATCTCCAGGAACACTCCGTGTATGGTAGATATATGCCGTGAAGTAGTGAGCTGCGTACCCGGACCTTTCACTAACAACATGGGTCGGGGAAGCTCGTGTCATGCACATAGTGTTCTGTATGAACACGCTGTGTATCCTTGTTTTCAGTACCTGGCCATGTCGTGGACAACAAGGGTCTAGAAAAATCATCAAGTACATGCTGTGTTTGTTCGGAACACGCCGGGTAGTCTCAGTCGTGTAATCAGCCGTGTAACTAACAACACTGGTCATTGAAACCTTGTCTACTACACGCCGTTTCCACAAGGAACATGCCATGTAGTCTCAGTTTAAGAAGCCTGTGTGGGTTAGCCATGCAAGGAGACTCAGGCAGGGGAATAAAGTTAAGTACACACCGTGTAGAGTTTAAACATGCCGTGTAGTCATGTTTTTTAAATATTGAGTGTTTCCTTCTCCTGTTTCTGGTTTGTACTCCTTTTTTCTCTATCCTTGTTTTCCTAATCTAAGGTATGATTTTGATCTTTCAAATATATGCCTCTGAGACGTATTCTAGTTGTACGTCAGTTGCAGGATAGTGATCAGATGCCAGATATGGCTGATCAAGGACTTCCTACTGATCCTCCAGTCGTACCAGCCTTGGCACCGACTATCGTACTAGTTGCGGGCGCTAATGCACAGTTCAGATAAGGCTTTATGAGGATGATTCAGACCTTTCAGGGAGCATCAAATCCTGTCATGACTATGTCAGACTTGATGTGGGTTTTCTAGCAGCAACAACCTCCTACTTTCTCGAGGGAAGGAGGACCACAGGCTGTAGAGTCATGGCTGGAAGCCATGCTAACTATCTTTGAGCATCTGGAAATGCCTCCAGAGAGGCGGGTAAAGCTCTCTACCTATATACTATGAGAATCCGCCAAGAGGTGGTAGGACATAATCCCACAGGTAGGTCATCAGCAGGTTATGTCTTGGGAGGAGTTCCGCACGTGTTTTATGAATACTTCTACCTAGAGACCCTAAGGGCCAATCAAGCCCAGGAGTCCACGAGTCTAGAGTAGGGTACTCTTTCTGTTATGGTGTATTCCTCTAGTTTCACAGAGCTACAACATTTCACACCCCTACGGGGTGGAGATGGGATGTTATTACCAAGGAAGTTTGAGGATGGTCTCAGGTGGGAGATCCGATCGCAGGGGAATCTATTCCAATTGACTTCCATCACTTCCATCGTTAACTAGGCGCTGATTGCGAAGCGTAATCTGAGAGAATCTGAAGCTACGAGCCAGGGCGGTTCTTCTTCCAAAGATACTGTTCTTCCATTTGACAACAGAAATCATCGTAGGGAGTCTATGCGTGGTGATTCGAGGAGGCGAGATTCGTCTTCAGGTAGCCAGGTCATATGATAATAGTGTGGAAGGGCAGGGCACACGAGGCCGCAGTGCCAGAGGGACCCAGTGGAGCACCGATCTTGCGACAAGATGGGTCACCATCAGTTTTCCTGCCAGGTTTTCTCACCTGTAGGTGGTGACAGGGGTTCTTCCATGACTCCTCATTCAGGATCAGAACCACCAGTTTCTCACCAGTCGGGAAACTGGAGCTCTTCTGGCCGTTCGGGCCGAGGCTGTGGCGGTCAGTCACCATCCATTCATCATCAGTAGGGAGGATCATGTAAGAGTGGTCAGACAGGGACACAAGGCCACTAGGTAGGCCAGACTTTTGTGGTGGAGCATGCCTATTAGGAGTAGGATCGAAGACCTTCTAGATTTCGAGGTACGATCTTAGTAGCCTCAGTTTTATCTTTTCCACTTTTTTATACTGGTGCTACACATAGCTTTATCTCTACTGCTGTTGTGGAGAGCCTTTCACTCTGTATCTTTTCTTCTGCTGACTTGTTGACTCTAGACACACCTTTGGGGAAGAGGAAATCTAGTATACGTTAGTGGAGAGAGTACCCTCCCGTGGTCGCAGGGTATCGTTTCTTATGGGATCTATTTTTCCTAGAGATGGGAGGCTATGATGTCATTCTCGGGATGGACTGGTTGGTTCCCTTCCAGGCATTCGTCGACTGCTATCACCATAGGGTGAGTTTTATTTCACCATATGGTGTTCTCGAAGATCGATTTGAGGTCCGGTTATCATCAATTTCATGTTAGACCATCAGATATACCTCTAACAACCTTCAGGAGCAGGTATGGTCTCTACGAGTATACAATTATGCCGTTTGATCTCACGAATGCGCCCACAGTTTTCATGGAACTGATGAACCGAGTGTTCCATCCTTACTTGGATTCCTTAGTCTTGGTCTTCATGGATGATATCTTGGTGTACTATCACACTCAAAATGACCATGCTACCCATATTGAGATCATTCTGAGTACACTGAGAGAGCATCAGCTTTATGATAAACTCTCGAAGTGCCACTTTCAGATGGATCAAATTTGCTTCTTGGGTCACGTCATCTCAGAGGCAGGAGTATATGTGGACCTAGAGAAAGTGAGAAATATAGTTTCCTGGGAGAATCCGAAGAACGTTTTTGAGGTACAGAGTTTCCTAGGGCTGGCTGGATACTACAAACGCTTCATTCAAGACTTTTCACGCCTAGAACCACCATTGAAAGGTCTGACCAAGAATGGGGAAAAGTTCTTATGGTCATATTCTTGAGATTCATCCTTTTAGGAGCTGAAGGGAAGGTTGACGTCAGCACCGATACTAGTCTTTCAAGATCCAGGAAAGAGCTATACTGTTTATTGTGATGCTTCAGGTATTGGGATGGGCATTTTGCTTATGTAGGGAGATGGGGTCATTGCGTAAGGGTCTCAGCAGTTGAGGCCACATGAGAGGAACTACCTGATGCACGATCTGGAGTTGGAAGCTGTCATTTATATCTTGTGCTGTTGGAGATATTATCTTCTGGGAGAGAACTTTGTTGTTTTCAGCGACCACAAGAGTCTCAAGTACATCTTCACTCAGCATGATCAGAATCTGAGACAGCACAGGTGGATCAAATATATTCATTCTTTTGTTTTCGAGCTTGCCTATACGCCGGGAAAGGGAAACATAGTGGTAGATGCATTTAGCAAGAGAACTCTGATTCAGGCAGTTCAGGAGGACAAAAGTGTGTGGAAGCTTATGGATTTATTCCCAGAGATGCATCTAGAGGTGAACGACAGACAGGGACAGACTTCCCAATCTTATGAAGATGTTACCTCTACGCTTCTTGATCGGGTACGAATGGAGCAGCTATCAGACTCAGAAGGCTTAGTCCTGTGGGAGAGTGTGTCAGGAGAGGACCCTCTTCCTGGATGGATAGTGGGCGAGGATGAGATATTGCATTTACAGGGATCCGTATGGGTGTCAGCAGACATACGCAAGGAGCTAATGTGGGATTTTCATTCCTCAGTTTGGGCAGTTCATCCTGGAATCACCAAGATGTATCAAGATCTTAGTCGCCAATACTGGTGGCCAGGTATGAAGAGAGATGTTGCTGGACTCGTCTTGAGGTGTTCTACTTTTCAGCAGGTGAAGGTAGAGAATTAGTGACCAGAATGCCTTTTACAGTAGTTGCCCATTCCGTAGAGGGCGTGGAATGATGTCATGATGTACTTAATGACCGGATTTCCGAGGTCGCCTCAAGGGAATGATGCTGTTTGGGTGGTCTTCGACAGACTTAATAAGGTTTCTAACTTCTTACCGATCAAGGAGACCTTTAGTGTTGATGATCTGGGAAGACTATAGATCCGAGAGATTCTACGTCTACATGGAGTTACACACTCCATTGTCTCAGACAGGTATGCACGCTTTACTTCCCAGTTATGGCATGGACTTCAAAAGTCTTTGGCTACACATGTACTTTTGAGTATTGCATACCATCCCCAGACTGATGGCCAGTCTCAGTGCAGGATCTAGGTGCTTGAGGATATGCTCTAAGATTTCATTCTAGACTTTTACAGTTCTTGGGAAAAGCATATTACTCTTGTTGATTTCGCCTACAACAACAGTTTCTAGGATACTATTTAGATGGAACCTTACAAGGCTTTGTATGGTAGGCCATGCCGATCACCATTATGCTAGCTGGAGGTTGGAGAGGCAGCTTTGCTGGGACCTCATCTTATTCAGGAGACCTCATAGCAGATAGAATTGATTCGGAAGAGGATGGCTACAGCACAGTCTCAACATGAAGTTTTATGTTGATCAGTAGAGATGACCTCTAGAATTCATGGTCGGGGATCAAGTTTTCTTACGTGTCACACCGAGGTTGGGACACAAAGATTCAAAGACAGGGTAAACTTTAACCGTGGTACGTCAGACCGTTTGAGTTATTGGAGAGAGTTGGGATAGTTGCATATCGGTTGCAGTTACCTCAAAGGTACCGAGCCATGCATGGCGTCTTCCACGTCTCTCAGCTCCGACGTTACTTTTCATACCCGTCTCATGTCTTTCAGCCCGAGGAGTTTGAGCTCAAAGTGGATGCATCATTTGAGGAGCATCCTATCCGGAATGTCGATCACAGTATGAAGGTTATCCGTGGGAGATCTGTTCCTATAGTATGGGTGCTATGGAAGCACAGGATATTACAGGAAGAGACTTGGGAAAGGGAAGCTGATGTAAGATCACAGTGGCCAGAGCTGTTCGGGGTTTCTTCTTCTCCGCCTCATTAGGGAAATTTGGGGAAAAATTTATTTAAGGGGGGAAGTCTCTAAGAACCCGAATCTTTGTTTTTGGGTATGTTTTTCTCTTCCTGGAGTTTTTGAGAAAAGAGGGATTTCTGGAAATTTTTTAAGTACACACTGTGTACTTTCTGATTAGACGCCATGTACTCTCATGCAGTGCCAGGACGTGTGATGGCCATGTCCGGGCCACACACACCGTGTGTAGAGGCGATGTGGCGGCCGCGTAAAGAGGAGTACAGAAAAATAGAGTACACGCCGTGTACCCCATAAGTACACTCCATGTATTTTTTTCATTAAACGGACCAGGGTCGTGCCTGATGGATAGAACACTCTCCTTCTTCATGTTCTTCATCCGAGAGCAACCCGTACGACCGCGATTCTTCTCCTAATTCCCGAGCCTTCGTCCGTGCTCCGAATCGACCGCCTTCAATTGCATTGTAACCTTAACGGTGAGTTATTACTTCTTCTAGAGCCTTGTTTTCAAATTTCTCTTCTTTCTAAAGATATCGTTGGTTGATCGTTTTTGACGTTTTCTCAAATCCTAGATGTTCTACGGAGAATCAGTCATCGAGTTTCACATATATCGTTCTCCTAGCATCGAGGTAGGTGGTTTGTGCCTTTCTGTAGAAAGTCTGTGAACATTTTGTGCAAATTACACCAATACCCTTGAACGGGGTATTGCGTGTTTTCCTATTTTTCCCTTGTTATTGCCTTCTATTCTTGATTGCTTGAGTAGAGGTAATTGTTTGTTAATAAGGTAAATTGTATTGTGCTCTGGATGTTTTTCCAAGCTTTTTTTCTTGTTTGGCATTTTTCCAGTTGCCATGCCTAGTTGTAGGATAGTGGAACTATTGTACTGTTATGCTGTTGTGCCTTAGAATGATATCCAAGTAGTTCATGAGATTTACTTGGGGCGATACGCGCGCTATGCATGTTTGTTTTACACTTGGCTGAGAGAAACTAGTGTAATGTACCATTGGGAGAATGGATATAAGGGATTCTCCAAAGTGTCTTTAATTTACGATGAGAGACCACATGGGGAATTGATGATAAGTACTTCCTCATAGAGTCTGTAGTTTCTCGACGTGGGACACAGGGGGAATGAGACATTGAGTGCTTCCCTAGAGAGCATTTAGTACGATACGAGACTATAGGGAAAATTGACGGTGAGTGCTTCCTCAGAGAGTCTATTCCTTAGCTGAACTAGAGGGGAGAGACTTTGTCTGCTTCCTAGAGGGTTTCTAGTACTGTAGGTTGAACCATAGGGGTTAGACTGTGAGAACTACCCAGAGGTTACCTTTTTGTTCTACTTTCTTGAGTGACTGTTTCTTGTTTGTAGATTATATTCAAGAAACTGGATTGTTACTACTATGTATTACCCTGATTACTGCTTACTGTTTGCTGATTACTATACCTTACCTTCCATATATTCACTGATTTCTAGGCACAAATAGTTGGGTGGTTTCCTACTGGGACATTGTCTCACACCCTATTTGGGACATGCTTTTGGGCCCAAACAGATTATATTGTTGCAGGTATAGGTAAGGGCAAGCACCCTTCTACTTTAGGTAATTGACTTGCTACGGAGTTGGAGAGCATGGGACTAAGCTGTGGCTTGCGATGCTGAGGAGTTTACCTGTTTTCTTTTTCACTTTGGTTTAGTATTGTATTTAGCATTGTGACTTTTTTGGATTCTTTTCTAGACATATGTATCATGCATCATTTTATATACATGTGTGTGTGATCCAGTTGTTTACTATTAGTCTTCTGCTGTTTATCATTTACTCTTGTATGGATGGTTACAGTTTCTGCTACTATCTATTTGTTTCTTTTCTGCTATGTACTCTTCCAATGATAGCATAGTTTCCCCACTATCACATTCAAGGCCCTCACTTCTAGTCGGCAGCCTCTGGTGTTTTGGGAAATACGCTTGAGGCCATGTTACCATTCGGGTAAGGGGCACATCTGGGTGGCTTTCGAAACCGGGACGTTACAAATATATATTTAAAACTCTTATGATTATTAAATATCTCACACTTCTCCCCATAGAGATAATGTTTCTATGTTTTCAATGCAAATATCACAGCCTCAAACTTTAGATCATGCGTGCGATAGTTTTTCTAATGGATTTAATGCTACCTTAATTCATAGGATATCACTTTATCATTTTACATGAGAAAATATCCTAATCCATTCTTTGAAGCATCACTGTACACCAAAAATAGTTCTCCACTTATTGGGAGTGTGAGTACTGGTGTAGTGATAAACCACTTTTTTAGCTCCTTAAATATTTCCTCACATTCTTGAGTCTGGAAGAACTTCACTCCCTTCCATGTCATCTTGGTCATTGGGGTTGAAAATCAAGATAAGTTCTTCCAAAATATTCATTAATACCTAGATAGACATTGAAAACTGTGGATATATATTATAAATATTGGCCTAGTCTAATCTTCAATTGCCTTTGTCTTGGAAGGGTCCATAGATATTCCTTTTATAGTGATAATATGCCCCAATAATGACACTTCTTTCATCCAGAACTCATATTTATTTTACATTACATAAATTTTCTCCCTTCATAAATTCATCATCATAGTATTAAAATACTCCTTAGGTTCCACAATGCTCTTGGAGTAGAATATAATATCATCGATAAATACTACCCCAAATTTGTTGACGTAATATCTAAGACTCTATTCATTATATATATGAAAATTTCTAGAGAATTAATGAGTCCAAAGGGAATCTTTATGAACTCATAGATTCCATAAATTGTTCTAAAGGTATTCTTGGAAATATCCCCCTTCCCCACCATTAATTGGAGGTATCTTGAACAAATATATAACTTAGAGAAATAATTGGCCCCACATAGATGATTGAACAAGTCATATATCCAAAGAAGGGGATACTTGTTCTTTATTTTGATTTTATTGGGATCATGATAATCAATACAGAGTCGCATTTATCCATCCTTCTTCTTAAGAAAGAGGATTGGTAAACCCTACGGTGAAGCACTCGGGCATTTAGAACCCTTCTACAGATTCTTCTATAACTGCTTCTTTAGCTATTACAACTCTGTGATATCCATTATATAAGGTGTATTCGATATAAGTATAGATCCAAGAATAAGTTCAATTGAGAAATAAACCTCTCTATTAGGAGTAATACTAGACAATTATTTATGGAATTAATCATTGTAATCCCTCACGATGGAAATATCATCGAGATGTATCATGTCTTTTGTCTTAATCATTTGAGGAAGATATGCCTGGTCAAAAGGAAAAATTATCCACACTTGATACAATGAATTTGAAGGATATTAATCTTCATCCATACACTTATATAGGATTGGAGGATACTCTATGATGTAAATAACAATACCCTTTTCCCAAACAATTAATGTTGTATTTGTATAAACATATCCAATCTATGCCCAAAATAGCATCAAAATCCACTATTGGAAGTATGACAAGATTCTATGGGAGATTCAGTACATAAAAGTTAACTAGAGAATAGTTATATACTTTGGATGCAATAATTTCCCCATTTTTTGTTCTAATAGATAACTCAATCTCCAAATTCTGAGGAGGTGTTTGAATGTTTCTACTAAAATTTCATGATATGAAAGAATGCATAGCAGTATAATCAAATAGTATGTCCACAATTATTGAATGAATAACTAGTGTACCTATCACCACATTGTTTTTAGTCTCTACCTCAGTACTAGTGATATCATAAGCCCTTCCTTGTTTCCTTGGAGTTTGTTGTTCATTGCCTCCTAAAACCCATGGCTTAGGGAATTTTTTTAAATAATTACCATATTCAATGTACTTGAAACACTACATTACTGGCTAAGAGTTGATATTTACCTTCTTTTATTCTTCCACATTAGTTGGATTCTTCATAACCATTCTATTGTTTTTAGCTAGATTTCCCATTCTTCAACATTTGAATAAATTTATATTTCCATTTATACTGTTCCTAGTATTCTTCTTCCCACAATTTTGACATGTGGGATGTTTGATCTTCTTTCCATTATGAGAGTTATTTTTTGAACCACCCATATTATACTCTATTTTCATCTTTTTTTCACAAGGCCCACAAGACCATTGAGAGTCTCCAATATTCATTTCAACCTTGAGGCTACGACAGATAATCTCATCATAACTGTCGAAGTCTTGAATCATGAACACTTTTCATAGACTCTTCTTTAGTCTGATAAATAAGAGACCCCCCTTGATTTTTGTGTTCATGAAAAAGCCAGACCCATATCTTGAAAGCCTTGTGAAGTTTAATTCATATTCCCCTATAGACTCATCTTCCTTCTACATAAGTTTGAATAACTCTCATTCCATCTTGAGATGTAGGGTTTTGTTAAAATATTTATTAAAAAACATTTTCTTGAATTTCTCCCAATACATGGAATACATTACCTTATGGGAAGTTGTATTCTTGACCAGTTTCCACCATTGATCAACTTCCCCATCAAAATGATAGACAACTAGCATGAATCTCTCTTCTTTTGATCACTGGAGGACATAAAATATCTTTTTAATGGAGTTAATCCATTGTTACATGAGGAGGGGATAATATTATCCACTAAACATGGGATACCTTTTCCACACGAAGGATTCTATATGAACCTTCTATTTCCTTGTAGGAGGAGTGAATTCCACATGATTCAAGTTATTATTCATAACTTGAACTAGCTGAGAAAGTACTTTGATAATGTTTTGAGCACCCATTCCCATAATATCAGGCACATCATTATGAAAATCGTCACATTTCCTATCACATTTATTGGAACATGTTCTTATATTTCCCTCCATTAAATAAGAGAGAGAACACATAATTATGGGGATTGAATACTTTTCTAATAAGTCTAAAAAGGAAACTTTAAACATAAAAGGATTAACTCTTAAAAGAAAATTATATCCTAACTTATGATTCTCTAGGTTTCAATCTAGGTTATCCATGATCTGTTTCCAAATATATATTCTTATGGACTTCCTTTTTTTCTTCCCTTAATAATGTTTCATACTAAGCTTGTTAATTAACCAAAGAATATCCCTCAGGAGTGTCAAAAAAGGAGTGAAATATGGCCGGTTGTCTTTCAGCCGTTCCCATTCGATCCTAGATCAAAGTGGTGTTTTTGGGTTTTACCCCAAGATATATCTGTGCTAGAGCCACATCCACTTGTTTTATCCATATAGGGATTAATTTTCTTTATAAACCGCTTACTCTATACTTAAAAAAATTTAGGTATGTTTTATTATACTTAGTCTCATCCCTAAGGTTCTTACTAAAGTGCTCTATTCATAATCTACAAAAATAACTAGAGCTTAAAATGATACCAACTATAGAGACCCCCACCTTTTACACATATCATTACATGATTTTAAGCATAATAGAACCCCATATTACAAGCCAGGGATTTTAATGTGTAGTGTCTTGGAATATTAGGTACTTAACATAAAAACATTGGACTAAATAAAACATTTCTTTATTTAATATTAATAAAGAGATCCTAACATCAATTATTCTCATACATATTCATAGGATAACCTGGCGATAAAACGTACAATGGGATGAGATAAAAATCATCATAAGGGAATAAACATAAGAATAAAGCTTTAACACATGTGTTAAAAGGGATGGAACATATGGAATCATAACATATAAACATGGGATCATATAAGAATGGAGTCATATTAATGTGTAAGAAACATAAAAAATGAATTTATAATGAGTCAAGGCTCATAGGACATACAAGATCATAAGTTGAGGTTAACCACCAAGATCGTTGCACATGCTAGCACGGGCCAAGGATAATTGCCAAGACCGTTGCAAATAACGTCCCATGAGACTAAACATTACCAAATGAATTAGAGTGATATATAGGTGCATCCATCATAACATGTTCATGAATATGATTTCCACATATATAATCATACATAATCAATCATACATAAACATAAGGGTTACCCGTGGAAAGAATTGGATATCATATTCATGTCATAATGCATAAAAAATGGGCTTATCATAAAAGTGTCTAAGAAGGAATGAAATTAGTTCATTAATGGACATTCGTAAGGTATAATAGGCATATATAATGATATGGTATGCAAATTTTATGTGATAACATGCAAAAATAGAATTTAATAAACTTTAAAATTACAACATTTTAGTGTAGTTTAAGGAAAATATCAAAGATCACTTAAAATAGAAAATAGAATAATATTTTTTATTAAAAAAGAAGTGAACAAAGAATGTTTTAATAATAAAAATAGTTTTTTTTATAAAATTAATTGTGTATTAAAATAGATTATAGATTTCACTTGAAATTGGGTAAGAATTTGAGAAGTTCCCTTAAACAAGTTTTCTTATCAGGATGTATTCCGAAGAGAAACATCTAAAAACATGTATATCCCCAAAAGAAAATGATGAATGGACCTTGATACATGAGTTTAGAGCATCTAAAAAACATTTATAATATTTTATTGAAAATATAATATAACTTCATGTGGGTAAAAAGAAGATAGAGCAACCTGAAGAAATAATGGAGGTTCGGGAAGAATCCCTTACCTTAAGTCTGATGATTTCTATAACTTGATCTTAATGCCCTAGAGAACCAAATTAAATTTATTAATTAATATTTACAGAATCTCTTCTTTATGTAATTTATTTATAATAACCTTATTAATTTCATTCATGACCATTTTGATGGGTTAATATGTTCAATTTCATTGTTTAGGAGCGTTTGTTTCCTTGGTTTTCATGATTGCTTTACTTATGTACATGTAAGGACAAACATTTAAGATGATAATGGTTGACCAGAAATGATGTTTTATTTTATTAGGTAAATCAATAATATTTCGTTGTTATGAAGTTCATTTGGTTATTTTAAGTGAAGATGAATCAGTATTAAAATCCTTCATGATAACCGTTTTTGTTAATTGGCAGTTTTTTATCCCATCAAACAAATTTTGCTTTATAAATTAATATCATGTCTAAAAAAAGATTTCATAACCTTAAGTAAGTTATAATACATATATTATAGTCTTTTTCAACTGTAAAAATGGTTTCATGACCATAAATAAAGATGATACTTGAAACTGAGAACCCACCATCACTGAATGTGATAAATTAACATAACTCGAACGGTGTTTTCATTTCCAGTATAAAAGGAGGAGTAGTGAGAGATGATGATGAATTATTACATTATCAAAAAAAAATAGTACATGTAAAATACTGGATTTATATTAAGATTTTGATTAAATTATATAAGGAAAAAAGAAGAAAGAAAGGTACTTGAATGAAAATAAAAGAAACAAAAAGAGGAATTTACCTCTTGAATATATCTTTCTAGAGAACAACTTTTATGGAAAGGATTTGGTCATTTGAAGAGACCAATAACTACTGGATGTGGGATAGGGGATTTGGGAGAGGTTTTATCAGAATTTTGAATAGGAAAAGAGCTTGAGAGGTGTGAAGATAAGAGGTAAAGAGGGGTGGTGTTTATAGTGGAGGAAATACAAGATTTCCCATTATTTTAATCATTAATTTAATATTTTTTCTCAAGATTATGAATATTCTTGATTATTGTGACTAAAAATAGTAAATAGAGCATGTGAGTTTGAACCAATTTCCATTTACATCATCCATGACTCAATCATGATGCAGAAATTTATTTATTTACCATTTATCCGAAATTACATATTTTACTATTCACAAAAATTCTAGTTTTTTAGAAAAATCGTAAAATTTCAACCCAACCATTTTTCAATGTGTAATATTAAAAAAATGTACTTAATTTTATGAAAGTAGTTTTCTAAATATTTAAAATTTATTTTTTAATTAAAATCATAATTTACATGAAAAATACAAATTTTAATATTAAAACTCATTTTCTAACACCCTGAAAAATTAATTAAGGCCTCTTAAAATTAACTTATAATAAAAATTCATCAAAATAATTATTAATTAATACATTTTATGAAAATAAATTTTCTTTTAAATTATTAAATTAATCCTAAAATTGTAATTAAATATACATGACATTCAAAAATACCAATACTTAATTAATAATTTTTAAAATATTTACTTACTTATACTGTTATATAATTATATCAAATTTTCACTCATAAAATGGATAAATTTTATTTATACATTCATTAGTGATGTTACTATTCAATTTTATTGTCTAATATTCATAAGGGTCACATTATTATTCTAAATGTTAAGTTACTATTTCATCAGTATACATTCATTTACTTCTAGATATACCTTTGTTTCACTCATTATTTATTTATATGGTTTCCATTGTGTTCTATATATAATATTATATGATTATTCTATAAGACATAATTCTAAGAAAATAATTTCATTGATAAAACATTGGGTCATTACGTCAAATATGTTATCTTTTATTTCATTTTGTTAACATTTTTTCTCATCTTAAAGTTTATATATTTATATAATTTTTGACATGAATACTTTAAAGTTAAAGAGATACTATAAAGGGAAAAAATTCAAAGTGTCATGACTTCAGATACGTATTCAATTAGTTGTGATATATTGTCAACAAACTCAAATTTTTTATTGGAAGTATATGAGATTCTAATTAATGATGTTGTTTGTGGGTGTTCAATGACTATAGAGATTTTGAAAAATAATATCATGGATCCTACAGCTAAGGATTAATTGGGAATCAACACAATGAAATTTTTTCCATGTACTTGATTAAGAAATTTTTTTATAATTTTAATTTATTGAAAATTTATAATTATTTCTATTTTGTGTTGGGTATTTATATAAAATTTGTAGAGAGCATTACTAGATATATTTATATGAATTTATAGACCTAGAGTTTATTTTTCCAATAGATTTGACAACGACTGATGTAGAAAGAACAATTTATATAGCTTAAATATTTCAGATGAATGTCATTATTTAGTGTTGGATGTTTCCATATCTTCTTGATCATGGAAGTTTTTTTCTCACAATGTGTTATATATAACCTAACATATTAAAAAATTATATTAAATTTTCTTATATCTCAGTGGTAATTGGAAGTTGAGTGTTTTTTTACAAAATATAGGACATTGTACTAGATATTCTCTATCTATGGTGAAGTGATAGAAAATTTTTAGAATGTATTGAACATGTATGTATTATTATTTTAACACCTTTTTATATTATAGTGAATAAAATTTATTTTATTCATATTATTTTCAAATAGGGAATGGAATTTATTTAGAGATATGACAAGAAAGAAGAGGTCCAAGATAAACTTTTTACAAGCTAAGATGAATTTTCATTTACAATTACTAAATTTTGGATATATTACTTAAAAATGTTATTTTGAATTAAAATATCTTCGAAATTGTGTCATAAAAAAGGTGTTATAGAATTTGGATATTATTTTTTAAGATTTATGTATGATATAATTTCATCTGGGACAATTAAATAGTTTTATATGGTTAGATTTATTTATAAATCATTCCTTAATATTTCATATTTTTTATTGAAAATTAATGTTAAATGATTTCATTATTATTTTTTATTTTTTTATTACACATGACCATATAGTACATAGGAGTTGAGACATTTAAAAATTGAATGGGATAATAATTTTATAGGTTTTATTTATTTTTATTTTATTTTTTATTTACATTATAAATTTCAAAGCTCAATTATAAGTGTCTTTTACTAGTTTTCTACTACTTTTTTTTTCCATTCGGTTTCCTTTTTTTACTATGGTAGAGTATGAATCAATATTCAACTTTTTAATTTTTTTTGTTTTCCACATCAATTTAAAAAAATAAGTGACATGATAATTTGTTTTTCACATCAATTATTGGATAAACGATCTGAAAAAATGTGGTAATTTGTTTTTTACATCGATCATCAAATAACTAACATGAAAATGAGTTTTCAATTCATTTATCTGATTAATGGTGAGAAAAAATGATAATAAATATTAATTCACAACGTCAGTTTTACTTAACTAATGTTAAAATGTAATTTACAATGTTGCCTCTAATAAATTTTCTTAACAACTTATGTGGAATGAAAATAAAACCAACATGAAAAATAATATTTCCACTAGTGCATGCTCCATGAATTGTGGAACATTACTATGGTAATTTTTGTGATAGCATGGAATAACTAAGAACCTTTCATCAAAGTAAAAACTTCTTGAGAAGAAGTCTGAATCACTTATAAACATCCAACACTTGATAGTAAAAACATAATTTTTCCCCATCATACATATATATTCTAGATATATAAAATATGTTTAAAAATATTGTTTTTATCATTTCGAGGTTCTAATTATTGCGGAGAGTTGATATGAACTATTAATGCAATAGATACTTGAAGGACATAATCAAATTATTATTATGCCAAATAACACTCATCACATGATAAGATATTTGTTAATATTCAATTACTTGAATATAATTATAATTGGAAGTACCATTTCAGTTTGTTCTAGGATAACTAATCTAACAATATCCCATGATCTAATTCTACATATTATAATTCTCCCATCTAGTATTTTCCATGTGTCGACTAACTAATCCCACTTCATGTGCGATCTATAGGCTGATACAAACAGAAAAGAAAAAAAATACTCCCCCTATTAATGTATATGGTTCCCTAGTTATATCCACCCTCTCTTATACTTTAATAGGACTCATAATAGATGATAACATGAAATTAATAGGATTGTGGGTAGAAATTTTGTTATAGTCTTGTATATTGAATCATTTCACGGTATTTTTCAAGTAAATATTTCTTGAAATACAAACATATCTGTTAATTTTTCATTGAAAAATTTCATTTCAAAAATAATTTTTACAGGTACCAAATCCATCATGTCAAAATCCCTATTCAAATGTGTCTTCAACTTTTTAATTTTATTTTTTGGGCCCTATAACCTAAAATCCATCCACATACAACTGAATAATGATAAAATCATCTCTAATAATATAATTTAAATATAAAGAAGTATAGAAATGACTTATTTTATATCCAAGAGACATGATATAGTAATCGAATGTATTATACCATCATACTGAAATCTATTTGAGAATATATAGTGATTAATTTGATCCTAAAAAACATGTTCTCCATTCCTTTTTCTATAAAACCATATAATTAAAGTATATAAGTTTTTTTATCAAGTTCAACATGGATACATGTTATATTCACATTTAGCTTCTCCAAATGAAAATATTATATTTCACACATTTCTAAAACCACTAAAATAGTTGTGAGCCTAAAACTTAGAGAAAATATTTCATTAAATTAAATATTTTCCTTTAGAGTATAACCTTTGAATACTAACATCACATGATGTCATTCTACCTTATTACTTCTATCCTAAAATATTTTAAAGATCAATTTTTAATTAATTTTTTCCCTTTAAGTAGTGAAACAGTATCCCATGTAGTATTCATGTGTAGAACATTAAGTTCCACTTACATTACTATCATCCATGAGGATACATCTGAACTTCAAGTAACCTTTATAATTAGATAATGGTTAGGTATCCTATAAAAATAAGATGCATAATTTTTTTTCTTATTGAAATAATTTGAGTTGAATATTTGTAATATTTTCTCTAGAATTGATCACCATGGTTCAAACTATATAGGTTCTTGATTATCATTCTCTAGAAATTCTTTGGAGGAAAAATTTTCTTCATTTAATTCATCACCCACTATGATTATTATTTTTTATATAATATCTTTATCTATGTATTCATAAATATTTATTCATACATTATCTTTTATAAAAATGGAATCCCCATTGATGATAATTTTGCGGGCAGTAGGGTCCCACATATGATACCCATTTACATAATCAGTGTATACAATAAAGATACATTTCATGGATCTTAAATAAAAGTTTGATCTTTTTTATTAAATAATGGATAAAATAAACTTTTAGATGAATATAAATGATAATAGTCAGTTGTTTTACCAATCCACAACACCATTATTATCTCAAAATTATTCACCAATGAAGAAGATTTAATGATCACATAATAATTGGTATTCATTTATTTTTCCATAAATTCCTTGGGAAACTCCTATAATTTCCACATATACCACATTATATATAACATGGTCCTATTTATATTGTCTTCCACTTTATTATATTTATGGGTGTACATTATAATGTATTATCTCTTGATGCCTTATTGTTAATAGAAAATGTTAAACTCCATAGTTGTAGATTCTACATTTTTCCATCCCTAAAACACTTAATCTTATTTCCAAATTCAATATTTTGTTTTGATTTAAATATTTTAATGACTTTGAAAACATCCTCATTACTCTTTAATTGATACATACAATATTTCAAGGATAATATTGAATGAATGGTAAACATTATCATGCTCCTTCAATAGATATAACTGATGCTTGAAAAAAATTAGAGTAGATTAAATATTATATTTTTTCCCATTTTCATTTATATATCAGGCTTTAACCAATAATTATTCCCTAAAAAAACTTTCAAAAAATTAAAAAGATATCTTTTTATATCTAGGAAGTAACTATTGATTATAATGATTCTTCAAGACTTGTTTAGAAAAATGGATAATTGTCCAATTTTATAATTTTGGTAACTATTTTATTTAGGTAGTTGATGCAACCATTATATCTAACACCTTATAAGTTTCACCCTGAAGTAGGTATGAATAGTTATAGATCATTTCGTCCTTCATCACCATAAGCACACCTCTTATAATATATATTATTCCATTCTCAATATGAGTTTTTTCAACTGATGTCATCAAATTTCCCTAAATAAAATATAATCTTCATGAGTCCCCTAACATTGATTACTCCTTAGATGTTATATATCATACTATCATGGAAGTTTATTGTGATTATTCCAAATCTAATAAACTGTAATATTTTATCATTTTCTAGGTACAAAAATCCATTCAGGATTGTTTTAAATTTATTAAACCACTTGCTTTGGGATTTCATGTTCCACATTATTATTAATTTAATTATCCATACATTGTCGTGTGGTTATATATCTCCAAAAACCTTTTCTACATCATTGATTGGTATATATCATTTTTCATAATTACTCGCAACATTTCCCTTTTAATTTTTTCCCATATATTTCTGAACCAACAATTCTACATCAAGGGCCCCTTCTGACCATAATTATAACATATGACCTTCTTTTTACTCTTAGATTTTTAATTTCCATGATTATGGATTCCACTAGATCCATGCTCTATCATCCTTTCCCTAAAAAGTTACAGGGATTCCATGATGTGAAAGGTTTTCTGTATATATTCCCTGTTCTTACACCAACATTCTTCATCAATAAACATAGCTAAAATTTCATCAAATAAAATCATATCTGTCAATATATTGTTATTGATATTATTGATGATCCAATCAAATAAATTTGGAAAACTTTGGAGTATAATCTCTACACATTTAGTATCTACTATTTTGTATGCCACTACCATAAGTAAGGAAAATAGGGCGTTAAAGTGATTATGTGGTACATCATTGATGATGAATTATTCATTCAATTAGAGAATATTTTTCTCAACAAAAAATATTATTAGGCAGTGACTTGGAATTGTAAAAACTTATCATATTAATCTATATCTCATTTTCTATTATTTTTTTCTATAATTCTTGATAATATCCCCTCTTCTAATTATAGTTTAATGTTGGAAATGAAATTTCCATCTGTGCCATTAAATTTCTCCGCTTTCATGACTCGTTTTGTTTCACCAATTGACTATGGAAAAATATAATTATGAAAAACATCTTGAAATTATATTTTATATAATAAAAAATTATTTCTATAGATATTTTTGATCTAATATTTGGAATCCATAAGGGTAAAATACACACTCTGATAGAACTTGTTAGGATCAAAATATGAATAAGATGAGAGAGAAATAAAAATAACACAAGAAATTTTTATGGACCCAAAAAATGAAAATTATGAGGGGAAAAACCATGGGAAAGGTAGAATAATTTTCCTATGAATATTTGTGGGTATAAAAAAATTCTATTTCTATAAGAACATAACTTAAATGATTAATAATAACATGAAATTAAATAATAATTATCAATTATGAATAATAATTCTACCCATATGTCATAATTTATAGTCATTTGAAACATTGAAAAATAATCACTTAATTTATTAATTATTTCTTTTGCATATTATAACTCCAAATCAATTTTCTAGAAAATATAATAGTATTTATTAATCAATGAAAAGTAGAATATAATGTTAAACTAATCAAAACATCAATTTTCATCATTAGTCGCATCCCATGGTTATGGTTACATCATTGAAAAGAAGATGGAATGTGTAATAGTAATAGGTAGACCCAATTTATTATTTTTAACATATTGATAAATTTTTTATTTACATAATAAAATTATTTAAATATTGAATTTATATAAGATCATTTATTATAAATTCATATATGATATATTAAAATATACATTATATATATCATTTTTTGTTGCCGTGTGTCTTTTATCACTACAATAAATAGAACTTTTTAGTATCAATAAAAGTGACTGCCAAATGACTTCTAATAAATATTAACTTTTGGCATGTCTATAAAGAAAAACCAAAATTTTATTTGATAGTAACTAAAGGAAATCATCATATTTTTTTGAATCATATAAAAATCATCATTTGATGATCACTATTTTCTATTTTTCATATATATATATATATGATATTCATTTATTCTATTAATATAAAAAACAAAAAAAAAATTATATTAGAAAGATATAAAACATATATAGATATTAATATTTTATAAAATTTTACATATCAACTAGTCCTTTAAAAAAAATAAACAACCAACACAAAAAAATATGGTCATCTATATAAAACATGTATCTTAATTTGTAAAATATAATTGTATTTAATATTAAAGTTTTCCAAAAATAATTAAATCTTAAAAATTAAAATTAACATTTAATTTTGAAGATATGAAGTATTATAATCATAAAAATTATTTATTAATCATTAAGGGAACAACACTTGTCAAATTTTGATCAAATGTTTCTTACATATCATAAATTAATTCACAAGGGAAGTCATAAATTTTTATGAAAAGTCAATCTTGTTAGATAACTTTTGAGAATTTGATGCATTTTTTAACATATAAAATAGTATAAATTTTAAAAACACACTTTGGATCTTTCTAAACACATTATATGTAAGATAAATGTGATAATTGTTCCTAGTATTTTTAAATTTATCAATGCCCCTTGTCAATTATTTTCATAATAATCTATTCTTGTTTGATCAATTATGATCATTATAAACACGTTATTAACTTTAAAAATAATTTTAACTTTAAAAATTACATTCAATTACTATTATAATGACACAAAATAAATTTTCATGTGATTATTTCTTATATTAAAAAATTAATCAATTATATTTATTCAATTGTTTCATGAGAATTCAATTTTTTATTAATTTAGCTATCAGACCCTTGTTTTTAACTATGAAAATAATTTCAAAATTTTAAAAAGAATTTTTTTTCCATTTCAACCAAATATCTTAATATATTGATATATATTTCATTTTGAGATTTATCAATTAATTCACAATAACTTTTCGAAATTTTTACCACAATCCAAGGCGTTTTAGTTTTTTGGGTATTTTACGCACATATATGACTTAGAAAAAAGTTTAAATTTTTAAAAAACACTTTTAGTCATTCCAAACAAACTAAACTAAAACATTATATGGATCCCATTTATACAGATCAATAAATAATGCATTATCATTTTATAATTCATTAATGACAATCCAATCTCATTTTTTCAGTTTTGATCATTTGATTCAACTTTATAACCAATATTGTATTTCTAATTATAAAAAAACACTATATTTGCTATCAATTGAACCACATAATGTATATATATGATATCTATTCCTATATGTGAATAATTAATAAAATATAATATTTAAAAATTATCATGACAATATAAACTCCTTTTCTTAGTTTTGATTGTTTGACATATGCTGTTTATATATAAAAGAATATAAATTCTAAAAACACACTTTTGAAAATTTTAACCACATCACATGTCATATTTTTATGAAGTTCATACCTATATGTGAAAATTTAATTGAGGATCATTGGTCTATATTTTCATGAAAATTTGAGTCTATTAACTCAAACTTGATTATCAGACACAATTTTTTTGATGAAAAGAAGTTATAACTAAACAAATGATTTTTTTTTCATTCAAGATATATGGAATCCCATAATGACATGTGCTTAATTTCTATAATTCCCATATTAATCCACGACCCATAACTAATATTGTCTTGAAAATTCAATCTATGTTTCTCAATTTTGATCATTTAAAGCATATTTTTAACATTAAGAAGGGTTTTAATTCTAAAAAAAATTAGAAAAATCTCAAACACGTTATAAGTCCAATTTCATGTGTATAGTATTTATACAAGCAAAAATTTATTTCATAATCATTTCATAGGTTTTTATGATAAATTATTTTTTATTTCATGATTTTGATATTTTTATAGAAATTTTTAACTTATAAATGATTTTTATTTTTTTAAATGGAACATTTGTTATACATACCAAAATGAAATGCATCGAACTTGATAAAAAAAGTGGCACCTAAGTAGGTTTAAAAATAAGACATTAAGTGAACCATCCAATATGGAAGGGGTTACCAACTGGAATTGATAGTCTATAGGTTATATTGGGGCAATATACTCTCGGTACCATAATAGAAAAAATAGAAAAATAACTGAATAAAAATATTACATCAAATTAATACCAAAAAAGTAGAACTAAAATCCAAACATAAAAAAGATAAAATTATTATGATATAGAATAAATGATACAATTTCTTAGAATACACTCATACAATAGGGTTCACCCACTCGACATATTGAGCAGATAATAAATAGATAGAAAAATAAGAGACACTCAAATATAAAAGCTGAATCCCTCCTCATATCAGTCTGAAAACATCCATTTTGATACTTCATCAAGTTCACTAATGATACTTATCACCTAAAAAATAGACATAAGGTTTTTATACGCACTAAGGTGCCATGTAAGGCCTGGGGATAAAACTATATAGGGTATCACTAAATGTTTATTATATATGTTATCTTATGTAGTTTATATTTTTATGGGAAAATAATTCATGAAATTATATACAACATGTAAATAATTGTGTTAGTTTATCTAGAACTACCTCGAACACCCCGATACCTAACCTCACCTACATCAAACTATGTTGAAATAGATTCCATATTGTACCACATAACTAGAACTATGCACTATCACCTAGTGAAATTCCTATAATTGAGTATCAAACACTACTCTCTTACTCAGTAGGATCCTATACCAATCCTTGATCCTATATCCCATCTTGCATCTTGGACCAATAACTTCTCACTTGGGGGGGGGGGTCTATTCCAGTATCCTCATTCATAGAGTGGCTTCATGCAATGTAACATAGCACATTATTAACCACCACACTCTTACTCATGGTGAGGACTTACATAACATCCCAACCACTACCCTCTAACTTAGGCTAACATCCTATATCACATCTTGAACACTATTATCTCACTTAGGGTAAAGTCCTATTCCATGTATCATGTCACATTAGATAGCTCCACCCACTCACTAAAGGTGATATATCATAAATCAGTATAAGTCTCATCTTATACCACATGTCATATGTCCACCATCTAATATATGGTAAGTACCAACCACCCATCAACTGATATATCTCAGATCACATCCCCTGTCTCCACCCTATAACATAGGGTGTGGTCTTTACAGTGCTATAAAACATAGTCAAATCATAATAAAAAGAAAAAAACATGGCACATATAAACATATCCCAACCATAAATAGGCTACACTCTATCCACACCTATCTTCCACTAGAGGGTAACACATATAGCTTAATATCACCTGCCTATACTAGCCATATCATAAATATTTTTCCTATAGAACATACCTAGATTCAAAATCTCACTAAGACCCATATAAGCTATACATTACCCAATAAGGACCCAAGGAATATCTATTAATCCTTAATTCATGATTATCACTATGTTAGTACCCGACCTCACTATAAATTGTTTCATTGGACACTTGATCTTGATCCCTAACAATTTACCAAACTGATTCCAGCACTAGAATTCCTAGAATCCCACTTAGTTCTCCCATGGAATTTCCGATTCACACTATCAATGTATCACAAATATTCCCACTATTTATCCACACCCATTTCGTGTTCTCATATTTATCCCTCAAAATCAAAAACCCCCATTCCCCCACTTATAATATCCAAGTTCCACTAAGAACATCCTAAGTGGGTGACTAACCTCTTCCTTGAACTAGTAAATTTGATTTCTTAAGACCAACTGATTGTGAGGGTTTAATAGACCCATTCTCCCAACATACTCCACTCATTTAGGGAGTTCCAAAAATCCAAGTCTATCCCCATAGGATTTTCCCAATACTTTCCAAGGATTATTACTGGTATATTCCCTATGATATTCACTTAGAAACCCCTCAACTCGCTTATTATGGATACCTCGATATCCCTTTTAAGAGCCCTGAAATATTCCCAAAGAATACACATGAAATCACATAAGAACATTCATATGTATTGGTATTAAAAGTACCACCTACCTCTAAATGGAGTTTTTATCCTCAATCCGTTCTCATCATCTTCATTTCATCTTGTACAAAGATTCACAATTCTCCTAAGCCCCAACCTCACACCATATGGAAAAAGTATTAATTATAATCATTTTAAATAATTATATATTTATAATCTAATGAGTTAACATTGAAAAAAACATACTTAGCATCATTCCGTAATAGAAACCTCAAGCAATGATATAAAAAATACCCGTGCAATGATCCCAACAATAGGATAAAAAAATTAACCAATATATAAAATCAAATATATTATCAATTCCATTACAATTTAAAAGAAACCATTGAAAAATACTTTGGAAGATAAAACTCTAATGAAATAGTGAGAAATGGGTGACACTCCTACCCTTTTTAAATCTACAATACCCAACCTAGGAATTCATATCCTTCTATGGTTATTCCACCATAATTTAGTTTATTCATCACCAAAACCATATAAACAATCCATAGAAATCAAGGACGGAAAAATAAGAGTATGAGAGGAAGCAAGGAAGGGTTACCTAGCTCTGAAATAATGAAGCAACTCTAGATCAATCTCAAAAAATGGGGAAACATGATGGATCCAAGAGAGAGAAACTAAGGGGAGAGGACAATCAAATAACCTCTCCTAAGAATCAATTCAATTAAATAAGATTGTTGGATGACCGAGAAATGACTAGTTTTCCCCTACATAAAATAATTTCTAAGGAAAATATAAAAACGTGAACCCGTGTTCCATGATGCAACAATATACCATGCACTTACCCTCATGGAATGGACTCTATGGTTATGGTCATATACACCTATAGTAGCTAGGATTGATATCCCACACTCTAAAGAATCATGACATGAACCTTATAGTCGTGATGTGGTTCCCTTACACAAGAAATAACTAGAATTATCATGTCCCATCCTTCATGCATTCTCTTCCCCTCTCATGATAGAACTTAAAAATAACCATGCTCTATGTAATAGAGATTCCCATACCAAAAATAATTATGAAAAAACCCATAAAGTTACAATGTGACTATCCTACCCTGTATGATCTTTCCCAATGGCATACATAAGGGTTTTCCAAACCCGATACATATGAGGTATGCTGATGATGTAAATCCATCTTCTATGAAATGATCCTCATGTATAAAACTATTTCATTTGTGAAAATTATATTATGTAAGGGTTATCATGACATGATTCCCTCCACCTTTATGTATACCCTAAACATGTGTATATTTACTTTTTAAGAAACCTTATTCTATGTATCACAACATGGCCTCTGCAGTTTATAGTGTGATGGTCACCTGCTTAGTACTCATCACTAAATGACATTTACCCATTCATAAATGATGAGTATCATGGATTATAGATTTATAAGTCATTAAGTTTAGATGGAATTTAAAATTTTAGATTTTGAGATAATGTTTTTACTATAATGGCTTATCATGCTGTGACTGAGGAGGGTCACATCATTATGAGGTTCTAATTGAATGATGACACTGTGGACAAGGAGGTATCACAACATGGAGATAGTAGGCGATGAAATGAAAAATGAGTGTCAAGTCCTGGAATATTTTTGTATAGGTTTTGGGAAAAAGAAAAAAAATCTTATTTTTGGCCACTCCATGGCATGTGGAATCACACAATGAATATAGAAAACCTAATGTATTATTTGGAAAAATATTATGCATTCTATTTTGAGTTTTTAAAGAGATTATGGTCACACCAGGAACCCATGGGGTATACTATGATAAGGGAGGGACACACCATAGAGTCTAGCCTTGGGAGTATGTCATCGAGAGAAGGGAAGAGGCCATGCCATGTTGTCCAATGGATCATATTTTTTGTTCAACTTAATAAGGATGTGCTACTTTATTACCATGTGGATCATGCTATGGATGGGAGACCCTATGATAAGGGTGGAAGTATAAAGAGAGGCTATATAGTGGTGTCATACTATAACCCCTTGTGTAATGGCATGAATAGACACTAAGGTATGGAATAATTTATTCCGATTTATCTAGGCCATTGTTTTATAAAAATTTCAATAAATCATTATGGAATCATGCTATGTTGATAGGGATTCACGTTATGGTGACTTATAGATATAGAAAGAGGAAATATAATAACCATTTCCTTTTTTTGAAGGTACTATACCTAATGGATTTTTTTTTGGGTTTTCCACTAAAATGGATATGAATTAGTGAGTAAATGAGTTATGTATATTAGTGATTTTCTTTTTAGGAGTTCAGATAACATGCCATGGGATGTTGGTATGTTGTTTCTTGAGGTTACAACGAGTAGATGAAACTTGGTGTGTTTTTATCCATTATTACAACTGTTTTTAAATTAATTAATTCATTATAAATTATTATAATTATTATTTTTTGGTTTTAATGGACTAATATAGGATCTAGGGTTTTAGTGTGATCTTGGATGCATCATGGATGGTCTTGGACAATGATGGTAACTCCATGTTTGGGGTATATGGTACCTTTAATACAAAAACATATTCATAATTATACATAAATTTGAATGCATCAATGTTTGTATATGAATTTGGGTAACATGAAAAAGGATTGAGAGTTCCCTAGGTAAAAAGATAAGGCAACCTTAAATTTCTTAGTGTAGGAGTTAGTGATCGTTTGTTTGCAGTAGGGTATTTTGGAATAACCCAATGACTATGTCACCATGGGGAGAGAATATTCACTCTGGTTAAGAAAAGGATAGGATTGGTCCTTAGGATTGATATTGGATGTGGGTATCTTGGGTTAGTTCTCTAAAGCTTGTTGGGTAGGGATGAGTGGATTTGGGCTTGTTTTGATAGGTGATATGACCATACATATCACATATTATGTGAAAAACTCTCTTGAGGGTATAAGTGAGAATTGTTGTGAAATATTAGTGGGTCATGTCCTATAAGAATGAATATAGTGTTCCATTTAGGGTTTCCTCTAGGTGATGGGATTGAAATATCTCCACAAGAAATGTGGGGTAGGAATAGGATGGTGTTGTGAAAGTTTTTTTGGATGTCTTAAAATGATATTACTGATAAATTTTATGTGAGTTATCTTAGAATGGCCAATGGTTAGTGGGAATGGGTTGTGATGTATAATTAGAATAGTGGTTGGACCAACCTCTTGATGGTAGGGCTAAATAGGGATTAATGTATGAGAGAACACCATGGAGTATTGGATGCAACTTTATTCCAGTAGAATGGGACTAATATTTTCTTGATAACCATATTAGATAACTTAATGGGAAAGATGAGTGGGATGATAGGTTCAACATGATGTGATTATATTGTCAAGAAAATCCTTTGGATATTATCCTATGAGTCCATATAGGAGATTATTTCTAGTTTCTATGGTTAGAAAGACTAATAACTCAGGATACCATTTGAATTTTGACTAGTGGAATTGTGGTTATCCATAGAGCCCACCTAGTGGAAAATTGGTTTGGATTATACAATAGGTTTCCTTTCCAGATTCTTTCCTCACATATTTTTTGTGTGTGATATGGATATGTGTTCAGCCTTGGGTCCTACTTATTGATGGTGTGGTTTAGATTTTCAAAGAGGTTGTCTGTTTTGACGCCTTCCCCACGTCACTTATTATACAATGAATTGAGACAAGACATAACCATTGGAAATACCTAGTGAGGTTGTGGTTTGGATTGTGGGAGAGGTTGGTGATTCATAACTCCTCCTTATATCACTTATTCTATATTAACTAGTGAGTGTGTTGTGTATCTCTAAAACCTACACTAATTTGGTGTGGTTCAGATCTGTTGAGAGTTTGGATATAATGATTCCCTCCTTAAGTCTATTATTGTATATGTTGTGAAATGGTATATATCCATTGGAAATATATAATTAAATATGGTTCAATATGTGTGATAGGTTGGATATTGTGATTCCATGATTATATTTATTATTTTATGAGATTAGATATGACCATGGGACCTTAAACTGAGTGGATGGTTTGAAATTTGTGAGAGGATGGCTACTGAGACACCCTATTTAGATTTATTATTGGATGAAACATGAAATGAGGCCTAATTTTGAATGAGAATGTGTTTCCAAGGACCTTACTGTACATATTTTTGTAATGGTTGATACATATTGAGACCCTAATTTTCATATTTTGGTAGCGGGATTTATTTAGTATGATGCCCCACTCTACATTGTCGAGTATGATTTGTGATATAGTACAAGACCCTACCCTATATCTTAAAGTAGTAGTCAAGTCTTGGTATAGATTCCCAAAGAGTGTATTCATGTATGGTTTCAGGTTTGGGGCATGAAATTATTATTTTTTGTGTTGGATGAAGTAGTTTGTGTGAGGTGTCGTGGTGTCCTGGTTAGCACACGGTGACCAGATGTGCCTATTTATTTTTGTTATTTACTTTTCTTATGAATAATCATAGATATAATGGTTTATATTAGATTCACATGGATAGACTATACTGAGATGTATTTTTCATACCTTCCATTGTCACCCTATTGTGTGTACAGATATTATGTATGTTATATGAGATTAGCACATGTGGTTTAGTGGACTGGGTTAGAGGATCTCGAAAAAATATTAGATATTAGGATAAAGGTGAGTCTAGGGGGATATTGTTAGATAATTTATACTTTATTTTTATTTATTTCTATATATAGTCAGCCTAATGGGTGACCATTTGTGATGTATTCTAATATCACTAAATTTAGGTTATATATCATATATGTTTTTGTTAATTAAGTGTATTTGGTTATTTAGTGTATAGGGGTTTTAGTTGTTTATTTGTTATTAATGGATATGATATTAATGGAATAATAGACTTTATGTATTATTTAGTCCCTCACCACAATTCATCTACCTTTACAAAATGGGGTTATTTTCCTGAGGTCATGTGTCCCTCCGCACGGGACACATTTGAGTAATTCGGTCAAGGAATGCATTACTGGAAAATAACATGTTGATACCTTTTTTTAGAATCCATTAAAGAGATATGTTTATACATATGATGTTAAAATAATAATTTTAATTCTAGTTATTTAAAATTTATGTTGAAGATATAATCAATGTCGATAACTATAACAACTGATGTTGACACCTCAGCTAAATATATATATGTATAGTGAGTTTAAATGTTTTTTTATTAAAAATAAAATTGAAAGGAATTTTAATGACAATTTTTATAAAAAATCAATTTTATAATCCAAAATAAATAAAAATAATTATTTTAAATTTCAATTTTGATTTTCATAATAATCGACATTTAAAGTCACATATAAATATCGATATAATGAGACTTTCAATGTCATTAATTTTGAAAACTGATGTTGAAAGTGGCTTTTAACATCGGTTTTTAAAATAATTTATGATAAAACTTATATGTTTTGGTTAAAATAAAATAAAATAACCTAATAAAGATAACATGAATTTTATTAGCATCAAATAATATAAAATAATAGAAAATATTTAGGAAACTACACAATATAATCCTCAATACAATATCTATTACCAGAAAAATGAATACATGATAATTTTATATGTATATCTACTAATTAATAAAATATATAAAAAAATATGTAGATAAACCTCAAACATAATTTAAGTCTTTATCCATATATGATGATACATTATTAAAAACATACAAAAAAATAGTTTTGGGGAATTAACAATATAATTTGTTTAAAAACATAAGACTTAAAATAGTACTAAGATTTTGAAAATCTGTCATTGTTTGAGATGTGATATTCTAAAAAATGAACCATAAAAAATAATATGCTCATTCAACACTTAATGTTTAATTAAAAAATTTTAATTATGAAGAAACACATTAAAAATAAGAATCACTATATATGTAGGATAAAACAAGAATAAAAAAGTATTTAAAATTTTTATAAACTCTAGGTAGTAATGTGTCTAACCAATATGTCACGAATTCATGTGGTCAGAATACACATAACATCACATGTTCACAAAATATAAAAGTATAAAATTAATGACATTATAGATGATTTTAATTCATAATTATATATCTAGTAATACCTTCCAAGGAATGGAAGAAACCAACGCCTAATCTTAGTATTTTGATAATGTTTTAGATATATATTTAAATTTAAAATCATCATCAAAATATTTTATCTCTATTGAAATATTTTAAAGATCCAAAAAACTGAAAACAAAAGCACTCACATTATTTGATGCAAAGACTATGGATATAACCAACTAGATAAGTAATAAATTAAATCATTATCACTTATATTTATTTAAAGAAATGAAATTTTAAGGAGAAATTTAATTATATAAAAAAAGAAAAACAAGTATGAAGAGCTCATCAATAATATATATTTGAGTTGGTTCCCTAGAAAAAACTTCTATAAGTTCCACATTATTATTATTAAATATATATTTTATATATTTGGAAGATATAATTTCACCTGAGACAAATAATAAAGGATATCAGGGGTGGATACTCATAGGACTTTGAGGATATTTCTCATGGCACACACCCTTGGTAATTTCCAACATAAGAGATTTTGAGAACACTACCCACCAGTAGGATGTCCACATTTATATGTATCGTTGGATGTTCTTATCTTTAGAAATGTGCATCAATCCTTGTACTTTAAGATTATTAATAATGGATATTACTAATCATGTACTTTTTGTATTGATGAAACCCGTGATGACATATGTTAATAGTGAGATAGGACCTGTTTTGTGATTCATGATTAATATTGAATTAATGAATAAATGTTATTACTCTCATATATGGTTTAACAATTATTCGTGTTTTATTGATCACATATATTTAGTCACTAGTTATTCGAGTGAGTATTTTGTCAAAATATTATTTAATAAATATTTATTTTCTATTTAGTGAATATAATATTTTTTTATTTATTGATGAATAATTTAGTCATATTTATTATTAAATAAATATACATTAATCAAGGATAAACAAATATTGAGGAGAAATGACAAACTGAGTTTAATGGTTTGGTGTGAAATAATATATATTAAATATTATTTGAATAAATTTTAAACCATTTATTCAGGAAATATTGTTTAATTTATTCACTTCTTTTTTTGATGTTATGAAATAATAATGATAATAATATTATTATAGTAATGTGATTCCACATGTATTATGGAATTAATAAGGGAACAAGAAAAATTATTATTTTCTAACATTAGCTCTATTTAAACACAAATATATTATTTTCAACCCTAGGGGTTGCCATTTGATTTTTGTTGTGCATAATGAATCTAGAGAAATGTCTTAAGCCCTAGAGAACTACTCTCCACGAACACTCTTAAGAACAGAGAGAAATCCTTCTCCACCACCCCTCTCGAATATAGTGTGATCAAAGAGAATCCTTCTTAGAAGTAATTTTTATGATGATCAATGAAGAATGATGCAGACTGCAGTATATTTCAAGTTATAACTCAAATATCCCTATGGCATTTCTCATAGGTTCATAGTGTAGTTGTATATCACCACTAGAGGGAATCTATAATTGATTCATGTGATGCAATGATGGTAAATTATAGAGATGTTTTTATACTCATAAATGAAGAAATAATTAATCAAATGGTAATTAGTTAACTACTTAAATTAATTATAAATCATTATGTGATGATCCATTCTTTGGTTTCGTTTATCTCATTTCAACTAATCATTGATTCATTTCTATTGGTCATGAAGTTTATCATGGATGTACATCTCATATTAATAATTGATTATAAAAAAATATAAGTTTTCCTTCCCCACTAGAACTTACACTATTCCCAAAACATTAAAGTGGTATCAGATCTCACACATAATAATTTATTTATTTTAAATATCTTCGATTGATTTACAAATTTATCATTATTTTTAAAATTTTTCTTAATCATTATTTAATTATAATCCTAATATATTTTCTTCTTTCTCTTTATTGTCATAAATATAACTAATAAGTGGATTATTTCCGAACTAAATAAATTTAATGAACTCATTCATAGGTGGTGGGGATTCTAGATAGATTGGAAAAGAGTACACAATGTGTAGAAAGTTTGTACATGCTATGTACCCATGCTTAATGCACTAATAAATCACACATTTTAATTTAGAGATTGTACAATTATTTTACACTGTGTGTATTTAATGCACTGTGTATTGAATGAGGTATCCTAGAAATATTTAGATAGAGTAAATGGCGTGTGACTTACATACACAATGCATAGTCCATTATTTAAGTAAGTTTAGCGTGGTTTTCTATATGGTACATGTGATTGGTAACCATGTAACTTAGAGACCGCACACTATGAAACTCTTATATGTTATGTACTTTATTATTTTCCATGGAAGGACAAAAAAACCCATCCCTATTCATGATTCATGGATAAATTAATATGATTTATACATGACATATAGCTAGATAATACATTCCATGTATATTACCTATTTATGTTGAATTTAAAATTAATTTATTATACTATTTAAAGCTTATAAACAAGTCTTCTATGTGTCATTCAGTTGAATCATACATGACCTATGATGGGTTATATATATATATATATATAATAAATGTAAAATTATTTTTTTAATATTCATAACTAAATATCTTGTATAAGTCATAATACAACAATTTTACTATGAGAATTAAAACATAAAATGCTACATAAATAACATGTATTTTGCGTATCATTCCCTTGAATCATACATGAAATGAAATTATGAGATAATAATTGTATGCTACATGCCACATGAGTAAATAATATGTGAATATCATACATCCCAGGTAGTTCAGATACGTACTCACAATGTTTCCTCCAAGGTAAATGTTTTTTACTTAGCCAGTTTTAAATAAATTTATTTAATTTGATCAATATTATGATTGATGAGAATCTAAATAAATTTTGGATGATAATTAAGGTGAAATAATTGATTAATTAAATAAGATAATTTATTTATTTTAGAATGATCTTTCTTAAATAAGAACTGTTTAATTTGAATTATATCTTATTATATGAATCATTTGTTTCATGTTTGTGGATGATCATGAATATAGACCAGACCATTTTATATGATTGGTTTCTTTTTAATTTTTTATTAAATTATATTTATGATTAGTATTTCATACCTCTTCTCATTATGTAAAGTTCATCTTTCTCATAGTTTTCCTTTTATATATACACACACTTAACCAATCCTTTGGTTCCCCTCACTTATGTGTGAGTAAAAATATTATGTAATGGATGATGCTCTCGGGAGAGTGGAGGGGGTTCAAGTTTGGTTCCAAGGAGAATCCAATCCAAGACACACATGGTAGGATTAGTGGAAAACTAAAACCCAAACCTAGTCATGGTTCAATTTTTTTTTCTCCAAGGTCAATGGTTAGTTCATCATCCTTTAGATAAACTAACCATTAGAAAAAATATCATGACTTTAAATATTTTATTTCTATAAAGTTAAATTAATAATTTCATTTTTTATGTTTTTTCATGATCAGATGAATTAATGAGTTATGAAGAATTTAATATATAATTAAATTAAATTTTCTCATGTGTAAATTTTATCTTAGATATGGTTAATCACTTAAGTAAATCCATTTTATATTTACAAGAATGCAACCATGATAAAAATGGGCCTTTTATCCATAAAGATCAAAATACCACAATCATATATATTATGTTCGCATATCCTTCCACTACATGGGTTGGAATCAAAACATAGTAAAAAGTGATCCAATAGCCTTTGTTGGGGTGCATTCAATTCTCAAGAAAATTTCTATCTTGATTTTTGGGTCGACTTAACTTAGTTCACTATAAGGGTTCATCACCTCTATGTGGATTTTTGAAACTAATAGGTAAAGTGTTAAGGAAATCTAAATTAAGGATTTCAGGATAGGAGAGTCCACTCAATAGATAAAGGAACTGTAATTTATTAAATTTTCTTTGTTATTCATACCAAAATAACTTTAAATAGGTCAACAGACCTCCTTCTGGGTTATGAGTAGGGGCATACAAATCCTTTCCACTAAAATATCCATGAAACATGATATATCCAAACTAATGGTGAGGGTTGTTTTGTTTTAATTAAATTATGTGATATTAATAAATTTAATAAATTTATTATCAGATTTCATTATATAATGTAATAAAATTATGCTCTTCTTAATTATAGTAATGAAAATACACATGAAATCAACCATGTCACTGTGGTTAATGTTTGAGAAGGATATCCATCTAACTAAAAATAATTTCCAAGAATGGGAAATGTTCTTATGTGTTATTATATGCCATGAAATGAAATTATATTTTATAGAAAACCCCATCGCTAAAGTTCATGGACAAGTGGAATGCGAGGAAGAATTATCTCCATATGAGAAACATTGGGATTATACTATAGATGTACAATGTTTCATACTATCTTCCATTTTCAATGAGATTATAAAGTGATGTGAGGTTATGGATGTGTATAGTATGATGTCTCACCTATATGATGTATATCAAGGGAAGGAAATACCATGAATTATTCACATGTATGTATGGAGAGTCATCACTAGATGGGTCTCATTAATCCAATATGATTAGATACAAAGAGTGCCTAGAAATTTTGGGCATTAAATTCCACAATAAGATGTGCATAGATCTCAATCTATCCTCAAAGAATAAACCCTTCTCCAGTTTTATTATTAATTAAAACATGCTTAATAGTGGGAAGACTCTTTCAGAGTATCTTACTCTCTTTCTCTATGTTGAAAAGGGTATAGGGTTAAAACAATCAAGAGTCCTTATGGTGAATAAGAAAAGGAAGAAGAAGGTAAAATGGCCCCAGACTGAAACTAATCCTAAATATCATAAGAACCATCCTTCAAAGAAGATTAATATTCAATGTAAAGAGAAATAAAATTATGTAATATGACTTAAAAGTGGTAATCTATTCTATTGGAAGAATAAATACACCAAAAAGCAAGGGGAAGCTAAATTTGCATTAATTCTCAAGTGTAATGTTCATATATCTATAAATTGGGTATTAGATAAAACATGTGGTGATGAAATATATATACAAATATAGAAATAAAATAAATTTCAAAATATTTGAAGATGAGAGGTGGATCATCAAGTTTCCAATGGAGTATGACCCACTACATTGGCTGTAAAAGGATACCACCTTCCATTTCAAACTAAAATTATTTTGGTGTTAAAGAATTATTATTTTGTGCCAAGTATAACTAAATACATCATATATTTTTTTCTTATTCAAATGGATGGTTTTATTTTAATATTTAGAAATAAATAATTACACTTTAAAAAAAATATTTTTCATGGTATGTCACAACTAAATAAGGATATTTATGTAATAAATTATTAAAATGTGGTATTAGAAATAGATAATGAATCTTGTTCAGATGACTCATATAACACCAAACCTTGGAGTCACCATCTTGGTCATGTAAACAAGAAGGGTATGAAAAATCTCTATAAGATGGTTATTTAGAATATTTGGTTTTAAAACCTCTAGAAATATTTTATGCTTATTTGAATGAAAAAAATGAAAAAACCTCCATTTGATGGATTGAAGAAAGGGCCACATAGTTTCTAGGATTAGTACACACTGATGTGTATTTGAAATTTATATTAGGAGATATAGGTGTATATTCTTACTTCATAACTTTTACCAAAGACTTGATTAGATATGGTTATATCTATATGATGAGGTATAATTCTAAGGCCTTTGATAAATTCCATGAATTCCAAAATAAATTAAAGAATCACATTGGTAAGAAGATAAATATGTTTTGATTAAATAAAGCTGGTGAATATGTTAACCAAGAGTTTATCAACTTTATCAAGAGTTTGGGATTCTATACTAACCAACTCCACCTTATACACCATAGTGGAATGGTGTTGGGGGAATAAGGAAACCTACATTTCTTGAAATAGTAATATCGATGAAGAGACATAGAGATAATCTATTATCCATTTATGGATATTTATTTCATGTTGTAGTAAATATTATAAACCAAGTACCAACTAAGGTAGAAACAAAATAACATATGTGAAAATGCATGGAATGAAATACTTGTTATCACATGCCCATGTATAGGGATACAATACATTTGTTAAGGCTATCTCCAAAAACATACTATCACCCTAAGGTATGAAGTGTATATTTATAGGGAATACTAAGGAAACAATGGGATACTATATATAAAACCCCTTATAATATAAATTAACTATTATATAATGGCCTATATTTCTAGAAAGTGAGAACATACTCATGAAGGATAGTGGGAGAAATATTTAATTTGATGAATCTAAAAATAACGATACATAAGAGATGGTACATGAAAAAATTCCACAAGTCCCCATGGAATAAGTTGTTCTTAAAACCAAATTACTATATAGGATCACTAGATATATAAGAAAACTCGAAAGATATGGTTTTATAGTCACTCAAGATGGTGACTCATTATTTATTTATAATAAAAAAACTCTCTCCTACAAATAGGTAGTAGAGAGTTCATAAGAAGTAGGATTGAAAGAAGCCCTAAATTTTGAGATGGATTCTATATATTCTAACCATGTATGGAATTTGTTTGGTTAACTAGTTGATGTAAAGCCTGTTGGGTGTAGTTGTTTATTCAAGAGAAAAGTTGGACATGTATAGTAAAGTAAATAACTAAAAATAATGACAAGTGGTTAAAGGGTTTAAAAATTATCAAGGAATTGACTATGATAAAACATTTTATCTAGTTTCCATGTTTTAATACATTATATTTCTATTTCGTCTAGTTTCTTACGATGACTGTGAAATTTGTTAGATGGATGTAAAAATAGCTTTACTTAATGGTAACATTTTAAAATACATATATATGACACAAAAAAGGGTTTGTTAGTCCATCAAAATGATTTTTTTGAAATTTTTAGAGAACTATTTATGGATTGAATCAAGCATCTAAGTCACAAAACATTTAGTTTGATAAATCTATAAAATAATTTAGTTTTATAATGAATGAATATAACCCATGTGTTTTTTAGAAATTTAGTGGGAGTTTGGTACTTATCTTAGTATTATATGTCAATGACCTATTAATTATTGGAAATAATGAACCTATCGTACAATCATTCAAGGATGGGTTAAACTTGTGCATCTCTATGAGTAACTTTGGTGAAATCACCTATATTCTTGAGGATAAGATAATATATGAAAGATTCAAAAGGATACTTGGACTATGTCAAGGAGCATACATTGACCAGATACTAATGAGATTTAGTTTGGAAAAATCTCATACAGGATTGGTTCTAATTTCCCATGGTATGCTTCTCTCCAAGAAAATGTGTCCCGACACATGAGAGGATAAAGTGATAATTAGAGACATATCATATGCTTATATGATAGTTTTGATCATATATTCCACATTATATGATATTATTGACGTTTCTTATGCCTTTACCATGGTAGGCATATATCCATCTAATCTAGGTGAATAATAATGGTATGTTGTTATGACTATCCTTAAGTATCTGATAAGAACTAAAGATATGTTCCTAATGATTGGAGGAGATGAGGAAATGATCATCAAGAGTTATACTATGATAGATTTCAAATAGATCAATAAGATATAAAGTTATTATTATATGTATTCAGTCTCAATAGAGGAGATATGATATGTAAGAGGTTAATATATAACGTTTTCACCGATTTTATAGTAGATTCCAAATAAATTGTTTCTTATGATACAACTAAAAAATCTATTTGGATTCTTAATTTTTTTCAAGTGCTTTTTTCATTCCTTGTAGTAATGAACCTATTAAATTATTTTATGATAATATTATATTTGTGCCTGTTGTAAAAGAGAAAATGTCACACCAATGAATAAATCTCATACTTTAAAAGTATCTACTATTGAGGGATTCTTCTCAGATGAGAGGTATTGTAGTGATAATACTTTACACCAAATAAAATGTTATAGAAGAATCATGAGAATCATGTGAGAGATAGCATACTAAAAGTTATTAACAGCTGACAGTAGTGCAAGTGGGATTCTGTTGGAGTTTTTTCCCAGGAAAAAATTTATATATACTTTTTCATTACCTATATTCATTGAATATAGTATTAATAATATTCTTACCACAACATGATTTTTCTTTTACCTGAAATAGTATATGAAATTTTGCAAGAGTAACGATCACACTGAAATCTCATAACAGTTCCCCCCTCTGATGGGAACCTAGAAGTGACATGAAAATATTATAAATATATTTTTTATATAGAAAGATGATAACATTTGGCTTGAAACAAATGATACAGTCTATCAGGGGTGGTGCTTCATAGGATACTGAGTCACTATGTTATGGTACACATCCTTTTTAATTTATAGTACAAAATATTATGAGAACATGACCCTCTAGTAGGTAATCAACATTTATTTTTTTCATTGGATATTCATATCTATTTATGTCTGTGTTGTGATTTATAATTTAATATTATTATTAGGAACATTATCGGTCACATACTATGTTGTATTGAAAAAACCATTGTGAAAATATGTTGATTGGATTTTTTGGGTACATCACAAGTTATATTGCATTAATGAATAATATGGGAAATGATTTTTATCTTATGTTATTTAATAGAATATGATATTGTAGGACATTTAGTGAGAATAAACCAACCTAAATAAATTCTTGTTTATGGTTTTTTATGGGTAGGTTCATTTCTATAATGTCAAATAAATACACATTGATCACATAAGTTGATGACATGAACAAAAAACTTCCTTGATTAGAGATATCATGATTAATGGATTATATTACATAGTTAGTATTTGTATGAGGTTTTCTATTTTTGTGACATTAACTTATTTCTCTATGGGTTCATTGGTGTGTTTCTAAATTTTGTCCTTGGACTATGGTAGGTCCGCCTAATGCCACCAAGAAAGAGGCTAAGAGGATTACACATTAAGGGTATTAATTTATTTTTGAATTATTAAATATTAATTATTATTTCACATTTTGGATAAATATTATTCCTGTACATGGATTAAAAAGTAATCAGGTTTTATTGACCACATATATTCAACCACCAGTTATTAGAGGGAATATTTTGTGAACAAAATATTTAGTTATTATTTTTTTCTCTTTAGTGAGTATAATATTTATTTATTTATATTTCAATAATTCAGTGAGAGTAATTTATAAATAAATAGTTATTCCTCATGGTTTGATAAATATTGGGGAGGAACGGTGGACTGCGTTTAATGGTTTGATGAAAAATTATATATATTAAATATTAATTGAATAAATTTTAAACAATTTATTCAAGAAATAATATTCAATTTATTTGATGGGTTTTCACATTTCAAGAAATTATAATAAAAATAATATTATAGATATGTGTTTCTATAGGTATTAATGAAACAATAACGAAACATGTGAAATTATTATTTTCTAACCCTAACTCTATTTAAATCCAATTATATTATTTTTAATTCAATGGGTATTAATTTTCTTTAAATTATGGACAAACACTCTTGAGAATCCTTTTAATCTCTATATAGATCCTCTCCATGAAATAATTCCAGAATAGAGAGTGATCCTCATCAACCAACCCTCTCAATTCTAGAGATATTAAGGAGAATCCTTCTTATAAGTGATTCTTGTGGAAAAAAATATAAACAATTCTATAATTAAAATCTTCTATGCTAACACTCAGAGATGAATATGGAATCACGAAGAGGTTTTTAGTGAACATGTGGATCCCCGATAGTGGGAATATACACTTTTTTACTATGATACAATTGAAAAATGATACAGAGTCTTCATCAGATTCTTAAATTAAGAAATAATGCATCACAAGGTAATTTTTAACTCAATAAATTAATTATAAATACTTATGTGATGATCCGAAATTTAGTTATGGAGTTACCATGTCTATTAATATTTGATTTAATCCCATTGTTCCATCATTTAACATTGATGTATATCTCATATTAACCATCGATTATGATAGAAAAGGTGAGTTTTCATATCCCACCATTGCTTCTAATGTGTCAAAAACCTTTTACAATAAGTTTAGAGATATATTTTTTAAATATTTAAAATGAATAATCCATCCTAAAGAAGTTATAATTATTATATATACCATAATGGAATTCCAATAGAAATGAATTTATGGTTAATTTAGTTATCCCATTATAAACCTTAGAAATATCTAAATGTGATTGTTCTAGAAATTTTGGCTTCTTTTATAATGATTCCTTTGATTTCAGATATTCCTATATTCTGTTAATGTAAGATAATATTACAAGTAATTTTTAATAAAAATCAACTAATAAATTATAAATAACACATACCTTGTACGTCAACTCAAAAATAATTCTTTTAGCCAGAGAAACAAATGACCCATACTATCTCCAACTCTGGTCACCTCATCGGTAGAAAATTACACTAGAGGATTTGGATTAATATTATCATGCGCTAATAGTATTACCTGATTGGGATGAATAAAATGATGATGTACATAATCTCTAAAATTATATATGACTATTTATGATATAATATGTAAATAGGGATCCCCAGCATGTAACTTATAGTACATAATCATGTGTGAATGAGTAGGTAGAGGATTTATGTAAGTTAGTTGCTCATGCTATATTTACAACCCAAATTATATAAATTTTTCCACTATAGAAAATTTAATTCAATCATCTATTTGCCGATTCATCTATCAAAACTCAGTATTTAAGAAAAATATTTATACCCTTTATTCTACCACCCATGATGTCATACTAGGGTGGCAAATTTTTTTTATAATACCGACACCCACATCATATCTGCTTATATGTATTGGGCATTATTTCTTTCCTATAGTGTTATCCAATATATTTATCCAACCCTCAGTGATAAAGGTCACCTACACCACCATCTTCAAAAGGGATCCCAGAAAGGATATATATAAATGTTATATATTTGAAATAATTTTTAAAAAATTATATTCAAGAATAATAGTAATTAAATTATTAAATTCTAATCAGCTAGTTGTTTTTATGGGTTTGTAAGAAACCTCACTTTTTTTCCTCATCACACTTAATTGATTGAAAAACGCACTTATACCAATAGTTTTAAACCATTGGTATAGCCTTGTAAACCGTAGTTTTAGGCCAAACCAATAGTTCCCAGATCCACTAGTATGTAGACCATGGGGATACCCCCACAACATGTTTTTTTGAGAATAATTGGTATAAAGGGTTCATATTTTAGGAAATTCCACATTATTATTGAACTATTGGAATAGGGGCTATACCAATAGTTCTAATGAAATTTATATAGGCGAGAATTCTAGATAAAAGCCTATTTTTCCTCCTCAATTACCATTTCTCTTATAAATTGTAGACAAAAAACACATTTATGTCTTCAAATAGTGACATCACACATTTAATCAGTTGATAATTAAGAAAAAACAAAAACACATATATAATCAATTTACAACATCAAAAAACATTCTCATAGTTGTTTTATAAATATCAATTTATAAATGTAGGGTATTATTATCTCCCTCATGATCATCACTACCATCATGGAAGACACCATCATCAAGAATGTACTCAGTTGCATCATCACCTACTACATCTTCATTTCCATCACCATTATGAAGCTCATCACCTAACCCAACAGTAGGAATTAAATTGAAATCACCAGTGTCATTATATATGGAGTGAATCATCAATATTCATCTATCAAAAATCAAAATTGCATATGGTGTTAGAGATAGAAAAAAATATTTACTTGGTTTTGGGAACTACCCGTCGTCCTTTTGACTTCGTTCAAACTCCTACATAGCTAATTTATTTTCCCCTATGTCCTTTTTAAGGTCATATAATTTCTATGTATGAGGATATTTTAACTTAGGGCTACTATAGTTGTTATAGGCACTTGAAGTGGATCAATAACTTGTTTGGAAAATACTCTTCCTGGGTTGATAGTAGACTCTTCTATGGTGCTCATTACACAATATCTATTTTAAATAATCATTTGGCCTAAAGTTTTCGTAATCTTGATGTTTAAGAGAATCCAAATCATTCCATTGAAAATATAAATGAGATATTTAGTATAAAATAGATTTTAAAATTTGAAATCATTAAAATAAGACTCAAAATATATTCTTGAACCTGTTTATTTATAACACCCATAACTTTCTTCTTTCTAATTGAGATAATAAATTCACCAGAGTCACACAACTTTTATGTTATTTTACATCCAATTTATATTAAAATAAATTTTGTATAAAAATTATTTAATAATATTGTATTGATGATTTAATTTACTTGTGCAATTTTTTTGTAAACAGTTTAATATTTTTGGAGATAGAAGAAGAAAAATATTATTGAAATGTTCAATTATCTCATCTTTGTCATAATTGGTTTTAAATTTAAAAGTTGTGAATTTATGAAACGTTTAACATTAAATTATTATGTGACATAAAAACAATTATTCCGGTTTAAAAGGATGGTGGTCACATCATTTCTATTTTAAATAATATTTTGTCTTGTTGGTTATGACTTCTTTGGTTCAAATTAATACAGATTATGGAAGATATTGATGTTTTAAGGGTTATAAACATGGTTCATATGGTAATAAATTAGAATGTTTTTAGTTAATTTACTTCTTATTTCAAATGTTTTCACTTAGTTTTTATTATATTGGGTATTCTTGATTTGGGGAGTGATTGAGTTGTTTGGTTGCGTTTGATTCAAAGTTGAAATTTGGAAATTTTATGTTAAGTGGAAGGATATTGTTGATTTTTGGTCTTATGTGTGAGATGGAGTTAAGAATGGTTTATTTATTATGAATGAATTATATATGGTTTCCTTTGATGTAATTGGCTATGAATATTTTTTTGGGTGTTTATTTTTGATTTGATCCCTTCTTGGTGGATGTTAAGTGTATTAATAGAAAGGGGTTGTAGTTTATTCAATAAAAGACTATTTTAAAATCAATATGAACTGAACAATTATAATTTAGGATTAAGCATTGTGTATTTTATCTTTAATAGATGATTTGGATATTATTCAGTAGTATTTGGATGAGTATTGTGTCTTTGGGTGTTGATGTTGTTGGGGTTGATTAGAATTCTATGGGATATTGATGATTTGGTTGGTAAATATTTAAAATATCATTAATTTTATGTTTCAACGATTGAAACTCATAATACACACACACACATATTGATATTGGTAAATAGTGAGTTGTATAAGTAATTAATTTGTATTAAATTACATAGTTTACAAACTGAAATATTTTTAGACTTTACTCATAATATTTAAATATTTTATAGTTTATTATGAATTTATTTGGTTCTATTTTGTTCAAGTAAGTTAGATCAGTTTATATTCATGTAATTCATTTAAGTTTAGTTCCCTCTTTTTTTGATTAGTAATGGATCATTTTTGGTGTGGTTTGTTTTATTTGGTTGGGTTCATTTTTGTTGGTTCCTAATTAAAAAAAGTTGTATATGAAAAAAATATATTTTCTCTCATTATCCAACATAGTAGTTCTGCCCAAAGCATGGGAATATTTCATAGCATCCATTTTTTTTAATTTCAAAATGTTGATCTATATAAATGTAATTTAAAGAATAATAAATTATGTATTAATACAAATAATAATTAGTTTCAATTAAGAAATTGTAAACTCATAAAATGTTGGTATACTTGGTAAAGTTTTATCTACTCTACTAACCAATACATTATATAGCACACGATTATATGCTTTCTATATCTCTCATAATTCCATCATTCATGTATTTCTTTATAGATTCACGAGGGGGAAAATTTAATTGAAGTTACTACCAAAACATTAATTCATATAAATACAATAATAGAATAAAATTTAATCTTATAATATTTCATACCCATATTTGATCCCATTCAGTATCCTTTATTTCCTTATTAGGGTGTAAAAACCCTGACCCAAGTATCCCAGAGTTGGTGCTTACATTAATACAATGGTTATTGATATAACCAGTCACATCCCAAATGACATAATATTTTAGTAGTGTTGGTAAACTAGATAAATTATTGAGTTTTTAATTAGATTTTAAAACATGAATTATATATAGTGAATGTAAAAATTCTATATCCTTGAACTCCTTCAAAGATTCCTTGTTTATTTATTTGGGATAGGAAAAAATAAGGGTAGGATTAGTCTCCCAGTAAGAGTTACATAAAACAGAAGCATTATGAATAAAAAGTCATAATTGATAAGGTAAGGTAAATATATGAACACACATTCCATTTAATAAATAACTTTATTATCATGATTAGATATGGTATAATCAATATGACAAAGTAAATAATTAAAAACACATTATATTTAATCAATAACTTGAGAACAAAATTAACCCATGGATAATGTCATTGAAATAATCTCAAGGATAATAACAACTGAATTATCAATGAATTAAATACTTAATATTGGAAGTCATGATATAAGTCATCATGAAACCTTTAACATGAAGACCTTATGGCTATACAGTTTAACTGATGGGTGAGTATACATTAGAAACCCATTTAAATAAGTCTAGATAATTGATTCATCTCATGAGACTACTGATGGATCAAGGGGCTATCTATTACTAATCTCCACCCATAATTGCATGTCTAATGAATTCCTTATATATCGAAGGATCAATTTAATTCTTGAATAATACACCTTATCAAAAAATTTCTCTATCTATTAAGGAATATAGATTAACAATAATATATACTATCAATCATATAACTTTCCAAGTAAAATACCAAATATAGAAATGATATAAAATTTAAGTAATAATCATATACATGATATATAGTATGGATACTTAGGGAAAATTTAATGTCCAATAATCATAAGAAGGTGAACAGTTTAGGGGAAAATTAATGATTACAAAAATAAATGAAGAAAGAGAATGTCAATACTTTCCCTAGTCAAAATGATCTGAAACCTTCCAGAGAAAGAATACAGATGATATCATTATAATATATCTCTAGTAAAGTATATGTAAAATGAAGTGTTATTATCATTCATAAATAGAAAAACCATGAAAATCTATTTAAAATAATCTTGAGGAAAATAACCTTTTTCAGTTTAATTTTTTTTTAAACTTAAAGAATCTAGAATATATGGAAATCCATTTTGTTTTAAAAAATCCTTTTAAAATTGTAAAGGAATATTCAATTCAATGAGCAGTCATGATATAAAAGGGTTTTATTTATTAATGTATGTTAAAAACAAATAATCCTTTCATATTCTTATAAGAAAATTTGAAAAGTAAGTTATTTAGGAAACAAAAAAAATATTACGTTTAAAACATTTTGTAAAAAGACAATTATGGGTAAAAATGACTTTTAAAATCATATTAAAACATTTTTTGAAAACATGTTTTGAAAACTTGTATTTTTACGAGAAAAATATTTTCAATCCAAGGGAGAAACAACATTATATATTATTAAAAAAATACTCAATTATTTTAAGTACCGAAGAGAGGGAAAGAATACCATTACTTGAAAACAACATGAATTACTATAGGGGAATAAAAATGATCTGTTTTATTAGATAATGATTAATTTATCCTCTTCAATATAAATCCATGTATAAACAATTAAAATTAATGTGATATTGAAACATAAATATCGTAACACTTTAGAAATGTTTGAATCATAAACCTCCTGAAAGGAATAACAAAAAATGTATCCTTAAATACCATGAATATAAATATATTGATGATAAAACATATCAATTTTTTAGTAGATATACCTCCAAAAATGATATTGGTGTAAGACATGACATATGTCCCCAAGAAGCAAACATGAGACAATCTACCCTTACAATGATCACCACATTAAAGTGAGAATTAATCAATGAATAGATTATGTCTGCCAACTATAAATCAAAATAAAAAAATTGTAAATAAAAAATAAAAAAATCCAAAGTCATTAGACACATAATCTAATAATATCAAAGATAATGAATAAATAATAGAACCCTATGAAATGAAATTGAGTTATGGAATTCTTTCCCATTTGGTAGTTTTAAATTAAAATCTACTTAGATGAAATAATTCAAATTAAAAGTTATAATACCCTTAATTAAAAAGGATTCATGATATTACATGTAAAATATATAGTATATACACCATATAAAAGAAATTAGGTGCATAAAATTACAATACACCTCAATGAAAGGAAATTTAAACAATATCTATTACCTCATACTACCTTTTAGTTGAAAATTATTTAGCCTACTATATAATGGTTTTAAACATGTTATTAATTTATACCATAACCATTTTGTTCTTTATAATATTATATAATATCTTTTTATACCATCTTATCAATAGTCCATTAAAAATATCTCATTATTACAATTGTTTCATGTGTTAACTATTTTGTTTTATCATGCATATTTTAACTAGAAAGTTCATGTTGATGAGAATATTATATAGTTCCATAATCTATAGAATTATATTAATAATATGAATAATATTTTTTAATTCGTCACATTTTTATAATAATTATTTAGATTTGAACATGTAGAATGGATCACATCGCTTGGTGGAGATAATAGGCCGTATACACACATGAGTGATATTATCATTTCCTTAATGGGTGAAAGTGTAAAGAATTGAGTAATATATTAATTTAAAAGAGTGAATAACATGTCTTATATGGCACATAAAATTTTTAAATTTATTCTTATTACCTTCCATGTAAATCATAGTTGGAAAATAGATCACATCGATTCGTGAGGCGGTAGTCCACCATATAGATGAGGGATGTTATCATATTTTAAACAGAATGTAAAGTAAGAAGGTATATGTGATATTAAAATTAAATAAGTAAAATATATTATGAATATTATAAATTTATATTAAATATATCATTATATTCAATAGTGAGAGGCGCTTATGGAAAACGACTCACATCAGTTTGCGGGATGGTAGTCCAACCTACACATGATCGATGATTTCTTTTCCCATTTTACTAAAGAGGAAATGAATATAGGTTATGAAATTAACATGGTAAACTTTAATTATTTTATTTATAAATGTTTTTTTATATTGTAAATTTTAATACATAATTGAAGGTTGTAAAAGATGAAAGAAAAATAAAGGGCTTATTTGAGATGATTATATTCTTATAGGGAATCCTAATTTGGATCTCCTCTTAAGAACCATAGGGTGGGTATTTTAAAAAAAACAGATATAAAATGTGGATAGGGGTTTTTAGGATAGTTTATGGAAGGGATATGTTGAAAAAAAATCTTTAGAGGTTTTAAAAATCGTTTGTAGGGAGTTTCCCTTTTATAATTGAGGAGGAATGATATTTTTGTAAATACCCAAAACTATTCAATTATGGGTAGTCACTATCACCCTAGGAGACTGAATAATTGAAAAATAAATGATTTATGGAGATATAAGGCTGATACATAACTATATAATTTAAATTAAACTTGTTATTCCATTTACCACTTTAGTTTAACCCTCATGGTAAACCCGTTTTAGCATTAACCGTGGAAATTGATTTTTAATACTTTTTCAATTAATTCTAAGAAAAAATAAATATACAATTATTATATAAAATTATTTATTATTATTCAGAATATTTAATAAATTTTATCAAATTTAATTTTTATAAGTGACAGAATTTAATTTAAAATTAATCCCACAGATGTGTCAAAAAATGAGTTTTCAAGAAATGTACTTTTCAAAGCATAATATGATATTATATAAATTATATGACTAGTAATGAAAATTAAATTAATTTCAACAAATATTTATTAATATATAATATATAAATTTAATTTAAAATATTCATGACTAGTTTTATTTTAATTCGTTAAAATGGAGAAACATTATGTACTTTAAAACAATTTTTAGAAAAAATGTTTTTAAAGCCTAAAAATAAACTTATATAAAAATATATTATAGTGGTGATTTAAAAAAATTAATTTAATGAAATGTAAATAATGAAAAATAATGTAACTTTGCAATCAGAAAATAATATTTGTACTTTTAAATTAATTAATTTATTAAAAACAAATGAAAATTTTATAAAAAATCGGTATTTTTTCACTATTCACTGAAATATCAACATTTTATGAAAAATACAAAAACATATCCCTATGTTAGTATCAAAATGATGAATTAAATAATTATGATAAACCTATAAAATTAAATTTCTAAATTTTCCAAAAATTAATTACAATAATTTCTCAAAAAAGCAATATTTTGTTTTGCAGAAATATATTTATTGTTGAATAAAATATCCTTATTACAAGTTGAGTGATTATTTATTAATAATTTATGAATAATTATTTTTTGGTAGGACATTTTTATATTTCATAAATTTTTATTCATATTTATACCTACTAATTCAATAATTATGTTATCATATTCATATTTAAATAATACATTTTTCGGTCTATATAGGATCGGTGTTCTGAATTTTATACACTACATAACAAAAAGTTTTTCTCATAAAATCTAATAGTTTTGCGTTCTGTAATCTTTTGCAGAGATTAAAAGTATTTTAAATAATTATACTATAAAATCTTTTAGTGTTACATTCTCCCCTCTTTAAATAAATTGTTTCCTCACAATCTGAACTTGTTCTCAAAAATCAAGGGTTAGATTTTTGAAAATTTCTTTTTTGAAAAACAATATAGTTAAAAGGGTTAATAAAAATTCCTCTAAAAATAGGGAATGAGTATTGAAAAGTTCATTTGGTATAACACATAACCCATTTTATATGTTGGAATGAATTGGTGGGAAGTGAAAATAAAGACATGGTAGAAAAGGTTATATAAATACAGAGAGTGATAGAGGTCATTAATCATGAGAAATTTATTGGTCATGGTAAAGTTAACAACCACACAAACATAAAACTTTGATAAGTTAAAAGACCGTTGATTCATCAGATTTGAAGGTAATAGGTTAAAATTTATGTTTCAAGACCCTTATTCTAGAGTTGAGGGATGCCTCAACTATCATGATATAAAACACATGAAAATATACATATTTGATATCTTTTTATTTTATATGTATAATTTTATCCTTTTTTGTGCTTCAATCAATTAACACTTCATTTTTACTCTTAGAAATGAATTTTAAATATGAAATTTTTATTGATGAAGTACTAAAATTAACTTTTAATAAATTATAAGATCCAAAAAATAATAATAATATATTCCTATTATCTTAAATATTAATGAACACTAAAATAGATACCAAAAATAATGATAATAAAAAAATACATGACCTTCATATAAAGAAATAATAAATTTTACATAAAAAATTTCATTGAAGGTTCAAAATAGATTATCCCATTAATAAATAATCCTATATTGTAATTATCCTCATTAATCATAACATTAAACAATGTTTTTACATTAAATGTGAATTCACACCTTTTAACTTACATCACAAAAAATTTAATTTAATGCTTCCCAAATAATCATTTAAGTTAAACCAAATGGTTATGTGTATCTCAACTCAATAAAATATCACCCAAAATATAATTAGTCACAAAAAAATAAAAAATAGTTTATCATATAATATTTTTCCCAAAATCAACTTAACATTTATCCATAAACCCATTTATGTAAACACAATTTCATAAAAATCAAGGCATCAGTTAGGATAGTTGTTGGAGAAGCACCCTTATCTCCATTTGGTTGTGCGTTCAAGCCTCACAACATTTTTAGATTAAATAGTATGTAACCCAGTATGTGAATTGTCCTTTTTCTAAAACCATATTAATATAATTCCAATAATGTTTCAAAAAGTATGATGAGCATCCTTAAAAATTAAATTAATCATCAAATTACTTTTTTCATTTATGGTTTTTTATAAGACTTATTTTTTACAAAATAAAATAATCTTAATTAACTATTATCTACATAACATTAATAATAATTTTAAACCTAAAGGTTATCAATAACCTTAAAATTATATCCAAAAAATATAAAATAATTATTTCTAAAATAAACTTCTCACTATATAATACATTATAAAAAAGGGTTACATCTACCTCAAACAAATATTAAAACTAAATAAATGTCACAAATTTACTTGTATTACATAAAACGTAAGAAGGGGTATAAGTGACATTGAAATTATAGTCAACCTTATAATTATTAAAAAATAATGGTGCCAAAAAATCTTAAACTATCCTAATCTAAATAATAGACTTATTTTCATTAGGGATATCTATATTTTAAAATCCTTTATAACGGTTTGTAAAGAGAATGTGAACTATCGAAATCGTATTTCCCAAATGTGTCAAACTAGGTTCATAATAAGGCTTGCTATTATGCACCCGGTGATGATCGTTTCCACACCCAATGTGTAATTTTCATATTTATTACACCACGGTATAACTATGCTAGAAAAATTCCTAATTGTAGTATCTACATAGTGATGCACCACTGGGAAAACTACATAATATCTTCCCCACCAAAACATTTGGATGTTCTTTTATACTTTTCCTCAAATTCAATAATAGGGTTCTTGTTCACTAATAATTTTTTTCATTGTAACTGTAATGATCACAAACCTAGTAGATCATATTTGGTGGTTACTTTATTTCATTGGTGCTATATACAAGTGATGAAATCACAAAGGGCAGAATAGTTTAGTAGTCCCAGTAAAACTGTTATATACTTGAGTTTTGTTTTACATTAGTAAAAAATAATTAAAAGACAGTGAAAAAAAATTTCATCACTGAACTCATTCAAATATTCCTTATTAATATGATGGGGAAAGGAAACAAAATAAGGGTTAGATTAGATTCTCAGTAATAGTTATATATAGTGGAATGTATTATTAATAAATTTAGAATAATCAATAATCTATAATAAATATGGTAATGTAAATATCTAAAAACACATTTCATTTAATCAATAACTTTTCTATCATGATTAGATAAGGTATAATAAATATGGAAAAGAACAAACTGAACACACATTCTATTTAATAAATAACTTGAGCACAAAAATCATTCATGGATAATATTTTTTGACTCCCCAAAATGTGTTTCATGAACTTTTCTGTAGAATTTGTGGTTAGACATTAATTTTCCATGAGAATTCTCTACAATGAGGGATAATAGGAAAGACTCCCCCTATAGGACTAGCTCATGGATTTCCAGGATCGATGATAAAAAGGTGTAAACGAATTAGAATTCAATTTTTAAGTTTCTTAAGATAAGACATGGTGTATTCACCATATTAATAAGTGTATATCTCTTCACGATCTTTAATTTGACTAGTCATAGAGCCCAAAAGGACTTACAGATCAAAGGTTATGGATCATGGAAGTTAGATAAATCTTATAAAGGAGTGGAATCACCGTACGGGCCATCCACGCAATCCCATTCATGCAACCCATCAGTGTAGACCATCAGTGTATGTCCACCAGGTTCTATAAATATAACCCCCACAACTTTTTATAGGGATGCCAAAATCCGTAACTGTGAATCTTGGGGAGGGCTCCAGCTGTGCAGTTCTTCCATCCAAGCTATCCGTCGATGCTAGGGGCGACATTCCGTGGACCACCTTTAGAAAGGAAAGCCCTGAGCCTAACACTTGGGTGACCAACCTTGGAGAAGTACCTATTTGAAGTACCTAGGTGAAGTACCTACGTGAAGTAGACCTGGGTGATCCACCTTGGCGAGCTACCTACACGACCTACTACACGATCCACCTACACCGCTTACCTATGTGGCCCACCTAGGTGAACCCATTGGTTCGTACTATGTTGGCCAAACCCTCACACCCCCACTCAGGATCATTATCGGGTTACGGTCCCAGCCCATCAGGCTGATCCCTTCGCTTCCATCACTGATGCCCATGAAAAATGGAGAGTTGCATCGTGAACATTTTGGGATTGGTCTATATTATTTGGGGTTGCGTCTTATAAGACCTTAACATCCACCACTATAATTCCATGATTTTGGATAATCCTATACACCCCATGGATTGTTCATTGAGTCAACATACTCCTTTTGGTTCCTATCCCATTTTTTGAGTTGATAATATCCTCTTGGATTCCTCTAGTAACATGATTCAATAGACCCCTCAAGATACATATAAAATATCATCACCCAACTCCTATACCAGGATGAACCAATCCCCAAATGGGAATCAACCTAAGGATTAAGCCCCAATCAATCCTCAAATGGAAATCCTTCTTATGAGTATTCCCCAAACTAATCTCAAAGGGACACCATCTTGGTGTATGCCCCTATCCTTTCATTTAGGAGGTCGCACTCTTGCTCTTCTCTACATCCTTGAACTTCATTCCTTCCTTACCTTGGACTCTCATCCAATATAAAGTGAAGAGAGAGAAGTTTCTTATCCCCATACTTTTCCACCATGACCCCAACATTATATAACATTGGCTTGACCTATTCAACTAGAAGCAGAAGGAAAGCGTGTGGTTTGTTAAATCTTTCACATCCTATTGTTTCTTACATTGAGCATGAGTCACATGGGCTTAGAGGTTTGTAATGATAAAAAATCCATAAAACCCACCTGAAGGAATAACCTATGAGAAATATAATTTCCAACATAACTAGGATATGTAGGAAAACTTCTCAAGGATCGATCTGTATATCATCTCATTCATTAAATGAGAAATCACACCCCACTCAAATGGGAATCCTTCTAGGTGTATGACCCAAATAGACTGAAATATGAGAACTCCGATTCTTTTTAAGCATGATACATTTGAAACCCAATTAGGGTCCAAGATCAATAGTAATCCTCCTTAGGAATAATCCTTAATCATAATTACCTTAATCTGGACATCTTCCTTAAGAGTAATCCCCACTTAAAGCCCCCAAATCTCCATTAGTTAGAACAACTGTCATTGAACCTATTACTGGGAATCCTACTTAGGATTAATCCCCAAATTAAACCCCCATGTCACCATGAATCGATAAATTATTCATGGTACCTTTTAAAATGACATCCACTTATGAAGTATTCCAAAACATATTCCTCTCAAAGAGACATACTCCCCTAGAAGACTCACCAAATTACATGGGATTTGATTACCATCGAAGTATCATATATAGGAAATATCCCTAAGGTTCAAACCAAACATCCCAAATCAGCCCTATTATCTTTGGGCCACATTCTCAATAGGTCCTAATACATCTTTGAAACTCATATCTTTTCCAGGTTCCTTGGGCTGCTTCGGTGTTAGCTCCACACTAAACTTTAACTTTGCCTAAAAGTCCTTATCCCATGACAGTAAACTATATGTTTGGGTCCTTATCACAAAACCTTGAAATGGTATAATGTTCCCCATTAAGTAGCACTGAATCATGTGGGGTATGATTGATTTCCTAAGGATACATAGGAATCCCACCTATGGGTTTGATCCTAACATCATAACTACTTCCATCTCCTTGGATGATGATAAATTCTAGAGCGACATTCATCTACTTGGATGACCATAAACTTCAGAGTGCCCCACTGTGTGGATTAGAAACTAGCATTGTGATAATAACAACAAAATAATATATACTTATTATATTTTGCAGATACCATTTATGGAGAACCTCGAATACATAAATATATCTACATAAATGAAGAACCTCAAATACATACTGATGATTATAAATTACACACATGATAATAATTGATTTACAGTATTTGGATTACTCACATTATACTTTGGAATTAATGACGGATTCATGAAAATATATTAAATTAATAAAGGAGTCCTATAGTAGGCAATAATTCCCCTCAAAAGGTTGTGATGAGCCCAACATCCTATCCTCCCAACCAATGTGAGTTCTTATGTATCAAAGGTTAAAAACCCTAATGAATTCATTTATTTAGATATAAAACCATTGGTTGTTTCCGAGTCCATAACAAATACATTAGAAACCATTCAGAAATCATGATTCCTAACCGAAACACACATTTCGAGGGAAATAAAAATTGGTAAACTCGACGTGAATACTTTACCAAGATGGTAGTGTTACCCAACCATCAGACCCATATCAATTGATATAAGAGAATCAGATAAGGAATTCAAACAAGAATATTTTCACTCAAATGATATTATAGAGTACATTATTTGTATTTTTCATATATATAGGCACTCTTTTCTAAGAACTCTCGTCAATACAAATGGCTTCCTTCTGCTTTACAATTGTGAATTCCCTAGCTGCTGCTCAGGAAATATCATCATATTCTTTGAAGGATGCCATCATCGACTAAATGTATACAGTGATGGGTCTCTACTACATTGGGTTGAGAGTGCCATCAACATAGTACCATCCCGACTCTAGAGGATTTTCAACAAGCCCTATAGATCACCAATCAACCTAAGTCATCTGGTTAATGATGACACGTGGTCTAGAAGAAGACGATGTCAATCACTATCTTGTACCACATCAGGACTTTATCCAGAGAATGTAATCACCAATCCCTTCCATATTCTAGGGAGGTCGACCAAGAGGCCACCTACAAACATGTCTCGAAGATACAAGTAACCTTCCAAAGGGCTCATGCATGCAATTTCCATCGCCAACACTGCAAGATAGTTAACCCTCAACATGATGAAGGTGTCTCCTTCAGCCATCTTTCCCATGTTATATAATTATAGTCATGTAATATAGACAGATGGGGATGATGACTGGCTAACAGGGATATGGTTCTTTCCTTTGACCCCTTCAGAGAAGCCCAAAAACTCAGTTTGGTGGAAAATAGTGAGTGGGTATATACACCCGTCTGCCTTCATTCCTCCAACCAGCAGACTCATCTAGAGGCTTCCAACCAGTCCCACTATCCAAATACATTGTAGTAATATTATTAGGAACATACACTTTATTACAATCATCAAGCCTACCATCAGACTCATCTGGTAGCTTTCAAAGAAACCCACCAACCCACTTGAGTGGAAACCTTCAAGTAGGAACATACACCTGCCCACACTCACCAGGTCTATCAGTAGATTCATCTAAAAAAACATGGATAACTTAGTTAGAAAGTCATAATGAAAGGAAAAAAGAATTCTCATCTTTCTTCCCCAACATGAAAGTACTGTCAGTATCTATTAATAGCAAAGGGAGGATTAGATCAGGTATATAACCATACTCTAGACACAGAATGGACGTATATTCCTTTCATGGCCACTGAAATCATGAAATGAATCTCGGAAATGGTGAAATTGAAGACAAAATTCTTGATCATATCCTAGAGACTTTCCAAGATATCAACACGACCATAATAACATCACCTAAGAGATAGAAGCATAACCCTATCCCCACAAGCAAGGTGGCTCATCAACATGTTACCCTGAAGAAGATACATACCTATGATCCCATACAGTAGGGTCATGGTGAATACACTACAAAACATTCACCAAATAGTGGAAGTTTAAACTGTCATCTTAGGCTTCTATAGTGGTTTCAGAAAACTACTGCTAAATTTGGTGTCGACATTCAATACATGATAGTTTATTCAATTTAGAAATGGTTTCTAGAAACCATCGTAGTAAAAACATTTAGTAGTGTTTGGTGTGTGATGTTATTAATATTTTCATGACTTATTATATTCTCCATTTACTTATTATATCTAAAATGTGCATAATTTGTGTGAAATATTAATGTTTTAATACTATGTATAATTTTTCATCATTTGTAGAAGTAGTCCAATTGAGTCTTTTTACTATTTTATTTATAAATATCACCCTACTAATCCAAATTTTGTTTCTATTCTTTTTTATAATCCCTAATTCAATATAAAACATCTCTTTATAAGGGATCATGGGCCAATTCTTCTATTTAAAGGATCATATGGACCACACAAGAAGGCCCCCAAAATCTGTGATTAAACCGAACCATCCATGAAAATTGAATTACTGTGCTCAATATTGAAATCAAAATTCCTCCATTATTCTCCAAGGTTCTAGGGACAACTTAATTGGTCTTGGATAAAACATTCAAAGCCCAAATCCAAAAACAAGGGGGCCAACAGATTTATTAAACTCAGCCCACCATTTTGGATAGGAATTAAAAGTAGTACAATATTCATGACATGTATCCTGATATAGTAATCAAATAAAGATTATATTTTTCCATGTGAAAGAGGATATATAGGTGGAAGACATTTTTGAATAATTAATTCAGATTTGAAGGCATCTTTCTATTCTAAAATCCATTCACATTTTGGCCATTGAAAAAGTATGGATTGAAATGTACAGTTTAACTTTGATTAATCAACTGACCATAACTTTGGATCCATAGATCCAAATGACTCCAAATTTTGAGATAATTCCAGAAACATTATCATAGACAACTTTGAAGAAGGATATATCTCAAGATTCAGATGTCTGGATGTCCAAATAGTTGATCCAAGTGGATGGACAGATTGAGAATGAAACTGTCCAATTCCTTGGGCGATAAATACACCCCCTTCCTCTCCATCAAAGGAGTTGGAATTTAAGAAGAGAGGAACACATATTAGCACGACCAATACCTTGAAAAGGGATTTGGAGGACCTTCCATACTCAAGTTTTCACTTGATAGTCCTTTCCTCCTCTCTTTGTTTTCATTTACTTTTGTGTTCTTCATTTTTGTAATCCTGTAAGTCTCTTTCTTTGTAATTCTGTTTTAATGCAAGTTTCTTCTTCAATATATCTTATTATTATCAAAATTATGTAGTTTAAAATTGATGTTATTAAAATATTTTAAATACAATTTAATCCCCTTCCCTTATTTTTCTTTCTAATTCAATCTAAAGTTAGTATTTAATTCCCTTCATCGTTTGTGTGTGTGTTCGACACACCACTCTTTTCTTATCCCTTTATTTTTATTTTCTTCTTAATTTATCAATATAACAATTTTTACCGGATTACTAATCATTTAAAAGGGTGAGTAAATCTACCATTGGGGTGAGTTATAATTTGGGGATATTAAGTGATTGAGAGCCTTTTCTCGATGAGTGTTCTTTGAGTTAATATTGTGTATGTTGAACTTTACATGTCATGGATTAATGACATGTTTTGATTAATATGGGGATTCCATGGATTATTGGAACCAAAAATACACTACCATAAACAAGTAGTGGTAATTATTATAACCCTAATTTAAATTACAGCTTGGATTAAAGCTTTAACACTTGGGAATTCTGATCAAAATCATCTTGTGAAGTGGGTATTAATTAAACGCAATATAAAGAAAAGCTCAAAAATATCATAATCTTAAATCTACAATAATGAACTCACCCAAATATTAATCAATTTTTTAAATCAAACATTATCCATAAATTATTTCATAATCTCTGCAAACAAACCCCCAAATCCGAATACAATTAAATAAAAACAAAAGACTATAAAAAAGTATCATCACTGAGGATTCGACCCGAGTGCTTCTATACACATTAGCCGAGGCCTAGAACCTTGATCAGTCGATAGGAAACAATCGGTCATGCTCTTAGTGTAGTTTTTGTGATGTTTTTAACCACCTCTAAAAAAGGTGCATTTTTTCCATGGGAAACACCTTGAAAACTGCCACTAAATGATAATAGAAAATAAGGATCCTTTACTGGAGATTAAAACTTCCACAAAAAAATATCCATTTGTGCACGAAAACCATCACTAAAGCCCAAAAAACATGGCTAAAATGTGGGATGTGTGTATTTAGTGGCGATTTAAATCACCACTAAATATGGGCCATTTTTTAGCGGTGGTTTAATCCTCCACTAAAGGTAGATTTACAATTTAAAAAAACTGATAATTTTACCACCCCAGTACTAGTACCTAGAAAAAAACATGTGAAGAATTCGTATAACACCTAGGATGGGTGAGGTAAATATAGAAATAAAAAGAGATATACAATGCACACACACACATATATATATCCACATTTATGCCCATATTAAGAGTTTATAATAGTAGTTCCAATTTACATCAACCATTTTTCCAACCACCACTATATTCATAACATCATAAAAAAATTATAAGAGCCATAATTTACATCCATATTTCTTTTTATGTTGACATTGCTACAAAATCTCAAATCATCCTATGTATTCAGAAGGTAAACCAGCTCCATGGATAGATGGCCTAGAATTTGTCCAAGTAATCCTACGATGTCATCTGCAAGGACCCCAAAAGAATCAAATGGGACAACTATCTTCTCTCCAGTCAGATTCCATACGTATGAAATTTTCATATTTTCCCCTGTACTTGGATTGTTCCCATATTTTATGAACAAATATTTAGTATAAAAAAAGTGTAATAAATTTATTCATATTAAAATTTGTACCTATAACAGTCACCCTCCAGTATCACCATGAAGAACTAGTAGTGGCACCATACTTCCTCCTTGGCATTCATGTCACTTAATAAAATACAATTAGGTTTGGAACATATATTTCAAAAAAAATTGAAGAAAAAACTAAAAATGATAACAAATTCACCGAAATAACAAACAAAATATACATAACAATGATAAGGAATAAGTGCACAAATGAAATAAGTGGTTTCTAAATGAATTCATAACTGTACATAAAATTATTTTCCCCTTCAATCATGTTAGTTTTCTACTCCATTACTTCATCCACTTCATCCACCCATGATAGACTAATATTTTCAATACCATGATAGAAAAATAAGTGCTCTTCTTTCTGTTGATGAGATTCAATATTAGAGGTAAAATATCCCACTTCATCACCCATATCATACAAATCTCTTTGTCTTATATGAGAAACTACACTCTACCCTTTTTCCAGAACATCATTCACATAATATACAATTTTCTCTTGTGATGATAAGATATATTGATCATGCAGATCATGATAACTAACATCCATCAAGTGAGAGAAGTTCACAGAAGTAAATTGCAAGGAATCTATTTTAACACCGTAGATAATATCGACAAATTTTCATTTGAATAAAACAACTAAAAAATTACTCTAGTAGTTTAATTTGATAATATCAGTCAACTTTCTATAGTATCCCACTTCAGAAAGTGTAAATATACCACTATTCTATGTTTTCAAACCCTTTTATCGATCAACTGTATGAAATCTAAATCCATTTAGGTTGTAAGCATCGAAATTGTTAACCTATTTTAGAGGACCTCGAGCATGAATCGTAAAATATTATGAAAAATCTTCTCAAGTATCAGTATTCATTATCTAAAAAAATAAATATGCATTATTATATTTCCAAAATATATGTCTCAACCTAATATCTATATTTATTACAATATTTCTAAACATACACTTCATTATAACCATTTTACAAGCTATTTATTAAAAAATTTTGTTATATCTTTCTCATTTCGTGTTTGGCCTCTTATTCATCTATTTGTTTGTATCCTCAACTCTTCAATAAATTTATCTTCAATTTCACTATTCAGTAGCACATATCTATGTTCTTGTAATAATTCACTTTCTGTCAGTGTAACATTTGAGGTCCTCCCAACTGATCGACCAATAACATGAAATATTTTTTACTTCACATGTATTTGTGATTGATTTGTGGTGTCAACAACATATCCAAATTGATTAAATATTGTCTCAATATCATCCAAATATCTAGAACCAAAGGTAATACACTCCTCTACCAAATAGACTTCAGAAATAGAGCCTTCAGGTTGAGCTTTGTTTCTCACATATGATTTCAAATGCCTAAGATATCTGTGAAATAAAATAAAAAACATAATTATGTATTTAATTAAGTGCCAATAATTTTTTACTTCACTGAAAAACATATAAATAAATTACCTCTCAATTGGAAACATCCAACAATAATGTATGAGGCCCCCTAATTTAGCTTCCTCACCCAAATGCATAGTTAAATGAATCATGATAGTAAAAAACAATAGAGGAAAGATAATATTCATTCCACAACGTGTCAATAAAAATCTCTCCTAATGTTTTTCAAGCTCAATTTGATGTATAGATTTCTCACATAGTTATCTAAAAAATGTACAAAATTAGAGTACAATAGGAGTAAACTTTTTAGGTAATAATATACGCAATGCCAACTGTAAAAACTGATGTAACAAAATATGTGAATCATGAATTTTCAATCAATGTAACCAAAAATACATTAAGTCAACACACCTTGATATGTTACTTCAATACCCATATGATACCTTCACATGATTTAAAATATAAAGGAATGCATCTTTATCCATATTTTCATTGCAAAAATTTACAAAGCATACTTTTCATTCTCATCTGGTCAGAGATCACATTTTATGTTCATTTATTGTAAGTATTTCCAATCATTGAGATGATCCTTAGACTTTCCATTCTCATTATGCAATGTGATGATAAAAGTTTCACAAACATTCTTCTCAATATGCATCACATAAATATTATTCTGTAACAAATTAAATTCCCAATACAGAAGTTTGAAGAATATACTTTTTTTCTTCCATTATTGCATTCCGATTTCACTTGATGATGCAGTTAGAACTCATTTCCCACTATCATTCAAATGATTCACCTTCCCAAATTCTATTTCAACATTTCTAAGTTGTGACAATATTTCAGAACTAGTTAAAAAATTTGGAGGTGGTCTACGATCAGTAAAACTGTTGAATTTTGACCTATTAAGCTGAAATCTAGGAGATACATTAAGAACTCTTCAATGGAACATGAAGCACCATTTTCTACTATGAGGTATACATTTGCGCTCAAAATCAACTTTACAAATAGGAAAATCCAAACCTATGTAAGTGTTCCAACCAGCTAAAATCCCAAGTCAAAGGAAGTCACTAATGGTCCACATTAGAGAAACATGCATTTTGAACATTATTTTAGAAGAAAAATCATATGTCTCAACACAGTTTCTCCATAACTCCTACAATTCTTCAATTAAAGGCTACAAGTATACACCAATATCATTTATAGGAATTGTTTTCTTGTAATACTCATTGAAATGATAAAATATGTTTGTTGCATACACATCTATGGAGGCAGATTGGAAGAGATCAAAATAACTGGCCAAATGCTATAATTGGTACTCAAAGTACCTAATGGGTTTAATACATTGACAACCAATCCCAATCAATCATTCCTAGGATTAGATGAAAAATCTGTAAGTAATTATTCAAATGTATTCTATGATTGTGAATCTCATGGATTTCACACTAACCCATAATTATTATTATCTACATGAATGCCACTTTATGTGTTCGGTGGTTTTTGATGACATGAATAATCTTTTCAATTGAGGCATTAAAGGATAGTAATGAAAACCCTTTGCAGGTGTGTTCCTTTTCTTCTTCTCCGTGGCATTTTGTTGATTCATACTTATAACCTCACACATTTACTACCATCTTGAAGGAAATTTTTTTTTTCAATCCTATCTGCTTGAACCCTCTCTCCAATAAATCATACAATTATTGGGACACACATGTATTTTTTTGTATAATTCAGACCAAGCCTGTTAAAAAATATTTTCAAATCATAAAAATACTCAGGGATGCTTGATTTTGGAAATTCATCATGAAACAATTCCAATATCATGAACATTGCCTTATTTTTAATTCCACATAGGCATTTGATATGGTACAACTTCAGTAGAAAAGAAAATTTTGAATATTTCAAACATCCACTATAAAACTCTTGATTTCATTTGTCAACTAAACCATGAAACATATTTTTCTCAGTGATGTTTTCTCTTACTTTGGCCTCCACAAAATTAAGATGAGGATCCAATGATATGTTACAATCTTGATCAGGTTGTCCTAGAGTCTAAAAAACATCACTAGATACATTTGTATTTATAGCACCCTCAACTGGTTGTTCGGATATGTTTTGATTTTTATGTTGGCATATTTCAATGAAAAATCAATCATTTATAAGGATTTTAATTTCATTTTCCATTTTCGATGAATTTGGGAGCTCATTATGTGGATTGACATCAGTGCTCAACATTTATGTAACGTTCAATTATCCATTCCAAATCCAACACAAATATTGACTAGGGAATTACTTCAATATAAAGTGTTTATAAACATCATCTATCGTAAAATATATTATAAATTATCATTTAGGACATGGAAATATTATTCTCCCTTCAACGGATCGATTGGAATTTTCAATATCTAAAAAAACCTCCAAACCCTTAGCATACTGAGGTGTGTTCCTCGATAATGTGATCTAGATTTTATCTATGTATATCATTATGTACCTACACAATATTACAAAAAGTTAAAACACATAACTATTTCTAAATAGGGAAATATATTCATATATACTAGTTGAAGAAAATAATATGTTAATAATGTTTTCTTATATAAATACATATGGTAAATAATGAAGTATTTTAAATAAGTTTTTCTATTGTCTTCCTACTAGAACTAGTTCTCTAGTCTTCTCCTAAGGATGCCATCAAAAAAATTTTTATTTATAAAATATACACAAATGAAATAAAATGTTTTCTAGGTATTAAATTAAGTGTAAAATATGGTTGTGTTTATCTTGTTGATATATAGTTGAAAAATAATAAAAAAATAAACGACACCCATGGTAAATGATGGAATGATTTATAGGTGGAGTATCATATAAAAATGATCAAATAGAAAGGGAATATTTCCATGGTGTGAGGATCTTTGAAGGACTAACAATCAGTTATTCAAAAATATGTAACAGTGAAATCCATGTCAAGGATGTCGATTCAATTATGGCCTGTTTTCATGATGTTTTATCTTGGAAGATTGAAGGGATTTGAAAATCATACTACAATAATGGTCATTATGGCATATTGTGTATGTTTCATAAGATTAAATTTTGGGGTTAGATGAAATAACACCACAAACTTGGTATTTGTCTATAAATGATACTTGGGGAGAATGTGTCCCATGAAAACCAAATGGTTTCATCCTAAAGGGTTCTTTGATGGAGTTTTATCAAGATTCCCTTGGGTGGTTGGTTGTTCCTTGATTCCTTGGTCATGCTATAATGTGTGGTTAGGATGTTATGGGTGTTTTTAGAGGGTTAATTGTTATTCCATGATCCATTGGGTCGTTCTACAACAAAACCATATAAATTGGGAATTAATCCATTCCCCCATGGGCTATGTTGAAATGGACATTCAGTCCTATTTTTTGGAAGGATCAGGCCTATTACTTGGGGGTTGATTGTTCCTTCTTTAGATATATAGGTTCTTTAAAGTGGTAATGGTTTTAGCACACTCCCCCCATTGTTACCCTAGTTTGATCCCCCATTCCCCTTTATAGGAGGTTGATTATTAGTTTTTTTCACCTTACTAAAGCTATGTAATATTCTCCAACCATCTTTTATGTTTCTCTTTGTTGTTCTTCCTCTAATTTTGAATGGTTTCATCTATGGATTTAATGAAAATTGCACCAAATCATGGTGGTGTGATCATTGATTCATGGGGAATTGTGGTATTGTTGCTATAGCATTCCTAAGGAGGATTAACGATGGTTGTTTTTTATCATTTAAAAAATGGATTTCCGAAGTATTTATTTGGGAATTTAACCAGATTAGACTAGAATTGATGGTCAGTTCATGGGGATTTTTCTCAAAGGTGTTTTAGAAGAATGATATGATCCTTTCACACATCATTGGTCGATATTTTTATGTCGCGATGATTCTTGATGATTTATCAATGGTTATTCCTTATTGTATTAAGTTGAAAAATTATTTATAAATTTTTATAATTAACTATTGGAGCGTTGAGGTATGAGAAAATGGATCAAGAACATAATTGTCTAATCTTGGATAGAGATAGTAAATAGGCTATGGAATGGGGTAAATCTAACATCATGTTAGGTATCCCCTTTAATACATAGAAATATTCATGCATGAATGTGCATGTATGTGAATGATATAGGACTGGGTTCGGGAATATGGGTAGGGATTTGTTGGGCTCAAAGTGCCTCAAGTGGACGAGGTTGATCCATATAAAATAAATTTAGGTATTTCATTCTTCGTCCATGAATTTTACAAATAACCAATGGCAATACCAGTAGGGATAATGGAGTCATAAACAAATTTATGTACCTATGTGTTGTCTTTATTGGTGTGAAGACTTGTGTTTTGTATGGGGAAAGCCTTAGTGAACTAGTTTAAGGTAATCCAACTGGTTAGCCTTTTAGGAATGGACTAGTCCACACTAAAGATTGGGATTTGTCAAGGAACATCTATAGGAGATGACCTAGAACGCAGAAACACCTTAATTGAGAGGGGTAGGATGTTATTAAGGATTCTAGTAGCTTGTGATAAGTTGTTGTTCTTGGGAAGATAATGGGATTATATTGTAGATGTGATTCACCATTCTCTATAATGTTCCTAGATTAAATTGGGGATAATGAATTTTACGATTATGATTCCTTATCCTAATGGTCCCTAAGAGAATCAAATAGAATCTTTGTAACTAGGTAGACACCTTGGTTTGTGGTTGGATCCCAATGTTGTTCTAGTGATGGGAGTTGGTGATGGAATATACTCCATGATTACCTTTTAGGGGGGTGTATGGACTCCAAGAGGCTTAATGTTTAGTGTGGATAGATATGACCTACTATTAATTATTTTAAGTTGGTTAAAGACTAATAGATTGAAATTTTTAGAGAGATTTTATACCTATATTTTATGATCATGATCATTGTGTGGTTGAGATTGGTCATGGTGAATGAAAACAAATACACATATAGTATATATGCCCACATTCAGATATGAATATTATCACATCTAATGGAATTCCCATAAGGTATCTCAAAAACCTAGAAGACTCCAATTTAGAAATCATAAGGAACATTGTATCCTCTATAAGAATTTACAAATAGTCCTCAAACCAGGAAAAGGACAAAAAATCACTATCCCAACTCAATTTCACATTCCAACTGACTAAAAAAATCCAACCAAGGTTAAAATAATATTAAAAACACTCAATTACACTTTAGAATCAAAATTTAAATTTTATCAAACTCTTTATATGCACACATATATAGGATTACTAAATGAAATCCTTTTCGACCCCCTTTTTCATAAAAAATCTAACATGAAAACGACACTATAATCCATAAAATCGCACCATAATCGTAAGAAACAAATTTATAATTTAATGAGGAATTATTATGAATTGAAATATTATTCAAAAAAGGTATTGGATAGTGAAACCTTCCTAAACAGTGTGATAATACAATAAAACTCTCAAAGATGGAAGAACAAGGCTTGAGCAACAATCCGCACACCATATAATCTAATAAAATTAAACTAAAAAACAAACATATCATAATAACCAAGGGAGGGAAAATACGAGAAGATGAAAAATACCATAAAACTAAGAATATCATTTTTAAGAACCTTTATGAGGCTTCAAGGGATGATCAAGAGTAAGGGAGGCATGCTGAAATGGTGAGGCGCAGTGAAATGGTGAGGCGTGGTGAGGGCGGTGAGGGCGGCACGACATGGTGATGGGCGGTGGCAAGGTGTGGTGAGGGGCGGTGAAGGGGGGGGGGGGGGGGGTGGGTGGGTGTAGAGATTCGGGTAGTTGGGGAGGGGGGGGGGGGTGTTCGGGGAGGCGGAGAGTGTCAACTGTCAGAAAAATTTAATGGTTTTGCGATAGTTTTTTAGAAACCACTGCTAAATTATTTAAATTAAATATGACAGTAGTTTAATAAAACCTTGCTAAAAACCACTGCTAAATTTTCAGTTTGGTGTACTGATACTTCCCCATTTCATATGGACAATCAGATCAGGCTCATACACCCACTCCAACTAGAGATGATTGGCCTATTCTAAAGGCCACTCCAAGGAAGACACATACACTTGCTCATGATGACCTATTTTCCCAAAGAGTGGTTCCAATTGTTTTTAAGAAGGAATCCAATAAAAAGGAATATAAAAAATAGTTGTAAAATCAAAATTATGTTTGTGATTTTGATCCACTGAAGGAAAGAGTTATTGAATCCCTCAGATATTTATCTACTACAGATCAAGATCCTACCCTCCCATTACTAAATTATGTGAGTAGTAGCAGTAGCTATGAAGGTCCTCACTGGACACTTCCTCATGAAGGATTTATTCATGACAATTCATTCAAAATTAAGATCCTATCTCTTGATGAGATCCACGAAAACCATCTATATGGACAGAAGCCAAATGTCCTTGAGGGACTAACCCTTGCTGTAATCCACCATGATGGTCCAACCCATGATGAAATTTTCTATGAATGGTAACTCTGTATTAGTTATTCATATTGTCAAGAGAATTCTCCAACTGACAATGTAGTGATGAGAATGCCCTATCTTATATTTAGGAACTTTAAAATATAAGTCTAGTCATATCTAATGCATTTTCACTAGCAGGTGAAATTCTTTATCAATCAGAAGATATCCCAAGGTTATGATCATTCTTCAAACAACCCTTGGGACATTTATCTTCCAATTAAATAGAGGTACTCTCTACTGATCTTTCTCACTCTGAAGAAATAGGAGAGAACCACCAACTCTAGTCTGATCGGGTATGTGATACTCTAGAAAAATATGAATATGATATGTTGACCATGAGGAAACAACTCTCTAAGGGTGAAATACTAGTTATGTTTTGGAATTTGACGACCTCTCAATACAATATTCCAGATATGTTGATAAGAGATTATATTCATGATATCCTCCTCAACATATGGAAAACTCTTCATCATCTAAAATCCAAAGTATTACTATATTAATAATATCAATGTCATGTCAAGGTAATAGAAGGGTTATAGTTCCAAATAGATATGGCATATCTCATGGATTCCCGAAACCCAAATATTGGGAAGAAACAGAGAGCACTTCAACGTGCATTCCTTAATTCCTTATTGATTTTGAGATGATTGATCACTGATACCCCATATTGTGTTCATATAAGATAATGGGGTGCACATGGAGAATTGCATATCACTATTCTCCAAAGCTTGAAAATCCCACCAAAAGTGGTCTCATGAAAATTTATTCCCCCGGGCTATCTACAATAAATGAATTATATTCATGATTGAAGAAATGATCAGTAAGAACAAGCCTTGACCAGCTTCTACCAAAGTCAAGTCCAAAGAGATAAAGCTATTAAGATACTTTTTCATCAAGCATATGATAACAATGAGCATTACTCTCAGTTTGAGGATTTTATAAATCATATTATTTAGATGTATAAAATAGCATAATGATCTTTTGAAGCAGGCAATTCAAGTGAGTTATAGATAATTCACCCAACCAACGTTCTGACCAAAATTCATAAAAGAATAAGAGAATATATTTTGATACCACCCATATCATTCCAGGAGTCACCCCAAGACATAGGGATGGGATATTTTTAACCTAACCTTTAGAGCCACAAAACTAAGTCTAAAGTGTTGAGAAAGAAGAATAGGAACAACCCCAACACACAGGGATGGGGGATTTATCACATTCACAATCCCCTCCTTAATCGATGTTACTTTTCTCTTGATTAGGTAAGAAGATACAAAATAAATGTCAATTTGAACTATATGAGGATTCCCGTTAGGTTACTATTTGCCAAAATGTTCCTAGTGAACCAACAAATAGGAGGAACAAGTTTCATGGAGAGTGCATAAGAATGATATCTTACAAAGATACCGAAAGAATTTCAACAAAAAATTATGTGTTAGTGAATATTATCAATTCTATGATTAAAGATCCTCCAGAAAATGAATCTATTTTAGGGGAGTTATAGGATAAGGTTCTTGTTCATAATGCAGTCCTCACCAAATTATATGTAGGAGGTGTGCATAACCAAAATTAGGGCCTTCCCCAAAATATAGGTATCCCCTCAAATAATCAACTTCCACCTATTCAAAATGAACCTAATAAGGGAATAGTTAAAGTTCTGACCACGTATCACCCTTGCCTCAGAGAAGGTCAATCTCTTTCAGTTGAGGAAAAATTTTCTCAGCACGTGGAGTAAATGAAGGAGTTAAGAAGACTCAATAAGGAGTTATTCTGATTCAACATTCCTACCAGATATGATCCATAAGAAGATCATCAGCTTTCACTTCCAGTAGGAGAACCTCAAAAAATAGGGTTTTTTACAACTAAAGATGCATATAATGAATTTATTCCTTTAGGAACCCAACTAGATCATGGATAGTAACATAATTATAAGCCTGCACCTATTGGTTACACATGAAGATACTAGTAGTACCACAACCAGATTTTACTCTGGTCTCTACACCAGTTCAGGCCCCAACCTCCATACCTATTTAGGTCCCAACATAGCCCAATATTCTTCAAATTCTTATGAATACCATTGAGTTGTTAACAACACAATTGGATTCTATAAAAGGATGATGCACACCAGCTCAAATTGAAAAGAAGGATTATCCTAAATGGGTTGATTTGAATCCTTCTATGCTAAACTTTTGGAATCATACATTTCCAATTTTCAACAGATCATAAAATCCAAAGAAGCACTTGACACATTTCATATCTCATTGGGATCCCATGATGGGGACCCATGAGCAATTGTAAGCATTGAAACTCAGATGCTTTGTAGAATCATTTGAGGGTCCGATCATTATTTGGGACACAATTTTGCAGTCTCGATCAATTACTAGATGGGAGTATCTTCATTAAAAGTTCCTATTCTATTTCAAATAAATGCTAAAAAAGACAATAGTCTTCGATCACATAAATTTAAAACACAGTGAGAATGAAAGAGTCTCATATTTCATTGCTAGGTGGAAAGGATTAACTTACTATTTAAACTTACAGCACCCTCAAGAAAAGTTTCTACCCATTTCTGTAGAAAATCAGTATGATGAGCTGTAGACACCATTAATACCTATGAAATACACCGGAGGGTTCTGGGATTTGGTGGTAAATTCTGAATAGTTTGAAAATACGTCATAGAGACCAAATCCAAGTCCCGAACAATCCCATCTTCTCAGGGAAGGAGACAAGATAAGGTAGAGGCCACTATAGTTACATATAAGAAGAACCCTATACCCTCTCCTACCCCAAAGCCTACATTATATCATAGCCCCCCACCTCTTGAGTGTCAAAAATAATGACCACCATGTCCGAATGATCAAATAGATCATATATGGATGAAATTTAAGGAATTAAAAAAAGGTTTATTCTTTTCAAAATAACCAAGTCTCTAGAAACTTCTTCTTAGCTTTGGAAAACAACTTAGTTCAGTTTCCAAGACCAAAGAAACAAAACAAAAAATAATATGAGGACCTCAAAAACTATTTCCATTACATATAATGTCGGGGAACCCCATCCAAGAGTGTTTGGTTTATAAGGACCTCCTATAAATAACGGTGGACTCGCAAAAAGTGAAGCTGAAAAATTCACCAGCATAGGTAGAATGTGTTACCATTAATAATCCAAACGAGGAAGGAAAATGATAGGAAGACTAAAGTAAGAGTGGCCAATAGTTAGTTTTTTGGATGGTTAGGAAAAAAATCAATGGAACTTATGATATTCTATGAACAAATTTGAAACATTAAACTATGTCTCCTACTGCTTCCGTTATATTGAATCCCTCTTCATCAAAAGCCCAAACTTCTGAAGGCCAATCCTCAAAAAAGAAACATGTCAGGAAGAATAAGGAGAAAAAGAAGAATATTAGTTTGTTTCAAGGACTATGTTGTCCTTAAGATTTTCATATTTCATCTAAACTATCTCAAAATAACATGCTCCACCATACCAAACGACACAACAAGAATCGACCAGTAAAGAAGAATCTTTATCAGATGAGGTGTTGATCTTCGTATCTATTAACATTATTCATTTAATAGATCCCTATGTGAACAATTATTATTATTATGATCCTAAGGTCCCCAAACTTGATTGGGGATATGGGGGAAGAGGTCCTCGAGTTTGAGGGTACAGGGGAAGACATGGTTGTTTTAGAAGGCATTACTCTAACAATACCCCTTATCGAACTGTTTATACAACAGAAACTCCTAGAAGATCCCTCCAAATGGCTCATCAAGAACAACAGATGTCCCCCACACATGATATGGTATGCCCTGGCATGATCATATTGGAATACTGTGTAGAGGTTATGTCACCACCTCCTTAGAGAGTTAGCATACCTAGCCGGCCTGATCCACAAAGACAAGAATTACTTCCATATTTTTTCCCAAAAGATGGTCCATACACATCAGTAGAATTATCTCTCAAGGATCCTATAAAGAAGATTCTCCATGATGGAAAATACAGACCTCTGGATAAATAGTATGTTGTGTTGAAATCACTAGCCAAAGTACCAGCTAAGTTATCAATTCCGGATGCTCTATGTTTGTCAAAAGACCTCTGAGAATCACTTGTTGTGGTTTTTTAGGTCCAAAAGTGTTTGAAATTGTGGTTGTTGGCATATATTTTTACCATATAGAGAATAAACCAGCATAATTCCATGCATTTATATATTTCACGAACTAGGATGAGTATGCTTCCACACTTGGACACATTAGGCCGTTATACCTATCTTGTAAGATTAATGATGCTAACATATGATGATCCTTCATTGATAAAGGATCAGGGGTAAACCTCATACCCATTCACAGACTTCAAAAATTGGTCACCACTGAATCCCACTAGTCACCCTCCACTTCGATGTTACATTGTTACAATAAGAATTTCCAATAACCTCTTAGAGATATTACACTCAGAGCTCAGTTTGGGGATCTCATATTTGATTCAAAATTAATGGTTTTCTAGAAAGACACAACTTTTAATGTTCTTCTCAAAAGACCATGACAACTTCATCAAGTGGTCATTACTTTATCATACCATTAATGTGTCAAATATTATTTGAATGGTATTATTGGTACATTTCATGGTGAGATGACTCTATTCAAAAATTGCGAATATCAGTACATTGATGTAGAGTTCTATTGTAAAGGAGGAAAATGGTCCATGATAGATGATGTAAAAAGAATCAATGCCCTGAATGGTCTGGAGAAGATCTCAGTTAACCCATTCAAGAATATCTGTGAAGATTTCGTGCTTCCCATTAATCAAATTGAAAGGGATGGCCCAAAACTAAGCACTCGTTTAGTAGATTCCATAATGGATGTTTTGGCGATTAAACCTAACAACACAAGAAAACTCATTGACTCACTAGGAAGTAATAAAAGCCTAAATAGAGATGTATTCATTCCATCCACTAAGATTCAGAAAGACTCTCCTTCATCATCCAAGCTAGAATAAATTGTCACACATATGAAAAAAATACATGGATGCTGATTCTAAACCAAACATATTCTATTCAGATATTCAGAAATACCCTTCATCATCAGTTGGGCTGGAGATGATTTCCTCTTCTTCAGGATGTCAAAATACCAACTCCTACCCTAGCCCCAAAATTATTACTTCATCACCTACCCACCATGAATAGGTGGAATAAGTAACACATGAAGAAGAGGAAGAAGTGGAAGACCTCAGGGATGCCCCTCCAACATTTCAGGAAGGTGTCTCCAATACCAAGGATGAACTCAAAGAAATATATCTGGGTTTAAAAGAACGCCCACAAAACAATCTGATTAGTGTTGCCATGACATAAGAAGTGTAAGTTGTGTATAATTTATATTTTAAGCAACACGGGGATGCATTTTCTTGGAATTATAGTGAAATTCCATGTCTTGACCCCGAGGTGGTCACCCATCATTTGGGTTTTTAGAATAGCATCATGGATACAAGCAGACAACAAAAAGAACACACCCGACTCAAGATTCCAAAATTGAGGCTGAAGTCAACAATCTTATCAAAGAAAACATCATCCGAATTTTTAAATATCCACGTTTCTTAACTAATATTGTCCTTGTGAAAAACTTAAACGGGGAAAATTAGAGTTTTCATTGATTTAATAAATCTAAACATGCATTGTCTCAAATATGACTTCCCTGTTCCTACCACATTACTATTGATTGATGCAATAGATGGATACAAAACTCTTTCCTTCATGGATGGATTCTCTAGGTATAACCAAATATAGATGGACCCAAAAGATTAATAATCTACAACATTTAGATGCCCTGAAGGTGTATTCTTCTATTGGGGGATGCACTTCAGCTTGAAGAATTATGGTGCCACATACCAACATGATATGCACCACACATTTTCAAATCATTTTTATGTAAATTTATTGAATTCCATGTTGATTATCTAGTGGTCAAATCCAAAACAATGTTATGATCACTTGACTGACCTAGATACCATATTCAACAGTATTAGATAGAATAATCTGAAGATGAACCCCTTGTAATTTGATTTTGGGGAATCTATAAGAAAATTTCTTAGCTTTATTATATGCCATCACAACATCAAAGTCAACCTTAAGAAGACTAAATTCATCCTTGGAATGACACCTCTTTTCAACCTTAATGAGTTGGGATGACATTAAGGATGTTTGGATTATATCTGGTGATTCATAGCTAATATAGCATGCAAGTGTTTTCCCTTCACCGAATTGATGAAGAAGTGGGTCACATATTAATGGAACAATGTATCCCAATAAGAATTTGATACCCTCAATATAGACCTATTCAACCTAATAGTATTAATACTACCTATTGAAGGAATCCACTCAATCTTTATCTGACAAACTTAGGGAAATCACAGGGTTTCTTCCTTACAAAAAATAATGATGAAGGGAATTAAAACTTCCTTCACTATATTAGTCGAACCATGCTTGACCAAGAGACTCAATATTTAGATATTGAGAATAGTTTCCTAGCATTAATATTTGAAGTTCAGAAGATGATTCACTACCTAAAGCATCACTAGTTTCACTTGGTCTCTAATAATAACCTTATAAAATTTATCTCCGGACGTCCTATGTTGATAGGATGTCTGGCATGACAAGAAGTTATTGTGAAGAAGTTTTATATTCTGTTTTCACATTAGAAAGTTGTGAAAGGACAAGCCTCGTAAGACTTCCTTGATAAACACCAATCTGTAGAAGAGACATCATAGGATACCGATCTTCCTAATGAATAAATCTTCTCTATTAAAAATAGTCCCCAAATATGGGAAATTTAATTTTATTGTACTTCTAGAAGTTTAATGTGGAAGAGAATAAAATACCCTAACTTCAACAAAGTTGGGTAAGTAATAGTTTTTATCTCCCCAAAAAAGTTAGTGTTTCCATATTCCTTCCTGTTTTCGGAATGTGGTACTAACAATGAGGTAGAATATTTAGATCTCATTGAAGGTCTCTAATTTGTACTCTAAATACCAGTGAGTTACTAATAAGTGAAGGGTGATTCAGAATTGTTAATCAAATAGATCAATGGGGATTACATTGTCAAAAAAGAAGAGTTAATCCCATTTTGTGATTATGTAAGAGTGTTAATGGAAGCATTTCTCATAGAAATAACATTGTATTATATCTTGAGATCACAAAATTCCGAAGATAATGAATTGTAAAATGGATCCACAACATTGGAAGATCCAAAATGGGATGAAACAATCATCATTATTGATCCGCATTGTGTGGATTCACCTTATGTTCAAATTAGAATAGAGGAAATCAATGAAGTCAGTCCTGTTCCTAAACCATTTGGTCCTACTATAGGATGGATGATTCCAATCATGAAATATATCTAAGATAGAGTACTTCCACCAAATAGAGTTAGAAGAGAGAAAATTCAGTTATGAGTGTTTAATTTCACTCTTTATGATGGCCTAAATCATCAGAAGATAATATTTAGAAAGGGATTTGATGAAATCCTCCATAGATGCATCGATGGGGAAGAAACCATGACTATCATGAAAGAAGTACGTGAAGGAGCCTTTGGTTCCCACCAAACTAGGAATAATGTTTCTTCTCAAATCTGAAGTCTTGGGTACTTCTGGCCTACAATGACGCATGATTGCACAAAATCCACTAAAAAGTGTCATCCTTGCCAATTGCATGAATATTTCATTCATCACCCCTAGAGTTACAACATACAGTTAAGTACTCCTGGCCATTTTCCAAACGGGGAATAGATATTGTGGGCCCTTATCCACCAGCAATGGCTAAGTAGTTTAAGTATATCATTCCTGCAACTGATTTCTTCTCTAAATTGGATGAGGAAATACCTGTCTATGAATTCGAGGCCAAAATTATTGTTGAATTTTTTTTAATATAATATCATTACCAAATTTGGTGTCCCTAATACCATATTAATGGGCAATAGAACCATTTTTTGTCATGCTGAGGTTAGGAAACATAATTAGGAATACAATATATCAAGTCCAACCATTGATCCCACTATCATGAAATGGACAATAGATAGATATAGGATTTCAACAAGACTTTTTTCAAACAAACTCCATAAGACGGTGAATAAAGATAATAAATATTGACCTGATATACTCTTGCATTCCTTATAGGCCTATAAGATTAAAAAACGTACTGGCACACAGTCAACCCATGCTCATTGGTATATGAGACATAAGTAGTTTTTTCTAATGAAATTAAATTTCCCTCACTCAGAGTTGCCATCTATGATCAATTATCCATTTATAATAGGTCCTATAAATGGATAGATGGGTTGAAATGATTGGATAAAAAAATATTGAATACTTTTCATCAATTGGAAGTATATTAGAGATGAATATCATGAGACTTTAACAAGAAGGTCTTCTTTCATTCATTCATTTAAGTAGAGTTAGTTTTGGTTCTTAGGACTCCAATGATACTAGGAAAGAAGCCTACAAAGCATCAACCAAAGTGGGAATGACATTAATCTATACATGACGTCCACTCTAATGGATCTTATTCCTTAATATCAATGGATGGGGAACTCATTATAACTCCAACCAATGCAAGGTTCCTAAAAAACACCTTGTTTAATCAAATACATATCATCTTAGTTGTATAATGATAAAGTGAGTTTCAAAAATCATATTAGTTGTAGGAAATTAAACTTCATAACACCATATAAGTCTATGCTACATGATGTTAAACTATGTTACATCATCGTCCTTGTCACCCCATGATAAACTATATGACATGAAGTCCTAGTCACATGACCTAAAACTGCAAGACCCCTTTTTCTCACCACTTGAAATTAAACATTATGGTTAATGTACCCATTGTTTAGTTTTAGGGAATTACAAAAAATAACATGATTTAAAATTTATTTTGGTACTTTAAAAAAGAAATGGAAAATTTCTATGTGTAAGAATCACCCATCTTCGTGAAACTCATTAGTGACACTTGATCCCTATTTCTCCCTGTGTTTGGATCAAATTTGGATAGTGAATAATTTTAAGAACTACATATGGATTGATTCTCATTCCAATGAGATATGTAGTGATGCCCAGATATCTAAACTTAGGTCCATTAATGATAAAACAAATCACTTTATTCCCTATGTGTATGAGTCATATCTGTATAGGGAATATAATTCCAAGAACTATGTGTGACTTGATTCTTACTTCTACAGGATATGTAGTGACACCTGGGTCCTATCCATTAGTCCAGCCATAAGGTTTCTTTCACATCAAGTGACCTTCATCCATACTGCATGATGTTAAACTGTACAGTTCTCCAAGAAATATGTGTGTCTTGATTCTCATTTCAATGAGATATGGGGTGACCCCACATATCTCTTATATTTGTCCCATCTTCAACTATAAATGAAACAATTTTCCCTTTCCACATTTATGAGCCAATTATTTACTCGGAATCTTTCCATAATTTTAAGCTTGATTCTCATATCATCTTGTATCTTGAGCCCAACCATTATCTTGGAAAATATATATATAATGTTAAATCCCCCTTCATCACATGAAACCTCAGTTGGTGTGAAGAACATTTTCAAGAACTACTGGTGGATTGATTGTTTCCCCAGTAAGATACATAATGACACCCAGATCTTCTATCTATGGTCCAACAATAATGTTTAAAAAAGGTCCCTTCACCCACTATGTGTATGAACCAAACCTGCACAATGATCATTTCTAAGAACTACGTGTGTCTTGATTCTAATCTAATTGAGATATGTAGTGATTCCCAAATCTCTAATTTGGGTTCCAGACGTGATTTTAGAAAATAAAACCCCTTTTTGTTTTCCTTATGCATGGATCAGATCTATATAGAAGAACTCTTTTTAGACTTATGACCTAATTTTCATTACAATGAGACACACAGTGATGGATAAGACTTAATACTTTAGGTCCAACCATCAGTTTGAAATTTATAAAACCCCTTTTCCCACATCAACCTAAATGGTACTGGGGAAATTTAATCAGATTTACATATGGGTTGATTCTCATCCTTGAATGATACGTAGAAAATTATGGGTCCTACACCTTGGTTCAATCACTATATAATCATCATTCCAGGGTTATTCATTTGTGTTACATTTTTATTGTAGAATAATATTTTACCATTCCTTGTTTCTCACACCCAGAATAGCTCATGTTGTCTTTGGAATTTGGTAAAGCAATTTTCTATATAAATAACGTATCTCAACTCTTGTGAAAGTTATCATTGGTCTTGGCTGTAAGACATTAAAAAGAAAAAAAATTTCTTCATTTCATGATAATAAACTGCAGGATATTATAAAAAATCTACATATGGTTCATTTTTTTTCATGGGATACATGGTCACTTCACATTTTCTCACATTCATACTTACCACATGATGTTAAAATGAATGGATTCTCAAGAACTACATGTTCCTTGATTCTCATATATATGCGATATGTAGTGACAACCAGACTTTCAATCTAGGGCCTAGTCGCAACATGATACAATTACTATCTCCTTTCCCACATGTATGATCATATCAATATGAGTAAATTCAATATTAGTTATTATCTTATGTATGAACCCATATTCAAGAAACCCCCATTGTTCTCCACTTATGATTTCAAGAAGGGTGGGGAAACTCTATTTAATAACTATATGTGGATTTATTCTCACCACTGTGAGATACATAAAGATGTCCAGATTTTTAATCCTGGACCCAACCACATCATGATATGATAAATACTCTATAATCCTATATATGAATCTAATCTACATGAGAGGATTTAATACATGTTATCACCTTACTCATGAATTTTTATTTGATTGAACTACGTGTGTCTTGATTTTTGATCCAAGTAGATACGTAGTGAATCTTTGGCTCTATTCATTAGTCCATTCACAATATTCAATTTCTATTCATATTAAAGCCCCTAATGTCCTTACTAAATTAATATAAACATAAAAACATAATTTTCTTGCTACACGACTTTAAACATCATTGTACCCAGGGAACTTCATATGGATTCACTTTTATCCAATTGAGATATTTAGTGAAAAATTAGGACTTAGAACCTAGTCCCATCCAAGGGATAAAAGAAAATACCCCCTCCCCAACATAAAATTAAAAATCTATGAAGGAGAATTTATTTTGGGTCATCTCATTAGAGATACCACCAAGGAAACAAATAGTGTCCCAATTATACATATTAGTCATATCTATTTGAGGGAATCCAAATTCATGATCAATATTGGTCCAAATACATCCCTTATTCATTAGAAATTACCCCTTTCACATTTCATACTCCTAATTTGAATACTTTCAAATATTTATAATATTTCATTGGTTTTTGGTAACATAATTAATCATACCTGAAATCTCTTTTTCTTGAATTTTCATTACATTCCCCTAGTTGGACTTGCATCAGTTTCCCACATAACAGGCCTGTCAACCAAATGATTCGACCTTTTTGATATCCTGCATATGCCCTAACCAACCCTGCATAATAAATACCCCATAATGGGTTTGTAAAATTGTGGTAGTTTCAATCTTGGGAGAATCCTCTTCTGACCCACTAAGATTTCATGACGGTATGCATGAAATCATAGTTTAAAGTGGTCATCCATTTCCTATTCATCCAATATCTTTTCTCCTGACCGAAAAGTCTCCATGACCATGGTTTAGACTTTCCGCTTCACTTTTTCAATGCATACTGGAATAACTTTAGGTCATTTGACCCCATATCATTCATTGTTTCTGTAATATTTTGATCTTAGTCATATGACTTAAAACTACATGCACCCTATTTCCTACTCTTGGGTTAGAACTTCTTATAGAGCCTATTCCGCCAATTATTTGGAAATTATGACTTGAAATACCAATTATGTATTCAGGAAATTTTCTCCATAAACCAAACTCGATGCTTGGGAATATCCAAATTTTCATAAACTTTCATCGGCTTTTAGAAATATAATGGAATAATTCTCGAGGGCTCCTTTACATACCTATATAGTATATCTTCTAGTTGGCCTTTCATAATGTAACTGATATAATGGGCATGTCAGCTAAATGATGTCATTGTTTGGATATGCCTATATTCCCTTGCTAGAACTCCATAATACACCCCCCATAACAGGTTTTTCAAATAGAGACACCATAGTTCTTGGAAGAGACCTCCTCTAATTTCATTTATCCCTTTTTCCACATATCACTATTTGGATTCAAATCTCCCCATATCACAGCTTAGGAATTTATTCTTCCTTACATGAATATTGTAGAATATTTAAAAACATATTATTGAGAATTGGAGAATCATAAAACCTTTAGTCAAAGACAAAGACCTTAAATCTTATCCTATAATGCTCTGGTTTTATGACTTGAAAATGCATAACATAATGTTAATTCTACAAGAATTTAAATTACAAAGCCCCCCAAATGTCCTTGCAACATGAATTTAAGCTACATAGTCCCCCAATGTACTTTCTACATGAATTTAAATTGCACAACATAATGTACTTGCTGTATGACATTAAACTTCATAGCCTAATATCAGAAAGACCCTTTCTAACACAGTGTTCCCTCAATCACAAACCAAATTTGTGTAGATGTGGTTTCTCAATCATGTCCTATGTTGGCACAAATTACCCCTTTTATTCCTAGAAATGTTTCATTGGAAATATGCCCACGATGGTCTTGAGACATCCAAGTCTTAAACCCCATTATATATCAGTAATAGAATATCAAAATTCCTAGGAAATCCATTACATGAATATGAAATTTATGCCCTAGTTGGACTTGTATAAGTTTCCCACATGGTGGGCCTGTTTTCCAAAGGATTCCACTATTTGGATATGCAACATTTGCCCTAGATTTCCCCGCATAATAAAGCCCCCATAACCGTTTGTTCAAATAATGGTAACCTCAATATCGGAAGAGACCTCCTATATCATTATACTTCATGATTTAGATTTAGTGACTATAAAAATAATGAATCAAGAGTCCCCGTGTATGTATATGAAAAATATCAGGACCTTTCTAGACATCAATCCTTGTTCGGGTTATAATCTCAAAATTCATGGTCAGTGATTTTAGACCTAAAAACTATCTTTATTAGTTTTACACGCATGACTTTAAACTTCCCACAAAAAGTGGCGTATTACTCACCAGGATGAAAGCCCATAATGGAAAATCCAGGAAAAACTGATGTCTTATCTCGCTAAATCTGCACTCTGTATAGTTTAGGAAATATCAAGTAATAAAAAGTTAAATAGAAAAACAATTTTGGCTGAAAACCCATAATGGTAAACCTGATAAAAAACCATGTCTTTCCTATTAAGTCCCTATCATATTGGGATTAAAAAAATTTGGGTGATAACACAAAAGGCAAATGGTTTTAGGTTTGTCTATATAACCATAACTATCATAAAACTATGCTCCCTAGGCCCCATGGATTAGAAAAAATTTGATCATCTTCTCATACTTGACGGAGCTTAAAAGTATTCTAAATGATTTTGGAATGATTCAAAGTTCTCTACAGTTACCTTATAACTAGACTCATTTCATTAAAAATGAATATAATTATTATGGGGGATTTTTCAAAACCATATAATGTGTTTTAATCACTTTTCCATATAATTCATGGATGGATTTTAATTTTCGACAAGACTTCATCACAATGAGGGATAAGAAGAAAGACCCCCCCCCTTTAGGAGTAGGTAATAGATTTCCAAGATCCATGATAAAAAGGTATCAATAAACTAAAATTCAATTTATGAGTTTTTTACAAGAAGACATGGTGTATTCACAATATTAATAAGTGTATATCTCTTCGAGAGATTTGATTTAACTAGTCATGACGTTGAAAAAGACATATAGATCAAAAGTTATGGATCTTGAAAGTTAGATAAATTTTATAAAGGAATGGCATCACCACGTAGGCCATCAGCATAGGACATCAACACATTCCAATCCGTTCAACCAATCCATCCAACCCATCGGTTCAGGTCCACCAGGGTCGATAAATAGACCCCTCCCCCTCAAATTTTTAGAGGACTGCCAAACTACCAGACCGCGAATCCTAAAGAGGGCTATAGCCATGCATGTCCTTTGTCCAAGCAGTCAGTCACTACTTGGACGACGTTCAATGGCCCACCTTCACAAAGTAAAGCCCCCAATCTAACACTTGGGTGACCCACCAGGGTGAACTACCTTTGTGAAGTTACTAGGTGAAGTACATACATGAAAATTACTTGGGTGATCCAATTGGAAAAACAACCTATGCGACCCATAGCTTTACGACCCACCTAAGAGACTTACCCATGTTGCCACCTTAGGAGAACTCTCTAGTCTATACCATGGGGGATGCACCCCAGAAACCCCTCTTAAGACCACTATTGAGCTATAGTTTCAGCTCTCTGGTCTAGTCCCCTCACTTCCCTCACAGACCCCCATGAAAATGGAGAGGTTCTCTACAAACGTTTTTGGCCTAGTTTTGGATATTTTGGGTTGCCCCTTATATAGCCTTATCATCCACTACTGGAATACCATGATTTGGAATAATAATCCACACTCCATGATACATTACTTGATTCTACTTGCCCAAATGTTTTTACTTTCCCATTTTACAAGTTGATATTCTCCTCTTAGATTCCTCGAGTAGCTTGAGTCGATAAACAACTCAAGATTGTACTAAAATTTCATCACCTAAATCCTATATTGGGATGAACCAATCCCCAAATGGGAATTTTCATTTGGAGTAATCCCCAGAGAAAAATTAAATGGGAATTCCTCTTAGGAGTAATCCCCATCCTAAGCTCAATGGGAAACCCCCCTAGTGTAAGCCTCTAGCCTTTCATGTAAGAGGTTGTAGTATTTATCCTATCAGCATCCTTGAACATCAATCATTAATTACCATGGACTCTTATCCAATGTAAAGTTAATATAGGGAAGTGTTGTATCCCATACCTATTCCAATGTATCCCTTGCCTCTTCCACCATAGGATTGACCTCTTCCACCTGTGGAGGAAGGAAAGTGTGTAATTTGTTAAATCGTTGGCATCATCTTGTTTCTCACACCAAACGCAAATCAAATGGGATTAGAGGTTTATAATGATGAAAATATCTACACAATCCACCTGAAGAAATGAATTATGCTAAATATGATTCCCACCATAAATGAGATATGTTGGAAGCCTTCTCAAGGCCTGATATCTATATCATCTCATCCATGAAATGAGAAATCATGCCCCCCATGTAGAACTCTTCCTAGTTGTAAGCCCTAAATGGACTAAACTCTGGGAAATTTGATTCATGTTAACCAGGATACGTAAGAAACTCACTTAGGGTCAAAGATAAATTTTAACCCTCCTTAGTTATATCCATAATCACAATTCCCTTAATATGGTCATCTTCCTTAGGAGTAAGCCCCGAGTTAAGCCCCTAAATAACCATGAGTTAAAACATCCCTCATGGAACCTATTATTGGTAATCCTCCTCAGGATTAGGCCCCAAATTAAATCCTCATGTCACTATGAATTAGTATATTAATCATGTTACCTTTTACAAAGGTCTCCCCTTCAAGAGTAAGCCCAAAATATTCCTTTCAATGAGCCATACTCCCTTGTGAGACTTATCAAACTACGTGGGCTTTGATTCCCAAACATGTGTGATATGTAAGAAGCCTCCCTGAGGTTCAAACACAACATCTAGAATCAACCATTTTCTCTCTAGTCCACATTATCAGTGGGGACTAATCAAACATGGAAACTCATATCCTTTCCAGGTTTCTTGGGCTACTTCGGTATAAGTCCCACACTAAACTTTGACAAGGAAATTTCCGCCTAAAAGTAATTAACACATGACCTTAAACTCTATGGTAGATTCCTTATCACATGTACTTAAAAAGGAATGATTATTAGAACCAAAATATTAATTTTTGGTATGGATCTTTATTTCAGGTTGTTTTTGAGGAAAAAGGAATAATTATGAATTTTTCAAGTATACACTATGTACTTAGGAGTACACACCACATACCCGGTTGCTGCAGGTAGCTGTGTACTGATCGTGTAATGGAAGAGTATATAGCCATGTAGGTGACCTAGAAGACCACCTAAAGTAGGGGATGATTGAAGGTAGTACATGGCATGTACATTAAATGAACACACCATGTACTGTTTATTTTAATTGATAATTGGAGAGGGGTCATGTCACATCTTCAGAACACACTTCCTCTCTGCTCAGTTCGTATAGGAGAGTGAAAAATGACCAAAGAACATCAATCTCCTCTAGGTTCTTCATCCAAGATTCTATTGAGATTCTACTAGGTGCATTGGATTCCCACCTGTAATTTCTCTCTTTTGCTAGATCCTTTCTTTTGTAATCCTCCTCTCTCGTGAGTATTTCAAGGATGATCGGTTTTACCAATTATGTAGATTTACGTCGATATAGGCTGATTTAAGGGATGAAATTCAACAGTATTGATTATAAGACATTAAGGTAGGCAGATTGTACCTTTCTTTGATTGTCTTTGGGTTATAGATGCTTAAAGTTCCGAATAACCGTGTTTAGGGTATTGCATGTTTTGGAATATTACCCTGTTTAATACCTGCTTTGTTTTTTTGATTTATTAAGGGTTATTTCTTATGAAAAAGGTTAGTTAACTTGTTATTGGACACCCCATGGGTGATTTACCTTGATTTTTTGATTATGGTCATTTTTTCTATAATGCCTGTTAGTCTATATTTTTTTCCCTACCTCGTGTTGTAAGAATGAAGTTACTGAATATATGAGATGCATGTGTTTTTCATTTTGAATGTATGACCAAGGGGTATTTGACTCTGAGATATTCTCATGGTTGGGTCATTTATGTATAATTTTTGTTATGTTGAGCTAGAGGTATTGACTATGAGAGCTTCCAGGTGGTCAAAGGTCATAGGGGTTAGACCGTGGGAGATACCCAGAGGGTCATTATTAAATTAATGTTGGACCCTAGGGAATTTACTGTGAGAGCTTCCTAGGTGGTCATTTGTAAACATTTAGTGTTACATGGGAACAAAGGGGTTAGACTATGAGAGCTTTCCTAGATAGTCATTATTTATTGAATTGGTAATATGTTAAACTAGAGGGGTTAGACTGTGAGAACTCTCCCAGAGGGATGATTTTGAATAATTGAATGATTATGACATGTCTGCCAAGCCAAATCTCAAGCTTGGACTCGGTCTTACTTGTTGTTAGATGGTCTTCTGAGACATCTATTTTTCTATTACATAGGGGGTACAGAGCTTAGGCTGGATCTTGGGATTTCATTATTCAATGGTTTGAGTAATTAATAAATATTAATGAATGTAATGGAAAACTATAGGATTGTTTACTTTTGAGTACTTCCTAGTTTATTGATTTATTTTTTTTCATATTTCCTAGTATTCATATTCACTAATAGTTAGGCACAGATTTTCTAGTGGTTTCCTACTGGGATTCATCTCACATCCTATTTGGGTGATGATTTTGGGGCTAAACAGATTACATGGTTATATTTATAGATAAGGGAAAACTCCCTTCTTCATCAGGAACCTGACTGCTATTGGAGTTGGTGAGAATGAGTGCGAGCCGAGGCTTGCGATGATTTTGGAGTTTCCTACTTTTCTATAATTTAGTTTGGTATTGTATTACTAGCATTGTGACTAGTTTGGATTCTTTCCTAGACACATGTGACAAGCATCATTTATATATGCTCCAGTTGTTTTATTACCATCACTCTTGCACTGTTTAATTTTATTTAATGGTATTACCGCTTACGCTACTATTTAATATTTACTTTATGCTATTTATACTTTTCAAGTGAGGGAATAGTTTCCCCATTATCATAAATTAGACCTCACTGCTAGTCGATAGCCTCTGTCATTTTGGGAAATGCGCTTGAGGTCATGTGACCAATTGGGTTTGGGGTAATTCAGGGTGGCACACAGGTCTGGGATATTACAAAGTGGTATCAAAGGAGTTCTTTTCTGCTTTGACTTACTATTTGGTGCCTATATATAGGTATATGAAGGAATATGCAGTTTTTAATAAGTTATTCCTTAGAGTAGCTAACCTGTGTACAAGGAAAATCCAAGTTAATTAAAATATTTCAATTTTTCTGGTTTTTCAATTATTATAGTTGATTTGATTTCACCGTTAGGTGATTAAATTGTTTTGTTCTATTTTGATTTATATCATTGTGGTTCGATTTCTGTTGCAACTTGATGAGATAAGGGTATTCCATCTCATGAATCATATAGGAACTTGTTATAGATCACATGCCATACATTCTTATCATGCCATTTATGATGCATTACTAATTGCATGATGTTCTGATAGATGTTGTGCTAGTTATGAATGATATTGTGATAGATTCTATGATAAAAGACCTACTATTTTGATCGGGTATCCATATATGTAAATTATCATTTTTATAGATGCCAATATTTGGTCTCTGAGTTGTTATGGGCCCTCTTGGATTAGAATTTGGTGGATCAAGTTGGAAAATTAATTGAATTTTGTCAAGTTATGATACAAATAAGGATTAAAAACATTGATTTGTGGGAGTATGTGTGCTCATGGGTTGGAATTTGTCATTTCATGGACACAATTTTAGGTTTTTGAGGGTTCAAGAGATGTTTTAGAGGCTTACTATCTAAAAACATAGACAACACGGTGTATGGTGTTATGAACAAATGCCATGTGTTATTCTATTTTGAAAGAAACATATTTTATTATGTACATGATGTGTACCATATGTACATGCCATGTAGTCTTTAACCGTGTGACTGACTATGTGAGAAGAGACACATTTTTGGGAAAATTTTAGTAGAACACACCATGTTTAGATTGTACATGCCATGTTTTAAAGAACCATGTATTCAGCCGTGTGACCAATGACCCATGTGGATGAAACATAGTTTTTACATGCCATGTCTATCTTGTACATGTCTTTTAGTTATCAACCTTGTATCTGTCCATGTGACCAGTGAAATAGGTGGATGGGAAATAAGTGGTACACACTGTGTATAGGGTGAACACTCCATGTTGTGTTACAACATGAGAGAACTGTGTAGTTCTTTCCTTGTATAAGTACTTGGGAAGGAGGGAAAATTCAAGTACACACTGTGTCTCAGGAGGAACAAACCGTGTGTAAGGGTGTTACATGACTAGGATTGGTAGAGGAACATGCCATGTTAAAATCTTAAGAGAACATGATGTGTATAGTTTATACTAGCCATGTAACCCTGTTTTGTAAAACATGAATTATTTATTTCTCATGTTCTTATCTTGCACTTTTATGTTTTTGTCCTTGACAATCTTGTACTCAGGTGAGCGCTTGACCTTACAGAGTCATGCAAACAAGACATCCTGTAGATGTACACTAGATACTGGGAAATAATCAGACATTAGAAATGGTAGATCAGGGACTACCGATAGATCCTCCTGTAGAGCCCTTCTTGGAACTAGAAGTTATACTGGACAAAGGTGCTGTTGAAAAATTTTGTGAAGGCTTTATGAGGATGATGAATACTTTCTAGGGAGCACCACATCCTTCCCTGACTATGGTAGAGTTTATGCGGGTGTTACAATAGCAGCATCCTCCCGCTTTTTAGGGGATGGAGGACCACATGCTGTAGAGTTATAGTTGGAGGCCGTGCTTACTGTCTTTGAACATATTGAGACACCTCCATAGAGGAGGGTGAATCTTATGATATACATGCTATGTGATTATACCATGATATGATGGGATTTTATCTCATAGGATCATGTCATAAGGATATGGCCTGGGAAGAGTTTCAGTGGAACTTATATGAATGCTTCTATCCCAAGAGGTTTAGGGCCGATCGGGCCTGGGTGTTAATGCATTTGGAGTAGTGCTCACCTTCACTAATGGATTACTCATATTTTTTTATAGATCTTTAGAACTTTTGACCTATTCTGGGAGGTGATGAGTTATCTTTGGCTAGGCGGTTTGAGGATGGTCTCAGGTATGGAATCCAATCACAGGGGAATGCTTCCATGCTGAATTTGGTGATAACAATAGTAAACCTAGCACTAATTTTTTAGTGTAATATAAGGGAGTTGGGAGCTATGATCCAAGGTGCTTCAGCATCCAGGGCTGGTATCTCTTCGTTTGATAGTAGGAAGCACCACACAAAACATTCACCCGATGTTTCTTTAGGTATCCAGGTGGTATGCTACAAGTGCAGGAAGAGTGGGCATACAAGACCATATTTCCTAAAGGACCCAGTCAAGTGACGATCCTACAACAAGATGGGTCACCTTCAGCATTTTTTTGGGTGTTCTTACCATTAACAAGTGAGAGGGGTTCAGTTACAACTCCAAATTTTTGAGCATGACCACCATTTTATCATCAATCAGGGAATTGGAGTTTGTCAGGCTGTTCAAGACGAGGAGGAGGTCATGGCCATGGTAGAAATTCAGTAGGTATTCAGTGGCAGTAGGGTGGATCAACATAGGGTAATTAGGTAGGGTATCAGGGTCACGTTACATTTAAGACTTTTGCAGTGGACTATACCTTGTGGGAAGAGGATTCCAAACCCTCGACAGTTAAAGGTATGATTTTAGTTGCCTCAGTTTTAGCTTCTTATATTTTTGATACAGGGCCTTCCCATAGTTTCATATCTATTTATGTTGTGGAGAGCCTTTACTCTACATCTTTACTTTTGATGATGTTATAATGCAATAAACTCTGTTGGGTATTAGGATGACTAGTGTACATCAGTGCAAGGAGTTCCCTCTTGTGGTTGGTGGGTGTCACTTTCTCTGGGACCTCTATCTATTAGAGATGACAGGCTTCATTGTCATTCATAGAATGGACTGGTTGATCTCTATCCAGGCCTTTGTTGACTATTATCTCCATAGGGTGAGTTTCAAGTCACCATAGGGAGGGTATTTTCTACACAAGGGAGAATGGGATGTCTTGGCAATTAGAGCGGGCCCCAAGTATCATTGATTGGGTGGAATTATAGCCTTGATTTCTAGCTTATATTTGGATGACCATTGAACTTCACATATAGACTTTTTATCCAGTGATGGATCATTTTAGAGATGTATTTCTAGAAGAATTTTTATGTTTACCTCTTGATTGAGAGGTATATTTCTCTATTGAGTTTGTTCTAGGAGAGAAAACAGTGTCCATTCTTCCTTATAGGATGGATACACCAAAGTTACAGGATATTAAGAAGGGGTTAGAGGAGTTGAAGGAAAGGGGTTTCATCTAACCCAATACTTCTCGTTGGGTTTTTCTGTCCTTCTAGTAATGATGATGGATGATACCCTTAGACTTTGTGTGTATTATCGGATGTTGAACCAGTTGATGGTTAAGAACTGATATCCCTTACTAAGTATTGGTGATATCTTCAATCATCTTTGAGGATAAAAAGTGTTCTAAAAGATTTCCTTGAGATTTGATTATCATCAGTTGCACGTAAGGCCATCAGATATACCTTTTATAGCTTTTCAGAGTAGCTATGGTCTATATGATTATTTTCTTATTCCATTAGATCACTTGAACAAGATAATAGTTTTTATGGAAATGATGAATTGAGTATTCCATCCTTACATGGATTTTTTTTGTGGTAGTATTTGTGGATGATATCTTGGTGTACTCTCAAACTTGACACAACTAGGCCATCCATCTTGAGCTCATTTTGAGTACACTGAAGGATCATCAATTATATGCTAAGCGCTCAAAATGAAACTTTTGGATAGACCATATTAATTTTTTGGGTCTTGTTATCTTGGAGAAAAGAGTATCAGTAAACCTAGAGAAAGTGAGAGAAGTAGTTTCTAGGGTGCAGCCAAAAAACATCTTTGAATTAGGGAGTTTTCTGGGGCTGGCTGGTTAGTACAAGTGATTTATATAGGAATTTTTATGCTAGGAAGTGCCACTGATGGGCCTGAAAAAGAAGGGAGTGAAGTACTTGTGGAAATATCTCTATGATTCATCCTTTCAAGAGTTGAAAGGGAAGTTGACTTTATCACTGATACTGGTTTTTTAGAGTTGGGAAAGAGTTAAACTGTTTTCTTATAATACATTAGGTATCAAGATGGGAGAAGTTCTTATGAAAGGGGAAGGAGTTATTTCATACAGGTCTCAGAAGATGAGGACACATGAGGGGAACTACCTGACACATGATCTTGAGTTAGCTATAGTTGTGAATACTTTATGCTGTTGGAGACATTATCTGTTGGGAGATCATTTTTTGGTTTACACTGATCACAAAATTCCCATGTTTATATTTATCTAGCATGATCTAAATTTGAGATAGTGAAGGTTGGTTGAGTACCTTCAGTCTTTTGACTTTGAGCTAGCCTATATGCTTGTGAAATGTAACGTAGTGAAAGATGTATTGAGAAGGAGGACTCAGATATAAGCAGTTCAGAAGGCTAGTAGTGAGTGGAAACTTATGGATCTATTCCCTAAGATGTATTTAGAGATGAATGATAGATAGGGTCAAATGTTTCATTCTTCTGTTGTTGTTACCTCTACTCTACTGGATCGAGTGTGAATGAGAGATCTATCAGATTCCGAAGGCCTAGTCCTATGAGAGAGAGTGTCTGGCGAGGACCCTACTCCTGGGTGGACCATAGGCAAGGAAGAGGTCTTGAATTTTTCATGGAAATGTATGGGTGGAAGTAGAAATATGTGAGGAATTGATGAAAGATTTTAATTCCTCAGTATGGGTAGTTTATCCTGGTGTCACCAAGATGTATCAAGATCTACACTTTCATTATTGGTGGCCAGGTATGATGAGGGATGTAGCTGGTTTTTTCATGAGATGTTCCAACTCTATGAAGGTGATGGCAGATCATAAATGACCAGAAGGGATTATACATAAGTTACCCATTCCCAAGTGGAAATGGAATGATGTCACGATGGATTTCAGGACATATTTACAGAGGTTTCATTGAGGGAATGATGCGGTTTGTGTTTTTGTTGACAGACTCACAAAGGTTTCACATTTCATGATGACCAAGGAAACCTTCCGTGCTGTTGATATTGTAAGGTTGTACATCCAAGAGATTTTATGTTTTCATGGGGTTCCACACTCTATCGTTTAAGACAGGTATGCATAGTTTACTTCTTGTGTCTGGAAGGGACTACAAAGTGATTTGGGTATAAAGGTACTTATGAGTATTGCTTACCATCCCCAGAAAGATGGCCAGTCCAAATGAAAAATTTGGGTTTTGGAGGACATGCTTCGATCATGTGTCCTAGATTTTGGGGGCTCCTTGGGGAGACACATACCTCTAGTGGGGTTTTCCTACAGTAACAGTTTTCATGAAATGATTCAGATATAACCTTATAAGGATTTGTACAGTAGGACATGCCGATCGCCCTTATGTTGTCTAGAGGTAGGGGAGGCAGCTATGCTGGGACCTTGTCTTGTCCAGGAGACCACTAAGTAAGTAGAGTTGATTTGGAGAAGGATGGCTACTACACAATCTCTTGAGAAATCTTATGCTGATTGACGGAGATGTTCTCTGGAGTTTGAGGTCAAAGATTAGGTTTTCTCACATGTCATGCCAAGGTTGGAACATAAGAGGATTAGGATATAGGGGAAGCTGTCACTAAGATATGTCGGGCTGTTTGAGGTTTTGGAGAGAGTTGGTCCGGTTTCCTATCAGTTGTAGTTACCTCATAGGTACTGGGTTGTGGATGACGTCTTTCACGTTTCTAAGCAACAACATTACTTTTCAGACCCGTCTCATGTTTGTTAACTTAAGATGGTTGAGTTGGAGGTGGATTCATCCATCGAGGAGCAACCTATATGGATTTTGGATTGCAGCACTAAGGTTTTTTTGTGGCCGGTATGTTCCTCTGGTATGGGTGCAATAGCAGCATGAGCGAGTATAGGATGAGAATTGGGAGATGGAGGCCAATGTATGATCCCAGTGTCTAGAGTTGTTTGATTTTTCTTCTCCACGACCCTAAGAAGGTAAATTTGGGGGTGAATTTATTTAAGGGGGGAAGTTTGTAAGAACCTGGATCCTCATTTTTAGTATGGATCTTTATTTCGGGCAGTTTTTGTGGAAAAAAGAAGAATTGGGAATTTTTTAAGTACATGATGTGTACTTAGAAGTACACGCCGTGTACCCAGTTTCCACATGTAGCCATGTACTGGCCGTGTAACATCCATGTACATGGCCATGTAGGTGACCTTAAAGACTGCCTAAAGTGAGGGACGATTGAGGATAGTACATGACTTGTACATTAAATGAACACTCTGTGTACTTTTCTTTTTAATTGAAGATTCAGAGCGGGGTCACGTCTTATCTATAGAATGCACTTCTACTGCCCTTCGTTCATACATGAGAGAGATGAACATCTAAATAACTTCAATCTCATACTGATTCTCCATATATGCTCTGATTGAGATTCCATTGGCTGCATTGTATTCCCACTGGTGAGTTGTCTCTTTCCCTTGATCCATTCTTCTAGATTCCTCCTCCATCGTGAGTATTTCGAGGATGATCTTTTTTACTCTTTTGGTAGATCTACATCGTTCTCAGCTAATTCAAGAGATTAAGTTCAAGAGTGTTGATTGTACCACATCAAGGTAGGTTTTTTGTGCCTTTCATTGATTGTATTTGGGTTATATATGATTAATGTGCCGAATTTCCATGATTAGGGTATTGCGTATTTTGGAATCTAACCCAATTTAATGCCTCCTATAGTTTGTTTGATTGAGAAAGGGTTATTGCTTATGTGAAAGGTTGGTTACCTTGTTATGGTACACCATAAGGGAAAGTTCAATTGATTATTTGATTATGGCTATTTGGTCTAGAATGAATATGAGTATTTCTTTGTTTTCCATGCCTCTTGTTGTTAGGATAGAGTTACTAATTATATGAAATTCATGTGATTCACATTGTGAAAGTATGGCCAAGGGGAATTTTACTGTGAGAGACTCCCAAGGTAGGATCATTTATGTATAATTTTTGTTATGTTGACCTAGAGGTATTGACTATGAGAGCTGTGGGGTGGTCATAAACTAGAGGGGTTTGACTATGAGAGATACCGAGTGGGTCATTATTAAATGAATGATGTAACCTAGGGCATTGACTGTGAGAGCTTCCAGGTGATCCTTATATTTTATTGTTGTTAAGTAGATCAAGGGGGTATTGACTATGAGATCTACCCAGGTGGTTGTTTGTAAATGTTTAGTGTTAAGTGGGAAAAGTAAGTAAGATAGTGATATATTTCATAGAGGGTCATTATTTATTGAACTTATGATATATTAAACTAGAGGGGTTAGACTAAGAGAAATTTCCTAGAGGGTTGATTTTGAAAAACTGAATGATTGTGATGAGTCTACCAAGCCAAATCACAAGCTTTGAATCGATCTTACTTATTGTTATATGGTTTTCTGAGACATCTGGGTTGCTATTACATCTGGGGTTTAGAGAATATGCTAGATCCCAAGATTTCTATATTCAATAGTTTGATTAATTAATAAATGTAAATGAATGTTATTGAAAATTGTATAATTGTTTACTTTTGAGTATTTCCTTGTTTATTGCTTCATTTATGCATATTACCTATTATATATATTTACTGACAGTTAGGCATAGATCTTTTGGTGGTTGCATACTGAGATTAGTCCTAAACCCTGTTTGGGTCATGATTTTGGGCCTAAATAATTAATATGGTTGCAGGTATTGATAAGAGAAAGCACCCTTCTTCATCAGGTACTTGACTAGTGTTGGAGTTGGAGAGAATATGAACAAGATGAGGGTTGTGATGCTGTTGGAGTTTTCTATGTTTCCGTACATTGGTTTAGAATTATATTTACAACATTGTGACTTGTTTGGATGTTTTCATAGACATATGTGACATTAATCATTTATATATGCTCCAGTTTTTTTATTACTAATAGTCTTCTATTTTTTACTTCTTTTGTATGGTATTATCACTCCTGCTACAGTTTACTATTTTTTTCCACTTTGTATATTTTACCAATGGGGTAATAGTTTCCCCATTATCAGACCTTGGCCCTTGCTGCTAGTCAGAAATATCAGACATTTGGGGAAATGAGTTTGCGGTCATGTGACCAATTGGGTTTAGGGCACTTAATGGTGGAACCCAGGTCTGGGATGTTACAATGACGTGTCCCATTAAGCAACACCGAACTATGTGTGTTCTAATTCCATTAATAAGGATATGTATAAATCCTAACAATGGGTTTTATCCCAATGTTATATCAACATTTATCTCCCTTGATGAAGATAAATTCTATAGTGAAATTTATCTACCTAGATGACCATAAACTTTATAGTTCCACACAATATGGCTTAGAAACATACATCACAGTAATAATGACCAAAGAGTCTCTAAGTAGTATATGAATAAATACCATTGATGGAGAACCACAAATACATAAATATATATCCATCAATGAAGAACCGGGAATACATACTAACGATTCTAAATTCCACACATGATAATAATTAATTTCTAATTTTGGGATAATTCACATCATACTAGGAAATTAATGAAGTATTCATTAAAATATCTTAAATCTGAAATAGAGTCTCAGAGTAGAAAATAATTCCCCTCAAAATGGCGTGATGTTACCAAACTACCATCCTCTTGGCTAATGAATGTTCTTAATTATCATAGGTCAACAAACCTAAAGAATGCATTCCTTTCGAAATCTGGTCCCTTTGGATATAGAACAACTGGGTGTTTCCAATTCCATAAACAAATATGTTGGAAACCGTTTGGAAATTGTGATTCCTAACCGAAACACACATTCTGAGGGAAAATTATCAATGCAATAATATTATGGATAATTATAATAATATAATTATTAGTAATGGAAATTATTAATTTTATACATCATGATCTCTAGCATCTTGATACCTTTACCGTACTGGCTTTATACCAAAATAGTTTAACTGATTGGTAGGTCTAAACCAGAAACCCATTTAATTTAGGCTATCCAACAGATTAATATAATGAGACTAAAAATTCATTGAGTGTATATCTATAACCATAACCCACTCAAAATTTCATGTCAAATGTTTTCCTTAAGTATCTAATGATCGATTAAATTCATGAACAATACCCCTTAAGAATAAATTTATATATCTAGTAAGGAATAAAAATTTAAAATAATTTCCTTGGTCAATCATATAACATTCAATTTAAAATACCACATATATAATTAATATAAGGATTAAGTAATAATTATATCCATACTAAGTAATTCATAAAATTATGGGAAATGTAATGTCCAATGATCATAAGAAAATAAATATTTCAAGGGAAAGTTAATGATTAAAAAATTTAATCAAGAAAGAGAATGTAAATAATTTCCCTAGTAAATGTAATTGTAAACCATATAGAGAAATAATAAGGATGGTATAATTACAAAATATCTCTAGTGGAGTATATTTAAAATAATGTTTTATTGTCTTTGAGGAATATAAGTACCATAAAAATATGTTTAAAATATTCTTGGGAAAATGACTTCTTCACTTCAAAAATCACTACTAAAAACTATCAATTTATTGATTATTAGGAATACCATTTTATTTAAAAAACAACAATTTTAACATGTAATATAATCTTTAATGTAATGAGTGGTTAGGATGTCATAAGGTTGCATTTATGCTGAGTATGTTAAAAACAATGATTCCTTTTATTTTTTATAAGAAAATTATAAAAGTATATTTTTTGGAAAACAACCAGAATATTAATTTTGATTTTTTTTAAAAAATAAATTTATTGGTAAAAATGGATTTATACAATCATATTAACATTTTTTGAAATCTTTTTGGGAAAATTTAGATTTGGATGAAAAAATATTTTTGACCAAAGAGAAAAATGAAGTCAGATTTTATTAGAAAACATTTCTCATTAATTTTAAGTACTAAATAGAGGAAAATGGTAATATTACCTGAAAAATTCATGAATATTAAAAGGATAATAAAATTAAATGGTTTATTAAATAATTATCAAATTATTTACTTCAATGGAAATTTATGTATAAACAATCTTAATTAAAATAATATTGAAAAATAAATCTCTTATCAAATTGGTAAATTTTAAATAATAAACCCAATGATAAGAATAAAAAAAATTAAACATTAATTAACATGTATATAATGAAATTCATAATATAACTTATCAAATTGTTATTAGATACACCTCATAAAATAATATAGGTATATAACATGATATATGTCCCAAATAAGACAATTTAAGTGGAGAAACTCTTACAATGATCACAAAATTGAAGTGAGAATTAATCAATGAATCAATTATGAATATAAACTACAAATAAACATAAAAAAGTAGAAATAAAACATAAGATATTAAATATAAATTACACTGATAATCTGTGAATATCAAAGACAATGAAGATTTATTATAACCTAATAAAAATAAATTGAATTTTGAAATTCTTAACCACTTAGAAACATTCATGTCAAACCCCATTGGATGAAATAATTCAAATTTAAACTTATAATAACATTAAATATGAATGATTAATGATATTACATGTAAAATGGTCTGTATATAAAGAATATAAAATAAATTAGGTGCATAACATTATGATTTGCCTCAATGAAAGTAAATTGAGAAAAAAAATCTTACATCATCTATCCCTTTAGTTGAGAATGATTTATCCTCCTTCATAAAGGTTTTAAACATATTATTAATTTTCAAGTGAACCAAGTTAATATTTTGGATTTTATATATTATCCTTTTATAACATATTATCACTCATTCATTAATTATATTTCTTTATTACTATTGTTTCATGTGATAACTTTCTTATATTATAATTCATGTTTTAATGTGAAAGTTCCAATTCCTGAGAAAATTATATATTTACATCATATAAAGAATGATATTAATTTTATAAATATATGGTTTTCATTAGATACATTTTCAAGATCATTATTGAAATCCAAACATGGAGAATGGCTAATATCACTTCGTGGAGATGGTAGGTTGCATATACACACGAGCGAAATTATAATTTTATTAACAGTTGAAAGGGTGAGGAAGTTGGTGGTATATTAATATTATAGAATCAATATCAAATCATATATATTAAATATATTCGTTAAATTAAATATTATTACCTTCCTTATAAATCATAGGTGAAAATCAAATCACATATCTTCGTGAGGCAGTAGACTACAGTAAACACAAGTGACAATATCCTATTTTAAAATGATTGTAATGTAAGAATAATATTGTGATATAAAACTAAATAATCATAATTATATCATAAATATTATATATTTAAATTAAATCCATAATTATATCCATCCTTGAGAGGTGTTTATGGAAAATGGGTCACATTAGTATGTGTGGCGGTAGTCCGCCATACACATGATTGATGATTTTGTTTCCCATTTGATGGAATAAGAGATGGATATAGGGTATGACATTAACATTATAAAATATTATTATATTGGAGATAAGTTTGTTATTATATTTTATTTTTTAGTACATAATGTAATGTTGCAAATGATGAAATAAATCGAAAGTTCTATAATAAGATGGTTACCTTCTCTAAGAGAAACCTCATAGGGATCTCCTCTAAAGGACACTAGGGATTGTATTTTTAGAATACCAAAAAATATATAATTTGGATAAGTATGTAAGGAAGATATTTTTATTGGGTTTTTTTTGAGAAAAATGGCTTTATATGTATGATGAAGTGAGTGGAGAGAGTACCCTTTTATAATTATGGAGGAGTGACAATTTTGTAAATACCAAAAAATAATAAATAATGGGAAGTCACTCTTACCCAAAGTGAAAAAAATTTAAAAATAAAAAAATTTTGGATAAATTATTCATATCAATACCCCCAATTATTTCTTAATTTTTTTAACATGTTATTCCATTTACATAATTAGTTTAACACAAGCAGTAAACATGTTATTCTTTAACCGTGTTAACTGATTGTTACTATTTTTACAATTCATTATTAATAAAAAATAAAGTAGAAATTATTATATAATATTAATTATGATAATAAAAAATTTGGAATCCACTTTATCAAAATTAATTCATTTAATTTGTTGAATTTAATTTAAAATTAAACCCTTATACTTGTCGAAAAATGGGTTTTCAAGAAATAAATTTTTCAAGCATAAGATAATCTAATTTTACATGACTAGTATTAATGATTAAATTAATTTCAATTAATATTTATAGATATATGATATATAAAAATAATCTAAATAATTCCTCATTATTGGTTATTTTAATTAATTAATATGAAGAAACATTATGCACTTTAAATCAATTTTAAAAAAATTGTTTATAAGTATTAAAATAAATATATTATAAAATCTAGTATAAATATGATTTAAATGTAATTAATTGAATAAAAAAACCTAATAATAATTATGTATCTTTTAAATCATAAAATAATATCATAAATTTTTAATTATATAATTCATTAAAAATAAATAATAGTTGTCTAAGAACACAGATCTTTGTTTCAGGTAAATTTTTTTTTTGGTCATTTTTGAGAAAAAGAGGAAAATCTGTAAATTTTCAATGTACATGCCATGTAATTTATAAGTACATGTCGTGTACTTCGATGCTACGCCAAGCCGTGTGCTGGCCGTGTTTGGGCCACACACATGGTGTGTAAGGGCGATGTGGAGGCCGCTTAAAGTGGAGTACGAAAAGGCTAAGTATACACCATGTACCCCATAAGTACACACCGTGTAGCTTCTTTTTTTCATTAAACGGACCGGGGTCACACCTCATCGTCAGAAACTTCTTCTTCTCAGGATTCTTCAACTGGGAGTGTTCATACAGCCGCAAACATCCACCGAGCCCTAGAGCCTTCGTCCATTCCCCGAATCAACCACCGTCGATTGCGTTGGAACCGTAGCGGTGAGCTCTTCTTTATTCTTGAGTTTCATTCCATGATTTTCCCTCTTTATCAAGATAGTGTGGGTTGAAAATTTGGTGTATCTTCATAGATCTACGACATTCTAAGGAAAATAAATCCTCGTGGTTCAAGTATATTGATCTCCTAGCATCGAGGTAGGTGATTTGTGCCTTACCTTTTGAATTCTTTGAGTTTTATGTGCAAATTCCACCAATACCCGTGAACAGGGTATTGTGCGTTTACCTTTTTTCCTCTATTATTTTCCTTCCTTTCTTGTATGCTTGTGTAGAGGTAATTTGATCATGTGTGAGGTTAATTTGTTTCGCTTGGATGTTTTACCATGCCTTGTTCTGTTTATGACTCTTTGGGTCTTGTTTAGCTTTTGGACTTTTTGCTTGTTTCCATGCCTTGTGACCGTAGGATAGAGTGATAATTCTTGAAATGTTTGTTATGCTATAGACTAGTTATCCAAGTATCTCTATAGCTGTACTTTGGTTAGCCAAGTAGCTCTATAGGTGTAATTTTGCCTTATAGAATTATTATGCACTGACTAGCATGAAGCTGTGAGAACCTGGTGCTTTATAAGGGATAGACTGAGTGAACCTCTCAGAGAGTCTTGGATATTATAGACAATAGGAGGGTAGACCGAGTGAGCTTCCTCAGAGAGTATTGGACATTATAGACTACAGGGGACATACCCAGTGAGCTTCCCATAGATTCTTGGTTATTATAGACTACAGGAGGGTAGACCGAGTGAGCTTCCTCAGAGAGTCTTTGCTTGTTTGAATTTCCTTAAAAACCTTCCAGGATAGAGAAGGAATTGACTGAGTGAGCTTACTTAGAGAGTTTGTGATAGACCTGAGACTATAGGAGTAATTGACTGAGTGAGCTTCCTTAGAGAGTTTCTAGACCTTGGGGCTATAAGAGGGTTAGACCGCGTGATCTTCCTCACAGAGTCCCAGACTACCCTAGAATATAAAAAGAATTGAAAGAGCGAGCTTCCGAAGAGAGTCTTATAAATTTGAATGACCAATACAGAGGGGTCAGACTGAGTGCACTTCCCATAGGTTTGTTGGTACTTCTTGGATAGGACGAAAGGGGTTGGCTACGATTACTTCCTAGAGGGGTTCATGTTGTGGTTAGATGTTTGCTTCACTACTTCTTGTTGTTCTGTGGATTAATTATTGTTGTATATCATCCTTTTACTACATACTGATTACTGCCTGCTGTTTATTGTTACAATTTACTGCTTAATGTACTATTACCTTCCATATGCTCACTGACTGTTAGTCACAGATCTTCGGGTGGTTGCCAACTGGGATTTATTCTAACACTCTGTTTGGGCCATACTTTTTGGCCCAAATAGACTGTGTTGTTTCACATATAGACAAGGGAAAACACCCTTCGACTTCTGGAACTTGATTACTTTGGAGCGGGAGAGCATGGGACCAAGTTTTGTGATGCTGAGGAGCTGTTTATCTTTTATTTTGTACTTGTTTTGGTACTATTTGTATTTAAAACATTGTGACCTATTTGGATATTTTCCTAGATATGTATCATGAATCATTTCATATATAAAAATGTGCTCCGGTGGTTTATTGTTTTAGTCTTCCACTCTTTACTTATGGATTTTTGTTGGATATTTACTGCTTCCGCTATTGCATGTTTTACTTACTTCCGCTGTGTACTCTTCCAATAAGGTCATAGTTTCCCCACTATCACACCCATGGCCCTTGCTGGTAGTTGGCAGCCTCTGGATTTTAGGGAAATGCGCATGAGGCCATGTGACCAACCGGATATGGGGCGCCTCTTGGTGGCTTCTGGAACCGAGACATTACAAAGTGGTATCAGAGGAATTATTTTCCCTAGATTTATTGTTTGGAGCCTTTATCCCGAGATAGGATAGATTCAGTACATGGTAATAAGCTGTGCCTGGGAGTAGCTAACTCATGTACAGGGAAAAGCCAATCTGCCTCATTTATTTCAATTTTCTTATTTTGAGATTTTACGGTTGATATGATTTCACCTAGAGTGATTCGCATGCCTTGTGTTGTTATTGTTGTGCTATTACGGTTCTATTTCTGTTACAACCTGATTAGATGAGGGTATATCATCTCATGCATCATATATGAACTTGTTATAAATAACATGCCACACATTATTGCCATTCCATATAGGGTTCATTAGCAATTTCATGTTGTTGTGATAGACGTTGTGTAGATTATGCATGCTGTTGTGATAGATTCTTTGATAGAATCCCTACAGTTTGATATAGAAATTGTTTGTATTTTAACTTTCTTAAATGAACACCAAATTTTGGTTCTTGAGGTGTTATGGTCCCTCATGAATCAGAAATTGGTGGATCATTGACTGTTACCTTGTATATGATATCTGGGCGATGCCAAAATTTGATTTGCTGGGATTATGGTCCCTCATGGATCTGAATTTGGCACCTTCATGCTTGTTTTTCAGTGTTTTCTGGGATTCGATGCAGTTTCTGAGGTACTTACCGAAAAAACCCAGAATACACGGCGTGTACTTTATGACTACATGCCATGTAGTTTTAAACCATGTCACTGACTGTGTGAGCAGGAACACACTGTAGTGAAAATGTTTTTAAGAACACACCGTGTACGGTCGTTACACGCCGTGTAGTAGTGAGCGGTGTACCTGGCCATGTCACTAACAACACGAGTCAGGGAAGCTCGTGTAGTATATGCCATGTTTGATATGAAAACGCAGTGTATCTTTGTCCTAGATACCCGACCGTGTCATGAACAACATGGTTCAGTGTTATCTCTCCTATACACACCGTGTTTGTTTGGAACACGCCGTGTAAGTGTCCGCCGTGTAGCTGGCCATGTAACTAACGACATGGGTCGCCAAAACCTTGTCTAGTACATGATGTGTAGTGTAGGATTAAGAAGACCATGTGAGTTAGCTGTGTAAAGAGACTCGGGTAGGGGATTGGAGTTGAAGTACATGCCATGTGTGGGGGTAACACGCCATGTAGTTTGGGGAGTTACATGACCAGCAGTGGCTGAAGTACACACCCATGGGTCTGTCTTAAGAGGACACGCCGCGTAGTTTTTATACACGCCCTGTAGTCATGTTTTATAGAAATTGCTTGTTCTTTTCTCGTGTTCCCCTTTTTTACTCTTGTGTTCTCTATCCTTGATAACCTTGACTTAAGGTGTGCTTTTGTTCTTTCAGAGCTATGCCACCAAGACGCCCTCCGGTTGTTTGTCAGTAGCCAGACAGTGATCAGAAACCAGATATGGCCGATCAGGGACCTCTTGTAGATCCTCTTACTATGCCAGCCTTGGCACCAACAGTTATACCCATTGCAGGCACCAATGAGCTGTTCAGGGAGGACTTCTTGAGGATGATACAGACCTTTCAGAGAGTGCTGCCTCTTGCCCCGTCGATGGCTGAGTTGATGTGGGTTTTCTAGAAGTAGCTTCCTCCTAAATTCATAGGGGATGGAGGAACCCGGGATGCAGAGTCATGGTTAGAGGACACACTGATGATCTTAGAGCATCTAGAGATACATCCAATGAAAAGGGTAAATCTTGCTACTTATATACTCTGAGACACTTCCAAGAGGTGGTGGGAGGTGATCTCACAGTCAGGCCGCCAACAGAGTATGACTTGGGATGAGTTTCAGTGCTTTTTATATGATTACCTTTATCCCGAGACCTTGAGGGATGACCGAGCCTAGGAGTTTATGAGTCCCGAGTAGGGTAATCTTTCTGTTATGGAGTACTCGTCTCGCTTTACCGAGCTGCAATGCTTCACGCAGATTCCAGCAGGCGATGAGTTGTTCCTTGCTAGGATGTTTGAGGATGGTCTTAGGTAGGAGATCCATTCCTAGGTGAATATTGTTAGGTTGAATTTGATACCCCCTTTCATCAACCAGGGGCTGATCACTGAGCGCAATCTGAGAGATTCTGGAGCAGTGGGCCAGGGCGGTTCGACATCCAGATTCAGTGTTCCTCCTACTGATAGCATGAAATGCCGTAGGGAGTCTACTAGAAAAGATTAGGGTAAGAGGAATGTATCTTCAGGCAGCCAGGTTATATGCTACCAGTGTGGTAAGAGTGGGAATACTAGGCCTCAGTGTTAGAGAGACCCAATGGAGTGCCGATCTTGCGGCATGATAGGCCATCTTCAGTGTTTCTGTCAGATATTCTAACCTACAGCTGGTGGTAGGGGTTCTTCTATGACCCCACATGTAGAAGATATATCAAATGTTTCTCACCAGTCTAGGATCTGGAGTTCTTCTATCCATTCGGGCAGAGGTGGAGGTCGCGTCCGTGGTGGTCAGTCACCTGGTTACCAACGACAGTAGAGTGGATCAGCTCAGAGTGATCAGCCAGGGGTGTAGGGATGCGATTCAGGCCATAATTTCACTGTGGAGAAGACCCATCAGGAGTAGGATCCCGACCCTTCCATAGTTCGATGTACGATATTAGTAGCCTCAGTTTTATCTTCATCCCTTTTCGATACTAGTTCTTCACATATCTTTACTTCTATTAATGTTGTGGAGAGCCTTAGGCTCTGCATATTTTCATCTACCGACATGTTGACTCTTGGTGCACCGTTGGGAAGGAGGACATATAGCATATGTCAGGACAGAGAGTGCCCTATTGAGGTTGCAGGGTGTCACTTATTATGGGACCTCTATGTACAAGAGATGACGGGGTAATATGTCATTCTCGGTATGGACTGGTTACTTCCCTTCCAGGCAGTCATCGATTTCAATCGCCACAGCGTGAGTTTTGTATCACCATAGGGTGGATCTTTTCTTCATAGAGGCGAGTGGGTTGTCCAGGCATGTAGTGCTGGACCAGAGCATCATGGGATGGGAGGAGTTACATCCTAGATTTCTAGTCTTTTTCTTGATGACCAGGGGACTTCACAGTTAGAATTTCCTCCAGTGGTGGATCGTTTCAGGGATATCGTTTATAGGACTTCTCTAGTTTGCCTCCGGAGCATGAGGTAAACTTTTCTATTGAGCTCGTGCGAGGAGCGGCACCGGTGTCCATTCCTCCTTATAGGATGGCTACACATGAGTTGGAAGAGCTCAAGAAGAAGTTAGAGGAGTTATAGGAAAAGGGCTTCATCCAACCTAGTAATTCTCCTTGGGGTTCACTTGTCCTATTTGTGAAGAAGGAAGACGACACCCTTAGGATTTTCCTGGATTATCGGAAGCTGAACCAGTTGACGGTCAAGAACCGATATCCCTTACTAAGGATTGATGACCTCTTTGATAGGCTTCTTGGAGATCAGGTGTTTTTGAAGATCGACTTGAGGTCCGGTTATCATCAGTTTCACGTTAGACCATCAGATATACCTCTTACAGCCTTCAGGAGCAAGTATGGTCTATACGAGTATAAGGTCATGCCATTCGGTCTCATGAACGCGCCATTAGTTTTTATGGCACTGATGAACCGAGTGTTCCATCCATACTTGGATACCTTCATGGTGGTTTTCGTGGATGACATATTGATGTACTCTGACACTAGACACGACCATGCTACCCATCTTGAGATCGTACTGAGTACACTGAGATAACATTAGTTATATGCTAAGATCTCGAAATGCCACTTTGGGATGGATCAGATTCACTTCTTGGGTCACATCATCTCAGAGACCAGAGTATCAGTTGACCCAGAGAAAGTGAGAGTTGTAGTTTCCTGGGAGAATCCAAAGAATGTCTTTGATGTGCAATGTTTTCAAGGGCTAGCTAGATACTATAGGCATTTAATACAGGACTTTTCACACCTTGTATTACCGCTGAAAGGTCTGACCAAGAAGGGGGTGAAGTTCTTATGGTTAGATTCTTGTGAGACTACCTTTCAGGAGCTGAAAGAGAGGTTGATGTCAGCACAGATACTAGTCTTCCCAGAGATGGGCAAGAGCTATACAATCTATTATAATGCTTCAGGTGTCAGACTGGGAGCTGTGCTTATGTAGGGTGATGGAGTTATTGCTTACGGGTCTCGGTAGTTGAGGCCACACAAGAGGAACTACCCAATGCATGATCTAGAGTTGGTAGCTGTTGTTCATGCCTTACTCTGTTGGAGACACTATCTTTTGTGAGAGCACTTTGTGGTGTTTAACGACCAAAAGATTCTCAAGTATATCTTCACTCAGCATGATCTGAATCTGAGACAGCGCATGCGGGTCAAGTATCTTTAGTCCTTCGATTTTGAGCTTGCCTATATGCCGGGAAAGGGCAACGTAGTGCCTAATGCCTTTCGAAAGAGAACTCAGATTCAAGCAGTTTAGGAGGCCAGGAGTGAGTGGCACCCTATGGTTCTGTTCTCTGAGATGTACTTAGAGGTGCACAAAAAACAAGGGAATACTTTTCTATCTTCCATAGCTGTTACCTCTACACATCTCGATCAGGTACGGATGAGGCATCTATCATACCCAGAAGGCCTAGTCCTGTGGTAGAGTGTTTTAGGAGCGGACCCTCTTTCTGGATGTACACTGGGAAAGGATGAGATCTTGCGTTTCGAGGGACGCGTATGGGTTGCAATAAAAATACGTGAAGAACTGATGTGGGATTTTCATTCTTCAGTTTTGGTAGTTCATCCTGGCGTCACCAAGATGTATCGTGATCTACACTGCCAGTATTAGTGGCCAGGTATGAAGAGAGATGTTGCTGGTCTCATTATGTGATGTTCTGCTTGTCAGCAAGTGAAAGCGGAGCATTAGCGACCAGCGGGGATTTTACAGTAGTTACCCATTCTTTAGTGGAATTGGAACGATGTCGTGATGGACTTCGTGACTGGGTTAACGAGGTCACCTCGAGGGAGTGTTGTTTTTTGGGTTGTTGTCGACAGGCTTATGAAGGTTTCTCACTTCTTGCCGATCAAGGAGACCTTCAGTGTTGATGATCTAGGGTGGTTGTACATCCGAGAGATTGTACGTCTACATGGAGTTCCACACTCCATTGTTTCAGATAGGGATGCCTGTTTTACTTCTCGGTTCTGGAAGGGGATTCAGAAGGCTTTGGGTACACATGTACTTTTGAGTACAATATACCATCCACAGACAGATGACCAGTCTGGGCGTACGATCCAAGTTCTTGAGGATGTTCTCCAAGATTGCATTCTAGAATTTGGTGGTTCTTCAAAAAATCATATTACTCTTATGGTGTTTGCCTATAACAATAGTTTTCAGGCAACTATCCAGATGACACCATATAAGGCTTTGTATGGTAGGCCATTCCGATCTCCGTTGTGATGGCTGGAGGCAGGATATGAAGCTTTGATGGGTCCTTGTCTTGTTCAGGAGACTTCAGAGTAGATAGAGTTGATTCAGAAGAGGATGGAGACAACACGGTCTTGAAAGAAGTCTTATGCTGATCAGCAGAGACGACCTCTAGAGTTTGTGGTTGGGGATTATGTTTTCTTGCATGTCGCACTGAGGTTGGGACACAAGAGGATTAAGAGACAGGCTAATCTTTCACTGCGGTACATTGGGCCATTTGAGGTGTTGGAGAGAGTTGGGCCGGTTGCCTATCAGTTGAAGGTACCTCAGAGGTACTGGGCTATGCATGACATGTTCCACGTTTCTCAACTCCGAAGTTAATTTTCAGACCTGTCTCTTGTCTTTCAACATGAGGAGGTTGAGCTTGAAGTAGATGCACTCCTATCCGGAATTTTGATCTCAGTATGAAGGTTCTCTATGGCCGGTCTGTTCCTCTTGTATGGGTGCTATAACAGCAAAGGCGAGTACCGGACAAGACCTGGGAGAGGGAGGCTGATGTACGATCGTAGTGGATGGAGCTGTTCAGGGTTTCTTCTTCTATGCCATGCTAGGAAAATTCAGGGATGAATTTCTTTAAGTGGGGAAGTTTTTAAGAACTCAGATCTTCATTTCAGGTATGTTTCTCATTTTCTTGTCATTTTTGAGAAAAAGAGGAAAATATGGAAATTTTCAATTACACTCCATGTACTTTATAAGTACACACCGTGTACTTAGATGCCGCACTAGGCCATGTGCTGGCCATGTTTGGGCCACACACACAGTGTATAAGGGTGATGTGGAGGCCACTTAATGTGGAGTACAAAAAGGTGAAGTACATGCCGTGTACCCTTGAAGTACATGATGTTTAGTTTCTTTTTTCTTTCATTAAACGGACTGGGGTCGCGCCTCATCGTCAGAAACGTCTTCTTCTCAAGATTATTTGGCCGAGAGCGTCCATATGGCCGCGAACATCAACTGAGCCCTAGAGGCTCCATCCATTCCCCGAATCGACCGCTATCGATTTCATTAGATCCGCAACGGTGAGATCTTTCCTCTTCTTGAGTTTCATTCCATGATTTTCCCTCTTTCTCAAGATATAGTGGATTGAACATTTTTTGTGTTTTTGTAGATCTACGCCTTTATAAGGAGAATCAAGAATCTTGGTTCATGTATATTGATCTCATATCATTGAGGTAGGTGGTTTGTGCCTTACCTTGCGAATTTATTGAGTTTTATGTGTAAATTCCACCAATACCCATGAACGGGGTATTGTGTGTTTACATTTTTTCCCCTGTTGTTTTTTTGCCTTTCTTGTATGCTTGTGTAGAGGTAATTTGATCATGTGTGAGGATAATTTGTTGTGCTTGGATGTTTTACCCATGCCTTATTCTATTTACGACCCTTTGGGTATTGTTTATCTTTTGGCCATTATGGTTTTTCTATACCTTGTGACCGTATGATGGAGTGATAATACTTGACATGTTTTTTATGCTGTAGACTGGTTAGCCAAGTAGCTCTATAAGTGTACTTGGGTTAGCCAAGTATCTCTATAGGTGTACTTTGTCCTTATATCATTATTATGCACTGACTGGCACGGGGCCGTGAGAACCTAGTGCTATAGACTATAAGGGATAGACCAAGTGATATTCCCAGAGAGTCTTGGATATTATAGACTACATGAGAGTAGAAGGAGTGAGCTTCCTCAGAGAGTCTTAGACATTATATACTATAGGGTATAGACCGAGTGAGCTTCATAGAGAGTCTTGGATATTATAGACCACATGAGGGTAGACAGAGTGAGCTTCCTCAGAGAGTCTTTGCTTGTTTGAATTTCCTTAAATCCTTTCCAATATCGAGAAGGAATTGAGTGAGTGAGCTTCCTTAGAGAGTCTGTGATAGACCAGAGACTATAGGAGGAATTTACCGAGTGAGCTTCCATAGAGAGTTTCTAGAACATGGGGATATAAGAGGGTTAGACCGCGTAATCTTCCTCATAGAGTCCCTAACTTCCCTAGACTATAAGGGGAATTGAGAGAGTGAGATTTCCCAGAAAGTCTTATAATTTCTTATGACCAAACCAGAGGTGTTAAGATGAGTGCACTGCATAGAGGGTTGTTGGTAATTCTTGGATAGGACCAAAGGGGTTGGATGTGAGTACTTCCTAGAGGGGTTCCTATTGTGGTTTGTTGTTTGCTTCACTACTGCTTGTTGTTCTGTGGATTTATTACTGTTGTATATCATCTTGTTACTACTTACTGATTACTGCCTGCAATTTACTGTTACTGTTTACGGCTTACTGTACTATTACCTGTCATATGCTCAGTGACTGTTAGGCACAGATCATTGGGAGGTTTTCTACTGGGATTTAGTCTCACACCCTGTTTGGTCCATGCTTTTAGCCCCAAAAAGACTATGTTGTTGCAGGTATAGACAAGGGAAAGCACCCTTCCACTTCTGGCACTTTATTACTTTGGAGTGGGAGATCATGGGACCAAGCATAGGCATATGATGATGAGGAGTTTTTTATCTTTTCTTTTGTAGTTGTTTTGGTACTATTTGTATTTCCAGCATTGTGACCTGTTTGGATATTTTCATAGATATGTATCATGAATCATTTCATAAATACATATGTTCTCTAGTGGTTTATTTTTTAGTCTTCCTCTGTTTACTTGTGCATTATTGTTGGATATTTACTGCTTCCACTATTACAGGTTTTTTTTACATCCACTGTGTACTCTACCAACGAGGGCATAATTTCCCCACTATCACACCCAAGGCCCTTGCTGCTAGTCAGTAGTCTCTAGTGTTTGGGGAATGTGATTGAGGCAATGTGAAAAACTGGGTACATGTCACCTCTGGGTGGCTTCTGGAACCAGGACGTTACAAGTTGTACTAAAAATCTATATTTTTCACTCTTCAATGAAAAATCAATATTTTTTAAAATATACAAAAAATCACAGTGAATTAATATAAATATAATTATTTCAAAAATTATAATCATTTTTTAAAATAATATTTCTAATATATCCAAATATTATTTATAATATTTTATCATAAAAAGAAATAATTTTTTTTGGAGGAAACATATTTTTTATAGAATAAAATTCCCTTATTAAAAGTAGAGTTCTTATTTCTTAATAATTTAATAATAAATTTATATTGGGAAGTAATATTATATATTTCATAGAGTATTTAATCCTATTTATATTCACGAATTCAACATCTAGGTTATAACGATCTAATTTAAACAATATATTTCACAGTTCATTTAATCTCAGTGTTGCGTGACGTATATTTTAGAGACATTAATTGTCTTTTTTAAAATATTACTATTTCATGTAATAAAAGCTATCAAATATATTAAATTTATTTTAAATAAATATAATATTAAATTTTTGGGTGTTACACATGGTCTGTAAGGGTTCAGATCAGTTTAGATTGACCTTTTGCATGTTTTTGAGGAATGTGGTGCTTGGAGGAGGCCTAGAATAAGGATGGAGGTGTTGGATGATAAAAAGATAGAATCAAGGAGAATACCAGATTTTTGATGTGTTTCCATGTTGTGAATATGTATTTCATGGCTTGTGAATGGATTTTTGATGACATGATACACAACATGTATTTATTTGGGGTTAAAATGATCGAGGCGATGATTTTTTCGATTAGTTCTGATACCCAAAATTTACATGACATGTAAATTATTACACACTGTGTAGATAACCTATTTATAACATCTATAAAGGTAGAAACATCTTGGGATTTCTCAAACCCTATTCCCCTTCCCTTGATTCCAAGCGATCTATTGGTACCATCTTATATCTTTTTTGATTCCTTCATTGGGGATTATCTATCGGCCTTCTGTCTCTGATCTGTGGGTATCCAAGGCACGTATTTATTTGTTTTCTAGAAGGTTCTACCTTATCAGTCTCAATTCCTCCCATTTCAACTCTCCATTCTATAGTAGTTGATATATGATAATCTAATGAGTTTTCTTTGTTATTATCAGTGCCTTTTTGGCATGGATTCTTTAAGAGATCCTAGTTTCCTTGTGAGAGAGGTGATTGGTGATCCGTATCATTGGACTATACTCATACAAAGAGCATTGATGCATTTGAGGTTTGGGATTCATTTATTTTCTATTTATTATCAAGAAATACTAAATTTATCATGATTTATCCATTTTTGAAGAAATTGAATTGACCTAATAATTATTGAGCGGATTTGTACAAAATTAGTTAGCGACCACATGTTGATGTGCTTTATACTATTATATTGGGTTTCCTCTTGATTTTCTCGATATTTTTATATCTATATATGATAGTTAGTATGTATTATTATGATATTGATTACCATGTTTTTCTTTGTAGAAATTGGTAAAAAAATGTAAAGACAAGATTAATTGATATTAAATTGGATTAAGAATAATCAAATAAGAGGAAAGTTTGTAATTCAGTGTTTTTTTGTAATTTAATTAGGATCAAATTGATGCAATGAAAATGTGTAATTAAATGTAATATTTTATGTGATTAATGGAATTGATAAATCATATGAATCAAGTTTATTCTTGTTTATAATAAATAAAAGGCAAGATAAATGTAAATGATCGGATGAATGAGATCATATTTATATTAATTAATTAATTAATTTGGTAGATTGTTATATCTTGATTCCATAGGTTGATCGTAGTTGGAACATGTCAAAATGAATCATTTAATTTAAGATTAAATAATAACTATTGGCATGATAAAGTTATTTGTTAGGGTCTAAGTTTCCTGTATTCTTGAGGCAGCTGAGTTACATGATTATTGAGCTGTGAGAGCTTGTTTATGTGTGAATGTTGGATTCCTTATTTTAGGGCCTAGATTTCCTTACAATCTAGGATTTCTTATTTCCTACTACATTTGTGATTTTCTATGGATATGATGTTTGCAATACAATGTGAAATTCATTGTGGTGGATGAGATGTGATGTGATCCTAGGATGACTGATGTGATATGTTGGTGGGGATGGATTAATGATGTGGAAATAGTTGATTCCTATCATGGAGAGATGTATTAGGATATTCATTTGGGTGTTGGGTTTGTACTAGAGATTATGGAGAAGGTTGAAGTTAGGATTTCACATTGATGTGAGGCTGAGTTCTAGGATTCCCGCTTATGATTATGTTTAATAGATTACGGTCCGTTTACTTGTTTTATATGCATTAATTTTTCCACTACTTGAGGTAGTTGGATGTGTTTGGTTTTGTGTTTCCCTTGGTGTTATCCTAGGATGGTTTTCCTAGTGTACCTGGTTTATGGAATAATGATAATAATGATTAAATAATTCTTAACCCATGGGGTTGGTGTTGATGGAATCATAATTCGAAAAAGATGTTAATCTTGATGAACTATGGTCTTGGTTTGAATTCTTCTTAAAGGGAATGAACGTTTCTCTAATGATTAATGTCATGTAATGTAGAACAATGTTAAAGTTTTATTAATGTATAATTGTTTAATTAATTGAAGGAAATGATAAAAAGAAAAGTAATTAATGAATCTCTTTTAAATTCTTGTGTGATTAAAGGATATATGTTCTTAATAGTGGAAGTCAGGAGTCTGAGCGATGTTACCTGTTGTGGATTCCAAGATTATGTTTTTTGCATTATGTGGTTGTGAACTATATTATATGATGTGAATTTTTTGATTTTAGAAACTACCCCACCCATGCTGGTTAAGGATACTGACACCTAATGGTCTTTAGGAGGATTTTACCCAACATCCTAGCGAGAGGATGGATGGATGACTACCCACTATGGCCTCACACTCTTATTTTGGGAGTTACTTGTGCTGGTATACATAGAGGTTAGTTTTAATGTATATGTTTGTATATGGTTTTAATGACTTGTGGTTATTTCACACACATGTATTACTAGATATGTATCTAAAGGATCGTTATAGGTATAATGTGTGTAGGCTATGATGAATTTGGGTACCTTACTTAGGGTATGGATAGTGGTCGCTTATGGTATAATTCCTGATGTATGATACATATAATACAAGATAAGGTTGATCCCAGAAACTAATTGGTTACTATATAAGATCATGTGATATGGGATGATGTGATGATGTGATGTACATAGTTCTTGTTGTGATTCCTTATCCAGGTGACTTTTGGATAGTCATTTTTGGAGAGATATGGCTCTGAACATGCGATGTTGGTGAAGTGGAGAATGCTAGTTGGGAAGTGGGAGCATGGTTCCCCTTATGTTCCATTAATATGATATATGACCACTTTTATACAATACTGGGTGAGAGTTTTCCATGGTTATTTTGAGAACACAACATACCTATTTAAACGACGAGTTAGTTTCACTATTGTTCATTGTTCTTTAGCATGATTTATTTATCTTTGTTGTGATAGGATTTAGGGAGGATCATAATGAGTATACTATTATGATCACCCTATATATATATAAATTGTTTTTCTGTTCATCTATAAAATATTGGAGATTAGGATGGATATTACTATCCTTTGGTTTTGTAGTAGCTGTTTGGGCTTCATGGTTCACAACTATCTTTACCTTTTTGGTACTTATAGTTTTACTTTCAGTTGTTATAGAACTGTATGTAATTTACTATTTTCACTTGGGATACATAAATGTTTATGAAAGAGTTTATTTATGTATTATCCTTATATCTATCTTCATCATGTTCTCTTAGAGGTTAATACCACCCATTTGTTGGCTTATTATACCTCATGTGCTAGTCTCCAACCTACTTCCCACTGGAGGTGGCACTGGAGTAGTCACAATCTCCCTTCCCTCATTGCTGGCCTAGGAGGGGTTCACTTTGGGGGGGGGGGGAGGGGGTTATGAAGGAGTGGTATCATAGGATCAAGTTAAGTAATAGGATGGGGTTTGGAATTAGTAATTGCTGAGATTTTAAGGTTTGGTTTGGGAAAAGTGTCATCTAGTTTGAGTGAGCAATGTAAACATGGGAGATTGTTTGAGACAAAAGTATTTAGGGACCTCAATGATCTAATGCACAAACCTTTATAATTACTGAGTCTATTAAATAAAGTGACGATGGTTTCAGGGTAGAGACAAATAAAAGGGTCATGCATCATTCTTCTTTTCCCATGTGTTTGGAATGGGTGGACCATTGGACAGGTTAAAACCATAAAAATTTAATTAATTAATGTTAATTATTCCATATTCTAGGTTTATGAGTTATAACAGTTTTATCCTTATGAAAGCATGGTTCCAAGTTGATTTCAACTTCAGGTTCATGTTAAATATATTCAAAAGTTTGTTCTAGTAGATCTCCACAGAGTTTAGGTTGATTCTGATGAAACTTGGATGAGGATACTATAATATTTTTAGTGACAAAGCCTGTATAAGTACAAGGGTTTCATTTTTGATACATTCATATAAAAATGGTTGGATTAGTTTGAGATAGATTTCATTTTGATCCATGCCCAGATGAAGCAATGGGCTTTGTTCGTTGTGATGATGCTGCATGGAGTAGTGAGGTAGAAGTGGTTCATGTTCCTTGGGGATTGTGAGGAGTCAACACTCTTTTGGGAGAAGTTATGAGACTATTTATAAGAATAGATTATTTCTTCAAACATGATGACATTTAGTAGTTAGGTTAAAATTACCCATTGGCATGGGAGTTCCAAATTTCATGAGTTTGGGATCCATTTCAAGAACCTTTTTTGATATACTTCAAACATGTTTCTAGATTTGGAGGCCAGGGTGAGTCCTTTTGAGGAGGATTTTCATCCATAGATCTAGCATCAAGTCACCCTGTTTTTTAAGATATATCTAGAGGTGCAAGAGAGAGTAGAGGTTATTAAAAGGATGCTGAATAAAACCAGATTTTCATGAGAGTGGAGTTGTTAAGATTCCTCACGAAGTAGAGCTGCGGTTCAGGGTTCCAAATTATTAGGAAAAATGAGTTTTCAGTCAGTCAGGGGTAGGTTTTAGCCCTCATTATCATGTTTCTTTGGGAGATATGGATCTAAAACCTATTATAAGGGATCATACAAAATTGTTTTCATGTGGAGGCCAATGTCATTAGAGGTAATAGTTCTTGAACTTATTGAGTAGTTAGTGTGTGCTAGGTGTTCCATCTCAAGTTCCTCTATTGATGATGTTTCATCTGAGGCAGTAACCATAGGGTGATCCAGTATAGGATCCATAAAGAAGAAATTTTGTGGGCAGAGGATAGCCTCAAGATGATACTCATCCTTAGAGAATAAAGTGCATCTGTGGAGGAGGTATTCAGCCTGGTCAGATAGGCCATGGAGTCGGTCGTGGTCAGCTTCATGCCTTAGAATTTCTAATGTTAGGTGATTCAAACATCCTTCAAGGAGACCGTTTATTGATTTCTATATGGGTTCATACTGTGTTTGATTTAGGAGTTACACACTCCTTTATATCACCTACCATTGTCCATGATTTGAGGCTTTATTTAAAGAGGATTCCAGTGGCCTTATAGTTGACCATGCCAGTTCAAGGTCATGATGACCTATATGATGTATATAAAACATTGATATAGTTATGAAGCATCAATTATCTTAGAGAGATATCCTATGTTTATAGATACAAATATATGACATCATCCTCAATATGGATTTTTTGTATTCAGTGTAGGATATCCTAGATTTATTCAAGAGGCAGGTTATGTTTTTTGATTCTGATAGAGATATAATAGTGTCTTTTGGTGAGAGATCCTTAGATGGGTTGGAGGAATGTTCCATCATTATCTTTTTTGATGGTCAAGTTTTTGTTGAGCTCATCAGAGGTTCAGAAGTCAGTGTTTCCTAAGACTGTGGAAGAGTTTTCTAATATATTTCCAGCGGAGAATATCGCATTACCCCTTGAAGGGAGATCGAGTTTGGGATTGATCTATATCCAGGCAAATATCCTATCGTGAAGTCACCATATAGGATGGATCCTTCCGAGTTATAGGAGCTGTGAGTAAAACTCAAAGTTTTTTGTATTGAGGTTTTGTTAGGCCAAGTGTTTCAACTTAGGGTGCACCAGTCATGTTTTTTAATAAGCATGATGGTAGTTTTTAGATTCGTTTCGATTATAATCACTAGAAGAAAGTGACAGTGAAAAACCACTATCATATTCCTTGGATTAATGACTTATTTGAACAGTTTAAAAGAGAAAGTTGGTTATCAAAGATTGATTTTCATTTAGGATATCCTCAAGTAAGGGTGAAATATAAGGATATTCAGATGGATACTTTCCATTATTTTACTGGGTATTATGAGTTCTGTGTAATCCCATTTGGTGTAAAAAATGCTTCATATATGTTCAAGGGGTTAACGATTGTAGTGTTTAGTGAGTTCATGGATAAGTTTTTGATGGTTTTCATCGAAGACATCATTATGTAATCCACATAGTAAAACCTTTTCATTATCTATTTTGAGGGAGTGGGGTCAGAGACACAATAATTCTTGAGTTGGAACTAGTAAAGAATACAATAACGATGGTTTCTGTAATTTGGTAGAGGATGAAGCTAGTGAAGTATATTCAAAAATCTTATGCCAATCATAAGAGGATATCCCTTTTGTTAAATGTTGGAGTTCATTTGTTCTTTAATATGAATCCTCATTATGGGAAGTGAAGGTTTGGTCCTGGAATTAATATTTATCCCAAGTTTGTTGGGAATTTTGAGTTGTTTGATTATTATGGAGTTGTTGCATATTAGATAAGACTTCCCCCATAGATGAGCCGGACACATGATATCTTTCCCAAGTCAAAGCTTTTTATTCATCTTTGTGAGGACTCTAATATCATTGATTGGGTTAAGATCAATTTTGATGATGATTCGACCTTCAAGGAAAAGCCTGTGGAGATCCAGGAACACCAGAATAAGGTTTTGTGAATGCCTACTATTCCCTTGGTTTGTGCCTTATAGTGGTATAATGGTGTGGAGTAGAGTACATGGGAAAATGAGTTACAAATGAACAATCAATACCCAAATATATTTCATGTTTAGATATGCTCTTGTAATGTTGTTCATTTTGCAGATGTTTTCCTTTATAGTTGATGATATGTTTTCCTCTTGTTATTGGTTGTGAATGTACTCTCATTCAAGAGGTATCCCCCAAGATATTTTTAGGATATGGTTGTTACTATTTCATGGTTTTGTGCTTATTTACTCTAATGAGGTGGTTGATATCTTGCGATAATGGGATCTTGGTGGGGTATCTCTTGGGGTGGCTATTTAGACGACCCCGTTCTCATTTTCTATGTATTTTGGTTTTTAATTATTAGGGACATGAATTTCTGGAGAGGTATATAACTTAAGGGTTTGAATTTGTGTATTTTAACCCTTTGTTTCTTTACAAGGCACATGTTTCTTTGAGGAGGCCAATAATAAGGTTGAAGGTGTTGGATGCTAAAAAGATGTAATTTGGGAGAATACAGGACATGTAATGGATTTTCATGTCATGTGTGTGTAATTCATGGCTTGTAATGGTCCATTTTATGGGGTGCTACATTATGTGTGTTTATTTGGGGTTAAAAGGTTCAAGACAATGTGTTTTTTGGTGAGATATAAAACTCCACATTTACACCACATGTAAATTGTTACACACCATGTAAATACCCTATGTCATACATCGCTAAAGGGCACAAAATATCGGGAGTTATCAAGGCCTACACCCCTTATCCTAATTCTAGGTGACCAGTGGTTCCTTCTTCAAAATTTTGGGATTCAGTTCCTGGGGATTTATTCCAAGCCTTCCATCTTTGACTCGTGGTGACCCAGGGGACATTATTTCTTTGTTTTATAGTGGGTTCTCCCTGAATGGTCTCATTACATCCTGTTTATTCTCTCCAGGCTATGGTTATTGATACCCACTGGTATAATAATGTTTATTTGTCATTGTTGGTGAATTTTTGGCATGAAGTCTTTAGGACATCATAGTTTCATCATGGGATAGGTGATTAGAGATTTATAATGTTTTTCTGTTATCGTACGAAGAACATTGATTCTATTGAGGCAGGGAATCCATTTTTATCTATTTATTAATGTGAAATCATAAATTGAGAATGATTTACCCATTTCTTTGGAAATGGAATTAATATAACAATAATTTAATTGTATTGATAAATAATTGGTTAGTGATCACATGTTGATGTACTTTATAATGTAATAACAGTTTGCACCTTGATTTTCTAGATTGTTTGATATCTATGATATTCTTGCTATCATATCATGTTATGCTATGGATTGCCATGTTTTTCTTGATAAAAATTGGTAAATAATATAAATCTAAATTAATAGTTAATCAATTGGATTAAGAATAATTAAATAAGTGACATGTTTGTGATATGATTTTTATTGTAATTTGATGACAATAAAGTTGGTAAAATGGGAATGTGTAATTTGAAGTGATCTTCCATGTTATTAATGGAATTGATAAATAATGTGATGATTGTTTAGTATTGTTGATAATAAATAAAAGTCATGATAAATGGGAATGGTTGGATTCATGGAAGAATTATTATATTAATTGTTTAATTAATTTGGTATATTGTTATAGCTTCACAGATTAGGTTTCCCATAGTTGGAACCTATGAAAATGGATTAGTTAATTCAAAATTGAATAATAACATATTCTGTGATAAATATATTTTCTTGGTAATGGGTTAACTATATTCTTGAGAAGTCTGAGTGCATTGAGTTTAGAGACCTGAGAGCTTGTCTACATTTGATGGACAAATTATTTGTTTTAGGTACTAGGTTTCCATTTCAGAGATTCTCTCTAGTTTCATACTTCCCTTTTGATGTGCTCTAGATGTGAGATTCACTATATAATGTGACATAGGGTGGGGAGTCCTAGATGTGAGGTCAGCCTAGGATGGATGATTTTGGGATGATTGATGTGATATGTGGGCGGGGAGGCCCATATAATTTGGTAGTAGTTGACACCTATTATTGAATGATGCATTGGAATATGCATGCGGGTGTTATGGTTTGAACCCCTGATGATAGAGTGGGTTGAATCCTAGCTTACCCATGCATGTGATGTTGAGAGGTGTGATTCATTATTATGCATCTTTTTAAGTGGTTCATGGATAGGTTTCTTGTTTTATATGCATTACATTCCTCACTTCTTGTAGCAGTTGGATGGGTTTGGTTTCATGTTTCCCTTGGAGGTAGCTTGTTTATGGTTTCCCTAGAGTACCTTGATTGTGGAATGATTCTAAAAATGAATAAATAATTTTTAACCCACAGGGTTTGTGTTTATGAAATGAAAATGATGAAAAATGATAATCTTGATAAACCAAGGAATTGATTTGGATTAGGCATAGAGGGAATATAATCTACAATAATGACTAATGCAATGTAATGTGAAATGATATCAAAGGTTAATTTATTGAAAATGAATTAATTAATGAAGGTAAATGAAAAAAAGGAAAGAAATAATTAATGTATCTCTTTTAAATTCTTGTGTGATTATAGGATATTTGGTCTTAGTAGTAGAAGATGAGAGTCCAAGTGATATTAGTTGAAATTAAGGCTAAGACTAGGTTATACCCATAATGTTGTTGTGGGATATATTTTATCATGTATATTCTGTGATTTCACACACTACCCCACCCATATTAGATTGTATTACTAAAACCTAATAGACTCTGTGAGGGTGTTTTCCCTAACATCTTAAATGGAGGATAGATGGATGACTACCCTATATGGCCCCAAAATCTTATCTTGGTTGTTATTTATGTTGGTATGTATGGAGGTCAGTTTTCCAATATATGTGTGTCGAGATATATAAGGGATTATGGTTATTACACACACATTTTTTACTAGATATAACATACAAAGGATTATTACAAGTATGAAATGTGTAGGAAATGATGGATTGAGGTACCTTACTTTGTGTAAGTGTCGCGATAGCTAGAGGTACCTTACATGGTGTATGGATTGTGATGGCTTGAAGTATAATTCCCAATGTACGATATATGCCATATGAGCCATGGAAGGTCCTATAAACTACTTGGTTAGTATATATGGTGATATAATATGGGATGATTAAATAATATAATACACTTGGTGCATGTTGTGATGCCTTTCCTTGGTGTCTTTGGGTTGACCTATTTAGGAGAGAGATGGATCAGGATGCGTGATGTTGGGAAAGAGAGGGAAACCAGTGGGGAAGTTGGTGCAGGGTAACCTTGCTGCTTCATTACTATATTATATTCTCTATTGTATGTGATAATTAATGAGAGTTATACTTAGTGAGGTTGAGAAATTTGTATACCTGTTTAGGTGATGAGTTAGTTTCACTATTGTTCACTATACATTATCTTTATTTTATTATCTTTTTCTTGAGAGGCTCTAGAGAGGATCTACTTTGTAAAATATTATTCTTACCCTTTGGGTATTTAAACTATTTTTAGGTCATCTAGAGTAGGTTAAAGATTTTTTTTGGATATTATAAGATGATGGTTTTGTAGGATCTGTTTGGGATTTATGGTTGCTGTTGTGTTTACCTTTTTAGTACTTTTAGTTTCAATTTCAGTTGTTATAGTACTATATTAAATTGAATGTTTTCAATTGGAATTTATATATATATATATGTCTGATAAGGTGTTTATTGGTGTTTCTTTCTTATCTTTCACTTCCACATGTTCTATTAGAGGGTAATGCCGCCCATATGTATTCTTATTATACCCTCAGTGCCAGTTGCCAACCCAAGGCCTATTGGAGGCGGGACTCGGGAAGTCACTATCTCTTTTCCCTCATTATCATCATTGGAGGGGTATAATTGGGGGGGATCATGACATGGATACCCAAGGAAACTAGTATATTGGGGGCGATGCCATAGTATTTGGCAATTGTTTCCATAAAACTACTATATTCCTTTATTATTGTACCAATAATTTTGTTATATTAATTATACTCTAAGATCACCTAAGTACATAGATTCGACACTTCATAAGTGTGAGTACATCTAAATATCCTAGTAGTGGTAGATTAAGCTGTGAATAAATGAAAAATATTCAATTAATACCTATTATAAAGAACGTTCTGGTTACAAAATATACTAGGATTTTATACATATATATAAAGAACCCGACCCTAGAAGCCCAATGCTAGTAGATACTTTATTACATTGGACTAAGATACAATAAATCGCATCCTGAAAGTCCTAACAGTTTATTAGTCTTGGTAAAAAAGATAAAAAATTAAAATTCACATTAAATTTTAAACATAAATTACACAATGTATTTTCTTTAAGAGCATCATTTTTCCCCTTAGCTTAACCCCACATATCTAACATAAAAAACTTCCTATTATCCTGAAAAAAATAAAACCTTAAAAAGGGGTGAGTTCAAATGCTTATTAAGGGATTGTTACAATAGAATCCTTGATTAAATAAGACAAAAACAATATAGAAACGAAAATAATTGAAACACATACCATTTAATAAATAACATGAGCACAATGTGGTAGGAAATAAAGGATGATCAAAAAATTACATAGAAATAATCACAAGATAATGACACTTACCCATGGATAGTCTAATATTCTAATAATCAATATCAACAACTAATATCATATTAAGGGAATTCATAATGTGGTACATCATAAACATACAATCAAGGCTTTAGCCATGTCACCTTACATAAATGGGTAAGTCCTTAGCCAATACCTATACTAGATTGTCTCATGAGACCTACTATTTCATTCAGAGGATATAGTGGTCCCCACCCATCACATACTATGTCCAATGCATTCCCCATATAAAATATGTGAAACATAATCACAATAAACATTTGTTTTTAAACCATCAAATGAAATGTAACTACTTTCCCCTTTTAGTAAACATAATCATAAATCGTCTAGAAAAATATGGTGAAATTTATCAAAATAGATCATTAAAAATCAAACCCATCATAATCCATCTATTGAAATTATAATTATATCATTAATAAAAAAATCCCCAGTGAATCATAAGTACATTATAGGGTTTATTTCATGGATGAATAAATATATCTTTTAAAACATTCTAGAAGAAAATATAATTTTTCAGTTTGAAATTTTCTTTTTAAATCTAAAATATCACAAAACTTTTCGAAAATAACCTTATTTGAAAATAAAATTTTAGATGTATATAATATTCTTTAAAACTTTTGGGTGGTCATGATTAATGGAAATTGTTTTTATGCTATAAACATTAAACAATTATTCCTTTTAACTTTTTCGGTAAAAGCTGAACAAACATTGTTTTGAAAACAATATGTAGATTCCTTTCAATAAATTTTGTAATATGTAATAAATGGGTAAAAATAAATTAAAATTTTTGATAATATTAAAAACATTTCTAATTTTCTATATAAAATGTTTATTTTGATGTGAAATATTATCCAGTAGATATTTAAACAAAAATAATCCTGAATAATGGTAATATTGTGAAATAAACCCATACATTAGGTTTGATTTTCTTTTTTATTTTCTCAAACCTCATATATAGTAAATTATTGTTTTTAATAAATCAATTATAGAACCATTATCATATATATAATATAACATATGATTTAATAATACCCTTTTATCACCCATTTAAAACAAATCATTATTAAATTACTATTCTGGGTGATTACTCTTTCATTTTTCATGTATGTTTTGATTTAAGAGTATCAATCCTTGTAAAATGATCAGGGTTACATTATTAAAAAAATGATAATAATTATATAAATATCATAAATACTCATTATTTAGGTATTTCTAGTAATCCATAAAACTTAGAGACATAAAAATGAAAAACACCATTCATGGAGGTGGTAGGGAGTGCATATGCATGGATGCTATTTCCATTATTCAAAAAATGGATCAAAATAAAGTTGAATAGTAATTCATATTATTTTACTAAATATCATATATAATCATTATTTCCATTTTCATTGCTATCCGAGTAATGTGGTGATTAAAAATGAATTACACCGCTACATGGAGACGGTAAGTCGTACGTACGAACACAAGATGCTCTTTTTTTAATAGGACGGATAGAAGGTGGAATATAGTTTTCACATTATCATAATAAAATCACAAAATATATATTATACCAGATTTATTACTTTATAATTGAATAAATACATGAAGAGGAAGTAGAAGAAGAAATAAAATTGAAAGATTTGGTAAAGATAAATACCTCTTCTTCGACATAATTACTTTAGAAATATTATTAAGGGATATAATCTTTGTATTTTGGAAGGATAAAAATTTTTATAACTTGGATAAGGGTTTGGGGAATTTAAATGGTAAGTACATTGTCAATATTAATAGCTCAAATTGGTGTCACAATGTGAGGGAGGAGGTTCCCTTTTATAATTGTGGAGAGGTTCACTCTTGGAATTTCCCAAAAGATAAAATTATAATAAATTAATTTGTCACACCAAATGCCTCCAAATGGAATGGGATTTGAATATAAGATATGATAGGGTTTTAATACCAAAAATATAATTTACAAATTTTTTTCTATCATTTTAAACCATACCCTTTTCATTAACCCCTTGGTGTGTTATTTTTGACCTTAACCATGATAACCAATTTTTTTATCATAATGGATTAATAATGTCACTATAAATGAAAATATGACTCGTAAATAGAATATTTATTATTTTAAAAATATATTAAATTCAAATGTATGATTATTACATTTTAATGAAGTTTTAATAATTTAATAAAATATGATTTTTATAAATTATGATTAATATTAAATTTTGACACTATTTATTAAATTGGATTTCTAATATATCACAAAAAAAATTCATTCGAATATAATGATTTATAACATTTATAATAATTCATATATATCTATAAAATTCATTTCAGAGATTATATTATTAAAATTATATTAAAATTAATATTTTTAAAATCATTTATTTTATTTTTTCTTTATTAGATAAATATTTTATTAGCATCCCAAAAGAATTTAAGGTAATTATATAAATTATAAATAATTAAAATAAATTATAATAGTGAAAATAAGTTCATTTATACCCAAATAGAAATTTCTGTTTGTTAATATCTTAATTTTTTCCCAATTTTGACACATAAAATATATTAAATATAAAGAGAGGGACATTTTGTAAGTATCTTGGTTTTAAATAATATATTAGTCATTTTTACTTAGAAGTGTCCATTAAATAACCCAAATTATAAAATTATGTGATAATGGTCGAATCCGATTTATTGAAAATATTTGGACATGTTTTGGTCATGACTATATCCTTATCGTTCGATTTTAACCCTTATGTAACCCCTCTAACTCTCACTATGACAACATTGATTTTTATACTTTGATGGTTAATATATTTACTATAAAATGAAAAATGAACCATAAATATTTCATAAATGAAATTTTCTAACTCATACCAATATATTGGACTAAATTATGTTTTTTAGGAATTTTCTATCTTGTATTAAAATATAATTTACTATAAAATATTCCCAATGTCAATTTTAAGGACTATTCATTACATTGACTTTAATAAAATGAATACATAAAGATAACTTAGAAAAAAATATTTTAATACATATATAATATTAAAAGTTAAGATATAAAATTCTTGGATGAAATTAATTAAATATATTTATTTTAATATTTTTAATATCATTTATTTTATTTTTCCACTAATTAAATAATTACTTCATCAGAGTATTTTAAGTATTTTAGGTGATTATTTTATCACTAAAAATTAAATCTGAATTACCCTGATAAGGATAATTATTTTTTCTTTTAAAAGAATATTTATAGTGGAATATATCATCTGAATAACCCAATATTAAAAATGTTATAGTTAATAAAATAATGAATGTGACATGTTTGACTTTTCATTAAATAAAATATTTTATGGTTCATAATATCTTTGTAATAAAAAAATGGTTATATATACGATAATTTAATTATTTAGGATGAAATAGAATAAAAAATAATAAAAGTTTTAAAAGTTTTGGAGACATTTTCCAGTCCTTATAATTTTTATCCTATATTACCCAATTTTCCCTTTACCATGGTAACACAATTACCAAGGTTACAATTCATATTTCTAAAAAATAAAAGGGAAATTTGGACCTACTAAATCAAAATATGGTCTCAATTTTTCCAAAAAATAATGAGAGTTTAATTTAAAATTAATCCCGTAAAATGAAACAAAAAACAATCTTCTTTAAAAATGCATTTTTGAGCTAAAAATATACTTATACCAATATAAGGATTAAGGATTATAAAAGTGACATTAATTATATTATATATAAATAAATATTAATTATGTTACCTTTATATGAAATTAAAACGATAAAGGGACCTTTTAATAGATAGAAAATTATAGTTTTATAAAAATTGATAATTTTCACTATTCGTTAGAAAATCCATCTTTTTAGAAAATTACCATAAATTCAGGCTAAGATAATTTTAATATGATTATTTCAAAGAAAGGTAATTTTATAAATAAAATCTAATATTTTGAAAAGTTAATTATCTTTATTTTCTAAGAGAAAATAGTAAAAATCACTTTTTGAAGAAAAAATATATTTAAATAATAAAAGAACTTTAGTAAAAATTATTTTTTTATTTCCTAAGAATATATAAATATGAAATTAATATATATTTAATAATATAGTTAATCCTATTCATGACCCCCAATTTAATGGCTAGTTTGTAATGACATTTCATAGTTTGTTTTAGCTTGGTGTTGCGTGCATCATAATATATAAAAGAGATTAAATTTATTTAAAAAGAGACATATTGTAAAGTCTTAGGGTATTACATTCTACCCTAATTCAATAAATTGAATCCTCAAAATTCTATATTGTACTTTTAAACTCAAATGTTGATATTTCAAAATTCCTTTGTGGAAATACTACATCATAAAAGTATAATAAAAGTTCATCTTAAAAATAGGGAAAGAGAAACTTGAAGGTCATCACAAAACTGAGATTATCAACAGGAGAATATTAGTAAAAAGTGAAAAATATGGATATGGAATAAAAATATAATTATCAAGGACTGATGTAGAGTTATATAGAAAATTATCATTATAAATTTCACAATCACAAAATCATAAATTTGTGATGGGTTAACAGACTATTGATTTCTCATTAAAAAAAGTAAACAGATAACGTTTTTGTTGCATAATACTTTTCAAATATTTTGGGGATTATTTAATTATATAGATAATAACTTGAGAATATAAACATACTTTATTTCTTTACATGTCATAAGCATAGTTTCATTGTTACTTCCATATGTTTTCCCTCCATATCTTTTTCCATGAAATGGATATTCATAATGATTTTTTAATTCTCGAAGCACTTTTAATGAACCATAATATCAACAGGTCATTCCTTCAAACTCTAAATATTTACTGAAATTGAAATGTTTAACACATTCTATCAACAAAAATTGATATATAAAGTTCAAATTAATACATTCCATAAGTAGTTAATCATAAGAATCATCCAAAATATGTTTGTCCAAATTCAAAGAGAAAACATTTAAAAGGAAGATATCTAACTTTTCAAAAATCAAATTAACATTAGATAACCCAAAAAACATAAGGTAACTCTTAATGTCACACAAATAATATATTAATACATTTATCACCTATAAAACTTAATGAAAACATTCATTTTTCCAAAAATAATTTCTTAGGTTATAGAATATATTCCTTAAATAAAAAAACATATTAAACCCCACAAAGAAAATATTAACCATTAAATCACAGATTAATTTTATGGTCACTAATGTTATCCCATAAACCTGCCTATATCATTATTATCTGAATATCAAGAACATATTAATGGTAATCTTCCCTAAATCACATGTTTTCTAAAAGATCATCGAAAAACATAATAACTTATCCTAGTTATTGATTCTACTCATCACATGATTCCAATTACTTAAATAAGATGTACTATAGTATGATCCATATTTATCTAATGACTCTTATAAGTAGAATAAATACTTTTACAATATAATTCTTTAATCCAAACACACAATCAATTTAATCATTCCACCTCATTATTAAACTGTTACCTATTCTCAATACCTCCTTTCTTTTATATGTCATTAGTAGTCTCTTCATCATTAGTAGTATAACCATTACTCATATAACCATATTTAGTCTCTTTATGAGTTTTTCCTCACAAGAAAATGATTAACCTTGCACATTAAAAAATTCAACCGTCTATGTTACCATGGGGAGAACATTGTTATCATCCCTTTTCATTAACCAATTTTTTGTTTTTTATTGGTAATTAATTTCTTTGTGTCCTTATTTTAAAGACCCAAACCATATTCACGTTCCTATAAGACATTAAATTGTGGCTTTCTTATCATATTATCAATATGTAGGAAAATGAGTCATCTTTTATCCATGGTTTCCACAACCTGAACTCTTAGTGGACTCTATCCTTCTCTTATTTGGTGCATCCAAGTGTTAGATAATGTGCTTGTTGTTTTTCATATATCATGCTAACCGGTTAAGAAAAATCACAATATTATTCACTATAGTAATTATTTAATTTGGTTTCTCCTTAACACAATTTAAATCATATTTATCAATTACCCAATTCCTTCTGGTTTATTCAATTGACTGAAACCAAAAAATCCCAGTGTGGGAAAAAAATCATCGTGATAAATCACATAGCCCTGAAAAATAATTTATCGGATGTCTAAATCATAACTATTTCTCTGTCTATAAATTCTTAAGTTTAACCTAGGTTATCCATTCACATCAACAAATATATATGATGGTATATTATACTTATAATTATCCTCAAATTCAGTCATAATCTTATATTCCCTAATCTATGTTTTCTGAAATCTAGTTCCAAAGGTTTCTACCAAACATGCTATAATAAAAATGGTAAATAACCCAACCCTAGTAGCCCAAATTTGGTGGTTACATTATTACATTGGTATAAGATAAAAGAAATCATATTTGAAATGACCAAATATTTTAGTGGTGTTGGTAAACTAGAGACATAATTGAAATCCACATTACATTTTAAACATAAAAAGCACAAGGTATTTTATTTTAGAAAACTGTTATTCACCTAATCTTAATCCTATATATAAAACATAAAACACAGGCTGGTATCCTAGTAAAAATAAACCCTAAGAATGTTAAGAGCTAAAATCCTCAATAATCATCAATCAAAATAGAGGCTATGAGTAAATAAGACATAAAATGTATGAAAAATTCAATAACTGAAACACATTCCATTCAATCAATAACTTAATAATGATATAAGAGTAAATACATGATGATAAAATAATGTGATATAAATAGTGACATGAGAAAGAAACTTAACTGTGGATTTTATACTAATCAAACTATCACATGGAATACCAATAACTAATATCATAATGAGGGAATGAATAATACATGACATCATAAGCATACCATCAAGTCTTCAACCAAGACATCACACATAAATGCGTAAAACCTCATCCAATACGAAAACTAGTTAATCTCATGAGAACTACCGATGTATTGAGGGGCCATAATGGGACCTACCCATCACTTACTCAGTCCAATGCATTCCTCATATAAAAGGGGTGAAACATATTCAATATAAATGTCCATATTTAAACTATTAAACAAAATGTAAATACTTTCCTCAGTCAATAAACATAATCATAAACCCTCTTTTGAAATATGGTGAATGGTATAAAAATAAAAAATTTATTATCAAATGGATCATAATCCATCCATACAAAGAATAAGGATAATATTAATACCACATATCCCTAGTGGATCAAAATCACATTATAGGTTTTGTTTCCCCAATGAGTAAAAATTTATTTTAAAACATTTTTTAGGAATCTATCCTTTTAACTTTGAAATTCACCTTTTAAAAGTAAAATTTGAAAAAACATTTTAAAAATACAACTCTCTAAAAGCATAATTTGAAAATTATAAAATAATATTTAGAAATTTTGATTGGTCAATATGGATATAATTTCCATTCATTCCGTACATGTTAGAAAAATATTCCTTCCTCTTTTTTGGTAAATACGAAACAAGCTTTATTTTGAAAACGACATGTATATTCCTTTCAATTTTATTTAAAAAGTTATAAAGGGTTAGAAATGTCTTGTATAAAAAAATTGAAGAATAATAAGAACATTTTTTATTTTTTTATAAATCAAGGACCTAGAATAGTTATATTTCCAAGTGGGTACTGAAACATAAAAAACCCCAAAAAATGATGAGATTGTGAAATAAATCGTTACCTTAGTTCCAATTTCCTTCATAAATGTCTGGAATTAATATATAATAAATTATAGTTTTATTATAAATCTATTACATTACCATTATCATACATATCATATAATATATGATTGAATTATACTATATTATCACCCATTTAAAATAAATCTTTCTTAAATTACTATTTTGGGTGGTAACTGCTTTGTTGTTTATGTAAGTTTTGATTTAGAAGTCTCATTAATTATACTTTGATTAAGTTTACATAATATAAATAATATTTATAATTATATAAATGTAATTTATACTCGTTATTTAGGTATTTATAGTAATCCTTATAAGGTAGTGATAGAAAAATAAACAACACCGTTCAATGAGACTGTAGATCGTACGTACACATGACCACTATTTCCATTCTTTTGAAGGATAGAGCAAAAGAAAGATGATTTTTAATTAATATTTCTAGAATCACATTTATGACATGAATATAATATATTATAATTATTTAAATTTTTATAACCATGTAAGTAATGTGGTTATGAAAAATGAATTGCACCGCTACCGGGAGATGATAAGATGTATGTCCGAAAAATCGGTAATTTAGTTTTTGTAGGATGGATAAAAGGTTGAATATGGTTGTAAAATAAAAATAATAAAATATAATAAAATATATTAATCTATATTTATTAATTTATAATGGATTAAACTCATTAATAGTAAGTAGAATAAGAAATAAATTTGAAAGAGTTGGTAAATACGATTACCTCTTCTTCAGACAACTTCCTTTAAATTTATTCTTAAGGGATATTGGGATAGTCTTTTTGAACGACAAACACCTTCAAAACATGGATAATGATGTTGGGAAGAGATATTTTCTATAATTTCTTGAGATAAATGGATCAAATTTGTATTAATAAGTGAGGGAGGAGGTTCCCTTTTATAATTGAGGCGTTGATTACATTTCGAGTTTCTAAAAATATTAAATTTTAATAAAATATTTTGGCATACCAAATACCTCCAAATGAAAAAGGATTAGAAGATAATATATTACAGAGTCATAAAAAAATAAAAAAATAAAATTTATACATGTATATTTATCATTTTAAACCTTATCTTTTTTATTAACACCTAGGATAGTTATTTTTGACTTTAATCATGGTAACCATTTTTCAATCATAACGGATTAATAATGTCACTATAAATTTACAAATGACTCTTAAATGAAACATTTGTGATTTTTTCAACTATATTACGTTCACGTGGATGGATATAATATTTTTATGAATTTTTAATAATTTAATAAAATATTATTTTGATAATTTATCATTAACATCAATTATTGGTACTATTTATTTAATTTGACTTCAAATGAATAATTTTTTTTAAATCAAATATAGTGACTTAAAACCCCTATAATATGTCATATAGATCAAAAAACCGATTTAACATATTAACATATTCAAATTATTTCAAAATTAATGTTTTTCAAAATATTTTATTTTATTTTTTTTGTTAAATAGATAAATATTTTAATAGCATATCAAAAGAATTTATCATAATTATATAATTTATAAAAAGTAAAAAATAAATTTCTATAATGAAAATTATTTCATTAATATCAAAATATAAATTTAGGTTCATTCATATATTGATTTTTTCCCTACATGAAAACACAAAAGATATTAAATAAAAAGAGAGTGTCATTTTTTACCAATCTTTAATTTAAGTAATATATATGTTATTTTCAAGAACAAAATTCCATTAAAAAACTACAATTCTAACTCAAGATGATAAGGGTAAAATCCTATTTATACTATAAATTTTTCAAAAATTTATATCATTTTTATGCCCTTATCTATTGTTTTTAACCCATATTTATCCCCTTTACCACTTCACATGAAGACATTGATTTTTACTATTTGAGGGTTAATATAGTTACTATAAAATTACCAAAGGCCCATAAAGGTATAATTAATAGCATTAAAACTCTTATCCCAATATCCTATCCAAAATTAGTATTTTTTTAACTTTTATATCACTTAATGAAATATTATTCACCATAAAATTTTCATAATGTCGATTTTAAGGACTATTGATTACTCTGACATTAATAAAATTAATAAAACATGATAAATTCCAAAAAAAATATTTTCATACATCCCTGTTATAAAAAAAATTTCCGTAAAATTCTGGAATGATAATAATTGTCTCAAAATATATTTATTTTAACATTTGTAACATCATTTATTCGATTCTTCTATTATTAAAATAATTACTACATCAACGTTTTGTAAGCATTTAAGGTTATTAATTATTCACTAAGAATTTGAAATAAATTACCACGTTGGATATAAATATTTTATATTTCAAATTAATATTTATTATTTAATATATTATATGAATACCCACATATTAAAAATGTTATAGTTATTAAAATCATGAATGAGACATCGTTGAATTTTCTTTAAAGAAAATATTTTAAGGGTCACAATCACATCCAAGTATAAATTTTGTTTCATAAAGCCAATCCTTGAATTATTAATGACTAAATGGAATCATGCAATTAAATTTGGGATGTTTTGGGGTCATGTTCTTGTCCTTATTATTTTATTTTTAACCAATATTACTCAAATTATCCTTTACAGTGGTAACAAAAATTACAAAGGTAACTATTAATATTGGAAAAAATAAGAAATAACTACATAAAAAATTTGTAGGTCTTGAATAAAAATATTGAAACCATTTTTAAAAAATCAAAAAATATAAGCTGTAAAATTTAATTTAAAATTAATCCCCTAAAAGGCAATGAAAAATAGTTTTCTAGAAAAATTAATTTTAAGCCTAAAAACATTCATAAACCAAAATAAGGTATAAGTATGATTTAAATGAAATTAATCAGATTTTATATAACTAAATAGTACTTATTATAGTTTGAGACAAAATTAAAATCATAACGGTACTTTTTAATATAAATAAAATAATAGTTTTAAAAAAATTTCTATTTTCTCTATCCACTGGAAAATAAATCTTTTTTAGAAAATTCAAAAAAATTCCCAAAATGATAATTTTAATATGATCATTTAATAATGATGTTAATTTTATCAAATAAATTTTATAAAATTTTAAAATTAATTATATCTATTTTCCCATAGAAGGGAATAATGTTTTTGAAGAAAAAATATATTTAAAGAATAAAATAACATTACTAAAAATATGTTTTTATTTCATAAGAATAAATAAATATGAAATTAAAATATATTTCATAATATAGTTAATCCAATTTGTACATTCGAATTTAACATCTTGTTTATAATCACATTTCATTGTTTGATTAATATGGGCATTGTATGTAAAATAGCTATCAAATATATTAAATTTATTTAAAAAGTGCCATATCATAAAATATTATTGTTTTATAATATACCTAAGATATATTGATCAATGGGATTTGATAGATCCATGGGATCTCAATGATCGGTATCCTTTTTAGTGCTCGAGGGGTCCAATATATGTTTCTGGTATCTAAAGGCGTTGTAGAAAAAGTTGGCAAAGCATAAATATACAATCCTAGAGAGAATGAAATAGATGTTGAAACACAGATTTCTATAGAAAAATAAAATAAGGATGGTTATATGGATCTATTATTAGATAAGGAAATGATATCTGAGGAGGATTATCGAACAAAAGCGACGACGATAATATAGGTGGTCTGAAATCCCCTAATGCCTCTAAAGGAATTATTGGATAAGTGGCATTGGTATATGGTATATATAGAGAAGGGTCTAGGTATAAATTTTAATTATGAGTGTTGTGGGTAGCTCTAGTACCTTTCCCACTTGAATAGGTAGGTTGGTCAGTACTGTTACTTTTTTGGGCAGAGAATAATAGTATAATGGATAGTGGAACCTAATTAAAATTTAAAATTGATAAATCAAATGACATGACATGTTTTTTAATTGATATTTATTTAAAATATTACAATCAAAGGGGTAAATATAGGAGGAATTTCAATCTCTATCATGCATCGATTATTTTTGGACATTATCATCATTTGTCTTTATTTAATATTTGAGATTTACTACATTAAAAAATAAATATACATTTAATTATAAATTTAATAATAATGTTATAGAATATTCAAAACATACTAATTGGGATGGTAAAAATTGGTATGATATTGTTTTCTTCATGTATTATCAATATAGTTCAATTTAGTTTTTGTTATGTTATTTGGTCATTTCATCATTTAATACATTTTTTGGTTTGGTTATTTTGTCATTTGGTTAATTAGTTAGATAATTTTCTTTGGAAATTTTATTTATTTTGTCGAGTAAATTTCTATCATTAATAATTTATATAATTTGGTTTATTTTTGGGTTAATTATTTAGGCATATTTGTTCATTGGGCTATTCAGTTAGGTCGTTTAGTTCACTTTGACTTAAGTCATTTTTTTTTGATTTGGGTTAAGCTATTTTCATCGTTTTTGGGTTAAGTAATTTTTAAGCTATATAATTTTTTTCATTATGGGTTAATTTATTTCATTAATTCTGGTTTAGGTTATTTTGGGTTAGGAATTTTGGATCATTTTTGGGTTATGTCATTTTTGAAATAGGTCATTTAGATTATTTTGTGTTAATTTATTTTGTTAATTTTTCGTTTATGTCATTATTGGTTATGTCATTTAGAAATTTATTTATTTTTTGGTTATCTCAATTATTTCACACGGGGTTTTTTTTGTATTTATTTTAGGTTATATCATTTTTATCATTTTGGGTTTGACTATTGGGTTCATTTTTGGGGTTTTTCTTTTTTTCATTTAGGTTATTTGGTTCATTTTGGTCATGGGTCACTTTTTATGTTTTGGTTAGGTCATTTGATCAATTTTTAAATTTTCAATTAGGTGAATTGGTTCACTTTTTGTTAGGTTATTTTTTTTATTTTGGGTAAGGTTATTTGGTTCATTTGGGGTTAAAACATTTGGTTTTGTTTTCATTAAATCATATGGTTCATTTTTGGGTTAGGTTATTTTAAGTTAAGTGAAATGAAATGAAGACTTTAGGTTGGTTCGATTCCATTAAATTTGGTTTGGGTTTATTTTAATGGATTATATGAAATTACATGTAATCAAATTTTATACTTTACTTATAAACTATTTATTAAAATATGATTACTATTTACAAAATGAAACTAAAATAAATTAATTTGAATACAATGAACAATATAGACTCAAGTTAAACTAAACTGAATGAAGTGAGAACACATATGGTTGATTGTATATTTTACCGACCAGTAATTCTAGTTCAAAGTTAACTCTAAATATTATAATATTTTATTCACCATAAAAAATATATTTATCAAGAAAAATAAGGGTAGAAAAGGTATCAACTTCACCCATATTGTCATAAAAAAATATGCCTTGTTATTACATCACTAATGAAACTGAATTTAGGTCTTAGATGATATTTTATAAAAAATACCAATTTCACCATTGATTCCAAAAAATATGGCTCATCGGTAGTTAGGAAGTGCATAATACCAATAACTGCAAATTCACAGTCTTCCACAACTGTGACATATCATTTCATTGAATAAAACCATTTTCATTTCATCACAGTAACTCTACTATGAGAGTAATAATAAAATATTATAATTTTATCAATAACCCCATAATAAGATATATTTTCATATCAGGGAACACTATCAGATGTAATTGATTTTTTTTGTCATTATCGTTAACATAACACCATCATGTTGTACTTTCATGTTCCCTTCTGAATCAGTTATACATCATTTGTAACCATTGATGAATAGTGTTTATCATTCACAAAAAAATTAATGAGGACCTAAATCTAACAATCTTATTTCTTTTGGGATAAAGTCAAAAGGTAAGATTAATACCTAAAATATAAATTTAAATTAAAATCATATAAATATTAATTTTTATATTTTATTTAAATAATTCTTATACCTTATATTTAAACCAAATATGAGACTCTTTTCTATACAATGTCTTTGTCCTTCTCAAGGGAAACAAATGACGAGTTTTACAAAAAAATGATAATGTTCCCTATACAAAAAAGATAATATATGTTTATGATGTACATGAAACAACATAGTATGATATAGCATATACATGTCAAATCAGTTATATGAAGTTGTCAAAAAGACAATCATAGTTAAAAAAGATTGTGTGTTGTTCCATCTCCTTCTCTTTGAGGATCAAGGTAGTCAATGTTTATTATCCAATAATTCCCCTTTTTAGGGGAAGTGATGGAAATGTGGGCCAAATTTTATCATACATCACTTCATAATTTCTCATTTTTTATTTATGTATCATGATTACATTAATAAAATAAATTGAATATAATTCCATATATTCTTGTCCCTTGATGCCATTCACAATGGAATTTCAGAGGACTCTTATTCTCAACATAAGGCTTCATAGTATAGATTATTTTCAAATTGATACATCTGAAAAAACTAAAAGGTTCCCTAAGAATAATTTTGATTTTTAATATGAAAAGTTTGAAATGGCATTTAGTTTTAAAGATACGGAAGAAAAATTTCCTCTAACTGACATAAAATTAATGGTGCCACTTCATTCATTTTTTTTCATGAAATACTAGGATATACATTTATCACATAGATCTATATAAAAATAGTGAAGAAAAATTATTATCACCCATGCATTATTGGTGAGTAAATTGTGTATTTATATTGGAATCAATCCATGTAAATTGATGTGGTAGTCATGAGTTTTTAGATATTTCATTTTCAACTATCTTTTTTTGAACTGTTTTGATATATTTCTTAAATATCCATCAGAAACTCTGTTTTTCTCCCATAATTATGGAAATTTATTTTTCTCCAATGGTTTCACCATATAGGAATTACAATGATATTTCAATTTATTTTCACTAATAGACACATGATATAATTCTATTTGATACCCCAATCCAATAAGCCAGGTTGAGATCATATATCATTTTTGGCATTCCCCTTAATATTTAAGAGAATTAAAGGAAAAAATTCCCATTTTTTCTATAATGTGAATTACATATAAAAAATTATGTAACAAATTGGTTAAAATAATAAGTAAAATAAAAACATTATTTTTCTTCTCCCAATTTAATATGGATTCAATGGAAACATTATTTCCCTTTTTAGATTTTTTCTGATCCTTCTCGAGTGAAAAATATATGTCTTTAAATTATTTAATCACATCAATTCAAGACATATGTTGTGGTGGCCTATAAGACTCAATGGTATTATCAAAACTTTGAAAAATAATTTTTTTACGGATAATCCATTGGATATAACTGGAGATGACCCATGAGACTAGAAATATGATAATATTTATGCCTTCTAAAACATGTATCCTTCATACAAATTGGACATGAATTTTTTCCATTCTTTATCTAACTAGATATCATTGAATAAGATTGAAAATATTTTTTCATCCATATAAACACAACACATATATGAAATATGTTTTTCAAAGAATCACCCTATGTGTGAATGCCCATATTACAAAGATTATTCATCTATTTTATTAAATGTTTTATGTATACATCTATGCCATTTCCAAGATTATAGGGTTCAAGTATGAGTATGATTAAATAATTGAATGGTTTTTTCATACACATCCATGAAGTAACGTTATAATTGTGAATGAAAAATGTCCACATTATGTGTGAAATATTTATCAGACCAAATGGATTGAAACTAACATATTATAGTCCCAAACAAGCATTACGCACTCAACTTTAGAATTAGGATGCCATGCATCAAATATTTTACATGATAATCCCTATATAGGATGAACCTACTCATCACTATCTTAAATTCTATTTGAATCATTACACTAAATATTTCTTAAAATTTCATCACAGATGAAAAGATTTTGAATCCTATGAATCTATAGAAAGTTATATATTACATTATGTGGCTCTTTATATGGTGTTCCAGCTACGTTTGGATTCTATTGTGATATACCACAGCTTTCAAAAGTTTTTAGCACCATAGTTTTTCCCCCATAATAAGCATCAGTTTTTTAGGTATGCCAGAATTGAATTAATATTGATTTCAAGTTTCCCAATTAGATTTGATAAAATATATAGTTATTTGGGAATATCTTCATCATTTAGAAGTATGTAATTTATAAATGAAACATTGTAATTGATGGATTTATTATAAATTCAATTTAATGTTTTCCCATGATAAAACCATATTTAAAATTACATATTTTTTATTTTACCACATTACCGATATATAAAATTTCTAGAATCGTCCATAAATTTTTTCACACTCTCAAAAATATCATTTTGATTAGTTACATCATATGTACTCATATAATTATCTTCTTGTATCAAAATACATTCTTTCTCATGATGAAAAATGAATGGAAATTGATCAAATATCAAATATTCTATGCCACTCTTTTCATTTTGATCTCGAATAGTATGATATTGTCTTTTCCCTCCATTATGATCACATAGATAATAGTTTCATTAAAAACATACTTTTTTCTTATGGTAGATAACTTATTCATGACTTAAAATGGGTATTCCAAATAAAACTATAAAATATGTAAGTGTATAAGACAATTATCTGAAGCATTACCAAATGAATAATATTAAAACAATTCAACATATTTTAAAATTTTCTTGAGATATTGTCAGTATCATATATTCACTTTATATATATTTTATTACCAAAAGAATATTTATATTGACACCTACTTAGGAGAATATAAATAAAAAATTCATGAAAACTGATAGGAAGATATATGTCAAAATTATGAAAAATGTTGATAGTGGCGGGAACTACTTTCATGATGGGAAATGGGAGCTTGCGAGCAAGTATAGGCATGATCCTATAACACCAGTGACTTTGAATATGAATTTCTGGATCGATTTCTTTCCTATAAATATAATGCGATATTCCATGTTCAACCAAATTAATATAATATATTCCCACCAATAAAAATATATTTAATGAAACATACCCCTAAAACAGGGTATCTATGTAATTCACACTTTCTTTTATGAAATCATTTAGAAACATGAAAATAATTAGGAATAAAAAAGTATGAATAAAAGAAAATCAGTTGGAAACATTACCTAAAATCATTATGAGGTATCCATTCATTAGATAATCAAGATAAATTATTAATAAGTTACAAAATAAAAACTATCCAAAAACATCTTAACCTTAAAAAATATTCTTATATATCAAAAATAAAACACTCTACAATAACATATTTTTTGAAATATTCTGAATAAAACGTGTTGGAATATAAATAATACTTATAACCAACCAATAATTCCATTATAAAACATGAATTATTCAATCTCAATGTATAATGTCAATTAAAAATTCTAAAAATCAATTATTTCTAATGCATAAGGAAACCAAACATGCTTTAGTTTGAAAACCAAATTTCATTACCAAATAGAAAATCTATTTAAGGAAATGAGACAAAAAAACATTATTTTAGTAACTCCAAAAATAATTGATATAATATGGAAGTAAATTTTTTTTTAAATCAACCTCCAATTCTTTGTCTAAAATACAAATTTACTATACATGGATACATTATTATAAAAAAACAACTTAGTTTATCATGAAAAATACAATTTTTTACGGGAGAATGACCTTTGTAAATAATTCAAACATTATATTTATCACCTCAAGCCATAATTCCATAATTATATCCAATTAGATAAAAAATACCACATATATAGAACAATAATACTGAAGTAATTTACCTTAATGAGTAATAACTATACATAATAAAATATAAAAAACTCTAATACACTTACGAAAAAATACACATTTATTTTCTAACAATGTGGATTTAATATCGTATAATATCATTTTTATACAAACCTTAAAATAATGGGGTTTTAATAATATTTTTCTAAGGTAAAAATAATAATTATTTTACAAATGGGCCTTTAAATCTCATACAGATACTAAAACAACAAAAATTATCGCAAAAATTAATCTATCAAAACTAATATATTTATTGGAGAACACCACTTTCATAAAACCCCCTTATACAAAATAACATTTTAAGTATTTATATTCATTAATAAGTAAAAACATGGTAATAAAATTCTATTATATGTAATTTTCAATCTAGGGCCTGAAAATACATTATGATGGGGATAAAGTAAGAGTATGAGTGAATAAAATAAAATACCTTGATTATTTAACCGAAATTCACTTCATATTTACTACAAAACCCATATAAAATTATAATTCATAAATAAATGAAAAATTCAAATGATAATTTATTCTCTAAGAATAACATAGTTAAATATAAAATTATAATTCCTAAATAATAAAGCAATTCACATGAGAATTTAATCTATAAGATAATCACAGTTAAAATAATTCATCCATTCATAATTATATAAATGAAATGGTATAAAATAGTTCAAACTATTATTATTATAAGAGAAATAAATAATGTTTCTATATTTGATATTTATAAACTCTAAATAAAAAAATCACAAATAAAATTAATATAATATAACCCTTAGAAAACACTTTAATATTGAATATAAAAATATATAAATAAGAGTATGAAATAAGAGAAAAGGGAGAAGTAAAAAACATATTTTCATTCCAAAAAACAATATTTTAAAAATGAGGAGGAATGAAGGAATTACCAATAAAATTAGATGGTAGGGTGAACAATACTGAAGGGAGCTAAACTGAAAGAGAAAGAGGGGGGATTTCACTATTGGTAATGGGTGGAACCCTATTCCAATGATTTGAAAAATCCATTTGTATAGGGTAAAACTATACTCAGGGTTTTTTAAAACTGTTATTATAATCATATTGTTATAGCGTACGATTATAGTAGCGATAGTTTCCTTTTGTCTTTATGAGTGAGGTTAGATGGGTGGAGAAATACAACATATTTAGAGTTACCTTTATATTTATCTCTTAATTCATGACAACTATCAAAAATAATTTTATCCTTCATTAAATTATACTCTCGATTTTATTTGGAATGAGGGTATACTTCAATGATAAGATATAATGGTGATATCTCATGGAGGCTTGCCACATAATAATAAATGAATATTACCAAAAATAATTTGTAATTAATTTTACAAATTTATTTTGTACATAATAATTATCATAACAAAAAGGTTTCCCCTAGTCCATTGGGGACAAACTCTAACCATGTCTCTGTATTTAAACCCCATATTTTAGGAATGGGTTTTAGTTCAGTTTTCCCCAAAAAGTTAAACCGAAGTTAATGTTTATTTAAAATATCTCCATCTAATTACCAAAAAAATATATCCACCAAATATTAATTTAATTTTTGTCAAGAAATTAAAATTTAATATATAATTGAATAGATTAAATATTAGTCATGTGAAATATATAACATTTGAAAAATTGTGAAACATAATTCTGTTGAAATATTTTATCATTATATACTATAATTACTAATATTTCACTATCTGGTAAATACTCCTATAATCAAGATATAATATGTTAGTATTAAAACAAACCAACATGACTATATAGATCCTAACAAACATTGCATTCATGCTAACTAGGTTATTATTCTCCTATTCATTTCTCAACCTTTTTATCTCCATGAAAATGTGATTTTTTTGGCAGTTATATTATCATATGTCTACTTAGTCTGAGTATCATCTTCTATTGAGAAGAATAAGACTCTAACACTGTTGGATCACCAGAAGTGTTGTAAATAATTTTTCCAAAAAAAAGTATAATTTTATGAAAAAATATAATTATTATAGATATATTAATAAGAAACAAATACATATACCTTGATAAATTTTTCATTTCTTCCATGTTCATAATTTAAATATTTTAATGCAATGAAATTATATATACATTTATTAGATTGGAATTCAATGATTTATAAAATTAAAAATTAATATTCCTAATAATACAAGGAAAAATATATCAATAATCTTAACTAATATAACTAAATAATAGTGAATATTTGAAATTGATGAATAAAATGAAATAGTCACAATAAAATAATGATGTCAAGACTCTAAAACCATAAAATGTGTAAATAAAATTGTTAAATATAAAAAATAATATAAAAAAATTTAAATGATCAACGTTTATAAATTTAAATAACAAAGTCATAAACATAATTTCAATAAATGATTATGGTTAAAAATAAAAATAGTGCTTTCAGGCTGTATCAAACAAAAATATATAACTAAAACTGATGAATACAAAATTTTATTAAAAAGTGGTAGAAATTATTAAAATTTATATATTTAAGTATCCAAGTTAAAAAATAATATTTCATTTTGTTTAAATTTCACAAAAAAATACAAAATAAATATTTAACTAAATAAACCTAAGCATAACAGAGTGGTCTCTCATATCCTTTATACATACTCATTTCATATTGCATGGATTATGTTTACATATTTTTCACGATTATCCTTATATATCCAAGTAATCGATGAAGAAACCTAACATAATTCCCCAACATCATTAATATCCCCATCAAATAAATTATTTTTTCCCATAAAAAAAGAAGAACCATTAATGATTTTATGACTCAATAGTATAAAATATCTACTTCACATACATCACCATGACAAGTATGACTTCCTCACAACTACATATTTTTAAACAAATAAGTATAAACCCATAATCATCATTTTTGAAACCACTATTACTATCAATGTAGGTACTCTAAATTATATATTCTCAAAATTTAGTACAATCATTTTCCAATATATTCCCAACAACTCCAAAAATATGATGTCGATAATGAAATTGGTTTTTTATCTTTTTCAATTGAAATTTTCATTAATTCAGTGACAACCATTACTATTTTTAATAGTACTCTTTTTTTCTATATTTTTTATTTAAAATGCGTAAACAATCATTTCAAAACAATACAATGTGATTTCATTGACACATGATCCCCTAACTATCAGTTTAAAGGTTTATAGTGCAAAAGAGTCTATTTTAGTATTCTCTTTAAACAAAGAAACATATTTATTTTGATACTAATTCATCCAAAACTATTAATTTATTTTTGATATTATATCTTTAATCCAGAATTATGTGATGATATATATGGTTAAACCACACCTATGTTGTCCATATTTATTAATAGGCCTTCATTGCTATATTATGCGTAATTTACATTAATTTCAATCCATAGATCCCCTCACCTTTATAATTGACCTCCAGATTCTGAGATATAGGAATACTAACATGATTCACATTATACATGTAGACAAGATATAACTAAACCACCGCCTTTAATATATATTTGTTTCCTAATCTAGGTCTCCCTTAAATATTAAGATGTTGTTCGTAAAACTCTTCTCGGTGCCATATCTCTGTGGACACCAGTTAATTACACTACTTGTGTTAGGATATTCCCTAGGGTCAAGTTAGGGCTGTAGCCTTCAGTTATAGGAGTAGTCACGTAGGGAATCGTTGGTGTGTGTGGACACATAAACACTAGTACAACTAGAATTTTTCCCTTTGTGATGGTCTCTCGACGGCATAGAATCCTAATGCATCCCATATAGAATGTGGGGAAATATATGCTGGAATAATTTCTCTAAAGTTTTCCCCAACTTCCCATGTTTAACATGAGGTATGTCATGAGTTTAACATCTAGAGGATACAGACCAGACAGATCAGACTACTTATCGGAGTGGGTCATATGTCTATAACTTTAGGAGGGAGTACCTGGAATGTTTACCAGATAGATGGATCAATACGCCTGATGGGGACCAATCCAAGGTGGTGTGTGTCATAGAGGGAAGATATAACACCATGAAGGCTGATCTAGAAACCACAAAGGGCGGATCCGAAGATGATTAGGTTATGGAAAATGGGACAACAAAGTTTAGCATTGGCAGGGATTGAACCTCATGGAGTATTCCTATATACCCAACAATGGTTCAAAACCCATGTAGTTTGATTGGGTGAGTCCTGGGATCGGGGTGTACACAATGGAAAACAACCAAAAGACATGATGTGGCTTATGCATGGTTAGCGGTGCGGGTGCTACAAAGTGCGATGAGTTGAATGGGGATTACACATGGTAAGATACCCGAATGGATGGCATGATGTCCCTGGGATGTGGTAGTCCAGGTGGAATCTGGTTGGATATGGATGAAGTGTTGAATGATGGAATGATTTGGGATGGAATTAAGGACCGTTGTGAAGGTGACAGTGTTGGGATTTATCCTCATGGTAGTTTCTTATGTATCCCTATTGCAGGGAATAAAAGTCCACATTGTTTAGGATAGTGAAATGAGTCACTTGAGGAGGAACTTGTTATAATGGACATGTGGATAAGTACTCGAGGAAAATGGAACTAATGGGTTAATTCATGATCCTCCTAAAACACAAAGGATCAAGGGAGAGACTAGTATGGGACATGACAGATGGTATTAAACCATGTAGAGGCTTTATATATACCCCCATGGTAGGATATAAAAGTCCACATAGTTTATTATGGGGCATGTAATCTGAGAGTAAACAAAGGAAAACAACCCGAAGACATGATTGGGCTTATGCATGGTTAATATCCCATCACAAGAGGGACACTCTTGGTTGAAGTAGTATAGACTGAGTGTCAGGATGACACATGGTAAGATGCCCGAGAACTAGTCTGACACCACTAAGGGCTGGGCCAAGGATTCGGGTCCTGACAAAGGGGACACAAACGTTTACCAGTATTTGGGGTTGAATTTCAGGGAGGATTCCTACATATAGTGTTTAGGAGATAAGGATCAAAACCCACATAGTTCGATAGCATACAATTTAACGTCATGTGGGACTAGAGGGGGTATATATTTTAACATCAGGCAGGACATGGGTGAACTGATGTGAAGTGGTCGGGACTGATGGGTGATGGACATGAACCATAGGGAGGCTTCCTACGTACCTAGATTGAAAATGGAAATGATCAAATTCTACGTTGCTCAGAAAAAGGGGATTATGTCTTACACACTAAGTTGGACCAAAGAGGATGTCCGAGTCGATGCTTAATCTAATCCCACATGAGTCATGCTCGGAATGAGAAACAGGAGTCAACAACATACCTGAAGATCACGTTGTGGAAGGTGTGTTTATAAGGAATGGAGAGGGGCTTATGCATGGTTAGCATCTCATAAGAAGAATATTGATACTTAATATAGGAGGGAAGCCTAGTTAGCGGTACATATGTATGAGGAGGATAAGGCCACTGTATATGGAGTGACCTAACAAGTTGGATTGGGCATACCCAAAGACTACCCAAGGTGATCATGGTGAAAAACTGCAGAGGGAGAGGGGGGAGAGAGGGCACTAGTGCCCATACCCTTCACAACCCTCTAGAGTTTTGTAACTTAGGTGCTTATCATAGTTTAATTCCATGTGTCGCGTATGTGGGTTCTCGAAAGCTTAACATCCTATAGCTCAGATGGTGAGGATTCACTCCTCACCCTTAGGACTTATATAACTGGCGCACATTTACACTTGGTTAAGGGAAGGCACCAACAATGTCATGATGCAACAGGGTTGTGGACTGATCCATTGGGGGTCCACGTTATCATGGCAATGAGAAGGATAAATAGACACTAGAGTTCCTATGAAAAGAAGAACATGGTAGGGAAATGCCACATGAAGCACTCCTTGGGGTACTTTGAAATTACTTTGTATAGCCTGGAGGGAGCACAAGAAAAGTATGCACAAGACAGAGTTGTTGCGTATAAGTGGGGATCAAAATTAGTTCCTTTGGATATGGAAGACACATGAAGTACATGTAAAGGGTCATGCAAAAGATTGAAATCTTGGACACAAGATGAGGGTCTGTGTGAAAGATTGGATGGCTGCGTGTAAAATGAGTGGTTGTGTGCATGTGGGAACCATGCGTTCTATATTGGAATGACAGAAGGGAAAAATTGCATACAAGAAGAATATTTTTTGTTCAAATTACATAGAGGAAAATGAAATGGGGGAGGGTCAAGCCCTAGTGGGCCCACCTAAAGGGGGACCCATGGGAGACCTCTTGCAGAAGATCAAGTACCTTGAGGACATCTCTTTCACGTGATCACGGAAGGGTCATATTCCATACAGCAGAGCGGGGGTTCATCTACAGTTACCGTCCCCGAAATTAGGGGGGGGATTTCTATTTTTAGTAAAAAACATTCATGGTGGCATGCAAGGTGGCCTTCACACAAGTGGCTTTTGACGTAGCATTGGGAATGAAATATCTTGTGTGAGGCCCCTCATATTTCATGAAATCCTACCTTCTTTAGTTTCTTTGACATGTCTGTTTCATAGAATATTGACTTTGAAGAATCATTTTGATGTTGCATTGGGTGCACAATATCTTGCACACCTTTTTCTATTCTTGTGCACCGACCTCTTATTTTGTATGCACATCCCTTGGATTTCTCGAGAATATTTATAGATTCAAAATATGATTTGGTTTCCTCAAAATAGTCCAATATTGTCCTTAACTAAAATTTGAGGCCAAAAAATTCCACCCCTTAGAATCAGAAATGAAGGGGACATGAAGGTTGGATTTTGAGGTAAACGCCAAAAATTAGAGTAACTGATTGTGGTGTACGAAAAAATGGCCATTCAGCATGAAAAAAATTCTATGTGCATGAAGGGTTGTTCTGTGCATTTAAATATGTGTGTGTGTGTGTGGGTGGGGAGGCTCTACACATTGAATTTATCGTGTGATACGAAACTATGATCTCATGTGTGAAGATAATTTTTTCATTGTGAAAGATCCTGAAGTTTTTTAGTGCCTTGCGCACAGCTGTAGATTCTTTCACGTTTCTTCTAAATCGTGATTGCTCCTGACTTTGCTGAATTTTCCGTGGATAACACCCATCTTACGCACATCTGTCTACCTTACATACTAAAATCTAGATCTTTCATACAAGAACCTTTTCCTACTATAAAGTTAGAAGGAAATAGTTTATCAATAGACTAACACTGAGAGAGAATCTACTACTTCTGCAAAAAGGATCTTGATGATCACAAACTCCCAGATTCTTCATTCGATAAGAGTCATGTACAATAAATATATTCTTTTTGGTTTGATAATAGAAGCTCAAAAGGATTACATTCTGAGTGATAGTCTACCAATATAGAACTCCAGGATTCTAGAAGAGGAGTTGATGTCAGGCTTCAAGACTGATACACCATGGTCATGAGTAACATATGAGGATATCCTTCCATAGTATAAAATCACAATCAACTATATCCCCACTTGGGAAACACAAAAATGGATTTTTATTATCTGAAATCTAAGGACCAATACATTTGTAAGGAGCGATTTGGATCCCGAGGAATCTCTATCTCACAATGTGACAACCTTTAGAAATAGCATTATTGATTAGACCAAAGGATTGAAGGAATGGAACTTCAGGTATGGGGAGATTTTAGAAGCGAATGGGAATGGGTATACTAGGTACGCAAGACATAGGAGGAGTTCGGGGAGGAGATGCGGTCTATTTGGGTGATTGAAGTTGTGTGGATATCATCGTTTCACTTCTACCATCAGTAAGACCCGGTACCAGAGATGTTTATTCTATGATATCCCAACAAAAATAGTTTCCACATCCACCAAAAAAGGTAGGAATGTGGCTGTAGGACATCCATTTAATTGGAGGAATTTCTCTAGAAGGGTACCAGTATGATTATTTCCTTCCAACAATGAACATTTCTGGGGATAGGATGTGTACCCCCATTCTTACATGGAATATGTTGGAGTTGGCAAAGGAGAAGCTGAAAATAAAGCACATCCTAAAGGATATAACTTATATAGGATGGTTCAGTCTATTTATAATGTAGGATGTGGTTGTAAAAATGCCAGGATGAGGGATACAGTGCCCAATCACATCGTAGAGGGGAAAGGCGGGATCATACTGGATGGTCCAAGAGGTAGGTAAGTACTGACCATGGTGATTTTTCCTAAAATAAATCCAGGACCTGAATGTCTGATATGAAATATTTATTTCTACATTCATGAGTGGGTGAGTACTTCTAATAAGGTACATGAGGATGGGGGTCTATCTAGGGATGTTGATGATGGATGGAATCATGGCTTCCATGAACAAGGACAATCTGGGAGTGCCCGTGTTGGCTAGGTTGTACGTTATTTTGGGGAGTTTCCTCAGAGGGGGTACACCCAAGAGAATATGCAGAAAATTATACATTATTCAAGGCTGGGTTGCATCTCATTATGGTGGACATGATTTCCCAAATGTCATTTTTCCTCTAGGTGACAATCTACGACCATCCCTATTGAATATTTCTGAAATTCACCTATTGATACTTAAAAAGAAAGGGATCAAAATCAATATTGGAAACCACAAAAACATAAACATTAATCCATATCTAACACCGTCTATCCAGATGGTAGATGATGGGTGAGGCCTATTAGATTAGAGTTAATACTTGAAAAACATCATGGGCAGTGTGTTGGAAGCCTAGATCGATGGAAAAAGCTTTTTCAAACCCTATGTGCCTCTGAGGTTTTCCAAAAACTTCTAGTACATGCAGTGGATGAAAAGGAAATTATATATAGAGGTTCCAGAAGAGTGAAATGCTTGCATGATTTGCAAACCGTGGGTCATGATCACAACTGCATGTTTTGGTTATGTCATCACCATTACCCCTACTGATATAAATGCTGACCTATCAATGGAGTATGCAGACCACTGAATAATAATGTAACCAGAGGTGATTTAGTGTAAATGCATTCAGAAAATAAAGGTGGACAACATGGATTCTAGATAGTGAGGAAGCAGATGAGGTGTGATAGGGGTGGTGAGATAAAGAATAAGCTAGATAGTTTGAATGATACGGGTTGGAACTTCATCAGCCAGAGCATCAGAAGGTGAGAATGAGCCTCCACCTTCTCAAGAGAGGTGGTCCTGTGGGCCGCCTGATTTGACAGATAGGGAAGTACCAAGGTAGAAACTAAGATATCATCTAAATCCAACTGCTGATTCCATTTTCCCAAATCTATTGTCTTTCTCGAGGATGCTGGGATAATCTAAGTTCACTAAAGAGTTGTGTTGGGGATTGGTGTGCACTAGGCTTGACCTACCAGACTCAGGGCCCATTGAGGTGGAAAAAAGGGTGAACTTTCATCACCAACATGCATACCTGATATCCATGGATATTTATTCATGCCAATTGGATAGGTACGAAGAACTAAATACCTCAGTGGAAGTTATGATTGACTAAGAGCATGACCCAGAAAAGCCTAAGACTGAGGATGAAAATGAAAAGGTAGAAGAAGAAAAGGGAGAGGAGGAGGAGGATGAGTATAAAGAGGAATAAGTGGAAGAGAATGAAGGGGAAGTGGGAGAAGAGGATATTGGGGGAGAAGGTCCTGGTGGTATCGGACCCCAAGAAACAACCATCCACTTGGGAAGCCCATGTGAGAGCGGTGAAATCAGAGTTTCTGACATGGAACTAGACGAGAAACTCCAGGTATGTCTCAACTCTTATCTCTAATGGTCTTTCTCTATTCATAATTCGAATACACAGACCAAAATTTTCTCTATCCAGGAACACATTGATGATGATATCCAGAAATATCCCCCTGCATGGGGTGAAAATGTACCCATGGATGTAGAAGAACATCCTCATGAACCAGCATCTGGGATTGAGTAGGGTGCAGGACCAATCATAGTTGATGTGGTCAAAGGACCAGCCATGATTGATGTGTTCAGCGAAAATCCAATAGGAGAGGCTGAAATGGAACCCTTATATTCTCAAGATATTCCCACCATTCAAAAATAACCATTATTGATTATTGAATTTACAAGGGATGATGGATCTACTATGGTGGTGGCTTCTACCGTGACTTAGGAACTGGACACCGATGCACTTGTCTCTTATATGTTTCTACCTTTGTAGGCTCACATATCGTATTGGGGAACTTAGCTAAAAAATATATTGGTTCCCAATATAGTTATCTCTAGGCTGGAGGCTCAACAAAATGTAAAGTTCGGACCATCTTCAGGAGCTATATCGGCGATTCACCAGTTCAATTAGAGCCAATAATTGAAGCCGGCCGATACCTTGTACCCATGGAACAAGAATATGTTATCACAGATGAAGCTGCTAACATGGTTGTGCTCTAGTCTGGTGGGGTTGAGGTTTCTCAAGACGAGAGAGTTCCAAAAGAGGACTAAGCCGCGGAACTCAAGGATATTTTCCCCAAGTAAAGGCTTTCAGATGCCGAGGTGATGGAGAACATTATCTTGACCCAGTTGAGGAGAGTCATATGATGTGACTCAGGGTATGTAAGTGCATCAAATGCTTCTTCAGTCAATAATAGGTAGAATAACTGAGTCGAAAGAGGTCACTTTACACATGGCTATTCTTTCTCTTCATTGGAGGGGTGGCTGATCACCATCTTCATATAATAATTTGTGATTATATAGATAGAATAAATGATATAACATATAATAATTTGTGATTATATAGATAGAATAAATGAGAGATTATCCAACACTCTAATATTTCCCAATGTTAGATGGAATCGTAGAATACCCAAATGTTTCTTGAGGGGGATTAAGAAGTCTAAAGCCTTGAAGAGAAAGAAAACGAATGTGCATCATTTATCACAAGCCATTTTGAGTTCATTGAGTTATAGAAGGCCTGGTTGCCAGATATCCAAGAGAAAGAAGTGTAGGAAATCCATAAAATTACTAAATTCCAGGACGAGCGAGAGCAAATATAGGTTAAAGACAATGATATCTGATCTATAGCTATGGATGAGGAAAAGGTGCTTAGGGAGCGAGAGGTAATTTTGGAGGCCACATGCAACAAAGCGGCAGTATTGAGGCAGTCTATTGGAGAGGATGATCCATAAGGGCCATGTTTTGGCCGAACTCCTTAAACATGTTTTCTCCCTTATTTAATCATCCTAAACTACATGGGAAGATTGCGTAATCCTCCATTTTGTGTATGAGAGTTCCATATATCTATTTAATATTCGGGGGTATGGCATTTTTGACCCACCACTAAAAACATTCTGGTTGATGGAGAGACCACAACTAAAGGATTCAATTCCTGGAACAACAATCATTTCTTTCCCAACATGATATAGTGAATGAAAAGGGTAATCTCAAGGGCTTTAGAGACTTTCAGAACAAAGGGAGATTAGAAATGTGAACCACGATACCCAAAATTCGGAACACAGTGATAGGTAGCATGATTATGGAGGATAATTGATGACCATATTTGAAACATGACATCCATATTGCATTTTCCTGAAATGGGTACAAACAATCAGTGCCATCCGCTGACCGTATTCGAAAATTAGGGGCCAAAATCGAAACGTCATCCAATATGTTACAGAACATTGTCCATAAATGGTAGGAGATCCAAAAATCTGAGTATCCATGCCCTTTGGGGGCCCATTTATATGTGAAATAGGGTGAGTATCTGAATAGGGGATACATAATGCATGGGGTGGAGTGACGGGATGTTTGAATGGAGTCTAACACTCTTAGAATTATACAGCCATGAAAAATGCATTAGGTGAGTGTATTGGATTGAATAAAGATCATTCCTACTTCAGGGAGGGACCTCTATGGTAAGTATATAGGATGGTTTATAGTTTCAAAGATTGTGAATGAGCATGATTAACACATAGTTTAATGTTAAACGATGATGAAGATGCACAGAATAGTTTAACATCGTATGATCAAGATGTTGCACATAGTTTAAGGTCATACTTCCTAGACCCCTCCCAATAGTTTAAAGTCATGTGACATGGACTGGGAACTCCTAGTTTAAATTCAAATAGTTCAGACCATGATTAGGGAAAAAGAACCAGGATAGTTAATGGTCCTCGGGCTGGGCCTGAGGTGAAATGCCTGGGCATCCGTATGTATCCCATAAGGATGATAATCAGGCCAAAAGTGGTTCTTGGAATGTGTCATGGAAAATAGCAATGCCCATGAAATAACTTATTCTAGAATAAATACATAATATGGCTAGGTAGTTATTGATATGCAACCTAGATGAAGAAGTTGTAGTTTAAATTCATACGATAATGACCTAAGAGATCTTATTTTATGGTCATAGTATTTGGACAAAGAGAAGTGTGGTTCTCCCATGCAGGTACAAGACACACCCATATCCTTAAGACCAAATGGGCTATGTTCGGTTTGGGAAACAAGGGTGGAGAAGATATTTATAAAACATTGAATACTCAATAGGGGGAGACTGTAATGATTTGATGACGATCCGACGATGCGGATTCATCCTCTTAATGCGCAAAGGTGCACAGAGAGATAACACCAAGGGTTTTAAAATTCCACGTGGATGTGAAGGAGTGGAAAGGGATGTGAATCATGAGACCAATATTTAGGACATAATGGTGCTGGAATAATGATGGAGGATAACTGTTAACTGTTTTTGAAACAATACATATATATCCTGTGAGTTGGAATGGGAATGAAAAACGAGGGTCGACCACAGAACAAATTCACTACACGAGACTTACCTCATAATGTTGTTTGGAATCGTTAGGGATGTTGGCCCAAAGTGGTAGGTGATCCATAAGGGAGACCATCCATACCATACGAGGGTCCTTTTCAACTTTAAACATGATGGAAACCCAAATAAAGGGAGACATGAAGAATGGAAACAGATGACAGCATATCCATACAGAATCTAACACTCTAAGTCATAAACTTCAATTCATCTAATCACATTGGTGAGGCATAAAAAAGGGTCGAGGGCTCAAGTTAAGGGTTTAAGACTAGAGTAGGTTATTGGAGGAAAAGTGGAAAAATTTATTGATGAACTTGGGGATGGACCCAAAGACAAAGGTTCTGGGCATTTATACATATCTCATTTGGATGGGAATTAATCCACACATAGTTCTAGAAATGGATTGTGGTTCAGGTGTATCCCATTCACTAAAAGAAGTGGCATTTGATGGTTCTTGTTTGTTCTTTAGTGTGGGTGTTTTTTTGGAGAAATAGACCCATGATGGGGAATCTGGGCATCGTCATAGGAATCTACCCATATGTAGGCCTTAGTAAATAGAATGGTGGATAAAAGATACTAAACACGATGATCTCTCAAGAGAAGACACCAGAATGTGGTGCCATTTTTTCATCATGTGGCCAGGATGATAGTATCATAGTTTGAGGTTGTATGACAGGACCAACCCATGCACATTCACATCATTAAACAAAGACACAATAGATTAAATTCATTTGGGACCAGGCATCATAGTCTAACATCATATGGTTTGGATGCATGTGGAAGAATGAGGTTCTAAAGTGAATTCACCTGGAATGATAAAGCATACCCGACGTGAATGGGGATGAGAAAATTCACACCACACCACACACATTCTTAATGGGGTGCCTCAGGCCAAGGGGCTAGGAAAGATCGAAGGACCCAAGGCTGGACCAAAATACAAAATTTCTGGGTGTTCGCATGTATCTCATAAGGATGAGTATCAATCCACACATAGTTCTTGAAATTTTGTGTATTTTAAAGTCATGCCGTAAGGATATAGATGAAGGGGAGATATTCAAAAGGAAGGCATGTGGCATGGGTGTGTTGGATTGGTGTAGCCCGATCCGGTTTTGCCGAATGCTTGTGGCCCGCAACTGTAGTAGTGTTGACTTCAGAGTCAAATTTACTGTAGCCTTTCGGACTTCCAACCAGTATCCACTATAACACTTTTGACTTTGGTGGCTGCCGTTTCACCGTATTGAAGGATAGTTCCTATGTGGTTGGTGGAAAAGTGATCATCTTCCAATCCTTTTGTAGCCCATTTCGGGCTAGGGTTTCTTACTGAAAAACATTATAATTGTGCTCCCAATTATAGGGAATACTCTGCCTCTCTGTGGGTGTAGGAATTAATCCTTAACCACTTAAAGTTTTGTTTTCCATGTGTTTTCATTTAATCTGCATTTTTATTCCATATATCATTTTTATTGTTGTGACTCCTGATGATTTTTTAACAACTGGTATTAGAGGGTGAGTTCGGAATTATTCCACGATGGATATGGATGAAGGAAAAGTGAAGATCAATTGCTTTGATGGAACTTACTTTAGTTTATGGAAGATTAAAATCGAGGACTATATTTATCAAAAAAAGTTTCAATTGCCACTTCTGGGTCTAAAGCCAATAGACATGAATCAATCGGAGTGGGAGTTGCTGGATCGGTATGATCTAGGAATTGTGTACCTTTTGCTGGAAAACAATGTGGCATTCAACATCAGATATGAGAAGACGCTAGTGTATTTGATGAAAGCCCTCACAAATATGTACTAGAAGCCTTCTGTGGAAACCACGGTGCATTTGATGTGGAAATTGTTCAACCTGAAAATGGTTGAAGGGAGAATTGTTGCAGACAACATCAATGAATTAAACACCATCATAAGTTAGCTGACATCGGTGAAAATTGATCTTGGTGATGAGGTATGTGTGCTGGTCTTAAAATCTTCTTTAATCGATATTTGGGAAGCAACTATAATAGTTGTGAGTAGTACTTTGGGGAATACCAAAAAAATCTAAAAAATACACGGGACATAATCCTTAATGAGGATATGTGAAGAAGATAATCAGGAAGATTCTATAGTTCTGATCTTAACGTTGAAGGAAAATGAAGGTACCCACAACGAGACAACCGTAGAGGGAAATCATGTTCAAGAGGGAAAATCCGAGACAAGGAAAGGGGGTCAGTTCTACCTGGTCGACTTGTAGGAAGAAAGGACATGTCAAGAAGGAGTAAAGAGACAATCAAAAGGGACCTGAAACAAGTGGAGAAAATACAACAACTGAAGGAACTAATGACGTGCTGCTATTGAGCGTGAAAAGCATAATAGAGTCTTGGATTTTAGACTCTATGGAATCTTTACATTCTACATTGAAGAAGGGATTCCTAAAAAATTATGTTACAAGAAATTTTGGCAAGGTACATCTTTCTAATGAAGAAACTTTGCAGATTGTGGGGAAAGGAGATGCGTGGATGAAGACCAATAGTGGGAGTCTGATGGTTCGTGAAATTGTGAGGTATATCCCTGGCTTGAGAAGAAATATTATTTCTATTGGAAAACATGATGATGCAGGGATGAGTACCATGTTCACTGGTGGTACATGAAAGATCACCAAAGGAGCTATGTTCATAGATCAGGGAGAAAAGAATTATTCCCTATACAATATGACAGAAAATTTCATAGACATGGATGCATCATTGAAAGCTGTCTGAGATTCACAATTGTGGCACTATAGACTAGGCCACATGAGTGAGAAAGGGATGAAGGTTATGGAAACCAAAGGGTTTCTACCAGAGTTAAATTCCGTGGATCTTGGCCTGTGTGATGATTGTATCTTAAAAAAGAAGATGAATAATGTGTATTTTGAAAAAGGAGTTAGAACATTGAAGGCTGGGAAGTTGGGCCTTGTGCACACAAATGTTTGGGTTCCTATACTGGTACATTCCCTTTAAGGGTCACAATACTATGTGATAGTCATCAATGAATCAACAAAGAAGATATCTGTTTACATTTTGAAAAGTAAATATGATGTGTTTAAGATGTTTCAGAAGTGGAAGGTCATAGTGGAGAATGAGTCAGGAGCTAAGCTAAAATTATTGAGTTATGATAATGGTGGAGAGTATAGTGTTCATGAGTTCATAGAATTCTGTTCTGATAATGGAATTTGGTGGGAGAAGACTATCCCAGGAAATCAACAGAAGAATGGTGTAACTAGAAGGATGAATAGGACGTTTAATGAACATGCTAGAAGCATGAGGTTACTTTTGGGGTTACCCAAGACCTTCTAAGCTGATGTAGTGAACATGGTAGCATATCTGGTCAATAGGAGTCCATCTATATCAATGGTAGAACCTATACTCAAGGAAATCTGGTCTGGTAAAGAGAAAAAACTCTCACATTTACCAGTATTTGACAGTTTGTCTTATGTACACATTGTTGCTTACTCAAGGGACACACTTGATGCTAAGTCCAATTTCATTATTGGCTACGGTGATTTTCATTTTGCTTATCATTTTTGGGATTATCTCAACATTATGGTCATTAGGATCCAGAATGTGGTATTCAATGAAGGTGTCACGTACAAGGATCAACATACAGTTGAAGATGAAAATGGGATCATTGAATCTAAGTGCAAAAAGAAAGTGGAGTTTAAAGGTGTACTGAATCATGATACATTAAAACTGGTGGAACCTACTACTCTAGTGGAGTTGAGGAGATCAACAAGTGTGATAAGGCCTATGCAAAGGTATTCACCATCCTTACATTATCTGTTGTTGAATGACTGGAGAACCAGAATGCTTTGAAAAGGCAATGAAGCTGAAGGAGTCGAGCAAGTTGGAGCTTTCTATGAATGAGGATATTTCCTCATTGCATGATAACAACATTTGGGATCTGACACCTCTTTCAACAGGAAAGAAAGCACTGAAAAACATGTGGGTCTACCGGGTCAAGGAAGAACATGATATAAAGAGGAGGTACAATGGAAGACTGGTAGTTAAAGGTTTTCAATAGAATGGAGGTGTGGACATCACAAATATATTTTCACCTATAGTGAAGCATACCACCATCCGGGTGGTTCTCATCATTTTGGCATCAGAAGACTTGTACCTTTAGAATCTTGATGTCAAGACTTCTTTCCTTTATAGAGATTTGGAGGAGGAAATCTACATGAAGAATCCAGAGGTATATGTAGAGTCTTGGAAGGAAGATCTGGTGTGAAAACTCTAGAAGAGCTTGCATGGGTTGAAGCATGCACCCAAATAGTGGAACGAAAATTTTGATGCCTTCGTAACTAAAAATACATAACAAAAATGTGCCATAGACCAATGTTGCTAAATAAAATCATTTGGTGTTGAATATATTATATTTATTCGTTATGTGGTTGACATTCTCAATGCAAGATCATGAATGCATAGGATTAATGAGATGAAAGGGATTTTAGGTGATGTGTTTGAAATGAAATATATTGGAGAAGATGGAAAGATTCTAGGGATGGAGATAAATAAAGACCTCAAAACTAGAACATTGGTGTTGTCACAAGATGATTACTTTGGGAAGGTTCTGAGAAGATTCAGTATGATGGAAGAAAAAGTAATCTCTATTCTTTTAGAGGTCCATTTCAAACTATCAACGGAGCAATCACTAAGGAAGACATAAGAGGTTGAGTACCTGGAAAAATATCCATACACATCAGCTCTTGGAAGCCTGATGTATGCCATGGTCTATACTCGACCTAACATTGCTCATGTAGTGGGAGTTATGAGCAGGTATATGGCTAAACCTAGAAAGAAGCATTGGGAAGCTTTGAAGTAGATACTGAGGTATTTTAAGGGCACCAAGGAGGTATCCATGTGCTTTGGGAAAGAAAATTCATTACAGGGGTATATGGATGCTAACCTTGGTGGCGACGTCAATAAAAGGAGGAGTACCACAGCTTATGTATTTACCTATGGAGGGACCAAGGTATGTTGGATATCGCAATTTCAGAAGGTGGTGGATTTATCAACCAGAGAGGCAAAATACATTGATGTAACAGAAAATGGGAAGGAGATGGTTTGGATGAATAACTTTTTGGACAAATTCGGAAGAAAGAGATAAGTGAATGTATTAAAATGTGACAGTCAAATTGCTATAAATCTAGTAGAGAACCCAATGTTTCATGCCCGGATTAAGCACATTCAGTTGATGTACCATTTCATCAGAGGTTTGATACATGATAGGTTGCTGATGTTACAGAAGATTTGTGGAACCAAAAATCCGGAAGGCATGTTGATGAATCCCATGGTAATACAGAAGTTGAGGCAATGTTGTGCCTCTGCTGGTCTCCATAGATGAATGAAGTGAGAGAGGTAGAAGAAGGGAAGAAACTATGGGAGAACAAGAGGAAAAAAATTTGTATTTCTTGAATCGTCAGGTTGAAATTGATGCTGTGAGTAGAAAGCATGTGCAATGATGTGTAAAGAAGAGGAAGAACTTAAATTAAGTTGTCTTATCAATGGAATCGATGCAGAGCTATATAGTGGATCATGATCTATCAAGAATCCACTATATCACTTTTTAATTGGGTGGCCTCCTTTTCACATTAGAGACACAGACTTCCTGAGTGGTTAGTGGAACATCGATAATATTTCTCTCCATTTATAGCCCATTTTAAGCATGGGTTTCTTATTGAAAAAACTCTATAATTTTACTCAAGATTTTAGTGAATCTTATAACTCTTTTTGGATGTAGGGATTATTGTCGAACCACATAAATTTTTGTGTTCCATGTGTTTTTGATTTCTTCGGCATTTTCTTTCCGTATCTCGTTTCCGTCATTGCAACTTCCGACGATTCCACAACTGGATGTTTGTAAACCTGACATGAATGAGGGAAGGAGGAGTCAAAACCTCATCACATGCTTCAAAAAGAGAATTTAGGGATAATGGGATAGTGAACCTAGGGCTGTAACCAATGAAAAAATGTCTGTAGGTTCCTAAGTATCCCTAATGGATGGGAATCAAGCCATACATTGTTTTGGAAATGCCATGTAGTTTAAACTAATTTTGTAAGGATGCCGATGAAGGGGTTATAAAGAGAATGTGCATGTCATGATAAATCATACCCGATGTGAATGGGGGCAGGAGGAGTCCACACTACACCATATGCAATCCCAAGAGAGGGCTTGGTCCAAGAGGCCGGAAAAGTTGAGGGACCGGGGCATGACCCATAGATGAAATATCTGTGTGTTCCTACCTATCTCATGACGATGAGAATCAATCCACACACTGTTCTAGAGATTCTATTTATTTTAACATCATGTGATAAAGACACAAAATATCATCGTTTATGGTCATAGAGCTCAGACTGAGAGATGCCTAGTTTATTTTCCTCTGTGTGGGAAATGATAGAAGAAAAGGGTGAATCACTGCACCAGATATTCAGGAGACCATCGGGATGGAAATAAAAATAGAGGATAACTGTTGACCATGTCCACAATAGAATACCCATATCATGTGACTTGGAATGGAAATAGATTGGTGAGGGTTAGCTTCTAACTATATTTACAATGTGGGACCTATCTCAAACACCATTCAAGATCTTCCAAGACATTAAAATGGAATGGTAAGTGAGCTGAGGTGGAATGTGACCCAAACATTAGTGGGTCCTTTTAGATATGAAAGACAATGGAGTCCCAAATGGGGGTAATTCTTAAAGAATGGTGGTACCCATGTAGTTTAACATCTTTCGGTGAGTATGAAAAAGATCTTTGTTAAAGGTCATAGAGCTCAAACCATTTTTTAGTTTATCTTCATGCGAGATGAGTGCTAGGTGGGTTTACGTCCTTCAGGCCTAATGGATCATGCAGTTTAACGCCGTGTAGTTAATATGAAAGAAGGTATTCTCAAGAGAAATACTACTTGTAGAATATGTCATTGGTGGGAGGAGTAATGCGCTCACCATCCATAGTGACTAGGGTGTGTGCACTGTTGGGGTAAACCATGTGAATGATGTAAGGTCCCTCCCACTTAGGTTACAACATTGGTGGATTCTTGCTAGGTATCATTGTAATTATTAAGGAAAATACCACGTAACCTTGATATAAATAATGAAGATTAAATTTCTTGTTTAAATATCTTGCTATCCTGTTCGTATGTCTCTCTAGATTGGGCAAGGCTCAGAGCCTATTCTCATCAGGGGCATTCAGTTTAGCCATGCGGTCTTTCCCTACTATTTCTGGTGTCTACTGATCATAGATTATTGTTCTAAGTGATGGTAGATAAATCTCAATGGGTAAGGCTACCTCTATTCTATACACTAGGGAATATGGGGTCAGCTGGGTGGAATTACAAGTCGTTGTCTTATAATCCAAGAGAGTCTTGGGGATTTTGTCTCGATAAATTTTCTTGTTCCAACCATACATTTTTTGAGAAATGTTAGAGAGTTTTTTTTAATTCCTTGATCATCCCATTTTCTTATACATGATAGCAAGAGGCATGGTTATAATGGATATTTTAATTAGAATACAATTTCTTAGGCTCAACTGCTCAGAAGTTGGGGCCACTATCATTGAGAATGGCATGAGGGACTCCAAATTGGTGGATGATATTGGATCTCACAAAGTCAATGATAGAACGATCCTAGCCATCATTGAGTGTAATTTCCTATACTCACTTGGAATGAAATCCATAGCGGTCAAGATGAACCTACACTAGAAAGCGATCACTAGTGGGTATGGTCCCATGACATCAAGTCCTGAAACCACAAAGGGCCAAGAATATATGGTAGTATGAAGGGGGTTTGGAGATCTATTCCCAACATTGGAATGGATCAAACACACATGTAAATTTTTAGAGAACTCAATACAATCAAAAACCATGGTGTGCCAGAAGTATTCCAATCATTAGATCTGGTGGGAGAGCTTCGGCTCTACCTAAAGAGATCTATATGAACTGACATGAAAATATTGTATGACTTGGGGAATCTCATATCCATGAATATAAAATAATAGAAATCCATCAAACCCAAGTTTGTAGAGGATATGTTCCAGACTGGGACCACTATATAGGGTGAATTACACTGCGTGCCGACATACTTGCTCACTTTCGGCTTTGTTTGATAGGAGATTAACTTGGGGGAGATACTTGATAAAGGGAGTTTTCCAAGTAAGGCTTCCTTCTAATATTGTGGTCGGGGGAGCAGGGGGTCCCGATGTGGATGCAATAGAGGTGAGATGACTTACCCGCTGTCTATTTCCATTTTCTAGGGTGATGGGAGAAATGAATCTTTGATGCACCACATGGATAATCAAGTCATCATAGTCAGGATCTATGAGGTATGAAACAAGGATAACCAAGGTATTATCTAGACATTTCTGTGATTGAGGAACATGGTTAACTTCTAGAGGAGAATGGAATTGGGACATCAGTTAGAGAGTGTTCTCTAGAAAGGGTACAAGCTCTAACTTTCTAACAATATTGTCACCAATGATCTATTTGATGATTAGATCAGAATCCCCCCTTCACGTGTAGATCAGTAACATCAATCTCAAGGGAAAGGTTGAGGCTAGTGACAAGGTCCTAATACTCAGTCTCATTATTGGTGTAGGCTTCTGACAACAAGAATGAATAGGAAAAATAGCCTATATAGGTGTGGTGAACACGATACCAAGTCCTACCCTGTTAAGTATAGGATCATTGAGGCCTCTGCTGGTTGGACTGCATGAATCTCTATCGAAGTTCAATTAACAACCTGGAATGGCTTGACCCACTAAGAGATTTTTCTTGTCTAGGAAATCTTGATCCAGATACTATTCTGCAAGGGTTGGATGGGAGGCAAGAAAGTCTACCAGTTCCTGCCCCTTGATAGCATTCTGGGGAATGAAACTGATATCGAACAATGGAAGGGTTCTTTCCCACTGAGCTAAATATCCTGTCATAATGTGGAGGTTTAGAATGTACTCCAGTGGACCCACTGGGGACATGAGTTGTATCTCATAGTGCAGCAAGTAATGTTTCAATTTCTACAGTGTGAATACCAGCACAAGGAATACCTTATAGAAAGATAGATATACTATCTATGTATTGAGGAGCATCAGAATGAGATAATATAAACCATTATCTATCCATTAATTGTTCTTCTGCATGTGGAGGGATCTAAGAGATCATTCCAGGGAAGTCACATAAGGGACTAGAATCTTTTCAGAGAAAGGTGAAATCAGAACTCCAGGTCGTAATAGATACTGCCTAATTTTCTTAGAAGCAGACTGACACTCCTCATATCATAGATAATCAGAACATTTCATCATGATCTTGGAAAATGACTTACACCTTCCAACCATATTTGCGATGAAGCAGCATATGTAGGATAATTGTCCTTGAAAACCATAGAGTCCCTCATGGTCTCTAAGAGGAGGTATCTGACTTATAGCCACGATCTTATCCAAATCAATCTCAATACCCTTGCATATGAAAACTAAGATGATAAACTTTCCAGAGGTGACACTGAAGGCACATTTCATGGGGTTCATCTTCAGATGGAAAGAATTAAGGAATCCAAACACTTTCTCTAGATCAATGAGATGGTCCTGAAACTAGTGAGATTTAACCACCATATCATACACATTGCATTACACAAATATCCCAAGGATAGGAATGAATATGTGGTGCATGTTATGCTGATAGGTGGAACCTACATTCTTTAGACAGAAGGGAATTACCTGAGAGCATAAGGTACCTTATGGTGCCATGAAAGTGGTGGATTATTCATCCTGTAAGGCCATTTGGATTTGATTATATCTAGAATACCCATCTATGAAGGATAGATCCTAGAACCTAGCAGTGGTGTCAATAAATATTACTTTTATAGGAAGGGGAAAATCATATTTTAGATTGAGATGATTGAGATATCAGAAGTCGATGTGGAATCTGATTTGTCTTTTCATCTTCTTGACATGCACAATGATATAAAACCATACGGGGTACTATACCTCCTTGAAAAAAAATTAATTTAAGGAGATTGTCATTCTCTTCATCGAACATGGCACCATGAGCAGTTTGAAACTTTTTGGGAGGAAATTTGAACTTGTAATGATTTACTAGGAGACCGAGATAGTGGATGGAGACCCGAGGATCTAGCCATGACATCTCTTCATAGCTCCAGGAAAATACATATCAATGTTGTTTCAAGAAATCCACATATTGTTGTTCCTCTTCTGCAGAACTGGATATGCAGATCAGCATTGGATTTAGATATGTATTAGTGCCAAGGTTCACCTGTACTATCTCGTCGACCGTAGTGCAAACGCCCTCATTGAATGCGGGAGGAGAATCTTCCAAATCCTCTTCACCATCCACGGTGAGAGGATCGTCGGTAGGGAAAAAATCTTATAAATTGGATGATCCTAATGAGACACTGGTGCCAGCCTAAGCAGTAGTGGAAACCTCATTAGGGGAATCCTCCACTATTGAAACGTTGAAGGCATAGGATGTCAACCCTTTTCCATCATGCCTTCGACCCAAGGGGCTATGTTTGATAATATCAAAACAACCGTGGCGTGTCGACTTAAATCGGTTTATCACAGACTGAAAAAACAAGCAAGTATGATGTATTATTGTTTCCATGGTGCGGACATCCCGATACCTTATAGGTTCAATGGGCTCTTTTATTACCTGAGCCTGGGTTGTGTAAGAATAAAAGGTGACCTTCCAGAGTTCCTTAGACATGGGAATATGCTTCCCCCTCATCCCAAAGACAACAAAGAATTTCACCAAGTCTAGGTTCATGCCCTACAATCGGTGAATTGGTAGGATATAGGAATCATCCATGTCAATCTAGGGGTCAACAACAACGGTAGTGTGGTCAACATCATTGTCCTGAACATTCTTGTCTTTGATCTTGTAGTAGTCTGAATCTTGGTAATGGGCTTCCCCAGAGGAAATGGGAGATACATCACCATGGAGTATGGCCACTCAACCATTGATGGAGTACTTAAGTTATTAGTTATATGAGGAAGGAATTTCCACAAGCAGGGGGATATATGGTCTACCCATCAATGCACTTCAATAGGTGTACTTTTAGAAAACCATGACCTCAATGCTGGAAACTAAGACATAAAACTGGGTCTTCAGGCATATCTTTCCAACTAGTGTCTGTTCTATCATGTCATATCCATGAATCTTTAGGTCAAAGGGGATCAGATCTGTTTCCTAAAACCCCATCTTGTAGATTTTCCATGTTGAGATAAGATTAATCCTAGAGCCCTTTTTGACAAGACAACAACAGAACTCCTCGCCATGGAATTTGAAAATGATGTAAAGTGGGAGGATGTGCCCATATATTGGAGAACCTTCATATTATTCTGAGAATGAAATAATTTCTTAACACTCATCCAGTTCAACTACCTTAGTATAGAAGGCTTCTGCGGCTAAAACCTTTGTTTCAAACTAGAGGGGGCTTTTTAAAGCCTCGGCGAGGGCTTCACAGATATCATATGATATGTGGAGATCATCAAGAACTGATATCCATAAAGGAATTATAAAAATATTCTTGAGGACATAATAATTCATTTCCAATCACACATTTATGATAATATGAGGTCGCTCAACAGCAGGGTGTATGATGGGTGTGGCTGGTCGAATTGGAGGATTTTGGTTGGTGCTGGGAATATCCCGTTGCTCAGTAGTCGAATTGTGTAGATTGAATACCTACCGATAGTTAGATGACTATATTCCACCCACAAAGAACATGAATAATCATTGCATGGAAATGGTGTCACTTCCTGATAAGGTAGTACAAACAGTGGTGGAGGCGAATACGATGAAACGAGATGAGAATGATACATGTGTTGAGATATATGATTGGCTAGATATTTGATCTTAGTGGTGTGTACAACATAGCTAGATACACTGGAAAAAGCATTCATATGATTTACATACCCATGGCTCTGTTGACGATAGTGTTGGATGGGGATGCTGGGAGGGTCCGCCTGGAGCTCTTCATAATCAGGAACAATGTAAGGGTTTATCAGTTCAACAGTACTGATCGACGCATACTCCTGGTCATCAATTAAATAATCCTTCAATTTTGGGTGAATTATGGGTTAAATCCCCATATTTGGTGGCATGAAATCTCTGAGAGTATTGGATGGATTTAACACAAGTGGAGGTCTTTATTTTCCTTTGCATCGTCGGTGCTTACTCCCCCAAGAAGACAAAGGGTGAGATGTTGATGTAGAGGTAGTAATCGGAGGTATAATAATGACTTATGAAGGATCAGGGTGATTTAAACGTGTGGGTATAATACCATTGGAACATTTTACTTCCTTACAAGATATCTAATCATCGTATTTTTGAGGCACGTGGTTAGATAAAAGCATCCATTCACCCTCACTATTGCTATCAGGCTTAATAAACACACTTGCCACCTATGATGGGGTTGGAACCAATTTGACTATGTTATTTTTGATCAAAAATTGAAGCTAGTCTCTAAACACATTGAACTATTTGAGGGTGTTCCCAAGGTATTGGTGATATGGGTATTAATTGGGGCGATCTGTTAGATCTGCCTCTTTGGGCCTCTTGTATTCTAGAAACCGTAGGATTCCTTGGTCTAGGGAGCTTTGGAAATAACTGGGAACCTAATCCTCATTAAATGAGTAGGTTGAGTTCATCCAATCTAGGAATGGTGCTTTGGGAGCCTAGATCTGAATAGGGGCATGAAGATCCTAATGAGGAGGCAGAAGCTGATTATATCACACAGGTGATGGTGGTTCATTAAATGGGGTGCCTACGAATTCTGAAGTGGGAACTGCTGAGTTGGATACAACCACTAAGGTAAAGGGAATCAATGAGGTTGTAGAGTTAGCTTAAATAGTAACAATTCAAGCTTCTTGGGGGCCTCTATTCTTTCAACATCAACCATATTAGCCTTTGCAACAGACATGCCTGGTTGGCTTGATTTAAGGATTCTTATAAACATTTATCATCGTCAGAGAAATCAAAGAACCCACATGGGATGTTCTAGGTGACGAGATAAGGGACCAATTCAGTCATCTCATTCCCCATGCACATCATTAGCAGTTATTTCCTGGGTTAGAGACATATCATGTGAATACGTGAGGCCCTTCCACCAAGAGAAAAAGTTTGAAACTCACTTATAAGTCCATTGATTTCACATTAATATATTAGAAATACTATTATTATGGGTGGTGGAAATGAAAATTTAGTTAAAATAAGAACAAAGATCCTCCCAACTAGTTATTGACCCAATGGGTAACTGGCCGCACCAAACAAATGCGAGCCCTTCCAGTGTCTGTACAAAACCCCCGAGATTGGAGGCTACATGTTGTGCTAGAGTTCCCAACATGGTTCCACATCGTGAATTTAAGTGGGAAATATGCTACAGTGGATATCCTATTACATTAAAGGGGGATAAGTTTGGATTTTTGAAACTCAGTGGTGTTAGAATATTGTACACCCATGCCAGATATGGCTTGCCATCAGGCAGGATTTCCACCTATCGAGTTTCCAGAGCCTTGATATGAGAAATAAGTATTACCATCAGATCATCTGGATGAGGATTCTGATGATGACGATGGGCCCTGACCCCCAACTCATTGGAAAGTTATTCAATGTGGTAAGCGGGCTCAAAGACTCGTGGGAAGACTGGAGGAATTACCCAAGGAGTTAATGGAATAACCCATGGAACGATCACTGTGACCTGTGGAGTGGCTGGTGGAACCTAATTTGGGTCCTGAGCCAGGTTTTCATGTATCTCATGTGGATTTAGTGATTCATATTGTGCTCACATTCCATAAACTCCATCCTGTACCCTATATAGATAGACAGGGTGGTCAAGGTCACCAGGAGGAAACTCACTATGGGGAAGCTGTCCTTTACTCTGCTACCCCAGTCGAGGATTCTCATAATCTGGATGTTGTTAAATAGAACACTAGGTTAGTATCCCATCCTCTATACTTTTTTTTGTTCAGAAATATTCTCATGTAATTATGCATTTTTAGTATCATCCTTTATCTTTTGGACTGACCTTGATAGGTCAGAGGGTTTGACAATGTCAATTTTTTTCCCTTTATGGGGTCTCCACCAAGATGTAATGACTCAGAAGGTACAAGAAGGCCAAGAAAAGTTCTGTGTTGGTGAGTATGGACACCGTTAGTGTCTACCTTGTTTTTTACTTCCATAGTGGGATTTTACTCTTATCTAGGCCTTATGCCAGTGCCCCCTTTTGGGTATATCTCAAGAAAGACCATGTTTACTGTGGCAATGATCGAAGGAATATCCTTGATATCACCTAGTGAACTAGGAAGGTACATGATGAGATTGAAATGAAGGGCATCTTATGACCTCCATACAGAGATCGAGATATGCAGGGAAGATTTCTTGATGACTTTGTAGAGTATAGTGTAGCTCAGAACACACTGTTGCTAGAGGGTCTACTGATAATAATGCCACACAGGGTGCTGAGCAATATGTACTGTCACCTAATCAAATAGGAGTCACTTTAGTCCAATGCTGTTGAGGTGTTCCTGGATTTTTGGGTTCGCTAACCATGGACAACGGAGATGGAAATGCGTTATACCTATGTTTTGGTGGAATAACATAACCTCATCATCAGTGATGGACTCTTGAATGTTGATGTTTTTAGTTTCAATTTCCGAAGACATCTTGTAGAAATGGTCTGCTTTGAGAATGTCCCACAAATGTATCATCTCAGACATGGGATCCCACCCTTGATTTCCACATTCATTGACTAGGGGAGTTTGGGGACTAGTAACGACACTAACATGGAACGTCACAGTGGTAGGCTGGTCAGTGGAGAGTAAGACACATGAGCCAGAAAACCACAACATGAGTGGTAGTTGTTGGCAGTGGATCAGGCTGTTTCTTTTTGTTGACCACTGCCTAATACAATTCACTGTTATTCCATGTCGAGGTGGAGAATGATCATAGGGAGGATTACAAAGAAAGACCCTATAAAGGTGACAAATATTTTTTCTCTTATATGTATATGCAGAGGGATTCAGGGATCCAGTGGATCTCACTTTTCGATATGACGAGGCTGATATTCCTAGTTCCTACCCCAGTCCACAACACAAAGGATCAAGTTGAAGGTTTAATCATGAAATCACACTCTGCCTCAGAATCTGAAAAATATATGGGCTTTATAATGATATGACGTTTCTTAGGGTTTTTTTTCAACCAGTGATGACCCGTACTCCTACCCAGAGATAGTTATTTTGGGAAAGGCAGATCTTTAACATGGGAAGGACCTCCGCTTGGAAATACAGGGTGCATGGAGCACCTGGGTAAATTTCGAATGGAGCACAGGGAGGAACTCCATGATTGAGAGTGTTGGAGCAGGTAGAACTCCTACTAGAGATGGTAAGCACATGTAGAGGACATCCATGGTGGTATTATATAGTGTAGGAAAGGATTTTTCATTGGCTAGATCTGGTAGCTTTGGTACGAGGCAGGACTTCGTACATACTATACTAGATATAATAAAGACCTTTGTGAGGACCATCGATAAAGTAAGGAGGGCCTCTGCTGGAGTTAATGAAAAAACTGAGAGGACCTCCATGTCGGTAAGTTATAGGGAAATAATGATCACCATTTTGATTACATGGTATTCAAGGGAAATTTTCCTACCTTAGATGAGGGGCATGGGGAGGACCTTTGTGGTGAGTGTCAACAAGACGAGAAGGACCTCTACTCAGGATGATGATGGTGGCATGGGGGGTGGACCTCAATACTGGATGTGGGAGAAGGGATGACCTCTAATCTATCTAATGATGGTAAGAGGATGAACTTTGCACTGGAAATCATCATCACATGTCAGACCGTGAATGCTACCGCCTACTCCAATGACCGGAAGAGGCAACTCAATCTGCTTATGGGGTAGTTGGTGCCTCACTTTAGACCGGGCATGGAAGTTCCCCTGCTCTAGAACAGGGAAGTTCCCCTATTCCATAACAATAATAGGGGGCCAATGGTATGTTCTCATGGTGTCTTGTGCTTCTATATTCATGAATATGATTCCCCCTAAAAGGTATCCCCTTAAGCTTGTACCTGACGTTGACACAGGGTCAGACGAGATGGTTGTACAGTGGTATGGACCACTTGCTGCTCAATTTGTGGGACCGGTTGGTGATGCTGACGTGAGTGGGTGGGATCCATCCTCGATGGCTCTTGGGATGTTGTTGCGGCTGGTGGGAGGGGGACTCAGACATACCTTACTTTGTGAGGGTGAGGGAGCGAGTCATAAGAGTGCTCTAGGGAGAGTCTCCCAAATTTATTTTAGACCGAAGTGGGGAGAAGTGGATCCCTTCATGGGACTTGGGGGCTGGGGCATTGATGGGGCATAGAGGTCTCCAAGTCTTTATGGGCCATATCCCTTGTTGAGATAACCCCATCCTTTTCATATTGATAGAAAAGAGTATTAATCACCCTACATTAAATAAATTTTGAGGTTGAGATTGGGCATGGGTGCCTAATATCTATGGACATGGTAGTTGTCGTAGATGAGATGAAGATGTAAGGGACCACCGTGTTGGAATTTCCACTGCCCCATCATTCATGGGAAGGAGATTATCAGTTTCTTGTATCTGTATCTTGGGTCCTTCAAAGAAGGAAAATTCATCCATAAATACAAATAGTAGGAAAAAGATGCCTAGTTCCCCAATGCTGTTCAATCATTCATGGATGGATTGAATGATCCCCATGGAAAACATCATAGACTGCGATTCCCAAGGATTAACTGACCCAAATCATGGTGAGTTTCATGCTAGGAATACTATTTTCTTGGTGGGACCTAACACTAGATAGATAGATCTGATGAAATGATCATCTATTGATGCCCCAAATTCAACTAATCCCCATATTGAAGAGAAGAAATTCACGTTGGGTTCACACTTTCTGTTTCCAGATCTTTTGCAGGGGCACACATCCATCTATTGAGACACGCTGACTGTTTCCCCACATTCCCACTTTTTATAGGTGGGAATCATTCTTCACTTATTTTGATATATTTTCTCCTTGATCAAAATAGGATGATGGGATATCATCCTCTCCATCTAGGTATATCTCATCAAAATTTATTGCCTTATCCGAGTCTCCATTAAATATTATGATATTGTTTGTGAAAATATACTAGGTGCCATATCTTTGTGGATACTGGTTAATTACACTATTCTTTTTAGGAAATTCCATTGGTCTGGTACACATGGATTTATTCCCTTTATTAATGGGATTCTCAAGGGCATGAAATCCTGAGGCATCCCACGTCGAATTCGGGAAATCATAAGTTAGATGCATGTATCCAACGTTTTCTTCTCCTGTACATGTTTAACATGGGGTATGCCATGAGTTTAACATCTAGAGAAGATGGATTGGACTGATCAGAACACTTATGGGAGTAGATCACATGGGTTCTCCATTATGAGGGATTATATAGATGTTTTACAATATGGGTGGATCAAGATGCCCGATGGGGATGGATCAAAGGTGTTGTGTCCTGTAGAGGGAAGATATCACACCATGAAGGATGATTTACACACCTCAAAGGGTGGATAAAAATATGATTGGGTCCTGGTAATGGGGACACCAATGTTTACCATTGGTTTGGATTAATCCTCAAGCAGTCTTCCTACATACCCAAAAAGGGATCAAAACCCATGTAGTTCTAGAGGGTGAGTCAAAGGATTAAGGCATACACAATGGACAATAACCCAAATACATACTGGGGCTTATGTATGCTTAGTGGCCTAACTTCTACAAAGATCAATGACCTGAATGGGGATTACACACGGTTGTTGGCCTGCATGGAGTGAATGATGTCACTGAGATGTGGTGGCCCAGGTGGAATTAGGATAGATTTGGATGAAGTGTCGAAGGATGGAATGAGTAGATATGGAACCTAGGACCGGTTAAATGGTGAAGGTGTTGGTCTTAACTTTATATAGATTTCCTACGTATCCCCATGATATGGAATCATAGTCCACATAGTTCAAGATGGGGTAACGAGTCACCTAAAAAGGTGGTTTGTTAGAATGGATGTGTGGATGAAGATCCGAGGGAAATAGAACCAATGTGTTAATGGATGATCTTGCCGAAACACAAAGGCTCAAGGTAGAGACTAGGATGGGACATGATTGATGAGATTGAACATCTAGGAGGCTTCCTACGTACCCTTGGGGCTGTGAATCAAATTCCATGTAGTTCATGATGGGGCATGGAATCAGAGTCTACAAAAAGGAAAAAAACCTAAAGACATGTTGGGACTTACTCATGGTTAATATTCCATCACAAGAGGGACACTCTTTGTTGAAGGAGTATGGATTTTTTGTGGGTTTTATGCATGGTTAGCTACCCAAGAACAAGTCTGACACTGCTAAGGGGTGAACCATGTATGTGGGTCCCAACAAAGGGGATTTTGAATTTTACTAGTGTTTGGGGTTGGACCTTTGGAAGGATTCCTATATACTCTGTCTAGAAGATAGGGATCAAACCCCACGTATTTCTATAGAATATTGTTTAACATCATGTAGGAGGGAAGGGGGAATATAGTTTAACTTCATACTAGAGGAGGGTGAACTGACATGAAGTGGTTGGGACCGATAGGTGATAAACTTGAACATCAGGAACACTTCCTACATACCTTTCTTGAAAATGGGAAAGGATCAAATTCCACATAGAGCATCAAATGGGGCTTGTGTCTTACACACTAACGATCACGTCATGGAAGGTGTGTTTGTGAGGAATAGAGTGGGGATTATGAAAGGTTAACATCCCATAAGAAGAATATTAAGACTTACTACATGGGGGAACACTGAGTATGGGTCCATATGTTTGAAGAGTATATGGACACCATAGATGGAGAACCCTGGAATATTGGTTCAGGGATTATACAGAGATTGCAAAAGGTGCGTGTGGAGATAAAGTGCAGAGGAAGAGGGGGGGAGAGAGAGGGTTCTGGTGCCTATCCCCTTCACGACCCTCCTGAGGATTTTCACTTATGAGATGATCATAGTTTAACATCATGTGTCACGATGTGGGTTTTTTTAAAGTTTAACATCCTATAGCTCAGATGGTGATGATTCAATCCTCACCCCTAGGATTTACATTACTAGCATACTATAACCCTTGGTTAAAGGAAGGCACCAGAAATGCCGTGATGTAACGTGGTTGTGGAGTGATCCATTTGGGGAGGGGGAATGCTAGTGTGGCTATGTGAAGGAGAAATTTACATTATAAATCCAATGTAAAGAAGAACAAAGAAGGGAAATACCACTGGAATCACTCCTTGAGAAACATTGAAATCACTTCTTATAATCCTGGGGGACGCAAGGGAGAAGTATGCGCAAGTTAGGGGTGTTTCACATAAGATGGTCTTGGACATGGTACCATAGGGTAAAACAACATAGAGAATATAGGGATGGGAGCACACAAGATTGAAGGATTGTGCACAAGATGAGGGTCTATGCCAAAGATTTGATGGTTGCACACAAAATGTGTGGCTATGCGCAAGTGGGAACCCTGTGTGCAAGATTGGCACAATAGAAGGAAAAAATTGCACCCAAGAAGAATCTTTTGTGTGAAATTTCCATAGAGTAAAAGGAAATGGGAGAGGGTCAAGGCCTTGTGGGACCACCCGATGGAGGACCCTTGGGGAACCTATCACATAAGATATAATGCCTTGAGGCCATGTCTTTCATATAGTCACAGAAGGGTCATCTTTCGTGTTGTAGAGAATCAGTTCATATTCTGTAACCTTCCCTAGAATGAGGGGGGAATCTCTATTTATAAACGAAAAATTCAGTGGTGGCATGAAAGGTGTCATGTGCTTAAGGTGATTTTGACATCACATTGGGTGTGGATGATCTTGCGTGCATATCCTATTCTTGTGCACTAGTTGATCTTCTTTAGCACCTTGGACTTGGCTATTTCTCGGAAGGTTGGTGTGGAAGAATTATTTTGAAATATCACTTGGCACACAAGATCTTGTGAGCCTTTTCCAGTCTTGCACGAACCCCCCTTGGGCATCTTGGAATTGCCCACAGATTGAAAATATGCCTTTGGTTTGATCAAAATTTTCCATTCATTGCCTTAACCAAAATTCAATTCCACCACATTCAATGTCAATGTACATGACCATATATCATTATCTATCACACCAAATGAATTAATAGATGAACTATTATATCAAAAAATTATTTTGAAAGTTACATCTATTATTGAAGAAATATTATTACATCTTTATTCTCCAACACAATTATAAATTTGGAACAATGAATTTACTGCAAATAGAATTGACATAGAAGGGGAACATGTGAAAAATATGAAATGGGATTTTAGAGAGATGTGAGACCATATCTCTCTAAAACCCTTCCTAGTTTAGGGATCCTGAACTTATTTTTGTGCTCTAAAATTCAATGGAAAACTTCCCCATTCCTGGAAATTAAGATTAACATCATTTTACAAAGCCTTAGTTGAAACAGGTCCCCCCTGTGAAAAATAATATAGAGGCTATGTGAAATGAGATGCTCCTAATAAAGACTCCTACAATTGTGCTTTCTACAGGAGATCCCATGGGATATCATTCCTGGATGCACTGAAAAGATCTGGTTTAAGTAACGAACCCAAGATGAAGCCCTCCCTAGTCAAGAGGCTCGATGATGGTGGATACCTGGTGGAAGAGGACTCAGAAGCCCTTTAATAATGTTCACAGCTATGCAAATAATCTGTGATGGGTCACATCTCCTACAACAAAGATAACTAACCTTGGCCCTTAATTGAACTTCATTCATGTATTGCACATTGATGGAATTCTGCAAACTGGAAATTAATCCCCATAGGAAAAGGTTATTTTCAGATCCTGTTAAAATGAAAATATGATTTAGAAAAAGTTTGGAAGACTGGTAATCTTAATATCAAGCCGTGTTTACATAGAATTTCAGATTGGGACTCCACTTTCAACCCACACACACATAAAAACACATTGGAATAAGTCTGGATTAAATTTCATGGACTTAACTAGTTATTTTGGCACCCAAAAAATCTTGAAAGAAATTGTCTCTTGCATAAGAAATCCTCTAAAAATTGATCACAAGACATTAAATATAGACTTGGGTATCATTTCTGGAGTTATGGTAGAAATAAATCTTGACTCAGAGCTACCCAACTCAATTAATTTCGATGATAATGATTACAAATATGAAATTAGAGGGGAATATGAGAGGAAAAACCCCCCTTTGGGATCATTGTTAAATCACTAGTCACACTAAATAAAACTATAGAGTGATTAGGAATAAAGTAATATAACCAAATGGGAATGATTGGAAGTAAATAAGGAGAACTGAAAAGGAAAAAAAACCCCTATGATGGACATACCAGAACCACCCAAAAAGAATATTGGGTAAAAAACAATTTGGCACACATAGGGGATAGTTCAGGAACTAACTGGGAAGATGATGTTGAAGAAAAAGTCAAATATATTAATGATCAAGGCATCTTAATTAAAATTGAAAATCTAGTCCTAGACACTATTAGGTTATCCACTGGGGAGGAAAAATCCTACAATATATGTACTACCACTAAAAATTATGGTGTCAGCGCCAAAGAATCTTTTCAGGTAGTGGCTGACACCCTGGCTGGCTCCACCAAGCAGTTTCTACCCACGGTAGAAGATGAGGTGGGCAAGAAAAATTACTCAGAACCTATCCTACATAACAATTCATTTTCGGTTCTAGTAACCAAACATATTCATGTTTATAAATATCCCATAGAGAAGAAGCAAAATCATCTAAAATCTATCATACATCAGTCTGCTTTGGACCCACCTGTCCTAGGAACTCCAACTCCTCTAGCTATTGCTAGTTAGAACTACTATATGATGTATAAAAACCTTCTCTATGGTCAAAATGATAGAAATTTATTTCTTACTTTTAATTGTTATATAGAACCTTGCACTAATGTTTTTTCAGATGATTCTGTTTCATTGAACTTATGGAATCTGAATAGCACTGACCTGACCCTTAATGCTGAAAAAACCAGTAGAAATAGTGCCCCAATTTTAACTCAAATTTCTACCACTTTTTAAAAGAGGAATTAAACCAAAGCACATGACTACTCAACTACATATGCTCACACTATCTCTCTTAACAGGGCTATTCAACTCGAGACACATACCTTAAGTACTGAGTTTACTACTTATGCCAACATGCCCTCAAAACATGTTTTACATGATAGTCTACCTGTTATGCTAGAACATATCCATGTGTAGGAGAATAAGAATTCCCTAGAATAGAAGCAAAGTCACTCATCTAAATTTGTCAATAATATTTCTATAGTGGATACAAAGACTCCATTTTATTCTAATCCCCTTACTTTATTTATTGTAGACCTTTCTATAATGTCTGAAAACCTTGTATGCCAAAGTTCTAATAACATGTTGCCAGGTTCAATGGATTATTCAAATTTACATATGAATGCACAATTAAAAGAACGTAAAAATAAAAAATATATAATTTATCATAGTGAACATGAAAAGACCACTAATACTTAAGATATTAGAAGGTCTAATTGAAATAAAGGATCAGGAAAATAGAAAAAAGGGAGTTCTAACTCCAAATTCATGTATAAATGAAGATCATTTTTCAAAATTGTCAGGGTATCTTTAACTCTGACACCCTCAATGTATTGAAAAGAATGGTTAACACGCTTCACCGTATTCTGTTTTCTACTACGGAACCAAAAATCTCATTCTCCTCTAAATATTCTCACTTGTGTCAACACAACTATATTCTTTATATTTCAATCAATAATAATATCAGTGATAATTCATTATGGATTTTTACACATTCATCTTTACATGATTTTAGGGTTTTTAGTATCATTGATCATATTATCTCTTCCACCTTCACTATTGATGGAACTCATATTTTCTACTCCTTTGTTTATGCTAAGAATAGATACCAAGAAAGAAGAATTATTTGAAATAACCTCTCTTATTTAGGCACTAACAGTAATTCCCCCTAGTTTATAATGGGAGACTTTAATGATATTCATAACTGTTGTGAAAAAATTGGCCCATCACATGCCTCTATCTCCAAGAGATAATTTAAAGCCTCGATCAAGGAAACAATATTATTGAAATTAATTTCAATGGTGAGAAATACACCTTTTATAAATGAAATTACAATAATGTGATTTCTTCCTAATTTGATGGAGCCTTTATGAATGTCCCTACTTTAGATAATTGGGACACTATCTATAGCATCACTCTTCACAGACTGAACTATGATCATCATCCTATCCTAGTAAACATTTCCTCCAAAGATGAACCCTCGTTTACCCTTATGTTTCAATAATTTGTGCATCATTGTTGAAGAATACAACCATGTCATCCAAAACTTTTGGTCCTCAATGCCTTATTGTAATGATGCCTTTAATTGCAACCTCAAACTAAAACAACTCAAACCATCTCTCTAATCTTTATGGAACTCCAAATCTAAACAAGTGAATAATGAAATTACTCTTCTTGAGAAAGAACTTGATGATATGAAAAACAAAAACACCAACTCTGACCCCCACACCAATCCTAATCAAGAGATAAACATTACAGTAAATCTCAATTCCTTGCTCACTATTAAGGAAAATATGAGGAAGAAATCTTATAAAGTAAAATGGTTAACTGACAGTGATAGAAATAAAAAATTCTATAACTCTCTCTGTATAATCATAAAGACCTGTAGACCTCTAACCTTTCTAAAGGACATGGATAATGTTCCTGAATGGAAGATGAAATATCTCAACATATAGTCTCCTATTATGAGACTATCTTCAATGGCACTAATAACAACAAAACCACATTCCTGAGGTCATTCCTTTTGTGAACACTGATGAAAACAATTCCTACCTTCTTAATCCTTTTCCAGATCATGAAATCAAAGAAACTATCTTTAGTCTAAATCCTGATTGTTCTCCGATTCCTGATGGATTTAACAATGGTTTCATCCAACATTAGTGGGATGTGATTCATATCGATATTTGTAATCTTGTTAAATCCTTTTCACAAATAGGGTGCTTCCTCATTCTATTAATGACTAGTTCCTCACCTTGATCCCTAAAGTAGATAATGCCTCATAGATTCAACTTTTCATACCCATTTCTCTTATCAAAAATATCTGCAAAATCATCACCAAAATCAATGCTAATAGGATATCAACTATTATAGACAAAATTGTCTCTTAGAAAAAATTTTGATTTATAAAAGTTTGATCTATTCAATACTGTATTTGTATTTCCTCAGAGTGCATCAACAACATGAATACAACTAATAGATGAGACAAAATAGTTATTAAACTTTACATCTGTAAAGCTTTTGACACCATGGATTTGAGTTTTATCTTAAAAGTCCTGTAAAGTTTTGGTTTTAGTACCCACTTTATCACTGTTATCAGAGCACTAATCAACATGGCCACTATCTCCATTTGGATCACTAGCTCTACCAAAGGATACATTAAATACACCAAATGTGTCAGACATGGTGACCCCATCTCTGCCATTCTTTTCTCAATACTAGAAGACTACCTCAGGCATCAGATAAATCATCTAGTAGTTTAATATAAACTGAAACCCATTCATGTCTCAAGGAATGTAAATTATACCAGTCTCCTCTTTTAGGCTGATGACATCATCTTTTTTCCTTCAAGAAGACAAAAGAAACATTCTTAACCTCAAAATTGATCTCTCTCATTATGAGGAGGTTTTTGGTCAAACCATATGCTGTAATAAATCTGAAATCATATTTGGGAAAAACATTACCCCTATAGAAAATGTAATATTATCAATGAATTAGGTCTGAATGAAATCTCTCTCCCCTTCACGTCCCTTGGTGTGCCTATATTTTTGGGTAGACCCAAGTCTTTACACTTTGTGACAATTGTTAATCAAGTTCTAAACCATCTATCCTCTTGAAAGGGTAAATATCTCCTTATGGTAGTTAGAACTTGACTTGTTAAATCCACTATTGTTTACAAGATGGTCTACTCCATGATAGTCTACAAATTGCCAATTGGTTTTATCCAAAAAATTAACATAGTTATTAAAAATTTCATCTGGACTAGTAGAATTCTTGAAAGAAATATTATGATGGTTCCTTGGTCAAATTTTTGTAATCCTATTGAGAATGGTGGAATTGGTATAAAAAAGTTAAAGTACTGTAATGAAGCTCTTCAAGCTCAGCTTAATTGGAATCTTTTTCACAATTCTTCTTAATATATTGACTTTATCAAAAATATATTTCATTATAAACTTAATACTGAAAACTCGAGCTTTATTAAATCTTCAATATGGCATTCCATGAAACACTCCTTCACCAAAATTATGAATAATTCCAAATGGATGATCTCCAGAGATTACTCCATGTAATTTAGGCTAGATAACCAGACTAACATGCCTTTAATCTCTATGATTTCTCCTGATAAAACTCTTGAAAAAACCAATAGATCTATCAAAGATACGTTAAATTATCAACAAGATCATCTCCTAGATACTATTTTTAATCTCATTGAAAACTGTTCTTCCACTTGCAACAATGATTTCTTAATTTGGGAGCCTACTCACAATGGAATTATTACCAAAAAATTACTACAATCATATTTTCTGAAACAACGGGAACAACTACAACTAGATTAAAAACGTCAAAAAACCTTGGCTAATTCCCTTGATATTCAGTCTCATCTGGCGCCTTTCTCACAATAGAGTTCCCACTGATATTTGTCTTCAATCGTTTGAAATTCATATTTTTTATAAATGTAAAATCTATAATCAACACATAAAATATGCTAACCAACTATTACATTCTTGTGCTACTACTTCTTCTCTTTGGAACTATATTTTTGACATCTTTGATTATGGATGGTTGATACTTGACTCTATGAAATCTTAACTTATGAATTGTGCAGAGATGGAATGCTCTCAAAAAATTAGGAAACTTTTCCTTACTGTAGTTACTGAATTTCACCATGTGATCTAGTATGATCGGAATGCTATTATTTATAACAAATACTCACTAAATCTTAATGTAGGTCGGATCTGGATCCATATTTCCTTTCAAGAAGATTCTTTGATACAAAAAGAACATTACCACAACACTGGGCACAACTTTGGAATTCTGAAATGTATACGGATGCACGACAATTTCTGTCAACCACATTGCACTCTAGAGATGTTCTGGAGAGCTCCTCAATATAGATGGATCAAAATCAATATTGACAGAACCTATAATGGAAATCCGGGTCTTTTAGGGTGTGGCTCTATCTTCAAGAACCACCTCGGTCAGATTCTAGGTTGCTTCATGGGTCATTGGGGTTTTTCCACCTCCCTTGAAGCTGAGATGATGGGTTTTATTCATGTGATTATATTTTCCATGGGTTTTGGTTGGAACAACCTATGTATTGAAAGTGACTCATAGACAATTATAAAAGAAATTTGGAATGGTGTAACTCATCTAACTTGGATGATTACTATCCTTTGGACGGAATGAAACCATTTACTCACTGATATGAACTACATCATCACACATGTTTATCGGGAATCCAACATGATTGCTGATGGATTTTCTAACTTGAGAGTTAATAAAGACATAACCTAGTGGGAATAACTCCATGATTCTCCTATTCCATTTCATGAAAATTATTTTCATACGATCCTGTACATTGGACTTTTATAATCTCTCCTTTAATAAATTTGGTGCTTTGGCCATTTTGGTCAAGGCACCACCTTTAAAAAAAGAAGAGAAACATGATGATAAAAATATTGGAAGACATTGAAAATATTCCACGTAGTTAAAATAGTAGTACCTATTGTATCAATACAAGAAAATATTGATATTTCATCCATATTGATCAGAAAAGTTTCATTAGATCAATTTTTTTCACATTTTGAAAATAATCACTATGTATTCAACACCATGAAAACATTGATGAAAATTCATCTTCTAACTCTTACATATCATTTCAAAATACAATGTTAAATATTGGTTTTTTATTTCAAAGTTATAGATAATTCTAAATATATAACCATAGATATTTCATCCAATCATACATTTAATCCATCGTTTTTCCTTTTATATTATGTCTAATAAATTTCTGATCAAACTACCATATTTTTTTCAACATGTATAACTTCAATTTTATAGTTCACCTAAAAAAATATAAAATAAGGTAAATCATATATGATGGATTATTTATTATATGTGTTAGATTTAAAACTATTAGTATTTTTATTTCCAAATGTGACATTGATGTTTTACCCTTTTTTGTAATATTCTTCAGTTGAAAATGGTTGTGGATGAAAATAAAACTATAATAAACCTCTAAATGCACTTTTTTATTCTTAGAAAAGGGTGATCCATTTTATAAAATATTTGATGGCCCATGTTGATTGTATTTCACGGAATCTCTAACTAATGATATCCAATCCCTTATTCCTAACTTGGAAAAGAATTATTTCCCTTATCACTATATCCATATGATTTTCCAAACATATGAAAGTCATTTATAGTTAATAATAACATAACACAAAATAGAATACTCACTTTATTTTATACGTAAATAACTTTAACACCCACCTCCCTTAGTAATATATAATAATAAATCAATAAAAATAGATAAACATCAATATCATCTCTATATTTTTTTGGACTAGTAATCATCAAGATCAGCGTAACATATTGTTTCATCATACATATGTGTGGAGACATTTCATCAACTAGAAATATAATAGTCCATGAAGTATGTTATATATTAAGGATATGATATTGATTCATTATTTGAGTGAATAGTCCCAATATAACATTTATAACATCATTTATAAAATCAAGAAATTTTTAATGAAAACACTTCTATTGTAGGGTATCACAGGATTACGTTGATGATTTTCTCATATCTATTCCATATCAACCCCTTTGAAACATTTTAATTTGTTTATAAACTCCTCAAATAAAGAATTATTGGAAGGCTTCAGATTTAGTTTATATGCGGTTAAGTTATTATCCTTGATAATTAACTGTAATTGGATCTCCCATTCATTTTATATTATGATTTCCCATATTTAGTAAATTATAAAAATGTTTTATATTATTTTCTATAAAACACATAATCATTTGGTCAAGCATGTTGAAATGATCCAATGTTTTAATGGAAACTCCCTTCTTATAAATATTCCATGAAATCACATAATAATGATCTACTAAGTGATAAGTGACCTTTAAACATACGTTTTTCACTTCTGTGTTTGGAATTTTGGAAATATGACATACACTGTAGTGTTCAAGATGTTTTTTAGTGTCAAATAAATCAAAAAATAATTTTTGGTGAATAGTAACACACCCTAATGAATAGTGACATACCCTAATGAATAGTGATATAAACTAATTAATAGTAACCTCACCTATGGTGGTATAAAAATAATATTCATGTTGGAAGTATGATATACCTACAGTTTAGAATGAGTTAATGAATGTTTCAAAACTGATTTTGATAATAAATTAATATTTTAATTAAATAATAAAAACATCATATTTAATTTTTTTTTGAAAAATGGATTTCATTTTTGGATTATACAAGTCAAAAAATGGTTATGGTGAATTTTTGGGATTTTTCTGAAATACTTGAATTTTTTATGAATAGTAGAATCCGATAATTTACAATAAATGCTAAATAATGGATTAATTGAGTCATCGATGATGTTCTGCTGATGTAAGCCCACTAGGTTCAGAATCACATGATAAAATAACTCTTCTTGGTTATGGAATACTTACTATTCCTTGTCTTGGGAAGAAATAACAAATTAATGATTATAATATCATGAAATCCCTCCTCTCCCCCACTATAAACCCCCCTTCACTCCCTCTTCTCTCCACTCCTCTCAAGCTCCATGACATCTCTATATTCTGCCCAAATCTCTCCACAAGGTCCTCCCCCACGTACAAAATCTCTTATCCTCCCCAAAATTCCAAAACCTCTTCCTTTAAGAGGTTCTCAAAGGAGGAAGTTTCAAGTGGTAAATTCCTCTTTCCAAATTTCTTCTTTTCTTTTAAGTTCTTTTCTTTTTATTTATTTCCTCACCTCCCTTCACCATAATAGTATGATAAATCCACTAACAAACATGTAATATAATTTCTTCATTCTAGTGGTATATTTCATTATCTTCTCTCCTTTTCCCCCTTTTATTTGAAAGAAATGAAAGCACCATTTGAGATGTGCTAATTTAGCACATTCAAGGACAACAGTTTGTCAATTTATATCATTATCTTTAATTCTGGTCACGAAACCATTTGTGTTATGGTTGAACCAGATTATTATATATGCAATATATCCTTTTTTTGGTTTTGTAATCTTTTGGTAAAAATGTAATTAATTTATAATTAAAAACACATTCTTTGTAATCAAATCCACCGTTTAACAAAAACGGTTATCACTAAGGTTATATATATAATAATTCGGAATCACTCTAAGTAACCTAATTAAAATTAAAACCATGTAATCTCCTGGATGTGAACTAAATAATATAACTTCAATTCTGGGCAACCACTTTCATATAGCATAGAATCCAAACTTGAATATAAGTGAACCGATCTTTAAAGCCAAGTAAATAAATGAGCTCAAACAATGAAATTTAACCTTATAACTAATGAAAAAGGCTTTGAATGAACTAAAAAGGGTTATAATAAATAAAATACATATATAATAAGTTCTTTAATTATTAATTATTAATCCTAATTTGTTTATTCAGGCCAGTAATAACAAGTGGAGAACACCAACAGATTTAATGTAAGGAATCCTTTCCTTTTCACTCTTAATCTAGATTGTTCTCTATGCTATGTCATTTTGTGTAATACCATGTGATGGGGTATGTTTACAAACCTTACCCATACTTCCCTACTATTTTATAAGAGATGAGAAACCCCTTTTCTCTCTCATCAATCCCTCTTAGGTACACCCGACACCATGCCGTTAAAATCGTAACGAATTCTACCAAAACCATCTTCGTTCTTTTGGGTTGCGTTATATTTGTTTCAAAATAGTGTTATAAAATATATTTATGTGAATCTTATTAATTATAGATAGTTGTAAAATAATATAATATCAAGACCCTTTTATCACTTTCTTTCAAGGATATACATGTTTTTGAAAGATTCCCTCTTTAGAACTTTCCGATAAGAAAACCTATTTTAAGGGGACTTCCAAATTTTTACCCAAATTTGAAGTGCACTCTATCCTCTTTTTTAAGACACCATTGCCTTCTAAATTCAGTATTTTTACTATGAAAACATTCTCGGTTCAATTATGGTTTTATATAAAATAATTTCATCTTTACTATTTTAAAATCTCTATAGTATTTTCCATAAAACCGCAGAAAAATATTTTAATACTAATGTTTCTAAAATACATTTCTCAAATGTTTTAACTTATGTTTTACGCCACTTACCATGTTATTTTACTATTTTACCCAATTAAATTCCATTTAATTTCTAATTGTTTCCTTACAAGGACACTTTCGTGATACACCCATCGGTTTTGATTTATGTTATGATGGTGGTACCCAATTCATTCCATGGGTACCCTTATGTTTATGTATGGTTGATTATGTATGATTGTATATGTGGTCAGAATATTTATGTGGAAAAAATATACATGAAAATGTTGAGATGGGTGCGCCCAGATAGTGCTCCAATGCATTGGGTAAGGATAAGTCTCATGAGATGCGATGTGAAACGAGATTGGTAGTTAGCCTTGTCCCATACTGAAATGGGAAACGAGATTGGATGTTAGCCTTGACCTGTACTAAAGATTTGATTTATGATTCTGCCACGTTTATATGATTCCATGTTTATATGATCCCAAGCTTATATTAAATGATTTTATAGTTTTCATGCTTTGGATATCATTTTTTCATGACCCATAACTCATGTGCTTGAGATGTATCCTATGTTCATTCCTTTAATGGCCCTTTTAGCTCATCCCATTGTACATGTGTTCCCCGGGGTACCCTATGCAGATGTAAGAGCTCAAAGAAAGTTATAAGATCTTTATGGAGATTAAATAAAGAAGTTTTTTAGTCCCATGTTTTATGTTATATGTACCTAGTCTTCGAAGGCACTAGACTTAACAATCTTTGGCTTGTACGCTGATGATTACTTATGCTTAAAATCATGAAATGTTTTATGTAAAAGGCTTGGGTTGCTATAGTTGGTATCAGAGGATAGTATAGTTATTTTTGGAGATTGGGAATAGAGAACCTTAGTGAGAAACTTTCGGATGAGAATAAGTATAAGAAAATAGTCCTAAATTTTGGTGAGTATAGAGTAAGTGGTTTATCAAGAAAATATATCCCTGTCTGGATACGAGCAGGTAGAGGCGGCTTTGTCACAGATGTATCTAGGGGTTAAACCCGAAAGCACCGCTTTGAGATAAAATCGAATGGTAACTAGTGCATGATAGTGGGCCTTGCAGAACTCTTGGTTATGACACTCCTAGGGGATATGCTTCGGTAGATTCACGAGTTTAGTACAAACCATTATTAATGGAAAAAGCCTATAAGAATATAAGTTAAAAATAGATCAAGGATAACCTTGATATAAACCTATGGAATCAAAAGTTAGGATGTACTTCTTATTTATAAGTTTATCCTTTAATGTTCAATGTTTCCTTTTTATGATCAATATATAAGTATTCAATACCTCTAATTATATGTTCTTTATCATAGTTAATGGAGGGAAATAGAAGAACACATTCTAACAACCAAAGTGATAGGCAATGTAATGATTTCCCTAATGACATCACTGATGTGATGGAAGCAGGTGCTCAAAACTTCATGATAGTACTTGCTCAGCTGGCTTGAGTTATGAATAATAACTTGATTTAGGTGGAACATCCCCCTCCTCCATGGAAAGATAAAGTTTTCGTATAATCCTTCATGAGAAAAAGGCCTCACATGTTTTGCGGGTCTTCTGATCCCCTCCTCATAGAACAATGGATTAACTCCATTGAAAATATTTTCTCTGTCCTTCAGTGCTTGGAAGAAGAGAAAGTTGTACTGGATGTCTATCGTTTTGATGGGGAAGCTGATCAGTGGTGGACATTGATCAAGAATACAAAGTCCCAAGAGGAAATTGATTCCATAGATTGGGAGGAATTCAAGAGGATGTTTTTCAACAAATATTTTCCTCGAACCATCCATATCAAGATGGAAGGGGAGTTCCTTGGACTCAAGCAGAAGGAAGATGAGTCCATCAGGGCATATGAAGTGAACTTTACAAGGCTTTCAAGGTACTCCTATGGCTTTTTCATGAACACCGAAATCAAGGTGGATCACTTCTTTAGCATTCTAAAGTTGAGTCTACGAATTTTTTTTGTGATTTGAGACTTCGAAAGCTATGAGGAGATTGTCCATTGTGCCATCAAGGTTGAAATGGATATTGGAGACTCTCAGTTGTCTCATGGGCCTAGTGACAAGAAGAGGAAAATGGAGAACAAAATGGGTGGTTTATCAAACAAATACCATGATGGAAAAAAGCCTCACTTTTCCTTTTACAAGAATTTTGGGAAGAAGCATCTTGGCGACTGTCTCAAGGGAACAATGAATTGCTTCAAATGAAGAAAGTTTGGTCATCTGGCCAAGAACTATCGAAGGTTTATAAAAAATCTACTTAAGGATGATGAAGAAGGAAAGGTTCAGATCAACACTCATATTGTAGTGCAGTGTTTTAACTGCAAGGTGCTCGGGAATTATGCAAACAATTTCCCTAAGGCAAGGGTTTTCGGAGGCAATCAACAACAACCTCCATGGAAAAAAGTAAGGGCTTATGCTATCACTACCGCTACGGTGGAGCCAAAAAATGATGTGGTGATAAGTACACTTGTTTTTCATTCGTGAATAGTGAACATACTATTTGATTCTTGTTATACTCATTCTTTCATATCTTTCAAGTTTAGTAGAACTATTCACACACCACCTCAAAATTTGGAGGAAAAGCTATCTGTGAGAATAGAGAATGGGAAAATTATTTCATCCAGGGTTTATAACTCCTCCCCGATTAATTTTTGTGGACCGAACTTCCCACCAAATCCTATCATACTTACTTTAGTAGAGTTTGACGCTATCTTAGGCATGGATTGACTGTCTTTGTACAAGGACAACATCAATTGTCAGGAAAGAGAGATTACTCTTCACATCCTAAAGCATCCTCTGATTCTTTACAAGTGAAAGGGGTAAGAAGAGTCTCCTTTAGAGGCATCATCTCAAGTGTGGATATTGATTCCTTATGAGAATGCATATTTATCTCAAATGATTGAGACAAAGGAGAGAATCATGCTTGAAGACATGCCCATCGTGAGGGATTACACTGATGTATTCCCCGAAGAGTTGTCAGGTCTTCCTCCTGACTGAGAAGTTGAGTTATCAATTGAACATATCCCTGGATCTCTGCCAATCTCAAAGAAACCTTACAAAATGGCCACCGTAGAGCTGGAAGAGTTGAATAAGTAGTTACATGAGAATATGGAGAAGGTCTTTATATGACTGAGTGCTTCACCGTGGGGTGCTCCAATCCTCTTCGTCAAGAAGAAGGATGGATAAATGCCCCTCTGCATTGATTATCGTGATCTCAATAAAATCACTATAAAGAACAAGTATCCCCTTCTACAGATAGATGACTTGTTTGATCAGCTTCGTGGGGCCAGTTATTTCTCTATGGTCGACCTTCGGTCAGGATATCACCAAATAAAGGTGAGGAAGGAAGATATTCCCAAGACTTACTTTCGAATGAGGTATGTGCATTATGAGCTCATAGTGATGCCCTTCAGACTCACTAATGCTCCAGATATTTTTATGGATTTAATGGATAGAGACTTTATAGAATACCTTGACAAATTTGTGGTGGTCTTTATTGATGATATTTTGATATACTCCAAGAGCAAGGAGGAACATGAAGAGAATTTGGAACCAGTGTTAAAAACATTGTGAAGGGAGAATTTGTATGCAAAGTATAGTAAATATGTGTTCTATATGGAGGAAGTATCATTATTGGGGAATGTTATCACCAGGAAAGGGATATTTGTGGACCCTTCTATGATGAAATCAATTAAAGAATGGTCAAGGCCAACTTCTGTAATGGAGATACGCAACTTTTTAGGTCTAGATGGGTATTATCGACAATTTGTGAAGAAATTTTCACGATTGTAAAACCCAATGACCAAGATGACACGGAAGGGAGTAAAGTTTGTCTGGACACAGGAATGTGAATATTGTTTCAAGGAGTTGAAAAAGTGGCTTATCACTGTGCCGGTACTCACACTCCCTTCAAGTGGAGAACTCTTTGTGGTGTATAGTGATTCTTATAATAAAGTCTTAGGCTATGTGCTAATGAAAAACTATAAAGTGATAGCCTATGCCTCAAGGAAGATAAAAATCCATGAGCTAAACTATCCCACGCATGATCAGGAATTGGTGGTTGTGATCTTTGCGTTGAAAATCTAGCGGCATTATCTCTATGTGAAAAAAATGTGAGATATATACTGACCACCAGAGTATCAAATATATATTCACATATAAAGATCTTAATATGAACCAGTGAAGATGGATAGAGCACATCAAGGATTATGACTGCTCAATCCACCACCATCCCGATAAGGAAAACAAGGTGGCAGATGCTCTAAGTAGAAAGTATCCTGCATATTTATTAATGATGAGAATTGAAAAGGATCTGATCTTCTTGGATTTACAAAGGATGGAAATGGGAATCATTAAGTGAGGAACATTATCAATCCTTTCTCAAATGATTTCTCAACCATCCCTCACGGAGAAAATAAAGGTTTCTCAAAGAAAGGATGTGGAAATTCAGATAAGGTGGAAGTTGTTAAAAATAGGAAATCCTTCGATTTCAAAATTGATGAGGAATGAGTTGTAAGATTTGGGAAAATATTATGTGTACCATCTGATCCAGAGATAAAGAAGGAGATATTAAATGATGCACATAGCTCAAAATTCTCTATCCATCCCGGGAGTACAAAAATGTACCGTGATATCCAAGAACACTTCTGTTGAGATAACATCAAGAAGGAGATTGCGGAATATATATCAAGGTGCATGGTATTCAGCAAGTTAAAGTTGAGCGACCAAAGTCCAAAGGTATGATGGAGCCATTGCCTATACCTATGTGTAAATGGGAAAATGTTACAATGGAATTTGTAACGGGTCTCCCGAAGACGTTGAAGGGAAATAATGCGATATGGGTTGTGGTTGGCCGACTCACCAAGACATCCCATTCCATCGATATTCAGGAAGATCTCCCTCTTGAACAACTTTCAAAGTTATATGTGAAGGAATTGGTGAGACTGCATGGTGTTCCACTCTCAATTGTCTATGACCATGATCCAAGGTTCACATCTAAATTCTGGAGGAGCCTTCAACATTCTTTGAGTACTGTATTAAATTTCAGCATCACCTATCACCCCCAAACTGATGGCCAGTTGGAAATAACTGTTCAGATTCCTGAAGATATGCATAGATCCTGCTCTCTAGAATTCAAAGGTGGATGTTATTAGCATATCCCATTGGTTGAGTTCTCATAAAACAATATCTTCCACTCGAGTATTCAGATGGCTCCATATGAAGCTCTATATGGAATGCGATGTATAACTCCAACCTGCTGGGATGAATCTAGAGAAAGAAAGCTACTTAGACCTGATCTTGTTCAAGAGATGACATAGAAGGTTCAATTCATCCAGAAAAACAACAAAGCTACTCAAAGTAGGCAAAAGATCTATGCTGACAACCATCGAAGGGACTTTGAGTTCGACGTTATAAGGCCCCAGCCTTAAACCTTACTTAATATTGAGTTATTACAAGATTACACATTGAGGATCTTTTCGGGTTTAGAGTTTTAGAGAATTAGATCATAAAACATTCATTACATTCCACATATAAAAAAAGTGGTTACATAAAGATAGTATTCTTCATTCCCATCAATGGAAACACTTTTAAAATAAAACATGGATTATTTCTTGACACTTCCTTGAAACTATCATCATATCATGTACCTTTCCCTTGACCTGTGAAAAACATTTCAAAAAAAACTTGGGATGAGCATAAAAAGATCAGTATGGGTTATAAAAACATGGAAAGGAAACATGAGTTCATATATACATAAGAATGAAATCATACTTTACCCATAAAACATAGGCACTTTAACATACCTCATAAAATCATGAATAAATCATAGAAATCATAAGACATAAAGGTATCTTGAGGCATTCATAACATTCTTACGTAGGGAGTAACCCTCTTCGTTACATTTGGAATACCCATCACAGTATATTCTGTAAAATATCTTCGGAGAAACCTTAACGTTTCACTCCATCGCGTTACCCAATGCATTGGAGAGCTATATCGGGCTCACCCGCCCTTAGTTTATCACGGAACCACCCGTCTTCATAATAATGCCCATGAAACATAACATAATCGTATCACATAAACCATGCATAAAGGAAACATAACATTTCCACATTTCAATCACAAGATATCAATACAACACAAAAACATTGTGAAAACCATTTTCAATACCAAAATAAAAGAAAAGTAAAACATGGTATTTATTTTTCTTTTAAAAAGAAGGTATGTCTTGTAGAGGAAGCTGAAACTCAAATAACGGTCATGACGGCGGAGAAGTCGTTGTCGCCGCATACGTACGAAAAAAACATTCCCTTTTGTCATTTAGTAAACGTTGCATATAAAAAAGATTCCTTTTGAATAAATGTAAAAGTCAAAGGGGTTTATACACCGTATAAAAGAAAGTTGTGTATAAAATAAAATATGCCTCAACGAAAGGAGATTGAGACGAAGTCCCATACCTCGTATCCGACTTGACCCGACCGTTCTTTAATCTCCTGAATAATAAACTTGAGTTAATATCTACTTGATTATGAACCTTTTTCAAGTTCATTTTTCCTTTTATACCATGTTATGAACATCATGTAGTCATTTAAGTTAATAATGTTCATTTTGTCAGTATTTGGTTCTTAAGTCAAAAATAGACTTCTTACACTTACATGTTGTTAATTTGGTCAAAGGTTCATTATATCCAGAATGATATTAATGATTTGGATAACATATATATCATATATATTCATCATATACATGTATTTATAATATTACATCACATTTAGGGGTAAGAAATGAAATTCACCGTTCATGGAGACGGTAAGCCGTACGTACGCATGAACGCTACTTCCATTTCTATTTCGTATTTTCTGGAATGGAATCATAATGATATAAGAGTATATTATAATTCCAGTATAATAACATATATAATATCATTAACTTTATCCTTTACACATCTCACATATGGTATTAACGAATCAAATCACTTTCAGGGGGCGGTAGTCCGCACTTCCTAAAATGAAGATATCATGTTTACCCATAATGGAAACCATAAAGGTATGCCCAAAATGAAAAAAAACAGAAGCTTAAGGAAAGAATAAACATATTATATATCATATATAAAAATAGTGACATCATAATGGCCACCATTGAAGGTGTTAAATGAGTATTAAACAATCATCGTTTCGGGAGGCAGAATTTCGCCATCCACGGAAACCGTATGTTCTTTAACCATTTGATGTATTTGTGTGAGAGTGTAGCTCAAATAAATCTTATAACAACATTGTAGTATATTTTAGATACTGGTTTTGTTACAAAATATGTAAATAAAAAGAGTTTAAGGGGTTGGAGGAGCAAAATAAAACAAATGAACATGAGAGAATGAATTACCTTTAAAAGTGTAACTCCTTTTGATTTGAGCCTAAAGGCTTCCTTTGAAAGGATTATTCCAAATGGGAATCCTCTAAGATGAGGAGAGGGATGTGGAAAGAGTAAATGGAAAGGGGTTGGCCGAGCCAAAGGCTTGAGGAGTGTGTGAAATGAGGTAGAGGTGGAGGCCTTTTATAAGAGGAGAGGAGGGGCACTTTTGGAAAGTAAAGAAATATTACTTTATTTGAAAATGTGTTTCGGTTTTAAAAGGTCTCACATTGATATAATTCGTGGATAAGGTGATAAGGGTTTGAAATCCACTCATACAATTGGTTTTGGACATTAGTAGTTCATAGATTTTACATTATATTTCCATTTTATTTAAATCGTTAAATAATGAGGTCATCGCTGCATCATCATGATGTCATAAATAATTTAATTTATTTAATGTCTAAAAATTATAAAACAAATACTATGATGTAGGAAATATTTATAGATTTATAATGAATATTTATAATAAAAAATCTGATCTTTATAACCCCATGTAAAAATTGTTTTCGTAAAACATATTATGTTTGTGTCATTTTTACTTTAACATTTAATAAAAAGTTATTTATGTCATTTCCCAACCAAAGTGTCTCCATGGGGTCCCCAAGTTGACCCATGGCTTGTATGGGTCTGCCATGACACAACCAATGAGGGTAGGACATGTGTCTAGGTCATTTCATATTATTAAAGCATTATTTATACCTTAAACTACCCTAATTAACACTAATCGCGATTAAGAACTTAATAAGTTACTATTCACCAAAAAATTATTATAATCTCATTGAACCACATTTTACTTCTTAATGACAACCATGTATGTCGGATTTTTGAAATTAAAAACACAATAATGGAAAAATTTCATTTAAACGGAAAATCAGTCTTTATAAGTACCACTTAGTGGTTTCACTATTCATCAAAAATTGAAGTTTTTCAGAAAATTACCAAAAATTCACCCTAATATATTTTTGATATTCCGAATTCAAAAATGAAGTCTATTTTACAAAATTCAAAACATATAAGTCACATTAATTAATTTAATAACTAATTCCCGCTGTCAGAGCAAATAGCGTGTTTTTATGAAACAATAAGTATCAAAATATTGACACTAGTTTAAGTCCAATTTCAAAGTGAAATTGATTCCAATGACCACCATTGGATTAAATGGTAAAAATATATTCATATTAAACATTAAGACTAATTCAAAAGATAATCTAATCATATAAATAAATTAGATTAAAAAGCAGTTTTGATGTAAAATGCAGTATTTTTCACTATTCATTAAAAAAATGAACATTGTCAGAAAAATACCAAAAATTCACACAAAGTAAATTTTCACATCCCAATCATAAAGAATAATTTTATTTTGACAAACATAGTTTATAAAATTTTCAAAAATAGATTTAAAAAGGGTTTTCTATCATAAGGCAGTAAAACAATCTTTTAAGAATATTAGTGTATTCCATGCTTAAGATTGGATTTATTTTCATTTTAAGCCTCTAAAACACTATATTAATCATTAATAGACATAGATAAAAATACCTATTATTCATTACTTACTTGGGATGTTACATCCTTCCCCCCTTTAGAAAATTGCGTCCCCGTAATTTATTTACTTATCGAATAAATGGGGGTACTTATCTCTCATTGCATTTTCAGATTACCATGTTGCCCTTTCAATCATGTGGTTTTTCCACAAAACATTTACTTGGTGAATCACCTTATTCCGTAACACTTGTTCCCTGTGGTCAAGAATCTGGACCGGTTGTTCCTCATCAGATAGGTTCTCTTCCAGCTGAACTACCTATGGACTCAAAGCATGAGATGGATCTGGCATATACTTTCTCAACATCAAAACGTGAAAAACATTGTCTACCTGAGATAAACTCGGAGGTAAAGCCACTCGGTATGCAACTGATCCAACTCTCTCCAGAATTTCGTATGGTCCAATGAACCTTGGACTCAACTTTCCTTTCTTACCAAATCTCATCACACTTTTCCAAGGAGAAACCTTGAGAAAAACATGATCACCTACCTCGAAAGATAGATCCTTCCTCCGGTTGTCCGCCTAACTCTTCTGCCTGCTCTGAGCTGTTCTCATGTGCTTCTGAATCAGCTGAACTTTTTCTGCCATCTCTTCTACCAATTCCGGTCCCATCAACTTCCTTTCACCCACTTCATCCCAGAAAGCTGGAGTTCGACACCGCTTCCCATATAATGCCTGAAATAGTGACATCTCTATACTGGAATGAAAAATGTTATTATATGAAAATTAAACCAAAGAAAGATGTTGGTCCCAACTTCCCTGATAATCCATAGAACAAACTCGTAGCATATCCTCCAAAATCTGAATTGTTCGTTCTGACTGCCCATCTGATTGAGGATGAAAAGCTATACTAAAATTTAATTCAGTACCCAACGACTTCTGAAGGCCTTTCCATAAGTTAGAAGTAAACCTGGGATCACGATCCGATACAATGGAGAGAGGAACTCCATGTAACCTGACTATCTCTTTAAGATACAAACGGGAAAGTTGATCAAGAGAGAAAGTATCTCATATAGCAAGGAAATGAGCAGATTTGTTCAAGCAATCAACAATAACCCAGATTGCATTATTACCTCGAGATGTCTTCAGTAATCCAACAACAAAGTCCATGGATATATTCTCCCATTTCCACTCTAGCACTGGTAAAGGCTGAAGCACCCCTTTCGGTAACTGCCTCTCTGCTTTAACCTGTTGACATTTCAAACACTTCACAGTAAAATCAGCAATATCTCTTTTCATTCCATCCCACCAGTAAAACTCCCGCAGATCTCTATACATCTTAGTACTGCCCGGATGAACTGAAAACCGAGAACTATGAGCTTCAGATAACAACTCTCTCTTCAACTGTGAATCACAAGGCACACACAATCTCTTCCCAAATCTCAAAACACAATCATTATCAATGTTGAATTCAGGCAACTTACCTTTCTGAACTAGCTCTACCTTTTTCTGCAACTCACTGTCTTGCTTCTGTGCTTGCTTGATTCTATCTGATAGAGATGATCTCACTGATACCTGAAACAAAACAGAAGGACTTCCTGCACCAACAACTTCTATGCCAAAGTTCATCAAACCCTTAACTAAAGGATCACGTTCCAAACGCAACATTGTTAATGAAGCATTACTTTTTCGACTCAAAGCATCAGCCACTTTATTTTCTTTTCCCGGATGGTAATGAATTGTACAATCATAATCCTTGATTAATTCTAGCCATATCCTCTGTCTCATGTTTAACTCTTTCTGAGTGAATATATACTTTATACTTTTGTGATCGGTATATATTTCACACTTTACTCCATACAAATGATGCCTCCAAATTTTTAAAGCAAAAACAACAGCAGCTAATTCCAAATCATGTGTAGGGTAATTTACCTCATGAGTTTTCAACTGTCGTGAAGCATAAGCAATTACCTGATCATTCTGCGTTAGGACGCAACCAATTCCTTTCAATGAAGCATCACTGTATATAACAAACTCACCATTCCTGGAAGGTAGTGCCAAAACTGGAGCATTCACCAATCTTCTTTTCAATTCCTGAAAACAATCATCACATTCTTTTGTCCAGATAAACTTAACACCCTTCCGACTTAGCTTAGTTATTGGACTAGACAACCGTGACAAATTTCTAACAAACCTTCGGTAATATCCCTCCAAACCAAGGAAGCTACGAATCTCAGTTACATTTGTGGGTCTTGGCCATTCTTCCACAACTTTTGTTTTTGCAGGATCAACAGTTATTCCATCTTTAGAAACAATGTGACCAAGGAAAGAAATTTGTTGCAACCAAAAATCACACTTTCTGAATTTCCCATACATTTTCTTTTCTTTTAAGGTTTGCAAGATAACCCTTAAAAATCTTTCATGCTCCTCTTTAATTTTAGAAAACACCAAAATATCATCAATGAAAACCACCACAAACTTTTCCAAGAACTCATGGAAAATTCTATTCATTAAGTCCATGAATACAGTAGGTGCATTGGTTAGCCCAAAAGGCATTACTACAAATTCATAATGGCCATATCTCGTACAGAACACGGTCTTTGGAATATCTGCCTCCTTTACCTTCAGCTGATGGTACCCTGATCTCAGGTCAATCTTTGAAAAAAACTGATCTCCCTGGAGCTGATCAAACAAATCATCGATATGAGGCAAAGGATATTTGTTCTTAACAGTGATATTATTCAAGGCTCTATAATCAATGCAAAGTCTCATAGAACCATCTTTATTTTTAACAAATAAAACAGGAGCACCCCATGGTGATGTGCTAGGTCTAATGAAACCTTTCTCTAATAAATCTTTCAATTGCTCCTTCAACTCTAAAAGTTCAATTTGTGCCATTCGATAAGGGGGTTTTGAAATTGGCTTAGCATCAGGAACTAAGTCAACAGTAAACTCAACTTCCCGATCTGGTATTATTCCAGGCAACTCATTAGAAAAAACATCAGGATACTCATTTACCACTAGCACATCATTAATCTGAACAGTTCCTTTATTTTCAACGACGTGTGCAAGGTAACATTCATTTCCATCTTTAACAAGTTTCTCGGCCTCCTGATATGTTATCAAAAGTAAGGGTTCATTCTTGTAAACAAACTGAAAGTCTTTCTGAAAAGAAACTTCTTTAGCTCTACAATCTTCTTAGCATGGTAAATAGAGAGCCAATCCATACCCAGGATAACATCAAACTCTACTAGACGTAGAACAATAAGGTTTGCAAGTAGGTTCTTTCCACAGATAAGGATAGGAAGATTCTTATAAATTCTTTTCGCCTCAACATTTCCCCCAGGTGTTTTTACCAAAAGTTCAGGAGTCATTTCTTGAGATGGTATTCCCATTTTACTAGAAAAGGTTTCAGAGATGAAAGAATGTGTAGACCCCGAATCAAACAACACACTGGCATAATCTGAAAAAACAAACAAAGTACCTGATACAACTTCATTTGATGGCCCGACATCTGCTGAAGTAGTTGCAAAGGATTTCACCACCCCTTTCTGCTTGTAGTCTAACTGCTTCCCATCACTCAAGATATTTTCCGGACACTCGTTTGCATAGTGACCCATCTCATTGCACTTATAAAATTTCACTAACTGTAAATCAAATTTGGTCTTACCTTCACCTTGATCCTTTTCAGTGCAATCACGAGCCTTATGTCCCATCTTACCATATCGGTAGCACTTTCCAGAATTCAGAAGACATTCCCCAGCATGCCTTTTGCCACATTTATCACAAACTGGAAACTTAGTTTTCTTACCATCAGACTTTTTTGAAGAATTCTTACCTTTCTCCTGCCACCTCGGTCTCTTATTTTGCTGGTTGTTATAGAACGCTTGGTCATCAGAAAACTCCATTTCCACCTTCTCAGCACATCGAACAATCTTTTCATAACATTTAAACACACGAGAAGATAATGCCCTTCGATATTTTGGCTTTAATCCTGAGTAAAAACGATTGATTTTACTATCAAGGGCTCGGATAAAATTTGAAGCATACCTTGCCAATCGAGTGAACCTTTCTTCATAGGCATCCACTGAGTCTTCCTCTTTCCTCAATTCCAAGAATTTCTTTTCCATCCTAAGTCGAACAGCCTTAGGAAAATACTTCTCAAGAAACATACCTTTGAATTCATCCCAGTCGAGAGCATCAATCTCATCAGCGTCCCTGATATTTTTAACCATCGACCACCACTGATCTGCCTCACCCTCCAAACGGTAAATAGCAAGACTAACCTTTTGATTGTCTGAACACCCCATGACATAGAAAATATTATCCAGTGCTTTAATCCACCCTTCAGCTAGCACAGGGTCAGATGATCCTCTGAATGATGGGGGATGTTGCCTCATGAAATGTTCCACCACTGACATGTTCCTCTGCGGTTGATCTGGCTGATCTCGTGCATGGATACCACCACCATTTATCGCTTGAGTCAACTGCGCCATTACTGCAACAAACTGTTCAGTTCCAATTCCGACCATTTCTGGATGCTGATTCAGAAGGTTATTTCCTTCTGTATGCCTTCCTAGCACTGCTTCCTGGTTTCCTCTGCGGAAAACCATTCTGAACAAACATGTCTTAGATGAAGCAACATGGTAATCTTCAAATGCGATATCATTTCAAAGAATTTTTTTGGATAATCATTTAATAGAATTCTAACTCCTAAAGTTATCTAAAACGACCACTGATACCAACTATAAGGCCCCAGCCTTAAACCATACTTAATCTTGAGTTATTACAAGATTACACATTGAGGATCTTTTCAGGTTTAGTGTTTTAGAGAATTAGATCATAAAACCTGCATTACATTCCACATATAAACAAAGTGGTTACATAAAGATAGTATTATTCATTCCCATCAATGGAAACACATTTAAAATAAATCATGGATTATTTCTTGACACTTCCTTGACACTATCATCATATCATGTACCTTTCCCTTGACCTGTGAAAAACATTTCAAAAAAAAAACTTGGGATGAGCATAAAAAGCTCAGTATGGGTTATAAAAACATGGAAAGGAAACATGAGTTCATATATACATAAGAATGAAATCATACTTTACCCATAAAACATAGGCACTTTAACATACCTCATAAAATCATGAATAAATCATAGAAATCATAAGACACAAAGGTAACTTGAGGCATTCATAACATTCTTACGTAGGGAGTAACCCTCTTGGTTACGTTTGGAATACCCATCACAGTATATTCCCAAAAATCTCTTCGGAGAAACCTTAACGTTTCACTCCTTCACGTTACCCAATGCATTGGAGAGCTATATCGGGCTCACCCGCCCTTAGTTTATCACGGAACCACCCATCTTCATAATAATGCCCAAGAACCATAACATAATTGTATCACATAAAACATGCATAAAGGAAACATAAAATTTCCACATTTTAATCACAAGATATCAATACAACACAAAAAACATTGTGAAAACCATTTTCAATACCAAAATAAAAGAAAATTAAAACATGGTATTTATTTTTCTTTTAAAAAGAAGGTATGGCTTGTAGAGGAAGCCGAAACTCAAATAACGGTCACGACGGCGGAGAAGTCGTTGTCGCCGCATACGTACGACAAAAACATTCCCTTTTGTCGTTTAGTAAACGATTCGTATAAAAAATATTCCTTTTGAATAAACGTAAAAGTCAAAGGGGTTTATACACCGTATAAAAGAAAGTTGTGTATAAAATAAAATATGCCTCAACGAAAGGAGATTGAGACGAAGTCCCATACCTCGTATCCGACTTGACCCGACCGTTCTTTAATCTCCTGAATAATAAAATTGAGTTAATATCTACTTGCTTATGAACCTTTTTCAAGTTCATTATTCCTTTTATACCACGTTATGAACATCATGTAATCATTTAAGTTAATAATGTTCATTTTGTCGGTATTTGGTTCTTAAGTCAAAAATAGACTTCTTACACTTACATGTTGTTAATTTGGTCAAAGGTTCGTTATATCCAAAATGATATTAATGATTTGGATAACATATATATCATATATATTCATCATATACATGTATTTATAATATTACATCACATTTAGAGGTAAGAAATGAAATTCACCGTTCATGGAGACGGTAAGCCGTACGTACGCATGAACGCTACTTCCATTTCTATTTCGTATTTTCCGGAATGGAATCATAATGATATAAGAGTATATTATAATTCCAGTATAATAACATATATAATATCATTAACTTTATCCTTTACACATCCCACATATGGTATTAACGAATCAAATCACTTTCAGGGGGCGGTAGTCCGCACTTCCTAAAATGAAGATATCGTGTTTACCCATAATGGAAACCATAAAGGTATGCCCAAAATGAAAAAAAAAGAATATTAAGGAAAGGATAAACATATTATATATCATATATAAAAATAGTGACATCATAATGGCCACATTTGAAGGTGTTAAATGAGTATTGAACAATCATCGTTTCAGGAGCCAAAATTTCGCCATCCACGGAAACCGTATGTTCTTTAACCATTTGATGTAGTTGTGTGAGAGTGTAGCTCAAATAAATCTTATAAAAACATCCTAGAATATTGAAGATACTGGTGTTGTTACAAAAGATGTAAATAAAAAGAGTTTAGGGGGTTGGAGAAGCAAAATAAAACAAATGAACATGAGAGAATGAATTAACTTTAAAAGTGTAACTGCTTTTGATTTGAGCCTAAAGGCTTCCTTTGAAAGGCTTCTGCCCAATGGAAATCCTCTAAGATCAGGAGAGGGATGTGGAGAGAGTAAATGGACAGGGGTTGGCCGAGCCAAAGGCTTGAGGAGTGTGTGAAATGAGGTAGAGGTGGGGGCCTTTTATAAGAGGAGAGGAGGGGCACTTTTGGAAAGTAAAGAAATATTACTTTATTTGAAAACGTGTTTCGGTTTTAAAAAGTCTCACATTGATATAATTCGTGGATAAGGTTATAAGGGTTCGAAATCCACTCATCCAATTGGTTTTGGACATGTGTAGTTCATATATTTTACATTATCTTTCCATTTTATTTAAATCGTTAAATAATGATGTCATCGCTGCATCATCATGATGTCATAAATAATTTAATTTATTTAATGTATAAAAATTATAAAACAAATACTATGATGTAGGAAATATTTTTATCTTTCTAATTACTATTTATAATCAAAAATCTGATCTTTATAACCCCATGTAAAAATTGTTTTCGTAAAACATATTATGTTTGTGTCATTTTTACTTTAACATTTAATAAAACGTTATTTATGTCATTTCCCAACCAAAGTGTCTCCATGGGGTCCCCAAGTTGCCCCATGGCTTGTCTGGGTCGGCCATGACACAACAAATGAGGGTAGGACATGTGTCTAGGTCATTTCATATTATTAAAGCATTATTTATACCTTAAACTACCCTAAATACCACTAATCACGATTAAGAACTTAATAAGTTACTATTCACCAAAAAATTATTATAATCTCATTGAACCACATTTTACTTCTTAATGACAACCATGTATGTCGGATTTTTGAAATTAAAAACACAATGATGGAAAAATTTCATTTAAATGGAAAATCAGTCTTTATAAGTACCACTTAGTGGTTTCACTATTCATCAAAAATTGAAGTTTTTCAGAAAATTACCAAAAATTCACCCTAAGCTATTTTTGATATTCCGAATTAAAAAATGAAGTCTATTTTACAAAATTCAAAACATATAAGTCACATTAATTAATTTAATAGTTAATTCCCGCTGTCAAAGCAAATAGCGTGTTTTTATGAAACAATAAGTATCAAAAGATTGACAGTAGTTTAAGTCCAATTTCAAAGTGAAATTGATTCCAATGACCACCATTGGATTAAATGGTAAACATATATGCATATTACACATTAAGACCAATTAAAAAGATAATATAATCAAATAAATAAATTAGATTAAAAAGCAGTTTTGATGTAAAATGCAGTATTTTTCACTATTCATTAAAAAATGAACATTGTCAGAAAAATACCAAAAATTCACACAAAGTAAATTTTGATGTCCCAATCAGAAATAATAAGTTTATTTTGACAAACATAGTTTATAAAATTGTCAAAATATAGATTTAAAAAGGGTTTTTCATCATAAGGCAGTAAAACAATCTTTTAAGAATATTAGTGTATTCCATGCTTAAGATTGGATTTATTTTCATTTTAAGCCTCTAAAACACTATCTTAATCATTAATAGACATAGATAAAAATACCACTTATTCATTACTTACATGGGATGTTACGGACGTTGGAGATAAAGTGTTTCTTCGAATATCTCCATGGAAGAGAGTCATGCGATTCGGGAAGAAAGGGAAGCTAAGCCCAAGGTATATTGGCCCCTTTGAGATCCCTTACCGCATAGGAGCCATGGACTATCGGCTTGAAATTCCACTAAATATGGCTTGATCTCATGAATTTTTCCACATATCAGTCTTGAGGAAGTACATACCCGATCCCTCACATATAATAAACTCAAAGATGGTGAAGTTGGAAGATGATCTCTCATATGAGGAGCAGCCAGTAAAGATTCTAGATCGGAGAGATAAGGTTCTACGAAACAAGACAACCCATATTGTCATAGTGTTGTGGAGGAACCATAAGTTTGAGGAAGCAACATGGGAACTAGAGGAATCAATGAAGGAAAAGTACCCACATCTGTTTTTGGAATATGATGTAAAATGAAATTTTGAGGGAGAAATTTCTTAAGGGGGGAAGAATGTAATGACCCAATGATTAAATGGAAACTCCCTTCCTATAAATATGCCATGAAATCACATAATAATGACCTACTAAGTGAAAAGTGACCTTTAAACATATGTTTGTCACTTCTGTGTTTAGAATTTTTGAAATCTGACATACACGGTTGGGTTCAAGAAGTTTTTTAGAGTCTAATAAAACAAAAATATTTTTTGGTGAATTGTAACCTACCCTAATGAATAGTAACATACTCTTATAAATAGTGATATACCTTAATGAATAGTAACCTCACATATGGTAGTATAAAAATAATATTCATGTTGGAAGTATGATATGCCAATAGTTTAGAATGAGTTAATGAATGTTTTTAAAATGGTTTTGATAATAAATTATTATTTTAATTAAATATTAAAATAATCATATGTAGAAAACTATTTTAGAAAAATGGACTTTATTTTTGGATTCTACACATTGAAAAATGGTTAGGGTGAATTTTTGGGATTTTTCTGAAATACTTGAATTTTTGATGAGTAGTAAAATCCGATAATTTACAATAGATGATAAATAATGGGTTAATTGAGTCATCAATGATGTTCTGCTGATGTAAGACCACTTGGTTCGGGATCACATTAGAATATAACTATTCATTTTCATGGAATACTTACTATTCCATGTCTTGGGATGAAATAACAAATTAATGATTATAATATCATGAAATCCCTCCTCTCCCCCACTATAAAACCACCCTTCAATCCCTCTTCTTTCCACTCCTCTCAAGCTCCAAGACTTCTCTAAATTCTGCCCAAATCTCTCCCCAAGGTCCTCCCCCACGTCCAAAATCTCTTAGCCTTCTCAAAATACCAAAACCTCTCCCCTTAAGAGGTTCTCAAAGGATGAAGTATCAAGAGGTAAATTTCTCTTTCCAAATTTCTTCTTTTCATTTAAGTTCTTTTCTTTTTATTTCTTTCCTCACCTCCCTTCAACATAATTGTATGATAAATCTAGTAAAATAAATTTACTGTAATTTCTTCATGCTAGTGGTATATTTAGTTATCTTTTCTCATTTACCCCTTTTATTTGAAATAAATGAAAGCACCGTTTGAGATGTGCTAATTTAGCACAGTCAAGGACAACTGTTTATAAATTTCTATCATTATCTTTAATTCTGGTCTTGAAAGAATTTGTGTTATGGTTGAAAGAGATTATTATATATGTAATATATCCAATTTTTGGTTCTGTAATATTTTTGTAGCAATGGAATTAAGTTATAATGAAAAACACATTCTTTGTAATCAAATCCACTGATTAACAAAAACGATTAGCACTAAGGTTATATATATATAATAATTCGACATCACTCTAAGTAAACAAATTAAAATTAAAACCATGTAATCTCCTGGATATTAACTAAAGCATATAACTTCAATTCTGGAAAACCGCTTTCATCTATCTTATAACATAAACTTTAATATAAGTGAACCGATCTTTAAAGCCAAGTAAACAAATGAGATCGAACAATGAAATTGAACCTTATAACTAATTAAAAAAGCTTTGAATGAACTAAAATGGGTTATAATAAATAAATTACAATTTGAATAGGTTATAAACTTATGAATTAATAATCTTAGTTTGTTTATTCAGGTCATTAATAACTAGTGGAGAACACCACCAGATTTAAGGTAAGGGATCCTCCCCTTTTCACTCTTAATCAAGATTGTTCTCTATGATATGTATTTTTGTGTAATACCATGTGATGGGGTACGTTTATACACCTCCCGCATACTGACCTAATGTTCTATAAGTGATTATAAACCCCCTTTCTCTCGCATAAATCCATCTTTGGTGCACCCGACACCATGCCGGTAAAATCATAACGAATTCTACCCAAACCATCTTCGTTCTTTCGGGTGGCCTTATCTTTCTTTCAAAATGGTGTTATAAAATATATTTATGTGAATATTATGAACTCTAGATAGTTTTAAAAGATTCTAATATCAATAACCTTTCATCACTTTCTTTCGGGGATATACATGTTTTTAAAATATTCCCTCCTTAGAAATTTCCGATAAGCAAACCTGTTTTAAGGGGACTTCCCAGATTTTTACCCAAATTTGAGGTGCACTCTATCCTATGTTTCAAGACACCATTTTCTTGTAAATTAAATATTTTTATTATGAAAACCTTATTGGGTCAATTCTAGTTTTATATAGAATAATTTCTTTTTTACTATTTTAAAATCTCAATAATATTTTCCATAAAACCGCACAAAAATGTTTTAATGCTGATGTTTCTAAAATAAATTTCTCATATGTTGTAACTTATGTTTGACACAACTTACCAAGTTATATGCCTATTTTACCCTATTAAAGTCCATGTATTTTCTAATTCTTTCCTTAGATGGAAAATTTCATGATATTCCCATTGGTTAAGATTTATATTATGATGGTGGTACCCAATTCTTTCCAAGGGTACCCTTATGTTTATTTATGGTTGAATATGTCTAATTGTATATGTGGGAAGAATATTTATGTGGAAAAAATATACATGAAAATGTTGATATGGGTGTTCCCAGATAGCACTCAAATTCATTAGTTAAGGATAAGTCTCATGAGTTGTGATGTGAAGCGGGATTGGCGGTTAGCCTTGACCCGTACTGAAATGGGAAACGAGATTGGCGGTTAGCCTTGACCCATACTAAAGATATGATTTATGATTCTGCCACATTTATATGATTCCATGTTTATATGATCTGATACTTATATTAAATGATTTTATAAGTTTCATGGCTTGGATATAGTTATGTCATGCCTCCTAACTCACGTTCTTGAGATGTATCCTTATGTTCATTCCTTTACTGGGCTTTTTAGCGCATCCCTTTGTTCATGTGTTCCCTAGGGTACCCTATGTAGATGTATAAGATCAAAAGGTGTTATAAGATCTTTATGGAGATTAAATAAAGAAGTTTTTTTAGTCCCATGTTTTATGTTATATGCACCTAGTCTTCCAAGAAACTATACTTAACGATCCTTAGCTTGTACTCTGATGATTAATTATGCTTAAAATCATGAAATGTTGTATGTAAAATGCATGGGTCACTATACATGTATTTTATTATGCACAAATCCCATTCGAAATAATATTTCCTTATATCATAATTATAATATGGAAGACACTTTCCAAATAAAAGTAACTATTTTATAAATTCTAAAAACCCAAGTAAAACATTTTCCACTCTAAAAATTTCATTCTTTTATGTTAACCAATCTCAACCCTAATAATAGCACCATAATTTTAGAATAGCCTAAGAATAGTTTTTTTTATCACCATCATAAAAGCATTCTATGGGGTTTTTATTGGTTTTAATGACTATATATGAGTTAATTCATCAATTCAGCCATCAATCTTATACTAAGAATATTTATCAATATTAGATATTGGACTATTTTTATTTCACCATACTATATTCAATGCATAAAATTTTGATTTAAACCATTGCAAAATAGATGGTCTTTTATTTTTATGGACTCCAATTTTCTCATATTACAAAATATATTGTATAAATAGAAAACATATCTATGGTTCAAGATTTATTTCACAAAAGTACAAGAAATAATTAGCCCCTTTATTATATTCATCACTACTTATTCATGAATTTATAAAATTATAACCCATTAATTACAAAAAACCTCATATGAACATATTAATAAAATAAATAAAATAAATGTTAAAACATATAATTAGGAATATGATTTTAAAACATAAAAATATGAACATATAAATATATGAACATATAAATATATAAAAAAAATATAAATTCAATTTATATAGAAAAAAATTATATATAAAATTAAAAATATAAAATATATAAATATATAATTACAAAGATCAATTAAAAATTTATTAATAAAAAATTTATCAAAATATATAATTATACAATATTAAATTTAACATAATAAATAAATGAATATAATATAATAAATGATCGAACCATTTATTTTCAACCATATAATCAAAAAAATAAATAATTTATTCATAAAAAGATAACCAAACCAAAACATTATACATTATAATAAATAATATAATGAATAAATGGATACAATAAACTAAATGAATAAAACATTTATATTAACAATAATTAAATAGATACAATTTAAAAATAAAAAATCTATAACAAATATTCTAAATAAAAAAAATAAAAATTAATCTTTCTAAAAATGTAGATATAGTTAGTATATCAGTGATTAATAGGGGAAATAATTTAATAAACAAACTTCAAAATGCATGAAATTGAATGGGGTCATTATCAGTAAGAAATAAATGAATATAAATAAAAAATAAAAAACATGTGATAAATATTTTGAATGATCGAAAAAAAATTACCTCAAAATACTTATACGAATACAGTATATAAGTGTTGAAAAGAGATAAATAGGTTGTATATGAAATTTTTAATTTACATAATTATGTGGGATCATGTTTGAAAAACAATGTTGGCGGTGAAAATGAAATAACTCTTAGAAGACATGTGATACTCACCCGAGGCATATGAAATGAGGTAAAAGTTGGTGGAATGACAATGTAAGAAGTGAAAGAAGTTAGGGTTTGAAATGATTGAAAAGGGAGAGTATTTTAGATTAATAGAGAATATGTTTTGAGTTTGTTACTCATGGAACATAGTGTTTCATAATATCAAGGCATTGAATGAAAGTGGAGAATAAGAATTCATGAGTTTATTAATTCATTTTAACCAATTTTAAGGTCCATTTTATTACTAAAAATTGTAATGATACATATAACATTAGTTTTCACATAATAAAAACTAAAACATAAGGCTTTTATTGTTTTTAAATAGTATAATTTATTTTAAATCACTAACCATGGAGTATTTATTGTCGATTTTAAAAAAAATTTACTTTAAATCCCTTTTGGTTTTTATTTTTACATTAGTAAGTAGTATAATTGATGTGGAAAATCTGATATATTCAGTGTAATAATTGATTAGTCTAATAAACAACTTTTAGAAACACATGGTTGGGATTTTAATGTCAATTTGTAATAATAGAAATGAATTACTGAAAGAGGGAAAATAATATTTTTATAATATATTTTTTAAAAATTGGTTTCAAGGAGTCTTTTATTTATTTTATTATTTTAGATACGGTATATGTGGAACTAGAATGTGTTGGATATTTGTATGGAACTGAAAATAGTAATTCATGAAAACCACTCTAGTGGGAAGTCTATGTTACCAAGGTTACATGATCACTTTTATTAATTTTATCTATTTCAGTTGAGATATTGATTCAAGTATGATGTTTGTTTTTGAAAAATTCTATTTATATTTTCAATCTTATCCCTTTGAGTAAAGAGGCATGTGTTCATGTATTATATTTGGCCTAAAGTATTTATATTACATATTTATTCTTATGTGGGATTTATTTCATTAATTATTGGGGGTATAGTTTTTTAATGTATCAACAATACTTTTATGTGTTTTACATATATAACTTGTTGGTGGTATTCTACTCAGTTGAAGCATGGTTTTTTATGAAAGGTCACATGGATCCCACGGTGGTATATTATTCAGTGATGTATATATAGTCCCTCTTTCAAATAGATGTATATTAACCCTTAATGGGTGAGTACTTGCATTGAATTCCACTGATATGATTTGAGGATGGGTATAAGTTTCCTTGAGGATGTTAATATCCCTAACTGGATTTTGGAAAGGCATGTGGAATGACATGAGCGCTGAGATATAAAGAATTTAAAGTTATTTTTTTTCGATTTCATGTTTTTGAGGCAAATATTTGTTAGATTTATATCACTGTTGGATGTGAACCATAGATAATCAAATCTAGGATGATTATAGTGTGCCTAGATGTTGTTTTGGTTTTGGAATGAAACTGAGTGGTGGATGATTGTGTGGTTAGAATTAGAGTGAGTGAAATATCTTGGGATTATAAGAAGTTAAGTACAAAGTGCACTTTTGGCTAAATGAAATTGAATAATATAGGAGTATGGTCAATTTTTTAGGTGCATGATTCTATGCATGATGGTGTGTAAATAATTTTAGCATGATCTGGGTTTTGAAATTAGGTGATATAAGAGAATACACATTGATGGTTGTTTTGTGATCAATTCAGATAATGTATGAGAACATATGAGAGGTTTACTAGAGGTTCACTCTTTATGGGGTGAGGGGAGAAAGGGATGGAATGGATTTTATAGAAAAGTGTAGAAGTGTTCGGGTGTCTATGCACTCGTTATTAAAGAGTGTGACCCTAATAATATGTTAATTTCAGAGATTTTTTATGATTGTATTATTGGTATGTAAATAATGGAAAGATATTGGTATTTTTTGTAGTTATTGGGTATGAGAAAACTAGTCTTATGTAGTAATTATGTTTGGTAATGGACATGATGTAATAAGTGACCTAGAGCCACACTGCATGGCTTAGTGATAAAAAATACTATATAACTAGATTTTATTCCCAATGAGATAAATCAATATAAAATTATAAATATTTCAAATTAATTATAAATCAAATTTCTCAATAGTCTCACAAAACTGTAAAAAAACTTAATTTAGCAAATTTTTGAAACGTCTCTAACGAATTTACTGATGTTTTAGACAAATGTAGTTAGACAGTGTGTCACCAATTAGAAACATTTATAAGTGTCTCTAATTCATGAAATTAATTAATTTCACTAATTATACACATTTTTAAAAATCACCAATTGGTGATGCTTATAAATGTCACTAATTAATGTCACACTATTAACTAATATTTTAAAAAAGGCAATGAAGCCATTAGTTAGCCATGTTTTCTAGAAAACTATCTATTTTTGATTTGTTTTAAATTTATGACATAAAATTTGTTTTTTAAAAGAATTCATAATTTTTTTATAGATAAACAACATTGCCCGATCACCCATCCAAAGCTATGTAACCCCATCCAGACCATAACAACATCACAGAGATGTCAGGACCACATAAACCCATTCCTATGAACTCACTGCTTATAAGAATTGAACATAGGATCAACTAACTCAAGAATCAAAACAAGATCAACCCATCTGCTATTTATTAGATTATAAACTTAAACTATCAAATATTTATACCCATATTAAATAGTTCAGTACTAAAAAAATTAATATATATTTAATATTTATACATATATTAATACATTTTGACTTTTAATAAAATTAATATTATATATATGTTTGTGTATATATTTTCATATATTATATATCTATGTGTGCGTGTGTGCGTGTGTGTGTTTACCAACACACACACACACATATATATCTCTCTATGTGTGTGTGTATTTATATATCTATCTATGTGTATATATATATAAATATACATGTGTATGTATGTATATATATATGTCTTATATATATATTAAGATATTTAAATATATGTAAATGTATTTTAATATAAATATAAATATATTTATATACATATATATAATTATAATTATAAATTTTTTATTTATATAAATATTTAAATTAATATATATATATATATATATATAATTAGCCATGTTTTAAAACATTGATAAAAATTTCACTAAAGTAGCCAGGTTTTCTAAAAAACATGGCTAAATATAAAATGTTTATGTGATTTTAAAATATAAATATATATGTTTATATATATATCTCTGTGTGTGTGTGTTTATGTGTGTGTGTATATATATATCAATCGATGAGGGGAAATGATATACATTACCAATAAATGAATGTAGTTCACAAATGCAGGGAAGAACTCAACAAGGCTCAAACTTGATACTTGACCGTGGCACATAGGGGTAGCATCAAATGATATTCACCCTGAGTGTTATATATATATATATATATATATATTAATATAAATATTATGATATTAAAAAACATGTTAACGTATATTTATATTTATATAAATATAATTATAAATATATAAATATATATATAAATATAAATATAAAATTATATATATATATACATATATATATATATGTAAATTAATAGAATTATACATGTATATAATTATCCATGGTTTAAAATAATTGTAAAAAATGTTATTACAATAGCATCTTTTTCTTAAAAATTTCACAAAAATATAATTTATCAATGTTTAATTAAACAGACCACTATATTAACCTTGTTTTCATAAAAGGCTACAAAATTATACTCATTTTGTGGAATGTGTGGCTATTTTTAAATTTTTAGAGATTTTAAATGAGGCTAATTTAGTGATATTTTTGAAAAATGTGGCTAATTTAGTTATGTTATTGAAAAAAGGTTAAATTTCCATCATTTTTCAAAAACATATCTCAAGTATCCATGTTTTTCAGAAATGTATTAAATTTAGCCATGTTTTTTTAGAAAAATTGCTAAATTTGAAATTAATCACATTTATAAATGATTGTAGGCATATATTTCTAAATTATCCTTTTTTTGAAAACTGTGGCTAAAAATGTAGCTAAATACCAATTTGTTAAAGTGAAATCCCTTGAACATTAATGTTTTAGTGTCTTTAGATACTAGATACATATTCAATTTATTTATGAACAATATTCAACATATCCACAAACATTCTTCTCAAATAGAAATCTTTTAGACTTATCATAATTAATACCATTCTTCATAACATGGGGAAACAAAACATAGGAAAGGGTTGACCTCAAAGACCCAATAATGGAAAATATAATTGATAAAAATAGAGGATGATAAGTGATCATAAGATAATGTTTTGGGTATGGGAGTATAGTGAAGGTCTATTAATATGAAATTATAAAATTAAACCAAAATAATTTTAGATCTTCAATAATAAATCAAGGTATAAGTATATAATCATAACACAAGGCACAAGTCATCAAAACATGAGAATCATAAAAATAATATGATTATGGAAAAAATATAAGAATAAAAAACTATTTACCTTTTCAAGTCCAAAAGCCAAGACCATCATCATATAGTGGACAAAGTCCCATAATGGATTCTATTTTCTCTATAATCCCTGATATGTCAGCTCATGAGATATAAGTTTTTACCCAATGCATTATAGGGTTTTGTAATTTTTGTCCCACACAACACGTAAGGAACATAGTCCATTAGGGGGTTGGTTTCACTCCCCATTCCCTTTTATATTTTATCGTGAGATATCAAGATTTACACAATGCATTAGAGATAAATTTAATTCACGACCACCCATATTAGGGCTTTATCATACACATATAGTGTTATGGATTTGGAAGACCACACTCTGAATGATTTTTTAGACCGAAAAATATCCCATGGATTTATTAGACCCAATCCATCTCATAATAATAATCATACATAATTTCCCCACATGATAATAAAAACAATCATTATTTCATCATATATTAATTACACCATGATAAAGAAATAGATTTCATGAAAACCTCTTTAAAATATCATCATCATAAGACGTACTATAATGTACCCATCCTAGTTCTCCCCCATTTGATCGAGTTGGGTCACCACAAGACCTCGCACACACCTACCTATATAATATAGGCTCCCAAATTGAATCTTAGGGCAAATAAATATAGTGGGAAGACTATAACCTCTTGTACCAAATTACAATCACAGGGAAAAGATGATAAATGAATCAATATACATCAACATGACTAGATAAATAGGATATGTCCACAACAATAAAATATAAATCAACTATCCAATTTAATACTGAATATCATATTAAATTTCATATAAGAAACCATCTGAAGGAAAGAGTATAAAAATAAAGACTCCCAAAATAGGTTACAAACCATATGTTGAGTCCCATCTCAAAGCTACAGTCCCAACTATCAAATAAAATAATTATGCTCAAGGCCCCTTTCCCTGGTCCATAATTGTATATAGAAAATATCCTCCAATACAAACATGACACAAATATTGTATGGTTAAAACTCCATAGATCACCACCAGTGGTGTATAAAAAATTCCAATCTAAGTAATAGTGTATGAAAAATTACAATAGGAAATGGGATTAATTCAAAATTAATGTTGAAAATATTACAAACCCAGCAAATCTAGAGGTCTAGATTGACTGATGGGGCCAAACATAACTGATTAGACACAGTTCCAAATGTCTCTATCCCTAATCACAACTGAGTCTAGATAGATTCCCAAGCCTAGGAACAATCACAAATTTTTTTTTCAATTAAACTAATGTAGATTCCCATGATAAGGGTGAATGTCATATTCCATGTATCCATGGACCCATTCCAAATTCCAATGATAGGGACACTTATATATTCGATTACATCAGATCTATGAAAATTCCCATGCCTGGGCCAATTACCAATTACATGTATCAAATGAAATAAAGATCCAATTCATACCAATATACATAAACATGACTAACATTTTGAATATATTATATCTTGGTTAACTCATGTCAATTACCATTTATCATGCTATTTATTTTGTTATACCATGATCAAAACAATATCCAAGTTATCGGTTTAAAAACCAAATATGATCAAATTCAAATAAATTTTTTAGGAAAATATTTCAATTACTAGATTCATACCAATATTGCACTTCAAAATTTAATCCATTCCTATAAGAAATTTTCCTGCTCCAATTACTAGGTTATAGTTTTTTACATTCCCAGTTCCAACATAGGGACTGGGATATGAACATCTCTTAGGTTTCCAAAAGTTCAGTGTCTCAAACTCTAAAAGATCCAATAGGATCTATGGTAGGTTGAAGAATTATGATTCAGGTAATTAAATTAAATTCTAATTAGAATAAGATACACATTAAGAAAACTATCATGATCCCAGATGTTTCACATATTTGAAAATAAATTCTAACCACAAGGAGATGTTTTATACCACTAAACTCAAAATTGGGTGAGAATAAATCCATAAATCAAATGTCCAGATCAATGTACAATACCAAAATTCTATATGGATAGCGATATAGTCCACTTATTAGGTCTCGAAGAAAAATATCTTGGATGAAAATGGGAGGAATTCATCAATTCTGAGTAAGACTTACTAAAACAAGATCTCTAGATTGAATAATGAATAATTAAATTAAATAAAAGGTTTTATAAGTCATGGAATTCCAAGATAATTCTTAAGGATTCATAATCAAGAATTAGGGTTGAAGGAGTGTGATTAAGGAAAAAATCGGGGGTTTCATGGGAGGAAAATATGATTCCTCCCCTAAACATTTTAGCCTAGAATTTTTCCACTGGCTAGTTATTGGCAATCACTGGCTGGCCAATGGTACCAAGAAAATTACCACAACCCTAGAAACCCCATCGTATGTTTAGTGGGATTCTATTAAGAATCCAATTTTTCAATGTTTCCACAGGTTGGCTGGTGGGTATCACCAATAGGCCATCATGTCTCACATGAAGGTCAGTGGGATTCCCTTAGCTTTATGAGGTTTCTATCCTATCCACTAGCTATTTGGTGGAAATGTATCATTTTTTATCTCGTAAGGAACTTCTAAGACTTCATAGTTAGGATAGTTTGATCCCCTATACTCATTTGAAACACCAATTTCACGAGGATAAAATACTAATTTTTATAATTTAAGGATGTTCAAAAAACATAAAGAGAGAAGTACTTTTATAAGGGATCAAGTCTTATAACATCCCCACTATATACCAACTCATTCTTGAGTTTTTACCCAATGCCTCATTGAGAGGTATCAATGAACAAATCCATAAGGACCCATATTTTTCTGAACTACAGTTTTGAGAAGAGATTTGAATTTTTCATTAAGGTGCTTGTGAAGTTTAAATTAGTTTTTTTACACTAGAATACAATCTTAGATAATTTTATTGGCCATTTTTTTGGTCCCAAAATAGGGTTTTTACTCTAGGACTAGAGTGTGGTGGAATTATGAGCCTTTAGAATTTTACCAGAGTAATTTATAATAAATAAATAAAATATTAATTTATTCATGCAGGTTTTTGGGTCATATATTTTGAATAGGGTGTCATATTGAGATTCTATATCTACCGTTGCATCTGGAATGGTGAGTTTAGTCTAGTTGAGGCATAAACTCAAGTTGAGAACTAGGGCTGGCCTATGCGCCATTTTTCATTTCATTCTTTTTTTGTTGTTATTTTGTTCCTTTTTATTTTCTAATTTTCCACATTACTTATCATGAACACCCATCCTATGGTTCTTCCTTCACATGGAATAAGATAGAAATAGAAAGAGGGAGAAAGAGAGAGAGAGAGAGGGAAATATAGGTAGGTACAATCTTATAGCCCTTAGCATGTTGGATCAACGTGCAGTAGCTGTTGGCCATAAAATCAAATGAAGATTTATTAGTTTCAAACAAAATGAAGGCCCCATTATTTTATCTCCATAAATAAAATCCCTATTAGGCTATCTCGTGGCCGCCAGTGACCCGATCTATTGTTTTCGATGTTAATACAGGGGTTTCAGGAGATCTGAAGGTCTTCCATTTTGGGAAAACAGGTGACACAGTGTGTAGTTCCAGGGAAAATGCCCTCTGTTCTTCCCAGTAAGGGAATATTATGTTTATGTAGTACATGCTGTGTATTGTAGTTTACATTCCATGCAATAGTACTTAGTCGGGTAGCTGAGTACTCAGCTAGGTTAAACCATGTAGGGGTACATGGCCACGTAGAGTACACGATCATACACCATTTAAGGTAGAACACAATGTATAATTACATCACCCAGACAATTATAGTGGAATACCATTTGAGGGACATGGGCATGTACCCCATGTAGGGTATATGCCATGTACCTGCCTTACACGATGTGTACCTAGGGCGTTTACTCGTCTAGGTCCATGGGAGTACACGCCAATGTGGTGATCCAAGGGCACACGATGTGTATGGTCTCTACATGTAATGTACTCCTCCCTTCATACCATTTGAAGGTATTTTCTTGTTTTTTACCCCGATGTAATAATTGGTCGTGATAGTTGTCCATTATGAGTAGTTTTCCCCATAGATCTCAATGGAGAAACCCCTGGAGTGATATGATGACTCCTAAAGGGTGTTTTAGGGATTATACCTAAATAAAGAGGTTATTGACCTGTAATTTAACTCAGTCATCTCCTGAGGGAGATACTTGAATGTGAATGATATGCTGGGTGTTCATACCAACATAGTTTGAGACTTTGATCTGAGACGATCTGAGAGAAATCTCATATTACGGATGCCTTCAAGGATTTCTTTTGTTGTCTTCTCCCTTGTGAGATGTTACCTTATAGACAGAGAGGCTATGATAATAGTTTTTATCGAGGATCCCTTGTAGTATTCTTCTATTTACATTTCAACCTAGAGGATTCCAAGTAAGATGCCTATTTATTCTATCTGGATAGCAAGGATCCCCTAAGGGATGCCTTTGATTGCATACTGATCATGGGAGTCCTTGGTAGGATCCCTGTACCTATGTACAATTCTAAGCATACCTTTTAGGATTCCTCCATGTGTTCACCATTACTACGTATCCCTTATAGGATACCTCTATTTTCTTAATGTTAGAGGATCCTAAGAAAAATTATTTCATACCTTATAGTTATGGATCCCAAGTAGGATACCTTCCCTTATGTTTATAACTTGAGGATCCCATATAGGATTCATCTTCAGTGTTTGGATTGAGGGACCTAGTGGGTTCACTGTTGTTTGACCGACCCTAATTTTTACATTGGGTTTTGGGAAGCCTAATCATGCTTACCTGGGATCCATATTTTATGCCATATTGTTTCCGATATTTATTGGTATACCCAGAGGTACTACCTAGGACATGGATGTTGTATATATATTGTGATATTTTTTTTGCGATAACTAGAGGTGCTTCGTAGTATTCAGTTACATTTCCTTGGAGTAGGAAGACTGTCTGGGCTTCCTATTTGGTTTCTAAAGGACCATGAGATACTTTGAGTGGGAAGACCATGTGATCTTTCTTTTATGATTTTTAAGGGACCGTGAGATCTTTTAAGAAGGAATACTATGAGAGATTCCTAGTAGAGTCAAGGTATCAACGACAAGAGCTCCCCTGGTGATGGATAATAGAGGGTATATCCCAGTCTTACCAGTATGTGATTTCCAAGAGACCATGATATCACATGGAGTTAGTCCAAGGGATAGATCGTGAGTGCATATCCTAATGATTGGTGTATGTTGTTTACATCCTACTCCAACCAGCACTAGTATCCAATGTATAAGACATTTAGGCATTAGTATGTACTAGGTTCAGAACCTTATGTATTATCTACGTCACAATTTCATGACCGCCTACGAACCGAGATGTTGGGCTCACACATTGGACATAATTTACAGTCTTGGGAAACATAAAGAACAAATTAGAGACCTTGACAGGATGTATTAATATAATCCCTGGAATACTAATTTATAGGATTGAATGTTAATATATGTTATCCTTCCTTACATTATTGGCAATAGGTATATGGTATCCTTGTTAGTGTTTGGAGGTGTGTATAGGTGATCCCTTGTGTAGTATGAGTATCCCTATGTGGTAACATAGTTTACTCAGAGATATTTTTATGGAATTGTCTAAAGTAGGTACATGATGACTTGGATTATGAAACTAGAGATTGACTTAATGACACATGGCTTGAGTGGCATGATGTTCAACTGAATTCCCTTGAATAGGATGCCTATGCTATCAGGATTATAGACCCAAGGATCGTCATTTTTTTGTTTTTATGTTATTTGTTTCACATAACAACGAATATTAATATTTATGTATATATGTATAGTAACGGGACTATACACATATACATATATAGATATGTAAATACATGGTGTCACAAACCTAGTTGACCAGGATTATGGACCCAGGGTTCAACAATGGTTTCACTATGCTTTAGGTTCTTTTTATTTATGCCTTATCTAGACTGGGTATTTTACTTTTGAATACACTTATAGAAGAATATTTATAGGTTTCTTGTTGGGGTGGTCTACTAAGATTATTTCTCACCCCTGTACATGAACCTGGTTGTATATGGAGGCATTATTTAAACCTTGAAGGTTGAGCATAGTTTCATGGTGGATAGGGTTGAGGCCTAGAGTTACGTGATTAAATGGAGCTACTTTAATGGGTTCTAATGATTGGGATAGTGCAGTTCGACCGTGTCTAGAGATCAGGTACATGGTCTATATTAGAGTTAGTAATATAGAGTTGTACCTTTACTTATAGTTTCTTTTATACTCTTGTATATATATGGTCGGCCTAATGGTTGACCAGTGTTGTATTGTATGACATAGCTATTCGGGATTTTATAGCATTTTCATTTATTGTTACAACATATTCTATTTCACTTATTTACTACATTTATAATCAATTTGTTTACTGTTGTATATAATACATAACTATTTATAGTATTTTATTAATATAATATGTGGGCATATTCTCTCCACTATCAAACCCTAGTCCCTCACTACTATTCTGATGCCTTTGGCATATAGGGAGGAATTTTTGATGCCACATAACCCATCGTCTTAGAGTACTATTTCAGGGGAAATTGGTTCGAGATGTTACAATGTGGTATTAGAGTGTTATTATTTTTCTAGTCTTTACTATTTGGGATATGGTAGATAGGGGTATTATAAATGTGTTGTAACCTGTGATGGATCTCAGACAGGTGCATCGAGAAAAAATTTTGCAGTATGAATTCTTTTTTTTCTAGGGTTTGGGATTGCTATTATGATTTTTGATGTTACAATTATCTATAAAATTTATCCTTGAGCAATGCACATGTTTTGTGTATGTTATTTTTTGTTGATATCAGATTGTTGGACTATTGGATTGTGGCCAAGTATAGATTTTGACTGTTAGATGACAAAAGAAAGGGGTGTCTCATGCATCATTCTTGGCAGATAGGATTAAAATCATATAGGCCTACAAGTGTGCAATTTTTTTGGAAACATTCGTTTACACATTTGGGCCTAGTTACACATATTTTTCTTTCTAAGGGAAGGTTGTGTGGATCTATGTAATGTGTTTTTTGAGAGGTTGATCAATCAGTCCCCATGAATAGGGGTGTAGTAACTCTAGTAGGTTGATATAGCTCATGATGTTTTTTGGTAACCCTTTTTGGGTGATGATTCTTAGGTACGTGTTTATATTTTTGGATCACTGAGTATGATGCTGATGGATACCAGGATGCTTCTCATGAGTATGACCACCAAGGGGGATTTCTATATACAGATTACCAGTGAGTGTCAGTTATGTTTATCTTCAATGTTGGCATCGCGACCTCCAGGGATTAGTTCCATATGAGGGTGCTCAGAGAAGACCAAGCCCTTGTAGGTCATGTTTTTAGTTTTGACATTTTATTGTCATTGTGAGATTTACCTAATTTTGAGATCATGGATCTTTTGTGTTATGTGGGAGACCTATATTATCCTAGATTAACTTATTCACTTGTGGTTCAATGTTTGTGTTGTTCTAGGTTAGCCTGCATGAGGGGATTTTTCCCATGTTTCCAAATTCCTTTTTTAGGTACTGAACTTGGTTTTATGCTTGTTGTGCGATAGATGCATGATAGGTGCTCAAGATTTTCATATAGTCATGTTGATGCCTTCATCATCTGGTCATAATCTAGGGTGATTGTTTATTAAGACTGAATTTGTTGGGAAGGACTGTTCGAGTGATTTTCCGGATAGACTAGAGTTTCTGCTATTGCTATCATAATCAGAGTGTGGGTAGATTTTCATGACTGGGATGATGCCTATTGAAGGGACATTGTGGAATAAATTATTTCACTATTGAGGTGGTCTATTTTGAATGGGATTTCCATGGGATTTTTGATATTAATTAAACTGATGTGCTGTGTAGTATGGCCAGCTTATCCATATAATGGAAGACTCACTGGAGTGAGAGTTAGGTGATAGAGGTATACAATAGTTTCACATAGTTTCTTTTGAATCATAATTAGTGAGTGGACCTGTGCAAGAAGATAAATGTTGGTTTTTAAGACTTTTGTTTTACATTTTTTATCCGGGATTTGTGGTTATGTAACAAAGGTCCCTCTGTGGTATAGATGACATCATGAGTAATTTTGGGTTACTGTAAGATGACTGACCCATCCCCGAATCATGATTAGGTGTTGGCAGGATATGAGTGTGTATTAGAGTGAGTTGTACACACATTTTGGTAGAATTTTTGTGTCTCCTATTTGATATGATCATGATCTATCTTAACTTCATCTTGAGTGTATTGAGATTGCATCAGACCAACACCAATCTCCTTTTTCCTTCTAAATGTTCTTTCCTGGATAGGAAGAGGAACCTGTGGAGGTTGCAATCGAAGAGCGGTGTAAGGTAATCCATATGATGGGGATTTCACCATTGACAATTTTAGGATGGTGACCCACAATTTCATTTGAACGTAGGCATTTTTGTGGTATGTTGTGCATAAAGTTTGCGTAAGAGGTGACAATAAGGAAATTTTTATGGTGGGGAGTTCCAGATCAGTCATAGTTAAATGTATTCCTTGTAGAAGATAGTTGTTGAAACTATTAGGCTGCTCATTGGATAGTCCAGATAGCTTGGTTGTGAGGATTATCATGTTTATAACATGAATTCTTTACTTTTCACTAGGATTCTTGTGGATGAGAAGGTTTATGGTGGGGAGTTTGTAAGGACCCATGTTTTTCTAAATTTTAGTTTTGAGCAGAAATTTGATTTTTTTAGGTTCTTTTGAGGATTTAAACAAACTTCCACCCAAGTATATGATCCTGAATAATTTTATTACTACTTTGTTGGTCCTAGAATAGGCTGTTTCCTCCAGGACTAGAGTTTAGTGGAATTCCATGTTATTCATATTTTAGCAGAATAATTAATAATTAATAATTATAAAATTAAATATTAATTTATTTTCATAGGTTCATTCAAATGTATCTTTTGAATGAGGCATCAGATTGGGATTCTATATCCACCATTGATTCTAGAATATGTAGTTTATCTTTGGTGAGGGATAACTTTGAGTTGGGTACTGGGGATGGCCGACACCCCGTATTCTTTTCATTTTATTTATTCCTTTTATTTCTTTCATTTCTCCATCCTTCTCCTCTTTACATCCCATGAAAACCCCTCCTATGGATCATCCTTCACATGAAATAAGATATAAAGTGGAAGAGGGAGAAAGATGGAGAGATATAAGGTAATAGAGGTACTGCTGTTAAGTACTCAACACGCTGGATCAACGTGTGACAGTCGTGGACCACAAAATCAAATGAATCTTTGGAGGTTTCTGCCAAAAGGTAAGCACATTTATTTTTTCACTGGAGATCCCTATTGATTTTATATTTTATTAATTTGAAACCAAATTATGCTTTCTTGTGGCCCTTATTGGTAGGGTGTGTTGTTTTTAGGGTTAAAATGGCGATTTTGGGAAATATGAAAGGTTTCCATTCTGTAAAACTGGGTTACATGGTGTGTGGTTTAGGGGAACATTCCATTTTTTCTTCGCATTCATGGGAGATGAATTTTATGTATTAGAATATATTTACAGAAGTGTGTATTCCATGTATTGGTACTCGTTTGTGAGGCCGTGTAACCGTCAAGGTGAACCCGTGTAGGGGTACATGGCCATGTGGAGTACATGGATAGACCACATGAAGGGTAGCATTACATGTTTAAGTACATGGAATGGCCAAGTATACGTCCACGCCGGTTGAGGGAGATGTTTATGTACCCTATAAAGTGAACATGCTATGTACCCTCCTTACACGCTACTGACATAGGGAATTTACATGCCGAGGAAGGTTGGAGTACATTCCCATGTAAGGATATGAGGGTACTTTTTTGGTATGGTCTCTATAGGTTGTGTACTCCTCCATTCAAACTCTTTGAGGGACATTTTTTGTTTTGTTCCCCGGCGTCATAATTAGACCCGAAGTAGTCCATTCTAATGGGTGTTTTGAGGATTCTATTTAAATAGAAAGTTTATTCTTCCTGTAATCGAATTCATTCATCTCATGAGGGAGAGACTTGAACATGAATGATAGGTCGGGTGTTCAAACCAATGTAGTTTGAGGCTTTGATATGATATTAGTCGAGAGTTATATCTTATGAACGATGTCCTCTTGGATTTCCTTTGAGGACTTATCCCTTGTGAAATGTGACCTTATGTCCTGATGGTCTATGAGAATAGTTTTTATTGAGGATCCCTTGTAGGATTCCTCTGTTTACGTTTTGACCTATAGAATTTTGTGTAGGATGAATCTATATCCTATCCAAATAAAAAGTATCACATGAGGGATGCCTTTCCTTATATACTGATCTTGGGAGTACCAAGTAGGATCCATATACATGTGTATCATTCTAGGGATCCCTTTTAGGATGCCTCCATGTGTTCACCATTCATGAGGATCCCTTGTAGGATGACTTTCTTTACTTTCCCTTAAAGGAAATAGAGTAAAATTCCTCATTATTCTGTAGCTAAGGATCCCAAGTAGGATTCCTTCCCTTGTGTTTAGACCTTGAGGATCACAAGTAGGATGCCTCTTCTGTGTTTGGATTGCGGGACCCCATGGGTGCCCCATTGTTTGACCGAATCTCAATTGAACACCGGGTTTGGGTAGAGATGGTGTTCAAGTATCACCTAAGAACCCGTTCCAAATTGGTAACACAATTATGTAGTGGCTAGATTTTTGGGTTGGGAGTTTGGGACACCCTCACTAATTTGTTTATATTGTTGACAAGGTTATTGTTGAAGTGACAATGTTTACCAGAGGTGTTTCTTGTTTTGTGGGTATTGAGCTTGAAAAGAGGAATCATTATTTTTGTTGGGATGCCCGAATGTTCTTCTTGGGGGATTTTATGATTTTTGAGATGCCCATACATGATTACCTAGGATTCGGCTTCTAAGGCATGTTATTTTTGATATTTACGGGTATACCCAAAGGTATAACCATGGACTTGGATGTTGAGCCTAGTTGAATATATATTATGATATATATTTTGTTAGGATGACCAGAGTTTCTTTCTAGTATCTAGCTATCGAGCCATTGAGTTAGTAGACGGTGTGAGCATCCTTTTTGGTTTCTAAAGGACCGTCAGATCCTCCGAGTAGTAAGTGTATATGATATTATTATTTAGTTACCAAGAGACAGTGATATCCGTTGTTAGGGTTGATCATGTAAGCTTTCCAACTAAAGTAAGGGATAGACTGCGAGAGATCCCCTGGCGATGGATGACAGTGGTCCAATCTCAGTCTGGCCAAAATATGATTTATAAGAGATAGTGAGAGCTCTTCGAGTTTGACCAGGGGATAAGCCGTGAGTAAATCCACTGGTGATGGATGTCTATGGGTTCTATCCAGGTCTAGAAAACACTAGAATCATAGGTATATGACATTTTTTCATCTGGAAGCACATGGTTTATACATTTAGGTATTGTCCAACTAATAAAGTCATGACTGCCAATAGACTACATCATAGGGCATAGACAATAAATTAGATTTATAGGCTTGGGAAACATGGCGACTGACTCAACGACCTTTACATGATGTCTTGCTGTAATCCATGGAATCCTTATTAATATGATTAAATATCAATATATGATATCCTTTTAAATTGGATTGACCATCCATATATGATATCCTTGTTAGTGATCAGAGGCGAGAATGAGTGAACCCATGTGTAAGAAGAGTATCCTCCCGTGGTGACGTAGCAAGCTCAGAGACATAATTATGGAGTTTCCCGATGTAGGTAAATGTCTATTGGGATTACAGACCCAGATATCGACTTAATGATACATGGACTGAGGGTCACAATGTCAATCTAGATTCTATTGAACAATATGTCTAGACGATTGAGATTACAGACCCAAGGATTGAATGAAGTTGGTTTCTATGTTATTTGTTTCACATTCCAACGAATATTCATATTTATGTATATATGTATAGGTATGGGACTATACATGATTACATATATAGATATAGATATCCATATTGGAAATTTCCCAGCTGGCCAGGATTACGGACCTAGTGTTTGATTGTGGTTTCATGTTTGGTTTACTTCATTTTTACTTGTGCCTCAGCTAGGCTGGGAAGTTTACTTTTTCATAAACTTAAATTTTCACATTTATAGGTTTCTTGTCGGGGTGGCCTGTTGAGATTATTTGTCACCCATGAATATGCACTTCGATGTATGTGTAGTCCTTTTGTATTATGTTCTGGTTGATTATAGTTTCATAGTGGATAGAGATGAGGCTCGCAGTAGAATGATCAAATGGAGCTACTAGAGTGGTTTCTACTGATCAGTTGGTGTAGTTTGATAGTTTTTAGAGACCAGGTACGTAGTCTAGCTCAGAGTTTGAAGTAGAGCCTTATACTTTTACTTTTAATTTATTTTAATCCTATATCTGATTGGTCACCTCAGTGGGTGACCAGTTTTTTATTACATTACATAGCCATTTGGGCTTTTATAGAATTTGTATTTATTGTTACAACATGGAATATTTCATGGATTTCCTACTTATGCCCTCTATTTGTTTACCATTGTATATGACTCTAAGATATTCCAAAAATCTTCTTACTCTGGTATGAGGGATGTTTCTCCCCATATCACACCTTAGGACCTTGTTTCTATTTGGTAGCCTCTAGAATATGGGAGGCATGGTTGAGCCCTCATAACCCAACATCTTGGAGCATTGTTTCAGTGGAATCTGGGTTGGGACATTACAAAATCAGGCTGTTGTTCTCACATATCTGACTCCCTCTCCTAGGTCCCCTTATAAACATTCCCATTCAAGAACTACACTTGCACAAGTGGAATGGTAATACCTCATTGTTTATTCTCACTATAGTCTATGTTATGAATATGAGGATACTCAATGGAAACTTCAACAAAAATCCCAATGTCACTTATAGCTATCACATGAGAGGTATCATGGTGATATCTCTAATTTCATGACACATGAAACACATCATTCATGAAAATAGAAGATTATAAAAGATCTAATTGATATTCCACTAGATCAATCCTCTCAACTATCTCAAATATCATGATGAACCTAGGATATAATTTCCCTATTATAAGATAGTCTAATTCTCTAGTGTAGAAAGAAACTTCAAAAAAACATGGTGACCCACCTTGAATTACAAAGGATTCATCTGATGGTCTTCATAATATTTTTTCCAGATCAATGTAATTTCAATCTACTTTCGGATAAACTAATCCTATAAAGATGTCTCCGGTATGAGACAAGGTCCAATGAGCATTGATTACCCTATCTCTAACATGAAAAATGGATAATGACACTTTCTTCTATATATATCCTAGAATGAATACATTTAGATTATTCTCCAAAACATATTATTATGGGAGAAATCCATAAGACAAAGATTCCACTAATAGGAACCATGGAATCCTAGAATTCCAAATTGCAATATGTCCACCAGAATATAAATTTTCCATTAAATTGGTCATTAGTTTGGTGATGATAGGATATATATAAATGTACCTATGATCCCAGTTCCTTGTAAAGGATTTATAGATCCGTGACGTAAAACAAAGATCTAAATCATAAACAATACTCCATGAAACACCACTTAGTTGAATTATATGATGATCATAAAGGTAACCCATGTCATCAATGTGATGGTCATGCTAATAGTAAAAAATAGGATACCTTCATTAGTAGATCCATAATTACCCACCCTGTATAAATTTTCGAAGTTATCATGGGTAATCATTTCATGAATTCGATAATGATATCATCCAACATACACTATGAAATGGGAAGAGGATATGTTAACCCAGTATACTACTGATGCTCATCTTTTACCTACAAATAGGTGTAACACCATACCTCTAAGCCCATTATCAATTTCATCAACCCTAGACACCCTTATTTATAATAGAGACAATGATACATCATCTTCAACCTCGGATGTAACTCCTATTTAAATTCATGGAATTATCACATTAGTCACTCGTGCATGCACATGGAACTTAGATATGACCATTGATATGAAGAACCTATTCATTGTAAAGAAGATAACTCGATGATTTCTTCCAACCATATATATTTTCCGTCATTGATAAACCCTCCAAATCTTATAATCAATTACTCTTGATTCAATTTAGAATATATCTTAAAACATAGGATGATGATAGAGTATCTCACCCATAATAATCTTGAATATCCATATACATAACTATAAAAATCAACATCATCAACCACTCATCACTTGATTCTCTCACCATATGATTCAACATCTTCATACTCAAGGAATCAACAATGACATTTACCTTTATAGAAGTATTTGAAAAATAATATTTTAAGGAATATAGATACTTGACATACCTCATATGATTAAGTTTTATTTTCTATAATGAAAAATTTATTTGAAGCTCTTGTGATCGATGTAGACCCACAATATCTCACCCAAATGATAATTACAAAAGTTTCACAAGGAAAGTACCGCTGTAGCTAACTCCAAATCATGATTAGGATAATTTCACTCATATAACCTCAATATCCATGATCCATAAGCAACCACATGATCTTCATGCATTATAAATGATCTGGTTATGACTCTTGATGCGTCACAATACATGGTATAGTACTAACTTGGCCATGGTATTTCTAGGAACTATGTTGAAGTTATCCTACTCTTCAATTCCATGAAATCATTCTTTTTAGTATGAAACCCAAAAAACATTACCCTTTTCTTGGTTATATTATACATCAAAACTTCCAGATGAGAGAAGTCCTAGATTATTTGCCAATAATATATTATGAGACCCATAAAGCTCTGAATCACAAAACAATTATTTGGTCATACCTAAGATACCACAACTTACACTTTCTATGGGTCCATTGACACTCCACCGTAGGAGATAATGTGGACTATGGTATTCAATTTTTCAATCCAGAAATGAAATTTAGATAACTTTATGTATAGATGATACTATGTTAGTGTACTCAGAATGATGTTAAGATATTAGGCATGATCATATATAGAATGGGAGCACACCAAGATTTCATAAATGAAAACTGCCAAAAACTATTCTAGATATGGATAGAAGATCCAATTCATCATGGACATGAAAACCTCCAGTGTGTTCATATGAAAAAACTAAATTACCACAAACTCTAATAAGCATTCCTTATCCTAAATGAATTATAGGGTATATTAGATGGTTTCACTCTCAACTGATGGTATACAGATATTAAGTCCATCCTAGAGAATATTTGAGGATGTATTAGCTAAACCAAGAGATCATGAATTCATGGAAGGGGATATGGATTAATAACTATTATCTAGTTTAGCATCTAATAATCCATATGTAAATTCAAGATTATATCTCCCTTCTTGTACAACAATGAAAGAGAAACCCATGGTGATATACTAGGATATTTGAATCCCTAAACTTCCATATCATGAAAATTTACATTCAAATCATGAATCTCTATCGGTGCCATCCTGTAGGGTAGGATAAAAATACGTTCATCTTCTAGAACTAACTCAATAGTGAACTTGCTCTCCCTGTTCGGTGGTAAGCCAATAAACTATTTAAGAAAGACAACCTAAAATTAGTCCACTATGGGAGGAATGAAATATTATTATGAAGCACCATCATACATTATATGAGTTACTACCTAGTCCATGATCTATCCCAATTTTCCCTGAATTGGCCCTTAATGACAATTTTGAATATCCCATTCACCACGATGGATATAACCCCCCCTTCTATAGATGAAATGGTCACTATCCTTCAATAATATATTTTATAATCCTTGTATATAAATATCCAATTATTACCTAGAATCAAATAAAATCCATCAATTTCCAAAAAAAAAAACAGTCATTAAAGATTGGTTATCACCAATATCAAGAGGACACTCCCCAATGTGTCCAACACCATTTGATTGCACCCCTTACAATGTTTCTTTATTCATAATACCGTCCATGATTTTGATAAAAGAACTCAAAACAATTAAAAATTGGGTAGATATAAAGGAATTTGATTAAACTATATCAAATTAATGAAAGAAATGGTATATAAAATAATAATAGTACCTCTAATATTGGAAGAACCCATATTCAGACTTGTTGGAGTAGACTACCTATCATGCATCTGACATTCCCTTAGTCCTTAGGCTCCAGCCTGGCACTCTTGGGATGTTACTTCCTAGTGATTTATCCACTCCTATTCTAGGGTACCATTTCCCTACATCATCCCAAGAGATGGTGGAACTATAAATAAATTTGTGTTGAGGGGAGTATGAGTCTATCCTAGACTTTAGATTGGACCATGGTCCTCTTCCACCGCTAGATTATTGAGTTCTCTTACAAAACTTCAATAGGTGGCCCATCTCACAATTAGATTAGGACAACACTTCCAGGATTTTTTTTCCATTTCTTATGGCTATCCCCACAACACATATAACAGGTAGTTTGTCTCGATTAATCCCTCAAGATTACCCATGATACCTTGGAAAATCTATTAGCGTGCTTCAACATGATTCCAAATCTCACTATCCATACTCACCGATGTGTTGAGGAATATTCCCATACCTAGGAACAAAAATGGACCAATTCATATTCCTAAACCGAGGGTGCATTAAATATTCCATGTATCAATGGAATTGTTGTGGGTTTTTATTATTGATACACCTAAATAATTAGTTACAAAAGATCTAAGGTTAACTCCCATACTATGACCAAATTTACTTTCCAAGTATCCAAAAAAGAAATAATCAACTCATAAAAGCATACCAAAACATGTTGAATATATTCTGTCTTGGCCAATTCCTAACAATTTCTATTTATCATTCCATTTAATCCATTACGATAGGTTCCAAACACAAGCCATTTTACCAATTCAAAAGTCCAATATTCTCAAATTCTAATCACTAGTTTCATGATAATATTCAAATTACTAGTTTCATGTTAATATGACACTTCACAAGTTAATACAACACAATTTGTAAATTATCTTATCAAGTTAAAATTCTATAGGTTTGTACATTATGGGTTCCAAACTAGGGTTCAAGATAGACACAACTCTCAGGTGGTTGAATGTTTGGGGTCTCAATGATCAATAGGCTCAAATGGATCCTGGGGATATCTAGTAACGAGGATTTAATCAATTAAAGCCTAATTGGATTATAAGAGGTCACACACATGGTGTTGTTCTCTGAGAACACATGTTACACATATTAGAAAATAAAATTAGACCATAAGAAGATATTTAAAATGGTATACCTTAAGTGTAAATAAGAAGAAACCCAAAGATCGATTATCCAAATCAATTTAGAATTCCATTATTATATATGTACAATGATAGGCTTACTCTCTTAGTAATAGAAGAATATGTGGGAAGTAAAATAACATTATTTTTCCATCCCAAGTAAGAATTACCAAAACCAAATCTCTATATTAAACAATAGATCAAGGAATTAAAAATAGGGTTTAGGGAAGCCAAGGTAGCTCTAGAGAAACTTCATGATTAATAATCATGAATTTGGTCCAATTGAGGGTGATTAAGGAAATAAACATGCATTTTGGTGGTAGAAAATTTGAATCAAAACCATAATTTTCAAAACTATAATGAAAACACCAAAAAGTTTAAACCTTCCATAGGCTAACCGGTGGTGTCAAGATGAATGGATTCACCCTTGAAAACTACATTGGTCCACTGGTAATTCCAATGGTAGGAAGGCTATATTCATTTAGGAATCACATTCCCTCAGGATTCCTTTATACGACTGGTGGGTCTTAATGATTGGATGATGCGCTTCCTTCAGCTTTACCAGGCTACAATCCCATTCATCTGTTAGCCAGTAGAACTGCATCATTTCCTCTATTGGTTACACTAAAATCCCTCACTAGTTTGTCTCGATTAATCCCTCAAGATCCACCAAAATGTAATTTTAACTATGATAAAATGATTACTTACATAATTTAAATAGATTTTATAAAAACATTAAGAGAGAAGTACCTAGACAAGGTATAAGTTCTTATACATCGAGGGAAAGAAGGTGAATGATATCATAAGAACATATACCATGTGTAACATAAGTAACATCAAATGATACATACAAAAATAAATAAACCATTTAATATCATCAGAGAAATTGAATAAAATAAAATAGAAGAAATAAACATTATTTTAAATGATTAAAATCAGTATAAAATAATTTTATATTAAAAAAATGATTTTAACTTGATAAAACATTTGAGAAATTAAATTTTAAAAGAAAAATGATTTTTCATATAATGATTTAAAAAAAATATTCTTTCAAATACTTTTAATGAGAATACATAAAAAAAATTGAAGACTTATTTTTAAAAAACATAGGATTTTAGAATCCAATTTAAAATATATAATTTTGTTTTAAGTGAAAAAATTTTACTTACATAAATATAAAAATATTTCATTTTCCTATCAAAATAATTAATAATTAATATCATTTAGAATATAATTTTATAACCTAGAATTAGAAATTCATAAATAAGAATTATCGTAAATATGAAATAATGTGTTCACATAGAAAACAATAAATGTGACATTTTTTTCAAGAAAACATGTGTGTGAAACATTAAAAGTTTTCTTTAAAAATATTCTATATAAAAATAAAAAATAAAAAATAAAACAGTATTCAATTATTGAATCATAGATAATGTCATCCATAAAATCAACTAAAGAATATATTTATAAGAGGATTATTTTCTATTGAAAACAATTGATGGTGTTAGCATAAGGACCTGGCCTTAAAACCATACATAATCATGAATTAAATGAATAATTCACATAGGGGATCAGTTCAGGTTTAGAGTTTTAGAGAATTAGGGCATAACTATTACATCTCAAAAGATTACAAAGTAGACACCTCTACTAAGTTTCCATAAAATAAAAACTCTTAAAAAGAAACATGTCTAGTTCCATGTTTTAGATAGCATGTCTTTCCTCGATCCCATCCTTGACCCTATTCATCTTTAAGTCCTATGAAGAACATTTCAAAAACTTTGGATGAGCATAAAAATCCCAGTAAGGGATACACAAAGAAGGAAAACTGTTAGTTTTTCAAAACAACAAGTAAACCGTGAATACTTTATCAAATTAATACTTTCACCTTTACGAAGTAGTAAATACTCTTCAATGAATAAAATATCACCACTCATCCTTTGTAACCAAAAGATTTCCATAAGACCATATAAAGAACACATAACATATAAAGGTAACATGGGACATAAACATACTTTAATGGAATAACCATATTGTCAAATTCCACACATATCACTAAATGGAATAGCCATACGGCCGAATTACATACCCAATGCATTGGAGGTTATAACGTAACCACCCGTCCTGGTATTCACGACACCACCAGTCATATGGTTTATTACGTAACTACCCGCCAAATGTCCAAGTACCATTATAGAATCGTAAGACAAAAAACAAATATAATGGAAAGAAAACATTTCCACATTTTGATCACAATACATCACTTAAATATATTGACATAACAAATACATTATAAAAAATATTTTCAATACCACAATAAATTAATGAGTATATGGTATTTATTTCATTTTAAAAACATATAGGCTCGTTGAAGATGCCAAAGATCAAATAATACATGCGGCAGCGGAAAAGGTCGTTGTCACCGCATACGTTAAAATAAACATTCCTTTTTGTCGTTTAGTAAAACGATTTGTAGAAAAATATTCCCTTTGAATGAAATTAAAATTAAAAGGTTTTTTATATAGCGTATAAAAGAAAGTCTTGTATTAGAAAAAAATACAACTCAATGAAAGGAGATTGAGATGAAGTCCCTTACAAAGGCGATATCCATTGATTAAGGATAAATCAATTACATAATTATGTGTGACAAAAGAATACACCATATATAAGTGGATATTAAGTGTAAAAAAATCAGAGGTTATTCAAACATATTCATAAAATGACATATTCAAGGAGTACATGATTAACCCAAAGAATCAAAATAGGGATAAGAAGTTCCCTTGCAAAAATTCGACAGCCTAATGACGTCACTTCAAAATTCGGAAAATGAGTTGATAAGAGATAAAAAGGGTATCTCATCACATTTACATTAAATTTACAGAAATAAGGATATATGATAACATATCCCAACAAAATAATATGTAAATTAAAAGACAAAATAAAAATAAGTCTTTTTAAAGAAGAAGAGGGCGAAAGGTCCCCTTACCGATTTGGGTAACTTTTGAAACGTACACCCCATGGAATAAGGGTCATAAATTGAAGATTTAAATACCAATAAATGAAATTATATTACACAAAGAGTATAATAATGGGCAGTACATACACCACACAATTTAAATGGGTGCAAATGTAGCATAAATGTCATGAGAATAAAAGTCAGATGAAAAATCCCTTACGAAAACTCAGCAGCCTAACGACGCCACTTAAAACATCCAAAAAAGTATTTATGAGATAAAATAGGGTCTCTCATAATATGAACAAAAAAGGTACATTATGATTAATATAAAATAACGTCCCCAATAAAATAAAGATGAGCTTAAAAGAAATTTCATAAAAGAGAGTACTTAAAAATAAAGAGAGAGGTAGGATCCCTTACCTTAAGTCCGACATGTCTTGTTCGTTTCATTGTATTCCTGAATAATAATCTTTGGTCAATAAATAATTTATTAAGGAAATCCTTTAAATTTTATTATTCAATTAATATCACATATTATAATGTTATAATAATTGGTTAATAATGTGAGTTCTTATCAGACGTTTTTGTCAATGTTCAGTACATGAGTAAAAATCAAACTTGTTGGAAAATAATTTTCCATGTAGTTATAAGTAAATCATATCCAGAATATTATTAATGATTTAAATATAACATGTATGCAGAAAATATTCATTTTAAACTATTCCATAACATTTTGAGATAAAAATAAATGAAATGCACCGTTCATGGAGATGGTAGACCGTACGTACGCATGAACGCTACTTTTATTTCTTTGGCACATTAATGGAATTAAAACTAGATGAGATATATATATATATATATATATATTATAATTTCAGTATAATATATATGTTATATAGGTCACATAAGTTCGTAAATTTCATTCTTTATACATTCCATTTATTGCATGAATGAGTCACATCACTTGAGGGGGCGGTAGTCCACACTTTCCCAGATGAAATTATCGCATTTGCACAACATGGAAAGCATAAAGGTATGTATTAAATATAAAATATAGAAGCATAGAGAGGAAATAAATATAATATATATGATAAATAAATATAGTTCTATCATATTGGCCACCATGAGAGGTGTTAGAAGAATATAGAACAATCATCATTTCGTGAGGCAATAATTATCCATCCACGGAAACAGTATGTTATTTAACAATTAGATGGAGGTGTGTGTAAGTGTAGCTACAATCCTTCTCATAAAAACATCCTATTATATTAAAGATACTGGTTTTGTTACAAAATAAATTAATAAAAAGAGTTTAGGGGGTTGGAGAAGCAAAATAAAACAAAAGAACATTAGAGAAGACTTTACCTTTAAATCGGGTAACCCCTCTTGGTTTGAACCAGAAGGGTTTCTTGAAGAGATTTATTCCTACGGGAAGGATTCTAGGATGAAGAAAGAGATTTGTAGAGATAAAATGATCATAGTTTCGTCGAGCCAAAGGCTTGAGAGGTGTGGGTAAGGAGGTAGAGGTGTGGGCCTTTTATAAGAGGGAGGAGGGGCACTCTTGGAAAGTCTTGAAAAGTAACATTATTATAAAATGCTTTTCAGATATAAAAGATCCCACTATTATATATTTAGATTATAAGGTGATAAGGGTTATAAATCCACCCATCCAATATGTTTTTTAGAAGTATATGTCTTATATTTTACAATATATTTTCATTTTATTTAAATGATTCATTAATGAGGTAATCGCTGCATCATCATGGTGTCATAAATAAATTAATTTATTTAATGTCTAAAAATTATAAAAAAACTAATATGATGTATTAAATATTTTTATCTTTCCAATTAATATTTATAGTAAAAAATATGACTTGTATAACCCCATGTAAAAATTGTTTTAGTAAAACAGTACATGTTTGTGACATTTTAATTTGAACTTTAAATAAAAAGTTATTAATGTCATTTTCTTACCCAAGTGGATCCATGGGGTCCCCAAGTTGACCCATGGATTTTCTTGTTAGTCCATGACTCATAAAATAAGGGTAGAACATGTGTCAAGGTAATTTTATATTATTATAACATTATCTTTACCTTAAATATCACTAATTACCTTTAATTGCGATTAATAAAACTTAAAAGTTACTATTCACCCAAAAAATACTTTAATCCAATTGAAACAAATTTTACACCCTAATGACAACCATGTATTTTGGATTTTTGAAAATCAAATCACATAAGTGGTATAGTTTCATTTAAACAAAAAATCAGTTTTTTAACTACCACTTAGTGGTTTCACAATTCATCAAAAAATGATGTTTTTCAAAAAAATAACAAAAATTCACCCTATGATATATTTGATATTCTGAATTAAAAAATGATGTCTATTTTAAAAAATTAAAAACATATAAGTTTCATTAATTAATTTAATAATTAATAACCGCTGTCAAAATAAATAGCGTGTTTTTAAGAAACAATTTTTATTCAAATACTGACACTAGTTTAAGTCCAATTTTAATATGAAATTAATTCCAATGACCACCATTGGATTAGATTGTAAAAATATATTCTAATTGAACTTTAAAACCAATTCAAAAGATGATCTAATCATATAAATAAATTAGATTAAAAAGTGGTTTTGAATTAAAATACAACATTTTTCACATATCTATTAAAAATTAACTTTATCGAAAAAATAACAAAAAAAATACAAAAAGTAAATTTTGATGTCCCAATTCTAAAGAATGATTTTATTTTGTCCAATATAATATATGAAATTTTTAAAAAGTGGATTTAAAAAGGGTTCTCCATCAAAAGGCGGTTAATCAACCTTTTAATGAATATTAGAATATTTACGCTTAAAATTGGATTCCTTCGCATTTTAAGCCTCTAAAATTTATTGGATAAAAGTAAAAATATTTGACAAACATATATAATCATTTTGTTAGTTAGTTCTATTCATTCCTGCCATTACAATGGCTAGGCGTTAACAACCATTTAAAATAATATTATTTTATTATTAGAGTGCAACGTAAGATTTCCAAGAAACTCGTTGTTGCGTATAGGGTACGCCATCGATCATAGAGTTACATTTAAATTAATATTAACATATTATTCACAAATATGGATAAATATGAAAATTTTATATTCTTTATTTACCTGGGGTGTTATATCCTTCAGCCCTTTTAGGAATTTCATCCTCGCAATTTTAAAATCGGGCTTGGAAACTTCATTGAAAGCCCCAAATTGGAAAAGGAGTCAATTAATCTGTCACTTTAAAAGAAAGAAAGGGAAGTACCAAGGTCACATGCGTTAACCAATACTAGGATTCCATGTAGGAAAACATGGACGTGGAAGAGAAAACAAAGGGTCATGTTCTGATGGAGAGTGATAGAAAACATGTTTAGGAGAAAGTTAACCTTCAAAAAATCACAAACTAGTGATGAGTTAAATGGTATTTGATTCCCCAGTAGGAAAAGTTAACAGAAAACATTTTTTTTGTGGAATTTATTTATGAGCTTAACTAAATCATAGGGAAGCATACCTACTTGTCGTGTAGACTCTCACCTCGTACTATATTTCTTACACAAACTCATATTTTCTCCAAAAGATGAGTATTTCAGATGACTTGTTCAAATTAAGAGAGCTATAATCAACTTCCAGAGAATCACCTAATCCAAAAAAGAACTATATATTTCCCATGTTTTTAGACCTTAACAAAATCCAAAATTATTAGAACAAGATCAGATAATCCACAAAAGGATAATCCTTTATAAAATAGAAAATCTATTCTTAATATCCAAAATTTGTCCAACAAAACCCAAAGTTCAAAGAAGACCATTCAATAAACAATTTGTCCATTAAATTATTCAATGTAAACCAAACGAAGATTGTAACCCAAATATTTGAAGGATTTAATCACAAAGTCTTCCAAGGTAAAAATTAACATTTATCTCCAAATAACATCAGTTTCTCTTAAAGTCTCATATTGAAAAGTAATTAACCTAAACATATATCCTCCATGATAGGTCAATATTTTCCTAGATAACCCAAAATCAACTTATTCTAGATTCATAAAATCATCTAACTAAAAAGAATAAGTCATACCAACCAGGGACTTCATGTATTCTAGTGGTTGGCAATGTGACCTTGTCACCCTTTAGTTGTGGGTTTGATTCCTATAGCCTTACCAGATTCGATGGGTTGTTACGCATCCTACGGGTTTTCATTTTTATAAAACTCCAAAAATAACCCTAACATGTTTTAACCTCAATGGTTTTATTTATACCTCTTATTTTCATCCAAATTCATTACGATCTCAACATCTTAATTCTTGAATTCTAATTTCACCACCATAAGATAAAATAAAACGATTCCCAAAATGAATAACATCATACGTTGATCATGGCGTCCAATTGGTTTCATCGTAATCTTGTTCACGTAGGTAGAAGTTCCATGCATAACAATAATGATTTAAAGATCCTTAAAAATCATTTGATTCCTCCATCCAAATACACCGTGTACACCATGGGTCATATGGGTTTTCACAGAAAAATAGTTTTAGAAAATAATCATGTATGACATATAATTCCAAAACATTTGATAAAACATGATTTCTATAAAATTGTCGGACAGAATTTGAGTTGAATCTTTCGATTATTGGTCCTTTTAAAATACCATATGTATGTGCTGAGAGACTATATTTTAAAAGAAAATATAAGTAGGTTGGCCAAGGGTCTCCTTCTTCAGCACCATTTTTAAAATCATAATATGCTTCAAAATCTTGTGATAAGGTAAAATATTTGAAAATACATTGATAATATTTACGTATCTTGAAAATATAAGAATATTGTGAAAATAGTATTTTTTTAAATACAACCCACGATCCACGATGATAACAAGGTATAGTGGGGGTTTTTGATATCTCAAACAACTGCTTGCAAGTGAGTTGTATGCTAGAAAATGTTTCACAATCATCCGAACATGACTTTACAATAATTATTGCAAGCATGTCATCAGGAAGAGATAGGAATGTAGTTTGAGATCCTCCTCCTTCCATTTGTAACCGACTTTACTTGACCTGAAAAATTCATAAAACAAGGATTTAACTGAAATAACAGATATAAGGACTAACCATGTGTCTAACGAAAAATCATAATCCCTAATGTTGTCTAAACCGGCCTATGATAACAACTATAAGGACCCAACCTTAAAAGCTTACATAATCATGAATTAAATGAATAATTAAAATAGAGGATCATTTTAGGTTTAGAGTTTTAGAGAATTATGACATAACTATTACATCTCAAAAGATTACAAAGTAGTCACTTATACAAAGTTTCCATAAAATAAAAACTCTTAAAAAGAAACATGTATAGTTCCTTGTTTTAGATAACATGTGTTTCTTGGATCCCATACTTGGCCCTATTCATTTTTAAGTCCTATAGAGAACATTTCAAAAACATGGGATGAGCATAAAAATCCCAGTAAGGGATACACAAAGAAGGAAAATTGTTAGTTTTTCAAAACAACTGGTAACCATGAATACTTTATCAAAGTAATTATTTTCGCCTTTACAAAGTAGTAAATACTCTTCACTGAATAAAATATCACCACTCATCCTTTTTACCCAAAATATTACCATAATCCCTTATAACGAACACATAACATATAAAGGTAACTTGGGACATACACATACATAAATGGAATTACCATACTGTAAACTTCCATAAATATCACTAAATGGAATAGCCATACTGCCAACATCCATACCCAATGCATTAGAGGATATAACATAACCACCCGTCATATGGTTTATCATTTAACCACCCATCAAATGTCCAAGTACCATTATAGAATCATAAGACAGAAAACAAATATAATGGAAAGAAAACATTTCCACATTTTGATCACAATATATCAATTAAATATATTAACATAACAAATCCATTATAAAAACCATTTTCAATACCACAATACATAAAAGAGTATATGGTATTTATTTCATTTTAAAAACATTTCAGCTTGTTGAGGATGCCAAAGATAAAATAATACTCGCGGCAGTGGAAAATGTCATTGTCACCGTGTTCGTTAAAGTAAACATTCCCTTTTGTCGTTTAGTAAAAAAATTCGTAGAAAAAGATTCCCTTTTAATGAAATGAAAAGTAAAAGGTATTTTATACAGTGTATAAAAGAATGTCTTGTATTAGACCAAAAAAAGCCTTAATAAAAGGAGATTGAGACGAAGTCCCTTACAAAGATGGTATCCTTTGATTAAGGATAAACCAATTACATAATTGTGTGTGAAAGAAGAATACACCAAATATAAATGTATATTAAGTGTAAAACAATAATATGTTCTTCACAAATTTTCATAGAATGACATATTTAAGGAGTACAATTTTAACCCAAATAATCAAAATTGGGTTAAGAAGTTTCCTTGCAAAAATTCAACAGCCTAACGGTGTCACCTAAAAATTCCGAAAATGAGTTGATGAGAGATAAAAAGGGTATCTCATCACTCATACATAAAATTTACAGCAATAAGGATATATTAGAACATATCCCAACAAAATAAGATGTAAATTAAAAGACATAACAAAAAGAAGTCTTTTAAAAGAAGAGGAGGGTGAAAGGTCCCCTTACTGATTTGGGTAAGTTTTGAAACGTACACCCCATCAAAGAAGGGTCATACAATGAAGATATAAATACCCATAAATGAAATTATATTACACAAAGAGTATAATAATGGTCAGTACATACACCACTCAATGGAAATGGTGGCAAATGTTTCATAAATGTCACGGGAATAAAAGTGAGATGAAAAATCCCTTATGAAAACTCGGCAGCCTAACGACACCACTTAAAGCTTAAAAAATCGATTTATGAGATCAAAAAGGGTATCTAATAATATGAACATAAAAATTAAAGTATGAGGAATATAAAATAACATCCCCAAACATAATAAATATGAGCTTAAAAGAAATTTCATAAAAGAGAGTACTTAAAAAGAAAGAGAGAGGTAGGATCCCTTACCTTAAGTATGACTTGTCTTGTTCGTTTCTTTATATTCATGAATAATAATCATTTATCAATTAATAATTTATTAATGAAATCCTCTAAATTTTATTATTCAATTCACATCACATAATATAATGTTATACTAATTGGTTAATAATGTGTGTTTATATTAGACGTTTTTGTCGATGTTCGGTAAATGAGTAAAAATCAAACTTGTTAGAAAATAATTTTCCTTGTAGTTATAAGTACATCATCTCCAGAATAGTATTAATGATTTAAATATCATATATATACATTATATATTAATTTTATACTATTTCATAACATTTGGAGATAAAAATAAATGAAATTCACCGTTCATAGAGACGGTAGGCCGTACGTACGTATGAATGCTACTTTCATTTCTTTGGCACATTAATGGAATTAAAACTAGATGAGATATATATATATATATATATTATAATTCCAGTATAATATATATGTTAAATAGGACACATAATTTCATCAATTTCATTCATTATACATTCCATGTATTGCATGAACGATTCAAATCACTCGAGGGGGCGGTAGTCCACACTTCCTCGAATGAAATTATCACACTTGCACAACATGAAAAGAATACAGGTATTTATTAAATATAAAACAAAGAAGAATAGAGAAGAAATAAATATAATATATATCATAAATAAATATATTTCCATCATAATGGTCACCATGAGAGGCTGTATGAGAAGATAGAACAATCATCGTATCGTGAGGCAGTAATTCGCCATCCACGGAAACAATATGTTATTTCACCATTAGAAGGCGGTGTGTGTAAATGTATCTAGAATAATTCTAATAAAAACATACTAGTATATTGAAGGTACTGGTGTAATTAAAAAATAAAGGAATAAAAAGAGTTTAGGGGGTTGGAGAAGAAGAATAAAACAAAAGAACATTATGGAAGACATTACCTTTAAATCGGGTAACTCCTCTTGGTTTGAACCCAAATTGTTTTTTCAAGAGCTTTCTACCTGAGTTAAGGATTATAGTATTAAGAGAGGGATGTTGGGAGATAAAATTATCATAGTTTGGTCGACCAAAAGGCTTGAGAGGTTTGGGTAAGGAGGTAGAGGTGGGGGCCTTTTATAAGAGGGAGGAGGAGTACTCTTGGAAAGTCTTGAAAAGTAACATTATTATAAAATTATTTTCGGATATAAAAGGTCCCAAAATTATATATTTTGAGGCAAAGGTGATAAGGGTTCTAAATACACCCATCCAATATATTTTTTACAAGTTTATGTCTTAGAGTTTACATTATGGTTTCATTTAATTTAAATCCTTCATTAATGAGGTAACCACTGCATCATCATGGTGTCATAAATAAATTAATTTATTTAATTTCTAAAAATTATAAAAAAACAACTATGATGTAGGAAATTGTTTTATCTTTCCAATGAATATTTATAGTAAAACATATGATATGTATAACCCCATGTAAAAATTGTTTTAGTAAAATAATACTTGTTTGTGACATTTTTATTTTAACTTTAAATAAAAAGATCTTAATGTCATTTTCTTACCCAATTGGCTCCATGGGGTCCTCAAGTTGACCCATGGATTGTCTTGGTCGTACATGACTCATCTAATATGGGTAGGACATGTGTCAAGGTAATTTCATATTATTATAACATTATCTTTACCTTAAATTACACTAATTACCTTTAATCGCAATTTATAAAATATAAAAGTTACTATTAACGAAAATATTATTTTAACCCCATTGAACAAAATTTTACATCCTAATTACAACCATGTATTTTTGATTTTATAAAATCAAAACACAGAAGTGGTAAAGTTACATTTAAATGAAAAATTAGTTTTTAACTACCACTTAGTGGTTTCACCATTCATCAAAATTGATGTTTTTCAGAAAAATACCAAAAATTCATCCTAAGCTATATTTGATATTCCAAATTAAAAAATGATGTCTATTTTATAAAATAAAAAACATATAAGTTTCATTAATTAATTTAATAATTAATTATTGCAGTAAAAACAAATAGCGTGTTTTTAAGAAACAATATCTATTAAATGATTGACACTAGTTTAAGTCCAATTTTAATGTGAAATTAATTCCAATAACCAACATTAGATTAGATGGTAAAAATATATTCTAATTTCACTTTAAAACCAATTAAAAAGATTATCTAATAATATAAATATATTATATTAAAAATTGGTTTTGAATTAAAATACAACATTTTTCACATATTCATTAAAAATGAACTTTATCGAAAAAATAACAAAAACATACAGAAAGTAAATTTTTATATCCCGATTCTAAAGAAGGACTCTATTTGGTCCAATATAATATATGAAATTGTAAAAAAGTGGATTTAAAAAGGGTTCACCATCAACAGGTGGTTAATCGACCTTTTAAAGAATATTAGAATATTTATGCTTAAAATTTTATTCATTCTCATTGTAAGCCTCTATAATTTATTGGATAAAAGAAAAAATATTTGACAAACATATATAAGCACTTTGATAGTTAATTCTGTTCATTCCCACCATGACAACGGCTAGGTATTAACTACCATTTAAAATAATATTATTTTATTATTAGAGTGCAACGTAAGATTTCCAAGAAACTCATTGTTGTGTATTGGGTACGCCATCGAGCATAGTGTTCCTTTAAATGAATATAAAACATTTATAAAAAAATATGGATAAATATGAACATGTCATATTCTTTATTTACCTGGGGTGTAACATCCTTCCCCCCTTTTGGGAATTGTGTCCTCACAATTTTAAAATTGGGCTTAGAAACTTCGTTGAAAGCCCCACATCGGAAAAGAAGTCAATTAAACTGTCACTTTAAAAGAAAGAAAGGGAAGTACAAAAGTCACCAGAGTTAACCCATACTAGGATTCCATGTAAGAAAACATGGACATGGAAGATAAAACAAAGGGTCATGTTCTGATGGAGAGTGATAAAAAACATGTTTAGGAGAAAGTTAACCTCCAGAAAACCACAAACTGGTGATGGTTAAAACCGAATTTGATTCCCCAGAAGGAAAAGTTAACATACACCATTTTTGTTTTTCTGGAATTTATTTATGAGCTTAACTAAATCATAAGGAAACATACTTCCTTGTTGTGTAGACTCTCATCTCCAACTAGATTTCTTATACAAACTCATATTTTCTCCAAAAGATGAGTATTTTGGATGACTTGTTCACATTAAGAGAGCAATAATCAACTTCTAGAGAATCACCTAATCCACAAAAGAGAACTATGTATTTCCCATATCTTTAGACCTTAACCAAAACAAAAATTGTTAGAACAATATTAGATAATCCACAAAAGTATAATCTTTTATAAAATAGAAAATCTTTTCTTAATCTCCAAAATTTGACCAAAAAACCCAAAGTTCAATGAAGACCATTAAATAAAAAAAATTTCCATAAAATTCTTCAAAGTATACCAAATGAAGATTGAAACCCAAATATTTGAAGGATTTAATCACATAGTCTTCCAAGTTAGAAATTAACATTTATCTCCAAATAACATTAGTTGCTCTTAAAGTCTCATATTGAAAAGTAATTAACCTAATCATATATCCTCCTTGATAGGTCAATATTTTCCTAGATAACCCAAAATCAAATTATTCGTGATTCATAAAATCATCTAACAAAAAAGAATAAATCACACTAACTAGGGAATTCATGTAGTCCAGTGGTAGGCGATGTTCCCTTGTCACCCTTCAGTTGTCGGTTTGATTCCTACGGCCTTACCAGATTCGAAGGGTTGTCACCCATCCTACGGGTTGTCCTTTTTATAAAACTCCAAAAATAACCCTAACATGTTTTACCCTTAATGGTTTCCTTATACCTCTCATTTTCACCCAAATTAGTTACGATATCAACATCTTAATTCTTGAAGTCTTATTTCACCACCATAAGATAAAATAAAATGATTCCCAAAATGAATAACATCATACCTTGATCGTGACGTCCACTTGGTTTCATCGCCATCTTGTTCACGTAGGTAGATGTTCCATGCATTACAACAATCATTTAAATATCCTTCAAAATCATTTTCTTCCTGCATCCAAATACACCTTGTACAACATGGGTCATATCGGTGTTCACAGAAAAACTGTTTTGGAAAATAATCATGTATGACATATAATTCCAAAACATCTGATAAACATGATTTCTATAAAATGGTCGGACAAAATTTGAGTTGAAACTTTCGATTATTGGTTGTTTTAAAATACCATAAGTATATTTTGAGAGACTATATTTTAAAATAAAATATATATAGGTTGCGCAAGGGTCTCCCTCTTCAGCACCATTTATAAAATCATAATATGCTTCAAAATCTTATGATATGGTAAAATATTTGAAAATACCTTGATAATATTTACCTTTCTTGAAAATATGAGAATATTGTGAAAATAGTATTTGTCTAAATAAGACCCATGATCCATGATGATAATGAGGTATAGTGGAGGTGTTTGATATCTCAGTCAACTTCTTGCAAGTGAGTTTTATGCTAGAAAAAGTTTCACAATCATCCGAACATGACTTTGCAATAATTATTGCAAGCATGTAATCAAGAAGAGATAGGAATGTCGTTTGAGATCCTCCTACTACCATTCGTAATCGACTTAACATGACCTGAAAAAAGTTATAAAACAAGGATTTAACTAAAATAATAGTTATAGGGACTAACCATGTGTCTATCGAAAACTCCTAATCCCTAACATCTTCTAAACCGGCCTCTTCTACCAACTATAAGGACCTGACCTTAAAACCTTACATAATCATGAATTAAATGAATAATTCACATAGAGGATCATTTCAGGTTTAGAGTTTTAGAGAATTAGGACATAAATATTACATCCTAAAAGATCACAAAGTAGACACTTCTACTATGTTTCCAGAAAATAAAAACTCTTAAAAAGAAACACGTCTAGTTCAATGTTTTAGATAGAATTTCTTTCCTCGATCATATCCTTGACCCTATTCATCTTTATGTCTTGTGGAGAACATTTCCAAAACATTGGTTGAGCATAAAAATCCCAGTATGGGATACACAAAAAAGGAAAACTGTTATTTTTTGAAAACAACAAGTAAACAATGAATACTTTTTCAACGTAATACTTTTCACCTATACGAAGTAGTAAATACTCTTCACTGAATGAAAGTTCACCACTCATCCTTTGTAACCAAAATATTACCATAATCCCATATAAAGAACACATAACATATAACGGTAACTTGGGACACAAACATACTTAAATGGAATAACCATACGGTCAACTTCCACACAAATCACTAAATGGAATAGCCATATGGCCGATTTCCATACCCAATGCATTGGAGGTTATAACATAACCACCAATCTTGGTATTCATTGAACCACCCGTCATTTGGTTTATCACATAACCACCCATCAAATGTCCAAGTACCATTATAAAATCATAAGACAAAAAACAAATATAATGGAAAGAAAACATTTCCACATTTTGATCACAATATATCACTTAAATATATTGACATAAAAAATTCATTATAAAAACCATTTTCAATACCACAATACATAAAAGAGTATATGGTATATATTTCATTTTAAAAACATTTCAGCTTGTTGAGGATGCCAAAGATCAAATAGTACTCGCATCGGCGGAAAAGGTCATTGTCACCGCATACGTTAAAATAAACATTCCTTTTTATCGTTTAGTAAATGGATTCATAGAAAAAGATTCCCTTTTAATGAAATGAAAATTCAAAGGTGTTTTATACAGCTTATAAAATCAAGTCTTGTATTAGAACAAAATATGCCTCAATAAAAGGAGATTGAGATGAAGTCCCTTACAATGATGGTATCCTTTGATTAAGGATAAATCAATTACATAATTATGTGTGAAAAAAGAATACACCAAATATAAGTGTATAGTAAGTGTAAAAAACCAGTGGTTATTCACACATATTCATATAACAACATATTCAAGGAGAATAAGTTTAATACAAAGAATCAAAATTAGGTTAAGAAGTTTCCTTGCAAAAATTCGACAGCCTAACGACATCACTTCAAAATTCAGAAAATGAGTTGATGAGAGATAAAAAGGGTATCTCATCACTTGTACATTAAATTTACAGGAATAACGATATATGAGAACATATCCCAACAAAATAATATGTAAATTAAAATACATAACAAAAATAAGTCTTTTTAAAGAAGAGGAGGGTGAATGGTCCCCTTACCGATTTGGGTAACTTTCATAACGTACACCCCATGGAAGAAGGGTCATACAATGATGATGTAAATACACGTAAATGAAATTATATTACACAAATAGTATAATAATGAGCAGTACATACACCACTCAAAGGAAATGGTTGAAAATGTAGCATAAATGTCATGGGAATAAAAGTGAGATGAAAAATCCCTTACGAAAACTCGGCAGCCTAACGACATCACTTAAAACTTCCAAAAATGGATTTATGAGATCAAATAGGGTTTCTCATAATATGAACATAAAAAATTACAGTATGAATAATATAAAATAATATCCCCAAACATTATAAATATGAGCTTAAAAGAAATGTCATAAGAGAGATTACAAAAAAAGAAAAAGAGAGGTAGTATCCCTTACCTTAAGTCCGACTTGTCTTGTTCATTTATTTATATTACTGAATAATAAACTTTTGTCAATTAATAATTGCTTATGTAAATTTTTTAAATTTTATTATTCAATTCATATCACATATTATAGTGTTATAATAATTGGTTAATAATGTGAGTTCATATTAGACATTTTTGTCGATGTTCGGTACTTGAGTAATAATCAAACTTGTTGAAAAATAATTTTCCATGTAGTTATAATTACATAATCTCCAGAATAGTATTAATGATTTAAATATCATATATATCTAGTATATATTCATTTTATACTATTCCATAACATTTGTAGATAAAAATAAACCAAATGCATCGTTCATGGAGACGGTAGGCCGTACGTACGCATGAACACTACTTTCATTTCTTTGGCACATTAATGGAATTAAAACTAGATGAGATATATATATATATATATTATAATTACAGTATAATAAATATGTTACATAGGTCACATAAGTTCATCAATTTCATTCTTTATACATTCCATGTATTGTATGAACGAGTCACATCACTTAAGGGGGCGGTAGTCCACACTTCCTCAAATGAAATTATCGCATTTGCACAACATGAAAAGCATAAAGGTATGTATTAAATATAAAATACAGAAGCCTAGAGAGGAAATAAATATAATATATATCATAAATAAATATATTTCCATCATAATGGCCACCATGAGAGGTGGTAGGAGAAGATAGAACAATCATCGTTTCGTGAGGCAATAATTCACCATCCACGGAAACAATATGTTCTTTAACAATTAGACAGAGGTGTGTGCAAGTGTCTCCCAAATATTTATATTAAAAACATCCTAATATTTTGAATATTATTCTGTTGTTACAAAATAAATGAATAAAAAGAGTTTAGTGGGTTGGAGAAGAAAAATAAAACAAAAGAACATTAGGGAAGACTTTACCTTTAAATCGGGTAACTCCTCTTTGTTTGAACAAAAAGGGTTTTTTGAAGAGCTTTCTGCCTAAGGGAAGGCTTATAAGATGAATAGAGGGATGTGGAGAGATAAAATGATCATATTTTTTTCGATCTAAAGGCTTGAGAGGTGTGGGTAAGGAGATAGAGGTGAGGGCCTTTTATAAAAGGAAGGAGGGGCACTCTTGGAAAGTCTTGAAAAGTAACATTATTATAAAATGATTTTCGGATATAAAAGGTCCCAAAATTATATATTTTGAGGATAAGGTGATAAGGGTTCGAAATCCACCCATCCAATAGGTTTTTTACAAGTTTATGTCTTAGATTTGACATTATCATTGCATTTTATTTAAATCGTTCATTAAAGAGGTAATCGCTGCATCGTCATGGTGTCATAAATAAATTAATTTATTTAATGTCTAAAAATTATAAAAAAATACTATGATGTATGAATTTTTTTTATTTACAATGAATATTTATAGTTAAAAATATGAGTTATATAACCCCATGTAATATATTTTCTAGTAAAACAATACATGTTTGTGACATTTTAATTTTAACTTTAAATGAAAAGTTGTTAATGTCATTTTTATTACCCAAGTGGCTCTATGGGGTCCCCAAGTTGACCCATGGATTGTCCTGGTCGGCCATGACTCATCCAATAAGGGTAGGACATGTGTCAAGGTAATTTGATATTATTTTAACATTATCTTTACCTTAAATTACACTAATTACCTTTAATCGTGATTAATAAAACATAAAAGTTACTATTCACCAAAAAATTATTTTAATCTCATTGAACCACATTTTACAGCCTAATAACAACCATGTATGTCGGTGTTTTGAAAATCAAATCACAGAAGTGGTAATGTTTCATTTAAATGAAAAATCAGTTTTTTATCTACCACGTAGTGGTTTCACTATTCATCAAAATTGATATTTTTCAAAAAAATACCAAAAATTGACCCTAAGATATATTTTATATTATGAATTCAAAAATGATGTCTATTTTACAAAATTCAAAACATATAAGTTGCATTAATTAATTTAATAATTAATTCCTACTGTCAAAACAAATAGCGTGTTTTTAAGAAACAATATCTATTAAAAGATTGACACTAGTTTAAGTCCAATTTTAATGTGTAATTAATTCCAATGACCACCATTGGATTAGATGGTAATAATATATTCTAATTTCAATTTAAAACCAATTAAAAAGATTATCTAATAATATAAATAAATTATATTAAAAATATGTTTTGAATTAAAATACAACATTTTTCACATATTCATTAAAAATGAACATTATCAAAAAAATAACAAAACCATACACAAAGTAAATTTTGATGTCCAGATTCTAAAGAAGGATTTTATTTGGTCCAATATAATATATCAAATTTTCAAAAAGTGAATTTAAAAAGGGTTCGCCATCAGAAGGTGGCTAATCGACCTTTTAAATAATATTAGATTATTTACACTTAAAATTGGATTCATTCACATTTTAAGCCTCTAACATTTATTGGATAAAAGTAAAAATATTTGACAAACATATATAATAATTTTGTTAGTCAGTTCTGTTCATTCTCACCATTACAACGACTAGGCGTTAACTACCATTTAAAATAATATTATTGTATTATTAGAGTGCAACGTAAGATTTCCAAGAAACTCATTGTTGCGTATTGGGTACGCCATCGAGCATAAAGTTCCCTTTAAATTAATATTAAAATTTTATTCACAAATATGGATAAATTTGAAAATTTAATATTATTTATTTATCTGGGGTGTTATAGTTAGTTTCACTTATAAGTTCCATATTAGGTAAAATATTTTAAAAAGGAAATGAAATTGATGGAATAAAAACAAAAACATAATAATAACTAGAGGATAAGAAAATGGATGTATTTTTTGATTTCAATTTCATATAATGTTTCCCTAAATGTAAATTCATTCATAACAATCTCAATTTGAAAATGATAATATAAAGATACCCTTAAAACTTTTTTACCTTTCAAATCAAAAACCCATGAAAGGTATAACACAAGATGGATTTTTAATCCCTTTAATATAATGATATTTATATTGAAAATAAGTCCATGGGATGTATATATATCAAAAATTAAAATAATTGGTGAATATGCTCTATGTATCAAAGAAATAAAAGTGAGTTGAGAAAACCTTACCATTATTCTCTGATTACACATAAGTTTTTGGAAATCCTATATAGTAGAAATAAATATCTTGAAAAGTAATTTTATAAACTTACTCATGTATCAAACCATTTTCCTATTTTTTTATATTAATTTATTATCAATTTATTAATTAATTATTTCGTATTTCCATTATCAGATGATGTAATTATGATTTTTTGTAAATTCTTCATAATATATATGTCAAAAACTATTATTTGATAATAATTTCATCATTAAATGATTAAAAAATATTATAAAATTATTTTTTTGCAATTATTTGTGAATTCCAATGTTCACTTGACTAATACTATGGGCATGGTTCCGTAGAATGAGATCCATGATGAATTTGTTTCAAGTAATATATTAATAACAATATGTTACTTCAAAATAACCATTAAATTTTATCTCAAACATTCAGAACCCCAATAATGATATATTTTAATTCTTGATATCATATATATTCATAAAATATTTTTTAAAACAATCCATTAAAGGAAGTGATGAAAGTGGAAAACATCATTCCATAGAGACGATAGTCCCCACATACACACCAATGATGTTTTTATTTTCAATATATTGGGAGGGAGGTATAAAATGATTTATGTTTTAAAAATATCAAACATGTTATAAATATAATATTTATTTATTAAATATAATTTTATATCTTTCCGTGTAAGGTAGTTATGAAAAATAAAAATCTTCATCTATATAGGCGGTAGTCCGCATGTATGCAAGGACAATGTTTTCATTCTTATAATAATTAGGGATAAAGGTAGATGAATATTATTACATCAATATAACAACATTTAAATATAATAATTATAAATAATTTCTTTTTTTAATATGGTATAATATAAATTTAGGTATAGGAATAATTCTTAAATAAATAGATATAAAAAGGAGTGATTTGAGAATTTTTATCTTACTCCTTGGAATAACTACTTTGAAACTAGGATCAATCCTTTGAGGAGTTATAATTTTAGAAGATTAGAACAACTAATATGTGTTCATTAGTGTTGGAGAGATATTTAGGTAGATTATGGTAAAAATTAGTGTCTTTTGGTGTGAGTGGTAGTAGGGTGGTAAAAGTATCCTTTTTCTAAGCAAGGGGAGTAACATTTTGCTACTAATAGGTGTACTATTCAAGGCAATTGACACAAAAAGTAGGAAATAATGGAGTGTATTAGTGTTTTGGCTGATATAAAATTTTAAAAAATGTTTCGAGATAATATTTTATAATTTATAAGCAGTTTCTCCTAAGTTTTACATTTTACACAAATTTAGTTTTTCAAGTATAAATCTATTTTCCCATGGTATCTAATTTCTATAAATAAAAATATATTTAATAATATTTTTTTTGGTATTATTATTCCAAATATTATAATCATTTAAACCGATTAAATTTCTGAATGTGATAAAAATTATTTCTAAAATTGTATGTGTTTAACATATAAAAATATTTTTTTAAAAAATATTACTTATGTTGTAAAATACTAAACCGAGGTTTTGAAATTATGAATACCAATTTTAAATGTATAATTTTCCATATAAAATATATAATTGTTCAATGAAATTTTTTCAGGAATTTTATGTTTTACTTATACCCCAATGATGTCATAAATGTCATAGAATTTGTAAAAACAGTATTTTTGACTATTGACTAAAAAAAGAAATATTTTAAGAAAAATACCAAAACATTCATCCTAAGATAGTTTTGTTTCATTAAATGGAAAAATGAAGTTCATTTTTTAAAACATAAATTAAAATATTTAGAAATTTTAGTTTTAAATGTAAATATAAAATATAATGGAAAAATGTTTTTATAGGAAAATGAATTTTTAAATATTCATTATTCATTATTCTTAATTCCGATAAATAAATAAATAATTTATTTTTAATATATTTTTCATATAAAAAATATTTTATAATAATTAGACCATATTTTATTTAGTTCTTTAGAAAAAATACATTTTGTATTAGAAAGTAATTTAAATTAAAATATATTTTTAATTATAAAATGATCTTATTAGTTATTTTAAGATAAAAATTCAATTGTACCAATTCAATTTTATTAAAACTTACCTTTATTTTTTACATATATTTCATAATATGATTACATCAATCTATATAATCAAATTGAATGACTACATTATAAATTTTATATTTATCATAATAAAATGTGTCGCTGTTCATTTCGGTTCAGTGTTGTGTATGAGATAACATATTAAACATAATATTCCTTTAAATGATACCATATAAAAAAATTTAGGTCTATAAATTCTACCCCCATTTAATAAATTATATCCACATTATTTTAACTTCTCTCACTAATGAAAATAGATGAATGTATTCTTAGTATAATAATAACATTTTTTTTCCAAAATCTAATATTTTTTTTTGATTTTTAGAATATCAAATTTTAATAGGTTAGTTTGGAACCCAAAAAATAGAATAAATTTTAACCAAACAACAAAAAAAATTCAATTATCAAAATTAATCTTTCATAATCAAATAAAATATACAACTGTTTTCTATTTTCTAAATTTAAGCCACCATCATGATGAACTGACATGCATGAAAATCTATGCCTTGGTCTCGATGATACCATCAATGAATGATTTCATTATTCTTGGTAAGATAACATTGACCAAGAACCATATCAATCCGAGAAAATGATTTTTTGGAAATAAACATCACCGTTAAACCCACCAATAAAAAAGAATCATCATTGTCATCTACCATCACCGATCACTGTCCCAAAGAGACTCTAAAAACCCACTAAACAAGATAAAATAAACCACTTAACTCTAGCATGGAAAATTATTGCACCGAGTCACCATCCATGAACCATAATCATAAGAAAGACATACCTATAGGGGAAAAAATTTCATCAGTTCAACACTAATACTATATCAGAGGATCCATTGATCATCCAATGAGGAGTGATGTGTGTCATGTTTCAAGAGGAGTCTCAAAACATTGACATAATGCGCACTTATAACATCAATATCTTGATGTCTCTATCATCAATGTGGATGCATTAATATTGGGAATGAAACACATAAATACAATAACCCGTGTAATGGTAGTCATTACATAAGTCCTTGTTTATTCCCTTGGAGGTCACTCATACATATTATCCTTGATATCCCTCGGGTTAAGGAATGTGTTTTTTAATGAATAAACTCATTGTATTTGAGGTGTTAAAGTGTGACTGATATATTTTTTGAGAGAATTATACCTTCCATTTAATTGGATGACCTCTTCATCTATTTTTTAAAATTAGTTCTTTATGGTCAATCATTATATACATGAAAAATTTTCTTGTTCCTTTGGGAAATTACCTTTGTTTATTCTTATCACATTCTTAAAATTTAAGAAGTTAAATATATTTTTCCTCTATAGTATTTATTTGTTGAAAATCCATGAAAATATATTTTTCTCTTATATAATGTGTTTTGAAATTTAACTAGGTAAAAATGGTCAATCATAATTCTATATAGCTTGTTAGGAATAAACATAGGATTTTTCACTTCATTTTCTATCTCATTATATTTTCCATTAGGATTATAACCACATTATGAATCATATCAATTTTTATCTTGGTTCCTCTAAGATTCCATCATTAAATTATATAAAATAATATTGAGGTGTAAGAAAGATAATAATTTATTAAAATGAAATTAAAAACATACATGAATTAATTCATAAAGACATGCATATACTAACTTATGGATCTCTATGTTTCAGTCTTGGTTATATGTGATCATTTATTACTAGGTTATCTAACCTAACTAATTATATCATGTATTCATAAATTACATTTATATCATTCATAATTATTTATAAAGTCATGTAAATCAACCCAAGAATATCCCCAGGGAGCGTCAAACCAGGTCTATAGTTAGGAACACTTATTGTGAACTATGTGAAGATTGAGTTAATATATAACCAAATTTTTTCAGTTTTATTTCTCTTAGGTGAATCTATGATAGCTTCTCCATCCACATGTTTGTTTCCAGAGAGAGATGAAAGTAACATGGAACTAAATAATATACAATTTAAAAATAATTTATTATGTTATTATATTATAATATTTATCCCATGGGTTTTCAATAAAGCTATCTTATCCTAATCCTCAAAAGATATGTAAACCATTCTTTGATACCAACTGAAGAGACCTAGATCCAAATGTATGGGTAAAATACTAAAAAATAAAATATACAACTTTATTTGATTCTGGGTTTGAAAAATCAAGATAAACATTCATATATACCATAAACTTGTAGTAATATACATGGACATGACATCAATTTAGATGAATATTCTTCATATTACCAATATTAATATCTGAGGAGCATTATAGCTTAATGTATTTTTAAGCATGAAACAAATAATCTGACATGGTAAAATATCTTCACTGTTAATTGATATTATATTCTCCAATAGTACTTCTACTTTAATCCTTTCTTCATAACTTGGATAAATTAAAGATAAGAATGAGGTGATCTCGAATGCACAATAATGTTAAATAAAGGCATCACACAATTATAACATGAGTATAAGTGTATTGGAACATGATTATATCATTTTAATATCACACTCGGGATATCAAAGGTCATCATTTGGGAAATGGAATAAAGATTGGTAGTTTAGAAGACATGAATCATAAGGAATCAAGAGAATAAGCCATTAAAGAATTACATAGGAATAAGACTTAAAAATTGTGGCATTAGCAAATAAAATCTTATGTCAAGCTTACCTAATATAGATATTAATAATATGTTAGTCTTGGGATATTAACCTGTGTACCTTCTTCATTCATGGGTTTCCCTTTAACGTAGCATCTTATTTTGGGCCTAGGATGCCCTCCCGTGTACCCTCTTGTTTTGGGTTTGGTATTCCCTCTCATGTACCATATTTTTTCGAGCTTAATATTCACTCTTGTTTCGAGCTTTATATTCCCTCCCTTGTACTCTCTTTTTATGATCTTAAGATTCCCTCTTTTTTCTAGTTTACTATGCCCTTCTGCGTACCCTCTTTTTTAAAGCTTAAGATTCCTTCTTTATTCAGGCTTGGGAAGAACTCCCATATACCTTATTGGGATCGTAAAACATTTATCATTACCAAATTAATTGGGGATAGATATATGTTTCGCCTATCCCATAATAAAATCATACATCAATGTGACAAAATATAATAAAACACTCATCATTTCATGACCCATATAAAGAGATGGGTTTCATAAACATCATATCATTGCCCATTAAATGAAATAGATGTCATAAAAATTTATTTATATCATAACATAGGGAACATATATAGGCTTCATTATCATTTCATCCAAGATTAAACTGTAAAATGAACAAGGTTTTATAAGAATTTATCATGGTTTAACCTGTTGAAGAGAAACAAGTTTCATAAGCATATATACAATGAATGAGGAATGTGTTTCATAAACATATAAACCATGAAATAAAAAATGTTTTTTAATAATCACAATTCCCTAAAAACATAAAATATTTAGTGAATGAATAGTAATGCAACATTTGGATCATTTCCCATAAGGGCATGAGTAACATCAAGGGATGCCGTCTTAAATGGGAAATAATTTTTAAATATCCCTTCAAAACATTTCTTATAAAAAATATCCTTTCTTTATTGGAAAAATATTTTCTAAAAAAGAAAACCATTAGAAAACCATTTACATTTAAAAGTATTTGAAAACCTATGAAAAATTATTGAAATCATTTTGAAAACCATTTTCATTGAATATATATGAAATATTCTTGAAAATATTTTGAAAACTATTTCCCTTGAAAACATACAAAAGAGTCTTCAAAATACATTGAAAACTATTTTCCTTGGAAATAATTTTAATACATATAAAAGTATCATTTATATCATTGAAATAGTTTTATTTTAAAACATCCTTTGGAAAACATATGATGTAATCTTTTGAAATAATTTAAAACATTTTTAATATAAAAAAATCTTGAAAACACTTTTTATTTTATAACCACATTGAGATCAAAAAATTTCCCGAATACTAAAGAAACATTTTATTTAAAAAAATAACCATGTAAACTTACAAAGGAATAATCAATTAAATTATCGTCTTGATGGTGGGTTGGTCCATTCAAACCGAAAATTCATTTTTCATGTTATAATTTTAGAAAAATCCCATGATCAGAAGATGAAAAGAAGATTCCTTTTAAAAAACTATTTTGTAAAAAGTCTAATACATGTGTAATATTTTCCTTTAAAGTACATAGGATATTTAGAAAACATTTTCAATACCTTTTTTTATAAAACAAGTTTTTTAAAGAATGCTGATTTTTGACCGAAAGGAGAAATAAAGCCAAATTTTCATAAATTTTTATCTTAATTATCTTAAGTAACAATGTGTAGAAAAAATGTTACCATTACATGTATATAACATGAATATACGAAGGTTAATAAAATTAATGGGATTTATTGAGATATGAATCATAATATTTCATCAATGGGTGAATAATCATAAACAATATGGATAAACGATGAAGTTGAATCTATAAACCCTTACCATTTTGGTAATATTAAAACATAATACTATGGGGTGTAGGTACTGCAATAGTACTGTAGGAGTGTCGACACTATAGCAACAATATGCACTGTAGTAGTAGTATGGCACTATTGCGACAGCAGGTACCGTAGCATTACTATTTACAAAATAGGCCTTTGGACAAAAATTTGGGCCTATGGGCCATGCAATGGGATAAATTCACACTGGGCCTTTGAGCTATGTAATGGGTCTTCATATACCTAGTTTAAAGCGGTATTTTGTTTTCTTTTATAATAAATGTGGCTTCAGCACCAAATTTTTTAAAAAATAAAATTAAAATAATCTTAAACTATAATAAAAATAAAGATTTTCATCATATAACATTTAAAGAGAAAGTATATACACCTCATACAAAAATATATGCACATAAAATAACATGTGTCTCAAAGAAGGAAAATTGAGAAAAAATTACATTACCGATTTGGTATCTTTTGAAAAATATCCCCTATAAAATAAGGATCATTAAATGGATATGTAACAATAAATAAATTTAATTATAGGAATAATATAATAAATTCATGTTCAGTTAACACAAAACAAATAATAAATAGGTGGTAAACATATCATGCATCTTACAGAAAATAAATGTGGAACGAGAAAAACCATACTACTTGAGTAACCATAGAAACATGACCCTAATAAGAGAGTAAAATAATTTAAATATTTTTATATCATTAAATAAAGTAAATTAATTATATAGAAAGTACTTTTATAGTATATATTCTACAAATAATAAGAGAGTGAAGAATATTTCAAGTATCATACAGAAAAAACAAGTGAGATGAACGTTGTTTTCATTTTATTTCCATATTTATTTGAATATATATATATATATATATTATAATAAAAATTTAATTATTATATAAAATATATCATATATGTTCATTAAATGAATCCATAATACATTCCATGTAAGGTGTAGAATAATCACATCGCTTTGAGGAGGGAGAAGTCCACACTTCTCCAAACAAAATTAGGGCACTTAAAAAAATGGAATGACTAAAAGTATGTGTTATATAATAATTAAATAAGAATAAATACATAACAAATATTATATATAACATGTAGAAATATATTTTCGTTTATAATTACCAGCCATTAGAGGTGGTAATTGAAACATAAACAACATCATTTTTTGTGGAGGTAGTTCACCGTACACAAGAATAGAAAGTTCGTTACCCACTAGATTGGTGTTTGAGAAAGTGAAGGTTGAAACCTAAGAATAAAATCATATAAATATATTGAGGATAAGGTTAAGGTTATATAATAATTTAATAATAATAATTGAGGTGGTGGATATTTAAAATAAAATTAAAGAGCTTGAGGAAGGATGTTACATCTTATTCGAGTAACTCTTTTTGGTTTGCATCAAAGGAATTCCTTGTATAGATTTATTCCCAAGGTGAGGATTCTAGATTTATGGGAGGGATTTTTAGGTTCTGTTATTTTAGATATTTTTCTATCTAATGTGTCTGGAGAGGTGTGAGGAAGTGGGAGAGGTGGTGGCCTTTTATAGGGGAGGGAGGGGACATACTTGGCATTTTTCAAAACGAGTCAGGTGTACCCATGTTTTTAATTAACGAAAGTCATAAACGACAAAAATAAATCAATAATGGAATCTTTATAGGCAATATATTTCCATAAAATGGGTGTTTTAAAGGTGGATAGGTCATTTTGTCCCATAATCTGAAAAATTAGTCCCATATTAAGATTAATTTTTCCTATATCACAGTCATTAATTTTAATAACATTCTTTAATATTTTTGACCAAAAATTAAGTTTATATTATTATAATAAAAAATAATATTAATTAAAACCATGTATTTTTATTTTGAAAAATTCAACTAATAGAATAATCACAATTTAGTTTAATACAAATCTCACAGACATGGTGAGAAAACATGTTTTTAAATCGAGAATGTTCAAGACTTTTTTATGATTTTACATCTAAATTCAATATAAAAATGATTCTAATGAACTAATTGGATTAATATATGTATAATTGATCTACTTTATCATTAATTAAAATGTAAAATACAATTCTAGTATCTAAATAAATTTTATTAAAAAGTAGTTTTGAATTAAAATTTAGTATTTTTCACTATTCATCCAAAAAATGATGTTTCTCAGAAAAATCCCAAAAATTCACGTTATAAAAATATTTAGATTTTGAATTAAAAAATGATATTTATTTTATAAAATTAAATTTCTAGAAGTTTCTAAAAGTTATATTATTATTTTTTTCAAGAGGATATAAAATGTATTTCTTTTAAGAAAATAATATTTTGAAACATATAAAGACTTTACGAAAAGAATTATATATTGCATTAACAATATGTTTTATTTATGTTAAACCATTATAAAGAGAATTTTAAAAATTAGTTATTTCCATTAACATTACTATGTTTATCAGATATATTATAATTATCCCATTTAAATAATAATAACTACAAAATGATGTCTTGTAGAAACTCAATGGTCTATGTAACACCAGCCAAGTAAGTGTTGTGTATAACAAAAAATAATCCAAGTATTTTTGTAGTATACCCAAACCAATAAATATTTTGTTAATATAAAAAAAACTCTATTAATTATTTTATGAAATGAAAAATATCTATAATATTAAATTAATTCGAAAAATATATTTCACAAAATCTTTGGGTGTTACATTATACCACCTTTAATATGAATTTCACCCTCAAAATTCATCTAGGTATCAAATGTTTAATAGTTTAAAGTTACATTAATAGAAACAAAACTTATAAAAATTAATACTAAAACATCATTTTGAAAAGGAAATTTTAAAAAATAACGGTTAATTATAGTGACAAATAACTAGGATTACACATAGAAGGGAATATGTGGAAATCAAAACATCAAATTGATGTAAAAACGGTAAATTTCTTTAGAGAGTTGTTGAGATCATCAATAAAATAAGTTAATGATCAATGGAATTTTGAGGTCCACAAATTCATAAACCTATGTTGATTTAAAAGTCCACTGTTTCAACAACAATTATGGTATTATTATAACATTTTATTTATAGATTTTTACCAAAAGTTGAATAATTTTCATAAAAATATATACCAACATATTTTTAGGATAAACCCACACTTTGTTGTTCCCTGATCCACTTCACCACTTTCTCCTTAACAGAAGGTGAATTTTTCATTACTAAAGCACTAATAGATCATGAGATCTATAACATTCCATCCCATTTGTATTTAGTTATCATTAAAACATGTTTTTAGAACTATTTATCCAATATTTATAAATCCTCATGTGATGATATAATACATTAATCTCCCAAACATCATTCAAAGTGTAACATAATATTTCTATAAATGTTTAACCTTATAACCATTCTGAAAGATTAAAATTCATCTCTTTTAAAATAATATTATGAAATGAACTTAAAATTTATCCCCCATATAATATAGAGTATTTATTGGTTTTCCCATTCAAAAAATATGAATACCCTTAGAATATATTTTATTAAAACATTGTAATAACCTAAATTACCATAAATCGTATTAGAAGTCATCCATGATTACATATTCCATATATTAAATGATATATTCTACAAGTAAAATAAGTTTTAATCTTCAACTATGATGATATAGACTAAATTTTCAACAAATCCGTAATTTTTATGAATGCCATTGATACTATCCAATTTAATTTATCCAAAACAGTCATCTCTTTATCCAAGACAAACAAAATTTTCTCTACATCTTGAAAAAATTAAGGGATACCTTCCCTTAATAAAATATAACCTTTAAATTGAATCAATTTCTACATCTCCATTGCCATTAAAAATATCCTATTAAATCCTTAATAAAAAATTATAATGAAAGTACATATAAATTTCATGATTTATATAATATAATCATTGAATTCTAAAATATAAATACTTCATTCATCCAACTTTTCTTAAACTATTACTCAAGCTTCATCAACTTATTCCTTAGTAAATATTTATTATAATATGATATATGACCATATATTGAGTTTTCTCAACCTTAGTCTAATCATGATTCAATTTTTAATGTAAAGAATACTGGAAGAACATCACATACCTTTCACATTTCGTTTCGAGTATCTTTATCTTCAGAATTATAACCAATACTCGTACCAACATCTTAATTATCTTTATGAGATTTCCACATGAGAAATCAATTTTAATAGTGCCCATACTTTCCATACCTGAAACATTCAATCTTAAAAATTGTCCTTCTAGTTCTCACCATTGATTAAAACTAGAACACATTGGGTGAGAAACACATATCATAGAAGAAAACCACATTATCAGGATAAATTACTTATAGAATGTCTAAATTTTTACACATAATTTCTAATCGATTACACCTTAGGTTTATCTCAGGTTTTTCATATTTATATTCAAGTTAAATTCTTCATTATGGTTCATAAAGAGTTTGTGAATTCCCAAAGCATATCCCCTGGGTGTGTAAGACCAGGTGTGCAGCATAGTACATCATTTTGTACCATGTTACACTCATGTTAGGAACAATGCACATTGTTAATGTTGTTTCCCCTAGGCACATCTGAGACAGAGGGACATTTATTTGTAGTATCTAGTTAGGGAAGCAATTCTAGGAAACCACTCACTATATCCATTACCAAAATTCCAGGACATTTTCCTAAACATCAATGTATCCTTGGATACACCCCTAGATATATCCTTATAAATATGCCAAGGTATCTCACTAATGTTTTCTCTTCCTAGTTTCCAAAAGGGTGACTAAAATGGTTTCTTTGATACCATATATAACAACCTAGGATTAAAATACATGGATATCACATTAATTTAGATGAATATTAAGCATATTAAAAAAGTGCATTCCTAAGGAACCTAATAATTTAGTGTGTTTGGAAACATGGAACAAAATCTTCAATCACGGTGACTGATCTTAAATGTTTCCCACAAAGATAACCCATTGTATTACTTCTACTTGAAATCTTTCTTCATAACCAAGGGAAATGAAAAAAAGGTTGAGCTCAAATCGTCAATAATGGTAAATAAATGAACCAGATAAGAATAACATGAATATAGGGGTATGATAATAAGATTAAATTATTTATAAATCGTACCTTGTATATAAAAGATAATAATAAAAAGACATAGCATAAATATTAGTAGTTCATAATTCCTAAATCATAATAAAATCAAGAGTGTAAGACATGAAAGGATAACATAGGTATAAGACATGGAACTTGTGGCCTAAATTTAAGAATTGAAGATAATACATCAAGGTTACCTACGAAGACCTTCATAACATGTTAATATTGGGATAATAACCCTTGTACATGCTTCGAGTGTGGGATTACATCCCATGTAACCTTTTATTTCATTTATTGGATGTCCCCCCTTGTACCCTCCAATTTCAGGATTTGGAATTCCATTTCATGTACCCTCTTTTTTCAGGATTAATATGCCCTCCTGTTTTAGTATTGAGATGATCTCTTGTGTACCCTCTTGGTTCAGCCTTAATGTACCCTATTATTTTCGGATTACAATGCCCTCCTATATACCCCATTGTTTTAGGCCGAAAATATGATATTGTTTCTGGCGTGGGATACCCTATTTTGTACACTATTCATATCATAAAACATTTATCATCACCCAATTAATTTGCAGAGATATAGGTCCTATACGTCACATAATAAAATCATATATACAACTACCATAGTATAATAAAACTTCCATCATATCACGGCCTATAAAAAGACACAGGTTTCATAAAAATCATATAATAACCAATGAGATGAAATTGGTATCATAAACATTTATTCGTATAATGACCTATGGAAAATATATAGGTTTAATGAAATTTTAATCCTATAATAACCCATGAAAGGAAGAAGGTTTCATAATCAATTATCATAATATAACCCATTGAAGAGAAATGGGTGTCATAAGCATATATCCCATAGAATAGGAATGAATTTGATAAATATATAACCTATGAAATAGAAATGGGTTTTCCTAAACATCATTCTATAAAAACATAAACAATTTAGAGAAAAAATATGAATGGATCTAGTATATCACTTCCTAGAAGGGCATGAGTAACATTAATAGATGTCATTTTAGATCGAAAATATTTTTTTAGTTATACTAAAAACATTTTTTTGCATAAAATATCATTTCTTAATTTTAAAGGGTTTTTTTTAAAAAATAAAAATATTAAAAAAAACAATTCATTGATAATACTTTGAAAACATATAATGAAGTTTTTAAATCATAATTAAAAACTTTTTCCTTGAAAACTTATATAATAATATTGAAAACAGTTTCAAATATTTTTCCATTAAATCTTATAAAGGAATCATGAAAACATTTTGAAAACTATTTTCCTTGAAATTAATTTGAAAAAAAATAAAAGGATTATTGAGATTATTGACATCACATTCATTGAAAACAAAATTTTAAAAACATATAAAGTAATCTTTTGAAATCATTTAAAACAATTTTTAACATATAACATTTTTTGAAAACAATATATCTTTCAAAACCACATTAAAATAAAAAAATTAATAGAATATTAGGGAAAAAGTTTCTTTAAAAAAATATCTTTATAAACATATATTGTAATCATCAAGGAAATGACTATCATGATGATGGGTAAGTCTATACATGCTGAACATTCCATTTTCACCTTAAATTTCAGAAAAGTTCCTTGATTGAAAAATGAAAATAAGAATCATTTTAAAAACTATTTTTTAAAAAATTTCATAAATGTGTAAAAATTTCATTTAAAAATCATAGGATAATTTTAAAAAAAATTTGAAAACATTTTTAGAAAACACTGCTTTATAAAGGCACAAATTTCCGTCTAAAGGGGAAAATAATGTCAGATTTTACTAAAAAATATTTTTTGAATTATCATTTATATAAAGGGAAGAAAAATTGTAAAATTAATAGGATATAACATTTATAATTTTTTTAATAAAATTCAAGGGATTTCATGATAGTAGGATCATAATATTTCATCAATGGATGCATAATCATAATCAATATCAATAAACGATGATATTGAAGCTATAAACCCTTAAAACTTTTGTAAATTTAAAACATATTACCATGGAAAATAATAACATTACATGAATCATAACATATCATGAAAATAAGAATATTTATGATATAAATTTTAAAAACGAAGTATATATACCTCAAATAAAATATATTTGCATAACTTGGCTCATGTCTCCAAGAATGGAAATTGAGACAAAATTACATTACTTATTTGGTATCATTTAGAACATAACCCCCATGAATAGGGATAATAAAATGGATATATAAATACCCATAAATTTAATTATATTAATCATATAATACATCCACGGTTAGTAAATAACACACATATAAGAAATAGTTGGTAAACACAGCTTGTGTCTCATTGAAAATGAATGTCGGACGAGAAAAGCCTCACTACATGAGTAACCTTAGAATCATGATGACCACGAGTGAGTAATATAATTTGAAAAATTTTATCATTAAATAAATAAAATTAATTGTATCAAATTTACCAATGTAGTATATACATGATAAAAAATAATTGAGTGGTGAATACAACCTGCATCTCATGGAAATAACAAGTGAGATGAAATCCACATACCTTAAATTTTGAAATTCTTCGTACAGGTTAAAACATCATGTATAATAAATATAAATTTATTATAAATGTGAAATATAATATTATTTTATTATCCAATTCCATATATTATTTTTCATGACTTTATATTACTTGTCTATTAATAACTCAATGTGAAGGTTACGTTTCGTGTAATATTAACTTTATTTTTCATATATGTTTTGACTAGTTATTATAGATCCTATTTTGTAAATATTTATTTACGTACATAAAGAATGTAAAAAATGGTATATATATAATATATTTTAATTATATATTTATTTATAATATTCTATATAGGATATACGTATGAAATGAAATACACTATTAATGGAGACGGTAGTCCGTATATACACATGAATATTATTTTTGTTTTATTGTCGCATTGAAAAAAATTAAATGACATATATATAAATATATATTAATTCTATTAGAATTATTATTTCCAAAATAACAAATATGTTCACTAATTCTATACTTAACATATTCCATGTAAGGTGGGGACAAATCACCTTGCATTGAGGAGGCGGTAGTCAATACTTCCCCAAATGAAATTATCGTACTTTCATTAGATGGAAATCAGAAAGGTACGTGTTATATAATAGTTAAATAATCACAAATAGATCTAAAATATTATATATAACATATAAAAATAATTTTTTGATCATAATCACTAACCATTGGAGGTGGTAATGGAAAAATGAACAACATCATTTCTTGAGGTGGTAGTTCACCGTACACAAGAACGGTAAGTACATTAACCATTATATAGAAATATGTGTAAGTTAAGGTTTAAAAATTAGAATAAAAAATATCATTATATTTAGGATATTTTTTTATTATATAATATCTAAATAGTAATAAATGCGGTGGTGGATAGTGAAAATAAAACTAAAGAGCTTGATAAAGGATGTTATCTCTTATTCAGGTAACTCATATTGGTTTGCATCAAAGGGATTCATTAGATGACGTTATTTCCTAGGTGAGGATTCTTGGTTGAGGGTAGTTATTTTTGGGAGCTATTTGGTTGATATTAGTCTATCCAGGGTGTCCTGAGATGTGTGAGTAAGTTGTATATGTGGTACCCTTCAATAAGGGATGGAGGGGACAGACATGGCATTTTTTTAAAACAAGTTTGGTGTACCCATGCTATTATCTAACAAAAGTCATAAAAATAATAATTTAAGATTTAGGGGTGAAACATAGACATAAAGGTTTTTTGGACAATATTTGAGGTCATTTGGGCTCTTAAGTTTAATGTTTGGCCCCATATTACGCTTCATTTTACCGTAATCGCTGTAATTAATTTTAATCACTTCCACTAATATTTTTGGTCAAAAATATAGTTAATATTATTAGACATTAAAAATCATATTGATTATAATACTATATTTTAATTTTTCCAAATTCAATTCATTCAAGAATTAAAATTATGTTTAATGTTAATCCCACAGACGCAGTGAAAAAGTGTGTTTTAAAAGTGATATTGTTCAAATGTTTATTATGCTTTTTTATCTAAATTAAATATAAAAATAATTGAAATGACCTAAATCAGATTAATATGTGTATAATAGATCTATTTAAACATTCCATCCATCTTAAAATAAAATTAATCTATATAAATAAATTAGATGAAAAAATAGTACAGAATTAAAATTCACTTTTTTCACTATTCATCAAAAAACGATGTTTCTCTGAAAAATACCAAAATTTATACTAAGAAAATATTTGCAATATTAATTAAAAAATGATTTTTTATCAAATTAAATTTATAAAATTCTCTAAAACTAATTTTATTTTTTTCATATAAGGACATGAAAAGTAGTGCTTTTAAGATAATAATACTTTTCAACATATAAATCATTTACCAAAAAAACTATATATTTCTTTATCAATATATTTTATTTACATGAAACCATTACAAATAAAATTTAAAAGTAGTTATTTTTCTGGATAATTTATAATTACAACATTTAAACCATTATAAAAGTAAAATTATTTTTTTGTAGAAACACGGTGTGTTCACAAAAAAAGATATTTATTTTATATTAAAGAAAATATATTCAGTGTTTTAGGAAATGAAAAATTTCCAAAATATTAAATTAATTTGGGAAAAATATTTCACAAATTGTTTGGGTTTCATAATATATCTCACATTTTTTAAACATTATATATCTCAAAAATCTCAAAAAATAACGAGGAATACAAAAGTTTATACCTTTTGAGAGTAGATAAAAAACCATATTTATGAACAAAATGTATCACATACAAAAACATTTTGGACCCATACAAACCTTATTTACTTATCATACTTAATGACTTTATTCATAACCTAGGAAATAGAGGCACACGATTATGGAAAAATCATAAAAATCAAAAAACCATTAACTTTTTCCACACTCAATACGATGAAAATTATCATATAAAAGATATAGTCCCATATTGGATTAGGTTCACTCCCCAATATTTAAAATAATAGATTATCTGATATATGTCTCTACCCAATGCCATGGACAACTATATAATTCCTGGACCACCCATTACATAATGGACACAATCCCTTAAGATTTTGGTATCAATCCCCATTCTAGTTTATATTATATTTTGAGATATCTATATTTAAAAAATCTATTTTAAGATATATAATTATAGGACCACCCATCTCTATGATTTATTGGCCAAGAACCAACTATGGAATTTATGAGACCCAAACTATCTGGGGACTTTATCAAACCAAAACAGTCATAGGTATTTATCAGTCCCAAACCATTATATGTTTTTATCAGATCCAAACTATCTTAGGTATTTAGCATAAAAAACCATATCATAATGACATTCATATATAATTTTCCACAAGATCGTACAAGAATTTATTATTTCATCTCATATTAGTTAACCTATGCAAAAGAAATGTGTTTTATGAAAAAATATATAAAATATCATCATCATAATTTATCTAATGATTTATGGTTGATTTTATCATAAAAACATATCTCAATCATAATATAAGAAACATAAAATAATTTTAGCAAAGATAAAAAATATTATTTTAATATTAATTGATAAATCATTGTGAAAGAAGAAAAAATATTCTTGTTTTAAAATGAATTAAATATACTTAAAAGTTTTCCATTTTAATTGAAACACATTGATCTTGATAATTTTTTTAAATATTACTCTATAAACAGAAGCATGGTTTACAAAGAAATATTTTATAAAAAAATCATTCTTTAAGAAATGTTCTTTGAGAACGAATAAAATCACTAAATAATTATTTATTAGAAACACATGACTTCAAATTACCTTTTTAAAATCAAGAATAACCATTAAATATAAAAAATTTAATTTTTTATAACATATTGATGTTTTAATTTATTTTAAAAATAATTTAGAATTTAAATAATTAATAAAAATATTTTAAAACTTGTAAATAATGATTTGTAAAGATAAATACTTATAATGGTGAAAGAATTTGTTCACATGGAAAACAATTAAAAGAGATAATTTTTTCAAAAAAACACACGTGGATAGTTTTAAAATATTCCTTTTAAAAACATTTTAAAGAAAACTAAAAATCCTAAAAAATAACCTTAATCAATTATTAAGGAATATATAAAATCATATAATGAATATTAATATAGAACAAAAAAATATGAGACCGAAAAGAATAGGTGGGGTCAGTTTCACTAGAAAGCATCAAATCTGGTAAATTAATTACCAAAGGAAATCAAATTTAGACAGGATATATAAAACCTCATTAATAAACATAGGATAATAAAATTGTTGGGGTTTTTGAGATAAATTTCTCTTTATTTTTTTCTAGATATTAATTCATCTACAACAATCTCAATAAAAATTGTTATTGGATAGAAAACCTTAAAAATTTATCCACATTCAAATAAAGAAACCAATGGAAGATAGAATATAATATGTATTTTTCATACAATCAATTAAATTATTTTTAGATTAAAATTAAATAATTGGTTAGTATATAAACTATAAAAAATAAGTAGTGAATATGGTGTATATCTTAAAGAAATAAAATTGATATGAGAAACCCTTACTTTTTTTTTGAAATTCACACAATCACTTTGACCTAATATATTTAAAAAATAAATCTATTAATAAATAATATAATAATATCATTAAAATATATAACTATTTTTTCTTTTTTGTTGTAATGATTGATTATCCATTAAGTAGTTAGTTGTTAATTTTTATCCAATACTTTAAAAAATATATTCACGATATTTACTAATAATTTATATAACATATATTCAAAAAATATTTTTTAACTATCTATGTTAGATAGTGATGAAAAATGAATAGATCATTATCTAGAGGTTGTAGTCCACATGTACAGATTGATGAAATTTTTATTTTCCATTAAACTAGGGGTTAGGTGTAAAATGGTTTGTCTTTTAATAATTACAAAAGAATATAAATTTTATAATTATTTTTTATATACAGTTTTATAAATTTCAAAATATGAATGTGATGAAGAATAAATCATGTTATTCATGGAGGTCGTAGTTCAGAAGTAGGCATGATTATCGATTTCAATATTTTAATTACAATAGAGGTTGAAAAATAATTATTTTTACATATAAATAAAAAATTTTAAATATAATAATAATAATAATTATGTTTTTATATCATTATGGTATAATAGAATTTTATTTAGAATAAAATACAAAAATTAATATAAATGAATTGGAGTGATTTGGGAATTTTTACCTTACTCTTCAGAATAAATCATTTGAAACATGGATTAAGACTTTAAGGAGTGGTCCTTTGAGGATGAATGGACCATGATAATTTTTCTATGAATGTTTGGAGGTATTTTGGAATAGTCATTTCAAACTATGGTGCTTTTGTGTGGGGAAAATCCGGGTGGGTAATTACTCTTTTTATAAGTTAGGGGAGTAATATTTTGGTAATAAGAGTTGAAATATTCAATGAAAGTGGATCTAAAAATGGGAAATAATAGATATTGGAATATTTGAGGTCAATAAAACCATTCATAATATGTTTGGATATAAATTTTTATAATTAATAGGATTTTATTCTTAGTTTCAAATTTTACCCAAATTTACCATGGAAAATATTTTTTTTAACCCTTTGTAACTTGTTTTTATATATGAAAATAAAAAGAACAATATTAACTAATTTTGGTATTATGATATCAAATATGAAAACCATTTCATAATATTATATTTCTAAAATTGATAAAAAGTGATAATAATATAATAATAGTTTATCATATATAAATATATTTTTTAAAATATTGCTCAGGTTTAAAAATGTTATTCTAAGGTTTCCAAATTAAAATAAAAAATTTGAAATGAATAGTTTTAATAATAAAATATATCATAGTTCAATAAAAAGGTTTCATGAATTTAACATTTACTTTTTCCCTAAGGATCTCATAAAACTCATAGATTCTTATAAAAATGGTATTTTTAACTATTGATTTAATAATCATTCCCTTTAGAAAAAAATTCAACTTAAGATATTATTTTTAATCTAAAATAAAAAATTAGTTCCATTTTTTAAAATTAAAATTCTAAAATTTAGTCATTTACTATTTAAATAGAAATATAAAATATAAGGACAAATTGTTTTTATAGGAAAATGCATTTTTAATTATTGACCATTCTTATTTTTTTTTCATATAAATTTATAAATAAATTATTATTAATATAATATTAATAAAAAGTATATTTTTCTTCATTAAACCATAATATATTTTTTCCTTAAAATCAAAATATATTTCACCAAAATATATGTTTTTTAAATATACCAGTTTAATCATAAAATAATGTTATTAGTTATTTACACTTATGAATTGAGTTTTATCAATGAAATAGATATAAAAATTTACTTTATTTTTATTTATATTTAGATTTTATAATGCAATTACTTCTATTTATAATAGACAATTGGATGAATACATTATAACTGTTATTTTTATCGTAATAAAATGTGTCATGGTTCATTTTGGTTTGGTGTTGCATGAGAAACAACTTATTAAAAATTGAATTTATTAAATGGAAAATAAATACTAAAAAATTGAGGTGTTAAAATTTGAGCTATTAATATCAGGATTTATAGTTCAGTGGAGTGATGATAAGGATAGTCCAATAGTGGGGAGCGTCGTTTCTGTCATGGGTGAATGAAGCTCATTTTAGTAGTTTTGTGAATCTAGTGAGATCGCTATGTGTACAATTGAGATAACATTGATATGATGGGGTAAATATATATAATATTTTATTTGATTCAACAGAAAATACCATATTTGGGACTCCAATGCGGCATCAGATAGAGGTTCAGTATTGGAACATGGATCAAGATGGAATTTTGTGATATATGAATGTGAGTCCGATGAGAGGTGCATTAGTGCTAATGGTGAGAGTAATGTAGGTGTTTTTTTGGTTAAGGATACAATAATGAAATATAATTTATTATTAGTTTTATACATCATTGTGTGTCTGTGTTTGGAAAATCATGTGGTACCTTCAGGGATTAAGGTATCCTAATTGGGTGATATGATGATGTGTTAGTGGGTGAGAATAAGCAATTTCAGGATAGGTTGGATAGAGGAAGGTTGATTATTATTTTTGTGTTGAATATGGTGTGTTGTGGTGGAAACCACATTTAGTGTGTTGGCGGAACACAATAACTAAATTTCTGTTGGATATGGTAGGGAACACCATGATTTAGAATCATTTGTTACAAATAGATTATTATGGTGGTTTGATTAATAATCCTAGAGAGGAATTATGTCAATTTTTTCTTTGGATAGTTTTATGTGATTCATATCCTTTTTATTTTTAGAGACTGTGAAATGTGGTAATCATAATATTTTATAAACAACTAAACTTTGAGTTTTGAGTTGTTTAACATAAGCACATTTGACATCTGGGGATATATAATGAGGAGTATGAAGTTAATTACTGGGTAAGGTTCATTGATAATGATATATGAAGTTCCAAAAAAATACATTGTGTATGAGAAGTGTTATGGTTGGATAACATTAAGGAATGATTAATTTATGTTCATTGATTTCATTTTCATTTTGAATTTATCGATTTAGAAACGAATTTTTTTATTGCAGAGAATCATCATTTAGTGATATTGGAGGGCTATATTGTGATAATGGGATAGTTCATGGATTATTTCATGGTTATGGATGAACCAATATGTGAAGGAAATAGGTCAAGAAATCTCAAGTGAGTTTCACAGTGGGTATATTTTTTTTGGATTTTTTTGTTTAAAAAGAAGCCTCAAATTTGGTCCACCCACAAAAGAGGGATTCACATCATTATTTTTGGAAAAAATAAATAAAATTGTGTGAATATTGTGTATTTTTTGTGAATTTCAGGAGTGATTATTTTTAAAAATCATCCCCTAGTGTCGTACCAAGATGTTGGAGGGACAGTCCACAAAGCCTAGCATTAGGAGGCTATGACACAGTGAAGGGAGTTGGCATATCATAAAGGTAAATCCAATGGATTTTTTGTTCCTCTAAATAAGGGTGTTATATGGAATGAGGAGAGGGATTACCCCATAGAGTGGATACCCTTGAGGGAAGGGTCATTTCAGAGAGGGAGGCTATGGGTTGGCATAAATCCATGATCCATTAGATCAAGCCGTGACCCCTTAGGTAATGCCGTGACCAGCTACCAGGATGGGGTTTCATATTTTAATGGCTAGTTTCATGATGTGATGTCCATCTTTCATTGTGTTTTATAAATTATGGGAAAACAATTTATTTTTTATAGTTGAAACCCCTTTGGTTTTTGGTCTAAGAGTGATGTGGGGAGGTTCATTTTAGTTATACCCCCCTCTCCTTTTTCTTTCGACCCCTTTAATGAGGGGTAATTTTTATTATTTCTATGTTGGATCATTATGAATTCTAATAATTGGTTCCATGTATCCTTAGTATAATTTGATAGAAAATGATTTGGATGTATTTTGGTTTGGATTTAATGGGTATTCCATTAGATCTTTGTGGCATCGAGTAGAGATGATGGTAACTCATGTTGTTATGGATTTTGGCTATTTAAATTGTGGATATTACATTCATTTATCATTGTTTTATTAGAGGTATGGTTCCCAATATATTTATTTTAGGTTTTTACATAATTGGATAGGATTTTTTTGAGTAATTAGGTAATGTATGATAGGGTTTTTATAGGAGTATTGGGAGAATCCCATGAGACATTGGCATATCATTTCTTATGGTTATGAAAAATAGATAACACTCATTGAGTTTTTGGATATTATGATTCTTTGGTTAAAATTATTAAATTAATTATAAATTTTTATAATTAATTATTTTACATGAAATATATTTTCATAGATGCTTGAGGGTTGGTATAAGATTGGATGATTCATGGACATGATTTTCTGAGGATGTACAGAATTTGGTGAGGATGGTAACCCCATGTCTGATGTTTATGGTCCCTTTGAGAAAAAATTGTATACATTTTAATACATGTTTTTATAGGCCTACATATTTTAATGTGAATTCAATTAATAAGGAATGATACCAAAATAACCAATGGTAATGAAATAGTGGGACCTTAAAGCACTTAGAGTTTGAGTAAGTGTTCCTTTGGACTAGGGTATTTTGGAATCCCCCTATGAATTTGTGTCTATATGGATGTGGATTCCAATTAAGGTAATAAATGTTTTGTGATATGTCCTTGGGATAAATATAGGATATGTATTCTGATGTTAGTTTCTTATGGAAGGTTGGATATGCATGAGATGATTTGGTCTTGTGTCAATAGGTGAAATGATTATATATCTCACAGATAAGTATGATCTCTATATTAAAGGTGGAAACAGGTCTTGGGGTGTTCTATGATGGGGATATCCCCTCAATTTCTAGAAGAAGTGTGTCTGGAAGGGTTTTCTTCTTTATGACGGGATTAAGATATTTATATAAGATATGTGAGACCATACCATATTGGGGTGATGATAGTTATTTGGCTGGATTGCAATGAGATTATTGCGGGCATTAATGTTAGTTTTCTTGGGATGGTCCTTATTTAGAGAGATTGGGTTGTAGTGAAGAATAATTTGAGGGACTGGAATGACCACAATGATTCAGGGTTATATAGGGCCTATTGTTTAACAGAACACAATAGGGCATTGGATATGGAATTTTTTCAATGAATGTGGACCAAGATGGGTTCATGCACACTAGTGTATTACTCCATAGATAAAATGATAAAGATGACGAGTTTAGTATTATATTCCCATGCGATCTAGATGATCTTGAGGATATTATCCTATAAGTCCATATAGATAATGACTGTTAGTGTATTCTTTTCCAAGGATCCCACCCTATGATGATCTTATTTTTCGTAAGAAGAGGAAATCTATCAAGATTCACCCCTCATATCGATTGTTTGATGAGATGGATATTTGTTTATCCATGGGTCCCACATAGTGATGGTGTGGGTTATCCCACACAAATTGATAGTAATTATGATGTATTATTGAGATCAAATTTTATAAAAATAGGTGATATAATAGTTATCCAAGGTTATTACCTATTAATAGTGAGGTTTGGATTGTGTGAGTTGATGACTATTAAGATTCCCCCCTCAGACTGTTTATTTTATGTTGATTGTTGAATGTGTAGTGTAGACAGGGGACATAAATTGAGTTGGTATTCTTTGAATAACACTAGAGTATGTTATTGTGATCCCCTCCTATAATCACTTTTTTTTAATTTCTCAAATAGGGACATAACCGTGGGACCAACCTAGTGGCATATGGTTTGACTCATAAAAGATCTAGGACAACATGATTCCATCAAATAAAATATTTTATGTGATGATCTGTGTCCATGGAATCATATCCCAAGTGGAAAATTCACAAGGTGTTGTATGAGACACTATTATGAATTTTTAGGTTTGGGTTAATACATAGTGAGACCCTACCCTGTATCTTCAGGTAATGGTTGCAATGTAGAAAGACACCCTACACGGTATGTTTGGGTATATGTTATTCTATGGTATGAGAACCTACCCAAGAACTTCTGGTTGTGGTTTAGCTATGGTATGGAACCCAATCAAGATTCATCAGGTATGTGTTGTAGTTTTTCACATTAGAAAACTTATTTTTAGGAATTGGATGTAGTAGATTGGGCCAGGTGTCATGGTTTCCTCGTTAACCCATGATGACCCAATACAAATGTTTATTTCTATAATTTACATTCATCATGCATATATATAGATATGCAAGTATATATTATGGAAACTTAGTAATACCCTACTGCTATGTATTTCTTATACCCTTCATAGGGAAATATGTGTATTTATCTACCTTATTACTATTGTAAAAGTTTAGTATAGGTGGTGTAGTGAATTGAGTTAGAGAATCTCGAGAGGTTATTAGAGACTTGGATAGAGGTGATAATTTATAATGGGTTTATATCTTCCAATTTTTTATTTATATATGCAATTGACCATGTGGGCAACTAGTTAAGATATATGTTTGTATAAATGATGATATTTTTTACGTAATCAATGTGTTTATTAATTCAACAAAATATAATTATTTATATGTAAGATTTTGGGATATTATTTTTTTATTTATGGTTATGATATTGGGTGAATAGTCACCCAAACAAACAATTTAGGCCCTCAACATTAGTTGGAATCCTTTGAAGTATGGGGAGGTCCACTTGATTCAATGGTCACTCCAACCAAGATACCATTGAGTTATTTTGGCTAGTGCATCAAAATTAGATACCTATAGAAACAATATACCAAGGGGTCATCTATTCCCAAGATTAAAAAAAATAAAAAATCAAATTTCCTCAAAATTTCATAACTGAAAAAGGTACGAGTCCTTACAATTTATCAACCATAAGGCTTCTCATCCCCGAGATTCATCTAAAATGATTTTTTGAATCCTTGATATAACAATTATAATATGATAACATTACTTATGATTGATTTTAAAGGGTCATCACTACTCTACCACAATTAATAATCCCAACCCACATGTTTAATTTGAAAACACTTAGGCTAATACCACACAAAAATCCATCATCACAAAATGATGTACTAGATGACAGAATATATTTTTAGAACTCAATAATATATTGTAGTGCTCAACGAATCATCTACAAAAAAAATTTATTTCTGAACAATAACGACCAATTATAAAGATGAAACCCATCCCACAACCCAATTCCTCCACCCAATGATGTCATAGAACACATTTGTTCCACCTTTCTTGTTAACAGAAACCCATCCTTCAATAGTCATCAAATACACTAAAGTTTACCATTAATACTGACATATTGCCAAAAATTTCATTGTCCAGGAACAAAATATGGTTTAACTTAGCTCGATCCCAATCGTCCCTATATTAATAACAATACAATATGCAATAGGTATTTAAATTCTTTTTATATCGATCACCTCCGACCTGACATGTGGATCATATTATGTGGACTAGAATGACACTCCACACTATAGGATTTTTCATCACAACATACTTCTTATATAACCATACAAAACAATAATATCTCATCAATATTTCCTCATATGATCCATCCACATCAAAACACAATAACCATGAACCACTAGATATACCTCTACTTTATAGAATAGAAAACATATAAACCATCCATCAGACAATCTAGTGGACACTCGATCATTATCACTGATTAGTGACACACACTAACCAAAATGGGCATCAAACCTCATCCATGAATCTGAAATAATTTCACCATGGCTGACCCCATATGTTAAATCACATTTCCTAAGAAGTCTTAGTGTCATACCACATTCCTCTTGTAGAGGGAACAAAAATCCCCACCATCATCCCAAAATTCCATAACTGAGAAATGAGTACTAAATTCATTATCAACTAATGGATTCAACCACTCAAAATTCACAATTTTTATTTCTATTATATTTCATTAACAACCACCTCTCCATCGAACTAATCAACCTGTCTGTATTAATTGTAGAAAAACATGAAATATTGAAGGAACTGGAATGATCATCATGGAAACGCTATGTTACACCACTATGATTATTCTTCTTAACTCTCCATTGAGAGTTTAAAATATTAAAAATGCACCCACTCTAGAAAAGTTTGACTAGGAATAACCCATAAAAGGTACTTGTAAACAATATATAATGTCTCAGGTGAAATTAAAAACTAGAATTAATTCATAGAAATCTAGATTTCACTCTCAAGTCATTATCCAAATACCTACCAAACCGTAATCTATAAAATTCATAGGTTTCTCTATCCCTAATATCCAAAACCCATTGATATCATAGATCCCGTTTTTTGATCATGTTACCTCATCTCGCTACCTAATTCACCATGCATCACATTTCATTATATTCTCAAAATAAAAAAAAATATCTAATCTGAATCCAAATCAACTCTAGTTTCCCAACTAAAACCATGATCCTATCATATTCTATCCAATTCTATGAGTCTAACCTACCCCACACAAAGCACTCATAGTATTCTCATTTACAACATACCCAAGAAAAAACATAATAAACTGAACACTCAATATCACATTTATAAAGAATTTCTCTAACACCAAATGTATCTGTCCATGCTCCTCTCAAACTAGTAATCACCCGAATATAAATTAATCTGAATAGAAAAAATCCAAAAATTTCCCATTAAGTGAAATGAGGATTAAAAATTGATAGCATGTATTTATTATTATTTAGTATAATATAATTTTGATAATTTCATGGAGGATCTGTCTCATTTAATGGTCATAACAAGTCCCCACTCTCATGAGGAGCACAAGATGGTATGAAAATATTCCTAAAATAATGTTATATAATTGATAATATCCTTTAATGGGACACATATTATGTTTTATGTTAGGTTTATGTACTTAAAATATGATTAGGCTTCATCTCATGAAGCACACACTTGGAAATTTCCAAGATAGAAGATTATGGGGAAAAACTACAAGTTAGAATTCCACATGTTTACATGTCATTGAATATTCAAATCCATGATTGTGTGTATTGGTCATTTTACATGAGGTTTTTATTCATTCATATCATGAGTCATCTAATTTATATATTTCCTAATATAATAAAGAAATTTCTTATATTAAAGTAGGATACATTGGGTGCATCGTGATTGATATTGTATTAAGGGATAAGTCAATATAGGGTTTTAAAACTTTTATTTATGTAATTTGATATCCATGGAAATTTGATTTAAATTTAACCATCAAACTAAATCCATGTGTATATTTAACTAACGAGTTCATTTAAATATTCAAAGAGAGGTAGATTTATAACATAGACTGATGATAGATGTAAGGAACTAGCTTGATTAAGAGACATTAAAGCAAGGGGATTACATTACTCTGTGAGTTTTTATATATTGTTTTGGTCATTGTAACATTATATTCTTTATATATAGGTATATTTATGGGTTACTGGACACTAATATTATATTTATTGAATAACTTCCTAATACAAGTGAGGAAGAGGCTTGGAGGGTCATTCACTTAGCGTATCCATCATTCTATGTTAAATAATATTACTATTTAAAAGTTGGAGAAATGTTATTCTTAAGATTCAGAAATTATATTGATTTATAATTTAATGATCAAATTTATTATATCGCAATTTTTTTATGAGTTTAATATTTATATAAATATTTATTCACAAGATAATGAACAAATATATTTTGGTTTATTTATTATCTGAGGATCAATATATTCCCTAGATGTTGGTTGAGATGAGATAAGTGACCAATAATTAAAATGGAATAAAAAATGGCATTTAAATAAATATTAGTTAATTTATTGATATTTATATTATCTTGGAGACATGAATACTTCAAATAAATAATAATAATGTTATTATTATAATATGTGTGGTTCGATAAGGATTAAGATATTTTAGTTCGAGTATTGGACTAGCTCTAAGGAAGTCCAGTAATACTACATCAGAAGCGGGGTTTAATTTCTACATGTCTATTTTAATAGTGAATTTATCATGGTGTAATGTCAATAGAGGGAAAAACTGCACAGTTGGTGAGACATGTTGATTGGGAGGAACTCATGGGGGTTGGGTGGCTCGATTCTCAATTACGATGGCTAGGAAAGGGGCCCTCGATGGGGTTATTGTAAGTGTAGGTGGTGGGAAAGCTTGATAATGAGCGTAGAGTCCATGAGTGGTGGAAGTGATGGGGTTTAAATCTCAGGTGATGGAAACAATGTCATATTCTGGTCAATAGATGTCTCATATTGGATGGATTTGCTAGTGGAGATACAACAGCTGCAGGTTATTTCCCTAGAAATAGTAGTTTGTCTAGCCTAGGCGATGATAGAGATGATTTTTCAATAAAGGAAAAAATAAGGAAAAAATATTGTAGCCTTAATGTCCACTATTAACGATCCATATGTAGACTCTAGATTAGCTGTATCTATATTTTCAAGGTCTCCATATTGGAGGAATGAGTGGGTATGACATCGGGCATTAGTACGAGGCACCACGATCAGCACGTGGCACTGATAGCTATGAAATAATTGCATGTTTGGATGCTATAGTTAATATATAATATGATATAGAGCATCGTTCCTTGTGATTCTAGGTCTTTGGGACCTATGGGTCATGTATTGGGCTTAAGTTCAACTGGGCTTACGATCTATGAAAGGATACCCCCCAACCTACTTAAAATGGTGAAAAATAAATAAAACATTAAAGGCCTTCAGTCTTGGTAGATAAAGATTAATATATTAGTGAAGGGTCTATGGTGAATAATTAATTCTCTAACACAGCTTTATATATACCAAGTAATATAATTTGAAATGGTGTAGGATTTTTGAAAACCATTTATTGTGCACAAAATTTGTCATCTATATAGAAATCTATCCATAAAGAACTTATATATTGGGTTTTCTATCAATATTAGGTGAATCTCTTACACCTTCCTCCTCTTAATTAGTAATCAGAATATAATAATCAATCCTTCAACTCCAAAGGGTAATTTTGCATTCAATGTTGAGAAATGCAAGATGATCAGTTCCACTACACCAACACTTGAAGTACCATTTAGAACACTTCATGATCATGGAGCACACATGTATTACTACTAGAGAGATTCTAATTTAGATTCTCTTAATGAAAAAAATTATACAATCATAATTGAGGTTCAATCGATCAACAACCAAAGAGAAATACCTAAAGACTCATGTATTTTCATTTTTATTAATTTAATTATAAATTTAAATAAATGTTCCTCACTTAGGTTTCAAGATTATTTCATTATGAATATTCATATATAATCATGAGAACATTTTTCTTCTCCATGTTTTGAAGATTTATTCATTAGATTGAATGAAAAATCTCATTGGGAATGGTCCTCATTAGATATCACTATACCCAAAATATGCAATTTGTAATAGTGAATCCATATTGAAATATAAAATTATTCAATTGATTTTGAGGGATATAACAATTATTGTTTTAGTTTTTTCATTTCTATTATCATTAACAATAGATAATATTGAGGTAAAAGATTCATTAACAATATTATGACCAAGAATAGGAAAAAATACGTAAAATAGACATTAGGAGCCCATCTCAAGGATCCAAAGGTTCCATAAAGACAATATGGGATTACAAGATGTGTAACTTGAAAGCACACATAGTGTATCTATGTTAACAACACTAGGATGATCCTTGCTAATCATAATGAGTCATGTTCTTATAGAACACATTGATATTATATGATTAATATTTACTGGTCCAGGGTGAAACATGTTTTACCATGTAATACATGATGTAAAAAACTTATACACTCGATAATTCCCATAATAAATCGAAGTTGTGTGATTAATTAATGCAGTGCGTAACAAGTACACATGCCATATGTTTAATGAAAGATGACCAACACATATATAGCTATATTAAATGTTTTTTATCTGTTATACACATCATGTCACATGGTAGTATCCTATTGGGATTATAAATAGAGTCCCTAGGCATGTAATGAAATACTATCAGAAGGGATTTAGACATAGTGTGACTTGCCTACATGTCATGTAACTCATACCCATTTATATAGAGTACATGCCAAGACAGTTTGTAAACTACATCAAATAAATTAAGTGGAATAAAATTAATTCTGGAATTATAAATGATCCAAAAATGTATTGTTTTTATACACATTGTATAAAATTTTTTATAACTAATAAATACGTAACTAATTATAAATTTTTTGGAAGTAAACACATTATTCTATTTCTACAAACCAAGTATGTTACATGATCATTCATTGTTGTAAACTTCAAATAGGTTATATGGATTTTAAAAAATTTTGTAACTACATGAACTCTTCTGTATGCTATTTCAGATGGGAACAAGTTGTGTTGACCCTCAGTACATAAAATTGTCTATATTAATTTTAATTAAAATTATTTTATTTAATTTAATTAAATTTTAATTGATTATTTATCTTATTTATATTGAGGAAAACTTTTATTAATAATTATGATAAAAATACATTAATTAGTATGACTATAAGTTAATAACTCGAGATTAATTTATCTTAATTAATCAGGTGATTAAAATGTATCCAATATTTTTTTACTGTAATGTTGTTTCATGTATGTGACTGATCAAGTTATTTGACCGATCAATGTATTTTTTCTACATATTTTTAATTTAAATTCATTTATTTGGGTTTTTTATTGAAATAATTTTTTATACTAAATATGATAGCCTATGAGTCTTACCTTCACATTTATTGTGTTGGATTTGTGATTCCATGGTTTATTTTATAGATGGTATATTTATAAATGATTTATCGACACATGTTTAATTAATTATGTAAAATATACATAATCTTAAAAAGTTTTGTAAAAGGATAAAATAGTAATTTTTACACAAAATAAAAAACTATCTCGTTGAAATAATAAGTTAAAATAAAAAATCAATTATATGAGTTAAGATAGACCTATAATTAATGTGTAGGTTTATTTTTTTGAGGAACTTTTAATTATCTAGAAGTTTGAACAATGATGGTATATTGAATTAACCAAAGTTGTATGTATTTACCAAATTTTATTTGTTCAATAAATATTTAGAGGCATGTTTTGAGGAAATCCATGTCATGGTTTTAGGATTGGTGTGTCTACTCTACAAATCAAGGAGTATCAAGAAAATCATTGACAAAACCACCCACATAAATACCTTTTTATAAATTTTATGTATTCTCTCTAGGTTATGAGAATGGAAATATAGATCATTTCCACAAGAATAATCACATTACATGTTATTTTGAGTTCAAGAGTGAGGGATTTTGGGACTCAATAAAATAATTTTAGAGGAATAAGATAATTAAATATATTTCATCTCACATATTTTGGTTATCCTAATAAGGTATTTAAACATGATTTTATGTTATTTTAGAAAATTTCAAGTTCATCGACCATGAATTCATTGTAAAAATTTATGGATAATGACATTGTACTCACTAGAAAAAATTTACAAGATTGTTATAATAATTTATATTATTCCTTATTATGGAAAGGTTTATATTATATAATGGAGTCCCTTATTTCTTATGAATCACGTCGTAAATTGAGAAATAGTGAAACAAATACCACACGAGATTTATGGAAGATTCTAATTTGGTTTGTTGCTGTCATGACCCCATCCAACTAAAGGTACCACTATTGGGTTGGCAATGAAGGAATATAGGTATTGAACCCCAGGTCCCACCTATAGTGTCTGTCGAGTTGGATACAATCACTAGGTGTATAAATAATATCACACAAGTTTGGAATTAAATTAATAAATACAATAGGTTAGAGAGACATATATCAGTGACAAAAAAAATAAATAATATAAGGAAAATGGAAAAGCCAAAATATCCTGCAATTTATGTATTTTCATACAAGTACAAACAAAGGTCTCTCATTAAAGTACCAAAAAACATCACTATGACAAAAACTCAAAAATATCTCTATCTCTAATGCTAGTTGTGTTTGTCTTGGTTATCAAAGTACCACTGGAAATAATAAAAAGTTTATATATATATATTGTGATCATTACATGTACACTAATTAGGATAAATACAGATGTATATTGTGAAAAGATAAAAAGATAATGCTAATTACTCAGGGAGAAAACAACATAATATATAAGAAAATATCATGTCCACTAGTTCCTAACCTTACTAAAGATCCCTCACTAAACAAATCATTCTGTTATAATAATATAAGAAGAATCATATCGATATAATGGTATATATTACTTTTTTCCAATTTATTTTCTAGTCTCACTTCCAAATTCATACATCCTATAACTCCCATACCTTCAATATCCTACATCATCATTCTATCAAAAACCTTATCATAATGTTCATTTCCTATTAGAAAACGTATTCTAATCAATACATCACAACCCCATCATAACCATATGATGTTCCATAATCATTACATCATCATCATTCGATAACCACTACCATTAACCAGAATAGTGGGGGTATCGTGAACATGAAGGACATTAACCTCATTCCCTTCTCCTACCATGCATGAAACCCATAATGAAACACCACATCCTCTCTTCAATATTCACCTATAGTGAACGATATCCATACCCCATCATTTCCCATGTGTATTAAAATTATCTAGAATATTGATAGGTGAAGAGGGGGTAGCCAGATATTTATTCATTCTAAACTTGATGTTTTGGGAAAACACATAAAAACCAAAACATTTGGGAGTCAGTGTGAACACATAACTCTATTGGGATGCCTATAGAAATCACAATGAAAATAATATATATAATAATTATACACAAGCTTAACCTATGTGTCCACACAACCAAAACCACCCAACTAACAATATCTCCTGTCACAATTATCACACATCAACATTATTTCCATAGTAATAACTATCCATCTATTTGAACTTACCAAGTACCCAAACTTGAATCATTTTATAGTTATCATTTAACCAGATCTATTAAAAACCATTAAAATATTCATTTATCATCAATCCATATTAAAATTAAATATTATTATCCTATTTTCCATTTCATCATTCACTTATTTCTAATCCGAAATAATTTAGTCCATACAAAGTTTATATAATTATAACTTACCACTTTTCAAGAATTCTATGACTATTGAGAAACAATAAATCCAACACATAATGATATGAACACTTCCCGTATCAATTAATTGCCCATGTATCACACATCACCACTAAATGACCATTAATCAAAATTATTAATAATTTACACCAATAATTACTTATATTATGTATACTATCACATCAAATCAACTTCATAAGAAATGGTAAATGTGAAACATTTCTTATTTTAACATAGTCGGTTCAATTACTATCTTCAAGGGATTAACATTATTGTGTGATGTGATTTGAATAATTAAATTTTAGTAGAAATCAACATATTTAATGATACAAAAATATTTCATTCCAAAATTGTTTTTACGTGAAATCATAACGAAATTCAATAACATATAAACGAGTAAGGATCTTGTGATATTTACCCTTTCGCCTTGAATTCATTTTTCCTTATTAAATATATTTTTTTAGAAAAAAACCACCAAACTAGAAAAAATATCATTATAATATCACATAAGAATTGAAAATAATATTATAATTCTAATCTCCAAGTTACATTATATATTTAAAGAGAAATATGTTCATAATAAAAGAATCAGGAAAACAAACTCCACCAAGATCCGAGGGAAAATCACAATAATCTACCCAAAATATTACACTCCAAAAAATTTTCAAAACTCAACCCAAAATAAAGGTGCTCAACACAATTAATATCCAAAAAATGTGGGGAATAGAAGTAGTAAATGGGAGAAAATGGTTAGATGATTTAAGTTCACATGATTTTCTATGACCCATGTGGTTTTATTCCTCAAAATAAATGATCAGACGGTTACATGGTGGTATAAAGTTGTCCAAATCTAGTAGGGGAATGAAGGGAGTCAAAAAATAAGAGGACAAACCCAATATTTATAATGAACTCTATAATAACCTCAACATGACATGGATATTTCATTAAACTCCATGGCATTTCTTGCTCAATGGAGAACTAAATTACCTATATTCCATTCCCCCTTTTATGTCTGTTTTAAAAACCCGATTTTACCACCAATAGGGCCTAAGAAATGCTATGGTTCAAACCATATTGGATTTTTTAGAGTCTACCATGACTATACAATACATCATAACAAACAATTAATGATTATTTTCTTCTCATAATACCCCTGGATATGGAATGGCGAGCTCTAGCTCTCCATTTTAACATTTATGTCTCCCAACACATAATGCCCAACACCACTCCCTATGATGGTAATTTACATGTTTCCCATTTCAAAAAGGGTGACCAACCAAGTGTTAAGTCCAACACCACTACTAAGAAATAAGTTTCCCTTTTTGTTGTGTATCATAGCCCCACACAACCACCCCTTTAGAAAAAACTCAAAGAATCCAATTCCAAAATATCTAGAACCACACCCTCCACCATAGCGTGGTTACTATTTTAATGGATAGAACTGAACCTTAGCTTCTATAACACCTATAAATTCCCATATAGAACCAAAAATATGTGGAAAAAATAAAGGAAAGGATTCACGGAAATTTATCCCTCACATAAAATACATCTTAAACAACTCTCAAGACCAAGAATAAAAAAAGAACTCAAAAAGTGCGTGGAGAAATTGGAAGGTCCAAAAAACTATTTATGAGATAGCTAAAAAGGATAAGATTATGGGAAAAATGAAACCATCATCCATACTGGAACAGTAAAAGAAAAATTTTCACATTTATTAAACTAATAAAAAACAAAGAATCGCATCACCCAATGAATAAAATGAAAAACCGAAACTCAAAAAAACTCCAGATACTAAGAACATATCTATGTGTAACATTATGATATACTCTCCTATAAACCACCAAGAGTCCACAATAAATAACCAAAGGGATGGGACACCCACAAAATAATTTCTATTGATAGTCTTGGATCTCAACAAGTGACTCCATGAACATTGCATTTTCCTCGACATCCAAATATCCCCAGTCAACGACATGGGTGTCATCAGGATGATACCTGTAGTGATGTGACACATGGAATGAATTTTTGAACCTATCCATATATATATGTAGTATTAAATAATAATCCACCTCTCCAACATTCTCAATCACCTCGAAAAAATATGAAAACTAGGGTGACAACTTTCTTCCACAATCAAGCCTCTTCTGCTCCCGATGAGGGATAACCTTCAAGAACACTTGGTCTCTAACTTAAAACTCTGTGGACCAACACCTATGAACAAAATAATCCCTCTAATAGTCTTTTTCAATATTCATCCACTCTTAAACCATCTAGTACTTCTCTTTCATACTTCGTATACATCAATATTGCTAATATATTACTCTCCGTATTTAGTTAAAAAATCCAGGATTGACATAGCATCAAATACATTGCCTTAAATGGAACCATGCTGATGGATGGATGATAGAAATTGCTATAGTAGAATTAAACCAAGGGTAATTTCTTTACCTATGACCCAACAAAAATCTAATAATTACACCCTCAATATATTTATTTTAATTTGGTTGTTCTTCTCTATTAGTCTACATTTCTATGGTTGGAAAGCAGTGGTAAGGCATAACTGGGGTCGAAAGATTCTCTAAAATAATCTTTAGATTTGTAAGGTTAGATGATAGTCCTAGTTCAAGATATTAGTCCTTGTAACTTGATGTATCTACCCAACATTATCCATATAACTTATTTAAATAATATCCATTGTGCTTGAACTCTTCATTGCTATGAAGAAAAATAACTTCATCAACTCATCCATGATTACCTAGATAATATTATGTACTCCTTGAATCTGAGGTATTCCATTGAAGAATAAAATTGATCTGTATTCCTATATATACATACAGATATGAAAACGGTACAAACGAACACCAATAATGTTATGTTTTTCCTCCAACAGCTGACAGGCCAAACACGGCATCCTGATCTCTGTTATTTCTCATTTCATCACGAGCCACCAGAACAATGTCATCAAACCAATATTCATTTTTCATACTCTCATGAGAACTACTAAATGTGATAAATTAAACCCATAAAATATTACCTAATGAATCACCATTGGAATGAACTATCTCCTCTAAAACATATACCGTTGTTTTTTTCCCTCTAACTTCTCTTTACGGGGGTCTCCCTGGACAACTCAATCCCTCATAAATTCCCCATCCAGGAAGCCCCATTGGGATTACTCCTCCTATCAAATAATGTCAGACTAAAATTCCATAAAAAACAAAAACCTACACCATTAGACACCCCTAAATCTATTTTCATGGATACCATCTCCTACATCACCCTACAAGAATCCTTAAATTATTGGAAAACATATCCTTTTTATTTTCTACTCAATAAATCTTCTATGGAATACCCTTAACCCTAGGTAGAAAAGATCTTGAGGTTTTAGTCTAGGATAAAATTCACCCACTATAATTGTCAAAGATCTGTTTTAGGGTATGAGAAAACATTATTTATAATATTTGAATCTTTAAAGAGAACAATGTATTCTCTAATGAGGTAATGTTTCCAAAACATCTGAGAAAATACCACTACCACCAATTCTATATCATTAATGGGGTTGTTACAATCATGAGGGAATAACTATTTTGAACCATTATATATCCTTATGGTATGATTTTTTCATAAAACCTCAATCAATAAATTTATCCATTAGGGAAATTCAATAGATCACTCCATTGATTATCTCTCGAGAAGGTTATAATTTCAGCTATCAAACTATCACATTTTCAATATTTTTTTAAATATTTAATGAAAATTTATAACACATAGAATAAGTATAAAATAATGTTAAATAAAATGTAATATTAATAATTTTTGACTAAAAATTTAAAGAATGTGAAATTAGAATTGAGACAGTAGTTGTGGATAATCTTAGACCTTCTGGATACTCCCCTCTTCCATGTTTAAATAATTTTTTTCTAGTAAAATTCTCAATGTAAATACAAATAAATTTATATAAACATCAATTTTTACATGTACATCATATCAATACCTTAATAAGATTGTTTTTCCTAATATAAAAGTTATTAAAGTACTTTAATATCTCCAAGAAATCAAAGCTAACTGAAATCAAAATGCTCATTGGAAAAACCGCACTGAAGAAATTTTAGAAGTGAAATAAATTATTTTATATCATAGGTCAAAATACAATAAAAAATTAATAGAAGTATATTCAAGAAATAAAATGACTGGTTCCACAAAAAAATATAAGTTTTAGAGAAATTCAGAAAGATATTAAAGATGATGTTTGAACTCATCAGAGTGTTCATTTGATAGTCGTCATCCACAACAACTTATTTCATATCCTTGATTAATTTTAGCTGCCCCTACATTTTCCATTACTACCTTTTCAACATGGACGAACAACATATTTAGAAATTACCTGAAAGGAACAAATTTTTTACCTTTACATCTCTATAAATTAAAACATTAATTCTCCTTGAAGGCTATATAAATTTACATATTTCCTAGGAATATATATTTTTTTCAATAGAAAACATAAATCATATGAATTTTATTTTCTCCCAATGTAGAAACAAATGATGTATCACACCTCTAGACAACATCCCCAATACTTATGTCAAAAAAGATCAGGAATTTAAACTTCTAAACTAGGTTGGATAGTAAAAATTAAATTCTAATGTGGCCAACCTAATGGGATATTCATAGATACTAACGGATAAAAGGATTAAATTTATATGTAACTACAAAATAAAAATTTTTATATTTAAAATGGGGATTTAAAATTCAAAGAAACACCTTAAATATTTATGACCCAAGCACCTCAACCATATAGTTTTGATAAAAATAAATTAAATTCTAGTTAAACAATGCATTGATCGGTTCTCTCAAGAAATGAGGTGAATATAAAGAATTATTGAAATGGGTTGAGAAACATTATGGGAAGGCAATTTAAAAAAATAAATATAATGAGATGTTGAATGAGATTCAAAAATTAGAGGCCTTTTAATGAAATTATCAAAAATAATTACCTTCTATCAAAGTCGTTTTCATCATTCATTTATATGTTATTTCATTAGAAAAGTTATCTAAGTAATTAAAATGGGTATAAAAAATGACCAAGATAATCGTTTTAACTCACAGGATTCTAAAACACCAAAAAATTGAAAAAAACATATAAAAATTGAAAGGAAAACAAAATTATATAAATAAAAAAGGAAAAAAACACTAACCTACCAAGGATGTTACTTCCCAATTTTCATTCCAATTTCTACATTGTGCAACCATTTTATGTGATAAAATGAAATTCCATAAATTCAATATGTAATACAATAATAATTGAGAAGGAATGACATAACCTAGATTCAATTATTTAAAATTTCATAAAGATGGATGTCCTCTATATATGATCTTGAAATTTATCTCTATGTAGATTCATCCTATGTCCATTGGCTGTGAATAATGTCCCTTTGTCTAGTTATTTTATCAAGATAACACTAAAAGTAAAAACTATGGTAACTATGAGTGGTCCAAATCATTTGGAACAAAATGTATTTGGTTATATGTTCATTATAGAAAAAAAAATTACAATTTATATTCTTCTTTTATGTTTTTATTCAGAATCATTACATAATGAAAATATTTTGTTATTTCCTAGTAAAACATGAAGCATTCAAATGCATTATTTCTAGTCTCATCCATCTTATCAAAACAAAATTTTATTTCTTTTCCAAAAGAAGTTAGATTCATGTTACATATTTTAATAGAAGAAAAAGAATTGTGTTATAAATCAACATGCAAGTGATAATACTTTTCATAGACTTATATAAATGGGTACTTGTCAATTAGGGTTTGAAATATTGTCTTATAATCCTAGATCACATTATATAATCTCATACACAAATCCTTTCTTTTTGGGTTCACATTTTTTTCTATAATTTATTGAATTTATCTATTTGAATATTCAACCATTGCTATTTTCAAGGTGGTAGGGTATTATAACCAATTATAAAATCCAATTTTATTTAAATTACATTCCAATTTTATTTTATAAAAGTTAGTACCTTTATCAGTAAATAGATTTTTTTGGAAATTAAAATTACGAAAACATATTTCCTTTTAAAAACATGGAAATGTTTTGGGAACCTTTAACTCTAGTGGTAGTAGACTCTAACCACTTATAAATATTATAAATTGAATGAAATATATAAAAATATACAGAATAATTGTGAAATGGTTCCATGAAATCCATACCCGATACATGAGTGTCATCAAAAAATAAAAGGAGTTACTATTGCGTCTCATTCCTTCTGGAGAAGTTTGATTGAAATTTTCAATGTTTACTTGTTTTAAAAAATTAAAATCCATTCATAAAAATGGGCATACATTATAAAACATAATTAATAAATTTTCTTGTATTATTTTTTGTGATCAGACTGTCCTCTATAGATCAATTTTTGAAAAAATGTAATATCGATTAAAATTTAGTATCCAGAATGTATCTCATAATCATATAATCACACTAACATGCCTTAGGTAAGGATAATTCCAAATTTAATTGTTTAATTCACTCAAAATTTTAGAAATTTATTTCTTAGAAAATAATTGTTGAGCTTAATAAATAGGTAAATAATTTACGAGATCAATAAACCATGGTATTTAACTCTTAAAAGTATACAACAACACATCATGAAATGTCTATTTAATTGGGGGAAAAATCGGAATCTTTCAATTGAAAATAGATGTTATCTTAATAAAATAATTGAAAACAAGGTCTTTAATACCATTTTTATTCGTTCTTTAATTATAGACAACATGTAACAACCTTATCTATATCAAATGTCTGGGATTTGAGTCATTTATCTTCATAAACAATATGATTGCAGAATGGTATATGAAAAGAATCACATTGGGGAACACTAGATTACATCGTCAACATTATAAATCAAAGAGAATATCAACTTCTTCTTTATAATTTTTTTTGTTGTTTTACTTGGTATTCTCTAAGGTTCTTGAAGCATATGAAGTCACATTATATTTCATTTCATCCTTTGACTAAAAACATTCCCTAGTGAAATGTCAGATGCATCTTCCATGATATGAAAGTGAAATTACCTTTTGGGTGGTCGAATTATGTAAGGGGCTTTATGTTTCAATTTTTACTCCTTGAAGGATTTTTTTATTATTTTTATTAGAGACAACTGTGGTGAATTCTTATAGAAATCTTGAAAAAGTATGTGAAACTTTAATAAATGCATATATAAATTTACAATAAAAACCTAAATGACCATGGAAATATCTAATGTTTTTAAATTTATTTGGGTCTAAAAATTAAAAAATTACCTCCACATTAGATCTATTAACATTAAATCCATATTGGGGTACAACATCAATCATAAAACCCCTTTATCTACCTTAAAATGATATTTTACATAATTTAGGTAAACATTCTTATTAATGAATGTTTCAAGAACATGAGTTACATTTTTAAAAATATTTCAAATGATGTTCCATAAATAGTGAATTAATTAATGAAAACATCTATGAATGCTACTATAAATTTAGATAAACTGTTCATCATAAAATAGTTAAAATTTCCAGGAGCATTATAAAAGTTAAAGGAAATTCTCATATAATAAAATTTTATATAGGGGCATGTGAAAGTTATTTTCTATTAAGACTATGGCGTAATATGAATTTGGAAATGACAATAGAATCCATCAATAAATAAATAGTGGATCTTACATGATAGCCTTTTATATACTTGATCAAGAAATGTAAATAGGATGTTGTCCTTCCATGTTACAAAATTGAGTTTCATATAATCAACACACATTATCCTTTTATTTAGAAGAATAATATGAATAATCTCACCAAATTCAGTTCTTAATATTATATATCGACCCTTTTAGGGAAAAATTGGACCGAGATCACCCATTTACTATAAAATATGGGAAAAATAATTCTAATTACTAACATGGTCTTATCATCATTCGTAACAACCTTTAAAATTGTTTGGTTCAATATTATTTGAATTTTTTTTACTTGTTTAGTCTTTTCTCCAATTGAATTATATGCATAAAAAATAAGGGAAAAATTCTTGTTAAATCAAATATATTTCATCATATTACATTCTTAAGGGTTTTAAGTAATCCTAATAGGTTTTTATCTTGGTCTCTTGAAATATATTTTTAAATTATTTTAAGGAATTTTTCATTTCAATATAATAAATCATATTTAATGTTCTTAGGTAGTCGTTTTAGGTCTATCTCAGGTGTGTTAATTTCATTGGTCACATATTTTTCAAGTGATTCATTTATAACAATTTTATCTCCTAGTTTATCCAACAAACAAACTGATTTCATATGAAAAACAAGATGATTTTGTTGTTGACTATACTTTTCACAAGTTTGGTTGTTCAGTGAAATTTCTTATTTTAAAGTAAATTTATGATCTAAATATAATTTATCAATTTAAATCTTATTAGGATCTATTTTATATGTAATTTCAATATTTTCTAGATTGGAAATGTGTTTTTTGAGATCATATTTTAGATTATCAACAATTGTATTGTTATCTGTTTTAGTAATACCAAAATCAGATGGTTCACACTCATTTTCAGTTGAATAAAATTCAATAATGTTTATATGAGCTGATGAATTACTCTTGATTCAGTATTTCATGGACTGAAAAATATTTATGTGAACAACATATCATAAAAATTCAAGTGAGAGGGTCCATTTTGAAAATTAATGATTTCTTTTGCTGTTTTCGAAAAAGGGTTTCCCTATAATGAGAGATTTTTGGGTACTAAACCAATTTTCTTCCATGTATAAGAAATAAATATCCAACAGAAAAAATCATGTCCTTCACCAGAATTTGAACATCCTCTCTAACTCTAACAATCTGGGTGGTACATCGATTGGAAATTTGAATAGTGATTACAAACAGTTTTAGCTATCTAAACTATTTGGAGAGTAAATATAATATAGCATAACATGAATGTAATATTATAAAAAATCATGAAGTTTATGAATTTTTATTCCAAATTTGTGTAGGGAATCGTGTGTTCTTTAGCCTTTATATTTTATAGGAAAATTATGTTAAATGATGAAGGAAACATTCCTCCCTAAGTTGACTTTTCCACTACTCTAAATTTTCTCTTGGGGGTAAACGTCTCTTTCAAAAAACATATCATATCTTGGAATCTTTTCACAGAATTTATAAAAGATAATTTTCCTTAAAAATTCTTAATTTTTTCCAATAACTCCTAATCCAACAAACTTTTAGCACTTTTCAACACTAGTGGTTCACTACTAGTATAAGGAATTGGGGTTTTTGAAAATTATTCTAGAGTATTTTTGGAACCTCTTTCAGAAACATAAAGTCTATTCATCGTCTTCCAATCATTCTTTGTTATTTAAAATGTAGTTTATTCTTTTTAATTTGGGTTTTTATTTAATGAAAAATTATAATTTCATTTATTTTCATTTAGGGTGGGATTATATATAATTGAATTTACACTATATGGAAGTTGTTTGATACTCTCTTGATCATTTTTAGGATCAACAGAAGGTTTTAATTCAATAGTTTGTGGGTGAGTCATTCTACTGAACCTAATAAGTTCTATAGCACTCACATTTTCTTTTAATTTATCTCTTGTATTCTATTGGGGTTTTGAAGGTAAACTCTAATTAATTTGATATATCAAACTTTTCTGATCATTGGACATTTGACCCACCTAATTCATCAAGGATTTAATAATTTTTTGATGATGATATTATTGGTGTCTCATTGCTCATTATGTTTTTCTCATTTCTTCTTTTATACATTATTTTTTCTTCAATGTTACTCTCTGAATTTTTAGCTGGTCGGACAGACTGTAAGATTCCTCTATAACGAGAAGTACCTTTCAAATTGAATTATTGTGGTTGAGAATTACTTGACAGACATTGGATGAAGCTTATGTTTTTCCATTTTTTCGAAATCGTTCATTTGAGTGGCAGCTCCATCCTTGATTGAAATTTTGGGTAGATTGAAAAATTATTTATTGGTTTGATTGAAATGATTTATAGAAAAAATAATATACAAATTTCAAAAAGGATTTTTTTTATATTTGGGAATTGTTAAAAACAATATCATAAGAAAAAATAATTATACAATGGAATCACAACTGAAATGTCGATTTAGGTTTGGGTGGGGGTTATTGCTGATTGGGAAACATCGTCAACCACACCATGGTGGTATGAGTAGTAAGTTAAATCTCAATCATGTTATTTTCCAGAGTATCAGTGGGGAATTCCTGGGTGGATTACACCTAAAGAAGGAATATTATTCAATTTTTTTTATAATTTTAGGTCATGTTTGAAATTAATGTCCAAGTAGAAGCAGGTGTTTTGTTTACTAAAGCACCTATGGTAGTATTATCAGCCATCATTCAATTGGAACGGTAAAATTCTTGATAGAAATATTAAATAAAGAATTGTTCAATGATTGGATAGTGTGGGAAGCTAAAAGAGAGTTTTATGAATAATTCTGAGTACTCATGAATGCTTCACCTCGAGTTTTCCTAGTCCCGCATACCATTTTCTAAATAGAAACAATTTTGGAAGTAGGGAAATTTTTATACAGAAAAATATTATTTAATTCATTCAAATCCCAACTTGATGTTGAATATGTATAAAAAAACCTTTAATTGGATACTCCTTATAATAAAAAAAGTAAATAAACTCATTTTTTATTTATTTTCTAAAAATCATTGAGATTTCATGTTAATAAATAGGCAACTGAATTCTTAATGAAGTTTATATGGATCTTTACCTGGTAATCCCTAAAATTTTGGAAATTGGTTAATAAATATAGATTTATTTTCAAACCTAGTAGGTGTATCTTAATTTAAACATGGTATTGATAATTTTAATCAGAGGATGAATCCTATTAATTCAAGTTTATATTTTCATACTTTTGAATTTGACGTTCAACTAAATTACCTCTAGGTGTGTTAATGGAATATTCACAAATAGAGATAGAAGTAATTCTAACAGCTCTAACCATAGAGTGATAAGTTCATTCAATTTTAGAATGTCTGCCAATCAATTTTTTTCATTTTATATAGGTCGGTTTAAGGGTTGCCGGTACCCATTACACTAGTTCACCACCTCCAATTCACCACTTCACAACATCCAGAACCAATTCACATTTCAAATTTCAAAAACAAGAAAATCATACAGCTGTCCTTGATCCGCACACCATCAATCCGCACACATATCCATTCACCATCGAGCCTCTCATGACCTCGGGATACACACATGCCATTTGACTAATCAACTTCACCTACAAGCCTTCGTTGTTCATCGCTGGTGGGAACCCCTCTGGCATCACCGTGACATAATCACAGACTCATCCAAGACATCATACTTCCCAGGATCAACGAATCACCAGCGAGACACGCCGGGACAACGAAATACCACTTCCTTCATCACATCCCACTGGAAAACGAAATCAAAACTTAAACCAACTTCCATCAACATTTTGAGCCACAAACCACCAAAACACCTGATCTGCGATGTCTCAAACCACAACCTTCCGCGAAGTGAATGACCTAATCCGCATCAACCGGAATACTGATGAGCTACACCGACGTTCGTCTTCACCTCAAACAAAAAAACCAACTCTGTAACTAAAATCCAGTGCAAAAAAGCATCAACAAAATAGTAAACCAAAGAACTCGACCCAAAAAACCGAAGACTAACCTAACTCAAGGCCATATCCAAATCCCCTCTCCACCATCAAAATACCTACAAATGAATACCAATGTTTGGTCGTACACCATTTCAAGACTATAATAAATGGGTTTCTCCTATAATAGAAGTGATTCAATTATACAAAGTTTAAGATATAAAACCTAATCAAAATCACAATGTTCATTAGCATGACCTCACTAAATAAATATAAATAGTGAAATCTTTAATTTTATGCCTCTGTTTGGACAACCATCTAAAAACATTATGTGAAGATATATTCAAGAAATAAAAACAACCACTTACATTTAAAAATATAAGTTTAAGATAAATTAAAAATAGATTACATATGAATTTTGAAGCAAGGAAGAGTGTTTCCTTCCCATTCCCACATTCAAAACCATTTGGTTCTTAGAATCACACAACTTGAGTAGCCCCTATCTTCTCTATTACTTCATTTGAAATATTCATGAAAAACATCTTTAGAAGCCTCTCCATAATAATGATATATTTTCACTCTGTACAAAAACCCTTAGAAATAAGTAAATATGAAAATATAAATAATAGGGGTGAAAAATATGTTGTTTAGTTTCTATCTATTGAAAGATGGATCAATTTTGGCCCTCCTCCAATCGATTCTGGAAAAGAGTACCTCTTAAGGGTTATAAATAGTTGTTTTTTTCTATTGAAAATGAAAATTTAATATAATTGAAACATGTTTAAGAATTTTTTTTTACCAATTTTCCAAATTTATCATTTTCTATTTGAATAGAATCTTTATCTTCATCCACCCTGATGAATGTAGTGACTTCCTTAATGAGTTTTCCCCCCCTAAAATTTAATGTACAAGTGAACCTTTGAGTCTTATTTCTCCCCAATCTAGAATAACCACATTTATTTTTATTTAGTCTATGATATAAATCTTTTAGAATGGAATGTCCAATTATATTGGCCAAAAAGTTTTTTTACATTGACTAATTGATTTTCACCCCATCAAGTTTGAAGTAAAACTGGATTTAATTGAATTAGATTTAACGAATATCAATATAAGAATAAAAAAATAATTACTCAATTTGGATCAATATTGAAAATGATAAATAAAAAATATATAAGTGATGGAAATAAATTTAAAATTTTATAATTCTATAATTTTCACTTTTAAGCTCAAACCATCCCTAAAATAACAAAATAATGAAATTTAGCTCCATTTTGTAAATTAGTGGGGATTAAATCATTGATATACACATTAAAAATAATAGAAATATACACTCTATCAGATCACAACCCACTACTTCATCACAATGAAACCATGACCCAAATGAGAAGCATCATAGAACACCTCAAACATCACCCCTCCTCATGAATCCAAAGAATATGTGTGCTGATCAAACACCCCTTCTTGTTGTCAAAATCTTCGTGACAATTACTAGTACTAACAAAATATTGTCCTTCATAGTCAGATCTTTCAATGGGTAGACAATCTAATAAAAGTATGATAAGTGCCTCTTATAATAACCCAAAATTTTATGAAATGTCTGAAATTCTTCCACGTTATTAGCTACTTCCCAAGACACAAAGGATCTACTACTACTCTATGTAAATATAGAGTTGTATCAAATGGTCGGGCTTAGAGATAGGATATAATCCAAAAAAACACTATAACATAAGGAAAAGGTTATACCCACAACATCCCACAATGTATGTAATGTCCTAAAAATAAAAACAAACTGCTCAAAGGAAAGTGAAAACAGAAAATCCTATGGTAAAACATCCAAAAAATCTACAATGACTAACCTTTTAGCTTATATCTTAGTTCCCTATGACATCATATAATCCTAAAAAAGTAGTTTATATATACTTAGGGTGAGAATAACATGTACACTGTGTTGGATCATAAATTAGCACTCTTATAAAAATACGAGAATAGAATATTAAATCCCTAGTAACCTATTTATAGGATCAACAATAACCTATTAAGAAAACTATTTCCTAGACTCTATATGGATAACTAGTCAAACCATTACTAATGTAACCCATATCTAGTTCTTAATTCATAAAATGGTACTGAGTACAAGGGATCACTCCACTATGGATTGGCCAATTTAGAAGTCTTGGAAAAAAAATATGCCATCATGATTCCTGTATAAAATTGGAAATATAAAAGATAACATAAGAAAAAATATTAAATCCACAAAATTATTAATCACACACTTCTACAAAAAGTGGGGAAAGGAAAAGAAATAAAGGTTGTGTTAAAACGTTTTATAAGGGTTACATACAATGGGATCTGTCATGAGTAAATAAAGTGTAATCCACATGACACAATTGATAATCAGGTCACATTACATTAAATTAATAACTTTAATTCAATGAACATACATGGCTAATATCAATATATAAATAACAAAGATGTTAGAGGCTTAATTTTGAAGAAATGAAATTAATAAATATAACAATAATGATCAAATCCTCTCAACGAAGTCATCAAAAATATTAAAGAAAAGGCATGTGAACCAAGAAATCATTCTTAAAGATTGGGTATGCTTAATCTAAGTACCCATCTAATGTGGTCAATTTATCTTTCTCACGATACTTTCCAATTCATTAAGGGGTTTTCTATAACCCAGACCCCTCATTACTTTCTAGGCCTATGTATTCATCATATTTTAAATGACAAAAAAATCATTCAGAAAATTCCATATAAGTTAATAATTATTTGTATTGAATGAAGAATATGAAACATCAATATTTCCCCAGTAAATGAAAAACAAACATGATCATATTCCATCTATTGAAATTAGTGGATAATATATTTAGATAATATCCTCAAGAAATCATAAGAATCAACAAAGGATGTGGACAGAGATGAAAATATCTTTAAAATCTTATTGAAGGATTTCGTTGCAAAAATAAATTAAATATCATTTTCTTTCGATAAAATTATAAATAAAAATTTAAAAAACATTGAGAAAAATATTTTCTTTTAAAATAAATGGGGAAACATATAATGGTTTCTTTAGATAAATGGGTAATCTTGATAGTGAAAAAATCCATTCATGCGGTGTAAGGTAAAACACATATTTTCTTCATACTAGGGTTAAAAATTACCCATTCTGAAAAAGATAAGAAGATTCATTTAAAAAATTGTTGTAGAAAATTAAACAAATGTAAAGTTTTGTTTATTAAATCTTACGACAATAGAAAAAGAAAATTATTAAATAAATTTTAAAAAATTATGGATATGGAATAAAATGAATTGGTATGAAAAAACTCAAAATAATATTTATAAATATTGTCCCTTACATGTAACTGTATTATTGATTCTTGAAAAACAAAATATGAATAAAATGAATATAAGCATGTAAATCCAAATATAACAGATGAGAAGAAGACATATAGGGTTTAAAATATGAGTATCATATACTTTTATCAATGTAAATCTAAATCTATGTAATATTTAAATAAAATGAGATTGTAATATATTTCTCTTTGCAATTTCTAATATTTTGAATCAAAACCTAGTGGATGAAATAACATTAATTATATATTTAAATTTCATAAAATAAAAATGATTTAGGATATAACATGTAAAGTGGATTGTATATACTACTTATAAAAAAAAGATATGGTCATAACATAACATATGTCCCAAATAAGACAACTTGAGGAGATAATCACTTACTCCAAGCATGACTTGATTCATTTTTGATTTTAACTTCTTGTATAATAAATTGAAATTTATTATAATTTTATACTAGAACCACATACATTCTTATTTTAATGAAACATACTATAGTTTCCTAGAGTTGGAGGTTCTTTTATTATATTGGCATAAAATTCAAGGGATTACATCACCAATAATTGAAAAATGCTGTGGTCATGAATAACTAGATACAAGAATGGTTCCCTTATTACATTGGTAATGAAACATATCACAAAAAATGTTAAAGTAGTCTAAATCCTTAAACTCATTCAATGATTTCATCTTCAAATTGTTGGGAAAGAAAAAAAACAAGGCTAAGCTTAAATTCTATGTAAGGGTTAAGTACAAAAAAATTTTAATGAGTAAATAAGGCATTATGAATATGATAAGGTAAATAAATAAATACACATTCCAATTAAAAAAATCAAGAGAAAAAATGTATTCATATATAATATAAATATGAAAATATCATGGATAATAATAATAATTTAATTATAAATGAATTAAATGCTTAATATTGGACGTCATGATCTCAGGCATCATGATACCATTATTGTCAAGACCTTTTACAAGATAGATTAATACTATGTGAAAATATCCATTTAATTTTACCAAATGATTTGTCTCATGTGACCAATCAATTCATTAGGGGGATATCTATAACTGGTCCCCACCCACAACTACATGTCCAATTCATTCATCTTATATTGAACGATACACTTAATTTATAAACAATATTCCCTATCAATAAATTTCCATATGGAGTAAAGAATAAAGGTAATCAATACTTATCCAAATCATTAAAATAACCTTCAAGGTAAAAGACTGTATATTGAAATTGTATATGGTATTTAAAACAATAATTTCCATGATACCAAGATTATGCATATTAAAGATAAATGTAATGTTTTATGAAAAGTAAACTAAAAAAAGAATTTATTTCAAGATAATGTAACAAACCAAAAAATATATGAAATATGAATTCTTATTTGTTATATTTATAGGTTTTATATTAAAACAATGTATTTTAGAAAATAGAAGAAAAATATTAAAATATTATTTCAAAAATTATTTTCTTTGAAAAACTATTTACATCCTATAGAAGAATATAAATAGTTTAAAACACTAATGGTGGAGATAGTATCTGTTAACACCATATACATTAAAATAAAACATTTATTTTGATTTTATATATTAAGGGATAAAAAAACTTTTTGAAAAAAACTTGAATGATTCCTTTGAAACCATTTACAAATTCAAGGATTGTATAAAATATACGTAATAAATAATTTTAGTAAATAAAATATCCCTTTGTAAAAATATGTTGAAAAAATGGATATTGATGAAAACTATAACCGTACACAAGAGAAATAAGGCAAAACCTTTTATTTTAAACATTAATATTGAAAAAGTTACTTGAATTCTATCAATAAGAATAATGAATATATATATATATATATTAGTTTTAGATACCTAATAAGGTCAGTATTTAAACCATATTGTTGTAAATAGCTCCCTAACACAAAATACTTCTCAATGAAGTGGAAATTGAGACAAAATATCTTACCGCATGCTTTTGTTTAGATGAAAATTTCTTTCCAACATGAAAAATTGTTTTAGAAAAGTTATTAATTTATAAATAAACATATTTATATTTATAATAGCTTATATTATATCCCTATATCATCTTATTATCAATTTGTTAATAAGATTTTACTATTACCCTTGTTTTATGTGTCAATTGCTTTAGTTTCACATCCATATTTGGTCGTGTAAGTTTTATTTTCAATGAATAGTATATGGTTAAATAATATTATATTTTATTAAGGGTATATATATCATATTTATTCATTATATTTCTTTTTTAGAATCATTCTAGAAAGTATGAAATTGAAAATTAATCACATTGTTTCATGGAGATGGTAAGTTGTATGTATGCACGAGAAACAATATCATTATAAAATGGTTAAAATGGTAAGTAGTTTAATGATATGTTAATTTTACCAAATAAAAAATATTTCATAAGTATCATATATATCAATTATTATAGTTATTATTGTCATCTAATTAAATTAGCGATGAAAAAAAAATTACATCGCGATATGGAGATGGTAAACCGTATGTACACACACGCGTTGCTTTAATTTTTCATAGGATATAATAAAGGTGAAAAATGGTTGTATAATATTCATATTAATAACTCAAATATATATTTGATATTTTATCTATTAATTTAATATGAAAAACGTGAATATGAAGCATAATAAGTAATAAACATTAAAGAGTTTTTAAATACCATTACCTCTTCTTCAGTGGTCTTTCTTTAGATCTCTTCTTAAGCGATCTAGGATTGGTCTAGTGAAAGACATAGAACCTCTATAACTTTTATAAGGATTTTCATATTAATAATGGACATGGTTTATTTGATATAGATTTCCCAATGTGATGTAAATATATGAGGAAGGAGGTTCCATTTTATAATTTTGGTGAGGGAACATTTTTGATATGATTTAAAATATTAAATTAATATAAATTTATTTTAATGGTAAAATTGATAATGAAAAATTTAATTATAATAAATTAATAGGATGGTAAAAAATAATATTTTATAATTAAATTTTCAGAATTTTTGTTGGCAATTTTAACCTTATCTTCTTGTTTTAATCAGCTGGTAACCCTCTTGACAATTACTGAAATATTAAAGTTTTCAACACATTAAGGGTCCAAAATTTTACTATAAAAATACTAAAACACAAAAATAGACCATGTTTTATGTTTTAAACTTTATTCATTTTAACTTATGGGAATTTAAAAATTTTATTAATTTTTAATCATTTAATATATTATTATTTATTATAAAATGGAATTAATGTCAACTTAGGAACTATTCATAAAATTGGAATTTTTAAACTAGAAGAAAACTATTTATTTATAATAAAATTATTAGAAAACTCTTTAATGTGTTATTAATAACAAAAAAAATCACGGTGTACTATTACACACCTAAATAATGTTGTCTTTAGTGTTTTTAATTTCATTTTTTTGATTTTTTATGGCCTACAGAAGCACTCTATAAGTGTTTCAAATTATTTGAGGTAATTAAATGAACAAAAAAAGTATAATTAAACTAAAATAATGAAAATAAATCAGTAAAATTTAAAATTGATATTTATAACCAATAATATCATATTTTTTCTCACATGTATAAAATTTAAATATAACAAAATAATGAGAATGATATTTTTTTGGTGTGAATAAAATTTTATATTGTTAAATATTTTGGATTAAAATAGAGTAAAGGACATATATTAAAACATTAGTTGATTGTGGAAAACAATTATTCATCAAATGACACTAGTACAAGTGTTAGTTTCAAAATTTATTTGTTATCATATCATTTTTAACCTCAATCACCAGTTTTTCCCTTTACCATGGAAATAAAAATTACTATAGTAACTATTAATAATGAAAAAAATAAAGGGGAATTATTTAATAAATATATACATATTGATTCAAAATATATAATTATTTTTTCAAGATTCTATTTTAATATGGTGTATAAATTAATTCAATATTAAAATTAAAAACACAATGAAAAGTTGATTTTCAGGAAAATGCCTTTTAAAATATAAAATTGTTTTTATAATAGATTAAATGATTAAAATTATTAAAATAAAATAATTGGATTTATAAATATATAATATTACTAATTTTACATTGAAAACATATTTTTTAAATATTACTTTTTTAAATGCATGAAAAATATAGTTTTCTATAAAATTTTGTATTTTTCACTATTCACTGGAAAATAAATATTTTTAGAAAAAAAGATTATCTCCAAGTTACTTTGTCTATTATACTTTTAAAAATTATTATTATTTTATTAAATAAATGTTCTAATTATTTCAAAAATTAGTTATAATTATTTTATCATGAAAGAAATTGATATTATCTTTGAAGAAAACTTTTTTTTGAAGAATTAGAAGGCTTTAATGAAAATTGATTTTTAATTTCATAATATAAAATTTATATATTATATGAACTTAAAATATATTTCATAATATTTTTATTCATATTCACACTATCCAATTCACTAAATAGGTTATTAAAATAATTTTTAAATAATAGTATTTCACGGTTTGTTTGAACTCTGTGTTGTGTGTTCTATATGATATCAAAAAATTTATTCTATTAAAAAAATGGGATATTACATTCTTACCTCCTATATATTTTCCCATAAAATGTTTCATTAATAGTACAATTTATATATAAATGTGTTGTTATTATTCAATGTTTTCTCTGGTTCCCATGTTACTTCTTCCATTTTATGATTTCAACAAATTACATTTTACCAATCAAGTCATCCGGATCCTCAACAGTTTCTATATAGTTTCAAGAATCTATATAGTATATTCACAGTATGATTGTTTAGGTTCCAATTCCATTTCTTCATAGGAGAACACATGCGTTAGGACTGACATGTACTTCATTAACAATGATATATGGAACACAACATGTGCCTAAGAGATAGTTGGAGACATTTACAAATGGTAATCTAGAACACCAATTCAATGTAGGATTTCAAAGTGTTTTGTATACCTGTTGCTCAATTAAATTTTCTTAACAAACATAGGAAAACACATCCGTTGAGATAATTTCAAGAAATCTTGATCAACCACATGAAATAAGAAATATTTCCACTGCTTATATGCCTAACAATTTTTCCTACTTTGAGATGATTTAAGGAGTCTTAATATAATTTACCATTGATATTGTCACCCTAAGAAGTTACGGATCTATAATATTTATTTCTCATACTTCATCCAAAAAAATATAGAGCATGAAACCTATTGTAATATAATTCTTCATATGGATCCATTTGATTAATTAAATGGAAGATATTTTTATAGGTAAACTCTACCAAAGGTCAATACTAACCCCACAAACCATGAAATTCATGTGATATTGATAACAACATATCTTCCAATGTTTTAATAGTCCTTTATGACTTTCCATTGGTTTGAGGGTGATAATAAATGTTCATATGAAGCTCAGTATCCATAACCTTATGTTGTATTTTCCATAATTTTGATTTAAATTGTGGATCATGATCGGAAAAAATAGAAATAAGTTGTCTATAATGCCTTACAACATTATTAATATAGATTTTTGTGAGGAACTAAATTGGTAAATCTCATATTATATTAATAAAATGTGTAGATTTAGTAATTTGATGAACAATAACCTATATTTAATTATTCTTTCTTGGATTATTTAGTAATCTGTTGAAAAAATCTAGAGTAATGTCATTCCACTTCCACATAAGAATAGGTATAGGTTGCATGAATCATCTTGGATTATATCTCTTGACCATGACTTTTTCAAAAACCAAAAAATGTGATACACATTTAGTGATTTACCATTTCTTGTTATCCAAAAACATGTTACTTCAAATACCTTGTCATCTTGGTGATTCTAGGGTGTATAGTGAAATTCGATCAAAGTTAATAATCAAAAAATAACTTTTTTTAGCTCAGGTATGGATTGAAAACATACTCTTTTTCTAAATTTTAGAAAACCATATTTGTATAAAAAGTCTACCAATTTTCCATCATCTAAGGATTTAATTTTCCATTAAAAATTTTCATAAAAATATAACGAATATTTTATATTTTATAACATTGATATTTTGGAAATCATAAAAAAAAAGCGATGATTCCCCTTCCTTAACATTTACCTTATCCATGTTCACTAAACCTAGAAACATATGATCTATATCAATCTTATTTTAGTTAGAAATCCATGATATTTTCTTCTCAATGAATCAACTACCTTATTTTACTTCCTTGGGTGGTAGCGTATTGAGAAATCATAGTCCTTGAGTAGCTCGAGGCATCACATTTTGGTTATATAAACATCTTTCTATGAGAAGATATATTTTAGGCTCTTTTGATCAGTGTATATCTCACATATTTGACTACATAGATAATTTCATCATATATTGAAAGAAAATATTATGACTGAAAAATCAAGATAATTGGTTGGATATTTTCAGTTAGGAATATCTAACTTCTTTAATTCATATGAAACAACTTTGTCAAATAGGAATAAGGATACAAATAAGTCCCATCCTCGATGTATCAAAATATATCACAAATCCACAATTTCTAAATGGTGGATTCAAAATTGGATAATTTCACAATATACCCTTATGTTATTCAACACATTCTTCTAATTACTTTCCACATATGAACTTAACCCATTTATGTGTAAGCCTTTTTAACATGTTTGCAAATTGGGAAATGTTTTGAACTATTCACTGATAATAACCTACCCAACTATTTAACTATGTACCTTAGTTATATTTATTAGGGTAGGCCACTATTTTATTGCTTTTATCTTCAAAGTATCATCTATGAATTCATCCTTGGAGACAATATAGCAATGAAAAGTAACATTATATATCCAAAATTCAAACATTACAAATTTTCCTTGTAATTATTTTTCTGTAAGTGTCGTAAGAATAATACTCAAGTGTTTTTCATGATCTCCATATCTTTTAGATTACACCAAAATATCATCAATAAAGACAAAATAAATAATTACTATATTCCATGGATACACCATTCATTAGATCCATAAAAATAGAGTGTGAATTATTCAATCGAAATGGAATTACTTAAAATTTTTTATGTCTATACATCATACATAATCCTATATTTAGAATATCATCCTTATTTACTAGAAATTGATGATATACCAAACAAAGGTAAATCATTTAAAAATATCCATCTCTATGAAGTTGATCAAATAGGGAATCAATGCCTAGTAGAGGATACTTGTTCTTTATTCTAATATCATTGATTTCCCTATAAGATATATTGATCCAAATTGATCTATCTTTATTTATGATGAAAAGAATTAGGGATCCATAATATGAAACAATAAGGTATGTAAATACATTATCACAGAACTATTGTTTTTTTATTTAACTTCAAAAATTTCATAGTGGCCATTTGATGGGGAATATTTGATAGAGGTCTTGCATCAAGGATTAAATAAATAAAAAACCTCACTTCATATTTTTGTGAATTTACATGAAATTCTTTATGAATTGCATAACTATATTCCTAAATACTATTATATACTAAATTTAGATACTAATGTTTCATCCACATGTTTTTATTTATCATCTACAAAAAAAATATCCTTTATAAGAGCTATTGGGGGTGGGTCTAAGCATGAATCGGTTGATAAAGTCTCCACTCTAAAGATAAGAAGTTCCACATCATCATATAAAATTTTAAGATACGTATCTTTGGGATAAATTTCTAGTTAAATTTTTAAATCCTATTCATTCCATGGATTATATCAAAGTAAAACATAGGTATAATACTAAAGTCCACAAATATAGAGTGTTTATGAGTCATAATGGGAACATCTTAACACATACTTTTTGTAGTTATATTACCACAAATATTTTTAACTAACAATTCTATCCTTAAGATACTAGTAAAATATCTAATTGCTTACCAAACATGGAAGATTTAAAAGAGTTGGAGTATCCATGACTAAAAAAAATAAATATCTAAAATTGAATATATGATTAATGTACATTCCATAACATCATCCTCTTATGTGGTAAGTTCTCTTGATGTATGGGACATTGGTTTTAATGATTCCTAATTTATTTATAGTCGATGCGATGAATATATAGTAACCCTATTCGTTTATACTTATCATTAAATGATTTTAAGGACACTTAACCATAAAATTAAAATCCAAAGGATTATAAAGTCTACTATCTTAAGAGATTAGGTACATGATTAAAAATCCCGAAACCAAACTAAAAAAATTATTTATTTAATAATTATAATGAGATCCTGACACCATTTGTGCCCTTATATCTATATAGGATAACTTAGGGAACACATGAAGAAAGGGGATTAGCTAAAAATATCAGTAAGGGAATACACATATGAATTAAACACAACATATGGGTTAGAAGAAATAACATGATGATATAAACTAATGGAACCTGAATTTACATAAGGAATAATAAATTGTATAACATAGTATCATATAACCACTAAATCATAGGAATGTGTCAAAAACATATAACATGACTTAAACATGAGTCTATTATATCTTCCAAGACATGGTAGAGAAAATTTCATAAAGGAATCAGGTTCACTCCCATTCCCGATATAACTTCTCATGAGACTAAACATTACCCAAAGCATTAGAGTTCTTTCTAGGTTCACCCACCACAAAATGTTCTCGAATATTTGTTCCAAATGAATAATTATACACATGGAATCAATTATAAACACAAGGGTAACCCATGTAATAAATTGGGTATTATAACGATGTCAAAAGGCATTACAAAAGGGAATATCATAAAGGTGTCTAAGAAAGAATGGGTTGAAATCATAAATGGGAATTTATAAGTGAAAATATTCATAGATCATGATAATTTATTTCAAAGTGGAGTGAAATCATATAACAATTTTATTTAATAAACATTAGAAATAAACATTTTAGTTCAGTTTATGCAAAATAATATTGATCATTTTAAGAAGAAAATGAATAATCAAATATATAAAACCAGAATTAAACCAAGAAATGTTTTCATGATAAATTGAGTTTTGTTATAAAAATAAAGTTGTATTAGAACATATTATGTATTTCACTTGAAAATGTGTAATAATTCAGGAATTTTACTTTAATCATGCATCTTTATCCGAAATAATTAAGAAGGGATTCTATTTAAAACATCTATTTCCTTATCAAATATGGATTATTTGATCTATAAACATGAGTTTGGAACATATACACATAATTAAAATAAAAAAAATAATTACATTGGATTAAAGAGATATAAATAGTAACCCAAATGAAAAAATGGAGGTTCGGGTAGAATCCCTTACCTTATATCCAAACATGATATGCACTTAATCATAATGTCCAGGATAATCAAATTAATAATTTAATTAAGAACCTTTTCTTAAATTATTTTAAATTGTATAGTTTTATTAGTTTAATTTGTGGTATTTTTTTATGGGTTATGATATTCAATTTCATTGTTCCGGTTCATTGGTTTCCTTGGTTTTCATGGTCAGTTTGCTTGTATACATGTACGGAAAATCATGTAAAATGAGAATTGTTTTACAGAATTGAAGTTATATGTTATTAATTAAAATATATAGTATTAAATTTTTATATAATTCATTTGTTAATTTGGGGTGTGGATGAATCATTAGATAAGATGTTAGTGATAATCGTTTAGATTATTTCTGTAGTTTTTCGATCATCACATACTAGTTTTGTTTCATTATTTAATATCATGAATATATAATGGTTATAGAAAATTACATAAGAAATAATATATATATTATACTATTTTTTAGAATAAAATTTTATTATGACCATCCTTGAAGAAGATTATAGAAAAATTAAAACGCATCATCCATAGTGGCGGTATATCGACACACTAGAGATGATAATTTCATTTTTATAATGAAAGGAGAAGGGAAGTGAATTGAAGATGAAATATTCATATAAATAAATAAAAATAAATAATATAAATGATTCTAGATTTATTATTTCACATGTATAAGTTTTGGCTGGGATATAATAAAAATATAAAAGAACTTGAATGAAACTTAAAAGAAAAGAGGATTTTATCTCTTGAATTTGTCCTCCTTGAGAACCTCCTTAGGGAAAAGGGTTTAATCTTTTGATGAGACCACAAGATCCGGGATGTGGGTGAGGAGCTTGGGAAGATTACTAGGAATAATTTTTACATGTCTCAATGCTTGAGAGGTGTGGGAAGAATAGGGGGTGAGGTGTGATATTAATAGGGAAGGAGAGGGGTGTTTTTTAATTACTTTATTCATTCGTTTATTATTTTTCTTAAAAACTATGAATAGATTGGGCATTTTTACTAAATTTATTAAACATTTGAAGTAAGGATTGAGATAATGGTATTACATAACCCATATATCATCTATGACTCCATAATTCAAGTATTTATCTTTTATCATTAATTATATTATTTTCCTAATCCCAAATACTAATGTAGTTTAAAAAAAACCCAAAAATTCACACTATGAATTCTTCAAAATGTAGATTTAAAAAATTAAGTTCATTCTATGAAAATAATTTCACAAATATAAGAAATTGAATTTTTACTCCATATCATCATTTATTTTTAAAACACTGATTTTAAAATTACAACTCATTTTACAACACATTGAAAAATAAATTAACATCTCATAAAATTATCTTATAATCATAAAAAAACATCATTAATTTATGTTTATATTTAACGAAAATAAATTTTCATTTAAATCATAAAAATTATGAAGAAATTATTAATAAATATTAATGTTTTATTAAAATAACAATACTTAATTTATTATTTTCAAAACATTTATTTATATAATCTATGATATAATTATATAATATTTTAATCTATAAGATGGTTAAAATTTATTTATAATTTCAGAGGTGAGGTTACAATTCTATAATCTGGTTTACTATCAATAATTTTCACATTACTTACTCAAAGATCAACTTACTATTCTATTATTATCGGGTCTTTAACATCTACAAATACCTCTTATTTTATTCATTATTCATTTAGAATGTTTGTGTTGTATTTTCTATGAGATTGTTAAGTTATTTATACCATAAAAAATAATTATAAGAAGGGAATTTTCATTGATAAAATTTTGGGTCATTATTGGATAGAAGTATCTTATTTCCTCCCCGTGTAGTTATTATCTAGATTACACTTATCAAAACAGTTATAAAAAAATCACATTCTCTTCAATATTTTTCTATGATGATTCTTTCCACAATTTTAACATTTTGTAAATTTCTTAATTCTATTATTCTTTTTTATGTGTTACCTTTTATATAGTGTTCAATGAAACTATTATTTTTAGAATTTCACTTTAAAATATAGGATATAGAAAAATGTTTCTCCTTTATTATGGAACATAATAATATTTAATCATCCGAGGGATCTTTTAGGGAAGTCAATGAATTTAAATAATAAGAAAATACCTTTATGGAAATGATAAATCATTCTCTCAAAATTACATTTGTAATCTGCAGCATAACTTGTGAGCAATGTAATGGTATCCTCATTCTCTTTAACACACTCTTATGAATTTTTTTATGCTTAAGTACTTTATCTTCATTTACATTAATTTATCCTGAGTAAAAAAGTTGTTGATTAATTTTTATTTAAATGTTTTCAATTACATGTGTTAATTTCATCTTCCTCCTTTGTACTGTAGATCAAAGAACACCACAGATCAACATCACCCATGAGAAAATATTATTCTAGAACAAACTTTCACTTTTCATCACATCCCAAACAATAAATATATTTTCAAGGGACTTCATACATTTCTCAACTATAACTAGAATAATAGTACAACTAAACTATGGGGGATTCATCAACATGAAACAATCAAAAATTGGTGTTTTATTGCCATAGAGAATCAGGTTAATTCATTTTGGAATGGTTATTTTTCATAACCAGAGAAATATTTCTTAAGATGGTTATAATTTTATCATTTCAAGTAGAAACTATATTGGATTTCTCTGTGGGGCAATACCTACATTGACCACAAGTATTGATTCTATTTCTTCTATTATAATCTATTACTAAATTATTAATTATACTGAGTTATTTCATAATCATCAGAAATATTGGACAACAAAATGAAAATCCATATAATGGTATTTTTTATTAATATATGGAATTATCATAATTTTTAGGTTTTATGTGTTTATTTAAAATCTAAATGTTTATACAATCATTTCAGTGATACCAACTTTAATGACCCAAAATCTTGCAGCATGTAGTTGGTGTTTATTTTTTTACATTGGTATCAAATATAAGGGTTTAAATCAGCAGTGGTAGATATGTTTATTAGTCCTAATGAAAAAGATATGTATATGTGGTTATCTTATTACGTTGGTAATAAAATATTGATCAAAAAAAGGAAATTAATATGCATCTTTTAACTCATTCAAATTTTTCATCTTCATGTCCTATGAAAAGAAAAAAAATAATGTTGAGATCAAACACTGAGTCAGAGTTACATATAGTGGAGAATATCATAAGTAAATAAGACACAATCAATATGGAAAGGTAAATAAGTAAAATCACATGCCATTTAATCAATAACTTGAGAATGAAATAAATCCTTATGAAATATCAATTTGAAAATATCATGAATAATATAAATAAATAAATTCTTAATGAATTAAATGATTGATGTTAGATTTTATGATCTATGTCATCATGATACCTTTATATTCAGGACCTTTTAAAATAGTATTTAAAACAATGGGAAAATACCTAGTATGTTTGGAAAAATTATTTGTCTCATGAGGCATGTTGAAGAATAAAGGGGATATCTATAACTAAAAATCACTAGTAACTGCATGTAAAATGCATTCCTCATATATTAAATTATTATATCAATTTATTACCAATATGTATTATCAATAATTGACTGTATTGATTAACAAATACCAATTATCAATAATTCCATAGACAATAAAATGAACACCAAATTAAAACAACGCATGTAGAAATTGTATATGTTTTATAATGTAATCATATCAATGATACAAAGTGTGTGAATATTTAAGAGAAATGAAATGTACAACAAAAAATGATCTTGGAAATATTATTTCATAAGAAAGTAAACAACCACAAAATCCATGAAAGATGACTTTCATTTTTTTAGAATTACATTTTTGATGGTAACATCAAGTCTATTTTAAATATAAGTGAAAAATTAAAATATTTTTCTATAAGGGTTTTATTTTAAATTCCATGGTAATAATGTTGAAGTAGCTAAATAGTTTAAAACAGTTATGGTGGTGGTAGTATTTATTAATGATGTATACATTAAATTAAAACATCATTTTTTATAGAAAGAGTTAAAAACAACCCTTTAATATAAAATTAAGAAGATTTATTTTGTACCATGTAAAATTTTAATGATAGTATGAAATTTATAAAATAAAAAATTTATTTAAATAAAAAGTACTTTTTTGAATATATGTTAAAAAAGATGGATATGGATGTAAAATATAACCGATCGAAAGAGAAATAAGACCAAATTTTTATTTGAAACTTTACTTTGGAGAACGTAACATAAATTGAATCAAGAGTAATCATGAATAAATAAATATTCAAGTAAAATACCTCATAAGATTAATATATATACAAAAAAAATTAAATAGGTGTATAATACAAAATACATATTCATGAAATGAATATTGAGATAAAATCCCTTACCTCATATGTCTTTTAAATCCAACATGGTTTAGACTCATGCATTATGGATTTAGACTAGTTATTAATTTATACTTGAACCATATTAATATTTTAAATTTCATATATGATCCTATTATATCATCTTATCACCAATATTTTAAATAAATTTCATTCTTACCCTTATTTTGTGTGTTAATTGTTTCAATTTTTCATATGCATTTTCTCATTTAATTTTGTTTTCTTGTGGATAGGATATCATTACATCATATCAAAAATGATATTTAGGATTGTGATTTCATATTTATTAATTAGATACACTTTTATAATCATTTTTTAATGGAGGATATTGAAAATAAATCGTATCGCATCATGGGGATGGTAATCCATACATACACACGAGTGACCATATCAATTCCAAATGGACGGTAGGGAAATTAAGTGGATGATATATTAATTTTAATGTTTTAATATCATTTCATATGTGTCTTATATATCTATTATTTCAATCATTATAACCATTCATGTAATTGGTGATGAGAAAATAATATCACCAATCTGTGGAGACAATAAGATGTCCATACACACACAATGATGGTTTCATTTTTATAAGATGGATAAAAGGTGGAATATGGGTGTATTATGATAATAATAAAAAAATATTAGTATATATATGGTGCTTTATTGGTTAATTTTTTATGGAAACAACACATGAATTGCAATTATAGGAATAAATAAATTCAAAAGAGTTTGTAAAGACAATTACACTTTCTTCGGTGGACTTCATTTAGATCACTTCTTAAGGGACCTAGGGTTGGTTTTTAATAAGTGAAAAAACATCTAGAAATTGTAAAAGGATGTTTAGAAGATTAAGTTTATGGTTTAGAAAATATAAATGGCTCAAAGTGTTGTAAATAAGTTAATAAGGAGGTACCCTTTTATAATTGAGGTAAGGGGAATCATTGGAATTGTTTTAAAATTTTAATTATTACAAATTAATTCTTATGTAAAACTGGATCCAAATGTAATTTCGTTTTAATATAGGATTAGTATGGTTTTATTTTTTCTTATCCACTCTTTTTTAATGTTTAGGTGATTGTTTTTAACATTATATTTTTTATTTAACCACCAAGTAATCCTTTTGAAAATTACCATAAAATTTATTTTTTCCACCATTTAAGGGTATATATTGTTAATATAAATGAAACACACCAAGCTTCCACAGTATTGTTTCCCTTTGAATAATACAATAGCTTGTGTTGTACGCAACTTCGAGTTCAAACACACCCCAACTAATCAAAATAGTCCTTATAAATTTTAATACCCACTTTTTGAAATTTTATAAATTTATCTTTCAAAATGGACTTCATTTTTTGATTTGGAATATCTAAATTAGCTTAGAGTGATTTTTTGGTATTTTTATGAAAACATTAAATTTTTGATGAATAGTGAAAACCACTGAGTTATTGTTTAAAACCAACTTTTTATTTGAATAATTATTTATTTTATTTAAATTTATGTTAGGTCAAAATAGATAAATAATACCTATATAAGTTCAATGTAATTCATTGGAGTCAGTTTATAATAATTTTAGATGTATAAAAATTTTATTGAACTTTTTACCGTCTTTTACCCACCTCCTAGGAGCATTTGCAAATTTAAATAAAACTTAATTTTACAACTTTTATGAGTTGAATTTTAAAAATCCAAGGGGCATGGTTGATATCAGTAAGTAAAATGTGGTTCAACGAGAAAAAGTATTGTTTTGGTGAATTGTGACTTTTGACTTTTATTTACCACCGTTAAAAGTAAATAGGGTACCTAAAGGTAAAAATGATATTATTATTACCCTAACACATTTCCTAATAGTGTCAAATTCAACGTTTAATAACTAAACCATTTTTAATATAGGGTTACACATAAAATAAATTCGAATATAAATATTCATTAGAAATAAAAAAATATTTTCTACATAATTGTATTTTATTTATATTTTGTAGACCTTAAATGATTGAATTTATTTATGACTCAATTATGATGGAATAATTACCTTATTTTTACCGTTTCATTTCTGGGTCCTGGAAGCTACAGGAGTCGGCGATTGTTGGGCTGTTGGATTGGCGTCACATTATGATACGCTTCAGATCGGAAGAGGACCTGGTCGTCGCCTGGTCGAGGACCTCCCGAAGATGTAATGGAGCTTCCTTCCTTCTATTCCGCTGGTGCTTCGATTTCCACATGCGGCGCGACCCGTCAACGATTGCATCCTGGGTTAGCCTTCCTGGTCTCCCTATTTCTTTTCAGAATCCGGCTATCTTGTGTATGATTGGGAATATGATTGGACGTTACCTCTGTTCTGATCGACGAACGGAGGTTCTCTGCCACCCTGTTTGTCCGAGAATCTGCGTGGAAGTGGATGCTGCGAAATCGCCTGTGAACTGGGTTTGGATTACTGACGGGGAGGAATTCAGATGGAAGCAGGAGGTCAGGTTTGAGTCTTGGATGGATTATTGTGTCAAATGTCGTCGTCTTGGGCATTCGGAAATGGAATGCCGAAGGGAAAATGGAACTGGACTTCTGCAAGCGGTGAAGCTGGGTTCTGGTCACTCCGGCAACAACGATATGAATCAACTGCCCAAGTGGGTTCATTCTGAGCAGCCTCGGTGCGGGTGTACTGATAACAACATACATGAGGAGGTTCATTCTGGGCAGCATTTGGGCGGGCGTACTGATAACAGTATCCGTGAGGGGTAGGACCGATCGTCCGAGGCCATGAAGTTTGTTGGGGGGATGACATCGTGTGAGCAGGGTGGGAAGGGTAAGGAGCAGCCGCAACCAGCAGTGGAGTCTACGGTGCTGGCTGTTGCAGTGAAGATAGTTCCAAATGTGCTTGGCGCTCCGAAAATGGTGTTTTCAGGACCCAGTGGTTCTGGGTTTGTGCTCTCCGGTGAGAAAGGAAGGAAGGATGATGGGCATGATTGTCCGTTTCCTGAAGGTGAGGCCTCACAATTCATGGAGGTTACAGCAAGGAAAAAGGCAGGTTCATCTGAGTTGAATCCCACCGTGAAACAAGTATTTGAAACTTTGAAATCGGACCTCGGTGGCCGGAAGCGACCCCTGCCTGCGCTGAGGGTTAACAGCCGATCGCAGGTGGCTTCTGTCATCATTCAGAATCAGTTTTTGGTCTTGGAGGATGAGGGGAACCCTCTTGCAGAGGAGGATGTGAATAGGCTTGAGTCTGGAAATTTGCAGATTGTTCCTTACTCTCAGCCTGCTATGACAGAGGATGGACAGGGGTCCCCTCCTATCTGCGTCAGTGACCTTCCAATTCAGTGCCTCAACACGGTTGATATGCATTCACAGTTGGCGGGAGGGGGTTCTTTGTCTGCTCCAGCGGATATGATGAGTGGAGGTAAGAATGGTCATGAAATTTCTGGCTCAATGCACATATTTGGAAAATGGGGGAATGTATCTGATAGTGACAAAGAGAATTTTAATGAGGCTTCCAGAATATCCTATAGTGATCTTGACCAAAGTGGAAAGATTGATGCGCATGCATTGGAAGGTGAGTTGAATGCTTCAGCAAAAAGGAAACCGAGGAAAGATTACTCGTATCTACCGAATCCTGTTACCACCAGATCATCTGCAAAGAAGGGTAACGCTTCGAGGGATGGTGTGAAGAAGGGAATGGTGTCTCCCAGAGCGCTTCTCTCATTAGAAAAGATGAATCTGAGAAGGAAGTATGCTAAAATCCTGAAGCATTATGAAAGTTCAGAGTGGGAATCAGCGACGGCGGACGAATCTTTTCATCACGAATGTGGTGCTGGGGATGGCTTCTATGATCTGTAGTTGTTTTCCATGTGGTGTTTTTATTGCTCTGTTTACTTGTTCTTTTTCTTTTGTTTTTTAATAAATGGTCAGAGGTTCACCTCTGGCAGACCTTTTCTCCTAGAAGAAAAGGTTAATATAGTTACCCATACCTGTCTAAAACCTATTTTTTGAGTGGTTTTGGACCCATACATACTTTATCCTTTAAATAATTCATTTTTTATCCTTTACAAACCGAAAATGATTTTATTATAAAATACAATTTCAATCTTTTCCTAAGGTTCCTCTCTCCCCTCTTAAAAAAGGGCTCTTCCCCTTCTCTCAAATTCACACATTCAAAGATATTTGGCTCTAAAAAAACCTAACCAAATATCCTATCAACTATTCTAACTTCATTTTATAGGACTCCCTTTAGTCATAAATCCAACCTACGTGCCCTTTTGATCAAATCAAAAGGAAGAACCCGAAGAAGAGGTAAATATTTCATCACCTCTTTCATGTTCTTTTCTTCTTATACTTCCTCTTTATTTTTATTTATATTCTAAAATAATATCTATAGTATCTTCTATATACTATAATGTTATTATAAATATGGAATGAAAATATTCATTATTCATCCTATGAATGACATGTCACCATACGTGCGTACGTACAGCTTACCGTCTCCACGTCATGGTGTAGTTTGTTATTCAAACACTTCATCATTTGGAGGGGTATAATAATGAGTATAAATGATGAATATAATAAATATACCAAGATAATGATTCTGTATATATGATATTAAATACAATTATATACAATTTTAATTTAAAATTAATAATATTGTCGCTCGTGGGTACGTACGGATTACAGTCTCTACGAACGCGATGAGATTCATTCCCCATCATATCCATTAAAGACTTATTTTAATTTGATGATTAAAAATAATTTTAAAAGACTTGACATCATTATGTATATGAATAAGATACATCCCATCCATAAAAAATATTACCCACATAAAAAATAATATAAAGGAAAACGAATCAGCTAACACCCGAAACAACAATAATACAAAAATATTATTAACAAAGAAATATTAGAAGATCCTATATGATATCATATTTATGTATATGGTTCATGTATAATTTAATAGAAATTATTTCACCATTATATAGGATGTTCACCTACCCTAGACTAAGGAAAATTACAAGGTGAGGGTTAATTTTACAATCTCTTTTTTATCCGAGGTTGTTTTTTTGCGTAAGAATATACTGGTACCTCTTTATCATCCACATCCGCATTTTCTTAAAAATTTATTTCAATCAACTTTTACAATATACTAAACAAATGGGTAAAGTCATTTATACCCTTATTTGAATTTATATGTTTTTTAAATTAATATTTCCATCATTTTCCAAAGAAGGTACTTTATGACCTTTTCGACTAAATTAAGGTAAGAATGTTTTTTAACCTATACGGAAGGTGTGGCTATTTTATACCATTATAACATTGTTGAAGCTTCACTTAAAATATTATATGAATATTTTCAAAAATAAATGTTTCCTTTTATAATTACATGGCTATTAAATGATTTCAAAATAGAAAGAGGTATTTCTCTAAAAAAAAGTTTTCATTTCATCGATGTCAACATCCTTTGAGAGATTTTAAGATTATTTGAAGTTAATTTATTATGATACAAAACATCCATATTCTATTGATGATTTTGTGATATGTTTGACTGTGGATGTGTTATTTTATACCATTCATGGTTTATGAATAAATTATTGACATTTATTATTATTGTTTTAATACGAATGTTTATGTTATGTTTAATCATTTTAATATGAAGAATGTATTGGACTTAGTAAGTGACAGGTGGATCCCACTATATCCCCTTGATGAATCGGTAGGTCTCATGAGACAAACTAGTTTTTGGCACAAGTCCTTGAAAAAATCTTATTTGCAGTCTTGGCACAAGGCCATGACTATATGGTTATGAAGTCTGGCATTATGCATTCCATCATTATGACAGTGGCTATTGATTTTTCATGTGATTATTCGAAAATTAGAATATCCATGTGAATAAGTAAATGGAATTATTTGATTTTATCTTCGCCATATTATGTTTAAGTTCACGTTTAAAAGGATTTTGTTTTCGTCTTATACACTGCCTTAAATGTTTATGCTTATTTATGAAAGTGTCCGCTATATTGTTACCCTTACTGAGCATCTCAGCTCACCCCAATCTATTTTCTTGTTTTTCTTGGGATTTGAAGAAGTATTTTATGACTGACATGTAGGTATAGTCTGAGGGGATATGAGTGTGGTCTATGTAAACAATGTTGTTGTAGTTTATCATTTTATAATGTAATGTCAAACAAATGACTATATTTAGTACTTCCAAGGCTACTAAACTAATCGGCCTTTTGTGATATGATTTCCTTATATCATGCCAATGTTATGTAATAATGCACCGCTTACAGGTTACTAGGGTTGGGGAATTACAGTTTTTATCAGAGGAATTATAGTACAAACCTTGGAATCTAGATTTTGATGAACTCTGATTAGAGCACATTTCCCTAAGATAGACTTTGAGGATTCGTATAGAAGAAATTCCTTGAATTTAGGTATTGTAGATATTTTTTGAGTTTTCCAAGAAATATATACCTATCTGGATACGAGCTGGTAGAGGCGGCTCCTCACATATGTACCTAGGGGTAAAACCCAAAAACACCACTTTGAGCTAGACTCGAATGTGAACTGGTGCATGACAGTGAGCCTTGCTTCAATCTTGGTTATGACACTCCTTGGGGATATGATTATGACAATTCTAATTTTCTTTAGAAACAATTATGAAGGGTTTATAAGTATATACTTCCTCAAAGAAAACATTTTTATGATTATGGATTATATCCATAAACTGCTCAGTTTATGTTAAGTGTTTTAAAAGTTTGGAAATATGTATTTCGATTCATAAACTAATCTAGTTTATTCCATTGTTTATAAATGGCTCATAATGGAAGTAATGGAAATGATATCAATTCACTTAATCCATGTAGGGATTTTCCTCCTACTAAAGATAATTATAGTGGAGATGGTGATGCAACTGGTGTTGATCAGCTTATCACCATACTGGGAGAACTCACTCAGATTATGAATAATATCCTTACCCATATTGAGCACCCTGATCCACAACATATAGGTTCAATGTTAGATCTCTTCATGAGGAAACAACCACCAACATTAAATGGGAGTAAAAATCCATTAGTCAATCAGAAATGGATAAATTCCCTAGAGAAAATATTCCACGCCTTGGGGTGTAGAGAAAGAGAAGAAGTTGTCATAGTAGTTTACCACCTCAATAGAGATGCCGATCAATGGTGGCCATTGATTCAAAACAAAAAGGAAGATGAGAAAGTATCAAATATGGAATGGGGGAGTTTAAAGAGATTTTCTTAGAAAAAGAATTTCCTCGTGACCTTCGAGCGGATATGGAAAGGCAATTTCTGAGTCTAAGTCAAAAGGATGATGAGATAGTCGCAACGTATAAAGCTACAATTACAAGGATAGAGTGGCATGATACATATTATATACATAATCCAAGAAGTAAGATTGATCGTTTCTTTGATGGGTCAAAACCATTTCCCCATTTAGAATTAGTCTCACAATCCTTCTCGTCATACAAAGATATTGTCTCATGTTCTATCAAGATAAAAAAATAATTCTCTAAGTCTTATGAAATTAAAGAAAAGTAAGAGAAGAAGAAATATTCTAAACACTATAGAAATGGAAATAAGGGGAATAAGGGAAAAGGTAAATATCTATCCTACAGTAAATGTGGTAAGAAACACCTCAGTACATGCCTGAAGGGAATGTGAGTGTGTTACAAGTGTGGTGAAAAAGGCCACCAAGCTCGTGATTGCAAGGGGAAGAAAGAGGATATCAATGTTGAATGGTACAATTGTAGAGAAAGGGGGAATTATGAAAATGAATGTTCGAAGCACCAAGGATTCGTACCTCAGTAAAGGTTAAGGGATCAAGGCCAATCTTATGCTATCATTACTACTGAAGTTGAATCTCTAAATGACGGGGTGGCAGGTAATTTAATGGTTTCTTCAAGTTTAGAAAATGCTTTATTTGATTATAGATCATCACATTGTTTCATATCTTACTAGTTTTCTATGAAAATTCTATATTTACAATTTGATTTAACAAGGGAGTTTTCAGTCAAAACATATAAGGAAAGAATCACTGTAACAAAGTTTGGTGAATCAGTCCCCATTAGGGCATATAAATGTTCTTTGTATACTGATCTCATTATAAATCCCATGATTCAATTCGTTATAATTATCAGTATGGATTGGATTTCAGACCATGATGAAAAAAATTATTGTAAGAAGAAGGAGGTTACGATTTTTGATGACGATAATAAAGAACACCTTATCTTTAAAGAAGAAATGTCACCACCTGATTCTTATATAGATCCTCCCCCTGTTGCTCAACTAAATTAAATTATTGTAGAGGAATATAATGAAATAAATATTGGTGAGGGAATGAATGTTAAAATATAGGATGTACCTATTGTTAAGAATATATCGATGTGTTTCCATAAGATTTAACTAGACATCATACAGAATAATAAATTGAGGTTTATATTTATTTAATTCATGGTTGAAGGCCCATATCGAAGGCCCCTTATAGAATGACCACTGTGGAATTAGTTGAACTAAAAAAACAAAGTAATTGAGTAATATAAGTTTATTCGCCCTAGTGTTTCTCCAGGGGGAGACCCTATCCTTTTTATTAAGAAGAAATATGGATCTATGAGTTTGTGCGTTGAGTACATGGTGATCAATTATATAACAATAAAGAAAAAGTATCCCCTACCACACGTTGATGATTTATTTGACCAAATTCATGGAGCTCAAAATTTTTCAAAGATTGAACTTAGATCCAGATACAAACGCTTGTGCGTGAATAAGGAAGACATTTAGAAGACATCATTTCGAACCAGGTACGGGCATTATGAGTTTACAGTAATGCCTTTTGGATTGACTAATGCACCCTTTATCTTCATGGATCTAATGAACATGGTTTTCAAGTAATATATTGATGTCTTTATAGTTATATTTATTGATGATATCTTGGTATAAGGATAAAATATCTGTTGATCCTTCAAAGACCAAAGCTGTCTAAGAATGGCCAACAACGACGAATATAACTGAGGTACGCAGTTTTATAGGTTTAGCATGTTATTATTGACATTTAATCCAGAATTTTCCCCGATTGGAAAACCCATTAACCAAGCTCACACTTAAAGGGGTTAAATTTGTTTGGGCCAAAGAATGTGAAGAATTTGTTTATGGATTGAAGATAAGATTATTCAATACTCTTATATTGACTCTACCATCGGGGAATGACAAGTTTTTCATTTATTATGATGCTTGAAAGAAAGGACTTGGTTGTGTCCTTTTACAGAATGATATGGTTATTCACTATGTATCATGACAGATAACAATTCATGAAAAAAACTATCCCACTCATGATCTTGAGTTAGCAGTTGTAATGTTTACTTTGAATATTTGGAGACACTATCTCTATGGTAATAAATGTGAGATTTATACTGATCACAAGAGCTTGAAGTATATTTTCTCACAAAAAGAACTCAAAATGACGCAAAGGCGATGGATTGAACAACTCAAGGATTTTGATTTCACTATACACTACCACCCGTGGAAGAAAAATAAGGTTGCATATTCTTTGAGTAGAAAGGATCATGGAGTTTTGAACAAGATGAGAGTTGAAAAGGAACATATATATATGGATATAGTAATGATAAATATGGGAATAACCATGGAAGGTGAAACATCAATTATTTTTCAAATGATTTCCAAACCATATTTACATGAAAGGATAAAAAGTTCTCAGGCTGATGATGAGGAGGTTGAAAAGAAGATTAAAGCTGTGAATAATAGGATATTGAGTGACATTGTATATGAAGATGGAATTCTGAAATTTGTGAAGAGACTTAGTGTTCCCAATATACGTGATCTAGAAAGAGAATTGCTGGATGATGAACATAGATCCAATTTCTTTATACACTCTGGGAGCACAACAAATATATAGATATTTGATGGAACATTTTTGGTGGGACAAAATGAAGAGGAAGATTGCTAATTTTGTGTCAAGATGTATGGTTTTACAACATGTGAAAGATGAAAGGAAAAATCCTAGAGGAGTCAGGAAACCTATTCCCATACCTGAGTGGAAATGAGATAATATTACGATGGACATTGTCCTGGGACTACCAAGGACTCCTAGAAGGAATGATGCAATATGGGTCATTTTGGATCATCTTCACAAGGTAGCACATTTTCTTGCTTTAAGAGAAGATTTAGAACTTGAAAGTTTAGAAATACTGTATATTAATGAATTTGTTAGACTTTATGGAGTACCCCTATTGATTTTTTCGGATCATGATCCATGTTTACATCATGATGCTAGAAAAGTCTTCAGAAAGACCTGGATACTGAACTTCGTTTGAGCACTGCCTACCACCCTCAAACTGATGGACAATCAGAATGGACTATTCAAACCTTAGAAGACATGTTGAGATATTTCCCACTTGACATTAAATGTTTGTGGGATTAATATTTACCTCTGGTAGAATTTTCTTATAATTGTAGCTTCCATTCAAGTAATAAAATGGGACCATATGAAGTGTTAAATGGAAAGCGATGTTGCACACTAACCTGTTGGGATGATGTGGGTGAAAGAAAACTCATATGCCCCAAACTTGTTGAGGAAACAATGAAAAAGGTGAAGGTAATCCAACCCCACATCAACAAATCTCAAAGTAGGCAGAAGAGCTATGCCGATAACCGAAAGAAAGATTTGGAATTTCAGCCAGGATATCATGTTTTCCAGAAGGTATCTCCATGGAAGGGTGTTATAATTTTCAGTATGAAGGGTATATTGAGTCCCAGGTACATCAGACCTTTCGAAACACCAGAACAAATTGGGGGTGTAGCTTAGCGTTTGGAAATGCCACCAAGTCTCCCCCAAAGTTCATGATGTGTTCCACGTATCACTGTTGAGAAAATACATGCCTGACCCAACACAAGTACTTACCTATGAGGAATTAGAACTGGAACCTGATCTATCTCATTGTGAAGAGCCTGTCAAGGTTCTTGATATAAGATAACAATAGTTGAGAAACCGGAAAACTCGTCTGGTAAAGGTTCTACGGAGAAACCACAAGATGGAAGAGTCAACGTGGGAACCTAGGGAACATATGATGAAGAACCGCCTGAATATTTTTATGCAATAATATTTTATAAATTTATAGGATGAACTTATTCGAAGGAGGGTAGAATGTAATACCCCATACTTCCATGTTACATTTCCCTTTGAATAATATAGTAGCTTGTGTTGTATGTAACTTCGAGTTTTTACACACCCCAACCAATCAAACTAGCCGTTATGAATTATAATACCCACTTTTTTCAATTTTATAAATTTTATCGTTGAAAATGGAATTCATTTTTGGATTCATAATATTTTAATTAGTTTAGGGTGAAATTTTGGCATTTTTCTGAAACATTCAATTTTTGATGAATAGTGAAAAGAACTGAGTTATTTTTTTTAAAATTGATTTTTTTTTTTAAATATTTGATTTTTTTATTTAAATTTATTTCTGTTCAAAATAGATAAATAATACATATTTAATTTCAATGTAATTAATTGGAGTTAGTTTACAATAATTTTAGATATATAAAAATTTTATTGAACTTTTTACAGTCTTTTACCCACCTCCTAGGAGCATTTGAAAATTTACATAAAACATAATTTTACTACTTCTATGAGTTGAATTTTTAAAATTCGACAGACAAGGTTGATAACAGTATGTAAAATTTTGTTCAATGAGATAAAAATATTTTTGGGTGAATAGTAACTTTTGACTTTTATTTACCACGGTTAAAAATAAATAGGGTATTTAAATGTAAAATTGATATTATTATTACCCTAACACATGTCTTAATTATATTGTATAAGTATAATTCGACCCAAAACAACCTTAGGAACAAAATATAATCCTTTGGGTCCACTTGTATTTGATTAGGACATTTATTATTATTTAATTCAATGAAGATTTAAAAGTGTTAAATTCAATGTTTAATAACTAAACCATTTTTAATATAGGATTACACATAATATAAATTACACGATAAATATTAATTAGAAATCTAACATGATTTCCTAGATAATGTTATTTTATTTATATTTTTTAGACATTACATTATCTAGTCTAATTATGACATAATGATGATATATTAATTACCTTATTAATGAAATATTAAAATAATTGATATTATAAATATCCATATATATGTAATTTGAGACTTTTTATGCATTAAACTAATTTTCTAGGTTAATATGACATTTTAGGGTATATAAAATGAATTACTTGTGATGTAATAATTCTGTTATGAGTAAAAAAACAAAATATAAAATAGTGAAAAAATTAACATAAATGCGTTTTTAAAACAAATAATATATTATTAATTGATATTATCTTCATAAAAATATAAGGCTCAGACAAAGTTCTTAAATAATATTATATATGTAATTAATGAACCACTAGATGTTCAAATGGATGTGTATTGTATGTTTATTAACAATATAATATAAAAATACAATGATTTATGGTAAATGTCAAACTAATTAACTAAGAATTAAATCTAGAGGATAAGTTTAATATTGTGACCCAAACCTATCTAAAACTTTTTGGATGAGTTGTTTTCAACCCATCCCCACCTTATATTTTAAATAATTCATTTTTGAGCCATTATAAACCGAAAATAATTTAATTATAAAATAATATTTTAATCTTTTTCGAAGGTGCCCCTCACCCCTCTTACAAAAGGGAACTTCCCCTTCTCTGAAATTCACACCTTCAAACAGTTTGTCATGGCCTACCCATCCCAAATATCCTCTCAATTATCCTCCCTTCATCCTATATGCCTTCCTTTAGTCATAAAGCCATCCTATGGAGCCCTTTGGATCAAATCAAAAGGAAGAACCTGAAGAAGAGGTAAATATTTCATCACCTCTTTCAAGTAATTTTGTTCATCCACATTCTATTTCATTGTTGTTTCTATTCTAAAATAACAACTCAATAATATTAAATATAATGTGATGTTGTTATAAATATTTTAAAACCATATTCATTATTTTATCTATCCTATGAATGACATGTCACCATACGTGCGTAAGTATAACATACCGTCTCCAGGTCGTGGTGTAGTTTGTTATTCAAACACTTCATCATTTGAATGAGTATAGTAATGAGTATAAATTTTTCAGATAATAAATATAACATGATAATTATTGTTTATATATTATATTCCATCCAATTATATATTATTTTACTATCAAAATAATGATATTGTCACTTCTGCGTACGTACGGATTACCGTCTCCACGAACACGATGAAATTCATTCCCCATTGTTTCCATTCAAGAATAATTTTCGTTTGATTCTTAAAAATATTGTTTAAAGACTTTATAACATTCTGAATATGATAAAATACATCCCATCCATAAAAAATATGACCCACATAACAAATAATATAATGGAAAAAAGAATCAGTTTACACCCGAAACAATGATAATACTAAAATATTATTAACAAAGCAATATTAGAAGATCCTATATGATATCATATTTTTGTATATGGTCCTTGTATAATTTAATAACAATTATTTCATAATTATATAGGAGGTTAACCTACCTTAGACCAAGGAAAATTACAAGGTAAGGGTTAATTTCACAATCTCTTTTTTATCCGAGGTTGTTTTTTACGTAAGTATCTACTCGGACCTCTTTATCCTACACATCCGCATTTTCTTAAAAATGTATTTCAAAAAACTTTTACAATATACTAAACAAATGGGTACAGTCATTTATACCCTTATTTGACCTTATTTTATTTTAAATTAATCTTTCCGTCATTTTCCAAACATGGTAATTTGTGACCTTTTGGACTAAATTAAGGTAAGAATGTTTTTTAACCTATATGGCAGATGTGGATATTTTATACCATTATAACATTGTTGAAGCATCCATTACAATATTATAAGAATATTTTCAAAAATAAATTCTTTCTTTTATAATTACATGACTATTAAATGATTTCAAAATAGAAAGAGGTATTTCTCTAATTTGTATTTGATTTCATCTATGTCAACATCATTTGATGGATTTTAAGCTTGTTCGAAGTTAATTTATTATGATACCAAGCATCTATATTGTATTAAAGTTTTTGTGATATGTTTTCATATGGATGTTTTATATTATACCATTCATCATTTATGGATAAATTGTTAACATTTCATATGCTAGTTTTAATACGAATGTTTATGTTATGTTTAAACCATTTCATATGAGGAATGCATTGGACTTAGTTAGTGACGGGTGAATCCTGATATAGATCCTCGATGAATCGGTAGGTCTCATGAGATAAACTAGTGTCTTAGCACAAGGCCTTGACAAAATCTTCTTTGTAGTCTTGGAACAAGGCCGTTATTTTGTGGTTATGAAGTATGGCATTATGCATTCCATCATTATGAAAGTGTCTATTGATATTGAATGTGATTATTTGGCTAGTAGAATATCCATGTGAATAAGTAAATGGAATTATTTGATTTTATCTTTTCCATATTATGCTGAAGATTATGTTTAAAATTATTTTGTTTTAGTCTTATACATTGCCTTAAATGTTTATACTTATTTTTGAATGTTTTCACTATATTGTTATCCTTTCTGAGCATCTGAGCTCACCCCTTTCTATGTTTTTTTCCCCAAGATGTGAAGAAGTATTTTATGACTAACCTGCGATAATATTCTGAGGGGATATGAGTGTTTTCTATGGAAACAATGTTGTTTTTGTTTTTAATTTTATAATGTAATGTAAAACTTATAAATGTATATAGTATTTAAAAGGATAGTAAGTTGATCGGTCTTTCCAGACATGATTTCCATATATCATGCCAATGTTATGTATGAATGCACTGATTCTGGGTTACTCGGGTTGGGTCGTTACAATAAAAAGAATAATGTCCAGTAATGTGGAATGATTTTGGGGTTAAACCATATTCCATTAATTTTAAAAAAATTCATATTTTTAGGATTTTTGAATCATTTAAAAAAATATTATTAATTATAAAATAACATTAATGTCAATTTGGGAAAAATTAATTTAATTTAAAATTTCAAACCTACAGAAAAAAATTGGAATTATAATTTAAAACATAAAAAACTCTATCAAATGTAATTATTATTTGAAAAAATCATGGTATACATATAATATATATCCATCACATACATATTTATAATCATCAATGAACAGAAAACATAAGAATTGAAACAAGTCTCTTTATGGGGGTGGTAGTACACACATGAACATAAGCGACATTTTCATTTTTTATTGGGTTAAAGTGTGAGAAGAAAAATTGAATCTTATATTTGAATAATAAAAATTATTTCTTCAATATCATAAATAAACATTGTGTCCATCAAAATAACTATTGGGATCGAAATTGATAACTCAGAGGGGGAGGGGTGAATCAATGATCCTATTTTTCTTTTATGAGTTACTCCGTTTAAAACTCATCCACTTAAACCAGTGAAGATTCTAGATCCACTCTACAGAATCCCTAAATATTTAATTGTATAATGAAATAAAAAGATAAATAACTTCATATTTAAAATATTCTACACCCATTCCTACTCATTTCAATTTTGGGTTGTCCCCCCCAAAATAGATTCATGCACAACTTCTCAAACATAATATAAAACATAGTCATCATTATATCTACACACAACTTCTATAATCCTCTAGAAGATACAATTTATCAAATATGTGTGATAAAAAATGAAATATAACACCTAGTGATCACTTAACGTATTAATTCCCCTCATATTTGAATAGATGGATAAAAAATCTATAAGTGAACTTCTTATTAAAGAACACGAAGAGTCGATGTTGATTATCATCTCACTGGTCTCAAAAATTCCACCAGAATCTGAGTGATTTGGTCCTCCCAATTAGATTCATATGAACTTCACCAAGATCTCTAGTTTATGGTTGTTCATTTTCATAATATCCTCTAGTAGGTTTATGTTTCTCTCAAAAAATTCACAAGGTCTTGTCACTTTTGTTTATTTTATCTTGTCGGGCACTCTCCTAATACTTCCTCTTGTCAATATTCATTAATAAAATTTTAAGGTAACATACCCAACAAAAGGGAACATTTAATCACAATAATTGGATATAAAAACTACCCATTTACTCCAAAATTACTTATCATGAATTTCCTATATAAATACAGCTATGTAACTAACCATGGTTCCATCTCTACTTTCCTAAACATGGAGTAATTCCACATTTTTCCACTGAATGTAACACATAAAAATCATCAAAATTATTCTAAAATCATTACCTAAGAAAAATAAAATGACTATGGATGACTTCAAGAACCCTTTATTCCTCCAAAATATTAATTATCCAAATTTCGATGTATCACAAACTATCCCTCCATACATCATTGTCCTGTGTAAAATTCAGGGATACTTTTCCCTCTACACACTGAATACCATAGGTGAGGTATCTTTTCGTCTTTATATTTTAAAATTCATAACCACTTATCAACCATGTATTCATTCACCATTTGTTTGGGGATGTAAATATAGGCCTCCTTTGAATAGAAGGTCATCAAATATTGACTACCACTTCATTCCGCACAAAATGACTATTTTTGGTGTCCCTATTTATCACAGGGAGACATCATAAGCACCATGGATTGAACCCCTAGCACAGTACATCCAGTTTTTTTCCATCTAAAAAAATAAATTTTCTATGTAGTTCCATCATGACTTATTCTATAAGTGTGGTATACTCTGGAGTTATTCTCCTTTATCACCAAAACCACCTCTAGGGCATGACCTTTCTTATGTTTGTCAATCTTAAACACATCATCAGCATTGGGATCAAAAAATCACCCAAAATCACATCATCAATTTTTTTTAAAGAATACTATTTTCAAAAAATCTAACATTATTTATAGAGAAATCTCAAATCTTTAATCCTTATTTTCCAAAAAATCTAACTCAATAGTTTAAAATTTAGAAAAATATACACATTTGGTTTCATAAAAATACTCATCTTAATCATATTAAAAATCCTAAATTCCTTTTTCCTCTTACTGTCAATGAAATTAAATGGTCATATAATGGGGTATTATTCTTATATTCTTCTTAAACATCTTATATTCCCATTTTATCTTTAATGTGAGGTAATATATCACATGGTTTCTTGAAAATGGCCTTTGATTGAACCACTCTAATTCTTTATAGGCTAGTTTGGTGTAGAAAATATGAAATATGTACTCATGGTAATATATGATATCTATATAACTCATCATGAGATAAGATGATTAGGAACCTTTATATTTTTTATCATTGAGCTACAAATTTTACATGAATATCCTATAAAAAACTCAACAGACCACAAAAATAGTTTTTTTGCATGAAGATATTTCCTGTTTTTCAAGTTATATATTATCATACACCCACTAAAAAATATATCAAACATATTCATGACAATGCGGTAATAATTTGGGGTTTTCATACATCCTTCCATATTTCTTAAATTTTTCTATTAATGCATGTTTTAAAAATTTATCATTTATGGAGATCCCGTACGGGGTATGCATAACAATAATATTCATCATAGAGAAGTATTATATGTTAATTAATAACCAAAAATGATAGAATCAAACATCTCCTTCAATTATCTTCATGATTAAACAAGATATAGAAAGACTAAGGGAATATGGAGGGAGCTCTTCATTTCTCAAGAGAAACCATTTGGATGAGTTCTTCCTCTCATCCAAGTCCGTTCCTTCATTCTAATATCGGCATAATTATTGTTGATGAAATTTTATTCACCTCATGAATTACAACATAATTATTTCACTGTGATTCAAGTGTCTTTATAACATATAGATTTTACTCACATATTTCACACTTCTTCAACTTAAAATGTGTGAATTTATTCTCAAATACCTTTTCCTCTTCTTCTAACACAAATTTATTTCATTGATTTTTCATCACCATATTCTCACTAAAACTATCTATTGGATTGATTATTTCTAGGTAAAGACATGTTAAATCAACATGAGTAATATTGGTGTTCGTACCATCCAAAACAAAAAAAATATCCATTGAATTGAGATTCCCTTGACTAATTCTAGATTTATTTAGTGTAGTGTTGATGGTGTGCTATTTGAGTATTCATTTTCTTGTAGGGGTTGTGATTTTTTGTCCTATTAATTTCTTTTTCTTATGTGGTGGATTTACACACAATATTCATATATTTACATTAGTAACCTCCAATGTTAGAAACAAAATTTCTGTTTTTTAGGCTGACTATGTTTTGGATTACCTTGTTCCCAGAATCCTATTTTTATATCATCACTTGAATATTCTCGTCTAATCTAGATAGATTTCTTGAAATATTATCTCGAATTTTTTAAATTAGTTTGAGATAAAAATAAAATATTTTGTGTCTCATAAATATCATAATCTACAGGCATTAATGTTTCTATAATATCATATATCATCTTCTCTTTCTCAACCATCATCAAATGGTTCTTTTTCATTTCTTTAACATGGGATGACTCCCATTTTAATATCCCCTCATTTCCTTAATTAGAAATCCATTTGATTTTTTTACCAAACTCACTCATTTGTGTAATAATTGATTTTTTATCCTTAATATTTTTATTATCATTTTTTTGAATTATTAAATATGCTCAATATAATATTAAAAGATACTTTTAAGATTCCATTTATGTTTCATTCTTTCTTTTCCATTATCTTTATTATTTGATGTGTGAAAATATTTCTCGACACGGACTGTGAGAGATAATTCATTCTCATTATTTTTTAGGCTACTTCATTGTTACATAAAATGATTCTTTTTTTAGTGTAATATTTATTCCTTTTTCTCATTTATTTTCTTCATTCGAGAGATTTATTCCTCTTTATCTGATTTAGATTCCTAAACCTCTCCTACATGAAAAAACAATTCAATATAATCAATATTATTTCAATTAGATATTATATGAAATTTTATACCATTACCCTTCCATTTTCTATTCGGGATTCTCTTTTACAAGTTAGATATAATAGGATTGAGATCTTTATAATCTTGAAAATTGCTTATGTCTTAATTTTTTTTCATTCTTCCCATTTTTGCTGACATTAAAGGAAACTTTTATCTACATATTCCTCTTGAAATATGGTCCCTTCCTCATTTCATGTTGAATTTGAATACTGTATGTCTCACTCAATGATATATCATATATATCTCCAAAAATTGCACAATTGGATCAAACCAATCCTGGATGTTTCTCATAAGCATCTTCACAATAGCGAAGTCTTCGATTTTCACACCGAATCCTTTTTTACTGCAAACTATTTCATTTAATTGAGTGAAGTAGCTATCTTAATATTCATCTCCTAACATATTAATGTATCCAAATCCACTCCTCTAAATTTATTTATTAAATTCCTTCAGTTTTTTATGATTCCCTCACAATGACTTATTAATTTATCCCATATCTCATTTTTAGTTACAAGACCCATCACCTTAGTGTAAACCTACTATAATAAATAAATAAAAACGTAATTTTTTCCCTTCCATCCATCTCTATATATATTTTATCATAATTATTCATATTATAATTATTACTATAATGTGGAAAACCAATTTCAGCTACATCATATAACTCAATTCTAATAGAAAGGATGTGAGAAAGAATCATATAACTCAATCTATAGATTTTATTCTATAATTTATGCGAAATACTTGAATTTTCAAATAATTACGGTTCTCAATTTTGTAACACCTTCTCTTGGATCTTTAGATCCCAAACACTTTTGATACCATAAGATGGAATCTACATTGATGATAAAGATGGGGAGGGGTTGAAACAATGATCCAAATTTTCTTTTATGATTTACTAATTTTGGAACTAAAATTCTTGAAACTATTAAGGTTATTAATCAACTAAATATAATATATCAACCATACCTCATATATAAAAGTTAAATGATAAACCAAAAGGTATTTACAAGGTTTAAAACCCATGAATACTTCTTTCTATATTGGTACGTACGCCAAACATAGATTCATCCACTACTTCAAAAATTTATTAAAACATAATTTCATCGTAGTTTCCACACTCCACTTCTAGAATCCTCCATAATTTTTTACAATGTATGATTCTACATGAAATAAAACACTTGGTGATCACTTCAACTCTTGATACTCCTCCTCCACAAGTAGAAAAATAAACAGATATATAACTGTACATCTACATTAAGAACTTATATATCCGAAGTCAATGATTTTTTATTGGTCTTGAAAATTCTTCCATATTTATTGTGATATGGTTTTAGTCAATTGATGTAGACTTACTACCTCATGTGATCTATTTCATGTGATCACCACATTAAAAACTACTCTCCTTGGCATCTATCTATCTACAATATTGAATAGGTTATTCTTACATATATTTTATCTATTTTTTTGAACTCTCCTCAGAGCTCTTCTGGCCCATCCACCATCATCAAATAAGATGGTCATGCACCCATTACAGTAGGAAACTATCATCGCCATAAATGGAAATAAAAACCACCCCTTAAAACCCCAATTACTTATTTTTATATTCATCTGTATCTGTAGCCAATTAACTTCTCATGGGCCTCTCTATCCAATTTGTAGTGTAGAGTAATCCAATATTTATTCAACCAAATATAAATGTACATACTCTTATAAATTATATTAAAATCGTGGCCTAAACCCAAATCCAATGGTTATGAAAGTATTCAATTACCATTCAATATTCACCATAATTAATTATCATAAGTTCAAAACATCATAGCATGATAGAAGTTTCATCACATATAGGTGCAAAATTATTGGTCATTACCCCTCAACATGGTAAAGACAACATATATAGTATTCTTAATTCTAGCAATTTTGAAATGGTGAACCACTAGAAATCCATTAATTATTTCACTATGGGAATAAAAATGGGAATTTCAGCCTCCTTTGAATAACATTTCATCACATGTGAACCAAGAATTCCTTGAGTTTTCAATAAATGTTTTTCGATTACCAATTGTTCGTAAGAATACATCAGAATCACCATGGAATGTTTCACAAGCTTCATCAATCTCATTTTGGACATCTAAAAAGACAAAGATCCATACATTTACACCATTCTATATGATCTGAGCATGTCCATATCATTGGTTCCTCTACATCTTCATCATGATCACTACAAGGGAATTTCTTTTTTTTTGTTGGGAAATCTTGAACACATCATCACTCTTAGGATCTACCAATCTCCCAAGCATCACTTCATCGATTTTGTTGTTAATAATTCCATGATCAACAAATCAAATTTTATGTATAGAGATACTTTAAACAAAAATCATTATTTCCAACAAATATGACTTAATCCATTAAAATTTCAAAAAATATCCATATATAAATTTTAGTGATGAAAAAATTATTTGTGGTGAGGTTATCCCCTTATACACACAAATAGTGATTTAATTTCCAATTAGATTGGGAAGGTGATGAATAATGGTTGTACCATCAACATGATAAAATACTATCACATGAGAGATAATGATTTTTTATATCATCATAGTTAGAATATGATTATTGGTGGTATAATAATAGATAAAATAAAAAAATTTGGTTAATTTTTATACCTCTTATTAGAAAAAACTATTTTAGATTACAGGTGAAGCCTTTTGTTGTTGGGTTTTTGATTAAACCTGAAACTTTAAATGATGAAAAGGGATGTTAAGAAGGAACTTGGGTAGGGTTGGCTGAGGTATAAGTCTCTTGATGTGTGATGGAGATATTGTACATTGTGTCTTTTTGAGGGGAGATGGATTTCCACAAGTGTAATTTTGCAGCTGGTTTCATCTTAGAAAAAACACCTCTTTCGTTCTTCTATAAATTCATAAGAACCTTGGTTTTAGCCTCTCTATCCAAGGTTTTGGGGACAAATTGAAATTAATTATTTCTGATTCCTCCAAGGAGGTGGCATTGATAAATCTATTAGGTGTACCTCTTCCCTTTCATGATGTATTACTTTTATAAAGAATTGGTGATTATTATATTTAATTTCTATGTGAATATGATAACATGATTAATGTCTATAATGCCACAATATATCGATTGTGTAGTAAAATGGATCTCTCTAAACTCCTTATGAGGTGAATCCTTCACTATGTAGGGAATACCGTCTCTGAGTTGTAGAAATTTTATTATGATTCTCCCATAAGGTTTTATTTATAATTTAACCTCAATGAAACTTATTATTAGATGAAAAAAATAAAAAAAAAACTAGTTTCACATATCATTTTCATGTGAATGGTTCTAATCAGGGTCCACCTCCATCAGTGATGAGTGATTACCAGCATTTCTTGGATTAGAAAGGATCAACATTAGTTGTCCAGATTGATATTGATAATTCTCCCCCATATCCCCCAAAGTGGAAATTACATTTATTCCTAATCAAGTCCTAACTCCTTGGTATCCTCATTCTAACAAGTGGGACCCTCCTCTAGACTTGGTTGTTTATAGATTTTTTATAGTCTCCAAACTCTGAGTAGGTCTTTCCAAGGATTACACTGCCACACCTATAAATTATCTTCTTCTAAGAAAGATATCTACTCTCCCCATGAATCATTTTGTGTATCATAAAACCAGATAACAAAGACCATCTATATACTCTCCTATTCCCATTTCAAAAAGATTCAATGTATTGTAATATGTTTCAGATTACCCAGTACATACTATAAGCGTTCTCACTTCTCTTAGAAATAGTGTCTACACCAGATCTCATGAAAAATTGGATTTGGTTTTACATTATTACCATATAAAGATCTATTCAATGTGGGGCCCAAATACAAGAATCAACACCAACAATGATCTCATTCATCATTACTAATTCTTGGCTCATGGGAGATTGGGTGGTAATCGAATATTATTCTAATGATTTTCTATATAACAATGCCTCTATTGTGGTAGTTTTTAAACCCATGAAATAATCATCCTCAAGAATGGATTTCCTTAGGAGATAGTTATTCATGATTTAATGCTTGTAGATCCGTAAAAAATATATGTATTTTTTGGAAAAAATTCATTATAATGGAGAATATTGATGTCTCTAATAAATTTATTTCCATAATGAACATTTTTTGTATTTATAGCATTATCAAGTCCGTTTTCTACACCAAGTGGGATGCAAAGGAGATAGAATAACTATATTAAGACTTAGGGGCCTTCAATTAGAGGGAATAATCATGTCATATTAGAGTTTATTTAATACAATATTTGAAATTCCAATGAATAAAGGTGGTGAGGTATACACCAGGAAAGTGAAGCTAATATTTTCTTCCTTCGTGTTTAGGAATGGGCTTATGGCCATGGGATTGTCAGGATATAAGTGTACTTAGTGCAACAGACTTAAGGGAAGTCGATAAAATTTATTATGAATTGATCAATGCTTTGCTAATATATATTAAATTTACACCTATCCAAATGAAACTGTCTCCCACCTTATTTAGGATCTCTCACATCAGTCCCTGATCCACATTAGTCTGAAATCTATAAGAGTGAGTAGTGGTAATTTTTTATTTTCATAATGGTGTGATTCTAACTCTAGATATCACTTTGTGGAAAAAATTTATTGGGGAAACCCTTTTAGAGTATATTATGGGTTCGATTCCATAATAATCATAGGTATTTAAAATATTATCTTATGAAATAGAATAATAACCACACCTATAACTTTTTAGAGATGATCCCCATCAAATGAGACATCGAGCTAGCCAATACCCAAAAGGAAGATAATTGGGATGATGATATTTTCGGTATTATTATATATAAAAAATTGTTTAAAAAATAAGCTCTTGGGTCAAGAGATATAATATCAAGAATATTCTAGTGCTACATACCATGAGGATGGGAAAAAAGGCACCATTCTTCTAGGCATGTATTAAAGAGAAGAAATGGGATAGTGATATGGAATATATCATATAGTATGGATCATTCACTAATGACATTGAGGTGGTGTGAGGTATGTATAATAATATTTTATGCCCTAAAATTTTATAAAATAAAACTACTTTAGATAACACACAAGATATGAAGCACTAGACATAAACGAAGCACAAAATATTATTATTTAAATATGATCATTATAACTTAGTCTTAAATTTGTGTGTGTAAACAATATTAAATAATTTAGGATATATATATATATATATTTATTTATAAATTTACTATTCAATATAAATTTATTTATAATTTGATTTTAAATAATAAATTTGTTTAGTAAAGTGATTTTCTTTTTGTAAAATTTATTTTCTTTAAAAATGATTTTTATTACTTGTTATGAGAAAATATTATAATTAATTTGTATATATTTTATAAAATTTATTTGATAAACTGGAATAAATTTTTGAAATCATCATATAAAAATTAACTTAGGAAATGTTTTGGCTATTTTTTAGAAAATATTGATTTTTCATTGAATAGTGAAAATTTTGATTTTTCAAATAAGATCATTTCTTTACAATAAATTAAGTAAATTAAAATTCCCCTTACTATTTGAATTATATTTTAAGTAATATAAATAATATTTATTTATATTTAATAAAATTAATTACATTTTAATTAAATTTAATTAATATTTTAGTACAATTTTATTTTTGGGATTAAAAATACATTTTTTTTAAAACGTTTTTAAGGCATAACGTTTCCCCCTTTTAACTAATTAAAAAAACACCGAATAAAAAGTTATTAAATTTAAATATATATAATATATATATATAAATATTAATTTAAATACATATAATTATTATAACTTGTTATATAGTTAACATAAAATAATATTATACTTGAAAAATTTGTTTATTGAAAAACCACTTTTTTGTTGCATTTACTGGTTAAATTTTGACATAAATCCTAACTATTTTCTAATTTAAAACATGAAAAATGTATAAAATTATTATAATGAGAATAAGTTATATTATATAATAAGATAATATAAAATTTTGGTCACAAGTAATTCTGGAAATAATAAAAATTGATATCTGGATTAATGGTGAAAACATATTTTCTATAGGGAAAAACAAAAAAGATAAGTTTTAAATTGACCTAAAAAATTGGATAAATTATATTTTATGGCCATATTTTTATCCTATGTAATATATTTCTTGAAAATTTAAAATTTTGGAACCACATTATGTGATTATGACCAATATAATAATTCAATTAAATAAAATTGAAAAAAAGGAACCTCCCTTTCTTTTAATATAATTTTTTTTTGTAATATGGATAAAGGAGACATATGTTCAGTTATACATAGAAATTTTAAAGATAAATGTTTTCATTTTATCATGGTAGTTTATTTATAATTTCATGGGATGAAATAATTAATGAAATAGATTACTCATCAATGACACAATATTTTTTTAATTAATATAAAAACAAAATAAAAGAATTTTAAAAAGTAAAAAGTAAAATATAGTGTATGAATTATTGTTTTCCATGATTTTTTATGAAAAATGATAACATTTTATAATATTTTAATGTAATATATTATAAATACATCTTTTTCATGATGATTTTAATGTCAAATTAAATGGATAGTGTTAAAATTGACATTAATGATATTTCATAATTAATAAAATTTTATTAAATTGTTTAAAATTTATAAAGACATTATATTAAGAAAGGTGATTATTTTATTACATAAAATACCATAAATGGTTCAATTATGATACATGTTTCTTTTTATAGTATCAATATTTACCCCACAAGAGTAAACAGACTAGTTACCGTTAGTGAAACCTCAAATTGTAGAAGTGAGTAGACTTTGTGGTTATAGAATAACATGTTTAAAAAATATTTTTTTTGGTGGTTTTTATGAACTATGTATTTCCTAAAATCCATTATTTTTTATTTTTTAAAGAACCTGGTTGGAGAGTGACTCCCCATTATTGATTAGTTTTGGATATTTATAAAAATGTCACTCATCATCACCTATAAAAGGGCACAACCTTTCCAATTTTAGTTATACATACAAATAATTTTAGATATAATATGCCCTAGAAAAATCTATTACAAGTTTAACTATTAAATTATAGTGTTATTTTTGTATCATAATGACAATATAGGATGGATTTATATATAATCCAAAAGCTGTGTCCTGAAGAAGAGATATCATTTTTAACCAAGCATTTTTGTTTTATTATTTTTGAAGATCATTATAATATTCATTAAAAATGATTATAAAAATAAACCATTAACCCCCATATAGTGATATGTTATTATGTTATTAAATAACCTATATTCAACTCCAATTTTAAAAAATGAGAAATAAAATTAGCATGCGTGTTCATGGTGGATTACCCTCTCGAACCGATGTAATTATTTTTCAACATATTCTCTCACAGATGGTTATAATGATGGAATTTAGGATTATATTTGATATTAATAATATATTTATCATTATTAAAATATAATATATCATTTAATTTCTTACCTAGCCACTAACTAACAAATGGTAGCCACATTTGTGCGTATGAGTGGACTACCACCTCTAGGAAGTGATGGAATTTGTTTTTTCTTTACTGCATAACATAGATAATATATCTATGTATATTTAAATAAATAATATGGTATTTTTGATGCAATTATAAATCTTATAATATATTATAATAATCACCTTATTTCCATAATTATCTCTGAAAAATTGAATCATTACTCATGCATACGCACGACCTACCATTTCTATGACTGTAACATAGTTTAATTTTCATAGTCATATATCACGATTGGTTTTAAATGACTAATTGATGTATAAAATGGTAATTTTTGCATAATTATTATAATATATATTATGGAATAATGACTTATTGGACCATATTCATCATTCTAATGTCACTTTTTTATATAACCTAAATGTCATCAAAACATTCTAAGTGAACTTAAACGATAATGTAATTGTGTAATGAATGGAAAGAGAGAAAATAAAGGGAATAATAAACATGAAATTGTTTCATAATAAATAAATAAATAAACATAATTTTATAATTTAGGAAGATAAATAACCCACGTGACAAGTAAAACCGAATACACGGGACACTTTAACATAAAACCTCATTTTAAATGTTTTAAATATTTAAGTTCTAAATCATTATCGTCTATGTACATGTTATTATAAATTATTCAATAAAATTATTCTATATTATTAAATTTTAAATAATGGTCATTTTTACCATATTTAATTTTATTTACAATGTTTTTGAAAAATGTATCTTTTCATGGGTTTACATAATGTACTATTTTTAAAAAAATAATCGTTCTTTAGATTTATTTTTCTACTCATTTTCTATTATGTAAATATTTTTAAAATTATTTTATTTATTTTAATATATAAATTAAATATATATAAATAAATTTTATGTATATTTTTTCTTTATTTAATTGTTTTTCAGAAGGAATATTTTTATGTGTTTTATTTGGAATGTTTTGATAAAATGATGAAAAGGGATATTCAAATTTAACATATACCCGAAAAACTAACTTTTACCATCACCATATTTATTATTTGAAGATAAAATTACTTTACAATATTTAATAGTATTTTCAATTTAAAATCCTATTTACCTTTTTATAGGTATTTTATTTTCGAAAATGGAGTTTTAAAAGGAAAATGATAATTTGATGTCTGAAAGAGTATTACATATGAGTTTAAAAGATGTTTTCATAGATTTTATGATGGAATGATGCAAGATTAAAATGTTTTATTTATGATACTGTCCATGGAAATTTTTTATATTAAGGTTTTACACCCACTATAACTCATGTGTGAGCCCAATATATATTAAATTATGGGTGCACTTATATAGAACTGCAATGTATTGGGTAATAATTATTTTCTATAAAGGATTATATTGATAATTTACCATATGGTTATTTCAATTTTTAAATGTTTTTAAGGGTTATATGAAGGTGATTTCCCAAGGAACCTACATGAATTATTTTATGTATTATTATTATTTTTAATGGATATCAATTTATTTAGAAAGATAAGATAATACTATTTTTAAAAGACAACTTGTACAGTTTTTTATTCAAAATAAATTTTTTTATGAAATGTTTTTATTATTTTTCATGTTTTTGAATTTACTAACAATTTTTTTATCCCTGACAAATATGTGTGGGATCATCCAACCTTTTTAAAATATTTCACACAAGGTTTAATCATGGGTAATATAATGGATGAATCTAATTAGAATGTCGTAAATAATTATCCTGAAAGGAAATATTGTTTTATTTTAAAAGTTATAAATTATATAAAAATAGGTAATATTAAGAAGTTTCCACATTGTAAAATATGGATTTATGTATGAGTTATGATATAATTCTCTAAGTAATAAGCCTGAAAACCTCCTAAAATGAAATATTATTAATTATTGAATTAAAACTCATGATTATGTAATGTTGAAGGCCATGACGTTATAGTTAGTATTAGATATTGGTATAGGTAAAATTAGAGGTCTTTATTTTTTTTGTAAATAAGCTAAAAATAATATATAAGAACAATGTTTAGTTTGTTAGATTTAATTAATGGTATTTTGGAAAACTAAAAGATATTGAAGACACCATGGTTATGGATATATTAGTATTTATCCTATTCATTAGAATTATTATTATAATATTATTGATATATTAGTGTTTATCCCCTTCAAACCATAGATTGAAGTAAATCTATTCGAAGAAATTATATCATCATCTACTTATTTTCAAATAACAATATATATATATATAGATATACATAAATATATAAACTATTATTTCACTTATACCCTTAAGAGAACTAGTCCTGGAAAAACAAGATATGGTTATATATTATAATTTTTAAAAACATGTTCATAATTGCATGATTTAAAATTTTAATGGGGTATTTGATTTTAATTCTATGTTATAGATATCATTTTATGGGAATGGATGTCATCACATTATGTACGATTTCAGTTTAAAAGAATTTTTATTTTTTAATCATTTATTGTGAAAAATTCTCTTGTACGTCTATGAATTTAATGTATAATTAGATATGGTCATCATTTAAATATATCACTAATATTTTAGGAATTTGGTGTATGTAATTGTTTTAGATTTGAATTAAATTGTGTTTATTCCTTGTTTAAAATTAATGTGATCAGTGATGTTTTGGATTTCTTCAAAATGTTTTACTAAATTAGTTTTCTATGGTATGTATATTTTCATCAACAGAAATTATTTATGAATGATTTTTCAATGGTTTTTGGATTATAAGTGAAAAAGGCATCACTATTAAAACAATTACTAAAATTTATCGTACTAGAGTATAGAATATTGAGTTACGGTATGGGAATGAACCCATGACCGTAAAGGGGTATTTTACCATATGAGATTTGACTATGTGGAATTATGGTTTTATTATGTCATGCTGATTATCATAATTAAACCTTCAAAATTATTGTTTTCAACTGGTGAAATAAAATTAAGAATTCTAAAATGTTATTATTTTTATGGTTTTCAAAATTGAATAAAAATTATTATATTTCAAGGTTTGAAAACCAATTTCTATGTATTTATTGATACAAAATAAATATTTTAAAATCCTTTACATATGATTTTAAAACCTCTTAAAGGGGAAAATAATTTCTCACCCTATGTTTCAAATTTATTTTTCAGAGGTTTAGTGTATTTACATTGTAATGTGTATTTATTTGAGGAGGAAGCTGTAACGACACAAAGTTTCATTAATAGAAATCCATCTTGATCTAATTTAATGTCTCTTTATATTAAATGATTATATAAAATATCAAATTCTTTGGTTTTATGTTAAAATTTTTGACCATTGCTAATATAGCCGTTGAACAGTGATAACATGATTTGTATAAATATAGGGCTTTAAAAAATCCAATTTACTCAGAAAAAAGAAGCGATGGTCTCTTATAGTGGAATTGATCCTTACAAAACCCATTTTTAGAAGCTCAAAAAAGAGGTGGAATCCTTGGGTTTTTCTCTTGACCATGCCCAAGCTGAGATTCATCATGTCAAGCTTGAACGGAATCGTCTACGGGAAAAGTGGATGTTTATAGAGATTACCACTCGAGCGTTGTTATCTGAGCCACCCCAAGAGTCTGTCACCATACCACACCTTACCCTTAGGTCTTATGCGGCTGTTTTAAGGGGTTATGTAACCAATCAATAATACTATGTCCATGTACATTATTTCTTTATATAATAATTAATATACTTTATTGGCATCATTGATACATTGTAAATAGTTTTGTTTAATGTACAAATAGTGTTTTTAGTTATTATTTAATTAAGAATTATATTTTATTAAATTAAGGGATTTTTTAATTAAAAAATATTTTAATAAAATATTATTATTATTATTATTATTAATTTTTTTTTATTAAATAAAAATGATCTTATAATTTTTTGAATGCAATTGTAATTTTTAATATGGTTTGAAATCCATTGTTGTCAAAACCAGTGAATTTTTGATAATTGTTGGTTTTTATTTTAAAAGTGAAAATTAACATATATAGAAAATTATTTAGATAAAATAAATTTTATTTCTAGAATCAGGATGTCAAAATTATCCAACAGTGAATTTTTCATAAATTTCTGAAACAGTCAAATTTTTGGGTAAAAATTAAATACCGTTTAAATATATAATGTGTTTTATGACATCATAATGGCCCAATAGTGATGTAATAAAATACTATAAGCTTTATCTTCGGACAATATATGTTTTACCATTAAAATAATGTGATTTTGGGTTTTTTTGACTTACTTTTCAAAGCATTAATGGACCCTTCAAGACTTATTAAACACCTCGCCTTTTTAAATTTTTTTTCATGGGAGTGTGACTCACCTCCACATAAGAAACCCTATTATTAAAAAAGGTTTGGAATTTGGACTTATAAAATATTTTTTTCATCTTCCATTTTCCAAAAACCATCGGCAAAAACCATGGGATGGTTTGTGGTCTGGATTAATTTAATATAAGGGGTCCCAAACCTAAATAATAAAGAATGTCCTCACCTTTCCAATATAAACCCACCAAAGCTCTCACTTCCTCCTCACTCAAAGAATTTGTAGTTCATCCAAACTCTTCCCTACTATCTCTATAATACTCTCAAGGTGCTCCAAGCTCCCAAGAAGCCTCTCTCAAGCCTTTGGAAGCACACTTCAATGTAAGGGTTTTTTTTCCTTTATCATTTTTGTACAACTTTCTTTTAGTTGTTTTGCCCTTTTAATTTCAATTATTAATGTTGGGGTATGGTTTCACACCTCCATCATACTGCCCTCTTTATGTTTGAATGATGGTATAACCCTTTCTCTCTCATTAAATTCCTCCCATGTACACCCATTACTATGCCGAAATTCTGAAAAGAACTTCTCCCTCCTCATTTACATTCAAGCAATACTTTTGTATCATGAACCTAAATTCCATTAAAATTGTTGGGACATGTATATATATGACCTAATTACTTTAAATTACATTTAAATTTGATGATCAAACCCTTTATTTCTCATCAATCTTTTTTTTATGAATTCTTATGTCACGCCGTTACGCTGCCGAAATTGCACCGATTTTCTAAGCCAATGCCATTGTGTAGTGAATTCCATTCCCATTTATCCATCAAGGGTATTCACCTTTATTCACATTTACTTATTTATTATAAAGATTCAAGTTTTAATTCAACATTCCTTTCTTGTGTAATAAATGATTATGTTTTATGAATCCATGTTTTATGATCCATGTGGGACACTTATGCACGAAATGAAATGTTTACTCATGCTTGATGTGCAATGTGGTTTTACTCATTATCCATGTGCAATGATCCTTGGATCATGAAAATTCCATGTTAAGTGTTGTTGCAGCATTTCCATGTTATGATTATCATACTTTATCATGCCTTTATTTCCATGTTTATATTGTTCTCTATTGATATGCCTATTGGATAACATGTATTTTACTACTCATTTATTCCATGTTTATTCCCTTACTGGGATTTATAGCTCACCAATTTTCTTATGCATGTCCTTAGGTTATCCCATGCAATTATATGTATGAGGGAATGTAGTGGTAATTTAAAAGACGTTTTCAATAAAGATGTTCTATTTCTTGTTTTAATTTGTTATGTAATGATCCTAATCCCCAAAGACACTAGACCTCTCGATCTTCCATGTTGTATCAAGTGAATAGTTTTTGTAGTAAATCATGTTTATGTTTGTAATAAAAGCAGGGTTGTCATAGAAGCAAACAAAAAGACACTGTTTTAATTTAATTTTATTGTGTTTAGTTATGTTAAATGTATAAAATTATATAAAAACTTGATTTAAAATATTCCTAGAATGTATTAAATGATGTGTATTTGTTTAGTTTTTTTTATAAAAAAATCCACAACATTTATATGTACTGAATCAGGAAGCATAAGTTCATATCTTCACAGACATGAAAAATGATATAAAATCCTCTATCTGGGATTGTTGGATATTATCATTATGAAGTATTCATTGATAATTAATATGTTAAGTTAATGTAATCCGAAACTCACATTACATAATACATCAAATTTATGATGGTAGTAAAAGGGGGAAAGGAAATATCTTATATGGATTAAAAATAATAGATACTTTCTTCCAAGACATAATTTAATAACAAAAAATAATAACTAGCCATATGCGAAATTTATTTTTAAATTGATATCATATTAACTATAATATGATAATGATTCAATTAGGTATAGTTTCTAGTGTTTAATGAGAACTACTTATTAATAGATGGAATTATCTGAAAATAAGCTTTAATGAAACAGTAATTTCAATTCATTTAATTATCTTATAGATAGTAGGGAAATTAATAGAGAACATTAATTTTTATTATTCAAATTAATACTATGTTAGATAGTGTATGGAGGATTCATCCCCAATGTTTAATGAACCACGTTAGACTACAAAAATATTGTAATTTAAATATGAACATTATAACACACCTATGGGATTGGTGGGCATGAATAGGAGTAGATGAGTTATGAAATATAAATAGAAAAATTATCCTTAATTAAAATTTCTGGATTAATTTATATTAAATAAGAACTCAATTTTGAATAGAATAATATAAGATCAAAAGATTTATTTTTTTTAAAACTGATTTATGTACACAATGTAATTTTTATAAAAGTAAATTAAGTTAATCAAAAGAAATTAATGATTTTAATGAAACTTATAGTGAATATATATATTAAAATAAATTAACACTCATATAATGGTGGTTAGATGACAAAGAATGAGTGTAAATTCAATTTACACTTCAAAGAGACATTTTCTTCAAAAATAGATTTTATTAAAAAACATTTCATGTAAATTATGATTAATTTATAATTTTATTAATTTTATTTGATAAAATAGAAATTATTTTTTTATATAATCATATATAATATATAATAGATTTAATTTTTAAGGTTTTATAAAAATATTTTTTTGGGTTTGCATATGGAAAAATACAAATATTTATAAAAATTGTCATTTATTTTAATGTTTTTACAAAGTAGCACTATATTTTGAATTGGTTTCAAATTAATCTTAGTACCATTTGATAAAAAACATTACGGTTAATTAAATTGGAATAAAACATATACATGGTTTGGGTATAAATGAATATGGATTCTTAAAACTATATTATTCTAAAAACTATTTTTGATGTGTTCCACATACTAGTATTAAAATAGATTTTTAACTATTTTTTAAATTAAATTTTTGAAAATCGATCCCATATTTTTAGTCAATATATTATAATTATTTAATAGGTTAGTTTTTTTATTCATAATTAATAGTTACCATTATAAAATTTTATCAAGTCGATTAATGGTAAAATGTGTTAAAGCACGTTTAGAGTAGGGGATAAGGTTAAAAAATTAATCTAACACTTACAATTATTTAATTGGATGAGTTTATTTATAATATAATAATCATATTTTTGAAAATATTAAAAAAAAATCACTTTACAATTATTATAACCTTTATATAATTTTATGTTAACGTTTATTAAAAAACAACAAAGTCTTAATTTAAATATCAATTATATGTTTTTATACAGATTAAAAAATATACAAGTGGATATAAATATAGATTTTGAATATGAATAATTTTTTTTGATATCATTTTATTTTTTATCTTTAATTATGGTTCAATTATCTTGAATACATACATAACTCCGATGAAAAACTTGTGCAAACAGTTATAAAAATCAAGCAAAAGATTTTGAGAGACCTTAATTCTTTTGTTTAAATTATTATATTAAATGAATTAAATTTATAATTTTGAAGTATATATGATATTGAATGTTTTTATATTCCAATTACATTACATCTTAATAGATTTAATGTAAGGATATATGAATTGCTGTGAAAACACAATTAGATGATATTTAACATTATTTTTGGTAAATAATTAGAAAAACATAAATAACCTTTTCTAAAATTGGGGGATAAAAATTTTAATGAATATCATTCATGGTTCATTTGTGTTCAAATTTTAATTATTCAAATTTATTTCAAGACCCTTAGAGATAAAAAAAATTAATTACCATAGTTATGGTTAAAATTGTTAACATTGGGGTTAAACTGAATGATAAGGTTACAAATTCCAATTTAATTTATATAAATTTTATAGGTTTAATTTCTTATGTGTGAAAACCCTTATATTTCAATATATGAATCTTTTAAAAATTTTAAAATGATTTAGGTACATATTTTATATTAATATTTCATGCATTTATAAGATTTACACCCACCTCACTTATAAAAGGCTCAACTTATCCCCACTTACATGAACTTATTGATCTATTTATTCCATCCAATATCTACCAAAATCCATTCCAATATTCCCTACACATGTACTAGAGGCTGCTTCTTTACCAAAATATTATCCCATAAAGCTTCAGTTGCAAGTTGAATGAGGTTTCTCAATGAAGAGGTATAACTCTAAATCAAGTTTTTTCATGTTTATTTTTTCATCCACGTACATTAAATTTTATATAACCATGATAATATAATATAATAATTATATTATTTATTCTTAAGTTTTTTTTTACAAAACCATTTCTCATATCCTTTTCCATACTATAAGAAATGAAAATATCACCTCGTCGTACGTGTTGACTACCACCTCTATGAAATTATGTGTATTGTTTCATCACAACCCCAAAAGGATGGTTACAATAATAAAATTTGGTAAAATATGTAATTTATATAACAAAATTTCGAATCTTTAAAGATAAGTTTTTTTCTTAATTTATTTCCCTTACATCTATTAGAAAATTATAACTTTGCTCGTGTGTACATGTGGACTACAACCTCTCTGAAGTAATGCGATTATTTTTTCTTACCTAAATTCCATGTGTGATTATAAAAATAAATTTAATATATAAATATTCAATTTATTTAATGAATAATATTTTTGTTATGGTGGAACAATGATCCCTTTGTCTATGGTCAACCAATTGAATGTTTTTAGAGATTATGAACCGAGCAACCATAAAACATCCGACATGAACTTAATTAATTTCTTTACTAAATAAGTAAAGGTAGTAAATGAAATAAAATTAATTATACTAAGTAAATGAACAAAAAACAGTTCTTAATAACATATAAAATTAATAATATTTTATAATTCCAAAATATAAAGGATGTTTGTGGTGAGTTGTGAGATGAGGTAAGGCATTTCGCGTCCCAATTTACTTTCACCGACAATTATATTCACTACATGTTTGTATTTTTGTGATGAATAAAATTTCATATGAATTTATTTTATACTTAATTTACTAAAATTAAACTGGTTTAAAATAATTTTTATGTTCTTTACAAGAATGATCTTTTAATTCAAGAGTTTCAAAAGTGGTATGAATGTTTCCATTGAAACCATTTTTAATGTATTAATTTAAAAAAAATTCTACCATTTTCACGATATTACAAAATTTTCCAATGATGTTCTTATTTATGATTAATGTATTTTTTATGTTGAATTTTTAATTATTTTCAGTTTCCTTAGAATATTTTAAGAATGTATATTTTTAATGTTTTTCATATGGGTTTCTTTTGACTCATTTTACCAGAGTGTGAAAAGAATATTTTTATTAAGTATATTATATGAGAATAATATCCCACAATCACATCCTTTATTCATTATAAAGTTTATTTTTTTTCATTATTTTAAACTGTAATTTTTTTACAAATTCTTTAATATATTGTGTTTTTAAAAAAACATTAAAATGAAACATACATTTCTGTGTATTTTTATGAGAATATGGAAAATCATTTTCAATTGGGTTGAAATGTTCTTTTAAAAAGTTTTATGATGAAAATTTTCAATAGTTTATATTTCTAATCATGATATGGTACTTTATAATTATATATAATTAGATGTGATCTATATATAACTCATGATGATGGGTGATCCGGAAATATATATGTAATGCATTGGGTAATTATTTAGTTTTCAAAGGAAGGAAATTAAGGTGATGGTATATTAAGTTACTCCTATAGAATTAACTAGGAATCAGTTATACTAACACAAGGTAGACATGATTGTGAATATTTTGTGAATTTTATGCTTTATTATTCCATTTTATTTTAGAAAAAGAGTGTTTTAATGGAAGTATTTTTATTCCATGTGGTGATTAATGTTTGTGAAATCTTAAAGGCAGAAGTTTAATTTTTCAAAAAACCTTTTTCATGAGATATCATGTTCCTCAAGATTCCTTCATAGATTAATTATTATTTATAATTTCATTAAAAGGTATTCTGTAAGAAAATGTATATTTTCTAATTTGGATATGTTTTATTCATGTAATCAATGATTCATTGTGATTAAATTAAATATTTTAATGTGTTTTGTTGTTTTTCACTAGATGGTTATGTTTTCCTAATTTTTATATCACTTACCAAGATTTATGTTATAATCCCATGTTTTATGATTTTTTTACATATAGAATAAGGATAACTGTGGAATTTTATGAAGTGTAGCTCATAATAAAGAAATTTTCCCTTTAAAGAAGAATTTATGTCAAGAATTAAACAATACTATGAAATTAAGAATCCTTAGGACCCTCTCTACTCCATATGTCCAAGCCCCAAACACCGTACACAGTCAAATGAGCTAGGTATCCTAATGAACTCCTATAACATTCATCAATTAGGATGATGTCTTTATAATAAAAGACATGTGTAGGAAAATACCATGTAGGGGTTAGTATATATATACCCATTATGATGTCCCAAAATCTGTGGATGATGCATTAAAAGGCATAATAATAATAATAGAATGCTCTACCCAAACCAAGAGACTATCAAAATCAAAAAAACATGGATATATATATATATATATTAAAAATAAAAGAAACCAAAATGAGAGAGGAAGGGGATATCTATCTCACATCCAAACCTTAGAAATATTTCCAACAGTTCCAAGAGTATAAATACGATTCCTATAATGTTGTGTGTCTATCCTATGAAACATCAATGTCAAGACACACCTCCTTACTATGCTGTACAGTTTAGGGGAACAATATATTTATAGAGGAACCATGCCCTAGTACAATTGGAGGGATCCACTTAATATATTGAGGACCCATTCTGGTGGTTGGGGACCCTTGCCATGAATCCACAGGAGGGCGCCACTCAATAGTCGTTAGATGACCCCTAACATGTCCTGGTAGGATGGTTCAACTATATTAAACATTAGATGACCCATTAATAACCCTACTAGAGTTTTACACTCTAATAGTAGGTAGAGGAGTGATGCTCTTCCACAAAAGAGGGTTCCACTCTAATAGTCAATTGAGGACCCATGCCCTGCCCAACAGGAGGGGTACACTCTAGTGGATGGGTAGGGGACCCACGCCCAATTCTAGTAGGATGGTGGCACTCTATTAGTCTATCAAAAACCTATGACCTTTCTAGTATGGTTGTGACACTCAGATAGATAGATAGAGGGCCCATACCATGTTCTTGTAGGATAGTACCACTATAGTGTATCTCATGATCCTGCCTGATCACTGCCGTAAATGAGCATCACATAATGAAGTATCACACACAGAACAACATTATACATATTTCAACAACCAAACCTAAGGCTATAATCATGTTATACATAGAAATACACATTGTATAGACTACTTTTAGTCTAAAATAAAAGTCCAAACTAAAAATATACTAGAGATATAAGGTTTCTAAAAAGGAATCAATGGTACCCAACATGTATGGGGAGCCATATTACATGTGGTACCACTATTTTTCATGGTCGTGTGCCGGTCGGTACATGGATCACTAATTTTTTATCACTACAGAATCTGTAAGTGGACTATACATCAGGACTCAAAAACCCACGGTGTGTCCTGCACGGGGTCCTGACTATGTTCTCCACCACGCAGCTTGTCTACCCAAAGGGACTAAATGACATGTGTTCATCACATTACATGATGTGTAGTAGAGTTTTTCATAGAAAGGTAGATCAAATTCCATTGCTTTATTTAAATCATCTAATTATCAAATATTTCCTCCAATCTACCTGAAATAAAAGGTGAAACCTGTGTTCATCATTTTTGACTCTTCAGTATCTAGAAAATACATTTTAGTTTTTTAGTTCATCTCCCATTTGCACCACATATATCTCCAATCACTCATAATGCCTCCTCAGATTCCAGATCTAAGGTGGAATCACCTGTATCCTTCAATAAAATAGAATCCACCACATATTCTTCAAACCATTCATCACATGAGAATGTTCCCTAAATTTGGGGGTTTTATCATGCTCAGTCTCAGCTAAAAATTTCGAAATGAGACCCCATTTGAATATAGGCAAAGAACTCAAAGAGCACAGATGGAAAAAACTAAAAGAAATGATTTGAAATAATCATTTACCAATAATTATTATACAATGAATAAATACTGGGATATACATGGTGAGAAAAAATAGAAAATACTGAATACTAATTTTTAACTAATTCACGAGCTCATGCATAGGATCAATTTGAACATAGGTCAATGAAAGAGTTTGAACATGACAATATATTTAATTAATTAGGGTAGAATCCAAAAATTGATGAGTCCTACATTGATTTTCATTATTCATTGATGAATAACATGATTTCAATTGAATAATAGATGTCTTTTCATCAAAACATCCTCGCCCTCTCAGTATCTAGAGTCTCATCGTCGTCTGATTACAATCCCACAATGAAAGGGTAGAAGAAACTCCTCTCAATGATGATAGTGTTATATGGATAACCATAGATATCCAACATAATAAAGAATTAATAGGAAATATATATTTAGGTAAATTAATATATTAATTAAATTAATTTTTTAATCAAACCACTAAACGTACCTCAAATGGTCGTTTTATCTGAATATCTCATGCCGACCAATTTTAGGTCTCACCTAGGGTAAGGCTCATGTTAAGAATTCAATAGTTTCCACATATTATTTTATCTAAGAATTAGTTTAATAGACATTATATTTTATTTTATAAATAATGTGCATGTGATATAAAATATATTTCAAATTTTTATAAAATTAATTCCGGTCATACCGAGCTTCATAATCACACGCGATCTTAGTGCTTGGATCTGAAAATATTTGAAGACATACATATAAGTCACACTAAGAAAAAATGGGTCTCTCAATATATGTTCTATTCATCTAGGAAATGAATCACTTATCCCTAAAAACACCAATGTGGCTACATAGAATCCCCAAGGATTCCACAAAACCATGATACCATCAAACATAAAAACATCATCGATCAATATCCCATATGAGTTAAATATTCAAAAACTATAACCCTGGGAAAGCATAAAACTTTTCATCCTTCACTGAATCTAAAGTTAAATTTTCCCAAAGCATAACGAACAACTTGGTGGGTTTACTTCACATCCCAATAAAATTTCACCATCACCCCACATAATCTCCTCAGAAACCTCAATTATGTTTTCAAAATGTGACCAATAAAAAATAAAACATTAATTTTTAAACATTAATAACATAAGACATAAATTATAATAAGATACACAAATACAAGGAAAATAATTTTATTAAAAAATAAGGATATGAGAATTGATAACAACTACCATAAAGTAATAAATTTAAAAAAAACCAACATTGGAGGACTATAAAACAATTATAGGAAACTAAAATGAGAATTTTAAACCCACCACCACCAAAGGAAGACATAATAGTAACAAAGAAAACCAAATCATCCAACCCACCATTGACGATGCATCAATGAGAGAAAACTACTGATGAACTAAACATCAAAGCATAACATAAGTCATGTAAAAGACACTATATCAGATGTACTTGTAAAATGAAAAATTTATATCACTTCTGAAGTGATTTTGGATGAATTAAAATGTAATCATAACTTAAGGAAAAAATATTCAAAAATTCAAGTAAGAAAAATCACTAAAGTTGGAGCTTCATGAACTAGAATTCGAAATAATTGAGGCACTACGAAAAAGTTTAATCAATTGAATGGAGTGATCAAAAATGGGAATTATATTAGAGGAACACAATTCTAATGAAACAATTAATAAGTTTGTAATCCATAGAAAAGGAACTATATATGAAAATAATATGATAACATCCGGATTGACCAATGAGAAAATACCCAAAAAATCTATGGAGGAAATAAGAAGAAAAAAAGGATCCATATCATCACCACCTATAAAAGAGGCATACTATAGGTGATGTGATGGGAATATAATAATCCAATACATCTAGAAGTGTATAAGAACCATGCAATTTCAACTATAGGAAGATAATTCTGGTGATATAAGGAATCATTTACCAACCCTCCTCATATTTGTTTTACTATTTTATATGAGAAATAATATTATGTATAATATAATATTTCAGTTATTTATTTAGTTAGATCATTTTATCAATAATTTATTTTTTGGATAGAAGTAAATAGTTTAGAATAAATCAGGTTCAACCTTTTTCATCCATTTTTAGGATATCATTTCTTCAATAACACCTCCTCCCTTGGAAGTGTTAGTTCTTCAATAACACATTTAATTTCCATGTTCATAATTTATCTTTTTTGGTATAAAATGGATTAAATTTTTATTATTAGTTAATATTAGATAGATTATTTTAATTTTTAATTGAACAATAATTGAAAACATTGGAATGTAATAGGTTACTATTAATTACTATAATACTCTTTACATTGGTAAAATAGAACAACATAAGATTTATTCATAGAGTTAGAATACAATCCCTAAGCTCAATGAGTTTTATTTTCTTGTTATCAGGTGGTTTTCTTAATTAATATTAGGCCATAAATTGATATTCAATTGAAAATAAATGTTGGGTTATGTAATTTATTCTCCTATAGTTATTGTTGTGTATGAATTCTTTGATTTTTTTGGTCAAGTTAATTTTTATTGGGATAAAAAGGTAAAAAAATTACTGTCTTTTAATTAAAGTTAATAATAATAATAAGGTTAATGATAAAAAAAGAAATTGAATAAGTGGGTCGAATAAATTAATCTTTTGTATTAAATACATACTACATCATTTTGGTTTTCTTGTTTATTGATACGTACACCCCAACACACATTAGTTTATTTTAATTTATTTTAATGGTTTATTTTAACAAATAATAATTCTATTTATGTGATTACTTCTCATGAAAATGAAACATGCCATAAACAGTGCTCTAGTAAAAAAACTTCATTTTAGAGAGTCCATTCATTTATTATAGAAAGTTTAATATTTTTGAGGTGGAAATTATTTTATTAAACATTGTGTGGGTATATTTTTGAATTTTATTCTTTCTTTCCATTAATTTCACGAATTCAAATACTTTTTTTTCTTACCCCCATATTTATTAATAAAGTAATCTCTTCCTTATTTTCCATATTCAATTTCTCCTTCCCTAATTTTTCTTTATTTCTGTTTCCTCAAGACTTACTTTTAAAATGTTAACTTAATCCCACTATTATGATATTATTATTCACATTCATTTTTTAATATTTTTATATAATATGTGACATTATTTTATTCAAATTTTATTTTCAAAATTGACCATAAAGTTAGGCATTTAGTTTGGCATGAATCAAAAAATAGCATTCTTGGTGTACTGTTAATAGTTACCCAATAAGTCTTCTCAAATATTTTGGGAGAATTGAAATTTCTAGAAAATTTTAATATTACAATAAATATCTATATTACTTTTTTTAAAAAAATAATCTTGATAGAACAAATTGAGAATTGGTTGAACCTCACATTAAATATCATCCAGCATTCATTACATACCCAAGGAAGGAATCATAATTTATAGGAAATACAATATTTATAAAATGGTTTCCTAAATGTTGTCGATTAAGTAACGTAGATGCCAATAAAATCATAAAAAACCCATTTTTATCCACTATTTAAAAAATAAATTTTCTATAAGAATAATTAACACTAAAATCATTCATGTTATAAATTTATCGACACATAAAATATTGAATGTACTACATACAACCTAAAGAAGAAGACTATTGAAATCATTTGAATCATATTTTCAAAAATATTTTTTTAGTAATTTTACCCCATAACTAATTATTAGTTGATCTTAGGGATCATGAAAGTTTGAGGAGAATCAACATGTGATAATTTGGGGTGAATCAAGATGTTGTGTGCTTGATATCCACAATACTAAATCTGGTGGAAACACCTGATATTGTATTTCTATGAAGGTTCCTCACCCATTAAGTGAATCCTAGTGGATTCCAAATAAATATGATTTTTTTATAAAAAAATATATCACAAATCCTAGATAATTTATCTATAAAATGACACAAAACCATTAATAATTTCACTATTGTGGTACACAATCTACTATAATTTCACATCATGCAAGTATTTTTATACTTTTCAATCATTTAATAGATAAATGTTACAAAATATGAATACTATGTTGATGTTTATTCATTTGTATTAAAATAACTCCAAACTAAAACTTGTAGAGTCTTTCAGAATTTTCATGATAATATATAATCCTAATTATTATTTTTTATAACTTAGATATATGGGGGAATGTTTTTGTTTTCTTACATGGTGTTTATACTAACTATAAATAAGAAAAACTCCTCAAAACATGTATAATCATCTTGCACAGAAATATAAATTTTTATAGTTTGATTATATAGTTTTTAGGTATAGTATAGAGAAACAATTAAATCCCCCTTTTCAAAAAACTATTAAAAGTATCCTCTCTAATAATTAAATTTTCAAGAACCCCAAATTATATTTTACAGACATCTATTAATAGTATAATACTTATAAATTATGTACCAATAAAAGTTATATTTTAAAACTTATATTCTATTGAAATATTTTTTTTGATAAATATAATGATTTAAGATCCAAAGTCCAAAATTGATGGATCTAATGATATAAAGGTTCTACATTGACTCATCCTTTGGTTAACTAAAAATAAAAAAAATTTGGGGAATATTCCTTGAAAACCCACTCAAAATCCAAAAGGGAATGTAAATCCTATCACTTTGAGGAGTGGTAATGAAACAAATAAGATTTTTACTCCTACATATCCACTAATATTTTCTCTATATACAAATAATCTCCACACAAGACCAATTGATGTGTAGTGAAAGGATAATGAAGTGGTCATGTATAATAATGATTAGGTTCCACCTAAACCCATTCCTTTTCCAAAAACAGTTTTACATACTAAAAATATAGTCGAAGAGGTGACTATAATTTTTTTTAAACATATATAAGTGAATCAAAATAAAAATCTTATTATAAGGTGTCGTTAAAAAAATTCCAAGTAATGATAAATATTAGAAGGAGTGTTACATAAATAGAATTTTAGGTTTGAATATAAGGCCCCTACCTTAAACCTTACTTAATCTTGAGTTACTTCAAGATTACACGTTGAGGATCTTTTCGGGTTTAGAGTTTTAGAGAATTAGATCATAAAACATGCATTACATTCCACATTTAAACATAGTGGTTACATAAAAGATAGTACTCATTTTTCCCATCAGTGGAAACATATTTAAAATAAAACATGGATTGTTTCTTGATAATTCATTGACACTATCATCACATCATGTACCTTTCCCTTGACCTGTGAAAAACATTTCAAAAACTTGGGATGAGCATAAAAAAGCTCAGTAAGGGACATAAAAATATGGAATGGAAACATGAGTACATTTATACATAAGAATAAATGAAATCATACTTTACTCATAAAACATAAGTACTTTAACATACCTCATAAAATCATGAATAAATCATAGAAATCATAAGACATAAAGGTAACTTGAGGCATTCATAACATTCTTACGTAGGGAGTAAACCTCTTGGTTACGTTTGGAATACCCGACACAGTATATTCCCTAAATCTCTTCATAGAAACCTTAACGTTTAACTCCTTCGCGTTACCCAATGCATTGGAGAGCTATATCGGGCTCACCCACCCTTAGTTTATTGAGGAACTACCCATCTTCATAATAATTCCCAAGAACCATAAGATAATCATATCACATAAAACATGCATAAAGGAAACATAACATTTCCACTTTTCAATCACAAGATATCAATACAACACATTAATATAAAAACATTATGAAAATCATTTTCAATACCAAAATAAAACAAAAGTAAAACATGGTATTTATTTTTCTTTGAAAATGGTATGGCTTGTAGAGGAAGCCGAAACTCAAATAATGGTCACGGTGGCGGAGAAGTGGTTGTCGCCGCATACGTACGACAAAAAAAAACAAAAAAAAACATTCCTTTTGTCCTTTAGTAAAATGCTTCATATAAAAAAAGATTCCTTTTGAATAAGAATAAAAGTAAAAGGGGTTTATACACCATATAAAAGAAAGTTGTGTATAAAACAAAATATGCCTCAATGAATGGAGATTGAGACGAAGTCCCATACCTCGGGTCCGACATGACTCGATCGTTCATTAACGTCCTGAATAATAAACTTGAGTTAATTTCTTATTTCTTAAGATTCTTTTTCAGGTTCATTATTCCTTTTATATCACTTATTACCATATCATGAACACTATGTAATTATTTAGGTTAATAACGGTCGTTTTAACGATCATTGGTACTTGAGTCAAAAATAAAATCTTCATAATTACAAGTTGTTCATGTATACATTTTATCCAGAGTTATACTCATGATGTAGATATCTTATATATCATATATATCTAGTATATAAATGCATTTATAATATTACATAACGTTTAGAGGTAAGAAATGAAATGCACCGTTCATGGAGACGGTAATCCGTACGTACGCATGAACGCTACTTTCATTTCTATTTCATATTTTATGGAATGGAATCATAATTATATAAAGGTATATTATAATTCCAGTATAATATCATATATAATATCATTAATTACATCCTTGATACGTCCCACATATGGTATTAACGAATCAAATCACTTTGAGGGGGCGGTAGTCCGCACTTCCTAAAATGAAGATATCGCGTTTACCCTTATTGGAAACCATAAAGGTATGACATAAATGAAAAATACAGAAGCTTAAGTAAAACAAAAAAATTTTATATATCATATATAATTATAGTGACATCTTAATGGCCACCTTTGAAGGTGTTATATGAGTGTTGAACAATCATCGTTTCGTGGGGCAGAAATTCGCCATCCATAGAAACAGTATGTTCTTTAACCAATAGATGTAGGTGTGTGTAAGTGTAGCTCGAATAATTCTTATAAAAACAACCTTGTATATTGAAGATACTGGAGTTGTTACAAAATAAATGAATAAAAACAGTTTAGAGGGTTGGAGAAGCAAAATAAAACATAAGAACACAAGAGAAAACACTACCTTTGAAACATGTAACTCTCTTTCATTTGAGGTCAAAGGCTTCCTTGGGAAGACTTCTGCCCAAAGTGAGGCTTCAATGAGTAAGAGAGGGCTTTTGAGAGACAAAATGGATGGGTTTGGCCGAGCCAATGGATTGAGAGGTGTGGGTAAGGTGGTATAGGTGGGGGCTTTTTATAAGAGGAGAGGAGGGGCACTCTTGGAATGTAAAGAAATGTTACTTTATTTTAAAATGACTTTCGGATTTAAAAGGTCCAAGATTGATATAATTAGAGTATAAGGTGATAAGGGTTCTAAATATAACAATTCAATAGGTTTTTGACAAGTTTAGGTCATAGATTTTACATTAACATTTCATTTTATTTAAATCGTTAAATAATGTGGTAATCGCTGCATCATCATGGTGTCATAAATAATTTAATTTATTTAATGTATAAAAATTATAAACAAAATACTATGATGTAGGAAATATATTTAGATTTCCAATGACTATTTATAGTAAAAAATCAGACTTGAATAACCCCATTTAAAAATTGTTTTAGTAAAACAACTCATGTTTGTGTCATTTTACTTTTACATTAAATAAAATGAATTAATGACTTTATCTTACCCAAGTGGCTCCATGGGGTCCCACAAATCGACCCATGGGTTGTCTTGGTAGTCCATGAAACCTCCAATAAGGTTAAGACATGTGTCTAGGTCATTTCATATTATTAAAAAATTATTTTTACCTTAAATTACACTAATAACCTCTAATCGCGATTAAAAACTTAAAAGTTACTATTCACCAAAAAATTATTTTAATCCCATTAAACCACATTTTACTTATTAATAATAACCATGAATGTAAGATTTTTGAAATTCAAAACACAGAGGTGGTAAAACTTCATTTAAACAAAAAATCAGTTTTTTAAGTACCACTTAGTGGTTTCACTATTCATCAAAAATTGAAGTTTTTCAGAAAATACCAAAACGTAACCCTAATATATCTTTGATATTACGAATTCAAAAATGATGTCTATTTCACAAAATTAAAAACATATAAGTTACATTAATTAATTTAATAATTAATTCCCGTTGTCAGAGCAAATAGCTTGTTTTTATGAAATATTAAGTACCAAAAGATTGCACTAGATTAAGTCCAATTTCAAAGTGAAATTAATTCCTGCAACCACTATTGGATTAAATGGTAAACATATATTCAAATTAAACATTAAGTCTAATTAAAAAGATAATCTATCCACATAATTAAATTAGATGAAAAAGCAGTTTTGATGTAAAATGCAGTATTTTTCACTATTCATTAAAAAATGAACATTGTCCGAAAAATACCAAAAATTTATCCAATTTAAATTTCAATGTCCCAATCATAAAGAATATTTTTATTTTGAAAAATAAAGATTATAAAATTGTCAAAAGTTTGATTTAAAAATGTTTTTCCATCAAAGGCAGTAAAACCATCTTTAAAAAATATTAGTGTATTCCAGGCCTAAGATTGGATTTATTCTCATTTTAAGCATCTAAAACACTATATAATTCATTAATAGACATATATAAAAAATATCTATTATTAATTACTTACTTGGGATGTTAAATCCTTCCCCCCTTTATAAAATTTCATCTTTGCAAATTATTTACTTATCAAATAAGTGGGGGTATTTAGCCCTCAATGCATTTTCAGATTCCCATGTTGCCTCTTCAATCATGTGGTTTTTACACAAAACCTTTACCTGATGAATCACCTTATTTCGTAACACTTGCTCCCTGTGGTCAAGAATCTGGACTGGTTGTTCTTCATAAGAGATATTCTCTTCCAACTGAACTACCTATGGGCTCAAAACATGAGATGGATATGGCATGTACTTTCTCAACATCGAAACATGAAAAACATTGTGTACCTGAGATAAACATAGAGGTAATGCCACTCGGTAAGAAACTGATCCAACTCTCTCTAGAATTTCATATGGTCCAATGAACCTTGGACTCAGCTTTCCTTTCTTACCAAATCGCATCACACTTTTCCACGGTGAGACTTTGAGAAAAACATGATCACCTACCTCAAAAGAGAGATCCTTCCTCCTGTTGTCTGCATAACTCTTCTGCCTGCTCTGAGCTATTCTCATGTATTTCTGTATCAGCTGAACTTTTTCTGCCAAATCTTCTACCAATTCTGGTCCCATCAGCTTCCTTTCACCCACTTCATCCCAGAATGCTGGAGTCCGACACTGCTTCCCATATAACGCCTCAAATGGTGCCATCTGTATGCTGGAATGAAAACTGTTATTATATGAAAACTCAACCAAAGAATGATGTTGGTCCCAAATTCCTTGATAATCCATCGAGCAAGCTCGTTGCATATCCTCCAAGGCCCAAATTGTTCATTCTGATTGCCTATCTGATTGAGGATGAAAAGCTGTACTAAAATTTAATTCAATACCCAACAACTTTTGAAGGCCTTTCCAAAAGTTATAAGTGAACCTAGGATCACTGTTAGATACAATGGAGAAAGGAACTCTATGTAACATAACTATCTCTTTAAGATACAAACGGGAAAGTTGATCTAGGGAAAAAGTATCTCGTATAGCAAGGAAATGAGCAGATTTAGTCAAGAGATCAACAATAACCTAGATTGCATTATTACCTCGAGATGTCTTCAGTAATCCCACAACAATGTCCATGGATATATTCTCCCATTTCCACTCTAGAACTGGTAAAGGCCGAAGCATCCCTTTCGGTAACTGCTGCTCTATTTTAACCTGTTGACATGTCAAACACTTCACAGTAAAATCAGCAATATCTCTTTTCATTCCATCCCACCAGTAGTACTCCCGTAGATCTCTGTACATCTTAGTACTACAAGGATGAACTGAAAATGGAGAACTATGAGCTTCACATAACAACTCTCTCTTCAACTGTGAATTACAAGGCACAAACAATCTCTTCCAAAATCTCAAAAAACAATCATTATCAATGTTGAATTTAGGAAACTTACCTTTCTGAACCAGCACTAACTTTTTCTGCAACTCACTGTCCCGCTTCTGTGCTTGCTTGATTTTGTCTGATAGAGAAGATTTCACTGATACCTGAAACAAAACAGAAGGACATCCTGCACTAACAACTTCTATGCCAAAGTTCATCAAATCCTTAACCAAAGGATCACGTTCCAAACGCAACATTGTTAATGAAGCATTACTTTTTCGACTCAAAGTATCAGCAACTTTATTTGCTTTTCCCGGACGACATTGAATTGTGAAATCATATTCCTTGATTAACTCTAGCCATCTCCTCTGTCTCCTGTTTAATTCTTTTTGAGTAAATATATACTTTAAACTTTTGTGATCGGTATATATTTCACACTTTACTCCATACAAATGATGCCTCCAAATTTTTAAAGTGAAAACTACAGTAGCTAATTCCAAATCATGTGTAGGGTAATTTACCTCATGAGTTTTAAACTTTCGTGAAGCATAAGCAATTACCTGATCATTCTGCATTAGGACACAACCAAGTCATTTCAATGAAGCATCACTGTAGATAACAAACACACCATTCCTGGAAGTTAGTGCCAAAACTGGAGCATTCACCAATATTATTTCCAGTTCCTGAAAACAATCATCACATTCTTTTGTCCAGATAATCTTAACACCCTTCCGAGTTAGCTTAGTCATTGGACTAGATAACCATGAAAAATTTCTAACAAACCTTCGGTAATAGCCTGCCAAACCAGGAAACCTACGAATCTAAGTTACATTTGTGGGTCTTGTCCATTCTTCAACAACTTTCATTTTTGTAGGATCCACAGTTATTCCATCTTCAGAAACAATGTGACCAAGGAAATAAGTTTGTTTCAACCAAAACTAACACTTACTGAATTTCCCATACAATTTATTTTCTTTTAAGGTTTGCAAAATAACCCTCAAATGTCTTTCAAGATCCTCTTTACTTTTAGAAAACACAAAAATATCATCAATGAAAACCACCACAAACTTATCCAAGAACTCATGGAAAATTCTATTCATTAATTCCATGAATACAACAGGTGCATTGGATAGCCCAAAAGGAATTACTACAAATTCATAATGGCCATATCTTGTACGAAACCTAGTCTTCGGAACATCTGCTTCCTTTACCTTCAGCTAATGGTACCCCGATCTCAGGTCAATCTTTGAAAAATGCTGAGCTCCTTGGAAATGATCAAACAAATCATCGATATGAGGCAAATGATATTTGTTGTTAACAGTAATGTTATTTAAGGCTCTATAATCAATGAAAAGTCTCATAGAACCATCTTTCTTTTTAACAAATAAAATCGCAGCACCCCATGGTGATGTGCTAGGTCGAATGAATCCTTATTCTAAAAAATCTTGCAATTTCTCCTTCAACTCTAAAAGTTCAATTTGAGCCATTCGATAAGGGGGTTATGAAATTGGATTAGCATTAGGAACTAATTCAACAATAAATTCAACTTCCCGATCTAGTATTATTCCAGGAAAATTATCAAGAAAAACATCAGGATACTCATTTACCACTGGCACATCATTAATCTGAGCAGTTCAATTATTTTCAATGATATGGGCAAGGTAACATTCATTTCCATCTTTTACAAGTTTCTCGCCCTCATGATAAGTTATCAATAGTAAGGGTTCATTCTTGTACACAAACTGAAAGTCTTTCTGAAAAGAAACTTCTTTAGCTCTACAGTCAATCTTAGCATGGTAAATAGAGAGCCAATCTATACTCAGGATAACATCAAACTCTACTAGAGGTAAAACAATATGGTTCTCAAGTATGTTCTTTCCAAGGATAAGGATAGGAAGATTCTTATAAATTCTATTTGCCTCAACATTTCCCCCAGGTGTTTTTACCACAAGTTCAGGAGTCATTTCATGAGATGGTATTTCCATTTTACTAGAAAAGGTTTCAGAGATGAAAGAATGTGTACACCCCGAATCAAACAACACACTGGCATAATATGAAAAGAAAGTACCAGATACAACTTCATTTGATGGCCCGACATCTACTGTAGTAGTTGCCAAGGATTTCAGCACCCCTTTCTGCTTGTTGTCTAACTGCTTCCCATCACTCGAGCTCTTTGTCGGACACTCATTTGCAAAATTACCCATCTCATTGCACTTAAAACATTTCACTATCTGTAAATCAAATTTTGTCTTACCATCACCTTGATCTTTTTCAGTGAAATCACGAGCCTTACGTCCCATCTTACCGCATCAGTAGCACTTTGCAGAATTCAAAAGACATTCCCCAGAATTACTTTTACCACATTTATCACAAACTGGAAACTTAGTTTTATTACCATCAGACATTTTTGAAGAATTCTTTCCTTTCTCCTACCACCTCAGTCTCTTCTTATGTTGGTTGTTATAGAACACTTGATCATCAGCAAACTCCATTTCCACCTTCTCAGCACATTGAACAAGCTTTTTATAACTTTTGAAATCACGAGAAGCTAATGCCCTTCGATATATTGTCTTTAATCCTGAGTAAAAGAGATTCATTTTACTATCAATGTCTCATATAAAATTTGGAGCATACCTTGCCAATCGAGTGAACCTCTCTTCATAGGCAGCCACTGAGTCTTACTCTTGCCTCAATTCCAAGAATTTATTTTCCATACTAAGTCTAACAACCTTAGGAAAATACTTCTCAAGAAACATATATTTGAATTCATCCCAGTCGAGAGCATCAATCTTATTAGTGTCCCTGATATTTCTAACCATCGACCACCATTGATCTGCTTCACCCTCCAAACGGTAAATAGAAAGACTAAACTATTGATTGTCTTAACACCCCATGACATCAAAAACCTTCTCCAGTGATTTAATCCACCCTTCAGCTAGCACAGGGTCAGATGATCCTTTGAATGATGGGGGATGTTGCCTCATGAAATTTTCCACCACTGACATGTTCCTCTGCGGTTGATCTGGCTGAAATCGTGCATGGATACCACCACCATTTAACGCTTGAGTCAACTATTCCGTTACGGCAACAAACTCTTCAGTTCCAATTCTGACCATCTTAGGATGCTGATTCGGAAGGTTATTTCCTTCTGTATGCCTTCCTAGCACTGCTTCCCTGTTTCCTCTGCGGAAAACCATTCTGAACAAACATGTCTTAGAAGAAGCAACATGGTAATCATCAAATGCAATATCATTTCAATTTGACCATAAAAAAATATTTTTGGATAATTATTTAATAGAATTATAACTCCTAAAGTTATCTAAACTGACCTCTGATACCAACTATAAGGCCCCAGCCTTAAACCTTACTTAATCTTGAGTTACTTCAAGATTACACGTTAAGGATCTTTTCAGTTTTAGAGTTTTAGAGAATTAGATCATAAAAAATGAATTACATTTCACATTTAAACATAGTGGTTACATAAAAGATAGTACTCATTTTTTCCATCAGCAGAAACATATTTAAAATAAAACATGGATTCTTTTTTGACACTTCATTGACACTATCATCACAACATGTAACTTTCCCTTGACCTGTGAAAAACATTTCAAAAACTTGGGATGAGCATAAAAAGCTCAGTAAGGGATATAAAAATATGGAAAGGAAACATGAGTACATGTATACATAAGAATCAATGAAATCATACTTTACTCATAAAACATAAGCACTTTTATAGACCTCATCAAATAATGAATAAATCATAGAAATCATAAGACATAAAGGTAACTTGAGGCATTCATAACATTCTTACGTAGGGAGTAACCCTCTTGGTTACGTTTGGAATACCCATCACAGTATATTCCCTAAATCTCTTCAGAGAAACCTTAACGCTTAACTCCTTTTCATTAACCAATGCATTGGTGAGCTATATCGGGTTCACACGCCCTTAGATTATCACGGAACCACCCATCTTCATAATAATGTCCAAGAACCATAACATAATCATATCACATAAATCATGCATAAAGGAAACATAACATTTCCACTTTTCAATCACAAGATATCAATACAACACATTTATATAAAAACATTATGAAAACCATTTTCAAAACCAAAATAAAAGAAAATTAAAACATGGTATTTATTTTTTTTGAAAATGTATGGCTTGTAGAGGAATCCGAAACTCAAATAATGGTCATGGCGGCGGAGAAGTCGTTGTCGCCGCATACGTACGACAAAAAAAAACAAAAAAAAAATTTCTTTTGTCATTTATTAAAACACTTCGTATAAAAAAAGATTACTTTTGAATAAGCATAAAACTAAAAGGGGTTTATACACCGTATAAAAGAAAGTTGTGTATAAAACAAAATATGCCTCAATGAATGGAGATTGAGACGATGTACCATACCTCGGGTCCGACTTGACTCAATCATTCTTTCACATCCTTAATAATAAACATGAGTTAATTTCTACATGCTTAAGAACCTTTTTCAAGTTCATTATTCCTTTTATATCACTTATTACCATGTCATGAACACTATGTAATTATTTAAGTTAATAACGGTCATTTTAATGATCATTGGTACTTGAGTAAAAAATAAACTCTTTATAATTACAAGTTGTTAATGTATCCATTATATCCATAGTTATAATCATGATGTAGATATCATATATATCATATATATCCAGTATGTACATGCATTTATAATATTACATAATGTTTAGAGGTAAGAAATGAAATGCACCGTTCATGGAGACGGTAAGCCGTACGTACGCATGAACACTACTTTCATTTCTATTTCGTATTTTATGGAATGGAATCATAATGATATTAAGTTATATTATAAATCCAGTATAATATCATATATAATATCATTAATTACATCCTCTATACATCCCACATATGATATTAACGAATCAAATAACTTCGAGGGGCGGTAGTATGCACTTCCTAAAATGAAGATATCGCATTTACCCATAATGGAATCCATAAAGGTATGAAATAAATGAAAAATACAGAAGATTAAGTAAACCACAAACATATTATATATCATATATAATTATAGTGACATCTTAATGGCCACCTTTGAAGGTGTTATATGAGTGTTGAACAATCATCGTTTCGTGAGGCAGAAATTCTCCATCCACAAAAATAATATGTTCTTTAACCATTAGATGTAGGTGTGTGTAAGTGTAGCTTGAATACCTCTTATAAAAACATCCTAGTATATTGGAGATACTGGAGTTGTTACAAAATAAATGTATAAAAAGAGTTTATAGGGTTGGAGAGGCAAAATAAAACCTAAGAACACAAGAGAAAACACTACCTTTAAAATGGGTAACTCTCTTTGATTTGAGCTCAAAGGCTTCCTTGGGAAGACTTTTGACCAAAGTGAGGCTTCCAAGAGTTAGATAGGGATGCGGAGAAAAAAAATGGATAGGGGTTGGCCGAGCCAATGGCTTGAGAGGTGTGCGTAAGGTGGTAGAGGTGGGGGCTTTATATTAGAGGAGAGGATGGGCACTCTTGGAAAGTAAGGAAATGTTACGTTATTTTAAAACGATTTTAGGATTTAAAAGGTCCCACGTTGATATAATTAGAGAATAAGGTGATAAGGGTGCTAAATATACCCATCCAATAGGTTTTCAACAAATTTAGGTCTTAAATGTTACATTATACTTTCATTTTATTTAAATCGTTAAATAATGTGGTAATCGCTGCATCAGCATGGTGTCATAAATACTTTAATTTATTTAATGTCTAAAAATTATAAAAAAATTACTATGATATAGGAAATACTTTTAGCTTTCCAATGACTATTTGTAGTCAAATATATGACTTGTATAACCCCATTTAACAATTGTTTTAGTAAAACAACTAATGTTTGTGTCATTTTACTTTTACATTAAATAAAAAGAATTAATGTCTTTATCTTACCCAAGTGGCTCCATGGGGTCCCAAAAATCGACCCATGGGTTGTCTTGGTCGGCCATGACACATCCAATAAGGGTAGGACATCTTTATAGGTAGTTTTATATTATTAAAACATGATTTTTACCTTAAATTACACTAATTACCTCTAATCGCGATCAAAAACATAAAAGTTACTATTCACCAAAAATTATTTTAATCCCATTGAACCACATTTTACTTATTAATGACAACCATGTATGTCGGATTTTTGAAATTCAAAACACAGAGGTGGTAAAATTTCATTTAAATGAAAATCAGTTTTTTAAGTACCACTTAGTGGTTTCATTATTCATCAAAAATTGATGTTTTTCAGAAAAATACCAAAACATCACCCGAAGCTATATTTTATATTCTGAATTAAAAAATGATTTCTATTTTACAAAATTCAAAACATATAAGTTAAATTAATTAATTTAATAATTAATTCCCGCTGTCAGAGAAAATAGCGTGTTTTTATAAAATAATAAGTACCAAAAGATTGACACTAGTTTAAGTCCAATTTCAAAGTGAAATTAATTCAGAGACCACTATTAGATTAAATGGTAAAAATATATTCAAATTACACTTTAAGACCAATTAAAAAGATAATCTATCCACATAATTAAATTAGATGAAAAAGATGTTTTGATGTAAAATGCAGTATTTTTCACTATTCATTCAAAAATGAACATTGTCAGAAAAATACCAAAAATTTATCCAATGTAAATTTCAATGTCCCAATCATAATTAATATGTTTATTTTGACAAATAGAGATTGTAAAATTGTCAAAAATTTGATTTAAAAATGGGTTTCCATCAAAAGGCAGTAAAACCATCTTTTAAAAATATTAGTGTATTCCATGCTTAAGATTGGATTTATTCTCATTTTAAGCCTCTAAAACAATATCTAATTCATTAATAGACATAGAAAAAAATATCAATTATTAATTACTTACTTGGGATGTTACATTGAATATACGAAGTAACAAAAATGTAAGGTGGGGTAAATTGTGTCTTTTCAAAAATCTTCCACAATTTTGAATTTTTACACCAACTATGAATTATGTAGATATGTAATGTTTTTGTTCTTCATGAAAATATTAAGTAGATACCAAAAAATAAATAAAACGTATTTTTATAGTGGTTCAGGGTACAAAGATCCCCTAGACTTCTACTAATCACTCTCTTGGTGAGATTGGTAGTTTTCACTATAATGGTTATATTATCACAAGATGAAGAATCCAAAACTGAGTGTATGCTTTTGACCACATTAAAAAAAGACAAGAAAAAAAGACTTCTGGTTCTTTAATAGAGAACTGGTTACCAATATCTTAGGTTGAGCAGCTGATACTCCTAGACAACTGAGTATGAGTAGTTGAAACTTTAATAAATCAAATGAATTTGATTTGAAACATTCAAGTTTATCTTTATAGTTGAAGTAGAAAGAAAATGACAATCTATGGATCTTATTCATTAGAAAATAATATCTTTTAGAATGAAATAGTCCAATGTTATCCTTTTTGAAAAATTATCTTTAATATGGTATCAACAATAATAGTAGTAGTAATATTTCAGTAGTAAAATATTGAATATGTATATCTCCAATGTTTAGATTATTTCAGAATCTATCATTTGTTGCACCAGCACTGTAAAAGATAATTTCTTTAAGACAGTTGCATATGTGAATTGGTTAGGACAAACATATATATTTTTTCAATAAATACTCTGAATGAATATATAGAACAAAAAAATTCTTGGTTATTCCAAATCCAAAGGAACAGCCCGATTGGTCATCAAAATTGAAATTCCAAAACAACCAAGGGAGTCACAAATTATTTTAAAATTATGAGTTATTTTTTCTATTGAACTCAGTTCTTTGAAACAATCAAAACAATCCTTGAATCGGTCTTTTATTTTGACTTTACTGTTGTGGACATCTACAATTGAAAATACATATTGAAAAATTTCCTCATAGAGAACACAATGTAGGGTTGATAAGTGTAGAATATGGTTCTTTTCAATAGCATAGAGTTCCTTTTCATAGCGTAGGGTTCCTTTTCTATACATTCATCCTCACGTAATATAGGGAACAAAAGTAGTGTATGCAAGATAATTGATAAGTTTATCCTTGTCACCATAAAACAAAAAAAGTAGCATTTATTAACCATATGTTCAAATTATCCACACATCGGTTATGAACAGTAAATCCGAACTCCATCTTAGGGTTGCTTATCCATACATTTAATTATTCTCTAAACATGAATATGTTTACCGAAACAGAAAAATGTCTTAGCATAACATAGGAATGATACAATATTTCCATTTACTGGTTGCAAGGTTTAGAAAAAAAATTCTAGATTTATTACCGTAATGCTAAATTCATTAAAATAGAATATAAATTCTGCTAGAACTCACTCAAAAATACTTCATTATAAAAAAATGGTATTTGTGAACATAAACATCATCATAAATTATAGAGTATTATTGAGACAATAAATTCGAGAAAATCTACCCATTTTTTCTGATCATAAAAACCATAACCTAATTCATAACACAATTTATTGAGATTTTAGGATTTGTAAACATACCAAAATAGGTATATAAGATATTTCAATATTTCAATTTCACAATATTTTTTGGATAAAGAGATGTAGATACTTGTAAATTAAATGTTTTCTTTAATGAATTGTTGTGGTTTTCAAATATTCTCCCCAAAGGGTATTCATAGATATTATCACTTATCCCCTTATTCCCCTTATATATATGATACCCCTTTTTTATATAAAAATGTGATTTGAAAGAATAAAAAACACAAACCCCATTTAATATAGAAGTGAACTATTATGAATAGTTATAAATACTCACATAAGAAAAAAACATAGCATTGTTAGTTTAAAAATCGAACCAAAATAATCTAAATCTATAACTAAACAAGAATAAAAAAGCAAATAGAAATTTAAACAAATTGAAATGTCTGAAAAGTTAGACTAAAATCTATAATTAATCAAATAGAATTAAAGATAAAGAGCTTTGGCCAACAATAGCTGGGGTAAAGTGATCATCATGACGAGGAAGGGCTTGAACTCCACTGCTAATATCATGAAGCTTCAAAAGAAAGCTCTGGAAATGGATGTTGAATAGTTCCAAATATTGATGATGTGTATTACTTAAATAATTTACTAAAATAAAATTATCAACCAGATTGACTTTTAAAAAATCATTTGCATCTTCTTATGACTAGATGAAATAGGCCAACTGGTCCTTAACATGATGAACTACTGGGCCCAACTGAGATTCATTTGAAGTTAGTTGACTATTCAGATGCCTTTAATTGTTCTATTGGTAATTTAATGAATTTCTATCCCACTGACGATTTTGTAGAATATCTTTGAACTCATCTAGAATAGAGTTAATAAATTCATAATTTCTGAGCTATTCTAGTGGCGTTTTTTGGGAAGAGGTGTATGCTGTATTATTTTCTTTGAAAGACTGAAATTATCACCCAATCATCAACCTAAACTCATCAATCTCTATCATCTATATAAATTCATCCTCTAACAAAAAAAATTATCTTTTCATTTTTTCTATAAGATCTTTAAGATATCCATCAGAAATGACATTTTCTTTAAATTCTCTAAAATGATTCTTTCGATTTTCAAACTCAAATCTTAGACCTGATGTATCTATGTAATATTCAAACAATCTCATCTCAACATAAAACAAACAACAACTCTCTAGGAAATGAGTTCTAGACCTCTACAAGATTTTCTTTCATTACTATGTCTTCAATAAGGGAATTAAGAAATTCAATAGATGGAGTGTTAGGGTCAGGAATTGCTTACTGCGATGAAGGCCAATCAAGGCCAAACATGGCTCTTAATAATCAACAGATGTTTATTTTTAGGTAAAACTTATAGAAAATTTATAATCATGAAGAATAAGTTTTTTGGGATTAGAGACATATTCCCTGATAAGTTCCAGACTTTGATCCTCTTTCTCAACTTCCTCATTCCATGGATTCACATGCTCACCTTGAATAGCTGATTCAACTTTAGTCTCTCTAACATTGACTAAAATTATTCTTCTTTTCTGAACAAGATATTATTGTAACCTTTATGTTCCATCTTCTTTAGGCCTCTATCAAAAATATCCAATATAATAAATCATCTTTTTCTCCCCAAAGAATAATCTAAAAACCTTTGCTACTGTTCTGCACCAACTGGCGAAAAAATATTGCACGAATGGATCCAGAAAAACCAATATTCACCATAGTTCCAACGTTCAACGTGTTTCTATGGTGACAAGATCTACATAAACACATTGACAATATTTCCATTCCATTACATCAAAAATAAAATTATTTGTTAATTGAGATAATTTCCCATTTTTTTATCAACATGGAAGCAGTTATTTAGATATCGTATCATAAACTGACATAAATTAAACAAAACATTTTTCCATAGAAAAGACATGATATATATTTCAGGGTAAATAACTTTATCAAGATTTTAATACCTAGAAAAATATCATGTTGAATAAACATCATCATTAGGTAGTGATATAGAGAATATTCTTTTTACATTACCTTCTTAAATGTTCTAGTTCCAAACAAAGAAAACTTAATATCCTTAGATGAATGTCTTCCATTATAGATATTTTTCAAATCAAACTTAAACTCACCCTTATGGGGACAATGTAACATCTCCACAATTTTAAAATATGACAATGAAAACATAGAATCCTTAATTTTAGAGATAATGGTGTATTATTAGATTCCAAGACTAAATCTATCATTTCTACAACATTCTATTAATTCTATTTCATATACCATCTGCATGATGTCTTCTCCAAAATCATAATCAATTCCTTCAAAATGCATGGATTTCTGATGAAAAAGATTAATTGAATCTAAATAGCTAGAATATATTACCTTTCCCAACAACACCATGTGAGATTTCCATGAAGCATAGAAATTGTTGTCAATCTCAACATCTATGGAGTTTTTTGGGGTTTCCGTCATTCAGTATTTCAAGATTGAAGGGATTGATGTTTTTGGGTTTCAGTCCATGATAATTGAAAGTGAGAGAAACTCTATAAGCTAATAGGATGTGTATGAGAGTAAAAAGAGAGAGGGAGAAGGAAAACAATTTTCTCACACCGATTGTGTATGTATTCATTTTGTTTTTAATTTTGAAAAGGCAAATAAAATAAAATCTAAATTATTTTATAAATTAAAATGTAATCGAATAAAACCTATTAAATGTGGCATACTAAAATAAAAATAGTGAGACTCGAAATAAATTTATAAATAATCACTTAATCTCAAATATTCCTAACTCTCCCTTAATTAAAGTAAAACTATACTGATAAGTGGTTTAGTAAAAATAATAGCAAATTAATATTTAGTATTAACAAATTATTATGATATATCCAATTTAAGGACATGATATCTTAGAAAAAAATATTTTATATCAATGTTCTTAGTCCTACAATGACTCAAAAGTTTTTTTGAATTATTTATAGTACTAGTATTATCACATGAAATAGGTATACTATAATTGATTAGTCTAAATTCCATTAGAGTGTGTTTCATCAACAATACTTTTGAAAAAATTCCAACAAATGCATATCCTTCCCCATTGGTAGATAGTGCAACAACGTGTTGTTTCTTACTAGACCATGAAACTAATTATTTTCCAAAAATGTGAAAGATTATTGATGTAATTTTTTAATCTAATCTACAACCTCTAAATTCAGCATCCGAATATAAAATTAAATTAAAAAAATATGTTTTGGGGTAAAGAATTTATTGAAAAACAAATCCTTTTAAATATCTAAAAATTATTTTAATAGTAGTAAGATGAGAATCTTTTGGATTTGATTGAAATCTTGAAAAAACACATAAATAAAACATAGTTTTTAATTTACTATTAGTATGATAATACAAACTACCAATCATACCACTATATAACTTTTTTAACTTGTTTTATAGCTTCATTCAAATTTGGTTTTATATTGGAACTCTTAGGGTTTGTATTTTCTTTTTTTGTTTTCATGTCCAAATTTTTTCATTAAATCAATAATATACTTAAATTTATATAAAAGATTTCAATAATCATTATGAGAAATTTGAAATCCAAAAAAGAAGTTTAGTTCTACCATCATACAAATTTCTAATTCTAGTGGCATTAAATTTGAAAAATCATGATCAATATTTTTCTAGTTGAACCAAACATTAAATCATCAACATAAATTTTAACAAATAAAATTTTAGATCAAACATTTTTTTGAAATGTGTTGGATCAACCAATAGAATATAAAATTTATTTTTCAATAGAAAAGAACTCAATCTTTCATACCATGATCTAGGTGATTTTATAAGGCCATAAAGATATTTAGTATGTTTAGAAACAGAATTTAGTTTTTGGGAACTTTCAAAACTATGTAGTTGTTAAACAAAATCTTCCTCCATTAAGTAACCATCTAAAAAGGAAGGCTTAACATCCATCTGATAGAATTTAAAATTCATATGATATGTATAAGCTAAAAATATTATAATGTATTCTAATATAGCTATAGTGGAAAAGGTATCTTCATAATCTATACCTTCTTCCTGATTATATCCTTTAGCTACTAATCTAATTTTGTTTTGGTTTATGATCCCTTGATCATAGAATTTATTTATAAATACCCACTTGGTTTCTATAACTGGATAATTGGTTGGTCTCTCTACTAGATCCAAAACATAATTCCTTTTGAGTTGGTTAATCTCTACTTACATTGCTAGTATAAAAATATCATCTTCTAAGGATTATTTAATATTCATAGGTTTTGTATTAGATATAAAGATAAGGAATTCATCATGGTTTTGTACATTTCTTCTAGTTCTAATTCCTTTGTATAGGTATCATATAACAGTTTCTAATGGACAATTCTTTAGAGTTCTAAACTTTCTAAGAAAGACACTTTCCTGGGATTTAGTATCATATTGTTCTGAACTAGATATAATTTTATCAAAATCATTTAAATATCATTTTAATGTTTTATACTCTCAAATTATCAAAAGAGTCAGTAACATCATCAGTTTGATCTTTCTTTTTAATAAAATGGTCAGTTAGATTAGTAAATTAATCAGTTTGATTCTTCAACAATCCTTAAGTTTTTATATAATACTCTATAAGATTTAATGGCTGAGTGATATCCCAAAAAATATATCTTCATTATATTTTGGATTGAACTTTCCAAAGCTATATTTAGTATTTAATATATACACCTTATATCCAAAAAAATTAAAGTATTTACCTAGGGTTTTCTATTTTTACATAGTTCATTAGGTGTCTTTTTAAAAATAGGTTGTGTTAAAACTAAATTATTGATATAGTATTCTATGCTTATAAATTCTTCTTGAAGATATGTTGTAAGATTATATTCATTTCGCATAGTCTATTACATCACTTAAATAGTCATATTTATCCTTTCAAAAATTCTTGTTTTTTGAGGTGTTCTTAGTGTAGAGAAGGTCTGATTAATACCAACATTTGAGAAAAAATAATTTAATTCTTTATTATCAAATTCTACATCATGATAACATCATAATTAAATTATTTTTGAACATTTTATTTGAATAATTTAACAAAAACATTCCAAAATAGTCAAAAAACACTTTTGAGTTTCATAAACGAAACCCAAGTGAAACAATAAATAATCATCTACTAAATTATAAAAATATATTTAACCAAACAATCATGATACCCTTGTTTGTCCAAAAAATCCATAGAGATAAATTTTAAAGGTTTAGATGTAGCAATTTTGTTAATAGTTTTGAAAGAAGATTTCTGCTACCTTCCATTTTGGAATGTATCACATGATCTGCCATTGTAAAACATGAGTCTAGGAGAATCAGAAACTAGATGTTTCCTGGATAATTTATGTAAAGAATATATATTATAGTTTCCATGTCTTCTCTTCCAAACCCATGATTGTTTTTTCTTAGCAGTTAAATAATTCACTTTCTCTCTATATAAGGAATTTAAATCTAAAGTATAAACATTGCCTATTATAGGTGATCTTAATTTATGTAACAAATCTTTAAACACTGAGAATGGATTTTTTGAAAAATCAATAAAAAAACAAATTTCCAATGTAGAGAGATAATTATCATATTTCTCATTAACCCTTGCACATATAATACTTTTTTTTAAATTGTTTATTGATCTCTAACAGTTCCAACACTAATTATTTTTCCATTGGTATTGACACCCAATGTGACAAGAAATTCATCAATTTGTGTTAGCATATTAATTTTTGATGGATCTCCATTCATATTCTGGGAACAACCACTATCCATATACCATATATTAATTTTGTTCGCATGGAATATTTCGGTCAAAAGTATTTAAACATATTTTTATTTTGTATCCCATATTTTCTTGGGTCCTATAGTGTTATATATGAATGATCTAGAAATCCATTTTTACATTATGTTTCCACAAATTATATATGTTTCTTCAGAAAAACTATAAGAAATAAAGTCCCTTTTAATACAACTAATTTTATTTTTTTTAAAGAAAAATTACTCATGACTTCTCCTTTTGTTCCACAATGATAATAGATTACATTTACACAATTGGGCACATAATAATTTTTATACAGTTTTTATTTCTCACCCTTACTTCATATTCCAAACATCTCTCTATTAATGACATTCTTTACAAGATTTTCATTTTATTTATTTTTTATTTTAGTAAAAACTAGAGTAACACCCTTATGGGATTCTACTTCATCCTGAAATATTTTTATTCTTTTTTCATGATCATCACATTTTTTAGTAGATGAGTTGAATTTTTCAATCAACTATTAATGTTTTTTTAACAAAGTTTCTCTTTCACATAAAACAGAATTATGAATATTTTTTAAATACATGTTTTTTTACCAGGGAATCATATTTTTCTTCTATCATAGAATAATAGGATTCTAATTTATCATTTGAGCAACTAATATTACCAGAATTAGAAGAGTTATAAGTTTTTACCTTTTCCTCTTCACCCAAAAAGAAAATATTGGATTTTATATTTTATTTCACATTCTATAAATAAGACTATGAAGGGTTTCTAGTGTATTCATATACATTCCATGTAGGATTAATTCATCTTTTACTTTTGTTCTAAAAATAATCATTTTATGATATATCTTTTTAGGAATTTTTTCATTCAACTTTTAGTTAGGGATAAGAAGTACTGATATGTCCTAATATATTTCATTCATATTATCAAACTTCTATTGGTTCATTGTCATCATTCCTCAAGGATTGTATGAATCCTATTTTCTTCTAATAAAACACTCTAAACATTATGGCTAGTTGACCAATTACATTACACAATATAAGGAATCTGAAATTTTCTTATCTTTCACTTCATTCATTGATTTTCTGATATTCTTCTAAGATTCCAAATTTAGAGAATTATTTTCTTTGAGTTCTATAATTTTAGGATCTTTAGCTTCATCCTTCCATATTTCTTCATACATCATTAGTGTCCCAATTCGTTGTTACATTGTCAGATATTTGACATATGATGATTAAGGAATTAGAGTGGATATGTCATTCCATTTATAAGGTAACACTCTTAGTACATTTATTGATTGACAGGATTGTTTTATGGATTCACCTAAGGTTGTAATAATTTTTAAAAGTTCTGTAAGCCTTCCATTTATATGTGAGATGCATTCACCATCACACATTATAAATGTGTTTAATTTTATCTGAGTGGTAAGATATATCATCTGTATAACTATATCTATTCCTTTATAATCCACTATTATAGTTTTCCATGTTTCATAGGCGGTTGGAAATTATGATACATGATTGAATTCATCTGGGCTAAGACCGCAAATAATAGAATTCATTTCCTTTTAATTTATATCTTATTCCACTTTTTTTGATGCATTCCAAGTTTTATATTTATCATGAATATTATAAGAAGAAATAATTTTTTAATAGACTCTAAATCCAATATTTTTCATTGGGATAATCATATGAGATTTCTAACATCTATAATTTTCACCATTAAAATATGGATAACATTTCATTTTCATTTATTCTCTATGGTCATACATTTCCATCATTGTATAAACCTTTTAATTTTTAAATTTTTAGAGATTAATCTAAAATCTATCATCAGATACCAATTTTTATGTCGGAATACACTGAGTAACATAAGGGGGGGGGGTGAAATGTGCCTTTTAAAAAATACTCCACAACTTTGAATTTTGATGACCACTACGATTTACGCGCATATATAGTGTTTTTATTCTATATGAAAATATGAAGTGGATAAATAAAAATGAAGAAGAAAACTTTTTATACTAGTTTAGGTCACAAAGATCCCCTAGTCGACAATAAAATTACTCTCTCTATGATCTTGGTAAATTTTACTAGAATCATACTCTTATCACAAGACTAAAAATCTACATCATAGTGTAGGCAGTTGAGCCATTTACAAAAAGACTAAATAGGAATTATTCTATTTCTTTAATAGGGAACCTATTACCCACATCTTATATCATGAAGAAAATACACCACCAAAATTGAGTACGAGTAGTTTAAACTCCAATAAAAGAAAATAATTGATTTCAAAAATTCAGGTTGATCTTTACAGTTGCAATGGTAATAAACTGACAATTTATAGATCTTCTTCTTCAGAAATGAATATCTTAATAAATGAAATATTTTGAATTTATCCTCAATGAAAAAATATATCAATAAGGTAGAAATATAAATAGCATTAGTACTCTTACATGAGTAAAATTTTGAACATGTATACCTCTAAAGTGTATAGTATTTCCTAATTGATCATTTGTTACACCAACACTTTAATAGAAAATTTCAATAACACCGTCACATATGTGAATCACATATCATACACATATATATATTTGTAGAGGTAATCTGAATAAATATATAGAAAAGAAATATGCTTCACTATTCCAGATCCAAATGAATTGCTCGGTTGATCATAGTAATTAAAATTATAAACTAACAAGGGAAGTCATAACATCCCTTATAAATTATATTGATTGTTTTCATTGTACACAGTTCTTGGAAACAATCAAAATGATCCTTTAATTGGTCTTCGATTTTGAATTTACCATTATAGCAATCTCATATTGAAAATGCTGATTGAAAAACTACATTGTTGAGAACACTCATTATAGTTTATTTGCATAACACTGGGTTCCATTACGTATCATAGGGTTCAGTTTTGTAGTGTAGGGTTCCTTTTCCATACTTTCATACTCACATAATTTAGGGAACTAATGTAGCATAATAATGATAATACATACTTTTATATTTTTTAGAATAAAATTCTGAACATTTCATTGATTAACTATACATTAAACATTTCCACACATAGGGTATGAATAGTAAATCTAGACTCCGATCTACATGTGAAGATCCATATGTTTTACTATTATCCTAATGTAAGGATGTTGATCCAAATAGAAACTATCTAAGTGAACATATGTATGATACCAAAAATTCATTTATCAAATGTAGGGTTTGAAATAATGTTTCCAGGATCATTCCCACAATGCTAAATTCCACAAAATAGAATATAAATTCATATAGAACACACTCAACAAAACTTCATTAGAAAATAGATAGGGGTATTTTGTAAAATAAAAATCATTATAATTTATAGAGTATTGTTGTGATAATACATGTCGACCATAGAAGAGGGTTAAATGAACAAATCATCCCAGGAAGGAACATTTTTGTACGCATCACATCGACCATGGAAATTCCTATAATATTCAGGGACCCTAGGGTATTCACCATTACTGTATCCAAATGGATATTTCATTTCTTTATTTCCTTATGTGATTTTGGTTTTTCAATTAATGTAACAACTCAATCATTTTTTCTTCTTTATAGACTGGTTAGATGAAACTAATAAAGGTTGTGTTACAATTAGTGAATAATGATTTAGTGAATTTTGAGGGTGTCATTAATGATTTTCTTGTTTGGGTATGATACATTTTCAAACCCAGTTAAATTTATATTTTTAACATAGTGTATGATTAGGTAAATTCTAATGCTTCAATAATTTTCTATAGTCCGTTACTAAAAATTAACCAAAATAATCTTTAATAAAAATGAGTCTATATTTTTTCATAGTTTGAGAGATTCCGTTATGCTTTTAGATTGGTTTGGTGAAAGAAAATCTACTGGGGTGGTCATCTTGTTTGGTTCACCCTGGTAGGGAGTGTTCTCAACTATTGGACTTGTATACCAGCAACCTTTGTTCCGTATCTCATGAGCTCTATCAGTAATTTTCCACCATCACTCATTCTCCTATTATGTCATTGTCCTTGTGGTTCACATAATCTACACTTCTTCCCATCACCATCTTCACTTCTATTATAGGTCGGCGCACTTTATTTTCATATTTGTAATGGTTTGGTTCCCATTCATCAGCATTCCCTAGGATTTCCTTCTTCAGAAATATCGTCTTAGGGTTCTGACATCTCGTTGGATAATGCTGTAGGCCTATAGTACCATGGTTTGGCATTGGGGGGGGGAGTGAGGGCGGTGCCATGGCGGATGGATTTATGATGGGTGATGCATGCCCCCAATGCTTTAACGCATGTTATTTTGGTGGGTCTACCCATTGTCTTAGATCCCTATTTGGCCCGTTTAAGGTCTATTTTGTGGTTTTACTTTTCTTTTCTTTAGTTCTCAATCAAACTTATTGAGATTTTATTTAAAGATAAAAAACGTATTTTATGGAAATGTTGAAATTAATTATTCTGTTCCACTTGAGCCATATTTGTTGATATTGATTTTAAACCATCTAATCATCATATTCATTGAGTTTATATCCATTTTCCATAACTTTTTCAACACATTTATGAACTACCCACACTGGATCCCAATCCATTGTCCCAATTTGACGATAATAATATATATATTTAGTGATGAAAAATATCACATTCTTATTTTTAATAATCTCCTTCCTAAAAAAGTGACATGATTTATGGAATTATAAGGGGTAACATCAAGACTATTTGTTGGAGCTTACCAAACATGATCAGAATTATCCCCACAATTTCCATGCATGTGATTCTTTTAGAGGATGTAGATTAACCTATTAGGAAATCATAATGGAATTATAACCACATGTTATTCGATTTTATAAAGAAATGGGTCAAATCATACTTCAGGAATGTATCATTTATCATAATCAAACGGTGTTGTCCCTATTCATGTTTTTGAAAAGAACGTTAGTTTCATACTTGTATAAAATGATATTAGGCAATTAAAACCAATGAGGGTGTAGAAGAATTGGTGTGTGTGTGTAAATTAAAAAAAAGCTAAATAAATAAACATATAATGAGTATTTATACGTACCTTTTATTAACCAACTAATTTAGAGACTCATTATTATGTTATAATATTACTTCATAAATAGTTTTTCATATTATTTATAGTTTTTTACCCCATAGGAATAAAGTAAGATTACTTTTACATGACCATTCAGTAAATTCACTAACAAATTTTTACTTCTAATATTTTTTATACACTAAGTAACTTATAGAGATGAATGTTGAGTATAATTTCTTATTAATTTCAGACATGTTTGGAGGTATTTAGGGATGATTACTTTATATATGTATCTTTATTTTAATAGCACCTTTTTATATTGGGTAAATATTTAAATAAATGTATTTTAAAATATCATGTTTTATACTTAGAAAAATTATATTTCATGGTAGAGAATCTCATTATTAGTGTGTATATCATTTCCAAGCATGGTATTGAGGTTGATAAATTTAAGGCTAAAAATATTATAAAAGTACCATATCCTATATATGAGTATAATTTTAGTTATTTACAGGGACATATTGGGTTTTATGGATGTTTCATAAAAAAATATAGTGAGATCACAATAATATTGTATCAATTAAAAGGATATTAATTTGGAGTTTGATGATTATTTCAATATAGATTTTGATGAACAGAAGAAAATCCTAACCACTCCACTAATTACGTAGACCCCATTGCAGGAGATTCTATATTCTATTATATGTGATGCCTCCAAAACTATAGTCAGGGTGATCATATTATTTTGAATATTAGAAAATATACACTTGATTAAAAAATATTATAGGATATATGGCTCAAATAAAATGGAATTTACAGTATTATAAAACGAGTTTCATGCTTTTATATGTGTCTTAGATAAATTTAGTTATTATTCATTTGGTTTTAAAGTAGTTTTTTACCATGAGACATATAAATTATTATTAATGAATCCTAATACGATCCCAATACATTATATATAGTTTATACATATCGAGGAGTTTGAAAATAAGGTTATATTAATTAAGGGAATAGAAAATCTTATATTAGAATACATAATTAGGGTCACTCATAGATCATAGGATGACACCTTAAAGTAAGAATTTATTCAGGATACAATTTTCGATGATATTTTATATGAATTATTAAGTGTACATCCTTAATTTGTTGAGTTCTTTACAATGTTGTCATGAATAAAATTTCTAGTAACATTAAAATGATCCATGTGGAAGATTTTAGTTGTGATTATAGGTACTAAATATAGCATGAACCATAGAATTAGTTCAACTATAGTGGATACAGCATTAGGTGATGTATACCTGATCCTAGGTTTTATTTTTTCCCTTTTTCCAAAACACCTTCAAATGGTATATAGTTTGTCCACCAATGAAATTATAGAAGAGTATAATATATAAGATTATAGTGGAATAATATTTTCAATGATCCCCAAAAATATTTTAAGATCATGTCCATGTTTTTAATTAAACGGAAATATTTATCAAAGAAAATATACATCTTAATATGCAATATTATTCCATGAAAATATTTATATATGGAAAATTTATTTTATGTTTCTCTTTTTAAGTTAGTTTAGATTCATGTAAATCTTGGTCAATACTATTTTTGTTAAAAAATGGGCGTAGTCCAATGTAAATACCATGGAAATATATAAATGGTAACCCCCCTAATTACTAGAAATTTTAATTTATTTTTGGTCTATTATGAATTGAGGGGAACGATAAGTTATAAGAGGTATTCAGTGTAGTTTGGAGTAAAAGGAAATTAGAGTTCTATATAAATCACCAAGTACTTCTTGTCTTAGTGTCATATACTTTACGGGCTAACTTAGTGTACAATTGGATTTTCTAGAATAATTGAGTACCTGGTAGCTTTGCACTAGGTAACTCGTATCCTCATAGGTATAGTCCCCTTTAGAAACTGAAATATTTTCATTTAATACCCTAAACACCCTTTAATTTAATAACTTATGCATTGACTTTATTCTTCAACTATCAGGAATCATAGGAGAACTCGATAATATTCCTCTTCTCATTATTTGACCCCCTTTAAATCTTATTAATTATATGATGTCTCTTGGAAACATAATATTTTCTCAAGTTCTGGTGTTGTGTTGCCTCTAAATAATTACATTCCTCCAAGTTTTATATGCATGGGTCAAAATCAAATTACTAAATGTTTTGGGATGGTGAAAACATCCAACATATTCGAAATTTGTATTATTTATTTTTGTTTGAGGGATTTATTGTATGATAATATTGTATTTCAATGGTTTCCTTCTCTCATTTCATATTTTATATTAGGGAAGATATAATATTTAATTATATTTTGGTTATTGGTGATTTTTGTCTTTAGGTAGTGGATTATATCTCTTCCCTATATAGAAAGAAGTTACGCAAAAATTTATTTGGTAGGACACCACATTCCAATTCTCGTAATCATTATGGTTTGGATTAGAAAATACATATGGATGAGTGGATATATTCCAAACTAATGAGTATACCATTTATAAGGATTTTACTCAATGGTTTCTTGAGAAACATATAATTCAATGGAATATTTAGGTTTCATTGGTTTATTATCCTTCTATATTTTGTAATGGGTTACTTTTACAATGATGGGTAAATAATAAAACTCCCTTTTTAATTTCATTATGAGAATATTTTAAATATTATGCATGTCCAAATATTTGGTTTTCTATATCTTCTCTTAATACTTTTGATATGGTTTCATTCCTATGTTATTCCAACATGACCATTTATATTATATGTAATTTCTAAAATATTAGTGTCACATATCGATATGTGTTCCTATGAGTGTTAAATTATTATTGTATTAGAAAGGATCATAAGTACACCTATTGTAATTCTATAAGCTGATGTAATTTGATGAGGTTGTAGTTTCGTTACACTATTATCCACATCCGTATACCCCGAATGTGATGGATGGAGAGAAAGACCTGATTCAATTAAAAAAATATTCCATTTCAACTAAATGTAATAGGTAATTCACATTAACTTTAGTACCATTTGTCTCATATAAATGTTTAGCTCGATGAAGGTATGATAAGTATGGACCCTCCTTGTATTGGGAGATATTTAATTTAGTTAAATTTCACATTTAGAGTATGTGAATCATGTTTTTTATTTATTTTTAATGTTTCCCTATTGTTTCCCTAGTTATACATACACTTTAGGTCATAAAAGGTAGTTTGAGGTGGATGGTGAATGCCTATTGAGTATACTATACTCACACCCTACATGAGACCCTCTCACGCCAAAAACATTCCCTTTATTGTATGTCATGGATAAGGTAAAGGTACCATATCATGATATATAAGTACTTATAGAGTGTGATATCTAGATGTACAATTAGAGGTTGACCAAGTAGATGGAATAAGGGATGTACACGACACTCAATGAGATATTTTTCAAAATTGGATCATTAATTGTTTATTTTTATTCCCTATTTTGTTGACCTGGGATGTATATAAATAGTTCTTGTCACTTTGTGACAATTTATAGTATGGTTTGGTTGTTTTATATTTTGGATATGTATGATATGTATGATCATATCATATCATTCATTATTATTTGTTATTTGGGCCTAATTTAATCTTATGGTGTTGTTTATGTCTGTGATGTACCTTGTTTCCATTTTTGTGATACAATTTAAGCATGAACCTATAATAAATGCATGTTTATGCTAAGGGAGAAACCAATATCCCACTACTTACAACTTTATCCCCTATTTTAACACTAGACATTAGTGATTGGGAGGTATAATTATAGTATTTTGGTGACCCAAACATATACCATTAAGGGTTTCAAGACATGGCCATTACAAATTCGTATTACATCCCACTCTATGGGATCTTGGGAATGAGACAAAAGAGTATCCATAAGATAAAAATTTTATGACTCATTATATATCCCATAAATATTATTGGCCAATATTATTATAGTTGAAATATATGTTTCCAAGGTTTTTTTGAGTTCCTTCATTTCTTTCTCCCATTTAAATATCCTTAATCCTCAAGTCTCATGCATCATGCAGGGTGTCAAAATTATGTGACACAACCCAAGAATCCCAGAGCCGGTTTCTACTATAATTATATTAGAATGATTACATGGAATAAAATCCCAAATTATTTAAGAGTTTAGTAGTATTTGTAAACCATATACATACATGATTCTTGTATTAATTATGAATAAACTAATGAAAATATTTTTTTTATTCTTTTGATGATTAATTTATCCCATATATTATATCCTTTTACATATTTCTTAGTAAACTTCATGGAATCCTAGGGAAATAAAAAAAATAAGGGTGAGCTCAAATACTATGTAAATGTGGAGTATAGTGGAATAAATAACTAATTAATGAGTATAATCAACACAGAAAGGTGACAACTAAACTCATATTCAACATAAACAATGAAATGAGAATAACATTAAACTATACATAATGTCAAAGAAACAATCTCATGGATACTAATAAATGAATACATAATGTGTGAAATTTTAAATTATCAGACATCATGTTTCCCATGAAAATCATACATTTACCACCAATACCATTCAGAAGAAATATTATCATACTATTATCAAGAACTTTCATATGAGAGTTTAAATATTAGGGTAGAAACCCATCTATCATAGTTGGAAACAAACAAGATGGTTTTTCCACCCACTAATTCTTTCACATGATAATACCAAGTCAAGAATGGGATAAAATTATGTAGTCCTAGCCTATTTAATTCAATTTAAAATCACTGATCATATATTGAATAATAAATTTAATTAATTAAAAAAATTACATAACATCAAATATCCATATTGAGTAAAAGATACAAATTTATCAATATTTACTCAATTAATCAAATAACTATCAAAGTGAACACCATATATAGAAATGGTAAACGGTTTATGAAGTAATAATACCCATTTATTAAGAATATATATATTCAATAGAAATACAATATCCAATGAAAAATGATTAAAATAAATTTATTATTCCAATAGAAAGTTACAAATCAGAAAATATTTTAAAATAAATTTATCAGTTGGAATTTTCAAAATCAAATCCTCATGGACTTTATAATTTAAATTAAAACATAAAGTACCATGAAATATGAGTGAATCATGATTTTAAATAAAAAATGGGAAGTATATACACCAAATTAATGCTCATTGGTGTATATTAACAAATAAATCTCAATATAATGTTAATTGAGATGAAATCCATTACCATACATTTCCATTTCGGTGAATGTCCATTAAATACCTTTATAACAGTTTTAGTAATATTAATAACTTATTCCAAAACATTAATAAATATTATGATACCTTATATGATCATCTTATAATATCTTATTACCCATTTGTTCATTATCTTTCATTATTTTCCTAATTTTGGGTGTTAATTGCCTAGTCTGTCGAGTATGTTTTAACATGTTGTTTTTATTCGTATTAATTAGATCACAATTTCATCATCTATAGAGTAAAAATTTTGTTTTAAATTTTATATATATTCATAATATATGTATTTATTATAATCCATAATATCCGGTTATAAGAAATGAAACACATTGTTCAAAGAGATGGTAGGCCATTCGTACACATGAATGCAACTTCCATTTTTTTGTCATATTTAAAAGAATGAAAAGTAAATGATATTTTGTAAATAATAATCTAATTATCATTTTTATGTATTATATTTCACATAATTTTATTTAAACAAACCTTAATATATTCAATGTATATCATGAACGAATCATATCGCTTTGAGGTGGTAGTAGTCAACACGTCCACATACGATTTTATCGTATCCCCCCAATATGGAACACATGAAGGTATGTGTTATATAAAAACTAAAAAATAAAAAATACATAATATATTTCATATATATCATATAAAAATATTTATTTCATCACAATTACAAACTAATAGAGGTGGTAAAGTGGAAAAAGGAACGACATGGTTTCGTATGGTTGTAGTCCGCCATACTAATGAATGGTAATTTCATTATTCATTTGATGGAAGTTTCTGTAGGGGTAGGTAGAAACCATAACATAAAAAAACCTAAGTATTTTGAGGATACTAATATTATTATATAATAATTCTATAAGAATAATTTAATTCTTTGAGAAAGAAAAAAGACAAAAGTGATCTTTGAAGAATATTACCTCTTTTTTGGGTAACTCTCTTTTGGTTTTCACCAAATTATTTCCTTGGATTTAATTCATAATTATTTGTGGATAAAAGGATGTGGGGAGGAAATTTTGGAGATTATTACATAGTTTTGTTTTGATAAAAATGGATTGAAATGTGTGAATTAATGAGAGTAGTGAGTTCCTTTTATAGTGGTGGAGAAGTGACATTCTTTTGAATTTTTTAAAAGGGGACTCCAGAAATGTTGGCTTCATGTCAGGTGGCTCAAATAATCAACCAAATTATAAAAAATGATGATATGGTCTAAATATGGCCATAAAATATGTGTTTTATATGTGCATAGGTCATTTTGTCCATTATCAATAAGAATTAGTCCCTTTATAAGCTTAATTCTACCTCAATCTATGCAATTAATTTTGAAATTATTAAATAATCATTTGGGTAAGAAACTAAGTTTAATTTACTAGAAATTAAAAATAAAAATAAAAATAAAAATATGGAATCCATTTTTTCAAATTCCAAAAAAATGCGGTAGAAATTAATTTAAATTTAATCTCACAGACACAAAGACAAAGTAGGGTTTTAAAGTAAAAATGTTCACTAGATTGAAATGTTTTTATATCCAATTTAGATGGAAAATTGATTCCAATAACCTAAATTGTAAAAATTATGTCAAATTTATCTGATGTGACATTAAGATAAATTTTATATATAATTTAACTATATTAATTAATTAGATGAAAAATGAGTTTTGGAATTAAAATTTATAAATTTTCACTATTCATTAAAAGAACGAATCTTCTCAAAAAAATTGAAAACATTCACCCTAGAATATTTTGTTTAATATTTTTAAAATGTAGTTTATTTTGAAATATCAAATTTATATATGTTCCAAAATTTTGGATTAAAATAGTTTATTCATTAAAAGGAAACACAATTTCTTTTTTAGGTAAATAAAAATTTTAGGTATTAAATTTTTTTATTGTTTTCTTACGGTTATAAAATCTATTGAACGAATATGAAAATTATTTTATCAAATATTATATATATATATATATATATATATGTATATATGTATATTTATGATTTAGTATGATCAGTAATTAATTGAAATTAATTTAATTTTTTTGAAAAAGAAAAAATTTGTCAACATCAAAATATTTATTTTACATTCAATTTATTTTTATAATCATTTATAATCAAGTTGAAACCTATGAATTCATTTTATAATTTTTAAACAATATATTTTCATAAATTATTTATTAATATTCGTAACCAATAATTTAATGGCCAGTTTATATCTTATGTTTTAAAAATATAATTATTAAAAAATATATTCTTTCTTGGTAATAAAGGGTCTTGCGTGTAATGAAAGTCATCATAGAAAGTTGATATCATGTGTGACATAAATCTGTATTGTGTTATTTGAATGATATGTAATATAATAAATTTAAATAAAATATAAAATATGACTTAAAGTCTCAAGTGGTTATATTTATTTCGACATTGATGTTGTGTGTCATACCCGCTGTTAAATAAAAAAAATTGTTTTGGATTTTTTTGGTGTCGCATTCACACCACCATAAATAAATTGTCTCTTTGAAACTTAAAATCTCTATTTTTTGTAAAAATATAGATATTTGGGAATTACTTTTTTCAAAAACCAACATCTTAAAAGTGTCTATAAAATATCATCTTAATAATAGCGAATGATAAGTACAAAGGTCACATGGAAAAACATATAACTAGGCTTCTACGTCGGAGAACATTAGTGGCATGTGAAAATATGGATGTTGAGAAAAACTATAAGTAACTATACAGAGTGATTGAAGCCATTAATCACAATAAAGATAAATTTATATGAATGATTAGGGTCTCAAATAATTAAATATATAATAATTTAAAAGACCATATGTTCAACAAAAATGAAGGTACTAGGATAACATTTTTTGTTCATGATTCTTTTCTAAATGTCGAGGAATTATTTTATTGACCATGAATATATAGAAATATACTTACTTGATAGTTTTTTATTTCATAATAAAATTTCAATCTTTTTTTTGTGCTTTAATCAACTTATATCTCTTCCCTTACTCTACAAAATGCATGGCCTAGAATGAACCCCATTTTTTAATAACTAAAACATTCTTTTAACAGTGCATAATACCAAAAAATCATGTCATTATATTTTACTCTAAATAATTTACATAACTAATAAGATTAATACATTAATATTTAAACATCAAAAGTGATACAAGTGGTTCATAATTAATGTTTAGTCATCAAATTTTTAATCTAAATGAAATGACAGATTATGAAGGTCTTAAAATAAGACATTGGTAGGATAAAAACCATTATCATCCTTCATTTATGGGTTTAAGACCCGTAACCTTGCCATATTTGGTGGGTTTTCACTCAACATTCATGTTTTCCATTACTCTAAATACATTTATTAAAATTTAAAAAATAAATATTATGGATATCTTTGAAATAATGTTAATCACTCAATTAACTTTGGACTATGTTTTTTATACAACCACAATAAATACTTGATCCATTTATTTCCACACAGGTCTATCAATTGAATATAGTTTATCATGTATAAGAGGGAATTAAATCAAGTAATTACAAAGTACCCCACATTTAATAAAACAAACTATAAGTAGACCCCCATAATGAGATTTATTTCATTCCATCATTATATACATTTTTTATAAGAAATTATTTGATTTATACCCATATTTCCAACACATAAATAATTTCACCATTCTATTGAGACACTCTCTTGGGTGTCTCCTTCCATATTTATTACATGGTGGAAACCAAACCCCATTTTCATCATAGTCTCCACAACTATATCACTTAGAAATCTCTATCATTTTCCTCTTTGGTGAGTTTGGGAGTTGGATAAGGTATATATTTTTAATTATATTTCATGAAAAATTATTATCCATGAAATTAACATATTTAACTTCTGTAAACATCCCATTTTTTTCTCATTGAAACTATTTTTTTCTTCATCTTAAAGGATTCAATGATTTATTCAGGTTCCAGCCACTAACTAAAACCAAAAAGGTTAGTGTGAGAAACAATTATAACTGTTTGGAAACCATACAATCAATTTTAGTTTATCCAAATATTGAAGCATATTTGTTTATTGAAAAAAACTACAATTTATCCTAGTTTTTTCATTTTCTTTATATATTAAAATCCATAATAATTATTTGTAAATTAAATAGGAATTATCCTATTAATATACCCCTAGGAGTGTCCAAAAAGGTATATAGTAAGGCACATTTTTCTGTATCATGTAATGCTCAAGTCGGGCCCAAATATTTTTTATGAGTTATTACCCCTAAGTAAGCTAATTATAGAACTATTTCCACTTATAGTATCCATACATGGATCATATAAGAGTATAGTAACGATGTTAAAACATATACATTCAAGGGTCCTGTATGAAAAATTAATCCACTAATTGCAATATAATTTTTTTTATTTATAGGATAAATTTATTCCACTTTTGATATCCTTGTATATATTTCTTAGCAAACTTCATAGAATCTTGTGGAATGGAAAAAATATGGGTGAGCTCAAATTATTATTATGGGTCAAGTATAAAGTAATATATAATTAATTGATGAGAATAATCAATATGGAGTGGTAATAACTAAAAATACATTCTATATAATATGTTAGCGTGAATTAAATGCATTCTTAGATAATGTCAAAGAAAAACTCTCATGGATAATAAGGGAAAAAATACTGAATTAATGAAATGATTAATTATAAAATGTAATTTTTTCAAGGAACATGATACCTTTACCACAAATTCCTTTAATAAGAAGTTTTAGCATACTATTATCAAGAACATTCATAGGATTATTTAAATCTATGGGTAGAAACCTTTCTATTGTTCTTAGAAACAAACATGAAGGGTTTGTTTCAAACAGATTCAATCTTCTAAGAGTATATATGCATTGGAGGATTACTTTAAATGGTACCCAACCTATGTAATTAATTTCAAAAGTATTACTCATATATTCAATAATTTATTTAATTAATGATCAAAATGACTTTTTATCAAATATCCATATTGAGTAAAATATACAGATTTATCAATTCTTCCTCAATTAATTAAATAGCTATCAAATTGAACACCATATGAAGAAATGATAGAATTTTTAGGAGATAATAATTTAAATTTCATGAGAATATATAAATTAAATATAAATACAAGAACTATTGAAAATTAATAACAATAAATTGATTGTTTCATGATAAAGTTAACAATCACAATAGATTACACCAATACATTATCATGAGGATATTTTCAAAATATTAATACCTTGTATAAGATAATTATAATTAAAACTTATAATAATATGATTTATTATAGAATAATTATATTTAATGAAAAGGAGGATGTATATAAACCACATTAAAGTGAATTGGTTTATAATAAAAAATAAGTCTCAATAGAATGTAAATTGAGAAAAAATCCCTTACCATGCATTTATTTCAACTGAACATCCTTTAACCTTGTGTAAAATGTATTAAAGACTTTTAATAACATATTCATAAATCGTATTTATATTTATTATATAATATATGATATTCTTATATTATCATATTACTCTTTGTAATTAATCTCTCATTATTTTCATTATTTTTAGTGTTAATTGCCTAGTTTGTCAAGTGTGTTTTAACTTGTTATTTATGTTACTATAACATAAATCATAATTTAATCATCTAAAAAATATAAACCATAAATTAGATGTTATATATATTCCGTATACATGTATTTATAATAATCCATAATATTTTGATAGGGGAAATGAAATGTACCATCCATGGAGACGGTAAGCTGTACGTACTCATGAATGCTACTTCCATTTAATTTTCTCAATTAATTAAAAGAAATTTAAAAGATACATATGTATATAAAAATTATAGTATAATATTAATATAATATATGTCACATATGTTTATTAAAACCATCCTTAATACATTCCATGTATATTGTGAATCTATCTTATTGCATTGAGGAGGTGGTAGTCCACAAATCCACAATCGATGTTATTATATCCCCACACAATAGAAATAATGAAGGTATTTGTTATATTAATGTTTATAATGCATAAAGACATAATGAATATCCAATATATTGTATAAAAATAGGGTTTTTATTATTATTTCTGACCATTATATATCGTACTTAAAAATGAACTACATCATTTTGCAAGGAAGTAGTTCGCCTTACTCACAAACGATAATTCAATTACCCATTTGATGGAAGTGTGTGTTGGTGTAGGTATAACTCTTAGAATAGAAAAATATATTTAAATTTATTAAATTGATCTTATTATATAATAATGGGATAATATGAATTCAATGATTTGAGTATGAAATAAAATAAAAGTGATCATTGTTGAATTTTACATTTTTTTCAGGTATCACCTATTGATTTTCTCCAATGGACTTTATTGGATTTCATTAGTCCCAATGTGAGGATTCTAGGTTTTGCATAGGGATATTGTGATATTATTTTGGAACGATTTTGATGATCCAAAGTGCTTTACAGTCTTGGATAAAGTATCTCTAGTTTATATTTAATTTATTTACAACATTATATATATGATAAAGTCTCTAGAGGTTATAATCATTTCTACATTTGATGTTGTGTGTCTACATTCTCCAAAATGAGATGTTACACTTTTATAATTATATTAGTTTTAGAAAAAGGATGGAAAAAATAAGATAATGTAGAATTTTTCTTACTTTCCATTACACGGTTAATATATGGTTATAATCAATTTGTGGCACATCTTAATTGAAGATTTATAAAAAAACAACTAGTGATTTTCTATGTAATTATTATTAATTATTTTTTCAATATTAGTTAGAAATTTATTATTTTATTACTTTATTTCATTTAAAATATTTTTCGATCACTTCTTGTATGATAAATCTATAAAATGATTAATCATAAGATATTATCACGAAACATGTATCCATATATGGTAAAATAGTCATAGGTTAACTATGATAACATAACATAAAATAGTATACATATTTATCATTCCTAGATCATCCACTAGCTGGATCTATAACATTGGTATAAGGTGAGTGATATTCACTAATTGATCTACCAATACACATACCACATCATATACTCTAGTAATCATTATAATACCTTTAACAATGTCTGTGATGTCCTTATCCCAGTTCTACGTAGGCATTATAGGTGTTTGATGTAATCTTATTGGTCACTAGTGTTCTGCCTTTACCCTCTCATAGGTTAGACAATTGAATAAATATCCTAAAATGACCATTCTGATAACATTTCATTACTAATAGCTTCAAATTATAGGGTACATATACAAAATAACCATTGTAGAAAGACCCTCAAGAGGAGTTGGTATCCATTATAAACTCCTCCCTCAAAGATGTAGGGACCACTGAACTATCATGGATATAAACCCTCTAACTATATCTATGGTCCATCTTGGAAAAGGATCTAGATAGAAAATATTATCCTTCATCTTTAAACAATATAAATTAGAGTCCAGATTTTTATTCCACCGATCTAATAATGTGGGAGTAATAGCCTTTAGAGAAAAGGTCACAACCTCACAGTCCTCGATAATTTCTATTTTCCATTCTCTGGATATTCTCATAATCTTCTTATCCTCACTCAATTCTAAAACTGCCTTATCAAAATATTTATACAAATATAATTTACCATGATGTTCCCATTTATTGGGAAAATTTTCATCACAAAATTTATATGTATATATAACTAACTCAATACCTTTATTAAAAGTTCAATTCCCATTGGGAGAGTATGTATCATAAGCTTCTATAGTATTCATTGAAAAAATACCACTCTGAAGAGGCATATAAGTGACCAACCAATCTCGCTGGATTAATATCCCTCCCAATTAAACTGTTGACATGTCATAAGAAATAATATATCCATTCCATGGTTCTATTAGGATCCAAACTTGAGGAGATGTAAGATTCAATTTTAACTCTTGAAATAAATATTTAGGCTCATCTTTTGACATGAATTTCATAACTTAATAGTCAATACTATCACTGTAATTTCTAAGATAAAGAAATGCTGAGTGAATTATATGTAATACGAAACCATTATAGGGAAATTATTGATTTAATCACATTCTTGGGTCTATCCCCAAAAATCATATCCATCACTTTCTCTTGTTGAATTGAAACTCATTCTTTTGATATAATATGAAAAATAAAATACATCTCTTGAATCATTAAGTAACTATTCATGGTATTGAAATATTAATGACATTCTTGAAGAATACTCCATACAATATCATTCTATACATTTATCACATGAGTCTAAGAATGAACCAAAATATAATCAATGAACATTATGACATTAAATTCCATGAAATGTTTAAATATTTTTTTTACAGGGTCCATTAATACCATCAATGGATTCTTAATACCAAATGGAATCATCTTAAACACATAGAGTTTGAACCGAATCTTAAAGGATTTATTCATTATATCACCTATCCTGATATGTATATGATGAATTTATCATTATAGATAAATCATATAGAACCATTGGGATCCAAATGACTAAAAATATCATATATCCATTGAATGGGATCAAACAGAATTAGACGACCACTCGGATAGGTACTCATATAGATAAAACCATCCGCCTCTAGAACCCTGTGTTACACATTTAACTCTCTCGGTTTGGTTGGGGTCCTAAGATAAGAAGGTATTAATATGGTCTTAACCATATCATGAGATTAATAAAGAATACAATATATCTCTCAATATTCAGATCTAATAAATGATTACACAATACAACCGAAAAATGTTGTATAAATGAATGGAAAGTATATACGATCTTCGCTTATCTGACTATAATAATAAACCCAACTGTCAATATAGTAATGGAACCCAGTTTACTGAGGTTTTTTCCAACTCTACCAACCTCAAGATCCCAATCATCTAAAGTGATATACTCTAAATTCCAAACGTATGTTTGGACCATACACCATGGCTAACAATAGATGCAATCTTGGAATGTTTTCAAGTAGTACATGTTAAGGATCACATTAAATCCATTCACATCCTGGATTTCTAAATCCCAAATGTTTCTATAGTCCTCAACCGCTATAATAAACCCATGTAATTCACAAATATGATCCAAAATATTTTCTATATGTGTGTAAAGGGAAAAAATAATTTAATATTTCTCCAAGAAAATATTTTTAATAGATACAAGGTGATTCAGAAATACGGAAGGAGATGATGTTATATAAAAAATAATCAATATCAATGTAGAAACAAAAAATTATTAGTCCCAATATAACTGTATTGATTATTAGATAAATGAAATATCCTATTAACCCTTTTTACAATTTATAACCCATAATCAATGTGTACATACTCAAATTAATCACCATTAGAATACCTCATTACAATATCCTTGAGGAAGAATTTTTTTCATTTAGGATTTTATACTTGTCGTACATAATCACTGAACATAAGTATATAATTTACAACAATGGTACATGAAACCCTCAATTTGGGTATTGAAATTGAATTAGATAATTCAATATTGAATTTGATATCTTATCATAAAAATGGACTTGACTAATCTCAAAAGTTCAAAAAATTCCATTATATATGAATTATACATTTTATAGAAGAAGGACATGATTAATAGTGCAATATGAATCATTAGAAATTCAATAAAATATAATTATCATTCAATATTAAATAAATTGTCTAAAAAATTCTAAAATTGATAAAAATGTATTTTAGGGCTTAATAGATACCACATAAGGATCTCCCTAGATAAATTCATTATTGACCTAGCTTATATGGAAAATCAGATCAAGTTCCACCCTTTATCATACCCTTAGTGTTGAATGTCTGAACTCCTAAAAAAATTCTCTTAATAAAATTGAATATAAAATAATAAATTAAACTTTTTATAGATTAGAATCATATTTTTTTGAGGATTAACCTTTAATCATTAGGTCATCATCAAGTGTAATATCATTATCTTGATCTTAATTCGTCTTATTAAATACATTATTATAAATTATCTCCACATATGATGACCTCATTATATATAATATTTTTTTATTAGCACTCCATGACACACTTTATATCTCTAATTAACATTAGAAGAATTTCTCACCTTCAATACATTTTAGCGTCATAAGAAAGTTTCTTAGAAATCCTGTCATGACAACTCTAACATAGCTAAGAACATTTTTATAGTCCTTAATCATTTTTTTGAGTTTTTATGCTCTATAGTCTTTTTTAGTGAATTGTTTCCCTCGAATGACACAAATTTGAAAATTTACCTTTAAAAAACTAATAATGGAACCATTATTTAGTGTGTGTAAGCTTTAGACAATATCAAGAAATTAATCATTCAAATTTGTCAATAAAAAATTAAATACAATGCTTTGAAAAAAATTAATCGATATAAAGAACTCAGATTTGTTAGAACAATCTCAAAGAACAGTCAAATTAATTAGATAATATATAATACCTTGATATATTCTCAATTAATAAAAAGAAAAATATAATTATAGATTACCACCATTGAACCACTTGTATATCAGAGTTGAGTAAAATGGTGGAGGGGGGGGGGTTGAATTGTATATAAAAAAAGAAGAAAGAAAAATATTAAAAAACATATTGACAAAATATTTAAGAAAACGAAGCATTTATAAAATAAAAAAATATAATAAATGTTTAAAAGCACCATGATAATTAAATAGAATAATATACGAGGTATAATAACTCAAAGACTGATTTGAGAGTAAATAGAATATGCCTATTTTTTGGATTGAATAAATTTATAAATAAATTATTAATTTAATTTTAAAAAATAAATTGAAGAAATTAAATATGGACTAATATTTGGAAATGAATTTTTTCTATATCTCTAAAAAATCCCCTATATCTAGCACTAAATTTTCTTGATGAGTCAATGTATTAATCACTTGTCTTCTATGGTATCCAAGATATGAAAACCTTCCCTTTATTTTTCACTAACCATAATAATAATGAATTATAAATGGATAAATATCATTAACTAGTAATCCAAAAAACATAAATTAATATCCCTTTTCCTTTTAAATGTAAATGTAATGAAAATAAAATACTCACACTTTAACTGTAGTGAGCATAAATTTTTTATCAAATATGAAGTTGAGAGGGATACAAGGAATCAAACCATTTTTATCTGGGTCAAAATTTTGATAAAGAATATTAATAAAAATAGTATATAAAATAATGAAAATAAATAAGGATGAAGATATTTTAATTTTGACACACTCCAAAAAGGAGAAAATATGATATAGAAAAGACCGCACTTTGAGAGAGATTTAGTAATCCTTGCAAGTTGTATATAGATATTATAATAGAATCTACATTTAAAAAGACTCCAAGGCCTCTATTTATAGACATCATGAGTGCTGAGAAAAACGTTTATTGAGATAAGACATTAAATATAGGTGAATGGATGTTTTGATCATAACTTATAACTTTTCAGAAGATTCTAGATAACAACATCTTAAAGAGTGGAATAATCCTCTAAGACATGGACACGTTTCTTTCTGGATAGAACTTAGAGATGTACTGGGAGTATTTTATGGTATCTTTGGTGGATCTATTGATTTGGAGGTAGGTATTGTGTAAGATTTAATATATAGTGTAGAATATTCCTATATAAAGTGTTCTGTGACATAAATATTACCACACAATGTTTCTATTCTTGAGTTTTTATGATGTGAACTTTAGCTATGTTTTGGTCTCCATATATTACATTGAAATGATTAGATAAGAAGTTTGAATAATATGAGATGTTGTGTGGTGCATCTAACTACACTGTAATTCATATTACAATGAATTATGTAGTATGTGGAAGATATATTCACCATGTTCAAGTTATCAATGACAATAAGACTAATCACTTAAAATAAATCAATATACACTTTAAATAATGTTGGTGATCAATAAAAGAAAATAACAGTGATAAGAACTATAATCAAATCGTTTTTGATAATCAAAAATAGTTGAGAAAAAATTAAATAAATAAAATAATAAAAAAGATTAATATAGAAGAAGTGTTACCATGATACTATGATTTTCCCCCTCTAATAAAAAAATAAACTACCACCCACTAATATTTCTATAAACAACTCACATATCCCCCTAAAAATAAATTTTATACCCCACAAAACACGTCCCCCATAAAACCTAGTATTTCTCCCCCTTTGAGATTATTAAAAAATTTATATATTTGGTCAATGAATAGAGAGATATATAATATTTAAAACTACATTTATCAACATCAGTGATCATTAAAGAGAGATGAAAATATTAAGAAAATCTAAAGATCAATTTTTGGAGAGGTATTTTTAGTAAGGTAGGAATTATTTCTGATACATTGAAAAAGTATTCAAAAAATATCAAGAGATAAAAAAATATTATTAAAAAATTAAATTTGAAAAAGGATGCCTCATTTTATACCATTTTATTATTAACATGATTTACCCCCCCCCCCCCCACAGCTCAAATAATGTATAATATGAGATGCGGGGATCATTTCCATATAACTAATAAAATATATAAATGAACTAATTTTTTTGATTAATTATTGCAAAAATAATGTTTAGTAAATATTTTATGGGTAAATCATTTAAAATTCATCAAGAGTGTCCTACCAGGTCTACATTAATGTCTGACTCACCATCCCAGGATGGAGAAAGGATAAAAAAACCAATGAAAACTTATTGGGATAAATCCCATTGGGTATCTATACCCTAACCACTTCCATTTTCTGTATCTAGATATGAATTATTTTCATGTAGTATAATACTCACATTAATCGTCAAAAAATATAAAAATATTAAAAATATTTTTATTTGAAACCAATTTTGGAAAAAAATTAAAACAAAAAAAGTTTAAAAAAAATAAAAAAATATCAATATTTACATGATTTAGAGATGATTATTACAAGATAATCATCCCAAATCATCACTAGTGAATTAAATATGACCAATATAAAGGGTTTTGTTGAATATATCAAAAATTTGAATGTTAGTGAAAATAAAATCCATATAATAAAACCATATTACAAGTGATCTTGTAGAAAGTGGTGTCTCAAGTATTTTTTTCGTAGTGCAATAGTGATGGATATAATTGTTATATACACTAATCATACTCGTGTTATCATATTTGATAGGTATAATAGAATATCTTAACCCAATGTCAAGAAGAGTATCTTTTATACATATGACTTGGGAATAAAAATTCTCAATGACTATGTACTCCACTTTAACCATAGAATGTGAAATGTAGTTTCACTTTTTACTAATCCATGAGATAAATTATTTTCTTATTAGATGAAAAGTTTTACTAGTAAATTTCTTATCGTGTTTTAACCCTTTAATATTCGAATAAAAAACAATGTATAAATTTTTTATCCTTTGGATAAAATAAACCTATGTTTATTATTACATTGAAATAAAAAATATTCTGAGATATTTTAAATTATATTCATTTGTGTTTGATTGAAAATGAGTAAAAAGGCATAGACTAATCATGATGTCTAGTCGAGTCATAGTAAGGTAAATTAAACATTCTATAAAACCTCAATAATGCTTTATTTAAAACTATTGACCAACATTGTCCAACATTAGATTATTAGTTATACTCTTGGGTTTCATAATATCATTCAAATGATCCATACAGTCTTTCTGAAAAGTTCAATATTGTTTTTACCTTTCTTTAAAAATGTTCAACTATTATTTTGAGAAATTTGAAAACCATGAGTTAATTTGAGTTCTCTTATAAAACTCATTTTAAACACTTTATTCACAAAATTGGAAAATTAATTACAAATGGATTCTATATTTGATCAAAATATTACTTTATCAATTTAAATTTTATTGATTAACAAGTCAATTGAAACTATTTTGAAAAAATTAGTAGAATTATCTTTTCTATTTGGAAATAATTTAATAAATAAAATTTAGTTAATCTCTCGTACCAAGATTGAGGGGATTATTTTAAGTACTATGGATCTTTGGTTAAATTGAAATTATAAATTTGAAATTTAGGATTTACAAAACATGATTGTTGATCCAAAAATTGATTTATAAATAATCCGTTTTATAAAATCACTTTCTAAATCCATTTAATTCTTTTAATTATAATGATATTCAAGTTCCTAATATATTATAATGGATTCTATATCAGTAGCAGAATAAATATTTTCACTGTAATTGATAATTTTTTCTTGATTATTTCATATTTAGTCACTTAAATCCATGTTACAAGTAACCATTTCCTTATTCATCTTGTTTTTCTCAAAAACCCTACAAAGCCACAATAATATTATGATTATTAGAAAATTCTATGATATTCCAACTTTTTTCCTTTGGAATTAGTTCAACCCCTCTTGTATAGAATGTATTCAATTCACATATTTAATACCATCATTAGTGGAATGAGTATCATAATCAAGGAGAAAATTAGAGGTTTAACCTCATTTAAATCAAACATTTTTTTATGATTTTCAATCTATAATCCACCGATAACATTCTCAGGGGAATGTTCTTTGGATAGATTCCGAGCATTGGATAAAGTGTAATAATTGGTTCTATATTATATTCAATTAATATAGTATATTGATTTATATTATTGGTGAAATTTGATTTTTCAATATCTTTATCACTTTGTAGATGTCATTTAAGAAGATTAACATCAAATTTTATGAAAAAATAGTGTACTATGGTCTTAGTCATTATATTAAATACTCTATAGGATATAATTGAGATTGATTTTCTCGAAAATAAGCCTTCCTCAAATTTAGTGTATGTTTTTTAAATAATCCTTGTTATTAATGATAAATAATTGGAAAATAAAGAATGTATATAAACCAAAAGTATTAATTTTTTCCTTTCCGTAGTTTATAGGGTATTCTTTCTATGATGTGTGTTATGCAGACATAATTAAGGATAAATAATGAAGTATTGACTACCTATTCCAAAATGAATTAATTAAGGTAAAACTCATTCAAGATATCCTTAAAATGTTCATATTGTATCCTATTTCATCTTTCAATAAACCTATTTTGTTAAGGTGTTATAGGAGAGGATAAGGATTTATGATAACCTTAAGAAGCACAAAACGTATCAATGTAATTGTGTTCAAAATTTCCACCATAGTCACTTCTCAGGGAAAATATTTTTCACAATTTGTCATTTTTAAAATTCCTTGAAATTTTGATAAGGATATTAATAGACTCATTTTTATGATATAAGAAGAATACCTACGTAAATATAGTATTTTAATCGATAAATAAAAAGGTGTAATTTTCCACCAATATTAGAAACTTGAGTTGGTCTAAAATGGTAATTTTGTTGTATTTTTAAGTCTTTAGAAGATGAAACATGGTTTTTAGGTTTTCAATAAGCCTTATTTTTCTTGTCTAGTGTAATGGTTCACAATCTATGATATCTTGAAAATAAAATTATGTTAAATCATTCACTGCTCTGTTATTGTTGAGTTTGAAAAGTGGGTTAATATTATGATGAACTTATAGATAATACAAATTACAAGAATCATTATATCATGCACTTGAAAAATTAAAAATTTTATAATTAAGATATTTTTTATCTACTATATGAACATTTTGATAATGGGATGTGGTAAATAAAAACATTCCATTAGAGTTAAAATCATTAAAAAAATAAATGTTTAAAATTTATTTTCATACTACTATCATATAATTTAATAATATGTATTAAATTATTATTTAATCCTTTAAAAATAAAAATCCTATAATAATATGTGTGTTTCAAAAAAAGCATTCATATAAAGATAGTATTTCAGTTTGAATCGCCTCTAAAATTGAAAGGTCTTGCATTAATATTTTCAATATGAATAAGTTCATGAGTATCAAAAAACATATTCATTGATCACCCACAATCTATATACCATGTAGATTATTGGGTTTTTTATATTTTATATAAAATATTAATAAACTCTTGATTTCGGCATCCATATCTTGTTTCAACATAATTTTCCAATAATTTCATTAGATCTAGACTTATTTAGAGAATGTTCTTATATTATAAATATGAATAGAGAGAAAAATTATTTTTTTTCTACCAAGATGTTGATAAAAAGCTAACATTATTCATATTTTATTTCCATTGGGTAAATAGAGAAATAGTAATATTAATATATTTAAATTTAAATTTTAAATTCTCAAAATTTGGTTATTCTTTTAAAATTAACAAAATTTCATTTTTATTTTAAAAGATGTTATTGTTTTTGAAATAAAAATATTTTATTCTTTAATGATCTTTTTATTTTTAATGAGGATTGGAAAAACTATTTTGAAATTCATTTTTATCATTAAGAATATCTTAATAATTTAGCAGAGATTGAGAATATGTTTATGAGTAAGAAGAGGGATGAAAAGGATAGGTAAAAATTATAGAAATTACTTCAATTGTATTATCAACATACTCTATGAGACATTTAGAACATTATTTACTGAATTAATATATTAATATTTAGTCCTACATATCACTCCATGTTAGAATCATTCGAGCTTTCATACCTATCCACATCCCATTTCACATTTTCTTGTTAATGGGATAATTTGACTATATGTGGCCCTTCTATTTACCAATTGATAAAGTAACCTTAAAATAATTTTTTTTCTTTTTGAAGAGTTAAGAGGTTATTTTATTTTTATTATAATAGTCTATAATTTTGGTAAGGATTTTATTTTTAGTGTCACTCATGGAAGAGTGAACATTTTTCCATTAATGTAATCATTCTTTTAGTTTCCTTGATATCCTTAACCATATATTTATCTTTTATATTCACGTTTATCTCATTTTCCATTAATGAACTGTCGAGTCCCTCAATTTCTATATTTATGAAATATTTAGCTACTTGGACCATAACTTATTTTGGTTCCCAAATTCTCTATAAAACCCAGAGAATTTTCTTGATCAATGTTTTTTTAAAAAGAGTCACCACATACTTTTCAGTAAGTGAAAATATTAATAAATAATGTAGACATCTATATGATAGAATCATTATTATGAAAATAAAAACACTCAATGTATTGTCTATAAATATCAAAAAAATTATACTTACATTTATTTCTACCTTCATGCTGATCTTCTAATAATTTATAATTTTTTTGTGGTTTTTCATGAAGAACTATATTGATCTCATTGATATATAAACAAAAATTTAATTCATTCACAACATTCCCATTAATTTCAATAGAATAAATATCCTCATGGGTCCATTTATCTTCATTTTCTTTTAAAATAGTATATCCATTAATTATAAGAAAATAAACATGATGGCCAACACATCTAATAATTTTTTTTTATTTTTTCTTCTAACAATAATAATTAGTAATATAAAAATATGGCAAATGATCCTTGGATCATCCTTCAAGACCCCATTTCTATTTAAAAAATATATTTAGAAAAGATATATTTTCTAAAAAAAATGATAAAATATTTCTTAAAAGTCTTGGATGAATTTTCAAATGAAGAAATTTATAAATTCAAATATCCTCTTATACCATATGTATATCATTGATGAGTAAAATGGAAAAGTGTATGGGTATTTCCTATAAAAAAATTTAAAAAAAAATTAAACAAACGTAATTATAAATATTAATGAGAATAAAAACTTTTTAAGAGATAACAAAAATAATAAATTTTTGAAAGATTAATAATAATTAAATATAATAGTATTAGAAAATAAAATGAAATGAGAAATTTCAGAATTAATCATTTAATCACCTTTGATGGATTAAAATATTTAAGAAATGAGTCATTTAAAGTGATAAATAAAAAAACATGAAAAAATAAATAAGAAAAAATATTTGGTAAGGATGTTTTAAAATAGCTCTAACAATTTCCAATATACTAAAAACATTACCATGATTTTTTTTAATATCATGTAAACAAAATTAAAATAGAAACTAGTTGTTTAATAGGAAATAATGAAATCTCAAAATAATATATGGTTTATTTTTCAATAGAAATGTTAGGGAAATTCATGTGCCTAAATTTAATATTTGAATACTGAGGAAGAGGAGTTGATTTATAAGAATAAATAACATTTTATATTTGTCTCAATTATCTTAAAAAATATGAAGAAAAATTGGAGAGAATAAAAACTATAGAAATGTGTGAGAAGATACTATGATGTATACTCACACGACATTGGAGAGAATAAGATTTATAGATTACATCACAATTCTAGAATAGATTATAAGAGAAGGTATGTTTCCACATCCATCAAGGTATCAATTTTTATCCTTCATAAGTGCTACAGAAGAATTGTGTTGAGTTAGGTATTTTAAGAGATTAGCAATTATTTCTAGACTGGAATTTAAATCAACTTAGACAATAATAGATCACATCTTCTTTTTGCATGGTACACCTCATTGTAGTGGGAAAGATTTATTTTAAGTATAAAATATATACTTACAACATGAAGTCTTGTAGGAAAATTTTTGTGGGTTTTATAAATTTGATGTAGTGATAGTTTAGACATTATGTTTTGGTGTGGAAGACTCATAGGAATTTTTTTTTGTGGAGTATATATTATACTTATGGGGTGTACTTTTTAAATTTTTTAGGATCTAAACTTTATCTTTGGTATGGATTTTGGTAAATTTTCTATAATATTTCGATATGTAGTTTAACAAAGAAAAGATAAAGAATTCTTCTTGTCTCCACGCAATAATTCATGTTCTAGTGATTTCAATGCTGTGGTGAAGAGTTCTACAATATAGTGTACTTATTGATGAAATTAATACTAATCGATGAAGAAAAATATTTAAACCCTTTAAAAAGAGTTTACGATCATTAAATGAAAATAATGATGATAAGAACTATATAGTTATCTTGTGTAAACCAATATTACCACCAAGCAGAATCTATAGCTTACAATCCAAGTGGCTCAAACCCAAATTTTCTACTAAATTCCTTTATAAAATACAATAAGAAAATTAAAAAACTAATATATAACCTTACCATAGCCTATCTATTAATATTTTTTATATGTATTGAAATGGATAAAACTTTATTTAATAGAAAATAAAAATTATTATTTTAACTATTATACATTTATGTCAAATCAATAATTATGATTATGATTTAAAAATATAAAATTTAATGTTATCATATTTATTTTAGAGAATTAATAATGTTAAGAACAAATTTTTGAGTTGATATCAATTTATATAGAAAAGATTTTCCATTTATCAATTCCCTCATAGTGTAATTTTTATCTTCATTGTAAAATTAGTCATCTAAGATAAATCAAATTATTAAATTTATGAATGGATGTTCATAATTCATCAAATTATAACTTATAATGAATCACTTATGAATCATTTAATTTTATGTTAATTTTTAAAATTATTTTAATTTATTACTCTTACTATAACAACTTCAAAATAACCTTCCTATGAAATCATTTACCGCACTTCCTCAAGAAATTTTTAATATTTTTCCTCATATTATTGAGAAATATGGTCATTATTTTAGGGATTGATACCCTACTCAGTATTAAACTCATTTGAGAAAAACAAAATATCCACGAAAATAGATTTTGAATAAAGATGTTTTGAGGTAATAGAAACGTGTTTCAACCTTTTAAAATGTTACCCTAAAAGAGGAGGTCAACTTATTAGATGTAATTAATGTTGCATAGTTTCAGAATAACTATGTTATACCTCCATTTTATTCCTTTAAAAAATAATTTTTACCATTCTCATTACCTTATCTTCTTAAAAATTTATCCGAAAAGGTTGTTTTAATTATATTGAATTTAATTATTCATCTATTTTTAAATTATTATTATTTTTACATCAATTTTTAAGGTATTGTGTGAATTTTTTATTTTAATACATTTATTATGTAAGTTCACAAACAAATACATCTAAAATAGTTTAGTTATAACACTAACCCCTTAATAGGACACCATCAAAATAACTGGTTTTCAATATCTACATACATGATTCTATAGAGTAATGTGAAAATGTATTTGTGTTTAAAATATGGAACTTATATGGCCTTTTATAGCTTTTTATAGATTATAGACTGGGTAAATGTAATGGTGGATTAAAAGGGATTATAAAGTTATTATTAAAAATAAATTATGACATTTAAATTTCTAACAATTCAAATCACATATTGTATCAAAATATTAGAGTAGAAAGTTATAAATTTTAATCATGTCCTAGGTACACTGATTTATAATACATCTATATGTAATATAAGAAAACATATAAGGACCCTATCTAGTATTTTTCATCATTATTTGGAAATTTTTGTGATCAAGTGTTAACAATAAATCAAAATTATTAAAATAACTATTTATTTTGTAAAAATGGACCATATGAGCTGTCACAGGAATCTTAGAAATTAACTCAAAACAATAAAAAAAATTGAATCTAAATAAAAAATGATATGAATTTTATCACATTGAATCAAACTAAAGTATGGAATAGGAAAAAATGAAAAAGATAAATAAGAAAAAATAAACAAAAAAATAATCTAAAAATAATGTTTTTTTATATTACCCACACATATATTATATAGTGTCATCAATAAATAAGAATAATATATGCACAATTTCAATATAAATATTTGAAAAAATAAATATATGAATAAAAAAACATGGGGAGTCTATAGTAATTAGAATCATGAAGGAGAACCTCATCCATTTGGTACTTTAATACACTTTCTAAATATCTTTAGTCTATTCCCATTTATTACAATTATGTAATTTATCCTTCATCCTTCACATGTACAATAGTAAATTGAAATACATGTGTTAATATAATATATACATACCATTTTCAATAAAATATAATTAATAGGATGATTATTCTGGAATTATATAAAAAACATTATATCAACCCTTGATTTAGTTTCTCTAGAAAAAATAATTATGAATGATTTAGGATTTCTATATATAAATCTACTTTTTTCATAGGCATTTCCATTGAATTTTTATAATATTATAAACTAAAATTTCATTCTTTACATAAATTAAACATATTGAAATTATAATGTTTTGAAATCCCAATAGGACTTATGTTTTAACTGTACTAGAAGATAAAATTATCTCATATAAACAAGTATATATTAATACATTTTAATTACTGTTTATAAGGATCCCAAATATTATTAGATAGAATATTCCAATTTTCAGATCTAATAATTTCAATTTTGGTGCATGGTATTTTGGACCATGTGGTTAATTTTTATATTTGTAACTTCAAAAATACCATTTGTTTTATAATGGTTAGTTGCAAATACCATATAGATGATTTCCTATTTAAATAATAAATCCAATGATCGATTATGAAAAGGTTACATGATGAGCCCAAATAAAGCATGGTCGTCTACATTTAATGAACATTTAACTTATCATGAATTTTATGATTATGTAAGAATCATCATTCTATATAGAATAGAATGAATTTATTTGGACACATAAATCACATCATGTAATTTATATATTTCCATTATAATTGATAATTGTACCCCTAAATTCCATATCGAAAAGATGAAATATATCGCAAAAATGATTCTTTTGAGACATCATCTTTTTTATATCAATATTATTATAAAAAAATCATTATCTATATATTTTTTTGAAAAATAAAATCATTTCAAATAAGGGTAGGTTAAATTAGACCTAAGTATTTTACTAGTATAACTTTATTATAAGGGCATGAAATATAGTTTTTAAAAAACATAACAATTCTTCCCTCATTATGAAACATATTGGTGTGATTATAGATGTTCCAAAACCAAGAGATAAAAAAATCAATCCTCTTATAAAATAATCAATTTAGAATTTATGATCTATCTGTGTTAAAATAAATTAATAGAATAATAATATATATGAATAAAACTTATTTAAACAATGAAATAGGGTTTCATATATTAGTATTTATACCCTAATCAATATTTGTAAAGGATATCCAAGTACCTATCTCTGTGAAACTTTTAATTTTTTTTCGGAGTTATTGGAGTATAAATACCTAGATCCAAATGATATAATCAATGAATCCCTATAAATTTATTAATCAAAATCATTATAGAGTCAAGTCATATCCCTCATCTTCTTCAAAAAATGTTGGTAGATAAGAATTCTAAATCTATAGAACATCTTTTATAAAAATATCCATACCATTAAATTTCTTATCCCCATATACATATTGGAACACATAATATTGTAATTTAAACTTCATATACATGGAATAATTTGATAATAAAAAAGATCATAATAATGATAAAAACATGAAACTTAGATATTTTAAAATTAAATCCTTACAATAATAAGCTATGAGATCAGAAAAAAATCAAACAAACATGAAAGCAGTGTACTAATATCCAAAAATGTCAATCAATAAATTAAGAATCTTACACAAAATATTATTTATAAATGAATATAGTAACTATAACTCTAGTATTTTTGAGATCACTTGTATCAAATCACTCAAAATTAAATATATCCAATCCTGATGTATATCCTAGACATCAAGGAGGTCTATGTGATGAAGAAAATGTACATTTTCATAGATAATAATATTAAAATTTCAGGTTATAGATCTTATGTTATAGTAAAAAATGAGACTATCACTGTAAAGGGTAATACAAGAAAGGTTGTCGCCAACAATTTTCCCCTCCATCCATGTGTAAAATATCTCCATTATATTGACAATGATAGATTTATATTTCTTTATAAAATAATTTATATACCCTAGTGTTTTGTTATTGTCCTGAATAAATCCAACCATGAGCATATAGTCCATTTTCACCGACATAATATTAATGTTGTAAAACTTTCACTAGAAATTATGTTGATAATAACTCTATAATTTGTCTTGATTGAATTAAACATTCAATAAAATGAATTGATATTAATAAGAACTAATCCTCTGGTGTCCCAAAACATTCATCCACCTCTCATAGTTCCCTACATGTGTTAACTGTTCACATTTAATTTAAATATCACATTGGGGGTGCCACTAGATCCACTGACCTTATCGAGTCATGATGTAAGAATTTAATACATGAGAGATAATCCATCTTTCGATATCCCATTCCTCTCTTCCCTAAATTAAAGCACCTATATTGACCAGCAACAATAACAGTTGAATCATTAAAAGAAAATGGGAGTAGTGGATTCCTTCTCGACTTTATTCCCCAAACCCCAAATATCTTAAACAATGGTGACAAACACCATTCCCCATAAATTGAGTTCTAGGGAACATTTTTATCTCCAGGAAACTAGAAGCGAATAAATTAATTTATATACCCTGATTTCACAAAAACACTATGTTTCTTTCCAACATGTTCCTAGGAGGAGCCTTCCCAATCACCTTCAAAAAAAGTGTCTAGGTTATTCAGATTTGGGATTCTTTTAGAACCATATCCTCAAGGCCAAGATAGTCACCTTATTTTTATATTCATTATGTATTGGAATAACATTGTTAATTATAGTAAAAACAATTAATTTCAATTTTTATGTAATTTAACTTCACCAAATTTTGTAAGACCACACATCCAACATTTATTTTGATCATCAATAACTACAATGATAACAAGTACTAAAATACTTAGAACATGAATTTGTATACACACATTGTTCAGGTTCTTGATTATAATTATCCAATCATGTATATTTTTTTCTATCCATGTAAAGACCCGTAAAATTTAACTGAATTATTTTTTATTAATTTTATTTGGGATTTTACAAGAACGCGGTTTTTGACGGCACTTGATTCCGAGGCCCAGTGTGCCCAGAATTTCTATCTGAAGATTAGCTCGGGTACGTTCAGTGAATGAACGAGTGGGTTTTTCTAACTTTTAAACCAGTGCTTGGAATTGAATTCTGAGGGCACCGATGGATTCGAAGCGCCGGTAATTGCTTAGGAACACCTTTTCCCGAGTTGCATTAACATGGGAGATGTTGTTAAAAATTTTGGAAGTTAAAAATGAAAATTTAACTAAAATTTTTATTTTTTTCTTTATAAGTGGTTAAATCCTTTGAGTGGAAGTAGGGGAAAACCACCCAACTTCCCAAGTGTGGTTATGAGGGTGGTGGGGGCCACACTAACCCCACCCCTTCATCTTCCCTAACCTTCCATAACCCCCCATTTATTAAGTCATGTTGAGTTAATTAATTGAGTGGATTAATTCAACTTTTTAATTTAAAACATAAGTCATGTTAATAAAATAAGAGAAGTAACTATTTTATTTTGTTGGATCTTGTTGTGTGAGTCTTTGGGAGAAAAGGAAAATCTCTTGAAGTTCTTCTTCCTCGACCAAGAACGTGAAGAACGCCGACCTCCGAAGAAGGTCGACAAGAACACCGGATCCTCGGAGATCGACGACGCGACGCCGAAGAATCATTTCTCCGCGACACGACTCTCTCCTTCCGTGACGTCTTCTTCTGCGACAGTTATTTCTACGACGAACCCTCGCTCAACGATTTCGATGAGGTAGGGGTTTCATGCGTTTCTATTCGTGAATTCTTCCGTCATCTTTCCTCATACAATTGGACCACTTGTTATCAGTTAACAGGAGGGGGCCGGACCGCACAAACACGGCCGAACCCCCTCCCCTTTTTCTATTGTCTACCTTGTGGTGGAATGGAATGGGAATGGCACGATGCCGTCACACCGTGCGGGGTCATGTGGAAAGGAATGCGTGACGCCATCACACCATGCCGTTGAATCGAACAAGATCGCGGTGTCGTCGCACCGCGCTGGAGAACCCCGAAGGCACCGTTGCTAGAGCGGGGCCACGACGGAGGGGCGTGGCGCCATCATGCCCCCCCGGGCGGACCAAGGCCGCGACCATCGGCCGTTGCAGAGCACGGACTAGCGGCTTGTTCCGGGCCGCCGGCATCGGAGCAGGTGGGGCCGGCCAGCGCCGGTCCCGTCGAGGCAATAACTGGCCGACCGGAGTGGGGAGGCCGGTCAGGGGAAGTGTCCGGGGTTATGACCCCCTGATGGCCAGCATGAGCATCCCCCCATCATGGGGGTCGCGGTTACGAAACAGGGGGGCAGCCCCCCCCCCCCCATCCGCTCGGCCGAACGGCCGAGCCACCTGGGCATTGGGCTGCGCCCAGGCCGGGCCGCGCCGCGCCAGCCAGGCCGGGCCACGCCAGCCGGGCCGGGCCGGACCCGGACCCGGGTCGGGTCGACCCGGTTCGGGCCGCCCCAGGGGGGGTCTCGGGCCAGGTCGGGCCAGACCTGAAACCCCCATTTCTGGACCTCTCACGGTCTTTTTCCCATAACGTGGGATGGGGAGCTCCAATCGACGCATCGTCAGCGGCGATGTGATCCTTGGAACAATAAGGTCGTTTCGATATATTACACTCAAGGTTTCGTAGTACTTTGGGTTCAGCCTGGTTGGTTCATACACGAAACCAACCGGGCCCTCGGAGCGGAAACGCTTATAACTTGAGTTTCAGACGTCCGATCAACATGCCGTTGACTTTGTTGGATTCTTCTAAGTGAGACGGACCTTTTGGATTACTTCGCTTGAGGTTTGGATGCAGTTGGAGTACGGTCGGGTTAGTTTTGAATTAAAAACCAACCAGGCCCCTGCGACAAAAAAGCCAATAACTCTCAGACCAGGCATCAGATTGACGCGCTGTCTGTGACATTGAGTTCTTGTTGACGATACAAAACTTTCAGATACATCAACTCCATACTATGTGTAAGTTGATGTATCATCCCTTCAGCTCGTGGAGCGGACTCTCCCGAACGAGCTTGCTGTGTGTGGGAACCCTAGAGCTGGCTGCGACTCCGACGACGATGACGACTGTACAGAAATCCTCTATGGATTCGACGATGATGACTGTAGCACTCTGCGATCCTATGAGGATCAGTGCTACCGATCCTGTGTGGGTCAGCGCTCAGCGGTCCTGTGTGGCCCATCGCCTACAGATCCTGTGTGGCTTAGATCCTGTGTGGGTCATTACGGGGGTTAGTTACCTATCGATCCTTTGTGGGTCATTGCGGGGGTTAGTTACATATCGATACTTTGTGGGTCATTGCGGGGGTTAGTACCTATCGATCCTGTGTGGGTCCGATGGCTTAGATGATTCAGTGGATACATCTGATCATATCTATTGTCTTACGAAGAAGTATACCTGTGTGAGCTGAATCTTGACTTTCAATCCTTATCTTCGATAAGATTGACTTGATATCCTGTGTGGATTACGTTATGCTTAACTATGTGGATTGGGTTGTGATTTCCTGTGTGGACTAGGTTTTCATTTCCTGGGTGGACTGGGTTGTACTTGAGCTCGGATGTTGGAGCCGAACGAGAATTAAAGACTATGTATATGTATGGGAATATACCTAAGTAGTGTCAGATGTTACTTCGTGATTGTATATGTCCTTTTTGGATTATCCTTTGTGGATTCTGGGAGACCTTCGGGGGTCTCGGGGTCCCTACTGAGTATCATATACTCACCCCTACACGGGCTATTCTCGCACTACATTGTGTTGGTTGAAGACGATAGACAGTGCTGATCGTGGTTGAGGCACGAGGAGCAGGTCAGTACCCGGAGGTGGACCACTGGGCGAGGCGTACTCGGAGCGGACAAATGGACCCGAGGTGCTGTAGAGGCTATCTGTACCCACCCTTCATGTGGGACTTCTAGTGGACGGCTCAAGGCTGCAGCTTTACTTTCAGTTGCTGTTTTCCCTTTCTAGTTGTACTTTACATTCAGTTTTTACTTAGTGTTTACTTCTTCTTGATTTCTCTCTAGTGTTTTTTTACTTTACAAAGTCAATGGCTTCCCTTTTTACTGGGAATTACACCTTGGTGCTAGTCGTCGGCCCCAGGCCTATGGAAGGCGGGCATGGGGTAGTCACGACACATGCCCTGAGGATGGGTCATGACAAATTGGTATCAGAAGAGTTCGGTTCTACCGCAGAACTCAGGACTCTAATCATTTTCTATGTGAAGCCATAATGTTAAGAGTATTGAGTGTGGTTATCAGTCCAGGGATTCCAGTTTTGGTGCGGCGGCCGACGTATCCATACACCAGGACCCTGACTTCTGATTTCCGACTTAATACACGAAAACATTGATTGCATGTGTGTTTCAAGTTTTCTTTGTGATTACTTTGTATCAGCTCACCGGGTATACTATTTGACCATGGCACACTTGACTCTTCAGGATGGCCCCACGATGGCAGCCATCTAGGGTTCCGAGTTTTGTACGTGACGAAAGCCCTCCGATCGATGAGGCCTCGGTATAGGGCCCTTTGACAGCAAAGGCACTGACGGTACCTCTACCCATCGAGCCACCGATGTTACCATCCCAAGCCGCTGACGATGCACATCGCCTTAGTGAACTACATGAGTTTCAGCGTCAGTGACCGCCCAGGTCCTCCGGGGAGATGGACCCTCAGGCAGCCAAGGATTGGTTGGAGGCAGTTGTACGAGTTTTTAGGTTAGTGAGGACACCAGCAGACCTCATGGTGATCCTCGCAGTGAGCCTCCTGCACGCGGCAGCAGGCAGATGGTGGAGCTTGATGGTCCAGGTGCATGACGAGGCATCTATCCTCTGGATGGACTTTGAGATCCTCTTTCGCTCGGAGTTCGTCCCAGCTACCCTCCATGCAGTGCGCCTCCAGGAGCTTCTACAGCTGCGGCAGGGCAGCTAGACGGTCGCCCAGTACTGGGAGAGATTTACAGATCTCTCGCGTTATTCGACAGACGTGGTACGAGACCCATTCATCTAGGCCTAGACCTTTGAGCATGAATTAAGGCAGGAGATCAAGGCATCTATGATCTCCCTCAGAATTCCGATATAGGTAGGGGTACTGAAGCGAGCCGTTCTGATCAAGAGCTTCCTTGCTAAGCCTACATCAGCAGCGAGACCAACCGCAGGGAGGCACGTAGCATAGTCTTCTGTAGCAGGCAGTTGATAGATGACACATGGTTCTAGGAAGACTAGACCCTTAGGCAGACAACATCAGGACACTGGCTCAGTGGTGCAGGGCACACAACGTAGAGCCAGTCTTTCAAGAGGCCGACAGTGCTACGCATGCGGCGGGCAGGGCCACATGGACCGTGACTGCCCGACCCGCCATACAGAGGGGCAACAAATGGTTGAGAAACAACCAAGTAAGAGGCATAGGTTCAATCGTGGCGGTCCGCAGGGAGCAGGCGGACGAGGTAGAGGAGCTGTCCGAGCAGTAGGTGGTGGGCGACGCTTTGAGGCTCTACCACTACCAGCACCACCAGGAGGTCCACCCCGACCACAGGGGAGAGAACAGCTTCAGGCAGCCGAAGCTTACGATCATGGAGCTCCGGAAGCAGGTGGACAAGTGCGGAACTAGCTCTAGGCATATAGGCCATTGACCATATTGCATCTAGCCTCATTGTTTGTGTTTCCATGTGTCCTTGTACTTTGAGTTGATGTAATAAAATACACTTTCATTGTTGACGTTTTCTTTCTTGTCTTTTGTATGTTAATACTAAGAGGTACCGATTAAAAACTGTTGACTTGACCCTCACTTACGAGATTCTTACTGGAAGAGACCCAGTGACCACACACTAATTCCAACAGTGTTACTCAACCCTTGGAGGCAAGAGTAACAGTTGGATCTCTTGGTAGCAGCGTCAAGGCCTTACAACGTCATCCATGGCATGAATTAACTAATCATGATGGGATTGACTGTATTAGAAAAAGAACGTGGTTCATACAGGGGATGATACCGGATTTCCATTTTCGGCAAAGGAGAAATCATTGTAGCTTTGCAGAATGTTAAGGAGGAAGGGGCAACCCTTAGTGTGGTCAGACAGATGTCAGCAGAGCTTCCAATAGCTGAGACAGAGATTGACCAACGCGCCTATCTTGAGGATACTGGAGGAGGGAGTTGGGTACGTAGTCTACTGAGATGCATCAGGGACCGGACTCGAATGTGTCCTGATGCAGGAGCTGGCAGTGATCGCCTTTAGATCACGTCAGTTGAGGTAGAATGAGCAGAACTATGCTACCCATAACCTGGAGTTAGAAGCAGTGGTCTTCGCTCTGAAGATGTGGTGACACTATCTGATGGGTGAGTGCTTTATAGTCTATTCTGACCACCAGTGTCTCAGGTATATCTTCTCACAAAAGGACCTGAACCTATGACAGCGGTTATGGCTTGAGTTCCTCCAAGACTATGACTTTGAGATAGTCTATACTCCTGGAAAGGAGAACGTGGTAGCCGATGCTCTCAGCAGGAGGACGGGCATTCAGCTACTTGGGGAGGCGACAGAGAAGCTATCCGCCTTGCAGATATCCTTTTTGGATAGAGATGGAGCAACTTTTCTTCAGTCACTCACAGTCACTCCTCCACTGCTGCAGCGGTTTAGAGAGGAACAATGTGGGGACACCGACTATGAGACGCGGCATGCGCAGATATCCTCAGGACAGGCACCTGATGGATTCTCCATGGTAGGAAAGCATGATGTCCTTTTCAGATGACGTACCTTGGTACCAATTGCTTTACGGGAGGAGGTGCTGAGGGAGTTCCACACTTCCCCTCTAGTAGTATATCCAGGAGTAGCAATGATGTACCAGGACTTTAGATGAAATCACTGGTGGCCGGGTATGAAGAAGGATGTGGCAGAGTTCGTTTCTCAATGCCTCACCTGCTAGCAGGTGAAGGCAGAGCACCAAGTACCAGCTGGCTTGGTACGGCCCTTGGAGGTCCCAGAGTGGATATGGGACTGCATATATATGGACTTTGTGACCGGACTTCCACGCACTTCTAGAGGTCACGACTCCATTTGGGTGATTGTCGACCGACTCACCAAGTCGGATCACTTCTTACCCATCAGAGAGCAGGGCTCAGTGGAGAGCTTGGGACCTCTCTACATTCAAGAGATTGTGCAGCTTCATGGTGTGACATCATCAATCGTCTCCGATCGAGATGCTCGCTTGACTTCCTGGCTTTGGAAGGGGTTTCAGGAGGCATTCGAGATGAAACTACATCTGAGTACCGCCTTTCACCCTCAGACAGATTGTCAGATTGAGAGGACCATTTAGACTCTTGAGGACATGCTTCGTGAATGTGTCATCGACTTTGGTTGCAGATGGGATGGCCACCTACCCTTGGTGTAGTTCACGTACAACAATAGATACCACTCCCCCATCGAGATGGAACTATACGAGGCGTTGTACGACCGACCTTGTAGATCTCCTCTATGCTGGACAGACCCTGGGGAGTCAGCACTTGTGGGACCGGAGATGGTCCAGGCCACGACAGAGAAGGTCCAGATCATCCAGGAGCGGATGAGGACAGCTCAGAGCTGGCAAAAGTCTTATTCTGACAGGAGGCGGAGGCCACTAGAGTTCAAGGATGGCGACCACATCTTCTTCCGGGTCTCACCTCGATGTGGATTACGAAGATTTGGCCGAGGCAGAAAGTTGCCTCCATGCATCATCGGACCATTACAGGTCCTCAGTAGGATTGGCGAGGTGGGTTATCTCCTGACTCTACCACCTCAGTTGCACCGGGTGCTCGACATCTTTCACGTATCTCAGCTGAGGAGATACGTGCATGACCCGACACATATCATTGACTATGGGGAGCTGGACATAGATGATGGGGCGACTTTTGCGGAGGTCCCAGTGGAGATCGAGGATCGACAGGAGTGGGTCCTATGTCGATGGTCGATTCCTCTAGTGCACATCAGATGGCAGCATGGGAACCTCCAGGAGAGCACATGGGAGCAGGAGGCTCAGATGCATGCACAATACCCACATTTGTTCCCCTAGTTTTTGATGTATCTTTACGAGGACGTAAAGCCCTGAGGTGGGAGTAATGTAAAGACCCGTAAAATTCAAGATATTTTTTTTATTAATTTTCTTTGGGATTTTAAAATAATGCGGTTTCTAACGGCACTTGATTCCATGGCCCGGTGTGCCTGGAATTTCTATCCGATGTTTAGCTCGGGTACATTCAGTGAATGAACGAGCAGGTTTTTCTAGGTTTTGAACCGGTGCTCAGAATCAAATTCTGAAGGCACCGATGGATTCACAACACCCGTAATTTCTTAGGAACACCTTTTCTAGAGTTGCGTTTACACGGGAGATGTTTTTAAAAATTGTGGAAGTTAAAAATAAAAATTGAACTACAATTTTTATATTTTTCTTTCTAAGTGGTTAAAACCTTTGAGTGGATGTTGGGGGAAACCAACCAACTTACCTAGTGTGGTTATGAGTGTGGTGGGGCCCATAGGAACCCCACCCCTTCAACTTCCCTAACCTTCCATAACCCACCATTTATTATGTCAAGTTGAGTTAATTAATTGAGTGGATTAATTCAACTTTTGAATTTCAAACATAAGTCATGTTAATAAAATAAGTGAAGTACTTATTTTATTTTGATGGATCTTGTTGTGTGAGTCTTTGGGAGAAAAGGAAAAGATCTTGAATTTATTCTTCCTCGATGAAGAAAATGAAGAATGTGAAGAACGCTGACCTCCGACGAAGGTCAACAAGAACGCCGGATCCTCAGAGATTGACGACGAGACGCCGACGAATCATATCTCCGCGACGCGACCCTCTCCTTCCGCGACGTGACTCTATCCTTCGGCGATGTATCTTTTCTTTGTGGATTATCCTTTGTGGATTCTAGGAGACCTTTGGGGGTCTCTGGGTCCCTACTGAGTAGCTTATACTCACCCCTGCATGGGCTATGCCCGCACTACGTTGTATTGGTTGCAGACGACGGACACCGCTGATTGTGGTTGAGGCACAAGTTGCAGGTCGGTACCCGGAGGTGGACCACTAGGCGGGGCGTACTCGGAGCAGACGGCTGGACCTGAGGAGCTGTGGAGGCTATTTGTACCCACCCTTTAGGTGGGACTTCTAGTAGATGGCTCGAGGATGGGCTTTACTTTCAGTTGATGTTTTCCCTTTCCATTTGAACTTTAATTTCAGTTTGGGTTTGTATACTGGCCCACATACATTTCCTAACTTACTTTTGTACCAGTTATTTACTTAGTGTTTATTTCTTCTTGCTTGCTCTGTGGTGTTTGTTTACTTTACAATGACAATTCCTTCCATTTTTAATGGGAATTACGCCTTGGTGCTAGTCGCCAGCCCCTGTCCTACGGAAGGTGGGCTTGCGGTAGTCACGGCACAGGCCCCAAGGACGGGTCGTGACAATCCATACAATATAGTCAAAATGAACCTCAAATTTTGGATGGAATTCTTGGGCAATAAATCTAGTGACGTGCATCACAGATTGAAGAGTGTTTTTCCAGCCCAGTTATCTTTCAATCATATGATGTCACCCTGATCAAACACTCATTTAACTTTGTACTCTAATAGAACAAGATGGTTACACATAAAATATGAAAACCAAGTGATATTTTTTTATTTCACTTCCTAGTGTTTCCAATCCTAACTGTATATTCCCCTTATAAAAAAATTCCATTAGATAACTCCCCTCAATAGTCTTACAAGATAATTTCACATTCATAGAATGCATAGAGTCTGATACACTCCTCATGTTGACCTCACCTTCTAAGAGGGGTCTCTCTAGACATTTCCACATCTCCCATAGGCACTTCCCCTATTTTTATTATACAAAATGAATGGGTGGAAGATTTCATAAAAGTTTTTTATGATTCCCTTCAGGGATTTGATAATAGAGAATAAATTCGTTGTTATGGAAGTTAGCACATTTTCTCCAACATTAACTAGCCACCAAACAAGAGAAGATTATTTTTCTAGTTAAAAATGTGAAATGTTATCCGACTGACCTGATTTTAAAAAATAACTTTTTTAATCTTCTCATCAGAGATAGAATAACATAGATAATCCATCATGTGGATTCTACTATGAATTCCCAGCTTTTTCTGAATTATTCTTCAATGATGATCTGAGCATGATTTCAAAAGAAAGACACATGTATTTGTAAAATTGATACATTTTATGCTCTATAAGATATATATATTCATCTCCCTATTTATTCGATCAATTTTTATTTTCCATACCATTTATGAAAAATAAAATTCCATCTCCATACATTATAAAAAAACTAGTACCATCCCTGTTCTATTCTTGAAATATTTTATATATCATATTGTAACATTTTTTTAATATTTATTTTATGGTCCTATTGTGTTTGTTGAAATTGAATAAGTGAATGTGGACCCCCTGAAATTTTGTCTCATACTGATTTAATGAATCAAAATCATCTCCCCATTAATAAAACCAAGATCCATCTAGAAGTAGAACATATTAATATAATATCACATCCCCATTCATTGAATTCAATCTTCCACAAAAACATAAAAATGTAGTTCCATTTTATACAGTCACATGCCTTATCCATATCAACCTTGATCATCATATGAATCCTATACATTTCCATTTGATATCATTTGATATCCCCATCACTATTTTTATCAACCACTGAATTTTCTACCCCTTCATGAAACTCTATTCTCGAGTATTAATTATATATATTAGAAATCATTTTATCATTTTATTGATGATTCACATGAGAATTTTAAAATAGAAGTTTCATTACCATATTTTTCTAATAAATTATAATGAAGTTGGAACCATGGATTTCTGAATCAAAACCAGTCTAAAGGCACCAATTTATCTAGTTATAGATCCCCCTCAAAAAAATCTATTGAAACAATGCCCTTAATTTTGATTACGTCCCATGAAAAAAAATTCCTGAATTTCTTTTTGACCCTACTGAACATCCAACATTCATGGAAAATGAAACTTCCTTGATCTTCTTTCCAATAGGGATGGCCTCTATATCATTGTTTTCATGATCTACCACCATACAATCTATGTTTTTCAAGATGTCCACATTTATTACTTACCTCAATTTTATTTCATCATCTACTAGTATCATCCCCGAAATAAGGTTCTAAAAATATTTATCAATATGGTTTCCAACAACATCCTAGTCCCCCATGAATAATCCATCCTCTTAAATTATGTCTATTAACTTACTCACACTCTTATATTTCATGCAGACTTAGAAGAATCTACTATTTATATCACCCTTCTTTTTCCAGAACACCCTTGACCTATCCCTTTCCACCCTATCAATCTCTGCCAGTTTCCCACCCAATATGTTTTTCTTACCGGCCATTATTGTAAACACATTATCATCCCATCATTTAGGAATTTTTTATCCCTATGGTAAAAATTTATGCACCTTTTTAAACTTTCTATCCATTTATATAACTCCCCCAAATTGAATTTCCCCCCATTATGATTTTTTATATAGAGGATAATGGGGATATAAGAATAATAAAATAGTTAAATGGGAATGGTTCCATTTTTTAATATAAATATACGAGCTATGTATAATATTGATCAATAGAAAATTAAAAATAAGAATATCTATTGAAAAAAAAATTATAATAAAAAGTTTTACATTAATAAACTATGTAAAGTATGATTCACATAATAAAAAGTTAAATTTCATTGCCAGTTCTTCCCAAGTAACTTCATATAATAAAAATTTATGAAAAAATGTTTTTCCTGAATGTAAAATTTGATGCCCACATAATGAACATGATTTAGTAAGGTGTTGATTAGTAAGATTTATCTGATACATCATTAAATTTTATTTGAAAATATTCTTGAAAATATGTAGTTCCTATATAATGATTCAGTATAGTGCTATATAAACAAATGCAGTCCTACTTTTTATAGGATTATTAATTTTCAAGATAATGAATAAAAAAAACTAAATTTTTAGAATAAAAAATTTTCATTCCCATCCTTTATTTAATATATTCGAATCGTTTAAAATGTATGTATTTAGTAAAAACATATGAAAGTAGATTATAAATTGGTAAAAACACAAGAATTATACCCCCTTTTATGTGTTATCATACAGGAAGTGGTTACTTAAGTATATGTGTTATTTTTGAGTGTGATGTTATGGGTTATTAAATAATTAAATATAAATATAATTATTACAAAAAATAAATTTTAGAGATATTCATTCTAAAATCAGTAGGTGTGTTCTAAATTGACAACAACTAGGTGTAATAACTGTCATCTACTACAATTTCATCTAAAGTAGAGGAAACTTCTACCAAATATTTCCTAGTCCACGAGTATGAATCTTAAGATTCCCATATGAAATTATATGTTTTTAATGTTCCCATTATACCCATTCTATATCCTCTACCATATATATCCAAATAATTATTATTATTAAAGCTATATCTCTAAGAATATAGTAGTATGTGTTCTAATGTTCCCTTCAGATAATGTAAGATACATTTGAGAACCATTATATGGGACACTTTCAGAATGTATTGGAATCATAAATAGAAGAAAATAGGGTACATAATTTCCAGTAAATTGGCTATAATGGGATGTAAATTTATCCACCCTCTATAGGTTTTTTATCTAGTGATTTCCACGATTAATCAAGATCAAACATAAAAGAGGTACCTATTAGAGTACTTATATTAGAAGAGTTATCAAAACAAAAATAGTTGGGTAGATCTTTTATGATCAAATATTCAATTAACATAGTTCCTTATTATTTTTGAGTTTGTTTTATTCCATAAAATAAATTATGTATGACCAACACACTCAGTGTAAATTCACATTTCATAAGTTTAGAAAAGCTATCGGTATGTGACTATTTTATTGAATCGAGAGAAATATAATTGAAATAAATTTCTATGATTTTGGTTTCCTAAAAAAATTTCTTAATGGGTGGGATTTTACTGTCAATTTAAAAATCATTTTGAAATAAGAATCTAAAAAATCTATCATATCATTCTCTCAAGGATTGTTTAAACCCATAAATTGACATGGTAACATTAAAAACATGTTCTATAAAATTAGTATCTACAAAACTAGGATATTTTCTATTATAAACATCCACTTGAACTGATAATTAAATGAATTAAAACATTACAACATTTTTAATTATAGTAAAATTCATATGAGAATTAAAGTATATTGAAATAGAGATGGATCCATGTCTAAATATCAAAGTGAAATATCATTTGTAGTCTCTTCCCTCTCCCACATTATAATCTCTTCACTAATATTTGATTTTTTCTGAACTATGTATCCATTTTCATCCCACTCAATTTAGTTTATCTATTTATCTCATATTACTATTATATATTTAAGATGTTCAATCAATTTCCAAACCTTCATTAGTTCAAATTGTTTACAATCATCTTAATAACAATCATATATCTTTCATCATATATAGAATCATCTACCATTTTAGGTTCTAAGTGATGAAAATAAATGAAAGATGATCACATTTTTTCCCTATATAACTTTTTGGTCTAATGGTTTTATCTTCATAACTAATGATATCATCACTTTGGATGATTTCCTTGAAGGTTTGGGGTCACAATAGAAGCATATTTTGTTATTAAAAACACTTATTTCCCACTTAATAGGATTTACCCTCAAAACTAGGTAGGAATGTATTCATAGAATAAATGATTCTAGAATCTCAATTTTAATTTATTTTATGTTTAAACATATCAATATTTACTATGTCATATAATTCATTATTTATTTGAAAATATGGTTGATATATCTTGTATAATTTTAATTTTAATGGTGGAATCTAAAGTAGATTCACTCTAATTGTGATCCTGATGGGTATCAAGAAAGTCTGAAAGTTATAATAGAGTTATTTATATTCTTGTGTGAATGTCCCTATGACTTATGTCATTTTTTGTAGATCAAAAAATATATTCCTCATGTGTAATGTTGTAATCTCTTATTTCTCCTATAACCAGAGAATGTTGAGGACAAGTAGTTATCATGGGACTTGGTACTTTGTTGAGAATATCTCTTGGATGAGATTAATCTATGGAGATACAAATGTTTTACACAAAAACTGTTATTTATAAAATTCTATAATCAGGTATTAATAAATCTATGGTGAAAATATTATTTTCACAAACTCCCTTTAATATTCTTTTAATCCCTAGAATATTCCATATAATAATAATAATAAAATTTACTTTGCAAGAAGCGAACATGAAGACATATTTAATATAACTTCTATCAACTAAATATATTAATATTTATTCAAATAATTTCTATATTCTAACCAAACCATAATGTGGACTTCTTATCCGATTCCATATTTATCAGAAAAATCATAATGAGTTTTAATTTAAATAAAGAAAAGTCACTACATTATTAAAAAATAAATAAATAATAGTGATCAACCAATAAAATAAATTATATATTATACCTCAAACCTGAGACTAATATTTTAATATACATGTTAAACACACATTGAATTTATCCATTTCTCTTTGATACAGTTAGTATGCAAACCTCTAAGCCCCTTTATTAGTGACATCAGGATAAACTTATTAAATTATAATGTTAGTGTCTTGAAATACATCAAGACACATATAGAGAAAAAAGTTAATGTCAATATCTTACAAACACTTACTATGTAATCAAATACCAATTAATTAATATATATAGCCAAACATGAAGCATATATTATGTCATTAAACTTAATTTCTTACTCTCTTTCTTTGACATTCTAAAACTAAACATATCGATAAAAATTGATTTCTAGAGGCACATACAGATATAATATTCTTTCAAATTGCCTGAGATAATCACTTCCTTTATAAGGGAAAAACACACTCACATTATCAATTAATTTAATTCCACTCATTATGCACCTAATATATCAAACTTAACCATGAATGATGATCAACATTTTTTAGAAAACACATCTAAGCACAAAATCCATGATAGAAGTAAATAAAAATCATAGAGTCCAAGGTTAACTACATAGGTTTATAGATCGGAATATCCAATGAAACATGAAATGTGTTTAATTTTTGTTTTTGGGTCTATTTTTATAACCTATATTCTTGAATATTACAATGGGAGATGTCACAACACTTCCCCCAGGGCCCATACCATGACATACCCCATGTCTACCCCCTGAAAGCAAGGTGTTGACAAGTAGTGCCAAAGGCGTCGACCTGAACGATTGATGAATTTTTTTGAGTACCTCTATGAACACACAAAACCATGTCCCAATGATGGAAAATTAAACATGCATGCCACTAAAAAACCACTACGTAAAATTAAAAACTATAGGTCAGACAGGCTAGAATACAAACCCATAAAAAGATAAACTAAAAACAGGAAAGTACAAGGAATACTATGAAATCTATCTACTAGAAACCCCACCTGAGGGGTAAGTATAGAGTAGAAGGTAGAAGCCATATAAATATGTCCCACCTGCATGGTCTCACTGGGCACCACCAGGTCCTGGACGACTAAGTCCTCTGTCAATGCGGTAATCATCTACACTAGACACAACATGTGCGGGCGAAGCCCGTGTAGGGGTGAGTAACGATATACTCAGTAGGGACCCTAGAACATAAAGGAATGACCACAAATCAATATACAGAGAAAAACACAAAACATTTTCACAAATTATGTTCATGACATAATACAACTCACACTAGGTATAGTTTAGAGTAGGAAAGAAGGACCATTAGTTACATCATCAAAAACCATGGGTTGCTGGATAAATCATCATCAATGAGTACAATGGGCCTGTCAGGTCACACAAAAGCTGCTTCCCACTAACCTTTGACTACTATGGTAAACATCCATGATTATTACCATGGGTATGATGGGTCACATAGATGAAACTCTCCATTGAGAGCATGTTGTGTCACCCAAAAGACGCTTCCTACCTTGGAAATACTAAGGTACTCCTCTTGTCGAGTATTGTGCGTCTACCTGGTCACATAAAAGCCACTCCCCACCATGGGTCTGATGGGTCACATAGAAGCTACTTCTGACTAGTCCACAGTATTTGGTCCACATAGGGTATCTTGTTGACGGTCTTTAGGACTCAGCCAACCATAGGGTTTCTGCCCGTTGTGCACTTGATTTTTCTAAAAATGCTCCTCAAGCCATTCATCAAAATTCTACATCCATTAAAGTATCTATATATTTTCCCAAAATGTCCAAATTTTCATGAGGGTTTCAATGCCACAAACGGATCATCAATTGGATGCCCAGTTTGAACGATATTAGCATTTTGTCAAAAAGGGGTTGTTTGGGTGGGGGCCGGTCTGACCCACTGGGACCAACCCGACCCAGTGTCCATCAAACCGACCCATGTTTAAGAACCTGACCCAAACCTGGACCAGCTTGGGAATGGCCAAATCTAGCCTTCAGGGGAATCCAACACCATTATAGGATGCAAAATGCATCCGGGTGTGTCACCTCACAGCTGGAAAAGCCGACCACCCATTTCTCCTCACACGTGGTTAGAGATCATGTGCCCCCTAGAGCCGCGACCCACAGCTGTGGGATACTCCACCAACATGGTCAACAGGATGTGTCCTTACGCCAGTCGTCGGCCTCGATGGTAACTTCTTCTGCACCACATTAGCCCAAGTCGGCCGTGACACAACTCCCGGTGCCACCACCGGGTCTGCATCGGTGGTCAATGCTTTGTTCCACCTGTGCCTCCGACCTCCATGGGGTGTCTCCTTCCTTTTTAAGGCCACAAATTTTCCTTTCCACCAATTTAAATGTTCGACCACGATGGCCGTAGAAGTGGAGGGGATCAGGCCTTGTTCATATCAGCGCACACACTTTGTGTTAGTGTTTTAAAAACTGGAGGAGGTTGGGATTACAGTTTCAATATAAAATAATCAATCCCGACACAAAAACCCAAGGAAAACACCCTCCCACAAGAACACAAGATCCAAGGATCAACCTATTCATGGGTTGATCCATGTTTGTTATTTTAGAATAATAATGGTGAAAACGTAAAACAATTAATACCCTTCCTTGAAGCAGTTTCATGTTTAAGTGGCCCACCTGTGAAGGATCAAGAGGTCAAATGCATTCGTCACTCACTGGTCCCAGTTTTCGAGATGCATGAATTTTTCATCTGATCCATCGACATTTAGTATTCATCGTTGGAGAGAGTGGTCACATTCAGTTCATCAGAGAAATAACCACCCTTTGATTATCAACTCCCCAAAACATTATCCCATTAAAATAAAGCATGTCACAACATTCTTTTTTCACTATAATGTCACATCGTTATGCTGTTTCATTTAAGAAATTGAATATCTATTCTGTTTCAAATAATGAATCGTTACACAACACCAAAATGATCAGTTACTGAGGTTCATTTAATGCTCCTCATCACTGCATCACAGCACCACCCTCTGCTTCTCAATAGAGAGGGAAGAAAATAAAATAACTTTTTATGTTATTTTATTATTTTCTAAAAATTCCTAAAACTACATTTTCCATTCGACTATTTCCATTCGATGTTATGTCCTTTCTAGTAGAATCTTGGAATTCTGAGTTCAATGGTGCCCTCATATTTTTGATCAAAGTACCATTTTAGAAGTTAGAGAAACTGAACTTCATGTTTACTTAAACGAACATAAAAAAGTTAAAAATTCTATTCTGGGATCTCCAGTCATCGAAATCACATGTCATTAAAGCATGTGGTTGAGATATAATTCCATGTAATTAAAAACAAATATGGAAATTCAGGGATATTAAATTCTACCCTCCTTAGGGCTTTACATCGCTTAAAGCTGAAACAAAGGCTAGTCAAACAAATAGGGGTATTGAGAATGATTTGGAGCCTCCTACTCGCATGTGCTCTCTTGGAGACTACAATGCTACCATCAAAATCATAGAAATGGAATCAACCACCCACGAAGGACACTCTCCTGTCAACCTTCTATCACTTCTGGGAAATTTGAAAAAATCACCTCATCATCACTGTCCATCTATCCCCAATTGATTTCATGCAATGGACCATGAATGAACCTCATTAGCTATGATGCTTGGAAGGAATCATTCCCCCGGTGCATCTGTGGGTGAAGATATAGGAAGTATGAGACCTCCCTAACTCTTTTCATAATTACTAAATGTCCAATGAACCTAGGAGATAACTTACCTTCCGACCAAATCTTCACAAACCCCATTGGGGTTAGACCAGTTGGAATATGTTGTCTCCCTCCTCGAACTCCAAGTGTCTCCATCTCTTATCATCTTATGATTTTACCTTCTCTGTGTATTCATCATCCACTCCTGAATGATATGAAACTTCTCTTTGGAAGATCTTTCCATATCTAGAAACACCAGTGCTAACTCCCCTGGGTTTTTCCATCTTATGGCTGATCTATATGGCTACCCGTACAAGGAATCAAACGGGGCCATTCCAACATTGGAGTGATCACTATTTCTTTATGAAAATTCCACTAGTTGTAGGTATTCCCCCCAAATATGACCAAAATCAAGGAAGCAAGACCAAAGTATGTCTTCCATGGTATGTATGGTTCACTTTGTCTGACCATAAGTTTGAGCATGAAAGAACGTGCTCAAGAACAACTGAGTCTCGAATGCCTCCGGTAATCATGTCTACATCTGGGATATAAAGCATGCATCACGGCATGAGAAAAACATTGGAGGCACCCCATGAAGAAGAACTATCTCCTAGACATATAGGTGCCTCAAGGCCTCAACTAATCCATACACCCAGATTGTTAAAAATTCAGCCGGCATGATGAGTCGGTCAATGATCTCCTAGATAGAATCCTAGACCCTGGATGTTTGTGGTAACCCCATCATAGAGTCCATCAAGATACCATCCCATTTAAACTCCGTTAACTCTAGTGGTTGGGCCAGGCCAACTAGAACCAGATGCTCATCCTACACTTGCTAACAAGTGAGTCATTGTGAACTGAAATATTTCACCGCTTTCTGCATCCCTGGACACCAGTACTGACATTGGCGGTACCGGTACATCTTCTCCACATCAGGATGTACCGCCAACGGGATGTATGGAACTATCTCAACACCTTCTACCATAAAATCCCTAGAACTAAGGTGCATCATCTAAAAAAGTTGATATTACCCCAACCAATAAACAAATCAATTAAGAGCCTATCCTGAGGATTTCTAAGCACATCGGGCCTCACAGTCAACATCCACAATTTATGCCTCCCTGAATAACTATAAGAGTGGGGGAGTGACATTAATTGGCTGAAGGTAAGCTGCTACATCGCCATCCCTAAAGGATATCTACATTGAGGTAAGTTGATCTATCACCTCACTCAGAATGTTTTAACCAGACCTACCACTAAGCATGTCTACAACCATCTTCCCCTTCCTAGGAGTATAGACTATGTTACAGTTATAGTCCTGAAGGAACTCCATCTATCACCATTGTCTCATGTCTAGGTCATGTTGTGACAAGATATTCCTGAGACTCTTGTGGTTAGAGAAGACGGTGAACCATTCACCCATCACGTAGTGCCTTCACATCTTCATGGTGAATAAAACTACTACTAAATCAATGTCAAGAGTCATATTGTTCTATTAATACTACCTCAACTACCATGAGTCATCTGTGATCACTTCACACTCCTGCATCTAGACACAACCCAGTCTGGTTCCTGATGCATTTCATAAGACTATATACCCAACACCCTCTTCTGGTAGTCTCAAGATGGGGCAATCTTCAGTCTCTTCCTCAGCTCCAAGAAACTCTGCTAGAACATCTTCGTCCACATGAGAGGTTTTCTATTCTTTTTGAAAGAAAATAAGGGTGCTTCTACTCTGGAAAATCTTGCAAGAACCTCCGGTAGTATCCAGTTAACCCCAAGAAACCCCACACCACAGTCATTCTCATGGGTGGCTCCCAAGAAAGAAACACCTCTATCATCACTGGATCCACTGCAACTCCAGCCTCCGAGATGACATCACAATGTATGTGGACCTCCCGAATCAAGAACTATCACTTAGATATCTTACTGTAAATATGGTGAGCTTAGAGTGTATCCACAACTATCTTCCAATGTGTATCATTCTCCTCCACTGACACTGAGTACCCCAATATACCATGAATGAAGACTACCACAAAATGATTGGGTTAAGGTTGGAATATCCTATTCAGAGTCCCATGAACACTCTTCGGGAATTGGTCACAATGAAGGGAATCCCCTAGAACTCTTACTGGCCTTACCAGTATATGAAGGTTGTCTTTGGCACGTCTTCATCCTTTACCTGAAGTTGATGATAGACTGATCTTCATTCTATCTTTGAGAACCACATCACTCCCTAAAAATGATCAAAGTGGTGATCAATCCATGGAAGTGAATACTTGTTCTTCATGGTCAACTGCATTGAGCACCAGAAGTCTACACATAACATCAATCTCTCGTCTTCCTTCTTAAAAAGAACATAGTGGATGCCCTTGGTGAAATGATGGGTCTCACGAATCCCTTCTCCTAAATATTTTTTTCCAGATGTTCTGTAAATTCATGAATCTCCACGAGATCCATCCAATATGCATGTGGTGATTTTGGTGACTTCTCGACGTACAGATCGATGCATAGGTCTACCTCCCAGGGATGAGGTGGTCCTGGATCATCCTCAAGAAAGACATCCTCATACTCATCCTCCACTGGAAGAAACCTTAGACTCCTCTATTCCACCTCACAAGTGTGAGGCTAGGAAACTGGTGAGTGATTAGGTACACCCCCCTTCAAGAAATTCCTCCATATGCTAAAAAAGATCCCCTCTTGCCGGTGAAGGAAAAACTAGTCCCATATTCCGGGAAACATGACACTTTGTTCCCAATAATGTCAATCTGAACATGTACTATAGATTATGAGTCCTTACCCAAGATGAAGTCATAAGGCCTCAACGATGCTACTAGGAGATCACAACTGAAGCACTCTCCTCATTGAGTATGGTTACACTATCGACACAAGTGTAAAATTGCCAAATACCTACCCGATGGAGTATCTAATTATAATGATCGAACTAATGGCTCCACCAAAATATCTAAGCTTTTAATGAGGTCCATGGAAAGGAAAGAGTAACTCACTCCCGTTTCTATTGAACTACAATTAAGGATGAAAAGACATAGTTTGTACCTCTAATAATATATATAGTGACATGGTAATAGGACCCCATTTCTTAAAGTTAGCCTCACCCCAATAAAACGTCTCCCGGAGCCTGTGGCAGACCAGATAGGGGTGGTGGTTGTAGCACCTATAATCGTCCTCCATCACCGTCCACTCAGACTACTCCCCTACCACATCTACCCCACTACAGACCTCCTTGTTCGAACATCTACCTCTACCTTGGCTTTCCTTAGACCATATACTGATCGTTTGTGTGGTAGGTTGGACAGTAACATGCAATGTGTCCCTCCCAGCCACACGTGAAGCACATCCAGGTTCCCAACTGACTCCCTCATCAATGGGGTTATCACCTGAAAGTTATTACCCCCTTGGTTCTCATCGTCTGTTGTCTACTACTCACCGCAGAAGACTCTATTGACTGAGGACTTATTGTTGATCAGGCTAACGGTGCCTTCTATGCTAGGAATATCTCCACAAGGTGGGATCTCTCTAGAAAACTAGCCTATGTGGGGATGCCGATAGACACCATGGATGCCCCGATCTCTTGTACGAGTTCCTACTCAAATGTCTAGGCCTTGAAGAAAGGGTCCCACACCATGTCTGTGGAGTAATGAGAGAGATCTCTAAACCTTGCAATGTACTCAGCCACTAGCGTGTTTTCCTTCTTTAGGTGAAGTATCTCTTATATGCGCATGGAACACAAAGTCATGGGAAAAAACTTCCTGCAAAAGCCACTTGAAATCTATAAAAGTGATAGTTGCTTTATTGTGTGTCTAGATAGTCATGCTCTACCGTCTCCATATTGATCCCTAGAGAAGGATAACGACCAGAATCAAGATATGAACATCTAGTTCCCTCACTAAGCAGAATACATGTGTCACTGCCTCGAGCTTGTCCTCAACAAACCCAGTATTTTTATCTCCCCTGAACCTAAGAGGTCTCTATCTATGAAACACATACAAGGCACTGAGTCTACGTACGTTCTCTACCAGTAATTCATGATGTAACTAATGATCCTAATGTGGTTGAAACACTGGCGCACCACCTAGTGGGGCCATCTCTAGCACTAGTCCTTGAACCAACACCTCCTCGCTAGGAGGGATGTCCATACGATCACATATCTAAAGCCTAGCTGGATATCTTCATGGATAAAATATGAAATAGATCAAGATATACCATAATAAGAAGGTTGTACCGAGTGTGCGGACTCTTATTCAATTATATCATAAGGAGACACTTAAGGAACCATTGTTTTCATGTATAGAGTTAAAAATCAGAATTCAGGGTCCTGGTGTATGGATACGATGGATGTCACACTAACACATGACTACCCATGTCTGAATGTCGAAATAGAAAAATTTAACACTATTTAAAAAACCCAAAACAATAGACTCTCGGTCATTGAGGTAGAAGCAACTACATATGATACCACTTTGTGATGACTCATCCCCATATTCCCATGTCGTGACTTGCACCAAGCCCACCTTATGAAGTCCAGGGGTTGGATACTAGCACCGAATGTGTCGACCTGTATGTGGGAGGAATTTTACTAAGTACATGTATGCACGCACACTCATCCATGTCCCAAAGCTAGAAAAGTAAGCATCCATGCCACTAAACAGACTGAGTAAAAGTACAAACTATTGGTCAAATAGGATAGAATAAAAACCCAACATAAGATAAACTGAAAATAGGAAAGTACAGGGAAAACATAGAATGTCATCCACTAGAAACCCCACCTGATGTGTAAGTACAGAGTAGATGCTAGAAGCATTAGTAGTTCACTTCACCTGCCTGGTCTCACTGGGCACCACTGGGTCCTGAGCCACTAAGTCCTATATGAAGGTCTTGGTCGTCTTCACTAGACACAAAATATGCAGACAAGGCCCATGCAAGGGTGTGTAATGATATACCCGGTAGGGAACCAAAAAAATAAAATAGAAAGACCACAAAGCAATTCATAGAGAAACCCAAGAATCATGATCAGAAAGCGTGATCACCACAGAAGATATCTCACACCATGTACAATTTATAGTAGGAATATAGGACCATTAGTCACATCATCGAACACCATGGGCTACTGGAGAACTCCTCCTCAATGAGTACAGTGGGCCCGTCGGGTCACATAGAAGCTGCTTCCCACTAACATTGGACTTTTGTGGTAACCATCCCTGATGATTACTGTCAGTATGTGGGGTCACACATAACCCTCTCCCCACCGTGGGAATTCCAGGTCACATAGAATCTTCTTCACACCTTGTCCATAATAAGGTACTCCTTCTATTATGTATTGTGGGTATTCTAGGTCCCATTGAAGTCACTCCCAACCATAGTCCTACCGGGGTAACACTGAAGCCGCTTACCACAAGACCATAGTAGCTGATCCAAATAGGGTCTCTTGGAATCAGTCTTTAGGTCTCGTCGAAGAGTAGGGCTTCCACACGTAGTGCGCTTTATTTTGGGTGAACCACTCCTCAATCCATTCATTGAAATTTATCTTCCATGAAAGTCTCCGTATAGTATTTCAAAAGATCCACTTCTTCTTTAGGGTTCCAATGCTACAAAAATCTCATCAATTGAATGTCGAGTCTAAATGATATTGGTGTTTGTCCATAAAGGGGCCAGTTGGGTTAGGTTCCAAGCCGATTCGGTTGGACCGACCATCCCGATCCGGACCCGTCCTAGCCTGGGTCTGGCCCATTGGGGAATCTCATACCTTGACCAGATGCATGGTGCATCCGAGTGTGTCAAATCACAACCAGAAAATCTGGCCACCAGTTTCTCCTCACACATTTTCGGAGACCATATGCAACCTGGAGTAGTGGCCGATGGGCCACGTCCTTCTTCCAGCCAGCGGCATGGCCTGCGGCTTCAATACCACCACCATATCCTAGAATTTCAACATTTGTCCTCATAGTGTGACTTTGGAACACCTGTAGGCTCTTATATAGACCAAAATCTCCACATCGGTGGTCCGTTCTTCGCACCGTCTTCGACTCCGGCCTTCATGGGGTGGCGCCTTCCCTAGGAAGGCCTCAAAATGACCATGCCACCAATTTGAATGCTTGACCATGAATAATGCACAAGAAAAGAGGATCGGGCTTTGTTCATGTTGCACGTTACCTCCCTGTAAGTGTTTAAAAAATAAGAGGAGGTCTGAATTATTTTTACAACAGATAATAATAAATATCAGTGAAAACCCCTAAGAATAATACCCCCACAAGAACACACAATCCACAGATCAACCTGATCTTGGGAAGATCCATGTTCATTATTTTAGAATAATAATGAGGAAAAAATAGAACAATTAAACCCCTACCTCGAAGTAGTTTGATGTTGAAGTGGTCCACCTGCAAAGGTTCAAGAGGATGAAGGCATTCGTCACTAACCTGTACTATTCTTCAAGATGCGTCGAAGTTTTTAACGATCTGCTGACATTCATTGTTCATCATTTGAGAGTGTTATTGTCATCAGTTAGTTAGATAAAAATCCTCCCTTTTATTTTATACTCTCCAACAAATTGACCATTCCAATAAAACACATCACAAAATTTCTGTTATGCTAAAACATCTCCTCGTTACACTATTTCTTTTATAAAACAACATTTATGGTACACTTCAATTAATACGTCATTATGATTCACAAAAAATGATCCATTAATGATGTTTATTTAATGCACCTCATTACCACACCATATCACCACTGTTCGCTTCTTAATAGTGAGTGATTAAAATAAAATATCTTTTTAAGTTGTTTTATTATTTTCCAAAATGTCCCAAAACTAGCTTTTCTTGTCGACCCTCTCCAGTCGAATGTAAGCCCTCTCCAATAGAATCCCAACATTATGAATTCAAAAGTACCCTCAGATATTTTATCTGAGTACTGGTTTAAATGTTAGAAAACCCTCTATCATGTTTACATAAAAAACATAAAAAAGTTCAAAATTCCAATTCAGGCTCATCGGGCCTTGGATATACATATCATCAGAGTGTGTGGTCTCAGAATAATTCCTAATAATTTTATAAAAAAATTTCATAGAAATTCTGGGATATTACAGGTGAACACCCATGAGATGGTGTCTTCATGTTTTTTGAGATTTTTACCCCTAATTTATAGTATTGTCTATATCCCATCAGAAAATATCTTCCATCTATATAACATTGGTTTAAAGAACATTATCAGAACATCTATAGTATATCACAATAATGTCGAATTTCTATGAAATTTTGATAATACAAGTATCTTTAGAAGATTATCACACACATTATCACATTGAAGAAAATTATGATGTGATAAAAAATTATAATATTTTATATAACTGTTCCATGAATGTAAAATTTAATCCCAACCACATGGGAATTTGGGTTTTCTAGAACCACTAACGCCAACAAACTCCCACATACACTAAATACATATGCAACAAATTTTAATATTTATAATTCTAACATGTTATTCATGTTTATTTTAGGATATGTATTTATTCAAGGGTTGTTCCATGTTATCTAATATGGACACATTTATCACTATACATTCACTTAATTGAGAATAATTCCTCAATAGATGAAACATATGGAGTATCTGTTTCATCCATTAGAGAGAACTTGAATCCCTATAAATATCCACCACTTTAGTTTTATGATATTCATCTGTGGAAGTTTATTTCCTTTTAGAAATAAGACTAAGGTCCTTGTTAAATTTTCAAATAAAAACCTCTTCCTTAGCTACATGAGAATCCAAAATACTTTTATAATCTGTTTTAGATCCATTATCAAATTTTTTTTCATCTCTTCAAACTGAAAAATCCTCCATTAAGTGAAAAGATATATCCTGAAAGTGATCTAAGGTTATCATTATCAATATAAAAATTATAATATTTTTATCCTCTAAATACTATCTAATTATCTCTTACATACACCATTAATATAACCCTGATACTAATCAAATAATTATGGGTGGTATTAACATTATCAAAATTTTGTTCTCAAGGATTTGGGTAATATATGATTTCTATTGTCAAACTATATGAAACATCATGCATGTTACAAAAAATGAAATACATATATATACCTATCGCTGTTATGTTAGGGATCATAATATTACTCTCTCATTGATTTTGTGTTTTTAGACAGATTTTCTTAGAGAGTCGAATGCTACGTGAAAGTAGATCTAATCCCCTATTGTATTGTTAAATATATAATCTATTCATTATCTTATCAATATATGTACCATGGCCTTTTTTAGGAAACATATTGGATATAACCCATTGAAATTTGATCATGACGATTTATTCTAGTTCACTAAAGTCTTTTATCAAGAAATAATTATTCCACAAGTCCTTATTTGACTATAAATACATTACCATATTTCAAAAACGTAACATGTATTTGAAATATATTACTACAAAAATGAATTAAATAACCTTAAAACCTCAATATAAACGTGACTCAAACTCATTCATTATGAAACAAATCTATCATATTGATTCAATAAAACGAATGTTCCATGACCTAAATGATTTAATTAGTCCATAAATATATTCTTCAACATTCACATCCTTTCTTAATTACCAGGAGTTATAATCCATTCCAGTTGTGATATATAGACACCCTTAAAAAGATTCTTATTATAGAAATACAGTATGAAATTAAACATCCAAATCACAGAGTCATGGAATTATACTATAACATGAAGAATTATGATAGATTTAAAAATAAAAAATGAGGGAAATTTTTATTCATAGGAAATTGGATGAAGTTTGGTAAACCCTTTGCCAATAGTCATCCTTTAGAGGCCCCAAATTTATCTTCCATGTCCATATTTCTCTTTAATACCCATTTTTACCCAGAAACGATTACCAAAACTTCCAGATGGAAATTAACCCCGAACTAGTTTTGACATTTGGAATCCATATTAGAATTCAAATACTAGTCCCACTTAGTATCATCTATGTTATATAATCCTTCCTTGCAAGAAGTAAGATCATTATTTTAAAATAGTAATGATTAAAAATTCTTAACGACTAGGGGACAATAATGAACTAGTTTTCCAAAATCTTGGGTGCTCCTACATATTTCATGATATTTGAAAAATATATTCTTTCCATTGGTACTTTTAGATGTTTTTTCTCTAGAAAAAATTCTATATGTTGAGTACTATCTTCATTACTATATAGATTTTTTCCTCTCCCCCATTGAGGGTTTTCTTCCATTCAAGGAATAGAAAATTTTATGCCACTATAACCTTTTTTCTCTGAGGGGGTCATATAGGTTATATAAATTTGTTTCTTTTAGGTAACATATAATGATAAACTTCACCCCCAAGGTTATATTTTTTTATATAATGGGATTTAATAAGTTCACAACAATCCTATACTTATAGGCTTGGCAACACATTCTTCTATCCATACAATAACTTATATGTTATTATTTATTTCACATTAGTTGGAACAAGGTTTAATGTGTACCTCATAGTCGGAACATCATAATGCTAAATGAATAATGGATGATTAACCTGACTCATTATATTCCTTCTCATGTTCAAAAAGTCATGGTTACTCATTTTAATTAAACCAATACATTATGTTCTATAGGGGGATGTGAGTTGGTTTATAATTCCACACTCCTGTAAAAAAATTTAAACTCAAGGGTATGTTATTCAATAATTTGATCCAATTGAACCTCTATTTTATGATTTACGAAATTTTTATTTAAATATTTCTTAAAATTATTAAATTGATTCGAGGATTATGACCAGTAGTTCCTTAATTTTAAAATCCATATATACTCAAGTCCTGGGAAAAATTAATGAAGTATGAGAATCCACTTCAAACGTCTACTTGAAATGATCCAACATGTTAGTGTCTACCAATGATAGAATATTTTTATCCCTTTCACATATACCATTAATATGTTGGTTATTCATCTTGCATTTTTGATAAGGGAGTCATTTATCAAGTGGTATTGGCTAAAAAGAGTATAAATAAACATCTATACAGATCTTTTTCCCGAACATTATGTTTATATGACCTTGAGGATGATACTAAAATTGGATATTATACAATTACTCGATATTTTAATTTTTATCAAGTAAAATAATTAGATTTCATAATCCAACCTAGAAATACTATTATAGAGTTCTTCAATCCCAAAAAATTTTATATTTATAAAAATAGCAACCATCTATTCTATATTTGAATAAAAAACCATTAATATCATGGAATGAAACAAAAATGATGCTATCAATAACAGAAGACACATAACAAAATTTCATTAAAACACAAATATGTTTTGTTGTATGTGTGAGGTGGTAGTCTTTATTAGATATGAAAGATATTAGAGATCCATTATTTCCACCACGATCTACCTCCCCTCTAGTATCTATCCCAAATTTAATGGGTTCTAGTATTTGGATACAAATGTGATCACCACAAGTAGTATATATTACCGAACAATGGGGTAAGGATATGTTTCACTTGGTAATGAATTTAACTTAAAATTCCACTCACATATTCTATATATAGTTCTTATTCATATGGTAAATATTTATTTATTATATACAAAATTCATTTTATTCAATTTCTTTCATCTAGATATTTACCATCTTGGATGGTCACTACTCGAAAGCTTTAGACATGGTGTGTGTCTTTGGGTGCTTTGAATTTTGATTCTCTATGTAAAATATATGGAACATAGGTTTGTTATTATCCATTTCCTTACCTACATGGTGAATTTTATTGAGGTCTTCTATAAGGGGCATTTCAACATTTCTCATATTTGGATTAATAATCAAACTTGTTAAGCATTGTGGATGGGATGAAAAAAATGATATACTTTCACAATTCATGAAGTATCTTATATCCTAGTATGTCTAATATCTCCATGTAGTCAATAATCATGTCCAAAAACTACCACAAAACTGGGTTTCCACAGTTCCACCCTTTATCAGCCCTAAAAGATAATAGATAAAGGGGGTGCCTTTAACAGAGATAAAAAACAATGATAAAGGTCACTTTTAATAGCGCTAAAAATGTGATGATAAAAGTGACCATTTATCCGCGCTTTTTTTAGGGATGATAAAGGATCCCCTTTTTATCAACACTTTGTTTAGCACTATTAGAGGGGCCCCCTTTATCATCTCTTTTTTAGTAGCACTGATAAAGGTGGGGCTTTATCGTCAATTTTTGTAGCACTGATAAAGTGTATATTTCAAAAAAAAAATAATGAAAAATAATATAGTGAAATATAAGTATATTTATATTTATATAAATATAATATATGTTTTTTAAATATGTTTTTGATAAATATAAATAGAATAGTATATTTAATATATAATAAATTTAGTGAAAAGAGATTTAAAATATTTTAATAAATATTATTAATTAATAGTTTTATAATTATCATCAATTAATAATAATTTAATAGAAATTTGAAGACACAAAAAATAAATAAATAATATCTAAAATAAGTTGAAAATGTAAGTCAAACATCAAACGACCATAACTTTTGATCTGGATGTCGGTTTGAGCTCTACAACACATGAAATCGAAGAATGCGATGAGCTCTACATGTTGTGACCCAAGGGAACCTTCTGTCACATTTTTCATGAAAAAAAAGACATAAAAGGCCTCCAAAACTATGTTTTTAGTCACCATACCCAAATCTTTTAACAATCGATGGAATTTCACCCTCATTTCAGGGGTTGTTTTGACCGTTTTCACTTGGGGCTCATTTTATTCCAAGGGGTTACATTTATATTGATATTATGGATTTGAAATTATATCATTTTTCATAATGTAATGTTACTTATAATCAATTATATAACAATATATATATTTCATATATCCACCCACAAAAATTTAATTTTATAAATAAATAATTAATTATATTTAAATATAAATTATATTTTTCAATATGTAAGGCCTATTAAATAAAAAATTAGATTCCATTTTATTTAAAATACAAATATATTAATATTTATATACCCATATGATGTGTTTTTGTGTGTGTATATATTTTTGGGCATCTGTGTTGTCAATTTGATATATATTATCTATATATTCTAAACACACATATATATATATATATATATATATATATATATATTAATATATAATATTTGTAAATGTCTATAAATATGTATAATTATACTTAAAAAACACATATAATATGTATGTTTGTGTTTGTTATATATATGTATTTATTTATTTATAAACACACACAAAAAAGTATATTTTATAAATGTATTTCAAACTGATCTTATAAATATATTTTAATATAAGAATAAATATTTTAATATGTAAATATAAATATATATATTAATATAGAGATATATATATATTTATATTAATATATGTATATATATATATATATTAATATACAGATATATAAATATTAATATGACTATATATATATATATATATAAATATATATTTGTTAAAAAATATTTATTATTATATGAATAAATATAAGTATATAAATATATAAATAGATATGTAAATAAATTAAGAGTAATGTAATATGGTGGAGTGGTAAAAGCTTAGGTGCACATAAAATAGGTCTTGAGGTCGAATCCCAGGGGAGGCAGGTCGCGTGCTTGGGTGGGTATAATTCCCATCATTTATAAAGGGGTGGGGGTGCTGTTAAATGGGTTGAGGTAGTTGGGGGATTCAAGAGATATTGAATCATCTCCCTAAATGGGAAACATAATTTTTTAAAATTTTAATGTTTTTAACATTTTTCATCCCTAAAAAGCACTAATAAAAGACCCTTTTATCAGCGCTTTTTTTTTTTGACTGACAAAAGTCCCCTTTTATTGGTTCTTTTTTAGTGCTGATAAAAGGGGCCTTTATCAATGAATTTCTATGTACTGATAAAAGGGACCCCCTTTATCATCTCCTCGATTAACAATGCTTTGTTAGCACTGTTAATGCCCTTTTTTTCTCTGATAAAGGCCATATTTTCAGTAGTGAAATGTGACCAAACTGGTGTAGGAAATCTAAGATTTCATGTGAATAGTTATTTTTATATCTTGAATCTAACATGTCTCTCAATCTATTTTTAAATACCTAAGAGATGAGACAACAAGATAAATACATCAATGATTTTGTGAAGCTTTTGTAGATCAATATAAAAAGACCGAAAACATTAATCATTGGAAATATAGAAAATCATATATATATTTTTTCCATATAGATATAATTCCACATCGCTAGCCTCATTGCTTGGTGTCTCTAGACCTCTATAATCATGAACATAAAAATTTCACTATTGGAAGCATTTAATGTGAAGGAATATATACCATTCATAGAATTTTGTGCTAATCAGAATGTTTTACTTCTCAAGGATATATCATAATTAAAATTTTGATGATGAGTAAATTTCAATTTCTAAAATAAATATTGAGTATTTTAGTAGTTTCATCGATTATAAAATATAGTTACATGATGGATTTTAATTCCTTTCTCCATCTATTTTATCATGTTCTGTTAACCCTCCCCATAAAACATGAATTATCCTATCATGTGGATAATAATAATATGGAAATGATCCATTTTTTCATTCTCATAACCCCAATGAGGGATGGTCAAGAAAATTCAAGGTATTTAGGTAGGACATTCTTTTCCAACTACCAGCTCGCAGATCCTTTATCTATTGATTGGATTCCCATATCCCAAAATCTTGGCCTTGGTTCTCCTAAACAGTTTCTTATAGATTCAAATGTATATTATCAAGGAGTTTTCAAGCTGTTATAAATGTGTTTAAGTCAAACCAAGATATTATTTAGTAATAATTTTTAGTTTAAATCAACACAATAAGGGTTAGTTAATCACTTTGAATATATTGGTTATATTCAAAATCAATCAATGGATGTATATAATTATTTAATATTTTAATTTATGCATTTTATCTTTTATGTTATGCATAAAATAAACCCATTTTATTAAACTACATAATTTATAATATTAACCACATTTCACTACATCAATTAGCCTAGTCTAGATAAAATATTTATAGATAATATGGTTTATTTAATCATATCATTCTTGATTAATAATTAAATTATATATTGTTATTTATATAGATTAAAAGTATATAAATAACAATGAAATAGAAAAAATCACTATACAAAATGGTATAATCATGTTAATTATATAATAGTTGGTTTATCTAGTAGATGATAAATGAACTATAAACCATAAGTGAAAATCTACACTGAGTTTGGTATTGGATCAGTATGCATAACTTCATCCATCCACTTATGTATCTCCCTGAATGGTTTTTTCTTGGTTACAAACAAGAACCACATCAACTATCCTGTGAGATCATTCCTTACATGTGATTTTACTCACATGTAGGTGAGGGGTACCGAAATATCGGTTAAGGGTGAATTTTAAATAAACATATAAAACATACGTATAAACATAATTAGGAGGAGGGGATGGCACACATGACATAATTTTAATTTAATATCAATAATATAAAAATCCATTTGATATATTAAATTAATTGAATTCAATCATACATAGGTTGTTATATTCTCATGATCATCCAAAAAATGTAAAAAAATCACAGATGAATACTAGATAGTAATCATTTAAATTTATTGATATTTATTAAGATAAATAAACAATATTAATTGAATTAATTATTTAACAAAAAAAATTAATTATTATATTTTAATAATCCATACAAAATATCACGGAATATCATTTTCATTTAATAAGAAAATGATATTTTCATAAATGAAACATGAAAAATAGTTCTTAAATTAATATAAAATTAATTGCACATTTGATGTTCTTTAAAACATTCTGATATAATATGTAGACTCGTTTAATTTTTCAATTAATTTTACTATCACATAAATGAACTAATGACAATACATGTATGAAGAAACTCATTTTTAGTATGAAAATAGACAAAAAACTTAATCTGTTACATTTTATGTTATTTAAATACAACATTTTATAATTAATTAATAACAACATATATGAATTAAATACACTATGTGGGAAATCACATGATAATTAATTTCTCACCATGTGTGTCTCACGACCTGTCCCCCAAGGCCCATGTAGTGACTTCCCGAAGCCCACCTTCCATAGGTCTGGGGCTGGCTAATAGAACCATAAAGGCATGTCATTGAAACATGGAAACCATTTCCTCTAAACCTGTAAACTCCCCCAAACCAAGCACACAAAAAGATACAAGAAAATGGAAAACTATAAAGTAAACAGGGTTTGTACAGAAATTAAAGGGGCTAGAATACAAACCCAACTCGAAAGTACAAGTAAAACTGAAAAAGAACAACTCTTGTTAACACCCGCCAATGACCCTACCTGAAGGGTAAGTACTGATCTTGAACGGTCATCCTTGGGGATTGCATCATATAAAATCCACCTCCGATCAGCCTCAAGTCTAGTACCCCCGACCTCGATCATCACTGTTTGTCATCTGCGCAAGACAGAGAAAGGTGCGGGCATACCCCATGCAGGGTTGAGTATAACGATACTCAATAGGGATCCCGAGACCCTCGTAGGTCTCCTAGAGTTCCACAAAGGAAAAACAATAATTTATGACGCAAAATTCATCAACACTAATTAGGTATATACCCATACATATACCTATGTTACCATGATATACAAAGGTAACACCACGATGGTTGAAGTACCACACAGGTAACACCACAAAGGTTGAAGTACCACATAGGTAACCCCACAAACGTATAAGACTCAGCTCACACCAGGTATAAGTGAAGTATAGAAGTACATATGATATGTTATGAAGCTATATCATCTTAATTTGTCAAAAGGCAATGTTTATAATTATACAGAGTCTGAACCACACAGGATCGATAGGTAATAACCCCCGTAATGACCCACACAAGATCTGACCCACACAGGATTGGTACGCACCGACCCACATAAGATCGATGAGCACTGAACCACACAGGATCTGATCCACACATGATATGTATGTGCTGACCCACACAAGATCACCGAGCGCTGACCCACACAAGGTCTGACCCACATAAGATCTATGCTAACCCACACAGTATCGCTCGGTACTAACATTCGTATGATCTATCTCCAAACTATGCCTCACTCCCAGCCATTGGATTCCCGCTAATAGCATGTTTGGTAGAAACACTCCTCAATCCATTGATCATAACCTTAACTACCGCAAATTTCCCCTAATAAGTATCCCAATGGTGTGTTATGTCATAAGGGACCCAACGTAATAGACGGCACGTCAATCGGACACCCAGTCTATAAGTTATTTGCGTTTTCGCTCCGAGGGCTCATTTGGATTTGGGGTTCGATCCAAACCGTATGTACTCTAGAAATATAAAAAACTCAAGTATAATAAACTAAAAGGAATATCTCGATCCAAGGCTTCTAGTTCCACAAACGGCTTTTCAAACAGATGCTTGAATCACAAGTTATGGGAAAAGAAGCGAAACATGGTCCGGATGGGCCCAGGTCTGATCTGACCCAGTCGGACCAACCCAGCCTGGGCCGAACCGATTCCATACCGGATGGTTTGGGCCATGGTGGTCTTATCCCATTGGTCCATGGTCCGACCCATCCCACGAAGTGGACGGCCAAGCATGGCCCGCTTGACGTGGCCTATGGTCGGGCAGACCGTCATGCGGCCCAAAGTCTGGTGGACCGCCATGGCGGGATCTGCCATGGTCGACTCCTAGGAGGGGAGGCACCTCCTAGGGCACTCGAATGGTATAACGTACCATTCGGTTTTTGAATGTGGGACCCACCAGATCGGGTCTTGATCGGTGCATCATGGCCGGCCAGATCCCTGACCGGTCCTCCTCCCAGCTGCGTGACGACGTTGCTATCCTCTGTGGCCGGTCGGGTGTCGGTAGCCCTTCGGCCTCTTCTGATGCCAAGTGGCCTTAGTCTCCAACTCTTGTGGTGTTTATTCATGCCACCGCTTCGCCACATGGCCAGCCGGCGTGTCGGTCATGACCCAGCTCTTCTGTGGCCATCGAGTTGTGACCATCTGCTTATCCAGTGGTGTGGTCGCACTCCTCCCTTTCTCCACGTAGCCGGTGAGTGTGTCGGCTGCCCTCCTCTTCTTTGGGTCACTGAAACTCCATTCTATGCCTGAAAAATATGACAACCCCATATTCGTGATCCTCGGGTTGAGGGCTCCACATCCATATATCGCACAAAACAAAACTATGTGTTTCCAGGATGCATAATTATTTGGCATTGATGAACGCATGGAGTATGTGCGAAGAACACATGATGAATGAATGAAAAGGGCTCTAGGTAGAAGTGTCGAATGATCACTATGGTTTTTCCATTGTCATTGTGAATCATGAATATGAATAATAATAAAAATATTTAATCACATACAAAATTTAAAACCCTACATCATTCGTTCGTTGGTGGTGTCGTGAGGAAGAGGATGAAGTCGGTGAAGGGGATGCTGATGTTTGTTACTCCTGCAACACCTTTAAAATCCTAGCTTGTGCATTGTCCTCATTCTTGATCTGGAGAACGTTCTTCATTAGAAGATATTTCTCCAAATTTTCACCCAATCTCTCTTTTCCATTTCCAACGATTTCTTCCATCAAAAGTGTGGTTCCAATCTTATTAACTTATGTTTTTAATTCAATTAAAGATGGAACATTAATTAATTTAAGGCTGGAACACTAAGTTGGGAGGATTCCAAGGGTTTCCCCACATTAAATGGGGGTTTGGGAGGTCCCTACATTCATGAATTCAAATGGAAGATTTCAAAAGAAAAGAAAAATAAAATATGTTTTATTTTATTTTTTTATTATGTTAACTCTCCCACAATAAACCGGAAAACTAACCTTCACCCTATATCTACTACGACCGAGTTGCAGGAATCCTTAAGAAAATATTGGATCTGTGATATCAACGCTGTCCTTATATTTCAATTTCGTGCACCGGTTCAAAATTTACAAAAACCCGCTCGTACGTTTACTGAACGTACCTTAAAAGTGTACTGAAATTATTTCCGAGAAAACCGGACCCATAATCATGCACCGCAAATATTCATAGACTCATAATATTTCCATTTAATTAATAAAATTACATGGAAAAATATAGGCCTTTACATTCTCCCCACAATATGTATTTGCGTCCCCAAAATCCACAACACAGACTAGGGAAATAGGTGGGGGTACTGAAAACGAATCTGAGCCTCCCACTCCCATGGGAAATCTTGGAGGTTCCCATACCGCTAGCGTACGAGCACTAGAGGTATTTTCTACCCATACAGGACCTGCTTATTTCAATCCTCAATCTTTACCAGAACCTCTTAAAAGGTCACCCCATCATTGATATACACCTTACCCCAGTCAATATTGTGTGAGGGATCATAAACGTATCTCCTTAGCTAGTATACGAGGAAAAAATCATGCCCTCGGTGCAACATAGGGGGAGGATCAAAGCGGTAAGCCAATTATCCCATTCTACTGAGGACCTAAAAGGGTCCTATGAACCTCATAGATAATTTTTTTCCTCCAACAAATCTCGACAAACCTCTTCGAGGTGAGACATGTAGAAAGACATGGTCACCATCCTCGAACTCTAGAGGTCTCTGTATCCTGTCATCATAGGAATTATGCCTACTCTGTGTAGTCTTCATCCACTCTTGGATGATCTACACCTTCTCCATGGTATCTCGTACCATCTCTGGTACCATTATTGATGACTCCCCTGGGTCCTTCGAGCACAAAGGTGATCAGCAAGGTCAAATGTGCAACCCCTCAAATGGTTCCATACCAATGGGGGAGTGGTAGCTATTGTTGTACTTGAACTCCACCAAAGGCAAGCGATAATCCCAGTTTTTTCTGAAATCTATGACACAAGCACGCTAAATATTCTCAAGGGTCTGAATGGTCCTCTCTGTCTAACCATATGTCTAAGGATGGAAGGTAGTTCTCAACCGAATCTATTTCTCGAATGCCTCATGAAACCCCTTCCATAGCCAGGAACTAGATCCTACATCAAGATCAGAGAAAATAGTATATGAAACTCTATGAATCCATATAATCTATTCCATGTAGAGGCGTCCCAAGCTCTATACTGATCCCAGCTCTCTGATAGGTGGAAAGTGTGCCAACTTGGTGAGTCGGTCAATGATCACCCATATTGAGTCATGATCCCTAGATATGCATGGAAGTCCAATCACGAATTCCATGGAAATTCCATCCCACTTCCAATCTAGCACCTCTAGTGGCTGATCTAATCCCACTAGAACCTTATGCTTTACCTTCACTTTCTGACAAGTGAGGAACCAAGAGATAAACTCTACTACAAATGTCTTCATTCCTAGCCACAAGTGCTGACGCTGAAGGTCCTGGTCCATCTTCTCCACTTCTGGATGTACTGTTAGAGGGGATGTATGGAACTCCCTCAAAAATTCCTCCCGAATCTCCATAAGGGCCATAGTACGTCCTCTAAATATGATGACATGCTCCCCACATTCAGAAAATCCATTAGGTGCCTATCCTATGGATATCTGAGCACATCGAGCCCCACAGTCAGTGTCCCCAAGTTACGCCTCCCTGACTCACTAAAGGAGTGGGGGAGTAACTTTCAGAGTCTGAAGATAATAAGTTCCATCTCGATCCACGTTAGATATCCACAAAGTAGCTGGCTACCCGGTCATCTCACTCAGCAACTGTATTCCAGATCTCTTGATGAGTGCATCTGCAACTACATTCCCCTTATTAGGAGTATAAAATATTTTCAAGTCATAGTCTTAGAGGAACTCAAACTAACACCGTTGTCTCATGTTCAGTTCCTTCGGAGAGAAGATATACTTGAAACTATTGTGATCAGAGTAGGCTATAAAATGTTCTCCCATCATGTAATGTCACCACATATTCAAGGTGAAGACCCCTACTACTAACTCCAGGTCATGGGTATCATATCTCTGATCATGATTTCTCTACTGTCGACAACCATACATGATCACTCCTCACTCCTGTATCAGGACATATCCATGTCCGGTTCCTGATGCATCGCAATAGATGACGTACCCAACACCCTCATCTTGTAACCTCAATATGGCTGAACTAGTTAGAATCTACCTCATCTATTGGAAAATACACTAGCATCACTCTGAACACACAATGTAATTCCCCTTCTTTGTCAATGATGATAAGGGTGCCGCAACTCTAGAAAACTCAGGCACAACCCTCTGGTAGTAACCAGCCAAACCCATAAAACTCCAAACCTTTGTAACCCTCTTGGGTGGCACCCAAGAAAGAACAACCTCAATCTTCATTGGATCCACCACAAATCTAGCCTCTGAGATAATTTATATAAGAAAATGAACCTCTATGATCCAGAACGTGCACTTTGAGAGATTACCATAATGATGGTTCTCTCAAAGTTCGTCCATAACTAGCTGCAGACGATAGTCATGCTCCTCTTCCGTCATAGAGTATATTAGGATGTCATCAATAAGGACGACCACAATGTTATTAAGATATGTCTGGAATATCCTATTCATGAGTCTCATGAACACTTATGGGGCACTGGTCATGCTCAATAAAATAACCAAGAACTCATAATGTCCATACCGACATATGAAGGCCATCTTCTACACATCCTTGTCTCGTACCATTAGCTGGTGATAACCTGATCTAAGGTATATCTTTGAAAACCATTGTGATCAATTCACATGATCAAAGAGATCTTTAATCCTCGGTAGTGGGTACTTGTTCTTCACGGTAACCTGGTTCTGGCGCCGATAGTCCATAGAGAGTGTCAAACCCCCATATGCCTTCTTTGAAAACAAAATCGGGGCTGCCCAAGGAGAAACACTAGAACTAATGAATCCCCTACTCTGCAAGTCCTCCAGTTGTACTCGCATCTCTCGACGCTCCACAATAGCCATCTAATATGCTGGTGTAGATATCAGTGCTATCCTGAGGAACAAATTGATGTAAAATCCCACCACTCTATAAGGAGTTAGACCTAGAACATAATCATGTAAAACATCAGCGTACTGGTCCACCACTATAGGATAGATTGGAATATCAACGTCAATCTCTTGAGTTTTAGACTAGCCAACTGATGTGTGATCGACTGCACCCTAATCCCAGTAAGATCATCTTACACTGAAAAAGTTTCCTTTTCGCCGGTGAAGGGAAACATGGTCCCATCTGTGAGAACACACCGCACTTTGTGCCTAATACAGTCAATCTAAGCATGGACTATGGATAACCAGTCTATACCCAAGATAGTGTTGTAAGGCCTCGACGCTGCTAGAAGAGGATCCCAACTGAAGCTCTTGCCTCCTAGAATAAGCTCACACTACCGAAACCAATGTGTAATCGTCGAATTTCCTCTCGTAGGAGTCTCTAGCCATAAGGATCGAGCAAACGCCTCCACAAGAATCTCCGAGCTCCAAACGAGGGTCATGGAAATAAATGATTGAATGGAACATGTGTATATAAGTACTATATATAGGGTGGAGTAGATACAAATTGTAACTCATTGAATCTTTAGATCTCCACGGTCGTAGGCCTCAGTTGCCTGGAGCTGAGCTCATCCTTGTCGACATTCTCCCTATGCCCGGGGTGGACCACCTAGAGGTGGTGGCAGTAGAACCTCAAATTACCACCCTCCACCTACAACATAACCTACTCCTCTGCCACATCATCCTCTTGCATTGAGACCTCCTCGATTGAATCATAAACTCTACCTAGGTAGTCCTTCGACCACTATAGGTCATCCAAATTGTAGGTCTGGAAGTCATGAGCCATGTGACCCCACCCACCACATGAGTAACATTTCCTGACCCTCACCTGTACTACTCTGTCTCGAGTGCCCCACTCCACCGACACAGTATCCTGCAGTTGTCCACCTATAGGTCTGGACCACTTAGACCTCTTCATCATCTGTCTAGTTCTAGCTACAGATGACCCTGCCACCTATCGTCTAGTGGTGGGTCTTGTTGCCGATGACTGCTCAGCAAGGAAGCTCTTCACTAAGAGTATTCATTATAACACCCCACCTACGTTGGTATGCTGATAGAAACCATCGAAGCTATAATATCATGTTCGATCCCCTAATCGATGGACCGGGACCAGAAAAAAGGGTCATGAACCATGTCAGTGGAGTAGCACAAGAGGTCAATGAACCTCGCTGAATATTGATCCATATTCATGCTACCATACTTCAAGTGGAGATGCTTCTGTGTACGCACTGAGCTCAAGGTTGCTGGGAAAAACTATATCCTGAAAAGGCTCTTGAAGTCCACCATGTTGAGAGTAACCTCGTTGTGAACTTGGAGCATCAAGCTCCACCATCAGCCCGCTGCTGCATGAAGAAGACTGGAACTACGTATCACCAAAAGATCGGTTGGAGTCCCTACTAGTTGAAAACCTCTTCCCACGACCTCCAACGAATCCTCAGATGCCTGTGGATTTGACTCTCCCCGAATCCTCGAAGTTCTTTGGCATTGGAACTCAGACAACACGATCAAGCGGTGTTCACGCTCTGTTGTTCGGGCTGGTGGTATCTACATCCCAATGGTTAGTGGTGCTACTGGTACACCACCTGACGGTAAAACTGCCGTATGGGTGCCCTGCACTGAAGCCTTGTAACTCGATGGTTTTTCATTACTTACTCTACCTGGAACCATGGCTGGCTCTCCACATGGAGGAATATTGAAAAGAAACAGGTGCACCGTGGTCATTAGGTTATACCTGGTGAGCTAACTCGAAGAGATCATAAATAAAACTTTTCAAAAAACACACATGTATTTAGTGTTTTCGTGCACTGAGTCAGAAATCAGAAGTTAGGGACCCAGTGTATGCATACATCGGCCGCCGCACCACCACTGGACATCCCGAACTGAAACCTAACTCAAAACACTTAACAATATTGATCCACACATAACATACCAGAGTCAAAGTTCTTCGGTTTATCTGAACTCCTCTGATACCAATTTTTCACGACCTTTCCCCCAGGGCTCATGCCGTGATTACCCCTATCCCACCTTCCATAGGCCAGGGGATGGCGACTAGCACCTGAAAGGCATATCCCAAAAACCAAGTAGGCATTGGCTCTAAACCTGTAAACTCACCCAAACCAAGAACACAACAATATATCAGAACATGGTAAACTATAAAGCAGACATGGTGTATACTGAATGTAAAGGGGGCAGAATACTATCCCATCTAGAAAGTACATGTAAAACGGAAAAAGAAAAGTTCATGTGAACCCCATCAAAGACCCTACCTGATGGGTAGGTACAAATCTCGAATGGTCACCGATGCGGATCGTCTGGTCTAATGTGCACCTCCGATCAGACTCCAGTATGTTACCCTCAACCTTGATTAGCGCTGTCCGTCATCTACACAAGACACTACAGGGTGCGGGCATAACTCTTGCAGGGGTGAGTACAACGATATATAGTAGGGACCCCAAGACCCACGCAGGACTCCTAGTGTTCCACAAATGAAAATGACAAAGCATGAAGAAGATGTCATAAAAACTACATAGGTATATGCCTATACATATACCTAAGTTATCATGATATACAAAGGTAACAGGATGAAGGTAGAAGAACCACACAGGTAACACCACAAAGGTTGAAGTACCACACAGGTAACACCATGAAGGTAGAAGACTCAGCTCACACTAGGTATAAGTGAAGTATAGAAGTGCAGATGATCAGTCGTGAAGCAAGATTATATTATTATGTCAAGAGGAACTGTTACTAATTATATGGAGTCTGAAACACATTGGATCGATATATACCAACCCTCGCAATGACCCACACAGGATCTGACCCACATAGGATCGGTACGCGCTGACTGACATATGATCGATGAGCACTGACACCCACAGGATCTCACCCACACATGATCGGTATGTGATGAACCACAAAAGATCACTGAGTGATGACCCACATAGGATCTGACCCACACAAGATCGATGTTGACCCACACAAGATCGCTCGGTACAAACCTCTATATGATCTGTCTCCAAACTCCACCTCACTGCCAGCCCCTGGATTCCCTCTAATAGAAAATTAGGTTGAAGTGCTCCTCAATCAATCAGTCGTACCTCAACTTCCACAACGTTCCCCGAAGAAGTATCCCAAAGGTCCGTCATGTCATAAGGTACCCAATTTAATAGATGTCATTTCAATAGGATGCACGGTTTGTATTTTTTTAGCATATCCTATCTGAGGGACCAGTTGGATTTGGGGTTCAATCCAAACCAGATGTACTCCAACTTTATCTAAAACTCAATTGAAGTATACCAAAAGACCGTCACAATACAAGGATTATATTATATTAGATGTTCCTTAAAATAGTTGCACGGGTCACAGGTTATGGCCAAAGAGGCGAAACTAGGTCCGGAAGGGATCAGGTCTAGTCTAACTCTGTCGGACCAAACAAACACGAATTTCTGGGGCCGTGGTAGGCCTGGCCCACTGGGCCGTGGTCCAGCCCATCCTATGGTGCAACCAATGGCTTCAGGGACCAGCATGTTGCCTGTAGTCATGTGGACCTACATGACATGATCCGAATTGGTTGACTCCCTAGAGGGGAGGCACCTTAAGGGTCACCCGAACGGTCTAATGAGCCATTCAGTTTTTGGAAGCGGGGCCCACTAGAGCAGGTCATGCTCGGTGCATCATGGCTCGCTAGATCCTCGGTCGGTCCTCCTCCTAGTGGCGCGACGATGCCTCTGCCCTCCACAGCCGGCCAGGGGTGGCTGCCCTTCGGCCTTAACCGTGGTAAAGTAGTCGTAGTCTCCAGCTCCGGTGGCGCAGAACCATGGCACCAAATCGCAACGTGGTCGGCCAGCATACCGGACGCGCCCCTGATTTTCCTCGGACAATAAGCCATGGCCTCCTACTCATCTGGTGGTGTATTCACACACCGCCCTATCTACACGTAGCCGGACGGTGTGCCGACCGCCATCCACTTCCATGGGTAACCGCAACTTCGTTCCATGATCAAAAAATATGATGACCGAATATTCGTGATCCTCGGGTAGTGGGCTCTACGTCCACACGTCATGCTCAACAAAAAATTCTGTTTCACATGCTCTTAAAAAAATTTCATTGATGAACGCATAAAGAATGTGCGAAGAATGCCTGAAGAACTAAAGAAAATGGGTCGAGGTATAAGTGGGGAATGATGGACATGTTTCTTTGGCCATCGTCTTAGTGAATCAAAAATATAAAGAACCAAAAAAATAATTAATCATACTTCAAATTAAAACCCCTACCTCATTCGTCCGTTGGTGGTGTCATGAGGAAGGGGATAAAGTCGGTGAAGGGGATTCCAACGTTCTTCGCTCACACAACATGTTTCCAATCCGGGCTCATCTATCGTCCTCTATCTTGATATGAAGAAAGTTCTTTGTTGGAGGATATTCTCCAATGGTTCTCCCATGATCTCCATTCCTTGTCCAATGATTTCTACCACAAAAATTGTGGTTCCAATCTATTACATAATGTTATTAATTAAATTAATGTTGGAACATTAATTATGTTAAGTTTGAGACATTAAGTTGGGGGGATTCCAAGGGTTTACCCACATTAAATAGGGGTTCAGGTGGTCCCCACCATCATGAATTCAAATGGAATATTTCAAAATAAAATTAAAACAAAATTTGATTAATTTTTTTATTCTTTTAACTCTCCCACAAAAAACCCGAAAACTAACTTTCACCATCAACCTACTGTGGTCGAGGTGAAGGTCTCCTTAAGAGAATATTGGTGATGTGAGTTCAATAGTGTCCTCAGATTTCAATTCTGAGAAATGGTTCAAAATTTACAAAAACCCGCTCACACGTTTACTAAAAATATATAAAAAATGTTAAAAAAATAATTTCAGGCACACCATGTGTAACATACCAAGTAATTAATGAATAATAGATATTTTTATCTATGTCTATTAATGAATTAGATAGTGTTTTAGAGGTTTAAAATGAAAATAAATCCAATCTTAAGCATGAAATACACTAATATTTTTAAAAGATTGTTTTACTGCCTTTTGATGGAAAACCATTTTTTGAATCTATATTTTAAAAATTTTATAAACTATGTTTGTCATAATAAACATATTCTTTATGATTGGGACATCAAAATTTACCTTGTGTGAATTTTTGGTATTTTTCTGACAATGTTCATTTTTTAATGAATAGTGAAAAATACTGCATTTTACATCAAAACTACTTTTTAATCTAATTTATTTATATGATTAGATTTATTTTTAATTGGTTATGAAGTGAAATTAGAATATAATTTTTCCATTTAATCCAATTGTGGTCATTGGAATCAATTTCACTTTGAAATTGGACTTAAACTGGTGTCAATCTTTTGATACTTATTGTTTCATAAAACACGCTATTTGCTCTGACAGCGGAAATTAATTATTAAATTAATTAATGTGAATTATATGTTTTGAATTTTGTAAAATATACTTCATTTTTGAATTCATAATATCAAATATAGCTTAGGGTGAAGTTTTGGTATTTTTCTGAAAAACTTCAATTTTTGATGAATAGTGAAATCACTAAGTGGTAGTTAAAGAAACTAATTTTTCATTTAAATGAAATTTTACCACCTTTGTGTTTTGAATTTCAAAAATCCGACATACATGGTTGTCATTAAGAAGTAAAATCTGGTTCAATGAGATTAAAATAATTTTTTGGTGAATAGAAACTTATTAAGTTTTTAATCGCGATTAGTGGTAATTAGTGTAGTTTAAGGTAAAAAATAATGCTTTAATAATATGAAATGACCTAGAAACTTGTCCTACCCTCATTTTATGTGTCATGACCGACCAATAAAATCCATGGGTCAACTTGGGGACCCCATGGAGCCACTTTGGTTGGGAAATGACATAAATAACTTTTTATTTAATGTTAAAGTAAAAATGACACAAACATGAGTTATTTTACTAAAACAATTTTTATATGGGGTTATACAAGTCATATTTTTTACTATAAATATTCATTGGAAAGATAAAAAGATTTAATAAATCATAGTAGTTTTTTTATAATTTTTTTACATTAAATAAATAAATGTATTTATGACATCATAATGATGTAGCGATTACCTCATTAATAAAGGATTTAAATAAAATGGAAAGATAATGTAATATCTATGACCTACACAAGTCCAAAACCAATTTTATGGGTTGATTTCGAACCCTTATAACTTTATCCTCAAATTAAGTCAATTTGGGACCTTTTGAATCCGAAACCCATTTTAAAATAAACTTATCTTTACTTTCCAAGAGTGCCCCTCCTCTCCTATTATAAATGGCCCCCACCTCTACCTCTTTTTCCACACTCCCAAAGCCTTTGGATCAGCCAAACCCTGCCCATTTTGTCTCTGCACTTCCCTCTCTTACTCCTTGAAGCATCACTTTGGGCAGAAGACTTCCCAAGGAAGCCTTTGATCTCAAACCAAAGTGTGTTACCCGATTTTAAGGTAATGTCTTCTTTTGAGTCCTTTTGTTTTATTTTGCTTCTCCAACCCCCTAAAATCATTTTATTATTTTCTTTTGTAACAACTACAGTATCCTCAATATACTAGGATGTTTTTATAATAATGATTCGATCTACACTTACACACACCTACATCTAATGGTTAACGAACATACTATTTCCGTGGATGGTGAATTTATGCCTCCCGAAACGATGATTGTTCAACATTCTTTTAACACCTTCAAAGGTGTCCATTAAGATGTCACTATATTTATATATGATATATAATATGTTTATGTTTTCTTTAAGTTTCTGTATTTTTCTTTTTGGTCTTACCTTTATGGTTTCCATTATGGGTAAATGCGATATCTTCATTTAAGGAAGTGCGGACTACCGCCCCCTGAAAGTGATTTGATTCGTTAAATACCATACGTGAGACGTATAAAGGATGGAACTATGATATTATATATGATATTATACTGTAATTATAATATACCTTTATATCATTATGATTCCATTCTATAAAATATGAAATAGAAATGAAAGTAGCGTTCATGCGTACGTACGGCTTACCGTCTCCATGAACGGTGCATTTCATTTCTTACCTCTAAATGATTATGTAATATTATAAATGCATGAATGTACTAGATATATATGACATATATGATATCTTCATCATGAATACCATTTTTGATATAATGGATACATGAAAAACATGAAATTATAAAGGGCTTATTTTTGACTCAAGTACCAATGATCGTTAAAACGATCGTTATTAACTTAAATAATTACATAGTTTTCATGACATGGAAATAAGTGATATAAAAGAAATAATGAACTTCAAAAAAGGTTCTTAAACATTTATAAATTAACTCAAGTTTATTATTCTGGAGATTAAAGAACGATCGAGTCAAGTCGGACCCCAGGTATGGGACTTCGTCTCAATCTCCTTTCATTGTGGCATATTTTGTTTTATACACAACCTTTTTTTATATGGTGTATAAACCCCATTGAATTTTACGTTTATTAAAAAGGAATATTTTTTATATAAAGTGTTTACTAAATGACAAAAGGGAATGTTTTTGTTGTACGTATGTGGCAACAACGACGTCTCCGCCGTCGTGACCATTATTTGAGTTTCGGCTTCCTCTACAAGCCATACCTTTTTTAAAAGAAAAATAAATACCATGTTTTACTTTTCTTTTATTTTGGTATTGAAAATAGTTTTTGTAATGTTTTTATATCAATGTGTTGTATTGATATCTTGTGATTGAAAGGTGGGAATGTTATGTTTCCTTTATGCATGTTTTATGTGATACGATTATGTTGAGGTTCTTGGGAATTTTTATGAAGACGGGTGGTTTCGTGATAAACTAAGGGCAGGTGAGCCCTATATAGCTCTCCAATGCATTGGGTAACGCGAAGGAGTGAAACGTTAAGGTTTCTCCAAAGAGATTTAGGGAATATACTTTGATGGGTATTCCAAACGTAACCAAGAGGGTTACTCCCTACGTAAGAATGTTATGAATGCCTCAAGTTACCTTTATGTCTTATTATTTCTATGATTTATTCATGATTTGATGAGGTATGTTAAAGTGCTTATGTTTTATGGGTAAAGTATGATCTCATCCTTATGTATATATGTACCCATGTTTCCTTTCCATATTTTTATATCCTTTACTCATCTTTTTATGCTCATCCCAAGTTTTTTGAAATGTTTTTCATAGGTCATGGGAAAGGTACATGATATGATGATAGTGTCAAGGAAGTGTCAAGAAAGAATCCATGTTTATTTTAAATATGGTTCCATTGATGGGAATGAAGAATAATATCTTTATGTAACCACTTTTTTTATATGTGGAATGTAATGCAAGTTTTATGATCTAATTCTCTAAAACTCTAAACCCGAAAATATCCTCAATGTGTAATCTTGTAATAACTCAAGATTAAGTAAGGTTTAAGGTTGGGGCCTTATAGTTGGTATCAAAGGTCAGTTTAGATAACTTTAGGAGTTAGAATTCTATTAAATGATTATCCAAAGAAAATTTATGGTAAAATTAAAGTGATATAGTATTTGAAGATTACCATGTTGCTTCATCTAAGACATGTATGTTCAGAATGGTTTTCCGCAGAGGAAACAGGGAAGCAGTGCTAGGAAGGCATACAGAAGGAAATAACCTTCCGAATCAGCATCCTGAGATGGTAAGAATTGGAACTGAACAGTTTGTTGCAGTGATGTCCCAGTTGACTCAGGATATAAATGGTGGTGGTATCCATGCACGAGATTAGCCCGATCAACCGTAGAGGAACATGTTAGTGGTGGAACATTTGATGAGGCCACATCCCCCATCATTCAGAGGATCATCTGACCCTGTGTTAGCTGAAGGGTGGATTAAAGCACTGGAGAAGATTTTTGATGTCATGGGGTGTTCAGACAATCAATAGGTTAGTCTTGCTATTTACCATTTGGAGGGTGAGGCAGATCAGTAGTGGTCGATGCTTAAAAATATCAGGGACGCTGATGAGATTGATGCTCTCGACTGGGATGAATTCAAAGGTATGTTTCTTGAGAAGTTTTTTCCTAAGGCTTCTCGACATAATATGGAAAATAAATTCTTGGAATTGAGGCAAGAGGAAGACTCAGTGGCTACCTATGAAGAAAGGTTCACTCGATTGGCAAGGTATGCTCCAAATTTTATCCGAGACCTTGATAGTAAAATCAATCGTTTTTACTCAGGATTGAAGCCAAAATATCGAAGGGAATTAGCTTCTCGTGAGTTTAAAAGTTATGAAAAGCTTGTTCGATGTACTGAGAAGGTAGAAATGGATTTTTCCGATGACCAAGTGTTCTATAACAACCAACAGAAGAAGAGACCGAGGTGGCAGGAGAAAGGTAATAATTCTTCAAAAATGTCTAACGGTAAGAAAACTAAGTTTCCAGTTTGTGATAAATGTGTCAAAAGGCATGCTGGGGAATGTCTTTTGACTTCTGGAAAGTGCTACCAATGTGGTAAGATTGGACATAAGGCTCGTGATTGCACTGAAAAGGATCAAGGTGAAGGTAAGACCAAATTTGATATAGAGTTAGTGAAATGTTATAAGTGCAATGAGATGGGTCACTATGAAAACGAGTGTCGGACAAAGAGCTTGAGTGATGGGAAGCAGTTATACTACAAGCAGAAAGGGGTGGTGAAATCCTTTGCTACTACTTCAGCAGACGTCGAGCCATCAAATGAAGTTGTATCAGGTACTATGTTTGTTTTTTCAGATTATTCCAGTGTGTTGTTTGATTCGGGGTCTACACATTATATCATCTCTGAAAACGTTTCTAGTAAAATGGGAATACCATCTCAAGAAGTGACTCCTGAACTTGTGGTAAAAACACCTGGGGGAAATGCTGAGGCAAAAATAATTTATAAGAATCTTCCTATCCTTATCTGTGGAAAGAACCTACTTGCAAACCTTATTGTTCTAACTCTAGTAGAGTTTGATGTTATCCTGGGTATGGATTGTCTCTCTATTTACCATGCTAAGATTGACTGTAGAGATAAAGAAGTTTCTTTTCAGAAAGACTTTCAGTTTGTGTACAAGATTGAACCCTTACTATTGATAACATATCAAGAGGCCAAGAAACTTGTAAAAGATGGAAATGAATGTTACCTTGCACACATTGTTGAAAATAAAGGAACTGTTCAGATTAATGATGTGCCAGTGGTAAGTGAGTATCCTGATGTTTTTCCTGATGAGTTGCCTGGAATAATACCAGACCGGGAAGTTGAGTTTACTGTTGACTTAGTTCCTGATGCTAAGCCAATTTCAAAACCCCCATATCGAAGGGCTCAAATTGATCTTTTAGAGTTGAAGGAGCAATTGCAAGATTTATTAGAGAAAGGTTTCATTTGACCTAGCACATCACCTTGGGGTGCTCCTGTTTTATTTGTTAAAAAGAAAGATTGTTCTATGAGACTTTGCATTGATTATAGGGCCTTGAATAATATCACTGTTAAGAACAAATATCCTTTCCCTCATATCGATGATTTGTTTGATCAGCTCCAGGGAGTTCAGTTTTTTTCAAAGATTGACTTGAGATCGGGGTACCATCAGCTGAAGGTAAAGGAGGTAGATATTCCGAAGATAGCGTTCCGTACGAGATATGGCCATTATGAATTTGTTGTAATGCCTTTTGGGATAACCAATGCACCTACTGTATTCATAGACATAATGAATAGAATTTTCCATGAGTTCTTGGATAAGTTTGTGGTGGTTTTTATTGATGATATTTTGGTGTTTTCTAAAAGTAAAGAGGAGCATGAAATATATTTAAGGGTCATTTTTCAAACCTTAAAAGAAAATAAACTGTATGGAAAATTCAGCAAGTGTGAGTTGTGGTTGCAACAAATTTCTTTCCTTGGTCATATTGTTTCTAAATATGGAATACCTATTGATCCTACAAAAACAAAAGTTTTGGAAGAATGGACAAGACCCACAAATGTAATCGAGATTCGTAGCTTCCTTGGTTTGGCAGGCTATTACCGAAGGTTTGTTAGAAATTTTTCACGGTTATCTAGTCCAATGACTAAGCTAACTCGGAAGGGTGTTAAGTTTATCAGGACAAAAGAATGTGATGATTTTTTTCAGGAATTGAAAAGATTATTGGTGAAAGCTCTAGTTTTGGCACTACCTTCCAGGAATGGTGAGTTTGTTATCTACAGTGATGCTTCATTGAAAGGACTTGGTTGTGTCCTAATGCAGAATGATCAGGTAATTGCTTATGCTTCACGACAGTTGAAAACTCATGAGGTAAATTACACTACACATGATTTGGAATTAGCTGCTGTTGTTTTCTCTTTAAAAATTTGGAGGCATCATTTGTATGGAGTAAAGTGTGAAATATATACTGATCACAAAAGTTTAAAGTATATATTCACTCAGAAAGAGTTGGACATGAGACAAAGGAGATGGCTAGAATTAATCAAGGATTATGATTGTACAATTCATTGCCATTCAGGAAAAGCAAATAAAGTGGCTGATGCTTTGAGTCAAAAAAGTAATACTTAATTAACAATGTTGCGTTTGGAACGTGATCCTTTGGTTAAGGATTTGATGAACATTGGCATAGAAGTTGTTGGTGAAGAAAGTTCTTCTGTTTTGTTTCAGGTATATGTGAGATCATCTCTATCAGATAGAATCAAGCAAGCACAGGAGCAAGACAGTGAGTTGCAGAAAAAGGTAGAGCTGGTTCAGAAAGGTAAGTTGCCTGAATTCAGCATTGATAATGATTGCGTTTTGAGATTTGGGAAGAGGTTGTGTGTGCCTTGTCATTCACAGTTGAAGATAGAGTTGTTATGTGAAGATCATAGTTCTTTGTTTTTATTTCATCCCAGCAGTACTAAGATGTACAGAGATCTGCGGGAGTATTACTGGTGGGATGGAATGAAAAGAGATATTGGTGATTTTACTGTGAAGTGTTTGACTTTTCAACAGGTTAAAGAAGAGCGGAAGTTACCGAAAGGGATGCTTCAGCCTCTACCAGTGCCATAGTGGAAATGGGAGAATATATCCGTGGACTTTGTTGTGGGATTACCGAAGACATCTCGAGGTAATAATGCAATCTGGGTTATTGTTGATCGCTTGACCAAGTCTGCTCATTTCCTTGCTATACGAGATACATTTTCCCTAGATCAACTTTCCCGTTTGTATCATAAAGAGATAGTCAGGTTACATGGAGTTCCTCTATCCATTGTATCTGACCGTGATCCCACGTTCACTTCTAACTTTTGGAAAGGCCTTCAGAAGTCGTTGGGTACTGAATTAAATTTTAGTACAGCTTTTCATCCTCAATCAGATGGGAAGTCAGAACGAACAATTCAGACATTGGAGGATATGCTACGTTCATTCTCTATGGATTATCAGGGAAGTTGGGACCAACATCTTTCTTTGGTTGAATTTTCATATAATAACAGTTTTCATTCCAGTATACAGATGGCACCATTTCATGAATTATATGGGTAGTGGTGTCGAACTCCATCTTTCTGGGATGAAGTGGGTGAAAGGAAGTTGATGGGACCAGAATTGGTAGAAGAGATGGTAGAAAAAGTTTAGCTGATTCAGAAGCACATGAGAACAGCTCAGAGCAGGAAGAAGAGTTATGTGGATAACCAGAGGAATGATCTATCTTTCGAGTAGGTGATCATGTTTTTCTCAAGGTTTCTCCTTGGAAAAGTGTGATGAGATTAGGTAAGAAAGGAAAGCTGAGTCCAAGGTTTATTGGACCATATGAAATTCTATAGAGATTTGGATCAGTTGCTTACCGAGTGGCTTTACCTCCGATTTTATCTCAGGTACACAATGTTTTTCACGCTTCAATGTTAAGGAAGTATATGCCAGATCCATCTCATGTTTTGAGTCCAGAGGTAGTTCAGATGGAAGAGAACCTATCTTATGATGAAAAACCAATCCGGATTCTTGAAAAAAGGGAGAAAGTGTTACAGAATAAGGTGACTCACCAGGTAAAGGTTTTGTGGAAAAAACACATGATTGAAGAGGCAACATGGGAATCTGAAAATGCAATGAGGGATAAGTACCCCCATTTATTCGATAAGTAAATAAATTGCGGGGACGCAATTTTCTAAAGGGGGGAATGATGTAACATCCCAAGTATGTAATGAATAATATATATTTTTATCTAAGTCTATTAATGAATTATATAGTGTTTTAGAGGCTTAAAATGAAAATAAATCCAATCTTAAGCATGGAATACACTAATATTTTTAAAAGATTGTTTTACATCCTTTTGATGGAAAACCATTTTTTAATCTATATTTTGACAATTTTATAAACTATGTTTGTCAAAATAAACTTATTATTTATGATTGGGACAAAAAAATTTACCCTGTGTAAATTTTTTGTATTTTTCTGACAATGTTCATTTTTTAATGAATAGTGAAAATACTGCATTTTACATCAAAACTGCTTTTTAATCTAATTTATTTATATGATTAGATTATATTTTGAATTGGTTATGAAGTTAAATTAGAATATATTTTTACCATTTAATCCAATGGTGGTCATTGGAATCAATTTCACTTTGTAATTGGACTTGAACTGGTGTCAATCTTTTGATACTTATTGTTTCATAAAACACACTATTTGCCCTGACAGCGGGAATTAATTATTAAATTAATTAATGAAAATTATATGTTTTGAATTTTTTAAAATATACTTCATTTTTGAATTCATAATATCAAATATATCTTAGGGTGAAGTTTTGGTATTTTTCTGAAAAACTTCAATTTTTGATGAATAGTGAAATCACTAAGTGGTAGTTAAAGAAACTGATTTTTCGTTTAAATGAAATTTTGCCACCTTTGTGTTTTGAATTTCAAAAATCCAACACACATAGTTGTCATTAAGAAGTAAAATGTGGTTCAATGAGATTAAAATAATTTTTTGGTGAATAGTAACTTATTAAGTTTTTAATCGCGATTAGTGGTAATTAGTGTAGTTTAAGGTAAAAATAATGCTTTAATAATATGAAATGACCTAGACACATGTCCTACCCTCATTGGATGTGTCATGTCCGACCAAGACAATCCATGGGTAAACTTGGGGACCCCATGGATCCACTTTGGTTGGGAAATGACATAAATAACTTTTTATTTAATGTTAAAGTAAAAATGACACAAACATGAGTTATTTTACTAAAACAATTTTTAAATGGGGTTATACAAGTCAGATTTTTTACTATAAATATTAATTGGAAATATAAAAATATTTCCTACATCATAGTATTTTTATATGATTCTTTGACATTAAATAAATAAATGTATTTATGACATCATAATGATGTAGCGATTACCTCATTAATAAAGGATTTAAATAAAATGGAAAGATAATGTAATATCTAAGACCTAAACATGTCCAAAACCTATTGGATGGGTAGAATTAGAACCCTTATCACCTTATACTTGAATTATATCAATGTGGGACCATTGTAATCAGAAAATCATTTTAAAATAAAGTAAATTATCTTTACATTCCAAGAGTGCCCCTCCTCTCCTCTTAAAAAAGGCCCCCACCTCTACCTATTTTTCCACATTCCCAAAGCCTTTGGCTTGGCCAAACACTTCCCATTTTGTCTCTCCACTTCCCTCTCTTACTCCTTGAAGCCTCAATTTGGGCGGAAGACTTTCCAAGGAAGCCTTTGAGCTCAAACCAAAGGGAGTTACCCGATTTTAAGGTAATGTCTTCTTTTGAGTCCTTTTGTTTTATTTTTCTTATCCAACCCCCTAAACTCTTTTTATTCTTTTCTTTTGTAATAAATCTAGTATCCTCAATATAATAGGATTGTGTTATAATAAGGATTCAATCTACACTTACACACACCTACATCTAATGGTTAATGAACATACTGTTTCCGTGGATGGTGAATTTATGCCTCCCGAAACGATGATTGTTCAACATTATTTTAACACCTTCAAAGGTGGCAATTAAGATGTCACTATATTTATATATGATATATAATATGTTTATGTTTTCCTTAAGTGTCTGTATTTTTTTTGGTCATACCATTATGGTTTCCATTATGGGTAAATGCGATATCTTCATTTAAGGAAGTGCGGACTACCGCCCCCTCAAAGTGATTTGATTCGTTAAATACCATATATGGGACGTATAAAGTATGGAACTATGATATTATATACGATATTATACTGGAATTATAATATACATTTATATCATTATGATTCCATTCTATAAAATATGAAATTAAAATGAAAGTAGCGTTCATACGTACGTATGGCTTACCGTCTCCATGAACGGTGCATTTCATTTCTTACCTCTAAATGATTATGTAATATTTTAATGCATGCATGTACTGGATATATATTACATATATGATATCTACATCATGAATACCATTTTTTATATAATGTATACATGAACAACATGTAATTATAAAGGGCTTATTTTTGACTCAAGTACCAATGATCGTTAAAACGACCGTTATTAACTTAAATAATTACATAGTGTTCATGAAATGGCAATAAGTGATATAAAAGGAATAATGAACATGAAAAAGGTTCTTAAACAAGTAGAAATTAACTCAAGTTTATTATTCATTAGATTAAAGAACGATCGAGTCAAGTCGGACCCGAGGTATGGGACTTCGTCTCAATCTCCTTTCATTGAGGGATATTTTGTTTTATACACATCCTTTTTATATATGGTGTATAAACCCCTTTGACTTTTACCTTTATTCAAAAGGAATATTTTTTATACGAAGCGTTTACTAAACGACAAAAGGGAATGTTTTTGTCGTACGTATGCGGCGACAACGACTTCTCCGCCGTCATGACCGTTATTTGAGTTCCGGCTTCCTCTACAAGCCATACCTTTTTTTAAAAGAAAAATAAATACCATGTTTTACTTTTCTTTTATTTTGGTATTTAAAATGGTTTTCATAATGTTTTTATATCAATGTGTTGTATTGATATCTTGTGATTGAAAGGTGGGAATGTTATGTTTTCTTTATGCATGTTTTATGTGATACGATTATGTTGAGGTTATTGGGAATTATTATGAAGATGGGTGGTTCCGTGATAAACTAAGGGCGGGTGAGCACGATATAACTCTCCAATACATTGGGTAACGTGAAGGAGTGAAACGTTAAGGTTTCTCCGAATAGATTTAGGGAATATACTGTGATGGGTATTCCAAACGTAACCAAGAGGGTTACTCCCTACGTAAGAATGTTATGAATGCCTCAAGTTACCTTTATGTCTTATGATTTCTATGATTTCTTCATGATTTGATGAGGTATGTTAAAGTGCTTATGTTTTATGGGTAAAGTATGATCTCATCCTTATGTATATATGTATCCATGTTTCCTTTCCATATTTTTATATACCTTACTGAGCTTTTTATGCTATTTAATGTTTTTTGTAATGTTTTTCACAGGTCAAGGGAAAGGTACATGATATGATGATAGTGTCAAGGAAGTGTCAAGAAAGAATCCATGTTTATTTTAAATATGGTTCCATTGATGGGAATGAAGAATACTATATTTATGTAACCACTTTGTTTATATGTGGAATGTAATGCAAGTTTTATGATCTAATTCTCTAAAACTCTAAACCCGAAAAGATCCTCAATGTGTAATCTTGTAATAACCCAAGATTAAGTAAGGTTTGAGGCTGGGGCCTTATACCGGGCCTCAGAATCACGCGCTGTAAATTATGAAGGACTCATAATATTTCCATTTAATTAAAAAAGATTACATGGAAAACTCAGGGTGTTTACAGTGTACTACATTGCATATGAATTAATTAAATTATCAGGACATTATTTTCATTAAATACATAGTGTGTGTATTAATTACCTGAACACCACATCATAAGAATTAAATACACTATTTCTTTGTTTACCACCATGTTCTTTAGAAATCACTCCCACTCATTGGGTGATATATAAATAATAGATCATTGACCATGTAGATTCTACAATTTATGTTGAAAAAGGGAATATACTACACTATTTGTAAAATAGACGAATATAATGTAATCTAATAAACTTCATCCAATGGAGATAATCAACAATTGGACTTTTAGAAATACACTATATGTTAACTCTATGGGGTGATTCATGTATCATACATCCCTTCCAGATTAAGTGTGTGTGACTAAATGATATATAAGTTAGGTCGACCAACATAAACTCCAAAACCACTCAATGTATTCCATTGGCTCATTATTCCTAAAAATTTTGAATTTTCATTGATACATGAAGGAGACTATGACAATATATAGATTATGATTAACAATGAATAAGCCAAAAATGAAAATAACAGTAAAATATTTTTAGAAAAAGAAAACAGAAACAATTATAAAATATTAATGCAATCGCATGGATTCTATTTAAATCTTAAAAAGCATAATAAGAACATGACATGTGATGCCCAAAAGTTAATTTGTTAATTTCTTTAGATTTATCCTCAGAACTAAATAGATATGCATTCTTAAAATCCGTTACGACAGGTTCTCACTGGTGATTTATAAATAATTTAGATGGATTAATAATTAACTCATCGTTTAACTATATCTTTATTTTCTAATTATTTAGATGTTCGTTTTGAACCATATTTGTGATAGGGTAATCAAGGTATCATTACCTCTAGAGATGATCCACACATGGGCCAAAAAACTTACAACAACACTGTTTGATTCTCTAGACACTAGTGTTGATGTACCTATGCCTTTTGTGATTCATTATTGATTACGCCTTTAGAATTCCAATGAATCTTATTGGATTCAGTTGATTTTGTCACTGATGGAGATAGTAGAGGAGGGTCACCAATTCTCAAGAGTCCTGAAGTGTTATTGAGAATATCTATAGGTAGGTAGAATTATTCAGGGAGAAAATATGTTGTTCAGATCAAATCACTATTTAGAGAATATAATAGTCAGGTATTTATAAACATAGTGTATGAAAATTATTTTCACGATGTCCAATTAATATTATCTTAATATCTAGTAAAATCCATGTACATGTAGTGATATTAATATTATCATTTACTGGTCAGGAAAATAATTTGCACACTTGTTAAATATTATTACTCGTGAAGAAATCAAAAAAATTAATTTTTTTTTAATTCTCACAAAACCATATAGCAGTCTTCTTATGCTCCCCATTATTTATCAGACCAATTTTGAATGCACTATATTCTAATAATTAAATTTCACTATATTATACACTGATAATAAACAACTTGTGATCAACCAATAACCCTTATTAATTACTATTCCTCTAACCAGAGAATAATATTATAATTTAATTATTATTCTAATAGAAAGTTTTTCTGAGGTTCCTTGATACACTTAGTGTATGACCCTCTAGTACCCTTTATCATTGGAATTAAGATAAAATTCATAAATTCCAACACTAGAATCCAGATATATTCCATGGAAGATATATAGAAAATATTTACTTTAATAGTTACATTTAACCACATATGAATGCTATCTATGTAATATAATCCCTAAAACATTGAATCTATCATCAAACATGTTTCATATCCTATTTCATCAACATATTCATTTTAATATCTTTAATTTAATTTCTATAATTTAACACAATAATAACACTCCGTGTCTATATACTTATTTTTTTCATTCCATTCCATCAATGGGATAGATATATTAACTTCTAATAGAGGGGAAGCCACTCTTTGGTTGTATTAGTTAATGAAATAAAAATGATGAAACCCCTTAAGTATCTAAATTCTCCTTGAACAATCACCATAATGGTTTAGAATATACTTCTAACAAAGTGATTTTTAACACTCATTAATAAAAATCCTAGAGTCAGTGAATCATTACATTTCTTATAGATAAGAATGTTGATTGACACATTAAACATATGGAATTATTTTTGGATAGTTCATTCCCTTAAAATATATCCTTATATATTATCAAGGGATGACACCGTGAGAAGGTGTGTTAGTGAATTATGAGCCTTCTACCCTTGATAAACTATATTGTTTCCCTAAAGCTAATATCTTCCACACTTAACACATATGTTCAATGTATATTATGATTATATATAACTTATATCATAATATTATAGAACATATATGTTTTTTTATGTAATAAAAATCCTTATGTCATTAACAAGTACTCTATCACAAAAAATAAAAATTACGATGTGATATTAAATAATATTCAAATACCATGAATATTCAATATAATCAAGTGTACAAGGGATGTTTTTGTTTGGGAACCACCAATTCCAACATCCTTCACGTTGTATGGAATCTAGGTAAAAATAAATTCTCTTCCACATAATCTATATTATTATCTTTCATTATTGTTTATTCTACAATGATAATAACCTATGTATGTGGTTATATTACAAAAATAATATTGGTTTCTGATTTATAATCGCAATCCATATAATTGACATAATATTGATGTTTTAACAACACTTATGGATTATCTTAATAAGCATTAACAAGTGAAGTTTATAAAATTTTATATTTTCTTCTATTTAACACATGAATAAACTTAATTATTTTGGAGTAACCATTAAAATTTTATTCATCATATTTAAGATCAAGGTTATAAACAGTATGTTCATTATTCATAATAAATACTTTGCGTCGAAAAAACATTGAAGTGACCAAGTTAGGGATTCCATATATACCTCAATTAATAGTAAATTTTCTTTAAAATGATAAATTTTTTTATATTATATTAATTTTTATAAAAATTATGGATAAACATTTCTGATAAATTCAATTTTCAAATTGTATAGGTTGGGAAATATATTGGAAAATTCTAATCCTCCATTCCACTAGTTCATTTTTTGAGGGTTATTGATGGAAATAAATTGTATTTAATTCTTTTAATATTATTAAAAGTTTCAAAATAATTATTTTTAAATTCTCCAACATGAATACTCTATATAGTGACAATGGGATGTTTTTTCTTATTTTGATCTATAGATGAAAACATTAAAAAATGACCATGATGTTGAAATAATAGTAGGAAAATAATCATATGTAAATCTAGTGTAATTATCAATAAAGATATAATGATTGTGTTTTCTTATGATACAAACAGTTTTTTTGTTCAAAAAATCCCATGTAAACTGACTATATTGTTTCATAAATTGAAACATCACCACAATGTTTAATGATAAACGTATGGAACTTTACATATAATTAGGGATTAAAAACATAATAAAATTGATATTCTGTTCTTGAGTACACCTCATAATCTCTTTAATGAATGTTTTATCAGAAATGTGAATAGTGTAGTGTCTAGGTGCACTGTTATAAAGATAAAAATTATCCTCAATTATATGAAGAAAAGGAATGTTATTGAAATTAAGTTCCTCTATTTTAATATAGTAAATACCATCTTACCTATTCATATATAATATGCGAACCCCTTTTGAATTATGGATATCACATCTTTCATTCCAAATGTTCACAATTTAACCCTCATCACATAATTGTAATACATGAATAAGGATTTCCATAATCCCTAAAAAATATTCAAAACTAAAGTCTCACCATGGAATGGTAAATCACATATTGAAAAATTTTTACCATGTTCAGTAATTCCAAATGTGAAATGTAACACCCCGAGCTTCCACGATACGCTTCTCATTCAATAATGCAATAGCTTGCATTGTACGCAACTTCGAGTTCTAAAACACTGCGACTAATCAAAGTAGCCGTTATGAATAGTAATAACCACTTTTTAAAATTATAGAAATTTTATATTTCAAAATGGACTTCATTTTTGTATTCGTAATATCGAAATTATCCTAAGTTTAATTTTTTGTAACTTTCTGAGAACTTCCAATTTTTTTATGAATAGTGATAAATACTTAAAACAACTTTTTCAATCAAAATAATTTAATGTGATAAATTATACTATTTAGTGATTTTAAAGTATAATTAGAATATATTTTTACCATTTTATCCAGTGGTGGTCATTAGAATTAATTTAACATTGAAATTGGACATAAACAATTGTCAATCTTTTGATATAAATTGTTTCTTAAAAACACGCTATTTGTTGTGACAGCGGGGATTAATTATAAAATTAATTAATGCAACTTATATGTTTGGAATTTTTTAAAATAGACATCATTTTTGAATTCGGAATATCAATTATAGCTTAGGGTGAAAATTTGGCATTGTTCTGAAAAACGTCAATTTTGATGAATAGTGAAACCACTAAGTGGTAGTTAAATAACTGATTTTTCGTTTAAATGAAATATTACCACTTCTGTGTTTTGATTTTCAAAAATCTGACATACATGGTTATCATTAATAAGTAAAATGTGGTTCAATGAGATTAAAATAATTTTTTGGTGAATAGTAACTTTTAAGTTCTTAATCGTGATTAGAGGTAAATAGTGTAGTTTAAGGTAAAAATAATGTTTTAATAATATGATATGAGCTTGACACTTGTCCTACTCCTATTGGATGAGTCATGGCCGACCAAGACAACCCATGGGTAAACTTGGGGACCCCATGGAGCAACTTTAGTTAGAAAATGACATAAATACCTTTTATTTAATGTTAAAGTAAAAAATGATACAAACATAAAATATTTTATTAAAACAATTTTTACGTGGGGTTACAAAGTCCAAATTATGATTATAAATATTCATTAGAAAGATAAAAAGATTTCCTACATCATAATATTTTTTTTATAATTTTTAGACATTAAATAAATTAAATTATTTATGACATCATTATTATGCAGCGATGACCTCATTATTTAACGATTTAAATAAAATGAGAAGATAATGCAACATCCAAGGATTACACTTGTCCAAAGCCTATTGGATGAGGAGATTTCGAAACCTTATCACCTTATCCTAGAATTATATAATTGTGGGACCTTTAGAATCTGAAAAGCATTGTGTAATAATGTAACATTTCAATCTTTCCAAAAGAGCCCCTCCTCTCCACTTATAAAAGGCCCCCACCTCTCCCACCTTATTCACACCTTCAATCCATTTGGCTCGGCCAACCTCTGCCCAAATACTCTCCCAACTTCCCCCTATTACTCCTAGAAGCCTCACTTTGGGCAGAACTCTTCCCAAGGAAGCCTTTGTCTCAAATCAAAAAGAGTTACCTGATTTTGACGTAATGTCTTCTCTAATGTTGTTTTGTTTTATTTTTCTTCTCCAACCCCATAAACTCTTTTTATTCATTTCTTTTGTAACAAAACCAGTATACTCAATATACTAGGATGTTTTTATAAGATGGATTCTAGCTACACATACACACACCTACATCTAATGGTTAAAGAACATACAGTTTCTGTGGATGGCGAATTTCTGCCTCACGAAATGATATAACACCTTCAAAGGTGGCCATTAAGATGTCACTATTTTTATATTTGATATATAATATGTTTATGTTTTACTTATTCTTCTGTATTTCTCATTTATCGCATAATTTATGATTTCCATTATGGGTAAAACACGATAATTTCATTTTAGGAAGTGCGGACTACCACCCCCTCAAAGTGATTTGAATCGTTAATGCCATATGTGGGATGTATAAAGGATGGAGTAAATGGTATTATACACTATATTATACTGTAATTATATTATAAATTTATATCATTATGATTCTGTTCCATTAAATACGAAATAGAAATGAAAGTAGCGTTCATGCGTACGTACGGCTTACCGTCTCCATGAACGGTGCATTTCATTTCTTACCTCTAAATGTTACATAATATTATAAATGAATGTATATACTGGATATATATGATATATATGACATCTAAATCATGAATATAATTCTGGAGATAATGGATATTCTACCACATAAACAACTTGTAATTATAAGAAGTTTATTGTTGACTCAAGTACCAAAGATCGACAAAACGACCGTTATTAACTTAAATAATTACATAATGTTCATAACATTGTAATAAGTGATATAGAAAGGATATTGAAATTGAAAATGGTTCTTAATAAGGTATATATTAACTCTAGTTTATTATTCAGGAGGTTAAAGAACGGTTGAGTCAAGTCAGACACGAGGTAAGGGAACTTCTTAACCCAATTTCCATTCTTTGGGTTAATCTCCTACTTTCAAATTATGTCATGATATTATTATGTCTTATTTTGTATTCTTTATGTGTAACTATAGTGAATACACATAGTAGATCTATTTTATTTTAAAAATGATCTTTTTAAGGACTTCGTCTCAATCTCCTTTCTTTGAGAAATATTTGGTTTTATACACAACTTTCTTTTATACGGTGTATAAACCCCATTGAATTTTACGTTTATTCAAAAGGAATATTTTTTTATACGAAGATTTTTACTAAATGACAAAAAGTGAATGTTTTTATTTCCGTACATATGCGGTGACAATGACTTCTCCGCCGCCATGACCATTATTTGAGTTTCGGCTTCCTCTACAAGCCATCTTTTTTTTAATGAAAAATAAATACAAAGTTTTAACTTTCTTTTATTTTGGTAATGAAAATGGTTTTGAAAGAATTTTTATTATATCAATGTGTTGTATTGATATCTTGTGATTGAAATGTGGAAATGTTATGTTTCCTTTATGCATGTTTTATGTGATATGATTATGTTGTGGTTTATGATATGTTTAAAACTATTTATATGAGGAATGCATTGGACTTAATAAGTGACGGGTGGAGCCCGCTATAGCTCCTCGATGCATCGGCAGGTCTCATGAGACAAACTAGTGTCTTGGCACAAGGCCTTGACAAAATCTTATTTGTAGTCTTGGCACGAGGCCTTGGCTATGTGGTTATGATAGACTGGCATTATGCATTATATCATTATGAAAGAGGTTATTGATATTGCATTTGATTATTCGACCAGTAGAATATCCATGTGAATAAGTAAATGGCATTATCTCATTTTACTTTTGCCATATTATGTTGAAGTTCATGTTTAAAAGGCTTTTGTTTTAGTTATACATTGCCTTAAATGTTAATGTTTATTTATGAAAGCTTCCTCTATATTGTTAACCTTACTGAGCATCCGAGCTCACCCCTTTCAATGTTTTAATATTTTCCAGGATGTGAAGAAGTATTTTATGAATGACCTGCAGGGATAGTCCGAAGAGGATAGAATTGTGGACTATGGAGACTATGTTATTGTAGTTTTTCACTTTATGATGTAATGTAACGTTTACGAATGTATCTAGTGTTTACAAGGCTACTAAACTAATCGGTCTTTCGAGACTTGATCTTTTGTGATCATGCCAATGTTACGAAGTAATGCACCGACTCTGGGTAGCTGGGGTCGGGGCGTTACAGTTGGTATCAGAGGTAGTTTAGTACTAACATTGGAAGCTAGATTTAGATAAACTCTGATTAGAGCACATAGACCAAAGACAGACTTTGAGGATAAGTATAGAAGAACTTCCTAAAATTTTGGTATTGTAGAGATTTTGTGAGTTTTCCGAGCAACACATCCCTGTTTGGATACGAGTAGGTAGAGGCGGCTCTGGTACAGTTGTACCTAGGGGTAAAACCCGAAAACACCGCTTTAAGCTAGACTCGAACGGGAACTGGTGCACGACAATGGGCCTTGCTGCACTCTTGGTTACGACACTCCCAGGGGATATGCTTAGGATAATTCTCATTTTCTTTACAAACCACTATGAACGATTATGAGTATATACTTCCCCAAATAAAACCTTTTTATGATTATGGATTATATCCATAAAGAGTTAAATTTATGTCATGTATTTTACAAGTATGGAATTATGTATTTTGATTCATAGTCTAATCTAGTTTATGCCATTGTTTAGAAATGGCGCCTAGTGGAAGGAATGGGAACTGTATCAATGCACGCACTCCATGTAGGGATTTCCCTCCTGCTCAAGATAATTATGGTGGAGCTAGTGATACAATTGGTGCTGATCAGCTTCTCACCGTACTGGGACAACTCACGCAAGTTATGAATAACAACCTTACTCGTATGGAGCACCCTGATCCGCAACGTGAAGGATCAATGCTAGACTGATTCATGAGGCAACAACCACCAACCTTCAATGGGAGTACAAATCCTATAGTAGCTGAGCAATGGATAAATTCCATAGAGAAAATATTCCATGCCTTGGGGAGTAGTGAAAGGGAGAAGGTTGTCATGGTAGTTTACCGCCTCACTGGAGATGCCGATCAGTGGTGGTCGCTGATTCAAAACACAAAGGAAGATGATGAATTAACAAACATGGAATGACAGGAGTTCAAAGAGCTTTTCTTAGAAAAATACTTTCCTCGTGACCATCGAGCATATATAGAAAGGAAATTTCTGAGTCTGAGGCAGAAGGAGGATGAGAATGTCGCAAAGTATGAGGCTAACTTTACAAGGTTAGCGAGGCATGCTACCGATTATATATGTAACCCAAGGAGTAAGATTGATCGTTTCTTTGATGGGTTAAAACCATTTCTCCGTCGATCTTTAGTATCACAATCCTTCTCATCATACGAAGATATTGTCTCGTGTGCTATCAAGACAGAAAAGGAATTCTATAAGTCTTATGACAATAAAGTAAAGCAAGAGAAGAGGATAACGGTGGAACAAGAGACAGATAAAGGGAAAAAGGGAAAGAAGGATTTTCCATTATGTGAAAATTTTGGGAAGAATCACCCTGGTACGTGCCTAAAAGGAATGGGAGTTTGTTATAAGTGTGGAGAAAAGGGTCACCAGGCTCGTGATTGCAAGGGAAAGAAAGAGGCTGTCAAAGTTGAATGCTACAATTGTAGAGAAATGGGTCATTATGCAAATGAATGTCCTAAGAGTCAGGTAAACTTACCTCAGAAAAGGCCAAGGGATCAAGGAAAATCTTATGCTGTTACTACTGTTGAAGAAAAATAATTAATGTATTGGTGCCTTTGGACTCAAGGATTATATTCTGGTTATAATAATAATGTGATATATATAAGGATTGAACTGCAGTACTTGTTGTTTCAATAAGGTTTTAATATTATTAAGGTAATCATATTTTTAGTATGTGACAATAAGAGAAACTTTACATTGTTTGGGGAAATCGGATAAATTGATTTTGGAATTAAGAGACCTTTTAGAGAAAGTTTGGACAGTGGTATTTTGGATAACTATAAAGGTTGGAGTGGATTAAGTTGATCTTTGGATAGTATTGTTTAAGGTTAAAAAATTATGAAGATTATTTTTGGAATATTATAATACTATAGTTTTAGGAAAAGGACAACCTGCAGGGTGGGGCATAACCCATCTCGTCGGAAAAAGCTGCAGGAATCGAACCCACAATCATAGTGCGACAGGCCTTTATTTCCTACCACTAGCCTACAGGAAGTCCCTGGTTAATACAAAATAATTTTACTAATCTAAATGGTATGTGTTAACATTTGGAACCTTATGCAATTAGGATAAGTATAATATTTTTGAGTTCTATTATCTTTTTGAGTGAAAGATGAGTTGAAGGTTGAAACTCTAATTGTCAAGCATAAATATATATATACCTATCTCTTATTCAATGAATAAATTAATTTTTAAACTTTAGTAAAGGGATATTAAAACAAAAAAATGTGTTATCCTAATACCTTATGTCGTGTTGAACTGATGATATTTTAAATCAACATAGATTGAAGACTTTGAGGCCCTCAATTTGACAGTTGATTGTGATTGATGACCTCAATCACTCCCTACAAATATTTACGTTTTTCCTCCAATTATAAGTCTCTAATTGCCACCAATGTTCTCCTAATCGAGATCATAATTGGGTGGTGACTTTTTCATTTCCCTTTCCCTCTTATTAAGGCTAAATTTTATTAATCTTATTTCCGATGTGGGTTTTCCTCAAAGGTATTTTCACTTTTCAACCTTTTACTTTCAAAGAAAAATTTCAAATTGCGAGGACGCAATTTATTGAAGGAGGGGAGAATGTAACACCCCGAGCTTCCACGATACGCTTCTCATTCAATAATGCAATAGCTTTCATTGTACGCAACTTCAAGTTCTAAAACACCGCAACTAATCAAAGTAGCCATTATGAATAGTAATAACCACTTTTTAAAATTATAGAAATTTTTTATTTCAAAATGGACTTCATTTTTGTATTCGTAATATCGAAATTATCCTAAGTTGAATTTTTTGTAACTTTCTGAGAACTTCCAATTTTTTATGAATAGTGAAAAATACATAAAACAAATTTTTTAATCAAAATAATTTAATGTGATAAATTATACTATTTATTGATTTTAAAGTATAATTAGAATATATTTTTACCATTTTATCCAATGGTGGTCATTATAATTAATTTAACATTGAAATTGGACATAAACAATTGCCAATCTTTTGATATAAATTGTTTCTTAAAAACACGCTATTTGTTGTGACAATGGGAATTAATTATAAAATTAATTAATGCAACTTATATGTTTGGAATTTTTTAAAATAGACATCATTTTTGAATTCGGAATATCAATTATAACATAGGGTGAAATTTTGGCATTGTTCTGAAAAACTTCAATTTTTGATGAATAGTGAAACCACTAAGTGGTAGTTAAATAACTGATTTTTCGTTTAAATGAAATATTACCACTTCTGTGTTTTGATTTTCAAAAATCTGACATACATGGTTTCCATTAAGAAGTAAAATGTGGTTCAATGAGATTAAAATAATTTTTTGGTGAATAGTAACTTTTAAGTTCTTAATCGCGATTAGAGGTAATTAGTGTAGTTTAAGGTAAAAATAATGTTTTAATAATATGATATGAGCTTGACACTTGTCCTACTTCTGTTGGATGAGTCATGGCCGACGAAGAAATCCCATGGGTCAACTTGGGGACCCCATGGAGCAACCTTAGTTAGAAAATGACATAAATACATTTTATTTAATGTTAAAGTAAAAAAATGACACAAACATAAAATGTTTTATTAAAACAATTTTTACGTGGGGTTACACAAGCCCAAATTTTGATAATAAATATTCATTAGAAATCTAAAAATATTTCCTAAATCATAGTATTTTTTTTATAATTTTTAGACATTAAATAAATTAAATTATTTATGACATCATTATGATGCAGCGATGACCTCATTATTTAACGATTTAAATAAAATGAGAAGATAATGCAACATCCAAGGCTTACACTTGTCCAAAGCCTATTGGATGAGGAGATTTAGAAATCGTATCACCTTAGCCTCGAATTATATAAGTTTGGGACCTTTAGAATCCGAATAGCATTGTGTAATAATGTAACATTTCAATCTTTCCAAAAGAGCCCCTCCTCTCCACTTATAAAAGGCCCCCACCTCTCCCAACTTATTCACACCTTCAAGCCATTTGGCTCGGCCAAACTCTGCCCAAATACTCTCCCAACTTCCCCCTATTACTCCTAGAAGCCTCACTTTGGGCAGAACTCTTCCCAAGGAAGCCTTTGTCTCAAATCAAAAAGAGTTACCTGATTTTGAGGTAATGTCTTCTCTAATGTTGTTTTGTTTTATTTTTCTTCTCCAACCCCCTAAACTATTTTTATTCATTTCTTTTGTAACAACACCAGTATCCTCAATATACTAGGATGTTTTTATAAGATGGATTCGAGCTACACTTACACACACCTACATCTAATGGTTAAAGAACATACGGTTTCTGTGGATGGCGAATTTCTGCCTCACGAAACGATGATTGTTCAACACTCATATAACACCTTAAATGGTGGCCATTAAGATCTCACTATTTTTATATATGATATATAATATGTTTATGTTTTACTTATGCTTCTGTATTTCTCATTTATGGCATTCTTTATGATTTCCATTATGGGTAAAACACGATAATTTCATTTTAGGAATTGCGGACTACCGCCCCCTCAAAGTGATTTGAATCGTTAATGCCATATGTGGGATGTATAAAGGATGGGGTAAATGGTATTATACACTATATTATACTGTAATTATATTATAAATTTATATCATTATGATTCTGTTCCATTAAATACGAAATAGAAATGAAAGTAGCGTTCATGCGTACGTACGGCTTACCGTCTCCATGAATGGTGCATTTCATTTCTTACCTCTAAATGTTACGTAATATTATAAATGAATGTATATACTGGATATATATGATATATATGACATCTAAATCATGAATATAATTCTGGAGAGAATGGATATTCTACCACATAGACAACTTGTAATTATAAGAAGTTTATTGTTGACTCAAGTACCAAAGATCGACAAAACGACCGTTATTAACTTAAATAATTACATAATGTTCATAACATTGTAATAAGTGATATAAAAAGGATAATGAAATTGAAAATGGTTCTTAATAAGTTATATATTAACTCTAGTTTATTATTCAGGAGGTTAAAGAACAGTTGAGTCAAGTCAGACACGAGGTAAGGGAACTTCTTAACCCAATTTCCATTCTTTGGGTTAATCTCCTACTTTCAAATTATGTCATGATATTATTATGTCTTATTTTGTATTCTTTATGTGTACCTATAGTGAATACACATAATAGATCAATTTTATTTTAAAAATGATCTTTTTAAGGAATTCGTCTCAATCTCCTTTCGTTGAGAAATATTTGGTTTTATACACAACTTTCTTTTATACGGTGTATAAACCCCTTTGACTTTTACGTTTATTCAAAAGGAATATTTTTTTTATACGAAGCGTTTTACTGAACGACAAAAAGGGAATGTTTTTTTTTCCGTACATATGCGGTGACAACGACTTCTCCGCCGCCATGACCATTATTTGAGTTTCGGCTTCCTCTACAAGCCATCTTTTTTTTAATGAAAAATAAATACAAAGTTTTAACTTTCTTTTATTTTGGTATTGAAAATGGTTTTGAAAGCATTTTTATTATATCAATGTGTTGTATTGATATCTTTTGATTGAAATGTGGAAATGTTATGTTTCCTTTATGCATGTTTTATGTGATACGATTATGTTATGGTTTATGATATGTTTAAAACTATTCATATGAGGAATGCATTGGACTTAATAAGTGACGGGTGGAGCCCGCTATAGCTCCTCGATGCATCGGCAGGTCTCATGAGACAAACTAGTGTCTTGGCACAAGGCCTTGACAAAATCTTATTTGTAGTCTTGGAACGAGGCCTTGGTTATGTGGTTATGATAGTCTGACATTATGCATTCCATCATTATGAAAGTGGTTATTGATATTGCATGTGATTATTCGACCAGTAGAATATCCATGTGAATAAGTAAATGGAATTATCTCATTTTACTTTTGCCATCTTATGTTGAAGTTCATTTTTAAAAGGCTTTTGTTTTAGTTATACATTGCCTTAAATGTTAATGTTTATTTATGAAAGCTTCCGCTATATTGTTAACCTTACTGAGCATCCGAGCTCACCCCTTTCAATGTTTTAATATTTTCCAGGATGTGAAGAAGTATTTTATGAATGACCTGCAGGTATAGTCTGAAGAGGATAGAAGTGTGGACTATGGAGACTATGTTATTGTAGTTTTTCACTTTATGATGTAATGTAACGTTTACGAATGTATCTATTGTTTCCAAGGCTACTAAACTAATCGGTCTTTCGAGACTTGATCTTTTGTGATCATGCCAATGTTACGAAGTAATGCACCGACTCTGGGTAGCTGGGGTCGGGGCGTTACATAAAATGTCTAACCTTTATGTTTTGTATGTTATTATAGATGAACATGTAGTATTGTGTTGATAATAACCTCTATCCAGTTACCTGAAAATTTTATCTGATGATTTAAAAAATCATTATGTGTGTGCGTATGGGGGGGGGGGAATTATTGATTTATAATTCTTGTATATTTTTCAATTTGAGTATTCTTTTTTTGTTAGATAAGTTTAAAATTTCATTTAACACATACCGACATTAACACATGATGATCTTCTGATACATAAAAGTCTCCTGATGGTGTATGTGCATACCGCATAATAAAAATAACATACAGATATTTGTTAAAAAAAATTACTACATTTACTAATGTAGTATTTAAAAATGTTGTTACTATGTTTCTTCTTTTATCCCAACTTGGAATATTGTAAGTATACTCTAATTTTTCTTATACAATTTGTTACACCATGGCGGGAAATAACTACTTTTCCCTTATTGTTGTTGTTGTTGTAGTTCTTGTTTTTTTCTCTTTAGTAGAAACAATATTATAGTATGTCCATTATTCTTAATATATTTTCTAAACCAATAATACAAATTTTATATTCTTATATATTCACCCCATTACATCTAACTAATTCCAAATTTAATTATTTAAATTCCCATGAACTTCCTCGTCTTTAAAATTTTGTTGAACCAATCCCAAAACATTCTAAATATTTTCAATAGATTATAATTCAAAAATATATATTTGAAATATAATCATTTATTATGAATGATAATCTATTCCAAAAAAATCCATTAATATCAACTTAAACATCCACTTCATTAAAATAGTTTTAAAATTGCCTAAATGTGATCTGGACGAATATAGTGGTTGGGTGGTGATCATGAATCATTGTTTTAGAGCACAAAGATAACATAAAAACTTATTCTTCATTCCACAAAATATTGAATCATGCTTTTTTGAATCATGATATTTAAAAACATGAGATCTAAACTTACATAAAATCATTATATTTAATATCTTTAGAGTAATAAAATTTTAGAAATGCCACTTTTCTACCAAATTAAAATATCTTATGGAATATACGTAACAAAATTTCATTAGGTTTAAAAAAAATTTCTTTAAACACAAATATTGTTTGATTTTATTACACATAAAAAATTTCATAGAAAACATGGGTAACTAATGTTTCTCATGCATAACATAAATTTCAAAGAACAATGAAAATATTGATTCATGTAGCTAAATTTTATTACATGTGTAAAATCCATTAAAATATTAAAAAATATAATACATGACTCAATAATTTGATATGCCTAACAGAATTTACTATATAACTAAATTTTAATTTTGTACTTGCTCAAATTCCCCTTTGTATAATAGTGAAATTCTTTGTATGAATATCATACCTCATATAATAATGTAAAAAACCATTATAAATTTACCAGATTCAACAAAATATATTTAATTCAAATGATTTTAGATTTCTCCCATGATCCATCAAAATGATTACAACCTTATTCAATCATCAAAAAATTCAGTGACATTACAAAATATTTGAGATTCAATATGATTTATGTATTGAAAACAAAAGACAACATAATAAAAACACTCACTTCGGCCTTCTCAAAAAATTATACATGAAATGGATGAAAAATTATCGAGGGAATTATTAAATATAAAATAGAAAAAACTTCATCTTTGGTGTTAAAAAATATCTTAAATGACCAAATTTATAATTTTTTTAACACAATGGTTTAAGAAAACACTACCTATTGATTTTTCTTCAATAATGGTAAATTAGTAATAGTAAAACATATTAATATTATCATTAAATTATTATCACATAAATATTATCCTACTTGAGTTTACTCAGTGTTAGTTATAATAATAGAAAACAACATACCATAATGTCTGTAAAATAATGAATATTTTTTACCCACTTCATATTTTTTTACTTGATCCTCTTTTATAAAATGACATAACTTGAGAATAAGTCATAGTGGAAATATTTCCTCAATAAATACTTTATCTTCACATAAAATTTATCTAAGATATTTATTAAAGAATAAATTCCTTTTAATTCTTCAAAAAAATTGTTAAAAAATATTATGTTAATTTCTATACATGAAACACTTTATTTATTTATATTATGATAATTATAATACATTTAAATACCATTTTTTGTTAAATTTAAAATTTTAACTTCTCATTTTTTTTTCAAATGATTGATTTTTTTGTGAATTCATTATTACTTGTTGATTAATAGTTCATTACCAATTTTTTTTATTTTGTATAATTATTATTTTTTCAATGTTTATTTTACCCATACACATGTTCATGACACTTCATCATACCATAAATTGAGGATGATTGTACCATTATATATAAATCTTTTTACTTACCTTTATGAATAACACACTCATATACCCTTACACAATATAAAATTTTAAATTAACATTCATTTTTTTCATTTTACTTTTTCATGAACTAAAATTATGTAGATTTCAACTTATACCCTTATACAACATGCATAAATTTAGTTGTACCTTTAAAAATTTCATTTTTTTCTACCTTTAAGAATCATATACCATTAACATTTCCGTAGATATGAAAAAACATTTGGCATCCTAATGAACTTACCAATTTGTATAAATTATCCAAACAATATGAAACTAATGTTCATTACCTTTATACATCCCATGAAACATGACCTTATGTAGAAGAAAAAAATAATATTGATCTATTTTTCATTTTTTTAATATTCTTATTCACTATATGATTATGATAACATTTTATATTGATATTTGTTTCTTTATAAATTCATATTAATCCATTATATTACATGTGAAATGTTCTTGGAATTTTTCCTCAACAATATAAATTTGGAATTCATTAGTTAAAGGATACATTTTTTTAGTTCTCTAAAAAAAGATGTCCAAACCATAATCACCACATCATAGTGGTGGTCGATGTTTCACACAAGAGTTTTCCAAAAGATATATTCAGACTTCTATGATGTAATAGAAGTTATGAGTTTTCATGGATGTCAAAATGGCTTAGATGTTTATGGTACATCATGATTTGAAGTCTTGTTTAGTTTTCATATTACTAGATTATTGGTATTGGACTGGATGCTAATTTTAATATATTTTATGGTTCACTAGAATTAAAATTCAAATTGTTTGGATAGTCAAAGGAAATCATTCACACATAATTATTATGGATCTTTTCAAAACATTTTAATGGATAACACATTTATTATTTGTTTTAACAAATGTTTTGATTTATAGTGTATCAATAGAAATTCATTTCTCACTGATATAAATTATCATTATTATACTTTATAGAATACTGATGAAATTTATTATTGTATGTAGTTGAATATTTTATTGTTTCATTTATTATAATTTATTGTGGGATTTGAAATGGTGAGCAAGATATTTGAGGTCTTCTATATAACTAGGATGCTAATGCATACAGTGAATTAGTTTCTTAATATTTTTATTCACCATTATGTTCTACTATTGAACTTAATATTTTTATTATTAAATTGATTCATTGTTCACATTGAATTTTTGAGGTACCACTTGATTAGCAATGATCTATTGTTCATCATCATCAGGGACAAAAACATATTTTCAAATTACTACAATACAATTTCACTTTTATCCAATTCTTTTTCAATTATTTTTTATTCATTTAGATTGGTAGACATTTAAAGTAAATTATTTCTCATTAGGGTTATGCTACCTTTAAATGATACGAATTGATTATTCTATCCTATTAGAAAGGAATCTCAAAATTTGTTATAGACCCTATCAAAAAATAATTTTTTAGGGGTTTCTCCTTTCTTAAATTCATGGGTGTTTTCTCCTCCCACAAAACCATATTGTTTTTTTTGGATTCTCTAGTGAAATATTTTCAGTTTATGATTTATAATATAATTAATTCAAGGTTCGGTTTTATCCCAACATAAAAGTACGGTTTTAGGCTACTCCCTTATAATAGACATTCTTATATTGTAATGGGTTATTAAACCATTGGATGGAGTGTGAATAGTATACATAGGATCATTTAGATTAGATAAACTATAAAATTCTTTGTGTTTATAAATTTATGTTTTCCATTTAGTTTTATCACTGAAACATTAAAATTTAAAGGGATGATCAGTTTAATCATGTTTATCCAAATAATTATATATTATAATTTAATTAAATTTAATAGATTTTATGTTGGAAAATAAAAACCTTTTTTATTTTCCATTCACTAAGAGGTACAAAAAAATTTCACACACAACAAGATAAATTTATTTTCTACCCTTTTAAAAAATCTCACTGAATAAAAGCTCCATTAAATGGTAACACATTTCAATGGATACCACCCCAAAAATATTATGCCCCTTTCAACCATAGGAAGATACACATAATGAATTGTTTTTTATTTTTTATTTACGTCACCTTTTTCAAAAATAACCTAATAAAAGGTGATTTGGGCGATAAATCACAAAACCTTATCCTTGTGACAAGAGAGATTGAATGCCCTTTTCCTACCACTTATTTTTGAATAGATCATTTTTAAAATTCTTGGTGAATAAAGTATCTATTTTCTACCAAATTGAAATAAATTCCATCATCAAATCAATTTTCTCTATAAGATCATTGATAATGTGATATTTAATATCAATATTCATTAACCTTGTATGTTGAAATGTATTTATTTTTTGGATAAATTTAATGTATTTTTATTATCCCTTCCCGAAAATTAGTGGAAAATTATATTATACATTGATGTCATCCAAATATATTTTTATCTATATAAATACAATAGTTTATAGAGTTTCAACCACATAATCTACCGTAACAATACTCAGTGTCAAAAAATTATGCTTCTATGTGTGTCGAAAATTTCATTTATCAGTAAGAGTGAACAGTCAACCAGATATGTATTTTATCCCATAAAACCTTAGTTCTTATATTCATATATATAACCAAAAAGATTTAACACCTCCCTATTATAAAATTTGAAACCAAAATTGTAACACCCCAAGATTTTATAGTGTGTTATTTATTCAAAATAACACAATAACTTGCACTACACGCAACACCGAGTTCAAGCGCACCATGACTTACCAAACAAGCCGTTCAAAAGTGGTTAGGAATAGTATTAACTAAATTTTATACTTTATATAATCCTTATAATTTTGGAATCCATATTATGAGTTTCTTAGACATAATGTAAGAACAAATTCATTTTCAGTATTGCACTTTTACCAACTTTTAAAAGTGAACCCTTTTTAAATAGAATATTTTAAACTTTTTGACTAAATGGGGAAATCAAAAATTTAAAATGAAACATCCCAATATTCCACGGTATGCTTTCCTATGAATAATACAGTAGCGTGTGTTGTACGCAACTTCGAGTTCTAACACACACCACAACAAATCAAACTAGCCGTTATGAATAGTAATACCTACTTTTTGAAATTATATATATTTTATATTTCAAAATGGTCTTCATTTTTGGATTCGGAGTATCGAATTTATCCTAAGGTGAAATTTTGGTACTTTTCGGATAACTTTAATATATTGATGAATAGTGAAAATTACTAAATTTTAATTAAAAAAAACTTTTTTAATAAAAATAATTAATGGTGATAAATTATCAATTTGAGTGGTTTTAAAGTATAATTAGAATATATTTTTACTATTTTATCCAATGGTTTTCATTATAATTAATTTCACTTCGAAATTGGACCTAAACAATTGTCAATCTTTTGATATATATTGTTTCTTAAAAACAGGCTATTTGTTGTGACAACGAGAATTAATTATAAAATTAATTAATGAAACTTATCTGTTTGGAATTTTTTAAAATAGATATCATTTTTGAATTTGGAATATCAATTATAGCTTATGGTGAAATTTTGGCATTGTTCTGAAAAACATCAATTTTTGATGAATAGTGAAACTACTAAGTGGTAGTTAAAAAACTGAATTTTTCATAAAACATAATTTTACCGCTTCTATGAATGGAATTTCAAAAGTCCTAGAGACATGGTTAATATCAAGAAGTAAAATGTGGTTCAATGAGAAGAAAATAACTTTGGGTGAATAGTAACTTTTTACTTTTATTTAGCACGGTTAAAAATAAATAGGGTAATTAGGGGTAAAAATGATATTAATATTACCTGACACATGTTCTAATTATATTGGACAAGTTTATCTCTACCAAAAACAACCTTAGAAATAAAATATTATCATTTAGGTCCACTTGGATTAGATTAGGACATTCATTATTATTTAATTCAAAGAAGAGTTAAAAGAGTTAAAATCAAAGTTTATTTACTAAAAAAATTTTAATATAGGGTTATACATAATATAAATTCGATTGAAAATATTAATTAGAAATATAAAAATATTTCCTACATAATTATATTTTATTTATAATTTTTAGACATTAAAACATTTAATTTATTTATGACATAATGATGATGCAATAATTACCTAATTAATGAAAAATTGGAATAATTGATATTATAAATACCCAAATAAATATAATTTGAGAATTTTTATGAATTAAACTAATTTTCGAGGTTAATATGACATGTTATAATTGATTAAATTAACTTTTTTCTAAGTAATCATTCTGTTATGAGGTCCACAAAAATCAATTATTGAATAGTGTCAAAATTGACATAAAATAGTTTTTAAAACAAATATTATATTATTAACTGATATTAAATTCTTAAAAATCTAAGGCTTAGCCAAGAGACTTATATCATTATATATTTATCATTAATAGACCACTTTGGGGTCTCTTGGATGTATATAGTATGTTTATTAACTATATAATATAAAAATACAAAGTGACATGGTAAATGCCAAACTAATTAACTAAGAGTTAAAACTAAAAGATAAGGTTAATATAGTAACCCAAACCTGTCTAAACTCTATTGGTTGAATGGTTTTAGACCTATCCCCACCTTTACCTTTTAATAATCAACTTTGGATCCATTATAAACCGAATATTAATTTATTATAAATTAATATTTCTAGCTTTTCCAAAGCTGCCCCTCACCCCTCTTATAAAAGGGAACTCCCCCTTGTAATTACTTCACACCTTCATAGCCTTTTGGATTGGCAAAACTCTGCCAAAATACTCTCCCAACTTCCATCACTACAACCTATAGGCCTTATTTAGATCAGAAAGCCAACCTATGGAGCTCTTTTGATCAAATCAAAAGGAAGAACCCGAAGAAGAGGTAATGTTTTCACCACCCTTTTTCAAATTCATTTCTTCTTCAACTTCTTCTTTCTTTGTTTTTACCATTATTAAATAATGAATCCAGTATCTCCTATATACTGTAAAATTATTATAAATATGGTACAACCATATTCATTATTCTATCCACCCTTTGAATAACATGTCACCATATGTGCGTACGTACGGCTTACCGTCTCCACGTCGTGGTGTAATTGTTATTCAATAAATTATTATTTGGATGGGTATAATAATGATGTGTAATTCATGTAAATAATAAATATAACCTGATAATTATTATGTATATATGATATACCATCCATTTATATATTTTTTTAATATCAAAAGTGATATTGTCGCTCTTGCGTACGTACGGACTACCGTCTCCACGAACGCGATGAGATTCATTCTCTATCGTATCCATTCAAGTATAATTATCATTTGATGATTTAAAAATAATGTTTAAGGACTTCATTTAATTCTGGATATGAATAATATACAACCTATCCATGACAAACATGGCTTACGTAACAAAACATGTAAAAGAAAATGAGTAAGTTAACACCCGAAATGAGGATAATTCTAAGATATTATTAACAAAGAAACTTCAAAAGATCATATATGATATCATATTAATGTATATGATTATTTAATCATTTAATAACAATTATTTCACCATTATACAGGAGTTTAACCTACCCCAACCAAGGAAAAGTACAAGGTAAGGGTTTATTTCACAATCTCGTCATTATCTGAGGTTGTTTATACGTAATAATCTACTGAGATCTCTTTATCATCCACATCCAAGTTTCTATAAAGTGTATTTCAAAACATTCTTACTATTTTACAGAATACGGGTTAATGTAATTTATACCATTGTATTACTTTTTATAAGATGTTTGTAAAGGAATCTTTCCGTTGTTTTCCAAACAAGGTCCCTTTTTAACCTTTTCGACAGAATTAAGGTAAGAATGTTTTTTAACTTATATGGAGGGTGAAGCTATTTCCACCGTTATAAAATTTTCAAAGCTTCCCTTACCAGATTATAAATATATTTTCAATGTAAATGTTTTATTTTATAATTATGTTACTTTTAAATTATTTCAAAATGAATATTTTAAGAATTTCTGAAAGGTACTCTTTATCAAAATCAGAATTTTAAAAGTTTTAAAGATTTATCTTTCTAAATCTTTTTAATTAATGTCCATGTTTTCAAATTGATTTTAAGGATTTTTTTATATGGACATGAATGTTTTGAAATGATATTTCTTTTCAAAAGTTTTGAAGTGGTATGGGATACATTGATTCAAAAATCTATTTTAAATTACTTCCTTAATAAATGTGCGACTTTTAAATGATTTAAAAAATGAGATATTTCTCTCAACTAATTTTGATTTCATCTATGTCAACATCCTTTGATGGATTTTACGCTTATTTAATGTTGAATTATTATGATACAAAACTTCTATATTGTATTGAAGGTTTTGTGATATGTTTGACTGTAGATGTGCTATTTTTATACCATTCATGGTTTATGGTGACCGTATTGACATTTTGTATGCTAGTTTTAATACGAATGTTTATGTTATGTTTAAACCTTTTCATATGGGAATTAATTGGACTTAATATATGATGTGTGGAGCCCGCTATAGCTCCTCGATGCATTGATAGGTCTCATGAGACAAACTAGTGTCTTGGCACAAGGCCTTGGAAAAATCTTATTTGTAGTCTTGGCACAAGGCCTTGGCTATGTGGTTACGATAGTCTGGCATTATGAATTCCATCATTATTAAAGTGGTTATTGATATTTCATGATATTATTCGATTATTATAATATCCATGTGAATAGTTAAATGGAATTATTTCAATTTATTTTTTCCATACTATGTTGATGTTCAAGTTTAAAAGGCTTTTGTTTTAAGTTATACATTTCCTTAAATGTTTGTTCTTATTTATCGAAGTTTCCGCTATATAGTTATCCTTACTGGGCATTTGAGCTCACCCCTTTTCTATGTTTTAATTTTACCAGGATGTGAAGAAGTAATTTATGAATGACCTGTAGGGATTGTATGCGGGGATATGAGTGTGGAATATGGAGACCATGTTGTTGTAGTAGTTTTTCACTTTATGATGTAATGTAAAACTTTATTAATATATCCAGTGTTTCCAAGGCTACTAAACCAATCGGTCTTTCGAGATTTTATCTTTCTTGTGATCATGACAATGTTATGTAATAATGCACCGACTCTGGGTAACTGGGGTCGGGGCGTTACAGTTGGTATCAGAGAAAGTTTAGTACAATCCTTGGAATCTAGATTTAGATAAACTCTCATTAGAGCTCATAGATTTAATATGGACTTTTAGGATTAGTATAGAAGAACTTTCTAGAATTTTGGTATTGTAGAGATTTTGTGAGTTTTCCGAGTAATACATCCCTGTCTGGATACAAGAAGGTAGAGGCTGCTCTGGTACAGATGTACCTAGGGGTAAATCCCGAAAACACCGCTTTGAGCTAGACTCGAACGGGAACTGGTGCATGACAACGAGCCTTGCTGGACTCTTGGTTACGACACTCCTGGGGTATATGCTTAGGATAACTTTCATTTTCTTTACAAACCATGATGAAGGGTTTATGTGTATTTACTTCCTCAAAGGAGAAATTTTTATGATTATGGATTATATCCTTAATCTATTTAATTTATGTTATGTGTCTTACAAGTTTTGGATTAGGTATTGTTATTGATAAACTAATCTAGTGTATGTCATTGTTTAGAAATGGCGCCCAGTAGATGGAATGAGAACTCTAGTAATGCACATGATCCAAAGAGAAAGAAGGATCATATCTTTCATGGTCTTAAGCCAGAATGTATATGAGAAATAGTCTCCCATGTATTATCATCATATGAAGAAATAATATCATGTGTTGATAAGATAAGTAAATATTTTACCGAGTCCTATGGCTTTGAAGGGAATCAAGAGAAGAAAAGGATGGAAGAGAGAAAGATGGATAAAGGGAAGAGGGAAAAGAAGAATTTTCCCATATGTAATAACTATGGGAAGAAACACCCTGGAACTTGTCTGAAAGGAATGGGAGTTTGTTATATGTGTGGAGGAAAAGGGCACAAAGTACGTGACTGCAAGGGTAAGAAAATGGTTTCAAATGTACAATGCTTCATTTGCAAGGAGTTTGGACACTACATGAACCTATGTCCCAGTTATAAGACTATGCCACAAATGATGCTATTGGATAATAATCAAGTTATGATACTACCACAGATGAAGATGAATTATTAGAGTTCTTATGTTGATTAGGTCATTTGAGTGTTGTATCAACAATGTACTTGTTATAATAATTATGGAGTATATAAGGATTTCACTACATTACTATTTCATTAAGGACTTGAGATTGTGTGGATCAAAGAAAAGTGACTCAATAGCAGGTTAAATATTTGGAAAATATATGGTTTAGAGAAAGATAAACCGTAATATGGTTCTGATACCGAGGTAGTGATTTTAGAATAATACATGATTGATTTGGATAAATTATGTTGGATATTATTGACTACCTTGAAGTTGATTAATGATTGGTATATTCCATCATTTTTGGGGTTTAAAACATTTTTGGATTGATGAAGTACATCCATCATTCTATATGGAATAAGGGAGCATGAATGTAATCAATAATGATTATGGTAATTCAGGATGTTTTAGTGTTTTAAAAAAATACATGATGAAGGTATTCATATGCTATTACGAGGTAAAAAGGATCTACATTATGTTTACCTTCCTTATAAATGTTGGACTGTGAGTTTGGACAGAAGTATTTTGGATAAATTCTAGTTTGAGATTAATTTTGGATTGCCATAAAAGGACAACCCAGATTTCGGGCGGCAACCCGTCGCAACCGGCAAGGCCGCGAGACTTAAACCCGCAACCAAAGGGTGACAAGGGTGTATCACCTACCACTTGCCCACGAGATGTCCTGGATTAAATAATGTAGTTTTTTTAAAAGATCTGGTAGATTAATTATAAATTCGTTTATTTTGGAACCCTATACGAATAGTATAAATAGATTTTTTTTACGTTCTATTATTTTTTAGAGTGAAAGACGAGTTTGTGGTAGAAATTTATTAATGGATAAAACACTAATTATAAAGTAAGTATATCTCCTTATGATCTTATCTAATATCATAAAAAAATTACTCAACATTAAGAAAAGGAATTTAGAACAAAAATGTTGTCCTAGATAGTACCTTAAATCATCACTAATTTATGGCTTTGGGATTGTTGGCCTTTTCATAGCCATGTTCTCTACCACTCTCCATCAGAAAATTGATGGTCAGATTTCTCTTCCATATCCATATTTTCCTACATGGAACCCTAGTATGTGTTATTTTCGGTAATCTTCATACCTTCCACTATTTATTTTAAATAGAGGCCTCATTAATTCATTTTTCGATGTGGGATTTCAACTAATATTTTTTGAAACGTAAAAAATGTGTTATCCTAATACCTTATGTTTTGTTGAATCGATGATATTTTAAATCATCATAGATTGATGAATTAAAGGACCTAAATTTTAAACTTGTTTGTGATTGATGACCTCAATCACTACCTATAAATATTTACATTTTTCCTCCAATTATATGTCTCTAATTCCCACCAATGTTCTCTTAATCGGGATCATAATTTGGTGGTGACCCTTTCATTTATCTTTTACTCATATTAAGACTAAATTTTAGTAACCCAATTTCCGATGTGGGTTTCCCCACAAAGATATTTTCTATTTTGAACCTTTTATTTTCGAAGAACAATTTCAAATTGTGAGGACACAATTTATTGAAGGAGAGGAGAATGTAACACCCCAAGATTTTATAGTGTCTTATTTATTCAAAATAATACAATAACTTGCACTACACGCAACACCGAGTTCAAGCGCACCATGACTTACCAAACAAGCCGTTCAAAAGAGGTTATGAATTGTATTAACTAAATCTTATACTTTATATAGTCCTTATAATTTTAGAATCCATATTATGAGTTTCTTAGACATAATGTAAGAACAAATTAATTTTCAGTGTTGCACTTTTACCAACTTTTAATAGTGAGCCCTTTTTAAATAGAATATTTTAAAATTTTTGACTAAATGGGGACATCAAAAATTTAAAATGAAATATCCCAACCTTCCACGGTATGCTTTCCTTTGAATAATACAGTAGCATGTGTTGTACGCAACTTCGAGTTCTAACACACACCACAACAAATCAAACTAGCCATTATGAATAGTAATACCTACATTTTGAAATTATATATATTTTATATTTCAAAATGGAATTCATTTTTGGATTCAGAGTATCAAATTTAGCCTAAGGTGAAATTTTGGTACTTTTCAGATAACTTTAATATATTGTTGAATAGTGAAAGTTACTAAATTTTAGTTAAAAACAACTTTTTTAATCAAAATAATTAATGGTGATAAATTATTAATTTGAGAGGTTTTAAAGTATAATTAGAATATATTTTTACCATTTTATCCAATGGTGTTCATTATAATTAATTTACTTCGAAATTGGACCTAAACAATTGTCAATCTTTTGATATATATTGTTTCTTAAATACACGCTATTTGTTGTGACAGCGGGAATTAATTATAAAATTAATTGATGAAACTTATATGTTTGGAATTTTGTAAAATAGATATCATTTTTGAATTTGGGATATCAATTATAGCTTACGGTGAAATTTTGGCATTGTTCTGAAAAACTTCAATTTTTGATGAATAGTGAAACTACTAAGTGGTAGTTAAAAAAAACTGAATTTTTCATAAAAATTAATTTTACTGCTTCTATGAATGGAATTTCGAAAATCCGAGAGACACAGTAAATATAAAGAAGTAAAATGTGGTACAATTAGATGAAAATAATTTTTGGTGAATAGTAACATTTACTTTTATTTAGCACGGTTAAAAGTAAATAGGGTAATTATGGGTAAAAATGATATTAATATTACACTGAAACATGTCCTAATTCTATTGTACAGGTTTATCTCGATCAAAAATAACCTTAGGAATAAAATATTATCATTTAGGTCCACTTGGATTAGATTAGGACATTCATTATTATTTAATTCAAAGAAGAGTTAAAAGAGTTAAAATCAATGTTTATTTACTAAACAATTTTTAATATAGGGTTATACATAATATAAATTTGATTGTATATATTCACTAGAAAGATAAAAATATTTCCTACGTAATTATATTTTATTGATAATTTTTAGACATTAAAACAGTTAATTTATTTAGGACATAATGATGATGCAATAATTACCTAATTAATGAAAAATTGAAATAATTGATATTATAAATACCCAAATAAATATAATTTGAGACTTTATACGAAATAAACTAATTTTATAGGTTAATATGACATGTTAGGATTTATTTAATTAATTTTTGTCGAAGTAATAATTCTGTTATGAGTTTCAAAAAAATAAATTATTGAATAGTGTCAAAATTGACATAAAAGAGTTTTTAAAACAAATATTATATTATTAATTGATATTAAATTCTTAAAAAATATAAGGATCAGCCAAGAGACATATATCATGATAGGTGTATCATTAATGGACCATTTGGGGGTCTCTAGGATGTATATAGTATGTTTATTAACTATATATTATAAAAATACAAAGTGACATGGTAAATGTAAACCTAATTAACTAAGTGTTAAAACTAAAAGATAATCTTAATATAGTAACCCAAACCTGTCTAAATTCTATTGGTTGAATGGTTTTCGACCTATCCCCACCTTTACATTTGAATAATCAACTTTGGAGCCATTAGAAACCGAATATGAATTTATTATAAATTAATATTTCTAGCTTTTCCAAAGGTGCCCCTCACCCTTTTATAAAATGGCACTCCCCCTTCTCATTACTTCACACCTTCATAGCCTTTTGGTACTGCGAAACTCTGCCCAAATACTCTCCCAACTTCCCTCACTACAACCTAGAGGCCTTATTTTGATCAGAAAGCCAACCTATGGAGCCCTATTGATCAAATCAAAAGGAATAATTCGAAGAAGAGGTAATGTTTTCACCACCCTTTTTCAAATTTAGTTCTTCTTCAACTTCTTCTTTCATTGTTTTTCCCATTATAAAATAATGAATCCAGTATCTACTATATACTGTAAAATTATTATAAATATGGTACAACAATATTCAATATTCTATCCACCCTTTGAATAACATGTCACCATACGTGCGTACGTACGGCTTACCGTCTCCACGTCGTGGTGTAATTGTTATTCAATAAATTATTATTTGGACGAGTATAATAATGATGTGTAATTCATGTAAATAATAAATATAACCTGATAATTATTCTGTATATATGATATACCATCCATTTATATATTATTTTAATATCAAAATTGATATTGTCGCTCGTGCATACATACGGACTACCGTCTCCACGAACACGATGAGATTCATTCTCTATCGTATCCATTCAAGTATAATTATCATTTGATGATTTAAAAATAATGTGTAAGGAATTGAAATCATTCTGGATATGAATAATATACAACCTATCCATGAAAAACATGGCTTACGTAACAAAACAAATAAAATAAAACGAGTAAGTTAACACCCGAAACGACGATAATTCTAAGATATTATTAACAATGCAATGATAAAAGTTCATATATGATATCATATTAATGTATATGAATATTTAATCCTTTAATAACAATTATTTCACCATTATATAGGAGGTTAACCTACCCCAACCAAGGAAAAGTACAAGGTAAGGGTTTATTTCACAATCTCTTCATTATCTGAGGTTGTTTATATGTAATAATCTACTAGGATATCTTTATCATCCACATCCAAGTTTCTTGAAAGTGTATTTCAAACAATTCTTACTATTTTACAGAATATAGGTTAATTTCATTTATACCCTTGTTTTACTTTTTATAAGATGGTTATATAGGAATCTTTCCATCGTTTTCCAAACAAGGTCCCTTTTTAACCTTTTCGACAGAATTAAGGTAAGAATCTTTTTTTAACTTATATGGCGGGTGTGGCTATTTTCCACCGTTATAAAATTTTCAATGCTTCCCTTACAAGATTATAAGGATATTTTCAAAGTAAATGTTTTATTTTATAATTATGTGACTTTTAAATGATTTCAAAATTAATATTTTTAGAGTTTCTGAAAGGTACTCTTTATCAAAATCAGAATTTTAAATGTTTTAAAGATTTATCTGTCTAAATCTTTTTAATTAATGTCCATGTTTTCAAAATGGTTTTAAGGATTTATTTATGTAGACATGAATGTTTTGAAATGATATTTCTTTTCAAAAGTTTCGAAGTGGCATGGGATACTTTGATTCAAAAATCTCTTTTAAATTACTTCCTTAATAAATGTGTGACTTTTAAATGATTTAAAAAAAAGATATATTTCTCTCAACTAATTTTGATTTCATCTATGTCAACATCCTTTGATGGATTTTACGCTTATTTGATTTTGATTTATTATGATTGAAAACTTCTATATTGTATTGAAGGTTTTGTGATATGTTTTATTGTGGATGTGCTATTTTAATACCATTCATGGTTTATGGTGAAAGTATTAACATTTCGTATGCTAGTTTTAATACGAATGTTTATGTTATGTTTAAACCTTTTCATATGGGAATGAATTTGAATTAATATGTGACGGGTGGAGGCCACTATAGCTCCTCAATGAATCGGTAGGTCTCATGAGACAAACTATTGTCTTGGCACAAGGCCTTGGAAAAATCTTATTTGTAGTCTTGGCACAAGGTCTTGGCTATGTGGTTATGATAGTCTGGCATTATGAATTCCATCATTATTAAAGTGGTTATTGATATTGCATGTGATTATTCTATTAGTATAATGTCCATGTGAATAAGTAAATGGAATTATTTCATTTTATTTTTTCCATACTATGTTGAAGTTCAAGTTTAAAAGGCTTTTGTTTTAAGTTATACATTTCCTTAAATGTTTATTCTTATTTATGAAGGTTTCCGCTATATTGTTATCCTTACTGGTCATTTGATCTCACCCCTTTTCTATGTTTTATTTTTCTCAGGATATGAAGAAGTAATTTATGAATGACCTGCAGGGATTGTATGTGGGGATATGAGTGTAGAATATAGAGACCATGTTGTTGTAGTAGTTTTTCACTTTATGATGTAATGTAAAACATTATGAATATATCTAGTGTTTCCAAGGCTACTAAAGAAATCGGTCTTTCGAGATTTGATCTTTCTTGTGATCTTGCCAATGTTATATAATAATGCACCGACTCTGGGTAACTGGGGTCAGGGCATTACAGTTGGTATCAGAGGAAGTTTAGTACAAACCTTGGAAGCAAGATTTAGATAAACTCTGATTAGAGCACATAGATTTAAGATGGAATTTGAGGATTTGTATAGAAGAAATTCCTAGAATTTTGGTATTGTAGAGATTTTGTGAGTTTTCCGAGAAATAAATCCCTGTCTAGATACGAGCAGGTAGAGGCGGCTCTGGAATAGATGTACCTAGGGGTAAAACCAGAAAACACCGCTTTGAGCTAGACTCAAACGGGAACTGGTGCACGACAACGGGCCTTGCTGCACTCTTGGTTATGACACTCCTGGGGGATATGCTTAGGATAATTCTCATTTTCTTTACAAACCATTATGAAGGGTTTATGAGTATTTACTTCCTCAAAGGAGAAATTTTTATGATTATGGATTATATCCTTAAACTATTTAATTTATTTTATGTGTTTTACAAGTTTGGGATTAGGTATTGTTATTCATAAACTAATCTACTGTATGCCATTGTTTAGAAATGGCGCCCAGTAGAAGAAATGAGAACTCCAGTAATGCACATGATCCAAATAGAAAGATGGATCATATCTTTCATGGTCTTAAGCCAGAATTTATAAGAGAAATAGTCTCCCATGTATTATCATCATATGAAGAAATAATATCATGTGTTGATAAGATAAGTAAATATTTTACTGAGTCCTATGCCTTTGAAGGTAATCAAGAGAAGAAAAGGATGGAAGAGAGAAATATGGATAAAGGGAAGAGGGAAAAGAAGAATTTTCCCATATGTGATAACTGTGGGAAGAAACACCCCAAAACTTGTCTGAAAGGAATGGGAGTTTGTTATAAGTGTGGAGGAAAAGGGCACAAAGTACATGACTGCAAGGGTATGAAAATGGTTTCAAATGTACAATGCTTCATTTGCAAGGAGTTTGGACACTAGACGATCCTATGTCCCAGTCATCAGACTATGCCAAAAATGATTCTATTGGATAATAATAAAGTTATGATACTACTACAGATGAAGAGGAATGATTAGAGTTCTTATGTTGATTAGGTCATTTGAGTGTTGTATCAACAATGTAATTGTTATAATAATTATGTAGTATATAAGGATTGTACTGTAGTACTATTTCATTAAGGACTTGAGATTGTGTGGAACAAATAAAATTGACTCAATTGCAGGTTAAATTTTTGGAAAATATATGTTTGAGAGAAAGATAAACCATATTATGGTTCTGATGCCGAGGTAGTGATTTTAGAATAACACATGATTGATTTGGATAAATTATATTGGATATTATTGACTACCTTGAAGCTGATTATGATTTGTATATTCCATCATTGTTGGGGTTTAAAACATTTTTGGATTGATGAAGTATATCCAGCATTCTATATGGAATAAGGGAGCATGAATGTAATCAATAAGGATTATGGTAATTCCGGATGTTTCAGTGTTTGAAAAGAATACATGATGAAGGTATTCATATGATATTACGGGGTAAAAAGGATCTACATTATGTTTACCTTCCTTACAAATGTTGGGCTGTGAGTTTGGACAGATGTATTTTGGATAAATTCTAGTTTGAGATTAATTTTGGATTTCCATAAAAGGACAACCAAGAGGTCGGGCGACAACCCGTCGTGACCGGCAAGGCCGCGAGACTTGAACCCGGAACCAAAGGGTGACAAGGGTGAATCACCTACCACTGGCCCACGAGATGTCCTGGATTAAATAATGTAGTTTTTTTAAAAGATCTGGTAGATGAATTATAAATTCATTTATTTTGGAACCCTGTACGAATAGTATAAATAGAATTTTTTTTACGTTCTATTATCTTTTAGAGTTAAAGATGAGTTTGTGGTAGAAATTTATTAATGGATAAAACTCTAATTATAAAGTAAGTATATCTCCTAATGATCTTAGACAATCTCATAAATAAATTCCTCAACATTAAGAAAAGGAACTTAGAATAAAAATGTTGTCCTAGATGTTTCCTTAAATCATCACTAATTTATGGCTTTGGGATTGTTGGCCTTTTCATAGCCATGTTCTCTACCACTCTCCATCAGATAATTGATGGTTAGATTTCTCTTACATATCCATATTTTCCTACATGGAACCCAAGTATCTATTATTTTCGGTAATCTTCATACTTTCCACTCTTTATTTTAAATAGAGGCCTCGTTAATTCATTTTTCAATGTGGGATTTCAACTAAGATATTTTGAAACGTCAAAAATGTGTTATCCTAATACCTTATGTTTTGTTGAATCGATGGTATTTTAAATCATCATAGATTGATGAATTAAAGGACCTCAATTTTAAACATGTTTGTGATTGATGACCTCAATCACTACCTATAAATATTTATGTTTTTCCTCCAATTATATGTCTCTAATTGCCACCAATGTTCTCCTAATCGAGATCATAATTTGGTGGTGACCCTTTAATTTCTCTTTTCCTCATATAAAGACTAAATTTTAGTAACCCAATTTCCGATGTGGGTTTTCCCACAAAGATATTTTCTATTTTCAACCTTTTATTTTCTAAAAACAATTTCAAATTGTGAGGACGCAATTTATTGAAGGAGGGGAGAATGTAACACCCCAAGATTTTATAGTGTGTTATTTATTCAAAATAATACAATAACTTGAACTACACGCATCACCGAGTTCAAGCGCACCATGACTTACCAAACAAGCCGTTCAAAAGAGGTTATGAATAGTATTAACTAAATTTTATACTTTATATAATCCTTATAATTTTAGAATCCATATTATGAGTTTCTTAGACATAATGTAAGAACAAATTCATTTTCAGTATTACACTTTTACCAACTTTTAATAGTGAACCCTTTTTAAATAGAATAATTTAAACTTTTTGACTAAATGGGGACATCAAAAATTTAAAATGAAACATCCCAAGCTTCCACAGTACGCTTTCCTTTGAATAATACAGTAGCATGTGTTGTACGGAACTTCGAGTTCTAACATACACCACAACCAATCAAACTAGCCGTTATGAATAGTAATACCTACTTTTTGAAATTATATATATTTTATATTTCAAAATGGACTTCATTTTTTCATTTAGAGTATCGAATTTAGCCTAAGGTAAAAGTTTGGTACTTTTCGGATAACTTTAATATTTTGATGAATATTGAAAATTACTAAATTTTAATTAAAAACAACTTTTTTAATCAAAATAATTAATGGTGATAAATTATGAAATTGAGTGGTTTTAAAGTATAATTAGAATATATTTTTACATTTTTTCCAATGGTGTCCATTATTATTAATTTCACTTCGAAACTGGACCTAAACAATTGTCAATCTTTTGATATATATTGTTTCTTAAAAACACACTATTTGTTGTGACATCGGGAATTAAATATAAAATTAATTAATGCAAATTATATGTTTGAAATTTTTTAAAATAGATATCATTTTTGAATTTGGAATATCAATTATATCTTACGGTGAAATTTTGGCATTGTTCTGAAAAACTTCAATTTTTGATGAATAGTGAAACTACTAAGTGGTAGTTAAAAAAACTGATTTTTTCATAAAACTTAATTTTACCGCTTCTGTGAATGTAATTTCAAAAATCTGAGAAACACGATTAATATCAATATGTAAAATGTGGTTCAATGAGAAGAAAATAATTTTTGGTGAATAGTAACTTTTTACTTTTATTTAGCACGGTTAAAAGTAAATAGTGTAATTAAGGGTAAAAATGACATTAATATTACCCTGACACATGTCCTAATTCTATTGGACAAGTTTATCTCGACCAAAAACAACCTTATGAATAAAATATTATCATTTAGATTAAGACATTCATTATTATTTAATTTAAAGAAGAGTTAAAAGAGTTAAAATCAAAGTTTACTTACTAACAAAATTTTAATATAGGGTTATACATAATATAAATTAGATTGTAAATATTCATTAAAAATATAAAGATATTTAATATATAATGATATTTTATTTATAATTTTTATACATTAAAACATTTAATTTATTTATGACATAATGATGATGCAGTAATAACCTAATTAATGAAAAATTGGAATAATTGATATTATAAATACCCAAATAAATATAATTTGAGACTTATTATGAATTAAAATAATTTTCTAGGTTAATATGACATGTTAGGATTGATTTAATTAACTTTTGTCGAAGTAATCATTCTGTTATGAGTTTCAAAAAAATCAACTATTGAATAGTGTCAAAATTGACCTAAAAGAGTTTTTAAAAACAATATTATATTATTAATTGATATTAAATTATTAAAAATCTAAGGTTCAGCCAAGAGACTTATATCATGATAGGTGTATCATTAATGGACCACTTGGGGGTCGCTTGGATGTATATAGTAAGTTTATTAACTATATAATATAAAAATAAAATGTGACATGGAAAATGTCAAACTAATTAACAAAGAGTTAAAACTAAAAGATAAGGTTAATATCGTAACCCAAAACTGTCTAAATTCTATTGGTTGAATGTTTTTCGACCTATCCCCACTTTGAACTTTGAATAATCAACTTTTGAGCCATTTGAAACTGAATATGAATTTATTATAAATTAATATTTCTAGCTTTTCCAAAGGTACCCCTCACCCCTCTTATAAAAGGGAACTCCACTTTCTCATTACTTCACACCTTCATAGCCTTTTGGTTCGGCCAATCTCTGTCCAAATACTCTCCCAAATTCCCTCACTACAACCTAGATGCCTTATTTTGATCAGAAAGCCAACCTAAGGAGCCCTTTTTATCAAATCAAAAGGAAGAACCCGAAGAAGAGGTAACGTTTTCACAACCCTTTTTCAAATTCATTTCTTCTTATACTTATTCATTCTTTGTTTTTCCCATTATAAAATAATGAATCCAGTTTATCCTATATAGTGTAAAATTATTATAAATATGGTACAACCATATTCAGTATTCTATCCACCCTTTGAATAACATGTCACCATACGTGCGTACGTACGGCTTACCGTCTCCACGTCGTGGTGTAATTGTTATTCAATAAATTATTATTTTGATGGGTATAATAATGATGTTTAATTCATGTAAATAATAAATATAACATGATAATTATTCTGTATATATGATATACCATCCATATATATATTATTTTAATATCAAAAGTGATATTGTCGCTCGTGCGTACGTATGGACTACCGTCTCCACGAACGCGATGAGATTCATTCTCTATCGTATCCATTCAAGTATAATTATCATTTTATGATTTAAAAATAATGATTAAGGCCTTGATATCATTCTGGATATAAATAATATACAACCTATCCATGACAAACATGGCTTATGTATCAAAACATATAAAAGAAAATGAGTAAGTTAACACCCGAAACGATGATAATTCTATGATATTATTAACAAAGCAATGTTAAACGATCATATATGATATCATATTAATGTATATTATTATTCAATCATTTAATAACAATTATTTCACCATTATACATGATTGAAACCTACCCCAACCAAGGAAAAGTACAAGGTAAGGGTTTATTTCACAATCTCTTCATTATCTGAGGTTGTTTATACGTAATAATCTACTGGGATCTCTTTATCATCCACATCCAAGTTCCTTGAAAGTGTATTTCAAAACATTCTTACTATTTTACAGAATATGGGTTAAAGTCATTTATACCCTTGTTTTACTTTTTATAAGATGTTTATAAAGGAATCTTTCTGTCGTTTTCCAAACAAGGTCCATTTTTAACCTTTTCGATAGAATTATTGTAAGAATGTTTTTTTAACTTATACGGCGGGTGCGGCTATTTTCCACCATTATAAAATTTTCACAGCTTCCCTTACAATCTTATAAGGATATTTTCAAAATAAATGTTTTATTTTATAATTATGTGACTTTAAATGATTTCAAAATGAATATTTTAAGAATTTCTGAAAGGTACTCTTTATCAAAATCAGAATTTTAAACGTTTTAAAGATTTATCTTTCTAAATCTTTTTAATTAATATCCATGTTTTCAAAATGATTTTAATGATTTATTTATGTGGAAATGAATGTTTTTAAATCATATTTCTTTTCAAAAGTTTCGAAGTGGTATGGGATAGTTTGATTCAAAAATCTCTTTTAAATTACTTCCTTAATAAATGTGTGACTTTTAAATGATTTAAAAAAAGAGATATTTCTCTCAACTAATTTTGATTTCATCTATGTCAACATCCTTTGATAGATTTTATGCTTATTTGAAGTTTATTTATTATGATACAAAACTCTTATATTGTATTGAAGGTTTTGTGATATGTTTGACTGTAGATGTGATATTTTTATACCATTCATGGTTTATGGTGAATGTATTGACATTTCGTATGCTAGTTTTAATACGAATGTTTATGTTATGTTTAACCCTTTTCATATGGGAATGCATTGGACTTAATATGTGATGGGTAGAGCCCGCTATAGCTCCTCGATGCATTGGTAGGTCTCATGAGACAAACTAGTGTCTTGGCACAAGGCCTTCACAAAATCTTATTTATAGTCTTGGAACAAGGCATTGGCTATGTGGTTATTATAGTCTGGCATTATGCATTCCATCATTATTAAAGTGGTTATTGATATTGCATGTGATTATTTGATTAGTAGAATATCTATGTGAATAAATAAATGGCATTATTTCATTTTATTTTTCCCATACTATGTTGAAGTTCATGTTTAAAAGGCTTTGGATTTAAGTTATACATTTCATTAAATGTTTATTCTTATTTATGAAAGTTTCCGCTATATTTTTATCCTTACTGGGCATTTGAGCTCACCCCTTTTCTATGTTTTATTTTTCCCGGGATGTGAAGATGTAATTTATGAATGACCTGCAGGGATTGTATGTGGGGATATGAGTGTGGAATATGGAGACCATGTTGTTGGAGTAGTTTTTCACTTTATGATGTAATGTAAAACTTTATGAATATATCTAGTGTTTCCAAGGCTACTAAACCAATCAGTCTTTCGATATTTGATCTTTCTTGTGATCATGCCAATGTTATGTAATAATGCACCGACTCTGGGTAACGGGGGTCGGGGCGTTACAAAAATACATTATTCTTTTTTATATACCATAGGATCTAATTTCCAGCAATAAGTTGCGACATTTACTGTTGCACATTGAAATGTGACACAATGGGTGAAACAAAATACTATATCCACACTTATAAGTATAAGGTATACAAAACATCCAATGAGATTTTGAAATTAACCTTGATCCTTTCCATTTCCTTCCTCATATATAGATTTCTTTGTTTCAACATATATAGTTGTATAAACCGATCCAAAATTTTCTATTTTATGTTTTTAGTATGTTTCATATCATAATCATCATTTGAAATTCATAAAACAAGAAATTAACTCATCTCAAAAAGCATGGAAATTTAAAATAACCTCTTATTATAACTAGAGAAATCATCACATAATTCTTCATAATTTCTATGAAAACCGATATCATCCACATAAATAAAAAAAATTACAATAAAACATTTAATGATACCATCATTGATGTTGAGGAAACTACCCACACTTAATTTTTTTGATATTATTTTCTTCAGAATAGGTGTTCAAATGAGAATATCAATCTTTTGTGGTTTGTTACAACCCTTATAAGGACTTATTTGAAATAAATACATGATTTTCATCTTCTCCAAGGAAGAACCCTCCAGGTTTCTCCATATGATCCTCCTCTTCTATCTCACCAGTGATTGAGAAAAAATTGAAATCCATTTAAAATGTATTTTATTTCTGTTGGGTAGTAGTAGAAATATTTTTTTCTATGGTATCAAAAATAGGAAAAAGTACACATCTATTATCAAATTCCACTCCATCAACATGAGAATAACCTTTACACTTAAATCATTATTTATTTATAATCACTTTACCATTTTTATGTAACTTGTTTTAGAATAACTATTTTGTTTTAATGATGTTATTTTATTCAGATTTGGTTACTAAATCCCAAGTATCATTTTTCTCTATCTAATACCATTATTTATTAATAGATGTAAAAAATTAATGATTTTCAAAATATTTATTAATATATCATGGTCAATATTCAAAAATAGAAAGATATGTGATGTTGATCACAAGGATATCAAAGTTCAAGCTCATTTTCATTCATATAAAATGGGGTTTTGGACCTCCACCTATCTTCTTAGCCTTGGATGAGAGGAGTGGTGTTACCCCTTGTTACTTGAGTTTTGTGAATCAATATCATTACACCAAACCTATTTATAATTTCTGCAATTTTTAATAGCTTCATCCCATAGTTGGATGGAAACATATCATTCTTTATCACTTCTGGAATATATGTTTTCATATGTTTCTTCTTACTTCACACTCTCCTATATGTTAAAATCAATATTATCATTGACCTTGTTTGATTCCATATTATATGATCAATATAGAATTTAATTTTATGGATAACCAAGAAATATTCCATCAACTCCACCTATATAAAAATTTACAAATCCTTTCAAACGTTACATTGATAATACAATAGATATGAAATATCATTATATAATACATACGTGGGATTATTTTTGTACTACATATGGTATGGTGTCATGAAATAATTATATCTTTATAGAAAATGGTTTTGAACATAAAATAAAACTCTAATATATAGACTATAAAATTACCAACAAGTATCATTATTTTTCAAATTTTAGGGATCTTTATCTTTTAGGATTCTATACATATATTTTACCACGTTATTTTTTATGTGGAATACCTTTATTTTCAAGGTATGATTAATATATTCTAATAGTCTATTCAATACCATTTTGTGTCCAATTTTTTTCCAATGATATTTCAAAACACTTTTTATCCCTTCTATTGAAACTATTAAACATATTAAAGATTTTTTTATATGATTCAAAAACATGATGCGTGTAATGTGAGTGAATTCATAGATAATGAAAAAAATAATTATAACTATTTTTCAATTACATTCTCAATGGTTCACATTTGTCAGAATGAATTTTCTATAATGGATGAAATGTTGTAATCTCTACGTTTTTATGTGAATAATTAGCAGTCTCCCCCCTTTGTCAGGCTTATCATATCCTATCGATTTATCTCCTTATCTTAAAAACATCACAATAACATTATCGTTGGGAGATATTTTTCATATTACTTTATAATATTTTGTGAATACATCTATGACATAGTTGGTTTTATTCATTAAAACCAAGGTTTCATGAATTTTATGCGTCTCAAACCTAAAATGGGGTTCCCATAGTTCAATTTACACTTATCACTATCCTCTGATCTTTAAGAATTTTTACCATAGAACCATTTTTCTAAAACAACATCACCCCCTTTATTGCAAATCTAAAAAAATCAATATATTATATTTCATCCCATAAAAAACAATGAATTATTTGATTCCATATCTTCATTATCAATTATAGATGAACTAACTCCATTTATTATGAGTGACCCGTCATTACCAAATATTACTAAAACATTTTTGAAGTATTTAAATAAATTAACAGCATTAATTCCCCTTTCATATAGGAAGAGAATACACAATCCAATATCCATGGAAATTTTTCATTTGAATCTTTAACTTGGAATCATACAATAAAATATTGTTAAATTTTTATCTTATTTTTCACAAGGGTCGTATTAGTATTGTTTTATTTATTTATTTAGGGTAGTATCATGGTGAGGAAAAATTGATTCCTATATTTATAAAATATTTATTCCAATGGTTTAAATATATTCTAAAATTTTAGTCCTTATTTTTAGGATTGATTTTAGATATATTTTCATTGGGTTGTTTTACTTCCCCTCATGTTCTGCGACCCAAAACTCCTTGATTTATAGATATTTTTATTATTTAACCAACACATTTTTTACGCATTATCAATCCTTTATAATGATAAATGTATCAATTAGAGGAATTATGTTTTTATAATTAGTTTTTAATTTGGAATATGAAACATTATTTATTCTTTATTTTTTCAAATAAAATAAGATTCTGTCTATGAACTAAAATTATTAGGAACAAAAAAACTTGTTTTTCAACATAATGTTTTTATCAGTATATATAGAACCACTAATTTGGGTAGTTTTTTAGTCTAATTATAGGTTCCTATAATTTCTATATTTCTACGATTTAACGTATTTTGAAATAGACTTGTTCATGATAACTTTCTCCCTCTCCACATAATTTATACCTGTATTTTTAGTGTTGTTTCCTTTATTTGGGATATATTTTTGTTTATCACCTAGATCGTATGATTTTTTTTTGAATTTTATCCTAATTTTTGAGTATAGTTATTGATATTTAATAGTAACATGTTAGGATATTTATTATGACTGTCTAATTTATATTTTATAAAATCCATATTCTTTTCATTATATTTTTTCTATTCCTTATTATTGTTTAATTTATTTTTATCATCATCAATCCTCATCAGATTATTAATTTCTTTCAGTAATATGTCCCCTTATTAAAAAAAATTTCATCATTATATAGTTAGTAGGTTGATAATCCATTTTCACCTTCCTATTATGCAGTACATGTTTTGAAAATTGTGATTAAAATTCATTCAACTATCGCTTTAACCTCAAATTCATCAAGAATATTATTATTTACATCCAAAATTACTACTTCATTTACTGGTGAAACCATCACTATCTACTTTAATAATAATTATCTTCTCAATATCGTTACTAGACATCTCAACTTCCTCTCTGCCTTCGACGTCATTACTTAATTCATATTTAGATAATATGTTTATATTTTTATATTTTAATAACAACATACCTTTCCCATTGAGTGTAAAATTTGTCTTTTTTCCTTTTTTCTTAAAGGCCTTCTAGATATTTCATCTTCTTTTTCACTATCTTCTTCTCCCATAAATGTTAGTATGTTTTCTATAATTGTTAGAATTGATCCACACTTAATTTTATAGTGATATTTTCCTTGTATTTTCCTATAATTATTCAATCTGTTTTTAGATAAAAGGCAAATTAGTTCATCAAAATATTCTCTAACTTCACCTATTATTTCAAGACTACTATCCTTACCCTCTACATATTTCTTCTTTTGTTTCTTATTATTTTATGATTTAAATGTAAAATATTTCTTTACGACTACAATTATTCTCTATAAAATTATCCTTCCTCATCTTATAGTCAATATGCATATCATTTAGACCATTAATAATAAATGAATTAGTTTCTTTATCTTCAATTCATTATACTTTTTCCTTAAACCTCTATAGAAATAATTTAAAAATGTTCACAGCCACAACTAAATTTCCAGACATCGTATTAATGCTTAAAATAGTGATTTCTATTTCATTAGTTCTTATAAAATATTCATCTATAATTTCATGATAGTTCATCATCAAATTTTAATATTTTTATCTCAAAATCTACAGATATTCTCAATCCACTATAGTGTTTTCTTCAATATATTTTCAGGTCTATCCCACAATTCTTTAGATATAGTTTACCATTTTATTTTTAAAAACTCATTCTTAAATAAGGGAAAAATATTTTTTTGATCCTAGCAACAATTCTCCAAATTCCTTATATTATATTCTACCATGGATACACCTTCTTTAGGTGGATAAAATCCATATGTTGTATCTTTAAAAACATAAATACATGATGATAAATTATAGGGAAACATACAATCCATCTACATCTGATAATTATTTCCATAAAAGTTTTAATTTTATTTCTATTCACTAAGTGATAGATATCAAAAAAGGAAGGCATATAATTTATTGAATTAACATTGAACAAGAGACATACATCTTAACTTGATCATCTAACCTAGAATGAGTCAATTGAAGGTAACCTAGATCAAATACGAATTTTAAATCCACGCATATTATTAGTGAAATAAATAAGAGTTGGTGGGGTGGTGAATTAGTGATTTCTAATTATTTTATATTTTTCATAATAAAAAACTTTTTTCCCAGTAAAATATTTTTCATCATGTCTATAAACCCAAAGAAACATGAACAATGAGACAAAGAACAAAATAATTTACAAGGTTTACAACTCAAAATGTTTAGCAAATAATTGTAATGATATATAAAAACACAAGATCACACATTACACTATAAAAATATATGGTTAGTATGAATTATAGGATAATTAATAACTTACGATACACTAAATTATATAGACGGTGTATATCAATCCAATATAATAGAAAAAACCTTGAGGGTTTTACAAATAACAAGAAAGATATCTTCTACTTCAGATTTCAGACATGTTTTTCCTATTAAAATTCATACCTATAAACCCGAACCAATACAATTCTACTCCGCCTCTCCTTTGATTCCTTATAGAATATCAATAAAAAGCCTATTATCTTTCTTTCTTCTTCTCTCTCCCTTTGATACAAAAAATGTTGCAATGTATCAATTTTTCTCTAAATTTTATAACACCCATCATCTTTATTTTATATAAATATATATTAACTATATTACACAAATACTGTTTCTTTAATTAATTATAATGTTTTCAAAAACCTTGGAATCTTTAAAATTTAGGTCAAATGATCCTAAAAATTTCTAAAACCTTTTCATAGATTTGAGTTCAGAATATTCCATTTGAAATTCGCTTTAAAAATTCTATTTATATAATTTTATTTGAACATAATCAAATTTTAAACAGAAAATTCCATAAAATCTACATTATAATACTTTTAAAATGGACTCCCAATGTGAATGTAAAATTTAGTGATTCAGTTAGTGTCATCGATCCATATTTCATGAAATGAAGCTTTTAGAAAATCTTCTTCTTCCTTAAACACATGATTCAATCATAATATTAAACATCACGATATTTGGAAACTTGAGATCTCATATTAAAATTAAAATTAACATTTACAACCTATTTAATAATAAAATTTTATAAACACACCAAGTAGGACACCATGGTAGATGAATGGGTTCAGTACGAGATATAATAGGAAAGAAATATAGTTGATGTAGAGGGTACAGTAAAAAAGTAAGTTCAAACCAAAAAATAGTGAAGGTAAGGTTATCTAGGAACAAGGGGATAAACAATGTATGTAGATAAAGTATTCTTATAATACTCACCACTAATAGAAGGAGACTCGACTCAACCAACTATAAGAAGATAGACACATAAAGGATGTGTCATACCCTACATGTCTTCGCCTCTCATGGAAGTAGAGTAAATATATGGTGTTGATACAAAAATGGAATAAATATATTTTCTCAGTCAAAGATGCCAAACAATGAGAGTAAGGGGATATCCATCTCATGGCTCAGCCTTAGAAGAAGATTTTCCAATAGTTCCACCACCAATATAATTTTTTATTATTCCAATTTTAGTAAAAACGTGGGAAACCAAGGTTCATACGAAAATTGTACCGCTACATGCTAAAAGATATTACAAAATTATTAAACACGATACTAAGATTATAAGAATTATAATGTTTATATAATGCCCAGTGAAATATACACTCTTGGGTGTCCGGATCCACACTGTTGAGATCTTCAAGAAGAGTAGTCATTATTTCCATTGTCGGTATGAAGTACAGTGAGTTTATTTTAACTTGTCTGATGCCACAATCCAAGATTCGGTCTTTTTTTATAACCATAACTCTTTCACGTCCTTGGTGTAAACTCGAAACCTTTATTCATGTATTCTTTCTATCTCCTTTTTTGGAGCATTTACCCTGACCTCTTTTTCAAGAATTTCTTCCTTGGAAAGTGTGAATAATCCTTGGACCCCTTTGGTGTTTCCCCTTATCCACTATAAATTTCCATGAATCTCTATTTCCTTTTATCCCATTCTTCCTTCTAGGGAAGTGAAGACCTATCCCTTGAATTCTTTCCAAACTATCCACAGACAATTGGTTGTAACTTTCATCACCTGAATCCTCTTCCTCTTGATCTTGTGTTGGTTCTTGAAAATACAAATCTTCAAAACAGTTTCCCAACTCGACTTATGATCCTTCTTTGGGGGGACTTTGCCTGACCGACACCTTTTCTTTTCCATGTTTGAGACTATTATTCATACCTATTCTCACAATATTCCGATGGGAAGAGGTTTTTAAAGTGATTTTTTTTGGTTCTAGTGGAACCAATACAGTAACCTATCCATGTCTCCCTTGTACCTAAAATGAAACTGGAGTAGGTTCCTCCTATAATGATGTTATGGAAGACTTGACCTCTGCCCTAATTACATCCCAAGTGTCCACTTCCTTTGACTTTGGGAAAGTACTAACTGAGATTTCCAATTCATTAAAGCAAGGATGTCCAAGGATCTATCCCCCATTATCACATGGATCCTTCAACTGGAGGTGCATACCCAGGTCCTGCTTCAAATGATTATAATCATCTTCCACATTTGGATTGTCACTCAGTCTTTTATCCTTGCACAAGGGTGCCAAATGAACTGTTTCCCCTTGATTCTCCAACAGTGCAGCCATATTTGCATTGTCATTGTATTGAAATCCAACAACATCCTCTCCCATATCTGATTGAACATCAACGTCCTTGCTGACTGCCATCGCATCTCCCTTCAATGGGAAGGGAAGTGTATTCTGAAAACTGACTGAAAGGATACAATGGAATTTGGAAGTCTCGTTTCCTATTTGACAACAACCAAAATAGAAAGGGATCCAATCATTATAACATATTGTTTGATACTAGTGAAGCTCTCTCTCGATCTCAATGGTGATAGACTGTAGTGGGCCTTTAAATAGATCAGATTCTTAACATATCCTAGGAGCAAATAGTTGACAAATAGCCTTGGTGTAGAGGGTACAATAAAAAATTATTGTTCAAACCAAAAAATAGTGAAGGTAAGGTTATCCAGGCACAAGGGGATAAACAAGGCATGTAGATAAAGTACTCTTAGAATACTCACCACCAATAGAAGGATACTCGACTCAACCAACTATAAGAAGATGGACACATAAACCATGTGTCATACCCTACATGTCTTCGCCTATCATGGAAGTAGAGTAAATATATGGTGTTGATACAGAAATGGAATTAATATAAATGCTCAGTCAAAGATGCCAAACAATGAGAGTAAGGGGATCTCCATCTCATGGATCAGCCTTAGAAGAATAGTTTCCAATAGTTCCATCACCAATATAATTTTTTATTATGCCAATTTTAGTAAAAAAGTGGGAAACCAAGTTTCATACAACAATTTTACCGCTACATGCTGAAAGATATTACAAAATTATTAAACACGATACTAAGATTATAATAATTATAATGATTATATAATTCCCAATGAAATATAATATCTTGGGTGTCCGGATCCACACTGACGAGCTCTTCAAGGCGAGTAGTCATTATGTCCACTGTCGGTATGAATTACACTGAGTTTATTTTACCTTGGCTGAAGCCATGATCCAAGATTCGGTCTTGTTTGTATAACCATGACTCGTTCACCTCCTTGGCGTAAACTCGAAACCTTTATGCATGTATTATTTCTATCTCCTTTTTTAGAGCATTTACCCTGACCTCTTTTTCAAGAATTGCTTCCTTGGATAGTGTGAATAATCCATGCATCACTTTGGTGTTTCCCCTTATCCACTATACATTTCCATGAATCTCTATTTCTTTTTATCCCATTCGTCCTTCTAGTGCAATGAAGACCTTTCCCTTGAATTCTTTCCAAACTATCCACAGACAATTGGCTGTAACTGTCATCACCTGAATCCTCTTCCTCTTGATCTAGTGTTGGTTCTTGAAAATACAAAACTTCAAAATGGTTTCCCAACTCGACTGCTGATCCTTATTTGGGGGGACTCTGCCTGACCGACGCCTTTTCTTTTCCATGTTTGAGACCATTATTCATACCCATTCTGACAATATTCTGATGGGAAGAGGTTTTTAAAGTGATTTTTTGGGTCTAGTGGAACTAATACAGTAACCTATCCATGTCTCCCTTGTACCTAAAATGAAACTGGAATAGGTTCCTCCTATAATGAAGTTCCAGAAGACTTGACCTATGCCCTGATTACATCCCCAGTGTCCACTTCCTTTGACTTTGGGGGAGTAATAACTGAGATTTCCAATTCATTAAAGCCAGGATGTCCAAGGATCTGTCCCCCATTATCACATGGATCCTTCAACTGGAGGTGGATACCCAGGTCCTGCTTCAAATTATTATAATCATCTTCCACATTTGGATTGTCACTCGGCCTTTTATCCTTGAACAAGGGTTCCAAATGAACTGTTTCCCCTTGACTCTCCAACAATACTGCTATATTTTCATTGACTTTGTATTGAAATCCAACAACATCCTCTCCCATATCCGATTGAAAATCAACGGCCTTGCTGACTGCCATCACATCTCCCTTCAATGGAAAGAGAATTTTATTCTGAAAACTGACTAAAAGGCTTCAATGGAAAGGGAAGTTTATTCTGAAAACTGACTGAAAGGCTACAATGTAATTTGGAAGACTCGTTTCTTATTTGACAACAACCAAAATAGAAATGGATCCAATCATTGTAACATACCATTTGATACTAGTGAAGCTCTCCGTTGATCTCAATAGTGATAGATTCTAGTGGGCCTTTAAATAGATCATCTTCTTCACATATCCTAGGAGAAACTAGTTGAAAAATAGCCTTGATGTAGAGGTTACAGTAAAAATTTATAGTTCAAACCAAAAAATAGTGAAGGTAAGGTTATCCAGGAAAAAGGGGATAAACAAGGTATGTAGATAAAGTACTCTTAGAATACTCACCACCAATAGAAGTTGACTCGACTCAACCAACTATAAGAAGATAGACACATAAAGCATGTGTCGTACCCTACATGTCTTCGTCTCTCATGGAAGTAGAGTAAATATATAGTGTTGATACAGAAATGGAATAAATATATATGCTCAGTCAATGATGCCAAACCATGAGAGTAAGGGGATCTCCGTCTCATGGATTTGCCTTAGAAGAAGAGTTTCCAATAGTTCCACCACCAATATAATTTTCTATTATTCCAATTTTAGTAAAAAAGTGGGAAACCAAGGTTTATACAACAATTGTTCCGCTACATGCTGAAAGATATTACAAAACTATTAAACACGATACTATGATTATAAGAATTAGAATGTTTATATAATTCCCAGTGAAATATACTATGTTGGGTGTCCGGATCCACACTAATGAGCTCTTCAAGGCAAGTAATCATTATGACCACTGTCAGTATGAATTACACTGAGTTTATTGTACCTTGGCTGAAGCCACGATCCAAGATTCGGTCTTGTTTGTATAACCATGACTCTTTCACCTCCTTGGAGTAAAATCGAAACTTTTATTCCTGTATTCTTTCTATCTCCTTTTTTGGAGCATTTACCCTGACCTATTTTTCAAGAATTTCCTCCTTGGCAAGTGTGAATAATCCCTGCATCCCTTTGGTGTTTCCCCTTATCCACTATACATTTCCATGAATCTCTATTTCCTTTTATCCCATTCTTCCTTCTAGGGAAGTGAAGACCTTTCCCTTGAATTCCTTCCAAACTATCCACAGAGAATTGGCTGTAACTTTCATCACATGAATCCTCTTCCTCTTGATCTAGTGTTGGTTCTAGAAAATACAAAACTTCAAAACAGTTTCCCAACGAGACTACTAATCCATTTTTGGGGGGACTCTGCCTGACCGAAGCCTTTGATTTTCCATGTTTGAGACCATTATTCATACCCATTCTCACAATATTCCAGTGGGAAGAGGTTTTTAAAGTGATTTTTTTGGTCTAGTGGAACCAATACAGTAACCTATCCATGTCTCCCTTGTACCTAAAATGAAACTGGAATAGGTTCCTCCTGTAATGAAGTTCCAGAAGACTTGACGTCTGCCCGGATTACATCCCCAGTGTCCACTTCCATTGACTTTCAGGGAGTACTAACTGAGATTTCCAATTCATTAAAGCCAGGATGTCCAAGGATCTGTCCCCCATTATCACAAGGATCCTTCAACTGGAGGTGTATACCCAGGTCCTACTTCAAATGATTATAATCATCTTCCACATGTGGATTGTCACTCGGCCTTTTATCTTTGCACAAGGGTTCCAAATGAACTGTTTCCCCTTGTTTCTCCAACAATGCCGCTATATTTGCTTTGAATTTGTATTGAAATCCAACAACATCCTCTCCCATATCCTATTGAACATCAACGGCCTTGCTGACTGCCATCGCATCTCCCTTCAATGGAAAGGGAAGTGTATTATGAAAACTGACTGAAAGGCTAGAATGGAATTTGGAAGACTCATTTCCTATTTGACAACAACCAAAATAGGAAGGGATCCAATCATTGTAACATACTGTTTGACACTAGTGAAGCTCTCCCTCGATCTCAATGGTGATAGATTCTAGTGGGCCTTTAAATAGATCAGCTTCTTCACATATCCTAGGAGTAACTAGTTGACAAATAGACTTGGTGGAGAGGGTATAGTAAAAAAGTATAGTTCAAACCAAAAAATAGTGATTTTAAGGTTATCCATGCACAAGGGGATAAACAAGGTATTTAGATAAAGTACTCTTAGAATACTCACCACCAATAGAAGGAGACTCGACTCAACCAAATATAAGAAGATAGACACATAAAGAATGTGTCATACCCTACATTTCTTCGCCTCTCATGGAAGTAGAGTAAATATATAGTGTTGATATAGAAATGGAATAAATATCTATGCTCAGTCAAAGATCCCAAACAATGAGAGTTAGGGGATCTCCATCTCATTTCTCATCCTTAGAAGAAGAGTTTCCAATAGTTCCACCACCAATATAATTTTTTATTATGCCAATTTTAGTAAAAAAGTGGGAAACCAAGGTTCATAAAACAAGTTTACCGCTACCCGCTGAAAGGTATTACAAAATTATTAAACACGATACTAAGATTATAAGAATTAGAGTGTTTATATAATTCCTAGTGAAATATACTATCTTGGGTGTCCGGATTCACACTGACGAGCTCTTCAAGGTGAGGAGTCATTATGTCCACTGTCGGTATGAATTACACTGAGTTTATCTTACCTTGGATGAAGCCATGATCCAAGATTCGGTTTGTTTGTATAACCATGACTCTTTCACCTCCTTGGAGTAAACTCGAAACCTTTATTCATGTATTCTTTCTATCTCCTTTTTTGGGGAATTTACCCCGACCTCTTTTTCAAGAATTTCATCCTTGGAAAGTGTGAATAATCCTTGCATCCCTTTGGTGTTTCCCCTTATCCACTATACATTTCCATGAATCTCTATTTCCTTTTATCCCATTTTTCCTTCTAGGGCAGTGAAGACCTTTCCCTTGAATTCTTTCCAAACTATCCACAACTGTCATCACCTCAATCCTCTTACTCTAGATCTAGTGTTGGGTCTTGAAAATACAGAACTTCAAAACGGTTTCCCAACTCGACTACTGATCCTTCTTAGGGGGGACTCTGCCTGACCGACACATTTTCTTTTCCATGTTTGAGACCATTATTCATACCCATTCACACAATATTCCGATAGGAAGAGGTTCTTAAAGTGATTTTTTGGGTCCAGTGGAAGTAATAAAGTAACCTATCCATGTCTCCCTTATACCTAAAATGAAACTGGAATAGGTTCCTCCTGTAATGAAGTTCCAGAACACTTGACCTCTGCCCTTATTACATCCCCAGTGTCAACTTCCTTTGACTTTGGGGGAGTACTAACTGAGATTTCTAATTCATTAAAGCCAGGATGTCCAAGGATCTGTCCCCCATTACCACATGGATCCTTCAACTGGAGGTTATACCCAGTTCCTACTTCAAATGATTATAATCATCTTCCACATTTGGATTGTCACTCGGCCTTTTATCCTTGCACAAGGGTGCCAAATGAACTGTTTCCCCTTGATTCTCCAACAATGAAGCTATATTTGCATTGACTTTGTATTGAAATACAACAACATCCTCTCCCATATCCGATTGAACATCAATGGCCTTGATGACTTCCATCACATCTCCCTTCAATGGAAAGGAAAGTGTATTCTGAAAACTGTTTGAAAGGCTTCAATGGAAAGGGAAGTGTATTCTGAAAACTGACTGAAAGGCTATAATGTAATTTGGAAGACTCGTTTCCTATTTGACAACAACCAAAATAGAAATGGATCCAATCATTGTAACATACCGTTTGATAGTAGTGAAGCTATCCCTTGATCTCAATGGTGATAGATTCTCGTGGGCCTTTAAATAGATCAGCTTCTTCACATATCCTAGGAGCAACTAGTTGACAAATTGCCTTGATGTAGAGGGTATATTAAAAAAGTATAGTTCAAACCAAAAAATAGTGAAGGTAAGGTTATCCAAGAATAAGGGGATAAACAAGGTATGTAGATAAAGTACTCTTAGAATACTCACCACCAATAGAAGGAGACTCAACTCAACCAAATATAAGAAGATAGACACATAAATCATGTGTCGTACCCTACATGTCTTCAACTCTCATGGAAGTAGAGTAAATATATGGTGTTGATACAGAAATGGAATAAATATATATGCTCATTCAAAGATGCCAAACCATGAGAGTAAGGGGATCTCAATCACATGGCTCAGCCTTAGAAGAAGAGTTTCCAATAGTTCCACCACCAATATAATTTTTTATTATGCCAATTTTAGTAAAAAAGTGGGAAACCAAGGTTTATACAACAATTGTACCGCTACATGCTGAAAGATATTACAAAAATGTTAAACACGATACTAATATTATAAGAATTAGAATTTTTATACAATTCCTAGTGAAATATACTATCTTGTGTGTCCGGATCCACACTGATGTGCTCTTCAAGGCGAGTAGTCATTATGTCCATTGTCGGTATGAATTACACTGAGTTTATTTTACCTTGGCTGATGCCACGATCCAAGATTCGGTCTTTTTTGTATAACCATGACTCTTTCACCTCCTTGGCGTAAACTCAAAACCTTTATTCATGTATTCTTTCTATCTCCTTTTTTGGAGCATTTACCCTGACCCCTTTTTCAAGAATTTCTTCCTTGGAAAGTGTGAATAATCCATGCATCCCTTCGGTGTTTCTCCTAATCCACTATACATTTCCATGAATCTCTATTTCCTTTTATCCCATTCTTCCTTCTAGGGCACTGAAGACCTTTCCCTTGAATTCTTTCCAAACTATCCACAGACAATTGGCTCTACCTTTCATCACCTGAATCCTCTTCCTCTTGATCTAGTGATGCTTCTTGAAAATACAAAACTTCAATATGGTTTCCCAACTCGAATAATGATCCTTCTTTGGGGGGACTCTGCCTGACTGACGCCGTTACCTTTCCATGTTTGAGACCATTATTCATACCCATTCTCACAGTATTCCGATGGGAAGAGGTTTTTTAAGTGAATTTTTTTGGGTCTAGTGGAACCAATACAGTAACCTGTCCATGTCTCCCTTGTACCTAAAATGAAATTGGAATAGGTTCCTCCTGTAATGAAGTTCCATAAGACTTGACCTCTGCCCTGATTACATCCCCAGTGTCCACTTCCATTGACTTTGGGGTAGTACTAATTGAGATTTCCAATTCATTAAAGCCAGGATGTCCAAGGATCTATCCCCCATTCTCACATGGATCCTTCAACTGGAGGTGTATACCCAGGTCCTGCTTCAAATGATTATAATCATCTTCCACATTTGGATTGTCACTCGGCCTTTTATCCTTGCACAAGGGTGCCAAATGAACTTTTTCCCCTTGATTCTCCAACAACTCAGATATATTTGCATTAACTTTGTATTGAAATCCAACAACATCCTCTCCCATCTCCGATTGAACATCAACGACCTTGCTGACTTCCATCGCATCTCCCTTCAATGGAAAGGGAAGTGTATTCTGAAAACTGATTGAAAGGCTATAATCGAATTTGGAAGAATCATTTCCTATTTGACAACAACAAAAATAGAAAGGGATCCAATCATTGTAACATACTGTTTGATACTAGTGATGCTCTCCCTTGATCTCAATGGGGATAGATTCTAGTGGGCCTTTAAATAGATCATCTTATTCCCATATCCTAGGAGTAACTAATTCACAAATAGCCTTGGTATAGAGGGTACAATAAAAAAGTATAGTTCAAACAAAAAAATAGTGAAGGTAAGGTTATCCAGGAACAAGGGGATAAACAAGGTATGTAGATAAATTACTCTTAGAATACTCACCGCCAATAGATGGAGACTCGACTCAACCAACTATAAGAAGATAGACACATAAATCATGTGTCATACCCTACATGCCTTCGCCTCTCATGGAAGTAGAGTAAATATATGGTGTTGATACAGAAATGGATAAATATATATATGCTCAGTCAAAGATGCCAAATCATGAGAGTAATGGGATCTCTATCTCATGGATCATCCTTAGAAGAAGAGTTTCCAATAGTTCCACCACCAATATAATTGTTTATTATCCCAATTTTAGTAAAAAATTGGGAAACCAAGGTTCATACAACAATTATACCGCTACATGCTGAAAGATATTACAAAATTATTAAACACGATACTAAGATTATAAGAATTAGAATTTTTATATAATTCCCAGTGAAATATACTATCTTGGGTGTCCAGATCCACACTGATGAGCTCTTCAAGGTGAGTAGTCATTATGTCCACTGTCGATATGAATTACACTGAGTTTATTTTACCTTGGATGAAGCCACGATCCAAGATTCGGTCTTGTTTGTATAACCATGACTCTTTCACCTCCATGGCGTAAACTCGAAAACTTTATTCATGTATTCTTTCTATCTCCTTTTTTGGAGCATTTACCCTGACCTCTTTTTCAAGAATTGCTTCCTTGGCAAGTGTGAATAATCCATACATCCCTTTGGTGTTTCCCCTTATCCACTATACATTTCCATGAATCTCTATTTCCTTTTAGCCCATTCTTCCTTCTAGGGCAGTGAAGACCTTTCCCTTGAATTCTTTCCAAACTATCCACAGACAATTGGCTATAACTTTCATCACCTGAATCCTCTTCCTCTTGATCTAGTGTTGGTTCTTGAAAATAAAAACTTCAAAATGGTTTCCCAACTCGACCGCTGATCCTTCTTTGGGGGGACTCTGCCTGACCGATGCCTTTTCTTTTCCATGTTTGAGACCATTATTCATACCCATTCTCACAATATTCCGATGGGAAGAGGTTTTTAAAGTGATTTTTTTTTTGGGTCTAGTGGAACCAATACAGTAACCTATCCATGTATCCCTTGTACCTAAAATGAAACTAGAATAGGTTCCTCCTGTAATGAAGTTCCAGAAGACTTGACCTCTGCCCTGATTACATCCTCAGTGTCTACTTCCTTTGACTTTGGGGGAGTACTAACTGAGATTTCCAATTAATTAAAGCTAGGATGTCCAAGGATCTGTCCCCCATTATCACATGGATCCTTCAACTGGAGGTGTATACCCAGGTCCTGCTTCAAATGATTATAATCATCTTCCACATTTGGATTGTCACTCTGCGTTTTATCCTTGCACAAGGGTTCCAAATGAACTCTTTCCCCTTGATTCTCCAACAACGTAGCTATATTTGCATTGACTTTGTTTTGAAATCCAACAACATCCTCTCCCATATCCAACTGAACATCAATGGCCTTGCTGACTGCCATCGCATCTCCCATAAATGGAAAGAGAAGTGTATCCTGAAAACTGACTGAAAGGCTACAATGGAAAGGGAAGTGTATTCTGAAAAATGACTGAAAGGCTAAAATGGAATTTGGAAGACTCGTTTCCTATTTGACAACAACCAAAATATAAAGGGATCCAATCATTGTAACATACTGTTTGATACTAGTGAAGCTCTCCCTCGATCTCAATGGTGATAGATTCTAGTGGGCCTTTAAATAGACCAGCTTCTTCACATATCCTTGGAGCAACTAGTTGACAAATAGCCTTGATGTAGAGGGTACAGTAAAAAAGTATAGTTCAAACCAAAAAATAGTGAAGGTAAGGTTATCCAGGAACAAGGGGATAAACAATGTATATAGATAAAGTACTCTTAGAATACTCACCACCAATTGAAGGAGACTCGACTCAACCAATTATAAGAAGATAAACACATAAAGCATCTGTCATACCCTACATGTCTTTGCCTCTCATGGAAGTAGAGTAAATATATGGTGTTGATACAGAAATGGAATAAATATATATGCTCAGTCAAAGATGCCAAACCATGAGAGTAAGGGTATCTTCATCTCATGGCTCAGCCTTAGAAGAAGAGTTTCTAATAGTTCCACCACCAATATAATTTTTTATTATGCTAATTTTAGTAAAATAGTTGGAAACTAAGGTTCATACAATAATTTTACCGCTACATGCTGAAAGATATTACAAAATTATTAAACTGGATACTAAGATTATAAGAATTAGAATGTTTATATAATTCACAGTGAAATATACAATCTTGGGTGTCCGGATCCACACTGATGAGATCTTCAAAGTGAGTAGTCATTATGTCCACTATTGGTATGAATTACACTAAGTTTATTTTACCTTGGCTGAAGCCATGATCCAAGATTCGGTCATGTTTGTATAACCATGACTCTTTCACCTCCTTGGCGTAAACTTGAAAGTTTTATTCATTTATTCTTTCTATCTCCTTTTTTGGAGCATTTACCCTGACATCTTTTTCAAGAATTTCTTCCTTGGAAAGTGTGAATATTCCATGCATCCATTTGGTGTTTTCCGTAATCCACTATACATTTCCATGAATCTCTATTTACATTTATCCCATTCTTCCTTCTAGGGAAGTGAAGACCTTTCCCTTGAATTCTTTCCAAACTATCCACAGACAATTGGCTGTAACTTTCATCACCTGAATCCTCTTCCTCTTGATCTAGTGTTGGTTCATGAAAATACAAAACTTCAAAATGGTTTTCCAACTCGACTGCTGATCCTTATTTGGGGGGACTCTTCCTGACCGATTCCTTTTCTTTTCCATGTTTGAGACCATTATTCATACCCATTATCACAATATTCCGATGGGAAGAGGTTTTTAAAGTGAATTTTTTTGGGTCTAGTGAAACCAATACATTAACCTATCCATGTATCCCTTGTACCTAAAATGAAACTAGAATAGGTTCCTCCTGTAATGAAGTTCCAGAAGACTTGACCTCTGCCCTGATTACATCCCTAGTGTCCACTTCCTTTGACTTTGGGGGAGTACTAACTGAGATTTCCAATTCATTAAAGCCAGGATGTCCAAGGATCTGTCCTCCATTATCACATGGATCCGTCAACTGGAGGTGTATACCCAGGTCCTGCTTCAAATTATTATAATCATCTTCTAGATTTGTATTGTCACTCGGCCTTTTATCTTTGCACAAGGGTGCCAAATGAACTTTTTCCCCTTGATTCTCCAACAACGCAGCTATATTTGCATTGACTTTGTATTGAAATCCAACAACGTCCTTTCCCATCTCCGATTGAACATCAACGACCTTGCTGACTTCTATCTCGTCTCCCTTCAATGGAAAGGGAAGTGTATTCTGAAAACTGACTGAAAGGCTACAATGGAATTTTGAAGAATTGTTTCCTATTTGACAACAACCAAAAAAAAGGGATCCAATCATTGTAACATAACGTTTGATACTAGTGAAGCTCTCCCTCGATCTCAATGGTGATATATTCTAGTGGGCCTTTAAATAGATCATCTTCTTCACATATCCTAGGGGCAACTAGTTGACAAATAGCCTTGGTGTGAGCATTCAAACAGATGTAGAAACCTAGAATATTACCAATCAACCTAAGGATGGCCTCATTCTGGAATAGTACATATAGTCCCGGTAGAGTTATAAAGAGTGATGTGGTCGGAGGGTCACACTTTAGATGGAAATCTAAGGTACACTAGAATAGAGAAAACCTAGCTCCCATTATATAGCATGGAGAAAAGGCCCAATCATAAATCATGTCCTCATCATTTGAGAAACGGACCTAAATGTGTCTCTCATCTAAAAGGCCAAAAATCATGCGATCCTATAACTTCCATGACGAAAATACAAACCAGTCGAAAACATCAACATATGGGAGAATCTTTCCGAATTGGGAAACCATAGTGAGATCCAGTAGAGTGGAAGCTTCTGTGAACTCCATAGGAGAGATAGGTAGTGAGAGCACACCATTTGTGAAGGCTTTCACATTGGGGTACAGACTCTAGGTAAAGGCCCATGCATTAGTACAACATGAGGGTTATAATCTGATGGAGTTGAGGATCCAATGATGAGCTCACCTAGATGGTACCCATCTAAAGATGTCGATAACCCACTAACCAACCTAGATAGAGGGAACCACATGGTAGATGCCAAGGAGAAACTGCCCAATCATGTTAGAGGGTACTACTTGGAACATTTCAAGGACCAACATTCTAGCTGAGATATAGGATATCACTTAGAAGTAGTCCCTGGTGATCCATCCTTATCAATTCCATCGTTGAGTATCAGTTTAGTAAGCTCCATTACTGGGAACAAATAACATCATATTTCAAAATCCACAACTAATGGAACCAACTCGTTCTAAATGAAAAAACGCTCAAGATAGGCTACTCACAAGACAAAATCTGAATTCATATGAAGAAGATATGGATAGTAGATTTTTTTTCAAAAGATATCAAGTGGTACACATAATGTGAGAGGACCCACATGGCATGTGATCTCACTGAAAATCTTGGCTGTGTCACAAGACATTATGTGGATCTATCTCATGTAGTAGTATTTTGTTGTTAGAGTACATGGCGTTTCCATGCTAACTAGGATCGAACAATGTTCTACTAGCTAGGTCTATGTACTTGGACACTGTGTTAGTGTAATATATACACAGCGGTCCACCGTACATGGGTTGTTTACCATGTTATCTAGCCATGTTCTTGAGCACAAGGCTAACCCATACGGAGAAGGTGGTACACATCATGTTGGGGAAGTATGCATTATTCCATACTTAATGGTTTCAAAAAACCCAGTTGTTGCTGAGTGGTGTGCTCATCACACAACACAGGGTGTTGTCGGGGGTTTCCCATGAATTATATATACAGATTACATGACACTAATCATGAAATTTTGATTCATATTCGGTGGAAATATCATCCTTGAATGGTGGATGTAGCAGAAGAATTCAGATTGCGGCCATCATTCACTGGGAAATGACTCAGGTTGTCATTGAGGGTTTCTTCATTTCTTCCCCTCACCGACACACCTCCATTAATTAGTTATTGATTGAAAATAACCAAATTGGTCAACATCACCTTGAAAATATCCTAGATACATTCTTGTTTTTTCAAAATCATCATGTTTTGTCTGTATGTCATGAATATAGTTTTCTGATCGATCGTGGTACCTCCCAGCCACATTCAACTAGGATCATGGGGATCCAACTGATGAAGAACTCAATGTAGATTTTCGAGAAAGGAAACAAACCAAAATTTTAGGGATCAACGACAAAATTTCATCACAGGTCGACCAAGAATGGGGAATCCTAGGTTTTATGGATAATTAAAAAAATATGGATTTCACTAAATGGACACATGGAAAGTGTTAAACATGACATAGATCGAATAACAAAGAATGTGCAACTCAATCAGTTTATCGAAGGCATGACAACAGTAATTAATGAGTCCTACATTTATTTTTCATTGGTTTTAAAGAAGAAAGAATCCATTAATAATCTTAGAGGGGCTTCTATGTCCATCGCATCCTGATCTGTTTCGATCTTGCGTTTCATCGTCATCTGAGGTTATCCGCTGGAGGAAGGATGATGAGCGAGCATCCTCAGATTTCATGAATTTTAGGCTAACCCTATTGAGGCTTCCATGAATTTTTATTTATAATATTTCATTTTGGTCAAAAAGAAATTAATTATGTAAATTAATAATTCATTAATTCACATAATGTAGCTCCGCCGAGTGAGGGGTCCATACATCAAAATTTGACTCAATTTATCTATTGAAAAGTATAAAACCCACTTTATACTGAATTATGGTCTCATATTTATGATCTTATATAACATTTAATATTTATACCCCTTTTTTTAGATGCTTCAGAAGCATGATATAAAATATATTTAACATTTAAAAAAAAAATATTCTGGGCACAACGACCCCCAGAATCACATAATATGTCTGCAATTAGATCTGGAAATATATATTGAACTATTTAAAAGTCTTACTAGTGAAAACATCTCTATACATAAATACCTACTTAAATAATTTCATCCTTGAAAAGAATAAACTCTGAAAAAAACACAAGATACTGATCCTACACTTGGATCTCCCAACCCCATGAACTCTCCAACATGTTTTCATGATTACAAAGCATGCAAACCAATGGGAAGGTCCATCCATACAGGGTTCGATCTTATCAATCCATGATTTCCAATGGGTTCTCTAAAAATGTGGATCTATCTTTGATTTACAACTATCCATAGTTTATGGCTTGTGTGGGGTCATATAGGTATCACATAAACTGCGACACATGGAATACTTCATGCACCCGCTCCAACTGTGGGGGTCTGACGAGGTGATAAGAAAAATCACCAACCCTCTACATGATCTCGAATGATAAGATGATAATCGGGGATAGATTGAATACCTAGAAAACCTACAATATCCCCATCACAGATAGACCCTCAGGAATACATGTTCTCCATGCTCGAACTCCAAGGGCCTACGATAGCATTCTGCTTTAGATTTCAATTTTCTTCAAATAATCTTCATCTACACTTGGATGACTTGGACATTCTCTATATCCACTTGCACCATCTATGGTCCAATAAGAGATTACTAATCATTATCTATCTTGAAAAGGGAGACCTACATGGTTTCCTGCCCGAGGTCTCAAAAGATTTCATGCTGATGGTAGGGTGGTAGATGTTGTGATACACCAAATCTACTAAGGGAAGGTGATCCTACCAACTCTAGATGATGTCTAACAAGCATGCCCTCACCATATCATCTAAAACCTAGATAATGTACTCGGCCTATCCATCCTTTTGGGGGTGAATGTTTTTAATACTCCTTACTTGGGTCCTAAATGCCTTCTATTGGCCTCTCCAAAATCATGATGTAAACTACACATCATGATCTTTGATAATCATCAAGGCACCCCATGAAGGTGAATCACTTGCACGTATAGCTTCCCCAAACTCTCCACCTAACTATACTCCCTAATATAAATGATGTGTTCCACCTTTTTAAGTTAGTCAACTATCACCCACATGGTATCATGGATTCTTGATGTGTACATATTTCCTTTGACAATGTCCATGGATATGTCTTCCCATATCTACTTTGGGTTCTCATAGGGATTTTAAAGACCTACTTGAATTTGGTGCCCAGTCTTTATGTATAGAAAATTGAGGAACCAAGAGTGGAAGTCATGTACCCTAATCTCATTCCAAACCAAAAAAAAACATTCATTGAACATCTTTGTAAATATTCCCCTAACTAAGATGTATAGATAGTGAAGAAATGTGGAAGTCCCACATCACCTCCCCCCACAATGTGAAGGAAATGAAAATTCACCCATGGAACAAGATGACATGATTCCCTCCATTGGAATATCTATCCAGTGACTCACTTGTGGGTATCTAATCATGTAATACCTTGAATTTGATATCTCCTATCTAGGAATCTATCACAAACTCAAGAAGTGAAGTAGTCAATACCATAGGCTAAAGAAATGTTATACCCTACATTTACACTATGTCCAGATGCTGGGAAGATAACATCTTTAATGCCTCCATAACTAATAGATCCTAGGACATCCTACTATAGGAATATGCTACAAAATTTGTTTTCACTATATTATAGACTATCTTGATGTCATAGTCTGGCAGTAACTCCAACTAAATCCCCAATCTAAAGTTCAGATCTCCCTATTTGAAGATATACCTGGGACTATGGTGGTTTATGTAAACAATATATCACTCTCTCAAAATGTAGTGTCTCCATATCGTTAGGGAAAAGACTATCACTACTCGGTATAGGTCATGAGCTATGTAGTTATACTTATGTGTTGTTAAATAGCTTGGAATGTATGCAATAACTGCTTGCTGCTGCATCGACAGGCAACCAATCACAACTCCAGAGGCACTATAATACAAGATGAACTCCATGACTTACTATGGTAGTATAAACCCAAGAAAACTCATTAGTATCAACCTAAACTCCTTAAAAACCCTTCTGGCACTTCTAAAACCAAGTAAAATATCTTGTATTTCATGTTAGGACGGTCAAAGGGGTTGTGAATATAGATAATTCTACCACAAACCGCCTATAGTACCCTACTAATATAGGAAATCTACCCACCTATGAACCATTCATGGGTGACTCCCAAGCATGAAATGGACCAATCTTACTGGATCCATGACTAAACCACTATAAAAAAATGAAATTCCTCAGAATGTGAACCAAATTTATCTAGAATCAGCACTTTGAGAGATTTCCATAAAGCGAGTGATTTCAAAGAAAGTATTATAAAATCCTCTTGTTATCTACATGATCCTTCATTGATGCATAGTTGATGAGTATGCCATCAATGAAGAAAACAAAATACTAGTCCAAGTATAGCTGTAAGAACCTATTCATTAAAAGCATAAAAATGGAAGGAGAATTTGTCACAGTAAAGGAAATCACTAAGAACTCATAGTTTCCATAGCGGCATCAGAATTCTATCATTGGAAAACCAACCTTGAAAACCATCAATTGGGGGTATTTAGACATGAGATCCATATTTGAGAACCATATCACACCTTAAAACTGGTTAAAGAGGTCATCAATCCTTAGCTAGGGGTACTTGTTCTTCATCATTGATCAGTTCAAGGGATGAAAATTCAAAAAAAGATGCATGCTCCCATATACCGGTTTCACTAAAAACACTAGAGCTACCAAAGGGAATACACTGGTTCTGATGCAACCATTCTTTTTAAGGCGATCCAACTACAACTGTAGCTCCTAGATCTCAGTAGGGGCCATCCAATATACTTTAGATGATATTGATGTTGTCCCTAGATGAAATTACAATAAAAAATACATGTCCCACATATGAGGTATTTTGTAAACACCATCAGGAAAGACTTCCATATAATCCTCCTAAATAGAAGGAAACCAAATGGATGAAGAACATACTGAACCATGGTCTACACATTCCAAATGGTGGGTGATGAGATACAAACACCTGCTCACAAAAACCCACTTGGCCTGTTCTTAGATCTCTCTCACCAAAACAAGATAATCTCTTCCCATCACTATGTAGACATGTGAGAGGCTTATGAAAATACTCAATCTAGATTCAAACCATGGAAAGAAAATACATACCCAAGATTTCATTATAGGGTACCATCGTGATGACAAAAATGTCCCACACGAACCTCTATCTACCAAGAGACCACTCATACTACTAGAAGGGAAATGATACAAAAGAAATATTCAATGTGGGTACCTCAAGATGAATCAACTGTGATAGGACCTCAACTGGGAGCTCTAGATATCATACCATGAGTAAATAGATAAAGGAATTACAGGCACATGTGACTACTAACACCGAATCAAGAGTATAATAAACAATGATCCTACCCCTGATCATCTTGTACACTATAGGGTCATAGAAATCCAAATCATGATGTTTTCTATGTCCCCAATCAATAGAACCTTGAGCCTGACATGGGGCACGTGGTAGTGGTTGGGGAAGGATCTCATAAGGTCATTTGGTAACTGTAGCTCCTCCTACTCCTCTACTAGCTTGGACTCCCTAGGGACCACCGTATCCACTTATGGGAGATCTTTGATCATGATGCTGCCTCTACTATGGTGGTCGATCTGCAATCTACATGTGCATATTAGCACATCTAGTTGGGTATCCTCGTGTCATATGGCTTCACCCGTCATATTTAAAACATTGTCCTTCACTTTTCAACCCTAGTTCTCTATGCATCTCAGGACCAAGTTCTTGAGTTTTTTCAAAAAATGCTCTCTTCCAGGGGGATCCTAAAATATACCATCTACTAGACATTGAAGATGATGAAACCCTATAGAACCCAATAAAAGAACCATCTGTATGGTTTCTATATTATAGAAAAATATCCTTCACTATTTCCCAATTCAAGACCTCAACATAGGTGGGGATGTACAAGGGTAAAAATCTGGCTCATATCCCTATGTGAAGTATCTACTAAAATGTCCCAGATCAGAAGTAACCATCTCAGATCATTATAATGGAGTAATGAATGAAGTCTATAAACCTCACTTCATACTCAGCCACTATGATCCCTATCTCTTGCAGCTCTAGAAGCTCTTATATCTAGAATTAGCATAAGCATGAGGGGTATTACTTCTCATGGAACAATAGATAGAAGTTAACCCCTGATAATTTTATCTCATCATGAATCTTCATAGCAAGGATCCATGAATTCCCAACTACTCCGTGGAATATGATAGCTTCCAATGCAACTACCTGATCCATCGGGGTCTGAACAGGCCTGAAAATATGGACCACCAACTCTATCCAATCCTCTATTGCTTGTGTATCTTTCATTCCATTAAACCTCAACACCCTCTTATACTAGAACTCTTGGAGTGAACTAAGCATGTACACATCCTTAACCAACTCTTCTAGAATGATATTTTGATCAATAGGTAGAGGTGATGCTACCTACCCACTTGGAGGAAGGGGGTCACATGATGGACCCTATGCTAAGTCATCGTCACTAATATGATCATTATCATGATCCAGAGACGGTATCCTAACTTTCTATCATTACAGTGACATAGAAAAGTCTATCAAGGAGTACCAAAATGAGATGATCATATATATACATATCAGAAATGTAGAACTAAATCCATAAGGATAGTTAAAGAGACAATCCTATATGATGATTCTACCATTAATTCATACAATAAATGTCTTTTCATGCCAAATAAATAAGTAGGCAGTCAGGGTCTTACTGAATGGTTAAATCAGTTGTCATACCATCACTGGATTCCTTGTCAAGGGATCCAAACATGAGAAACATTGAAGATATTTCCCAAAACCCCACGACATCCTCTTAAAGGTATATGTTTGAACAACATCCCATGAAATGAATTTTCCCCAATACCAATATGTAACTACCTGGCCTAAGTCAGTGTTACAGCGACAACAACTCTAAGCACACCTCCATAGGCCACACGGTGGATTTAAGCACCAAAGGCATAACAAATTTTGGGAGGTTGTTTCCTAATTACCTTTACACATACACATAGTTATATTAAAATCCACAAGTTTGTAGGAATGAGTAAAATATGAAACACTATTATAATGTTAACTAAGATTGAATAAACCTCTAGAAAAAATGAATGTACGATTGTGTAAAATTAATGAAAAGTGAAAATGTACACACCCACATAAAAATATATATCTACCTAACAGATCTGGAAATGTAAATAGATGAAAGGGAGCCCAACTCCTGAAACCCAAGATATGAACAACACAAGTGATCCAATAACCCATTATCCCTATGATCCTCTGAAGTCATGATCAACCTGTCTGTCATCTGCAAGACACCCAACATGTGATGGAAGATCCCATGTAGGGGTGAGTTTAAAAATACCTAATAGGACACCCCCAAAATCTAAATGGGGAATAGTAAGAGATACAAGAAGAGACAAAGATAATATATTCATAGGGTACAATAAAAGAGTGCAGCCCATCCCAACCCAGAGTGAAGGTACTCTCATCCATGCACAAGTGTCTAAACAAGAATATTAGATGAACTACTCATTAAGTCTTTCCCATCTATTGTTAGATAATAGACTCATCCAACCTCGAGATGCTAGGAATGGAATGAAAATGGAATACCTTATTCTTCTTCACCTCTCCTGGATGGAGAGTAACCACATCCACGTTATGAATAAAAAAAGAAGTACCAATATATGCTTATTTCATGAAGCCCAAATAAGAGAGTGAGGGGATCTCCAACATGTAGCTCAAAACTAGAGGACGAGTAGCCAATAGTAAAAAATTTCCATCAACAATTCCAAACATCTCACACGTCTACCCAAAAATGTTGGTCTAAATCAAGACACGCCTCTTCATTATGCCGCACATTCAAGAGGAAAAAATTCAAGGTAGATGACCCCAGACTTGGTAAAATAAGAGGGTTCTATTATAATGGCATTGAGGACCCACTACCCAACACAACTAGATGGTACTACTCAAAAGATGTCATGGAACCACCACCCAGTCCAGTTGCAAGGTACCACTTAGATGGCGTCGAGGCCCACAACCCAACCCAGTTGAGGGTACCACTCAGTACACATCAGGGACCCACTACCCTACCAAGCTAGAGGGTACAACTTACAAGGAGTCTGTGGTGATCTTGTATTCTCTCTTCCATCATCAATAATCACCTTAGTAAGCATCATGCCTGGATGAAAATCACATTATATCATGAAACCAACAAATGAGGGAACCAAAAAATTCGATATGAAAGAAACACACGGGATAACTATTCCTGGACTAAAATAGGAGTTCAAATGATGGAGATAAAGATAGTTTATGTTTTATTTGAATATTTTAATGGGTAAGTAGTGTGTGACCACACCCACACAATATGTGGTTCCATTATATATCCCTTCTATAACCCTTGATAGCACACAACTCTATCTCATGTACTATTATACACCATGTTGGAGGACAACATGATATGTCTAGGATTACTGAGACTGGGCTTTGTTCTTCTAGCCTTTTCCATGTACCTGGACCCCATGTATGTGTACTATGTACATGAAATGACGCCTTACATGGGTTTCCAACCATGTTCTTTGGAAATGTGGTCCATCACAAGGGTAACCTATATGTATTAAGAAGTACATAGTGTTTTGGTAATGTATTTTTCATTCCATCCTAATGGGTTAACAAAACCCTATTCATCATCCGGGGGATACACACCATATATCCATCATACTACGAAACATGTATATGAGGTTTTAATCATAAATTTAGATACATATTCCAAAATATTAATGAAGCCCTCCACTTCAGATCTAGAACCAATCTTGTTATAAAAAGGGGGATCTATCTGAAGAAGTGGACCTCAACTATCATTCACTAAGAATCAGTTCCAGTCATTTTCGAGGGTTTCACCACTTGTTCTGCAAACCTCCAAACCTCCATTCATTGAGTTATTGACTTTTAATCACCAAATAGATCATCATAACCTTTGAATAATCCCAGATCTATGATTTGTTTGTCAAATTGTTCTTCTTTCTTCAATCCTCTATGAATCCCGAGTTTGATTGAGCACAATACCTCCTGAAAAAAGTGAAACTGGGACCACGACATTTCGACTGATGAAGAAAGTGAAAATGATTGTGGAGAAAAGAACAAAACAAATATTTTAATGATCGATGAAAAGTTTTCTGGGAAAAAACAATCAATAATGGGAAAAACAAAGGTTAGATGAATAATTCAAATAATTTATATTTCAATAATTGGGCACATTTAATGGGTGGAAAAGTAAGTATCTCTAATAATTATGAATAACCTACTCTATTAATTTAATAAAATCTATGAAAAAACTAATTTAAGGTTCATACCTCAATTTTAGACCAACTATTGAAGAATGGTGAATCTATCAACAATCTATGTAGAGCCTATCAATTCTACATGTGCTGATCTATTCAAATACATGTTTTTGTTTTTATATTAGGTGGTCTACCAGAGGAAGGATTATGAGGAAAATCCTGTTAATGTTTCCATAATGAAATATTTATAATATATCATTCTGGAAAAAATTTAATTAATTATTTACTTTAATAATTAATTAATACAATTAACATAATGAGGTGGAGAGAGTGTCCAGAACACCCCGCACAGATTCATTTTATGCCAGAATTAGGGTAAACACAACATTCTAGCCTCAACCATGGTATCATATTTTTGATCTGAGCTACCGTGTATGATTTATCCCACTTTATTTATGAATGTTTATGCACATAATATAAAATATATTTAATATATTTTAAAAAAAACTAATTTCAGGCACACAGATCCTTGAAATCACTCTCCATTTCTAATCCTAGCTCTAGAATTATGTAAATAAATATTTCAATGTTTTACAAGGAATGAAACTGTGTCTCAATAGTCCTTCCCTTTAAAACATAAATCATATAATTTATCAAAATTATCCTTTTTGAATGTAATTTTAAAATGAATCCTCTACATATTTTTCAATATGGAATTTCAATTTTATTACTACAACCATGTTTTTAGAATATAATGAAACAAAAAAATTAGATTCCAATTCATAAGTAGGTTTAGAAATGATAGAATTATGCTTTTTTGTGTCTAATTTATCATGATAATAGTATTTCCTCAATTTATATTCACCTTTTTATTCATGTTTCAAACTGATGTGCATAGTTAATACAATGTGTGTGATTTGGTTTTAACATTGGCATTGTTAGTTGGAGCATATTTTATTTGTTATTAAATATGCCAATAGGTGTTTGTGGTGTAGTACTTCTAATTTAGAGGGAATGGTACCATCAAATATTTGAATTAGTATTATTGTGTAAATGAATAACCATGGATATTGCATATAGCAGGGTGTAATAGGTTCTAGCTATGTCAATCCTGAATATTTTTTATATAAGTGGGATAAATAATTTAAAAGGAGAATTGAGAATTGTCTAAAAGTAAATGTTAGATGGTTCTATGAAAGAAGGCCTTTCTGTGAAAAACATCCATTCATTTATGAAATGATTTCTCAAGATCGACCCAAATAAATAATTTAATTCAAAATGAAAATACTATTATGATGTTATTGGACCATGAATACCTTGATATATTTCTAGTGGAGCGATTATTGATGGTATTTGAGGTTTTGGAAATTTGGACCAAGAATTAAAAGTAATGTAATAATTAATGAGAAATGTAATGTTGGGACTTGAAAAAGTTTGTAGTTTTTAAGGTCTTGTGAGGCACCATATAATGTTGAAATTGGTGAATAAGGTGCCAAATTTTTTGGAGTTTTGCAGAATTTGTGAAAATGTAAGTGAAACATAATGGATTAATTACAAGCATCATAGGAACATGAAGTAGAGTTGCGTAAATGAAGAAAGGTGAAAAAGCATTTAGAAAGTTGAGTTTCACAAAAAAAAGGTCTCGTAATACAAAATGGTTCAGTGTTTTCTTATTTATACCTGATCCCTTGGTAAATAAGGGAAATATAATTGGAAGAAGGAGATTTGGGAGAGGAATGATGTTCAGTTTTCACCCAAGGGATGTTAGGTATAAGATTTATTCAAACTACTAAAATCCTTGAGGAAAATGTATAGGCTAATGTGTTTTGTGCATATATTGCTTTCAATAATCAACATTTTATGTGACATCAATGAACTAGCTCGAAAAGGATATTTTATAGGTACATTGTATTAACCATAAATTCCAGACCTTTTAAAATTTATGTTATGTTAAATAGAATGCCTAATATGCCACCCAAAATGTAAATGAAACAAAAAATATCAGAAGAACATAATTAATAAATCAATAATCAACAATAAGATGGAAAAACATAAAAATATGTTACAATTGGAGGATAAATGATTAATATGAGTTTATAATGAAAAAGACTATTTTCAAAAAAAATTGTTTTCTCTATATTATGTATGTTATATTGAAAACTAAATTTAAAAATTCACAAATTTATGTTTAATAAAATAAAATTCATTTTTTAATTCCTCACATAAAAAATAACTTAGTATGAATTGTTAATTTTTTTTGAAGTTTTTTATTTTTAGTTGAAAAATAATGTTTTTGTAAAAATTATAATTTTTATGAAACGATCATTATGTAAGTGTATCCTAGATGATTAAAAACAATTTTAGTAATAAAATATTAATTTAAGGAATAATGTTTTATATTTGTAAATATTATTTGGGCTTATAAATATTTTGTCCAACATTTTTGTAAATAAATGAAAATATTATTTTAATATAAAACATTTTTGGTCTATTCATCTTATTAAGTTTTTTAATAGTAAAACTCCCTTTTTTTCATTATTTTAAAGTATAAAACCTATTATTTTTTTATAATAGAAAAATTAATTAATAAAAATCTATATCTATAATTAAATAACTTTTACATAAATTCATTAATATTAAAACACACTCTCTTCATAAAACTATTTTTACACTATATATGCCCTCATCCTAAAAATAACTTCTCAAGCACATAATCATTTTATTTAAAAAAATTACTTCAAAATTTTAAATCATATGGTTCAAATTAGGTAAAATTATATATTTTATTTTTTATCACCAAAATAGATTACGAATGTTAAAAAGTTAATTACCAAGTTAAAAGTAAATTAGGATACAAGATAAAATGATAAAATAAAAATTTCTAAAATAATCTTAGTTTTCTCTAAAATTATTTCTGGAGGAACATTTATACTTAAAATATTTTTAAACTCTAATTTTTTTCAGTTTTGAGCCATTTACCCTTGAATAGTAACATTAAATGATTAAAAATATATTTTTTTCTTTTAAAACTATCATTCCTTACACATATAAAAATTAAAAAATTCCACCACATCAAGTCTCAAATCTCCTTAAAATTTATTATTGAAAATCTTCCATTATTATTCTCATATAACCCTTTCCCACTAACATAAGAATATTTTCAACTTTAGTTCTCTCAAGAACCCCATTCCTAAATATTTTTCCAAGAGGAAACTCTATCGTCCAATGTTCTATAACTCTCAATTACTCATTCCATTTACTATAATTCTTCATAAAAAATTATTTAAATTATTAATATAAAGGAATAAGTATCATTAGTACAATTATATTTCATTATATTAACTAAAAGTCAATTATTATTTACTTTCCATACAATAAGAGATAACAAAACAAAAATCATGCGTACACACAAGATTTTTCCTCCAAGACGTGATGCAATGCCTTTTTCAAAACTACCTCTCAATGATGGTATAATGGTTGGATTTGATAAAGAAATAAAATTTATATTTCCCAAATAAAATTTTAATTCGATCATTTTTCATACACCATCATTCCATCTATTCAATAATGAATGGAATCATTAATCATGCATACATTAGGACTAAAACCTCCATGAATGTTCAAAATAATTTTTCCTCACTTCCATTCAGTTATGAATCCTAGAATGTGTTTAGTTTGGATAACATATGTTTTTAAACGTTTAACATTTTGTATATATCACATTATCATTATCTAATTACACCCCCTTACAAATTAAATCATTATTACATGTTACCTTCTGGGTAGATTTAACTATCTATGTAAACAATGTTATGAAACTTTTGTCATATATAATTATGGGATTTCATATATTTATAATAACAAGTAATAATGATATATGTTTTATCTTTTAATTATTATTTAATCATGTAGTTAATATTTAAACATTGAATAATATATCACATTTTAATTGTTAATCTTAAGGAAAACTAGTTCATCATGATTTCTATTTTCACAAGTCATATTCATGATTTTCACCTGATGAAAATAGGAGTTAAGTAATAATTTTTTTAAAAAATAAGTATATCTTCATGTATATATGAATTATGAGAATTAATCAACTTATTGTGAATTGATAACTTATTTATGAAGTTTTTACAAAACAAATGACTGAAATTTTTAATACCAAAAAATGAAAATAAACTTTAATATGTTAATATATTTGTAAAAAGGTTATTAAATAATTTTATAATGGTATTATATATATATGATGGTTAGTATATTATTTATTAATAAATTTATGTTCATTATAATGGTTATTAGAGGATGGTTGAGTACATGGAAATACAATGTAAGAGTTTTTGTCTCAAATTCATCCCCTTGAGACTTGTTTGGTATTAGATACCTAATTTCATTTAGTGGTTTATATAGTACATATTTGAGATATTATATTATGAATTATATTTATCATTATATTTTAATTTTTATTATATAAAAGATAATTCAAGAGGTTTTGATTTATAACTTTTGAATGTCTAATGGATTTTCTTGGTCACAATTCTGATTCTCTGAAAGATAATACATTTTATGCACCATGTTATCCTTATATTCAGTATTTTATAATAATGTTTTTATTTTTATCATATTATTTTTATTAATGGAATTTATTAGACAAAAAATGTTACCATATTCATATTTCTATTGATTAATTTGTTTCCCCAATAGTAAGGATTTTTGGTAAATCAAATTTTATTCATCGAGTTATGATAATTATCTTGAATTAATCTCACAAAAATTGGTTAATTTTTTCTATTTGTTTATTTTATAACGTATTTTATGATTTTTTGGGGATAGAAATTCCTACCACATAATAACTTTTAAAAAAGTATCTCACTCCTCGGGTATCTTTACATTTAGTGTTATTGGCTACTCAAATCTCATTCTTTGAGTTATAATGTTTTTTCTTAAATTTATCTCACACAATATTATGTCCATAGACCCTAATATTTTATTATATTTTTTTTATAATCCACTTTTTTAATTTTTTAATAAAAACTAGGTTTTACTATTATTTTTATTATGCGGGTTATAAAAAAAGTTATTTTTAGATGTTTTAAATGGATTTCACTTTGAAAAACAAATTTTTTATATTAAACAACATTTTTCTCCGCGAAAACAAGTATTTCATTTCCATGGATCTATTATTTGATATTATTTTTGGATAGGAATTTATCAAAAAATTTCACTCCACCCATTAGAAAAATTATTTCTAATATCTCCTATATCTTTTTATTTTACGATAATATTAAAAATGATTTCCAAAAACTAATTTAATTATTTTTTTGTACCATTATTATTATCATATTAAAAATGATTTACATTTATGTGGTTCATGTTTCTTTATTAAAATTTCAATCTATATTTATCTTCGAGGGGGTTTAATTAATATTATGAAACAATTCGATTCTTTATCCCATCTTGTGTAATACCATTTGATGCATTCTATTAAAATGATGTATTAAATATATTACATATTATTTCTATGTTTCCACTTTTACACTGGGGATATTTTACTTTTCAATAAATCTTTTCCATCCCATTGAGGTCTTATTAAAGGTAATTTTTTAATAAAATAATGATCCATTTACACCTATTTCTTGTTTTAACATCCACGTTATTTCACTAGATGAAATACAATAATGTTTTCCATTTTAATGAAATCGGTAAAACTAATAGCATTTAATATGTTTTTATTAATATTTTAATGAGTATTTTCATGTTTAGTAATGATTTTTAAATGTACACCTTCTTTCTCTAGATGGGTTATTATCATGTTATTATTTTTATTAACATGCATAAAATTATTGGTGTTCTATATATTATTATACCTATATAGATTATTATTATAAAAATTAAATTATTGCCTATTTAATCATTTTAAAATATGATTAATTCATTGAATATAAAACATTGATGGGAGGGTTAGACATTATATGACCCCTTGATGTGTTGGTAGGTATCTTGAGATAAACATGTTTTCTTATTTTTGTGTCTTCCTGCCAAGAACAAGATATTTCCCTGCTGGTAAAATAAGGATTTTTAAGATCATGATGTCTTGGCTTATGATATATAATTAGCTATTTAACATTATTCATTTCATCCTTATGGAACCAATTATTGATATCCACATGTTTTATTTTTTTCCATTATTATCCATGCATATATTATTCTTAAAATTTCATTATTTTAGGAAATTATTTTTATTATTTATTCTTTCCATAATATTTGTTCCTTATTTATGAAATTATTACATTAGTTTTTTGTTTTAATATGTTCACTATTATAGCCACCCCATCCAATGTTTCAATTTCTCAAGGTTATGAAGAAAAGTATTTCACATAATAGGTCTAACATGATATATTGTGTGAAGAACTTTTTTGATATGTTGAAGGAATTTGATAGAGTGATTAATTATTATATAGTTGAAAAATATCCATTAATTGATACAGTCAAGGAGTTAATTATATTATGATATATACTAATTCTATATAGATCTAAACTGAAAAGGTATTGGGAATGCATGCAACTTTTTTTATTCATTTCAAGTAACTATGGATTATTAATATACTGTTGATATTGAAACCAATATGTAATGTTTGTTTTTAGTGGTATTGGATCTGATGGTGAGGGTATATGGTATCACTATTGAAATTAGAGAAGGGTTTCAATATTGTTGGAGATTAGGATGTTTATTGAGTATAATTTAAGGATTGATAAGTTTAGGAGAATTATAATTTCAAAGGTAAATATTACCTTTTGGTACAATATATGATTTAATGTTAAGGTAATAATATAAATTTTATTTACATATTAGTATATAAGATGATTTTTTAAAACCCAAGGGATAAGTCTGACCAATAATTATAAGTATATGACAACATCTATATGTTTTGGTTTACTAGATATTGGTTGGTTCTCCTATAATTTAATTCCATTTCATGATTCTACCAGTGGATGAAGGCTCTAAAATTGATGTACCAGGGGGAAATAACCTAGAAAAGGGAATATTGGGTATCAACACAATCGATAACTAGTGCATGAAAAAGAGGCATAAATACACACCTATTTTGAAAATCAAGGAATATATTCATTGGTCAATAAAATAATATTTAAACAACCATTTTGAATTTAATAAACTATTTAGTGATATAATAATTCATTTTAATATTTTCAGTATTCTTTAATTAAATAATCTAATTCATAAACAATGTGAAATAATTCATAAAATAAAAAAGGAAATAGTTTTAATAAAGTAATTTATTATAATATCATATTTAAATGATTAGTTTCCAAATTATCTAATTTTAATTTGAAAACAATAACATCGTTTTTCAATTCATAATGAAAAAATGTTATTTTGGATTAATATTTAATTTTTTTTGTAGAAGTCTGAATTTTTAATGAATAGTGTAAATTAGTAATTGTCATTGAAAAATATATTTTATTTTAAAGAATTTGAAAAGTAAAAATATATTTATTATTTTTAAAAAATTTAATTAGTTCCTTTTTAATATTAATAATTTACTTATGTAATTTTACATAAATATTATATGTGAATTTAGTTTAAACACATTTTATCTTTAAAAAGGTATATTTTTTAAAAAAATTGTTGTTTATGTCATTATTCAAATTTAATTTTATGTTAAAAGTATAAACATATATGTTTTTAATGATTACAAATAAATATAAAATTTATAGTTATATGGGCTATATTTATTAAATAATTCAGTTTTTTGGAGAATATGAATAGTAACCTTAGTAATTTTTATGACCACAATATAAGGTAAATATGGTAATTAAGGGTAAAAATAAAATGATTAGGATAGTAAAAACAACTGTAACAGTTGAATTTTTTTTATTTTATGAGTAATATTCATCCCTAGTAATTCTAGGTTCAGTTATATCGCCACTTATAGCCACATGGATAAGATAAAGACCTCTATAATATTTTATTAAAAAAATCAAACACGTCATATATTTGTTTATATTAAGTATAATAATTTTAATGTAGTTTTAAAAGGAAGATAAGTTCAAATATAAATAGTATTTTTAATTATAACCTTCTTAACATAAATATGACAATTTATTTTAAATATTTAGTTAAAAAATAATTACCTAAAATTATTTCAAAACATTGACACGATAATTATTTATTTAATGATAAAATCAAATACCTAATATTTAAAGTTTTAAAATAAATTTAATATGATATAATTATTATAATAAATTAATTTTATAGATTAAATTTAAATTTTATTGATTTTATTGATTTATTTTAATCGAAATTAAAATGTTTTATTGATACATTTAAAATTCAATGTAACGAATAGTGTAAAAATTTAAATTAATGATTTTTCAAAATAAATAAGAATTTATTAAATGATATAATATTCCTAAAAATATATAATTCATCAAAGATAATAGTATAAGGTTTAAAATATCATGCATGATCAAATTTTGGATCGTTTGTTATTTTAAATTGACAACATTGACCCTTAAAGAGTAAAAATCAATGTTGTAATGGTAAGAGTTAGAGGGGTAAAATCATGGTTAAAACCATCTGGTAATGATAATATGTGATGTAAAATTATTAAAAAAATATTTTATGGGAGGATTTTGACCCATACAAATATTATCATTGAAATAAATAACTTTATAGAAATTGGGAATTGAAAAGTAATTTATTTTCATTTATTATTTTTAGAAATTCAATTTATGCCGTTTTTCCGACCCTTTCATCGAGGCGGGCATCCTTCCGATGGAGGAAGCAAAATTTCCCCCCATATTCTTTCTTTCCAAAGGCGGGTGCCATCCGTCACTTTTTTAGGGATGCATTCTCCTTGATCGAAATGGGATGATGGGATGTAGGTTCCTCCTTCTATGGATTCCTCCTCAAAACTTGCTTCCTAGTCCAATTATCCCTCATAGACTTAAGGCGTTGTTCGTGGAACTCTTCCCAGTTCCATGTCTTCGAAAATTCCAATTAATTGTGGTACTTCTGTTATGACATTCTAAGGGGTCATGTTAGGGTAGTAACCTTCGGTTGGGGGAGTGGTCATGTTGGACATCTCTGGATTTTTTGGACACTAGAACATTGTCACATCTATGATTATTCTTCTTATGATAGGGATTCTCGAGGGTGTGGAAGACCGAGGCATCCCACATTGAATGTGGTGAATTTTATGCCATATGCATGTCTATGAGGTTTTCCTCAGCTTCCAATGTTTAACATAGGGTAAGTTGTGAGTTTAATGTCTAGAGGAGAATGATCAAGCTGATCAGAACATAGATGGGAGTGGATCAGATGGGTTCAAGCCTTGGAGGGAGCACTGATAATGGGGTTACCGTGTAGTTAGATACCTAATTGGTGCTAGGATCATGGAAAAGGTGGGTGCCATGATATCACCGAGATGTGGCAGCCCAGGTAAGAATCAGTATTGATATAGACTGTTGAGTGAAGTGAAGGGGGAATGAGATGTAACCAACATGAATGTAGTAGTAGCGTTGGGATTTAATGTCAGGGAGGCTTTCTACGTACCCCTATGGCAGAGAATCAAAGTCTATGTAGTTTAGGAGGCGATGGGATTGAACCTCATGGAGGCTATTTACATTCTATGTCTAGGAGACAGGGGTCAAACCCACATTGCTCATCTTACAATGGATTACCATCATGTGGGTATAGAAACCACTTACCACTGGATGGGGTACACAATGGCTTACCATTGATTGGGGTACACAATGACATACAGTTGTTTGGGGTACAGAATAGTTTACCACAAATTGGGGTTCCAACAGCTTGCCGTTGATTGGGGTTCCAACGGCTTATCACGGGTTGGTGTTACAACTACTTACCACTGATTGGGGAACAATGACATACAGTCACTTTAGATTTTAGCAGCATACCACTGGTTGGGGTTACAACGGCTTACCATTGAATGTGGCACAACAACTTACTATCAGTTGGGATTCCAACAGCTTACCACTGGTTGGGATTACAATGTCTTACCATTTATTGGGATCAGACCTTAGGAAGGATTCCTATGTACCCTGCCTATGAGATAAGTATCGATCCCACATTGTTCAAAAGTATTTAGTTTAGCGTCATTCTGGATGAGGGTGAACTGACGTGGAGTGGTTTCAAGTGATGGTTGTAAGGATTGAACATCTAGGTGGATTCTTACATACTTTTCTTGAAGAGGGAATGTATTCAAGTTCACATTTTTTTTGGAAGGGATGATACATTTTAATGTCACGTGGGACGCAGGTGAATTGACGTGAAGCAGTGGGGACAGGTAAGTGTTGGGCTAGAACATTAGTGATGCTTCCTACGTACCTTGCCTAGGATACAAAGATCAAAGTCTACATAGTTAAGAATGGGTTGCTGATTACCTGATAATGTGGTCTATAGAGGATGTAATGGTCAATTATTACTCTAAACCCACGTGAGTCAGGCACGATGTGATGAAGAAGAGGCAGAAAAGACCTAACGATCACATTGAAAAAGGTGCATCCCCGGGAAGTGGAATGCGGCTCACATGTGGTTAGTAGCCCCAAGAGGAAACATGGGCTCATGTGTGGTTAGCAGCCAAGGTATATGGATATTAGAACATACACGAGGATGGAGGCCTGATGGAGAAAAATCCTAGATGGATAGGGATGGGGCATCAATGTTCCCATGCATTCCACTCAGCTCTAGTATTTGGCACCAAAAAAGAATGGAGGAGTGGAGGTGCTGCCTCTAGAGCGAAAGGTTAGGGGCTTACACCATGATGGTTTCCCTAACCTCTGGACATATGCAGCTCTAGTAGAGAAGATCTCATTCTATGTGAGGATGATCTCACTCCTGTAGAGATGAGCGGGCATAAAGAATGTCTGAGATGGGGCACCCTAAATATGATGCACAGGGCGAGGCCAAAATTTACCATCATGTGATTCTGATTATGGTTCATGGTAGTTTAACTTCATGCATCTTGGATGAGGTGGGTTCACTCTACACCCCTAGGACATACATAACTAGCACACTTTATCCCTTGGCGAAGGGAAGACACTGACAATGTCATGGTGTTGGGGTGTTGGGGAGTGATCCATTGAGGGGAACAAGTTAGCGTGGCTATGTGAAGAAACAATAGCCATTTTCATGCCTATGAGAAGAAGCATAAGGCTATGCCACGCAAAATAAATTACCACCAATGGGACCATGAAATCTCTTCGTAAAAACCTGGAGGGTCGTACAGGTGAAAGGTTTGTGAAGCATGTGGGTTCATAAGAAGGGACCTTGTATAGATCTGGTGCTCTATGCAGTGGAGGGGCTTCGTGAAGGGGTAAACTTCATGAAGTTAGGTGGCATAGACTAGGTAAGGGTATTATGTGCGTATGGAGGTTTCTTTGTGAAGTGGAATGGCTTTTGCAGAGTTAGACTTCGTGAAGCAAGGTTCCTTGCAAATCATAGCACTCTAAAGTAATGTGCTTCAGGAAGAACGGTGGTCCTACCATAGCATATAGCTCACAAGTGTATGGAGGGTACATCATGAAGCATGAGTGATTTGTGATGACCAAAGTCCTCTTGAGGATATATTTATTTTGTGGTGGCCTGTGGGCTCCACAAAGGGAATCCCTGCTTGAAGAGGGGATATATTTGAATTGTGGGAAGGGTACATATCAATGCTCAAATAACCGAAGTAGCTCATTTATATCAAGGATTCATAGAAAATATGTTGCTTCATGTTTTGGGAGAAGAGAAGGTGAATGGTCAATGTATCCATTCTTTGGGCTCGAGGGAAACCCGGTATTTATAGGCGAGGGGTGGCGCAAAGCAAGGAAATCTCAGTGCGAAGACATGTGGCACTCTTTGATTGTTCTCGGATTGTATCATGTTTTTTGTAAAAGTGGGGGCGATCGTCATCCTCTCCTCAGCATGGAGCTCTGCTGGGTGCTCTTCCTGGCTCCCATGAAGGCTTTCATCAAGTTCTATGAGCTCATGGAGGTTGATCTGGCTCCCTGCATAGTGAAAAGCCTCTAGTCAAGTGCCTTATAACAATAGGGACTACCGCCTCTTTGCCCTGTTGTGACCATGGAGCGGGGCTCTAGCATTGCACCAGCCTCGGTGTGAGGATCCGCAAATGGGCCTCGCGAGGCATACCCTAGAGAGTCGGTTTCCTCTATGTGATTCTTTTCTGATACCCAGATTTTGGAACCAACAAATGCCCCTCCCCTCAGACATAGAGCTGATGATAAAATGACGGTCTATGTCTGAGGGTCAATCAGAAATATTTTTCAGCCAATCTCTAAGAAAGATCATGAAGTAGGATGACGTTGTGGAGAGGCAGTGTGCATTTGAGAGGGTTTCATGGTTATCCATGAACCGCAAAGGAAAGGGGGTTATTTTTTTTATAAAAATGGGTGGTTGAACTATCTTTTTTCCTTTCTTGTCATCGTGTATTTTGAGAATATACAGTGGAATGATAGGGGAAAGAAATCCCAAAATTATTGACCAGCTTGATTAACTCACATAGATGCGTGGAGACGTAAAACCGGGTGCGGGAATTCCATTTGAAAATTAGGGAATTGAAATATGTGAATCATGGAACTTGAGATCTGGATCCCAATGATGGTGGTGTTTTGATAGAGGATAATTTATGACCATTTTCGAAACATAGTATCCATTTCACGTTATCCTTGAATGAGGACTGACAAATTAAGGTTGACTGATGACCAGGTTCAAAACATGGGACCTATCGCAAATTTTGTATGAGGTCTTCAAGGGTGTAGGACCAAGACAGTAGGTGAACCAATGTGGCATTAGACCAGGCCATAAAATGGGGTCCCTTCAAACATGGAAGAGGATGGGGATCCAATTAAATAGATCATGAAGCATGAAAATTAAATCATATAATTCCAATAAAAAATACCACACATTGGGATATTTGTCATGACATATTCGAGTATGAAAATATGACATATCAGATATAGGGAGTCAAATCCATTTCCAAGGAAAAGGATCCTGGGGTAGCACACTCCTAGCATAAGGACAAAGAGTAGACCATTAAAAGGGGACTTGATTAAATGAAATGCTCATAGGTTGGCGATGTTGTCAAACCTGATGCATAGTTCCCATATGGAGATATTAGTTTAGGGTTGTATAACTTAGACAAGGTAGGGGAGAGAAATGGAAGAAATATGGTGCGATTGTCGCATAACCAGATGTGAATGATAACGCAGGAGGTGATCGCCAAACCACATGATTCCATAAGAGCTCGGTCCAATTGGAAGAAAAAGGGTTAGGATTTAAGATTACTAGGGCTGGACCTACCAATAGAATGTTTGGGCATTCCAACGTATCCCATGAAGGCGAGAATCATGCCATTTATAGTTCTGAAATATTTCAGGCAATTTGCTGTCCTGTGATAAGGGGAGTTGGATCTATGTTTAATGGACTTAGAGCATGGACCATATATAGAAAGGAGGGAGGGAGACACATGGTATGGTAATTGCAAAATATGACACGAATAAAAACTGTAGGAGTCCATATCACACCATGTGCCCCCTAAGGATGTCTTAGGTCAAAGGACCAAGAATGAAAGTTGGGTTTGGCCCATGGAAAAGTGCCCATGTGTTTGTACATACCCCATTATGATGGGGATCAAGCCATACATTGTTCAATAAGTGGCATGGTAGGGTACCAATTCTAGGGACAATACTGTCATGCGGGTCTGGCCAACACACCAAATTAAGAGGCATTTAATAGATATTGTTTGTCCTTTAGGATGGATGTGAATTTTTTGTGAAAAAAATAATCCACGGATGGAGAGTCCATGCGTCATTATAGGAATCATGCCAAATGTTGGCCTTGAGAAATGGTATGATGGATGACTGATACCCAACATGATGTCCACACGAGTGAGGACATCACAATGTTATGTCATTTTTTGTTGTACGGATATGACAATGATTTCATAGTTTAGGGTCGTATGATTGTACCAACCAATGAATTTTAACATCATGAAATAAAGACACAAAAATTTAATGTCATGTGGGATCGTGCAACATATTTTGGAGTCACATGGCTTGGACACATACAAAAGAAATTGGGTTTGGGAGGGGGGATGCACATGTCATGATAGAGCATACCCAACGTGAATGAGTACATAAGCCTTTACAATACCACACGAAATTACATTGAAGATACCACATGCTTATGGGATAGAAAAGGCTAGGGAATATAGGGCTCGACCCAAAACTGAAACGCCTTGGTGTTCCAATGTATCCCATGAGGATTGGAATCAACCCATACATAGTTCAAAGAGTGCAGTTTAACATCATGTAGGATGAGAGGTAGGAGATACTATCTCCTAGAAGGGGAGTACGTGGTATGACTTTTGAAAACCCAATGTGAGTGTGGACATAAGCCCATACATTCCATACCATGTAATCCAAGGAAAATCAAGTCCAAAAGTATGAACAGAAGAAATAATTAGTAGAACCTGAGATGGATGAAAAGACGAGATACCCGGGATTTATTGTGTATCCATTAATGATGGTAAGAAAAATATACGTAGTTCTTAAGGATTGCGGTTCTTAAGCCTTTCCGAAAATATATAGAAAGGTATCAGTTTATGGTCTTTGATCTCAGACTATAGAGAAGCGAGACTCTTCCAAATGGGTGAAAACCTCAGAAAAATCCAAAATCCCATGTGATCTATGCTTGATGGGGGAAATATGGGAGGAGAATATTTTTTGAATAATGTGGAATACATGAAAAGTGGAAATTTGTTTGGATCCCCAAATGATGCCTCACTAGGGAATTTCCCTCCTAACGTGAAAACACGCACCGAGGTATAACACCAAGAGTGTCAAAATTTCACTTGGACATGATAGAGTGAAAAAAATGCGAATCATTAAACCAATATTTTGGGCTTTATGGGGTTGGTGTGAAAATGGAGGATAACTGTTCACCGTTTTCAAAATGAAGCATCTATATCGAGTGACCTGAAATGGGGACACCAAATGAGCGTCGACTACTACAAAATATTTCTAACATGGGACTTGTATCAATTAGTCATTTGAAATTATTGAGAGAGTTAGCCTTAGATGGTAGTAGGGAATTGGGGCTAAGTATCCATGTCGTTTGAGGGTACTTTCGAAAGTGAAAGATGATGAAATCCCAAATGAAGGGGAATATGAAGAATGAGGATGGGTGATAACATGTCTATAGAATCCAACACTCTTGTTTCGGAACTAGAGTGATTCTAGGCACATTAGTCAACAACCTAAGAGGGTTGAAGGGAACAACTCATGAGAACCTAATTCGAAAAGAGGGGTATTGAATAGGGGGACAAAGAGCTCACAGGATAAAAAGGTATGTGGCATGTTTGTTACAAACTTGACAATATGATGACATAAGCCCATACTACCCCGAATTCCCATCTCTTGGAAGAATGCATGTCAGGGGACCAGAAGTTAAGGTGTTTTCTAAGAAACGAGGTTTTACTCAAAGGATAAATGTTTGGGTGATCCTACGTATCCCTTAAGGTTGAGAATAAAGCCACAAATAGTTCTGGTGGATTTTGTGCAGTTTTACTTCATGCGTCTAGGACGCCGATAGGGGAAAGGTAACTAACTGGGGAATGTGTATGGAATTGCGAGTAACCTAATGTGAATGAGAACATAAGACCATACCAAACCATACAATCTCAAATAATAACATCGGCTAGGGGGAAAAAGGTCAAGAGATCTCAGATAGGAAGCCCCAACATGTTCACAGTTTAACATCTTGTACTGCAGATGATGGATGGAGGGGTGTCGCTGTGGGATGTATGCGGCATTGAAAAAATAACCCAACATGAACAAGGAAAAAGATTACACACCATAGTTCACAATCCTAGATGGGGACTTGGGCGAAGGGACCAAAAATGTTGAGGGACCTGAGACAGGATGTCCCAACCAGTTTTCAATTTAACATATTGCGGTGAGGATGATAGTGATATTTGTTTAAGTTCATAGGAATCAGAAAATAGATACATGACCCTTTTCATGGGAATTACCTTATCAATGATCCTAATACCACCTGGGAAATTCTAGGTGTGGGAAACAAGTAATATTACTAGGAGCTCCCCAACATATAAGGGTACACCAATAATGGTATGAGATCAGGCAGGGACAACCCTGACTGGACCAACACTCCTACACGTGGCAGATTAATGTTTAAAGAGATAATGGGAAATGAGGAACTACCACACCCAAAATATGGGATATATGGGGTGTGGTTATATAGATGAAGTATAGTTGTTGACCGCGTTCGAAACACAACATCCACATCGTGTGAATCTAGAATGGGAGAAAGAAATGAGGGTCGACTACTGACCATATTCACAATGTGGGAATTGTATCAATTTGTCATTCGAGATCCTCGAGAACATTTTCATGAAATGGTTGGAGATCCCTAGAGCATATCATCCATAACATTTGGGGGTCGTTTTTTATTTGAAAGTTAATGAAGACCCAAATAAAGGAAGTGTGTGAAGCATGAATATTGCTATGTAGTTTAACATCATGCAAGATGAGGAAATAGGTAGAGATCTCCAAGGAGAGCGACAGATAGTGCGATAACAATGGACTCAATGTGTGTGAGGGAAACATCTTTCACCACACCATGTGTTTCGACCCATGGGAAAATCCTGATGTTTGGGGCTAGGCCTAGAGACAAAATTTCTATGTGTTACTATGTATACCATATAGATGGGAATCAATCCATAAGTAGTTCTGAAGGGGCCATTAAATTTGACATCGTGCGGTGAGGATGTGGGAGGATAGAAGAATGAGGAGGGGAACATGGTGCAACTATCATAATCCTGACTTGAATGGGGACAAAGAAATCCACACTACACCATGTGGGATCCAACAAGGAAACTACAACCAGAGAAGATATTAAAAGAGGAGAGTCTAGGGATAGAAATTTGTCAAGGCATCTAAGCATTCCTATGTATCCCATGGGAATGTTAATCAATACATATATAGTTCATGATGCTTCCAGGCAGTTTAAAATCATGTGGTGAGGAAAAATGCCAAATATCATTACATATTTTTGTCTAGATTAATCACACCTTTCAACGTCACATGGAGAAGATGAAATAGTTTATGATCATATAAGACCTTATAGATCATAGATTATAGACATAAAGATCAGATTTTTTTTTAATTTTTTCATCATGTGGCACATCAAATTAATTTAATATCATGTAGGATGTAACAATTTAAGGAAATGTTGGATAAATATACTCCAGAGAAGTATTTCATGAGGAATTTTGAATTGGTTGGAGGATTTATACGCTCTCCATACATAGTAACCAGGGAGTACTCACCACTGGGGTAAACCTTGAAAATGATTTAAGGTCCTTCACATTTTGGCTCTTGATTGGGTGGTTTCGTACCATGTATGATTTTTGTTCTCAGGTCCAACACTAGGTCTCCTTGTAAGAAAGAGCATTGCCAAACTATCTTGTCGAAAGCTCTGGATATCTTGTTTTGAATCCTTTCCGGATTGTATAGGGCATGAATCCTGTTATCATTGATCACTTACAATTCAACCTAACAGATTTTAGCTAAAATATGCAGTGCTTTCTAATCGTGGAAATTTTTGCGTAATGATGGAAATTGAAAATCGATGGGTAGGACGACCTATGTTTCGTACACTAGGGAATTTGGGGTCACCTGTGTGGAATTGGGATTTGTTGTCCAATATGCCCAGATGGCATTTGGGGATCTTTTCCATCCTAATATTCTTATTCTGAACAAAATTTATCTACAAGATGTTTGAGAGGGTTTTATTGAACGCCTTGATCTTCCGATTATTTTTTGTGCGTGATAGCAGGAGGTATGGTTAGAATGGATATTGTTCTTGGCGTACAATTTCTTCACATCTGCTGCCCATAAGTTGGTTCCATTATCGGTGAGAATGGATTGATGGACTCCTAATTAGTATAAGTTGTTGGAGCTCACAATATCATCGATAGAATGGGCCTTCAGATCCTTGAGTGTAATTGCCTCAACCCACTTTGAAAATAAATCCCTAGCGGTCAGGATGAACGTGAATAGGAAATATGTCAGTGGGGGATATGGTCCCATGACATCGAGTCCCTAGACCTCAGTGAGCCAAGAGTACTTGGTGGTGAGGAGAGGCTCTGGCTAATGATGTAAAAATGTACCATGAACTTGGAACCTCTTGGAAAACTCGATGCTGTCATAGATCGTGGAGGGCCAAAAATACCCCAGTCTTCGAATCTGCTGAGATAACTTATACCTGGTTTGATGATTCCTACCAGAACCAGTGTAAAACTCCTGAATGACTTGAAAAATATCAACTCCTTGAATTCAATAGAGATAAAACCCAAAAAACATGGGCTTTAAGAAGATTTTCTCAAGATTGGGACCACTCTGTAGGATAAAATGCAATGCACGATGCCAGATTCACTCGCACTCAGATCGATCTACCGGGAGACTACTGTGCTAGAGGTACTCAATAAAGGGAGTACACCAATAAAGAGTTTCTTCCAACAATGCGTCAGGGGGGCCAGAGGGTCATGATGTAGAGGAATCAACTGTACAATGGATTACTGATGGGCTATCATCATCATCTAGAGTGACAGGGGTGATGAATCTACAGTGTGCCACATGGATAGTCAAATCTTCATGGTAGGTATCTGCCAGAGATGCGGCTAGGCTGGAAAAAGAGTTGGCTCGATTGTTCTGGGATTAAGTAATATGTGTAACCTCTGACCGGGATGGGAACTGGGCCATTAACTAGTAGGTATGTTCTAGAAATGGTACGAGATCTACCTTTCTGATGACATAGTGACCATTGATTTTCTTGATGACTAGTTTGGAGTCCCCTTTCACATGAATGTGGGAAGTTTCAATCTCGAGGGCCAGCTTGAGGCTAGTGATGAGAGCCTAGTACTCCATGTCATTGATGGTACAACCTTTTGATAATAGGAATGAAGATTGATGAACAACTAGTGCGGGCAAGGAGAAGGTGATACCAAGGCCAACTCTATTAAGTCTGGGTTCATTGTGTCTTCTGACTGTAGGGCTACAGGAAGCACAATTAAAGTGCATTTTCCAACATGGAATGGCGTGGTCTACTGAGAGTATTGACTCATTCGTAAAATCAAGGTCGAGAGACTGGTTAATGGGAGTTGGATGGGTGATAAGGAAGTCTGCCAATGATTTTGATTTAATAGACTAATGAGGGACAGAACTAATGTCGAACTGCTGGAAGACCACTGCCCACTATGATAGAGGGCATGTTCACATATGGTGGTTTGTGATATACTTCAGCGGATCCACTCGGGACACTGAATGTACCTCATGGTGCTACAGGTAATGTCGTCATTTCTATAATGTGAATATCAGCGCATGGAAACACTTCTCGATAGGGTAGTATCTGGTCTCTGTATCAAGGATCATGAGACTGAGATAGTAAGGACTATTCTCTGTTCCCTCATTGTTCTTCTATTTGAGAAGGGGGGCGAGAGATCATTACAAGGAAATCATATAAAGGACCAACAAATTTTTGGAAACAGGTGGCATCAAGAGAGGAGGGTGAAGAAGATATTTCTTTATTTCCTTGAAAGTAGCCTGACATTCCCCATCCCACTGATAGATAGTTCCTTTTTCATATGCTGAGATAATGGCTTACACTTTCTAGAAAAATTCGTAATGAATTGGAAAATGTAGGCCAAGTGTCCTTAAAATCATCAAAGTTCCTGAATGTTTCTCATAGGATAAATCTGATTGATGGCCTTAGTCTTCTATTGATCGATCTTGATGCCTTTATATCAGACAAAAAAGTCGACAAACATTCTGGACGTGACCCCCAAGGCACACGTCAAAGGGTCATCTTCATGTGGAATGAATTCAGGATGCTGAACAGTTTCTCAAGATCATTGATATGGTCATGATGCTAGTGATATTTGACCACCAATTTGTCCACATAGAATTCAACCAATCTCCTAAGGATTGGATTAAATATGCGGTGCATGGCATGCTGATAGGTGCCACCTGCATTCTTCAGACAATATTGAATTACCTAGCAACAAATAATAACTTGTGGTGCCCTGAATGTTGTAGAATCTTCATCATCAAGGGCCATTCAATTATGGTTACACCAAGAATACCCATCCATGAAGGAGAGAGCCTGGAACTTAGTGGTGGCATCAATCAACAGTTCTATCATAGGAATGGGAAATCATATTTTGAATAGAGATGGTTAAGATCCCAGAAGTCAATGTAGTCTCTAATTTTCTGTTTCTATTCATGACGGGAACATTTTTAGATTACTATATGGGGTACTATACATCCTTGATGAAATTTTCTTTCATGATCATATCAACTTCGGCCCCGACCATGAAACCGTGAGAAGGGAGCATCTTTCTAGGAGGTTGTTTGAACCCATGATGATTTGATGGAAGACCAAGGTGGTGGATGGATACCTGGGGATCTAGTCCCGAAATATCGTCAGAACACTAGGAAAATAAATCATGATGTTGCTTTAGGATGTCCACCTAATGCTGTTTCTCTTCGACAGACATATAAGTGTTGATCAGCGTGTGTTTCAGATTTGTCTCTCTACCAAGGATAACCTATTCCAATTCATCGACCGTGGTGGAAACACCCTCTATGAATATAGGAAGTGAGTCTTCTAGATATTCTTCATCATATATGGAGAAGGGATCCTCAGTGGGAGGGGGTTCCACTGAGTTAACAAATCCGGATGGGAAGATAGTGCCAACCTGAGCGGATGTAGAAAATGCATCAGGAAACTCTTGTGCTATCAAAACCATAGCGATGAAGGCAGTGGATCCGATACCATCTAGTTATCGGCCCACGTGGCCATGCTTCATTATTTTGATGGATTAGTTGTGTATCAGATTGATATGGTTTATCCCATCTTGGTTGAATAAGTAAATATGGTAAACTTCCTTTTCCATGGGGAGGACATCCCGATACCTTATGGGAGTAGGGTGCTCTGGGATCACTCGAGCCTGATTCATGTTGGAATATGAGGTCATCATTCGACATCTCCTAGAAATGAGAATGTGCTCCCCACTAATTACTAAAAACAATAAGAATTACCCAAGATCTAGGGTCATATCCTTCAATCTATGGATCGGAAAAATGTATGCATCAACCAGATCTGTCGACGGGTTGGTCATAGTCATTGCGTGTTCAACCTCATTAGCCTGAATCTACTTGTCCATGCTCTTGTAATAGTCAGCATCCAGATAGCGGGCTTCACAAGAGGCAAAGGGATACAAGTCGCCTTGTATTACACCCACTCAACCATTAAGGGAGTACTTAAGGTTCTGGTGATACAATTAAGAAACCACCACATGAAGGTGGAGCCATGGAATACCAATCAACCTATTGTAAGTGGTGTCCTGGGAGACAACCATGTACTTGGTGACGACTAAATGACAAAAAAAATGGGTCTTTAGGTGGATCTTTTCGACTGGTGTCTATTACTTCCTATCATATCCAAGAATTTTCAGGTTAGAGGGACTCATGTCATCCTCGGATAGACCCATTTCAGGATGTTTCTGTGTTAGTATTAGGTTAATCTCAGAGCCTGTGTCCAAAAGACAGTGATGAATCTCCACTCAATTGATATGGCCAGTGATTTACATTGGATGGATGTTCCCTGGTATGGGAGGGAATTCATCTTCTATAGGGAAAATGATAATGGCCTAACAATCCGCATGCTCGACTGCCTCAGTATGGAAGGCTTTTATGAATGCAACCTCAATCTCAAAATAGAGGGGATTCCTAAATCTTGGGTGAAGGATTCATGATTATCCAATGAAAGGGTATGTTCCTCAAGGATAGAGAAACTCACAAGATAGTTGGAATGATTCTTAAGGATATCATACTTTAATGCCAAGCATGAAATTCTGCTTATAGGAGGCCATTCTATACCAGGAGGCATGACAAGCCCTTTCGACTGGATCGAAAGATGACTAGTGCTATGAATGTACCACTCCTCGCTAGTCAAGACACATAGAACTACTACCAGATGTGGATCATATGAGTGAGGCCTATTTATAATAGGGCATGGCTGATCACAACATGTTTGGGGTGGCTCGTCCTGATCTAGTAACACAAACGGTTGTGATAGTGTACCTGATGACACTAGATGAAGAGGATTCACATGCTGAGCTCTACATTAGTCCTACTGTTTAGTTTTGGTGGATTGAACATCCTAGCTAGAATTACTGACTGACGAACTCTAGCGACCCACTAATCCATTTCTCCATCGATGTAGGTGGCATCTTTGATGGTTGGTGGGATCTGCCTCCCGCTCCTCACCATCAGAAATCCTGTAGGGTTTACCAGCTCCACAATGTTAACCGAGGCATACCCTTGATCATCAGTTGAAGAATAATCCACTACTCGATGGATTCATGGGTGAATTTCCATTTTTGTGGAAATGATGTCTCCAAGAGTACAGGATGACAATGACATTGGTGGGGGCATTGGTTTCCTTTGCGTTGTTGAAACCTATACTTCTGGGAAGAGGAAGGATGAGCTGTTGATGAAGAAGTACTGGTTGTGGGTGATGTGGCATCTTATGATGGCTTTGGTCGATTTATACGTGCATGGATAATACCATGGGAACATGTGACTGCTTTATGAGCCTTCTAGTGGTCAAACATATGTGACCCATGGTTACGAACCCAATGCCACTCACCTACACTGTCACTACTGATGTCTTGCTTCACAAATATGCATGAAACTTGAGCTGATGTTGAGACAATCCTAACCATGTTATTATCAACATGGTCTTGATGCTTGTGTTTAAAAACATAGAACTGTTTGAGAGTGTACCCCATGATCTGGTGATAGGGGCAGTAATTCAGGTGAACAATGATATTTGCTTCTTCGGACCGCCTACATTCATGAAAATGTAGAAGTATCTATTCCTAGGCAATTCAGAAATTACTGGGGACCTAGGAATCGTTGAATGAGTAGGTCCAGTTTCACCTGTCTGGGAAGGGGGATCTATGAGCCTGGCCTTGAAGAGGGGATGAATGGTCCTATCAAGGTTGTGGAACCTGATTATCTCTGCTAGGTGGTGGCCACATGTTATGAGGGTGTGACTGCTGATTATGAGGTTGGTACTGCTGATTCGGAGGCTACGCCTGAAGTGGAGGGCCCATACATTGCTGTGGAGGTGGCACCAGTATAAAAAACTCCTATTTCATGGGGTCCTCTACTAGTGCCACCACGGCAGGCTCAGCCCGAGTGGCCCTTATTGCAGGAATTGCAGGAGGCAACAGATGTGACTGCTTAGCCTACTGTAAGGCTTCATTAAGATGCTAGGCCTTATGATAGAATTCCCAGAATCCCCCATGGAAATTATGAGTAATGAGAGAGGGGACAAGTCCAGTCTTGACATTCCCCAAACACATTGTCACGGTTTTTCCTTAGTAAGTGGAATATCCAAGGATTAGGTGAGATCATTCCCTCAGGAAACAAAGGCTGTGACACGCTTTATAGGCCTCTACTTACACTTGAAGAGGTCAGAAATACACATATTTTAGGTGGTAGATTTTATCTAGTAATGGAACTTTCTATGAAGACAATCTCATTCGGTGGCTAACCCAACGGGTAGCTGGCTGTACCAGACATATGCAGGCCCTTCCAATGTCTGTAGAAAACATAATATTTTGGAGACCTCATGTTATGACAATGTTCCTGACATGGGTCCACACCAAGATCTGATGTGGGCCTGATGCTCCAGTGGGTCGGCTGTCCCATTAAAGGGTGAGATGGTGGGATTTCCAAAACCCGAGGGTGCTTTCATATCATCCACCCAAGGCTGATATGGATTTCCATAAGAAAGTATTACCACCTGTCGAGTTTCCAATGCCTCGAGGTGAGAAATGAGAACTACCGTTGGAAAATTTTGGTGGGGATCCCTATCTTGATGAGGATCTAGGACCACTAGTACAATGGTATGTTCATCAATATGATTAGAAGGCCCAACGACTTGTGGAGTGGGTGTTGGGATGAACTGGGGAGTGACTAGGGGAACCTGAGCAGGGAACTCGGGATTATCACGCCACTAGGGTGGATTTTGAGACACATACCATGCCCTCTTTCCATATGTTCTGACCTACATCCTGTCTTTGTGGAGTGGATGGTCAATGTCACCAAGAGGCAATTCATAGTGAGAATGTTGTATCTTCCCCTGCTTCCAAAGTTGAGGATCATGGTAGTCTGACCGCTGCTCCACAACACATTTAGCAAGTATTTCATCGACCATATTCTTATGATCCATGAGCTGTTGATGCAATGCGGGTTTTAAGGATCATCCTTAGTATTCTGCACTAATCCAGATTGGTTAGAGGGTTTGATGACCCTAAAGTGCACCTTACCCATAGTGGGATTCTAGATAATGGAAATTGACTCGGTAGGTTAGGGAATACCAAATAGATATCTCTGCTTGATAGTAACCCATCCCAATTGATACAATAGGCGTGGAACTCCCCCAGTGGTATGTTCTTGTCAAGGTGATCCAAATATCCCCCCATGATAGATTGGTCATGATAACCGGGACGCTTCCTGGAGGCATATCCTAAATATTTCCTGGGAAATTGGGCTGGCACCAGATAGAACGGAAATGGACGGTAGAATACTACTCCCAACAACAGACCTGAACGTGGGGGAAGCCTCCTTGATAATTCGTTAGAGCACTTTAAAGCACTAAACACATCATTGTTGGAGGGTCCGATTGTGACCAGGAAACACAGGGTGTTGTGCTATAGGGAGTAAAACCAGGTTGACTATACAGAATTTGTGGCCAATGTCCTCGAAGTGTGCCTTACTCTTGGATAGAGCCACTCGCTGATAATGGAGACAGAATTGCATCTCCCATAGGGTTCGGTGAAAACACGTGTTTCTTTCTGGGTAAACGATTCTGCTACACTGAAGTTCATGATCGCAATCGGCCAGAAAATTTTAGGGAAATGATCTACTACAAGGATGTACTAAAATTTCCTTGGCCCAGACTCTAGATCTAGCCCTTGGTTTCCCCAGTCATCAATTGGAGGAGGCTGGGGGACAGATAGTGGCACTGTAGTATACCACAAAGATGGTATACTGCCAGTGGAGAATTCGACGAATAGGATACCAAGCCATTGCATCTCAGGATATCATGTGATGAATGCAATAACTGAGAAACTACATCTTGGTATGAAGTGATAGTTACCACAACTTCTGGTGTAGGGGATATGGTTACTGATAGAGTTTTAAGATATTTTTCATCCTTTATTGGTCCCCAGAATAGCTCTCTATGGTCTCTGGTTGAAGCAGACAATGACCCTTTGGATGATAGGGGGATTTCATGGCCAGAATCTAGGAAGGGGCCAAATCATCATCCTCCTAGAAGTATCTGTGGAGGGATGTGAGAATCTGGTGGACCTCAAAGTCTTGAAGGATGAGGTTGACATGTCAAGTTCCAACCCCATCTCTTGACACATAAGATCGAGGTGGGGTTCTATTTCTGAATTGCATTCTTCCTCAGAAGAAGAGAAGCATAAAATATTAATATTAGTTAGAATATTCCTAATATTCTTCTTATGGAATCAGAAGCATGCCCTTCTACCCTAGGATGGTTCTTCGGGAAAGGATAGGTTCGTAGAATGAGGTGGAGATATGGCCGAATTGAAGCTGGGGTGGAGAGGACTTCGTATTGGGTAATTTGGGGTGTGTGGAGCACTTGTACAGTTGTCAAAGGGAACACGGGGAGGACCTTTGTGTCCACTGGCTGATGCATAGAGGGAACCTCTGCAAGAAGTGCTAGAATGGGTAGGACCTCCATTGGAGCTAGTAGGTGAGTGGGTAGGGCATCCATGCTTATTTCTTTTGGTAGCATCAGTGCGAGGAGGGTTCTCGTACTGGTCGAGTTGAACACGGGTAGGGCCACCGTGTTGGGTGCCGATGAAGGTAGGAAAACCATCGCTTCTCCAATTTAGGGGACAAGGAAGACCTTCATCGACTGCTTTAAGGACATGGGGAATACCCCTATGCTGACAGTTGACCGTATGTGTACCATCTTCACATTAGAGACCTGTGATGGTAGGAGGTGGAATGAATCCATACCGTATTTCATGGATATAGAAGAGGCTTCCATATTGCGTGTTAATGCACTGGGGATGACCTTAATTCGGATTCAAGGTGTCATGGGGAGGACCTCTGTGCCGATATTGGGAGTGGGACGGGCCAACATTCTTATTGGTGATGGTATGGGGAGGATCTCCAGACTTGGTGTTATTTCCACGGGTCACCTCACAACAGGCTCCACATGTGTTAGTGACCAAGATGGTTGACCCATCCTTCCAATTGGGTGTTTGGAGGGTTGATCTGGGCCAGGAAAATATGTGCCTTAGCTCGGCATAAACCTGGGACTAATGGTACACATAAGCGGTGGCACATACCATGGTAGCCATTAATGTTGACACCCCTCAACTGGCATCCTCCTCAGCCTATTCCTGATGCTGACATCGGGTTAATCGGACTGGGGATGGTGGCACATGTTCATTGCTTCTCGTCTCCTCATCCCATGGGGATGGTTGGCGGTGCTGATGCGACCTGGTGGGAGCCCTCCTTGGGAGCCCCTAGAATGACATTCCGTCTGGGCTGGCCCAGAGATCCCTGACCTCATTGGTGTTAGGGTGGGAGTCATCAAATTGTTCTGGGGAGAGGCTCTTGAAACGATTATACATCAGAGTGGGGAGTAGTGGCTCACTATGCGGCCCTTGGGGTGATGGTTGTGACATGGTGCAGAAGCCTCTATGTTTTGTCGGTCCATATTCCGATAGAATGATCCATTCCTCCCCGTATCATCCAACATGTTCATTAATCACCTTGTCTAAACAATTTCAGATGGGTAGAGGGGGAATGGGTGCCCAAAAACTATGGATGTGGAGGTTGTAAAGGGTGATATGAGGTCACATTGGATTTTTGCATTGACATTGCCTCTACCCTTACATCAGTGGGTGGGAGGTGATTGGTTTCCTATCATGATAGCTTGAGTCCTGAAAATAATGGAGATTCAACCATTAGTGCTGAAATAAGTAAAGAGGCATCCAATTACGCAGTACAATTCCATCTTCCCTAGTCGGTAAGAAGGATCCAGACTGAAAATGTCATAGTTTGAGATGTCCAATGTTCAACTTCCCCTATTTGTAGTGATTTTTCCGCCAAGACCACTATTTTCATACCGGGACCTGGCACCGGATGCATGGACCTAGTGAGATGCTAATCCAATGATGTCTCCAATTCTACAAATCTCTACATTAAAGAGAATAATTTCATATCAAGTTCACCATTTCTATTTCCAACGCTTTCACTAGGGCATGCATTTGTCGGTTAGAGGACGCACAATTGGTCCACCACATTACAACTTTCCACAAAGGCGGGTGACATCTATCTCTTATTCAGGGATGTTTTCTCCTTGATCGAAATGAGATGATGGGACATAGGTTCCACATTATATGTATTCATTCTCAGGACTCGTTTCCAAGTGTAGGTATCCCTCACAGACTTATGAAATTGTTCATGCAACTCTTCCAAGTTCCATGTCTTCATGGAAACTGATTAATTACGCTGCATCTATTAGGATATTCTAAGGGATAAAGTCAAGGAAGAAACATTCAGTTGGTGGAGTAGTCACGTTGGACATCACAGACCTGTCTGGATGTTGGAATAGTAGTGCTTCTAGGTTACTTCCCCTTATGATAGGGCTTCCCGAGGGCATGGAATCCCGAGGCTTCCCACGTCGAATGCGTGGAATTTTATGCCATAAGCATGTATCTAAGGTTTTCCTCTTCTTCCCATGTTTAACATAGGGTATGTTGCGAGTTTAACATTTAGGGGAGATGGATCAAAATGATCAAACACGTGATAGGAGTGGATAAGATGGGTGTAACCCCTAGAGGGAACAGTAATACTAGGGATTCCATGTTGTTAGTTTCCCGATTACTGCTAGGAGTAGGGAAAAGGTGGGTGACATGATCTCATCGAGATGTGGCGGCCCAGGTAAGAATCAGGATTGATATGTATTTTTGAGGGATGTGGATGAGGAATGAGATAGAACCGTTATTATGATGATTGTAGTGTTGGGCTTGAACCTCTGATAGGCGTCCTACATAACCCTTTGGTTGGGACTCAATGTCCATGTATTTCAGGAGGTGATGGTATTGATCCTCATAGAGGCTTCCAACATACTATGTCTAGGATACTTTGATGTAACCCGTGTAGTTCATCATTCAATGACTTACCGTCACAGGGGGACGCAAATGGATTACATCTGGATGTGGTACACATTGGTTTACCACTGATTAGGGAACACAACGACTTACCGCTGGTTGGGGTACACAAATGATTACCACTGATTGTGGTTACAATAGCTTACCACTGATTGGGGTTCCAATGGATTACTACTGGTTGGGTTACAAAAGATTATCACTGATTAGGGAACAATGGATTATTTTCGATTAGGATTCCAATGGCTTACCGCTTGTTGGGGTCACAATAGCATACCGCTGATTGGGGCACAAAAACATACAATCGATTGGGATTCCAATGGCTAACCGCTGGCTGGGGTTACAACAGCATACCTCTAATTGGGATCAGACCTCAGGTAGGCTTCCTATGTACCCTTCAAAATATAAAAAGTTCAAGACCACATATTTCAAATTTATACAACTTAGAATCATGATGGATGAGGGTGAACCGATGTGGAGTGATCAGAACCAATGAGTGTTGGGCATGAACCTATGGGGGGAATTATACGTACCTTTCTTGAAAAGGGAATGGATCAAATTATATGTAGTTTAGAATGTATGATATAGGTTAATTCCATGTGGGATGAAGGTGAACGAATGTGAAGGTGTCAGGACAAGTTGGTGTTGGGCTTGAACCTCAGGGAGGATTCCTATGTACCCTACCTAGAAGACAAGGATCAAAGGTAACAGAGTTTGAAATGGGTTGGGGCTTATACACTAAGGCCAAAAAGGGAGAATTTCATGTTCTATTCTTACTCTAAGCCCACATGAGTCATGCTCAGTGTGAGAAATTTGATGCAGAAAAGAATTAATGATCACGTTATGAAAGGTTCACCTGTGGGAAGTGGAATGGGGCTTACACGTGGTTAGTAGCCCAAAAATGAAAGAAGGGCTTATGCATGGTTAACAGCCTAGGGATATAGATATTGGGATTTTTTCAAGGGTGGATTCCCGGGGGTGAAGAATCCCAGAGGGAGAGTGATGGGGTAACGAAGTTCCATTTTCCCCTCTCGCCTCTAGTCATTTCCACTAAAGGAGAATCAAGGAGCATGGGTGCCGCCTCTTTCAAGAAAGGCTAGAGGATTACTCCAAGATGGTTTCCCTTCCCAGTAGGAAGGAACCACTTCAGTAGAGAGTATATCATTATAAGTGATGAAGATCTCAATCCCATAGAGATGACAGGGCATAGAGAATTTCAGAGATGGGGCACCCCGTGTATGAATCATGGGGCGAGGCCGCAGTTTAATGTCATGTCCTGGGGACGATGATGTTTGGCAGTTTAATTTCCTATAGATCAGATGAGGTGGGTTAACTCTTCACCCCTGAGGCTTACAAAATCGTTATTCTATAACCCTTGGTGAAGGGAAGCCACGACCAATTCCATGGTGAGGGAGTGTCATGGAGTGATCTATTTAGCGGCCCACATTAGTGTGGATATTTGAAGAAGAAATATACATTAGTGTTCCTATGAGAAGAAGCATAAGTCTATGAAAATATATATATATAACTATTTAAGGGACCTTGAAATAACTTTGTACAAACCTAGAGGGTCATACGAGAGAAGGGTTTGTGAAGCATGTGGGTTCAGTGGAAGGTACCTTGTGAAGCTCTAGTGCTCCATGTAGTAGAAGGGATTCACAGATGTGTATAATTCATGGGGTTTGGTGTAGTAGCCTAGACATGGGGAACAAGGGCATATGTGGGGTTACTCATGAAGTGGAAAGGCTTTCACAGAGTTAGAATTCATGAAGTAATGGTAACTTGCAAAGAATAACACTGTGAAGTAATGTGCTTCGAGAATCACTATAACCATGCCTTAACACATGGTTTAAATGTACATGGAGGGTAATTCACGAAGCATGAGTGATTTGAAATGAACTGAGTCCCCTTGAGGATCTCCTTCTTTTTTGGTGGCCCATGGACTCCACAAAGGGCATCCCTTCTTTAAGAAGGGTTATGTTTGAGCTAAGGGAAGGATACTTCGCAATGCTCAATTTCTCGGAAGAGCTCATTTTTTTCAAAGTATCGAATAAAAAAAGGTGCATTACTTTTTGAGAGTTTACAAGGTGAAAGGTCAGAGTTTCCATCATTTATTCTTGAGGGGATCCTGATATTTAAAGATGATGGGTGGTGCGAAGCAGGGACAACTAGGTGTGAAGTGACATGGAACCCTTTGACCAGCCATGAATCGTGTCATGATTTTCATAACCGTAGAGTCAGCCATCATCCCCTCCTCAGCACAGAACTCTGTTGGGTGCTCTGTGTGGTGCCAGTGAAGGCTCCCGTTAAGTTCTATTGGTGCAAAAAGGTCGATCCATCTCCCTCCGCGATGCGAAGCCTTCGGTCAAGTGCTTTGTAACTGCATATCCTCCAGCCTCTTTACTCTGCGGTGACCACGGTTCGGGACTTTAGCTTCACGCCTACCGTTGTGTGATGCTCTGTGATTGAGCCACGCTAGGCAGCCCCTTGGGAGTTGGTTTTCTCTTTTTGATTCTCTTCTTTTGGATATATTTTGGTGCCAATATACCCCTACCCTCTCTTATAAATGGACTTCTTTTTCTTTTAATTTCTTCACACCTTAAAACCGATTTGGATCTACCAATATTTCACCAAATACCATAAAGGATTAGTTAAAATTAATCTATAGGCTTTATCGATGTCATAACACCATCTATAGTGGTTTTAAATTTACTCTTTTAAACATTTCTAAAAAATATAAAATGAATGTTTTTTAACTTATAAGTCATATTGGGATTTTCCCACCATCACTAAGCCTTATTGTTTTGATGATTACATTACTCATATAAATTTTTATTATCAAATAATATGTACTCATTTTTTCACATATTTTTAAAAAGAAAAGTCATTTCAAAATGGAAATATTATTTTCCTCATGAACGTTTTTATGTAAGAATTATGTTTTACGATTATGTTGTGGTGCTTGGGAATTTTTTATTATAATTTGTTGATTGATTATAAAATTAGGGAGAAAAAGATCATTATAGATATCTAATTCATTGGGTAATTGGATAGAGATAACCGATGAAGATTTTCCTAATAGATAATGGGAATATGCTATGATGGTTACTCCAAATGTAACAGTGATAGTTACTCCCTATGTTGCTATGGGAGAATTGTTTTTTGAAAGAATGATATCAAAATAAATAAAAATGTTACCTCTATGATTTATGTATTCTTTATAGAGATTTTATCAAAAACTTATGATTTCATAAGATAATATAAGAGATTATATTTTATGGGTTAATGTTATAACTCTATGAAATGGTTTAATAAAAATTTTATGAGTTTTTATTTTTTTAGTTAGGTTATCTAATGAAATATTTTACAGAATTATTTGGGAATAATATTATATTTATTGGGTAATGAAATAAATATTTTTATACCAATGTTTATTTTTTTAAAATGAACCTTTTTATTATTATTTACAGACAACGTATTTATATTTTTCCTTTTTTTATGTCCCTTATTAATATTTTTTGATTGTACAAATTTTTAAAATGTTTTTTCACTGGGTTTAAGGGAGAGTAAGGACATGAATGGTGTCATTATGAATATTTATCATGATAAGAAATCATGTTGAATTTTATTGAATTTTTATGGAATAATTGGATTCTGAGTAATAATATTCCCATGTATTGTATGTGTTTTTAGGCATTAGTTATGAACAAAATATCTAAACCTATAAACATAATAAATATTTGAATAAAATGTTATTTTTATCTTTTAAAATAACTAGAATATGTATTCTATATGGATGAATCATTATAGTTGGTGTGATATCATGATTTAGTTAACATTATAGGTTTGGATAATGTTAATTGAATACCAGAAAAATATTTTAACTATTGTTTATGTTCAAATGATATATAATATGATAATTTTTATGTTGATTTATCTAAATAAGGTCTATTCGGAAATGTTTTTCGTAAAGGGAATAGGGAATATAAAGTTTCAAGGCACAAAGAGAAAGATATTTATCTTATTCAGTAATCCAAAATGGTTAAAATTGAAACTAAATAGTTTTTGGAAGTAATGGATTAGTTGAAGTAGGATATAAATTTACATAGAATCCATGAAATAGATCATCTATTTCTACAATAGAGGAACATGATGATAACATATAATTTTATAAGGCACCACCCTCCATCACTTAATGGATCTTATGACCCAGTGGTATATAGGGGGTAGAAATAATCCATAAAAACGGTATTTGATGTCATAAGATTCTTATATCATCAAAGGTACGTATTTCTATCTACCAATTGAATAATTAAACTGAGAAGTGGTGATTGATAGTCTATAATAATTGGGATAGAGAGTATATTGATTCTTTAGAATGTTATGAATTCCATAATATTTTTATATAGAAATATTTTCCTAAATTGATTCAAAATAGGATGGAACAAATTCTTCAGATTCAGGTTAAGGAAGGATTTAGTTGATACATATGAAGAAAAGTTTAACTGATTTTAAATGATTACACTAAATATTATATATGATCTTTATTTTAATATTAATCAGTTTTACAATTGATTGAAGCCAAAATATGGAAGGTCATATGTTTCATGAGAATTTATAATTTATGATATAGTTTTTTGATGTGTAGAGAGGGTTGAAATGGAGTTTTTTAATGATAAAGTGTTCTTTGAAAACTAGTAGAAAAATATTTTGAGGTGGTGGAAAAAATATAAGATTGTATCAAATAAGTTTAATTGAAAGAAAATTATGTTTTTAGTTTGTGATAATTATGTCAAAAAACACTGTGGAATTCCTTTTAAGGTCTGGTAATTTCTTCTGATTTGGTATTATTAAAAATTTGGCATGTAATTTCAATGAAAGAGATTTTGGTAGTGATAAGACCAATTCCGATACATAAGAATTAAAATTATTTACATGTAAAGTGGTAGTTAATTAGGAAAATGACTTTATAAAAAACTAAAAGGACGTGATACACCCAAGATATAATACGAAAGGCATGGTGAAATCCATTGAAATCACATCATTTGGTTTTGGGATACTATACAATGTGGTATCAGGTACATTTTTATATTCACAATATTAAAATATGTTGTTTGAATTGGGGTCCCACACATTCTTCCATTTCTGAGAATTTTATGGTACTTCAGAAATTCTACCTCAAGATATGTAGAAAAAAACCTATTTTCAAAACACATGGAAGAAATATTATGTAAGACATAAAATATAATAATATTATTATAAGTGTATGTAGAAAGAAATATACCTTTAAACACTGTTCTTCTAGAAATAGTATAGTTTTATCTTATTATCAGCAATGATTAGATTTCAATTTTTCATCATAAGATAGATTGTAGAGATATAGAAGTTTATTTTTAGAAAGTGATTTAGATTTTTTTACCTGAATGAACCCTTAATTTGATAACATATTATGAAGCTGTGAAACTATTAAAATATAGAAATGAAATTCATGTTTCACGTATTATTGAATGAAGAAAAATTTTCAAATTAATGATATTTCGGTGGTAAATGAATACCTAGATGTTCTTCCCAGTGAGTTTATTAGTGTTATAACTAGTCAAAAATTTTAATTTACAATTTTAATAGTTTCGGATTCTAATAATTTTAAAAACTACTTTATCTAATGGCTGAAGAAGATCTTTTTGAACTAAAATAGTAGTTACAAGAGTTGTTTGATAAAAGAATTATTCATCCTAGCATACCACCATGGGGGGATAGAATTTTATTATTTAAAAAGGCTGATGGTTCCATGAATATATTCACTGATTATTGATAATTCAATAAATTCAATGTTTAGAACAATTATACTTCTCCTCATATCGAGGACCTTTTTTTACTATCTCTAAGGAGGTATGAATTTTTTGAAAGTTGACTAGAGATCTCAAAACCAATAGAAAAAAATCTAGTAGGATGAAATTATGAATTTTTTTTCATACTTCATATGAGAATTATGATTTTTTATTTATGGCATTTGGATTGAAAAATTATATTTTTTTATTTTCTGGATATTATGAATAGAGTCTTCTAGGGTTATTTGGACAACTTTGTGGTTGTGTTTATTAATGATATATTGTTTTCTAAATAAATATTTATGGATCTTGAAAAAAAACAATGCATTTTTAATAGACCACTAAATGAAATGAAGTTATAAAAAAAATTTAGTATGTTTGATATCATTTTAAACGAAAAATACATAAAAGTTGTTACCACCAAAATGAATATTCTTGATGAATGTAAAAGACCAACAAATGATACATAGATTCTTTGTTTTCATAGATTTAAGGCTATTATAACCATTTTGTTAAAAATAATTCATGTTTACATATCCCACGAACTATGATAACCAAAAAATGAATTAATTTTTTTTTGAACACAATAATGTGATGATTGTTTTTTGGAACTAAAAACAAGATCATTGAATGCTACAATGTTTTCTATACCCTCGAGAAATGGTGATTTTTTCTTCTACAATGATTCATCTATGAATGGAATTGGTTGTATCATGATAATAAAATATCAGATATTTTTTTAGGCTTCATATAAATTGAAACCATATGAGTTAAATTATCCTACTCATCATTTTTAATTTATTTTATATTTTTTTTCATTATGAAACTAGAGAAATAATTTATATGATAAAAATTGTGAAATATATATTGATAATTAAATATTTAAGTATAAAATAACTTAAAATATGTTGAACATGAGGCATAGATGATGGATGGAACTGAATAAGGATTATGGTTACATAATCTATTACTATTCTGATAAGGCAATCAAATTGAACATTACATTGAGTTGAAAAAAAATTCATGATTAACCTTGGTAGATATGAAACATGACCAATTGGTCAACGATTTGATAAATTTTTTCCTAGAATATGGGGATTGAGAAACATAATTTTTTGTTGTTGTTAGTTTAAAATATCTATTATACATAATTAAGAAAGCTCGGAAGTTTGATCTTTTTCAGGAAGAAATGGTAGGATCTATTAAGAAGGGCATTTTTCCTGATTTTAATGTCGATAAGGAATGTGTTATCAGTTTTGGGAAGATATTATTTGCGACTTGTGACTCCCAAATGATAAGGGAGTTATTAAATGATAATCAATGTTCAAAATTTATGTTCATCATGGTCGCACTAAGATATATAGATTCATTTTCTAGTATTACTGATGAGATGGAATGAATGAAGATATTGCTAATTTTACCCTGAAACATTTGACTTTCCAATTGGTTCATATTGAATGGAAAAAAAATGGTATACTTCATCCTTTTCCAATACCCTATTGGAAATTGCACAATATATTAGTTGATTTAATAGTGGGATTTCCAAAGCGTTCTTGAGGTAACAATAAGGTTTTGGTTATTTATGATATATTGATTAAATAATCACAATTAATTCCTTTCAATTATATTATATACTTTGATATAATTTCATGACTCTATATTGAGTAGATAATTATAGATCATTTATATCATTTATCTATTAATTGTGATCATGGTCCCAGATTCACCTCTAATTTCTAGAGTGGAATAAAGAATCATTTGGGAACCGAATTTAATTTTAGAAATTCTTTTAACCCCTAATCTGATGGATAATACAAGCGAATAATTCAGTAATTGGAGGTTAAGATTAAACCATATTCAATGGATTACAAGAGATGTTGAGATCAACATCCTTCGTTGGTTGTGTTATCTTACAGTAACAGTTTTCATTTTCTTATATAGGTATCCCCTTTGGGTAATTCTATGGAAAGTTGTCTTGAATCCTAACTTCTTAGGATTAATTAATACAAACAGTTTTTATGGTACTAGGATTAGTAGATGAAATTTATACCTATGTAAATATGATCCACAACACATGAAGAAAACTCAGAGTAGGTAAAAAAGTAATGTAGATAAAAAAAGTAAAAACATTTCATTAGAGGAAGGTGATCATGTTTCTGTAAACATTTATCCCGAGAAATGTGTTATGAGTTTGGGTAAGAAGGGATTGTTAATCCCAAAGGACATTAGACTATATGAAATCCAAGATATAGTTGGAAATATTTCATACCAAGTGATGCTTCCTCTAAGTTTCTTCTATGAACAAAGTGTTTTTTATGTTTCTATGCTAAGAAAGTATGTTCCAAATTTATCTCTTATTTTTATTCCTATAGTATTTCACTTGGAAGGCAACCCTTCATGCGATGAAAATCCAATTTTTATTATTAAACATATTGAAAAACAAGGTAATTCACAAATTAATGGTTTTGGGGGAGAAACCATATGGTTGAGGAAGCAACACTAGAATCTGAAAATAATGTAAATGAAATGTATCATCTCTTGTTTAATAAGTGAATAAAAATTGAAAGGAAATAATTTACAGCAGGATGTGAAAACCCAATTAATTATAAAAACCCATTTCAATATTTAATAAAATTCTTGAATAAAAGAGATAAATTCATTATAAATATGTTAAGTAATTATTAAAATAATAAAGGTATCAATTTTGTTAAACTAATATCATATATAGTTATATATAAATGATAATTTCCAAATTATAAAATTTTAATTAAAAAAAGAATTTCAAAAAAGAATTTATAATGAAAAAATTATCTTCAAATTAATTTTTTTATTAATTTATTGAATTTTTGAATTTTAAATAAATAATGAAAAGGGCCACTTAACATTGAAAACTATATTTTTCTTTAAAGAATTTACATAGTAAAAATCTATTTTGGATTGTTTAAAAAAAATCATTAGTTACTTCATAATTTAAATAATTTAATTATCATTTTTAGATGAAATTTTTACAAAAATTTAAAATAAATACATTTTATGTTTTAAGATGTCATTTTATCCAAAAAAAACTATTTTCATTGTATTTTTATAATTTAATTTTAAGATAAATATACTGAAAAATGTGTTTTTAAATTTTGAAAAATAGATTTCTTTTTTTTAATCAGGAGGTCCAATTATAGTAAATAGATATTTTTTATTTTTGGATAATATGAATAGTAATCATAGTAATTTTTGTTACCATGGTAAATAGTGAATCATGTAATTAAGGGTGAAAATAAAATGATAAAGACAAGAAAATGAACATAACACTTACCAAATTTTATTATAGTTGTAATATTCACCCCCAATCATTCATGGTATAGTTTTATGACCATTTATGTTGTGACCCAAACATTTCATACATTACTATTACATCATTTTAAAGATAAAAAACATAATATTAATATATATAGAGGATCCAACGGATTAGTGTCTTGGGAAAACATGGACTATACATAACAATTACAACATCAAGCATAATATTTTTTTTGTTCATTTTTTTCTCTAGATTCTTATTGGCACTTGACCTCTTTTAAGTACGTGTAGCCACCTAAGGATATACATCAAAAGGGGTGAGCTAGAAGCCCAATAAAAGGATTGATAAGAACAATATATCATGGGGTGAGCATATTCATAACATAGGCAAATAATCATGAGAGGAAGCATTAATAAGGGACTTGAAATGTGGCAATACATAAAAATGAAACATCATGTCTTAGTGGTTAACTACAACACATGATTGTGAAAAAAGCTAGAATCTTGTTTACACATTATTTCACATTTACTCATGAGATTCATCACTATACCCAATTCATAGGAGTGCTTTATAATTCTGGGTGCACCCGTCACATTTAAACATCCATATTGCACTATATAATTTCGGGCGCACCCGTCACATCATAACATTATAATTTATCATGAATGCCACAATGAACATATAATAGAAATGAACATAACTAAACCATGAAAAGGAATAGTTCTAATCTCATAAGAACACATTCATTAACTTTGGGTTCCTAAAAGAAATATGGAACAACATACTTGATACAAGAATCGTCAATCTTGAATGAGAAGCAAAAGGTGTGTTCTTGAAAGAAGGGTTCTTTTGGAAAACATTTGGTTTGTCATAAAGGCTATTGGAAAACATTTATATCCCAGAAAAAGAAAATAAAATGATGAGAAAATTAATTTTAAGGAGCAACCATATCAAAAAGGAGTGAAATAGGGAGAACCTGAAGGATGAAAGTTAGGTTCAAGAATTTCACCTTACCTTGTATCAGAACTCTTCATTACATTTAATGTCTTGTATAATGGCATTATATTCATTAATTATAAATCATATAACATTTAATACATTAATAGGGGTAATTTTGTATTTCATTGTGTTATTTTATGGGACTTTTGATGAGTTATAGAGTTTAAAAACATTGTTTCGGAATGTTTGTTTTTTTGGATTTCTTGAGAGTTTCACATGTATTCATGAATTGAAGTTTTTCCAGAACATGGTTAAACATCATGAACATATATTACTTGTTATTAATGATATTACAGAATTTAAAATTATATTATAATGAATTATATTTTATAAATTGTGTATGAATCATTAGATAGGAAATTTATAATGATTGTTTGGGTTAATTTTGGCGGTTTTTCGACCACAACAAACATGTTTTGTTTACTCGTCTAGTAATATATATACATAAGTTAGTTCCATAAAAAAAATAGGACATAATAAATATATAATATTATGGTTCAACCATAAAAATGGTTTCATTACTAGATCTTTTGGTATAATTTGAAAAAGAAAACATGTCTTTCTTGAATGTGATAGATTAACACCTTACACAAAACGTTTTCTTTTATAAAATAAAAGGAAGAGGAAAAGGGGGTACTATGGTATAATATACCATTATTATCATAAAATTATATTATATGTATAATATTGTAGTTGCCTTTCCATTAGGATAAAGATAGGTTGGGATAGAATAAGAAAAGGACTTGAAATTGAAAGAGAATTAAAGGAAAGAGGAGTAGAAATTACCTCTTGAATCCTCCCCTTGAGATCCTCCTTAAGGGACCTAAGATTGGTCTTTTGATGTGACCAGAAGCTCTTGTACATGGGGGAGGGGATAAGGAAGGTTCTGGGGTAGAGTTTAGACAATTATTGAAGCTAGAAATGTGTGTTTTGGCATGGGGAGGGGGAGAGGTTATTTATACATGAGAAGGGAGGTGTTTTAGAATAAAATATTAAATAAAATAATATATCAAAATTTAAAATTGTAATAGTAGTTTTTTGACATCTTAAATCATATATTAATATAATATAAATTTTTAGGCTTTAAATCATCTCTATAATTATAATTAATTAATTCTTTAAAATGAACATGAAAGAAAGAGAAAAAGACACTTTAAGAAATCACATTTTGATTTTAGGCTTTGGAAAGTTATTTTTATGTTTGGAAATTGAGTTTATTGTTTTTTATGGAAATATTTATTCAATTTAATATAATATTTACAATCCTAATGTTCTATAATTTTTATGTCATTATCACATCATTAATAATTCAATTTAGGATACACCGGTTATGTGAAAAAACTGTATTTTTACTATTCACCTGAAAATTGAAGTATTTCAGAAAAATCCCAAAATTTTATCCTAAACATTTTTAGACATGTAGAATCCAAAAATGAATTTAATTTTTATAAAATAAATTTTTAAGTATGATTAATTTAATATTTAATTAAAATCATAGTTTACTGGAAAAATACTGTTTTTAAAATTAAAACTAATTTTATAATGCTTTCAAAAATTACCTAGGGTCTTATAGAATTATCTAAAAACTAGAGGAAATAAATTTTCTAATTTATGAATAAAATTTAAGAAAGTTAATTAGTTAATTATAATTAATTATTTATAACTTACAAAATACCAAAACATTTACTATAGTTAAATTTTCACTTTCTAAGAGGCCTAAATTTTATTTAATTATTCATGGAAAGGTTACTCTTATTTAGAAGATTTACTATTCACAAGGGTAGGTTACTATTCATAGGGCTAGGTTACTATTCACCAAAAAAATATGTTTTTCTTATTGGACCCCAAAAATCGTCTTGAACACAATTGGGAATGTCAGATTTTCAAAATTCTAAAAAAGGATGTGACATATATATGTTTAAATGTCACCTACCACATATTAGTTCATTATTTTTTTTTTCATGTGATTTTATGACAAATTTTTAAGAAGGTAATTTCCGTTGAAAAACATTGGGTCGTTACGTTCTTCCCCCCTTATAAAATTTCTCCCTCGAAATTTTACTTTACCCAAAAAGGTGAAGGTACTTCTTATTCATCACCTCCTCTGGTTCCCAAGTAGCTTCTTAAAACATATGGTTCCTCCACAACCCTTTGAAAAGGTGAGTTGTCTTATTGTGTAGAATCTTATCTCTCCAATCCAGAATTTCTACAGGCTACTTTTCATAAGCGATATCATCTTCCAGCTGTACCGCATTTGAGTTTAGCACATGCAAGGGATCAGGTATGTACTTCTTCAAGAGTGATACGTGATAAACATCATGAACTTGAGGAATATTTAGGGGCAGTACAAGATGATAGGCCACAGTTCTTATACGGTCAAGGATTTTAAAGGGGCAAATCTACCTTGGGGTGAACATTCCTTTCTTACCAAATCACATGACTCTAATCCATGGTGATATTCGAAGGAATACTTTATCTCCATCTTCGAACTCAAAATTCCTTCGATGGTTGTAAAAATAAAACTTTTTCCGACTTTGAGTAGCTATGATTTTTTTCTGGATGACTTGAACCTTCTCTGTCATCTCTTGCACAAGATCGGGTCCAAGTAGTTTTATTTCTCCAAATTCATCCCAAAAGGTTGGAGTTCTACATCGCTTTCCATATAGAGAATCATGTGGATCCATCTAAATAATTGAGTGGAATCTATTGTTGTATGAGAAATCAACCAATGGGAGATTCTGATCCCATTCACCTTTGGGGGTGATAGGCCATGATAAAATTTAATTCATTACTCAAAGCATCTTGAAGGCCCTCCAGAATGTAGATGTGAACTTGGATTACGGTCAGGGACAATTGGGAGTGGTACACATGAAGTCTCACCGCATCCTTTACATATATCCTTGCAAGTTGTTCAAGTGAGAGATCTTCCTGAATTGAAATAAAATGGGAAGTCTTGGTGAGTCGATCAACCACAACCCGTATCACATTATTTTCCTTCAACGTCTTCGGGAGACTCGTGAAAAATTCCATAGTAACCTTTACCCATTTACACAAGGGTATAATAAATTGATGCATCATCCTTTTGGACTTTTTTCTCTCTACATTAAATTGCTGACATACCATGAACCTTGATATATATTCTACAATCTCCATGATCATGTTATCCCACTAGATTTGTTCTCGGAGATCACGAAACATGATACCGGGATAGATAGAGAATGTTGAGTTATGTACATTTTCCAATAGCTCCTTCTTTATCCCGGTTGATGAAGGCACACAAAGCCACGTTCTAAACCAAATCACACCATCATCGTCGATATAGAAATAATGAAGCTTCCCTTCCTTTACTGCATTCACCCTCTTTTGTATCTACACATCATCCCTTTGGCCTTCTTTAATCTTCCCTTATATGGATGGTTATGCAATCATTTGGGCAAGGTAGGATTTATCCCCTACCCTTATGATTTCTAAATCCATGCATTGCATATCCATAAAGATATGATCTTTTTGAATCCGTAACATGGATATAGTAGCATGTTATTTTCTTCTTAGAGCATCAGTTACATTTTTTCCCTTTCTTGGAGTAGTGAATAGAGAAATTGTAATCCTTGATTAGTTCTAACCATCTCGTTTGATGCATGTTGAGCTCATTTTTTGTGAATATATACTTTAGGCTCTTAGGGTCAGTGTATATGTCACACTTCTCACCATAAAGGTATTGCGGCTGGATTTTCAAGGAAAAAATCACGACTTCCATCCTTAGATCATGGGTCGGGTAGTTATGCTCAAGGATCTTCAACTATCGTGAGGAATTGGTTATCACATTATCATTTTTCTTGAATATGCAACCCAGGCCTTTCTTTTAAGCATCACTGTATATGAGTAAATTTTTTTCACTTTACAGTAGTGTGATTACAGGTGTCGTGATCAGCCTTCTTTTTAGCTCCTTGAATCTTCCCTCACATTCTATCATCTAGAAAAACTTTACCTTGTTCCTTGTTAACTTAGTTAGTGGGCCTAACAATTGTGATAAGTTTCTCAAAAAAAACGTCGGTAGTACCCAGCCAATCCAAGAAAATTATGAACTTTGGGGACAACAGAGGTCCTAGGACATTCCTCAATTGCCTTTGTTTTTGATGGATCCACATAAATTCTCTCACTTGTGATCACATGTCCCCAGAACGTTACTTGCTTCATCCAAAAGTCACACTTTCTGAACTTTGCATACAACATCTCATTTCACAATGTTTCCAACACAAGCCTTAGCTGTTCTTCATGTTTCTCCGTGCTCTTAGAGTATATGAGAATATCATCGATAAAAACTACCACAAATTTGTTGAATTATTGTCTAAAGAATCTATTCATCAAATCCATGATGATTTCAGGGGCATTAGTAAGTCTGAAGTGAATCACTAGAAACTCATAGTGCTCATACCTTGTGTGGAAGGCAGTCTTCTAAATACCCTCCTTCTTCACTTTTAGCTGATGATATCCAGTACAAAGATCCACCTTTGAGAAGTATTTATCTCCTCTTAACTGATCGAACAAGTCATCAATCCTTGGAAGAGGATACTAGTTCTTTATAGTGATATTGTTGAGTTTCAGATTTTCGATACAAAGCAGCATTGTTGAATCCTCATCATCACAAAGAGCATTGGCGCACCCCAAGCTGATGCACTAGGGCATATGAACCCTTTGTCCAGATGATCTTTTTGCTGCTTCATTAACTACTCCAGTTCGATAGGATCCATCCTATAGGGACACTTTGAGATAGGAGTATCTCTGGGTATGAGTTCTATTGGGAATTATACCTCATGATCTAGGGAAATTCTGGGTAACTCTTCGGGAAATACATCATTGTATTTCCCCACGATGGGAATTTCTGCAAGGTTCACACCTTCCTTTGACTCAACCATTTGGGAGAGGTATGATTCTTCCTATGTAATCAACACCCACACCGATAAAGTATTCTTTAAAGGAGATTCATGATCTTACTTGCATTTTTATAGGTGCATGGAATGTTTTGGAATATTACTAGATATTTCATTTTCCTGACAGTTGATATGTGCTCTATATAACAAGAGCCAATCCATTCCCATTATAGCCTCGAATTCCACCAAGGGAAGTATTACCGAATTCACAAGAAGAGTCCTCCCACATACGCTAATAGGAGAAGAGTCAAACACTTGGGTTGAAATGATTGTACCACTTAGTATTTTTACAAATATCTCTACTTCAAGGTTTCAGGGCTTTGATTCTATAGTTCTAGAAAACATTCAAGATATAAAGGAATGCGTAGAACCAGAATCAAATAAGACTTTTTCCATTATTGAGTGAATAAGAAGTGTACCTTATACGACTTAATTATCTTTCTCTAATTCTTCAGTAGTGATGGCATATGACTTCCCTTGATCCTTTGGCTTTGGTGGCTGCAGACACTGATTACCCTCATGAACTCGAGGTTTAGTGCAATGTCTTGCATAGTGCCCTAGGTCCCTATATTTGTCGCATTGAACCATGAACGACTCTATACTTTCTTCTTCCACGTTCTCCTTTCTTTTTATATATTTCTGACACTCTTGATCAAGGTGTCCTTCTTTCCCACACTTGAAGCATTTCCCCATCCCTTTTAGGGTGTTCCCATGGCGCAAATTCCTACATTTTGGCATATGGGTCGTTAGTTTTTCTTCCTACCTTTTTCATTAAATCCACCAACTTGAAACTCCATCATTCGCTGCTTATCACCATAGCCATGGGACCATTCTCCAATCTACGTTTCCACTTTGAGAGCACACTGAAAATAATCTTCATAACTCCCAAGGTCTCAAATTTCAAGAGCCTTTCTAATGTGTGGTTTTAATCCACTAATGAATATATAAATTTTTATATCATTCTTGATAACAAAACCCGAATCATTACTTGTAGTCCTTATAAAATATGATCTGTAGTTTGTGACAATTTCTCCTTCTTTTTTCTTGAGATCTATGAATTATATCTCCATATTTTTACGAAGAGTTCATGGTAAATACTTATTAAGAAACAAGATCTTAAAGTCTTCCCATTCCATCTCTTCAATTTCCTCCCTTGGAATGTTATTCTTAATCAAATCCCACCATTAATTGGACTCTCCATCTAGATGATAAATAACTACTTTTACCTTCTCCATCTCAAAATAGTGAAGAACAGATAATATCTTCTCCATGGTGTTGACCCACTATTCCGCAACTAGTGGATCGAAAGATCCACTAAACGTTTGCGGTTGTTGCCTCATAAAACATTTGATAGCTAGCTAGTCTCTCTTTGGTGAAGGAGGACGTTCTCCATTATTATGGTTATTGTTCATAACATGAGATAATTGGATAAGCATCACCATGAAGTTTTGAACTCCACCTCCCAAATTATTGGGGATGCCATTTGGGGAATCGTTGCATTGGCCCACACACGAGTTGTTGGCCTGGTTTCTCCTAGTTCCCACCATTTTCTAAAATAGAAATGTATAGAACAAAGCATAAGTCAAAAATTCACGAATAACTTATTCATTTAAAAAAATCATATTATATGGGATCCCTATGCAATGATTCTTGTGTGCATATTTGTACTTAGACTCATGCTAGATGTTTTCTCTAGGGTTCACTAATCCAAATTCACAAATTAACTATAACTTTCCTCTGATACCAACTATAGCAACCCAAACTTTTCATAAATTACAATTACATAATTTTAAAGATAAAAAACACAATAGTATTACACATATAGGATCCAACAGTGTAGTTTCTTGGGAAAAATAAGACCATTCATAACAATTACAACATCAAGCATAATGTTTTTCTATTCATTTATTCATGTCTAGATTTTAATTGGCACTTGAACTCACTTTCGTACATGTAGCCACCTAAGAATATACCTCAAAAGGGGTGATATAGAAGCCCAGTAGGAGGATAGTTAAGAACAATATAGCATGGGGTGATCATATTCATAACATAGGAAAATAATCATGGGAGGGAGAATTAATAAGAGACTTGAAATATGGAAATGCATAAAAATGAAACATCATGTTTTAGTGGTTAACTAATACACATGCTTGTGAACAAAGATATAATCTTATTGACACATCATTTCACGTTTACTCGTGGGATTCATCACTTTACCTAATGCATTGTAGTGCTGTATAATTCTGGGCGCACCCATCACATTTAAACATTCATATTGCGCTATATAATTCCAGGCACACCCATCACATCATAACATTATCATTGATCATGCATGCCAAAATTACCATATAACATAAATAAACATAATTAACCCATTAAAAATATTGGGGTTCAACTCATAAGAATACATTCATAAACTTTGGGTTCCTAAAAGAAAGAGGGAATGCCATACCTGATACAAGAATCGTCAATCTTGAATGAGAAGTAAAAGGTGTGTTAATGAAAGAATAGTTCTTTTGGAAAAAATTTGGTTTGGCATAAATGCCAGTGAATAAAATTTATATCCCATTAACGGAAGCACAATTATGTAAAAATGTTTTTTACGGAGTAACTATATCAAAATGGAGTGATATAGGGAGAACCTGAAGGATGAAAGTTGGGTTCGAGAATTTTCCCTTACCTTGTATCTAAACGCTTCCCTAATTTTATTGTCTTGTATAAGGACATTATATGAATTAATTAGAAATTAAGGAACCTTTAATAAATTAAAAGGGGTAATTTTGGTTTCATTATGTTATTTTATAGTCCTTTTGATGAGTTATAGAGTTTGAAAACATTGTTCATGAATGTTCATTTTTATGGTTTTCTTGAGAGTTTCACATGTATTCAAGAAATGATGTTTTTGTAGAACATGGGTATTCATCCAGATCATATATTAATTTTTTTAATGATATTATAGAATTTTAAATTATCTTATAATGAATTACATTTTATAACATGTGTATACATCCTTAGATAGGAATTTAATGATGATCGTTTGGATTAATTTGGGCGGTTTTTCAACCACATCGAACTTGTTTTGTTCACTCATCTAGTAATATTTATATAAGCTAGTTACAGAACATAAAATAGGACATAAAACATATACATTATTTTGGATCAACCATAAAAAATGTTTCATGACCAGATGTGTTGGTATAAATGTAAAAAGAAAATATGTCATTTCTAAAGGTGATAGATTAACACCTTACGAACAATGTTTTCTTTTATATAATAAAAGGAAGAGGATAAGGGGGTTTGAAGGTATAATATCCAATTAGCATCCTAAAATTACATTGTATTTATGTTACTAGAGTTACCTTACCAATAGGACAACGTTTTTTTGGGAGTGAATAAGAAAAGGACTTGAAATTGAAAGGGAATTAAAGGAAAGAGGAAGAGAAATTACCTCTTGAATCATCCTCTTGAGAGCCTCCTTAAGGGACCTAGGATTGGTCTTTTGATGAGACCAGATGCTCTTGGACTTGGGGGAAGGGGCTAAGGAAGATTCTTGGGAAGAGTCTAGATAATTCTTGGATTTTGAGAGGTGTGGTTTGGCATGGGTAGGGGGAGGGGTTATTTATACAAGAGGAGGGAGGTGTTTTTTCAATAAAATATTAAATAAAATAACATATCAAAAATTAGACTTGTAATAGTAGATTTTTAACATCCTAAATAATATATTAATATAATATAATTATTTTTCGTTAAATAATCTTTATAATTAATATTAATTAATTTATTTAAAGAAAAGTGAAAGAATGAGAAAAATACACTTTAAGAAATCACCTTTTGACTTTAGGCTTTGGAAAGTTCTTTTTAGGTTTGGTAATTGAGTTTATGTTATTTTAAGGAAACATTTATTAAATTTAATATAATTTGGCCAACCATAAAGTTCTAGAATGTTTATATCATGATTAAATATTTAATGATGCAATTTAGGATACAGGGTAATGTGAAAAAAACTGTATTTTGACTACTCACCCAATAATTGAAGTATTTTAGAAAAATCCAAAAATTTCACCCTAAATATTTTCTGCCTGTAGAATCCAAAATTGAAGTTAATTTTTCAAAAATAATTTAATAAATATGATTAATTTAATATTTATTGAAAATCATAATTAACTTGAAAAATATAGTTTTTAAAATTAAAACTGATTTTCTAATGTTTTCAAAAATTACGTAGGGTCTTATAAAATTATACAAAAAATATAAGACATAGATTTTCTAATTTATGAACACATTTTAAGAAAATTAATTAATTAATTATAACTAATTATTTATAAGTTACAAAAATACCAAAAATTTTACTATAGTTACATTGTCACTTTCTAAGATCCCTAAATTTTATTTATTTATTCATGGGTAAGGTTACTATAATTTGGAAGATTTACTATTCATAAGGGTAGGTTACTATTCATAGGGGTGGGTTACTGTTCAAAAAAGTATTGTTTTTATTATTGGACCCCAAAAATCATCTTGAACACAACTTTGTATGTCAGATTTTCAAAATTCCAAACACCGAATTGACAAACGTATGTTTAAGGGTCACCATGCACCTAGTAGTTCATTATTCCGTGTTTCATGTGATTTTATGACCTATTTTTATGAAGGTAATTTACATTGAAATACTTTTGGTCGTTACAATTTATGACCCCTTGGATTAGATTTTTAGTTTCATAATATTTTATTTAATGCGATATAAAACAAATCACACACTTTTTTTAATACGTATAACAATTTTATTAAGATTTTCTCCAAAAGATATGTGAAAATATAAATAGTCTTTTAAAATATAATAGATTTATCATCAATATGGAAATTAATTTTTTATTTTTATTGATGAAATTATTAATTTAAATTCCTTGACAACGTTGATTATGTAATTATTTAATTAATGACCAAATAAAATGAAATATATTATAAAGATTAGATATATATATTATATTAGATAGTTAATTAAATCCATTAATTTTATAGATTATTTTACATGGTAGTTATGTATTATAATTTTTGGTTCAATGTTACCTTATTGTATTGATATTGTTGGATGTCAAATAAATGAATAGTGATAAAACTTACATTATAGATTTTTTAAAGTAAATAACATTTGATTAAATGATATAAAATTCCTAAGAATAGTATATTTAGCCATGTTCTTTTGTTAATTTTTAAAATATCCACCAAGATCCATTTATGGATCTTTTGAGATTTTATAGTAACAAAACTGACCCTTATAGAGTAAAAATCAATGTTGTCATGATAAGAGTTAAATATGTTAAATTGGGGGTTTAAACTAAATGATAAGTTTAAAATGGTGACAAAAACCTGAAAAATTTTATTATATGTCATTATTTATACATGCAAACATCCTATATTTGAAATAAATCAGGTAATATCTAATTTTATTAGAAAATTAAATTATGTTAATTTTGTATGTTGAGAAATTTCAGGAGTGCTCCTCCCCTCTACTATAAAATAAAACCTCTTTGTATTATTTAATAAAACATCAAAATCAATTTTTTTAAAATGAACCGATGCTATAAAATGAAACCTCTAGTCTGTCAATTCTGTGTACGATAGAGTACTACCTCGTGACCTGATGCGATTCATTTTTCATCACTATCACTCAAAATTGGTTATAAAAATGAAATTAGCGTTTATAAAAGATATTAATTACATAAATATAATTATTAAAATAGAAAGTATAATTTTACTTCTTACTGTTCTATGTACTAAAAAATGACACAATCCTTCGTGTGTATGTGTGAACTATCACCTCCATGAAGAAATGAGATTCATTTATCATTACAACATAAAAAGTAAAATATATATATATATGTATATTTAATGAATAAATTTGATATTTAAGATATTATAATCATTATTTAGAAATAAATATTTATTACATTTTTTAAAATGATCGTTGAAGAAAATAAATGTTATTCATGCATACATACAACCCATAATCTCTATGATGGTAATAGAGTTCATTTTTAATTATAATATTTAATGGTTGGATTTAAATGTATTTTTTATAGATAAAATTTACAATTAGGTCATTAATATTATTATTGATAAGGTCTACTAATGACCAATTTGACCATATTCAAATTATTAATGTCGTTTTAGAGTTATGAACTGAATATTATTGAAACGTCCAACATTATCATAAATAATTAAGTAATTGTGATAAAATGGAAATAATTGAAATAAAATTAATAATAAAATCTAAAAGCATTCCTAATAATTTAATAAAATAACCTAATTGTGTTGTTCATGGAGATAAAAATTGTACGTGATGAGGCAGACCTAAGGTATCATATTTTCCTTTAATGTCATTATTTAATGTTACTCTTTCATCACATTTTACGAATGAAAAATGAATGATATTTTTAACATATACAAATATAATATATTTTTCTTATACCATGATTCCATAATGTTTTGATTCATTATTTAACCTTTTAAATTTTTATTACGAAATAATTTTTTTTCTATTTTTATGTTAGAAAATGTTTGAAATGAAAATTTATTTCAAAATGGATAGCTTATTTTCCTCAATAATGTTTTTTTGTTGTCATTATGTGTTGTGATAATTTGATGTTTCTTGGAAATTGTTTAAGGGGAAGAATGGTTCGTTTATAAATTGAGGGTACGAGATCATGTTATATCTCTTTAAAGCCTTGGGTAATGGGATAGAGATAATCGATGAGTTTTTTCTGTAGAGATTATGATAATATAATACGATGGATATTCCAAATGTAACGATGATAGTTAATTCATGTGTAGCCATAAAAGATAATAAAATTCTAATAATAATATGAAAATGAATCCAAAAGATAAAATTATGATTTTGTATGAATTTTATTGTTTTATAGAAAACATATTGTTTATTAATGTAAACTAAGAGCTTTGGGTTTTTGGGTGAAACTATTAACTTTCTGAAACGTTTTATTGAAAACAATGGCATTTTTTACATTATGTTATCTTTTGAAATGTTTTGTGGAATTATTTGGTCTGAAAAGGTGATTTATTTGGTAACAGAATTTATATTATGCTCCCAAAGTTTATTTTGAAAAGAAAACATTTTCTAAGTATTTACAGACTAATGATTTCATTATTTATTATTAAGTCCCTTAATGAGATTTTAGTGCTCATAAATTGATTGAAAATGTTTTTCACATGGTTTACAGAAGATTAATTATAAGAATGAAGTCATTATAAATATTTATCATGAAAATTAATCATATTTTATTTTATAGACTTTTTGTTTATGAAATAAATGTATACTGAGTAAATGTTATCAGATGTAATGTATGGGTATGTTATGTATGGGTTATGACATAAATCTATAAAACTCAAAAAATCAAAGATAATTTCGAAAATGATGTCATATTTAGTTTTTTAAATTAGTATAAAATGTGTTGTTAAATGTTGGGTCCTTATAATTAAGGATTTGAGTATGATTCTAACTATTTTGATTATAGAATCTCAAATAAGATGGTCATCGATAACCAAGGATTGAACAAGTAGAGTTGTATGTTGAATAGTGAGATTAATTTGTTTAATATGAAGGTATTATGGGGAGAAAATATTTTTAATTCTATTCTGATATTTATACATTATATATTATTATAAAATTTTGGGTTTTAGTATTTGGTTGTAACCGGATCAAGGAATTGAAGCTGAGAAAGGTATGTATTTAGAAAACCGTAGTATCTTATAACCAAATAGTGTGGCATACAGAAGTGGTTTGGAATCAATTTATATTACTTTTATTATTGTAATAATTAATTACCTAGTATTAAATTTGGTTTTGAGTATGATATATTACTATAAATTAAATCGTAAAACACGTAGCTATTTTAACTGTTGAGTGATACTTACTATCGATATTCTGGTGTATTCTAAATTCTTTGAGGATTAATTGAAATATTTATGGATCATTTTAATTAGTTTTTCCTAAATTTTTGGAAATATATATTAAATTTTATAAATATCATTGAGAATAGATTTTATGAAAAAATTATATTTATGGGGATAACTATTGAAGTGTTAATAATCGAGTTATGTATAACATTTTGGTTGAACATATTATTTATGTTGAAAGAATAAAGGGTTAATTTATTTAAAAAAATTATGTTATGTAGTATTCGAAAGAATAAAATTTATAATTTGTTAAAGATATTTTTGGAAAAGGTTTTCTCACTTTTTGATTGTGGTATATGTTGATCGTTGTGCACTTTTATATCATTTTTCGATTAAAGATAATGTTGAGTTATACAAGGGAATATGTTTTCACTATGATTTAATATTTCAAGATTCCAATTTTTATCTCATGTATTGATCCTTTAAAATTTTCTTTTATTATATATTTTTTTACCTAATATAGTTAAAATTTGAAGTTATAAATGATTCTATAGCTTCTTTGTCTTGTATGAAGCTTGTATCCCAGAATGATGGATAAATGCACCAGTCCAAATAGCTAGTTATAACTGTGCAACCCAACCCAAACATTCTCCGATAATGGTTTGTAGTTGGAGATAGATGCAAGCGGGGACCGTAGTTTTCATAAACTGTGGGACAATGGTCATACACCCATGAAATTTTTTTTGCAGTATTTAGCATAGGATATTCACATGGTTGGAACATGATTTTACTAATCATTCAGCCTAACCATGTCAGTTCCCCCATTAAATAACCGAAGTTAAGTGGTTGGTTCACTATTTAGCTAACCCTATGGAAAAACTATGCGAACCTATAATTTTGGGGAAACTATCTACTTATCCCTTAATGAACTGTGTAACCCTACCTATATTATCCTTTGATCATTCTAGTGGGCATTAAGCTTTATCCTCTCCCTTTCAAACTCCTAGAGCCCTTCTTAATGGATTTTTAATCCCGAGCTCAGATATGATGTCCGATTCAATCAAAATTTGTTAGGATGGATGCACAATAGAAACTAATCAATTCCTTTTTATCTATTCATTAGTATTCCTTTCCATCATAAATATATTTAGATGTAGGCTCATATGACATATTTTTAGGGAATTTGTCTGTTCTTCAGGTATCTTCCAATCTATTCCAAACTAATGGCTAATATTGAAGGAGGAGAGTCATACGAGCTTATGGTTGGGGTTCTATTACAAATCCCGCATGTTTTCATCAATTTATAAATTACATTATCATTTTAACACCCTGAGATGTTGTGAAATATATATTTTTAATTAATTTATTCTTTTTATCATTTTTCTATTCACACAACGCTAAATATATCATTTGTTATCTGAAAGCACTTACTTTATCTTTCATTATACATAACTCCATGTTAGGAATTTTATATATGAAACACTTAGATTATCTTTTTTTATATGAAACACAATTTTTTCTTTGTGTTACACACAATGCTATGGTTATTCAATAGATTTCATTACATGTAATGTCATGTTTTAACAATGTACAATATTCTATTAATATTGTCATTAAAATTTTAGTAAAGTTTCAACATAGCTACTAGAATTGAATATTCAAATAAAATTATCTATATTTTTGAAATATTATATAAAAATATATGTAAAATTAATCCTTTGGTTATCAACTGGATAGAAATGAATTCCAGAACTATTTGAATATAAAGCAATTACTTTTCTAAGAAAACTATTTTTATATGTAAAACATAATTTCAAATCAATAAATTAATCAAACCTATTTTGAAGAAATTATTGAATAAAATAAATATATCATATTTTCAATAAATATTATTTATTCTCATCCAATATATTTTATAGCCACAATAAAATAATAAAACCTATTTTGTAAATAACTTTTTTTTCTAAAAGATAATTTTACAACCATTTCATGGTGAACATATTTTAAATTAATCTTTGGAAAGCATAATCATTTTCACTTGAATAAATAAACATAATGTTTAAATAATTATTATAAAAATTTAGTTTGGGAGATTTTTTGTATTTTTTTGAGAAGATAAATTTTTTTTAATAGTTTAAAATACTAAATTCTGTTTCAAAACCACTTTTTGATATAATTTATTTATATAAATAAATTACATATTAATTTCGGTTTTATGTAAACTTATATAAATTATACATTCTTTAATACAATTTTATTCATTCGAAAAAACTTCTCATTGAAATTGGATATAAAAACACTTCAATCTTTTGGACCTTTTCGCTTCAAAAACCTCATATCGCGACTGGTTTGTAGGTTTAATTTTAAATTATTTTCTGTCACTTTTATGTTTATAATTTTGAAAAATTTATTCCATATTTTATATAAATATAATATATAATATCTAGTATGTTCAAATTAATTTAGAACACAAAATATTAATGAAAGTAATTAAAATTAATCAGAGTGACTAAGGTAAAAAAGAGTTTACTTAGTGGTTATACATTATGTAAACGGAAAACATACACTAGAGACATGAAATAAATCCATTATCATGACATATTTAGGCCATATAATCACTCTTCTAAATTATCTACAATTATGTGAGGTACATGATGTAAAGGAAACATCCCAATAGTGTTTACCTTTTTAAATTTTCCCGAATGCCATTACTCCTCCACAATGAATGTGCACCCACCCCCTCAGTTCAAAAATATACTTAAGACATGATAGAGCCCCAAAAAATGACTTATGAACTCCCAAAATCCTGCATATCAACCTTGAATCAACAATTGTTAGTCAAAATAAAAACATGTTTGTCCTTTGGTGGAAACCGAAAGGAATTACCTAAAATGAGGTAACATCCTTCAATAAGATATTTGGTTTTATTTTATTTATAAACAAACTAAATTAATCTTATTAAATTATTATAAAAAAACATCATTACCTTATATATATATAATCTAAGAGTTCTACCTACAACTGTACACACATCCATTAAATGGGTAATTAACACAACGTTCATGTGTATGGCGGACCACCGCCTCGCAAAACGATGTTGTTCAATTATACTCACCACCTCTCCTAGGTGGGAATGGTGATGGGGAAACTATATATATATATATACATATATATAATATGATGTTTTAATGTTTTCTAATTATTAAAAAAAATACTTTCATGCTTTCCATTTTTTGTAAAAATGATAACTTTATGTGTCGACGTGTGCACTACAACATCCTCAAAGATATGTGATCAGTTAAAACATTACATGGAATGTTTCAAGAATGATTTTAGAAATATTATATGAAATATATGAAATAATAATTATACTGGAATTCTAATATATATATATATACATATATTCCATTTACTAACTCTATTTCAATACATCAATAAAATAGATGCATCGTTCATGTCTTTGTACGACCTACCGTCTCCCTGAATAATATATTCTATTTCATATTTTTATATTTTTTATATTGTTTTAAATATTTATATAATAAATATATAGGATATTTAAATAATTTTTTATATGTTTTAAATAATTAAATAATGATCTATGTAAGAGGATAATAAATAATAAGTCAAAACATATACGAAAAACAAAGCAGATATTACATGAAATGTAACATTAACATGAAATTGTTATAAAATCGAAAATATAAAATCAAATAATATATGATATTATGTATGCTAATATGGTTGTTTGGTAGATTTATAATAAACATATAATCATTTTACAGGAGTTTTGAGTGTGTATGAAGAATGTCAAGAGTTAAGGTAGGTATGGTTATTTCTAGTCACACTTTTATTTCTGTGAGACTAAAGCCCTACTGACCACCCATTTATTTAATAGGGTGTATATACTACCAATGATATTATTTTATGATTATTATAAAAAATATATTTTTGATTAAATATCTATTTTATGATCATTATTTCATTGGGTTTATGGTTAAAAAGCTACCAAATCGGTAATGTAATTTTGTCTCAATTTACTTTTTCTGAGAGACATGCATGGTTATGCACCTATATTTTTATTTGAGGTGCATATTATTCCATTTTAAATTTTATATCCTGAATATTATTATTTTTATGATATTTTAATCTTAATTTAATTTTAGTCTTCCCATAATATTATGATTCAATGTTACAAAAATGTTAACAATTTGTATCTACAATCGCATCATCTGTCGAGTTTGTTAATGAATATTATTCCATTAATGAAATATTATGATCCATATCTAAAGAAATATAAATAATTTTTCTATAATATTTTTATACTAATTATCTATTTTTATTAGTACTATTTTCCAAATTTTTTTACTTATGATAATAAATATTTTTTTGAAAATCATAATTTTTCTCTAATCGGTTAAAATTTTTTTTATTCAAAAAACCATGTTTTATAGAACTGTTTTCAAAAATGATTTTATATGATGTAAAGGATTAATTTTTACACATGTTTTAACATTTTACCAAAATTTTTTATAAAAGGAAAATCCATTCTATTTTCTAATCGAGGGACTTTTATGAACATTTTATAGTGAAAAAGTAATCTTCATCATGTCTATATTTTCCCGAAGTAATTTCCTTGAACACTAAGATGAGTTTGGGATTGAACCCATTATATTAAAATAGAATTGTAATTTAGACCTGACTATTATGGAAATCATTTCATATGTTTTTTTGTATTAATCAATCACAAGTCTTACGAATATGTTATAATATCGTGATTTGTATCTTTATTTACAAATGATTCATGTCATATGAACTACGGATATTTAAGACATGACTATTTATTAGGATCTTTGATATATAGGGTGTGATCTTATAATGCTATGATCGTGTTATCATACCCTTATATTCATGTTATACAAACATATCTCCCTTTTTACCCTTACTGAGCGTTTGATATCAACACATTATTATGTTTCCGTTCCCCAGGATTTGAAGAATGGATATAAGAATGACTAATAAAGGGGAAGATATTTAAGGGAGATGTTTAATATGAGCTACCTGGATATAAGACTATATCTCAATGATTCCAAAAAAACAAAACTATTATGGTCCTCAAGCCTGTATTTTTTTAATGGTATGAATATGAATATAAAATGATGCAATATCAATGTATGTTAAGACTGGGGAATTATAGTTGGTATCGAAGGAATGTTTAAGAAAAAAACTGGATAATTGGATTAGAAAACATTTGGGTTTCCATAGGGATATTTATATTTATTTACAAGGGATGGGTCTATGGATAATATGAAAGAGACATTGATTTAAAAGTAGGTTTCATTATTTATAATTAATAAATATTTTTTCAGGATTGAATAGGTTTCTTTCATGACAATTGTCTCTCATCCTATACTCTTTAGTTTTATTCAATAGAGGGAACATGAATAAATTATGTTAATATTGATTGTTTCATATGTGGAATGTATGAGAATTATGTAAATCAATATCCTATGTGGAAGTCACATGAAGACAATCATAATGGTGTTATGAGTATTGGATATACTACTGAAGATTACAAGATATCAAACTACATGTAAAATTTATGGTATGTTCTAATAGTATTGTTTACATTAAATATAACTATAATTATTATATAGTGTTTGAGGAATATTAATACGTGATTCATATTTCATATTATTTTAAAGGAGAATTTTGTAATAAAATGAAAACCCCTATGTAATGGTTTATGAATAAATATGGAATATTTTAGGGTATATGCTTCGTAATTCAATTATTATTATATATGAATCATTAATTATATATTTATTACCATTACATGTATTTTATTATTGATTTTAAAGGATATGTTGGATGATAATAATTACATTAATAAGTGATATATTGGAAATGTGATATTTTGATTGAGAGAAGGTAACCCTTAATGTGTCTTGTATGTTGAGGTAATTATTTTTTGATAAATTTATGAAGGATATGAATATGAAAATTGGATGATACTCATTACATTAGAACAAATTAATGATTTTTTTATAATGTGGTTTAGGAATTCATTTATTATTTTTACAAATTTGTTTATTTAAGGAGTATATCCCATAAACATTGTGATAAGGAAACAGGAATTATATTAATAAGGATTTATGGTAATTTTGGTTATTACCATGTTTTAAGATTATACATGATGTAGGTATTCACATGTTTTTTTTTTTGAAAATGACAGATTATTTTTTATATATAGGGGATCAATGCTAGACTATTTTTTATAAATTTAGTGAAATTATTTTTAATGATTTGGATTTTAATCATTATGAAGGGTTACAAGGATGGCTATTAATGGAATCGTTTTAGTTAAAATTCAGATGGGGTTTTAGAGTTTAATGTATTATCTCTCTATATGTGGATTTATTCAAATAGGATAACCTATACTAACCATTTTTCGGTGATGATAACTATAGTTAGATGGAGTGCCTTATTATTCTACCTAATGATCTGTTAGTTCTCCAAGGATAAAAAAATTAAAATAATTTCTTGGAGTAAGAGATGAAATGTAAATCGAGATAGGCACAACCAGAGTGTGAGATTATTTGTATGAGATGGAATAAAATTTAGTAAGTATATTTTCTTATGTTCATATATGGTAAAATAATTCCAATGATAATGGAAAATGAAACTGAAAAATATTTATCGAAATACATTCATTTATTTTGAACTGATGGTCATACAAATCATCATAGATTTATTGTTTTGATTCCCTTAATAATATGTCGATCATTCACTTAAGGGTGATCAATGATATTTATCACTCTCTATAATTATTTATATTTTTCATATATGTCAAATATTTACTAAAAAAATATGGTCTACTCTATAAAATCCTAGTTATGAGTTACTATGGTTAACCATTATGGTTTCAACATTCTCTTTTTAAAGGATGTTTTAGTGTTCATTTTTACGATGTGGGTTTTTAACAAATGAACTTTCTAGCATTAACAATTTGATAACCCAAATAAATTTTTAATGTTTATGATTTGAGGAATGTATCATCCAAAGATTTTTTGAATTTTGTTTTGAATAAATTTAATCTTTTTTGATGTTTTTCATTCCCAACAACATTAAATATTTTTTTATATGAAATTACCAAGTTTTTCTTACACTATACAAAAAAAATTAATCTTAAGCTATATTAAACACTTTGATTAAATTTTGGTATAAAAAACACTATTTTTTCCTTATCTTAAGCACAATTTCGTGTCCCTTATATAAATTTAATTACACACAATACATACTTTTACCTAACTACTATATTATATTAATACTGTTATTAATATATTATTATAGTAACCACCCGACCATTGGAATGAAAGATACAAATGTGATTAAATAAATTTTCATAATATGAATTATAAAATCATATCAAAGGAAAACATTGGTTATAAATGTTTAGGAAATGAATTTATTAACTATATTAAAATAATGAAATTAAATTCCTAAGAAAACTATTTTTTTGTGTATAAAGAGAATTTCATCTCAATAAATTAAACACATAAATTTTAATGATTTTTTTCAATGAAATTTATATTTTATATATTTAGAAAATATTTTTGGTTCTCATCCAATTGTTTCTATAGGAGTAATATAATAATAAATCCAATTATATGAATAAAAAGGTATATTATTTTGAAAAGTCAATTTTACAACAATTTAATTGACAAAACATTTTAAATTTAACTTTATTCACTTTCATATTTTTTGTTTGAAAAAAATAAACCTCATTTTTGAAATCAGAATATAAAAATCTTCTTTCAGTGATTTTTTTTGTTTTTATGGGAATATTCTTTTTTTGATTTGTATGGAAAAAATACTAAATTTTATTTCAAAACTTATTTTTCATAAAATTTATTGATATAAAATTTTTTATATTAATTTTTTTAAAGTATATTTTGATCAATTATAAATAAATTAATCCACATTATGTACTTGGAATAGATCTGACATAAAAATTGGATATAAAAACCTTTCAAACATTGTGTATTTTTTATTAAAAAACCATCTTTCATGACACGTCAGCTGGATTAATTTTAAATTATTTTCTGAAAGTTTTGGGCATTGAATATGGAAAGATGGATTATATACTTGGAATCATTGTAATTTATAATATATATTAAGGTCAATTCCTTTTTTTTCCAAAATTATTATTGAAAGTAATTAAAATTAATTATAGTGATTAAGCTAAACACTACTTATAGGTTAAAAAATAACTTAAGTGAAAAAATACAAAAGTCACTTGTAAAAATTAAAAATTGCAGAAATATTTGGACCATGTAATACCTTTAATATAAAATAAAAAATTATTTGAGGCATATGATGTAATGGGGACCTCTCTATAATGTTTATCTTTTTATATTAACAATAATATCACTTCTCCACCACTATAGAAGGGAACTCACCCCCTGAGTTCCTAAAACCCATCAAGCCCCATAGGATCTTCCAAAACCATCCCAAAAATTCTCCAAAATACCCTCTTATAATCCTAGATTCCTCACTTTTGGTAGAAATCAAAACAAGTTAGTCTTTTGTTATATCCCAAAAGAAATTACCCAATGAAGGGATAACATCCTTCCCAATGCTATTTTCTATTATTTCCATTCTAAATACCTAAATTATTATTATTAAATTTTTATATAATAACATTATTATCCTAAATATAATAATATTTTGTTTTTATAATGGTTAAACATATACCTACACCCACTTCCATCAAATGTGTAATGAACTTATTGATCATGTGTTCAACTGACAACCACCTCGGAAAATGGCATCGTTTGTTTTTCATTTAACACCTATCATGGTTGGTAATTTTAATGGAAATACAATTTTCATATGATATATATGATATTAATGTTTTTTATATCTCTTCAAATATTACATAAAACATACCTTCGTTCTTCCCATTTTGTGTAAATATGATAACTTCATTTATGGACGTGTGGACTACCACCTCCTCAAAGAGATGGAAATCGTTCGCAATTTACATGGTATGTATTAATGATGGGGGTGATAAAATTTTATTAAATATATATATATATATTATAAAAAATTTCACTATAATAATAATATATATACATATTTCATTCACTTTTTTTCTTTTAATACAATAATAAAACGGCTAGATCATTTATTCGTACGTACGACCTACCGTCCCCTTGAATAGTGTATTAGATTTCATATTTCTAAATTAAATATAATATTATATATATAATATTTAAAAAAAGTTTAATATTCTTTAAATAAGTAAATAAATATCCATGTAATATGAAAAAGAATTACAAGTCAAAACATTTTTTAATAATATAACATCTATTACCCGAAACATAACATTAACATGAAATTGTTATTAAATGGGGTATTATAAAATAAAAATATATATGGTCATATTTATGAGAATATGGTTATATTATAGACCCATAATAAAAATATACTTAATATATAGGAGGTTTGAACATGAACATAGAAATTAAACCCATAAGGGAAGGGGTTTTATAGTCAAACTTTTATTTTTGTGAGACTTAGGACTTATTCACTACTCATTTAATTTGTGTGGTAAATATAATTCCTATGAATGTATTATATTATTTGTATAATTTTATTTATGGGTATTTACATATACCATTAATGATATTTCTTTTAATGTTTTTAATTTTCAGAAGTTACCAAAACGTTAAATTAATTATATCTCAATTTCCCATCTTTGATACATGTAACCTATTATATTGCTATATTTTTCAATGAGGTGTATATAATACCATTTTACATGTTATATAATTAATATCCTTATTTTAATTATAGATTAATATTCATTTAATTTTATTCTTTGTATAGTGTTATTATTTAATGTTACTAAAGTGGTAACAAATCGTTTATATAATCTTATCATTTATTGAGATTATTAAGGATTGTGCTTACATTAATAAAATATTATGATCCTCATCTCAGGAAAACTCTTGATTTTTATTATCCAATGGTAATCTATTATATCTCTATCTATTGGTTTCATTTTACTCTCTTGGTTATTTAAGGTAATTAATAATATTTTTTGAATTGATTCCTACATTATTTATCTATTCGGCAAGAAATATATCTTTTTAGAAAACCATGTTTTATAAAAATGTTTTAAAAAATGTTTTACTCTTATGTGAAAAGGATATCCTTACCCATGATTTTAATTTTCAAATAAAATGTTTTAAAATTAATCTCCTGGTCACTTTTTGATCATGAAAATTATCTAAACATTTTACTGTGAAAAGGGAATGTTCGAAATATATAGATGTAAGAAATATCATTTCTATAAGGATTCCTTTAAAGGTTTATAGGGTTATGGTCAAAATAATTTTTTTAAAAGTTTATGTTTTAAAAACAATTTTTTTTAAAAAAGGTTATTTATCTGAATAAATATTAATAAATATATTTAATTATTCTTATATATGTTTTCAAAGTGGTTTTAATGAAATATATTCGGAAGGTGTTATATTTTTTTAAAGTGATATTTAAAGAGAAGTTATGTTCTAATTGATCTTAAAAAAACCTTCTAAATCTAATATTATTTCTTTTGATAAAATTTATTCATTAATGTGGATTTATCCAAGGAAAAAATTATTATTATTTATTTTAGGGGATATGATTGAGATTACAAATTGTTTATGAATACTATTTCTCTACCATAGTTTATAAAATAGAAAAATACCTAGGAAACCCACTTCCTCTGAAGGGTTATTTATACCGAAATGATTTTTAAACCTTTCTCTTTTATAAATGTTAAAATATGATTCAATGTTTATGATAACCATTTCATTTCATATTTATGATTTGATGGTTATACAAGCAATAAATTTTTTTATGTACCGTGATATGATTAATGTTTTATTATATTGTTGCATACGTATATATGAGTTCATTATGTGACGGGTGGGACCTATATATCCCTTAAATTCATAGATTAAATACATATATATCTCATGAGAATTAATGGGTTGGAATATGGAGTGACCTAAAATCAGTAATATAGGGTTAGAAAGAGAGGTAAACCTCATTCACTAATACAAGGGTGATATTAGGAGTGAACTCTGTTTGGTAATTCTAGGGTTGAATGAGGGGTGAGATCGGTTTAGTAATATATCACTGGAATGAGGAGTGAACTCTATTACATAATATATGACTGGAACAAGGAGTGAAATTGTTTTAGGAATATATGGCAGGAATGGGAGATGAACCTGGTTCAACAATACATTTCTGGAATGGGGAGTGAATTCGGTTCAATAAAGGATTTTTTTTATATTAATACAGTCTTGGGTGTGAACCATAACTACAAAGATGGTTTTTGAAGTGAACACATTCTACTAATACGACATTGACATTAAGAGTTTACTATCATGGAAATGATTTTATACTTTTATGTGTCTGCCACAATCACATGTATTATGATTTTATTATGATCTTAAGGATTATTATCTTGATTTAAATATGATTTATGTCTTAATAAGATTCAATATTTATTCCATGAATGTTAATTTTGATCTTTTAAATAAAGGGTATAGTCTTGTACATATCTCTCCCGTTTACCCATATTGAGCATTTGATCTCACCCCTTTCTTATGTTTCCATTCCCAAGTTTTGATGAATGGGTTTAAGTAGGTGTACTAATGGGAAATATATTTAAGGGATATGGTTATGATCTTTTACCAAGTTAAAATATTATATTTCCAATTTTCCAAAACAATAAACTATTTTGGTCCTTTGGAATTTGTTTCTGTAATGTGATAAATATTCATCTAAAAAATGTAATATCTACGTATGTTAAGCCTGGGTGGTTGTAGTGTGTGCTCCAATTTCTTCAGGCATGACCTATTAAATTCATGTTCTTTTATTATATCCATTAAAATAATATTCTATGACCCTTGTTATATATTTTATCAATAGTTGGTTGTTAAATCACCAATGTCAACCTACCCATGTAGGTTGTCTCTATAAATATGCATTTACTATTTTGTTAAGAACATTTGAACCATCAATCATGTGATCTGTAAATTGACGTTGATAATGGTAAGTGTTTCAATTTAATGAATGAGTTATAAAAGGTTCTTAAAAGTATATATCCCTTGAGAATTATATGGTAAGTGTTCTTATTAATTAAATGGACATTTAAATGGAAAATGTAAAGTATACATAAGGATATCACAAGGCATAAAAAAATTTAATAGAACAATTGGGTTGTACGTATATCCCACACAATTCCATGTCGATGGAATGAAATAATGTGAACCAAACAAATGGTTACGTAATTAATGAACTGAATGGTTTCATTTCCTTGAAATTCCTCGTCACAATGAGGAAAGTTAGGTAACAAACCATTTGTCTTATTAAATGGAATGTTTTTTACATGGACATAATTAATGAATGATTCATGTATAAGGTGCATGTTTCTTATGTACCTTGACATATTTAAAAAACTGTCCAGACTCAAGCAAGCCATGGATTTGTCAGGTAATGCCTGAGCTCGCAAGGTTCCATTCTGATTCGTGGATGTCGATTCCCATTTTTAATAAAAACCATGGTACCGAATCCATGTCTATTATAAGATTACTGATATAAAACCACAGGATTTCTATATTATTTTTATAGGATTCCTTGGATACACTCCTTGGATGCATCATGATGTTTACGAACATGTGTAACCTTGGATACACCCTTGGTCCTAGTCATTTCTTATCCCATTTTATATGGGATGAGATCCTTGGAATAAATTGTAATTATGCGGTTATAGAATTCCATGGGTACTGCCCCATATATTACATAGATAACTCTTTACCAAAGTATATATTATTATAGTGTTGGCTCAACACCTGAGGACATGGATTCCACAATTATTATATTAGATCCAATTTACTATTATCATTATCATCAAGCATGCTTTTATACATCTTAGATCATTCATTATTTCTAAAAATTCATGATGTTAGTGCTAGTTATTCCTCACCTTACATACATATATAAAATGGAAAATAATTAATAAATGAAATGGTTACATGTTTAAACTCTAGCTGGGGTTAAAGTAGGTACTTTTGAATTGACATTAATGGAATTCTTTACTTTAATATTTGAAAGTCTACACACTACTTTAGTTTATACTATCCGGATTGGAAGTTATAAATGTCGTTGGTGGTAGCCTATTGAGATTTATCTTACATAGTATTTGGGAAACCATTGGTACCTAGGAGGATTACATGTATACAGCTGTGGAAAAGGGTAATCATCCCACTTTATATCACTAAAATTTCTTTCTTACATTAGGATGGAGTTGAGCATTAGGTGAATGTGTTGGAGATAAGGATGCTTGGATGGTTTTTTTATTCATTTTTTGATTCATTTTTATAGTAATACTACTTTATTCCTTTCATATGTATTTTTTTGTTTACTAGAAAAATGACATAAACTATCATCCACTTTAGATTATTAGTGTCAGTTTCTTATATAATTTATTATTTGTATCTTCTTCTGTTGGGCCATCTATTTATTTTATGATTTTGTTATTTACCATTTAATATATTTTTCCATTATGATACACTCTGGTAATAAGGGAATAGTCTCCCCATAGACACACCTTAGGACTTCATAGCTAGTCAGTAGCCTCTAATGCTTGGTGATATGTGCTTACGATAATATGACCAACCAGGATTGGGGAACCATTGAGTGTCACCGGATTTTGAGACATCAAAATGCAGTTTCAGAGTTGTTATGTTCTTTATATAATATTTAGATACAATTGAAATGAGATTTGTAATTCGTTGCAACATTTTTATACTCTATTCATGGGTGTATCTAACACATGTTTAGGGTTAATGCTAAGTTTCATGTATTATTATTATTGATATGTTTTTACCTATTATAGTAGATATCTCTTCACTACTTGGTAAATTAGATGCTATTTCAGGGTTATCATTATTAGTGTGATTGAGGATTTAATTTTATTCTTTCCCAATTATATGAGGGAAAGGATAATCAATCATGCATCATTATAGGCACAATGAATTGACATTCCATCTATATTACATGCCATATAAGTTCATTTCACAACTTGCATTAGTGTATTTTTCTTTTGATTGTTGAGTGATGATATGGTATGTATATAATGGATATGTTGTTCCTTGGTTGTAGTTAAATTATTTTGAGTTGCCATTCATGAGGTGTATGGGACCTCATGTGTTTGAATGGGTATATTACTGAGTCAAACCATTGTATATAACCCTTTACAATCTAAGACCAAATGTAGAATGTGTTAATTAGAATATTAATGGAAGTTGATCTCAGTGATAAGGTATATGTGCCTTAATTCACATTGAATATAAATCCATATTAATAAAAACAAGATATATGTATATAAGAAAATTCAACATAATAATGTGAAACATTACTAAAAAACTAGTTTCTTGAAAATGACGAGGCAAGGTGCAGTTGAACCTTCACATAATGAAACAACTATAATTTATACTGAAACTATTAATGGTACGTGGCCTCGTAAGAGGGTAGTTGGGGTAATATATCTTTGAGGGTGAACCCTTATTCTTATCAACTACTTATGATATTGATTAAATCTATTCTTAAATCTTGATTTGAGGCTTGGGATTGGAATTTTTAGATCTATTCCATAATGTCATTCATGTGTTGTACACCACAAGAGAATCAATGACCATACTCCAGATATGGGGGTCCCTAAGCCTCTAGTATTACGACCAAAAGTTCCAATTCAGGCACTGCATGTTGTACCTGATTTGGGCACCGACGCTCAGCTTCTTGAGTTTATAATGCCTAATGCAGTACATGCAGGGTTCTTTATGACCTGTATATATAATTTTGGATCTAACCTGTGAGATCCAATATCCACATCCTCTTATATTCTCAGGGGATGTTGGTCCAACGTATTGTAATTCTAGTATGGAGGAAACCCTATCCATCTTTGATCATTTTTAAATTCCTCAAGAGAAGAGGCTCAAAATTTCTACTTACATGTTTTGTGATTCAGCCAAGCACTGGTGGGATGTTATTACATAGGCTAGTCACCATTAGGTCTTGATCTAATCTTATTTTAGATCACTTTCCATCATCACTTATTTTCTCAAATGATGCTAGTTGACTAATCTTGAGTGTTTATACATGTAGAGTATGTTTCCATTTCATTCATGGATTATTGAATGCATTTCACTAATTTGTAGTTATTTTCACATCTTTATTCTGGTGGTGATATTTCTGGTGCTATACCATTAAAGGATGGTATCAAGTATTCATTTTTTAATTAGGTGAATGTCTTTCATCAAGATATGTTATACGAGATCATAAATAAAGAATTTATCATAGATAACAACTTAGGGGTAGGTGATTGTATCAGTTATAGAGGATTCGTGGTTGGAAATGTCAGATGTTCTTTTTTTATAGATAGTGATCCCTCAATGTTTCACATTAGATAAGTAGTGGTCAGCGTAACCACACAAGAATCTTTGTTTTATGACATCAATGTCACTGTTAGGTGCATATAAAGCATCAGTTTTATTGAGAAATGATGTAGTGTAATTATTATGAAATGTGGGGAATCATTAGATATTATGTTGGAATGTTCCATCTGTTTCAAGTGGAATTCAATCTGAACCTTCTCCACCTCTCGAGAAATGATCTTTTACGTCATTCTAGATTGGGAGTTGGAGTAGCACCAACAATACTGGCTAAGATTGTGGTTGTGTCCATGGTATCAAAACTCTAGATCATAAGTTCTAGTAGAGAAATCATATTGAGGGTCATCCAGGTGTAGAACATGGTCATGGATTCGTCCTCTTTCACGCATTATGACTGTTACTCAAGGATCATGGTGTAGGAACATCGACAAAATTATGTAATCTTCTAGTATCCTCTACTGTAGTATCATATTTAATTTATACATGTGATTCACACTCCATCATCTACTTATCTTTGGTGGAATTTCATAGGCTAGATGTTTAGTATTACTGTGGAGTAATGGCTCTAGATACACCATTGTGATTATAGTCAAAGAGACTATTCTATTTCGAGGACTGTTCCCTTGAGGTTTGAAAGTACACTTTTATATAGGACCTCTTTGTTATATAAATTATGGGTTTTGTTGTCATTATCAGGATGTATTGGTTTGACCCGTATCATGCCATTATAGACTACTATCCCGTACAGGGTATCATTTACATCCCAAAAATATGTAAAGTATCTACATAAGGCTGAGTGGGATGTCCATGCTAGTAGATCTGCACTAAAGAATCACTTGTTTGGTGGATTGACCACCCAAATTTAAAGTCTATTCGTGGTGGGGTATGGAGTACACCAGATATATTTTCATCACATAGCATACTATTTTAGGTACATCTATCTTGAAAATGTTTCTAGCATAAATATTTAGAAAGAGGTATATTTTATGATCAAGCTTGTTCCAGGGGAAGCGCTAGTGGCCATTCCTCTCTATAGGATGACACCTACCAGGTTCCAGGATTTTAAATGTTAATTGGAATATTTAGAGGCCAATTATTTTATACAGCCCAATACAACCTCTTGTTGTTTACACATGCTTTCTTGAAGATGGTCGACATGACCTATACGACCATGAGAATATGAGAATTAATTTTTTGGAATTAATTTAAACTTTTTTATTTTTTCAAATTATTAAAAAATGAATATATAATTTTAATATATAAAAACACAATCATTGGATTACATTATATGGAATAATAGGTTACGCCTTCCCGACACACAACATCAATTTGTCATGCATTACACAAAATACTGAGTTTCTATGAAACAACACTCTACTATTATATTTATTAAAATCAGATATTTATAACCTAGATACTAAAAATTCCAATATAAATATTAATAAACAATTTTTAAATTTTACTTATAATTTTTTCACATTAATAAAAAATAATATAGTTAAATGTATAATTTTTTGTAAGGTCTTTACGTGTTTTAAAATATTATTCTCTCAAATGATCTAATTTTTTAGGCCCCACTATGATCAATAATAAAATTAATTTTCAAAACTATTAGAAATTAAATATGGTAAAACAAAAATCCTTTTCAAATTTAAAGATTGAAAATTAACATATGTTAAATTTTTAGTATTTTTATAAGAAGTTTCATTTGTGGATGAATAGTTAGAAATGCCTCATTATTTTTAAAAATTGTGTTATTTTGGTTAGATAATTTTTATATTTAAGATTTATTTTAAATTCACAATAGATAAATTAAACATATATGAATCCATTTTTGGTTTTATAGTTATTTTTATATTATTATTAGATATAAAAACTTATTGAACTTTCGAACATTCTTTTTACCCTTCTTTTAGCTACGTCTACAGTATTTTCATTAAACATAATTTTTCCACTTTTTTGAATTGAATTGTGAAAACAATACACATAGTTGTAATAAAAATGATATTTATAGTCTCATCTGATCAACATATTTTTTAGGTTAATAGTAACTTTTGTATTTCTATACCATGGTTATGGGTAAATCAGGTAATTGAAGGGAAAATATTATAATAAAAATATAAAATGAACCAAAAATTTATCATAATTTCGTTAGATAAGTTGGAATTGTGTAAAATAAACCTTATTAATAAATTATAATATTTTTTAATCCATGTCATTATGATTATTAAATTTATTATTTTTTATTTAAAGATAAGTTAAAAATGTTGTACTCATATTCTTAATAACTATAACATTTTTAATATAGTGTCATATAGAAGATAAATTAGACCATAATTTATAATTTCAAGGATAATTAATTTACATTCATCATGTAAATGTATTTTTAATTTTTAGAGATGAAATAATTTAATTAACAACTTTCATGATGATGATGCACTAATTGTTTAATTATTGGAAATATAAAATAACTAATATTAAAAATTATAAAATAAATTTAATTTAACATTATAAATGAAATCTAGGAATTTTATAGATAACCTTGGCATATTAGTGAGATATTATGATTGGTGGTTTGAAGTTATCATGTTGGTATGATATTTTTTAAAATACAAAAAATGTATATTATCAAAATTGACATAATTGATACTTTAAAATAAATAATATTTTATTAAATGATATAAAATTTCAATAAAATATGCAAATCAATAAAATAACTGTAATAAAGTTAAAATTTTCATAAATGTTCCATTTGGGGTGCTTTTTACATTTTATAGTAATTATATTAACCATAAAATTCAAAACTCCATGTTCTAATGGTAAAAGTAAAAGGGTTTAACTAAGGGTAAAATAAAAAATATAAAGTTAATATTGTTACGTAAACATGTATAAATTTTTTTTGAGAGGATTTCTTCCCAGCCTCATATTACATTATAAATAACTAACTTTGTAGATATTTGAAATCCAAAATCAGATTATATTAATTTAAATTTTTAGAATTTTTCAAAAGTGACCCTCGCCTCAACTATAAAATTAAACCTCCTACCTCACATTTTCACATAAATTTTAGCCTTAAATAAATACAAAACCATATAAATATCCCTAATAAAAATCCCCAGTTAACTCACATTGTTTTTTCTTAAAAAGAAAACTCTAGATTCTCTAAGAGGACATCTTGAGGGATATTATTGAAGAATTGGTAATCTCCTTACCAACTCATTCAGAATTGATTCATTTTCTACTTCATCTTCGAGTGTTGATTCCATTATAATGTAATAAATTCAGTATTACATATAAAGTGGGGTTTTATTATGATTATATAATAACTATATTCCATATTTTATTCAACCTATTAAAATATAAAGTACCATGATCATGTGTGTAGGACTTGCCGTCTCAACGCCATGATGTAATCTATTTTACATCACTTCTTTATTTGGATGTTTATAATGATTGATATAGTGTACATAAATAATATATATTACAAGAAATTGTTTTTTATAAATAATATATCATCTAACTCATGACGTTTATTCTATTAAGAATGTGATGTCATCACTGGTGCGTATGTACTGTCACACCCAGACTCCGCCCTATGGAAATGACATTTAATTTTATTCTTATTCTATAATTTTTATTTGGAATTAAAATTGTTATGTTGAGATGCGTGATGGACTCGACTTGAGTTTTGAATTGCTGATAAATGTGTGTATTGACTTAGCAATTCCGGATACTTTTTTTAATTATTTTGGGTCTCGTTTTTAAATTTGCAGTTTGAACCAGTATATATATATATATATACACACACACTTGGGTTGTTATATGGCACGCGGTTCTGTGCCTGACCGTGCATAGTGTGTAACGACCCAAAGTTTTTCAATGTAAAAATCCCTTCTTATATCTATGTCATAAAAACACAAAATAATGAACTATTATGTGATAAGTGACCTTTAAACATTATTTTGTCACCCTTATGTTTGGAATTTAAAAAATCCGACATACACGGTTGTGCTCAAGATAGTTTTTGGAGTCTAATGAAACAAAAATAATTTTTGGTGAATAGTAACCTACCCTTATGAATAGTAACATGACCCTTGTGAATAGTAACTAAGAGTAACATTACCTATGAATAATAAAATAAAATCTAGACATCTTAGGAAGTGACAATTTGACCTTAGTAAATTTTTTTTGGTATTTTATATGTCATAAATAATTAATTATAATTAATTAAAATGAAAATTTATTTTCCTAAAAAATATTCATAAATTATTGAATCAATGTCTGTTAGTTTTTAGATAATTTTATAAGACCCTAAGTAATTTTTGATAGAGCTGCAAAATCAGTTTTAATTTTAAAAACTGTTTTTTTAATTAAATTATGATTTTAATTAAATATTAAATTAATAATATTTAGAAAATTATTTTTGAAAAATGGACATCATTTTTGGATTCTACACGTCGAAAAATGGTAGTGGTAAAATTTTGGGTTTATTCCAAAATACTTCAATTTTCGGGTGAATAGTAAAAAATACAGTTTTTCGCATAATCGGTGTACACAAAATTGCATCATTAATGATGTAATGATGACATAAACATTATAGAACTTTAGTTTCAGCCAAAACATATTAAATTTCATAAATGGTTTCTTAAAACACAATAAATCCAATTCTCAAACCTAAAATGAACTTTCCAAACCCTAAAGTCAAAAAGTGTTTTCTTAAAGTGTCTTTTTCTTTTTCTTTCACTTTCCTTTTAATAAATTAATGAATTCGAATTATAAAGAAGATTTAAAGCCTAAAACTAATTTTATTATATTAATATATGATTTAGTATGTCAAAACAACTACTATTACAAGTCTAACTTATGATATATTGTTTTATTTAATATTTTATGCCAAAACACCTCCCACCTCATGTATAAATAAGCCCTCCCCCTCCTCTTGCCAAACCACACCTCTCAAGCTTCAATCATTGTCTAAGCTCTGCCCAGTCATCTTCCCTAGCCTCTCCCCCACGTCCAAGAGCTTCTGGTATCATCAAAAGACCAAGCTTAGGCCCTTAAGGAGGTTCTTAAGAGGAGAACTCTAAAGGTAATTTCCCTCTCTCTTCTCCTTTAATTTCCTTTCAAGTTCAAGTTCCTTTCTTGATCTCTCCCAACCTATCTTCATCCAAATTGTTCTGTAAATCTAGTATTATATATATACTGTAATATTATGATTCTAATGTTATATTATATCACCCCACACCCTTTCCATCTTCCTTTTATTTTATTAAAGAGAACGTTGTTCATGTGGTGATAATTTATCACCTTCAAAAACGACATGTTCTCTTCTTCCTTTTCTATCTTAATATCTGGTCATGAAACCATTTTTATGGTTGAACCAGAATATTTTACATTTATTATGTTCTATTATATGTTCTGGAAATAACCTATGGCCATACTACTAAGTAAAAAAGTAAAAATGAGTTGATTATGATCAAAAAACCGCTCAAAATAGCCCAAATAATCTTCATTTAAAACTTATATAATGATTCGACCACATGGATCTAATATAACTCCTTATAAAATCATTCAAGCTTCTGTAATATCATTAATTACATGTAATATCAATTCTGTATGTTTACCCATGATCTAACCAAACATCAATTTAAGAATACAAGTGGACCGCTCAAGAAAACCATAAAAACGAACATCCCCGAACAATGTTTATAAACTCTATAAGTCATCCAAAGGAACTTAATATGAAATAATAAAACCAGTATGAACCCTATTAATATATAAATGGTTATGGATTTCTAATTAATGAATATAATGTCATTATACAGGACATTAAAGAGAAGGAGGCATTCGAGTACAAGGTAAGGGGAAATCTCGAACCCAATTTTCTTCCTTCGGGTTCTCCCTCTTTCACCCCATTTTTGATATGGTTAATCCTCAAAGGTCTTTTTTTCATCATTTCCTTTACTTTTTGGGGTATACTTGTTTGTCACTGGTTTTTATGTCCATCAAAATGTTTTCCAAAAGAACCCTTCTTTCAAGATCTCACATTTTGCCTCTCATTCAAGGTTGATGGTTCTTATATCAAGTATGTTGTTCCCTCTTTCTTTTGGGAACCCAAAGCTTATGAATGTGTTATTATGAGATGAAACCCATTCCTTTCCATGGGTTATTTATGTACATGTTTGATATGTGTTCTATGTGGCAAGCATGATAATGATAATGTTATGATGTGAGGGGTGCACCCGGAATTATATAGCGCAATATGAATGTTTAAATGTGCCGGGTGCACCCGGAATTATATAGCGCTCCAATGCATTGGGTAAAGTGATGAATATCATGAGTAAATGTGAAATTATGCGTGAACATGATGCTAGCTTTGTTCACAATTATGTGTGGTAGTTAACCACTAAGACATGATGTTTCATTTTTATGCTTTGCCACATTTCAAGTTTATTGTTTATGCTCCTCTCATGTTCAAGATCTTATTCCTATGCCATGATTATGCTCACCCCATGCTATATTGTTCTTATCTATCCTTTTACTGGGCTTTTAGCTCACCCCTTTTGATGTATATCCTCATGTGGCTACATGTACTAAGGAAAGTAAAAGTGCTACTAAGAAGCTATAGAAGAAGAGATTAAATGAATTTTTATGCTTGATGCTGTACTTGTTATGTGTAGTCCTAGTTTTCCCAAGACACTAAACCTCTGGATCCTCCATGTGTAATAAAATTATGTTGTTTATGTTTGAAATTATGTAATAGTAATGTAAGAAAAGGCTGGGACGTTATAGTTGGTATCAAACGGAAGGTTTAGTTAATTTGGGAATTAGGATTAGTGAACCCTAAAGAAAACCTCTAGCATAGAGTAAGTACAAATATGCACACAAGGATAATTACCTAGGGATACCATATGTTATGTTTTTGGTATGATTGTTTAAAAGGATAATTTATTCATGACTTGTTTACTTATGTTTTGTTCTAACCTTTTCTATTTTAGAAAATGGTGGGAACCAGGAGAAATCAGGCCAACAACTCTTGCGAAGGACAATGCAACGATTGCCCGAACGACATCCCCAATGATTTTGGAGGTGGAGTTCAAAACTTCATGGAGATTCTTACCCAATTATCCTGGGTTATGAATAATAACCATAATAATGGGGAACGTCCTCCTTCACCAAAGAGGGAGCAACTATCTATGAAATGTTTTATGCGGCAACGACCACCGACGTTTTGTGGATCTTACGATCCACTAGTTTCGGAACAGTGGGTCAACTCCATGGAGAAGATATTTTCTGTTCTTCACTGCTCCGAGACGGAGAAGGTGACTCTAGCCGTTTACCGTCTAGATGGAGAAGCCGATCAATGGTGGGCTTTGATTAAGAACACCAAGTCAAGGGAGGAAATTGAAGAGATGGAATGGGAAGACTTTAAGATAATGTTTCTTAATAAGTACTTCCCAAGAACTCTTCGCACGATGATGGAGAGAGAATTCATAGATCTCAAGCAAAAAGAAGGAGAATCTGTCACAATCTATGAAGCAAATTTCACAACGATCGCAAGGTATGCTTCGGGTTTTGTTACCAACAATGATAGCAAAATTGATAGATTCTTTAGTGGATTAAAACCACATCTTCGAAAAGCTCTTGCAATTGGAGACTTTGGGAGTTATGAAGAAGTTGTTCGGTCTGCTCTCAAAGTGGAGATAGAGTTTGGAGAATGGTCCCCTGGCTATGGTGATATGAAAAGAAATATGGAGTTTCAAGCTGGTGGATCTAGTGATAAAGATGGGAAGAAAACACAACAACCCACTTGCCAAAAATGTGGGAAGTTGCACAGTGGGAACTGCCTCAAAGGGACGGGGAAATGATTCAAGTGTGGGAAAGATGGACACCTAGCTCACGAGTGTCGAAGAGACATGAAAAGGAAGGATAATGTAGCTGATGAATGGAGAGAACCACTCGTGGTTCAATGCTATAACTATAAGAAGCTATGGCACTATTCAAACCAGTGCACTAAACCTCGAGCTTTTGAGTGTAATCAACGCCAACAACCACCAAAGCCAAAGGAACAAGGGAAGGCTTATTCCATCACTAATGCGGAAGTGGAACATGATAATGAAGTCGTACAAGGTACACTTCCTATTCACTCAAGAATGGAAAAAGTCTTATTTGATTCTGGTTCTACGCATTCCTTTATATCTTACAAGTTTGCTAGAACTATAGAATCGCAGCCCTGAAACCTTGAAGTAGAGATATCTGTAAAAACACCAAGTGGTGCAATCATTGCAACCCAAGTGTTTGATTCTTCTCCTATTGACGTATGTGGGAAGATTCTTCCGGAAAATCTCGTAATACTACCCTTGGTGGAATTCGACGCTATAATGGGAATGGATTGGCTCTCGTTCTTTAGAGCACATATCAACTATCGGGAAAAAGAAATATATTTTCATATTCTGAACCATCCCATGCTCCTCTACAAATGCAAGGAAGATCATGTTTATCCTTTGAAAAATCCTTCAATGGTGTGGGTGATGATTCCCTATGAAGAAGCATACCTCGCACAAATGGTTGAGTCGAAGGAAGGTGCCAACCTTGATGAAATGCCCATCGTAAGGGAATACAACGATGTATTTGCCGAAGAGTTACCCGGAATTCCCCCGGATCGTGAGGTAGAGTTCTCAATTGAACTCATACCCAGAGCTAATCCTATCTCAAAGTGCCCCTATAGGATGGCTCCTATCGAACTGGAGGAGTTAAAGAAGTAGATGCAAGAGCATCTGGACAAAGGGTTCATACGCCCTAGTGCATCACCTTGGGGTGCGCCAGTGCTCTTTGTGAAGAAGAAGGATGGTACCATGCGGCTGTGTATCGATTATCGGGAACTCAACAAGATCACCATAAAGAACAAGTATCCTCTCCCAAGGATTGATGACTTGTTTGATTAGTTAAGAGGAGATCAATACTTCTCAAAGGTGGATCTTCGTTCTGGATATCATCAAGTAAAGGTGAAGAAGGAAGATATTCATAAAACTGCCTTCCGTACAAGGTATGGGCACTATGAGTTTTTGGTAATGCCCTTAGGAATTACTAATTCCCCTGCAATCTTCATGGATTTGATTAATAGAGTCTTTAGACATTATCTCAACAAATTTGTGGTAGTGTTTATCGATGATATTCTCATCTACTCCAAGAGCAAGGAGGAATATGAAGAACATCTAAGACTTGTGGTGGCGACATTGAGAAAGGAGAAGTTGTATGCCAAGTACAGCAAGTGTGACTTTTGGATGAATCAAGTCACGTTCTTGGGACATGTGATCACAAGCGAGGGAATTTCTGTGGACTCTTCAAAGACAAAGGAAATTGAGGAATGGCCCAGAACCTCTAGTGTCACAGAAATCCGTAGTTTTCCTGGATTAGCTGGGTATTATCGACGTTTTGTGAGAAACTTCTCACGACTGTCAAGCCCGCTAAATAAGTTAACAAGGAAAGGGGTAAAGTATGTCTGGACGGATGAATGTGAGGGAAGCTTCAAGGATCTAAAGAGAAGGCTAATCACTGCACCTGTACTCACACTACCGAAAAGTGGAGAAAGTTTTGTGATATACAGTGATGCTTCAAAGAAAGGCTTGGGTTGTGTACTCATGCCAAATGATAATGTGATAGCCTACGCCTCACGAAAGTTGAAGATCCATGAGCAGAACTACCCGACGCATGATCTAGAGCTGGCAGCCGAGATTTTTGCCTTAAAAATCTGGCGGCACTACCTTTATGGAGAGAAGTGTGACATATACACCGACCACAAGAGCCTAAAGTATATATTCACACAAAAGGAGCTCAACATGCATCAAAGGAGATGGTTAGAGCTAATCAAGGATTACGATTGCTCTATTCACTATCATCCTGGAAAGGCGAACAAGGTAGCTGATGCTCTAAGCAGGAAAGAACCTGCCACTCTATCCATATTGAGGATTGAGAAAGACCCTATCTTCTTGGATATGCAAAGGATGGATTTGGGAATCGTAAGGGCAGGGGATACATCCTACCTTTCCCAAATGATTGAGCAACCATCCATCCAACAGAAGATTAAGGAAGCACAAAGGGAGGATGTAGAGATACAAAAGAGGTTGAATGCAGTAAAGGAAGGGAAGCTGCAAGAGTTCCATATCGACGATGATGGTGTGATTCGGTTTGGAACGCGGCTTTGTGTGCCTTCATCACCCGGAATAAAGAAGGAGCTATTGGATAATGCACATAGCTCAACTTTCTCTATTCATCCAGGTAGTACCAAGATGTATCGTGATCTCCGAGAACACTTTTGGTGGGATAACATGAAGAAGGAGATTGCGGAATATATATCAAGGTGCTTGGTATGTCAGCAAGTTAAAGCTGAGCGGAAAAAGTCCAAAGGTATGATGCAGCCATTGCCGATACCCATGTGGAAATGGGAAAATGTTACTATGGACTTTGTCATGGGTCTCCTGAAAACGTCAAGTGGAATTAATGCGATATGGGTTGTGGTTGACCGACTCACCAAGACTGCTCATTTTATCGCAATTCGGGAAGACCTATCACTTGAACAACTTGCAAGGATATATGTGAAGGAAGTAGTGAGATTTCATGGTGTTCCGCTCTCGATTGTCTCTGACCGTGATCCAAGGTTCACTTCTAAATTCTGGAGGAGCCTTCAACATGCTTTGAGTACTGAATTAAATTTCAGCACGGCCTATCACCCCCAAACCGATGGCCAGTCTAAAAGGACTATTCAGACACTTGAAGATATGCTAAGATCCTGCTCTCTTGAATTCAAAGGTGGTTGGGATCAACATCTCCCATTGGTTGAGTTCTCATACAACAATAGCTTTCACTCGAGTATTCAGATGGCTCCGTATGAAGCCCTTTATATGAAGCGATGTAGAACTCCAACCTGTTGGGATGAAGTTGGAGAACGAAAGCTACTTGGTCTCGATCTTGTTCAAGAGATGACAGAAAAGGTTCAATTCATCCATAAACACATCAAAGCTCTCAAAATCGGCAAAAGAGCTATGCTGACAATCGACGAAGGGATTTGGATTTCGATGTTGGAGATAAAGTCTTCCTTAGAATATCTCCATGGAAGAGAGTCATGAGATTTGGGAAGAAAGGGAAGCTAAGCCCAAGGTACATTGGCCCCTTTGAGATCCTTGATCGTATAGGAGCTGTGGCCTATCGTTTGGAACTTCCACCGAATATGGCTCATGTTCATGATGTGTTTCACGTAACACTATTGAGGAAGTACATTCCAGACCCCTCACATGTACTAAACTTAGAGTTGGTACAACTGGAAGATGATCTCTCCTATGAGGAGCAGCCGGTAAAAATTCTGGACCGAAGTGATAAGGTTCTATGCAACAAGACAACCCGCCTTGTCAAAGTATTGTCGAGGAACCTAAAGTTTGAGGAAGCAACTTGGGAACCGGAAGAGGCAATGAAGGATAAGTACCCACACCTGTTTGTGTAAAGTGAAATTTCGGGGGCGAAATTTCTTAAGGGGGGAAGAATGTAACGACCCAAAGTTTTTCAATGTAAAAATCCCTTCTTATATCTATGTCATAAAAACACAAAATAATGAACTACTAAGTGATAAGTGACCTTTAAACATTATTTTGTCACCCTTATTTTTCGAATTTTAAAAATCCGACATACACGGTTGTGCTCAAGATAGTTTTTGGAGTCTAATGAAACAAAAATAATTTTTGGTGAATAGTAACCTACCCTTATGAATAGTAATACGACCCTTGTGAATAGTAACTAATAGTAACATTACCTATGAATAATAAAATAAAATCTAGACATCTTAGGAAGTGACAATTTGACCTTAGTAAATTTTTTTGGTATTTTATAAGTCATAAATAATTAATTATAATTAATTAAAATGAATTTTTATTTTCCTGAAAAATATTCATAAATTATTGAATCAATGTCTGTTAGTTTTTAGATAATTTTATAAGACCCTAAGTAATTTTTGAAAGAACTGCAAAATCAGTTTTAATTTTAAAAACTGTTTTTTTAATTAAATTATGATTTTAAATAAATATTAAATTAATAATATTTAAAAAATTATTTTTGAAAAATGGACATCATTTTTGGATTCTACACGTTGAAAAATGGTAGGGGTAAATCTTTGGGTTTATTCCGAAATACTTCAATTTTCGGGTGAATAGTAAAAAATACAGTTTTTCGCATAATCGGTATACACTAAATTGCATCATTAATGATGTAATGATGACATAAAAATTATAGAACTTTAGTTTCGGACAAAACATATTAAATTTCATAAATGGTTTCTTAAAACAGAATAAATCCAATTCTCAAACCTAAAATGAACTTTCCAAACCCTAAAGTCAAAAAGTGATTTCTTAAAGTGTCTTTTTCTTTTTCTTTCACTTTCCTTTTAATAAATTAGTGAATTCGAATTATAAAGAAGAGTTAAAGCCTAAAACTAATTTTATTATATTAATATATGATTTAGGATGTCAAAACAACTACTATTACAAGTCTAACTTATGATATATTATTTTATTTAATATTTTATACCAAAACACCTCCCACCTCAGGTATAAATAAGCCCTCCCCCTCCTCTTGCCAAACCACACCTCTCAAGCTTCATGCATTGTCTAAGCTCTACCCAATAATCTTACCTAGCCTCTCCCCCACGTCCAAGAGCTTCTGGTCTCATCAAAAGACCAATCATAGGCCCTTAAGGAGGTTCTTAAGAGGAGGACTCTAAAGGTAATTTCCCTCTCTCTTCTCCTTTAATTTTCTTTCAAGTTCAAGTTCCTTTCTTGATCTCTCCCAACCTATCTTCATCCAAATTGTTCTGTAAATCCAGTATTATATATATAATGTAATATTATGATTCTAATGTTATATTATATCACCCCACACCCTTTCCATCTTCCTTTTAGTTTATTAAAGAGAACGTTGTTCATGTGGTGATAATTTATCACCTTCAAAAACGACATGTTCTCTTCTACCTTTTCTATCTTCAAATCGGGTCATGAAACCATTTTTATGGTTGAAACAGAATATTTTACATGTATTATGTTCTATTATAAGTTCTAGAAATAACCTATGGCCATACTACTAAGTAAAAAAGGTAAAATGATTTGATTATGATCAAAAAACTGCTCAAAATAGCCCAAATAATCTTCATTTAAAACTTATCTAATGATTCGACCACATGGATCTAATATAACTCATTATAAAATCATTCAAGATTCTGTAATATAATTAATTACATTTAATATCAATTCTGGATGTTTACCCATGATCTAACCAAACATCAATTTAAGAATACAAGTGGACCGCTCAGGAAAACCATAAAAACGAACATCCCCGAACAATGTTTTTAAACTCTATAAGTCATCCAAAGGAACTTAATATGAAATAATAAAACCAGAATTAACCCTATTAATATAGACATGGTTATATTTATCTAATTAATGAATATAATGTCATTATACAGGACATTAAAGAGAAGGAGGCATTCGAGTACAAGGTAAGGGGAAATCTCGAACCCAATTTTCTTCCTTCGGGTTCTCCCTCTTGCACCCCATTTTTGATATGGTTACTCCTGGAAGGTATTTTGTTCATCATTTCCTTTACTTTTTGGGATATACATGTTTTTCACTGGTTTTTATGTCCATCAAAATGTTTTCCAAAAGAACTCTTCATTCAAGATCTCGCATTTTGCCTCTCATTCAAGGTTGATGGTTCTTATATCAAGTATGGTGTTCCCTCTTTCTTTTGGGAACCCAAAGCTTATGAATGTGTTATTATGAGATGAAACCCATTCCTTTCCATGGTTTATTTATGTACATGTTTGATATGTGTTCTATGTGGCAAGAATGATAATGATAATGTTATGATGTGATGGGTGCGCCCTGAATTATATAGCGCAATATGAATGTTTAAATGTGACGGGTGCGCCCGGAATTATATAGTGCTCCAATGAATTGGTTAAAGTGTTGAATCTCATGAGTAAATGTGAAATTATGCGTGAACATGATGCTAGCTTTGTTCACAATTATGTGTGGTAGTTAACCACTAAGACATGATGTTTCATTTTTATGCTTTGCCACATTTCAAGTTTATTGTTTATGCTCCTCTCATGTTCAAGATCTTCTTCCTATGTCATGATTATGCTCACCCCATGCTATATTGTTCTTATCTATCCTCTTACTGGGCTTTTAGCTCACCCCTTTTGATGTATATCCTCAGGTGGCTACATGTACTATGGAAAGGACAAGTGCTACTAAGAAGCTATAGAAGAAGAGATTAAATGAATTTTTATGCTTGACGTTGTACTTGTTATGTGTAGTCCTAGTTTTCCCAAGACACTAAAACTATGGATCCTCCATGTGTAATACTATTATGTTGTTTATGTTTAAAATGATGTAATAGTAATGTAAGAAAAGGCTGGGACGTTATATAGTGTCCATCTTTGTTACGAAAATGTTTTTGAATTAAATTTGTTAGTTTTTTTGAGAGCGTGGCTAGGTGAGTGACCGCATACGTGACCATGTGTGGTGTCTAACATTAAAAAATAATATAATATTATTTTGTTATTATTAATTACGAATTTAATTATTCCTTCAAATTTCATTTATTTATTTTATTTCATTTTATTCATTTTATTTATTTATTTTTATTTAATTTTATATATTAATTTTTATTTCATTTTATTTATCTATTTTTATTTTATTTTATTTATTTATTTTTATTTCATTTAAATTCATTTCATTTTTCTCTTTTCTTTTCTTTTTTCTTTACTTTTTTTTCCTTCCTCCCTCACCCTCTCTCCATCGCGCATGCCTTCTCCCCCACCCCCTTCGGTATTGTGCAGCGTACCTCCCCCTGCCCCTTCGCCGACCTCCCTCCACCCAGCCGACCTCCCTCCGACCCTTGCCGCAACTGCGTCGACCGCCCTGCTTTCCTCACCCGAAGCCGCGCAGCACACCTCACCTCAAGCTCCCCGGTGTCACCCCCAGCTGCCTCGCACGACCGGACCCACGCCATCCCTCCCTTCCAGTCAGTTTTCCGGTGCAACGCACCTCCGAACCCCCCTTCCCCTTGCCCGGTTTGCCATCCGCACCTCCACCGTAGGTGCGTTTTCCCCTCCTTGGTTGTTTTGTTGATTTGGGGCTTTTCGGGTTAGGGTTTGGTGTTGCGTTTGATTTGTTTATGATGAAATTGATTTGATTCCTTGATTTTAGGGTTTAGTTGTGTTATTTGAGGTGCCACAAACATGCGGCATGGGTTTTGCAACATAATTTTGAGGTTTGCCTACACCGAGGTTAGTGTTTTCGGGTATAATTCTTGTTTGATGGATTAATTTTTTCATTTAGCTATTATATCTTATTTATTAATTAGTTTGCTTGGTGCATAATTAGTTTTTATGTGTGTTTATTATACGTTTGGGTTTTAAGGTGGCATGTCCATGTGAAATGTGATGTTTCTTGGATGAAAACTTATATTGCATTGTTAATTGGTGTTTTGTGAATTGTGCAACTAGTTTATAAAATATTACAGGGGTTGCAGATCCTATTTTGATATGTTTTTGGGGTGTGTTTGTTCAAAAAGAAAGTTTTTAAATGAGTTTTTGTGTATGGTGTTTTGGTTTGGTGTTGCGTCATGGTGCATTGTTGGTATAAACCTTTGATGTGATATTTCAAATCCTTTATAAATTGTTTAATTGTTTAATTCCTTTAATAAATTATATGTGTAGTGTGTTGTACCTCGCTGCGATGATTTTAGGTCGCGGGTATCGAGGATCGTTGCATGTACTTGCATACGGTGAGACATATATATAGATATTCCCTCATTGTGCATATTCCCTCATGGCGTAGGGAATATGTGCAATTCACCTAGGGGTGTATATATATATATATATAAATGCATGTGCGTGTGTGTGCCAAGGATTAGTTTGAATGTTCGTCTTCAAGCAGCGACATGTTGAGGTAGGTCCCCCTATGCCTAAACTTTTAATTTAAAATTCATAATTGCTTGATTATTTTAAAAATGTGTTTTACACTATGCTATATATATATACTATGGAATCTGATTACGGTTGCTAGAAACTATTATTCCTTGTATTGGGAAAATTGAAATGTATTTCAAAGCCGTTGGTCTTAAGTGACTTTTCTTGAAAAAAAAATTGATTTCTTAAGAGGTTTTAAATCAGTAAGGTGTATTTCTAAAGGTGTTTGGCCTTTTGGCCGGTGGATTGTAAAAAGTGTTCCCTTTATGTAATTACGCATGTTTGGCATCTTATAATGTTTTATGAAATAGAAAGAAACCTCTATTGAGGCCCGTTTGGCACATTAAAATTTGGTTTTAAAAAATATAAAACCCCTTTTTAGTCATTCCCATAAATTTGAAAATAAAATGTGATGCAAGTGTTAATGAGTGGTTTGTGATATGTGCCTAGTGTAAAAGCTTGTGCATGTTTGTGTGATGTAAAGAGGGGGAATGTACTTATGTAGGGAGTGCGGTGGTGAAAGGTTTAATGAGTTTTAGATAAAGAAAGTGTAATGTACTTGTTTGATTTCTTGATAAAGGAAACTCCACACCATTTGAAATAGAGCACAATGGGAAACCCGGGTATCTAGGTGGGTGACCAGGACTAGTACGCTAGATGACACGGCAGGGGTTCATCCCAGTTTGTCAAGCAGGATTGACGCAACAACACTAACTAAACATATGAATTTCTGAGGGTCGTGGTCTTCTAAGCCACGTTTTCTGAGGGCCGTGGCCTTCTAAGCCACGTTTTCTGAGGGTCGTGGTCTTCTAAGCCATGTTTCACTGAGGTACGAGGTCTTTAGGTTCCCACTTGTTCTAGCTGCCTATAGGGATTAACCATAGTGCTCATTTGTGACATGCTTCTTATAATGTAACTTTCTTTTCAGTTGTTTCATACCTGGTGTCTTGTTTGTAAAAAAAATATCATTTTATTCCATACTGGTTTCTTTTCATTTTGAAATTTTAATGCATACATGGAACCTATTTTGAAAATGTAGTAAGAGTGAAATGATTTATTTGAAAATGGAAACCCATTTCTTGAATTTGAAAAGAAGGGAAAACATTATTTTATTATATCTTATTTTCAAACTGGCATAGTTGGATTTCTTATTAAAGGCGGAGGCATAGGACGTGGCTATATTTTGGGCATTCCTACTGAGCATCTCGGTGCTCATGCCTACGTTACTTTTCAGTTGCAGGTTTTAGTCTTGGATAACTTTTGGGAGCGAGTGGGGTTGTCGTACCGTGGTGATCCATAGGGTCACCTGAGGTATGCAACACTTCTTCGTTTACTCCTTTTTCTGCTGCCACGTTGTTCAATTTATTTATTTTTATTTATATGCTTGTTCAGTTTATGTTTATTTATCTTGTTATGGACTAAACCATTCCCAACTAGTTTGTTCTGATGCTCGGCACTAGTTGCCAGCTCGTGGGGATCGGGAATGCCCTTCGGGCCATGTCGCGGACCTGGTCGGGCGCCGGGACATCATCCGACCCGGCCTGGTTCGTGAACAAATGGTATCAAAGGGTGCCCTTGTTATTTGGGGTGTCAAGTAGTTTGGTGGTTAGGTGTGTCGGGACTCGAGAGGTAGGTGTGGGGAGGACGTCATGAACCCTTGCCCGTCCTGAGACTCGAGTTTCCTGGGGTAGTCCAGGATTTGAATTTTCTTCTTTGGATTGGTATGTGTGGATGATGGATGACCAAGGAAGTGAGCTAGTGTTACGCGGCAGACTTTCATGGAGTAGCGACCCATGTACAACCCGAGTGCACGGTTCGAGATACTTCCTGCGGTGGATACCCGCTCGGAGCATGGTCTGCTAAGCCATGTTACCGGGTTGGCATCGCCACTAGTCCGTTATTTTTGGAAATTTTGATGTGAGTTATGTTTGACCTTTATTTTGGTTGATGTGAGTAGATCTTAAAAATGAAAATGGATTTTTTTGAAGGTGTTTTCAAATGGGAATGTGGTGTTAGAGTGGAAAAGTGGTTTTGAAATGGAAATTGTTTTCTTTTAATGAATGGGTGGTTTCAAAAGGGAAAATGGGAGGCGTTTTGGAAGTTTTTTTGGAATCTCAGTAACACTTTTTGGAATGTGAATTGGAAAATGTTTTGGAAATTGGAAATGTATTGCTTTGATGATAAGTTACTTTTTCAAATTGGTTGGGAATTTGTGCTTTATACTGAATGATCTATTTTGAAAATGAGAAGTGTCTTAAATTAACCCTTGGTATTCCTATGAGTGATCACATACATTGAGGTGCGCATGTGTAAAGTGGAGGAATTGGTGATGTGAGTGGATGGGTGCTTGAGCTCGCACTGGATATGTATGTGCGAGACTTCAAGGGATACCAATGGTGGATATTTAAGTAGTTTTTTTTGCTGAAAAAGGGTTTTCAAAAAGGGTTTTTTTTCAAATGTTTAGAAAAGTGAGCGAGGAATTGTTTAGCGTTCTCTTTTCGTGTTGGGTATTCCTTTTCGTGAGTTCTTGGTTTCGACGTACTGAACTGTGGTTGGAATAGTGATTTGAGTTTGAGCTTTTTTTTGTGATTGAGGTGTGGAATTTTGATTTATGATGAGTTTTGATTCGGATTTGTGCCTCTTGTTTTTGAGTATGCCACCCAGAAAAGTCCCAGAAGGTTCTAGTGAGTCACATCTAGTTGTTGGTTCTACCCAGACTCATAGCATAGTGGTAGAATTGAATTCTTTTCGGTTATTGTCCAGCATATATAGTGATAGTGATCTATAGAAGGTAGCGGACTGTCTTGGTGAAATCGTTGGTGTTTCCAGGTTATTGGAATCTCCCAAAACTATGAGAGTCTATGTTGGTTTCGGTTCGTTTGAAGGTACAACTTTGGATTGGTGGAGGAAATAATCCCAGCATCGTTGCATGATGGTGCGTCTTGGAAGGTGTTTAAGGAGACGCTCGTCCGATGGTTTATACCCGTGGAATTAAAGGCGAGGAAAGTGGCAGAACTATTGGGTGTCGAGTAAGGCCAACAAGCTGTGATGTCCTATGTGGGATATGACAAGTGGTTGATTCCATTTTTTCAGAGGTAGCATCGTGGAATCAGTTAATGTTTCTCTTGTGTGGGGTTTTCGTCCAGGGTTACAGGACCGTTTCTTTTCGGTGATCGGGAAGGTTCCCCATCTGGTGAAGAGATGGAATCAGAGGAACCTATCTCAGACAAGTCTTCTTGTCAATTCCATCTTCTATTAGTTGGGCCACCCCTTGTTTGCTCCTAGTGTACTCAGTCTGGGTACTTTAAGTCGTCTTGTTATCATCCTCCGAAGGCTTGCTGTCAGTATGGCCATTTGGGACAATTGGAGAGGTTTAGATAGCGGCATCGTTAGCTGGAGTCTCGACCGAAGGATGTCAGCTCTTGACTATGGGGCAACAGATGCTTCAAGACATCAGAGCTCCAGCCACAGGTCTCGGAGTGAAGCCTTTCACGCAGTCAGGAATCGTTGGGTGTGGTTCACATTGGTCTAACTTTTGTCTCCAGTGCTAAAGTAGGGACAGTTTAAATTTCTCGATTCAAGCTTCCTCGTCTTTGAAGGTGCAGTTTTTCTATAAGAGGCGCAAAGGTCTCTTTTTCTCGTTGTGGTCCTTGTTATTTGAATATCCCACTGTGGTTATAAAAAGGCATGGTGATTTTGTTTTCGAGTAATTCCAGTGGTTGTGCCTCCTCAAATGTGACCCGTTTTGTTTTAGTACATGCTCGTTTTGGAGATGCTCATCTCTTGTGGAAATGATGAGTCATGGTTAAGTTCGTTATTTGGTAGAATTCTTCTGTGGGTTTTCTCATGTCGCAGTGGTTTCTGGTTTGGGTTGGAAGTTCTCATGTCAGTTTGTGCTGGTTGGTTTAAGCTATTCAGTTCTTCAATGGTGGGGAGACTCACCATTAATCTTTTCGTGCCTTTTTCGAGCTTTGGTCTATGTGGCGGTTCCCTCTTGGATCAAGTTAGCAGTTCCAGAGTTAGTTCATGCTAAGAGCCTCAATGTCAGTTGTGCTAGTCGGGTTCTTGTGGTGGGGAGAACCCTCCACTTTTCCTGATGATTATTCTCTTCTCAGTTTCCCTCAGAGTTGGTTGGGTGTGACTGATGGAGTGAAAAGTCAAACCAAGTTCTTGAATTTGTTGGCCTCATTCAATTTCAAACTCGAGTTTGATTCCTCGTTTGGCTATGTGACTTTCTGGGGGCAGAATGTTTTTATGGTGGGGAGAATTGTCACACCCAGACTCCGCCCTATGGCAATGAATTTTAATTTTATTTTTATTCTATAATTTTTATTTGGAATTAAATTTGTTATGTCGAGATGCGTGATGGACTCTACATGAGTTTTGCATTGCTGATAAATGTATGTATTGACTTAGAAATGTCTGATATTTATTTTAATTATTTTGGGTCTCATTATTAAATTTTTATTTTGAACCGGTTTATATATATATATATATATACACACACTTGGGTTGTTATATGGCGCGCGGCTGTGTGGGTGACCGTGTGTAGTGTCCATCCTTGGTAAGAAAATGTTTTTAAATTAAATTTGTTAGTTCTTTTGTAAGCTTGTCTAGGATAGCGACCACGTACGTGACCAAGTGTGGTGTATAACATTAATGAATAATATAATATTATTTTTTTATTATTAATTAGGAATTTATTTATTCTTTCAAATTTCATTTATTTATTTAATTTCCTTTAATTCATTTTATTTATTTATTTTTATTTCATTTTATTTATTTATTTTTTTTTTCATTTTATTTATCTATTTTTATTTCATTTTATTTATTTATTTTTATTTCATTTAAATTCATTTCATTTTTCTCTTTTCTTTTATTTGTTCTCTTCTTTTTTTTCCTTCCTCTCTCACCCTCTCTCCGTCGTGTGGGCCTTCTCCCCCACACCCTTTGATTTTGCACAGCGCGCCTCCCCCTGCCCCTTCGCCGACCTCCCTCCGCCCGGCCGACCTCCCTCCGACCCTTGCCGCAACCGCGCCAACCACCCCGCTTGCCTCGCCCGAAGCTGCGTAGCACGCCTCACCTCAAGCTCCCCGACGTCACCCTTAGCTGCCTCGCACGGCCGGACCCGCGCCGTCCCTCCTTTCTGGCCGGTTTTTCGGCGCGACGCACCTCCGACCCCCCTTTCCCTTGCCCGGTTTTCCATCCATACCTCCGCCGCAGGTGCGTTTTCCCATCATTGGTTGTTTTGTTGATTTGGGGCTTTTCGGGTTATGGTTTAGTGTTGCGTTTGATTTGTTTATGATGAAATTGATTTGATTCCTTGATTTTAGTGTTTAGTTGTGTTATTTGAGGTGCCACTAACATGCGGCATGGGTTTTGCACCATAATTTTGAGGTTTTCCTACCCTGAGGTTAGTGTTTTTGGGTATAATTCTTGTTTGATGGATTAATTTTCTCATTTAGTTAATATATATTTTTTATTAATTAGTTTTCTTGATGAAGAATTAGTTTTTATGTGTGTTTATTATGCGTTTGGGTTTTAAGGTGGCATGTTCATGTAAAATGTGATGTTTCTTGGATGAAACCTTATATTGCATTGTTAATTGGTGTTTTGTGAATTGTGCAACTAGTTTATAAAATATTACAGGGGTTGCAGATCCTATTTTGATATGTTTTTTGGGTGTGTTTGTTCATAAAGCAAGTTTTTAAATGTGTTTTTGTGTATGGTGTTTTGGTTTGGTGTTGCGTCATGGTGCGTTGTTGGTAAAAACCTATGATGTGATATTTCAAATCCTTTATAAATTGTTTAATTCCTTTATTAAATTATATGTGTAGTGTGTTGTACCTCGCTGCGATGATTTTGGGTCGTGGGTATCGAGGATCGCTGCATGTACATGCATACGGTAAGACATATATATAGATATTCCCTCACTGTGCAAATTCCCTCATGGCGCATGGAATATGTGCAATTCATCTAGGGGTATATATATATATGTATAAATGCATGAGTGTGTGTGGGCCAAGGATCAGTTTGAATGTTCGTCTTCAGGCAGCGACATGTTGAGGAAGGTCCCCAATGCCTAAGCTTTTAATTTGAAATTCATAATTGCTTGATTGTTTTAAAAATGGGTTTTACACTATGTTGTATACATATACAATGGAATATGATTACGGTTTCTAGAAACTATTATGCCTTGTATTGGGAAAATTGAAATTTATTTCAAAGCCATTGGTCTTAAGTGACTTTTCGTGAAAAAAAAATTGATTTCTTAAGTGGTTTTAAATTGGTAAGGTGTATTTCCAAAGATGTTTGGCCTTTTGGCCGGTGGATTGTAAAAAGTGTTCCCTTTATGTAATTACGCATGTTTGGCATCTTAAGAATGTTTTATGAAATAGAAAGAAACCTCTATTGAGGCCTGTTTGGCACATTAAGATTTGGTTTGCAAAAATAGAAAACCACTTTTTAGTCATTCCCCTAAATTTGAAAATAAAATGTGATGCAAGTGTTAATGAGTGGTTTGTGATATGTGCCTAGTGTAAAGGCTTGTACGTGATTGTGTGATGTAAAGAGGGGGAATGTACTTAAGTAGGGAGTGTGGTGGTGAAAGGTTGAATGAGTTTTAGATAAAGAAAGTGTAATGTACTTGTTTGATTGCTTGATAAAGGAAACTCACCACCATTTGAAATAGAGCACAATGGGATACCCGGGTATCTAGGTCGGTGACCAGGACTAGTACGCTAGATGACACAGAAGGGGTTCATCCCGGTTTGTCTAGCAGGATTGACGCAACAACACTAACTAAACATATGAATTTCTAAGGGTCGTGGTCTTCTAAGCCACGTTTTCTGAGGGTCGTGGCCTTCTAAGCCACGTTTTCTGAGGGTCGTGGTCTTCTAAGCAACGTTTCACTGAGGTACGTGGTCTTTAGGTTCCCCCTTGTTCTAGCTGCCTATAGGGATTACCCATAGTGCTCATTTGTGACATGCTTCTTATGATGTAACTTTCTTTTCAGTTGTTTCATACCTGGTGTCTTGTTTGTAAAAACAAATCTCATTTTATTCCAAACTGGTTTCTTTTCATTTTGAAATGTTAATGCATACTTGAAACCTATTTTGAAAATGTAGTAATAGTGAAATGATTTATTTAAAAATGAAAACTCCTTACTTGAATTTGAAAAGAAGGGAAAACAATATTTTATTATATCTTATTTTCAAACTAGCATAGTTGGATTTCTTATTAAAGGCAGAGGCATATGACGTGGATATATTTTGGGCATTCCTACTGAGCATCTCAGTGCTCATGCCTGCTTTACTTTTCAGTTGCAGGTTTTAGTCTTGGATCACTTTTGGGAGCGAGCGAGGTTGTCGTACCGTGGTTATCCACAGGGTCACCTGAGGTATGCCACACTTCTTCGTTTACTCCTTTTTCCGCTGCCACGTTGTTCAATTTATTTTCTTTTATTTATATGCTTGTTCAGTTTATGTTTATTTATCTTGTTATGGGATAAACCATTCCGAACTAGTTTGTTCTGATGCCCGACACTAGTTGCCAGCCCGTGGGGATCGGGAACGACCTAAGGGCCATGTCGTGGACCTGGTCGGGCGCTAGGTCGTCATCCGACCCGGCCTGGTTCGTGACATGTACGACCTACCGTCTCCACAACATGATGACATTCGTCTTCCTTTCTAACCATTTCAATAATGATTATAAAAAATTATATATTTAATAAATAGAAAATATATGATATAATAATGTTAATGAAATAATTTAATTATATATAAAAATATTTCATTCAACTTCTTCCTTTAGTATGATAAGAAAACAAAAATAAAGTTCATCCGTACGTATGACTCACCATCTCCAGGAATGGTGTATTCCATTTCATATATCAATATTATTCACATATTTATATAAAAAAAATATAATATAAGAATCATTTTATACATTCTATAAGTAATCGTATGATGATCTAAGTAATAAGATCAAGAAAAACAAGTCAAAACACGTACGATAAACAAAGGTTTATTACCTGAAACGTTTCCTTAATATGAAATTGTTAATAAACGGTTAATAAAAAGTCATAAATTAATAAAATATGATATGATAAATTTAATTATGATTTTGGAATAAGTTTAAAATATGCTTAAAATCACTATATATGAGTTTTGAACTTGTACTGAGGGAATAATTCCTAAGGTAAGGGATTTAGGACACACATTTATTTCTATGGGGAACATGTCATATTCAAAAATCATTTCATTTGTGTGGCATATATACTAAACATAAATGTATATTATGAGTCATATTATGAATATTATGGTTTTTTTATATCCATATAGTTTTTTTCTTTTAGGGGGCATACAATTTGACTAATGATAAGGGTGAAAGGGAATTTCTTATCATTTTTTATTTCTATGAGATACAAGCTGTATTAACCACTCATTTATTTTATATGGTATACATAATTCTACTGAATATATTATATGATTTTTATACATTAAGTTTTCTTTATTTACATATTCATATGATGATATATATTTCATAGGGATTTTCCATTCAAAATTTACATAAGGAGTAAGGTTTTTTTGTTTCAATTTTCCTTCTTTGAGAGACTTATTTAGTTATGCACCAATGTTATTTTACAGGGTGTATATACTATGAGTTGGCATGTTACGTCAGGAATATCCTTATTTCCATGATATTTTAAGCTATTTTTAATATAGTATTTCATATGTATTATTATTTATAATGATTCAATGTGGTACGATACACTTCTAATTGTTCAAGGATTATTTTCATTAAGATATGTGTTTAAAAGAACTCTTAAGCTAATTTACAAAGAAAAATATTTTAATGAAATGTTTTATGTATTAATTTTTCTTCCAAGGATTCCTTTATACGTTTTTGAATCTATTTTCATGGAAAAAATAGTAATTTATCTAAAATTCCATCATATGTTTTCAAGGAAAACAGTTTTCCAAATGTTTTTAATCTTTTTTACAAGTTTTCATGTTTTCATTGTATGTTTTGGAAAAGGGTTATCAAAAGGTTTTATTTTTGGAAAATATTTTTTTTAATGAATAATGGATTTTTCCTTAACAAACTTTTTAAATTAATCTTTTTGGATTCCTTTATTTATTTTCATGGTGGTTTAAAGGGAAATGGTTTTGAATGTTTTATATGTATTAAAAAGTGATTTTAATGGAAAATTCAGGTTGAAAATGATCCTTCGACATCCTTCCCCATATAAGATGATATAAATTATTATATTTCAATAATACCATTCATATTCTTCGTTATAATGGTTTATTTTTTTTTATGGAATGATGTTTATGAAACCTTTTAATTTTTACGTGTTATGTTTTGATGAAATTATTTTGAAACCTATCAATTTTATATAGGTTATGGTATGATTACATTTTTATGATACCCATTTTATTTCGTAGCATATGATATACTTATTTAAGTTCTTATAGAACATTTATTTGTGATTTAATTATGAGATGGGTTAACATATATCTCACCAATCCGTGTCTCATGAGTTAATGATAGTAATCAAGTCAATGAGGTTGATCTAATATGGGATGTTGGGGAGAAATGATTAAATCTAGGAAGATGGGGAAACCAAACCCACTATGAGAAGTTGTTAAATCCTTATCAAATACAGAATAATGGGAAAACCGATCCCTTACAAGGTAAGGCTATGACTGGGGATGGTGTTGTATCCCTCCCAGCATGTGTAGTCCCCAAGAAGTTCCATGATATGTTTTATCAATATATAATTAATTATAAGGTATGATATTATATGTATATGGGTATACCAACATTTCTTGTTTTACTCCATTGTTATGATTTCATTGTTTATACTCTTGTTTTCCTTATGATTCATGTCTTATGAAGTTCTTATCTTTATTCCATGATTTATTTTTCTGATCTTTAATATGTAGAGTATGGTAATCCATTTTCATGGTCATATTATCATACTGTAATTGTCATGATTATGATTAAATCTCTCCCTTGATTACCCTAACTAAGAATCAGAGCTCACCCTTTTGTTTTATTTCCTTTCCACATGTTATAAGAAATAGTTTAATGTTATAGTACAAAAGGGAATGATCATTTTGGAAAAAAATTTAAGATCTTCCATAAAATTGGACATTTTTGTTCCATATTTCTAATGGTTCTAAACATATATGTTAGTTGGGAATGTGTTTTTGTAGTGTATTATGTATTCCACAAAATAAATGTTTGAATATACATGTATGAGATAAGGGAATCTCTATAGTTGGTTTCATAGTGAATGTTTAGTCAGCCTTTGTAAACTAGGATGATAAATAATTGGTGATAATAATAGGGTTATTTATAAGAATATGTATTAAGAATATTCAAAAGATAATTCATAAGGATGACTTAATTTTTGGTAAAATTTTATAGAGTTTTTTATAGGATAAAGTGTGTGGCTTTCTATAAATACATCCCTATCTAGATTAAACAAGGTAGTGTGTATTTTTCACTGATTTACATAGGTGTAATAACTTTCAATAGGTGAGTCAGGCCTAACTCAAGCATAACCTGGTATACAATACTGGGCCTTACTGCACACCTGGTTTAAAACTCCAGGGATATAGTCATTATGAATTCACCAAATATTTATGAACTAGAATGATATATTTAACTATATGTTGTACATGAACTACCTAAGAAAAACGTAACATTCCATAGATTAAATATGTATGAGTCAGGATTTAAATATAATATATAAGATTTTTCATGATTATGCGGTTTCTATTATGACAAATATTTCATACACGACGCTTCCAAGTTTCATTTGAGAGAGCGAACATAAAGGATAATTTTTGAAATTTAATGTTTCAGATGTTGAATGTTTGGGGTTTTTTAAAATAAATTTCCTATGTATAAATATTATGATGAGAACCAGAAATGTAGTATGAGTATTGTTTTTATCATTAATAGTAAATTTACTACGAATTGCGTATAAATTATATGGATTGTTCTAACAGAATTTCATATATTAAATGAAATACACATGAGTAGATTGATTTATAGGTACTTCAAGACATAATTAATATTTTATATTATAGTAATGGTTATTTAAGGAATAAGATGGTGGGGTCTGATTAATGTTTTAATAATAAAAATAAATGAATAAAGATGAAGTTATTCATTAAGGTTTTGAAAGGAAATGTTAAAGGGTGTTGATGGAATAGAAATATAATTTAATGGAAATATTATATTTTTATAAATGGGAATATAATCATTAATATATTAATTATATTATGATAATGATATGGGGATAAAGATATGTTGGTTATGAGTAAGAAAAATTTGACAACACTGGTTATTTATGGATTTATTGAAAACTGGGTTATGCTATCATGGATGAATTTTACAACCTTTTGGGATTTACAAAATATATCCAATAAACTCTGGAATAAATAAACATGAATTTGTTTAGCAAGGATGTATATTAAATAGGGTTATTACGTTGTTTCGATAGAATACATGATGGTGGTATTTATATGTTTGGAATATGACCACGAAGAGATACCTGTTGATATATGAGGTATACTTGATAAGATTATTTAGTGAACTTCTTTATAATGGTCTGGATTTTCATTTTTTGGGAGGATTATACGGTTATTGATTTATAATTTTTTTTAAAACATTATATGAAGTTTTTGAGATTAAGGTGTTATCTCACCATAGGTGGTTTTGTGCATATTTGATAACTTGGGAAATCCTTTTTTTAAGATGACATATTATTTTATTTATGGATCTTATGATCTATTATTACATAAGGAATTGAAATTTCATCTTCATTTCAGGGAATAAGATATAATGTTTAAATTAATTAAGGCATAAAAGGGTGAGATATTCTAAAATAATGCAAGTATATCTTTTCTATAAAATTCTTCAACATTAGGATGAAGGATAATGAAAAAAATATATTATAAGAATACATTCATATCCAATAAATCAGATGGCCCCTAAGGTCATTTTTTTTATTTTTGGATTTGTGATTGTTAACATTCGCCTAATCATGTTTTCTATCACACCCATCAGATTATGATAGTTAGACTTCCCTTACATTTAAATGTTTTCACATCCCACATAATTTCTCTGATGGGGGAATCTAGTTATGTGTTACTCATGATAGTGGTTATCTTTCTAACATTCATTCTTATATAGATTTTTTATATTTAATTTTTATGATCTGGGTTTCTATGAGTGAAAATTTGGAGTATTAAACCATTAAAAACATATAATAATTTTAAGGAATAAATTAATTTGAAGGGGTTAATATGTAACCCCCCAAGATTTTGTTAATTTATTTCATCAACTTAATTTCAACTTTTTTATATTTATACTTTACGGAACCGTAAAAATAGATTATTGTTCTTATATAAAAATAATATATTTTTATTATTTTATATGAAACAACAATTTAATATTTCACTACATGCAACACTGACTTGGCTTGCCTTACATGAAACACTATGTTTATGTGAATCAACACATTACTATTATAATAATTTAAATGAGATAGTTATAACCTATGAATTAAATAGAGTAAAATGAATTTTAATGAAGTTTTTTTTAATAAAATTTTTCACATAAATAAGATATGTTTACTATGAAAATGAATATTTTGGGTAAAGTCTTTATATATTTTTAAAAACTATTTTCTCAAATGATCTTATTTTTTCCTTATATGAATGAATATAAATTTAATGTTAGACAGTCATAGAAATTGAATTTTTTAAAATAAAAAAAAACTTTTGAATTCAAAATGTCAAAATTAACTTAGGGTAATATTTTTCTATTTTTATGAGAACATTAATTTTTTGAAGAATATGAAATATAGTGCATTGTATTTAGAAATTACATTCTTTGTATAAAGAATTACTATAAATAAAATTGATTTTAAATTACAAATACATCAATTATATAAATATTAAACCAATTTTGTTCATTTTTTCATTTTAGTATTAAAATTAGATATAAAACATGTTTACCTTTTGAATGTTCTTTTTATTCTTTTTCTCACTACGCCTATAGGATTAACATAAAATTAATTTTTTCAACTTGGGTTAATTGATGTTTTAATAAATTACATACACTATTTTTATAATTATGATATTTATTTTATAATAATATCAAAAAAAAATTCTAGGAGTAGAATCTTGAGTATTTTTCACCACGGTTTAGGGTAAATATGGTAATATAATGTAAAAATAACATTATAATTTAATTAAATTACCCTAAAACCTGTCCTAATTTCCTTGTAAAAGTGGAATTAGACTAAAATAATCTATAGAAAAAACATATAAACATGATAATCCACTTGGGTATGAATATGATTGAGTTTTAATATTATTTAATGATATGTTAGATATGTCATACTCGATTTTTCTATAACTACACCATTTTTAGTGTAGTGTTATATGAGAGATAAATTCGACAATAAATAGTCATTTAAAATATTATAAATTTACCTTAATAATTATAATTTTTTTTAAATTTTATAGATGAAATAATTAGACTAATTGATTACATAATGATGATGTAGTAATTGTTTAATTAATTGGAATATCAAATAAATGATATTATAAAATTTTAAAATAATTATAAATTAATAAAATTAATGACATCCATAAATTTTATAAATAAAATTGACATATTATTGAGATATTATGGGTTGTGTTTGGAAGTTATCATGTTAATATGGTATTTTTCAAAAGAAAAGTAATGAACAATATCCAAAATGACAAAAAAGATACTTTAAAATAAATAATATTTTATTCAATGATTTAAAATTTATAAAAATATAGAATTCAGATAAAATAAACTAATAATGTAAAAAATGTAATTAATGATCCATTTGGGGTCCATTTTCTATTTTATACTATCCATATTAACCATAATGTTTAAAAATCCATGTTTTCATGGTAAAAGTTTGGGGGTTTAACTAAGGGTTAAAGGAAAATAATGAGGTTAATATTGTGACAAAAACATGTCTAAAAATAAATTTCAATGTGGATTTAAACACATACTCATCTTAGATTAAAAATAATGCACTTTTTATCTATTTTAAATCAAAAATAAATTTATATTAATTTAATATTTTAAGAGATTTCTGAAGTACCTCTCACATAAATTATAAATGGGAACTTCCTCCTTCACTTATTCACATCATAGTGAGACTTAAAGATCCTCAATCAACTAGAAAGTTTCATTTTCAACTTCTCCAGTGACATTATCGTGGTTCCATTCTACTAAAAATACAAACTCTAGTGTCCTTAAGAGGAGATCTGGAGGGAGATCATCGAAGAAGAGGTAATCGCCCTACCGACTCTTTCAAAATTGATTCTTCTTCTACTTCTTATTAATGCATCGATTACATTATAATTTAATTACACTAGTTTCACCAATATGATGAGATTATATTATGATTATAGGACAACCATATTCCATATTCCATTCGTCCTATGAAAAACGAATTTACCATGCATAAGTACGTACGACTTACCATCTCCACACCATAATGTAATCAATTTTTTATAACTACTTTATTTGGGTTGTTATAATGGTGGATATAATGGATATAGATAATTTACATGGAATGATATTGATTATTTCTAATTAATATACAATCTAATTTCTCACCCTTTAACCATTAAGAGAATGATATAATCGCATGTGCATACGTACGACCTTCCCTCTGCATGATACGATGAGATACATCATCCTTCATAACCATATAAGGCCCTAGACTTAAACCTTACTTAATCTTGAGTTATTACAAGATTACACATTGAGGATATTTTTTGGTTTAGAGTTTTAGAGAATTAGATCATAAAAATTACATTACATTCCACATATAAACAAAGTGGTTACATAAAGATAGTATTCTTCTTTCCCATTAATGGAAACATATTTAAAATAAAACATGGATTCTTTCTTGAAACTTCCTTGACACTATCATCATATCATGTAACTTTCACTTTACCTGTGAAAAACATTTCAAAAAAACTTGGGATGAGCATAAAAAGATCAGTAAGGGATATAAAAACATGGAAAGGAAACATGGGTACATATATACATAAGAATGAAATCATACTTTACCCATAAAACATATGCACTTTAACATACCTCATCAATTCATTAATAAATCTCAGAAATCATAAGACATAAAGGTAACTTGAGGCATTCATAACATTCTTACGTAGGGAGTAACCCTCTTGGTTACGTTTGGAATACCCATCACAGTATATTTCCTAAATCTCTTCAGAGAAACCTTAACGTTTCACTTCTTCGCGTTACACAATGCATTGGAGAGCTATATCGGGCTCACCTGCCCTTAGTTTATCACGGAACCACCCATCTTCATAATAATTCCCATGAACCTCAACACAATCATATCACATAAAACATGCATAAAGGAAACATAACATTTACACATTTCAATCAAAAGATATCAATACAACACATTGATATAAAAACATCATGAAAACAATTTTCAATACCAAAATAAATGAAAAGTAAAACATGTTATTTATTTTTCTTTTAAAAAAAGGTATGGCTTGTAGAGGAAGCCAAAACTCAAATAATGGTCACAGCGGCGGAGAAGTCGTTGTCACCGCATACGTACGAGAAAAACATTCTCTATTGTCGTTTATTAAATGCTTCGTATAAAAAATATTCCTTTTGAATAAACGTAAAAGTCAAAGGGGTTTATACACCGTATAAAAGATGGTTGTGTATAAAACAAAATATGCCTCAATGAAAGGAGATTGAGACAAAGTCCCATACCTCGGGTCTGACTTGACTCGATCGTTCTTTAATGTCCTGAATAATAAACTTGAGTTAATTTATACTTTCTTAAGAAACTTTTTCAATTTCATTATTCCTTTTATATCACTTATTTCCATGTCTGGAACACTATGTAGTTATTATAGTTAATAACGGTCGTTTTAACGATCATTGGTACTTGAGTCAAAAATAAAACCTTTATAATTACAAGTTTTTCATGTATCCATTATATCCAGAATTATAATCATGATGTATATATCATATATATCCAGTATATAAATGCATTTATAATATTACATAATCATTTAGAGGTAAGAAATGAAATGCACCGTTCATGGAGACGGTAAGCCGTACGTACGCATGAATGCTACTTTCATTTCTATTTCGTATTTTATAGAATGGAATCATAATGATATAAAGGTATATTATAATTCCAGTATAATATCATATATAATATCATAGTTTCATCCTTAATACATCCCACATATGGTATTTAACGAATCAAATCACTTTGAGGGGGCGGTAGTCCGCACTTCCTTAAATGAAGATATCGCGTTTACCCATAATGGAAACCATAAAGGTATGCCCAAAATGAAAAATACAGAAGATTAAAGAAAAGAATAAACATATTATATATGATATATAAATATAGTGAAATCTTAATGGCCACTTTTGAAGGTGTTAAAAGAATGTTGAACAATCATCGTTTCCGGAGGCATAAATTCACCATCCACGGAAACAGTATGTCCTTTAACCATTAAGTGTTGGTGTCTGTAAGTGTAGCTAGAATCCTTCTTATAACAACATCCTAGTATATTGAAGATACTGGAGTTGTTACAAAAGAAATGAATAAAAAGAGTTTAGGGGGTTGGAGAAGCAAAATAAAACAAAAGGACTCAAGTGAAGACATTACCTTAAAATTGGGTAACTCCCTTTGGTTTGAGATCAAAGGCTTCCTTGGGAAGACTTCTTCCCAAAGTGAGGCTTCAAGAAGTAATATAGGTATTTTTAGAGACAACATGGGTAGGGGTTGGCCGAGCAAAAGGCTTTGGGAGTGTGGGTAAGGAGGTAGAGGTGGGGGCCTTTTATAAGAGGAGAGGAGGGGCACTCTTGGAAAGTAAAGAAATGTTACTTTATTTGAAAATGATTTTCGGAATCAAAATGTCCCAAACTGATATAATTAGAGGTTAAGGTGATAAGGGTTCGAAATCCACCCATCCAATAGGTTTTGGACATGTGTAGGTCATAGATGTTACAATATCATTACATTTTATTTAAATTATTTATTAATGAGGTAATCGCTGCATAATCATGATATCATAAATAATTTAATTTATTTAAAGTCTAAAAATTATGAAAAAAATACTATGATGTCGGAAATCTTATTTTCTTTCCAAAGAATATTTATAGTCTAAAATATCATTTATGTAGACAAAATAAAAAATGTTTTAATCAGGTGATACCTTCTTGTTATATTTACTTTCTTAAAAAAAAAGATAACAAGTCACTTTCCACAAATGTCATTCCATGGGGCCCCCAAGTTTGGCACAAGGCATCCCATGGTCGGCCATGAGACAAAACGTAGCCTTAGGACACATGTTGTGGTCTTTTTGTATTATTATGATATCATTTTATTATCCTTAACTACCCGATTACTCATTAATAAAGATAATTAAAGATAATTACCGTTGTTACTATTCATAATGTCCAAAAACAAAAGAGTCTTGATTACATAATTTGGACCTTCTGATTCCAAATATGTAATAAATTTTACCAAATTCCAAACACATAAATTTCAATAATTGATTTAAAAATAATTCCCGTTGTCAAAACAAATAGCGGGTTTTTTTGAAACAATATCTATGAAAAGTTTGGCATTAGTTTATGCGCAATTCCAAAGTAAAATTAATCATAATGACCACAATTGGATTAAATGGTAAAAATATATTCTAATTTAACATTAAAACCAATTCAAAAGATAGTCTAATCATATAAATAAAGTAGATTAAAAAGCAGTTTTGATGTAAAATACAGTATTTTTCACTATTTATAAAAAAATGAACATTGTCAGAAAAATACCAAAAATTCACACAAAGTAAATTTTGATGTCCCAATCATAAAGAATAAGTTTATTTTGAAAAAAATAGCTTATAAAATTGTCAAAATATTGATTTAAAAATGGATTGCCATCAAAAGGCAGTAAAACAATCCTTTAAAAAAATATTAGTGTATTTATTGTTTAAGATTGGATTTATTTTCATTTTAAGCCTCTAAAACAATATCTGATTCACTAATAGACATAGATAAAAATATCTATTATTCATTACTTAATTGGGATGTTACATCCTTCCCCCCTTTAGAAAATTGCATCCCCACAATTTATTTACTTATCGAATAAATGGGGGTACTTATCCCTCATTGCATTTTCAGATTCTCATGTTTCCTCTTCCATCATGTGGTTTTTCCACAAAACCTTTACCTAATTAATAACCTTATTTCGTAACACTTTCTCCCTGTGGTCATGAATCTGGACCAGTTGTTCCTCATAAGATAGGTTCTCTTCCAGTTGAACTACATCTGGACTCAAAAAATGAGATGGATCTGGCATATACTTTCTCAACATCGAAACATGAAAAAAATTGTGTACCTGAGATAAACTCGGAGGTAAAGCCACCCGGTATGAAACTGATCCAACTCTCTCCAGAATTTCATATGCTCTAGTGAACCTTAGACTCAACTTTCCTTTCTTACCAAATCTCATCACACTTTTCCATGGTGAGACTTTGAGAAAAACATGATCACCTACCTCAAAAAGGTTAGATCCTTCCTCCTGTTGTCTGCATAACTTTTCTGACTACTCTGAGCTGTTTTCATGTGTTTTGGAATCAGCTGAACTTTTTCTGCCATCTCTTCTACCAATTCTGGTCCCATCAACTTCCTTTCACCCACTTCATCCCAGAAAGCTGGAGTTTGACACCGCTTCCCATATAACGCCTCAAATGGTGCCATCTGTATACTGGAATGAAAACTGTTATTATATGAAAATTTAACCAAAGAAAGATGTTTGCCCCAACTTCCCTGATAATCCATCAAACAAGCTTGTATCATATCCTCCAAGGTTTGAATTGTTCGTTCTGACTGCCCATCTGATTGAGGATCAAAAGCTATACTAAAATTTAATTCAGTACCCAACGACTTCTGAAGGCCATTCCAAAAGTTAGAAGTGAACCTGGGATCACGATCAGATACAATAGAGAGGGGAACTCCATGTGACCTGAATATCTCTTTAAGATACAAATAGGAAAGTTGATCTAGGGAAAAAGTATCTCGTATAGCATGGAAATGAGCAGATTTAGTCAAGCAATCAACAATAACCCAGATTGCATTATTACCTCAAGATGTCTTCGGTAATCCCACAACAAAGTCCATGGATATATTCTCCCATTTCCACTCTGGCATTGGTAAAGGCTGAAGCATCCCTTTTGGTAATTGCTGCTCTGCTTTAACCTGTTGACATGTCAAACACTTCACAGTAAAATCAGCAATATCTCTTTTCATTCCATCCGACCAGTAATACTCCCGTAGATCTCTGTACATCTTAGTACTGCCAGGATGAACTGAAAACGGAGAACTATGAGCTTCACATAACATCTCTCTCTTCAACTATGAATCACAAGGTACTCACAATCTCTTCCCAAATCTCAAAACGCAATCATTATCAATGTTTAATTCAGGCAACATACCTTTCTGAACCAGCTCTACATTTTTCTTCAACTCACTATCTTGCTTCTGTGCTTGCTTGATTCTACCTGATAGAGATGATCTCACTGATTCCTGAAACAAAACAGAAGAACATCCTACACCAAAAACTTCTATGCCAAAGTTCATCAAATCCTTAACCAAAGGATCACGTTCCAAATGCAAAGTTTCTAATGAAGCATTACTTTTTCGACTCAAAGCAACAGCCACTTTATTTGCTTTTCCCGGATGGTAATGAATTGTACAATCATAATCCTCGATTAATTCCAGCCATCTCCTATGTCTCATGATTAACTCTTTCTGAGTGAATATATACTTTAAACATTTGTGATCAGTATATATTTCACACTTGACTCCATACAAATGATGACTCCAAATTTTTAAAGCGAAAACAACAGCAGCTAATTCCAAATAATGTGTAGGGTAATTTACCTCATGAGTTTTCAACTATCATGAAGCATAAGCAATTACCTGATCATTATGCATTAGGACGCAACCAAGTCCTTTCAATGAAGCATCACTGTATATAACAAACTCATCATTCCTGGAAGGTAGTTCCAAAACAGGATCATTCACCAATCTTTTATTAAATTCCTGAAAACAATCATCACATTCTTTTGTCAAGATAATTATAACACCCTTCCGAGTTAGCTTAGTCATTGGACTAGATAACCGTGAAAAATTTCTAACAAACCTTCGGTAATAGCCTGCCAAACCATGGAAGCTACGAATCTCAGTTACATTTGTGGGTCTTGGACAGTCTTCCAAAACTTTTGTTTTTGCAGGATCAACAGTTATCCCATCATTAGAAACAATGTGACCAAGGAAAGAAATTTGTTGCAACCAAAACTCACACTTGCTGAATTTTCCATACAACTTATTATCTTTTAAGGTTTGCAAGATAACCCTTAATTATCTTTCATGCTCCTCTTTACTTTTATAAAACACCAAAATATCATCAATGAAAACCACCACAAACTTATCCAAGAACTCATGGAAAATTCTATTCATTAAGTCCATGGATACAATAGCTGCATTGGTTAGCCCAAAAGGCATTAATACAAATTAATAATGGCCATATCTTGTACGGAACGCGGTCTTCGGAACATCTTCTTCCTTTACCTTCAGCTGATGGTACCCTGATCTCAAGTCAATCTTTGGAAAATACTGAGCTCCCTGGATCTGATCAAACAAATCATCGATATTAGGCAAAGTATATTTTTTCTTAACATTGATGTTATTCCAGGCTCTATAGTCAATGCAATGTCTCATTGAACCGTCTTTATTTTTAACAAATAAAATAGGAGCACCCATGGTGATGTGCTAGGTTGAATGAAACCTTTCTCTAATAAATCTTGTAATTGCTCCTGTAAATCTAAAAGTTCAATTTGAGCCATTAGATAAGGGGGTTTTGAAATTGGCTTAGCATTAGGAACTAAGTCAACGAAAAACTCAACTTCCCGATCTGGTATTATTCCAGGCAACTCATCAGGAAAAACAACAGGATACTCATTTACCACTGGCACATCATTAATCTGAACAGTTCCTTTATTTTCAACGACGTGTGCAAGGTAACATTCATTTCCATCTTTTACAAGTTTCTTGGCCTCTTGATAAGTTATCAACTGTAAGGGTCCATTCTTGTACACAAACTGAAAGTATTTCTGAAAAGAAACTTCTTTAGCTCTACAGTCAATCTTAGCATGGTAAATAGAGAACCAATCCATACCCAGGATAACATCAAACTCTACTAGAGGTAGAACAATAAGGATTTCAAGTAGTTTCTTTCCACAGATAAGTATAGGAAGTTTCTTATAAATTCTTTTTGCCTCAACATTTCCCCCATGTGTTTTTACCAAAAGTTCAGGAGTCATTTCGTGAGCTGGTATTCCCATTTTACTAGAAAAGGATTCAGAGATGAAAGAATGTGTGGACCCCAAATCAAACAACACACTGGCATAATCTGAAAAAACAAACAAAGTACCTGATACAACTTCATTTGATGGCCCGACATCTACTAAAGTAGTTGAAAAGGATTTCACCACCCCTTTATGCTTGTAGTCTAACTGCTTCCCACCACTCAATCTCTTTGTCGGTCACTCATTTTCATAGTGACCCATCTCATTGCACTTAAAACATTTCACTAACTGTAAATCAAAATTGGTCTTACCTTCACCTTGATCTTTTTCAGTGCAATCATGAGCCTTATGTCCCATCTTACCACATCGGTAGCACTTTCCAGAATTCATAAGACATTCCCCAGCATGCCTTTTTCAAAATTTATCACAAACTGGAAACTTAGATTTCTTACCATCAGACTTTTTTGATGAATTCTTCCCTTTCTCCTGCCACCTCGGTCTCTTATTCTGCTAGTTGTTATAGAACACTTGATCATTAGAAAACTCCATTTCCACCTTCCCAGCACATAGTACAAGGTTTTCATAACTTTTAAACTCACGATAAGTTAATTCCCTTCGATATTTTGGCTTTAATCCTGAGTAAAAACGATGGATTTTACTTTGAAGGTCTCAGATAAAATTTGGAGCATAACTTTCCAATCGAGTGAACCTTTCTTCATAGGTAGCCACTGAGTCTTCCTCTTGACTCAATTACAAGAATTTTTTTCCATCCTAAGTCGAAATGCCTTAGGAAAATACTTTTCAAGAAACATACCTTTGAATTCATTCCAGTCGAGAGCATCAATCTCATCAGCGTCCCTGATATTTTTAACCATCGACCACCACTAATCTACTTCACCCTCCAAACGGTAAATAACAAGACTAACATTTTGATTTTATGAACACCCCATGACATCGAAAATATTCTCTAGTGCTTTAATCCACCCCTCAGATAGCACAAGGTCAGATGATCCTCTGAATGATGGGGGATGTTGCCTCATGAAATGTTCCACCACTGAAATGTTCCTCTGCGGTTGATCTGGCTGATCTCGTGCATGGATACCACCACCATTTATCGCTTGAGTCAACTGTGCCATTACTGCAACAAACTATTCAATTCCAATTCCGACCATCTCAGGATGCTGATTTGGAAGGTTATTTCCTTCTACAAGCCTTCCTAGCACTGCTTCCCCGTTTCCTCTACGGAAAACCATTCTGAACAAACATGTCTTAGATGAAGCAACATGGTAATCTTAAAATACTATATCACTTCAATTTTACCATAAAAAAATATTTTTGGATAATCATTTAATAGAATTCTAACTCCTAAAGTTATATAAACCGACCTTTGATACCATCTATAAGGCCCCAGCATTAAACCTTACTTAATCTTGAGTTATTACAAGATTACACATTGAAGATTATTTTGGGTTTAGAGTTTTAGAGAATTAGATCATAAAACTTGCATTACATTCCATATATAAACAAAGTGGTTACATAAAGATAATATTTTTCTTTGCCATCAATGGAAACATATTTAAAATAAAACATGGATTCTTTATTGACACTTCCTTGACACTATCATAATATCATTTACCTTTCCCTTGACCTGTGAAAAACATTTCAAAAAAACTTGGGATGAGCATAAAAAGCTCAGTAAGGGATATAAAAATGTGGAAAGGAAACATGGGTACATATATACATAATAATGAAATCATAATTTACCCATAAAACATAAGCACTCTAACATACCTCATCAAATCATGAATAAATCATAGAAATCATAAGACATAAAGGTAACTTGAGGCATTCATAACATTCTTACGTAGGGAGTAACCCTCTTGGTTACGTTTGGAATACCCATCACAGTATATTCCCTAAATATCTTCGGAGAAACCTTAACGTTTCACTCCTTCACATTACCCAATGCATTGGAGAGCTATATCGGGCTCACCCGCCCTTAGTTTATCACGGAACCACCTGTCTTCATAATAATGCCCAAGAACCTCAACATAATCGTATCACATAAAACATGCATAAAAGAAACATAACATTTCCACCATTCAATCACAAGATATCAATACAACACATTGATATAAAAACATTATGAAAACCATTTTCAATACCAAAATAAAAGAAAAGTAAAACATGTTATTTATTTTTCTTCAAAAAAAGGTATGGCTTGTAAAGGAAGCCGAAACTCAAATAATGGTCACGGCGGCGGAGAAGTCGTTGTCGCCGCATACGCACGACAAAAAAATTCCCTTTTTTAATTTAGTAAACACTTCGTATAAAAAATATTCCTTTTGAATAAACATAAAAGTCAAAGGGGTTTATACACCGTATAAAAGAAGGTTGTGTATAAAACAAAATATGCCTCAATGAAAGGAGATTAAGACGAAGTCCCATACCTCGGGTCCGACTTGACTCGATCGTTCTTTAATGTCCTGAATAACAAACTTGAGTTAATTTCTACTTGCTTAAGAACCTTTTTCAAGTTCATTATTACTTTTAAATCACTTTTTTCATGTCATGAACACTATGTAATTATTTAAGTTAATAACGGTCCTTTTAACGATCATTGGTACTTGAGTCAAAAATAAACCCTTTATAATTACAAGTTGTTCATGTATCCATTATATCCAGAATTATAATCATGAAGTATATATAATATATATCCAGTATATACATGCATTTATAATATTACATAATCATTTAGAGGTAAGAAATGAAATGTACCGTTCATGGAGACGGTAATCCGTACGTATGCATGAACGCTACTTTCATTTCTATTTCGTATTTTATAGAATGGAATCATAATTATATAAAGTTATATTATAATTCCAGTATAATATCATATATAATATCATAGTTCCATCCTTTATACGTCCCACATATGGTATTTAACGAATCAAATCACTTTGAGGGGGCAGTAGTCCGCACTTCCTTAAATGAAGATATCGCGTTTACCCATAATGGAAACCGTAAAGGTATGCCCAAAATGAAAAATACAGAAGCTTAAGGAAAACATAAACATATTATATATCATATATAAATATAGTGGCATCTTAATGGCACCTTTTAATGTGTTAAAAGAATGTTGAACAATTATCGTTTCGGGAGGCATAAATTTACCATCCACGAAAACAATATGTCCTTTAACCATTAGATGTAGGTGTGTGTAAGTTTATATATAATCCTTCCTATATCAACATCCTAGTATATTGAAGATACTGGAGTTGTTACAAAAGAAATGAATAAAAAGAGTTTAGGGGGTTGGAGAAGAAAAATAAAACAGAAGGACTCAAGTGAAGACATTTCCTTAAAATCGGGTAACTCCCTTTGGTTTGAGCTCAAAGGCTTCCTTGGAAAGACTTCTGCCCAAAGTGAGGCTTCAAGTTGTAATATAGGGATTTGGAGAGACAAAATTGTCAGGGTTTGGCCGAGCCAAATGCTTTGGGAGTGTGGGTAAGGAGGTAGAGATGTGGGCCTTTTATAAGAGGAGAAGAGGGGCACTCTTGGAAAGTAAAGAAATGTTACTTTATTTCAAAATGATTTTCGGATTCCAAAGGTCCCAAATTGATATAATTCGAGTTTAAGGTGATAAGGGTTATAAATCAACCCATCCAATAGGTTTTGGACATGTGTAGGTCATATAGTTTACATTATCATTTCATTTTATTTAAATCCTTTATTAATGTGGTAAGCGCTGCATCATCATGATGTCATAAATAATTTAATTTATTTAAAGTCTAAAAATTATTAAAAAATACTATGATGTAGGAACATTTTTTAGCTTTCCAATGAATATTTATAGTCAAAAATATATTTTATTTAGACAAAATAAAAAAAAAATTAATCAGGTGATACCTTCTTGTTATATTTACTTTCTTTAAAAAAAATAAAAAGATAACAAGTCACTTTCCACAAAAGTGATTCCATGGGGCCCCCAAGATTGGCACAAGGAATCCCATGGTCGTCCATGAGACACACATGAGCCTTAGGACACATTTTGTGGTATTTTTTTATTATTATGATATCATTTTACTATCCTTATCTACCCGATTACTCATCATTCAAGATAATTAAAGATAATTACCGTTGTTACTATTCATAATGTCAAAAAACAAAAGAGTCTTGATTACATAATTTGTACCTTATGATTCCAAATATGTAATCGATTTTACCAAATTCCAAACACATAAATTGCAATAATTGATTTAAAAATAATTCCCGTTGTCAAAACAAATAGCGGGTTTTTTTGAAACAATATCTATGAAAAGTTTGGCATTAGTTTATGCCCAATTCCAAAGTGAAATTAATCCTAATGATCACCATTGGATTAAATGGTAAAAATATATTCTAATTTAACTTTAAAACCAATTCAAAAGATAATCTAATCATATAAGTAATGTAGATTAAAAAGCAGTTTGATGTAAAATACAGTATTTTTCACTATTCATAAAAAATGAACATTGTCAGAAAAATACAAAAAATCACAAAAAGTAAATTTTGATGTTCCAATCATAAAGAATAAGTTTATTTTGACAAAAAGAGATTATAAAATTGTCAAAAGATAGATTTAATGATGGTTTTCCATCAAAAGGCAGTGAAACAATCCTTTAAAAAAATATTAGTGTATTCCATGCTTAAGATTGGATTTATTTTCATTTTAAGCCTCTAAAACACTATCTAATTCACTAATAGACATAGATAAAAATATATATTATTCATTACATACATGGGATGTTACAAACCATTTCATGAATGATTATAAAAAATTATATAATGAATAAATATGAAAGATATGAAATAATAATTTTAATTTAATAATATATATACATATATTTCATTTACTATATACTATTTAGTATGATAATAAAATGGATACAATGCTCTTGTGTATGTATGGATTACTATTTCCACGAACGGTGTATTCCATTTCATATATCTCTTTTATAACTATATATATATATCTGTATCAACTATTTATATATGAAATATAAATCATGTTTAAATTTTTTTTATGTAAATCATGATCTAGTAACAAGACCATGAATAAAAATTCAAAACACATATGATAAACGAAGAATTTATTACTCGAAACACTACTTTAACTTGGAGTTATTGATAATTGGTAAAATGAAAGTCAAAAATGAATCATATATGATATAATAAATGTTATTTTGATTTTATTATAAGGTAATAATATGATTAAAACCACTATACTTGAGTTTCAAATACATAGAAAGCGAATTAGTCATATGGTAATGGATTTATATCTCACATTTATTTCTATGGGACACATGTCATATTCACCACTCAATTATTTTCATTCTATCAATACTCCAAATAAATGTATTTTATGATTATTATTATGAATACAATGGTAATTTTATATCCATACTATTTTATTTATTTCATGGGTCATACTATTCAATTGATTATAAATGTGTAAGGTAATTTCGTCTCCATTTATATTTAGGTGAGATACAGGTCTTATTATCCACTCAATCATTTTGTGTGGTTAAATAATTCACATTAATTTATTGTATGATTTTTCTACTTTAATATGCTGCTATTAAAATATTCATAGGATGAACTTTATTTCATGGGGTTTTATGAATCAAAAGTTACCTAATTAGTATGATAGTTTTTTCCCAATTTTTTTATTCATTGAGACACTTGTTTTGTTATGAACCTATATTTATTTAAAAAGCTTATATACTACCATTTGACTTGATATATTAGGAATATCCTTATTTTAATGATATTATATGCTTTGTGTAATATTATTATTTCATTGGTGTTATGATTAAATTGTTTCAATGTTGTATGGGTTACTTTGAAAAGTTTAGAGATTATTTTCTTGCAGAAATGTTTTTAAATGATCAATTTACCTCATTTCAAGGAAAATGATTTTCAATATATATTTTTATGTGTTAATTTGTTTTAAATGGATTTCTTTATAATTTTTCAAACCAACTTTCAAGTAAATATTATGTAATATTTGTTAAACACTCTTTTATATTTTTTATAGAAAAGAGGTCCCAAAATATTTTCAATCCTTCATTACAAGTTATTATTCTTCCTTTATAAGTTTTATGAAATGGTCTTCATAAGGTTTTAGGTTTCTAAAATAATAAATTTTACCGAAGAATGTATTTTGCAATCAAAAAATGTTTTATATGATTCTTTTATGATTCATTTATATAATTAAAAAGTAGTTTCAAGAGAAAAGGTTTTGAATGTTTTTTATGTTTTAAATATGACATTTAAATAAAATTCATGTTCCATGTGATATTTGAAAATCCCCCCCCCCCCCCATTGTAGGATGATATAAATTCCTATAGTTTAATAATACAATTCATATTCTGTTTTTTGAATGATTTATGTTTTGACGACAAGGTGTTTCATAAACCATCTTTTTTTATAGGTTACGGTTTGATGAAATGATTATAAAAACTTCCTATTATCATCATGTTTTAGTATGAATAGATTTTATGATACTGATTTCATTTCAAGGGTTTTGATGTGATTATTTATGATATTTTGTCAAATGTATGTATAATTTAATTATGAAATGGGTGGGACTTATATCTTCCTCCAGTTCCTTGGTTAAGGATTTATGTCTCATGAGATAAAGATTGGGATTAAGTCAATGGGATTGATACAATATTGGTAGATGGGGAAACCCTATACAATATGGGATCATTGGGTAACCTGATCTACTATGTTAGTAAGGGGAGAAACAATCCAATATGGATATATTGGAAACAATATCCCCTACGAGGATAGGATTGTAGCTGGGGATGGTGGTGTGTCCCGCCTAGTAGGTATAGTCCACATGAAGTACATTGATATGTTCTTCAATGCGAGTTAACTTGTATGGAATTATATTAATTGTTTATGTGTGTACCACAATTCCATTTCTTACTCATTTTTTTATTTCATAAATTATGTTATTACTTTCCTTATGATTTATGTCTTATGAAATACCAATATTTATTCCATAATTCATGTTTATAATCTTTTATATGCAGAGTATGATCCAAAATTTTCATGACCATGTTCTCATACCCATATGCTCATGATCATGCTCAACTATCTCCTGTATTTTCCCATAATGATCATCCAAGATCACCCTTTTCATATTTTTCATTCTCTTGGGTTATAAGTGAAGGTATTAAAGAGGATTACTAAAGGGAATGATCAATTTGGGAAACATTGATGATGTTCCACTAGAATAGATGTTTATGTTCTCAGTTCCAATGGCTCTAAAATAATACAATATTTGGGAGTGTATTTAGGTAATTTATTTTTTATTCCACAAAAAATGATTTAAAATAAACATATGAAAATAGAGGTCGCTATAAGACCCTTTATTTATAGATGGACTAAATATGGTTAAACTAGATTATGACCAAGAACTGGTAACCACTACCTCATATATACGATATCATTAACTAGATCCAAAGATATAGGGTGTTTTATATGATCAAATTGAGATCGGGATATCATAAAGTGTGAGTAATTAAATCAGGAAAACCTCATAAATCTTCTTGTATCAGTCATGATCTGTATAAATACTTTTATATATATTTTGGTCTTACGAATGTTCCTGCCATTTTCATGGCTTTGATTAATAGGGTGTTCCACCCCTATCTGGATTCTTATGTCATGGTATTTATTGATGAAATCTTGATGTATTATCTTACTATCGGTGACCATGAAATTACCCTATGATCTATCTTATTACACCGATAGAGAGTCAATATTTTCATAGATTTTGATGTGTCACCTTTGGATCGATAATGTTCACTTCATGGGTCATATTATATTGGAATAAGGAGTATCTATTGACCCACAAAATGTGAGAGCTATGGTTTCTTAGGAGAATCCCAAGAAGATGTTTCATATAATGAGTACCTTATAGATTACAGGATATTACAAGCCCTTCAGACAAGATATATCATAGCCATTTTCATCTCTTACTCATCTTACAAATGAAGTTGTCAACTTCTTGTGGTCAGAAGTGTGTATGAAATCCTTTTATGAGATGAAGGGAATGCTTGTCTTGACATGAATTTTTATCTTTATAGATCCTGTGAGAGGTAATATTGATTCATATAATATTTGTTTTTGTGTATTTATGATTCAATAGTATAGTTTCATTATGAATATATCTCATCAGTTGAGGCCACCTTAGAGAAACAAATTAACACACTTCCTAGAGACACTATATGATGGGTGAGTTCTTTGGAGTGTACATATTCCACAATATCATCAAATATTTCATTAAATGGAATGACTTTAATCTAAGATAGAAAATATGGGTTGAATATCTTCAGTCGTTCAATTTTGACCATACTTATATTCATGGAAAGGGTAATTTATTGGATGATGCGTCGAATTGGAAAACTCAGACACAGACCGTGTAGGAATCCATTGAGAACTAAAAATTATGGGTTCCCATTTCTATGACACATCTATAGTTTCATTATATTCACACATAGTCTAATATAATTTTCTTAATGGTTACAAATTCTCTACTTGTAATATAATGTGTATGAAATTTTCATACCATGAAGTGTTGGTTCTCTTTGAATGTTTTTCATGAGATGACCCACCTCAAATTGGTCCATGGACAGAGAGAACATCCTATATATAGATGGACATATATGGGTTCATACAGATATGGGAGAGGGGGTGATGTGAGAATACCATGATTTTCATTGCACAATTAATCCTGGATTCTCAAAGATATATCATGATATTCGACACTAGTATTGGTGGCCTGGGATGAAATGTCATATTGTAGGATTTATCACTACGTGTTCCACTTGTCAATAGTAGAAGGTGGAGCTCTATCAAAATTCATGATTGTTATAACCTTTTATTGTATTATAAAGGAAATATTAAGATATTTCCACAGAATTTCTAGTCGTATTAATGAGGTCACCTTGAGGTTACAACATAATAGGGGTAGTCATTGAGAGACTAATGAAAGTAACCCAAATACATCCTATCTAGAAGACTTTCTCAGTTGATGAATATGGAATATTGTTTGTTCATGAGCTAATTGGACTAGATGAGGTCCCTCATAATTTTGATTTAGAATGGGAACTCACTACACATCATTTTTATGGTAGGGATTATAGAATTCTATGGGTAAACAGGTGCTTTTGAGGACATCCTTCCACCCTCAAACCGATGCCCAGTCATAATTGAAAATATATGTGTTAGAGGACATACTCTACGAATGTGTGCTCAATTTCAGAGGTTCTTGAGAGAATCATATACCTATCATCAATTACACATATAATAATAACTTTTAGGTTATAATTTATATAGATCCTTCTGATTCCTTTTATGATAGGTCGTGTCGTTCACCCCTATGCCAGATAAAGGTAGGAGAGGTAGCACTTCTAGGTGCAAATCTAGTGCATGATTCTTTGGATAAGGTTCATCTGATTAAGAAGTGTATGCATACTAATTAGTCTAAACTGAAATCTCAGGGAAATCACCATCAATGACCTATGATGTTCAAGGCTTGGGAACTTTTTTCCTGTGGGTAACATAGAGTTATTGGCATAAACATACACAAAATTATGGGAACCATTTAACTAGTTATCCAATGCCATTTGAGATTCTAGAGATATTAAGGATGTTTTCCTATCGATTGTTATTACCTTATAGGTTCCATGAAATTCATGAAGTCTTCCACATTTCAAATATTCATGATTATCATTACGTCATGTCCCTAACATTGGATCTCATGGTGGTTTATTTATATGTCATTGATTCATTTGAAGAGTGTCATATACTCATACTTGACAAGAGCATGAAGGCTATCTAAGGCCAGTCAATCCCTCTAGTATGTGTTATATGGAAGAACAATAATGTATAAGATGATATTTGGGATAAATATCCCAACACACATTCTTAGTGGCTAGATTTGTTCTCCAAAAATTTTTCACCTCCCTTGGAAGATGAACATAGGGACAAGTTACAGTAAGGGGAGAGGAATTTCAGAAACTGACTTTTATCTCAGTTATGTATCCTTTAAATATCGGTATAATTCTTTATTATGGACCTAATACGGATATCCTATGTTGTTATAATGGTTTTTATAGTTCTTGAGGCCTTTTGGGTGAGTTGAACCCTTGCTGGTGTAGTAACCCACTAGACCACACTGTTAGTTAAAACTGTGTGACCCAGCCAAAACAGTCTCTCCTAACCATGTGGGGATAGGAAGAGGATGAAGAATGGAAAATTGTTTTCCCTATCCATTTACCAGGGGCCACATCCCTATGAAAAAATGTAAGAAGTTTTTAGTAGAGGAGTTTCAAATGATTGGAACATTGTTTCCCTAACTGTGTTGCCTAACAATATGGGTTCCCTCTATAAGCAGTGGGAGTTTCATGGTTGGTGCACAGTTTGTCCAACCATGTAACCACACTATTAAACCTAGTTTTTTTGAAATATGACCAATTATTTCTTAACAAAATGAATAAACCTACCTACCTTCACTATTTTTCCATCATACAGACAACAATCTCCTCTCTCTCCCTTTTGAGCGCCCAAATTCCTCTTGGATTTTTTTGACCTCATATAATAAAAAAAGTTTTATTATATACCCATTCATCACATTTTATGTTCATTAGGAAGCACTATATTCATTTTTTAGATAATTGTAGTTATTATTTTCCTTGATGATAGTATATAGATGCTTGCTCATATGTCCTATTTTCAGGGAATTGATCCATTATTTAAATATCTTCCAATCCAAGAAAAAATAAAGGTTAATACCAGTCAAAAATATAAATAAAATCTTAAGGGAAGTGGTATATCAGTCATCCCTCATGTTTTCATCATTTTATCAATTATCATAGTGTGTACGTGCAAGTTTCATTGGGCATGTACTATTAAATCCACGTTCCTTGGTTACTGTCATTATAATTGTATTATTAGACCGTTGAAATATATTTTATCCACTGTTGGAGGTTACGTCCCCTATTTAGACCTCCCCAAGTATGATGTTTCCATAATTATGAATTTTTATGTCTGTTAAGCCTATTTATGCCACTAATCGGTAAAGATTTGACTTGACCTTGATAAAGGCAAGTTATTAAATTAAATGAATGAGTAATAGATGGATGTTATATGTATATATAAATTGAACCTTCTAGGTTAAGTGTTTTAATTAATCAAAAGATCCTTTAAAAGGTAAATGAAATGTATACCAATGGATATCACTTTTCATAGACATTTATAACACAGTGACCAGGTTTCACACCGATACCACACCTTTCCATGTTAATAGAAGGCGACATGGTGATCCAAAGTAATGGTTACTTAATTATAGAATAAAACGTTTGATAGACCCTGAAATTCCTTATAACATTAATGAAACATATGGAAAGAACCCTTTGAAATATTAAATGTCATGATTTTTACATTGACTTTATTAATTAATAAATCAAGTATTAGGTGACTATTTTCTACAGAGATTGAAATCTTTTTAGGAGCGATCAGACTTGAGTCGTCCTTGGATCGTTCAGGGAACTCCTCAAGCTCTATTGGATGCTATTCTGATTCATGGATATCAGTTTACTTGGTTGATACCTACCTTGGAACATGATCCTTTTCTACCATTAGATTCTTGATTTGACACTGTAGGATCTCCCCATTTTTATTTAAGATTACATGGATACACTGATTTGAACCCGCATTATGACTAAAGACATGTGGAAACTTGGATAAAACCTTGGCACTAATTAATGATTATATTATTTTATCTTGGTAAAGATCGTTGTACTTGGTTAGAATTATTTTATTGTGGAATGTATTGGGAGATGCCCCTTGTATTAAATAGTTACCCTTTTAGCCAGGTTACAAAATATTACTATGTTGGATTGACCCCTGAGGTCATGGATGACTCAGTTCTTACCTTGGATTCTCTTTAAAATTATCATTATCATCATGGATTCCTTATTAAATAATGGATCCTTTATTATTGTTATCATGGCACGATGTCAGTTACTATTATACCTCCATTGACTTACTTATATAAACTTAAACATAATAAATAAAGGAATTGGTTACATGAATAGACCCCAATTGAGGATGAGGTTGGTGCATGAGTAGTTACATTATTATAAGACATTAATTTTTTATATGAATACCTTCTAACTATTTTAGTTTATATTAAATGGAATGGATGTTATAATTTCTTTCTGTGGTGGCATAAAGATATTTATCTCACAACCTATTCGGGATGAATTTTCTAACTACACTGATTACATTTATAAAGGTGTTGACATAGGGAAGAATCCCTCATTGGACACCTGATTTTTTTATTGTATTAGGATAGAGATGGGTTACATATGAACAATATGGTGATCAGGATGATAGGATAATATTTTTATTCCTATTTTCTTATTTTTTATTTTGATGATTCCTACTGTCTTAAATGCTTGTTTTCCAGTTTTCTAGAAACATTACTTACATTATCATTAGCTTTGGAGAATTTCAATGTGTTTTTTATTTTATTTATTAATCATTTATACTTTATTGGGCCATCTAGTTATGTTATTAGACTAACACTTATCAGCAATTATACACTCAATTAATGAGGGAATGGTTTCCTAATGGACACAACATTGTTCCTCATTGCTAGTCGACAAGCTCCAACATTCTTGGAGATGTGCTCAAGGCTACGTGGCCATCCAAGATCGTGGAACATTTGAGTGACACACAAGATTGTGACTCCACAGATGTTGGATATATTCAAATGGTTTTGGGAAAATTATTTATTGGAGAATATATGTCCAGGGTATATACATAGTTTGTAATATGATTGATTGGATTGATGTTATTATTTGAATAATGATAACTGACTTGATATAACATAAGAGAGTAAGGTAAATATCAAATTATAAGCTTTATCATGAATTATGAATATATTAATAATAACGTAACATTATTTGTTCAATGAATAATAAATAAAATTGTGAGGATATAATTTATTTAATGGAGGATAACACAATAAACTTAAATTTTAGACCATACAAAACAAAGGTTATGTTCAATAACTTGTGTTACATGCTTTTCCAAATGTAACAGAATAGTAAAATATTATAATACAATTATTATTAAATTTTTATTAAACAATAATATATTTTACCATTAAAAATCTTACATTTTGATAATGGTTAATTAGAATAAGTTGATATTAAAAATTATTATTTAAAAAAGGACATTTTTTTATATTACATATTTTTGTTTAAATAAATTATTTATAAATTAAATAATTTTAAAATTTTAAAATTAAATTTCTTTTTTTATACGCAAATGAAAATTTAAATAGAGTGAATTTTTTTTTCTTAATATTTTATTAGTCTAAAAATATGTTTTTTGGATTTTTTTCATTTTCCCATTATATAAAAATAATATATAAGTTAAAAAATATTTCTAGTAAAAACGATTATTTAGGGAGTTACATTATGCATTTTAAACTATTTTTTTTTATTATAAATCCTATATCAACATTTTTAAAAGTAAATTTGAATTCTATAATAATAATTTTTTTATTATTTTCTTCTAATTAAGTGTTGTGACGGTAAATTTATTTTTATATTCCTTGAAATTATCCTACCATATTTGTTTTTTTATAAAAAAATTATTTTATAAAAATTAGTATATATTATTTACATTCATTTTACGTAAATATTTTATCATAGAGCATACTTTTTTCTAAAAACTATCGGTACGCATAATATGAACAAATTTCAAATACAACATTTCAAACCCTTATAAATTTTATTTTATAAAATTATTTCAAAATATTATATCAATTTTCAAATTAGTTAAACTGGTCAGTATTATGGGTTTCTATTAAATTAAACTATTAAGGTTAAAAATTAATTAATAACGTAAAATAAATTACGATAAACGTTTATAAGTTAAAATAAAATGAAAAAAATACACAAAGTTATGTTATAAATAATTATTTTGCCTATTTATGTCCCACTATAATTTTATCCTAAAACGTTTTATATTTTTGAGACCTTTAACTTTCAAAACAAATGTTTTATTAATTAAAATTTAATGGTTACTCACAAAACAACCCTTCATGTCACTTAAAAAAAACTTACACTCCCTCAACATGAATACTATAATATACATAAAATTTATTTATTAAAATCTTCCAATTTGGTTCTACTATAATCCTTTCCCATATTAATATGTTTTCAGTCACCTTAATCTTTCTTAGATCCTCTGTTTCCATGGAGTTTATCAAGAGAAAACTCTAGCATCCAACATGAGAATTACCTTCACTTACACTATTCATTTACTATAATACATCCTAAATTATCTATAATCATATTAAATTAAGTAAATAAGTTACTATATGATTTTAAATTTAATTATATTAATTAAAATAATAATTCATTACTTTCCATTCCGTAAGAGATACCAAAACATATATCATGTGTACATGCATACTACAACCTACATGTCATGATGTGGTTAATTTTTTTATCACTTCCTATAAATATTAATAATAAGGATGAATTTGATGAATAATTATACATTTAATGTAAAGAATAAAATTTTTATAATTTAATTTTTCAAATATAATTATTCTATGGATTCATTAAAAATTGAGATTTTTAATCATTCATACATGCAGACTGCCACCTCAACAAATGATTAGATTAATTTACCATCACCGCCCATAATTTATTGATAAAATATTAAACAGTCTGAGCATAAATGAATTTCTAATGTTTAATATTCTTTTTATTTCACTTATCATTATATCTATTTATAACCTTATTCATTAAATAATTATAACTCATTACCTTTTGGGTTGATTTAACCACCATGGTAAACGACGTTATAATGATTATTTAATTAACACATATGGGATATAATATAGTGTTAATATCAACTAATAATGAAATATTTATGTTGTTTTGAATATTTTTGGAATTTATAGTTAATATTTAATATATTTATTAAAATACAAACTTCCAATCATTAAACACGTTGATAACCAGTTCAACACAATTACCATTTCACAAGTTGTATTCATGTATTTAAACTAATATAGATAGAGCATATGTAAATATTTAAAAAATTAATTTTCTATATTATAATCTATGGTAATGATTGAATTGACACATAATAGTTAGAATCTATCTAGTATCTTTGAATCTTTTATGAAACAAACAACTAAAAGATCTAACACCTAAAAATTTAAATAAACAATAATCGATTAATTTTTTTGGTAATATATTGTTATAAAATAATTATAAAAAGGATAGTATGTAAATATTATTGTTCTATAATAAATGATTAAGATAGTTATTATCATTAAAACAGTGGTTATATCCTGATTCGGTAAGTGTGAATATAAGGTCAGGGTTTCTGTCATAAATTTATGTCTTTGAGATATTTTTGGTTTATGAACCTAATTTTAGATATATAGTATATATACTACATATATGAAATATAATACTATGAATAATAATTTAATAATGATATTTTATTCTCAATCACGTGTCCTCTCTTTAACGGGATTTTGATTCAAATACTTTTAATGTTGTTCGGGTTTTTTTATCTCAATTTTTATCAATTGATACAAAATACATTTTTGGTCCCATTAATCATTTATATGATTTATTCGAAGCCCATATATGTATTTTAGTGATATAATTTTTAATTCACGGGGCTTGATATCCAGTTCAGTTTACCTTATTAATGTATCCATTAATTATTTTATATCTCCATATGTAAGGGTTTTTGGTAACTCAACATTCCTTTATTGAGTTATGAACATTATCTTGAACATATTTCATATAAGATAGGTAAATTATTCACATTGAATGTTTTATGTGGCATTGTATCATTTTATTCAAAGGATATAAATTCCGACCATATAAGGTTTCCAAAATTTTCTCACTAGTTTATTTATGTTTTCCATAAGAGTTGTTGGTAACTCCAATATTAATATTTTAGTTATAAACAATAATCATGGAATTTTTTATTTTATGATTTGTTTCTTTAACCCAATTATTTTATTATATTTTATATTATAATCATCATTTAGAAAATGATGTTTTAATATGAATATTGTTTCACTCCTCTTTTTACTATGTGGGTATTAAATGAAGGTATATTAAGATGTTTTATAGTGGTTACCTTTGAGATAAATGTGTAGTATTTAACACACCACATTTATTTTTGGAATCAATTAGTTCGTTTTCTAGTATCCATTATTCACCTACCTATGTATGAAAGCTATAACCATGGTTCTCTTAGCTATTTCCACATTTTTCCACTGTGGCTAAAGAGCCATTGCAACAGTTTTCAAAAAATTGGGAATAGATTGCGTATTAGTCCACCATAATTCTTGGTCTATATCAAAACTTTTATACCAAGGAAGTATAACTATTTCCTTGTTGGAAAATCGTGGCTATAACCCATGTAAACTGTGGCTATAACCCCAAAAATATACACCCAACGGAATTTGATCTCTATACCATCTCTATATGAACCATCCACGTAACCAATACATAATGGAAAATTTGTGTATATATATTTATTATTATATATATTATTAATGTTTTTGTTATAGCATTTAAACCATGGTTATATCCCTTTCCACTCTTTTTTCATGAATTAATTATTTTTTCTGTGTAAGGGCTAGAGAGATACAACCACGGTTTTCAGAAACAATGGCTGTAAAAGATGGAAAATATACCATACAACCATAGTGTAGGAAAACCAAGCCTATAATCCATGAAAAATAACTCTATTTCCATGGATTTATTAATACTCTGGCTATAACCCATAGAAAAAACTCTATAACCATGGTTTTACACAGACCATGGCTATATAACATGGAAGAAACACTTTACCCACAGTTTTAAACAAAAAATGGTTATAACCATATGAAATGAATCTCAAGCGACAATTTTACAAAAATCATGGTCATTTCCCTTGAAAAACACTTTTAACCCATGTTTAACAGATTTGTGGCTATAGTTGTTGAAAAAACTCTATAGCAATGATTTCACTAAACCATTAAAATACCCTTCCAAAATATACCCTATAGCCATGATTTTATATTAAAATGTGTCTATAACATTGATGAAATTCCTATATCCATAACTTTAGAAATCCATGTCTATAACCCAGTTTTCTAGTTATGTGATTTTGTTACACAAAATATGTGTTCTTTTGAAAACATCCACCTTTATGTTTCGGGTGGCTTATAAAATGTTTATTCCTATCATATGAATGATCCATCACCACCATATTAATTTTTAACCATCCACTATTCTCTATATGGGTAATATTCATATTATCATTTTTATTATCATGTGAAAAAAATATTGGATTTGTATATCTTTTTATTATAATATATACTAATATTAGAATATTTAATATGATTTTTTTAACCATATTACTTTTTTATTTAGATGGTTTATGATCATGTTACCCATTTTATTGATATGGAGAATATAAATGGTGTTTTTTATGTTATTAGATAAATAAAAGCGATCAGTATAAAATTTGGTTATGGATTTTCTATTAATTGTTTCATATGATTAATGCATTGTAATTAAACAAGTATTGGGTTATTCTTATCATTTTATAACCTCTTGATGAATCAGTAGATCTCATGAGATTAAAATGATTTGGTATTTTTCTATATAAAAACCTATAAGAATATATTCCATTGATGTTTTGATAATAGTGTCTAGGATCATGATTTCATGTATTATGGTTTGGAATTAGCTGTTTTGAATTATGTGTCTAATTATTTAGGAAATAGTTATTTATAAAAATGTGATTAGTTTATTTCTATTATTATCCATGGATATATTATGATTTAAATTTCACTTTAGTATGGAATTATGTTGATTATATATTCCTTCCATAATATCTATTCCATGTTTACTCCATGATTTCCACAGTTTTATGATTTTTCTTACTGAGAGTTTGAGATCACCCCTTCTTATATTTACATTTCCCAAAGTTTATATCAAAAATATTTCACATGATAGGTCTAACATGATACAATGTGTGGATAATTTTTGGGACATGATTAAGACTTATTATAGATTAGGTGGTATATTTGTAGTTGGAAATTTGACCATTAGTTAAGAAATTCCTGGGATTTATTAGTTCAAAATTTATATATATTTTCTAAATTTATAAACATAAAAGTGTTGAGAATGTATGTAATTAAATTATTTCTTTTTGTCCTATAATTTTGGATTTGTTACATATAGTTAGTATTTTATACAAAATTTGAATTATGTTTTTATGGGAAACAGATCATGGAGTGTTGATCTGGGGTGTCATAATTTGAATTAGAGTAGTGTTTATATAAATTTAGAAATTATGATTTTTGTTTAATATAATTTGAGTATTTATAATTCAATGTTGATCAAAATTCCAATCGTATAAAACCACTTTGGTATATTATATGATTTAATTTTATGTTCATAATAAACATTTTATTTTGGGATGAGGATAAGAGAACTTTAGTGAAAATAATATGTATAAGATTATATGACATTTCTATGTATATAAGGTCATTCAAAAATGAGGGAAAAGTAGTTTTTTTGTGTTTCTCCATCCAATTACTTAACACTTTGGATATTACATGTGGATTCAGGGTCTGTCCTATATGTACCTATGTGTGATAACCCAAAATTTGGTGGATTGGGTGCTAATATAATCATCACCTTGAGAAAGAAATATAATCTTAACTACCAGAATAGGTTTACACTCCTAGTCGATATACATAGTTCAAAAAATATTATTTTTAATAAATAACAAAGAAGGATTCAAGTGTGGTTCTAACTAATTAGGTTAGAAAACCTTTAGATAAAATTACCATGGATTACTAAGGATGAAAATATATATTCATAGGTTGAACCAAAAGTGCCAAATTTTAAATAATAAGGTGTCAAGGTGAAATAAATCATTAAATTAATGTTTTCAAATTAATATTTTTACTATTATAGTAATATTTTTGGCTATGGTATTCGGTAGATATTGGATCATGGAAAGAAGTAAGAGAATGGAATGCATGGAGAAAACCACTATCTCTTATTAAGAAATAAGTGTTCATACCTAAATATTTGATAACCCTTGTATATTAATTTTATGATGGAAAACATGAAATTACATGTCACACCCAATGTAGTGAGGTTCATATCTTAATAAAAACTAATTTTTGATACATTTAGAAATTTTTATTAGTGGATGATATTTTTGAATGATATTTATGTATATTATCAATTAATTTGGATTATGTGAATAATTTGATGAATTTTTGGAAAGAAAACTTCCATAATGGTTTAAACAAATATTCGACCGCATCAATAAGAATGAAAAGTAATTTTATGAAATGGTTATCTTTTTGGTGGTAACTATCAATGAAATCATGATTGGGGTATTTATAACACTTTTTGGATGTATGATTTATATTGGGATAATAATCACTTGATTAATTTATATAAAATTATGTTAGATAGTATTGGAAACCTTGTGATTTATAATTGTTTAATAAGATTTTTGGTGATGATCATTGCACTTTTTCAATGTGGAAAAAAATTATTAAAGTGTAATTTTACACCATTTTATGGTCAAAGATTTTGTTAATTTGTGGAAGGAAATATAGTATCACTTTGGTTTATTATCATGGATATATTATTAATTTTTTTAAAAGTGTGTTATAGAGAGTATATGAATTGGTATATGAATGCATGTGTATATGATTCTGTGAATCGATAATTTTGGTTAGAGAAAGATATTAAACTAGATAAAGATAAATATAGTAAGGTGGAGGTTGTATTAGAGATTTTTCTATAAATGACTAATATGTTAAGAATAACCTATCCCAATTTCATGAATGGGTAATAATAAAAATTGAAATTATTCTATTTATTTAATGGATAGGATGTACCAACTAGAAATTATAGCCCTTTTAAAACTGATGTTATGTTCAATAACATGAATTATACGCTACAATCAATATAAAGAGCTACAACATATTTCAAGAAAAATATTAATATGACATTAATAAACACTATGATTATAATGAAACAATCATTTTACACATATTATTACGTTATTTTTAATATAAACACCCAATAAGAAAATCCAAATATCATGAGGCAAAGTGTCGTATGAATACTAGGTTCATAATAAATCAAAAAGTATCTAAACAAATATTCATTATTTTATTAAACATAATGATCTCAGAAGTCCCATAAATATCATAAAAACAAATAAGATAACTTAGTAAATTCATAAAATAAAGTGGTGAGATATAAATCCCAACAAGGTAATAGATATGTAATTGAAGCATAACACAAGAGTATGAAGGGATAACATGATATCATTAATGGAAAGATCACGATTAAACATATAGAGGGATAAAAAAAAACATGGAATCATAAAATCGTAGATAAATAAAAAATTGGTAGCAATATAAAACACGTCATAAGAATAAGTTCAGGATTACAACTAAGAAAACATCACATGGAGTACAAAGGCCCACCGTGGAATATCATTACTCCCTAATTCCATACGTAATGGCTCATTATAAAATACATTAACCAATTAATTTGAGCACTGTCCTGGAAAACCCATAATAAAATTTATATTATTTTCTGTTCCACAAAATAAAATCAATGACAAGTCATAATGATAATAATTACACATGGAAAGAAGTGTTTTTCATAATCTTCCTCATATCATAATATGACGATATTTCATAATGGTATCACATTGATGAAAGAATTAAATTTTATGGATTTCCATATCAATAAACATATTAATATGCCAAAAAAAACAGATCTCATTTTTAATTAAATAAATTAAATGATAATTATATAAAAGGATGATGGGGCAGCAAAGTTCCCCTTAATCAGGTATTATTTTAAAGAATACATTTCATAAATGAACGTAAGGAATCTATCATCCCATCAACGGAAGGGAGAATAAAATTCATAAATTTATAAAATTTGTATATATAGAATTTAGAAGCATTAAATAACATCAAATAGATATATAATGTGATTTATAGAGAGGAAGTTCATAACCCAAAGAAAAAGGGGGTTTAGAAAGATATCCTACCTTATGTCCGAAAATTATTCTGCGCGTGTCCTTAACATCATGTATAATCAACTTAGATTCATTAGACACTTAATTCATAACCTATTATATTTTTATTATATTTTATATAATTTTATTAGGTCCATTATTAACATTATCTTGGATATATAACCTTTAATATCATTTTCATGAGAGTGTTTATTTAATGGTTCAATGTTTAGATAATTTTTGGATAATTATTGAATGTCTTATCAAATTGGACAGGAGACTCAAGAAGATAAATGAAATGATATCCATGAACTTATTGAAATTTAAATGATCCCAAATTTCATTTTTTCGACATATGGTTGAACTATTTAGTATAAATATAAATGTTATATGGTAAGTTTATTTTGGTGGTTTTATATACCATCAAAAACCAATTTCAATTTATTTAATTTGTTGGACATATATTCATTCACATATTTTAAGAAAATATATAATGTGCATATTTTTTCATTCAAATCCGATTTAAGTTGTTTTACAATTTCCATTAATAAGGTGATGCAAAATGAAATATCAACTTCTCTGGTGGTGGTGAATCGACATAGTCTGGTTAACTATTTATGTTTTATAATAAAAGTAGAAGACAAGAGGATTTTTAGTAGATATTATACTAGAACTATTAAATTTTATTACATATATGATACTAGAAACACTATTCCTTGTTTAACGTAATTTCTTTTTGAAGTTGTAGGGGGGAGTAAAATTTAAATATTAGTTGCGGGAATTATCTTCTCATATAGATGTCTTATTAGGGGATTCCATATAAGGAATATTATATTGGCCTTTTTGTGAGAAAAAAATCACAAGGATGGGTGGAATATTATTAGTGTGGGAATTAAGAGAAAATTTGGAAAATCCATGAATTATAAGTTGTGAGGGGTAGGGATGGTATTTATATGGGGTGGAGAGAGAAGATTTTTTGAATAATATATTCCTTAGTTTATTATTTTGTAGTAAGACTAATAACAATATTTATTCTTATTACTATACATAATAAATTGTGCTTGTGAGTTCAAACTACTTTTTAATTACATCATCAATTCATCTATTTATATTATATTGTTAAATATCATATTTCACTATTCAAAAAATTAATCAACTATTTTAGAATGATAATGTAATTAACCCAAAAAAAAATTCAATGTATATATCCCAAAAATAAATTCTATTTCGTGAATATAAAATAAAAAATATGGAAAATTTAATTTTTTAATAAAATCCATATTTATTTCAAAAATTAAAATTATAATACAGTGATCAGTTTTCCAAAACATGGAAAAATTAATTATTCTACCATAAAATTATCTTATAATTTTAATACATTCTAATGTTAATTTATAAATATATATTATGGAAATAAAATTTCATTTAAATCATTATATTAATTAAAAAGTGAAGTTAAAACTTTTATGTTTTATAAAAATGAAAACCATGATTTTGTAATTCTTTTATACATTTTATATTTTTACAATGAAATAAATATATCATAATATAATTTTATAATATAACTAAATATTATTTTAAATTTACATAGGTGAGGTTACCATTAAATGGTTTAAGATACTATTTGTAATGATTTGATTTTTAATGGTCCTATGGGATCCCAACATTCAAGAAATACCACCGATTTCATTCATTATTCATTCAATTATATTTTTTATAAAATTAACATAATTTCATTTTTAAAATTCATACACGATTATTAATAATCTCATTTGTTTCAATTGTGTTCTTCATGAATATGGTTATTCAATAAGATCAAGCATATCCAAATTTTCATCTTTTGGTTATCTTATTTTCTATGTTTTATCCCATTATAATATTCTCAATTATTATAGATATTTTTATTATATAAATTAAATGTTCAAATTAATGTAATAAATTTATTTTGTTTTATCATTTGAGTAATGTGATTTATATAATATTATATGATATAATTAAATATTCACCAGGTAAATTCCAATAATAAAATTATATGTCACTATATTCTTCCCGCATTAATAAATTTCAACATTGAATTTTTTTACTTGGTAAGGAAAACAAAGGTGAGGGTAATTTTGATTTATATCATCTTCTGTTTCTCTTTTTTACTCTTCTTAATTGTGGTTTTGTAATAGTATATTGAAAAGATGAGTTGTCTTATTTCATAGAACATTTTCACTAAAATCTATGATCTTCACAAGATTTTCATCCTAAGAGAGATTATTTTCCATACATACCACCTCTAAATTTTATAAATGTGATGGATTTAGTAATTATTTCATCAAGTGGGATACATATAATATTCCATTTACTTGATAGAGGGTTGGTGGGGGTTCCAACATCTTTGATGTGATCGAGAATATCAAGGGGGCCGATGTATCTAGGGTTTAGCTAACCCATCTTATGAAATCTCATGAATCTATTCCATTGAAATATTTATAGTAACATGTTATAACTAGCTTCAAACTCCAAGTATTATTGAAAATTATTAGTATATCTCTTCTATTGACTTTGAGTATCCCTAGTGTGCTATTGAATGGTCTTGACCTTTTCTACCATTTCAAAAAACATTTCTCATCCCAAAAAACTTACATTCACCAAATTCATCCCAATACACGTGCATTCCACACTTCCTTCTAGTTTTCGATTCATATAGAGACATTTATGATGCTTAAGTCAAGTTATTATTACTTAGACACTCATCCAGAGGAAGATGTTGATCTTATCTTCCTTTGAAATCCATCGATCATTCTCTCAACATATCCTCAAGTTTCCATATAGTCATCTCATATTGTCTATAATTTTAGTGTTGATAAGTTGAACTTAAGTAAACAAATTTGTGATTGAATAATACAGGAGAATCATATAGAACCTGGATGTAAATTTTATATATCAATTAGATATAATCAATAATGTTGTTCCATGCAACCTCACCACTTCCAAGATGCATATCCTTGAATGTTCATCAAGTGAGAAGTCCCATGAAATTTCAATGATGTTAAATGTCATTATAAGTTGATCCACCACAACCCATATAGTATTATTTCCTTTTATTTTCTTTTGATCACCTTTGAAAAAATTCATGGTGATTTTTTATGTTTTCTTATAGGTATGTATAATATATTCCTCATTATGTTGTAGTTTTTTATTTTATTCTTCACGTTCTAGATGACCATGAATTTTGATATACATTCTATGATATCATTATTCAAATATAATAACCAATAATGCACTCAGAGATCTCGATACCTATTATTTCTCACTAGGGGATGAAGAAGGCCAAACTATGTGCCTCATTCAACAACTTCATTATCGTAAGGAATTTTGGGTAGACATAGTCTAGATTAAAATCATGCAACTATTTATTCATCAATTTGAACACCTTGGATTTCCCTTTTCTTAAAGCGTCGAAATTCTTATATATTTATATATTATCACTTTCAATATCCGTTATGTTCTCATGAAGGGATGCTTCAATAATTATTTAATAAAAGACTGCTGATGTTCATTAATTTGGTATCCCCATGTCAATCCTTTTCTAGTCTAAAAATATTTGATCCTTATAAATTGGAATTATTGATAAGGCTGTTAGATCCATCATCCTTAGAGAATATGCCTCTTAATTTTATATCCTAGGAAGTCTATATATTGAGAAATAATACTACCTGATTAGATATAACCATATTCAATCGTTTATAATAATAAATTTCAAGTGAATAAGTATTTGAGGATTTTATGATCCACGTATATTTCACACTTCTCAATCTATAGACAATGCTGCCGAATTATCAATGTAAATACAACTATTTAAAACATCTGTTCATGAATTTCATTTTTATAATCATATGCATTCAATTATCATGTGGTGTATTGTAACATCCCTGACTAGGAATCCACTAAACAGGTTCTCTTAGCCATGTAATCACATGACCACATGTGTGCCTCCCCATACGATAGAGGTTGCTGACTAGTGGTGAGGGTATAATAAGATACATGGGGAGACTATACCATATTTATCAGAGTGACCCACAACAGAACACAATATAAATAGTTACATCAATATTAGAAACCCATAAACATGAATAAACATGTGTTTCGAAACATGGTACAAACCACAAATCAAATACAACAATGACTTTCCATGATAGTTATGAAAATTGAGTGAAATCCAAAATAAGAAAAAGGGTCAAAACACCAAACAGGCCCAGAATCTATGTTAGGATCCATATACATGTACAAACTGAGCCCAACTCAGCAACTTAGAGTAGGGAACTTCCCTTTTCCTAACCCGCAACAATGAAATAATATTAGGTACCAAATTGCAGCCCGAGAATGTTGTGAGTACAAATCTCAGTGGGCCACCACCAACGATGTCTAAAAAATATCCAGTCTAATAGATAGTGCATGCAAGTACCAAATAAATTGTTAGTAAACTAGGGAAAACAAGGGCACCATTATATATCCAAGGATCACTTAATTTATTCCTATCATTTATCCTAACATCATTTCTAATTCCATCTTCATTACATAATCCATTTGGATCACATGTTCCAAGTGTTATGCATAAATATCATATACACAAGGGTTGATGGTAATCAATCCTTATCCATAGTGGAAATAAGTCAAGTACATTTCTCAGTAGGGATATACATATCACATCAACACATTATCCTCACCTTGAAGCCTTAGTCCGTGTGGAATGAAACTGTTAGGAAAATATAACCTCTATCCCCTTCCCTAACTCGGACATTTTGGGGTAGATTTTAGAGCCTCATTCTATCTCGACCAATGGGTGTAGAACCTCAAGTCCATACCACACTCTACAATCCATGTGCACATTCTTATATATCCTATCACCACAACTATACCATAAAACATCCAAGCATAAACAATTCAATTGGAAGTCACAATACATAACAAACGACATGGGATTAATACTATGTCATAACCCACTAATAAATTTACAATTTACAATACATATACATTTATCCCAATTACCATTTACATGCCTTATCCTATTATTTTTATTCAACAACCCATATACTTTATCCAAATTCAACAATGACTATACATTTACCCATTTATCTCATTTATCATATAACAAGCACTTACCCACTTATGCATTTCACGTTCATTTCTCACATCTCATAACAAAACAAAAAATTACATTCCACAGTTAGGTGTACCATACTCCCCATTTATTAATCCATTCAAAAAATTCATCCATTACTTTAATTAATATCATTAACATATTCATATCCATTTCGCTACCCAATTAAATGTTAACCATTAAATATTCTCTAATCCCCTTAAGCATTTCTAACCAAAATTCATTAAATAATCAACATAATCTCTTTCAACCCAATTTCTAATATTCGTGTCATTCCAATAACACATTATTACCTTATTACCCTTTTCATATCTATAATCATTACATTTACAACTTAATGAACCATTAAAACATGTTCTACAAGGGCTTCACACATTACTCGACAATCCTTCACTTCACCCTACCACTATAAATGTACGGGATCACCGGCGCACCCCATGGGTGGCCCTAAAATGGTAATTTCATCCTCTACGCATCCCATAGGGATCATGAGGGTCCATTTGTTTAATTTGACACCCATTTTTATCAAACACACAAATGGAACCAAGAACAAAATTAGGGAAAAATAAGAACCCAATATTCCATATAAAAATCAAGAATAAAACAATGGGATAATAGTTGTAGGAAACCTACATCAAATCCGTCAATGAAAACACTCTTAATAATGGAAATAAATTCATATTCAAGCATCCCTTGGAGCCACAAACTAGATCTCATCATAAAAATGGTTTTAGGTCTTCAAAAAGAGACGGAATAATTTATAAATAGTAATCCAAAGAAGAGAAGTTAGAGGAGCATTTTACTTACCAGGGGATTCAATCTACAACCAATGTTGCTCCAAATTTCTTAAAATCAAAGGATAATCACCAATTGGAAGATTGTGTCATCCAAGTTCATCACTAGGGTTGTAGGCGGTGAAATGGAGGAGAAATCTGATATGGGGTTAAAAAACCCTAGAGTGGAAATTTGGTAAATTTTTCCTCCTTTTTTGGGCCACATGGTTTACCCGCATGGTTTTCCAAAAAATGTGTAAACCGTGCATTAGACAGTTCCCAAATCATGTGCCAGTGGTGTGTAAGCCACTATCCAAGGCTACACGGTAACCTGGGATGCTCTGCATGGTTTTCCCTAACCATGCGCAAAACATGCAACATGCCAATGAACTCCCTTTTCATCATATATTCATGTCTCAAACCCTCAAAACACCCTTGATAATTCCCTTAAACATGGGGAAACACTTATCTAGAAAAAACGAATATGAAAAAAAATAACATAAAAAAAAAATACCTTAATTAAAATCTAGGTTCTTACAACCTCTGCACCTTATATCAGCTCGTGATTGAGCCGCTCTTCCAACCATCACAAAGATACCGTATCTAATGTCCATTCCACTAGGCCTATCTATGCATTACCATATTCTATGCTTTTGGTATCACATCACAATTCCCACAGAACATAGATAAATGGCACATACATTCCCTATAAGTATTCCCCACCACAATCATAACACAAATTGAAAACACCACAAGGATGAATCAACTTCAGCCATACCCAACCACTAAAACATGATAGAGAAAAAGTAGACCAATCATCCTCTTACACTAAACATGGAAACTTCACACACATCATCACATCAACTTGGAGGCACCAATATTCACCCCTCAGTCCAATCCTCTACATAACTCAATACCCAAATCACTTGGTTTCATTTTCCTCCATTTTACCCCAACTGTAACAGTGACCAAAATAGAATAGATCCTAATGAAGAACTCATGATCCTTTCTATAAAATTTCCCAACATTCATCGATTCATCACTATCAAGAAAATATCATTCAAAACTCAAGACAACTTTTATATAACCTGATGTGTTCCAAGTCACCATGATTGGACATCTATAGAGAATTACCCTACATTGGAATCCATCCACACCATTGAAACCATTCGGGTCGATATTCCTACATTATCCATTCAAGGACTAAGATCAAATTGACCTCACTCATGTACAACATCATTTAAAAAGTCAATGTTCCCTACAAAATGAACCCAGATGTGGGTCACCCTCACCGCACACATTCAAGTTTACCCTCTCAGGTCAGACCATTACCAACTGGCTGGTCCCTGAATTCCCACTTTCCATTGATGGTATGATACCACTCTCTCACCTTCCCATGGTACTTAATCACTTGAATTATATCATTATCATCCCATGAACCCACTAAGGTTGTTCCCGGAATTCCATTATAATTCCATCATCATGGACTTACCACCCTCTAGATAATCATTGTGCTTCACCCTTGGCAGGACAACACATCACATGGCCATGGTTCCCTTAACATAATGGTGTTCAAAAACCACCCATGGAGAAATAACTCTACTCTAACCTTGGTTATCATTGGAGTTATAAAACCCAACCTCTCTTTCCACAACCTATTGTCATATCCAACTGCACCCTTCTATAACTTCATCACTAACATCACAAGCTTCACACAGAACAACAATGTTCTCAAAGCCAAAAAATGGATCATCAGTCACCACATAAAAGTCCTCATTTCCTCTCTAAGGAACCTAAAAAGCACATCAAAGGTTCATCATTGGAATACTACTGCCATTAAAACAACATGATGTTCTCTTATCCACATCCAAGACTAACATATCACACTACACATTATGAGTTTCATTACCATTGCTCTCCATGAGGGCTTCCAACCACTGTGTCTTATAATCGATCACAAGCCAAACCCCAAACATAGACTAGGACATCTAGAATTTTCCAAAGACCAGAAAATGATCCTGACCCAGTTCCCTTTGAAAACATCCATGAACAACAGCAATTCAATTTTTTCAACATTCGGTCAATCCTGAGGACCTCACCCCAAGCCATCGAGGGTGTACTTCCCGTCATCAAGATCTACCTATACTGCTTCCATGAACATAAACTCCATGAGGACCCACATCTAACCAAACACCTTCACATCTCTTACCGTAAAGCTAGATCATCCCAATGTACCTAGGATGAGATGAAGATATTGTGCATGATTTTCATTAGATGAGGTATGCTAAGAATTTTTCAAATAACACAACAACCCACTTTTCTATTATTAAGTCGAATTATGAAACACTATGACCTTCCAATGATCTCAAGCTCCCCTTCGAGACTTATCTCATCAACACTCATCATCTGCGGATTAGGTTTGATTTCCAACCATGCCTATCCATTTCTCGATGACAAAATCAATAGGCAGCCATGAATCAACATTCCATATGGCACTACATCCATTACACGACTCGAATTCTCCCATTCTGTCCATTACATCTGACAACCGAAACACATTGGTCTACCACACCAATCAACAACCAGTCTCTCCCAAATCAACCTATATTTATGTGTGGTCCATCGCCTGGTTACTTACCGAACCATGTGTCTTGGTTAGTCACCCTCGTCATCCCTAAGGTAGCCTCTACATCCCACCCAACAACCAAACCATCCCTACAAACAACTTAATCCACTTGACCACCCTCACCTCAAGCGTCACTATCGAGAGAAAGAATATAACCAAATTTCAGCCAATCTTGTCTCTTCTACTCTAAAACAACTTCATGGAATCCATTAATCATCATCCAAACAAGTGATCTAGTAAGACATACGATAAAACCCTATAAAACCATACATACCTTCTATATAAAGAACTAATGTTATTTTAGGAAGTAATATGGGCACAACTATACCATTTACTAAACTCTTGAGTACTCAGTATGCATTGAAAACACCTCTAAGGCATCCCTCATGCTCATATTCCAAGATACCTACATCACTGGGCTATCCTCCCATGAGGTAACCCTTGATTTCGTGATATTATCAACCCGTAATCAAAACTTGAGAATCACCACCAACCATAATCCTTCCCACTCATCCCTCTAGGACAAAATTGCAGCATAAAAAATCGGAGACCCACTATTAAATTCGAAGTCAGTAACATGTGTGACATACACCCAAATGCACTAGAATACATATCAATCCTCTCTCATTGGTCTCCTTGAAAGTTTAATGATACCAAATCTCTTGAATAGAGTCACAACCTAGAAAATCCATTTGTACTCTTTCATAACCATACATATCATGCGACAAACTGATCAATGCTCATGAATGGAACTGTCACCCTAGATTAGTGGCACATTGTGCCTAGCTCACCAAACAACCATTTAATCTATGTTCCATACCAACGGTGTACACATTCAGCAGCTCTACGAGAAAAACATCCTCTATGGGATTCAAAACCCAACTCACAAGGTCTCTACTCACAAGGTCACTAAGACCTAAACACCATCCTTAGGTTCGAGTATACACTCCATATAGTCACAAACCATGAGATTTTCATCACTCAAATTACCGAAAAACACCTTGGAACATAAAGGCCACAACCCTACCAAGGGTTCCTAAACATACCACTTAGCCCATATCATAACCGACAAGGACTCACAATCCAAATACAAAGTTTCAAACTAGGGTCCTCTCATTTCCCCAAACCACACATACAAGGGTCAAACTGAAAACACAAAGGACAACCAATTTTGAAATAAATCATTCTCATTTTAAAATTATCATTCACCCAATGCTTCGAAGAAAGGCCGATAGGATTTATCCAAAATTTAAATATAACTCAATCCATCAACCTTAAAAAAACTATTTTTCAAACTCTATCCATATAGTCATTGTGACACTTTGAACACTACCCTCTCTCATACCAATCGAAGGTCATGGTCAACATTGGGAAACCAATTTACTTAATAAAAAATATTTTTTCGACACCTCTTCAAACCAACTCATCTTCTAAAACATGATCCTTTCCTCTCATGAACATTTTCCATTTCCCAACATGTTAAAATAATCATTTTAAATCAATTACAACATTCATTAAGAAAAACTAACTAATGATTTCATCCTCATTATGAATTCTTTATCTTTTATACACCAAATCAACCCTTACAATTTATCACAACCCAAAATTATAACTCATTCTCAAAATATAGTTATACCTAATATTCCTTTATTATTCAATTGCGTTCTTTTCATTCACCCACATGCATTACCATTATTAGGCATCATGTTAATCAGATTTATCATGGAAGTAAAATAAATTCTACTCTCTAATCCCCGCACACCCATCTTGTGTGTGTTCTTATAATGATGATTTTAACATATATTCTTAGGTTCCTAAAATGATGCATGAATGCACAACCCCCTGCCATTATGGTAATGATAAAAATACCATAAATCAATCAAACGAAACAACATGTGCATCACCCAATGGTTAAATATCATTCAACTGTAACAACACTCATCAAGAACAACAATTCCCACACAAGGTGACTTGCGTTTTCCCTCGTACATTGGTTATCTACTCCAAAACATTAGATTATTACCTAGTTCCAACACATCACAATATTATATCCATTATCCTATAATAGATACAATGAGAAAGAAATCCTTTGATTGCACTTTGTAATGCCCCTGACTAAAAATCCACTAAACCGGAGCTCCGAGCCGAGTCGTCACATGACCTCAAGCTCACCTCCCCATACGCTAGAGGTTCTCGACTAGTGGAAAGTGTCTAATAAGTCATGTGGGGAGAATATACCAACTTTATTAGAGTGAACCATAGTAGAACAAAATATAAATAGTATAATAAATATGAGAAACCACTAAACATGCATAACCACACATTTCCAAATAGGGTACAAACCACAAATCAAATACAACCATGTCATGCCATGATAGTAGTGCAAAGTGAATGAAACAAAAAATAATACAAATGGACAAACCCCCAATTGGGTCCCGACTCAATGTCTGGATCCTTCTCCATGTACATTCTAATCCCAACTCAACATATTAGTGTAGGGACTTATCCCTTGTCCTGACCCACAACCAAGAAATCAATATGGGTACCCAATGGTGGCCCGAGAAGGGTGTGAGTATAATAATTTGTAGGACACCACAAACATTGTATACAAAATATGCAGTCTAATAGATAGTGCATGCAAGGAAAAAATAAATGGTATGTAAACAAGGGACAACACAAGTTCAATTAGATATCCGAGGTTCACTTAATTAATTCCTAACATTTATCCCAACTTCATTTCTTATAACATTATCGTTACATAATCCATTTTGATCACATGTTTCATGTGTTATCCATAAATATCATCTACACAAGGTTTTATGAAAATAAATCATTATACCTAGGGTAAATACGTTGATTACCTATCTCATTAGGGGTACACATATCAAATCAACACATTGCCCTCACTACGAACCCTCATTACAGGTTGAATGAAAGCGTTAGGGGAATAGATCCTCTATCCCATTCCCTATCCTGTGCATTTTATGGTGGAGTTTATATGCTCAGTCTAACTCGACCCCGGGGTGTAGAAGCTCAAGTCAATAACCCACTCTTCCAAGACTTGTGCACATGCTTATTTATCTAATCCCCACAACCATACCATAACACAACCAAGAAAAAAAAATTCCACTTGATATCACAATATTTTAAAAACAACATGTGAAATAATATTATTCTATAACCCATTATTACATTTACCATTTACAATTCATATCCATTTCTCCCAATTTTTATTATCATGCCTCAACCCCTTGTGTGTATTCAAAAACCCCTATTCCTTATCCAAATTCGTTAATGACCATATATTTACCCATTTACCCAATTTATTATTTCACATGAATTTACCCACTTAGGCATTTTAAGTACATTTCTCACATATGATAACACAACCAATAATTACATTCCACCAGTTTGTGTACCACAATCCTCATGTATTAACCCATTCAACATATTCATCCATTCACTTATGACATCTCATTAAAATATTCCCCATATAAAATTTCATTACATAATTAAAAGTTCATAATTTAATATTCACTAATCCCCTTAGGCATTTCTAAAAAAAACTATTTAACAATCGATATAATATCTTTTAGCCATATTGCTTATTTTCATGTCATTACAATAACTCCTTATTCCCTTATAACCATAGGTGTATCGATCATCATTCCCTTTACAACATAATAAATCATTAAAACATGTTTTACAAGTGATTCATACCTTACTCAATAATCATTTACTTCAACCAACCACTCTCTAAATTTGGGATTATCGTTGCACCCCATGCGTGGCCCTAAAATGTTCATGTCATCATCTACGCATCCTAGATGGTTAATGAGGGTTTCATTTGGTAACATTGACACACATTTTTATCAAAAAATCTAATAGAACCAAGAACACAATTAGGTAAAATGAATAACACAATGTTCAATTCAAGAAATCAGGAAGAGAACTATGGGATAATACTTTTAGAATGACTAACTCGAATAATTTGATGAACACACACTTAGTCATGGGATTATATTCATATTCAAGAAACCATTGAAGCCTAAAACTAGGTATCACTCTAAGAAGATGGTTTTAGGTCTTCATAATGAGATGGAAGAAACTATAAACCCAAATATAAAAAAGATAAGCAAGAGGAATATTAGACTTACTCAAGATTTGATCGCCAAAAAATGGTGCCCCAAACAGCCAAGAATGAAATGAGAATATCCTCCTGTAAGATTGTTTCATCCATGTCAATCACTAGGGTTTTAGGGGGTTAAATTGAGGAAAAACTGAAGATGGGGTTTAAAAATTCTAGATAGACAATTTTTAAATATTGTCTAACTTTTCTGGGCCCCACAGTTTAACCAGATGGTATTCCAAACCATGCGCAAATCGTACATTATACACTATTAAAAAAACATGTCTTCACATGATTTCTGGGGAATTCCTCATGGTTTTCCAAATAATTCCCCAACCGTGCATAAGCCTCTAACCATGACTGCACTATTATCTGGGATGCTCCACACGATTTTCACTAACCATGCACAGACCATGAAACATGCCCCGGAACACCCTTTTCTTCCTCTATTCTGGTTGCGAAGACTTATAAAACCCCCAAAACATCAAATGAACATGGGTAAACACTTATCTATAATAAAAAGAGTCCAAAAAATCCAAATAAAAAAACATACCTTATAAAAAAACCCGGATCATACATGTTGGTTATATATTTATCATTATTCATTACAACAGAACCTAATCCTTTCATTGAAATTCATTAGTCCAAACAACACAACACCAATAAATGATAGCTTAGTTGACAGGCATAGAAATCTCAATATGTTTATCACAAATCATCATTAATACCCACCTAGTATAATGAAATTATAGATCTCTATTATATTTGTTAGTCTATGACACTTCATAATTTCCGTTATTATAGAATGGTCTATAGATATCCCTTTTTCTGGTGATAACATTCCACAGTAATGATACATCCTCTATCTAGTACTCACATTTCCTATAATTTCCTTATATATTTTCCTTTTACAATGTCTTTATAACATTGCTCAAATTCTCTTCATGCCTCTCCATGATTTTATATTATACCAGAATATCATCAATAATATCTACCATAAAATTTTGATGGTAATCTCCAAATAATTAATTCATTATTTCCGATAAATATTTTCCAGAAAATTATGGAGTTTTATGGGAATCAATATGAACACATAATTTCTATAGAATGATTCAAAGAATGTATTGGGAGTACCTTCAATATTTTCTTTTAATTAGGGTTATCCCAAATGATGGTCAATAATATAGAAACAATGAGACCCATATAGTTTATTAAACATTACATATATCAATTTTAGGAGATACTTACTCATTATCATGATTTTTTTGAGTTCACAATAATCAATGTTTATGTGTATTGACCAATCATTCTTCTTGATGAAGAGTAATGGAACACACCATGGTAATGCACTTAATCATATAATATCATTGTCCAAATTCTATTATAACTATTTCATTAGTTATTTTATTAAATAATGTCCATTCTATAAGGAGTCATGGATATAGGAAGATAATAAGGTATATGTTTTATTGAGAACTCAAACTCTTGGTTAGGAGGAACAAAATTCAATTCTTTAAGAAATATTTAAGTATAATACCTCACAATGGGCATGTATTAAGCATTATTATATCCTTGGTATAAATTATTATTGAATCATATACATACTCATAAATAAATAATATCCCTGATTGAAGGGAATATTATACAGGATACTTATCCCCCACCTTATATTTTCAACAAATCAAATGATGACTCTGGATGTGAAGAGGCATCTCTCTCTCCTAAAAATTGATGTTGGATTTATTTAAGAATGGAACATCCATTAATAATATACAATAAAACTACAATAAGTGAATTTTTAAATGATTTTCTGGGAGGTTTGGTCCAAAAACATATTCTGAGGAGGAGTTACACACTTGGTAGGAAATTAATTCTGAATTTTCTATTCTCACAATTAGCTCAATCCATATATTTTGAGGTGATATATGAATAGTTATTTTAAAATTATAGGATTTTATATAATGTATAGAACCTAATAAAAATGTAAATTTTCTATTATTTAATGAATAATTATCATACCTATCACTACATCATATTTGGGATCCACCACAGTAATAGAGGTAGCTAATTACCTTCCCTCTATCTAGTATATAGAGGTTGTTTATAAAGAACTAAACAATTATCAAATAAATTTATCCCTTCTTGTAGTAATTTCATAATTATATAAAATTACTCTAGGAAACAAAATGACCCATCATGCTGAAATGAAATACTTTGTAACCATTAAACATAAATCTTCTACTTATGTGTTTTGAATTAAGAAAATCTAACCTACACGGTTGCGATCAATAAGATGTTTGGAGTCCGATAGGAAAACAATAATAACTAGTGAATACTAACCTACCATTATGAATAGTAACATACCCTTATGAATAGTAATATTAACCTTTGGATAATTTAATCATAAAAACTAATAGTAACATCAACCATGAATGTATAAATAAAATTTAGGCATCTTATAAGAGAAAATATGACTTGAGTAAAAGTGTTGATATTTTTATAACTCATTAATAAATAATTAGAAATAATTAATTAATTAAAAAGAAAATTTATTTTACTAAATTGTCTTCCTAAGTTAAAAAATATATGTCTTCTGGTATTAAGATAACTTTATAAGACATTATATTATTTTTGAAAGCATTATATAATATGTTTTGATTTTAAAGTAAATATTTTCTTAGTAAATTTTGATTCTAATTTAAAATTAAATTGTTACTATTCAGTGAAATATTTCTGAAATAATGGAGTTCATTTTTTGATTCTACATGTTGAAAAATGGTTAGGGTTAATTTTTTTTACCTTTTATGAAATACATTGATTTTGGTTAGTATTGAAAATCTATAATTTACAAAATATGCTAAATAAAATAATTTATGGCTAATACTTGAGTCATGGATGATGTAAATGACCATTGGTTCAAACATAAATTAACTTATTACAGTTTTAAGAGAAAAAATACTCATTATTTCTTGTCCTGTGGAGATATATTAAATAAATGAATATAATATTAAGGAAACCCTCCTCCCCTCCATTATAAATAACACCCTCATGCCCTCATTTCTTCAAGACTAAACGAAAAAATTCCTTATTCTACCCTAAATCTCCTTTACTGCATCCAAAAGCCCTTGGTCTCTCCAAAATACCAAATCCTCTCCCCTAATTAGGCTCTCAAAGGAGATAAACTGAAGAGGTAAATTCCTCTATCCGATTCTTTTATTTTATTTCAAGTTACTTTCTTTTCTCTTTATTTTGTCTCATAACATAACAGAAATTATATGATAACTCTATTAACATAAATTTAGTGGATTTATATTATGATAATTTATAGTTTTTCAAAATCTCAACATCCCTCTAATTTTATATAATAAATGAAAACTCTGTCTGAGATGTGTAAATTTATCACATTCAATGACGACATGTTTTGAATTTGAATTATTGTATTATAGACAAGTCATGAAACCATTTTAATTATAGAACCAGATAATAATATATTTATTTTATCTTATGTGATGTAATTTAATGCTAATACAATTAGGATATAAAATAATAATACAAAATAAGATGATTGTGATCAAACCTGCTAAATTAATCCAAGCGTTTATCATTAAAATTTTATCTAATGATTCATCCACATGGTATGTAAAAAAATTCATAATAATTTCATGTATATCAATGAAATGACACTACTAATATATATTAAAAATTATGTATGTTTAACCATAGTTCAAATGAACATACATTCATGAATACAAGTGAATGATTCATAAAAGCTAAGAAAATTAACACTCTCAAACAACAAATTTAAGCTCTATAACTCGTCCAAATGTCCATAATGGAGCTTAAAAACCATAATGAATCAAATTAATGTATTAAAGTCTATGAAATAGTTAATTAATTAATTTAATGTCATTATTCCAGACATAAATGTGAAAAAATATTTTAAACACATGGTAAGGGGAAATTCTTGAACCCAACTCTCTTTTTTTTGGGTTTTCCATGTTCAAGAATTTTTAGGTATGGACAAGCCTTTAAAATAATTTATTCATCATTATATTACCTTTTATGGGATGTAAATGTTCTCTAATTTATTTTATAAAAATACAATGTTTTCCAAAAGATCTCTTCTTTCAAATAAACACACCATTTTTACTTCTCGAATATTATTTCACTATTCACTCAAAGTTACTGGTCCAATGAAATGAATGATATTCCCACTTTTTTTAGAACACAATTTTTATGAATGTATGCTTTATTATTTTAAAACCAATTCTTTCCATGGGTTATTTTATGTTCAATATTGACATATTTTCTATGTGGCGTGCAATATAAAGTAAATGTTATGATGTGACGAGTGCACCTAAAATTACATAGCCTTACATGAATGTTAGAATGTGATGGGTGCACCCAGAATTAAACAATTCTCTAATACAATTCGTAATGAAATTAATCTCATGTGTTAAATTGAAATGGTGCTTGAACATGATACAAGATTTGGTCAAAATAATGTGCAGTAACCACTAAGATATGTATTTTCATATTTATGCATTTCCTAATTATATTCTATTATATAAGTGATGTTATGATTATGCTCACCCCATGTTACATTGTGTCATAATCTTATCGTTCCTCTTACTGGGATTTTATATCACCCCTTTTTGATGTAAATCCTTAGGTGACAACATGTACTAAGGAGTAAACAAGGGCCGATAAGAAGATAGAGAAGAAGGAATTGAATAAATGTTTAAGATTTATGTTGTAAATGTTATGTACAGTCCATGTTTTCCCAAGACACAAAACCATTGGTTCGTCACTGTGTAATGTTTTCATGTTGTTTATAATTAAAATGATGTAAAATTTATGTTTGAAAAGAGGGGTCATTTGTAATACCCAAAGATTTTATGAGAAATATTATTTTTAATTTCTTTGATGTCTTTTGTTGTATGTTACAACATGATTATCTTGTGCTATACACAACCCCGTATTATCTTTTTATATATGCGACACAATTCTTGGCTTGTGTTGCAGGCAAGAGTGACCTTCCTCAATTGTTTGTGTTGTACGCAATACTGAGTTTCAATATACAACGATATATTGTTATAATAATATTATGAACTAGACATTATGAATTGTATTAACTGTATTTTGAATTTTATGACATTATAATTCAACTTAATCATTTTCTAGATTATCTTATGAGAACAAAATCAATTTTTCGTATAAAGGCATTTTTTTTCCAAAAATACTGATTTGCCCCCTTTTGATAGCGCACCCACATTAAAACTAGTTTTGTAATGTTTATGAGTTAAATTTGAAAAAATAAACTATTTAATTGGAGTAAGTATATAAAAATTTTCTTTGGATACTTTTTTAATATTTTTATGTTAACTTTCATATTTTGATAAATAGTAAAAATACAATAAAATTTAATTTAAAACAAATTTTTTCATCAAGATGATTTGTGTGGTTAAATTACAATATCAAATTGTTTTAAAGTATAAATATAATATTTTTTTACCATTTAATATAATGTAAGTCATTATAATTAATTTTACATTGAATTCATAGGTAAAACTATTTCAATCTTTTGCAATGTTTTAACTTTTACAACACATTTTATCAACAGAGGGATTAATTTTAAATTAAATATTTAAAATTATGTGTTTTGAATTTGGATTAAAGGGTTCCATATTTGGAATTAGTAGGTCCAGATTATTTTAATAAGATATTTTTTATATTTATGCATTATGAATAGTAACTACGGTAAATTTTATTTACCACAGTTAAAGGTAAATCAGGTAATTAAGGGTAAAAATAATATTATAAATTTACCCTAACACTAGTATTAATATAATTGTATGATTATATTTCTCTCTAAAACATACATGGGTATAAATGTAATTTATTGGAACTTAGTTGGATGTGATTAAGACCATTAATTTATTTTATTTAAAGAAAGTGAAATATGTTTCACTCAAACTTTAATAATTAAAGTATTTTTAATATAAGGTTATACAAAATATAGATTATATTATAAATACTCATTTAAAATATAAAATGTTTTTCTCTATTATGGTAATTTATTTTTAATTTTTATGAAAAATTTATTTACCTTAAGAGCTTATACTTTAATGATGAAGAAATTATTTATATAGTGAAATATCAATAATATAGTTTTTAATCAAATAATAATATTCACAAAAAGCCCAAACACCTGACATAAACATATTGGTTATGTATATCTAGGCCATAATCATCCAATGGAGGAATTGGTGCCAATTTGGAGCCTTATAAATGTTATTATGACATTTATATTCTTTTATTTTAAATTATGTCAAAGTTGTCACCTTCATAATTTAATAAATATATCATTTTAAAATTTGGGTGTTTTAGTAGATAAATTCTACTAAAAGTATTATTATAAAATATATTTTATTTATATTCATCATACTATTTTATTTTTATTTTTTATGCTACAAATCATTATATTAATAAATTATACACAAATGTTGAAGTAATTATTTTTTTAAGAGAAATATTAAATAAATGGTAATAAATATATTAAAATAAATAATATATTAACTAATTAATGTGATCCACAAATTTTCTAGATTCATATGAGATTTTAGAAATCTATTAAATATTTTTTTTGAATATATCCTCTATGTTGATTTTATTTAAATTCAAATAAATGAATAGTGTCAAAATTAACACTATTTATATTTTATATTATTAAATAGTTTAAAAATCAAAAATATATTTAAAAATTATAAATTTAAATTTATATAGCCTAAAATGTTATGAAGGATCTAATTATGGAAAATTCACAATAGATAAGTAATTATTTATAATAATTTAAAATTTAGAATATTATTACCAAAAATAAAATAAATAGATTAAATAAGGATAAATCAAATAGATGAGGTTTAAAATAAATATCCAGCATTTATAAATTTTATTTTATAATTCAATTACAACCATATAAAATCTCATCAGAGAATATGAGTCATTTTGGATGTTTTTAACTGAGGTTTGGGTTTATTATAAATTAATATTTTAAGGGTTTTCAAAAGTGCCCCACTCCTCTCTTATAAAAGGGCACCTCCCCCCTCTCCTCTTCACAACATTTGGTGCCTTAATTCAAATATAAGACATGTCCATTTCTTTTCCCCACTTCCCTAGAAACATACTGGAGATCCTGATCTTTTTCAAAGACTAACATTAGTGCCCTAAGAGGAGGTTTAGAAGTGGCGCGTTGAAGAAAATGTAATATCCTTTTCTGATTCATTCAAATTTATTTCTCCTTCTACTTCCACTTTTTTATTTGTTTCATTATGAATTTATAACATCAGTATCACTAATATGCTGATATGTTATTATAAATATGAAACAACCCTATTTCACTTTTTATCGATCTTATGGAAAAGAAATCATCATGCGTGCGTACGTACGGAATACTGTCTCCACACCGTGGTGTAATCTGTTTCCACCACCACCTTACATGGATGGGTATAATGGTGTAAGGAAGAACTATATATGATTAGTATAACATGATACTAATTTTTAGATATTCTATCATCCACTCCATTATCATTCAATAATTATTGGAACAATAGCATCGCTCATGCGTACATACGGATTACCGTCTCCACGATGCGATGAGATTCATTCTTCATGTTAACAATTCAAGAATTTTTATAAATTATATATATTGAATAAAAATTAAATATATGACATAATAATTCTACTGGATATATATATATATATATATATATTTCATCTACTTACTTCCATTCAAGTCAATAAAGAAAGGAAAATGACGTTCATGCGTACGTACGGCCTACCGTCTCCATGAATGGTGTATTTCATTCCATTTATTTATATATTATATACTGAATATATATAAATAATGTTTTAAAATTTTCAAGTATGTAACAATAATATGAATAATTACAATTTAAAACACAGATGATAAATGAAACAATTTTACCCAAAACGTTGCTTTAACATGGAATTGACAAATGAATGGGTTATATAAAGTCATAAGTGAATCTTATATGATATCATAAATATTATTATAGTTCTATTACAATTTAATAATATGTTTAAACCCACTATAAAAGAGTATAAGAAACATATATAATAAATTGGACATAATTTAAGGGATAATTATTCCAATCTCATTCTTATCTGGGATTGTATATTCATAAGTATTTACTGGGGTTATGTTTATCATCCAAGTCCATGTTTTTTAAAAAAAATTCATAAAAAGATTTACTATTATCCCATGTTAATTTAATATCATTTTTACCCTTTTTTGACTTTTACCACGTGGTATGGAAGGAATATTTATTTTGATTACCATACGAGGTACGTATTGACTTTTTCGGAAAAGAACGAGAAAAATGTTTTTTCAACTTATATGGTATGAGTGGATTTTTACGGTTTCATAACGCCTTATTTTCATTAAGCTTCCTCTAAAATATTTCATGATTATTTTCATCAAAAATCCTTTTCTTTTAAAATTTCATGACATTTTGTGAAAAGAAAATGATTTTTAAGAAGAAATCATATTTTCCTTAAGAATTTATTTCAAGTGTATTATCAAAACATTTTTCCATCTAATATGAAATTATTTAGTATTTTTCTGTTCCAAGTATAATGTCTCTATTATTTACATGGTTTGATTTTTCCTATGATGAAATGATATCGATTTGTTTTTATGGATTATGTTACAATGGGATGATGTTTATGAAACCCATATTATTCTTTGGGTTATGATGAATGATTTATGTTTATTTTGTGGCATATGAAAGAATGATTTCATTATGAGATGGGTGAGACCTATATGTCAGGAATAGACCATAACTAGGCTCGAGCAACAACTACCCCAAGTCCACCTCCATAGGCCATGGGTTGGCAACAAGCGCCGAAGGCTAAACAACTCAGGGAGGAATTTTCTAGAGTACTGTTACACACACACACACACACCCTACTCAGTGCAGAAGTGAATAGTAAAAGGAAAAGTAAAGTACCAAATTCTATAAATAGACCACAAAGTGCATTGACCTCTAAATAGTACAAAGCAAGTGATGAAAGTATACTGAAAAGAAAAAGGGGAAAAACATGCGCCCAACCAGAAAAGTGCCACAAACCGGCAACATGTAAACACATGTTAAACAGGTGGGAGGGTCACACACATGGAACCCAATTAGGACCACCGCACACGGTCCAAGCTTCCAAAATCTTAAGCTCCTCTGACATACGACCAACCTGTCCATCATCGGCAAGGGAATACAAAGTGCGGGCAAATCCCAAGCGAAGTGAGTATATAAATACTATGTAGGATGCCCTGAAGGCTCGAGGGAGCAATAAAGGAAGTACTGAATAGGTGAGTAGTAGATCAAACAGGGAAAAGTAATGGAGTACAACCAAGAGTGTAGTATAGAGTACAACTCAACCAAAAAAGTGGAATAAAGTTGACTCATCCAAATGAAAAGAGCTAGAAACAGTGAGAAGATGAAATTATCATCGAGTATTTGCTACCAATAGCAGGATAGTAGACTAATCCAACCACGAGAAGCTAGACACAAAAAGAATGTGGAATTCCTAGCACCTCTTTGCCTCTCCTGGAAGTAGAGTAACCAAAACCGAAAAAGTGGGTAATGGAACAAGGTATACAAATACATATGCTCTGTCAAGAAACCCGAACAAGATCGTAAGGGGATCTCCATCACATAACTCAGCCCAAGAAAGTGAGTAGCCAACAGTCTTAGAAGTAAAAACCATCAATGCCCAGCATCCGACACGTCTTCCCTGAACTGCAAGTCAAGGGGATCAAATCACTGCACCTTGATACTATCCGCTTTGGGTGACACTGTCTCGCCCTCATGATTTTAGGTTATGTCACAAGGACGTGTCTCGGTGGGGAAAGATCCCCTCATCCTTGAGAGATCAAGGGTAAGTCCAACCACACAACATCACTACCAAAGTTGTCACATCACTAACCAGTACAACCAAGGGTCCCGCTCCGGATGTTACAAAGAAAAACCACAGACTAGCCTAGTAAAAAGTAATGAGTCTGAAAGAAGACATCGGGCAACCCACTACGTAATATATATTAGAGGGTAGACCTTAAGAGGTCGTTGGGTGACCCACTGCCCAGTATCTGCTGCAGGGTAGACCCTAAGAGGTCGATAGGTGACCCACATCCCAACATAGCTGGAGGGTAGACCTGGAATAAGTCAACTGGCGACCAACTGCACAGTCTTTTCTAGAGGGTAGACCTGGATGAAGTCGACAGGTGACCCACTTCCCAGTCTCTGCTAGAGGGAAGACCTTGAAGAATTTGACAGGCGACCCACTGCCCAGCCTTTTTGGAGGGTAGACCCGGAAAGAATTCCTCAGGTGACCCACTTCACAGTCTTTGCTGGAGGGTAGACTTGGAAGAAGTAAACATGCGACCCACTACCCAATCTCTGCTGGAGGGAAGACCTGGAATAAGACAACAGGCGACCCACTTCCCAGCCCTGCTGGAGGGTAGACCCGAAAGAAGTCGACAGGCGACCCACTGACCAGTCTCTGCTCGAGGGTAGACCTAGACGAAGTCGACATGCGACCCAATGCCCAGTCTCTTCCGGAGGGTATACCTAGATGAAGTTCACAGGAGACCGACTGCCCAGTATCTGCTAGAGCATAGACTTGGAATTGGTCTGGTAACTCAGTATTGTAATTGACATCACTAGGTGTTACCAACATTGCTATTGTGCGTTGGTTCGGAGTGCATCAAAGGGACCTCCATCCAACAACCTTTCATGTTTCCACGTTTAACATGATCTAAAAAGAGGCTCCACATGCCCAAATGCATTGCACCATTGTAGTCCTTGTGAAAAAACATGCGAGATAGACTACTTACTCGCCCGAAATGGACAACCAGTGAATATGGTATTATTCACCGTAGCCAACCCGTGTGGGGCCCGCAACCCGACTCCGATAATTTTGGGGAGAACTGGGCCATCGTTATACTCTTAGAAAAACAAGCTTAATTGACTATTCATATGCCCCAAATAGATGCATAATGAAAAAGTCACAGTATGCTACAAACAACTTAAGAGACGACCTGTGGGGCCCACACCTCAACTCCGGCTTCAATGCCTATAACCACCTCGGTCAGTCTTGCCTTGATGCCAGGGTCACAATGCCGTTGATGATGCCTAAAACAGACAACAGATGTAGAAGCTTCCATTTCCCGTGTTATACGCAAATGAGGCCCCATGGGGCCCACAACACAGGCCCGAATTTAGGCGGGCAGATTGCGCCATTGCAATTCCCTCGGAAATACACTCAGAAACGAGTGCTGAAACACCCCAAACAGATGTCGGGTAAAAAAGTTGTGTTTCATAGTAAAACGTGCGAACTAGGCCCTATGGGGCCCGCACCTTGTCTCCAACCCTAACACTTCAGAAAGAATCTAAAAATGTTCGCATGAGGACTGGGGTCACGTTGCCGCTGACAACACATCAATCGGACATCCCAAGTAGGAGTTAGGTCAGATGCAACAATTAATTAATTAATTAATTAATTAATCGTATTTAGTGTTTTGTGCTACCGAGCAACGAAACCAAACTGCAAGGGCTCCGAACCAACCTTGGAGGGGTCGTATCCACTCTAGGGCCACAACGCCTCTGACGACACACGTCCGGTTCGTGAACCACATCCAACACAACTTTAATAATAATTTATTATTGTTAAATTATCACATTTCGGGTCACCCGCCTTCGGGCATGAAACTCAAAAACCCTGGAACCTACTCTAAATAGTCCGCATTACCGATAAGAAATCACTTTCATAGAGGGCATGTCAAACGGACATGTCGTTTAGGAGATATGGCCCCCAAATACAAGTGGGCCCAAAATGAGCCGGTCCAGACTGGCTGGCCCGGTCCTGACCACCGGTCCGGTCCAACCCGCCATGGCCCACTGGCCGCAGCCCGCCTCAAACCACCAAACCCGACTCGGGTCCAGTTAACCAATGCAGACCGGCCTTTTGGCCGGTCTTGGTTGTGTCGCCCAGCATGACACATGAACTGCGGGTCCCTGCTTCGTCTGCACCCCCGAGGTGCTGACCTCAGGGTTCTTCTTCGACTGCGACAGGGCCGCGGTTTCCCCTCGCCTGCAGCGATCCGCTGCGACAACACCGTGGCCCACTGGCTGCCTCTACACTGGCTCTGCCTGATGCTCACACCCTCCTCAAAATCCTCCTTCGGACGCCGCTGCTTACCCGCACACCACCGCATGCCTTGGCCGCCCGCTACGGCCACATCCCGCTCAAAGCCCCGCCCAACAGCCACAAGCCTACACCTGCACCGCGCGCCTCTCCGCTGTCCGCGCTGGCCACCCTCATCACCGACACATCCAAACCCCAACGGAACCTCCTTGGATCCTCTCAGAATTACCCCGGATGCGCCGATGACACTCGACACCGGCGACTCGTCCGAACCCACCTCCTGCCACACCAAGTTCCTAACGCCCGACCTCCGGCCACCACCCTTGCCAGAGTCGGGGCTTCCGATGGCCACCGCCACCACTCCGGTTGTAACGCCCTGACCCCAGTTACCCAGATTCTGTGCATTATTAAATAACATCGGCATGATCACAAGAAGGATCAAATCTCGAAAGACCAATTGGTTTAGTAGCCTTGGAAATACTAGATATATTCATTACATCATAAAAATGAAAACTACAACAACATCTTTTCTTCATATTCCACACTCATATCCCCACATACTATCCCTGCATTTCATTCATAATTTACTTATTCATACCCTGGGAAAAATAAAACATAGAAAAGGGGTGAGCTCAAATGCATAGTAAGGATAACAATATAGCGAAAAACTTTCATAAATAAGAATAAACATTTAAGGCAATGTATAACTAAAACAAAATCCTTTTAAACTTGAACTTAAACATAGTATGGAAAAAATAAAATGAAATAATTCCATTTACTTATTCACATGGATATCCTACTAAAAAAATAATCACATGCAATATCAATAACCACTTTCATAATGATGGAATGAAAAATACCAGACTATCATAACCACATAGCCAAGGCCTCGTGCCAAGACTACAAATAAGATTTTGTCAAGGCCTTGTGCCAAGACACTATTTTGTCTCATGAGACCTACCGATGCATCGAGGAGCTATAGCGGGCTCCACCTGTCACATATTAAATCCAATGCATTCCAACACGAAAAGGTTTAAACATAACATAAACATTTGTATTAAAACTAGCATACGAAATGTCAATACTTTCACCATAAACTATGAATGTTATAAAAATAGCACATCCATATTCAAACATATCAGAAAACCTTCAATACAATATAGATTTTTTGTATCATAATAAATCAACTATAAATAAGCGTAAAATCCATCAAAGGATGTTGACATAGATGAAATCAAAAAACTTTTTAGAGAAATATCTCTTTATATTATTGAAATTATTTAAGAGTCATATATTTATAAAATAAAACATTTTCTTTGAAAATATTCTTATAATCTTGTAAGGGAAGCTTTGACGATTTTATAACGGCAGAAAATAACCGCACCCGCCGTATAAGTTAAAAAAACATTCTTACCTTAATTCTGTCGAAAAGGTTAAAAGCACCTTGTTTGGAAAACAAAGGAAAGATTCCTTTAGAAACCACTTATAAAAAGTCAAACAAGGGTATAAATGACTTTAACCCATATTATTTTAAATAGTAAATTTTTTTTGAAATACATTTCGAAGAATCATGGATGTGGATGATAAAGAAATCCCAGTAGATAATTATATATAAACAATGTCGGATAATGAAGAGATTGCGAAATAACCCTTACCTGGTAATTTTTCTTGGTTGGGGTAGGTTAACCTCCTGTATATTGGAGAAATAATTCTTTTTAAATTATAAAAGAATCATATACATTAATATGATATCAGATATGATCTTTTAACATTGATTTGTTAATAATATCTTAGTATTATCGTTGTTTCGGGTGTTAACTTACTCATTTTCTTTTATATGTTTTGTTACGTAATCCATGTTTATAATGGATAGGTGGTATATTATTCCTATACAGAATGATATCAAGTCCTTAGACATCATTTTTAAATCATCAAATGATAATTATACTTGAATGCATACGATGGAGAATGAATCTCATCGCGTTCGTGGAGACGGTAGTCCGTACGTACGCACGAGCGACAATATCATTATTTTGATATTAAAATAATAAATAAATGGATGGTATATCATATATAAAGAATAATTAACATGTTATATTTTTTATTTACATGATTTACACATAATTATTATAACCATCCAAATAATAATATATTGAATAACAATTACACCACGACGTGGAGACGATAATCCGTACGTACGCACGTATGGTGACATGTTATTCAATGGGTGGATAGAATACTGAATATGGTTGTACCATATTTATAATAATATCAAAATATATATAATATACTGGAGTTATTATTTTAGAATGGTAATAACAATGAATGATGAAGTGGAAGAAGAAGGTAACTTGAAAAGGGGTGGTGAAAACATTACCTCTTCTTCGGGTTCTTCCTTTTGATTTGATCAAAAGGGCTCCATAAGTTGCCTTTTTGATCCAAATAGGGCCTATACGTTTTATTGAGGGATGTTGGGAGAGTATTTGGGTAGATTTTGGCCAATCCAAAAGGCTTTTAAGGTGTGAAGAAATGAGAAGGAGTGCCCTTTTATAAGAGGGGTGAGGGGCACCTTTGGAAAAGCTAGAAATATTAATTTATAATAAATTCATATTCGGTTTCTAATGGCTCTAAAGTAGATTATTTAAATTTTAAGGTGTGGATGGGATGGAAACCACTCAACCAATAGAATTTAGATAGGTTTGGGTACTTATATTAAACTTATCTTTAAGTACTAACTCTAAGTTAATTAGTTTCACTTTTACAATGTGTCTTTATATTTTTCTATTATATGGTTAATAAACATACTATATACATCCAAGAGACCCCCAAGTGGTCCATTAATGATTTAAATATCATGATATAAGTCTCTTGGCCTAACCTTATATTTTTAGGAATTTAATATAAACTAATAATATATTATTTTTTTAAAAAACTCTTTTATGTCAATTTTGAGACTATTCAATAGTTGATTTTTTTGAAACTCATAACAGAATTATTACTTCAAAAAAAGTCAATTAATTCAATACTAATATGCCATATTATCCTATAAAATTAGTTTAATTCATTAAAAGTCTCAAATTATATTTATTTGGGTATTTATAATATCAATTATTTTAATTTGTCGCTATTATGGTAATTACTTCTTCATAATTGTGTCATAAATATATTAAATTATTTAAAGTCTAAAAATTATAAATAAAATATCATTATGTATTAAATCATTTTATATTTATAATGAATATTTTTAGTCGAAAACCAACATATATAACCCTATGTAAAAATTGTTTTTCTAAAAGATATATGCTTATGTCATTTTTGTACATATTTTAACTTAATTAAAATTAAGTGTCCCTATCACCTACAAGTGGCTCCATGGCATCCCAAAAACGACCCAAAGATGCCTATGGTCGAACATTTATCATCCAATAAGTCTAGGACACGTTTTAGGGTAATTTAGTATTATTATAATATTATTTTTTAACCCTTATTTACCAGATTTATCCTTAACCATGGTAAATAAAATATTTACCGAAGTAATTATTCAAAATGTCTAAAAATAAAAGTTACCTATTTAAAAAATTTGAACATCCTGAATCCAAATATGGAATCCATTTTTCCAAATTCAAAACACATAAGTGGCTGAAATTAATTTAAAATTAATTCCCGTTGTTAAAACAAAAGCGTGTTTTTAACAGATAATAACTATCAAAAAATTGACACTTGTTTATGTCCGGTTTAATTGTAAAATTATGTACAATGACCAAAATTGTATTAAATGGTAAAAATATATTATAAATATACTTTAAAACCAATCAAATTCTTAATTTATCACTATTAATTATTTTGATTAAAAAAGATGTTTTTAATTAAAATTTAGTAATAATCACTATTCATCAAAATATTAAAGTTATCCGAAAAGTACCAAAATTTCACTTTAGGCTAAATTCGATATTCTGAATCCAAAAATGAAGTCCATTTTGAAATATAAAATATATATAATTTCAAAAAGTAGGTATTACTATTCATAACGGCTAGTTTGATTAGTTATGGTGTGTTAGAACTCGGTGTTGCGTACAACACACGCTATCACATTATTCAAAGAGGAGCGTACTGTAGAAGCTTGGGGTGTTACATTCTCCCCTACTTCAAATAATTTTGTCCTAAAAATTTCTAGAATACTTATCACATGAAAAGACTCGGGTGGTTCTTCATCATAAGTTCCTCGGGTTCCCACGTTGCCTCTTCCATCTTATGGTTTCCCACAAAACTTTTACCAGACGCGTCCTCCGGTTTCTCAGTACTTGTTCTATCGTATCAAGAATCCTGACGGGCTCTTCACAATAAGACAGATTGGGTTCCAGTTCTAATTATTCATGGGTGAGTATATGTGTTGGGTTAGGCATGTATTTTCTCAACAGAGATACGTGGAACACATCGTGAACTTTGGAGATACATGGCGGCATTGCCAATCGGTAAGCTACATCCCCAATTCATTCTAGAATTCCGAAAGGTCTGATGCACCTAGGACTTAATTTACCTTTCTTACCAAAACGTATGAATTCCTTCCATGGAGATACCTTCAGGAAAACATGATCACCGACTTGAAATTCTAAATCCTTCCTTCGATTATCGGCATAGCTCTTCTGCCTACTTTGAGCTGCTTTGATGTGATTTTGGATTACCTTCACCTTTTCCATCATATCCTCCACCAGTAATAGACCTACAAGTTTTCTTTCACCAACGTCATCTCAACAGGTTGGTGTGCGACATCTCTTTCTGTATAATGCTTCATATGGTGCCATCTGAATACTCGAATGAAAGCTATTGTTATAGGAAAATTCTACCAGAGGTAAATACTGATCCCACATATCCTGAAAGTCAAGTGAGTAGGATATCAACATGTCTTCTAAGGTTTTAATAGTCCGTTATGATTGTCCGTCTATCTGAGGGTGGTAGACAGTGCTCAAATGAAGTTCAGTATCCAGGGATTTCTGAAGACTCTTCCAGAATCTTGAAGTAAAACGGGGATCACGATCAGAAACAATCGATAGGGGTACTCCATAAAGACTCACAACTTCATTAATATATAGTCTTGCTAGACTTTCTAGTGGTAGATCTTCTCTTATAGCAAGAAAATGTGCTGACTTGGTAAGACGATCAACAATAACCCATATTTCATCATTCCATCTAGGAGTCTTTGGTAGCCCAATGAAAAAGTCTGACATAATATTGTCACATTTCCACTCCGGTATAGGAAGAGGTTGCATGACTCCTCCAGGGTGTTGCCTTCCACCTTTCACTTTTTGACAAACCATACATCTTGACACAAAATCAGCAATCTCCCTCTTCATATTGTCCCACCAAAAATGTTCCTTCAAATCTCTATACATTTTAGTGCTCCCAGGGTGTATAGAGAAATTGGAACTATGTGCATCATCCAGCAATTCACTTTTTAGATCAGGTATATCGGGAACACAAATCTCTTCCCGAATTTCAAAATTCCATCTTGATACACAAAGTCTCTCAGTCTCCCATCATTCACAGATTTAATCTTCTTTTGAAATTCTTCATCATCGGTCTGAGAACTCTTAATACTTTCTAGTAAATATGGTTTGGCAACCATTTGAAAAAGCATTGATGTTTCTCCTTCCCTGGTTATTTCCATGTCCATCTTCACTAGATCCATGAAAATTGGATCCCTTTCAATTCCCATATTGTTCAAAACTCCATGACCTTTTCTGCTCAAAGCATCTTCCACCTTGTTTGCCTTCCCCAGGTGGTAGTGTATCGTGCAATCATAATCCTTGAGTAATTCAAGCCATCTCCTTTGCCTCATGTTGAGTTATTTTTCTGAGAAAATATACTTCAAACTCTTGTGATCAGAATAAATCTCACATTTTTCACCATAAAGGTAGTGCCTCCATATCATCAAAGAAAAGATCACACCTGCTAACTCGAGATCATGAGTAGGATAGTTTTGTTCGTGAATTTTCAACTGTCGTGATGCATAGGAAATAACTCTATCATTCTGCATAAGGACACAACCAAGTCCTTTCTTCGATGCATCACTATAAATAACAAACCCATCATTCCCTGATGGTAGAGTCAATATAGGAGCATTGACTAATCCTCTCTTAAGTTCTTTAAAACATTCTTCACAATCTTTTGTCCAAACTAATTTAACCCCTTTACGTGTGAGCTTCGTTAATGGGTTAGCCAATCGGGAAATATTCTGGACGAAACATCGATAATAACCTATCAAACTAATAAAACTATGTACCTCTGTTATACTCATCGGTTCTGGCCATTCGTGGATTTCCTAGTTCTTAGAAGGATCAACAGTGATTAAATCTTTAGAGACAATATGGCCAAGAAAATAAATATCTTGAATCCAGAATTCACACTTGCTAAACATCCCATATAATTCATGCCTTCTCAGAGTCTTCAAGATAATGCACAAGTGATTTTCATGATCTTCATAGGTTTTGGAGTATACCAAGATATCATCAATAAATACCACCAAAAATTCATCAAGATACTCCTGGAAAACTCTATTCATCAAATCCATGAATATAGAGGGTGCATTAGTAAATCCAAAAGGCATTATAGTAAACTCGTAATGCCCGTACCTGGTTCAAAATGCTGTCTTCGGAATGTCTTCCTTCTTCAAACACAACTAATGGTATCCAGATCGAAGGTAAATATTTGAAAAGTAATGAGCTCCAGGCAGTTGGTCAAATAAATCATCAATTCCTGGTAGGGGATATTTGTTCTTTATTGTTATAGCATTGAACTCCCTGTAGTCGATACATAACCTCATAGATCCGTCTTTCTTTTTAATAAAAAGAACAGGGGCTCCCCATAGAGAAACACTAGGGAGAATGAATCCATTATTACTCAATTCCTCTAGTTTTTTATTTAGTTCAACTAATTCTACAGTGACCATTCTATAAGGGGTATTTGATATGGGCCTTGATCCAGGAATTAAATAAATGGAAAATTCAACTACTCGTTCTAGAGGATGTCCCGGAACATCTTCCAGAAATACATATACAAATTCCTTCACAACAGGTACATCCTCTATTTAAACATTCCTTTCCTCACCAACAGTTATTTCATTCTCTTCCTCCCCAATAATTTTATTTAGTTGAGCTACTGGGGGTGGATCTAAATAAGAATTAGGTGGTGATGATTCTGCTCTAAAGATAAGGTGTTCCTTATCATTATAATCAAGAATCATAAACTCTTTCTTCTTACAATAAATATTCTCTTCATAGTCCGAAAGCCAGTCCATACCGAGGATTATATCAAACTCAATCATAGGTATGACGACGAGATCAGCAGATAAATAACATTTATGTGCTCTAATGGGGACTGATTCACAAAACTTTGTTGCAATGATACTTACCTTAGGAGTTTTAACTGACAACTACCTTGTTAAATCAAATTGGAAATATCTAATTTTCTTAGCAAAATGGGAAGATATGAAACAATGTGATGATCCAGAATAAAATAATGCATTTTCTAAACTTGAGGAAACCATTAAATTACCTGCCACCACGTCTTTCGGATCTTCTACCTCTGCAGTAGTGATATCATAATCTTGGCCTTGATCCATTGGCATTTTCTGAGGTAAGTTCTCCTGAAACTTTGGACATTCATTTGCATAATGCCCCATCTCCCTTCAATTGTAGCACTGAACATTGGTAGCTTCCTTCTTCCCCTTTCAATCACGAGCTTGGTGGCCTTTTTCACCACACTTGTAACAGACTCATGTTCCCTTCAAGCAAGTACCAGGGTGTTTCTTACCACTTTTACCACAGGATGGATATTCAACCTTTCCCTTATTCCCCTTATTTCCATTCCCAGATTGATCAGCAGGTCTCTTCTTCTCTTGCTTTGCTTTAAAGTCATAAGACATAGGGAATTTTTTTTCAGTCTTGATAGCACATGAGACAATGTCTTCGTACGATGAAAAGGATTGTGAGACTAATGCTCGACGGACAAATGGTTTTAAACCATCAAAGAAATGATCAATCATACTTCTTCGGTTATGTATATAATCTCTAGCATACCTTGCTAACCTTGTAAATTTAGCCTCATACTTTGCGACATTCTCATCCTCCTTTTGTCTCAGACTCAGAAACTGCCTTTCCATATCTGCTCGGTGGTCACGAGGAAAGTATTTTTCTAAAAATAGATCTTTGAACTCCCTCCATTCCATATTTGATACTTCATAATCTTTCTTTGTATTTTGAATCAATGACCATCATTGATCAGCATCTCCAGTGAGGTGGTAAACTTCCATGATAACGTTTTCTCTTTCACTACTCCCCAAAGCCTGAAATATTTTCTCTAGGGAAAATATCCATTGGTGAGCTACTAAGGGATTTGTACTCCCATTGAAGGTTGGTGGTTGTTTCCTCATGAATCAATCTAACATTGATCCTCCATGCTTCGGATCAGGGTGCTCCATACAGGTAAGGTTATTATTCATAACCTGAGTGAGTTGTCCCAGTATGGTGATTACCTGATCAGCACCAGTTGCATCACTAGCTCCACTATAATTATCTTGAGTAGGAGGGCAATCCCTACATGGAGTGCGTGCATTGATATGGTTTCCATTTCTTCCACTAGGTTCCATTTCTAAACAATGGCATAAACTAGATCAGTTTATGAATCAAAATACATAATCCCATAATTATAAAACACTTAACATAAATTGAACTATTTATGGATATAATCCATAATCATATAAATGTTTTCTTTGAGGAAGTATATACTCATAAATCCTTCATAATGATTTTTAAATAAAATGAGAGTTATCCTAAGCATATCCCCCGGGAGTTTCGTAACCAAGAGTGCAGCAAGGCCCGTTGTCGTGCACCAATTCTCGTTCGAGTCTAGCTCAAAGCGGTGTATTCGGCTTTTACCCCTAGGTACTTCTGTGCCAGAGCCACCTGTACCTGCTCGTATCCAGATAGGGATGTATTTCTTGGAAAACTCACAAAATCTCTACAATACCAAAATTCTAGGAAGTTCTTCTATACTAATCCTCAAAGTACATCTTAAATCTATGTGCCCTAATCAGAGTTTATCCAAATATATCTTCCAAGGATTGTTCAAAACTTCCTCTGATACCAACTGTAACGCCCCAACCCCAGTTACCCAGATTCAGTGCATTATTACATAACATTGGCATGACCACAAGAAGGATCAAATCTCAAAAGACCGATTGGTTTAGTATCCTTGGAAATACTAGATATATTCATTACATCATAAAAATGAAAACTACACCAACATATTTTCTTCATATTCCACACTCATATCGCCACATACTATCCCTACAGGTCATTCATAATTTACTTCTTCATACCCTGGGAAAAATAAATCATAGAAAAGGGGTGAGCTTAAATGCCCAGTAAGGATAACAATATAGCGGAAACTTTCATAAATAAGAATAAACATTTAAGGCAATGTATAACTAAAACAAAAGCCTTTTAAACTTGAACTTAAACATAGTATGGAAAAAATAAAATTAAATAATGACATTTAATTATTCACAGGGATATTCTACTAATCAAATAATCACATGAGATATCAATAACCACTTTCATAATGATGGAATGCATAATGCCAGACTATTATAACCACATAGCCAGGGCCTCCTGCCAAGACTACAAATAAGATTTTGTCAAGGCCTTGGGCCAAGAAACTAGTTTGTCTCATTAGACCTACAGATGCATCGAGGAGCTAGAGCGGGCTCCACCAGTCACATATTAAGTCTAATGCATTCCCATATGAAAAGGTTTAAACATAACAAAAACATTCATATTAAAACTCGCATACGAAATTTGAATACTTTCACCATAAACTATGAATGGTATAAAAATAGCACATCCATAGTCAAACATATCACAAAACCTTCAATACAATATAGAAGTTTTGTATCATAATAAATCAACTACAAATAAGTGTAAAATTCATCAAAGGATGTTGACATAGATGAAATCAAAACTCTTTTTAGAGAAATATATCTTTTTATTTTTGAAATCATTTAAGAGTCATATATTTATAAAATAAAACAGTTTCTTTGAAAATATTCTTATAAGCATGTAAGGGAAGCTTCATCAATTTTATAACGGCGGAAAATAACCGCACCGGCTGTATAAGTTAAAAAAAACATTCCTACCTTAATTCTATCAAAAAGGTTAATAGCACCTTGTTTGGAAAACGAAGGAAGGATTCCTTTAGAAACCTCTTATAAAAAGTAAAACAAGGGTATAAATGACTTTAACCCATATTATTTTAAATAGTAAAATCTTTTTGAAATAAATTTCGAAGAAACATGGATGTGGATGATAAAGAAATCCCAGTAGATAATTACGTATAAACAACCTCGGATAATAAAGAGATGGAGAAATAACCCTTACCTTGTACTTTTCCTTGGTTGGGGTAGGTTAACCTCTTGTATAATTGTGAAATAATTGTTATTAAATTATACAAGAATTATATACATTAATATGATATCATATATGATCTTTTAACATTGATTTGTTAATAATATCTTAGTATTATCGTTGTTTCGGGTGTTAACTTACTCGTTTTCTCATATATGTTTTATTACCTAAGCCATGTTTGTAATGGATAGGTTGTATATTATTCATATCCAGAATTATATCAAGTCATTAAATATCATTTTTAAATCATCAAATGATAATTATACTTGAATGGATACGATGGAGAATGAATCTCATCGCGTTCGTGGAGACGGTAATCCGTACGTACGCACGAGCGACAATATCATTCTTTTGATATTAAAATAATATATAAATGGATGTTATATCATATATAAACAATAATTAACATGTTATATTTATTATTTACAGGAGTTATACATCATTATTATACCCATCCAAATAATAATATATTGAATAACAATTACACCACGACGTGGAGACGGTAAGCTGTACGTACGCACGTATGGTGACATGTTATTCAAAGGGTGGATAGAATACTGAATATGGTTGTACCATAATTATAATAATATCAAAGTATATATAAGATACTGGAGTTCTTATTTTATAATGGTAATAACAATGAATGAAGAAGTGGAAGAAGAAAGGAACTTGAAAAGGTGTGGTGAAAACATTACCTCTTCTTCGGGTTCTTCCTTTTGATTTGATCAAAAGGGCTCCTTAGGTTGGCTTTATGATCAAACTAAGGCCTCTAGGTTGTATTGAGGGAAGTTGGGAGAGTATTTGGGCAGAGTTTGGCCGATCCAAAAGGATTTTAAGGGGTGAAGAAATGAGAAGGAGGAGTGCCCTTTTATAAGAGGGGTGAGGGGAACCTTTGGAAAAGCTAGAAATATTAATTTATAATAAATTCATATTCGGTTTCTAATGGCTCCAAAGTGGATTATTTAAATGTTAAGGTGGGGATGGGTCAAAAACCACTCAAACAATAGAATTTAGACTGGTTTGGGTACTTATATTAACCATATCATTAAGTATTAACTCTAAGTTAATTAGTTTCACTTTTACAATGTCTCTTTGTATTTTTATATTATATGGTTAATAAACTTACTATATACATCCAAGCGACCCCCATGTGGTCCATTCAAGATATAAATATCAGGATATAAGTCTCTTGGCCGAACCATATATTTTTTGGAATTTAATATCAATTAATAATATAATATTTGTTTTAAAAAACTCTTTTATGTCAATTTTGACACTATTCAATAGTTGATTTTTTTGAAACTCATAACAGATATATTCCTTCCAAAAAATTAAATTAAATCAATACTAATATGTCATATTATCCTATAAAATTAGTTTAATTCATTAAAAGTCTCAAATTTTATTTATTTGGGTATTTATAATATCAATTATTTTAATTAGTCGATATTATTGTAATTACTGCATCATAATTGTGTCATAAATAAATTACATTATTTAATTTCTATAAATTATAAATAAACTATAATTATGTAGGAAATAAGTTTATCTTTCTAATGAATAATTATAGTCGAAAATCCAACATATATAACCTTATGTAAAAAATGTTTTTCTAAAAGATATATGCTTATGTCATTTTTGTACTTATTTTAACTTAATTAAAATTAAGTGTCCCTATCACATACAAGTGGCTCCATGGGGTCCCCAAATCGACCCAAAGATGCCTATGGTCGAACATGTATCAACCAATAGGGCTAGGACACGTTTTAGGGTAGTTTCGTATTATTATAATATTATTTTTTAACCCTTATTTACCAGATTTACCCTTAACCATGGTAAATAAAATATTTACCGAAGTAATTATTCAAAATGTCTAAAAATAAAAGTTAACTATTTACACAATTTGAACATCCTGATTCCAAATATGGAATACATTTTTCCAAATTCAAAACACATAAGTGGCAGAAATTAATTTAAAATTAATTCCCGTTGTTAAAATAAAAAAGCGTGTTTTTAAGAGATAATAACTATCAAAAGATTGACACTTGTTTATGTCCAGTTTAATTGTAAAATTATGTCCAATGACCAACATTGTATAAAATGGTTAAAATATATTCTAAATATACTTTAAAACCACTCAAATTCATAATTTATCACAATTAATTATTTTGATTTAAAAAGATATTTTTAATTAAAATTTAGTAATTTTCACTATTCATCAAAATATTAAAGTTATCTGAAAAGTAACAAAATGTCTCCTTAGGCTAATTTCGATATTCTGAATCCAAAAATGAAGTCCATTTTGAAATATAAAATATATATAATTTCAAAAAGTAGGTACTACTATTCATAATCGCTAGTTTGATTGGTTATGGTGTGTTAGAACTCAGTGTTGCGTACAACACACGCAATCACATTATTCAAAGAGAAGCGTACCGTAGAAGCTTGGGGTGTTAAATTCTCCCCTACATCAAATAATTTCGTCCTTGAAATTTCTATAATACTTATCACATGAAAAGACTCGGGTGGTTCTTCATCATAAGTTCCTCGGGTTCCCACGTTGCATCTTCCATCTTATGGTTTCTCCACAGAACTTTTACCATATGCGTCATCCGGTTTCTCAGTACTTGTTCTCTCGTGTCAAGAATCCTGATGGGCTCTTCAAAAAAAGACAGATCGGTTTCTAGTTCTAATTATTCATAGGTGAGTATATGCGTTGGGCCAGGCATGTATTTCCTCAACAGAGATACGTGGAACACATCGTGAAATTTGGAGAGACTTGGCGGCATAGGCAATCGATAAGCTACAGCCCCAATTCGTTCTAGAATATTGAAAGGTCCGATGTACCTGGGAATCAATTTACCTTTCTTACCAAAACATATGACTCCCTTCCATGGAGATACCTTCAGGAAAACATGATCACCGACTTGAAATTCCAAATCCTTCCTTTGATTATCGGCATAGCTCTTCTTCCTACCTTGAGCTGCTTTGATGTGATTTTGGATTACCTTCACCTTTTCCATCGTTTACTCCACCAGTTATAGACCTACAAGTTTTCATTCACCAACGTCATCCCAACAGGTTGGTGTGCGACATCTCTTTCCGTATAACGCTTCATATGGATCCATATGAATACTCGAATGGAAGCTATTTTTATAGAAAAATTCTACCAGAGGTAAATACTGATCCCACATACCCTGAAAGTCAAGTGAGTAGGATCTCAACATGTCTTATAAGGTTTGAATAGTCTGTTCTGATTGTCCGTGTGTCTGAGGGTGGTATAATGTGCTCAAATGAAGTTTAGTATCCATGGATTTATGAAGACTCTTCCAGAATCTTGAAGTAAAACGGGGATCACGATCAGAAACAATCGATAGGGGTACTCCATGAAGTCTCACAACTTCATTAATATATAGTCTTGGAAGACGTTCCAGTGGTAGATCTTCTCTTATAGCAAGAAAATGTGCTGACTTGGTAAGACGATCAACAATAACCCATATTGCATCATTCCTTCTAGGATTCATTGGTAGCCCCATGACAAAGTACATCGTAATATTATCTCATTTCCACTCTGGTATGGGAAGAGGTTGCATGAATCCTCCAAGGTGTTGCCTTCTAGCTTTCAATTGTTGATAAAACCATACATCTTGACAAAATATCAGCAATCTCCCTCTTCATATTGTCCCGCAAAAAATGTTCCTTAAAATCTCTATACATTTTGGTGCTCCCAGGGTGTATAGAGAAATTGGAACTATGAGCATCATCCAACAATTCTCTTTTTAAATTTGGTATATCGAGAACACAAATCTCTTCCCGAATTTCAAAATTCCATCTTCATACACAATGTCTCTCAGTCTACCATCATTCACAGATTTAATCTTCTTTTGAAATTCTTCATCATCGGTCTGAGAACTCTTAATCCTTTCTAGTAAAGATGGTTTGGCAACCATTTAAAAAAGAATTGATGTTTCTCCTTCCCTGGTTATTTCCATGTCCATCTTCACTAGATCCATGAAAATTGGATCCCTTTCAATTCTCATATTGTTCAAAACTCCATGATCTTTTCTTCTCAAAGCATCTTCCACCTTGTTTTCCTTCCCCAGGTGGTAGTGTATCGTTCAATAATAATCCTTGAGTAATTCAAGCCATCTCCTTTGCCTCATGTTGAGTTATTTTTGTGAGAAAATATACTTCAAACTCTTGTGATCAGAATAAATCTCACATTTTTCACCATAGAGGTAGTGCCTCCATATCTTCAAAGCAAATATCATAGCTTCTAACTCGAGATCTTGAGTAGGATAGTTTTGTTCATGAATTTTCAACTATCATGTTGCATAGGCAATAACTCTATCATTCTACATAAGGACACAACCAAGTCCTTTCTTTGATGCATCACTATAAATAACGAACCCATCATTACCCGATGGTAGAGTCTATATAGTAGCATTGACTAATCTTCTCTTCAATTCTTCGAAAAATTCTTCACACTCTTTTGTCCAAAAAAATTTAACCCCTTTACGTGCGAGCTTCGTTAATGTGTTAGCCAATCGGGCAAAATTCTGGACGAAATGTCGATAATAATCTGCCAAACCAATAAAACTACGTACCTCAGTTATACTAGTAGGTCTTGGCCATTCTTGAATTTCCTTGGTCTTAGAAGGATCAAAAGTGATTCCATCTTTAGAGACAATATGGACAAGAAAATAAATCTCTTGAAGCCAGAATTCACACTTGCTAAACTTCCCATATAATTCATGCCTTCTCAGAGTCTTCAAGATAATGCTCAAGTGATTTTCATGATCTTCGTAGGTTTTGGAGTATACCAAGATATCATCAATAAATACCACCAAAAATTCATCGAGATACTCCATGAAAACTCTATTCATCAGATCCATGAATACATAGGGTGCATTAGTCAATCCAAAAGGCATTACAGTAAACTTGTAATGCCCGTACCTAGTTCGAAATGCTATCTTCGGAATTTCTTCATTATTCAAACACAATTGATGGTATCCAGATCGAAGGTAAATCTTTGAAAAGTATGGAGCACCATGCTTTTGTTGAAATGAATCATCAATGCGTTGTAGGGGATACTTTTTCTTTATTGTTATAGCATTGATCTCCCTGTAGTCGATATATAACCTCATATATCCGTCTTTCTTTTTAACAAAAAGAACAGGGGCTCCCCATGGAGAAACACTTGGGCGAATAAATCCCTTATTAATCAATTCCTCTAGTTATTTATTTAGTTCAACTAATTCTAAAATGCCCATTCTATAAGGGGTCTTTTATATAGGCCTTGATCCAGGAATTAAATCAATGGAAAACTCAACTTCTCGTTCTGGAGGATGTCCAAGTAAATCTTTTGGAAATACATCTACAAATTCTTTCACAACAGGTACATCCTCTATTTGAACATTCCTTTCCTCACCCACAGTTATTTCATTCTCTTCCTCCCCAATAATTGATTTTAGTTGAGCTACTGGGGGTAGATCTAATTAAGAATTAGGTGGTGACGATTCTGATCTAAAGATAAGGTGTTCATTATCATTATCATCAAGAATCGTAACCTCTATCTTCTTACAGTAAATATTCGCATCACAGACCGAAAGCCATTCCATACAGAGGATTATATCAAACTCAATCATAGGTATGACGGCGAGATCAGCAGATAAATAACATTTATGTTCTCTAATGGGGAATGATTCAAAAAACTTTGTTGCAATGATACTTCCCTTAGGAGTTTTAACTGACAACTCCCTTATTAAATCAAATTGGAAATATCTAATTTTCTTAGCAAATTGGGATGATATGAAACAATACAATGATCCAGAATCAAATAATGAATTTGCTAAACTTGAGGAAACCATTAAATTACCTGCCACCACGTCTTTCAGAGCTTCAACCTCAGCAGTAGTGATAGCATAAGCTTGGCATTGATCCCTGGGCCTTTTCTGTGGTAAGTTCTCCTGACGCTTAGGACATTCATTTGCATAATTCCCCATCTCCCTGCAATTGTAGCACTGAACATTGGTAGCTTCCTTATTCCCCTTGCAGTCACGAGCTTGGTGTCCTTTTTCACCACACTTGTAATAGACTCCTGTTCCCTTCAAGAAAGTACGAGGGTGTTTCTTACCACATTTACCACAGGATGGATATTCAACCATTCCCTTCTTCCCCTTATTTCCATTCCCAGATTGATCAGTAGGTCTCTTCTTCTCTTGCTTTTATTTAAAGTCATAAGACTTAGAGAATTCCTTTTTGGTCTTGATAGCACATGAGACAGTGTCTTCGTACGATGAAAAGGATTGTGAGACTAATGCTCGACGGAGAAATGGTTTGAACCTATCAAAGAAACGATCAATCTTACTTATTAGGTTACGTATATAATCTACATAATACCTTGTTAACCTTGTAAAGTTATCCTCATACTTTGGGACATTCTCATTCTCCTTTTGTCTCAGACTCAGAAACTACCTTTCCATATCTGCTCGGTGGTCACGAGGAAATTATTTTTCTAAAAACAGATCTTTGAACTCCATCTATTCCATATTTGATACTTTTTCATCTTCTTTTTTATTTTGAATCAATGACCACCATTTATCAGCATCTCCAGTGAGGCGGTAAACTACCATGATAACTTTTTCCCTTTCACTACTCCCCAAAGCCTGAAATATTTTCTCTACGGAAAATATCCATTGCTCAGCTACTAATGGATTTGTACTACCATTGACCATTGGTGGTTGTTGCATCATGAATCTATCTAACATTTATCCTCCACGTTGCGGATTAGGGTGCTCCATACCGGTAAGGTTGTTATTCATAACCTGAGTGAGTTGTCCCAGTATGGTGATTAGATGATCAGCACCAGTTGCATCACCAGCTCCACTATAATTATCTTGATCAGGAGGGAAATCCCTACATGGAGTGTGTGCATTGATATGGTTTCCATTTCTTCCACTAGGCGCCATTTATAAACAAGGACATAAACTAGATCAGTTTATGAATCAAAATACATTATCCCATACTTATAAAACACTTAACATAAATTTAACTATTTATGGATATAATCCATAATCATAAAAATGTTTTCTTTGAAGAAGTATATACTCATAAACCCTTCATAATTATTTGTAAATAAAATGATAGTTATCCTAAGCATATCCCCTGGGAGTGTCGTAACCAAGAGTGCAGCAAGGCCCGTTGTCATGCACCAGTTCTCGTTCGAGTCTATCTCAAAGCGGTGTTTTCGGGGTTTTCCCCAAGGTACATCTGTTCCAGAGCAACCTCTACCTACTTTTATCCAGACAGGGATGTATTTCTCGGAAAACTCACAAAATCTCTACAATACCAAAATTATAGGATTTTCTTCTATACTAATCCTCAAAGTCCATCTTAAATCTATGTGCTCTAATCAGAGTTTATCTAAATCTAGCTTCCAAGGTTTGTACTAAACTTCCTATGATACCAACTGTAATGCCCTGACCCCAGTTACCCAGAGTCGGTGCATTATTAAATAACATTGGCATGATCACAAGAAGGATCAAATCTCGAAAGACCAATTGGTTTAGTAGCCTTGGAAGTACTATATATATTAATTACATCATAAAAATGAAAACTACACCAACATCTTTTCTTCATATTCAACACTCATATCGCCACATATTATCCCTCCAGGTCATTCATAATTTACTTCTTCATACCCTGGGAAAAATAAAACATAGAAAAGGGGTGAGCTCAAATGCCCAGTAAGGATAACAATATAGAGGAAACTTTCATAAATAAGAATAAACATTTAGGTCAATTTATAAGTAAAACAAAAGCCTTTTAAACTTGAACTTAAACATAGTATGGAAAAAATAAATTGAAATAATTCCATTTTCATATTCACATGGATATTCTACTAATTGAATAATCACATGCAATATCAATAACCACTTTCATAATGATGGAATGCATAATGGCAGACTATCATAACCACATAGCCAAGGCCTCGTGCCAAGACTACAAATAAGATTTTGTCAAGGCCTTATGCCAATACACTATTTTGTCTCATGAGACCTACTGATGCATCGAGGAGCTATAGCGGGCTCCAGCCGTCACATATTAAGTCCAATGCATTCCCATATGAAAAGGTTTAAACATAACATAAACATTCTTTTTAAAACTAGCATACGAAATGTCAATACTTTCACCATAAAATATGAATTGTATAAAAATAGCACAAACACAATCAAACATATCACAAAACCTTCAATACAATATAGAAGTTTTGTATCATAATAAATCAACTACAAGTAAGTGTAAAATCCATCAATGGATGTTGACATAGATGAAATCAAAACTATGTTTAGAGAAATATCTCTTTCTATTTTTGAAATCATTTAAGAGTCATATATTTATAAAATAAAACATTTTCTCTGAAAATATTCTTATAAGATTGTAAGGAAAGCTTTGAAGATTTTATAATGGTGGAAAATAACCACACCCGCCGTATAAGTTAAAAAAACATTCTTACCTTAATTCTGTCGAAATGGTTAAAAGCACCTTGTTTGGAAAACGAAGGAAAGATTCCTTTAGAAACCTCTTATAAAAATTCAAACAAGGGTATAAATGACTTTAACCCATATTATTTTAAATAGAAAAATCTTTTTGAAATACATTTCCAAAAAACATGGATGTGGATGATAAAGAAATCCCAGTAGATAATTACATATAAACAATCTCGGATAATGAAGAGATTGCGAAATAACCCTTACCTTGTACTTTTCCTTGGTTGGGGTAGGTTAACCTCCTGTATAATGGTGAAATAATTGTTATTAAATTATACAAGAATCATATACATTAATATGATATCATATATGATCTTTTAAAATTTATTTGTTAATAATATCTTAGTATTATCGTTGTTTCGGGTGTTAACTTACTCATATTCGTTTATATGATTTGTTACGTAAGACATGTTTCTAATGGATAGGTGGTATATTATTCATATCCAGAATTATATCAAGTTCTTAAACATCATTTTTAAATCATCAAATAATAATTATACTTGAATGGATACGATGGAGAATGAATCTCATCGCGTTCGTGGAGACGGTAGTCCGTACGTACGCACGAGCAATAATATCATTATTTTGATATTAAAATAACATATAAATGGATGGTATATCATATATACAGAATAATTAACATGTTATATTTATTATTTACATGAGTTACACATCATTATTATACCCATCCAAATAATAATATATTGAATAACAATTACACCACGACGTGGAGACGGTAAGTCGTATGTACGCACGTATGGTGACATGTTATTCAAAGGGTTGATAGAATACTGAATATGGTTGTACCATTTTTATAATAACATCACAGTATATATAGGATGCTGGTGTTATTATTTTAGAATGGTAATAACAATGAATGATGAAGTGGAAGAAGAAGGGAACTTGAAAAGGGGTGGTGAAAACATTACCTCTTCTTCGGGTTCTTCCTTTTGATTTGATCAAAAGGGCTCCATAAGTTGGCTGTATGATCCAAATAAGGCCTATAGGTTGTATTGAGGGATGTTGGGAGAGTATTTGGGAAGATTTTGGCCAATCCAAAAGGCTTTTAAGGTGTCACTAAATGAGAAGGAGGAGTGCCCTTTTATAAGAGGGGTGAGGGGCACCTTTGAAAAAGCTAGAAATATTAATTAATAATAAATTTATATTCGGTTTCTAATGGCTCAAAAGTGGATTATTTAAATTTTAAGGTGGGTATGGGTCGAAAACCACTAATACAATAGAATTTACACAGGTTTGGGTACTTATATTAACCTTATCTTTAAGTATTAACTCTAAGTTAATTAGTTTCACTTTTACAATGTCTCTTTGTATTTTTATATTATATGGTTAATAAACTTACTATATATATCCAATAGACCCCAAAGTGGTTCATTCATGATATAAATATCTTGATATACGTCTCTTGGCCAAACCATAGATTTTTAGGAATTTAATATCAATTAATAATATAATATTTGTTTTAAAGAACTCTTTTATGTCAATTTTGACACTATTCAATAGTTGATTTTTGTGAAACTCATAACAGAATTATTACTTCGAACAAAGTCAATTAAATCAATCCTAATATGTCATATTATCCTATAAAATTAGTTTAATTCATTAAAAGTCTCAAATTATATTTATTTCGGTATTTATAAAATCAATTATTTTAATTTGTCGCTATTATGGTAATTACTGCATCATAATTGTGTCATAAATAGATTTAATTATATAAAGTTTAAAAATTATAAATAAAATATAATTATGTAGGAAATAATTTTATCTTTCTAATGAATATTTATAGTTGAAAATCCAACATATATTACCCTATTTAAAAATTGTTTTTCTAAAAGATATATGCTTATGTCATTTTTGTACTTATTTTAACTTAATTAAAATTAAGTGTCCCTATCACCTACAAGTGGCTCCATGGGGTCCCAAAATCGACCCAAAGTTTCCTATGGTCGAAAAGGTATCCAAAAATAAGGCTAGGACACGTTTTAGGGTAATTTAGTATTATTATAATATTATTTTGTAACCCTTATTTACCAGATTTACCTTTAACCATGGTAAATAAAATACTTACCGAAGTAATTATTCAAAATGTATAAAAATAAAAGATACATATTTACACAATTTGAACATCCTGATTCCAAATATGGAATCCATTTTTACAAATTCAAAACACATAAGTGGCAGAAATTAATTTAAAATCAATTCTCGTTGTTAAAACAAAAAGCGTGTTTTTAAGAGATAATAACTATCAAAAGATTGACACTTGTTTATGTCTGGTTTAATTGTAAAATTATGTCCAATGACCAAAATTGCATTAAATGGTAAAACTATATTATAAATATACTTTAAAACTACTCAAATGCATAATTTATCACTATTTATTATTTTTATTAAAAAAGATGTTTTTAATTAAAATTTAGTGATTTTCACTATTCATCAAAATATTAAAGTTATCTGAAAAGTACCAAAATTTCACCTTAGGCTAAATTCGATATTCCGAATCCAAAAATGAAGTCCATTTTGAAATATAAAATATATATAATTTAAAAAATTAGGTATTACTATTCATAACGGCTAGTTTGATTGGTTATGGTGTGTTAGAACTCGGTGTTGCGTACAACACACGCTATCACATTATTCAAAGAGAAGCGTACCATAGAAGCTTGGGGTGTTACACCGGTGGCCTGATTCAAAATCTGATGGGTGTTTTGTAATCCTCGGAGTGAGGCCTTCGCACCGACTTCCTTGAATCAACGATCCGACCAGATTTGGCATGTCTGAAAGTTTGGATAAAGAACGCCCAAGAACGGTAAACAAAAAGGGGATCATGTGTTGGCCGTGTTCATTCAGCCAACATCTGAAATTATAAAATTAATGAATTTAAAATGATGAAATTGAAAAAGGGGTGAAAAAACCAACAAAACTCCTACCTCAATCCGGCTGTTTGACGTTGACAACGCGCCCGCTCGATCCCGCTCCGATCCGTCGCAGTCGACTCCTCAATCTGGCAAAGAACAATGAAGAACACCAAAATAATGATGAAGAACGCTCGAGGGAGAGAGAGAGAGAGAGTGAAAGAGAGATAGAGATAATGGGTCTCCCTCAAATTCCACATTTTTCTATTTATAGAAAAACCACTTAGCGCGGGATCCGAAATCACTGTACCCTCTCATTTTATATCACGCATAGGCAAAAAACCCCATTTTGAACTCAACAGAAGTATCAGATTTCCATTATGAGACTCCGTTTAAAAGTTATTTGAATGGAATGTCGGTGAAACAAATCACTAAGTGGTCATTTCGAAATGACCATTTTGCCCCTGGGTGACATCTCTCACTGCAGGCCCGCGCCCGCAACTTTTACACCCCGCCTTTGGTAAATGGCACGCTCCGGACTCAATAGTGCCCTCTGTTCCCCAATCTGAGAAACCATTTAAGATATACTTGTGTTTAACCGTTAAGAGAATAAATTAATTATTTAATTTATCCATTTCACGTTCTGATAGCGAGTTAGGGGTCCAAACGCCCCGCACCAACTTGTTTTATGTCATTCCTATGGTAAACCCCCCATACTGGACCCATCCGTACTCTCAGATTTAGGATATGAATTAACATTTAGGAGTTATCCCAATTACTTGGCATGCCCTGGGTGAACACACTGAAAATTTAATTCTGGCCACACTGGGGCTTGGAATCGCACGCCAACTGAAGACGCTGCTCTGGAATAACATCAACAATATTCCAATGTCTTTTATAGAAAAAACCGGGTTCTTACATCATTCCCTCCTTCAAGATTTTCTTCCCCGAAAAGGAAAACCAGGGAACATCTTATGGTAATAAGCCCACACATGGCTCTCCCGTACCCAGAAGAACTCTTGCACAGTCCCGCGTCACCGCACACAGAGCAAAGTGTTTGATCTATTCATGCGACGTCTGCCCTTGCTAATGACGTGCATAGGAGTACACACACATATCCTCAGGTGAGCCACCTGGGAGAATCTATGCACCCAAACCAGCCTTTGTGGTTAGGGAAAGGCAGTAGGGAACCTCTCCATCCCTTCACATGGCCTCAAATGGCCCGAAATCCCTCGAGGGTAGCTTACATCCCCAGTCGCACCTCTAGGTCATACACCATGACTAGATTCACCATTTGGACCTGGGCCAATGCCCGATGATTCCCTCCATCAGAATATCCATATGGTGAAACACACAAGGATATCAGATCAGGCATGGTTTCATAGTCGATGTCCCATGACCTAGACTCCCTTATATGCTCGGAGAGAAAAGGATTCAACACCATAGACTAAAGAAAAGGCTCTAAGTCTTCTACTCTACCGACACAAGGTTACACCGATGCCCCACGTCACCATGGTAACAACCCAAACAAGGAGCAGGCAGAATAACATTTCACATACTGAGCCTAACAATTATACTGCAAAAAGTAGAGGAGTTGTAGAGCGTACCTCTTATCACCTCATGCTCTGCAGGATCATAGACATCCAAAGCTCGCACCTGTCCACGGTCCCTACTGTCAGCTCTTGGAGCCTGACGTTGACCTCCTGGTGGTGATGGTAAGACCTCGTAAGGTCATCCTATACTTCCAGCTTATTTTTCTCCTCTTCAAGAACCAACTCTTTGGGCACTACTCCGATCATGACGTTGCCTCTGTCGTGGTGGTGCAACTTCTGCCTGTCCGATATTCTCAGCGCGCCTGGTCGGGCAGTCTCATGCCAAATGACCTAGGCCATTGCAATCATATCACTGACACTCTCTGGGATGCACCAGTTCCCTCTGGCCCACTATGGTGTATGACCACACCCCTGAGTCTGGTTATCGGAAAGCCACCTGCGTTGAGGTTCTGTGAGCCAACACCCGCTAGCTGCGGTAGTCGTCTTGGCTCTGTCGAGCCTACTGCAACCACCAACATCTGAACGATACTGAAATCTCTCTGTCACCAGCGCCTTCTCTAGCACCTTGGAATAAGTGGAAATTCACAAGGGTACTATGACAACACAAATCTCTCTGCGGAGACCCTGCTCGAACTTCCACGCTTAGAAGTTGCCGTCATGGATCAAGTCTGGGTAAAAACGTGCACGGTCTGTGAAACTAATCGCATTCTCAATCATCATCATCCCTCCCTGCTGAAACTGCTGGAGCTCCTAGATCCCAACGGAGCGTAACAAGAGGTGTAAAAATCCTCATGAAATAGAAACTGAAAGTCACCCCATGAAAGTGATGACTCACCAAGAAACTGAGTCACCAGACTCCACGAATGCCTATATGCTCTGTGGAAAAGGCTGGCATCCAATGCCACCAAAAGATCCGTTAGCGTCTACAGAAGCCTGAAAAGCCGATCCACTATCACAAGCCAAACCTATGCAGCCTGAGGGTCTGGCTCACCACTGAACCTCAGCGGTCACTGCCGCTAGAACTCACGGAGCGTGCTCAACCCGCGCTCAAACTCAGTCTACTCTGTTGAAGCTGTCTGCTACTCACCAGGTGGGGGTGCTAATACCGGTCCACTTGGAGAAAGGGAATCGCATGATGGGTCCTAGATTGAGGCTTCATAGATCACAGGGTCATCATCACAAACCAATGATGGTATCCTAGTTGGATGTCTTCGCAGAGACATCCAGAATGTTATTAAGGAGTTTCGGGGTTAGATTAGCATATATGTATATAATAGTTACAACAATGGAGAGATGACTCAAGAAATATATTCAAAGACTTAATCGTATGTGACACACAAAACAATTTCCCTGAAATGAGTGTCTCAGCATGCTGAGTCGACATGTGGGTTTTTAGGGTCCTGGTGAATGTATAGGTCGGCCGCCGCACCATTACTGGACTCCCTATCCTAAGAGCCTCTCTCGAGACACGTCGACATTTTTGGCCTAAATCCAAAACAATTCCTTTTTAGGGACGTCTGCACAACATCTCAAGGAACGAACCTACCTTTGATACCACCTTTTCACGACCCATCCCTACCTGGGCTCGAGCCGCAACTATCCCAAGCCCGACTCTATAGGCCAGGGGCTGGAGACAAGTGCCAAAGGCAAAAAAACTCAGGGAGGCCTTTACTTGAGTACCTGTATACATACATGCAGCCCACTCAATACATAAGTGTAGAGTAAAAGGAAAAGTAATGTACCAACTGCTATAAATAAACAACAATATGCATTGACCTCTAAATAGTACAAAGAAAGTCCTGAAGGTAAACTAGAAAGAAAAAGGGGGAAAACACACACCCAACTAGAAAATTTCCATAACCTGGAAATAAGTAAACAAAATTAAAACAGTTGGGAGAGTACCACACCTGAAACCCAACTACGACCACCGCATACGGTCTATGCTCCCAAACTCCAAAGCTCATTTGAGGTCACGACCAACCTGTCCATCGCCTGCAAGGGCATACTAAGTGAGGCCAAATCCCAGGCATGGGTGAGTATAAAAATACTCAGTAGGATTCCCCGATGGCTTGAGGGAGAAAAAAAGAGGTACTGAAGAGGTGAGCAGTAGATCAAATAGGGAAAAGAAAAGGAGTACAACCGAGAGTGTAGTAAAGAGTACAACTCAACCTAACTAGAGGAAGGAAGTAGACTCATATAAACATAAGGAGCTAGAAAAGGTGGGAAGATGAACTTCTCATCTAGTCTTCACTTCCTATAGTAGGAGAGTAGATTCGTCCAACCACGAGAAGCTAGAAACGGAAAGCACATGGAATACCCTGTGCATCTTCGCCTCTCCTAGAAAGAGAGCAACCAAATCCCAAAATGTGGGTACTGGAACAAGGTATACATATATATATATATGCTATGTCAAGAAACTCGGACAAGATCGTAAGGGGATCTCCATCCCGTAGATCAGCCCAAGAAAATGAGAAGCCAACGATCCCAGAAGTAAACACCATCAATACCCAACATCCCATATTTCTGCCCTGAACTTCATGTCAAGGGGCTCAAATCACCGCACCTTGATACTATCTGATTTGGGAGGCACTATCTCACCCTCACAGTTTTAGTGTGCGTCACAAGGACACGTCATGGTGGGGAAAGATCCCCTCATCCTTGAGAGTTAAAGGGTAATTCAAACCACACCACATCACTGCCATAGATTTCAATTCACTGACCCGTACAACCAAGGGTCCTGCTCCGAATGTTATGGAGAAAAACCACAAACTAGCCTAGTAGAAAGGACTGAGTCTGAAAGAAGTCATCGGGTGACCCACTGCCCAGTCTCTATCGGAGGGTAGAACCTAAGAGGTCGTCGGGTGAAACACTACATAGTCTCTACTGGAGAGTAGACCCTAAGAGGTCGACATGTGACCCACTGCCCTGCCCTGCTGAAGGGTAGACCTGATATAAGTCGACAAGTGACCCACTACCCAGTCTATGTTGGAGGGCAGACTTGGAAGAAGTCGACAGGTGACCCACTACCCAGTCTCTGCTGGTGTGTAGACCTGGAAGAAGTCGAAAGGTGTCCCACTGCCCAGCCCCGCTGGAGGGTAGACTCAGACGAAGTTGATAGGTGACCCACTGCCCAGTCTCTGTTGGATGGTAGACCTAGAAGAAGTCGACATGAGACCCACAACCCAGTCTTTGCTAGAGGGTAGACAAGGAATAAGCAGACAGGGGACCCACTGCCCAGCCCTACTGGAGGGTCAACCCGGAAGAAGTCAACAGGTTACCCACTACCCAGTCTCTGCTGGAGAGTTGACCTTGAAGAAGTCAACAGGAAACCGACTACCCGGACTCTACTAGAGGGTAGACTTAGAAGAAGTCGACAGGTGACCCACTGCCCAGTCTCTCCTGGAGGGTAGACAAGGAAGAAGTCGACATCCAACCCACAACCTAGTGTCTATTTGAGGGTAGACATGGAATTTTTCTGTTAACTCAGCACTGCAACTGACATCATCGGGTGTTACCAACATCGCTATTGTGTATTGGTTCGGAGTGCATCCATGGGACCTCCATCCAAAACTCTTTCATGTTTCCACTTTTAACATGATATCAAATGAGGCTCCACTTCCCCAAACGGATTACATCGTTGTAGTCCTTGCAGAAAAGCACGCAAGATAGACTACTTACTCACACGAAACGGACAAATAGTGAATATGTTACTATTCAACTTAGCCAGCCCGTGTGGGGGCCCGCACCCCAACTCCGATACTCATCGGGCGAACTACGCCATCACAATACTCTTGGAAATACATGCTGAATCGACTATTCATACTCCCCAAATGGACGACTAATAAAAAAGATACAGTAAGGTGAACACAACTTAAGAGACATCCCATGGGGCCCACACCTCAACTTCGGCTTCAACGCCTGAAACCACCCTGGTCAATATCACCTTGATGCCAGGGTCACAACACCGCTGACGGTGCCAAAAACAGACTCTGAATGTAGCAGCTTCCATTTCCCGCGTTATACGCAAACGGGGCCCTGTGGGGCCCACACCTCAGGCCCGAATTTAGGTAGGCGGATTTCTCCATTGCAATCTTCTTGAATAAACACTCATAATAGAGTGCTCAAACACCCCAAACAGATGTCGGGTGAAAATTTTTTGTTTCACCGTAAAATGTACGAACTATGCCCTGTGGGTCCTGGACCTTGTCTCCAACCTGAACGCTTTAGAAAGCATATTAAAAAGTCCACACAAGGACTGGGGTCACGCTGCCGCTAACAGCGCATCAATCAGACATCCCAAGCCAGAGCTAGGTCAGATGCAACAATTAATTAATTAATTAATTAATCAATCGCATAAAGTTTATCGGGCTACAGAGCAACGAAACGAAACTGAAAGAGCTCCAAACCAACCTCGGAAGGGTTGTCTCCACTCTAGGGCCACATCGCCTCTGAAGGCGTGTTAGATGGGCATCCGGCTCACGAACCACATCCGACACAACTTTAATAATAATTTATTATGATTAAATTAATGTATTTTGGGTCACCCTCCTTGGGGAATAGAACTAAAAAACCCTGGAACCTACTTTAAACAGTCTGCCACGCTGATACGAACTCACGACCACAGACGGCGCGTCAGACGGACGCGCTGTTTGGAGATACGGTGCCCCGAATGTAAGGGGGCCCAAAATGGGCTAGTCCGGACTGCCGGTCCGGTCCAACCTACCATGGCCCACTGGACGCGGCCCACCTCAAACCATCGGACCCATCTCAGGTCCGGTTCACCAAAGCAGACTGTCCTTTTGGTCAGTCTCGAACACGTCGCCCAGTAGGACCCGCAAACCGTGAGTCCCTACTTCCTCCGCACCCTCAAGGCACTGATCTCAGGTGTCTTCTCTGACCGCGACTGGGCCGCGGATGCCCCTCACCTACAGTGTTCCATTGTGATGCCTCTGCAGCCTGCTGGCTGCCTCTCCGACGACACCGCTTGAGGCCAGCGCCCTCCTCGGCTCCTCCTCCGGACGCCGCTGCTCGCCCGTACACCGCCGCATGCCTCGGTCGCCCGCTACAACCACGTCCCGCTCGAAGCCCCACGCACCGGCCACATGCCTACACCCGCTCCGCACACCTCTTCGTCGTCCATGCCACCAACCCTCATCCCCGACGCCTCCAAACCCCTATGGAACCGCCGTGGCTCCTCCCGGAATTACCCTGGATGCGCCAACAACACTCGACGCTGACGACTTGTCTGACCCCACCTCTGGCCGCACCGGCTGCCTAACGCCCGACCTGCAGCCATTGCCCATGCCGGAGTTAGGGCATCTGGAGGCCACCGCCACCACTCCGGTGGCCCAATTCCAAATCCAATGGAGGTTTCAGAATCCTCAGGGCAAGGCCTTCGCACCGCCAGCCTCCGATCAACCATCCGACCAGATTTGGTGCGTCCGAATGTTTTGATGAAGAACACCCAAGAACAGTAAACAAAATAGGGTTCGGGAGTTGGTTGTGTTCGTTCGAAAAATGTCACAAATTCTAAAATTAATGAATTTAAAATGTCAAAATTGAAAAAGGGGTTGAAATAAAAACAAAACGCCAACCTCGATCCGGTCGTTTGACGTTGGCAACGCGCCTGCTCGATCCCGCTCCGATTCAATGGAGTCTGCTCCTCAATCTGGCGACGAAAAGTGAAGAAAACCGAAGAACGTTGATGAATGCTCGATAGATAGAGAGAGACAGAGAATGGGTCTCCCTTCAATTCCAAAATTTTCTATTTATATAAAAACCACTTAACGCGGGATCTGAAATCACCTTACCCTCTCATTTTATATCACACATAGGTAAGACACCCCATTTTGAACTCAACAGAAGTCTTTGATTTCCATTCTAACACTCCATTTAAAAGTTATTTGATAGTAAAGTTAGTGATAAAAATCACTTAGTGGTCATTTCAAAATGAACATTTTTCCCTTGGGTGACATCTCTCACAACATCCCCACGCCTGGAACTTTTACACCCCACCTAGGGTAAACGACACGCTCCGGACTGAACTGTGCCCTTGGTTCCTCAATCTGAGCTACCTTTTACAGGATACTTGTGTTTAACCATTAAAATAATAAATTAATTATTTAATTTATCAATTTTACATTCTGATAGCGATCGGGGGTCCAAACGCCCCGCACCAACATGTTTTATGTCATTCCTAGGGTAAACACCCCATTTCTGACCCATCTGTACTCTCATATTGAGGATCTGAATTACCATTTAGGATTTATCCTTTTTTTGTGTTCTTAGTGTGAACAAACCGAAAATTTAATTCTAGCCACACCGGGGCTTGGAAACGCACGCCGCTTGATGGCGCTGCTCTAGAATAACATCAAGAATATTAAAAAGTCTTTTATAGAAAAAACTGTGTTCATACCCTATATCTTCCTCCATTGCATTGGTTAATGATTTATATCTCATGAGATAGACATTGCTGGAATGAAAAGTAAAATCAGTTCAATAAAATAGGGCTGAAATGACATGTAAACCCAGTTCAGTAATGGTCTTTGTCCACTATGATGGTCTTGGAAGCAATTCCTTAGCTATTATGTAAATCATATCATCTTCTTAATGGTTTTCAAAAATTACTTGTTTTATTCCCATTCTATGTTATCATGATTTATGTTCCCTTATGATCTATGCCTTATGTACTGGTAAGGTTTATGTCATGTTCATGTTTTTACGATCAAATGTTTTTGGATTGTGTTATGTTCTATATACATACCCTTACTGAGCATTTGAGCTCACCCTTTTTATTTTTTATTTTAACCAGGATATAAATAAAGGATTTAGGTAAGAAAACAAAAAGGGGAATATCTTTAAGGGATATATTAAAGATCATTCACCACGATTTGAAGATTATGTTCCGCGTTTCTAAAGACACTAAACTAATATAGTCTTTGGGAATCTATTTTTGTCATATATTAACTATTATTCAAAAGTATTTTAATATTCATGTAAGTCAGGATTGGGTCTCTATAGTTGGTATTATAGTGATTTTTTAGTCAACCTTTGGAAACAAGGATTCAAAAACTTTAGTGAGAACCCTTGAGATATTTGCAAGGTATTTCTAGGGATGTCCCTAAGGTTAAGTATATATATTTCTTATAGTCCTATAATTACGGTAACATTCTTAGAAATACGCCTAACATGTAATATATTGAAGTTTATCCCCCTTTATTATGTTGTTTTCCTAGAAATGATTTTTGCCGTCACACTATTTTTTTGGGTTTTAGATGATGGCTGGAACCTAATGGAACCGTGTTGATCAATTTAATGGAAAATGCAATGATTTTCCTCATGAAAAATCCAATGTTATGGGAGATGGAGTGAAAAATAATATTTTTATACTTACACAAGCTATGGACTCTAATTAATTTTGTTTTACCATTTAGAAGGTGGACCAGACTAGTAGTGGACTCTAATTATGAATAAATGGCCCCAAGATGATATTGAATCCATGGAATGGGATGAGTTCAAGAACATGTTTTTCAATACGTACTTCACTCGTATTCTTTGAAAAAATATGGAAAGGGTGATTCTTGAGCTTAAGGAAAAGGATGATGAATCTGTTGGTATATACAAGGCAAATTTTACAAGGCTTTAAAGCTATGCATCTGGCTTTATCGTCCATCTTGAAAGTAAATTTGATCGATTATTTAGTGTTATAAAACTAAGTCTTCATAGGGAATTAACTATAGGAGAATTTAGTAGCTATGATGAAATTGTGTGTTGAGATATCAAGGTTGAACAAGTAGATGGCGTTATATATCCATCTCATGGATTGGACAAGAAATAAAAGATGGAGTTTAAGGAAAAATCACAAAAGTATAGTGAAAAGATGAAAAACGTTTCATTATGCTCAAAGTGTGGAAAAAAGCATGGTGGAGACTGCCTTAGAGGGACTAGAAAATGTTTTAAGCATTTAAAAGATGTTTTTCGAGTAGTAGAGTGTTGAAGTAATGGGAAAAGGGTAGCTACTGATGTGAATAGAGGAAAAACTACAGAGAACACGTTATCAACACTTCAATGCTACAAGTGCAAGGAAATGGGGCATTATGCTAACCAATTCCCCAATCTAAGGGTTAATTATGATCGACATCAAAAACCTCTTAAGTCAATGGACAAAGGGAAGTAACATGTGATCCCTATTGGTGTTTTTGAATATGACAACGAAGTGGTAGAATAATTAAGTTTTTATGTAAAAGGATTCCAAAATTGTGTTGTGGAATCTCATTTATAGTATCAGAGAATATAGGAATATCTATGTATTAGATTATTGTGGTTTTCAAAAATTATATGGTACCAGTAACCATGAAAAGTGATTGAAATATTTCTGGAAAGAAGATGATATTCACATAATGATGGGATAAGAAGAAAATAATATGTTTGATAGTATTGATGATCTCATGACTAATATATGGAAAAAGTCAAATCATTATTTGAGAATATAAAAATTTTGGGATTTTGGTTTGTGGAAATAATTAACTTTTAATAGAATTAATGTTTTCACTAAGGTTATATGGTAATTCATGTTTCATGAAAATAAATGAGTAAGGTATTCACATGTTTGGAATGTGAACAACAAGATATAACTTTTGATATATGGGGGTAAATTATGGTATTCACATGCTTGGTAGATGACCTCTCTACCACTCTTCACATGAACTTGATGGTTTGATTTTTCTTCTATATCCATGCTTTCACATATGTTCTCTTATGTGGAAACCAAGTGATTAGTTAATTTGGGTAACCATTATGTTTCATACTTTACATTTTCAAATTAATTTGTATTATTCCTTTATACAATGTGGGTTTCTATGAAAGGATTCTTCAAGTAGTAAATGATTTAAAACACCGATGAATTTCGAGTGTGAAATTCATTTTAATGGGGGTAGAATGTTATACCCCGAGATTTTATGAGAACTATTCATTTTAATTTCGTTGATTTCTTGTGTTGTACACTACACCAATATTAGCTTGTGCTATATGCAACAACGTATTAGCTTGTAGTATACACAACATTATTCTTGGCTTGTGTGTCATGCAAGTGTTAGCTTCCTCAATAGCATGTGTTGTATACAATACCGAGTTTCACTAAACAACGACATATTGTTATTAAAATATAATGAAGTAGCTAAAATTAATGTTATTAACTATATGTTTAATTGTATAACTTTATAATTCACCTTAATCATTTTCCAGAAAAATTTATTAGAACAAAATCAATTTATCATATAAATGAAATATTTTTCCAAAAATACTTTTCTTCAACCTTTTGATGGAGAAACCATATTAAATCTTGTTTTTGACACATTTATGAGTTTAATTTGACAAAATAAACATATTCATTTCAATAAGTAAATAAAAATTTACTTTGGATAATGTTTTACTATTTTTCTGTCAACATTCATATTTTGATAAATATTAAAAATACGCGAAATTTTATTTAAAAACTACTTTTTTCATCAAGATGATTTGTATGGTCAAATTATAATAATGAATGGGTTTAAAGTATAAATAGAATATATTTATACCATTTAATATAATGTATGTCATTATCATTAATTTTTTATTGAATTCAAATTTAAAAACATTTCAATCTTTGTAATGTTTTCACTTTTAAAACCCATTTTTTCAACATCCAGATTAATTTTTAATTAAATACTTCAACTTATATGTTTTGAATTTGGAAAAAATTATTCCATATTTAAAATAATTAGGTCCAAATTTTGTTAATCGGCCACTTTTTATATTTATGAAATATGAAAAGTAACTACGGTAAATTTTATTTACCAAAGTTAAAGGTAAATCAGTTAATTATGGGTACAAATGATATTACAAAATTACCCTAAAACTTGTCTTAATATAATTGGATGATTATAGTTTTCTATAAAACATAATTGGGTCGAAATAGAATCTATTGGAACCCACTTGCATATGATTAAGACCATTAATTTATTTTATTTAAAGAAAGTGAAATATGTCTCACTCAAATTTTAATAATTAAAGTATTTTAAATATAAGGTTATACCGAATATAAATTTGATTATAAATACTCATTTGAAAGATAAATTTGTTGATTTATTATGTTAATTTATATGTAATTTTATGTAATATTTAATTTCTTTAATAGCTTATACATTAATGATGCCAGAATTATTTATTTAGTGAATAATCAATAATATAGTTTTTATTCAAATAATAATTCTCATAAAAAGACCAAAAAACTAACCAAAACCTATTGGCCGTGTATATGTAGGCCATAATCATCCAATGGTCGAATTTTAACCATTTGGAGCCTAATAAAAGTGATTACGACATTTATATTATTTTATTTTAAATGATATCATTGATTTCACCTTCATAATTTAATAAAAATATCATTTTAATGTTTGGTGTTTTAGAAGATAAATTCGACTATAAGTATTCTTATGAACGATATTAGATTTATCAGAATCATAGTATTTTATTTTTAATTTTTATTCAAAAATTAGTATATTAAAAAATCATACAAAAATGTTGTAGTAATTATTTTATTAAGAGAAATTTCAAATAAATTGTTATAAAAATACTAAAATAAATATTATATAAACTAATTAATGTTCTCCAAAAATTTTATAGATCAATATGCCATGTTAAAAATCTATTAAATATTTTGGTTTGAATATATCCTATGTTTGGATTTTATTTAAATTTCAATAAATGATTACTGTCAAAATTGACACTATTTATATTTTATATTTTTAAATTATTTGAATATCAAAAAAATAATTAAAATTTATAAATTGAAATTTATATGGTCAAAAATATCGTAATGTATCAAATTATGGACAATTAGCAACACTTAAGTAATTATTTATAACAATTAAAAATTTAAAATATTATTACCACAAATAAAATCAAATAGATTAAATAATGATAAATCAAGTTGATAAGTTTTAAAATAAATTCCAAACATGGTTAATTTTTTTTAATGATGATATTACAAACCTATCTCATCTCATCTTCTAATTTGAGTCATTATGAATGTTTTTATGTGGGTATTGGGTTTATTATAAATTAATATTTTTGAGGTTTCCAAAAGTGACCCTCTCTTCTATTATAAAAGGGTACCTCCTCCCTCTCCACTTCAAAACATTTGGAGCCTTCATGATTGGCCACAACCTGTCAATTTATTTTCTCCAATTACTTATAAATGTACTAGAGGTCCTGATATTTTTAAAATAATAACTTTAGTGCTCTATGAGGAGGTTTAGAAGAGGCGCGTCGAAGAAGAGGTAATATCCTTTAAATATTCGTTCAAATTTATTTATCCTTCTACTTCTTATTTTTTATTTATTTAGTTATAAATTAATAACATTAGTATCACTCTTATACTAATATTTTATTATAAATATGAAACAATCCTATTTTACCTTCTATCAATCCTATGGAAAACGAAATCAACGCGTGTGCGTACGTACAAAATACGGTCTCCATGCCGTGGTGTAATCTATTTTCCACCACCACCTTACATGTATGGGTATAATGTTGTAAAGAATAACTATATATGATTATTATAACATGATACTAGTTTTGAGATATTCTATCATCCACTCTAATACCATTCAATAATTATGGGAATGATATCATCGCTCGTGCATACGTACAGATAACCATCTATACGATGTGATGAGATTCATTATTCATGTTAACCATTAAAGAATTATTATAAAGTATATATATTGAATAATAATGAAATATATGACATAATAATGATACTGTATTTATGTATATATATATATATATATGTCATCTACTTCAATTCAAGTCAATAAGGAAAGGAAAACATCGTTCATGCATACGTAAGGCCTACCATCTCCATGAACGTTGTATTTCATTCCATTTATCGATCTATTATATTTGGAATATATTCAAATCATGTTTTACATTATGTAAGTAAGTAATAATCACATGAATAATTACCAGTCACAACATGGACAATAAATTAAACGATTTTACCCAAAACTATGCTTTAACATGGAATTGGCAAATGAATGGGTAATATAAAGTCATACGTGAATCATATATGATATCATAAATATTATTATGGTTTTATTAAATGTTAATAATATGTTTAAAACCACTATACACGAGTCTCAAACACATAAGAAAGCAAATGGACTTATGGTAATGGATAATTATTCCAATCTCCTTCTTATTAAAGATTGTTTATTCATAAGTATTTATTAGGGATATCTTTATTGTCCATGTCCATGAATTCTAAAAATGCTTTCATAAAATGTTTAATGTTATCCCATGTATGTTTAAATTCATTTTTACCCTTTTTTACTATTACCATAAGGTATGGAAGAAGTATTTCTTTTGTTTACAATACGAAGTACTTATAGACTTTTCTGGAAAAAGTATGAGAAGAATGTTTTTAACTCATACGCTATGAATAGATTTTTACCGTTTCATAACGCCTTATTTTCATGAAGATTCCTCTATAATATTGCATGATTATTTTCAAAAAAAAATTCTTTTAAAATTTCATGGAATATTTTAAAAAGAAAATGGTTTTTAAGAAGAAAGGATATTTTCCTCGAGAATTCATTTCAAGTGTTTTATCAAAACTATTTTCCATCTAAGATGACATTATTTTGTATTTTTATGTTTCAAGTATAGTGACTATAATATTTACATGGTTTTATTTTTCTTATGATGAAATGATATCCCTTTTTTATATGGATTATGTTATGATGGGATGATGTTTATGAAACCCATATTATTCTTTGGGTTATGATGAATGATTTATGTTTATTTTGTGGCACACGATATAATGATTTCATTATGAGATGGAAGGGAACTATATCTCCCTCAAATGCATTGGGTAATAATTTATATCTCATGAGATAGACATGGCTGGAACAACAACTAAATTTTGTTTAGTAATACAGGGATGGAACAACAAGTAAACCTAATTCAGTAATGGACTTCGTCCACTATGATGGTGTTGGAAGCAATGCCTTGAATACTATGGAATCCATATCACATGATTAATGGTTTTCCACAGTTACATGTTTTATTCCCATGCTATTGTATCATGATTTATGTTACGTTATGATCTATAACTTATGTACTGCTAAGATTTATGTCATGTTCATGTTTTTATGTTCAAATGTCTCTGGATTGTGTAATATTCTCCATGCTTACCCTTAATGAGCATTTGAGCTCACAATTTTTATGTTTTATTTTCCCAAGGATATAAAGAAATGTTTTAGGTATGAAAACAAAAAAGGGTAATATCTTTATAGGAGATTTTGAAGATCTTTCACCTCTAATAGAAGATTATGTTCCATGTTTCCAATGACAGTAAACTAATACAGTCTTTGGGAATCTATTTTTGAAATGTATTAAGTATTCCAAAAAATTAATGTATTATCCATGTACATCAAGACTAGGTCTCTACATTATTAGGTTTGGTATCAAAGGCATGGTCTATTTATTTTAGTAATTATGATTAGCGAACCCTAGGGAAAACCTCTTGTATGAGATTAAGTACAAATATGGACACCAGAAGAATGTCTAAACATAGAGATTCTATAGTATATTATTTTTGAGTAAATTGCACAAATGAATAATCTATTTATCATGAATTTTTTACTTATGTTTTTTATAGCCTTTTCTATTTTTCAAAACGGTGGGAATTATGAGAAACTAGGCCGACATCCCATGTGAGTGAAATCCAATGATTTCCCGAATGACACCCCCAATGATTTAGGAGGTGGAGTTAAAAACATCATGATGATTCTTACCTATCTTTGTTAGGTAATTAACAATAACCCAATTAATGTGGAATATCCACCTTCATGTAATAGGTAGCAATGAGATATTGAGTGTTTTATGCAGCAACAACTACGGGTGTTTAGTGGATCTTCAGATACACTAGTTGCGTAATAGTGGGTTAACTCCATAGAAAAGATATTTTCTTTTATTCACTCTTATGTGATGGAGATAGTGATTCTACCCATTTATCATGTAGATGGAGAGTCCAATAAATAGTATTCTTTGACTAAGAACACAAAGACGAAAAAAAATTGAAGCGAAGGAATTGATAGATTTTAAGGTCATATTTTTTAACAAGTATTTCCAAATAATTATTCGTACAAATATGGATTGAGAATTCATAATGGTAAATAAAAAATAAGAATAATCTTTCATGGCCTATGAAGAAAATTTAAAATGGATTATAAGGTATTCTTTTGGTTTTTTTATCCACAATGATAGAAAAATTGATAGGTTATTTAGTGGGTGAAAACTAATCCTTTGAAAGGTTCTTGAATGTTTAGACTTTGAGAGTTATGAAAAAGATGTTTGATATTTTCAAAAATAAGAGATGAAGTTTAGATAACGGTCCAATGGATATGGTGATAAGAAAAGATAGCTGGAATTTGAAGTTGGAGGTTCTAATGATAAAGGTGGGATGAAAAATAAACCACCCACATTCCAAAAATGTTGGAAGAGTAATCATGGGAATTTCCTCCAATGTATGGGGAAATGATTCAAGTTTGGTAGTTAAGGCCACCACTCTTTTGAATGTCGAAAAGACATGAGAATTTAGTATAATGTTGTGGATGAAAAAAGCACATCCCATGGTCCAATGCTACAACCGTTTGAAGCTTGGAAACTATGTGCACTAGTGCACTAAACATCATACCATCGAGTGTAATCAAAGTTATCTGCAAACAATGAAAAAGAAATAAAGGATGGCTTATGACATCACTACTATAGAAGTTGAGAAAGAAAATGATGTCATACAAGGTAAAGTCCATATTCACTAGAGAATGGAAAAATTGTTTTTTGATTTTGGTTTTATACATTCCTTTATATCTTTCATGTTTTCTAGATCTATGGAATTGAAGCCTCGAAACCCTGAAGTAGATATATCCACAAAAACATCTAGTGGTGCTCTAAGATCCTATATTTCTCTATAAGTTTTTTTACTGTTTATGTTTTAGTCAGAGTTCTTGTTTGTTGTTAATTAAGTGTTTCTTGAAGTCCTTGATAAGACTTGAGGGGTGTTCTGGGGGTTCAGACATGAAAAAGGGGGAAAAGGGGTTGTTTTGGGTAGTCTTCATAGTTTGTGAATGGTTTGGAAAACCATGCCAGGGAAGACCATACGGGAAGTGGAAATCGACATGTTTTGTGCATAGTTTAGCAAACCAAGTGATAGGAAGGGTGTGAAGAATTAAGCCTACACACAATTTGTGCAAGGTTTTGAAAACTGTTCAGGTTAACCATTCAGCCTGGAAACTTCTAAAATATCAAAACAAAATCAATTATGGGATTTTATATACCAACTCGGGATTTCTCCCCCTTCCTCTTGCTTCAACCATAGTTACAAGATATTCTTGTTCGATCTTCCAAGAGGTCGATCCCCATCATTCCTAAGACATTTGGAGTGTAGTCGGTCGGGGACTAAAGATCTGGTTAAGGATAATCAACCACTTTCATTTTTTTGGGTTAGGGTTTCTATTTCATATCCATCACCATAAAAGTATCTTAGGACATGATTTTTTAGTGAGATTAAGGGAAAATCTTTAGTATTTTGTTGAATCAATGTCTAAGGATTCGATTGAGAGGAAATTCTCTAAAGGATTCAATGTAGGTGATCTATAAGTTAAATACATTAGTTATTGTGTAGATTTGTACATGTAAGGTTTTTATTCTTACACTCCATTAGAGTGGTCTTGGTGACATTGAATTTATGTGATGCAGGGGGTGTTTAAATGGTTAATTTAACCAGTCTTGATCTTTATGGGATGCAAGGAGTATGAATCCAGAAAATTAGAGAGACCCGAGGTGTGTTCCGATATTCCTCAAACAAAGAGTTTAGCTAAGTATGTGTAAGTCCATTGTGTGAGAACATAGAGCCCAATATGAATAAGTAAATATGATTGAAGGATGTTTAATAACTGTTTAGTAATATACTTATGTTGGGTAATGGACTAAGAGGTTGTTTGGTTGGCATGAAATAGGGTTAAATTGATTTATGGTAAAATGATTGGGGTCTGGCCTTATACTTGAAAATGCTTTGTGAGATAGCCATGGGAAGTGGGAATGGGGGTAAATGGTTAAGTAATATAAATGAGAAATGTGTTAATACATTGAGGATAAATGTTAAATTATGATTTATTGATATAATTGTGATATTTTGAATGTTTTTTCTATGTTTGTGGTGATATAGTTAATTAGGGTGAATGATAAATAAGCATGTGCACATGGATTGGTTGAGTGGGGTATTGACTTGAGGTTAAACACCCATTAGTTGAGTTGGAATGAGGTTCATGATCCTCCATTAAATGTAGGAGTTAGAGAAGTGGATAAAGTTCTATTCCCCTAATAGTTTCATTCCACCCTGACTGAGGTTTCGAGGTGAGGATTATAATATTGTCATAACGTGATGGCTAGTGATATAGGGATTGATTTTCTTTCACATATTCTTGAGAGTATTGAATGTACCTAATCCATGTAACACATTAGATAGGTATATTAAATCAAGAAATCCCTAAGTATTGAACCTTACATTAATGGTGGTAGAGTGTGGAACATACTATAGGATGGTATATTGAGTGTTTTACAATTATTTTTCCATTATTTATCAGTTTCATGCACTATCTGTCTTTTTTGATATTTTATAGACACCATTGGTGGTGGCCTACTGAGTTATACTCACACTTTGCTTGGGTCATTGTTGGGTAATTGATTAGATTTCATGCCTACAGGTCAGGACTAGGGCGAGGTCCTTATTCTAGGGAGTTGAGTTTGTCATGTGACATGTATGGGCAAGGTTCTAGACTAAGATTCTAGACCATTTTGATGATTGTTTTATTTTTCATTCTTTGGGGATTCGTTCACTTGACATTGCAGCAAGACATTACATATTTACTGTTGTATATGGTTGTACCACATTATTGGAATTGGTTATTTATGCTTGTTTTGATTGTTGCCTATCATTTTTTTTAAATTAGTATCTTTTGTGGCTGCTCTGGTAATGAGGGTATAGTCTCCACACATGACTTATTAGACCCTCTCTACTAGTCGGAAACTTCTGGAATATAGGGAGGATAAATGGAGGTTATGTAACCACCCGACTCGGGCCCCTGGTTCAGTGGATCCTAGGGCGAGGATGTTACAACGTGGTATTAGAGGAGTTCTTTTCTCCCTATTACTATTTTGAATGTTTGAAACGAGGTTAAGAACATGTCAGGCCTTAGTAATGATCTCATTCTTTGGATTAGTTAACCCATGTATGGGGTAAAACTCAATTCACCTTGTGAGGGGATTGTTGTTCATGTAGTTTTTTGTTATATTTAATTATATTTCACCATTGGGTGATTAAAAAGTTGTGTGATTTGACAATTTTGTGATATTTCTATTATGGAAAAAGGTATGAGGCTATGCATTCATGCATTATTCTAGGCTCGTGTGTAAGAAAGTGACATGCATCATGATAGGCACACACACAAGAGGCGTGTGTTGGATATAAAGGTTATAATCAATATGTTTTCTTAAATGTAATGAAATTCGTCCTAACAAGATGGTATGAATGGGTAAGAGGTTAAGTATTATTTTGAAAATGGTCTTTAATAAAGAGGTAATAGCACATTAACACATGGTAAGAGTAAATTGGAATATGGAAATTGTTTTCAATTAGAGAAATGATAAGGCTTCTGACCAAGTGAATTAGATAATATGTTATCCATGGCCTTAAGACATATGTACAAGGGTAGTGATCTGGTTTTTAGTGGGTTGTTTTGGGTAGTGTATGCAGACTTGTTCATTTATGGCATGTGATGAGACTACCTATATCTTTTTTCATTTTTTATGTGCATTATGATTGCATGTCAAAGAATATGTTTATCATTATATGGAAATGACACCCCAAAAACGTGTTGCAGTTAGAAGACGTAAGGATGTTACTGAGAACATGCCTCTAGTAGTGGTGCAGGAGAATGAGGTAATCCATGAAAATAGGGAAGAGTGGTTTCGTGAGAACTTCGATTGTTTTATGAAAATGATGGAGAGTTACCCAGGTCGGGTTACACTGATTATGTTTGAGCTGACTAGGGAGTTTCAACTGGAACACCCTCTAAACATTACCATAGAGGTGTGAAATAAGTAGTAGTGTTATGGATAGAGTCTATCCAATCTATTTTAGATCATCCAAGTAGTCTTCTTGAGAATTGAGTCAAACTGGGAGCCTATATGCTGAGGGGTCAAGAAAATCATTGGTGAGACATCATGGTTCTGACAGAGAAGGATGAAGGGATACTGTTGAAATATTTCTAGGATAATTTTCATGAGAACATCAATAAAGAAAACTTTAGTCAAAAGAATGATACCGAATTCATGAGGTCGACTTAAGGGACGATTTTAGTGATGGACTACACTAGTCGTTTTACCGATTTGAGATGCTTCATTCTGTTGTTGATGGGAGATGATTAAGCTGTGGATAAACACTTCCATGAGAGTCTGAGACACAAGATCATGTATCAAATGAATATCATTAATCTGAAAAGGTTTTCTAAAGTGTTGAACCAAGACCTTATCATTGAAGGTAACATAATTGGATCATCAGGTAGTGGACTTGTGGCGCCAGCTGGGTGAGAAAGTGGTGTGGATTTTAATATCATGAAGTGATATTTTGGAATATTTCAGCATGGTGAAAGTGTACTGATCCCTTAGAAGAGGGGGTCACCATCTCAGGTTGGTTACCAGGTCTTTGAATATTAGTGTGGTAGGTTGGGGAACAAGCATGACCAGTGTCCCCACCCACCGTCCAGGCCTTGATCGTGTGGTAGGTTAGGCCATTTACCAAGGTTCTGTAAGAACCAGAGACATTTAGACAATGATGGAGGTCAGAGGGAGATGCTGAGTATAGGTAGAGGGTCAGCTTCCCTATATCAGGAAGGCTATTTGATATCTACGGTTAATACTGGGAGAGGTAGTGGATGCATAAATCTATGGAGAGATCACCATTACAAATATAGTAGTGTATTATAGGGCCTCAAGAAAGAGCCCAGGATCAAGAGGCATGTCATCTACATGTGGTTAAGGCTACAACTGAAGGTTGTGAGGCATGACCATTTATTGTTCGAGGTATGATTCTTGTAGCTTCCATGGTTTCTAGTTCCTTATTCTATACCAGTTATGCACATTATGTCATTTCTACTCAGTTTTTAATTGTGTTTTTCATAACCAAATAGATTGTATTTTGGTATGTCCCTTGATACTCTTCAAGGGGTTCAAGTTGAGGACAATAGGAGGTTCTAGGGTTGTTCTCTGGAGGTTAGTGGATATCATTTTTGGTGGGATATTTCTGTCCTAGAGATGTTAGTTTTTGACAAAATATTGGGAAGGGACTCATTGGTGTTATATCAAGCTAACATTTAATATTACTGACATCAGGTAACATTTACATCTCTTGATGGGAGCCCTTATGTCCTTCGTGGTGAGTGGGATACTCGAGCGAAATGTGCAGGGCCACTACACTAGTATTTGGGGAAAATCACAGTCCAAATGGAATACCATAAGTTTGATGATGGGGAGAAAGGACAACCTGTATTCCATTTTGTTGTGGACGAGTTTTAGGATGTGTTTCATGTGGGATTCTGGGGGTTACCGCCTGAGACAGATGTAGAGTTAACGATCGATTTGTTACCAAGATCAAAGAAAGTTTCAATTCCACCCTATTATATAGCTCTAGTAGAGCTCCCAGAATAGAAGGATGTTTTGGAGGAATTGGTGATTATGGGGTTCATATTTTCTAGTACATCACATTGGGGATATCCGATGTTGTTTTCTATGAAGGATAACAGATCACTGAGGGTATGTGTCAATTATAGGAATCTGAACTAGATGACAGTTAAGAACTTATACCCTCCTCCTAGAATTTATTTCCTATTTGATCATCTTAGAGGTTCCTTGGTGTTTTCTAAGATCTATTTTGTGATTGGGATACCATCAGTAGAGGCTGAGACCATCTAATAAACACTTGACAACTTTTTGAAGAATGTGTGGATAGTATGAATTTTTGGGGATGCTATGTTTTTTGACCAATTCACAAGCTGTGTTCATGGCCTTGATGAACTGTGTATTACACCCATATTTAGACCAGTTTGTATTTTTCTTCAATGATGACATCTTGGTGTACTCTAGAAGTCAGGATGTTAATTCCAAACATGTTGAAATCATCTAGAGAACACTATGAGTGCATATGCTTTACGCCAATCTATAAAAATGTAAATTTTGGATTGATGAGGTGAATGTTTTGGGGCACATCATATATAAGTCAGGTGTTTGGGTGTATCCAGAAAAGGTGCATCCTGTGGTGTCATAATATCATCCTTAGAACGTCTTTTGTATTCAGAGTTTTTTTGGGTTTGGTCAGATATTAAAGAATGTTTATTAGATATTTCTCTCATTTTGGAAGAATCACTCACAATCTTGTATAATAATGGAATTATGTTCAACTGGTCAGAGGACTGTGAGAATGTTTTTCAGGAGATGATGAATTGGTTGACTACAACACCAATTCTGATCATTCCTGAAACAGGTAAGAATATTACCATGTTTTGTGATATGTCTAGTGTTGGGATTGGGGCAGTTCTGATGTAGGAAGATCAGGTTGTAGCTTATGGGTCAAGAGATTTGAGGCCACATGAGATGAATTATCTTACTCTTGACATTGAGCTAGATGTTGTGGTTCATGCCTTGATGTTTTGGAGGCAGTACTTATGCAGAGAACCTTTCATGGTGTTGGAGGACCATTAATGTCTCAAATACCTATTCTCTCAGTGGGATTGGAATCTTATAATGTGATGGTGGGTATAATACCTATAGTGTTTTGATTTAGAGTTGGTGTACACACCAGGGAAAGAAAATATTGTCACTCATTCTATGATCAGAAAGACTCAGAATAAGATTGTCTTGGAATCTTGTTCAGAGTGGGTGATGATACCTATGTTTTTTGAAATGCATTTGGAGGTACTAGATGGGCACGAACAGATTACACTTTCATATGTAGCCATTGAATATGTACTTATGAGCCATTTTAAAGAGAGTTAGTTGGTGGATTTGGAGTGTTTTTTTATAAAGGAAAGCATGAAGGGTGGGGATCCACATTCTGGATGGGATTTCAGTGCCAACGGAGTTCATATGTTCATTTTCATGTTGTGGTGCCAGCAGATGTAAGGGAGGAGTTGATGTGTGAGTTCCATGTGTCAAAGTGGGTTGTGCATATAAGCTTTCCTAAGATGTATTGTCACCTTTGTAGGCCGTTTTGGGGGATGGGAATTAAGAAAGAAGTTGTACATTTTGTGGAACGATGCCTTTCCTGTCAATAAGGGAATGCTCAACATCAGCGTCTTGGTGGGTTGTTGTAGTCATTGAATATCCCAGAGCCAAAGTGTAATGAAGGTATGATGGACATCGTAGTGGGTATTTAGAGGACATACAAGAAGAATGATGAAAATTGGGTGTTGATAGATCGACTGTGCAAAGTGGAATATTTCTTGTCGATGCACGAGACCTATATATTCTACAAGTTGGGTGAATTGTATTTTCCCGAAATAGTATAGTTTAATAGTGTTGTGAGAACCACAGTTTTAGATCATGATCCAAATTTCACATCTCTCTTCTGAATGGGAATACATAAATCATTTGGTACTAATATATATTTTATTACAACTTACCAGCCACAGACTGATGGGAAGATAGAATGTATAATTCAGGTATTAGAAGACCTATTGAGAGCATGTGTTCTGGATTTTGGTGGTTCTTGGGAAACTCTCTTGTCTCTTGTTGAGTTTTTTTACTTTCACAAAATTCAGGTTACAATTCAGATCTGTACCTTTTGATGCACTTTAGGGAATACCGTGTAGATCTTTGTTGTTTTTGGTTAGAGGTTGCGGAGTCTGAGCTGTTAGGACTGAGTCTTGTGAAGGTGACATTAGAGAGGTTTTGTTTGATTAGAAATCATATGGAAACAACTCACAATAGGAAGAAGTCATATGAAGATCGGCATTGTAGACCTGTTGAGTTCATTGTTTGTGATTGTGTGTTTCTTTAGGTGTCACCAAGGTGGGGTCACCATCGAAATCTGAAGCAAGGCAGGTTGGCACCAATATATGTGGGGCCATTTGAGATTGTGGAGAGGTTAGGAACCATGGATAATAGATTTGATATTCCATATTGATATAGTGAGATTCATGATGTTTTCCATGTTTCAAAACTCCAACAGTATCATCTGGATTCATCCCATGTTATAAATACTGAGGATGTTGAGATTGAGGCTGATGCGTCCTTTGTGGAGCACCCGGTTCGTATTGTGGATCCTAGTGAAAATGTTTTGTAGGGAATGTTTTCAACCTTATTTCGTGTTCTATAAAAACATGGAAATGTTCAGAACCAATCTTGGGAGAGATAATCAGATATGGGGGCTCAGTGGCCCAATCTCTTTTTTTGGGAACTCAATGATGTTCAAGAAGAGAAGCTCAGGGATACTTCATTATATGGTGGGGAGGTTGTAAGATACACTATTTCTCAATTAGGTAAGTTCTTATTTATGTTTCTGTTAATGTTCTCTTTTGTGGTTAATTATGTGTTTTCCCAAGTCCTAACGAAGAATCAGGGGCGTTCCGAGGGTTCAGACATGATAAAGGGAAAAGGGGGTGTTTTGTGCAATCCACATTGTTTGTCTGTGGTTTGTAAAACTGTGTGAGGGATGATAGTGCATGTAGTGGAAATCTACATAGTTTTCGCATGGTCTGGGAAACCATGAGATAGTAGGGGTGTGCAGGCAATATCCTCCACACTGTTTGCGCACAGTTTGGAAAACCGTGTGGGTAAACCATGCGGCCAGAAACATCTAAAAATTTACAAAAATTCCATTATGGTATTTCTTATTCCAACAGTTGATTTATCCCCCTTCTTCCTCCTTCAACCTTAGTGATGATCCAAGATTCCAATATCTTCCAAGAGGTCTATCTCTTTTATTCCTATGTATTTTGAAGGGCTGTTGGTTGCAGATTGAAGTTTTGAGTATGGCTAATCTCCCTCTTTCATTTCATTTAGGTTTTTGGGGTTCTATTTCTTATCCATCTCCATCCAAATATATCAAATCTATTTTTTTGTGAGAAATATGGTAAATCTAATATAGTTGGTTGAATTGAGACCTAAGGCTTTAATTGAGAGGGTGTTCTCCAATAGATTCAAGTTAGGTGGTGTACAAGTAAAATATATTGGTTCCTATCTAGATTTGTCCATGTTTGGGCTTCATTCCTTCCCTATTTTGGAGAGTTCATAGTGTATTTGACACGATGTGATGTATCAAGTGTCTATATGGTTAATTAAACCCATATTGATCCCCATGTGATGCGAGGTGGATGACCAGAACAAATTAGGGCTACCCGAGGGGTGCACTGATATTCCCCAGATATAGAGTTTAGCTTAGTAAGTGTAAGGACATTGTGCAGAACATAGTGACCATTTTGAATATTTTAATATGCTTGGAGGATGTTTAATTTGTGTTTAGTAATAAACTTAGGTTGGGTAATGGTCTGAGAGGTTGTTTGGTTGGCATGATAATGGTTTAAAGGGATTAATGGGAAAATTATAAGGGACTAGCTTTGTACTAGAAAATGATTAGTGAGATATGAATGGGAAGTGAGAATGTATCTTAAGGGTTAAGTAATATAAATTATGAATGTGTTATTGGATTGAGGCTAAATGTTAAATTCCCATTTATTGACATTGTTGTCATATTGTAAATGTTATTGCCTATATTTGTGGTGATAGGGTTAATTGGGGTGAATGATAAATATGAATGTTCACATGGCTATGTTGAGTGGGGGTATTGACTTGAGGTTCTACATCAATGGGTTGAGTATGTCCAATGTTTTTAGATTCTACCCTAAATGCATGAGTTAGGTAAGGGGATGATGTCTGATTTTCCTAATGTTTTCATTCCACCCGGACTGTGGCTTTGAGGTGAGGATTATGTGACTGTCATAATGTGATGCCTAGTGAGATAGAGATCGATTTTATTTACCAAATTATTGAGAGTATTGAATGTACCTAATTCATTGAAAATATGAAAATGTTAGATTAAATCACCAAATGCCTAAGTTGTGAGGCCGAACATAATGGTGATAGTTTAAGGAACATAGTCTTAGATGGTCTATTCAACAGTTTAACATTAATTTTCCATTATTTATTACATTCATGCACTATGTATCTTTGCTGGGTATTTTTTAGACACCATTGGTGGTGGCCTACTGAGTTATACTCCCACCTAGCTCAGACCACCATTGTGTACCTAAACATATTTCATGCTTGTAGGTTAGGGAAAGGGAAATGGCTCTATTCTAGGATGTTGAGTTGGAAATGGGTCATGTATGGGCAAGGTTCCAGACTTGTATTCTAGACTATTTGGTTTATTCCACTATTTTTCATTCTTTTGGGGTTTCTTTCACATGACATTGTAGAATGACATGATATATTTACTATTTCATATGGTTGTACCCTATTTTGGAAATTGGTTATTTATTAATGTTATTGATTATTACATATCATATACATTATTTAAATTATTATCTCCTGTGGATACTCTAGTAATGAGGGAATGGTCTACCCACTTGAATTATTAGACCCGCACTACTAGTCGGAAACCTCTGGCATATAGGAAGACACATTTGAGGTCATGTAACCACTTGACACAAGGAACCAATTTAGTGGCTCCTAGGTTGGGGATGTTTTAAGTGCAATCATAACATGCCAAGTGTTTGAATCTTCTACTATTGGCACATGTGGGAAGATTATTTTAGTTATTCACATGTTTTTTCCCTTGGTTTAATTTGATGCAATAATGGGAATAGATTGGCTCTTGTTATATAGAGAATATATCAACTATTTGGTAAAGGAAATATTTTTTTCATATTCTGCACCATCCCATGCTCTTATAAAAATGCAATGAAGTTCATAAATCACCTTTGAAAATCCTTCAACAGTGTGGGTGTTGATTCCATATGAAGATGAATACCTCCCTCAAATGGATGAGTCAAAGGAAAGTGTCAACATAGCAGAAATGTTCATCCTGAAGTAAAACAATGATGTATTTACTGAAGAGTTACCCGAACAACCACTAGATCATGAAGTAGAGTTCTCTATCGAACAAAAACCCAGAGTTACTCGTATATCAAGGTGTATTTATAGGATGGCTCCTATAGAACTAGTTGAGTTAAATATATAGTTGAAAGATAATTTGAACATTGGGTTCCTACACCCTAGTACATCACCTTGGGGTGCACCAATGCTCTTTCTGAAGAAGTAGAATGGGTCAATATTGTTGTGTATCGATTATTGGAAACTCAACAAGAACACTGTAAAGAATAAGTATCCACTCCAAAAGATTTATGACTTGTTCGATCAGCTATGAGGATCTCAATACTACACAAAGGTGGATTTTCATTTTGGATATCATCAGCTAATGGCGAAGATGGAAGATATTGATAAGACTACCTTCCGTAAAAGGTAAGAACAATATCAGTTTCTAGTGATGCCCAAAGAACATCCTAATTTCCCAAAAACCTTCATCAATTTGATGACTAGAGACTTTAGACAATATCTCGACAATTTTTTGGCAGTTTTCATCAATGATATTGTCATCTACTCCAATAGAAAGGAGGAATGTAAAGAATATATTGGACATGTGTTGCCGATATTGAGAAAGGAAAATAAGAATGCCATGTTTAGAATTTTTGTAATTTGGATGAAGAAAGTCATGATCTTTGGACATGTTATCAAAAGTGAGGGAATTTATCTAGACCCTTAAAAAACAAAGGTTATTGAGGAATATCCTAGAATCCCAAGTTTCATATTAATCTATAGTTTTCATAGAGTTTTGGGGTATTAGAGAGCTTTTTAGAATAATTACCCATGATTATCTAGACCAATAACTACATTAACAATGAAAGAGGTAAAGTATGTCTGGAAAGAATAATGTGACAGAAGATTCAAAGATCATATGATAAGGATGATCCCTACACCTATACTAACATTACTAAAGAATGAAGAAAGTATTTTGATATACAGTTATGCTTCAAATAATGTATTGGGTTGTGTGCTCATGAAAAATGGTAATGTGATAGACTACACCCCATGACAGTTGAAGATCTATGAGTAGCACTACCCGATGCATGAATTAGAGCTACCAGATGTGAATTTTTCCTTGAAAATATAGTGGCACTACCTATATAGTAAGAAGTAAAAAATATACACCAATCACAAGAGCGTAAAGAATATATTTTCACAAAAGGATCTAAACAAGTGTCAAATGAGATGGTTAGAGATAATAAAAGATTACAATTAAACTATTCACTATTATCCTGGCATAGTGAACAAACTATCTGATGCTCTATGCAGAAAAGAACCTCCTACAATATCCATGTTGCGGATTGAGAAATCACATATATTCATGGAAATGAAAAGAAGTTATTTTGAAACCATAGTAGCAAGGAATACATCCTACCCAAAAAAATGATTTCCTAAACATCTATCTAAGAGAAGATTATTGAATCATAAATGGATTATTGGAAGCTACAAAAGAGGAAGAATACCATAAAAGAAGGGGATTCTTCTAGAATTCCATATCGAAGATGGTGGTGTGATTTTTTTTGGAACGTGGATTTTTGTACCTTCATCACCTTCGATAAAAAAGGATATATTTGATAATGCACATTTCACACCTTTCTATATCCATACTGGTACCACTAATATGTATTGTGGTCTCCAAGAACCCTTCTACTGGGACATCATTAAGATGAATATTGCTGAACATATCTCATAATTCTTGATATGTTTGAATGTTAACGAAATGTGAAAAAGGATTATATGGTTGATGAAACCATTTCTTATACACATGTGGAAATGGGAGAATGTCACTATGGATATTTTCAAGGGTCTCCAAATGATGTCCATGGAAAATCATGTGATATACGTTGTGGTTGAATGACTCAAAACGACATCCCAATTTATCACTATTTGGGAAGTTCTCTTTCTTCAAAAACTGTTAAAGATATGTTTTAATGAAGTGGTGATACTATATAGGGTTACACTCCATATTATCTATGATCCTGATATGACGCTCACATATAAATTCAAGAAGAGTTTGCAACATGATTTGAGTAATGAAATAAATTTTAGAATGACCTTTAACCCCCAAACTGATGGCCAATCTGAAAGGAATATTCAGACGCTCGAAGATATTCTAAGAGACTTCTCTTTAGAAATAAATGGTCGATATGATCAGAATCTCCCATTAGTTGCATTATCATACAACGATAGCTTCCACTCGAGTATTTAGAAGTGTCCATATGATGATCAATATGGAAATCGATGTAGAACTCTAACCTGTTTAGATGAATTAAGGGAAATAAAGAAACATGGACCTGATATTGTGAAAGAGGTGATATAGAAGTTTCAAGACATCTAGAAACATATCAATGCTTCTCAGAGTTAGAAAAAGAGTTATGATGACAACCGTGGAAGGGACGTGGAGTTCAACGTTGGAGATAAATTCACCCTTTGAATATCACCATGGAAGAGAGTCATGTGGGTAGGAAAGAATGGGAAGCAAAGCCCAAGGTACAATGAACCCTTTGAGATCCATGACCGCATAAGAGTCATCAACTACCATCTTGTACTTCCACAAAATATGGTTGATGTTGATTATGTGTTTCACATATCACTTTTGAGTAAGTACATACAAGATCCCTCACATGTGCTGAACTCAGAGGTGGTACAACTGGAAGATGATATCTCTTATGAGTAGTAGACAATAATGATGCTGGACTGGAGAGATAAGGGTCTATGAAACAATAAAACTAGGTTTATCAAAGTGTTGTGGAGGAACTATAAGAATTATGAAGCATCTTGGGAACTTCATGATGAAATGACGGAGAAGTACCCTCAATTGTTTATGTAAAATGAAATTTTGAGGGGGTAATTTAAAAGTAGGCGAAGTATGTAATACCCCACAGTTTTATCAATTCAATTTCTTCAATCTTATTGTAATGTCATAATCATAAAAAATCACATTCAGAATCACGATGCCACATCATGCTTAAGTGAACTATTATGTGACTGTTAAATATAAATATTCCATTTTTTTCATTTGAATTTAGAAAATCATACAAACACAATTTCTATTAGTTAGATATTTGGAGTCTAATAGGGAAAACCTAATTTCTGGTGAATAGTAACATACTCATATGAATATTAACCTAACCATATAAATAGTCATGTAACCCTTATGAATAATGAATCGTCCAAATGAAAAGTTACCTTAACCATGAATGCATAAATAAAAATTAGGAATTTTAAAAATTGTAGTATGACCATTGTAAATGTGTTGGTATTTTTTATGGTCACAAATAATTAATTATAAATAATTAATTAATTTAAAAGAATTACTTTTCTATAAAATGTGTTCATAAATTGAATTTTTTTTGTCTTCTGGTTTTATGATAATTTTGTAACACCTTTTTGTAATTTACGAATGCATTATAAAATCAGTTTAAATTTCAAAATCATTATTTCTCAAGTAAATCATGATTTTAATTTCGAATTAAAGTGTTCATATTCATAGAATTATTTTTAAAAAATAGAGTTTTTTTGTATTCTAAACATTAAATATGGTTATTTTTTGGGATTTATCTACAATACATTAATTTTTGTTGAATAGTGAAATTCGATAATTTACAAAATATCCTAAATAAAAGAATTTATACATCATTCATGAGTCATGTCTGATGTAAATAAACATTGGTTAGAACTCACATCCACTTATTACTATTTCTAGTCATATGAATCCTCACTATTTCTTATATTGTGGAGAAATAATAAATTAATGAAAATAATATTGGGCAAACCCTTGTCCCCTCCATTATAAATACCACCCCTCACACCCTCATTTATTCACACCTCTAAAGCTTAATTCCTTAACTAAATTATTACAATATCTCCCACAAAGACTCATTCCCACGTACATCAGCCATTTTCTCCTCAAAATACTAAATCCTCTCCCCTAAAGAGGCTCTCAATGGATAGAAACTCAATAGGTAAATTCCTCTTTCTGATTATTTTATTTTCTTTCATGTTCCCTTCTTTTCTTTTTTCATTCCCCTCCTACATTCACACAAATTATATGATTACTATAAAAACCTAAAATTACTTTATTTATATTATTCCAATGGGATAGTTCATCATAATCTCACCTTCCCTCTCAGGTTATAATATAAACGAGAACACCATTTGAGATGTGCAAATTCATCATATTCAAGGATGATAAGTTTTAAATTTGAATTACCATAATAGAGAATGGTCATGAAAACATTTTAATGGTTTAAACATATCATAATATATTTATTTTATCTCATATGATGTTCTAGAATACTTATACACTAATTATATAAAATAATTATACAAAACAGGTTCATTGTGGGGAAAACAGCAAAATTAATCCAAGCATTTATCATTAAAATTTTATCAAATGATTCATCCATATATTATATTAGAAAATTCCATTATAATATCATTTATATGTTAGTAATGTCATTAATAATATATATTAACAATTCTATATGTTTAATCTCATTTTAAACAAACATCCATTCATGAATACAAGTTAACTGTTCATAAAATCTAAGATAATTAACAATATCAAACATTTAATTTAGGTGCTATAACTCTTAAAAAGGTCCATAATAGAACATAATTAAAGAATAATGAATATAATTCATGTATTAAAGGATATTTAATTGTTATTTAATGAATTTAATTTCATTATATAAGGCATTAATGTGAAGAATGTGTTTGGACACAAGGTAAGAGGAAATTATCAAACCGAACTCTCTTTATTTCCTTTTTCCTTCATCAACCCATTTTTCTTATGGGTATTCCATAAAAATAATTTATTCATCATTATATTACATTTTCTGGGATATAAGTCTACTATAATTGATTTTATGAAAAATACTATGTTTTATAGAAGAACTCTTCTTACAAAAACACACCCTTTTTACTTCTCGAAGATTGTGTCACTCTTCACTCAAGGTTAATAGTGATATATCATGAATGATATTCCCTATTTATTAGGGGAACCAAATTTTTATGAATTTATGATTTATGATGTGAAACCCATTTCATCCCATGGGTTGTTTATATTACAAATTAGAATATTGTCTTTATGGAATGCAAGATAATGTAAATGTTATTAGTTGACAAGTGACCCTAGAATTATATAGTACAATATAAATGCTTTTATGGGATGGGTGAATCAAGAATTATAATGAACTACAATTAATTGGGAAATGTTAATAATATCATGATTTAAATTGAAATCATATGTGAACACAATGCTAATTTTTCACAACTATGTGTTGTAGTAACCCACTAGGACCTGATGTTTCATTTTTATGCATTTCCACATTCTATGAAGTTATATAAATGATGTTATGATTATGATCACACCAAGTGAAATTTTTTCATGTTCTTATTTATCCTCTTACGTGGCATTTATCTCACACCTTTGTAATGTACATCTGTAGGTGACTACATGTACTAAGGAGTACACAGGGGCTGACAAGATACTAGAGATGAAATAATTAAATAAATTTTTATGATTTATGTTTCAAATGTTATGTATGGTCCTAATTTTCCCAAGGCACTAAACCTTTGGATCATAATTGAGTAATTTTTTTTATGTTGTTTAACATTAAAATGATATAAAAGTAATGTAAGAAATCTAGGGTTGCTATATTGTTATTGTTGAATTTCTCTGAAAACCCTTATCTTGGCGAATTGGTCTATATAATACTTATGAGTATTGTAGTTGAAAATTTTTACCACAAGATGAGTGTTGATATGAATATTATTTTATAATTTAATTCACGATTTTCTTAATATTTCATTTGAATTTATTATCCTAAAAACCCACTTTTAAAGAAATGATGAATCTTCTACTTCCCTTAAGGTAAATAAAAATCTATTCAAAACTATAAATGTTTCAAATATCAATATTTTTTCATAGAATTGACTTCAATCCCTTAAGTAAATAATATACCTTATCTTTTGTTTTCATGAAAACGTTAGAGGCATATCATGAAATCCTTGTGCTGTTTTCCTTGTGTTCCCCAATAGACCTATATTCCTTTTACCATAGCCCGATTAACACACTCTCTATTATAATAATGAGTGTTAGATGAAAATATTTATTGAAAACTAATATATCAAATCATTCAAATTCCATCAAATCAATTACTTATTTGGGATTCATGTTCTTTATTAGTGTCAACTACTGATCTGCTTCCCCATCTAGAAGATAGACAATTGAAATAACAATATATTATTCTGATGATTGTAATATAGATAAAAGACATTAATCAGAGTTAATACATTGTTCCATGAAAATTTTATAAGAATATATATAATGATATGACTCCTTTTTCATATAAAGGACACAACCAGAACATTAAATTTATAATGATAAGTAAGTCATTCAACATGATTTATGTTGTTATTCATAACATTAATTAAGTAATCTAGTGCTTCCATTATGTTCTTAATTACCTCTAACATATGGTTAGAAATATCTTAGGGAAATAATAAAATTTAATAACTTGTTGGTTGTTTGAATGGTAACTCCTATTTCCCACCATAAACTAAAATAAAAAAATTGATTCAAATACATAAAATGATAATCAAATTAAAGGGAAACTATTAAATTATAAGAAATAATTTATAAATAAATTGCATATCCTAACATATGAGTCTATATTATTTAATATAGTTTGTCAATGGTAATGATTCCTATTAGTTTTTTTAGCCTAAAAATATTCTCATGTCCTTCATAATGGTGGATTAAGAGTTCGTTAATTTTCCAAAGTATATCCCCGAAGTGTGTCAAACCAGTTATGTACCAAGGTCTCATTATTGCGCACTATGTGATGATCGATTTAATATCCAATGGACCTTATGGAAACTATTATCGAGAAAAATAAACATATAGTATCCATAAAAGGATGTAATTCCTTTGAAACCACTAGCTATATACTTTGTTAAAATTCATGGATATTCTCATATACATATAATTGTCACTACGATTCTCACTAATGGATTATAGTCATAATCCCAAAAAATAACAGGACCTATATATTATAAAAAAATAGAATCCTAAGACTTTAAAATTAATATTCTATGATTTTTTATATAAATATCTCATAAACACAACCTAGAGATCATGATCCCTAATGTATTTGGATAAGTAAGATCCCAATAAATCAAAAAGAATTAAAAAATAATTATTTAATTATCCTCAATGTGATCATAAATTATTTTGATCTCCTAAAATGACAAAGGATAACCTAGGGAATACATAAGAGAAATGGGTGAGATATAAATCCTAGTAAGGGGATAAATAAGGAAATTTGGTATAACATGTGATCTGGAAGGAATTACATGATATAATAAAATACAAAGATCACAATTAAACATATACCAGCAGAACAAAATGAAACAATTAGTCATAATATCTTCCTAAGATAAGAAAATATTAGCAACATAAAAAATGAAATAATCATAAGTCAATGCTAAACTCAAAGACAACATCACATTGAAGAAAAATCCCCATAAAGGATTAGGTTTATTCCATAATCCCATACATAACTTCTCTTTAGATACAAGCATTACCCAATGCATTGATGTAGTATCCAGGAACACCCCTCATAATAATTATATTATTATGTGTTCCAAAAAAGGAAATAAATCATAAGGAATAGACCCAAAAAGCAAATGTTGAAAAAAATGGTTACCATACTCTATCCTCATAACATAATCAAAGGGGGTTTAATAAATCATTCAAAGAGTGGAATGAATTATATTATATCAATTTTAACAACTGAGTACAAGAGAATTGGTTTCAAAATATAGATTTCATTTTTAAATAAATAATTTATATTTGAATAATATAATAAGATTAGGGGACATAAAAAACCCCTTACTTTCGTATTATATTTAAGAAATAATTTTGGAAAAGAACTTATGGAATGTATTACCCCATCAGAAAAAGGGAGAATAATCTTGAAATATATATAATATATATAGATACATAATCTATATCAAATTCATAATGTAAAATTGATATATAAATGTGTATTATAGAAAAGGACGCAACCTATAGAAAAAGTGTGGTTTGGAGACATCCCTCCCATAATGATTTAGAATCATTCTTCACTTGAACATAACATCAAGTGTAATAAAATAAGATTAATTAATTAATTAATTGAAAATATTATATATATATATATATATATTATTTAATAAAATTATGTTATGTTCATCAATAAAAATTTCAATGAAATACAATTTTTAATTCTATTGTTTAGAGAGTGTTTGTTTCAGGGTTCCTGTATCAGATCACTTGTGGATAATATTTGAAGTTCTTTTAAAATGGGAAAAAAATAAGTTGAATGAACATGTGATTGTATTCTTTTCTAATTTAAAATGGTAAACAAAATTAATTTTTTATGACATGTGAATGATCGATTTAGTAAAATAATAAATTTTATAGCGTTAGTTGATTTAGGAAATTTTAATGACCGTCATGAACTAGTTTCATTTTATTTCATATAAGTGTTATATAATCCTTCCAGAAACGTAAAAATATAAAATGTACATATATCGTTCATTTTTAGTCTTTATAAGAGAATTTTAAATTTCCATAAAGGTGGTAATTGAAAAATAAATTTCATCATTGATGGATGTGGTGAACGAACATGGTTTGTGAAACAATTTTGTTTTTAGAATAAATGGGGAAGAATAGAGGATTGATGGAACATATTCTATTTTCACTCAAACATTATATATATATATATATGTGTGTGTGTGTGTGTGTTATTAAAGAGTTATTATTCAATGTTTTATGGATTTTTTTGTAGGGTGAGGAGGAATAAAATTTAAAGGAATCAACTAAGGAATTTACCTTCTCCTTCGAATGTCTCCTATTCTGATTAAACATAAAGAAAATTGTACTAGAATTTACATGATATCAGAAGCAATATGATTTATAGAAGATAAATAAAGAGTGAACTGGGAAAAAATTTACATACTATAATTGATATAATTTATGAGGATAAAGGGGGGTATTTATAAGGGGGGAGAGGGGATTTTTTGAATATTATATTAATGAGTTTGTTATTATGGATTAAGAATAATAATATTATTAATTTTCTGAAGATATATAGTAAATGATTAATAAGTGTTATAACATATGGGTTCTTACATTATCCATGTCTCAAAAATACTTGTTATATACTTATAATATTAAATACAATATTTCACTATTCTGCAAAAATTTCAACATTTTTTGAAATATATCAAAAAATAAATATAACTGTTTTCGGTGTGTAGATTCCAAAAATTTAAAAATGTTTATGAATATAATTTCATAAATTTTATATATTTTATTTCTAAATAAAATTTAAATTTATTTAGAAGACACTAATTTTAATATTATGATCATTTTTTGGTCCGTTTGAAAAATTACATATGGCCTCATAAAATCCTCTCATCATGTTAATATTAATTACCATTAATTAATAAATATATTTCACAAAAATAATCATTCTTTTAAATAAATATAATTATTATGAATGCCCAATTAAACCAATGATGTTTTTAAAAATAAAAACACATTATTTTTAATATTTAAAACATTTATTTACTAGTAATATTTTATAAATATATAATAATTTCATTTTATAAGATACCTAAATATTATAATACATTTAAATTGATGATATTAATATTTTAACTATAATGTTACTATACTTAATGACTAGATTACATTACCAAAAATAAAAATTTTAGTGGTCAAAGGGGGCCATTAATTTTTTTAAAACCTCATACATCATACATTATTCATTCAATTCTATTTTATCTCAATGTTATATATTTTTGTTTTCAAAATGTATATTTCTTTAATATTATTATACTTCATTTCTACTTTTTTTTGTGTGCGGTTACTTTGGTTGATTGAAAAGATCAAAATTTTTACATTTTTGTTATATTATTTTCTATGTTTTATCCCATAGTAATATTTTCACATTTTATGCATATTTTTCTCTCTAAATATTATGTTCAAATTAATATAATAAATTTTATATGGGTTTATCATGTGGTGCATGTGATTTATAAAATATTATACGACACAATTACATATCAAAAATAGAAATTCCACTCATAAAATTATTGGTCATTACAGTGAAGGTATTTCATTAAATGATAATACCTTTAGAAGAAAAATAATTAATTGGATTTAATAAATGAAATGGTTATTTTAATGAAAATTAATATTCTTTTTATTATATATTTTCTTTTAATATCTAAGATTACATGTTCTAGAATTTAAATTTGATAAAATAAAATTCATTTTTGAATTCATCAAATCAAAATTTACTTATTAAAAATTATCAATTTTTATTCTTTGTAAAATGTTGTTTTTTAGTTAAAATGTTTAGGTTTTAAAAATAATATAAATTTTAGGATTATATCATTATTTAATAATATCCTAAATTTTTTCAAAAAAATTCAATGAAATTTAAAAAGTATTTTAGTAATAAAAGTGTAAAATTTAAAATATTATTTGAATTTATAAATACTATGTAAAAAATTATTAGAACCTGTTGTGCCCAAGTGATTGCATTTGTTGTCAATAACATGTCACTATGTGTCAACTGATGACGTAGAGCTTGAAGACTAATGGTTGGAGATGAATCATTACATCAGACGATTGTTGAGATGATCTTTAAGTTTAAAGAACTTGTATCAAGATGATACAAAGTCACAACATGATTAGAAGACCATGCATTGTAGTGAAAATGCATGAGGAGTTAAGATAATCCATTCACATGTTCTACGTGGATGAAGTGAGCTGAAGAAGTCCAAGCATTATCACTTAGTGCATGTGAATTGAAGAAGTTCCAATTGATCTCTGATTAGATCAATGAAGAACATTGAAGCTCATTGGAGATTTTCTGTTATTCAGGAGCTCAGTTGATGAAGAACCTTCAAGAATTTCCATTCCTAAGTGATAAATAAATGTTGAGGATGAATGGAGGAATTCTTAAGAAGAAGTAGAAGAAATGAAGAAGGGAGAAGTGGCTTGGAATTTGGCATTTTAAATATGGGATAATTTGTTTTTTTTACAAAGTGTTTATACATTACTTAGCCAAAAAATTGGCCAGCCAAGGACACCGTGAGGGTTCAACCCTAAGGCACATGTGGGCCAAAGGCGCCACGCCCAAGGGGGAACCCGTGGGGCCAAACCAAGGCGGCAGAAGCCACACAGGGGAGTCAAGCCTGCACAGCATGGGCGCCAGGATGCGCGCCCGAGGATGCATAGTGGGCGCCAGTGGCGCGCCCGAGTGGCAGGGGTGGGCGCAAGAGCGTGCCCGCAAGAAGAACTCAGTGCGGGGCGGCACCGAGAGGGTTGGAAGTTCAATCGAGGGGTTGCGGCATGAGCTGGGTGATAAACCGCGGAAATTCAGCGAGGCGATTCGATGTGGGACGAAAAATTTCGCCGCGGATCAGATCTGAGCCGTCCGTCTCATCGCACGCTCGATCTCCGCTGCTCATCGCATCTCGCCGCTCGAGATCTTATCCCGGTCGTCTGATATCTTTCAATCGCCCGATCCAACGGCCGGCGAGTCATCCACTACCTCAAGCCCGTTCGAAGCCACCCACGAGCCTCCGACGAACCAGGCGCCATCCGAGGGATGATTTCGAGATTCCGGCCACCTCCGACGAAGATGAAGACTCCATTCGGCTCGTCTGGCCACACCAAACATGTCCATGCATTAAAATGACTCTGCATGTAACAAATGAGAGAATTCGAGGTTGGCCGAAGCAACCGGAGGTGCGAGGCCATGATGGTTTATGTTTTGTATAGATTATCCTAAACAGAATTCCATGCATGCGTTCTAAGTCGCATGCATGTGAAGGAAACCGAAGAAGAAGGAAACCCGCGTTGGACAGAGAGTAAAAAACGAGATACGCGGATGATTTTTAACGCGTTTGAAGTTTTCAAAACACCGATGATTTCGAGCATTCGAGTATTGGATCCCGTGGACTCCATTCGCACTACTCGCCTATAAAAGGAGCACCCGAGGCGCTTGAAAGGCTGCTGCTGATTCTTTGAGAACTCGAGAGTCCCGCAAATCCATCCGAGCTACGCGAAGTACCTCTGCGCATCCTCTTGCGCGACTGAGAATCCCGGAGCCACCCGAGGCCCTGAAGAAGTCCCATGCGCGCTACCTCTTGCGCGACAAGAAGAAGAGCTCGGGCAGTGTACTTGCGCGCCCCTCGCTTGGGTACACCCTGCGTGCCCACGGGTGTCACGCCTTGCGCGACAGAGGCCGTCCGCACACCTTGTGCGGCTATTGAAGAAGTGAGGCCGCACCCCTTTGCGCGCCTCTTTTGGTGTTTAAGTTTGGGTGAAACATTTACCACACTTGGGAGTGTGTGTGCAAGGAGGAAGACCCGAGGCTTAGCCTTGTGTGTGCACAAGTGAAGAAGACCAACTTTGAGAAGAAGAGGAGTACACACTTAAGTGTGTGAATGCAAAAGAACTGATCATTCTAAGTGATTTGTTTTTTTGGTGAGCAAGACCAACGAGATCTTTTGAAGACTGTTGAAGCTACTTGAAGTTTTGAACAACACCTTTGAAGAAGTGAAGTGGAGCCATGATGAAGATGATTCTGTGGAGTTGGGGGGTTTAACCAACTTGTAATTGGGGGGTATAACCAATTACTGTGTAAACATCTTTTGGAATAGTGAAGAATCCGTGTTGGGGGGTGTAACCAACACGACAAGGAGTAGGTCTTTGTACCGAACCTTGTAAATCTCTGTGTTCTGTGCTTTCATTATCACTGCACCCCTAAAAGAGTAGATCTAGGACTTAACCAGCTGCAGAGGTTGAATTGATAATTCAAAGGGAACAATTCTTAAAAAGAAAAAGTTATCAATGATTCACCCCTCCCCTCTCAGTGATCACAACCGATCCAGGCATTTCATGTGGTATCAAAGGGAGGTTGCGTCTATTAGGATCTACTTCTGAGAAAATGGACAATCTAAATTCTGTTAATAGTAGGGGTGTCCCTACATTCGATGGAAAGAATTATCACAGCTGGAAAAATCGGATGTTGCCCTACCTTCTATCACTCAGCCTTGATGTTAGAAATGCAGTCTTATTTGGATTCCCTCCTCTTGCTAATGAAGATGCTATGACACTGGATGAGAAAAGAAATATGGAATTTTATGGTAAAGCTCAAAATGCCATTCTTATGTCACTCTCAGAAAAGGTATACACAAAAGTCATGGGACTCAAGAATGCTAATGAAATTTGGGACAAATTGGAAAGTAGTTATGAAGGCAACATGAAAGTCAAGGAAGCCAAATTAAAAATTTGGAGAAGCAAGTTTGAAGATGTCAAGATGGGAGAAGAATAAAATATTGATGATTATTTCACAAGAGTCAATGAAATTGTTAGTAACATTCGGGGCTTTGGAGAAAAGTTGGAGGACTCCACTGTTGTTAAAAAACTAATGAGAAATTTTCCTGACAGGTTTGACCCCAAAGTCTCAACATTAGAATACAGAGATGATCTCTCTCTTGATGAACTACACAACATTCTCATTGCATATGAAATGAGGAAGATCCTAGTATTCAAGAAGAAGATCAAGGATGAGATGGCTTTTGAGGCCATGAGACAACTCAAGATAAAAGATGACGAAGTCCTAGAATCAAGTTATTCTGACAATGAAGAAAAGGATGAAGATATCAACATGATTATTTCTCTTTTTTCTAAAAGGTTTGGAAAAAATAAATTCAGGGGAAAAGGTAAATCATCATCGAGATGTTTCAATTGCAATAACATCGAACACTTTGCTGTTAACTGTCCTAAGAAAAGATCTAGTTCTCCAGATACTGAAGATGATAAGTCACAAAAGAAGAAATGGAGTAGATAACCAAGAGAAGGAAACAGATCTGGTGCAAGAAAGAAAAGGATCGTTCCTGGTGAAAGAAGAAGCTATGTAAGCAAAGAGGAAGAATCAGACTTCACTTCAGCCAGTTAATCAGAAGAAGAAACGAATTTTATGGCTCATGTGGAAAAAGGGTTTGACACCTGCAGCAGTGAAGATGATGAAAGTGAACGAACAGAGCTCGAACACATATTGAAAGATGAACTAGTGGCTTGCCTTGAACATAACACTGAACTCAAGAAAGAGAAGAGATTGTTACAAAAGGAAACCAAAAGGATGACTAAGGAGTTGGAAGAATGTATGAAGAAAGAGACAATGTACATTGATGAAATCAAGAGACACAAACTGAAGGTAGCCGAGCTGGACAAGATAGAAAAAGATCTTGAGGAGAAACTTCTCCTCAATGAAGAAGAGCAATCAGTGACACATTCCAAGTGGATTGAAGCACAGAATAGCTTGAAAAAGATGAGAGAAGACCTCAACAAGGCTGTTGAGGTCAAGGCAGAATCATCTTATGCTGGTGCTCAGAGGAAGGTCAATTTACCACTAAGTAAATCCCTAAATACATCTGTTATTTCTAATAATGCAGGTTCAAATATAAAATTGAGACAAACATGGCATGAACAAACCTGTGTAAAGTCATCTTCAATAGAAGAAAGGAAATCCTCAGGAAGGACTACTCAAATCTTGGACATAAAATTACAACATGACTCTTATCAACAAAGAAGGTCAAGGATCAGAGGCTACTGCTGGTGTTGTGGTGTGTTTGGACATAAGGCCTATGCATGCTGGTATAACATGTCTCTTCCAAGCATGAGGCATGAGTCAAGGGGGAGACATCCTGAAACCCAGAGTGTTTTGCAGAAAGCATCAAAACCTCCAATTCAGAACACATTTGACTGCCTGAGTGAAGCTTGTGGAAGATGTGACCAACAAGGTCCTAGAGCTGATAAATGTATGACAACTCTTCCTAAACAAAAAGTCAAAGACATGAAAGGGAAAGGCATTCAAGAAACCAATGATGAAATCACATGCTTTGCTGAAGTGGCTCTAAAAGCCATCAGTAAAACCAAGTCAAGGATTCTTGATAGTGGATGCTCATCCCACATGACTGGTGATACAAAAATTCTAAGCAACATTGAATGTCATGAGGGTGGAACTGTGGTGTTTGGAAATGATCGTTCTCTGAAAATCAAGGGAGTTGGAAAGGCTATGATTGAAACAACAAATCTAAAATCCAATGATGTGTTGTTTGATGAAGGATTAAAGCACAACCTACTGAGTGTAAGCCAATTATGTGATGATGGACATGAGGTGTTGTTCCAGAAGGATTCATGCATCATCAAGAGCTGAAAGGATGGAAAAACCATCACTCAAGGAAGAAGAACCACTCGAAACCTATTTCAAATTGGTGAGTCCATCAATTCTTGTTATCTTAGTTCTAAATATGAAAAAAATCTTTGGCACAGAAGACTTGGCCATCTAGGTCAAAGAAGTATGAGTAAAATTCTGAAGTACAATATTGTACGAGATCTACCCAAATTAAAGAGAGAAAGAGATGAAATTTGTGACACATGTCAGAAGGGAAAACTGACCCATAGTTCACACAAAGGAGTAGATATCATGTCTACTGGGCCTCTTGAACTCATTCACACAGACATATGAGGACCGATGAGACAAAAGTCTACAAGAGGAGATCTCTATTTTATAACCTTCATTGATGATTACACTCGGATGACGAACGTCATGTTCATGAAACACAAGTCAGAAGCAATCATGATGTTCAAAAACTTCAGGAGGTAGGCTGAGAAAGAACTTGGAATCTGTATCAAGAAAGTAAGGTCAGATAATGGAAAAGAATACACTTGTGATAATTTTGAAATCTATTTGGTCAAGCATGGAATCAAGCATCAATACAGTACACCATATACTCCAAAACAAAATGGAGTGGCTGAAAGGAAGAATCGAAGCATAATTGAAATGGGGAGGACTATGTTGGCTGAGCACAATATCTCTATGTTTTTCTGGAGAGAAGCAATATGCACAGCTATACACATAAAAAATAGATGTCTCCTAAGACCAGAAACACAAATGACATCCTATGAAATGTGGTTTAACAGAAAACCAACTGTTAAGTACTTCAGAGTCTTTGGCAGTCCGTGCATCATCAAGATTAAAAACATTAATCTGGGAAAGTTTGAGGAAAAAGAAGAAGAAGGAATCTTCATGGGCTACCTACCTGATGTAAAAGGCTACAGATACTGGAATAAGAGGTTGAACAAAATTATTGACTGCAGTGATGTCAGAATAATTGAAAACAACACCAAACCATACACTGTGGATAATGATGACTCAATGAATGACTCAACCTTGGAACAAAAGAATGAAGAATTAACTGATTCAACACCAACTGCTGGTGAGATCAACTCTGAACACACCAGTGATGAAGAGGAAGGTAATGAAGATGGAAGAAGGAGATACAATAAATTGAAGAAACATGTCGACACAGAAAATGTCCTTGGTAACCCACAGTCCTCAGTAAAAACTAGGAGAAGACTGAGATTATAAGATCACACTGCATTGGTTTCTTAAGTGGAACCTCACACAGTGGCTGAAGCAGTTGAACATGAGGAATGGATACAAGCTATGCATGAGGAACTCAATCAAATAGAAAAGAACTCCACTTGGGATCTTGTGCTAAGGCCCAAAAATAAAAATGTAATTGGGACAAAGTGGGTTTTTAGAAACAAACTCAATGAGAAAAGGGAAGTTTCAAGAAATAAGGCTAGACTTGTATGCAAAGGGTATTCACAAATGGAAGGAATCGACTTTGAAGAAACGTTTGCACCAGTTGCAAGACTGGAGACTATCAGAATGTTCTTAGCAGTTGCAACACACAAGCAGTACAAGGTTTATCAGATGGATGTGAAATCTGCATTCCTAAATGGAGATCTTGAAGAAGAAGTGTATATAGAACAACCAGAGGGATTTGTGCTAGACAAAGATGGTAGCATGGTATGCAGATTGAAGAAAGCATTGTATGGGTTAAAGCAGGCTCCCAGAGCCTGGTACTCCAAGTTGGATGGTTGTCTTAAGAGCATGAAGTTTGTCAAAGGAATATTTGACAGTAATATCTATGTCAGATAAATGACCACTGGTACTCTCATAGTCATTATCTATGTGGATGATATTATTTTTGCTGGTGATAAGGAAGGACTATGTGAAGAATTCGCTGAGCAGATGAAGAGAACCTTTGAAATGTCCATGCTTGGTCAAATGACATATTTTCTAGGATTTCAGGTGGAACAAAGGAAAAACTCTATATTTATTTCACAAGAAAAGTATGCAAGGGACTTAGTAAAAAGGTTCGGAATGAAGAATTCAAAGGAAGTCTCAACACCCATTTCTGTTGGAACCAAACTATGCAAGGATGAAGAAGGCGACAATGTTGATCAGAAAGAGTTCAGGAGAATTATTGGCAGTCTCCTTTATCTCACGGCCTCAAGGCCTGACATAACATATGCAGTGACTTTGTGTGAATGTTTTCAATGTGACCCAAAAGAATCTCACTTATCAGCAGCTAAAAGAATCTTGAGATATGTGAAAGGAACCCTCAACTATGGACTCTTATACAAACACAATACAAACATAAAGTTGTTGGGATTCACTGATGCTGATTTGGCTAGTGATTGCACTGATAGAAGATCCACATCTGGTGGAGCCTTCTTTCTGGGAGAAGGATGTGTTAGTTGGTATAGCAAGAAACAAAATTCTATAACATTGAGCACAACCGAAGAAGAGTATGTGGCAGCTACACATGCATGTTCACAAATGATTTGGATGCAGGTGCCACTAGCAGATTTGAGAATTAAAGATGAAAAACCATTGAGGATCTTATGTGATAATCAAAGTGCAATTGGATTGTCTAATAATCCTATACAACACTCCAGATCCAAGCATATTGATATAAAATATCATTTCATCAAAGAAAGGGTCGCCAGTGGAGACATCAATCTCGACTACATTTCTACTCAAGATCAGGTGGCAGATATTGTCACCAAAGCTATGCCTACAGAAAGATTTGTTGAACTAAGGCTGAAACTTCATGTTCAGCCTTCTCCTCTAACTTGAGGAAGAGAAAGGTCCCTCCTTATTCCCTAAATTTATATGTTTTTGTACTGACATGCAGGGAATTGAAGGAGATGAGTGCATCCCTTGAGGGGGAGCATTAGTTGCTGAGTCAAGCAGTTATGCATTTTGGGAATGACTTCCTATTCATCCCTTTGTATTTGTTGGCCAATAAGGGGGAGAAATAATCAGCACATACAAATTGTGACATTCTTCACGATGTGCTTCAGAGTATTGACAACCAAATACAAAGGGGGAGATTGTTGTGCCCAAGTGATTGCATTTGTTGTCAATAACATGTCACTATGTGTCAACTGATGACGTAGAGCTTGAAGACTAATGGTTGGAGATGCATCATTACATCAGACGATTGTTGAGATGATCTTTAAGTTTAAAGAACTTGTATCAAGATGATACAAAGTCACAGCATGATTAGAAGACCATGCATTGTAGTGACAATGCATGAGGAGTTAGAAGATAATCCATTCACATGTTCTAAGTGGATGAAGTGAGCTGAAGAAGTCCATGCATTATCACTTAGTTCATGTGAATTGAAGAAGTTCCAATTGATCTCTGATTAGATCAATGAAGAACATTGAATCTCATTGGAGATTTTCTGTGATTCAGGAGCTCAGTTGATGAAGTACCTTCACGAATTTCCATTCCTAAGTGATAAATAAATGTTGAGGATGAATGGAGGAATTCTTAAGAAGAAGTAGAAGAAATGAAGAAGGGAGAAGTGGCTTGGAATTTGGCATTTTAAATATGGGATACTTTGTTTTTTTTAACAAAGTGTTTATACATTACTTAGCCAAAAAATTGGCCAGCCAAGGACACCTTGAGGGTTCAACCCGAAGGCACATGTGGGCCTAAGGCGCCACGCCCAAGGGGGAACCCGTGGGGCAAACCCAAGGCGGCAGAAGCCACGCAGGGGAGTCAAGCCTGCGCAGCATGGGCGCCAGGATGCGCGCTCGAGGATGCATAGTGGGCGCCAGTGGCGCGCCCAAGTGGCAGGGGTGGGCGCAAGAGCGCGCCCGCAAGAAGAACTCAGTGCGGGGCGACACTGATAGGTTTGGAAGTTCAATCGAGGGGTTGCGGCGGGAGCTGGGTGATAAACCGCAAAAATTCTGCGAGGCGATTCGATGTGGGACAAAAAATTTCGCCAAGGATCAGATCTGAGCCATCCATCTCATCGCGCGCTCGATCTCTGCCGCTCATCGCTTCTCGCCGCTCGAGATCTTATCTCGGCTGTCTGATATCTTTCAATCGCCCGATCCAACGGCCGGCGAGTCATCCACTACCTCGAGCTCGTCTGAAGCCACCCGCGAGCCTCCGAAGAACCAAGCGCCATTCGAGGGATGATTTCGAGATTCCGGCCACCTCCGACGAAGATGAAGACTCCATTCGGCTCGTTTGGCCACACCGAACATGTCCATGCATTAAAATGACTCTGCATGCAACAAAGGAGAGAATTCGAGGTTGGACGAAGAAACCGGAGGTGCGAGGCCATGATGGTTTATGTTTTGTATGGATTATCCTAAACAGAAGTCCATGCATGCATTCTAAGTCGCATGCACGTGAAGGAAACCGAAGAATAAGGAAACCCGTGTTGGACAGAGAATAAAAAACGAGATACGTGGATGATTTTTAACGCGTTTGAAGTTTTCAAAACACCGATGATTTCGGGCATTCAAGTATTGGATCCCGCGGACTCCATTCGCACTACTCGCCTATAAAAGGAGCACCCGAGGCGCTTGAAAGGCTGCTGCTGATTCTTTGAGAACTCGAGAGTCCCGCGAAGCCATCCGAGCTACGCGAAGTACCTCTGCGCAGGCTCTTGCGCGACTGAGAATCCCGGGGCCACCCGAGGCCCCAAAGAAGTCCCATGCGCGCTACCTCTTGCGCGACAGGAAGAAGAGCTCGGGAAGTGTCCTTGCGCGCCCCTCGCTTGGGTACACCATGCGTGCCCACGGGAGTCACGCCTTGCACGACAGAGGCCGTCCGCACACCTTGCGCGGCTATTGAAGAAGTGAGGCCACACCACTTTGCGCGCCTCTTTTGGTGTTTAAGTTTGGGTGAAACATTTACCACACTTGGGAGTGTGTGTGCAAGGAGGAAGACCCGAGGCTTAGCCTTGTGTGTGCACAAGTGAAGAAGACCAACTTTGAGAAGAAGAGGAGTACACACTTAAGTGTGTGAATGCAAAAGAACTGATCATTCTAAGTGATTGGTTTTTTTGGTGAGAAAGACCAACGAGGTCTTTTGAAGACTGTTGAAGCTACTTGAAGTTTTTAACAACACCTTTGAAGAAGTGAAGTGGATCCATGATGAAGATGATGCTGTGGAGTTGGGGGGTTTAACCAACTTGTAATTGGGGGGTATAACCAATTACTGTGTAAACATCTTTTGGCATAGTGAAGAATCCGTGTTGGGGGGTGTAACCAACACGGCAAGGAGTAGGTCTTTGTACCGAACCTTGTAAATCTTTGTGTTATGTGCTTTCATTATCAATGCACCCCTAAAAGAGTAGATCTAGTCCTTAACCAGCTGCAGAGGTTGTATTGATAATTCAAAGGGAACAATTCTTAAAAAGAAAAAGTTATCACTGATTCACCCCTCCCCTCTCAGTGATCACAACCGATCCAGGCATTTCAGAACTAAATTAAACTGATTAATTAATTAAAACTATTTTCATTATTTTCTTCTATTTATTTGTTTTTATGGTTAAATTAGGTTTTTATGTCCTTTAAAATAAAACTAACTTTTATTTATTTTATTGTAATCCTATTTAGTTAATAAAAATTACCATATTAGATCATAATAACTAGTATAAAACTTTGTATACATAATTAAAATTTAAATTCTATTTAGTGTTATTAGTGCTAATAATAAAACTACCCTTTTAATCCACCATTAATTTCATTTTAGAAACTTCTTTCTAAATATTAAATCAGATTCTTCAAAGTAGCTAAAAAGTTTAGCAATGGTTTTTTTCATTTAATTTAATTACTAAAAATAAAAAATAATATACTATGTAAATGTAAATTATGGTAAATTTAAAAAAGATTAATGGATATGTTTTAAAGTACAAAAGGTTGTCTCCAGAATGTATTGTTACGTAATTTTCCACCAACACTCACTTTTCGGTCAAATGTTTCCATTTTGGAGTCATTGAACTTTGAATAATGACATTGAATTATTGGAAATTTAATTTCTTACTTCCAAAACTCCCCTTCACTTTAACTTATGAAATATTTATTACTTTCACCCCTTTATGACTCACATAAACATTGAATTTTTAGTTAAAAAATTTCAATTTTTCTCATTCTAGAACCCTCTCCAGCTTCCATAATGTTTGGGTCACCTTTAGTTTTCTTTTGGACATCATTTCCATAGATTTTTACTAAGAAAACATAAGTTCCCAACCTAATCATTAACTTCAATTTCTCTTTTCATTTACATTATTCCTTCATATATCATCTAAAACCTTATTAATGTAATGAAATAAATATTTTCCTTATATGAATTTATGTTATATAAATTAAACAAATCCATTACTTCTTTCCCACTAAGATAGACTAGAACTTCGATCAGGCATACGTATGGAATACCACCTCCACAATACGATGTGGTTCTTTTTTCATCACAAACTAAAAATGATAATGTTAAAGATTGATTTCATGAAAGAAATATGTTTCAAATGTCAAAAATAATGTTATAAAATTTAGCATTTTTCTTATACCATCACCTTGTCATTTTTCTTTTGAAATTAATTCTCTAATCATGCGTATGTGTGGAATACCGCCTCAACAATTATTGAATTTCATTTTTCATCACCACCACAAATTTTTGGTTTTTGTAATGAATTTAATGATGATATATGATTTTTGGGACATTTTTATGTCTCTATATTTGGCATTTTTTCATTATCAAAGCACATCTCCTAACTCTTTAAATTATTATAAACCTTACCATTTGTGTTGAATTAAATAAATATGCAAACAATGTTATAATGATTTTGTCAGATGTAATTTTTGGTTTGAATAAAATGGAAATATAATGAAATAATTACATATTTAATATGATTTATTGAATCTAAAAATTTGGTTTTAATTTTTAAAAGATTTATTTATATAACATTTGACCATTAAATCCATAAAATACTAGTTCATCAAGATTTCAATTTTCAGAAGTTGTATTCATGCCTTTCACCAAACAAAATGAGACTTATGTATTTATAGAAAACAATGATTATTCTATTTTAAATTATCTAGGATTTATGAATGTTCTGACCCAACCCACCAAGGCCCGCCTGGCCTATGGAAAGACTTCCACCACAACCCTATGAATACCTCCATAGTTCATGTGTTGGAAAAATGTTTTGAAAAGCATATTTTTATATGGGAAGAAACCTAAAATGTTCTTATATAATCTCACCCAACCATATCTATAAAGAAGTGTATGGGAATAATAAAAAAAGATTTTAACATCTAGAATACAAAACATGTATGTAATAACCTCTAAGAAATACAAAAAAGTATGTTAGTGCAATATGAAATGTAAAGGGTAATAATTCATGCATAAACAAAAAAATGTCCCAAACTTAAATTAAATGACTGAATGAATGCTGAGAGAGAATAGATCCAAATAACCTTTTCTTACACTTGAATGGGGTCAATACACCTAGGTATCACAATGTTCAACCATAATCACCATTGACTTGTATATCATCTACATAAAACATGACATGTGCAGACAAAACCCATGGAGAGGTGAGTATATAAATACCTAGTAGGACACCCCAAAATAAAAAAAAGGAACAATATAGAGATAAAACCACAGCCAACTCAGAAAAATGAAGTAGGGAATCAAAAATCAATACATACAAATGTGAAAGGTAAACCTGGATGAGAGTGAATGGGGATCCCCTTATGATAGCCCATCCGAAGTCGATGAGTGTGCTTGTAGCTCTAGTGGTCTATCATCAATGCCTAAAATCAAACATAACCTCACATTAATATATGTGTAGTGGCTATCTCTTCCCCACTATGCCTCAATGTTAATATATCCACGCTTCATAGAAGACCCATACCTTATTGGAACTCGATTATGGGGGACCACCACCTCGGTAGATAGAGGAACCATGTGAGGAATACGTGATTACCATCTCTACAAGACTAATGAGCTTGGGGCACCCATTACATAATGCGACCAATAAGTACCATCTCTACCTAGAATAATGATTTTGGGGGACCCATTAATTAGTGGTATAGGGGAGTACCAGTCCCATATATAGAGCACCAAAACCCTAAATAGGGGAGTTCCATCTCTAACTAGAATAATGAGTATGGGGGACCCACTCTATGGTGTAATTGGGAAGTATTGTCCCCATATATTGAGGATCTACTCCTTGAATTGGAGAGTATGATCTCAACATCGAATCTATTCAATGATCCTTCCCAATCATTGACATCGTCAAACATCACATAAATGATTTTAATTCACATAATTTTCCAATTTGTATCTAGAAATCATTTTGAAATTCAAACATCACACTATAAATGAAAAACTACTCATTATAGGCTACTCTCATGAAATAATCTGAGACCATACAAAGGATAAATGCAAGGTGAATGTTTCTCATAGTGGTACATGATGTGTGTAGGGCCCACACAACAAGTGCTACTACTTTTCTACCTGGTTGTGTTTTGTTCTTTATATGTATTAGAGGCCATGTGACTATAAATAGAGTTTATGGGGAACACCCAACATGTCTCAGCAACCTGGTGCCTGCCCGGGTGCTTCGAGATTCATCAGGTCATGTCATGTAACTGGTCAAACCTAGTACCAAACCATCCATATACTTATAGAATACCTGTTGTGTGGTCCCAGCACCTGGTGCAAGATCCTTATATTCCCAAAAACCCTAGAAGTCATAGCTGGGATGGGTACACTCAGTGTGTTCTTTGACTACACACATTGTAGTAGAATATTTCATAGATTCAAAAGATATTCCAATTATTTTATAGATCCATATTTATCCCCAAGAATATCCATTTTTGGCATAAAAAAATTGGTAGAAACTACTTCCATCCATTGATTCTAGCCCTCCATTGGGTGGTAATAGAAAACTAATCATGCACAAAAAGCTCATACGCTACCTTATCCTCAATCATGTAACCACTCCAGATATTGAATACCAAAAATTATACTTTCAACCAAAAATCCATCTGGATCCATCGCTGATTTAAAAACTTTTCATTACACTTAAATATTATATGAATTTGAGGGGTTCATTCATGCTTGAAACCGCAAAATAATGTTGAATTGTGACCATATATACCAATAGTGAAGAACGTGACAAAAAATGGGGGATGGAAAAATTATCTTATTGAATCTATCATTTTCAAAGAATTATTTACCAATTAAAACAAAAAACCTATTAATAGGAATGATGAAATGTGCTATAATGGAATAATTTTATTGAATCACTGTAATCAATTATTTGTGGGGCGCATGCATATGACAATTATCACAGATAAAAAAAGGTGAAATATATGCTCAATATTTTAATAAAAGGGGAAGAAACTAGAATTTATGATCCCAACTTACATTATGGATTGATCATTGTTGAAGAATGAATTTTCCATTGACAAGTAAGATTTTATGAATTCACAACACATTAATCCATGTCAATCTGATTTTTGTTAGTCATTCGATGTCGATCAACCAACGAAGAGATCTATACACATCCCCTTAGATATAGAGGGTCTTACAAGTGTAACACATATACATAAATCATAAATGGATTATTTCAAAGGTTATTACACTTTTTCTTCAAAATTATTCATTTAGATTTTAGTATAATTTTTATTTTTATAATATCAATTATGGGCTAACCATGCCATAGAATATTAAACCCTCTCTACACATGGCCATAAACACATTACTTAATATATTTAAAATTCATACATGGAAAAAAAGGGTCACTAAAATTTTCCCCCTATATTCAATTATGTTTTCTGAAAATTGGAAGCTGAACACAATAGTGGGGATACAAAGACAATATCTTGCTCCCCCACACCTAGGATATATCATGCATGCTTTCATGGTTCCACAATATATGAAATAAGGGAATTTTCTATACTCATAGGATCCTCTCCTACAAATCCTTGATCACCATTGAGTAATCAATAGAGGTGGATGCATCCTCAATATGCAACTCACCCCATTTGATGACATGTGTCAGATCATGATTGTGTCTTCTCAACCGTGATACATGGATGATGTCATGAACCTACTATAATTATGGGGCTATGGATAGCTGTTAAAAAACATTCCAAACCTCTGCAGGATCTGAAAAATCTTGATGAAAACAAAGGATATCTTATCTCCCCATCCAATCCGCTATAATATTCTTTAACGGGAGACTCTACGAAAAACATGGTCTCCCGAATAAAACTACAGGGTCCCAGAACATTGATCTGTATAAGATATCAGTCTGCACTGGGATTTCCCCATTAATCATGGAAATACTAGACCATATTCATCATCATCTACAAAAATATTTTGGCCCTCAAGGGATACCTCAAGAATATTAGACCATCATAAGGGTGACATGTAAGGTCTCACATAAAAGGTAACCAAAGATTGCATTAAAACAACAAAGTGATAAATATTATTATAAAAAAATTATATAGAAATTGATAATCCAAGATCTATCTAATATATAACATGAAATATATCATAAAATCATTCAAAACCTAATTATTATGATCGATATTCCAATTTTTATGGGGAAGGGACACCATAATCATCCATAAATGGGCCATAAAGTCATCCCATAATCCCCTAAATAATCATGTTTCAAACCAAAAATCAATATAAGAAATGATATTTTATTTTACGTCATGTATTTGGATGATTGGACACAAGTAAAAATTTCTTATACTGTCCACGTATGTATACACTCTAATAAAAATGAATTTTTCCAACTTTGTGAGCCAGTAAACAATCACCTAAATGGCATCATGGATTCTTATTTTCAGAAGAATCCCTATCAGAACGTCAATAGACATGTTCTCTTATTTCCTCTATGGGATCTAAAGACATTGCGTTGAACATGGTGGATCCTGGTCCTCAAAATTCACCTACTAAATTTTGAGACACTAAGAGATGAACTTGGTGACACATTACTTCCTGCCGACCCACCAAAATAGAAACTGAAATTCTCTATACATCATCTCTAAAACAAGATGTACATCCAAATTAGAAGTGTAAAAATACCTTATCACCTCCCCCAACATATTTTTCAAAACCACTATCTATATCTGAAATAATATGACATGATCCCCTCCTTTAGATAATCTATATAGTTAATCTTTTAAGGATATCTTGTCATGAAAAACCTCATATTACATTTCTCCCTAGAATTCCCCCACACATTCTAAATAGGTAGAGGTGTCAAAACCATATACTTAAGAAAATTTTCACCCCTATCCTTCAACATGGTTTGATGCAATGAATAAAGCTACTCACACACCTCCTCTACCAAGAAATAATGAGATAGAATGCTATGAGAATCTACTACCACTATTCCCTTACAAAGATAACAAACTATCTTGAATTCATAGACTTGTGGGAAATTGAACCAACACTTCAATATCAGGTTCATATCACACTACATGAATATATACTCATACTCTAACTATTTGAGTACACAAAAAATCACTCTCCCAAAAATTAGTTCACCTGAATCATCATAGTGGGGACTACAACTGAAAACTGTTGGTAATGAGTTTCATTATTCTAGTTGTGGGTTCTTAATTTGCTTGTACCAAATGTGATCATTACCTACCTCTACATCCACAGACATCTGTGACCCTATATTGACATGTCTCAATACAATACGTACTCCCCAACCTCCTCTTGCAGTCTCAACATAGGAGCACTATCAACGTTGGCCTCAACTACTCTAAGGATCTCTGACATTTCTCAGTCTAGGTAAACTAATTCTATTTCATTTCCTATATGGTTAGCGATTTTAAAACAATATATCATTATCCCATGATCCTCCTGTAGTACCAGAACAATTCATTCAAGCTCTTCGCCCCATACATTTTCTTAGGTGTCTCCTGAGCAAGCACTGCATCAATCTTCACTAGGTCAACAACTAATCCATGATCGTAATTGTCATTACCTAGGAACCAAACCTTGAAGATCCATAAATAGTACATTGAGAGTCTATCATAAATACTGTTACACCTAACATAGTTTAGAACAATCCCCAAATTCCTTTTATTCTTTTCCTTTGATGTAGATTATATTATTATTTCATCAATGAAGTCAACCAGAAATCAGGACAAGTATGGATGTAAAACTGAGTTCAATAAATCCATAAACACAGAGGGGGAGTTTATTAAAATAAAAGGAATACAAAAATAATAGTTTTAATATTAATAGCATAATTTTATCATCACAATTCTAGTATTAGGAAACCTCAATTGTGGGTAGCTATACCCAAGATCAATATACGAGAACCAACATGTTCCTCAAAACTGATTAGACAGGAATTATATTTTTATCAACGGGTAATTTTTATTTAGAATTACCTAGTTTATACTAAGATAATTAATATGAAGAATCATGTTCCCATATTCCTTTTTCTTGAATAAAATAGAGTTTACAATTGTGGCACACTGGGCCTCATAAAAACATTATCTCAAAGGTCATCGATCAGCACCCACATCTATTGGAGCTCGGTAAGGGCCATCCATCAAACTGTAGAATATAATATTGTTTTCTCAGGGTGTTTTTTGATGAAGGAGTCCATATCTGGACATGTATGTGGTCCTTAAATCTCCTTGGGGAAGAAATATATAAAATTCCCCTCTACTAGAAGGAATCTATATGCTTGTAGAGCCAATTGTTCCACGAAATTAACTCACCATCTTGTGGGTGATGGGATGAAACATAATACTCAAGGCCCACTAACATAACCATGGGCTCACTATCACTGATAAAATAGTGTCTCATACTATTTACCTAGGGTAATATGACTCACCTTCCATGAATGATGATATTGGCTAAAAATATAGACAACCAGACTATACCCAATATGAATTCAAAATGTTTCATCGTGATGACAACGAGGTCACACATGAAACTATCTCTAGCAAATGATATCTCACACTTTTGGTAGATATGATATATCAAAGAATCAAACACAATCAGAATAGATAACAAAAGATGTTAAGATAAGGTCTTAATAGGGAGCTCTAAATCGTACACAAGGGTTACAGAAATAAATAATTGATTCACACTTTTGTCTAAAATTAAAGATAATGTTTAAAATAAAAAATATCATAATTCTTATTATCACATGATATTTCAGATCATAATATTCTATGGTTCAATAGTTCCCACCTCCTCATGAGTTAGATACATGATCCTAATGTGGGATTCCTATTGGGGATAGTGGAAGTAAAACATATATTTTCCCTCTATAATAAATTCCTCCTCTAGGTGCCCCGCTTGCTCCTTTTCTGGAACCACATCCCTTGGGGATGCCCTGGACATGCTTGAGAGAACCTGGATCACAACATTATCTATATCATGGTTGTTAGTCAACATCCAACCCTCCATCCTCTTATTGATGAATTGATAATTCACAATCCATGTGACCATGCATATCAAAATCAGAACTTCTCCCCTCTCTTTATTTCCCTATTTCACTACCAGATCCCTATGCTGCAAGACCGTGCGCCAGAGTTTGAGAATGGATTTTTTTGTTCAATGGCCTAAACTTCTGCGAACTACCATCCACTATAAGTAAATAAACCATGGTATACCCACTATCAGAACCATCCACCTAATTCCCCTATGCTAGAAATATATCTGTAACTAGATCTCACAATATAACTCATACATAGGTAGGGAGATTCAATGAGATTAAACTTGTGTTTATGTCTCCATGGAGACCCTACAGAAACAATCTCTCTTTGAAAAATCCATCATGAAAAATGTCTGTGGTTTACTACGTAAGGTCAGTAAACTTCATAGTATACTCAAATACAAAAATGATGTCTCGAAATAGCATTAGAAGATGTTTCATAAAAACTAAGTGTATGAATGGGGGGTATTATGCATACAAAATAGCTTCAAGTTGTTGGACCATGAGAGTAATAACTCATCATAAATCTGTATGACTTTACTATACCAATACCTTGCTATTATATGGAAAATAATATCTACTAGTGCATCCATATCATATGTTGTCAAGCACATGAGCTGAATGTCTCAGATTACCTAATTAATCCAATCCACCACTGCTTGGGGATCTATCCCACTTTGGAACCATATTATCCTATATCACAAGAACTCATGGATGGAATATAGCATAAAGGAATCCTAATCCATCCTTATTGGATTAATATTCTTATTAATTATAACAGGTGATTATACCAACCCATATAGAGGAAATATATTTTTCAGATATTCCCTAAAATTAGGCCTAATTTTTCATTAGATCATTTTCATGATCATTAATTGGTAACCTGGACGGATGTCTTCATAGAGGCATCCTAAAAGTGGTCAAGACGTACTATAGTAAGATGACATTATATACATGTGGAGATAACTCAAGAAGGAATGTAAAAAATGACTCAATCATTTATGATAACGGTGAAACTATTCTCTATAACCCATGCCTTGTTATTTCTACTTGAAAAGTAGGATGTATGAGTCTTGGATAATGGAATTTTCTGCCACCACACCAATAGTGGGTTCCTTGGGTTGAAATACACACTCACGACACATTGATATCGTTATCCTATATCCAAAACATCCTCACCATAGGTTTTTCACTATTGAAAACCAAGGAAGAACCACCTTTGATACAACTATATAATGACCCAACCCACTAGGGCATACCTGGGTTATTGAAGGATGAGCAGACAGAACCCAAACCCACCTCTATAGGATAGGGGATGATGAAATATATTGAGAATGTATAACATAAAAAGGAAGGCCTCTTTCTACAATATCTACACACACACACACCGAACCATAACCAGGTAGAAGTGCAGAGGAATAAAATAAAATACCATAATATCTAGAGTAAAAAACTATACATTCAATAACTACTAGGTACTAAATAAGAGTACAACAGTTTACACAAAAATTGAATGGGAAAAAATACACACCCAACCAAAAATGATGTCCCAGCATGGGAATAACTAAATGAATGAAGTATGAGAGATCATAACACCTGACCACCCATGCTAGACCACTCCATATATTCAATTCATTATATATCACTATGTTCCCCCATAATAACTATCGACTTGTCCATCATCAACATATGACACGACACGTGCACAAAAATCCCAGGTAGGGGTGAGGGTATACATACCCATTAGAACAACCCTAAAAATTAAATGAAGTGAAAAAGAAATATAAAATAGTCAACATAATGAAAATTGAGAGGGAAATGAAACAAAATACGTATATATGATGAAATAGAAATCTAGACGAGGGTGAAAGGGGGTATCCATCTCCCAACCTAGCCAAGGTTGATGAGTAAGCTTGCACCTCTTGTAGTCCATCACCACTGAAAATAAATCAAAAAATCACCAAAATATATGTTGAGGGTCCATATCCTAACCACCATTGTCCACAATCAATAGATCTAAGCCCCATTGAGGACACACATCCCATTAGAACTCAAAGATGATGGAGTGACCCTCTATAGATAAAGTAATTGTTCCCTTAATAAGAGAATACCATATCTAAATGGATAAATATTATGGGTATCTACACACTAATTTAAAAGGATTTTATTATCCCTATAAATTGAGGACCCACTCCTTGAATAGGAGAGTGCCATCTATACCTCGAATAATGAGTATTAGGGACCCACACCTTGATGTGATAGGGGAGTACCATCCCTATAGATAAAAAATATGCACCCTGAATATGGGAGGGAAATCGACAAATTGATTAATAATAATGGGGGACCCACACCTTGATTTGAAAAGGTACTATCTTCCCCACAGATAGGGGACTCACTCTATGAAAAGGAGAGTACTATCTCTAACTGGTATCTCTTTGATCATCCTACCCGATCATTACCATCAATAAGTGTCACAAATAGGAAAGTCATTCTTAAAACATTACAAAACGAATATTGAATTCCCCTATGAATGCTACCATAAAATTATATGTGGAAACCTACTCAAGATAGGCTAATCACATGATATAATTTTAGTCTAGATAAAGAGATATGTGAGGTGGGTGTTTCTCATAAGGGTACACGGTGTGTGTATAGACCACACGAGATTTGGTCCAACTCTTTATCCATGTCATGATCTCAATTGAAAATGGATTTGAGGCCCTACGAAAATACATAAAATTTATAGTTCCCAAATGATATGTCTCAAATACCTGAGGCCATATATTTTTCTCTAGGTAATTTCCAGGTTCATTAGGCCATGCCATGTACAATTTCATGTATATGGCCATGCCTGCGTACCATCACAGACCTATGTATTCCCAGATTACATTGAGTTTTATTTTGCATGAGATCTTGGGCGTTTATAGCTTGAACATGGGTCAACCACCTCAGAAGGTTCACATGGAACTTAGGACCATGAGAAGGTGTGTGATCATTATCTTCCCCAAAACCATTGCTACAACAGTTGGGTTGGGCTATACAGAATTTGTTCTTTGACTACATTCCATGTATTCATACTTTCATAGAAACTCATGTTCTTCTATATTTTTCTAAATCCTCATTTTTCTATGAATACCTCATATTTACCACCTAAAAAATGAGGAAACTACCTTTGGCCATTGATATTAACCCACCAATGGTAGAGATTCAGAAATCGGTCATAATCATCAAGCCCATTGGCTATTATATACCCAATCCCGTCACTGATTTGGATCCCAAATCAGTAGAACATCATCTTCAAAATATGACCAATTTTGATCCACCATCAAATTTATAATTCGTTTATCACTAACAAATATTCTATAAATTGGAGGGTTTTATCACCCTCGAACCAGCCCCAAAAAGTCAAACCACAACTGGGTATCTTAATTTTGAAAAATGTAACAAGAACACGAGATGGACCACATAAGTTAATTGAATCTATAATTAGACATGTGATCTTGGACTTTGATCATAAATCATTGATTTACATGGGTGATAGAATGTGTAATATGGGAAGAATTATAATGGGCTGATTAAATCAATTATTTATGGGTCTCATGAGATCTAACTCCAATGGTATTTTTATGAAATATTTCCCTATAAATAATTTTAATACTTTGATAACTTGTGTTGCATTCCACATCGAGTTTAAAAAATTCATGTAACATTATTATAATATTTTATGTCTAATACTTCATATCCATTGGACTGATTAGAATAAATTATAATATCTAAATTATGAAGGATATTTTGTCTTAAAATGAATAAGATAAATTCAGTAATATATAATTAAAAAAATATTTCAAAATAAAAGTGATATTTAATTTAAAAATGAAATTATTCTTACATTGAATTTAACATCAATATATCAAATCAATCCATATTGGGGAATTAATTTAATAAAATATATAAATTATTTACTTTATCACATGTTTTAAACATTAAAAATAATATTATACACTTAAGAAAAAATAAATCTAATTTTATGCATACAAATGTTTTTCCCTAAAATACCATTTTGTCACATTTAGTACACATAATTTAATAATAATTTCTAAAATATATATGTATTAAAGTAGATAAAATTAATTTCATAAATATAATTAGAAAGATCAAATTTGGTTGTTAATCCCCTCTAATTTTTTGTCAATATGAATTGAAACTGTGGTTGAATTTATTACCATATTATAGGGTTAATCTAGTAAATCTAGGACAAAACTAAGTGATAAGTCCATAGTTAATTTTTATAAATATTATTATGGGAATAAAGATTGACCATTAAAACATAAAGTTCAAATTGTTTTTATTCAATGGACACTTTTTATGACCACCCATACTTCTCCATCGTAGATATAATACTTAAATTGATGAATATGAATTTAATAACTTAAAAAACCATGCCAGAACCATATGGGTTTACTGTATTTGGAATATTGTAAAAAACCACTTGTTCATAAAACATCAATATCGTCTCTTTCATATTCCTTTATAACTAGAATGATTTTAAACACATCATATATAATACAGTTCATTATATCATGGGGAAAATAAACAAAATAAAGGCTGAGATCGGATGTTCAATAAGGATTAATTCATTAGATATCAATCAATGATCATATGGGATAAGGAGATATAAATAATGTTATGCGATCATGATCATGACTTATGATGTTCATAACCAAGCTGTAATTGATAATAAACACGATTCCTCGCATAAGCATTATCCTTTTAAAAAACACAGACCCAAAGAGTTATAAAATATCATAAATCCATCATGATCTATATGATCATGTTATAAAAGTGGTTATCCTATGTAAATATAGAAAAAATTTCATATTTAATGGTTAAAAAACAATATCATTATCTTAGTGGATCAAGACACACCTACTGACCATAGAGGATTAGGACACACATTATTTTGATATTCGATCAAGCCCATATACTTGTTTTCCATGGATATATCATGAGATATAAATCATTACCCAATTCATTCAAGTGATATGTAGGTCCCAAAAAGCATATAAGAAAAACCATTCATATGTGTTCCTAAATAACATAAATAATATAAGAGCATAAGAAAAAAAATTATGTATCATAAACATTACATCAATCCGTAAACTGTGGAAAAGAAACACGTTTTATAAATATCATGCCATCATAAACATAAAACAAACATAAAATGAATACAGATATTATCATATAGTAATAGTTTCAGTAAATAATAAGTAACATGAAATAATTTCATCTTAGACGGAAATTAATTTTGAGATATCACTTGAAATAATTCATGAAAAAATGAAACTTCCAATTTCTAATAATTTATTTCTAAAGAGAATCCCAATTATAAAGTAAACTATTTTTTTTGAAAATAGTATTGAATTATTATAATGTAAACATGATATAATGAAGGCTTCATGAAGATCAGAAATTATGATCATGCACTATTAGTTAAGAAAACATTAATTATATATTATGTGGGTGAAGTTAAAATTAACCATGATTAGAAAATAAAAACAAAAAAATTATAAAAACCCATTTAGAAAAAATTAAAACATGAGTAAAAATTACTTTTAAGAGTCTAAACACAATAAAAAAACAATTTGGGAAAAAAAATTGGAAAACATAGGCATGGAAGAAAAAGATTTTTTTAAATGAATATTTTAAAATATAAATTTTCAGTGAATAATCCTTATAAATATCAAAGAATTGATGTGATAAAAAATGAATAAACTATGTGTATCATATGTAAATAAAAATAAAAGTTTCTAAATACAATATAAGATAATAAAAATTCAACTCACTCGTATTATTAAAATGGAATAATTAATGAAGTACATGTTCAACATAATGAATGGAATTTGAGTTATAAAATCCCTTACCACATTGTATTCAATCGACTTGTATTCCCCATAAAAGTAATATCTATAAAGTTAAACATGTATTACAATGATGATAATGAGATTCATGATATAATATTTAAAATTGAATTATATACACCACATGAAATAAAATTTAGAAGAGAACCCCTTACTTTAGCTTTGAATTCCTTTAAACATGTTCAAAAGATATGTATAATGATTTAATTAATGATATTAATTTATTAAAGAACTAAATTATTATTTAAACCATCGTATATGATACTTCTAAAACATCTTACACCGTTTCATTAATAATATTTCATTATTTTCATTTTTATGTGTGGGTTCGTTTCATGGTTTCTGGGTCGATTAATTTGAGAACAGTTATGGACATCATTCACAAATGAAAATAAAACACCAAAAGTGTGATGAAATGGAATTAATGAACATAAATATTTTTAAATGTTCTTATATATTTTTTCATTCTAAAAATAGAATGATTCATGAAATAAAATCTTAGTGATAAATGCTTAGATTATTTGGGATATTTTTTCGAACTATCATGAACTAGTTTCATGTTATTTAATATTATGTCAATATATTAGTTCCAAAACATTAAATAAGTTATAATATAAATATTATAATCTTATTTCAGCATAATAATTTTTTATTTTACATCCATGAAGAAGTTAATCGAGAAATAAAAATCATTATCCTTGGAGACTCTTAACCGCCTTAATTTGGACAATGGTTTATTTTCACTATAGAAAAAGGGATAAAAAGGGGTGGATATAAGATTTTACATTATAAATATAAAATTATAGTATATATATGATACTGGTTTTATTATTATTTTACCTATAGATGAGGTGAAGAGACATTATAAAAAATTAAATTAAGAGAGGCTGTTTGAGAATTTACCTCATGAATATCACATCCTTGAAGGACCCCATATGGTACATGAAATTGGTATTTAGATGAGACCAATAAAATCTAGAAGTGTTAATAGCGAGGATAGTTTTTATAGATATTTTGATAAATTAATGTAGTGTTAGGAGAAATGGGGTGGTGAGGAGTGGTATATATGTTTGAGGAGTAGTGGATTCAGGTGATTAAATAATGATTATTTTATACATAACATGAACCACATTTGAGTGTAATTAATTTCAAAGAGTTCAGATGATAAATAATGTTATAAAGGAAGTTTAATTTCAAGAAACACATAATCCAAAAATTTAATTTTTTAGTATTTGTTTTGTATTTTATTCTTTTCACTTTAAATTATTACCCACTACATTATTTTATCTGTACTATTACAATACTTTTTTTACCATGAAAAATTTTTTATTCATAAAATTGAAAATAAAATTATAACACTATTTGGACCTCCTAATTCAAAATATGGAATCAATTTTTAAAAATTAAAAATAGTTAATTTTTAAAATTAAATTTTAAATTATAATGTCAATGTGTAAAGAAAAAATGTTCCTATATGAGAAATGAGGTTTAAGCCAAAAAATGAACTATTAAAAAATAATTTATAATGTTTATTTAATTTTAATTAGTTATAAAATTTCTACTAGAAAATTATGTTCTATTCAGATCAATTTAGAATCCTAAAATTACATTTAAATGTAAATAAAATTAGGGCTTTCTAAAAATCGGTATTTTAGTCTATTCACAGAAATTTAAACATTTCAAAAAATTATAAAATATTTATCCTAGGTTAATTTTGAAATTCCGAATCAAAGAAACAATTCATTTTACTAAATTAGTTTTAAAAAAGGGTAAATTTTTTATTGTATTTATTATCTCATAGAAAGTAATAAAATAACTTTTTTAAGGAAAACATATATTTGAGGAATAAAATGACTTCTAAAAATTATTTTTTTATTTCGTAAGAAAGAATATTTTTTTATTCAAAGTGAAATTAATATATATTTCACAATATAATTAATAATATTCACAAAAACCAACTTAATTGGTAGTTTATAATATTCATGTTAAAATAATATAATTTTGTTGTTCATTTAGGCTTAGTGTTCCATAGAACATAAGCTATCAAAGAGATATAATTTAAAAAGATACATACCATAAAATATTAGGGTGTGAAATTATACCCCCATAAAAATTAATTTATCACCAAAAAATCATTACACATATAAAAACATTTGATTATAACTTTTCCTAATCACATCCTGATGCTTCTATGCAACTTCCTCAAATTGGTGGTTTCACTACTAAACATTAACCTGACCACTGGCCTTGTTTTTTAGAACATTATCTATACAATCCATAATCTCGACTAATTTTTTTCATAAAAATTATGTTGATAAATTGGTAAAAAATATGATTTTATTTCATTTAAATGATTCTATATGTACTTACTTAGGAGAGATATATGTAACACATTATTAACATTAGAGAGATTCAGTGAACACTATTGGAAATCAGATCTTTCCCAACACTTATATACACCCTTTCCCAACGGTTCTCCCAAAGCGTTGGGAAAGGGGTCTTTCCCAACGGTTTGGGAGAACTGTTGGGAAAGGGGCCTCAAAACACCCCTTTCCCAACGGTTTGGGAGAACCGTTGGGAAAGACCCCCCCTTTCCCACCCCTTTCCCAACGGTTCTCAAGAACCGTTGGGAAAAAGCATCAAAAAAATTCAACATTCGGCCTACAGCATTACACCCAACCAGAACCTATCCCAACGGTTTTGAAAACCGTTGGGATAGGTTCTTTACTTTTTCCAGATCCACTAACCGAGAACATTATATAAATCAAAATTTAATATAATTATGATAATACATATATATTTTTATGAAATTATGTTTACAAAAGTGATGTTAGCTTAGTGGTTAAGTCGTTCGATTTTAAACTATGGGTCCTGGGATCAAATCCCAGCGGATGTTTTATTTTTGGAATTTATATACCAACGATTCCATTACCGTTGGTATAGATTTCATATTACCTACACCAACTGTTCCCAAAACCGTTGGTATAGGTCTATACCAACGGTTTTTGGAAAAACGTTGGTATAGACCTATCCCAACGGCTTACTTGGCTACGGTTCTCCAAACCGTTGGTATAGGCTATACCAACGGTTTGGAGGCCTATACCAACGGTTCCAAACCGTTGGTAAAGGTTAGTTTTCCAGTATTGGAAGGAACCAATTTATAAGCTACCATACCGATACTATTAAGAAATTAAAAAATTATGATATACCTATGGATTATCATTCTCTTTATTCTAAATCTCCCCACACTCTTCCAATGATATATTCATATAAATACATTGTCATGCAATTCAAACTCAATATCCCTCTGATGAATAACAGTATATCCTTCTTATAGACCTTGAGGTCATCTTAGGTGTGGTTGAATAGATATAACCATTTATACCATATCCTCATATATATAAAATCCTAATTGATTTATTTCCACAAATTCATTCCATCATATTGGTGTTATTCACTTCTTTCCATATAGAGTCTCATAATAAGCCATCTAATTGCTAGAATGAAATCCATTATTGAATGATAATTTTACCGATAAAATGTGTTGACACCAATAACCATTTAAATCTAAATAGAAATGTGTCAATATGTCTTCTAGAGTTTTAATTTATCTCTTATAATGACCATTTGTATGAGGATGATAATATTCTATGAAACATAAATATATATTTAGATCATATTTATGATTACGCCAAAACATCATGGTAAACCTTAGACCCTGATCAGATATAATGGTAACTAGTACTCAATTAAATCTTAATAATTCCATAATATATATTTTGGAGTTCTAATCTAGAAATAATTATTCTATGATAGTAATGTGTGTGCCGAATGTTTATGGTGATTGACTATTACAAATATAGAATTATGGCCTTTTGAGGTTTTGGGAAGACTCATGAAAAAACCAATGATGAGTTTTTCCTTTTTAAATTTATGTATAGTTAATGGTTGTAACATCCCCATAAAATTATATCTCTATGTCTTAAATTTATGAAAATACTAGAAATGAGAGTCACACCCTACAATATCTAACTTTTTGTCATCCCACAATAAATATTCATTAAGTTATCTATACATCTATATACTTCAATGATAAATATAGTATAATGAACAATGATCCTCATCCAATTACACCTCCAAATATGATATGGTAAGAAAATACAGATTTCCTAAAAATTATTATTCCATCATAATCATTGTTTAACTCATTAAAATTTATTCTCTAATCTTTCTTCTCAACATCAACTTCTATGCATATTTAATCATTACCTTGGTAGGTGGTTGCCAATTCATTTTAGTTAGATAAGTATTCTAAAATACCTATATAATTTAAGTTTATATCCTATGTAAATACATAAACATTGGATATTTTTTATCCTCTTCATAGATAAGTTAGCACGTTCATTAAGACATAAATCATCTACCACCCTATTCACTTTCCCGTTGTAGTAATTTATAGAGATGTCATTATCATTACTGATTTCAACCCATATTATTTTCAATATATTTGGATATTTTTTAGATAAAATATACTTTAATCATTTCTGATTAGAATATATGTAACCCATTTCTATATAGAGACAAGGCATCCATATCTTAAATGAAAAAATAACCTCAACTAACTCCAAATCATGAGTTGGAAAAACAATTCACGGACCATCAATTTGTGTGATACATAAGCTATCACCGTATCTTTTTTCATGAATACACATCCCGAACCATTATTGGATGCAAAATTATAGAGCCTCTACTTTTATCTATTATAGTGTAGCGTGATCATAGGTGAACTTCCACCCTTAAATTTTCCTCCTTGAAATTGTCCACCAATTCCTTCATTTATATGAACTTGCCTAATTTATGAGTCAATTTTTTGAGTATGTTAGACAACATAGATTAATCATTCAAAAAACATAAATTATATCCATATAAACCAAGAGGACTATGAATTTAAGTCATTTTTGATGGTCTATGCAATTTCTCAAATACTGTTATCATTGAATGATCTACTGATACACCCACACATGAGATTATATGTTCCAAAAGTTATACTTAATGAATCCAAAATTAACATTTGGTAGATTTGGTATAAATATTATCCTTCATTGGTGTCTTCATAAAAATTATAGTTTTATCTTCATGTTATTTATTTATCTTTAAATATACAGTAATATCATCTATTAAGACTACCAAAAACTGATAAAAAAATTCTCTAAAGAATTCTTTAATTAAATCCATGAAGATGGAGGGGGAATTGTTGTCAACTGAATGAATCACTATAAATTTATAGTGACTATAGCTTTTCTGGAATGTGGTATTGGGTATATCATCATTATATTCTCTTAATAGATCATATCTAGAATAATGATAAATCTTGGAAAATTGTTGAACATGGAATAGTTGACATAATAAGTTTTCAATGGGCGGTAGAGTAGATTTGATCTTGTCATGTTCTCAGTAATCAATTTAGAGTCCCATTGATCTAAATTTATTCTAAAAAAATAGAATAGGTGTGCCCCATGGTGGTGTACTAGGACATATGAATCCTTTATCAAGATTCTCAGGGAGATTATTCATTCATTTCTGCAACTCAATTAGGACAATTCTATAATGAGTAATTGAATTTGGAAAAGTAGCAAGTATGAGTTCTATTAAAAATTAAACATCACTTTTAGGAATTAAGACCCACAAGAGAAAAATAATTTCCAATGGATGTTTATATTTATCCTTGAATTGATAAATTATTGTTGGTTTATATGGAATGTGAAAAGTGACTCCCCTTCCTTGAAAATTAATATGATCACCATATAAGAAAACCCAATCCCGGTCAAAAATCACATCGAATTCTACTAATGTTTTAATAATAAGAATTTTGATAAGAACTTTCCAAAAAAAATCAAATGGAGAAGGTCATTAGGATTGAGATGCTATGAGGCCTTATGTCTATCCATGGTTATTGATAATCATTACCAAAATTGTAGGATTATAACCTAGACTTACCCTTTGGTTTCTTACTATGGTATTCTCATCATACATTCGAATGTTTAGCTAATAATTTCCCTAAAAAAAATATAATGACCCATATTTTCCTACTTAGATATTACAAAAAATAGATTAATATTCTCTACATAACATTAATACACTATAACCATATGAGTTTAGTGGTCTTGGAAACAGTAAAACAAATGGTTCATAAAACTTCTACATTTTCTCCTTCTTATTCTATTATAAATAGATCCCTTTTTGACATATCATACTTTATTGCATTCTTCATATCATGTGGAAATGAAACATATAAATTGGTGATATTAGATGATTTCTAAGGATAAACATTGGATATATAAATCCGTAATCATTTGAAATTATATTATATAAATAATGTTATGTGATCTTGATTATAACTTACAATGTTCATACCCAACCTATCTTAGATTATAAAACAGAATCATGATATAAAAATTATCATTTTATAAAACATTTACCATAAGAGTTGGGAATCATCACTAATAAATCATGATCCATAATATCATGTTAAAATGTGTAAAAGAATAAGAAATATATAAAACCATTTCATTTGTCAATTTTAACTCCCAAGGACATCAACATAGTGGATCAGGACACACATATTTCCCATTTTAGATTAATACAAACATGTTTCCATTAGTGGATCACACACATAGATATGTTTTCCATGGTTATAACATGATATTTAAATCGTATCCCAATTATCTAGAGGTAGATATATGTTCGTACCAACATATAACGAAAAAAATACATATGTGTTCTGGAATAAATAAAATCATATCTGAACCCATGAAAAGAAATTGGTTTTCCTAAACATTTCATCATTTCATAACCCATGGAAAAGAATAAGGGTTCATAAATATCATGCCATCATAAACATCAAACAAAAATAAAAATAACAAGCATTGTAACCTTAAATAATATCCCTAATAAAGTATATGTGACAATAAATTATGTTATCTTATATGTAAAATAATTTTGACAGATATCTTGGAGTATTTCTTGAAAAAAAAAAATTCCATTTTCAAATCATTTATTTTAATGATCCCTAAAATTAAAAATGAATATTTTTTATTTGAAAATTAAATTTAACCATTGTAATGGAAACATAAAACCATTAATGATTCATGAAATAGGGAAATTAGCCTTGTGTTGTATAAGTAAAATGACATACATTTTGTATTTTGGTTGAAAATCCACAATGAAACACTATTAGAGAACAATAAAAATAATTATTTAAGAACAATTTTTAAAAGTATTAATATTTAATTTAAAATGACTTTACAAAATTATATTATAATCGTAAAATCATTATGAAAATAAAATAAGGAAAACAATGAAATTTATTGAGAATATATTTTAAGGGGAAACATTGAAAATATAATTTTTAAAAGAAAGTCAATGTTAAATATCATATGAATTAGGTGAGAAAAAACAGATTTACTATATTTATTATTTATAAATACAAATAGAAAATTGGAAATATAAATTATGATAATAAAAATTTATATCACACATATTTTTAACATGTCAAAATTATTGAAATATATGTTTAACCCAATGAATAGAAATTGAGTGATGAAATCCCCTAACACTTTTTAATTAGTCGAATCGTACGGATCATTTCTGTAATAATTATCAAATTAAACAATAAATACCATGAAGATAATGTTATTTAAAATGAGATATTTCAAAATTCAGTACATACTAAAAAAAATAAATATGTTGTGAATAAGTTTTATATCTCACAGATGTAAAATTAAGATGCGGAACCCTTCTCTCAAGGGTAACATCTTAAAATCATTTTCAACCACATATATAATTGTTCAAATATTACTATAAATTTATTATAGAATGATATTAATTTTTATAAAACTAATATTATAAATTTATATAATCTTACTACCAATTCATTAATAATTTTTCACTATGGTCATTGTATTGGGTGCACTCATTTCAGGGATTCATGGTCTGTTCATTTTTAAATAATTATGGATTTTATTACAAAATTGAAGTAAAAATACATAATTGAGATGATATACTACTAATTCACTTATATAATTTTATTTTTTCCCATATTTTATTTTTATTTCTGACATGATTATGATTTATTAGAAAAAACATTAATAACAAATGTTTAGTTTATCATAGCAGGTTTTTCAACGAGCATGAACTAGTACCATTTTATTTAATAATATATATATATATATATATATATATATATATTCCATTACATGAATTATGTTATATTATACCTATTAGACTATTATTTTACCAAAATAATACTTTTTTGACTATCCATGAAGGCGTTAATGAATGATGAAAAATCATTATCCATGGAAATATTTAATCATTTTAATTTGTCTTATGGTTATATTCCCTTAAATAAGTGGAGATGAGAAATTGGGTGAATAAAATATATTAAATTGTAAATATATAACTTTAATATATAAATGTTACTTTATTATTATTATTTTATGGATGAATGATTTGAAGAAATATTTAAAAGGCAATGGAATTTGGAGAGGTTGTTTGAGGAAGTTACCTCTTGAAAATCACCTCTTTTACAGACCCATTATTGAAAATTGTACAGGTATTTGGGTGAAAATTGTATAACATAGAAGTGGAGACAATGGGGAGGAGAGGTTTTTACATATATTTTAATAAATTCATTTTTTTGAGAAGTAATGGATAAGTATTAATATTTATACGTGGAGAGGGGTGGATTTATGTGATTAAATAATGGTTATTTTATATATGATGTTAGCCACATTTAGGTCGAATTAGTTCCAATTTTTTTGGATTATAAATAAATTTTTAATGTTTTTTAAGAAATGGAAACACATCAAACACCCATTTAATGTATTTTTGTGGTATTTTTTGTTTCTACCTTTTAACTTTAACATGATACATTATTTTACACATACCTCAGTATATATTATTTTTACCATGGAATAATTTTTCTACCTAAAAATAAAAATAAAAATATTAAATTTTATGGAAATTATGATTCTAAATATATTATAAATTTTTAATAATTCAATCCTTATAATTTTTAAAATTATATTTAAAATGAAAACGTAAAAAGACAATAAAAATGATTTTTTCAGAAAAATATGTTATAAGCCCAAAAATACACTTACACTAAAATAAGTTATATATGTATTGTTAAAATGTAATATATTATATAATATAAAACATAAAATTAATTATGTTACATTGGTAATAGTATAAAATTAAAAAATGGATTTTAAATATAAAGAAAAGGATGGTTTTATACAAATATGTATTTTGTACGATTGACTAAAAAATTAATCCTTTCAGGATATTATAAAAATTTAAATCATAGCTATTTTTCAAATTAACAATAAATAAATATTGTTAATTTTTTGAAAAAAATTTAAAATTTTAAAAAATTAAATATATTTATATTCTCAATGAAAGTATTAAAACAATTTCAGTAGAAAGCATAAATTTAACGAATAAAATGATTTTACTAAATATTATGTGTTTATTTACTAAGAATAAATAAATTTTTATTGATCATTAAATTCATATATATTTCACAATTTCATTAATATTATTCACACCAACCAATTTTATGACAGTTTTATAAAAATTATGATAAAATAAAAATATTTTGGAGTCTCATTAAGCTCAGTGTTCTGTGAAACGTATGATATAAAAGTGGTTAATTTTTAAAATAAACATAACATAAAATATTGTGTAATTAATGTTTTCCATTAATATGGATTATATATTACATAAACCATTGGATGTAACAAAATGTCACTCTCCTAGTTTTAAATATCATTTTTGTGTTCACATATGGAAAACAATTATTTATGGTCGGTCGGAATGGCCCGAAGGCCTTCATTTTTTTATTATTTTTTTAATACACCTTTCAAGTGGTGAGGTGGAACCCTTACAAGGCACGAAGGCTTAGAGTCAATTACATACCCCATAGCTCTTAGAGAAATCACCTAGACAAGAAAATATGAAACTGCTCCTCCCCAACATATGTCAGGATATCAGTACCCCACCTTCAAAGGGCCAGTCGACTAGCTATTCTATGAAAAGTTGCACAACTCTAGTACCAATGGGAAATAAAAAACCTCTCATTCATCCAATTCTAGTTACCTCTGCTCCAGTGAATGCACCTTCCCTAAATCCACCTCTGATTCCATGTCCCTTGTAGTCTGACTGGTACATCTGCATTTCACGTGGACAGAAGGCCTTGGGGTGGCCCAAAGGCCTTAAGTTGTGCCGAAGTCCATGAGAATCAACTGGCCCGAAGGCCTTGGGTGGATAAAATGCCTTGTAGTACTCAAGGACATAATCGGTGGCCCAATGGCCAAGATGGATGAATAGTTCTGGCTGCTATATTACCAAACAATACCTGCTACAACACTGCAACAGTACCCCAACAATACTTATCCACCTGGAAAACAATTATTTATGAATGAATTTTAATTGTAATTTTTTAATCATGAAATTATATTAATTATGTTAATTTATTTAGAAAATTTAGGTACTAAATAACTACATAAAATATTACCCCATAATGTTGTAGTAATTATTAAATTGATGGATAAATCAAATAAATGATATTAATAATTTTTGAATTAGAATATTTTTTAGATTATTAAGGTGATCATAGAATTATATAGATGACCATTATATTTTGGGAATTATTTAAAATAATATTTTATAATTATAATTGTTTTATTGATGTTATTAATGTTAATGTAATGAATAGTATCGAAGTTAAAAAAAAATATTATATGAAAATAATATTTTATTAAATTATTTAAAAGTCATCAAAAATCATAAATAAAGACTATGTGGACATGTAATGGTATAATATCCCATCCCTTTTACATTTATTAGTCAACAGTTGCGTTATATGAAAATTTATAACCATTTAAGTTTGAAAAATATTGTTCCAAGGTTAATGGTAAAAATGGATAATTAAGGAGTTAAAAATATAAGGTTTAAAATAGAACTAAAACCTATTTATATATAACTTTTTCATGATGTTTAAACTATATTCAAACTTATTTTTTTACTTTATGAACATTTTAAATTATTTGTGTCTATAGTACTGTTAATATATTTTATTTAAGGTTGGGATATTCCAATTGTCACCATCACTTCAACTATAAAAGGGCATAAGCTCCTTCAATTCATTACACCACATCAAGTCTTCTATATCAATCATTACCTACAAAATTATATTATTAAATATCATTGAAACAATATATTTTTTATTGTTTTCCCAATAGAAAAAATCTAGATACCTTTAGTGGAGATCTAATGGAGTCATTTCTTTGAAGAAGTTAACAGTCTATCAGATCACATTCTTTTTATACATATAATTACCATCAATAAATCTATGATATTAATCATAACATAATAAATCATTTATAATAAATATTATTATATATTATTATTCTCATTAAAAGACTATTATATATCCTCTTTCCAACCAAATAAGTAGTGAATGTATCACTCGTCCATTTGTACGACTATCCGTCTCCATATAGGAATACAATTCATTGTTTATCAGTATATTATATAGATCAGTGTTTTTATGGGTTTAATATTTATATATGATATACATTACATTATTATACTTCCAGAATGATTATATTATAACATCCTTATTACCATATATTCATTTCAAATATGATAACATCGCTCTTGCATTCGTATATATTACCATCTCCACAATTATATGGGATTCATTTTTAATTTGTATTAACATGTAGAGTAATAAGGATGAATTTCATGAATTTTATAATATATATGTTATAATAATTATACTTTAAAGGTGAATTATTATTAAACATTATTTTATTTCATCAATAGAAATGTGGAAACAACGATCATTTGAACGTACCACCTTCTGTCATCATAAATAGGGTAATTAATTTTTCTATCCTGATTTTTTTAATGATTATAAGTATATATCTAATGAATATTTATTATGTAACATTTATAATTAAAATTATGGAAATAATAATATTTTGATCATAGTTTAAGGACCAAGGCTGCTGAATCGAAACATACTCTGAAAATGAAGTATTTATCACCCAAAACTAGGATTTTAAATAAAATTATTAATAAACATGTGTGAAGATGTTATAAAAAAATCATACATGTAATTATATATATATATATATGATTATGAAATAAATGTAAAAAATTCAATTTTTAAATAATATATGTTTAAAAATGAATGTGGGAAGGCAGGAATTTTGGTAATAGTTTATATCAATATCTCATCATTAATTGGGAATGTTTTTGTTTAAGTATCCTATAAGGAATATTTTTATTCAATGTACATTTTCTATAAAAATACATTTAGAATGTTTTGTTTACTATTATAATACAATTTTTTAAATCATTTTTACCTTTTTATACTTCTTTAAAAAAGTGATTAACGGAATATTTTTTATAGTTTTCTAAATGAGGTTCTTTGTAAATTTTCTGACAATGAATAGTGAAGTAATGTTTTTAACTTATAAAGAATTACAAGATATTCATTAAAACATGACTCCTTAATTATTTAGATCATTCATTTTATTATTGCAAGGTTATTTTCAAATAATTTGTTTCATTTATAATTTCATGTCTTAAAGAAGGAATGATTTTAAAATTAAAGTAAATTTTCCTAAATAATTTTTCCAGGTGATTTTTGAATATATTGTTTCCATTAAATATTAAATCCCATGATTTTTATTATTATTTAAGGGGGACATGATTAACAGATACCATTCATATTTTTTCTTAGGATGGTTTATGATTATGATGGATTTTTTTTGTGAACCCTATTTATTTTCCATGGGTTATAATATGATAAAATGTTTATAAATACCATATATTTTTATTGGTTTTGAAATTATGAATAATTTATGATCCTATGGAACACATATATAATTTTTATGATGTGAGTGGTGGGAAATATATCTCCCTCAAATGCAGTTGGTAATGATTTATGTCTCATTAGATAAACAAGACATCTATGGGGAATAAACCATGTTTAATAAGGGGAATTCTTAACCTTGATAGTATTTAAAGTTAACATTAAAAACTAATATGGTTTTGGGAGTGAACCCAATCCTCTATGATAGTTTTGGAAAAGGGACTTGAATACTAATGTAACTATTTTCTATGATTAGCTGTATGCATCAATTTATGTTCTTATGCCAATGTTATTCTCTCATGGCTCAAACTCCTTTATGATTCTTATCTCATGAACTGTAGAGATTAATTCCATGAGTGAACATTATGATATTTTATTTTAATGTTATATATTTGAAATTTTATTTTCATGTTATTACACCGTCATGCTTATGCTAGTATTGATATCTCCCTTGATTACCCTTAGTGATCATTTAAAATCACACCTTTTTATGTTTATTTTTCAAAGGATATGAAATATTTTGTATGTTTGATATGTCATAAATGGTGCTAGTTATGAATAAATATGTGGGATAATATATAGATATTTTGAAAACCAATTATTTATGTTTACAGGTTTCCAAAGAAACTATACCTTTACTATCGTTGGATGCGTGTCTGTGTAATATAATTAATAACCTTCAAAAAATATGAAATATTAATATATGAAAATAATTGGACACTATAGTTCGTATCAAAGGATAGGATTATTAAACCATTGAAAATAAGATTAGAAAAACGTTAGGGACTTATCTTTGTATATGATGACATCTTAATATTTTGTTGACTATCATGAATGACCTTAGATAAGATTGAGGTGGCATAAATGAAGGTTTTATGATTTGGACATATTATAAATGACAATTATTTGGCTTTCCACTGTGATTATTGTTTCTCACATTATGATTTTTGGTTTTATTCAATGGATAAATCAGGAACAAATATTGATAATACTAAATTCAATAGTAAAAGAAATGGTTATCCTACTGACAAACCAATGTTTATGGGAAATGGAATGTTGAATCATACTACACATCTCACGATACATTCTCATGATATGAATCATGTTGAATTTCCAAATGATCATAAGTTGTAACATCAGACAATTGAATCACTCTTGAATCCAAATATTCATTATTTTAGTGAATCATATGATCCACTAGTGGATGAGCAATGGATCAACACCACTGGGAAAATATGTTCTTCTCTTCAATGGTTGGGACATGAATGGTTTTCATTATTATATATCATGTAGATGGAGAATCAGATCAATAGAGGAAATTTATCAAGAATATGAGGAATGAATAAGAAATTGAATCCATGGAATGGGAATTGTTTATGCGGGATATTCATCATCATATACTTTACTCATATTCTATACACAATGTTAATGGAGTAATTTCTTGAGGTGAAGAAAAGGATAAAGAATACATTGTCACTTGTGATGAACATTTTACATGTTTTTCAAGGAATGCGTCATGTTTAATTATTTTACCAGAATGAAAAATTGATTGACTATATAGTGGCTTAAAACCTAGTCTTTGTGAGTTATTAACTAATATAGAATTCAGTACCTATGAATAATTTTTTTGACGATCTCTCATGGTGGAGATAGATATTTTAGTTACCACTAAATTTCATGGTTGTGATTTAGAAATAAATATAGATTACAATAGAAATTATAATATACGTGGAGAAATTAATTTTAACATTCTTTTATGATATATGAGTGCATTGAAATGTGAGAAAAATTGTGTTAATGGGACTGGTAAATTATTCATGTGTCGAATGTATAGTCATTAGTAAATTGAATGTTGAAATGGTGAGAAGAAGCAAGCTAATGATGCGAATACAGAGAAATATCTAGAGAGTGCACAACCCACTTTCTTATGCTACAAATTCCATGAATACCGATACAATGATAATCAGTACAAGAATAAAAATTATTATTTTGATTATTTTCAATATCCAATAAATCAAAAAGAAAAATTGAAATATCATGTCATCGCGAATGAAGTAGTAGATTATGATAATGAAATGGTGAAAAATTACACTGAATGTACACTCTATAAAACTGATGTATTATTTGATTATATATCCACACAATTTATTATTTCTAACGAATTTTCGTAAAATTTTAAAATATTATCTCAATAATAAGATTTTATGTGAGCTATGAAAACTTCTGAGAGCACAATAGTCACATCCCAAGTTTATAGTTATTTTGTGATAGATGATTGTAGGAATGTGCTTCCTGAGATTCTCCCAATTGTTGAATTTAATATGATTGTCCAAAATTATTTGATTGTTCTATATTGATATAATATTGATTTTCCTATAAGGTAAGTTAGTTTTTGTATTCTTAATGAACCCATAATCATTTATTGATGCATGAATGAATATGAACATCCAATTGATATTGATTCCATATTATGGGTCTTAACTCCAATACATGAAGTTTATCTATCTCATATGGTTTGGGATAAACTCACCATTAATGATACACCAATTTTATGATAGTTTTTATATCTTTCCAGGATAATTTTTGAGTCTTCCCCCAAATTTTGAAGTATATTTTTCAATATAACTCATCCCTCATTCTGAGAAAATTTCCATGACTCCTTATAGAGTCACCAAAATTGAGTTGTATAAATTGAAGTAGAAAGTTTCAGAGAATCCTAATATAGGAATAATATGACCTAGTGCATATCTTAAGGGTGAACCTATTCTATTTTTAAGAATAAATATGGGTCAATTAATATTTTTATTGATTATCAAGAGATTAATAAAATTACAATCAAGAATAAATATCCTCTTCCTTATTTTGATGCTTTATTTGATCAACTATACGGATCACAATATTTTTAGAAGATTGAAATTCATTTTGGATATCATTAATTAATGGTCTAGATGGATGATATACTTAGGATGGTATTCCAAATAATGTATGAACTATGAATTTTTAGTGATTACTTTTGGTTTTACAAATTTCTCCAATATCTGTATAGACATAATAAATTGATTATTTAGAGATAATCTGGATCAGTTCTTTGTAGAATTTATAAATGAAAATTTAATATATATAAAAATAACGTTAGAACTTGATGACCCCTTAAGGATTGTGATAAAAGAATTGATAAAGGTGAATATTTATGAAATGTTGGCCACGAATGAATTTTGTCTATAGAAAGATTAATTTTTGGGTTTCTTATCTCATGTGAGGTTATATAAGTTGATAATTCAATGATGGATGTTATTAATAAATGTCCCTAGAAAACCATGGTTTTTTAAATCCATAGTTTTTTAGGTTTGATTGATATTGGCAACTTGTTCTAAAGAATTTATCTTGATTATATATTCCACACCCCATTTTGACACGAAAAGTAGTTAAGTTCATATAGATAAAGGAATGTGATGATAATTTCATAGATTTTAAAGGAATCTTGTTAATGGAACCCACACTCACAGTAACTTTGAGTGGAGAAGGATTTTTGATTTATAGTGATGCATCAAAGACTGTAGTAGGATGTTTTCTCATGAAAAATAATATGGTGATAGCTTACGCCTCACAAAAATTTAATGTCTGTAATAAACAATTACCCAACTCATGATTTCTAAGAAGGTATAGTAATTTTTGAATTAAAGATATCGATGAATTATCTATATGGGGAAATGTGTGACATATATACTGATCAGAGATTTGTATTGTATATTTTCAGTAAAAAAGAGTTGAACATGTGCCAAATAATATGTTGGATATGATTAAATATTAGGGCTACACCATATACTACGACCCTAGGAAAGTGAACATTGTGGAAAATGATTTGAGTTGAATGGAACAGGCTATATTACCTATGATGAGGAAAATTCAGGTTAATAATGTTCAAGAACCATATATATGTTCCTCATATATAATATTTGATTGTGGAACACTTGGATGAGGATCATAATTCATCAAAATCTATTCATTAGGCGAGTGAATAGATGTATAGATGCCAGAATTTGTATTTCTAATAAAATTTCATGAAGAGAGATATTTTAGAGTATTTTTATAGATTCTTGGTTTGTTGGAATGTTAAGTATAGAAAAAATATATGTTAGGGTATGTTACAACCATTAACCATACCTGATTGAAAATTGGAAAACATGACTACATTTTTTTTCATTGGACTCCCCAAAAAATCTATGTTCCATAATTCAATGTGGGTTAGAGGAGACATCCTTAAAAATTCCTCACACATCATTAATATTATTGATTATTTCTCTTTTTATCATATTTCCAGAATATAGATTAACGATGTGGTAAGATTTAATGGATTTTCAGTTTTCATTATATCTGATTGGAATATAAGGTTTTCCATTGTGTTCTAGAGAAGTCATCATCATTATCTAAACTCATAATTAATTTTTAGAACTTCATTTGATCCTTAGATAGATGGTAAGTATGAGAGTATTAATAAAATAATAGAAGGATTGTTGAGAGGTTTCTCTATGGATTTAAATGGTGTTTAGTATCAACACCTACTTTTTCATGATTTTCATATAACATTAGCATTAAATATAGTATTCATATAAAACCTAATGAATCCCTATATGGTAAGAAGTACACAAATCCAATACGTTACAATGATGTTGAAGAACAAAATATCTTTTTACCATATCTAGATGAGGAAACGGTAAATAAGTTATCATGAATTTAGAAATATATATGAGCATCTGAGAGTTGAAAGAAAGTTATAATGACAATCATCAGAAATATCTGGATTTAGAATTGGTTGAAAAGGTATTCCTATTAATATCTCGCTATAAGATGGTGATTTGATTGAGAAATAATAGAATTACAATCCCTATGTATATCAATTATCTTGAAATTCTTGATCATAATGGGATGGTTGTTAATCAATTGTCCCTTGAACTGAATATTTCACTAATTAATGTATGTTCCATGTATCTCCCTTGAATAACTACATACCAGATCATTCACATCTACTAAATGTAGATGTCAAACTAATAGAGCATCATCATTATTATGAATAACAATGAGAAGTTATTCTAGATCATATAGGGAAAGTTTGTTGAAATAAGACAACTCTCTTAGTAATCATTTTTTGAAAAAAACCACAAATTTAAGGAATATATGCAGGAAAACAAGGATTTGATGAGGAAGAGGAATCATGATCAATTTCAATGTTGAATTTGAGGTGATAAATTTATTTTTATTGAGGTATAATTTAACATGCTTCAATTTTTATGAAATATTTTTCTTTATATAATTTTATTTCATGATTATCTTGTATTGCATTAAAGAACTTATTTAAAAAGACCCATATCAATTTTTTAAAATATTATGTCTCCATTATCTATTATCCATCAGATTAGAATTTATAAATAATAATAAATTAATTTTCAAACATTTATGGTCTATAAATTTATAAAATTATGTCATGAATAGAAATAATATCAAAATTTATATTAAAATAAAAGTTATGTTTTTCTAAAACAGTATTTTTTTATGCATACAATGATTTTTATATCAATATATCAAATTATTCACAATTTTTGCTTTATTTTAACGACATTTATATATTTTTTACTGGAAAAAATGTTTTGAACATTAAAAAACATTTTTCTTAGCATTGGAGAAGAATAAATACTATATTATTCTTAAATGAATTTTTTGCAACAATCCATTTTTTTTACATTTTTCACATATTAATTAAATTTAATTTCTAAAATTTATAGGTATTAAATTTGATAAATTTAATTACATATGAAAAATAATAATGATAAAAATTTGTTACTAACGCCCTTTTATTTTTGGTCAATAAGAATATTAACCATTGTAAAATTTGTCTTCTCAGTAAAGGTTAAATTTTGTTCATCTATGATATAACATAGTTATATGGTTATAATTATTTATCTTAATTATTATTGAATGAATGAAATTCAGCCATTTTCAACTAAGGTCCTAAAATGTGTTATTTGATATAGATTTGTCCCAAAATATGACTTATATACTATTTAAACCCATGGAAGTGATTAAATGTCACTCTAGTAGTTTAAAATATCATTTATGTTTTAACATATCCAAAAAAAATTAATGAATCAATATTAAAAGAAATTTTAGGTATAATAAATTTTTATTCATGTTTTCAATTTATTCATAATTTTTAGGAATTAAATAATTCTATTATATTATAATACAATGTTAATGTAATAATTATTAAATTAATGTAAAAATCAAATAAATGATATTAAAAATATTAAACAAATATTATATTTTGAAACACTTATGGTGATCCATGAATTTTATGGATTACCATGACATGTGGGGGACATATTGAAATATGTTTTTAATTATTAGTGTTTTATTGATGTTATTATAAAAAATTTAATTAATACGTTTAAAATTATAAATAATCATATTTTATAAAAATAATATTGTATTAAATTCTTTAGATATAATAAAAATAAATAATAAATTAAAAGGTGATAATTTTTTTTAGAAAAGTCTATCCATTTTCTATTTAAGATTCAACGACAACCTTATATTTAAAATTTTAACATTTTAAGAGTGAAAAATATGTTACCTCTATTATTGTTTAAATAATTAAATTATTGGAATAGACTAAAACATAAGGATTAAAATAGCTCAAAAACCTATATAACATTTATTGGATAATGATATTTCCATTATATCCTATGTATTTTTCTAATTCATGACCATTTTGGATTATTTTTCTCTAGAATATTTATAATATTCTTTATTTTATTTTTTGAAATTTCAAAATCTCCCCTCACCTCAATTACAAAAGGACACCTCCTCCATTAGATAATTACGCAGATTTACCATTATATCATAACCCTCATCTACCAATTTCAATTTTTCAGTTCCCTAGATAAATTTTATAGGTTATGTTCTTACAAAATGACCATTTCTAGATCAATTTATAAAAGATATAAATGAGTCATTTTAAATAAGTGCTAATCGCTCTAACCGATCAATTTATTTTTCTACTATTATTTACCACATATAAATTTATGATATTTCTATTAAAATAATGAATTAATTATCTTAGTTATTTTGTAATATTATTATGAACATTTAAACACCATTATAGAACCTATTTCCTATCAAATAAGGAGTGGAAGTTTTGATTGTGCATACATACTACTTACTATATCCATGTAGCGACATAATAAAATTTTCATCACCCTAATTTATGGATGGATTTTATGAGAGATTTTAATATTATTTATTATGTTTGTTACATAATTATAATTTTTAATCATTATATAATGTCTACCTTTTAACCATATAATCTTTTTTTCAAATGATAACTTCGTTCGTGCGTATGTTTGGAATACCATATTGATGATTCCATGGGTTTTTTATTTCTATTATATTTCACATAGATGGTAATAAAAATGGATTTTATTATTATATATTATTTATATGATATAATAATTATTCTATAAATGTTCATTTTTTTTCTTTTCTATCATTCTATTAGTTGAAAAATGGATATAGCATACATGCATATGTTGAACCTACCATCTACATGACTTGTGTAATTAATATTTCAATCTCTAAGTTTTATGAATAATATAAAATATGTATATAATGAATATATTCTATTTTAATTACATTATTAACATTCTATAAATTATGAGACCATAATAAATGTAAAAGGATTCGGACTGCCGAACCAAAACATCCTTGTAAAATGAAGCAATTATCACCAAGAACACAAATATTAATAATAGGTTATTAATAAAACAGTGTTACACTGTAATGAATCAATAATAAGTGGTATTATAGATATATGGATATGGAATAAGATTTTAATTATTACTTATTTAATATAGTGGAGGTTTAAAGATGAACAATGAAAGGTGATACTTAATGTAAGGGTTTTTTCCCAACATCATCATTATTCGGGACTGTTAATGTTTAAGATTCCATTGAGAATATTTTCCTTCAAAGTTCATGATTTATAAAAATATTTTCAATTTTTTTAACATTATCAAAAAATTATTTACAATGATTTCTACCCTTGTTTTTATTTTTTAAAAAATAATTTCAATGGAATCTTTTTTTCTTATTCTAAAAAAATGTTTTTTTAACTTTTCAAAAAAAAATATAGAAGGAATGTTTTTTAACATATAATAACTGAAAGGATTTCACAGACACTATTAAACCTTAATTAATTAATGGATAATTTTACATATTAGTTTTTTATCTTCAATGAAAATGTTTTCCATTATAATTACACAACAAAGAAAATGATTTCATAATAGAATTTATATTTTCCTCCCGAAATATACCAATAGGTCTTTCAAAATAATTTATATATTCAACATGACATCCTTTTATGTTACTCATTCTTTAAATGGGAAATGATCTTAGGATAATGTTTATTTTTAAGATGAAAATATGGTTTTGAAACATGTTTCTTTTCTACTGTTTATGATATGATGAAATTTTTATGAAACACATTTATTTTTATGGTCTATGATATGATGATTGATTTACAATCATGTGAAACACATATGGATTATTTTAATTATGTGATGGGTTTGACTCATATATCCCTCATATTCATAGGATAAATAATGAATTCTCATTATATAAATAGGCCTGAAATGTGTAGTGAACCTAGTCTAGTAAGGAATATTTTCCACCATGACAGTCTTGGAAGTTAAATTTGGATACTATGATGGTTTTGGGATTGATCCCTTTATAGTATGATAGTCTTGGAAAAGAATATTTACTATTATGGGTAAAAATTTATATGATTATGTGTATCCTAGAATTCCTTATATTGTGAAAATGTTATTCTATCATGGATCATGTTCCATAATGATTCTTGTCTTATGATCTTCCTTGATTTATTCAATGACTCATGATTTTTATATGTGATATGTAGAGTATGGTTTTAAAGTGTTATGGTAATGTTATTGTACCCTTACACTCATGTTATTATTTATATCTCCCATGTTTACCTTTAAAGAGAATATAAACTCACTATTTCCTTATGATTCTTTTACCTATGATATAAACAAAGGTATTAACAATCATATGTCAAAAAGTGTTCTAGTAATGAAGATATAAGACATAGATGAAGTATATATTTTATAAACAAATTATTTATGTTCAATGGTTTCCAAAGTAACTATAACTCTATGATCCTTTGACAAGTGTTAGTTTAATGCAATGAATATTATTCTAAAAATATGTAATTTATATTAATGAGAATATTGAGTCAGTATATGAAAAAAAATTATCATAGATCCAAATTACGTAAAATACATGATCAATATTTTTTTAAGTGGGTTTATAATAAAAATTAATAGCATCCTACATCACTTATGGAGTGGTAATTGGTGAATAATGTGTTATCTGATGTTAATGAAGATCTAATGTATTCACCACCCATCGATAAACATTGACCTAATAATCGTTCATTGTTTAACTTCAACCCTATAATGAAGAGTGTTATCCACCAATTCTCTTGTATAGAATGGAATATATGTATTACCCTTTAAAAATAGTTTTAATATGGTATTTATAGGGGATTTTAATTTAGAAGTTTAATAAAACATAGATATTAATTATTTATTTATTGTAATCAAATGCTCCCACCAACGGTTGTCCCAACCATATGTCTAGATCAAACCAACCATAGGTTAGACATAGGTTAAAAAATAAATACTATAATCCATTATGGTCTTGTATTTCCAATACGAGTCTTCATTTAGGAGTAATTCCACTTTTTAGGAAAACTGTTAATGTGATGTATTAATAAAATTAATATTTTTATAATATCAACTATGGGTTCACCAGCCCTCTAAATCGTATGCCATCTCAATGGATTACTCCAAATATATTTCAATGTCTTACAAAAAAACTGGTCAATTAAATTAATTTGAAACAAATTAGTGTGAATTTATATGATCTTAATGAAGTTGTTATGAAATAAGCAGTTAATGTTCTAACAGCTAATAATGAAAATTATCTATAATATATTTGTATATTTGAAATATAGTATGATAAATTAATTATAAAAACTGTTCATTTTTACATTAATTTCCAAGGATAATTCTTTAAAATATTTACATTCATTATAATGGAGTATTTATAATGAAAAAATTAGAGAGAATACAATGTAAGGGTTTTCATCTAAAATCCTTCCCTTTGTGAAAATTTTGTTATTATGTAGTAAATTTCATATTTTATGTATAGACATTCTATTTGAGATATCATATCCCAAACTATCTTTTATTAATGATTTTTATGTCCAATTATAATTCCTCTCTTTTAAGGAGTCCAGATTGTCATAAGTGTTTTCTTGGTCTCTAATCAGATTATCTGAGACATAATAAATTTTTTACACCACAGTCTCTTTATATGATGTATTTGAATTTAATAGTTGTGTTTTTGTCATAAATCTTCTAACTCATGTCAGTATCTACAAAAATATTGTTCCTTATTCAATCGAATATTTATGTAGTTATTTCCGTTGTGGTAAACATTTTCTGTAACCCAACATTCATTTTTGGGTTATGATCATTCAATTTAACATATTTCATAAAATTTGGTTAAATTATTCCATTTTTTATATAGAATTATATATTTTTTTGGTATATGTGTTCCTATAATGTAAACCATTTTATTAATATTTCTCCCTTCATGGGACATGTTACCCATCATTGTTATCAGTATCTTAAATCTCCTTCATAGATTTATAATGTTTTTTCATTTAATTTGTTCTTCCACATTAATAAATTATTATAAGGAATTCTATAGTCCTATTTAATAAAATTATGTTTTAATAATAAGATGTTTTTAGTACTCTTTTTAATTAGTGAGGTTAAAAAAATGGATTTTAATAAGTTTCAAAATGCATTTCCATTCAAAACCATGTGTTATATATTCTCTACCAAATTTCCGATGGGAAAACATTATATATATTCCAAGGATACGTTATTGTATTTAATTTATAAATGTATCTTTTTTTATGTTTTCGCTTCACCCATTTGTCAATTACTTTAAAATGTTACCATTAACATAGTCACTTGTGAAAATGTAAAAAACGATTTCTAAATACTCTTTTATGACATTATTTAATTTTTAATTGTCCTATTAAAATGTATTTTCTATCATTTAGTAAATTTTTTATGATTTAATATATAATATATATTAATAATTTTTTGTTTGAACTCATGGAATAAAATAATTGGATTCACCATCCCTTCAAATGTGACATCGTTCGTAGAATACTTTTATAAAGTTGTTTCTCATCTATCTGAATATCCATATTGGATTGATTTATTACACTAAAGATGTGTCTTTTTTAAAATATCCATATTAATTCTACAGATATATTATTAAATTTACATTTATATCAGAAAATAATCTATCCCTTTTTTAGTCATATTTGACCATCTACATTCATTCTTCAAATGGGATATGATCATGTTATCCCTTTAATTTCCATGGGAAAATTTATTGATGTTCTATATGCTGTTATTCCAATATATATTACCATTAGAATTTTGACTATGTATTTTTTCCCAGAATACTTCATTCTTTGGATGGGTTAAGATCATTTTATATCTTTTGTGTACATGGGTAAATGTATTGGTGTTCCATGTGTTTCTATTCCAATTTCAGTAAATATTATCAACCTTGATACTGAATTGTTTATTTTTTTCTAATATGATGAATTCCTTGGGAGTAACCATGTTATGGGTGGGTCTGAACATTGTATAGCCCCTCTATGGATTGGTGGGTCTCATAATACAATCATGATAGGGTATTTTGGTGTTTGAAAACCTAAATAAAAATATTAGCTTGATTGAAATATCATGATGTATGAGAACAACATATATAGTCTTATAATATGAAATTATCTCTACCAATTATAAATTTATTCTCTAATTATCTAGTTATTGACAACTATGTGATCTAATTATTTCTTGTTTTATCCATGTATATATCATGCTTTTATTCTCTTTATATTATTGATGTATTTTGATTATATATTTCTATCATTATATTTATGACATATTTATGCAATGATTTCATTAGTTATGTATTTTCCCCTAGTTGGTATTTGAGCTCACCCCTCTTATTTTTTTGTTTCAATATGTTATAATTAAATGAATTGCATCGAATACATAGTAGAGTATTACTTGTGTGAATAATTTTTGGGACTTATTGAAGACTTATTATATATTAAGTAGTAATTTCATTGTGGAAGAAATGATAATTTACTGATAAAGGAATGATATTTATAAATTGTAAATTTTTCTCAATTCCTTAAAACTATGAACCAAAAACGTTTTTGGGAATGTATGTAATTATTTTTTTTATTTTAGTCTTGTGCTTATGGATTTGTTATATATAGTTGGTTTTGAGGCAAATAATAAAATTATCTGTTTTTGGGCACTGGAATAGGGATTGAGGGTCTAACTCATCACAATGCTAAAAAGACACTTTAGTGAATATGTTTTGTGAAAATTTGATTGTTGAAAATTCAGAATACGTGAAAATTTTATAAAATTGGCCTTTTGCTACTCTTCTTTCCACAAATCCCATATCCTATAACTGTATTCTTTTAAACTAAATAGGATTCCACTTTTCATAATGAAATCTAAAATGAATATCATAAAATTATATTCTCTTGCCTCAAAAAATTTAATTAGGATGATTTCTAAACCTTTGCATCCTCATGCATAGGTTGTTTCTCTGTAAGTGCCTTTTAAAATATCAGTCACATTTAACAAATCTCAGAACCCTATGAATAAGATATATGGAGGAATTTGGTTCTTACCAAATTCTTTTTTATAGTGTGGAATATTAATCATCAAGAAATTGAAACTGAGGAAATGATTCAATATAAATGGATGCATCATGTTTCGAAATGATCCTTTTGTAATATTACTTGTGTAGATATAATTGATCTCCTATTCAAATAAGTGGAAAGTGATAGAATTATATTAAATATATTGGGTATAAGAAAGCGTATTATTTTTAACCAAGATAGTTTTAAGAAGCTCTTCATGAGCTAGTATAATATTGTAAAGATTAGTCGTTCAACCAGGAATGCCCAAAAGTGGCCCACATATCTGGGTGATGTTACATATGAGAGTCGCATAATGAGTCTGGATAGTCATGATCTCGAATAAACAATATTTTGGTTAAAATTTTCTTATATTAGGTGGTGAAATATCAATGCACTACATTGGGAATGAATTCTTATTTTTTTAAATGATTTTAGAAAATGTTAATATGTACTATATATTAGTATATTTAGGCTTTCTATTTCATTGGATGGAATGTGAGAAGATGAGTAATTTTCTTAAACATAATATTGATTTAGATTTTGCAGATCACATAATGTGTGGAAGTGATATCATATGAGATTTCTCGGGATCATCTCTTTTTCATATTACAAACATCTATAGTGTCTGATACTAACATATAGAAGAATATTGTGAACTTATGAGTAGTCTATATTTGATTTTCTTTTCTAACATCGACCTATATGAAGTAGAAATAAAATTATTCTTCATGTATAACATTTTAAATTGTGGCTCTCCCACACACTTGTCAGATATATATTACATCATAAATTTTTTATGTCTATATGACCATGATGTTTAGATATATCATAATAGTAAATAGGTAAATGAATCTGTATGGCCTTTTTCTTTAAATTCTATTTGAAATGATACTCTCTAAAAATTCAACTGTATAAGATATTTATCCCATAGTTGTAATTCCATTTTCCGTAGAGATTCTCCTGGGATCTATCATTTTAGACCAACATAAATTAAGTTGTGTTGTTTCATTAATTGAAATTTATATTGAGAGTAATTTGATTCTCATTTAATACCTTTCCAACTTAATACGTAATTACCTGAAGACTAAGTGAAGATAATCAATGAAGCGATGGAACTATTATGAAAAATTGTCTTGTCCATCTATGTAGGAGTTGTGTGAAGACTAGAGAGGACCTACACATACATGGTTCAACAGGAAGAGATAGTGTATTATGCCATTTTACTATGTTGTAATTTTTTTCCACTCTTTAACTTGTGATCAAGTGAGATGGAATAACCTGTGTCCCTCAAGTGTGGTGTGACTGCACTAAAAACATGTGTAAATTTAAGTTTTCCTTAGTAAGTATTGATCCCTCTATAAATCATATCAATAGACTCAACCTTGTTATTATAGTGATATAACCTTCAACCTCTATAGAAATGGAATTGGTGGATTAATATACTTAAATAAAATAACATTTTAGGTATGTTCTATTCTCCATGTTTGAGTGAACTATGTAAACTAGTTTTTCCATGAGTGCATGATTTACATACATTTAGAGAAATACAAATTATTTTTCATGGTTTAAGAAATAATTATCTAAACTAAAATAATAATAATATAATATAGGTATTAGTTAGATAATTCGTTAATTAATAACACAAGAGTGACCCTACTAATAGTGAGTTAAAGATCATTCATTGCAGTGAGAGTGTGATATTTATGTGGAAACAATTTAGACGGGTTTTAAAGATTAATTTCTCCAATCATATGGAGTATATTATTTAATATCTATTTGGGGATTACAATTTTGGATTAGAGAATAGCAGAATATTTTTTGATTTATTTTAAATTTATTTTTGTGACTATTATAGTTGAGTTCTATTATGTTTGTTTTCTTGTTTGGTTTCATGGGAAAGGGAAGAATATGAAGAGGAATATTAACTCCAAATTAATTGAATATAATGGTACAATAAATATGAAATTTGTGATTAAGAAGGATCCCTTTTTTAATTTTAAATGGAATGTTTGAATGACTCTAATTATGAAAATATTAATTCATTCAATAATACTATAGGATTAACTGAGGTACCAAATTTACGTAGTGAATTTTTATCTATTTGGTATTGGTGGAATGTTGAGTGACCCAAATGTGGGAGCTTTAAATTTATCCAAATATTTGTATCTATTGATATAAAAAATGGATAATAATGATTAATTAGTATCAATAATCATATATTGATGTAGAAAATATTCATGCTTAAAAACAGAGGTTCATAAAATAAAGACTGGACAATGTGGTTAGTGAACAAATGAAAAATAATTATTCCTTAGATAAAGAATTTGAGGAGATGTATAAAAAGTTATATATTTTTAAATATGTTTTAAATCATAATGAATACAAGTCAATATATATTCAGAACATGATGGTCAAGAAGGATGAACCTACCACACATGTGAAAAATTTCTATGTTGAATTACGGTTTTATGATATTAGATGTAGAACATAATAAATAAATTATGAAAATAGGTGAAACAATGCTGGTCCAATATAATATATTTATATAACTAACATGTGAATTGGTAGAAAAATGGCTACAACTATATAGTTAAAAATGATAATTATCCATCATTAAACCCAACATGAAGACACTATCAGATCTGGGAAGGATAATGACATAATATTTGAGGAGATGATTTCAAAACCAAATTAGAAGTATGAGAATATAAATGGTCTCAATGAGTGGATGAATTTTTGTAATTAAATTATTAAAATACTTATTAAAAAAATTAATTTGAATCCCCAGAAGGAAGAATATGGGGTTAGTGAGAAATTGGAGAAATCCTTCCAAGACTAGAAGATATAAATCATGGAAAAGGTTTTATGAAAACTGCCACTATTTTGGAATCAAGTGAAATCTGATGAGTATATTAACAGAAGCCCAATATATAATAGAAAAAATTGAAATATTCTTCAATAATATCTAAATTGATACTTTACTATATAAGGTATATTTTTAAATAGAGAATGATTACGTGATCAGACCATGGACATGTGTATATAAATTGTATCAAAAGAAGAACTAATTGTGTTTTAAGGAATTACTCCATTCTTATGATAAATGAAAGGAACATTTACAAAAAAATCTTTGTTATAATAGAGAATATATTTAATGTTTTATAAGAATTGAAATGAGATTATTGAGAGGTGAATCAAGAATCAATATCATTTTACTTACCCCAACCCTCTTAGAAATAACAGAAATAAATTTTAGGGAAAATGGTAGAGGCTTATGTCGAAGTGACTACAATGGATGGGTCTATAAATAATGTTCTAAAAATAGATTTTAATGTAGAAATTTTATCTAATATTTTAAAAATGAAATAGAAATGGATCATTAAAAACAAAAATTAGAAAATTTACAACAATTATATATATGGATATATCTATGTGATTTTCCAAGAAATGAAAAAATAATGGATGTAAAAAAAATATACAAGAAATTCCCTATAAGTGGAGAAGAAAAAATATTAGTTTTGGAATATATTCATGCATAATTATTTGGAAAAACTATCATTCATTCAATAAAATGTATATATTTTGTATGTCGGCCATAGAATAACACCATAGTAAAAGTATTTTATAGAGGAATTCCATATTATTGTTAAATATAAAATATATTGGGATGTTATTAAAGAAATTTTGAAAAATAAAATACCTCAAGGAGATACTCATTTGAAATACGTATCTCTAAATAAGGCAAGCTTTGCAATGTGTAATAATTAATTTGTGGATAAGAAACAATGTTTGAAATTATGGAAAAGATATGTCTAATAGATAATGCATTGGGTGATTGGTATCTATAAAATTTCAAAAAGGGAGAAATTATTTTGGTATTTTCCATGAAGAAAAGAGATGTACTATGAATGAAGAAGTGAATTTTGGATCTATAAAAATAATTTTAGATCTCAATTTTGATTCCAATGTGAAGGATAATGGAAATTAGATAATCTATTGAGAATGACCATATTCCCCAACATGTGGAAGGATAATTTCCTTTCCCCCTAACAACATGTTGGGAATTATTAGTTATGATTGGTTACTCGAGTTTATAAATTTATAATCATAGTATCCAAATCACTAAAACAAATAAATAATAGTGTGTGATATATTAATATTATAGCCAAACTCAAATATACAAGGAAACATGGTACATGAAACTCTAACCTAAAATTTAAGAAGAGTGTTTCATATTTAAATGATACATATATCATGGATGAAAAATATAACAATATTTTATAGGATAATTGAAAATATTTCTTCCTATAATAGTGAATAATAAAATAAAACATAGATACAAAAATGTTTTCAAAATATGATATAGTAAACTCCCATGGTTATGGTGATATATATCTATCATAATAACTCCCTTTTCTCATTATGAGGTAATCTAGTAAATTAATTTAATAGGTAACTCAAAAAAATATTTCAAAATGTCATGAAACTCAGACAATGATCAATTGAAGAGTCACACATAGGATAGTTAATTGAATGTTCACTTCCTTATTTATAGAATTGATGGAAATGCTTTTGAAATGAAGAAAGTATTTATAAAAATTGGATATCGAAAATAACAAAAATGAATCATCATTAAAAATATACATACTTAAATAAAACTCAATTATATTTAATTAAAATTTCTAATAAACTCCCAAATGTTGTTATAGTTGAAATGGAAAAAATACAAATAAAATGAAAATCAAGTCGTTGATGTTTCTAAACAAAAAGGCGTAAACTCTCAGACATGATCATCCATTGAATGTTTTCAAAACTAGTTGTTGGTCACGTATAGTCATTTATAGTGTTAATGTTATTCTATATCAATATGTCTCTCTTTAATATATTTATATATTTATATATTTCCATTATTCTTCAATATGAGCACATTTTTTCATAGTGATATGTTAAAATATCCATGTGAAAAGTATAATCAAACTCTTATAATATATCACCAAATATATCATAGGAAGATAAGATATAAAGGAATGTACCTTAGGTGTATATATCACCTTCATATTGTATCATTCTATGTCATTAAATGAACAAACACATCCATTATTATTTTCATGTATTATGTATAAATATTGAACACCATCATTGTGCTTATAGTGAATCCCAAAAATGTAACATAATAACCTTACATTGACATGGAATGACCCATGATACATTCCCACGACTGATTTATTTTTTGTTGTAAACAACTTTATGCCATGAGATACACCATTGTTTTTTCATTCTTATAGTTTTTAAGATGAATCATTTAGTGACCTAATTTTCATTAATAAAAAAAATATCATCTCCTTTGTTTAAATATGCCATTATGACATTCATGCAAGAGGAGTGATTTATATTAGTCTCCATTTTACTCCTCATGTGATGATTGACTTCGAAATGATTTTCAAGGTGGATTTATCCAGAATATAATGAACTTACGAGGGTGAGAGCTATTAGCATAATGAATCTTCCACAGGCAGTATATGGGTAGTGGCATAAAAAAAGATATAAAGGGTGCTCAAACATCAAACTCATGAAGAATTTTCCCATATGGTATGATACCATGGGAATACGAATATGTTTGGTGTTTCCAAAATCTTTCAATATCGTGGAAATTAAGGCATATATGGATGGAGATGCCTGTTTTAGATACATCTTGATACATGTATGAATTACCCATAAATGATATGATAGATTTTTTTATACTCATATTGATTTGGGGAATTGTCCGTGTGAGGTATTTTTACATCACATAGAATGTTTTCCATAATATTTAGTTGTGACATGGATTTAACTAGCCCATTACACACTAAATGGGTTCAATTATATTCAAAAGTTTGAGTCTTAAATGGGGTATATATTTTGATAAGAAAAACCTAATACATGGTGTATCAATAATTCATGTCATTAGGTCTTTTCCATTAGGGTATGATACACTTGAATATAATTTGTGTGATGTTTTTAACAAAGAGAACATTATCATGGAAAATAGATCACCTATATATGGACACATCTACACTATGTGTACATGAGGATTAGGTTAATAATCATCTAATTTAATGGGATACTCACCAAGAATCCGAATCCATTATTATTTTCCCAAATTCAGGGGTAGGATTTTCCTTTCCTTTTAGTGTATTATCACTCCTTTACCCATAATTAACACACATTAACTTTCCTCCAATAAAAATGTTGAAAACTAATAGAATGTTGAATTCAAATATTCCATCAACATAAAAAACTAAAATTGATTTTGGATATTTCTTAAACCCTTGTTCTATGAACTTCTTTGGGGGGTGATTTATTCGAAAATTTTGAGTCCCAAAAAGTTCATAGAGTTTTAGGTGTAACACCTAATAAAAAGGGTTCTGAAACCTCAAAATCATGAGGCTATTTCTTATATGTGATAATTACATGGAAAAAAACATTTAGGGTGGTTCTGAAATAGGATAATGTAATTGAAATCAGAACAAATACAGATATACACACCTTTTATGGATATATGGTGATTCCAAACTATACTATTAGATGATACAAGATTTATCAAAGATCCCAATTCATCGAGTATTATAATAGTGGATGTTGTGATTAGTGGAAGAAAATTAATTTGTTTTAATGATGTGTATTAAGGTGAAAATACACCTAGAGGAAAGGAATATCCAACCTATATATTTTTTAAAGAAAAAATAGAGACGAGTTCTATGTGAGAATCCCATTCCATAAAATGATTTGTGATAACACCCTAAACTGAAAGGAAATTATTGAAGTTTATAGTGAAGTATATAACATTTAGAAAGGTTATTGGAAGTAATTTGGATAAGTATTGAATAATCAGTACATGATTTATCATGTATGATGTCTACTACCAATAGTGTCTAACATCTCTTGGTACAATGTTTCAAGAGGATAAAAATGGAGTTTGAAATTACGGTCTATGTGCTCTTAGAACAATATATTTTTATTATATATAATGAGAAAAATACTAAAAAGAATGATAAAAGAGTTTGGAATTTTTTTCACAAGTCCACTAATAACATGAAATTTCCACATGATGATTTAATGAATTGAATATGGCATAATATGGATTTTAAAATGGCATTAAATCAATTGGAGAAATTTAAGATTCATTTTGTGCTATGAATTCCAGCATTCTGATATGTATAAACATAATTCTAAATATAATAATGATTTCTAGCACTTCATACGTACAATTCATAACTATTGAGATGAGAAAATGGAAATGGAATTGCTTTTATAAATATCATAGAGGTCTATTTAATCATCAATTTTTATCTTCATGAACATCATGTGATGCTATAGAAGAGTCATTATTGACCAATTGCTGTGAAATTAGGAAATTAATGACAATTTTAAGGTAATTTCTATTCATGCAAGGATGGTTAGTGTTTTTGAAACAATAAACACTTATAAAAATTTGAAAATTTTAAATACTAAAAATATAATGTTTCAAAAAATAGTATCTTCTGAAGAAGAAATCATATAATTTGATTATTAATTCTTTTAATTTAGGTTAAAAATATAATGATTCATTCACAAGTAGTGATTTTATCATGGGTTCAATTATATTAAATGATATATACGATGTGGATATCACAATTACTTATATTTTTAATTTTAGATGATATTATTTTAAATTCAATATTGTTGATAAAAACATGAAATTAAATTTTATGGATAAATATATGTTTTATTTTCATTTAAAATTTTCCAAATTGTATATGATTCAAGATTATAAAATGATATGGATAATACTAAAATAAGATAAGGGAGGGAAATGATGATATTGAAGACATTAAATTTAATTTAACCCTACAATAGAATATTATAGATTTTATAAATCAAGAAAGATTTAAAATTTATATATGTTAGTAATGATATTTAATTGTTTTGAATGTCATAAAACACTAGTGATTCATGATGATAAATATAATTAGGTTTCATGATTATAGTTTTATTAATAATTAAGCTATAGTATTTATAAATTTCATGGAATCTATCATGACTCATGTTGAAGATTCATGCCACAATTTCTTCAATAATGTGTATTTTTTAAACATTAAGAGAATATTTTTATCGACATTTTTAGTATATTTTGACACGAGGAAAACTTGATAATATTATCATTTTAGTGGTAGATATATTTCATCAAATAAAAAAGGAATAGAAAAGATTATAAATAATTGTATATATATAAAAATACCAGAAACCTGAAGTTGTTTTGATAATCAAGAAAACCTAGTGTTTCCATTGAGGAAGGATATGAAGATTGTATTGAGGAAAAGTGGGGTTTGGATAGTGCATGGAATTTTGTTTCTTCTATGATATCTAAAAATTACTAACATTTATGAGAATGTAATATTTACCTCATAAATTAAATGATCCGGTTTTAAAGATATATCATGAATAAAAAAATAGATCATTATATTTATATATAGTGCATGACCAAAAAGAGGCATTCAAGAGATAATAATCCCTCTTGATGAAGAATAAGTATTTTTCAATCTTGTGTTGATGCCAAAATTATTATTGGTTTCTATGTATAGAAGAATTTGATTCCAACCAAATTTAGTTGGTGAAAGAATTAAAATATTAATAAGGGGAGGATTAGTTGATACAAAACCAATTAAAAATAGACAGTTCTTATAAAATATTATTATACAAACATTTAATTCATGGTAGATTCATTCATAATAAAAGAAGATAATAAGCTTATCTGATGATGGCTGAAAGAAATTAATTATAAAAAATGTGATTTCAAATATCAAATACCTTTTGACTATGTTTAGAGTTTCCCTTATACAGTTTTCAAATAAGAATCAAGACCAGTTTATGATCTTAATGAAGTTGTTATGAAATAAGCAGTTAATGTTCTAACAGCTAATAATAAAAATTATCTATAATATATTTGTATATTTGAAATATAGTATGAAAAATTAATTATAAAAACTGTTCATTTTTACATTAATTTCCAAGGATAATTCTTTAAAATATATACATTCATTATAAAGGAGTATTTATAATGAAAAAAGTAGAGAGAATACAATGTAAGGGTTTTCTTCTCAAATTCATCCCTTTGTGAATTTTTTTTCATTATGTAGTAAATTTCATATTTTATGTATAGACTTTCTATTTGAGATATCATATCCCGAACTATCTTTTATTAATGATTTTTTTGTTCAATTATAATTCCTCTCTTTTAAGGAGTTCGGATTTTCATAAGTGTTTTCTTGGTCTCTAATCAGATTATCTGAGACACAATAAATTTTTTACACCACAGTCTCTTTATATGATGGATTTGAATTTAATAGTTGTGTTTTTATCATAAATCTTCTAACTCATGTCAGTATCTAGAAAAATGCTGTTCCTTATTCAATCGAATATTTATGAAGTTATTTCCCTTGTGGTAAACATTTTCTGTAACCCAACATTCAATTTTTGGGTTATGATCATTCAATTTAACATTTTTCATAAAATTTGGTTAAATTATTCCATTTTTTATATAGAATTATATCTTATTTTTTTGGTATATGTGTTCCTATAATGTAAACCATTTTATTAATATTTCTCACTTCTTGGGACATGTTACCCATCATTGTTATCAGTATCTTAAATCTCCTTCCTAGATTTATAATGTTTTTTCATTTAATTTGTTCTTCCACATTAATACATTATTATAAGGAATTTTATAGTCCTCTTTAATAAAATTAGGTTTTAATAATAAGATGTTTTTAGTACTCTTTTTAATGAGTGAGGTTAAAAAAATTCATTTTAATAAGTTTAAAAATGCATTTCCATTCAAAACCATGTGTTATATATTCTCTACCAAATTTCCTATGGGAAAACATTATATATATTCCAAGGATATGTTATTGTATTTAATTTATAAATGTATCTTTTTTTTTATGTTTTCGCTTCACCCATTTGTCAATTACTTTCAAATGTTACCATTAACATAGTAATTTGTGAAAATGTAAAAAATGATTTCTAAATACTCTTTTATGACATTACTTAATTTTTCATTGTCCTATTAAAATGTATTTTCTATCATTTAGTAAATGTTTTATGATTTAATATATAATATATATTAATAATTTTTTGTTTGAACTCAGGGAATCATATAATTGGATTCACCATCCCTTCAACTATGACATCGTTCGTAGAATAATTTTATAAAGTTGTTTCTCATCTATCTGAACATCCATATTGGATTCATTTATTACACTCAAGATGTGCCTTTTTTAAAATATCCATATTAATTCTACAGATATCTTATTAAATTTTCATTTATATCAGAAAATAATCTATCCCTTTTTAGTCATATTTTACCATCTACATTCTTTCTTCAAATCGGATATGATCATGTTATCCCTTTAATTTCCATGGGAAATTTTATTGATGTTCTATATGCTGTTATTCCAATATAGATTACCATTAGAATTTTGACTATGTAATTTTTCCCACAATACTTCATTCTTTGGATGGGTTAAGATCATTTTATATCTTTTGTGTACATCGGTAAATGTATTGGTGTTCCATGTGTTTCTATTCCAATTTGGGTAAATATTATCAACATTGATAATGAATTGTTTATTTTTTTCTAATATAATGAATTCCTTGGGAGTAACCATGTTATGGGTAGGTCTGAACATTGTATAGCCCCTCTATGGATTGGTGGGTCTCATAATAAAATCATGATAGGGTATTTTGGTGTTTGAAAACCTACAATAAAATATTAGCATGATTGAAATATCATGATGTATGAGATCAACATATATAGTCTTATTATATGAAATTATCTCTACCAATTATAAATTTATTCTCTAATTATCTAGTTATTGACAACTATGTGATCTAATTATTTCTTGTTTTATCCATGGATATATCATTCTTTTATTCTCTTTATATTATTGATGTATTTTTATTATATATTTCTATCATTATATTTATGACATATTTATGCAATGATTTCATTAGTTATGTATTTTACCCTAGTGGGTATTTGAGCTCACCCCTCTTATTTTTATTTGTTTCAATTGGTTATAATTATATTAATTGAATCGAATACATAGTATAGTATTACTAGTGTGAATAATTTTTGGGACATATTGAAGACTTATTATATATTAAGTAGTAATTTCATTGTGGAAGAAATGATAATTTACTGATAAAGGAATGATATTTATAAATTGTAAATTTGTCTCAATTCCTTAAAACTCTGAACCAAAAAAGTTTTTGGGAATGTATGTAATGAATTTTTTTTATTTTAGTCTTGTGCTTATGGATTTGTTATATATAGTTGGTTTTGAGGAAAATAATAAAATTATCTGTTTTTGGGCACTGGAATAGGGATTGAGTGTCTAACTCATCACAATGGTAAAAAGACACTTTAGTGAATATGTTTTGTGAAAATTTGATTGTTGAAAATTCAGATTAAGTGAAAATTTTATAAAATTGGCCTTTTGCTACTCTTCTTTCCACAAATCCCATATCCTATAACTCAATTCTTTTAAACTAAAGAGGATTCCACTTTTCATAATGAAATCTGAAATGAATATCGTAAAATTATATTCTCTTGCCTCAACAAATTTAATTAGGATAAATTCTAAACCATTGCATCCTCATGCATAGGTTGTTTCTCTGTAAGTGCCTTTTAAAATATCAGTCACATTTAACAAATCTCAGAACCCTATGAATAAGATATATGGAGGAATTTGTTTCTTACCGAATGATTTTTTATAGTGTGGCATATTAATCATCAAGAAATGGAAACGGAGGAAATGATTCAATATAAATGGATGCATCATGTTTCGAAGTGATCCTTTTGTAATATTACTTGTGTAGAGATAATTGATCTCCTATTCAAATAGGTAGAAAGTGATAGAATTATATTAAATATATTGGGTATAAGAAAGCGTATTATTTTTAACCAAAATAGTTTTAAGAAGCTCTTCACGAGCTAGTATAATATTGTAATGATTATTAGTTCAACTAGGAATGCCCAAAAATGGCCCACATATCTGGGTGATGTTACATATGAGAGTCGCATAATGAGTCTGGATAGTCATGATCTCAAATAAACAATATTTTTGTTAAAAAATTTCTTATATTAGGTGGTGAACTATCAATGCACTACCATGGGAATGAATTCTCATTTTTTTAAATGATTTTAGAAAATGTTAATATGTACTATATATTAGTATATTTAGGCTTTCTATTTCATTGGATGGAATGTGAGAAGACGAGTAATTATCTTAAACATAATATTGATTTAGATTTTGTAGATCACATAATGTGTGGAAGTGATATTATATGAGATTTCTCGGGATCATCTCTTTTTCATATTCCAAACATCTATAGTGTCTCATACTAACATATAGAAGAATATTGTGAACTTATGAGTGGTCTATATTTGATTTTATTTTCTAACATCAACCTATATGACGTGGAAATAAAATCATTCTTCATGTCTAACATTTTAAATTGTGGCTCTCCCATACACTGGTCAGATATATATTACATCATAAATATTTTATATCTATATGACCATGATGTTTAGATATATCATAATAGTAAATAGGTAAATGAATATGTATGGCATTTTTCTTTAAATTCTTTTCCAAATGATTCTCTCTAAAAATTAAACTATATAAGATATTTACCCCATAGTTGTAATTCCAATTTCCGTAGAGATTCCCCTAGGATCTATCATTTTAGACCAACATAAATTAATTTGTTTTGTTTCATTAATTAAAATTTATATTGAGAGGAATTTGATGCTCATTTAATCCCTTTCCAACTTAATACATAATTACCTGAAGACTAAGTGAAGATAATCAATGAAGCGATGGTACTATTATGAATAATTGTCTTGGCCATCTATGGAGGAGTTGTGTGAAGACTAGAGAGGACATACACATACATGGTTCAACAGGAAGAGATAGTGTATTATGTCATTTTACTATGTTGTAATTTTTTCCACTCTTTAACTTGTGATCGAGTGAGATGGAATAACCGGTGTCCCTCAAGCGTGGTGTGACTGCACTAAAAACCTGTGTAAATTTAAGTTTTCCTTAGTAAGTATTGATCCTTCTATAAATCATATCAATAGACTCAACCATATTATTATAGTGATATAACCTTCAACCTCTATAGAAATGGAATTGGTGGATTAATATACTTAAATAAAATAATATTTTAGGTACGTTATATTATCCATGTTTGAGTGAACTATGTAAACTAGTTTTTCCATGAGTGCATGATTTACATACATTTAGATAAATGTAAATTAGTGTTCATGGTTTAAGAAATAATTATCTAAACTAAAATAATAATAATACAATATAGGTATTAGTTAGATAATTAGTGAATTAATAACACAATAGTGACCCTACTAATAGTGTGTTAAAGATCATTCATGGGAGTGAGAGTGTGATATTTAAGTGGAAACAATTTAGATGGGTTTTAAAGATTAATTTCTCCAATAATATGGAGTATATTATTTAATATCTGTTTGGGGATTACAATTTTGGATTAGAGAATAGAAGAATATTTTTTGATTTATTTTAAATTTATTTTTGTGACTATTTTAGTTGAGTTCTATTATGTTTGTTTTTTGTTTGGTTTCATGGGAAAGGGAAGAATATTAAGAGGAATATTAACTCCAAATTAATTGAAAATAATGGTACAATAAATATGAAATTTGTGATTAAGAAGGATCACTTTTTTATTTTAAAAGGAATGTTTGAATGGCTCTAATTATGAAAATATTAATTCATTCAATAATACTATAGGATTTACTGAGGTACCAAATTTACGTAGTGAATTTTTATCTATTTGGTATTGGTGGAATGTTGAGTGACCCAAATGTGGGAGCTTTAAATTTATCCAAATATTTGTATCTATGGATATAAAAAAAGTGATAATAATTATTAATTAGTATCAATAATCATACATTGATGTATAAAATATTCATGCTTAAAAACAGAGGTTCATAAACTAAAGACTGGACAATGTGGTTAGTGAACTAAAGAAAAATAATGATTCCTTAGATAAAGAATTTGAGGAGATGTATAAAAAGTTTTATATTTTTAAATATGTTTTAAATCATAATGAATACAAGTCAATATATATTCAGAACATGATGGTCAAGAAGGCTGAACCTGCCACACATGTGAAAAATGTCCAAGTTGAATTAGGGTTTTATGAAATTAGATGTAGAACATAATAAATAAATTATGAAAATATGTGAAACAATGATGGTCCAATATAATATATTTATATAACTAACATTTGAATTGGTATAAAAATGGCTACAACTATATAGTTAACAGTGATAATTATCCATCATAAAACCCAACATGAAGACACTATCAGATCTGGGAAGGATAATGACATAATATTTGAGGAGATGATTTCAAAACCAAATTAGAAGTATGAGAATATAAATGGTCTCAATGAGTGGATGAATTTTTGTAATTAAATTATTAAAATACTTTTTAAAAAACATAAATAATTTGAATCCCCACAAGGAAGAATATGGGGTTAGTGAGAAATTGGAGAAATCCTTCCAAGACTAGAAGATATGAATCATGGAAAAGGTTTTATGAAAACTGCCACTATTTTGGAATCAAGTTAAATCTGATGAGTATATTACCAAAAGCCCAATATATAATAGAAAAAAATTGAAATATTCTTCAATAATATCTAAATTGATACTTGAATATATATGGTATATTTTTAAATGGAGAATGATTACTTGATCAGACCATGGAAATGTGTATATAAATTGTATCAAAAGACGAACTAATTGGGTTTTATGGAATTCCTCCATTATTATGATAAATGAAAGGAACATTTACAAAAAAAATGTGTGTTCTAGTAGAGAATATATTTAATGTTTTATAAGAATGGAAATGAGATTATTGAGAGGTGCATCAAGAATCAATATCAGTTTACTTACCCCAACCCTCTTAGAAATAACAGAAATAACGTTTAGGGAAAATGGTAGAAGCTTATGTCGAAGTGACTACAATGGATGGGTCTATAAATAATGTTCTAAAAACAGAATTTAATGTACAAATTTTATCTAATATTTTAAAAATGAAATAGAAATGGATCATTAAAAACAGATTTCACAAAATTTACAGCAATGATATATATGGATAGATCTATGTGATTTTCGAAGAAATGAAAAAATAATGAATGTAAAAATAATATACAAGAAATTCCCTATAAGTGGAGAAGAAAAATTATTAATTTTGGAATACATTCATGCATAATTATTTGAAAAAACTTTCATTAATTAAATAAAATGTCTATATTTTGTATGCCGGCCATAGAATAACACCATAGTAAAAGTATTTTATAGAGGAATTCCATTTTATTGTTAAATATAAAATATATTGGGATGTTATTAAAGAAATTTTGAAAAATAAAACACCTCAAGGAGATACTCATTTGAAATATGTATCTCGAAATAAGGAAAGTGTTGCAATGTGTAATAATTAATTTGTGGATAAGAAACAATCTCTGAAATTATGGAAAAGATATGTCTAATAGGTAATGCATTGGGTGATTGGTATCTATAAAATTTCAAAAAATGGAGAAATGATTTTGGTATTTTCCTTGAAGAGAAGGGATGTACTATGAATGAAGAAGTGAATTTTGGATCTATAAAAATAATTTTAGATCTCAATTTTGATTCCAATGTGAAGGATAATGGAAATTAGAAAATCTATTGAGAATCACCATATTCCTCAACATGTGGAAAGATAATTTCCTTTCCCCCTAACAACGTGTTGGGAATTATTAGTTATGATTGGTTACTCGAGTTTATAAATTTATAATCATAGTATCCAAATCACTAAAACAAATAAATAATAGTGTGTGATATAAGAATATTATGGCAAACTCAAATATACAAGGGAACATGGTACATGAAACTCTAACCTAAAATTTAAGAAGAGTGATTCATATTTAATTGATACATATATCATGGATGAAAAATATAAAAATATTTTATAGGATAATTGAAAATATTTGTTCCTATAATAGTGAATAATAAAATAAAACATAGATACAAAAAATGTTTTCAAAATATGATATAGCAAACTCCCATGGGTATGGTGATATATATCTATCATAATAACTCCTTTTTCTCATTGTGAGGTAATCTAGTAAATTAATTTAATAGGTAACTCAAAAATATATTTCAAAATGTCATGAAACTCAGACAATGATCAATTGAAGAGTCACACATAGGAAAATTAATTGAATGTTCACTTCTGCATTTATAGAATGGATGGGTATGCTTTATAAATGAAGAAAGTATTTATAAAAATTGGATATCAAAAAAAAACCCAAAATGAATCATCATTAAAAATATACATAATTAAATAAAACTCAATTATATTTAATTAAAATTTCTAAAAAACTCCCCAATGTTGTTATAGTTGAAAGGGAAAAAATACAAATAAAATGAAAATAAAGTCGTTGATGTTTCTAAACAAAAAGGTGTAAACTCTCAGACATGATCATCCATTGAATGTTTTCCAAACTAGTTGCTGGTCACCTATATTCATTTATAGTGTTAACCTTATTCTATATCAATATGTCTCTCTTTAATATATTTATATATTTATATATTTCCATTATTCTTCAATATGAGAACTTTTTTTCATAGTGATATGTTAAAATGTCCTTGTGAAATGTGTAATCAAACTCCTATAATGTATCACCAAATATATCATAGGAAGAGAAGATATAAAGGAATGTACCTCAGGTGTATATATCACCTTCATACTGTATCATTCTATGTCATTAAATGAAAAAACGCATCCATTATTATTTTCATGTATTATGTATAAATATTGAACACCATCATTGTGCTTATAGTGAATCCCAAAAATGTAACATAATAACCTTACATAGACATAGAATGGCCCATGATACATTCCCTCGACTGATTTATTTTTTGTTGTAAACAACTTTATGCAATGAGATACATCATTTGTTTTTCATTCTTATAGTTTGTAACATGAATCATTTAGTGACCTAATTTTCATTAATAACAAAAAATATCCTATCCTTTGTTTAAATATGCCATTATGACATTCATGCAAGAGGAGTGATTTATATTAGTATCCATTTTACTCCTCATGTGATGATTGACTTCAAAATGATTTTCAAGGTGGATCTATCCAGAATATAATGAACTTACGAGGGTGAGAGCTATTAGCGTAATGAAACTCCCACAGTCAGTATATGGGTAGTGGCATAACAAAAGATATAAACGGTGCTCAAACATCAAACTCATGAAGAATTTTCCCATATGGTATGATACCATGGGAATAAGAATATGTTTGGTGTTTCCAAAATCTAACAATATCGTGGAAATTAAGGCATATATGGATGGAGATGCCTGTTGTAGATACATCTTGATACATGTATGAATTACCCATAAATGATATCATAGATTTTTTTATACACATATTGATTTGGGGAATTGTCTATGTGAGGTATTTTTACATCATATAGAATTTTTTCCATAATATTTAGTTGTGACATGGATTTAACTAGCCCTTTCCACACTACATGGGTTCAATTATATTCAAAAGTGTGAGTCTTAAATGGGGTATATATTTTGAGAAGAAACACCTAATACATGGTGTATCAATACTTCATGTCATTAGGTCTTTTCCATTAGGGTATGATACACTTGAATATAAATTGTGTAATGTTTTTAACAAAGAGAACATTATCATGGAAAATAGATCACCTATATATGGACACATATACACTATGTTAACATGAGTATTAGGATAATAATCATCTAATTTAAAGGGATACTCACCAAGAATCCAAATCCATTATTATTTTCCCAAATTCAGGGGTAGGATTTTCCATTCCTTTTATTGTATTATCACTCCTTTGCCCATAATTATCACACATTAACTTTCCTCCAATAAAAATGTTGAAAACTAATAGAACTTTGAATTCAAATATTACATCAACATAAAAAACTAAAATTGATTTTGGATATTTCTTAAACCCTTGTTCTATTAACTTCTTTGCGGTGTGATTTATTAGAAAATTTTGAGTCCCACAAAGGACATAGAGTTTTAGGTCTAACACCTAATAAAAAGGGTTCTGAAACCTCAAAATCATGAGGCTATTTCTAATATGTGAAAATTCCATAGAAAAAAAAAATTAGGGTGGTTCTGAAATAGGATAATGTCATTCAACTAAGAACACATACAGATATACACACCTTTTATGGATATATGGTGATTCCAAACTATACTATTAGATGATACAAGATTTATCAAAGATCCCATTTCATCGAGTATTATAATAGTGGACGTTGTGATTAGTGGAAGAAAATTAATGTGTTTTAATGATGTGTGTTAAGGTGAAAATACACCTAGAGGAAAGGAATATCCAACCTATACATTTTTGAAAGAAAAAATAGAGACGAGTTCTATGTGAGAATCCCATTTCATAAAATTATTTTTGATAACACCCTGAACTGAAAGGAAATTATTGAAGTTTATAGTGAAGTATATAACATTTGGTAAGGTTATTGGAAGTAATTTGGATAAGTATTGAAGAATCAGTACTTGATTTATCATGTATGATGTCTACTACTAATAGTGTCTAACATCTCTTGGTACAATGTTTCAAGAGGATAAAAATAGAGTTTGAAATTACGGTCTGTGTGCTCTTAGAACAATATATTTTTATTATATATAATGAGAAAAAATAATAGAAAGAATGATAAAAGAGTTTGGAATTTTTTTCACCAGTCCACTAATAACATGAAATTTCTACATGATGATTTAATGAATTGAATATGGCATAATATGGTTTTTAAAATGTCATTAAATCAATTGGAGAAATGTAAGATTCATTTTGTGCTATGTATTCTAGAATTCCGATATGTATAAACATAATTCTAAATATAATAATGATTTCTAGCACTTCATAAGTACAATTCATAACTATTGAGATGAGAAAATGGAAATGGAATTGCTTTTATAAAGATCATAGAGGTCTATTTAATCATCAACTTTTATCTTCATGAACATCATGTGATGCTATAGAAGAGTCATTATTGACCAATTGATGTGAAATTTGGAAATTAATGACAATTTTAAGGTAATTTCTATTCATTCAAGGATGGTTAGTGTTTTTGAAACAATAAAAACTTATAAAAATTTGAAAATTTGAAATACTAAAAATATAATGTTCCAAAAAATAGTATCTTCTGAAGAAGAAATCATATAATTTGATTATAAATCCTTTAATTTAGGTTAAAAATATAATTATTCATTCACAAGTAGTGATTTTATCATGGGTTCAATTATATTCAATGACATATAGGATGTGCATATCACAATTACTTATATTTTTAATTTTAGATGATATTATTTTAAATTCAATATTGTTGATAAAAACATGAAATTAAATTTTACGGATAAATATATGTTTTATTTTGATTTAAAATTTTCCAAATTGTATATGATTCAAGAGTATAAAATGATATGGATAATACTAAATTAAGATAAGGGAGGGCAATTATTATATAGAAGACATTAAATTTAATTTACCCCTACAATAGAATATTATAGATTTTATAAATCAAGAAAAATTTAAAATTTAAATATGTTAGTAATGACATTTAAATGTTTTAAATGTCATAAAACACTAGTGATTAATGATGATAAATATAATTAGGTTACGTGATTATAGTTTTATTATTAATTAAGCTATAGTATGTATAAATTTCATGGAATCTGTCATGACTCATGTTGACGATTCATGCCACAATTGCTTCAAAAATGTGTATTTTTTAAACCTTAAGAGAAGATTTTTATCGACCTTTTTAGAATATTTTGACACGACGAAAACATGATAATATTATCATTTTAGTGGTAGATATATTTCATCAAATAAAAAAGGAATAAAAATATTATAAATAATTGTATATATGTAAAAATACCAGAAACCTGAAGTTGGTTTGATAATCAAGAAAACCTAGTGTTTCCATTGAGGAAGGATATGAAAATTTTATTGAGGAAAAGTGGGGTTTGGATAGTGCATGGAATTTGGTTTCTTCTATGATATATAAAAATTACTAACATTTATGAGAATGTAATATTTACCTCATAAATTAAATGATCCGGTTTTAAAGTTATATCATGAATAAAAAAATAGGTCATTATATTTATATATAGTGCATGACCAAAGAGAGGCATTCAAGAGATAAGAATGTCTCTTGATGAAGAATAAGTATTTTTCAATCTTGTGTTGATTCCAAAATTATTATAGGTTTCTATGTATAGAAGAATTTGATTCCAACCAAATTTAGTTGGTGAAAGTAGTAAAATATTAATAAGGGGATGATTAGTTGATACAAAACCAATTAAAATTAGACAGTTCTTATAAAATATTATTATACAAACATTTAATTCATGGTAGATTCATTCATGATAAAAGAAGATAATAAGCTTAGCTGATGATGGCTGAAAGAAATTAATTATAAAAAATGTGATTTCAAATATCAAATACCTTATTACTATGTTTAGAGTTTCCCTTATACAGTTTTCAAATAAGAATCAAGACCAGTTTATGAAATAGTTGACTGGTTTACACAATGAGTTCTTATAGACCATCATATAGTTGATGTCTATTTTATTTGATGAATAAGAAAAACTATTTTAGCTATTGTGACATCTATATTGTTTTGGTGATATACTTAAATAAGGTTGAATTACTATACTAAAAACTGCAGTAACTCAATTATAATGAACCAATGTGACTATATTACATTGACATATGCCATATTGTTAATGGTAACCTATTTAATATAATAAATTTAGTTTTATGATGATACATTAATAGAATAATTTACATTGAAGATGAAATTCATAGTGGAGAATATATAACTTGGAAATATCAACCCCAATAAGTTGTATAAATCCTAGATGGGGAAAACCCTACAAAATCAGAAGTGAAAATTATTACGAATTTCCTATATTGCATTAATACTCATTCTTGGTAAATAATAAATTATATAGGTGTGTTAATTAAAAACTATGATTCAAATCAAGAAGTAGTTAAATAGTTAAAAAAGTTTGGATTTGGTGAAATATAACTAAAAATAATCCCCCCCACCTCAAGTGTATTTCCACCAGACCAATGTAAATTGAAAATTATTTCAACACCAATGATATCTAAGGTTGGATATATTTTGAAAACCAGTTGTTTTCACATGATTATGTGAAGTTTTAATTCTAATAGTTTTTAAAATATCCTTAAGAGGAATCTTAGCCCTGAATTCTTAGGTTCATGTGATAGTATTGGTGATCAGGCTCGGTCCCCTTATTTTCTACTAGGGATCTTCGACATTTCTCTGAAAACTATTCCCCACAAACTTTTCTAATGCATGTTCTAGGTGTATGAGGGGTTCGAGGTAATGGGTTAAATGGACTTAGCCAATCCTGGGGCTCATTTTGAATATGGATGGATGATACATATTTGGTGTCAGGAGAGGTGGGGGTATCGTTTGTGATTTCATAGGATCAATGATTCCAAAATCATGTGATTTCTTTAGTTCGGTAAGTTCCCTAGAAGCAGAGGTTAGTACATTTTTCATGGGTATTTCTATTAGATGGTTGTGCAACATCAAAGTCTACATGGTCGAATTTTACTGTCTAGTTATCCTGTGGAAGCTTCATGGCAAAGAGTGTGGTCCCTAGAATATAAGCTACTTGGAGAGAAAAAATAGGTATTTCTTCATCCTGAGTACCTGAATTAGCCACATCTAGTGGTATACAAATAATGAATTCGTTACTCTGGATTGTAGGGGATGTCCAATAGAAGGCCTCGATATCTATTTAAGAATGATATCCTTCATTAATTAATTCCCCCAGATTAAAATAAATGATGATATATGTTTGAAATATTTTATCCCATTGTAGGTATGACTCCTATACAATCCTTTATACTAACAGAAATTTTGAATTGTGAGTGAATCATGCAGGCCAAGTTATGAAGAATATATTTTTGTTGAATAAATAACTAATTATTACCCTGAAATATAGGATTACTTGTAAAATTTCCCAATTGAAGTTATATCACACACATTTTCATAAAACAGGGACTTCATGGTGATATGTCAATACTGGAAGAAGAATAAAATGCTATTGAATATTCATTGGAAACAAAAGTAAGTTATTTCAAGAATCATACATGAGTATTGAAAGACATGTAAGAATCAATCTGAATTCGCGATGATGAAATATTGTTGATCAATTAATTTATAGAAATTGTGTTTTTTGAGAGTGTTTTATTTAATTAAGTATTCATGGAAGTTATCCATTCACCCAAGAAAATTTATAAGGTCTCTAGAAATTTAAATGATGCATATAAAGAAGTATAAAAAAGGTAAAATAAGTTTCTAGATCACTACAAGGTAAATGGATGATGCATTATAATGTGGTCATAAATTTTATGGGAAAAGGGAATTTATATTATATCTATTTATAATATTCTATTTTCCATTAACATGAAGTGTATTGAGATGGAAATAAAATAAACAAAATATGGAAGAGTCAAACTATGGAAATTTCTAAGCTGATAAAAGAAATAATAATACTACAAAAATATTTTAATGTTTGTTTTAATCAAATAAGACTCAACATGGTGGAAATAAAATATTTCAATCATAAAATTTATAATCATTTTCACAGCCAGGAAAAAATATATTCCATTATCTTGAAGAATCATTAATAAATAGATATAAATTAAATAAAATTACAATATAATTGTTGAAATATTTTAAAATATAGAGGGATAATGTATTGAAAACCCCACCAAATCATTAAATTTGTATCGATGATTATTTGTGATGTGTGACCTGTCAATTGGATCCTAATACATGTGGTTTCATCCGAAAAATAATAATATTTAAAATATATTAAAAAATCATGTTGAAGTAAAATGAAGTTGTTTTGACAATATTGTTGGTGCTACTAGATGTTCAGACATAATGAAACTTATAGTTGGAATAATATAATTTTTTTTATAATTATTTAAATATTTAAGAATAGGGGTAAAAATTAAAAGACAATGTAAACCTTATATAAAAAACATGTTTAAAAAAGGAAGAAAATCTATATATCAAAATAATATTTGAATAATTTGAAAGACAGTGTTATTTTTAATACATTTATGATCACTACTATGAAGAGTATTATTATGTACTTGACCCTAAAAAATATTATATTTATCACTTGGTAATGCCATAATAGTAGGTTAGGAAAGAAGAAAATATAAAATTTTTTCCTTTGGAAGGAAACTAATAAACTAAATTTTTTAATAAGTCACTCACAAGAAGATAGAAAAGAATGTTAAAAAGGACTTCAAACTATATAGTGGAAGATATTTATGATATGTAAAATGATACCTCAATATAAACCATCTTATGATGTCCACGATTATCAAATTTAAAATTATGAAGATAGAGATAATGATAGAGTAAATATAAGATAGAGTTGTTAAAATGTCATGGTAGTTGGAATATTTGATGAAAAGGATGATAAGGTACCTAAAATGGATAACCTAAAGGTTTTTAAAAATGTATGTAAAAGGTTTAGGAATTCAAGAAACATTGATACCAAGTGTATGAAATGGATTTCTCACAAATGTATGTTGATAAAAGATAATGGGTAATAAACAATGACTCAAGGTATAAATCCTAATACTATAAAGAATGATATAATAAAGAAAACAACTTTTTGAGAATATTATATAAGATTGATTATCAATGTGTAAAACATTGGTTATTGTGACTAAAATGCTTGAGTAGGCTAAAAATAAATAATTTTCATTCTAATGTGTAAAATCTTATTTGAATTAATAAGAAAAGAAAAATAATGAATAATTCTATTATTCTAAGTGTTGTTTAGAACTAAGAAATGAAATAAAACACAAGCCTTACTAGGTAAAAATAGTTTTTACGTTTAAGGAAATGAGTATTTAGGTGGGGAGAAAATTATGATCCCTATTTATAACTTTGAAATGGTGATCCAAATCTACCTTATTACTTTATTTTTGAGGTTTTTCATATTGGAAGTGGGAATTAATGGTTAATCATAGAATAATAGAAGTTATTAAAGTTGTAATTTCTAAATGGTCTGAAGGGTTATCCATCATTTATTGTCAATTGGTATTAATATATAAAGTGCTATCAGGTTTCAATAGGTTTTTTACATGCTTGAAACAAATCCAATGTGATGTTTTGATACCATCCCTTGACGAGGTTTTCCCATAGGAGTGTTGTCCTAAATTATTTCATTTTCTATTAAATCTTTAAATATGAACAATGATGGTTTTAGGGGTAGTGTCAGAGCCTATTGAGTAGAACAATATTGGATTTATTCCATTGATGAGGAATAATCTAGTATGGGAATGTTATAAAAGATCATGAATAGTGGAATCTATTCAAGGATTAATTTACTTTAGAATGATGGAACAAGGAAGGAAAGATCATCATATGTAGTTTTTAATTAATTTTTAGATATCATAATAATATCATCGTCTCACAATTTAATTTTTTAATATTTTTGACTACTATCATCATATAATAACTTATTTGTAGTATATGTGGTTAGAAAAATTCTAGTGATTATCCACATGAGATACAAAATCAAAGAATGTCATCATAGATTCACCGGATGCTGGCGTAGTTAATTCTAATTGCTTTCATTAGTCATCATTAATTATAGGAGGATTGTCTTCATTAATGGAGGATTCATAATGATCTATCGAATACTAGAATAGTTGATGGAGGATTGGCACTATTTTATAAAGAAGTATTATTAAGGGTATTCTCCCTAGGTCTTAGCAGAATTTACTATAGATTTGTAGTAAACAACAAGATGATAACTTTGGAATGTGATAATCCGGTATTTAAGAAAATATGATAGTGTTGGTAATTGATCATGAGCCACTATAAAATCATTTATTCCAAAATAATACCAGAGTATATTAATAATATAAATATAAATATTATTTTGATAATAGGAGTAACATAGGTAGATAAAAATTATAATTTTTTAAATAAATAAATTAAAATTTATGTAAAGGATAATAATATATAAATTTTGGGTGAACCACTAAATTCATCCAATTAATAATCCTCAATATTTGTTTATCCTGTAATTTTTTTATTTCATTAATAAATAAATATTATGTTATTAATTATTTATTAAGATAATAAATATTATAATAACTGAATATTAAAAATATATATTTTTATTATATTAATGATATATTTATTATTCTGAATAACTCATGGTGAAATATTTATGGTCCACCAATCCTAATTAATTAATTAAAAAAAATATTGAATAATATTGATTATAACCTCGGAATTGAAATAGAATTTAACAAATATGAAGTATATAAAATGTGTGTGGCCCTCTATGCCTTTTTCATAGTTTCATTAGGAAGAAGATCATATAATACTTGGTTTTTATTCTCAACTATTAAAAGGGACATATATCAAAATATGTTCATGTATATATGAAAGAAAATTTTATATGAATACTCATTGTGTAATATAATATATTTATTTTGATATCTATAGTCAAGAAGGTTTCATGATGGAGGAATCAACCTATGCCCTAGACAACTCTTTCATTGATATTTCCAAGTTTATCCTTCCTAAAAAACAACAAGTGTGTCGATTTATTGAGGCTGTTCCATTTCTATCAAATGAATTGAGATATAAAATTCAGATAAAAGAATATAATGGAAAAATACATTCTGAAATCACTAATTAATTAAATATCACTTAGGATGCATATAACGTATCTTAAATTTACGTGATAGTATATCATCATGGTATTCATTAATATGTCAAGATGCACGAATAATGATATCTCTTGGTATCACCCCCATATTTTGAAAATGAAACATCAGATATGATTGTATGAATTAAACTAAATGAAAACCTTATGAGATAATGTAACCAACTATGGGTTTATAATATATTTCATTTTAAATAAATTCAATCCCTTTGATATCTTGAGGTATACACAACAATAGGTTTTTACAAAACAAGATACTATAAGAAAATATTATAATTTAAACGTGACCATTATAAACTAGCCACTTAATTTGTAAGTATTTATATCTATAACAAAATTATGAATATTATATGTTTTATATACTTATAAAATAAATTAAATGAGCATAAAATAAAAAAGAATAAAATAAGTACTATTTAAAATGAAAAGAAATAGTTTTGGGAAAAAATTCCAAAAGGAGGATAATCATGTTTTTCCCATATAATTTAAAATTAATGTTTTTCACTTTTATATAATGTATTTTAAGAATTAAAATACATTTCTAAATCATAATATTGATATTTATTTATGTTGAAACATAGTATTTTTCTGAAAATTTCATTTTTTCATTTAATAGTGACAATGGTAATTTAAAAAAGTTATTTATTTATAATAAATAATGTACCATTATTATTTGTAATTTGTATAAAATAAATTTAATTTTTATGTATTTATATTGAATCCAATTAATTAAATTTAAATAATCTTTATAATAGATTTTTGGGGATGTTTAGTTTTAGGATTTAAAACACATTGTTTCGGTAAAGTATTTTAAAAATAACAATGTTTCTGTGATTAAAATAACTAAAATAACTACATATCACAAATTATTGAAATTAAATTTAAATATTATGTATCTATATATTTCAATTTAAATCCATCTAATTATTTTTACTCATTATATAGTTAATATGATATTATATATTTCCTAAGAAATGTATTTTATAAAAAAAATTCAATACCTATGTAGGTATAATATTAAATTAGGAAACTCTAATTATGTGAGTATAATTTAAAAAAATATATTCTGTATATATATCCATCATTATTTATATTAACTAATAAGGCCAAATTAACTTTTCTCCGTAATGGGTAGTGAAAATGGTAAAAAACTATTTACTATAGTTAAGGTAAAAACAGGTTTATATGGTTTTAAACTGATGATAAAGGAAAACATTAACCAACAAGTACATAATATTAAATTTAGGTTAATATTTTTACCCTATCACTTATAAGGATAGAATATGGTGCATTTGGAACCATTTTTCACAAGCCTAATGTGGGTGGAATTAATTCCTTGAAAAAATTCCAAGTGTATCATCTCCCCTAATTATAAATAGAAGCCCATTTTATATTATTAACATACATAAAATATCCTTTTAGATTAATACCTACGTAGATAATATTTATAATTCACTAACCTTATCTTATATTATTTGGATTGGTCATAAATCCAACCTAGAAAGCATTTTTGTGAAAACCAAAAGATGTTGTCTAAAGAAGTAGTAACATACATAAAGAAGCATCATTTAACTATTTCTCTACCTACATGAAATATTATTAATCCTTGTGGATATAATAACTACATTTTATTATGTTTTTACGTTAATCACATGACCTAACACTATATACTACTACCTCAAATGAGAAACGAAATCACTTATCACATGTACGACAGACTACTACTTCACAAAGAGACAAAATTCATTTTCCATAAAAACTTATAAAGGATGGATATAATTATGTTTATAACAGTTTTAAATGGTAATTATGTTATAATTATTTCTTTAGAGTTATAATATTTCATGTGACTTCTTAAATTAAATTCCTTAGGAAATACAATAATGTCACAATTATGTATTTCATACTACCGCCTCGTAAAGCGATGTGACTCGTTTTTCACTTATTCATTACATTGAATGTAATATGTATTAATTTAATATTGATATATTATATTCAATATAAATTTATTATTCTATAAATGAAATATATTTTTAAAATTTCTTACGTTACCATCCATTTAATATATGATAACATCATTCGGGTGTATGAAAAATTATTGTCTTGGAAAACGATGTGATTAATTTTTCACTATAAACATCCATGGTTGGTAATAAAGAAAAAATTTAATAAAAATAGGAGATGTATATAAAATTATATTGATTCAACAAATTTGGAATTAAATACACTTCATACCCTATAATCCATTAAGTAAATGATAAATTCAGTCGTGTGTACGTATGATCTACCATATTCAGAAAGTGATGTATTTTATTTCCCATTTTCAAAATTAAATAATGAATGAAAATATGTTTCGAATGACCAATAAAAATATTTATTAAATTAAAATAACTTTTTATATCATTTATCATTACCCGTTGTTTGGAATCATAAACATACATGATAATGAATGTATAAGAAAAGAATAAAACTAACAACTAAAAAATTAGCGGTAATGAATGATTATAATCAAACGGATAATAAGATGATATAAAAGGATCATATTTGATATTATAAATATTAATGTGGCCCTTTTATATGTTTATAACATGTTTAAAACCACTATAAATTAGGTTAAAATTCACTAATCTAAATGGAAGCATCAGGTAAGGGTTTTCTAAACTCAATTTCTATTCATTGGGTTATACATACACTTCATTAATTTAATTATTAAAAAATTAGGTGTGAAATTAATTTTTAGATATTTTTGTTTTTTTACAAATATACTTTTTAGGATCTAAATTTTATACATAGAATCACCACATTGATAAAATTTCACCTCGATGATATGACCTTTATAAGATTTTTGTCTCAAACATTATTCTTAAAGATATAATTTCTTTTATGTAAATATTATTTTAACTAGGGTATTTTATACTGCACTTTCCAATGAAAAATGTAATTTCATCATTTTTTAATAAACTCTATTTCATTTTATCTCATATGGTTATTTAAAATTTTGTCATGTAATAGTATAATTATCATCTCTTTCACACATAAAATTATTGATAAAATGGTTTTATGAGAATCTGACTTCATTTCTCTCTTCAGTCCAAAATTGATCTTCCTACAAATCCTCATTTTCTAATAATGTTTTCAAATATGTTTTACAATGATGGTTAAATGTAATTTATAACACTAAATATATTTTTGAAAAAATTTTAAAAGTAATATTCAATCAATTATTTTGAAAAAGATAATCTATTGAATTTTCATAAAAACATGTGTATTGAATATATATTTTTAAACATATTACACAAGAACAGAACAATTCCTCCACTATGACCACTACATTTTTTAAATTATCATTTTTATGATTCAATACTAATTTTCCAAAAAATATATATAATGTTTGATAATGTTTTATATTATAGATAATAATTTTCAAAAGTCAATGTATATTTACCTCAATTAATGTTAAAAGTGATCATCCAAAATTATTTTTAATCTAAGACATCATTATTTTCTGTCAGTCACATTGAAAAATTATTTTACCAAATAATGTTTTAAATCAATTTCAAATGGATTTCATCAATGAAAAAATCCTCTGATGTGAGCTATTTTTTTTAAATTATGTATATATGTCTAACATATATGTAAATATCTAGTATGTTATCTCTCACTTTGGTGGGGGTAATACATGACTTATGGTCATTTCAAGAATTCCATCATTAAAAAATAACTTTTCATCATGCCATGAGACATGATTTTGCAACCAATTTCTTTTCATGAGTAATTCTAATGTTTTTCAGTTCGAATCGATATACCTATATGGCATGTATATACATTCCCATGAAATGAATGTGATAGGTGGGATCAGAATTATATATCCCACTAATGGAATGGTAAATGGTTTTAGTATCTTGAAATATCATGAATGTGATTAGGGAGTGAACATGATCAATTACGGGTCTTTGTCGACAATGTTATGTTTTCTTAGAAATTTTTCTAAACATATTCTTAGGTTATGTTTTATGTTGTTGCAACATTTCTTAATGATTTCATGATCCAATTATAACATGTTATTTATGATATTATTCCATAAAGGACTCATTCTACTTCATTATTATATTATGATGTTATACCCTTGACTTACATGTTCAGTTTCCTAATCATGTTTACTCACATATTGGGATTTTTATCTAACTCATTTATTTATTTATTCACCATGTTATCCCATGAATATTTAAGAGCATGAGTGGATTTTAAGAGATTACTATTGAATATAAAATAAAGATTCAATGTTTCAGTTTCCTTCTATAATTTATGAACAATTTTTCCAATTACACTAGGGATTTAGTGTCCCTATTCTATCAATATTGTATATTAATGTTTAAGAATTATCTAATTATATTTGTAAAATTCATTGGTCAACATTTTTGGTATTAATAGAATGTTTTAGTTATCCTTTGGAACTTGGATAAGAAAACAATAGTCAGATCTATTGGGATAAGCCTAAGGATAAGTATAAGGATAATTCTATATATACGGAAATGTCCTAGAATTTGGTAAACTATAGAGTGAGTGGTTTCTATGAAATTACATCCTTGTATAGATACACTAAGAGGACGTGGTTCTAGAAAAAATATACCTATGGATAATAACTCTGAAAAAATCACATTATTGTTGAGTCAGGTATTTCATGGAACACAACTATGGGCCTTACTGAAAAACAGGTTTGATAATCCTAAGGCATTTTTTTTTGAAAATTCATAAACTATTTATGAACCACCATAAATGAATCTAATAGTTGAACATCATATATCTTCCATATTAACCCAAATGTGTCATAGGTTGATATGTCTATGGTTGAGTATAATTTTATTGAATAAATATCTCTTTTGAGGTGTTACGTTAAAGATGTCTAAGATGGATTCGAGTATTTATAGAGATATTTATGGTAACATAACCCCTATGAATAATATGTGTTTTTGTAAAAAATATTATTAATTTTAGGAAGAATGCATTTATATTTTTTGGAAATAATTATAATGGTATTAGTAACCATTTGGATTTATCCTATTAAGAGTATTTTATTTTTAAGGAAAAATAAATTATATAGAAAACCATAATGGTTATAAAATGGTTTAATTACTAATGTTATACAGAGTATGTTCATCATATTTTCATAAAGATTTTAATATTTTGAGATGACTATAACATTTATGTTGAATGTAAATGATCATTTGGAAATAATTCTATTATTTTTTAGAGATATTACATGAATTGTGTGAGATATCCATTGAGGTTAAGAACATAAATCATGTTAAGGGTTTTGAGGTTATTTGGGATATTTGTTTATTTATTTAAGTAATGATATAAATAAAACCATTGGTTTTATTTACTAATTTTTTATTTTAATATATTCAAATTAATTTTGGGAAATATATTTTTTTTGATATATTTTGTTTCACTTGATATTGTAGAAATAACATATAACACTTATAAAAATATTATGATCTATTAATATATATATTTTAGTGCTTTAGAAATTAAAAAATCTTATTTTATATTTATTCCATAGAGTAATAGGTGAATAAGGAGTTGATCAAAACACAATTAAAGGATAAAATAGTGTTAAAGAAATAAGATGATATTAGGTAAGTGTATTTTATCATGTTCTCTATATTAAAATAATTCATCTACTCTTGGTAAATTATCATGTAACATAAATAGTATCATATTAAATTAATATGTGACTAATTAATGGTCTTTAATGTAATCCCCTATTTATAGTTTTGAAATTTAATTCACTTTCTGATGATCCTTAATTTTCTTGTTGTCAATTATCTATACCACTTACTAATTTTTATAAAATAAATTCCTTGAAAATATTTTTACATCCCATAAATGTTCTCCAACATGGAACGCACGTTATGTGTTATTATAGATGATCATGACAAATAAATTTCCCAATTTGAATTTGAAATTTTATTAACCACTTTTATTATGCATTTTTTTGAACAAATAAATTTTCAAACCCTTGATTTCATATATGAAGAGTAAATTTCTGGAAAACATTTATTTAAGGAGAATAGAATGTAACACCCAGAGATTATAAAATAGGAACATCATTTTTTGTGGAATAGATGACAAGAAATACAAAAAACTGAAAATAACATAACTCCCCATGTATTTTTGATATATTTATTTATAAATAATTTCAATCACTATAATAAAATCAGATGCGAGAAAAACCATGTTTAAAAGAACTGTGATAGTCTATAAAAATATAATTATTTAAACATTAAAATTATTACCTACCCATTAAGTTAGTGTCCATGAATTAGAGTAACTAAATTATGAATATTATATGGTTTAATTATGTACAAAACAAATTAAATGGTTTTATATTTATTTGAAAAAATATAATTACCATTCCAAAGAAAATGTGATGGATTTTGAAAATTGTTATTTTTTCAAAAAGGAAAATTATTTAAGAATTACAATCATAATTTGAAATTAATTTTTAAAATTTTGTTAAAATTTATTTTATGAAAAAATTAATTTCTTAATTCATCTCATCAATAACTACTTAATTTTTAATTTTGGGATGTTTAAAAAAATAATAAATTTTTACTTAAGATTGAGAATACAAATTTCTATTAAATTTTCACATATTTTTATAAATTACGAAAGATTATTATTTTAATTTTTTTCCAAATTTAATTAATTATTATTTAATTATATTAAATAGAATTAATTACATTAAAATAATTAAAATAATGTATTTTTTTATAACGCCCCGACCCCAGTTACCCAGATTCGGTGCATTATTTTAATACATTGGCATGATTTCAAGGAATCAAGTCTTAAAGGACCGATTAGTTTAGCAGTCTTCGAAAATATATTACATATATAAATGTTACATTACACTTCATAACATACAAAACAACATAAATAATACTTTATGAGTGCCATTATTCCCTTATCTTAACCCTATTATCAATCACAATATACTTCTTGGAATCCTAAGAAAAATAAAACATAGAAAAGGGGTGAGCTCAAATGCTCCGTAAGGGTAAGCAATACAGCGAACACTTTCATATATAAGCATAAACATTTAATGAAATGTATAACTAAAACAAAAGCCTTTAAAACATGAACTTCAACATAGTATAGAAAAAATAAAATGAAATAAACCATTTAATTATTCACATTGATATTCTACTAATCGAATAATCACATGCAATATCAATAACCACTTTCGTAATGATGGAATGCTTAATGCCAGACTATCATAATCACATAGCCAAGGCCTCGTTCCAAGACTACAAAGAATATTTTGTCAAAGACTTGTGCCAAGACACTAGTTTGTCTCATGAGACCTACCGATGCATTGAGGAGCTGTAGCGGGCTCCACCCGTCACATATTAAGTCCAATGCATTTCCATATGAAAAGGTTTAAACATTACATAAACATTCGTATTAAAACTAGCATATGAAATGTCAATACTCGGACCATAAACTATGAATGGTATAAAAATATCACATGCACAGTCAAACATATCCCAAAACCTTCAATACAATATAGAAGTTTTGTATAATAATAATTCATCTACAAATAAGCGTAAAATCCATCAAAGGATGTTGACATAGATGAAATCAAAACTCTTTTTAGAGAAATATCACATTCTATTTTTGAAATCATTTAAGAGTCATATATTTATAAAATAAAACATTTTCTTTGAAAATATTTTTATAAGCTTGTAAGGGAAGCTTCGATGATTTTATAATGGAAGAAAATAATCACACCCGCTGTATAAGTTAAAAAACATTCTTACCTTAATTCTGTCGAAAAGGTTAAAAGCACCTTGTTTGGAAAACAATGGAAAGATTCCTTTATAATCCTACGATAAAAAGTCAAACAAGGGTATAAATGAATTTGACCTATATTATTTTAAATATTAAAATCTTTTTGAAATATATTTCGAAGAAACATGGATGTGGATGATAAAGAAATCGCAGTAGATAATTACGTATAAACAACCTCGGATAATGAAGAGATTGCGAAATAACCCTTACCTTATACTTTTCATTCTTTGAGGGTAGGTTAACCTCCAGTATAATGGTGAAATAATTATTATTAAATTATACAAGAATCATATATATTAATATGATATCATATATGATCTTTTAACATTGTTTTGTTAATAATATCTTAGTATTATCATCGTTTTCGGGTGTTAACTTACTCATTTTCTTTCATATGTTTTGTTAGGTAAGCCATGTTTATCATGGATAGGTTGTATCTTATTCATATCCAGAATTATATCAAGTCATTAAACATTATTTTTAAATCATAAAATGATAATTAAACTTGAATGGATACGATGGAGAATGAATCTCATCGTGTTCGTGGAGACGGTAGTCCGTACGTATGCACGAGCAACAATATCATTATTTTGATATTAAAATGATATATAATTGGATGTTATATCATATAGAAAGAATCCTTATCATGTTATATTTATTATTTACATGAGTTACACATCATAATGAAACCCATCCAAATAATAATATATTGAATAACAATTACACCACGACGTGGAGATGGTAAGTCGTACGTACGCACGTATGGTGACATGTTATTCAAAGGGTGGATAGAATACTGAATATGGTTGTACCATATTTATAATAGAATCAAATTATATATATGATACTTGAGTTATTATTTTATAATGGTAATAACAATGAAAGAAGTAGTGGAAGAAGAAATGAATTTGAAAAAGGGTGGTGAAAACATTACCTCTTCTTCGGGTTCTTCCTTTGGATTTGGTCAAAAGGGCTCCTTAGGTTGGCTTTCTTATCAAACTATGTCCTCTAGGTTGTAGTGAGGTATGTTGAGAGAGTATTTGGGCAGAGGTTGGCCGAACCAAAAGGCTTTGACATTTACCATGTCACTTTGTATTTTTATATTATATAGTTAATAAACATACTATATACATCCAAGAGACCCCCAAGTGGTCCATTAATGATACAAATATCATGATATAAGTCACTTGGCCGAATATTAGATTTTTAAGAATTTAATATCAATTAATAATATAATATTTGTTTTAAAAACTCTTTTATGTCAATTTTGACACTATTCAATAGTTGATTTTTGTGAAACTCATCATAGAATGATTACTTCGGAAAAAGTCAATTAAATGAATTCTAATATGTCATATTATCCAATATAATTATTTTAATTCATTAAAAGTCTCAAATTATATTTATTTGGTTATTTATAATATCAATTAGTTTAATATTACACTATTATGGTAATTACTACATCATCATTGTGTCATAAATAAATTAAATTATTTAATGTCTAAAAATTATAAATAAAATGTCATTAGGTATGAAATCGTATTATCTTTCTAATTAATATTTACAATCGAATTTATCTTATGTATAACCCTATATTAAAAATGTTTTAGTAAATAAACATTGATTTTAACTCTTTTAACTCTTATTTGAATTAAATAATAATAAATGTCCTAATCTAATCCAAGTGGACCTAAATGATAATATTTTATTCCTAAAGTTGTTTTTTGTCGAGATACACTTGTCCAATAGAATTAGGACATGTGTTAGGGTAATATTAATATCATTTTTACCCTTAATTACCCTATTTAATTTTAATAGTGGTAAATAAAAGTAAAAGTTACTATTCACCAAAAAAATATTTTCATCTCATTGAACAACATTTTATTTCTTGATATTAACCGTGTCTCTCGACGTTTCGAAATTCCAATCACAGAAGTGGTAAAATTAAGTTTTATGAAAAATACATTTTTTTAACTACCACTGAGTAGTTTCACTATTCATCAAAAATTGATGTTTTTCAGAACAATGCCAAAATTTCACCCTAAGCTATAATTGATATTCCGAATACAAAAAATATTTCTATTTTACAAAATTCCAAAAATATAAGTTGCATTAATTAATTTAATAATTAATTCCCGCTGTCACAACAAATAGCGTGTTTTTAAGAAACAATATATACCAAAAGATTGAAAATTGTTTAGGTCCAATTTCAAAGTGAAATTAATTCTAATGAACACCATTGGATAAAATTGTAAATATATATTCTAATTAAACTTTAAAACCACTCAATAATATAATTTATCACTATAAATTATTTTGTTTAAAAAAGTTGTTTTTAAGTATTTTTCACTATTCATAAAAATTGGAAGTTCTTAGAAAAATACCAAAAATTCATCTTAAGATAATTTTTATATTCCAAAACCAAAAATGAAGTCCATTTTGAAATATAAAATATATATAATTTCAAAATTTAGGTATTATTATTCATAACGGCTAGTTTTATTTTGTTATGGTGTGTGTTAGAAATCGAAGTTGCGTACAACACACGCTACTGTATTATTCAAAGAGAAGCGTACCATGGAAGCTTGGGGTGTTACATTGTAAATTTTTTTTATGTCACCATTCTAAAGAATAATTTTATTTAGTCAAATTTCATATATAAATGCTTAAAATATTGGATTTAAAAATGGTTCACTATTAATGTTTGTAAAAGTGCATTTTTGAAAAATACTTCTTTTATCTGAAAAAAAAAGAATTGTTCTTACATTATGTCTATGAAACTCATAATATGGATTATAAAATTATAAGGATTTTATAAAGTGTAAAATTTAGTTAATACTATTCATAGCCTCTTTTGAATGGCTTGTTGGTATGTCATGGTGCGCTTGAACTCGGTGTTGGGTGTAGTGAAAGTTATTAAATTTTTTAGAAGAAATAACACATTATGAAATCTTGGGGTGTTACATTCTCACCTCCTTCAATAAATTGCATCCTCGCAATTTGAAATTGTTCTTCGAAAATAAAATGTTGAAAATAGAAAATATCATTGTGGTAAAACCCACATCGGAAATTGGGTTACTGAAATTTAGTCTTAATATGAGGAAAAGAGAAATGAAAGGGTCACCACCAAATTATGATCTAGATTAGGAGAACATTAGTGGCAATTAGAGACATATTATTGGAGGAAAAACGTAAATATATATAGGTTGTGATTGAGGTCATCAATCACAAAAAAGTGTAAAATCGAGGTCCTTAAATTCATCAATCTATGATGATTTGAAATACCATCGGTTCAACAAAACATGGGGTATTAGGATAAAAAAATTTTGTTTTAGAATTCCTTAAATAAATTATAAGATTTAATTTCTTCATAGAATAAGAGAAGAAGAAAATTATAATCTTGACAGATAGAGTTCAATCCTTTAACTAATTTCTACCAAAAACTCATCTTTCACTCTAAAAGATAATATAACAAAAAAATATTCTATTTATCCTATTCGTATAGGGTTCCGAAAAAAGAATTTATATTTCATCTACTAGATCATTAAAAAAACTACATTATTTAATCCTGGACATTACGTGGGCCAGTGGTAGGTGATACACCCTTGTCACCCTTCGGTTTTGGGTTCAAGTCTCACGTCCTTGCCAGACACGACGGGTTGCTGCCCAACATCCAGGTTGTCCTTTTATGGAAAATCAAATAATAAACCAAACTAGAACTATCCAAAATGCTTTGGTCCAAAAATGAAGATCCTTTTTTCTACGTAATAACATGTGAACACCTTAATCATGTATTATTTTAAAACACTGCAACATCCTGAATTACCATAAAACCATAGTGATTACATTCATGATCCCTTATTCTTTATAGAATGATAGATATACTCCTTCAATCCAAAAATGTTTTAAATCCCAACAATTATGGAATATAAAAATCATTAATCAGTTTCAAGGTAGTCAAGAATATCCGATATTATTTATCCAAATCAATAAAGTATTATTCGAAAATCACTACCTCGATATCAGAACTATATTATGGTTTATCATTCTCTCAAACATATATTTTCCAAACATTTATCCTGCTATTGAGTCACTTCTCTTTGTTCCACACAATCTCAAGTCCTTAATGAAATAGTACTGTAGTACAATCCCAATATACTCCATGATTATTATAAGAAGTACGTTGTTGATACAACACTCAAATGACATAATCAACAAAAGAACTCTATTAATTCCTCTTCATCTATGGTAGTATCATAACTTGATTATTATCTAATAGCATCATTTGCGGCATAGTCTGATGACTGGGACATAGGTTCGCGTAGTGTCCAAACTCCTTGAAAATGAAACATTGTACATTTGAAACCATTTTCTTACCCTTACAGTCACGTACTTTGTGCCCTTTTTCTTCACACATATAACAAACTCATATTCTTTTCAGGCAAGTTCCAGTGGTGTTTCTTCCCACAGTTATCACATATGGGTAAATTCTTCTTTTCCCTCTTACCTTTATCCATTTTTCTCTCTTTCATAATTTTCTTCTTATGCTTCCCTTCAAAGCCATAAGACTCAGTAAACTCTTTAGTTATCTTATCCACACATGATACTATTTCTTCATATGATGATAATATGTGGGAAACTATTTCCCTTCTAAATTATAGCTTAGGACCATGAAAGATATGATCCTTCTTACTCTTTGGATCATACGTATTACGGGAGTTCACATTCCGTCTACTAGGCGCCATTTCTCTACGATAGCATAAACTAGTTCATTTTATGAATTGCAATGAATAATTACCAAACTTGTAAAATACCTAACACAAATTGAGCAGTTTATAGATATAATATCCATAATCATAAAAATGTTTTCTTTGAGTAAGTATATACTCATAAGCCCTTAATAATGATTTGTAAAGAAAATGAGAATTATCCTAAGCATATCCCCCGGGAGTGTCATTACCAAGAGTACAGCAAAGCCCGTTGTCGTGCACCAGTTCCCGTTCGAGTCTAGCTCAAAGTGGTGTTTTCGGGTTTTACCCCTAGATACATCTGTGCCAGAGCCACCTCTACCTGCTTGTATCCAGACAGGGATGTATTGCTCAGAAAACTCACAAAATCTCTACAATACCAAAATTCTAGGAATTTCTTCTATACTAATCCTCAAAGCCTATCTTAGGGCTATGTGCTCTAATCAGATTTTACCTAACTCTAGTTTCCATGGTTATTGCTAAACTTCCTCTGATTCCAACTGTAATGCCCCGACCCCAGTTACCCAGAGTCGGTGCATTATTTTAATACATTGGCATGATTTCAAGGATCCAAGTCCCAAAGGACCGATTAGTTTAGCAGTCTTGGAAAATAGATTACATACATGAATGTTACATTACACTTCATAACATACAAAACAACATAAATAATACTTTATGAATGCCATTATTACCTTGTCTTAACCCTTCTTATGAATCACAATATACTTCTTGGAATCCTGGGAAAAATAAAACATAGAAAAGGGGTGAGCTCAAACACTCCGTAAGGGTAATCAATACAGCGGAAACATTCATAAATAAGCATAAACATTTAAGGAAATGTATAACTAAAACAAAATCCTTTTAAACATAAACTTCAACATAGTATGGCAAAAATAAAATGAAATAATTTCATTTACATATTCACATGGATATTCTACTAATCGAATAATCACATGCAATATCAATAACCACTTTCATAATGATGGAAAGAATAATGCCAGACTATCATAACAACATAGCTAAGGCCCCGTGCCAAGACTAAAAATAAGATTTTGTCAAGGCCTTGTGACAAGACACTAGTTTATCTCATCAGACCTACTGATTAATCGAGGAGCTATAGCGGGCTCCGCCCGTCACATATTAAGCCCAATGCATTCCCATATGAAAATGTTTAAACATAACATAAACATTCGTATTAAAACTAGCATACGAAATGTCAATACTTTCCCCATAAACTATGAATGGTATAAAAATAGCACATCCACAGTCAAACATATGACAAGACCTTCAATACAATATAGAAGTTTTGTATTATAATAAATCAATTATAAATAAGCGTAAAATCCATCAAAGGATGTTGACATAGATGAAATCAAAACTCTTTTTAGATAAATATCTCTTTCTATTTTTGAAATCATTTAAGAGTCATATATTTAAAATATAAAACATTTTCTTTGAAAATATTCTTATAATCTTGTAGGGGAAGCTTCGATGATTTTATAACGGCGTTAAATAACCGCACCCGCCGTATAAGTTAAAAAAACATTCTTACTTTAATTCTGTCGAAAAGGTTAAAACCACCTTGTTTGGAAAACGATGGAATGATTACTTTATAAACCTCTTATAAAAAGTCAAACAAGGGTATAAATGAATTTGACCTGTATTATTTTAAATTGTAAAATCTTTTTGAAATACATTTTGAAGAAACATAGATGTGGATGATAAAGAAATCCCAGTAGATAATTACGTATAAACAACCTCAGATAATGAAGAGATTGAGAAATAAACCTTACCTTGTACTTTTCCTTGGATGAGGGTAGGTTAACCTCTTGTATAATGGTGAAATAATTGTTATTAAATTATACAAGAATCATATATATTAATATGATATCATATATGATCTTTTAACATTGCTTGGTTAATAATATCTTAGTATTATCGTCGTTTCGGGTGTTAACTTACTCATTTTCTTTCATATGTTTTGTTACGTAAGCCATGTTTTTCATAGATAGGTTGTATCTTATTAATATAAATAATTATATCAAGTCCTTAAAAAATATTTTTAAATCGTCAAATGATAATTATACTTGAATGGATACGAAGGATAATGAATGTCATCGCGTTCGTGGAGACGGTAGTCCGTACGTACGCACGAGCGAAAATATCATTCTTTTGATATTAAAATGATATATAATTGGATGATATATCATATATACAGAATCATTATCATGTTATATTTATTATTTACATGAGTTACACATCATTATTATAAACATCCAAATAATAATATATTGAATAACAATTACACCACGACGTGGAGACGGTAAGCCGTACGTACGCACGTATGGTGACATGTTATTCAAAGGGTGGATAGAATACTGAATATGGTTGTACCATATTTATAACAAAATCACAGTATATATAAGTTACTAGAGTTATTATTTTAGAATGGTAATAAAAAATAAAGAAGAAGTGGACGAATAAATGAATTTGAAAAAGGGTGGTGAAAACATTACCTCTTCATCGGGTTCTTCCATTTGATTTGGTCAAAAGGGCTCCATAGGTTGGCTTTCTGATCAAACTAAGGACTCTAGGTTGTAGTGAGGTATGTTGAGAGAGTATTTGGGCAGAGGTTGGCCGATCCAAAATTATTTGAAGGTGTGAATAAATGAGAAAGAGGAGTTCCCTTTTATAAGAGGGGTGATTGGAACCTTTGGAAAAGCTAGAAATATTAATTTATAATAAATTCATATATGGTTTATAATGGCTCAAAAGTTGATTATTAAAAGTTTAAGGTGGGGATAGGTCGAAAAAAATTCATCCAATAGAATTTATACAGGTTTGGGTTATTATATTAACCTTATCGTTTAGTTTTAACTCTCAGTTAATTAGTTTGACATTTACCATGTCACTTTCTATTTTTATATTATATAGTTCATAAACTTAATATATACATCCAAGAGACCCCCAAGTGGTCCATTAGTGATACAACTATCATGATATAAGTCTCTTGGACGAACATTAGATTTTTATGAATTTAATATAAATTAATAATATAATATTTGTTTTAAAAACTCTTTTATATCAATTTTGACAATATTCAATAGTTGATTTTTTTTGAAACTCATAACAGAATTATTACTTCTAAAAAAGTCAATTAAATAAATCCTAATATGTCATAGTATCCTAGAAAATTATTGTAATTCATTAAAAGTCTCAAATTATATTTATTTGGGTATTTATAATATCAATTATTTTAATTTTTCACTATTATGGTAATTACTGCATCATCATTGTGTCATTAATAAATTAAATTATTTAATGTCTAAAAATTATAAATAAAATATCATTATGTATTAAATCTTATTATCTTTCTAATTAATATTTACAATCAAATTTATATTATGTATAACGCTATATTAAAAATGTTTTAGTAAATAAACTTTGATTTTAACTCTTTTAACTCTTCTTTGAATTAAATAATAATAAATGTCCTAATCTAATCCATGTGGACCTAAATGATAATATTTTATTCCTAAGGTTGTTTTTGGTCGAGATACACTTTCCAATACAATTAGGACATGTGTTAGGGTAATATTAATATCATTTTTACCCTTAATTACCGTATTTACTTTTAACCGTGGTAAATAAAAGTAAAAAAGTTACTATTCACCAAAAAAAATATTTCCATCTCATTGAACCACATTTTACTTCTTGATATTAACTTGTCTCTTGGATTTTCGAAATTCTAATCACAGAAGTGGTAAAATTATGTTTTATGAAAAATATAGTTTTTTAACTACCACTTAGTAGTTTCACTATTCATCAAAAATTGAAGTTTTTCAGAACAATGCCAAAATTTTAACCTAAGATATAATTGATATTCCAAATTAAAAAATGATGTCTATTTTAAAAAATTCTAAACCTATAAGTTGCATTAATTAATTTTATAATTAATTCCTTCTATCACAACAAATAGCGTGTTTTTAAGAAACAATATATACCAAAATATTGACAATTGTTTAGGTCCCATTTCAAAGTGAAATTAATTCTAACGAACACCATTGGATAAAATGGTAAAAATATATTATAATTCTACTTTAAAACCTCTCAATAATATAATTTATCACTATAAATTATTTTTATTAAAAAATTTGTTTTTAGGTATTTTTCACTATTCATAAAAATTGGAAATTCTCATAAAAATACCAAAAATTCATCTTAAGATAATTTTGATATTCCAAAATAAAAAATGAAGTCCATTTTGAAATATAAAATATATATAATTTCAAAAATTAGGTATTACTATTCATAACGACTAGTTTGATTTTGTTATGGTGTGTGTTAGAACTCGAAGTTGCGTACAACACATGCTACTGTATTATTCATAGAGAAGCGTACCGTGGAAGCTTGGGGTGTTACATTGTAATTTTTTTTATGTCACCATTCTAAAGAATAATTTTATTTAGTCAAATTTAATATATAAATGTTTAAAAAATTGGATTTAAAAAGGGTTCACTATTAAAGTTGGTAAAAGTGAATTTTTGAAAAATACTTCTTTTATCTGAAAAAAAAAATTGTTCTTAGATTATGTCTAAGAAACTCATAATATGGATTATAAAATTATAAGGATTATATAAAGTTTAAAATTTAGTTAATACTATTCATAAACTCTTTTGAACGGCTTGTTTGGTAAGTCATCGTGCACTTGAACTCGGTGTTGCGTGTAGTGAATGTTATTAAATTATTTTGAAGAAATAACACATTATGAAATCTTGGGGTGTTACATTATGAGCTTACTGTATAGTGAATACAATAAATATTATTTAGCATGGTAAAGATAGAAACATTTTTACAATGAACAAAAAACATAAGAAAAAAAACCAAAAAATGTTTATAATTTATATTTTATTTTCATATTTATAATTTATATCTCATAAGGTTCAAAAAAGTTCAATTTTAAATAATTCTTTTAAATTTGTTTAATCATACATAGATATTATATCATTTTGGCAGAATACATAATACATTAGAAAAATAGACACCTAAAGTATGTGTTAATTTAGTGCCTTTGTCAACATGTAAACATAAATTATGATACATGATTTAGATACATCGTCTCCCACTAGATTCTCCAATAATATCAACCCTCTTAGAAATATCATACATAAAATATATTTTCATAAGTTGGGTAAGGATACAAAAAAATGTTTGAAATTAGTTTGCTCAGTAAGGGTAAAGTGAGAATATATGCAAGAATAAACATGAGAATAATGGTATGATAAAATGATCATAAAATTATTAGATCAAACCCTTAATATTATAAACATGAATAATTGAATATATAATAGAAGTTTATGAGGCATATATCATAATAAAATCAATGGTATAATCCGTGAAATCATATCATTGGAGTAAGATAGGGATATGTGGCATACACATCAATATTTAACATCATTCCTTTTAACATATGAAACATTAATATAAAAAACCATGAAATTTCACGGGGACTATACTAACTATGTGGGACACACTTCTATCCTCAGTAATAAACCATTAATTATAATAGACTGGTTTTCCCCACCTTCCAATAGTCGATCAGGTTTCCCAATCATCCCATAGTGGATCAGGTTTCCCTATATTCTATCTTTATGGTGACTAAACAGATTGGGAGAGACACACCACCATCCCCTATCACAATCCTTTCCATATATGGGATTGGTTTTTCCCATATTATCATAATTTAGGTATTTCATCTACTTGATTCCCATAACTATCACTCAAAATACAAATCATTACCTAATGCATTTGAGGGAGATATAGGTCCCACTGGTCACATATAAAATCATTCTAACATGTTCCAAAAGGTAATAAAACATGAATCATATCATTACCTATAGAAGAGATGGACGTCATCGACATATAATCACATCATAACATGTGGAAAAAATATTGGATTCATAGTCATTTCACCAAATCATAACTCATAAAAAGAAAAGGATTTCATAAACATATAACCCATGAATTATAAATATTCACCCTAAAAAAATTCCATAAAAAAATAAACCATTTTGATAAATAATATAAATAGAATCTTTAGGTATTTTCCCCATAAAGTAATTACTAACATGAATTGATATTATCTTAGATAGAATATAATTTGAAAATATCCTTTAAATAATTTCTCAAGGAAAATATCATTTCCTAGAAATAAAATATTTTTAAATACTATATTATTTTTAAATATTTTTTCATTGAAATAATAAATAATGAATTCTCTAAAACCTTTTGAAAACATTTTTCCTAGAATCAAATATAGAAGAATCATCAAAAAAATAAAAAAACAATTCTCTTTGAAATTATTTTGAAACCTATAAAGAATGATTGAAAAAAATTAAAAACTTATTTATTGAAAATAATTTTAAATATTATATGAATTATTAAAAAAAATTGAAAACCTTATTATTAGGAAATACTTTGATAACATATAAAAATTGATTAAACCATTTTGAAAATATTTTTTACATAAAATATGTTGGAAACATATAATGAAATTGTAAAAAAAAATTGAAAATAATTATATTTAGAACCTAAAAAAGAATCAATAAAACATTTTAAACACCTTTTCATAAAAAAATAATTTTTAAAAACTTTTTAGAATAAATGGTTTTGAAAGTAACCATATTTCTGAGTGAAGTGAAAGATATAGTCTGTTTTTTGTTATAAGATTTTCTTAATAATATTATGTAAAAAATAATTGGAAAATGGTACTAATACAAGAATACATAATGACTATAAACATGGGAAGAAAACATATGAGTGTTCCAGAGATATGGACCATAAGATTTGATCAATGGAAGCATCATCATAAACAATGTCCTAAAATGATGAGATTGTCTTAATAAAATCATACCACAAGGAGACATTGAATTATTCTTGAAATGTAAGAAAATGAAATTAATGAAAGCTATAAATATCATTAAAATTATAAGATTCATGATTTAATATGTTAAGGGTAGTATATACAACTCATAGAAAAACAGAGGTTCATAACATGGATTGTATCTTGAAGATAGAAAATCGAGAAACAATAACTTTGTGAATTTATTTACTATTGAAACATAAAGCACATGAAAGAGATATAATCAAATTGATATATAAATACCTATTTATTTAAGTATAATATTCATAGAATACATTGATGGGAGGTATCCCCACCACATGTTGAAATATAATTTGAACATTTCTTGTCTCTCACAAATGATTAAAGTGAGACAAGAAAACCCGTAATACTTGAGTAACATTAGAATCGGGATCCCAATGAATGAGTAACATTGATTTAAAAATTTTAAGGAAGTTAAATAAATTAAGTTAATGATATACCACATCATTGAGAATTATATACACCACAAAAAATAAGTTAGTGGTGAATATGGAAAGAATCTCATGATAATAAAAAGTGAGATGAAATTATTTTAACATATTTCCCAACTCTATTAATAATCATAAAAACCTATTGTATAATAAATATAATTTTAGTTTATATATTATAAATAAAAACATTTTTATATCTAAAACCATATATGTTTTGTTTGTTAATTAATGTTACCCGCTAATTAAATATTCAATGTTATGTTTTCTCTTCATGTAATATCCTCTTGGTCTTTTTCATGTGTCTTAATGTTGTATATTTGTGATCCGCATAATTATATAGTTATTTATATAATGTAATCCATGACATAAATATCATTTTTATTCACTATATTTTTTTTAAAAAATCTTCGTAATATATAAGTATGAAATATAATGTATAGTTCATGGAGACTGTACGCCATATGTACGCATGAACATTATTTCTTTTTTTCCATGTAATATTGAAAGAAATAAATTAAATGAAATATATATATATAATGTCATTAAAATGGAATTAATATTTCATATATATCATACAAGTTAACATAACCTATCCATTCTATATTCAATGTAGTGCTTGAACGAATCGCATCGCTTGGAGGATGTGGTAGTACACACATTCCCAAATGAAATTACCATATTTACATAAATTGGAAAGAATGAATATATGTGTTATACAATAATTATATAAGAATAAATATATAATATTTATCATATAAAAATATTTTATCCATCAGAATTACCAACCATGATAGGTGCTAAGAGGAAAACAGACAATATTATTTCATGTGGCAGAAGTTCACCATGTATAATAATTTTAAGTTCCTTTCCCATTAACTGGAATTGTGTATAAGTGTAGGTAGAAACCGTAACATAAAAAAATATTAAAAAACTGAGGATACTATGGTTATTATTTATGGAAGGAATAAGAATACTTTTGTATAGAAAGAATGAAAATAAAGTATAGAAGCTTGAAGAGGATGTTACCTCTTATTTGGGTACCTCCTATGGGGTTTCTCCATAGGGATTCCATGGTGGGTTTTTATCCCTGATGGAAGATATAATGAAATAAATTAGCATTTTGGTATGTTAATTGAGTATATATTATCCTAATATATGTGTATTTAATAGTTCAATGAATAGGGAGAGTGGATGGCCTTTTATAGGAGGGGGAGGGGGCACATGGAATTTTTGAAAAAAAAGATAGGTGTACCCATGTTTTTATATAAAAAAATACATAAAAACCAAATGATATCATAAATGGATGTTTAACGGAAGAAAAGTTTCTATATAATGGGTTTTGGAAAAGTTTCTATGTCATATGGGCCACTAAGTTTTAGGGTAATTCCCTTATTAAAATAAATTTTACCACAATTACAGTAATTAATTTTAATAAATTTAACTAATATTTTTGATAAATAAACTATGTTGATCTTATTAGAATAAAAATATTATACATAATAAAACTGTTTATGTCATCTTTAAGAAATATACTTTATAGATGCAAGAAAATTATGTTTAATTATAATCCCGTAGGCTTGGCGTAAAAGCCTGTTTTTCTAATTAATAATGTTCAAAAGTTTATTAATATTTTATATCTATATTCACTATAAAAATGATTCCTAATACCTAAACTGGAATAATATATATATATATATATAATTGATCAATTTTGACTGTAAATCCAACTAAAAATACAATGTTTCTATATAATTAAAACTATAAGGAAACTCAGTGTTGAATAAAAATTCAAATTTTCACTATTCAGTAGAAAATTTAATCTTAGAATACTCCCCAAAATTCACCCTACGATAATATAGACATTGTTAATAAAAAATTAATTTTATTTTATAAATTTTAATTCCAAAAAATTCATAATGTAATTTTATTATTGTCGATGAAATGACATAAAATCAGTTCTTTAATTAAAATAATGATTTTAAACATATAATGGTTATTATAAAATTTTTTTGTCATAATATCAATACGATTCATCTATATATAACCATTATAATTTATTTTTTGAAATCAGTTATTACTATTTATATCTCAATTTTTAATGGATATATTAAAACTATCTCATCTAAATAATTATTATAATACATTCCAATTTTGTAAAAATTTAGTGTTTCATGAAACGCAATCCATGTTAGTATTGTGTGTACTAAAATATTGACATGATATAGTGTATAAATAATGAATAACATAGTGTAGCATCATAATCATAACATAAAAATTTTATTTATTTAAAAATAAGTTTCACAAAAAATGGTGAGTAATATTCTCTTCCCTTAAAATGAATTTCTACCTCAAAATTCATCGATGTTATTAAAGATTTAATACATAAAATTTCGTTTCATAGAAACCCATATTGCAAAAATGAACACTAAACCCTCCTTCCAAAAGGGATAGTTGGAAACATAACATTTACCCAAAATAAAACACAACTAGGATTCCATATAGGAGAACAGAAGTGGAATGTAAAAACACAAACATGGAAGAAAACTATAAAAAAGAATATAGATTGATAAATAAAACTAATCAAAAGAATTTGGGTGAACTAGAGAATGATAAAAATCACAAAAACCAAATGTGAATAATCATGAATGATGTCATTGATATCCTAAAAAATGATGATAATAGAACAAAATTCTATTTTAAGACTCATTTATTAATGTTGAATATTTTATTTCACAAGAAGATATAAATAATTAATTTCATTCACTTTTATAATTAAAGTATCACCCTTTTTTAATGTCCTGACCAATTTTCACAAAAAATCATTATCCAAATAAGGTGGTGAAATTTTCATTCCTAAATAATTAACATATGAGAGGATCCATGATATGTCATCCCATCAATCTTTAATTACCATCAGAACAACGTGATTAGAAAAGGTTATCCAATATTCATAAGTCCTTTTTTGTAAAGATAATACTTTTTTCTCATAAACATCATCATAATGATTACATAATATTTTGATAAATGTTAATCCTTATAAAGCTTCTGAAATATGAAAATCCAATAAATTTTGGTGAAGGTCACTAAATCAGCTTAACTTCGATCCCCCATATATCATAATGTATCTCTTTGTTACCGCATTCCAAACATATGAATTAATTTTCCCATTAAAGTTATCATCAGAAAAATATTTTTTTCAAATTCATCGTTAACCCAATTATTTTTGGTTTCCTCTATTAGATTAAACTAAAAATGATTGATTATGAATCAATTTTCGTAGTGAGGAACCACATAATCATGAAAAACACTTAAAATATGTATAAGTTATAACACCTTATTTAATATATAATAGAATAGTTATTCATAAGTTATTCATATAGAACATATTTTTTAAATCTTTAATGATGTTTCACGAAGAGTTTATGAACTCCCAAAGAATGTCCACTATTAGTGTAAAACTAGGTGCATAGTATGGTTCATTTTCCTTTTCCAAGTTTTTCTCAACTAAAGACTAATGAAACCTGTCGGGACAGTTACTCCAAGATTCATATATTCTAGATCCATGTATTATTGTATTATATAGACATGGATTTATTTCTAGTAAATCACTCACTCTATCATTATCAAAAACTATAGGACATTTTCAAAAAGAATAACTCATTATTATACTTATACTTATAGACATCCCCAAACCTATCGTTATAAATATACCTTGGGATCTGCCTAAATTTTTCTCATCCTTTATTCAAAATAAAGAATAATCCTTACCCATAATACTGAATATAACAACCTAGTCTTACTTTACATAGACATTACATCATTTCCAAGAATACATAATGCATAACCAAATAGATAACCAAACAAAATGTTAGTTTAGTACCTTTAGAATCCTAAAAATAGAAAAAATTGTTCATTAGTGAGCTATATTATCTCCCATTTTTTCTCTAAGACTAAAATCCTTCTAATAAATATCATAACTAAAATGTATATTCATAACATGGGGAAGGAAACTGAAAAATTAGTGAGATCATATGCTCTGTATTGATAAACAACGGATATGTGTATGCTTAAAAACATCATAGGGGTAAGATAAAATGACCATAACATTATAATAAGATAACATGAATATCATAAACATAAATCATTCTATAATGGTTATAGGTACCTAAGTAAGGAATCATATTTAAATCAATTTGATATGCCATAAAATCATAACATAGGAGTATTACATTAAGTTTTTACATAGGTATAAATATTCAATATAAATTCCTTTAAGTCAAGATGAATTTCCAAAACATATTAGGGAACTTCATTGGGACTAAACAAACTAGGTTTTATAGACCAACATCCTTATTTTTAGTCCCTCCCTTCTAAGGGATTGGGTATCCCCATCTACCTATAGTGGATCACGTTCCCCAATCTTCCATCATCATGATGACTACACCAACTAGGCATGAAACCCCAACATCCCCAGTCACTGTCCTTTTCTTGTAATGGATTAGGTTTCCCCAACATCCCATATTCGATTAAGATCTTACGCTTGATTCACAACATTTTCTATTGAGATATAAATCTTTATAAAATCCATTGGAGGTAGATATTGGTCCAACGAGACACGTAATAAAATCAAACATACATATTACACAATAAAAAAACATACGTTATATCATGTCCCATAAAATATATTTCTATTATAAAATTTTAATCATATCATTAAATGTGGAAAATATTGGTTTCAAAATCATTTCATAAAATCATAACCCATGAAATGAATCTAATTTTATAAGCATAAAACATGTAAAACATAAATGTATTTCATTAAAATTATATCATTAAAAATAAAATAGTTGAAAGAAATAATATCAATGGAACCTTTGGGTCATTTACCACAACTGAATTAGTAACACCAATGGATGTTATCAAATGTTGAACATATTTTTTAATTATAGTTTAAATCATTAAGTGATGAAAATAACCTCTATTCTACTATAAATACTTTTTTAAACATAAATAATTTTTAAATCCTGTTTGTTTAATAATATTTAAAGGTATATTGATGAAAATTTGAAAAACCATTTACTTGAAAGAACATATAATAGTGTCTTGAAAATAATTTGGAAATATGTTTCTTAGAAAATATAGTGAAAAATTATAATAAATTCTTGAAATGTTTTGAAATCATTTTTCATTGAGAATACTTTAAAATATTATAATGAATTCTTGGACAAATTTCAAAAATATTCTATATATGTATCGGGAAAACAAAAAAGAATTATGAAAAACATTTTGAAAACATTTCTATTTAAAACTTATAAAAAAAATATTGAAAAAATATAAATCATTTTTTAATCATAAATAATTTTTAAAAAACATTTTTAAAACATGTTAATGAAAGGACATAGATTTCTGACCGAATAAGGTATTAAGTCTACTTTACCTAAATACGTTTTCATTAATATCTAATATAAAAATTAGTGCGTGAAATGATAATAATATATTAATAAACTAATAATATACATAGGGTAACAAAATTAATTAGTTTTCATGACATATAGATCATAATAATTCATCAATGGAAGCTTAATCATAAACAATCTCTGCAAATGATGAGACTATTCAATAAAGTATCCCCACATGGTAACTATGAATTATACTCCCCATTTATGAAAAATAAAATAAATTAATCATAAAATATCATCAAAATATAGAGATTGATGATTTAATATTTAAATTGAAGTACATTCACCTCATAGAAAAATATTGGTTAATAAAATGGAATGTGTCTCAAAGAAGGAATGTTGAGGAAAAATTACATTAGGAATTTGACATATTTTGAATCCCAAAACCCATAAACGAAATAATATAAAATAGATATGTAAATAAGCATTAATATTTTTATTATAATCATATAATATTTTTATGGTATGTATAAACCCCATATATAATAAATATTAGGTGAACATGGGGTGTATCTCACGAAAAATTAAAGTGAGAGGAGAAAACCATTACTACATGAGAAATGTATGAAACGGTAACGACATGAAAGAATAACATAAATTTAAACATTTAAATATAATTAAATAAATTAAAATTATTATATGAAATTCCATAGGTCATTTAATACACTGCAAAAAATATGCAAGTCGTGAATATGGCATGTATCTGATGGAACCAAAAAGTGACAGGAAATTTTCTTACCATATGTCTGGAATCTCTTCTTAATAATAATAAAACTCATGTTTAATAAAAAATGATTAATATAAATATTTTATAGACCCATATACCTATATAAAATACCACACATGTTCTTATTATGACTTTATTTTACCTTCTAAATATCAATTCCTATTTAACATTTCGCTTCGGGTAATACCGATTTGTTTTTCACATGTTTCTTAATTTGTTATATTTTTGGTCCTCATACACATATAATGTTTTAAATAATGTATTTCATTATTTAAATATAGTTTATATTCACTATATATTAATTTATAATAATCTATATAATATTGAAATAAAAAATTGGAATCACATCACTTTGGGGAGGTTCTAGTCTACACTTCCCCACAAAAAAAATATATCATATTTACACAAAATGGAAAGCATGAAATTATGTGTTATATGTTAATTATTGAATCATAAATATGTTATATATATCACATATAATATAAAAATACTTTTTCCATCATAATTCCCAACCATGAGGGGTGGTAAAGAAACAAACGAACAATATATTTTCAAGGGGCGGTAGTCCTCCGTACACAAGAACGGAAGTTTCATACACATTACATGAAAGCATGAGTTAGTGTAATTCTAGACATTATATAATAAAAATAACTATAAATTTATGATACCGATGATATTATTTATGTATGAAATAAAAATTCATGATGTAGGGGAGAATGAAAATAAAGGAATGGTGCATGAGGAAGGACGTTGCCTCTTATTTGGGTAGCATCTTTTGGATTTCATAAAAGGGCATCCTTGGTTATATTTATTAAAAAAGGGGGGAATAAAATTGGAATTTGAGGATTTTTTTATGTTAATTGAGTTGATATTTTCATAAATTAAGTGGTTTGAGATTATTTATTAAGGGGGACATGTGGTGGCCTTTTATATGGGTGGGAGGGGACGTACATGGTATTTTAGAAAACAAGTTAAGAGAACCCATGATTGTTCATAAAATAATTCTTAAAAAACCCAACTCAATAATGTGAGGATTATGGCCTAAATATTTCCATCCAATGGGGTTTGGAAATGTTTCTCGGTTATTTTGGGTGCTAAAGTTTATGTTTTAGTTTTTTGTGTAGAATAATTGTACCTTAATTTCTATAATTAATTTTAATCACTCTCACACATATTTTTTATCAAAAAATATTTCGATATTATTAAAAAATAAATAATAAACTTATTAATAACATTTATTTATATTTTTATAGATTCACTTCTTATAAGTGGAAAAATTAATTTCAATGATGATCCAGTATATGTGGTGAGAAATCAACTTTCTTTAAATGAGAATATTTGGTATTTCAGTAATCTTTTATATCTACAATCACTATAACAATTATCCAAATGTCAAAAATTGGATAAATATATTTATAAATGATCTATTTTTACTTCATAAATCACATAAAATAAAATTTAACCATATAAATAAATTAAACAAAAAAGTAGTTTTTAATTAAAATTTAATATTTTTAGTTATTCAACAAAAATGAAGTTTCCCTGAAAAATCACAAAAGTCATCTTAAAATAATTTAAAAATTCAAAACTAAAATATTATTTTTACTTTATAAAATTCAATTACTTAAATTATATAAATTTAATATTACTATTATTCACATAAGGGTAAGGAAAATTATTATTTTAAGAAAACTGTATTTATCAAACATAGATAGACAAAACAAAAATAATTGTATATCTTATTATTAGTATGATTTATCTATATAAAATCATTATAAATAATATTTAAATTTTTTATTAAAATTCATATTACTATGTATAACGAGTATTTTATAACTACATCATTTAAATAATATTAATAATAAATTGTTAATTTGTAGAATTTCGGTGTTGTATGTAACACAAGCCTAGTCGGTTTTGCACGTATTGAATTATTAACATGGTATATATATTAATATCATTTTAATTAGTGTAAAATTTAATTAACAACATCAATATTTAATTTATTAATGAAAAAGGATTAGAAAAACTAAGGCTCTTACACATGTGTCACGAGAAATATGTGGGTGGAATTCATCCTTGTGAAAGAATTCAAAGTGTGCCTATCCCCCCATTATAAAAGCCATCATTATCCACTCCTTATCGCATATACAAAAAACCTTTTTTAAGAAATTGCCTACCAAAATCAGTTCCCTAAAATACTCCCATCATCCTTGAAATCAGTTTTTTCCGGAATCCAATCTAGGGGGGATTTTGGTGAAAAACAAAATATGTTGTCTCAAGAAGCAGTAACATCCTTAATAATGTGTTTTAATTTTATTATTCATCCACCTACTACATATGAAATTATAATTTTATGATATATTAACTATAATACATTCCACATATTGATATTTTTTGTTAACGGACTAAACTATGTTGGATCTTGATAAATGCATCCAATGATGATCCAAATTATGAAAAACGTTATCTAGGAGATTCGTTTGTTTCATAGGAATCAATTTGACTGGTTTTAGAGCCCAAATAATTCAATAGATTAGATGTTATTTTCATTTAAAGTTAGAGTATTGGAAATGGATAACCATGATGATTCTTAAAAAAGTATGGAATTTCACACATGTTTCCAAAATGCTGGCTCAAATAATTAATTATTGTGAAACTATGTTTCATAAGAAATCTGATGTAAAATTCAGAATCTCCCCACATACATTATATTTCTTCCAAAAAAAATGCATGCATCCATTAAAATGTTGTGCAAAACTGTAAAAATTCTATTGAAAAAAAAGGAAAATTTTGGCCACACTATAAAAATTATTGTAAATATGGTATCAAACACTCATTCATTTGATGGATGATAGGATGCGAGCACCAAATCACTCAATCGTGAAACATGGGTTTTACCACATCACGTAACCTTTCAATGTCTCAAACTTTAATGAAATCACCATGGTGAATTACCTTATTTTTGAGCTTCTATAATGATATTTTCACATAAATTTGTTATTTTTGAACATAATTTCCCAAAAATTATATCCTTCACACCACTCTATTTTTATTGAACTACAATATTTTGATACCCTATGTTTTCTAAATACCTATTTTATTCCATAGTGTGGGAAAACACCTTTTTTTATTAAAATTCATTGTTTCATGAAAATAATGAAAATTTATTTTAAAAATTACATAGTTTTGTGAGAAAATGTTTGGACATGCACCCACTGGTCCATACCGCATACGTTGTGTTCGGGATAGAAAGTCACCCCCTTAATGTTTCTGGCATGGTTGAGAACAATTTTTTCAACATTATACAACACCAATATCCACACTATATAATACCATGTGTTTGATAACTACTATACATCCCAATAAATACTTTGAATTGACAAAATCTCCTTGGTCTCTTTCCTATTCCATAAGTAGAGATTCTCCTCTTCGATTCCCTGTGTAACTTGAGTCGAAATAATCCTCCAAATACTCCTAAAAAGTTATCACACGAATACCTTTCCAGGTAAAAATAGAAATGCTCATGATTTCATAAGTCCCACACCATCCATTTCTTACTATCATCCTCCTTAGTCCTCTCTATATGAAATTAAACTATTGTACCCCAAATATTAAAAAAATAAGATAATTCCCATGACATGCACAAGATTTCTTATGCATCAAGAATATGATTTGTAATTCCATGATCATGAGAAAACCCTATTATCCTCTATACATGATGAAAAACTATAATATAACCTATATGATGAAGAATTGGATTCCTCCTGTAATTATAATGATATTATATATGTGTAAATCATAATATTCCTCTTGTAATGATCTTGAGATGACCAAAAAATATCCACCATGGGCCTCCATATTAGGAATAATCCCTAATAATAGCCCTCAACCCATTAGGAAGTCAAGAATACCTCATAACATGAAATGGGGAAGATGAATGTGCATCCCTAGAGTGCATTATTAACATGTATCTAAACTACTCCCAAGAATCCACCATGTGCATCCTCATTAGTTGTAACCTCCAATAATATTCATCAACCCACCAATGTGATAGGATACCCTCAACACTTGGCATGAGGAAGATATGATGGGTATCACATTGCATAATCCCCATGCACCATATCCTTTCACATGTTTTTAAACAGTAATACTACCTCGTCTAATAGAAATGGGATTCCCCTATCACTCGACATGAGAAAGGCATAATGGGAAGCTTAGTGAATATTTCTGATTTACCATAACCTTTCACATGATTTTCAACTTTATTCTTACCCCTTGTAATGAATATAGAATGCAATAATGTCCTAACATGAGGAAGATATTATGGAAAGAATCCACATGTATTCCCTAACCACATAATCCTTTCTCCAAGTAGTGTCAGGGAAGCTTTGACCCAAAATCCCAAAGCACATTATCAATCTTACAAGAAGCTCCATGGAGACATCCATTGATAAGACCCAATATAAAAATTGTTTCATATAGAATAACTCAGGAATATTCCACGCATAACTAACACACCGACCATCATTGAAATTCCTTCTGTCGCACAAGTATCATTACCACATGAAGTATACTACATGGATCAGTCTCATCATGTGGAATTGAACTATGGCATTGAAATAAATGGGGTTTGATCACTCCCACTTGAATAGGGTATGTAGGACACCCTCATGAGGCTCAATCTAGAAAACAATACAATCTAGGTGTGTCAAATTCCCTCTTAAGGACACACATCATTGATGAGACTTTAGAGGGTGTCCTGATTGACCATCTAGGTAGGAGATAATCCCTATTACGAACACACCTCAATTGATCCACCTCAATAGGGTATCTTGATTAACCATCCAAGTGTGAAATCTTCCCTCTTAAAGGCAATTATCCATTAAGATTCCTAAATAATAAATCCTGATCAACCAACCAGGTGGAACATCTTTTCTCCTAGGGAAACACCTCCATTGATTCAGTTCAATAGGGAGTCCTAATAAACCCCCTAGGAGTGACATCTTCCTTCATGTAGACTCACTTTCATTGATCTTCCCGAATCGAGAGACTTGACTAACCACCAATGTCTGAAATTTTCCATCCTAGGGACACACCTCCATTGATCTACCTCAATAGGAAATCATAATAAACTATCTAGGTGGTACATCGTCACTCCTATGGACACACCTATATGATTCACCATAATAGGTTGTCCTGATCGACTATCCATTATTGGCATATTTCTTACTAGGAGAATAAATCCATGATCCAAATTAATAATTTATCATGATCAACAATTTATGTGTGAAATCTTCACTCTTAGGAACACGCCACCATTTTCTTCCTCAAAAGGGAATACTGATCAAACATATTAGAGTGAAATCGTTGCCCTAATTGACACACCTCCTTTGATCCTCCTCAATATGGAATATTGATCTAACATATAGGTTTGACATCATCCCTCTTAAGGACACACCTTTATACATACTCCACAATAGGGAATCATAACCCAGCATCTTGATGTGACATCTTCCCCCCTTGGGACACACCTTCATTATTCTTTCTCGATATGATTTTATGGTTTTATCCCCAGAAGACATCAAACCTATACATATCCTATACTCATAAGATGTTAAACCTATACCTATCTTGTACCCTTGATACACAAAACCTACACCTAACGTGTCCCAAATATAGGTTAAAACGAAAACCATTCTGTCCTCCAAATACATTAAATGTATCCCATACATATCCCTATAACATGTTAAACCTACGCCCAACTTGTCATTGCAATACGTTAGTGTTGTTAATGTCCACACAAGATGTTACAATTAAGAAATGTTCTATAATCCATACTTCATACAATAAACATGGGATACCTAAGGAAAAAACCATATATGGCATATGCCACTTTTATTAACTACCTCATGACGAGATATGTTGCCTTAGATTCCATACCTAATATTCCTCATATAAGATAACTCCATCTTCAAATGGGGAATAATTCACCTATCATCAACTACCACATAGACTAGATGAGATGAATTAGGTTATGAGCCTAGGATGCCTCACGAGATACACCTCTACCCTTTATTGGAGAAGAATTTATTGGTTCCTAACACACTTAAGGTCTATATATAACTATACATTCTTGACTATGCCATGTAATATGATCGATTTTTTTCAACCCTATTCAGAAAGAAGAAGTGTAATTTTCTTGTGTCAACCTAGAGACAACACGAAGAATGAGATCCAAGAAGATGGCTCAAATATATGAGGGAGAAATCAATAGGAAAAAAAGTTCCACATAGGAATATATGGAAGTATTAATGAACATCCCATCTCCCATTTTCAATGAAGGAGTATACATCACCGATGAAAGTGATGAAATGTTTCCATCTATAGAAATTGGGAATGTTAGGAATCAAGATATATCAACTTGAATTTCTCACAATAATTCTCCATATAAATCATTAGACACAACCAAAAACCACCACCTCCTCCATATAATGGGAAATATAATCATCGGTCCCATGTATAGTAGACTATAACCTCTCGAAGCGATGTAATTTATTTTCCATCAGATATATTCAAGGATTGATATAATTATGTATATAAGGATTATATATGATTATTATATTATAATTATTCTTATTAAAGTATAATATCACATATACCTTTATCATTTCATTTCCATATAAAATATGACAATGTCGCTTGTGTTTTTGGGGGACTACTACCTCAAGAAGAAATGCGATATAATTTTTTGTTATTCTTTACAAGGAATGTTATAATAATTAATTTAATTCTTATATATAATATTAATGAAATTTTTAAAACTAAAGAAATTATTTATCATATAATTTCATACCATATCATCCATTTATTAGAAGATATATTCATTCATATGTACGAAATCTTACAACTTCCCAAAGTGATGTGATTCATTATTCAATAATTATTTATGTGGAAGGTAATAAAGGAAAACATTAATAGTTTTGTGAGATATATATAACATTATATTTTTTGTTTAAAATTAATAAACGATCCACTTTTTTACCTAGTCACCCATTGTGGAATTTATAACATATCTCTTGCATATGTGTGACCACACTTCTCCATAAAGTGATGATATTCATTATCCATGTTTAAAATTAAATAATGATTATAAAGATGTATTTAATGAAAAAAAGTATATTTATAACATGAATATAATTATGTAAATGATGGAACTATATCTTATGATTGGGATAAGAATCATTCATTTGAATACATGCATGAGAAAATATGGTAATTAATACCAGAAACAACAGTGATAATGAAATTTTATTAATGAATGAGTAAAAAGAATTTATAAAAGGAACGTATATAATATTATAAATATTAATAAGATTATTTTTTATGTTAATAACATTATATAAAAATATTAATATTAGGATAAAAATATCTTAACTTAAGGGGCACATGAGTTAAGTTGTTTTCTTAGTGTAATTTATACTCATTCGGTTATATGTCTAATTTATTTATTAAATTATGCAAAATATTATATATGGAATAAATTTTGATTTATTTATATATTATTTAAACTTATATATCTATTAATGTACATTTTGTTTACAGAAAACAACCTAATTTATTAAATATTCCATAAATGAAATGAACAAGTAAGGTTTTTGTCTCAAACCCCATTCAATGAGTCACGTGTTCTTATATAAAGATAATTTATTTTAATTGTGCGGATACCAGTTTTCCAGAGTGATGGTGATGGTGATGGTGAAGCCCTAGAGGCGATTCCCGATGCGTTGGCACCACCCTACCAAGAGGAGGTAGGGGGAAACGTCCAAAGTTTCTTTCCTTTAACCAGTCCTGACCTTCTTCCCCCCTTCCCGGCAATTCCCTTGTGCCGTAAGGATCCCGACCTCCACAAGGGTTCACCACATCTCATGATTTCCATGAAGGAATTAAAATCCTCTTCGGATCTCTAGTGGACGACACTGGTGGTGCGTTTCATGGGTTTTCTCCATCCTGTTGATTCTTTTTATAGATTCATGTTTGATTCTTGGGGGCTTCATGATCACGCGGTGGTGGGTCTTCCCAACCAACACCATTTGATGATACAGTTCTCCTCGAAGACTAATCTCGTTGCGGCTTGGTCCAGCACACTTCGATCATTCCACAGTTGTAGTTTCTAACTACTTCGCAAGTCCTTTGATTTTAACATGAACAATGATGAACTGAATACAACGGCGTGGCTAGGCTTCCCGAAAATGACGCTTCCCATTCAGAACCCCTAGATTTTAAATATGATGGGGAACATGGTTGGTAGATATTCGTGCTTTGATAGTAGTACTTCAGTGATATGTCACCCCATCTCCCATGTGTCTGTGTTGAGGCCAATGTTTCAAAGCCTCCAATATATTGGATTCGGATTTCAGTTGGAGATGAATTTATATGAATACAACAGGTGATTTTTGAATCTTGGCCAACAAACTTCTCAGGCTATCAATGTATTGGATATTCAGTCCTTGGATGTCTTCGGGGGCTATTAGCTCGAAAAATGTCATTGCCTTACCCAGAAGGGTCATAGGTGCTGGTCGACCCTACTGTGGTCTAGAAGACTCGGGACAATATGAATGGGTCAGGGGAGGCATGCAGGGTTGTCTCAGAGGATGGGGTTCCCAGAAGGTTGTAAATCTGCACAGGTGAGGTGTTAAGGTCTGTTTCGAAAGGAATTTCTTGGGAGGTATAGCTTATGCAGTACCCTTCATTATTACCACCAGCAACAATGAAGGATGTTAAGGAAATGGCACCCAAGACGCACATCATGGATGTCCTATGTTTCTTATGGAAAGATCTGGGGATCATCCCCATAGAGGTGGGTAGAGTGGAGGTAGGGCCAGTGGATGGTTTGGATTAGGATTTATCCTTGAATGTGGATTAGGTGAAATACCCAGCCTCATCCAACACTATTGATGATGGAGTGGCGAGTTTTTCTGCCAATGATGACCACAAAAACGGGGCCCTAATGGTTTGGGATGGGAGGACTCTTACATGCAACTGACATTCACGGGCTGAGGAAACAAGTTGCCCATAGCTTTAGACATGTCGTGTAGTGCTGTTCAGGAAATTGGATACTGAAAGGAGGCTGCCCCATCTATATTTCCATTGAAGGGGAAGTCCTTCTTGCTTTCTGCTACAGGGTCTCGTGGATAAGGAAGGTATGATGGGTTTAGTGTATTGGGTTCCTTGGACCCAAACATTATAATTCCCCAGTACTGCTCAGTCCAGAAGTCTGTAAGTGAGGGAAATAAAATTGGCATGGAGGATAAAAAAGTCATGGTGGATTTTCTGTGTAGTTTGAGGCCTCTCAATGATGCCCTGGGGTTTGAGTTTAAAAATCATTTCAAAGGTCTAGTGGTCTAAGACCAAACCTTGATGCATGAGGAAGATGATACTAGTGATGAAAGTTATAGCCAACTCTCAGTTGATAGTTTGGGCCATTTCCAAGGAAAAGGTCCCCACAACCCAGTAAGGAATAAGGGAAAAAAGGAAAGTGTGACTCTAGGAAATGCATTGTGGCCCATGGGAAAACCCAAGGGGTGAAATAAATATTCATACATGGCGAAACCGAGGGAAACCATGTCATCCAAGAAAGGTGGGTGCGTGGAAAGAAAAGGCATATAAGTCGTGGAAAGGGGTGATCTAAGAAGAGAACCAAGAGTGAAAGAAGAAGAGGTAGAGGAGTGTCTAAGGATCATATTCCACTCCAAGGAAGAAATGATATAGAATGTTCTTGGGCCCAATTCCTCAAATGAGGAGATTTTAAGAATCTATGAAATATGGTTGAAAGTATAGGCCTTTAAAGAATAATAATATTCGATAGACAAGCAAGACCGAATCATCACCCGAGGATTTAATCAATGGAAAATCACCTTAGAGGAATTATTTCAGATAATGGACAGAATGGTTACAAACCTTGATGAGCATATTAGGGAGGATCCATACATCAAGGTTAGTACTATACACTGGGAATTATATAGTGTTTCTGACTCAAATAATCTTAGTATGGTGTTTAATTATTTTATGAGCTCTTTTAACACGTAGTGGTTCTTGTTTTGTGAACTATGTTTTCCCACATTCCCTTAAAGTGGCATTATAATAAAAAAAATATTTGGTGGTGGATGGTGCAGATTCTGAACTTGTATATATTTTTTCATCGATCCTTCATATATAATGATATTTTAAGTTAAAATTCATATACTTCATGCGTAGAAAGTTATGATTTAATTGTTTCCAAAGAGATAAGGTTTCATATTTCATTTTCATTAAAATCAGGATTCTTTATCCATGAATTTCCATTTAATGAAATTATTTCATTATTATCTAATAAACCAAACTAATTTTTATATCATATGCTTATTCATGATGTTTTAGATTAATAGAACCATGTTCATCTCATTAGTACTTATAACAATTTGGAAAATGTTTTTAATAAAATAAGACTTTGATTCTCTCTTCAATCGAAGATAGTTTTTTCTTCCAAATCCATGTTTTCTTAAAATATTTTGAAAAATTATTTTGTATGATTTTTAATGTCATTTTACACTTAATTTAGTTTTTAGTATTTTTTTTAAATGAATCTTCATATTATTTTTTGAATAAGGTACTTTTTTGGACTTTTCATAAAGAAATTTGAAAATAATATTTATTTTTAAATGTTTTTGGCATAGACAGAAATATTCATCCACCGTGAGCACTCAATGTTTTAAATATTCTTTTTCCATGTTTCTAATGTCATTTAAAAAATTTCTTTAGTGTTTTAGAATTTATTTAAATTTTAAATTGGTTTTTTCAAAATGGAATGTATATTTTCATTTGGAAAATTTCAAATTGATCTATCAAAATCATTTTCCATCTAAGATGATTGATTTTTATTTTACTCAATATAAAACATTTTATATCAATAAATAATTTTATTAATATTTCTAAATGTATTATCATAAAAAATAACTATTTCTATTAAGGATTTGTTCTCAATTATGTAAATTTTTATCTCACATATATACCTATATTGTTCGCTCATTCATTGATGCGGTAATAAATGCCTTATGAAAATTAGAAAAATGATATATTTTAAAAATAACTTTTGATCATTTTATGAGACATGATTATGAAAAACATTTCTTTTCCTGGGTAATAATTTTTTTTATTCTTTATGATTGATATCTTTATGTGTCACATATAAGCATATACATGAAATGAACATGAAAGGTAAACCCATAATTATATAGTGATATAATGCACTGGGTAATGTTTTTAGTCTCATGATACAACATGTATGGGATTCAAGAGTGAACCAAATATATTCATCAATGATGTGATGTTGTCTTGATAGATAGCCTTGACTTTTGATTATGTCTTGTTCTATGTTGTTTCCACATATCCTATAATGCCATGATATTATGATGTCATGTTCTTTATGATATGCTTCTAGGATTTTACTATGGAGCCTTATCTTTTTTTTAATATCATTTTATGCATTTGACTGACAGGTTATGTTACCATATCATGTTTATGCCATTACTGGAATTTTTAGATCACCATTTTTTTAGGTACTACCTTGGTTATTCTAGTAATATTTAGGATCATGAATGGATTTTATGTTCTCACTAAGGAAAATAAGATAACGATTCCACATTTTAGTTCTTTGTATTATGAACTATGTATTCTAAAGACACTAGTCCTTTATGATCCTAGTGTGGTAAATATTTTTCATTTATCTTTAAGAATCATGTAATAATTTAGGTCAACAACATAGTCCACCATACTATTAATAATAATCACAAATTTTTATGAATAATACATATGACCACTGATAGAAACATCCAATGATTCATAGGTATATGAATTCACCATATATAGAAACATAAAATGATGCATATGTAAGTGGATTCCCTAAGGGAGGATCATTTCCTCAAAATCCATTTCCATACTATTTACCAAGGGTGTATACTATGAGAAGGTTTATTAATCTCATATGAATATCTAACACAGATATCATATATCATTGGTGTTTAGAGAAATGGTATCAATTGACTTCAGAATATACATTCAAGAATACTATCATGGTAGTTATGGATTCTAATCGAAGTTAAAAACTATTATGACCTATTCAGTGAGACAGTTTCTCTCAAGAAATTATCACATGCTATGTCACATAGAATTGAAATAATGAAGTGATAATATGTATAATAATATTAAAAATAATGGATACATGTAATCAAAAATTACATAGATGTCAGTTTCATATCACCAACTCCAACATACTCCTCCTTACTCTATATCAGTTAATTTAAAACCCTTAAATTGTGTTCCCTCATATGATACTCATTATTTTGATGAGATAAGGCCCTACATAGTCGTATTTCTGAGATCTCCCTATGGACAAAATTCTCACCAAAAATTCAGGCTCTTAGAAAATTCATTGTAGAGGTGACACTTAAAGAGTATGTTTTTTCCAATGGTGTGACCTTTTATCATATTAAAGAGCCATACTTTTAGCATTATCATAATACATTGTGATAGTGTATTCAATTATAGGACCCAAACAATTTCTATTACTGTGTTATATATCTAAATATATTCATTGGCTATATCAAAAGACACTATATAATTATAATTCTTTTTGTATTCAATGATATCTATCTATGTTAAACTCTTTCAACTCACAATTACTCTCTTGAGGATGAAGACATATACGAACTAATACTTCACATTGTTTTTATCTATATAAAAACTATAATTCATATAACCTTCGATTACTAGAACCACATATAGTGTATATACCATGAACATATCTATAGTACTCCTCAGTAACTTAAGGATTGACATAACAATAACTATAAAATTCACATTGATCGGTTTGATATCTTTTTACCATGATAAAAATACAGGAAACATCAATCCATGTATATTACATAACATTATAAATTAATTATACCATGGAATCATATGAGATCATTCATTTTATCTCTATTTTCTTCTACGTATGAAGGCACATTTTCATGGAATGATGTATAACATGACACACTAGAACCAATCCCTGATAAATTGTTCCATACTAAATGAATTCAGTATCTAGTTAGTATATATACATTGAATTAGTATAAGAAGTCGTGGGGATATGTTATGAATTATTTTGATCCCAAGAATGTAGGATAAATTACCTATGTCTTTGTCGGAGAACATGTTTAAATAGTCCTTGGAAAACCATAATACTAAAATATCATTTCTAATAAGCAATATTTTATAGACACATAACACTACTATAACCAAAACACTTCCTATGATACACTTGAAAACACTTATATCATATTATTTCATAATAAATATCCATTTTTTTATAGATTTATAAAATTCAATGATCCATCACCTGTATTATTTCTTCAATCCGTAAATGTTTCTCGCAAACATGCATAACTATTTAGAATTACCTAGAGTCTTGGAACATTATAGGTGTTTCTTATCAACATTTGACTAATGAATATCATTAAGGAAGGTTATTATCACATCCATCATCCATATCTCATAGACTAGGAATGCTACTATATAATATATACTTACATTGAAGTTACTCATGGATATTGGAGAAACTATTTTTCATAGTCAATGGATTAATGTTGTAAAAAGCATTATCCATTGTCCATGATTTATAGGTATTCAAGTCACCATCCATGTGATCCTACATATTAAATTACCATTTTCACCAATTGAGTTTTACATCAACTGGATGGTAGAATATAATGAAAACCTAGTTTTCATTTGTGGAATCCAATAATGAGTTAATCGATTCATTCAATATTTTATTTTCGCGCTTTCTTCAACTTATTTATATTAAATATAATCAATATTTTCTACACATAATTATTCACCAAGCTCATTTAATAGAAAACCATATATTTTTTGATCTGTAACATCTTTGAATATCTAATGTTGTACCTATTCTTTAAAAAAATGATCCTTGGGTACCTATAGGATATATTCCTATACAAATAATTAAATATCATGAGCATAAACATAATCAATTTTAACACTTCTCCCATTATCCTTCTTATTAATGTGTTACCTATCATGAAAAATGGATCATATTGTGATTTTCACCTTTATATTTCATTTAATATATTGAGTTTATCTTATTATTTCCCTGGGATGTTGTAAAAAGATACACTTCATGCCTCATTGAGCTCATTTGTTTCCTAAATCACCCTTAATAAACTCATTACATCATGATGCACAGGTAAGGGACATCACAGTTTTCTTTGTAAACCATAATTAATATGGTATTCTAGTTTCTACGATACATTGAACTTAGTTTAGAGTGTGTAAATCTATGTGTAATGAATATCCTTCAATGGAGAATAGAATATCTATATGACTCATCATCGACCGTTCCATGTTTTCAAGGTACAATTAATCCTTTCACTAACACCATTAAACTATAGTTTATATGGTTTTGTGTATTGAGATAGATTATAACAATCCTACATTACAAAAATAAACATTTGGTAAAGATATTCACCAAATTTATCATATCAAAGATTCATTTTCTTGTTTCAAAATTAATTCACTACTCAATTCCTATATTTTTTTAATTTCTTAATGGACTTATACTTATACCTGATCAATCTATTATATCTATATCTATTAAAGAGATAATTAAATGTTATGAAGTAAGAATTTACACCTCATATATATATTATAAAAGGTCCACACACATCAATGTGTACAAATTATATAATATATGTCTCATTTTCACCCAGAAAACATAAATATGGTTTGGTTATCTTTACTTATAAAAAATTATGATATCATTCACGCTTTTTACCTCAAAAGTGTCATAAAAACCATCATGATAGATCTTTTTCAAATTATTCTCATTTATGTGACCAAGATGGTGATTCCATAATAGGGTATTTAATGATTCATGTGAACTTTATTAATTATCAATTTCTAAAAAATGGTTCTTGTAATTTAACCATAACATATGATGTCTTTGAAAAGGAAATATATCTTATTTACAAACACGAAAATAAATCTATCCGCATGTCAAAATGTTATGTTATTGGTAACACTTGGTACATAATAATGAAATTTTAAAATGCAAGGTACCCATTATAGAAAAAATGTTGTAATCTCTATATCAAAAAAGAATGTCATACCATATCAGTTACTTAACAATCAACATTGTTGTAGATTTTTTTCAGCATGGTTTATATATTCGAATAAAACATTCTGTACCACAAGTTGTATCTAATACCCAAATGTAGATATAGAACGATTTCACTTGATGAGGAATGTATGTAAATCTTCTTTGAGCTTCATCTAAGTAAATTTCATCTTCAAGTGGCATATCTTACCCCTTAGAAAGATAATGGGTTTTTCAATTAATATTTATTAGATCATATTCATTTGGATGTAGGGTCCCCTAAGAGCCTTATACATTTATGGTGTTTTGGGTTCCATTTACTTTTTCATCCTTTTATTTTTCCCCATGCGGGAATAGATTTTTCTATCATCGTGCTATCATCATAACCGAGAATTAATGTATGATATTTTGAAAGAGACTTCTCATTTTTTATAATGATACACATTACAATGAAACTAGTTAAGCCTTTAGGTTGTGAGGAAGGAATGATATATTTACAAAACCCAGCATCTATCATAAACCCCAATATTTCTAAAATCCTTATGTATCCAATCAACATGACTACATGAATCTATGAAAACATCAACTCTTTATGCTTGGAATAAAATAGTTCCTTAAAGTTTTCATATCTCTCAAATATCACCCTCTCTTTATTATAATCATGAAGGCGAGAGAAGATTTAATACATATTAATATCCTTATTTTTCTTAAGAAACTCACTAAACATAGAATATAACATGAAACCTTGGACATCCAAGAAATTATCGACATGTTTCATGTGATGGGATACACCTCACTAGCCACATTATCAATGGACTCAATAAGTGGGGTATACTTCACACATTATTTCTATTCATGGAATTTTATTACTTAAATGTTCATATACTATTCTATGAAATTTTATATTTTGATAAGGTTGTCCTCATAATCTACATATTATAGTGCTATAACTAAATCCATTTTTAATTTAATTTCTACAAAAATTAATAGTTGAATTTGAATATTTTCTATGGATTAAAAAATAGATAATAAACATTAATTTATTACGTTATTCATATGCCAATAATTTTTTGAATCCTAATAGCTCTCAAAATATGTTTTAGAATATCTATGTGAAGGGAAATTATAATGAAAATAATCAATTTTAAACTCTACAATCCTTGATATAGGGAGGAAAATATATTCTAAGATATCTATATAGGCATAACATTCAAATTTTATTAACTCATAGCTCTTTTATCTATTGAGTGGAACCCCCAATCCATATACCCGGGATAAGTATTTCATAAAATTTTTCTTTTTTATTACACCATGTCTCACAGAACTAAAAAACCCTTATTACGAACTAGCTTAACGTAACAAAAAACATTAGTTAATAATTCCCCAATAATTGAAGACACCCCAAAAAGGTTGGTCAAACAATTTGAAATAGGATCCAATTTCACCCTAATTATTGGAAGGATATATCTATAAAATATTTTATTTGATGGAATTTATATTTATGTGAAAATTGACCTTTCTAACTTTATTACATGCAGTCTATGAATAATTTGGTTTACAAAAGTGATTAAATAGGTCTTCATAAATTTAAGCATAATACAATTATTTAATTTAGTATTTCATTATATTTTAATTCATTTATTTAATTTGATTTCCATAAATTAAAAAAAATAAACAACTATGCCATTCAGAAAAACAGATAAATAAATTTTAATGATCACGATATTAATGTAAAAGTTGGTTTATCTAGTGGATAATAAACAAACTAGGAATATAGGGGAAAAACACCATAAACCTACAGTAGTTAGACCTGCAACATTCCACCTATGACCCAATGAACCTCTTGGATTTGTGTCACCTCATCCCCAAACATGAATGTCATCCATTCATCTAATACCTCCTTCAATAACGTACTATTTATGTACATGTAGGTGATTTGAACCAAAGGATTTATTTAGGGTGTTTATATAAAAGAAAAAATGGGCATGAAGACCCATACTAAATTAGAGTATGGGAAGAAATGAAGGCTATCAATTTAATTTAATAATAATACTATATTAAATGAAAAAAATAAAATATATCTGTCTAGCCTATGTTCATGTTCATCCATGCATAAAAAATAATATATAGTTTCAATCTAGCATGTAATTACTTAAATTCATTATTAAATTATGATTGACTCCTCAAATTAATCAAATTTATTATCTAATTTATTAATTAGTTTTGTTAATATTAAATCCATCCAAACCATCTTGAAATTTCTTTCATCCATAATTTTAATGAAATTAAAATATTTGTTTTATTAAAAATTAATAAGTTACATAATTGTAATTGGAGGAAACAACATGTTCATTTCCAAACTACTCGACATTGTCCATATATAGTATATTCACATGACATCTAGCATAAATTTTGAGTCCAAAAATTACAATGTGTAAATTTATCAATAAATGAATAAGGATCAAATGTAAATTTTCAAACATGAAATCATATTAATGAACATAGATTAAACTACAATTATATATGATACTCTTATTATATTTTAGAATTTCACATGACAATTATTTTAATTAATAATTAATAATCCTCTCTCTTTGAATGTACTAACAAATTTATGAAAAACATAACACATTTGAATATGTTTAATTATATTGTTAATTTTTTTGTCCACGATAAATTAATTAAAAAAAGGTTTAATAGGTTATATGACACATAATGGTGCTACATTCAATGTAACATATTCTTCCCTTATCATTGACGCACACTGAGGCACTCAGTGTGTTTTTTGGATGCGGATTTTTATGATGTACATGATATTTTTTCCATATAAAAATCAAATTTTCTTGATGTTTCATGATTTTATAGTCCCTATGTTATATAGTAAGTACAAAACACATCTAAGATGTTGTGTGTTTTCACTATAAAAACACATAGACTAAATGGTGGTTAACTGGGAACATGGAATATATTTTTGTCAAAACACAAGTCAGGGTGATCATGCTAACAAATGGTGTTAATTAAATTCAATCTTTGTGAAGTTAATGAATAAGGAATTAATTTTCAAATTACTCATCATGGTATATTAAATATATGAACACGACTTGTACCTTCCAGATATGTGCCATATACACTTGTGTTACCTTTCCAGAACCCTCAATATATATTTATGGATTCCTCAAATGTTCTCCATGCTAAAGTACCATATTATTTGTCGTATGAGAGAAAATATGGAAGGAAGGAGGAAAAACCAATGTTTTTAATTAGATAATTAATAATCCAAAAATAAAAACATAAACCAATTCATATCATCAATAACTGATTAATAAATAATTAAAGATTAATTTTGTGACCTCTCTCATACCACTTGATTTTTCTAGGATCATATTAAGTGCCCATTATAAATATACAAATCATATTTTATCATAATAAATGAGTCTTATAAGAGGTAAATGAATAATAATTTACAGAAAAATGAAACTAAATTAATTTCAAATAGACCCGAGAATACTGAAAATTGAAAAGAAGGATAAAAATGTAAATTATAAAGTAATTATAGATACAATAATAATGAACTTGTCTTGTAATTCTTTATTCTTTGATGATTCTATTTCCATATTTAATCATACAATCATTATGTCAAAGTATCCAAGGGTATAATCTCTCCACCAATGATACACACATGCTCCAAAACCTAATAACGTCGCTATAGAATCCCTGAGATCTATTTTGGTTGATTCTAAACACTTCTGCACTCTTTTTTGTTCACAATAATTATCTCTTCATGGATGAAAGATTACTACCAAAATCTATAACTCTTTATAGTTTAGAATATGATTTATTCTCTTTCACTTGAGTGAGTTCCTGAATGGTTTCTCTCTAGGGATTGAGGGAAATATCTATAAGTTAATTGTTCAAAACAAGTGGCTCAGTTTGAAACGTGATATATATGGATATCTATAATGTTAGTATTGGTGTGGTAATTTTCCATAGAACCAGATCAAATTCCTTATACATTAGATATCCCTTCTCTAATAATAATATAAATAGAATTACTATTTACTTGATATAGAAAACACCTGCAGATAAATAAATAAAATTTATTAAATAAATGAAATAATATTTTGTAAAATTATATTCAATCTATAATTTCTAAATGGATCAATAATCAAGTTTCATTATTCCTTATTAGAATTTAATGAAACATGAATAAATATGATTAATTTAAAAATTAAATGTTAAAATATTATTTTAATGACCCAAAAAACATTGTTCTTTTAATAAATTATCTCTAACATGTCATTAAATTTTTATTATGTTTTATAATAGAATGATACAAATGTAATTTTAAATTTCATAATAAATTTACACATTGTGTATTTATATTTAATAATAAAACATGGAAATGTAATTGGATATACACTTGGAAGAATAAAACATTCACGAAAATAAAATCCCTTACTTCAAATTGACCTATGAAGATCTTCCCCACCATAAATATCATAAAAATATATAAAAGTACTAGGAAAATGGATTGTGTTGTCCACTTATTTGTAATATGATTCATAATTGAATTAGAGTGTGATAAATAAAGAATTTTGGTGTATTTATATCGAAATACATTCATTTTTATTTATGATTATTAGAAAAGAAGTATATTGTATTTAAGACCATTAGTCATTAAAATAGTTTGTCATAATTTTTATATGTTATGTTTCTCTAATTATGTAACTAACAATATAATTTTATAATATAACGAACAATTTCTTACTTTGGTAGAAAATGTATACATTTTTAAAATATGTATTTTTATAAATGTATATTTTTTAAATAATTTTAATAGTTATTAATATTATAAAACATTTTTTCAATGATAATATAATGTAACTAATACTTATGTAATTACTATTTCAATCATGAATTTTATTATATCATAAAAGAAATTAATATTCACTAAAAAATTATTAAATTTTAAAGATAAAATTTTAATTTTATAATTATTATTTTTATAATATATATTTCATTTTTAATGTATCATGTCAAATTTATCTTATGATTATTTTTTTGGAATTCTTAAGAAAGATGAATTTATTGAGAAAAACATAAAATTGTCATTTAAGAAGATATGCGATTTTATGAAATTATTTTTATTTTAGCATGATTATAAACATTATAAAATTATTTATTCAATAAAAATATATTTTATAAGTAAAAAAATTAATTCAGGAATTTTTATTCTCGTTTATCCATTTATACTTTACTTTTTTGAAGAAAAATTTGGATTATCAAAAGAAAATTTATTTTCAACATGGGTGAAATAATTAGGTAGCTAGGATTTAATGTTTTGGTTTAAGAAAGACTTGATTTTATATACACCCTCTGACACTGTAACGTCCCCGACCCGGAAGCCACTAAATCAGTGCTCCGAGCCGGGTAGTTACACGACCTTAAGAGCGCCTCCCTATAGGCCAAAGGCTTCCGACTAGCAGTATGGGTCTATGTAGTCAAGTGGCGAGACTATACCCCATTTTTATTAGAGTAAGCCACAGTAGAAACAAAACATAGAAAAAACAATAATCAATAAACAAGCAACTTGAGCAACAACCAATTCCAACATTTAATATGCCATGTCATACTACAAGTGAAAAGGTGAAGAAAATCCCAAAATAAAGGCAATGGCCAAAATCCCAAAGATGCTCCCGACTCCAAGTCTAGATCCTCCACTATTTGCTACCCATGTCGACTCAACTATCTAGTAAGGACCCTTTCCATTCTCCTACCATGCAAACATGAAGTCTTCTCGAGTACCCAATGGTGGCCCAGGCAGTGTGTGAGTACAACTCAGTAGGCCACCACCAACGGTGTCTACAAATATCTAGTACAAACAGGTAGTTCATGAAAAAAGGAAATGAATGATAATTTCCAATTAAGTACATAAGGTTCCATTAACTAGTTTAGAGCCAAAACCCTTGCCATTCAATTAGCATTCATTTATTACCATTGATCATCACTTACCATTTCATCACATTTCCATGGGTTAAACACATACATTTCGTTACATGGGTCTAAGGACAATAATCACATGTAAGAGGGTAAGCACATCTTTTTCCTATCTCACTATGAACAACCCCCTCATAACAACCATATCATTACCTAGAAGCGCCAGTCCGGGTGGATGCAACCAATAGAGGAACAGAGCATCAGCCCTATCCCTAACTCGTGCATTTAGGGTGGAGTTCAGAGCATCAGTCTTCACTCAACCCATGGGCGTAGAGCCTCAGTAATACCCCACACTACCAAGCCATGTGCACATGATTATATATATTTATAAGTAACCATCAACCTTCCATACCATTGCCCCTTGGACTAAGCATTCACAGCACATGGGAAATTCACATCATGCCTTATCCCATTAACACATTACCATTTCCCATCATGTAACCATTCAAAAAATTCACATGTGTTATTCCTATCTCACTAAGCATTCAACACTGGACCCAAATTCTCCCATTATTATCTTTAATCAGTTTACACAATAACCCATTTAACCCATTCATCATTTCCATGGATCAACCATTCTACCCATTCCAAATAACCCTTAGGTTATTTCAAATTCTAGGTGCATCACCTAACTTCTATTCCATGTTCAACCACTCATGACCACATATTCGTCAAGGTCTCTACAATTCATTACAATAAGGTCACTTGTTTAATATCAATCCCTAAATCTGGGAAATGACAGCACATCCCATGGATGGCCTCAATTAGGTCAAGTCTATCCCAACATATCCCACGGGGATCGTGATGGTTCCCATTTTCCATTTTAAACACCATTATTACCAAACATTCCAAGGTTATCCAAAAAATAACCAATGGAAAGCAAGAACATTACTAAACATGCACAAAACCGTAAATAACCATGGGATATACATTTTAGACCACCTACCTCGAAACTGTGGATGAACGCACCCCCAATAGAGTCTTTAGAATTCGATCCAACCAAACTTCGGAGATTCAACCTATAACTCACCCAAATGATCAAGTTTTAGGGCTTTAGATCGAGAGGGAGAAAATATATCAACCCTAATCCAAAAAGAGAACCAAGGATGAGGTTAGCCTTACCCGGAGCTTTGATCTATAACAAACAGCACCAAAAATGCCTTAGAAACGAGGGAGACCGATCTCTCAGATCTCATTGGCGAAATGGTTTGTTCTTAGGGAGAAGAGGGTGGAATGGGATGAAAATCCAGAGTGGGGTTTAAAAGACTGGAGTTGCAATTTTGTAAATTTTCCCAATATTAAGTGGCCACACGGTTTAGAAAACCATAAGCAAACCGTGTGCATGCCACTACCCGGAGGAGGAGGTGTCACACGGTTTATTTGCACGGTTTGGAAAACCGTGTGCAAACCATGTGTTTGCTTCTATCCATAGGAGGGAGGGTCGCGCGGTTTTGCCTCGGTAGGCCGCACGGTTTGGCTGACCGTGCGCAGGCCGTGGGCCTTGGTCTGCTTTGCCTAGACTTCCCTTCATCTGTGCCCCGAGCCCCCAGGACTCCACCAAGGCCTCTCACCCTTCCAAGAAACTTTTAATGTCCTAAAATAAAGGGTTTAACCCAGAACAAAACAAAAACATAACATTCCAAAAACTGGGTTCTTACAACCTCCCACCCTTATAACGGCTCGTCCCCGAGCCGAGTTCGCAAGCCTCATTGCTCCACCGAAGAGAAGAGTTCGGGCCACTGAGCCCGCACATCTGATTCCTGCTCCCAAGATTCTTCCTGAACCTTCCCATGCTGCTACAGTACCCACACTAATGTCACAACCATTCCTCGAAACACCTTTTCACTACGATCCACCACACGAACCAGATGTTCCTCAAATGATGCATTTACCTCAAGCTCCACGTCCTCAACATCAACCATGTGAGATGGGTCAGGGTGATACCATCAAAGTTGAGACACATGAAACACATAATTCATCCCATTATACCACTGTGGAAGAGGCAATCGGTAAGCCGCTGGTCCGATCCTCTCCACAATCTCAAAAGGTCCCACATACCTGGGCGCCAACTTACCCTGCATTTGAATCCGACGGTGACCCAACCTTGGCGACACCCGAAGGAAAACTTTATTACCCGCACCAAACTAAAGAGTTCTCTGCCTCCAATCCGTATACGAATTATGCCTACTCTGAGCCGTAGCCATTCACTTCATGATCAAATGAAATCTCTCAAAATTATCCTATACGAGATTCGGCACAAACAACTCAGGTTCACCAGCCTCTAGTCAACACAACAGAGATCTACATGGTCTCCCATAAAGTGCCTCAAACGGTGCCATCCGAATTATATCCAAAAAATTGTTGTTGTAGGAAAATTCAACTACAGATAGATGCCTCTCCCAAGAACCACCAAGGTCCAAGACACATGCTCTTAACATGTCGTCCAACACTGGGATCGTACGCTCTAACTGCCTTTCTGTCTACAGGTGGAAAGACGTACTCAAAAACACTTGCGTACCCAGCGCCTTATACAACCCTTGCAAGAAGCGCGATGTGAAATGTTTATCTCGGTCCGAAACTATGGTCTGTGAAACCCCATATAGCCACTCTATCTCCTGAACGTAAAGCTCACCCAACTGGTCGACTGTATGGGTCTCTTGAATCGGTAAGAAATGTGCCACTTTTGTTAACCGATCCACAACCACCTGGATTGCATCATTCTTTCACGGTGTCCTCGGAAGAACCATGACAAAATCCATCATTACATCATTAAACTTACATTCTGGAATGGGAAATGGATGCAACAAACCACCTGGGCATTGATGCTTGGCCTTCACCTGCTGACAGGTAAGACACCATGCCACAAAGCCCACAACTTCCTTTTTCATTCTAGGGCACCAAAACTGCCTTTAGAGATCACGGTACATCTTGGTCAAACCAGGATGCACTCCCCACCTTGATGCAAGGAACTCTCGCATCAACTCCTCCTGCACATGACTTGGCACAACCAAACGACCACGAACACGAACAACACTGTCCACACCGATGGACCAGCCAAAAGGTAGCTCCAAACCTTTATACTTTTCTCTCCTAGCCAAGCATTCATGATCATCATGCTGAACTTCCTTAACTCGACTCAAAAGTGTTTAATCCATCGTTAAGGGAGCAATAGTGACCTGACCATTCTCCTCCTGCACCTCCAGGAGCATCTCTGCAAACAAAGCCATCACCTTCCACTCGGTGCTGTACTCCTGAACCGCTTGCTTCTGAACCTTCCTGCTCAGAGTATAAGCAACACTATTTCCCTTTCCTAGCGTGTACACCAACTCAGAGTCAAAAAACTGGATATATTCAACCCATATCCACTTCCGAAGATTCATATCCCGCTTGGAGAATATATACATTAAACTCTTATGGACGGTAAACCTAGTAAAACGTTCTCCCAACAAATAGTGCCTCCAACACTTCAAGGCGTACACCAATACAACCAACTCAATGTCATTAGTGGGATAGTTCTTCTAATGGGATCTCAAATGCCTTGACCCATAAGCCACAACCCACTCATCCTGCATCAACACAGCCCCAAATCCGATTCCGAATGCATCACAAAACACTATGTACTTCTTACGCGGCTCAGGTAAGATCAAGATAGGTGTGGTTGTCAGCCTCTTCTTCAACTATAGGAAAGCATTCTCACAAGCCCCAGACAACTCAAACCTAATTCCATTCCCGGTCAAGCCCTAGAGTAGTGCTGCCAAGCGAGAGAAATCCTGAATGAACCTTTGGTAATACCCATCCAAACCCAGAAAACTCAAAAAATCCAAAACACTCTTGGGCTGCTCCCGAGATACAACTGCCTGCACTTTCTCTAGATCAATTGACGCACATTCCTACGAGATGATGTGACCTATAAAATGCACCTCACCTACCTAGAATTGACACTTTAACAGCTTGGCGTATAACCGATGCTCTCTTAGCGTACCCCAGATGATGTCAAGATGTCGGGCATGATCGCTGTGAGTTTTTGAGTACACTAAGATATCGACAACGAAGACAACCACAAACCGATCTAGATAGGGATGAAATATCCGGTTCATCAAATCCATAAACACTATTGGTGAATTGGTCATGCCAAAAGGCATTACCACAAACTCAACAAACTCGTACCGACTCTAGAAAGCTATTGGCAGAATGTGAGATGGCCTCACCCTCAACTGGTGATAACCCAACCTCAGATCAATCATAGAAAACACCGATGCACCCCTCGACTGATCAAACAGTTCATCAATTATAGGATGAGGGTACCGATTTTTCACCATCATCTGATTCAAATTCAGATAGTCAACACATAGCCTTAATGAACCATCGACCTTCTTTGAAAAAAGCAAGGGAGATCCCCAAGGAGACATATTAGGACGGATAAAACCCTTATGCTCTAACTCCTCAAGCATAAACTTTATTTCCTGGAGTTCTACCGGTGCCATTTGGTATGGAGGAATAGAAACTGGCTCCGCTCCCAGCAACAACTGGATTGTGAACTCAACACCCCTCTCAGGTGGTAACCCTGAGAAAACCTCAAGAAACACATCCTGAAATCGATACACCACAGGAGGGAAAATATTTTTTCCCCTACCTCATCATCATCAAGCATGAGAAATGCCACTTGAGCTGTGAGGCCACTCATCTGTATAAAAAACGGACCCGCATGTCCTGCTCGAACATCCCATTTTCTACGGTGGACATAAGAGTCACCCTCAAGCGACCTGAACAATACTCTGCGACTATAATAGTCTATGTGCACCCGATACAACCCCAACCAATACATTCCCAAGATTAGGTGAATCACAGACATCTAAAGAATGAACAAGTCCTATAGAAAACTATACCCACCAATATCCATGGCGCATTCCTTGCATTGCATGAAATCTTCACCCCGCCCTCCCAACGGGGTATCAATTGACATCAATCCACACACTCCCTCTAGATGTAAACCCAGCACTACCACAAGTTGAGAAGAGACAAAAGAGTGTGTGGCACGTGTGTCAAACAATGCAATAGAAAATGTAGAAGCTACAAGGATCATACCGCGAATTGTTGATGGTCTGGCTTCACCATAACCAGGTGCAAACTGAACTCCCTGAAGCTGACCTGCCCCTCTACCCTGGGCTCCAGCCTGAGTACTCGATGATATAATGCCCTGCAGGCGTGAGCGATCTTGCCCTGGAGTTCCACATCCACCCAACCTACCAGTATGGCCCGTGGAGCTCCAACTGCCTACCTGATATGGGGAAACTGATCCTCTTCCTGTAATTGATATCTTCCTTCCACCATTATGCTCCCTTGCATGCCGAGGATTCCTACAGAACCTCTCCACGTGTCCCATCATTCCACACGAATGACATCAACTGGAGGTCGAGTACACTGAGCACACATATTCCCCGGCCTACCCCACTGATAGAAGAACACCATATTCCCACTCTAAGAGGATTCCCTCTCTCCTGATCACCTTGATGGAAAGTTTCCAAACGACGCTTCCGATCATCAGAAGATGCACCACTTGTCTGCCTAGCCAGCACGACAAGCCCACCACTCGAAGCTTCATTCTGGTTCCATTTAGAGATGAGTGCATGATCCATCACCTCTATAAACCTCTTCAAGAGGAAGATATTTACTTGAGTCCTGATCTCATGTCTCAGCCCATCCTGGAAATGGCTTGCTATTGCTACCTCATCCCCAGCTAACACTGGGATGAAACATTGAAGATCAGTAAAGCAACTTGCATAGTCCATCACCGACAACGATCCCTGTGTCGGGCTCATAAACTATACAGTCCACTCCTGCCTCAATGACTATGGGTAGAAATGCTCCAAAAACGTCTCCTGAAAACCCATCCGTAACATCCCCGCAGACTGCTTGGTTTGAGCCTAAATGTCCCACAAACGCCTAGCCTGGCCCCACAACATGTAAACAACCATCTTTACTCGCTTTTCGACAGGCGTCTCTAGATGATCCAATATCATCTGGACAGACTCTAACCTGTACTCCGCTACCTCTGGCCCACCTTGTCCGGTGAAAGAAGGAGGGTGTTGTAGCTAGAATTCCCTGGTCAGCTCAAACATACTCGGCGCAACCCGCCTTGGGTCCTGATCCATCATCTACATAATGCGAGATAAGTTATATCAGAATGTGTCTTCCATACCATTATTGATCTCCTCAATTTCTTGCTCTTATACGAGAGGATTTTTCTCAACAACATCCTCCTTTTTCCTAACTGGCAACCGACATTGTGGTGGCATCTCTCTACAATTCCAAGCCCGAGATTTAGAACGTATACCATAAAACTTTCCCGAATTCACCAAAATCTCTTTACTAGCAACAACATCCCATGTTCATATACTAATTCAATGACATTAACACCTCAAATTCACTACCCCAAATATCCCTACTGTGGGCCATGGTCCACATGGGGTAAACAACCTTGCGCTACCACCAAACTCACACAACATTTTACCAAACATTTTCCACATCATTTCAAACCCTTATATTTCATTAAACACCATTTATCCACTAGTTTCATTTAATTATTCTCATCATTTGTTGGTTTCATGAAATGCATGATGCACCCTACCTTCCTTCCTCACACACCCACCCCGTGTGTGTGCCTAACAAAATCCATGTCACCTATCTCCCTAGGTGCCGAAAAATGATGCATGAATGAAAATCCTCGTGCCGTTAAGGCCACGAGCCAAATATCATGAAACAGTCACATCAAACCACATGTGCATCACCCAATAGTGAAATATCAGCAACTATAACAACAAACGACCAAGAATAACAATTCTCACCCAAGGTGACTTTGATTTTCCCTCGTACCTGGGTTAGCTACTCCTAAGCATGAGCTCATTACCAAGGCCCGACACGTCTAATCCCTTGGATACCAATCCCAAATATCAAATCCTCAGAGAAAGAGTAGAAAGACCTCCTTTGATACCACATTGTAACATCCCCATCCCGGAATCCACTAAACCGGTGCTCCAAGCCAGGTGGTTAGATGACCTTAAGCGCGCCTCCCTGTACGCTAAAGGTTTCCAACTAGCAGTAGGGTTCTATATAGTCAAGCGAGGAGACTATACCCCCTTTTTATCAGAGTAAGCCACAACATAAACAAAGAATAGTGAAAAAAATAATCAATAAACAAGAAACATGAGCAATAAAAAATTCCAACATTAAATATTCCATGTTATATTACAAGTGAAAATGTGAACAGAAGCACAAAATAAAGACAACAGACCAAATCCCTATGATGGTCCCGACTCCATGTCCGGATCCTACACCATGTGCTACCCATGTCCACATAACTATCTAGTAGGGACCCTTTCCCTTTTCCTGACCTACAAACATGAAGTCTGCTCGGGTACCCAACGACGGCCCGAGCAAGGTGTGAGTACAAATTAGTAGGCCCCCACCAACGGTGTCTACCAAATATCCAGTACAAATAGGCAGTGCATGAAAAAAGAAAATGAATGATAATTGTTATGTATGTACTTAAGGTGCCATTAACCCGTTTAGATCCAAAACCATTTCCATTCCATTACCATTCATTTATTACCATTGACCATCACTTACCATTCCATCACATTTACATGGGTTAAACACATACATTATGTTACATGGGTCTATGGACAACAATCACATACAAGAGGGTAGACACATCATTGTCCTATCTCACTAGGACCAACACCCTCATAGAAACCATATCCTCACCTCGAAGCCTCAGTCCGGGTGGATGCAACCGATAGGGAAACAATGCATCAGTCATATCCCTACCCCGAGCATTTAGGGTGGAGTTCAAATCATCAGTCTTTACTCGACCCCTAGGCATAAAGCCTCATTCATACCCCATACTACCAAGCCATGTGAAAATGCTTATATATATATATATAAGTAACCATCAACCTTCCATACCATTTCCCCTTGGAGAAAGCATTCACAACACATGGGAAATTCACATCATGACTTAACCCATTAACACATTACCATTTCCCATCATTTAACCATTCACCCAATTCCCATGTGTTAATCCTGTCTCACTAATCATTCAACACTAGACCCATAATTCATCCCATTATGTTCTTTAATCAATTTACACATTAACCCACTTAACCCGTTCATCATTTCTATGGATCAACCATTCAACCCATTCCAAATAACCCTTAGGTTTTTACCAAGTCTAGGTGCATCACCTAATATCTATTCCAATTTCAACCATTCATGTCAACATATTCATCAAGGGCTATACAATTCATTACAACAAGGTCACTTGTTTAATATCAATCCCTAAATCTGGGAGATGACGTCACATCCTATGGATGGCCCCAATTAGGTCAAGTCTATCCCAGCACATCCCACGGGGATTGTGATGGTTCCCATTTTCCATTTTAAAAACCATTATTACCAAACATTCCAAGGTTATCCAAAACACAACAAAAGAAAATCATGAACACAACTAAACATGAACAAAACCCTAAATAACCATGGTATATAACTTGTAGACCACCTACCTCGAAACCGTGGTTGAACGCACCCTCAATCGAGTCCTTAGAATTCAATCCACCCAACCATTGGAGCTTCAACCTAAACCTCACACAAAACATAGTGTTTTAGGGATTCAAATTGATGGGGAGAAAAGATATCAACCCTAAAACAAAAAGAGAAGCAAGGATGAGGTTATCCTTACCTAGAGCTTCAACTCACAACCAACGGAACGAAAAACACCTTATAAATGAGGGAGATCGATCTCCTGGAGCTCATGGGAGAATTGGTTCATCCCGTGGGTGAAGAGGGTGGAATGGGAGAAAAATACCGAGTGGGGTTTAAAAGCTCGGAGTTGCAATTTTGTAAATTTTCTCAACATTAAGTGGTCGCACGATTTGTCTGCACGATTTAGAAAACTGTGTGAAAACAGTGCGCATGACACTGCTCGGAGGAGGAGGAGTCACACGGTTTAGCCACACAGTTTGGAAAATTGTGCGCAAACCGTGCGCTCACCTCTGTCTAGAGGAGGGAGGGTCGCACAGTTTCGCCTGGGCAAGCTGCACGGTTTGGCTGACCGTGCGCAGGCCGTGCTCCTTGGTCTACTTTGCCATGACTTCCCTTCTTCCGTGCCCCGAGCCCCCAGAACACCCCCAAGGCCTCTCACACTTCCAAGAACCTTTTAGTGTCCAAAAAGCAAGGGTTTATCCCAGAAAAAAACAAAAACATACCTTTCCAAAAACCAAGATCTTACAAACACTCATTAAATATCCATAAAATTTGTATGAATTCAATTTCACTACAAATTTTTTCCTCTTATAATAAAATATCCTATATTTAATCCTTTAAAACTCCAACCCTAAAGTATAAATACCTCCCAATCCTTATTCATCTCCACTAAAAATTCATAATCCATGATGTTAGAGTCATTTTATTTCACAAAGAGTCCCTCCATGGATCCCTCAATGTCTCAATGATCCACCCTCATGTTTTAGTAAGAAAATATTAACTGTAATGGATTTATCCTCTTCTATATTTCCATTAAGTTCTTCCTTCTTGTATGTATTTTTAATGTTGGAATATTTTTCTTTAATAAACAAGTATTCATCCCATCACTACCGAAATTTTTATTCAATGGGAGAACAATATACTCTCTCATTATACCTTTTTCAAAATTTATGTTATATACCTTCATAGTGACAAAATAAATTAATTTTTGTTATCTTTTCCAGAAATATTATTTACTTTCAATACAAAAAACTCTTATATTACCATGGGAAATCTCATAGATTTAAAAATAATTTATATATTTTGTGGTTTCTATAGATGAACCAAGCATTAAATTTTAAGGGTTAATTAATTATGAAGTTCTCAAGTCTTTAATCACTTATTTACTCAATGTTTTCATTTGAATATTATTCTTTATGGTCCAATAGTTATTGATGAAATAATTTATTACAATCAACATTAATCACATGAATTAAGACACGTGAATGGTGAAACATGATTATAATATAATGAATTTTGTAAATAATTATTGATATTACATGTTTTCAGATACCTTGTAGAATAACCTTGGTAATAATGACTTATGTCACCCTAGTCAAAAAACTCAGTGATATAACTGTGAATGTATCATTATTATGTTATAGTTGAATTTAAATATTATTATTAATGTTTTTGATATTTTGATATTTTTATGTCCATTTTATCAGGGCGTATTCATTTTCCACCTCATCAAATTCAAAAAATATATCTTTTTTCCCTTACTTGGCTTTATCCTCACCCATTTCATTGATATATTCCATTTGTATTTGAGATATTATAAAAGTAAATTGGGATGGACTTATAAAGAACCCTTTCAAGTGTATTAGTGTAAATTTTAGGTTTTTTATTCTCTTCATGTATTATGATCCTATTTATAAGTCACTAAATTCGAAAACAACCCCAATATTATTTAATATTGTAGTATGTAATGAAATATTTGTAAAATAAAAAATGCTTCTATACATGGTTAGTATCAAATTAAGGATTAGTTATTTGTTAAAATTAGGATTAGAAAATATTAATTAGAAACATTTAGATCAGTTACAATATATGAAAATTTCGTAAACATTAGATGAAGTATTAATTATATTTTTTTCATTTAAAATACATCCTGGTCTAGATACTATAAGTGGATGTGACTCTGGAAGAGATTTACCTAAGGGTAGAAACCATTAGAAGGGCACATTTAGAGGGAAGTAGTTATCACTTAGTTCATAAAAATGATCCCTATTACACTACTAGTATGACATAATTGGGGGATATTCCTTGTTTAATAAAATTCGTGTACAAATATTTATCAAGTACATATAGATAATGTAAAATTTCAATTAATATTCAAGTATATAATCTTACAAGAATATAAATAGAAAAATTTTGGATTAATATTTTCAATTGAATTTTTTTTATAAAAATTCCAATAGTAAAAAAATATTAGTTATTTATTTTATTCTATTAAAATAGAAAAAAGAGATGGAATCATGAAAACAATGGATCCAATGAAAAATGCGATGAAAACTTTCCAAATACGGTGAAACAAGATTTTTAAAATTAATGATGATGATAAATGTGTTAATTCATGTCATGATAAATAAGGAAAACTATGTGGAGTGTCCTACATCACCATGTAAGGAAAAAATAGTAATTTAATCTTTCATGTGTTGGGGACCACCTATTTTTAGTGGATCCTCCGATGACAAAATCATTGTAGAATGGATCAATACTAAAAAATTATATTTCATTTACATCATTATTATGAGTAAGAGAAAGTTACATTACAGTATATAAAATAGATGGATAAGTTAATCAATGGTGTGAATAAATCAGGACCATGAGGCCAAGGGATGATGTTGCATCCATGTGATGGTAAGACATCAAAAATAAATTTCATAGAGTACTTTACTTATAATATATACACAAAATGGAGATGGAATTCCTCAAGATAAAAAATAGATAACTAATAGTTAGGGAATTAAGATATAATTCTTATAAGGTATGCACATTATTCTTCACACTTTTTCATTGATTTTGATAGGAAGAAATATTTAATCTTTTGTGGGTAGAGACCCCATATCTATTACCAAAAGTAATTTAAACACCACATTTACAATGTTGGTTCTACAGAACCGATGTTAGAATGGTGAATAATTTCAATTTTGGTATCTGTTATTAAAATAAGTGATTCCAAAAATATATTCTTACATTTTAAACATTATTAATAAGAAGAAATGATTCCGAAGATAGATATTTGGCATCATTTTATAGAAAACAGACACAAAAAAAGTTTGTTTTGGGTCCTTTTTTAATTAAACTGATGCGAAAAACAACATGCCTCATATTTTATCTTTATTATTATAAATAAACGTCACTGAAACATTTTTTTTGGTTTTTTTTACCTCAGAATAAGAAAATTGACATTAATTGTTTTTTAAAAAAACCTTATGTGGAACCCTTATTTTGTATATCGTGGATTCGTTTCGCTCTTAACATACGATGTTCCGAGTGGAGAATAACACCATTGTGATATGTATTGTGGTATAGTTTGTTTTACTTTAATCATATTTTCATAATTTTGAACCCTCAATAATTTATCCATTCATGGTTTACGAAGTTATTTCACCTCCATAATTCTTTTTTGATCTATTCTCGCTCAGATTATAAGTTTTTTGTTTTTATTCTTTCTTGTTCATTGTTTTAAAAATGTTTTAATTGTTCGGTTTAGTGTTTTTCCTTCTATTGAGTTGAAGGGATATTATTGATATATTTTGTCTCTAGTAATCCTATTATGGTCGAGAAGATTTGAGATTTGTGGTTTTTTTGTTAATCCTTTTTGTGTTTGTTTTTTTGAAAATGATTTAATTGTTCGTTTTACTGTTATTCTTTCCCAAATAATCAAATAAGGTTATCTATATTGAGTATAAATCTTGCAGTGAACAAATCCGAAATGTGTATGGGTTTTGCAAAAAAATAAACAATAATTTGATTTCTATTCAGTTATAAAATTGATTCACTCCTTCATTGTTCTGTATGAATTTTAAATTTAGTTATAATGTTTTTTAATGTTTTTTAATTATATATAATATTTATTTTATGGTATTCTCAAATGGGTTTGATGTAGGTTATAACTAAGATAAATATAGATGTCTGTTTTAACAAATCTTGGAAGAATAGAGGTCATGTTGTTCGATAGTGGTTTTAAAAAACAATCTATACTTGATAGAAATTTCATTATTCCTTTGAAATGGACATAAATAATTTTTATTTCATTAAAATAAATTCCTAGAATCATTTATTTTTAATTTTACTACTAACAATCATTGATATGTCTCACCAGATCCTAAATTGTTTTGATTAATTTTTTTGTGTTTTAAAATAAATCTGTTTATATATATATATATATATATTCAAATATCTATATGAATAATATGTATATATATATATATAAATATTAGGTTATATGTGTATACATATTAGTTGAAATTTGGTGTGATATTTTTAATTTATAATTATAAACATATCATCTACTTTTGAATCAACTAGACATATCACACAAATTAAATACCTGGAGTAGATTAGCTTTTATTTTATTCATACTAATCGTTAATATTTAATTTAGGACTACCTATCATTTTTATTATATATTATTGTGTTTAGAATTTTTATGTTTATATAAATATATTAATATGTATTTAGTTTTTAATATATTCACAAATTATATTATGATCATAGGTATTCAATGGATTATAAATGGATAAATTTAAAAATCATAACTAGTGAATATGAAAAAATAGTTAACAGAATCTTCAAATTTTATAAAGGAATGATTAAAAAAATTATTTAATTTTATTCCCATGTGTGAAGTGTTTGAATATGAGAAATTTGAAATCTAGAGAAACCATGGATCATGTCATTTGGTCTAGTTTTTTCCTTAATTATATAAGCTAGATCTAGAATGGTGATAGAATTGAAAATTCAACAACCAATATTGTTGATAATATACATAATGAGGTAGTGGATCATATTGATGAATTAATTCATTATTTTGGTATTGAAGTAATTGAAGAAACAACAACTGTTGAATGATTGTAAGGAGATTATAAGAAACCATTATTCCCGGGTTACAGAAAATATATAGTGTTATCAGTCATTTTGAGATTAGTTAACATAAAATAATGAAGTGGATGGAGTGAAAAATGTATATCCAACAAAGATGATCTTTTAAAATACCTAATTCTAAAAGAAAATAGGATTCTAGATTCTAACTATGAGTTGAAGAAAACATTACGAATAATTTGACTTCAATATAAAAAGATAAATTATGTCCCCAATTATTGTGTATTGTATAGGATGAAATATGAATATTTATCAAGTATTCCTACTTGTGGGATATCATGATAAAAGATAGATAAAAAATTCTACTCAAACTAATTCTTATAAACCGACATTTATCCTCATGAAAAACAAATTTTGAACCTTAAAATGATATCATCTAATAATTGTTTTATACAATTCTTATAATTTAACACTGATTCATTCATAGGTAGTAGAATGTATGCTCCAACTAATGAAATTTGCTACCATCTTATTATTCTTAATTTGAAGCATATATTTGAAAATTCAATTGACAGAAATTGGTTAAGACGGTATTAATATGGGAACATATATGATGGTAAATTATTTCACCCTTTTGATTCCTCATTGTGGAAGATATTTGATAAATAATTAAATGATTTTGGTAATGATGTTAGAAATATCATTATGGAATTTTGTACTAATGGAATGAATCCATAATAGAGGCTATGCAGCCGACATAGTTCCTGGCCTATTTTTCTAATATTTTAAACATTTTCGCACATCTATGTATGAAGGAAAAATATTTTATGATGAGTTTGATGATTTCGCGAACAAAATAGAAGGGATATGATATTTATATGCATCATTCACCGTTGATTGATGATTTGATACTACTATGGGATACATGTTTTAAATATTTATATTTATACAAGAATGAGTATTTTCTTTTTCATGTTTTGATATTGCTCACTATAAATGACATTCTGGCATATGGAAAAATATCTAGATACAATGTTAAGGGACATTAATCATTTCAAATTTGTGAACAAGAGTCTTCATATTATCAATTGATGAATGGAAAAAATATTGTGTGCATGGGACATCAAATATTTTTTCAAATTCATTGTCCTTATTGAAGACTGTAAATAGAATTTAATGGCCTATAAGAATACATCCTCCCCCCTAAACCATTGTAAGTTGAATTATATTATTATATGGTTAAATATATTTATTCAAAAATTGGAAAGAAAATAGATTCTAGTATTCAAAAAAATATCTATAATAAATAGTCTATCCTTTTAGAACTTCCATATTTGATATTTTTAGAGATAAAATATAACATCGATGTTATGTATGTTGATAAAAGAATATATGGCAGTTTGACTGGAAAATATTTAGACATAAAATGACATAAAAAATATGGATTGCATGCTATATTGGACTTCATATCAATGTGAATAAGTTTGGAGTTAGCTACCATTATGAATTAGAATAGAACCTATTTACCTCGGGCTTGTCACACATTAAAAAAGTTTTAGAAGATTAATTATGGTCAGTGTATTCTTGATATTAAATAACCCATGGATTATTCATCAAACTTATCGATTTTTTTATCATAGAAGTATTGTAAATTAATTGGAATGAAATCTCTAATAGTTATGTATTGATGCAACAACTTTTACCAGTCACACTATGTGTTATATTTTAGACATCTATCATAAATATTTTCATTAGGTTATATAGTTTTTTCAAATCAATTTTAAGAAAATTGGTAGATCCAAATTTGTTAGATATGTGAGAGAACAAAGAAAAACTTATTTAATTTCTACTATTAATGTATTTCCCACCTATGATTTTGATATAATGGTTTATCTTGGGATTCATTTAGTACATGAGATAAGAATATGTGAATTTCTTATTTATGATGGATGTATCCTTTTGAAAGATATATGAACAATTTGAAGGGATATGTTAAAAATACTTATCGACCAGAGGCCTCTATAGTTCAGAAATTTGTACTGGAAGAGGGATTGAGTTCTGTATTGATTATTTTGTATTAAGTGGATCATATTGGTTTACCAGTATCTCATTATATGAAAGGTGATATTAAAGGTAGACTGAATATAGGCTTAAAGGGGAAGATAATTCCACATGATTAAGTGATGTAAGCACATTTATACATTTTGAACAACTCAAAATAGGTTTATTCATATATATATATCATCACATATTGTAGAATTAATGTTATAATATTCATGATTAAATGAGAAGTGGCTTATGATTGACCATAAAAAGACACTTGTTTCATTGTTTAAATAGAAAGTAATCACATATATACCTGCATTAGAAACCTTCAACTAGTGGAAATGGGATCATCTCATAATGTGATCTCATTGTCTAATTATTATATTAATGGGTAGACATTTTACAAAATGGATCTGGAGAACAAGAGTACCATTTAAAACAGTTGTGTAATGGTCATCGCTGAAGCGCTAAATTTATTGAGTGCAAAAGATAAAACCCAATTTCTAAATCACTACTTATTCTTGAGTTCAAGAAGATATAAGAGAAGCTGATTATATTATATTTAGAGTCACCTTGTTTAATAGGAATTTTTTACATGTAATAGTGGTTTGAAATGTGATGAATATGGGTTTAAACAGGTTTATTTAAAAAAATTGTTGCAATGAGGAACCAATTATCGTGGCCACATATGAAAAGAAAATATTTAATATTATCGATACATCGAATGACCAGTGGAAATTTATTTGCAAGAGAAGATAATTCATCTTGGTGAAGAAGATGATGATGATGTTTTTGATTTATATGAGGTGTCATTATATATTAAACAATTTCTAGATAACAATGACTAGAATTGAGATATAGTGAATGAAATATAAAATATTATACTGAAGGGATATGGGAAAATACAAAATTAATATCCTAATTAATCTAGTAATTATTTTTATTATATTTATTTTTTAAAATTTAAAAGTGTTAAAATAATTTTATATAATAGATATTAAATATCTAATTATATATACATGATTATTTATTTGACTTTTTGTATTGAATTTTGTTATTCGATGGTTGTGGTTAAACATTTTTTCATTGAAATACCTAATGTACATAATTATATTTCTGTTTAATTTCTGCATATGATAACTCATTTTCAAACATTGATATTTACATTTTTAAATGATTATATTTATTTGAAGTGAGGTTTATATTTAATAGTTCCGCTTGCATATTGTTTTGTTTGAGAATAATAATATCATTACTATTTTTCAATCTTTCACATGCGTGTAACTTTTTTTAATTATATATTTTATTTTTCCTATATTATAATTTCTATATTGTCTTATAATGATCTGATACACAAGAATTTCATTACATTTCCCCATTAAAATGATAGATAAATAGTCATACATAGAGGGATATACACTAAGGTATTTGTCTTTTTCAATATTATTTAATATCCAGTGAAATACTTAGTTACTAAAATAAAATGTTTAATTTGAAAAAATTAATTGCAGGCCTATAAATGAGACTTATGTAGGGGAGTCTTCTTAGATTTTTAGTCCAAAATTAAATTCTAAATTTTGTAAATGTGTATTTACATGTTTATAGGAAGTGTAACTTTCTTGTTGATAGGGGAGATTTCATATTAATTTTTATGATAAATATAATTAAATTTCCCCAAATGCAATCCAATTTATCAGCCATATCAGCATGCAGATTCATTATAGGATTAGTATTTTATGTCCTAATTAGATTTTAGTTGACAAAATTGCGATATATCAGCTTTGAGAGGTCGTAAAGGTAATATATCTAAATTGATTTATTTTATCAATTTTTTCAAAAATGATACATTTTTAATGAAAAATCATAATATTATGAAACTATAGATGACATTAAAGTTTGATGAAAAAATGAAGTTAATATAAGATAATTATATCAGTGGTAGTTCGATGGAGGGATTTCAAATTAAAGATGAAACACATTATGTTTCCAGAAATATAGAAAATGATAGCCTATTCCTCAAGTATCTATTTTTAGAAGAAGATACATGTAAGAAACTTAATTTTACCTGACATGATGGAGAATTTTAGGCTTGATAATTATATAATATTTTATTGTAAAATTTCTTATAAATATATATACCTAATTGCATATTAGTTTATTTTTTATGTAACATGTATCCATGAAATCCCATGAAGTCATCCTGTTTTAGAATGTATACCCTCATACTTTATCACATAAAGGATATCATTTATTAGACAAAAAATGATTAAGGAAAGAAATGATGAACTAAGAGATGACTAAACTACTAGTTCTAATGAGGTTGAATTCAATCTTTTATCTCCCCCCACAGACCATGAGAAAAGGAAAATTTTACAAAGAAGAAAAAAAACAAAAAGTATCTTATAGGGAATAATAAGGATGTAACATAGATAATTGTAAGTAAATTATTTTTACATTGAGGACATTGTTTTTTAATTTATAAATTATGAACAGTAATATGTCATTTTAACTATTCATTTCAATATGATCTTCAAGAGAAATCTACATAGGTCACTTTTATCATTGAGGGTCGGATGGATATACTAGACACTATATTAGGAAAGACATTACACTCCAACCCCATAAGAGGATATGAGGTGGCTGTTTGAATTTGATAATTTTTTTGTCATTAATGTAAAAACTCAAGAGAACCAAAAATAAAATAGTCAAAAGCTCAGCTCAAAGATATGAAAAAATACCTGGGATATCAAATTAATGTTGATTTTTAGTAGTCCATGTTAGAATAAATGATGAGATATTCAATGTTTGTGTAGCCTTCCTTGCCCGCCCAACCTTCCCAGCCTGCCTTCTCAGATCCTACACCTCCTCGCTCAGAAAAAACATTATAAATTGAGTTTTATGTAGAAGATCATGAACTACATAACCTTGTGTTTCGTGTCGTGCATTTTTTGTGGTATTATTTACATAATGAATCTATTCAGAAGGGTTGGGTTAAAGTATAGATACCTGATATTATTGATCCCACCACTCTACTATAATTCCCTATTGTGGAGATTACAAGAGATTGGGATTATATGGGTCATTTTTTTTAATTTGGCCATCTATAGTACTTTACCATATTTTATATAAGGTATGTTTTTTTGTAAATATTAATTAGATCTGATTTAAAATTACTTATAATGTTCTCTAAAATTTAGATTATATTGGAGTATCAAAAATATAATGAAATAGTACAAAGAAAACAAAAGGTCTATGACCAAACAATTATAGATACATCAGATATTTCTAAAGAGATTGAAATAATATCATAGGTTTATTCTTCATTGGCTAAAATATATGAGTTTCATATCGCAACTATTATATGTGGAAGAGACTATCCATTGAGAATATTCCATAATGATATCATGTATCAAATTAATTTTAAATATCTCAGTATAAATGTGTTGAAGTGGTATTCCATGTATGTAAATTGACCTTTATATTTATATTTTTTCAATTAATGTTGGTTTAAATTGATGAGATGTATTACTTTTTAAATTTGGTATCTACAAAGGATATCTAGTAAAAATGACTTATCATGTGTTTTTAGTTTTATAGATCAATAATTTATTTCAATAGACATGAAATATATGTCGACTGAAAATAGAGTCTCATATATATGTTAGAAGTTTCCAATAGAGGATATTGGGTATTGATTTATTCCATTTCAATTTGTGTAAGAGAATAAAAAAATTATGAACTATGTTCATTATAATGTCACTAAATGTGAACTTTTCGTATTGTATGGGGCTTTGTATGTTATTCGTATTCTTCCCAAGTGAAAGAAAATTATATTTCTTTCTCTCTTTATAAGGTTATTTTTGAAACTCTATATTTCAAATAAATTATTAAAAAATGATTATGATGAAGCACACGGGATATATTAAATTATCAAATAAATTTAAAGGAAGAAAATAAATATAGCTCAAGAGATCTACATAAAAAAATTTTACATATGAAGGGAAGCACAATGACAGCCATTTCAGTATATAAGCATAAGGACCTACACGACACACCTACATATCAAGCGGTCAGTGTAGGTCTGTCTCATGATACTGAATGCTCAGTCCCATATATTGATGACCAATGCTAAGGACCTATGCCACATGACTACATAACAACATACATTTTCTCACCCCTACGCAGAAGAGATATGTTCTGGAGCTATGTAGAAGATCTTTACAGAAAACCCTCTATTCAAATATTTCCTCTAATTTCTTATACGTAGGACCCATGGTCTCCTCATTTTAAGGCTAGAAAAGGTTGAAATAACTCCAAAACCTCCCATATCATAGCCCATTTTCCTAGGTCACCTAAATTGTCTCAGGTAGCTATATAAAACATGAGATAAGAGATAATTACATGGGATAATAAAAAATCATGTTCCTCTTAGAGCTAAAAAGAAAAAAAAAATTATTAACTACCCTCCTTATATAAGGACAAGTTATCAACACATTGTCCTTTCCATAAAAGAAGTCTTATGCAGGATGCTTCTACGGAAATCAAGGGACACCCAAAGTTCTTCATCTAAAACATCACCAAGTTTTTGTTGTCCCTGTAGTCCATTTCCCAAGGAATATCATGATTCTATAGGCATATCCTACCCATGTTAAGAATTTTTTCAATTCCTCCTTAGACCATTTCATTACACCTATGCGGACCACCTACACAATCCACCCTTGAAGGAATATTCTAAGCCACCCATGGGAGGGACTCTCCTTCCATGGCTTCATTGTCTGAATGCTTCCAAGTTAAAACATCCGCAAAGACAACCTAATTTATTTGATCTTTGGGAAAGGCACATCAGTGTGTCTCCCATCTAGATTTAGATATCTATTGTTTCATTTTTCCAACACTCACCTTACATAAAGGTGTGTCTGACGCTTTCCATCGGCGTGTGCGCACACATCCATCACGTAGAGGATGTGTGGCTTGTTGCCCCGCATTCCTACTTTCCAATGGTGGGAGGCATCCTATCTTTCTTCAGGGATGTATGCTCCCTGAACAAAATCGGGATGATGGGATGTCGGTTCCTCCTTCCGTGGATTCCTCCTCGGAGCTCGTCACCTAGTTCGGGTCACCCTCATAGATTTAAGACGTATTCGTGAATCTCGCTCTCAGAGCCATATCTTCATGGACAATAGTTAATTGTACTTCTTCCATCGAGACGCACCAAGGGGGATGGTCGAGACAGCAACCTTCGGTTAGGGTAGTGGTCACGCTGAGGCATCGTTGGTGTGTCTTGATGCTGGGGGATTGACATGTCTATATTCCATCCCTTATTATAGGGCTTCTAGAGGGCGCGGAAGCCCGATATATCTCAGATAAAACGCGGGTAATTGTATTCCATAGGTATGTATCTTAGGTTTTCCATAGCTTCCCATGTTTAACACGGGGTAAGTCGTGAGTTTGACGTCCAGCGGAGACAGATCGGACTGATCAGAACACTGAGAGTCAATCAGATTAAATAACCGCCTGAAGGGAACTCCGATGTTGGGGCTTACACGTGGGAGGCTTCCCGGATAATGTGGAGTGGAATGAGGTGGCATGATCCCACTGGGATGTGGTGGACCAGGCAAGAATCAGGATGCATGATGAAGTGAAGGGGGTTGAACCTCATGGAGGCTTCCTATGCATCCTCATGGTAGGGAATCAAAGTCCACGTAGTTCGATGATACAGTGGGACACCTGAAAAGGCGACCCCCGAGAATGAATGCATGGATGGGGTCCAGAGGAAGTAAAACCTTTGGGCTAGGGAATGAGCTTCCCGAGACATGTGGGATCGAGGGAGGGGTCAGGATGGGACCTGGGTGTTGGGCTTGAGCCTCGTAGAGGTTTTCTATGTACTATGCCTTAGCACGGATCAAAGTCCACGTAGTTCAGAATGGATGGGGCTTATGCTCTGAGGCATCCCATGATGACATATGGATGGGGATGACACTATAAGGTGGCTCACAATGGTGGGTGGATTGATGGGGCTTCTGCTCCGAGGCAGCCCATTGTGGTGGATGGATTGATGGGGCTTACGCTCTGAGATGGCCCAGGGTAAATGGATGAACCGACGTGAAGGGGTCGAAACGACCGGGTGGTGGGCTTGAACCTAGTAGAGGCTTCATACTTATCCACGTGAGAGGGAATCAAAGTCCATGTAGTTCGGGTGGACAGTTTAACATCATGTGGGATGGGGGTATTCAGGGATTATGCTCTGAGGGGGCCCATGGTGGTTGGTGAACCGACGTGAAGAGATCGGAATGACCGGCTGGTGGGATTGAACCTCGTGGAGGCTTCTTATGTACCATGCCTTAGCACAGATCAATGAAATTATAGTTCTCTGATGGTGGGGGTCAGGTTCGGTGATCACTCTAAGCTCACGTGAGTCATTCTCGGTGTGAGAAAGAAGAGGTTGTAGGGACCTGGTGATCACATTGCAAAGTGTGCATCTGTGAGAAGCAAAGAGGGGCTTACTTGTTGAGTGGCCCATGGTGCCAGGACTTAATCTAGGATGGAGGTCGGAGGTGCGACAAAGCACAGAGGGAGAGGGAATTGGGACCGAACCATGTAAGTTCCTCGTTCCTTATCATGCCCTCCGCTGGACTTGGTGGTGGGGAAGTACGGAGGTGCAAGGGTGATACCTTCCGCAAGAAGAGTTATGGGCTTACACCAACTTGGTTGCCCTTCCCGGAAGACGAAATCCACTCCGAGATGGAGGATATAATTCCATGTGAGGATGATTCCACTCCCGTGGATACGAGTGGGCGTTAAGAATGTCCGAGCTAGGGGGGACCCTGCCTGCGAGGCATAGGGCCGGATCATAGTTTAACATCATTTGTTGAGGACGAGGTTCTTGGAAGTTTAATGTTCTACAGTTCGGATGAGGAAGGTATTCTCCGCTCCCCTAGGACTTACATAACCGTCACCCTCTACCCCTTATGGGAGGGAAGGCATCTGCAAGGCCGTAGTAAAGGGGGGTGGTAGAACAAACCACTGAGGGGTCCACGTTAGCATGGTTATATCAAGAATCAATAGTTGTTAGCATGCCTATGCGAAAAAGCATGAGGCAAAGAAACAGAACATGAAAAACTGCCCAAGGGACCTTGAGGTTACTTTGTATGAGCCTTGAAGGACATACGGGAAAACATCACATGGTGTGTATGCCTGATGTGTGTGCCCGGGGCATACAAAAGGAGGACATCAGGTGCCTATGCAGGGAGGCACCTGGGGAGCACCAAGGTGTGGAATCCTGGGGATTGTGCGAAACGAAATGGTTTGCACGCAAAACATCGGGACGACGCATAATCGGGGCAGAGTATTTGCACATGATTAGCAGGATCGTTCCCAAGGGATGTGAATTGCGAGCAAGTGGCAAAGGCCACACCCAAAGGCAAGGCCGCACCTAGAGAAACGGTTTCTTGCAATTTGACCATTTTTCACTCAATGGAAGGAATTGCGTGCAAAGGAGGAACCTTGAAGGGTTTGGAATTCTATTTAAGTTAGTGTGATTGCATGCATTGGCGGATCCCGGGGTGAGGCGGAACAAAAAAGATCAGTAATTGAAGTCCATATTGCATGTGCAGAAGTCCTATTTCACACACGAGAGATGATTCAAATTCTGATACCCTGAAATGGATGGGGTCTCCTTCTATTTTTAGGCCTCCAGCATCGCGGACTCCAAGCAGTGCGCAAAATAATGGACGCCAGAGATGGTGGTACAGAACGTTATATGCGTGGGAGTGCACACACAATTATTGCTCGCCTTTGCTGGGATCCCTTTACGAATCCTGAACCCCTTTCGTGCGGCCCAAATTTTTTTGGGGACATTCCCCTTTATTTCACGCAACACTTTTGGGCCATATGGATTGGGTCTTCGTGTTCGAATATAACTTTGCTTCTCCACGTCAAAACTTCCTTTAGTAATTACATACTTTTTGGCGTCTACAAATCCCCCCCTCGGAATTGGATCGACGAGAGGCCACAACGATCGGATTCCGAGTGAAACGCTGAAATACTAAAGGGTTGGGCTTCGACGGCCCCCTACATGGAAAAAATGTTATGGCGCGCCAATCTTCGGCTTCGCGCGGAATCGGCTTTCCATATGGAGTGGAACCCCTATAATAGGGCCATGTGTCCCATGATCCTTACCCAATCTTTCTTGCACAATAGGATCCAAGCCGTTGCGTGAAGAATTACTACTGCGCCTGCGCGTAAAACCCGCTTTGGCAGTGCACAAATTCTCCATGTTTTGGCTGCACTTTCTCGCAAAGCCTGGATATTCCGCGCCGACTGTTCCGATTTCACACCCAACTTCTTGATTTCATGAAACTCACCGAGATTCCGTGCAACTCCTCCAGATTCCATGCAACACTCGAAGATCTTGGCCGAAATAAGATGGCCGCAAACCTAGTAGATGAGGGGGAAGCCTCCACTCGCAGAGCTGAAATGGCGGAGAATGAGGAGGTTATGGCGCCAGGGTGGTTGTTTCCAACAACCATTACTTTTTCAACCTACTAACACCTTCCCAGAAGGAGTACCCTTTTTCCAACAGCCATCTGCTATGGAACATAATCATTTTGGAGGAGGTTCCACTTCCAGGCTTTGAGGATGACACACTGCAGTCATGGGTGACCCGGGAGGATGACCTTCCCCGATACAATATCACCAACAATGGTCACCCTACTAGAGAGACCATACACATGGATGTATAAGTTCTGAACCCGAGGACTAGGACCATTGCTGGGGTTGACCCTGTTGCAGAGAGTTCCCCAACCCTCTATGCAAGCAAGTTCCGTCAGAGCATCACATAAGATACTAAGGGCTAACTGCAAGATTGGGATTTGCAGTCCTGAGTAAACTTCACCAGTGAGTGGGCCTGGGCATACTGGGTTCGCCATACGTATGATCAATTCAGGGCTGAGGTGTGGCATATTGGTTTGTTTGAGCTGGTGTGTATGTTGCAGTTCCACTTAAACAATCAGCCTGAGCACAAGCCAGAGTTGTTCACCTGGTGGTCCCCTAACACCAACAAATTTCATCTTCACTATGGGGAAGTTGGTATCAGTCTATGGGACATCCACTGCATTGGAGGTATCCCACTGGAGGGTTATCGATATGACGAGTTCCTTCCACCAAAGAACACATTGGAGGACATATCACAGACCCCCATGCAAATGTGGCATTTGCAGCTGGCCAAAGAGAGGCTGGAGGTCAAGGGCTTTCTAAAGGACATCGCCTACAAGGATTGGTTCAGCCTGTTCTTGGAGAAGGATCCGACAGTCAAGATACTGGGATGGGGAAAACAGTGTCCAACCATGGCTCAAAGGAGCAAGGATGGATCGTACCGGAGGATCCTGGAGGCGGGGCAACAACAAACATGGGGATATCACTTTAATGTGGCCCGGGATCCGAATGTCCGATATGCCGAGTTCCTCGCCACCTTGCAGAGTGGGTGGCTCCTGCCGGTGCGAGACGCAAAGATGGGTGTCCGTCCAGCAAATCTGGTGATCGATGGAACCATGGTCGCCAACAAAAGGTTTAATCTAGGGGTCCCCATGCTGGCTAGGTTGTACGCCATTTTGGCAAACATCTCAAGTGGGGGGTTGCCTCGGAGGGTGTGCGGGCCCTTCCAGATCTTTCATGGCTGGGTGGTGGCTCATCTTGGCAGATACACATTCCCAAAAGCCGTTCGACCTCCAGAAAACATCCTACGACCATCTTTGTTGAACATTGTCGGGGTCCCGCCGATGACGCTCAATGAGGAGGGAGTAAGGATCAGAATTGGTAACCATGCCAACTTCAAATTCTTCCCATTCCCCACCCTAATCGTCCAAATGATATACAATGGGAAAGGCTCACTAGAGCAGCATGAATACTTCCAGAGCATCCGAGGCAGTGTGCTTGTGGATCAGATTGACGGGAATATCATCTCCGAGCCTTACGTGTCATCCTGATTCGCCAGGCAGTTCGGGTGCCTCAAGTGAATGTCGAAGAGGGTATTCATGTAAGTCTGGAAGGAGAGGAATCCGTACATCCTTGGACAGATGTGGTTGATGTTCACCACTTATGGATCTAGCGACCTCATTACCCTTCATCCCACCGGGGCTACCACTGACATATCGACCGAGTATGATGAACACTAGACCATCACGTGCCCTGAGGGGATTTTGTGCAAGCAAGTTCGGCAACTCGAGACTACCCACGTGGAACTCAGGCGACGAGAGAGAAAACAAGGTGCCTCTAAAAGGGGGAGACCAGGGGCGTGCCAAGTAGTGAGGCCTGATCAGGCTGGGAACTTAGTATTGGGGACATCGCATGGTGTTGTTGCGACCTCGTTTCCCAGGGGTGGGTCACATAGGGCGGTTGGGGAACTTCTCAGGACGCAGATAAGATACCTGCTCAAACCATCCCATGATGCAATCTTCCCTGCATTGTCATTGGCCTGGATGACCCTGCGGCAATCAATGAGTGTTGAATCCCTCTGGAAGAAGATAATGCAGGATGGGATCCATCTTCCAGAAGTCGATCTCACTTGGGTTACCGACCGGGTAAACTTCCATCGGCGGCACACATATTTAATATCCATGGACACATATGCATGCCAACAAGGTCGGCATTTGGAGATAGCCTTCCTGGTGAATGTGATGCTCGTCCAAGAGCATGATCCAGAAATGATGCCTCCGGGAGAAGGCGATTGTGATGATGAGTCGGAGGGATAGGAGTAAACAAGAGAATATGATGGATCTTAGGGAGGGTCCCAACAAGGGAGCCCGTAGGATGGTGGAGAGATCATTGGCTCTGGAATAGACATAACCAAGATGATCAAGGTATGTCTCTTTCCTTATTTATCCCCCATCTTTATCCATTCTCTTATGCAATTTCTAATTCATTTATCCATCTCACTCATGAGAATATAGGCACTGATCAGGCGTCCCCAATAGGGGAAGAAGAGGAGGAGCCTGTGGGACAGGGTAGGGCTCCGACACCTATTATCGAACTAAGAAGCGCTGATGAGTCTCCTGGGATGACATCTCTTGTAATAGCCATAACACTGGAGGCTAACGCTCTTGGTTAATGTAAGTCCCTTGCATTGCTACTGGCATTTACTGTCGGAGAAATATAGTAATCAGGATGTTCCCTGTACAGTGATCTCAGCATTGGAGGTTCGTCGGGCTGGTGAGCCTGGGATGTCAGGGAGTGAATTAGCGGCGTATGTACCGCCTCCTCCAGAACATACCTCCCAAACTGATTTGTCCCAAAAAATTGGTAAGTAGGGGGCGGCAGACATAAGTGGTGTTGACATTGGAGTGAGGCTGGAAGCTGACAAAGGAACCACTGCTGTTGGGGTGAGAGTGGAAGGTCGCATGGAAGTCGAGGATCCTATTCCTCTAGAAGGCATCCCTGAGGAAGATACTGCTACATACCTTCTGGATATCTTCCCTATATATCATCCTACTGATCTCTAGGAGATAGATGATTCAGACTCCGAAGCAGATGAGGAGAGTCGGATGACATGACACAAAGGGTGGAAGTGCATCCAACGTTTACTCAGGCAGCCTCAAACGGATTGGCTGAGGCGGATGGGCTCACTGCAGAACTGGTTGTGTTTCCTATGTGCCATATGGAATGACTCTCAAGGAATTCACCTAACAGTCCGTGATTACATGGCCCAGAAGATACATGAGAGTAGTCGGCACACTGACATTGCCCAGTGTCAGGAAGAATCAGTGAGCACCTGAGCATTCCTGAGGGAGGAGCTGGAAGTCTGATTCCTCAAAGAGCAGGTGACAGAGAAGGAGGCCTTCATCGCCACATGCTCCGAGCTCGTGGAGAAACTGACAGCCCAGCTGGCTGACACCCAAGAACAACTGATGGAGGTGAGTCACTAGATGATCGTGCTTCAAACTGAACGGGCGCAGGCACAATCTAGTATTGGAGAACAATGCTCTGCAGCTGCTGATAAAGGGAGAGTCTTTAGGGAGTGGGAAACTGTCCTTGAGGCCACCAGCCAAAGGGCATCGACACTAGAAATATCTCTTCAAGAAGCTGACCCTTATGGGGGGCCCTGTTTTGGACAGGTCATGAACTTTTGCTTCCGATGTATAGACAAATCCATTTATCTATACCTTTGGTTTAGTATGCTCGTCCATAATACCTAAATAAAAAACAATTCATCCCTATGCTCATGTGGGTTGTACCCAATGTGAGAAACAAAGGATGGTCGTATTATCATTTTTTTAGACCATGGGGTGTCAACCAAGCTTCTGGCATCAGAAATCGATTTTGGATTTCCTTGAAGAAGAGGGAGGCCCATATAAAGGGAGGGGACCTCAGACTGATCAATGTATCATCTCCTCGACTAGCTCTAATGCACAAGAAGGGCAATGCTGGGGTCATTGGAATCAATTCGAACATTGTGAGATGAAAAAAAGTGAATCACATTACCCAAATTCGGAACACTATGGGAGTGGTGTAACGATGGAGGATGGTTGTTAACCGTGGAAGAAACACAACATCCATATCGCATTAGCCTGAAATGGGGACAACAAATGAGGGATGACCGCTGACCATGTTCATAACACGGGGCCTAACCCAATATCTTCAATCAGTCTTCCAGAACGTCGGCCTAGGATAGTAGGCGGACCATAAGTCGAGCATCCATACTGTTAGGGGTCCCATCAAACATGACCAGTCTTCTGGAACGTTGGCCCAGGACAGTAGGTGGACCATAGTTCGAATAGCCATACTGTTAGCGGTCCCTTTGTACATGATAGAGGATGAAGATCTGAATAAAGGGGCACACAAATCATGGAAATTGAAGTGGTGGTTGGTTTAAATAGAATCCAACACTCCCAAAATTATGCCACCGTGGTGGAGGCACATTAGACAGATGTATTAATATTGTCACATATCATCCCTACTTTTAGACAGGACCTCTCTGGTGAGGGAACTGTCACATCCCAACATCATAGTGGGGCATCCCAAACTCATTTGGGGCTAATTCTACAGTTACACAATTCCATGAGAAGTCAGGCCAAAGGGCCGATGGTGAGAGGGGAATAGACTTGTGATTCCCGGGGCTGGACCCAAGATGAAATGTCTGTGCATTCTGACGTATCCCATGAGGATGGGAATCAAGACGCATATAGTTTTGGAATGAATCTTAGTTTAAGGTCTTAAAACACGGACCAAGGATTGGTAAGGAGGGCGGGAGACACATGGTAAGGTGATTTACGAAACCCGATGTGAACGAGGTCAATTTCGTTCTTACCGTGTGTTCCTAGGAAAAGTATTCTGATCAAGGTACCAATCACAAAAGTTAGGTTGGGCTAATGGGGAAGTGTCCGGGCGCTCCTACGTATCCCATAAAAATGGGAATCAAGCCATATGTAGTTCTTAGGGGTGCCTTTTAACGTCGTGCAGGATAAGAAACAGGAGGGATAATTCTTATAACAGGGTGCACGTGGGATGGATATCTCAAACCTGTCATTAATGAGAACATAATCCCATTCCATGCCACGCAGTCCCATAGTCAATGTCCCAAAGGTGAGACAAAAATGATGAATTAGGAGACCTGAAGCTGGACCCAAAGACAAGATGTCTGGGTGTTCTTACATATCCCTTGAGGATTGGAATCAAGCAATACGTAGTTCTAGAAAGTGGAATGACACAGGAAGGTCCATGTGCCAAGGATGAAAGGGGCATGTGGGTCTAGCCCTCACACCAAAAGAAGAGGCATTTGATGTATCTTGTTTGTCCTTGAAGGTGAATGGTTTTTCTTTTGTGAAGAGACTCGGCTAGGGTATAAATCCCTGGCATTGCCACAATAATCAAGTCGTAAGGCGTTGAAAAATGGCATGGAAAATGACCAAAACCCAACATTATGCCCATTATGGAGAAGTCATCACAATGCAGTGCTCTTTTTCGTCATGCGGCCGGGATGATATCATCATAGTTTATGGTCATGTGGTAGGACCACTCAGCATAATTTATTGTCATATGGCTTGGACATGGGGGAATGCACATGATGCGAGAAAGCATACCAGTTTTGGATGAGGACATAATCCCATACCATCACCACGCGCGATTCCGGGAGAAGAGCCTCATGCCAAGGGGTCATGAAGTGTTTTAAAAATCAAGGGGACATGACACACTAGCCTCCAGCTGAGCTAGGCCTAAAATGAAATGTTTTGGTGACCACTCATTTCCCATGGGGATGAGCGTCAAGCTGTGCATGGCCCTCAGAGAAGACCCAAGCCCATAACCTTAGCACTCGGATCGCGGGATCCCCGAGAGACGTCGTAACACAACCTTTTCTGCCTGACGTGTGGAGGTGCACTGAGGGTTAGTGCAAAGAGTGTCAAGATTCCACCTTGACACAATGGGGTGGAACATAATGTGAATCATGCAACCAATATTCAGGTCCTGAAGGAGTCAGCATGACGCTGAAGGATTACTACCGACCATGTTCGCAACACAGCATTCTGTCATGTTAGCCTGAAATGGGGACAAAAAAATGAGCATCAACCGCTGACCATGTTCGTAATGTGGGATTTATACCAATTTTCTATCTGAAACCCTTGGGTTGTTGGCCCATAACCGTAAGAGAGCCCTTAGCCGTTGTATCCATGAAGTTCTTAGGGGTCCCTCCGGGTGTGAAAGATAATGAGGGCCTGAATAAAGGGGAGAACGAAGCTTGACAAGTGGATGGAACATGCCTAAGTTGAATATGACACTATAGGTCCTAGACCAGAGTACTCTAAACACATTATCAAACCACTGAAAGGGGTAGAAGGGCTCAGTTTGAGAGTGGCCAAAAGATGGCGGATTCCCGGGAGAAGGGGCATTGCACCAAAAACCCTGTACCACAGCAATATATCCCCCTCATGGGGAGGGATAGGCCAAGAGATCGAGGTGGCTGGGAGATCATGGGATCTCTTAAGAGATGTGGCTAGACCTAAAATCTAGGTGTTCAGGCTGTAGAATGTATCCCATAAATATGGGAATCAAGCCACACATAGTTCTAGAAGAATTTTTTAGAGTCATGTATGACAATGAGAGTAATTTCAACCGGGAATGTGTATGTAACCGCGAGTAACCCAACGTGAATGAAGAAATAGTCCCAAACCACACCGTGTAATGCCGCAGGAGAGAGCCTGGGTCAGGGGACCGAGGATGGGCCTCGGTCAGGGAGGCCTGACCGGCTTGCAGTTTAACATCTTATAGTGGGTACGGGAAGAGAATGAGGACACCTCAAATAATTGTGGTACACGGTGTGGAAACTAACCCGACATAAATGAGGACATAGTCCCACACCACACCGTGCAATCCCATAGGAGAGAGCCTGGGTCGGGGGCCCGAGGCTGGGCCTCGGTCAAGGAGGCCTGACCAACTTGTAGCTTAATGTCTTGTGGGACAAACATGTAGTTTAAGGTCATGCAGGGCCGATGGCAGTTTAGGGTCATGTGGGACCATACATTTTAAGGTCGTGTAGGAGTGTGGGGACCAAGAGAAGTATTTGTTGAGGAACTTGGAATTGGTGGGAGGAGTTATACGCTCACCATCCATGGTCACCAAGGAGTATTCTCCATACGGGTATACCTTATGAACAATGAATGGTCTTTCCCATTTGGGATCCAACTTGGGTGGTTTCCTGGAAGGGATCATTAGCGCCCTGAGGGCCAAGACCAAATCTCCTTGTAGGAATTAGCGGAGCCAAACCTTCTTGTTGAACGCTCGACCCATACTGCTCTGATTCCATTCTAGGATGTACAAAGCATGAAGCCTATTCTTGTCCAGCGCTTCCAATTCAGCTAGATGGATTTCAGAAACTCTATCTAGTGCTTTCTGATCGTAGACTATGGTGCGCAATGAGGGAAACTGAATCTCAACGGGCAAGACGACCTTAGTTTCGTAAACTAGAGAGTACGGGGTCACCTGGGTGGAATTACAAGTCGTCGTCTGATAATCCTAGAGGGCATTGGAAAGATTGTCCGGCCAACCCTTTCTGTTCTGACCAACCATCTTTTGCAGAATGTTAGAGAGGGTTTTTTGAAACTCCTCGATCTGTCAATTTTATTGTGCATGATAGAGGGATGTATGGTTTGAGCGAATGTTGTACTTGACATAAAATTTCTTCAACTCAGCTACTCGGAAGTTGGCTTCGTTATCAGTGAGGATAGCATGAGGTACTCCAAATCGATAGATGATGTCGGAACTCATGAATTCAGTGATAAAAGTTTCTTTGACTTCTTGAGTGGAATTTCCTCCACCCACTTGGAATAGAAGTCCATAGCGATCAGAATGAACCAAAATTTACAAGCCGTTTCTAGTGGGTAAGGTCCTACGACATCCAATCCCCAGACTACAAAGGGACAAGAATACATGGTAGTGTGGAGATGCTCTGGTGGCCGATTCACAAAGTTAACATGAACTTGGAAAGCAAAGCACCTCTTTGTGAACTTGATGCAGTCATGGATCATGGAGGGCCAGAAGTATCTCATCCTCTGTATCTAGTGAGACAACTTTGACTCGTCCTAGTGGGTTCCATAGGAACCAGCAAGAACCTCCAGTATGACCTATAAAATATCGACTCCGTAAAAGGAAACAGAGGAGAGCACCATCAAATCTGCGCTTATGAAGGATTTTCTCAAGGCTGGGACCGCTCTATAGGGTAAACTATAACGCGCGGCGTCAAAGTATTTCGTGCTCAGCCCAGTCTGTCGGGAGATTACTGTATTGGAGGTATTCAACCAAGGGTGTCCCCCAATCCGGAACTATTTTGATCATCGCATCAGATGCACCTATGGATCCTGACATAGGGGCACCAGTGGTAAGATGTTTTACCCACTGGCCATGATTATCCTCCGAGATAATGGGAGAAATGATGGATAATCAGGTTATCCTGTTTGGGCTCTACATGCGACGCGGCCAGGATATCCAAAGTATCTGCTCGACCGTTTTGTGACTGAGGGATGTGAATGACCTCTAGCCGAGAAGGGAATTGGGCCATTAGATGAAGGGTACACTCCTATAAGGATACGAGCTTTGGTTTCCTGAATACATAGTCACCATTGACCTACTTAATGACCATATCGGAGTCCCATTTCACAAGCATATGGGGCACGTTGATCTCGAGGGCCAGCTCAAGACCAGTAATGAGGGAACGATACCCTGCCTCATTGTTGGTGCTGCCCTCCGACAACTGGAATGAGTATGGCAGAACAGCTTGCTCCGGGGTGATGAAGACAACACCCAGGCCCATACTCTTGAGCCTGGGATCATTGAGTCTCCTACTGGTGGGGATCCGGGAGGCACCGTCGAAGTGCATCTTCCAACATGGGATGACATGATCGACCGAGAGGATTACCTCATCAGGAAAACCTAAGTCTAGTGGCTGATCCACGGAGGTTGGGTGGGTAGCAGCACAATCTGCCAATACCTGTCCTTTGATAGCCTTCTATGGCACAAACCAAATGTCGAACTGCTGGAGGATCACCTCCCACCATGCTAGTCAGCCAGTCAACATAGGTAGGTTCAGGATGTACTTCAGTTTGTCTACCTGAGAGACCAACTGTACCTCATGGTGCTGCAAGTAGTGCCACAATTTTTTAATGGCATATATGAGGGCCAGACAGCTCTTCACAAAGGAAGAATATCTGATTTCCATATCGAGGAGCATGCAGCTGAGGTAATAGAGGCTATTATCTATTCACTCATTGTTATTCTTGGTGAGAAGTGCACCGAGGGACCATTCCAGGGCGGTCACATAATGGACCAGCAGCTTCCCGGAAACGGGCGGCATCAAGACCAGAGGTTGGAGCAGATACTGCTTGATTTCCTTGAAGGCGGTCTGACACTCATCATCCCATTCATTGGTGGCACCTTTCTTCATGAGCTGGGAACATGGCTTACACATGCCAGCCATATTTTCAATGAATCGGCGTTTGTAGGCTATGTATCCTTGGAAACCTCAGAGCTCCCGAATATTGCATGGGGGAGGCATCTGGCTGATGGCCTTGATCTTCTCTGGGTCAATCTCAATGCCTCATTTCCTGACAAAAAATCCAAGGAACTTTCCAGCGGTGACCCTAAAAGCACACTTCATCAGGTTCATCCTCAGGTGGCAGGAAAGGAGGAAGATTAACACTTTCTCAAGGTCCTTGAGATGGTCTTGGCACTGGTGAAATTTGACCACCATATCATCCACATATCATTCCAATAATGATCCCAAAATCGGCTTGAACATGCGAGGCATGGCCCACTGATAGGTGGTACCCACATTCGTCAGGCTGAATTGCATAACCAGATAACAGAAAGTTCCTTAGGGTACCCTGAAGGCACTGGAATCCTCGTCCTCAGGGGACATCTAGATCTTGTTGTACCCAGAATACCCATTCATGAAGGAGAGGTCCTGGTACCTGGTTGTGGCATAAATCAACATGTATGTCACTGGAAGGGGAAAATCATCCTTCAGACAGTGGCGATTGAGATCGCGAATGTCGATACAGACCCTGATTTGTTAATTCTTCTTCCTAACTAGCATGATGATGGCTAGCCACTTGGAGTACTGTATTTCCTTAATGAAGTTTTACTTGGTGAGGTTACCATCGTAGGCCTCGACCATGGCACCTTGAGAGGGGTGAATCTTTCTGGGAGACCGCTTGAACCTGTGATGGTTTTCCGAGAGACCAAGGCGGTGGATGGCTATCTGAGGATCTAGTCTTGGAATCATTTCATAACTCCATGAGAATACATCACAGTGTTGTTTGAGGAATTACACATACCAGTACTGCTCCTCGAGGTTCATGGAGACACTGACCAGTGTTGGTCTCAGGTCCACCTCGCTACAGAGGTTCACCTGCACCAACTCATCGACCGTGGTAGAGATGCCATCTTTAGAGGCTGGGATAGCATCCTATAGATCTTCTTCTACACTTGCAGAGGGATCCTCTACGAGAGAAGTTGCTTCCGAGCGAATAGGCTCTGATGGGAGGCAGGTGCCGGGTCGAGTGACAGTGGTTATCATATCAGGAGATACAAGTGCCACTGGGACCATAACGATGAAGGCAGTCGATCCAATCCCATTTGGCCTTCGGCCCAAGAGGCCACGCTTGATGACATCAAAGAAGTAGTGGCGCGTGGACTTGAGCCTGTTAATTCTAGGCCAGTGGAAGAGACATGTATTACGTACTTCCATTTCCATGATCCTGACATCCTTATACCGTACTGGGGTAGGAGGTTCTGGGATCACCTGAGCCTGGTTGGGGTAGGAGTACGAGGTGATTTTACACCGCCTCTTGGACTTGAAAATATGTCATCCTATTATACGAAAAACGACAAAGCATTACACCATATCAGGGTTCGTGGCCTCTAAACAAAGGATTGGGAAGATGTAAGCGTCATCTAGATCTGCCCAGGGATCCGTTCATACAGTGGAGGGTTCAACCTCACTTGCCAGAATATGCTTTTCCTTGGTCTTGTGATATTCGACATCCAAATAACGGGCTTCAAAAGTGGAAAAAGAAGAAGCATCTCCTTGGATAATGCCTACTCGACCATTTAGGGAGTATTTAAGGCATTGGTGATATGATGAGGTGACTGCTTCGTGAAGGTGGAGCCACAACCTGACCATCAATGTGTTTTACGCGGTTTCCTAGGAGACGACCCTGAATTCGGTGCTGGAAATTAGGCCACCAAACTGTGTCTTTAAGAGGATCATGATGACTAGGTTTTTCTCTGTCCTATCGTATCCCTATATTCGGAGGTTGGAGGGAGTTAAATCATCCTCAGACAAACCCATCTTCCGCAGTGTTCGATTCGGTATTAGGTTAATCCCAGAACCCGTGTCAACAAGATAGCATTAGACTTCCAAACCATTGAACTGTTCAGTGATATATAGTGGGTGAATGTTCCCCTATATGAGAGGGTCATAATATTCACTGGAGTATGAGATGACTACCTGGCATCTGGTGTTCTCAATTTCATCGGCATGGAAGGCTTCTGCTGCTGCTACCTCTGTCTCGAACTGGAGGGGGATCCTTAGGGCCTTTGAAAGCACCTCACGCATTTCAGAAGATAGGCGAAGAGCCTCAATGATAGAAAGCCTTGCTGGAATTATAGAAAGGTGCTTCCGAACATCATAATTCTGGGCTAGACACGAGTCTCTGCTTACGGGAGGCCGCTCTACAATTGGAGGAATGGTGGGCCCTGCAGGCTGGACTGATGACTGACTGGTACAAGGCATATCACGCTATTCAGCAGTCAAAGTCCAAAGAGTGGGTACCAGATGATGACCAGAAGGCTAGGGTTGGCTGGTAGCAGGGAGAAGCTAGTCGTGACATGACCGATGGGGTTCTTCCTGATCCAGTAACAATAAAGGTAGTGGAGGAAAACCTGTCGACACCGGATGAAGGGGTCGCGTGTGTTGTTCTCTACAATGGGCATGTTTTCTAGTCTCTGCGGTGTGAACGACCTGGCTAGAGGTGCCAATTGTCATTCCCTGGGGATTTATTTAACCACTGTTCTGATGATGCTGGCGATGGCTGGGAACATTGGGAAGTCTACATAGTGTTCTCCATCGTTGGGATTCAAATAGGGATTTACCAACTCTATGATGTTAACTGAAGCATACCCCTGAATGTCACATGAGGATTCATCCACCACCAGGTGGATTCTGGGAGGAATGACCATCTCCAAGGGCATGAAGTCACCGAGAGTGCGGGAAGACATTGACAATGGTGGAGTGTGTTGCCTCTTCTTATGCCGCTGCTATTTGCTCTTTTGGGAAGAGGTTGGCTGAGACGACGATGACGATGTAGTAGCCACATCTTCTGATGAGATCTGGATGATTCAAGCATGCACGGATGATGCAATGGGTGTGTTCCACCATCTTGCGGGCCATCCAGGAATTACACTTCTAGCACCCATGTTCGGAAACCTGCTGACATTCACCTTCGTCGACGCTACTCCCATCCGATCGCACAAAGACACCTACCACTTATGTTGGGTCTGGGCCCAACCTGACTATATTATTGTCAATCTGGTCATGGAGCCAGTCCTTGAACACATATCATTTTTTCATGGTGTGCCCCAGGATCCGGTGATAACGGCAGTAGTTGGGGTGATCAGTGATATGTTCCTCTTCTAGCATTTGACACTGAGGGAGCCACACAATTCTATGCTCCATGGCACTGCGGAAGTAACCAGGGACCTAAACCTCTTCAAAGGAGTAGATCCGATTCTTTCTATCTAGAAGGGGGGAACTAGGAGGCTGACCCTAACAGGGGGCCGATGGAGCAAACTGAGGAGGCAGATCCTGATTATCTCTCCAAGGCGGTGGTGGCATGTTATGTAGAGGTGCTTGCCGATTTTGAGGTAGTCGCTGCTGGGCTGGAATCTGTGCCTATTGGGGCAGACCCCTATGGAGATGCAGAGCTAGCCTCACTGGTAGCAATTCTAGATGCCTGGGGGCCTCTACCTGGGCCACAACAGCCGGTTCAACTCTGGCAGAACTCCTTGCTGGAATTGCAGGAGGCAGCAGGCATGCCTGAATGGCCTGTTAGAGGGCTTCTTTGAGGCAATGAGTCTAGTCTGTGATGTCCTGGAACTCTCTTGGGTAATTCCGAGTGATCAGAGAAAGAACCAGCTCAGCCTTGGCATTCCCTACACACATTTTTAGTAATTTCTCCTGAGTTAGTGGCATGTCAAGGGAGTATATGAGCCCCTTCCACCGGGTGATGAAGACTCTGACTCACTCAGCAGGCCTTTTCATTCACCTGTAGAGGTCTGCGATGTTTTTATCTTGGGATGTGGAACTGAAATGGAAGAGAAATTTCTTGCTAAGGTCCTCCCATCTAGTCATAGATCCGACAGGGAGCTGGATGTAACAGACGAAGGTCGACCCCTCCAGTGTCTAAACAAAGCAACAGATCTGGGCGGCCTCCTGCTATGCTGGAGTCCCTAAAATAGGCACACAACATTAATTGATGTGGTCCAGGTGCTGCGGCGAGTCTCCTTTCCCTTTAAAGGTGCCAAAAGTGGGGTTCCCAAATCCCGTTGGTTCTGGAATATCATCCACCCATGATGGTTAGGACTTATTGTCTGGTGGGATTTCCACCTACCGTTTTTCCAAATCCTCTATGCGGGCGATGAGAACTGCCATTAGATCTTCTAGATGAGGGTTCCGGTCCTGACAGGGATATCTAACTACAAGTGCATTGTTGGTCCCTTCAACGTGGTAGACAAACTTAGTAGCTCGTGGAGTGGATGGTGGAGCGCCACTTGGGGCGGCTGGAGGAACCTGAGTGGGGTATCTTGGGTGGTTGTGCCACTTAGGAGGGTTCAATGAAACATATCACACCCTATTTCCTTGAGCTCTGACCTCTCCTCTGTCAGTGAACATGGCATGATTGAGGTTTCATGGGATAATCTCGCTGAGGGGTAGTTGGTCCAACCCCTGCTGCCCCGACCTGGGATCAACGTAGTCGGGTCGCCGCTCTACAATCCATTCATCCAAAAGTTCATCGACCAAACACTTCTGTTCAGCAAGCTGTTGGCGCACCGTTGCCTTATCGGGATCTTCGTTCTGACTTCTGCACTGAGGCGGATGGGTTAGAGAGCTTGACAGCCCCAACGCGCTCTTTACCCTTGCTGATATTCCGGCTCTGTGTTAATGACTAAGTGGGTATGGGGAGACCTAGGAGTTTACCCTGATGATGATTAATCCTCTCTGATGGGTCCATTGGTGGATTTTCCTCATGGGGTAATTCCCCATCAAGGAGTTCCAGACCGTTCCCCTCTCCCTAAAGATCAGCTATATTGACCGCCGCTTCCCTCAGGGGCATGTCCTCAGTGCCGCCTGGTGAGTCAGGCTGTCGGAGAATCATACTGAAGTGAAGGGAAGCGTACTTCCTCCATCCACGGACATGCGTGTGGGGGGTGGCCTCCTCGATAACTTTGAGGAGTACTTGAAAACTCTGAATGGATTTTTGTTGGAGGGCCCTATGGTGTCCAAGTGACTCGGGTGCCGGACTGCAGGGAGCACGGCTAGGTCAACCTGACGACATTGCTCGCTGACATCCTATAGGTGTGCTTGGCTCATGGGATAAGGCACTTAATGATCAAGAAGATGGGATTGAATCTCTCGGATGGTCAGGAAGAAACATTCAAACTCTCCCAGGGTGAGCGATTCTGGTGTATCAAAATCTGTCCCTGCAATCGACCAAAACATCCCGGGGAAGTGGCTAGTAGCGAGGATGGTCCAGAAGCTCCATGACTCAGGTTCAAGATCCAGCCCTAGATGGCCCCACCCATTAACTGTGAATGGCTGGGGAATGGGCAGCGGTGCTGAGGCAGGACGCTGGGTCGGTGGGCTGGCTGGCGGAGAATACGGCAAGCATGCCGATTGGCCGGCGAATCCTAGGTCATCCTCCAAGGGTTGCAATATCCTTACAGCCATGTCACGATAGGATAGACTGGTGAACGGGCCTCCTGTCACAGTGTTGGTGATTTCCGGGGGTGTGCTACGTCATGGCTCTTTCGCCATCGCCCCCCAAAAAAGGTCTTTGTCGTCTCTGGCCGAGGTAGAAGGTGCTTCCAAAGAGGCTGATGGTGACTGAAAGTTAGATCCCTGGGGGTTTTCCAAGTCCTCATCCTCCTAAATATACCTCTATATGGAGGAATGGATCATATGGATCTCACATTCGGGGAGTACAAGGCTGATGCACCACGTCCCTATCCCAGCCCTTGACTTAGATGACTGTGGGGACGACTCCATCACCGAGTTGTACTCCACCTCGGAATCTGAGAAATGGACTAGTCTGATCTTCATCCATCCATCACAGGCATTTCTCTTACAGCGATGATGTCTTGAATTACTACCCATGGGTGGCTCCTCGGGGCATGGCTGATTTCTGTCATGGAGTCCTCTGGCCACACTGGTGCTGGGGCAGAGAGGACTGAAGGCCGCGATATAGGGAGTACTGGGGAAGATGTCGAAAGGGACATGGGGAGGACATCAATGAGGGTGATTGATTGGATATATGATAGCTCTATACTCGTGGTCTGCGGTAGGGGAAGTGACCTCATACACTGTGTAGTGAGCACTGGAGAGAGCCCCACCTGGAAAGTTGCTGCCGCAGGGCAGCCCCTTACTTGTAGTGAGGGTGGCGCCAGGCGAGCCTTTGGGATGAGGTTGGAAGAAGCGAGGGCCCATACCTTCCAGAACTGTGTTATGGAGTAGGCCTTCATGCTGGATGGCACTACCGCGAATTGGTCCGCGGTGGCCATTGCATGTGTCGGTGACCAGGAGAGTCGACCCAACCTTCTCGTGGGGTGGTAGGGGCCTCAATCCAGATTGGGCATATAACTGCCCCTCCTCAACAAGTGTGGGTGTTTGATGATTGGAGTCAGCAGTGGCTTGGGCCACAGTGGTTGCTGACGTTGATGCCCTGGGGCGGGCATCCTCTTCTGCTCATGCCCAACGCTGGCGTCGGGACAGGTCAGTTGAAGCCAGTGGTGCGGGCATATGAATCACCTACTCCTCGGCTCGGGGAGTCGGGTGACAGCACCGACGCGGCATGATAGGGGCCCTTTCTCTGAATCTGTTAAGTGGGTCTTCGATTGGTGCAACCCAGGCATCCCTTACCTCATCGGCACAAGGGAGGAAGGTTTCAAGGTGTTTTGGGGATAAGCTCCCAAAATGGTTGAATGTCGGGGTGGGGAGAAGGGGCTCCCTGCGCTGCCCTCGAGGGCAGCGTTGTTGACGCGTCCTAGCTGCCTCAAGGCCCAAACGAGCCATGTCCCTGGTATGGATGACCCCTTCTTCCTTGTAACTACGCACAAGATCGTTGATCACCCTCTGTTGGATAATCTCTGATGGGGAGAGGGGGCGTGAGCACCCAGCAGTCGTGGCTGTCAGATCAGCTATAGAAGAGGTGGAACCACGCGGGGTGGCTGTGTCGGTACTACCCTTGCCCCTACGCCGGTGGGGAGGTGGCGATCGAGCTCCAAGTGCAGCGATCTGATTCCTGAAATCAGGGAGACGAACCCATTAACACAGATGGTAAAAGAAATCGAAAACAAGTAGCCCAGTGCTATTCCATCTTCTGTGGTCAGTAAGAGGGATCCATGTTTTCAACGTCACAGAACAGAGTGCTCAAAATCTTGATTTCCCCAACCCCTGGTGGGTTTTACGTCCTGGTGCTGGGTGCCCGGACATGGTGACATGCTAATCTTCCGACACCCCAAACACTACCAGTCTCCATATTGAGGAGAGGATATATAGGTCGGGTCAACAATTTTCTATTTACGACCCTTTCCGTCGAGGTGCGTGCAAGAATCTGTTATGCAGTGGAAGCATGACTTGTTTCGCTACATTCCCTCTTCCCAAAGGCATGCGACATCTGTTCCTTCATTAGGGATGTCTGCTCCCTGATCGAAACCCGGATGATGGGATGTCGGTTCTTCCTTCGGTGGATTCCTCCCCGGAGCTCATCACCTAGTCCGGGTCTCCCTCATTGATTTAATATGTATTCGTGAATCTCTCTCCCGATTCCATGTCTTCATGGACACCATTTAATTACACTGCTTCCATCAGGACGCTCCAAGGGGTCTGGTCAGGGTAGTAACTTTTTGTTAGGGGAGGGGTCATGCTGAGGCATTGTTGGCATGTGTTGATGCTGGGGGATTGTGATGTCTATCTTCTGTCCCTTATTATAGGTCTTCTCGAAGGCGTAGAAGCTCGAGGAATCCCACATCAAAAGTGGGGAATTTTATTCCATAGGCATGTATCTGAGTTTTTCCTCACCTTCCCATGTTTAACACGGGGTATGCCATGAGTTGAACATCCAGTGGAGGCAGATCAAAATGATCGAAACACTGAGAGTGTATTAGATAAAATAACCCCTTGATGGGAACTCTGATGTTGGGGGTAGCACGTGGGCGGATTCCAAGATACTATGGAGTGAAATGAGGTGGCATGATCCCACTGGGATGTGGAGGCACATGGAAGAATCAAGATGGGTGATGAAGTGAAGGGGCATGAACCTCGTGGAGGATTCCTATGTAACCCCGTGGTAGGGAATCAAAGTCCGTGTAGTTTGATGATACGGTGGGACACCTAAAAAGGAGACCCTAGAGAATGAATGCATGGATGGGGACCAGAGGAAGTACAATCTATGGGCTAAGGCATGAGCTTCTCGAGACATGTGGGCTCGAGGGAGAGGTATGGATGGGACCTGGGTGTTGGGCTTGAGCCTCGTGGAGTTTTCCTATATACCGTGCCTTATTACAGATCAAAGTCCACGTAGTTTTAGATGGATGGGGCTTACGCTATGAGTCGTCCCAAGATGACAGATGGATGGGGCTTACACTCTAAGTCAGCCCACAATGGTGGGTGGATTGATGGGGCTTATGCTCTGAGGTGGCCCACAGTGGTGGGTGGATTTATGGGGCTTACGCTCTAAGATGACCAAGGGTAATTGGCATACCGATGTGAACGGGTCAGAACGACTGGGTGGTGGGCTTGAACCTCATGGAGGCTTCCTATAGATCCCCGTGGTTGGGAATCAATGTACACGTAGTTCGGGTGGATAGTTTAACATCATGACGGATGGGGGAATTTGGGGCTTACTCTATGAGGCGGCCCATGGTGGTTGGCGAACCGACGTGAAGAGGCCGGAATGACTGGGTGGTGGGTTTGAACCTCATGGAGGCTTCCAGTGTATCGTGCCTTAGCACAGATCAATGTCCTCATAGTTCATTAATGGAAGGGGTCAGGGTCGATGCTCACTATTAGCTCACATGAGTCATGCTCGATGTGAGAAACAAGAGGTTTCATGGACCTAATGATCACGTCGCAAAGGGTGCGTCTGTGAGAAGCAAAGAGGGGATTACACATTGAGCAGCCCATGGTGTGGGGACTTACTCTAGGATGGAGGCCCGAGGTGCAATAAAGCGCAGAGGGAGAGGGATTTGGGGCCTAACAAAGGAAGTGCCTCGTTCCCTATCACGCCCTACGCTGGCCTTGGTGGTGGGAAAGTACAGAGGTGCATTGGTGCTACCTTCCGCATGAATAGCTATGGGCTTACACCAGGATGGCCACCTTTCCCCCACAGACAAACGCCACTCCAAAAGGGAGGATATCATTCCATGTGAGGAAGATCCCACTCCCGTGGAGATGAGTGCGCATAAAGAATGTCCAAGCCCGGGGGACCTTGCATGCGAGGAATGAGGTAGGATCATAGTTCAAAGTCATGTGTTCATGACGAGGTTCTTGATAGTTTAATGTCATACAGCTCGGACGAGGCAGGTTCGCTCCGCCCCCTAGGACTTACAAAACTAGCACCCTCTACCCCTTATGGGCAGGAAGGCATTGACAAGGATGTAGTGATGGGGGGTCGCAGAACAAACCATCTAGGGGTCCACGTTAGTGTGGCTATGAAAAGAAGAAATAGTAGTTAGCATTCCCATGCGAAGAAGCATGAGGCAAAGCAACACAATGGGAAAAACTGCCCAAGGGACCTTGAGGTTACTTCGTATGTGCCTCGAAGGCCGTATGGGAAAACAGAACATGGTGAGTGTGCTCGATGTGTGTGCCCGGGGAATACAAAAGGAGGACATCAGGGGCCTATGCAGGGAGGCACCTGCGGAGCACCAAGGTGAGGGGTCCTAGGGATTGCGCGCAAAACACTGGGACAACGCTTAATTGGGGAAGAGTAATTACGAGCGATTAGCAAGGTCTCTCCCAAGGGATCTGAATTGTGCATGAGTGGAAAAGGCCGCACCCAAAATCAAGGTCACACCTAGCGAAAGGGTTGCACGCAATTGGATCATTTTGTGTGCAACGGGAGGAATTGCACACAAAAGAGGAACCTTGATGGGTTTGGAATTATTTTTAACCTAGCGGGATTGCGCATAAAGGCAGATCCCAGGGCGAGGTGGCACAAATAGGATCAGTACCTGAAGGCCATCTTGCGTGCGCAGATGTCCTATTTCATGCATGAGAGCCAGTTCAAATTCCGCAACCCCAAAATGGAAGGGGTATCCTCTTATTTATAGGCCTCTGGCATTGCGGAATCTAGGAGGCACGCGAAATATTGTGTGCCAAAGACGGCGCTGCGGAACATTAGTCGTGCGGGGGTGGGAACGCAATTATTGCACGCCTGTGCCAGGATCCCTTCACAAATCTCAGACCCCTTTCGTGTGGCCCATATTTTTTCGCGTGAATTCCCCTTTATTTCGTGCAACACTTTCGGGCCCTCTGGACCGGGTGTCTGAGTCCGAATATAACTTCTCTTTTCCACTTCAAAACTTCCTTTAGTAATTACAGACTTTTTGGCGTCTACAGAGGGTTGCGATCATCGAAGAGTCTTTTTTAGTCTGGATATCCAAAGTCACATCGAACCTTAACCTAAGGAAAAGGTTGTGGAGTTCCCAGTCACAAATTCTAGAGATTGTAATATATATTTAATCATCCACTTTGAGACTCGAAACCTCAGGTCCACAATAAGAATAGTGGGGATAACATATTTATTTCCCTTCCTTGGGTAATGATATCCACCTTCCACTGTGGGAAACATTTTAAGAAATCCCTCATGGATTAATCCCCTAGACACTTCAACAAAACCCAATGAAATTTACTTTAATTCACATTGAAGTGTTCACTCCTCCAAAACCTTGTCCATTATCAGCCTGGCTTGTTTCTCTATAGGCCTAACCACTTCCATCAGTGGAGGAGAAAGTGTTTGGTTTGGTGAATATTTCACGTCATCTTGTTTCTCACAACGAGCATGACTGACATGGTCAAAGAGATATTTAATGATTAAAACATCATCAACAACCAATTAATATCTTGATCTATGATAAATTTGATTCCAACCATAATTAGGATAAATAGGAAGCCTTTACACACGGTCTGAGTTCAATGGACATCCTCCACGAGAGTCTAATCCTAATTCCCTTGAAACTGGCATCCACTATACAAATAAGCTCTGAATTAAGTCCCCCTTGAATATCCATGATTTAATACATCACTCATGGACCATGTTACATGGTTAACCTCTTTAGGAGAGAGCCACATCCAATTACTATTAATGGGATATACTCCCCCATGTGGCTTACCGAACCATGTGAGCTTTGATTCCAATCCAAGTGGGATTTGTAGAAAGCATACACTCGGTTCAAACCCAACACTCTTAATCAACCCCATTATTTCATGCCCAAAACCCCTGTTGGGTATAATCCAATTTAGAAACTCATATGCTTTCTAGGTTCCTTAATATGCATAGGCATATGTCCCAGACCAAGAATTGACTAGTCACCTTCGGCCTAGATGTCCTTACCATATTAAATTAAATTGTACAGTTATGTCACTATAACACGACCATAAAATTTATAATGTATCCAATTTAGTGGCATCAACAATGAGAATTCTGATTCATTTCATGAGGATATATAGTTATCACATATATTTGTATGATCCCATCATCAAAACAACCTTCGTCGCCTTGGGAGATGCTAAATTCCAGAGTGTCCTGTCGAGTGTCTTTAAAACCAGCATTATTGTAATAACACCCAAAGAATCTCTAAGTAGTATCTGAGAGGATTGAATTGACGGAGAACCTCAAACATATATATATATATATATCTATTTATGATGAACCTTGAATACATATAGATGATTCAAATTTATATACATTCTAGTTATTGAATAAAAATTTCCAGGAAAACATACATTATGCTGGGTAAATTATCACGGATTCATGAAAATATCATAAATATTTAAGGGAGTCAAAGAGTGGGAAATTAATTCCCCCCAAAAGGGTGATTTGAGACTGATATATCATCATCTCGACCTATATGAATTCTTATCTATCATTAGTCAACAACCCTAACAAAATCCAGCCTTTGGAAATTATGTCCATTTGGATACAAAACTGTTGGGGGTTTTAAGTCCCATAAATAAATCTGATGGAAACAGTCTAGATGTAGTGATTACCAAACAGAATACACATTACATGGGAAGAAAGAAATGGTGATCAGGATTCGAATCCTTAACAATGATGATAGTGTTATCCATATGATAGGCCCCTATCAATTAAAAAAATTGAGCCAACCATGGGAATAAATCACACATATGTTCATCTAAAATATGCTGCTTTGTTGGAGTTCATTGTTTTTATTTTTCATATATACTGGGACTTTATTTCAAAGAAATACCTTTATTTCAAATGGTTTCCATTAAGTTTTCACCCGTGAATACCCTGGAATCTTCTCAACATGGATCCTCGTCCACTCAAATGATGTCATCACTAACTCAATATCTTAAAAACTTCGTATCCAATGAATTTGTCCGAGATTACAGTCAGCACAGTACTATCCCATGATATTAGGTTATTAGGTATGAAATTGAAGTCAAGAATAACCCCTGGTTATTTCGTAAATGAAGACCAGTTGTCTAGGGAGAGGGTCTTGTCTTCGACTCTGTATCCCAGGACCCTAAGACCTAGGAACAAAAGAGGTTCCGTTGAAAAAAAAAACAATCTAGTAGGGATAATTTTCATACTTTTCCCCCATTTTACAATTCCTAAAAACCCAAATTTGTGTACAATAGTAAAATATCACATACACTCATCCTTCATAACTCCACAAGCCAGCAAAACCTTATAGAATAACCCAAACTAGCGCACCATTCGAATCCATTATAGTACGATGGGAAGTAATTTACACCTGCATAGAATCTATAAAATATTAAATAGGTTTTTCTAGTTGCATTAAATGAATCCCGCAAACCAAATATATAGGAAAATTGTAAGCTAGAACATATACCTTCCTTTACTCACTAATCCTACTAGTAGTCTCGTTAGTCAGCACCTAGAGAAGTGAGTCGAAAAGCTTGGATGACAAACCTTGGTTATATCCAACTCTCTACCCCCATACATGATTACCGTGAGTATCCACTAAATGAAAAGGGAGGACATTAGTAGGTATATACATATACTCTTGATACTAAATGGGCATATATTCACATTTCATATAATGTTGTCACCAAACACATTTTCGCAATGGTGAAAGAGAAGAAAATAATTCTTGCCCATATCCTAGAAACCTTCCAAAATATCATAATGGAAACTTCAAGAACACTAGAGGGTGGGACATGTAATTCTTCCCCATATTTTGGATGACTCCTCAACATCCCATCCCAGTGCTGATACACCCCTCTATTCCGGTCTAGGGAAGTTATTGTTCATTATACACAATATCATACAAACAACCAGATCAAGAACATACACTCAATCCAATTGGAGATAATTGGTATGTTCTGATATCTACTCAAAAGAAGTAACGTACTCCTGCTCATCTTAACCACTTTTCTAATCATGTGGACCCAAATACGTGTAAGATATTACCTATGAAGAAGTCTCAACGAGCATAGTAGTAGAATCAAGTGTTGATCTATGTTATGTCAACTAATAATGATGGAGGTCTTCAATACATAAGTCAATTATTTGTTTCAACTCAATATACAACCCCCCATTATGAAGTTATGGGATTAGTAGTAGATCTTTTGAATATCCTCATCACACACTTCATCATGAAGGCTTGTTTCAATATAATTCATTTAATCCTAAGAACCTACCATTGTATGAGAGCCAAAAAATCTCTATGTGTCTAATAGACCATGCTGAAAGAGGACTTATCCCATACCTTTATCAATATAGAGGTCCTCCCCTTTATTTCATACATTGAGAAAGTTCACTCCGTAGTAGTGTTCAGATTTTCAATAAAAGTCCCCAAAAGACAATATAGTGATAAGAAAGCCCACTTGTTTTGTGTCACTTGAAATCATTAGTCCAATCATGTCAAATGGCAAATTACTAAAAGGTGAAATAATTTCTCATCCAGAAGGAATCCTAAGGTGATGTTCATTCTTTGAACATCCCTTGGGTCATTTTCCTTCTATTATAGTATAAAAAACACCAATCAATCTCGTTGCATGTGATAAAGCAATTAAAAAGCATCCAATTTTGTCTGACCAAGTTGAGAAACCACTAGAGAAATATTAAATGGATATGTTGAATATGAGAGAACAAATGGATAAGGGTGGAATAGTAGTAAGGTTCTAGTCATTGGAAAACATTCAATAAAAAATTCTAGATATGTTGGTGAAAGATTGTATTCATGATATCTACTTCAACATAGAGAAGAATCCATTTCATTTGAAAGACAAAATATTATAATATGATTAAAATCATAGTCAAGTCATGGTATAGAAGGGTTTCAGTTCAAAATTAACATGACATATTTCTAGGTTTCCTAACATCAAATGATCGAGATGTAATCGGGGGAATATCAATGTACATGCCTCAATGCATTAAAGTTGTTTTAATAGTTGATCAGGAAATCTGCATCTAGATTTCTTATCATATGATGGGGTACATATGGAGAATTTCAATTTACCATGCTCAAAAATTATTAAATCTTTTAAAAAATGGAATCATGAAATTTTATTTCCCCATGTCGGCATAAAAAATTTAATTCTATTCATGACTGAAGATATTCTCAGCAAGAACATGCCTCGATTAGGTTTTACAAAAGCGAAGCCCAAAGAGAGAAAGATGTTGATATGATTCTGCAACATTCATAGGAAAACATCAAGAAAGATTTTTTCATAGAGGATTCTAGAATTGATAATGAAAAAATTTCAGAAATAACATAACAGTCTAACAAAACATGTTATATAAGTGGGTGTCGGATAATGCACCCAGCCAATGTTCCGACCAAAATTTGTAAAATTAGAAAATTACCTGTGCTAATATCCACCATAGAAGTTTAGGAACCACCCTAGCCTGTAGGGATTTGGGATTTATATCCCAACCTTCGGAGACAGAAAATAGAGCCCAAAGGGTTGAAAAATATTAATCAGAAGAACCTTAGTGTGAAATAATAGGGTATTTTTCACATCCACAATCCCCTGAACGGATGTCAAATTTTCTCTTGGTAAGGGAAGAAACAACAAATTAATGCACTATTGAACAATCCAAGGATTTCATTCAAATTAATATCCTTCAAACAATTCTTGGGGAACCTAAAATTTGGGGAACCGAGTCTCATAGATGTTTAGGATGAAGGTGATTTCCCAAAGATATTTATTGAATTCCATCAATTCATTTTGCGTCAGTGAATGTCATTAATACCATAATTTAGGATCCTCTTATAAACTAGTCTAGTTAAGGGGTATTAGAGTGTTACGTTATTGTTCTTAATGTGGTACACACCAATGAAAATGAAGGAGTTGTGCATACCGGAAATCAGAGACATACCCAAAATATAAGTATTCACTCAAATAATCAACTTCCGCCCCATTGAAAAGTTCTTTTCGAGGGTAAAGTTACATGCCAAATCATTTATCTATTTTTCACTAGAGAAAGTCGGTCTCTTTCAATTAGAGAATGCTTTTCCCAGTAAGAGGATGAGATGAAGGAGTTTGAAATAAAAAATGAATAGTTACCCCAAAACAGCAATCCTTCTAGACAGGCTATAAAAGAAGATCCTCATCATGAAATTATAGTAGTATCTCCCCAGAAAAGAGGCTTTGTTGTAATATTGATGTGGATAATGAATCCCATGAATTGCATACAAAACTGTAACAAGGTCATGTAAATCCTTTTAGGCCTATCCCCATGGTATTTCGAGGAAAAATACCAATATAACCTCCACTGGTTGTCCGACTAGTTTCCACACTAGTTCTGGCTCAAACTACTGAACCTGTATAGGTCCCAACTCATCATGATACTCCTAAAATCATTATGAATACCATTGAGTCATTAATGACTCTATTGGAAGTTGCAGAAGGCTTGTGTTCAGTAAAAAAAAGAAGGCTTACCCCGAATGGGTAGATTTGATTCCTTCCCCACCAATTATGTTCAATACCAAATTTTCAATCATTAATGGTTTGGGATATCCGGTGCTCCTAATGACACATTTTGTTTCTCATTTTGATTTAAATATGGGGAACACAATACAATTAGAGGTATTAAAACTCAGTTGTTTTGAGAAGTCACTATAATGTCTTCTCTTGGTCTGGAATTCATGTTTTCAGTCTAGATCAATTGCTATATGGGAAGTCCTCTATCAAAAATTCATTTTACTATTCATCTAAACACCGTAGTAGAAAAAAGTCTTCAATCTTATGAACTGTAAAGAAGGTAAAATGAATGAGTTTCATATTTCATTACTTGGTTTAAAGTATTAACATAATCCTTGAATATAACACTCCTTAAGGAAAACATTCTTCCCAATATTTTAGAAAATCTCCATGATGAGTTACAGACACCATTAGTCCCTGTGAAATACACAAGAGTGTTTAGAGATCTTTCTTTGACAAGTCCAAAGGTAGAAAAATCCATAAATGTGAGTGTAACCAAATCAAAAGTAATCGCATCAGCTATGATAAGGAATATAGGAAAAGAATAGGTTAGTATAGTTACACATGAGCAAGCACCTATACAAGATTCTACATCAAATCCTTCATTATACCATAAGGATTCACCTCCTAAGCATCAATGGAAACAATAGACTCATCTATATTATCAAAAAGATCAATGCTTGAGACAATTTTAGAAGCATAAAAACAAGCTCTATTATTTTCACAATGATCATGTACCCAAATATGGAATCACAAATTTGAAAAACAACTTATTTCAGTTTTCATGTCCAAAGAAACCTAATAAATTAAGAGTTTAATACCTCCAAAACTACTTTCGCTTCCATAAAATTTTAGAACACCCCTTCAAAGAGTGTTTTTTAAAAATATATCTGGAAAATGATGGTGGAATCTATAAAAGTAGAACAAAAAAAATCCATCATTAAAGGAAGCATGTGTTACTATTAGTGATCTATATGAAGAAGGTGATAGGAAAAATGTCAAATTCAGGAATTTTTAGAAGTCTAATGATTGGATGGATTGGAAAAAGAATAATCAAACTCATGAAATTATATGAATTTTGTTCAAATAATTGGTTGTTCCTCATATCATTGACACCAAAAAAATACATATTCATAAAAATATTATCCCTAAAAAGTTCAATCTTCAAGAAGAAACATGGTCCAAGGACAAAGAGAAAACATAAGAATATAAACTCGTGATGAGGCCTATTTTGTCCTTGACATTGGATGAATTCATTCCATCAGTATCAAAATAATGTGGAACACCCATCCAAATTCCATAATAATTATCAAAATGTTAGGCGGAATCTTCGTTAGATGAGGTTTTTATCTTCTGCTCAGTTATGATTACCGAGTAAATGGACCCCTATACAAATGATGATTCTGACTATGAGCCTAAATTCCCTATACATTATTTGGAAACAAGAGTAAGAATTCATCAAGGTTGAGGAAACATGGGAAGATGTGGGTATGATATATGCCACTATTTAAATTACACCCCTATTTGAACCATTTATTTAGTAGAAACTCATGGGATAGTACTCTTGTGGGATCATGAAGTACAAGGTAATTCTCCCCCACATGATGGGGTTGACTCCGACATGATTATAAAGGAAGACTTACTGAAGGCTATATGACCACTTTCTCAGTAGGTGAGAAGACATAGTTTGACTAATCCACCAAGGGAAGAAGTATTTCCATCATCTTCCTTGAAACATGGTCAATCTACATCAAGAGGAACAACATCCATTGCACTTGGAAAACCACATCTCCATGCTGAAAAACACAGACCTTTGGACCAAAAGTATGATGTTTTAAAGAAACTGGCCCATGTAACAGCCATGTTATCAATCTGGGATGCTCTGAATCAGTTGAAGGATCTTCGAGAAACACTTATTAAGTCTTTTTGAAGTCCTCAAGTGTTTGAAACTGAAGTTTCTACTACTTAGGTATACCATGTAGAGAATGATCCTACAGAGTTTCATGTAGTTATATCTTTCATCGACCAAGTTTAGGATGATGTTGTACATGGAAACAACTATCCCTTGTATTGTTTTATAAAGGTTAATGATATATACATATCATGATACTTCATTGATAATTGATTAGGAGTCAATCTAATTCCCATCGGTACACTTCATCAGATGAGTCTCATTGAATCTGAATTATCTCCCTCCAGTCCAATGTTGAATGTTTTTGACATGAATGACAGAGAAACTCTAGTTAAGATTACACATTGAACTCATTTTGGAGATCTTGTATCTAATTCAAATATCATGTCTATTTGGTAGGTCACAATTTTCAACATTCTACTCATAAGGTCATGGCTACATCATCATGTAGCCATTCAATTTCCATACCACAAATATCTCATGTATTTCTTCAATGATAAATTTAGGAAATTTCTTAGTGATATGACCAAATTCATAACATGTTAGTCTCTACATGTTGAGGAAGTGTTCTATCACACAAAGGGAACACGGTTCATGGAAAAAGATATTACCACAATCAATGCTCTGAATTGTCTAGAAAAGACCCCACCTAATCCATTTAAGCATCTTAGTGGAGATTACATGCTATATATCAATCAAATTGAAAAGGTACAACCAAATAAAATAATTTTTTAATGTGACTTCTATAATGTCAGTTTTTGAATTTGATATTGAGAGTATAGGAGATATTATCGATTTACCAAATACTGATGGAAGCTTAAATGGAGATGTCTTCATTCCATCCACTGAACATATTCGATTCTTTTCATCATCATCCAAGTTATAAGAAGTTTTTTCATTAATGGAGAAATATATGGAAACAGTTATATCAACCCATCAATTTGTCATCAATGCCATAAAAAGACCCTTCATCATCTGTAGGGTCAAAAATGGTTTCCTCTTCAGTAGGTTTTGTAAATACCAACTCATAACATAGCTTTCAATGTATTGCTTGATCAACTACCCTTCACGTAGAGAGAGAAGATGTGACATATGGGGATGAGGAAGCAGATGAATACCTTTGGGATGACCCTCCAGTATTTGATGAAGGCATATCCTCTACTTTGGATGAGCTTATGGAAATAAATTTGGGTATTTTGGAAGATCCACTCCGACACTATTCAGTGAGTCCATGACTTTTAAAGGGAAAGAATTGTATACGTCATTTTCCAAGAGACACTAAGATATTTTTTCTTAGATATATATAGAAATTCAAGGCCTGAAACCCAAAATAGCCACCCAAAATTGTGGTTTTCTAGACGAGTATTGTGGATTTAAGCAGGTAGCATGAACAACACACCCATCTAGTGCCTCTATAATTGTGGTTGAAGTCGAAAAGATTTTCCAAGTAAAATTTATCATGGGTTGAAATAAAGAAATTGGTTATCCAGTATTGTCTCGGGGAAAAATAATAATGGGTAAATTAGAGTTTTCATTGTTCTCAATGATCTCAACTGGCATTGATCAAATGATGACTTTCCTATTCCAATCATAGAACTTTTGATTGGTTCCACAACTAGCTATGAAGATATCTCCTCCATTGATGGATACTCTTCGTATAAAAAATATGAATGGCCCCAGAAAATGAGGAATCTAAATATTTTAAAACCCACAACGCAAATTTTTATAATGGGTAATACCCATTGTTTTGAAGAATGCAGGTGAAACAAATCAATGTGCAATATACAAAATTTTCAAACCATTCTGGGGTAAATCCATTGACTGCTATATGGATGGTCTAGTGGTTAAGTCCAAAAAACATTTTGACCACTTGTATGATTCTAAGACCTTTTCAACATGCTTTTAGAACATAATTAAACAACGAATTCGTTAAAATGTTCTTTTTGGGGAATATCGGAAAATTTTATTAGATTTTTTGTATTCCATTGTGACATAAAAGCTGATCTTGAGAAGACTAAGGATATCCTTGGCATGTCACCTCTTCAAAACATGAATTAATTGAGAGGAAATCTAGAAACATGGCATATATCTAGATCATCATAGCGAATTTGGAATGTATGTGTCTTACCGTCACCAAATTTATGAAGAAGGGGTCACATATCAATGGATTAATGACTCCCAAGAAGCATTTGATAACCTCAAGAAATACCTCTAGATCCCACTGATATTAATGCCACCAGTAGAAGGAAAGATGCATAATATTTGTGTGACATCCTTTAACTGGTCATTGGTAAATTTTCTTACATTGAAGTATGATGTTGGGAATGATAATATCAATTACTGTCTCTGTCAAACTATGCTTGACGCAGAGACTCGGTTTTCAAAAATTGAGAGAATCTGCCTATAATTAATCTTTGTAGTTTAGAAATTGAGACAGTATTTTTCACATAATGAGGTCCACTTGGAATCTCACAAGAACCTATTCAAATTTATATATAGTATTCTTATTCTTAAAGGAAATATGGAATGGTGGGCGGTTATTATGCAACTATTTGATATATAGATTGTTCCTTAGAATGTAGTAAAAGGCCATTCTTTAGCATACTTCCTTAAAATGCACCCACATACGGAAGAGACATCATTGAATACTGAATTTCCATATAAATAAATAATACACATTTAAGAATGTCCACAACAATGGTAAATGTATTTTGATGGGGCTTCTATAAGTCCAATGAGGAAAAGAATGGTAGAAAATAAATTCAAAAAATGTTGGTTATAAATTATTCTTATCTCCCCAAATAAGGAAGTGCATCTATATTCCTTTATGTTATCAACATGCTATACCAATAATGAAGCATAATATCATGATCTCATTGTAGTCAGGAAATTATGACTCAATTTACCTTTGGATTACTGAGAAGTTAATGGTGATTCAGAATTGGTAATCAAAAGAATAAATGTGTATTAAACCATTAGAAAATAACCACTAATTATCCCATGTGATTATGTATGAGGGTTACCAGTAGAATATCTCTTGGATCCAACATTGTCTTATGTCTTGTGGTCCCAAAATTCCAAAGCTAATGTAATGTAAAATGTATCCACATCCTTGAATGATCCAAATCGGGATGAAATAATCATTAAAAATAAAAAACATTAAGTGGTTTTACTTTTTAACAAATAAAAACATCGAAAATCAATGAAATAAATCCCATTTTTCATCCAATTGGTCATACTACATGATTGATGAAACCCATCATAAAATACCTCCAAAAATGAATAATTCCACTAGATAGAACTAAAATAGAATACTTCTAGAGATGACCAATTAATTTAACACTTTATGATGGACCAGATAACCAGAAAATCCATTATAGAGAAGGCTTCGATGGAGTTCTTCTCATATGAATTGATGGGGAGGAAACTATGGTTCTCATAAATGAATTACTTGTCAGAGCCTTTGGTTCTCACCAGTCTGGGCATAGGATTTTCTATCAATTCTGAAGGATTGGATGATTTTGGCCTATGATGGTGCAGGATATTGAAGATTTCACTATGAACTGTCTTCCCTTCAAGATGACTTCCATCTTCATTCATCATCCCCTAATGTTTAGACATACAACTAAGTAATATTTTCCATTTTTCTACATGGGGAATGGATGTAGTAGGACCCTATACTATAACTATAGCTAAGAATCTCAAGTATATTCTTACTTATAATTATTTCTTCTATAAATGTAATCAGAAAATTACTCTCATAGAAGTCGGGGCCAAAATAATTATCATCTTTGTCAAATCTAATATCATTAACAGATTTGGTGTCCCTCATAAAATATTGACTGAAAAAGATAGGAATTTATTTTATACTATGCTAAGTAATATATATAAAGATCAAAATATAAAATCTAACCATTTTCCTCACTACCATGTAGTGTCCAATGGACAGATAGAGGCTTCCAATAAGACCCTATCATATATACTCCAATATATGGTGGATAAAGATAAAAATTATTTTTATGATAAAATCGGGACTATCTGACTAATAATCATACTACAACATGGTCAACCATGTATTCATTGGTGTATGAGACATATGTTGTTCTGCCTATTTAAATTGAATTTCCTTAACTTAGAGTTTCCATTTGTGACCAGTTATCTATAGAAAAATAGTCTCAAAAGAGATTTTATAATATATAATTATTAGAATAAAATAGATCACAAAACATGAATCAATTTGAAGTCTACCAGAATATAATATCATGATATTTTGACAAAATTGTTCTCCACTAATAATATTATAAATGATAAATGGTGTTATTCCTTAGGACTTCAATGATACCAGGAATGAAGATTCCAAAAATTGATCCAATGTGGGAAGTACCATATTCTATATATAAGGTCCACTATAATGGAACTTATTCCATAATCTCAATGGATGGAAAAATTAATAAAAATCCATCCAATGGATGATTTTTTAAGGAGTACACTGTATAATCACACAGACATATGTCCTATTTGAAAAACATTAAACTACACAAAAACCATATGAATCCATGTTGTATGAACATAAAATGCGTAGCATCTTTGTACATACCACTTGATGTTAAACTGTGCGAAATCATTTTTACTCACCACATGACATTATGAAATACTGTTAAGTTCTCCTTTTTTGAATTTAATAAATCCCCCATGATACCAAAAATTGGAATTTTGTGTGGTCCTTTGAAATATGAGTAGCTTCTATGTGCATACATTACTCACATCTTTGTCACTCCTTAGTGGACTTGAGGAACATTATTTCTTAGGTTTGAAATAGATCTACACAGGGACCCCTTTTTAATAATTATGTGTGGCTTTATTCGTGTTTCAATGAGACACATAGTGATGCCAAGATCTCTAATTTTGGGTCCAACCACAACCATAAATAAATTTATTTCCCCTTTATTGTATATGAACCAAACATATACAATGAACTTTTCCAAAATAAATGTTTTGATTCTCATACTATCATGTGTCTTGAGATTAATTATTAATCTGGTATGTATCAAAACATCCCATCCATCATATCAAAATCAAATGGTGTGGGGAAAAATCATTTGATGAAGTATACATGTCTTGATTCTTATTCCGATATGATACATAGAGATGAGCAGATAACCAATCATGAGAATAGACACAAAAAAACAAAAACCCCCTCACCCATGTGTGATTGAATTAAAACTTCATAGGGAGCACCTTCAATAACTATGTGTGGCTTGATTCTTGACTCAGTATGGTATATTGTGACACCCAGATCTCCAAACCTCTGCCTAGCCAGAGTTTTGGAAGAGAAAACCGCCTTATTTTTTCCCATGCATGAGTCATATTTTCACAGGGACTCTTTCATGATTTTTATGTTGATTCTCATTTTAATGTGATACATGGTGATGCCTAGAATTCTAGCATTGGGCCAAATGGTCATCCTGTAAATTCCAAAAATACCTATTACCCACATCAAATCTTGATGATATGGTGAAAAATTTCAAGAACTACGTGTGTCTTGATTGTTGACCCTAGGAATATACAGAGTGACGTTTGATCCCTACATCCTGGATCTTACACCATTCTATCATTTCACTCTTAACATTCCCTTTCGTTACATTTGTGTTGAAAAATATTCATTTACCACTACTTGTCTCTCACATCGAGAACACCTCACATTTTATTAGGAATTGGGTAAATAACTTCTATGCATAAATAAGGTATATAAATTCATATTTGGGGTTATCAATGGTCCCCAATTTAAGACCTTAAAAGAAATAACATATTTCCTCATCACATTACGATAAACTGCATGATATGTTAAAAAAACTACGTGTTATTCAATTATATTTTTCATGAGATATTTAGTCATTTCACATAAGTTTTCATTATTTCTTACCACGTCATGTAAAACTATATAGACTTATATTAACTATATGTGCCTTTATTCTCATTCTATTGAGATGCACAGTGACACATGAATCTCATATCTCGGGCCCAACAGAAATTATAAAAAATTCCCAACTCCTTGGGTATGGACCAGACATGCTTGGGAAGCCCTCTCTAGAATAAAAAATGTCTTGAGCTCATATATATGAGATACGTAGTCCTGACCAATCATTAAATCATGGACTAAGTTGCAAAATGATGCAAAAGAGAATCATTTCCATTATGTATGAATTAGATCTAAAAAAGAGGATTCAATAAAAGTTCCCACCTTACATGAGAACTTGTTTCGTAAAAAACTATGCATTGTTCAATTCTTTCTTGGACAACAGACATAGTGACACTTGGGATCTATTCCCCATTTTTGCAGCAAAATTTTATTGCTCTTCACATCGAGACACCTAATGTACATTTCATACGAAATTAAACTACACAACATTGTGTCCCTACTACATGAATTTAAAATGAATAGTACATGCATGTGTTTGGATTCTCATCCTATTGAGATAAATAGTAAAAAAAATTGCTTAGTTATTTTTCCTAGCCATGAGATAAAAGAAAAGTCCCCTTCTCCAACATATAATTTAAAATCTCTATAGGAGCCCCTATTTTGAGCCCATTCATTAAATAAACTATCATGGAAAAATGATATGCCCCATTTTTATACATATGATTCAGATCTATGTAAGGGATTCTAAATTCTTGTCTAACATCAATGAAAACTCCACTTTTATTCATAGGGTAATGCCCTTTTGGCATGAGATACTACTAATCTTGTAATTATTTTAGATCATAAAAATATTTCTTCGGTTTCTAGGATAGAATGTTTGATACATGAGAGTTAGTTATATTGACTATGTAGTATGTGCCCATAGGTGGCCTTACATAAGTTTCCCATATATCAAGCCTATCAAACAAAAGATGCCACTATTTGGCTATGCAGCATGTGCCTCATTTGGCCCTGTATAATACATCCCCCAAATGTGTTGTTCAAATAGAGGTATGTTTCTTCTTGGGAGAAGCCTCTTCATTCCCCTTTAATCCTTGACGATTTTATTTAAGAAACCATATTTTAATGTAGTCATCCTTTGAAAACTTTTCTTATATCCTTTCTCTAGACCTAAAACTCTTCAAGACTATGGTTGACCTATCAACCCTTCACTTGTTCAATGAATATTGAAATTACCATGGATCATTTGATTACATATAATTCAATAATTCTATAATATTATGGTCCTAGTCATATGAACTAAAATAAAAGACACCAATATTCCTAAAATTGGATCAGATCTTCATCTAAATTCTATTTGTCAGTTTCTTTGGAAACCAGGATTAGAAATACTCTTTCTATGTTTAAGTGATTTTCTCAATAAAAAAACTCTTTTATTAAGAAGATGTGAATCTCTATAATAATTATTTGACTTTTTGAAATTTAATGTATGATATCTAAGATCTCTTTTTCCTGAAAATGTATTATGTTCCCCAATGTGGCCTTTCATTAGACTCCAAAATAACAGGCCTGTCATCCAAAATATTCTAGTGTATGGCTATGCATCACATGCCATAGTTAGACCTGAACAATATATCCCCCATAATGGGTTCATCAAATAGATGTAACTATGTTCTTGGAAAATATATAATCTAATGAATTTATCCATTTTCCATTTTCATTCTCCAGATCTGTAAATTCCCAAATCACTGTTTAAAATTCATCCTTTCCATACCGGAACATGGTAGTATGTTTCCAAAAATATTTCCATGGAATATGAGATTCATAAACCTTCAGTCAAAGATAATTCCTTTAAATTCAATCCCACTAATGTACTTGATACATGACATGAAACTGTAATGACCCCTAATGTACATTCTTCATGGCTTGAATCTATAGAGCATATTATCAACAATTCTATAATTTCGTTACTACATGACTTAGAACAACATAGAATAATTTCCTTGATAGATGACATTAAACTACATAGAAAAATATCATAAATCCCCAATATGAAAAATTTACATTCCTTCAAATATCAAAATAGTGTAGAAGTGGTTTCTCATTCATAAGCCTATGTAAACATTGATAGACCTTTTATTCTCAAATAAAATTCCCTTAAAAATCCACCGACTATGGTCATGAGACATCCATGTTTTAAACCTCTTTCATCAAAAGTAACAGAATGTCAAAATTCTTGAGAGCCCCTTCGCATGTCCCCCTATTTTCCTTGAATAAAATATTCCAACAAAACGCATCTGTCAGCATAAGGATTCCACTATTTGGATTTGCAACACATGCCCTAGCGGGCCCTATATAATGGGATTGTCAAATAATAGTAACATGGTTGTTATAGGATGCATCAAAATTTCTCACACACCATTTTTTATATTTGGTAACTATATAGATCATGAATCCAGATTCCTTTTAGAATTATCTAATGAATGTTGGGACCATCGTTAGCCCTCATGCCTTGTTTGGGATCTAATTTCAGAAAAATCATGGGAAAATCTCACCAACCATATAAATTAGAATTATTATTTCATTATGCATGAATAAATGATAAAAGTCGAGTCTCAGCTCACTAGACCTATACTTTACATGGTATGATAAATATCGATAAATTAAAGGATAAATGAAATAAATCTTGTTAGGTTGAAAAACAAAACAAAAATACAACTTATGATAAATCCAAATATCACTTAATAATTATTCTCTATATTATTCTTAGGAGTGAATTTGGGTATTAATGCAAAAGATACAGTGTTTGTAGAGTTGTACATATGACCCTACTAAAAGTCAAGATGTTCTCACAATTCCACTTGTCTTTGGTAAATATTAAGGAAACCCCATCCTTTTCATTGTAATTATGATAATATTACCTCAAGATTCCATGTTATGAAAACAATCTATAATATTTCAATTATAGAATTAAATCATGGATTTAGGCATATATATTATTGGAGACAAATTTATTCTCACTTATATGGAAAATTTGGTGGAAAATACATATAATGGTGTCTCTATATCATATATTTCAAAAACCATTAGTATGACTCTTTATTTGATAAATAGATTCTTGGGCCCTATTAACATTATGATTAAGATCAATCATTTGAGAAACTTCAGCCTCCTCGGCCTAACTAAACATGTCTTTGGAAGTTGAAATAGTAGTTATCCCTTCTAATTAGGATTCTCCCAATGATGGGTTCATTTTGTCAATCCTATTTTAAAATACATCAATCCTTTTCTTAATATGCACCATTTCCACCATTGTATCCTTAATTTTTTGATCAAATATTGTCAAATATTTTCTATGGTTAACCTATAACTTTGAAACTTCAGATAAAAAACCCTCAATGTTGGTGAGTGGTTTGGAATTTACAATATACCACTGTAGTTTTTTTTTTGATGATTCGGCTAGTCAAGGATCTCTTTCACCACATTGTAAACTGGGTAATATTCGAATCCCCAAAATCTAATTAACCTAAATAATGATGGAACTATCCAAAATGTGAGGGTATATCATCCAATGGTTTCTCAAATATTATATCCACAATGGTTCACTATGTATTTTGACGCATTATACTAATTGTAAACTATTTATCTATGTATGAATCAGATTTACTACCATGAGGTGGAAAAAATTATGGAATTAGATCACTCAAAGATATGGGTTGGATCTTCTCCTTTCGGAGAAGGTGATGATTCATCTTCCATTGTTGGTTCATCCAACAAAGGATCCTCACCTTCAGACCTAATCGCTGAAACTTATATCCCTACATGGTGAGTTAGAATGATTGTTATCCATAAAATCATATCAAGAACAAACAATGATAATTATGTTTAATAAAAATTACACAGTAATAAGTTTGTGGCTCGATTAAACTTCTTCCTAGTATTCTCACCTTCAGTAGTTTGAATATTTACTTCTTGTGTACATGAAATCTCCCGATCATTCCAAGTCACTATAACTATATGCTCTTGAGCATCTCCCAACTATGGATTTTTAGTTGGTATTTCATCAATGTCCGCAAAATTATGATAGAGTGGGATACCTTGTTCAAGATGTTTATTCACAACTATATCAATATAAAATGCATCTGAAATTTAGCTTTGATATGAAATATCAGTGAAAAGATAAATTATGTATGGAAAATTCGTGAATAATAACTTACACCATTTCTATTCCACAATGAAATTCCCAAACTCTTTGATGGAACGTAAAATATCAAGAATTTGATTATTAGAATTCATAATTTCAGGGTATAAAACAGTGTATTTTATAGAATCATCACCATTTATGGCACTTAAAAAACACTGATCAATGACAAAATTGGCTCCGCTGATATTTTCTTCCATCATATCTTCAACTAGTGTAATCTGATCAGGCATTTCGGAGTTAGGATTGACACTAGTACCTACATCAAATTGCCCAAGAACCCCACTCATTCTTTTTGTGCAAAAATAATACGAATGTTGATTGTTAAATGATCTTTCAGCACATGAAATACATATGAAATATGATAATGAAAATAATATTTGAAACAAAATGTGATCCCCAGAAAAAATGCATCTGATTTTACCATGACCCACTTCTCTCTCAATAGAAAAAAATATGTCCCATGACACATCATCTGTTAAGGTAACAAATTATTCTGAAATATTTTTTAATCTTATAGTTTCCTTCTCAATCCTTGAAGAATTTTTTTAATCCCATAAGAGAAAAAGATATGAAGATCCTATGAAAATATAAATGTGGTCTCCAAGGCATATCAAGAAAGTCATATTACTAGAGGAAATTGAAAATACTCACTTTTATGACATACACTTCAGATCAATATCAATGGTTTCATGTGTTTCTTTTCATAAGATAGTGGATAGATTTTACTACTCCTCTCGTGAGTAGAGACCTAAGGTAACGAATGAGGATTTTATGTCACCATTACCTCCATCATGGTTTTATGTCCTAGAGAATGTCTTAGAGACTGGGGGTAGTCATCCAATGCGACAATGGGGGTTCTTGTAGGTCCTTATTTTGCTGACATGAGAACCTTTCATAATGTTCAATCTCTGAATTCATGACAAAAAATCAAATATCATCGAGATTAAGCAAATTTGATGATGAAGTTGAATTGAAAAAAAAGAAAAGGGAAATACATTCTCAGAATTATAATAAATGTCCCATTCTTCATCAGGGTGAAAAATTACCCCTTTAAGCATCCCTTGATGTATCATTTCAGATACATGTTTTGAGGCTGGGACATGGTCATCAGTTGAATATATAAAGGTCTCGAGCTCTGTGATATGCTCATGTACTTCAGTCAGGTTACTCTCTGGATGAAAATTAGAAGGATATAATATCACCCACTTCCGGTATTCGAAGTCCATATCAGAGAAACACCCATGAATCTGAAATTTCACAAGCCATGCATTCCATGTACGGGAATCCGAAATGCAGAACATAATTCGGATTTGATATATTTGGATGTAGAGAAAACTAATCACCATCAAATTGGATGGCCTCTTCAACCCTCCTTTATTATTTAAAAGAATCGGCATATTTCAGGGTAAAACCATTCTGATGATGTAGACTATATTTCCTCAATGCTATAGGAGTTGTCTCCATAGCCATGGTCATCTTGGTGGATTTTCGTTGAGAAAAATTTGAAGTTTCATAAACTTTTGAAGCCTATGCATCATATTTCGCTTTAGACCATTTAACATGAATGTTTTGAAAAATAGTTTTCAGGGACTCTATACAATGTATTACTTTTGTTAAATCCCATTGAGGGGATGAATAATAAAAAACATCATCATATCAAGCCTCTAATCCAAATGATGAATCTGATGGAGGTAGTGTAATTTGCATTTGGGATACGTCTAAATACATCATAATCTATTATTATTAGGCTAAAATTGTTTTCCTCTCATGCCTAACGTATTTAGGAGGAATAATTATTGATTATTTAAGACATGTGTGGTGGAGAGAAAACCTATAAGGAATATTAGACTCACAAATTATTTCTCTATCAATCTTGGTTGATTGTATTTTATCCCAGAATTCCATCATATTATCCCTCAACTAGAAATATTATCACTTACTATCATTGAAAAATTCTCTATTTTGTGGGTTAAAAAAAGGAAAGAAGATAACTTATACTGATGCATTTAGTTCCATCAACACTTCACAAGGCTTCCAGATCAAAGTTTGAATCCTTGAATTTTTTTGGAAAAATTGATAAATCGACCATCAGGGACTCTAACTGAATTCAAATCTATATTTGACCAAACATTTATATCAATTCGGCCCCACAATACTTTAAATGGTCTGTAAAATCTAAATGTTCCCTTCCTATTGTAAAAATGAAATATGGAGTGCTATATTCTTGCTAATATAGGGGTATTCAATCTTCTATATTTCCTCTACCAACTTGGATACAATAAAAAAGATCCACGGTCATACACTACCACCAGACTCATGGAATGGAAGCAAACAAATTCTTTGAAATATGGAAAGGATTCAAGCTAAGTGTACATTTGCATCAATCTTGGGAATAACCTTGTAACCCCAGTGCATGTTATAACCCCACTCAATTGTAGGTTGGTACATTCTTGAAGCACCCAAATTATCCACTATTGGGAAATGAGTTGGACATCATCAAGTTGAACCCTTCTCTTTTATTGGTTCTAAAAAGATTCCATCCACACCCTTGCATGAAAATCAACCCTAGTGAGAGAATATTTCTTTTCTTTCATTAATTTATTTGATATTTTCATTTTTTCATGATCCAATGGTGTAATTCTCATAGAATCACCCCATGTTGTTGTTGGTGGAATGAATTCACCGTATATATCCCCCTGAACGGGATCCCCATATAGTTGGTTGATATCTTATAAACTGATTCCAACATCATTGCGAGTCATGTGTAAAGTTTTTGTATGCGGACTCCATCGACATAATGATTCAGGAATGAAGTCATTGTTGTAAAAATTTGATTTTCCTGTCTAGATGGATTCATAATGGTGAACATGCATCAGTTCATTCCTAATTGTTTAACAAGTTCGGTGTAACCAAACCAGCCACATCCATTAAGGTTTGACTCCTCATCCAGAACGAAGGTACCAGTCTTCCTTCCAACCATTAGATTGATTTTTTTAGGAATGAATGGTTTAATCATTGAAATATGGCATTGGCCCTACAACATGATCCTTCATATCAAGAGTACTGAGATAATGATGTGGGATGCATCCAATAGGTATTTTTCCATCATGAACATTAAAAACATTCGCATGAATATTCATACAATGAATGTTGAGGTGTTGAAAAAACCAATTCTTGGGAAAATAATTCTAATAATCTGGAATGAGGGAATCATGAAAACACCCATGCCGGTATAGAGGCAAGTGGTGGATTTGTGGATATTCATGTTTTTATGAAATCAATCTTATTAGAAACTCTGGAAGGGTACCCTCAACTATGTCATAATATTCTGGTCCAACAGTTTTCATCATTTTAGTTTGAAAAACTGTAGCTTCGTCAGTTGAATTCATCAAGAGATCCATTTAATGTAAGATAATTAGAAAATTTTCCTCATTAAATTATAATATGGACTTAAGAGAGATAAAAATTTATCTTAAATGAATTCATGAATTTAGAAAAGAGAAATTTCTGTATCTTCTTTGATGAGGTAACCCACATAGGTCCATTGACAAGGTAACCAACATAGGTTTTCCAACAAAATCAGGTAATGATCCTTCGATGAATTATATCTGTTTAGATCCATCACTCAAATAGTTATACCTCGATAAATTTTCAAGGGACCTATGCAAGAGCACACCGCATTAAATCTGGATGAATAAGATATGAAATGAGAACATAAATCCGAGAATGATGGTGAATAAAATGATCAATGAGCTAGTGTATTTATTTGAACCACTGGCCTACGTTGTCGACCAACAAAATCGGCCTATGAACCATATCTATGAAGAACACATCCATGATCTAATGTTATTTCTTAATAATTTCCCCTAACAATGTTGCCTCAAGACTAGACCCTATTACTAGTTATATCCAATCCAAATGGTGGGGGGGGGGGTTGTTGACAATAAGTATTTTTAATTAACGGAAGGAAAAATAATTATGAAGAAGCACAGTTGAACACCTACTCATCAAGAGGCCAGTACATGTCCTGCTCATTTAGCCCAAAATTCATCCCCCTACATAGAGGACCTGCACTATAGAATTATGTCGTACAACTACACGGAAATATACATTTTATCACCCTACATATAATATCTTCACTGAATTCATATACATACAAACTCTATTTGACATGGTCTCTTCCATTCCAAAAAATACAACCCTTGGTCTCCCAATTCAAATGACTAGAAAACATTGGAAAAATATCCAATGCTCCAATTTCATAGATCCTTTGCCTAGGTACCCAAAATATTCTCATGTAGCTCAATAAGGAACATAATAAAAGGTAATTATTTAGGGTAATAAAAATCAAGGTCCCATCAAAGTGTTAAATACAAAACATCTAATTAAGGAACCTCCTTCCTTAGGAGAATTTTTCTACATAATGTACATTCCTTAAGCAAAGACCTCCATGGGATATTTCGATGGACATCAAGGGACACCAAGGGTGATTATATTAAAACATCACCCAAAATTTTTAGTCCCCATAGTTCATTTCCAAAGGCATTTCAAGCATTCATAGGTTTATCCTTCTTAGGTTAAACATTTGTTAGTTCTTCCTATGACATGTGTGGTACAGCTACATGGAACAGCTATGTGGTATACCGGTGTAGACCACCTAAGTGATCAATCCTTAAAGGACTATTTTGAGACACCTATGGAAGGGCCTCTCCATCCTGGGATTCCTTTTCTAAAGGGGACCATGTTGAAACCTTCAAAAAGACCTTTTGATTTATCTTAATTTAAAGAAAGGGACATCATCGTGTTTGCTATTTGAGTTTGTATATCTATTGTATGGGGTTTCCCATACACATTGTACCATAGATTAGAGATTATAGATGTGTATATGGACATGGATATACATGGTAACATAGACCCTTACACTAAAGACATTGTTGGGGATTTCCCAATCTCTGATTCCAGGGATAGGACTCTATCATCCCCTCCTCATCTTTGAGACCCAAAACCTCTAGTCCCCAATAGGAAGAGTGAGGATCACAATTGATTTTTCCTTCCAGAGTGAATGATATCGTACTTATAATATGGGGACAATTTTAGGGCATCCATCCTAGTGTAATCCCATATCCTATTGAGCTGGACCTAGTTACATTCACTTTCATTTCACATTGAATAGCTCAATGCTCTGTGCCCTTATACACTATCACCCTGCGTTATTTTTCCATAGGCCTAAACACTTCCATTAGTAGAGGAGAAAGTGTGTGCATTGTTGAATCTTTTAAATCCTACTGTTTATCACACTGATAATGGATGACATGGGATTAGTGATTTTTGATGATCACAACACCCACAAAAACAACCTCATATATTAAATTATGTGAACTCTGATTCCCATCATAATTGGGATACATAAGAAGCCTTCACATAGGGCCTGAGCACAATGGTCATCATCATTTGGAGTCCAATACTAATTCCCTTTGTTTGGGAATCCATCTTTGGAATAATCCTTGAATTAATCCGCCTGGAATATCCATGAGTTAAGACATCTCTTATGGACACTATAACTTAAGCATCCTATTTAAGAATAAACCCTAACCTATTTCTCCCAATGGGATATACTCCATGTGAGACTACTATGTGATCTTTGATTCCAATCTGAGTCGAAAACATAGGGTGCCTCACTATGGTTCAAAACCCACACTCCAAAACATCCCAATTAATTATGGGAAACATTCCCAATATGGTCTAATTCAATTTGGAAACTCATATCCATTCTCGGTTCATTGGGATACTTAGGAATAAGTTCCACACCAAACGTAGACTAGGAACCATCCTCCTAGATATCCTTACCATGATATTGAAATTTATAGTTTGGTCCTTATCACATGACCATCAAAGGCATGATTTTTCCCATTGAGTGGAATCAAACTATGAGGGTTCTGATTCCTTTCATGGGGATACTCATGTAGCCCACCTATTGATGCAATCCAAACATAAACAAAACTTTTGTATCCCTAGGAGAAGATAAATTCAAGAGAAACCCAATCAGTGGCTAAACACCATTATTATTGTAATAACACATAAATATTCTCCAATAGTGTATGAGAGGATACCATTGATAGAGAACCTAAAATACATACAAATATCTCCATTAACTAAGAACCACTAATATATATAGATGATTATAATTTCAATACATGCTAATAATTGATTAAAAATTACAAGTGAAACCTAAATTATGCTAGGTAAATTAATAAGGATCCATGAACAGATCTTATTATACAAGAGAGTCCCAAAGTAGGAAATAATTACCCCTAAAAGGGTGCGATGAGTCTGAACTCTCATCTGCCTAACCCATGTCAGTTTCTAAGGATTATAGGTCAAGAAACCTATTAAACACCTACCTTTGGAAATTATGTCCATTTCAAAATAGAACCTTTGGGTGTTTTTGGTTCCATAGATTAATCTGATTGAAATCACCCAGAAGTAGTGATTTCTATATAGAACACACATTCATAGGGAAAATGTGGTTTTGTAGAAAAGTTTCCACCATATTAGACAAGTATGTTTTTTATATGATCAATATTCTTAATTATCATTTTTTATAAATTTTTATTAGTTGATATATATTAAAATCTAGGCCATAGAAAAAATTTAACAATGATCACATGTCAATACATAAGACAAATATAATCATCTATGTGAAAGTAGAGGTAATTATTTTTTAAATTAGATTTTATTTTATTTTTTGTAATGTATATAAATATATATATATTTGTTTTTATTATGAAGATAATGTTTTATAAACTATATTAGCATTTTTAACAAGGAATATTTTAATGTTGTTATTTTGTTTTATGACTGATTTATGAGATAATAACAACTGGGGTAATGACTTATTACGATGAGGTTAGTCATATTAGTTATTTTATATTTTATATTATATTATTTTTTTAATCTTATATCATTATATATCATTTATGTAGTTCAATGATGATGATTCGTACATGCAAGAATAAATTAACCATCTTTGATCATTGTTTGCAAACTATTTGTTTTTCTTGATTAGGATTTAGGGTATATATATTCTTATGTTTATGATTACTACTACAATTTCCTAATAAAATAGGTTCAAAAAACAAATTCATATGTTTTAATAGGAAAATGATGATAATGATATAAAATGAATACTTCAACAATAACGTATAATGATATTTTTTGTAAATTTGTGGTATTTGTTATTTAATTCCACATTATAATAAAAATGTTTTGATAATGTTTTGATTTACTAGATCTATGTACGTATGTTTTTTTTATATTTCTTTTCATTAATACATGATTATTTATCATTGAGTATAGTTTTCCTATTATGTGTATTCTGATTATTATGGGTTGGTAATATTGAAATATTTCAATTTTTCAACTGTCAATGTTGTCTTTTGTTTTTATAAACTGACACCCAAAACCCAAACAAATGTAGTTTTTTGTTTCATTTTCATCTTTGATTTTCATTAAAACTGACCCAAAATACCCAAATAATATTCAAATGTCTATCATGTAATTAACTATCTCAGAAAAAATGAAAGATTTTGGTTTTTGTGTCAGTTTTTCAAAAATAGAATCCAAAAACCTTATTTTTTATATCACCTTTATAAGAGTCAGTTAAAAAACGACATCAAAATTAAAAAATCCTACATTAAATCATGTTTTTTCACTAGAGCATCTACCGAATGAATTATAAATTTCGTACTTTTTTAGTAATGAAGATATAATTATACTTTTTCTCATAGAAGAAATGGAGTTCAGAGTTTCCCAGTTGAGTCATATACAAATGGACAAAAGTTTTGAGAAGAATATAAACCATAAGAATGTAAACATCCAATGATAAACAAATATGTGAATATGAATTTGGTGAATTGTTTAAAAGTATGTGTAAATTGATAAAAGTGTAGAATATATGGACAATCATCATACACTAAATGATATAAATTACATTGTTTTTCTTTTCAATTTTATAAAATATATTATTTCATTAAATTTTATAAATAATATCATGTTATACCCTAATCTACCAGAGGTAGATTTATATGATTAAAATAATTGAGAAATTTTTTAATCATCATTGACATATAGGGATTCCCTTATTTTGTTTTCTATTTAAAATCTCTCTATAAATGTGGGGATTATTTCAATGATGGAATTTGAAAGAATAATTGGGACTGATTGGTTGCCAAATTATAATGCCATGATCAAATGTAGAAGTATGAATTATTCAGAATTATTGAAGGTAAAAACTCTGATCATCTTCAACTGTGATATTTTCTAGATCAACTCCTTCAAATAACATCCTCATATTTTTTTTATGTAATTAGATGGTGAAAATGTCTAATATGGTAAATGTTTAATGATAGGAGATGTGATCATTGTTTGGGGATACATTGATGTATTTTCTGAAGAGGTTTGACGATCTCCAAGAGAATGATTGGTATATTTATCAATATAAATCACACCTAGATAAAATCCAATATAGAATGGGATTCAATGAGTTAAAGGAATTAAAGAAGCCTCTTCAGGTTCTTATGGGGAATGTTTATTTTTACCAACTGTGTATCCTTGGGGAGAACAAGTACTCTTTTTAATGAATAAGGATGGATAAATGTGTATATGAATTGATTATAAAGAACATAATGGGATCCCATTGAGAAATAAATATCCTCACTCAAGGATTGATGATTTTTTTCCTATAGCTTTATGGGTTGAAATTATTTTACAATATTTATCTTATTTCTTGGTATCATTAATTAATGTATGATAAATATGATATCCAAAATTCTTTATTTAAAAAAATATATGGGCATTACAAGTTGGTTTTTATACCCTTTGGATTGACTAATTCTATTTCGATATTTATGGATTTTATAGACTGTTTCATTAAGTACTATATTGATAATTTTATGGTGGTCTTTATTGATTATATTAAAATATGTTCTGAAATAATAGAGGTTAATGGAAACATATAAGGGTCATATTAATAAATCCAAGGAAGGAAAAGTTGTTCATTTAATTAAAAAAATTGAGTTATGTCTAAAAAAATGAATTATTTGGACAAATCATTACCATTGAAGGAATCTCAAGGGGCCAAGGGCATAAAGAGGCCATAGAGTCACAGAAAGCTCTAACAACAATTACTAATACCCAATGTTTCCTTTTCATAGTAGGATACTATAAAAATTTTAGAAAAAAAATTCACATATTCAAAATCTAGTGAAAACATTATCTTGAAAAAATTTATGCTTATGAGGAAAAATTACAGTGTTGATATTTTTTATAAACTAATGTAGAGGTTTCATAGTGCACATATACTAACATTACACTCCAATAGGGAAGGATTTTTCATTTATTATGATTAATCCTTAAAAGGTATAATATATATACTCATGCTAAATGAATAAGTGATCTATTTTGCACGATGATAGTTAATGATTCATGAATATAATTATCCTTCGCATGATCTTAATTTAATTGTAGTTAATGTTTCATTAATGATATGAAGTCACTATCTTTATGGAACAAAAAAGAAAAAATATGCACAAAACACCACTATTTGAAGTATATATTGACATATAATGAGGAAAAAATGTATCAATGAAGTTGGTTAAAGATAACCAAGGAATTAAATTTACATATTCACTATCATCCTGGAAAGGTGAATAATGTAGATGAGGATATTAGTAGAAAATAAATGGATACTCTATCCATAATGATGATTTAATAAGAGAAAATATTCATGGATATAAAAAGGATGGATCTAAAAATCCCACATTCTAGGAATAGATCCATCCTAGACAAAATTATTTCCCAACCATCGATCCAATAGAGCTTCAATGAGGCATAAATAGAAGATCTCATGCTTCAGAAGAAGGTGAATGAAGTAAAGGTCACGTGGCTTCATGATTTCCATATTGATGATGATGGAGTCCTATGATTTTGGTCTTTATGTTTCCTCCCATAAGCACCCAAGACAATGAAAAATGTATAACAAAAATCTGATAGGTTATCTTTATCCATCCATCCTATAAGTACCTATATGTACACTGATATTCAAAAAAGTCACAAGGGACATACAAAAGAGGAAGATCACTTTGTATACATTAAAATTAATGGTATTTTTGTATTTTAATGTAATTTGACAGAAGTAACTGTGGATTACACAACCATTACCAACACTAACATGGAAATGGGGGAACATCACTATATAATTCCTCACTATTTTATGAAGACATATAATGAAGGAAATTCATTATGGGTAGTGGTAGATCAACTCACCATGATATCCCAATTGATTGATATTAAGAAATCTATATCCCTTGAACAACATACTAAGAGATATTTAAAATAAGTGTTGATTCTATAAGAGAAACCACAATAAATAATTTTTATCGGGATCCAAGGTTATCTTCTCAATTAAAGAGGAGTATTTTACATTATTTGTATACTTAATTACATTTTAGAGTCCCCAATCACCCCAAACTAATGGGAATTATAAATAGACCATTTAGAAACTCAATGGAATTGTGTAATCCTTATAAAGGAATTTAATGGTGGATTGAATCAACATCTCTCTTTATTTGAGTTCACATACTACAATAACATCAAACTAAGTATTTAAATGGATCCATATGAATCTCATTATGGAATTTTATGTAGAATAATTAATTATTGGGATTATCTTTTTTTACTGGAAGCTACTTGGACCTGATCCTATGAAAGAGATAATACAAAATTTATAATCCTTCTAATAACCCATAAAAGCTACTCAGTGTTAGTAGAAGAGTTATTCTAATAACCATCCCTGAAAATGTAATTTTCTTTTAGAGGAAATGTTTCCAATATAATATCACCATATAAGAGATTCATGAGGTATTTAAAGAAATGAAAACATAACCATTGTTATATTTTCCCCTTTGAGATACCTGACCGTATATGACCAGTATCCTATCAGCATGATCAATCAACAAATATGGATTATGTTCATGTTGTGTTCCATGTATCATTCCTGAGGATGTACATAGTAGATCCTATAAATGTAATGAATCTAAAGGTTTCACTATAGGATAATGAAACATTTTATGAGGAGATACTTGAAAAGATATTGGATTGTAGAGACAATGATATACGCAAAAAGTAATCTCACATTGTCAAAATTCTAATAAAGAAGCATAAATATGAAGAGGTGATGTGGGAAATAGAGGAAATATTGAATCAGATTTATCTTCATATATTCCCCACTAAGAATATGTGATTAACATTTGTTGGAAAATTAATTTAATGGGGGAAGAATGTAATAAACCAAAAAAAATTCATTAATTGATAGATCTCTTTCCATCAATAAAGACTTATTATGTTTTGTAATATAAGCACCTAATTTTTTTTTACAATTTCATATAAATATATTCATCATGAATTGATATGGAATAATACAATGTGAAATAGTAAAGTGTTATAAACTTGGACGAATAATGTATTCAGTAAAAAAATAAAGGTTTTAGTTCCCCTGAAAATATATCCTCTTACACAACGATCATAAAAAAAGAGAAACATTAGTAAAATGATTGTCATTATCAAATTATTTGTATTAAAATTTATGATACAATTAGTGTGTGATAAGGAAAAAAAGATGTTTCATTTATAGGGCAATATAGTCATTTTTCATTAAGATTGTTAGATAATTTTTTAATTTTAATTATGACCATAAGTCAATAATAAATTTGGTCATTATTTTTTTTGGATACATTGATACAATTAAGTTACCATAATGATTATATTATACTATAATCTAAATGTTTTTATATTTAGATAAAAAAAATTCATATTTAAAATATTTCTTGTACAAAATGTCTATGTTTTAAATAAATTTTATTTTCATGAAGTTATCTTATAAATCAATTTTTAAAATGAAAATATAAATTTTTGTTTTTATGTTATATTTATATTAGTCATACAATTTAAAATATCATAAAAGTTTTTAATATTCATCTAATAATTAATTTATTTACAAGTTAAAATTATAATATTTAGATTATTGTTTGAGAATATATTACATTTTCAGACATGGGTTATCCAAATTATCATTGGGCTATTTTTTAAAATTTTCTAACAATGTTTAATTTTTGGTGAAGAAGTAAAATTTTCAAAATTACATGCTCTACAGTTATATGAAATCATTATAGATAAAACATAATTAAAAATTAAATAAAATTTCATTTTATTATTATTGAAATTCATTTATAAGTATTATTTTTTATTTATAAATTTATACTATACTTTTTGAACAAAAAATTAGAAATATGAAATTAAATTTATTTTTGATATGTGTTAATTAATTGGATGATTTGGAAGGTAAATTTATGTTTAGGAAGGACAAAAAAATCCAAAAAAACTCTCCCACTCATTAATTATATGGAAAATTGGATTGAATTAAATTTAACCTAAAGTGGTTAGCTTATATGATAAAATAACAAATATTTAATATTTTAAATCCCACCCATCCTAATTTATAAATACCACCAATTCCCCTTTACTATTAAAATAAATTTATAATCCATTGTGTCATGGTCATTGTAACCATCTAATATTTTCTCAAGGGTTCACTCATGTTCTAAACATTCCATCATCATTTTTAAGGATGAAAATCCTCAATGTCAGGGAATTATCCTCTTCTCCCATTTCTTTCATGTTCCTCATTTTCATATGTCTTCATAATGTAGAAGGTTCTTTATTTTAACGAAATTTTATTTTTATAATTAGATCCTGAATATTGTTTTACTATATGATATCCCCATTCTTTCTCACTATTCCTTTTCAATATTCCATGTTTTATTCCCTTATACTGCCAAAATCATTTCATATAAATTTACCTTTTCATGAAACATTATAACATTTCCTATTCCCAAACATTTACCTTACACCTGGAAATTAACCTAGATGTCAAAATAATAGTTTGATTTGGGTATTCTCTTTTATAAATACAAAATTTCCCTTCCATGGTTTAAAATGATGTAATGTATTAGTTTGAAAGAACATCTTTACTCAATGATTTCATCTTAAACCCATTTTTTATTCTCTGGAGGTCATTTATGAAATACTTTATAATGATTTTTGTGGATGAAATGCAATAGAAAAATAATGGTTCACCTAAATAGATATCAAATTCCTTGGGTACTGATATAATCTCTATAGATGTCATGTACCATGATACCTTGGTGAAGAACCATGGTAATTTTTATTGATTAATCCTTTGTGATAAAACATTTCTAGTTTGATTATGAATGTCTCATTTTTATGTTTTATCAAAATTTATAAGCTATGATTATTGTTATTTATATTATGATAGGCATCATTTTTAAATGATCATTCCTTACTGATATTCATATTCTCACATGTTAGGTATCTTTTATGTTAATTCCCTTAATATGATATATTCTTACCCCATACATTGATATATTTCCTATGATATGAGATGTAGAAAACCTAACTTGGGATGAACATATGAAAAATTCTTTCATGTGGATTAGAATAATTTTTATGTTTTCTATGCTTTCTATGTATTATGTTTATAGTTCAAAGACACTGAACCTCAATAGGTCATCTGTATTAGTAAATGTTGTACCATATAATTTCTTTTTTATGGAATAAAAATGAGGGTCCCTATAATTATTCACCAAAAAATATAATTAATATTTTATTTACTAAATCATGGAAATAATTATTTATTAATATCAAACTGAGATATTTATAATTTATAATAACCTATGATTATATATTTATGATAAACAAATCCTAAATAATTGTGATACCAAAACAAGATTAAAATATTTATTCAAACATGTTACTTTCATGTAGAGTTTAACATAGAATCGTAATATAGAGAGTGTGTGAACCTGTAAAAAACATTTTTCTGTATAATTATAATTTTTAAAACTACTAGGTTAGTATCATTCCAAAGTAAACCATAGTGAAAAATGAATATGTTTTAAAGAAGAAAACCAGAAATGAATTCTCACTATAAATTTTAATCCCATTATCACCATATCTCTAATTAATCTAGTTTCACACTGGATCCATCAACCTATGTTCAATGTAACTATTTCTATTTGAAATCTGTAATTTATCCTTCACATAGAAAACTATTTCTATGGATTTATATATGTTATTTCTTTCCCAAAAAAGGTCATAGAGAATATTTTTTTTAAACAATAGAATTTAGAAATACTTTCTTGAATTATTAAGTAATGAAATATCACCCATGATGCTCCCAACTTATCCTAGTTCATATAGGTCATATTCCATCATAGATTTCATTAATTCATAATACTAAACATAAATTATATCTATTAATAATTATATTAATGGGTATGTATCAACACACATCATTTTATTAAAGAACATAAAATGAAATATATGAATATAGATTCTTTATTGGAGGGTTGGAATCTCATATTCTCTTATATCGGAAATTGAAAAGGGTGCACACCATGGGATTTTTCATCAATGTTCAATGATTACCCACCCCTAATAGAATATATCGTTTGATTCTAAACAAATGGGATCATTTGGATACAGAACATAAATTCATGAACAATTATATGGACCATCTTGTTTATCAACATATTAAGGTGAAACTCTGAAATTTTCAATATAATAATTATACACAGGAAATTATCATATACGATGTCATATAGAATAAAAATAATAATTTCATAATATTTCTAATGATATTAGAGAAAATTGATACACGCAACAATGAGGTATAAAGATGTTGGTTATAAGAAAAATTATAATATAAATTCACTTTAGAATCAATGAATGATCTATGATTTTCACTGTCTCTACTTTTTTTAGGTTGAATTGAATATGATTTTCTAGGTGCAGTAAATATATTCCAAAAAGGTGGAGAACTAAAAGTACACACAAATTTTTTTTTATGTTTTGTGAGTTTTAGTTATAATTTTCAAAATCCGTTGCAATTTTTTAAACACCACGAAAATAAGTGAATTTAGGATTTAACATAACATGGTGGTTATATTTTGGAAATTATTATTGAGTTCTATCATTTTTTTCTACATTGTTTAAGCCCAAATAGACATAGATATGGTTAGTTAATAATATTTTTATATGAAGAAAGTGATTTAAACATTCACAAAAATTAATATAAATTGTTTCTAAATAAAAATAAAGGATAATTAATGGAGATAAACAAATGTGAGAATATGTTTTTCTTTAAATTATAAGGGTAAATATGGGGGGTGCTTTTTCATTTAAATACATTACCTATTATTCATGGAATCATTATAAGCATGGGAAGGCCAAATATAGACCATTTCATTTATTTTCTAGTAGGGATGGAGAAAATAAATTAAAAGTAGATATGAAGTTGATATTAATAAAAAATACACACAGGATATATAATTTCCCATTCCATTTACTCTTATATTTGTTATCAATGTGATTATTCAAGGTATGTTAATGTTTTTTTTGATAATGTTTGTTGGAATTAGAATAAAAAAAATAAAATAAGATCCTCCAAAATATTTGGGTGAAAAATAATGGAGTTGGATTCTTAGTGGGAACCAATTTACATGAAATGACTATTGAGACGATCCTCAGGTAAAATAAAATTATAACATTTGAAAATGTCATCAAAAAAATTTCAATATATTGTTGGAAATAATATTTGTAAGTATTATAGAATCCATTATTGAGATATATTGTATAAAAAATTCTTATAATATAAACATGAATATATTGGATGAATGTTTTAGAGACATTTTATGAATATGTAATTTAATCACATGTGGATCCCAGAATAATCTATGTTGAGTATTTAATTATTACTCAAAAACTGTGGAAAAAAAGATAAAAGAGTTTGAAATTATTTCAATATTTCCATAATACTTTTATATTTCTATAATATTATTTCAAGTGTCTTTTAATCAATTTGAATAAATATGGAATTTTGAGTTTGATACCAAACATTATTTTTGTTTGGAAATACAAATATAAGTTAATATGAGTTATATTAAATTTATTCTATTTAGTATATGAATGAAGTTTTATCAAAATAAAAATTATTATCTAAATAAGCCTGATTTTTTGTAATAAGTTGGGTTTGTTTCTTGTAGCTAAGATAATTAAATTAAAGGGGCATTTTTTTGGTAAATGTCATATAGTTATATATAAAACTGAATCTATTTTAAAATAAACATCATCCAGAGATATAAAAGAGCCATTACTGACTACACGCTGAAAGTTATCAAATTCATGATAATGTAAGGGTAATTAATTTGTAAATAAGGATGATTGGGTTTTTTTGAAAGTATAATTTTTTTGAAAAAATGAGAGTTCTATAAATTGGGAATTTAATTTTTCTAGAATAATACATTGTAATTTAAAAATAAAATTGGATGATTCAAATTTCATTCATTCACATTAAAAATCCTAAATATTTTTTGACACATAGTATAATCATGAGTTTAAGAAGATTTAATGATATGGAAGATGACAATATCACTATTATTTATAATTTCAATGTAAAATAAGAACAGATATAATTAAATATTTGGGTTCTAAATATGAAACTAATTTATATGATAATAAATTTCTTGATTCAATTATCTATATGTAAAAATTTTAATTGTGATTAAAGAGGAAGAAATGGGATAGTTCGTCATTATTTGAGAAAAAATAGATTATAGTAGAGATGTTACTGTAGAAAATTAATTTAAATATAAATAATAAATTTATAGATTTATTAAATATGGATATGATGAAAATTAGAAGATTAAGATTTTCATATAGATTGTATTTAAATACAAAAAGGATTATATTTATTAGTGACATGGAGGATGAAGAGATGAGATACTCTTTGATGTTTTCATACTAAATGTAGAATCTATAATGTTTTCCTAGAATATCTCACTCTATAAGTTGGTGACCCATAACACAAGTGATTATAATCTATATTTTTATAAAAAAATTTATGAATGATCTTATGATTAATTTTATGTAATATTTTGAGAATAAAACTCATAAAAAAACACTAGTTTATGTATATCTTCTATTCAGTAATAAAATTAGAATAAAAATTTATAGAAAAAAATAATTTTTTTTGGAAATAATCTTGAAAAGTTTTACATATGTTATCATCGTCACCAAACCACATGATTCCCATAATAAAAGACATGGAGATTAGGGAGAAGAAAATTGGGATGTCTTCGATGCATGTAATACGTTTTTTCTGGATGATATCTTTGAAAAATTTACATTTTTAGAGATATGAAAGTGACCACACATATTTGATGTGCCTCTGGTATCATGATATCAATATAAGAAAAATAAAATTAGAAAGGTAGAAGTTTACACTTTTGGTGTCATGCATAACTTAGAGGCGTGACATGAGAGAGTATATCTCTTATAAATTATGTTCAAGAAATTATCAATACTTTATTGATACTGAAAAATTATAGGTTTCGAATAAGAGTATAAGTGGAATTTAACCAGTCCTATTTGTTCAATATAAAAATGGAAGAAATATGTGGGTCAGTTTATTAAAAAATAATAGAAAACAATTGTTGTTTATCGATACTATATGTTCCGACCGATTCATTTAATCACACACAGTTGAGAGACATGAAGAAGAGAAGAAGTTGAGATAAAGAAAAACATTGAACATGCAATAGTATGGAATATTTTTTGGATGTTAATGACATTGATATTGAGTTGATAGTTTCGAGAATGATGCTTATTAATAAGAACTTGGAGGGATAAGAATAACATAGGGATATTTCTCATGTTGTATTCTTATTGACCATTAGGAATTTTAAAACACTCTTTGTTGAATTAGTTGAACGTATACATTGAATATTGTCACATGTTTATTGGTTTAATGATATAATTCAATAGGTTTGAAGAGTTGATATATAAACTAGTGCCACATCAATATAAAAAACACATGAAAGTGTCATTTATTCAGTTGTGCGATATTGTGAATGTTCACCTATAAAATACGATGAGATAGGTTTTTAGATGTTTTATAGTCAACCCATAGTAGTTTGATAACAATACTTATAATGGTTTATCTATGACTCAGAAATACTATGTTTAACATGGAGGAAGATTACAAGGTGTGGAGAAAACATTTCAAAATAAGAATTCCATACATTACTACTATCCTGCATTGTGTATAAGTTAATTCCTCGTTAAAAAATGGGCCATCTATGTTAACTGGAAACTAATTTTAAATGTATAAATACTTTAAAAAGATAAATGAAGAAATTATAATTTTTTTATAAGTTAACGACACCATATTCAAACTCCCTCATAGGTTTTTATACATTTTTACACTAATACTAACACTCTAGTAAAACCTAGTGACATAACTATCTCTCCACTTTACCAACCTGGATACCATATAATTATTCTCACATGACATGAACCTCCAATTAAACTCAAATAGACCCCCCTATGAAACATTGATATTGCATTAAACTACGTATATAGTGTAAAAATATTCCTAAATATCATAGAAATAAAAATATATTATTCACTAGATGTATTATTATTGAAAACTTTAGTTATTTATGAATATCCTTAAAAACCTCATAGTGAAATACCTCCATGTTACATCAAATTTTTTTCATAAAAATAAACATATTAAAATAAATATTTTATATTTGATAATTCACTCCACATTTTATTATCACCTCCCAGGGTGCCTCCCACACCATGACTACTTATCATATTCAATGCTTCCATAAATCAGCTCTACCACTCACATTGCACTAACCCATTCTAGGTATGATCCTCCACTATAAGTATAGTCTATACATCCATATGTTTATACCAATAATTCCTTTTTTCCAGCTTTTATGGTGGTTATATCCTTAGGCTAAGAAAAGTTCTAAATTTTAGACAACATATCTCCTTTAAGAAAATTTTTCCTTTTTCTATGAATTCCTATTTTATTAAATTTCATAAAAGTTATAATTTATCTACATCACATAAATAATAAAATAATATCAATCTAAAGGTGAGAATAATAATTAATTAAATTCTCAGAATATTGAAATAAGAAATTAAATTTAGGAATTATAACTAGATAATCCTCCACACCAAAGCTATTTATTTTCCAAAAGCATAAATCAAGTACATAATAACAAATAAATCCCATACTACCAAGGTTTTGACATCATGATAAATAATATTAAATAACTATAAATTATCAAAATACCTTTTAGCATTACACAATAAATATTTTCAAATACATATTTTTGAAGAAAACTAATGAAATAAATAATATTTTTTCCCTTTTAAAATTTTTAAACTCTTATTAGCTTTTTTTTATATATTTTATGCTGTTATTCATATACATGATACTTTTTGTTCTACCTAACCTGAAAATTTGATCTCATATATCAAGGTACATTTGTTTAGAGCTATGCTCAATTCTTGAGTACATGCACCCTAACCATATTCTTGAAAATAATCTCACATCTCCCCCTACGAGGAAAATAATCACTATTAATCATGGGGTATTTTATTCAGGGATTAAATTGTTATTAAGATTTTTTATAGTTAGGTAACTTTGTTTAAATATTAAAAGGTCCAAAAATAGGTTAACCACTAAATAAAATACATGACACAAAATAGAAGGATGAAAAAAATACTAAAAAACAATATCACCCACCACTCATAAACTATGATCAAGGATAAAAAATTAAGAGTAACAAGAAGGATGAAGTACAACATTTTTTCAATAATAGTTTCACATTTAATCATTTTTTATAGTAAGGTTATTCTATTAATATTGATTACTAATTTTTAATTATTCATATATATAGAAGACAATAATGAACATTGAATGAAAATTCTTCATGCTTTCGTCACACCTAAGGATTAAACCCCAAATATCCACTTTTTCAATACACAATATCCCCTTCGCATCATGGAGAATTCATTCCCCCACTCTTAATAAAATGTAAATCCTGAAAAACACAATGATTATGGTAGGAATGTTAATGTATTATTCTATTGTAGATTCCATACCAAGTCCAATAATAGATTATATAGGCATAAAATAAAGAATAAATTTAATGGTAGGTCTCAAGGTTATAATGTCACCAAATTTAAAATTCCTATGTCATTTTAATGAAACATTCCATTTTTATGTCGTAGACAAGATATGAATAATTGTTTTAGTAGTTCAACATTTCCCATGTATCTGTTTAAAAAAATATTCTAATGAAGACTATGAAAAAATGAACTAAAAACCTCATGGAAAGGGGAAATATTAAAAAAATAAGACAATCACTCACGAGATTCCGGATAATTACAAATCATACAATATAAACCTTAATATAAAAATAATGAATACAATAATATGAATTTCAACTATTTAAATCACATAATCCCTAAAAACTTTTACTCATCAATGTAATACGTTTATACATATCATTAATCATTCATCCCATATTTTACTCATCCAATACCTTTAATAATTTTAAATAAAATATTCGTTGTCAAAAATCTTCAGAAACATTTACACACTAGATCAAAAATAAACCAAAACATATATGTATGGTATGAAAAATATCTTAAGCCTTATAAATCATTTGAAAGAAACCATTATGAAATTAAAGAGATAGATAATTAAAATGTATTCACCATTTTCTATAAATTGTTTCCCATTACCTCTTTTCATGATAATTATTATCTTGTGATTTTTTCACCGTAGACATAAAATCCCATATAACCCTATAAAAGTACAATAACCATTTAAATAAAACTATAAATTGTAATGGAAATAAAATAGAAAATCTAAAAAATATTCTAAAAATAAATAATATTTATGACAAAATAATTCCTTCAGATCCAAGAATGAAATTCAAAAAACATGGGTGGTCTATCACAATTTACATTGTATTAGGTATTTTAGTAAGACCTTAACTCTCTTCATTATGTACTAGAATTGTGGTAAGACGTTTCTTTGTAAAAATTCAATGATGTCTAGAATTTTTTTGCACATAATATAACATTTCCTAAAATTCCTAATAAGGAAAATATAGTGAAAATAGTCCTAAATAATAAAGATAGAACTCATTTTTTTAATCATTATAGCACTCATCTTTAACCACTTATTCTAGTTTATTTTATTCAACATTTCCAATGTGTTTCCTTGTTTCCTAGTCATCAAATCCAATTATTCCTTATATTCTTATAATAAGGATTTCCCCCTAAGTTATCATCTTGTTCAAAATCTATGTGTGTGTACCCTTAGGATTCCATTTGTGATGTGGACACACCATTAAAAGATTCCTTAAATTCATCCTCAATCTTATCATCTACCAAAGTTTTTTTTCATGTTTTTCATTGAAGTTGGATTATTCTTTGGGTACCTTCTTTGACTCATTAGATTAACCTTTGATTCACCTTAGTTTTTACATTTATATTTGAAATCATCATCTAGGCTATTGAAGAGTTATTCATCATCATTTGAGTATGGTTTTTTTCCATATTCTTATTTCTTTTGGACATTACCCTTGATTTTTTTATTTTCAATATAAAATCCAAAAAATATACGGATAACTCTATGTGATCAGTTAGAATGTATTTCATACCTACCATCTGTATAAAAAAACAATCGGTTTGTAATATTAAAATAAATGAATATCCAAAATAAAAAATTGAAAATTGAGAACTGTGGGAAACTACTTAAAATACTATATCAAAATAGAATCACCTACAAATACCCATGTCAATGGTTATGACAACAATAACATTATGAACCCATATGGAATTGTTATTTAATATGATTTAGTGATGTTTTAAAATTCTAAAACATGACATTAAAATTAATTAAACTACCAAAACATATTATATTATATATTATTATTAATATTGAATCTAAAAAGTCATGGAAAAGTTGTATGGGAAATTTTGACTCATAGGTTAGGGTAAATTATTTAGAAATAAAATATACATCTATCTTAGGTTAACTATAAATGATAATTGTGTTGAAAAATTATAAATCTAGGTTAATAAAGTATTGTAGAATAATATACATAGTTGATACACATGAATTTGGAACAATAATGTCTATGAAACTCCCTTAGTCTTCGTGATCTCTCTCCATTTCACCAATAGACATTTTTAATGGCTTAGTATAACAGTTAATTAATTAAATATGAAACAAAAAACCCATTTTTAAATATATTATTAATGTCACACAACGGTGATGGATAAAGTTACACAGTAGTTAATATACATACATAGAGTTCCCTCACTCAAATATACAATATAAATTATCTATGAATAAAGATTAAATTTGGAAAATTAATATAATTATAATACCAGACACGAATTATCGTTAAAAATAAATCTAATTCAATAAACCGAAATATCATTTCATTAATGAATATGAAAAAAATTATGCTCTTTTTTTATCAAAGAGTGGAACGGAATTAAAAAATAAAAATAAATATTTACCCTACAAGTTGCTGAAGCCAATGGTGTACACTCCAGAACATCATCCTCCACCAAAATTTGACAATCCCAAAAATAATAATCATTAATTTATATAAATAATTACCCTAATTTTTAACATTATATCTCAATTTAATATATAAATATCAAAATGGATCATTAATAATTTTATATGGAATCCTATTATATATATATATAGGTTTAAATATCATAATGGAATTGCTTCTCAATCATCCATAACATATCTCTAAAAATATCCCCGAGAGAGAATATACCCCATGCATTATCTCAAAATCACATAAATTTTCAATGTCATTACCATTCCTATAAAAATACAAACCAACATTTCCATTACAATTTTTCCTATAGTATCTAGATGAATGTATCATGTCATTATAATACTCTATAAATGACCCAAAACCTGCATGTACAACCCCATTTATACTCCATGTAACCCATGAAACAAACCGCTGATTTATTCATTATACAATATCATCATCTATATGTAGTCATCACTGCACTTTCTACACATGCTTTTAGTGTAATAAAATACAATAGATCACAACCTCTTTATCTATTTTAAACATTTGAAAAGAAACTCAGACACCTCATTTAAATGTTTCACTATAACATCCATAAATGGAATATACATTATCTGAATTTTATGTAATTATTTGTCATGTAACATTTTAGGAAGTTTGTCTTCATTACCACTTTGATTTAATATATATGTTCTAGGATCCTCCCATTCAATTTTAATAGGTTTCATACACACCAATGTCTTGTATCAACACCATTTTATGTTCCATTTTAGATTATGTGATGATAATGTTTTATTTTTTTGTTATGTGTGTGTTTTTAAGTCAATGTGCTCCAAGACTCAATTGGGTGATGGATTGTATATCCACCCATTACATGGAGATTGAAGCTGTTTATAATACCACAACATTAAAGTATGTATTTTCATCTAAATAGGTATTGTTAAATATCTTGTTCCATACATAATAATGAACTAAAATAAAACTACATATATTTTTTCATCATTAAATACGACGATAATGAATAGTCATTGAATTAGAGAGTATAAATCAATGTAACCAGATAACCAAATCTATAATATTAGCATCGAGAAGAAGAATTATACCTTATGAGTATCATTTTTATAATCATGTAATGGAGATTGAAACAATTGGGTTTTTTCCTGGCTAATCCCAAGTTGAACATTGATATGTTCAACATGAGAGAAATGACATGCCAGAGAAGTTCATGCTCATGGAAATACCTTCAACATGAAAGATAGGTGAACCACCGCTTGTGGCTACCAAAAATTCACATCATACATATATATCTTATTTCGAAGTCATTTTTATTATTTTTATTCTAAATTAGGATTATATAATCATGTAATTATTAATATAATAAATTTTATATGTTTTTATAAAGTGAAATTTTATACATTCGAAATTTTAATATAATATATCATCTTGTTAATTTTTTTTCTTTTAAAGGATATTAATATAATTTATTGATTAAATTAATGGAAATATTGTCTAAAAAATTACAATATACTATATATAAAACATGAGCTACAATTAATGATAATTTAATTAATCATGGATACATTTTTTAATTGAAAATCATTATTATATTATATACTATATATGTTTTATTTAAAATATAAATAAAAAATTTCAAAATTTTTTTTATCAAAAATTGAATTCATATTTATATTTAACATGTAAAAATTATACAAGGGTGTTTTATTGGATTTTTATAAAAATGGTCATTTTGGGTGAATATATAAAAATATTGATAATCCACATACCATCCCTTTTATGAAGTTTTATTGATATAATAATGACATGAAAGTCTGTGAAATTACTATTATCGACTGAATTAATTTTTAGTAAGAAATCTAATTAATTTAAAAATATGTGTTGAACATAGAAATCATTGATTGAGATTTTGGATATCCATGTAATTCTATTTTTCAAATAAACATGATTTTTTTCACTTTTAATAATAATGTTTTAACAATGCTACATTTAGTTTTAGTTATATTTGAAATTTAAATAATTCTCCATCAATAAAAATACCAATCCAATAAATTACATGGGAATTAACATTTTAAATGAATTTAGTATAAGATTATTATTCATAAAAATTTAAATTCCACAAATACAATTTCCATTAAACAACAAAAACTCAACTAAAATTTAATATTGAAACCGTATTTAAATTAAATAACAAAGACTGTTTAACCAAAGGGTTAAAGAAGTATATAAGGGATCAACAAATCAATAAAACTTGTCTAAATGTGATTATTTGAGTGGATTTCTCTATGGTCTAATGTTTTTAGACCAGTTGATTTCACAAAGGAATTCATAATTTTATGTTTAGTGGATGAGATTAATCTTAAATTGATACTTATAAAAAAATCCTACGTTTAGATAACATAAAAATTTTGTTATTGGATGTGGTTTAAGGACCACGAGTTGTCCCTGAGGTTTTATTTATTTTTAGGAACATTGGGCTCAGAATACTTCTCTTTCGAAAGAATTTGAATATGACACATGGTTAGTATATGTTGTGGGTCACTGTAAGAGGTGTCATATGGTTTGTTAAAATATGAAAGGTGGGGTGCATTTCCACGTAGAATTTCTAAAAAAACTGTAATGGTTGTCCTACAGGAAGCCGATGGATTTCCAAATGGTGCACCGAGCCTACATGGTTAGTGTCACATAACTAGTAACACTGTTCGATCGGTGGATAGTTAGCCCAAACATTATGGCCGAACTATGAAGGGTATGTCTCTTGGTATGTGTAGGAAGAACGGTTCTAACATTTTTAGCCAAACCACATTTCCATATTTTTCACCACATTAGATGGTGAAGATTAACATTTCTCCTTCCATTAAATGGGTTTTAACCCACATTCTTCTCACATTTTCGAAGGTGGATTCCTACATGGGAACCTCTCATATTCTTCTTCCTGTAGTGGTTTCTCCATTATTCTTTGTAAAATTAAAAATTTTCAGGTGTTTTGTAAGCCTATTAGTAAGCCTTAGACACCTCATCCATCAGGTAATCATTTATTTTTCTTTATTTGTTGCTATTTTTACAAATGGAATTTATCAATATTTTTTAGGCCTTTGATTTTTCTTCGAAGTTGTCTTATTTTAGGCCCAATATATTCATGATATAGGATTATTGGACCATATTTATCACAATTAATATGGTTTATATATTTTCCCTTTGAATTTGCATCATTTAGAAAATGCACCATTGTGTCCTACATTTGAGATTTATGTGCATTACCCTTATAATGTAAAATTAAATAAAATAAATCCCCTGACTAAGACCTTGGTGTTACTTTGACGCATTTACTTGTTTTGAGGTTGAGTACCTCGTCCTAATACACCTCTTATGGTGAGCTCAATTACATGTCTTTTGTATGAAACTTGTATAATGATTATACAACCCCTTGTGTTTATCCTTCAAATTCCATAATAAACTATAACAGACATTATTAATTGTTGTGTGATTGGAAATTATGATGAAAAAATGTAATATCAATAATTTAGTTATTTTTAATGTTTTTTTATACATTTCCCTACATTACAACAAAACCACCTCTGAGTTTTAATATCTTATCTAATAAAACTGGAAAATTATTTGAGAATACTTTGAATGATATGTGGAATGTTCATGTATATGACCTTTTCAACACAAGTTAATAAACCAAAGTACGTAAATTGGATTAAATAATGACTGATTGGAATTACCTCCTCTATTACCCATTCTCTGTACTAACAATTGAAAAATTAAAATTGTCCTTATATAGTAATAATTTGAATGAAATCTCGTATTTATTATAGGCATGACTTTGATTAGTTTTCATGGACTACCTTACTAATCATGGGTATGGAATCCCTTATTATTCATGGGCACAGTTTCCCTTATTAATCATTGGAAGAGAATCCCTTATTAATCATGGGCATGGAACCCCTTATTTTCAATGGTTATGGATTCCCTATTTATTCATGGTTATAGAATCCCTAATTGTCCCATGATTGATATGCATGGAATCCCTAATAATACATCTTACGTAGGCCTATGTTCCCATATAAATTATGATATTTAAGAATATATTCCAATATAAACCACGACACTACAGACTTCTGCATATTAAATATTATGATACTAGGGAATATTTTCACTAATTTAAAACATATTTCTAATAAATATACATGGATTCCTGAGTTATTCCTCAGGTCAAGACTAGTATTAAATATCCCCATATATGGATATATAAGGTATGCCATATATAGTTCATATATACACATAATATCATTATATAAATATATATCTAGTGACACAACATATTTGGTATTCTAGATAAGGTTGAACGAGGTACGGTTGTCCATGTGTCCTTTGAAAAACCAGATCCCAAGTTGATGATAATTATTTATTTCATTACAGTGTTTTTATTATTATATAATAACACATTATTTTATATTAATTGGTTGGATTTAACTAGAAACCATTTTTGTTCACCAACTGATTATATCTCACAACATATTCAGTTCACCAATTGTTTCACAAACAGACCCCATGGTTGTGGGTTCAAGATCTTGTGGCATGCTATTTGTTTTCACTTTTGTACTTATATCGATGGAGAAAAACATTTATACGGTTCATAGGATACTCACTAAGTTGGACATAAATGATTTTTCATCTCATTTGAAATATATTGAATTTTAAATATTCTTCTATGTTTTCTTTTCTATGTCTGTACATTTTAGCATGTTCATGTATGATAATTTATTCATATATTTTTGATATTCAGTTGTCAATTTTCTCTACATTTAATTACAATTTATTACATTATTTATTTTAATTCCTTCAGTTGTGAAAATCTGATCATGAGGGTATTGTCTCCCCACCACAACACCTATAAACCCACTATCATATTTGGTAAAATCTTGTGTACAAGGATGTGCGCTTGTGGTTATGTGAGTAATCAACTTGGGGCCCCATTTTAGTGGCTACCAGGTCAAGAAATCACAATGTTGTATCCAATGGTTTTTTCCTTTCGTCTTAATAATTTTGTATGGTATACATGAGACTATGAATGTTTCAAATAATTTTAAATAGAATATTTCTAAGTCTGAAAAACCCAAAAATGGTGGAATGATCATGTTTCCTATCAATATATTTTCTGTGAAATTTTTATTATAGTTGATTATTATTTCACCATGGGTGATGGTTCAAATTATTATTTTTACTGATCTACTATTTTATGTATTTTTACCCTTATCCTAGTATTTAAAGGTAGTGTTGTTACATGCATGAATTTAGGTACATAGAGATTCAAATGACATGAACTTCACACTAATGTATGTCTCATTTCTTGGATGCCAAATATTTGATTAATGGGTCTTGTTTTATTTATAAGGATGATTTAATGTAAACAATTAATCTATGATAGAATGATTTGTTAAATTAAAATGATTTTTTAACTTTTTTCATCAACCTAAACATTTATTTCTTATATATGTTGATGGGGACACCTTAATTTACTAAACATGACATGCTGGATACTTAGACCATTCTTTTAATGTGATGAAATAATTATGGCTGTGATTAAATGTGTCTCAATAATAATTTTTAATCTATATAGACCTTTATAACATGTTATGTTTAACATATATTATCAAACAATTATATATAAACCTTTATATTTTTTACTTTGAATGAATAACTAGGTTGTAGTTACGTGAATTAAAATTTAAACATTTGAAGGTAGATTAATTTATAATTTGGGAATAATAATTCATATATCTGAGAAATTATTATTATATATATATATGGTTAATTTTTTAAATAAATAAATTTTTCTTTATACTGGCTAGTACAACACTTATTTGGGAATGAATAACCTAGACACTAGATTCCTACAATCACAATAGAAGCAAGTAGGATATTTGGGGCATGTTTCTATTGACATAAACACGTTATGGTTTCTTGAATTTGTTAAAAATATTATTTTATTGGTTTTACTTAACTAAACCCAAAACAGTATGATGGTAATGTATTATGAAACAATTATTCTCTGTATTACATGATTCATAACCACATGGAGGTATACCCGTTCTATGTTGGATGGTTATTTAAAAATGATTTTGTTTATATTTCACATTATTCCTTAAAAGTTTATATCTTATGCTAAATTATTTACCCTTATTGAGAATCTACGCTCACCCCTTTCTTATGTTTCTTTTCCCAATATTCCAAGAAGTGTATTATGTTTGGTATACAATGTTATTCTAGGAGAATAATGGCATTTTACTAGGATTATTTAGGTTGTGTTTCATGTTTGAATTTGTAATATAACATTCATGTATGTAATCTATTTTACAAGACTACTAAACATATTGGTATTACGGGACTTGATTCCTTGTAATAATGATAATGTATTAAAATAATTCATCGGCTCGAGGCTTTTGGGGTCGGGGCGTTACAGTTGGAATCAGAGGAAGTATAGATATATTCTGGGAAAATAAATTTAGATAACCTCAAATTAGGAAACAATACCTTAAGATAGACATTGAGGACTAGTATAGAATAACATCCAAAAATTTTGGTAATATAGATATTATGTGGGTTTTACGAGAAATACATCCCAACTTTGATACTAAAAATGGAGGTTGTTCTGGAATAGATGTCAATATGAGTCAAAACATAGACAAGGAGTTTTGGGCTTGACCTTGGATATCATGGTACACAACAACAGGACTTACTGCTCAGCTGGTTTGACACTTCTAGGGGATATGATTAGGAAAATTCACATTTTCATTTCGAACCACTATGAAATATTTATGAGTAAAAATGTCATCAAATAAATTTTTTTATGCGAGTAGATGTGTGAAAATAGTCAACTAATGTTGAGAATTTTTCTATTTTTTGATTTATAAATTATGTTATAATTGATCCTTGTGTATGTCATCATTTAGAAATGGAACCTAGTAGAAGGAACGAGAAATACTGTATTATGCATGTCCTAATGAGTAAGAAGGATTATATCTTTGATTATGCTAAGACAACATTTCATTGAGAAATAGCATGCCACTTATTCTCATCATATAAGGAAAAAATCTTCTATTAATAAGATGAGTAATGAATTTACTTGTCCTATGTATTTGAAGGGAATCCATAGAAGAAGAGGATGGCAGAGAAAAATATCGATAAAGGGAAGAAGGGAAGTAAGGATTTTCCCATATGTGATCACTATGGAAAGAATCACACCGGGAACTACTTCAAGGGTATGGGAGTATGTTATGAGTGTGGAGAAAAAGGAAACCGTGTTCTTGATGGCATGTGTAAAAAATGGTTTCTAATGTACACTGATTCATCTGCAAGGAGTTGGGACACTACACAAATCAATGTCCAAATAATCATAACATGCCCCAAATGATGCTATTGGATAATATTTAAGTAATTATACTACCACATATGAAGAGGAATGACTAGTGTTCTTATGTATTTATTAATGATTTATGTAATTTTAGTGTTTTATCAATGATGTACTACTTATATGAACTATGGAAGTAAATGAGGATTTTACAGAAATACTATTTCATTGAGGATTTGAGATTATAGCATGTTTATCTTTTTGGAAAATACATTGTTAAAGGAAATATAAACTTTAATATAGTTCTGATATTGAGGTAGTGACTTTGGAATAAGATATGATTGATTTGGGCAAATTAAATTCGATATTCTTGACTACCTAGTAACAGATTAATGATTTGTATATTCCATCATTGATGGTGTTTACAATATTTTTGGATTTAAGGAGTATATCCAGTATTCTGTGTTTTAATGATGGAATAAGGATGTAAATACATATCCAAATAATGATCTAGGTTAAGTTAGGTATTTATCCCGATTTAATAAAATACATGATTATGGTATTCACATGTTGATCTTTAATAGGTTATGTTGACATTCTTTATCAATTTTTGGAATGTGTGTTTGGACCCAAGTATTTTGGATAAGTCTAATGGCTTGAATTGAGTAAGTTGAACACATATTTTTTTTGTATAATGTTAATGTTTGATTTTTTGGATACTTTGACCTCACATTTTGGGTTTCAGTAAACAATTATATATTTAAAGGAATACTTTTGGACCTTATGAATTATCAAATGATATTTAATTTTTTTTAAAATATTTTTTTTAACATTCATTTCCATGTATAAGGGATGAAGTCAAAATAGATCGAAGCATAACCATACGATATGATTATGATTATGATAGGTAATTAAATGAAGTATGTTTTCTTCAGTTCTTATATTGATATTAAATTAATCCCTCCTCTTCATAAAAATATGTATCTAAAAAAATGTGTTATCCTAATACCTTATGTTTTGATGAACCGATAATACATTAAATCATCATAGATTGATGTATTTGAGGCCATATAGATTACATTTATTATTCACAATTATTGATTGATTACCTCAATCACTCCCTATAAATATTTATAGTTTTCCTCCAATTATGTGTCTACAATTTCTAATAATGTTCTCATATTCAAAATCATAATTTGTAAGTGACATTTTCATTTCTATTTCCCTCATATTAAGACTAAATTTTTATAAACCTACCTCCGATGTGGGTTTTCCACAAATTTATTTTCTATTAATGTCTTTTTAATTTGAATGAACTAGATCAAATTTCTAGGACACAATTTATTGAAAGAGAAGATAATGTAACACCACTTGATTTCATTGTAATTTATCTCTTTAAAGTAATTCAATAGCCTGGGGCACACACAACTATGAATTTGAGCACATGAAAACATACCAAACTTGCCTGTCCAAAAGTGCTTACGAATAGTATTGAAAACATTTTAAATTGTATATACTCCATTTAATTTTAACATCCATATTATATGTTTCTTATACATATTAAAGAGACAAATTCAATTTTTCAGATAAAATATGTTTTAAAAAAATGCAGTTTTCCGCATTTTTATGGAGAAGCATTTTCAAATCGAATATTTGACATTTTTACATATTCAATTTGATGAACATAAATTCCTATTTATAATCTGGACATAAAAATTTAGTTTGGATAAATGTTTTGTATTTTCTGTTAACTTTTATATTTTGTTGAATATTGAAAAAATACTAAATTTTAATTGAAAACAAATTTTTTAATCCAAATAATTTCTATTATGAAATTATACATTTGAGATGTTTGAAAGTAATATTATTTTATATTTTTACAATTTAATAAAAAAATTCATTGGATGTAATTTTACTTTTTTATTAGATATAAACACACCTCAATCTTTTGGATGTTTTTATTTCCGAAAACATGCCATTTGGTTTTGACAACGAGAATTAAAATTAATTTAATTTATGTAACTTCAATGTTTTGAATTTTGAAATATTTATTCTTTATTTGGAATCGAGGTCCAAATTATGTAAATAGGTAACTTTTATTTTTAGACATTATGAATAGTAACTTCAGTAAATATTTTTTATATCATGGTTAAAGGGTAGATCTAGTAAATAAGGGTAAACAATAATATTATAATATTATTAAATTGCCCTAACACATTATCTAACCCTATTATCTGATACATGTATGACCATGGGAATCATTGGGTTAATTTTGGTACCCCATGAAGCCACTTTTAAATTAAAATGACACTATAACAATTAATTTAATGATAATGAATATATAACATAAACAGTTATATTTTTGTAAAAAAAATTATATAAAGTTATATAATAGATATATTAGACACTAAATATTATTTATAAATATAGAAGTATTATATATATTATGGAATTTTTTTTTATAAATTTTATACATTAAATAATTTTATTTATTTATTAAAGAATAAAGAGGTTGTATTTTCCTTATTAATGAATGAATCAAATTAATGATATTATAAATTTTAAAATAAAAGTAAATTGAAAATATTGATGCCATCCAAAAATTTTATAGGTTCATATTAAATGTTAGGGATGATGAAATGTATTTTTTCAACATAATCTAGTTTATATGACTTTTAAAAAAACCAAATACTAAATACTGTCAAAATTGGTATAAATCAATTTTTCAAACCAAAAACTATTTTATCAAATGATTTAATATTCCTAAATATATATGGTTTGTCCAATGGTATTAAATAAATTTATATAGGTCATTAATGAAAAACTATAGGTTCTCTTAGAAGTTCATAATATGTTTATTAACTATATAGATTAAGAATACAAGAAGAAAAGGTAAAAGATAAACAATTTAACTACGAGTTAAATCATATAGATAAGGTCAATATGGTGGACTAAACTTGTCTAAAACCTATTTTTTGTGTACATTAAGACCGATCCCCAAATTAGGCTCGAAATTAATTAATTTTGTTCCATTTGAAACTGTTAACGGATTTATAATAAAATAATATTTCATGCTCTTCCTAAATTTCCCCTCACCTTTCTTATAGAAGGGTACTTGCCCTTCTCTCAAATTTATAAATCACAAGCCATTTGGCTCGGCCAAAATCTGCTCAAATATCTTCCTATATACCCTCAATTCAATTTATATTCCTTACAGTTATCATAAATCCAACATAAGAGGCCTTTTGATCAAATAAAAAGGAAGAACCCGAATAAGAGGTGGTTACTTTATCACCAAATTCAACGTTATTTTCTTTTTCCACTTCCTATTTCTTGGTGGTTTCCATAGAAAAATCATAACTACAATAACTTCTACATAATAAGATGTTATTATTGATATGGTACAACCATATTCATTATTCTATTTATCCTATCAATGAAAATGTCCCCATACATGCATACGTATGGCCTACTGTCTCCACGGTGTGGTGTGGGTAGTTATTCAATGGTTCATTGTTTGGATGGGTATAATAATGGGTATAATTGATGTACGTAATAAATATATAATGTTAATGATATTTTATATATAATATACCATCCAATTACATACGATTTCTCCATCAATATTATGATATCGTCGCTCGTGTATACGTATGGCTTACCGTCTCCACGACGCGATGAGATTCATTTCCATGTTTACCATTCAATGATGATTATAAAAATATGTATTATTAGAAATTATTTAATATATGACATAATAATTATACTTGAAATATATAAATATATATATATATATATATCTCATTCACCTACTTCCATTCAATACGATATGAAAATAGAAATAGTGATTATGCGTATATACGACCTTATGCCTCCATAAATGATGTATTCAATTTCATATATCTATATATTTTAAATTTTTATATTTGGAATATATATGATATATAAATAATGTCTTATATTATGGATGTGTATAAATAATTATCTAAGTGACATGATCATGAATAACAAGTTAAAACACGCATGATAATGAAAACGATTATGACCTAATATGTTCCTTTATCATGGAAATTATTATTAAATGGGTATTTTAAAGTAATAAATAAATAATAAATATTAATATGGTTCTGTTATATTTTAATTACATTCTATGGTCATTATAAAAGAGGTTAAATGTACCCTCGACTAAAGAAAAGAACTAGGTAAATGTTAATTCTTTAATCTCATTATTAATCGACATTTTTTATCTGTATGTATTTACAGGGACATATTTATTATCAATGTCATTTTTAATAAATTAGTTTTAAAAATATCTATTTTAGTTAATATTTAACTAAAAAATCATGTAAAATATTTTAAATATTAATTCTTCTAAATCGTTGTCATTAATTTCCATGTATTCAAAATGATTTTAAGGATTTATTTATACAGACATGAATTTTTTAAAATTTGTATTCCATTAAAATGTTTCAAAGTGGTATGTGACACTTTGATTCAAATATATATTTTAAATTTTTTACTTCATAAATTTAGCGACTATTAAATGATTTCATGAAAAAGGAATATTTTGCTCAAAGTGTTTTGCTGATCAATTTCAACCATGTCAACATCCTTAACTAGATATTATTCTTGTTTGAGATTTATTTATTGTAATACAATGTTCAATATTGTATTGAATGTGTTATGATATTTTGGACTTTGGATGTTCTGTTTTTATACCATTTGTGGTTCATGGTTAAAGTATTGACATTTCCTATGCAAGTTTTAATACAAATGTTTATGTGATGTTTAAACCTTTTCATATGAGGAACACATTTGACTTAGTAAGTGATGGGTGGAACCTACTATATCCCCTTGATGCATCGGTAGGTCTCATCCGACAAATTAGTTTCGTGGAACAATGTCTTGAAAAAAAATTATTTGTAGTCTTGGAACGAGGCCTTGACTATGTGGTTATGATGTCCGTTAATATGCATTCCCTCATTCTGAAAATGGTTATTAATTGTGATTATTTGACTAGAATAATATCCATGTGTAGGTTTATATGGTAATGATTGATTTATTTTTTCCATATTATATTGAATTTTATGTTTAAAAATGATGTTGTTTTTATTACACATCTTATCTTTAAAGGTTGTAACTCTTGCTAAATTATTTATCCTTACTGAGAATCTGAGATTACCCCATTCATATGTTTTGTTTTCCCAGGATTCGATGAAGTGTGTAATGATTTATATGTAGGGTTATGATTGGGGAATAATGTCTTTCTGAAAGGATTATTTATGTTCTGTTTTTAGTTTGATTGTGTAATGTAACATTCCTGTATATAATCTATTTTCTAAGACTGCTAAACTGATCGTTCCTTCAGGTATTATTCCTCATAATCGTGCTAATGTATTTAAAAAATGCATTAACTTCGGCTTTTTGGGGTCGGGGGATTACAATAAATTAAATAAATTAAATAAATAAAATAGATTATCTATTTTATTTAACATGACACATTAACCAAATCCCTCTCAATTTCAAAATGATTAAGGCTAATTTCCATGGTTGGACATCTAGCCTAATGTTTTTAGAGAGAGATACATGTGATTGTATAGAGCCTTTGAGATTGATGGTGATGGATCGACAGTCATCTATTCCAATCAAGGATCACATTTCTGAAAACAACACGGATTCATTATTCATCACCCATTGATTCCCCTTGTTTTAGGAAGATGTGTTATTTATAAATATATATGTTTCATGTATGCTATGAAAGAAATGAATACATTGACTAATGGATTCATTCACGGGTCATTCATATCGAGGATATGTTTTTATTTTCATAAAATTTGGGAGAAACTGATTATTTTTATTTGGTCATCATTCTTCCTTCTAATGGATATAGACCAAGGCCAACCCTAACACTTCTGAGTTTTATTCCACTTTTCCGTGTTTCATAGTTTTCTCCCACCATTATTCATGTATTCATCCCAGAGATTTTGTTTTATCATTGGTTTTACAAAATGTCAGCTACAAATCATTGTGAACTAAATTTTTTGTGTAACAGGTGGTTATTAACAAAATAGATTCAGATTGAGGATTTGATTAAGATTAGATTATGGTGACAGTGGATTGATATTGGATCAGGGATGTGTGCATATGGGTTTTAGAGAGTAAAATTGTGGAAAAGATATGGGATGATTACTATGTATCCTGGATGGCCATTAATTGGTTCTATGGTGATGATCGATCTTGGTTGACCTAAATTTTCATTCCTATTGTAGTATTTTTGGCAGTACTAGTTGAGACTAAGGCATGGGGGTACCCATAGAATGAACCTAGGTTTCAGTGAAATCCTACAGTTCATGATGTGTATTCCACAATTACAGGAAATGTGGGACCCCCTATATGGCTTTAGGGATGTACATAAAAGATAAATATAAAACTGAATGTGACCCTTACATAGAATCTAGGTGTGTACCTCGGTGGGTACAAATACATGGAATGGAGTTCAAGGGAATAAACATTGAATGTACTCAGAGAAAGAAACAATTTTCCATACATTGATTGTGTCAGGAGTACATGGTCTCAAAACCGTGGTGTAATTGAACATGAAGATGAGTACATGGTATGATACATGATTAAGACCCGTTATCGAAGTGAAACATTGTGTACAACCAGTACATGTTGTGTACTACTTCAAATATGGATTAAAATAATTTTCTTATTCATATTAGACACATGATGTTGTGGGTGATTCTATTGAATCTCTCCCAAATGGGGTTTTATGGAGTAACATCCTATTCATAGGATGGTGGTCCACTATGAGGAACTTTATTCTTGGATAGAGTTGTGGAATCCGTCCATGAGGACCAAATAGAGATCCTTTATCATCATAATTTCTCTATTTAGGCTTCTTGATATCATCGTGACCAAAAATATGTGGGATTTAGTCCCCTACTTAACAGGTTAATTTATATTGGGTTGTTGTTATACCCCATGGATATGATAGTGATCCCCTTTCTGTGAATCAATATTCTCAGACTTCTAACATGTTCTTTCTTATAGTGAGACCTGAATGGACCAACTTCTCAGAAGTAATTCATCTATGCTCTATGACTCCTGAGTATGTTCTCCATGAAGAGTTCTATGTCTATCCTTTGGCAAGGAATCCAAGGCTTGAGATATGGCTTTTTATTATATGAGACTATACATATAAAATTAGTGTATTTGGATATTCTAATTATACGTTCTTATTTCATATACATGTGATGAGATGAATGTTATTTATTATGTCATATGATTAGTGATTTTGGGGTGTCCTATTAGGTATTAATATAGTCACCCGTACATGGGGTTTCCCGAATATGTGACATCTTTTGCTGATGATCCACCTTTTAATAGAGTCCAAGAAGGGACTAGGAGCTGGTGTTTCTTAGTGAGATGGATATACCAATGTGCCTTCTTGAGTTTTCATTTACTTACATCCTCACCAACTTTATAGGTTGGACTTGTTTTCAGTTTCTTTTTGGTTGTATTACAGTTTACCTTTTTCATTCCATTACATAATTTTTTAATATGATGGTGGGATTTTCCATGTATTCACACAAGGAAATCAGTTGTTTTACATTACATCATTTTATGGGATTGGAGATGTGTGTGTCTGTCTACGTATAGGTACTTTATTATAATTCCTCCCATATATGTGATATTCTTAGATGGATTCGGTCACCATCTTTTGGCCTATTAGAGGTGGGATTGTGGTATTCACATAGCAAGACCATTTAGGATGTGTTGTGATAGAGAATATCTGAATTACATTCATATAAGAAAATTTTTATTTTAAATATATATGTAATTATTGTGATAAAGCATCAAAAAATGTCAAAATAAATTATCCTAGGTAGCCATCAGGTAAGGGAATTGACAACATAGGGGAATTTATCTATACAATGATATTTTAAAAGAGTATATGATATATAAGTTTTCAGAGCATCAATAGTTGAAGAAAATGAACAAATGCAAAGGGAATTATCCTAGAAATTAAATATTATTTATAGTAAGTATGTGAAATGATATTCTGAATCCATCCATATGATATTTTGATCAATTAAATAATGAAACGAAAAAAATTATGAGATGTAGGTGATTTGGACAACTCGTAAGGTATTTCACCATCATAGTTTGGGTTTATAGAAATGATAATGGGAATCTACATACATGACTGCTCTTTTCTAGATTTTATTACATTTGAGTAGGCTGTAATTTTTCAATGGTATAATTTATATGGTGGATAACATTTCAATTAGAAAAAATATATTTTTTAAGGATCACATGATATTCAAAATTTTACTATTATTTAAAATGAGCCCTGAAGGTTATTTCTGATTCTATAAGAAATTTATAATCCACATATGACTTTATTATCTTCATATGACATTTTACAAGGGAAAATTTGAAGATCCTATTTTTAAAAAAATTGACATTTTCTAAAAAAATGATTATTTTGAATTTATTTGGATGAATTTTGGGATGATTATCAGAGAAACATAAACAATAAATAAATGTTATCTAAGATCCAAAACATTGAGATAATAATAAATTAACTTTTATAAGTAGATAAAATAATAAAAAACGTCCATAAAATAATTTTTTTTAAATGGATTTTTCAAATTTCCATGATTTATATATATATATATTTCAGATGATGATTTAATGTTCATCAATTCCATAATATTTTATGATTCTAGATGGATGATTATAAGGAAAATGGTTGAGTATTTAAAGAAGTCTACAAATTCAATGTGTGTTCTATTTAGACTTCATGTGAATCAATCATGTCGAAATAATTTAAGTATTTTCCACTGGATATGATTGCGATATGAATTTTATACTTCTAAAAAATTTATGCATATATTTGAAATTTTTTATATTCTTTAGGAAGATAATATGAGTATATTCTTCCAATTTTAGTGGACATTGATAGTTCTTAACAATAGGACACCCCTTGATCATGTTGTTTATAGGATAATAAAAGGAGGTGAAAGTAATTTTTTTTAGTGTACATGCTTTCAATGAAATATTTCCATTTATGTAAAAATAAAGATACACCTCAAAAAGTACATAAGCAACTATAATTTAATATTTATCAATTAATAATCCAATATATAGGTTCTTTATGGGAATAATATAATGGTTACCCAAAATTTTATTTGATTTTTTATAATAACATACTCCGAAATTATATTAAATTGTAACCACCATATAATAAAAAGAAGAAGGGATTCATTATGTATTTGTATTTCTTAAAGATAAAACTGAGTTTAATATTCTGAATACCACTTGAAAAATGATATGAGTATGTTGAGCCTTTACTAAATTATATTATCATTTGGGAGTTGGATTTTTTGATTTTAAGAGGATCCATCCATCATTTAATACACATATCAATTATCCAATTTTATGATAAAGAAGACGAATAATGAAGAAAAACCTGAGGGGAGATGGACAGTTATATAGTTCATATTATTTCGTATATGCATTTAGAGTGTGACATGTGAGATGTCGATATGAAATTATTCTATTGAATCTTGTGAATCTGAGATGTGATAAATGATCAAGTTGAATAGGATTCTTGAATTTTTTAGGAATCAGAAGTATTTATTACTGAGAAGTAGGAGATCCAGCGTGTTAATATCAAGCGATATTGTATAGTCTTACTAGTTTTATTGTAATGATATTTTTTAAAGATAAAACATTCATATATATATATATATATATATGGTGTCAAACCATAGTACATATGTGACTCCGGGTATATAGGGAGATGCCAGTGTGACTCTATGATTTAAAAGTGATGTTTTTAAATGAATACTTATGAGAACTTATAAAACATACACAAAATTTAATGATATGAATGTGTGATAAGAACTAACCATAGTGGATATAATTTAATTATATTGAAGAAACCATGATTGGGGTGAATAAAAAATTATCAGAAGGGGTAGATATTTGACTCCAACTTTGAAAAGAAATATATTCCCTATTTATTTTCATCACTTTTATTTTATGCAATTTATGACTATTAGATTAACCATAAAATATAACTATTTTCACCAAGACAAAAATATATGTTTAATTTTAACGGAGGTTAATTTCCGAAAGAGAATTTGGAATTATGAAAAAATATACAACACATGACTCACAACCAATCATGTGTATAATACTATCATATTATAAATTTTATACGGCATAAAATATAGGTTACAAACTAAATGTATCAATTTTTATAGAACCCATATATTTAATTTTGTTTAGTGAAGTTGAGACTTGATATGTTTGAATAATCGTTGTTGCGAAATAATAATCTACTCATATATCTAGAAATACTGACATCTCTTTTAATAATGGAAAAACTTTGTATGGATATGAAATATAAGTGAGGACGAATAGAATGGGGTTTGAATAACACCCACTAGCTAAAAGTATTTAATGTGGTTTCTTTTCCATCAATCATGAAGGGATAGATTCATAATATTAACTTCATTGAATATGTATATAATTTTATGATATTATAAAAGGTAAATCATTAATGGATTTTTATAATGAAATTAATAAATTTATTTAAATAATAACCATTAATGTTTTTCTACACATACTAATAGATACTATTGGAATACATATTAAGAAGTCATATTTTATCCAAGAGGATAATGTAATGGATGATGCACTAGATAAAATAATTGGTAAATACAAAACCCTCTCAAGACTGGTTGATGTAAATGATAAATTAGTTAAACTTTTCATTGAATGAATTTCATTTATATAATATTAAATATGATGATATTCATGTTAGAAATTTTGTTTTATGGAAGAGGTTCATTCTTTTGAGGAGCTACTTAATATTTCCTTTAATATTAATTAATCCCAATAAGGTATTTAAGCCAATATATTGCACGATATATCAAATTACATGGTCAAAGAAAACAAGTTTCATAACAAAAATAAATATAAGATAAAGAGTTAATTGTGTACATTTTATGTTCAATTGATGCCTACAATTATACTAATGGTTTAAAGTTTCTAGAGTTAGATGAAAAAATGAATTCAAAAATCATTATAATATATAACATCACATATATACATAAGTAATATGTTTCCCTAAAAAAATAAGTGAGAATATTTTATTCCAAAAAGTCTCAGATCCTTACAACAGGAGTTTGAGACCCTCTATAGATTCATATACTATATTCTCATATTCTAAGGTAATACCATTCCAAAATTATTCTTCATGTGCAAAAATATTTTTTTTAGAGTAGGTGTATTATTAAAATAATTTTTCTTACAAAACTAGTTGACGAAATAGACTAAGAAATACAAAATAATAATAATGGTGTGTGAGAGAATATGTAAATATATATACTCCCAAAATAAGATAAAAACAATTATTAAATTCACAAAAACAATATACTATACAATAAGGATAGGATACTAAAAGTTTAAAGAGAAAGTTGTTTTTTGTAAACTTTTAGTGAAACTATAGGTTTGGAAACATTTCCCCAATGTTTTGGTATAATGTTACAAATTATACAAGTTATATAAGGCCTAAGGGAAAGGGAGAAAAGATAAAATTAAAAACAATTCTATTGAAAAATTTTTACAGAAAAGGGATTATCTATCTTGTAAGAATATATATGAATCACATGATATATTTATGGAAAATCAAAACATTTATGACCATACATTTGAATAATTTTGATAGTATGAAACTACATCCTACACATATTCATATTATAAAATAAAGAAACAAAATATTAAAGAAGAATGTGATAATTAAAATTGATGCTACCTCAAGGAGAAAACATGGAAATGAAAAATTGACGACAAAAAAGAAATTAGATAAGATGTTAGCCAAAATAGGTGACTCAAAGTTGAATTAAATAATTTTTACGATGTAATAAAATTGGAAACAATCCAAAAAAAATCAATACTAATCTACATGGATAAATGGAGTTGCATAATATGAAGGGGAAACCCCCATAGATCTGTAGTGATAAATCTATTGATAAAAAAATTGAGTTTTAAAAAATGAATAACATAGAGAATTTTGATAAATAGTGCTTGACCGGGTGGAATAATCATAGGGAAAAGTTATGGAAGTTTTCTTAAGGTGAAAATATTAAAGATTTAATTCATATAAAAGGTAAGAATTCACATTCAGATATTATGAATCCTCCAAAATGAGGAGGATTCCATGTTTCCCCAAAATGAATATTTTTATAATGGAAAGAGTGGATCTTGAATGAAGAATACAATATGATTTATACCTATTAATAATAATATATCTATATTAATAGAAGACTCTAAAACCATGGTCTATAACTATGATGGTGATGAAACTCACCATATTCCCAAACATTTTTTATTATAATCTAAAGATGGGATTAAATATAAAGCTATAAAGAAGACATCCATCATGATGGGATGTAATTTAATGTGGTATTTAATTTAAATTTACATCATGTATTAACTAGTACCATGACTACTTATAGATTATTTCAGGAATTACCCAACCGTAGTCACAAAGTATTGATAACATACCTTATTCTAGATAAACTAAAGAAGTCATGGAATCCAGATATATATATATATATATATATATATCATTTTTACATGAATCTATAGACATATAATCCCTTAAAAAATATATTTTTATTCTTTTACTAACAATATTATAATTCTATAAAAATATAGTATTACTCTTAAAATAATGAGGGACGTGCATATAAAAAATAGAGAGTAACATATCTTTCACATTAGATGTTTTAATTGTGTTTTTTACATGCACTGTGGATAAATTTATTCATGAAAATGTAATTATACTAAACCTTATGATGTGAAAGACATAGTGGGTAACATAAGTAGAATATTTATTTACAACTATAGTTTTTATGTTATGAAATGTTTTTTCTATACCGGGATTGACCAAGTACAAATATAGTGATTAACTAATGGATTATTTCATTGAATGTTGTGGTTCCATTCATATCTTAAAATGAATGGATAAAATATTTCATTAAAACTGGATAATATTGAAGGGGATGAAATAAATGTGAGAATATGTTGGTACATTATAAAGATCATAGAACCCGTACATTAAGGTGGAGAAATATTTTCCCATTTCGTATTCATTTTCAATGTGGGAGAGTAGTGAAACATTGGCTTGAAGTGTTTTAGTGGAATTGAAAAAAAATCCAATGGGGGGATTGAAGTTCACTTTTTGATTTTGTGATGATAGTGTTTTATTTGTTATCAATGTGTCTTAGGGAAGTCAATATAATTTTAGAGGTTAATAGAGGATGGATTGAGTATCCTCCCCTTATAATGATATTTTTAGTGCTTTATAAATGATTTATGTTAAGAAAAATGAAAATAAATTAGGCTTCCATGATAATAAAAAATAAATTCTCATGTTGTCAAGGAAAACTGATAAGGAAGGATGTTGGTGAGATTCCTTTCATTATGCTATTTTTTTAGATGGGTTTTATGAACAATTACATATGTTAAATTATTTATAAGTATTTTTTATAATATCCATTTCAAAATTTAAAAATATAATAAATATATCTACTACACTTGCACTAAAAAACTAAAATATGTTTTGTATAATATGTTTAATATAGTTTTAAAATATTTAGGAAATATAGGTGATGATAAAGAAGACCTAATTATGTGATAAAGAATAAAGGATTCTAATTAGAGTTATTTGTATCAGTTTTCTGTTTATATATGATAATGGAGAAATTATGGAACATGAAATGTAGTGTAGGTCATTTAAATACTATATCTTATGTTCTGAATATGATTCAAGCATTTGAAATAATATTAAAGCAATTTGGATTTTATATTATAATTTTAAAAATTATTTATATCCATTTTTATGTCATTTTAATTGATTGATATAGGTAATATTAAATGTGAATAGTATTAAATTTCATTTTAAGAATGTTTAAATTTTAACGATGGAGTGTAAAAAATATAAAAATGAATTACCCTATGCTACTAGCACCTAAGAGAATTCATTTCATTTGAGAATTCAACTCCACATAATAAAATTTTCTAGTTTGAATTATAGTTTATTTTTCAAGACGTAATATATAGAGTAAATGAATACCGATAAATTTCACTATTTTATACAAATTATCTTCTTGCCTGTACGTATGTGAATTAATATTTTATGAAGTTGGTATGATATTTCGAGTGTGAAAAATTTTAAAAATGACATTTTCCCATTATTTGGAATATTTTAGAATATTGTAAGATATTATTTCTATAATTATAATATTTATAAAAATTATAAAGTAAAATCATCAATATAAATAATATTTTTGGTCATGTAACTAATTTGAGGGGGAGGAATTTTTAATTGGAAAATTCATATGACTTGTAAAAGTTTAATAGATTGTAAGATATTTTCTATTGGTTTAATGGCAATTGATTTTCAAAATATTGATAAATAATTTTAATTAGTTATTTTTGGGCCCAATGGATATTTTTAATCCTTATATAACGTTTAGTTATACATATAATATTTCACATAGGAAAATCATGAGTCCATATTTGATGAAAAATGATGTTTTCTTGATTTTTTTGATTTTAAATAATTGGTTACAATAATGTTTTCAAAAATATTAAAGTACATAAATGTAACAAAATATGTTTGATACAAACATTGAATCATTGAGATTATGAAATTTTATATTATAAAATAAGATAAAATCATAATTAATGTCTGTAACATCAAATGTTCTAAAACAAATTTATTTAATTTTCAAGATTAATGTAGAAAAATTTGAGATGATATCTATAAATTAATTTATTCATTAACTCATTTATTTTGAATCCTCATAGAGAATAATGAATAGGGATGAGTTACTAATTTTTTGAATAATTAAAGTCAATGTTCTATTAAATGTTCAAGTAAATATCTCACTTTGTAAAGAGGATATCTACATTTCCCGATATATTTATTTTAAAAGATTCATATATATGTGAAATTAAATTGAGAATTTGAAGATTAGTATTTTTTATAGGAATATAAAGGAATTATATTATCATAATTTTAAAGGAGAGATAATGTTAGTAAATCTAGGGTACATGATGATCATGATGATCATGGATTAAAAAAAATAGTGCATGTGATATTTTTTGTATACAAACATTCCGTGGAAGATTTACATTAAGCTAAATATGTGTAGCCAAAATATTGTCAGTATCCACCTAGACTGGAATGCTAATTGTTGAAAAATCCTACATACAAGTTATTGAGGTGAATGAATCAAATGGAACTATGTTTTAATGGTTTATCTATATTTAAATATATAGAAAATATATTCTTTGGAGGACTAAATATAAATAGAAAAATGAGAAGTGAATTTTTGTGTGTTTTAGGAAATAAGATATGGAGATGATTTTATATTCTTTTTTCCTTTTGAGGGAGAATATGAGTATATGAATATTTTGTGGAAGCTGATGATCATTTCTTTATCCGAGATAGATATTGCATAAATAGTCAATGGTTATTCAGTTACCAAGTCAATGAGATAAAATTGAGAAGAAGATGGAAGGAAGATGAAAATGTTGATATTCCAACTTCATTGATGATTATATTAGTGTGTTGAGCTTTTCAATTTGTGTGATGTGAGAAAATCGGGTGAACTGATTCAGTATTAGCATATGAAGGAGTGGAATTAGTAGCGATAAATTTCAAGAGTATTCTTAAATTATTTTTTGAATTGGAATAATATATTACTCAAAAGCAGGTTATCCATGTTCTTGATATAATTGAATCCAATGAAAACTCCGTGATAAACATCCAAAGTGGATATTTAATGGAAACAATTTTATATACCTTATGTGAATCTTAGAACCTATACTACTCTATGCATATAACGATGTCAATATATGACTCAATGACTATATTGTGAATATATATATTATAAATTATCCATAGGAGTAGGTGATTTTATGTATTGTTAAACTTTTTACTACTATGAGGAAAAATAATTGTTGTAATTAGAATTTGACTACAATATAGAAACCAAAATTTTGTAAAATAACTAATCATGGAATCGAGTTGGTCATTGTGATAAACCTCTATAAAATAATACATGTCTATTTATTTTATTTACAATAATTACATGAAGTTGATAATTTCTTGGATAAAAAAACAATCAATAAGGGAGAAAAAACAAAAAATTCTAGATTCTGAATAGTATATATATTTCAAGAGGATTTAGAATTTGGAATAAATAGGGAACACCTTTTTCACCCCCTCTCGAGTGTTTACAATCGCTCGTATTTGGAATTTTACTATGGACGGGGTGCGAAAAAAATCATCAAACACTAAAACAAAATAATTTTTTTTACACTCCAAGAATAAGTCATAAAAACAACCCTTCTCGATGAAGAGTCATATGAAACCTCCAGGAATAAAAACTCTATGTCATGGTGTATACTCTTCTTACATTTCATCTCCTTTTAATTTATATCAATATATGTGCTACATACTATCTAGGAATCCCACATAGCATTGACTCATTCTGGGTATACTCTCCCATTATCATTTTGTCGAATTCCTCTATTGAATCTAGTCATTTCATTAGGGTTGATGGCTCATTTTGTGTTTATATTCTAAGGATAAACAATTATTTTACTTTAAATTTTATATATTCTTATCAAATATCAATGAATTATTATGTGAATTAATTTTTTCATTACTTTTATCAAATTCTAATTCAATCACTTATAATAATAACATAAAATCAATTTAATTAAGTGGAAAATAAATAAATAACTAATTAAATTAATGAATTTGAAAAAAAATATAAGTATTATAGTTATCAATCCAAATATAATTAAACAATAAACCTATTTTTTATTTTTTTATTTTTTATGGGTGATAATATCCTTTGATAGCTACATCAAAATATGTATGTGGTATCACGTCATATTATCAGTTTATAATTAATGATAATTGATGTGAAAGTGGTATGTTGTTGAAGTAGAAACTATGTGCATATAATTTCAATAATGGAAAGTAAAGAAATTATTAGTCATGTCACAATCACTATCAAGATTATTTGATGTTTTTTTATCAAGAGAACATGATTATAAATAGAAATATAAATTTAATCATTGATGGAAATGGAACAAAAAATGATTTCTCATAATTTTTATGTAATATATATCATTACATAATAAATAAAAGGATATTAAAAGTTCATATAGCTGGTGAAACTCATGCTAATTATCACATCTATTTGGTGACATGGCAAAGAGATTCATAGACTGAATATATATTATGATACAAAACATAGTTTCCCCTACAACCAAGGAAATACACCAAATAGTTAATATGAAAAATCTATTATAACAATTGGTTTCCATTTCAATGATTGGTATCAATTTTGTTTCAAGAGAGGATTCTGAAAGAGATATTTTTTATTGTGCACACACATTTTAATTAATGTTTATACACATATGATAATGAGAATTTTTTCTTGAGATGATAGGTATACTTTCCTAGTATACCATAATGTTCTATGAATTTTTGGATATTAATGGAATTATTTGAGTGAAAGGGATAATGAAGTGATATGAAATATATCACTTATTTATTATTTTGAGTTTTTCATTATTTTTATAAGAGGTTTTTCAATTAATCAATATATGAAGTAACATCACCAACCAAAAATCATTCATAATGAAAATATAGTGGGATAATATTTTTAAGTTCAAGAGATAGATGAAACTTGTAATGAAAGAGGGAGAAAATGGTTATGCTAGGGATCTTATCAAAATCAGGTACTCATATACCCATAGTGATATACCTCGTCTATGTTCATCATCAACATCATATTCTGAAATAACAAAGGAAAGAAAGTAGCATACAACACACTTCAATCTTCTTTATACATCTTATGATATAAGGGTTTATGGTCACTCATTCCAAACTGTATCCAAACCATAACTCTCTCATGATATGTATCAAACACTCATAGGTCACATTTCCAATCATCAAACATGAAAATATATCAAGAATCCTTCGTTCAGTTTAGTATAATTCCACTAAAAAGTTACTTTTGGAAACACCATAAAAATTATTGTTGAAACCGTAATCCTTAAACTTCCTCTTGTAATCATATCCTTAATCACAAATAATAATATGAATTTCTTGTGAATCATATATGCCAAAGATGATGCATCAAAAAAAACCTCCCACCACAATAGACGGATATACAAATTATCATTCAATAAGAAAAACATAAATCTTAACAAAAATAAAAAAACTATAAAAAATCATAAACAATATTCAAGACTTCATAGAAACAAGGAATTCAGGTCTAAAATGTAATTGCTATGCCCAAAAATATTTCTTATTCCATTTTATAACCAATCATATTTATTTATCATATACCAAATATTAAGACAAATTAAAAAATTGATAGATGTTTTATACTCTTTATCCTAGACTACTAGAAAAAATTCTTACTAGTGGCATCATGTGACCTTAGACGGTAGCACCATATACCAAATGTAGATAACTAATAATGATGGTTTAACAAACGACATGAGAGAGACTATAACCTATAGTAATATTTCAATGGAAACAACCAGTAGTATAATAACTCCAAATGAATATCATTAGAATTAAAATATATTGAATTATAGTGAAATGAAACCCATAAAAATAAGATATCCTTATTATAAAAAATTAAACTCATGTATATAATGTAATGACTTGATGTCTTATCAACGAATGTTTATTTCATATATTTATATCTTATATTACAATGAAATCACAAAAAATTAACTACTAAGTACTATGTAACATTTAACATAATAATGACACTTCTATGATTTGGATTTTGAAATTCCGACATACACAGTTTCAATCAGTATGATGTTTGGAGTCCGATAAGAAAAACATAATTTTTGGTGAATACTAAAATAAATTTATTTACCAAATAAATACATAATAATTTAAAAACAATATTACTCACATCATAAGTGATTTTAGAACCTAAATCAAGAACTCACGTTAATGTATTATAATTTTTGGTCACGGAATCATCATTATTTCTAGTCTTAAGGCAAATTAATAAACTAAGGAATTAAATATTATGAAAACCCTCCTCCCATACACTATAAACACTACTCACAATCCCCTCTTCCTTTTACATTTATCAAGATGTGTTCCATTCATATAAATCCCTATTCTCCCCGCATGTAAAATATCTCTTTTTATCCTCAAAATATAAAATCCTCTACCTTTAAGAGGCTCTCAAAGGAGATAAACTCAAGAGGTAAATTTTTCTTTTCTGATTCTTTTATTTTCCTTTATGTTATTTTCCTTTTATTTTGTTTCCTCACCTCCCTTCACCAAAATATTATGATACCTATATCAACATAAATTTACTATAATTTTATTATACTAATGCTATAACTTATCGAAATCTCTCCCCCGACCTGTTATTCTATAAATGAATATACCATCTGAGATATGTTGATTTATCACATTCTAGGATGATTAGTATTCAATTTACATTAAAATCTTATAAACTGGTCACGAAATCATTTTAATGGTTGAAAGAGATCATGATATATTTATTTTATCTTATGTGATGTTTTTTAAACCTTCTTTACACATGATGTAAAATAATAATACAAAACAAGTTAATTATGAGAAAATCACCAAATTAATCCATGAGTTTATCATTAATGTTTTATATAAAGATTCAACTTGACTCAAAGTAACCTAATTAAAATTTAAAACATTCAACCTTATGGATGTTCAATAATAAAATATAAATCCAATTCTAGATAACTACCACCATTTTACATGATTCTCCATTAATAAAAATATGTAAACCTATCTTAAAGACCCAGAAAACAAATAGACCTATAAAATTTATTGAACAACTTAAAAAATCAAAAAGGTCCTGAATGAACATAAAGATATTATGATAAATCTTTTAAATTTTGAATATGTTATGGAATTATTAATAAATTAACCAAATTTTATTATTCATTTCATTAATATAAATAAGAAAACATCATAGGACATAAGGTAAGGGATCCTCTCAATTTCACTTTTATTCAATGATATCCTCTATGGTATGACTTTTCTTGTGTAATATCTAATCATAGGGTATGATTTGTCAACTTCTCCATACTTCCATCATGATTTATAAGTTACAAGAAATCCATTTCTCTCTCACTGATGTAGGTTTCAAGTTTAGTGGAAGTGCATTGGCAGGTACACCCAACTTTAATTTTTTTCATTAACAACAATCTATCTGAGATCCATCACGATAATAAAAATCTTGATCCTTGGAATAGAATGAAAAATTAAAGAAGAAAATGGAGTCTCAAAACCTTATAGAGGATCATCATATGTTGGTTATAATTAATTTAATTAAAAAAATAATTTCCTTGATGTATTTTTCTCTCTGTTAATGTTTCCGACCACAATATGATGTGATCCATCATTGAGTCATATAATAAAAGTGTAGTATTTATCTAGAAGTGATACACATGTGCTCCACGTATCATTGGATGTTATCAAAGGTATCTATGGGTGCTACTATGGAAGAGCCATCACTTGCGATGTCTACCTTCTATCTCCTTTAGAGCTTCGTGCAAAGTGCTCTCCTTGATTCAGTGGAGGAGGATCTCTTCCATTACTTGAGAGTTTTCTTGGAAGAAATAAAAATCTCTCTTGGCTTGAGAGATTTATCTAGATCCATTTTTCATGAAAAAAAATATCTAGGCTAATGAGAATTATATTATTCGGAATTTAATTATATAGAATAAAAAAATGAATTAATTTCCCAACAGCTTTTATTAATTTCATTTAATTCGTAGTAATAGCCAATGTTTAATAATAATAGTTGACCATTATTATTACTTAACATACACATGGAGAATTACACCAAATTTTATTTAATTAAATAAATAATATTATTTCCCAAAAATTCAACGAAAAATTACACGGTGTGTATATTAATATAAAAGGTGTATAATTTTTTTTATTTTTTTATGTCCTCTACCATATTTATTAGACCTTGAATAAAGGATATTTAATTTCTAAATAAATATCACTACAATACTCACTAATAAATATTTTATTTCTCCAATAATATATTCTCTCGAATAACTAGAGTGTAAATAAATGATATCAGGTATCCTTGAATAATTATTAAATCGCAATCCTGAAATAATCTTTATTAAACTTGTTAAATTAATATATATATAAGCTACTTGGACACACTTAGTGTGTGGCCCTATTGGCCTCTTTCTATGTGGAATTAGGTGAAGCCTACCTAATGTTCAAGGTTAGTATCTAGCAACACACCAAGTCACCAATATGGAGAGAAGTTAACCCCACAATGATGTGTCGCCTCCTATAAACACATACCATGTAATGTAATCCCTTTGTATCAATATCATGAATCAAGAGGGTTTCATGCTAGTTCCATCAACCCATGTGTTTGATTATTCTTTCTTTGGATTTCTATAATTGAACTCTCTTATTCCTTACCATAGACATGAAATTATTTAAGATATATTAATTCCATCAAAGGGACAAAGATATCTAATTCTATTATGGACCAGAAGGTAAAATACCATTATCACATTATCTATTAATGCAGCATTACTCATGCCACCCCAAATATATCCAACCTCTCTATGAACATTGTGTCATCAATGGTTTCCTCAATACATCTAAGTGAACAAATTTTAATACCCATTAATAACAATCTTAATGTTTAAGGACCAATGGACATGTCCCCATATTGGAACAACCAATGACACTATGAAATGTGGATTTCTTACTAGCGTGTCATGTTCTCATAATATCCTCATAGATATTACCAAGGGCACAAACCATTAGAAGATGCCTCAAAGTTTTATGATCCCTCGCCCATAATAGGATATATTATATGTGTCCCTAAAATAATATTATTTGTCCATTGAACTTGTATTCATGAACAATGTTAGAGAACTTCTAGGTTCTCATCATAACAAGGATCTGCTATAAAACTTTAATGAAATATCTATCCGTAGGACATTATCATCTTTATTTCTACTCAGAAGAACAATCAAGATGCAATAAGGTATTTCTTAATTAATAAAGTACAAATTAGTTGGTTCTAGGCCACCAACTCCAACAGAAACCCACTTGGAATAGTGAAAACTACTATAAACCATTAAACTTCTAGCTCTCACATTATATTCATTATTATACTGAGATATTCCTTTATTCATGTGATTTACCACTTTCTCTTCCATGAACACTCGGTTCAATACAACTTCACCCCATTTATTGAAATCCATCAAGAGGTGATATGTTCAGAGTATGTGCTTTGTCCATTGATGTGACCTTTGTTCTTTGGAAAGAGCCACCACTGTAGTATTATCATAATACAATGTGATAGGATCTTTATTGTTATGAACCAAATTAAGCTCTTGGACAATGTTACGAATCTAGAGGAATTACTTGGCTGCATGAGAAGCCTCCATGAATTAGGAATCTACTATAGAATTAGTGAAAATTGTTTTCTTTGAACTCTTGCAGCTCACAAATCCTTCATTGAGGTAGAAAACCTATCCAGATTGTGACATCAGATCATTCTGATCTATCTGAAAAAAAACATCATTATACCCTCTGATGACAAGCTCCTCATATCCTCCATGCACCAGGAACATAACCTTATATATTCTCAGATACATAAGGATAGTCTAAAAATCTGTCCAATGTTGTTATCCTGGATCTGATTGATATCTACCTACAATTCTAAGTGCTATGGAAAAATCAGTCCTAGTACATAACATGGCATACATGATGGATCCAATATCCAAGGGTTATGGGATCTTACTCATTCTATCTTTATCTTGTTGTTTTTAAGGACACATATTCTTATAAAGATGTAGGTTTTGTGACACTAGAACCAATACCCCCTTGGATGGTTCCATAAAAAATCCCTTTTGTATCTAGTCAATGTATGTACCATAGCATAGTTCAAAATCTTCTTGGATCTATCATGAATGATCTTGATCCATAAAATGTAGGCTAATTCACCCATGTCCTTCATGGAGAAACACTTGTTCAACTAGTCCTTAACTGACTATAAAACATGTATATCTTTTCCAAGAAGCAATATGTGATTGACATATACTACAATGTTAATGACCACATTCCCATTAAACCACTTATAAACTCATGGTCCAGATTCGTTCTTAATGAAACCAAATTCCTTTATGGCTTCATCAAATTGGTTGTTCCAAGACCTTGATGCTTGCTTTAATCCATAAGTGGATTTCTGCAACTTGCAAACATATTTGGCTTCCCCTGGTGTCACAAACCCTTCAGGTTATATCATATATAAATCTTCCTGAAGGTTCCCATTAAGGAAAAATATATTGACATCCAAATTCCAATCCTTGTAGTCATGATAAGATGTTATGGAATGTATGACACTTATGGATTTAAACATGTCATCTGGTGAGAATGTTTCATCATAGTCAATTATTTTATGCTTTCTGTATCCTTTATCCACTAGACATGCTTTATAGGTTCTAAATTTACCTACCTTGTCCAACTTTCTTTTGAATACACATTTTCATCCATCAATATTTACATCAGTTGTCTCATTGACCAAAACCGAGGCTTGGCTTTGATACATCGAATCCATCTTAGAATTCATAGCTTCTAGCCATATTGCAGCTTCTAAGAATTCTAATACTTCCTTTTAGGAGATAAGTTCATCATTTTACAATAATAATGATTCAACATCCTCTATGACAAGGAAACCAAATCTCTCTAGTTCCCCTACCTCTCTTGAGATCCAACGTAGTGTGGAACTTTTTCCTATTCCAACACATGTGTATCTTGAGCATCAACTTCATTGATGTCAATATTTCCCCAAATATATTTTTTGAAGATGTTATTCCTCTCAATAAATACATATTTTCTGGCCATAGTCACTTTCTTGTCATAAGGGTTATATTAGTAATATCCATTCTTTTCCTTGGTATATCCTATAAAGATACACCTCATGCCTCGGGGTGCTATATTGTTTCATAATAAGTCCTTAACAGATGCCTTGCACCCCCCTACACTTGTGTGTGACATAATGTGTTTCTTTTGATTCCATAATAATGGGGAAATTCCATTTGCATCCTTAGTTGGTTCTCAGTTTAATGTGTATGTTGCAGGTTTTAATGAATATCCCCAAAAGGATAATGGAAGATCTGCAGGAATCATTATGAACCTCACCATGTCCAAGAAGGTGTAGTTTCTCCTTTCACTAAAACCATTCAACTGTGGTGTATAAGACGGAGTAAGCTGTGATAGAATCCTAGACTCCCGTAGAAGATCGATGGACTCTTGGATCAGATATTTTTCACCTCGATCTGATCGAAGATTCAATATCTTCTTACCAATATGATTCCCTACATCATTTTTGAATTCCTTAAACTCTCCTAAGGACTCTGACTTATACCTCATTAAGTATACATATCCATATCTACTCAAATCATCATTAAAATAAATGAAGTAAAAATATCCACCTCTACCTTCTACTAGAAATGGACCACACATATCTGTGTGCACCAATCATAGAAGCCATGTATCCCTTTCACCCTATCCACTGAAATGCGGCTTCGTCATTTTATGTTTTAAACAAGTGTGACATCTATCAAGTGGTTTTAGCTCAGGAATGTCTAAATAACCATCTTTGTATACCTTTTTCAAGAACTTCTCATTTACATGACTCGGATGGTGATTCCACAAGTGGGTGATGTATGAGTCATGTGAGTTTGTTTTTTATTGATTTTCAACACTATGATTTCATAATTTAATACATAAAAACTGTTATTTAAATGTGCCAAACCAAAACATACATTATTCTTTTAAATGAAAAAACCCTTGTTTCTAAAAATGAAAATAAATCCATCTATATCGAAACATTATACATAAATTATGTTCTTGGTAACACTAGGCACATAATAATTGTTATGTAAAACCGAAAGCATCCCAGTTGGAAATGAGAGATGGTAATCACCAATGGCCAATGCATCCAGCCTCACTCTATAGGCTGCATGAAGATCCCCCTCTCATTTGGAAATCTTTCTAAATCTACTTGGTCTCGGAATTTTAATACATATGAGATCTTCAAAAGTTGTATATGATACCCAATGTCTAGAAATGGAAAGATTACAGTCAATCACGAAGGCACTTTTATAATCCTCACGTTTATGTGTGAAGATACTCTTCCAATGTCCTGACTTGCTACATGAAAAACATACCACCTCTCATCCCTTGCCTTGCCTCTAGATCTTCCCCTTCCTGGGGGGATGGTACTCAGGGGCTTTAAAAAATTTGTGAATCCTTGGCCCCATTGCATTGTCCTTCATTTTCTTATTCACCATAAATATTGCGGGTTTGTCATTCCCATTTTCCTTATCTACCTTGTGATGTAAGGTCAAACGTTCTGATAGACTCTTCCCATTATTGCTCATCTTGTAGTTGAAAATAAATCTTGATAAGGTCTTGGATAGTGATGATAGGATGAGATATTTATTAAACTCATCTGGGAAGATAATCGCTAATATGTCCAAGAATTCAATGTATCCAATATTATTGACTATATGAGGCCCAACTGGCACAGACACTACAAGCATAGTTTTAAACAAAGCGTTGGAGGTGTCATATCCTTCCTATCTTTCCTTCTATTGATAGAGATCCTTTTGGTGATACATCATGCTATACACATCCATGATTTCATGTTGCTTCAATATTTCCTTTGACATGGATGATAGAAGGAAATAGAAGACATTTGTGGAATCATCCATATAATTCATATAGATATATTGTTCCTCATCACTGTCCTCTTTTTTAGGTGCAACTGGAATAGGCTCCTCTAGCACATATAATTTCCTCTTATGATGAAGGATGAACAGTAAACGCCATTGCAATTCCTGGAAATTGGTGCTGGTAAGAAGGTTTTCCTTCTCAAGTACGGATCACAATGATATGTTTATATTCATTTTCATTCCATTTATAAAAATTATGTTGAGTTATGGTTTAGTACTTTATCATGATAAAATTGAGAAAAATAAATAATTTAATACATATTATCTCCTAATATTTTATCAAGAACCAATATCCCTCACCATTGACCTCAGAATATTATGTTGCCCTAATATTCTAGTGGAAAGGTTCCATATTTCCCTTCACATTAACAAAACTGTGGTTGGAAAAGATATGTAAGGGGGTTTAGGAAGGCATTCCAAAATCCAATTACATTGACTTGCAGTTGCTTGATCCGCTAAGTGGATTCCCAAATCCTCAAAATCATTTAATTTTCAATTTCCTCATCCTTTTCCTCTTATTCATACGAATTCCTACTGTGGCCATTAACCCTTGATGTTATCCATGTCAAGTCAACCCAAAACCTTGAATTATAATATCCTGATAATTCAAATCACCTCAACTAGGTTTGGTCATGCACTTTGAACTATGGTTCGATTCTAACCAGGATTATGGATGGTTATACATAATTATTATTTTTTTGAGGGATTTTATCCTTATACATAAATTGTTTTTTTAGCATTGATTACATGATTTTTAATATTATGTGGTGATTAACCTTGTCTAAGATAATATTTATGGATAAGCTGGTCTTATTATAGTTTCATCTTGTATGCTTGTTTAATTCATTAATTGTGTGATCATGACCACACTCCCACAATAAATAAACCATGAAACTCACAGAAATAATATAAATGAAATAATAAAGATCTTGTTCAATTGGTTAGTGTATCTAGAAGTTGATAAACTAACCCATGACCTAGGGGAGAAGCAACATGAACCTTTGGAGTTCATGCATATAGATTTCCACCAGTCCTCCTTTGTATCACCTTGGATTAGTTTCAAAATGGATCCTATCTTGAGCTGCCTCCACTATCCTGTGAGCTCCATCCATTACATATGCTTTAATATCACTTGCAGGAGAGGGGTAAAATGGGGTTTTACATAAAAGAAACTCTGGGCATGTAGGCCCTACATGTTAACAAGTAGAAGGCTTGCAGGCCAACAAATTTAATTTCAATAAATAAATTAAATGGAACCAATGACATAAAATGTTCTTGGTCTAGATCATGATCATCGATTCATGCAACAATATTTATGCATAAATTAAATTTTCATTCAGTTCTTCAATATTTGTTGTTTATGTTAAATCAATCTTGAATCAATTAATTATATTTAGTTAATTAGTACTTTTTTCTTTAACCTTTTTTTTGAATTTCCGTGAGATTCTCATCAATAATAATTTTGAACAAATAAATTCATCTAAAATTGGCTTTTAATGTAAGTTGTACCTTGTAGGAAACCCGGTGAATTCTCGTTCATAACTTCCCAATGTGTAGAAATGAACATTACAAATATGTTAAATTAAACCCATATATATATATATATAACACCTATCCCATGTTGTACATCAGCATTATGTGCACACTACAGTCCATGTACAAGGGTTTTTTTAATATAATAATAAATTTTATGAAATATGCGTAATTAGGATGAGTACACGATGTGTACTTCCAACTATATGACATGTAATTTTGTTCATTGTACATCTGAAGTATACACCTAGGGACCTGGTGTGTAGATGTACTTTGGAAATATTCGGAGTACATGGCGTGTTTAGTGGGACACAAGCTATGTACTATCTGTGTTACATAGTTTCATGTCAGGAAAGCTGTATTTGAGGTACACAGTCCAACCCCAAACCAAAGGGAATACACACGATGTTCAATGGGCCACACTGAGTGTAATCCAAAAACTATGTTCCACCTATTCCTGGTCAACACACATATTCTTAAGAATATAGATAGAGTCCAATGACATGAACTGGTTTGAGAGACCTTCCTAGTGCATGGAACCCATACCACATGACATGTACTGCTTAATACAAGTCATGTGTTCTGGTGTTGTATCACTTATAAGCGTTTTCAACTCCCGATGTGATCCTATGTTTTATTTTATTCAAAATTAAAACAAAACATTGTTTCTTTAAGGTGAATGATAAAAAATAGAGGATGAATAGTTCTTGATATTTATATTTATAGAATGGTTAACTTGAATTGAAAAAACTGAATTATTAAATGCATAAATCAACAACAAAAAACTAAATAATTATAATCAATGATATAACATGGATATGATACCACATGTAGATTCCGAGTGCTGCGAAAACATGTTGGAAGGTGTTCCCAACTTTAATTTATTTCATTAACGACTATCAATCAGAGATCCACCACAATAATAAAATATTGATTCATCTAAAAAGAATTATGAACAAAAGAAAAAGAAAGGGATTCTTGGAGGCATATAGAGGATCATCTTAGTTTTTTTATAATAAATTTAAATGAAATAAAAAATTTAAATTGATGGAATTATCTCTCTGTTTGATGTTTCTGGTCATGATTTTATGTGATCTTTTGTTACGTCATAGAATCCATGTGTAGTATTCCCCTAGCGGTGATCCACACATACTCCACATATCTGTGGACCTCATAGAATGGATCTATGGGTGCTATCATCGAAGATCCATCGCTGGTGATGTCCATCTATGATTGCCCTAAGATCCACTTATAAACCACTCCTCTTGATCCGGTGGAGGGTGATCTCTTTTATAGCTTGATAGCGTTCTTGGAAGAAAAAAATTCTCTTCACTTGAGAGATTTCTCTACATCTGTTTTTTCACAACAACCAAAATGGCTAGGCTAATGAGAATTATATAATTGGGATTTTAATTACATAGAATAATAAAATGAATTAATTACCCGAACACATTTATTCATTTCACTTAATTATCAATAAGACCCCATGTATAATAATAATAGTTGACCATTATTATTACAAGACATGTGCCCAAAAATTACATGTAATATTATTTAATGAAATAAATAATATTATTTCCCACAAATTTTGTAGAAAAATTACACTGTGTGTATGTTAATATACACATCGTTTACTATTTATTTTCATATTAATTTTTTCCTCCACCATATACATTAGACATTGAATAATGTATATTTATTTACCACATAAATATCACTGCATTACTTTGTAATAAATATATTATTTCACCCATAATATATTCTCTCGAGTAATTAGTGTCAAAATAAATACGATCAGGCATCCTGGAATAATTATTATACCACAATCGAGAATAAAAATTATTCAACATGATAAATTAATATTTAACTGAGATACTAGGACACACATAGTGTGTGACCCTATAGGCCTTTTTATTAGTGGCATTGGGTGGAGCCTACCTAAATTTTAAGGATAACATCACGCAATGTGGCAAGGCACCCATAGAGAAATTGGTTAATTCCACAATGCTGTGTCACATCCTATTAACAGATACAATGTAATGTAATCCATTTGTCTCAATATCTCAAATCAAGAGGGTTTCATTCTAGTTCCATCAACCCAGGTGCTCGATTATTCTTTCTTTGACTTTTAGGAATTGTCCTCCTTAATTACTTACCATGGCCATTGATTTATTTTGGCTATATCAATTCCATCAAAGGGATTGAGTTGTCTACATACATTTTGGAACAAAAGAAAAAAAAATCTTTTCTCACATTATATATTAATACATTATTAATCATGACGAACCAAACATATCTTACCTCACTGCGAACATTGTTTCATCACAGTTTTCATCAATACATCTAAGTGTCGATTCCTTATATTTCATTTAACAAAATAAAGTTGTCATATATTTTTATGAGAATATTTTAAATTCTATGTAACTGTTACAAATTAATTTATCAATACCCTATCATTATTTTCTTTCTGGGATATAAGTGTTTTCAAGTGATTCCCTCCTCAATACCTCCTGATAACAAAACCTATTAGAGGGAACATCCTGAAATATTACCTGATTTCAAGTTCACACTATTTTCTGTTTTAATCAACCACTGTTTTTATAAAATAGTTATTTTCTATGAAAACAATCGTGGTTCACTTCTGGTTTTATATAAAGTAATTTTCCCTTCTATATTTTAATGTCTCTATATTATTTTTCTAAAAACCAGACAAAAATGTATTAATGATAAAATTAGTTAAATAATTTTCACACATGATATCAATTCTACTTTAAATCACTTACCATGATACATACCTATTTTCCTGTGTGAATTTCCATGTATACTTACATTACTTTCTTCATGGACACTTTTATGAAATGCCCATTTGTTATGCTTAATGAAAAGATTATGGTACCCAATTCTTTTCAATGGTAACCATTATGATTATTTATGATTGATTATGTATGATTAATTTTGTGGAAAAAATATTAATGAAATGTTATGATGGGTGTTCTCAGATAGTGCTCCAATGAATTGGGTAATGTAAAGTCTCATGACCCATTATATGTGACGTTCTTGGTGGTTATCCTTGGCTTGTGCTACCATACACGATAGTCTCGGCAGTTAGTCTTGGCTTGTGTAACAATGTGCAACGGTTGAGGTGGTTAGCCATGACATGTGATAAAGACATTTTTTATGTTGGTGCCACATTATTCTGACTCCATGTTTATATGATTCAATTTTTATATGTTATGATTCCATATGTTACATGAATTTTTATATAATCACAGCATGCCTTCTATCCCATGTGGTAATGATTTGTTCTGATGGTTATTTTATTACTAGTATATTTAGATCATCCAATTTTTCATGCGTTCCCCATGGTACCCCATGCTGATGTTTGAGCACAATGGAAGTTAGGATATAAATTTGATGATTAAATAAAAAAATGTTTTATTAAGTTCCATGTTTTCAGTTTTATGTTCCTAGTCCTCCAAGACACTTGAAATTACGATCATTGGCCTACAATATGATGTATAAATATTCTTAAAATCATGTAATGTTATATTTAAAAGTCTAGGGTCACTATAGTTGGTATCATAAGACAATCTAGTAATTATTTTAGATTAAGAATAGTGAAAATTAGTAAGAACCTTATGGATGAGACTAAGTATAAGAATGAACCCCAAAGTTTGGGTTAGTATATAGTATGTTTTTCACCGAAATAATAGGTCTTTGTCCAGATACAATTATGTATAGGTAGAATTATAAGAGATGTATCTAGGGATAAAACCCAAAGGAACCACTATGAGCTAGACTCAAATGGGAAATAGTGAACGATAATGGGTGTTAGTACACTCTTGGTTTGACACTCCCTAAGGATATGATTTGGTAAATTCCTGATTATAGTACAATCAATTTTTAAGGGAATCCAAAATATCCCATGATAATATAATCTAAGAAATATATCAAGGTTAATCTAGATTGAAAGATAGGGAATCATAAGCTAGGATATACTTATCCCTTACAATTTTATCCTATTATGTTCAATGTTTCATTTTTTATGATCAATAGCTTTGTATTCAAGCCCTATAATTATAAATTAATATTATTAGTTAATGGAGGGAAATAGAAGAACACATTCCAAAAATTAATGTTATTGAGAATTTGATGATTTCCCTAATGATATGCTTTATATGATTGGAATGGGTGCAGAAGACATCAAGAAACCAATTGCTAAGCTAGCTCAAGTCATGTATAATAACTTGAATCATGTGGAACACCACCCTCTTACAAGGAAAGAGAAAATTATTATTGAATCATTCATACAGAAGTTACTCCTATGTTTAGAGTATCATTTAAAACCCTCCTCCTAAAATAGTGGATTAACTCCATTGAAAATATATTTTTTATCCTCTAGTTCTCAAAAGAAGTGAAATTCATACTGGCAGTCTATCATTTGATGGGGAAGCGAATCAGTGGTGGAAACTGATCATGAATATGAATCCCTATGAGGAAATTTATTCATTATATTGGGAGGAATTAAAGGGAATGTTTTCTAATAAATATTTTCCTCAAACCCTCCATCTAAAGATAGAAAGATATTTCCTTGGACTCAAGTAGAAGAAAGATGATTCAATCAGGGCGTTTTCAGAAAACATTACAAGGATTACATGGTAGGCATCTAGATTGGTAATGAACACCAAAAGTAAGGGGGATCACTTCGTTAGCGGACTAATGATGTGTCTAAAAAAGAGTTGGGGTTTCAAGACTTCGAAAAATATGAGGATATTGTCTGTTGTTCCATTAATGTTGAAATGGATAACAAAGTCTCTTAGTGACATCATGGGACCAATGAACAAAAGAGGAAAATGGATTCTAATTTGGGTGGTTTCGCAAATAAATTCCATAATTGAAAAAATCATGATTATCCAAGGTGTAAAACATTTGTGAAGAATCATATTGGAAACTATATAAAGGGAATACGTAATTTATTCATATATGGAATGTTCAGACATTTGGATAAAAACATCCAAAGTGATATGAAAAATCCCACTAATGGGTAAGAAGAAAGAAAGGGTTCAGGTAAACTCTTAGCCATTGGTGAAGTTTTACAACTGCAAGGAATATGGTTATTTTGTGAAAAATTTCCATAAGAAAGGGTTGTCAGAGGAATTAATAACAACCTCCATGAAAAAAGGAAGGTCTTATTCTATCACCACTACTGAGGTGGAGCCGAGAAACGATGTGGTGAGAGGTATATTGGTTATTCATTCTATAATAGAAATCATACTATTTGATTCTAGTTCGACTCATTCTTTCAGATCTTGCATGTTTCATAGATCTATTCAAACACCACCTATATATTTGGAGGATAAGTTATCTATGATAATAGTGAATGTGGAAATTATTTCATCCATACTTCAATGGGATCCATCTACCCACCTCCTCCCCCCACGAGGACTCATCCAATTCCTCTGACAAAGGAAAGAGCTCCCTTTGTTCGGTAGCTGACATCTGGGGGTGGGGGATGTCAGATTCAACAACAAATTCACCTGGTCTATCATTAGACGCATTGCACCATGGGAGTGAAAAAATTCCTCCAGCTCTTATAGGTATTGCTCCGTCTCCTCTTGGGATACTCCAAAGCTGGCCCTGATAGGTTCAATTCCTGGAAAGTCCATCCTGAGGCGGTTCAAGTGTTTACACATCTCAGATTGTACATGGAATTGCCTGTTGACATTTCAATTATCCCAGGCCTCTAGGAAGGCAAGATTCGATGGCATGTAAATGTGGTGCAACCGCTTCCCCGATGCCTGGGGGATATTCTACCAAATCCACTCAGTGGACTCCCCTCTAGATAACTCTATTCTTCTAGGACCACCAGGTTTGTTGTAGTTGCAGGATCCATTGTTGCTGCCTCTCCCTCAGTCGGTACGGGCCTCGCTGTCTTGGAACCCTTGCCACCATGGTATTTCCATGCCATATTCTAGCCATAGCGTCGAGGTTGGGGATGCCCACCATCTTCGGCCCGAACGTTTGGCCGCTTCAGCATCTCCCCTGGGTAGGTGGCCCCAAGCTTTTGGAATACTCATTCAGTAGACCGAAGATTGCTGTGGGCGGAGGCAATTTGTTCCGAATATTTCCATATTCCCATGTGAACATGAGCCAGATATGCCTCATCCCACAAAGATGTTCCTTATGATCCACACTTAAATGAACTTGTGGGGTCAGCCGATGCATACATTGAAATTTCCTGGAAAATCGGTGTGGGGTGTGGTGCTCGCAGAGAGGCCAACAGACCACTCATGCCACCAGGACTCCACCAAGAAAGGCCAGAAGATAGGATCATGGCCCATAAATTCCTTTTCCATCATCAGTAAAAGCACTCGTCGGTAGTAGGAACATATGAAAGTTCAATTCCACTATCTTCTAGAAGCGATTCAGTACTGCTAGCACAAACAGTTTTGTCAGAAAGTTCCCCGTGGAATTCAGAATGGACGGAAAAAAGTCCGAACCTGGAGGGGAGATGGGGATCATATATTCATAGACCCCACTGATGTGTGCCACTATCCACCCATATGATAGGTGGAACAGCCCACATATCCTCTGTGGCCTCTTGCCCTCATTGATGTGGAAAAACATCTTGTACAACTTGATGAGAATCATGATTCCAAGGTTCACCGCCCTCTTGTCGGCAACATGGATGCCATGATAAATGTTCTTGGTCGCACACCCATGTTCGTATCCCTCACATTAATGATCCATCCATAGATGAGAGTCGAGATGAATGCCACCATCCTGACTACCGATTCATGCTCAGTGCTGACACTCAACCCCCATGTTTTCCACTAGTTGTCCTCCAGGAGCCACCAATATGAGTGCTCCTTGCCCCGATGATCCCCCTTCGATAAAGTACAAGGCCTCACTAGAAACTTCCTATTTTCTGGGAAATTAAGATACTGTTTGATTCACCATCGGAAGTGGATGCCTCCCACTGCTTCCATGTCCTCTCCCGACACCAGCTCCATCAGTTCCATCACTAGTGGTGGCATTTGCTCAAGATCCTCCCACGAACCCATAATTGGGAGGAATTCATCCAACATTGATCCCAGTATCAGGGCCCTTGAGATATGGTGAACATCCCAAAAACTAATGCCTACCTTCTCATGGTGCATGTGGAATGTATTGGTCCTCGTTGACCACCTTCTCAAAAACTCTGGTATCAGCATCTTCGGTTGGTATATATGAAGTTGAGAGGCCCAAGCTGCCACCTATAGGCCCACTCTCCTCAGCTCTGCCCCAAACTCTTCACACAAAGCACTTACCCAGTTGGCCTAGGCCCAATCATCTGTAATGTTTCCACCCTGGTGTAGATCCCACTCATCAGACCATCCCTTCCCTGGGTTCCTTAGGGCTGCCTTTAAGATTGTGTGCTACAGAGGGGGGGGGGGGGTTCTATGCCTGCAATTTTTTCTCATCAACATCTTTATGATGATTATACCAGAAATCAGCAATAACATGAGTGAATTTATCCCAGACATGGATTTCAGCCACCCTGAACCACTGGCACTAACACAATGTGCTTCAGAACCAGTAAGTTGGCTCGTCCCTACTGGCTTCAAGGATGAAGGCGTCATCCATCAGCCCAAATCCATAAAGCTAATCCTCTTTCATAGTTGATAGTTCTTTTACCTTGTTGAAAACATCTCCACCAACAAATCATGGTCGGATTGGCTCCGTATCAACTCCCATAAACCCAATCTATTCACCACCTCCTCCCTTTGGGCAGCGTCTTCATGGAACCCCTAGTAGCCTATTAGTGAGCCATTCTGTCATGAAGTTTGGGAATTCTTTAGGTTTGGTCACAAATCTCTTTCATGAAGCAAGTACGCAAAGTTAAGTCATGAAGGATTTTCGCAGAGGACTGCCCAGGTCTTCAGACACAGTTCATAGAGCGCACCAACGTGATTTCAAAGACTCGCTGTGTGTCATGAAGTAGAAGGAAAAACTCACAGAGAGCAATCATAGAGTACACAAAGCTTTGCGAATTGGGAGCGCTACAAGCCAAAAACACAGAGAAGAGAAAGGAAAAATGAGAGGTCATCTTCCCTATTTACCGGTGAGGACCCCAGGTGCTTTGACGCCCGTCTAATCCATGCTTAGCTTTGTGGCATGCCAGCCCGTGCACACCACTCCACCTCACGAGCCCCCATCATGAGTCACCATTGCGATTAACTGAGTAAATTTGGTGGTTTACCCTTCAACATGGCCCTAATTATCTCCTCAACTAAATGTCTAAGGGGGTCATTTCTTGATGGAAAAATTAAGGAAAAAATTGTACAAAATGAGAGCATAAGAGGCTTCCTTGCAAATACTAGTCGTGGAGCCCAGTAGCCCCACTGTTGGTGCAGAGCTCTCCCTTTATGAACCCACTATAGAGTAAGGAGGAAGGATGCTCCATGAATCTATTTTCACATTCGTGTACCCACCATGGAGCAAGGAGGTGGGATGCTCCATGAACCGATTTGACTTTCACGAACAAACCATCAAGCAAGGATGTAGGATGCTCTATGAACCCCTGTGACATTCGTAAACCTGCCGTAGAGAAAGATCCAACTTCACGTCAAGAGAGAACTACCTCACGGTGCCTCTTGCATAAAAATACCAAGCTCCCCTCAATCCCAAAAAACAGATCCTCTGACCATTATTCTTCTGAGATCACACATCATGACACAATTTATGCTCTACGAACCTAGAGCTTTTCCATGTACTTTTTCAACACAAAGTGACTTCCCCTTTGCATGGATTCCACTCCTCTTCAAAGAGGGATGCCCTTTAGGGATCCCAAGGGCCTCTAGGAAGATGGAGATCCCCAAGGGGACTCATGTTGTTGTGGAGTGTTTATGCTTCATGAAAAACCCTTCATACACATGTGATCAACATGCTAAGAAATAGTTACTATGCTTCACAAAGGACATTACATCACAAGGAACCCTTGCTTCTCAAGGCATTGCTCTGTGAATTCCCTTCCACTTCACGAAGAACCTTCCATATGAACATATTCCATATACCCAGGATAGGTGACATTAATTCATGAAGCACATCCCTCCAAAAATCCCCTCCACTTCATGGAGCACTAGAGCTTCACAAGGATTCTACCTATGAACCCCTTTGTTATGAAACTATTTTTCTTTTGTGGCCCTTCAGGTTTGCATGATGAAATTTTAATGTCCCTTGGTCGGTGCTTCCCATTGTGTTGCATCCCCTCATACTTCATTGCACAGGCATGCTAACAGCCATTGCTTCTTAGCATACCCATGCTAACGTGGACCCCCAATGGATCACTCCATTACACCCCCTTTCACAACATTGTTGTAGCCTTCCTTCCCTCAAGGGAATTGTGGTATTGGTTATGTAAGCCCAAGGGGTGTGGAGAAAACCCACCTCGTCCGAGATGGAAGACATTAAATATTCATGCACCGTCTTCTTCAACACATGATATTAAACGGTGACTGTGCACCACACCTTTCACGCGGGGTGCCCCATCTCAGACATTCTCTAGGCCCACTTGTCATCATGAGAGTGAGATAATTCCTTTCATGGAATGAAATACTCTTTATGGGATCGTCATTCATCCGTATGGAAAGGGGAACCACCCTAGTGTTAGCCCCTAGCTTTTCTTGCAGGAGGTATTATCCCTGCTCCTCTTCTCTTCTTGGGTTCCAAATCCCTCTCCCGCTGGGTTTGTCACCACCTAGGCCTCCACCCTGAAGTAAGTCCCAATCTCCATATCCCCATGAAATAAACAACGTGTAAGCCCTGGTTTCCTCTTTGGGATACTAACCACGTGTAAGTCCCACTCCACTTCCCAAGGATGCACCTTTTGTGACGTGAGCATCATGCATTTTTTGCCTCTTTTTTCTCACACTGAGCATGACAGAAATGGGAATAGAGTAAGAATTGAACCTGACATTCTATATGTGCAGCCTAGAGTGTAACCCCAAAAATCATTTAGAACTATGTGGAATTTGATCCTTTCCAAGGCAAGGTAGGTAGGAATCCTCCCGGAGGTTTAATCCCAACACCCATTAGTCCCGGCCATCCTCATGTCGATTCCCACCCCTTTCCGAAGTACGTGGAATTTGATCCTTCCCAAGGAAAGGTACGTAGGAAGCCTCCCTAATGTTCAATCCCAAATAACATTGGTTCTATCCCCCCTTCATGTCAGACCACCTTCACAATGCATGACATTTAACTATATGCCCCCTTTGCATCCTGCACGATGTTGAACAGTATCCACCATCCCGAAATAGGTTGGATTTGATCCTTGTATATTGGATAATGTATGTAGGAAGCCTCCTTGAGGTTCAACTACATCCAGTGGTAAGCTGTTGTGACCTCATCCAGTGGTAAGCCGTTGCGACCCCATCCAACGATATGTTGTTGTGACCCCATCCAGCTATAAGCCATTGTGACCCATCTAGTGGTATGCCGTCGCGACCCCATCCAGCGGTAAGCCATTGTGACCCAATCCGGTGGTAAGGCATTGTGACCCCATCCAGTTTTAAGACATTGTGACCCATCCAATGGTAATCCATTGTGACCTTGTACAGTGGTAAGCCTTTGTGACCCCATCCAGTGGTAAGCCGTTGTTACCCCATCCAGTGGCAAGCCGTTGTGACCCCATCCAGTGGTAAGTCGTTGTGACCTACGTTCAATTGTTATCCATTGGCAACACCATTTGATAGTAAGTGTTTCATGTCCCCAATCAACGGTAATCCATTCTTAGGTGAACTGTGATGACATTGATTCCATGCCACATGGATACGTAGAAGGTCTCTTTGAGACTCAATCCCAACATCACCATCATCCTCGAGTCGACACCATCTCATTCTCCACCTACTTCACTTAACCATCTATCATCCATTTTGATTCTTACCTAGGCCACCACATCCTGGAGGGATCATGCCACATGATCTCCTATTAAATTTAATAAAAATTGTCTATCTTACCATGCTTTGGCCCCAACATTGGTGTTCCATATAGGGGTTACACTCACCCAATCCTCTCTAGTATGTTTTTTGATCCGTCTGATCCATCTACTCTAGACATTAAACATACGGTATACCATGTGATAAACATAGGATGTTAAGGAAAACCTCAGATACATACCAATGAAATATAATTCCCCGTGTTCGACGTGGAATTCCTCGAGCTTCCACACCCTAGAGAATCCCTATACTAAAGAGAAGAAACACAGACGTTCCAATGTTCCTGCATCAAGACAAGCCAATGATATCCAACAGGACTACTCCCCGTACCAAAAGTTGCTTCCCTGACCAGACCCCTTGGAATGTCATGATAGAAGGAGTTTAATTTACTAGTGTCTATGAAGATTTGGAACTGGGATGAGTTTCACGAACAACATCTTAAATCTCTGTGGGAGACCCGAACTAGGTAATGAGTTCTGAGGAAGAATCCATGGAAGGAAAAACCGATATCCCATTATCCTTTTTCGATCAAGGACCAAGCGTCCCAGAACATGTGACAAATGGAACCCGCCTTTGGAAAGCGGGAATGTAGGGCAATAAAAAATGTTTCTGTCCCCGAACAGACTGATGCGTGCTCCCCAATAAAAGTGTCAGAGATACACCTACCATGTCCAAAGTGGAAAATTTATTTCATGAATCCCTCTTAAGGAAATAAATATTGAACCCTTCACATGTACTCTATTCAGAGTTGGTACATTTGCAGAATGTCCATTCTTACGATGAGGGGTCAGTGAAGACCTTGGATTGTAATGATAAATTTCTACAAAATAAGACTACTCACCTAGGCAAATTACTCTGGTGGGACCATAAGTACGAAGAGAAAACATGGGAACTAGAGGAGGAAATGAAGGAAATTTACTTGTGCCTATCTATGGCATAAAATTTAAAATTAAATTTCAAGGGTCAAATTTCATAAGGGGGGAATAAAGTAACGACCCAATGTTTTATCAATGGAAATTCAATTCATATAATTATGTCATATAATCACATAATATCACATAATATCACAACAAAATGAACTAATAAGTACTATGTGAGAGTCTCACCCACTTGAGAGCATTCTCTCCTAGGGATTCCTAGGTTTGGAGTTTCCTTGTACATCTGGGTTTCAGCAGCTTCGTCTCCCTCCGTGCACCCCGCTTCGGCTCTATGGTTCACCACTCTTTCTTCTTTTTCTGTGATAGTGACTCATTTACTACATTCTGTGCCACCCCCAACCCCTTCGCAGTGAGGAACATTGTTCCCGATCTGTCTTATTCTTCTCTTCCAGTTACCAGACCCCATCTTTGGTGCTTCAGAAGGAACCGCGCTTCCTCTTCATCTGCTTGAAATTGCCTTCAGGCGCTGATCCAGCTTCACCTAGGGTCTTGAAGCTCCCCCCATCGTCGTCATCCCTTTTCGGTGCCAAATCATGAGAGGGTGGGAGATTCCAAATCAAAAAACCTCAAACTCCATCTGCATTTCAGATCCGAGTGATCCTACCTTGAGACAAACTCCAGATTTCGAAGAAAACTCAACCCTAATTGCACATCCCCTTTCGCACATAGATCCCAGCACACAGAATCTCAAGTCTTTCTCCAAAGTTCATGTATTTCATTACCTATTCTCACTTTTCTTCCTGCTTCCTGCTTCTATGAATTAAAGTAGGGTCCGGTAGGTTGTAAGACGTTTTTTAAAACCTTCCGCGTTGAGTCACCACGTTGTGTGATCACGAAGTGGCCTTCGTGATGTTTAAACCATGGGGTGTTGATCCACGATGACTTGGTATGTTGTGAAGACATCAGTGATCTGTGGGAAGTAAGCTGCTCCCACGTTGCTGTGAAGTTCCTCCATGAAGTTGTTGATTTGTGAAGCAGGTTCCACGAAGATCCACCACATTGAGAGATCGCGAAGTGGCCGCTGTGATGTTCCTACAGCATGGTGTTGATCTGCGATGAAGTGGTGGGCACTGTGAAGACGGCAGTGAACTGTGGGGGGTTTTCTGTTACCATGATTTTTCGAAACTCCATATCATAGTGGTTTGATTCATGAACACCTTCTATGATGGTTTGATGCATTGATTGACCGCGAAGGGGTCATTGGCCGTGAAGGGGTATCCGATCCAGGGACTTCTTTTAGAAGGAGAGAAAAATCTACTATTAGGTTTTTCTTTATGTACGCAGAATTTGATAATCAATGGAAGAGGTTTTCCCTAACTGAAAAAGAACAAGAGATAATAGATGCAGGGAGAAATGAAAACACACTCTTGGAAAATCTCTTATCTCTGCTCGTGGGGGAAAAGATCGTGGAAAACATATCAGTTAATCAGGGGGCTCTCAAAAACACTTTACAGAACATCTTGAAACATGATGCAGGAGTGGCTATTAGGGAAGCCGGGATCAATCGCTTCATCTTTGAGTTATTTAATGAGTGGGATAAAGAAAAAATCATGCGTGGGAGACCCGGGTCCTTTGATAATCCACTCCTCCTTGTTGAAGATTACAAAAGGGGGGACGATATCCAGTGAATGAATTTAACCCGCTCTCCCTTCTTGGTACAAATTAATGGAATCCCCTTCCATGCTAGAATAGAACAAATCATGAGAGAAATTTGGGGCAGTTTAGGTATCTTTCTTGACTAGGATAGCTCAGACCAAATACAATGGGGCCCCAAGGATAAGATCAAGAAAAAAATTGAAGTGTCAGAGCCACTGATAAGGGGAATGTTCCTGAAAATAGAAGACCCCAACACTTGGATATCATTCGAGTTTGAGAAGCTCCCAATCTTCTACTTCTTCTTTGGTAACCTTGGCCATCTGGAAAGAACATGAACAACAAAACATAAGGGTGGATCATGTAACATTATCCTCCAATATGAACTTTTATCCATGCAAAAACGAATAAAATAGCTTTCATCCCCGAGATAGAAGAAAAAAAGGATCGTGGCCATCTCACGTTGGAACATACCAGTCAGGAGGAACCCATACATGAAAAAACCCTAATTCTAGGACCATTGGATTTATATAATGCTATCGCTACGACTAAAAGAGAATCTGGAGGTCATCCTTACCCCCTTAAAGATAATAATAAAATATCTACAATGTTGGCAACAAAGCAAAAGGAACCACCGGCACCTGGATAAAAACCAATGCTGATGTACATCGAACAACTAGAGTCAGACCCTAACCCACAATCGGCTACAAAATGAATTCTAACAATTGAGGCCCATGAAATGATGGGACCTCCAATACTGGGCCCAATTCCCCGTCGAACATGGAAATGGTGCAATGGGGAGAGGGTGGTGCTCACATGGTAGACCCTAAACCTGGGGTCAGGAAAAGAGAAAATGAAACATGCCAATCAGGGTGTAATCCCACCAAAAGATGGAAAATGAAAAGTGGAGAAACAAGTCTGATGGAACAAAAGGCGGCGGCGGGCGAGACCCAGCCCCGTCTAGAGAAATGATTACTTATTCTGGAACTGTCGTGGTCTTGGAAACCCGTGAACGATTCACATGCTTCAGTGCAATTTCACTCAATGTCACCCCGATATGGTTTTCATGTCTAAAACCATAATAGAAAATAAGGACACCATTGGTATTTCTCTGAAGTGCGGCTTCCAAGGATGTTTTCCTGTGTCCAGACAAGGCTATTCTGGGGGCCTCTGTCTCCTTTTGAAGGATAATATTGACGTCAAAATCATTTCCTTCTCCTCACACCATGTGGAAGTGACTATTCAAACAGACTTTCACCCACCCTGGAATGTTGTGTCATTATATGGCTGGCCATCACAAAATGATAAGGCGAAGTCATGGGATCTTCTATGCAAGCTGCGACATGACATACCGAGCCCTATCCTCTTCAGAAGAGATTTAAATGAGATTATGTTCCCTAAGGAAAAGAGGGGCATAATCATCCAACCCTCAGCTTCAATGTCAAACATCATGGACGTAGTCTCCAGGGCAATCTTGGTCGATCTGGGGTACATAGTTCACCCTTTTACATGGTTCCATGGCAAAACTGAAGGCACCAGCATCGCAGAGCATCATGATAGATTTCTGGGTTTAACTGATTAGATTAATCTATACATCATGTTTCATATAGGCCACATGTCCCTTAACTGTTCAGACCACTGTCCAATTCTCATTGACTATACCCAAGGAAAACGAACTAGACAACACAGAAGACCCTTCAGATTTGAGAGATTCTAGTCAAAAGACCAGGAATGTGAAGAGGTGATCCTATCAAGATGGAAAATCACTCACATGGATGTGTGCATCAATCTCTAATAGGTTACATCTGAACTAAGGTCTTTTAGGAATAAGAAATTCCACCACCCTGATCGGTACTATAGTGTCCTCAAAATGACACTGAACAACCTCCTCAATCAACCCACATCCAATTTCATTCTCTCTATGATTGGATCCACGCAAATAGGGCTGGACCCAACCCTATTTGTCAAGGAATTTTTCTGAGATATGCGAGTGAAGGATAGCCACATTAAAATGGGGGACACTAATACCCGGTTTTTTCACCAGAAAGAATCATCTAGGCATTGGAAAAACTCTATTACTTGCATATTACAACTCGATAGAAGAAAAGTTTTTGTTTCCAATGGAATCCCTGAGGCCTTGACATTCTATTTCCAGAACATCTTCACTGCAAGAACCCCTTTCATGTCTGCCGATGAGGATGATTGTAATAAACCTGTGATCACTGATGAGATCAATAGGAATCTCACCAAATATGTGATAGATGATGAGATATGTCTGGCTCTGAAACATCTTCATCCCACTAAGGCCCCAGGACCAGATGGGTTCCATGACCTATTTTTTATACAATACTGGCGTATAATTGTGTCCGACATATGCAAAATGATAAAAAATATCTGGGATGGGAATTCTAGCATTGATACTATCAATGAAACTATCTTTGTCCTCATCCCCAAAATTAAGAAACCTCTCACGATCCCTGATTTTAGACCTATCAACCTCTGAAATTTATCTTACAAGATATTTTCAATTATCCTTTTCAATCGGTTGTGACCTTGGATACCTGATATTATATCTGAAAATCAGAGCACCATTATGGCTACGAGACTGATCACTGATATTGCGATTGTGGCCCATGAAGTGTTCCATTCTATGAATTCACACTCCATCATGAAAAGAGGAACCATGAACTGGAAATTGGATATGAAAAAGGCCTATGATATAGTGGAATGGAACTTCATTCATGTCGTTATGATGAAAATGGGGTTTGGAACTATATGGACAGATATGGTCATGGATTGCATATCAACCATCTATTTCAAAATTAATGTCAATGGGGATCTCACCAAAGGATTCACCCCATCCCGAGGCCTTCGACAGGGAGATCCCCTCTTCCATTTTCTCTCTATACTAGTGGCTGACGTGTTTTCTAATCTTATCTCCACGGATGCATCCTCTAATTCTATTCATGGGGCAAAGGTATACCGTGTTATCCCACCAGTTCTGCATCATTTATTCACTGATGATTGCCTCCTTTTTTTAGAGAAACAATTAATGAATTCTGGTTGATCACTCAAGTGATCCATCAGTATGAGAGGGCATCTGGCTAGTCAATCAATCACAGAAAATATGAAATTTCTTTCATTGTAGGGGTGAATTTTTTTAAGAGGGATGAGTTATGCACATTAGCTGGTATCAATCTGGTTTTGAAGCATTAGATGTATCTTGGGCTGCCCATGGTGATTGGTGGATCCAAAAAATAAATCTCTGCATCTCTTGTGGACATGATCGATAAAAAAAATATTGGCTGGTCCCCAAAATGAATTTCTAAATATGGAAATGAGACCCTCATCAACAATTTTATCTGGTCCATTCCCTACTAAGTTATTTCCCAGATTAGTCTGCCGACATTCATCATCGACCAGATCCACACACACACTGCCAATTTCTATGGGGGAAGAATGATGGAAGGAATCGACCCCACATTATGGCCTTTGAGAAACTCTGAAAACCCAAATCCGAAAAAGGTATGAGAATTTGGAATCTTATTCTCTTTAATGATGCACTGTTCACCAAGCGAGGATAAAACATTGTTAACCATCGATCATCTTTATGTGCACTGGTTCTCTGAGGTAAGTACTTTCCCCTCATGGACTTCCTTGCTTACTGTCTTGGTCCCCTGCCCAGCATCCTCTGGAGAAGCATTTTGGGCGCTAAAAATCTCCTTCAAAAAAGAATGTTCTGGAGGATTGGGACTAGCTCATCAGTCAATATCTGGACAGATCCCCGGCTAATCGATAATGAAGGTATTTGGGCTACATCCCCCATCCAACGAGGTGATGAAGACGCCATTGTCAGCTACCTCATTTCTGACCAGGGATAGGGGTTGTGTTTGAAAAATATCCATGATTGGTTTAACAAAAGGGACCAATGAATTATCCTAATAATTCTCTGGGTCCCTGATGCAGGCCCCGAACATCTTTTATAGATCAATGACATCTCAGGCAACTACACGGTGAGATCCGACTACATACTGGCTCTTGGAAACCACTCAATCGGCTGGGATGAGGGGCCATGGAAATTGATTTGGACGCCCAATGTGACCCATAAAATACGCCAATTTTGGTGGTATGTTTGCATGGGTACACTCGCAACCATGAGCCTTCTCACTTGCCATCATATGGACAATTCTGCCTTTTTCCATTTCTTCCTGAACATTCTAGAAACTCCTTTGCATGCCATCATTCACTGCCTGGGAGCTATGAAAATTTAGAATAAATGGGGCCTCTACCGATTCATTGGCATTGACCTCCGACCTTCCCGATCATCTGACGCGCTGGTGCTCCTCTCACTCCTCAGCTCTTTCGGGTTCTCTTTGCACTTTGTCCGAGATTATTTGGGTCCGGCATAATGATGCTATTTTTCATGAAGTTCAGAAACCCCCCGGTTTCTAGATTGAATGGGCCACTTCTTGGATTAATTGATGGAAAGACCGCAATGGAAATTTTATGCCAGGGGTTACCCTCTCATTTACCCCTCATTTTAACCCCCAATGGAAGGGATTCTTAATTTTATCATGGATGCATCTATTTCAAATGTTGATCTTGTGGCCCTAGGCCTCCTGGTCCAAAATCATCAGGGGAAAATCTTTGCTACAGAATATGAACCACACCAGGATTTCTGGGAACCAGAAGTTGATGAGGCCATGGCCATCCTTTCCAAAATGTTTCTATCCTTGGAATGTGGATTGAGTGATACTATTATCGATTCTGACTGCCTTACCATTATCAATGCTATTAACCACAACAATAGTGGGATCCAGCCCTTTGGCATCATCATCAGGATAATTCTCTCACTATTCCAATGCTTATCTTTAGGAAAATTCGCATTTTCCATAAGGGAAAGAAACAACTTGGCACATCAGCTTGTGGCCTTAGGCCCATTCGACTCCAACCAGCTCTGGTTGGACAATTTCCCTTTATGGGTTTACACTTGTACTTCTGCTGATACTCATCTTTTATGAATTCTGTTTTTAATCAAAAAAAGTACTATGTGACCTTTAAACATAATGTTGACACATTTGTGACTTGAATTTAAAAAATATAACACCCACAATTGTGATCTGTAAGATGTTTGGTGTCTGATAAGACAAATATAATTTTGGGTGCATATTAAAAGACATTAATTTACCATTTGACTACATTATAATTTAAATCCACTATTACAGAAATCATATGTGATATAAACCCCCAAATATTGAACTCTCATTCTATTATTACTATTTTTAGTCATGCAATCATCACTATTGGTAGTCTTGAGGGAAATTAATTAACTAAGGAATTAAATATTAATAAAACCCACATCCACTCCACCATAAAATCCACCCACACTCCCCTCTTATCTTCACACCTCTCAAGAGCTATTCCTTACCTATTTTTTCCCCAAATCAACCCCAAAGACCCCCCAACATCCAACAACCCTTAATCTCATCAAAAGAAAAAATCCCCTCCCTTAGAGGGATATCAAAGGAGAAAACTCAAGAGAAAAATTCTTCTTTCCAATTATTTTATTTTCGTTCATGTAATCTGACTTTCTTATATCATTCCTCACATCCCTTCACACAAATTCTATGATAACTCTAGTAAAATATATTTTCTATAGTGATATTTTTATATTGGGATATTTTATAATAATATTCCCTTCCCCATCCTTTAATTCTATAAATTCAAATACCATCTGAGATGTGTTGATTTATCACATTCAAGGATGAAGGGTATTTAATTTTCATTACAATCTTCTAGACTACTCATGAACCCATTTTAATGGTAGAACCAAATAATTATATATGTATTTTATCTTATATATTTTTCTGGAATCCTTTTGAATGCCAAATAATAATATATATCTCCAATTATAGATAATAATCTCCATTTTACATGATTCTTTATTCATGAAAATAAGTAACTCAAATGTAAAACCATGAAAAAGCAGATAAGAAAAATGAAATTTTAAAGCTTAACCGATCAAAAAGATCATGAATGAAAATAAAAAGGATATAATAAATATTTTACATATAAAATAAGTAATAGAATTATTAATTAACGAAACTAACTTGATTATTCAGGGCATTAATATAATTCCAAGAATACCATCAGACATAAGGTAAGGGATCTTCTCTATTTCAAATTTACCCGTGAATGTCATTTACATTATGCCTCTTCTTGTGTAATACCTAATATTGAGGTATGGTTTCAAAACTCCCCCAAAATTCCCTCATGATTTATAAGTGATGAGAAACCCATTTATCTCCCAGTATTCCCTCTTATGTACACTCAATTCCATTCCAATAATCCGTATGGGATTCCACCCGAACCTCCTTTGTTCCTTTAGGTTGACATATATTTCTTTTACCAAAATTATGTTATATTATCTTTTTATGTGCATATTCTATATTTTGTGTAAATGTACCAAATTAATTTTTCAGGAACATTTCATCATTCTCTTTCAGGGACATACATTTTTTCATGTGATTTCCTCCTCAATACCTCTCGATAAGCAAACCAGTTTTGAGGGAACTTCTGAAAATATTACTCGATTTCAAGTGAACGTTATCTTATATTTCATGCCACCATTTCCATTATAAAATAATACATTTTTTTTGAAAAACCACTTGGTTCACTTATGGTTTAATATAATGGATTTTCCCCTTTCTATTTTAACGCCCCTATAGTATTTTCGTTAAAACAGATAAAAATGTTTTAAAGCTAAAATTTTGTAAATACTTTCATACTTTTTGTCGATTCTACTTGAAATTACTTACCACTATACGTGCCTATTTTCCCTTATGAATGTCCATTTATTTTTCAATTCTTTTCTTTTTGGACACTTTTTTTATTTTCCCATTTGTTATGATTAATAACATGATTATGGTGCCCAATTAATTCCATGGTTAACCATTATGTTTATGTAAGATTGAGTATATATGATTATTTATGTGGAAATATTACTCATGAAAGGTTAATATGGGTCTTCCCAGATAGTTCACCACTTCATTGGGTAGATTTTAGTCTCAGGAGACGATATGTGTGACGGTGTTGGCAGTTATCCTTTTCTTGTGCTACAATGTGTGATGGTCTTGGAGGTTTTCCTTGGTTTGTGATATCATGTGAAACGACCTTGGTGGTTAGCCTTACCTCTTACTACATAAATGTTTTATTTTTCATCCAGATTATAAAGACTCCTTGATTATATGATTCCATGTTTAGATGTTATGAATCCATATTTTACATGTGTTTTTATATCATCATGTAATGAAATCTATCCCATGTGATAATGATTTCTTCTAATTGTTATTCCCTTATTGGGAAATTTATCTCATGCCTTTGTTCATGTGTTCCCAAGGGTAAACTATGAAAAGGTATGAGAATATTGGAAGTTAGGGCCTCAATTTGAATAATCAATAATGAAATTTTTATTTAGTTTTTTTTTTTAGTTTTATTTACCTATTCTTCCAAGATAGTAGACTTTACCATCCTTGTCTTGTACTCTGATGTATAATTATTCTTAAAATAATGTAATGTTATCTATAAATGGATATGGATTCTATATCTAATATAGTGGTAACAAAATATTTAAGGTCACCCACTGCTTAACCAAAAATAGTATATAAAAATATAAGTAAAAAAATCAATATTTTCCCAAAGTCCTCTCGATCACATTTTTTTATCCATATTCTCATTGAGCTATCATAGTTGATTAACCTATACCCAGGACATTTCCTAATTTTATAATCTATACACAATGTCTATATGTGTGACATGGTTAATTTGCATGGTCACATCACAAAACTCAGTTGTGTTGGGACCAAGTTGGACAGATAAGGAAGTAAGAAATGTTTTCTGTAACAGAGTGTTGTCTTTTTTTGTTAAAGAAGCTAAATAAATTAACTTTGTAAAAAATATGGAAACTATGAAGATTATTTTCTGATTTGTATTTCACAAATATCATAAGTTTGGAGAAATTGTGATGCAAGCCTTAGTAATAGTAGTGTGTGTAAAGAAGTGATTTTGGCAAAGGAAAGAAAGTGGCGCGCAAGACAAGAGTGGCATGTAAGTATTTGCACACAAGTGTTGGAGCGAATGTATATGTGTAATGAAAGTCATATTTCATGATCATCACATCATAATTTGACAAAGGAAATAAAATGGTTCTCATGTTAAATATTAGCCCACATGTCAAAAAGTGACGCATAAGTATAAGTGGCGCGCAAGTGTGGGGAGAAAATATAAGTGGCGTACAAGTGTGGTGTGCATGTATAAGGTCATGAATGTGTGGAGAGAATGTATAAGTGGTGGACAAGTGTATGTTGCATGAAAGTCATATTCTAAAATCATCATATCAGAATATGAAAAAGGAACTAAATAGTCGCGCTATTGATGGAAGGGTGTGCAACTGATGGAGAGGCATGCAAGTGATGGAGTGTCGCGCAAGTAGGAATAGTGTACAAGTGTTTGTCATGTGCATGTCACCAAAATGCCTATAAATATATGACTATCCTCCTAATTTTTTTATGCTCCACACTTAATATAAAATATGACCTCTGAGCGCACATATAGTAGATGGTGTTCTAATCATGAAAGTAGTAGAGGGCGACACGCAAGCGGAAGTGGTGCGCAAGCTGGGGGTTATTGATAAGGCACACAAGTAGGGTTCCACACAAGTTTTTTCTCACAAGTTTTTCCATGGAAGTTGCTAGAGGCTCACAAGTAGGGGGTTTCTTTCAAGAAGTGTCTTGTGTATAATCCAAAGGTGGTGCACAAGTTGTGATCTATTCTCAATGGTGGCGCATAAGTATTGAGTAGGCATGCAAGCAGTTGGCGTGAAAGTAGTGAGTCACGCAAGCAGGTGGCGCGCAAGAAGGGAGGCGCGCAAGTAGGTACTGGCGCGCAAGGTGTCTGCACCAGGAGGTTCTTATCAGCTTCTGGGTAGGAATGTGAAGACTTGTTTTGAAATAATTGATTTGTGAAGGTTCATTAAGAAGCATAAAATCATTACATTACCCTATTTGTTCTAAGAGGGAGAACACACACTATTGGATTGTTTTCAAAGTTCTACATGAGTGTAAGGGTATATCGTACTCATTGTATTCCACTCAGAAGACTTTTTTCTAGTGGATTGTGTGGTACTAGATAGTTTATGTACCATACCAAGGATGTAGCTACTCTCGTTGAGTAGTGAACCTTGTAAATCTTGTGTTCTTTTGGTTGCATGTGCTCATCATGGAAGAAACTCTTTAATAGGAGGCGAAGGGTGTTTCAAAAATGGGAAACATAAAAATAAAAAGTTATCACAAATTCACCCCTGCCCCTCTCAGTGTTACTTGGATCCTGACTGGGAAATTCAATTGGTATCAGAGGGAGGTTCCCTTAGTTTATTCATTGATGAAGTGGTTTAAGAGAAGTTGTGATGGAGAATAAAATTGTGTGAACAGTAAGGGGATTCCAATTTTGGATGAAACAGACTATCACATCTGGAAGGAAAAAATGATGCCTTATATTATGCCACTTGGATATGAAGTTATTGAAACTACATCATATGGATTTACTCATTTTGATGAAAATGATCCTCTTACCCCTGTTGATAATTAGCATCATGAGAATGATGGAAGAGCTAAAAATGTGTTACTCTCATCTCTTTCTGAGAGTGATTTTTAGGAGTGAAAGGTGTTGATACAACAAAAGGAATATGTGAAAAACTAAAGAACATCTATGAAGGAAGTAAAAAAGTGAAGAAGGCTAAATTAAAAATCTGGAGTCTAATGTATGAAGACATAAAAATCAGAGAATCTGAATCTTTTGGGGATTTCTTTACCATGATAAATTATATTTTCATTACAATCAGATGTCTTGGTGAAATTTTGTAGGATTCTACAGCTGTCGAAAAGATCTTGAGAATTCTACCTAAAAAATTTTATGCTAAAGTGTCTTTATTAGAAGACATAGACCCTGAAACATTATCTTTGGATGATTTTAATAGCACTCTCATTGCTTATGAGATGAGAAGGGAGAATACTTTAAAGGAAAAAAACAAAAGCTGATAGAGAAATGTCATTCAAGGATGCAAAGATATATAATTCAAAGAAAAATATCATTGAAGATGATGTTGTTGAATCAAATTCTGATGATGATGTATGTAAACATTTTGATGAAATTTTATCCTTGTTTTCTAAGAATGTGAAGAGGAACATGGAAATACTTGGGTAAACTTCCCTTGAAATGTTTTGAGTGTGGAGTAATTGGTTACTTTGCAGCTAACTATCCTCAAAAGAATAAAGAAGAAGATATTGATGATGGAAACAGAAGTTCAAGAAGGTTGTGGAAGAAACAAGCTGACAAAGATAAATATTTTTCAAAGGGGAAGGATAAAAAGTTATTTAAATCAAACAGAAGAATATTTTTATCTAAAGATGAAGATGAAGAAGACATCGAAGTTGAATCTAAGAAATTATTTTCTGAAAAAACTAGAGAGAATACATTTATTAATTTAGGAATAATGAAGAGTACGAGAGAAATAGATTATAAGATGAAGAAACTCAACTTTAATATCCTCTGAAGGAATAGTTAAATGAATACCTGAGGAAGACTAGAAGACTTAATAAGGAAAAAAAGATGATAAATGAAAACCCCCCATTATGAAATCAAGAAGGTTTTACTAATGAGAAAAACATGATGGAAAATTAAAATAATGATCTGAAATATTCTCTTAAGAATACAAAGAATCGTAATGATCATCTTGAAGTAAAGATGAAGGAAAAAAGAAGAAGTGTTATAACATGTCCAACAAAAACTTTATAATGCTAATGAAATAAATATCAGTTTCAAAAATTCTATCTCAAAAGATAGATAATGTTCTAGTAAAAATGAACCAAAAAAGGATCCAAAAAAGTTACCTTTACAGGTGAAAATGAATGACAGAACTAGTTCTGATAAGAACAAGGCTGGAAAGAACATGTATGTGGTCAAAGTCCGCAATGATGAAAAATCAAAAGTGCATAAAAATAACAAGTCAAGAAAGACCTATAATGCTTCTGGTGTAGTTAAATATAAAAATAGAAAGGGAGTAACAAATGAAAACATGAAGGTTAATGGTCAGTATAGTTCTATTAAGAAGTCTATTGAGAAGTGCATTCACAAATCTGGTCATTATTGATGTTTCAGTGGAAAATATTCTTTCTATGGATACTACTGGTATTGAGGTGGATTCAGACACATGGAAAATATTTTCTGGTTCAACCAAAAACATTACAACTATTCCCCATGTTTTGAATGACAAGTATTAAGGGGGATCCTATCCTTTCAAAAGAAAATATCTATAAATAAATTTCTAAGGATATCTGATAAGGTTGGTGTGAAAGTTGAGAATAGGTTCCAACCACTAGAAACTATTTGTGAAAGATGTGATCAACCATGAAATCTTGCTAAGGGATGCATTAGTGTGTTACTAGAGAAACAAAAATTTGTTAATAATCCTTATAATCCAAGGTTTTTAAAAGATAAAGGGGATAGGTATGATACATTCAAAAAGAAAGAGTGCATGGTTGTCTGGCCAGAACACATTGATTATGCTAGAAAATTGGCAGAAGCACAACAAAAAATACAAGAAAAGGGAGAAAAAAATCTCTCTTTGTCCAAACAACTTTGAAATCTATAAAAGGAGAACATCCATGGATTCTTGATAGTGTGTCTTCCTCTCATATGACAGAAGACATAATGATTATGAAGAATGTGAAATACTTCAAAGAAAGAACAGTGACATTTGGAAAGGATGAATCTCTAAGGATCAAATGTGTTGCATCGGCCATCATTGGAAAAGAAAAGATGAAGTCTAGGAAAACAAAATATGTGTAATGCCCCGACCCTAGTTACCCAGAGTAAGTGCATTATTACATAACATTGGCATGTTCACAAGGATCAAGTCTCGAAGGACCGATCAGTTTAGCAGTCTTCAAAAATAGATTACATACATGAATGTAACATTACACTTTATAACATACAAAAAAACATAAATATTCTTTTACTAATGCCTTTATTACCTTGGGTTAACCCTGCATATCAGTCACAATACACTTCTTGGAATCCTGGGAAAAGATAAAACATAGAAAGCGGTGAGCTCAGATGCTCAGTAAGGATGATAATATAGCGGAAAATTTAATAAATAATCATAAACATTTAAGGCAATGTATAACTAAAACAAAAACCTTTTAAAATTGATCTTCAACATAATATGGAAAAAATAAAATAATGCCATTTACTTATTCACATGGATATTCTACTAGTAAAATAATCGCATACAATATCACTAACCACCATCATAATAATGGAATGCATAATGCTAGACTATCATAACTAGGTAGCCAAGGCCTCGTGCCAGGACTACAAATAAGATTTTGTCAAGACCTCGTGCCAAGACACTAGTGTGTCTCATGAGACCTACCAATGCATCGAGGAGCTATAGTGGGCTCCACCCGCTACATATTAAGTCCAATTCATTCCTCATATGAATATGTTTAAACATAACATAAACATTCGTCTTAAAACTAGAATACTAAATTTCAATTCTTTATCCATAAACCATGAATGGTATACAAATAACACATCCACAGTCAAACATATCACAAAAACTTCAACATAATAAGGAAGATTTGTATCATGAGAAATCAACTTCAAAACAAGTTTAAAATCCATTAAAGGATTTTGAAATAGATGAAAATGCTTTGTCAAACTCTTTGAGAGAAATACCCCTTTTTCATGAAAAATTTTAAAAGTCACACAATTTATAAAAGAATTCATTTAAAGATATTTTTGAATCAAAGTGTCCCATACGACTATGAAATATTTTGAAAGGATTTAGAATTTTAAAAACATTCATGTCCATATAAATAAATCCTTAAAAACCATTTTGAATTCATGGACTTTAATGAGAAAGTTTTAGAAGAATAAATATTTAAAACATTTTAAATGATTTTTTAGTAAAAAGTCCCTTAAAAATAATCTCTTGGAAAACTGTTTTAGAAAACCTGGACATGGATAATAAATATGTCCCAGTAGATACTTACGTAAAAACAACCTCGTAAAATAAAGTGATTGTGAAATTAACCCTTACCAATTTGGTAACTTACGAAACTTACACTCCATGAAAGAGGTATCATAAAATTAATATGTAAATACACATAAATTAAAGTTTATTACATAAATAATACAATTATGGGAAGTACATACACAACACAAAAGGTAATAGTGGCAATATGGCATGAATCTCATGAGAATAAGGAGTGAGATGAAAACCCCTTACCTTGTACTTTTACTTGATAGTGTTCATGTTAACCTCCAGTATAATAGTTAAATAATTTTTATTAAATTATAAAAGAATAATATTCATCAATATGATATCATATATTATCTTTTAATATTGATTTGTTAATAATATTTTTGTATTATCGTCATTTCGGGTGTTAACTGATTCATTTTTCTTTATATGATTCGTTACGTAAGTCATGTTTGTTATAAATAGGTTGTATATTATTCACATCCATAATGATATCATTTACTTAAACATTACTTTTAATCATTAAATGATAATTATTATTTAATGGATATGATGGGGAAATGAATCTCATCGTGTTCGTGGAGACGGTAATCCGTACATACTCACGAATGCTACTTCCATTTCATTTTTTCATTTCAAATGGAATAAAAAACAAATGGTACATATGTATATTATTATTCCAGTATAATATAATATCTTATATGTGTTATTTTATTTCATTAACACCATCCTTTATACATTCCATGCATGGTATGAACGAGTCGTATCACATTGATGTGGCGGTAGTCCACACTTTCTCAAATGAAATTGTCATATATATATACAACACGAAACGAATAATGTAATGATATAAAATATAATTAAATAAGATTATATATAAAATAAATATCATTAATATCATATTTAATTATAGATCCATCATAATGGCCACCATGAGAGGTGATAGGAGATAATTGAACAATCATCGCTTCGTGAGGCATTTGGTTTCCATCCACAGAAACATTATGTTATTCATCCATTAGATGGAGGTGTGTGTAAGTGTAGTTATAATTCATATAATAACAATATAATATTATATTTAGGATAATATTTTTTTAAAAAAATAAAATAATAATAAGAGTTTAGGGGTTGGAGAAATAAAATAAAAAAACGAAGCTATGAGAAATCGTTACCATTAATTTGGGTAACTCCCTTTGGTTGGAACCAAAAAAGACTCTTGATGTGCCTTATGCCTAAGGTAAGGCTTCTAAGAGGAGTAGAGGTATTTAGGGTGATTAATTGGGTAGAGTTTGGACGATCCAAAAGTCTTGAGAGTGTGAGGAATTGGTTAGAAGTTTTGTCCTTTTATAAGGGGGAGGAGGGGCTCTTTAGGAAAAACTTAACATATTATTTTATAATAAATTTATATTCGGTTTATAAAGGCTCAAAAGTGGATTATTCAAAGAATAATGTGGGGATGGGTCTAAATACTTTCAGCCAATATATTTTAGACATGTTTTAGTCATTATATTAACCTTATCTTTTAGTTTTAACTCTTGGTTAATTAGTTTCACACTTACCATGCCACTTTGTAATTTTATATTATATAGTTAATAAACGTAAAATATACCTTCAAGAGACCGCCAAGAGGTCCATTAATGATACACCTATCATTATAAAAGTCCTTTTGCAAAACCTTATATTTTTAGGAATTTAATATCAATTAATAATACAATATTTGTTTTAAGAACTCTTTTAGGTCAATTTTGACACTATTTGGTATTTGATTTTTGTGAAATTCATAACAGCATGATTACTTATAAAAAACTTAATCAAATCAATCCAAACATGTAATATTAAACTATAAATTCTTTTAATTTATTAAAAGTGTCAAATTATATTTATTTGGGTATTTATATTATTAATTATTTTCATATTTCACAAATAAGGTAATTACTGCATCATCATTGTGTCAAAAATAAATTAAATTATTTAATGTCTAAAAGTTATAAATAAAAAACCATTATGTGGGATATCATTTTATCTTTCTGATTAATTTTTATTGTAAAAAATATAACATATATAACCCTATGTAAAAATTGTTTTTCTAAAAGATATAGGCTTATGTCATTTTTGTATTTACTTTAACTTATTTTATATAAAGTGTCATTATCACTTACAATTGGATCCATGGGGTCCCCAAATCGACCCAAATATGCACATGGTCGGAACTGTATCAACCAATAGGGTTAATACACGTTTTAGGGTAATTTATTATTATTATAATATATTTTGTTTACCCTTATTTATCGGATTTACCGTGTAACCATGGTAAACAAATTATTTACCGAAAAAATTATTCAAAATGTCTAAAAATAAAAGTTAACTATTTACACAATTTTGAAATATGGATTCCAAATATGGATTCCATTTTTCCAAATTCAAAACACAAAAGTGGGTGAAATTAATTTAAAATTAATTCCCGCTGCAAAAACAAAAAAGCGTGTTTTTAAGAGATAATAACTATCAAATGATTGACACTTGTTTATGTCCGGTTTAAATCTGAAATTATGTCCAATGACAAAAATTGTATTAAATGGTAAAAATATATTCTAAATATACTTTAAAACAACTCAAATTCATAATTTATCAATATTAATTATTTCTCTTAAGAAAGTTGTTTTTAATAAAAATTTAGTAATTTTCACTATTCATCAAAATATAAAAGTTATCCGAAAGGTACCAAAATTTCATCCTAGGTTAATTTAGATATTAAAAATCCAAAAATTAATTCCATTTTGAATGATAAAATGTATAAAATTTCAAGAGGTAGGTATTACTATTCATAAGGGCTAGTTTGATTGGTTGTGGTGTGTTTTAGAACTCGAAGTTGCGTACAACACACGCTATTGTATTATTCAATTAGAAGTGTACCAAGGAAGATTGGGGTGTTACATTGAAAATGTTTAATGTCCCCATTCTAAACAATAAATTTATTTTGTCAAATTGAATATATAAAAGTTTTAAAATATTGGATCTAGAAAGGGTTCACCCTTAAAAGTCAGTAAAAGTGCATTTTTGAAAAACAATTATTTTATCTAAAAAAATGAATTTGTTCTAAAATTATGTCTAAGAAACTCATAATAAGGATTCTAAAATTATAAGGATTTTATAAAGTTCAAAATTCAGTTAATATTATTCATAACCACTTTTGAATGGATAGTTTGGTAAGTCATGGTGCGCTTGAACTTGATGTTGCGTGTAGTGTAAGTTATTGAATTATTTTTAAGAAATAATGCACTCTGAAATATTGGGATGTTACATTCTCCCCACCTTCAATAAATTGCGTCCTCGCAATTTTAAATTGTTCTTCAAAAATAAAAGGTTGAAAATAGAAAATATCTTTGTAGGAAAACCTAAATTGGAAATTGGGTTAATAAAATTTAGTCTTAATAAGAGGAAAAGAGAAATGAAAGGGTCACCAACAAATTATGACAACTATTAGGAGTACATTGGTGGAAATTGGAGACATATATTTGGAGAAAAAATGTAAATATTTATAGGTAGTGATTACGGTCATCAATCACAAACAGGTGTAAAATTGAGGTCCTTAAATTCATCAATCTCTGATGATTTGAAATACCATCGGTTCAACAAAACATAGGGTATTAGGATAAAAAAATTTTGGTTTTAGGATCCCTTAAATAAAGTATAAGAATTATTTTCTTCAAAGAATAAGAGAAGAAGAAAAATATATTCTTGAAAAGTAAAGTTCCATCCATTAACAAATTTCTACCACAAACTCATCTTTCACTCTAAAAGATAATAGAATGTAAGAAAATATTCTATTTATCCAATTAGTATAGGGTTCCAATAAATTAATTTATAATTAATATACCAGATCTAAAAAAACCACATTATTTAATCCAGGAAATCACTTCGGTCAGTGGTAGGTGATACACACTTGTTGCCCTTCGGTTGTGGGGTCAAGTCTCGCGGCATTGTCGGACAAAACGGGTTACCACCCGACCTCCAGGTTGTCCTTTTATGGAAATCCAAAAATAATACATACTAGAACTATCCAAAATACTTCAGTCCAATATTTATATGGAAGGTAAACACAATGAAGATCCTTTTTTCCGCATAACAACATGTGAACACCTTCATCATGTATTCTTTTAAAACACTGAAACATCTTGAATTACCATAAAACCTAATTGATTACATTCATTACCCCTTATTACTTAATGAATAACGGATATACTTCTTCAATACAAAAATGTTGTAAACTCCAAAAATGATGGAATATACAAATCATTATTCAGTTTCAAGGTAGTCAAGAATATCCAATATAATTTATCCAAATCAATCATGTATTTTTTCAAAATCACTACCTTGGTATCAGAACCATATTATGGGTTATCTTTCTCTCAACCATATATTTTCCAAAAATTTAACCTACTATTGAGTCACTTTTCATGGTTCCACACAATCACAAGTCCTTAATGAAATATTACTGCAGTACAATCCTTATATACTGTATAATTATTATAACCAATACATCTTTGATACAATACTCAAATGACATAATTCTTTAATAAAAACATAAGAACTACAATATTTCCTCCTCATCTGTAGTAGTATCATAACTTGATTATTATCCAATAGCATCATTTGGGGCAAACTCTGATGATTTGGACTTTGGTTTGTATAGTTTCCCAACTCCTTGCAGATAAAGCATTGTACGTTTGTAACATTTTTCTTACCCTTGTAGTCACGTAAAAGGTTTCCTTTTTCTCCACACTTATAATGAACTCCCATTCCCTTCATGCAAGCTCCATGGTGTTTCTTCCCATAGTTATCACATATGGGAAAATTTTTCTTTTCCATCTTCCCTTTATCCATCTTTCTCTCTTCCATCCTTTTCTTCTCTTGCTTCCCTTCAAATCCATTGGACTCAGAGAACTCTTTACTTATCTTATCAACACATGATACTATTTATTCATATGATAATAATACATCGGAGACTATTTCCATTATAAATGAGGGATTAATACCATGAATGATATGATCTTTCTTACTCTTTGGATCATGCGTATTGCAGGAGTTCTCATTCCTTCTACTGGGCACTATTTCTAAACAATGGAATACATAAGATTAGTTTGTGAATAGAAATACCTGATCCCAAACTTGTGAAACACTTAACATAAATGAAATAGTTTATGGATATAATCCATAATCACAAAAATGACTTCATTGAGGAAGTATATACTCATAAACCCTTCATAATAGTTTGTAATGAAAATGAGAACTATTCTAATCATATCCCTCGGGAGTCTCGTAACCAAGAGTGCAACAAGTCCCGTTGTCATGCACCTGTTCCTATTCGAGTCTAGCTCAAAGTGATGTTTTTGGGTTTTACCCCTAGGTACATCTGTTCCAGATCCGCCTCTACCTTCTCATATCCAGACATGGCTGTATTGCTCGAAAAACTCACCAAATCTCTACAATATCAAAATTCTAGGATGTTCTTCTCTACTAATCATCAAATTCTTTCTTAGGGATATGTTTTCAAATCAGAGTTTATATAAATCTGGCTTCCATGGTTATTTATAAACTTCTTCTGATACCAACTGTAATTCCCCGAACCCATTTACCCAGAGTCGGTGTATTATTACATAACATTGGGATGATCATAAGGAATCATGTCCCAAAGGAATGATCGGTTTAGAAGTCTTGGAAAATATATTACATACATGAATGTTAAATTACACTTTATAACATACAAAACAACATAAACAATCCTTTATGATTTCCATTATTCCCTTGGCATAACCCTACATGTCAATCACAATACACTTCTTGGAATCCTAGGAAAAATAAAACATAGAAATGGGTGAGCTCAGATGCTCAGTAAGGATGACAATATAGCAGAAAATTTATTAAATAATCAAAAACATTTAAGGCAATGTATAACTAAAAAATTCTTCTAAACTTGAATTTCAACATAATATGGAAAAACTAAAATAATTACATTTACTTATTCACATGGATATTCTACTAGTCTAATAATCAAATGCAATATCACTAACCACTTTCATAATGATGAAATGCATAATGCCAGACTATGATAACCATGTAGCCAGGGCCTCATGTCAGGACTAAAAATAAGATTTTGTCAAGGCCTCATGCCAAGACACTAATTTGTATCATGAGACCTACCGATGCATCTAGGTGGTATAGAGGGCTCCACCCGTCACATATTATGTCCAATGCATTCCTCATATGAACAGGTTTAAACATACCATAATCATTCGTATTAAAACTAGCATACAAAATGTCAATACTTTCTCCATAAACAATGAATGGTATAAAAATAAAACATCGATAGTCAAACATATCACAAAAACTTCAACACAATATAGAAGATTTGTATCATGATAAATCAACTTCAAAACATGTTTAAAATCCATTAAATAATTTTCACATAGATGAAAATGATTTGTAAAACTCTTTGAGAGAAATACCCCTTTTTCATGAAAACATTTAAAAGTCACACAATTTAGAAAAGAAGACGTTTAAAGACATTTTTTAATCAAAGTGTCCCATACCACTTTAAAAAATTTTAAAGTATTTAACATTTTAAAAACATTCGTGTCCATATAAATAAATACATAAAAATCATTTTGAAGAGATGGAAATTAATGAGAAAGATTTAGATGAATAAATATTTAAAACATTTGAAATGATGTTTTAGTAAGAGGTTCCTTAAAATAATCCCTTTGGAAATAGTTTCATAAAACATGGACATGGATAATAAATATGTCCCAGTAGAAACTTATGTAAAAACAAACTCAGATAAAAAAGAGATTGTGAAATTAACCTTTACCAATTTGGAATCTAACGAAACATACAACCCATGAAAGAGGTATCATACAATTAATATGTAAATAAACATAAATTAAATTTTATTTCATAAATAATACAATTATGGGAAGTACATACCCCACACAAAAGGTAATAGTGGCAATATGACATGAATCTCACCAGAATAAGGAGTGACATGAAAACCCCTTACCTTGTACTTTTCCTTGATAGTGTGTATGATAAACTCATTTATAACAGTTAAATTATTTTTATTAAATTATAAAATAATTATATTCATAAATATTATATCAAATATGACCTTTTAATATTTCATTGTTAATAATATTTTAGTATTATTGTCGTTTCTGGTGGTAACTGATTTGTTTCCCTTTATATGCTTTGTTACATAAGCCTTGTTTTTTATGGATAGGTTGCATTTTATTCATATATATAATGATATCAAGTCCTTAAACATTACTTTTAATCATCAAATGATAATTAGACTTTAATGGATATTATGGGGAAATGAATCTCATCGCGTTCGTGGAGACGGTAATCCGTATGTACGCACGGACGCTACTTCTATTTAATTTTTCATTTTAAAATTAATCAAAAACAAATGATACATAAGTATATTATTATTCCAGAATAATATAATATCTTATATGTGTTACTTTAGTTCATTAAAACCATCTTTTATATATTCCATGTATGGAATGAACGAGTCATATCACTTTGAAGGGGCGGTAGTTAGCACTTCCTCAAATGAAATTATCGTATATATACAACATGAATAAAATAATGGTATGATATAAAATGGAATTACAGAATATTATATATAAAATAAATATCATTAATATCATATTTAATTATAGTGCCATCATAATGGCCACCATGAGAGGTGATAGTAGGTAATTGAACAATCATCACTTCGTGAGGCATTTGGTTTCCATCCACAGAAACATTATCTTCGTCCCCCATTAGATTGAGGTGTGTGTAAGTGCAGTTAGAATAATTATAATAACAATATCCTATTATATTTAAGATACTGGTTTTGTTACAAAAAAATAAGAGTTTAGAGGTTGGAGAAGTAAAATAAAAGAAAAGAAGCTAAAAGAAATCGTTACCTTTAATTTCGGTATCTCCCTTTGGTTTGAACCACAAAGGACGCTTTAAATGACTTATTCCTAAGGTAAGACTTCTAAGAGTAGGATAGGGATGTAGGGAGATTAATTGGGCAGAGGTTGGATGAGCCAATAGGCTTTAGATGTGTGAGTAATTGGTTATAAGTGGTGTCCTTTTATAAGGTGGAGGAGGGGCTCTTTAGGAAAAACTTAAAGTATTATTTTTTAATAAATTCATATTCGGTTTATAAAGGCTCAAAAGTGGATTATTCAAAGAATAATGTGGGTATTGGTCTAAATCCTTTCATCCCATATATTTTAGACAAGTTTGGGTTATTATATTAACCTTATATATTAGTTTTAACTCTTGGTTAATTAGTTTGACACTTAACATGTCACTTTGTATTTTTATACTATATAGTTAATAAATATACTATATAACTCCAAGAGACCCCAAAGTGGTCCATTAATGATAAAACTATCATTATACAAGTCCTTTTTCCGATCCTTATATTTTTATGAATTTAATATCAATTAATAATATAATATTAGTTTTAAAAACTCTTTTATGTCAATTTTGACACTATTTGGTATTTGATTTTTGTGAAAATCATAACAACAATATTACTTCTAAAAACGTAAATGAACTCAATCCTGACATGTCATATTACCCTATAAAATTCGTGTAATTCATTAAAAGTCTCAAATTATATTTATTTGGGTATTTATAATATCAATTATTTTAATATCTCACTAATAAGGTAACTACTGCATCATCATTGTGTCATAAATAAATTTAATTATTTCATGTATGAAAATTATAAATAAAATAACATTATGTTGCAATGAGTTTTATCTTTATAATGAATATTTATAGTCTAAAATATGACATATATAACCCTATGTAAAATTTTTTTGGATAAAAGATATATGCTTCTGTTATTTTTGTATTTACTTTAACTTAATTTATATAAAGTTTCATTATCTCTTACAAGTGAATCCATGGGGTGCCAAAATAGACCCAAAGATTCCAATGGTTGGACATGTATCAAAAAATAGGGTTAAGACACGTTTTAGGTTTATTTATTATCATTATAATATTATTTGTTTACCCTTATTTACCGGATTTACCCTTTAACCATAGTAAATAAAATATTTACCGAAGTAATTATTCAAAATGTCTAAAAATAGAAGCTACCTATATAAACAATTTGGAAATCCTAATTCCAAATATGGAGTCCATTTTTCCCAATTCGAAACACAGAAGTGGCAGAAATTAATTTTAAATTAATTCCCGCTGTCAAAATAAAAAGCGTGTTTTTAAGAGATAATAACTATCAAAAGATTGACACTTGTTTATGTCCGGTTTAAATGTGAAATTATGTCAATAGACCAAAATTGTATTAACTGGTAAAAATATATTCTAAATATACTTTAAAACCACTCAAATTTATAATTTATCACTATTAATTATTTCGATTAAAAAAGTTGTTTTTATGAAAAATTTACTAATTTTCACTATTCGTCAAAATAAAAAAGTTATCCGAAAAGTACCAAAATTTCATCCTACGATAATTTCGATATTCTGAATCCAAAAATGAAGTCCATTTTGAATGATATCATGTATAAAATTTCAAAATTTAGTTATTACTAATCATATGGGCTACTTTGATTGGTTGTGGTGTGTGTTGGAACTCGAAGTTGCGTACAACACACATTACTATATTATTCAAATAGAAGTGTATCGAGGAATATTGGGGTGTTACTTTGTAAATTTGTGATTTCCCCATTCTAAAGAATAAATTTATTTAGTCAAATTGAAAATATAAATGTTTTAAAATATTATATTTAAAAAGGGTTCACCATTAAAAGTCGGTAAAAGTGAATTTTGAAAAATACTTCTTTTATCTGAAAAAATGAATTTGTTGTTACATTATGTCTTAGAAACTCATAATATGGATTATAATATTATAAGGATTATATAAAGCTCAAAATTCAGTTAATTCTATTAATAACTTCTTTTCAATGGCTAGTTTGGAAAGTCTTGGTGCGCTTGAACTCAGTGTTGCATGTAGTGCAAGTTATTGAATTATTTTGAAAAATAATGCACTATGAAATCATGGTGTGTTACAATATGTTGATGGGCTGAAACATAACTTATATAGTGTGTCACAACTCTGTGATGAGGGAAAAAATGTTATCTTCAGAAAAGATGGATTTGTTGTGAAAAGTGAAAATGATGGAAATATTGTTTCAAGGGGCAACGTACAAGAGAGAATTTGTTCCAAGTTGGAAAAGTGCAGAAATATTGTTACATGGGTGTAGTGGATTAAATTTAGTTATGGAATAAAAGGTTGGGAAATATGTGTTAGAGAAATATGTGCAAGTTATCAACACGAGACAGTGTCCATGATATGCCTGATTTATCAAGAATAAAAAATTGGTGATGCACTATCTGTGAAAAAGGAATGATTACAAACTCTTTTCATAAGAGAGTTGGAATTAGTTCAAAAACCCTTGGAAACTATACATTCTGATATATGTATACCAATGAGAAATCAATCAAATAATGGAGATAATTACTTCATTACTTTGATTGATGACTTTAGCCGCATTACTTGTGTTATGTAAATGAGACATAAGTCAGATGCTCTGAAAATGTTTAAGAGTTTCACGATGAAAGCAAAAAATAAATGTGAGTATTTATTGATGAAATTGGGAACTGATAATGGTGGTGAGTATAATAATGAGAAGTTTGAATGTTTTCTTGATAAGAATGGAATTCAGAATGAGTTCAGTTCAACATACACACCTTAACAAAATGGGGTTGCTGAAAGAAAGAATCAATGTTTGGTGGAAATGGAGAGAACTATGTTCCTTGAGCATAGTCTTTCTCATTATTATTGGAGGCAAGACATGAGCACTGCTGTGTATATTCAGAACCAATTTTTCTTTAAGCCAAACATAGATATTACTCCTTATGAAATGTTCTATGAAAAAACACAATGTTTAAAACACTTGAGAGTCCTTGGGAGGCCATGTACTATAAAGAATAAAGGTGGAAACCTGGGGAAGTTTGAGAAAATAGAATATAACGGAATTTTTCTTTGGTATGCTTTAGAAGGAAGAGAATATAGATTCCTAAACAAAGAAACATGACTAATTATTTATTCTTCATATGTAAAAGTTGTTGAAAATGTAAAGAAAGAAAAGCAGTCATATGTTGTTGTGGAAGTCGAGCATGATAGAGAAGATTTTGTTAACAATTCTAATAATGCTACAGACTGTGTTAATCCTACTCAAGAAGAGGAATCCAACATAGAGATGTCCAGTGATGAGGATGGAGTTCAAATAACTCATCCTAGGTTGAGGAAGCAAGTGGAGGCTCAAAAAATTATTGGAGATAAAAATCAAAGGGTTCAAACAAGAAGAACAATGAATATTATATCACACACATATATTTATTTGAAAGTTGAACCAACTGATGTAAATGAATCATTTGAGAATCCAAAATGGGTTCATGCTATGAATGAGGAGCTTGATCAGATAGATGAGAATTATACTTGGGAAGTTATACCGAAGCCGGACATCAAGAACATTTTAGGTACAAAGTGGGTTTTATGGAAGAAGCTGAATGAAGAAGGTAAAGTAATAAGAAACAAAGAAATATTGGTTTACAAAGGTAAATAACAAATTAAAGGCATTGATTTTGATGAAACCTTTTCTTTGGTGGCAAGATTTGAAACAATCCGAATCTTTCTTACTATTTCTGAACAATGAGGTTAAAAAATCTTTCAAATGGATTTAAAATCATCATTCTTGAATGGTGACCTTGACGAGAAAGTCTACATTGATCAACATTGTGGATTTTTTATTGGAAAGGATGTAAGTAATGTCTGTAGGTTCGATACGTCTTTGTATGGTCTAAATCAGGCTCCAAGATCATGGTATTCTAAATTAGATACTTGCTTAATGAAGATAAACTTTAAGAAATGGAGAGTTGAAAACAATCTCTACATCAAGGAATGTTAGGAGTTTTCACTGATCATTAATGTTTAGGTTGATGATATTATATTTGCTGGAAATGATGAAACATCATGTGAAATTTTTTTTTGAGGAGATGAATAAGTTATTTGAGATGTCTATGCTGCGAGAAATGACGTACTTTCTAGGGCTAAAAATTTCACAGAAGATAAATCACATTTTTCTCTCTCAATAAAATTATTGTAAAGAAATTCTAAAGATGTTTGGAATGGAAAATTCGAAACCAGTTTCCACACCAATTTCAGTGGGAACCATGTTTTCTAAAGATGGATAATGCAAGGAAGTTCATTAGAAAGAGTTTTGAAAGATGATTGGAAGGATATTGTGTCTGATTGCCTCAAGACCCGACATTGTCTATGCTGTCACTTTATGTGTAAGATTACCGAGTGCTCCTAAAGAATCACATCTGATTGCAGGAAAAATAATTCTTAGATATATCAATGGAACAAATTTTTTTGGAATCATGTATGATGGCTCAGGACATATTGATCTATTCGGGTATTCTGATGCTGATTGGGAAGTAAATGTTAATGATCAAAGATCCACATCCGGTAGAGTTTTCTATCTGGGGAAAAGTTGTGTTAGTTGTCATTCCAAGAAATAGAATTCTGTAACTCATAGAAAAGATGAAGCTAAGTATATTGATTCTACTCATGCTGAAACTCAACTAATGTGGACGAAGACTCAGTTATAAGATCTACTTGTTGAAGTAAAGCTACCATTGCTCTTTGGATATGATAATTAGAGTGCAATAAATCTTACAAGAAATCCATTAAAACATTATCATTCAAAACACATTGATATATAGTACGAATTCATCAAAGAGAAAGTGGAGAATTAATGAATTAAATCTGGAGTATGTTATTACATCTGAACAAGTTCCTGATATATTCACAAAACTATTACTGAATGAACCATTTAAAAAATTGAGGTTGAACATGGCTGTCCAACCTCCTTCTCATACAGGTCAAGGTACATGTTTCTGTCCCCTCTCTAATCTTGTCTTTTGATAGTGTTGTCAAGGGGATAATTGTTTCTTAAATCTATCCATATTGATGCATGCATAAAGGGGGAGTTGTGGGTAAGCTGTGAATCCAGCATGTATGTGTATGAACTATTCTAACTGTTTGTTGGAGTGTTTGTAGGAAACAATGTTGTTTTCCAGGAAAGTTGAAGAAGCGAATAATGCTGAAGTAGAATAATGAAAGATGTTACAAAATTCTAAAGTATAAGCTCGAAAGATGTTCTGAAGAAGGCTGAGCAGGTACACTCATGAGATTTTACAGTCACTGTTTTTGGAAGACATGGTTTTGGATGTCAATATTTATTGTTTCCTATAATGAGTTATCTCACATAGGCTTAGAATTATTGATAAGAAATATATTTCTTATGGTTACAAATTTCAGTGATTTATGAGTCATGGTTGACAACAAAATCGAAAGGGGGAGATTTTTTGGACCAAGTTGGATGGATAAGGAAGTAAGAAAAGATTTTCGTTACAGAGTGTTTTCATTTCTTGTCAAAGAAGCTAAATCAATTATCTTTGAAAAGGACTTAGAAACTATGAATATGCTTTGATGATTTGTATTTCAAAAATATCATATGATTGGAGAACTTGTGATGCAAGCCTTATAATGTGTTGTGAGTGTAAAGTAGTAATTCAGGAAAAGGAAAGAAAGTGGTGTGTAGTCAAGAGTGGAGCACAAGTATTGGTGTGCTAGTATTTGGATGCAAGTATATGTGAAGTGTAAGTCATATTTCAAGATCATCACATCCAAATTGGACAAAGGAAATAAAATGGTGCGCAATTTAAAGATTTGTGCACAAGTCAAAAAGTGATGCACAAGTATAAGTGGCATGCATGTGTGGCGAGCAAGTATAAGTGGCACGCAAGTGTGCCGCGCATGTATAGTGGGTGAAAAAGTGAGGAGCACAAGTATAAGTGGTACACACTTGTATGTTTCATTCAAGTCATATTCCAACATCATAATATCAAAATATGAAAAATGAAAGAAATAGTCACGCTCGTGATGGAAGGGCACACAAGTGATGGAGTGTCACACAAGTGATGGAGCGACACACATGTAGGAATGACACACAAGTTTATGTGGCACACAAGTCACAAAAATGCCTATAAATAGATGACTAGCCTCCTCATTTTTGTATTCTCAAAACATAAGACAAAATTTAAGGTCTGAGCGCGAAAGTAGTAGAGGGTTCTTTGATCGCACATGTAGCAGAGGGCGGCACGCAAGCTGAAGTGGTGTGCAAGATGAGGGTTATTTATAAGGCATGCAAGTAGGGTGCCCCCATGTTTTTTCGTGCAAGTTTTTCCATGCATGTTTCCGGAGGCCTGCAAGTAGGGAGGTTCATTCAAGAAGTGAAATGTGTATAATCAAAATGTGGCGCGCAAGTTGTGAGCTGTGAAAAATGGTGGCGCGCAAGTATTGAGTAGGCACGCAAGCAGGTGGCACGCAAGCAGTGAGGCGCGCAAGCAAGTGGTGCACAAGAAGGGAGGTGTGCAAGTAATGAGTGGTGCGCAAGATGTCTACACCAGGAGGTTCTTACCAGCTTCTGGGTAGAAAATTGAAAACTTGTATTGAAAGAATTGATTTTTGAAGGTTCATTAAGAAGCACAGAATCATTAAATTACCATATTTGTGCTAAGAGAGAGCAAAGACACTATTGGATTGTTAACAAGTTCTACCCAACTGTAAGGGTATATCCTACACATTTTATTCCACATAAAAGGATTGTTTTCTAGTATATTTTGTGGTGCTAGATTGTTTTTTACCATTCCAAGGATGCAGATACTCTTGTTGAGTAGTGATCCTTTTAAATCTTCTGTTCTTGTGGTTGCGTGTGTTCAGCAGGGAAGAAACTCTTTAACAGGAGGCGAAGGTTTTTTCAAAAAGGGGAAACTTAGAAAGAAAAATATATCACTAATTTACCCCTCCCCCTCTCAGTGATACGTGGATCCTAGCTGTTAACATCAAGTTGGAAATGAAAAGTGAATCCCAAATTAAAACTAGTATATATATTTGAGTTATTACTAAATGAAAATGTAATTAATTTAGTGCCATGTATACTACTTGTAACTCTATTCAGTACCTATGGAGCCACCATAATGGTAGTGAACCCCCATATTTAACTAGTACTATAAATAGTAGAATAAACCCAAATTCTAAAAAAAACCTAATTATTATTGATTTAATACCACTTATATAATCCGTAGAGGAGAATGAGTTAACTTCTTATCATAAAAAAGGAGAGAATGGTGCATCACCCATATTATATTCAAAGTGAATGAAAAATAATATAATAATATATTAAGTAATGAAAAACCATTTCCATCCATAATTAAGGGTTTACATGGAAAAGATAATCAAAATATAGTATAAGGTATCATTTGGTGAATGGGGGAATCTACACCAAACAATATGAGAAAACTATGAATTTCTAACTGAATAATATATCACCATACAATAAAAATGATAGAAAAATTATTATTAGATACTGAATGATATATCACCAATCCAACCATCAGAAATGATTAATGATACAACCCCTAGAACAGGTCTAGGTGGATAATATACCCCGATATATAAAACATGGAAAAAGAAATATCATTGGTGAATGTGGAATCATCCTTCAACAATATTGGTGAATGACGTATTTTTGGGTGAAAGTGGAATCAATATGCATGGTTTAAGATGAACTAATCTAAACAAATCATTATTGAACATAATTAACATAATTTAAGCATTTCATCTTATAATAATCTCACATATTTGATAAGTCCTTTTTGTTTAGTTTCTTTAAGGAATAATTACATAAGAAAATTATTTTAAAAAATTCCTGAACATTCTAAATATATAAATTTTCTAGACCACCTTTTATATTGTTCCCATAAGTTATACTACTCATTATAAATTGGGGAAAGGAAGTATAAGAATGTGGTGAGATCAAATGCTCCGTAATTTGAAAGTAAAGATGATAACAATCCATGAAAATAATGTAGAATAAGATACAAATATGGGTAAGATAATGTAATGACGAAGAATGAAAATAAAATATATTATTAAAGCTCAATGAATGGAATCGGATGATCATAATCATGGAAAAATGACACAACGAAACGATATCATAAGATCACTGAATCATGGAATATGTTGCATCAAAATAAGAAATGAAATCAGAAGAAAAAGTTAAGTATCACTGTCAATATGATCATAGTGAATATATTATTATAGTGGATTGATTCATATCTCCATTCCCAAAAAATAGTGGAAAATACCCTTGGTGGATTGGGTTCACTACCTATTCTCAAAAGCATAGTGTAGAATATACTACGGTGGATTGGGTTCCCTTAATAATCCTATACAAAAAATCACTTGGGATATAAAGATTTCGCATATGATATGATGGGATATTTAATTATGGCCCCACCCATAACAAAATATTAATAAAAATATTTACACAAATATGTATTCCATTAGAGGGAAATAAAACACACATAAATCATAATTATCATCGAACCCATGAGATTGAAGTATGGATTATAATTTTTATTCAAGGGATAACTAAATTCTAAATCAAAAGGATTCCCAAGATAAGTAGGAATTAATCATTTGGGATATTCATATTTTAATAGGAAAATAGATGTACTGAATATTGAGTTCTAGTATAGGAAAGTTCTTGAGAAGGATCTAGGAGAACAAAGGATAAAAATGATTCACATGGGTGATGCTTCATGAAATAAGTAAATGATATTTTTATATAAAAAATGAGGTTATTATTTTCCATAAAATGAAACTAGTACATGAGAGTTATATATAAATATAATAAGTTTTTTGTATCTATTTTAGTTTTAAAAGAATATATTGGGGGTGATTCTTGACTTGATACATGAAATGTATATGTAAATTCCAATAAGATTTTCTTTAAAATTGGAATTTTGGTGTGACTGAAAACATGTGTAACCCCAAGAAAGATAATGATATTTAACAAGATATATATATATAAGGGACTTATATACAATGTAGATGTTCATGATAATAATAATTCATAACAGAAACAAAAATAATAGGAATGAGTACCAAAAAAATTGACAAGGGTAGAACAGAAGATCCCTTAAATATTTTCTATATTCACTCTAAAATTGTCCATAAAATTATTAATAAGTAAATTATATTCATCAGATAAATTATTAATAACATTATTAATATATATTTAATTTTATATGGTCCATATATTAACATTTTTTTATTCATTTGTAATATATTTTATTCTTTATCCAGTTTTATGGGGTAGTTTTTTTAATTCCAAGGTAACCCTTTGGGATTGTTCATCAGGTTCAAAAGTTATGTTGATTAGTCTCATTATATTTAGAATATTAAATTTTTTATTATCATATTTTTCTTATATATATATATATATATAATTTTAAATTATCTAATTTTGGGTGGTGATGAAAAATAAAATTCATCTTTCATGGAGGTGGTAGTCCACACATAAGCCAGATTATTATTTCCATTTCTCAACGAGTGATATTGAAATAAAATATATAAGGATTTAACATCTACAAGTCATATTTATATAAATTTTTTAATTTATTTTTAAAAATACCATCATAAAATCCCACCATGAGAAGAAGATATGAAAAAAAGGAAGAGGTCACTTTGGGTGGGCTATAGTCCTCACATAGACACAAATGATGCTATTATTTTCTTAGTGAATTGTGAAGAATAATAAATGGTTGTAACATTAATATAATAAGATATAATTATAATAATAATTATTTTTCAATTATATTAATATTGATATAATAGGTCTGAATGAAAAATATTAAGAATAAAATATTAAAAAATATATAAAACATATATTGGAGAATTGATCATCTCCAAGATATCTACTTTGTAATGAAGGCCTTAGGATAAATTTTAGATATTAGAATGTTAAATATTAGAAAATTAATTATCTGAGATTTTTATTTGAATAATTTCACGTTATATTCAAATAGGAATAGAAATATTGAAATTCTTTAAGTGATCCACTTTTATTAGTGAAGAAACATGCATGTTTTTTAATAACCATCATATTTAAATGATATAATAACACTATTAAAGGGCCAATGAATCGAAAAGATATAAATAATTTATTATTTTGTGATATTTGGTTGATAATAATTAATATCTGTTTTTATACACATGTTTTAAACATGTTATTAGTTATGTATAATTGGATTTATACATTTTACTATTTTTTTCTATCATAGTAACTTGTTCTTGACAAGGTAATTTATAAACCATAAAAAATAAAAGGTACCAAAAATTACAAAATATGTTTTTATGAAACCAAATTTGTAATATATTTAATTTAATTCATTTATAAACAATATAAAAATATTTTTTAAATAAAAACCTTTGATATATAGAAAAATGTGACTTTTTGATAAATTATTTTTTCACAATTAAGTACCTTCAGTCATATTTTGTAATTATTAAAAAAAATGAGTGGTATAAAAATATATACTAGATAAAAAATTATTTTATATTCATTATTTAGTTGTGATTATTTAATTTTACAAGATAAAAACTATTCAATGGGAATAAAATAATTATTGAGAATGAAAGTTTTACCATTACATTGAATATTAAATTTAATCTTTGTAATCATAATTTTATGATCAAAAATTAAATTAAAATCATGAAATTATATTTTCTAATTGATCTATAATATGAAATACATCTTTTATTTTGAATTAAGACATTTTATGAAGTCTTCTTTTTAACATAGGTGAACTGAACAATATTTAAATAGAATTATTACAAATGTCTGAAAAATTGTGAATATAAGTTTTAAAAATAAAAAATTGTAGTTTTTAAATTATTTACATTTAGATATATATCTATTTTATAAAAAACATTTTAAAAAAATATGTCATTATATAATTTAAATAATGTGATAAAACTATTAGTGTTATTAAAATTAGTATTTTTCACTATTGTAAAATACACTAATTCTGAAAAAAAAAATCATCTTAAGATAATATTGATATTATTAATCAAAAAATTATGTTGAGATAAAAAAATTATATTTCAAATGTTTAATAATTATACATCTAAATAATATTTGAAAATATAATGTAAAATCGGTTTTATATGAAAATTAATTTTCAATGTATTGACAATTACTATTCATATTTTCTATCAATTTCTAATAGAATTAGTGCTAATATATCATCTATATATATATTATTCATATAAAAAATATAATATTTCTAAACAATATTTAGTTTTCTAAAATAGTGGTCTTGAAAAAATAATGTCATAGAAAATAAAATTTTACCCATATAGTTGTCTTATTAGATATTTAGATACAGACTAAAAAAATGACCACTTTTGTATACCTATATATCATAAACTAGTGACGTATAATTATACCCTACAACATAAAGGCTACATTATAATTTTTATAAAATCTTATGTGGTTGGTTTTGGTTTGGTATTACATGTGAATCAAGACGTTAAACACAGTAGTTTATAAAGGGAAATGAATTTTAAAATAGTAGAGTTTTATATTTTTCTACCTTAAATAAATCACACCGTCACAATTTTAAAAATGAAATTTTAATGGAAACATATAAGGGGATTAAAAGAAAGTACATGGCTAGGAATATAATTTGTATAGTGATATTTACCATACAATCTTGGGGAATATTTCTTTCTTCTCCAAATATAATTAATCCTAATAATGAGTTTTAATCTATCCCTTTGAGACAAGAGACCATAATTATTCATTTTTAATACTCACATTATACCAAATCCTTATAAATTTATTTTATTATCATCCTTTCACTGCTAGAGTGTCACAGTTTCATATGAAATCTGATTTACTTATCCAAAAAACAACTTTTCTTATAAGTATGTAGAAAAATCAATTCATAAAGTAATATAGAAGTTATCTAAAAGAAGGATAATATGAATCTCATAAATTTTAATCCCAAAATAATTGAATAAGATTTATTTCACATTGAATCATTAATAATAACATTGTATTTTTTTATTTTATCATTTAATAGTTGGTGAAAGCTTACATGACATTTTCTATATAAAAATCTAAAAGGATGAATAAGTCTACCTAGCACCGCCTAATTGCCACTATTTTTATAAAAAGTAGTAATTGAATATTATTTTTCTTATTCTTCTGGTCTATATTGTTGTTAGTGACAATTTTTTATCTTAACCCTTGTATTTTTTCATAGGTATTTATATTTCATAAATTTATCACATCTAAAACCTCAAATTTCTATGGGATCCTTAAGATGAATATTATATTCCACCCCATGTCATTTTAAACTCAGTTATTTATATTTTTTTCCCTCTATTCTCTCCTTTACCATAAATAAAACATCATCCATTTTAATTAATACATTTCCCAAAGAGCTTCTTTCCACATTTCCGGCAGAATATAATTTGAACATTCTTTACTTTGTCAAGTTCTTCACCTAAAAATCTATGAGTGGCTATCCTTATATTATTTAGGTTGTTTGGTATTTTAACTACATATAAATGTTTATTAAATTTTTTTGATAGATTTATTTTTATAATCCTAAGATTTATTTCACTATCTCTTATCCTATTATTTTTCTCACTGGGAAAATTTTCCCTTTGTCCAGGGATCCCATTATAAAATTTATTCCACTGGGGTACATCCATTAATAAAACCAAAATTTGTTAATTTGAGTGTTGAAATATAACATCATATAAAAATTATTATAAATGATATTATAAAATACACTACTGCCAAATGTATTACTATTTAAAATCATCATATTAGAATTCACGTCAACCTAAATCACACATGGCTTAGTCAATGATTCTTCAAGATGGTTTATCTCAAAAAAAACTAAACCAAATTACTTAACATAATAGAACCTTAATGATTTATAGTAAATAGAGTATGTTTTACAAAAACATATACCTTGGGAGGGTAAAAAATTGTGTTGTTAGGTTACTTTGTCCTGTATAAGGGGATTATTTAGTTAATAACCGACAGACACATTTTTTTTGTTATTACTCTTATGTATGTCTATTCCCAAGATGATGTCCAATTATAGTGTCCAAATATGGATTACATTTCTAGGGAAACCCTATAATCTAAATTTTACATAAATTTCATGATTATATCTTATATATATTCTTATCAATATGATTTTTAGAAAAACAATCTCACCCAAATACCTAAATATAATCATATTAATACTAAAAAATAACAAAAAAATCATCGGATGAAAATTATGATGACCCAAGATAAATGTAACATTATTTTTCATCATTATCATAACATATAAATCAAATATTATTTTTTTCTCACATAGATCAGGGAACCCTCGGTAAAATTTCTTTGAGGACCATTTATAAAGAAAAATTATCTTACAAACATTTCAACCTTTCTCCATAGTCAAACACTCATACTCCAACTTTTGAAAATTTCTCACAATTTGTAACTACAATCATGAAATGTAGAAAGAAAATATAAGAAATGTTTAATGACCTATGGTTTGAGACAAAGTGATAATCCATGAGAAATTGATTTTTTAACTACTGGATGGGTTGTTTTTAAAATAGATCTTCAAAATATAATTCTATGATTAGAAAAAAACTCAAGTAGTTATTTTTCAATTTTTTGTAAAGTTATGAGAGGTTTCCCGGGTGTCCCATTGAGTTTTGTGACTGTCAATATTTTTAAATAATCGGGTTGGTTGGTTTGTATATGGAGAATTGTTATTATGAAATTGTGAGTGCACACAGTAAGAAACAATGTGGATGCAACAAAGTACCAGAAACCCCCTACCCAGGCATTGCATAGTTTTCCAAAACTGTACGAATATCTTTCATAGGTAGTGACACTTAAAAAATACACTAACACTATTCATTACATGGTTTCATCATGATTAGGGTAACCATGAATGTCAAACCACATGAGGGGTTTTATTATGAATGGGTGCCAAAAGGTTGGTGCATGTTTTGGCTAAAATATGTGGTGAAAACATGTGACCCAGTTTTAAGGAGTAAATATCCCAAATTTCCTTAATTCCTTTTATCTTTCACTCTCCATTTTCTTCAAAATCAATTGATGTGAAGCTATAAATTATCCATGGGTTTCATTCTCCTAATCTTATTTTAGGTTTTGATATAACTCCTATGTCCATCATCTGAATCCTTTGTTGTTGGTCTCTATTGATCTATATCATAATATAATCAAGTCATTCTGAATCTTTCATAATTTAATCACCTATCAGCTGCACTATTTTGGTGCAAGACAATTTTCCCTATATTTAGGAAAAAAAAATTCATTTCATCGGTCTCTTCCAAACCAGAATTAATCTAAGCATTATATAGGATGAGTGATACTTTCTAATCATAAGGTAGGTGGTATATGACTTATTTAGAACGTTTTTGTCTATTTATAAATGTTTTCATTCTTCTACACTACATCATTTTCCATGTATCACTTTTTATTCATACCTTCACATTAAATTAATCTACACACCTTGTGTTATGACCATTGAACGTTGTGTTGTTAGTATAAAATGATTACATTTTTTGTGGAAACCCTATGGGTGTTCCACCATGAATTATAATTGATAGACAAATGATTTAACATCCTTTAATTCCTTTTATGAATTACTCTAGTTTTGGAAATGGGTTATCCCCTTGTCGACACTTTTCCATGAGAAAATGACACACCTAAAGTGTCATGTTTAACTTTTATAAATTGAATTTCCCTATGTAGATGTTTTATGAAATGGATCAATTGATGCTTTGAGTTTTGTTTCTTAAATGTGATTACTAATTATTATGATTAATTATTTTTTAAACAAATTTCATGATTTAATAATAAAACCCCTCAAATGAGATTTGGTGCTTCAAAATTACATGTGATTATTATGTTTTATATAATGCTTGGATTATATCATTGGTATTACTCTATTAATTATGTTAATGTTATTTTTGGAATGTTTTTTCACATGAACTGTTCGGATATTTTTAAATGATGTCTCCCACATATAAAAAATAATAAATGAACTAAGGAACCTCCAAAGTGTTTGGACTAGATTATAATTACAAATGTTCAGGTAGGTAGTTTTTGTTTCCCAATTACACCTCCAATGTGATCATTGAGCTTTATAAATTGGTTTGTCATGATTTTGTATATTAAATGGAAGTTATTAATTGTATTCCATGTTCATGATTGCCATCCTTTCTTGAGTGAATTATATGGTAAATTTAAAATGTAATTAAATATGGTGGTATGACCACACCCCTTGTGAATATTTAATAAACACTACATATGTGAATTGAATTTAATGTTTTTTAATTAATGAGTTGGAAAAGGGCTTAAAGGACACACCATTTTCTAAATGCAATGTACATAACATGATTGAAATTATATTAACTATTGATAAAGTATTTTATTCATAGGTAATTTAAGGTATTGACTCGTTCCTCGCGTTAAAATAATGATAATGCCAAGATTATAAATATGACATTGATAAAAGAGATGGATGATTGGAATTTCTCCCTCTTAGTTATATTTATATTATTCCATTACATATGTTGTTGAATGATGCATGGGGTTTTTTCAAATGGAGGAATCATGATCCATTTCATTGGGTGTTGAGCATGACGCCTTTCAATAGTGACAGTATATGTGTGATGGGATTTACATGACATGTTCCTTGATTAGGGTGTTTCAATGGCGGATCACTCTCTATATCGATTGTTTTAATTCTATGGCACTCACACAATTGATATGTAAGAGATGTACATGATTTCTTGGGATCATAAACTCATTTTGACTAGTTGTGATGTCTGAGTTACGACCCAGTCTTGCTAGAAACTAGTATTCCAGGTATATGTCCACTTAGGTATGCACATACATGGTTCATATAGGATGATGAAATACAGAACTATATCATATATAAATATATTATTCATATATATATGTATTTTATCTAATAATACTCTTATTCCAGCTATGATTCAAATAAGGTATATCTCCAAGGTGTCCCTCAAGAACATGGGTAGGTTATTATTTATTTATTTAGAACTACTTGTTTATCCTTCTTCTTATACCTACACACTTATTTATATTATGTTTCATGGAATAGATTCCATCATAGAAATTATGGGTGGGAACCTATATGGATTATTATCTCAAACCCTATTTAATATTCTATTGTAGTGGGGTACCTTAGTAGACCATATATATGTGGGAAATTGGTTGATTTTTTGTACTATTTATCATATACCTAGGAGTTAGGAGAACATGGATGAGCTGGATCTCAGGATGCTCATTGAGATCTCTCTTGGGGTTCTACGTTACATTAATTTTCTTCCTTTTTTTATACTATATCATAATGCCTGGTCTCTATTTACTATTTCTTTTATTCATCATTAGGACACTCATGCATCTATTTTACATTATCATTGACCATATTTTATATTCAGAGTATTATTATTATTCCATCGTTCATTTATTAAATTATAAGTACTTCTACTATTTTTTGTTTTCTACCTTCTGAAATACCATTGTACTACATTGATATGATGTTATAGTCTTTGAAATGTACCATATTTACAACCTCTCTACAAGTTACCAGCCTATAGTGTATGGGTTTGTGCACCTGAGGCCAATTGACCCACAAGCCCATCTACAATCTTAGTGGTCAGTCATGATGGGGAGTTACAAAGTGATATTAAATGTTGTCTAATTCACTTTTTCTTATTATTTGTGGCTTGTAAACAACATATAATGAGTGTTTTAGTGTATATTAAATAGTTGTTTTGGGGACTGACCCCCCCACCCACTGGAAAAAGTTTATGTGTCTTGGTTTTGGAATGATGTTGGTGATGTTTTTTGTAACCTTTGAATATGATTTCACCTTGAGTGATTGGTATACTTTGCACCACTTCTAAATTTATGAGATTATGGTATTCGACTCTTAGACTATTATGGAATGGATGAATCATTAAATTCATCATATTAGGCATATATAAATTCACATTTCAAGCATATTCCATTCCATGTAGTTTCATTTATAGCTTTCTTGCTGATACTGATTTTGTGCCTTGAGTTACATGTCATGTTTTTATTTTCATTAGCATGATTTCTTAAATAACATTCTTAGGTGATAATGTAGAATGTCACCAACCTATTTATAATTTCTTTACTTATATTTTGTTATTTGATTTTTAACATGATTATCAGTGTTTATTGATTTTGATATCCTGATATTACTATTTTGATAAATATATATATATAGTTGGATGGGTTGAATTTATTGGTTACAATTAAAATAGTATCCATTTTTTTTGTAAGTTGTATGGGTGATCTATAATTGCGAAAAGGTAACTCATATATTTGAACCATACTTAGGATATATATATATATATATATATATCTATATATATAGTTTTTAAAATGAAAAAGGCTATTAAAGTGACAATGTAAAATCAATTTGGTATCAATAAATTATAGTCAAATGACAACCAGTAATGTGTATAAGCACTTTAGGGATTTATATATGGCAACCCAATTACTAAACCATTATATATATTCATTATATATATATAAATGGTTTAAATGTAAATTTCTTTAATTTTTAAATAAAATGAATTGGTTACCTTATTTAATTCACAATTGGTCCCAGGTAGTTCACTTGGGGAATGTTTCTTATGAGATGACACATTTGGGTGTATTCAATTTCTATAATTAAGAAAAAACTATTTGTATTCATCTTAATGATTATAGGTTTGATAAATAGGACCCTAGTAGGTCCCCATAACTATTATAACATAAAAAGTAAATTATAAGATAAATTATCTAATTTATGATGTGATGTCAATAAAAGTTATGTGTTTAAAAATGATTTTTGATAAGACATGTATTTTATAAATGGGTGTTTTGATTTAAATATATTAAATGATTAGAGAATAAATTTGAAATAGTGAAATGGATATTAAATTGGACCTGAAGTAGTGTCCCTTATTTAAACCCTTGGGTATGGGTAGTTTTATATTTCCATTGATTTACCTTGAATGATTACCATAATAGTTTTCTTATAGGCTTCCACTTTTTAGAAGTGGATTAAATGATGGGATATTATTCATAGGGAATTTTTGATTAACATTACCTAGTGATTGGATTGACACTTATGCTTCTGTATGGGGAATTTCTGAGGTAAGTAACACCCTTAGAGCTTAAATGCCTTTCTTTTTCTGTGATCTTTCAAAAGTTTGGTGTCGTTCATTTTTTTGGTCCCTAGTAGGTCTCTTAGCTTCTAAATGAAACCCTTGTTTGAACATGAGGTCATTTTTTCCATGACCCTTGTTATGTTGGTGAAAATTGAGTAATGCACAGTTTTATTAGGTTCGACATTTCTAGGGAATTATCGGCCATTTTTTATGTCATGTGACACTTTTTTCTTCCTCTGTGATGGATGACATAGTATTTCATTGTCTGAGTTAATGGTCCTATGGAAAAATCCAACTCTAGGTTAAACCTTTTTCATGTGCCATATTATACTTGTTCCATATGGCTAATAATAATATGGGTATTATTCTGGATGTGCAATATTATTCGGAAATCTCATGTTAGTATGCATTGATATACGTAGTACCGATCAATTTTTTAAATTCTAATGAACCTGTTTATTTTGTTCTAACTTTTGAGCATTGATCTGTTTTGTACGTCCTCAAATCATCCCTAGAGTTGAGTGACCAAAGTGTTAAATAATTATGTTCACCCACTGCTCGATATGACATTCCATGAGAATTGGGTGTTTTGAAAATATGGTTTGGACATACTGGTTTTGGTTTCATGCCAGATTCTTTGATGTAGTGAGCGTGACATGAAGGAGTGACATACATACATTTAAGATGGTTTTGGTCTATCACTCATATGAGCGGCTGGTCTCTCTCTTCTTTGGATGAATAGGATACTCTTTATATGGGGAGAACCACATCAGTTCATATCAAATTGTGTCCTTTTAGAAGGAACATAACTGAAAGGGACTATATGGAAATGGTTTGTCTCACATGAATGAATTTGAGCCATTCATGTTCCAAATCATGTTAGTTCTTTCCCAGAAGCATGATGTTGATGTGGTGGGAAGTGTATCTAAGCTATGAAAATCACCACTACTATTGGATGAGATATTATGGTAATGATTGTATGATCATGGGATTCATCAGGTGGTAAATGAATCATGGTTCGGTTGATGATGTGTTGGTTGGTGAAGTCGAGATCCTTTCACGAATTCGATCTGGAGTGGTTTTACTCTTATTCATTTTTTTGGGTTGGCTGGAAACCCTTAAAATCCTATTAGATTACTATTATTAAGGAGATGAGAATGTCACCTAGCTTGAAATCATCTTTGATGCACTATGATATCTTATTTCAAACACCAAACTAATGTTTTAAAATCCATTGATATTATTTAGGTTGTTTTCACAGCTTCACACATTGGACCTATAGTTCTTATCAAGGTCTGGTTTGTGTAGAGTGGACCTAGGTTTCTATCTAGGAATACCTTGGATAGAATCTTGAAAAACATCTGTCCTTTCCATTGACATGACCCCTATAAGTATTCTACACTAGTGTCAGTATGTTTTTTGATGTGGATTTTTTGGCCTTTTATATACATCTCTCTTTTAAATAAGGAGTAGGGACTACCTTGCATTACTTCTTAAGACACCAATTGATTATACTAAGGTTATCATAGATGTTTTCTCAAAATATAAGGTAATTTTAAAAAATGGTAACAATTCCAGTGTGCTAAATTTTGGTTATGCCATGGATTATGGTGACGTAACATAATTAAATGGATGTGGTAGATGGTTTATTCATGAGACTTTAACAACAGTCTTGTATGTACTTTTGTGAACATACTAGTTTTGAATGTGGGAGGCCTTAGAATAAGGCATCTTAGTTCTATTTTAAATTCACTGGCCATCTAACTGAGCATTTTGATAATGGAAATACAATGTTGGATTAACATTTTTCCTCCTTGTTAAATGTTACAGTTTCTGAAAGTCCATTTTTGGGGACATCATCTGGTGAAGATGAGTACAGTATGTGTGATTCTAAGATTTTCATGAAAAGACAGATCAAATCTGTCTAAGTGATTTCAGTGGGGAATCGACCATTTTACCATTTAAATATCATTCAAGGAGTGTTATCCTAATTCATATTGGTGTTTGTTTTATGGTAATTCTGATAGTAGAGGTACCATCATTCAGAATGGGCCCTTTCTATGTTAAAGACTGTGGTGGGTAGCAAATTTGGTTAGATATTTAATGATATGATGAAATGATAATGTTTTTAACCAAATGATATAGTAAATGAATTATCATGGTGTCTTGAGGGGAAAAAATAATTGGATCGAGTTGGGATGACTTATGTTCCATGTACTAAAATCAATTTATAGTGGTGACTGGGAAATATAGAAATGAAATGAGACCACTTTAATGAGATTTCATTAACCTAATAGGTTAGGTGATGTTTTTTTTTCCAAATGGATTATTGAGTATGAGAAGTTATTTGGTGGGGAGGTTGTAATGGACCCTCTTTTGAGACAAGGGAAATTATCAGGGAATTAGAATTTTGGCATTTAATAGAGGACATGTTTTTAAAACTAAGAGTTAGAAGATTATTCGATAAGTTATAACACTACAATGCATTTATGGGACTTGGTTAAAGTCCCTAGAGGGTTCCTAGGTGTCTTGTTGTGTTTTATGACCACTAGGGTCTGTAAATATTTGTATAAGAGGGTTTGTATATGGTCACATGGCTTGTCTGATACTGTGTGGACCCAGAGCAGAAAATCATGTGGCTGGAACAAAGGATAAGATGTTCCATGTGTGGGATACACATAGTTAGATGAAGCTATTAGATTTTCTCAAATGGTTTGTGCCACTTGGTCATTACCCTCACACTATTAATAACATGGTTGGAGAATTGATTGTGTAACCGTGCATATAAAACTGTGTGACATGTTTTCTTAATGAAAGGGGGCCATGGGTTCAGTTCCCAGTTTGGCCAAACCAAGTTACCAAATTGAGTGTCCTATTTTTTACTTCTAAAATTTCCAAAATTTCTAAAATACCTTTAATTACATAAATTAATCTTTCTCTCATTTCCTCCTCCACCAATACCATGAGGCTCTCATTATGGTATGTGTTTCCTTATCCCAGGCCTATTCTAGGATTTGATGTAACACCCAAATTTGTCATCTAAACCATTCACCATCAGTCTCTATGGTTCCACATCAGTAATATCTCGAGTCCTTTTGAATTTGTTTTTTAATATCCTCTCAACCACATTACTTTGGTGTGAGCTCATTTTCCCTATTTTTAGGGAAAATGTCTCTTTCTTTAATCTCTACCAAACCAGATTGAATTAGACAATGATATTGGATGAGTGATACATCCTAAGAATATTGTAGTTGGTATATAACTCATTACCAACGTTTTCATCAATTTATAAATGTTGTATTTGTGCCACACGATAGCCTTTTCCATGTGTTTCTTTTGGTTTGAGACCTCCCTATTTAATTAATTTACACACATTGTGTTACACCTATTGATCATTTCAATGTCATTATAAAATTTCAATGTTAACTATGGACAACTTTGGGAGTGACAACCTGAATTTTTTTGATAAATAATTTTTCTATATTCCCAAAATTGATTACATGCCTTCAACTAGGTTTGATAATGGGTTTTCCACCTGTACAAAAATTCCTATGAGATAATGTCACATCCTATGTTCCATGTTGAAATTTTAAAAATTCATTTTCTCTTTGTATTTTCTTAATGAAATGATTGTATTGATGATTTTAGTTTTTGTTCTAGAATATTATGTTTACATCGGGTGTTGAGCATAACATCTCGTATCGGTGATGATATATGGGTGATGGGATTTATGTTCCCCATTCTACTATTAGATTAATTCCATAGTGGCTCAATATCCATATTTAGTATTGTATCATGACTTCAATTATTCTATTTGGATGTTTTGAATATACAATATCCCTTCATCATTTTGGCTTGTTAAATGGGTTATGGATGTATGAGCTATGGTTCAGACCAACCAGAAAATAGTATTCAATGTGTCTAGACTCTTACATTCGAATATACATGGTTCATATTGTTGGATATAACACATAACTCTATCATATTAATATATATCATTACAACATATATGTGGTAACTAATACGAATCTTATTCTGGATATTATTCGAAGAATGTATAGCCACCAGGTATCCCTTAGGAACATGGGTTGGCGACTGATTATTTATTTAGAATTTCATGTTTATATTTCTACTTATACCTTCACACTTCATTACATTATGTTTCACATACTAGATTCAGTGTTTTCCACCATGGTTGGGAACCTTATAGGATTATTATGTCACACCCTACTCGGACTTCCATTTCACAAAGACATCTAAGTAAAAATTATATTTATAGGACCTTGGTTGATTGATTATCATGCTTATATTATTCTAAGGAGTTAGGAGCACCAGACTAAGCTCTGACTTAGTATTCTCATAGAGATCACCCTTGGGGATTTAATTTTTTTTAATTTCTTTTTCTGTACTATATCGTTTAACATGTTTGTCATTTTCAATTTTTTTGTAATTTTTCATCAGGACATGAATGATTTTGTAATATATTGGCATTGAACATATTTTATATTCAGTTTATTTTTAATCTATGGGTTTACTTTTATTCATTAACATAAGCTTCCACTATTTTTTATTATTTACTAATGGCATACCACAATTCTACTCTTATTTGAGGGTAGAATATTCCCACTATATTATATTTTAACAATTGCTGCTAGTCAACAATGTTAAGAATATGTGGAGTTGAACCTGTGGCCATGTGACCCAAAAGTCTATCTACCGTCTTAGTGGGCAGTTAGTCTGAGATGTTACAAAAGGGGTAAGTTGAAATTCAATGGGAGTGTAAGCATAAGAGATAACAATCCAAGAGAATAAGTTCTAATAACTAATAATAAGATAAACATATTTTTATTAGAATGTTATAATGGTAAATGAACATAAAATATAGAATTCATACCTTACCAAACCAATATTATGCAAATTATAATATAAAAATACATAAGGTAATGATATAATTAGATCATGAAATCATGGAATATGCGACATCAACATAAGAGATAACATCGTAATATTAAGTCAATGATCACTTATAAGACTATCATAGTGGATAGATTCATATGGTGTATTGGGATTACCCATCATTCACATAAACAGATTAGAAAAATTCAAATAGTTGATTGAGTTCACAACCCATTCACAAAAACATAGTATATAAAGTCCCGTGGTGGATTGGGAACACTCTATAATCCTACTAATAGCATCTCATGCGATTAAATTATTACCCAATTCTTTGGATATATATATATATATATATTATTTCCATCACACCCATCATATAATAGAAATCATAAATTCTACATGCATACTGTTCCATATGAGGGATAAAAAACAAACATAAATCATAAGCATAATTTAACCCATTAGATGGAAGTCAGTTTCATAATTCCAATTCAAGAATTAAATAATGATTAAAAATATGTATTCCTTAGAGAATAAGTAACTCAATCATTTTTTATGTTAATATTTTAATAAAGAATTATAGGTCATAAAAATTGAGTTGTACTATAATGAAATTCACAGGAATGATCTTGGATATGAATATATGAAAATGAACCTCTTGGGAGATGCTTCATTAAATAAGAAAAGGTCAATTTTGTATAAGGAGAGACATGAATGTTTTTCATAAAACCACTAAATTGGATATAGGGAGTTTTCTATACAATAAGGATTTTTTAATAATGTATTCACGGTTTAAAAAATATTTGTTTAGGTGAAGGTTGATATGAGATAAAAAATAGGGCATTTCCCTTAAATCAGGATTATGTATAGGATAGAGTTTCAAAGGAAACTAAAAACACCTATATCCCTAAAGAGAAAAAGGATATTTAAAAATTTATATATGCGAGGTAAATATATTAATAATAGATGAAGTTCATTAGTAGAATATTTCATAAAATATAGACAAATAAAAGAATGTTAAACTGAAAAGTAATGATCATGGTGCATAATATCCCTTACCTCATGTACAAAATTTCTTTGAACTTTCACTTAATATAACACCCATGTTTTTTCGATGGTGTATGCGACACACAACCCCACATTTTAGCGAACCTCAATAAAATATTAACAATATTCTTTAAAAAATGACCAATATAAAATAAAAATTAAATTTTTATATATGAATATAAATGACCACTTTTTTAAAATTATCTATTAATCATAAATAAAATATATTAATAATTTTTTTTGAATTTTTGTTCAGTCGTTATAGGTTTCGATAATATGTATTTCATAATAATTGTTTTTCTATTTATTAGAAATTAATTGAAATAAATTTTTCATCATTTATAAAATATATATGAAAAAATTCAATTCATATTTGGAGTCAACATGTCTGAATTTTCATTGGATGGAATTTTGGGATTTTTATAATTTTTTTAATTATTATAATGAATAGTAAAAATAATTGTACATATTGAAAACAACATTTTTTGTTTAAATCATTTTTAAAGATATATTTATAATTTTTTTAAAATTAATCATAGATAAAATAATTAATTAATTTTCTAATTTGTTTCATTTAAATCAATTTCATGTTTAATTTCTATATAAATCAATTTAATAATTATGAAAATGTTTTTTTGAAAAACATTTATCACCATGTCTACTAGTTTAATTGTAAATTAAAATTTCCAATTCAATGTTTCTAACATGATAAAATGTATTATATATTTGGAATTATTATAATTAATATTATATAATTTGATAAAATTTGTTTTTATGAAAAGTAAAAAAGTAAAATTTATTTACCATAGTTAATGTTAAAACGTGTTTACTGTTAGGATAAACAAAAAATATAAGGGAGTAAATGACATAAAAACTTGTCCAAACACTAAATTCTAGACATAGTTCAACATTATATCAAATAAAGTTTATGAATTATCCATTTTGGATCCTTGAGGTATGTGTAAAATGAGGGTACTAATTTTTATTTTTAAAATTTCCATGTGTGTCTTCTCTACCACATATAAGATGACACCCCCTCTTCTCTCATATTTAAAATTCATAATCTGTTCAGTTCAGTCAATCCCTCCCTGAATTCCTTCCTTACATCCCTTCCTATTTTTGTAGTCCTTGTTTTGATCATAAATACATTATAATGAGGCTTTAGGTTTAATTCTAAAGTAGTTTTCTAAGGAATAGGTATTATTATTAAATTAGTGTAGTAACTATAGTTATACTATATAAGAATTTGGAATATAAATATAAATATTTATGTATTAATTAAATGATTCATTTTCTATTTTTTGGGTCTAGAGAACCTCGATGGGATTATATTTAAAATATTTAATATTTAATATCATGAGAAAGCAGTTTTTCTAGAAAAGTGGAATAAATATGAAATGTTTATTAAAATGGAAATATGAGACAAAAATTGATTTTAGAATGAGGGTTTAAACCTAGGTGTGATATATTTTTTTTTTGCATCGTGCACCTAATCAAAGGCTAATGTTGGCTACGTATTAAATAGTGGGGGTTTATTAGTTAAATAAAATTTACTTAATAAACTTAACCTATACCTCCCACTTTAGATTCCATATTCAGAGAAAAGAGAAGTGAATTTTTTATAGAGTAACATAGATATCATTAGGAATAGATAATGTTATTAAAAACACTAATCTTGATGGTATTCAACTCCATAACATGGTGCAATAGGTTTTGAGTGTCCTGTTGGACTGAAATTTTTTTTAGGTTCACCCTAAGGTTGGCTAATTTAGGTTATTTACCTCCAAATCATTTTATATGAATGTTTTTAGGATTTATAACACTATTATGACTACTATATGTCTTTAGGGGTAGTTTTATCAGTTTTTGGTGAAAATCAGGGGTTTTGGGTGGCTCTAATGGATTCCCCAGTTGGAGATACTGATCATATGGTGTATAGTGTAGAAAACCACATCGTACGTTCTTCCAATTCTGGGAAGATGATATTTTAGCAGTACACGCCATGTAATGGGTGAAAATAATGTGTTGTGAGGCCTATATATGTGGTTTCAAATATGGTAAGGAATTTCATATAAAGGTACATGGTCATGTGTAATTATATGACTAAGTCCTCCGTGCACAAAGGGTAGAGGACACAACCAAGTACAGGGGCACAGGTTGGTCCAAGAAGAACATGCCCAATACATATGGTGCATGTCACATGTGTAAAAATGGTCATCTAGGTTGTATGGGTGATGTTTCATGCCATGATGATTGGGTGGGGTTACACACCGTGTAAATAAAAGTGAAAACTATATATCCTCTATATACACACCGAATAATGTGAGGGAATATGACTAGGGATCATTGTTGAGATACATGTCATGTACATTTGGTACACATCATGAACTCCCCTGAGAGACTATTACTCACATATATCCATCATCATGAGTTTTATGGAACCCTTCCTGTTCCTAGCTAGAGTAATTATCCACATACAAAAATGATGTTTTCCGTGGTTTTGGCATTGTAGATGGGGTGTCAATTTATTCTATTTGGAAATTTGTTAAAAACCAAAAGATGACTATCAGTGGGAGTGTTCCCTTGATCCTTCTATAGAATGGTATAGTGTTTTATTATTCCCTCTACATAGTATTTTGATCCATTGACTATGATGAGTTCAGATGGAGTTCATGTATCCCTCCGAGATTTTGAGGCACAATCATCTATTTCATTGTCATTCTTATGTGGGGTTTTTTGTATCTACATAACCATCTTCAATATGCATTGATCACCTACATAGAGGGTTGATCTTGGGGTCATGTTTTTTGAATATGATATTCTAATTGGTGTATAGATGTCGATTGGTTTTTTGGTGTCTCCAAGGGCTCATGAGTGTTATCTCCTATCTATGTATCATAGTTCTTCCTATCGATAAGGTTTGTGGTGTCCTGTAGTGGTCTAGGGGTGTGATCCACTATCAAAGAGTTATGATCTCTATAGTTAATAATTGGGTTCAGGGGTCCCACAATGGTCTTGGGATTGATCCTATATTTGTGTGTTGAGATCATATGGGTTCTTGTACGTTTTATGAAGTCCCCCATAAGAAATCAGTGAGATCCCCAAGATGATTACCATGATCCGTTGGGTTCTAGCATGATATTATTCCCAGAATGACCATATGATCATTTTATATTGGATGTATTCCATTAATAATGGAAGGTAAATTACGTCATCATGGTGATACTGAATGAGTGAGAAATATTAGATGAGTTCCATCAGTGATGGAAGTCATTTTAAGTGAGTTATCATATATGATTGTTACAAGGAGCCTTAAATAAAATCATATCCAAGGATGTATAGTTCGTAGATTTAGACTTGGTTTTTGAGAAATGTGTATCATGGAAATTTGGGACTTCTTTATGGTATAAATTTTATTATATTAACATACTAGTTTGGATTAGATGAGTAGTCATCAATAGTTTTACAGTGGTGAAGCGAGATTGATGTTCACTCTCACATGAATTTTCTATACCATCTAACATTGGGTCTAGCATACTATTTCAATTCTGTTTCACCCTAACACTTTACAGATTGTGGGATACTAATACTTATTATTATAATAACTATTATATTGTATATTACTACACATGTAATATCTTATGCAGATGATGGTCCATTTTATGGGGTTCTATGATTACCCATGTCTGGTGTAGCGTAGAGAGGTAGCGAAAACATTGTGTGAAATGGTAGTTTGATTTGATAGAATTCCCATCATTCTAAGAAGATTGAATTTTTTTATCAGTTTCTTATGGGATTGTATTTTTTATGATTCATTCATTGAGTACGTTTGTGGCACTTGTATTGTGCGAGAGATGTATGCATGCATATTGGTATTAGATGTATTTTTATCTATGTGTTGTTGCATGGATATGGATGTGTGTGTTCATGTATAGGTACAATAGTATAATTACTCCCAAGTGTGTAATAGTCCCTCTTTTCATTGGTCTCTTGCTCATGTCAAATTTTTGGTTAGTATGGTGTAGACATAGTCAGCTTATCACTGGGTAGGTAGGGCCTGGTGGGTTCTGTCTTAACATTGATTAACTTTGTTCTGTATCTTATTCTTACTCTTTAAAATATTATTCTTTCTTAATGATGAAAAATATCATCATATACAATATAATATGATGTTACTATGTTTATATATCATCTTAAATCCATCTCCAATTTCAGTAAAAGGGATATTAAATCATTGTCTATGTGTATGGATGACTACCTTTTCACAATGAGAAGTAATTCATTTTCATTAGTAAATAATTTCAACTATTCATGATGTTAGATTTAAGGTATTTATATGATATTAATAAAATATTAATTATTACTGAAAATTATGATGTCAAAAACCATCTTACCTTACCATCCATTGAATAATGAAAATGATGTTCATGTGTACGAAGAACTACCTCCTCACGAAGCATGGTAATTTAATTTTTTTAACATATCACTTTTATTTTATATGTAAGTGTATTTAAATAAAAAAATAAGATATTTATGAAATAATTATCATTATTGAAATTTAAAATACTACATACCACATTTTCATTATGATTTTTGAAACATTGAAACATTACTCATTCATACATATATCCTAACAACACTATGATTATAGCATAGTTAATTTTTCATAAACATCAATCATTATTATTTGTAATGTATAATTAACATATAAAATGATAATTATGTCATGATTATTATTCAAGATATAATGAATTAATAATCTATTTTACCTTATCTAACATTCCAAGGTGATTTTGGATATATGAGTAGAATATTATCAAAACATCTGACCTGAAACCAAATGATTAAGTAATTGAATATAACAAGGTAATGTATAAAACAAAAACGAAATAATAAACTTGAAAATGTTTCTTCTGAAATTAAATAATTAATAATTTTTTTAATGAAGATAAAAAACAATTTTGATGGATGAGGATCAAGGAAAGTGATCTCTCTGAACCACCCTTTTGTTCAGGTTATGACTAATATATCTCAAACAAACATTCAATCTATTTTTAAAGTTATGTAATTCATATATATTCATTATATATTTCTATAAAATATTTTCCTAGATTATTAAACCATCATTCCATGTGGTAATACAGTCCTTATGTTCATTTCTCAAAATCATTAATTATAATATTCCCCTTTATTATGATATTAGAAAATTTTATACGACCCATTTTCATTCCATTAGTAATTCATCAATAATATCTTATGATTGAATTCCCTTTTATAGGACACATAGATATTTAACATGTTAAGATGTGTTTATACAAATAGAACTCCAATAAATTGGGTAATGTTTTTATATCATGAAAATACTATACATGTTTATTGACTAATCCTAATATATTGTGGGACTTTGTCGACCATGTGATTTTTTCTAGGTAGTTATCATTAACACATGTTTATGTCAGGTCATATGTTTCATCAACATTTACAATAAATCGAATATATTATGATACCCTGTTATTTATAATATTATTCTTGGTGTTCACTCACGATGCTTCACTTTTATACTATCAAGTTATTCCTTTAACTCACATATATGGTTTTCATATATTTTCTATTCCCTTATTGGGAATTTTTGGATTACCCCTTTATTTAATGTATGACCCATGTTAAACCTTTCAATTTTATAAGATCAAATTGATTTTTGATCTAATTATGTTTAATAAAATAAGAAATGTTTTTTCATTTTGATGTAATATAAACCATGTTTTCAAAATACACTAGGCCTTATGTTTAATCGGGATGTAATTAATTGATGATTATATTGAAAATCATGCAATAATATATTTTAAAGGCATGAGTCACTATACAAGACATCATATATAATTAAATTAAGTTTATGAAATACATTTACAATATTCTAATTAATCTATATAAAATTTTCTATGGCCCATTTACTATGATTATATATTTATTTTTAAAATAATCTCATTTTATATTGGTATCCTAGTCTTGTTAAGTTAATTCCTATTTAACTATTTTAGTTTTTTTACTAAGGTTAAAATATATGTTGATTAGTATAATAATCTCCACCATAATAATATTTTAATTAACATTGTGCATATATATAAATATATTTTCTAATAAATACTTTTTGGGTGGTGATGGAAAATGATTTTCTTGCTCGTGGATGAATTTGTTCGCACACACATGATTTATGTTTCCATTTCTAAATGAGTGGATGGGAAATGGAGTATATTATAATTTCAAATTTCATAATAATATTTATACAATACATATCATATTTATTAATCAATCCCATCATTGAAATAAGTTATAATTGGTGGTTAGGGAAAATATAAGATGGCACTTAGTAGAGGCGGTAGTCTACGAAGGCACACTAATGAATCATTTTAATTTTCTTTGTAGATAAAGTGGATTAGATAAGGATTGGTACATTAATATCATATCATCATAGTATGATAATTGGTATTCCTTATTTTTTTGTGCTATGGATACAAGAGGTTTGGAATAGGAATATTGGGAATAAATGATTTAAAAGTAGGCAATACATACAGTGAAGAATCATCAAATCTTAGATATATCCTCATAAATTAATTAATTATGATAAATTCGAGAAATTGTGATCCTAAATATGAAAAAAAAACAAATTCAATTAGAGATAGTTTTTGAGTAGTTTCATGGTAAATTCGATAATACCATGAGATTTAATGAGAAATGTTTTTTTAATTACATTGATGTCTTGTCATGTATGCTACAATAAGAATAGATTGTTATATATGAAACACCGTATTAGCTTGTAGTATATGAAACACTATTCTGGGCATGTGTTTCACGAAAGAGTGACCTTCCTCAATAGCTTGTGTTGTACTCAATATCGAGTTTCACTATACAAAGATATCTTATTATAATAATATTATGAACTAGCCGCTATGAATAGTATTAACCATATTTGTAATTTTATTACATTATAATTCATCTAAATCATATTCTAGAACATTTTATGAGAACAAAAACATTTTTTCGTATAAAGAAAATATTTGTCCAAAAATATTATTTTGCCGCAATTTTAGGGCGCACACACTTTAAATATAGTTTTTAAAATGTGTATGAGTTCAATTTGAAAAAAATTAACTTATTCATTACAATAAGTATATAAAAATTTAATTTGGATAATTTTTTAATATTTTTCTGTAAACATTCATATTTTGATGAATAGTAAAAATACAATAATTTTTAATTAAAATCAACTTTTTTTCATCAAGATAAATAGTATGGTTAAATTTTATTATTTAATGGTTTTAAAGTATAAATAAAATATATTTTTAACAATTATCATAATTTAAGTCATTATAATTAATTTTACATTGAATTCATAGATAAAAACATTTCAATCTTTTGCAATGTTTAAACTTTTAGAACCCATTTTCTCAATAGTGAGATTAATTTTAAATTAAATACTTAAACGTCTGTGTTTTGAATTTGGAAACAAGGATTCAATATTTAGAATCATTAGGTCCAAATTATTCTAACATGATACTTTTTATTTTTAAGCATTATGAATAGTAACTACGGTAAATTTTATTTATCATAGTTAAAGGTAAATCAAGTAATTAAGGGTAAAAATAATATTTTAAAATTACCCTAAAACTTGTCTAAATATAATTGTATGATTATATTTCTCTCCAAAACATACTTGGCTCGAAATGGAATCTATTGGAACCCAATTGGATGTGATTAAGACCATTAATTTGTTTTATTTAAAGAAAGTGAAATATGTCTCACTCAATCTTTAATAATTAAAGTATTTTTAATATAATGTTATATAGAATATAAATTCGATTATAAATAATAATTTGAAACCTAAAATGTTTTTCTTTATAATTTTAATTTATATGTAATTTTTAAGAAATATTTAATTTCCTCAATATCTTATACATTAATGATGCAGAAATTATTTATTTAGTGAAAAATCAGTAATATAGTTTTTATTCAAATAATAATGCCCCTAAAAGTCCCAAACACCTGACCAAAATTTATTTTTAATGTAAATGAATACCATAATCATCTAATGGTTTATGTTTTTACCATTTGGAGCCTTATAGAAGCGATTATGATATTGTTATTATTTTATTTTAAATGAAGTCAAAGTTGTCACCTTCAACATTTAATAAACATATCATTTAAAAAGTTGGGTGTTTTAGAAGATAAATATGACTAAAAGACCTCTTATGAAATCCATTAGATTTATCTCCATCATAGTATTTTATTATTAAATTTTATGCAACAAATCAGTATATTAAGGAAATCATAAAAAAATGTTGTAGTAAATATTTTATTAAGAGAAATATCAAATAAATGGTTATAAAAATATTAAAATAAATATTATACAAACATATTAATGCGATCAAAAAAAAATTAGATGAATATGACATTTTATAAATATATTAAATATTTTTTTTGAATATATCCTCTATGTAGAATTTATTTAAATTCAAATAAATGAATAGTGTTAAAATTGAAACTATTTGTATTTTATATTATGAAATTGTTTAAAAATCATAAAAATATTTAATAATTATAAATTGAAATTTATATGGTTGAAAAGTTCATTAATTATCCAATTATGGATAATTCACAACACCTAATTAATTATTTATAACAATTTAAAATTTAGAATATTATTACCATAAATAAATTTAAACAGATTAAATAAGGATAAATAAATTTTATATGGTTAAAAATAAATTTCAACTATGTATAAATTTTATTTTATGATAAAATTACAACCCTATATAATATCATATTTTAATTTGAGTCATTTTGGATGTTTTTAGAGGGTTTTGTGTTTATTATACATTAATATTTTAGAGGTTTCCAAAAGTGCCCCAGTCATCTTTTATAAAAGAGAACCTCCTCCCTCTCCACTACACAGCATTTTGAGCCTTAAATCTAAGACAAACCCTGTCCATTTCGTTTCTCCACTTCCTTAGAAACATACTAGAGGTCCTGGCATTCTTCAATGACAATCTTTAGTTCCATAAGAGGAGGTTTAGAAGAGGCGCGTCAAAGAAGAGGTAATATCCTTTACCGATTCTTTCATATTTATTTATCCTGATACTTATTATTTTTCATTTTCTTAATTATAAAGTAATAACATCAGTTTAAATATTATACTAATAAGTTATTATAAATATGAGACAACCCTATTTCACATTCTATCTATCCTATGGAAACTGAAATCACCACGTATTTGTACTTACGAAATCTGTTTTCCACCACCACCTTAAATGGATGGGTATAAGGGTGTAATGAATAACTATATATGATAATTATTACATGATACTAATTATGTTATATTATATCAACCAATCTAATACCATTCAATAATTATGTTACAGATATAATTGATCGTCCGTACGTATGGATTACCATCTCCACGATGCGATTAGATTCATTCTTCTTGTTAAAAATTCAAGAATGATTATAAAGTATATATATTGATTAATAATCAAATATATGACATAATAATTCTAATTTATTTAGGTATATATATATATATGTTATCTACTTACTTCCATTCCAGTCAATAAGGAAAGGAAAACAACATTCATGCGTACGTACAACCTACCATCTCCCTGAATGGTGTATTTCATTCCATTTATCGATCTATTATTTTATAAATATATATAAATCATGTTTTAATTTGTTTGAAGTATGTAATCCTCATATGAATATTTACATGTCAAAACACATATTATAAATGAAACTGTTTTACCCAAAACACGGATTTAACATGGAATTGAAAAATGAACGGGTACTATAAAGTCTTAAGGGAATCATATATGATATCCTAAATATTAATATGGTTTTGTTACAAGTTAATATAATGTTTAAACCCACTATACAAGATTCTCAGACACATACAGATGAAATTGGGCAAAAGGCAAGGGACAATTATTTCAATCTCATTCTTATCTATGATTATTTATTCATAAGTATTTACTGGGGTTATGTTTATCATAAATGTCCATGATTTCTAATTTTTTTTCATAAAATGTTTACTATTCTCCCATATATGTTTGAAGTCATTTTTACCCTTTTTTACTATTACCACATGGTATGGATGGAATTTTTCTTTTGGTTACCATACTATGTACTTATTGACTTTTTCGGAAAATGTACAAGAAAATTGTTTTTTTAACTTATACACTATGAATGGATTTTTTCAGTTTCCCAACGGCTTACTTTCATTAAGAATAATCTATAAGACTTAATTATTAATTTCATCAGAAATCCTTTTCTTTTAACATTTGAAGGCATTTTGTGAAAAGAAAATGATTTTTAAGAAGAGAGGATATATTCCTCAAGAATTCATTTGAAGTTTTTTATCAAAACTATTTCTATCTAGGATGAAATTATTTAGCATGTTTATAATTCATGTATAATGCCTCTATTATTTACATGGTTTGATTTTTATTATGATGAAATGATATCCATTTGTTTTATATGAATTACATTATGATGGGATGATGTTTATGAAAACCATATTATTCTTTGGGTTATGTTGAATGATTTATTGTTATTTTTTGAAACACGAAAGAATGATTTCATTATGAGATGGGTGGGACCTATAACTCCCTCCAATGAATTGGGTAATGATTTATTTCTTATGAAATATACATGGCTAGAATGACGTGTAATTTCGGTTCAGTAATACAGGGTTGGAAGGGAAAGTCAACTCGGTTCAGTAATGGACTTTGTCCTCTATGATGGTCTTGGCAGCAATGCCTTGGCTTTGATGGAAATAATATCATGTGTTTACTAGTTTTCCACAATTACATGTTTTATTCCCATGCTATTTTATCATGATTTATTTTCTTTTATGACGTATGCCTTAGTAATTCTACAATTTATGTCATGTTCATATTTTTATGTTAAAATGTTTATTGATTGTGTTATGTTCTCCATGATTACCCTTACAGAGCATTAAAGCTCACCCTTTTTATGTTTTCTTTTCCCTAGGATATAATGAAAGGTTATAGGTATGAAAAAAATGGAAATATCTTTATGAGAGATGTTCAAGATCTTTCAACATGATTAGAAGATTATGTTCCATGTTTCTAAAGACACTAAACTTATACAGTCATTGGGCATCTGATTTTTTCACGTATTAAGTATTACGAAAATGTAATGTAATATCCATGTACATCAAGCTTGGGTCTCTACAGTTGGTATTAGAGAAATGTTTTATTCAACCTTTAGAAACTATGATGCGAAAACTTTAGTGAGATCTCTAGAGATATTTCCATGGTATGTCTAGGGATGTCCCTAATGTTAAATATATGTATAGGTTATAGTCCTAGAATTATGGTAATGATCTTAGGATTAAACCTAAGATGTTATATATTGAAGGTAGTCCCACTTTATTATGTTTTTTTCCTAGCAATGATTTTTCCCTCTCACACTATTAATTTTGGGTTTTCGATTATGGATGCAACCCGAAGGAACAATGTTGATCAATGTAATGGAAAATGCAATGATTATCGTCATAAACAAATCAATGTTATGGGAGATGGAGTGGAAAATATTATTTCTATACTTACACAAGATATGAATCATTCTGGACTTCCAAATGATAAGATAAGGGAACAATATTCTATCGAGTCCTATAGGAGGCAACATCCACTTTCTTTCAATGGGTCTTCCGATCCACTTATTTATGAAAAATAAATAAATTCCATTGAAATGATATTTACTATACTTCACAGTTCAGAATATGAATTTTGTTTTGGCTTTTTACCATTTAGAAGATGAAGCATACCAATGGTGGAATCTAATTAATAATACAAGGCCCCTAGATGAAATTGAATCCATGGAATATGACGAGTTCTAGAACTTGTTTTTCAATAAGTACTTCCCTCATATTATTCGAACAAGGATGGAAAATGAGTTCCTTATTCTTAATAAAAAGGATGATGAATCTGTTGGAATATATGAGGAGAATTTGAAAAGGCTTGAAAGGTATGCATATAGATTTATCATCCAACCTGAAAGTAATGTTGATCGATTTTTCAGTGGCTTAAAACACCGTCTTCGAAGGAAATTAGTTATAAGAGTCATCAGTTTCTATGAAGAAATTGTGTGTTGTGCTATCAAGGTAGAACTATAATTTGGTGTTACATATCCATATCATAGTTTTGACAAGAAAAAAAATATTTAGTTCAAGGAAAAATATCAAAACTATGGTGAAAAGAAGAAAAATGTTTCGTTATGCTCAATGTGTGGAAATAATCATGATGTAGATTTTTGTAAAGGGACTAGGAAATGTTATAAGTGTGGAAAAGAAGGTCATCGAGTCGCTGAGTGTAGAAGTAATGGAAAATATTAAGCTAATGATGTGAATAGAGAAAATACTATAGAGAACACACCACCAAAACATCAATGCTACAAGTGCAAGGAAATGGGGAATTGTGCTAACCAATGACCTAATCCAATGGTTAATGATGATCGATATCAAAAAACTCTTAAGGAAAAGGACAAAGGGAAGTCACATGTGATAACTATTGGTGATGTTGAATATGATGACAAACTTGTTGAATGATTAAGTGTTTATGTAACGGTATTCCAAAATAGTTTTGTGGAATATCATTTGTAGTATCATGGAATATTGGAATATCTATGTATTGGTTTATTGTGGTTTTAAATAATTATATTATACCGGTAACCATGAAAAGTTATTGAAATATTTTTGGAAAGAATATGATCTACGCATAATGAAGGGATAAGGAGAAAATAATATGTTTGATAGTATTGACGAGCTCATGACTAATATAAGGACAAAGTGACATCATGGTTTGAGTATATAGATTTTTTGGGATTTTGGTATGTGGAAATAATTATCTTTTGACCGAATTAATGTTTTCACTAAGGTTCTATGGTAATTCATGTTTCATGAGAATACGTGATTAAGGTATTCACATGTTTGTAATGTGACCCACAAGATATATCTTATGATATATTGGGGATAAATGATGGTATTCACATGCTTGGGAGATGACCTCTCTAGTAATCATTTTCTTTATACTATGAGATTGGACAGAAGTATTTTGGATATGCTTAAGGATTGAAATGGATTTAGTTAGACATTAGATAGTATTTTTTAAAGCTAGAACTTTTTTTATCATATTTCTGAAATGTTATAATAGTATAGTTTTAAAAAAATGACAACCTGTAGGACGAGCAACATCCCATCACGTCGGGCAAGTCTGCGAGAATCGAACACACAACTGAAGTGTTACAGGCATTTATCGCCTACCACTGGCCTACAAGAATTCCATTTTTTTGTATAAATTAGTTTTATTTTATTATGTGGGGTGATATACAAAGTATAAATCCATTTTTGGGGCCATATATGATTAATATCACAATATATGGACCTATGTATATTAAATTACATTACTAACCTTTTGTTTGAGATAGATTGAATGTCCCATCATTATATCACATAATTTACTAACACTTCACGAATAAAAATTCCAACGTCATTTCTTTTAGATATGTTGTGTAAATAGTTCGAAGAATGACCAACGATGAGACTGTACCAAAATCAATATGTACTTATTCTAATTGAAAATTTTAAAATTTATGGAATGGATCTTGAAAAATAGGAAATTTTGTCCAAGTACCCTCATATCCGATGAATATTATGGCACCATAGATCATTATAAAATTATGTCTTTGTGATTGTTGTCTTTTTCACATCCTTGTTCTCCACCACTCTCGATCATAACATGATGGTTAAATTTCTCTTCCATATCCATGTTTTCACCTATGTTATCCTATGTGGAGACCCAGTGATGAGCTAATATTAGTAACCATTATGTATCATACATTAATTTTTAAAATTAAGTGTTAGTATTCCTTTTTATGATGTGGGATTCTATGAAATAAACTTTCATGTAGTAAATGATTTAAAGCCCTGAAGAATTTTGAGGGTGAAATTCCTTTTAAGGGGTAGAATGTAATACCCAGAGATTTTATGATAAATATTCTATTTAATTTCATTGATGTATTGGGTTGTAAGATACACCAAGATTTGCTTGAACTATACACAACACCGTATTAGCTTGTAGTATACACAACACTATTCTTGGATTGTGTTGTATGTAAGAGTGACCTTCCTCAATAGCCTGTGTTGTACGCAATACTGAGTTTCAATAAACAATGATATATTGTTATAATAATATTATGAACTAGCCATTATGAATATTATTAACTGTATTATTAATTTTATTGCATTATAATTCATCTTAATATTTTTCTAGAACACGTTATGTGAAAAAAAAATCATTTTTCCGTATAAAGGAAATATTTTTCCAAAAATACTATTTTGCCACCTTTGGATGGCACACCCACAGTATATCAAGTTTCTGACATGTTTATAAGTTAAATTTGACAAAATAAACTTATTTATTTTAATAAGTATATACAAAATTTACTTTGGATAATTTTTTAATATTTTTCTATTAACTTTCAAATTTTGATGAATAGTAAGAATATGCTAAATTTTAATTTAAAACATATTTTTAAATAAAGATAATTTTATTGTTAAATTATAATATTTAATTGTTTTAAAGTGTAAATAGAATATATTTTTACAATTTAATATAATTTAAGTCATTATCATTAATTTTACATTGAATTCATTGGTAAAAATATTTCAATCTTTTGCAATGTTTTATCTTTTAAATCCCATTTTCTCAACATCGAGATTACTTTTGTATTAAATAATTCAACTTATGTGTTTTAAATTTTGAAAAAAGGATTCCATATTTCTAATCAGTAGGTCCAAATTATGTTAAAAGGATACTTTTTATTTTTAAGCATTATGAATATTAATTATGGTAAATTTTATTTATAAGAGTTAAGGTTAAATTATGTAATTTAGGGTAAAAATAATATTATAAAATTACCCTAACACCTGTCTTAATATAATTGGATGATTATATTTCTCTAAAAAATATACTTTTTTAGAAATAGAATCTATTGAAACCCACTTGGATGTGATTAAGACCATTAATTTATTTTATTTAATGAATGTTAAATATGTCTCACTCAAAATTTATTAATTAAATTATTTTTTATATAAGTTTATAGAGAATATAAATTCTATTATAAATTCTAATTTTAAATTGAATTTTTTTATTAATTATGGTAATTTATTTGTAATTTTTATGAAATAATTAATTACCTTAATAGCTCATACATTACTGATACAAACATTATTTATTTTGTAAAAAATCAATAATATAGTTTTTATTCCAATAATAATACCCATAAAATGCCCAAACACCTGACCAAAACTTATTGGTCATGTATATCGAGACCATAATCATCCAATGGTCTAATATTTGACCATTTGGATCCTTATAAATTCCATTATGACATTTATATTATATTATTTTCAATGATGTCAATGTTTTTATCTTCAGAATTTAATAAACATAGAATTTTAAAAGTTCGGTGTTTTAGATGATAAATTAAACTAAAAGTATTATTATGGAATCTATTAGCATTATTCTCATCATGTTATTTTATTTTTAATTTTTATCCAGCAAATCAGTATATTAGAAAAATCATACAAAAATGTTGGAGTAATTATTTTATTAAGAGAAATATCAAATAAATGGTTATAAAAATATTAAAATAAATAATATATGAAATAATTATTGTAATACAAAAATTTTATAGAATAATATGAAATTTTATAAATCTATTAAATATTTTTTTTCGAATATATCCTCTGTGTTGATTTAATCTAAATTCAATTAAATGAATAGAGTCAAAATTGACACTATTTATATTATATACTCTTAAATTGTTTAAAAAAAATTTTAAATTTTTTTTGTAATTTATACGTTCTAAAATGTCATAAAGTATCCAATTATACACTATTCACAACACATAAGTAATTATTTATAAGAATTTAATATTTAGAATATTATTACCACAAATAAAATTAAATAGATTAAATAAGGATAAATCAAGTTTATAGGGTTTAAAAAAATTCCCAACATATATAAATTTTATTGGATGATAATATTACAACCCAATATCATCTAATATTATAATTTGAGTCATTTATTATTTTTTATGTGGGGTTTGGGTTTATTATATATTAATATTTTAGAGGATTCCAAAAGTGCCCCTCTCCACTCTTAAAAAAGGGAACCCCCTCCCTCTACCCATCACAACATTATGAGCCTCCAAGATCGACCAAACGCTGAAAATTTATTTTTTACACATTCCTAGAAACAGTATAGTGGTCTTGATATTCTTCAAAGACTAAATTTAGTGCCCTAGGAGGAAGTTTAGAAGAGGCGCTTTGAAGAAGAGGTAATATCCTTTACCAAATCATTAAAATTTATTTCTCCTTCTACATCCTCATTTTTTTGTTTCATTATAAATTAATAAAATCAGTATCAATAATATACTAATATGTTATTATATATATGAAACAACCCTATTTCACTTTCTATCCATCCTACGGAAAATGAAATCACCGCGTGTGCATACGTATGAAATACCGTCTCCACGCCGTGGTGTGATCTGTTTTCCACCAATACCTTACTTGGATGGGTATAATGGTGTAAATAATAACTATATATGATTATTATAACATGATTTAAATTCTAAGATATTTTATCATCTCCTCCAATGCCATTCAATAATTATGGGAACGTTATCATTGCTCGTGTGTACGTACGGATTACCATCTCCATGATGCGATGAGATTCATTTTAAATGTTAACCATTGAAGAATTATTATAATGTAATTATATTGAATAATAAAGAAATATATGAAATAATAATTCTACTGGATTTATGTATATATATATGTATATATGCCATCTACTTACTTTTATTCAAGTCAATAAGGAAAGGAAAATAGTGTTCATGTGTATGTACGACCTACCGTCTCCCGGAACATTGTATTTCATTCCATTTATTGATATATTATATTTTGAATACATATAAAGCTTGTTTTACATTATTTACATAATTATTCATCATATGAATAATTACAAGTGAAAACACTGATGATAAAAGAAAACATTTTCCACAAAACACTGCTTTAACATTGAATTGACAAATGATGGGGTAATATAATGTCGTAAGTGAATAATATGTGACAAAATAAATATCATTATGGTTCAATTAAAAGGAAATTATTTTTTTAAACCCACTATATAAGAATCTCAGACGCATATGGAAGAAATTGTACATTAGGTAAGGGATAATTATTCCAATCTCGTTCTTATCTGGATTTGTTTATTCTTAAGTATTTATTGGGGTAATGTTTATCATCCAAGTCCATGATTTCTAAAAATGTATTCATAAAATGTTTACTATTCTGCCATGTATTTTTAAATTCATTTTTACCATTTTTTTAACTTTTACCACATGGTATAGATGAAATCTTTCTTTTTTTCAATATGAGGTACTTATTGGATTTTCTAGAAAAAGTACGAGAAGAATTTTTTTTGAACTTATACGATACGAAAGGATTTTTACAATTTCATAACGTCTTATTTTCATGAAGCTTACTCTACAATATTTCACGATTATTTTCATAAAAAATCATTTTCGTTTCAAATATCATAGTATTTTGTGAAAATAAAATGATTTTTAAGAAAAATGGATATTTACCTCAAGAATTCATTTCAAGTGTTTTATCAAAAATATTTTCCATCTATGTTGACATTATTTAGTATGTTTATGTTTTAAGTATAATGTCTCTATTATTTACATGGTTTGATTTTTCTTATGATGAAATGATATCAATTTGTTTTATATGGTTTATGTTATGACGAGATGATATTTATGAAACACATATTTCACTTTGTGTTATGATAAATGATTTCTGTTTATTTTGTGGCACACAACATAATGATTTCATTATGAGATGGGTGGGACCTATATCTCTCTCTAATTTATTAGGTAATTATTTATATCTCATTAGATAGACATGTCTAGAATGACAAGTAAATTCAGTATAGTAATATTGGACTAGAACAGCAAGTAAACCCAGTTCAGTAATGGACTTTGTCCACTGCGATGGTCTTGGAAGCAATGCCTTGGCTACTATGGAAATAATATCATGTGATTAATGGGTTTCAACAATTACATGTTTTATTCCCATGATATTTTTTATTATTTATGTTTTTTATGATCTACGCCTTATGTACTTATATGATTTATGTCATGTTCATGTTTTTAAGTTCAAATGTTTATGGATCATTTTATGTTCTCCATGCTTACCCTTATTGAGCATTTAAGCACACCCATTTTATGTTTTCCTTTACATAGGATATAAAGAATATTTTTAGGTAAGAAACCAAAAAGGGGAATGTCTTAATGGTAGATGTTGATGATCTTTCAACATAATTAGAAGACTATGTTCCATGTTTCCAAAGACACTAAACTAATATGGTCTTTGGGCGTCTATTTTTGGCATGTATTAAGTATCCCAAAAATGTAATGTAATATCCATGTACGTAAATCTTGGATCTCTACAAATTTAAATGGGATGAGTAGTAGTGAAATGGTAGAAGTGATCCCCATTTATAAGTGATGAAATTAGCACTTTTGAGAAAACCTGTTACTGTTAAATAATATCACTACACTATGTAAGGGTTAATGGATAATTTTTTTTTGAAATAATGGATCTTAGGATGATACTGAGATATTAATAACACAAAAAAAATTTTGTATATAATTTTTTTACAAGTTTTTTGTTTTTAATATTTGATGTCTACATTTTATTAAATTTATATTTTTTACCTTGGTAATGATTTTTTAATTAAATAATATTTATTTTATTAAAATAATATTTTATAACATATTAATAAATATTTATATTATGGCCTCTAATTAGATATTTATTTAATATAGTTAAATATATAAAAAATACAAACTCATCATTTAAATAAAAACATTAAACATGTTGAAATTTTTTTTGTCGAAATGTTATGTTATCATAATTAAGAGTTCCTAATAAAAGTTACTGAATGTAAATAAATTAATTAGTGTAAAAATTTAATATATTGTCAAAAAAATATTATAATTATTATAGGGAATTTAAAAATTTATTTGAAGAGAAAAATGTTATATATTGTTAATATAACAATTCATGAAAATCATAGTTTTACCGTTTTCATTTTAATTAACATTAATAAAAATAGTCATAATTATACACCTGAAAATAAAATTCAAATTATAAAATATTTTTATCAAATTTATAAGAATAAATATTTTATATTTTATATTTAATTAATAAAAGTCAAGAGAACTAATGTTTTACATAGGCAAGTAAAACGGTTTTTAGTGTGAAATATTACTTTAGCTTCCTAAATTGTAAACATGAGTTATTAAAAAAATTATTTTGAAATAATTTATATTAAATCATGCATGTGAATATATATTTATTTAATTATAAATATTTTCAAAAACGTTTTATTCATTCATGTATAATAATACTATCACAAAAATGATTTTTTTTAAAGAATTGATATTTTTCTCCATTTATAAATACACTAATTCCCAAAAAATCCTAAAAACGCATATTAATATATTAATTATATGTTAAATATATTAAAAAATTTAAAATTTTCAAATTAAATTTCTAATATTTTTTAATGAAATAAAATTATAAAATATAATGATAAAAAATTTTTATAGGATAATGACATTTCAAATTATTTACCATTATCATTCTTATCTTTCATCAATTAGTTATATCATTTTTTTCTATATATTACAGAAAGAAAATATATATTTCCCAGGTTAACAATACACGTTCTGTATAATATTTTTAATTTTGTTAATGTAGAAAAAATAAAAAAATAATTTTATGAAATAAATACTTTAATAAATAAGGCGATATTAATATATATCAACATATAATAAAAATACATATATTCATTTATACATATATTTGATCTAATGGTTACCTATATTTATAATTTCCAACTTAATTGTTATATTTTAATGGCTATATAATGTTTTGTGGTTTTTTGGTTTGGTGTTGCTTATGAATAATGCTATTGACCTCATTTGATTTTAAGGGGAAATGTAATTTGAAATCATAGGGTGGTTCTTATAAAATGATATATCACCTAGAATATTAAAAGAAAAAAACATATCACTAATTAATTTATCAGGATTGTTAATATATACCAATGAAAACATTCAACGTAAATGACTTATCAGAAAAATCACAAATATTGTGTGAATGAATAATCATTATGAACACAAAAATGTGTTCACATATCATAGCCATATGAAAAAGTAATTAAACTAATAATTGTTCCCACTGGATTGAATTCTTTCTATAATACACTAACATATTATGTAATACACTTGGTATAAATACATCAAGTCTACCCCTCCCCCACTAAAATGTTTAGAACTCCATACAGCCACCCATCTCACATGGTCTATTCCATATTGTCACCTGTAATATCAAAGTCTTATCATAAAACATAATAAATTCACATCTCCATGGAACACTTGTGAATTTTATACAAGGATTATAATACCAAATAGGGACTAGGTTAATCCTCATTATATAAACAACATGGTTTTTGTCCACTATCCGAGGTTTCATAGCAATTTGATGCCACATTCTCATCACAAATGGTTCTAGGTTTTATAGACGACCTAGGTAGCCCAAATAATCATTCAATATACAATGAACCCATAATCAGTTCCATCATGGATTATTATCACATATCCTCTTTTTTCTCATAAAATATACTACCAATTTTATAATAATAAAAAATACTCACTCCTACCTTGAAATCTAAGTGATAAAATGTACTTCTATGCTAGTCTCCTATGAAACGATATCACCCCTCAATCTCTTAAAACATTCAAACTAAGTCTGTCATATAGGCTATTTATCAATTAGTGTGTAAATAATAATCCATAACCTTAATAGAATACTATAATTTTAATCATATTGTCTATCCTTGCCTTTAAAAAAGGGAAAAACAGAAATGAATCCCACATAGTCCACTCACACTTTTAATCTAATATTATATTCCATGAAATATATGTAATACATTATAAAGTGAAATATTATGCACCTATGATCTAAACCATAGAGTTATATCCTCAATAAAAGATTTTCCACCCACACCCAAGATCATCTAAGCATATACTAGCCATAAATCACCTCCATGTTGTACTAACTCCATCAATATCCATTTTTATTAATTATAAAGTGTATATAATTAATTACCATGATTCGTCCATCTGATTTCAACTAATAATAACATATGAATAACATTATAGATGGATAAAATATTCTAATCATTAGTAAATACAGTGTGGATCAATCTTGAGATAACCCCAAATCCAATAACAAGGATAAATATAATAACCTGAAAGCAATTAATAGATATATTGCATCATCAATCTTTTTAAAATTTAAAATAAATTATGATAAAGGCACATATTATTTGAGAATACATGAAACCATGTATGTATTTATTCCGGGAGACTACATGAGAATATTTCTTCAAAACACCCTTTCTATCAATCAAATTTCCCCATATTTTGAAGGAATCATCAATAAAGACCAAATATATATATATTCCAAAATTATATGGAAAGGGAAAATAAATAAATACGAGGTATAGAATATAGGTATCAAACCTTAATAGATGAATAAATTGTCCAATTAACACCTTTTATCAAATGAGTGTGATATGATAGGGAGCTGATACGATCGTCACAACACCCTATTGGCTCTATCTATCTATAGAAAAAAACACATAATGGTATAATTATAATTTAAAACCCCAAAATACCACTTCCCCCATGTAAACTGATAGGTTTGGCCTCTACTAGTTACCTTGTGCACTTGTACTGAGCATCTGTAAGCCCCATCTAATGGGTTTTCATCACATGCATTATGTCAAGTACATAATGATACTCACTAGGGTTCCTAGTGGTCTAATATAACCACTAGACGAATCAATTTTGTCATCTAATCCCCTACTATTTCCTCCTAACCTAATCCAAAAAAGTAACCAAAAAAATTAATTGAAAAATTTTAATCATGTGTGTAAATTATAATTTCTTGACCAGGTTCTTGACATCCAAAATGGCTTTAGTTCCACAAAAATTGATTATAGATTTCCTCAAACTCCACCAACATGAAGAGATTCATGTTTTTACATACATAATTTAATTATAATTTGAGATCTTATTATGTAACCCATTTACTGCTCATTTGTTATTATCCTAATTAAGATTTTATTATATTTAATTTCATTGTTACACACATAAGAGTACCATATTTAGATGTGGCTGGTAGGCCAAATATTATACAATCAAAATTATTTTTGAAATTTTTACACCTTATGAGATAATATGTGTGATGAATAGGTATTCAACTTATTATATTATATAATGTTGTCTTAGTAATGGTCATTAATGTAAGCTATGATGATATGTTATAATTATTCAACATTGTCATGTTTTGATTCATGAGTATCTTATACTCATTTTCATATTTACATGTAGCTATATCTAGGATCCTTCCCATTAATATTTCATGTCTATATTATATTACTAGCCTAACTTGTGATGTTATTTTATGATATGCATCTTTGATCACCAAATTATTTATAAGTTCATGATTATTTATGATTCTCTTATTTATCCCTTACAGAGATTTATAGATTACAATTTCTTTTATATATATCCCAAATATCTTCAATTAAAAGATCTATGTATAATTGGGTTTTGGATAATATTGTTGTGATCAAAATAAATAATGATGCACTTTAATTTTTAAAAAATTCATTATGTAGCTAATCTCCTAAAGACACTATGGATTTGTATTTCAATGATTTTTTTGTGGATATTACTGATAAAAATGATGTTATATTATGTGTATAAGACACAAATATTAATAGTTGGAATAACATAAAAATCTAGTTATTTTTAGGTATTAGTGAAGAAAACCTAGAACCAAATTCAGAATAAATAACCATGACTGAAACTTCTAAATTCATAAGTTAGGATATGGTAAAGATTTATGTGTAATTATTTATTAGTTCAATATATTCCATTTATATACATTCTAATAAGAGTATTCTCATTCCTAATATTCCATTTTTTGAATGGATGGTACAATGAGAAATTGTGTTAATAATAAAAACCATGAGAAATATAACGGTTTCATGAAAACGATTTCATAATATGATGGGAGTGGTAGTTGAGAATATTATGTCCATTATTTTAAAACTAACCGAAGTTATAAATACAAATTATAACCATCTGTGGTTCAGTACTTATCAAATGATATAGTTTGTTTTATATAGATTCATTTATAGAATAATAACTTTCCTCTTCTGATAGACTAGTTTTGGATAAATGGGTTAATTCAATTGAGATAATATTTTTTACCATACAATTCTCAGATAAATAGAAATTTACATTAGACATATATCACCTAAAGGGAGAATCATATTAGTAGTGAACACTTATCAAGAATAAAAATCCCAGAGATGAAATTAACTAGATGTAATGAGAATAATATAAGATGTTTTTATGTATATATTATCCTCACACTTAGAGTATTACAACGTAGGGAGAGTATTGTTATAATCAATAATATTAGATGAATAAGTTGATTCATATGATGAAAAAATCATATGGATTAAAATGTATTTCAATATAAAATTCATTTCGTTTAAAATAATGGTTGACCATTTCCTTACAAGAAGAACTATGAGTATTTTAATGTATTTTTAATTGTGATTCATCAATATGTATATGGAAATAGTTAAATGTGCCATTAAATATAATATGAAGATTAGTGATTATCAATGGTATAATGTGGATATTGATAAGAATGTGTAGAATTTATTTTACTTTCATAGATAAATCTGTATGTGATAAAAATATTAAACTACCCATTTGTGATATTTGTAAAAGAAAATCCCTAAAATGGATGAAGGTAAAAATAAGATACTTCATGGGTAGAAAATAATGTTGTCATGAAAATGAATTCCAGAGGGACGTGGAGAAACTAATAAATAGGATAGGTGAAAGTATGGATCAAATAAAACCATCCACACAATGTGTAAAACCCCATTATTTTAGACATTTAATATTATTAAGTATATTTGATGTGATATATATAACATTGAGCCTAGAATAACTGTAATGAAATATTTTAATATTATTATTTAAATTTCACACTTATGATATAGGCAAAGATTTGGAGGGAATGAATATGAATAAAAATATTATGAAATATATGTATAAATTTTTACATTAATAAAATTATTATTTAATCACTTATTTTTTTAATTGTTTGTAAATAACGGGAAAAAATGTTTAAGGAAAAATTGACATTTTCCATAAAAAAATTTAATGTGTGCAATATAATTTTATCTTAATTGATTAAATTAATAAAATTGTATAAATTTTATTGATTAAATAAATATATTAAATATTCAATTTCTTTAATTAAAATTTACATAATTATATTCATTTGAAGATTATTAATAATAGTTCCATTTTATGCATCATTATTATTTTTTCTTCAAAAATGGTTTTTATTGTTTTTCACATGTATAAATTAATATTAAATTAAGATAACTTTATAAAATTTATTTAAAAAAATGGTTATTATTTTTGATATATTAATGTTATAATATAATTTGGATTATTTTTGGGATTTTGGTTGAAAAGATTAATTTTTGACTAAATTGTGAAATATGTTGAATTTGGAAAAACTATCAATTTTTATCAAGAAATTTAAAAGATACCATCCATTTTGAGTTATTTTTAATTTAAATATCAAATTAATTAGATATAATATAATACATTACATATTAGTCAATATATTAATTTATTTGGAATATAGTTTTTATTATAATTAAATTTAATTTTCATCTAAAATTTGTTTTAATTAATTTTCATGAACTTATATAAAAATTTAATTCTCTAATTATTATAAATTGAATCTAAAAAAATAGCATTCATTTTCATAACCTATAGGTTAAAATTTTGAAAATATATCAATTTAAATTTTCAATATAATGAATAGTAACCATGAAAATGATTCTCAACACTATCATGGAAAAAACATGTTATTTAAGGATAAATTTTTGTAATAAGGATTAAAAACTAAACATAAAACAATATTTAATTTTATTATTTGAGATTAATTATACCATAATCATAATAAATTTTAAAATATGATATATTGGTTCCCCGTGACTATGAATGCAACCTTAAAGGTATTTTAAGTTAATGATAATTATAACATGTAACTTTTTCTCACTTGTTGTGTAATATTATTATTAATAAAAATGAAATATGAGTTAATATAGCTGATAAAATTGATAAGTAATAAAACACAATTATTATAGTCATTTATTAAATCTTTAGTGATGGTATAATTATCTTGAACATTTATGCATCACCAACACAATGTTTGTGAAAATGGTAGAAAATTAAAGTAATTGACTTTAAGAACATTATAGGTGATATATATTTTATTAATAATTTTATACCATGAATTTATTAGATAAAAATAATTTCTATGTGATTTATAATGAGTTTATATTTTAATTCTGTTTTTACCATGATTCTTATAATTCCATAATATGTGAATAGACCCGAAAATGATCTTAAATGGTATTTTATTTTTTTAAATTATTTTTAAATATTTGTAACTTATAAAATATCATTTCATTACTCATGTATATTGGAAAATTGTGACCCTATAATTCATAGTTAGTGTATCAACCACATGGAATTTTTAAACCTACATTTAGGACCATTAAATAGTGATTTTTTACATCGATAATGTTTTAACAAAGTTATTAAGGTGGTTAAACAAAATGATATTGTATAAAATTGGAGCTGAATGTAAAAAAAATTTCTTTTGAAACTAGGTTTCGAATTTTTATTTCTTTTTCAATGATAATAAATATTGGATCCATTTTTCTTAAATTATACACATATTATATTTTAGTTTATAATGTATTTATGATTCTTCAAACCACCTCACATATAAAAGATAACATACTCTCTCTACTTATTCAAACCAATGAGAAAATTATTCTAAGGAAAAACTACACAAATAACATCATAACTTTCAATAAAATGACATAGAGCTTCTATTATCACAGGAATATTTACATGGAAATCCCTAAGGTGTAATATAAATGCGGTTTTAAAAAGTAGAGGTATAACATTTAATTAAGTGTTTCCACATTTATTTATTCTTAAAAAACCTAAATTATTTCATAACAAAGTTGATATAAAAACATAAGAATCTTCCATATAATAAATTGTTATTTTTTTCATGTAAAATCCCTTTTCATAAAATATCCATCCTAATTGGAAATGAGAGCATCATTTATAGATACATATAGACTATCATCTCCATGAAGTGATGTGTTTCATTTTCTACCACCACCTGGAATAGATTGTTATTATGATGGAAGAAATTTTTAAAAATTAAATTTATTAAAAAATTATTCCTCTAAAATTTTAATATTTTATCTACTTTATTATCTTCCTGTATATAAGAAAAAATTTACATTGTTTGTCCATATGATGTGACAACCATCATCACACCGCTATATGAATGGTTTTTTCATTTATTCATTACATGGTTGATAATAAATATAAATGTAATAAATAAATGGGATATTTATGAAATAGTTTTTATTTTTCAATGTGATTTATTATGTATGTTTCTATTTTCCATTCCCCAATAAGTGGAAACATCAATCGTGAATATGTATTGATTATAGTCTCCATGAATGGATGAAACCTATTTTTAATCACCACATTATTCATATTATAATAAATATTATTATAAATAATAACTATGTTAGTTAACAAATTTTTATGATTCAGGATATGATGAAATAATGATGATGGTGCAAGGACCAAAGCCATTGACTTGAAACATGCATGGAAAATGAACTTGTTTTCACCCAAATATTGATTCTAATGAATAATTGTTGAAAAGGATAATTTGAATTTATAATGGAATTATATATAGTAATATATATATATATATTAATAAGGATATATAATGTGTTTATAGTAAATATATATTTATTATAATCAATTTTTTAATGCGTAAAAAGAAAAAAATCATAGGGTAAGGGTTTCTCATCTAACTTATAATTTTATGAGATATATTTCACACTCAACAAATGTTTTTTGTCATGTATATACTAACCATAATTTTTTTTATGTTTACATTAATGGTTTTTATTTTTACACAAAAATATATTTGAGGTTATCGATATCACGAGATTTTGATTTAATGATTAACGTAGTTGTAAGGGACTATTATTACAATCAAATTTTGTTTCTGAATTTTCTATTCCATATTTCCATTGAGATAAATTTTATGGATATTATATTTTAAAACAAATATATTTACATCATCTATTGTTATTTCTATAATTGTATGGTAATATTATCATTTTACTCTCATTGATAATTTAATTTTTAATTAAATTATTTCAACAAAAAATAACCTTATTTCATATTTGGCGGATGAATTTTTTCAATGTCCATATTAATTAAGATATTTTAAACAATGTTATTTTTATTATTAAAATTATTATATAAATTCAGTATTATATATATTTTTATTTGTTTTTAGAATTTCAAATGAAATGTTATTGAGGTTTTACAAAATAGGTACATTTTGACTTTTTGAGAAAAGTGTTAAGGGAATATTTGTATTAATGTTTATCAAAAAAATGGATTTCACTAACATCATAAAAATTATTTGATTTTAGGATTCCATTAAATGTTTACATGGATATTTTCAATCAATTTAATTTTCTAAATAATTTAGAAATATTTTCTGGAAAGATAGAAAAGGATAAAGATTTATCCCTTATTATGAAACAAATGTTAAAATGCACTTTTATTATTGTTTATCATTTATTTAAATATCATCTTATGTTTCCTATGATTCAATAAGGATAATATATAATTGTACAATTATTAAACCGACATCCTAGATCCCTCTATTATAGTAGCTCAACAGGTACTCCACATAACATCAGGTGCACCTACTCATATGCCAGAGGATTTCAAAAAGTCGTGAGGTTATAATTAAGAAAATGGAGAGACTATAGCCTATATGTTGATGTAATGAATTAAAATAAATAATAAAAAATAAAGATAAACAACATCCTACATACCTCACATAACAAAATTCCCAAACTAGGAAAATTACTTCAAACCAATATGGTAAACATGCCATGTCATAATAGTGTAGTGTCATTGAAAACTCCAAAATAAAGGAAAAATGTAAGCCTCCAAAAAAGGTCATGACATAAATAATGATCCCCTTGTCCATGATATATCATAAATCCCAAAAACCCCATCTATCACATGTAGGTTTCCCTTATCCAGAACTACAAAAGTGAAGTGTACTCAGGGACTTACGATAATCCTAGTTGGGTCTGAGTACATCTCACTAGGCCATAACTGATGGTGTATAATGAAATATCATGTCTAATAATAATGTATGTCTATGTAAATTCTAATAATAATAGACAAGGAAATAAATTTATACATATTTTCTTAGTAGTATTTCTAAGTTAGCCTCATTGTTCCTTGGGATCCATGTAGCACATAATCCAATAAATCATGCATTATCCCAAGATGGTAGATTGAAAAATATAATAGGGTTTATACACTTTCAATCATAGTAGGGATTTTGTTAATCTAATAAATTCTGTTCTAGGTATTGATGATGGTCAGTCTAAGAACCACCCTTATGTCAACCATTATTTCTTGAAATATCAGTATTAAACCATGATATAAGTAACATTTTTGGTTCCAAAAGAATCAGTTAGGCCCATTCCAAATATGAGGAGGCACTATCCACCATCCTAACCAACACCATTTACCAATTCTTCCTTTATAAAATCATAAACCAGGTAATTTTCCATGCGAAATAATAAACCCATATGACATTCTATCATTAGAACTTTACGTATAACCGATTCAACCTCAAACCCCCTATATTATATTATTTAAATCCAATTATACTACATTCAATGTATTAAAACACCCCATGGGTGACCACAGGGCCCGTCTCATTGTCTTTGATGAATACAATGTGATTTGTGTGGAATCTAACACAAAATTTGAAAGAATGATTTATTTTTATTAAAAATAAAAAAAAAATTATAGCACTTTGGAATAATATAAAAACCATATTAAAATGAAAAAAATGAATACAATGGGTAAAATATTAAAAAAAATACATTATGCTCATATAAAACAACTATTGCACCAAAGGGCTTCAATTCAAGATAAAACATTCACAACCACAAAAGAAAATATCTTACTAGAAGTAGGTTTTATGAAGTATTGAACAATAGGAGTAATTTTTTTGAATCATTTAGAAAATAAAATGAAACATTCTCATGGACTTATATTGGTCTTTTAATAGAGAGAAATTGTACTTAAAGAACCAAATAATAGATATAGATTCAACCTTATGAAGGTTGGGAAGATATTTTTCACATTATGATAATAATGAGGTGGAAAATTGGGTTAAAAATATATTTTACTTATAAAGTAAAAAGTAAAATTGTTCAATTTTAATGAGAACACTATTTGGCCTCATTGTTGGACAAAACTTACACCAAATGTGCATCATCATATGTCCCTGAGAAAATCATGTAGCATGGTTTTATGTCCAGTCATATGATTTTTATAAAATATTTCAATGTTGTTAAGACTGATCTATAATAAATCCTAATGTTTTGTAGGGAAACTCTCATAGTATGTACAATTGAGCTTCTACCATAATTGTGCACATTTATGTGTAGCATGTTTAGTACTATCTATGAACTAAACATGAACCATGAAATGTATGCTCCATTTCTCACCATTTTTAGATCTTGAACCATTTGATTATATGAATAACTTCTTTTATATCATGAACTATTCCATAACCCATTTAATTGATGTTAAAAAAATATAATACATAAGTACATCTTCAAAGGGTCAACATCATAATGCCTCCCCATTATATAACAAATAATCATCTAGTTTCACATAACATCCTCTATATGTCTATAGGTTTAATGTTTTAGGACACTATTCCAAAATATAGAATTCCTCTCATATTTATCCTCAAGAACATGATAATTCTACCACAATAGTCCAACCAATGATACAATATTTCCCAGACGAGGTTTTTCACTATGACCGAAAATTCTAATTAGATGCTAGATAAATGACTCATCATACTAAATATCACTAAAATTGACATAAATCACATGATGAGGGTAGGGATGATACTTCCAACACTATGAAATGTGAAAAATATCATTCACAATAATATCCTTCTATTGAATACCCAATCGATAGGCAAATAGACTGATCCTCTACACAATCCCGAATAACCCTAAGATATTGTGTTCCCATTATTCACTTCTTACAAATCAGATGGAGACCCAATATCAATGGAACTTGCAGGAAAACATGGTCCCCTATATTAAAATCTAGAGGTCGATTATATCGATCAGTGTATGAATTCTACCCAATTTTTTTCATAGCTATACACATCTAGATCCAATGGACCTACTAAAACATATCATGTATAACACTCAGCCTAATCCTCTAAATTTCTCTAACATCCATCTAGTAAAAAGGTGATCTACAGGGCCTACCATCATGTGCCTCTTATGGTTGTATATGAATAGTCTCCTAATAACTATTGATATTGGTGATCTTAATAATTTTCTAGTGCTTCTCCCAAGTTCCTCCAAAATACTGGATGCATACTCTCAATTTTTACTCTAACACCAGGATATTATGTTCTGACTTCTCATCCGTCTTTGGGCAGGAATATTTACTAGGAAAACATAAATTAAATGTAATATTTTTAACTCTTTGTAGAAGTGATAATTAAAATGTTTACTATAATCTAAAAATAGTTCTTATAGGATCCCCAAAAAACCATAATATATCCTAATCATTCATGTCACCAAATTGGATGATGTTGTAATTCTCGCATATTTGGTAAAAATAGAATAAATTTTCTAATAGATCCATATTCACCCATATAATGTCTCTATTAAATGGATTATCTGCTAAAATAACCCTGAAATCAATGGTGACATCATCCATCTTTGAATATTGAATGGGAAAAGGGTTTAAAAGTCCAGTATATCATTGATTCTTATCCTACACATGTTTATAGGTGTAACATCATGTCACAAAACAAGAAATCTCCATATTTATTCAAGCCCACCAATGTTTTTTTCACAAAAACACTATATATGTTGGTCAATCAATCTATAACAACATTTATTAATGTATGAAACTCTAAAATAATCTTCTCCAGCATACATGAAGGCACACAGACACATTCATGGACATGAATAATCACATCATTGACGCTCCAATAAAGAGTTAACTCCACACCACCAAAGTTACCCCTGAATTATATGATCTATGGATCCTTATATTTTCTCATATTAAACTTGAACAATTGATATATAATAATAAAAAACATGATTTTAATTAGTTCCTGCTACTATTGAACACATATATTCATCTCATAGAATAAGGTCATTATCTTACAATTGGAGGTTAACTCATAAACCACCTAATTTTTTGTCTTCTAAATAAATGAACCACTAACACTATTTCATATACTTGGTCTATAACATAGATCAAATGTTAAATATTAAATATACTCAACCCATTTATATTTTTAGATTTTTAAATAATCTTGTGGAGATATATACATAAGGATCTTGGGGTCAATATAACATGTAAACCCTTAACCTATGAGATAATGCCACCTATTTTTTGTGGCATGAACTACCATTGTTAACATGAGATAGTGTGAATTATTTTTATATCTATGTTTCATCAAAATTTTGAATTTTTATTCCATGAATCAGCCTCCCTATATTAACACTTACCTTAGATGGATCATGGATTCATCAAAATATACAATATACTCCATACCCTTTTGAGATACGATATTCCTTAGTGTGAGTGTCAATGATATCACCTTCTCCTCAAAAGCGTTCTCACGTGATAAGAACCATATAATCATTATCCCCTTCCAGATCAGGCCTAAGAGAAGAAAATCTAAGTCATAAAAGTCCAGGATGAACCTTCAATAGTAATATTCTAAACTCAAAAATATTTTTATGAGAAACTCTTTTTTGGGTTTCTCCCTAGAAACAGCTATAATGACTATCTCTGGGTCCATTAACACACCATCTATTGAGATTATACGACATAATAAGTTGAACATATTTTTTCTAAAATGAAACATAGATATAATTGTGTATTGCCGATATTATATTAGCGAACATAGGATTATTCCATTTTGATTGGCATGTTCATCTTGACTCTCTAAGTACACCAATAAGTCATAAAAAATAAAACAACAATAATTTCAATGTATAGGTGAACTAATTGATTCATTAAATAAATTAGAATATTAGGATAATTTTTATGTCCAAAAAACTCCCCGATGATAACATAAATTCCATGCCTACTTATAAAATTAGAAGAAGAAAAATAACAGAAGGTATCACACTGAGCTAATGATTTTGTAACCTTAAGTAAATAATGGAGAACACTTTGGAATAACTCAAGTGTTCGAAGAGATCCTTGATATGGATAACATGATAGTGGATATTGATTTTTATTCAGTTCACCTATATATAATATATAAATGTTTTCATATTTCTATTATTATTTTTTGTAAAATAATATCGATGATCCCCAATGTTGCATACTGAAACAGATGAAACCATTAGCCTCCAAATACACCAACAGAGTCTTAATCCCTTCATTCTCTACCAGTGACATTTGATAAGGTGGTATAGAAACAAGTTCATATATGTGAACCATACCAATAGTAAACTCAACTTATCTGATTGGTTGAATCCCCCTAAATACAAGGGGAAACAAATATTGAATGTAATCAACTACAGGAAGGAAAAAATCATAATCAAATCCACTTTAATCTTTAAATATAATTATAACATGGGATGAAATCTCACCTAGTTTTAAATGAATTGTCCTTTTATAGCCCGATTGGATATCCCACTCTTTTTAATGAACATACATGTCACCCTCAATATATTTTAAAGTTATTCTCATATGGTAAAAATCAATGTGAGATTGATAAGAAACAAAATACTTTATTCCAAATATCAAGTCCAATCCTGACATAACATGCATAAAATTATCCATGTAACTAGAGCTCACCAAAGTCAAGGTAACACCCTCTATAAAGACAGATTCCCTCTAATTGAACCCAAAATGGCTTGTTGATTGATAATTCTACAAAATAACTTGACCACCAAACCTAAACCTATAATAAATCAATTAGAATAAAACAATATGAACATCCTATATAAAATTATGTTCTACATATAATAGAATCTATAATACACATACCTTGAACTATTGACCACCATGCCTTATTACTAAAGGGTATATGATGAACTACATTTAGCCAAAATATCCCTCAACCTTGAGCTCCAGTTTGAGTCCCATGTTTTGTACTACTCTACTGATATGGCTTCTTTGGTCCTATAATATCTCATCCTAACCACAACTAGTAAAAAAGTAGAACTAAAATTGACATATTGATATAGGGTAGAAGATTGCCTTCTAGTGTTCTTCGTCAGCCTAGGTCCTCCATCACAACCCATATGCGTAGGGTTACTAGAAAACCTATATATGTGCCTCATCCTGCCAAAATAATTTCACTCTATTTCTAGTTGGGGGCACTAAACACTCATGTTACCAGGCATGGAGTACTAATCAAAAATCATATGATCTTCTTTATTCAGAGTCCAATCCAATCGCATAACTACTCTTCCCTTGGTCACCTTAGAAACATTTCACAAAAAATCACTTTTTATTGTTTTAATGAATCAACTTTATATTAAAAATAAATAAAAAATATCCATCACTATTATCCTAAATGAGGTTCCCCATAGAAATGATATTCGGATTTACAACCTCAGTACACCTCTTTAGAAAATGAATATTTAGAAGTGACTTGATCTCAAAAATAAATCCAACATGAATTATTTTCTCTATAACTACCGAAGTTCCTACAAATTTTGGGTCCAAAATATATTGGTCAGGGATGCGGACAACATAATTTAGTACAGAAATAATCTTTCACTAAGATATTCTTCTTTTTCAATGATCACATGAGTATAAAATGAACCTAAACGAATGAGATCTAGGGTATAAAATTTGGAATGCATACTCTGCATATCATAAATCAAAAGCTTAATTCCTATCATAAATCATGGTAGTTCAGAAGAAATGAATCATAACAGAATCAAATGACACAATATAATGAATCATAACATTGGACTAAGAGATGAATATATAGAAAACACATAATTATTGAAAATTATTTTTTTAATATTCATTGATCATTTCCTTGAATATAATAGTTTATAAGGTTTACTTCAAAAACAATTTTACTAGTAAATTTTCACTCCCATGACTATCATAGTGGATCGGGGTCACTCCTAAAACAATCATTTTAGTCACGTTCTACTCACATGACTATCATAGTGGAATAAATCCCTTACTAAATTGGTTTTACACACTATTACATTATTATTTATATCAAGAGATATAAATCATTACCAATTTTATTAGAGGGACATATAGTTCCCACCCATCCTTGGAAATAACTTGACTACCATATTTATTTATAATGTAACAACCATCATTGGTTTTAACATAGCCACTGCCTTTAGTTGTATAATATCCACCATCCTGGGTTATAACATAACAACCATCCTTGGTTATAAGGTAACCCCCGTTCGTGGTTAAAACATCACCAACATCACATAATGAAAACCATAATTATATGTTACAAAAGGGTCCTAAGACATTTATAATATCATAACAAAAGAAAATAAATTGGTTTCATTAATATTCCATCGTAGCCTATCCTTTTTAAAAGAATAAGGTTTTATAAACATTCCACCATTTCATCATAGTACAAATAATGGAAAAGGAACTTGTTTCATAGAAGTCATGACATAATAATCATAAACCATCATGATAGAGAATAATTATGGTATCCACAGATAATATCCCTTGTAATTGATTGGTGAAATCAAGGGTGGTTTTTATTTATGAATAAAAATTGAATTAAAATGTCATTAAAACATTACTAAGGAAAATAATAATTTAATTATGAAATCAACCCTTAAAAATTAAAAAATTCAGAAACATTATGAAAAATATGTTATATAGAAAATATGTTATTGGAAAATAACTATAGAAACTTGTAATGGAACCTTAAGAAACTTGATTGGTCAATATTATGTGAAATTCCATTCATTCCACATATATTAAAAGAAAAACATTCATTTTAATCTTTTTTAAAAGTACCACATTCAGAAAAAAAACATGATGAATCCACTTAAATAACATTTAAATGGTTTTAAAAAGGGCATAATGAATTTAATAAAAAAATAGGAGAATATTAAAAACAATATTTATAATAATTTGATAAAATAAGGATATTGAATCTAAAGACACAAAAAATCATTGTAATTTTTTTATTTAAATGGAATTATTACGGGTCTGTGAAAATTGACGGTAGATGATTCTGAGGTCCAGAGTTACCAGAATGATCTGTCAAAAATGTGTTAAGCTTAAAATATTACCCTTGATTAGTTTTCATGAAAAGTTGGAATTAATCATAAATGGGTTCTATAATAAGAAATATGAGGGCACCGTTGCATTTAAGATGGACGATTTCCCTAGGTGCAACTTAAGTTTAGTCGGTGCAGGCCTCCGGTGAGAATACTAGAAAATGGCATAACCATAAATAACATAATTAAATAAAATTATTTTAATTTTTAAATCCCTATAAATCATGAATGGTGACTCAGATAAATAATCTGATACAACCTTTGAACTTGTGAGGGTATTCTTTCATTAGATAGATATTTTCCTTGGTTGGTGTGGGACAACAATGGAAGTTAGTTTTTGGCTGTAAATAAAACAATTAAGATAAAATTATATTATTTTTAAATTATATAACTCCAAAAAAAGTAACTCTTATTAGAAATTTGAGAGTACTGTTGAGGTTGTGAGGGGGTGTTTTTCTTAGGCAGAGCCTAAAATTGACCACCAAGAAGAGTCGCGGTATCGAGCCGTGGTGGAGGGGACCCATGACCCGTGGGTCCCGTTGACTGAGGGGCAACCCCACATGGTTCCACTATTTAAAATCTAACTAACCCTTGGTCCATTAGGGAGGGAATCTGTGTGACCCCCATGTGGGTTGCTCCCCACTAGGTGGTGGGGCTGGTCCACACCCTAGTGAGCCGAGCCCATCCAAGGCGGGCATGGCCGGTCTACCGCCCAGCGGGCCGACCCCACCGGCCAGACCAGTCAGGTTGGCCCAGCCCGTTCGGGATGGGTTAGGTCTGACCCAAGTCAGACCTAGACAGGATTAGGTCGACCTGAACCGGCTCACATCGGGCCAGGTCAGGGCGCATCGGTTCGATCATACCAGATCATATGGGACTCAGTCCCTTTATGGCCTAGATACTCTTAAAAGGTTGTCTCTTAAAAAATAAACGTATGTTTGATGAACTATCAATAGTGCTAGAATCCTTGGAATGAGATGGTCCTTTTGGTATACTCACCCTGATTTTAGAGAATGTTGGAATACGGTCGGGTTGTATCAATATCGGATCATACCTATCCCTCGATACTAAAACGCTTATAACTCCTAGATTGAGCGTCTGATTGAAACAATGTCTGTCACATTTGAACCCATATTACAAGGTAGTCTTTTGGATTACTCCTTTTGGTAACATCATTTTTGTTGTGGCCTGATCAATATCTTGAGGAACTGATACTACGGAACCCAAGCGTACCGGGTGCGGGGAATCCTGTGGCTGGCTGTCAGCATTGTAGCATCCCTGTGTGGATCAACATCATAGAGACCCTATGTGGATCAAAATTCAATCGAACCTCTATTGTTCACCATTATAGAGACCCTGTGGGAATCAAAATTATAATTTCTCTATGTGGATCAGCATTCTAGCAAGCCTGTGTGGATCAGCAGTGCGCGACCATTTGAGGATGAGCGTTAGAGCGGTCCCTCACGGATCAGCAACATACGACCATGTGTGGATCGACCAAGGAAAAAATCACTCGGGGTATAGTTGTGAAAACATACCAATATAATAAAATGATATAGAAAAAGACTAAAAATCATTATTCATAAACTTAGATTTGTATACCCGGTTTGAGATGAGTCTTTTATTTTGTTCATTGTCATTGAGATCTTGGTTTGCGGTTTTATCATTGTGAATTATAAGAGACCTTCTGTGGTTTTGGGGTACCTAATGGGTATTGTTATACCCACACCTACATGGGAGTCACCTTCTCCTTGTTGTGACTTCTGTATATGATGGGAATCTTTGACTGAGTCTCAAGGATCCCGGACATGACGGAGTACGGAGGTGACCAGTTAACATGGAGAGCCGCAATGACGAGTTATAACTACAGTTCAGGTTGAATCCTTGGCAGACGACCTCAATATATTTTTTCCCCTTTTTTGGGTATTTCCATTTCAGTTGGGTTTTTATTCTGGACCATTTACATTAGTACTTAATTTTAAACTATGTGGTGGATTTTAGTCGGGGTTGAATCTTTCTTCTTCCATGGTGTTTAACATGTGTGTAGTGTGATCTATCTCTTTGTGTATAGGTTTTGAGGTAATTTCTTCCATTTTTAGGGATATTTCATTCCAATTCTAGATTCAATCCCATGGACAATGGATGGTGGGATTGCGTTTGTCATGACATGGGTCTTATGGGATGGGCCATGACATAGAAGAAAAAGGATTTTTGACACTAGAGTGAAATACAAACATGTTTCCAAAAAACATATCTTAAATCGATTGAGCACTTAATGTAAAAAATTTTAATGTATAGTATTATTTCAATGTGGGATCCATATAAGAAGAAAATTAATGTGTTTTTATTGGTATATAATAATGTTTTAAAACCATAATCATAATCATAAATATTCCTTAAAATAATGAGATTGTAACATAAAACCCTTACCACATTGGTATCTTTTAAATAGTTATCACCATGATACAAATAAGCATACTTGGATACATATATTAAATAATATTAATGATAATAATCAAGAAATTAGTTCATTGTTAATATATGAATTACAGAAAATCAACATGTCTTGTTTAAGGCATGTGCCCCGTAGAAATAAAACTGAGAGAAAATCTATCACCGTAAGTATAAATTCTTTCATATGCATTATATTTTTAGGTATAATAAATTTAAAAATATAATAATTATCATACATACTATACTCTTATATATAATAAAATATATTGTTCACTTATATCCTTTTATCAATCATTTTTTACACTTACATTATTAAAATTTATGTTTCAAGTGATATCTGCAATGTTTTTAATGTATGTTTGGATTCATTGGTCTTCTTACGTGTATTTTTATCATGTTTCAATTATATATAGAATTTTAATAATGATAAAAATATCATATATAGTTATTATATAAAAATTTATTTTTATTCCTAAAATATATAGATAGAATGAAAAAATTCTTCATTTAATAAAGATTGTAGGTCGTATGTATGTATAAACTTTGCTTCCATTTTTTGATAATGTAAAGAATAAATGTTAAATAATAAATAAAATAAAAAAATTTATAATTATATCATGTATATAATATATTTTCAATAATATAATCCTTGTTACCATCCAAAAAACATAAATGAAAATTGAATCACATCGCTGCATAGAGGTGGTAGTTCACACGTTTGCATGTCCGACGTTACCATATTACAATGATTTGGAAGATAAGAAGGTAGGTAAGATATTTTTATTACATAAGTATGATTATTTTATAATTATCACATATAAAAATTAATCTCATCATAATATCACTCCAAAATATATTATGATGAGTAACGAATTGCATCGTTATGTGGAGCTGGTAAGTCATATGTATACATGAGCAATATTTTCACTTCCCTTTTGATTGAAACATTGTCAATAAAGTTGGTTTAATAATCAGAATGAATTATAAATATATTTATAATACTTAATTTTTTATTCAATAAGGAATATTATGGATATAATATTGGTAATGTAATAACTAAAAAAATGTGATCGTTTAAGGTGATTACTTCTTCTATGAAATATCGTTTTTGGTAATAATTTTAAGGGATTCAACGGTGATCATTTGTGAAGATCATAAACTCTATAATATTCTATGGAATTTTTGAATATTACTTGATATATTTTGGGTGATCTAGAAGCCTAAAAATGTTGTGAACAATAGAAATTAGGGTTTCACCATTATAATTGAGGGGAGATGTACCCCTAGAATGTCCAAAAATATTTAAATAATAGATATTAACTTGGATGCCCAGATACCTCCAAATTCATATTATTTGAATATAACATGATTATGTGTCTAAATAACTTCATCCAATAAATGTTTGATAAGTTTTTATCACATTTATACCATTATCATTTTTAATCCTTCGCTATCACTTTTAGAAATTATCATAATATTTAGGTTTTCTACCCTCAAAGCATTATTAATGTAACTATAAATTGAAAAATGATCCATAAATTGACCATGGTTGAGGATAAAGACCATATCCCAATATTTTTTCTAAATCATTTATTTCATTATATTTTTTATCCTTTAAATATGAATAATTATTAAAAAAGTATCATTAAATTCATTTTTAACATTATTCTATTAATTTGACTTTAAATACATCAATAAAAAGGGTTAATTAAAAGAAATATATTAAATATAAATATTATAAATTTTCATCGATATATTTCATGTAATACATTAAATCACTCAAATTATATTAATTTTAATATTTAAAAAATATTCATTAAATTATTTATTAATTGAAAAAATATCGCATCTATGTTGAATAATAATTTAAGGTTATTATATAATTTCAAGAAATTAAAAATAAATTTATACCATCAACATATTTTCATTGATCTCATAATAGATATTTTTATTTCTTCATTACATTCTTTTTTACCGATGTTCATATATATGAGATATCTAAAACTAATTGTGTGACAATTTTTAACATTAATTTCTTTAAATATGGTAATGGAAATTTTCATGGACCTATATATATTAAAAGAAATTAATAATAAGGTGACAAGTATAGATTTATCTTGGTCCAATATGAATTATGATTAAAAATATGGATTTATCCCTTAGATTTAACCTAAATTAACTTGATTTTCCATTTACTAAAATTTTACCATATTTACTAATCATTTTGACTAAAAATAAAAATAAAGTATTTATCAAATTTTAACCAACTGATTCCAATTTTGGAATTCATTTTATAAAATTAATTTTCATAAATTTATATAATATAGGATTAAAAGAACCATTCAATAATTGATAAAATCCTCTTTTAAACAAATACATTTGATGCCTAAAACATGGTTATATCTTATCCCAATCATAGAAAATTATTTAACATATATTGGAAAAAATATTTTAATAAATTATATACAAGATTAATTATAATATTTAACCAAAATATATAAATTTTATTCATTAAATTTAAACAAAAGTGCATTCCGAAAAACCTAATTTTAATGAAAATTGATTTTAAATATAAAAAAGATTTCCTCAAAAATAAAAACATAAAATTGATTCCAATAAACATAATTATATTATTTAATATATAAGAGAGCTAATATAAATGTAAATCCGTTTGTTAAAAAAATTATCTTTATACATGCTTTAAATAAAGATACAATTTTCAATGAAAATTAGTATTTTAAATTATTCAGTGGAAATCAATATTTTCATGAAAATTTCAAAACATCAACCAAAAATAATCCTGAAAGGAATATTTCAAAATTTTAGATTTTTTATTAAATAATTAATTTTAACTCAATATGATATAATATTCAATATTTTCTAACAAAAAATCAATTAAAAGTATTTTGAAGTAATAATATTTTTAAATCATAATATATATTTTCAAAAAATTGATTTTTTATTTTCTAAGAATTAATCAATAAATTTAATTAGGATTTTTTATATATCCCACAAATTATTTACCCATATTCATACAATCCAATTTAATGTCTATATTATAATTCATAAATAATATTTTATTAATATATCACAATTCATTTAGTATTTCTGTAATATGTAATGCAAGCCATCAAAGAATGTAAATTTATTTGAAAAAATATATATTTCATAAAATATCGTGTTGTTATATTATACCCCAATAGAATTAATTTTAAACTCGAAATATTTCAATATGATAAAAAAACTGAAGATATCTTGGTTTCATTACATCCTCTGGTACCTTTGTTGCTTCTTCGAATTTGATATTTCTTCAGAGAATATTTACTAGTTGAGTAATCATGTTCCATAGAAATTTATCTCTATGATCCGATTTTAGTATTAGGTATTAATCATAAGAAATTTCATTTTCTAGTGGTATGACCTCTTATTGTAGTACATTTGTTAGGTCAAATATGTAATTCCATTAAAAATATACATAGAACACATCCTGGACATGAGAGTGGTAGGATGTAAGTGCCAAGTGGTAAGATGCCATCCCTACTCAATCAATAATATTAAAAGTGTAAATATACCTATGGATCTTCTTCCCCTTCTATCTAAATCTCATAAAATTCTTCCATGGATAAATTCATAAAAATCCTTCTCACTAACATCAAATTCCGGGTTTCACTTACGATTTGTAGTATATCATTTTTATCAACTCTGAGCATTCATGATGTACTACTGAATGGATCAGGATTTCTCTATCATATCCTTATATAGACTAGATAACAATAGCTTTATTTCTCTATTGTAATCCTTTTTATCTTACCTAACCAATTTACACTTCATCTCTTACTCCATGAAATTTATAATCATGATTAAGTTTTTTATGCCTAAGTAACTAATATTAACTTTTAATGAATCAATCAATCCATATGTCATTAATTATTCCCCTAATAATTTACCAAAAAAAATTAATAACACATGTATTCCAAAAGGATATAATTTTTATGATAATCTATTTCATAATTAGTTAAATATAAGGATTACTCAAAATATGACTGACCAAAATAAAATCCCAAATATTTGAATGATTTGATCTGATATACTTCCGTGATACCCTTAATGACAATGTTGAAATAATTTTAATCACTCATAAATTATAATAACAAAAAATAATATAACCTAAAACAACCCCTAAATGAAGCCATAATAAAATCAGATATTCCTCCAAAAGTTAAATCACCATTTATTCCTGAAATAATCATTTTTATATCCCAAAAAAATTTCAATTGGATGTGCAGGATCATCATTTCACCAATATGTGATTATTAGTTGATTTAGAATACCAAATGTTATTTCTTTATTTTCGAATATATGTAGAGATTGCTAATTAAATTTCACTAAATGATAAACAATAATATTTTTGTAAGGATCATTAATACAAAATATGAAATTAAGTCCACTACTACTGAGAAGATAATTAATGTACACTAATTGTCATGATTCATATCAACTATTTTTGTTACATAAATATTCCCAATGTCTATTGGATGTAATGGCTATTGTGTCTTAGTATCCTCATTTTCCCTTACATTAGGAAATTAATTCAAATAATACAAAAACTCCTTGCATTTAAAGAACTAAAGTTCAAATGTTTAATTCTGTAAATTTTTTTCTTCATTCATATCATTTTCAAACAATAAACCATTAATTTAGTATTCGATAGCCTAGTAAACTCCCTTTAAACTTGAAACATTTTTAAGTTATTTTAAGAAAATTTCCTCGATGATTCCTTCCACACCTTAAGAATTAATGAAGGACTGTATTCTTCTCTCCACAGTGTTTGTATTTTACATTGAATTCTATGTATCTTTATTTATCAAAACAACGAGATTGATGGGTAACTAAAAAATACATCCCCAACTTTATGTCACGCAGAATGAAATCTTCATAGTTATGAATTCCCCTTATTTATAAGTCCCTTTAGAGGCATGGTTTTAAGCTACTGAATAATCAATCAACCTTACATTTAGGTTTATGACAATATTAAACATGTACCTCACAAGTAATGTAAACTTTTACTCATATGTACCAAAATAATCATCATCCTTTTATTTAATCTCAAGTAATTCCTTCTATATTATATTTTTAATAATATAACGAAATTATTTATTGAAAAATAATATCATAAACTCATCCAAATCTATAAAGACAATTAATTATTATATCCTCATGTTTTTTATAATAGTCCCCCATTGATATTATTTTCCATCAAACTACAAACAAATATAAAACCATTATCATATTTTGAGCACTGAATAATAAAACATATTTTTTCATTTGTACTAATCCATTTTTCAGTAACTATTTGATCATTAAAACCGCTAAAATAATTTTGGTGTTCCCTTGTGAAGGACTCAACAAAATATTGTTCCTTTTTGTTCTCAATTGAATGTATAGAATGATTTAAATGTTGAGAATGCCTTCTGAGAATACCTATGATAATTTTCAACCCAACTCTCATAATTTTTTTTTCTTAGGAGTAAAAAAATTTTATTGTCCATCACACTCAATATTTAGATGATTCATTCAGTTTATAGTAATCAAATAAAACCCATAAGAACATTGTGATCAAGAATAATCATAGATGAAAACTACATGATCATAAGGAAATCACTTATAGGATGTAAAAATCATGGAATCTTCTTCTATACAACCCAGTGATTAACATAGTTTATTAATGATCATACTATAACATTAAAATTTATCCAATAAATAGACTTATCTCGACGTTTATGATTAAAATTTTCACAAACTAGTTTCTAGTAGATAACTAAACCATTATATTATACCAACTATAATGAACCATAATCTAGATACATAGATATCACATCTATAATATGACTATTTATTACATTACGTAATGATCCATTAAAGAATCATTTATGTTTATCTCTTTAGGGAACATGGGCACATAAAAAAAAGTTCATAAGATATCTACATAATATCCCACTAATGTAACCATAAAAACTGTCATTCTCAAACAAATATAACATCGTTCCTTTATTCATTACCTAGGTAAAAGAAACATAATAAATGGTGGTTTAAATTTTCAGTAATCGAATACAAGGGAGATATCAATGTTCACTTGAGAATAACATATATATAATAGTATGACTACATGTTAATAACAATGTAAAATCATACCCTACATATCATAAATCATAATATTGTTTATTTTTGGAAAAAATAATAGTATTTTATAAGTCATGAACCATAATGGAATAAAATAACACACTCCATGGAAACAATGAATTGGGAGAAAAAATAGAATTTTTGCATACCCATATGATCAAATAATAATTTCCTTATTAGTCGAAGATCAATTTCAAGACTATCAGGCGGGATTGGATTTACTCCCCATACCATCATAGGTTCTATGGTTAACTCTTAAAACTATCATATTTGATAGGTTTCACACCCCAAAAAAATTCTATTAGTCATGGTTCACCCACATAATTATCATTATGGACATATTCTCTCACTTTATAGGGCCCACTCCACTTTCCATCCATGTTTATCTCATAAGATATAAGTATTTACCAAATGTTTGTGAGGTATTTATTGGTCCCACTAGTAATATGTTGTAACATGATCTATATCCTGGGATATATTTAAACCACCGTACTTTTTAATACTGTAACCAATTTCATTACTTATAATGTAACCACCTTCAAAGGTTATAATATAACCACCAACCTTTGTTATAATGTAACAACCGTATTTGGTTATAATAAAACCACCATCAAATAATGAATATGAAAAACATGTGTGTAACATAGTCATTAAAAAACCATCATGTAATAACCCATGAAAAAGTAGGTTTCATAACAATTTCATCATTTCATAACCGCTGGAAAATAGATGGTTTTTAAAAAAATCATTATTTCATCATAGTATAACTCATGAAAATTTAATTGGTTTCATAGAAATATTTTCCACACTAAAATAAAAAATATAGATAAATAATTAAGATGGAGTCATTTGATTGTATCCCTTGTAAATCATAAGTTAAATAAATGGTTTTTTTCTTTAATGAATATTAATTAATCTAAAATATTAGTAAAACATTATTGTTGAAATTACCCTTAAAATTTTGAAATCTGAACATTAAAATGTACAAATATCCGAAGTATCCTGGAATACATTTTTTATGTAAATAAAAATTAATTCATGTAAAGTACTCTCAAACCATTGTATGATCATGATGGTGGGAAATTCCACTCATGTTGTATAATTTAAAATAAAGGAAATCCATTTCTACTTTTGAAAAAGTTTTTCATTATGAAAAGGAAGAGAAAATTAATATTACAATTTTTTAAAAAATAAAAATATTGTTAAAATTGAATTAAAATATTTATTGGATAATATTAAGAATATTCATTTAAAAATTTTCATTAATATAGATTTGGAATAAAAATTCAATTTTATTTAAGAGAGGAATAATGAATACTTTATATAAAATCACATTCTATGTATCTCGAGAACATAAGGTGAGGATAATGAAAAGGGAAATTTTATTTTTAGGAAAATATTTTAGGATAATAAAAATAATTTATTTTTTATAGATGAATTATAATATTTCATCATTGGAAACAGTATCAGAAATAGTCTCGATAAATAGTCAAATTATAAAAATAAACCCTTACCACTTTAGTAACATAGGAATAAAAATTATTTTAAAATAAAGAAACATATTACTACATGTATATCCTATTATTATCATTATAATAATCATAAAACTAATTAATCATTTTTATATACACCATACAAAAAGAAATTATTGGTCTGTGAGGCATGTGTTCAACTAAAATAAATGTGATACGAAAATCCCTTACCTTATGTTCGAATTCCATCAATCATGTTGGACCATATCCAATGATATCTCATGAATTATTATAATTATATTAAAATACCATTCCCAAATTTATCATAAAATATATGATGTAATTATAACGTTTTATCACCTATTTTTATATTTTTTTAATTGAAATCATTGTTCCATATGATATCTACTTCATCATTATTGGAAATTTTGGTTTAGTAGTTTTGAACCCTGTATTTTGATCACAGATACATAAAATATTAAATTATAATATTTATATAATTATAATATATATTAATTATTTAAATATATATAGTAATTCACATATTATAGATATTCAAAAATGTATTACACAGTTCAAGGATATTGTAGGTCGTACGGACATATGAACAATGTTTCTAGTTTCATTGGATCAAATGAAATAATGGAAAATAATAACAAACAAATTCATTGTAAATATTATATAATTTATATTAATTAAATCTTTTCATATTATATTTATGTAAAAAATTATTCAAAAATGATTCACATCGTTTCATAGAGGTGGTAGTCCACTCATATGCATGATCAATGTTATCATTTCCAGATGGGTTGGAATGTAAAATGGTAGATATGATATTATCATTTTAAAAGGTTAATTATTTCAATGGTATTATATATAAATAGTAATCTAATCATAATAACCCTCCATAAATTATGGTGATTGAAATTAATTCTATCGCTATATAGAGAGGGAAAATCGTACATGCAGACGATCGATATTTTCTCATATCATTTGATTGAATGTAGGTGAATAAAGATGGTTTCATAATCAAAATAACTTTTAAGAATATTAATTATAATGAATTTATTATTTTCAAAAAAATACAATAGATTTGTATTTATAAAAAGAATAATTTAAATGAATGTGATCGGTTTTGGTGATTACCTCTTATTTGAAATAACTCAATTTTATATCCTCTTAAGGGTTGTAGGGTTGATATTTTGGGTTGAAAAAATATTTTGAAATGTAGATAGAGTTTTGGGGATATAGAATTTGTAGATTATTTTCATTATGTAATCCCTAATGGTTTTTGAATAATAGAAAGGTGAGCACCCTTTTATAATTGATGTGAGGGGTACTCTAGGAATATCAAAAAATATAACATTAATATAAATTAATTTTCATTTCCAAATAGATAATATCCAAATTGAATAAAATGATGAGCCTAAATACTAAAATTAAATTAAATTTGGATATGTTTGGTAGAAATATTTACCCTTATACGTTTGATTTAACCCTTTGTTACCCCTTTTTAAAAGTATCTTAATATTATAGTTTTCTAAGCATTAGGTGTTAATAATGTTACTATAAATTTAAAAAAGTCCCACTGATGGACCATGGAATACTTTCAGAACCAGGTAGCATTGATTTTATGGATTCTATAATTTTTATGAATTTCAAATCATTCAATAAAATATTTTTTTAAAAAATATTATCAATTCTTTTTAACACAATTAATTTTATTTGACATTAAATTAATAAATAAAAAGTTGGAATTAAAATATAATAATTTAAAATTACACTAATAATTAATATTAATATATAAAATATTTTACAAATTAAATCACTAAAATTAGTATACTTTTAATACTTTGGAAACCATTAATTACACATTTTTATTAATTAGAAAAAAACATTAATTCTATATTTCTAAAGGATTTAAGGTCATTATATAATTTATAATTAATTTATACCTAGAAAATAATTTTAATAATATGAAAATATACACTTATATTCATTTATAACATTCTTTATTACTTATATGGATTCCTAGGATACATTTATAACTAAGAGAGTGAGATATTGTAACATTGCTTACCTAAAATATTAGACATGTAAATTTAAAAGAATAGTGGCCATTAAACAAATAAAATTCAACCATAAGTTGATAAGGGTTGAATTTATTTCATCTATTAATAATTAGGTTGAAACGGTAGTTCCTTATGACTATGTTTTAACATTTATTAACCAGGATTACCCTTTACTAATGTGATAATTTTTTACCAATGTTACAATTTATTTTAGAGAAACAAAAAATGTGACTATAATTTTTTTTGAAGATTTCGAATCAAAATATGGAATTCGTTTTTTAAAATTTAATTTCTAAAAGTTCAATAAATTATATTTAAAATCATTGATCAATATAAAATGAAAAAAATGTTTTAGAAATATACATTTTAAAGCTTAAAACATGGTTGATACTTATCCCATTCATAGAAAACATAGTAAAAACATTTTGAAAATTTTGATTGAGGATTTAATATCTGTATTTATCTAAAAAATTTACCATTACTGATGAATTTAATTTACTAACATGGAAAACACATTGCACATATAAAAATAGTATTTTTTTAAAAAATTCCTTCTGCGTATAAAAAAATTTATGCACCAAAATCAAATATAATATTAATTCTAATAAACTAAATTGTATTATTGAAAATATAAGAGATAAAATTTTACATTGAACCCCTTTTAAAAATATTAATTTTCATATTATTAAAACAAAAATATTGTTTTTAAAAAAATCATCATTTTTGACAATTAACTGGGAAATAAATATTTTATGAAAATTCCAAAAAATTCACCCAAATATAAATTTTTATTTTTTTCATTTAAAAAATTTATTAAGTTTCATTAAATAATATATTTAGATATTTTATGAAATAAATATAATATTTACTCATAAAATGAATGAAAATTTATTTTTATGGAAACATGTTATTTTTAACCATTATATAAATTTCTTAACAATATAATTATTATTTCCTATGAATTACAAATTAAATTTATATTGATTTGGATATTATTATACATCTAATAAAATAGTAAAAAATATTAATACCCACTAATTTAATGGATTGGTTATAATGTTAAAATAATATTATAATGGTATATCATTGTTTGTTTAATCACTGTGTTTTGTGAAACAGTAGCTATTGAATAAATTAAAATTATTTTAAAAAATCTTGAAATCATGGGGTATTACAATAATTAAACCATATCATCCCTTTTAAGGCCCAATGGATTACGCAAGGTAAAATTAATTCTAAATCACCACCCATATGTTTGAGACCATTTTGAACATTTTAATCCCCACAATTCAAAGTAATATAATTGAAACCAATTTAATATGATAAATCAATTTAAAATCCAAAAGTAGAAAAGAATCTTTTTCCCACTATCAGACCATAACAATATTTTCTATGTGTGCTTAATATGATGTATGTTACCTCAAACCAAGAGTTAATGATTCATGCATATACAAATATCATGATATATTCTCCCATGAGAAATACCTCAAAAACAACAAAATCACAAAAACATTGCATCTCTCAAGGTATAATAACATCCACCTGTAAGAATAGAACCAAAATAACTATAATCACCCACAGATAATTTGGAAATTTTCCCATATATTTGTTAGCTACTCCCATGAAAAAATTCATTTCCAAGGTCCGACACCTCATTATTTCTTATTTACCATTCCTAAATAGAAAATATATATAAACAACTACTATGTTATTGATTTATAACATCATAATATGACTTAATATAAACTATTAGTCATATTAATTGACCACATAACCTAATGTGCCCCTCCCCATACTCCATAGACTTCTGACTAGTATTGAGGGTCTAATAAATAATATAGAAATACTATACCTACTTTATTAGATAAAATTAATTTTGGAAATAATAAAAAATAAAAAATAATAGTATCATTAATACATCACATAACGAAATCCTAAAACTAGTTACCTTCCAAAAAATAAATACGGTAATGTTTCCATATCACAATGTTGTAGTGTTGAAGGAAACCTAAAAATAAACTACCACAATCCCCAAAATAGTTCATGAAAAAGCAGCTAGTCCCATATTCCACATCCCTTCCCAAGTATTTAATTATCTAAATATCATTGGTCAGATTCCATTATCCAGACCTAGAACCATGATGTTAGAGTGAGTACTATTGATGGCTCGCTAGGTATGTCAGTGAAACTCGGAATCCCTTTATTAATGAGGTCTAAAAAATGTAATCTAATAATAGGGAATGAATATGTACATGGAAATAATAAAAGGGAAAGACATACATTTAAATATGCTTTCATAGTAATAGTAATCAATTGACCACATTTGACATCGGGTTAATAGTGAAACCCAAGCCAATAAATCCAACTTAAAACCATGTAATTTGAATAAATAATATATACAAGGGGTTAAACATATTATATCATTATAGGGATGTCCATTAACCTAAATAATCAATTCCATGTATAGAAGAGAATCCGTCCAAGTACCCTCATCATGTTAACCACTAGTTCCAGGTGCATCAGTCCACCAACCATGACATGGATAACATTAATAGTTCCAAGAAAATTATTGAGTCCTACACCAGAGATGAGATCCCCATTCCAAAATCCTATCCCATAACATTGTTCACAATTTCCATGTTCTGAAATCATTAATCATTCTACACACAACAACAACAACAATTGTGGGACTTTTTCACTTATCAATATTTCCATGATTTAGTACATATCACACTATAAGCCAATTTCCATAACTAAAACACATTCTCCTTTATTAAGATAATAGAATATTGAAATGTTCATTAAAATTGTTTAAAAACAAAAAAACATCTTAAAATATTTACCACTTTCATTTTTTTCCATATAATAACACATTTAATTTTTCTTAGTTAATCCAATGCCCCTTTTACCATATTAATGATCCAAAAAACCTATATACCTAGTCAATCATTATAAACATAAAATTTATTCACTGAAAACCCATTTTACCAACTTAAATGGGTTGAAATACCCCATGGGTGACCATATTCAGGGTCTCATAATCTTGGGTAGACCTAGTAGGATCCAATGAGGGTTTATCAAAACATTTACATGGTAAATATTTTAATTCCAAAAATATAAAGAAATTATGAAACATGTTGGTGTAATATACCACACCACATAAATATAAATAATAATCAGGACTATGAGATAATAGTCATAGACCACATAACTAATTCTCATGGACAACAACTCATAACACCCCATCCACCTGTTCAAAATAAAATGGTCGCAATGAAAATATTAATGAAATCCCATGAAATAGAAATCATTATACATAGATGAAGAGGAGTGACCAACATATAAATCATATTGAAAATTGAAATAAAAAAACATATATACCTACATGGGTCATTAGATCATAGGAAATAACATTACAAATAGACTCAATATTAAGGATATCCACCATTGGGAGAGGAGGGAGACGTTGTTTCACACTATAGGATGATGGGATTGAAATAGTGAGAAACCATACATGGAAAAGAGATAATACTTGGAGGGAAATATATAAGATTCTCTAATTCTAACAAGACACATGGTTTTGTCACACGGTCTGACATGTCGTCTACAGACTATGTGTGCTCCAATATACAAAGGAATCTCAAGTAGAATTATTTTCTAGGGCACCCTCATGGTTTGAAGAACTATTTAGAAGCCATGTGAACTGATCTGGACCAATTTTATACTATTTATAGGCCCCCAACATTGTTTTCAAAATTATTATTCTACCATAAATATGATGAATTATTAGGCAGAACAATTGGATCTTTCTATGTGGTTACCATTATACATTCTCTATAAAATATATTTTACATTTTATCATGTCTTAAACCACTAGGTCACTCTTAACCCATTCTAAACTACTAGGATGTAATCGACAAACCATTTAAAATAATATTAACAATAATTAAAACTGGTATATACATTTCCAATGGTTTTTAATCATACACCGTCTATGTTATTTCTCTTAATAACTTATTATAATAATATGATGAAATGATTAAGAAACAATTTATCAATTCTTGGGTTGTGAAATGGTGAATTTTTTGGAGGAATTGCATTCTCAATAGGGGGATGAATTGAGTTCCAATTAAAATTTCTGTTAAAAATATTATGTTTAAGAAAACCCAAAATTTTAAAAACGACCATGTCAATTAAGGTAGTAGAAATGTAAATTTTCAATTGGTCAATAGGTTTCTCAAAGGGTGAATAATCCTCAGATGAATTAGTGTAGAACACTAATTCAAAATTAGAAATATGTTTACTGAATAAAAAAATAGATACACTAACCAAAACTAACTATCAAAGTGTAAGAAAAAATAGTATTATGTTTTAGCAAATATAAGCAGCCGGCAATATCAAAACAGAGTATATGAGGACTTCCACAACAATGAAAACACGTGGAACTGTCTCAATATGAGACCTAATCCTCTCCACTTGGTGATCATTTTCCACCAATAATTTTATATTAAAAATGGATACATAGCCTGTATCGGGTTTTAAAACAGTTTTCACAAACTATCCAGGGAACACACCCTATACCACTGTTCTTCATGTGAAAGGAAAAAAAATAGACCACACATGGTCTCAACCATAGTTATACGTGGGAAACAAAATTAAGGTGAAGTTATATGTGAGAATAGTTAATATCCTCCAGTAAATGAACATGATATAGGTTGTGATATAAACATACAAACACACTCCTCAAAGATACAAATGAAAGAAACATAATACAGAATTTATGATGAGAATGAATTTAGAAGGATATATGTGTTTGCAATTTAGATATTGACTCCTTGGAATGAGAAATATTGAAGTTCGAGTCAATATCATAACATTGTTTCCAAAACAGAGTGTCACAACTTTCGGGTCTAGCTTTCAATGTTCTAATTCTGATGTTGATCAAGAGTTGATGAAGCATAGAAGGCAGGAATGAGTTTATCCCATAATGATCATCGTGATGCTTTTGGGTTCAGTATCTTAGTGCTGGATGGTTCGGATTTTTGATCTGGAAAGTAAGCTCTATCACACTTCTCATGCAACCCTTTCTTCATGTTAGTGTATATGTTTCACTTTGTGTTTTTTTCCTCGATTTTCTTCTTATTTCATGGTCTTCCCTTTTTATATTTGAGGTCTGACAATGGGAATGAGTAGATCATGTTCATGATTTCTCGTACCTCGTACTGTCCAAGGTATTGTCTACTGGAATGTTTATAATCTACATTAATTAATGTCAGATCATTTATTTTAACAAATATTATCTTTAGAAAAGTATTTATAAATTAAAAAACTGTGGAATAATAAGTCTCATTAGACTGGTAACCGTATCCTTCATATCGATAGGCTTCAATAGTAGGTTAACATCGGCAATCTCCACTGTAACCTTTAACTGTATGCTCACACTAGTAACATGTAATCATGACCTTGTCACAGTAAACCTGTAACAGTGACCTTGTAGCGAAAACCTTGAAGTAGTGACCATATAATGGTAACCTTTTATCGGTAACCATGTAGTTGTAACCAAGACGTGATAACCTTGTAGAAGTAACCATGAAGTGGTATCCTTGTAACATTAATCTTGTAACTGTATCCTTGTCACTGTGACCTTGTAGGAGTAACCTTGTAACGGAAAGCATGTAACTGTTGCTTAGTAATGGTGACCTTGTGGCTGTAACTTTTTAATTGTAACCTTATAACTGTAACCTTGTAATAGTGAACATTGTACATAGATAAATTTTGCACTGCAAGCTTCACCATTCAAGTAGTGAGATTGAAATTATATGAATATTACTCTGTAGGAACAAGAAACATTATTTAAACATAATTATAAAATAATGAATACATGGTTATCACTTAAATGAAACCAAGATTTGGGATTATCAAAATATAATTTGTAAATATGAAAACATGATTTGGGATTATCAAAACAGGTGAGTCTAACCATCTCCCCCTTTTTGATAATCACAAATTATGAAATTATAGGTAAACAACATCTGCTAATGTCATTGAATTATAAGATTTATGTTTTTAATATTTTCTCCCCCATGAATCACATTTCCCCTTTTTCTCCCCTTTAACAATTTCACCCCCATTGTGATTAATAAAAAGCATACAAAATAAAAAAACAGTGAAAAGGGAGAATCTTTATTAATAAAACAGGATTACATTATACAAAAATTGATACACCAATCCCTATAAACTAAGACTATCCACACTCAATCCATATCAGATATGTCCATAAGAGATTTTTCATTGGACACTAAGGATGCCGGTGATGAAGGTGGAGGGATAGGCCAAGGGATGGTAGTTAGCAAGGTAGGCGGAGCTCAACAGAAGCATTATTAGACCTATAGTGATTATATCTATAAGGAATCGAGGGGGTCAAGCTTCTGATGGCTTTGGAAGAAGTCATCAAAGAAGTAACATTAGTGGAACCTGAAGCATCTTAAGAAGCAGGTAGAGCTGGAGGAACTATGATGGGAGAGCAGTCTACATGGAGGAAAGGTAAGAGAAGATTCCTGTTGTCCATAATGATACTTCCACCTATCTCCAATGCAGAAATAAAATCATCCTTATTCTCTATGAATTTTTCCAAAGTCGGATTCAATTCCCTAAGTCTACTAACATGATCCTTAAAGTGATGAGTGAAAGGTGGGATCCTTACGAATTCCAACAACAACATGAAGTGACCATCCATATGATTTTTGGTGTACACCCGTTTGTAGTAGAAATCAACTTGATCCTTGATGGACTTTTGATCCTAAGAGGCTACCCTTAAATTGTTTCCCACAAGATTATGAATTTCCCTTGTGATCGAAATGACCTGATAATCTAAGGAACTAACAACTCAAAACGTTTCCACTTCTTGTCTAACAATGGTCCTGAATGCTTCAATGTCAATTGGAGGAGAATCTGAAGTGGTAGTAGATGCCGCTAGAGGAGACAGAGAGAAGGCCACTATCTCTTTGAATAATTTTTTCACCCTACTGGTTAGTCTTTTGAAATCATCATCTTACCCTTTCAGATGTGTTTCCATATATTTCTTGATGTCCTCAAACACTGTGTCTATTTTCTGAACTATACTTCTAAAATATGCAATGTATTTTTCCACTCGAGTCCTTGAAGACATATAAGCATATAATTTGAAAATAGACTATTTCACTGAATCCATATACTCTTCCAACTCTTTGATTTGACTCTCGAATTGGCTTACTTCCTAGAGCAGAGTAGATTGAATACTATAGTGAATTTTAGAGAAAATAAAATTCTAAGTGCTCATGAGCTAGGGCAACAACATTTTCCGCCTATGAAGAAGTATCGCTGGACACTTTTTGCAGGTCTAATTTCATGGATTACAGATCTATTTTTCTGACATAGTCTTGAGGGAAAGAGGTTTCTGGGGGGAAAAAGTGAGGTTTGGCACTGAGAGTCTTCTATTAACACTCTCATATTCTCATTCATCATAGTATAGACCCAACACCATAAATCCATGGTTCTCATACCAACCTTCAATCTCATGAAAAACAACAAATGAGCATGTAGCAACCGGTTACTCCCCCTAAATATGAGAAATCTCTTGATCAGCCACATTTGTTTCCTCCAGAACTCCTTAATCAACATCAACATCAGGAAGGTTCACTTCCACTTCCACCTCAAAATCATTAACAACTTCCAAGAAAGTTCCGGCCTCAACTGAATCAGCAGCTTCTTCATCATCTCCACTTTCTACCCTTTCTATATATCCTATTAGAGGAATAAGGCTTTGAAATTCCTCTTCATTTTCAACAGCAGTTGTCTGAAGGTCATAATGACTTGATTTAGAGTCCTCTTCCTCATCTGAGGTATCTCTAACTTCTCTTAAACAATTTCATCCCCTTCTTCTTCACTGTTTTCTTTGTCATTTTCCTTTAGGATATCATCCATTCTAGGTAATATCTTTAGTGGGATAGGATCACTAAAGGATACAGTAGTCGCACGAGGATTGGAGGGAATATCAGGGTCACTCATGTTATCTATAAAATATTCCTATATTCCTTGCACCAAAGCAACTTCTTCTTCTTCATTTAAGTAGGTAGGCTAGGCATCATCAGCCTTAAGACCAGGGTCTCTCTTATTCATAGGCCTATTAGAACGAGTTATAGGATTAAAATCTTCATACACATTAGCCTCATCATTCACCCATCTCTTCAGCCATGAATTCCATTTAATCTTCATCAGCTTTCATATTACTTTGTTGATGCAATTTTTATCTTATACAACAATAATTTCTTCCTTATCTCTAGAAACTCCTTTCACATTCAACATATGAGATATCATCTTGTAATTTAATAGAGCATTGTATTTGGAAATAGTAATTTTCAGGTCTTCAAGTTGAGTCATCAAAAGCCTACATAGGATAATCTTATGTCTATGATTTAGAAAATACATAATCAATATGTCCTGATACTTCAAAACAATGAAGTCCCCTCTCCTTGGACATATCACATGGTGATCAAATTTGAAAACCATCTTGTCCTCTCCTTCCGTCTCAGCAGCAATGACTTTCCAAGAAATTCCATTCCATATCAATTAAGCTAAATAATTTTCATAGCAAAAGAACTCACAAGTGGTACGAAACAATTTTGAGTAACAGTCTTAAATTACTTCATTAGTAATCCTGAAACAATCATCCCACTCAGTAGAGGATAAAATTATATTTACTCCTTTTACATTGGACGTTACTTAGTGCTCATTCTCAGACTATCCAAAATTAGATACTCATAGAATTCCTTCACTAACTTTGGGTAATATGGCCCATTGTTGTCTGCAAAACATCCATCCTCCCCCTGAGCATCCAGTTCCTTATGCACTAACGACATGATTTACAGTAGCCACTCTGAACATAATTCCATCTCAGCTACTATCTCCCTCTTGGATTAATGCGGGTTTTGTACCTTGGCCACTGTCTTGATTTTTCTACTCGATTCAGCATTAGGTCTCTAAGGATCAGGCGTGTCTCCTTCCTCAGTAACCAACAACATTTTTACTCTTTCAATCGATCATGAGAGATTTGAGGTTTCAGCGGAGGTTTATATAAGGCCCCAGCCTTAAAGCCTTACTTAATCTTGAGTTATTACAAGATTACACATTGAGGTTCTTTTCAGGTTTACAGTTTTAGAGAATTAGATCATGAAACTTGAATTACATTCCACATTTAAACAAGGTGGTTACATAAAAGACAATATTCATTCTTCCCATCAATGGAAACCTATTTAAAATAAAACACGGATTCTTTCTTGACACATCCTTGACACTATCGTCACATCGTGTACCTTTCCCTTGACCTGTGAAAAGCATTTCAAAAACTTGGGATGAGCATAAAAAGCTCAGTAAGGGTTATAAAAATATGGAAAGGAAACATGAGTTCATATATACATAAGAACGAAATCATACTTTACCCATAAAACATAGGCATATCAAATCATGTATAAATCATAGAAAACATGAGACATAAAGGTAACTTGAGTCATTCATAACATTCTTACGTAGGGAGTAACCCTCTTGGTTACGTTTGGAATATCCATCACATTATATTCCCTAAATATCTTCGGAGAAACCTTAACGTTTCACTCCTTCGCGTTACCCAATGCATTGGAGAGCTATATCGGGCTCACCCGCCCTTAGTTTATCACGGAACCACCCGTTCTTCATAAAAATGCCCAAGAACCATAACATAATCGTATCACCTAAACATGAATAAAGGAAACATAACATTTCCACATTTCAATCAAAATATAACATTTTAGGATATTGAAATAATGAATCCATTCAAAAAGAAACCATTTCCAAAACCATTTAAAACATTTAATAAAGAGATTTTTGAATCAATGTGTCCCATACCACCTTTAATCTTTTAACATTTTAAACCATTAATATCCATATAAATAAATCATTAAAACCATTTTGAAAACCTGGATATTAATAAGAACAAATAATTAAAACATTTAAAACGATATTTTGGTTAAAGGGGTTTTACAAAAATTAGAGACACTTGAATAATATAATCGAGGAATAAAATTTAGTCAGAACTTTATAATATCATGATAATAAAAGGATTCATGATATAATACTCCAAAGGACAGTATATACACCATATAAGAGTGAATTGGTGAATAACAACAATGAACCCTCAATAGAAATGTCAAATGTGATGAAATCCCTTATAAAGAAGGTATCCTTAAATTAAGGACAAATAAATCTCAAAAATATGTGTGACAAATATATATACACCCAATATAAGTGGATATTAAGTGTAAAACAATAAAAGTTCATTCACACATATTCAATGGATGACATATTCAATGACTATAAGTTGAACCCAAAGAAATCGAAACTGGGTTAAAAAGTTCCCTTGACAGCCTAACGACATCACATCAAAATGAGTTGATGAGAGATAAAAAGTGTATCTCATCACTTGGACATAAAATTTAAATAAATAAGGATGTATGAGAACATATCCCAACATAACAATATGTAAATTAAAAGACCCAATAAAAGAAGTCTTTTAAAAAAGAGGAGGGTGAAAGGTTCCCTTACCGACTTGGGTATGTTTCAAAACATACACCCCATGAAAGAAAGACAATAGGTCATTGATGTAAATACTCATAAAAGAAATTATATTACACAAAGAGTAGAATAATGGGCAGTACATACACCACTCAATGGAATTTTTGGAAAATGTAGCATAAATCTCACGGGAATAAAAGTGAGATGAAAAATACCTTACGAAAACTCGGCAGCCTAACAGCGCCACATAAAACATCCGAATATGGATTGATGAGATCAAATAGAGTATCCCATCATATTACAATAGAATTTACAGCAAGTGGAATATAAACGAAAATCCCCCAACATTGCAAGGAGGAGTTTAAAAGAAGTGACATAAAGGAGAGTACTTAAAAAGAAAGAGAGAGGTTAGATCTCTTACGAAAGTTCGTTAGCCTAACGGCGCCACTCAAAACATCCAAAATGGATTGATGAGAGAGAATAGGGTCTCTCATCACATGAACATAAAAATTACAGTAAATGTAATATAAACGAACATCCCAATCATAAGAAAGATGAGATTAAAATAAATGACATAAAAGAGTGTACTTAAAAAGAAAGAGAGTTGTAGGATCCCTTACCTCGGGTCTGACTTGACTCGATCGTTCTTTAATCTCCTGAATAATAAACTTGAGTTAATTTATAATTCCTTAAGAACCTTTTTCAAGTACATTATTACTTTTATACCACTTATTACCATGTCATAAACATTATGTTATCATTTAAGTTAATAATATTTGTTTTGCCGATATTTGGTTCTTAAGTCGAAAGTGGACTTCTTACAATTACATGTTGTTCGTGTGGCCAAATGTTTATTATATCCAGAATTGTATTCATTATGTAGATATCATATATGTCATATATATCCAGTACATGCGTGCATTTATAACATTACATAATCATTTAGAGGTAAGAAATGAAATGCACCGTTCATGGAGACGGTAAGCCGTACGTACGCATGAACGCTACTTTCATTTCTATTTCGTATTTTATAGAATGGAATAATAATTATATAAAGGTATATTATAATTCCAGTATAATATCATATATAATATCATATTTCCATCCTTTATACATCACACATATGGTATTTAACGAATCAAATCACTTTGAGGGGGCGGTAGTCGGCACTTCCTTAAATGAAGATATCGCGTATACCCATAATGGAAGCCACAAAGGTACGCAAAAAATGAAAAATACAGATGCATAAATAAAAAATAAACATATTATATATCATATATAAAAATAGTGACATCATAATGGCCACCTTTGAAGGTGTTAAATGAGTATTGAACAATCATCGTTTCGGGAGGTAGAATTTCACCATCCACGGAAACCGTATGTTCTTTAACCATTTGATGTAGTTGTGTGAGAGTGTAGCTCGAATAAATCTTATAACAACATCCTAGTTTATTTAAGAAACTTTAGTTGTTACAAAAGAAGTAAATAATAAGAGTTTAGGGGGTTGGAGAAGGAAAATAAAACAAATGAACATGAGAGAGTGAATTACCTTTAAAAGTGTAACTCCTTTTGATTTGAGCCTCAAGGCTTCCTTTGAAAGGATTCTGCCCAAAGTGAATCCTCTAGGATGAGGAGAGGGATGTGGAGAGAGTAAATGGGCAGGGTTTGGCCGAGCCAAAGGCTTGAGGAGTGTGTTAAATGAGGTAGAGGTGGCGTCCTTCTTTAAGAGGAGAGGAGGGGTACTTTTGGTAAGTAAAGAAATATTACATTATTTGAAAATGTGTTTCGGTTTCAAAAGGTCCCACATTGATATAATTCGTGGATAAGGTGATAAGTCTTCGAAATCCACTCATACAATAAGTTTTGGACATGTGTAGTTCATAGATTTTACATTATCTTTCCATTTTATTTAAATCGTCAAATAATGATGCCATCACTGCATCATTATTATGTCATAAATAATTTAATTTATATAATGTCTAAAATTATAAAAAAAATACTATGATGTAGGAAATCCTTTTAGCTTTCCAATAAATATTTATAATCAAAAATATGACTTGTATAAACCCACGTAAAAATTGTTTTAGTAAAACATATCTTGTTTGTGTCAATTTTACTTTTACATTAATAAAATGTTATTTATGTCATTTCCCAACCAAAGTGGATCCATGGGGTCCCCAAGTTGACCCATGGCTTGAATTGGTCGGCCTTGATACAACCAATGAGGGTAAGACGTGTGTCAAGCTCATCTCAGTTTATTAACGCATTATTTTTACCTTAAACTACACTAATTACCACTAATCGCGATTAAAAACTTAATAAGTTACTATTCAGCAAAAAAATTATTTTAATCTCATTGAACCACATTTTACATCTTAATGACAACCATGTATGTCGGATTTTTGAAAATCAAAACACAATGATGGCAAAATTTCATTTAAACGGAAAATCAGTTTTTATAAGTACCACATAGTGGTTTCACTATTCATCAAAAATTGAAGTTTTTCAGAAAAATCCCAAAAATCCACTCTAAGCTATATTTGATATTCTGAATTCAAAAATGAAGTCCGTTTTACAAAATTCAAAACATATAAGTCACATTAATTAATTTAATAATTAATTCCCGCTGTCATGACAAATAGCGTGTTTTATGAAACAATAAGTATCAAAAGATTGGCACTAGTTTAAGTCTGATTTCAAAGTGAAATTGATTCCAACGACCACTATTGGATTTAATGGTAAAAATATTTTCTAATTTCACTTTAAAACCAATTCAAAATATAATCTAATAATATAAATAAATTATATTAAAAAGTGGTTTTGAATTAAAATACAACATTTTACACTATTCATTAAAAAAATGAACTTTATCGGAAAGATACCAAAAATTTACACAAAGTAAATTTTGATGTCCCGATTCATAATAATAGTTTTATTTGATCCAAAAGAATGTTTAAGAGTGAACAAAACTATATTTAATGACGGTTCTCCATCAAAAGGTGATAAGTGAACCTTTAGTGAAAACTAGGGCATATACGCCTAAAATTGAATTCTTTCCGTATTTTAAGACTTTATCTTCTATTGAATAAATGTAAAAATATTTAAGAACATATATAATCATATTTTAGTTATTTCTATCCATTACCTCCATTACAACGGCTACATGTTAACTACAATTTAAAATAATATTATTTTATTATTAGAGTGCAACGTAAGATTCCCAAGAAACTCGTTGTTGCGTGTTGGGTACGCCATAGAGCATAGCGTCCCCTTTAAAGTCATATTAATATTTTATTCAAAAATATGGATAAATATGAAAATGTCATATTCCTTATTTACCTGGGGTGTTACATCCTTCCCCCCTTTTGGGAATTGCATCCTCGCAATTTTAAAATTGCGCTTGGAAACATCCTTGAAAGTCCCACATCGGAACAAAAGTCGGTAAAAGAAACACTTTAAAATAAAAAAAGATAAGTACAAAGGTCACCCGAGTTAACCCATACTAGTATTCCAAGTATGAAAACATGGACATGGAGGAGAAAACATTTGTTCATTTTCTCATGGAGAGAGATAGAAAACTTGTTTAGGAGAAAGTTAACCATGAGAAAATCACAAACCTGTGATGGGTTAAACGGTATTCGATTCCCCAGTAGGAAAAGTTAATAGACAACATTTTTGTTTTAAGATACTTTTTATTGAGGAATTTATTCATAAGGAAGCATAATCACTTATCATGTTGACTTTCAACTTTTACTAGATTCCTTAGTCAAACTCGTATTTTTTCCAAAAGACGAGTATTTAGGGAGACTTGTTCGCATTAAGAGTACTATAATCAACTTTTAGAGAATCACCTAATCCCCAATAGAGAACTATATACATCCCATGTATTTAGGCTTTAACCAAACCAAAACCAAAAAGGTTAGTACATGATCAGATAATCCAGAAAAGGATAACCCCTTATAAAAAGAAAATCTATTCTTAATCTCCAAAATTTTTCCAACAAAACCCAAAGATCAACGAGGACCATCCGATTAATAATTTTTCCATAAAATTCTTCAAAGTAAACCAATATAAGATTGAAACCCAAATATTTGAAGGATTTAGTCACATAGTCTTCCAAGTTAAATCGTATCATTTATCTCCAAACAACATCAGTTGCTCCTAAAGTCTCACATTGAAAAGTAATTAACCTAATCACATATCCTCCAAAATCAACTTACTCTTAATTCATAAAATAATATAACTAAAAAGAATCAGTCAAACTAACCAGGGACTTCACGTAGTCCAGTGGTAGGTGATAAATACCAGTCGCACTTTGGTTGTGGGTTCGATTCCCGCAGCATTGTCCGACGCGACGGGTTGTCACACGGTCTGCGTGTTGTCCTTTTTCCAAAACTATATAATTCTCAAATAATTACCCAAAAAGGGATAAAATCATCAAAAATAACCATAACATAATTTAACCTTAATTTTATCTCATGCCTTTCACTTCAATCATAACATATGGTAACCCATAATTACCTCAAAAGTAAGGATCATAGAAACCCAAATGGTTCTTTATAACTATGTCCACAAAAGAAAAGATAACTATTACTTGAATAAAATTTTCCTATATTAAACATCAGGGTTACACATAATATAAAAAGTCTTCTAATGTAAACCCATCACAAAAAGAGACTTAATACTCTTAAGAATTTCACCCTAACTCTTGAAGCCCTTATATGTTGACATCTTACTCATTCAACATTCTTCATGATCCATTATCCATTCCTTTCCAACTTATTCCGAAATACCTCTTTCCTACAAACAAAATCATGAATCATATCCTAAGATTCCAAAATAAGAAAACAATAGTCATGAAATAGTACATACCTTTGATTGGTCATTGTCAGTTTCTTCATCCTCAATCGGAATGGCATTAGGTATTGGTAAACGAATATTGGTACGCTCTTGGTGACCCCATTCACGAAACTTCTTCATAGGACATGTGTTTGCATAATGACCATGCACACCATATTTAAAACATTCAATTGATCCCTCAGAATGAACTTCTTTCCCTTTCCTCGAGTCAACTGGATGCTTCCTTTTTCCATGGCAGGTTCCTGCTTTATGACCTTCATTTCCACATCTATAGCATATTTATTTCCCTTTGAAACATTTTCCTAGGTGTATCTTTCCACATCTTTGACAAATAGGTTTTTGAACACACTTACCTTTATGATTATTACATGTACTTCCGCAAGGATTTGTTTCTTGCATATATGATTCCTTAGAGAAAACTCCAAGGTTTAGGTGGTCAATCATGACTCCAGATAGTTCGTTGAGGATAATCAAAAGAGTTCTCATTGAAGCTCCCATATCATTCAGTTGCTTGCTCAAAAAGCTGTCACAGTTTCCTTCACATCCACTGTTACTTTAGTGCCTGCTAGATCCAGCCATTTACTAAAACCAAAAAAGGTCAGTGTGAGTATATCAACAAAACCATCATGTACTAATGAGTAAGATAGACAATAAGATATACTTACTCATTCACTTTAACTAAAACTAAGACTCTTTCTGAAATCCTAACCATTATGGTAATTGTCAATTATGCTTAAAGAATACCCTAACCTCTAAAGTTTTCTAAACCGACCTTTGATACCAACTATAAGGCCCCATCCTTAAAACCTTACTTAATCTTGAGTTATTACAAGATTACACATTGAGGATCTTTTCAGGTTTAGAGTTTTAGAGAATTAGATCATGAAACATGCATTACATTCCACATTTAAACAAGGTGGTTACATAAAAGACAATATTCATTCTTCCCATCAATGGAAACCTATTTAAAATAAAACACGGATTCTTTCTTGACACATCCTTGACACTATCGTCACATCATGTACCTTTCCCTTGACCTGTGAAAAGCATTTCAAAAACTTGGGATGAGCATAAAAAGCTCAGTAAGGGTTATAAAAATATGGAAAGGAAACATGAGTTCATATATACATAAGAACGAAATCATACTTTACCCATAAAACATAGGTATATCAAATCATGTATAAATCATAGAAAACATAAGACATAAAGGTAACTTGAGGCATTCATAACATTCTCACGTAGGGAGTAACCCTCTTGGTTACGTTTGGAATACCCATCACAGTATATTCCCTAAATCTCTTCGGAGAAACCTTAACGTTTCACTCCTTCGCGTTACCCAATGCATTGGAGAGCTATATCGGGCTCACCCGCCCTTAGTTTATCACGGAACCACCCGTTCTTCATAACAATGCCCAAGAACTATAACATAATCGTATCACATAAACATGAATAAAGGAAACATAACATTTCCACATTTCAATCACAATATAACATTTTAGGATATTGAAATAATGAATCCATTCAAAAAGAAACCATTTCCAAAACCATTTAAAACATTTAATAAAGAGATTTTTGAATCAAAGTGTCCCATACCACCTTGAAGCTTTTAACATTTTAAACCATTAATATCCATATAAATAAATCCTTAAAACCATTTTGAAAACATGGATATTAATAAGAACAAATAATTAAAACATTTAAAACGATATTTTGGTTAAAGGGGTTTTACCAAAATTAGAGCCACTTGAATAATATAATCGAGGAATAACATTTAGTCAGAACTTTATAATATCATGAGAATAAAAGGATTCATGATATAATACTCCAAAGGACAGTATATACACCATATAAGAGTGAATTGGTTCATAACAACAATGAACCCTCAATAGAAATGTCAAATGTGATGAAATCCCTTATAAAGAAGGTATCCTTAAATTAAGGACAAATAAATCTCAAAAATATGTGTGAAAAATATATATACACCCAATATAAGTGGATATTATGTGTAAAACAATAAAAGGTCAATCACACATATTCAATGCATGACATATTCAATGACTATAAGTTGAACCCAAAGAAATCGAAATTGGGTTAAAAAGTTCCCTTTACAGCCTAACGACATCACATCAAAATGAGTTGATGAGAGATAAAAAGTGTATCTCATCACTTGGACATAAAATTTACATCAATAAGGATGTATGAGAACATATCCCAACATAAAAATATGTAAATTAAAAGACCCAATAAAAGAAGTCTTTTAAAAAAGAGGAGGGTGAAAGGTTCCCTTACCGACTTGGGTATCTTTCAAAACATACACCCCATGAAAGAAAGACAATAGGTCATTGATGTAAATACTCATAAACGAAATTATATTACACAAAGAGTAGAATAATGGGCAGTACATACACCACTCAATGGAATTTGTGGCAAATGTAGCATAAATCTCACGGGAATAAAAGTGAGATGAAAAATCCCTTATGAAAACTCGGCAGCCTAACAACGCCACATAAAACTTCTGAATATGGATTGATGAGATCAAATAGAGTATCCCATCATATTACAATAGAATTTACAGAAAGTGGAATATAAACGAAAATCCCCCAACATTGCAAGGAGGAGTTTAAAAGAAGTGACATAAAGGAGAGTACTTAAAAAGAAAGAGAGAGGTTAGATCTCTTACCAAAGTTCGGCAGCCTGACGGCGCCACTCAAAACTTCCAAAATGGATTGATGAGAGAGAATAGGGTCTCTCATCACATGAACATAAAAATTACAGTAAATGTAATATAAAATAACATCCCAATCATAAGAAAGATGAGTTTAAAATAAATGACATAAAAGAGTGTACTTAAAAAGAAAGAGAGTTGTAGGATCCCTTACCTCGGGTCTGACTTGACTCGATCGTTCTTTAATCTCCTGAATAATAAACTTGAGTTAATTTATAATTCCTTAAGAACCTTTTTCAAGTTCATTATTACTTTTATACCACTTATTACCATGTCATAAACATTATGTAATCATTTAAGTTAATAATATTTGTTTTGCCGATATTTGGCTCTTAAGTCGAAAGTGGACTTCTTACAATTACATGTTGTTCGTGTGGCCAAATGTTTATTATATACTGAATTGTATTCATTATATAGATATCATATATTTCATATATATCCAGTACATGCGTGCATTTATAACATTACATAATCATTTATAGGTAAGAAATGAAATGCACCGTTCATGGAGACGGTAAGCCGTACGTACGCATGAACGCTACTTTCATTTCTATTTCATATTTTATAGAATGGAATAATAATGATATAAAGTTATATTACAATTCCAGTATAATATCATATATAATATCATATTTCCATCCTTTATACATCCCACATATGGTATTTAACGAATCAAATCACTTTGAGGGGGCGGTAGTCTGCACTTCCTTAAATGAAGATATCGCGTATACCCATAATGGAAGCCATAAAGGTAAGAAAAAAATGAAAAATACAGAAGCATAAATAAAACATAAACATATTATATATAATATATAAAAATAGTGACATCATAATGGCCACCTATGAAGGTGTTAAATGAGTATTGAACAATCATCGTTTCGGGAGGCAGAATTTCACCATCCACGGAAACCGTATGTTCTTTAACCATTGGATGTAGTTGTGTGAGAGTGTATCTCGAATAAATATTATAACAACATCCTAGTATATTGAAGATACTGTTTTTGTTACAAAATAAGTAAATAAAAAGAGTTTAGGGGGTTGGAGAAGAAAAATAAAACAAATGAACATGAGAGAGTGAATTACCTTTAAAAGTGTAACTCCTTTTGATTTGAGTCTAAAGGATTCCTTTGAAAGGATTATGCCCAAAGTGAATCCTCTAGGATGAGGATAGGGATGTGGAGAGAGTAAATGGGAAGGGGTTGGCCGAGCCAAAGGCTTGATGTGTGTGTTAAATGTGGTAGAGGTGGGGGCCTTTTATAAGAGGAGAGGAGTGGTACTTTTGGAAAGTAAAGAAATATTACTTTATTTGAAAATGTGTTTCGGTTTCAAAAGGTCCCAAATTGATATAATTCGTGGATAAGGTGATAAGGCTTCGAAATCCACTCATCAAATAAATTTTGTACATGTGTAGTTCATATATTTTACATTATCTTTCCATTTTATTTAAATCGTCAAATAATGATGTCATCGCTGCATCATTATTATGTCATAAATAATTTAATTTATTTAATGTCTAAAAATTATAAAAAAAATACTATGATGTAGGAAATCCTTTTATATTTCCAATGAATATTTATAATCAAAAATATGACTTGTATAACCCCACATAAAAAGTGTTTTAGTAAAACATATCATGTTTGTGTCAATTTTACTTTTACATTAAATAAAATGTTATTTATGTCATTTCCCAACCAAAGTGGATCCATGGGGTCCCCAAGTTGACCCATGGCTTGTCTTGGTCGGCCATTATACAACCAATGAGGGTAATACATGTGTCAAGCTCATCTCATTTTATTAATGCATTATTTTTACCTTAAACTACACTAATTACCACTAATCGCGATTAAAAACTTAATAAGTTACTATTCACCAAAAAATTATTTTAATCTCATTGAACCACATTTTACTTCTTAATGACAACCATGTATGTCGGATTTTTGAAAATAAAAACACAATGATGGCAAAATTTCATTTATACGGAAAATCAGTTTTTATAAGTACCACTTAGTGGTTTCACTATTCATCAAAAATTGAAGTTTTTCAGAAAAATCCCAAAAATTCACCCTAAGCAATATTTGATATTCTGAATTCAAAAATGAAGTCCGTTTTACAAAATTCAAAACATATAAGTCACATTAATTAATTTAATAATTAATCCCCGTTGTCATGACAAATAGCGTGTTTTATGAAACAATAAGTATCAAAAGATTGACACTAGTTTAAGTCTGATTTCAAAGTGAAATTGATTCCAACGACCACTATTGGATTTAATGGTAAAAATATTTTCAAATTTTACTTTAAAACCAATTCAAAATATAATCTAATCATATAAATAAATTATATTAAAAAGTGGTTTTGAATTAAAATACAACATTTTACACTATTCATTAAAAAAATGAACTTTATCGGAAAGATACCAAAAATTTACACAAAGTAAATTTTGATGTCCCGATTCTTAATAAGAGTTTTATTTTATCCAAAAGAATGTTTAAGAGTGAACAAAACTATATTTAATGACGGTTCTCCATCAAAAGGTGATAAGTGAACCTTTAGTGAAAACTAGGGCATATACGCCTAAAATTGAATTCTTTCCGTATTTTAAGCCTTTATCTTCTATTGTATAAATGTAAAAATATTTAAGAACATATATAATCATATTTTAGTTATTTCTATCCATTCCCGCCATTACAACGACTACATGTTAACTACCATTTAAAATAATATTATTTTATTATTAGAGTGCAACGTAAGATTCCCAAGAAACTCGTTGTTGCGTGTTGGGTACGCCATCGAGCATAGTGTCCACTTTAAAGTCATATTAATATTTTATTCACAAAAATGGATAAATATGAAAATGTCATATTCCTTATTTACCTGGGGTGTTACATTTTAGGTTCTAATATTTTAGATCAAGAGGTTCAGAGGAGGGTTTGATGTGGATCAAAATGTGGTTTGGGTTATATTTTTATCATTTAGGGATAGAAAAATAAAATAGATAAAATAAATAAATAATGGAAATCAATGTTTCAGATTTCGGTTGAGAGAATAGAAAATGAAAAGTCCCAAACATCGAATGTCTATCGGTAAGGAGGTATCTATAAGGTCTAACGGTGAGGTCATAACAGTGTTGTTCTAACAGTGAGGTTCAAATAGTGAGGTTATAATAGTGAGGTTCTAACAGTGAGGTTCTACCAGTGAGGTTCTAACAGTGAGGTTTTATTTGTAACATCATATCATACCAAACTCATGTCTGATGTAATTTTACCTCTCATAATTCAAAGTCTTTGTGAATATTTCATCCAATTGGTGTTTAGTACCGACGAATTCAAGAGTAATATCACCTTTTTGAAAATGATCGCTCATGAAGTGATGTATTACATCAATATGATTTGTTCTATAATGATATATTGGATTCTTAGATATGTTAATCTCACTTGTGTTGTCTTAGTTTATAGAGACAAGTTTGAATTGATATCCATATTCATGTAAAGTGTGTATTATCCATATAATATGAGAACAACAACTACTAGCTATTTTATATTTAGCCTGTACAAAGGATAATGCAATAGAATTCTATTTCATACTACCCCATGATACTAGTGGCTTTCAAAAAATGGGTCATATTCCAGAGGTGATCTTTTTGTCGAACTTGCAACCAGCAATGTCAGCATCCGAATAAATTATTAAATCAAACGGTTGTCCTTTTGGATTATATAGTCCAAAATATTTAGTATACTTGAGATATTTAAAATTATTTTTAACGGAGTTAATGTGAGAATATTTGGGATTGGAATGAAATTGAGAAGACAAGCATACATTGAAAATAATATCAGGTCTACTAGAAGCAAGATAAAGTAGACTCCCAATCATACCTCTGTTATTTGATTGATCCGCTGGTTCTCTAGTTTCATCAGCATCCAATTATCCAGTGGTACTCACAGGTGTATCACTACATTTATGACTATCCAAAAAAAAGTTTTAAAAGATCCTTTGTATATTTATTTTGATTTAAAATAATACCATAATTGTTTTGAAAAATTTAAATCCAATGAAAAATTTTAATTCCCGCATTAAATTCATTTTGCATCAATGACAAAAAATCAGTACATAAAGAATGTTTATAAGATCCAAAAATTCTATCATCTACATACATTTGTACTGTTAAAACACCTTTGAAATCATTTTAATAAAGAGTGTAGGATCTGATATCCCTTTTGTAAAACCTTATGAAATAAGAAAAGAACCGAGTCTATCATACCATGCTCTTGGAGCTTTCTTTAGAACGTTTAAGTTTTATAGATAGTTTAAAAACATTATTTGGAAAATGGGGATTTTGAAATCCTGGGGGTTGTTAAAAAAATACTTCTTCAATAATATATACATTTAAAAATGCACTTTTGACACCCATTTGATAATGTTTGATATTAAGATTAGCTGCATAAACAAGTAGTATGCTAATGGATTCTTGTCCAGCTACATGAGCGATGGTCTCCTCGTTGTCTATTCCTTCTTCTTGACTATACCCTTGTGCAACTAGTTTAGCCTAGTTTCAAACTATATTTCTAGTCTCATCAACATTGGTCCCAAATAGCCTTTTAGTTCTTATTATCAATGTTTCCTTAGGTCTGTCGACTAATTCCCAAAATTTTCTTCGTCCAAACTGATTTAATTCTTCTTGTATATCCATTACAAAAAATACATCATTGATAGCATCATTAAGATTTTTTGGGTTCAAGATGTGAAATAAAGTCTTGATGTTCTACCTGGTTTCTCAAAAAATATCTAGTTTGTGTCCCTCAGTTTAAATATGTAAGAACACATATCTTCTTTTCCGATACGCTTTTCCTTTTTCTGGAGTTTTTGAGAAAAACAACATTTTTTGAAATTGGGAAGTACACGCCATGTATATTCAGAGTACACGCCATGTACTCTTTTTCCACCAAAGCCGTGTGCTGGCCGTGTCCGGGCGACACACACAGTATGTAAGGGTGACGTGGAGGATAATTTTGGTGGAGTACAGAAAAGACGTAGTACATGTCGTGTACTCTAAAAGTACATGTTGTGTACTTTTTTTCATTAAATGGACAGGGGTCGCACCTGACGCACAAAAGCGTCCTCTTCTCCAGGTTTTGTTTGTCCGAGAGTGACCGTATGACCGAATCGTCTCTGAGCCACTGTGACTCAGTCCGACCTCCGTTCCAGCTGCTGTCGATTGCATTGGATGTGCAGTGGTGAGTTCCCCATTCTGCAATAGCCTTGTTTCTTGATTCCTCCTCATTTTCATGTTATCATAGGTTGAGCATTTTGTACGTTTTCTCATATCTATGTCATTCTAAGGGGAATCTGTCGTCGTGTTTCACATAAATCAATCTACTGGGATCGAGGTAGGTGGTTTGTTTCCCTAAGTTGAATGTCTTTGTGTTTTTGGTGCAAGAAGTGCCGGGTACCGATGTATCAGGTATCTCGGGTTAGGGTTTTGATCCTGTATCGTTATCTGCCTTAGATTTCTTGTATGCTTGGAGTTATTAGATGGTTAATAATTTCTTGTTAGCATGTTTCGGATCACCCCATGGGTGTTTCCCCTTGTTTTGGCTATTGATTGAAATTTGGTATAGTTTGCCTACGAGACAAAACTATTTCATATTTCTAGTATGCCTGTTAACATGATTGCATGTATTTAGTGCTGTTTATTTACTTGTGGATGCATTATAGCTATTAGCCAAGTAGTTTCTGAATGTACTTAGGCTTCTAATAGACAATTACGCACGACTAAACTACTCAGGGCTGAGTGAACCTGGTGTGGTAGACTAAAGGGGTAATTGACGATTAGGGTTTCCCTAGAGAGTCTGTTATAATTAGAATCGATCGTAGGACCTATGGGAATGGGACTTCATGCTTCCTCAGAGTGTCCTTATTTACATAGCAAGACAATAGGGGGAATTAGATGTTAGTGAATCCTCAAAGAGTCTATATCTTTCGTTGCAAGACTACAGGGGAATTGATGGTGAGAGCTTCCTAGAGTGTCTGTGGCTTTGTACGTCTACTTGACTAGAGGGGTTTGCTAGTATGAGACATCCAGAGAGTCAGTGCTTTATTTTTTGGTTGGTTGTGAGGAGTCAACCAATCCAAAGAACAAGCTTGGGTATGTACTACATGCTGTTTATGTTGGATGCCAAGTTACCTGTTGTGATAACCTGCTTTCCTTGGGAGTATAGAGCTGTTACTTGGTTCCATGGTTGATATCTAAATGATTTTACCGAACTAATAAATAAATGTTAATCGAGTTTGGTAGGATTTATCACTTTTGTGTACATATTCTTCTCTACTTCATTTATTTACTTTACTTTTTCTATATTACTCCCTGACAATGGGGAACAGATCTCATGGTGATTGCCTACTGGAAGTAGTCTCACACCCTGTTTGGGTCCTGATTTTCGACCCAAATAGGGTATATGGTTGCAGGTGTGGATATGTATTGTGGACCTTGTAATTCGGGTACATGATTGTTGGTTGGAGCTGGAGACCATATGACCGAGCGTTGGCTTGCGATGCTGCTGGAGTTGTTGTTTACTTTCGTACATTTTTTTTCAGTTGTATTTCAGCATTTTGTGGTGTTTGGTGCATTACATAGATACTTGTACCTGCTGCATCATTATCATTATCATTATGTGTTTATTGCTTCTACTGTTAAGTTCAGTGTTTTTATGCTTTTTACTGCTTCTGCTATTGACTGTTGTTTTTCTTGCCTTGTAGACCTTACCAAATGAGGGCATAGTTTCCCCAATAACTTACCAAGGCCCTCACTGCTAGTCAGTAGCCTCTGGCATTTTGGGAAATTCATTTGAGGTAATGTGGAGAACCGGGTATGGGGCACCAGGGGAAGGGTTCCAGATTTAGGTCGTTACAAAGTGGTATTAGTGGAGTTCTTTCCTTTTTCTATTGACTTACTATTTAACGACTTTATACAGGGATATGAAGGAATAGGTAAATGGTAAATAGTTTTGCCCGGGCATTCTAGAACCCGTGTACAGGGAAAAAGCCATATTACCTCGAATATTTCCAATTTTGAGTTTTGGAAAGGTTACAGTTTAATTGATTTCACCATTGGGTGATGCACTTGTTTTGTGCTTTTAATGTTTATATGATTGCGGTTCAATTTTTTCACAACTCGATGAGATGAGGATATGCCATCTCATGCATCATATAGGTACATGTTAGAACATCACATGCCATGCATCTTTCAGTGCCATCTAGGTTGCATTATAGATTGCATGCTGTTGTGATAAGATTTGTGATAGAAAATGCATGTGGTTGTGATAGCTATTGTGATAGAATATCTACTATGTTGATAGGGTATCGTTGTTGTACTTTTCTTATCACGGATGCCAAACATTGATCTTAGAGGTCTTATGGGCCCTCAAGGATCAGAAATTGGTGAGTCGTGAGTTCTTATATTGTGGTTTGTTCTATGCACCGTTATGATGCCAAACATTGATTCACTGGGAGTATGGGCCCCCATGGATCGGAATTTGGCACCTTAACCCTTGTTTGTCTGTGTTTTCTGGGCTCCGGTACGGTTTTGAGGCTACTGTACGGAAACACCCAGAATACAAGGCATGTAATTTATAGATACATGCCGTGTAGTTTTTGGCCGTGTCACTGACCGTGTGGACAGGGACACAGAGCGTTAAATGGTTTTCAGGGACACGCTGTGTAGAGGTTAACGAGGAGCTCGACCATGTAACTAAAAACACGGGCTAGTTAATTCATGTTTAGAACATGCCTTTTTTGGTATGCGCACGCTGTTTATCCTTTCCCAGGTACCCAGACATGTCTTAAAAAACACGGGTCAGTGTTATCTTCTCTTATACATGTTGTTCTTTTTCGGAACACACCATGTAATGGATCAGCCGAGTACCAGGCCGTGTCACGAACAAAACGAGCCTATGTTTCCCTTCAAGTGCATTCCGTGTCCCTTGGGAACACACCATGTAGTGTCGACCGTGGTTCAGGCCGTGTCGCTAACAACACGGTCTAGGTAAGGCATGTCTAGTACATGCCATGTCTTCCTCAAACACGTCGTGTAGTCTTCGGCTGGGACAATCCGTGTGACTTAGTCATGTAAGAGTAACTGGGTAGGGAGAAAAGGGTTAGTACGCTCCGTGTAGTTAATGAACACGTCGTGTAGTCAGGTAGTTTACACGGCCATGTATGGCCAAGGTACATACCCAGGGAAAAATTTTATGAAACATGTCGTGTAGTGGAACTACACGCCGTGTAGTCATGTTTTTTTAAAGATTTAATGTTTTTTCCCTCCTGTTCCATTTCACTCTCTTGGGTTGCAACTGTGTTCATATTTAATGAAGGTGTGTTTTGGTATTTCTGAGCTATGGCACCAAGACATCCTCTTGTTGCACGCGAGGAACTAGGCAGCGATCGTACGCCTAGTACGACCTATCAGGGACTGCCAGTAGTTCCGCCCATTGTTCCGGAAATGGCACCTACAGTGATTCCATACACTGGTGCCGACGCTCAACTCAGATAGGTTTTCACGAGATTCATGCAGACCTTCCAGGGAGATCAGTATCCTACCCCGACAATGGCAGAGCTGACCTGGGTATTCCAGCAGCAGCATCCTCCCACTTTCATATGGGATGGAGGACCTCAGGCTGCAGGGTCATGGATGGAAGCCATGTTGTCCATCTTCGAGCATCTAGAGATTCCTCCAGAGAGGAGGTTGAAGCTCGTGACGTATATGCTTTGAGATTCCTCCCATATATGGTGGGACATAGTCTCTCAGACAGGGCGCCGGCCGGCTATGGCTTGGGATGTGTTTCAGCATACGTTTTACGACTACTTCTACCTAGCGACGCTGAGGGCCGACAGAGCCAGGGAGTTCATGAGCCTGTAGTACGGTACTGTTTCATTTATGGACTATTCCTTCCGCATCACTGAGTTACATCAGTTCACTCCCATTCTGGGGAACGGCGAGTTATTTCTAGCGAGGAAGTTTGAGGAAGGTCTCAGACCGGAGATCAGATCACAGGTAAATGTATTTCAGTTGAATTATATTACTCTTATAGTCAACCAGGCACTCATCACATAGTGGAACCTGAGGGAGACTCGAGTTGTGGACTAGGGCGGTTCAGCATCCAAGGCTGATTCCCTCTAGATGGACAGTAGGAAGCGCCACCTAGAGTCTACCCGTGGAGACCTGAGGAAGCGATGTATTCCTTATATAGATGAGATACCTCTTATGGAACCCAAGTGGTGTGTTATCAGTGTGGGAGGAGTGGTCATAAGAATCCCCAGTGCCCGAGGTACCCAGTGGAGTGCCGATCCTATGGCAAGATGGGTCATCTGCAGCGTTTCTGCAAGGTTCCCTTTCCAGTGGCTAGTGAAGGAGGATCAGTTTCAACCCTGCGTCTAGGAGCAGGATTACCAGCTCCATAGAAAACTGGGGGTGGGAGTTCAGTAGGTCATTCAGGTTAGGGTAGAGGCCCTGGACGTAGTGGTCTGGCTCAGGGAGAAGCATCTCAGGGTTTTCAGGCTACACAGGGCTGTGGCATCGGCCAGACTTTTGCAGTAGAGAAGACTCATCAGGATAAGGATCACAGACCCTCTATAGATCGTGGTACGATCTTAGTATCCTCAGTTTTATCTTCATCCCTTTTCGATACTAGTGCTTCACATAGCATTATCTCTACTGCTGTCGTGGAAAGCCTTGATCTCTGTGTCTTTTTATGCTGACATGTTTACTCTCGACACGCCTTTGGGAACGAGGGCATCTAGCATACGCCAGTAAAAGGAGTTCCCTCTCGTGGTTGAGGGTATCATTTCGTATGGGACCTCTATGTCCTAGAGATGATGTGCTATGACGTCATTCTCTGTATGGACTGGTCGGTTCCCTTCTAAGAAGTCGTCGATTTCTATCACCGTAGGGTGAGTTTCGTATCACCATAGGGTGGATTTTCCTTCATAAGGGCGAGGTGGATGCTCAGGCAAGTCGAGCCGGACTCGAGCATCATGGGCTAGGAGGATTTATGGCCCAAATAGATAGTCTTTATCTAGATGACCAGGGGGCTTCATAGTTAGATTTTCCTCCAGTGGTTGATCACTTTCTAGATGTCTTTCCAAAAGCCTTTTCTGGTTTGCCTCTGGAGCGTGAGGTAGACTTCTCGATTGAGCTCGTGCCAGGAGTAGCAGCGGTGTCCATTCCTCCTTATAGGATGGCTACAACTGAGTTGTAGGAGCTCAATAAGTAGTTGGGGGAGTTCCAGGAAAAGGGTTTCATCCGACCCAGTACTTCTCCTTGGGATTCGCCTGTCCTGTTCACGAGGAAGGTAGACGGTACACCTAGCCTTTGTGTGGATTATCGGAAGTAGAACTGGTTGACGATCAAGAACCGATATCCCTTTCCTAGGATTGATTATCTCTTTGATCAACTCCAAGGAGCTTGGGTGTTCTCAAAGATCGATTTGAGGTCTGATTATCATCAGCTACGCGTTAGGACTTCAGATATACCTCTTACAGCCTTCAGGAGCAGGTATGGCCTCTACTAGTAAACGATCATGTCTTTTGGTCTTACAAATTCCCCAGTAGTTTTCATGGAACTGATGAACCAAGTTTTCCATCCTTACCTGGATTCCTTGTTCGTGGTCTTCGTGGACGATATCTGGTGTACTCTCACACTCGACACGACCATGCAACCCATCTTGAGATCTTTTTGAGTACATTGATGGAGCATTGACTTTATGCTAAACTCTCAATGTGCCACTTTTTGATGGACAAGATTCATTTCCAAGGTCATGTCATCTCAGAGACAAGTGTATCAGTAGTCCTAGAGAAGGTGAGAGCAATAGTTACATAGGAGCAGCCGAAGAACGTCTTCGAGGTATGAAGCTTCTTGGGGCCAGCTGGTTACTACAGGCAGTTTATACAGGACTTCTCAAGCCTAGTAGCACTGTTTAAGGGGTTAACTAAGAAGGGGGTGATGTTTTTTTGGTCAGATGCCTGTGACTCAGCCTTCCAGGGGCTGAAGGGGAGATTGAATTCAGCACTTATCCTAGTTTTTCCGTAGCTGGGCTAGAGCTATACAATTTTCTATGATCCATCTAGCATCATACTTAGAGGATTTCTTATGCAGGAGGATGGAGTGGTTTCATATGGATCTTGGCAGTTGAGGCCAAATGAGAGGAATTATCCTACGCACGACCTGGAGTTTTTTGCGGTTGTTCATGCTTTATGTTGCTGGATACATTACCATCTAGGAGATCATTTTGTGGTATACACTGACCACAATAGTCTCAAGTACATCTTCACGTAGCGTGACTTGAATCTGAGATAGTAGAGGTTGGTTGAGTATCTCTAGTCCATCGATTTCGAGCTTGCCTACACACCTGGGAAAGGAAACGTAGTGGCTGATGCACTGAGTAGAAGAACTCAGATACAGGAAGTACAGGAGGCTAACATTGAGTGGCAACTAATGGATCTGTTCTCGGAGATGCATTTGGTGGTGCACGATCGGCAGGGGCAAACTTTCCTATCTTCTATGGCTGTTACCTCTTCACTTCTGGACCGAGATCGAATGAGGCAGCAGGCAGATTCAGAAGGGCTAGTCCTACGGGAATGAGTTTTAGGAGAGGACCCTCTCCCAAGGTGGACCATTGCTGAGGATGAGATCTTTCATTTTTGGGGACCCGTATGGGTGCTAGAAGATATACGCGACGAGCTGATGTGAGACTTCCATTCCATTGTTTAGGCAGTTCATCCTGGCGTCACCAAGATGTACCGTGATTTACACCACCAGTACTGGTGGCCAGGTATAAAGAGAGATGTGGCTGGTTTTGTCAGGAGATGTTCCACCTGTCAGTAGGTGAAGGTGGAGCACAAGCGACCAACAGAGCTTTTACAACAGCTACACATTCTAGAGTCGAAGTGGAACGACTTCACAATGGACTTCGAGACTGGTATTCCAAGATCGTCGAGAGGATGCGATGCGGTGTGGGTCATCGTCGACAGGCTTACAAAGGTTCCTCAATTCTTTCAAATCAAGGATACTTTCAGTGTCGATGATCTGGGATGACTTTACATCCATGAGATTGTTTGTATGCATGGGGTTCCAAAATCCATTGTTTCAGAAAGTTATGCACACTTTACCTCTCGGTTCTAGTAGGGACTTTAGAAGTCCTTGGGTACATAGGTACTTTTGAGTACAACATACCATCCCTAAACTGATGGCCAGTCCAAGCGCATGATCCAGGTGCATGGGGATATGCTCCGAGCTTGGATCCTAGGCTTTGGCGGTTCTTGGGAGAAGCATATACCTCTGGTGGAGTTTGCCTACAACAACAGTTTTCAAGCAACCATCTAGATGGTGCCATATGAGGCCATGTACGGTAGGCCATGCTGATCACCTTTATGCTGGCTGGAGGTAGGATAGGCAGCTTTTCTGGGACCTCCTCTTGTTCATGAGACTTCAAAGAAGATAGAGCTGATTCAGAAGAGGATGGATACAGCGCAGTTTTGACAAAAGTCTTATGCTGAACATCAGAGACGACCTCTGGAGTTCGACGTCGGTGATCATGTTTTTGTGAGTGTCACACCAAGGTTGGGACAAAAGAGGATTCAGAGACAGTGTATGCTTTCACCGCAGTACGTCGGGCCATTTGAGGTCATGGAGGGAGTTGGTCCGGTTGCCTATCGGTTGCAGCTACCTCAAAGGTCTCGGTCCATGCACGACATCTTCCACGTCTCTCAACTATGACATTACTTTTCAGACCAGTCTCATGTATTTCAGCCCGAGGAAGTCGAGCTTGAAGTGGATGCATCGTTCTAGGAGCATCCTATCTGTATTGTTGATCAAAGTACAAAGGATATTCGCGGGTGGTTTATTCCTCTGGTGCGGGTGCTATGGCAGCATGGGAAAGTTCAAGATGAGACCTGGGAGAGGGAGGCTAATGTACAATTGTAGTGGCTGGAGCTGTTCGAGGTTTCATCTTCTCTACCTAGTTAGGGAAATTCGGGGACGAATTTCTTTAAGGGGGGAAGTTTTTAAGAACTTGGATCTTCTTTTCAGTTACGCTTTTCCTTTTTCTGGAGTTTTTGAGAAAAACGAAGTTTCGGGATATTTTTGAAGTACACGTCGTGTACTTTTTGAGTACACGCCGTGTACTCTTTTCTTGACGAAGCCATGTGTTGGTCGTGTATGGGCCACACACACGGTGTGTAAGGGTGACGCGGAGGCTGATTTTGGCGGAGTACGGAAAAGACCTAGTACACACCGTGTAATATAAAAGTACACGCATTGTACTTTCTTTTTTTTTTCATTAAATGGGCTAGGGTCGTGCCTGATGCATAAAAGCATCTTCTTCTCCAGGTTTCATTCATTCGAGAGCAACCATACGAATGAATCTTCTCTGAGCCTCCATTCCTCTATCAGACCTCTGTTCTAGCCCCTGTTGATTGTGTTGGAAGCGCAGTGGTGAGTTCCCTGTTCTTCTTTAGCCTTGTTTCATGATTCCTCCTTGTTTTCATGTTATCATAGGTTGAACTTTTGTGTGTTTTCTCAGATCAATGTTGTTCTAAGGGGAATCTATCATTGTGGTTCACATGTATCGATATACTAGGATCAAGGTAGGTTGTTTGTTTCCCTACGTTGAATGTCTTTGATTTTTTGGTGCAAAAATGTGCCAGGTACCCATGTATAGGGTATCTCATGTTAGGGTTTGATCTTGTATCATTATCTGCCTTAGATTTCATGTATTCTTGGGGTTATTATATGGTTAATAATTTCATGTTAGCATGTTGACGATCAAACCATGGGTGTTTCCCCTTGTTCTGGCTGTTGATTGCCGTTTGGTATGGTTTTCCTACGAGGAAACCCTATTGAATAATTCTAGTATTGCATTTGACTTGATTGCATGTATTAACAGCTGTTTATTTGCTTATGGATGCATTGTATCTATTAGACAAGTAGTTTCTGAAATTACTTAGGCTGCTAACAGTCGATTATACACGACTAAACTGCTCAGGGATGAGTGAACCAGGTGTGGTAGACTAAAGGGGGAATTGACGATTAGAGCTTCCCGGGAGAGTATGTTATAATTAGTATCGATCGAAGGACCTATGTGAATGGGACTTTGTGCTTCTTCAGAGTGTCCTTAGTTATGTAGCGAGACTATAAGGGGAATTAGATGTAACTGCTTCCTCAAAGAGTCTATATCTTTTGTTGCAAGATGAGAGGGGAATTGATGGAGAGAGCTTCCCAGTGTGTTTGTGCCTTTGTATGTCTAATTGACTAGAGGGGTTTGCTAGTAGGATCCACCTAGAGAGTCAGTACTTTATTTGTTGGTTGGTTGTGGCGAGTCCACCAATCCAAAGAACATTCTTGCGTTTGTATTACTTGCTGTTTAGGTAGACTGCCGAGTTACCTGTTGTGATTACAAGCTTGCCTTGGGAGTATAGAGCTGTTGCTAGGTTCATTGGTTGATAGCTAGATGATTTTACTTAACTAATAAATAACTGTTAATGGAGTTTGGTAGGATTTCTAACTTTAGTGTACATCTGCTTCTCTGTGGCATTTATTTCCTTTACTTTTTCTATATTACTCACTGATAGTAGGGCACAAATCTCATAGTGATTGCCTAATAGAATTAGTCTCACACCCTGTTTGGGTCTTGCTTTTCAGCCCAAACAGGTTATATGGTTGCAGGTGTGGATAGGGATTGTGGCCCTTCTACTTCGGGTACATGATTCTAGGTTGGAGCTGGAAAGCCTAGGACCGAGCTTAAGCTTGCGATGCTGCTGGAGTTTTTATTTACATTCGTAATTTTTTTTCAGTTGTATTTGAGCAAGTTGTTGTGTTGCTGCTTTCCTTAGATACTTGTACCTGCTGCATCATTATCATTATCATTATGTGATCATTACTTCAGTAGTTTAGTTCAGTGTCTGTATGCTGTTTACTGCTTGTGCTATTGACGGTTGTTTTTCATTCCACGTATACCTTACCAAATGAGGGAATAGTTTCCCCAATAACTTACCAAGGCCCTCACTACTAGTTGGCAGCTTCTGGCATTTTGGGAAATGCGCTTGAGGTCTTGTGGCGAACCGGGTACATGGCACTAGTGGCGGGGCTCCAGATTCGGGTTGTTACAAAATAACCTACTACAACATCGAAAAGATGATTCCTTAGAGTTTGAATACCTCTAGAAAGAGATGAACTAGACTCCTCATGGTCTTCTATTGGTTCAGGCTCAACAGGTTCAGAGACTGGAAGATTTCCAGAACTGGTTACATTTACAGGAGGTTCACTATCATTATCATTAAGATCCAGAATTGACATATCTTCCTCAATATAATAAAGAGAGGTTTTGGGATCATGTGGACGAGTCTCATCAAACTTGACATGAACTGCCTCTTCCACACATTTGGTTTTCTTATTGAATAGTATATATTCTCTACTCGAGATTGGGTAACCTAGGAAAATTCCATTATCATTTTTGGAAGAAAATTTTCCAAGATTGTCTTTAGTGTTAAGGATAAAGACTTTTCATCCAAAAACACTGAAGTAATTAACCTTAGGCTTATATTGTTCCAAATCTCATAAGGGGTATTCTTAATAATAGGTCTAATCAAGACTCTATTAATAATATAACAAGCTGTATTAATAGATTCAACCAAAATGTAAATTGGAAAATCATATTCATTGAGCATTATCATAGAAATACCTTGAAGAGTCATATTTCTTCTTTACACGACTCCATTATGTTGAGGTGTTCTAGGGGAATAAAAGTTGTGACTATAACCATTGAGTGAGAAATAAGATTCAAACTCTTGATTTTCAAATTCACAGCCATGATCACTTCTCATGGTCTAGATTCTATGTCCACTAAGATTTTCTACCGACATGGAATATTTTATAAAATAAGAACAAGATTCAATTTTGTGAGCAAGAATGTATACCCAAAGTGTACCTAGACAAATCATTTATAAGAACATAAAAATAGTGCATCCTATTTAAACTTGAATATATTGATGGTACAAACAAATTCATGTGAATCAACTCAAGCGGTTGAGAAGTAGAAAATTTTTCTTTGGTTTGAAAGATGATTTGTGTTGTCTTCCATTTTGACAAGGATTACACACTTTGTATAGATGGAATTACAATTTAGGGAAGTCTCTAACTAAACATTTCTTAGTCTTTTTGCTAAGTGAGAGAATATTGCAGTGTCCTAGTCTTCTATGCCACAACCTGGATTCCTTATGAAACACATTTAAACAAGAAACACTTTTCTTAGCTAAAGAATCCATATCAAAAGCATATAAATTCTCATTTCTGAGAGAAGTAAATATTAAATCATTTTTAGAATTAACAAAATTTTAATGTGTAATTTTCAAATTTAACATTAAAACCATCATCAAACAACTAAGAAATACTTAGAAGATTTTATTTTAACCCATAAACAAAAAGAACTTTTATAATTAATACAGTACTAAGGTTAGCAATCTAGCCTCGGCCGATGATTTTCCAATTAGCATTATCACCAAAAGTAACATGTCCACCATCAAATTTAATCAGGATCTTGAAGCATGATTAGTTTATTTTTATATGTCTTGATCATCTACTATCCAAGTACCACAGATCTTTACAAGAACTCTTTAGAAAATCTTCCTGTAAAATAGATTATTCATGGGGTAACTTTCATACCAATATTTTCTTGGGTGCAGAGAGGTTATCAAGTAAAAATTTTGGAACCCATACTTGTCTCACAGATTTCCTAAAATAATCAAAAATACATTGAGACATAAACACTCTGTTTGGTCCTTTAGATAATTATTTTTCGAGAAATGGTCTGGAACATGAACTAGCTATGAATTGTCCATATTTTGGAACAAAATTAGTTTTAATAAACCTTCTCTTTCATGGTTAATATCCTATACCATTTTTATATTTGGGGGAAATCTATTTTCTTAATAAATTATTCTAGGTATCTCTACCAGTACTAAACTTCTCAGGATATCTCTTTAATTTTTCATAGGATAATTTGAGTTCCGTATTTTATTTTAACAGCTGAGCACATTTTTCATCCTCAATATCCAAATCAGATTTATAATTTTTATTTAGATATTGTTGTATTTTAAAAAGTTTATATTTATCCTGGAGTTCATTAAAGGTATCCTCAATCATTCCACAGTAATCAAATAGTTCATACTTAGTCATATTTCTATCATTGATTGATTCAGCTTAATTCCAAGAATAATCATCATTAGACATAGGGGAATTGGGTGTTACCTCAGATGTTTATGCCAGGAAATATAAGCTGGCATGATTGTTCCGTTCACTATTAGAAGCATCAAATCCACATTAGTTGTCTTCTAAAGAACTCCAGGTAGCTTTCATTTCCTTTTTATAACCTTTTCCCTTATCATTATATTTTTTTCCAAAATTTCAGCTTGGGGTAGTCTGCCTTCAGATAGCCTTTTCATTTTAACTCATAACAGATTATATCATTTGAGTTGTCCTTCCTTTTTATTTCTTTCTTATATTTTCCTTTAATATCATAGTTTCCCCTATAGTTTGACTTCCTAAAGAAACTATTCTTTTGATAGAATTTTTTTTAATCTTCATGCAAGATGAGCAATATCCTCATCATTGTTTGAGTCTTCAATTGTGGAAGTATCTATAGGAGCTTGAAAGTTTTCTGTATCCCTTTTCTTTGAGGTAGTTGTCATAAATGCTACAGATTTCATACATGGTTATTTATCTACTACTTGATTCACCTTTAGTTCTTATTCATTCATCATTATATTTCCAATTATTTCCTTCACTAGATGTTTTCCTCTATCACAAGATTTTCAGATAGAAACAGAAGTCCCTCTCCATCAGTTATGTAGGCATCTATGTATTCTCATAATGTGGTCCTTACTGTCCACTCATTTGCCAAGAAGAATCATAGTATTCACTATGTCATTAAACCTGAGATACATGTCCGAAATGAGTTCATCAGGCTTCATTTTAAAGTTATCATTTGAAATAGTGTATGTATTTAATATCATTTCATTAACATTTGTTGTTCCCTCATGATAAATATCTAAAGTATCCAAAATTTCAAATGAAGTTTAACAAGAAGATATTCTACTAAATTTTTCATCACCTAGAGAATAGTATAAATCATTCATTGATTTATAGTTATTGTTATACATGGAATTGGTCAACTAAGACCATGTGTCTCTAGCTGTAGCAGGTAGTGTATGTTGTTCAACAATTATTTCCCATATTTCAGGTCCCATGCTCTCTAGACACAGTTTCATTTTTAATTTCCACTAAGCATAGTTATTACCATTAAATATTGGTAGACTGTTAGTAGTATCACCCTTAACTCAATTTAAAATAATTACTCAGAATTATAAAGAAATTAAAATTTAGATATGATAGAAATTTTAAGATCATTATGTTACAACTAAAATCACAGTTGAAACGAATTTTCACACTGTATAAAAAAAATCCATTGATACCAAATATTGTTCGGAGTGGATACTCAAGAGAGGAGTGAATTGAGTTCAAATTAATATTTCTATTAAAAACATTATGGTTAAGAAAACCCCCAATTTTAAAGACAGTCCAATTAATTAATGCATTAGAAATGTAATTGTTCAATTGGTCAATAGGATTATCAAAGGGTGATTAATCCTCAGATGAATCAGTGTAGAACACCAATTCCTCTTTTGAAACTAGATTACAGAATTTAAAAAATACACACACTATACAAACATAACTATCAATGTGTATGAAAAAATAGTTTTATGCTTTAGAAAATATAAGCAGTAGATAAAATCAAAATAGAGTATATAATGATTTTCACAACAATATGAACAAGACGTTCATTATCAAGATGTGACCTAATCCTCTAAACTTAGTGATCACCTTCCACCAAGAATTTTATATTAAAACATGTTAGATAGCCTGTATCGAGATTTACAAAAGTTTTCACAAACTGTAAATGGAACACACCCTCTACCTCTATTCATTGTGGGAAAGACAAACAAATAGACCACACATTGTCTCTTCCATAGTTATACGTGGGAAACACTGTTAATTTGATATTTGATGTGAGGATAGTAAATATCCTCTAGGTCAAGCATATGAGACAGTGTGAGATATAAAAAAACACACACACTTCTAAAATATGGAAAAGAAATAAACAAAATAGAGAAGTTATGATGAGAAAGAGTTTAGAAGGATCTACGTATTTTCAGTTCAACTCTTGACTCCTTGGAATGAGAAATGTTGAAGATCAAGTAAATCTCATGAATTTGTTTCCACAACAAAGAGCTGCAACCCCAGGTTCTAGGTTTCAGTGTTTTTCTTCTAATGTTGATCAAGAGTGGATGAAGCACAGAAGGTAGTAATGAGTTTATCCCAGAATGATCTACGTGATGCTTGTGGGTTTAGTATCTTAGTTCTGGATGGTTTGTATTTTTGATCTGGAAAGTTATCTCTATCACACTTTTGATGCAACCCTTTCTTCGTGTCTGCTTATATATTGCACTTCTCATTTTTATCATCGATTTTATTCATATTTAGTGGTCTTCCATTTTTATATTTGAGGTCTGAAAATGGGAAAGAGTAGATCTTGTGCATGCTTTCTTGTACCTCATACTGTGCACAATATTGTCTCCTCAAACATTTATAATCAACATTAATTAATGTCAAATCATTTATTTTATCAAATATAACCTTTAGAAATGTATTGAGAAATTGAAGAAGTATGGACGAATAAGAATTAGTAGACTGGTAATGATAGCCTTCATATTGGTAGGCTTTAATAGTAGGTGAACTTCCCCAATATCCATTGTAACCTTTAACAGTATGCCCACACCAGTAACCATGTAATGGTGACCTTGTCACCGTAAAGCTGTAACGGTGACCATGTTACAGTAAACATGTAACGGTGACCTTGTCGCGGTAACCTTGTAGAGGTGACCATATAACATGAACCTTTTATCGTTGAACATGTAGCTGTAAACTTATAAAGGTATCCTTTTAGAAGTATCCTTGTTGCGGTTACCTTGTAATAGTATACTTGTAACTGTAAGCTTGAAATAGTGACCTTCTCGCTGTAACCTTGTAACGGTAAGCTTGTAACTGTAACCTTGTAACAGTGACCTTTTATCTATATCCATGTAATGGTAATCATGTAACTTTAACCTTGTAGCAGTGACCTCTGTACTTTTATAATTTCTGTACTGTAAGCTTAACCAATCAAGCAGTGAGATTGAATGTGTATGAATATTACTCTATAAGAAGAGGAAACGTTAATGAAACATAATTAGCAAATAATGAATACATGGTTCTCACTTAAATGAATACAATATTTGGGATTATCGAAATATAACTTGGAATTATCAAAACATGATTTGGGATTATCAAAACAGTTGAGTCCAACAGAATTGATTAATGATTTTTCTTATATTTTTTCACTTACATGTATTTTTTATTTTTTGATGTCTGAGTCCATTCGAGTCTATTAATTAATTTTGAAATGAGATGTCTAAACATCATAATATGACGATAACCGTAATGGTAATGACTGTGAATAGCCATGTTCACATCTATATTCATGAGAATTTTTGTTATAAGATATTAATTCATTATTATTCATGGGCATGAATGTGAATACATATGTTCTAAATATTTTGATTTACTATACCTATAATTCCATGTATTTATATTATGATTCATGAAATATTATTTAGAATTAGAAACCCTTATCCATCATGCATCTTTATAGGAAATAATTTTGGAATTTATGATCAAATATTTTGGTTATATGAATATTTTACATTGATAAAATACATGTGATTCTATTAAAAAACAATGTGATCAATTTATATTGACTTAGATATCTCCAATATTCAACATTATTGTTCCTCTAAAATCACCATTTCTAATGTTTCTATCATCTTTAGGGTATAAATACTAACACAATAGAATATTGTACTAGAATGGTATCATATGTGGACACTTTTATGGGAGATGTTAATGTATTCTTATTAAATAAGAAGATATGGGTATATTAGGAAAAAATTTCATTCATATAGGATGATATAAATTTTTTACATTATGGGTTTCCCTTATTATCTATAAGGTCTTGTGAATGTGAGTAATTTAATATTGGTTTTGGATTATGTAATTAAGGATGGTTAAAATGGGTTCACATAAATATGTGTCAAAGCCTCTATATAAGGATTATGTATTAGAATGAGATATGTGTATCCATGTAAAGTGTTTTCTCAGATGGTATATGAGTCGGGTTTAGATAACTTTAGAGGTTATGGGAATATAATATAAGGATATCTTATGAGTTAATTATACTTTCATAGTTTTATAAGTATAATGATGATCAAAAGTGTAATGTAAGTAATTATCATTTGAGGTTTGATTCTAAGATATTTTAAAGAGAAAATTATTATTTATGAGATTTTTATTGTGTTTTGATATATTATCCATATATAAGTTACATTTATGATAACATATAATTTAGTGTGAAGTTATTCAAAAAACAATATATTGGTAAGAATAATTGAATGAAAAACACAACTACTGAAGTTAATAAAATATTCAATGATGAGGTAGTTATAGTTAATGGGAAAATAGGGGTTATCATATTATGATAAAATATTGGAATGAAACATTATTTATTCTCTAAGTGATTATGTTATTTTTGAATAAGATTACTATTTTAAAAAAATTAGGTGATTAATAAGGAGGGAAAATTAATGCTAAAAATGAATTTCTTTGAAGAATAATGAATGGTTAAAATTTTAGAAGAATATATGGTTCTATGGTGACTTATTGTTATAACACCCAAATATTTTGGAATATATCTCCCTATAAATAATTTTATTTCATTGATTTGTTTCATTAAATGTCACACTGAGTTTAAACGAATAATGACAAAAAATTAAATTATTTTTATCGGAAAGTTATCTCTATGTTATATGATTGGTGGGTATTAGTGGGACTAAATAAATTATGATGCCTACATGGTTACATATGTATAAAATAATTTCGGAGGATATAAATTAATTATAATAAAAAATAAAAAATTAAAATTAAATAATTTCCTTTGTAAATAATTTCCATTGTAAATAATTGTTTTTATGAGTAAAATATATATATATAATAATAAATTTAATTAATCACTATTGGTGAATGATTTCTATTGAATTTATATATTATATAATCAATAAAATATTTTAACATTCGTCAATTATTTGTTGGGTATGATATGAGAATAAATATATTTTTAAGATAAAAATAAATATTTATCTAAAACATACTTCCAGTAAGTTTTGGGAAATTATTTTAAAAAATGTTTCTGCCATATATAGGTATTTAATTTAATAAAATTGATTCCATATATAGAATCAAATGTTTTTTATTTTTCTAATAGATACCTTCTATTTTTTTCTTTTATGGATAGTAATCGTGAAAATACTTCTCACCTTATTAAAGGGTTAATCGAGCTAATCAAGATTAAAAAAACAATATAAAGTCATTGTATTCCTTATTAATCATTATGTTATTTATTTGATTTTACTATTATCACCTTTTTATTGAAATTTAGTTGTCTAATACAAACTTTTCCATCAAAATGACTTATATAATATATAAATCAATTAATCATACAAAATGTCACACTTTTAGTTTTAATGAACTATTATTTTTCCACATAAGGACACTAACAAGTGGTGAATGAATATAAATATATATTCTGAGAAAAAAATAATAATTTTCCATGATGTTAATATATTTTAAAAGATTATATAACTATATAATTACACTCAATTCTTTTACAAAGTAGAAACTGTATTTATTCAATTAATAGAAAAATAAAATAAATAATATTGAAAATATGAAATGTGATATAATATGAGTTATTTATAATGTTCCTTAAATATTATTGATTAATATTAAATACTTGTGATGTTTAAATGGGTTTTATTATAATTTTTCATTCTTTATTTTTCATTGAAGTCAAATTAATTGAATAGTTTCAAAATTAAAATTAATGATATTTTATCAAAATAATAAATTATTATATTATAAAAAAGACAAAAAATTATTTAAAGAGGAAAACTAGGATATGTTACTGTCTAATTTTTTTTACTTTTCCATTTATGATACAATTATCAAGTTATATTTGGAATTATAACCCTTTTGGAGTAAAAACATTGTTAACATGATTGAGGTTAAAGATGGTTTCCTAAGGTGTTAACATAATGATTAGGTTTGAAACCTACTTAAAACTATTCAAATTCTATTGGATGGTGGTATTAAGAACGAATATTGTTATATCTTTATGTATGTAGAAATTTTTATCTATTTTTAAAGAGATTTAATTTATTATAAGTTAATAAATTATGAAATTTGACAAGTGCCCCACACCTAAATTATAAAGGTACACCTGCTCCAATCACTTATTAACACTAGATTATGCCTTATAGATCAACAAAAAATGGAAATATTATATTCTAGACTCCAATATACACATTCTAGAGGTAATAGTCTTCCCAAATTACCAACCATAGGGACCGTAACAAGAGACATAAAGGAGTTGATTCAAAGAATTGATAATCACTTTAGCAATTCACATTATTTTTAATTTTTATTTTACATCAACTAAATTAGTTAATTTTTTTATAAAATAAAAAATTACAAATCACAAATATTATAAAATATTTTTAGTATTATGATATTATATTTACCCAGCTTATTTCCCATCAAAAGTGATATAAAAGTAGTGATCACGCGTACATTTGACTTATAGTATCAACAAATTCATACAATTTATTTTCCACAACCATACATAATGGAAGGTTATTTTGTTGGGTTTAATATTTATATATTATAAATATAAAATAGTTATAATTACTGATATATAATATCACATATAACATATTACCTTCCTATCCATTCGAAAATGATAATGTCGCTAAAGTGTATGTGTGGACTACCACCTCCATGAAGCGATGTGATTTGATTTTTAGTTGTATTTTACATGAATGGTAATAAGGATTGATTTGATGAATATATATGTGATATTTTATAATTAATCATTAATGGTGATTTATTTATTACCTTTATTTCATTCTATCAATGAAAAAATGGAAACGACATTCATGATTACGTAAGAACTACCATCTCCAAGAATGGTGTAATTCATTTTTAAATATGTATCTATTATATGTTATTATAAATAAATAAATAATTAATTTATATGATATTAATATCATGGTTAATATTATAGAGTTGATGGAAGCACACTAAATGTAAAATGGCTGAAACTAAAAAAACATAGAAGAAAATGAAGTTGTTATTACTCAAAAAAAAGATTTGTAACTATGAATGGATAACAAAAAGGTGGAAAAATGTTATATGTAAATAATAAATTGTGTTATTTATATGAAATTTTCTCTATAATATATTAATAATAATAACATAATTATTTTATATTAGGTTCATACACATACAAAATAATTCAATCCTACGACAAGGTTTTATTTCACAATCTCATATCTAATCGTGAATGCTTATGTTTACATTTCCACTGAGAGATTTATTATAATTTTATATCACAATCCAAATCAATTTTAATGTCCTTTCTCTGGTTTCACTATGTTTATTCCCTAACATGGTTCACCATATGACCTTATTCATTCCTTAGTATACACTAAAGGTTTGTAACTCGCAACGAGGGCATGGTGAAATGCATGGGGAGAATATACTGTATTTACCAAAGAAACAAATAGTGAAATCATAATATATATCAAAAATAATATGTTAAACTATCCAAAATAATCATTATTTCATGTACTCGTGGTATAATGTTTGAGACTAAAACCTAAATAAGATGCAAAGAAATATGAAATGGGTCCCAATCACATGTTAGGTACCCTCATCCATACTCTATCACAAATAAAACATCTGTCATTGGTCCCTTTAACCTATCTATTCCTACAAACATTACGTCTACTATGGTACCCAATAACAGCCTAAAAAGGGTGTCTGTACAACTCAGTAGGTCACACTAAATGGATTAAACAACAATATCTAGTCCAGAATAGTGTAAGGAGAAGTAAAAATAACATTTTAAAATTAACAGGTACACCATGTCTAATTATTTAACAATATACAAATTGACCACATTTTTTCTCCGCTCCATGTGATACTTGAACCCATCAAACATGATTCAACCATGCTAGTATTATAAACCATATACCACAAAAGAAACATGATAAAAAACTAAGGGAATCAATCCAATTATTCATACCAAGATTTAGAACACCATGTATGACCTTCTGAATGATGATATGGGACACCATGTCCACACCATTCGAGTTTAGATCATTAGTCAATCATCTAAACAACTCATGCATTAGGTTCCTTGAGTATCTATGTATCCCAACCAAGGATGTGAATACTCAATCCAATTTTCAAACATAACATCAATAACATTTCAAATGGTTAATATTAGAGACTTCTTATCAAACCATAATAATAAGGGGACACCTATTATGTTTTATCAACATTACCATGGCACATTTCATTCAATATGCTATCAAAAGTCAAAATCATGTGATTTTTACACATTATTCATGTCCACAACCCTTAAGTATAACCCAAAACCACTATAAAAATAGGAATATTCCCTTTATAACCATTTATCATCATTACCCCTAACAATATATTTTCCCAACTAATGTTTTTGAGCTATTCCAATATACTCTTAATACCAATCCGACATTCGATGTATAAAAAAATGGTTGAACATAATAAACCCTATATATTTTCATTTCAAAACTCAATTACCATTTTTAATGGATTATCACACACCAAGGTGGACATATGTCTAGTCTAATATTCATCAATGGACTGAATGGGGTCCATGTAGTGTCCAACACCACATTTCATGACCCAACATATCTTTTATATCAAAAAATATAATACAGATCATAAAAACACTAAAACCAAAACACACCCATAAACAATAAAACATCAAGACATTCAGAATCACATATTATACCCCCACATAATTATCATAGACAACCCATCATTTAAACATGACCGTTGTTTGAGCACAAAAACCCTCAACATACAATCTAGGAATCTTTTGTAAACAAGGGTTTATGGATTCAGATAGATATAAAACATTCAACCATGTTTTTTTATTGAAAATATGAGGAGGAGTAGTCATAAACTCACATAAAGCATCAATTTTAATCCAACATAATTTAAATTAACAATGATCAATAGAGGATCACCCTTAAAGGATGAGTGAGGACATGGATTATAATCCTTCATATAATAGGTGGACATGAGTGGAAAATCGAGCAAGGACCCTTAAATACCAAGGGGATGGAATGGTAATATCCCTATATATAAGAGGTGAATGTTTTGACACATGGTTGTCTAAAATGGGAACCAATAGTACCACACCATCTATCCATGATGGGGAGAGGAAACATAGCTTGTTCAAGCAGCCCGCATGGTTTGAATAACCGGTTGGTGGCCATGAAATCACCTCTATCCATGAGGAGACCATGTTTCAAGATTTTTATGCTCCCTTTAATGGTTTTCTGACCATGAACCCTCCATTGTGATGTCTAATTATTATGCTTCATGATTAGTACTAAGCATCTCCCAACTGTGAACCCTACACTGGATGGACACTATTTCCTTGTTTTGTGTCCCGAACATCCCAAACACCCATCAATCCTACCATACTCTTAAGAACATTCCATTGAAGATTTTTTTTCAAAGGTAATTATAAACATTAAATGAAGAAAACTTCACCAAACATTGAAATATGATATCTATAATCTTATAAAAAGTTTATTTATTTAAATTACAAGTTTTCTTTTTTGATTTTCAACACTTTATGTAATCGAGATATAAAAATAATGTTTTAAGGGAAATGAACAGTTTTTTTTATACTCCATCAGGAATATTTTTTCATATAAATTCATTTTATCATTAATTTTTTTTAATGATTTTTTTTAATATTTTCCAAATGTTTTTTATGTACACTTTTACTTATGATTTACATTTTATTAAATGATTTACAAAAAATATTATAATTATTTTCCTAATGATTTAAATTTTTACCGTTTTACAAAAGTTATAAATGAATGGTTTTTAATAGGTATGTAATGAATAGAGTTTCCCTCTACTATGACCACTTATTCAGATTTCACATCTAGGATTTAAGTATCACTATGAGTGGGATGTGTTTAATCTATGATAACATTTTCTTTCATCATTCATTATTTTAAAAAAAATCACGGCCTATTAAAAAGATTTTATTTACTAAAAAAGAAGACACATAACAACATGAAATATAAGAATTTACATGTTTCACTACTCAACACGTGCATATAGACCATGGTATGGTTAAAAAAAATCTAATACCACAAAATACACTAAGAAAAAACTATAATGAGTACTCTATTCATATGCACTATTGTAACTCTATATTCAATAAAATAGTAGATATTCTTTATGTATAAAGAAATGATGTAATAATTTTGTTGAAAAAAACATGTTATGGGGCTTCTTGATTGACGTTGAAAAATATGATCATTCAAAACAATTCTCCACATTCAAATCCAAATGATGGTAAGAACATCTGGGACTTTGTTATGATACTCATTATGATTCCCTCTCCAATTTTGTTGTCTGATTTCTTAAGTCAAAAATATAACATTATCAGAATACTAGTTGAATGAAATTTAAACATACTGTTATTTTGTCAAAAATTCCAATCTAATTTCTCAATAAAATTATGGAAACTCTGATTACCATCTACTCTCTTTTACTTTTTTCTTTTCTCTAGAAAACCTCATAAAGAGAACAAAAATCAGAAACATCTTCTGGATTAAATTATAGTACTTTATTCGCCTATTTCATGAATATTGAAATTCATAGAATACAAAAAGTATTATTACAATTTTAAATATATTCCAATATTGTTTAATTTGGATTCTAGAAATGTTTTCCCAATTTAAAAAATTATCTAAATCTTTTAATCTTCATTAAATATCAGATAACTCATTGAATTCTTCAAAAATTTATTAAATCTATGAAACTCCTATATTTTCAAGTCTCTCATTGACATCGTTAACTCTTCAAACATTCTTACAATTCTGTATTTGATTCTAATTATAATTCTGATTTTTATTTTTTATTTCATCAATATCTTTTATGATTTTGGTCACTTGTATTTTCTTGACTAACTTGCAAACTATCCAGACCTGATGATATTTAATTACATTACTATGAACCACCTAAATAGATATATACTTATTCAAAGTTTTTCACTATGGTGGAATAATATATTCAACAACAGATTTTTCTTTACTTTTCTCTACAACAAATGTATGATTAAAAACAAATGTCATTTAATGATTATTATTCGAAACAACTCCCATTCCAATTTCTTTATTATGATGGAGATATTAAATTATTTCAATCTTATTCAGCCACTTATACATATTTTTTTGATATGATACCAAATATCTTTTACAACCCTAAGTGTTTCTATTTTATTATTATGATACCAATGAAATTTATTTTTTGAATATTTAAGTCCTTTTTCTTTTGGTCTGACTAGAAATCAACACCTTCATTCTATCTAATTATGAAAATGAAATCATTACCAATCTTTTTAAATATCTAAATACGAAGATCTTAAACTAGAATTATTTTGAATCAGTAAATTCCTTCTTCAAAAAATGTTTTCTTGTAAGAATCACATTCTTATTGACTTTTATTAAATTAAATATCATCATTAGCATCATATTAATTTTATTGAGACATATTAAAACTTCCCTTTCTATCCAAAACAACTTTCTTTTCTAGCATAGTTGAATACAATGGGATGTGTCTTTTCTCCCCATAATTTCATCAATCTATCATCACATGTTCTACAATATTGTTATGATTTATGAGAAATAAAAAACAGTAAAGCATTTTCAAATTTAAATTCATATCCATGCTTAACATGATTCTCTTCCTTATAACTATCTTCCTTTAATATTGTACTCTATGTGAGTAAGATAGACATTTTCTTCAAAAACACACTCCTAATCTAGTGGAATTTTTTTAATAATTTTAAGACTAATATCTTAAATATAATGGTATGTCTGATCATCCCATTATATAAAGTGATGTTATTTCTTTTCTACTTAAATACTATTGATAAAAAATGACAATACTAGAACACAATAATCATCCTTAGCAATTTGGTCCTAACAATCCCACCATTTGGATATCTTTCGTTAACCAAGGATCCTAAATCAATGAACATTGTAACCAAAAGAAATTGATTATTAATCCACAATTCTATGCCAATGTGATCTAATTCATTGTATGAATCAAGAATCATTGTAAAAACCCATGCATTTTAAAATTAGTGACTCATGAAAACCCTCTATGGCTTTCTTCCTTAACTTTTGTCCCCATATTTATTCCTCATAAATTCTCCATCATATTTATTCTTCAGTTTTATTCCTCAGCTTTATTCATTCAATTTATTCCTCACCTTGAATCCACTACTTATACATCCCTATAAAATATATATGCATTTTTTCTATGAACACGATATAAAATAGATAGAATAGTTCAAACACTTACATGATGGATTCAAATCGTACCCACAATCACCCGTATATAAATTCTCCCATAAGGATAGGGTTATTAATCAATTCTCCCCCATGAATACACTATCCAAATATATGTTGATAGAGGAGAAAAAATAGATACCTCAACATTGATGAGAAAGAGGTTGCACGTACATGATTAAACTAAATATAGAAAAGGTTCTTTCGGTTAATGTTTTTTTAATATTTCAGAAATTTTTTATGATGTAGGAACACAATACAACTTAAATTAGTTCTTCTACACATGTTATTTAATGAAGTGATAATTTATATCCATATTATTTGAAATAGAATTTTGTACCATATTCCTTGTAAGGTTTATTGAACATTGATTTTAAAAACATAAGAGAAAGGGTACATTATATCAAAAATACAGACTTCCAAATGTGTTTTCATTGACATAAGTTGGGTAGTAACTTGAGTGGAAACAAAATTATCATCTTCAAAATTTCTAAGAATTCCTGAATTTTATTTCATAGTATTCAAACTAAGACATCATCTTCCTATAAGTAAAACTCTATAAGATATGGATCTCTTATTATCAACATTTACCACCCAATTAGCATCTTAATAACCAAACAAGTCAATATACTATAATCCATTGTTAATAATTTTGATATTTATTTTGACATTGATATATTTGTGTATTCTTTTTCCAGAAAGTTAATGTGGAACTTTTTGAGCACTTTGAAATCTTGCACATGAGATAACAAAATAAAAAATTTCAGGTCCTAAGGTAGTCTAATACAATAAACTTCCAATAAATTTCTAAATCTATTTTGAGTTCTCTTCCTTACCTTATCAATCTTAATCAGCATGGTACCCACTGAAATATGTGAGGAAAATAATTTTGAATTTTCCATTTAGAACATGTCAATAACATCTTTTACATTATTTTATTGAGAAAGAAAAATGATTTAATACATTTTAATATTTTTTAACCCTATAATGTATTTGATTTCTTCTAGAAAATAGATATCTAAGAAAAGTTTCATCTTAATATCAAATCATTCACAATAACACTCATCCTTTATAGAAAAGATAATTTCATCAGAATAAACAATTATAAGGAGGGAAATATATTAAAATTCCTTGATGAAATGATTTCTATCAACTATTACTTTAATAAAACTAATATTCCAAAGATAGTATCCAATTTAGAATACCATTATATAAAATCTTGTTATATCCCATACAATGAATTCTCCAGTTTACAAAAATAAATTCCATCCCTCCCAACAACAATTCCACATTTTGGTTTAATGTAATTATCATCATCAATATTACCACTCAAAAAAGTAGACTTCACATCTATTGAAATAAAATTTGTAACTTCATTGTGTAGTAATAGAAAGCGAGTATATAATTATATCAAACTTTTCACTAGAGAAAATGTGTCTAGAAAATCAACACCTTCAATTAGTGAGTAACCATTACATAATAATATTTATTTTTCCATATCAAATCACCTTCTTTATTGAGATTGTTTGAAAAAATCCATTGTGTACCAATAACATTTTTGTTATCCATATTTGTTATGAGTTCCCAAATATAATAGTTTTATATATGATCAATCTCTTTATTCATTAACTAAACCTATTTCAGATTTTCCAATGATTTATTAACATCATTGAACTCTAATTTAGAATAAAAAAATTATTTGTAATATTTTTTAGTGTTATACCTGTCTGAAACTTCTAATTTTGATCACCAATAATTTTCTGGGCCTCCACTATCTTTCTCATCATAGTATGAGTTATTTTAGTTTTTTCCTCATCACTTTAAATATCTATGTCTACTTCTTCTTATTTATTAGGGTTACCTCTATCACAATCATTATAATTATTGTTTATAAACCATTCCTTATACTACTCAACTTTCTTATTATCATAACTCTATTTTTATTACATAATACATTCAAAGACATTTAAATTTACTGAAACCAAAATTCATTATATCTCATTGTTGAAATAATTGTATAATATTTTATCTGGTTCATAACTAAGAAAAATTTGAACATCACCTATCATCTCAAATGTTCCATGTTTCCTAGCCTTTTCAATATGACTCATAGATTCCCAAAATCCCTTAAGTGTTCAAAACATGGTGTTTTCCAAAAAATAGGTCATATGGATTCATATCCATACATAGTGTATAAAAACCATGGTTTTGGATATACACAACTTTAGTCAAAGATTTTCTACAAATATAATGAGGAGGACCATGCTCAAGTAACATAGTTCTCCCCATTACCACCAAACAATTGTTCTTCCATTCAGAAACAACCTTTTTAAGAGTATATGGTGAACTAAACTAATTAAGAACTATGTTCTTCTCATGTTAACATTGAAAATCACTGTTATTGAATTCATCAGCATTATTAGTTATCATGTTCTTCACTAAACACTAACATTCTCTCTCATATTTCATCTTGGAACATTAAAACATTTTCAGAGTATTTGAATTATGTTTTATAGAAATAACATAGGCTATGATAGTAAAGTGATAAAATAAAGTGATAAAATAAAGTGATAAAGTACGTATCTATATTAGAATATTTTATTATCATTTCCATTAAATATTATAATGAATATGTTAAAGGGTTTTTTTGAGAAAATATCTACTCACTTATGCACTATGGTTTTAATTTCCCATTTTTGACTAATTGTGAAACACCAATATCTTATTCATGATATATCATGAATTTCATAGACACTATCTCTCTTTTATTTCTAACTCATGTTTCTTTGACATGTGTGTCCCATCATTTTAGGCTACAATAAATTTTCTTCAACCATATCAAAGTGACTACAATTTTGTATTTCACCAACTTAGAAGAGGTTCTCATTTCTCTGTTGGCCTCATGTAAATATCTTTCCATCATCCTAACGTTTAAAAAAGATGCATATTTTATAAATATAAATTTTTACCCTTATAAAAAGTTATTAAATAGTCATTTGGTTGTTTTTCATCAGATCAACATATAAATCATTCATGGATTTTATATTTGTTTTCCCAATGATGGATGATCCAAAAACTTTTATTCCCAGAGATTAATCAATGACCAATTTTACCTTCCTTTTTTTGAAGTCTTTCATATTAATAAGTATATTTATGTCTGTTGTTATATGATAATTACACCTACTATAAATAATATATGTTTTTATCATTTTACAGATCCCAATGTGTTTTCTGCAACATGATATTTTTTATTTTCCCTCTTAATTATTGATATATAGCATTTGAGAATTGTGAAGAAACCATGGTAGTTCCAGTAAAAAAAATTCAACCATTAGAAACATTTCATGTTATTTACATCTTTGAAAAATATTTTCCAATTATTGGAACCTATTATTAACTTTCACCCCAATTATCTCTTGTATTATTTAAACATCCTTCTCAATATCCTTCTTTTTAGAGTATTAACTACCCTCAACCCTTACCTTTTATTACATATAGAATATTAGAAATTTTTTTTAACCAAAAGATATTTTAAAATATGTATGAATCTATCGCAATATTAGTAGTATCCATAAAAATAGTATTTTCCTCTGAAATATTGAGATCTATTTGGATTGGGTTTATTTTTCTTAGCAACCTTCTAAATTGAAATTTTTTGACCACTAACAATTATGTTTTAAATATGAATATTTTTGTTGCTCTATTTTATTTTCACCCTTATCAAACTAGAAATTAGTAATTCCCTGAAAGAATCTTAATTATGAGAAATTTTTTTCAAACTCAATGTTTCCAGAAATTTTTGAATTTTCCACATTGTTAATCTTTGGAACATATATATATTCCCACTATTCTTCTTATTTGGCAGAATTCTCTAATACTTATATAATGTTATGGTAAAATATATTGATCATTCTCAGGTTCTTCTTTATAGTCATTCATATGGTTTTTGAATATTACATCCTTATATTCATCTTAAGAACATTTTTGTATTACTTGACCCAAAAATTCATCTATTTTTCTCCATCATTATTTATATATGTTCATTACTATTATTTTACTTCCCTAGATATATTTCTAAAAAATAAATCTCCTCCAACTTCTTGACATTCCCAACACAAAAATTGTAATTTTTTATGGGTAATTTTCATTCTTTAGTTTCCTAATTTCACTTTTAGAACTTCTAATATTCATCATATATTAATTCAATTCTTCTTTAATGTGAAATTATAATTGGGTTTATTCTTAATTAGAATACCAACATTCTAATTACTCATTTTCACTATTGCAATAATTTTATTATCTCCCAATTTTTCATAATAGTTTTTGGAATCAACTTCATTATCATCATATTCTTCATCTTTATACAAAAAGATTATTCTTTTAGATTTGAAGAAATTTTATCTTTCTTTCTAAAAAATTATTTATCCTTATCACTCTATTTATTTGATGACGATATTTACCTTTTTTCTTCTTCATAAATATCCTCTAATTCATTTATTCATGTGAAATTAGATAAAACCTTTCCATCATATCCAAATTTCATACACTTCAAGGGATTTTTCGTTTATATTTCCTTGTACGTATTCATACATTTTTAAAAAACATTGATAAAAATTCATCATGGTCTTTACATACCACATTTTCAGTATCAAATTCATCAACATCATCTTCATAAAGATCCATCTTACAAATTTAATTCATCAAAAATTTGAAATACATTTATCTATTATATTTTGTTTTTCCCTTCATAATTATTTACCTTATCATTTAATAATTAATAAGAGTACTATAAAGATCATCCTGAGAGAGGGTTTCATGTTCACTATTTTCTAATGAGGAAAAATTGTCATAAAACATGTCAATAATGATTATTAAGATTATTTCAATAGAAATAGAATCCACCAACATGTCACAATGAAATCTAATAGTACAGAATATGTCATTTACCAAAGTAAAGAAGTCACCGAAATATATTTATTCTCCCATCTTGAGATATTTATACTCTAATCCCCATATTTGTAATTTTTTCTTCGTTACTTTTTATTGCGTAAGAAAGTATTTTTCAACTTATCGTAGATAATATTTACTGTTGAAACACCTTTAACACATAAAAAATAACTTCCTAAAATGGTTGAGAGAAAAGAATTTTTAGTTATTCCATCATTCTAAAGATTATCTTTAACGATAGGTGTTAGAGGATCCTTGTCATAAATAAGAGGAAATCCATATATTGTATGTTCAATAACATAATAACCATAACATATAAGAAAAGTAAGAATTAAATATTTCTAGATATGATAATTCATTATATCTAATATTAGAATCCCCATAATGTTCACACAATTGAGATTCCTTATCATAACATCTCTTCAAAACAACAAAAAAGAGTATATAAAGGGACCCTTCACTCAATTTCCAATTGACATTACCCAACCATGATTAAGGTATCACTGAGTAGGGGAGGTGGTGAATTAGTGATATCATACTCTTTTATGTTTCTATTATTTTCAAACATTTACCTACTATTAATGATTTCTTTCTCTACAAAAAATAATTTCAAACACCCAACCACAAGAACTCAAGAATTTAAATAGTTTCCTAATTAACAAGAGTATATTGTCCTCAGAATAGTTCCTAAATAGTCAAATACCACAACATCCACAAGAAAACAATCCTTTTGTGTAGAATAATATGAGTAGGATAATCCCTTAAAATCATGTGACACTGTGTTCAATAAAATAGTGTATATTAACCATGTAGTATGAAATGATGTAATATAATTTTTTGGATCAAACAAGTTAAGGTGCATCATGATCAAATTTCACAAATACTATCTTTTAAAACAATTCTTCTATTTTATACCCATAAGCTAGTATGAACATCCTAGACATTGTTCTATTACTTATTTTGACTCCCCAATCTAATTTCTAAGATGGATTGTTCAATAAAGAAATATAACTTATTCAGAATACTGCTCGAAACAAATCAGAACATACATCTTATTTAATAGAAAATTTTGATTCCGATTTCTCAGTGTGATTTTATAACCTTTAATTAGGATCATCCCTATTCTCCTTTCATTGTTTCTTATAGAATATATCTTCCATAAAACAGAAACTATTAAATTATTCTTTCTTATATTTTGAAGCATATTTCTACTATTTGGAAAATAATGAAAGTACCTTAGTACACAAACTATTTTCTACCATTGATAGACATGGAAAAATGGATTATGTGGGATTATTAAAATGTTTGGCCACATCACCAAATTTATTAAATCTTGAATCATCCTTAAATCTTATATCTCTTCTTGACATCTTGAACTCCTTTATGAACCATTAAATATTTTTTATTTTTTGATATCCCTATAACTTATTCAATGCTTCATATATTCTAAAAAAGATCCATTTTGATTCTAATTATGATTCTTATTTCCAAATATGATTTCTTCATTATAATAAAAGATTTTTTTCACTCCAATGTTATTGATGTAGTTGAAAATTTTTAGAACTAATGATATTTCATGACGTTTCTCTAGAGTAGCTAAAAGACAATCAACCCATTCTAATTTTCTCATTACGATGGAAGCATACGTACAACAAAAATATCTTCATTATGTTTATCTAGACCAAATATATGATGTAAAACAGAAGTATTATCATTGCGATTATCGTATCTAAATATCACTCTTATTTGTTTATTAAGATAGAGATGTAGGATTCTTTCAAACATTATCAACCGCTTATACTTCTTCTTTTCATAATATAATACCAAAGATATTTTAGTACTCAAATTCTGTCTCTTTTTTAATTATGATATTTATCAACACCATTCTATGAATATTTAGGTATTTTATCATTTAGTTTGGCTGATAACCAGTAACATCAGTGTCCCTCATTATTTTCAAGAAAACCTTTATAAACTTCATAAAACTAATAATCGGATGACATGAGATAGGAAAGCTATTAATTCATCAAATTCTATCTCCCAAATAAAATCATGTAAGAATGAATTCCATTATGACTTTAAATACATTGAAGACCAGATTTATCATCTCTATCATATATTAGGTCGTATTAAAACATACATTTGTCCGTGTAATATCTATCCTCTCTACTAAGCATGAATATAATTGGATATATCTTTTCTCTTAAATTGTTTCATCAAGATATCTTCTCATGTATTGATATGTTCCAATGATTTATCAGGAAAAAAATTCCAAATCATCTTTATATTTCAATTTGGATCCATGATGGATCATAATATTTTCTTTATTATAATCATTCCTTCATTACAGAAACATGGTGAGTCTGATGAACCGTTTATCCCAAAAAACATCTTCCCATTCAGATTAAAATTATTAAGAATGAGGATTCTTAATTTTTAAATATGATGGACAGTCTGATCATCCTCATTTACAATGTGAGTTGAATTATTTTATTCTTAAACATTCTTAAAAAAACACAATCCAGGAATACATTAATCTTTCTTATATTGTTGATCATAACCCTCATTTCATTGATGCTTCTATCACAATTTTATAATGATAATTTTAATGGAAATATTTTCCTTAATATTTGAATTTTTTATTGATTTTAGTATGTATTTTCAAATTATAAATGTTCTTTTACACAAGAAATACTCTATTCATGTTTTGAAATCATTATCATTAACATGGGTATAATTTTTTGAATATTATGATTTAAAAATGTTATACTCTTATTGTATCATCCACCAAATATCACTGGATTGTTTATAATAATCTTGAATGGGGTATGAATTAATATTCCACTTGCTAGTTATTCTAATATAGATAATTATTTATTTTTAAGTTGTGTTGATGAAGTTATATTGTTTATTTATAAAATGAATGACTTCGACATATGATGAGATGGTTGCGGATCATAATTTTATATCCCCTTGATGAGTTTTCACCAGCTAAGAGACTAAATAGATTGGGTATTCATACAATGATTCATTGATTTCCATATATGATTTGGCATGATACCTTGAGGTTATTCATAGAGTTCAAGGCACAAGGCCACAATGGTTTGTTCAGATGTATGGAATTATCCATTCAATCATTATAAAATTGTTTTTTTCGAAACCATTTTATTTTTGAATAAATATGATATAAAAGGTTATGTTTTGTGCTAATCTTATTATTTTCATGTATTTAATTCATTATAATTTATTCATTCCATATTATTCATTCCTAAGTAGCTTATGGAGTATGAATTTCCATAATAAGAATATATGCCTACCACTTTCATAAGTTTCCTTTCCCCAAGATTCTGTGGGTTGTTTTATGATGGATATATAGGGATATTCTTTGAGAAATAATTAAGTTCCCATAGAAAAAAATAATATTTATTTTATGATTCTAAATATTATATGGGATTTAATTATGTATCCTATTTATGAATAATAATAAACTATTGATTACCTTAGGATTCTATTATAGTATTTATTACCAATTTATTAATGTAACCAATATCTCTATGCTAATATAATTCAAGTCTTTACCATTTATATCAATGATTTATCAGTAGAATCCTTGGGAAATAGAAGTATGAAAAAAAGAAATGAGAAAAAAACCCTATGGCTAACATTTTGGATAAGTCAATGTATAGGATAACATCAAAATTTTGTTAAAGTATACATTTTACAGATTCCGAAGAAATAAATTCTTTTTTGGAGATAATTGTAATTATCTCTTGAATTGTTATACATAAGGGTATGAACTCCAAAATGGAACATTGTGCTATAACTATATTTTAACATAGTGCAGGTAATTGGGACTAACTACACACCTAGATTGATAGCCCTAGGTGATATTATTAGGTAATTAACATTTTCATTATAATCCATTATGAATGTTTGAAATTTTTTTTATTATATGAAATGTTTCGAAAAAAGACTATGTTTATGATAATTAGATTAGATGTGAAATTTTTTTTAATTTATGTTATGTGTTTACTAGTTTTGGTATTATACATTATATTTTCAATATTTATTACATAATATAGTGTATGAAATTATTTAGAAATGCTTCCGGGGAGATAAAATGAGAACCATTTTAATACATATAATCCATGTATAATGTTCATCCTAGGAATGATAAATAATATCAATCTATAACTTTAGAATAAAACAGTATAAAAATTACCAGGAAGAAAATATAGATTATGGTTTCTAACATTTCCTAGATAGAGTAGCATACTGATCCACAATATGGTGTGACAATGTTACTCTAATTTATACGTTAGTAACCAATATCATTTAATGAGAAAAGGAATCCATTTGCAGATAAGAAATAGATCAGTTCCGTAGGACAAATATTTATTTGTTAAAACATAAGTAAAACAAGATATATGTAATGAAATTTTATCATCTCTCTACAGTTGCTGATCAATTATCCTAATTTATTCATAACACAATAGATGAGGAGGAAATATTGAGCATAGAATTTAAGGATTTTAATAAATTGTTCATACTAAAATATTTTCTTCATATACAACAAGTATATATAGAGAGATAATTCATGTGTCTAAGGAAAAAGGAAGAGGAAAATATTTATAGGTATGAAGTAAACATCAAATGGAAATCATTGTGTACTTCAGACTATGAATTTTGTCCAAAGAGTATGGATGACCATTTCATTTATGGGACTAAATATTTCCATTGAATGGTAAATTTCTACCATAAATTATCATTATATTTGGATATTGTATCATGTTGTATCATGAAAGATAAAAAATTCGCAAATCTTTTGGAATTTAAGGAGTGTAAAAGAAGAGTTTGATATAGAAAAAGAGAATAAGTTTATGTTGTGAATGAATAATTTTCCCATATGTGATACTTTTCAAAGTAAACTCCTTGATACATGCCTAAAATGAAAAGGAGTTTTCTTCAAATCCAATGAAAAATTACATCATTCTCATGAAAATATGGTTAATATAGAATCCATCAATGTATTGTGATTTATCTATAAGGATATGGGTAACTATTCCAACATATTCCCAAAATGTCATGATATGATACCCCAAATGAATCCAAAGGAACAAGTACAAGAATATGTAATTACATCAGCCAGTGTGGATGTTCTTAGATACATGGTTTAAGGTACCCTTATTATCCACTCCAAAATATAAAATGTTTTTTTATTCCGGTTCTAACCACTCGTTTATATTTTATGAGTATTCTAATCATATCATGTCACCACCTTAATGATTAGATATTGATTTGTCTATGAAAACTCTTATTATTAGGGTGACCACATATCATGTTTATGCATCCTCACTAATAGAATTATTTGGGTTTCTTATTCCTATTAATCTTATTATTCTTCTTAATGGTGATTTTGATGGGATTTTGGGCATGAATTTAATTTCATTATATAAATACCACCGTAATTAATGTGAATGAGAATCCAAATGTTATATTCAGAACCAATATGTGATTATCTATAAATGAGATGAAAAACATAAACATCCAATCGAATTTTAATCCATTGAATGTGTATTGATTCATACTCATAGGAGGTGTGTATCTCAAATCACTGGGTAGAAACTAAAAATACAAGATATTCCTATTGTGTGTCAATTTGGTGATGTCATGTAAGGCGATTTTTATTTAATCCCACTAAATTTTTATGTTGAGATTTCAATATTACTAACAAATTATGCAACACCTATTTCAAATACTGAACATATAATGGCCTACATTGAGTAGTAGGAATTGAAGAAGGAACTCAAAGTGAATCTAGATAAGGGATTCATTCATCCAAGATCATCAACATGGGGTTCCATAGTCCTATTTCCTAAAAAGAAATATGTATCAATGTGACTTCTCATTGAATACTGAGAAAACAAAAAATAACTATTAAGAAAAAGTATCATTTACCCTCCATTGATAAATGTTTTGATCATCTGTGTAAAGCTAACTAGATTTATATGATTCTGCTTCATTCTGAATTTCATAGATTGATTGAAAAGAAGGAGACTATATCCAAGAGATCATTTCAGATATGGAATATAATCTATGTGATTATTTGGAATCCATTTTTTATTAAAAAATCACATATATCTTTATACATTTCACTAATATAATCTTTAGATATTACAATTATCTTTTTATCGTAATCCTTTTTGAAGATTCTGAACGTTGGACTGGACCTACAACTATGAATGAGATATATTGTTTCCTCTTCTATTCTTGATATTATAAAAAACATATAGATAATTTCTCATTAATGTATAATCCTCTCCCCATGTTAACTCGTAAGGGAGCCAAATATCATTTGATTGGTGAATGTTAATAAAATATTAATGATCTATAGAGAAGTTTTGTTAGTGAAGTTGGGATTATATTACCCTATAGTGGGTAATGGTTTGTGATATATAGTGATTCATATTAGTTTGAATTGGGATGTGGTCTAATACAAAATGATATGGTGGTTCCTTATTACTTATGACAATTAATGGTACATGGGATATATTTCCAATGATAGAATTTGGAGTTATCTAGAGTAATTTTTTTCATTAACGATATAGATGAAATATATTTTTGGATGATGATGGGATATACATATCAATCGATAACTTATGATTTATATAATCACTCATATGCAGTTGAATATACTTTTAAAAATATTGATGAAGTTGATTAATGGTTATAAATACACAACACATTATCACAATGGGAAATAAATAAGGTGAAATATGATTCGAGCCAAATAGACCATGGCGACATATATACGATGTTAAAAATAAAATATTAAACATTTATATAATATTAGAGGGAGAATTTTTGAATCTTTTAGGAAGGAAAGATATATTATATTTCTCAAATTAGAGTTAAACATGTATCCATGTGAGGATTAAAGTGGCACAATATAAAGATATATTACTATTGAAGATGGTTATAAATGATTATTAGTCTATACATAATAATGAAGGAATCGAATGTTTCTCAGACTATGACTGTGTTCTATCCATAAAATATTTTAAGATGGAGATATTTGACGAGGATATTCATTTTTTATTGTATATTTTTCCTAGAAGATTAAATATTTATAGTGACCTAAAACACTATTTAATATGGGATGACAAAAAGAAATATATTACTAATTCTATATCGTGGTGCATAGTAGGTAAATACTTTATGACTTTGGGAAAAAATTATAAGGGTGAGATAAAACAATTACCTAGAGCAGAATAGAAATGGGAAAACAATACTAAGGATTTTGTCATTGGAATCCCAAAAACATCATAAATCGATATTACTATATGGGTTGTAATTGATCACACTAAAAATTCATAATAAATAATTTTTATTAAAGATGGTTTCAATATTTATCAAATATATTTAATATTAATTAAGGATGTTGAAGGGTTTCAAGACGTAACTCTCTCTATTATATCTGATCGGGATTTGAGTGTTAAATCAAAGTTCAAGAAATGTTTTTAATGAGATCTGGATATAGAGTTATGTTTCAATATGGTGTATCATCCTTAATAATTTTCCCAGTCTGAGAGAACCATTGAAACCCTATATGATTTTTTGAGATATTGTTCTATAGATTTCAATGGTGGTTGGGATGAAAAATTTACTCCTGTCGAGTTTTTTGGAAATGATATTTTTCACTTTGGTATTTAGATGGATCTTTAAAATATTTTATATTGGATGAAGTGTATAAAATTAACCTAATAGGATGAGGTAATAAAATTAAATCCATTATTACATTATATATATGAATAAATGGTAGAGAATGTAAAAACCTTTTAGAAACATATCATGGAAACTAAAATTTAATAGAAAATTTATGCCACCAATCACTACTGTGATCTAGAACATGTTGTTGGTTAGATGGGTTTTCATTAAATTTATCCATTAAATAGATTTATGAGATTCATAAATAAGGTAATGTTGATCCCTATGAATATTGTGCCTTTTGTGATTCTTAATTTAGTTACTATAGTATAATATCACTTAGTGATTCCTATGAACCCCTATCCAGTTCATGAAGTCTTCCATGAATCTATCCTAATGAATTAAATACTAGATCGATCACATGTACTAAACTAAGGGTTTATACCACCGTATAATAATTTTTAATATTTAAAAAAACCAATACAAATAATAGATTATGGAGATAATTTGTATCAGAATAATACTACTCACTAGGTGAATGATCACTAGAGGAATCCTGAATTTGATGATGCTACTTTGGAACCCAAGGATGTTAATTAATAGTGAAATCCAAATTTTTTGTATTAGTGTGATAAATTTTGAGGGAAAAAATATTATGTGGATTATAATGTAAAACCTCAATAATTAATAATATATTTCCCTTAGAAGAATTTGAATCCAATGGTCGATTTCGGTATGTGAAACATCGAGTTTAAACAACCGACCATATACAATTACAATATTATTATGTGATAGTAATAAAATAATCATTAGATTATAGGATATGTATATTGAAAAAATTATGAAACATTTATGGTTATATATTTTTGAGATTAACTCATAGGTTTTCAATTAGATAGAAATAAAAATAAAACTAAATTAAAAATAAATGAGATGGTCTTCTTGAAAATTTAATTTAAGTGTAAAATATACATTCATACTAATAAATTTTATTAATAACTAATTTAGAATTATTTTATTGAAATAAAAAATATTATACACTCAATAAATTGTTTTTAATATTAATCTGATATTTTTATTGGAAGGAGATAAAAGTAAGCACAGTTTTATGTTTAAAAATAGTATTTTTCTAAAAAAATGTTTGATAGTGTTTTTCAAAAATATATTGAAATTAAATTCATCCACCTAGTACAATTAAATTTGATAAAATGGATTCAATATAAAAAATTTGGAGGATCAAATTTTGTAAACAATTCCATTTTATTTTTAGACATTATGAATTGTAACTATGATAATATTTATCATGTTGATGAATGGTAAATTAGGTCAATCTGGGATAATACTAATGTATATGGTAATAATATTTCATATTAATTCATATTGAATGAAATAAATTGGACCCATACATCCAAAGAATCTTATATTATTTTGTTAATCGACACTTTTCCATGAATATGACATATATAATATTTAAATCATAGAAAGCTAACAAATGATACTCTTTTAGTATTAAGTAACTCTTATGCATCCACATAAGGAAATAAAAAAGTTTTGAAAGAATGTGATTGGGTAATTTAATGAAAAATAGTCTTATTGTTCATAAATGTAATTTATTTATATTTTTTAGAGTTAAATAATGACCCTAAATTCAAAAACATCTTTGAAATGGTGTTTATTTAATTAATAGAAAAATAAAATAAATGATATTATAAATTATAAAAGACGAATAATTTTACTTTGGTATAGTGTTTCAATTATTTTAGATTAATATTATTTATTGTTTATGTGTAAATGGATTATATTCGAATTAATATTTTTTCATACTATCTTTAATTATAATTAATTAAATAGTGTCAAAATTGACATTAATGATACATTATGAAATTAATATTTTATTAAATTACTTAAAAATAATAAAAATCATGAAAGTGTAAAATTATGATAGTTTATGGTCTATGAATTTGTCCCTTTCCCAATTATGATCAAATTATCACAATAAATGTAAAATTATAATTAATTATGAGTAAATAATTTGTTACCGTGGTAAAGGTAAAAAATGGTTAATTGAGGGGTGAAACCAAAATATTATGTTTAAAACACTAAATAATCTTGTTAAAATTAATGTTTTTGGTTATATAACAACCTTATTATATAGTATTATTGACCAGAAGGAATATTTGTATCGTCTTTCTTTAGAATGACTTTATTATTAATTAATATTTTACAAAATACCAAAAGTTCCACTCACCATAATTATAAAAGGTCACAGATTACCCTCACTTATTATCCTAATATTTTGCATCATATCTCGACAAATCCCCTATTATAGAAATATTATAGAGGTTCCAATCTTCTAAAAATACTAATCTTAGGTACCTTAAGAGGAGATATCAATGAGTTGTTTTAAAGAGGAGGTAATCACTTTAGTCGATCACTTTCTTTTAAAGCCATATTTTACCTTTTTAAAATATTTTATATTTTCAAAAAAATCATATCTTTATTATGTTAAATATATTAGAAATTATTATTATTTTTAAACCACAATTATCAACCCCCTTCACCTCAAATGGGTATAGAGTGTATCGTTCATGTGTACGTACGGCATGTCGTCTCCACATAGTGATAAAATTATTTTCCACCACCATACATCATTGAGGGTAATAATGTGAATTATAATGTTTATATATGATAATTATGACTAAATTATCATACTGTAAATATAATATTGAATTTACCTTCCTACAATCAAATACATTGGAAAACGAAACATCTTTTGCGCATACATGATGACTACCTCATCCAGGAAGTTGTGTGAATTGTTTTTTATTTTCATTTTACAAAGATAGTAAAAATAATATATATAGTTAATATATATTATATATAGGATAATAATTATATAATTTTTATTTATTATTTTCAATTATTTCCTTACATCCATTGAGAAATGGAAACATCGTTCAAGGATACGTACGACCCACTGCCCCCATAAATGATTCTATAAAATTTTCATTCTATATATTTTATAGGTGTCAATAGAAAAAATATATGATTAAATTTAATGATATATATTAATTTATTTAAAATAAATAGATTATGGAATCCTGAAAAAATTAAATCTACTGAAGCTACCAAACCAAAACAAAATGAAAATGAAGTTGTGAGTACCATGAATAGTAATTTTTGATAACGAATTATTAAAAAAATGGTGATAAATGATTATAAGTAAATCATATATAGTACTTACAATATTAGTATGGTTATGTAATATATTTATAATAAATACATATAAATTATACATGAGGTTCAAACACATATGATGGAAGTCAAACAGAATGTAAGGATTTATTTCACAATCACATCATTATGTAGGATTGTTTATTATTATGACTCCATTGGGATAATTAATTTGTAAATTAATATTAAAACTAGTTTATTTTCTTATAAAAACTTTATTTTGTTTAATTACATGTTTTCCATTCATTTTAATCCCTTTAATGACTAAATATACCAAAATTACGTTTTAAAGTAAAACTGACTGTTTTTCTTCTACTCGTTGGGGAATATTTTTTCTTTTATATAATTATTATCCTTAAATAGTCCTAAATAATATTTTTTTTAGTATTTTACATTAATTTATTATGTAATTTTTTACCCATGATTTAATTTTAACATTTTTTGAAAATTAACCTTCTTGATGTTTTCCATATGAGGTACTATTTAACTATTTTACAAAACTATGAAAGGAATTTTTTTAAACTTATATTTCATAAAATAACTTTTTTCTATCATCACCAATCGCTTATTTGAATATTAAATCAAAATTATAATCTTCCAATTCAAAATAAATTTTTTTCATAATAATTGGGAATTTTTTATATTATAATAAGTGTTTTTAATGTTAGAAAGGGCATTATCTAGTGGAAATGTTCAAATGACCTATTGAATGTATATTAATCTCTATCAATAATATTTTATTTAATGTTATGAAATAACTATTTTATACTATTATGATACCATAGAAAAATTATCTTGGTGTATAATGACCATCCCGAAATGGGAAAGTATTTTTATTATTTTGAATAGTTCATGTAATATAAAAAATTATTTATTTTTATGTCATTTTTATTTTGTTATTTATTTTATTTATATGATGAATTAATTGAAATTATAATGTTATGTGTGGGTTCAAAAATTGAATGTCTCGTTGATGAATCAGCAGCAATAATGAGACAATATCAATTGGGTATTTATCTAAGGCCTTAACCATTTATAAATATGTATTGGAAAGAGGAATTGATAATATTTTAAGATGTTATAGTAGGCCTTGATAGTATGTTTTAATATCTGATACTATTCATTTCATCATTATAAAATTAGTTATTTGTGGCCATGATATCAGTTTCATAGTTACGATATCCATGGATAACTAGAAAACTCATTTGATTATTTTTGTTGAATTATTTGATAATCCATTTTTCTTATCATATTATTCATGAATTTTTAGATTCAATTATATGCATTCCCATATTGAGCATATTAACTCACCCATTTTTTATGTTTCCATTAATTGGATTCCAGAAAATGTTTTATTATTGATGTTTTGGGATGTTCTATAGGGAAATAAGATCTAAACAAAAATAATATATTGTATTTCGTGTTTTCAAATGTAATGTGTGATTAAAGGGTGAAAGTAGTTTACCAAGACTAATAAACTATATGGATATTGAGATATTATTTTTTATGTTTATTATTAATGTAATTATGTATCCACTGACTCTGGGCTACTAGGGTGGAGGTCATTACAATTATTGTTTAGGATTTCATTAGAAATAACTATGGTATCTTTTTAAACATAAGAATACGGTTTATAATCTTTTATTATGTCACTCTATGAGTGATTAATATCATTCTAGGAAAAAGAAAATGTTTATAAAAGAAAATTGAATAACAAAATATTTTTCTTGGTTTTTGAATCTTTTTTGTCATATTTTGTTGATTTAAATGGTTTTTAATTATTTAATAACGTAGTTAGAAATTTTGATGTTATTATTAGGGATTTAAATATTTTCATATTATTTCTTCATATAAGGGTTTTTTCATATTAAGTGCTATCTTTCCTTAAACCAAATATTTTATTAATTATATTTTAATCCTTGAGATGTTATTTCCCTTTTTTTGGTCTCAAAATGTATTAAAATTTAATTTTTAAGATCTATGAATTAAATAGTTCTCATGGTTGTTTATTATTTTGAATAGGTGGAAGATTTCACGAAACAATACGAAAGGATGAAATTGTGGAAGGAATAAAGTAATAATATATTCTCACTTTAGTTTTCCATTTGGTCAAATAATTCAGAAAATGAATAAAATAATAAGACAAATTTATTGATTCCAATGTATAAAATAACTCTTAAATATTAAGGTTTACTTTTTGAAAACAATTCACATATATATGATTTATAATAAAAGGATATTATGATAAATACTCAGTAAATAATTTGTTTCATAGTATTAAAACAATCATGAAATACCATTTCAAAAAGAAATTTTATTTGTGAAGATTATAATTCATTTCCTACCTTTTTGAGTTTTTATCAAACACTGTGTGGAATTGATATTGAAATTTTTTAAAACAATTTTTCATAAAAAATGATAAAATGTTGTGATAGAAATAATTATTAAAGGGGTCTATAATGTAACACACCATGATTTTAGAGAGTATTTTTATATAATATATTCGATGTGATACATGAAAAATCTACCTTAGAAGACCCATGATATTCTACAGAAATATTATTATTTAAATATAAAAATTACAAAAAATCCATTAGTATAGAGGATATGAAAATCAACAACCATATTATGAAATGAATTTAAATTTTTTTTCTTTAATAAAATTGTTAATCAATCATATATATTTATTATTAATTTGTTTGAAATAAAAATAATTATTTTGAAGGTAAGAGATATTTTTTCATAAAACAGTTTTTATGTGTGAAATATATTTTTATCCTAATATATTAAATTAATTAGTAATGAAAAAATATTAAGATTAAATATTTTGATTATTTACCCAATTTAATTAGTTTTAAATCATTAAATTATATTTTCTAGACATATAATGATAATAATGTCATTTTTAATAGAAAATTACATTATAAAAAACTATTTTATTTTTATTTTTGACACCTATATTATAATTAATTTATTCCACATTTATAATTATTTTTTTAAAAAAGAGTTATAATTATTTAAATAATTACTTATTAAAACGAATATTATTTATTTTTTCAGTTTTTTTTAAAATATTAATTTTGAGTGAAATCATAAAATACCAATATTTGAAATAACTATCTTTTATTTTCTTTGAATTCAGAAAAATTAAATTCCCATTATATGTTTTATTTTGTTTCAAATTAAAATATTAAGTATTTATAAAAAAATATATAATTAATTCTATATGAATTCAAAATATATCTTCATTTGGTATAAAATCATTTTTAGGATAAATAACAAGTTTAGTCTAAAAATATGTTTCAACTTTCATTTTTATAAAATTATAAAAAAATTATTTCGTCAAATTATAAAAAATTAATTCTTGAATTTTTTTTAAAAATATTTATAATTATGAGGTTTAAATTTTTTAAAATTTTCAATTACATTATTAGTTATAATGAATAGAAACCATATTAGAAGTTAATTTCTATAGTCATGTAAAAACTGGTTAATTAGGGTTAAAACATTGGGAAAAGGACTCAAAATAATCCAAAAAACATTAATTTATTTTATTAGAAAACTATAATTATATGATAACCATAATACCTTTTAAAATATGTATGTTGGGTTCCACATGACTTTGAGGATAACATTATATAATTTTATGTTATTGATAATTACAAGTTTTCAGTTTATCTCATTTACCATGTAGTCTGAAAATTGATATCGATAAAAATGAAATATTAATGAATCCAAATAATAAAATTGATAGTTATTAGATTATATGTCTTATATTAATTTTTTTTTGGTTTTTTAAAGATTCTATAATTACCTTTAAAACATAGGTAATGCTACGTAGCACTTTGGCAATCGATATAAATATAAAGAAAATGATTTTAAAACCCTTAAAAGTAACATATTTTTTATAGATAACTGTGCACCCAAAATTTATTGAATAATAAAAATCTATATGTGTGGGTGTAAGTGTTAATATCCAATTTTTTAATTATTATAATTCATTTCAAGTCTAGATATGTGACTATTCATAAAATACACATTAAATGTTATCAATTTTTTTTATTTTTTAAAATCTTTGAAAAAAACAATATAATGAATCAATTAGAGGTGAATGTTTTTTTCATTAAATTATGCATTCACATATTTTCAACGTGATATTTTTATAATTAAATTTCTGAGTTTAATGAAGGAATGTTTTGTTACATTGGTTAAGGTTGAACATGGTTATTAAGAGGGTTAATCAAAAAGAAAAGTTGTAAAATAGTACCTAAACTTGTCTAAAACATATTTTTTTAATATGTTATTATCTTATACTTATAATTTATATGAAAATTATGGTTTGATACTTTTTACATGACTTAGACACATATTATATATATATATATATGACAAGTGTTTTCAAGTCTTCCACCCACCTCACTTTTAAAGGGTAACCCCCTATCCTCATTTATTCACAAATTTAGTGAACATTATTCCATCCAAGACCTACCAAAATACCATTCTAACCACAATCCCCATATCCTAGAATCAAATTTCTAATGATAATACTGATCATTGAAGGATTAAAGTGTTATCCAAATTAAATTATTAAATTTATAGGATTAACTCTTAAGAAACTACTTCAATGTTTATTTGTTCTTACACCAGCTACAATTAATTTATAGTATGTTAATATAGTAAAATAAGTTTAATTAATATAGTTAAATTTTATTCTGTTCACTTCACATCCATTTTTTCCCTTTTTCATCCTATTGGGGAAAGAATGAATTACTTGTCCATGTGTATGGACTACCGTATCCATGAAGAAATGTGTTTAATTTTTCATAAAAACTAATAATTGAAGGTTATTTTGATGTATTTATGTTTTGTATTTTTAAAATAATTAAAATTCTTGATTTTTAATAGTTTACCTTACATCTTTCCTACCAATTTTTTGTATTAAGTTAACATTGTCCGCAAGTATATGTGGACCAAAACTTCCACAAAGAGATGTGACTTTGTTTTTTATTTATGATTTAAATTAGTGGTAGAAATTATATATTTTATTTAAATATATGATATATATGATATAATTATAATTATAAAAAGTTAAATTATTTTTTACCATTTTTTCTAACCAATAAAACATGGAAACACCACCCAAGCGTACAAACAGACTATTGTCTTATCAAAGAGATGTGATTAATTATTCATATACACCTAATATGTATAATTATAAATGTGTATATTATAAGTAAATATTATTGATGGTAAATTATAATAATTTTAAATGATTAAATAATTACATAGGTATAATTATCGAAACTGTCAATCTAAATCCTGCTTAGAAATCAGACCAATTCAAACCTAAATTATGATTTTAATAAAAATCTATAAACAAAAGGATAATTATAAATTAACAATGAATAATATATATATAAATATTTTTATTCAAAATATTATTAAAAATTATGTATTTATTATATAAGTGGGTTGAATTGTTATAAATCATGACAGTACATGATGTAAGAGTTTTTCATCTCACTTTTTATTTTTTATGGGCATATACTATATTAAAATCTTTTTTATTTATTTTTTGTGTTTTATATAATTATAATGAATTTATTTTATGATTATTTTCACCAAAAATTATTTATATTTACAAATCTTATAATTTTCTCTATCTTATGATATATTTATTAAAAATTACCAATACAGAGATTAATGTTACAATATCACTTATTTTCTGAAAATTATATCACAAACATCAGTTGTGGGTAATTATATAGATACCAATAATTAAACCTATTCTATTTTCATATTATAATGTTATTTATGTAATTTTACTATAATAGTGATATTTTATCATTCATTGGTTGTTAAAATGGTCATAAATATATTTTCCAAAAAATCATACCTCTTTTTCTCTGTGGTCAAAAATCTTTTCCCTCCATGGCCATGTACTTCAAAATGAATCTAGTATTGTTCTTTAATATTACAAAATGATTATTTAATGTCATTTTCACCTATATTTGGGTATTGTTAAAATTTAAAATTAATAATCTTATTGTTTTTCGAAAGAGTTATGTTGGTAATTTTTAAAAATGTTAGGAAATGATTTTTTATTTTAATGTGCTCTGCAAAAATCAATTTTCTTAATATAATTACTGATTTTTGATTGGAATCTTTCATTTTAATTTAACGTGGTTACTTTAAATGAAAAAATATATATATCAATATTTGGGTATTTGTTTTTTATATATCGAAGGAAAAAAAGATATTTTAACTAATTTTAGAAGAAATTTTCAAATTATCATTTAGAAGTTATTTTCATATAAAATATTGATGTTTGTTATGCTTCAAATGTGATGGGATTTAATAATATCATCCATATTTTTTATCTAGAGGGACTATTATTATGTGATTATGATTTTTTATGAAACATGTTTCATTTTTATATGTTATTCTATAATGAACCGAATGATGATCTTTTCATCTTTTTCAGAAATGTGCATTGTTTTCACAATGTCAAGGGGAGGTATGTTATATTCCTCCAATGAATTGGGGAATTTGTTATTGATTTCCCATAATACAATGACTATAAGAGTGGGTATAATAGAAAATATCTATGTTCACATTTTCACGTGTCAGTATGATTTCTAGTATCTATCATCACATTATTATTTGTGGACATGATTAAGAAAAAATATATACCCATGAATATGTTTTTTAATGATTATAGTTCCATGCTACTATGTTGGGATTCTTTAATGATTATTTATTATTTTATTCCCTTATTAATCATTGTGAGGAATATGACAAGATTTTGGATATTAGGATCTAGGAAATAATGGGTATGAATATATTACGTTTAGATCAAGGACTTGATAATTTTATCATGTCCATATTGCCACATTGTGTTTTATTATGATTGATATCTCCCGTGTTCAACCTTACTGAGTATCCAGTTTCACGTTTTTTTTCAATTTTCTAGGGAAAAGAAGAATGATATTATATAACATTTATCTTAAAGGATACTATATGTGGAGACTTTTGTGGGAGATATTTAAGTGTTGTTATGTAATAAAAAATATTCATGTAATAGTAAAAATAAACATTTAAGTATAATGGCATAGGAATTTTTATATAATGGATTTTCCCTAACTATCTAAACGTTCTTTGATATGTATGTAACTCAAGATTGGTTATTGATATTGTACTTATGTATGGTTGAAATTATTTAACCTCAAATGGTATCAAATCCAGTATGTACATATTATGTATTGTGTCCAGATATGGGTGTATGCATATAGGGGTCTTCTACATTATCTAATTAATGAAATATAATAAACATATGCACTATTTATATTAATACAATAGGGAAAGGGACCTAGAGGATACCCCATTAAAAAAATCTACAAATCATAGTGAGAAGGTTGGGATAGTGATATAACCACTAATGAGGTGGATCATGAAAACAAAGTGATGTTAGCTACAGTTACATTTAATTCACGAGTACATGGTGATTTATCTGATTTTTGTACAATAAAATTTTTAAATAATGAATGTTTACTAAAAAAATTCAATATCCTTTTAATGGCAGGATGATTTAAATATTGATAAAAGCACCACAAGGTTCAATAATAACATATAAAGTATATAACTCTTACTATACTAACATTTGTGGGATGTATATTCTTTAATATTAAATTATACTTTATTTGGTAGAATTTTATTCTATATTAAGTAATAATTAGTTGTCTCAATATGGATATAATGTCAACCATGAGGTGGGGAAAATCAATTTTAATATCCCTAACCATCCTCCTATTATATCCATGTGAAATGATAACTATAATCCATCTTTGAAAACAACATATTTATAATGGTTTTTTTACATTTTTTTGAAATAATATCTAGCTCAATTGATTGTGATAAAGAATAGGATTTTCGATAATACAATTCCCATTATGATTGAATATTCTAAAGTATTTCCGTAATATTTTTTTAGCCTTCCATCCTATATAGTGGAATATTTATATATAGAACTTATACATAGGGCTCTTCTTGTATCAAATATTATATATAGAATGAACCCTATTAAAATAGAAGAGTCAATGAAGAAACTATAAGGTAACATGAATAGGGGGTTTATACAACCTTTTGATTCATCGTAGCATGCCTTCTTATTATTTTATAAAAAATGAATCTTGGTATATGTTTCTTAATATTGATATTCTCCAACTCAAAAAAATCAGGTTTTTTGAAAAGTAAAAAAGTGTTTCTTCTTGAAGCATCAAATCACAATCTTGGGATATGTTATCACATGAAATGTAATATCAACAATCCTTTGTGGATAAGGGTTATAAGAGAATAGAAAAAACCAGTATCACTAATAAATATCCATAGTTTTCTAAAGTTATATAGTTTCTATAAAGGTTTTATGAAAAATTTAAAATTGCATACTATCCTAATAACAAATATAACTTAGTAAGAAGTATTGTTTATGTAGATTTATGAATGAAAACATAGCTTCCTAATATTTCATATTAGGATTATTACTTCCCTTTTACTCATACTACACTCATGTGGGTTAGAATTGTTTATATATATTACTACATAAAATAATTTATTGTGTTGTTTCGTCAAGAAATATTAAATATTGAAAGAACATGCCTCGTGAAAATCAAAGTTAAATGATAAAAATTACTGAACATGTGATCTAGAATCAACTACAATAATCATTTACATAAATATTCAAAGGAATTATCCTTATTTGTCGACATGTGATATAAATATACGGTTACTTTGATTTGAAATTATATAGCAACATAAATGGAACTGAACTTGAAATAAAAAATTCTGGTTAAAAATGAAAATATCTATGATTTTTCAATCCATTACCATTTTTGATTGTGAAGAAAGTGGAATATAATTTTATTATAAATGATTCAACATCATTATCTATAATAATGATTAAAATATTTTCAATCATCTTAAATATTTAAAATACATGCATTGGGAGCTGAAAAAAAGGTATAACAACATACCGTACTGAAATATATTCTCTAAAATATATCATAGGGAATATTAAAGAAGGGCATAGGGATTTTATAGAGATACTAAGTAAGGTGGAAGAGATAAAATGGGTAAAGATTAGTGTTAAACATTGATAAAGATAGAAGCATATAATTTGAGGAATGATTATGTTTACCATCAATGATTTATATAAAGAATGTGTTTTTATATTATTTTCATTACTCAATTTTTTTTCATCCTTGTTGTAAAAAATGTAGTACTACGTTACCCTACATAAGGATCTGGTGATAAAAATATAACCTCTATATATTATAATTGATACTATCTCATTTCACCGAATTTTGAAAATCCATAATTACAAAATCCATTAATTGATTAAGAAAACTATTCACTCAATACATATTTAGGATTATATAATTATAATATTAGAAAAAAACTACTCAATAAGGCTCATGTATTTTCCATTAATTAGATATTTTTTTCCATTATACAATGATTTTCTTATTCCATAAAAATCCATTAAAAACTCCCAAAAACATTTCTATACAAGATAATATTCTAGATTTGAAATATGAATGACTCTTATTCTTAAACAGGGGAAATAGAAACATAAAAAAGAGTGAGATTAAATGGTATTTAATAAAAAACAAATAATTGTTTTTATCATAGAATAAATACAACATGAATAATATAGAAGTGAAAAATAACAATAAAATGAGTCATATAACCAATATCATGAAGGAGGAATATATTAATTGATTAAAACCAATATAATATGATGACATGGATTTAAATAAATGGATTCATAGAGATAGAAAAAGTAATAAAGGACATTATAATCATACCATCAAGGCCTCTTGCCAAAAAATAATACATAATTAGGTATGGTGTTTTCCAAATACCCATGAATGGTTTCTTCATTATTCATACCAATAAATATATATTCTATCCAATATTGACCTTCCCCTACAGATTATTAATTTTAAATAATTAATTATATGGAATGATGGAATAATAGATACAGAAAGTAGTCAATATTATTTAGTAAAAAACAATATTATTTGAAATCTAAAATATGTAATATAATATTTCCCCAATAAATAAATAAATCCACATTACCAAAAAATACCCAAATTAATTAATGTGATAAAATCATTTGACAATATCTCTAGTTAAGCATGATAATCATTAATGTGAGTAAACATTATATTGAAGACAACACTATAAAGACATTATTTTTAAAAAACAATTGGAATAAATACTGATATCTTCTTAAAATATTGTAAATAAATACTCTCAAAATAATTGGAATAAGATTTTATTTGAAAAAATTGAAATGTTTTAGAGTTAATTTGATGGAGAATAAATTTTATAATACTAAGAAAATAATATTGTTATATAAAAGTTAAAATAAAACATTTTATTCACAATTTTTATAAATATAAAAATAAATAAATTTAAAAAGGATAATTAGAATAATTTTGTTTAAAAATAATTAATAATGTAAAACACAGATGAAAATTTAATTTATCAACTATTACAATTTATAGATAAATAATTATTCAAATAATATACTTTTTTTCAATATTGAATACAAATATTTCTTATTAAAGTGGAAAAAGAAGGTCATCTTATTTTTAAATATAATCTTAATGAATTCATGAAACAAAGAAAGAGGAAGTAATAAAAATATATATAATAAAAAATAAAAACTCTTGGAATAGAAGATATTAGTGGTTTAATAATGGAAGATCATATAATTTCACAAAATAGAATTCAAACAAAAATATGTTTGAATAAACATATGATTATGTAATATGTTGTTTTGGTTTTATAAAACATGAATCAAAACATATTGAATGACATATGTTGAACTAGAATCTTATTTACCATTTTTGAATATTATATAATAATATAATACTTAAAATATGAATCATATAATCTTTATATTGGAATTAGAAATCTAATCTAATACATGTCGCAAAAGAGGATGTTTGAGATAAAAAATCCTTGGTTGAGATTCCTACTTGGATGAGTGAAATACAACCTCATTTATAAGAAAATTATTTTTATTATTCATTTGAATCATTTCCACATTTATATATATCTATTTATATATATTTTATTCATAACATATTTACCCCAATTACTCATAATTATTTTTTCAAATTTATTTTACTGGTGTCAACTATTATGGTTCTCAGACATGTTATGATTTATAGGTTATCGTCCTTACACCTCAGTTTGGATTTAATGACATTAATAATTTCAATAATGTAATGTATATAATATTCAAATAATAAATAAAATTTTAAACTATATCTAAATATATTATGGTAATTAATAATGAGATATCTCTATTATGGTGGTAGTAGTCTGTATGTAAGCATGTGTGACATTTTCATTTTACTATTGAAGAAAATAAATAAATATTTTATTTCCTTAACCATAAAAAATAATAATAAAATAATAAATATATTTTTTATTTATTATAATCATCCTTATAAAAATCCATGTGAGGTTGTTATGAAAAGAAAATTACATCGCATTCTAGATGCGGTATTCTGTAGGTCTACAAGAGTGATGCTTCATTTTTCTAATGGATGAGAGTGGAAAATGGTATATAATATAATAACATTATATAATATTAATTATTTAAAAAGTCAATTTCTTATTAATTAATTACATATTTAAAAAAATATAGGTGAGGTAGTGGTGAAATATGTAATTTATATCTTCATGGAGACGGAAGTCCGTACTTTAACAAGAGAAATGTCTTGATTTACAAATATATTAAAACGATATGAAAAGGGATAATAAATAATAAAAAATGTACTTTTTTATATTAAATATAATTATTTAATATTTTTATTAGGTTTAGAGAATATTTTGATGAAGATGAAGAAGAATGAAACAAAAAAATTCTTGGTAAGAACGTATACCTCTTCCATGGATAATCGAATTTGGTTACACAATGATCATTCTAGGATAACAGTTTTGGGAAAAACAATTACACCTTGTACATAGAAAATTATTTTCAAAAGGTATTTCAGAATATTTTTTATTGATTTAGTCAAGCATTGGTAGTTTTTATAAGTGAGGTTAGGAGGATTTATTCTATAAGTGAGGGGAGTGGTATCATTCTAAATAATAATAACATTGAAACATAATAAATATATTAAATATGTAAAATGTCACTAATTTAGATCAATTTGAAGAGAAGACAATTTATGGTCATTATACACTGAAAAATCACACTCAGAAAAGTTTTAGTTATTTATTTATATTTATCAATTATTTTAGACCCCTTTTCAACCCAGTTAACATTTACTATAGTGAAAAATGTTTACTATACTAAATAATCATCATGACTAGAAAATAAATTTTTCTATTTATGAAATAAGAAATTATAATCACTAAATATATAATCTTTTTTCTATGATTCATTTTTATTAATTGTTAAAATATACTTTTATTATAAGTTCCTAAAATGCAATGATATCAGTTTTTATATGGAAGTCTTTTTTTAAAATATAAATTATTTTAGAAACAATTCATGTATAGAAATTATTTTTTAGAATTAATTTTATTATTTTTAAAAAAATGGTACTAATATTACTTTTAAAAAAACTAAAATAGAATATATCCTTTTGACAAGTAGATTAAAATAAAATAACCAAATTTTTTTTTATTTACATAAAATTAGTACTTATATTTCAAAAATTTCAAACATATATTTTTATTTTGAAAATTATATTTTTAAATGAATTATATATAATTAATAAATATATATTTTCGCTTTTTATACATTAATACCATGGAGTTTATTCCCAAGAGCCAACTACTTGTAAATTATATTAAATTTTTATCCATTTTATTGAATATTAATTAAAATATCTTATCACATATTTATTATTCTTCTACATAACATTGATATGATAATGTAATATGAGATACATCATATTGATAAGGATGTAGTAGTTCCCCAATGTAATGAGAAACATGAGGTATAATGACAAAATTCATAAAATATATTTGAACTATCAGATAACATACTATAATGGGAAAAATAGTATATAGACTGTAAGGTGAACATACTCATAAATGGATAAGAATGTATGTCATGGAATTTTCACATGGTAATAACCAAGATTGAATGTAATGAGAAAAAAACTACTAGTAGGAATTCTTCTAGTTTTTGAGTCACCAGATATTCATATCAGTAAACATGTTCAATGGTCCTTAGAGTTCAATATTATTAATAATGAAAGTCATTATAGGTGCATAAAAATTTCATAATGAAAAACCTAACAACATATGATCATGGTGTGGTAGTGTATGTTGTCTGTGTCATGAATGGAATTTTATTGATGGAAATTTAAAAGAAGGATTTATCCTATCCATATTTATGGATATTTATATCTCATCCCTCAGATTGAAATATAATTGTTGCATGAATTCCCTGGGCATAGTGAAATGATTTTTATTTCAGATATTTAATGAAATACATATCGAGTAAATTAGTAGATGAATAATATGTTAAACCTACCTGATGAGACATTTTGATAAAGGGATTATATTACATAGTGAGTGTTTGTACATGTTTTTCATTGTGGAGACATTATGTTCTATTTCTTTTATGCGTTAATTCATTTCATGATAGTGGTAAAGCACTTTAGGTAAGACCTCATAATTCCCAGGAGAATGTATCCCAGATGTACAAACATTAATTGATTATGTTTATCTCGATTAAATTCATTTTGAATTTTATTATTATAATAAATTTTATTCTCAAGAACGATAATTAATTTTATTGATGTTTTTTGATCATGTATATTCATTAAGTAAAAATAATTATTTATGGAATGCGGATTTATAATGATAAGTATATTATTTTTGGCTATTATGAAATTAAATAATATTTTAACCTAAATACTAACAATATAAATTGATGGTTATGTATATTATCTAGGGATAATTGAGTATTTGGGAATAAATAATCATTAAAAAATAATATATAAAAATATATATATCCTTAATTCCAATTATCTTCCTACAAAGAATGACAAGAACTCCATCGTGGTTGATGCATGAGTGATCACGATGAATAAACCAAGATGTTAGATCTGAGAAACCGACACTCAACATTACATCTTTATTGATCGAATATCAAAGGATCATGAGTGGATCACCAATAGAGGTATTTTATTCATGGTTATTTACATCACAATGAGAGAAATACAAAAAGGGACTACTAAAAGATCAAAGTCATCATCAAATAAAGAACCTCATAAAAAAGTGTTCATTTCATTTATTTAAATGATATAATTATAAATTCATCATGAAGAGATCTTATAATGGGTTTTGAAAAAGATTTCCTAAAAATAAATTTTTAATATATCAGAAAACTATAATGGAACCATTTTTTTCATAAGTTTCACATGGTATCATAGAGAGATCGCATATTAAATATTTAATTATTTATATGATAGTTGATCTATATGCAATCATTGTTAAATGTTTTATTTCGTATTTTTCATTCAAAAATACAATTTTAATAAAACTTTTGTCAACATATTAATCTTGTTCGCACATTATTTCATTTTATTAGATGTATATAAATAGATAAATAATTGTTGTAGATTCCATTAGGAAGAACCATAATTTTTAGGATGATAAAACTAATTTACATGTTGAATAATATAAATTCACACCATGTACCCATGAGCACTGCACCCTGATGTGTAATGTGATATATGAAACATGAAACAATAAATTAAACACGGTAAATTTATTGCACACTCTGTGTTGACCAGGCCAATCGAGAACCTATCATGTTAGATTTAATGGCAAGCAGATGGGGTACAGGTGGTGTAGTATACATGGGAAAATATTGTAAATAATGTAATCTGTGTGGTCATTTTACATGGTTAAACTGTGTAAAGATGGAATCCTTGAGAATTTATGATATACATAACATGTATGCATGGTAAACGTTGGGTAGTTCATCATTTCCCACATCCAAAAAATATAATCCAATAAATTGGATGAGAATAGAGGACACATGACATGAGGGATACACAACCTATAATAACCTTGTACTTGATGTGTAGTCCCAATGAGATGCATGCCTAATCCTAGGACATTATCACATGCACATGAAAAGTTGATACACTATGTCTATCTAGTATGTACATGCCATGTAGTCCAAATGATTTAACACACTAAATCCCCAAGGGTATAACATGGATACAGAGAAACTGAGGTACATGATGTGTATCTAGATAATACATTATGTGTACTCTCCCAATTAATCGCGAAATTAATATTTTATTTTATTTATAATTACAACAGAAAAAATTATTTTATTTATTGTCACATATTTTGTTTGAAAATTTAATAATGGTTTAAATGAATTTTAAATGCTCAATTAATTTATTATAATAATCTATAATAAATTATTCTTCCATTTATTTCTACTAAATTCATAATTATGATTTTCTCCAGAAGGATTCATATGGAAATTAAGATGAAATGTAATTAATTAATAAATGAAACAATTTTTCTCCTAGTAATAAATTTTGAATAATAAATGAATCTTATCCATTTTATTCTATATATGTGTTGCATGTATAAATATACATTTGTTAAACTAATACCAATGTGTGCGGTGGGATTAATTTATTTTATTTTATTACATGGGGTTAAATGTTTGATTATTTAATTTTTTTCATGGATAGAATTTCATTTTCCCCTCTACTATTTATGTAACCCCCATTTAACAAATACATTTCCCCCGATCACCTATGTGTGAGATATAAATACAAGTAATTCAATGAGTTTTCCAAGGCATGTTGAGGTGGTTCAAGATGGATACATATTGAATTAATCCAACGTGTTACACATGTGGACACATAGAATGTTGTAACTCATACCCAGACCCACAATATGAGTTATTTCCCCAAGTACAATGGTTGATTTAATGCCCACTCATTAAATATAAAATTATATATGCTCATAAAAATATCATCTAATTATTCATTTATTTCTTTCTATGCATTATTTTTTTTGTAAATTACTAGGATCCTATAAATAAATGAATTATTATATAATGATAGAATTAAAAAAAATGGATTATGTGTAAATTTTTAATCCATAAAGGATAATTAAATTATGTAAAATTCACTTTAAATTAACATGTCACGTAAATGATAGAATTAGATAAATATTATATATAATAAATTAAAATACCTTAACATAATATTAAGTCAAACAATGCCTCCCATTATATTATTGGGAATAAGACCATAAAATAATGAATTTTCATGGAGAAGATATGGATAAATACATAAATCGGGGTGTTCTCAAGAGTATTTTGGATTGAATTTACCAAACATGAATTTAATTTATTGGAGAAATTATATTCAATAAAATTTTTGGGGAAATTGGTGATGAAATCCAAGTTAAGAATCTCCGATTTTTGGAGTCTTCACAATGGATCAAGGATCCACAAGCCTGAAATTGGAAAGAACACGTACCTAAAACCATCATATGGTGTTTAGGGAAAACACTATATCACTAAGAAAAATAATACGGATCCTTCCCACTAGAATATTACATTAAATAGACAATCAATGTTCATTAGTGACGACTATTGAGACTTGATAAAATAGTTCTAAACTTAATAAAAATAATAATAATATTATTATACATAAAATAATTTTTAATCATATGAAGTATTAATGATATATTTACATTATTTTTGATAAGTTTAAAGAAAATATAAAATATCAGTTCAATAATTCTTTATATCTGGTTATGTCCTTACAAATTCAAACTTTTCAGATATGGAAAAATCATTTATGAGATGTAATATTATCGGGAAAGTTTTTTATGTGTTGGAATATACTTTTCATATTATTTTATCCCAATAGGTGTGAGATGGTGATATGGATGGATACAAAAAAAAATTTAGGTTGTTTCCTATGTTCTTTGTATATTTATAAAAACTACACCCGAGAGATGATAATACAACATCGAGAAATGGATGATTAAATATCATAACTTATTTTCTTTTTCTTGACAAATATATAGAAAGTCCTTAAATAAATATGATTTTTGAAGAACTATACCAATAAAAAAATGAAATAATGAAATAAATATATTGATCATGCTTCCAAAATGATGGGTTATATTGATGTGTGAGAGAAATTGGTCATCCAAATTGATATGAAATAATCTACTAATCTTATCTTATTACCCGACCACCTGTATTATTATTATTTTTCCATTCTTTGATAAATGAAATGGATAGGATTCTTAGGGAACCAATGTCCTTATTTCACCTTTCCAAAATAGAAATGTTAAAATCCTTTTCTCCATACATAATAGAGAAATGTTTCAAGTATACGGATGTATATCTAGTAGAAAAAATAATTCCAAAATATTTAAAATGACATCCCTCAAATTGACAAGGGATTCAATTGTAGAAGAATGAACATTAGTCTATTTTATTCTTTTTTGGAATGATTGGACACTGAAAATGAATTGAAATAAATTTAAATATCAATCAGTTTAATTTTCTTTAGGTATATTCATCAAAGATTATATTCACCACTTAAGTATTAATTAATAGTTTCTTATAAGAGAAATGTATTTGATTACATGAAAAGAAAATGAATAAATATGTTATACAATAAACAGAAAAGGAAATGAGAATGTTTGATTCCTATATCAGGAAAGGGGATTTCAATATATCTTATTACTAAATGGATTGATTCATTTTATAAGTGTATTACCCAAACATTTATATTAGTGTTAGGGTAGATACAATGAGAAATTATTTCTTTTGAAATAAATATTTTTTGATACTTATAATAAACTAACAATTTATTCACTCTTGAATCGCAAATATACATCACAATGAATGATAAATATAAACTATAAGACTCCTACCTTATTATGGATATATAATAATTTTTCAAATAAAAATTAAAGTATTTGACTTGTTTATGTTCTTTAAATACTTTTTGACATAATTGATCTAAGATAATGGATATGAAGACAAAATAACTTCCATGTTCTAGATAAAAACATGTATTCTAATTTAAGTTAAATCATAATAATTTTAGTGTTAGTTTAATATATCAATGTGAAATATGTTATAGTTATAGGTAACATCATATACTTAATGGGAGATTATTCAAATACTCAATGATGTAAATGAGTGCACTTGGTAAAATGAATCTTCAAAAATGCTTGTCGGTGTATATATTATCCAAGTACTCATTGATCATATATGTGGAGTAATGGTTATCCCTAGATCACAATTCCTTATATAAAATATTTCTATTATGAAATGAATATTATGACCAAGGAAGAGTCTTATATATGTTGAAAATCATCAATTTTCCCTTTAGGTGAAATATTTTTAAATAGAAGTAAAGCAAAAAATAATATGCTTACTATGTTCTAAATTGTATTTCAAATGAAAATAGATATGATAATAATAAATTAATACAATACTATAAATGTTTAATTAGAAAAACTATTTAAAATACGACATTAAAAAATGAACATCAGAACACTAAGTTACATATGAATTAATGATTCTAAATCTATTAAGGATATTAATGTCTAGTGAGACTGACTGTATTCCAAAAATGGAATCCTACATATTTAATGATAGTGTAGTAAGAGATATATTCTTTTATTTAAGGGTTTTAATACACATGATTTGGAATTATAATTCATTAATCCACTTATAATAGTGGGATGAGTAGTTCTGATGAGACTTACAATGTAGGAATTCATAACCTAAGAGGTGGATCATATTCACCGGTGTGGGTGATACATGCATTAATATTTACGAATAATTATTCCTAAAAAGAAGTGGTAAATGGTATTATTGTATGGTTGAAATTTATATATAAATTAATGTAACAGACTCTATATATCATGAATTAGGAATCCTTATTTTGATGGTTTCCAACACATGGCAATACTACTGTGTGTTCAAGAGATACTAGACATGGATGGTATAAATGGTTCGCATAAATCATGGATAATTATTAAATGTTCAGTCTATGAAAAATAATATTCACCTCTCACCAAGAATAATATTATTTTTTTATTTATACTTGTCAAATAATACTTATACGATAATCATATTGGGCTATTTATTTTCAAGGCCACCTCATTTAGAGGGATCCTTACAGAAGATGTATGAATGACACAACAAAAAGGAGTAAATGTAGTATATATATACTATGAAATGCTAAAAGGGTTATGGGAATCAATAAAATCACAAATATTATGTAGATTTCCAAAATACTTTTATTAATAAGTCAGGTATAATGATCCTATAATATTATTTTTTAATTGAATGAAGGGCATGTGCCTCAATCTGGTTAGTGAGAGAGATATAAGTTTTTATTTTTGATATACTGATAACATATTGAAAATGAATTTGGAAACAAACCAATTTTCTAGGACTACAGTATGAATTTTCTCTATGTATGACTTGAGGTAGTGACTATGTTATGGGGTACATGATCTAAAATATATTACCACGTGTTATTCCATTTTAGTTTTAGTACATATATTTAAACTATTTTCAAAAAATAAAAGTTGAAATAATTCTTGAGTTAATTTTTTGGCATATATATTTTCTAGTCGGGTTATAAGGCCCCAACCTTAAACCTAACTTAATATTGAGTTATTAAAAGATTACACAATGAGGATATTTTTTGGGTTTAGATTTTTATAGAATTAGATCATAAAACTTTCATTACATTCCACATATAAACAAAGTGGTTACATAAAGATAGTATTCTTCATTCCCATCAATGGAAACAAATTTAAGATAAAACATGGATTCTTTCTTGACACATCCTTGACACTATCATCATATCATGTACCTTTCCCTTGACCTGTGAAAATCATTTCAAAAAAACTTGGGATGAGCATAAAAAGCTTAGTAAGGGATATAAAAATATAGAAAGGAAAAATGGGTACATAAATACATAATAATGAAATCATACTTTACCCATAAATCATAAGCACTTTAACATACCTCATCAAATCATTAATAAATCATAGAAATCATAAGACATAAAGGTAACTTGAGGCATTCATAACATTCTTACGTAGGGAGTAACCCTCTTGGTTACGTTTGGAATACCCATCACAGTATATTCCCTAAATCTCTTCGGAGAAACGTTAACGTTTCACTCCTTCGCATTACCCAATGCATTGGAGAGCTATATCGGGCTCACCTGCCCTTAGTTTATCACAGAACCACCCGTCTTCATAATAATGCCCAAGAACCTCAACATAATCGTATCACATAAAACATGCATAAAGGAAACATAACATTTCCACCATTCAATAACAAGATATCAATACAACACAGTGATATAAAAACATTATGAAAATAATTTGCAAGACCAAAATAAAAGAATATTAAAACATGGTATTTATTTTTCTTTTAAAAAGAAGGTATGGCTTGTAGAGGAAGCAGAAACTCAAATAACGGTCACGGCGGCGGAGAAGTCATTGTCGCCGCATATGTACGACAAAAACATTCCCTTTTGTCGTTTAGTAAACACTTCGTATAAAAAATATTTATTTTGAATAAACATAAAAGTCAAAGGGCTTTATACACCGTATAAAATAAGGTTGTGTATAAAAAAAAATATGCCTCAATGAAAGGAGATTGAGACGATGTCCCATACCTCGTGTCCGACTTGACTCAGTCGTTCTTTAATATCCTGAATAATAAACATGAGTTAATTTATAATTGTTTAAGAACCTTTTTCAAGTTCATTATTCCTTTTATATCACTTATTTCCATGTCATGAATACTATGTAATTATTTAAGTTAATAATGGTCGTTTTAAAGATCATTGGTACTTGAGTCAAAATAAACCCTTTATAATTACAAGTTTTTCATGTATCCATTATATCCAGGAATATAATCATGATGTATATATCATATATATTATATATATCCAGTATATATGTGCATTTATAATATTTCATAATCATTTAGAGGTAAGAAATGAAATGCACCGTTCATGGAGACAGTAAGCTGTACGTACGCATGAACGCTACTTTCATTTCTATTTAGTAATTTATAGAATGGAATCATAATGATATAAAGGTATATTATAATTCCAGTATAATAACATATATATTATCATAGTTCCATCCTTTATACGTCCCAGATATGGTATTTAATGAATCAAATCACTTTGAGGGGGCGGTAGTCCGCACTTCCTTAAATGAAGATATCGCGTTTAACCATAATGGAAACCATAAAGGTATGCCCAAAATTAAAAAAAACAGAAGCTTAAGGAAAACATAAACATATTATATATCATATATAAAAATAGGGACATCATAATGGCCACCTTTTAAGGTTTTAAATGAGTATTAAACAATCATCGTTTCGGGAGGCAGAATTTCACCATCCACGGAAACCGTATGTTCTTTTACCATTTGATGTAGTTTTGTGAAAGTGTAGCTCGAATAAATCTTATAACAACATCCTAGTATATTGAATATACTGATGTTGTTACAAAATAAGTAAATAAAAAGAGTTTAGGGGGTTTGAAAATCATAATAAAACAAATGAACATGAGAGAATGAATTACCTTTAAAAGTGTAACTCCTTTTGATTTGAGCCTAAAGGCTTCCTTTGAAAGTATTATACCCAAAGGGAATCCTCTAGGATGAGGATAGGGATTTGGAGAGAGTAAATGGGCATGGGATGGCCGAGCCAAAGGCTTGAGGAGTGTGTGAAATGAGGTAGAGGTGGGGGCCTTTTATAAGAAGAGAGGAGGGGCACTTTTGGAAAGTAAAGATATGTTACTTTATTTTAAAAAGATTTTCGGATTCAAAAGGTCCCAAATTGATATAATTAGAGGATAAGGTGATAAGGGTTCTAAATACACTCATCTAATAGGTTTTGGACATGTGTAGGTCTTAGATATTACATTATCTTTCCATTTTATTTAAATCGTTAGATAATGAGGTCATCGATGCATCATCATGATGTCATAAATAATTTATTATATTTAATGTCTAAAAAATTATAAAAAAATACTATGATGTATGAAATTTTTTTATCTTTTCAATGACTATTTATAATAAAAAATATGACTTGTATAAGCCCATGTAATATTTTTTTTAGTAAAACGTCTCTTGTTTGTGTCATTTTTACTTTAACTTTAAATAAAAAGTTATTTATGTCAATTCCCAACCAAAGTTGCTCCATGGGGTCCCCAAGTTGACCCATGGATTGTCTTGGTCGGCCATGACAAAACCAATGAGGGTAGTACATGTTTCAAGCTCATCTCATTTTATTAAAGCATTATTTTTACCTTAAACTACACTAATTACCTCTAATCGCGATTAAGAACTTAATAAGTTACTATTCACCAAAAAATTATTTTAATCCCATTGGACCACACTTTACTTCTTGATGACAACCATTCATGTTGGATTTTTGAAATTCAATACACAAAGGTGGCAAAATTTTATTTAAATGGAAAATTAGTTTTTATAAGTACCACTTAGTGATTTCACTATTCATCAAAAATTGATGTTTTTTAGAAAATTACCAAAAATTCACCCTAAGCTATATTTGATATTCCGAATTCATAAATGAAGTCTATTTTACAAAATTCAAAACATATAATCACATTAATTAATTTACTAAATAATTCCCGCTGTCATGACAAATAGCGTGTTTTTATAAAACAATAATTATCAAAAGATTAACACTAGTGTAATTCCAATTTCAAAGTGAAATTGATTCCAATGACCACCATTGGATTAAATGGTAAAAATATATTGTAATTTCACTTTAAAACCAATTCAAAAGATAATCTAATAATATAAATAAATTATATTAAAAATATTTTTTGAATTAAAATACAACATTTTACAATATTCATTAAAAATGAACATTGTCAGAAAAATACCAAAAATTCCCAAAAAGTAAATTTTGATCTCCCAATCATAAAGAATAAGTCTATTTTGACAAACATAGCTTATAAAATTTTCAAAAGATATATTTAAAAATGGTTTTCCCTCAAAAGGCATTAAAACAATCCTTTAAAAAAATATTAGTGTATTGCATGCTTAAGATTAGATTTATTTTCATTTTAAGCCTCCAAAACACTATCTAATTCATTAATAGACATAGATAAAAATATCTATTACTCATTACTTACTTGGGATGTTACATCCTTCCCCCCTTTAGAATATTGCGTCCCCATAATTTATTTACTTATCGAATAAATGGGGGTACTTATCCCTCATTGCATTTTCAGATTATCATGTTGCCTCTTCCATCATGTTGTTTTTCCACAAAACCTTCACCTGATTAATCACCTTATTCCGTAACACATGCTCCCTGTGGTCAGGAATCTGGACCGGTTGTTCCTCATAAGATAGGTTCTCTTCCAGTTGAACTACCTCTGGACTCAAAACATGAGATGGATCTGGCATGTACATCCTTAACATTGAAACGTGAAAAACATTTTGTACCTGAGATAAACTCGGAGGTAAAGCCACTCGGTAAGCAACTAATCCAACTCTCTCCAGAATTTCATATGGTCCAATGAACCTTGGAATCAGCTTTCCTTTCTTACCAAATCGCATCACACTTTTCCATGGTGATAATTTGAGAAAAACATGATCACCTAACTCAAAAGATAGATCCTTCCTCCTCTTGTCTGCATAACTCTTCTACCTAATTTGAGCTGTTCTCATGTGCTTCGGAATCAGCTGAACTTTTTCTGCCATCTCTTCTACCAATTCTGGTCCCATCAAATTCCATTCACCCACTTCATCCCAGAAAGCTGGAGTTCGACACTGCTTCCCATATAATGCCTGAAATGGTGCCATCTGTATACTGGAATGAAAACTGCTATTATATGAAAATTCAACCAAAGAAAGATGTTGGTCCCAACTTCCCTGATAATCCATCGAACAATCTCGTAGCATATCCTCCAATGTCTGAATTTTTCGTTCTGACTGCCCATCTGATTGAGGATGAAAAGTTGTACTATAATTTAATTTAGTACCCAATGACTTATGAAGGCCTTTACAAAAGTTAGAAGTGAACCTGGGATCACGGTCAGATACAATGGAGAGAGGAACTCCATGTAACCTGACTATCTCTTTAAGATACAAACGAGGATGTTGATCAAGAGGTAAAGTATCTCGTATAGGAAGGAAATTAGCAGACTTGGTCAAGCGATCAACAATAACCCAGATTGCATTATTACCTCGAGATGTCTTCGGTAATCCCACAACAAAGTCCATGGATATATTCTCCCATTTCCACTCTGGAACTGGTAAAGGCGGAATCATCCCTTTCGGTAACTGCCGCTCTGCTTTAACCTGTTGACATGTCAAACACTTCACAGTAAAATCAGCAATATACCTTTTCATTCCATCCCACCAGTAATACTCTCGCAGATCTCTATACATCTTAGTACTGCCCGGATGAACTGAAAACGGAGAACTATGAGCTTCAAATAACAAATCTCTCTTCAACTGTGGATCACAAGGCACACACAATATCTTCCCAAATCTCAAAACAGAATCATTATTAATGTTGAATTTAGGCAACTTACCTTTCTGAACCAGCTCTACCTTTTTCTGCAACTCACTGTCTTGCATCTGTGCTTGCTTGATTCTACCTGATAGAGAGGATCTCACTGATACCTGAAAAAAAACAGAAGGAATTCCTGCACCAACAACTTCTATGCCAAAGTTTATCAAATCCTTAACCAAAGGATCACGTTCCAAACACAACATTTCAAATTAAGCATTACTTTTTCGACTCAAAGCATCAGCCACTTTATTTGATTTTCCCGGTTGGTAATGAATTGTACAATCATAATCCTTGATTAATTCCAGCCATCTCCTATGTCTCATGTTTAACTCTTTCTGAGTGAATATATACTTTAAACTTTTTTGATCGGTATATATTTCACACATTACTCCATACAAATTATGCCTCCAAATTTTTAAAGCAAAAACAACAGCAGCTAATTCCAAATCATGTGTAGGGTAGTTTACCTCATGAGTTTTCAACTCTCGTGAAGCATAAGCAATTACCTGATCATTCTGCATTAGGACGCAACCAAGTCCTTTCAATGAAGCATCACTGCATATAACAAACTCACCATTCTTGGAAGGTAGTGCCAAAACTGGAGAATTCACCAATCTTCTTTTCAATTCCTAAAAACAATCATCTCATTATTTTGTCCAGATAAACTTAACACCCTTCCGAGTTATCTTAGTCATTGGACTAGATAATCGTGAACAATTTTTAACAAACCATTGGTAATAGCCTGCCAAACCAAGGAAGCTACGAATCTCGGTTACATTTGTGTGTCTTGGCCATTCTTCCACAACTTTTGTTTTTGCAGGATCAGTAGTTATTCCATCTTTAGAAACAATATGACCATGGAAAGAAATTTGTTGCAACCAAAACTCACACTTGCTGAATTTTCTATACAGTTTATTTTCTTTTAAGGTTTGCAAGATAACCCTTAAATGTCTTTCATGCTCCTCTTTACTTTTAGAAATCACCAAAATATCATCAATGAACACCACCACAAACTAATCCAAGAACTCATGGAAAATTCTATTCATTAAGTCCATGAATACAGCAGGTGAATTGTTTAGCCCAAAAGGCATTACTACACATTCATAATGGCCATATCTCATATGGAATGCATTCTTCGGAATATCTGCCTCCTTTACCTTCAGCTGATGGTACCCCGATCTCAAGTCAATATTTGAAAAAAACTAAGCTCCCTGGAGCTGATCAAACAAATCATTGATATGAGGCAAAGGATATTTGTTCTTAATAGTGATATTATTCAAGGCTCTATAATCAATGAAAAGTCTTATAGAACCATCCTTCTTTTTAACAAATAAAACAGGAGCACCCCATGGTGATGTTCTAGGTCGAATGAAACCTTTCTCTAATAAATCTTGCAATTTCTCCTTCAACTCTAAAAGTTCAATTTGAGCCATTCGATAAGGGGTTTTTGAAATTGTCTTAGCATCAGGAACTAAGTCAACCGTAAAATCAACATCTCTATCTAGTATTATTCCAGGAAACTCATCAGGAAAAACATCAGGATACTCATTTACCACTAGCACATCATTAATATGAACAGTTCCTTTATTTTCAACGACGTGTGCAAGGTAACATTCATTTCCATCTTTTACAAGTATCTCGGCCTCTTGATAAGTTATCAGCAGTAAGGGTTCATTCTTGTACACAAACTGAAAGTCTTTCTGAAATGAAACTTCTTTAGCTCTACAGTAAATATTAGCATGGTAAATAGAGAGCCAATCCATACCCAGGATAACATCAAACTCTACTAGAGGTAGAACAATAAGGTTTTCAAGTAGGTTCTTTCCACAGATAAGGATAGGAAGATTCTTATAAATTATTTTTGCCTCAACATTTCCCCCAAGTGTTTTTACCACAAGTTCAGGAGTCATATCTTGAGATGGTATTCCCATTTTACTCGAAATGTTTTCAAAGATGAAAGAATGTGTAGACCCTGAATCAAACAACACACTGGAATAATCTGAAAAAACAACCAAAGTACCTGATACAACTTCATTTGATGGCCCGACGTCTACCGAAGTAATTGCAAAAGATTTCACCACCCTTTTCTGCTTGTAGTCTAACTGCTTACCATCAATCAAGATCTTTGTCGGACACTCGTTTGCATAGTGACCCATCTCATTGCACTTATAACATTTCACTAACTTTAAATCAAATTTGGTCTTACCACCACCTTGATCCTTTTACGTGCAATCACGAGCCTTATGTCCCATCTTACCACATCGGTAGCACTTTCTAGAATTCATAAGACATTCCTCATCATGCCTTTTGCCACATTTATCACAAACTGGAAACTTAGTTTTCTCGCCATCAGAATTTTTTTGAAGAATTCTTACCTTTCTCCTGCCACCTCGGTCTCTTCTTCTGTTGGTTGTTATAGAACACTTGATCATCGGAAAACACTATTTCCACCTTCTCAGCACATCGAACAGGCTTTTCATAACATTTAAACTCACGAGAAGCTAATTCCCTTCGATATTTTGGCTTTAATCCTGAGTAAAAACGATTGATTTTACTATCAAGGTCTCGGATAAAATTTGGAGCATACCTTGCCAATCGAGTGAACCTTTCTTCATAGGTAGCCACTGATTCTTCCTCTGCCTCAATTCCAATAATTGTTTTTCTATCCTATGTCGAATAGCCTTAGGAAAATACTTCTCAAGAAGCATACCTTTGAATTCATCCCAGTCGATAGCATCAATCTCATCAGCGTCCCTGATATTTTTAACCATCGACCACCACTGATCTGCCTCACCCTCCAAACGACAAATAGCAAGACTAACCTTTTGATTGTCTGAACACCCCATGACATCGAAAATCTTCTCCAGTGCTTTAATCCACCCTTCAGCTAACACAGGGTCAGATGATTCCTCTGAATGATGGGGGATGTTGCCTCATGAAATGTTCCACCCTTAAAATGTTCCTCTACGGTAGATTTGGTTCACCTCGTGCATGGATACCACCACCATTTATAGCCTGAGTGAACTGTGCCATTACTGCAAAAAACTTCTCAGTTCCAATTTCAACCATCTCGGGATGCTGATTCGGAAGGTTATTTCCTTCTGTATACCTTCCTAGCACTGCTTCCATATTTCCTCTGTGGAAAACCATTCTGAACAAATATGTCTTAGATGAAGCAACATGGTAATTTTCAAATGCTATATCATTTCAAAAAATATTTTTGGAGAATAATTTAATATAATTCTAACTCCTAAAGTTATCTAAACCGACCTCTGATACCAACTATAAGGCCCCAACCTTAAACCTTACTTAATCTTGAGTTATTACAAGATTACACATTGAGGATCTTTTCGGGTTTAGAGTTTTAGAGAATTAGATCATAAAACTTGCATTACATTCCACATATAAACAAAGTGGTTACATAAAGATAGTATTATTCATTCCCATCAATGGAAACATATTTAAGATAAAACATGGATTCTTTCTTGACTCTTCCTTGACACTATCATCATATCATGTACCTTTCCATTGACCTGTGAAAATCATTTCAAAAAAACTTGGGATGAGCATAAAAAGCTCAGTAAGGGATATAAAAATATAGAAAGGAAACATGGGTACATATATACATAATAATGAAATCATACATTACCCATAAAACATAAGCACTTTAACATACCTCATCAAATCATGAATAAATCATAGAAATCATAAGACATAAAGGTAACTTGAGGCATTCATAACATTCTTACGTAGGGAGTAACCCTATTGGTTATGTTTGGAATACCCATCACAGTATATTCCCTAAATCTCTTCGAAGAAACCTTAACGTTTCACTCTTTCGCGTTACCCAATGCATTGGAGAGCTATATCGGGCTCACCCGCCCTTAGTTTATCACGGAACCACCAGTCTTCATAATAATGCCCAAGAACCTCAACATAATCGTATCACATAAAACATGCATAAAGGAAACATAACATTTCCACCATTCAATCACAAGATATCAATACAACACATTGATATAAAAACATTATGAAAACCATTTTCAATACCAAAATAAAAGAAAATTAAAACATGGTATTTATATTTCTTTTAAAAAGAAGGTATGGCATGTAGAGGAAGCTGAAACTCAAATAACGGTCACGGCGGAGGAGAAGTCGTTGTCGCCGCATATGTACGACAGAAACATTCCCTTTTGTCGTTTATTAAATACTTCGTATAAAAAAGATTCCTTTTGAATAAACGTAAAAGTCAAAGGTATTTATACATCATATAAAAGAAGGTTGTGTATAAAACAAAATATGCCTCAATGAAAGGAGATTGAGACGAAGTCCCATACCTCGAGTCCGACTTGACTCGGTCGTTCTTTAATCTTCTGAATAATAAACTTGAGTTAATTTCTACTTGTTTAAGAACATTTTTCAAGTTCATTATTCCTTTTATATCACTTATTTCCATGTCATGAATACTATGTAATTATTTAAGTTAATAATGGTCATTCTAATGATCATTGGTACTTGAGTCAAAATAAACCCTTTATAATTACAAGTTGTTCATGTATCCATTATATCCAGAATTATAATCATGATGTATATATCATATAAATAATATATATCCAGTATATACGTGCATTTATAATATTACATAATCATTTAGAGGTAAGAAATGAAATGCACCGTTCATGGAGACGGTAAGCCGTACGTACGCATGAACGCTACTTTCATTTCTATTTCGTATTTTATAGAATGGAATCATAATGATATAAAGGTATATTATAATTACAGTATAATATAATATATAATATCATAGTTCCATCCTTTATACGTCCCATATATAGTATGTAATGAATCAAATCACTTTGAGGGGCGGTAGTCCGCACTTCCTTAAATAAATATATCGCGTTTACCCATAATGGAAAACATAAAGGTATGCCCAAAATGAAAAAAAACAGAAGCCTAAGGAAAACATAAACATATTATATATCATATATAAAAATAGTGACATCATAATGGCCACCTTTAAGGTGTTAAATGAGTATTGAACAATCATCGTTTCGGGAGGCAGAATTTCGCCACCACGGAAACCGTATGTTCTTTAACCATTTGATGTAGTTTTGTGAGAGTGTAGCTCGAATAAATCTTATAACAACATCCTAGTATATTAAAGATACTGGTTTTGTTATAAAAGAAGTAAATAAAAAGAGTTTAGGGGGTTGGAGAAGCAAAATAAAACAAATGAACATGAGAGAATGAATTACCTTTAAAAGTGTAACTCCTTTTGATTTGAGCCTAAAGGCTTCCATTGAAAGGATTCTGCCCAAAGGGAATCCTCTAGGATGAGGATAGGGATGTGTAGAGAGTACATGGGCAGGGGATGGCCGAGACAAAAGCTTTAGGAGTGTGTGAAATGAGGTAGAGGTGGGGGCCTTTTATAAGATGAGAGGAGGGGCACTTTAGGAAATTAAAGATAAGTTACTTTATTTTAAAAAGCGTTTCGGATTAAAAAGGACCCACATTGATATAATTCTAGGATAAGGTGATAAGGGTTCTAAATCCACTCATCCAATAGGTTTTGGACATGTTTAGGTATTAGAAATTACATTATCTTTCCATTTTATTTAAATCGTCAGATAATGAGGTCATCGCTGTATCATCATGATGTCATAAATAAATTAATTTATTTAAGGTATAAAAATTATAAAAAAAGTACTATGATGTAGGGAATCGTTTTATCTTTCCAATGACTATTTATAATCAAAACTCTGACTTGTATAACCCCATGTAAAAAGTTTTTTAGTAAAATATTTCTTGTTTGTGTCATTTTTACTTTAACATTAAATAAAAAGTTATTTATGTCATTTTCCAACCAAAGTTGCTCCATGGGGTCCCCAAGTTTACCCATGGCTTGTATTGGTCGTCCTTGACACAACCAATGAGGGTAGGACATGTGTCAAGCTCATCTCATTTTATTAAAGCGTTATTTTTACCTTAAACTACACTAATTACCTCTAATCGCGATTAAGAACAAAATAAGTTACTATTAACCAAAAAATTATTTTAATCCCATTGGACCACATTTTACTTCTTAATAAAAACCATGTATGTCGGATTTTTGAAATTCAATACCCAATGGTGGAAAAAATTTCATTTAAATGGAAAATCAGTTTTTATAAGTACCACTTAGTGATTTCACTATTCATCAAAAATTGATGTTTTTCAAAAAATTACCAAAAATTCACCCTAAGCTATATTTGATATTCCGAATTCAAAAATGAAGTCTATTTTACAAAATTAAAAAAAATATAAGTCACATTAATGAATTTATTTATTAATTCCCGCTGTCATGACAAATAGCGTATTTTTATGAAACAATATGTATCAAAAGATTGACACTAGTTTAAGTCCAATTTCAAAGTGAAATTGATTACAATGACCACCATTGGATTAAATGGTAAAAAAATTATAATTTCACTTTAAAACTAATTCAAAAGATAATATAATCATATAAATAAATTATATTAAAAATATTTTTTGAATTAAAATACAACCTTTAACAATATTCATTAAAAAATGAACATTGTCAGAAAAATACAAAAAATTCACACAAAGTAAATTTTGATGTCCCAATCATAAAGAAAAAGTTTATTCTGACAAAAATAGCTTATAAAATTGTCAAAAGATATATTTAAAAATGGTTTTCCATCAAAAGGCATTAAAACTATCATTTAAAAAATATTAGTGTATTCCATGCTTAAGATTGGATTTATTTTCATTTTAAGCCTCTAAAACACTATCTAATTCAGTAATAGACATAGATAAAAATATCTATTATTTATTACTTACTTGGGATGTTATACGGGCATTCATTGATATTGGAATAAGTCATAGAGACTAAAAAATTTCATAAGAATATGTTCTATGAAATTATCTCAAATTCCCTGATATGTACTAATATTTTATATTACAAATTCATGCTACATAATCTCTGAATATTAAATAGATCCAACATAATTTCAGACATTTTTAGTTTGAAATATCAGAAATTACATAGTAATGTAAAACTTTATATCTTCCTAATTTGTATAGATGTGAGAGTACTAGTAATCAAGGGAATTGAACACCTTCCAATAATTGGTTCAATTTTATCTGGTGTCACAGAAAAAGGAAAAGGTAATATGTAAAAAAACATATTATAGACCATAATTTCCATCTCTACTATATCTAAGTTAATTGATGCTTTAGATACAAGTAAGTATTTGATTTTTGAATATTCCTATTTTGATTTTATGTAATACCAAAAGATAGAGATTTATAATTTTTTATATTGTTTGACTATGGATTTAGTCATGATGTCAAGATTCTAGAATGAGAACAATATTTGGATACTCCATTATATCACAACATGATGGGTTTCATCATGATAGTAAAGTTGTAGTAAATTGATTCTCCAAAAAAGAATCCAGTTTTAATAAAACTATCATTGAAAATGTTATAATTATAGTAGTTGTAATCATACTTTGAAAAAAAAAATTACATGAGGCAAATTATCATCCAAAAGTAGTTATATCTATTGAAAGTCTTAGTTTATTGATGTTTTCCCGAGATAAAAATACCTTTTCCTTCAGATTATATTTTAATTCAATTATGTGAATATTTATTTTAAAATATTTACACATATTGGTTTTCCATTTATATAAAATTTATTATATAATGTCATATGGTATATTTCGCATTAATAAAGCCATAATAGTTCCCTCATATGATGAGAACCTTGAAGATCCATGATGATATTCTTCAAATATGAGTCGACTATCGGATTACATAATATAATGGAACACATAGTATACAGAATGTCATGTGTTATTACTCATTAATATATTAGACTTTATCACGTGATGTTTACTCTTGTTAATCATCAATATGGAAGGATTTCAGAATATTACCACCAGATGAAATTTGGAATGTTTTTTGGCCATCATATATTTCTATATTGGATGATTTATAATGTATCTTAGAAATTAATATTATTATTAATTCATGTCATGACTCACACACTTAGATTTTATAACTAAAACTATGAGGATATATGTTTGTGATAAAGATGGGTACTTCAGTTGTATCATGAATGACATGTACAATGGATAATTTGAGGAAGTATTTGTATATTCTATCTTTATGGAAAATTATATATCAATCATTGGATGTAAATATAAATTTATCATTATTTCTATATCCATGGTGTAATGATGTTTATCTCAGATAGTCAATGGATGATGTATCGATAAAATAACACGATGAAACAGATGAGAAACATCCTTGATGAGATATTAGTATAAAGAGATTATATTACATAGCGAGAATTTATAGAAGGTTCTAACAATAGAGAAATTAATTTCATTCTCTTGAGATTATTGACCTGATGCTAAAAAATGATCATGTACTTAAGTGGGCCCACTTAATGCCAACGAGAATAAATCCTAGAGTGTAACACACTATGTGTTTCTATTGATATAGTGTAAATTCTATTTGAATTTAATTATTAGAATAATTCTTATTCAAATGACCTATGAGTAATTTTATTCATGTTTTGTTTATCACTCATAAGTATAAGGTAATTAATACTTATTTAATTTTTAATATAAATTTTATTTTGTTTAGTAAATAGGAATATTAAATATTTATTCTGTGGTAAGTAAATGAAATATTTATTTTATATAGTAAATATTTATGAAATATTTATTTCAATGTTTTTGAAAAAAATATTTATTTATGTTTATAAAATAATGTTATTCATGTACTCAACAAATTTTGAGGAGTTCAAAGAAATGATAACAACACCTGAGGATGAATATTTATTTTCATTTTGATATAATAAAATCATCAATACCTAAGTCAGTGAAAAACATAAAATCATAATATTTTTATAATTATTATATTTAATGGTTTTTTAGAATGGTCATTATATAATTTAATGGATAGTATTAAATTAAATTACATTTTAACATCAACCCTCTTTTCGTAAATATATATTCATGTCTATTGTTTAGTGTTAATTTAAAATTTCAAAATATATAATTCTTATGCACAATGGACTTCCTTATCCCTATATCTCTCAAATTACCATATCTTCGTCTCAAATATGAAGAAAATCATTCAATATTTATGTATGAGTGATAAAAAAGAACAACACATAATGATAGATCGACCACGCTAGCACCCAGTGTTCCATCGGTGTTTATCAGATATCAAGGGAGGAAATATAGATCACCACTAAAGGTAATTCATCCATGGATAACCACATCATAATGAAGGAAATACAATGATGATATTTTGAATGACTAATATTTTCAGTTAAGAATGATCCTTAGATCCGGTATTCATTTCTTCTCATCTAATTGAATTAAATTAAAAATTAATGTCAAAATATCCACTATCATTATTCCAAATCATTTTATTTAAAAGTTATTTTAAATATAAATTCCACCACCAGTTCTTCAACATTCCTAGAATCCTAATAATAAAACTTCATGCAACCATTATACCATTTAAAATTTATAAAATTGATAATATTTTTAAAATAGTTATTTTCTTATTATTCTTCCCAAAATGAACTATTTTTAAAAATTTAACAAATTGAATCCTAATATAATTTTTATTTGATTAATCTAAAAAAGAACATAATTTCATGAAATTAAATTTCTAATATCATTAAACTTATCTTAGAAATTAATATAAAAATGGAAAATAAAATTTTATTTTATAGAAACATGACCTAGCTAAACATAGTCTGATCAAGATCTTATTCCACATTCATTTTTAATCAATTTAGTTTTTATTAGTTTATATGTTGATTACATTATAATACTACACATTAGATGAGTTTTTTTTAAAAAAACATCTTTTAATATTAATTTATTTAATCAAATAACATTAATTATTTATTCTATAATTATTATATTTCATCAATAAAAAAATATTGAAGTAACATAATTGATTACTGTCATTCTTTTTACGAAATTCATATTGTAATATGTCAATAATCATTTTAGTTATGTTTTGTGAGTATCATAATCCATCTGAAATTATATTATTAATATAAAATTACATATTAAAATATGAGGTTTTTATATTCTCTGCTAATTAAATTTATTAAATACTCTCGATATACAAAAAAATGAATGTAGTAAGAAATAGTAGTAATATTTAATGTAGACTCCATCATGTTAAGAAAAATTATATTTAACAAATTGGAATCCTATTATATAATAATTATATATTTTTTAAAACTATATTTATACAACTATAGGACTCATACATTTTATTGTGTTTTCAAATGTATACCTTGATAGGTGAGTGTTATGTTCTATATAAGATAATATATATTTTTATTTATATTTCATGAGTTGGTGAATATTTTTAACATCAAGGTAGTGAAAATAAAAAATATATACTTTCCCGATTTCATTCCATTTCAAAAGATCAATTTATGATTTTGGTTAATTTTCAAGCTCGTTTACACATCTTTTTCATCTCATATTCTATTTGGTAAATAACCATGTGAATGTATTCAGTCTAAAATAAAAATAAATTTGCTTCTAACTAATGAAAAGATGACATAAATGATATAAAATGTTATTCCTCAAGTATCAATCCTTTTACTAAATCCCAAAATTGTTATCAATGTTAAGGATAATACCAAAATGGAATATGAATAAGCCATAATATGAGGAAAAAATTCATTAGTCTATGAAGAAACAATAATAACAACCAAAGTTCATGTAAAATAATTACTTCTAAAATTATCCCCAAAATTCTTCAAATTATTATTGAGAAAATTTTAAACCTGAAAAGGAAAAGGGATTTGTTCAAATATTATTCTATAATATAATAATCATTTATACCATACAACATTAATCTATTATATACCAAAACAATTTATTCTTTAGTTATATAATCTCAAAAAAATCTAATATTTTCCCTTAACAACATAATTCTCTATTAAGCCACAATAAAGTCACAAATTATTCTAAAACTAAACTCAACATTCAATCTTAAATCAATAACATTAACTTTTATAAGAAATATCATACATGCCTAAAATATCCCATTCAACATGTTTTATATGACATTCCAAATAATATTACGAACTTATTCGAAAATAAATTTAACACCTATTTTAAAATTAAAAATTTTAATTCCATAAATATATATATGATAAAACATATGTTATAAAAGTTATGATAACGAATTATCCAAATTTACTATTGTGACCTTAAAATATAATTAACCATAAATTTTCTGTTTACATTAATTTTTTATCCCAAATATAATAATAATAGTCCCAAATAACTATTGTAGTAAATAATATGATTACCCTATGAGTTACATATAACACAATTATCTTCTAAAAACTAAAAAAATCTCCCAAAATATCAGTAACCAATATTTAATAATATATAATAACACCTACAAGGAAATCAATAATTTATAACTTATAATCATTCTTAAATATCACCAGTCTTAAAATATAAAACAATTACATCATAACTATTGAAAACCTATATTTATACACTTATATCATTCAACCTCATTCCCTAACCATTCACTATAATTTTGCATCTTGTCACTTAATTATTCATTCATACCATCAAAATATTGAATCAATTCTTATGAATCATCAACCTAACTCAAATGATATACATGACTTCAGACATATGGCTAGAATAACATGTACATTTTAATATATTAATCATAGTTTCATTATCCCCATAATTATAGTATAGTTGTTTCTTACAATTTCATTATATGATCTCGCTAATACACTTAATTAGATTTCCACCTAGCTAATTTATTTGTATAATTCCCATAATTCCCACTTTTAAAACACTCAACTTATTTATTTGGATGAACATTTCAACCCACCATTGTATCAACATAACTCTTCATTTTTCTTCCATAATCTATTTCTCCTTACCCATATCCTCCATATATTAAGCAAAATTTTATTCCATTGAGACATTTACAAAGGTGTTTCTTCCCTCATTCTTGACTCATATAAATATTTCGAACCTCAAAATAATAACCACTTGAACTTCCATGAAACTGAAACTGAATTTTAATTTTATTTTGTTCTTTTTTAAGCTCCCATAGGATTAGTTTAATTATCATATCATGTGATAGAAGATTTAAAATACTAATAATATTTTTAATCCAACTCAAATTATATTTTTTTGGTTTTTTAAATAATCATCACATTATCCTTATTATTCTATGTTAAATTTGTTTATACTTTTTCTCATGATTCACTAAATCCACAAATGATTAGTGTGAATATATAAAATAAAATACTTATATCCCATGTTATGTAAAGGATAAATATAATGATATTTCTTACCTTTTAATCATTTTTTCATAATTTGAAATTCATTAAAGAATAACTATATTTCTCAGTAACACATTTAACATTGTAGTTATATAAGAATTTTATATTTTGATCCAAAACCATTATATTAACCCTTAGTGTTTTCTAAATGTTTTTAATTATACTCATACAATCAAATCATAATATCTTGTTTTACCTAAACCATGATGTGATACCAAATATAGTTCCTCATACACAAGCAACAAGATTCAGTTATAAAAACATAATATTTACAAAGTGTATTTCTCAATAACAAATTTAACCCAATTTATACCTTCTATAATTACCAAAAAAATAAATGACTTTTTAATTTTGATATCAAAGAAATTTATTGGATAATCTATTTATATCATTAAGGAAAAAATAACTACATAACAGAACTCTTGTATATCACACTCAATGGACATTTTTCACAATATACCAACAATTTCTTATTCCCTAACAATCCATAAATATTTCCCATAAAAATCACCACACATTATACCCTTATAGATATATAATTTTATTTACTCATATTAATATCTTAATGTAATATATATATATAATTGGAATAGTGATCTCAAATAGTCAGTATGGGAAAGCATAAACCAGAATATATAATAGAATAAATAATCCATGAAAAATATGGAAGAGAAAAATAAAAATAATGTGCACCTTTTAACTAATATGATGAAAGGTTTGTATTACCATGGGTGATATAAAAACATAATATAATCACAATGATAGAAATAACTATTTTTTTAATGATAGAATTCATAATTTTATACATCGTAATCATACTGTTAATACGTTATGTTAAGACATCATAAATTTACAGAAAACATATTCACGAAATTAAAAAAATAAATTTTCCCATGAGACCTATTAATGCATCAAGGAGATATAAAATAATGAAACCAACACATCATGTACTATGTCCTTGGAATTCATTATTAAAATTAAGTGAATAACAAATACAATACTAAATCAATTTTCTATAATAAAATTATATGTATTTCAAATGTGGGATAAGAAATAACAATATTTTCCAAAATGAATACATACACCCACATGATATTATGTGATTCAATTAAATAAAGTAGATAATATCATCAGAAAATATTACATAGAAAGGAAAATAATCTATAAAATATTTTAACAAAGATGAATAATAATTTATCAAAAAATTATAATTTCACATTGAAGACCAAAACATCAAAAATTTTATCTTTCAAAATATTTTTTAAATAAATATTCATAGAATAATAAAAAAATTAGTTTATTTCAAAAAATGGAAACTTATAGGGGAATGTTGAAAATAAATAAATACTATAATGGTAAAAAAATATAGTTTATCAATAAATGTTAAAATATTCATTTTTAAAGCATCATAAAAAAATACAATTTTTTTTTGAAAATTACAATCAGATATTTTAATTTATATAATTATATTATTGAAGTAATTTAATTAATATGAACATGAAAAAAATTATTTCTTTCAAAAGAGAAGAATAAGTTTATATTTTTTATTAATCAATATTTCCATTGATTTTTGTACCAAAGAGGGATTAAGTAATAAACCCTCATTTAAACACGATAAATAATAGGATTATATGAAAATATTTATCGTTTATATGAGAAAGATCATATAATTTCCCCATAATTGTTTTTTAAAATATACAATCTTGAATAAAAATTAAATTGTTGAATTAATGCTTATAGTTTGTAACATATGAATGAAAACCTCTTGAAATGGATTAAATGAACAGATAAATTATGTACTTCTTCATAAAAGTATATTATGATATATTATTTCAAATAGGTGTCATATAAACCATATTAAGGTAATAAATGAGTTACTCAATGTTTTACTTAAATGAGAATGTTTGAGATAAGAAATCCCAACATCTGACTTCCCATAGGTCATGAACATTCTAATCCTATATATAATAATATATATATATATATATATTATTAATATATATTATGAACATATTTAAATATATATTTCTGGATATCAAATATTTAGAATGGTTTCAACAATATACTAATAATTCCTAGTCAAAATAGATTATTTATGATTTACCTATTTTCTGTCAAATACATGTTTCTATTTTTTTATTTTATTCTTTGAAATATGGTTATGGATCCATATATTATATAATGTTATTAATTTAATACATACCATATTTACCAGTTAAATTTTATTTTAAAATAATCTATTTAAATCAGTGATGAAAAATGGGATATTTCATTCATAAAGGCAGTGTCTGCATGTATGAATTAACAACATTTTACTTTTTCTAATTAATAAAAATAAAATACACTTGATAATGGTTCACACCAACTTAATATTTATTATATAATTAATATAATATTTATTCATTAAAATTATCCTTATGATAATTAATGTGAATAGGTGATTAAAAATAATTCATTACTTTTTGGATGTGGTATTCTTTATATACATATGAGCAACAATTATATTTTTTGGTGGATGAGAATGCATCTATTGTAGATAATATATTATCAATATTTATAATATTTATTTCATAAATATCAATTATACTCATTATTTTATTCTTTATAAATACCCATGTGTAAAATACATGGAAAATGAAATAAATATCTTCATAAGGATAGTAGTCCATCCCTACACATAATTGATGTTTCCATTTCCCATTAGATGAAAATGTAAAAAATGGATGTATATTTGAAATAAATTATTTTATGTCAATAAAATATATTATTTTTATTATATTAAAATGGTTATAGTATATATTTAGTTGTTTCAAGAATAAATAAACTTGAAAAATAATTCAAAAATCAAATAACTCTTAATTTAACCCCTATTAACCCATTTAACCATTATCACAGTGACAAAAACATATCACGGTAACTATTCATTATGACTAAAAAAGAAATCCATATCATTAAAAAATTAAAACATGATAATAAAAAATATGGAATTCAGTTTATAGGATTATTTTTCTAGAATTAATAAAAATTAACATGAATATTAGATCACTAAAGGTAATGAACCCCATTTTTTTAAAAATTACATATTAACATGTAAATGATTTTACCACAAAATTTATGTATAATATTGATTGTACTATAATTAATTGTATTATTTTTGATATATTGAATCTTTTTATAATTTTAAACCAAACCAAAAAAATATACCTTTAGAATATGTTATTAAATGATAATATGAACAAATAGTTTTTATTTGAATAAAAACATTACATAGATTTTAAAAAAGTAAAAAAAAAGTGTATATATTCAATTTTATATTTATAAATGAATAATGTTACTTATTAAATATATATTTTATCAAAAAAAAAATTTATATCCATTCATGTCATGATTTTATCATAATTATTTCATAAAAATAAATATATTTAGAAATTCATTATTTATTATATTCATCCAAACAAATCACATATTTTAAATAAATATATCAATTTAATCCTTATATTATTATGATATTTATAGTCTATAAATAATTTTAATTTCATTAAATTAAATATCTAAATTTAATAATTTTATATTTCATAAAAAATACTTAATATAATCAAAATAACTTTTAAAGGAAAATATCATTTTTAATCATGAAGAGATCATTATATTGTATTATATCATGTTATAATTGATTGATTGGTACTTTATTATTTCATACTTCAATAAATTCATTAATATCAACAAAAATTTAAAAAATATTTAAAATATTACAATTTTTACTTTGGATTATTTTTATCAAATCGAATAAATTATTAATTATTTATTCATTAAATTTCATCAATCAAAACAAAATAGTACATTATACGTATAAAAATTGGTTAACACTATATTTTTTCTAATGTATTTTTATAATACAATGTGGACCATTCTAGTTTGAGAATTCATGAAATTGAATCTATGAGACATATTATTATTTATAAGATAATTATGAAATGAAATCTCATAGATTTACCAAAAAAATTAATGGAGATCATTGAGAGAAATTATGGTGTGATAAAATGAAGGATGTGAATCGAAAATATGTATAAAAGGGTTCAAGTGCCTATAAGATATAAAACAACTAAAAACCCAATGGAATGATGATACCATTTACAATAAAAATATAGAAATGGGAGTACATGACCATGTATTTTCTTAGAATACATACAATGTAATGTAAATAAGATACCATCCTATGAGTAATGATGAATTTTATTATAAATACAACACACTTCATCACCATTTAGATGTAATAGTAAATTTATCTATATTATATGAGATAAAATATTTAATTAGTGAGATTTAAATCAAAACAACTTTAAATTATATCTCATCATGATCTGTGGTTCACCTCAATGTTCAAGAATTGTGTTGGTGATGAAATTATCACAACCCTTGGGATATTTTCTAATTTGAGTTATTTTGAATGTTGTTAAAGTGGGAATTGGGATATCATAAGAGTTTTATAGTGTTTTAGTGATCCTGAAATAATTTTGTGGGTTGTTCTAATTTAGAAAAATGTTATATTTTTTAAAATAACATTGAAATATGCGTTTTCATAATGTTTTAAAATTAGGGTTCTAGATTTGGATATTCTGAAATATAACTATTTACTCATGATTTATTCAGTTTACCATCATTATATCACATAATTATTAGATACTATCTCAACCAATCCCCCTCAATTGGTAGTTTTATTTAACATATTGATATTGTTTAATCACAATACTATATATCATTGTATTACTAAGTAATCATAGATATAAAATACCTATTGAATCAATCCCTACATCTCTAAGTTTCATTAGTAGTGAGGAAGGTTCTTGGGGTCTATGTGTGAAAACTAGAAATAAGGATAATTTTTTTATTACAATGAATAATGGGAACCTAATATTATCTAGAATAATCAAATACTTTTAGTAAGAAATGACTAAATATTATTTTGAATTAAATTCAAAATTACCTAACATATGCGGAAGATATCTCCTTGTATTTACAACTATGGTACTATTACACCATCACAAGAAATTATTTATAGAATAATGAATATATCCTTCTAATATTATCATACCAATATCTAGAAAATTCATCCATCCAACCATTTTCACATCAAATATCTTATGCTTTTATATGGGGTAGAAGAAATTATTATATTTCTATATATGAGTCTCACATGATGTCCACAAACATAGTGGAATTAACTCCTTCTAGGTCAGTCTACTTCATTTTCCCTTCATGCATATTCTTTACCATACCAAAATATACAATTGTTTTTGTTTATATCTTCCATCTCTTTATTGAAGGCTACCACATGTATGTCTTAGTGGTCAACATTATCTATTTTAAAATGTATAAAATAATTAATCACTTTATTCCCTTCCAACTATCTTTATCCTTATTTAGTTCGTTGTATTTTTTCCATGTAGATGAATTAGAAACATTTTACTCTATTTAGGGAGGACATAGAAATAAGAATATAATTTAAGTCAATCCTAAAAAATATTGGTAAATTAAAATTTTATTTCACTTCATAGATTGACAAACTCTTCCAATACACATATCCATTTCAAAGATGCACTGATTAGTCTTACCAATAGTTACTTAATTTATAATATGGTGTTCATATTCTCTAAACTGTCAAGAATTAATTATTAATATTACTAAAACATCATTATATAAATTTCTATTAAATATTTAGTTAATTCTCTTGTCAAGCGATTAACGAGGTTTTTAGTCATATTTCATAATCAATGAAATAATTTCACACAACATTAAATGATCCTCAATTTGAAATAATAAATGGGATGCACTTTTCAATGTTTCTCTTGTGTTACATCATGACCACTATATTTTAAAAAGAAATTTCCCCTTTTGAACTCTTAATAATCTTAATAAAGAAAAACCATTCACGTTATAATTACTAAAAATATTCTTTCTGAAAACGTCATCTCACACTATGATGTGGGATTTACACCATATAAAGTGAGGGTGATCACCTGACGCACTCGAACATTCACATTAATGATTTTAGTGAATCAATCTACAAACCCATGGAATCTCTGTACAATTCCCACTGATCTATATTATGAGGAAAATTATAACATCTTACTTTCATAAAAAAAATTCTATTTCATTTTTAATGTTTCATCTTCTATGAACATCGATAATTCCATTTATAAAATTTTATGATTTATTTTTGGAAATTATCAAAATTCATACACTTTTTTATAAATTCATTGTAGTTCATCAATCACTCTTATCAAGTTTCATGCTCTAAACCCTTCTCAATTTCTACAAAAAACACTTGGTTTCAAAAGTTATCTTTATCCTTATAAATTATTATTTTTAATATTGATAAACCAAGAATATAATTTATTTTTATGTTTAATTTTATATATAACATTATTAAAAAGATGAAAACGTTATTCTAATTTAAATAAATATATTTGTACAAATCTTAAATAAAAAAAATTCCTTTGACACTGCTACACATTTATAAAATTACATCATCACATGTTCAATTGGATTCCAAATACTCTTAGGAAAATTTCATAGTTCCATGATTGATAATGTTACATCCCCACCTATTTCAGCATATGAATAGAAAATATACTTGGAAGAAGAAATGCCTCATGTGGTCTCCTGGTATGCGAGACCCTACTTAATAGACCTGAGGGTATAATGTGTGATAGTTGTAAAACTGTTACCTCATGTTATAGGAATCAAATAATATATGTAACCAACAACATACAATGGTGTAAATAATAACAATGAATAAGTAATAAATAAATTTAAATAGAATCATGAAATAATAGTAAATGTAATATAGAACTGTACCGATGTTCAACGATATATATAAGAAACTCATCACCCACTGGTCAAACCAAATATGTAAGAGTATATAAGATAAACTGAAATTAATGTAATAAGATATAATTCATACTATGATCCAAACTACATACCAAATTTCAACATATATATTTAAGCTATTCTCAATCATTCATGTGCCTTATCACATTTTGTGCCTACAATAAATTTGATGTCATATTAGTACCCTATTGCATTGTCATCCTAAGAGGGGTGTGAGTAAAATAAACATTTGGTAACTTCAAATGTAGTATCGTTCATAAATAATAAGTGAATTTTATGTGTATGCAAGACTCTTATCAGGATAAAATTTACAATAATTAAAATCTACATAAAATAATATTTAAAAATAATAATTTTACAACATAGTTTAATAAATGAAAGATCATGAAAACTGTTCATCCAAGATGAGATAAATAAAGAAGTAAAGAAACAAAAAACCCACAGTCAATCCTAGGGTTTTGGTTCCTGTTCGAATGGACATCCATGAATGAGACAGTAATATGGATGTTGTACCACCAAAGTCATGTATAATCATGTTTATCCTTGGTTTTTCAGTCCTAGACGTTGTTTCCTTCATCACCCATCATGGGAAATGTCTCTGAGTAAGCTAAATTCCCATAAGGGATACATTTCCTAACCATAGGTTCACTTGTACTCATCAAAAATCACAATATAGAATGATTCTAGGAAGTATCTCGAAATCCTTTAAATGAATCTATGATAGACACCATACTCATTGATCCAGATCATACAATCCAATTTATGACTCATAGGTTTTAGACCACAAGTAAATCATGACATTGTAACTTGGATAATCCCTAAGGGTATGACCCATGGGAAACCTATAAGTAATTCGGTCTGGTTCTAAGTTTAATATTGGGATCTATTCAATAAATGGTTCAAGAGACAACTCCTAGTCAAGCCAACGTAGTTTCTTAATGGACCATATAAATAACCCTAACGATAATACAAGTCCTCACTTGAGTAGAGTGGAATCATCCATGAGATTATATTATTAATGAAAATGAGATTCATGTCCCACGATCCCTAATGAACAATGAGGAGGACCATAACCAATATATGATCATGTAAGGATCAAAACAAAGAACCGGGAAGTACATATGGGAATCCCCAATTATATAATCAATCATGTAGTACCAATATATGGATCCAAAGAAGTACATCCAAGAATAACAAATCAATAAGTCTTAAAAGCCATATCATAGGATGTTCCTTTATAAATCCTAGTAAAAATTGCATGTTTTCCATCACACCAGCCAAAAATACAAGGGAGCACCACCAAAAATAAAAATTTCACCAATATTAATCATCTTAAATAATAAATAAAATATTTATTGTGGCTAACTGCTAAACCCACTTCTACTCATATATCCCCTTAGTCTATAATATTTTGTATGGGATATATGTTGAAACCCAATTCCATATCAACTAAAAACCCATAACATTATTAGACATGATCAGTAAAACATTATGGAATCCACTAGGTTCCTAGTGTTAGTACCCAAGTTACACATCCTTCCTTGGATCTTCAATGTTCGCACATATACAGATATATCACTATTTCTGATTCCTAAGTAATTATATGGGAAGAGAAATCCCTCTTTAAATCATAGGAAATATAGTTCAAGTGGAGTAATACTACTTGGGATCCTATAGGTAAAAGAATAATTGTAGGTATCTCATATGGTATTCTCAGTCACATTCATAGACTCATACTGATGTAAAATTACCTCATGTAAGGGTTGTTAGTGACCCTAGTTTTCATCCATTTAATCTAACCAAAATTTCCTCAATTTAGCAGTTCATTTGAAAGTGACCTGATTAGGGACATCATCCTCAAGGGGAATCCTAATAAAAACATAACACTATAAAAAGAATAATAAATATGGGAAAAAGTTGATATACTCTCTACCTTTGTTATGATTTATATTTTTTTTCAAAGGGCTCGTAGCATCTTCAAAATCCTGTCCAACTTCTTCCTGAAGATTGTGGTATTTTCTCAAGAAGAAAACATTAGAATTAATTAATTAAAATTACTTTTCAATTAATTAATAAAGATCAAAAAATATTAAAACTAAAAAATTTACCAATAAATTTATAAAGATCAAATCCTCACAGACTGATCACGTCATAATAGAATTTTCACCAAACACTTGTCAACATCCCACAACACATCATTGACTATGGACTGGGAATAATACCTAAGAAAAAACATCCAATCAAAAGCATTAAATAATTAAGTATGCAAAACATATTTATAAATTCACCATTCGGAAGTAACCTGACAAAATGACATGTTGAAAAGTGAAAACAACATCTTGGGTTACCTTCATACTATGAAAAGTTAAATCCATATAATTGGAATATAATTACACTATGTCTAGGTTGAATCTTGACTAAAATATCTAAATGTAGATAAAACTATTCTTAAATGAATAAAATAACTCAATAAAGGCTAATAATGTTGGAGGATTACTGATGCATGCTAGTTGTAGGAAGTGGAAAAAATATTTATTACCAATGTGTAGTCTAATGGGTAACCATAAGTAGTCTCTTGAAGAAGAGTTCACACAAAATTGTTTGTCACATTTAATTTGATGAAAAAATGGTTCTCTTGAAATTTTTTGGTGTAAAAAAAATTCAATCAATGAAACAATAGAATCCAATAAAAAATAAAAAAACATGGAAAAAAATTGTTTAGGAACAATTATATAATAAGGGTGATCAAGTTACATTCATTTTTTTAATTTCAATGCTATCTATGTTCTAATTAGTTCAATCCAATTATGATAAGTAGATTAAAATGAGCTTTCATGATCACTTCTTCTCAACACCTTGGTTAAAAGTTCATGGTGAGAGAAATTTTTTTTATTAAATTAGTCAGTTCTATTCTCCTACATTTATTTTATATATTTTTAGAAAATATTCTCATTATTTTAATAAAATACCTAACATGGTATTGGTTTTCCCAAAAAATCAAGAATATCCACTACCCTTTCCAGGCATACTGATGATCATTAGCTAATTCACCACTAATATATGGTCTATTGGATTATATATAAAGAAAAACATATAATAAGTGGATAATGATAATTTATCCAATTAAACATTAAATAACATAATCAAAAACAAAATGAAATATTACTTGATAAAAAACCATTATGAGAAATTGAAAAAAACATCCCATAAGAAAGAAAGAACTTTTATATTATTAAACCGAATGAACTAATGAATTTAAAAATATAAAACGTCCCCTTACCCAATGACTATGAATTTTAACATGTTATGGTATGGTTTATAGAGAAGATTAGAAAGAAATAAGGAATTTCAAAACTAATAATATGAATGGTGATAAAAAGTAATGAAGAAAATATCACCTTCAGAATCTATTATCCAAAGATTTTCTCCTATTTAATCCACCAGATGGTTGAATCACCTAATGGGACTTTTTTATAAGTTGTGAGAATTAAGTATTCTATTTAAAATCCAAATTTCAATGATATTGGATGCGTAATAATGAATTTATTACACAATTAATTATTTATGATCTTTCTAGTGGAATATGTTCAAAATATTCTATAACATTAGAGTGTGTAATGGCCAAATTAATGAAATAATAAATCCATAACATCAAATCAAAAAATATGAAATCAAATTATTTTTGAATTACAATTATAATCACCATAATTAGAAGATATTATCCTGAGTTATGTCCTATTAAAACAGGTGGGGCCCACTATACCTTCTAGAACAATTTTTTAGACTCGATTTATTTTTTAGTGAATGTTGATATTCAACTCAAATCCTGGTCTAGAAGAAGATGATTAATCCCAATAATAAATGAACCTTAAAAAAATAATAATAATGGGATCAATATTTCAATGGTGTGATCAAAATACCAAAGATATAAAAATATTTTAAAATTATATAATTTAGAAATTTTATCATTTAATCCCAATAGTCATAAAAAAATACAACACTGGTGAAAATCAGCTCAAATTATTTTATTGGAAGGTGTTAAATCACATAAATACATAAGAGAAATTATTAAAATGTTATCTCTATCGCATAACTAATAAATTCTAATGAATCTGACAACATTCAATTTTGACCATGAATGAGGAAGAACTCCCACGGAGGAAGGGAGAAGGAGGATGCCTCTCATAGGGAGCTCATGAGTGAGAATTGTACGAAAAGGGGTAAATCCAATAAAGGGGGATATGAGAAAATGGTAATTTTTTTCCATTTAATGTCGAATATGGTTAGTTATCACATTTTAGAAAACCGTCTGCCAACTATGTTGTTCTACTATGCACATGCACCATAACCTCACATTGTTAAAATGCATTATTTATCAAACTATTTGACAACCATGTGACATGAGAATCATCTTTAAAAATTATTTTTTCGATACAAGAACCAATGTGACACTTAAAAAACCTCTAAGACATATTCAAACCCTTTAAAAACTTATTCAAAAAAAATTTATATGAATTACAACCTTAAATTATGATTCTAAATAACTGATAAATATTTGAACCATCTAGAAATTGAAAATTTCAATTCCTTAAGAAAAATCCGACTTATAAATATATGCGATTTCATAAATTCTCTATTATAATTCTTCACATCCACAATACGCCTTGGTTAGATTCAATGTAAAAAAATTGACCGAATTGATACATGAACTTCATTAAAATGTTTTTTTTCTTTTATGAGCTCCCTGCAATCTATCAAATATATTTTTAGCATGTGACACATAACTCACCAAACTCCGTCCTGACAGTTATAACCAAAGATAAAAAATCATTATCAAACCTACTCAATCCAATCTTACAAAAGACCTGGTCAAATAATTTCCCCATTAATCATTCAACTTATAGAACTACCCATAGTAGGTTTCCACATAAAATGGAAAATTCTGATCCTTGGCTCTCACACAATTAGAATTTACTATCATAGAACACTCTTAGAATCTTAATGATTCTCTTATAATAATTATTAATTAGATCAAAATAGTCAAATCTTAATTGACCATAATAAACTAGTTATGTTATGAATTCTATGAATATCCTAAACTATCATCATACTATACCTACCTCATCCAAATAAAATTCAAGATGTGGTTCCTCATATAATGAATCCAATTATAATAAACCATTAATGTTGTACCACCTACAACCAAACATTCTAAAAATATACATATTATACCACTAATGTGTCACTAAAACTAGATCTCATGCCCTTAAATCAGGGTTCATTGAGATTGTTATAAGAACACTCACTAAATCCAACAAATTAATTCAATTTTGGATTTCCTACAAAACTAAATCCTTTTATTTTCCCATTTTCCGTCTACATTAAAAACACGAGTGAAACCATAATACAATGCCATTGAATTTTCAAAGTAATCTGAAGCCTAATCATTCGCGTGGGCTTCAACAAAATTAGTATTCTAACATTTAAATATAATTCAAGGAGGAATATAGCAACACCCCATTCCATATATCCATTAGAATCCAAAATCCAAAACGATCATCCAATTACTAGTATCAAGGTTACATGACCCATCGAACATGAAGGTTATGTACCGGTGATCAACATCCCACTCCCCAAAGTAGGAGTTTTCTTATTTTAATGCTAATGAATCATGTTCTTGATCACTATATCAAATACCCACATCCATTTCAGGAAATATGAAATATAATTTCTACAAACCAACTCATCCCTAATCCCTAATGAAATGTACACTATCACCCATTCCCAACCCACAAAAACTGAATCCTTGGCATTAACCTAATGTTTCTTCATAATGTAGATGTCCTACCATAGACATAAAATGGTGAACTACCCACCATGTGGAAAATTTAATTCTTCTCCTCAAGTTCAACTCCTAGGGTTTCCTTTTCATCAAAGTAGTAATGTTATTTAGATTTATATTAGTGTATAGTTGACACTCTCCCTGATTAATTAAGACTATGTCATGATATAGGAAATGATTCCCTACTTGTAGTACACTGATATTTCATCGATATGTGTGTATCCTTCATCCTCATCCATGACCACATCAAATTGTGAGACTTGAAATTAACCAACCCTTAACACGATGGCTCTCAACAATGCATGTCTAGTTTAAGACATATGTCAAACATCTCATGGATCCTAGTCTATTCTCGATGACTCATATACCATGAAGGGACACATCACATTCCATCAGAACACTTAGAAAACTATACCTATGGCATTTTTCCATAACCAATTATCCTCAAATCACACATGGATTATTAGTGATTTATGATTTAAATGGTACCATGGATTATAGAAGCATACCATTATCACTACATTCATGATCCTATGAGTTTCCTATCTTAAGAAGTAGCTCATTGTAATAAGTGTAACATCATCTTCATTAATACAAAATATCACTTGGAACTCCCCTTTAAAATCCATCATGCATCATGTGTCATGATTTATTTTCATATCCTCCGATTATATAATCTCATTTATGAAATCAATGCATCAACTACCCAATCACTGATTAATAGGGACATACACCCAAACAATTATGATCATCAAACCAAACATGATACACAATCAACCTACATGATTTCATAAAAACAGAATGCATCAAGCTACCTATATCACCCAACTCAATGACATACTCTACATTTGTCTCAAAAAAATTATAAAATTATTCCAACTTTTAAATTAAAATGATTCTATAAAAAAGGGTCATCCATACTCATAGGTTCCCCTAGATGAATCCAAACTATGACCTAAATCATTATAAGTAACAACTAAAGGCCTCTATGTATCCCACATTTCCATATCAATCATGTATCATGGGGGATCACTATGCCATATCACTTAGCCCATAGGTCAAACATATCACTATTATCACACCTCATGGGGAATCATCCATGTATATATCACAACCAAATGATTCTAAAATTCCTTTCAAACCTCTCTAACAGTGGTATGGAAAACATTACCCTATAGGGGTCAAAAAAATATTAATATGGTTATAATTACATATGATTCCATTTACAAAATATAGTGGAAAAATCATTTTTTTCAAATGTAAACCCATTTTATTACAACCAATTAGTAAGTACATTCATTAAGAAGAACTCTAATTGATTCACTTGTTCAACATCATCAACATAGGTCCCTTATCCCCATAAAAAACATCATATGATATTTTAGGGGGAGTTTAATGAAATGAATATAGAAAATATAACAAACTAACATTCCTCAGGATTCTTCATATGATAATACTCCTATTAAGTTCCAGTTCTGTAAAAACATTTAGGTACCTATCAATATCACAGTAGAGGATCTTACTGGATAGCCATTAATGATGTTTGGATTTGTAAAAAAACATAGAAAACTACATGGGAAAACACTTTATAAGATTTTATGATTTTTTTTTAACCAAACATGAATAAAATAAACCATTAGTCGTATACTAGAAAGGGAATTGGGTGATAATTCTCACCTACTAGGGCCACTAACCTTCCTTTGAATGTGTAATGAGTCATTTGTATCAGTATTTATTGTTAAACAATAGATCCACACAGTTTTTCATAAAAAGGAAATGTAAAAACATTTCATTATATATTTATAAAATTCCATCAAGAAAAATTATTACAAAAAACAATTTGGGTTGTTGTTGATACATTAAATAGTTATCCATTTTCATTAGTAGAATCACACATAATCCAAACAATAACATGCTAAAAATAAAAGAAAAATACGATGCATGAGTCAGATATTTTTTATACTATAAAAGATTCAAAATAAATACATATCCTCTTGATAATTTTCCAAGATCCATAAATCCATAAGAAGTTATGAAAACCACACAACATGTTTATAACACTTTGAAAAAATATTATAAAATGGTAATAAAACATACCCAAAATAATAATATAAAATAAATGGAAACTAGAACTTCCTTCCTGAACTAGTTTTATCAGCACTCCAATAAGATATGAATTACATGTTCTAATACAGTTTTAGGTATCATGTACACCATGTCTCAAATAATAAGACAATACGAAGACAAGCTCCTCTAATACCAAACTGTGTCATCCTTACCCAGTTCACATTAGGACCTGAATCAAAACACATTAGTGATAGGGAATTAAGATAACCTACCCATATGATCGAGGTTTCCAACTAGAATTTGGTGCCTATAATGTGATATTTTGGAGACTATTATATCATGTTTAGGTAATAAAAGCGTCAAAAAAATCCAAATATGTTATAATTATGGCATGGAAGTAAATGAAATAAAATAAAATCATATTTGAATAATAAATGGAATATTGTAAAGGTTGGATTGGCTATTCCAAACATAAGACACTAATCTTCCATATGTCCTACCACATATACTGAAGTACATAATTAAAACTAAAATAAAATTGTACGTATTTAATATATACGATGATCCAAACCCCATATTTGATATCAAAATGTATATATATATATATATTTATATGTCACATCATGTTTGATGAGTCCTAATAATTAATCCATCATTTCCCATTAATCATGTGATCATCTACTTAGGTACCCTAATGGAATGGTGCATGAGTAGGGTGTGTGTACAAAACTCAACAGGGATTCACCAACAAATTCTAGTACATATCCATTAAATACAACATATGTGTATGTGAGCTACTCACCAGGATAATATTAGTAAAAATAGATAACATCTAAAAAATTTCTAACTAAAAAAGAATTATACCACGACATGATTTCATAAGGACATGCTCCTAAAATGTGTTCTTCCTAGCCTAGCCACATTTAGATGTAAACAATTTAAAAATCGAATTTGATTTTTTTATTCATGGATATAATCAACTGGACATCATTCAAATGAGATAGTAATTCGAGTATCATAACAATATAGATGTGTATAATGTAGTTAGCCCTTGGATCTGTAATCTTGGTCAATAATACTGTCATTAGAGAGCAGTATAATGGAATCTGTGTAAGAAATGTCACTATATTGGAATACATGTCCTAACCCTCTACTCACATGTAATCACATTTACTCACAGTAATTATATCTTCCGGGAAGAATATGGACATCCTGAAAATGGCTTTGAGTTAGATTATATTTCGGTCAATAAATGTAAATCCAATACGATGTCTGACTCCAATTTGTCATCCCATATGAAAAAATACATTAGGCCTCAAATGATCCTTATGTTGGTGTCACATAGGTGATCTGTAATAAATATTCCATGGATCCAAATACAATATCAACATCCATTCAAGTAATAAAACAATATGACACTCCAAGAAATGTTTATTGAATTATAGCATGGTGTATCCACCTAATCCTGAGAAACATCCTATGAATAACTTTTGTATAGTGGAATCAACCATGAGTGTATCCGAAGAAGGCTATGTGAATTCATGTCTAGCTATCCCCAATAGAAAATGAGGAGATCCTTATCCGACATTTTATATTGTCTTTATCATATTAAAAATCCCATGAAGTACATCTGGACATACCTAATCAAATAATCAATAACATAATCTAAATAACCATATCATAGAGAATATTACTTCATATACAAATATAGAATATATTAGAAGAAGGATTAATGTGATGTACCTTTGGAAACCAAGTAAACAATGCTTCATGTATGGCCCACTAGACCGAATATATTAAGAAGAACTTCTAGAAATAATAGTCTCACAAATAGTAATAAAGACAAATTATGAATAAAGGAGTGTGGGTGGATGATATTTTTACCCACAAATATTACAGCAACCCCATGGGATATCAATTTTGGTAACAGTTTAGTGTTTCCAAACACTACCATCACTCCCCAAAACCCATAATGAGCTTGGATAGGGCTAATGAATCATTTGGGATGCCACTAGGAAGACTATTTCAGTAATCAAAAGAGGAATCCTACATGGTATTATCTGGTTTCACACATAATAATAGGAATATCTCTTAGAGTCCTATAATTCAATAATTTTCAAGAGGCATACATCTTCAAATCATATAATATTGTATACAAGTTGACACATCCTACTTTGGGTCCTCTAGGTAAAATAATTAGTGGTGATGTCCCATATGGAATCCTTAGTCACTATCATAGTCTCATATCAAGTTATAAATAAAGTTCCTAGGGGTTGTTATTGGAACCTTACATTTATCTATTTAATAAATAGAAATTTAATTTAGTTTAGTAGTTCATTAAATAGAGTCACAATAACATGCATTGCATTCAAGGGAAATCCCCTGAATACATATAATTCTACCATATTAATATTCCCCATAGGGATGGTATGGTAGAAAACATACCATTCAAAATATTTATAGTTATTATTCCAAGGGCGATAAGAAGATTCGAAAGCTCTCTAAGCTCATCGAGATGTCTTATATTGTGTCTCACAATGAAACCATCTGAATTAATTAATTATAATTACATTATAGTTAATTAATTGATCTATGAAAATATAAAAAAGATTAAAATAAAATATATAAAGGAATAAGTCATGGAACCTCATCAGATGATATTGTCTCACTAGAATGGTGACCAAAATCCCATCAAAACCTTTCAATAAAACAGTAATCTTAGATGGGGTATATAAAATAAGAAAGGACATCCAAAAATCAACCATAAAATTTTATTTTTCCATAAATATTTATATATTTATCACGAAAATTTACCTATTTAACGCCCTAACACAGGTTACCCAATGTCGGTGCATTATTAAATAACATTGACATGATACAATGAATCACGTCCCAAAATACCGATAAGTTTAGTAGCCTTGGAAGTACTAGATAAATTCATAAGTTTTACATTTCATTGTGAAAGAAAATAATCATCAACATTTTGTACCCATTGTACACATTTATATCCTTACCCTATCCTTATATGTCATCCACAAAATACTTCTTCCCATCATAGGTAAAATAAAACATAGAAAGGGGTGAGTTAAGATGCTCAGTAAGGATAATAATATAGCAGGAAAATTAATAAATAAGCATAAACATTTAAGGAAATGTATTAGACTAAAACAAAGGCCTTTTAAAATTAAGAATCAGCATAATATGGAAAAGATAAAAACAAATAATTCCATTTAATTATTCACATGGATATTCTACTAGTCAATTAATACCATGAAATATCAATATCCACTTTCATAATGATGGAATGCATAATGCCGGAATTCATAACCACACACTCAAGGCCTTGTTCCAAGACAACAAATAATATTTTTTTTAATTCCTTGTGCCAAGACACTAGTTTATCTCATTAGACCTATCGATGCATCGAGGAGCTATAACATGCTCCACCTGTCACTTACTATGTACAATGCATTCCTCATATGGAAAGGTTTAAACATAACATAATCATTCATATTAAAACTATCATTCAAAATTCCAAAACATTATCCATAAAGAATGAATGGTATAATAATAACACATCCACAATCAAACATATCAAAAAACATTCAATACATTATGGTAGATTTGTATCATAATAAATCAACTTCAAATAAACTTAAAATTCATCATAAGGATGTTGACATAGATGAAATCATAATGTTTTTTTAGAGAAATATCTCATTCTATTTTGAAATCATTTCAAAGTCATATAATTATAAAATAAAACATTTATTTTAAAAATATTTTTATAATCTTGTAAGTGAATCTTCGGCGATGTTATAAATGCAGAAAATAGCTGCACTCGTAGTATAAGTTAAAAAAACATTCTTACCATAATTTTGTCGAAAAGGTCATAAATACATTATTTAGAAAATGGCAGAATTATTTCTTTCAAAACATATCAGGTAAAAGAAGGGTATAAATGAATTTAACTCATTTTCATGTAAATAGTAATTTTTTTTGGAAATACATTTTTTAGAAAACATGGGTGTGGATGATAAAGATGTCCTAGTAGATACTTACGTAAAAACAACCTCAGATAATAAAGAGATTGGGGAATTAACCCTTAACTTGTACTTTTTCGTGGTTGAGGGTACATTAAACTCTAGTATAAAAGTTAAATCATTTTAATTAAATTATACATTAACAATATACATACATATGATATCATATATAATCCTATAATACTGTTTTGTTAATAATATTACAGTAGAATCATCGTTTCAGGTGTTAAATGATCCATTTTCCTTTATATGCTCAGTTACGTAAGCCATGTTTTTTACAGATTAGATGTATTTTATTCATATACATAATGATATTAAGTTCGTAGACATTATTTATAATCGTAAAATTAAAATTATTCTTGAGTGATTATGACGGGGAATGAATCTCATCGCATTCGTGGAGATGGTAATCTGTACATACGCACAAGAGACAATATCATTATATTGATGGTGAAATCATACGTAATTGGATGTTATAACGTATATAAATAATCTTTAACATTATATATATATTATATATATCATTAATAGTCAATATTATACCCATCTAGATAATGAAGTGTTTGAATATCAAACTACACCACGACGTGGAGGCAGTTAGTCGTACATACTCACGTATGGTGACATTGTCCTTCATATGATGGATAGAATAATGAATACGGTTTTACCTTTTTAATAAAATCACAGTATATAAAATTTAGTAGAGTTATTATTTTATAATGGAAACAACAAATAAATAGTAAGTGAAATAAGAAAATAACTTGTAAGAGGTGATGAAATATTTACCTCTACATCAGGTTCATCATTTAGAGATGATCAAAAGGGCACCATAGGATGGATCTCTGACAAATGGAAAGCCTCTAGTATGAAGGGAGGAAATTTGGGAGGATATTATGTCTGGGGTGGCCGATTCAAATGGAATTGGAGGTGTGAAACTAAGAGAAGGGGAAGTTCCCGTTTATAAGAGAGGTGAGGGCCACTTTATTACAAATATGAAATGTTATTTTATAATAAAATAATTTTTTGTTATATAATGGCTCCAAAATTTTTAATTTCAAGTCTAAAGTGGGGATCAATCGAAAATATATCAACCCATAGGTTTTAGGTAGGTTTAGGTCAACATATTAACCTTATCATTTAGATTTAAATCTTTGTTAAATAGTTTGACATTTATCATGTCTCTTTGTATATTTATATTATATGTTTAATAATATTAATATAAACTTCTAATAGAACCCCAAGTAGTTCATTATTTATATATATAATCTTATATATGTCCTTTGGACAAACTTTAGATTTTTATAATATTATATCAATTAATAATATAATATTTGTTTTTAATACTCTATTATGACAATTTTGACACTATTTGGTATTTTGTTTTTGTTAAAGTCATCACAAAATGATTACATAAAAAAAATTCTTTAATCGACCCTAACATGTCATTTTAAATTATAAAATTAGTGTAATTCATCAAAAGTCTCAAAATAGTTCTATTTGGTTATTTATAATATTAATTAGTTTAATCATTCATTAATAAGGTAATTACTACATCATCATTGTGTCATAATTAAATTTAATTATTTAATGTATAAAAATTATTAATTAAAAACATTTAAGTAGAAATGATATATATCTTTCAAATGAATATTAATAGATGAATATTTTTAATTTATAACAATATATTAAAAATGGTTTGGTTATTAAACATTGAATTTAACTCTTTGAACACTTCTTTAAATAAAATAATAATTAATTTTCTAATATAATACAAGTAGAACCGAGGGGATGACATTTTATTTATAAGGTTGGTTTTTGGTATAAATACACTTATCAAATAGAATTAGGGCATGTGTTAGGGTAATAATAATATCATTTTTACCTTTAATTGTCCTCTTTACTTTTAAATACAGTAAATAAAAGTTAAAGTTATGATTCACCAAAATTTATTTTCATCTTATTTAACAAAATTTTACTAACTGATATCAACCATGTCTCTAATATTTTGGAAATTCAAGTCACAGAAGCGGTAAAATTATATTTTATGAAAATTTAAAAATGCCCCAAAGAGGTGGGTAGAAGCTGGTAAAAAGTTTAATAAAAGTTTATATATCTAAATTTATTGTTAAATGACTCCCATGAATTAAATTGATCTTATATAGGTATTATTTATATATTTTGACATTAAATAAATTTACATTATAATTAATAATTATTTAAATAAAAATTCGTTTTTAACCAATAACGCTGTATTTTTTACTATTCATCCAAAATCGAAAGCATTCAGAGACATAACAAATTTTCACCCTAAGATAATTCTGATATTCCTAATTCAAAAATAAATTCCATTTTGAAATATAAAAATAAAAAAAAAATCAAAAATGGGAATTACTATTCATAGCGACTAGTTTGATTGGTCGCAGTGTGTTAGAATCTCGATGTTACGTACAATGCAAGATTTTCCATTATTCAAAGGGAAACATACTGTGGAAGCATGTGGTGTTACTTTATTCCCTCCTTCAAATAATTTTGTCCAAAAAAATTGTTTAATACTACCACACAAGAATATTTGATTGGATCTTCATCATAAGTTCCTCTGGTTCCCACGTTGCCTCTTCCATCTTATGTTTTCTCCATAGAACTTTTACCGGACGAGTCGTTCAGTTTCTCACCACTTGTTATCTTGTATCAAGAATTTTTATAGGATCTTTACAATAAGATATATTAGGTTCAAGTTCAATTTCATTATAGGTGAGTACACACATTGGTTTAGGCATGTATTTTCTCAATAGTGATACGTGGAACACATCATGAACATTAGAGTGACTTGGAGGCATCGCCAAATGATAAGCTACAAATCCAATTCGTTCAAAAATTTGAAATGCTCCGATGTACCAGGGACTAAATTTACTCTTCATATGGAATTGTATAACATCATTCCATGGAGATACCATCATGAAAACATGATCACTTACAAGAAATTCCAAATCCTTACTTTGGTTATCTGCATAGATCTTTTTCCTACATTGAGCTACTTTAATGTGGGTTTGGATAACCATGACCCTTTACATTGTTTACTCAAAAAGTACTGGGCCTACGAGTTTTAATTCACCATCATCATCCCAACAGGATTGTTTACAACATCTCTTTCCATATAACGCTTCATATTGTTTCATCTGAATACTTGAATAGAAGCTATAGTTATAGGAAAATTCTTCCAAAGGTAAATATTGATCCCACATACATTGAAAGTCATGTGAGAAAGATCTCAACATGTCTTCTATGGTTTTAATAGTCCATTCTGATTGACCATCATTTTTAGGGTGGTAGGCAGTGCTCAAACTAAGTTTAGTATCTAGGTCCTTCTGAAGACTTTTCCAGAATCCTGATGTAAAATGGGGATCATTGTCTGGAACAATCAATAGGGGTACACCATGGAGTCTTACAACTTCATTTATATATGTACATTCTAGACTTTTAGGTGGTAAATCTTCTCTTATATCATGAAAATGTGCTGACAAGGTAAGGTAATCAACAATGACCCATATTGCATCATTCCTTCAAGGAATATTTAGTAGACCCATGAAAAAGTACATAATATTATTATCCCTTTTCCACTAAGGTTTGGTACGCGGTTTCATGAATCCATTAGTTTGTTGCCTTCCAACATTCCCTTTTTGATAAACCATACATCATGAGACAAAATCTGCAATCTCCCTCTTCATATTGACCCACCAAAAATGTTCTTTCAAATCTCTATACATCATAGTGCTACCATGGTGTATAGAGAAATTCGATTTATGAGTATTTTCAATCAATTAATTTTTTATTTTAGGTATATCTCGAACAAAAAGTATCTTCCAAAATTTCAAAATTCTATCTTTATATAAGAAGTAGATCAATCTCCCATCGTTCACAGCTTTATTTTTCTTTTTACAATTCTTCATCATCAGTCTAAGAACATTTTATCATTTCAAGTAAAGATGGATTGGAAACCATTTGAAAAAGTATTGATGTTTCACCATCTATGGTTATTTCCATATCAATCTTTACTATCTCTGTGAAAATAAGATCCCATTAATCTCTCATCTTGTTAAAAACTCCACGATCCTTTCTGATCAAAGAATCTACCACCTTATTTTCCTTCTTCGGGTGGTAGTGTATTATAAAATCATAATCATTGATTTGTTCAATCCATGTATTTTGTCTCATGTCTAGTTAATTTTGTGAGAAAATATATTTCAAACTCTTGTGATCACTATAAATATCACATTTTTCACCATAGAGTTAGTGTCTCCATATTTTATGAGAAACTATTATAGCTGATAACTCAAGATCATGATTGGTATAGTTTTTCTCATTAATTTTTAGCTACTATGATGCATAGTCAATAACTCAATCATTCTGCATAAGGACACAACCATTTCCTTTCTTGGATGCATCACTATAAATAACAAACCAATATTTCCCCGATGGTAGGTTCAAGATAGGAACATTAACTTGTCCTCTCTTTAGTTCTTCAAAATATCATTCACTTTATTTTATAAAATAAAATTTAACCCCTTTATGAGGTATCTTGGTTAATGGGTTATCCAATCGGGAAACATTCTAAACAAACCATCGATAATAACCTGCTAAACCAATAAAATTATGTACCTCATTTATACTCGTTGGTGCTGGAAATTCATGGATTACCTTAATCTTTGAAGGATCAGCATAGATTCCATCCTCAGAGTCAATATGTATAGAAAATTTATCTTTTGATTCTATAATTCAAACTTCCTAAACTTCCCATATAATTCATTTCTTCTATGAGTCTTTATAATAATGTACAGGTGATTTTCATGATCTTCATATCTTTTTTAGTATACCATAATATCAATAATAAATTCTTCTACAATGCCATAAAGATATTACTTGAAAACATTATTCATTAGATCCATGGAGACATAGTGTGCATTAGTCAATACAAAAGGCATTACTATAAACTCGAAATGCATATACCTAGTTCAAAATGTTGTTTTTGGAATTTCTTCCTTCATCACACACAACTGATAATATCCAGATCAAAGGTCATTATTTTTAATAATATTGAGCTTCATGAAGTTGGACAAATAAATCATCAATGCAAGGTAGGGTATACCAATTCTCTATTGTTATAGAATTTATTTCCATGTTGCCAATGCACAACCCCATAGACCCATCTTTCTTCTTAACAAAAAGGACATGGGATCCCTAGGGAGAAACACTAGGGAAAATAAATCTCTTATTACTCAATTCCACTAGTTGTTTATTTAGTTATACTAATTCCATAGTGGAAATTCTATAAGGGGTATTCAATATGGGCCTTGAAACTATAATTAAATCAATGAAAACTAAATTTCGAGTTCTGGAGGATGTCCCAGTAAATCCTATGGAAATAAATCAACATATTCTTGCACAATAAGAACATCATCTATTCAAACATTCTTTTCCTTGCCCATAATTATTTCATTCTCATTCCGCCACAAATTGAATTTAGTAGAGTTACTAGGGGTGGATCTAGATAGGAATCAGATGGTGACGTTTCTGCTCTAAAGATAAAGTACTCATTATCATCATTGAGAATTCTAACCTCCTAATTTCTATAAATTTTTGCATCATGGATATGAAGCCAATCCATACCAAGTATAATATCAAATTCAATCATGGGTATTATGATGAGAATAATAGAAAAAGAAAATTTATATTCCCTAATGAGAACAGATTCACTAAACATGTTTGCAATGATACATCCCTTATGAATTTTGACTGATAACTCCCTTGTTTAATCAAATTGAAAATATCTAAATTTCTTAGAAAATTTGGAATATATGAAACCATGTGAAGATCCAGAATGAAATAAAGAATTGGCTAAACATGAGGAAGCCCATAAATTACCTGCCACCACATCTTTCAGAACCTCAACCTCAACATTAGTGATGGAATAAGATTTTCCATGCTCCCATGGACATTTTGGAGGTAAGTTCCCTTGGATCATAGGACATTCATTTTCATAATACCCATTTTCTCTAAAATTTTAGCATTCAAAATTGATAGCCTCATTATTTCCCTTACAATCATGAGGATGGTGGACTTTTCACCACAATTTGACTGACTCACATTCACTTCAGGCAAGTACCGGGGTGTTTCTTCATACATTTTCCGCATGATGGATATTCAACTTTTCCATTCTACCCCTTATTTCCATTTCTAGAGTGTTAAACTGATCTCTTCATCTCTTTCGTTTATTTATTTTTGTAAGACTTACTGAATTATTTTTCTGTCTTCATATCACATGAGACAATATATTCATATAATAAGAAGGATTTTGAGACTAATTCTTTTTAGAGAAATGGTTTTAACCCATTAAATTAACGAGAAATGTTACTCCATGGGAAACATATATAATCTGTAGAATGACTTGAAAACCTTGTTATGTTAGCCTCATACTATAGAACATTCTCATTCTCTTTTTCCCTCAGACACAAAAATTGTCATTACATATATGCTTGATGGTCACAAGGAAATTATTTTTCTATGAAAATGTTTTTAAACTCCCTCAATTATATGTTTGATACTTCTTTATCTTCTTTTGTGCTTTCAATCAATGACCACCATTGATATGCATCTATTATGAGGCGATAATATGACATGACACATTTTTCTCTTTCAATAATCCCCAAAACATAGAATATTTCTTCTAAGGAATTTACCCATCCCTCAGATACAAATGGATTTGTACTATCATTTAATTATTTGGGTTTTTTCCTCATGAAGCGGTCTAACATTGATCCTCATTGTTGTTGATCATAGTGCTCTATACAGGTAAGGTTATTATTCAAAACCTTATTGAGTTGTCCCGGTATGGTAATAAGATTATCAGAACCAGTTGCATCACTTGCTTCACTATAATTATCATGATTAGGAGGGAATTACCTACGTGGATTTCATGCATTGATACAGTTTCCACCCTTCCACTATGCACCATTTATAAACAATGGCATACAGTAGATTCTTATATGAATCACAATACATAATTACAAACTTGTAAACCACTTACCAAAAATTGAACAGTTTATGGATAAAATCCATAACCATAAAAATATTTCCTTTGAGAAGGTATAACTATTAAACTCATCACTGTAGTTGGGGTTTGGCTTAGTGGTAAGAACCCCGTAATACTACATGAAAAATGGGGGTTCAAAACCCATTGGGCGCAGGTTTCTGTAGCAGCACTGTAGCGGGTACTGTAGCAGTGGCGGTACTGTTGATCGGCGGGCACTGTAGCGGTGGCAGGCCACTGTAGCGGTGGCGATACTGTAGCGGGTACTGTCGCAGCCGGGTTACTATTCACAGAATAGGAATTTGGCCAAAAATTTGGGCCTACGGGCTATGTAATGGGCTACAGGCCCACTAGGCCTTCGGGATGTGTAATGGGTCTCCCTCTACCCAGTTAAAAGAGGTCTTTTCTTTGCTTTATTAATAAAAATGAGGCTTCGGCCCCAACCTTTTAAAAAAAACTATTAAACTCATCATAATGGTTTTTAATGAAAATGAGAATTATCCTAAGCATAACCCTAGGGAATTACATAACCAAGAGTGCAGCAAGGCCCATTTTTGTGCACCAGTTTCGGTTTGAGTCTAGAACAAAGTGGTGTTTTCGGAATTTAGCCCTTGGTAAATCTGTGTCAGATACAACTCCACCTGCTCATATCTTGAAAGGGTTCTATTTCATGGAAAACTCACAAAATCTCTACAGTACCAAAATTCTTGGAAGTTCTTCTATACTAATCTCCAATGTCAATCTTATGGTAGTTTTTTCTAATCATAGTTTTTCTAAATCTTCATTCCAAGGTTTTTACTATACTTACTCTAATACCAGTTGTAATTCCCTAACCCTAGTTACCCATAGTCAATGAATTATTACCTAAAATTGTCATGATACAAGGAATCATGTCGTGAAAGACCGATTGATTTAGTATCCTTGGAAGTACTCGATACATTGATAAGTTTTACATTACATAATTAAATAAGAACATCAACATTATTTTGTCCCCTTTTGAGCACACATATATCCTTATCCTATACCCATTGGTCAACAATAAAATAATTCTTAACATCATGGAAAAATAAAACCAAGAAAGGGTTGAGATTAGATAGTCAGTAATGATAACAATATTGGAAAAAAATTTATAAATAAGCCTAAACATTTAATGAAATGTATTAGACTAAAAAAGTGTTTTAAACTAAAACATTAGAAAAATATGGAAAAGATAAAATCAAATAATTCCATTTACTTATTCACATGGATTTTCAACTTTTCGAATAATCACATGAAATATCAATATGCACTTTCATAATTATGGAATGCATAATTCCAGACTTTATTTCCACATAGTCAAGGACTTGCACCCAGACTATAAATAAGATTTTGTCATGTCCTTGTTCCAAGACACAAGTTTGCCTAATGAGACCTACCGATGAATCAAGGAGAAATAGATGGCTCCACCTGTACCTTAGTAACTCTAATGTGTTCTTTATAGGAAAAGGCTTAAACATACCATAAATATTTGTTTTAAAACAAGGTAACAATATGCCAAATACTTTATCCATAAAACAATAATGGTATAATAATAACGCATCCACAATCAAACATATCAAAAACCATCAATACAATATAGAATATTTTTACCATAATAAATTAACTTCTAACAAGCTTAAAATCCATCAAAAGTATGTTGACATAGATGAAATCAAATCTTTTTTTTAAAGAAATATATCTTTTTATTTTGAAATAATTTAAAAGTCCTATAATTATAAAAGGAAAAATTTAATTTTGTGAAAAAGGTCACAAAGTAATCTGTTTGGAAAATGGCAGAAAAATTTATTTAAAAACATATAAGGTCAAATAATGAAATAAATGACTTTAACCCATATTCTAGTAAATAGTAAAAATGATTTAAAATATATTTTTAAGAAAACAATGAAGTGGATGATAATGAGGTCCGAGTAGATACATACATAAAAACAACCTCATGCAATAAAATGATTGTGGAATTAACCGTTACATTATACATTTACATAGTAGAGGGTATGTTAAAATCCTTTATAATAGCTAAATAATTTTTACTAACTTATACAAGAACTATATACCTAAATATAATATTATATAAGATCGTCTAATATTTCTTGGTTAATAAATTTTTTTTATCGTCATTTTGGGTGTTAACTGATCCATTTTCCTTTATATACATGGTTACGTTAGGCTTTTTTGTTAATGATAGGACGAATTTTATTCATATACAGAAAGATATTATGTTAATATACATTATTTTTAATCATAAATTGAAAATTACTCTTGAATGATTTTGATGGGGAATGAATCTCATCGTGTTCGTGGTGACGGTAATTCGTACGTACAGACGAGCGACAATATCATTATATTGATAATGTTATAATATGTAATAGGGTAATATATCTAATAAATAGAATCATTTACATGTTATATTTATTATTTAAATCATTTATACTCATTATTTTAAACATCTAAATATTAAAGTGTTTGAATAAAAACTACACCACGACGTGGAGACGGTAAACCGTACGTAAGCATGCATTGTGACTTTATCATTAATATGATGGATAAAAAATGAATAAGGTTGTTCCATTATAATAATATAACATTACATATAATATAATAGTGTTATTATTTTATAGTGGAAACAACAAAAATAGAGGAAGTGGAAGAAGAAAATAACATGAATGGGTGGTGAAATATTTACCTCTTCTTTGGGTTCTTCCTTTTGATTTGATCAAAAGGGCTCCTTAGGTCTGATTTATGACCAATAGAAATCCTCTATTAAGAAGGAAGGAATTTTGGGAGTATATTTTTGATGGGTTTGGCTATGCCAAATGGCACTGGAGGTGTGAAATTCAGAGAAGGGTATGTACCCTTTTATAAGAGAGGTGGGGTTCAATTTAGGATAAGCTTGGAATATTATATTATAATAAAATAATATTCTATTATTAATGGCTCAAAGATAAGGTGGGTATGGGTCTAAAACCTCTCAACCAATATGTTTTAGGCAGGTTTAGATCCCCATATGAACCTTATCTTTTATATTTAAATCTTGGTTAAATAGTTTGACATTTAACATGTCTCTTTGTATTTTTATATTATATGGTTAATAATCATACTATACAGTGCCAAGAGAATCCCAACTGGTTCATTGTTAATATATATAATCTTATCTATGTCCTTTGCACAAACCTTATAATTTTAGAAATTTTATATCAATTAATAATATAATATTTGTTTTTAATACTCTTTTATGTCAATTTTGACACAATTTAATATTTTGTTTTCTTAAGTGATAACAGCATGCCTACTTCTACAAAAATTCATTTGATAAACCCTAACATGTCATATTAATCTATAATATTAGTTTAAGTCATTAAAAGTTTCAAAATAGAATTATTTGGATATTTATAATATCAATTATTTTAATATTTCATTTATAAGGTAATTACTGCATCATAATTGTGTAATAAAAAAATATATTAATCTAATGTATAAAAATAATAAATAAAATACAATTATGTAGGAATTATTTTCATCTTTCTAAAAAATATTGATATTCTAATAAATTTTATGTATAACCTTATATGAATAATGGTTTAGTTATAAAACATTGAATTTAACTATTTTAACTGTTCATTAAATAAAATAATAAAAAATGTCGTAATTTAATCAATGTGAACCAAAGAGGATCATATTTTATTCATAATGATAGTTTTTTCTATATAACCTTATCCAATACAATTAGGACATGTGTTATGGTAATAATAATATAATTTTTATCTTTAATTACCATATTTACTTTTAACCGTGGTAAATAAAAGTAAAAAGTTACTATTCATCAAAAATTAATTTCATCTTATTGATCCAAATTTTATATATTTATATGAACCATGTCTCAAGATGTTTTAAAATTCAATTCATAGAGGCAGTAAAGTTATGTTTTATAAAAATTTGCAAATGCTCATAGGAGATGGGTAGAAGATGGTAAAAAGTTCAATAAACTTTTTATATATCTAAACCTATTATAAAATTACTCCAATGAATTAAATTGAAAATTTAAAGGTATTATGTTTCTATTTTTACATAATAAAAATTAAAATAAAATGAATAATTATTTAAATAAAAAGTCGGGTTTAACCAATAAAGCATTGTTTATCACTATTCATCCATAATTGGATGTTTTCATAAAAATTCCAAAAATCCACCCTAAGCTAATTTTGATATTCTGAATTAAAAAATGAAGTCCATTTTAAAATGTAAAATTTATAAAATTTCAAAAAGTCGATAGTACTATTCATAACGACTAATTTGATTGGTCGTCGTGCGTTAAAATCTCGAAGTTGCATACAATGCAAGTTATTGTATTATTCAATGGGAAACGAACCGTGGAAGCTTGGGGTGTTACAACATCAATTAAAAAACACATTGTGAAGTGCTGATTAACCATTAGGCCACACTCTTCCCTAGAAAAGTGAATTCCATGTAATTGGTATATGTTTCCACCATTCACCAATAGAGTTGGGAAAAGACACCTAGGTGGAGAATCTAATATTAAATGAAGAAGATGAAGGACTCAATGTATTATAATGAAGTTAGATGTCTCACTAAAGGATTCAAATTCCACTAATATCATTTGATTATGGCCAAGAACAAGACCGAAATATAATGGAGGAAGGGCTAAAGTGGCTGGAATGAGCGGGGGAGGTCTCAGGAGAAAAGAGTGAGAAGGTGGGTAAACCCATTTATAGTTTAGAGGAAAAATGGTAGTTTTATCCTTCTAATGATTCTCATGATTATTAAAAAAATTCACAACGACCCTATTATAATGGTGTGGTTCTAGTATCCACATGAACTTTTACATCGTAATGTTACAGTGAAAAGTTAGTCAAACCATGTGACATGTGTGCATTAAATTACACACTGCAACATTGTTTCCAATAAAATTACATATGGCTTGTCACTCAATGAACAAGTAAAATCTTTCTTGCAATTTTAGGTGGAAAGCATTTCACTAATGATGTTCCAACTGTGATCCAAGAGTTGCACCTTCCCAAAAAACTAGGTTAGAACCATTAACTTTCAAGAAAATCCAAAAATATCTATTCCATCATCGATTACTAATAGAACGTATAAATTCATTATTTAAAGTAATTACAACCTATAAATATCTCATTACAAATCTCAGATCATGATTTCTCTCTTAAAATAATTCAAAATTTTAGGTCTATCATTAGAACCCAACTTATATAAACATTAGATATTATAGTAAAAGTATTTGAATTTAATAGAAATAATATTTTAACAAGTGTAACTTTCCTAAACTACTCTCCCATGAGAGGAATGTTCCAAATATCCATTCCACACATCCTTGATATCAGTGATATTAAATTAGGATTTATAATATTCCCATTTTTATCAATATTAAGAATTCCCTAAATTGTTCCATCCTATTTTTAAATTAGAACTTGATAGATATTTTGGAGACAAGTTAGTTCAATCACAACATTAGATGTGTCAATATAACTGATAACTATACCATCATGAGATAGTAGGTATCCAAGGAGTCTTATTTTAATAGTTTTGATATAAAACAAATGAATTAGAAACTGAATATAAAGTCACTCTAACTATGACTAAATGGTTATGTCACACAAATAAGTTCTTTTTTACATAGTAATATTTTTAGAGAAGTTCCCAACAGTTTGTTTTACTCCATTTCATATTAGCAATCCTACTACCATTTAGGGTGGCCCCCTAAGGTTTTAATCGTTCTCATTGGGTAAATTACCATGGATTATGTTTCAAATTATTGTTTGATAATGTTAGAATATTGACTACACTATGATCTATTACCCTAAACTATTTTAAATTTTTTTAAAAAAGTTTCCCTTTGTTCCCAATATAAATTTGTTATTTGATACTTTTTTTCTGGGTGTTTGGGAATTATTTTAAAAAATATTTTAATTTTTATTTAATATAAATAGAAGCCACTCCTAAATGAAATAATGAAAGTAAAACTATTTACATCAAAACTACATTTATCTCTCCCCCACAACCATAATAAACACTACATAAAATTTATTTCATATTGATGTTATCATTGTAACATTAATTTATGATTTATGTTGGTATACTAGTGAAAATAAAATATGTAAATCCGTTGTTTTTATTCACATTCTACGAGGAAGAGACTAGACTCCTCTATTAAATTGATTCATAAAATTAACATTCAATTTATTCAACTATTTACAATTAAATTTAAATGTATTATTATAATTCATCTTCACTAATCTCAATAGTACTAAATAGGTATTTATTAGTAATTGTAAATGGTCCAAGACATTTATATTGAAGATAACCTTTGATGAGTATTATCTTAGAGGATAAAAGTAACACTTTGTCCCCAATTGTGAAGTCGTTTATCAAAATGATTACTTCATGGGATGGATTAATCATTTATTTATAGAGATGGGATTTTTATCATATCCTTCACCCCAATGATCCACTAGTTCCACTATTTTGAACTTCGTTTTTTTAATCATTTCATATTTCCATGTTTATTTTTTCATTGCCTTGTAGAATTTTTTATGTAATTCAATAGGAACGTGACCATATATTACATAAAAATATTTGTTAATTGGACATTTCAAGGGGGATTTCATGTTATTTATATATTACTACATTTCATTCCACTAATTCCGTGATCCGTTCATTTATTTTTAGGTTCACAAAACTCTCTAAAATTTATTTTCATTCTCTATTGATTTCCTCATTGAACACAATGGTGTATATGTGGTAGGTATTAGAGATTTTGTGTAGAAATATATATCTTCTTATAAGGTATTCCATGCCTCACTAGTATGAATTTTATATTTGATCATTGATTGTTGTCCAATGTACTCCTAACCTCTAAAAATGATATCTTATAATTTTAATAACAATAATTGAATCACGATTTAAAATTGAAAGGGAATCAATATTTTTAGAAACAATTTTATTTTAAAAATAATATATGTAAATAAAAAATAAATTTGAAATTTTCCCATCAATTCAATACCCTTATATCAGATATTTAATAATTAATTAGAGGTTTATGGTTAATTTACTATCTTTTATAAATCCCCCAGTAAATTTGCAGTTCTAGCATACATTAAGAAATAAATTGAATATTTAAAATTTCTTATCCCAAAGAAACCATTTTCAAATAATTTTTAGATTTTTTATAAGTTTCCTAGTGTCCTCCACATACAATGGTATATATAAATTTACAAAAAACATTTACCATTTCCACTACTAAAAATCATCTAATATCATGATTATTTTAGAGTTTTGAAAAGTATGTATCCTCTCAAATATTATATTATTATTTTAATTTATGGTTATGAAAAGTTAGAATATAAAATAATGACACCATTACTGTGACCAAATAGTTCACCATGTCATAATACTTGGGTTATTTTCTAACTATTTCTTATACCGACTCACCAGGGGGAGAATCATCATGGATCATTTTTATGGAGGGTTTTACCAAAGGATTGAGGGAAAATATTATCATATGGTCGTTAACATTATTCTAATATCAATTTTGTTCATTAATCAATATGATAAATTGTTGAGGATAACCATAAACCTAACCAATATTCTTATTGAATTAGATATCTTGATGAAATACCCAACTGCATCATTATTTGATTTAACAATAACATAACTTTTTTTGCATATATAAAATATGTTTTCTTAATCTTGAAACTATAGAAAAAACTCCTTATTTATTTTTGGTAACAGATATAAGTCATAAAAATGGTTTATGAAGTATAATGTATCATAAATCTATCTCCACCTATAGAGACCCAAATTTTGACATACATGGACATTACATTACTTTTGTGGAATACTTAATACATGACAAACACAGACGCCTAAAGACCATATTAGTTTAGTGCATTTGGAAACTCGGAACGAAATCTTCTAATCATGGTGAAAGATCTTCAAAATCTCCCAAAAAGATCTTCCAATTTTTTTCATACCTAAATCCTTTATTTATATCCTGGGGAAAAGAAATCATAAAAATGGTGAGCTCGAATGGTTAGTAAGGGTAAACATAGAGAACATAAAACAATCCATAAACATTTGAATACAAGAACTTGAACATAAAATCTAAACATCAATATTCTGAGTAAAGACATAAATCTTTGATGTATGTAAGGAATATATCATAAATGAACATCAATCATGAAACATTAGCTTGAAAATAAAACACGTAATTGTGGAAAAAAATCAAGCACATGATATGATTTCCATAGTAGCCAAGGCATTGCTTCCAAGACCATCTTAGTGGTCAAAGTCCCTTTCTGAATCGATTTCACTCCTTGTTTCAGTCCTGTAACACTGAACCAGATTAAATTACCATTCCAGCCATGTCTATCTCATCAGATATAAATCTTTACCCAATGAATTGGATGGAGATATAGGTCCCACACATCTCATACTGAAATCATTATTACTTGTGCCAAAAAAATAAACATAAAACCTTCATCATAACCCATAGAATAAAGTGGGTTTCATAAACATCATCCCATCATAACATAATCCATATAAATATAATGGATATCATTACATCATATGAAAAGTGAAACCATGTAAATTATAGAGACATTATACTTAAAACATTCACATATGAAATAATATCATCTTAGATGGAAAATGGTTTTGCTAAAACACTTGAAATTAATTCTTGTCGAAAATATCCTTTCTTCTTCAAAATTATTTTATTTTCACAAAATCCCATGAAATTTTAAAATAAAATGATTTTTTTTAAGATAGTCATGAAACCTTATAGAGTAAGATTCATAAAAATAAGGCATTATAAAACTGTAAAAATCCGTTCACGCCGTATAAGTTAAAAAATAACATTCGTCTCTTACTATTGTCTAAAAAGTCAAAAAGTACCTTGTTTGGTAAACAAAAGAATGATTCCATCCATACGATGTGGTAAAAGTCGAAAAAAGGGTAAAAATGACTTTAAATAGACATGGAAGAAAATTAAAAATTTTATGAAAACATTTTTTGATCATATGGACATGGATGATAAACATAACCCCAATAAATACTTACGAATAAACAATCTCAGATTAGAATGAGATTGGAATAATTATCCCTTACCTTAGGTCTGATATGCTTCGTACGTATCCGAACCTCCTATATAATGCATTAAATAAAGTCATCTACTTATTACAGAATCATATTTATTGTTATGATATCATATATGGTTCACATATTACTTTATATTACCCGTTCTTTTGTAAATTCCATGTTAAAGCAGCGTTTTGGGTAAAATCATTTCATTTATCGTACGTGTTTCGACATGTTGTTCTTGATATTATTACTTATATCCTGATTTACGTAGTTATAGAATTTATAACCTGATTTATATATAATATAGATATTCAGAATATATATATATATATATACATATGATAGATTGATAAATGGAATGAAATACACCGTTCATGGAGATAGTAGGCCGTACGTACGCATGTACACTTTTTTCGCTTCCTTATTTAATTGAATGGAATTAAGTAGATGAAATACACATATATATATAAATAATTCCGGTATTTTTATGTCATATATTTTATGATTACTTATTATATATACTTCATAATCATTCATGAATGGTTAACATGGAGAATGAATCTCATCGCGTCGTGGACATGGTAGTCTGTACGTACGCACGAGCGATAATACCATTCCCAGGATCGTGGAGTTGTATTAAAGTGTATGTATAATATTTCAGAATCAATATCACAATATAATAATCATATATAGTTATCTATTTACACAATTATACCCATCCAATTATGGTGGTGGTCAAAAACAGATTACACAATGGCGTGGAGATGGTATTCCGTACGTACACACGTGCGGTGATTTCGTTTTCCGTTTGATGGATAGAGGATGAAATAGGTTTGTTTCATATTTATAATAACATATCATTATATAATTAATACTTAAGTTATTACTTTATAATGATAAAACTATGTAAGAAGATGTTGAAGAAGAAAGAAACATGATAGAATAGGAAGAAGAGATTACCTCTTCATCGACGCACCTCCTTGAAGCCTTCTTTTAAGGAAGTAAATTTGGTATTTTGAGAAGAAAAGAACCTCCAGAATGTTTCTAGGGAAGTGGATAAGAGAAACGGTCAGGTTTTGGCCGAGCTTCAAGGCTCAAAAAGGTGTGAAGAGAAGAGGGAAGGGGTGCCCTTTTATAAGGGAGGAGAGAGCACCGTTGGAAAAACTTAAACTATTATTTTAAAATAAAGTAATTTTCAGTTTTTAATAGCTCCAAATTTATTTATTTTGAATATAAGGTGGGTATGTGTCTAAATACTCTCAACCAAAATATTTTAGGCTGGTTTGGGTCATTATAGTAACCATATCGTTTAGTTTTAACTCTTAGTTAATTAGATTGACATTTTCCATGTCACTTTTTATTTTTATATTATATAGTTAATAAACATACAATATACATCCAAGATACCCCCAAGAGGTCCATTAATGATAATAATATCATGATATAAGTATCTTGGCTGATCCTTATATTTTTAGGATTATAATAACAATTAATAATATAATATTTGTTTTAAAAACTATTTTATGTCAATTTAAACACTATTTGGTAATTGATTTTTGTGAAAATTATAACAGAATGATTAGTTCCAAAAAAGGTAATTTAATCAATAATAACGTGTCACATTAACCTAGAAATTTGTTGGAACGCATATAAAGTCTCAAATTACATTTATTTGGGTTTATAAAACATCAATTATGTCAATATTTCATTAATAAGATAATTACTGCATCATCATTGTGTCATAAATAAATTAAATTATTTAATGTATAAAAATTATAAATAAAATACCATTATGTAGGAAATAATTTTTGATTTCTAATAAATACTTATAGTCGAATTTATATTATGTATAACCCTATATTAAAAATCTTTTAGTTATTAAACATCGATTTTAACTATTTTAACCCTTCTTTAAATAAATTAATAATAAATGTTCTAATCTAATCCAAGTGGACCTAAATGGTCATATCTTATTCCAAAGACTTTTTTGGTCTAATTAAACTTATTTAATAGAATTAGGACATGAGTCAGTGTAATAATAATATCAATTTTACCCTTAATTACCATGTTTACTTTTAACCAGGGTAAATAAAAGTAAAAAGATACTATTCTCCAAAAATTATTTTCATCTCATTGAACCAAATTATAGTCCTTTTTATTAACCATGTCTCTAGGATTTTTGAAATTCCACTCACAGAAGAGGAAAAATTATGTTTTATGTGAATTTCTAAATTCTCCTAGGAGGTGGGTAAAAGACGATGAAAAGTTCAATAAAATTTTTATATATATATAATTATTATAAAATGACACCAATGAATTACATTGAACTTATATAGGTATTATGTATTAATTTTGACCAAAAATATATTTAAATAAAATTAATAATTATTTAAATAAAAACTCAGTTTTTAAATAGTAACCCATTGATTTCACTATTTTCAAAAATTTTACGTTTTCATAAAAATACAAAAAATTCACCCTAGGATAATTTCGATATTCTAAATCCAAATATGAAGTCAATTTTGGAAGATAATATTTAAAAAATTTCAAAAAGTGGGTATTGCTATTCATAACGGCTAGATTTAATAATATTTTAATAGAATATCGTTTTTTAGTGAAACTCTGTATTGCGTACGACGCAAGTTATCGAGGAAGTTCGTGATTGCATGTAATGCAAGCCATGTTAGGTATGCATGTAGTGAATGCTCCTTTTGGTGTAGCGTACAACACAAGACATCAATAAAACTGAAAACAATATTTTTCATAAAATCTCGGAGTGTTACATTCTACCCCCCTTAAAATGAATATCACCCTCAAAATTCATCGGGGTTATAAATGGTTTAGTACTCGAAAGTTTCTTTAATAGAAACCCACATCATAAAAAGTAATACCAAAACCAATCTTTAATAACTAAAGTATGAAACATAACGGTTACCCAAGTTAACTAATCAATGGGTTTCCACAAATGAGAACATAGGTGAAAATATGGATATGGAAGATAAATCTAACCATCATGTTCTGATGGAGAGTGGTAGAGAACATTGCTACGAAAAAGACAACAATCAGAAAGCCATAAATTTGTGATGATCTAGGTTACCATATGATTCATCAGATATAAGGGTACTAGGTCAACATTTTTTGTTTTCAAGATCATTTCCCTAAAGATGATGAATTTGAATTAGAAGAAATACATACTTCATTTTGGTAAAATCACACTGTTGTTAGTGACTTGAACAATTACTAACTCATATCTTTATGAAATGATGTTGAATTTTTCTTTCACGATGTTTTAGCAGATCATGCGATAGAATGATAGGTCATTCCATGTGTCTCAAACATTAGTTAGCAAAAGTTTTATACATAAGTCCAACTATGGTGAGATTAATAGGATATGGTTCCAAAATGGACTTACACTTCATATATCATCCTACATAATAAAATAAATCTAGTTTCTACTGACTAGGGACGTCCTGTAGGCCAATGGTGTGTGATAAAGGACTGTCGCACTTCAGTTGTGTGTTCGATTCTCGTAACCCTGTCTGACACGATGGGTTGTCGCCTATTCTGTAGGTTGTCCCTTTTCTTAAACTACACTATTATAACATTCTATCAATAATATAAAAAATATTTCTATCCTTAAACAATACTAACTTATGTTCAACATAATCCATTCCAATATTTAGGCTTATCCAAAATACTTCTTTCCAATATCGAAGTACAAAGAGAACGATTACTAAAAAGGTCATATAACAAGAACATGAATACCATCATTTATCCCTCATATATCTTGTTGGTCACATTACAATCATGTGAATAACTTAATCATGTATTCTCTTGAAATATGAATACACATTGAGCCTTAGTGAAAAATTGAATTCTGTCAAAAGTTAACTCATTCCTTATACCAAAATCCAAAAATTCTATATACTCAAACCATGATATAACCTTGTCCTTATATTAGTCATGATCTCATGAATACAATGGAACATATTATTTTCTCCTTATCAATTCATTATGTGCATATCATCTTCTTTCAAAAAATATCTGAATAACCTTTCATGTTTACCAGTACCATTAAACAAATACTTTCAAATAATTTAGGAAAAACAATAGTGTAACAATCCATAGATGATTCTTTATTCCATAGTACCATTAACTATTCAACATAACACAAATCATTCAATTACCTTCTTAAAACAATGACAAAGCTTTAACACTTCTTTCATATCATATATCATTTGTAGTCTCCTCATCATCATCCACATAAATACTACCCATATGACCATGTTGATTCTCTTCATGAGATTTTCACTTAGGGAATTGGTTTTCATAATGTCCATACATCCCACATTTAAAACATCTAATCATTGTTGATGTTGTAGCAATACCATTATCCTTCTCCATGGTGTTAACTGAATCTTTTCCTTTGGACTTACTAGATTTGTGTCCCTCTTTTCCGCACCCATAGCATCATCCAGTTCCTTTGAAACATTCACCTTGATGCCTCTTCCCACATGATATAAATAAGAGAAATTGAACTATCTTCCCTCTGTTATCATCATGAAACTTCATCTTTCTCTTATTAGCTATGTCTGGAAACTTACCAAGGTTAAGATTATTGATCATATTATAATATTTCTGATTAGGAATAATAATGATGTTTGGACTTCCAAATCCCGTTTCATTGGGTTTCCCATGACGAATATCACTCCATTGTCCATTATATCCTCCACTATCGTGAATCTTCCTGTTTCCAGCCATATTCTAAAACCCAAAAAGATTAGTGTGAGAGGAAAAAATCATAATCTAGGGGGAGTACCATCAATATCTAATAACTAAGGTTAAATTCTTAGAACGTTACCATAATTCTATAACCTATATGTATACTTATCCTTAGTTACATCCCTAGACATACCTTAGAAATATATCTAGTGTTTTCACTAATGTTTTCGCATCCTATTTTCCAAAGGTTAACTAAACCTTTACTCTGATACCAACTGTAGAGACCCAAAGCTTGACGTACATGGACATTAAATTACTTTTTCAGAGTACTTAATACATGACAAAAACAGATGCCTAATGACCGTATTAGTATAGTGTCTTTGGAAACTCAGAACGTAATCTTCTAGTCATGGTGATAGATCTTCATCATCTCCCATAAAGATCTTCCCCTTTTGGTTTTCTTACCTAAAACCTTTATTTATATCCCAGGTAAAATAAAACATAAAAATGATGAGCTCAAATGCTCAGTATGGGTAATCATAGAGAACATAAAACAATCCATAAACATTTTAATGCAAGAACTTGAACATAAAATCTTAACATCAAAATATTGAGTGAAGACAAAAATCATGGAAGTATGTAAGGAATATATCATAATGGAACGTCAATCATGATAAAATTGCGTGGGAATAAAACTTGTAATTGTGGGAGAATATTAATCACATGATATTATTTCTATAGTAGCCAAGGCTTTGCTGCCAAGACCATCTTAGTGGACAAAGTCCCTTTCTGAATCGAGTTCACTCCTCGTTTCAGTCCTATAACACTGAACCCGATTAACATACTATTCCAGCCATGTCTATCTTATCAGATATAAATCTTTACCTAATGAATTGGAGGGAGATATTTGTCCCACCCATCTCATAATGAAATCATTCTTACTTGTGCCACAAAATAAAAATAAAACATTCATCATAACCCAAAGAATAAAATGGGTTTCATAAACATCATCAAATTATAACAAAATCCATATAAAACAAATGGATATCATTACATCATAAGAAAAGTGAAACCATGTAAATCATAGAGACATTATACTTGAAACATACACATATGAAATAATATAATCTTTTATGGAAAATGATTTTTCTAAAACACTTGAAATTAATTCTTGAGGAAAATATCCTTTCTTCTTCAAAATCATTTTCTTTTCACAAAATGCCATGAAATTATAAAATAAAAGGATTTTGTTGAAGATGGTCATGAAATAATATAAATTTATCTTCATAAAAATAAGGCATTATAAAACAGTAAAAATCCGTTCATGCCGTATAAGGTAAAAATAACATTCTTCTTTTACTTTTGTCTAAAAAGTCAAAAAGTACCTCGTTTGGTAATCAAAAGAAAGATTCCTTCCATACGATGTGGTAAAAATAAAAAAAATGTAAAAATGGTATTAAACATACATGGATGAAAAGTAAATGAATTTATTAAAACATTTTGAGATCATATGGACATGGATGTTAAACATAACCCCAGTAAATGCTCACGAATAAACAATCTCAAATAAGAATGAGATTGGAATAATTTTCCCTTACCTTAGGTCTGATATGCTTAATACGTATCTGAAACTCCTGTATAATGATTCAAATAATGTCATTGACTTATTACAGAATAATATTTATTGTTAAGATATCATATATGGTTCACTTATGACTTTATATTACCCGTTCTTTTGTAAATTCCCTGATAAAGCAGCGTTTTGGGTAAAATCGTTTCATTTATCGTATGTGTTTTGACATGTTGTTCTTTATATTATTACTTATATCCTAATTTTAATAATTACATAATGTAAAACATTATTTATATATAATATATATATTCATCATATACATATATATATATATATGATAGATCGATAAATGGAATGAAATACACCGTTCATGGAGATGGTAGGTCGTACGTACGCATGAACGCTGTTTTCGCTTCCTTATTTAATTGAATTGAATTAAGTAGATGAAATAAATTTATATATAGATAAATCAGGAATTATTATGTCATATATTTCATGATTACTTATTATATATACTTTATAATCATTCATGAATGGTTCACATGGAGAATGAATCTCATTGCGTCGTGGAGACGGTAGTCCGTATGTACGTACAAGCGATGATACCATTCCCATGATCGTGGTGTTGTATTGAAGTGTATGTATAATATTTTAGAATCAATTTCAAAATAAAATAATGATTTATAGATATCGATTTACACCATTATACCCGTCCAAGTAAGGTGGTGTTCGAATACAGATTACACCACGGCGTGGAGACGATATTCCGTATGTACGCACGCGTAGTGATTTCCGTTTCCATAGGATGGATAGAAGGTAAAATAGGGTTGTTTCATATTTATAATAACATATAAGAATATATTTAATACTTATGTTATTAATTTATAATGATACAATGAAGGAAGAAGAAGTTGAAGAAGAAAGAAACTTGAGAGAATCCGAAGAAGAGATTACCTCTTCTTTGATGCACCTCCTTTAAGCCTTCTCTTAAGGAAGTATAGTTTTCCTTTTAAGAAGAAAATAACCTCCAGAATTTTTATAGGGATGTGTAGAAGAGAAATGTTCTGGGTGTGAATAAGCTTCCATGCTCAAAAATATGTTAAGTGAAGAGGGATGTGGTGCTCTTTTTATAAGGGAGGAGAGGGGCACCATTGAAAAAACATAAAATATTATTTTATAATAAAGTCATATTCGTTTTTTAATAGCTCAAAATTGTTTTATTTCAAAGATAATGTGGGAATAGGTCGAAATACTCTCAACCAATAGATTTTTGACCGTTTTTGGTCATTATATTAAGCTTATCTTTTAGTTTTAACTCTTAGTTAATTAGATTAACATTTACCATGTCAAATTGTATTTTTATATTATATAGTTAATAGTCATACCATATACATATAAACTTCCCCCAATTTGTCAATTAAGGATACACCTATCACGATATAAGTATCTTGGCCGAACCTTATATTTTTAGGAATATAATAACAATTAATAATATAATATTTGTTTTAAAAACTATTTTATGTCAATCTAGACACTATTTGGTAATTGATTTTTGTGAAATTCATAACAGAATGATTAGTTCGAAAAAAGTTCATTAAATCAATACTAACATATAATATTAATCTATAATTTTTTTTAATTCATAAAAAGTCTCAAATTACATTTATTTGGGTATTTATAAAATCAATTATGTCAATATTTCATTAATAAGATAATTACTACATCATCATTGTGTAATAAATAAATAAATTATACAATGATAAAAAATTATAACTAAAATACCATTATTTAGGAAATATCTTTAGCTTTATCATGAATATTTATAGTCGAGTTTATATTATGTATAACCCTATATTAAAAATGTTTTAGTTATTAAACATCGATTTTAACTATTTTAACCCTTCTTTAAATAATTTAATAATAAATGTCCTAATCTAATCCAAGTAGACATAAATGGTAATAGTTCATTCCTATGGTTTTTTGGTAGAATTAGACTTATCTAATAGAATTATTACATGTTTTAGGGTAATAAAAATATCATTTTTATCCTTAATTACCCTATTTACTTTTAACAGTTGTAAATAAAAGTAAAAAGTTACTATTCACCAAATATTATTTTCATATCACAGAGCTAAATTTTAGTCCTTGATATTAACCATGTCTCTCACATTTTTTACATTACACTCACAAAAGCGAAAAAATTATGTTTTATGTGAATTTCCAAATTTTCCAAGGAGGTGGGTAAAAGACGGTGAAAAGTTCAATAATATTATTATATATATATAATTATTATAAAATGACACCAATTAATTACATTGAACTTATATATGTATTATGTACTAATTTTTACCTAAAATATATTTAATTATAATAAATAATTATTTAAATAAAAAGTGGGTTTTTAAATAGTAACCGAGTGTTTTCACTATTCATCAAAAATTGAAAGTTTTCAGAAAAATACAAAAAATTCACGCTAGCATAATTTTCATATTTCGAATCCAAAAACGAAGTCCAATTTGAAATATAAAATTACAAAAATTCAAAAAGTGGGTATTACTATTCATAATGGCTAGTTTTAATAATATTTTAATAGCATATTGTAGTTTAGTGAAACTCTGTATTTCATACGACGCAAGTTATCAAGGAAGGTCGTGATTGCGTGTAATGCAAGACATGTCAGGGTTGCGATTAGTGAAATCTCCTTTTAGTGTAGCGTATAATACAAGACATCAATAAAATTAAAAAGAATATTTTTCATAAAATATCATGGTGTTACACGACCAATCTATTTTGAAAATATTTGTAACACCCCAAGATTGGATAGTGTGTTATTTCTTCAAAATAATTCAATAACTTGCACTACACGCATCACCGAGTTCAAGCGCATAGTGACATAAGAAACAAGCCGTTCAAAAGCGGTTATGAATAGTATTAACTAAATTTTAAACATTATATAATCCCTATAATTTTAGAATCCATATTATGAGTTTCTTAGACATAATGTAAGAACAATTTCATTTTCAGTATTGCACTTTTACCAACTTTTAATAGTGAACCCTTTTTAAATACAATATTTTAAACTTTTTGACTAAATGAGGACATCAAAAATTTAAAATGGAACATCCCAATCTTCCATGGTACGCTTTCTTTTGAATAATACAATAGCGTGTGTTGTACGCAACTTCGAATTCTAACACACACCACAACCAATCAAACTAGCCATTATGAAAAGTAATACCTACTTTTTGAAATTATATATATTTTATATTTCAAAATGGACTTCATTTTTGGATTTGGAATATCAAATTTAGCCTAAGGTGAAATTTTGGTACTTTTCGGATAACTATAATATTTTGATGAATAGTGAAAATTACTAAATTTTATTTAAAAACAACTTTTTTAGTCAAAATAATTAATAGTGATAAATTATGAATTTGAGTGGTTTTAAAGTATATTTATAATATATTTTTACCATTTAATACATTGTTGGTCATTGGACATAGTTTTACAATTAAACCGTACATAAACAAGTGTCAATCTTTTTATAGTTATTATCTCTTAAAAACACGCTTTTTGTTTTAACAATGGGAATTTTAATTTTAAATTAATTTCTTCCACTTATCTGTTTTGAATTTGGAAAAATGGATTTCATATTTGGAATCAAGATTTTTAAATTGTGTAAGTAGGTATCTTTTATTTTTAGACATTTTGAATAATTATTTCAGTAAATATTTTATTTACCATGGATAAGGGTAAATCCGGTAAATAAGGGTTAAAAAATAATATTATAATAATACTAAATTACCATAAAACGTGTCCTAGACTTATTGGTTGATACATGTTCGTCCACAGGAATCTTTGGGTCGATTTTGGGTCCCCATGAAGCCACTTGTAGGTGATAGGGACACTTAATTTTAATTAAGTTAAAATAAGTACAGAAATGACATAAGCATATATCTTTTAGAAAAACAATTTTTACATAGGGTTATATATGTTGGATTTTCGACTATAAATATTCATTATAAAGATAAAACGATTTCCTACATAATTATATTTTATTTATAATTTTTAGACTTTAAATAATGTAATTTATTTATGAGACAATTATGATGCAGTAATTACCATAATAGTGACAAATTAAATGAATTGCTATTATAAATACCCAAATAAATATAATTTGAGACTTTTAATGAATTAAAATAGTTTTATAGGATAATATTACATATTAGGAATGATTTAATTAACTTTTTTCGAAGTAATCATTCTGTTATGAGTTTCACAAAAATCAACTATTGAATAGTGTCAAAATTGACATAAAAGAGTTTTTAAAACAAATATTATATTATTAATTGATATTAAATTCCTAAAAATCTAAGGATTGGCCAAGAGACTTATATCATGATATTTATATCATTAATGGACTACATTTTGGTTTCTTGGATTTATATTGTATGTTTATTAAACATATAATATAAAAATACAAAGAGACATTGTAAAAGTGAAACTAATTAACTAAGAGTTAATACTTAATGATAAGGTTAATATTGTTACCCAAACCTGTCTAAATTATATTTGTTTAATATTTTTCGACCTATCCCCACCTTAAAATTTAAATAATCAACTTTGGAGCCATTAGAAATCGAATATGAATTTATTATAAATTAATATTTCTAGATTTTCCAAAGGTGCCCCTCACCCCTCTTATAAAAGGGCACTCCTCCTTCTCATTTCTTCACACCTTCAAAGCCTTTTGGATCGACAAAAATCTACCCAAATACTATAGTAACAACCCTAACTACAACTTATAGGGCTTATTTGGATCATAAAGGCATCCTAAGGAGCCCTTTTGATCAAATCAAAAGGAAGAACCCGAAAAAGAGGTAATGATTTCACCACCCTTTTCCTTGTTCCTTTCTTATTCCACTTCTTATTCCTTTGTTATTACCATTATAAAATAATAAATCTAGTATCATATATATACCATGATGTTATTATAAATATGGTACAATCATATTCAGTATTCTATCAACCCTTTGAATAACATGTCACCATACGTGCGTACGTACGGCTTACCATCTCCAGGTCGTGGTGTAATTTTTTTTCAATATATTATTATTTGGATGGATATAATAATGATGTGTAACTCATGTAAATAATAAATATAACATGTTATTGATTATTTATATATGATATACCATCCATTTATATATTATTTTAATATCAAATGAATGATATTGTCGCTCATGCGTACGTACGGACTACCGTCTCCACGAACGCGATGAGATTCATTCTCCATATTATCCATTCAAGTATAATTATCATTTGTTGATTTAAAAATAATATCATTCTGTATATTAATAATATACAACCTATCCATGACAAACATGGCTTATGTAACAAAACATTCAAATGAAAATGAGTATGTTAACACCCGAAACGATGATAATACTAAGATATTATTAACAAAGCAATGTTAAAAGATAATATATGACATCATATGAATATATATGATTGTGGTATTATTTAATAACAATTATTTAACCATTATACAGGAGGTTAACCTACCCTCAACCAAGGAAAAGTACAAGTTAATGGTTTATTTCACAATCTCGTCATTATCCGAGGTTGTTTATACGCAATTATCTACTGGGATCTCTTTATCATCCACATCCATGTTTCTTCGAAGTGTATTTCAAAACATTTTTACAATTTACAAAGAATATGGGTTAATGTAATTTATACACTTCTGTGTTTTTAAAGAAATCTTTCCATCATTTTCCAAACCAGGTACTTTTTACCTTTTGACAAATTTTAGGTAAGAATGTTTTTTAACTTATACAGCGGGTGCAGCTATTTACCACCGTTATAAAATCGCCAAAGCTTCCCTTACAAGCTTATAAGAATATTTTCAAAGTAAATGATTTATTTTAAAATTATGTGACTTTTAAATGATTTCAAAATGATTATTTTAAGAATTTATGAAGGGTACGCTATATCAAGATCATAATTTTAAATGTTTTAATGATTTATCTTTTTAATATTTTTAATTAATGCCCATGTTTTCAAAATGAATTTAAGGATTTATTTATATGGACATGAAGGTTTTGAATTGATATATCTTTTCAAAAGTTTCAAAGTGGTATGGGACACTATGATTCAAAAATCTTTTTTAAATTACCTCCTTTATAAATGTGTGACTTTTCAATGATTTCGAGAAGAGAGATATTTCTCTCAAATAGTTTTGATTTCATCTATGTCAACATCTTTTGATGGATTTTAAGCTTATTTGAAGTTGATTTATTATGATACAAAACTTCTATATAATATTGAAGGTTTTGTGATATATTTGACTATGGATGTGCTATTTTTAGACCATTCATGGTTTATGGTGAAAATGTTGACATTTCATATGCTAGTTTTAATACGAATGTTTATGTTATGTTTAAACATTTTCATATGGGAATGCAATGGACTCAATATGTGACGGGTGGAGCCCGCTATAGCTCCTTGATGCATCGGTAGGTCTTATGAGACAAACTAGTGTCTTGGCACAATTCCTTGGTAAAATCTTATTTTTAGTCTTGGCACGAGGCCTTGGCAATGTGGTTATGATAGTCTGGAATTATGCATTCCATCATTATGAAAGTGGTTATTGATATTGCTTGTGATTATTCGATTAGTATAATATCCATGTGAATAAGTAAATGGAATTATTTCATTTTATTTTTTCCTTACCATGTTGAAGTTCAAGTTTAAATGGATTTTTTTGTATTTATACACTGCCTTAAATATTTATTCTTATTTATGAAATTTTCCGCTATATTGTTATCCTTACTAGGCATTTGAGATCACCCCTTTTCTATGTTTATATTTTTTCCATGATGTGAAGAAGTAAATTATGAATGACCTGCAGGGATATTATGAGGGGATAATAGTGTGGACTATGGAGACAATATGTTCTTGTAGTGGTTTTTCAGTTTATGATGTAATGTAAAACTTTATGAATATATCTAGTGTTTCCAAGGCTACTAAACCAATCAGTCTTTCGAGATTTGATCATTCTTGTGATCATGCCAATGTCATGTACTAATGCACCGACTCTAGGTAACTGGGGTCAGGGCGTTACAATATTGTACTTACATATTGGTTAGATTAATCACATAACACCTAAAAGGCAGCATACATGGTCACTTGTCCAATTTCAAAGGATATAGTTAAGTTATCATTGAGTCTATCAAAATAATTCAAATATGGTTCATTAAATATAATATTTGTTTCTTTAAAAAGAATTTTATTCAGATATAATGTGGTTCAACAAAAAACTCAAGAATAATCATTAAAAAAATCCACTATCTGATAGAAATATTCAAACATGTTTCATAGTGGTGGGATATAGATATATAGTTATTATTTCATGATTATATATTTCTACCCCAATTATTTCCATTTAAATAATGTATGTTAATATATTAAATTTATTATCCATTACTAAAAAATCAATGATTAAATCAATATTTTTTTGAATAAATATTATCTTTAATTTTTTTTGAAATTAAATATATATTTCATAATATAATGTAGATACTAAAAAGTCATCATGAAATACTATTAGGTAGGTTTTAGTTAGAACAGAATTGATTTTTAATTTTTAGTGTTAGTGAATACCTGGTCCAATGACTAATAAAAATAGAATAATTAAATATTCAAAAACACCAAATGAATATGTGATGGACGTTTTTATTGGAATTTTCGTCTATTGGGGACATGAAAAGTGATGATGAAATTATTAATGAACTATCCCAACATATCACTATAATTTTTGATTAACAAAAGGTTTTAGGAAGTTATATTTTTGGGTAACGTAGTTTGGTTTTATTAGTCAATATTACTCTCCAAAAATTTTGAATCCAACTAGATGTTAGTTAGTTATTCTTGTATCGGTATATTATTTTATATGTATTTCCTTTGTAATAACATTATGTATTTTAAAGAATTTTTTATATGAAATCCTGATTTTAAGTAAACCCATTATATAGTTTACCTTTATTACTGATCAATTTTTATTGAGGATATTAGTAGGACTAAACACATTATTATACATATATGTATATATATATATATAAATTTTTCCTTAAGTTGAAATGTATAAATTAATGCCTAATAAATAACCATTCAATCATTTAATCAATAAAAGATCTATTTTTTTATGAGACATATTTTTCTCAAAGTTATGAATTGTTACTTAAACAATGTATATTTGTCTCAATTAAAGAGTATCATGATTTACATTTATTGGTAATGTATTAATGTTTATAAAAAATTATTTATCTAAACGTTAGGTATAGAGAAGATATCGTTGAAATATATAATGTGTTATTTATCAAAGAAACTTTTTATATGAGTTTTTTATAATAATAATTTCAATGATTAATAATTTATCAACATTTTTAATGAGATTTATAAATCACATGTACAATAAAATATTTTAACATTAATTATTTAGTTTTTATATGGCATTAAATGAATGAATGTTCAGTTTTATACTTGGTTATTTTTGTTTTTCATGCACTTATTTTAAGAAAAATTATACTACCTATAAAAATTGAATATTATAAAATGGATAAGTATTTTAATTAAAATTTCCTTATTTTTTAATGAATACAATTTCATTCTGTTGTTAATGAATAGTAGAGAATAGAATTTTTTTTAACCATGATTATGGTTAAAATTGGTTAACTGGGGGTTAACCAAAGAGATATGGGAAATAATTACATATAAACCTAACCAATTATTACTAGTTGAATTGATTTATACCCCATTTTATCATAAAATTTAAAACATTTCCATTTTAAAGTATAAACTTGATAAATTAATAAATTATATTTAAATCATTTATGAAATTCTTAAGGTATAATCTACCTCACTTATAAAAGGACACAAAATCTCCTTCTATAATCAAAAAGTTTGAGCTTTTAGACCATTAAATCACTACAATAATACCTTACTATATCACTTACCTTTATCGTATACCCCATGGTATTCTACTATGATCAATATATTGAGGCTTTATGTGTAAGCCAAAGCAGGTCTCTCAAATATGGGGTATAAATCTAAATTGACTGTAACAATTTTATTTCTTCATTGAAATTATTTGAAACTATTATATCCATCATAAAATTATTATAATACAATATATAATATAATAATATGTTATAATTAATATTTAATATTCATTTTCAAACTCATTTCCATCAAATGATAAATGAAATTATCACTTGTGCGTCAATGTGGACTATCGTGTCTTTATAGCGATATAATTCATTTTTCATCAACACCACACATATATATTTATAATTATATATTTAATAAATATATATAATATTTATTATTTATTAATTATTCTTTAATAATTATTTTTTATCTTTCTTTCCTTCTTTTTGTTATAAAATATAAACAATAGTCATTCTTATGTAAAGACTACCGTCTCAACTAAAAGTGTAACTAATTTTTATATATCATTCATTTATGGTTGGTTATAAATATGTATATAATTAATATATATATAATTTATATCATTTTTAATGTTGTTGAACTACTATTATGTAATAGCTACCAAAACAATTGATCCAAAATTTACATGAAAAATAAAATAGTTGACACCCCAAAACAAAGCCATTAATAATGAATTAGAAATAAATTGATAATGAAATATCATAATTGGAAAATATATGATATTATAATAATTTATATCTATTTTTCATAAAAATGTAATAAATTTAAATTTATTATACTTGATGTAAGAGTTCTTGTGAATAAAGTCAAACGTGATGTAAAGGAATGACATTATGATATATTTTTTATTAAGATTGTTAATTCGTATATTTTCGAATAATAAAGTATATGATCTATCACTATAAAGTTGTATATAATTTAACATACAATAATTTTTTTTCAAGATTATATTTCTTTTGTGTTCATATATATATGTTCTCAATTTTTTGAAAGAATGTTTTTATAAAAAATATTCCTTGTATTTTCTGTTCGGTTGGGATTGTTTTTCTTCCAATTCTATATTCTCATTGAAAGTATTCATGAATGTATTTAATATTATCCAATAATGTATTTGGATAATTTTAACACTTTTTTACATTATATAATATGATTTTAATGGAATTTTATTCTCATATTTAAATGTAATACTTTTTCTAAAAGTTGTGAACAAAACACTTTTTATTAACATACAGCACACGAAATTTTTTTGAAAAAAACAAATATTATATATATTTTTATGTTAATTATAAAATTCCACAATTACCTTCAAATAAAATATTTTACATAATATTTTTCATATTTTATATACTTAAAATATTGATATGGAAATTGTTATTATCTTCAAGAAATATTCCAGTGATCTCTATATTGAAATTTCGTTCTATGATTACATACTTTGATGTTACTTATTATTCATTATAGATAATATAATATGATAAAATACATATTATATATAAAAATGCTTTCGAATTATGATAAATAAATATTGTTGAAACCTATTTTCAATTAAATATGTTTCACTATGAACAAATGAATTGTTTTTCATGATCTTTTTATCATATATATGTATGGATTATGATTATTAAATGTATGTGTATACTATAACCTCCCAATGTATTTGTTAAAGATTAATTTTTTTTTATATCAAAGGGTACAAATGATGTTATTGGATTCCGAAAATAGGGTACATGTGTGGTTATTCCATGTCTAAAATAGGGTATAATGGAGGTTTTCAAAATCCAAAAATTGTTACATGTGTGGTTAGAATAGGCCTAAAATTAGATGAATATGATTGTGGGTTGCCTTCATATAATATTTAAATGATTTTTATTATTCCATATGATATTCCACTGTTTTAGGTCATGATATTATTCCAATATTATGATCTCATGGCTCTTATTCGTTGATTCCTTTAAATATATGCCTTATGAACTTCCAAGAATTATTCTAGGAATCATGATTACGATCTTTGAATTATTGGGTATTGTTTTAGAATATTAATATAAATTAAAAACCCATTTAAACACATGTAATGATTAAATTAACCTTGATATTTCCAATTTATCCATACTAAGAATTTACTATACCCTTTTTTATTTTTTATTTTCCCCAAGATATGAGGAAATGTTAATATCATGATACATCCAAGAAGAGTGTTTTCTATGAAGTTAGTTGTAGATAATGTATTTATTTTATATACAAGTTGTTTATGTATCATTTTTTCCCTAGACAATATACAATTACGATTCAAGAATGGATATTAATGGTATGTAAGGAATAGTAATCTAATTAGATGTAATATATTTTTTGTACTATTTCGGTCACCCAAATTGGTTTTATAAAAAAGATTAATTATTTTTGGAAAACACGATGAAGAAAGTTTAAGAGGATACCTTAGGATAAAAATATGTATAATAAAACATCATATGTTATGCTAAATAAATGAATATGGGTTTATTATAAAATAAATAATTTTATAGATAATAGAAATGTATGTGGTTATGGTGTAGATCCACCTAGGTGTAACAACCCAGAAAGTCGTGGATTGGATTTTAATTCAACTTTCACTAGTGCATGATGAATTTTCTTAAAACTACACAACTGGATAAATAGCCTTATGGATTCTTCTTTGTTAAATTAATATTTTCATTATAAAACACATTAAAGTATTTAAGAAAAATATAATTAAGGATGACCAATGTTAAACCTAAGGTGTCATAGATTGAAATTCAGGTGCCATTTTTTATAAATTTTATGAAATTGTTTTCATGATTATGTGATTTTCACTATTATTATTACAGATAAAATTATTCTTTTCTATAATCATCAATAGTCGCAGATAGAATGAATTGTGTTAAAAATGAATTTGAAAGAAAATTTAATGATTTTATTCAAGATTAACCAACTGTTATTTGATATGGAATTAATAAAATTACTGTTATTCAAACACAACTTTCTCAATCCATGAAATTGATGAGATTCTAAACCATAAAATGGGGGAACAATGTTGTTTTATGTCCTTCATGTGTAAACATCCACCTTCATTTAATGGGTCCACTATCTAATTTGTTAATATGTAACTAATCTATATCATTTTAATGATAATTTCAATTTGCTAGTGTTTATTTCATGAAAATTTTATTTTTTTTCATTACTTGTACGGCGAAGAAAAATCAATGACGAAATCATATCATGATATGAGGAAACATGATGAAAATGAATCAATAGAGTATGATGAGTATATATTGTTATTTTTCAATTGGTATTTTCATCATACTATTCATATAATAATTGAAAATTGATTATTTGAGCTAACCCAGAAGGATGTTGAATCCATTAGTACTAATGAGGAAACTTTTACAAGACATACAAGGAATGTTTTTGTATAATCATATAAACCGAATGAAATATTGATAATTTATTTAGTTTCTTGAAACTAAGTCAGTAGAGGTTCCCTGAAGGAATAGAGTTTACTAGCTGTCATGAATTCATTATTTGTGTTGTATTTGTATTAATATAGATTTCATACATGCATCAATCACATAGTTATGATAAGAAATAAAAATATAATGGAAACTACAATAAAAACGCACTGATAGAAGAAGATAATTCTTTCTTTATGCTAGAAGTGTGGTAATAAACATGGAAAAAATTATCTTAATGGGACTAGTAAATGATGTTAGTATGGAAATGAAGGACATCATCAAGAAAAAAAATCCTTATGTGAAGTAAAGAATCTTGATAATGATTCGAGTGGATAGAAATCCTGAGAAATAAAAAATAACACTCTAGTGATTCAGATGAAATTACATTGCATATTATTATTACCATTTATCAAATATGAAGATTAATGAAGAAGATAAACATACATAACCTATTAATCCTGTAGATAGAGGTAAATCACATGACTCCAATATTACCAAATTGGGTTAAATGAATAAAGTAGTTAAAGGTACACCCATCATCCAAATTGGAACTATTAAATTTTTATTTGAATTTAACTTTACCCACTCTTTTTATAACTGAAAATGTTTTCTAAGGGTATTTCATTAGTACCCCAATGATGCGAAGTTAAATTACTAATAAAAACTCATAATATTAATATGATCACATTACAAGTATATGATTTTTCACTTATTATATATTGTGGGAATGTGATCTTGAATGTCGTTTTTATTACTCTTGTTGAACTTGATTTTATTTCGGGGTATTGATTTTTATTATTAATATGAACTCCACATGATGTTTTTGAGATTAGAAGTATCATTTAGTATTCATAACCAACCTCTGATTCTTTATAGATGTGAGGATAAATTTGAAATTATATAGTAAATTACATCCATTTTATGGGTCTTGGTTCATATTAAAATTGGTATTTATCAAAAATGGTTGGAGAGAGAGTTAAAATATAATATATTATTGTTTTATGATAATATGGATATTTCAATTAGGAAGTGTTTTCTATACTTTTTCTGAATCATTATGTTCTGTTTCTAATAAAATTGATCCATAGTGATACACCTATTTTCAGTAATCCCTAGAGAATATACCTAATTGAGTTATTGGAATTGATGAATATAATATAGAATAATCATGATAAGGGATTAATGCAGCCTATTACATCACCATATAGAGAACCTATTCATTTTATTATGAATCAATATTTATCAATTCATATAAACATTAATTATTGAAAACATAACAATATTTCAATTTATAATAAGCATCCTCATTTCCACACTAAGGATTTTTAGATCAATTACGAGGATATCAATTTTTTATGTAATTGGTCTTCAATCTTGATGCTATAAATTGATGTTTAAAAGTAAACACATAACAGAGACAAGATTCAATACTATGTGTAGAAACGATTAAATTATATTGATTAGATTTGGTCATACTAATGGTATCTCTATATTTATTTAGTTAATGGATATTAACTAAAGTATATAAGTGATTGGGATTTATAGTGATGAATTAATGAAGGTAATGAGATGGATTCTTAGAAAAAAAATATGTGGTAATATTTTATTCTTTATTTCATATTAAATGATCATGAGGAAAAATTACGAAATCGTGTTTGTGAAAAAACTAATGTACAGTTTGCAAAAACAAATATGGTATAATTATCTTTATGCAATAAGGTTTTGCAAATATAGTATAAATAAAAGTATAGAATATATATTCTCATAGAGTGAGTTGATTATTACTAAAAGGATATAGTTGGAATTGGTTAAAGATTATGACTGACCAAAACACTACCATGCATGAAAGGATAAAAGATGGATGATACTTTTAGTAAGAAAGGACATGCTAGTTTTTACATTATTAGGATTCAATGTGATAAAAAACTTATGGATTCAAAAATGATAGATCATGAAATTATGAATAAAGGGAACACATCATTTTATTATCATATGAATATTCAACCACCCATCCATGGAAATATTAAAGAGGAATAGAAGGAGGATGTAGAGTGGTTAAAAACGATATATATTTTTGGGATGTAAGAACCCAAAATTCTAAAATTATACTATTGATTTTTATTGTTTTTGACATGAAACACCAGGATGAGAAGAAAAAATAACACAGCTTGACTTTATAATGTATTTATTTTTAAATAAATTCAACCTAATAAATAAAAATTGCTACACTGGTTGGTAGTTAACGTTTTATTACTTTTAAATATGAACAAACCTGATACTACACTCCACTCATATTGGTATGAAATAGTACATCCAATAGCATCACCTAGTACAATAATTTTATAATCATCCGTAAGAGACCCCAACCTAGTGTATAAATTGAGACAATAATGTACCCTACCCTTTCTTAGAAGTCAATCATCCAAACAATTCCCTTATCTCAATGTATATCAGACTACAATCTCCTAACTAGCCACCCTTTTACATTTTCTTATAAGGTAAAAAGTTCCCATTGATAATTTATTTTACCTTCAATAAAACTGTCTAACATAGTTGAGTCAAAATCAACTTCCGAGATCGAAATTCCATATAGCCTACAAAAAAAGAGTCCCGAAATCAAAGATCTAACCACTTATCTAATGTTGTCTTTTTCCCCATATAATGATGTCAAACATTACACCACTGATCCATTATTGTCATTTAATACACAAACACTGAGTTTAGCTTGCATTTCAAACAACACCATACTTAAATGAAACATTCAAGGTTATTGAATAATTATTTGTATATAATAGTTATAAATTAGTCTTTATATTAGAGTGTATGAAGAGTAAATACTAAATTATAAAAACTATATATATCTATTGACTTGAAATGAAATAATATACATTTAAAATATAATTGTATTTTTTATGAAAAAATACTATTTTTCTAAAAGAGGGTTTAATCGTGCTTTCCAAAAAAAATTAAAATTAATTTTCAACACTTTTAGAAAATTAATTTATAAAATAAACATAATTTTGTAAATTGCCTAATTAACATTTTATTTGGGTGAATTTTTGGGTTTTTTCGAAATACGTTTCATTTTTTAACAAACAGTTAAAATGTGTTTTTTAATTAAAAACAACATTTTCTGAATTATTTATAATTGTAAATTATTTTTTAAGTTATTTTTGAAGTAAAATTAGATAAATTATATATAAATTAATCTGAATTATTTCATCTGAATTAGTTTCATTTTTAATTTTAATGTAAGAAAATGTAAACTTTTGCAAATATTCCATTCAAAAAACCACTTTCTCATCGCGTCAATTCTATTAATATTAAATTATATTTCAAAAAATCCCTTAATTCAATTTATAAATATTGACTCTATATTTTTAATAATAATAATTTAATATTTATAATTAGGTCATTTTTATTTTCTGACAAAATGTAATATTGAAAATAGTTAAAAGACCTCATTTTTGTTAAGTCTAATAATAGATTTATCTTGGGTTAAACTAAGAAGATAAGTGTCAAAAATGACTTAAAAACATTTACAACACCCTTTATATGGACATATTTTGACCTTCTCTCGAAAATTATTTAAAATTTATAATTCTAGATGCTTATGGTAAGATTACAATGTTGGTACGATTTAATCATTTCAGAATATTACCAGTGTGCCACTCACCTCACTTATAAAATGACACCCCTATCATCTCGTATTAAAACATTGAAGCCTTTTTTTGGAAAATACCTATAAATATCACATCCCAAATTCAATTAAAACATGTTTTAATCCTTATTTTGACCATGAAATCTTCATATGAAGAATTTTGTGAGAACCTACGGAATATAACAAAATAAGAGGTAATGTTCATCAAATATGCTCTTTATTTAACTTCTTCCTCAGCCTACATCATTTATTATAAATCCATTATTATATAATAAACACAATATATTCCATATAATTTTATTTTTTTATAATAATTTCATTAACTAAAAACATATCTGCTTCTATCAAAAGGGTTAAAAAATCATCATTTATGTGTATAGTAGACTACCACCTCACGAACTGATGTCACATGTTTGTCCATTACAAAAATTCATGGTTGTGTATAATGGTAGAGAAGAAGTATGTATATATTTTTTATAACATATTTATACCTATTATGTCATTATCTCATATATATATATATATATATATATTTACATTCCATTCAATTGGGGATATGATAACGATGCTCATGTGTAAGACAGACTTCTGTCAAGTGAAGCGATGAGATTCATATTTCAGTAACGCTTCACATTGAAAGTAATAAAAATAAATTTATTAAATATATGTGATATTAATTAAATAGTTATGACATTCCAACAATATTTATATTCTAAAAATATACTATTCTATTTACCTTTTCACTCATGTAAAGATGATAATATCGTTCGTGTGAGTTTGGATTATCACCTTTGTGAAGCGATGTGGCTCTATATTCATCACCAAATTTTATGTATTCCATATATATATATATATTATGGTATATATAATATTATAATAATTTTATAAATATAAAATATTACTTACCTCCATTCTGTAATGATCATTAGAAAATGGAAATGCAACTCATACTTACATATGAACTACCATCCCACTGTCAATTATGTATATCATTTTTCATAACCATATTTCATGATTTTTTTACAAGATTTAATGATATGAATATATTCTAATTATGTGAGATTATTATTATCTAAATGATTTAATTATATAAGATTTTCAGGAATCACATCATTCAAGATGTAACACGCAAGAAAAAATAAGACAATTAACAATCATAACATTGAAAATAATTAAAGATAATTATTGAAACAAATATAATGTGTTATGAAAGGATAATATATTATATGAAATATATTTATATTGTTTTCGAATATGTTAATAGAATTCTAAAAACCATTATACATGAGGTTAAATCACATTCAACAAAAAGGATATATGCGGAAGATGATTTCATCTCAGTTTTCATTCCACAATAATTATCAATTTTAATTCATGAATTCTATATAATGTTGTTTGGATGAATAAAATTTTATGTACATAACAAAATGAAATATATACTCATGATTTTTATTGTTTCAATTTGTATTTACTCATTCATGTTTTCATAATTTGAATGTCACCTCAATGGCAATATATTTCTTCTCTATTTCATTTCATTGAAACATATTATAATATTATGAAACTAGTTTATTTATATGGTGTATATACTAACCCATTGATATGTAATATATTGAATAAATCATTCATCTTGGTATTTTATCTTTCAATTTGAATTATTTTATCTATGGTGATTTGACTTAAAATTTACCAAGTGGTAAAGAATACCAAAACTCAAATTGTTTTCATTGGGTTATATTACTACCATATTTCCTTTGATAATCAATGATTATGTGTATAATTAATTTTGATAATATTATGTATTACTTCTACTTATTTTATTTGTATTTTTATTTGATAAAAATAATTATTTCATTAATTAACTCTTACTTAAATGTTATGATTTTTTGAGGATTTATTTCACAATCTAAATCTAATTTAGATTATTTATTCTTATATTTAATTTGTAGGAAATTGTTGGATAATTTTATAATAAAATAATTTAATTTTATCCTCCAATAATTATTCATTATTTTTTCTTGTAATAGTACCATTTTGACTCATTTTTTACTTAATGCTTTTGAGAAAATGTCTTTTAAAAAATCTGACATCTTTTTTCCCTTCAATCAAATATATGTTCCTTCCAAAACCACGTTTTCTAAAATAATGTTTTAAACCTCTTAAAAATGTTTTTTAAAGATATTTTTAACCATTTTGGCTTTATAATAAATATTTTTATAGTTTTTTTGTTTTCTGAATGAATATCTTTTCTAACAATTTTATAGTGTATGATGAATGTTATTTTTAGCTTGTAAAAAATATATTGAATTACCTACTGACATGACCATCATTTCATTTTATATTTTTTTATATGTTTACATCGGCATTTTTATAAAATTGTTTTACTATTACTATGTTAATTCTTAGTTATTAGAAGTTATTTTCATAGAAATGTATTTTTAAATTGAAAATGAAATTTTCTTTAATAATGTTTTAAAATATATTTTTTCCAAATTTATATTCATAAAAAACAATAAATCATTACTAATACTCCAATGGGTATATGTTGATACCATCCTTATTTATTTTCTATATGGTTTATAATTATTTTTACCAAGGATTGTATTGTCATTCACATCCTTTTTAAAATTTTGTTGTCATTGATATCCACTTGAAATATTCACATTTAGGTGATCATTTAACATAATCTTTTCCCTAAATATCCATATTATTTAACTTGTATATTATTATCAATTTAAACATATCTAATTTCTATATTTTGTGTTTTTATTTTGAATGATATTTGATTGACTGGGGAAATATTGATAAATTCGTATCCTTTACTGAATATGGATATTTTTTATTAAGAAAAATTGATTCATGAATTAAATAGATTATTTGATATATGATGAATTTTTTGACCCATAGGGATGGGTGAGGCCTGGTAATATATATCCCCTCTATGAATAAGTAGTTTATAGTCAACATTCATGTTATGATTGAATTAAAAAGGTTTTGACTATTGTTTCAAACCATCTTGTAAAAGGTCTTGAGGATAATGGTATCATATTACCTGATATCATCAATTAAAATAATTATAAATCAAATTAATTAAAAATTCAGTCATTATTAGTCATGATATTTTCCAAATGAAATTATCTTTAGAGGCATTTCAATCTTTGTTTATTGATTAAATAGAATATGTTTTCAATTATTTTATCTTTTTATATTGATTACGTCATATCTGGTTGTTTGAATGGAATGTGTATTCCATTATTTTCCATTAATAATTTAATTTAGCATATAATATCATGATTGTCATGTTATTAAAATGGTTTATTTTTCCGTTATTTTCCATCCCATATCTACTTTTTCTTAATTAATTACTGATAACATCCTTTGTACATAACCCTTACTAAGAATTTGAGGTCACTGTTATTTTTTACTCCTTCCCCTGGAACCAATGAATTGTACTATGATTGACAAGAAGGGATATTCTCGATGAATAATGAAATTATTGAAAAAAAATATGTTATAATTTTTGTATTAAAATTTAATACGGAAATGGTTTTTGTAACTGGTTTACCAATATTATTAAACTATTTACTCATTTGATATGTGATTCTATCTATCTTATATGTAATATCCTATCCATTATTAGTGAATTATCTATCTTGTTTCGAGGTAATTTTTTATTTGATTGGAATATAACATGTGTGGGTCTTAAATTGGGATTGTTTGGGTGAAAATTAGAGAATTTTTGAAGAAAATGGGACTGTTTACACTTGGTGGATGGTTTTCCCAAACTCTACGCCCCAACCTAGCAAATAGGTTGTACCCACAAAGAGGGGATTCTCATGACTAGTGCATAGATCAGAGAACCATGAACCCAAATAGTGGGAACCATGAAATCCCTTAAAAGAGGATCATGGTTAAGGCACATTGTTTTGGTATATCTTGTGTGCCTTCTATGAAAACATGGAGAAGGTATTTTTATTAGCCCAAAAATTGGATTTTAGTTTCCCAAACCCCATATTTAACCAATATTGGACCCCAAATTACCTAATAAATTTATCTCATTTAGGGGACTCCTGGTTTAATTCCTAAGGCTCATGACCTCAATTCTTGGTGATTCAATTCACGGATTGTAGATCTAAACATATCCTAGTTTATGATCTTGATCTGATTCTTCGTTATGGTTTAAAATGATGTGCTAAAATTGGGGTTATCAATTAGTGATCATTCAATACTATTCTTGAGGCAGGTAGTCCATAATATAAACCACATTTTCTTAATTGAACTTATGTGTATATAATTGTATAATTACTATTTCATATTTAGTAATTTCATTCTTGATCGAATCAATTAACTAATTGAACAAAATAATTGAGAAAAAATTGAAAATATGGTTGTTAGAATTTTAGATTATGAATAATTAATTGGTGAGTTAATTATGATGAAATTTTGTTTGTGGAATTGAATAATTATTTATTGAATTATTTATATGATAATGAGATTTCGAATTGAATATTTTATTAGATAATTATTTAGTGATATTGAATTAATTGAGATGGAACAATTAATTGATTGATAAATTTTAAATATTTATTTGTTATGTTGACATATTTTATTGATGAATTAATTATGGGGTTTTAATTATTTTGAATTCGATTGATAAAATATTTAATTATTTAGTGGAATTTATAGATTAATTAACTAGTGAATTAATTAATAAAATTGAATGAGATATACTAAATGTGGAATTATTTAATTGAATTTATAGATTAATTAATTGGTGAATTAACAGGTGGGAGTAATTTTATTATTTTATTTTTGAATTAAATAAAGGGACTAATTAATTGATAAATTAATTAATGGAAGTTAAGTGATTATTTAATTATTTAATTAAATAAATGGATTAATTAATTAATGTTAGGTGATTAGTTAATGATTTAATTAAATAATGGAAATGATTTATTTATGTATTAAATAATGGTTGTCATCTGATTTTTTAATTGTGGAATTAAATAAAGGTATTAATTAATTTATCAATTAATTAATGGTAATTAAGTGATTATTTAATTATTGAATTAAATAAATGGATTACATAATCATTTATTTAATTAATTATTGTTATGTAATATTTTATGTTTTAATTAAATAATGGGAATGATTTATTTATATATTAATTAATGGAAGTCATCTGATTATTTAATTACTGAATTAAATAAAGGGATTAATTAATTTAAGAACTAATTAATGGGGTATTGTGATTATTTAATTATTTAATTAAATATCGGTATTAATTAATTTATGAATTATTTATAGGGAGTTATGTCATTATGTCATTGTTGAATTAAATAAAGGGATTAATTAATTAAAGAATTAATTAATGGGTGTTATTTGATTAATAAATTGTATAATTAAATAGAGGGGTTATTGAATTGATGAATTAATTGAGGGCAGTATGTGATTATTTATTTATTGTTTTAAATAAACTGAATGATTAATTGAAGAAATAATTAATGAGAAAAAATGTGATTATTAAATTGATTTATTATTTAATGGGATTAATTAATTGGTTAATTTATAAATGGAGTTTCATGGGATTATGATTTTATTAAAAAAATAGTGGGATTTATGTGAACAATTAATTTGTTCATTAATTGATGCATGAAATGATTCAATTATAATTTGGTATAAATAATTTTTTAATGAATTATGAGATATAATTATTATAGATTAGGATAAATATTTTTTGAATTAATTATGACTTATTGATATTATTGTTTTATAAAATTAATTATAGAATTCGTTATCCGATATTGAATAAGGATTTGGGGAAAATTTAGTGTTTTGTTAATTATAAGAATATTAAAATGTGAATAATAAATTAATTGTGTGGATAATTATGGTAAATTGAGTTTTTTAATAATGATTAATTAATTGGTGGATTAATTAATGATATTGATGATAATAATTTACTATATAATTAATTAAGTGATTTGATGTATTGAAAAAAGTGATGTATTAGTAATGAGATTTATTTTATTAAATAATTGTTGAGTTAATTAATATAATTTAGATGAATTATGAATTAATGATTCAATTAATAGGATTGAGATGATTAAAAATTTCTTGAGATAACTAATGAGATTGAAAATTTTGATTACTTATTGCATTAATTAATATGAATGAAAAGGCTCATTATTTTAGTCAATTAATGATTTTAATATGATAAATTAATTGTTGAAGTAATAATTAAATGGTCAATGGTTAAAAAGGTATTCATATGTGAATATAGATCTACAATGGTAAAAATGGAATTTTGGGAAAGGAGAATTGAGATCTAGAATTTTTACATTGGCATTCTCTTTTTTATATGATATAGAATGTAAACATTGGAATTCCATGACATGAGATCCTTTGTCGATTCTCTAGACCTTAGCATGGGATGAATCCGGTATTGAGATTCATGTGTCCTTAGAAACCTAAAGAGTTATGTGGTTAAATAAAGAATAAATTAACAATGTGATAATTTTTTATTTTAGTATTATTCTTATTTATTTACACAACAATATACACATTTATTGACTAGATGCTACTTTTGACCTTATAGGTGGTGGCCTACAGAGTTATACTCACAACCTACGCGAGTTACATGGTCAATACTTGAATACTGTTTATTATTGCAGGATATGGTGAAAAGCTTTGTGTTAGATGGCTCAGTTGGGATGGATCTTGACTGAGGTAATTGAATTTCATTCACGACCTTCTTGGGGTTCATCGATGACTTTATTTTTATGATTCATATTAAAAAAATTACACATACATTAGAATAACATATTTATGTTTTAGTTTTTGTATTGTATCTAATGTTTTGTTCATATTTTGATCATTGTATTGATCTGTTTCAACATATATCTTATTATGTTATTGTTGCATTTTTTTCTAGTTTTTTTTTCTATGATAATGAAAAAATAGTGTACACTATACCTATGATTGATATTAGGACCTTGATACTAGTTAGAACACTCAATCATAAGAGGATGTATTCATGAGGTCATGCGACTGACCATCTCGGGGAAACAATGAGTGGAACCCTAGTCAGGATGTTACAAAGTTCTATCAGAGGCCAATTTTCTTTGTTTTTTTCTTTTCCATACTATTTGGGAAAGGATGGAATGAGACTATATTGATTCAGGACTTGGTTCTGAAATCGTCCATAGAATCAGCCACCCCATGTTTGAGAAAAAACCCATGTACCTAGGGTGGGATTATTGTTATTATTATTTGCTATTAAAATTGAATATTATATCATCATGGGAGATACACTTGTTTTATGACATGATTAATATTTTAGATATTTGTATAGTTTTGTTTGTTTTGAATTGTGGGTTAGTAAGGAATGAGAGTTTAGTATGCATGAATCATTCTAGAACTCAAGATAAATTTTTAATAGGCGTCATTTTAGGAACACCAGAGAAATGAGGTTGTGGGTATGTTATTGAATTTGAACTGTTTTTCATTTCTTGTAAAATTGAGCGGAAAATGGTTTCTAACATGAAATTCAAAAAGTCATCAAAATGATACAAAATGATAATAAATGGGTGTCCTATGAGAAACATGAATTATTCCAATTAGCTTACCCTTTTTTAACAATGTTATAGAAGTAGGATGGTTAAAGGTAGTGATCGTTTCCAGCTTTTGATTGTGTTAAGGGAAAAGGGGGGAATACCTTTAATGGTTTTTTGTAAATCACACTTGTTAACTATGTTAAAATGGTGAAACGAGATTACCTTACGTTGTTTATTTAGTATTTTATTTGGGTGGTTTGGTTAGGTATAATTTCATGGTTAAGGGACTTGATTGTTGGTTGTGTGAGGGGCCATCTAGGATTAAATCAAATTGACAGATGTTGGCTGGTAGGGAAGCCCATGACATTAATAAGGATATATGTTTTCACAGTGTGAGGTAACATCAATGATATTTGAGTTTTAATGGAGTTCATTGGAGAGTTCTAATCATTCTATTAATTATGTACAGTCATGTCCCCAACTTTGACATCATCATATGTACATTGAGAATGTTCAAGCATTATGCATGGATATCTAAATGAGTTACTATTGGATATGGGTGTCCCAAGAGTTTGTGATAGTGAAGAGGTATATGTGTATTTGGATGGTGAGAGGAAAAGCGTTGATAGTTTATAAAGGGAGACCTTTTAGTAGAATGTTTAAATTCATTGGCTAAATGTGAGGTGGGCCTTGGATGAGATGGATGCATGTCCATTCGAGAAAGGTTTTGATGGTATGGTCGATCAAATATGTAAATTGGGAAACTCATACAATCTATTTATTGTGTTGATATTAAGATGGATGCATCCTTTGAGGAGTATATGACATATGGGTTTGATTGTAGTGGGAATGTGTTGTAGGGAAGTACTGTCCCAACTGTTCATGAATTTTGGATGCATGGATAAGTTCAAGAGGAATATTGGGAGAGATAAATGGCTAAGAAGATATAGTGGCCTGATATTTTTGACTTGGAATATTATAGATTCTAGTGAGTACAGCTTAATTATGAGTGGTTATAAGGTTCGAGGATTGTAATATCATGGCCTTTTTCTATAAATTTCTCAGCTTCATCTATATGTCTTATATTTTCTGGTTTTAATAATAAATTGCTGGGTCCTAATTTGCGTGAATTATTGATACCAAAACTATTATGATCATGAATTTGGTAACCAAAATCCACGATGAAAAAATTTGTTTTATATAGTTAAGGCTGAAGTACACACATACACCATGGCCAGAAGGCCCACATTTATGAATGTTATAAGGGAAACTCCATAATTCCAAAGGGTCGAAAAACTCCCATAAAGACCAATAATCCATGAAATCATCTCGGAACTACTAAAAGGAAATTCTTTTTCCACACGAACACATCTAGTGGGGTTAAAGAAACAAATACACCATATGAAGCAATCTAGAATAAAAAACAGTCACTTAAAGATGTCATTGTGGACTTCTGCATCATCACTCGTGATCATTATGACAAATAATGCTCATCATTGTAATTTTCGGTCCCAATGTCATTAGCGGGAGTTCTCACCACCGATGTCCCTTACCATTGAACATCTATGGAGCATATGAACATCACACGAGATTGACTCTCATACCACTGCTTGTTCCCCTATAGTAGATAGAAACATGGAAAAAAAGACACTATTACATCATGAGGCCACAACAACCACAAAATTTGTTACCTCATGAACAAAATGAAGAAAATTCTCATAATTAATATTATTCTCCTTCATATACCAATGTTAATCTGATATCCCACCTGCAGTGTGCACACTTCACTGGAACCCCATACTTGAGATGTCGTTGTCTAACTCAGTACCAGCAGGCTTCCCTATTGTCCTGGAAGGATTTTCCCTATGCATGAAATTTCCACTACCCCTATCCACACACTATTGACCCACTAAGATCCTAGATCCACTGGTAAGATCCACCATGTGCCACCACCAGTGATCACCATTGCCTACGAGCCCGCATTATCTAATGACCACTTTCAACATTTAGTGATCCTCTTCATCGACGATCACACTACTAATCTCCATCGTTGATGTGGAAATGACATAAAGCCTCACTAGCACTCTTACATCACAAACAACTACACTGGTAAAAACCACCTACCATCCACATGAAACCAACATAAGAAGAATACCCCAATGTTCACCTCAAACCATCAATGGATCCACATCAATATTGTCGTCATCACCCCATCATGACAGCCATCATAAATAACTATCCCAAATTTTATAACTTGGTCAGATATAGACCCATAAAATTACACCGATATCCTATAATGTATCATAATACCCTGATCTAGATTAATGAAATTAAGCTTCCCTAAAGATGTTTGGAACCACATTCCATAAACATATCACAGTTCCCTACAAACATTGAGATCCTAAATAGATGGTCTTTACATGTGTTGTACATGGGTTGGGAATCAGTGCATCCTAATAGGAGGAATTGTGCCACCCTAGAACAGGTGAATGGTTATGTATAAATGTTAAGAGAAAATGTGCAACCTTCCCTCGAAAACCACGTGAATAAGTTTAATTAATATGAATGTTAGATTATATTTTTTGAACACCATATTAAAACCCTTACTCAACTCCCAACATGGAAAAAATTGATTTCTCTCAGTTTTGGAGGCTCCCATATAAATTATTAAGGGTCCTGACATTGGGTTATGGCAATTTGATGACCAAATTCTAGATCTTCACCTCTCCTAGATTCAGATCTAGATTGTGTATTCATTATGATTTTGATTGTTTTGCTGAAATTTTGGTTATCTGATAGCAACCGTTCATCACTGTTCTTAATGCAGGTGGTCTATAATTAAAATCCCAATGTATTAATTGAAGATACATTTATATAATTGTAAAATTTCTATTAGATGATTAGTTATTTCATTCCTGATCGAGTCAACTAATTTGGTGAATTAATTAATTGAGGTTAAATTTTATATTGGGGTTATTGGAATTGTTGATTACGAATAATTATTTTTTGAAATAACTATGAGTAATTTGGAATTATCAAATTGATTAATTAATTTTTTAATTAAATATAGTATAATGAGATTTTGAATTGAATAATTAATTGATGAGTTAATTGTGTTTATTGAATTATTTGAGTTGGAAAAATTAATTGATGGATTAATTTGCAATATGGAGTTATTATGGGGATATAATTAATTGACGAGATTATTATGGGGATTTCATGATTTTTAATTTGATTGATTAATTATTTAAATAATTATAGGAATTGATATATTAAATAATATTTTATTTAATTAATGTAATTCAATGAGATTAATTAATCCTAGAAATAATTTCTAGAATTTATGGATTAATTTAATAGATAATTAATTAGTGGGAGTAATGTTGTTATTTAATTATTGAATTAAATAATGATATTAATAAATTGATATATTAATTAATGGGAGTAATTTGATTATTTAATTGTCGAATTAAATGAATGTATTAATTTGTTGATGAATTAATTAATGGTATTTATGTGATTATTTAATATTTTAATTAAATAAAAGGATTATTTAATTGATGAATTATTTAATGCATGTTATAGGATTATTTAATTGATGAATTAAAAAATGGAATTAATTAATGGATGAATTAATTAATATGAGTAATGGTATAACATTATTTTTCAATTAAATAAACTTATTAATTAATTGATTAATTAATTAATGGGTGTTATGTGATTATTCTATTGTTGAATTATATAAATGCATTAATTAATTGAAAAATTATTTATTAGAAGTTCAGGGATTATTTAATTACTATATTAAGTAAACTGATTATTTAATTTATGAATTAATTAATGCCATTATTTTAATGTTTTATTAATGAATAAAATAAAGTGACCAATTAATTGATTAATTAATTAATGAAAATTAGTGGGAATATTGAATTGATGAATTAAATATTGGGACTGATAAGATTTTTTAATTGGTGAATTAATTTAAGGAGTTGGACATGATTAATTAATTATGGAATTGATTAATGGGATTGACATTAACAATTAATCTGTGAATTAATAGATAGGTGAAATGTTTAGATTATTATTTTTCAATAATTTATTGTTGAATTAATTATAAGATATATATACTATTGATGTGAAGATATAATTGTCGAATTAATTATGAAATTTTGATATTATTTTTTTATTATTAATTGTTTAATTAATTATGGGTTATTCAATTTTTTAGGGATAAATAATTCCAAATTTTAATATATTAATGTTAAATTATTAATGAATAATTAATTTTTGGATTAATTAAGGAAAATATAGTTTTTAAATGCTTATTAATTAATTAGTGAATTGATTAATGGGACTAATGTTATTAATTAATTATACAATGAATTAAGGGATTTTATGCATTGAAAAATTGTTTAATAAATTACAGGATTAAGTTGATTAATAAATAGTTGAGATAAATTAAATAATTGAAATTATCAATTAATTAATGTGTTAGTTAATAGGAATTAGTTTATTAACTAATTGTTGAGTTTAATAGTTTGATTCAAAAGATAAATTAATTTTTTAGTAAATTATGTGGTTGAGAAAATTAATTAACTATAGAGTAAGATAATGATAATGAGAAAAATAATTAATTTTTGAATTAATTAATTAAATACTAAATAGTAACAATTAAATTCACGTGTGAAATGTGATATAGAATGGTAAATGTGGAATGATGGGATATGATCACTGAGATCTAGAGTGTATCAATTGAATGATATTGTTGAGATAAGATAGAATGGTAGTATTAGAATTCTAGGATATGAGATCCCATGGGGATTTTCCAGACTCTATTGTGGGCCGAAGAAGGTATTGAGATTATTGCATCCTTGGGAACCCCGAGTGATATTTCATTTAATAAAGAATAACTTTAAAATGTGATAATTATTTATTTATTCATTTTAATTATTTATTTACACAACATCATATAATTTTATTTAATGGATATTATTTTAAACGCAATTGGTGGTGGCATACTGAGTTGTACTCAGACCCTACTCAAGATGCCTGATCTATAACCGAATATAATTTAGTATTGCAAGATAGGTAAAGGGAAAAGGACATGTATAATTTTTCTGAGTAAGGATGTTTTTTGGATATGGGAAACAAATGCGGTACAAAACCTGTATTGGATTCGATGGTGTAATTATTTGATGTTTTCATTTTAGAACATTGGGATATAAATTTTCATAAAATGTTTTATATTCAATTTTTATATCGTATCTCCACTTTTTACCATTTATTAATCTTGGTAATTTTCTATTTAAGGTTATATTTTATTCAGTTATTGTTTCATATTTTTTGACTGGTGTATTACTATGATAATGATGAAAAAGAGTGTATAGTCTCCCAATGAATGATATTAGACCATCACTACTAGTTAACAGCATCTGGCATATGGGGAGGGACATGTGAGGTCATGTAACTAACAAGCTCGGGGCATAAGTGGGTGGCACCCAACTCGAGATGTCACATTATGATAATGTAATAATGCAGACACCAACATCACAGTATTGGGGTTGGGGTCTTTATAGTGGGTATATGAAGGATGTTTAGTAGAATATATTGAATTAGATTTATGATAACATAGATTTGGGGACATAAACCTATGATAGATATTATAGTATGTATAGATACATCCTAATATTGAGTAATGAAATAGATTATATTGATTTCCTATTAATACATCCCATTATATATACTAAATTTTGATGTAGTTCTGGTATAGGTGTACCTAGGGTTATTAAGACCAAAAAGGGAATATTGGTATCTTGACATCACCACAACCTGGTGCATAACAATATGCCTTACTGCACACCTGGTTTGACACTCTTGGGGCATATGCATTGGATATTTAACATTTTAATTACAAACCATTATGAATTATTTTAATAGATGACAACATTCAATGACCAAGGTAAAACCAAAGGTGTCATAGATTTAAAATAATATCTCAAAAATCAATAAGATATTTTTTTTATATGTGGAATGTAAGGGATTAATGTAATTTATTTCCCAGAAAAAAATTAGAGTGTGATGAATGGAAATTAATTTCATTCTAGGGATATATTTAAAATTTTATGTCTTTAATATAGAGAACATGGGAATTATCCATGTTGATTCCCTATTATAAAGTTTAAACACTCATCCATATAAGGAACAATAGTGAAATGAAACTGATGATGTATTTATGTATTTCGATTCCAAAATTCAATTGTTGAAGTATTTTACTTATGGTATTTTTATAATAATCCTGAAATATATAGGGATTATGTTATATTTTTAAATCATATATGTATTCATTAACATAAATGTTATAGATTTCATCTTGGGTTTGTCAGTTTAATATTGATCAATGTTTAATGTATTGAACACACATTTTCTGGTTTTATATAACGGTAATATATAATGACTAAGGATATTTTTGGAGAACTTTATAGCAATACAACACATTTGGTTTTTATAAGTTTTAGTGAAAAATTTAACTAAGGATTAATTCTTTTTCATTTTATAGAAAAAATTTTAGAGTAATCTATAACCTTTTGGGATAATATGATAATCAATGTTATTATAAAAATATTCAAACAAGGTTATATAATTTTGTGGAAAAATTTGATTTTTTGAAATCCTTTGTAAATAGGATAACTAATATTTGTTTTTATTTCAAGGATATAAACTATTTTATTGAGAATTTTATAGAAATTGTGTTAATATAGTTTATAAAATTGCCAGCCCACATGTTGAGTGACAATCCATCACATCTGGAAAGGTCTCAGGGCATGGACCCATGACTTAAGGATGATAATGTTTTAGTGCCTACCATTAGACAATGTGATGTCTTGCTTAATATTCCTTCATTTATAGTTAAAAAATTTGATGTGTAAATATTAATGATGTAACAATAGTGTTACCATTTTGGTTTAGAGATTAATTTATTATATTGGATAATTTTTTCCAACCATATTGGTTTTGGAGAATAGTTATAGGGACACTGGAGGACTTTTCCATCTATTATTGTTCTTAGCAACAATTAAAATATATTTTTAGTGCTTCAGGCATAAGAATTAGAATTTTGATATTCATTTATTAGTGTAAGGGTGGAACGGGAAATTCATTTAAGTACAACCAAATTATTAAATATTTCTTTTGAAAAAAAGTACCATGTAAATATAATTCATTATTTTGTTGGACATTAAAAGAATTTATAATTTATAGGAAAAATGATATTGACAAAACAAGATATCTGATTACATTCATATCTAATAGTTATTCTGGCATTTTAAAACATAAAAATTTTCCGTTTTGAGGCCTTTAAGTTTTTATTTGTCATTCACTCACTTTAGATCAATTACTTCAGTCACTCTTTATTATTAATTAAGCATTTCATCTGTGCCCTATCTTCGCATTCCACTAATATTTCCATACATGGAAACCTAGTTATGAGTTATTCCACATAACCATTTTACATAATATTATATCATATTAAGAGGATATTTTATTAAATACTTATTATGATCTTATTTTTCATCAAAATAACATTAAATAATACATCTCTTCATTACCTAGATCAAGATTTAATTATGAGGAAACAATTTATTAAAGGTGGGGATAATGTAACCCCCTCTTCACCCCCCAAAATTCTAAAATAAATGCATAGTGTTGGATAATACATGAGACAAAATACACCATAATTATATGAAAATAAAGCCTCATATATTTCTAATATATTTTTTCAATTAACATCATTATTATCAATATCATTGATTACATGAAACTCTGTGTTTACATTGTGATGCATGGAATACCAAGTTTAAACAAAACTTTACATGTTATTGAAATATTATTATTTTTACATAGTTATAAACTAGCTGTAATTTTTTGGGTGTAAATATTAATAGTTAAATTATTTAAATTAAATATATAAATTTACTAGAAATGAAATAATAATCCATCAATAGAAAAAATAATGTTTTAAAAAAAATATATTTTTATAAAAGACGATTTAATCATGATTTTCATACATATAATAAATGAATATTTTACTAATATTTGAAAATTAATATAAAAATATTAATCCCATTTGTTAAATAATAATATCAAAATTACTTTACAGTTAATTATTTGGATTATTTTGAAGTGATTCATTTATTGACGAATAGTGAAAAATACCAAATTTTAATTGAAAACATCATTTTAATTTGAAGAAGAAAAAGATTAAATTTAATTTTATATTTTTTGAAGTAAAATTGCGTTATTTATAAATCAATTATTCCAATTTATTCCATTAGAATCATCTTTATATTGTGTTTTTATATGACAATATTTTAATATTTTGAACATTTTATCTTTAAAGTCCATGTTCCTATTGATGCTTATAGGATTAAATTTAAATTTAAAAATACTAATTTTGTGAATTGAATTTAAAAAATTTAATTACAAATTTTAATAATAAAAATAACCAGTTTCTAATAATTTGGTTATTTTTTGGAAATTATGAATTATTAAATACATAAAAATTAATTATTACCCTAAAGATAAAAATGGATTTATTAGGGGTTAAACTAAGAATATAAGGTTTACAAATGACCGAAACAATGTTCAAAAACCCATTTTATAGAAAACATTCAACCATATATATTATAGAATGTATAATTTACCATTTTGTAAGGTTTTTTCAATATTGAAAATTGGGTCTAATTTAATCGTTTTGAAGAAATACAATTACACCACTCACCCAACATATAAAATGCCACCCACTCTCCTCGCTTCTTCACACCTCAAAACAACTTTTTGGGACATGAAATACCCAAATAACTTCCCAAATTACGTAATATTATCCTTTAATCATTATATTTGTCAGAAATAAAACCTAGGAATCCGTTGTTTCAATCATAAGGTGGGTACCCAAAGAAGATGTACTGTTATTCAACAAACATATTTAATTTACTTCTTCCTCCACCATCATAAATTATTATTAAAATGTGATGATATAATTGAAATAATATATTAAAAATTAATGTATTTTTTTATAATATAATCATGAGTTATAACTATCTCCAATTTAATTAGATAGTTTTGGAAATAATTAATTATGTGTATGGAAAACAACCACCTCATGAACCGTTGTCATTCATTCTTCCATTACCACATTTCACGGTTGGGAATGATTACATATCTAAATTATTTATATATATTATTTATAATATACTTATACTTTTTGATCAATTAGGTCATAAATATATCTTTTTTACATTCCATTCCTTATGGGATATTTTAAGTTCACTCATTTATTTCGCAGACCACCACTCTGTGAAGAGATGTGATTGGTCTTTCACTAAGGTTTAAAATGTAAGGTAATTATGTTAATGTTAATAAATATATGTGAAATAAGTGAAATAATAATTATATTTATGAAATATAAATTATTTTTAATGGATAATATTATTTCATACCTTTTCACTCACATAAAAATTATAACATCTTTCTTGTACATGTGGTCTACCGCCTTCAAGAAGCGATGCTACTCTCTTTTCATCACAACACCACATGGAATATATATATAATTTTATTTAAAGAAATAATTTTGTATATATGATATTAAAATAATAATTTAATGATAAAATATTACTTATATATATTTAATATTAAATTGTTGAAAAATGGAAACGTTACTCAACTATAAGTTGGACATACCATCTCCATGAATATAACATACCTTATTTTTCATATCCATATTTCACGATTGGTTTTAAAAATAATATTTATAAAAAATTAAAATAATTATTTAAATATTATTCTTCTAGAGATTATATAAGTAGATAATATGTGAAATAACTGGATCTTTTTTGAGGAAACATGCACGAGAAAACATGGAAATTAACACAAAAAATAAAGAAAATAAATAATTATAACTCTAAAATAGTGGATAAGATTTTAAAAAAGAATCATATATGATATTATAAATATTAATAGTGTTATATAATAAGTTAAAAAAATGTTTAAAACCTTTATACGAGACATTAAATCATGTTCCACAAGAAGGTAGTTTGATGTAAGGGATTTCATCACAATTTATATTCCAATAAGACTAATTTGTTACTATGAACCAATTCACATTTCTGTTTTGTATATAAGTACCCATTAAAATATTAAACAAGAATGAAAATTTATTCAATGTTTTTATACATTCAATTCAAAATTATTCTTTAACAGTGTTAAAATTTAAATGTAACCATTGTGATAACATATTAGTTCTCATTTTCATTTCATTAAGCCAGATAGTAATGTTATAAATAAAATTTATTTCTTATGATTAATTTAATACAAAATTTATATATAATATAATTAACATTAATTATTTAGGGAATATTATTTGTAAATTTTAATTAATTCATCAAATGGGGTTTGAATTGAAATTCACCAAGTGGTAGATAATTCAACAACTCAATTACATTTCATTGGGTAATATAACTTCTCAACAGTCATTGATATTAATAAATTATGTGTGAAATGGAATTTGATAATATTATACTATATATAAATTTTTTATGGGTATTTGATATAAATAATATTTTCTTGATTAATTCTCAATTAAACATTATGATCACTGTAAGGGTTTTATTCCATAATCTCATTCTAATCAATATTTTTTATATTTATATTTCCATTGAAGGAAATTATTTAATCACTAACAAATAAAATCATTTAATTTTATCTACTAGTATCAATAATTATATTTTCATGTAATATTTCCATTTTAACTATTTTTTTTAAACTTATTGTGAATTGTTTTAAAGAAAATATGACTTTATTTATCTCTTGGATGAGAAATATTTTTTCTCCTAACAAACATAATCTAAAAACATTTTATAATATAATTTAAATATATTCAAAATAATTTAATAAATAATTTATTACTATTTTTTTATAGTAAAATTGAAAGGATTATTCATGCCATTTTCCAAATAGGTAACTTTTCTTTATTTTTTATTGTGAAAAATGAATCATCTTATTTATTTTTATTGAATATATATAATTTCCTACTAGAATGAACATAATATACTTTATGATTTCTTTTATGTGTTTTAATTTTATTTATAAATAAATTTTTCGCTCATATTTTGGAAATTCATAGTTTTGAAAAGTTATTTTTAATGAAATAGATTTTCAAAATGTTATCTGTTTTATAAAGGCCATTTTAAAATGAAAATTATATTTTTATCAATAATTTTTTTAAAATATTTATGAGTAATTTGTATTCATCAATTAAAAGAACCCATTATTAAAATTCCAATGGGTATGTGTTGATACCATCCTTTTTCTTCCTCTAGATAGTTTATGACATTTTTTTTAAAAAGGGTAGTATTAACCTTCATATGCATGTCTAATTTTATTACCAATAACTTCCCCTTAAAATACACACTTTAATATAAATATTAAACCTATTATTTCCACTATATATCAATTTTATTTTTCATGGGTATTGTTATTTCTTAATCAATATCTCATTTATGCATATTGAATTCTACGTTGACTGTTATTTGATTAACTAGGGTAATATTTATATATATATATATCCATTACTCACTATAGATATATTATGTTAATACATATTTATTCCTGAATTTTTCAATTATTTGATATATATGGAATGGTTTGGAAATGAAACTATATATGGGGCATAATATCATATAGAATATAGCTGAATCGGTAGGTATCATTAGACAATTTTGTTAAGTTATCATTGAATAGGTTTTTAATAGTAGTTTTAAACTCTCTTGTGAAAGGTATTGACAGTAGATCTTTGATTATTATTGAGATAATGGAATCCAATAATTATTAATTTCCTTAATTAACAATTTAGTTGTTATTATTCCTATGATTTCCACAATTATATTACCCATGGATGAAATTCATTCTCAATTTATTGATTGAATTGAATTTGTTTTATGTTATTTACAATATCATATTGAATATGTATTATAAAATTATTTAAATGGAGTGCATGCACATTTTTTTAACATGACCAATTTTTTATTCATTCACATATAATGGTAGTAAATTTTTTACATATGATGGGTTGTCAGTTATTTTACATTCCATATTAGTTATTATTTTTGGATTCATGATAGATTCCTCTGTACTTAACCCTTTCTAAGAAGTTGATCCAATCATTATTTTGTATCTTTTATTTGTAATCATTCATGAGAAATTTTTTTGTTAAGAATCAATATTCCATATGGAATAATAACATTATCAAAAAATATTATTCCCTAAATTTTTTATTCAAATTTAATATGGGATTCATGTATTTAATTAGTCTACCAAGAATAACAAAACATTTGGTCATTCAGGAATTTAATCATTATATCATATGGAAACATAATAATATTGAAATTTTCTCTGGGCTACTGTGTTTGGGGTTTCTACACCTATGATCAATAATTATTATAATGGAATAAAAATATTCTATAATCCTATATTATTATCTCCAATACTAGACTTGAATAATGAAATTTTTAAAAAAGGTGATAACTCACAATTCTCTATTCATTATAGCTGTATAGAGATATATATAGATATAAAAGATTATTTATGGTTGGAAATTAAAAAGAGAGATATTAAAGTGTATGTCTTTGTAATCATGGTATATTTTCTTGTTAAGAATGAGGGAGAGAAGTGTATAGGGATATCGAACCCATTAATAATACAGGAATTATATTATGAAAATATCTCTATGGATTTCATCGTTGGATTCCCAAAACATCTGAAGTTCATAATTATATTCTGGATGTAGTGTTCCCCCTTATGATTTCAACATATTTTTTATAGAATAATTTTCTCTTGATCAACATTCTGGGATATAAATTATGAAAATTGTATGGTTTTATAGAGTAATATATAATATTATATCAAAGAGATATCTAATGTTTATCTCATAATGTTGGTCAGTAAATAAGAAATCTCAAGATGTGGGCTTATATTTCAGTAATATTTATCACCCACAGATTGATGAGTAGTATAAATGGACAATTAAAACCTTAGTGACATGTGAAAACCATGTTAAATAAATTTCAATGCTTGTTGCTATCAACCGCTTCCTTAAACAAGTATTCATAAAAATAATAGATTTTACTCAATCATTCATATGGATCCTTAAGAATACCTCTATGAATGGATTTACAAAATATCAACATTAATTGATAGATTCAGATAAAAAAATATATTTGGTTTTGAGATATATGGTTAAATGGTACATGTATGATCCTTTCTATATCATATCAAGGCATCATAGCATCGAGAAATTGTCAGGCATATAATCACCAGTGAGATCAGTAATTATATTTTATTGATAATTAATTCATATGAATTTCACCAAATAAAAAATTTATGATATTTGGAAAAAATGGAATTTTAATACATATATATATTAAAACATTAAATATTATTGATCTAGTCATGATGATTTTTTAACACAAGGAACATAAATTGAACAACTATCCAATTCAAATTAGGATGCATGTATCTCTCCTGAGTAAGCACTTACCCATTCCTTCACACGTAATAAACATAAATAATTTCTTAATTGATCCTGATATTTCATATATGTAATAACCAGTCGATGTCTTGGATAATATAAACAAAACATCAATAGAACAAGATTACTGACCTAGTTAAGGTTCACCAGGGAACTAGAAATTTTAGAAATTTGACTTGGAACCTATAGATTTGATGAATTATATATATCATAATTTTTTTATCTAAATTATGGATTTTGATTTATGAAATTTATTTTAACAGGGTAGAATGTAACAACCTAATATTTTTTTTATTTCATTTATAATGAACTTCAATTATATTATAGACTACATTACATGCATCCGTGTGTTTAAATAGACCCATGTTATAGTATACAGTTATAACATATGTTTTGGATTAGATGATTTCAATATTGTTAACCAAATAATAAAATATATATTTATATTTTTTACCAATTTGAAATTTACTGATTAATTTATAATATCAAAACATTTAATCATTTAATTATTAAATTACATATTTTATGAAGTAATATATTTATCAAGAAGTTACATAAACATTATGGAAAAAGTGTATTTATCACTATAAAAAAGATTTTTTAAATAATGTTTTGTACGTTATGAATAAAAATCCATACAATAGTTATCTAATTGTTTATAATGAGTGTAAAACTATTACAGGTAAAAAGTGTTATTTTCCATAAAACTATTTTTAGGTGTGCAATGTGTTTTAATCATAATTAATTAATAAATAAATATTTATTAATTTTATTAATGACAGATATAGATTATATATTCAATATAATATTTTACTATTCATTTTATTGTTTTTATAAGATATGGAATAAATTTAAATTTAGTTTTATGCATAAAAGTTATTTTTCGAAATAATTGGTTTCTTTTGCATTTTTTGAACTTCTTTTAAAACATATTTCTTTCACTTATGGAAATATATTTTGATAAAATGGATTTAATATGTTCAGTCATATTTTAATTTTTTTTTAATTAGTCCACATTAATGTTTTGTCATAATTAATTATAAAAACGCTAAAAATTTTGTTACCACTATTAAAGATAAAATAGCATTACGGGTGTGGATAAACTAATTTATAATGGTAATATTGAAAATAAACATGAAAAACTATAGTTTTTAGACATATCAAAAACCTATTCCATAACAATATTGAATAAATGTTCAATTTGATGATTTTATACTTTGGAAATAGATTAATTATATCTTTATATATTTAGTGATTCTGGTTTGTCTTCTCACTCAACTAATAAAGGGAATCTCCTCTCCTATATCAATCATGAATTATGATACATATAGATTAGAAAAAACATATCATAGTAACTTACTGTGTTACTATTATTTGTCACAGATCCATTGGTCATCTCCTATGACCAATATTTCAAGGCTTATGTTTTATGCTAAAGGTGGTCTCTTAAAGAAGTGGTATAAATATTAACTAAACTCATCCAATTTCATTTCATCTTCCAACATCCCTAAACCTAATATATCAATAATTAAATGATTAATATATTTTATCAAATTTGATTTAATTTTATTAATATTATTTCAAAATGATTTCTCCCATCAATTCCATAAAATTCTGAATGAAATTATGGCTCATGCGTATATGTGGACTTCCACCTCCATATGGTGATATTATTAATTTTCTATGACAACCTCATACAGATGTTTATAATGATGGTTTCAAAAAATATAAATGATAATTATCATTTAATTATTATTTTTAATATATAAAATATTATATTCCTTACATTAACTTTTTTTAGAAAATGAAAACAACGTTCGTTCAAATTTAGAGACTACCATCTACAAAAATGAGTAATTTATCCTTCTATAACTCTTTTTTTATAGATAGTTATAAATATAAATATAATTAAAATATATTATATTAATATCTTGGTTTAAATATAAAACAATGATAAAATTAAATGTACCCAAAATTCCAAACAAAAACATTCATGAAATTCGAATCAATAAACATATAGAAATAATGACTTTAATAAGGATTTATTAGTAAAAGAATTCATAGATATAATATTTTGATAATATATGATATTATAAGTATTTATATATTTATATTAAAAATATTATATAATATTTAATTTTATTATATATGAAATTTGACTGCTTTATGAGCAAGATAGACTTAATGTAATGGATTTATGTTAATATTACATTTTTATCAGGATAGTTCATGATTAAATTTATGATGATGAAATTTTAATATCTGTAAATCCCAAGTATTCTGTATTTTATTATCCACTAGTTATTTTATAAAATTAAATTTTTTTATTTCATTTTCAATTCTCTATGTACTCAAAATTTCTAATTAATATTTTGAAGGGAAACCAACATTGTTTTATCTTTTCAGTCAAGAGTATTTTTCTTATATGTCCACATATTCTTCATAAACATTAAATAATGATCCCACATTAACAAATGTTAAATTAATATTTTCAATTATTCTATGTTCTCTAAAAGGGTTAAAAAGGAAACTTATTTTCATTTTCTAAATGTTATTCATTTAAAAAAGAATAGTGAAAACAATTTTTATTTTAACATAAAGTACCTGAAAATAATTTTCTTCCATCATGACTACAATTGGATTTGAATATTTTATTAAAATTTTTAACTTTTTTCAATTAATTCACTTCCATTAATATATTTTTTTTAAAACATTAAATATTTTATTTAGAAATGAAAAGAATATTTTGTCATGAAATATTCTTGTGATATTTTAAACTTAGTTTAATCCAAAATTACAAACGTAAATGTTACTTATTATTTACTAGGGATATGCACCTTTGATATTGTCTTCATTGTTTTGAAATATGGTTTATTAATATGATGATGAAATATTTATGAAACAAATTCTTGATTCCATGAGTTATTATTTGATGAAAAGGTAAATGTTTTCATGATATTTTGGAATATATTTGAATGGGTTATGAATTCGTGATGGGTGGGTCCTTTATATCCCTCTAAAAAATTGGGTGAATATTAATTTTTATGAGATAAAAGTGTACATGTGTTTTTATACAAATAAAAAAATTAGTTACACAGTACTTTTTCCCATTCCCAAAAAATTTACATTAGAGGTTATCCCAAGAACAAAATGGGTAATCAGATGAATTTCCAAATCCTAACATTTGACTAATATCTTGGAGGGATCTTTGAAATATTATTTATGTGATTATGATCAGTCCATTGTTTATGAAACACTATTATGAAATGATATTATGCCAATGTTATGCTATCACAAATCATGTTCATTTGTTTCTTTATGATTCATTTCTTATTAACTAGAATGATTTATTCCATGAAAAATGATTATAATAAAAAAGTTTCTAGGAATAGTTTTCAAATGTTATTCACTTTATCTAAAACCATTATGAATTTTTTATTCTAAAATTATCACTCATACCACAATTTCATAACATAAATAATAATTGTAGATCATAAAACATTATTTTTCCTTTTTATAAGAATTTAATCAATGGTTTTAATTATGATATATTTTGGAATATTTCTTGTTGTGAAAAAATTAGTAGGAGATGATTTAGATCTTTTTTGTACCAGTGTATTTGACATATATTTTTCAAAATAAATTAAACCATTATGGGTTAGGTATGGATTATAATTATTTATAATGAATAATCATCTAATAATATATAATTTTTTATATAATAATTGGGAATCCTCCATTATCATTTTAATAAAAGGTTATTTTAGTCCTCTATGATACAATCTAATTGGGACTCGCCCACTAGAAGTATGGATTAGATTAATTTACTTTATCTTCTAATAGTTATTAAATTTATTTTTTACAATCTATAATAAGATCGCATTGATTGTTATTTGAGGCTTCGTCATTGTTTTCGACCCACTTTCTTTGATGATCGAGAGCATTAAAGCTATTGAAAAAATTATGAGAACAACCAGTAACGACCAGTATGTTGTGTTAATAATATATTTCAATATGAGTAATATTTATTATTCTTCAGTAGGTGGGATTTTTTGTTGAGATTATCATAGGTAGTTTGAAATTGAACATAATATAGGAATATTGAAAATTAGATAGAATAAGTCTTAATTCCATTTCTGATGGGTGTTCTATTGAATAGTTTCAAGTTAGTGTTTCACATTCTTACAATCTGCATGCGTAAAACCAAGGTATCATAAATATATTTAAAAATATAATCTATTTAGTCTTCATATAGTTCTTTTTATTCATATTTTATAATCATGGTTCCAAAATTATATAATTTTTTAATATAAAATTATTAGAATAATTTTGAAACTCTAGTTCTATGTCATTATTTGTAATATAATCTAAGATTTTATGTTATTCCTTCGATAAAATTGATATTCCAGAATGATAAAGTGTGAATATAAAATTCCCTTTATGAAAGATATTAATTGGATTAAAAATTATAAAATTCAAACTATCTTCTATGAAATACATTAAAACGGTTCGTTAATGAAAAAATATTTTTTAATAGTTTTAAACAATGGCCTACCTATAATGATAACAAAATTAGTTTTTCGTCTTTATTCAGATTTATTTTGGATATAAAAATATATATGGAATAAGGTATCTTTTATTGTTAAAAATATATTCTCTGGTACTCCTACTAGATTAGAAGAATATTTATTGGCTACTTATATATATAATGTGGTTGTATTTGGTTATCCTATAAATTAGGAATAATATATTTAATAATACATGAAATTAATTGATTCATCAAATTCACACAATACATTAGTAAATTCATGCTCTCATATAGTGTAGGTGTTATAAGAAATATCATAGATCAGGAGATTTCCTTTTTAATTATTGATTGATTAATGAAAAAAAATTGAGAGACATTCATTTATATATCCATTAATTTTTCTAATCCTAGTACACCTATCATTTTGAATCATCAAATACTATAGGGTTTCATATATTTCATCTAACAAATGAATTTTTCCCACATTCTTCAGTGTGTCAATAAATTCATATTATAGTGATTATTTGGTCATCTTATTATTTGGGTTTATCCTTGATTGAAAAGGAGGTTAGGGTTGAGGTAAATACATTATCTTATGAGTTCCCTTATATATATACACTAATGGTATTAATACAGGTGACTTCACTCCTTTATTCCTTATATGGGATGGTCATTCTATCTCTAGCTTCTAAATTGTTGAATGATATTCAAGTACTTGTTAATCACTGGTATTTACATACCTTCATATTCTTATGTAGATTTCCCTCAAATTTCTCTTATGGTTAAAAATATATTTGGCTATAATCTACCTAAAACATGATTGATCTACTAATTTAGAGTATTAGAAATTTCTCCAGTCTAAAAATTTTGGTCCCCATGTTTCCATCTATGAGTTTCATGGGTGAAATTTATGTAAATGTTTTACTCCACTAAATATGATGGGATTCTTTTTATGTTGGTTTTTTGGGTCTTCCATTGTGTGTAATATCTTGTATTTTGTTGATAGTTTTTCCTTTGGAATAGTAGAGGTTTGTAGGACTATTTTAAATGAGGATATAAGGTTTTCCATGTTGGATGCTTGTTTTTTATCCATACAATATATTTCAGTAATCATTGAGTCCTTGGATTCTTTTTTATTGTTGGCACATTCTTGGGAAAATGGATTCATGATTTTTAGTCTATTTGAAAAGATGTAGTCAATATGTGAAATGCTCTAATGAATCTAATAGACTAAACTCTTTGAAATATCATTAGTGATTCCTCTTCTATATTTTTCTATGTTGACTCGTGAAATCATATCACAGTGGACCTTGTACTGAATTTTTGGGGGTTCAATGAGATCCCCTATATTAATTCTCTAGAATAAAATAGTAGTTTTTCTATCAATTCTTCTCAAGAGTGAACATCAAAAATGTTCTATCGATTATCATATCGAACATCACAAAATAACACTGAGAATTTGTGGTATTCAAATTTTTTATAGGGGAAGAATGATTTTAAAATCATTAATCTGCCTAAAAACTCAAATATAGTCTCTATGATGCATTACTTGATTCCATAAATATCCTTTCAAATTTGTTACTTTGTGAATCATGAAACATTTTTTTAGGGAAATCCCATATTTATTTCAGAAATGGAAGAGAATTCCCTAATATACACAATATATATCAACTAATTTACATAAACTTATAGGGATAATGGAAAGTAATTGTATCATATATTGGATTCATGACACCTCCGAGTTTAGTATTTTTTATAATAGCTTGAAATTCCATCAAATTTTGGTTGGGGTCCTCTCTTTCTATAAAATGAAACATAGGTAGTAATTATATTTATCCATGTCTAGTTTCAAAATTACACTTATTATAAGGTGGTAATAGATTGAATAATTATTACCAAAATTGGATAGATAAAATTTCTTATGAGTGTTTTATTTAGTTGTGGTATGTTATATTATTTGTTACAAATTCATAAAGAGATATGAGATGACATAGAAATTGAAGATGGATATTCTTCCAATGATAAAATAAGAAACTACCTATACACATGTCCATAATTGTTAAACATTTTTCTCTATATGGTAATGTTAGATTAAACTCTAAATGAAATATAAATAATTTATCGAAACATGGCCAAGTCATGTTATAAAAACATTTCAAACAAAACTTAACAATATATGAAAAGAACAACACTGGACTACAAACCTATAAGTGATAATGGATTTCAATAGTGGTTGTTGATAGCCTCACAATAATCTTTTTTTAATCTATGTAAATAAAGTTAATTTGGGAATCATTTTTTCAATTGAGATCCATCATATTTTCTATGTTTCTTTTTGTGTTATATTTGTTCAGTATTGTGTTGAAAACAATTTAAATTTTCAGTTTTTAAAACATAGTTTAAAGGGGTATTAGAATTCCATTTTAATGAAGTATTATAAAATTAGATACTACACCACATACATACGAAATCATGATCTACTAATTTAAAATTCATTATAACTCCCAATAATAATATGATTTATAAAAAAATCTCCCTCAGTTGGTAGATTTAGATTAAATAGAGAATCATATTAATCACTACCCTCCTTGGTCTTTCCCAGCCTTTTTATATGACATCTCCAATCACTCCAAAATCAAAAATCACACCCCTTAGTCACTTGTTCTATGAAGAAGGTTTTGAAAAAAATGTGCATAAATTAAAATAATATATGTATAATTTGAGTATAGTGAATAAAAAACCTCATATAATATAGAATAATAAACAAAATTCCTATATGAATTTGAAAAATATCATTATAAACTTATTTTAGAATTCATTAGTATGGGTGGGGAAAATCTATTTGGATCAAACAATATGGAATTATTTTTCCATCTGTAGAGAATTATTATGCATTAAAAAAATATCTTCCCAACATCAACAAATATTTCTCCATCTCGATCAACCATCCAAATTTTTTCAAATCGAATCTCCTCTCCTTTTATAAATGGAATGAGAAATAATCATGGTCCTTTGATAATTATGGGATAATATTATTCTCGTGGATAGAATATACTACTTCATGGTATTTTTTATTTTTCTTTACGAAATTATTTTTATCTCATGGATTCAGAAAAAATAAATGTGGTCTAGTTTTTATATTTCAAACTTTTCTGGTGACTTCCAGATTTATAGATCGAGGTTCCATATTATATACATACTCATTTCACTAATATTATAACATTGTATTACATTTTATATATTTTCATCTTTCTTAGTATATGTGTTGTTTATTGAATTGATTAATAGGGATACTTTTACCCAATATGGTAAGAAAAAATAAATGAAAACATATCTTTTGTTATAACCTATTAATATTGTGAAATTTAAATTTTATTTCCCTTAAAGGAATGTCCAATTTCTCCATGTCATGGATCTGCCCATAGAGGTATTGATTACTCATTCCAACACACATTATTTTTCAACATAGTGATCAAATAAACATAACAAATATAGATACTCCTTTTACAATACTGTAATTTCATAGTATACATTTTCATTTAATCTTTTCATTGTTATATCCTATTGTGTCTGGCCATGTTTGTCCTCAATTTTCTTAACAAGTAAAATAATTTGACAACGTATTAAATGATCCTTAATTAAAAATAATGAATGGAACAAACCTTATGATGTATATATAACAAATAAAAATTGGATATTAAAAAAACTAGTAAATTGGATTTATTAGAACTATATAAGTGCTCACAATGTAAGAGATATTTAAGGGTTAGATTAACATCACTCATAAAAAGCACTGATAAAGGCCACACTTATAAAGGGTATAATTTTTTTACACATAACCCCCACCTTTAATAGTGCCCCCACCCACCCCAGTTATCAGTGCTTCCCCATCCCATTATCTATGAATTAGTTAATCCACCCCCAGCATGAACCTGGTCTTATAGAATTTTTTAAACATGAGACCTTTATCTTATAAACCAACACTTCTTCTACTCCCCTATACTATGTTTTTGAAACTTATGATACATATATATATTTAAATATATTTAATTATCTTTTTTTGTTCATATATGTATATATATATATATATTTGTTTAAAACATTTTAATTTATGTATATTTTTTAAAATTCTTATTAAATCTAAAAAACCATAAGACACCAAAATGTAATGAGAGAATGAAAACCCTATATCCCTAAAAATAAATAATTATACATAAATTATAATCTGAATGAACATTTACGATCTAAAACCATTAAAATGTAATATAATAAAATCATATTTGATAATATATGTGGTACATTCCGAACGAACACATGGACCAAAAGTTATAGTAGATTTAATTTTTAGAAACTAGGGTCGGTGACAAAAAATCTTGGTTTTAGAGTCCATCTAGGAATTTCTGGTATGGAAATATATTGAACTTCTCGTAGAACACTCTATGAGACCCTATTAGTCATATATTTTTGTCAAGTCTTCGATGTGATATGTGGTAGTTCCAAAATGAACACCTAGAACCAAAGTTATGGTTGTTTAAAGTTCTAGTTCGCTTTTAGATTTTTTTGAAACTATATTATATTTAATTCCTTTACTTCTCACACAATTTATATCAAATGTAGTTTTTTATTATTTCATAAGATTTTATTTGACTGGTTGTGGAGAATAAATGGGCTCCCAAATTGAATGTTTGATCTTTTTATGATTATTAGGGTTTTACGAGTTTTAGAGGGTTTTGACATTCAACAGCCTTTCAAAAGGTCAAAACATTGGAACGAAGTGACCTTTTTTCATATACCACATATAAAATAAAATCATGTGATAATATCTATGACATGGTGACATATAGGAATCCACAATAAACTATATTTAAGCTAAAAATTACACATACAACCTCCAAACAATAATAACATCATCTAGAGGTGACCATTAATGAATTTTAGTTTTTTTGAAATATACCATTTATCAGTGCTAGTATCAATGCATTGATAAGGGGGAGGGGACTTTATCAATACATCTAAAAATAACTGATAAATTTCACCCTTTTATAAGTGTTTTCTATAAGTAATAATAATGTCCCCTCTTTTTTCAGCGTTTTTTAGAATCACTAATAAATTCCTATTTTATCAGTGTTTTTTACGAGCACTGATAAACTGGGACATTATATGTTATTTTTTACGAGCATTGATAAATTAGATCCTTTAAAAGCTCTTTTGTTTTGTGATGTTATGGAACCCCTTTAACATTTTTTTTCTATCAATGAAAAAGGGTGTGTTAACAGTGCTTTTAGCTAGTGCAATTAAAACCCTAATGGTGGATAAAACTAGTTGTTTGTAATTTATTCTATTCACTCTCAAACACCATATTTAGAAAATTATGTGAATATTATAAACCCTTGATATATTTATTATGACTATCCATTCAATTTAGAATGTCCAAAAATCAACAAAATGGAAACCTAATCTCACTATATGAATTCGTCTCCAATACATATGAGTTTTATGTTCTCACCATAAATACAAGAACATTACCCATTTAGAGTTGAGTTAACCGCCTTATGCTCATATGGGCTCATAATAGAAATTCCACTTATCTACCTTATAATTATAGGTATTCATTGTATACAAAAAAGTTGATGTAAATCATTTTCCAAATGTTTATTTCTCAATAACATCAACCATTCTATTTCCAAAATATCAAGATTGGTTTAGACTATCCAAATTATCAAAATTATATAAAACATCATCGATACTCTAAAATTACTATTATAATTATTCATGGTCTATGTCCTTATAAATATATCTAACATCTATTTGTTTAATAATAGTTTATAAGCCTATAAATTCAAAAATTATTTTATCTATTCAAAATAATTAATATTATATACTTTTTACTTTAATTCTAGATTCAAAACTATTACCATATTGACCATATATTCATAATTAAATAAAAATACTAATAGAAATTAAAAACAAATACTAATATATGATTTCAATAAAATTGATCAATTATTCATCATGACATGAACACATATTCAAACATCAGTATGACATATTCTCGTAAAATAGATTGTAAATTAGAAATAACTATTTATAGAATATAAAGAAAAATAGATTTTTACTTTTTTGACATAAAAAGTGGTTAGGATGAATATAATACCCAGTTTCAGTTCTTGTACAACAGTAGTTTCTAATCAAGAATTCAGATAGATCATTATAAATTCCTTTAAGGGAAGTAATGAAGAATTACCAGATGCCTGGATAATGTTGGGAAGAAAAATATAGTTGGACTATAATTGGATTATCTATTTTTAGAAAAGTTCAAATACATTCTGAAACACATATGTTTTTTACAGAGTATAATGAAGTTATATGCTAAAAATCATGCAAGACACATAGTGTTTGAAGTTTGAGAAAAATTATAACTTAATATACTTCAATGTATGAGAGTCATGAGGTTCGAGATGAAGGGAAATACAAGTACCATATACATTTCCTCCTTTTATATTCATGAATGAATATGGGATGTGGAATATAGACTATCTTTATTAATAGTAATCATTAATTTACATGATGTGTTCAAAATATTCAACTTGATGATGTACATATGGGATTCATCAAATGTTCTAAATAATTGGATGATGTTTTTGGGTCATGCCTTTTCTTATATGAAGCATCAACTGAATATTTGTATCATAAAGGAAATTATCTATTCAATCACGAATCTAACCTTTTCATCATACAATGGATAAGTTATAATTTAATTAAAATTTTCGTGGGAACTATAATATTTAATGAAATTAAAGCACCCCAATATATTCTCAGAACACATTTTTATTTAAATTGTGATTTTGAAATTTATATGGTTCGGTGAAATTGTAATGATTCCTAACTTTTAACATGTATTTTTTAATTTGAATATGTATATGTTTCAAAATTTTATATTAAAATTTAACAATAACACTATTACACCGCATTAAAGAATCAAATTTTATTTTATTTCATCAACATAGAACATTATATGTAAAGGATAATAAAATTCCAGAAATTAAAAAATATTACAATGAGATAATTAAAAAATAAAACACATATAAAAATATAGAAGTCACTCAGAAATAAATATCATTACCATGAGAAGAACCCAAACAATAAAAAGGGCATGGAAACCCACAAAATAGTTTGGGGTTCTATAGTGGTGATACCCAAGAGAATCACCACAAACTAAATTCTTCTAGTTATACAGAGGTTTCCAATACTATAATAGGCAATGCATTTTTCTTCATACCTTTTTTTTCAATGTATGGATGTTCATCGGTCAATAAAACTCTCTCCTTATGTTGAATATATACATATGGTAATAAATCAATAAAATAAAATCTTTGATATCATTAGTGATGGGACAAAGGCTTGAGGATATACATTGTATGATGTTAGAAACCTATATAGTGTCTAGAATCCATGATGTTATTTTCTTCAAAAAATATCACAATTGTGAAAAAGGTTGTGAATATCAAAAAGAATTAAAAATATGAATAAAACGTTTTTAAATGATTTAATAAGTAACATTGGAAAAAATTAAATGAATAAATAATTATGTAAATATGTGTTATTTATATAAAATGATGAATAATATGTCAACTGGAAATGAGACCACTTGAATTGTAATATGGATTTAATAATGGTAATATAAACATTATGGAATATGAAAAATTTACATTTTAAATAATATTTACCTTAAATTACATATGTAAATATAAATATAAAAATAAATTTAAATAATTACATGATCAAGGTAAAAGAAATTAAATAATAAGTATCTTTTTTTGTATAATATATTTTACAGTAGTTAAGAAAACATGAATTTGCATAATTCAATAAAATATTAAAATTTCTTAATTCAAAAATTCATTTGAAAAAATGGTGTTTATTTTTGGAATTAGTATGATGAAATTACATGAGTATTATGTTATTTTTATTTTTATATTTGAATATTAATAAACAGAAGCAAATTTTAAAATTCCACATAAATATATTATTTTGTAACTATTACATACATATGAATTCTAGGGTTTCAAAAAGTATATAAATATTATAAGGAAATATTTTCTATTAAATCATAATAATAATACTATTGAATCACAATATTGATCACCATTTATGGAAATAATATTTTATTCTAATAATATATTAAAAAACACACATATTCAACTCTTATAAATACCACACCAGTTATATTGAGGTGAACAAATATTTTCCATGATGGGACATAAATTGATTTTAATTTTATAGAAATCAGGATTTCTATAGGTGTGAATTATAAAATTTACCGATGAAAATAACCTTTACATTTTTTTAGATGGGTTTTTATTTTGGAATGTGGTTTTTAAACCCAAGCTATGACTATATGGATATGAGAGAATTGTGGGACCTTAATAATAATATATTACAAATAATATATTATTTTATCCCCCAAAATGATTATTTTATGAAAAAATTATGATACCACCTAAGTTGGGACATAGAAAGAAAAACAAATATCTATGGTACTAGAATTACCAAATTGATTATTTTATGGTATAAAGGGTTTCCCCTAGGACTAGTATTAGTTTCATTCATAATTGGACCCTCAATTGTTTATCATCAAATATTGATTAATTAATTCCACTAACTAATTGAATGAATGATTCATTAATTATGTTGAAACCCTAGGGTAATCCAATAAATAAGTTATTATAATTACTGTATATGGTTATCGGTTTTTACTACAGGAATGAACCCTAGATTGAGGGATAAGGGGAGACCTGACCAAGAGTAGATCACACTATGATGTTAAAGGAGACCATGTAAATGACATCGGATCAATGTGCATGTTATATACATATATGTATTATCATATTGGAATGTAGAAAACATGAATTTTTCCATAAAGTAAATTTTTAGATATATATGAAAAATAATCATAATTAGAAGTTAATTGATTCGAATAATAATAAATATAAATTCAAAAAAATATGGAAAAATATTATTTATGTAAAATTTATAATTAATTAAATCGATTAGAAATACCTAAGTATTGGGAATTTTTTATTGATTGAAGTGGATGATTATATAGATTACATTCGGTTTCATATTTTTTAAATTAATAGAATCTATTTGTTGAATATCTGTAATAATGATCTATGCATTCCGGTTCTGATCTAGATGTATCACGAATGGTACTCGGGGTGCATGTGTGATGGAGCCTATCATATTTCATCACTTTCATTTATTTATACAACAAAACCTTTGAATTGGTAAGGATAATATATTTACCCTTAAATTTCATACATACATGTTACATATTATTATAGGAATATTAATTACATATTTAACACCATGACATTTTTAATGAAGAACATTATGTTCAGTAGTGTATACGACATGCGAAACAAATCTTAAACGGCCTGTGATATATAGTTCAATTATAAAAAAACCATTATGCTCTATGGTACATATATTATTGACTATTAAAAAATATATATAAATTTCCTAGTCAATATTAGTTTCTTTTTAAATTAATAATAAATAAATACTCCACTTTTAATAATCATATTTTATTATACAAAAAAACCGTTTTATTAAAAAAAATTAATAATTCTAGAAGGAGAAAATTGTAAATAATTTTGTAATTTTTAGAAACAATTTTTAATAAAATTAATTTTATAATTGGAATAATCATGTAAAAAATAGCATATAATATTTTTTTTTTGATTTGTCTAAATAATATTATTTTTTAATGAAATGTTAAAAAATCCGGTTTTTTTTGAAAACTACCTTTTTTGTTTAAATTATTTAAAAAGAAATATTTGGTTCTAAAATATATAAAAATTAAAATTAGTTTAATTATGTTTTTAATCAAATTTATATCATTTTAATCTTTTTAATTTTTAATTTTTTCATAAAATCATTTTATAATTATGAAAACATTTTGTCTTGAAAACTGTTTTTTATTATATCATTAAGTTTAATTTTAAAATAAATTATTCCAATTATATAAATTATATTTGGGGAAATGGATTGAATATATTTAATAATAATAATAATAATAACTAAATTTCAATTTTAGTTTTTCTTTTTCATAATTATTAAGAAAAACAAAAAAAAATTTAAATATACCAATAAATGTTAAAACAGGTTTATTAGTGGTTAAACTAAAAATAAAAGGTTTAAAATGAGATGAAAACATTTACTACTCCTATTTTATTGTTATAATACAACCATGTATCATTTTTTTACAATGAGTCATTTTTTAGTGTTTGGGAATTTGTAAAACGTTGGTATAACCTTTTCTTTTCAAAAATTCCATGTGTGTCATCTTCCCCACTTATAAAAGGGAAACACCTAACCTCTAAAATTTAAATTTTAAAATATGATTTGAAAATCCAATTACTAAAAGTAATACCTGTTATATATACCTCCATAAATCATGGATCACATTTTTTGATCAAAAATCTATTATAGGGAGGAATTAGGTATAATCCTAAAGCGGTGGTTTAAAAAAGAGGTATTCTTCTTAATCGAGCCTATTTTTTATTTCTTCTTCAACCTTCATAAAATATTAATCGATCATGATGATATAATAATATAATTATATCCCATAAATTATTATTTTATTTATATATTTGTATATTATAAATACATATCAACTTACATAAAATGATAAATGAAATTTTCATTCATGTGTACTGTAGACGACCGCCAAAAGAACTATTGTGATTCTTTTTCCCTAATTTATTCCCATATAATTTATTTTCATGATGTTAATTTTTTTATGTTATATTAATTAAATATTAATCATTATTAAAAATTAATATATCATATATATTTTTATCATACCATCAATTTAAATGAAAATAATTAATTCATTTGTGTGTATGGTGGAATGCGACATCACAAATGAATGTGAATCATTTTTTATTTACACATTATATCTATGGAATATATAAGTGTATTTAACAAAATAATACAATATTTTTGATATTATTATAATTATATAAATATAATGTAATTCTTACCATCTTCCAATCAGTATCATTGTAATATGGAAATGTTACTCATGCATATATACACCCTACAGTCCCCAAAGTTTTAATGTAGTTCATTGTTCATACAATATTTGATGGTAGGTTTTAAAATAATAATTTATGGATTAAAATAAAAATAATTCCATTTTCAAAATTCTGAATATGATGTAATGACGACCAATTTGACCATGTTCAACACATTGACTCCTTTATGAGATTATAAACTTAGCGCCCTCAAAACACCCAATGTGGACATACCTAAATAAGAATCTAAATAAATCGTTAAAATTAATAGTTTAAAAACATAATGTATAAGGTATTAAACCTATAAAACTATATTAAGAAACATATTTATATAATTTTGTTATATAGGAGATAAATTACATACGCGGCAAGTTTGGACTCATAGTAACAGATTTTTCATCTCAATTTTAATTCCACGATACATATGTCATATTCAGTAGTTATTTATTTATAGGGGAATATAAATCATATTTTAATGTTTTATAATGAATCTATTTATCTGAATGTTATTTAATGTTTAATTTAAAATTTAATGTTTTAAGGGGGCTATGATTCAAATGTTACCAAAGTGGTTTGGGTTTATTTTACAAAGTCATCATTATTTATGATTGATTGTGTTTATGTATCCCATAGAATATTTTATTGATATTTCTCTTTTAAACCAAATATGTTTTGTTCTCTTATTTATTACATATGATTTTTTTAAAATAATAACGTTTTCCTCTATTTGGTACATTAAATGTTTAATAAAATTATTTTTTTAAATTATACATTATTTTTAACTTCGATCAAAAATCCATTTTTTTCTTCTCTATTCTTATATAATATTCACATTTTTTTATAAAACTATAAATATGATTTATTAATTATTTTTTTATCAATTATTTAATTTCTAATAATATATTTAAAGTAATCCACTATTCATTTTTCTAAATGTGTACATTTTCGCCATTTTAAAATAGTGTGAAAATATTTACTTTTAACTTATATAGAATGTAGGTAATTAAACACCATTATGGTCAATGAATTCATTAAATATTCCATTATATATTTTCTAGTTTCATTTTAAATAATATTTTTTATAATATATTTCTGAAATTCTATTTATATTGAAGAAGTGATTTCAAATTAAAAATGGGTAATCTCATCATGAAATAATCCATCTAATAAATAAATAATATTTTCACCAATGAAGAAAATATTTGATGTTATGGATTGATTATAATATATCTATTTATGTCTCACAAATATACATAAATTATTCTTTAATATTTTTATGTGGAAATACATTCCTTATGTTCATATTTCAAATAAATTCATTTTGAAATTTCTGTTGTTTATGATATAAGATAAGATTATTAATCCAATTTACTTCCATCTGAAACTCTTATGTTTATGACTAATTATTGATTTATAATTATGGAACACATAATCATGAACATTTATTAATGGGTGCACCCATAATACACTATAATTCATTCGGTAAAGCTTTAGTCTCACGATGTGCTATATATGGAATTATGGTGTAAACCAATTCCATTATGGTATATTGTCCACCATGCAATATTGTCTAGATATTTACCCTTGACTAATGGTTATGTCATTTTATAGGTCTCTTCTATATTAACTATGATTCCATGATCGTATGATACCATTTTCTTTTTGTTGTGTTACTATTTGATTACTCTTGTTCCTTTTTATCTTAGGTTATTAATATCAAACCGCTGACTCACATGAAATGATTAATTATCTAATTTATTATTTTATTGGCATTTTTTGTCATCCCATTTGTCTATGTATTCACCATGTTATTCCAAGAAGTTGTAGGAGATAAGAAGGATTTATGAGGTCATTATTGAGAATTAAATTTATCTTAGACTCACTTTGAGTTATTATGAACATCATATTCAAAATACAATATGCCTCCAATTATGTGGGTTATATTTATTGGATGTTCTTATTTAGAATCATGTAATAATATGTGTAATAAATGTTTATTCACTATAATATATCAAAATGATCAATGCCATAATTTCATACCTCTAGTGTCATTGGAAACATTGACCCATAAACTACTAATTTATAAGAGTTTCTCATTATTTTCTTCATTACCAAAACCCTTCTTAAACATATATTTCATAAATCCATTATTTTTAACCCGGGGAAAGGAAACATAAAAACAAACAATCCCTATTTCTCAGTATGATTAAAAAAGGATAATATCAATGATCACAATATAATAACAGATAATAAGTTTATTGAAACAATAATTTATACTATAAATTCCATTACGTGTAGACTATATATCATAATATTGTGTCATAGAATAAATCATGGTAGTTCAGAAGACATGAATCAAATAGAAATAAATGAACATGTGATATGTGTCTATAACATTAGAATAATTCAAGGAATTTCGGTATACACATAAACATATAAAACCATTTAATTAATATTAAATGTTAAATGAAGTGACTGTTATATTATATTGGGTTCACTTGATAAAACATAGTAGTAGACAATGTTCACTCCCAAGACAATCATAGTCATATTTTTCCCTTACTGAAATGGGTTCACTTCCTATTCTAGTCTTGTTTATGTCATTAGATATAAATTTTTACCATATGCATTAAACACATATATAATTACAAACCCACCCATTCGTAATTATAATTTGACAACTATTCATAATTATAATGTAACCCCCAAACTTAGTTATAACATAACCAACATCCTTGGATCGTAACATAACCACCCATAATATAAATAAACCGTATATATGTGTTCCAAAATATCATAAAACATTACCATATGATCACATCATAGAAAATGAAATGAAAAGGAGATTCATAGTCATTTTTTAAATTCAATAGTAAATAACCTGTGGAATGTAAAAATATAATCAATATAAATGTTATATATTCCTATAAAGCATAATAATTTTATACTAGGATCCTTATCAACATCAATGGATTTTATCATATATCAAACTTCCATTATAATATAAATGAAATATTATTTTATGAAAACAACCTTTCAATTGTTAAAATTTTATATAAAATTAAAATATTTCCTGAATATTATAGAAAAAACATTCCATGAACATTAATTTGGTCAAATATAATGGATGAAACCAATAATTGAGTGGACATGATGGAAATAAATTATGTTCATATGGTATAAGTTCAAATAAAATATTCTTTTAACATTTTTAGGAAAGAGAAAAAAACTCCATCATTTGGAAAATGGAAATAATATTAATATTAATAAATTTGGTAAAATTTAAATGCTGGGTACAAATTTATTTAAAGAATAATTGGATAATATTGAAAACATTATTGAAATTTTTTTATAGAATCATGGATATGGATGAAAAAGCTTCTTAATTGAGTATTAAATCATTGTTAGTTTACTTTAAAAAAAATTGTCAGGTTTCTTCAGTACTACATGGAAGAAAAATTAATGGACAAAATTTATTCTTATTAAATAACCCTATGAGTTTAAAAATAATGGGATTAATCATATATGGATTATATTATTTAGTCTAATTAAAATTCAACTATAAAAATCATGATTATTATTCGAATAAATTGTTAATCACTTACCACTTTGATAACATATGAATCATAATACCCAAGGAATAAATAAACATATATTGATATATAAATAAAAATAAAATTCATATCATGAATCGTAAAATTTATTCATTTGTGGTATATACCCAACAAAAAATAAAGAATTACTGAATATGGAACGTACCCCACAAAAATAAAATCATGATGAAAATCTAGTATATTATGTCCAAATTCAATCAGACACGTTTTAACCTATAATATAATAAATATATTTTTATAATATATAAATCAATGACCATATTAATATATATAATACCAGATATTATTTATATACAACCTTTCCTCACCCTTTTGTTAATAGTAATTTAATAAAGTCATTGTTATAGGATATATCTACATGTTTTCATGTATGTTTATGTTATGTTGTCTTCATACGTTTACATTGATCATAGTTACAAAATATCTATAATGTTAATCATGATATAAATATCATATATATTCATTTTTACCTCTTTTATTAAATTATATAAGTGTAGATTGAAGAATGAATTACATTATTCATAATGATGGTAGGATGTACGTATGAATTAATGTTGAATTAATTTTTTTACATATGAAATGAATGAAAATTATATAATAAAACCAATTTATAGAATTAATTTTAGTCAACATATGCCATATGTACGTATTAAATCCATCCTTATAACCATCCATTTAATCCAAAAACGAAAAATAAAGTGCATCTCTTAGTGTAAATGGTCGTCCAAATGTTCGCACGAGCGACGTTATCCTTTTCCAATAGTTTGGAAGGTAAGAAGGTACATATTAGGTTACCATTACATAGGTACAATTATTTAATTATTATTATACATAAAAATTAAACTCAAAAAAATACACATCAAAAAAATATGGTGATGAGAAATGAATTGTATCGGTGCATAGAGGTGGTAAGTTGTATATACGCACAAGAAGTACATCACATTCCTTATGATTGATAAAGAGTGTATACATGATTTTTAAAAACAATAATAATATTATATTATATTAATAATATTAATAATGTTATTTTATGAACAATAACACATATTTATAGGGGGTAAATGAACAGCTAAAAATGAAATTAATTGGTTAAAGTGATTACTTCATATTTGAAACCACTCATGTAGGTGTCCTCTTAAGGGCTCTAGGTTTGGAATTTTTAGATGAAAAAACCATTAGAATGTTTCTATATAATATTAAAGGACATTATTTGAATGTTTTCGAGTAATAAGGCTCAATGTTGTGTGAATTTGGTGTTCCATTTTATAATTGAGCGGCCTGGTACTATTGAAATATCATAATATATTTAAAAGTATTAATGGAATTCTGAATAAAAATGGTTTGAAATGTTATATTAATGGGAAATTGATACAATTTTTGACCATATAGTATCCCCATTTTACAGTATTTTTATTTTTATGACTGATAATTAACTTTTTATTAATACAATCACTTTTTAGGAAAAGTGATAAACAAGTCACAATTAATCAAGCGGCGAAGCCTCATAAGAAAAATCAAAGCCATAAAAGCATAGCCTCAGCATATTTTTAATTTCCTTCCTATAATGTTTCCAGTTCAAAAGCCATTCCTTAAAATCAGAGTCTTCACCGATAACAGCTTCGAAACGAGACGTGATTTTGTCCCAGGTTAGAATATACTCTTCTTTGCTGATTTTCCCATCATTAAATCCTCTCATCAGGATCATATCATGTTTTTAAATCTAATTAGCCTTCTCTCTATTTGACTCCACTTTAATAGGTCTTCCCATCATCTCTACCACTTCCTATGGTATGTTTACATAAAGGAATTCTTCCACAATTTCTCCATCAGAGTGTAGGACAGTCTCTTTAGAGACCTTTTCCACTTGGATACACTTTGCATTAGGTTTACCACTTAGAATAAACTTGTCATTTCTAGTTCCCTAAACCAAAACTTGAGGCTTCTCCTGCACAATAATGAATGATGAAAATGACATTTATTTCTTGAGCAGTTTAGACTTTTTTCCCAACCGTGTCTCCATCAGTTCTGGTAGATGCGAGTAGTCCTTGCGGCCCTTCCCCTTCTTCTACTTAAGGGTATTCCCCTCCTCTTTCCCCTTGGTTAAAATTCATTCCCCATCAGACTTAATACCTTTTGTTTCTATTCCATTCAGATCAACGTTTTGATCTTGTATAGGCTCCTCGGTGTACAAACACTCAAAAGAGTTATTGGTCTAGACACCCTCTATGTTCAATCCCCTCCATTCTGAATTTTGGATGACCCCTGATGTAGAAGGATCCACCCCTTCTTTCCGAACCACGACCTTCTTCCCAGAATTACTCCAACCATCAACATGAGGCAATTTCAAGGGTGGATCAACATTCTACTGTTCCACTGATTTATTGGTGTTCCGATCCTTCAAAGCTTCTTTGATCCGATCAAAAACCCCCAATACAGAGGGTTCCTCAACCTTCTTTCCCACTGCTTTACATTTCACCTCATTGTTCACCAATTTCTTCATCTACATAACATCATCACTCTTCGTCATATGCACTGGAATATTCCCTTAGTGAACACTGCATTTTCAGATTGCGTCCGAGTGTCCCAGACGACGACAAGAAGAGTAGAACTACACCCAATGGTCATTGACCACTGGCTGGTTACATCATACCTCATCACCGGCTTCAATCAATATATACTCGACAGGAGGCCTCGATACATTAAACTCCACACACATCCATGGGTTGATCGGATGGAACACGAAAGTCGTGCGCAAGGCAACACCTAGGAATAGACCCACTAAATTTCCTAACATACACATAATTGTAGGATTATCGAATGGAAGAGGAAGTTATGGAAGGCTTACCGAAACCATAATTGAAGGAGAATCAGGATTCAGGTAAAGATAGTTGCTCCACCAAAGCAGGTAGAAGCCACAGCCGCTGCACTTCTTGGGTACACACGACAGCGCACCGACAGAATCCTATGATGAAGAACATTGAACCATCAAACACCTTTTATCTAACAAGCTGATAACCGCTCATTCTTGATGTCCCCAAGATTCAATGATAAACCTGTCAAATTCATCCACTGACGGCCGTCTGTTCCTAAAATGGGAAACCAAAGTTAGGTTTAGAAATTTCTCTACCTCCATAAACTCCAGAGTCCAAAGATGAATCACATGATCGCCTTCCCTAATACCAAGGACCTTCAGACCTAGGTTAATCTCAAAAATTCATGGGATCAAATCAGGACCAGTGAACGGGTGGAAGTCGTGTCTTCGTCCACTACGTGAAGTCCATGGATCCTCCCCCCTTCCGCTGACCAGCGGCTGAGGAGGGGACACCATCGTCCCCATTATGTTATCACGATCTCCTGTATTATTGTTTCTTGTGAACACTTTTTATGATTTTTATGTAATTTAATAATTTAATATTTTCATAAATGATCAATTTTTCCAACATAGACATTATTTATTTAATTTGAGTCAAAAGGTATAAAGATAAATTTTAAATTAATATATAATATAACAAAATAATAACAACTTATCATATTCAACATTAAAATATGTGACACAAATTTACTCACTAAAATTATAATACTTTTAATATTTTTAAAATCAATTTTTATTAATAAGAGAGATACTGTGTAGGTGTTTCATAAGTATTAAAGAGAATAATAATTTTTTTTTAAATGAGGTATAAATTTTCAGGATGAAATGAATTTTATTAAGATAAAAATATGAAATTATATTCATTCATGACATGTTTTCCCCATATAGATTCATAAAAGATATTAAAAATAAGCGTGGAATTTCATAACATTTATTGATATAAATATTATACAGGTCATTTTCAAGGACATGTGTCCCTTAAATAATTAAATTTGGAGCCTAATATAATAATGGAAAAATTACATTCCACTAAATAGAATTAGGATGTCAAATTAGGAACTTCTCACATAGTTTAAAAAAATATTAACCAGATTTACTCATTTCTAAGATTAATATTTTTACCATAGTTAATATTAACATTGAAAAAAAATAAAAGGGGCCTATTTAGAAAAAATCCCCATTTTTAAAATGGAATAATTTATTTCAAAATTAATAACAATAAAGGACATAAATTAATTTTAAAAATAAGAATGAAAAACCAAAGGAAAATAACTTATATAAAAGTATATATTTTTAGCTGAAAACATGATTTATTCTTTTACGATGCATAGAAAAATTTATTAGATGACTGTAATTTTTTTTCTAAATATATAATATATAAGTTTAATTAAATACACTCCCCAAAACTGATCAATTTATATTATTATGATAAAATAAACTTGTTCATATAAAACTAGTAATTCCAAAAAAATTATCTACATATAAAGATGTATTTATATTAAATTCAAACATAATATTGATTTCAATGATAATAATTTTTATTATTTAAAAATTAAAATAACTAAATTTAATTTGAAACTTTTTTAAATAAAACAGAAACTTGAACATGGCTGAAACAATAATATTGTTTTCAATGAAAATATATATTTTCACTGTTCATTAAAAAATTTATCATTTCCAAAAGTTATCAAATATTAATCAAAAGATAATTTCAATAACATTATTTAATAAATGAGCTTCATTTATGAATATAACATTTCTATAAGATCCAAAAATTATTCATAATATTTTTTTAAAAAATGAAAATAATATTTGTTAGAGAACATGTTTTGGAATAATAAAAATCTTTTACTAAAAATTGAGCCATTATTTACTAATAATATATCAGTAAGTTTATATATAGTAGGATATATATATATATATATATATTATACAATAGTTAGTCATATTCATACTCACTGTGTTAACGACTCTGTTTTTTTATATCATATTTAAATAATAATATTTCATGGTCTGTTCAGGCTCAGTGATGCGTTCAATTGAAGCTACTGAAGAAATTTGATTTAATTGAAAAAAATACATTGCACATAATATTGGGGTGGTAAATTCTCCACCATAACATTACGAAATTTTTTCCTTTCAATTATTAGTTATTCACGGTAATAAAGTGTTTGATATTTGGATATTCTATTCATTGAAAACTCGTTTCATAAAAAGTGTCAATAAAACATCCTTTTGAGAAAAACGAATGGGAAGTATGATATTCACTACAAAAATATGTTTCCACATAGGATAATATTATTTGGAAGTGAAAATATGGTCATATAAGATAAAACTAACTCTCAAAGTCAAATAGAGTGTGATAGGTAATATGATCAAGATGAAGTTAACACATACAAAACCATGAATCTGGGAGTTGATAAAAGACCACCAATTCCTAAAACATTAATGATAATAGAAAAAAATATCAATTAATATAATTTTCCTAGAGTTCTAGAATTCTATTAAAATTTATAATAAGAACATATGGAAATATAAATACATGAAAATATGATTTTTTATACTTTAATCAATTTCCAACAAAATATAATATATTGATTAGAATGATGATTATTAGGGATGATGTTTTCATTCCAAAGTAACTAAAATTTAAATATAATGCATTGAAAATTATATCAAGATATTCCATTTATATTGAGGCATTAACCCCAAAAATGGTTTCACAAAATAAATCTCAAAATTAAAATATAATTAAATGAGAAAATACAAAATAAAACATCAAAGCCTTAATTATATCAATACCATCATCATCAAATAACGTTTTGATCTCAGAAGATATATGATACCCTTTAGCTCAAATCATTAATGTTTAAATTTCATTCATATAAAATATTATTTCCTGTTAAGTCATATATTTAAACATATGGTTGCATATTCCTCGATCGAATGAAACATTTTCAAAATATCATTAATTACCATGACAAACCACCATATAATATTTTAATATTCTATAATTCATCAAAATATCATGAATAATATTTAGATACATACCTGAAATATAATATTGAAATTGGAGATAAATATATATGAAAATATCACCTTGTTAATGAATCACTTTTAAACCATAATTATTTCCTATAATCTAGAATCTGGTATACCATAAATATCATAACATAAAATTATATACTAATATAAAAGGTTTATTTAAATAATAATATAGATTTATTCCTAATAATCGATAATAGATAAAATCACATCGAAATCCCATCATATAAAACATTAAAAATGGGGTGTGGATTATTTTGAACATATTATCGACCCTAAAATTATAAACCCATCATGGTGTCTATAACTTTTATGTTAACCTAACATGAAATCAAATATTCCTCAAAACATTAACACATTAATTATTCTCTAAATAACAATATACACCCTTGAATATATTCTATGAATCTGGAAATCAAATAAACTTCATTGAATATTCGCTAAATAAAATTTTCAATTAATTATTACCTAATTTATTGGTAATAGATTCTATCCAATTAATGTCAACCATCTCTTTATATAAACAAAATATTTTCACTTTACAAAAAAATTACATTACTAGTATATCAAAACCATTCAAAATATGTTTTAAAATAATTAAATAATACTTTTTTGAATAATCCTAGGATGTTTCATCCTTCATATATTAAAAATATAATTTATAAAATTATAAAATACTAATAAAGAAACACATGAATATATTGATTTCAAATGTTTATATATCATTGTTCCTTCTTTGGTCTAGGATTTAGCTTTAATATTAGAGAATGGTCTTGGACAACACCAGTATTACCCACACATAAATGGTATCATTAGATGATATTCATATCCATCCACCATGTTCTTCATTTTCTCTCTTAGAAATAACATTCTGTAAGACCTTTGTTTCCACAGAGAAAAAATCACTTTATTCCTCTGAGACATTGAATGGGGTTCTTATTTCCTCACTTTTTATATATATAATGATTTATCACCATTCCTTAAAAATCTCCACAACAGAATCTCTCTATGAAAACTATCATTCTCTTATTTGGTGAGACTAAGAGATGGTTAATGACTAATTAGTAAATAATATATAATGATAACTATTTTGGAATAATAAAAGGTTTAATAATATATTTCCTATTTATTTTTATCATTCATGGGGGAAATCATTCCATTTTTTGTCAATATTATCATGAATCATCTTATTTCTATTCATTGACTATAATAGAAATTAATAGTGCGAGAAAAAATATTAATATAGGGAATCAGGAAAAACCATTTAAGTATATATATATAATGACACATACATTTTAATATAATAAACAATAGATTTAACCTATATTTTCCATGATCATTCTCAAGACATTTTAATTTTATCCTATACGTAGACTTATCCTTATAGTTCTCAATATATATTTCTTATCCTTGATTTTAATGGTTAAATATCTATTTTTATGGTACTAGATATGGAGACCAATACTATTCAAACAAGTATATATATATATATATGATAAATTAAATTGTATGAATATCCATTACAAATAATAACAATCCACGTGAGAATTTTAATGGTCCTGTATCTTTGGAAATATGGATGCATTAAATATAGGTTCATAAGATTCTACCGTTTCTTTCATTATGACTATCATATACATAGTAATATCATTCCTAAAAACATTATTTATAACATGGGGAATGGAATCACAAGAAATGGTGATCATGGATTCATAGTAAGGTTAAATAAGGTAGATCAATTATTTCGTAAGAATAACATGAATTGATGGTTATGTGAACATGATAATATCATTTGAAATCCATGCCTTTTAAATCATGTCTCATAATATTGATTCAATATATGAATCCTAGTAATCCATAAGACATGAATCATAAATTAAATCAATGAGCATGAGCTATTAGAGCATAAATTTAGTATAATATTTATAATTGGGCTATATAAAAATCATAGAAAATTATTCCTTTAGTAATGAAGGATCACTATCATGAATATCATAATCGATTTGGTTCAATCCGTATACTCGAATATTAGTCAAGGATCACTCCCAAGACTATCATAGTGGATAGAGTCCCATGCTGAAATGGGTTCACTCAACTACCCCTTCCTATTTATGTCATGAGATATTAATCATTACCTAGTGCAATGGAGGGATATATAATTCATGTCCCACCCATCCCTTATTATAACATGACCATATTCCTTCAATATAACATAACCACCATGATTATATGTAATGATACCACCGTGAATAGTCTATAACATAACTACCAATCACATAATGAAATCTATACATATTTTTTCTACAAGATTGTAAAACATTCAACCTATCATCAGACATTACTCATGTAATGAAAATTATTGTCATAACAATTTCCTCAACTCCTAAAATCATGAACCATGGAAAAAAATGTCTTTTAGGAAAATATTGTCAATATACACACTAACCACCTTGATAGATATCATGAATGTTATAATTGAAGCATAACTAGCACAAAATTATGTTATCAGATATGAAAATTCATTTAAAATATCACTAAAATATTTATTGAATAAAATATTATTTCATCATTGTTAATGAAATTTAAAATAAAAATATTCAAAAATTATAATGAAATAAGTTTTATTATTATATATTTTTAAATATGTACTATAATCATCACAAAATTGAGTATTTATGATGACATGAAATTTTTCTCAGGTATTGTACGTTAAAATAAAAGATACCTTTAACATTTTCCAAAACAAATCATGAATAATCTCATTTAGTAAATGAAAATAATATTCATTTAATATAATTATATAATAAATTCAACATGTATAAAATGTATTTAAACAATCAAAATAATAATATTAAAAAATACTTTTTAACATTTTGAAAAAACATGGATATGGGAGAAAAATGATCTCGAACGACTAATAAAATATAACATATTTTTCATAAAAATGGTAATTAGGAGTCTTGAGTATTTATTGAGTGGTCAGTGAATGGAATTGATTAATTTTAAAAAATAAACATAAAAGATGAAAAATTAAATGGATTAATCTGTTAAGGATTATATAATATCTAGTAATAGAAATTCAACAACACATAATCATTATTGAAATAGGATTTCATGATAAATCCATTACTAGTTTTGTAACTTGTGAATCATAATCACCATAAAATAAATACTCATATATAGATGTATAAATCTATATAACATTCAAAATACTAATAATGAAATTCATTACTATGTTGCATATTCACCACATATAAGAAACAAGTTATGCATATGCATTGTGTACCATGAAAATAAAAGTGAGATGTAAAATCTCTTATATTATGTTTGAATTCCATCATATGCTTTGGAATCATCAATATAATAAAAATATCTAGAATGTACGAAACATAAACAGCCATATTTATAAATATTTCGTAACATAATGTCTTAACTTACAACATTTTATCACTTATTTGTCAATAATTATTATTAATATACCACTTTCAGGTGATATCTCCTTCACTTTTCATGTATGTTTTTTTCATGGTAGTTTTGGACCTCATACATTTATAATGATTACAAAATATCCAAAATTTGGATAATGAAATAATTATAATGTATATTCATAATATTCATCTAAAGACCTATAAAATTAAAGGAAAATTTTTTCATAATTTTCCTGGGAATTTTACAAGAACTCAGTTTCTAACGGCACCTAATTCCGAGGCCCGGTGTGCCCAGAATCATTTTTCAAAACATTAGCTCACGTACGTTCAGTGAAAGAACGAGCGGGTTTTCCTAACAATTGAATATGTGCTCGGAATTGAAATCCAAGGACACCGATGGTATCGCAGTGCCGGTAATTGCTTAGAAACACCTTTTCCGGAGTTGCGTTTTTATCGGGTGTGGTTTTTAAATTTTGGGTTTAAGTAAAGAAATAAAATAAAAGTGGTTCATCCAATTTATTTTATTTTCAGTTTTTAACGTACGTTAAGAGGATAACGTGGGACCCACAATATCCTACACCACTAGGTAGGATATTTGTGGGGTGGGACCCACACGATCCCCACATTTTTCAACCCCCATCCTTTAATTATGTAATGCACCCGCACCCCCCTTTTTAATGAAGTCAACCCTTGCATTTAATCTGGTTAATAAACGCTTCATAAATTTGGCCGTTTAAACTTTGAAATTAATTCACTTAATTGATTGTTTCATTTTCTTTGAAATTCAAAATGTTGGTTTTTCTGTTAATAAAATAAGACAAGTCTTATTTTATTAGAGGTTGGGTTGTGCGAGAGGTCTTAGGATAAATAACTCAAGCCATGAAACACTGCTTCCTCAACGAATAACGTGAAGAACACAAAGAATGTGAAGAACGCGAAGAACGCTGACCTCCGATGATGGTCGAAAAGAATGCTGGATCCTCAGAGATCGACAATGCGACTCTGACGAATCCTTTCTCCGCGACGTGATGATACTCCTTCCGCGACGCTCCTTCCGCAACGTTTCTTCCGTGACGTTCCTTCTCCAGTCAGAATCTTCGAATCATCAACCACTTGAGGTAAGGGTTTTGGTTCAATTAAATATATGTAATTTATATCCTCAGAATGTGTTTAAAATATGTCGGAAGCCGTTTAAACCGCTAATGCGGTGGGTGCGGACCAACGAACAAGTCTGAACCCACCTTTTCTTCATTCTTGGTGTGAGGATCAGCGGACGACGATGAAGAAAGCTGAAAGGGAATTTTGAGGTCTTCGCAGTGAAGAGCCGGTCCTGGGAGGACCACTGGCGAAGACGACTGCACAAACGGACCACCGGAGTGCGTCCGGTGGTCCGAGGAAATACCCACCGGCGCACCACGCAGGCACGGCGGCACCTGCGGCCAGAGGTGGCGGAAGGCACCGGACGACTGCCAGGAGGCAGTAGCGCCCAACACGCCTCCGGGAAGGGCCGCCGCGACTGAAGCTGTAGCGACATGCTGCTGGCCCTGCGACCACGCGAGACTGAGGGAGGCGGGACGTGGCGCTCGGCCGCGTCCATTGGCAAGGGGTGGCTCCCACATGGGGGGTTGCGGTTTCATTCAAGGGGGCGACGCCCCCCCCCCCTTTGTGCGGCCGGTCGGCCAGCGTCGAGCCTCCCGCTCGGCCAACGCCGGGCCGCCCCAGGCTGGACCGGACGCACCGGGCCATGCCGCCCTAGCTGGGCCGGGCCACGCCAGCCAGGCCGAACCACGCCCAACCGGGTCGGACCGGGCCCAGACCCCCCATTTTTAGACTGTTTTGGTCTGTTTCCCATAACATGGGCTACGGACCTCCGATCGATACACTGTCAGTTGCGTAGCGATACTTGGTTTGAGGCAGTCGTTTCAGTATATTACACTGAAGGTTTTAGAGTAATTTGGATTTGGCCGGGTTGGTTCGTACACAAAACCAACCGGGCCCTCGGAGCGGAAACACTTATAACTTGTGTTCCGAACGTCCGATTGATGTGCCGTCAACATTGATGGATTCCTTTTAGTGAGAAAAACCTTTTTTCTTACTCTACTCGAGGTTTGGATGCAATTAGAGTATGGTCGGGTTGGTTTTGACCTTAAAAAAACAATCGGGCCCTAAGGATGAAAAGGCCAATAACTCTTAGACCAGGTGCCCAATTGACACATCATCTATGACATTGACTTCCTTCTGACGATACGGAACATTCGGATACATCAACTCCAGACATCGTGACAGTTGATGTATCAGCCCCTCGGCTTGTGGAGCGGACCCTCCCGAATGAGCTTGCTGTGTGCGGGAACCCTAGAGCTGGCTGCGACTGCGACGACGATGATGACTGTGCAGAAATCCTCTATGGATTCGACGGTGATGAATACAGCACTCAGCGATCCTATGTGGATCAGTTCTAATGAAAATATGTGGTTTAGATCCTTTGTGGGTCAGAGCTTAGTAGTATTGTGTCGGCCAGCGCCTACAGATTCTGTGTTGGTCTGATCCTGTGTGGGTAATTGTGGGGGTTAGTACCTATCGATCCTTTGTGGGTCATTGCGGGGGTGAGTACCTATCGATCCTTTGTGGGTCATTACGGGGGTTAGTACCTATCCTTCCTTTTTGGGTTATTTTGGGGGTTAGTACCTATCGATCCTATGTGGGTCCGACGGCTTAGATGAATCAGTGGCTATATATGGTCATCTCTATCGCCATACGAAGAAGTATGCATGTGTGAGTTGAATAGGGGCTTTCAAACCTTATCTTCGATAAGATTGACTTGATATCCTATGTGGATTACGTTATGCTTTCCTTTGTGGATTGGTTTGTGATTTCCTGTGTGGACTCGGTTGTACTTGAACTCAGAAGTTGGAGCCGAACGAGAATTGATGACTTAGGTATATGTATGGGCATATAACTGAGTAGAGTCGGATGTTACTTCGTGATTTTATCTCTCCTTTGTGGATTATCCTTTATGGATTCTGGGAGACCCTTGGGGGTCTCGGGGTCCCTACGGAGTAGCTTATACTCACCCATGCATGGGCTACTCTCGCGCTATGTTTTGTGGGTTGCAGACGACCAACATCGTAATCGTGGCTGAGGCTTGTGGAGCAGGTCGGTACCTAGAGGTGGACCACTAGCCGAGACGTACCCAGAGCGGACGACGGGACCCGAGGAGCTGTGGAGGCTATCTGTACCCACCATTCAGGTGGGACTTCCAGTGGACGGCTCGAAGCTGCGGATTTACCTTTCAGTTTTTGTACTCCCTTTATCAGTTGTACTTTACTTTCAGTTTGGGATTGTATTCTGGCCCACTTACTTACTTTTCTGCAGTTACTATTGTACCCAGTTTTTACTTACTGTTTACTTATTCTTGGCTACTCTGTGGAGTTTGTTTACATTAAAATGGAAATGCATTCCCTTTTTACCGGCAATTACACCTTGGTGCTAGTCTCCAACCCCTGGCCTATGGAAGATGGGCTTGGGGTAGTCACGGCACGGGCCCCAAGGATGGGTCGTGACAAATTTGTATCATAGGAGTTCGGTTCTACCGCAGAACTCAGGACTCTGGTCTTTTTCTATGTGAAGTAATAGTTTTACGAGTATTGAGTGTGGTTATCAGTCCAGGGAGTCCAGTGTTGGTTAGGCGACCGACGTATCCGTACACCAGGACCCTAACTTCTGATTTCTGACTTAATGAACGAAAACATTGATTGCATGTGTGTTTCAAGTTTTCATTGTGATTACATTGTGTCAGTTCACCAGGTATACTGTTTGACTGTGGCACACCTGTTTATTTTTATGATGGCCCCATGACGGCATCCAGCTAGGGTTCTGAGCGTTTTGCGTGACGACAACCCACCGAGCGATGAGGCATGGGTACAGGGCCCTATGACAGCAGAGGCACTGGCGGTACCTCTACCCGCTGAGCCACCGAGGCTACCAGCCCCAGCCGCTGACGATGCACGTCGCCTTAGTGCACTGCACGAGTTTCAGCATCAGTGACCGCCCAGGTTCCGCATGGAGACGGACCCTCAGGCAGCCGAGGATTGGCTGGAGGCAGTTTTAAGAGTTTTCATGTTAGTGAGGACACCGACTGACCTCATGGTGATCCTCACAGCGAGCCTCCTGCACACGACACCAGGAGGATGGTCGAGCTTGATACTCCAGGTGCACGACGAGACATCTCTCATCTGGACGGACTTTGAGAGCCTCTTCCTCATGGAGTTCATCCCGTACACCCTCCATGCGGTGCGCATCCAGGAGCTACTATAGCTACGGAAAGGCAGCTTGACAGACGCCCAGTATTCGTCTAGATTTACAGATCTCTCGCGCTATTCGACGGAAATGGTATGAGACCCATTCTTTTGGGCTCGGTCCTTCGAGTAGGGATTGAGGTAGGAGATCAGGGCATCACTGATCTCCCTTAGCATTCTGACCTAGGCAGGGGTACTGGAGTGAGCCCTTCTGATCGAGAGATTCCTTGCTGAGCCTACATCAGCAGCGAGACCTACCGTAGGGCGACACGTAGTAGAGTCTTTTGCAGAAGGCAATCGACGGATGAATCATGGGTCCAGGAAGACCAGACCCTCATGCATACAACCTCAGGAAACTGGCTCAGAGGTGCGGGGCACTCAGTGCGGAGCCATTCTTTCGAGAGGCAGACAGTGCTACGCATGCGGCGGGAAGGGCCACAGGGCTCGTGACTACCCAACTCGCCATACTGAGGAGCAGCAGACGGTTGAAGGACCACCCAGGAAGAGGGAGAGGGTTGACTGTGGCGGTCCACAGGGAGTAGGCAGACGAGGCAGAGGAGCTGGCAGAGCAGCAGGTGGTGGAAAACGCTTTGAGGCTCTACCACCACCACCCCCAGGAGGTCCACCCCGACCACAGGGAGATGGCGGGCAGAGACATGCACAACCCCAGGCAGTAGAGGCCTACGACCACGGTGCGCCAGAGATGATTCTAGGTACTATCTGTGTCTATTCCACCCTTGATTCAGTTCTAATAGACACAAGAGCGAGTCATTATTTCATAGCCGCTACCCTTGATCGGAGCTCAGAGACTCGGACAGAGCCGTTGGCTCGATCCTTACACCTAGAGACTCCTACGGGAGTAGACACGACAATTACACACTGGTGCAAGAAGTGTGAGCTTACTCTAGGTGGCGAGAGATTCGGCTGGGATCTTTTTGTAGTGGCATAGAGGCCTTACGTCGTCATCTTGGGTATGGAGTGGTTATCTACAACCCATGCTCAGATTGACTGTATTCAGTGCAAGGTGTGGTGTGTACGCACCGACGGGAGCATGTTCACCTTCACCGGTGAGAAGGGAGCTTTCGCAGAACAGGATGGACTCCCTTAGAGGAGAGGACAGCCCATCACTCATCAGTTGTCTAGCCTCATCCTAGGAGCAGTTGACGTGTAGAGTCCTATTTTTCTTGCAGTGGTTGATCAGTATGCAGACGTTTTCCCCAACGACGTTACAGGGCTACCTCCTCGCAGATATGTAGAATTTTATTTTGATTTGTACCCCGGGAAGACCCCGATATCCACCCCAGCATATCAGATATCTCCCTCCAAGAATCGAGAGCTATGGGTATAGTTAGAAGACTTGCAGGGCAAGGGATTCATCCGACCCAGAGTTTCACCATGGGCTTCCCTGATATTGTTCTCCAAGAAGGCGGACGGGAGCTTGTGACGTTGTGTCGATTATCGTCGCCTGAACCAAGTGACCGTGAGGAACAAGTATATGCTACCGAGGATTTATGACCTCTTCAATCAGCTCAATGGAGGATGGTGGTTCTCAAATATAGACCTCAGGTCATGCTATCATTAGCTCATTGTTTGGGACGAGTATGTGCAGAATATGGCCTTCAGATGTCGTTATGGCCACTATGAGTTCTTGGTTATTCCATTCGGTGTAACCAATGCTCTAGCATTGTTCATGGGCCTCGTGAACAGGATATTTCAGCCATACATCGATCAATTTGTCATGGTCTTCATCGACGACATTTTTATATACTCGATGACTGAGGTGGAGCACGCCTACAACTTACGGGTTATACTGGACACACTCCGAGAGCACCAGCCTTATGGAAAGATCTCGAAGTTTCAGTTCTGGATACGTGAGGTCCACTTCTTGGGACACATCATCTCTAAGGCGGGATTTGTGGTGGATCCTGCGAAGATCGAGGCAGTGCTAACTTGTGAGCTACCCAGGAGCGTGACGGGGGTGTGGAGTTTCTTGGGTCTAGCAGGGTACTACCGGAGATTTGTGCCAGACATCTCCAGAGGTCCAGCACCACTCTCAGCTTTGAAGAATAAGGGAAACCCTTTGTGTGGTCAGATAGATGTCAGCAGAGCTTCCAGGAGCTGAGACAGAGGTTGACCAGCATGCCTATCTTGGGGTTGGCGGGGGATGGAGTAGGGTACATAGTCTACTGGGATGCATCAAGGACTGGACTCGGATGTGTTCTGATGCAGGAGTGGGGTGTGATCACCGACGGATCACGTCAGTTGAGGCAGCATGAGATGAACTACGCCACCAATGACCTGTAGTTCGCATTAGTGGTCTTCGCTCTGAATATATGGCATCACTATCTGATGGGTGAGTTCTTTACAGTCTATTCAGGCCACCAGAGTCTCAGGTACATCTTCTTGCAGAAGGACCAGAATTTGAGACAGCGGCGATGGCTCGAGTTACTCCAAGACTATGACTTTGAGATAGTCTATACTCCTGGAAAGGGGAACGTAGTAGCCGATTCACTCACCAGGAGGAAGGGCATTCAACTACTTGGGGAGGCAACAGAGCATCTAGACACTTTGCAGATATCCTTCGTGGATAGAGATAGAGCATCCTTCCTTCAGTCACTCACAGTCACTCCTCCACTACTACAGCGGGTCAGAGAGGCACAACGTGGGGACACCGACTATGAGACGCTGCATGTGCAGATATCAATGGACATCATGACTGGACTTTCAACGACAACACTGGTGGCTGGGCATGAAGAAGGTTGTGACAGAGTTCGTTTCTCGATGCCTCACCTGCCAGCAGGAGACGGCAGAGCACCAGGTACCCGCAGGCTTGGTACAGCCCTTGGAGGTCCTAGAGTGGAAGTGGTATGGGATATCAATGGACATCATGACTGGACTTTCAACGACAACACTGGTGGCTGGGCATGAAGAAGGTTGTGACAGAGTTCGTTTCTCGATGCCTCACCTGCCAGCAGGAGACGGCAGAGCACCAGGTACCCGCAGGCTTGGTACAGCCCTTGGAGGTCCTAGAGTGGAAGTGGTATGGGATATCAATGGACATCATGACTGGACTTTCACGCACTTCCAGAGGTCACGACTCCATTTGGGTGATTGTCGACGCACTCACCAAGTCGTCTCACTTCTTACCCATCAGAGAGTAGGGCTTAGTGGAGAGCATGTGACGTCTCTACATTCAGGAGATTGTACGGCATCATGGTGTGCCATCATATATCGTCTCTGATCGAGATTCTTGCTTTACATCCGGGCTTTGGAAGGGGTTTCAAGAGGCGTTTGGGACGCAGCTACTTTTTAGCACCGCCTTTTCCCTCAGACAGATGGTCAGACGGAGAGAAACATTTAGACTCTCGAGGACATGCTCTACACATGTGTCCTTGACTTTGGTCGCAGCTGGGAGGACCACCTACCATTAGTGGAGTTCACGTACAACAACAACTACCACTCTACAATCGGGATGGCACCATACGAGGTGTTGTACGACCGACCTTGCAGATCTAGTCTATGCTAGACAGACCCTGGGGAGTCAGCACTTGTGGGACCGAAGATGGTCCAGGCCACGACGGAGAAGTTCCAGGTCATCGAGGAGCAGATGAGGATAGCTCAGAGCCGTCAGAAGTCTTATGCTGGTAGGAGGCGGAGGCCACTGGAGTTCGAGGATGCGACCACTTCTTCTTGCGGGTCTCACCTCGACATGGATTACACAGATTTGGCCGAGGCGGAAAGTTGTCTCCATGCTTCATCGGACCATTCCAGGTCCGCAGCATGATTGGAGAGGTGTCTTATCACCAGCCTCTACCACCTCAGTTGTACCGGGTGCATGTCGTCTTCCACTTATCTCAGCTGAGGAGATCCATGCATGACTCGACACATATCATTGACCATGGGGAGCTAGACGTTGATGATGGGGAAACATTTGCGGAGGTCCCAGTGGAGATTGAGGATTGACAGGAGCGGGTCCTACGTGGACATTTGATTCCTATTGTGTGCATCAAATGGCATCACATGAACCTCTAGGAGAGCACTTGTGAGCGGGAGGCTCAGCTGCGTGCTCAGTACCCACATTTGTTTCCCTAGTTTTTTATGTATCTTTACGGGGATGTAAACCCCTGAAGTGGGAGTGATGTAAAGAAACGTAAAATTAAAGGAAATTATTTTCTTAATCTTCTTGGGAATTTTACAAGAACGCTGTTTCTGATAGCACCTGATTCCGAGGCCCGGTGTGCTCGGAATCATTTTTCTAAAGTTTAGCTCTGGTACGTTTAGTGAACGAACGAGCGGGTTTTCCTAACTTCTGAACTGGTGCTTGGAATCGAAATCTGAGGACATTGATGGAATCGCAGCGCCAGTAATTGCTTAGAAACACCATTTCCGGAGTTGCGTTTTCTTGGGTGTGGTTTTTAAATTTTGGGGTTAAGTAAAGAAATAAAATAAAAGTGGTGCGACCAAATTATTTTATATTGATTTGTTTAACCTATGTTAATAGGTTAAAGTGGGACCCACAATATCCTACACCACTAGGTAGGATATTTGTGGGGTGGGGCCCACACAAGCCCCACCTTTTCCAACCCCCCTCCTTTAATTAAGTAACTCACATGCACCCCCCTTTTTAATGAAGTCATCCATTTCGTTTAATTTGGTTAATAAACCCCTCATAAATTTGGTGGTTTAAACGTTGCAATTAATTCACTTAATTTATTGTTTCATTTGAATTGAAATTAAAAACCTTGGTTTGTGTGTTAATAAAATAAGACAAGTCTTATTTTATTAGAGGGTGGGTTGTGTGAGAGGGTTTCTGAGAAATCACTCATGCCGTGAAACACTCCATCCTCGATGAAGAACGCGAAGAACGTGAAGAACACAGACCTCCGACGAAGGTTGACAAGAAATTCAGATCCTCGGAGATCGACGACGCGACGCCGAAGAATCCTTTCTCCGTGACCCGACGATCCTCCTTCCGCGACGCTCCTTCCGCAATGCTTTTTCTGCGATGCTTCTTCTGTGATGTTCCTTCTCCCGTGGCCATCTTAAAATCATCAACCAATTGAGGTAGGGGTTTTGGTTCAAATAAATCTATGTGATTTATATCCTCGGAATGTGTTTAAAATTTGTTGGAAGCCGTTTAAACTGCTAACGCGGTGGGTGCGGACCAACGAACAAGTCCGAACCCACAGTTTCTTCGTTCTTGGTGTGCGGATCAGAGGATGATGACAAAGCATGCAACAAGGGAAATTTGAGGTCTTTGTAGTGAAGAGCCAATCCCGAGAGGACCGCTGGAAAAGATAGAAGGAAAAACGGACCACCGGAGCGCGTCCGGTGGTCCGCGGAAAACCACCCCGTCGCGCCGCCGGGAACGGCCACCGCCGCGGTAGGCTGCAGGTCCCGCGACCACGCGGGACCAAGGGAGGCGGGATGTGACACTCATCTGCGTCCTTTGGGAAGGGGCAGCCCCCATGCAGGGGGCTGCGGTTTCATTCAAGGGAGTGGTTCCCCCCCCCCTTTTGTGCGACTGCTCGGCCTGTGCCGAGCCGACCTGCTCGGCCAACGTCAGGCCTCCCCGGGCCAGACTGGCTACACCGAGCTGGGCCGCCCAGTCCGGGCCGGGCCGTATGGCCAGGTCGGGCCATGCCCAACCGGGTCGGGTTGACCCGGTTCGGGACTCCCCTGGGAGGTTGGGTCGGGTCGGACCAGGCCCAGACCCCCCATTTTCGGAATGTTTCGGTCTGTTGCCCATAACATGGGATAAGGACCTCCGATCGATGCACCGTCAGTTGTGCATTGATCATTGTATTGAGACGTTCATTTCAATTTTTTAAACTCATGGTTTCAGAGTACTTTGGGTTCGGCCGGGTTGGTTCGTACACGAAACCAACCAGGCCCTCGGAGCGGAAATGCTTATAACTTGACCACTGGACGTCCGATTGACGTGCCGTCAAATTTGTTGGATTCCCCTTAGTGAGGCGGACATTTTTGCTTACTCCGGTCAAGGATTAGAAATATTTGGAGTACGATCGTGTTGGTTTTGACATAAAAAAACCAACTGGGCCCCTGGGACGAAAAAGACAGTAACTCTCACACCGGGCATCCGATTGATGCACCGTCTTTGACTTTGAGTTCCTGTAGACGATACAGAACTTTTGGATACATAAACTACGGACTTCATGTCAGTTGATGTATCAGCCCCTTGGCTTGTGTAGTGGGCCCTCCCAAATGAGCTTGCTGTGTGCGGGAACCCTAGAGCTGGCTGCGACTGCGATGACGATGACGACTGTGCCGAAATCATCAGTGCATTCGAAGGCGACGACTACAGCACTCAGTGATCCAACATGGATTAGTGCTACCGATCTTGTGTGGGTCAGATCATATGTGGGTCAGCGCTCAACGGTCCTGTGTGGGCCAGCGCCTACAGATCCTATGTGGGTCTGATCCCATGTGGGTCATTGCGGGGGTTAGTACATATCGATCCTTTGTGGGTCATTGGGGGGGTTAGTACTTATCGATCCATTGTGGGTCATTATAATGGTTATTACCAATAGATGCTTTGTGGGTCATTGCGGGTTTAGTATCTATTGATCCTGTGTGGGTCCGGCAACATATATGAATCAGTGGATACATCTGATCATCTCTATCGCCATACGAAGAAGTATACATGTGTGAGCTGAATCTTTACATTTATTCCTTCTCTTCGATAAGATTGACTTCATATCCTGTGTGGACTACGTTATGCTTTCCTGTGTGGATTGGGTTGTGATTTCATGTGTGGACTGGGTTGTACTTGAACTCAGATTTTGGAGCCGAACTAGAATTGATGACTTAGGTATATGTATGGGAATATACCTAAGTAGAGTCGGATGTTACTTCGTGATTGTATATCTCCTTTGTGGATTATCCTTTGCCGATTCTGGGAGTCCTTCGGGGGTGTCGGGGTCCCTACTGAGTAGCTTATAATCACCCTTTTACGGGCTATGCCTGCTCTACGTTGTGTTGGATGCAGACGACAGACAGTGCTTATCATGGTTGAGGCGTGCGGAGAAGGTCAGTACCTGGAGGTGGACAACTGGACGGGACGTACTGGGAGCGGACATCAGGACCCGAGGAGCTGTGGAGGATATATGTACCCACCCTTCAGGTGGGACTACCAGTGGAAGACTTGAGGCTGTGGATTTACTTTTCAGTTGCTGTAATCCATTTTTCAGTTGTACTTTACTTTCAGCTTGGGTTTGTATTCTGGCCCACTTACTTTTCTGCACTTACTATTGTACCCAGTTTTTACTTAGTGTTTACTTCTGCTTTCTTGCTATGTGGTGTTTGTTTACTTTACAGAGGCAATGCCTTCACTTTTTACCGGTAATTACACATTAGTGCTAGTCGCCAACCCCTGGCCAATGGAAGGCGAGCTTGGGGTAGTCACGGCACGGGCCCTAAGGATGGGTCGTGGAAATTAATGATAATATTCATTAATAAAATGTAGATATATATAAATGAATTACACTATTCATTAAGATGATATTCCATACAAACACATGAATGTTGTTCTCATTTTTTGATGGATGAAATTAATGAAAATGTATATAATAACTCACCATCAAAGAAGAATTATTGTATCATATATATAATATATAATATATTTTAATATATTTTTATTATTATCTATGTAAAATGGAATAGAAAAATGAATCTCATAACTTAGTAGAGTTAGTAGTCTATATATATACGCAAGAACAATTATTTTTTGACAATTGTTTAGATGGTAAAAATGTAGATATTATTTTATCATTATAGAATTATTATTATTTCCAAATTATCATATGCAAAAAAATTATCCCATCAAAAGAACAGTCCACAAAATATGGTGATGTGAAATGAATTTCATATCTTCCTGGATACAGTAATCCGCACATAAACACATGTGTTATATTCACTTCCCACTTGATAAAAATAGGGTGAATAAAGGTGATTTCATAATCATAATAACATTTAAATAAATAATGGATAATAATTTATTATTTAATAAATATTATAATTTATAAAAACAATTTAAAATAATAATTCAAAAGTAATTGATCGATTAATGTGATAACATCTCCATTGAAATGACTCATTTAGATATCCTCTTAATTGCATTAGGGTTGGAATTTTTGGTAGACCTGAACCTCTATAATTTCAATAGGTAATTCAATAAGTTAATTCTTCAGATTTTAGTTAGGATATAAGGCACAAAGTGGCATTAATGAGGGGTACACATTAATAATTTTCCTGAGGTGAACCGTTGGAATTTACTAAAGGATTAAATTATATTTAAATCATTTTCAAGATAAATGATTCCAAAATGAATATAAATGGGAAATGGTTGAGTTTTTCGACCATATATTATCCCAATATTAATCCTTCAACACATCAATAAATTTTATGTGATTTAATAAAATATTATTTTAATAAAATACAATTATTTATAATATAGACATTATTCATATTAATTGACTTAAAAGAAATAAATATAATGTTGAAATTAGAATATATTTATATAAAAACACTAATATTCACAATTAATCTATAAAAAAAGTTAATTGATTAATGCAATCAAATTATATTACATTTAATAATTATATCATCTTTTAATATATTTTTTATTAATTGTAGAAATACTATGTCGTTGTTCCATAAGCATTAAATGTAATTATAAAATCTCTCAAAATTGAAGATAAATTACCACCACATGAATTATTTCATTAATCTTATAACATACCTTTATATTAATTCATATGTTTAGTTTGTATAATGCTGAAAAATAAAAGATATTAAAAACTAGGAGTGTGATATTTTGTAACATTCATTGATTTAAATATTATATTAGCCATTTTCATGAACAAGTGTACTTAAAAAAATTAATTATTGAGCCTATTTTACATTAAAAAGTTTTATGTAGAAACATTATTTCCTATTCACTGTGTTTTAATAAAAATTAACGTAATTTAATTTTTTCTAAGGTAATAAATTTTACAACCTTTACCATTCACATTGAACATAATTAAAATGGGACTATTACAAAAATTTATACCTCCACATTCCAAATATGGAGTCTAATTTTTCAAATTACATACAAATAAGTGGTGTAATTGTTTTAAAAAAATAATCAGGAAAAATGCGATGAAACTAGCTTAAAGAAAAATAAACATTTTTTGTATAAAATTTTATTTATTCTTATCACGTGCATAGAAAAAATATTATACGAATGATAAATTTATATATATAATATATAAATTATAATTTATATTAAAATCATTCATATAAATATTTACAAATTTAAATTATTAAGATAATAACACATAAGAGACATACTATTTTTAGAAATTTATTTTATGTATAAATATTATTTTATAATAAATTAATAAAAATTATTCTAATAATAATAATTAAATTATTTATAAAATAAGATATATTAAATTAAATTCAATGTATTTTTTTAAAAAATGGAACTATTTTCATTCCTAAAATAGAAATACAATTTTAAATAAAATTCATTACTTTTCAATATTAATGGTAAAATCGATATTTAAAAAATCGTTAAAATTTGTCATAAGATAATTCAAACATGATGATTTTAAAATTAAATTTATTTTTATAAGATAAATTTACCATGTAATCTATAAATTAGTCATTATAGTTCACGCAGAAAATAGTAAAAAAAATTTGAAGAAAATTTATTTTTGGAGAAGAAAATATATTCTTGATGAATAAAATGAAATTACTAAAAATTGATGGATTATTTAATAGTAATTTATCAATAAATATATATTTAGTATAAAATAATATATATATATATATATTATTAATTATTTAATCACAAAACTAATAGTTAGGTTATAACTATCATTTTTCACTAATAATATTTCATGGTTTAATTTAGATTACTATCATGTGTAATGAAGGTAATTTACAAAATTAAATATAATTGAAAAATATATATATTATAATATTACGTGGTTTTACATTCTCCCACATCCCTCGTAATAAATTTATCAGTCACATTTTTTAATTAAGCTCTATAATCAGGATATTGAAATGTGGAAATTCATTTCATTGATATCCCACATCATAAAAATTGGATATAATTATACATCGTGAAATGAGGACGATGGAAGTTTTAGGGTCACCAATAAACTGGGTTTCCAAATAGGGGAACATTAGAGGGAAGGAGAAATATTATCATGTTTGAGAAACCAAATTTTCCTTCACTAATAGAGAGTGATATAGAACATGATCAAGATAAACTTATCATCTAAAAGACCATGAATAATTGAGGGATTAAAAGACCACGAATTCATCTAAAATTATACTCTTATTAAAAACCTCTTTATCATAAGGTCATTTACAAATAATTAAGAAAATATATTTTATATTTTTACTAATTATATATGGAAATATGCTTAATTGACGAGTATCATTTGACATTTTATTCAATTTCCACCCCAATATAATCCTTTTCAACAAAAATATGAGTATAAAACATGAATTTTGCATCCATGAAGAGAAAAAATTAACTTCTATTGCATTAAAAATGTATATCACTATATTCTTACAATCTATTGGAATTAGCCAAAGACAACAATGGTTATCACAATAAAATCCTAAAAATTAATAATTTGTCATATGAATATGTAAAAAAATAATACTCAAATTTATAATTACCTCAATAACCTCGATAGTAAGTAATTGTTTTATATTAGTGGTGTTATCATACTAATTTTCATGCATATTTATAATGTTAATTAATTTCTCCCTGAATAATCTTTCCTATTAAATCAATTATTAAACATAATTTTTAATGTTCACTACCAAAGACTATAATAGTTTATTGGTCTTACTCCCTAAGCCATCAATGTTGTAAATATTCACTCCGAGTAACAAAATAATGAAAAGAGTCCCTTACTAAACTATACCCACTCCCCATTAATGTCTATTTTCTCATGAGATATCAATCATTACAAAATGGACTAACAATCTATATAATTCTATCCCCCAACATGTACAATGTTATAACATGACCACCATAGTCAGTTATAATGTATCCACAATTCATGGTTATAACATAACCATCATCCTTGATTTATAACATATCCACCCAAAAAATAATAAAAACCACACATATGTGCACCCCAAGATCCTAAAACAATCATCTAATCATTACATCATATATTCTTTAATATTAATTGGTTTCATAAACATTTCTTCAATCAATCATAGCACAACTCATGTAAATATATATATTTTCAACAAAATCACAAGAAAAATACATTAAAATATATTGAAAGAATATGGATGGTGTCATCAAAGAATAATTAACATCAAATAATGTAATCATATAAAAAAATTCCATTATAATAATTGTGAAATGTTTTTAAAAAAAAATTACAATTTCAATTTTGAATACCAATTTTAAAATAATAATATTCTGGAATAATAAGGAAGAAATTTAAATTGAAAAAAACCATTGAAGCATGTAAATTAAAATTAAAAACATTGACTAACCAATATGGAATTAAATTTTTGTTGATTTCATATAAGTTAAAATAAAAAATACATTATTATTTTTTCATAAAATTAAAATAGAACATCATTCAAAAAAGGATATAATATTCATTTTAATCAAATTTATAAAAATAAACCATTCATTAAAATTTTATTCTAAAATTATAGGAAGATATTCCAAATATCAATGAAAAAATTATTGAGAAACATTGATTCGGAATAAAAAGGATACTTATGTAGTTTCAAATCATAATTGATTGCATTAAAACAATTCAATATTCATTTTGAGTATTTAAAGAGTTGAAAATAAATGTAAAACATTTATTCTATAAAAATTAATATATGATATAAAAAATAAAAGGTATTAGTCAAATAAGGATAATATAAATTTTTCTAATGTAAATTCATTCATAATTATGTTTATTAAAATATCATTGAAACAAAAATCACATATCACATTACTAAATTTGGAATCATAAGACCTATGAAATAATGCTTAGAAACTCTATTGTTCCCAAAGAAAACTATGGAATATTTCTATGAATATTCATAATGCTAGGTGTAGAGCTACTAAAATATTACTGTACCTCTATATGTTCGGTGAGATGATATTAAAAACATTAAATTTATTTTATCAGACACATGATATTTTCTATTTTTTACATCGAATGACCCGAAGGCCTTCATTTTTAATTGATTTTTGATAATCCGCCTTTCAAGGGGTGAGGTGGGACCCTTAAAATTCTCGTAGGTGTAAGTATTGCATTTCCCTATAGTCCTTAGATAAATTCATTGCCCTTAGGATTCAAAAATTACATATAAAACAGACTAACAACTTGGTACTCCTCCTACCATCATCTTCATTGTAAAATTAGCACTCCACCTCTGCATGGTAGTTCCAGTAGGATATCCCATGCGTGCATAGGCTTGTCCCGATGGATGGTTCCATACCCACTCATTTTTCAAATTTGTGTAGCTTTTTCCATGGTAAAAGCTCCTTTCTCATCCTCCTATAAATATTATTCCTTTAGGGTTGTCTAGTTAGTATATGCATGAAAGGTGTCCCAAAGGACTTGAGGTGCCACAAAGGCCTTATTAGCCTAAAGGATTGGGTGTCCCAAAGGCCATAAAGGACTCGGAGACCAAGTTGGTGACCCTAAGGACCAAACAGGGGAAAATTATAGGCTACAATAGTGAAAAACAGTTCCTGCTACAGTTCCCACTAAAATACCATCTAAAGTGCTGCACAATTCCCACTATATTACTACCACAATACTGCTACAACGCCACTAGAAATTGGGCCTCTGGTTGGATTTGATCTCGGGTCGTGTGGATGCACATAATAGTACTCACCAACCAGGTTAATGCTCATGTGCACACATGATGTTTTCTATGAATATGAAGTAACTATCTATTAGAGTCATAGATTACAAATTTGATAATATAGTTTAGTTCAGAACCCATGGTTTACCCAAGGAGTGATATAAATATTTTCATCACCAACCACCTTGTAGGAGTCAATCATTGGAAGGTTGTCAGTAAGTGATAAATAATTTAATAAAATTAAATTAATAAACCTTCCCATATTTATTTTCCTCCCAAATTCGACAATTGAGGGGTGGTGTTCCCCTATGGTGACGAACCACCCTCAGAGAAACTGAGGAATATCGGAGGTGGCACCAGACTCTATTTTTTACATAAATCACTCTTGGATCATGGTGCATCATCTTCATAGTGATGATCATTACCCATATCATAGATATTTCTCCAAGATGAATTTTTTTAGTCTTATGTATTCATCAAGTTTTATATTATTTTTAATGTTTTTAACCCTTATTTATGTATTTATCATATTCGTAGGGTGTGATATTAGGAAATTTTGGGAAATATAGAGGTTCAAGAAAATTAAAGGCGTTCACATATAGAAATACAGATCACATATAATGTAGTGAATGATCTCACATATTTGTTTCCCTTTTGAGGAATAAAATATTTATGGAATACACAATGTTTAATAGGATATCACATAGTGTATTGTTCTTTGGTCATGTATTCTTGGACATAAGAATACATGTTGTGTCAATGGAAATAGTCATGTGGTTGTTAAAAACTAGGGTACATGGACCTAAGATACTTACATGATAATGAGCAGGATGACATGACCATATTCCCCATATAATATTACATGCCATATACAAGATGTACATGCCATTTAAGATCACATGGCTAGACAAGCCCCATGTTAGATTATAGAACCATGGTTTGGATGAGGTGAGAAACACTGTGAAATGAATTTACACACGGTATAAACTCACATGGATAGTCAATAAATTCAGTATTGGACATGGTCATACATTTTGGATTGGTCACACAATAAGTGGATACATGTACATATCGTGTAAATTATTCATGTATATTTCTGCATTGGGTATCTCCTTCGTCAGAAATGGAATTTCTGCCCATTAGTAGCATATCTAGGGTAGGGTTTTCCATTGAATGTAATAGTATACTTCATATTGTATTGTATGATACAATGTTGATTGATTAAATAAGGTATCTTATATAGTTGTTCATCATAATTTATATTGATCAGATGGATAACTGGAGAGATGTCGGGGTTGGTAACCTTCACTGTTTCACTAGGATATAGGTCCCCTAGAATCTTAAAGCTGGTAGAGTAGTGAACCCCTATTACAAAGCTTCATTTACTCTATCAATGGGTTTGATACAACAAGTGTACTGGGAGCATGATTATTCATTCATCAATGCTTAACCAAGGTTATAGATTTATTTGGGATGTTAGTGAGATATTGTGACTCGTTCTCCCTTGTATTAACTGCACTTGGACGTCCCTTTCCGCTTAGTATTATTGAGATATAACTCCTCATTATTGGGTGTCGACCTTATACACATTGAGTAGTTCTTTTGGGGTTATTACGTTCTTTTCACTTTAGGTTACGAGTCCCCCATGCAATTTATAATAATAGATATTGATTTACCCTATATAAGGGTTCATTTCTTCAATCTACGGAGTGGTACTACCCCATCTTCAAGATCCATTATATAGCGGTTCCTCCATGGGAGTAATCGTTCCCTTAGCTGTGTATTATAGTTGTGATATTTGTTCCCCTCCACATGATACACATGGTGTTTGTTTATTATTTAGTGCACCCTCGAGATGATGAGGTGTATGCATCTCGATACGGGTGCATTAGAGTTGTTGCAAGATGTTTTGAGGTTAGTAATCCCTCGATGTTTGGATAGCGGCATGCTAAAGTTTCCTACCATTTTTCTTCACAGTTTTTTCTTGTGGTGATTGGTTAAGAGAATATTATTGTCACCTATTAGTGTTGTGGTGTGGGCTGGGCCTCTATACAGTAGTTCATATGGGATTTTGGGGATTTCTAAATAGTATAGATAATACCTAGTGTATTGGGAACCAGAGGTATACCTAAGGACCTGTAGGTTGACCCAGGGTTCTTAGTTGGGTTGTGGAGATGGAGATACCATATCTTCTTTATTTAGGTTTCTTTAAGAATATTTCTCTTGTGATCAGTTTATCACAATTTATAAGTTCAATATTTCATATGAATGATTGTGTGGTAGAAAATCCCATTTATTTTTTGTTTTTGGGGAACGTAATTGGTATGTATATTGTCACCACAATATGTTCATTTCCCACATGTGTTGTGTTTTATCCTGAAGGAATACATGATCACATTAGTATCAATACACCATGTTTTAGTAGCACATAGTGGCTACTGAAGTTGACTGTGTATGGTGGTCCTCCTATATATTTGATATTTTCCCTCTTCATATTTCCCTATATTATTTATCCAGGTTGGGACTCCTTTCTTATTGAGAGTGTATTTTTTCCTTTTAAATTTTTTATAAATATAAATTATTCTAATCGTTTCCCATTTGTTATTGCATTCGTGATTTATACTCTAAATGTTTCATCACATTTATGCATGTACGTTTTATTATAAAGATGTAGTGTTCGTGAATAAAGATAAATAGTATAAGGCCTCCCATATTAGTTATACCATCATGATACAAGTCTCACCTCTGTCCTTTTAGAGTTGGATTTTGGGTAGAGGTGGCTTCGTCATCTACTCGACAAGAAGGCCCCAGATTGTTAGGCCATTACATTGTGGTATTAGAAGAATTTATTCCTCATGATAGTGTTTTGAGTTTTCCAATTATTAGTATTTTTTTGGAAATACGGAAAAAACATTGGGGTGTTTTGAGTCAAACATTCATACCATAGATACCAGTGATATCGTGGCAGCAGATATGTCATTCTACCATGGATTTTACTACCAGCATGTTAAATCAATATAAGAAGACATGTTTTGCAGGGATATTTTATATAATAATAATATATTATGGATTAGATTTACTATAATTCTTAATTCATCTACATATATGTATATAATCATATAAAGGTTGTAGGTCTTGGTCACTTTCAAGATTCCTCTATGAAGACACCCAGCAAGGGTAAGTCTACTAGATTTTGGAGATGATACATTAATTTATAAGGACCATGATCAATCCCTCTACAATGAGGTGTTCCCTCTAAGTGGGAATAGTGTATTTTTTTCAAGCTTTATAGATGTGCCTAAATCAACATCTAGTTGTTCAAGAGGATGACAAACTACATCATGAATAGAAGATAGATTACACCATTAAGGGGGATGACAATTCATGTATTCTTATCATGTTTCACAGGTTCCAGAAATATAGAATTATAACATTATATTTGAATTTCTAACCATAGGGATGAATGGATTTTATCGAGATGGTGGTCCACATTTTTTGTCTAGTATTTACCCAGACAGACCAGATGGTTGCACATGCATCTTGTATTCATTAAGGTGTAGCACGACATTGTTGGATTTTTATGATGGAAGCCAATGATGAGATAAAACTTGCATGGTTAGAAATATATTAGTTCTTCCATAAAGTGTAATACCCTTTTAGATTGCGCTCTATGTGGATTCAAGAGCTCACTGACAAGATCAAGGTGTTATGTCCACTACTCAGTATTCCTTGTAGGTCATTGACCACACACATTACTCATTCAATATGATGTGATACGGATACTCAATAGAGTGTATGTTTTAGCATAGCCTCCATAGAGATATATATGAATGGGGTGGTATAGATGTTCCTTTCTTCTTATGTGGTAGTGTTGGATCATACTTAGGTGATAGAGAGTTTCTTGAAGGAGGATTTTGAAGATAGAGTTGAAAGTTGTTATCATGAGTCTGTGCCATCTGTTTCAACTAGTATAAATAAGTCAATAGGAGAACAATCCATTAGGAAACCCCATGGATAGACTCAAACATGTGGGTATGCTGTGTAAGAGTCAAACCAAGTATCAATTTATTTGTTTGTGAGGGGATTGAAATCTTGTGATAGGTGAGGTCACATGCTATGTTTTTTCCATCCCATTACACTTAAGATGGTGGTCATGAAATGTAATTATATCCACATAAGAGGTAGCATAACAGCATGGGATTTCCTTAGTGTGGTCTGGGAAGACCTTATGGAGGTAGAGATTGAAGAGGAGCATGAGAGATATGACCACGTCGTATGCAATATTATTCATGGTTTGGTGTGTCTAATATAAATTTTATTTATTACTTCATTTCATCTAGATAAATTGTATGAGAGATGTATTTCTTTTTTAGGGACTATATCATAGAAGATTAATTAGAATTTCATTTAGGGTAAAATTCACATACTCCACACATATACTAACGATGTTATTAATGTTAAAGTGAAGGAGACATAGAAATATGGATTCATCAAGGTGAAACATGCCATTAAAGGACCTATCTTTTAGTGTCTTTTGATGAGATGTCAATAATTCAATGAAAAGGGTTACATTCCCCATCATGATTTATTATTTTTGACGTGATTAAAATTGTATGGAATGTCAATGATACCCGAAGAAGAACCTTTCTAGGTGTGGTGGATAAATTCCATTAAGTTGTATGATTGAGTTAGTTTTATTGGAAAGAGAGACCGTGGTGTGGTGAATTGTCTTATATCCTTCACGGAGTAGCGGTTGTGGTGGATTAAGACACTTATATTGAGACTAATGATGGTTCACATGGATTGTGTAGTGATTAGTGAATCATCTTGAGCTGATCTTGGGTTAATTATGAAGTATTGGAAGATGAATATTTGTTACAGGTTGAGGTGGTTGAGGCCCAATCAGTAAAACTTCACAAATCATGACCCAAATATATTAGTGTAGGTTTTTTTGAATATTTTGTTTTTTAGAAAAATGATTGTTTTGTTTGATTCAATTTAGCTAACCTTGGATGGGAGGGGTGATGTTTTTATCTAGACTATAATGCAAGATCTCCCATATCTTCAACATGAGACTGAGGATTATTTGTGAGAGATAATCTATGTGGTGTTGTATGACTAGTTAATATCAAGATATTCCCTGGGTGGATTCCTGAAAGAGTTAAACATATTATCCTTTTATATGGAGGTATGGTGCATATGGTCATGATAAGTGAGGATACATTGAAGGGGATTCACAGTCTCCATAGGTGATACATCTAGTATGATGATGATATATTGGGATACCCTATTTATGTTTGGATTTCAAGAGGAAAATACTTGAATGAGTGAATAATGTATTGACATTTTTCACTATAAGACATTGGAATATTTCTAGAAATATTTCTGAATATAAGAGCTAATTCAGCCTGAGATTCTTTGATTCTGAGAGCCTGGATGTAGTGATAATAAAAATATTATATATATTAATCATGTTCTAGCATGTTTCTAATAAAATGTATTAACTCAAGATTGGATTCTATGATTTGAAATATTATTCCACGATTGAGGCATAATGTGTGGTTTACCCAATACATGACATAAATCATGTTGGATTCGGGCACCTGATTGAAGTCGATGATTGATGGGGTGTTAATTGGAGGTTTATTAATTTAATATGTTGGATTAAATAACCAACCCCTCCCCCTTAATAACCCACATTGGTTAGAGGAAGGATGTTCCCTCCCATAGTGATGGATAAACCGAGGAGAAACAAAGGGGGATCAGAGGTGTAGTGTACCTCTAATCTTGAGGGAAATAACACTCAAATTATGGTGTAATGGATTTAGAGAATTTATCAGCAGTTGACGCTTTGGAGTTTCACCAATAGGTCTTTGTTTTTGATTTTTATGTCATAATCCCCATTTTCATGATTTTTTATAATGGTTTATCCCATTTACATGTCCTTGGTGGATCCCTTTGTGGTCTATTGGATTGAATTTTGGGTTAAAAAGATGGTTCAATAGAATTGAACGGGTTTCTAGTTTGGAAATCTAAATCATATGACATGTAGTGAATGTGAACATTCCAAGTGTTCTTCCTACTCAAAGAATATTATATGTTGGTTATTTGCACCATGTACTGGGAGTAAACATCATGTATTAGTCTTTGGTCATGTGTTTTGGGACATAGTCATACATTTCAGGTTAAATCATATGATTGTGTTGAAATACATGGTTAGGCTACACAAACATAAGAATATTATATAATCTAGGTTTGGAGTACATAGACATATTACCTATGTTCATGGACACGATTTGTATCAGGAGTAGACTCCAAGTATATTTATATGTCCAAGAAGGAAATTGGGGAAGAATTTGAATAGGGTTCAAGTGATGCAAGACAAACCATGTAATACATGTACATGCCATGTAATATCACTTGTCTAGAAAAACAATGCATTATATTACAACTGAAGATGTTCAGAAGGGGACACAATCCATCCAGGTCACATTACTCACCATAAATCATTGTCTTGAAGATTTCTACCATGTGTATCTCTATTCTAGAGACTCAAATATCATCCTGTGATTGTCCTTTCATGAGTTTTTTTCCACATGAAAATCTAGGTATCCTTCATAGTGTGTTTCTAGATATGACACGGACAAATTCAAGAAAGATGTTCCTCCAGAAGTGATTGATCATGGACAGTTATTAGGCTTGATTGCTGGAGATATCTTTTGGATGATAATATTTCCTCTCACACAAGGATGCGGGTCCCATAGTCTATTTATGCTGGTATAGTAGTGATCCTATGTTAGATGGTCCTCTATACATGATTACAATACCACAGAATACATTAAGAGCATTATTCTCCTTTCAGCGATGGCATAATGAAGTTATGGATAAGGATGAATTTTCAATGGGTCTTGGGGACTAGTGTTCTCTTTATTAATAGGGATATAGAATCCATTTCCTCTCATACGGGTAGAGATGGGATTCCCCAATAGAGGGAACATGTCCTCAACCCACTACACATTCATTTAATGGTTGGTACTTCTCAATCACATCAGGGTGCGGGTCCCCTATATCATTTATAGTGATAAAGTTGTAACTACCCTACACAAATGTTGTATATCATTCTACAAAGTGGTACTACATGGTATTCAATCTCTTATTGGGAGTGGGTCCTCCATGGGAGTAGTATATCCCTAAACTATAGAACAAATTTATAGGGAGCATCCCCTCTACTTGATATGCCCGATACATTCTTAGGATGTAGTATTAAATTGATGTGATGTGGTTTAATCATATCTATACCGATTCATTAATGGGGTTGAAATATTTGTTAGGTCGGAAGAACACCCCATGGAGGGAATGATGGCAAGAGGGGGGGTGAATTGCCTTTTAAAAAAAGATTGACAAATTAAAAACAAATATCAAAGTGCAGCGGAAATAAAGAGGCAAGACACGCAAATTGATAACGGAGTTCGGCCAAAAACCCGGCCTACGTCTCCGCTCCCAACTCAACCGTTGAGAGATTCTACCACTTGCTTTTCAATGGTTTTAGCAAGAAACCCACTAGGCTTTGAGGTAGCACTAGGACCTATTACAGCTTGCTTTTAGTGGTTAAGCAAGAACCCAATGCTTTTAATGGTTAAGCAATAACCCACTAGCCTTTTTACGGGTGAAGGCTAGCTCACCGATCTCAAGCCTTTTACAAGGTAAGGCTTGTGAACCTCTTCACACCTTAGTGGTGGTGTGAGAACCCAAAGAAAAGGAGATGAGGAAAGAGTTTGGGGTTTGTAGGCACAAACCCAAATTTAAAGCTCAAAAAGAAATAAACAATAAAACCCGTATTGGAGGAAGACTTGGGCGCCAATTGGATTGGTGGAGCTGATGTAGCGTGCTTCTCCCAAGCTTCTTGATGTGCTCCTTGGATGTGGAAGTTGTTGGAGCACTTGAGGTTCCGTTGAGGAAGTCCACCGGAGGTTGGCCAATTGATGGAAAATGAGTATAGTGGCTTTGCAAGTGTTCCGGGGGGTGTCCGGGGCTTCCTCAGCCTTTATTTATAGTCTAGGATCCTTTGGGGAGGCTTCGGAGCCGTTGGAGAGGCTTAGAGAGCCGTTGGGAGCCACATGGACAGGCTGGTCAAAAGCCCAACGGCTAGTTTGACTGGCTCCACCGGCTGGCCGGTACAACTCCACCGGTTGGCCGGTGTTTGCAAAAAGACATTGGATTCCTGTCCAGGGGCCACCGGCTGACCGGTACATCTCCACCGGCTGGCCGGTGCCTTGGTAGAGAGGAAGAGTCTTGATCCAGGCTCTACCGGTCGACCGGTGAGGAGCCACCGGCTGGCCGGTGGCAAGACAGTAGCAAATACTATTTGAGCTGGGTGCCACAGGTCGACCGGTGGCAGAGCCACCGGTCGACCGGTGGGAAGGCAGTAGCTTCCACTGTTTGGTCTGGATGCCACCGGCTGGCCGGTGGTGAAGCCACCGGTCGGCCGGTGGACTGAATTTCAGTCCATTTCTGCCTCTTCCTTGGTCAACTTCTTGGCAATCAAATGCCTATCAACACAAACACTTAAAACACAATGTTAGATAAAAATGAAAGTGATTGTGATCATGAAAATTAAACCTTGAGGGGTTCGAGAGGTACAACAATCTCCCCCTATTTTGATGATCACAATCACCGAAACAAACAATGTAAAATACTAAAATTGAAAGGAAATACTAAGCATGATGAAAATGATTCTCCCCCAATCAATCAAGAAATTTCTCCCCCTTTGTGATTATCAAAATAGAATGGGGCATAAAACTTGATTGAGGGAATCATTTGAAAAACAAGATTTTAAATGATAGGAAAGTTTTGAATTGAGAAAATTGAAACCAAGATTTGAAATGAAAATTTTGAATAAAAAAAATGATACCAAGAGTTGAAATTGAAAGTTTGAATAAAACAAAAAGGCTTAAACAAACCTAACTCCCCCTAAATAAAAACAAAGAATCACCGGGGAAAGGAGACTATTTTTGGCCCGGAGAGACTCGCAAGAAGGGATTTTTCAATCCATACTTGTCTCATGGCGGGTCTTCTCCTATAAAACTCATCGGAAAAGAAGAAAGACTTTGGTTGGCCGTACCGGGCATTTTTACAATTACATTCATAAATAAGGTGCCCGGTTTTCTTACAATAATTGCAAAATTTGTAAGCGGAGCTCCCCCTTACAAAAACAGTGGGTGCATGGGAGGAGGAGGCTTGGTTGGTGTAGCCAAGTCCATTGGTGGTTCTAGAAACCCTTTGGGAACCAAGTATATTGTTCAAGTTTTGTTCCCCTTGGGTGAACTTGGCTAGGGTCTCTCTTAGGTCTTTGATGGTTGATTCCATGGAATCAACATTTGGAAAATTTTGGATTTTAAGGGACATCTCCTCCTTCTCTTTGAGAAGTTGTTCTTTTTCGGAGGAGAGTTTTTTGAAAGACTTTTTTAAAGCAACAAATTTTGAAGAGAGTTCGTGAAAACCATTTTCTAATTGGTCTCTAGCATGTTGGAGTTCTTCATATGACAAATGATTGAAAGAATTTGAATTTGAAGAGCAAGAGGAGGAGGAGGAGGAAGAGGAGGAAGATACCTCATGTTTTGCCATTAGGCAATTATTACCATTGTCGCTCGAGGAGAAAGAAGAGAAGGAAGAGCTATCACTCCAAGTTTTCTTTAAAGCCTTCTTCTTCTTCTTCTTGGCCCTTTTCTTGTGAAGTGGGCAAGCGGGTACGGATTTTGCCTCGGGTTCTTGCTTTCGAGCGGGTTCTTGCTTTTGATCGGATTCTTGCTTTGGAGCCTCGCTAGTACCTTCATAGGTTAGTTCTAACAATTTCCAAATATCATAAGAAGATGTGCACGAAGAAATAAAATGAAAAACATTTCTATCTAACCCGCAATGAAGAGCATTCATGGCTTTGCCATCAAGCTCGAAATTTGCAATGTCGGCGGGGGTCCATTTGGATTCATCGGGAGAAGAAAATGAATAACCATGCATGAAAATTTTAAAAATAGGATAGCCAATACTTTTTAAAAAAGTGGTCATGCGGGTTTTCCAAAAAGAATAATCGGCTCCATCACGGAGTTCGGCCAAAAACCCAGCCTACGTCTCCGCTCCCAACTCAACCGTTGAGAGATTCTACCACTTGCTTTTCAATGGTTTTAGCAAGAAACCCACTAGGCTTTGAGGTAGCACTAGGACCTATTACAGCTTGCTTTTAGTGGTTAAGCAAGAACCCAATGCTTTTAATGGTTAAGCAATAACCCACTAGCCTTTTTACGGGTGAAGGCTAGCTCACCGATCTCAAGCCTTTTACAAGGTAAGGCTTGTGAACCTCTTCACACCTTAGTGGTGGTGTGAGAACCCAAAGAAAAGGAGATGAGGAAAGAGTTTGGGGTTTGTAGGCACAAACCCAAATTTAAAGCTCAAAAAGAAATAAACAATAAAACCCGTATTGGAGGAAGACTTGGGCGCCAATTGGATTGGTGGAGCTGATGTAGCGTGCTTCTCCCAAGCTTCTTGATGTGCTCCTTGGATGTGGAAGTTGTTGGAGCACTTGAGGTTCCGTTGAGGAAGTCCACCGGAGGTTGGCCAATTGATGGAAAATGAGTATAGTGGCTTTGCAAGTGTTCCGGGGGGTGTCCGGGGCTTCCTCAGCCTTTATTTATAGGCTAGGATCCTTTGGGGAGGCTTCGGAGCCGTTGGAGAGGCTTAGAGAGCCGTTGGGAGCCACATGGACAGGCTGGTCAAAAGCCCAACGGCTAGTTTGACTGGCTCCACCGGCTGGCCGGTACAACTCCACCGGTTGGCCGGTGTTTGCAAAAAGACATTGGATTCCTGTCCAGGGGCCACCGGCTGACCGGTACATCTCCACCGGCTGGCCGGTGCCTTGGTAGAGAGGAAGAGTCTTGATCCAGGCTCTACCGGTCGACCGGTGAGGAGCCACCGGCTGGCCGGTGGCAAGACAGTAGCAAATACTATTTGAGCTGGGTGCCACAGGTCGACCGGTGGCAGAGCCACCGGTCGACCGGTGGGAAGGCAGTAGCTTCCACTGTTTGGTCTGGATGCCACCGGCTGGCCGGTGGTGAAGCCACCGGTCGGCCGGTGGACTGAATTTCAGTCCATTTCTGCCTCTTCCTTGGTCAACTTCTTGGCAATCAAATGCCTATCAACACAAACACTTAAAACACAATGTTAGATAAAAATGAAAGTGATTGTGATCATGAAAATTAAACCTTGAGGGGTTCGAGAGGTACAACAATATTGTTTATAGTTAATACTCCCTCAAGTACGATACAACAGTGATGTTTGGTCGTCTCCATTTTTCTCTTGAAAGAGTTATCATGTGGTGCTACATTTGGAAAAATTGTTCCATTTTTAATGAGTGTTGTTGAATGGGACATGACTTTTCAATAGAGTTATAATGGGAATGTTTGGGGCTCAAGATAGTTGAGATGTGACCTCTACTATTTGGAACCATATTTATACCTAGAGAAAGTTTTTTCAAACCATCATTCTTGTTTTCATTATAGAGATAGAGATCCCTGTTCTTATTCATTTTTATTTCACTGTACACAATTTCTTTGGGACGAGTGAAGGATTGTGTATGAGTTCTAGTTTATCTAATGACTTATTTCATGACACTATTTTTAATTAATTTAGGTGTTTTATGGAACCTAATATGGATTTATATACTCAACTCTACATAGTATTTGACTACACATGTTGTGCCTTTTTAGAAGAATGGCACCATGACAGTGAAATCAGTGGACATTATTTTTGTAGACTGTTGAATCTCAAAGTTCTAAACATATACAGGGTTCTTCCTTGAGATTTTAGATGAGCTCTCATGATTTTTCAATATTTTTCTATTTTTACAAGGTTGGGACACTTTTCAACTAGGTCATGAATATTTCCTTTTTTACTTTTGTAATATGATGTTGTATTCAACTGTGTTGACAGTGGTTTTTTTCATGAATGGATTATATACAATATGCTTTAGAACATGTATAACCATATATTTTTTCATAGATATTTTTTTCATCCCTAAAAGTATATAGGTTGTTTCTTATTATATCATTTATTCCTTCATGACGCTAGTCACCAACCCCTATCCTATTGGAGGTGTGCTTGGGGTGGTGGTGTCTAGGTCTTCCACCATCCAAGTGGGCCTTGGTGGGTAAGGTAATTACAAGAAAAATATAATATGGATATGTAATTCCCAAGAACATTCATATTATTAATATGAAAATACATTAATGGGTAGTATATACACCAAAAAATGAAACGAATGGTGAATGCGAAATTTTCCTCAAAGAAATAAACGTGAGATAAAAATCTCTTACCATTGGTCTGAATTCCATCTTATGCATATGTGAATAGTATATGACAAATATATTGTTATTTGAAATATATTAAAGAAATATATTCAACTATATCATATAATATATTATTTACTTAAACATTTTATCGCTAATTTGTTATCAATTATTTACTAAAATCAATTTTTTGGGTTATATCTTCTTCTCTTTTCATGTATGTTTTGGTATGGTGTTTTCATTAATTATACATTGATAATTATTCATTCATATAAATAATGTTTACAGTGTTATAAATATAATCTATATTTATTAAATTCATGATTATATTCATTTATAACTATATAGATAGAAAAATGAATTTCAATGTTCATGGAGACGGTAGGTCATACATATGCATGAATGGTGCATCATCATTAGACGGAATAAATGAAATAAAGGTAGATAATAAATAAACTATATATATAATTATTATATCATATAAATCATATATATTTATTAAATCATTCTTTATTACCATTCATGTAAATTGGAAATAAAAACGTATCACAATACTTGGTGGAGTTGGTTGTCTATATGTATGTACAAGTGTCATTATTCATTTAAATATATTTAGAGAGTAAGAATTGAGATATGATATTAACATTATGGAGGCATAATTAGGTCACAATTACAAAATATAAACATTAAACCCATTAAAATACCGAACTATAAAATATGCTGATTAAAAATGAACCGTATCGTTATGTGGAGATTGTAATTCATAAATACACACAAGAGATTATTTCACATTCCATTTTAATGAAAGAAGGATAATACAAGTGGTTTCATTATGATAATAAAATTTAAAATATTTAAAGGATTATAACGTTATTATTATTTTTAGAATATAACATTTTAGTTTGAGTTATAAAAATATTTAAAAAGAAAATGATCGGTTGAAGTGATAACCTCTTATTTGAAAGGACTCCGTATGAGATCCGTAACGAGATAATTTAAGGAGAGAACTCCTCCACACATGGAAACACACAAAATGACAAGGGAAAACATTCCAGCAACTTTTTAAATGGAAAATATCCTCATATTTATTTCTAGTGGTCTTTCCACAAGGTTTAAGACTGACTACATGGCCACAAAGATTAAGAAGAATGAGGATTACCTCATCACAACCATTTAACCCAATAAAAATACATCCAAAATCAAAGATTTTTCTTGTAGAATGAAGTTTCAACATTGTATGGATGATAATCCCACCAATCTCCATATCTATATTATTTAGTGTAAGTTCTTATAATTTGATATGGTGCATGGTGATTAGCAATTTATCACATCCAAAGTTACCCAAGGAGGTAGATGTATCTTCATCTAATTTATGTGTAGTGGAAGCTGTAAAACCAAAAGATGTGAAGGTTTATGGCTCTGTATAAATAGATTTTGATCCAGGATGTACATTTGGTTTATTAGAGGGAATTTAAACATAATAGATGACCCATCAGAGAATAAATACAGAGGGGCCTACCAAAAAAATTACATCCTTGACTTTACCCAATTCATGGATAACAAACGCCTCATGGACATGGGGTTCATAGAATAATGATTTACATGGTGAAAGAACCAAACGGGTGGATACCTGTCATGAAACCACATTGATCAGTTCCTAACCAATATCCACCCCATATATTCCTATATGAATGCGATGGTAAATCATCTAGTGCGAGGTATATATGAACACTCACCATTGTTGATCAAATTTTCTATGATCTAAGAAAATTCTCTGAGTTTTAGGTTCGATCAGTAGTGGGTTAGTCTACCTGACCAAAAAGTTATTAATGAATATTGTAGAGGGCTCCAATATAAGGGAACCCATGGATTGGGATGCATATAAAGATGAGATACTTCAAGCATGGTCTATAAATTTGGGAAAAATACACCTTTATGATGATCCATAATTGGAGGTGATCATTAAGGATATTGATAAGATGGAAGCTAGTTTTGTAGAAGATTGGAATTTTTTTTTTGAAAACCTCGCCCCTGAAAAGGATTGGTTGGATTGTGCTATCCCGAGACAAGAACACATGGCCCAAGAGCCCTCTAGATCCATGTGTCTGCATAATGTAGATAAGAATAATGCCAACATTCCTGAATTTAATAGGGAGGAAATGTGGTTTTTCAAGCCCAATATATTATTGGGGGATGGATCATATTAATAGGAACAATATGTTATTGACAGCATGGCCCATTACTAATTTATTGATCTCCATGATTGGCCTAATCCACAGATGCCTGATGGGTATCCAAGAGGGAATGATAAGATTATGTGTGAAATTCTGAACCCTGTCACCATTCAGGACAATATGGATAAGGAAAATTACATGATGAGGATTAAAATTATGGATCTGTGTTTGGGAAAAAAATTCATAGGGTGCACCAAACCCTGATAGTTTCCATGGATTTTTTTGCTGAGCCTCTTGGAATGTGACTAGAAAGGATATTTTCATGTTTATTTCGGATTCTTTACATAGGAGAGCCTACCACATCTAGCTTGAGAAACTACCCTTTTCATCATACCTAAAATTAAGGCCCTATATTTCATGTAACACAATTGGATGGTGAGATGTGTAAATTCCCCTATAATATCACAAAGAGCATCATAAAAAAATGATATACATGCATCACCCTTGGTGGATCTCCATAGAATGACATGGATTTTTTAAGGTTAATTCAGTCAAGGGGGCCATTTCACTAGACCATGAAATGGTCGGTGGAATCAACCTCAAGGATCGTGGTTTAAACATGGCTTTCAATTTTGGTATCAATAATGCTTATGATAGGATCAAATGGAGCCTCCTCATTAGGGATCTTGCATGTATGGAATTCTCCCCTTGGGACTCTTAGCCTATTTTCTGGTCTATCATCTCCTCATGGATAAATATATCCTTTGTTGGGAAATATCATGGATTCATCAAAACCACCTACATTCTATTGAAATCTGACAATATTTACCCAACAATATTCATCCCCACCTAGGACATCCTCACCCATATGATTAATAGGTGTGTGGTGAATGGAGAGAATTTCCCCAACCAGAATAGATAGAGTACCCTCTACATCTCCCACATAATTTTTAGTTATAATACCATTATCTTCATTAATTCTAGAATTGGATCAATGCAAGCCATCAACCATGTTTTTTATGACTACTTCAATTGGAGTGGGAAAGTTAGAAATAAAACTAATATAATCCTCTTCATCTCAAATTTTTTGAGGCTCATAATACCTCATATTTATGTCTTTGTCTTAACATCTAGAGAGCCAGCTTCCAAATTAATTAATTTGGCATGCCATTATATTCATGAAGGCTCTGCATTAGATATTTCGATCAAATTTTCAGTGAGATTATGTGTAGGATCCTTAATTCGTATAATCACTCCTATCATATAGAGGTAATATTACCCTTGTTATCAACATTTTTTTGGCAATCCTTATTCATGAATTTTCTTCTATCAATGATCAAAAGTTTGTTGTTATTAACATTAATATGATCCATACCAGATTTATTTGAGATTCCTTTTCTGAAGGGAAAAGAAACTGGGTTTTGTGGTAAAAAATGGATAAGCCTATCTATGAACTAGGAATCATCACAAGGACCCTACATGATACTCTCTATTTCATGCATGAAAAGATGATATGGGAAGTCCTTGAAGTTAGAACCTTGTGGGGAAGGACCCCATCCTTACGCTATAGTAAAAATGATGAGGTTATGAGAATCTATCACCCCCCTTCCTAAATATGAATTTGTCTCTCATTCTGACCTTGCAGCCCCACACTCACTGGATTGTTGGAAGTAGTGGCTTCTCCTTTTATAATTAATGATGGGTAGGATCAAAACATTGTTTTCTAGGATTTAAAGTATAATATATATTGTTCAATTAAGCAATCCAATTCCCATAATTTTTCATGTCTATTATGGATAATTGCTATCAAGGTACCTTTGATCTAATTGAGATAAATTCTAACCCTGATATGTTTGGTGTTTATCATTCATTCCATTGGATCCTTTTCCATAGGAGACTTCTCCTGGGTAGCGATATCTAAAGGTTTACATAACCTTCATAATGACATACATTATTGTTACAAAGTTCATACTAAATACATCTACCTCACCTAGAGGATAAGGAATCGATTTTCTCCTACTGATGAAAACATACAAAGAGATGGAATCTTACTTATATCAAGGAAAAATTTTAGTAAAAGTCATATGGATGATATCTCACATCACCTTTTCTTTGAAGGAGATTTGACACACACAATCTACAATTTCTTAAGAGAATTTGCTACATTTTCATCTGGGAATAATTTTGATATCCCATTTCGAGATTTTTGGTTTCATGGTCTAGGTGCCACTTGACTCACGAAAAGGGCTCAGGAGCTTATTCTTTATGTTGGGTCCTGGTGATTACAAAAACCATGAACACGGATCATTATGAGAATACTCAAACAAATTAAAGGGATCTGATCATTAGAAATAAAATCCTTCTTATTGACATAGTATTTTTTTTCAATAACTGGCATGATGTCTCTACTCTCTGGCCCATTATGGTGTATAATCTTCATATGCATCCTATATTCAATGTATCTCAGGGCCATTAATTTTTATGGCTCCCTCCACTCATAGGTTTTAATCTAAACACATATGGATCCTATGTATGTGGTTTCACGAAAGTGGGGGGGGGTCATAATGATTACATCAGATCAGTCGTTTTTGATTTTAATGCCCACTTTCGTAGAGATAACTCTCTCCAAGATGAAGGGAAAGCTATGATTATTGGGATAAATCTTTACCCTCAATGAGGCGTCACATGGATAAAAGTCGAAACAGAATCCATAATTCTCTACAACTCCTGACCAGTAAAGGTTTGATTATTTAGCCCATATGATATATTATTAAAAAGAGCATAGGCTTATTTAACAAAAATAGTCGTGTCACTTAAACATGGAATGAAGGAAATCATACCCGGGATCACCTTACATCTAAAGTGTCACAGGTTTCCAACATATCCTATTTTATAGTATTATCTCTTTATGTCATGAGGGGGTCAATATTCTCAGTGGGGATACCCTCTAATTATATTTTTTTGATATTTGTTGGTTAGTATGCTTCCCTATTTTCTATAATTTTCACTTTTTTATTAAATGAATAAATAATAATAATGATTATTAATGTATATTAAACTGATTTACTACTTTTTTAGGGGATAAAATTTACTACAGTTACAATTTACATATACAAAAATAAATGGGGAATATTTTACAATTTTTCAACTTCATCATTCGAAATATGGAATTCATTTTTCAAATTAAATAACTATAAGTGAAATAAATTAATTTTAAAAATAAATGTGAAAAAAATTATGGAATATATTATTTAGAAAAAATATATTCTAAATCATAAAACAAGATTTATTAATTTTAGTGCATTGAAAAAAATCTGATGAAGGTTAAAAATCATTATTGAATTTATAAAATATAAATATATATCAAATCATCCACTAATAGTGATAAATATAATTTCATTAGATGAAAATACATTATGTTCATGAATATGTTTTTTCTAAATCACTTTTACGTATAAAATTGTTTGCATACCAAATCGAAACATAAAATTGATTCTAATGAAATTATATGAAATCTTTAAAATAATATAGAACTAATTATAATTTAATCGCATTTCAAAATAAAACATTCCTTTTTTCATTCCAAAAATATGAATATAGTTTTCATAAATATTTTTTTTCAATATCCACTAAAAAATAAATCATTTCATAAAATTAGAGAAAATTAATTATAATATTATTTCAATATGAGGATTTAAAAAAAATTATTTTATAAAAATTATTATCTAAAATTTCTAGAAATTAACCATAATATTTTCTTAAAAGAAGAAATAATGTTTTTGAAGAAAATGTATATATAAGAAAAAATGACTACTAAAAGTAGACTGATTAGTTTATTAATATTTAATTCAAAAATTTATATTTATTAAGAAGTATATATATATCATAGTGTTGTTAATATTATTCATAACTACCAAATTAATAGTCATGCTATTACTATCATATCAAAATAATAACATTTCATGGTTCATTTAATCTTGGTGTTTCACAGAACATATGTAATAAAAGAAATTTAATTTAATATATATATATATATATATATATATTTCATATAATATAAAGGTGTTGCATATTTTTTACTAGTATCATTAAATTGAGATGTAGAAATAGAATTTCACTTATCCCATTATTGTTACAAAACATAGAGATGTTATAGTGGAGAAAAATATCTAGGGATAATAAAATAGGTGCTGCGAACAATAAAATTACAACCCTCCAAAAAATGGCATAGCATGGTATATATTGGTCCAATAATAGGTTTTAGTGTTACATAATTTCACAAATTCCATTAATCATAAACTAATCCAATAATATATAAAATTCCATATAAAATCAAAATTATAATTTTTTTACACATGGAATGCGCTAACTCATCCAGTGATAAAAATTATTTAATAGTATATTAAATAAATATTTTTCACCGTAACCAAAAAGTCGTTCGAATTTTCAACTATTAAATTATTTATTATTGGATAAATATTAATTTTTCATTATCTAATAATATTTTTTACAATATTTATGATCACAAAAATAAATATTTATTTTAGTAATAATTTGATAAATAATTTCTAAATACATTTTACTCTGAGGTCTAGAGAGTAAAATATATTCCCACATTTAAATTTAATTGAGATTGGTAGAAATATTATGAATGTGACCCTCTAAGATTATTCCTCAACAACATTATGTGGAACATCTTAAATTATAATATTTGTGTATAGAAACATGTAAGTGATCCCAATAGAACATAGTTAATGTCATTATTTCAAAACCACGTATGAAATATCATTGTATAATATATTCCCATTATATTGATTTCTTCATCGAGCAAGACGCATTCTTATGTCATCAAAATATCTAGTTGATATTTATTTATTTGAAAATTAGAAATGAACATGTAAATATACCACAGATATAGGATTGAGTTTAAAGGTTATGTTCCAATCAAAGGGTCAAGTTATTGACTTCCATAAAGATAAAATGGAAAAGCCTTCATCATACTATTCATCAATCACGTATCATTCATGATGCACCCAAGATACCGAAATTCACATTGAAAATATTACATCATGATTTAATTTAATGCATCTAGGAAGATTATAAATTAAATTAATTAATAATAATCATAAATTCTAAGAAAAATCACTAAAACTCATATAATGTAATATATAGTAACACCTAATAATATGTAATTCTTACTTGTATGTATGTCTTCATTATCTCCCAAATTAGATATTACCATATATGAAATTCATGATATGAGATATAATACTTTTATTTCTATGAACCAACGTATAGTATTTATCATCCATGTCCCATTTGATTAAGGTATATAACCATTGGAAATATAGGTTAATGATGTCACATTATCATTTCAATGTTTTATTATAGAATAAAACTATCATGACCTTATAAATTTGATAGATACTCTGAGAAAATACCACATTAAATACATTTAGATGAATATTTTAAATCTTATATATTATTTTTTTAATATTAAAGTATGTGAGTATATACATAATACAAATTATACGATAACATGGTTCTATATCACTAACTAGAACATAAAGGATTAGACTAAATAATAGGATGATGATGAAAAAAATCATGGTTGTGATGCTGTATTACTGTGACTATGATTATACATTGAGGTTGACATTATTATTATTACTTTTTCACAATTCAACAATAATTACCAATGAAATTTATGATAAAACCCATTGTTCTTCATTACTAAATTTGGGTGAATTATATTTAATTATCATTATATAAACCCCTTATAATGATTTAAAAACCCATACCATATAATTTTAGGGTAATTTCATTCACCCCTACCATTTTCATTATGTTTGTGATAATTTTTTGTATATTGATGAATATTTAAGGTTTGTGTTATCTTCACACTCACCCCATTATTCTACCTATCCCACTTATCTTCCTCCCACATTCCTATCCTCCACACTACATGTTGGAAGGAGGTTATATTCACTCTAACCATGGTATAAGGCCAAAAATAGTGTTGAAGTCTCATTGTTATAGTGTATTTGGAGAGAGGAGGTATAATTGGGGATTCTAGATTCAAATAGGGGACAAAAAGTGACTAGATAGAGTGAGTTAACCATATTTATGGTTGGATATCCTAGAAGTGTGTGTAGTGAGGATCAGGGAGAAGAATATTCTCATTAATCCATCCCATCCCACAGGAATTAATCGTGACCCTCTGAAAGTATTATGGGTTGGAGGTATATGTAATGCTATCTATAGGGATCCAGCTTTAAACATTACTATATATTAGTCTATAATTTGACTTTAATTCACATCAAGGATCTTTTTTAGGTTTACAGAATTATAGAATTAATTCCAACCCATACATGAAAAATTAAATATTTCAAGTAGACCCATATACGCACTATCCATTTTTTTCGAAATAAAACTATTTAAAAAGAAACAAGGTATAGTTTTACGTTTTAATTGAATAACTTTTCTGTGATCCCAAACATGACTATATTATTATTTATGTTCTATGAATATATTTTCAAAACCTGGGAAGAGTATAAAAAGATCAATATGTCCAAACAAGGGAAATAATTGACATGTGATCTTAAGTCATATATATATGATCGTGATGAAATTCATAAAATCATGGGAATGGAGAATATTTTAATACTTAGAACATGGATTATAACTTGAAATTATGGCTATTACATTTATCTTAAATGATAATAAGAATATCACCAAGGTCTATCCCCAATGTGTCATATTAGCATGGCACATCCAGAATGTGTCAAAAAAATTACCGAGCATATTCTCCAAGGTATCGTAAAAATTTCCAAGGTTATTCACCAAGGTATTTTAAAAATGGACATATCTAGAGATTAATTTCTATACCCAATACATTATAGTGATATCAGGGAAATCCACTTTTGAAATAGGAAATAAACTTTGAAAATTACAAGAATCATTTCATGATTTTGAAATAGGAAATCTACTTTGAAAATCATTTTCAATAACGAACATTGAACATTTGAAAAAGAGAGTTTTTCATTTTAAAAATGTAAATGTATATAGAAGAACCCAAATACCAAATAATTCTTGCAGAGGCAGGATTATCATTATTTCCTCATACGTTAGAAATAAACATTCCATTTAATGTTCAGAAAAATGCTTCATAGAAAATGATTACTTTTTAAAAACTATTGAATGAAATTAAAATTAAAAGGGGTTAATTATATAATTTATAAAATAATATCACGTGTAAATCAAAATATGTCTTAGTGAAAGAAAATTGGGATGAAGTCCCTTACAATGATCTTATCATTAGTTTAAGGATAAATTAATGTCATTATTATCCGTGAAAATAATAATACACCCAATATAAGTGGATATTCTGTGTAAAACTGTTATAATCCATTCACACATATTCCATGAAAACAAAATCAATGACATGGATATTTAACTCAATGAATAGATATTGTATTATGTTTTCCCTAACAATGTTCATATAAATGTCGTAAAAACATATCAATGAGGTGATTATGTGTAGAAACATTATATCGACACAAGGGTAAGTGGAAATTACAACATAAAAAATAAACAATTATTCACACATAATCATGGCATAATATAATCAATTAAGTAGGAGTAAAACCCAAGGAGTGGAAATCGAGTTTAGAAAATCCCTTAATAAGTTTGGGAACCCTAATGGGATCACATAAAAATTTATAAAATTATATTATTTAGGGAAAAGGGGACTTTCATAATTTAAAAAAATATGGATAGTAATGAGAATATTTAATGAAATATCCCAATATAAGTAAATAGAAATTAAAAATGAATAAAATTAAAGGCGTAATTTAAAAGACAAGAGTGGTAAATTCCCTTACAATGAAAATTTTGTTAATAAAATAGATAGATTATCAGTATTCACTATAAATCCATATAAATCAACAATAAATACTATATAATAAATCAAAATTCATTTAAGATATATTCATATAAAAACAAAATGAGGAAGATGAAGATCCACCCAATGAATAGAAAATGGGTTAAGAAGTTCCCTTAAAAAGATTATATTGTTAATAAAATAGATCTATTATTTGTATTAACTAAAAATACACCTTAAATAATTATAAATACATGATAGGTTATCAAAATTCATTTCTTACATAATCATATCATGAAATAATCACGATATAGTAAATCAACCCAAATAATGGAAATTTGGATAAGAATTTCTCTTACCTTGAGTCAAAATCATCATGTATGTTCCTTGTTATTACTGAAAATTAAACATTAGTTATTTTCTATTTTTATTTAGAACCGTTTTCATGTTTATTATTAATTCTATAATACCTATTATCATTTTAAAAATTACATAATTATTTAAGTTCGTATTATTTTTTTGACGATATTCGATACTTGAATCGAAAATAAACTTGTTTTATGTAAATTGTATATGTGGTATATCTTCCAACATATACTAAATATTATTCATGATTCAAATATAATATATATAATATATATCTAATATATCTGTATTTATATTTTCCCATATCATTTTGAGATAATAAATGAAATGCTCTATTCATGGAGACAGTAGGTCATACGTACAAATGAATGCTACATTCATTTATTTATTATATTAAAGTAATGAAAACAAAATGATAAATATGTATATTAAAATTATATTATATTATATATGTTATATATGTTACATAATTTCATTAAATCCATCTTTAATACATTCCATGTATGGAATTAATGAGTCATATCTTTTTGAGGGGCAGTTGTCTGCACTTCCTCAAATGAAAATATTGTATTTGCACATTATGGAAAGATAATGTTATGTTGTAAAAAAATAAATAAAAATAATGATAATATAAATATAACATATATAAAAAATAAATATAGTTCTATAATAGTTTCCATCATGAGAGGTGGTAGGTGAAAATTGAACAATAATCATTATGTTAGGCAGTAGTTCATCTTACACAACAAACTGTTTGTTTATATCCATTAGATGGTGGTGTGATTATGTTATCAGAGAATACTACTGTAAAAAAACCTAGTATATTTACGATACTGGTTTTTTATATAATCATATAATTAGAATATCAAATGGAGAGGATAATGAAAATAAATGGAAAGAACCTGAGAGAATATGTTACCTCTAAATTGGGTAACTTCTTTTTATTTGAGCCAAAATACTTTCTTGAATTGCCTTATGCCCAATGTAGAGAATCATAGAGGAAGTAAGGGATATTAATAGATTATTTAAGCATAATTTTGATTATCTAATGGGTTTGAGAGGTGTGACTAATTGGGTATATGTGGTGGACATTTATAAGAGGGAGGAGGGGCACTTTAGGAAGGTCTCAAAATATTAATTTATTATAAATTAAAATTCAATTACAAATAGTTCCAAACACATTTCATTTTAAGATAACGTGATTTATGTTTGAATACCCATAATCCTATTAATTTTCTCCATGTTTTGAATATTTTTTTATCCTTATCATTTTGGTTAACCCTTAGATAAAAACATTTACTCTTACCATATCTTCTTGTATTTTCATAATACAAGGTTATTATAGATATTATACAATAGATAAAAAATTCATAAGTGGATCATGAATGAAAATATTTAAAATTATATTATTTATTTTTCCTAATAATATATTTTTAGTAGATTTAAATCATTGAATAAAATAGTTGTTTTAAAAAATCATTTAAGTCAATTTTGATACCATTATGTAATTTATTTTTGTAAAAGTCATAAAAACTTGATTCATTCAAACAAAAGTAATTCACACTAATATAATATGTAAATATGATTCATAAAATTTGTGTATGACATAAAAATATTAATATCACATTTATTTTTGTATTTATAATATCATTTCATTGAAACCTTTATCAATGAAGCAATCACACCATTATTATTGTTTCATAATTAAATTTAATTATTTAATTTATAAATATTATAAATAAAATATCATAATTTATTACATAATTTTATATTTATAATTAATATTTATGGTCGAATATCTCACTTATATAACACCATATAAAATTTGTTTTAATAAATGATACATGTTTATGTTATATTTTGCTTATATTTGAATTAAAATTTATAGTGTCATTTTCACACCCAAGTTGCTCCCAAATACCAACAGTTCAGCCAATGGATCATTATGGTCGAAAACAAATCATAAAATAGTATAAGTACACATTTAGGGTAGTTATATATTATATTAATATTATTTTTTTACAGTTATTTACTATATTTACTCTTTAAACAATGTAAATAAAATAATTACTAAAGTTACTACTCATAATGTCCAAGATAATAAAGGAAAATATTTTAAAAAAATTCACATTTTATTCCAAATTTGGAATCCATTTTTAAAAATTCATAACAAATAATTGTTAAAAATTATATAAAAATTAATTCTAATGCTCAAAACCAGAAAGCATGTTTTTAAGAATCAAGCACTACAAAAATATTAACATGTTTTTATGTCTGGTTTCAATTTGAAATTAATTATAATGGTCAAAATTATATTTATTGATAATAATATATTGCATTAATACATTAAAACATTAAATAATATTATTTAACAATATAATTTATTTTCATGGAAAAAATTGTATTTAATTAATCTTTAGCGTATATTTACATTTCATCAAAACAAGATAGTTCTTAGAAAAATATCAAAAATTCATCCAATGAAAATTTTGGTTTCCATATAATAAATAATAAGATTATTTTTTCAAATGAAATATATAATGGTGTCAAAAATTAAATATAAATTGGATTCACCCTTAAACGGTAATAAAAATGCATTTTTCGAAAAATAAAACTTTTATCCGAAAAAAAAGAATTTGTTCTTATATCTTATCTTAAAAACAAAGAAGATATAATTAAAAGATTTCATTGAATATATAATATATATTTTTAATTAAAAAATACATAAATAATTATATTATTTTTGAATCACATTTATTATCTTTTTAAATAAGACTTCATAAAAACACATCCTTTATATTCTATTGTTTTTTATTTCTGTTTCTAATAAAACTGGTAACCAATATATAATTTTTTGAATATGTGTAACCAAAATTTTAATAATTTAGTTGATACTATAAATTCCCATCATTCCAATGGTAAGGTTATAATGGTAACATTTGAATAATAATATTAGTTATTTTTTTAAGCTTGATGTAGCTTATCATATATGCTATTGAATATAGTGTTTCCATCTTAAGACTCGTTATGTTACATCATTCCCCCTTTTGTAAATTTCAACCTTTCTATTTTAAAATTCGGTTTGGTATTATCATTGAAAATCCCACATCGGAAAAAGAGTTAATAAAACAATCACTTTAATGGAATGAAAGAAAAGTAAAAATGTCACCCGAGATAAAAATAAATGGATTCCATATAGGAAAAAATGGATATGGAAGAGAAAATAACCATATTTTTCTCATAGGGAGTGATAGAAAAATGATTAGGGGAATTTTAAAAATAAAAAAACCATAAACATGTGATGGGTTAAATGGTCTTTGATTTCCTAGTATTAAATGTAAATGTAAAATGTTTTTATATTATGTTCATTTTCATAAATATAAGGAATTAATTTTTTACTTATAATAAGAAACTAACTAATCGTACTTAATTGTCAGTTATAGTTTCATCCATTAATAAATATCTATAAAAATCTCTTCTTTTCTTGAAATTATGAGTATTCATGAGTTCTATGTCACTACTGAAGTGCTAAAATAAACTTTAAGAGGATCAAATAATACAAAAAACATGAAACATATATTTCCCTTATATTTATATTTTAACCTAACAAAAATTGTGAGTACAAGATAAGATAATCCCCCAAAAGGAAAATTCCTTTATAAATAGAAATAATTCTTTTAATCTTCAAAAAATGCCCCAATTCTTAACAAAGGCTAGTCATCAAATAATTGTCTATATAATTATTCAAAAAGAAAAATCCAAACTGAAAATTAAAACAAAAAATTCAAAAGGATTTGATCAAATTTTCTTCCATGATAAATCATATCATTTATCTCCAAATAACATCTACTACTCATAATATCGCATACATAAATGTAAATAACCTAATCACATGTTCTCCATGATAGGATAATAATTTCTATTATTAACCCACCTCACTATATTTCCACATTATAAACATAGATTCTACCAAAATAAAAATAATCCATTAATCCTCAAATCCCTTGTATTATATTTTCCATATACATATAGTATTATTAAAACACTGTATGTCTTCCAAAACAACAATTATATCTTAATCACCAAATAATTTTCATGTAATATTGATATCAATTTAATTAAAAATATGTTCCCAAAATCAATATATTATTTATACATAGAATCATTTATCTAAAAATATATGTATCACTAACAAGGGGCTTCACATATTCCAATTGTATGAAATAAATCTCTTTCAAGCATTGGTTCTGGGTTTAATTCCGCAACCTTTTTCCAACACGATGGGATGTTATTCAGTCTCTGTGTTTTCATTTATCAAAAAAATTATAATTGTAATATATTTTAAAAAATGAGATAAAATATTAAAAAGTAACCATAATATGTTTTAACCTCAATTCATATTTCATACCTCACATTTTGCATCCCAAAAATGGTAAACCAATAATTTCATCAAAGATTAATGTCTGAAAAACTATTGTTAATCACTATGAAATAAATTAATCCACAAAAGGGGTTTTTAAGTCATTAAAATTATAATATACCCTAATTTTAAAAAACCATTATCATATCCATAATAATTGTGAAAAAATAATAATCTCCAATGTTGCCTAAAAATATCCTTTGATACCAACTATAAGATCCCAACCATAAACATTAATAAATATTGACATAAGTCAGTAAGTTGACTTGAAATCAAAATGAGGATATTTTCAGGATTATACCTTTTGAGACTTAGTTATAATTCATTCATAACAAATTAAATATTACAGGTATAAACTACAACTCACTATCCAAATTTTTAAATAATCAAAATCTTTTAAAAGAAACTTGGTTTCAGTTCATATTTTAAGGGAATAAATTTTCATAGTTTTTATCCTATACATTATTCTTCTTGAAATCATGTGATAATGATTTCAAAAAATGGGATGAGAATAAAAAATATCATTTATTCAAAACAAGTGAAATAAATTAAATATTATCTTGAGATATATAGATAAGAACATGGGGACTTTCATAAATACATGGAAATGCAAAATATCATAATAATTAGAACCTAGATCATAACATTTAAATATGGATTGAAAATTTAATTTATACATTCATAAGACTGTCACCAAGGCCCATCCCTAAGGTTTCATATCACCGTGTTCTATCTCCAATGTTTTAATGAAACCTTCCATGGTTATTCACCAAGGTATAGTAAAATTACCAAGGATATTCACCAAGGTATCATAAAAATTGTCCTCTCTAGAGATTAATTATTACCCAATGCATTGAAGTAATATAAGGGCACATCCATAATATGTCATTATATTCATGTGAACCACATAATTGATAACATTTAAAACATTAAAATTAATATCATGTCATTCATAAAATTTCATTTTTAATCACAAAAAATCATTTCACGATATTGAAATAGTAAATCCAATTTGCAAACCATTTTCAATACAAAAACACCCTAAAATGGAATACGATATTTCATTTCCTTTTTAAAACATTAAGATACATAAAATTATCAAAATATAATATTATGATCACGGTAGCAGAAAGGTTTTTGACTTGGTGAACATTAAAAAGATAAATTTCTTTTATAGTTTACTAAAACACATTTTCTAAAAAGATTTATTTTCAGAACCACTGAATGAAATTTCAAGTTGAAGGGTTTATTTATATACCTTATGATATAAATTCATGTATAAATTAACATATTGTTTAATGAAATGTGATTGAGACCAATTCACTTACATAGATCATATCATAATATTAACGGCAAATGAATGAAATTATTATTTGTGAAAATACAAATACACACAAATATTGGTTGATATTCGGTGTTAAAAAATCACACCTCATTCTCATAGATTCATTGAAATATAAAACCAATGACATGGATACTTAACTCAATGAATGGATATTGAGTTAATATTTCCCGTTCAAATTTCATATAAATGTCGTAAGAATTTATCCATTGGGTTATTATGTGTTGGAGTAGTATATCCACACAAAGGGAAGTGGAAATTACAACATAAATAAACAAACAGGTATTCCACACATAATCATGGCATAATATAATCATTGATGTAAACAGAAACCTTAAATGAGTGGAAATTGAGTTTAGAAATTCCATTAAGATATTTCTACAGCCTAATGGGTCCCCATAAAGATTTATATCATGTGTTGATTGAGAGAAAAAAGTGTTCCCTTTTCATTTGAAAATAATATGGACAGTAAGGGTAATATGGAATGACATATCCCAATATAAGATAATAGAATTAAAAAAGGAATAGCATTAAAGGAATGCTTTAAAATAGAAGGGTGGTATATTCCCTTAAAAATATCATTTTGTTAATCAAATAAATTGAATATGTGTATTCACTATAAATCCATATTAACCATGTAAAAAAACTAGATATGATATCAAAATTCATTTCTGACATATTCAGAGAATGAAATAATCAGGATGTAGATGATCAACCCAATGAAGGTATGTTGGGTTAAGATATTCCATTAAAAATATCATTTTGTTAACAAAATAGATCAATTATGTGTATCCAAAATGAATACAAACAATGTAATTATGAATACATGATATGATATAAAAATTAATTTATCACATAATCCAATCACTACATAATCAATAAGTTGTAGGTAAACCCAATGAATGGAAATTACGTTAAGAAGTTCCCTTACCATGTGTCCAAATAATCACTTATGTTCTTAGTTATTCCTGAATAATAATCAAAAGTTAAATTATAATTTATTCATAAATTGTTAAATTTTATTATTCATATTATATAACCTATTATCTTGTAATAAAACTAACATAATTATTTATGTTTATACCGGTCATTTTGTCGATATTCAGTACTTGAGTTGAAAATAACATTGTTTGATGTAAATTTTCCATGTGGTAAAATCTAAATCATATCAATAATATTATTCAAGATTTAAATATCATAAATATCATATATTCTATATTTATATTTATTTACAATATCCCATAACAGTTGGAGATATGAAATTAAATGGATTTTTCTTGGTGACGGTAGGTCGTACGTACACATGAACGCTACATTCATTTATTTGTTATATTGAAGGAATGAAAACTAAATGATTCATAGGTATATTATAATTATATTATAGTATATATGTCACATATTTTAGATAATATCATTAACACCATTCTTTATATGTTCCACGTATTGCATGAATGAGTCATATCACTTTGAGTGGCAGTAGTCTGCACTTCCTGAAATGAAATTTTCCTATTTACTCATTATGAAAAGAATAAAGATATATTGTAAATAAAATTATATAATCATAGAGAAAATATAAGTATAATTTATAACATATTTATACTTATTTACATCATAATGGAAACATAAAATGTGGTAGGTAAAATTGAACAATTATCATTTCTTGAGGTAGAAGTTCATCGTACATAGAATCAATATATTCATACACATTAAAAGGAGGTGTAAGTAAGTGTAGATAAAATATTTATATGAAAAAAATCCAAGTATATTAATGATACAATTTTAGTTATGTAATGATTTTTTTTAATAAGATCATAGTTAATGGAGAAGTAAAATAAAGGAAAGGAACTTGAGAGATGACATTACATCTAAATCAGGTAACTTCTTTGGATTTGAGCCAAAAGGCCTTCTTTAATATCCTTATTCCTAATGTAATGATTCCAAGTAAAAAGGAGGGATGTTGAGAGATTATTTTAGCAGAATTTGGATGATCTAATGAGATTTAGAGGGATCAGTAATTGGGTAGAGGTGGTGGACATTTTTAAGACGGAAGAAGGGAACTTCAAGAAATTCATGAAATATTAATTTATTATAAATTAAATTTTAAAAAAGGTAAAATAATCATTAAAATAGACGGTAAAATGATTTAGGTTCAAATAACAATCATATAATAATTTTTAGACATGTTTTTTATATTTTTGTATCCATATCATTCTGGTTTAACCCTAAGATAAATCTTTAACTCTTACCATGTCTTCTTGTATTTTTATTATATATAATTACTATAGTTACAATAAAATACCAAGATATTCATACGTGGATCATTAATTAAATTTTTAAAATTATAAAAAAAGTTATTTTTCTGAATATTATATTTTTAGGGTTAATATATCATTTAATAATATAGTTTATTTTAAATAAATTCATTTATATTAATTTTTACACCGTTAATTATTTTTTTAAAGTCATACCAACTTGATTCCATCGAACCAAAGACTTTATATTTAATATAATGTTTTAATAACATTCATAAATTTTTTATGGGATGAAAATATCAAAATAATATTTATTTTGTTATTTATAATATCCTTTATTTGAATCATGTATTAACGAAGCAATTGTTGCATCATAACTGTGTTATAGTGAATTTTATTTATTTAATGTATGAAAATTATAAATAAACTATCTCGATGTAGAAAATATTTTCAAAACTCAAATTAATATTAGTAGTCTAATAGATCACTTCTATAACCCCATATAAAAATGTATTACTATAATATACATGTCAAAGTTAGATTTCCCTTTTTATTAAATTAAAATTTGTAAAATGTCATTTTCCCACCCATGTGGCTCCCAAATGCCAAAGGTTCATCTTAAGGATAATCACGGTCGTATATATATTGTCCAATAGGATTATAAAATGTTTTAGGGTAGTTTTATATTATTATATTATTATTTTGTTACCATTATTTACTAGTTTCACCATTTAACCGTGGATAATAAAATAATTTCTGAAGTAACTATTCATATTGTACAAAAAAATAAAAGGGATACATTTACCCAATTTGGAGCTTCCAATTAAAAATATCTAATATAATTTTCAAAATTCAAAAAACATTATGTGCATAAATTAATATAAAATTAATTTCTCATATCGAAACTAGAAATCGTGTTTTTAAGATGGAAAAAGTAACAAAAGATTGATATGTGTTTATGTCGATTTTAATGTGAAATTACATATAAAGACTAAAATTGGATTAAATGATAAAAACGTATTCCATTTATAATTTAAAACCATTGAATAATATTATTTAACAATCAAAATTATTTCCATGGAAAAAGTTATTTTCAATTAAAATTTTGCATATTTTTACTATTCATCATAACATGATAGTTATCAGAAAAATATAAAAAAATAATACAAATTAAATTTTTATGTCCCATTTCAAGAAAAGGTATTATTGTAAAATAGAACATATAGAGGTGTCAAAAACTAAATTTAAAAGGGTTGTCTTTCTAACGGCAGTGAATCTGTATTTTTACAAAAAATACTTATTTTATCCAAAAAATTGAATTTTTTATTTTATCATATATTGAAAATATATGTAGAAGAATTAATAACATTAAATTGAATATAAAATATATAAATCTAATTAAATAAAAATCAATAATGAGTGAAATGATTTTATAAGAACAATTATTCTCTATTTAAATGTATTTTTCATAAAAAACACATACTTTACATTCAATTGTGTATTATTTCCGTTTTTAAAAAATGTGGTAACTAATGAATCATTATTGAAACATGTGTAAACAAAATTTTCATAAATCATTTTATACCATTCTTTCCCGTTAGTCAAATAAATAAGTTATAATGATTACATTTAGATAATAATTTTTTTATTTGTTTATGCTTGATGTAACATATCATGTATGCTATTGAACATAGTCTTTATTTAATAAAACATGGGATTTTACATCATTCTCCATTTTGGAAATTACATCATATTAATTTAAAAAAAAAATCGTAACATCATCGAAAATCCAACATCAGGAAAGGATTTATGAGACTATCACCATAATGGAATGAAAGATAAGTACGAAGGTCACTTGAGATAACACATAGTAGGATTAGATGTAGGAAAACAAGGATATGAAAGAGAAAATAACCATCTTTGTAGATACCCAAGTTTGATGTACATGAATATTACATTACTTGTGTGGAATTTATAATACATGACAAAAACTAACTACCAAAGACTGTATTAGTTTAGTGTCTTTGGAATCTTGGAACGTAATATTATATCGTGGTGAAAGATCTTCAACATCTCCCCTAATGATATTCCCTTTTTTGTTATCTTACCTAAAACCTTACATTATATCATGGGTAAATGAATACATAATCATGTTGAGCTCAAAAGCTCATTAAGGGTAAGCATGGAGAACATAACACTATATATAATCATTTGAAAATAAAAACATGAACATGACATATATATTTGCAGTACATAAGGCATAGATCATAAAGGAACATAAATCATGATAAAATGGCCTCATAATAAAACATGTAATTGTGGAATACCATTAACCACATGATATTATTTCCATAGTAGCCAATGCATTACTGCCAATACCATCATAGAGGACAAATTCCATTACCAAACTAGGTTTACTTGTCGTTCTAGCCCTGTATTACTGAACCGAATTTACTTATCATTCCAGCCATTTATATATCATGAGATATAAATCATTACCCAATTCATTGGAGGGCGGTATAGGTCCCACCCATCTCAAAATAAAGTCATTATTTCATGTTCCACATAAAATGAAAATCATTAATCATAAAACAAATAATAATATGGGTTTCATAATCATCATCACATCATAACATAATCTATATAAAACAAATTTATATCATTTCATCAAAAATAAAAATAAAACCATATAAATAATAGAGACATTATACTTGAAAAATAAATATACTAACTAATTTCATGTTAGATAGAAAATAATTTTGATAAAACACTTGAAATGAATTCATGAGGAAATCATCCTTTCTTCTTAAAAATAATTTTATTTTCAAAAAATGCCATGCAATTTTAAAAGAAACGGATTTTTGATGAAAATAATCAAGGTATATTGTAGAGTATGCTTCATGAAAATAATGCATTATGAAACTGTATAACTCTATTCATACCGTATAAGTTGAAAAAACATTCTTCTCATACTTTTGACGGAAAATTCAATATTAAACTAGTATGGTAAACAAAAGAAATATTACTTCCATACCATGTTGTAAAAGTTAAAAAAAAGTTTAAAAATGACTTTAAACAAACATGGGAGAATTGTGAACATTTTGTGAAAACATTTTTAGAAATCATGGGCATGTGTGATAAACATAACCCCAGTAAATACTTATGAATAAAAAATATCAGATAAAAACAGGATTGGAATAATTATCCCATTAAATATGTCCAATTTCATCTATATGTGTCCATGAGTTATGTATAGTGGGTTTAAACATATTATTAACTGGTAACAGAACCCCAATAATATCAATTATATCATATATGATTCACTTACAACTTTATATTACTCGTTCAATTGTCAATTCCAAATTGAAGCAACATTTTAGGTAAAATCATTTCATTTATTTTCTGTGTTTTTACTTGTAATTATTCATATGATGATTACTTACTTCCATAATTTAATACATTAATTATATATATTCAGAATATTCTAGATCGATAAATGGATTGAAATATACCATTCATGGAGATGGTAGGTCGTACGTACGCATGAATGTTGTTTTCCTATCCATATTGACTTGAATTATAGTATGTATATGACATATATATATACATAAATCTAGTAAAATTATCATGTAATATATTTAATTATTATTTAATATATATTCCTTATAATAATTATTAAATTCTTAACAGGAACAATTAATCTCATCGCATCGTGGAGACGGTAATCCATACGTACGCATGAGCGATGATATCATTTTCATAATTATTTAATTGTATTGGAGTGGATGATAAAATATCTCAGAATTAGTATCATGTTATAATAATAATATATATTTATTAATTACACCATTATACCCATCCATGTAAGGTGTTGGTGGAAAACAGATCACACCACGATGTGGAGACGGTATTCCGTACGTATGCACACGCGATGATTTCATTTTTCGTAGGATGGATAGAAGCTGAAATATGGTTGTTTCATATTTATAATAAAATATAAGAATATGAGTGATTCATATTTTATTACTTTATAATGAAACAAATAAAAAAAGGAAGTTGAAGAAGAAATAAATTTTAAAGGATTGGTAAAGGATATTACCTCTTCTTCGACACGCCACTTCTAAACATCCTTTTAGGACAGTAAAGATGATCATTGAAGAAGAATAGGACCCCGAATATGTATCTAAGTAAGTGGAGAAAATAAATGGGTATAGTTTGGTGGATCTTTAATTCACAATATTTTGTGAAGAGTAGAGGGAGGAGGTGTCCTTTTATAAGAGAGGATAGGGACACTTTTGAAAACCTCTAAAATTTTAATTTATAATAAACCCAAACCCCACATAAATACATCCCAAATGACTCAAAATAGAATATTAGATGAGATAGGGTTGTAATATCATCAGAAAATAAAATTTAGACATGTTGGTAATTTATTTTAAACCTTATCAGCTTGATTAATCATTATTTAATCTATAGAATTTTAATTGTGGTAATAATATTCTAAATTTTAGATTTTTATAAATAATTACTAATGTGTGGAGAATTATACATTATTGTATACTTTATGAAATTGTTGACCATTTAGTTTTAAATTTTTAATTTTTAAATATTTTTATTATTTTAAGCAATTTAATAATATAAAATATAAACAGTGTCTGTTTTCACACTATTCATATATTAGAATTTAAATAAAATCCACACAGAGGATATATTCAATACAAAATATTTAATAGATTTCTTAAAATTCATAGTCATATAGAAAATTTTTGGAGCAAATTAATCAGTTCATATATTTTTATTTTAAAATATTTATAAACATTTATTTTATATTTGTTTTCATAAAATAATTACTACAACATTTTTGTATGATTTGTTAATATACTAATTTTTTCATAAAAATTAAAAATAAAATACAATGATGAATATAAATATAATGGCCTTTATAATATTACTTTTAGTCAAATATATCTACTAAAACATACATCTTTTAAAATGATATATCTATTAAATTATGAAGGTGACACCTCTGACATTATTTATAATAAAATAATATAAATGTAAAATTCGCTTTTATAAGGCTCAAAATGGTCAAACATTAGACCATTGGATGATTATTGTATATATATATATGAACAATAAGTTTTGGTCTTGTTTTTGGGCTTTTTATGTGTATTATTATTTGGATAAAAACTATATTATTGATTTTTCACCAAATAAATAATTCATGCGTCATTAATGTAGAAGATATTAATGTAATTAAGTAACTCAAAAAAATTCCAAATAAATTACCCAAATAAATAAAAACATTTTATCTTTCAAATGAGTAATTATAATTTAATTTATATACTGTATATCCTTATATTAAAAATACTTTAATTATTAATGTTTCAGTGAGACATGTTTCACATTCTTTAAATAAAATAAATTAATGGTCTTAATCACATTCAAGTTGGTACCAATATATTCCATTTCTACAAAAGTATGTTTTAGAGAGAAATATAATCATCAAATCACATTATGAAAAGTGTTAGGATAATTTTATAATATTATATTTACCCTTAATTACCTGATTTACCTTTAACTGTGGTAAATAAAATTTAACATTGTTACTATTCATAATGACTAAAAATAAAAAGTAGCATATTAACATAATTTGTACCTAATAATTCAAATTATGGAATAATTAATTCCTAATTCAAAACAAAGAAGTTTCTGTATTTAATTTAATTTTATTCCTTTTATTGATAATATGGGTTTTAAAAGAAAAAACATTTCAAAATATTGAACTGTTTCACCTATTAATTCAATGGAAAATTAATGATAATTACATACATTATATTTAATGGTAAAAATATATTCTATTTATACTTTAAAACCATTCAATATTATAATTTAACCATACAAATTATCTTGATGAATTTTTTTTTAATTAAAATTTACCATATTTTTACTATTCATCAAAATATGGAAGTTAAAAGAAAAATATTAAAAAATTATTAGAAGTAAATATTTATATACTTAATACAATGAATAAGTTTATTTTGTCAATTTGAACTCATAAAATGTCAAAAAAATAGATTTAATGTGGGTGCGCCATCAAATGGTGGGAAAATTATTAAGAAGAATTATAATGTTATAAAATTCAAAATTTGGTTAATATTATTCATAAAGGCAAGCTCATAACATTATTTTAACAGTATATCTTTGTTTAGTGGAACTCGGTATTGCGTACAACACATGCTATCGGGGAAGGTGACTATTGTGTGCAACACATGCCAAGAATAGTGTTGCGTATACTACAAGGTAATACGGTGTTGCATATAGGTTAATCTAATCAGGATGTAGCATAAAACACATGATATTAAAGAAATTAAAAAGAATATTTTTCATAAAATCATGGGGTATTACATTCTACCCCTCATAAAATGAATTTCTCCCTCGAAATTTGTCGGGGTTTTAAATCATTCAGAACATGAAACCTCCTTTCATAGAAACCCACATCATATAAAGGAATACTAAAAATTAATTTTACGATTTAATGTAACAAAAATCACGGTTACCCAAATAAACTCATCACTGAGCTTCCACATAAGAGAAAATAGGTGAAAATGTGGATATGGAAGAGAAATCTTACCATCATGTTCTGATGGAGAGTTGTAGAGAACATGGCTATAAAAAATCCAACATTCACAATTCCATAAATTTATGATGATCTAAGGTACCATATGATTCATCATATATGATGGTATTAGGACATCATTTTTGGATTTAAATATCCTTTACATAAATTTGAAAATGTTGAATTAGAAGAAATTATTACTTGATTTTGGTACAATCATGTCGTTGGTCATTCCATGAACAATTTCCACTTCACATCTTAAAGAAATGAAGTTTAATTTTTCATTTGTGATGTTTTAGCAAATCATGTGATAGAATTTTGGGTCATTCCATCTATCACAAAAAAAAGTTTAGTAATGTTATTAAATATACATAAGTCCATATATGGTGATATTAATCGTATATGGATCCAAAAATGGATTTATACTTCATAGATAAAACCACTTAAAAAAATAAAACTAATTTTTACAAACCATGGATATTATGTAGGCCATTGGTTGGATATAAAGGCCTCTCACACTTCTATTGTGGGTTTGATTCCCGCAACCTTGTTCGACTCGACGGGTTGTCACCCGTCCTACGAGTTTTCAATTTTCTAAAACTATACTATTATAACAATTCTGAAATAATATCAAAATTTTAAAGCCATAAAAAATACCATCAAATGTCTAACATAATCCATTCCAATCTTTAGGCTTATCCAAAATACTTATGTCCAATCTCATTGTATAAATAAAATGAATACTAGAGAGGTCATCTACCAGGCATGTGAATACCATCCTTGATCCCCCATATATAATAAGATATATCTTGTTGGTGACATTCCAAAAATGTTAATACCTTAATCATGTATTCTATTGAAGCATGAATTACCATAGAACCATAGTGAATACATGAATTCTGTCAATAGTTAATTATTTCCACATAACAAAATCCCAAAATTTCTATATACGCAAACCATGATGTCACTTTGTCCTTATAGTAGTCATGATCTCATTAATACTATCTAACATATTATTTTCTCCTTATCCCTTCATTATACACATATCATCTTCTTTCCAAATATATTTCAATCACTTTTCATGGTTACTTATACCATATAATTATATAATACCACAATATACCAATACCTAGATATTCCAATATTCCACGATAATATAAATGAGATTCCACGCCAATATTTTGGAATCCTGTTACATAAACACTTAATGATTCCACCACTTCGTTGTCATATTCAAAATCACAAATAGTGATCACATGTGACATCGCTTTTTCCTTTTCCTTAATAGTTTGTTGATGTCGATCATGATTAACCCTTAGATTAGGGCATTGGTTAGCATAATTTCCCATTTCCCTGCACTTATAGAATTGAAGTGTTGTTGGTACATTTTTTATATTCTTTTCTCTATTCAAATCATTAGATACATTTTTCCCATTACATCGGCACTCAACTGCTCGATGACCTTGTTTTCCACACTTAAAACTTTTCTAGTCCCTTTAAAACAATCTCCACCATGCTTCTTTACACATGACTGCGTTGTCGAACGTGTCAAATTAGTTGTTTAATTTTGACTAGAATTTCTGCAGTATAGCAGCAACACTAGGTCGTCTCTCGACGGAGCCTTAGATCATTAATTCTAAAATGTGGTCCTGATTATGAAATTAAAAAGGGAAATGGGGTTTTATAATACTTGGGTTTGATGATTAAAGATGACAATAGAAAATAGAAGCTATAAAACAAAGTAGAGATTAACAAAATTAATTAAGTGTGATCAACCCGGGGTACTCGTATGATGTTTATCCTTCATCGCTTCATGATATAAGGTTATGATATTTTAATTCCTGGTTTGTAACACCTATAAATATAATGTTACTGAGTTTATACTAGGATACCTCCTAGGGTTCAGTCAAAAACACACAATGATTCACCGGACACCACCGATGATTTAATGAATTGTGTTTGACTTCATAACCAAAACCCACCAAGGCAACACATGAAAAACTCGATGCACTGTCCAGATTTGTGTGTTATTTCTTTGTGATACTATGACATAAATTTACATGGCCTTGACAGTACTTGTGTGAGTTCAATTTACCAATATAAACCACACAAACACTGCAATTGAAAGGGGGAAAGAAATTGGTGAACGGTGTGTGAAACATCCCATGAATGGGTACCCCCAAACATGATCATATGAGTTTAGTATGACATAACAGTACATAACTCAATAAAATAAGAATAGAGGATGATGAAAAACAAAACAAAAATCTGGAATTTAAAAGATCATTCAAATATTACAAACATGAAGCTCGGGATGTACATCACATTCCTCCCCGGGTGATCACAAGGGGTTTAGAAACCCATGGGAGAGGACGAAGAGAAAGATGTTGGGGTAGAACTTCCCATAGCCTCCAGAACCTCTATGGATGTTGAGAAGAATCCTTGGGGACTCCAAAATGGCAGCACATTGCCTCTTGGAAGAACCTTAAAATGAGGAGCCCAAGGTGCCCTTTTATAGGAAACGTGGGAGGTGGTTTTGGGCACACAGATTTCATCAATCCACTTTCACGACGTGTTTCGGCCTTCAGACAGTATTGTTTCACTTTGGAGAAAATATAAACGTTTTCGCCCTACCACTTGAATGTCTCCACCGAATGTTTGGCACCGTTTGGACAACTATAGCTCATGTTATTAATATAATACAGAACACCTCATTTGACTTTGTCCAAATTCGGTGGCTTGGATAGATAAGTTCGGTTGGGCCCCTTAATGGCCGAATATATCTTGGTTTATTAAACTAAAGTTGTAGCCCAATGCGTTTTGGATACGCCCACAAAATATCAGCCCATTTGGATGAACAGTTTAGTATCAGTATGAATGTTAGTCCACAGAACTTCTTGAATCCTGTGCAGTTTGACCCATTTTTCAAGGACTTCATCATGGGACCTCCAAATCACCTCCACCTACATTGTAATTTTCAAAACAAGTATCATTTCCCTATTTAATAGTGATAAACACAAAATTATTGAATCAAACATGAATCAGAATTTGATAATAATTTTATAATTTTTAATACAAAATATGTTTAGCACAGCGGTGTAAGGGTGAAAATGAAACAGTGAATCGTGGTACGATCACACCCCCAAACCTAAACATTTTTACTCCTGGGAAAAGTAATATATCCAAATACATTGATACATATATATATATATACATTTCCATCATCTTGAAGCTTTATCAGTTGAGGAAATTTTATTTAGAATAATGTGATCAATGCACGGACCACACCAAGGAGTTCTTCCTAGTGAAAATAAAAAAAGATGTCTCATAAATCATATCATAGTGAAATTAAAAAAGATTCAGGATACCCAATTGAGAAAGGAATTCATAAGTAAACCATGACACTAACTCTCCATGTGTGTGTGTGAAAACAATTCCATGCTATTTTTTTCCACTTGCTATCCAATAAATATATGTTATTTTAACATTTTTCAGCTTAAATGATTTTGTCAACGAACCTGCCCTACAACCTTTGCAATAATATTTCAAGCCCCACTCATTTAAGCATTCCCAGAAGTCAAAACATAAGCTCCCGACCTAGATATCCTCATATGTTGCACATTTCATCACTCCCCTCATTTATTATTTTTTTGAAGTTGCAATTGGAACAAATCTCACACTCATCTCTCAACCCTTGTTTGATCTACTCACGAAACTAATTGTAATAGTTATAACAAGATCAAAGGTTGAGGAGGAGAGGTTTTTGACCTGCCCAAGACACAAAAATTTTTTTTGAGGGCGTACAAAAGTCGGACATTAGGTACACACACATAGGTCAATCTGGTACAGTAATGAAACAGATCTGATAAGGAACGAACGTATGGAAATATCATTTAAAGCTGAAAAATATTAACCCAACATATATTTAACTTATATTTCGTAGGAAATAATCACACTTTGTGGTTTGGTGCAAATTGTTTTTTGGAGATATTAGTGACATAGTTTTCCCAAAAACTACTCACACAATTCGGCATCAATTATCTCAAAGGTTTCACATAGATATGACCATTTATATCATTTACAGAAAACCAATTCAATAAAAATCACTCCCTGATGTTAAATTCATATAAATATTCTTTTTAGCCATCGTTATGGTATTTTTACTTTCTCGACTCTATGGTCGCCACATCATGGAATTTCGAAATTGTTGGGGAAAAATGAAAATACCATAAAGAAGGCAAAAAAGAGAAGCAAAAAAATGGAGAAAACGATGAAAATTATTAATTAACCCAGGTAGGTATCCACCCCCCCCCCCACACCTAGAATGTGTAGTGTCCTCACTGAAATAATTGAAAATATGAGAAGGAAGGATAAAACCTGGTGTGTTTTATTGGTATGATGCATCGAGAAGGTGGATTTTGTCCACCAGATTCTTTGGAAAATCCTCATAGAAGTGTTTAAGTCGCTTCCCATTGACGGTAAGACTTTGTCCACTCTGCTCATGCAAAACCTTTATTACACCAAAAGGGTAAACATTAGTAACAGTATAAGGATCGAGCCATCGGGAACAAAGCTTACATGGGTGGAGATTAAGCCTAGAATTGTACATGGGGACCTTCTCACCAATATGGAACTTCCGCTGGTGAATCATGCTATCATGAATAGCCTTTGTCTTCTATTTATAGATTCGGGAGTTGTCATATGAATCACGTCGAATTTATTCCAACTCTTGAATCTGAAACTTTCTTTCCTCACCTGCATCTGAAAGGTTCATATTACATTGTTTAACAGCCCAATATGCACGGTGTTCTACCTCCACTGGGAGGTGACAAGATTTTCCAAATACAGTCCTATATGGTGACATTACGATCGGTGTTTTAAAAGCAGTACGGTACGCCCAAAGTGCATCATCCAAGCACAAAATCCAATCTTTCCTATTGGGTTGTACCGTTTTCTCCAAGATTCTCTTAACTTCCCGATTTGAAATTCATGCTTGTCCGTTAGTTTGGGGATGATATGAAGTGGAGACATTATGAACAACCCCATACTTACGAAGCATGTTTTTCATGTTATGATTGCAAAAATGTGATCCCGAATCACTAATGATGAATCTTGGTAGACCAAACCTACTGAAAATATGGGACCTCACAAAATCAACAACCACTCGAGAGTCATCGGTCCTGGTGGCCATTGCTTCCGCCCATTTAGATACATAGTCAATAGCCAATAAGATGTATAGAAAGCCAAATGAATTTGGAAAAGGCCCCATTAAGTCAATTCCCTATGCATCGAAGATCTCACAAAATAACATGGGCTGTTGGGGCATTTCATTCCTCTTGGAGATATTCCCTTTGAATTGACATCGAGTACATGATTTACAAAACCTATGGGCATCTCTATACAATGTTGGCCAATATAATCCTGAGTCAAGGACCTTTAGAGCTGTTCGTTGAGAGCCGAAGTGGCCCCCACATGCCAAGGTGTCGCAGAAGGTCAAAACAGAGGTGAAATCATGGTCAGGGACACACCGACGAACTACTTGGTCACTACAAATTCTCCACAAGAATGGGTCATCCCAAATGTACCAACGAGAATCATGCTTAAGTCTCTGGGATTGTGAAGTGCTAAAATCAGGGGGGACCCTAGATGTTGCTAGAAAATTCACAATGTCCGCATACCAGGGGGTAAGGTCCACAACATCACAAAGGTTCTCATGAGGGATGAATTCTCCAATGGGTAGGGGTGGGTCAACATGATGGTCCAATGGTGGGGAAATCCTACTAATGTGGCCAGCTACAACATTCTCCACCCCTCTATTATCTCTAATCTCAAGGTCAAACTCATGGAGGAGGAGCATCCACCGAATGAGGCGAGGCTTGGCTTCAGGTTTCTTTAGGAGGAAATGAAGGGCAGTATGGTCAGAAAACACAATCACTTTTGACCCAAGAAGATATGAACAGAATTTTTCCAAGGCAAACACAATAGAAAGGATTTCTTTTTCTGTGGTTGTGATGTTTACCTAGGAAGGGTCAAGGGTACGCGAGGCATACACAATGACATGAGGAGCCTTTTCAACCCTTTGTGATAAAACTGCCCCAACTGCAAAGTTAGAGGCATCACACATAAGCTAAAAGGGGAGATCCCACCTAGGTGGTTGGATTATGGGAGGTGATGTGAGACTCGTTTTTCGTGAATTGAATTCATATTCACAATTTTTATCAAACACAAACTCAGAATCCTTTTGTAATAACCGAGATAAGCGAAGTTCGATCTTACAAAAGACTTTAATGAATCGTCGGTAAAAACCAGCATGACCCAAGAAAGACCGCACGTCACAAACACATTTTGGATATGGATGGGATTAAATTAATTCAATTTTAGATTTATCAACCTGAATACCCTTATTTTAAATGATATTCCCAAGAACTATCCCCCGCTCAACCATAAAATGGCATTTTTCATAATTTAAAACAAGTTCTTTTTCAATGCAGTGGCGGAGGACAGAACCAAGGTTTTCCAAACAATCATCAAAAGATGAACCGTAAACCGTGAAATCATAGATAATGAATTCCATACAACTCTCAAGGTTCTCAGAAAAAATACTCAACATAAATCGCTGAAAAGTACCAGGAGCATTACATAGACCGAATGGAATCCTTCTGTATGCAAATGTGCCAAATGGAAAAGTAAATGTTGTCTTTTCTTGATCCTCAGGGGCTATATGGATTTGGAAATAACCCGAATAGCCATCAAGGAAACAATAGTGGGACTTACCACCCAATCATTCTAACATTTGGTCAATTAAAGGTAAAGGAAAGTGGTCCTTCCACGTGGCTTGATTCAGTCGACGGAAGTCAATACAGACTCGCCAACTGCTTTGCACACGTGTTGGAACCAATTCATTCCTTTCATTTGACACAACTGTCATTCCTGTTTTTTAGGCACAATTTTCACTGGGATAACCCATTTACTGTCAGATATAGGATAAATGATCCCTGCAGCAAGTAATTTACTGACTTCAATTTTTACCACTTCAAGTAGAGTGGGATTCAACCGGCGTTGAGATTGTCTTACGGGTTTAGCCTCATCATCCAAAAGTATATGGTACATACAAATAGATGGGCTAATCCCGGGAATATCAGCCAATGTCCATCCTATTGCCTTTTTACACTCTCTCAAAAGTTTTAGCAGTTTCAATTCCTATTGTGGAGAGAGGTTATTGGAAATAATGACGGGCAATTGGTCAATACCCTCAAGATATGCATATTTTAAATTAGAAGGAAGTTGTTTAAGTTCAAACACCTGTTGTTTCTCGATTGAGGGAGGGATTTAGGGGGAGTGAGGTCCCTGAAATTATCTATCTTCTCATGTTTATTCTCAAAGGAAAGAGAATCTATTGAAATGAGATTTACAGAATCATCGATAGTCATGGGTACCTCAGAATAAACAAACTAATCAATTAAAGAACAAAATTTACTTTTTTCTGAACCCACACAACATTCAAAAGAAGAACAAAAACTCAAATCATCCAAGGGTGAAGAAAACAAAAAAAGAATCAGAGTTTGGGTTGAGGAGAGAATTGTGTGTGTGTGCATCGTTTGAGAGCACTTCCATCGAATAGACAGGAAGAGTGGAGTGCTCTTCAACGGGGTGTTTCATAGCCTCAAGGATGTTAAAACGCACCTTTTCTCCTCCGAATTCCATGGAAAGCATACCATTGTGAACGTTGATGATCGTCTTTGCTGTTTTTAGGAATGGCCTCCCAAGTATGAGAGGGGCATGTCCTTGGGTTCGGGTATCTTCCATCTCAAGAATGTAGAAATCAACGGGGAAGATGAGATTCTTCACTCTAACCAGGACATCCTCATTCACTCCTTTTGGATGTGTTGTACTCTGGTTGGAAAGTTTCACAACGATTCATGTTGGTTGAAGCTCTCCAACCTGTAAAGAAGTGTACACGGAGTGAGGCATTACATTAATGGAAGCACCTAAATCTGGCATAGCATCAGAAACGAAGGTCTCCCCTATGGTACAAGGTATGGTGAATGTGCTGGGATCCTTGCATTTGGTTGGCATTGCTGGTTGAATCAAGGCTGAGACATTCCTTCCCAGGATGACTCTCTCATTCCCCTTCAGCCTTCGTCGATGGGTGCAAAGCTATTTAAGAAATTTGGCATAACGGGGAATTTTCTTGACTGCATCCAACAATGGAATATTAAGTTGAACATTTTTAAATGTATCCATTATTTCATTGTCAGTCTCATTATCAAAGTTTTTCTTAGATTTAGAGATTCTTTGAGGGAAAGGAAGAGGAATGGATTGTTAATTTGAATCATCAATGACTATTCGATTACCATTTTTGTCTTGTTTTTCTTTACATGATGAAATGCACTGTGTAGCATTTGTTGTCAATGAGGTATGTTGTTGTCAAGGAATGAATGGATGGATGTCAAAGAGTTTCAATATGTGAATGACAAAGGATATGATGGTGATGGTGATGAAGGAGAATGGCCATGGTACTTAGAGGCATCTCACTTAGGAGATTCACTAAGTGACATAGGATGTTGTGGTTGAAACATTCTCTATGGATATCAGACGATTGTATAACTGTTCTTAATGTTTCAATACTTGTATCAAGATGATACTAAGTTACACCACTCGAAGAATGGATGATGATGGAGCATCATCATTACATCAGACGATTGTTGAGCTGATCTTTAAGTTTAAAGAACTTGTATCAAGATGATACAAAGTCACAACATGATTAGAATACCATGCATTGTAGTGACAATGCATGAGGAGTTAGAAGATAATCCATTCACATGTTCTATGTGGATGAAGTGAGTTGAAGAAGTCCATGCACTATCACTTAGTGCATGTGAATTGAAGAAGTTCCAATTGATCTCTGATTAGATCAATGAAAAACATTGAAGGTTATAAATGATTCAGGAGTTCGATTGATGAAGTGATCCTTGAGAATTCCATATCCTAAGTGAAGAGCATGAAGAAGTACAGAGGAATTCTCAAATGAACAAAGTGAGGAAGAAGGCTTGAAGGGCTTTGAATTTGGCTTATACTCATAGGAGAACATTGTATTTGACAAAGTCCTTATTCATGCCTTTGCAAAAAATATGGCCAGCCATGGCACCTTGAGGGTTCAAACCCCAAGGCATGGGCGCTAGGGCACCACGCCCATGGGGGAACCCCGTGGGGCAAGCCAGGGCGGCAGGGCGCACCCAAGACACCGCATGAGTGCCTCGGGCACGCCCGAAGGAGCGCGGCAGGGGCGTAGGAGAGTGCCCCCAAGAGTGTCAGTGTGCATAGAGGGCGCATAGCGCACGCCTAAGTGGCAGGGGTGGGCGAAAGAGCGCACTCGCAAGAAGAACTCGGTGCGGGGAGGCACCGAGAGGGTTGGAAGTTCAATCGAGGGGTTGCGTCAGGAGCTGGGTGATAAACTACGAAAAAACAGGGAGCCGTTTCGATGTGGTACGCGGAAAAATCTCCAGGAGCGGATCCTGGCCGCACAATTGATCGCGCGCCAGATCTCGGCCGCACATCTCATCGCGCTGCTCCCATTCAGATCCAGGCCGTTGAAGACTATTTGATCGCCTGATCCGACGGCTCCGAGGTGTCTCCTTCCTCGAGCTCAGCCGAGGCTTCCCCGCGTGCCGCCGTCGAACCAGAGGCCACCCGCACGCCGGATTTCGAGTTCCCGGCCACCTCTGAAGGAGATAAAGTGTCCATTGGGTTCTTCTCGACGTAACTAACACATGCATGCATTAAAGGTTGCATGCATGCAAAGAAATAAAGATTTCGAACAAGGCCGAGGCCTAACGAAGTTGCCGAGGCCATGTGGTGTTCGTGTTTTGCATGGGATGGCCAAAACAGAGGTTGTGCATGCTATCTAAATTGCATGAATGAGGAGGAATGAAAGAGGAAGATAAAGCCGCGTGAAACAGCGAGGGAAAACAAGATTTGGAAAAAATCATGAAGATCCAAAATCCTCGGTGATTCGAGATTTATCATGTGGATGGACAGAGGCATCCCTCTGCCTATATAAGGAGAGCTCGAGGCTCTCATTGAGTTTGCTGATCTATTGAAAACTCGAAGTCCCGTGAGTGCCGTATGTGCCTCGTGATGTTTTGAAGCCACCGCGCAAATACCACTTCCGTGGATGAGTCCCTTGCGTGCTACCTCTTTGCGCGACAAGAAGGAGGAGGAGGAGGAGATCCTTGCACGCCTATCCCTTTCACGGCAGAAAGACCCAAGGCGCAAGCATCTTGCGCGCCCTCGTGGTTTGTTGAGGATTGCGCGGCCGAGGTGCTTTGCACCTTTGAGGAGCTTGCGCAACAGAACCTTTGCGCGGCCAGCTACACCCGAGGTGAACTCACACCTTGCGCGCCTTGAAGAAGATGTGAAGTCCCGAGGCCGTGTGTGCTTAACAAAAGAAGAAAAGGGTCGTGGCAGTGTGTGTGCAAATGGATTAAGAGGACCCTACGGTTTTGTGTGTGCAAGGAGAACCCGAGGCCATACCTTGTGGTTGTGCCTAATTGAATAACACACTTTGTGTGTGCATTTGAAGAAGAGGCCGTAGCCTTTGGGGTGTGCAAGAAGGAGAGGCCAAGAACTACACCAAGTTGTGTGTTTGGCAAGTGAAGAGGAAGGCCGAGGCCTTAGTTCCTTTTGTGAAGTGAAAGAACACACCCTAGTGGTGTATGTGCAAAACAAGAAGGCTGAGGCTTACACCTAAATTAACTAAAACAAAATGGGTTGTGGGTGTTAAACACAAGAGAGGAGGCCAAGCTCAAGTGTGTGCAATGTGAAACAAGTGTGTGCAAAAGGACAACAATGCCGAAACTTAGTGTGTGTGCAAACTAAAGTGTACACACTAAGAATAAAGAGAAGATGACACTCACACTATTATAGAACACACAATCTAAGTGTGTAGACAAATTGAATAAAGAGTGTGAAGTTTGAGAAGTTGGTGTGTGCTTAAAGTGTTACACCCTTTGTGGGTCTACTGCACCAAGAAGAGGAAAGGGGAAGTGCATGCAGCCATGCATGCACATGCGCACGTAATCAAAGTTCAAATCAGTGAGTGTGCGTTTGAGTTGACCAAGACCAGAGGATCTTGATGAAATTGATAAGGTCATGCAGTCAGTGCATGAGGAAGAAGAGTTGCCATGCACTCAGTGCATGAAGTTGATGTGAAGTCAGACTGAAGACAGACTGAAGTTAGAGATATCAGTTGTCTGAGTTTTCAGTGATTGAGAAGACCCTGATCAACAGAAGTGATCAGAAGCTAAGAGCAAGACCAATAGACCTTTTCAGAGGCTGTTGAAGTTTCTTGAGGAGAGAGGCCAGGTCATCCTTAGAAGAAGGAGATAAATCATGAGCAAGACGAGAAGACCTGTTCATCACAAGTGAGCATAGGTACAGAGCAAGGCCATCAGCCTTTATCCCAGGCTGCTGAGGATACTTGAAGAACTTACAGTGAAGAAGAGCTACTCGTGTGACTCGAGGAGCCAGGAGAAGCCCCCTGTGAGACTCAGGGTGGAAGAAGTCTTCAGTGGGATTCTGGAGCAGGCCAGTGGGACTCTGGTAACACTGTGAGACGCAGTATAAAGACCCTCCTGTGGGACTCAGGAGAGATACAGTGGGACTTTGTATCGACCATTATAATACTAACAGGTTATAATGGGAGAAACCATGTTGGGGCATATAACCAACATGGCAAGGACGTAGGCCTTTGGTGCCGAACCTTGTAAATCCTTGTGTCCAGTGCCTTTACATTTACTGCATCATTCGTGGAAAGGTGAGAGATACAAGAAGAGTGGATCGAGGCTTTAACCATCCATAGAGGTTTAATTGATTAAGAATCAATTAGTAAAAAGTTTTAAAGGATCACTGATTCACCCCCTCCCCCTCTTAGTGATTCACACTGATCTGGGCACTTCAATTGGTATCAGAGGGAGGTTACCTCTAAAAGATCCAAGGGAATCTTTATGAAGTGCAGATTTGAGGAAGTGAGTGAATACCCCCAAATGGAGATATCTGCCAAGACTCAAAAAAATAGAAAGAAGAAACAGGCCAAGAAGATGAAGAAAGCCTGTCCTATCTGTGATGAAGTTGGAACAATGAAAGATCTTCAAAGTGCAATCGAATATCTTCAGAAGACAGTCCCCAAGGAAGTGGCAATGTGTATAGCTACAGGCATCCTTGATCTTCAAGAAGAAAAATCACAGTTAGAAGAGGAAGCCAATGCAATGGAAGATCAATTGGCAAAAAGGGTTGGCATAACCAACACTCTCAGAAAGCTGGTGAAGGCTAAAGATGAAATCGTTTCTCTTTGAAATGAATGATATGAAGACACTATTGAAGAATTGCAAAGAAGCCTTGCTGAGAAAGAATTCTTTATGATAATGGTCAAAGAAGTTTTCCATGCACTGGAAAAATTGCACAGAGTGTCAATGAATGTCAGAGATGCTCAACTCGAAGACAAAGTCAAAATGGTGAAGGAGCTTGAAAATTCATTGCTAGAATTGAAGAAGGTGCATGAAGACCAGATAAAGCAGCTCGAAGAGAAATGGGAAGGAAGGCTAAGAACTTTTGAGGATGAGAAGAACTCCCTTAACATGGAATGCATAGAACTAGAGGTGATATTGAAAAATCTGCAATCACCCAAAGATGAATCCTCCCAGTCAGCTGAAAGTAGAAATGTTGCTACTCAAGTATGCTTTGAGAAGGATGATTATAAAAGAAAGACATCCTCTAATTAAAGGGCATCATCTTCTAAAAAGAAGGTACCATCCATACCATCTTGTACTCATGCTTCTAAAAGTGTTTCCACAAAAAGTGCAGGATGGAAAAATAATTCCAAACAAGTATGGATGAAGAAAATGAAGAAGCAGAGCTCTCCTGAAACAACACAACAGCTCCAAAAAAGTACCCTAAAATCAGAAGGACTGAAGAAGTCATGATTTGTGGGTCAATGTTGGTGTTGTAATAAGTATGGGCACTGTGCAAAGGATTGTTGGTACAATCCACTAAACGTCAAAGCACAAAGGAAGCCCATGCCAAGGGGTTGCAATCTAGAAGGAAATAAGCAACATCTACAGGTCCAGAGACATCTGTTTACTGCTAACAGATTTGGATTTCTTGACAACATCTGGGATGGTTGCAAAAGTGGTCAAAAGAATGATACATGTCAATCTCCAACTGTATCCAAAGCTGGAAAGAAGAAAAGATCACAGAACCTGGCTCAGAAAGAATCCTTGGGAAGCAAGCATAAGAAATTGGAAGATGCTCCCAAGAAGATTATGAAAAAGGAAGAGAAGTCTTTGTAATTCAAATCCAAGAAGGGTGATTCATCAAGAAGAGCCACCAAGAAGACATGCTTCTACTGTGGAAAGAAAGTTCATACCATGGATCTTTGCAAACAAGCCATGGAAATCAATAGAAGCCAAATAAACTCAAACAGACAATCAATCCAAAAGAAGCAGAAGGGATTGATTGAAAACAAGTTTCCTAAGAGAGGTAGCTTGACCGCATCAAAGGAACCATGTGAAACTTCTAGAACTGAGGCCATACTTCCAAATGACTTGTTGGTCATATGGCCAAATCAGTTGCAACATGCCAGAGAACTGCAAAGAGCTGAAGATGATTTTCTAGCAATTGCTAAGGCAAAAGGGAAGAAGAAGATTTCACTTGAAGATGTGTTGAGATCCACACCAGCACAGACATCAATGAAGATCAAACGTGCAAGTGTGAAGAATGGTGAAAATGGGACATATCGGTTGAGAGAATCTTCTCAACCTTGTTGTTCACATTGATGAACCAAGGAGGTTCCATCTTATTCCCTAATCACTTGTATTTACATGTGCTAACATTACAGGGACTTGAAGATGATGATCATTCTCAACTGGAGGATGGTTTGGACAGAATAGAGTGCACCCCTTGAGGGGGAGCTAATCTGGAGAAGATGATAATCTAAGATTTAATATCATCTTGAGAAAAGCTGAAGGTATTCCAATCATACTTTCATCCCTTTTTTCTTAATTGTATTCATCATGACAATTAAGGGGGAGTATTGATTGAAGACAAATGGTTGAAAGGGGGAGCTTTATCATTACACATGAACTTTCTAATGAGTTTTGTGAAGTTGTGCAGGATTTAGCAAATTCATTGTTATATCTGAAAAATTTCAAACCCCTAAAGCATGATCTCACATGTACAGTGAATGATGGATAGCATTGAGTTCCTTGGTTACATCACTCTTGTTTTCTACACCGGGTTAGCCCAAGTAGACTTAGAGATGATTTACTAAAGGTTCTTTTCTAAAGAAGAACATGTGACATCATCCCTCTCTTAGTGATTTTTAAGAAGATGTTATTCAAAGGGAGGAAGAAATATTTTGAACAGAACCGCACCACACCTTTGCATTTGATTGCCAATAAGGGGGAGAAAATATTGGCACACATATTGACCCATTCATATGTGCTGAAGAAGTGTATTGACAAAAAATACAAAGGGGGAGATTGAAATGCACTGTGTTGCATTTGTTGTCAATGAGGTATGTTGTTGTCAAGGAATGAATGGATGGATGTCAAAGAGTTTCAATATGTGAATGACAAAGGATGTGATGGTGATGGTGATGAAGGAGAATGGCCATGGTACTTAGAGGCATGTCACATAAAAGATTCACTAAGTGACATAGGATGTTGTGGTTGAAACATTCTTTATGGATATCAGACGATTGTAGAATTGTTCTTAATGTTTCAATACTTGTATCAAGATGATACTAAGTTACACCACTTGAAGAATGGATGATGATGGAGCATCATCATTACATCAGACGATTGTTGAGCTTATCATTAAGTTTAAAGAACTTGTATCAAGATGATACAAAGTCACAACATGATTAGAAGACCATGCATTGTAGTGACAATGCATGAGGAGTTAGATGATAATCCATTCACATGTTCTAGGTGGATGAAGTGAGCTGAAGAAGTCCATGCACTATCACTTAGTGCATGTGAATTGAAGAAGTTCCAATTGATCTCTGAATAGATCAATGAAGAACATTGAAGGTTATAAATGATTCAGGAGTTCGATTGGTGAAGTGATCCTTGAGAATTCCATATCCTAAGTGAAGAGCATGAAGAAGTACAGAGGAATTCTCAAATGAACAAAGTGAGGAAGAAGGCTTGAAGGGCTTGGCATTTGGCTTATACTCATAGGAGAACTTTGTATTTGACAAAGTCCTTATTCATGCCTTTTCCAAAAAATATGGCCAGCCAAGGCACCTTGAGGGTTCAAACCCCAAGGCATGGGCGCTAGGGCACCACGCCCATGGGGGAACCCCGTGGGGCAAGCCAGGGCGGCAGGGCGCACCCAAGACACCGCATGAGCGCCTGGGGCACGCCCGAAGGAGCGCGGTAGGGGCGTAGGAGCGTGCCCCCAAGAGTGTCAGTGTGCATAGAGGGCGCATAGCGCACGCCCGAGTGGCAGGGGTGGGCGCAAGAGTGCGCCCGCAAGAAGAACTCGGTGCGGGGTGGCACCGAGAGGGTTGGAAGTTCAATCGAGGGGTTGCGGCAGGAGCTGGGTGATAAACCGCGGAAAAACAGGGAGCCGTTTCGATGTGGGACACGGAAAAATCTCCAGGAGCGGATCCTGGCCGCAGGATTGATCGTGCGCCAGATCTCGGCCGCACATCTCATCGCACCGCTCCCGTTCAGATCCAGGCCGTTGAAGACTATTTGATCGCCTGATCCGACGGCTCCGAGGCGTCTCCTTCCTCGAGCTCAGCCGAGGCTTCCCCGCGTGCCGCCGTCGAACCAGAGGCCACCCGCACGACGGATTTCGAGTTCCCGGCCACCTCTGAAGGAGATAAAGTGTCCATTGGGTTCTTCTTGACATAACGAACACATGCATGCATTAAAAGTTGCATGCATGCAACGAAATAAAGATTTCGAACTTGGACGAGGCAAAACGAAGTTGCCGAGGCCATGTGGTGTTCGTGTTTTGCATGGGATGGCCAAAACAGAGGCCGTGCATGCTATCTAAATCGCATGCACGATGAGGAATGAAAGAGGAAGATAAAGCCGCGTGAAACAACCAAGGAAAACAAGATTTGGAGAAAATCTTGAAGATCCGAAATCCTCGGTGACTCGAGATTTATCATGCGGATGGACAGAGGCATCCCTCTGCCTATATAAGGAGGGCTCGAGGCTCTCATTGAGTTTGCTGATCTGTAGAAAACTCGAAGTCCCGTGAGTGCCGTATGTGCCTCGCGATGTTTTGAAGCCACCATGCAAATACCACTTGCGTGGCTGAGTCCCTTGCACGCTACCTCTTTGCGTGACAAGAAGAAGAAGGAGGAGGAGATCCTTGCGCGCCTATCCCTTGCACGGAAGAAAGACCCGAGGCGCAAGCATCTTGCGCGCCCTCGTGGATTGTTGAGGCTTGCGCGGCCGAGGTGCTTTTCACCTTTGAGGAGCTTGCGCGACAGAACCGTTGCGCGGCCAGCTACACCCGAGGTGAACACACACCTTGCGCGCCTTGAAGAAGAAGTGAAGTCCCGAGGCTGTGTGTGCTTAACAAAAGAAGAAAAGGGCAGTGGCAGTGTGTGTGAAAATTGAGTAAGAGGACCCTACGGTTTTGTGTGTGCAAGGAGAACCCGAGGACATACCTTGTGGTTGTGCCTAATTGAAGAACACAATTTGTGTGTGCATTTGAAGAAGAGGCCATAGCCTTTGGGGTGTGCAAGAAGGAGAGTCCAAGAACTACACCAAGTTGTGTGTGTTGCAAGTGAAGAGGAAGGATGAGGCCTTAGTGCCTTGTGTGAAGTGAAATAACACAACCTAGTGGTGTATGTGCAAAACAAGAAGGTCGAGGCTTACACCTAAATGAACTAAAACAAAATGGGTTGTGGGTTTTAAACACAAGAGAGGAGGCCAAGCTGAAGTGTGTGCAAAGTGAAACAAGTGTGTGCAAAAAGACAACAAGGCCGAACCTTAGTGTGTGTGCAAACTAAAGTGTACACACTAAGAAGAAAGAGAAGAGGACTCTCACACTATTGTAGAATACACAATCTATGTGTGTAGACAAATTGAATAAAGTGTGTGAAGTTTGAGAATTTGGTGTGTGCTTAAAGTGTTACACCCTTTGTGGGTCTACTGCACCATGAAGAGGAAAGGGGAGGTTCATGCAGGCATGCATGCACATGCGCACGTAATCAAAGTTCAAATCAGTGAGTGTGCGTTTGAGTTGACCAAGACCAGAGGATCTTAAAGAAATTGGGAAGGTCATGCAGTCAGTGCATGAGGAAGAAGAGTTGCCATGCACTCAGTGCATGAAGTTGATGTGAAGTCAGACTGAAGCTAGACTGAATTTAGAGATATCAGTTGTCTGAGTTTTCAGTGATTGAGAACCTGATCAACAGAAGTGATCAGAAGCTGAGAGCAAGACCAACAGACCTTTTCAGAGGCTGTTGAAGTTTCTTCAAGAGAGAGGCCAGTTCATCCTTAGAAGAAGGAGATAAATCCTGAGCAAGACAAGAAGACCTGTTCATCACAAGTGAGCAGAGGTACAGAGCAAGGCCAGAAGCCTTTATCCCAGGCTGCTGAGGAAACTTGAAGAACATACAGTGAAGAAGAGATACTCGTGTGACTCGAGGAGCCAGGAGAAGCCCCCTCTGAGACTCAGGGTGGAAGAAGTCTTCAGTGGGATTCTGGAGCAGGCCAGTGGGACTCTGGTAACACTGTGAGACGTAGTATAAAGACCCTCCTGTGGGACTTAGGAGAGATACAATGGGACTCTGTATCGACCATTGTAATACTAACAGATTATAATGGGAGAAACCATGTTGGGGCGTATAACCAACATGGAAAGGACGTAGGCCTTTGGTGCCGAACCTTGTAAATCCTTTTGTCCAGTGCCTTTACATTTACTGCATCATTCGTGGAACGGTGAGAGATACAAGAAGAGTGTATCGAGGCATTAACCAGCGATAAAGGTTTAATTGATTAAGAATCAATTAGTAAAAAGTTTTAAAGGATCACTGATTTACCCCCTCCCCCTCTCAGTGATTCACACTGATCTGGGCACTTCACATGATGTTTTTGAGGGTTGGGAAAGAGAGTTTTCATGAGGGGGACATACCTGTTGTGCTGAATCAGTAGAAGGATAAACTTTTTTACCACTACGAAGTGTAACTGCACATACATTACCTTTGTCCTTTGGAATGGCAATGGGTTGGGATGGTAGTTGTTTAGAACCTTGAATCTTAGGCTCACCGATGGTGTTCGCCAATTGTCCCACTTGGGTTCATAGGTCTTGAATTGCCGATGGTGTGGTCTATTGGAACTGACGGTTCTGGGATGCCATTTGTTTCACCATGTCCTCGAGGCTTGGTACAGATTTGGGAGGAGGAGGAGGATGATTGTTTTGAGAAGTTGAAGGATAAGAAGGTTTCATACCTTGGCGTTGTTGATACCAATTTTTCTTTGGGTAGCTTGAGTTTCCTCCTTATCGGTATTGGGGTTGTGCTTGCCACCCTAGATTTGGATTTGGCCTGAATGGTTCTTGCTTGAAGGGAGGTGTTTGATGGAATGGATGCCCTGGGAACACAGCTTCATAGGACTCAGATGAATCTTGAAGTTGTGGGCACTGGTCAGAAAAATGAGTGTTATCACAACAAATCCCACAATGTAATGGAATAGAATTAGAGAGTGAGTTACCTTGTGCTTGAGCTAATTTCCATAGAAGGGTATCCATCTCATCAAGTTTAGTATCTACCTTTTGTTCTAGGGCTGAATGACTTACCTCATTAACTCCTCGGGTTGGTGCAATAGCTCGTGTACCAAATTTTTGTGCATTTTGAGCCATGTTGGATATTAAGTCACGAGCGACAGAAGGAGTTTTGTCAACTTGGGCACCACCAGCTGCATCATCAATCATTCCACGATCCATGGGGATAAGTCCCTCATAGAAGTATTGAATTAAAATTTGTTCACTAATCTGGTGGTGGGGGCAGCTTGAGCAAAGTCTTTTGAATCTCTCCCAGTATTCATGAAGGTTCTCTCCTTGCGATTTCCAAATTCCACAGATTTCCTTCCAAATTGATGCAGTTCTGGAGGCAGGGAAGAACTTCTCTAGAAAGAGTCTTTTTAGGTCATTCCAGCCCCCAATTGTGGAAGGCAAATAGTATAGCCAATCTTTGGCTACACCATCAAGGGAGAAAGGGAAGGCCCTAAACATACTGAGGTCCTCAGACACATTTTGGGGTTTCATGGTGGAGCACACTATGTGAAACTATCTTAGATGTTTGTGAGGGTCCTCTCCGGGAAGACCATGGAATTTTGGAAGAAGGTGGATGAGACCTGATCAAAGCTCAAAGTTGGCTGCTTCCACGGGATATTGGATGTACGTAGGTTGGTACTCCACATCAGGGGTAGTAAGTTCTTTTAAAGTTCGATTATTTGCATCCATGTTTTCTTGGGTTTGATTGGGTTCAATTTTGGGTTGGTTTAGAAACACTTGATGTTTCACAAGGGGTTCCTCAATGTTACTTGATTGACCTTCTCTAAATGCCTTGATTTGTGTGTGAAGTGACTTTTCAATTTCAGGTTCAAATTCAAGTAGTCTTCCTTTACCAGATCTTGTCATGCAACAATGATGTCCAGTTTGATTGATTGATCGTTTGTTGTGTGTTTTTTTATTTAAGATGGATAAAAGAGAAACTTAAGAAGGGTGAAAGAAGAACAGAATTTTATACTATATAATTAGAGATGGAGATGTGGAAGAAGAGAGAGATATATATATATATATAAAGAACACACCAAAAAAACAACCAAAAATAAAGACAAAACCCAAAACAAAAAACAATAAAATGGGGGTGGGTATTTAAAGGAGTAATAATTAAGAAGTAAAATAAATAAATATAATAAAAAAAATTAAAAAATGATCTTGGATCCCCGGCAGCGGCGCCAAAATTTGACCGCGTTGTCAAACGCGTCAAATTAGTTTAATTTTGACTAGAATTTATGCAGTACAGCAGCAACCCTAGGTCGTCTCTCGACGGAGCCTTAGATCATTAATTCTAAAATGTGGTTCTGATTATGAAATTAAAAAGGGAAATGGGGTTTTATAATACTTGGGTTTGATGATTAAAGATGACAATATAAAATAGAAGCTATAAAACAAAGTAGATATTAACAAAATTAATTAAGCGTGATCAACCCGGGGTACTCGTATGATGTTTATCCTTCATCACTTCATGATATAAGGTTATGATATTTTAATCCCTGGTTTGTAACACCTAGAACTAGAATGTTACTGATATTATACTAGGATACCTCCTAGGGTTCAGTCAAAAACACACAATGATTCACTGGACACCGCTGATGATTGAATGAATTGTGTTTGACTTCATAACCAAAACTCACCAAGGCAACACATGAAAAACTCGATGCACTGTCCATATTTGTGTGTTATTTATTTGTGATACCATGACATAAATGTACATTGCCTTGAAAGTACTTGTGTGAGTTCAATTTAACAATATAAACCACACAAACACTGCAATTGAAAGGGGGAAAGAAAGTGGTGAAAGGTGTGTGAAACATCACATGAATGAGTACCCACAAATATGATCATATGAGTTGAGTATGACATAACAGTACATAACTCAATAAAATAAATATAGAGGATGATGAAAAACAACACAACAATCTGGAATTTAAAAGATCATTCAAATATTACAAACATGATGCTCGGGATGTACATCACATTTCCTCCCCGGGTGATCACACGGGGTTTAGAAACCCATGGGAGAGGAGGAAGAGAAAGATGTTGGGGTAGAACATCCCATAGCCTCCAGAACCTCTAGGGATGTTGAGAAGACTCCTTGGGGAATCCAAAATGGCAGAACCTTTCCTCTTTGCCGAACATTCTAATGAGGATCCCAAGGTGCCCTTTTATAGGAAATTTGGGAGGTGGTTTTGGGCACACAGATTTCATTAATCCACTTGCACGACGCGTTGCGGCCTTCAGACAGTATTAATTAACTTTGGATAAAATCGAAAAGTTGTATCCCTACCTCCTTACTGTCTCCACCGAATGTTGGGAACCGTTTGGACAACTATAGCTCTTGGTAATAATAAAATATAGAACACTGCATTTGACTTGGTCCAAATTCGGTGGCTTGAACGGATCAGTTCGGTTGGGCCCCTTAATGGCCGAATTGCTCTTGGGTTATTAAATGAATGTTGTAGCCTAATGAGCTTTGGATACGCCCACAAAATTTCAGCCCATTTAGATCCACGGTTTAGTATCAGTATGAATCTTAGTCACTTGAACTTCTTGGATCCTGTGCAGTTTGACCCATTTTTCAAGGACTTCATCATGGGCCCTCCAAATCACCTCCACCTACATTGTAATTTTCAAAACAAGTATCATTTCCCTATTTAACAGTGATAAACACAAAATTATTGAATCAAACATGAATCACAATTTGATAATATTTTTAAATTTTTTTATACAAAATATGTTTAGCACATCGGTGTAAGGGTGAAAATGAAATAGTGAATCGTGGTACGATCACCACACATTGATCATAACGAAACATTTTTCTTCTTTTCGCCATATTTTTTTATATTTTTCCTTGAACTCCATCTTTAGTTTCTTGTAAAAACCATGGGATGGATATGTAACACTAACTTCCAGTTCAACTTTGATAGCACAACACACAATTTCTTCCGAGCTACTGAAGTCTCTTATAGATAATGCCCTTCGAAGACTTGTTTTTAAGCCACTGAAGAATAGATCAACATTACTTTCAGGTTGGGCTATAAACCCATATGCATACCTTACATGCCATATATAATTCGCCTCCTATATACCAACAGATTCACAATCATTTTCCTTAATCTCAAGGAACTCATTTTCCATATTTTTTGAAGAATACGAGGGAAGTAGTTATTGAAAAACAATTTCATGATCCCGTCACATTCCATGGATTCAATTTCATCTTGGGGCCTTGTATTCTAAATTATAGTCCACCACTCATATATTAAACCTTATAAAAGTTAAATAACCAAAATGATTTTTTCATGTTTTTAAAAGTGACGTATGGAAAATATCTTTTCAATGGTACTGATCCATTGTTCAGCAATAAATGGAAAAGAAGACCCATTTAATGAATGTGGATGTTCCCTCATGAAAGACTCAATAGAATATTCTTCCCATCTCTGCTCATTTCGATGTCCATAATGATTCATAGCTTGTGTAAGTACAGCAATAAGACTCTGTACTCCATCTCCCATAAAATTGGTTTGTTTCGGAAGAAAATTATTGCATTGTCCAATACCTTGATCAACACAGTTCCTTCGAGTTCCATCCATCATCTAAAACCCAAAAACAATAGTGTGAGAGGGAAAAATAATTTCTCGGAAAACAACATAATAAATGGGGAGACCTTAAATATATAACATCTTAGGATAAATTCTAGGATCGTTTCCGTAATTCTAGGACTATTACCTATACATATACTTAACCTTAGGGACATCCGTAGACAAACCTTGGAAATATCTCTAGGGATCTCACAAAAGTTTTCGCATCCTAGTTTTAAAAGATTGACTAAAATATCGTTCTGATACCAACTATAGAGACCCATGATTGACGTATATGGATATTAAATTACTTCTTCAAAATACTTAATACATGAAAGAAACAGACGGCCCAAGACTATATAGGTTTAGTGTCTTTGGATACTTGGAACATAATCTTCTAATCGTGGTGAAAGATGTTCAACATCTCCCATAAAGATTTTCCACTTTTTGTTTTCTTCCAAAAAAATTTCTTTATATCCTGGGGAAATGAAAACATAAATAATGTGAGCTCAAATGCTCAGTAATGGAATGAATGGAGAACATAACACAATCCATAAACAATTGAACGTAAAAACATGAAAATACCATAAATCTTAGTAGTACATAAGGCATATATCATAAAGGAACATATATCATGAAAAATTAACATTGTAATAAAACATTTAATTATAGAAAACCATTAATCACATGATATGATTTCAATAGTAGCCAAGGCATTGCTTCTAATACCATCATTGTGGGAAAAGTTCATTATTGAACCAGGTTTACATACCGTTCCAACCCTGTATTACTGATCCGAATTTACTTTTCATTCCAGCCATGTCCATATCATGAGATATAAATCATTAACCAATGAATTAGAGGGAGATATAGGTCCCACCCATCTTATAATGAAATCATTCTTTTGTGTGCCACAAAATAAACATAAATCATTCTTCATAACATAAATAATAATATGGGTTTTATAAACATCATCCCCTCTTAACAGAATCCATATAAAAAAATGGATATCATTTCATCATAAGATAAATAAAACCATGTAAATAATATATACATTATCCTTGAAACATAAACATTCTAATTAATGTCATCATAGATGGAAAATAGTTTTGATAAAACAATTGAAATGAATTCTTGAGGAAAATATCATTTCATCTTAAAAATCTTTTTCTTTCCACAAAATGCCATAAAATTTTAAAAGAAAAATAACTTGGATGGAAATAATCATGAAATCATGTAGATGAATCTTTTTGAAAATAATGTGTTATGAAACCTTAAAAATCCATTCATACCATATAATTTAAAAAACCTTCTTCTCGTACATTTACCAGAAAAGTCAATAAGTACCTCATATGGTAATCAAAAGAAAAATTCCTTCGATACCATGTGGTAAAATTCAAAAAAGGCTAAAAATTACTTTAACCATACATGGGAGAATAATATAAATTTTATGAAAACATTTTTAGAAATCATGGACATGGATGATAAACATATCCCCAATAAATAATTATGAATAAATAATCTCGGATTAGAACGATATTGGAATAATTATCCTTTACATTATGTACAATTTAATCTGTATGTGTCCGAGACTCCGATATAGTGGATTTAAACATATTATTAACTTGAAATAGAACCACAATTATATTAATTATATCATATATGATTCACTTACGACTTTATATAACCCGTTCATTTGTCAATTCAATGTTAAAGCAGCGTGTTGGGTAAAATCGTTTCATTTAGCATCTGTGTTTTGACATGTAATTATTCATATGATGATTACTTACTTCTAGAAAGTAAAATATTATTTATATATATTCATAATGTAATTGATCGATAAATGGAATGAAATACACCATTCATGGAGTCGGTAGGCCATACGTACGCATGAACGCTGTTTTCGTTTCCTTATTGGCCTGAATGGAAGTAAGTATATGGAATATATATATATATATACATAAATCCAGTAGCATTATTATGTCATATATTTCATTATTATACAATAAAAATACTTTATAATCATTCTTGAATGTTTAACATGGATAATGAATATCATCGCATCGTGGAGGCGGTCATCCATACGTACGCCCGAGTGATGATATCATTAACATAATTATTAAATGGTATTGAAGTGGATGATAATATATATCATAATTAGTATCAATTTATAATAATAATATATAGATATTATTTACACCATTAAACCCATCCATGTAATGTGTTGGTGGAAAATAGATTACACCACAATGTGGAGACGGTATTCCGTACGTATGCACGCGCAGTGATTTCATTTTCCGTAGGATGAATAGAAGGTGAAATATTGTTGTTTAAAATTTATAATAACATATAATTATATTAGTGATACTAATATTATTACTTTATAATGAAACAAATAAAAAAGAGAAAGTATGAGGAGAAATAAATTTGAAAGAATCAGTAATGGTTATTACCTCTTCTTCGACGCGCCTCTTCATAACCTCCTCTTATGGCACCATTGTTGGTCTTTAAAGAATATCAGGACCTCTAGTATGTTTCTAGGGAAGTGAAGAAAATAAATCGACAGGGTTTTTCAGAGCTTGATGGCCCAAAATGTTTTGAAGAGGACAGGGACGAGGTGCACTTTTATAAGAGAGGATAGGGGAACTTTTGGAAACCTCTAAAATATTAATTTATAATAAACCGAAACCCCAATTAAAAACATCAAAAATGCCTCAAAATTGAAGCTGAGATGAGATAGGGTTGTAATCTCATTGGCCAATAATATTTATACAGGTTGGGAATTAATTTTAGTCCTTATCAACTTGATTTATCCTTATTTAATCTTTTAATTATATTTGTGGTAATAATATTCTAAATTTTAAATTGTTATTAATAATGACTTTTGTGTTGTAAATTTTCCATAATTGGATATGTTCTGAAATTTTAGACCATATAAATATCAATTTAAAATTTTGAAATATTTTTATGATTTTTAAACAATTTAATAATATAAATTAAAAATAGTGTCAATTTTGACACTGTTCATTTATTTGAATTTAAATAAAATCCACACAGAGGTTATATTCGAACAAAAATATTTTATATATTTATAAGATGTCATATTCATCAAGAAAACAGTTGGAGCACATTAATTACTTCATATAATATTTATTTTAATATTTTTGTAACAATTTATTTGATATTTCTATTAATAAATTAATTATTACAACATTTTTGTATGATTTTTTTAATATACAGATTTGTTTCATAAAAATTAAAGATAAAACATCCATGATGAAGATAAATCTAATATATTTAGTAAGAATACATTTTGAAGAAATTATCTTCTAAAACACAAAACCTTTAAAATGATATGTTTATTAAATTATAAAGGTGACAACTTTGAGATCATTTAAAATAAAATAATATAAGTGTCATAATTGATATTATAAGGCTCCAAATGGTCAAATATTTGACCAATGTATGATCATGGTCAATATATAACCAACCAATAAGTTTTGGTCAGTTGTTTGGGATTTTTATTGGAATTAATATTTGAGTAAAACTATATTATTGATTTTTTAGTAAATAAATAATTTTTGCATCATTAATGTATAAGCTATTAAGGTAATTAAATATTTCTTAAAAATTATAAATAAATTACCATAAAAATAAAACAAATAGCTTTCAAATGAGTATTTTTATTCGAATTTATATTCTGTATAACCTTATATTAAAAATACATTTATTATTATAGTTTTTGTGAGCCATATTTCACTTTATTTAAATAAAATAAATTAATGGTCTTTATCACATCCAAGTGGGTTCAAATAGAATCCATTTAGACCCAAGTATGTTTTAGTGAGAAATATAATCATCCAATTATATTAAGACGAGTGTTAGAGAAATTTTATAATATTAATTTTACCCTTAATTACCAGATTTACCTTTAACTGTGGTAAATAAAATTTACCGTAGTTACTATTCATAATGCCTAAAATTATAAAGTTTCCTATTAACATAATTTGGACCTACTATTTCCAAATATTGAATCCATTTTTTCAAATTCAATACATATAATATGTAGTGTTTATTTTAAAATTAATCCCACTATTGAGAAAATGGGTTTTAAAAGTTAAAACATTGCAAAAGATTGAAATGTTTTTATCTATAAATTCAATGTAAAAATAATGATAATGGATTAAATTATATAAAATAAAAAATATATATTCTATTTAAACATTAAAATCTTTCAATATTATTATTTAACCATAAAAATTATCTTGATGAAAAATGATGCTTTTAATTAAAATTTAGCGCATTTTTTCTATTCATCGAAATATGAAAGATAACAGAAAAATAATAAAAAATTATCGAAGGTAAATTTTAATATAATTATTGTAATGAATAATTTTATTTTGTCAAATTAAACTCATAAATTGTCTTAACCTATATTTAATGTCTGTCCACCATCAAAAGGCGGCAAAACAGTATTTTTGGAAAAATATTTCCTTTAAATGAAAAATTGATTTTGTTCTCATAAAATGTTCTAGAAAATGATTAAGATGAATTATAATGTTATAAAATTAAAAATTAGGTTAATATTATTCATAACGGCTAGTTCATAATATTATAATAATAATATATAGTTGTTTAGTAAAACTTGGTATTGCGTACAACACACGCAATTGAGGAAGGTCACTCTTGCATCCAACATAAGGCCAGAATAGTGTTGCGTATAATAAAATATAATATGGGGTTGTGTATAGAACAAGCTAATTGTGGTGTATCATACAACACAAGACATAAATGAAATTAAACTGAATATTTCTATTAAAATATCGGGGTTTTATAATTTTTTTCAGATGGAGAGTGATATAAAACATTATTAGGATAATTTTGAAAACCATAAAACCATAAAAATGTGATGGGTTAAACGGAATATGATTTCCCCTTAAGAAATGTAAATAAAAAATGTTTTGGGTTTAATATCCTTTTCATAATGTTGTGGAAATAATTTAATAATTAGAATAAGTACATAAGGGTACATTCATATATGTAAATTAGAGTATCACCCATTAATAAATATCTACCAAAAACTCATCATTTCTTGAACTGATGAGTATTCAAGATGACTGTGTCACACTTGAATTTCTAGAATAAACTTCTAGAGAATCGAATAATCCAGAAAAGATGGTCCATATATTTCTTATGTAAATAGATGTTATCTAAAAAAATGGTTAGTGCAATATTAGATAATCCCTTGAAAATTATTATCCATTATAAATATAAATACGACTCTTAATGTCCAAAAAATATCACAATGTTCAAAAAACACCATTCTACAAATAATTTTCTATATAATTCCTCCAAAAGAATAATCCAAAATAATAATTAAAACCCAAAATTTAGAAGGATTTGATCACATAGTCTTCAAAGATATATCTTATTATTTATCTCCAAATAACATCAACTAATCTTAAAATGTGAAACATAAAATTAATTAACCTAGTCAAATGTTCTCCTAGAAATGTTAATAATTTTCATAAATAAGAAAAATCACTATATATACACATTAAAAACATAGATTCTATCAAATATAATTCATCAATTACACCTTAAATAAAATCCCATATTATTCTATTTTCCTTAGGTATATAGTGTTCCCAAATGACTTAACGTCTTCTAAAATAACATTTATCACTTAATCACCAAATCATTTTCATATAATAAGTCTATACATTGTATAAAATATAATTTCCCAAAATCAAGTTATTGATGATCCTAAGATTCATTTAAATATATATAATAAGTTATAATAACATGGTACTTCACATTGAATAGTGTTAAAAAATAAATCATAGTCACACATTGGTTATGGATTCGATTCCCGCATCTTTTTCCAATACGATGGGTTGTCACGCAGTATGGGGGTTATCATTTTTTGAAAACATTATAATCCCAATAAAATTTAAAAAATGATATAAAATCTTCAAAATAACCATAAAATGATTAACCTCAATGGTTACTTGATACCCCACATTTGTCATCCCACAAATAAATAACCCATAATTTCCTCAATGGTGAATGTCTCCAAAAATACAGTTAATCACCTTGAAATAACATAAGTCTCAAAAGGAGTTTATAATCCTTGACCATATAATATACCGTAAAATTATTAACCCAAGATAATATCTCTAATCATTAATAAAACACCATAATCTCAAGTTTTTTCTTAACTTTTCCTCTGGTATCACCTATAAGGACCTAGACATAAGCAATGCCTAATATTGGTATATGTAAATAATTTTAATTTAATTAAAATATAGGTGTTCTTAGGGTTAGAGATTTATAAAATTAGCTCATAAACCATACATAACAACATAAATATTACAAGTAGAACTTATACTCACTATATATTTTTCATGTAAGAGAAAAATGCATTAAAAAGAAACATGTTATAGTTTCATGTTTTAATGACATAACATTTCTTTTATCCCATACATGATGCTATTATTCTATAAGTCCTATGAAAAAACTTTTCAAAAACATGGGATGACCATAAATAATCATTGTAGGTCAAATCAAGTGTAAAAATTTAAATGTGATATTGACTGATATAAATAAGAAGTTGAATAATTTCATAAAAGCATGAGAAATGAGAATATCATAAAAATAAGAACAGGGGTCATAACACAAAAATATGGCTACAACATTGAATTTAGACACTAATTAGAATATAACCAAGATCCATCAATAATGTTTCATATCCCCAAGTTCCATCCCCAATGTTTCATATAAATAACCAACGTTATTAACCAAGGTATTGCAAAAATTTCCAAGGATATCAAATAAGGTATTTTAAAAAATTTCATCTCTAGATATTATAATCTTTACCCAATTCATTTTTCTGATATCAGGTCACACCCTTAATATGTATTTATTTCTTATTATCCACACAAATCATAACTTTTAATGATTTTAATTATCAATATGTCACTCATAATATTTTATTTTCTATCAAATGAAATCATTTAATGATATTGAAAGGGTAAATCCACATTAAAATACATTTTCAATACAAAAACACCCATAAAGGGAATAAGTTATTTCTCTTCCTTTTTAACACATTAAAGAATATAGATAATGAAAATATCAAATAATGATCATTACAGCCGAAAGGACATTGTCATTGTGTATGATACAAACAAATATTCCTATTTTCTGTCAAGTAAAACTCTTTGTAGAAAAATTTCCTTTTGAAAAATATTGAATGATATTAATAGTCAAAGGGTTTGATTATATACTATATAAAAGAAAGTCATCTATAAATCAAAATATGCCTTCATTAAGAGATACTGAGGAAAAGTCCCTTACAAAGATTGTATCATTAGATTAAGGATGAATGAATGAAATTATTATGTGTGATTATGAAAATACCTCAATTATATGTGGATAATCAGTGTAATAAAATCATAGCTCATTCAAACATATTTTGTGAAAAAAAAAACAATGACTAGGACATTTAACTCAATGAACAGAGATCGTGTTCTGATTTCCCTAACAATGTTCATATAAATGTTGAAAAAAAATCAATAGGGTGATTATGGGTAGAAAAATTATATTCACACAAACAGAAGTGAAAATTACAACCTAAATAAATAACTAGTGACTCCACACATATTTTTCACATAATATAATCAATAAAGTATGCATAAAACCCAATGAGTGGAAATTGAGTATAGAAATTCCTTTAATATATTCTGGCAGCCTAATGAAGTCACATAAAAGTATATAAAATGAGTTGATTAGGATAAAAATGGGTCTCATCATTTGAAAATAATATATAAATTATGGATGATATGGAAGACATATCCCAATATTAGAAAATATAAATTAAAAAGGCATAACATTAATGGAGTGCATTAAATGAGATGGGAGGCAGATTCACTTAAAAAGAACATTTTGTTAATAAAATTGATTGATTAAGTTTATTAACTATTATCCACATAAATCAAATACAAATACTAGATATGTTATCAAAATTTATTTCTGAAATAATAATAGAATGACATAATCAGGAAGAAGAAGATCAACACAATGAATGGAAATTGGGTTAAGAAGTTCCCTTACCTTGAGTCTGAATCGTCATGTATGTTCATTATTCTTCCTAAATAATAAACTTAAGTTACTTTATAATTTTTTAGATCTATTTTAAGGATTAATCTCAATTAATACTACCTATTACCATGTTATGAACATTATTTAATTATTTAAGTTCATATCGATTATTTTGTCAATATTCTGTACTTGAGTTGAAAATGAACTTGTTTGATATAAATTTTCCTTGTGGTAAAATGCCCATCATATTTGGAATATTATTCAAGATTTAAATATCATTAATTTCATAATTTTTTAATATATCCAATATATATGTCTTTATGAATGACCATAATAGTTTCAGATAATAAATGAAATGAACCATTCATGGAAACCATAGGTTGTACGTATGCATGAACTCTACGTTCAATTCATTGTAATATTAAAGGAATTAAATATAAATGAAAAATAGATATATTATAATTCTAAAATAGTGTATGTGTTATATTTTTTACATATCTTCATTAACAAAAACCATTATATGTTCTATGTATGGCAAGAACGAGTCATATCACTTTGAGGGGGAAGTAGTGCAAACTCCTCAAATAAAAAACTTGTACTTAAAAATTATGAAAAACATAAAGGTATTTTGTAAATAAAAATAAATAATAATAGAGAAAATATAAATATAATATATATCATATATAAATACAATTACATAATACTGGCCACCAAGAGAGGTGGTTGGGGAGAATTTAACAATCATCATTTCGTGAGGATGTAGATCGCCATACATAGAAACAGAATGTTCGTTAAAATTAGATGTATGTTTCCATAAGTGTAGTATGAAAATAAATCATTAATATATCATAGTATTTTTAGGTCACATTTTTGTTATGTAATAACTAAATAGGAAGAGAATAGGTAATGTAAGAGAAATTAAGGAAATGAACATGAGAGAAGATGTTAGCTCTAAATCAGGTAACTTCATTTGATTAAATCCAAAAATAATTCTTGATTTTTATTATGCCCATGGAAAGGCATAGAGGTTAATTAAGGGATGGTGGGATCTGATCTTTGTAGAATTATGAAGAGACAAAGAGCTTGAGATGTGTGAGTAACTGAGTACAGGTGGATTCCTTTTATAAGAGGGAGGCATGGCACTTTAGGAAAGTCATGAGATATTAATTTATTATAAATTCCATTTAGAATAGAAAATAGTCTAAAACTCATATAAGGTTATGATAAGATGATTTTTGTTTGAATACACATTGTCCATTAATTTCAAGATACATTTTCATTATTTTTTATCCTTATCTTTTTTTTTGTTTAACCCTTAGTTAAAAACATAAACTCTTATCATGTCTTCCTGTATTTTCATAATATATGGTTACTATAGTTAAAATAAAATACCCAAAAAATTAATAATTGGATATTGAATGATAATTTTTAACATTATATTAGTGATTTGGATGAATACTAGATTTTTATGGTTTATTATATAAATTAAAAAATGTTTTTTATCTTATTTAACTCAATTTTGACACCATTAAGGAACTTATTTTGTTTATTCAAAAAAAAAACATGATTACATTGAATGAAATGAATTTAATCAAATATTATATTTCAAAATATTCTATAATCTTTTTGGATGGAATAAAAATCTTACATTTATATTTATTTTAATATTTATAAATTTATTGGAATCCTATATTTATAAAGCATCAACTGCATCCTAATGGTATCATAATTAAAATTTTATATTTAATGTATAAAAATTATAAATAGAATATAATGATGTTGGAAATATGTTTTTTATTTCTAATTACTATTTATATTAGAATATATAACTTATATAACCTCATATAAGAATTGTTTTATTAAAAGATACATGTTTTTGTTATATTTTCCTTTTCATTAGATTAAAATTTATAAAATGTTATTTTCACACCCAAGTGGCTGAAAAATTCAAAATTCCCGGACTATTTATGTATATGGTCATAAATATATCATCCAATAGTATTATGCGACATTTTAAGGTACTTTTATATTATTATAATATAATTTATTTAAACTTATTTACAAGATATAACATTTAACAATGGTAAATAAAATAATTACTGAAGATAATATTCATAATATCCAAACTTAAATGGTACATATTTAATAAATTTGGACCTTATAAATCCAAATATGGAATTAATTTTATAATATTCAAAAAATATAATTAGAATAAATTAATTTATAGTTAATTCTCGTTGTTAAAACTAGAAATCTTGTTTTTAAGAAGTAAAAAACACCAAGATATTGACTTCTGGCTATGTTCGATTTCAATATGAAAATACTTCTAATGAATAAAATTTGAATGAATGACAAATATATATTATATTTATAATTTAAAACCAATAAATAATATAATTTAACCATATAGATGTTTTTAATGGGAAAAAGATTATTCCTATTTAAATTTTCCGTATTTTTACTAATCATAAAAACATGTTAGTTATTGGGAAAATATCAAAAATTTATTTAAATAAATTTTAATGTCCTGATTCTAAAGAAGAAGATTATTTTTTCAAATAGAACATATTAATGTGTAAAAACTAAATTTAAATGGGTTCCCCATTAAAATACTGTAAAACTGCACTTTGGGGAAAATACATCATTTATCCAATGAACTGTATTTGTTTGTATATCATATCTTAAAAACATATATGATGAATATAAAATATTAAATTTAAAATATAATATAAAATTTTCATCAAATAAAAGTCTATTATGAGTTATATGATTGTATCAACACAATTAGTCTCTTTTTAAAAAGGTTTTCGTAAAAACACATCCATTATATTAATTTGTTTTTTATTTCTATTTATAAATAATTTGGTAACTAATAAATCATTATCTAGACATATGGAAACCATGTTTTGGTAATTCATTTGTACTATTCATTCCATTTATGCTGAAATTTAGGTTATAATGGTAACATTTAAATAATAATATTTAGTTTTTTAATCTCGTGGTAGAATATCAAGTATGATATTGAAGAGAGTATTTATTTATTAAAACTCAAGATGTTACATTATATCTATTGAGACAAGTATTTATGATCAAACTATTTGAATTGATTAGAAGGACAAGGTCAGGTCTCGCATGACATGACCTAGGGTGTAGTGTTTCACTTGTAGTGGACAAATTTCTCACATGGGTAACATGCTCACCCTCATAGAATAAATAAATCAATATGGGGAATTCCTAATCCCCCCCAATGCCCCCACATCAGACGTCACATGCCCAGAGTCTTCCACATCTCCCACTCCATCTGTTGTGATGTTTTTTCATAAATTCTTCACCAAGAGTCGTTTTTAGAAAATAATTATCCCTTAATGTGTATTTTTCAATATAAAAAATGGAATGTTATATTTATCTATAGAAGGATATTTTTTTGTAATGCCCCAACCCTAGTTAAACATAGTTGGTGCATTATTACATAACATTGTAATGATACGAGGAATCATGTCCTGAATGACCGATCAGTTTAGTATCAATTGAAGTACTATATATATACATATGTTTTACATTACTTTATGAATTGAAGAAAAGAAATAACGTGTCTCTGTAGGACACAATCATATCCCTTAGACTATCCCAATAGGTCTATCATAACTAACTTCTTCATATCCTTGAAAAAATAAAACATTAGAAAGTTGTGTGCTCAAATTCTCATTAATGATAACAATACAGAAGAAACTCTCATAAATAATAATAAACATTTAATGAAATTTATAAGACTAAAACAAAGTATTTTTTACATAAACCTTTTCATTACAGGGAAATGATAAATCAAATAATTCCATTTACATATTTAGATGGATATTCTACTAGTTGAATAATCACATGTAATATCAATATCTAATTTCATTATAATAGAATGCATAATGCCAAACAACATAACCACATAGTCAAGGCCTCATTACAATATTACAAATAATATTTCATTAAGGCCTTCTGCCAAGACACTATTTTGTCTCATGAGACCTACCAACACATCGAGAAGCTATAACATGCTCTACCCATCACTTACTGAGTCCAATACATTCCTCGTATAAAAAAATAAAATATTAAAAATCTTATTAAAACTAGAATATGAAATGACAATACTTTAACCATAAATAAACAATGGTCTAAAAATAACACATAAAGACACCATCAATACAATATAAAAGATTATATCATAATAAATCAACTTCAAATATGTGTAAAATCAATCAAAGGATGTTAACATAAAAGAAATAAAAAATATTTGAGTGAAATATCTATTTCTATTTGGGAATCATTTAAATGTAAAGTAAATATAATATAAAATATTTATTTTATAAATATTATTATAAAATTGTATGGTAGGATTTGAAGGTGTTATAAGAGTTGAAAATATCCACCCAATCCGCTTGAGTTAAGTAAACATTCTTAACTTAATTTGTCGAAAATATTCATAAAGTAGCTTTGTTTGGAAAATGATGGAAATATTACATTCAAAAAAATTTATAAAAATTAAAACACATGTATAAATGGAATTAATACATATTCTATTAAATATAAAAAAATTCAAAAACATTTTTATAAAACACATATGTGGATGACAAAGTGGTCTCAGTAGATACTCGTGTATAAACGACTAACTATAATAAAGTGATTGTAAAATTTATGCTTATGTTGTAATTTTCTTAATTTAAGGGTTGGTTAAACACCTATATAATGGATAATTAATTGTTATTTAATTATACAAGAACCATATACATAAATATGATATCACATAAGAACTTCTAATATTTATTTGTTAAAGATATTTTAGTAGTATCATCATTTAGGTTGTTAACAGATTCATTTTTTAAATGTTTTTATGTAAGACATGGTTTTATGGATAGGATGTATTTGGTTCATATCTAAGATGATAATATGTTCTAAAACAGTATTTTTTAGTCATAAAATGAAATTTATTCTTGAATGGTCCCAATGGGGAATTAATCTAAACACATTCATGGAGATGGTAATCCGTACATACGCACGATCGAAAATACCATTCTATTGATGGTAGAATCACACATAATTGAATGGTATATCATATATACAGAATCATTAACATGTTATATTTATTATTTTCATCAATTATCTCATTATTATACTAATATAATAAATTAAGTGTTGAATAAAAAACTCCACCACGATGTGGAGACAGTAAGCCGTACGTACGCATTTATGGTGAATTTTTCATTCATATGATGGATAAATTAATGAATATGGTTGTACCATATTTATAATAACATCAAAATATATAGATGGTACTAGATATTTTATTTTGGTATGGAAACAACAAAAAAAGGGTAAGTGGAAGGAGAAAAGTACTTTGAAAGAGGTGATAAAAATATTACATCTCCGGGTGCTTTATTTTGATTTGATCAAAATGTCATCATAGTATTGTTTTATGATAAATTTAAGGCATATGGGTTGTAGTGATTGTATATGGGAGGATATTAGGGCATGTTTTGGTTGAGCCATATGGCTTTGGATGTATGATTTTGAGTGAAGGTTGAGTACCTTTTTATAAGAGTGGTGATGGTTACTATAGGAAAAGAATAAATATTAAATTATTATACAATCATATTTGGTTTATAATTGATCTAAAAGGATTTATTTAGATGATAAGGTGAATATGGGTCAAAACCCATTCAACCAATTAGTTTTATATATGTTTAGGTCACCATATTAACTATATATTTATTATATAACTCTTAGTTAAATAGTTTAACTTTTACCATGTATAATTTTATTATAATAATAAATAGTAAATAAAAATACTATTAAAAGACAAGAGAACCCCTAGTGTTTAATTATTAACATATATAAACTTATTAAATTACTTAATCTGATCCTTATATTTTTAGTAATATAATATCAATTATGAATATAATATTTGTTTTTAAAACACATTTATGTCAATTTTGACACCATTTAGTATTTGGTTTCTTAGAAAGTAAAAAAATATGATTAATTCGAAAATAATAATTTAAATCCTTAATAACAGGTCATATTAAACTATAAAATTAGAATAATGCAGCCAAAGTGTCAATTTACAATGATTTAGATATTTATTATATAAATTATTTTAATCTTACATTAATAAAGTAATTACTATATCATCATTGTGTCACAAATAAATTAAATTATATACTGACTAAAAATTATAAATAAAAGAAAATTATGTAGGAAATATTTTTATCTTTCTATTGAATATTTATAGTATAATATATCATATTTATATCCCTATATTAGAAATTGTTTAGTCATTAAAATCGGAATTTAACACTTTTAACACTTCTTTAAATAAAATAATAAAAATCCTCCAAATCAAATCCATGAAGATCAGATAGGATCATATTTTATTCCTATGGATGATTTTTGTCGAAATAAACCTATCCAATAGAATTAGGACTTCTGTTAGGGTAACTATAATATCATTTTTACCTTTAATTACACAATTTACTTTTAAACGTAGTAAAAAATATCCAAAATTTTCTGTTAACCAAAACATATTTTCATCCTATTGGACTAAATTTTAATTACTGATAACATCCATGTATCTTTTGTATTTTAAATTCAATTCATTGAAGTTGTAAAATTACATTTTATGGAAACTTGTAAACGTGCGTGGAAGGTGGGTAAAAGACGGTAAAATGTTCAATAAAATTTTATACATCTAATCTTATTGTAAAATAAATTCAATGAATTATATTGAACTAATATGGGTATTATGTATCTATTTTTACCAAATGTAACTTTAAATAAAATATAAAACTATTAAAATAACATGTTAGTTTTAAACAGCAATGCATTTTTTTCACTACTTATAAAAAATCATAGTTTTCAGAAAAATACCAAAAATTCACTGTATGCTAATTTTGATATTAAGAATCCAAAAATGAAGTCCAATTTGAAAAATAAAATTTCTTAAATTTCAAAAAATAGGTATTACTATTCATAACAGCTAGTTTGATTTGTTGTGGTGAGCTAGAACTTGAAGTGGTATACAATGTAACCGATTGTATTATTCAAAGAAAACCCTACCATGAATGATTGGGGTGCTACATTAATACCTCCTTCAAATAATTTCATCCTAAAAATTTCTATAATGCTACTACATAAAACAATTCGGGTGATTTTTTATCATATATTCATCTGGTTCCCATGTTGCCTCTTCCATCTTATGGTTTCTCTATAGAACGTTTACCAGATGAGACATCCGGTTTCTCCACACGTGTTCTCTGGTATCCGGAATCTTGGCCGGATCTTCAAAATAACACAGATCGAGTTCCTGTTCTATTTCATCATAGGTGAGTACATGCATTGGTTCATACATTTATTCTCTCAATAGTTATACGAGTAACACATCATGAACTTTGGAGAGACATGGAAGTGTTTCCAAACTACAGGATACAAATCCAATTCATTATAGAATTTCGAATGGGCTGATGTACTGAATAACTAATTCAACCTTCTTACCAAAAAATATTACATCGTTCCATGGAGATACTATCAAGAAAATATGATCTCCTACATGAAATTCTAAATCCTTCCTTTGGTTATCTACATAGCCCCTTTTCCAAAAATTAGATGCTTTGATGTGGGGATGGGTAATCTTCACCTTTTCCATTATTTCCTCAAAAATTTCCAGGCCAACATTTTTTCTTTCACCAACATCATTCCAATGAGTTCTTGTGCGACATATCATTCCTTATAACGCTTCATATGGTACCATATGAATACATAAATGTAAGATATTGTTATAAGAAAATTATATCATAAGTAAATTATGATCCCACATACCTTGAATGTCTTATGAGAAAGATCTCATCATATCTCCTATGGTTTGAATTGTTTGTTCAGATTGTCTATCAATTTTAGGGTGGTAGGTAGTGCTAAAAAAAGTTCAGTATGTAGGGATTTTTGAGGACTTTTCCAGAATGTTGATCTAAATCTGGGATCATGATAAAAAACAATCAATAGGGGTACACCATGAATTCTTACAACATCATTAATATATAGTCTTGTTAAACCTTCATGTGGTAAATGTTATCTTATAGCAGGAGAATGTGCTAAATTGGTAGGTCGATAAACAATGACCCATATTTCATCATTCCTTCTAGGAGTCTTTGGTATCCCCATGACAAAGTCCATCATAATATCATGCATTTTCTACTCAGTTATGGGAAGAGGTTGCATGAATCCTCTAGGAAGTTCTAATCCAGCCTTCACCTATTAACAAACCAAATATATTGACACATAATCTGGAATCACCCTCTTCATGTTGTCCCATAAGAAATGTACCTTCAATCACTATACATCTTAGTGCTACCAGGGTGTATAGAGAAATTGGAGCTATGGGCATCAACAAAAAATTATCTTTTTATATAGGTATATCATGAACGTAATATCACTTCCCAAATATGAAAATTCTATCTTCCTACATGAAGTCAGACAATCTCCCTTCATTCACAGGTTAAATTTTCTTTTGAAACTCCTCATCATCAGTCTAATAAATTTTTACCCTTTCTAGTAAAGATTATTTATCATATATTTAATAAAGTATTGATGTTTCACCATCGATGATTATTCCTATATCCATCTATAATAGATACATAAACATTACATCCCTTTCAACAATCATCTTGTTCAAAAATTCACAATCCTTTCTGCTCAAAGAATCTTCCACCTTATTTTCCTTGCCCTGGTAGTAGTGTATAGTGAAATCATAATCTTTGAGTAGTTCGATCCATCACCTTGGCCTCATGTAGAGTTATTTCTGTGAGAAAATATTATTCAAACTCTTTTGATCTATATAAATATCACATTTTTTTACCATAGAGATAATTTCTCCATATCTACAAATAAAATATTACAGTTGCTGACACAAGATCATGAAAAGGCTAGTTTTTCTAATGAATTTTTAGCTACCATGATGAATAGGAAACAACTCTATCATTTTGCATAAGGACACAACCAAGTCATTTATTTGAATCATAAACATAAATAAAAAACCCATCATTCTCAGATGGTATAATCGAGATAGGATCATTGAGTAATATTCTTTTAAGTTCTTCCAAAAATTCTTCTCACTCTTTTTTCCACAAAAATTTATACCCTTTATCAGTGATCTTGGTTAATGTGTTATCCTATTGGGAAAAATTATTGATGATATTCCAATAAAAACATTCTAAACCAATAAAACTATGTTACTCCGTTATACTCGTCGGTGCTAGCCATTATTGTATTGCTTTGGTCTTTGAAGTATCAACATAGATTCAATCATTAAAGACAATAAGGCCATGAAAAGAAATATTATAAAGCCGGAATTCACAAATGCTGATCTTCCCATATAATTATTTTCGTTTAAAAGTCTATAGAATCGTTCTCAAGTGATTTTCAAGATCTTTGTAGATTTTGGATTATACCAAGATATCATTAATAAATACCACTACAAAGTCTTCAAGATATTCCTTGAAAACATTATTCATTATATCTAGGAATATGGAGAGTGCATTATTCAGTCCAAAAAGGAATTTCTGTAAACTCATAATTCCCATACCTAGTACGAAATGATGTCTTCAGAATGTCTTCCATCTTCACAGACAACCGATTATGTCCAGATCAATGGTTATTCTTTATTAAATATTTATCTCCATGAAGTTGATTGAATAAATCATCAATGCGTGGTAGGGGATACTTGTTCTTTATTGCTATATCATTGATCTCTCTATTTTCAATGCACAACCTCATAGATCCATCTTTCTTTTAACAAAAATAACAGGGGCCCCCAATAGTGAAACACTAAGGATAATTAATCCTTTACAACTAAACTTCTATAGTTATTTATTTAGTTCACCTAATTTTAGAGTGTCCATTCTATAAGGGGTCTTCGATATAGGCCTTGAACTAGAAATTAAATCAATATAAAACTCAATTTATCGTTTTGGAGGATGTCTAGGTAAATCATTTGTAAACACATCAACATATTATTGAATAATAGGTGTGTCCTGTATAAGAACATTCCATTTCTCGCCCATCGTTATTTCACTCTATTTATCCCCAATAATTTAATTTAGTACTAATACTGGGGTAAAATCTAGACAAAAATTATATGGTGACATTTCTACTCTAAAGTTAATGTAATCATTATCATCCTCGAGAATTATTTCCTTCTTCTTCTTAAAATAAATTTTCACAGCACGGTCTGAAATTCAATCCATACAAATGATTCTATCAAATTAAATCAGAGGAATGAAGATGAGATCAGTAGATAAAGAACGTTTATATGTCATAACAGGAACTGATTCACAAAACATTATTGCAATTATACTTCCCGTATGTCTTTTTACTAAAAAATCACTTGTTAAATAAATATTAAAATATCTAATTTTCATAGAAAATTTGGAATATATGAAACGATGTGATGATCCAGTATGAAATAATGCATTGACTGAATTTGTGGAAATAATTAAATTACCTTCCACCATGTCATTCAGAATATCAACCTAAATAGTAATGATCACATAAGCACGACCTTTCTTTCATGGCCTTTGTTGAGGTATGTTCCCATAGCGCTTAGAATATTCAATTTGATAATGCCCCATTTCTCTACAATTCTACTATTCAACACTAACAAACTCTTTCTTTCTCATGAAATCACCAGCTTGGTGGCCTTTTCACCGCACTTATAACAGCCTCCCATTCAATTCGGGAATGTACCAAGGTGTTTCATCCCAAACTTACTACAGGATGAAAATTCAAATTTTCCCTTCATCCACATTATTCCATTTCCATAGAGTTCAACAGATCTCCCATTCTCCATCATTGCTTTAAAGTCAAAAGACATAGAGAATTCCATTTATATTTAGATAGAAAATGAGACTATATCTTCTTATGATGAGAAGGACTATGAGATTAGTGCTAGATAGAGAAATGGTTTTAACCAATCAAAGAATCGATCAATTTTAATTCTTGTGTTATGTATATAATTTGCATCATGCCTTTATATCCTGGTAAAGTTAGCCACATACTTTGAAATATAATCATACACCTTTTGTCTCAGACTCAAAAATTATCTTTCTATATATACCCAATGGTCACGAGGAAATTATTTTTGTAATAAAATACTTTTAAACTCCCTCCATTCCATATTGGATACTTATTCATCTTACTTTGTGATTTTAATTAATGAAAACTATTGGTCTACATCATCCGTGAGGTTATAAAGTACCATGAAATGTTTTCCCCTTTAGCCACTCCCCAAAGCATGAAATAATTTCCCTATGGAACATATTCATTTCACAGCTACAAATAGATTTGTAGTCCCATTGAAGGTTGGTAGTTGTTGCCTCATTATGTAGCCTAAAATTGATCCTCCACATTGTGGATTATGGTGCTCCATTCAGGTGCGGTTATTATTTATAACCTGAGTGAGTTGTCCTAGTATGGTTATAAGCTATTCAACACCAGTTTCATCACAAGCTCGACTATAAATATCTTGAGTAAGTAGGAAATTCCTACATAAATTACATGCATTGATAGAGTTTCTATTACTTCCACTAGGTTCCATTTACAACTAATGGAATAAACTAGATTAGTTTATGAATCAAAATACATAATTCCAAACAAGTAAAATACCTAAAATAAATTGAACAGTTTATGCATATAATCTATAATCATAAAAAAATGTTTTCTATAATGAAGTGTTAACACATAAATACTTTATAATGTATTATAAAGAAAATGTGAATTACCTTAATCATATACATCATGAGTTTCATAACCAAGTGTGCAGCAAGGCCAATTGTCGAATAATAGGATAACCCAGGTCAAGCCCAAAACTCCTTTTCACATTTTTCACTCCTAGGTACATATGTTCCAGAGCCACCTCTACCTACTAATATCCAGACAGGGATGTATTTCTTGGAAAAATCACAAAATATATACATTACCAAAATTCTAGTAATTTAATCTATACCAATCCTCAAAGTGTATCTTAGGGTAATGTTCTCTAATCGGTGTTTTTCAAAATCTAGTTCCATGGTTTGCACTAAACATTATATGATACAAACTGTAATGCCTCAACCTCAGTTACCTTGAGTCAGTGCATTATTACCTAACATTGGCATGACACAAGGAATCATGCCCCGAAAGACCGATCAATAGAGTGTCCATGGAAGTACTAGATACATACATAAGTGCTACATTTCATTATGAATTGAAAAAAAAGAAATATTATGTCTTCGTAGAACACGCTCATATCCCTTACCCTATACCAACATTTCAATCATAATTTTCGTCTTCACCTATTGGAAAAAATAAAACATAAGAAAGGGGTGAGCTCAGATTCTAAGTATGGATAACAATATATTAGAAACTATGAAAAATAATAATAAACATTTAAGGTAATGTTGAAACTAAAAAAAATCCTTTTAAACATATACTTCAACATAATAAGGGAAATATAAATCAAATAATTCCATTAACTTATTCACATGGATATTCTACTAGTCGAATATTGACATGTAATATCAATAAATAATTTCACAATGATGGAATGCATAATTATAGACATTTTAACCACATTATCAGGGCCTTGTGCGAAGACTACTAATAAAAGTTTCTTGAGGCATTGTGAAAGACACTATTTTGTCTTATGAGATCTACTGATGCATCAAAAAGCTATAGTGGGCTCCACCCATAAGGTACTAAGTCCAATTCATTCCACATATGAAAAGGTTATAACATAATATAAACATTCATATTAAAACTAGCACACGAAATGTCAATACTTTAACTATAAACCATTAGTGGTATAAAAATAACACATCAATAGTCAAGATTATCACAAAACCTTCTACACAATATGAATTATTTTATCATAATAAATCAACTTCAAACAAGTGTAAAATCCATCAAAAGATGTTAACATAGATGCAAACCATATTATAAAAAGTGAATCTAGGGTACCTTGTTTGGAAAATGACAGAAAGTTTCCTTTCAAACCATATTATAAAAAGTGAAACTATGTTATAAATTATTATAACCCATAGTCTAGTAAATACTAAAAATGTTTTTATATACATTTTTATGAAACATGAATGAGGATGATAAAGAGGTCCCGATAGATACTCACGTATAAACAACATCGAATAATAAAGAGATTGTAAAATTAGCCCTTACCTTGTACTAGTCCTCAATCAAGTGTAGGTTTAAAAATATTATAATGGTGAAATAATTGTTATTAAATTATGCATGAACCACATAAATAAATATGATATCATATATGATCTTCCAAATTTTTTTTGTTAATGATATTTTAGTAGTATCATCATTTTGGGTGTTAACTGATACATTTTTTATTATATGTTTTGATACATAAGTCATGTTTGTTATGGATAAGATGTATTTAATTAATATCAAGATTGATATTAGGTTCTTAATCATTATTTTTTTATAAGAAAATAAAATTTATTCTATAATCGTTACGATGGGGAATGAAGGTCATCACGTTCGTGGAGATAGTAATCCATACATACGCACAAGAAATAATGACATTCTATTGATGGTGGAATGATATGTAATTGGATGTTATATAATATATAAAGAATAAATATCATGTTATATTTATTATTTAAATCAATTATACTCATTATTTTACCCATCCATTTAATTAATTGTTGAATAAAAAACTACACCGCGACGTAGAGACGGAACGCCATATATATGCATTTATGGTGACTTTTTCATGTATAGGATAGATAGAATAATTAATATGGTTTTCCCATATTTACAATAACATCACAATATATATAATGTTTTGGATTTATTTTTTGGGCATGGAATCAACAGAAAATGAAAACGTCAAATAAGAAAAGAATGCTGAAAGAGGTGATGATATTATGAACACTTCTTCTAGTGCTTTATCTTGATTTGATCAAAAAGGATCTTTAAGATCACTTTCATATTAAATTAACGCCTCTAGGTTTAATTTAGGGTAGTTATGAAGATATTTGGGTGGATTTTGGCAGATCTAAATGGCTTTGGGTGTGTGATTTTGAGAGAAGATGTAGTACCATTTTATAAGAGGGGTGAGTGTTATTTTTGGAAATGTTTGAAATATTAATTTATTATTCAATCATATTTGATATATAGAGGATCCAAAAGTATTTTTTTCAAATATAAGTAGGGTATGTGTTGATAAACTCCCAACCAATAGGTTTTAGATAGGTCTTGGTCACTATATTAACCATATCTTTTAGATTTAACTCTTAGTTAAATTGTTTAACAATAGAATGTATTCTTGTATTTTTATAAAAAATGCTAAATAAACATACTATAAAAATCCACAAGAACACCAAGTGGTTCATTATTGAGAAACGTAACCTTTTCTATGTTTTTTGGATGAACCTGAGATTTTTTGGAATATTATATCAATTATTAATACAGTATTTGTTTTAAAAACTCATTTTTTTAATTTTGACACCATTTTGTATGTGGTTCTTGTGAAAGTAAAATAAATTTTTTACTGCATAAAAATAAATTAAATCAATCCTAACATGTAATATTAACCTAGAAAACTAGTATAATGCATCACAAGTATCAATTTACAATTATTCAGATATTTATAATATCAATTATTATAATCTTTCATTAATAAGGTAATTAATGCATCATCATTATTTCATAAATAAATTTAATTATTTATTGTCTAAAATTGATATATAAAATACCATTTTGTAGGAAATAATTTTAGTTTCCTAATTAATATTTATATTATAATTTATTATTTATATTTCCCAATATTAAAAATGTTTTTGTTATTAAACATTGAATTTAACACATTAAACTCTCCGTTAAATAAAATAATAATATTTGACCAAATATAATCGAAGTGGATCAAAAATGATCATATTTTATTCATAAGGATGATTTTAGAAGAAATACACTTATCCAATATAATTAGGAAATGTGTTAGGGAAATTATAATATCCTTTTTACAAGTAATTACCCTATTTACTTTTAACCGTGGAAAATAAAATCCAAAATTTACTATTCACCAAAAATTATTTTTATCACATTACACCCAATTTTACTTACTAATATCAACTGTGTCTCTTGTATTTTTGAAAATCATTTCACAGAAGCTGTAAAATTATATTTTATGCACATTTTCAAATGTGCATAGAAGGTGGGTAAAAGACGGTAAAATGTTCAATAAAATTTTATATATCTAATATTATTATAAAATTACTCTATTGAATTACATTGATCTAATATAGGTATTATGTATATATTTTGACTCAATTTAAATATATATATAATAATTAATTATTTATATAAAAAGTCGGTTTAAAAAATAATTCAGTGTTTTTCTCTATTCATAAAAAAATAGAATATTTTGAGAAAAATACCAAAAATTCAATCTATGCTAATTTTGTTATTCTGAATATAAAAACGAAGTCATTTTTGAGAAATAAAATTTATAAAATTTCAAAGCATGTGTATTACTATTCATAACGTCTAGTTTTATTGGCCATGGTGTGCTAGAACTCGATGTTGTATACAACATAGTATATTGTATTATTCCAAGAGAACCATTCTATGGAATCTTGGGGGATTAAATGTTGGCGAAATAGTAGTATCCCAAATTAGCTTCATAGGGTCGACGATACGTTATAGGCATTATGATTAGAGTATTTTAAAACCATGATAAGAATCAGTATCCCCCAATTTATCTATGGAGTGAGATTGTTTATATCATATTATAGTTATGTTTTTCATTCCACCCACATATCTAGGGCTTATAGTCATCTATATATGGGTCAGTTCATAGGTCTGATCAATTTTAACCCTTTTACCTGGGGAATAATATTCATTTTTTATGGAGTTGATATTCACCATATATAATGGTATCATAAGGGGTGTGGGATCCTATAGTAGAGTTTTCATTCCACCTACTTACCTGGTACATGAGATCATCACCATCATTACTTGGAGGTTGCATTCGTTAATTGGCATGATTAATTTGGATATGTTATTTTAGAATGGTATTGATGGAAAGAATAGTGTGGTAAACCCTTGATTAAAGAGGACAATTCAATGTTTTACTAGATCAAATTAATGTATTATGGTGGTATTAATATATTTGTAATGACTAATGAGTATAGATTTATTCTATATCTTGACTCATTATGCACCTTATGGTTTCCTTCAGGATAAAACATACAATAGAGCAATCAACAATAAACATTGTGTGTTTTTTAGTTTTTTTTATCATCCATAAATTCTCATGAAGTATGATCTCAATGGATTGAATTTATAATGACTTAAAATTTCATGTGTATATTGAATAATTTTCATGATGCTTCTTATCTAAATCATTTCTTAACTTATTCCAGGTCACTATCACATGTCTGGAATTTTGAGTCTATTTTTTATTATTATTCCTTTATGTTTTTGTTGAATCACACTTATTATGTTTATACACAATCTTGTATGATTGTTGTACACAACTGTGTTGTGTCTTCAAAGACGACATAGTCTTAGGGTTGTTCATAGTGGATATGGAGAAAGAATATCATATTTAGAGCTAACGCTCATTGAGGTTTCATGTTTCATTGGGAGAATGATGGTTCTTAGTGTGGGTAGTGGATATTGTATCTTGAAATTGATCTAAGAGTGCATGTAATAAGGATGATATTTATGTTATCCTATCAAAACCAGATTTAGAGACTTGTTTGATGTATTATTGCCTTTTCACTTTCCTATGTGAAAATTTTAATTCATTTTTTCTCATGCATGTATTATATATCATTTTTGTTGTATGTAAACATATATTTATTGTGTTTCTAGTTATATTAATGAAATGCAGATATGGTTTTCTTGAATCTTTATATAGAATAAGGCCTTTAATTTTGGGTAATATGCATTTTTGGCGCTATTTATCACTCCCAGGCCTATTGGAAGTAGGGATGGGGTGACATAATTCGATTACTACATGCCTAGGACGGTCCATAATGTTAATAGGTTCTTCAGTTTAGTGACCACATCAGGGAGACTAATATAGGTTATATAACAAAAATATCCTTTTATTATGACACTAATAAAGTTTTAGCCAACCTAGAGCTCTAATAAATTAATTTAGGTCCTAATAAATGAGATATACACACAATATAATAGAAAACTAGGATCATTTGTGTCCATCACATGTAAACTCATCATGATATTCTCAATACTTTTTGGGATCATCTTATCAATTCTATGTAAATACCCATTGTAGAAAGCATGTGTACATTGGCATGTTTTGATGATCCCATGCCTATATGTGTTTCTATCAATATAGATTATTGGGATATGATGTGTCATTTTACAATAATTGGTATGTCGTATTGTTACCTTGTAATTTTTTGTTGTTTCTCATATCATGTAACATACTATGAATTCATCATATAGACAATTTTTTTCTCCCCATATTCTCTACCATACTAAATATAGACTATATAGTTGTGTGCATTATGAACTTAGCAGCCTCATGAGATCACAAGGAGATCCTAATCCTCAGGAAATCAAGGATTTCATAGATTATATGACTCTAATTTTTTTATATTCTATACATTCAATAAATGGATGAAAAATATTGCATTAATCTCTTTACACTATATAGTGTAGTGATTAAGGATGATGTTTTACTTAAACTTGTGGCGGGACTACTCTACTATAGTTTGATTTTGAGGCCCTGTTTAATATGATGTTTTATCTGTAGATGCTGAGACCCTAGATAAAGAAGTGTGAACATGATCCATAATTAATAAAAAGATATAGAACTTGTGATTTTTCCCTATACATGTTATTTAATGCAATTATTTGAGTTTTACGGCTTTGGTGTGGACACTGGAGAAGGATTTATCGAGATACTATTGTGTTTTCACTAAAAAACACTTATGTAAGAGTCCCTAGAATTAGGAATAACATGATTTAATATCATGGTAGAGGTGAACGATGAAATTGGAGGTAGTCTTACATTTCTCCTCTGGATATCTAGATTAGTTCCACGAATGAATATCCATGTTATATATAATGTCAAGATCAGTGACCACCTAATTGTAGACCCAGTTTACTATTAAATATTTTTTCAATGGATGAATGGTTTTATAAAAGATGGTGGATAATATGTACATTATGATTACATATTATTATTACCAACTTAAATTAGTTCATGTTGGGTGTAGAGTGAGGTTAGTATGGGTTCTGGGAATATGTGTACATTCAGGCATCAACCAGTGCATTTAAAATTATTATTTCTGCCTTATTTTTAGGTAGTTTTGTATTGGATTGAGAATGTGTGAGTTATTACTTCTACAATATATGTTTATAATATATAGGTTTTAAGGAAACCTATAGATTTAGTTTTACCATCTAGAGAATTAAAACTAATTAAAACTATCATACACTCACTCCTTATAAATAATTTAAGTATATATCTTGTTGAGATGGATGTATTTACATATATTCCATCATGTTAGTGAATATATGTAGTGTTACACACATCAATATGTTTTGACTATCGATTCTGGTTACATATTATCGTTTTTAATTTAGTTTATGAAGCAATATCGACCAACAAGCAGTAAGAGGGATCCCCTTTGGTGAGGGAGTGGATCCCACCATCATGAAGTCAATCTTGGTTACCCATCTAATGTTAATCCAAGATTCCTGAGCTTTTGGTATGGAGGATAATTCAATATCTCTCAGTGTAGAGTTATTTATTAATTCTTTTAAATGGTGACCCATTATTTTCCATCGAACAATGATTAATGTATGCATTGAATTGCATTATGGTGATTGAGTTCCAGTAATTACTATATGAAATGATAAAATAAATTTTTGGGTTTAATCTTTCTTATTTACTAAATCATTACATTATTATTTTTCTTGGTAGAACGTATTAATTATTCAAGGAATTTTCATAGTTTTACTATGAGGGTACCAAATAAAAAATCAGACTAGTGGGGTGGTGTATTGATTCATTGAGTAGTCAATTTTTTTATTATAGTTGATGAGAACAAAGTGGTGTTGTATTGTTGTGATGGTTAATTCCTTGTGTAAATGAGTATATGTCAATATTATAAATGAGGAATTTCATTTTTTAGTATTGGGGTTGTGATTTTAATTTCATTTTTTTAATGTTTCTCAACATTGATTGAAATTAGTGGCCCCAAATTACTCACTTATGTGAGAGAATTTTTATTATAATGTCTAATTTGTGTTCCTATGTGATTGAAAATTCTATGGTGATGGAACTGAAAGGTATCCTTAAATTAAGGTATTACAACATATTCTTCCCCTTGGGGAATATGTTTTTATCATTTTTTGGGTTTTATATACTATGATGAACATCTTGAGAGGTAATCACCCTTATAACAAATGACCCTTGGTGAGGTACGATTGATGGTTCATTATGTGTGTTCCAAATGTGTGGGAACTCTTATTATCCAATGGGGTAGAAGTTTTCTTGGGATTTTGTGTCTCTTAACCGCTTAATTTTTATAGGATGTTATCTTAAGGATTGGACTGATAGAGAAGTGCTATATAATTATTCATGAATGTAGGATTTATAATGTGATCGATTGAACCACTAAGAATGGAGTTGGGTGATAAATTGTAGTGTGAAAATATTGGTATTTTATCATTTACAATTAGTAAAATTTCATTAAAATGTGAAAAAAAACAGAACCATGTTATCATCGATAGTATCTGTGAAGGTATTGGTGATGGAGACAAAGATTGAATTTTTTGACAGTATATATTAAAAAATTTGGGATGGAAGGCCCATGATTAAATATATAGATGTCGGGTGATGGTAGAGGATACGAAATTGGTCGAGTGTAGCATTTTTTTATGTATCTCATCAGGTGTTAATAGTGATTTTTTATGATTTATTTTCTTGAGTATAATGTAGATGGGTTTATCTCATAGAAAAATACATTTAGATTTTTCAATATGGGGTGGATAAATATGATCTCACAAGTGAAAACTTTTGTATATAACCATTTCTAGTGAATTTTGATGGTCTGGGGATTATTTTAGTATCATGTGACATGATATACATTTAGATGGGAGAATTTTTTGGGTGCATGGTTTTTGAAAGTCTCTTATATTATAGATTCATGTTTCAATAATATATTTTTAATGATGGGATGGATTATGTATCTTTATCGATGAAATAGGTTTTTCCCTTCCTAGGTGGTTGAGTACCAAATTTATTTAAGACTCAGATCTCTATAGAAAAAGGAGTTTGTGGCGGGGATTGTCTTCTTCTTTAAAGGTTGTTTTCTATGAAGTATTGTGGAGAAGATATAAAATATAATTTTTATAGGTCAAAAAATATTAATGGTGGGACGGTTATAATGAATCATAATATTCTATGTTAAGACGTATTTTTTTAGTTTTCATTCCTCGAGACCTCTTCAGTGGGGAAGTGGTAAGTATACACGAGAAGGGAACCTCAAAAAAATTCGAATGATTTTATTTTTTCATTAAAATAGATGTTACCCTACGATATTTTTGTCTAGGAGTTAAAAGAACTATTGGTCCTTAGTAATAATATTTTAAAATTTTGATATTATTTTTATCATTTATATCCATATTTTTAATGAATTTCTTATATCTCTAAATGGGGTCTCTAATGAGAAAATTGATTTTGAGGATGAGTCTCGAATGATGTTTCTTCTCTAGGAGCTATTTTATTTTTTTTCATTTAGTGCCTTAGCTATTTTCCCACATGGTTTGATTAATTGTTTAATTTCATTTATTTCATTCTTTAATTGTTAGATTAAACCCCTATGGAGAAACACCCATGGAATCATTGTAATCCACTATTATGATTCCCTTTTATGGTTATATATTCTTATAATTAGATTTAACCAATGAGAAAACCATATAGGGGAGAATAAATAAGGATTAGAACAAATGAAGGAAATAAATGGGACCCTTAAATGATATCAGACCAATGAATGACACAAGGTTTCTTGGTGATGAAAAATGAAAACATATATGTGATGACATGTATTCATCAATGTAGGAATATCTATTTTAATTTATTTCCTCTTTATTCTGAATTCTTTATCAATTTTATAATGAAAACATCTTTTATTAAATAAAAAATTGGGGTACATTACTTGTTTATTATTCTCAATATAGAGTCATGAAATCTAAATCCATGGCCCAAGGATCTTTATGTTTTTTTCTTTCTTTTATCTTACTTAATCATCATTATTAGAATATGGTTATAGATCAATGTATATTAATGGTTTGAATTATATTTTTTCCAGTTATTCTTTTTTGCATCTTTCAAAATTTTGTATCCTTACTCTCTATTCATCCAACAACATGTGGATGAGTGGTGTCACCAAAAAAGGTATATGACATCCCTTAGTGACATTGACATGAGAAAAAGGATTTTACTTTGGTTATGAGATACAATGAGAGTAGATAGAATAATAGGTCAAATAAAGGATTGAATGTAAAAAGGTAGGTCTAATGTGATGGGAAACAAAAATGTAATAAAGGGGGAGGTTGGAAACTATGTGGGGTGGTTCTCGACCACATCAACGGTACATGTCATGGGAAAAGTACATTGTTGTTGCATTCATGGAAGAATATAGGGAGAAAGCGGAGTATTACCCCACATCCATGTCATCCCAATGGATTAGGGTGATGGAAAACCTATGATTTTGTAGTCTAGTGGGGAAATATGGCCAGACCTGGCTATCATGGGAAACAAGAGTTGGATAGTTTGGCATACATGGTCTGACCATGTTTTTCCCCCTCATCCCAACTCAGGGAAAAATGGTGTAAGCGTTGTAGATGTGCTCTGTGAGTGGGATTTATGTAAACAATTTATTAGAACCATGATTTTGTATGTGGTATACCCACTCCATCCCTACCCACCTTGTGGAACACCTGAATACTGCCATGTGACCCACTCCTTCACTAATGAACTATTTCTCATAACATATTCACCAAAATCCCATTTCAAACAAATATATTGCCTCTCTAGTGTATATTATTATGTATATTTCAATGGGATTCATTATTTTTTAAAATTATTTTTAATATTTATGATATTGGGATGTTAAATTTGGCTCTAAATGGTTTGTATTCTCTTTATATGCCTAATTGTTGGTGTACACTACTGGTGGTTCATGTTGTAGGTAGGTTTCATTTCCCCCCCAAATTTATAGGTTATAATATCATATATTTAACAAGTAAATATTTCCATTTTCTAAATATTTTTGATATGACACAATATGTACCCATATATGATTTATTCTCTATACCTATCCGGGGTTCAATTTCATCCATTATCATTTGATTCTTGTTACACACGTTTCTTAGAATTAGAAGTTTTGATACATTATTATGGTACGATATTGTTGGACCAAATGTTTTGGTACTACCTATATTTATGAAAAATATACAACAATTAGTAGAATTACTTTCATGGATTTCAGATGTGGTGTGCTAGTTAGAACAAATAAGTAGTATATTTTGGTTTGACACTAGTGACTCCCCAAGCACCCCTTGGGTTCTTCAGGAAGTTTCATACAACATAGCTATCAATATCAATTAAGGCTATCATATTTAGACATTTTTTAATTTTGGGTTCTCTAAAAATCTTTATTTATACATGATTTTAGACAATTATGGATTGGTACGTAGATGTTGGTACTTCCTTATACCCATTTTTTGGACTTTGATACCATATGTGTTATGTCTTTAAATATGATATAGGGTACATAAGTGATTTTAGTGAACATTGACCTTCTCTTTCTTATTTATATCTTAAATATATATCTCTCTATCTCTCTCACATAATCATATTATACTTATTATATGTATGATTCCTTCATATATAAAAATATTTTATCTATTTTTCTCAATATATATTGGTTTTTCATGTTCCGTTTCAAACTATTCCAAAAATAAAACCCGATAAAATGGATTATTACTATTTTCTTCGAATTTTTTATGTTTCACTCTTATAAAAGATAATATTTCTAATAACATAATTATTTTAAAATAATTTGTTTATTGTAACTGTTTAAAAAAAATAAAAACTTATACTCCTAAATCAACCCTAGTTTAATTACAAATTTCTCAAAATAAAGATTAATGAAGTCATTTTTTATCTACATATTTACCAATTATTCTCAAATTTTGTTCACTTCAGATATATATTTATGAATGAAATTTTCTTATTATATTATTTGTATCAAAACATATTGAATAAATTCATTTCATTTGAAACATTATGATACTTCGTTTGATTATTCTTTAAAATATTATTATATAACTCATTTATTCTAACTTATTTCTCTCATGATAATGATTTAGGTATGACTTTTTTTCCTGTACATAACATATTTGTGATAAATTTTTCTATTATGGGAAGGATTCAAGTTTTATTACCTGTTAATTGATTGGTTGATTGTTAAATTTCTTGAGATATTATGTATGGATAATAGTGGTGATATTAACAAATTATGTTATGATATCTTGGTAGTTAGAATCTTCTATTTATATAATGTTAATTTAATGTTTTAATAGTGTCACATTTTATGACTCATATTTATCTTATTATCATGATAATATGTACGTCAACCTATATATTTTATGATTTTATTTCTAGGTTATGCCAACATTTTCTATCATTCTTACCATGTGATATGATCATATACTACACATTCTCGATCTCTCAATAATTTATATGGATCATTATTATTTATGAATCCTAATTTATTCCCTTTTTTAGGATTTATAACTCACACTTATATTATATATATATCTTTATGATAACATATGTATATATAAAAGTTCAATTGGATTTATAAGAATGTAATAAAGTGAAATACAAATGATGTAGTGGCTACCAATTAGAATGATGTATTTTGTAGCTAATATATCTAAGACACTATATCTACAAATTAATATATATTTTTTATATTTAAGTTAAAAATAATGGATATTATGTTTATGAAATGTAGTTTTCTATATAGGAGTAAAAGATATAGTAGATTCATGATATATTTAGTTAGCATTAAACACATCTAAGTAAAGTTTACTAAATATTTAATTTATCTTTATTAAAAAATTGATTATTTTTTTCATTTATAACTTATTAAATTGAAAGTGAAATGTCTTAATACATTAAACATTAATACTCTATAGAATGGTGACTATTATATAATACAATGTTTTTTATCTTGGAGTTGTCTCTTTCTACAATTACTGTTTCTACATCGAGATGTATCAATAATATTCTAAAAAACTTATCCAGTTAATAATTCCATCTTGTAATCCAAATTTTGAGTGAAATGTTGTCAAAAAATAGAGAGAATAAGAATAGAAAAGTTGATAGATATTCAAGGTACATCAACTTGCTTCTCAAACTATCCAAAATAAAATTGGTGATATAGACAATGAAAAATAATTAAAATTATATTTAGAACCCAATTCCATATTTATAATCCCATCACATGAACTAGAAAGTACAATTATAAAAATATGGTATGAGTTATAAGAGATCAAAAATATAGGAAAATAAAAAAAACATTAGATGAATCATGACAATAGAATAAAGTAAGTAACATACCACAAAACATAATTAATATAATGAAATTAGTATGAGTTTAGTAGAAAGAAACAACATGGAATAATATTTGATTTAAATTAATGAATAATATAGTTGTTTAATCATGTAAATATTTAACAAGATGAAATAACCACGATGAATCCCATAATGTGGAATTTTTTATAGTGTATGGGGATCCATTTTTTGTAAACTGGGGAAAAATAATAATACCTCAGATTCATGGTGGGATTAACCACATTCACTTTACTAATGTCCATATGAAAATAATTTTAAGAAATATCATCTTATACCCCTCTCTTTTGAATATATTTCCTAGTGTTCAGTTAGGTTGGACTACTAGATGAAATTGTTACTCAAGTTATTGGCCCAGATGTCTTCATCATCTACAATATATCACATGTATATCCCAGATTTACATATTCATTAATCTCCTTAGATTGACATGAACTATTCTCAGTATGTAATAGTGAACTAGCTTTTAGAAAACATCTATTAAACTCTCAGTTGGTTATTTTATTAGACATTTTTTATGTATTATAGTCTATCCCCATTAAGAATACTTTGCAATGATAAAAAATGACAATTAATCCAAAAAACATATCTACATCATTTAAAAAACTAAAATTATAAATGGATTAGCATCAATTTCATCTAAAGATATGACATGATGACACTAGGTTTTTTTTAAGACCAATACCCTTATCATGAACATCAGTGTTCTTATCATATGACCTCTGGAAATTATGAAATTGAACCCACATTGGGTTTTTCATTCAGTACGTGGTCTACCATATATAAAAATAATGAGAAACCTATTAGTAGAAATAATCTAAACAAATAAAATGACCCCCAAAATGTAAAAAACATTGTCCTATAATGATATAAAATAAAATTCAAAAATCATCCATAAATCATCTTCAATATTTTTTATACCATTATATTCGATAGAAGGGAGTCGTTGGTTGTTATCCTCAAATTTATATAAAGGTTTTAACCTCCATGTTCACATTAAAAAGTGGACGGGAACCACAGAAATGTTACCTTCAATTTTTGTAATAGTAGAATCAGAATGGTTCCCACATTAGAAGATTTTTGTGTGGAGTTTCAACAATACTATATTCCCTAAATGTTAATTGTATCAGAAACCATTGGTTTAGTATTCTTCAAATGTATCATTATTGGTCATTTTTTGTCTAAAAAAATAGTCGATCAAAAATAATGTTACAATTTAATCAAAATAAATATAATTTCATAGGAAATAGGTAGTTACTGGTTTATTTTAATATTATAATTACTGAATTATATCTCTCATGTGTATATTTTCAATTGATGTAAAAATAAATTCATTAGAAAATATTGAAATGAAAAATTCCTATTGATTATATTTTTAAAATCATATATACTAATTTAAAAATAAAAAGAATATTATTTTAAATCTAAGATATCAGGACACAACAATCATTTTTGGAAAAAATAATTTTATTCTATAATTTTACATTTAAATTGATGTATATTTTAAATTTTAAAAAATGAAATATATTTCAAATGTGACCAATAAAATTCAAGGTGTACATTAATATCTAAAATCCAAAAATTTGTCAAAATTATTACATTCCCCAAAATACTTCTAAAAATTAATTTTACCTTTGAATAACATAATAATTATGAATAAATTTTCAATATAATTTTAATAAAATACTTAATTAATACACTAGTGATCCTCCCCCCTCATCCATATATATCTTTTCCCTGAAAAAAATAATATAAATACCAAGCTTAAAATTTCATTCCGTTAGTAGAAACAATAATTCTTCCCTTTAATGATTATTAATGAGTATTCATATTCATTTTAATTAGATTCATTGCTCACTAAATTATTTTATTCAATTGATGTACCCATTGGTAATCTTACCTATATTCCAAAATTTATTTCCTCTCACGTTCAAGTGAAATTTATTAAAATAAATATTATCTCTAACTTAAACACATGTAGACACTATATATAATAAATTTAATATTTACACATCAACTTACTAAATATTTGAACCATTAATCAATTAGTATTTTAAAGGGGTAATGTATAATTAAAAGGCTAGTAGTTTAATTTTTTAAAGACAAGGCATGAAATAGGAGGTTTTGGCTCCTAATTAAAATACATATGTAAATAGTTAACAGTTAATTGAAATTTCATTTTTTTAATATCCGTAGGTTTGTTTCTAACATTACACATTGTTTATTTTTATATAATAAAAAACATTAAACAATGGATGTAATAAAAAATTTCACAATCATTCGTTTTTGTCGTTTATTTTAATTTTTTATAATATTTTTTTATTTTTCCTTTGAGTGACCAATAATTTTATATATTGGTGTTAAATATACTACCTACTATTAAATCATCATGTTAATCTACTATAAATAATAAACTACTTCTTTCAGAAGCATGAAATGTGATATAATCTTCCTAATGTAGCTCTCTCAATCTTCATTTATCATCCCATTTTGAAAGGGTTAGAATATTTTACGGTTTATAACGTAATTAATAATAGTGACATTGTTGTCTCAATGATATCAAATAGATAAAATTTAAAATGTGGATGAATGAAATAATTGGGGTTCATTGTAAATGAATGTCTATATTTTCAAAAATCATTTACCTGTTGAATTTTAATTAGTAACTATTAGTTATGTATTATCACTCTTGATTATAGAACATTAATGAAATTTATAAATATAAAATCAATAAAACATAAATAACATATTAGTATTATGACATTCTTATTGATAAATTCTCAAAACAATGATTCAATAGTAATATATGAATTCATATTTTTTAAATTTTAATAAATATAATACATATATTTTAAAAAATATAAATTAGAAATGATTATTAATATCTTTTAACTAACATCCCAAAATATAATGAAACATTACATTTTTCATTGGAATTATGAAATATATGTTAAAAACATACATAAATCACAATGAATTTATCATTAAACCATAAGAATCCTTCCACTATAATTATTTTATGAATTTATAAAAATGAATATAAAAAATATATAGTTCATTATACTATATAATTTTATAGAATATAAGAATTACTATGGAAATATATAACATGAGATTATATAACAACATGATTCATTAACTACACAAAATTATTAGATTAATAGTAAGTGTTTCATTTCTATAAATTCAAATTATATTTTAGGTTTAGTTTTTTCAAGAATTAGGACACAATTACTAGTGAAAAAACAATAATTAACATAAAATAAATCAAATTAGTTCTTTTGAACCCACGTGAAAATCATAGATAATTGATTTTCCCCATTAGTTCTTATATAATTAATTTGAAAATCCATGTTCATTATTTTCTCAAATTTGTTATATAATAATCGAATAGGGAAATAAATTTTTATGAATTTTCAAAGTTGGTAGTATATAACTGATCTGAAAAATTTATAAATATTTCCGTTTCATCTAGTTCTTATATAATGGTCTTGAAAACCAATATTCCTGACTTTTTCACATTGTTGTTTCTAAAAAATGACATGAAAATGTTTATTTTTTTTATTTCTGAACCATCTATTTGACTGGTTTTTGAGGTCAAATGGTGTTTTGGATCATATGTTATTTCCATCAGATGTTCATTAACTCTAAAATATGTCTTAGAGAATTACAAATTTTGATGGCCATGACTTTTGGTCAGTAACTTTGTTTGACCTCCACGAGTAGTCAAAAAAACATGGGAAATGAGATACATTTATTTAAACATTTTTTCACTTTGGTTTTTAGGAAAAATGATTTGAAAAATCCATTTAATGTTGGTTACCAGAAAATATACTTGAAAACTAATTTTTTGCATCTGTAATATAAAAACTGACAAGAAAAATAAAAATTGATATATCTTTTCAAAATGGTTCTCATAAACCTATTTGGAAAAATAATTTTATTAACCTATTGATGTGGAATTTTAATTTTTTTACAATTCGACATAAAATATTCCAATTCCCACTAAAATTATTAATACCATGTATTCTTTTACCATTACATTTATATGTTTTCATTATAAAAATATACTAATTTAACGATCCATTATTTCAAATATCATCCTTCAACAAACTAGACTCATTTTATATTCATCGTGAATCCAGTATTTTGTCATTCCATGATCTCTTCGAGATAACTATAATTTATTTCGAGTATTTATGTTTTTTATAACTAGTCTTCATAATTGATATAGCATTGAAAGATTATTTTTTTTATTATAATGAAGAATAATTCATCATATCATGATAAAACTAATAATATTCCTTCGTAATCTAAAATTTCATCTAAAATGTGGATTTTGTTAGCTCATTCGATATTTCCACAGAAAAACCTTATCCTACATTTGGCAGTCAAAACATCTGATCCAAAACTACATTTGAGAGTTATGAGAAATCAGATTAAAAATTAGTAAATTATCATGATTAAAATTTTAGTGTTTAGTTTTTCATAAACAGATGTGACAAATATATTTTTTATGTAATATTTTTAAACAGATGGTATTTCATGTAGGTTTATTATTAAATGACATGAAAAATTATAAATAAATAATTTTTATTTTTATTTATTAAAACCGACGTTAAAAAATATATTTACAATGTTTCTTTCAAAGACATCACCTCAATAGATGATGTTTATATGATATAAAAACTACAAGAAACATATAATTTTTTACTATTGAATATTACATATTTTTTATATAAAATAGATTCATCACTAAATATTAGTTTTTACAATAGTAAAAAGATTCTTATGTTTAAACAACAGTTTTATTAAAAACACCTTCTCTTATTTTATGTTAAATGCCCATAGAAGTATAAAAGTAATTTAAATAGATAATATAAATCCTTAAGCTCTATTAAAAAAAAATTTATGTCTTGATATGTGCAAAAAACGTTCATCAAGTTACATATAAAGGATAAATACCCAACATACCATTTTAAAAACTGTGAAGTCAATAATTACTTTTCCAATTTTTTGTAATTAAATATGATATCAAATATTTATTAATATTTTTAAAAAACTAAATTTAATTCAGATATTTTATCATTAAATATTTAATAATAATGAAAGAGTGAAAATTATTTTTTATTAGTGTGTCTTATAAAGCATGATATCCCATGAATTACCAATGAATTGAAAAAAAACATTTCTCCCTTAAAAATTTTATGAACATTCATAAAACAAAAACTAATTTTATTTCATTGAAAAATGTGCTGTTTTCAATGAAAAAAAATTTATAAGAATAGAAAATTCATATAGGTTTATTGGTAAATAATCTTAATATAACCCTTATAATAAACCTTCTAAATAGAAAAACATATTTAGTTTATTCGAAAAATAAATATTTAGAGAAAAAACTCATTTCTCAATGAATTGGAGTGTTATATCCATCTCACTCATCATTTCTATCAAGATCAATAGTTAGTATAATATATATTAAAAATAGACTATAAAATTTATAACATAAACTCATATAAAACATTATATTCAAAACTAAATCAAACACACTTTTTGGATTTATCTGAAACAATGTATAAAAATCATATTTTCATTATAAGCTCTTAAAATGGGTAACAACAAGAAGAATGGAAAATATTCTATTATTTTAAAAACCCATTAAAAATCATAGAAGGTTATTCCAAAAGTATGATCATAGTGATGGTGGGAAAATATGTTCATGATCTACATCTTATAGCAAGTACCGAAAATCTTAAACAAATCTCTTCATAAAACTACTATAATGATTTTTGGACAATTAAAAATTACAATAAAAATAATTAGATTATATATAATGAAGTTATTTATAAATTTTAAATATCATTCATATTGACTAAAAAGAGTTCGAAACATTTTAATAAATATTTTAATAAAGAACCCCCTACAATGATTATAGTAATCCATGTTTGTTCTTTTACTTATATTCATTGGGTAATATACTTTATAAAACATATTTATCCATATATATTGGATTTTGTTATATAAAACACATATAGTATTTTTAGAGGGATGTTGTGTTGTTATTTAGGATGATATTGGTTGAGAAAAAATGGATAAAACCATATGAATAGTAGAGTAGTTGGTCACCCTTTTATAAGTTAGGGGAGTGTGACTTTTGTAATTTTTTCAACATTTATAAATATTCAAGATAAAGATGAAATAAATAATTATATTTTTAATATATGGTGATAAGGGTCAAAATAATCTCACACAACGATATTTAAGTAGTTATTTTGTAGTCTTATCACTTAGTTTCAACAATTATTAACCTATTTTTTACTTTATAATGATGAAAACTTTTTAGCATGGTTAATTTTTAATATTATATAAATTTTTTTTAACTCTTTTCAAAATTTGAACCCAATGATTATAAATTTGAAATTATTTTATCAAAATTTAATTTGTATGGGAAGAAATTAGTTATAATGTAATTTCTCAAAATGCAATGAGAAACAATTTTTTTGGAGAAATGAAATATTCAAGACAAAAAATAAATATATACCAAAATCAAGAGTATTTTTATCAAATATAAAATTAATTGTATTATTTTAAAAACCTTCAGTACAAATTTACTTTAAAAATAATCCAAAATATAATAATAATTTTTAGATACATTAAAATTAATTATAATATTTATAAATTTCATTATTTTTTAATAATCACACAAAAATCTATCATTGTAGAAATAAAAAAATCATCATAGGATATACTTGATTTGATGATATAAAAATTTAATACAATTTTATTAAATTTAAATTCTAAAATTTAAAATTTCAAATTTTAAAATAACACCAAATAATACATGGAAAACACATTAGTTAGAATAAAATTACTCCCTACATTGATTTTAAAATTCCAATTAATTCCTTGTAATAATTATGAATTTGTAAAATCAAATCATGTATATTAATAACATATGAATCTAATTTAGTATTAAATTTTCCCGGATTTTCACATTCATACCTACATAAATAAACTATATCTTCATAATTTCATTTATCACATCAATATATATGTATATTTTTTCCTCATATCATATTATGGTTATCATATTGTTACTTAAATTACGTTGTTCATCGAAAAATGTAAAATAGGTGAGTTCACTTATTTTATGAAACCTACTCTCTCCTAACTAGAATCAGCACTGTTTTATCCTTTTATGAATGATTTCCATTGAATTTTTCAACCTCATAGCACCAAACATGAGTGGTATTATGTATAGATATCCTTCATGTTGATTTATATAACAAATCATATACGTGAGCTAAAATCCGAGGTAATGCTAACAGGTAAGTAACTTATCCCACCATTTATAAAACTAGTACTCTCTTGTGAGTTTGCACAGTGATATAAACTAATGCTATAAAAAATAATCCATTACTCAAATATTATGATCCAGTGATCAAATAAAATACATGTTCCATTATCTAAAAAACACACCGATCAAATTAAAAACCTCCTACATGGCACAAGATGAGTTTATGGTCAGGTTTTCAAATACATGATTCCCAAATTTTATTTAGTAAAAGTGAAATAGACTAATAAATTAGTGTATAAACTATGTCGAATTGTTTATAGATGTCTTTTCACCCATTCCCATCCCTAGATTTCACAAGTATTTCATTTGTTCATCGTCACTATAATGTGAACATAAATAATGATTGCCTCAAATCGATGTTGCCCCATACCTATGGGTTGCACACCAACATTCTTGCAAATGAACTAACCATCTACCACACCATCTTACATAAGAAATGGTAAATTCTCTTCCATTTATTTTACCAATCAGCATATTCACTTGGCGATAAGTGATGAGGATTTACCTTATGATTCCATACTATGAACCCATTATTGTAGTGAATTAAATATTAGTACATTAGGTAACTGATATGTCTTAAATAATTTGACTAAAACTATTTTATACTCATTTATTGATAATGGAGTCTGTTTCATTGTAGAAAACCTGAATGAGAAGATAGGTAAAAAGGGGAAAATAAATGCAATACAATTAAGTCTATACCAAATAAGATAAGATCTTATGAAATTAAAACATATGAATAGAAGATTAGGTAATGAATCTTTATAATGTGACTTGAATATAGAGTCATATGTTGGTTCTCTATTATACTAAACATTAATGGTTATCTATGAGTATAAGACACAACATGTGAAGCATGGATTGGCGTCACCACTTTTATTTCATGGAGTGGTCAAATATTTGGCTGGCATGACTGGTTTCTTGAACTTCTATTCAACATATATTATCCTTTGGGAAAATTGGGAAACTAGAGCTGGTAATATAAAATACATAAATGACTTTGTATTCTAATATAATCTTTTAGTTTTTGCATATGGAGAAAGATGCATGGAAACTGATCTTATGTCAAAACCAGCAAGACCAACTGGGGAATAAATATGAATCAATAACATTACAACATCCAGTATCCCTAGAAAAAAAAATAGTTATTTCCTGAAGAATTACAATGGAATAAAGTCATGTTGCAACTAATAAATATATTATATTTATAAGTTGATTAAATCATTCAACTTCAAAATAATCATAAATTTAGATTCATAGGGGAAACTAAATATTTTTTTTAATGTTTCAAATTTTTGTATTTGAATTTGCAACTAGTTCATCCTATAAAAGATTCAATATGAATTGTTTAACCACAAACATCATTATACGATTTCATAACCTTCTCCAACCCCATTCTGAGACAAATCATTTGGTGACACAAGAAAATTCCCCACTGCATCTTTCACAAGTACATCATGTTTTCCAAAACAATTCATAGTTGATTCAAAAAATCCTAGAGTCATCCCGATTTTGAACATAAACCTAAATTTTAAAAATTAGTTTATAGTTTCAATTAATTTAGTATTTTGGAATTAGGACTATGTAAATAAATTCAAATATAAACAGAATAATAAAATATTATTATAAGAACACATATAAAAAATTACCCTACAAGGCACTCATTATGAGGATGTATTAATAGTTAAATGTATAAATGACACAGTCGACAAAAACCAGTACATATTTTTAAATTCCACAACAACCTGTAACAATAACATGAATCCCTTATAAATTACAAATTCATTAAAATCCGGATTAATGTAGATGAAAATATCAAACCTACCAATTATGAAGTGTGCAATAAAGATCCAAAAATACCTAAAAATATAGTAAACTATTTGTTATAAAATGATGAATTGTAAAATAATGGCTAGAATAAAAAATATCACAATTACAAATTAAACTATTATAATTAATAAATCAATATACATATCTAACTGATTATCCACATAGAACATTAAACTGATTCAGATGATTAAATTTTAAAGCATACAGATCATATTCTACGAAAGTGGTGATGGAAGAAGGATGGTGTTAAGAGTTGGGAGAGATTACATAATTTATTAATATACGATTCCTAAAAATAATTGAATAAACAAATAAATAAATATTTAACTACATGATACAAAATTAATATGAATAAGGAAATTAAAATAGATAGGTAGCAGCTGATGTGTTGCCCTTATTCTCCAACACATTTCTCAATATGCAGTCAATATCCTTCTCTAGCTACTTCAGGAGGCAATGATGTGGGGGATATGTAGGAAGAGTTGGCTGAGGGTGATAAATGATCTATAGACAATGGTGTAGCAGGCATAGATGAAGGATTGTTTGAAATGTTTCGAACCCTAATCATAGTGGATGAAAATACCGAGCATCGGATGGTATGGAGGGAGGGAATGAAAAAAATGGATTGGGGGAGGGATGACTTGTAAGTCTATATGTATGACACATCATGAAGAGGAACCTATATTTATTGTATGTAATTAATGAAAAATAGAATATCCAATGTTTATAAACCTAAAACTAAAAAGATATTCTCTCGTAGATAACTATATAAATCGATTAAATATAATAAAAAAATAAAAGAAACCCAAATGTTAAAAATTTAATTAAAAAAAATATCACAATTTAACTTTAAAAAAAATTAAAATCAAATATTTAGTTAGAAAATAAGCAACGTATATTCCAAAAACATCATGAACAAAAACAATTAACCACTAATAAAAAATTACAACTGATTATTAGTTTGAAACAACAGAATCAAAATAGAATAGCAGTTGTGTATATCAAAAAAAATATAAACAAAACACATTTTTTGTTATCTATAGAAAAAACTTCACTAATATAAATAAATGTAACATTTCAATAATTCCTAAAAAAATTCGATGATATTTTCAATTAAACTGAATGACCAAAAACATAAAGCATGATAAATTATTATGAAGTCAACTCCAAAAAATAAAACTCCCACATAATAAAATTAAAACTAATAATGTGTGGATAAATAGAGAAAATAAGCATCTATGGATAAATAACCAATGATTAGCATCATCCAATGAAAAAAACTCAAGTGTGTGGGATCAATAATAGAACGGATCATCAGCAATAACAAATGATAGACATAATCCAATTAACAATTATTATTGGAATTCATTTATAAAGACGATAGTAGAAATGATCTACATTATTTTCATACCATTATTATCCTCGACATTATAATCATCTTCATAATTATCAAAATCAATATTGTACAACAAAACTATCAGAAACCTAATCAATGGTTTGACCCAATTTCAAGGCTTATAGAATGCTTGATTGATTTTCAGTGAGAACCTAATTATAATCATTATCCTCATTGTGCCCCACATTCTTATCCTAGATCTTATCACCTCCACCTTCATATGTACCTCCATAACATTCATTCCTTCCCCCTCATGCCCCTACCCATTTTGAATTAGGATCATGAACAAAGAAAATTAAATAATATTTAAAAATTTCAATGAAATTATAGTAATTGTTTGGGAAGGTTTATTGATATGGAATAATTTGACCTTATATAAACAACGAAATCATCACATTCAAGATAATTTAGGTCACATATTGATCCTGTGTTACAAAATAGATAGTTTGTGATCTTAATTTTTTAGAGGATTCTATTCCAGTATGTCAAACATATTAAACATTATCAAATATATAAGACAACTCACTCCAGTTAGTAATCATAAAAACAATCTACCAATATAATACAAAAATATATTTTCAAACTATCAATAACATCCACAAATCTGTATCTGCATCTTTAAATTATTTTTTGTACTAAATGCAGAATCTGAATTCCAATGAACTGATTCCTTCATTCGTGTTTGGAGTCTGGCTCAAATTTCAAAACCACATCAATCTAGATCATTAAATAATTAGATAATGGAATGCTACCAACCACATAACCATATGGACATTTAAATTTGTCTGTTAACTCCCAATATTCATATTCCATTTAGATCATATACCAATTAGTTCAAGAATAAGTTTATACTTTCTCGCCTCCAAATAGTCATGTAAGAAATGTTTTCCGCTTTTCTTTTCTCTATATAATTCTAATTTGAGAACCACTATATGTAAGTGTCTAGTTCTTCTGAAAATTCAAGTAGACCGGCATATTTAGAGAAATTCATAGATAAAAAACACCTAAAATAAAATACAGAAAAATATATACTAAAATTTCAAAAAACATTTGATATATAAACAAATAATCCACCATAAATAGATCATGTTATCAATATTCAATGATTTATCTTTCTTTTTGATCAACCAAATCAAGACAATTCGTTATGACCATGGAAATTGAATGGGAAATAATATTTCTGTTTCACAATATTATTTCCTTACTTTTTATTTTTTATTATACTATAATTATTATAACATATTTATTATATTAATTTTTTTGATTATAATATTTTGTAATAACATATCTATTTATAATAGATTTGGGATCCTCTTGGTAAATTAATGATGTTATCCGTAATATCTTTTTGAAATTACTTTCCATTGAAAAGAAAAAACAATTATTTACCTTTTTTCTATTATTTTATACACTCGACTTCCACCCAACCAAAAAGGATATTGGTTTGATTATATTTAAAACATGTGGGAAAATATACTACAATATTTAATGACTATCTTTAATGTAAAATAATGATTAAATAAATCAACATTGATGGTTAGAAATTAACATACAATTTTAATTTCATGAAAGTACTTATAATATTTAAAAACATGGTTTACTAGGCATGTTCTGCATGTTCAAATGAAGAATACATAAAATAAAAAAGCCTAAGGAAATACTTGAATTAAATTTTGAATACAATAAAGGAAACATAGAACATTGAAAAAATTATTAGAAATTTGTCATTTATGCATAGGTAGAAACAACAAAAAAAAATAATACCCACCCTTTGATGTATAAATCATGCATTATTAATATAAATTCAGGAAGCACATGATTATCAATATATTAGTAAACCTTTAGTTATAAAAATTGTAAAAATTTTGAGTCGTTAACTGTAAATCAAATCCATGATCAACCAAACAGACAAGATGATGGTCCAATGGTATTTCAAAAATATTGGAAAACATACAACAACATTGAAGGATCTCCGTACAAAAATAAAAATTTATTAATGAAAAAAAACTTGATAGTTCAAAATTTAAAAGTATATGAAATTTCATTAATATGATTAAAAACTAGAAAATATGGGTGTAAAAAACATATTCAGCTAGTTCAATCTAAGCTAGCAGAAAATAAAAAAAGACCAAATGAATAGAGAGTTTTTAATTTTAATGATTCTAACAAAAACCTTGCTGGTGGAAAAATAGTAGGAATTGAACATTTATGTATATGAAAAAAATATCCAAAACAACTCTTACCTACCCATTGAATCGAAATTCAAGTTCTATCAAGTAAAACACAAAAAAGAAAAATAATTATTGATGTATTATTATCCCCTTGATTTCTAAACAATAAAAAATTGATGTGTTTTTACCCATAAATCTAATCATGGTGAATAATTAGTTGGTTAAAAAACAACATGATCGAACCACCTTGAGCTATAAATTATATGTGTATTTTATTTTTATCCACCTATAAGCATATAAATTGATGAAATTGATTCCATAAGTCCATGTACATTCAATAGGATTTAACTTCATCACTCTGCATGGATGATAAAAATTGAAGTATAATTAATAAGATAATTTCATCTAGATGTAGAAACTAAAATTTTATAAATATAATGATTTTTTTTGGGTTCCAACATCTACCGAACCAAAAATTTCCCTTGAAAAACATGTTCATCAATGTGAACCCTTCTAAAAAAATCTAGAGAGTCCACACATCTGAAACCACAAAAGAATAAAATTCTAGTATGTAGACATTTGATAACAAAGAATAAAAAAATCTAGTATTAATTTACACATAAAACAATTAACTAAGCTATGATAGGTCTCTACCAAAACAAATTCTTAAAGAAAATATTCATTCTAGAAGATTGAAGGAGCATACTTAAAAAGTAGTGATAGTACTAGCTGAATATCTAGGTACCGACATCATCTTAACTGATACCATCCCATAAAAATACCTATTTTAGATGCAAACCCAACTACTAAAATTAAATGAATCCACAAATAAAAATCCGGACAATGAAATCATCATGAAAAATGGTATGAAATTTATGGAAGAAACAGGGAAAAAATACTAACCTTGGTATTTTTTGGTCAAAAATACGAATCTAGAGGATAGTGTTATATGAGATATTTCAACCATATCCAAACCTTGGGAATGAAACTAATTAAGGATTTCCATGTCAAACCTGTTCCGAGCATTGAAACAGAGACGTAATTCAATTTCTGTTGGATGTCGCTTCAGACACCGTTGTATGGGTAACGGTTTTGAACATTGAAAAAAATATATGAATCCAAAGGAGGTGCAGAGCTGGGATTTAAAAACAAATGTTGTGAATAGTAGATGATTTTGACCAAATCAGAGGCACTGTACATAAGAGATCTTCAGGGAGACGAAATCAACCGGGATGTGAAGGAGTATACGATGAAAATTGTGATCATGATAGGTGTGGGTTAGAGGCGATAATTGGTACCGGGGAGGGAGAGGGGAATTAAGAAATATAGGGGAAACCCAAGAGGATGTTGGGGGTGTGGGAACCCGAGAGTGGATAGATGGGATTTTTAGAGTGGTTTCAGGGAGGGGAGCATGAGACGGAGGACATTTTTGATCGGGGGCTAGATAGAGGGTGATTTTTAGGGTTTGTTGGGTGGAATGGAGAAAGAAGGGTAACATGGAAGCATAGGAAGGTGGCATGTAATAATGGATAAGCATTGTTTAGTTTATATAATATATTTTATAATGTCTAATAAAAAATGGGATTAAATTACCTATTTATCAAATCAGATTAGACCTTTATATTGTGAAAATTTATTAAAGACATTATCAACTACCTCCAATGAATGGTCATTAACCTTATTATGTTCAAAAATGTATTTCATTCACTAAGATATTCTCATGTGATTCCGAATTATCATTATATTCTTAACCACTTATTCTTCCGGTTTTCATCATAATAACATCCTCTCACAGACATCATCCCAAAAACATGGTGTTCAAAAATGCATTCTATATAATTTTAAAAAATATATCTTCTGTAAAATAGAATGGAAATGTTTCTTAAAATAATTTTTTTCTAATAAAAGATACCTATCTCAACATCCATAGTAATCAAATAAGAAATATTGAAGGATATCTTCCAAATATTAAATATTTAACTCCATCTTTTAATTAGATTGTGGAAGAAAAGTTATACTGAAATTTAATTTAGTATAAAAACACTCTTCAATACCTTTTAAGAAAATTATTTAAATCTATGATCATGTTCATATAAAAAAGGGACAGAGAAACACTATTTTACCTAAATATCACTTTAATATAATTTTCAGAAAATGTATCAAAAGACATAGCATCTTGAGAGCAAGGAAATATGAAGATTTAGTTAGTTTGTTGAAAATAAACAAACATTCATTATTATATGAATATGTCTTTTTTAATACCTTCTTTAAAATATAGTTAAATTCTCTTCTCTCCATTTAGGAACTATAATAGAATAAATCATCTTGTTTAGTTGTTTTCACTTGTTTATAACCAATTGAATATTAAAACATTTAATGGTAAAATAAAATATATCTATTTTCATTACTCCCCACATATAATATTCTCCATGGTCTATATACATGATAGTGCTTGTGTGATCTGTATGTTTAAGTACAATAGAATAATCTGAGGGCTTGTACGTAACTTTCTATTTTACCATGATCTATGATAAAAATAAGTTTTACACAACAATAGACATCATAATCTATGGAATTGAATCAAAAAATTTATACATGTGATAGAAAATCTGATCCAAGAGGGAGGATCATATAATATTATTTGTAATTATTTTATTTTAGTAAGAGTTTCCATGGTGGAATTATTTCTTTATTTATGGACTTGAAAACCTATTTTCATTGTTTTGTCATTGAGTTGTTGGAATCAATATCGATTCACTCGAGAGGTTTTCTAATCATTGTCCAAAATATCTTGACATCATAATATGAATATATGGGTACAATCCTGTAAGATCTCAATGCTTGTATCGTCCAACATTGATCACCTCGGGGACCCCATCCATATAATTCTCATGGATATATTTAACTCTAAAGTGGGAAGTGGAGGAAGGTCTATCTCTGTTGTTGTGAGAGTTCTTGGAGAAGGGAGCTCTCTAAAGCATGAGATATTTCTCTATATCCTAGGTGTGTCACCAAACAAATGAATTTAACTTTTTATAAAATAATATAATTGGGGTCATATATTTCTATGGATAAAATAAAATAATTTTCGATGATCCCTTTATTATTTATTTAATCCATGTGTAACCCATGTCAAATAATAAAAATAATAATAAAAATTCTAGGAATTCCTTTAACTTGTGAATTATTTTAAATATTATTTAATCAAATAATAGTCAATATTTATTATTTCTCAGTATACTATTAAACTATTTCCTCCATTCCTCCATAACATTTATCAGGCCTTGAATATAGATTATTTATTAATAAAATAAATTTCAATACATTACTCTCCAATAAATATATAAATATTATATTCACTAAATAAAAAATAAATATTTAACTATGATCAAGAATGAGTTAATAACTATTAAACCACATCGAAGAATAATATATATTCATCTAGTAAAATTATAAATAATAATATATTATTTAACATATATATTACATATGCTTAGTGTGTGATCCTGATGGTCTATTTGTCTCTGGAATGAGGTGAAGAAGCCTAAAGGCCATGGTTATCATCTAACCACATGTCGAAGAACTCAAAGGGAATGATATTATTGTCATTGTGACATGAAGACTTCTATGAATACTTACAATGTAATATAATCACATTACATGATATCTCATATCATGCAAGTTTCATACTAGATCCATCACCCTATGTGCTCAATGTATCTTTCATGGACTTCATGGAAATTGAACATTCCAATTGTGCACAATTGAAATGGATTCATTTAGGCTATATTATTTCCATATAATGGACTCAAATATCAACATCCATTAAATAACATATGTGATAAATACATTTTCACATTATTAATTAATTCAATATTATTTGAGATGAACCACACATGTATAACCTCACCGAAAATATATGTCATCACTGTATTCTTTAATAAATAAATGCACATTACTCATAATAATCATTAAAAATAATATTAAGGTCTATGGAATAATACAATCATCTACATATAGGAACATCAAATGAAACATACAAATATCGATTTCCTACTAGAAGGTCTCATTCTCATAATATCATAGTAGATATTTCTAAGGATGTCCAGCATGATGAGGTGCTTCATTGTTCTATGAGTTTCCACGTCTTATAGAATGTATCATTTGTGTCCTTAAAAGGATATCATTCGGATATAGAACATATATTTAAGAATAGTGATGTAGAACTTCTGAGTTCTCCTCATAGAAAGGAACTACTATGACATTTATTTGTGATATCTACTCATTGAACAAAATCAAAATCTATTTTACCCAGAAGAAAAATCATTATGTGATAAGGAGTTAATTATTATTCAAAACTATGAATATATGTTATTGAACTGTACACATACTTTGGTTTTAGGGAACCAACTCCAAAGGAATCCCACCTATACTAGAGCCAACAACAGGCAACCTTCAGTAGGCTAGCTGTAACATAACACCCATGAATCTATGGAGATATAAATATAGTCATAGATACCATATTTTTTTATTCCATGGGAACTATGCTCACATAAAATTCAAAACACAGAGGAAAATTCCTAAATATGTGATACTTTTGCTGTATGTTATTTGTCTATTGTTGTGACCTTGTCTCTTTATCTAGTGCCACTATTACAGTATTATCACTATAAAATGTGATAGGGTATTTACTTCTAGGTATGATATAATGATTTTGGTAAATATCTAGATTCCCAATAGATTCCTTAGCCACATTAGTAGATGACATATACCCAGAATCTATTGTAGAATTTGTGACAATTAGTTACATTCAACTCTTCAAGGTCACAGCTCCTTGATCAAAATAGAAAATATATCTCGAATATAACATTGGATCTTTCTTATCTGTTAGAGAACTAGCGTCATTATAACCCCTGAAGAACAAATCCTAATCTTCTCTATAAACCATGAACATATCCTTAGATCTTTTGAAAGACTTTAGGATATCCTAAATAATTGACCAATTCTATTCTCTTGGATGTTCTTGTTATGTAACAACCATACTCCATGCATAGGCAACATCATGTCTAGTATATACCATGTCATATATGATTGATCCTCTCACTGAATCATATGTGATATTTCCCATTACATATTTCTCTTATTGTGTCTAAGGAAACATTATCTTAGGAATATGTAAGCCATGTCACATTGAAACTAATGCCTTCTTAAATTATTCGATAAAAAATATCTTTTGAATACAGTCAATATATATACATTTACATTTTCCGACCATCCTATTTTACCCACCCAGAATGATCTTGAACCCAGGAATATATGAAACTTCACCTACGTCAATTATGCAAAAACACTTTTTAAACATGAACTTAACTTACTGTATAACTGTTACATCATTTCCAACAACTAAGATTCCATTTAAATAAAATAGTGTGATAAAAAACACAGTTCCATGTACCCACTTGTAAAAACACACCTCACATCCATTCTTCATGAAACCAAATTCATTTATGGCTTCATAAAATCTATTATCATATGTCATGGAATCTTTTTTCAATACATATATGGATATCTGTAACTTGAAAATATTCTTTGCATCACCTGGCATCACAAACCCTTATGGTTGTGTCATATAAGAATCTACTATAAAGTTAACTTTATGGACTGATGTTTTAATGTCCATCTAAAAAAAATCCAATAGTCTTGGTAAGATGGTATACCCGTATAATTATGCTAGATTTAAATATGGAATGTAGGGAAATGAATTAACAAAATTCATTCATTGATACTATTTAAACCCTCTATTCACTGCACATTCATTAGGGGAATTTCATTTTCCTATCATGTTATGCTTCCTCTTGAATAATCATTTCATCCAATGGGCTTTATATCAATTGGCGCATTGAACAGAACCCAAAAAAAGTTCTAATAAAAGGAATCCATTTTAGAATGCATGTATTACTATTATATTGCATCTTATATTCCTGATACATACACTTTTTAAGAGATTTTTTCATCATTCTAAACCAATAATGAGTCACCATCATCGATGACTATAAAACTATATATCTCTGGTACACTTACCTCTCTTATGCTTCTACGTAGTGCATGTGTTTCAGGAACTACTTCATCCTCATGGTCCTATGGAATCTATACCTTAACGAACTCGTGTGTATCTTGAGGATCAACTTTTTTGAAGTCAGTCATTATCTAATTAACCATTTTTAGGATTCACTCCCTCTCATGAATTTTAGATTCTATAAATACAATCAAATTCTAATCTGAGGGGTAGAATATGTGGGATCCATTTTTTCCTTGGTATATCCTATAAAGAAACAGTTTTTTACTCAATATACTAGTTTATTTCTGGATAAGGCCTTAACAGATTACCCACAACCCCATACACATGTGTGGGTGAAAAATGGGTTTCCAATCACTTTATACCTCAATGAGATTTCCATTTTCTGTGTCAGTTGGTACTCAGATTCATGTGTATTCTACATTTTGTATTCATATATCTAAATTGACAGTTAAATATAGACATGACTCATTATAGTCCTTACCATGTCTAACAAGGTATGATTCTTCATTTCATTAACATCATTCCACTATGGTGTGTATTATGGAGTGTGTTGGGGTAGAATTCCAAACCCCCATATAATTTCTATAAACTATTGGTTATGATATTTACCAGCTTGAACTGATCAAATATTATTTGACTTCATTCTAAGATGATTATCAACTTTATTCTCGAATACCGTTAATTTTTCCAAGGTCTGATAATTATACCTCATCAAGTATATATATCCATTTATAGTCATGTGATCTGAAAAAGTTACAAAGTACAAACATACACAAATAGAATCAATTAGAAATGGTCCATACATATTAGTGTTTAGCAATACTATATGTTTGGTGGCCCTTCCTCTCTATCCACCAAATGGTGGTTTGGTAATTTTACAAGAAAAAAACATTAAATCTTTCAATTGGTTTTATATTAGATATTTCTAAATAACCATATTGAAATTGGTTTTTCAAACTCTTCACAGTTATCAGACAATGATGGTGATGCTGATGATGGGTATTATATGACTTTTGTGAATATGATTCATTATTAATTTCTGAAACATGGGTTGTGTAATTGATTAAATGAATATAATTATTTAAATGTGTCATACCATAACATATGTTTTACTTATAAAAGAAAAAAATATTATTTTAAAACATGGAAATAATTCCATCTGAATCTAAGAATTTTATAGAAATTATGTTCTTGGTAACAATTTATACATAATAACAATATTTTAAAACTAAAATAATTTTAGTTGGAAATGAAAAGTGGTAGTCCCCAATGGCCATATCATCCAATGTCACACCATTACTATATCTTAGATCCGCCTATCCTTTCTCAATATTTCATAATCTAATTAGATCGGACAAGTGAATATATATGTGAACTCCAAAATCTATATCTTATTCCAAGTGTGATGATATTGAAATATTACACTCAATAAAAAACTCTCTTTAGCTTCCCCTACCTTCTGGGAGTGGTTCCTCTTCCATTTCCTGGGCATACTGCATGAAAAAAACATATTTTTTCATTTTCCTTACCTTGGATCAAGATCTTACTCCTCTTGTACGGATGGTGCTCATGAGATTTATTATGTTTATATGCATTGAGCCACTTTTCCATGTTCTTCCATTTCTTATTCACCCTAAGGATGTTGAGTTTATCACATCCCATTCCCTTATCCACTTGTTGAATCCGTGTAAGAAGTTATGAAATACTCTTATCATTATTTCCCATTTGTTAATTAACAACAAAAACAGATAAGGCCTTGGGTGATGATTAAATTATGAGACCCTTACACAACTCATCCTGGAATTTAATCCCTATGATGTATATGTTTTTAATATAGATAGTATACTAGAAACAATGTGTCTCATGGAGCACAAACTCTCCAAGCATTGTTTCGAAAGAAGCACTAGATATCTCAAATATCTTTGGTCTTTCCTTCTCTTTGTATATATCCCAATGGACGAACATCATTCCATATGTATCCATGTCCTCCTGATTCATTAAAATCTCAATGGATGAGGATGATGGCATGGGAAGTTGAAAATATATTTATTATTTCATCAGTTTCTCGTAGTGTTTTAACTCTTCACCACTAGAGTCATTTCCTGGTGCATTAGGAAAAGGTTCTTCTAACATATATTATTTATGTTAATGTATAATGATGACATGTACATTCCTTTGACATTATTGAAAATTTATACTAGTGGGAAGTCTGTCATGCTCAAGTATGAATGAAAATGAGATGATTGGTGTCATTTTAATGTCGTTTATACAATATAATAGAATTTAAATTCTTGTACATTATCTGATAAATTTATTCAAATAAATAAATATTATATTTCTTATTCTTCCACTAATATTTCTTAATTTATTAGCCATTTCCTTTAGTTTAAGAATATCATATTTATTTTATATCCTAGTGAAAGGGATCCATATTCCCCTTCTCATTACCCCTACAATTTTTGGTCAAGATACATGAATGGTATTTAGTAAGATTTCCAAATTTAAACCGCATTAACTCACAGTTCCATGATCCACTGAGTGGACTTAATCTTGTAATCCTTAAACTATATTTCCTCAAACATTTCATGCCAAATACATCATGTACTACTTTGGTAGTCAAACCTTGATGTGATATAATTTTTGTCAAACCAAAACATCAACACAGAATTCCTTGATAATTAGAATGACCCAAACATTGGCTGGTCAAGAATATTGAACTATGGTTATATGAAGGGTATACCGACAGAATATAAATAATTAATGGATTTTATAATTTTATATGAAAATTTCTAATTATTATATTAATTACATGCTTTTTAATATTGTGTGCATTTAAATAAGTGTCTAAAATGTCTTAGATAATACCTATGCAAAAGACAATATATTTTAGATATATCTTGACTACATGTTAATTTAATTTAATTATGTTATCTCGAAAAAATTCCATAATAAAATAATCATGAAACATGAGAAAATTAGAATAATAATGTTGTATGACATTTAGTATTTATTAATGGTAGATTAATCTAGGGATTGATAAACTAACTGCTAATGTAGTGGAAAACCCCTTGAACCAATTATGATTCATACTATAGTTTTCCACTTGTCCACTAGTGTTTATCACAAAGGCAGGTTTTTCCTCACCTCCAATATTTAACCACCTCCACTATCTTGGAAGATGTCTCCATTACAAATGCTTTTACTCACAATCAGATGAGGGATAAGAGTTTACATACTATAAACCATGGGAAAACATTCCCTATATAATAAGATGAGGGATGGAATGTAAGAAAAAAAATTAATGTAATATTAAATTAAAGGAAACCAATAACAATAAATGGTTTGGTCAATGGTCATGATTATCCACTTTCATGAAAAACAGTTACACATTGAATGAAACTAGCATTAAATTATTAATAATTATTATTTAATGTAAATAATGATCTAATGAATTAATTATTGTCTTTAATTAATAAATTATTTTATGTTCATTTTCATAAATATTTCCTTGATATATTAACCCATTGTTATTTTATACAAATTTGTGAAATTTAATTAAACATAATTGTGTAAATTTAATACACATTGGACAAAACATGAGGAAAATCCATTCAAATTCACCCATCATATATTATACTCAAATAAAGTCTTACATTTATGAAATATATTATACAAAACATTTCACATACTTACTTGATGTGTACTATCAAATTAAGGATGACAATAATTAAAAGCTTTTTTAGTCATGGGTTATGTTTCAATACATGTAGAGTAACATTAATAATAGAACTCATACATGATATAAGATATAAGATCTACGAAGATATTTATGAAAGTTTATATGTATATTCAAACCCATCACATGAAGTATTCTATCAAATTAATGATCACATTCAAGAACATATCTAAAGGATTAAATAGATAGATAAATAGATTTTAATTCCAAGTAATTTGGTATAACTAAACGGTGTCTACAAGGGAAGAGCACACCATGTACACATCCATTCGTCTGTCCCTAGTTCATTCCTAGGGACTCAGTGTGTAAATCACACCAAAGAAAAAATTCGGTGCATGACTTCTGGACTCTATGTTACATGATCATCATTCAGTTAGGTTGTGAATAAAACACATGACCAATCTATGACTCAAAAAAACTACACATTGTGTATGTAAGAAACACAACATGTACTCTAGTGGACCACCCTCAATGATATCCCATTAATCATGTTCTTTAATAATTAACTAAACTACATTTCATCAATGTACACATATTGAATTAATTTCGAAATTAATTCATTATACATTGAACCCATAATCGTATCATGTACCTCTAGTTTCACAGTGTGTATTTCTATGTTATCCATCCAGAATCATAGGCACTTCTAGATGAGGTGTTCAATTTTATTTATTTCCAAAAAAATTTAAAATTGATTAGATCTATGAGAAATGAAGGTGGAAGAAGTAGATCTTATAATTTGGAATAAACGAATGATTAAACATCAATTGGAAAAAAATCTCAAATACATAAATCATCAACAATATTATAATAATTTAAATAATTATGATTCCTCTCTAACAAAACTTTTAGGTTATAGGTGTAGTGAAAGGGTGTGATGGGTCATTACATAATTTTATTTCATCCATAATAGATTACAAATACAAGATTTACACAATGATAAACATCATTAACTAAGAAATTGAATCAAATATTATTGATAAAGGATAGGATATCAGAACAATGAGAGAGCATCTACACATATTAGTTATAATTAGATTATCTAAATATGAATTACTTGTATGTAATTTCTTATTTTTTTGCCGGTCTAACAACTGATACTCTTTTTTTCAATCATTGAGTGGTATGAACCAACATAGATCCCCTATAGCGTAGATTATAAAATGTATGAAAAATATATGAACTTGACTATAAGAATCTAAAGGAACTAGCACAAAAGATCCTAGAACTTGCGCCGTCCACCTTATATCTCCTTGAGAACCTCTTTCATATGGTTGTTTTGGATATTTCTTGAATCAAGATTTATAGGTGGAGGAAGACCTCCTTCCATTCTTAGGATCATTCATAGTGAACGGATCTCTCTAGGGTGTGAAATAATTCTCCACATCATTCATGTGGAACCAAGGAAATGAATTGGTTTGGTGAGAAAATAATATAATTCAGATTATATATAACTAGAGATAAAATAAAATTATTCCAAAAATTCTGTTTATTAATAATTTAATCCATGTGGAACCCCATGTATAATAATATTATAATTAATATTTCATGACATGCACTTAACTTTCATGTTAAATTTAATATAATTTTATCAGGTCATATTCGTTATTTATTATTTATAACTGATACATTAATTTCAGTCCTCCATTCCTCCATAATATTTATAGGGCCTGGAATAATGAATATTTAATTATTAAATAAATATCATTCCATGATTCACTAATAAATATATAAATATTATATTAAAAAATACAAAATACATATTTATATGCAATCATGAATATATGACTAATTATTAAATGAAATCATGGAGTGATATTTATTATAATTTTTAAATAATTGAAGATATTATATTATTTAACTGGGATTCTGGATAAACTTAGTGTGGGATCCTATAGGCCTATTTTTAGAGGCATTAGAAAAAATACACTAAATTCCAAATTTTGTGTCTACCAACATGCCAAGGCACCTATATAGAAAGAAGTTAATTCCAATGAGAAATGATTCCTCATATGAATTCATAATATGTATCATAATCCATTTATCATGATATCTCAAATTAAGTATTTTTCATGCTGGTTCCATCAACCTATATGATCGATTACTCTTTATTTCACTACATTTAAATTGAACTTTCCTATTATACCCCTTGACCATGGATTTATTTTGGCTATATGATTTCCATGAATGGACTTCACATACCAACTTCAATTAAATAATAGAATGACAAAAAAATTCATTATTCATTAATGGAATATTACTTGTGAAACACCCAACGTTTATTACCACACTACAAATATTTGTCGTCATAGTTTTCATCAATACATAAAGTACTCTACTCATATTACTAACTGATAATATTAAAAATCTCTAAAGGCCAATTATCACATCCATAGATAGTAACATCCAATTACACATATAGATGTAGATTATCTACTATTAAGACATGTTCCCATAATATCCAACTCGTTATTACCAAGGGATTAGGCTATGACAAGGTTCCTCAAAGTGAAATAAGTCTCCACCCATGAGTAACCATTTAATTTCTGTCCCTCAAATGATATGATCTAAATATTGAACGTATATTTATGAATAAACTCGTAACACATCTTGGTTCTCATCATAGTGGGGAACTATTATGGCCATTCAATGCAAAAAATTAATCTTAGGATCGTATCATATACTATGTTATGTAGAAGAAAAATCATGATGTGATAAAGATGATGATATTAAATACATGTTATCATAATGTACATATAATTTGGTTCTATGGATCAAAATCCAACATGATGAACATATAATTGACTGATATGATCTTTACAAAATAATTCCTTCCTAAAATGGTGTTTACATGGAATGCAAAACCAATTTCAAAATCTAATTGGACCATCTTCGTCAAAATTAAAATTAACCAAATTTCACATCCTAACAAACAATAATCATTCTTGAAAATGATGACCTTCCTTTTTAGAATTTTTTATTTTATATATCTAAGATTACTGCAATATCACTTGAACTAAATGAGATAGAGTTTTTGTCTGCAGAATTTTAATTCCCATAATCTTTTAAATTATTAAAAAATGGATCATTTTTCAAAAAATGAATAGTTAATGATGCATTAAAATTATTGATTAAAGCCTCAGGTACTTTTTTTTTCTTATATTAGATAATAGTGAATTGTAATATCATTATCCCTTATTATTTTTTATTTTCATGTCCTCCTTTTTTCAAATCTTTTTGAGTGAAAATATACTTTAAACGTTTATTGTCAATTTATAATTCAAATTTTACACTATATGAATTAAATCAATTTGTTAATAAAAACATCATTAATTTATAATCAAGATCGTACTGAGAGTAATTCTTATACTAGAGTTTCAAATTATTTAAATCATATAATATTACTCAATTATATTGTTTCACAAACAAAACATGGATCTTTAGATAATAATCTCTATAAATAAATATTCATTATATCTTCTTAGAAATGATAATAATGGAAAATTGGAAAACATTTTTTTTATTTCTAGAAGCATTAATAAATCTCATTTCTTATAGGAATTTAACTTCATTTAATGTTAATAATTTCTGCATGATATATAATAGAGAAATGTTTTCAGTAAGCCATATATAGTAACCCCCTACTCCAAAAAAACATAGATTCCTACTGACAAAATTACGTCTTGCCAACACTTCCACAACCATAGATTTAACCTCCTTTATTTTAATGTATGAATTTATGATAATTTATATTATTATTTTTTAAATCATTTTTGGGATTTTTTTAGTTGAACATAGACTAAGAACAACATATTAATATCATTCACATTATTAAAGAAATTCATCTTGTAAATATTTACCAAATAAGATTCCTTGTATTCCATTTCGAGCATTACAACTTTTGAGGCAATGAAACATATTCACATCGTGAAATAATAAATTTTGTTTTTTATGATCTAGTGATGCCTTTTTCGGAGTACACTCAACTTGATCATTCCATGAATATTGGATTCATGACATGAATCATTCACACCCAATAGTTTTTTATCATGCTACTTGCAGAATCCAAATTCAATGTCTCTGGATCTTACCCAACCCAACCCCTATGCTCTATCAGGTGATTTTTTTCCTCTATGTCAGGATTAATACATTTAGAATGTGAACATCGTGGCGGGTGCATTGCATCTCACTGGGATGTTTTAATTTCAACTCATTTGTTTCCATTCGTCATCGAAAAACAACTACAAAATGTTTTATAGTTTTATCAAACATATGGTTTCGGTTATTTGATCCATTCAAGTTATGTATATAAAAATTATCCTAACGGATGAAAATAGTTTTTTTATGGGGTGATTGGTGTGTTTATTATGGTATGTGGAATTTAACATTGATGTTTTCTCATTCTTATTAATGAATTGTTATTCAAATATGTAGTAATCAGTTTTTAGACACATGTCCTGTTTTTTTCCTTTATTCCAGTTTTCATAGATCCTATTGTGGGTGTTATTTAACTTTTGTTGAGGTATACGAATATGGTTCTAGACTTATTATAATGAACTTTGAATCTTCATATTGTAAATTTTTTTATAAATGAATTTTCATATAATTATAAGTAAAATAATAGGGTTGTTTTAAATTGGTTGTGAAAATGTCTTTCGTAATGTTTTGTGAAGCACAGAACATGGGTAGTCGTCGTTACTTAGGTGTAGTTATAGCTTTATACCATCATCTATTTTAAGATAGGGGGTTCACTCATTATTTATTCTTAGTCTCCCAATAAATATTGGTCTATGGATAAGATAATGAAATTTTTTTTGGGTTCAATTATTGGTGTCCTCCTCTAAACATATGACCTATTGTTTTAGGGGTATGAGTTTGGATAAGTCATTGATTGAATTAAAATTAGTCTCCAAGTATATCTTATTATGATCAATGGAATATTTACCATTATTATTTGGATATGTATTTTTCCATCATTAAGATAAATGTATTGAATTTGATAAATTTTTATTGAAATTATTCTTTGAAAATATTTTCTCTAACAATTTTTGAACAATGGAAATATGATATATTTACCCTGAATTTGATATAAACTTCTTCATAATTTACCATGATATGTATTATTTAAAATGAAGATATTGATGTTTTTATATAGAGAATTGATATGGAACATACTGGTGGGATATTATTGGGTCTATTTATCTTACACCATGCACACCCGTTAGACAGATTATAGACATAGATATGACTTTTTTTATAGGAAAAAGAAAGGTGTCATACTAAGGTGGTGACATTTTATGTCATATGGGTGTATGTATCTGGTACTGATATGATGGGATGGCTACCAAATTATCACGCAAATTTGTCATCATTATTTTTTTGTCATTTGTGGTTGGTCCTGTACTATGTAGTTGTTATAACACATTGAGTTGTATTACTTTTACTATTTTCTTTCAGCTATGGAATATATTATTATAGTTATTATTTTTCTATTTATACTAATATGTGTATATGTATATATTAATCATCTTCATGATGGTATAATCATTCCCAATAGTTTTTATGATACTCTAGTGCTTTTGTCTAGCTCATGGGAGTGAGAAATGCTAATTTAGTGTGGGGAAAATTGGGTTTTGTACCATTTTGTGGGGGTATCATGGGAATTTTATAGAACAAATGGTATATATCTAGGTTGGTTTCCCCTAAAAATTACTTGTAATAAGATATATTGAATATAAGAGAATGTTATATCATGAGGATAGAGGAAGATTATGGGTAGTTCAAAGCCATCACATTTCGTGACAAGAATGAAGTTACTATGGGAAGTTGGGATGTGTGTATCATATGTTATGATATTGATCTTGATCTGTTTCTTTTGTTTTCGATTCAGGGTTTAATGTAATATTGAAATATTCTATAATCATTCCACTTTATTTATTGAGTAGTGATATGCCTCCACAATGCCTGTCATGGGATCAATAGGAGGGTCTAATAGCTACTCCTCAAGGGAATCCATATTTGAATCATATTTCGATATAGTTTATCTTGTGATCCATTCATGTCATGGAAAAAAATGGATCGCAAGTATAAAATATATTTTTTGAGGTCTAAATTGTAAATGGAGGAAAAATAAATAATTCTCACGAGTTTTAATATAAGTCTCCACTATCCATTATGGGTATAAATTAATCTCAACAGGGGGAGGACTAGATGGATAAGATTTATCATATCTTCATCGTCCATGATACACATAAGAATATTAACGTAAAGTCTATAACAGTCAGACCTAGGGGTCCTAACATGATATTGTATAGTTCCATAGTGAAAGTTGATATGCACGTGGGCTCGTAATAGATGTTGTTCAAGATCCTCTTCATCCAATAGTTCTATCAAGAGTCTATATTAAAGGAAATTCTCTAGAGTTTATCTCATTCCATTAAGAATAGTGGTCAGTGTTGGAATACAAAAATATGATTCCAAATATGGTCTTTTTCTTCAAATGTGGTAATGAAACATCAATTGAAATCTTAGAAGTATATATAATTCTTATTATAGAATATCAGATTGTATGTATTTCTGATGAATCATCATACATATATTTAGATGATAGAAATTTTTTGAGGGAAGATGTTGTGATGAGGAGAAATATTGGTTATTCTACCCCTTCCCTTCCTCTGAGTGGTAGCCTCAGTGGTGAATATGGAAGGACGAGAAACTTGTATAATCATATCATGAGTAGTGGAGGTGGATATCTGTAATGAGCATCCTAGGAGCCATCAAATACATCCCGTAGTGTTCCAATTAATTTCAATTAGTGTGGATTATTTTAGAATACCCAACATTATTATTACATTCTTTCAGTGTTGTACATTGGTTTTATCCACTACATGAATCTATATTGATTCTATTATGATGTTTCTATGACACATTATGGTCAAGGAACATTGGATCGAAAGTCCCCTAATGTGTATTCATAAGCTTCAATGTCCATACAACTCTACCCACTTTCATATGGAGACAACCACTTTCATGTAGTGGATGAGTCACAATTGAAGGTTAGCATGAAACTACTGATAGTTTGAGGTACTATACTTCTATAAATTCTATAGTGAATAATATATGTGATACAATTCCCTCCCACTAATTTATATATTCTAATTATGTTAATGTTGTAAATGTTTTCCTCGAAATCGTGTCCTTTTTATAGTGATAGAGACACCTCTTGAAAAGAGTAATGATAATGGGTTTTTATGCATGTATTATTTCTTATCAATAGCTAAAGTATCATTAGTCTGTGATTTCTTTATTCGTAATATTTATTTTTCTTAATCATCACATTGACAGACTGGATTTACTATCGTTGTGATATATTTATTTTTACTATCAGTGATTCTCGTTCTATGTTTCAGATTGGATAACTAAAGTGATTCATAAGGAGTGGGTTCCTTGGTCCAGTTAGAAAGGGTCTTACAGACAATATCTTATGATAATGTTTTATATAGTTTCATTTTATCCTGATGTTGTTTCTTTCTTAATTGATTTTACCATACATATTCATGACATTTATGAAATTTTTTCAGATAAATTATATGAAATTTCTCATGATATGGATGTATATTTTATGATTAATCATGTTCTAGGTATTTATTCGATTTTGATACCCTCTTATTTTATGGGACCAACAGATTTGAAAGATACCCAGAACCAATTATGCAAATTAATTGATAATTTTCCCCATCTATTTCAGCATGGGAAACCCCAATCCAATTTTCAATGAATAAATATGGTTTACATCGATTATATGTGGACAATCATAATTTAAAAAATCTATTGATCAATAATATGTACTTTCTTTATTGACTGTATGGATTAATTGATTGGTTAAATTTGGAAGTGTAGTTTTGAATGTCAATCATTATGCAGGAAATTTTTATCTCATCATTCAATAGATTAATATAATAAAGATAGATTGCTGGAGTAGGTATGGCCATTGTGAATATCATATTATTCATTTTGTCATGAATAACACACCTTTAGTTTTTATGTATCAGATGAACAAAATATTCCATCAGTATGATGACCATTTATGGTTGTCTTTTTAGATGATATATTTGTTTATTCATGGTCCATGCATGAGTATTTTGGTCATCTGTGTTTTGATTTATAAATCATGTGGATTCCCTATTTTTATGGAATGACTTTGAAATTCAGTTTCTGGATCCAATAATATATTTTCGTGGACATGGGATTTTTATGTATTTCTTTTAGTTAATCCAAGTAATGGGATATTTGTCTTTCCATGGAAATACCCCTCTATTATAGTCATAAAAGAGTCTTTTACTTATGCATGCTTGGATTTTTTCTTCCTTTAAACATACAACCCCATTTTTACCTTTTTATTTTTTATTCCTTAGGTATTTTTCCCTTCTTTATAACATGTTCCTCTTACCTAGTCAAAAAACTGGTTCTTTTTTTATTTTTTCAATAAATAGGGTTTAACCATCAATATTATTTTGTCATGGGATGAGCCATAAATTTCATTTGATATACCAAGATTCTATAATCTTTATAGATATTATCATTGGTTCACCAATGATCTATAGAAGTTTCAATCATTATTAACTACACTAATATGGATATGGGTGATATTCAAATGGAATGTAAATTTTAAGACTTCTATAAATGAGATGAATTGTCTTCTCGCATCGATACCTAATTTTTTATCTAATCCTACTAAGGGTTATTTGTAATATTATAATGATTTTGGTGGTATTTTAGGTTGACATCTGATATTGGTTGATCACATTGTGGCATATTTATCTCATCAACTTTGACAAGATTATAATAATTACCCCAAAATGATTTGGATATTTTCATTTTTATTCATTTTAATAATGGTTGGTGATATTATCTTTTTTGGGAGAGCTTCATAGTTTGTAGGGAATATTAAAGTTCATCCAATATCTTTTATTGTATTGAGTTGAATCTAAAATAGAGGCAACAAGAAGAATTCCTTCAGAAATTTATCATTAACATCACCTACCCCTGAGAAGGGGTAATGTATTTACAGACACTCTTATCAATAAATTTCCAGCATTGGTTTTCCTATAATCAAAGGAAGTGTAAAACAAGATGCTAATATTCACTCAATTGCATATAGATTCATTAATGGATGATTCTGGAAGAGTGTTGACTAGTATTTAATTATCTTCATCTCACATTGATCCTATTCCATAAGTTTAAACTCATGATGATGAGTTTAGAGGAATCAAATAAACACTTTATGGTTCATAGATCTTTTATGGTTGGTATTTCCCTTATGATGGTTTTATCCACTTCATGAATCAGTTTCTCATCGCAACATCTATGAGATTTTTAGTCTTTTTAATATAATATTTATTCATAATCCATTAATCTGGTGACTATAAATATGTATTGTGACATCCGGCGATGATTATAATGTCTAGTAATGAAGAAAGATATTGCAAAATATGTATAACATTGTTACAAATACTAACAGATAAAGGGTGATCATCTAAAACCATATAGTTTGATCTAGAAATTTATTGTTCTGGTTCATAAATGAGATGAGGTGTCTACATAAATCATTGATGGATTCCCATAGACTTCCAATGGGAAGAATTGTATATTCATGGGAATTGATCGGTTGATTAAATGTACTCATTTTATTCTAATCTGGGACACAATTAAGATTTATGATTTGGGTAAGCTACATGTACATGCGGTTGAGAGGTAACATGGGGTTCCCTTTTACCATTTTTGGATAGTGATCCATGGTTTACCACCTAGTTATAACATATTATTCATGTGATGATAGGAAATTTTGTTTTGTTGTATAGTTATTACCATCCACATACAAATAGTAATACGAAGCATGCTTTTGAAATAATGGACGATATTATCTATGCATTTATTTGTAATTTTGGTGGATTGTGGGATAACCATATAGGAATAGACAAGATTAAGAGTATTAATATCTACTAATATTATATCAAAAGGTATCCCTCACCCATTTAGATCACCTATTTATCGGGAATATGATGTAAATGAATCTCTTAGGGGACGTAGTCTCATTTAGGATTCATAGGTGAGGATTCAGGATATAAGTTTGTGTATGGTTACAATAAGAACTCATTATAAATCAAATGGGGATTTTCAACAACATCATTTCATATTTTCCATGTGAGAATGGTTTTTCATGACTTCTCTCCACAATTGGGTCAATATATTCTTAAAACATAAGAAACATTGGATCTATGATATGTGACACAATTTGATGTCACTAAGCAGCCTCTGATGTCTTCATATAAATTGAAATTACGAGAAAATTTTATTAGTAATTATGATGCTATCCATATATATCAACTCAAGAAGTAACTTCCTAATCACTCTCAAATTCTAGGATGGGATGAAATCATGTTAGAGGTATACGTTTCATTTTTGGTGAAGCTAGTGGAAATCATTGGTTGGTATATGTAATTTTTTAATGGGATGTCTATCATATTAGTTTGAGTGTTGGCGAGTCATGGACCAGATTTTCAGGAGACATGGGAGCATGAATCGCTGGCGAGGGATTAGTGGCCTCACCTATTTTTTAATAATCGTACTTTTTGATGACATCCTAGGGATGTAAATTATTATGAAAGTAAATTGTAACATTTTTTATTTTAATGAATGATCATTTAGTGTATAATTTTGTTCTTTTGAAAATTATTTTTGTAGTTTTCATCAAAACTAAGACTGGGTGTTTATAGTATGGATTATTTATGTCTACAATATAATTAATCACATGAATATTCCACTATCAAGATTCTTTGATTTTTTTAGTATACATGCAATGAAATAGATTCTAACCATGATTCTTGGATTCATCTTGTGAATCATCCATATCTTGTTTTATCAAAATACAATCACGAGTCTTAATTAAATCACCTATGAATTATCCTAACTAAATTATTAGGCACATTTAGGAGTTTTTGGGTTTCTTAACTCTTTAATCAATTAGTTCATAACGTGATCTCATTGATGGATGGGTTCCTACCCTCCTGGTAATCGGCCTTTATTTGTCATTATTTCCGTTGGTCATAGCCTCAAAATTGTGCTATGTTTCTGTATTCATTAACTTTGTTGTAATTTTTTGAACCTTTATAGATATTTTACATGATCTTCCCCTTATGGTCAACCTTGGGGTTAGTTGTTAACGAAATAGTTGACTATATTGGGGTGTGTGGGTTCTAACCACACTAATGGCTCTCACCTATTATGGATTTTGATTCTATAATTTTGGAATCATTATTGAAACCTCAATCATTTTATTTTGTTTACCTATTATGTTATTGGATCCTATCCCAGGTTGTATTTGATAGAAATTGATGTATGGTGGCTCCATATTTATAATTTTTTTATGAAACATGATTTTTCCTATTTTATAAATTAATTTAGAAATGTTGTGGTATTAATTTTTTGTGTTGGTAAATATATTTGTAATAAAATATATTTTTCCATTTTATTATGTCAATTAATATGTGTGTTTTCATATAATATATCAATGTATTTTCAGTGAAGTATTGATAAAATAAATGGGTTGTTTGAAATTGATTGTAAAAATAACTTTTGAAATGAATATCCAAATGCATCACATGGGAAGACTTGAGTATTTACGTGCAAGGTGTAGCTTAGGGGCATGATCTTTTACTCTATTTGGTGGAGGGGTATACTCATGGGGTGTTTTTGTTCTCCTTATGATTTTTTGAGGGACTTTATACTAACATCATTGTTGGTTACTTCATATAGTGTTCCTATTCTCCATAGTCATGTTGTTCAAGGAAATTGAGTGCTCAATAGTCTTTCGTTATTACATGAGTAGTCCTTTAGAATAACATGTTATGATATTTGGGTTTGTATTACCATTTTCTTTGAATATTTATTATTTTAGATTTGATTTACCTACTTTTTTATGATAAAAATCTATAGAAATTATTCATTGAAATTTATTTTCTATATTTTTTTGGAACTATGGAAAAATTTAAAAATTATTTATCATGCTATAGGTATAAACTACATTATAATTTATCATGGAATTTTTTCTTTAAAAGTCTAATATAGAGATTTTTTTTATAGAGACTTGATATGGAACACCTATGATATATCCTACTATTCATATTTCACTAAAACAAAATACATATTTTTGATGGTATGTAGACATGGTTATGTTTCTTGATAAATGAAGGGGAAAAAATAAAATGTGAGGTGGTGAACATATACCTCATCTGGGTTTAGGAAAAAATTTTCCTTCTAGTTTTTGTTGATGCTTGGGGTTTAGTTTCCACCCCACAGGGATCAGTAAATCCCTTTGGGTAGGTGTACGACCGGGTTGTGTACCTTTTTGTAAGGGGTTTCCTAGATTATGTACTCATTATTTTCATAAAAATTAGTTTGTTCATGAAATTAGTTTTTGTATAAAAATCAAAAAATCAATATTTATAAACAATATTCCAATGTAATTAAATCTGATGTGAAAAAATTTACAATTTCTACATTTTATAAAGTTATTTTATTTTACGTTATTCATAACAGTACTTACATGTAACTCATGATTGTCAATTGTTTTTGAATAATCCATATTTTCATCAATTAAGACCACCAAATAGATATCCATATACACATAGAAATATCAATTCCTAATCCCAATCAATACTATGGTTAAGTGATTAACCAAAAAATCAAAACAACCATACCTTGTATGAATCAATGTATTATAAATGTATTCCACCTTAAAATTCTTCTATTGATATCCAAACCTGAGTTCGATAATTGAAAAATACTATAATCTCTAAATCAGATGAAATAATAAATTTATATAATGAAATTAACACTTATTATTAATAGTGATATTATTTTTTTCTAAATAATCCACAAAAATCATCATAGATATATCACTGTTTTTGAACCAAAACAAGATCACAAAAGATTAATTGCTAGGATTTATAAAACCCATATGGAGAATAATTGGTAAGTTAATTTTCAATTTTAATAACCCTATTGAATCCACGTGATATGGTTATTTTAAAAATATCCTAGGTTCTAAAACTATGTAAATAATGAATTCATCCTCTTTACTTAGGAAAAAAATAGTAAAATCTTCAGGAAATAAAACCATATAATCAATTACTAGATAAACACTACTAATATATGTAATTTATTTTCTCTCAATAATATGAGAGAAAAAATTCTCCATTATAGATAGGTTTCATACATGATTATTCAACCAATATCTAGAAAAAATTCCACCATTATTATATTTCATCAACTATGTAAACACTATATTGCATCAACTATGTAAAAAATTATTCAAAATGATCTTATCCAATTATAACTGTTAAAGGTTTCTGAATTGGAAATATATTATACTCTTGTTTCTTTCCCACATTATTAACCTAGTTTCATTGATATTAATTCATTATAAAAAGACATATATTAATTTAAGCCACATATAAATACACATACTTATTTAAAAATTATGTAATACATATATTAACATCACATAAATGTATTTTAATTATAATATCATAAATTCTAATGTTATTTAAACCATTCTCTATTATAATCTACATTTACCCATTCCTTGAAATACAAAAATTTATATGTTTCATAGAAATGATTTAATTTCATACAATTCCGTAATATTTTAGTATTAATGTTTTCTATATTTTAGAAATACTCATATATATCTATTACTTATAAAAAAATTGGCACTCCCATTAAATAATCATTTTTTGTAAAAAACCATATTCTGAAATTTAAACCCTTATTTTTTAAAACATGTCTTCTTATTTTAATAAGAATACACATAATGAAAAGATATACATGATATAGGTCCAACACATCCTCATGCCTAGAAATAATTATATGAAAACATGGGATGAGTAGGAAAATATTATTAAGGTATATAAAAAAACAAGTTAGTCCATTTTAAAAAACTACGAATTCTATATTAATAGTTTCCATTTTATCATAACAATATTTTGGATTATAAATTCAATAAATTAATATGGTGATAATATTTATTCCACATATCATTTCATAAATATTTTAAAAATAAATAGTTGAGTTTAAAATCATAATCATCATAGTATCATAGAAACAATTATAGCTTATTAATTTCTTAAAAAAACAAACCTATCACCATAAAATTATTATAAACACTATTCGGACATAGTATTGTTTAAATACCTAGTGAAATAAAAATATTCAATAAAATATGATTTTCAAAAAGAGAAAAGTCTTTTAGTTTCATTGAGACATCATCATTATCAAACCCTTAAAATAGCCCCTATAAATGGAATAACATTCTTGGTTAATTATAATATATTTCTTTTGAGAGAGAAAATATTACTAAATGCATTGACAGCCGATATCGGGCTCCACGATCATCAAAAAAATGTCAAAGTACAATATAATACATAAAACACATTTAATAATAATTTTAAATCATAAAAGCTAACAAAGATATCTTTTTTAAGAAATATAAAGAACAAATATTGCGATTATTTTAAAAATAATGATGAAAATCCTATTTCCCTTGAAAACATTTAAAATGAAACATTATGAGAACAGTGAGAAATGAGACCTTATTATGAATATTGTTGAAATTTTTTATAAGATTATTTATAATACATAATATTAATTACGTTGGAAAAATATTTTCAATCATTATATTATAAAAATGCTTTTAGACATTTGTATAATGAGTCCAAAGTAACCCATACAAAAAATGGTAACAGATTTTCTTTATAAATCCTTTGTAAAAAGTCAAGGATTGATAATGATTACATTAAAATATTTAGATTCTATAGAATTACATTATTGAAATATCTTAGAGAACATATATAAAGTAGAAAATGACTTTAAAACATTTTTAAAAATATATTTAAAACTAATTCCACATACATTTAAATTGACTCGCCGAACACGTTCATTAAATATTCTTCTTTTGAAACCCTTATTTTTCATAAACTGTTGGTAGCCATTATAGGATTTTTGTTTTTACAGGACACAAAATAATTGTTTAGATATTTTGTGAAGGTATTTTGGAATGGTTTCTTCATAAAAAAATTCCATAATGTTTGTGAAAACATGTGAGAGGGGGTTTCCATTTATAAGTGAGGGGAGTGGAAATCATGTAAATTATTCATTGCTTTAAATTAATATAATGTACTATACATTTTAAATGGACACTAAATATAACACATTTGGAATATAATTTGTTTTTTCTTAAAATAACCTTATCCAATAATATTTATGATCATATTTTGTGGTGATGTCACTTAGTTTTATACTTAATTAACCCATATTACGCTCTATCATGGGAACACCTTTTTACCACAGTTACAATTAATTATGTCTAAAAATAAAATTAACCTTATAAATATAATTGGATTTTGTGATTCAAAATAATAAATATATATTCAAAATTCAATTTCAAAAAGTGGTAGAAATTAATTTTAATATAAATTTGTAAAATTCAGTGAAAATAGTTTTTTTATAAATCTATTTTTATGCCAAAAAATTAATTTATAAAATGATCAATAATGATATTGATTCATAAGTAATTAGTTGGATATTATTTTTTCAATGTTGATTGAGTTTTTATTTAAATATAATTCTAAAAATAATTACACTTTCAAAATACTTTAAAATAAATGATATTTATTATAAAAATCGGTATTTTCACTATTTACCCAAAAATTAGTTTTTCAAAAACAATCATAAAAATTCAACCTAAGATATATAAAATATGTTTAAATAAAAAATTAATTTCATTTTATGAAATTAAATATTTAAAAATTTTAAATTTACCTTTCAAATAAATAAATATAATACATGGAAAATAGTATAGTTTTAATAAAACCATTTATTTTTTCGATTAAGAAATAAAATAAAATTATTGTAGTAAATGTGAATTCATAAAATAAAATCCCTAATATTAATAATACTAGAAATTTATTGGTTAATAATATTACCGAATTTATTTCATTTATTTTTAGACTAGGGAAAACATTTTGTGTCAGTATTTGTTTTGTGTAAAATGAATTCCCTTTTCATCTACCCACAAATAAAATCACAACTAAAACTAAAAATAAACGAAAAAATAACCAGAATATATATTTAAGTTTAATAAAATTTCTTGTTTAACTATGTAGCTAATTTTTAGGGATAAATTCTTTCATCATTCATACTCAAAAAAATCACTAAATGTAGTTATAATAAACATGAATGGTTTTAAAACGAAGAAGGAATTATATTTTTATCACCTTAAACAGTCACTGTTATTTGGAAGTTAAAAATTAGAATACTATAAATCTACATATTGAATATTGTGTATGGATTATTTTGTTAGATGTGAACCTCCAGAAAAAGAGTTTTTCACAAAATCAAAATCCAATTCTTCTTTTATATGCCCCTTAGTTAAAGAGACGTTATTATACCCTTTTGTTATGAAAAAAGAATAATTTAATATTTGGTGGAAGTAGTTAGTAATTATCCTCTTTATCTAATTAATTATTGGAAGTTTTATTCCTATAGTATAGAATAACGTTATTGTGGATGACTTTTTTTGTAATGGAAATATGAATGTTGAAGGTTTGAGATATATGTATATTTTTCCTCAGATGACTAAAGGCACCAAGTTAAGAGATCCAAAAATTCCCATCAGTCTACTCAATCACAAACACAAACTCAATATAATTTTATTCATTATAACATATATTATATTATTTAATGACTTCCAATATTCATTTCCAATCAAAGAGAGATAAGTATTAAATTTTTTTTAGGAATATTTAAATAAAATGAGGGAACAATTATGTTTTCCAACAAAATCATTTAAACTGGTAGCTTTTTTTTCTTTTTGTTAGTCCACTAGAAAACTAGGTAAATTGGTAAATGGATTTCCGAGCTTCTCTCCAAGAAACCAATATTTAAATGTAATATGATTTTATATTTCCAATGAAAAAGGCACATATGTTGATTATATTATATTAAAACAATATAATTAAATTATCAATTCATATTTTATAAAAATATACTAAACCAATTCAATGTTAAATTATTTTCATGACCCCCTTATACATGATACCTCATGGTATGACATTGAGAAGAGGGTTGATAAACCTAAAATCCTAACCCAATTAGGTCATGGGTTTGAAAAAATAATAGAGAGTATATAATCTATGGAAATGAGAATCACTTCAATTTTTTAAAATATTTAAATAATAAGAGACAAGAGGAGATCCACCAAGTAAAACAATTATTTAATAAATAAGAAATTCTAATACATGTACGTAATGACATAATAATGGAATATAACATCAATTGTGCTGAAACAAACACCTATGTAGTGATCATGAAGTCAAGAAATCCCAAATAACCATTTCAAGTAAGAAATTTGCAGCTCGATCGCCATCCAATTCCTACAAAACTAAATAATAGTTCACATATACATATGGTTATTAAAAAAGTATAATAATTATGAATTTCCCCATAATCTATTTTGAAAATGTTAATGAAACATACAACACCTCTATTAATAAACTAATAAATCCAATTTTTTTCATAAATAGAGAAAACAAAATTCTATCCATACCAAGACTACAAAAATGGTAACACATACAAGTATGAATATTCTTTTAAAAATATTTACATAATATTGCTTCCCTGCTTCCACATACCGTATTATTTTACCAAATATTCCCCAATTATAATTATTTATTTATCCCACACGTTCAAAAATTTATCTTCAGACCTATGCATATGTATCACATCATAACATATATATATTATGCATGTCATCAAAAAATCTTCAACATCGTCTCATCCATATGTATGTTGAAAATAAAAATTCTACTTAACCCACTATAAGATATGTTACACCTCAACTCGTCCCAGTCTCAACATGGAAACCCATGGGAAACCACAATCGCCTTGTCTTATTACAAATATGTGATTAAACTCGAGCCACCAAAAACCAAATATACATTTATTATAAACAATGTTCGATAATATCAAATGTAAACACATACTCTATACCATAATCCATTAAATAATAGACACACCTATACATCATGAAACATTGAAAGGGTATTGCGAAGGAGGAAAAAATAAGCTATCAATTACCTCATAAACCTATATAATAAAGAAAACATCTATAACCAAAACATTTGGGTGTCTTATACTCGATTTACATGGGTGGAGGAGAATATGAGATCATAATATATATGAATAATATAACATAACCCCAAAAAATTATATCTACCTAGACATAAACTCAACTACACCTATCATCTCTCATGATACCCTGTTTTGATTGATAAAGACTCTAAAACAGGGTTTCATATATAAAAACAAGAATCAATAATACTAATTATTAAATAAGTATAATAATTAATTATAAATTACTAATCTCTCAACCCGGTGTAAGTTACTTATTAGTTGAGCCTATCACACCATTTGGGTTGGACAATTTTTTACATTCCATGTAAAGGAACATTATAAATTCATATAACCAAATCTAAATTACCATTATAATTATCATATATCAATATGTTCAAAAAACCCATTTTCGAGTGTAATTTATCAAAATTACTATAAATAAGGAGCATACAATGATTTCATCAATTAATTAATTACCATTCCATAATTTGGATAATATATGACCCATCCTCAGATATGTAAACAATGATAATATCACAGAGAAAATACCAAATACAATCGTAATTTGAAACCCATGAGGAGAAATATCAAGAAACCTTCCATCGAAAATAGAAAATCAATAAACACAAGAAATCACATTTCCTAATCCTTACCAAATATTACCAACAAAAATCCTAACATGATAGCTTTAAAACAGGAAATCACTAATCTATCCTTAATCCATATTTTACAATATTAGCCTCGTATTAATGATAAACATCATGCATTCTCCACTATCAATATTTTATTTCTATCATAGTCATTCCATACCCCTACATAAAATAATGTAATGTCTCTATAAAATTATGGAACACATAATGAAATATATTCATTTCAATCATGATAAATTCATTGAGAAATTATGTCCAAATTACCATGTGAAACAAGGATTTCAAAAACTAAGATAAACACTCCCATCAAAAACTAATTCTCTAAATTTTTTAACCATCTTGAATTATACAATTCAATATGTGTTCTTTCATGAAATATTAAACCTATAGTCCAACAATAAAATAATATTTTAATCAATAACTATGCATAATAAATATACTTGTCCATATTAAAAAAATTCATGGAAGAAAAATAATCCATTCACATGACTATTTCATTATTTCATGATTTACAGTGGTTATCCAATTTTAAGAACATAAACCATGATGAACATTAAAAACCCCATATGTATATTTCACACTTTCTATTAAATCCCAAGTGTTATTGTCATCACATGTGATCAAAATATCCATGATAATTGATTACTTAATCTAGTTATTTTCTAGGTTTAATCATATTATAAAATTTCCCCCAAAGAAGTTAAATCATGATACGTTCACATTGACATTTAAAACATGTAATGTTAATAAATAACTTAACAAAATAATAATGTACAAAATTCTAGGAGAAAAAATGGAATAACGAGCACCGATATATAATCACCTCTTACAAGGGAAGCCAATGATCCCTAAACAATATATAAAACTTAGAATACTTTGTAAAACATTGAGGATAAACCATTATATTGTTAAAATAGAAAATTATCCATATATTAAGTAGATAAATTCAATAGAGTAGTTTCAATCCAATAAGAGGAAAATCTCATTGATTTATATATGTGGGATCTATAGAAGTTTGCGGAAACAAATATTAAATGGGGGAAGTCTCTAAAAGAGGCCCTTGTGGTTTCTATGGCTCAAAAAATAATGAAGAAAATTAAATGTATATAAAGTGAGTTATAAATATATATAGGATGGGTAAAAAATAATATCAGGATACAACACCCCTATCCATGCTTCAACAAATATGGTTTTCACTAAATCTAGATCACTGATGTGACGTTCGGGTCATTATGAATATTCTCAAAGAAAACCGATCGAATATATAAAAAACCACAATATATCTTCCCTTTTCAAAACATGGTTATGTACTATCATAATATCTTGGGGTTACAACCCAATATGACCCCAATCCCATTTTTGTGTGACCCTTTATGAGGAAGAGACACAAAAACAATCCTCTAAGACATGGTGTTACTGATAAGGCTCTATAGTCTAGGGATATTTTGATTATTAGATCCATAAAAAACTCATTTCAAGACACACATCAAAAAGAACTAAGCCTTTCCTCATAATATATCTTCAAATACACACAATTATTAGGCCTATAATTTCACACATTAACATCCTCTTCTAGACAAAAATAATCTTGAAACCTCTTCTACCATTCCATACTCCTGTTAGAAACATCCACTAGTACAAGACACTGAGGATGTGATCCGGAAAATCTAGGACCATATATTAGATTCCTCATAAGTTTTCTTCCACTACAATGAAAAACAAAAACACATAAATAAAGATAAAGAAACCAAATGGACACCTCCTAGGATTTCAATTAAGGATATCACTATAATAGGGATGTAGAAAACATTCCAAACAATTAAATTTAAAATTAAAAAAACACTAACCATCTATATAATAAACATTAACAGGTCAAAAATTGGGCCAGAAATAAAAAAAATGATCTAAAATCAAGATATTTTGGATATTGCACATGCATTAGTGACATCTAATCCTAAGTGATATCTTAAAAGATATTGTGCTAAGATATGAATCAGACCAATGTAATTATATTCCATTGTAACTCCTTGTTTAGACGATCATGTATCTCTATATGAATCTCCATGATGGTTTTATCATCTTTAATTCCTATATCACCACCATTATTCATCCTCTAATAACCCATGCATTCTCTATCATTCTCTACTCCTATTATGGTAAAATTATCACTCATTCCCCAACCAAGGTCAAGCATAATAGATATCATAATGTTTAGTCAAATGATGATTCAAATGGTTCCATACCAATGGTAGTGTGAAATGTGTTACTGTTAGATAATTACACTAATGGAAGATTCCTACCACATGAACCTACAAAATATATAATTCATGTCTGAAATAAGATCTCTAGATTTTGGATAGTGCATCAAGTCAGATATATAATTTGTATATGGATGGTGGTGCTAAAGATTAACTAAGATTCAATAGCATAATGGAGACCAATCCAAGCCATAGTGGTTAAAGGGGGATCATGATCAATGATGATTGTCTTCAAAATCCCATGAAGCCTCAACACCTCCTATAAATATTTCCATGATAGAAACTCTACTAAGAATGACACCATATTCTTTAATAAATGAAATGAATTTATAAAATGTTCCAAAATTAACCATATAGTATCAAAAAAATCTAATACTATAGATATTTGGTGAAAAAAAATACCATCATGATGTCCTCTAACTTCCATTTAGTAACATCGAGTTGCTGAAGCAACCTATAAGAAACATAATGGCCAGTCTTGGACTTATGGAAAACTAAATATAATGGGAGATAATATTCACCTAATTACATATTAAAAGTCCACTAAATGTAATCATGTATGAAATAATACATATTTTCCAAAGTGGTATGTACTGATAATAAAAATAAATTTATCTAAAGAAATACTAGTTTATCTATCATCGAAGGAATAAATATACTCCCCTATTAAAACACTAGGTCTCAGTCATCCTCTAACTATCCCTCGAGAGAATCAATATAGGAAACTCATTCTCAATAAAACACCACCATATAATCCTTTAAGTAGAATTCCTACACCTATTTCAAAATAGATTAATATGTATTAATATGATAATGAATCTCTCTTCCATAAAGATATACCATATCTTGTTGTATCATAAAAATAACCTTATTTACCCTTAAAACATAACATGACCCTCTCACAACAATACGGTACAACTTCATAATCCTGGAATAAAAAAAACATTCCAATTTCACAATATATAAGAAATACCAATTTCATAATAAAAAAAAATCTATCCAATGCCTCCTACATTGGTGTAGATCAAACTAAGAGATAACTCAACTCTGGTTCATTAAATTATATATCCAATGTCTCTTCATTATGTTTTAAATGACGATACCAATAAAATATAACAATCATATGCCACATAAAAATACAACCCACTCCAAGACAAGAATCTGCATGAAAATCCGTGAACACAATTACATCCTTTGAAAATGATTAAAAGGATCACAAAACATCTACCCATTCCGATACATGAATGCAGCCTAAAAACTAGATAGTCCACAAAAAAATAATGACTATTTATTGTATAAAATTTCATTGGAGTATTATTTGATTACAGACCATTTATAACACTTCTATAATAACTTGAAATACCAAGAAAAATCTATGTTTCTATCGTAATCTGGGGTAAGGCCCATGAAAAAGTTCATAGAATCTTTGTTCGATCCACATTTCTCCATAGGGATATATAATATTTACTAATAAAAGATCCTAAAGATTGAAAAACTCACACTTTGATATATAACCAATATTATTTGGATGCTAAAAAACTCCCAAATATAATCTCATATGTTCTGTATGATCTTCCCCCAACACATAAAAGGCAAATATGTCTTCCAGAAATAACATCATGGATTGATCCACAAACTCATTTAACATACATTAATTATTCCCAATAACATGGATATAGTATTTTTCATAGTAAATAAAATTAATATGAACACATAATTCCCATAAATAAATAAAATATAATTATTAGAAATACATTCTTTGTTTACCTGCATCCAATAATATCCTGAAAACAGGATTAACTTTTAGAACCATCTTAACGCTTTCAAATAATCAAATAAATAATCAATGTACGAGATATGATAGAATTTATTTACTATAAACTGATTATAATGATTTTAATCACTAAAAAATGAAGATCACTATATGGATTCTTAAAAAATAGAACTAGTTTTCCCGAATGTGATAAACTATGCTAGATGAATCCCTCCTATATATGATTATCAATATCGATCTGAATCACTTAAAACATAGAAGATAAACTCCTATATGTATATATCAATATCATGTTGATTCATGGTATAAATGTTTTCATAACCTCAAACTCATGTTGAGGTGTTCATTGCAACACCACTTTAGGAACGAAATTTTGGTTATCATCCACACCCCAAAGAAACACATCTAATTGTTCTTCTACGGAACTCGACAAATGCCTTACTATCATGGAATTCAGGGACATTCCATGTCATTATTCTATATTAGAGTTTCAATTAATAAAAAAAATAGTTGTATCCCAATTTTTTTTATAGATTACGAAGCATGTTCTCAGAAAATATAAAATATCATACAACACAGATAACTAGTTCATGTCAATGATGAAATCATGTTGATGTATCCATAAACATGTAAATTATACCTATATAATATGCTTCCCTACAAAAAAATTTAAATTAATGCACACATTAAAAAATCTTTGTTAACCTACAACTAGTGTTTTAAATTCTTTTTTAACTGATTGTCTCTTAATCTCATGACCTAATGTATAGACTAGGGTGAGTGTAGGGAAGGAGTGCGTAATTCTTGACTAAAACAAGTCATTCACTCATGTTTAAAATAAGAAGTTAATTCTTCATATGAAAGATTTCTCTTTTTTAATACGATACTCTAATTCATGCATTAAAATATCATGAAATTTCATAATATATTTCAATTCCAATTAATTTAATTTCTTTTATAGTTTATAATTCAGACTAACACATGTTTAAAAAAACCTTGAAATAAATATTATTATTTAATTATAAACATTGTATCCTATACATTAAAATAGGAGGTCGGAATGTGACTACAAAAATTAGAAGAAACATGTATAATGCTTTTATATACTGTAAATTAATTAAAGAATAAGCATTTAATTTTTAATAAAACCATTTTGTTATTCAAAATTATTTACTATACAAATATTGTATTGATAGTTTTTTGGATGAAAATATATTATTTTTTTCTACCATTTTTTCAAAATGTTATTTCATAAAAAAATTATAATTTTTCAAATTATCATACCAAATTTTGCACATGTTTAAATAATGGGATTTTTATGAATGGTTCGATTTTACGGTAAATAATGAGAATACATTTTGTTTATTAAAGATTGTATTACCATTTTGAGAATTTAAAAAGTTTCATTTTGTTTTGAAATGATTCGAAGTCAATATTACCATATTTATATAATCATTAATATAATCAATTTCATTATAATAATATTTATATATGTATTTAGTATTATAAATATGAATACTTTAAAATAACATTATTTATGTAAAACTACATTTAATCACATTTTTTAAGGTTAATTTTAAATTTAAATTTTTCCCTTTATGAATTGAATTTTATAGAATGGATAAAAAATTTAATTAGCATAATTTATTTAATATAATATGATCTAATTATTTTTTCCCTTATGAATAATAACCATATAACATATATTTTACCTTGTAAAACGTACAATTTTCTAAAATTAATGGGGTTAAACATTAAAAACACTTCATCTCATTCCTTTATCCAATTATAATGACTGGTGTTCGACCAATTTTATTATTAATGAGTTAAATAATTTATTTGATATAATTATTTTGAATTTGGTGACCATATCTTGACTTTTTTGATGATATGTTATATTCTATTCATATTAAAAACATTTTGGTTGTTGTATATTATAGATTGGTCTTAAGATATCATTAAGTATTGGAATTCTTATTAAGCCCAAAAATTGTAATAAATTTTCAACTTAACAAAAAACAATTGTGAAAAAAAATTATTACTATATTTAAAGGTGAATAGTTTTTTTAATCCTAAAACAGTTTAGTTGATAATAAATGATTATCATAGTTTTTTTGGTTTTGGGTTAAATATAATTTCTTTAACCCAGATAAATTAAATATTATAAAATATTTTAAAAAAATTCATTATCATGTACACATTTTTATTAAAAATTAACCCTTTATATTTTGACCTATAAGTACATTATCAATGTAAAAAACTTGAGTTATCACAATTAAGGTTGAAATATGTTTAATTTTTCATAACTAGAAAAAATGATTAATTTATCCAAAACTTATCAAAATATGATTTGTTGAGTTTATTTATACCTTATTACATATTATATTTTAATTTTGGGTTCTGTTATACTAATTTACTTGATTATAATATATATATTATTTAACATTTTATGTAATTCCAGATATGTTTTTTTCCTCATTTATAAAAAGATACCACCTTCCATCACTACTCCATATATTCTGAGACTTCTAGATCTTATCACCTTTAACCTAACACCTTCTCATATTCCTTCCCCACAACCTAATTTGTTTTTTATATCCAATATTAATTCCTTTTAATGTTTATGTTTTATGTCAAAATAGGTTTTTTCATAAATATGTATAACTCATAACATTGTAAATGGATTTTTATTTCTTCTTCTACCTCACATAGATATATAGTATCCATTATAAAATAACGAATTACTTATATTAATTATATTTAATTACAATTTTAGGATTTAAAAACCATTATTATCCTCTTTTACATCATATGAAAAATTAATATATCACTTCCGCGTATGATTGACATATTGTATCTACATAGTGGTGTTCTTAATTTTTAACAACAATTTTTCATGGGTGGATATAAATAAGTAACTATTAAATATATGAGATATTTGTGATTTGTTATGTTTATATAAGGATAAATTAATATTTATTTTCATTTAATTATTTTTTTAGAAAATGAAAACATCATTCATGTGTATATATGGCCTACCATCTCCATGAATGGTGTGAATCATTTTTCTAACTAATTTGTTTTTGGATTAATGTAAAAATATATATAATTAATATATATATATCCATATTATTATTATTAATTATATATATTATGGAATCATGAAAATGTTCAAGTACCAGAACATCATAATTGAAACTATCTCGAAAAATGAAACAGTTAACACAACAAAAGAATGATTTTTAAAAGTAATTATTAATAAATGATTATTTAATGTTATAAGTGGATCATAAATGAAAATATAAATATATAAATAACTATTTAATATATTAATAATAAATATTAATTTATTATATAGGATTTTATATCCTTTTGAATAAATATAACTTGGGCTAAGGGTTAGTTTTAAATTGCATTGTTTACTGGGATTTTTATGATTTGGATTATTTAAATTAAACATCCTAACCCAAATATCAATAATATATTTAATATTTCTCACCTATATTCATTTGAGGTTATTATTTTTTCCCTTCCATTCTCCTCTCATTATGTACTCAAGATACAAAAATAATATTTTTAAGGAAATCTGAATTAAATTCTCTCTTTATGAAAATCATTTTTCTCCAATATACATGTTTATAAAAAATTAATGATGTTTTTCATATTCTACACAATTTTTATAAAAAAATTATCCATTATCAAATTTTTAAAAATGGGTTTTAAATAATTTGTCTTATCAATTTTTTAATGACATCTTTATGAATGTTTACTAAAAATGAAGCATTTTTTTGATATACACGACATGAATGAAATTTCATAAAATCATGACCATTCAATGATTTTGAGAAACTTTTAAATGTTTCTATGGTATTTTCAATGAAACATATTTCATTAATATTTATAAAACTTTTTATATTTCAAATTGAAAATGAGATTTTCTTTATAAAATTATTATTATTTATCTTTTATGGAATTTTATTCTAAATTGAAATTTTTATTTTAATTTTACATTACTAGGGATATGATCTAATTAATCATTCATTATAATTTATATAGACGGTTTATCATTTTGATGAAATTATATTTAATATTTTTTTTGTTCTTCATGGGTTATTCAAGAATGATATTTATAAATTTTAGGGAAACCCATTTAGTTTATTTATGTTATTATTTAATTAATGTTATTGATATTTTAAAACTCATCTGTAATAGTTTGATAATTTTAAGGCTGGTCACAAAAATATATATCCCTTAAATTTTTTATGTAAAAAAGGATATCTAAGGGCTTAATAAGGGCAATAATGTCGAGTGTAGTGAGTTATGTTATCGGAATATATAAACCATTATATTCGTGGGAGTGATCCTTGATTAATGATATGATGAAATATGGATTGAACCCATTCTATTATTATAGTCTTGACAATGATCCCTAAATAAGAGAGTGAGTTTCTATTCTTATGAGTATTCCAAAAACTTCAGACAATGTTGAGCTCTTATAGATCATGTTAATTGAATTAATTATGAGTCATGTGTCATGAAATAATATAATTTATACCGTAATTTATGATTAGGATCTATTGGGTGTGGATTTTAAAATCTTAACCCCTTGTTTGTATAGCCTTAAGCTCATGTTATGTCTATTTTATTATTTAATTCTCATTTATTTACCTAAAAATAATATAATCTTACCATATATTATGTTTAAATTCCCCCTGATATGAAGGATGGAATTATATCTAATATGTATAATAAGGGAGCAAGTTATGAATAACTTAATGGGAGATAATACTATAAATTTTCCCCAGTTTTTATGCAACCATGTTTCCAATGACAATAAAACTACAATATTCGATTTTGGATTATAAAGTTATGTATTGAATATTCATATAATAAAATGTATTGTTTTTATATGAATTTTCTATATTTATTTTTGGATTTATAGAGGGTTTTTGTTTATATTTGAATAGTATGATTAGTGTACATCTTAAGAACTCTATTAATTAGTTTCTATATAATTTAATAAACTAATTTTTCATTATGGAAGGTATTATGTGATTTTTCTTATAATAAATATACTTATTGATAATGTAATTATATGATTTATTATTATAGTTTCATTTATGGGTAATAATAATGAATGGATTTGGCAGAGTATATATCAACCATCGTTCTTATCCATGATGAGTGATCTCTTTCTGTGAACCTATTTTAACACTCCTTGGGGATATTTTTTCTTTAATAAATGTTCTATTTATGTACCATTATGAAATGTTAGAAACAATAATGATCATGGATGACCTATCATAAATGTAATGTTTCATAGAATGAAAATAAGGTGTCATGATTTTGATATTCTATAAATTATTTTTTAAGTTTACATAATTTCCTTATGTGAATATTATTTATTAGACAATGAATATTGTTATTAGTAACATTTATATCCCATAGAAACCATGTTAATAATTAATGGTATGTAAAATGAAATGATTTTCCTCATGATAAACTACCTGTTATGGGAGATTGAATAAAAAATGTTGTTCCCGTGAATATGAAAAACATTGAATCTATGAATAATGTTGATTATTCATATGATAAAAGGAGGGAAAATTATATATAGTCCTTCATGTGTAAACATTCACATTCTTTTAGTGGGTCTGGTGGCCTACTATTTTTTTAGAAAAATAATAGTCCAACTGAATAGATATTTTACATCCTTTAGTGTTAGGAACATAAAAAAGATATTTTCTCTATTTATCATTTCATAATATGAAGAAGGCTAATGGTTGACTCTTATTATAAAAATAATGAAAGTATAATAAATTGTTTCTATGGTGTGGTATTTATTTATGATATTGTTTTTCAATAAATACATTCCTCATATCATTATATCAAAAATGGAGATGTATTTCCTTGAGAAAAATAAAAAGTATAGTGAATTCATTATCACTAATGATGAAATGTTAACATGACTTGTGAGGTTTGCTTTAGGTATTATCATATAACCTGAAATTTAGATTGATATATTATTCATTGTTTTGAAAACTATATCTTTGAAGGGTGTTATATATAAGTGACTTTAGTAGTTATGAAAAAAATGCATTTGTTTGGATGTCAAGTGGAATTAAAGATTTGTGTTACCCATCAATCTCATAGTTTTGATAATATAAGAATTATTTAATTCAAAGGAAATTATAAAAATCCAAACCATGGACAGAAGAAGATAATACTGCCTTTATAATTGAGGTTTGGATTGAAACATGTAGGACAATGTCTTAAGGGAACTGGTTAATATTTTGTGTCTAGAATGTAAGGTCATCAAGCAATAAAATTTCAAAAATGGATGGGAAGAATATTTTTCCTAATGGTGGGGAGAAATATCCACATAATGCACCACACACACTCCAATGTCCCAAATAAAAGTAGTATATTCATTAAATTATCTATTTCTCAAACATAAATGTTGAGGATATTGATTAATTTCATTATCCTTTTAATCCTAGAGAGAATGGGAAATCTCTTGCAATAACTATTTTTGATAATGGGTTTGATAATAGTGTAGTGAAATGTATACTTACCAACATCTATAGAATAACTAATATCTTATTTGATTATTGATCTAATAAATTTTTAATATATAATTAATTTTCTAATGGTAAAACAATACCACCTAAATGAGTAGATATGGAATTATTAGTGAATACTCTTAATGGTAGAGTGATCACATTTCTGGTCTACGATTCTTCCCTATTTAATGTTTATGAGAATGTGATTCCCTCAATTATCATTATTATCCTTTTAGTTGATTTTTCTGATATATTAGAAATGTGTCTGATTTAATTACATAAATCTAACATATATTTCCATGAATGTTAAATCAAGTTTGATATTCTAAACCAACCTATTAATATATATCGGTTTGATGAACAATATAAACTATTGATAGAAATTACATTGATTTTATGTGTCCTATTTTTAATTCAAATGGTGTGTCTATCTCAAATTTATTGTGAGAAGTAAAACATAAAAGATATGTGTTTTGTACGATAGTTTATTGATGTTTTTTAGAATAATTCGATAGTGTTGTCTAAAATACAAAAGATGTGTTTTCAAAAGAACACTTATATGGTGTTTCACCTAATTTAAAGGATCCATATATAATGTCAATGATTGAGTAGAATTATTTGATGTAGTAACTCTAATATAATATTGAAAAGGTATTCACTCATCCATGAGATTCACCTTCTGGTTAACTATATTTTTTTATTTACCATAAATCTGGATCAATGTGAGTTTTAATTTATTATTTAGAACGTAATAAGATCCCAATCAAGAATAACAATACTTAAACCTATATAGATTTTTTATTAAATCAATTATTGGAAGATCAATATTTTTCAATGATCTGTCATCAATTTGGATTCTATAATTAGAGTGTAAAATGGTAATAAATACACAAGAAAACCATTCATATGATGTGTGGCACAATTAATTTATAAAAATTATATTTTTTCTTAAAATTCCATCTTTGTTTTTTATAGATCTAATGAATATAGTATTTAGATATTTACATGATCATTTTCTAGTAGTATTTGAAGATAATATTATTATAAATTCCACAATCAAATAAGAGTATCTAGATAACATGATAATTTCAATGAAGACCCTATTATAGGATAATTTGAATAAAATATTTACCAATTTTGAACTTTGACTACATATGTTTTAATATTTCTTCATATAATTTCTTATTTGGGTATATCATAGGATCTATAAAAGATAAAATTTATTGAATTTTTTTGATCCAACAAATATGAATAAGATCTATATTTTTTATATTTGGATAGACATAAATTAATACAGTTTAATAATTACTAATGGATATCATATACACATTACATGTTAACTCAAATGGTAGTGGTGTTATTTTATATGGATTAATGTGAGTAATCTATCAAAGAACTGAAGGGGATGTTGGTCAGTGAACCTACACTCACATTACCCTAATGTGAAGAATGGTTAGTGATCTATAATGGTGCATTGAAATAGGGAATGGGATGCATAATCATGTATAATAATATGGTGAAAATTTATGCCTCATAAAAATTGTTTGTTCATGAAAAACGTTACCCATGTTATAATTTGGAGTGTGTTGCGAAATGTTTTGATAAAAAATTTGGAGGCATTATCTTTATGATGAATGTATTTGCATAAATACTAATCATCAGTATTTAGAGTATATATTATATTTAATATGTTTAATATGTTATAGAGACGAAGGGTAGAGATAATTAAAAACTCTTAATTATCATTACATCAACACATTATGAATGAAAACAGGGTACCAGATGCTTCGAGTAAAAATAATTATGATATTCTATCCTCAATGAGGATGAAAAAATATCTAATATTAATATATTTCATATGGATGGACATTACAATCATTAATTAAGGGTATAAATATAATATTTCTCAAATGAGTTTTGACCAACCTATCAATGTGATGGTCAATGTGGTAAAAAAGTAATATCTAAAGCTATAAAATATGGTGATAAATATTAACGAGTTAAACCTTGATTGTGATGGAATGATAATGTTTAAGAAAAGAGTGTGTATTATATCTAAAACAAACATGATTAAGGATTTTATGGTTGAATATCATAGTTTATAATTATTTATTCATCCAAGATGTTTGAATAAGTATAGAAATATGAAAGAGTGCATCAGTTTAAATAACAAGAAAAGTGACATAATAGAGTAATAATTAGTCCTTAGAATGCCAGAATGTTAAGGCTATCAGATATAATTATAAGTATATTTTATAGCCATTACCGAGACTATAATAAAAATTTTTTAACCTTTGAATCTACTTTATGAATAGACTCATAAAAACATAAAAAATTAAAATATTATTCATGTTTTAGTCAATATCCTTAAAATTTAATCACACATCATGTCTATAAAATAAAATTTATAACATGATCAGATTAAGATAATATAAATTAAAGATATTTTAAGTTGTCTTGGATTATAACAATATATTTTATCAAATCAGTATCCAAGGATTAACTCAATGTTCTGGAAAATCATTTGGTAAAGAGAAGATTTAGAAATTTGTTTCAGTACTACTTATCATTATGAGACAAATTAAATGTCTATGAGAAATATTAAATCCATAGATGATATTTTGATCTCTTATTTTATATATTTCAAGGGTTGTTTGGATTAACATCTTCTATTAGTTTCTTTTTCTTAAAACAATAGTTTTCACTCAAGAATTCAAATGGATAATTATAAAGCCCATTATGGAATGAATTTTAGAAAACTAAACTATTGGGATGATGTTGGAGAAAGAAAGATGTTGGGACATAATATATATGAATAAATAGATTAAAATGTTTGATCTATTCAGCATCACAAAAAAAATGCAAAGAGGTCAAATAATAGTAACGTTTAAAATCTTTGGGTAAATATAGAAATTGATGATGGCGAGAAGGTATTCTAATGAATTCATTTATGGAAGAACATTATGAGATTTTGATATATGTGATGTTCTATCCCCATGTATATTGAGACATTATATATTATTTATAGTATATGGGTGGAAGATTATCACATGGTGCATCCACCAGGCCTCTATTAAGATCATGATGTTATACATATATATATATATATATATATGTTCGTGATGTATATACATCATGCATAAAATTTACTGAGATTATAGGTTATAAAAATAGAGTTTTATCTTTTCTGAGAACAATAACTAGTATAAATAGTTTTTTGTGCATGAAAATATTGGACCCATTTGAAAATGGACCTAATCATTTACTAATAAAAGTAAACGACAACATGAATCATTGATGGTATTTTTAAAAAGGTGGTATTGTTAGGATAATTTTATAGTGCACCTCTACTAATGTTTCGAATTATTAAGTATTCCTAGAGAACCACATGATGTTCATCTCCATGATCACCCTTTTTGAAAAATGACATTCCACCATTTTACCTTCTCTATAAATATGTGAGATAAACAGACAAGTCTTATTGATATTTCAAATGCAGTTAGTCTATTTAGGGATGAATTTACAAGGGAAATTCTTGGTTCTCTAATTATTTCATTAAAATATACCTCCATGTTAGATTTAATCACATGTATAATCAATTTGATCTAGAAAACATATTTATTGGCATAAATAATTTCCCAAAGATCATCTTCATATACGATACCTATTCCAACATAATGATAATATAATACTTTACCAAAACCATGTGCAGTATGGTAAATAACTCCAAATCCAAAAGGTCATAGAATTCTAGAAGTTTATACATACGGATTTATTTTAATCCTTGGTGATATAGTGAGGATCTTGTAGATAGAATTGATAAATGAGGGATTCTTCAGTTAGCGCATGACAGTCAGTCTTATGAGAATGTTCAGATTTGTCATGATGTTATCCATCACTACTGTTTAAATCATGTATGTTGTGGGTACCTATTTAGGTATTGAAATCAAAAATGAATGTAAAGAGAGTTCATGATAAACATAAATCTTTTCATTCCATTCACTCTATATGTATGTGATGATTAAAGACAGTGAAACTAGGAGGGGATGATGATCTTGGCTACTCTAACTATGATTACTAGTGAGTACCAAATTCCCCTAACTCTCTTTTTTCATTTTTATGTTCATAAAAAAAATTTCTCACTTAATTAAAGTATTTTTGTGCTATAAAATTTCTCACAAATTGGTGCATTTTTTTCATCATCCCTCGCGCATTCGTAACAAGATGATACCACATGTTGTTTAGTCCTCTTGATATTATCATTTGTAAGTAGATTATTTTCTAGATTAGCTATAGAATAAAAAATTGAAAGTGATATATGAAGTCCAACTTGAATTTTAGAATCCACATTGGTATCTTAAAAGACCACAAATTTTCCATCATATAATATTCCTTGACACAAAATTATCCATTTTTGTGAGACATCCCAATCAGTGTGTCACATTCCATGAAAACAATGTTCTAGATTTCTACCTTATCCGACAATGGAACAAGATTGAGTGTATAAGAATTTGTTATTAAATTAGAAATTTTCACTTATTTCCTACTGGGGTGGATATTCAAAATTTCTTTTACTCACCAATCTGAGAAGAGACTATCCCTGTTGTTGAGGATTGAATTATTTCTAACAATCCAATTTGTGATCTTTATTATACCATTAAAATAGTTCAACATTGGGGTCCATATCGATAATGGTTGCTAAGGAATATACCAATTCTACAATATTATTCGGATACTTATTGTACAAAATAATAGGAATAGTCAGTAGAGGCTAGACATTTCAATATGAATTTTCTAATGAGACATTCATTGAAGATCTTGATATCCTTCATTCTAAGGACCCACCATCCCAATAGTCCTGGTAAATTCCATCCACGAAATAGTGATAATATTCCTTTTATACACTGAAAAATCCCATATAACTTCTATATCATGAATTTTATTTCCTTAATGAGGATTTTTTTCCATCCATATAAAGATAAGGGGTAGACGAATTTAGACGTGATCATTGAGTTACCAAGGCATGCCCTTCCCTCTAGGGAAGTGGAATTTTCTTTACATTTCGAAAATTGGTTAATATTATTGTAGTTTATATTTATGATATATTGACTCGTCATATTTCCCCAAATTAATGAAACTCTAAGATAATTAAAGTTAAGATCTCTCCTATTCACTATAAGTTTCATGGGGATCCTATTTTTTTCCAATATAAATTTCCTCAGAAAATATTATCACATATTTTATCTAAATAATTTCACGCCCACCACCTCCTTTTAGTGTGAAAAGAGGGTATTAATATAAGATATATTTTCTTACTATATTTCCTAATAATACAAATACCATCATCATACAGAATAAGTAATGGAGTTGAATTGATCCTTCCAACTAATATTTTCATATAAATACTATATTGTACAATATAACTGATACATCTTATTATATAATCTTCAATAATGGATAATAGTATCCTTGAGAAGGGGCCACATTGTTTTAAACCCCTTGTCTATCAAAATAATCATTTGGTGCTCCATTTACATTTATGGACAACCTTGTAAATGTCAAAATAATGTAAATGAGTTTGATGAATGCACATGAGAATCCATACCACCATAGCATGGTAAAGAGTAAAATCTGCTTCATGGTGAAAAAACCCATAGAAATATCAATCTTAAGAGAAAAATTACTTTCTTTTGTTCTTCTATTCATTAGGTTGACACTTTATGTTGCTGTTAATAGACTACACTGAATACATTTTCTTGGTACAACCCCAAACTGATTTGGGGTAATATGATATTAAATAACCCCTCACATACTGGTCATTATGATTTTTATAATCACCTTATGAAAATATTTACACTTATAAACTATTCTAATGTCTTTAGTTACAATTGCATTATCCTTCATGGGGATAGATGAAATGAAATTTGATTTGATCCCATATGTCATTCAGTAATGAATGAAGAATTATCATACTACCTTGGTTTGTTCATCATGTATAATTTCCCAATAGAATATGAATATAAGTTAGTTAAACTATTCAGTCTAAAAAAAATTTCAATATCGAAGGTGAAGAGAGATTCATTGACTACTAATTTTTTGGGGACCAAGAGTAGATATTTATTTTTTTGGTTCATGAAATAGGGAGAAATGATTTCAATCATCCTTACATTATTATCTATCACACCATCATCATAATAACCATTTAAATATTCATCCACATCCTTTGAAACTCCATACGATGAATTGTGTAGGAATTAATTTATGATTATTACATTTTTCATTTACTTCACTCTTTTAGTCATGATCTTTCTAAAGAAACATTTGGTGTTCTTATCTTCTTCCTTTAACAATTTCACAATCTCCATTATTTTTTTCCAACCAATATATGTTTGTAAATAGACAATACATCATGGATTGTGCTTAAATTTCATTAAAAAATGTAGTGTTTTGGTTCTAATTTTTTAGCTGGGTATATACAATTTTATTCTCAACTTCCTTGGTATCTTAATACTGAATAAAAAAATCATTATTAATCTATTACCTTATTATTTCATAAGTTTGATTCAATTGCATTGAATGTTTCAACAATGGTATTCCAATGGGGTTGAGATTGCATGCTTCTATGAGAATTTTTCATCATCTAGGAATAACATGCCATCAATTTTTGAACCGAAATGGAAGAGCTACTAACCTAACCAAAATGGATACCTAAAAAACAATAGGAATATGATCATAATGATATCTAGAGAGAGTGTATCATAATACACCATTACAGTCACTTCTATTTTCCATTTTGACAAATCATATGTCATTTTTTCTAGCTTGTCTTCCATGAAAAGTATAACTCTTCCATGTGGAGTCAGATCGAGCAATTTTAACCTCAGAAATATTGAATTTATCAAATAAATAGGGCCATTCAGTATATGTTATCTTTGTGATGTTAGATTCATTTCATTCCTTAAGTGTTAATATATTGTTTTAATCCCACATAATCACTGATTTATTAAATATATTCTATGAGATAACCTTACGTTACCTCCAAAGATCTCTTCTCTAGATGTATGTCGTGCTTGAATACATAAAAGAGAGAGATTTATTACAACATTTATTACTAATGGAGACAAAGAAACTATGGGATTTCATGTCGTATAATGAAATTTTAATGATCTCATTTCTAAGATCCCATAATTGAGGTAAAATGTTTTCATGGTTATTATGAGAAAAAAATATGTATCAATGTGATTACCATTAAAATACTTCTAGTTTCTAAACACTATATTAGGTTTTACCCCTACATCAAGCATGGGGTTTTTTTCCATAATAAATCTTCTAAAAGAATTTGATGTTTGGGGGTTCCCCAGATCTTGAAAATTCTTGTAGACTTATTTTATTTTTTGGGGGCCTTTCAACATTCAAGGATCCCCCTTTTAGTGCCACAATAATATGTAATTTCTAGTTTTGTCCCCTCTACCTTTTTTCATCCCCTATTTTGGAGTTCAATCCAATATAGTTTTCTCTAGGATCTCAATATTCCTAGTATTATTCTAGATGTTTATTTTATATCCTTCATCATTAATTCATTCCATTACACCTTCATACTAAATGGGTTGTATTTTTTAACCCCATAATCCCAAAAAGACCCCATCAGAGGACTGAACATGTTATTAGACATTATAGAGCATAGTAGGATATACCATAAATGATTGCATTCATGAATCCTTAAAGGGAGGAATCCCTGGGAAGGGTCCTTCTAGATCAAATTTATTAGCCTATTGTGTGGGTTGATCTTTTCAGCTTTAATTCTAACTAGTATTTTAATTTCTAGTCACATATCATTGCTAAAGGTTCACATCGATGGGTTTTGTATTTATAGTAGTATATTAAACATTGATTTTCTAGTTCACGTCCACTATCACAATACCAAGGATATCTTCATATTACCCAACAATAGTAATCTTAACAATGTTTATCATTTTTGGGTTCTCAAAAGTTATGCCTCCTTATATGACTATTATATATCCTACAGTATTTTTTGCTGTGAAACAAATTCTAATAGCATTTTTTATTTTGATCACTTTTCCAGTAGCTTTGACATGATTTAAATGATTATTTTCCTCAACCATAACCTTAGAGTCTCTATAATTTTCCACAATAATATTATTATCATTTATGTATAATAGTGTTCCTTTTGAGGTGGTAACATGTTATTATTCATTCATTTTTCCTGTTTAAGTAATGATAGGTAGACTACTAGTGCCCACAGTATGGATGGATACATGAACCATTGGAATGAATTTATATTCTATATTTTGGACTTTTATATTATTCAAAATCTTTCCAACTTTAATGATTTTATTTATTGTGTCCAGGTTATGTCCCAAATGATGCATGCAATCAGATATTGATGGAATCTGATTAGTGTTCCCATATGTGGCCTCTGTATGTCCAACCATAAACTATTCAGATCTTTCCTTTTCATCCCCACTAGAGTTATATTTTCAAATATTCATCATTCCAATCATTTCAAGTTGAGGATTTTTCCATTACTTTTTCCCTTATATAGTTAGCTTCATCATTCCCTTTTATTATGAAAACCATTTTTTATATGTGGCATTCAGATTTTTGGTACCCAAAAAACCAAAAACTCATGAAAAACACAGGCTTCCTCTCTTACTGATCTTTTGATTTATGGTATCATACCATTTGTTGAGAATGGTATCCTACTCCAGGGTGCTGGCCATATCAACATCTATTAATATTCTAGCATACTGTCCAAATCATAGATTCACTTTCTATATATCCTTCCTTATGGGTTTCCCACAAGCAGATGATATGTCCCATTGTGTTATTTAGTGCTAATATATCTAATTCATCTAGAAAATATCTATCCATTCCATTCTATATATAATATTTTATAGAACAAGAGTAATCATTAATTAAAGTTCTCTATAGAAAAAAAGATATTTGAAGAAGCTGCATGAGATCTTGAGGAAATGATAATATTATATATCCACATTTATTTGTATTAGAGTGATAATATTTCATGTGAAAGTCATTTTATAGGGGTTTGAACGTTACACCCAAATATTTTATGATATAGTTATCGTTAAATAATTTTAATTTCCTCAGTATCTTATTATATTTTAAAACATGAGTTGAAACAAACTAGGATAAAAACAATATTAAGTAATGGTGATTATTAAAACCTAGCCATTAATTTTTTTATGTATAGGAATAAGAACAATATAAAATATATATATTATATAAGATATATTACATTATAAATAAGTAATATATTTTCATTAAATTTTTTTTTTCAAAATATACATTTTCTTACAAAATGCTTCTATTGATTTTTATAAGAAAATTTTAATTTCAATTTATACTAATATTTTAAATTTTATTTAATAAAAATGATATAATTTATTTAAACAAATTTTGAAAATGAGTATTGGGTGAAATTTTGGGATTAGTTTGAGCATATTGACTATAAATTGAATGGTGATTTTTTTTAAATGTACCATTTCATTTCAAGAATTTACAAAGTTCAATTTTATTTTAAATTAATTTAAAAGTAACTATAGTACCATTATATTATTTATAATCCAATTATTTTTATTAAAAAACTTTTATATATATTATTGTATAAAAACATTTTATACATAGAAAATCATTTTTATAGAAAAATGTGCCTCGTAGGGCTTTTCTAGTGAACATTTAAATTATCTTATGCCACAAATATAAATAGAATTTGTTAAATTTGTTCCATATTTATAATTTGAACAATTTTTATCATATATTATTTTTAGCTTAATATTTTATCATTTTGAATTGAAATCATAGTAAATATTTTTTATCTTAGTAAATGAGGTAAAATTGGGTGGAAACCATGAGGAAAAACAATAAAACATGTATAACTCATTAATTTATACAATTGTTTTGAGTTTTTTGTGAAACTTTATTCATAAGGAGGGAAATAATTTATTTTAAATTTCTATTATGAATTTTGGAACACTATATAAACTTTTGTGAAGATAAGTTATATATTTTATATTAAAATATACATTTTGGTCTTTGAATTTAATAGAATGTTTAATATATTAGATTTGATTTTGGATTGTAAAATATTAAAAAAAATAGTCAATAATTTATTATTTAACCAAAAAATTCATGGAATCCAATTTATTAAAATATTTTAATGTAATATTATATTTACTCTTTACAAGGTATCTTAATAAATATTATTTTTATGGAATTTATTCTTTTTATATTAAAATTCATTTCCAACACCAATTTAAATTAAATATTATAATTTTTTAACAAATAAATATTCATCATGTCAATTTTTTTTATACGGCCTATTTTATTTTTATCCATATAATTTTCATGTAAAAAATTTGAGGTATCTGAATTATGGTTAAATTGATTTTAAATTTGATTAACTAGGATATAAGGTTTAATATTTCTCAAAAAATATTAAAAAATATATTTTTGGAGATTATATTCATCATATAACATATTATGTTTCTATAATGGGTTCTTTTTTTCATCATTAACAAATTAGTGTATGTAATGAATTTAGTATTTTATGTAATTAAAAAGGTGTTCTTTCACTCACATATAAAAATATAACACCACTCATATTTTATCCACACATAATGAGACTTATATCTTAGTAATTGACTATAATAATACATTCCTAGACACCTTCTACACAACATATATATTCATTCCTTTCTAAAATATTATCTTTTAATGCTTAATATGTAATCCATAAGCGGTCTCTCAACCAAGATGTATAACTCTTCCCAGAGTACATTATATTTTCTCTCATCTTATAGATACTTTGATTATATGGAATAAATTATAAAAAAAATGAATTATATTTTATACAAAATTATTTATTATGAATATGGAAAAATCATTATCCACATTCTTTTCATCCTATGGAACATCAAAACTTCGCTCATCCATACATATTACTTACCATCTCTACAGAGAGGTTTAATTATATTTCATCACCATTTTACATGGATGGTTATAAATATTTAACTGATGTTTATATAATATATTTATGACATCAATATTTTAATTTCATGAACATTTTTTATTTTTATTTGTTTATTATTTTTGTTTTCAGATGAATAAATGGTTCTAGCAAAAGTACTGCATACCGTCCCCAAGAACAGGGAAATTTATTTTTCTATATGTACAGTTTATCAATGTCTATTAATAAATAATTAAATAAATAAAAAATATACAATATATTAATTTCATGATTAATATTATGGACATTATATTACCATAATCAATGATCAAGGACCATAACGGCCTTATTAAAACTCTTCTGATGTGTGAAACAATTAACACATAGAAACAACAATTTTAATGTTGAATTATTGATAAATTGGTTTAAAAATTTCATAACTATATAATATATGATAATATAACTATTTTAATTATTATTCTATATAATTATTATAAACACAAATTTCATATACATTTTACAATTTTTGTTCAGGGTAGATATAAATTGAGTTAAGGGATTTATGTTAGAGTCATATTTTTTACCAATATTGTTTATGATTAAATTAATGATGATGAAATTTCATGATATGACTCTTCATACAATAATTAAATTTCGTAACCTATGGTTATTTTAATAGATTACATTTTTTCTTTCATTTTCAGTTCGTTATGTATATGAAGGACTTGAATATTATTTTTATATAAAACAAACATTATTTATCACTTCGGTCTAAAATTGTTTTAATTCCATATATTTTGTTTTCTAATTATTGTCAAAATAAATTTTTTAATGTTACCTAATAATTTATTAGAAATATATTTACTTGTGATTTTATTTGTACGAAATTGACTAAAAGCAATGATGTTATGATTTTTTGAATAAGGTACTTTCTAATTTTAACCAAAAATGTAAATTGATTCTTTGTTTTAACATACACGACAAGAATATGAATTTCCCATCATCACATCAACAAGAAGATTATAATCTTCCTTTTTAGCATTCAATTTAATTTTCAACAAAATTTTTCTGGTTATTATATGAGATATTTGTTGACTTTTAAAATGTGATTTAAAAGTTAAAAGGTTATTTGCCTCAAGAAGAATTGTATTTTATATTTTAATGTATTTTTATTCTAAGATGGTGTATTCTGATATTAGTTATGATATAATGGTCAAAATATCTATTTATAACATCCTTTTTCTTTAAATATATGGTTTATTATTATAATGAAAATATTTTAATATAACCCATTTATTTTCTATGTGTCATTCTATGATGAAATGTTGAAATGTTTGTGAGACCCAGTTCATTTCTACTGGTAATGATATGATTAATTTATCTTGACCTTATAGAATAAAATATGTATAAATATCCATACGTGATAGGTTAGACTGAAATTGTATATCCCTATAAGGTATTCTGAAAAGATTGAAATCTCTTGAGATTATAAAGACTACAACGGTGATTGAACCTAGATTATTAATGGACTCTCAGCACTTTGACAGACATATTAACACAATATGACTAAGGATATGATGGAATGGGGACTGAACAAGATCATTGACTATAGACTTTGTTGTTTGAATTGAATAGAGTAATGATATTATATTGTTATGTGTATTCAATGAACTTATTTAAATTTTATGATATCATGGATAGTTCTCTTGGATTAAATTATGATTCAAGCCATATGAAATATCATGCATTATGTTATTAGAAAAAATTATGATATTTAATGTGTTTGGTATTGATTTTCAAATGTTTATATAATGTTATCAAACCCTTTTCACATTGAAATTTAATTTTATCATTAAAATATATATCATTTTTTTGACTTATTATGAATCTGAATTCACTCATTCATATGTTTCATTTACCCCTGATATGATGAAAATATTTATTTATAATTTGTATAATAAGGTTACTAGTTATGTAAAACATATTGAGAGATAATGTAAATCATTTTTTATCAATTGTTTATATATCCATGTTTCAAATAATAATAGGCATATATGATTCTATCATGGACTGTAATGTTATATATTAAATATTAATATGAAATTTTTTACATTTATGTCTTAAATTTACGGGTCACTATATAAATCTTCACACATATTTTTTGCATACTCTCTAACGTTGATGGAAACCAACTCAATGATCATTCTCTGCTCATTAATCCCGTGTGTGAGAGGTATCATACTGTTTTCCTCTACCTACATTTCCCTGATATATTTTTTTAAAATAAGTTCTCCCTAATTCATTTGTTGTATTGGAGGATAATGTAATAGCTTATTCTCTTTAATAGGGTTGTCAACTCCACATTGGCTGATAAGGATGTCCAGGTACTCAAGCTTTCAATATCCATGAAATCTAAAAAAACCAAACCTAGTCCACTTTTAGATATCTAAGAATTATCATCTCCTAGGAAATGGGATGAAGTGGGATAAAAACCTAATTATTTATACCTTAATCATTATCAATGATGGTATTTAGGAACTTCTACCCACAACATTGATCCACATAGAGTCTTAGTGGCTCCCCTCTTAAAGCGATTCGGTCGTACCATGAATCCCATCAACAATCACTTCCCTGACTAAATCCATGAGATGCATAAAGTATAGGGTGAACTAACAATGGATATTTGGGATAACATTTTATGTGAAATATATATTACTGTTATTGAATTATATTGTATAAATATTTGTAAATTCTTTATGAATTATATATAATGAAAAAATATAATCCGAACTCAAAATAATTTGTTGAAAAAATTCATCTACTCTAGCTAAAAAACTAATCAGTACATTTTATTCCAAAAATGTATTTTACAAAATATTTTACATTTAAGGTGATCTGTGTTTTTATATTAAGAAAATAAATTTATAATAGTTAATTTATTTTAGATTCTATTTTTTTAAATTCATTATGGATTAAAATTAACATGATTATCAATTTATATGAAATAAAAATAAAAATGGCACATATTTGAAAAATTCATTTTATAATTTTAAAAAAATCAATAGATTATATTTTTCCCATAAAAATTAAAATCCTAAATTTTATAATTTAATTTATAAATATTTAACTTAATTCATTATCATATAATGAAAAAATTATATTATGTATAAATTTTGGTATTTATTTGAAAAATATTGATTTTTTAGGTGAGTAATGTAAAATATCGATTGTACTAATATAGTTAATTTTATGACATTTTAATGATATAAGAATGAATAAAAAATTATGAATCCTTTTTTAATGTAAATTAATTATTTAATAAGTAAAATTATATATTCAAAATTATTGTATTAAATTAGAAACCAATAATTGATAGGTTGTAGCCTATGTTTTTTTTTCTAAACTTGTTTTTATGTGTTATACATGTATTATTTAAATTTAGTTTTTATCAATTTTAGAAATTTAATTTAATAAAACTTATCTAATATGTGGAATCATAGTGTCCAATTTTTTTAATAGGTTTCTATTTTGTTCTACTAAAAATAACAAGTTATAGTTGATAAAAATTAAGTCGACATGGTAAAACAATTTGTTACAGTTAAATCAAGGTTAAAATGTTAAAAATATCACAAAAAGGTTTCTGTTTAGTTTTTAAATATATTTGTAAAAAATAATAATTAACCCAAACAATTATTTTCATCTTTTTGATCTACATACCTTAAATTGTGTCCCTCTCATTAAAACAACCTCTAATCCCTTCCCTTTTAAATGTTCCAATCACCGCCTAACTAAACCTCATAGAATAATATAATATCTTTAAAAATATTGTATGTACTTATTAATTTTTATTACAATCTTTAAAATCTTTCTACTAATATGTAATAGTGTTTCTCAAAACGTTAATGTCAAAATTATGAATCCCTCATTCTTCGTTTATAATCCTTTGTTTCTTCTTATACCTCCTCCAAATATTTTATACCCATGATAAAATTATTGTGTAAATGAAATAAGTATATTTAAATGTTTTTATATTCATCTATTAATAATTTTCATCCTTCCACCCTTTCATTTGAAAAATTAAAACATCGTTAATGCATACATGTGGACTACCGCATCTATTAATGACACATTTCATCTTCATAACCCCTTTACATAGGTGGATATAAAAATGTATTTAAGGAATAAATAAGATATTCATAAGGTTTTTAGGATTACAGAAAAATAAATTAAGTGTCCCATTAATAATATAGTTGATTAGAAAAATGAAAATTTCACTTTTGTGTACATGCAGACTACCACCTCCACTGATGACGTCTTTTTCTTTCACATCCACCTCACATGGATTGTTAAAATACAATTATATATATATATAAATCATATTAATGACTTATATATTTAAATAATATTATTCTAAAATACTTACACAAAAAAAATTTATGATCATCATTGTGTAATGCATTGATATTGGTAAATTATATTAAATAATCTCATTATGGATCTCATTTACGCGAATCATGCCATAGTTTACATATATTTAACATAAGGATAAATATATTGAAAAAATATTTAAATATAAATTCTAATATAGGAATAATAATATAGTTATAAAATAATGGTTTTTATAGATCTATTATGAAATATATATAGAGAAACAAAATTACTAACATCATATGATAGAGATGAACATTAAACTATCTAAGAATATAAAAATTAATGATTATAATTAATTTGTAAAAATCGTAATATATATGAATATGTTCCTAAAAAAAATTTCGAATCTGTTTATGATAATTATATTGGATGGTAAATATCCCTTATGGAAGGAAATAATATAAGGTAATGGTTTATCAACTCAATATTCCTCCTTTGAGACATATTCAATATTCACCACTTGTTTCATTTTGTGATGTGTATATAAAAAAATAAGGATGTATTATATCATAAAATTTATGAAATATCATTTAATTTAAATTATACACCATGATATATCTTTAAAGTTGGATTGACAGAAATTTCTTCAAATTCATAAGGGTTTCATTCTAATCTTATTTCTAAATAATGATTGTTATGGATGAATATTCATATAGTTGAAAATTATGTGACCATTATCTTTAAAACACTAATTGTTTTAATCTACTATAATTATTATTTGGGTTTTACATGTCTAATCTCAATTTCATTTCAATTGGGGAATAATTTTATAGATTTGACAATTCTAAGTGAAACTTACCCCGCCTCTTCTATTATATTGGAAATCTTCATCCTCAAGGAGTATATTTATTTTATAGATGTTATAATAAATGAGTCAAAAATAAATATTGGTTTTAAATACTATTTTGTGTATATTAAAATGTGTTGAATTTGTTTTATCATTTTCCACTCATTTTGTTTAGAAAAAAGTATCATTTTTAAACATTTTCCAAGTGGAAAATTGATTTGTTGTTGTGAAAATTAATATTTAAAATGATTAATTCAAATGTAATAAAATGAGGTTACAATAGTTTTTAATTATTACGATTTTTTTACAAAAATGTGGATAACTCTTACGTGTTTTCAAGGTGATTTATTTTATACTCATAATGAGGGGGTTTTCATCAATTTCAATGACCTTCGATGTTCCTTGTGTAAACACTAAGATATGTTCACATGATAAAAATATTAATTATTTATTTAGATAAATTATGCATGTTTATAGGGAAATTTTCATGTGAAATTTCTATTTTCCATCTGATAATATGTGATGTTGAAAAATGAATGTTCTTATTATATCTAGACACAAATATGTAAGATTTTCAATTTACGATGGTTGGTCATGGAATTATATATCCCTCCAATTAATTGTGTAATATATGGATTGTTATTATATAATTATAGGAGTTACTGATGTGATTCTAGATACACAATGTGATGGGAATGATGAAAATGATTCTTAATCAACTTTGTGATTGGAGGAGAAACATGATTCCTAATAATTAATCTTATGATTCGTATACATATGTTTGTGCCACATTCATATATTTTTCATCCTAATAATTTAATTTTTTTCATATCTTGTCTAATTATTAAATACATAATTTATTTCATACATTACAACAATATTATTGTTTATCTACATCTTTTTAGCATTGGTTTAGTTTGTTACTCCTGAAAAAATTAAATTATTTTTCAGTGGGCTTTTAAAATCTAAAGACAAATATTACATTGTTATTAAAAAAAGACATTTATCCACTGACCATGACTCCACCAAGATCCCCCTCCACCCCCTAACTCCCTAGAGAACCCCCCTCCCCCCGCCCCCCCAATCTCGAGCCGTAGCACTTCTAGGATTCTCTACTCACCAATGCTCAGGTATATCCTAAGCCCTATGAGGATGACCCTCCCAAGACCACATTAGTGCTTTGGAAATAGCCCACATAATGGTCACCCCTCACATTCCCTCACCAAATAGATCACCTGAGCCTGATTCCTCTCCCTCTAATGATTTTTATCCTTTTATTGATCCCATTCCGGAGCTACGTTCAACCCTAGTCCCTTTGATCTATCACCCTCTAGGTAAGCCCACCCTTGATGGTGTATTTTATTCTCCATTTTCCATTTCTTCTATATCAATTTTTCATTCTCTTAGTAACTCATATAATTCTCTAATAATGTGTATTTATTTTTTCAATGTACACGATGTTGATTATTATCTTGATTGTACATTCTTCTACTTTTATACATCACCATGGTCTCAATGTATAATAGTATTATTTATGTTTTAGTTTCAAATAATTATTGATGTGTATTATTTATAATATAAATCGTATATTAGGTGTTTCTTATAATTAATTCACCATAGTTTTCTCTTTATCAACTTTATTTGTTGTAAAATTCATTTTGAGTTGCAGATATTTCTTTTATTTTTTTTTTAAACTAACATGATTGTTAAATATTATATATTTTTATAAAGTTGTCATATTGTGTGGTTTTCAAAAACTAATGGGATATTTTGAAAGGATTACAAGATTCTATTTGGCTGTTTTTCATAACTAATTAGAAAATATATATGTAGTGTGTGTTCCCTTATATGTTTTTACTCATTTTCTTTTATTGGAATATATCATATTATATCTTTTTGTAATTAATTTTTATATTTTTACAACAATTTTGATGTTTAAAATTTAATACAATATGATTGATTTGTTCATTAATGATTTTATTATTTACATTTAATGCTTATAATAGATTTAAAGGGTGTTTATCTTTGGAATATATTAGGTATACTATATATTTATGTTTTTATCCAATGGTTCTATGTATCATTGTTTGGAAAATACTACATTGAGCATTAATTAATTTATTTAATTATTTCATTACATTTAAATAAATTTTAGGATGATTTTATTAATTTGATTATTATTTGTATATTTTTAACAATGAGTGTTTTTTAAGGTAAATAATTAATCAAATTTATATAATTTGTAGATAATAATAAGTTAGGTTAATCAGATTTCAATTTCAATAATTTTTTATATATCATTGTTAAACTAGAATGCAATTTATGGATAGAAAATTTTATTTTTAAATAATTATAGTTTTTACATGATTAATATTACTTAAGAATATAAATCATTAGAAAAGTGATTCTACTAAACTAAAATATTTTGTTTCCTATGAATTCTTTATCAATATTTTTTACATGATTAATATTACTTAAGAATATATATTGTTATTTATCTAGAGTTGAATATTTTTGTTATAATATATTGGTTAAATTAATCATTATTTATTTAAGAGTTAGATTTTTATATGATATAGAAACTCACACACTTATCTTTTAATATTAATTTACTTTGTATTCAATATCTTTACTTATATAAATGTTTTTATATAAAAATATTTTAAATGATATAATATCTTTATAAAATTAATATAGAAAATAAGTAATATATATCTTATCTATCTCAGGGTTCAACATTTCCATTAATGTAATGGATTATGACCTAAAATGACGATAATAATTCCTTAATTATCAATTTCTAGGTGGTTGTCAAAATTAATGGCAAATTTTCTAAGGGTAATTAATTATTTAACGGGGGTTTGATTCCAGTTTCGTTTTGAAAGTGTGTGTCTATTATTCTAGAGGAATTCTTTAGGAATAATTTTTAGTTGATCTTTAATATAATTTTATGTGGTTTTGTAACAATAATTCTAATGGTGGATTGAAAATATTTAAAAATAGGAATATTTGATCTCGAAAAATGTGTGTTGGATAGTAGTATACATTCATTAAAGAGGGGTCCCTTTTATAAAATGTTACTTTAAGGAAACAGTTTTATTTATATACTGGGTTTCAATGTGATTGTAGATAAATGATTTTTAATGAAAAGCTTAAATGTGGGATTTATATGTTATGAAAATTTATTTTCTCTTGAATCCCGTTTTGAATGTATATCTTAAACACAATGAATTTTTTTAGATATGTGTAAGTCCCTCACAAGACATGTGTGAATATAATTACATAAAATGAGACTTGTGATCCCAATATGAAATTATTGTTCTTTATGTATCTTTTAGTGTTTCTTAATAATTGTATTATTTTTCACTTTCTTATATTTTAAATAATTCTTTCCATGATTTATTTACATTTTTACATTCCTATTTTTATCACATATATGAATCTTCTTATAACTACATGGGTTTTTTATTTTCACATCCATTTATAACTTTTCATATTTGTTAATACATATGTGTCTTAGTTTTCTTAAATAATGTTTATGTACATTGTGATATATGTGGATAAAATATATTTCATTTTACCAAGGAACACACCTTAATATGATTAGTTATTGGAGAAGTTTTTAGATATTTCAATTAACAATAGATCTATTCAATGGAAAATAATATATTCATGTCGTAAATGTAAATTTAAAAGATGGTTTAAGAGATATGAGTTTTATGAACACCTAATATGGATTCAAGTTCATGTCTAATATTTTTGTTTAATTTGGAATTGTGAATCAAACATTATATAATGTTTGAACATTTACTCCAATAGAAAAAATGGGCTCCTAACATAATTTAATATGTAAAATGAAATAAAAAAACCAATAAATTAAGAATTAAGTTTTTGAGGAGATTAAAATCATTATCAAAATATTACAGAACAAAAACTTGAGGGTTCTATAAATAATAACTTGAATGGTTTTGTTAATTTCACCATAGGAAAACCATATCAAGACTGTAGCATATCATTGGATCGTCCTATTTATTTTATATATTCTAACGTAAGAGTGACTTCACGGAGAATACAAACACATTTCAGGGTTTAGTAGATGGTGGAAATCTTGAGTTGTATGGTGGATGTTTAAAATATTTAAATCATTATTTTCTAATTATGTTGTATCATTTCAAATTTATATGTGGGATTATAAATAAGGTGAAATTCATGATATTATAAATGTTTTTTGTTCCATATCATGAAGATAAGATCCCTGATTCTTATTTTGATATGATTTTTTTAACAAGATTGGTCTGATTTCTAAAAATGCTTATATGTCCCCATGATTGTATAAAATATTGGGGAGAATATTCAAGAAAAAATGATTGAAAAAATTTACTAATTATATATATAATTCAATGGTTGGTGTGAAAATTATGAATAAATATACTACAATTAAGAAGAGGAAATGGAACACAGCTAAAAATGTTTTCCATTACATTCCATGGAATCTTTGAATGCAATGATTATTCATGTCATTGAAAATTTCCAAGAACATGAATTGGCATTCTATAGATAATAATAATGATGGGTTAATGTGATATCCAAGAGATTTAAAATCGTTGAATACATTTCATTCAATACATCCAAATTTCCCATTTTATCCTAGGAATGTGTGATTGCGATTGATCGACAATGGAATCAACAAATTTGGGAATTTAATCACTTGTTAGTGCATTTGGGTAGTTAGTTTTATCCCTTATAATAATCCACCATGGATGTGTATGAAACAAACATATTTTACTATTTCAAAGATTATTGATTGAATAAAAATTCAAGGAAATGATATTAATTTACACTTTAAGCCTCTAACTGAATAATTATAAGAGTTAAGAGGTAAAAGTGATCAGATAGTAGATATATATTCTAGAAAAATGTTCAAAATGAATGATTCTCTAATGTAGATCATTAGTGACTTCCATTGACATTGTATTTTTACTGGTTGGTGTCCATACATGATTTTTTCTTATTCTATTTGTATCATTTATTTTGTTCCTAGACTACCTCACAATAAAAAATTGGGATTCATGTGTCATTGAAATTTCTCGATGCATTTATAATATTTTCGCTGAACAATTAAAAATATATTGGATCTATTTATTTTATACCACATAAAAAGATTTTGAAATGATCAAAAATATTTGCACAACATAGAAATATTGAAACAAAATTTGGAAAGTTTCATTCATTCAATGATAGTGGAAAACAATTATGAAGTGAGTCATCAAGTGAAATTGGAAAACAATAATTGAAGAAAAATTTTTATTCTTAAAACGTATGTATTCTTATTTTAAGTATTTGTAGTATATTATTTATATTATGAATATTGAGAAGAATAATTGGGAGACTGTTTTTTTCAAATTTGGCAGTGAAAATAGAATATTTTAGGACCATCTCAATGATTGGGAAGGCTTATATGCAATTAACATAAAGCATGATCTTTGTCTAAAGAAGTGTAAAAATTATGATTTTGAAATTTTCCATTGAAAAATTTGGATAATGTTACATTCCATTGAATTATAAAAAAAATTGAGTTTATTTGATGTGTATTAAACTAATATATTTAGGTGTGGTTATCTGAAGCATCATACATTACTTGTATTGAAATGTCCTGATTAACGTATTTTGTTCAGCTGTTACAACCATTTTCATTATGTACATTATTACTAAAAAAGGTTACTTCTTTTGTACACCTAATTTTCACATTCTTCTGAACACTATATGGGAAAAATCTGTAACCGTTTCTGATTGAAAACCATTAGGTGATATTTTTACTGGAACATTGTGAAATTGATATGGTCTTCCCTCTGTCATGTGTTACTGTTATGATGTATTTAATTATGCATTTGGTTGACACAGATAAATTAGGTCACCCCAAGAATTATCGATGGATGTTTCCAATTGACAGATACTTTATTTATATGTTTTCCATATAATGTATGAAATTCATATAACATCATTAAATATATAATTATTTTTAAATTATTTCATTTTATAGTTATCATAAGAATTCGAAATCATACAGAAAGAATAATGATCAATATGAAGGATCTATTTCTGAAGAAAATTTGGAAGAAAAGTTTCCTTCAATTTTTAATGAAATGAAGTTGATATTGACATAATATTCAATCGATCTGGACATGTTGGAGATACATCAACTCAATCTCAACTACATGGGAAATCATAAATATGTCCTACTACTGGCCGATCGATTGGGAGGAGCTCAATAATTACACTAAAAAAATTAAATTATTACAAGAATATAGATATGTGATACTGAATAGTGAATTTGTAGATCCATTTGTTGGGGAGCTCAGTAGGGAAACATGGAGAAGAATAAGAACTTGAAAACAATAGAATAATAATATAAAAAAATATGTGAATGAAGATCTTGTAGAATGGGTTCCATGGTGTTTATGTTCATAAATATTTCAATCGAAATAGATATTATGTTGATGAATATATTTTTAAAATCTAAAAATATATATTACTTTTTTTAGATCATGAATACTGATACATGAGCTGATTATTCATATGATTTGATGTTCCTGGATCGAGGTCCTCTCAAACAGAATAGAATTTTTGTTGCTTAAAATGTGAATGTATTTAATTTCATACACATATAATTAGTATATTTATGCTTTCCAAAGTGATTTACTATGGAATGTTTATTTATATTATTAATTTAAACTAAAATGGTAATTTTATAGGTTTTTATTCAAATACACGTGGTTCAATTTTATCAAGGGTGTTAAAAGATATTCCATTCAATTTACATCAGTGAAATTCACTCATTTGATGGATTTTGGTGACCGTGAATGAAATGATCTGTATATTGTATCATGGTAAGAAAACAAGTATTATTATTTATAATATGTTATAGATTAAGGGTGGAGTGTAATTATTTTTTAAAACAAAGATACTTGTCTGATATGGGTAATGAATTTGATGATTTGACCTCCGATATTGAATACCATAAACTATAATAAGATTGGATAATTCCCCATCATGATATTGAAAATATTGGTCTTGAAAGGGTTGATTAAGTGAATAATGTAATGATGGTGTAGTAAAATGACATGATTTAAGGGAAAAACGATTGTATGTTCATTCACCCATTTATTTATCAACCACTAATATAATATTTTTAGTCATTCATTGTCACAAAAAGTTTTATTTTTTACTACTTTTCATCTATTATCATTTTTTTCTGCAAGAATTTTTTGAAATATATTTTTTGAAATTAATTTTATTTTATTAAATAATAATAATTACAAGAAGGGAGTCTGTTTCCCTGAAAATATCTATTCAAGAATAGGGGTCATATAAAGATGCAAAGTTAACTATTTTATAGAATGTGTTGGTTTAATTATATCAAAAGATTACTAGATCTATCAACATTGATATTGAATTGATGGCTTGTGGTGAGAAAGTAAATCACACAACTTCAAAATCATTTAGTACTCATTCATTCATTTGTTACATGTTTAAATATTAATATAAACCAATTTTTTATTATCAATACAATTTTAATGAAGGTTCTAGTATAATGATGTAGAGGTGTAAAGGGAGAGGGTGTTGGGAAAAGTTCATCTAGTAGTGATTTGTGTTTACATTGGATTTAGAGATGTTGTGAAACTGAAATTTTTCATCTTTATGTATAATTATTTCCGATGTTATGGTTACAACCGTATTGATATCCTCGATTATAGTTTTTTATCATGTGTAATGTCATATTATTAAAGAAATAATTGTTTTTAATATACTTTAAATGGCATCCTTTTTATGGGTGTTTTAAGTGGTATGGATATATTTTGTTTGGATATTTTTTTCATTTTTCATTATCTACTCATGGGATTCAGATATAGCAGGTTAATATATTTTGAAAAGAAACATTTATCAGTGGTTAAATCCTCTGCAAAATATTCCATTTTTTTGTAGAAGATTATACCACCCCTTTATAATGATGAATTCTTAGTAGTGAGTTTCTGGTTCTATCAATAGTTTCCCATCCAAAAAAATCCAAATAATATATAGGTGGTTTAAACCGCTGATATATTCTGTCTCTTTTTTGGCCTGGAAAGACTCTAAAAAAAGAAAAACCCCACATTAAACAAACAATCAAGGGTAGTTCCCAGAATCTACTTCAATATGTAACTAATTTATGTGATCTAGTTGTCGATAAAAACATTAGTATCAGTATTTGGAAACCATCAAAAAAAAATTTAATAAGTTAAAACTGCCAACAAATATAAAAATACAATAATATTATAGTTTTTCTTGTGTTGTGATCTATTTATATTTGTGAATGATCTTTTAATAATATATTCCATTGACTCAAATTATGTACTTATACACACATGATTATATGATGCTCAATTATTATTTTCATTATTTATCCTTACAGTACATATAATATCACCCTTTATTATGATTTAATTCAATAGATTATAATTATGGGTATATAATATTTGATTTTTTATGTGATTTTGTAGGGAAATGATTAAGGGGGGATGTTAATAAGCTTTGTAGAATAAGTTTCCTATAACTCTAATTTTCCAAGATAATAAACCTTCGATTCCTAGGGTTGTACAACTATGTGTGAATTTAAATGATGATTCATATGAAATAATGTAAAAAGTATGTTTATTTTTCTTGTTTAATATTGTTTTGTGTCATAGAATGTTAATTTTTGTTGGGGGTGTGTTTTTTTATTTTTGGTATTATGATAATATATAAATAGTTAAAACACTTTTTACAAGAAAACATATTGGAAAAATTTCTCGATTTTTGTTATACTATAAAGTGTTTGGTATCCTAGAAATGGAATCCCTTTATAGATACAAAATTTTCAATTCAAGCACATACACAAGTTATTATATGGTCCCTGAAGTGCACTGTGTTGCATTTGTTGTCAATGAGGCATGAAGTTGTCTTGGAATGAATGGAAGTCAAGGATTGTCAAGATGTGAATGCCAAAGGTTGTGATGGTGTTGGTGGTGAAGGAGAATGGCCATGGTACTAAGATGCATGTCACTTAGGAGATTCACTAAGTGGTATTGGAAATTGTGGTTAAAACATTCTCCATGTATATCTGACGATTGTTGAGCTGATCATTAAGTTCCAAGAACTTGTATCAAGATGATACAAAGTCACAACATGATTAGAAGACCATGCATTGTAGTGACAATGCATGAGGAGTTGAATGGAGTTCCATCCAAAACTACTAAGTGGATGATGTGCATTAATGAAGTCCATGCACTATCACTTAGTGCATGTGAACATGAAGATGATCCAATTGATCTCTGATTAGATCAATAAAGAACATTGACGATTATAAGTGATTCAGGAGTTCGATTGATGAAGATGAACCTTTTGAATTCCATATCCTAATTGAAGATCATGTGAGGAGAAGAAATGGAGGAATTCTTAAGATGAAGAAGAGAAGATAAGAAGAATAGAGGAGGAGGCATTTGGCATTTAGAATTGGTATTTTTCATGGAGGACTTTGTTTTTGACAAAGTATTATTTGTTACTTTGCCAAAAAATTGGCCAGCCCGTGGACACCTTGAGGGTTCAACCCCAAGGGCACATGTGGGCCTAAGGCGCCACGCCCAAGGGGGAACCCGTGGGGCGAGTCCAGGGCGGCAGGACGCACCCAAGACACCGCTAGGCGTCTGGGGCACGCCGGGAGGAGCGCGAAAGGGGCGCATGAGCGCACCCGAGTGTGCATAGTGGGCGCTACGAGCGCGCCCGCAGAGGCGAGAGTGGGCGCAGAGCGCGCCCGCAGAAGAACACGGTGCGGGGCGGCACCGTGGAGGGAGAGAATTCAACTGAGACGGTTGGGGGAGCGCTTAGTTGATAAGGCGCGGCAATTCCTCTCACCGATTCGATGTGGGACGCGGAAATTTCACCCGGGAGCGATCCTGGCCGCACGATTGATCGCACGCCAGATCTCGGCCGCACATCTGATCCGCGGCGAGGCGATCTGATCCAGGCCGTCCGAGGATAATTGATCGCCTGATCCAACGGCGAATAGCTCGTCTCCTTCGTCGAGCCACCCCGAAGCCACCCGCGAGTCCACCTTCGAACCAGGCACCTCCCAACGACCTATTTCGAGATTCCGGCCACCTCCGACGAAGATGAAGACACCATTGAGCTCGTCTGGACACTCTGAATCGATCCATGCTTAAAAAGACAGTTGCGTGCAATGTTTGGAGAGTTTTGGTCTCCGGCCGAGGCAAGACGAAGTTGCCGAGGTTTGGGTGTTTATGCTTGCATGTTTTGGATCGAAGGAAGGCCGTGCATGCGTTCTAAGTCGCATGCACGTGGAGGAAAAATAAATAATAAATAAAAGAAGGAAGAAGCCCGCGTGAACCGAGGATCAAAATCAAGATTTGGAAAGATTTTAAAAGCCCAAAAAACTCGGGGTCTCAAGATATCTCACGCGGAAGATCTGAGGCATTCCTCTGCCTATAAAAAGAGAGGCCGAGGCATTCTAATTGCTTGCTGAAAAACTCGAGAGAAGTCCCGTGAGTGCCTTTGTGCCTCGCGAAGAAAGAAGCCCCGTGCAATCTATTTGCGTGGCTGAAGTCCTCGGTGCCATTCTTGGCCCGAAGGAGTCCCTTGCGCGCAACTCCTTTGCGTGACAAGAAGAAGAGGTGGGCTGCGTGGTAGAACCTTGCGCACCCCCCTGTGCATCGTGCCCCCTGTGCGGTAGCACTCGCGTGCCCACGGTGCTTTGCACCCGAGGCTTGCGCGCCCTAGAGGCCTTGAGCACTTGCATGCTGCCTTGTGCACCAAGTGTGCCTTGCGCTTTGAAGAAGAAGAGAGGTCGCGGCTCATACCTTGTGCTCTTTGAAGAAGAAGTGGAAGTGGTCGCACCCCTTGTGCGCCCTTCACATTGGAAGGAGGTTCGGGTAGTATGAATTACACACCTTGTGTGTGTGTGCTTAATAAATACTACACCCTAGCCGTGTGTATGCAAGGAGGAGAGGGAGACCACAACTAAATCCAAGTTGTGTGTGCAAGAGGAAGAGGAAGGCCAAGCCTTGTGTTTGCTAATTGAACAAAGGAAGTGTGTGTGCAAACAAAACAAGTAGGCCGAAGCCTAAGTTTGTGCAACGTGGTTGTGCACACTTAGAAGAAGAAGAAGACCCACACTAAAGTATAACACACTTTTAGTGTGTGAAAAATTTAAATATAGTGTGTGAAGATTGTGGAGAAGGTGTGTGCAATAATTGATTACACCCTTTGTGGGTCTACTGCACCAAGAAGAGAAAAGGAGAAGTGCATGCATGCATGCATGCACGTGCACACGTGAACAGAGTCAAATCAGTGGTGTGCAATTGAGTAGTCCAAGACCAGTGGTTCTTGAAGAATTTGAGAAGCCATGCAATCAGTGTATGAAGATGAAGACATGCCATGCACTCAGTGCATGAAGTAGAGTTGACTGAGACTGGACCAGACTGAAGTTAAAGATATCAGTTGTCTGAGTATTCAGTAGTTGAAGAGAGAAGCCAGGTCATCCTGAAGAAGGAGATAAAGCCTGAACTAGACGAGAAGACCTGATCATCACAAGTGATCAGAGGTACAGAGCAAGGCCAGCAGTCTTTATCCCAGACTGCTGAAGATACTTGAAGAGCTGAACAAGAAGAAGAGCTACTCGTGTGACTCGAGGAGCCAGGAGAAGACCCTGTGGGACTCAGGGAGAAGAATTCTTCAGGGGGATTCTGGAGCAGGCCAGTGGGACTCTGGTAACACTGTGGGACGCAGTATAAAGTCCCACCTGTGGGACTCAGGAGAGATACAGTGAGACTCTGTATCGACCATTGTAATACTAATAGATTATAATGGGAGAATCCATGCTGGGAGAGCATGGCAAGGATGTAGGCCTTTGGTGCCGAACCTTGTAAATCCTTGTGTCCTGTGCCTTTTCATTACTGCATTATCCGGGAAAGGTTGAGAGATACAAGAAGAGTGGATCGAGGCTTTAACCATCCATAGAGGTTTAATTGATAAGGAATCAATTAGTAAAAAATTTTAAGGGATCACTGATTCACCCCCTCCCCCTCTCAGTGATTCACACTGATCTGGGCACTTCAATTGGTATCAGAGGGAGGTTGCCTCTAAAAGATCCAAGGGAGTCTTTATGAAGTGCAGATTTGAGGAAATGAGTGACCAGCCTCAAATGGAGATATCTGCCAAGACTCAGAAAAATAGAAAGAAGAAACAGGCCAAGAAGATGAAGAAAGCCTGTCCTAGCTATGATGAAGTTAGAACAATGAAAGATCTTCAAAGTGCAATCGAATATCTTCAGAAGACTGTCCCCATGGAAGTGACAAAGTGTATAGCTACAGGCATCCATGATCTTCAAGAAGAAAAATCACGGTTAGAAGAAGAAGCCAATGCTATGGAAGATCAGCTGGCTAAAAGGGTTGGCATAACCAACACTCTCAGAAAGCTGGTAAATGCCAAAGATGAAACAGTATCTCTTTGCAATGAAAGATATGAAGATACTTGTGAAGAATTGCAAAGAAGCCTTTCTGAGAAAGAAATCTTTAAAGTAATAATCAAATATGTTTACCATGCACTGGAGAAGAGGCATAGAGTGTCAATGAATGTCAGAGATGCTCAACTCGAAGAAAAAGTCAAAGTGGTGAAGGAGCTGGACAATTCATTGCAAGAAATGAATAAGGTGCATGAAGACCAGATGAAGCAGCTGGAAGATAAATGGGAAGGAAGGCTAAGAACTGTTGAGGATGAGAAGAACTCCCTTAACATGAAATACTTTGAACTAGAGGTGATATTGAAAAATCTGCAATCACCCAAAGCTGAAGCCTCCCAGTCAGCTGAAAGGAGAAATGTTGCTACTCAAGTGAGCTTTGAGAAGTATGATTCTAAAAGAAAGACATCCTCTAATAAAAGGGCAACAACTTCTAAAAAGAAGGTACCATCCATCCCATCTTGTACTGATGCTTCTAATTGTGTTTCCACAAAAAGTGCAGGATGGAAAAATAATTCCAAACAAGTATGGATGAAGGCAGTAAAGAAGCAGAGCTCTCCTGAAACAGCACAACAGGTCAAGAAGAGTACCCTACAATCAGAAGGACTGAAGAGTTCAAGATTTGTGGGACAATGCTGGTGTTGTAACAAGTATGGGCATTGTGCAAAGGATTGTTGGTACAATCCACTGAATGCTAAAGCACAGAGGAAGCCCATGCCAAGGGGGAGCAAGCAAGAAGGAAGGAAGCAACATCCACAGGTCCAGAGACATCTGTTTACTGCAAATAGATTTGGATTACTTGACAACATCTGGGATGGTTGCAAAAGTGGTCAAAAAGATACATGTCAATCTCCAACTGTATCCAGAGCTCAAAAGAAGAAAAGATCACAAAACCTGGCTCAGAAAGAATCCTTGGGAAGCAAGCATAAGAAAGTGGAAGATGCTCCCAATAAGATTATGAAAAAGAAAAAGAAGTACTTGGAGTCTAAATCCAAGAAGGGTGATGCATCCAGAAGGACCACCAAGAAAACATGCTTCTACTGTGGAAAGAAAGGACACACCATGGATCCTTGTGAACAAGCCATGGAACTGAATAGAAGCAGACTGGACTCAAACAGACAATCAATCCAGAAGAAGCAGAAGGGATTGGTTGAAAATAAGTTGCCTAAGAAAGGTGGCTTAACAGTATCAAAAGAACCATGTGGAACTTCCAGAACTGAGGCCACTCTTCCAAATGATTTACTTTTCATATGGCCACATCAGTTGCAACTTTCCAGAGAACTACAAAGAGTTGAAGATGAAGCTCTGGAAATTGCTAAAGCAAAAGGGAAGAAGAAGACTTCACATGAAGATGTGTTGAGATCCACACCAGCACAAACATCATTGAAGATCAAATGTGCAAGTGTGAAGAATGGTGAAAATGGGACATCTCGGTTGAGAGAATCTTCTCAACCTTGTTGTTCACATTGATGAACCAAAGAGGTTCCATCTTATTCCCTTATACACTTGTATTTACATGTGCTAACATAGTAGGGAATTGAAGATGATGATCATTCTCAGCTGGAGGATGGTTTGGATTGAATGGAGTGCACCCCTTGAGGGGGAGCAAATCTGAAGAAGGTGATGTTCTAAAATTAATATCATCATGAGAAAGTAGATGAAAGGGGGAGCTTTATAATTGCACTGAACTTTCTAATGAGTTTTGTGAAGTATGTGCAGGATTTAGCAATTCATTGTTTTATCTGAAAAATTTTCAAACCCCTGAAGCATGATCTCACATGTATAGTGAATGTTGGACAGCATTGAGTACCTTGGTTACATCACTCTTGTTTTCTACACTGGGTTATCCCAAGTAGACTTAGAGTTGATTTACTAAAGGTTATTTGCTAAAGAGAACATGTGACATCATCCCTCTCTCAGTGTTTTTCAAGAGAATTCTATTCAAAGGGAGGAAGAGATTTTTGAAAGAAAACCACACCAAACCTTTTCATTTGATTGCCAATAAGGGGGAGAAAATATTGGCACACATATTGACCCATTCATATGTGCTGAAGGAGTGTATTGACAACAAATACAAAGTGGGAGATTGAAGTGCACTGTGTTGCATTTGTTTTCAATGAGGCATGAAGTTGTCTTGGAATGAATGGAAGTCAAGGATTGTCAAGATGTGAATGTCAAAGGTTGTGATGGTGTTGGTGGTGAAGGAGAATGGCCATGGTACTAAGATGCATGTCACTTAGGAGATTCACTAAGTGGTATTGGAAATTGTGGTTGAAACATTCTCCATGTATATCTGACGATTGTTGAGCTGATCATTAAGTTCCAAGAACTTGTATCAAGATGATACAAAGTCACAACATGATTAGAAGACCATGCATTGTAGTGAAAATGCATGAGGAGTTGAAAGGAGTTCCATCCACAACTAATAAGTGGATGATGTGCATTAATGAAGTCCATGCACTATCACATAGTGCATGCGAACATGAAGATGATTCAATTGATCTCTGATTATATCAATAAAGAACATTGAAGATTATAAGTGATTCAGGAGTTCGATTGATGAAGATGAACCTTTTGAATTCCATATCCTATGTGAAGATCATGTGAGGAGAAGAAATGGAGGAATTCTTAAGATGAAGAAGAGAAGATAAGAAGAATAGAGGAGGAGGCATTTGGCATTTAGAATTGGTATTTTTCATGGAGGACTTTGTTTTTGACAAAGTCTTATTTGTTACTTTGCCAAAAAATTGGCCAGCCCGTGGACACCTTGAGGGTTCAACCCCAAGGGCACGTGTGGGCCTAAGGTGCCACGCCCAAGGGGGAACCCGTAGGGCGAGTCCAGGGCGGTAAGACGCACCCAAGACACCGCTAGGCGTCTGGGGCACGCCAGGAGGAGCGCGGAAGGGGTGCATGAGCGCACCCGAGTGTGCATAGTGGGCGCTAGGAGCGCGCCCGCAGAGGCGAGAGTGGGCGCAGAGCGCGCCCGCAGAAGAACACGGTGCGGGGCGGCACCGTGGAGGGAGAGAATTCAACTGAGACGGTTGGGGGAGCGCTTAGTTGATAAGGAGCGGCAATTCCTCTCACCGATTCGATGTGGGACGCGGAAATTTCACCCGGGAGCGATCCTGGCCGCACGATTGATCGCACGCCAGATCTCGGCCGCACATCTGATCCGCGGCGAGGCGATCTGATCCAGGCCATCCGAGGATAATTGATCGCCTGATCCAACGGCGAACAGCTCGTCTCCTTCGTCGAGCCACCCCGAAGCCACCCGCGAGTCCACCTTCGAACCAGGCACCTCCCAACGACCTATTTCGAGATTCCGGCCACCTCCGACGAAGATGAAGACACCATTGTGCTCGTCTGGACACTCTGAACTGATCCATGCTTAAAAAGACACTTGCATGCAATGTTTGGAGAGTTTTGGTCTCCGGCCGAGGCAAGACGAAGTTGCCGAGGTTTGGGTGTTTATGCTTGCATGTTTTGGATCGAAGGAAGGCCGTGCATGCGTTCTAAGTCGCATGCACGTGGAGGAAAAATAAATAATAAATAAAAGAAGGAAGAAGCCCGCGTGAACCGAGGATCAAAATCAAGATTTGGAAAGATTTTAAAAGCCCGAAAAACTCGGGGACTCAAGATATCTCACGCGGAAGATCTGAGGCATTCCTCTGCCTATAAAAAGAGAGGTCGAGGCATTCTAATTGCTTGCTGAAAAACTCGAGAGAAGTCCCGTGAGTGCCTTTGTGCCTCGCGAAGAAAGAAGCCCCGTGCAATCTATTTGCACGGCTGAAGTCCTCGGTGCCATTCTTGGCCCGAAGGAGTCCCTTGCGCGCAACTCCTTTGCGTGACAAGAAGAAGAGGTGGGTTGCACGGTAGAACCTTGCGCACCCCCCTGTGCACCGTGCCCCCTGCGCGGTAGCACTCGCGCGCCCACGGTGCTTTGTACCCGAGGCTTGCGCGCCCTAGAGGCCTTGAGCACTTGCACGCTGCCTTGTGCACCAAGTGTGCCTTGCGCTTTGAAGAAGAAGAGAGGTTGCGGCTCATACCTTGTGCTCTTTGAAGAAGAAGTGGAAGTGGCCGCACCCCTTGCGTGCCCTTCACATTTGAAGGAGGTTCGGGTAGTATGAATTACACACCTTGTGTGTGTGTGCTTAATAAAGACTACACCCTAGCCGTGTGTATGCAAGGAGGAGAGGGAGACCACAACTAAATCCAAGTTGTGTGTGCAAGAGGAAGAGGAAGGCCAAGCCTTGTGTTTGCTAATTGAACAAAGGAAGTGTGTGTGCAAACAAAACAAGTAGGCCGAAGCCTATGTTTGTGCAAAGTGCACTACTGGAATGCTGGCCTTTCCCCACGGTTAGATACCAACGGTTCTTCGAAACCGTTGGGGAAGGAGGTTTTTACCAACGGTTCATTAGAACCGTTGGCATAGAGGTTTCCAGGGAGATTTTTCCCAACGGTTCTCATGAACCGTTGGGATAGATGGTTTTTTACCAACGGTTCTCATGAACCGTTGGGATAGATGAGGTTTTAGCAGGTTTATCCCAACGGTTCTATAGAACCGTTGGGATAGATAGACATATGCCAACGGTTTTTAAGAACCGTTGGCAAAGGTCCTCCCCAAATTCCCAGCCGCCTGTTCTCTCCCCCATTCGCGATACACAACCCTAAAACGGGAGCAGCAGCGGATTTATGCGATTTTGGAGGTACTGCCGGCCTTCAATTTTCCAGCTCTTATTCAGGTTATTATTCTTCTTAACTGAAAATGTATTCAAATGTTTGGATAGTATTTAAACCTATTTTCATTTTTCCCATCAGTTTAGGTGATTTTGGTGCTACTGCCGGCCGGACCAGCCTAAGGGTGAGTTTTCTTGAAAATTCCTTTTTGGATTTTACCCCTTGAAAATGGGATGTCATTTGTGAAAGGTTATATAAATCGAATTGATTGTTCGATTTCTGAATTGAATTGTAAATTAAATTAATTAAGGGTATTTTATGGTTTGCATTCCCCTTTTAACACATGAATGCCAATTATTTTTTAACACATGTTTTAATTGTATTGCCTTGCCAATGTGAGTAAAGTAGAGACTATGCTATGAATCTATGAAATTGGATTGAATTTATCTTATATTTTATGTTACCATGTTAGATATATTATAACTAATGCATGTGATATCTTTATAGTCTTGTTAGGAGTGTTCTATTAAAAATTCCCATGTGAGTGCTTGAATTTTCATTGAATTGCTAGCCATTATGAGTTATGTTGAGACCATGATATGGAATTGATTGATTAAGCAAGGGAATCTCATTATCTTGTCATTACAACATGAGTAAATGAAGCTTCATTCTTTTCAGGTTATTATTTGATTGAGTCGCCATTTTGAGGTGAGTTGTATTAAATACCTTAGTTTTTGACCTTGGTATGTTTAATGAATTGTTTAAATGAAATTGAATTCATTAAATGATTAATAGTAAATAGTGATACATGGATTCTATTAGGATGCCAGGTATATAATCTTGTTTCTATTAACTTATACGCTTTATGTGATAAATGGATTCACAGTGGAATTCCACGGATAGACTCATTTCTTTGAATATTGATTAAGCCATGGGTGATACATGGATCCAAGGGAGGGATTTCATAGATAGACTTATTGAATGTAGAATTATATTCCAATTGATACATGGATTCTTATGATAATTCCATAGATAGACTTATTGAATGTAGAATTATATTCCAATTGATACATGGATTCTTATGATAATTCCATAGATAGACTTATTGAATGTAGAATTATATTCGAATGATATGCGTCTTGTGTGGTGGTGGTGTAGTTTATGTGTTTTATGGTAGTAGTGAAGTGTGTTATTATGTAGTTAATGTGAACCCATAGGTTGAGTATTTTGTGCTATCTATATATCATGTATTGTTATGTTATTTCTACACATTCCCAATCAGAGTTGGATAAACTTACCAACGATCAGAGGTTTTGAGTTATGGGTATTTTTTCTAATATCTAGGATGGTGGTTATATGTTTGGATAGCTACCATGTCTTCCCTACTCTTCCTTCAAAAGTGATTGACCATGTGTTTTTAGGCAAGATGCGATGTGATTGTCCATGTGTCTTCAGGTGAGATGTACTATGATTTCCCTAGTGTTTTTCGGTGAGGTGTGATGTGATAAGGCTATAATAAGATGTGGCATGTGGTTGGGGTCATGTAGGGTAGGAGGATGGCACAAGGTTGATGTTATTCATGTTCATGATACCCTACTAATATGGTTATGGGATGAGTCATGCTGTTATGTGATATAACACATTAAGTTCTTGTTGGTTTTACATTTTTTCAATAACACATTTGTATGTTTTTTTGACATGTGTAGTTGATACCTTGATTATTTTCTTCCTTTATCGTTTACTTAAATGTATATTCTATTATAGTTAATGCCTATTGAATTGTTTATGACAAAATGACTTATATAAATTCTTTTTACAGAATGGACAGAAGTTGGATGTATGAAACCGATCGGATCTCAGATGATTTTCAAAACAATTTGGAGAGATTTATAGATTTTGCATTTCACAATGCTTCAGATAGTGGTCGCATACACTTCCCATGTTCCAATTGTGTTGGTAGACCTTGGTTGAGCCGTGAAGAAGTCAGCTACCACATAACCAAAAATGGGTTTCAAGCAAACTACTTTCTGTGGTATCACAATGGGGAGAAAACGAAATCTCAATTTGGTGATGATCGAAATGAAAAGACTGGAATGGAGAATTTGTTAGATGATCGGTTTCCGTTTATTCGTCATCATGAAAAAGAAAGGATTTCGACTCAAGAAGACTTCGATATGAGGACAGCTGATGCATCTAGTGAAAATGATGATATTGATAGGGTGAAAAAATTGAATGATGCTGCCACGACTCCAGTATATCGGCAATGCGATAAAATGAGAAAGCTGGAATTTTTAATCCGATTATTTCAAGGGAAAACTATGTATGGGATTTCTAATATAGCAATCGATTACATTCTTACCCTCTTGAAGGATTTACTTCCAGATGATGCAGATATTACCTAAAACCACTATATGGCATGGAAGTTAGTTGAGGAACTTGGATTTTCAAGAAACAAAATTCATGCTTGCCCGAAAGATTGCAGTTTATTCTGGGAGGAAACCGCTGAACGAAATGATTGTATAAAATGTGGCACATCCCGCTGGAAGTCAAAATCTGATGGAACACCATCCCGCGTTCCACAGAAAGTAATGTGGCACTTTCCATTGATCCCCATACTCCAGAATCTTTTTATGTCTGATGACATATCAATAAAAATGAGATGGCATGATACCGAGAGAAAGAAGACTGATGATGAGTTGGTTCATCCTGCAGATGGATTTGCATGGAAGAGATTTGATGCTCGACATCCTGATTTTGCAGCTGACGTGCGTAATGTGAGGCTGGGTCTTTCATGTGACGGTTTTAATCCGTTTGGGCAGATGCTTACTTCGCACAGCACATGGCCAGTTTTTATACACATTTATAATCTTTCCCCATGGTTGTGTATGAAAAAACCTTTCACTTTCATGAGTATACTCATATCTGGTCCTTCTGATCCTGGCATTGATATTGATGTATACATGCAACCTTTAATAAAAGAGTTGGAGCTTCTTTGGGATGTGGGTGTGCGCACATACGATGCATGTTCGAAAGACATATTTCAGATGCGCGCTGCGCTTATGTGGACAATCAATGATTTTCCGGCTTATGCAATGATGTCTGGATGGAGCACGAAGGGGAAACTATCATGTCCAGTTTGTATGAAGAATACACGATCCAGAAGACTGAAACATCATTGTAGTTTCAGTTTTATGGGACATCGACGATTTTTGCCAAAGGATCATCCATATAGAATGAATCGTCGAAGATTTGATAATACTATAGAGACCGATGATCCACCTCAGCGTATGTCTGGAACTGATGTGCTTAATGAATTGAAAGATTTCAGTTTTTCGTTCAGGAAGGGTCAAATGAAATCTGGAAAGAGAAAGAATGTTTCCACAGAAACCTGTTACAATTGGAGGAAGAGGAGTATCTTTTTTGATTTGCCTTATTGGTCAACCAATTTGCTACGTCATTGCTTAGACGTAATGCATCTTGAAAAGAATATATGTGAAATGTTGCTTTCAGTTCTTCTAAATGTCAAGGGGAAGACAAAAGATGATTTACGATCTCGACGTGACTTGGTGGATTGGGGCATCAGACCAGAATTGCATCCTGTGCGTATCAGTGAAAATAAATGGCAACTTCCATGTGCTTCTTATGTGATGACACCTACTGAAAAAAAACAAATTTTTGAAGTATTAGAGACTATTAGAGTTCCTGATGGCTATTCAAGCAACATATCTAAACGGGTCAACAGAAGAGAGTTGAAGCTAAAATCTTTGAAGACTCATGATTATCACGTTCTACTGCATGAGTTGATTCCAATAGCAATCCGTCATCTTTTGTCCAATAATGTAAGGGTGGGTGTTATTCGGTTGTGCCATTTGTTTAGAGATCTTTGTGCTAAGAAGTTGTCCAAGTCTTTCTTGCAAAAAATGTTGACAGATGCCCCATTAATTTTGTGTGAGTTGGAGAAAATATTTCCCCCATCATTTTTCACATGCATGCTGCATCTGACTGTCCATATTCCAACTGAAATACTTCTCGGAGGACCTGTTTTTTTTCATTGGATGTATCCAACTGAAAGAAATATGTTCACATTAAAGTCTTATGTTCGAAACAAGAATCATCCTGAAGGTTCTATCCTGAATGGTTACTTAGCTCAAGAATGTATGGATTTCTGTTCAATGTATTTGTCTGATCTTACTACAAGAATGAACAGACCAATGAGAAATGAAGAAGAACAATATGAGCAAATTGAACCCAGTTTTCCATCACTTCCACAAACAAGAGGAATTCCTGGATCATATACATTGAAGACATTAAGCCATGAAGAGCGGGAGATGGCACATCGCACAGTTTTGTTCAACTGTGATTTGTTCGATGACTATATCAGGTAACAAAATTGAATATGTATATCTTACATATATATCTGTTAAACTATTCATATTTTTTTATCTACAAGGAACATAAAACAATGATAAATAGGAAGCATCGTTCTTTATCTTTGAGAAGGAGAGAGACTTTGCATAGCAAAGAGTTTTCTGCTTGGTTAAAATTGAAGGTAAAAATATTACTGTTTAAATTAATTATTTCAATATTTACTTAAGTTTAGCTGTCATTTATATTGCAGGTATTGAGTTTGTCTGCTGACTCTGTCTCTGAGGAAATAAGAGCTTTGGCTTTTGGTCCTAATACCGTGGTTCGTGACTGTAAATCAATTGTTATCAATGGGTACAGATTTATTGTCACTGAACGAGCCAAAAAAATGAGAACACAACATGATGGTATTATGGTTACTGCCACAACAGATTGTTATGCCAGCGCATTAGATAGTAGACCGCGACTTGAAAATGTGGGTTATTATGGAGTCGTTGAGAAAATAATAATATTGGATTATTACTCTCATGGACGAGTCACAATGATGAAATGCCATTGGTTTGATTCGATGACGAGACATGGCACATTTATTGATGATTGTGGATTTCGAGTAATTAATATGACCCGCACTCTTGCAACCGAAGAACCATATGTGTTGGCATCAATGGCTAAACAAGTTTTTTATGTCAAAGATCAACTTCAACCTGAATTTGGTGTCGTAGTTGAAGTAATTCCAAGACATATTTTTGATGATGCTGATGATGGAATTGACACTGTCCCTATTGCCATTGGAACCAATCCATTTATTTCTTTTGATGACTCCAATAGCTCAATTGTCAGAGTTGATTGTGAACCTGAAGTTGTGGTTGGAAATATATAGAATCATTCATCCATGTTCTCAATTTTTTTGGTTTACCTCGAGTTGGGTTGTTAAGGTTGGTAATATTCATATTTATTTAGTATTGATCACAAATATGTTTTAGCTGACTTGACCGTTATGTGAATTTTCAATGTTTATTGGTTGCTGTTTTATTTGAATTGCATTTTCTAATTTGGAATTGAACTGTATTCAAACCAAATCAAACAATATTTCTAACTTAGTGAACATTACAACTTGTATGTTTTATTAAATTCATTCAAGCTCTTCTAAAACAATTGATAGCTAAATTACCAATGAATCCCATCATTCCCTCATATATTTAGTTTTTTGGTTTACACATTAATTTTCTTTTTCTAATTAATTACATATTTGTTTTCCAATGCAGGAAATGAAGCCAATTGAAGAGAGACGAAGAAAAAAAATGGCGGAGAACAATCGTAGGATGGAGGAGATGGGCATTCCACCATTAGTGCCTACAGTGAGTACTTTATTTCAAATATATATATATATATATATTTACAGAATATATAATGTCATGTGATTAATTTTTTTTCTAAACTTTTTTGTAGGATCCACCATTACGTCGTCAGTTATTCGACGAGGAGCCTAGTACTGGTCCGAGTACTCAGGCCGGTGGTACGAGGAGGGTTCGTACCAGAGGTGGACATAGAGCTGCGCGTGCCCGACTAGACCCTGCCCCTCCCACTGACATTTCAGCCTTCCCACATTCTGATCCCGGTGTGTCGTTAGGGACACACGGGATATTTAGACCTCCCATGTTTTCGCTACCTTCTGCATCTTCTGCCCCATCATTTTCACATCCCATGATGATTCCCACTCCCCAGTCAGCATCAGGTCATACAGTTGTTCGATCTTCTTTTCCTTCTACTTCTGTCTCTCTGAGCTTTTATATTCCATCGTCTTCGACTCCTGTTCCACCAGAGGGTGTTCCATCAGGTTCTGTGGATCCGGCGCCACTCATTGATCAGACTAGCACAGGTATATTTATAAAACCCTATCAAATTTTTATAGTAATATTTATTTTCATTATAACATGTTTTGATAAAATATTTGTTTTTCTTTCATGACAGATACATCTACTGAAAGGAGGCGGGGGCGGGTCCGTACATGCATGCATTCAGTGTGGAACCGTCGCACACAGGTTATGGTGGAATATAATGAAGACAATCAGATGGCTGAGAAAACAGGGCAGCAATGTCGGAGTTTTATGGCGACGCTTGCCAAATACTCCGACATCATTCACGTCAGCCCGCTGTCGTGGAGACATTTGCCACATGAGGTCAAAGATAGAGCTTGGGCAGAGATATGGGTAAAAAAATCTGTTGTATTTAATGCCATGAATTTTTTTTGTAATTATATAAATTAATATTTTCATTTCAGCTTCGATTTAATTTTCCTGATGGTGAGGGTGCACGAATGGAACGTCTAAAGGATTTAGGCGAGCTTTGGAGAGCCTACAAGCATGAGCTGTATATTGGCTGGCGTGCTAGAGTTGGCACTGAGTTAGAGGCGGTACCAGTCGTGGATGATTGTCCTATAGAGCAGTATCGTCAGATGATTACTCATTGGACGGGTACCCAGTTTAAGGTATGAATTACATTTGAGGTATTTAAATAATAACTTTCAAGTTTTGCATTAATATTATCCTTTGCATTATCGAATTTTATTTAGGAATCATCTGGAAAAAATAAAAAAAACATTGATGCAAAAAATACCTCCATACACTAGGACGCACGACGATGCCGGATCATGAGAGGCAGCAGGTATGACAATTGTTTATAAGTTTTCTTTACGACTTACATTTTCTTTTTTTTCCTCAATTATTTAATTATTTGATGAAGTCTTTATATAAATTTTGTTTTCAATGTCATTGTAGAGGCATGTACAAAATATTGAAGGACGTGTGCCTCGAGCAAAACTGTTTTGCTCGAGTAGACGAAAAAAGGATGGACGTGCTGTCAACGAAGCGACTCAGCAGCAGATTGTAAGTTTTAATCTGTTGATTTTATATTTTAATATCTATTTCGTAACTTAACAATATATTTATATTTGTAACAGGATGCTTTAGAGGCCCTCGATGCCCAAGAAGCAGACAATTTTGGGCCATCTGATCACTTACATCAGGTGTTGGGAGATGATCATTCTGGCAGAGTACGCTGCCGACCTAGGATAGCCCCGACGAGGTATTGGCCTGCCTCAGGTACGAGTTGTAGTGCCACCGAGCTGCAGCAAGTTAGGGCACAGGCAGAACAGGCTGAGAAAAGGGCCACAGAGACGGCAGAACAGTCTGCAAGGGCAAACAGTGCATTTATGAAATTTATTGAAGTTCTACGTCCAACACTTCCAGCAGAGGCCAGCCCAGCGATTGATGAATACATGTCGTCGATACATTCTATATATGGTGCACCAGGTGGCAGTTCCAGTAGTGGTCAGGCCGATGTCGAGCTTGAAGATGATGATGGCGAGCAGTCTGATGCGGAAGAGGAGGGAGATGAGGAGGGCGAGGAGGAGGGCGAAGGCGAGGAGGAAGGCGTTGTGGAGGGTGATGACGATGAGGAGGACGATGAAGAGGGCGATGATGATGATGATGATGGAGATGGTGATGCTGATGTGGGACATATTGATCCGTTACATTTTTGACTTGAGATTTGATGTTTAATCTATTCTAGTTGTTGGTTTTATCTAGACTCGTAGTATAGTATTGGAGTTGAATTATTTTTATATTGTCTGCGCGTACACGTCACGAATAATAATTAGAATGTTCCACGGTGGTTTCAGATCAATCCGAGGCCGTCCGCTATGAATTTGACCGTTGGACGCCCGTTCTGGCCGTTTATGACACCATAACTGCGTTGTCGGTCACCGCGGGCACACGACAAGTCCGATTGACGTGCCGTCTGCTCGACCACTTCAGAAATCACTCACCCGTATTTGTCGTCTGATTTCAGGCCATTCCGACATCGTTCGGCCCGTTTGGACCCCCCTCACGCGCGTTTACGAAGCGCGCGCATCACTTAAAACACTAATATTGAGCCGTACCGCGCAAACCGCACGTCCGATTGACGTGCCGTCTGCGCGTACACGTCACGAATAATAATTAGAATGTTTCACGGTGGTTTCAGCTCAATCCGGAGACGCGGTGTGGCCGACACCACTCAAAGTGTCCGTCTTTTGTTTCAAAAGGACGTCATTTTAAGTGAAAAGAATCAACTGGCTTACGGAAAACCGACCAAACGCATTCCGAATCTGTTGATAATTTATCCCAACAATCCATGGGTCATATGTGACGTGTACGAGCCAACCCGGGATGAATCCGAGTCGCGGTGTGGCCGGGATAAGTTTAAGTGGCTCTCTTTTGTTTAAAATGAACACCATTTTAAGTACATATGGAAAAACGACCAAACGGATTCGGTTTCCGTTGAAACTTTAGGAGAACGATCCATGGGTCATATGTGACGTGTACGAATCAACCCCGCCACAATCGGATACGCGGTGTGGCCGACACCACTCAAAAAGTGTCGGTCTTTTGATTCAAAAAGACGTCATTTTAAGTGAAAATCATCAAGTGACATAGGAAAAACCGACCAAAGGCATTCGGACTGTGTCGACACTTTAGCACAAGGATCCATGGGTCGTATGTGACGTGTACGAGTCAATCCTGCCTCAATCCGAGGTGTGGTGTGACCGAAACCGTTCTAACTGTCTATCTTTTGTTTAAAATGGACAGGATACGCAAAACCGACCAAACGCAAAACCGACCAAACGCATTCTGAATCTGTTGATAATTTATCACAACGATCCATTGTTGCACCCCTCTCTCTTGGATTTTAATGATCACAATCACTCTAATTGTATTCTAACTTGTTTTCAAGTGTTTTTGATGATAGGAAATAGGGTGCCTAGAAGCTGGCCCAAGAAGAATTCAAAATGGACTGTTTAAGTCCACCGGCCAGCCGGTGTGAGACCACCGGCCGGCCGGTAAGGTCACCGGCCAGTCGGATCCAGCCCATCGGCCTGCCGGTGGACCTGGCAGAAGGCCTTGCCCTCTTCCAGGTGACACCGGTCAGCCGGTGTCTGGCCACCGGCCAACCGGTGGGCCCAGACAGAATGGCATACCTTCTGTCCAGACCACCGGCCAGCCGGTGCCTGACCACCGGCCAGCAGGTGGAACCCAGACAGAATAGCATGCTTCTGTCCAGACCACCGGCCAGCCGGTGGCTCAGCACCGGTCAGCCGGTGGAGCCAGAGAAATCCCTTGCTTCTGTCTGGTGCACCGGCCAGCCGGTGGATCAGCACCGGCCAGCCGGTGTGCTCAGTCAAACTGACCAGGCTGGCCCACTTGATCCCCAACGGCTCCGAAAGCCCTCCAACGGCTATTTTGAAGTATTTGGGAGCATTTCTCCTATAAATAGACGTCCATGGATGCCGGGAACACTACCGATCATATACCGAAGCATACCAAAGCTATTTTAATCATTTGAGGCTCCTACGACAATTCTCAAAGGCTACTTGAGATCCAATTGCCATCCTTGAAGCTTGGGCTGCCTCTACATCAACTACACTCACCTCTTGGCGCTCAAGGCTTCCTCTAGTTTGTTCTAAATTATTTACTTCAATTGTTTAGTTCTTAATTGGGTTTGTATTAAAACAAACCTCCCTTTTTCTTCTTTCAATTTGGGTTTCTTGCTACAACCATAATAAAAAAGCAAGCTGTAAGAAGGTGATCTAGCCTACCTTAAAACGGCTAGTGGGTTTCTTGCTATAACCATTAAAAAGCAAGCGGTCGTATAAATCTCCTAACGGTTGAGTTGGGAGCGGAGACGTAGGCTTGAGTTTAAAGCCGAACTCCGTTATCAATTGTGTCTTGCCATTTTACTTTCCGCTGCATTTAAATTTGTTTTAAATTGTTAATTAATTTTAAAAAGGAAATTCACCCCCCCTCTTACCATCACCTCCGACCCAACATCCATCAGTCATATGTGACATGTACGAGCCCACTCGGGCTCAATCCGAGTCACGGTGTGGCCGGGATCAGTCTAAGTGGCTCTCTTCTGTTTAAAATGGACATCATTTTAAGTACATACGGAAAACCGACCAAACGCATTCGGTTTCCATTGAAACTTTAGGAGAACGATTCATGGGTCATATGTGAGGTGTACGAATCATCCCCGCCACAATCCGAGGCGTGGTGTGGTCAACACTGCTCTAACTGTGTCTGTTTTGTTTAAAATGGGTAGGATTATAAGTGAAAAGAACTGGCATACGCAAAACCGACCAAACGCATTCAGTTTCCATTGAAACTTTAGGAGAACGATCCATGGGTCATATGTGACATGTACCAATCATTCCCGTCTCAATCCGAGACGCGATGTGGCCGACACCGCTCTAACTATGTCTCTTCTGTTTAAAATGGGCATGATTATAAGTGAAAAAGAACAACTGGCATACGCAAAACCGACCAAACACATTCCGAATCTTTTGATCATTTATCACAACAATACATGGGTCATTTGTGACCTGTACGAGGCAACCCGGGTTCAATCCGAGTCGCGGTGTGGCCGAGATCAGTCTAAGTGGCTCTCTTTTGTTTAAAATGGACACCATTTTAAGTACATATGGAAAACCGAACAAACGCATTCGGTTTCCATTGAAACTTTAGGAGAACGATCCATGAGTCATATGTGACGTGTACGAATCATCCCCGCCTCAATCCGAGCCGCGGTGTGGCCGAAACCGCTCTAACTGTGTCTGTTTTGTTTAAAATGGACAGGATTATAAGTGAAAAGAACAACTGGCATACGCAAAACTGACCAAACGCATTCAGAATCTTTTGATAATTTATCACAACGATCCATGTGTCGTATGCGACGTGTACGAGCCAACCCGGGTCAATCCGAGTCGCGGTGTGACCGGGATCAGTCTAAATGGCTCTCTTTTGTTTAAAATGTACACCATTTTAAGTACATACGGAAAACCGACCAAACGCATTCGGTTTCCATTGTAACATTAGGAGAACGATACATGGGTACTATGTGACGTGTACGAATCATCCCGCCTCAATCCGACATGCGGTGCGGCTGACACCACTCAAAGTGTCCGTCTTTTGTTTCAAAAGGACGTCATTTTAAGTGAAAAAAATCAACTGACATACGGAAGACCGACCAAACGCATTCGGATTCTATCGATACTTTAGCACAACGATCCATGGGTCATATGTGACGTGTACAAGTCAAACCCGTCTTAATCTGAGATGTGGTGTGGCCGACACCGCTCTAACTATGTCTCTTTTGTTTAAAATGGACATGATTATAAATGAAAAGAACAACTGGCATACGCAAAACCGACCAAACGCATTCGGAATCTTTTGATAATTTATCACAATGATCCATGGGTCATATGTGACATGTACGAGCCAACCCGGGATGAATCTGAGTCGCGGTGTGGTCGGGATGAGTCTAAGTGTCACTCTTTTGTTTAAAATGGACAACATTTTAAGTACATACGGAAAACCGACCAAACGCATTCGGTTTCCATTTAAACCTTAGGAGAACGATCCATGAGTCATATGTGACGTGTACGAATAAACCCCGCCTCAATTGGAGACGCGGTGTGGTCGGCACCACTCATAGTGTCCGTCTTTTGTTTCAAAAGGACGCCATTTTAAGTGAAAAACATCAACTGGCATACGGAAAACCGACCAAACGCATTAGGATTCTGTCGATACTTTAGCACAACGATCCATGAGTCAAATGTGACGTGTACGAGTTAACCCCGCCTCAATCTGAGGTGCGGTGTGGCCGGTATCACTTCAGGTGTATGTATTTTGTTTAAAATGGACATGATTTGAGGTAAAAATATATGGTATAGAAAAAACCGATCATATTATGAATTGAATTTCAGATTCCACGTATAATTGTCATCTAAATTTTAAATTGAATTCTATATGAATTATGTATGTTTATGAATTGTAATTTAATTATGGATTTGTATAGTTTCAGGATCCATTATATGTTAAATGTGTATGAATTTGTTCGTAATTGAATATGTATGTTTTATTTTATTACTGGTACAATAGTTGGATAGAAAATGAGGTGAAAATGAGGTGAAAATGAGGTGAAAATGAGGTGAAAATGAGGTGAAAATGAGGCCTGATGACTGGTGGTGATGGACAGGGGACAGGGGCTGTGCAAATTGCAGGGTGCTGCAATTTGCAGCATAGGTATGCCAACGGTTTCAAACCGTTGGCATATAAGTTTGAACCGTTGGTAAAATGTTCCATGGTATTTGGTTTTCCCATCGGTTTGGGAGAACCGTTGGGAAAAACTATCCCAACGGTTCACCCAAACCGTCCGGGTAGGGTAAATTTTATGGCTCTATTGCAACGGTTGCCAGTAAACCGTTGGGAAAACTTTTCCCAACGGCTTACTTCCCAACGGTTCTAAGAACCGTTGGGAAAACCTTTCCCAACGGTTTCAGGGGCTTTCCCAACGGTTCTGAACCGTTGGGAAATAGTGTATTTCCAGTAGTGGTGGTTGTGCACACTTAGAAGAAGAAGAAGACCCACACTAAAGTATAACACACTTTTAGTGTGTGAACAATTTAAATATAGTGTGTGAAGATTGTGGAGAAGGTGTGTGCTATAATTGATTACACCCTTTGTGGGTCTACTACACCAAGAAGAGAAAAGGAGAAGTGCATGCATGCATGCATGCACGTGCACACGTGAACAGAGTCAAATCAGTGGTGTGCAATTGAGTAGTCCAAGACCAGTGGTTCTTGAAGAATTTGAGAAGCCATGCAATCAGTGTATGAAGATGAAGAGTTTCCATGAACTCAGTGCATGAAGTAGAGTTGACTGAGACTGGACCAGACTGAAGTTAAAGATATCAGTTGTCTGAGTATTCAGTAGTTGAAGAGAGAAGCCGGGTCATCCTGAAGAAGGAGATAAAGCCTGAACTAGACGAGAAGACCTGATCATCACAAGTGATCAGAGGTACAGAGCAAGGCCAGTAGTCTTTATCCCAGACTGCTGAAGATACTTGAAGAGATGAACAAGAAGAAGAGCTACTCGTGTGACTCGACGAGCCAGGAGAAGACCCTGTGGGACTCAGGGAGAAGAAGTCTTCAGGGGGATTCTGGAGCAGGCCAGTGGGACTCTGGTAACACTATGGGACGCAGTATAAAGACCCTCCTGTGGGACTCAGGAGAGATACAGTGAGACTCTGTATCGACCATTGTAATACTAACAGATTATAATGGGAGAATCCATGCTGGGAGAGCATGGAAAGGATGTAGGCCTTTGGTGCCGAACCTTGTAAATCCTTGTGTCCTGTGCCTTTTCATTACTGCATTATCCGGGAAAGGTTGAGAGATACAAGAAGAGTGGATCGAGGCTTTAACCAGCCATAGAGGTTTAATTGATAAGGAATCAATTAGTAAAATGTTTTAAGGGATCTCTGATTCACCCCCTCCCCCTCTCAGTGATTCACACTGATTTGGGCACTTCAGTCCCTAAACATGAAACTATTGGTTAGATGTTTACATGATATTCATCTATTGCAAAATATAGAGGCCTAACTGCACACCCAGTTTGATACTCTATTGGGATATCATTTTGTGATCCATATACATTTTACATACCATTATAATGGATTTGAGCACATTTTTAGGGTATTATTTGAAAACCTTATAAAAAATGGCTCTCGAAAATATATAATGAAACATAGATAGGAAAAAATAAAGTGGTTCACATTATTTGATATTACTTCTTCTATGTTTACAGTTTCATTTTATAATTTTATTAATTTTATTCTACCTCCATGATATCTTATTAATTCAATGTATGAAGAAGGTATAAATCCAAATTATAAATGGATGCAATTGGATCTGATGTAATTGATAAAATGATAACCAAAATTAGAGCATAATGAAAACTCGAATGATAAATCACATGGTGGAATCAAAGTTAATAGTCATTTATGCTAAAAATGATTAATGAGGAGTGGTGAAAATTTCCACAAATGGTGTGGAAGATTTGTAAATGTCTTAAATTAAGTCATCATTAACATGATTACAAAAAATATTGAAGGAGGCCATATAATTAGAAATAGGATAATAAATATATTCCTAATTCACTAACTACACTCTTGTTCTATAATTTTAATGTGAATTAGAATTATACCAACTGATGTAATAATCCAATTTTTAGTGGAGACAACCAATGTGAGAATCATCCAAAGCTAATGGAACACGAAAACACATATATTATCACAACTATGAATGTGGGTCATGAAAATGAGGTGGTGAAAGATATAATTTCTATCTAGTTTAAAACTATTTTTTTATTTTATATGGGTTTGACACACAACTTTATATATAGAATCTTTTATAAGTAATTTAAATCACAACATCAACAATTACATACTAAATTATCTGTGAAAACTATTTTTATCATGAAAATTGAATTCAAAGACTACTAATACACACTAATATAATTGTTTGTTAATTTAATTCATATAAATCCTATAATTGTTACATTGAAAAAATTTAATGTCATTTTAGACATGGATTGAATCCCTTTATATAGATCTCATATTAATTATCTATATAGAGAATTCAAATTTTACATCCCCAATTATCCCAGTATCATTTATCAATGAATGTATGATTATAACCATCCCATGGAAAATAAATCCCTTATGAGGGTCTTAATACCCAGTTAAGAGTGTAACATAACTCAAACGATTATGTATGAACTCAACATTGGCTATATGAATATTTGATTTAAGAATATATCAATGCATTTTCTATTGAATTTTATGGTATTCTATATATTGAACTAGCTCGAATCAATGTGAAATGTCATCCAATATATCTTATTCCAAGGACTCAATCATTCATCCCCATATGTCCGAGGGTTACAACTAGTGGTGGGGATCCAAAAATATTTGTTGGGGATACCATAACCTCTATCATAGTGAAATAAAATCATATATAATCAAAACACAACCACAAAAATAAGAATTTTAGTACACAATTTATATAATTTAAATATATGGTTTCTACAATTAAATAGAATTCAACATATGAAGCACACACACCAAAAAATTTATTATTATTTTATACAAAAATTTCGTTCTCTATCATATACCACATTCCATTTTTTGAAAAATAATTCTATTTTAGTTTTTCTTCATTTTAAAATAATAATAAGCTATATAAACATTTTATTATATAAATGTTACCATTATAACCTAACCATTAAAATGATAGTATGATTATTACTAATAGATTTATGAATGATATGTATAGATATTTTATATTATTTATTCACTAATTTATAATAACTAGGTGATCATTTTTCAGTAATGAAATTTTATGCTAAAAATTTCGTTTTCCTCAAAAATAATTTATATTTCCCTTTGTGGGCGGACATTATAATTAGTTTATTCCATTTTTATAAATTTTATTTTATAAAATTAATTAAATATTTGATATTATAAGTTTAATATTATATTATGGTGATTTTTTTATTTTCTTGGGATGATTTATTTCATAGTTAATTGTGAAAAGTTTCAAATCATCCAAAACTATCATTTCGTTACATTAAATAATATAATTTAAAAAGAGCCATTATAATTTTAATATTATATTATTGCATGATAATTCTATTTTGATTATATATAATGAAATTAAATACATATGATTAGTAGAATATATATGTTTGGTATATGTTTATTTTTGGACATTAAAATACATAATTTTTGAAAACTATTTCTTATTGGATTTTATGAATTTGTTTTATAAATTATTTCTAATAATTATAGATATATAATATTGTAAAAAGGATTCCGTATTTGTAATCAAGATGTATATTTTTGGTAACTATATCCCTTTAAAAAAATTCATTACAAATAGTGACCATAGATAATATTTTCCACCTCATTAATGGTAAAACGGGTAAAAAATGTTAAAACTATGAGATAAAGCCACACAAATATTTCTATAAATTAAATTTATTATATTGGATATACGTTTCTGAAATGAATACATTAATTATTAAAAAAAAATTGATTTCTAGAAACTTTATTTTGATTATAAATTTGATATTATTTTAAGTAAATTTTAATTTAAAAAATGTCACTCTCAATATTTTAATATCTCTTATATTGTATTGTAGAGATAAAAATTTGATATGTTTATATCTAATTGGTTATTTTAAATATGAATAATTTTAACTATCATGTTTACTTATTTTAAATTATAATTGATGGAATCATTTTCCAAAATCCTTATGTAAACCTGACAAAATGCTTGCTCAGGTAATTGAAAAGTCATGTAAATGAAATTTAAGACATGATAAGTCACAAAATAAAGTATAATTATGGTGTTTAAAATATTTTAAGATTAATAATAATGTATATTTTATATTAAAATATATCATATTCAAAATCCTATTTAATATTTATGTATTAAAATAAAAATTGAAGGAATAGTATTAAAAAACGTTAATGACATTTTATATTAAATAATCTATTATTAAATGATTTACAAATTTAAAAAAAATAGTTCAATTGGAAAATTAGGATTGAAAATAATTTATAAATTCACCCATTAACCCTTTATGATGCAATTTTAACATTATTTGTAATTTAATAAACCATTAGTATTTAATAAGATGATAACGTGGTTAAGGATAAAATAGTTTACCAAAGTGTTTAAACCCAAAGATATGTTTTAAAATTTCACCTAAAGTTGTAAATATTTTATTTGTTTGAAAAAATCTCAGCTTTAACCAATATTAAATTAGAATTAATGTCCACATTGAACAAATTTAACATGAATAATAATTTATTATATGTAAATCATTTAATAAATTCTATGTTAGTACATTACTTCAATATAAAAGGTAACCAACCAACATATATTAATTAGTCTTATTGAGTAATTTATATTGACCAATAACATAATAAATCCATTACAAACCATTAAAAAAAATACATATATCGTTTGTTCTAATCAAAGAACCAATATAGAAGGCTTAATATGTAATCCAAAGGTGGTTTTTTATAGACGTTGTAAAACTTTTAATTGAGTTTTTTCATATTATTTAAATTATAACACATCCATTATCAAAAAATAAAATATGTACCATAAATATAATAAATGTTTATTATTTTTGAGGTATAACCAACATTATTTTCCTTTCCAACCTTTTAAAAAATAAAAACATCTCACTTTCTTAAGTATGACTTCTTATCTCCTTGTAGTAGTGTGTTTCATTTTTCATCATCACATTACATTTATTGTTATAAATATGAAAATAATGAATATTTATGATATTTATGACTTAATAATTATTATAAAAATCTAATATATAATTTACCTTCTTACCCTTATACACCTTGAAAAATATAATGTCACACATGGGAATGTGTGGACTAACACCTCCCCAAAGTAATGTGATTCATTTTTCATGTACTCTATTCAATGATGTTTCTTAATCTGTATATATAAATAAATAATATATTTATATCCTAATTGATAATTTTTATATGATGGATCCATGAATAATGGGAAAAGACCAAAACTAGGAAAACTAATCATATATGAGAAACAAAACAATCAATACTCGAAAATCATGACATTAGAACATTATTACACGTAATAATTTGGTGATATGATATAAGTTAGTGTTATATGATATTATAATCTATATATGGTTCTCATATATAATTATAATAAATTTATATTAATTATACATGTGGTTAAAATAACTAAAAAATATATTCACACTTGATGTGGGGGTTTATCTCACAATATCATCATTAATATGAAATAATATTATTAATGATTTTTGTTTTCATTTTATGTTATATTTAAATATGAAAACCAATAAAATTTATTCACCTATATTTATGTCTATAAATTATATGTTTTTGTTTCCTTATCCACTCTCTAGGTAATTAAAAATCAAAAAGAATGTTTTTAAGGAAAATTAGACTTGTTTTTATTTGGATTGAAAATCATTTTATTCCAGGTCCATGTTTTCTATAAAATGTTCCTAACAAAGGTTTTACTATTCATTAATGATATATTAATGTAATTTTTTCTCAGTTATTATTTTTTTAAATGGTAAAAAATTAATGTTGTTGTTATTTTCAAAACATGGTGTTTTTATGAGAGATTGGAACAGAATTTTTGTTTTAACATACACTACACAAATATATATTATATCCACTATTATTAAACTTTACATTAAAGATTCATTAATACCCATTGATTGATATTTATTAATAAATATTTTTCCTAATATTTAAAAAGAATTATATTTTAAATAAGTGATTTGAAAATGAAAATGATATTTTTTTCAAAGAAATCTCCTCATAATATTTTAAATGTATTATCAAAAATGACAACATGATTTGATAACTATTATGGTTTATTGAAGATATAATATAATGATACCGTTAAATATATTTCATGGATGGATTCTGCTTATGTTTTTCATGGGAAAATAATGAAATTATATATACTAGTACTTTTAATATGGACAATTATTTTATTATAATGACATGTTAATAATGGTGTATTATATATTCATATGTTGAATAAACAAGACTTATCCAGTGATGGGTGGTGAGAATAATTACATTACACTTCTATAAATTTATAGGTCTCATGAAAAAAATAGGTTGGGAATTTCAATAAGGAAACCCACAATTAGGGAAGGTGTCATTGGACAAGCCCTAAATGTTATGTTTATGTTGTATGATATTATGAATTCCAAAATTATGATATCCTTTATATATTAAAATATAAATATTTTAATAGTTTTGTATTCTATGGATATATTTAAATTTATTTGATTATTTTTATGGAATTTTTTAATTATAATTTATTCCTAACATATTATTTAATCCCTGTTTATTATATCAAAGATTTCATTGTATACATTCCATTACTAAGCATCGAATATCACCCCTTATTTCCATTCCCCAATATTCAAATTATTGAATTCTAAATTATGTGAAAGTTTATTATAGAGGGAATAATACTTCTATCAAAAAACTACAATTTTCCCTTTTATGTTTTCAAATAAATATGATATTAAAGCTTGTGTCTAGTTTTTGAAAGACTAATAAATATTATCTCCCTTAGGATTTAATCTACTATATCTATATCAAATTTAATGAAATAAAAATTTGAACAGTAGCTCTATGATATTGGTGTATAGGTTGTAACATAATATATTATATAAATTTTAGCATCTTCCTTGGGAATAAAATTTAGAAAATCATGGATTTGAGATCTTATCATTTTATGGACTCTGAGGATAAGTAAAATTGTAGAATAATTATTATTTTTTGGAAAATTACTGATTATTTGATTTTCCAGTATAATACATCCATTTATGGATACTGGAAATTTGATGGGAATGTAGCATATATGAACTTGGGATTATAAAATCTAAAAGGGTTGGAATGTTTATTAACATGATCATCACTAATGCACATTGATTGGTCTTAAAACTACACACATGGCTACATAATCTATAGAGATATGTTTTTATTGAATTATTTTCACTTTATATCCCATTATAAAATAGCTAAATATATTTTTATGATTTTATGAAATTATCAATGATACTTATCATATTATTTTGAGACTATTTATACATAAATATTCAAATTAGGTTACTTATTGCACATGATTTGGAATTATAAACATTGATTAAATGATTTATTTGATAATATATAATATTAAATTATATATTAATTAATCCTAATGTATGAAATCAAAAATTTATCTAAACCTAAAATCTATAGAATAATTTTCCTTCCATATAAGTTTGTAAGAATATAGTTAGATCTAAGTATATTTTAAAAATATTAGAAACTATTTTGCAAAGTAATATTTGATATATGGAGAAACATGTTTCTTCACTATATTTTACTATCTTGTTGAAATACATATTATAGTAAAAAGATCCACCCTTTATTGGAATGGATAATATTTTGGTGGGTAAATAAATGGTCTTGGCCCCTAATGATATATTTCAATATTTGGGATGTAATTCATAGGAAATCATAACGATTCAATGTTTTGATTAAATAAGGATTCAGATTAATGGTGGAAATTGATTAAAAATACTATGGAGAATGATGAAAAAGAAGGTATGTATTTGGATACATTTATGTAGATATGATTTGAAAAATACATTACTCTTGTGCAATGAGTTCATATGGAAAGTAATATCTTAAACGTGGGACAATAGTAAATGTAATGTGCAACTACGTATGAATCCAAAATTATAATATTATAATGGATTATTAATAACTACATATTTAATATATAGGTTAATATTTTGTTTTTATTTATTTGGGGGTAAATCCATGCCTTCTATGGGTGTTAATCTAACAAACTATTTCATCCTATGATGATTTGGTTTCAAGTGACCTAAATATGGAGAAATAATTTCTTATGTCATATATTTTCGATGTAATGATAAAGAAAAATAGAATAGTTGATATTTATATAATTTGATATTTTTAATTACGAAAAAATATTGGAGTGTAATTCCTAACATTTAATTGTATCGAAAAGAAACACCCTTAATGGGAATTATATTCTTCATCAAGTGTCGAGAGAAAGTCCATTGGGTTCTTGACTGTATGGGAATGAAAGAATATGTAAATTTATATTGTTTCAATTATAATGAGATGTTCCACTATTTAAATAGTTCATGCATAAATTTTATTTAAGATACTAAAGGATAAGGGAGAATGTACAAGGTTATTCAATTAGTATAAAAAATTTGATATTTTTTAAGTTATGCTAGAAGGTACTTTGATCACAAAATCAATGTTACCTAATTATTAATTTTATTTTATAACTAATAAAACACATATTTATAATAAGAATATTAAATCTTCACTCAACACATTGATGAAGGCTCTCTTATGAAAAAGACAGAGTAATAATTTGGTTTTAATGGGAATTAAGGGGCGATCTCTTATATAATTCTACTATATTCCCAAGATGACAACATTGTTGTTATACCATTGTTTGAAATCTAAACAATCTAATTTTTTTGGGTTCAATTAGTTTTGGGAATTTTGGAATTAGTATACTAACTATAAAATAATCTATTATGAACTATTGGTTTTATAATTTAATGATTTCAGTATTTAGCATTTTAGGAGTATTATTATTGATGTTTTAGGAATTAATATATTAGTTCTTCACATGAATGTTTATTCATATTGAGTATTATCATAACATGTTATAATAATGTTTTTACATAATATAAATAAACATTAAAATATTTAGTGATCTTATGATCCATTAATCATGGATTTTTTGTTACTTTGAGCATAATAGAATAACTCATAGTTGTTAATAATAAAAATAAAATGTTGAATATAATTAAATCAATCAATCAAAAAATCACAGAATGTTGAACTGTATCATGTAAGTATATAATAAAATTTTCAACATATTGATATTAAAATAATCTTTAATCTCAATGAGTTTCTTTATAAAAATAATATCCTTTGAGATTATTTATGATGAATTGATGGTCTTCGTTATTTATTTTTAATTTATGGTTTTTTGGTCACTATATTTATCATGATCATTTTCCATATCACTATCTATCATTAACTTATTGATACTATTTCTCCACTGTATCAATGTATTAACTTCATACTAATTTTATCCATATGTTAAAACATAATTACCTGTAATATATGATAACTGTTATCTTTTTCACTATCTCCATTACAATGGATGTTTTATTATTCCCTTCAATGATGTCAGTTTTCTAAAAAACAATTATTAAGATGAAATCCTTGACGGAATATGTAAAATATTTCATTGAAAAAATTTGTTTATGGTGTCGAAATTTAACACCCTAAAAATTTAGTTGAGAAGAATTATAATCTAGATTGCATTATTGACATGCAAACCCAATCATTAAGTAAGCATCGATATACTGTTAAAACATTCTTTTTTAATATGGACATTATAACCATTAAATTAAATTAGGGGTATGAATATTATTAACCAAAATATTGAAAATATGAATATGGGGTTTATATAATTCATTGATTAATTAATAATAAATATTTACTCAATATTCAGTAAATTTATTTTATGATTAAAAAATTTATTTACTTCCAAAATTATTTTTATTTTCTTTTTTTGGAAAAAAATATAAATTATTTATTCTATTTTTATAATTTATATTTTAAAAAATTATTATAATATTTTAATTCAATAATTTAATATTATATTTCTATTAATATTATATATTTTTGTAAAAATATTTAATTTTATTTAAAAGTGAGAAATTTTGTTTTATGTAAATTTGTCATTTTATTTCATTAAATCATGTGATTTAAGAGTCACAGTATGTTTTTAATTTAATCATAAACATATGTAAATATTCTTAAATTATATATAATATAATTAATTAAATTGAAATGAAAAATATAAATTAATTTTTTATATTATTGTTTTGGATTAATAACACATTCTTCTAAAAACTATTTATCATTATGATTTGTTAATTTATAATAATATTTATTCCTACCACATATAGAAATTTAATATTTAAAAAATGATTCTGTATTTATAATTAGGAGTTTAATATTTTTTTAAATATTTCACATATATATTTACTCATTATAAATATTATCCATAGTAAATATGTTTCTCCTTGTTAAGTGAAAAACTCGTAAAAAAGGATATGAGATAAGACCTCTGAAAGTCCTTAGAAATGTTATTTTTTAATATATATTGTTTTTTAACTATAACCATCATTTAATTTAAATTTTTAAAATTTCTTTCAACTATCGTTTTATTAAAACATTTATTTTTATTTATTTAAACAAAATAGTAAAATTGTTATTCCCTTTGTTTTAATATCTATAATACTTTTCATAAGATTTAGATTATTTTGTATTATCTTTTAAATTGATATTTTAAATGTGACTAATTCTTTAATCTTGTTAATTTATTTTCTTTTTTATTTGTATAATAATAATGTTTAATTATTATGGAATGCCAACACAATTGTTGTTCAATAAATAGAAAAATCGGCAAAATGATTTTGAAATCATTAAAATTAAATAAATTTTGTTGAATTATATTATTAAATGTTTTTATAGTTAATAATAATGTATAATTGATTTTAAATTAGTTCATATTAAAACTATATTCTATTTTTATTAATTTAATGTAAAATTAAATGAATAAAATGGAAAATAAATTTAATGAGATTTTATGTTGAATGATATTTTATTACATGATTTCATAAAAAATTAAATTTGACAACAGTAATTGTAATGAATTAAAATCTCACCCCCTTTACCATGTTTTATCTAATTTTTACCTTATAAGTAAATTTGTATCCATTTATTAATGAGAAATTTTTAACTCTGATTAATTTTAAAAAAAATTAACAATGTGGATAAACTAAAATATAACGTTCAATGTGAAAAATAGATCTACCAAAATTTAATAGGTTGAAATGATTTCAAAAATGAATAATACGAACTGTGAAAAAATTTCCACTTGATTTCTCTTCCACATGAAAATTAATTATTTATACATAAATATTTTATCTAAAACTAATAGAGTCACTTCCTTCTCTATAAAAGTCTACCACACATTTTCTCTTCATCACAATTCATGGGTGATTTTATTAGAACAGTAACTAAAAAATCCCATTAAAATATTCATATAAAATAACTAGAACCACAATTATTGTCAAATGGCCAACCTATAAGGCTTAAGGTGTAACTGAAGGATATTTTCCAATGAAGAGGCCTAACTTTTAATGATGTGTTTTCATTTTATTTCTTCCCATGTTTCATTAATATAACCTATAACTATGATATTATAATAAAATAAATATATTCTATATAAATAAATTTAATTATGATAGTGCTACAACCCATGTCATTATTCTTTACATCCTACGAAGAAATTAAAACATTACTCGTCCATACATACAACTTTCCATATCCACATAGAGATGTAATTTATTTATCATAGTCATTTTACTTAAATAGATATATATACATATATATGAATATTTGATATATATGATATCGATGAATTTATTATAATGATGGATATATAATATATCATTTCCTTCTCAACCTTTCAATTTTTAACAAATGAAAATGTTTCTCAATTATACATGTCGACTACCACCTCTACAAAGTGATGTGACTCATTTTTCATGTCCACCATTAAATGATAATTTTAATTATTAATAAAAAATAATTAAACTATATTTATATAATTATTATCATTTCATATATTATGGAACCTATATCTATATTCATGTACTACAACAACCAAACCAAAACATACATGAAAAATTAAATAGGTAGCACTCAAAAAATATTATTTTGAATGGAATTAATAATAAATGGAAGTTGAAATGTTATAAGTAGTTCATATTAGATATTATAAGTATATATATGATTATTTTATAGAATTATTAAAATGTTAAGTTTTTTATACCAGGGGATTGAATCACATACAACAATATTTTGACCTGATGTAAGTGTTTATTTCACAATCTCACTAATATTATAATTTTTTTCTAATTATGTTTCTTTTTATGGAATTAAATGATATTTCTATAGTAAAGTCAAAATATTTTTTTACCGTAGTTATTTATTGAAATTACATGACTCACTTTCATCTTTAGTCTCTCTATGTTTTCAAAAGTCTAACATATTTCTTTTAAGTAAAACAGACATTGTTTTTCATCGGGTCGACACTCATTTTATCCCATATACATATTTTCATTAAAATGTATTGAATAATTTTTTTATATTCTATAATTATTTATTAAACTCATTTTTTCCATTTTTTTCTGTTCAAAAAAATTATTAAAAGTGATGTTATTGTCATTTTTAAAATGAGTAAATTATTTATAAAATTTTAGAATGGAATATTTGATTTAACACAATACACATGAACATTTTTTACCTCCATAATGAGTACTCCATTCAGTTAATATTCCGATAAATTATTCAAATATTCTTTTTGAATAAAATTATTTACATAATATTTTTGAATCTTATATATTTTATTTAATTTAATTAAAAATGAAATGGTTATTCTCTTCATGAAATGTTATATTGATCTTTTTAAATTATTTTTATTTTTATTAACATCCTTTGAATAATAATATTATTTAGTAAGGATATAATATAATGATATCATTCAACATATTTTTTGGGAAGTTGTAACATTTTTGTGACCATGGAAGGTATTGAAATTTGGTGTTTTGTTTCTTCTGAAAATGAGAGATATTTATTATTATGGTATGTTAGTAAACTTGTATAATTTATTAATATGATTATTTTATAAAACATATTATGTGATGGGTGGATACATGAATTTCATACCCCTTGATTCATTGATATGATCATGGGGCTAAATATGTTAGGTATTTAGCTATAGAGTTACCCATTTTTGTTATATGTCTTGGCATGGGGCCTCTATGGTAAATTTAAGATGTTAGATATTATACATTCCATAATTATGAAATTAGTTATTGATGTCCATGTAATTATCCATATAGTTATATTAACAATGGATATGTTTAAAATCATGAATATAATAATATAGAATTATTTTATCATCATTTATTTTCACCATTTTATTCATTCCTTATTAATTCAATGACATTTACCCCTATGTGAAATTACATGATGAGAATCTGTGCTCACCATGTTATTTTTTTGAATTTTTAGAATCTTCCTAGAAGTGAAGTATGATTTATAAAATTGTATTTTATATATGTAATAATAATTTTATCAATGTAAATACAATGATATTTTCCATATTTTCGAATGTAATGTGTGAGTAAGGCATGTTTTCTAGTTTTTCGAAGAATCAAAAACTACATGATCCCTCAGGATGTGACTTATTGTATCGAGTTATAATTTAATTAATTAATAAAAATTCATTGCACACCATGTTATTGGTTTTTATATTTGGTATTAAATAAGTTTTAGTATAAACCATTATAAGTAGATATTAGAAAACCTATGTTTGAGAACATAACTCTATAGATGAAGTTGAGGATACATACAAGTGTATGATATTAACATTTTAGTAAATTAGAGATGATTAGGATTTCCATAAAAATATATCCTCGTTTGGATATTGGTAATTGGATATAACTATAGAACATATTCACCTAGGTGTAACATCTTGTGGATTGGTATTAAACTGTTCATCATCGATGCACGAGGTGTGGGACTAAGACTTCATACCTAGATATGCACTCCAATGGGAAATTATATTGTTTATTCACCCAATCCTTACAATATATTATGAAATTTTTTAATGTATTTTTTATTTGATGTTATTTTCAAAGATAGGAATCTTGTGATTTTGAGATCAACTATGCCTTAATTTTTAATTTATCTTAGGTATTCCAACAAATATGGAATTATACACAATTCTTCATAATGATTCAATATATCAAGTTTATTGCATTACATTAAAATGAAGGAGAATTTACGATATTGAAAAATAAAAAAACCTATAATATATAATAATTTATCTATACATTATTTATATAAATATATATTTAAAGCTAAGAATATTATATAAATATCATAGAATGTTACAAATAGTAACTTGTTTGTAAAGGGAAACATATTTCATCGCCTTATGTTACTATGATGTTGGACTAATTTGTAAAAAAGAAACCTGAATCCACTAATGGAACCAATAATCTATTAGTGTGGGAATAGTGGATCAATTTCCATGAGAATATATTTCAAAATTTGGGATGTAATGAAATAGAAATGTTTTTCAAGTAGTGTTTTATTTAGGTAGAGATGCTAATCAATGAATTAAATTGATACTAAAAAATATTTTGGTTGAAGAAACTAAGGTTGTGGAATGAGGGACAATTAACTATATATTATTTTAAAAATAAATTCTTTACGAGCATATGTTTTTCTAGGAGAAGTTTTTTAATTTCTATCAAAGAGAAGACAAACATGTTACTCTGTATAAAAAAGTATACAACATTAATATTGAATGTTTCATACATGATATGTAATTTTTATAGAAATATATGTTATTTATTTGGTGGTATAAGTATAATAATTTATATTGATTTAATCTCTAAAACTTTTTAATCATATGATTGGATTCTATCTCGTGCCCCCAAGGCCAAAAATTATTTTTGAAACTAATTTTTTTCAAAATAATAAAAAATGAAAAGTTATCAGTGGGTTGATATGTATTAATAAATATAGAAATAATGGAATATGGAAGATTTGGATTCCCAAAAAGTAATAATAATTGAAATAAACACCCCTACACTATATTTAATGGAATGGATGATTACATCATGTGTGGAGAGAATGGACATCAGGTGCATGAGTATAAGGGAATCAAATGAGGCAAAAATTTGTATAATTTAAATTATATGGACATGGTGTAATATTAAAAGGAATACCCAAAGAATAAAGGGGTTTACCTTAGAAAAGGGTAATAGATAAAGTCCATGATAATTTAATTACTATAAATGAATTTGAAATCCTTTAAAATGTGGAAGCATGTAATTTTATGATAAACTCAAATATAGCTATTGTTTCATTTTATTTCAAAAATATTTAGTCTTTTATATGTACAGATAATTATTAATCAACACATTACTCTCTATGGAATGAATTTCCAATAAAAACATTATGGGGTTATGGTATTAATGGGAAAATAATGGGAGGTATCTAATAATATGGACACATATTCTCTAGTTTACAACATCATATTCATAACAATGTTTTAATTTTATATAATCCTATTTTTGGCGGTTTAATTACTTTTTAGGATTTATAAATTAATATAAAAATAATTAAAAATATTTTTAATACTAGTGGAATTATAATTTAATGGTTAATGTATTGTACCATTTTTGTGGCTGTAATTATTGAATTTTATGAATTAATATATTACTTATTCCCAATAGTGGTTACTCATATTGAGTGTTATTTTAACAGGTTATAAAATATTTGAATGATAGATGATGTAAAAAAATTTATTTTATGTTTAATATGAATTTTAAATATTAACTTTTTTTAAGAATAAAAAACAACATAATTCATGAATCATTTGAATCAAATGATAAAAAATAATTAATGTGCCCAGTTAGAAAAAAATTAGGATGTTAGACAGAATCATGAATGTATGTTTCCTCATTTTCTTTGTATTTATTTTAATGTACAATCTCACTGAAATTAAATGGATCATGAAATAAAAATGTTAACCTTTTATCTTTTTTTTGATGAAATCATAGTTTTCTTTATCCCTTATTAATTTATGATTTTGTGGTTATTAACATTCTCATTATCATATTATTTATCACTCTCTATTAATCCTTGAATTTAATAATATATCCTTCACATCTATATGTTTAGTTACCCGTAATATTATACTTATCTAGGACCCCAATTATGTGATATTTTGGGTATCCATTATGATTTTCATTCCCCATATAAAAAAATATTTTTTATTATTCCTTTTTATGATACGTGTTTTGAAAAAATGTAAATTAAAATATTGAACCATTTAATTGTGAAATTAAAAAATATGATTATGTAATTTATTTAATGGGGTAGATTTTAAAAACCCAAACTGTAGTTTAAAAGATTTATAATCTCATTGGCTTTCAGAACATGTAACAAAGAGCCTTATGTGAACAACGATTTACTATAAAAATATTATTATTCAAAAATTTTCAATATGACGTAGACAATTAATTTTTTTCATTAATTGAAATAATGAAATTATAAAAATTATTTTTAATGAGTTTATATAATATATTATTTAATAAATAATAAATAATTATTCAATTTTCAATAATTATATTTTTTGCTTCAAAAAAAACTTTCATCAAAAGTATATTCTATTTACTTTATTTTTTGGAATTTATAATTAATTTATTATATATTTATAAATATTAGTTTATAATATTAATATTTTTTTAAAATTATCATGTTCGTATAATATTATAGTATGTCTTAGGGATTCTTCTAAAAATATTTATTTTTAATTGAATAGTGAATAATTATGATTCCTGTAAAACTGTCATTTATTTCTTTTAAATCAAGTATTTTAAAATTATACTCTTTTTTTAAATTTTATATTCATGTAATATAATTCTACTTTATTAGATATAATATAATTAATTATATTATACCCTACAGTATACTTGATTGTGGTATATTTTTTAAAACATATTTTTCAAAAAAATAGTCATTTTGTGTTACGCATTTATGTTAAAATTGATTTCTGAATCGTATATAAATTTATTCAGGAAAAAAATATTACATATTTACAATTAAGATTTAATTTTTTCAATATATCCCTTTTAGTTTTTTTATTTTAAATTGTAACCGAAGTGTACATTTGTCATCATATTAAGGGTAAAATGGGTAAAACATTGTTAAAACTATTAGATAAGGCCTAAAAATCTTCTAAAATTTGTATTCATTTTATTTAATAATTTTTTTTCAACCATAAACATCTAATATTTTATAAATTCTATATTTCTTGCCACGTTATTTGGATTATTAAATTTTTCATATTTTATGTAATGGAAAAAATTAAAAACATCACTCTTCTAATTTTAATATCTCTAATATTTTTTCATATGGATTCAAATATTTATTTTCTGTTCTTTTTTTTTGAATTTTTATATTTTTTCATCATTTTCAATTATTTTGAATTTCTTGTTATTGAGTAATTAACTAAAATTCTTATGAAACATCGACAGAGTGCTTGGTCAAGTAATAAAAACATAAATTAATGAATTTTGAAAACCTTAGATAAATAAAAATTTGATAAATTATGATTTTCAATTAATTCGTGGAAAATGATCATGTATAATTAATGGTAAAAGGGTTTAGATTTGAAATATATTGTAATCGTAAAGATGTTAAACAATATTAATTGATTGTTAAAATATTACTTTAATAATATTTTATATAAAACAATATTTTATTAAATTATATAAAAATAAAATAAAATATTTTCAGAGGATTAGATGGATTTAAAATTTCCTAAAATTTTGTTAATTTAGAATTTTGTAGTCAATTTATACATTAGTAGTACATTTATAACCCATGAGAATTGGAATAGTTGTTAACATAGTTAAAGATAACGTTAGATAATAAACGGGTTAAACCTAATGATATCATTTAATTTTTCATATAAAATCATCTAGATTTTTTTGGCTGCAAATAATTAAACCATAACCTATAATAATATTAAAAAAATTTACACTTCTTTCTACTTTCACAAGAAAATTAAATTTATTATAAATAAATCATTTAAATAATTTAAACTATGTCTTTTCATCACTATAAAAGAACCCCACCCCTTATATATTCTTTACACCTCATGATCCACGAATCTCCCCCAATAAATAATAAAATACCATATAAACAATACTTAGCATGGCCTAAGGCCTCATTCCTCATCAATGGTCTATCCTAGAAGGCTTACGGTGTGATCTAAATGTGGGTTTCTGAAGAAGATATATAATTTTTAATCGAGTGATTTTATTTTATTTACTCTTCACACTTCATAAAAAATTATAACCTAGGATAATACAAAATAAAATTCCTGAATGTAGTAATCCTTATTTATTATGGGGAAAAACCTAACCTTCTCCTTTTAATCCTATAGAGAAATTAAACAATATTTCATGCATATATATAACATAATATCTCCATGAAGTAGTATAACTAATTTTTCATTACCACATTACTTATATGGTTATAATGATATAAAGAATGAATATATTTTATATTTATAAATTATTTCTGTTTATTTAAATATAATATATCATAGACCTTCTTACCAATCCACTCATTATAAAATTATAATACCACTCGTGCATATGTGTAAACTACCTCCACCATTAAGTAATGAGATTCATTTTTCATGTCTACATTTCAAATATTATTATAAATTTTTAAAAAGGAAAAAATGTGATATTTTTATCATGATTAAAATTCTATATATTATGGAATTTTTTGAAATATTTCTTAACTGAAACTACCTAACAAAAGTTTACATGAAAAAAGAAATAGAAAAAAAAATAACACCAATTTAAATTAATAATTACTAACAAACGAGTGTTGAAATTTTATAATTTGGTCATATATAAAAATATTATTTTCATGTAGATTTATTATAGAAGAATAAAAATTTTATATTTAGTATATATGAGGTTAAAATCACTTACAATGTATGTCAAACCAGAGGTAAGGGGTAATTTCACAATATCATCATTTTTATGATTATTTATATTTTCATTTTTTATGGGTGAATTATATATTGTTAATAAAATATACCGAATATAATTTATTATCCTATACCTATTAGTTGATATTAAAAATTTTCTATTCATTTTACTATATCTCATTCCTCAAAAGTAAGAATGAATGTCTTTAAGGAAAAACCAACTTTGATTTTATTTCGGCCAGAATTGTTTTCATCCATATAAATATTTTGATTAAATGTTTTCAATAATTTTATTAATTTTATACAATTATTTATTAATTTCTTTTTTACACAAGTTAAATATCAAAATTAATATATTTTTTTCAAATTATGTTATTTTTTCTGAAGGGTAGAATGGAAAATTTTTATTAACATACACTATCAAAAATTCCTCCTATCATGACTACTTTTTACATGAATACTCCTTTACAAGATATCATGATTCCTCCTAATGAATATGTTTTCCCCATTATTTTGGAATGTTCTTGGCAATAAATAATTGATTTCAAAATAAAAATGTTATTTTCCTCATGAAATGTTCATGTGATCTTTAAAATGCATTTTCATTTATATTCTAATCCTTTAATATGTTTTATGTTTCATAGAGGATAAACTATAATTTAATGTTAAAAATATTTCTATTGATTGATTAAGATCATTTTTACTGAGGAATTTATTGATATTCTATATTAAAACTCGTTCCATATGAAATTTTATTTACTATCAAGGCATGTTGATTATGTAATATTGTTTATTGATATAACAAATTACTTCTACTAATTATCTTACATATGCGTCCAAAATTTAAATATACACTCATTGGATTTATAGGTCTCATGAGGATAAAATGGTTGGATATTTTCCAAATACCTTTCCCATTTATGTATGATGCCTTGTTATGATATTGTTGATGGTATGTTTAGGTTATCAGATATTATGAATTCCATTATTTTGAAATTAATTATTGATTTAAATTTAAATATTAAAACAGTTATATTATACCAATATAATATTCAAGATTAAATTATTATTTATAAAATATTATTTGATCATGATTTGTTCCTTCAATATTTTTCAAGCTTTATTTACTTTATGATAGTTTATGTGGTATGCATTCCTATAAAAGACATCTATTTTCACAATTTTATTTTCATTAATTTACCTAAGATGTCTGGAAATGCACTATTATTGATATAAAATAATATACATGAGGTAATAATAATGTTATAAAATATAATAATATATTTTACTTCATGTCTTCAAATTTAATGTGAGATTAATGAATGTATCTAGTTCTTCAAATACTATTTACTAATCGTTTCCTTGGGATAAAATCACTTGTATCTAATGTTAATGTAACAGGGATACCACTGGATCTATGATACTATGGTCAGGGTTGTTATAGAAACATATCACATATACTAACAAATATGAAAAAATATAAACAATCAATCACCCAATTCTCTCATCATATATAAATGAATTAAAAAATTATACTTTCTACTCTAATCCAAATCACATACTTATTATCCATTTTTAAATATTCACTATCTCTTTAATTAAAATTTAGATAATTGTTCTTTATAAATAAAAAATATAAAGATATTAACCTTATCTATAGAGAAATATCTACTCTAACCAGAAATTATACATAAGTGTCTATATTCACACCATGGTCACTTATAATGGTTGATATGTAAGTATAACTAGGACACCCCCAATGGAGAACCAATAATCTATAGTCATAAAATAGAATGAAACATTTTCTATTCCCATAATATTTAAAAAATAAAAAAAACATAAACCTGTAAGAGTTAATGAAAATATATAATTGCAGTAAAAAATGTGAACTAAAAAAAATAAACATCCAACCCCAGGATCCAGTATGACAGCTGAGGAAAATAGAAGTTATGAATGTTTAGGCCCAAGGAATAACCATAGTAATCAACATGAGTTATGAAAATATAAAAATCTTGAGGAATCTATTAGAATTGTCTTAAGAGGTCTTTTCTTTGTTTCAACAATAAAAATGAGGCTTCGTCCCCAACCTTTAAAAAATATATAACACTTCCCAGACATGATTGACCAACATAACTAACCAATACTATAAAGAGGTCACGTTGAAATGTTTATCAAACCATGTTCCAATAAAGAAACATTCTCTACTGAAGATAACACAACTTGAAGACTGTGGATTCTAGGTATACTAACCGTCTTCTATCCATGAAAAATATCTCTGTAACACCTTTGTAATGTTCTCATTATTTTCTTACAACCTGGAATAATTTTTTTTCTGCATCCTAATCCAAGAAAATACCACACAATTCCCCCTTAAACTAACATACATTACTATATATAATGCTCAATCCATGCACCTGAACACTAATCTACTTAAATTGAACAAAAAACCAACTGATCATAATATGTATACATAGCTATCTATAAATATTTTACACCCAACCTGGTGTGAGGACAGAAACATTCCAAAAAACTCAAACTCATACTTGAAGCATAAGAGTTATTTATGAACTCCTGATCTCCCTCTAGAGACGCAAATAACACCAAAACCAATCAAAATAGTGGCCCTAATTATTATAAACTGAATATAAATTGAAGTCTATAAAATCACTGCTAATGTATTCAAATATTCATATTTTCTCCAAATATTATAACCTATAAAGATTAATATCATTATAAAATCCCCATAATTAATTTTTCTCAAACCCGTGAATCCATAATGTTTATAAAATTGATAATTCCATCCTACCTCAATGACTAGCTCATTAGAAAACATGATATATTTTATCTCCAGATGTCAAACATTCGTTCACAAAATTATTGTCAATACAAAAACATATCACACTATCATACCTCAAAAAATCCCCATTTTAATCCTTTGGAAAACTACAACACATGTTGAATACAATTTTGATAAATTTTCCATCCCATTAGTTCCAAATCTATGAAAATAACAAGCTGTAATGCTTCATGTTGATTCCTCATAAAAGACTATGAATCAACATCAAAGACACTACATATAATTTTAAATGTAATTGAAATTCCATCCCTAGACCGAACTCGATGAAAAATCAACAATATACAAAACAAAACATTATAATTAAAATATTTTTTTACCAAAAAATCAAATTCATCTGGAACCAACCACACACTGAAATTCTGAAGCCTCAATATCCAACCCACAACCAAGAATATTATCTCCAATATAATAGTTCCCTCTTCATCACCACCCAATTAAACACCAATCAACAATATAGACACTCAATCCACCATAAAACACGATGATCAGACATTTTCAATACTCTCATACCAAAATGATAAACCCAAAACTGACACCAGTTCATATTCATGTATTACTAAGAACTAATTATCTAATGGCCTTAGGTTATCACCTCACTATTTTGCCTCATTTTCAAAACTCCTAAAGTACCAAACTCAACAAGTACACTATAATAATGAATCTCAGTTTTCCCATACCCTAATAAATGATTAATACACATTCACCTAGTCTATTTCGCAAAATATAATATTCATCCCACATTATCCATAACCAACACGCACATTCCCTCACTTAAACACAATTATCATTTAATCATGTTTATCTCAATCTCGAAGGAAAAATGATGCTCACAGGGGTCATATCTTACCAGACCTAGGCTAACACTTGTAAACCACTAACCAAGCTCCTAAAATATATTATATTTAATAAGGTAGATCCCCCAAGGTGAACTTTAACGAAAGGCAAGGACCTTCATTCTAAAACCAAGTGTAACGACATGACTGCAAAATTCCAATGAGTCATTCATACAATTAATTCCAAACTATGTTGTCACAACACCAAAAAAAGTGAAATGAGAAATGAGTGGGTCCTAATATCTATCCAAACCACCCATTCCTGATACCTTGGAATCATAATAACATCATGTTCTTAACCTCAAAACTACGGTAACATGATCCAAATATGAAAACCTCTCAGACTTATTTTCTTTAGTTGATCTACAACCACTTACTCTAGGTCCCTCACTGACCCACTATAGTCTCCATGAATCCCATATTGAGGGGAATGAATTTTCATTATTAATGAACACCTCACTGAATTATCCATAGGACCTATAATCAAATGAAAAATTATTCAAGTTTCATTTATTATAATTCCACCAAGGGGAAATGATGGGTAACTCCATATGGGTCATTGCAGTCACATTAAACAATTGAGTCCCTATATGTATTAAAACCACACACATACCGAAAAATGTCATGTAAATCCAATATTATAAGAAGGTTTCAAGTAAATTATCTTGTTTCCAATGTTTTGTGGTCCTAAAACCATAAATCCATAAATAAAAAAACACATGCACATCACCCAAGGTGAAATCATGGAATATTAAAAATAGAAACCAATAATAAAAATCATATCACCCAGGTAATGTAGAAATTCCATCAAAAAATGTATTCATGATAAAAAAATTTCGTTCTATCACATGATCTATCACATCCTTAATACATTTTTCATTTAACTCAAAAAATCATGAAAATGTGATATCTCTCAAACCATTTTAAAATGAACATGTGTGGATAGACCAGGAATTTTACTTGACCTAATTAACCATTAATCTTGAATCAATATTATTTATACACAAGAGGATTCTAAATTGAGGTGATATTCTAAAATTATATAATGGGGATAATATACCCATGATTAGAGTGATGTTAATGTAAAAATAACCAAATTATACCCACAATATAAGAATTTGATTATAATATTTAAATAACTGAAACATAAAAATGTTGTAATATAATGGAATACTCCATATAGTCACAAGTACTCAAAATATTAATAAATAGATGATAACTGATCTCCCACTAGACTAACAACATATACAATTATTAAATAAATAAAACAAGATACATAAGATCTACTATTAACTCTAATACAAACCTCATACATGGTCTCCAATTATTGACCTACATTATCTCGATCATTAAACTCCACATGAGAAATCATAGTTATTCAAGAAACATTTCTCATCGATCTTATCTATATGACAACCTATGGTCTGACAAGAAATAAAGAATAAGGTTCTACATAACAAATTGAGGTTCGCATATAGGTGTTCGGAAATAAATAATATTAGGTTACCCGTATTGGTTAACTTTTAATCTATTAATATCAATTGTATGAAACATACGATATCCCCATAATAGTATAAAGAAAATACCAACAGGCATAAAACCATACATTCAATGGAAAAATAAAAATCTATAGTAAATAAGGGGGAATAAAAAAACTAACCTTGATATCTAGTCTGACAGTTTTGGTAAATCTACAACTCATCTACCAGTCCCTATATGATTTATAACAAACAACTCACCCAACCACATTACATCATGTTCATCTTCCTAATAAACATCTAAGAAAAAAATTTATAACAATTCTACAACCATAAATACCATACCCCATAACATAATAATTGAAATCCATATATAGCACAAAAATATAATGGGATCTAGGACTCTAATGGAACCATATGAACATGTGAAAATAACATTACATAATCTAAGAAAACCCATACAAATAATTACATTAACATTGAACTAAGCTTATCCATAACATATAATGATGGGTAAATTCCTAGCTTGAAACTCAAGCCCATTAAAAGGATTGGGACCACATACACCCAAACCCTAACTAGGTATGTATCCACTAGAAGAGGGGAGGGTATTAATCATCCAGATATTCCATTCACTATGTATTCCCATACAATCATAGACATCCAAAATAAGGTATAACATGATAAATATAAGGTCTAATACCAAATCCAAGGATATCCCAAAGGCCTCCTCCCACAATAATGCCATAATAAATAACTTCCTCAAATATATAATCCAATGTTAAATAAATAATAGGTTTATCAACCCTAAAACCCATCATACAATTTCATAAAACATTATCCCTGACCATCTCACTATTGACAAAATTAATCACTCCCATAGTACCGTAAATCACCCAAAAAACACAATATACACAAACTAGGATGCCTCCCGGTTATATGTGGACACTAATCATCATCATTTATAGGAAATAACAAAATGGGCACTAGGTAAAAAAATCAGGGTGATCAAGGGTCTCCTAGATCATATACATCTCAAAATATGGGACATGACTAATGCTAGAAACGTAAACTAGTGAATCAAAATAAAACTAAATTCAAGTTAACTACTCTCCCAAAATAGTTTCCAGAAATATAGAACCTAACAAACCACAAGGGGATCCATTATTTTCTAATAAATAATGAGGAAAGAACAACATTAGAAACAATCCAATATTTCATCGATGTCTAACCACTATTGATCAATTAATAGTGTACCCAATATGGAATCCAAAAGAAAATGAATGCACATGATGGAAATTACCATGATTCCTTTAGACTCTATTGAATTCATACCTCAATGTAACCCTACCACACACAAAACAACATGATGTCATCCTAGCTTGAGCACTCAAAAAAATATGATCCTTAGTCAATATATTTATCCTCAACATCTCTAACATAATTATGCCGATATGGGCAGTCAAATAACAAAATAAGATATCCCTAGTGATACTTCTTGATCCCACCATCCACGAATCATATGATAATCCTAAAATATCCCCCATCCACCTCATATGTTTAGTCATCCCAAAGTCACCTGACCATCAAATTGTTTGTAACTGCTTATCCTTCAAGAATCTTCTTAATAGAAAACTTTTTTTTATCATAGAACAAAATAGACATCAATAAAAAAATAGACACCTATATAATTAAATAAATAAAACCTGGAGGAAAACTCATTTTCTAAACTCATTCAACCTAAAGGAGCACATTTTATCCCCTAATGTCCCATAAGCCATACTATCACATCCCACTCAGGTATAGACACTAAAAATGGGACTATACCAAAGACCTCTCATTGTTATATAATGAAATATTTGACACTGAATCTCCCCCACAATTACATTATTCAATCGTATATGTAATAGAAGGTGTTACATATGATGACAAGAAAAAAATATGGAGGATCTAAACAAAAACCCTGTATAACGTGTCGAAAACACATAAGCTCTTAATTCAGAAAAACCCAACACTCATTTTAATATAAATTAACAAAAGTCAATTCAAAATAATTAAATGATAATATGATAGGAATATATAAGAAAAACAAACCCTCAGCCTGCCTTAAGGCATTACTATTAATGTTTTAATCCTAGGTTAGTGCTCTAAAAATACTTACTCAACTAAATAATTCCATAAATCACAATTCTATTAAATAAAACAATTAAATATATATTACATAATTAAATTTATATAATAATATTGTTTTAAAACATGCCAAGTAGAATTCACTCGCTCGAACAACAAATAATATTCCATGGAAGGCTCGTAACCCACCTCCAACCCAAATCTGATAAAAATATCTGACACAAAACACCTAATTTTAAAAAAAATACATTGAAATTTAATTAAAAATCTAATAAAAATAAAACGTCAATTAGTCATCCAACAAATAGATAATTGATTTTCTGAAAACACAAACATCGGATTATGTGACACCAAACCACCAAAAAGCCCCATTATCAATGGTTGATTAAGAAATAATAAAGTTTAAATGAAAAAAAGCCTAAATGGAATACAAATAAAATTATATAAAAGGTGGAGGAAGATGAAAATATGGAGGATATTACTTTTCTAACCTCAAAATGGTGAATAAGTCACTAAAAAGTTACCCAATATTCTTGTGATTGAAGAAAAAATTGAAGTGGGATCTCCCATGGTCCATGATGCTAGAGGAACAATGAGGGGTTATGGATTCTTGATACCTATGGGTTAATATTGTTTATTTCTATATATTTATCCAATATATATAGTTGAGTGTTTTACAAACATTACACCCTCCATAAACCAATATAAAATACCTTACATGGTTTGGACACACAATTTACTAACCATGTACCAATCATGAAAAACGGTTTTGGAACCCCACTATAATTTTAATATGGTTTTTCTATAACCATGATAAAATTGTGTATCCTATACCTAGGCCAGTCAATGAAAACATAATTTACTCTAAATCGACCATGATTTCCTTTAATCCACACTCATACTATTTAACTAAAAAGTGTTATTTAAAAAAAATAATTAAAATACACTATGACTCATAGGTCCTCACAATTTTCACTAAACATTGTTTACCAAATAGTTAACTAGGACAAAAACTAGACTGCAAACTCCGACTCACATTCATAGGTACCCAAATTAATTTATGTTATGGGCCTAAAAAACTCCAAAAAATAATTCCAAAAATAAGTTACAAATCGTAGAATTGGAATCTAAATACAAATTCAGTGAATTACCCTTGAAGAGGTAAAAAATAATTTCCACATAAGTTTATAAAACATAAAAATTTGGGACACTAAATTCTCTATTATCATGAGGTTCATTTTTAAATTGTACACATCTTAGTTACTATTGCAATATCAAATACCCCTTATGTAATAGATATGATTGAATCTGACTAATTGAATTAATAGAATCAAGAAAATATATATAAGGGTTGTATAGGATCGATTGCATCATCTTGGGAAGAATAAATTATCTCTATTAATAATATTGATGGATAAGTTCATCCATTCTTTTATTATCATGAACTAAAATATCACGATCAAAAAAAATATAAATTTTAATCCATATTGATGATCTGTTTAAAAAATTATAAGAAGATCAATATTTCTGGAAGAATAATATTTGATTTGGGTACAATCAACAATGAGTAAATAATTAATGTTTACCCATAATAGATATCTACACAATATATGGATAGTATGAATTATTTTTAATTATATTTAGACTCAAAAATTACTCTATATCATCATATATTTATTGAAGAGTGTATTTATAGACTAAATTGAATAAAATTAGTAGTTTTTATTAATGAAATTATTATATACGATAAGAGAAAGGATGAACATGAAGAGAAATTGCTTGTTGTGTTAAATACCCTAGGATATGAGAAATTGATTTCCATGTTAAATGTTTTTAAATAATAGCTACAAATATTATCCTTATTTGGCCATGGAATAAAAACTTATGGTATATATATCGATCCATAAAATTCATACGTGATCCAAGAATGACAGAGACAAACCACTATAATAGAAATATGAAGTTTTCATGGACATGATGGATATTTAAGATGATTTATTAGAAATTTATCACAATTATCCAATCCTATAACCAATTTGAAATGAATGTAATTGATGTTTTTATGGATGGAATACAATTTTAAATATTTAACAAGAGTATGAAGATATAATTCAATAGACTTGTGTTCACATTTATCTATATTAGTGATAGGTGTTTAATATATAGTGATTATTTATTTAATGTTTTGGGATTCATACATACGAAAAATGATGTTGTAATATCTTATAATTCATATAAATATAATAATCATGAGAAAAAATTTCAAATACATTGTTTTAGATGGAATCCAAATTCTATTCATTGATAATATAGTAGAATTATCTCAATGGTGAATGGTTTGAAATCTATACTAGACACAATAACATAAAAAGAACATAAAAACATAACGAGTTGAATATACAAAAACTAGATGGGTGGAACTAATCAAATACTATGATTTTATAAAATAGTACCACTATAGCAAGGGAAAAATGTTTCTATTTCTCAGATATGAAATGATCATGCTACCTTATCTATGATGATGTGTGGAAAAGACCTAATAGTCATGTAATTATGATGGATTGACCTCGAAATAATAAATTAATGGAAAAATCATATATTTCCAAATTAATTTTCAACTGTAAATAATTATAAAGGTCAAGAGACACAGATATATGATTTTGAGATATAGAAAAAGGTGGGTGAAATTATGAATTTTATAATTGACAATGATAGAATTATAAGCTAATGGAAATGAATTTGTGTTACATATGTACAACAATGAATCAATTTCATAATGGATGATGCATATAACTCATACTTATCTATAAATACATGGAATTAAAAAATGTACATAGATATTAAGGATTTATCTGGATGGATTAAATTGAATGAATGATTGAAAAATATATATATAGATTATTTTTATAACAAAACATTATGGTTAAACTACAAAAGTGTGTAGGGATGGTGAAACAAATTCCAAAACTAAGTTTTAAATCAATGATTATAAACATATAATTATTCATAGGTTTCCCCATAACTTATAGGGGTCAAAATATTATTTGGGTTGTTGTGAATCACCTTATATTGGCCACACTCTTTATTTCTATAAAAAAATATATTTCAATTGATAACCATTATAGGATATACAGAAAGGGAGTAGTTAATATATATCGTTTACCCATTTCTATTATATTATATTTGGATCCATGTTTCGTATGGAATATTTAGGGGAGTCTTAAATAGGACTTGGATATTGATCTATAATTCAGTATCTCAAATCATCCTTAAATTCAAATTCAATTAGAAAAAAATATTTAGAAACTGGAGGATATGTAGAGATCATGTATAATGAAATTTAAATATGGTTGGGAAAACTAAATTAACATGTTGAATTATTATATAACAAATTTTTTTACTCTAGTATATAAAAAGAGCCATATGAGCATTTATATGGGAATAGTTATAATACTTTAGCATGTTCAGATTAAGTGGGAGAACATAAATTTGATGGACTGTAATATTCATCGATGATGAAATAAAATATCTAAACTATTCAATGGAACGTTAAATTTTTAAAATTTCAATAAATTCTTTATGCTGATAACACTTTAAATTTCTTTTAGTTTTATTGTTGTAAAATTTTTTTCCTTTTAATATCAATATTGATTAAATTTATGATATTTGAATAGGATTCCAATATCATAACTATATTTAATGTTCCTTTTTTAAATATATAATTTTGTTGAGATGGTATCATATAATGTGGAACAACCTCAAAATATTTCCCAAAATATTATGTATTCCTTGTATCACTTATAAGGTAGTATATAATCTATCCATCACAAGTACAGAACTCATAGGTCCCAAAGATGGAAAATGATATCTTATAATAGGAATGACAATCGAAAATATAGGTTCTAATATATTAAGTACGATGAAACAATATTATTCATCTTGCTAATGTTTGGTGGGGGAATCATATGTTTTAGGAAGACATATAGCAAGATGGGAACATAATGAGGCGAAAATAACATTACATGTTTCCATCATATTATTAAAATCTCAAGGATGAAATTATTTAAGAAGATAAAATCTAACAACTTATGATATTATAATAAATTTTTCGTTATTTATTATTTTTTATAATATCTTTTCTGCCGTGAAACATTCAGTTGTAACAAACAATGATACATAAGGATGAAAATAAAAGTGATTCGTATATTTAAACAATTGATTTGAAATGAATATATGGATATAAAAACATAATTAAATATATATTAAAGAAAAATATAGTAAATTTTTAATATGAAGGAATTATTAATATTAATTTAGTTTAGATAAAAAACTAAAAAGATGATTTTATGATTAAATATATTTTTATAAATAGTTCCTCTTTAGGTGCTATGATTATTTATTTTATGAAACTAAATATATTATTAATAAATTATTTTAGAGTGTATTTCTATATGAATAATAATTTATAATTATTTTAATTAGTATTTGATAATAAATAAGAATAAAAATGATAAATATTAAAAAGGTAATTTTAGAATGAAAACATTTGCGTTATATTGTGTGTTTCACAATAAAAGAAAATTTGCTGAATTTTAGATTATTTAATTGGAGAATTTAACTTCATTTATGATCTAATTAAGGAAATAGAAATAATTATGAATATTTTATTTTTTTAAAACATTAGTTTATCATGTAAATATTATAATTTATCAATTTTTAAATTTCTATAACTTTTATAAAATCATTAAAATATATGAATGATGTAAAATTTTATGAATACATTATTCTAATCAACTATGTATTTAATAATAATAATTTTTATATTTAAAACTATATTATTTAAATTTAGAAACCTATAATTGAAATTTTAAAGCCCAAGTTATATTTTTGTAAGACATATTTATATGTTATAAATTTATTATTTTGTAATTATTTTTTATCATTATAGGAATTTAATAATCTTTATTAGTTTTAATATTTGGATTCAAAATATCATAATTTTCTAATTTGGGATGTTTTAATTGTAGTCAAAAAAATATGTTACCAAATTTAAAAATTTAGAAATCATGCTAAAATAAATCATATTAAAGAGATTAATCAAGGGGATATTCTAAAAATATTTCATGAAATATCTATAATATTTTGTATATGAGGTATATCTTGGTAATTTTTTCCCTCACCCGATTTGTTTTAACTTTTCAAGCCACTTCCTTGGAACAGTGCACTAATTATAACAAAAAATGTCACTCATTCAACTTATAAAAGGTTCCCATAACCACAAAACTTATCCAAACACCATAATAAATTTAGTACGATAAAAGGATACAAACCTTTCTCAAAAATACGAATATACATGTCATATGGGTATTTGTCTCATCAAAGGGCCACCCTTTAACATCAGAGCCTAATTTTTAGAGGGGTTTTTCAATAGAGTAAGGTAAAAATTCCTAATAATTTCTTTTTCATTTATATTCCATTATTTAATCTACTACCTCCTCCAAGATGTTTTTACCGATGATAAAATAATTTCATCATTAAAATAATTTTACTTAATTATTATTAGGTTAATGGAATATTCATTTTCTACCTTCCTCCCATCATTTTTAAAAATGAAAAAAGTAATTCGTACGTACTTGTTTGTTACCACCTCCATGAAGTACATATTTTTTTTCCTCACAACCTCTCATGGTTAGATATAAGAATTTATTTAATTAATAAATAAGAAATTTTATAAATTAATTTTACTCAATAGTTATAAATAAATAATTTTATTAATATTATAATTTATTATAGAACAAAAACATTTCTCATGTACACACGTAGACTGCCAACTCAATTGATGATGTGTTTCATTTTCTTGACCACCATACATGGAAGATTATAAAATATATTTGATGAATATATATGGAAATTTAAATTATTCTATTTTATAAATATTATTCATTTTGTTTACAAATTTGTTTTTCCAATCATTATATATTAATCTATTTATATTGGGAATTTACCTAAACCAATATGTTCATGGATCTAGATCTCGTAAACCATGAAATCAGTTTCCATATAATGAACATTGGGATTCTTAATTAATTGAAAAATGATTTAAATAATTTTTATAATCAGCGAATGATTAATGTTTATCAATCAATGGTGTTTGATGTTTCCATCACAATATATGTGTGAACATTTGAAATTTCTAACACCAAATGATAAAAATAACCATTGAACTATATGTGAATCTACAATGAAATATTATAATTAAAGAGAATGAAATTGAATATATAAAAATAAGGTTCTATAATAATTTATTAAGATTTTTAGATATATTAAAAATATGTAAAATTGATCTCATGGAAGTTAATATTAAAAGGTTGGTTGTTAATTTATAAAATAGCTTACATTGAGAAATAGTTTATACTAACTAGAGATTTATTTTAGTGTGGTGTATATACAACCCTACATAATCCATTTGAATTATCATTGATGAAATTATAGTGAAATATATAACATGATCTCTCTTTCATGGGTTCTTGATATAAATGCTTCTAAAAATATAAGGGCTTCATTCAAAACTCATTTCTAAATTGATATTGTTTTGAATTAATTCCCATAATAGGAATTTTTTTGAGAATTATTAGTAAAAATATCAATATTTTATTATCATATGTTTATTCAAGGGGTATTTCCATTTAGTATTTCAATTTCATTAGTCTTTTGAATTATTTAACTGATGTGACTCTTTCAAGTGAAACTGGCCCAACCACTTTTTTTTCCAGAATCATTATCTTTGATGTCCATTCTTATTTTTTAAATACACTTATCCATGATTCAATATTAAATTAAAGTCATTTTTTATAATTTATATTTCATTTTAATAACATTGAAATTAATGTTTTGATTTTTTCTATATGATTCATTTTCATAAATGAATCCCTTTTTAACATTCTCTGTGTGAAAATATTCTTTCTCCGTTATGAAATAAATTATTCATGGTGATTCCAATGTATGTTTTAAAATTTATTTTCGAATGATATTAATTATTAATTATATTGAGGAGAAAATTATTGTTTCTTATTTTTCTCTAGTTATTTATCCACCAATTATAAAAAAAATTTTATTAATATAATCTTATATCCTTTTATATTTCTAACATTTGACATGGGATAGGTTCTCAAGATTTCATCCTACTTCTTTCCCTGGATCGCCAATGAAATGGTATATGAATGTTTTTATAAGACATATCTCTTTTGGGTGGATTAATTATGTGAATTTCAAATATAAAGGTTCCCATGATATCATGGAACAAATATGAATGGTTGTCATTATGTTATGGGTGGGACATATAGTATAAATCCCACCCATTCATTGGGTATATTATGATATCTGATTTTATTAGTATTAGTGGAAGGAATGGGATTTCTAATTTACTATGTGATGGTATGTTTGGGTGTAATTTTAGAACATCTATGTGATTGGTGGTAGAAGCATGATTCCTGATCACCTGTGATATGATCCATATTTATATTTTTATGCCACTTTCTTCTGTTGGAATCGCTATAACATTATGATTTCTTCATTCTAATGCGATTCTAAAATCCCTGATTTAAAACATATTATATATATTTATTATGGAATGATTTCTTAATACTATACTTCTCTTATCTACTCATTCCCACAAAACATTATTATACTCACTTATGATTTTCATTGTTTCCCCTTATTGAGCATCTGAGCATACCCATTAATATGTTCACATACACACGATTATGAGGATGTGTATATCATATGAGGTGTCACAAATCGTGTATTGAGTAATATATATAAGAACTAATATTCAAAATCAATGTAATTTAATCTATTTAGGTGAAAAATCATCAACTACATCAATCCTTCAATACTCAGGGATGGGAATCTATGTGTCAAATTAACTGATTATTTATATGAAGTATGTATATTTAGCTTGGGAATCCAAATAAATCCCATTGTATTGCATCAACATGGATGCCTTATCTAAAATATTTCATGAATCATAACTAATGTTGTTCTCATATAGGATACTAAACTACGAAACTTTGGAACTCCTTGTGAGGTGATTCGGAATCATATACAAACAATCCATGTATGCATCAAAATAAAAAACATACAAAATGAAACTATTCGGAGTGATAATCTAGTATAAATTCTAACAGATTAGAATTACCATGGAATAAAAACCACTACTTATAAGGTTCCCTATGAAACATCATCAGGACCAATGAAACCCCATGGTTCATTTGAGTATGAATTGAACTAAATGAAATATACAACTCCTCTAACTAGGACTCGGTCTCAATATTTAAAATAGAGAACTCATACCTTTATAAGACCCTCGAATTGAATATCTAGGAAAGTAATCATGCTTGTGTTTTCATTATTTATTTCTTCCATAAGACAAATTTTTGGTAATTCATATTGGACATCACCATCAAGAATCTTATGGTGATGTAAAAATAGTGTCCCAACAATAAAAAGGAAAAATTCCAAGGACTAATAATCTATGATTACATAAGATTCAAGTAAAAATAATTAATTAATTTACATTGGAAAATATTGAAATTGGATAAAAATTTGAAACAAATAGATATAAAATTATGGTGCATGATCAGTACCCAGGTCTCTACCAAGAAAACAACACCACATCAATTAATATGATTAGTGAACTTGAGGTTCCTTACATTGTATCATAGGGGGTCTACATAACGTTTTCATTTATGGTCTACATTATTTACATGCCATAAAAAATCTAGAATAAATAGTTTTCACTTAAATTCATGCAATCCTAACATGTCCTTGTCTCTAAAATCCTTCATATTTCTCAACGATCAACATTGGTAGAACTCTTTCAATACACCCCCTCCACGGGTACCCATCATGTGTATTCATTGATGAGAGGTATGATGACCCCTAAGGACCTCCACCTATAGGACATTGGTTAGTCACTAGCACTATTGGAATATAATCCATGATAGGGCATACACTAATCCACATAATGAATAAATAAATTTGTAATCAGAATACATGAATGAAATTTCAAACATAAATGAAAAAATAGAATGATACAGAAATAAACACATAAGATTCAACTCTGAATTAAAAAACCCCTAAAAACCCACTCCTAGATATTAACTACATCGTTGATCACCAAAAATATCTTGTATATATAAAAACTTGTTTTTGTATATATAGGGTGATCATATGTGTAACCTTAGTAGATTCCTCCCTGAAACCTCACATAGAAATGAGAAAAAAGAATATTAATTCTTGTGAATAAACAAATAAAACTATTTCATTACCTAAAAATGTAAAAATACATCCCATTGTCACCAAGCTCACTCACTAAGTAATGGATACAAGAATCCATATCCATAACAAAAAAATGTAATTAATATACCATGATTCTCCTCTCAAACTAATATTTTCACTCTCATTACTTAACTACAAGAATCCAATTATATCATACCTTCCAAAATTAAATTGGAACCCCATGAATATGTATCTCATATCATCCTTCATTAAATTTAACTCATCATAACTTTATCATCATCATCTCATCCGTAACAATGAATTAATTTTGAAATCCAATGTTTCCCTTGTAACAAGAATTATACCTCAATTTATCACAATATATGAATGCAAAAACCATGAAACCATAGTCACAAAATCATATTATATCATTATTCTATTTCCCTGAGAAACAATATACCGTATATAAAAATATAGTGAATTTATGATCAATCATAGCCTATATAGAAACATACCCTATATGATAAGTTGTTAATTCTTAGATATTCCTACACATAAAAATTCATTGAAGGGATAGTGGAAAAGTGGGATAATTCAACCATATATTCCCTTAGAAACTCAGATTTGTTGGAAAAATCCAATACTGAAAACATTGGGGTGTTGGTTATCCACTTGATTATGGTGGTGGGCTATATGACATTATAATATATTATAACAATATTTAACATAGCCACACAAAATTAAATCTCCTGATAATTGGATTCATATATAGTTATTATTTCTCATGACACATGGAAACCACAATTAAGGCCTAGAAAACTATGTTTTATACATTCACAAAGAAGAAAGATTCATTATCATTACCCATTTCCACTAATTAATTTAAAATTCTTATTGATACATTATCCCATTATAAATTACTCATTAGTTGAACCCATTGTTATTTTTATTTAATTAATATATTTCATTCCAATCTATCATTTTTTATATATTAATATAAACATTTCTATATTCACATTTCTACACTCAGAGAGAATACATTCCAACAATCACATTGTTCCATTGGATTTATTAACAGTACCAACATAAATTCCCCTCCCATGATTTCATCATTTATTTATTTACCCATGCATAATTTTTGTATTCTAAGGCACTTAATATAATACCATAATGAGGATATAGTCATAGTGAACAATCAACCATAGCAGATAGTGGTAAACCATAGGGATTACAATCGGGCAACTAAATATCAAAATAATTTTTAAAAAAGATATTGAAATCAATTATTAAACTTGTTACCAATAATCCCAAAAACACTCAAAATAACCCAAAAATTGGTAATCTCTAACTAATTATCTTTAGAAATAAACCATTTTTATTACCACCTTGAGTTAAATGAATGATTATGAATTTTTTTCAACAAAATACAACCTATATTAATCAATGAAAAATAGATAGGACTAAAAAACAAAGCATTATAAATAAAAAATATATAATTATTAGTTTCCAATAAAGAATATAAATCCATTTAGATATTTACAATAATTACATCATTACAATATTTACATAATTTATACCATTTCATGATCATAAACCATTATAAACATTAAAAAAATGTAGATAACAAACAATCTATAAATTTATAAGATGCATCGTTAGTAATGAATCATTACATTTGATCACAGAATCGCTCCCAATTAATTCATTAATCCCATTTTTATATTCATTTAGGTTGATTCAACAATTTAACCCAAGAATATAAAACATGTTAACTTCACATAGATATATAAAGTAGAAATAATTATTGAATATCCAACCTAATAGAATTATATCAACACTCTCTAAGTTAAGAAAAATTAAAAAGAACCAATATTTGATCACATTTCAAGATTTAATCTAATTATCCATAAAATTTCATCCTAAGAAGAATTTTATTTTAGCCATCAAGATAAATACCCAATAGAATCGAAAGGATTGACTAGCCATAACCTGGAATGAGAGTCCAAGAGAGAGCAGAACCGACTGGAGAATAAGAAACTCAACTAGAATACACAATAGATGATCCCTAGATTCTGGGTATAAAACATATTAAATAGTGATTAAAGCCTCTAAAAGAGGCCTTTGTATCACCAAATTTAAATGGATAAGGTATAAAATATGAGGAATTTGCTGTGATTTTGGAATATATTTTGGAAAGTTAAAATATAATACCTTGGGTAAATTTGTAATACATGCCATAACACAAGGGGATTTCAATAAAACTTTCGATTAGAGGGATGAAAAAACTGTAATTCCCCCTATAGAATCTAGAAATAACATCTATGTGTATCTACACCATTTTAATACATGATTAAACCAAATCTAAAAAACCGGAGGTAACACCGCAACACATCCCAATGCTATGTAGTAGTGACCCTTCAAAAGGAAGAGAAAAAAACATGACCCCCTCAGACTCTATAATTCATGGATATAAAAAATAGAAATGAAAAAAAACCACACACCTTGATCCACCACAACATAAGTTCCATAAAACATAACAAGACAATATCTATTTATAATACCACACTATGCCACAACCAAAAAACTCACACCACAAGTTTCACATAGATATAAATAAACATCTAAAAATCAATTATTCCCTTCCATAATCCTCCCAAACACCTTCAACCACCCATTTCACAATGTAATGTTTTAGGAAAATATAATTCCCTATGTTTTTATCTACATATTATTTTGAGAATAAATACTTTTTAGGGTAATATTATTCTAAAAAATTTTTTTAAGGAGGATCATTTTTTATAACTAAATCCATAAAATATCTGCGAACATGATTTTTTTGTTTATTTTGATGAAATATTTATAATGATTTTTCTTTTTCATCACATTTTTATTTCATATGCTTATATATTTTAAAATTTTCATAGACATTAATACCCTCATAAAAATATACTATATTAGACATATAATGTTTTACTTTTTCTTAATGTTTACCCCAGCTCGTGTATTTTTCTTCATCAACAAACTATTTAATTTAATTGATCATTTTGTAGAATTATCCATCTTTTTTCATTGGTTTTGAATTTTATAGATCAACATATTCTTTATAATTTTATAATACAATCCCAAGTATGATTTTTTAACCATTTATTTTAATATTTCTCTTGATTAAAATTACAATTATATTTCATAGGGTTAATTCAAAATTCAATATATTCTTATTTTCTACCATAAAATAATTTTCGTTTTTAACATTTTGGAAGTAGTTTAATAGTTTATTATATTCATACTAACATAAATTATGTCAATAATAACAAAAAAAATGTGATTCTTCTCCTAGATTAAGGATACCTATTCTCAGAGACCCGCCAAGATAATATCAAAAATATATAAAGCAAATTATATTATTTTTTTATATTGTCACATTAGATTTATTATAAACTCATTTTTATTGAAATAAATATTTGAATAAAATCCATGTAAATAAAGGAGAATACATAGTTTATAAAAGATTTACAATAAAAAATAATTCCAATAAATATCTAAAATATATTTTTTATGATGTATTGAGTGTTATAAATTTGAATATATATTCTAAGGAAACATGTTTCATTAGTGTAGGTCCATATTTCAATCCCTCAAAAAAGTCAAAGAAATAAATTCAATTGAACAAATTATAAATTTCATATATTTTATATATAAAAAATATTATTAATAAGTGGAAGATTGTAATTTGAGAGATAATTCTCAAACAATATAAAATATATTGATGAAATTTTCCTTAGGTCCCCTCGAAATATTATTCAAAATAAAAAACTATTTTGTAATAATAGAAAACAAATTGGATCATCTATCAAGGATGTTATATATCAATTTGAATGGCCTATTATAAATATATTTTTATGGTTTTGAATATTTCAATTGTGTTGTAAACATGTTTTTGAAGTGATTAATTTCTGAAATAAAAAAAAATATAGTAGATAAAAAATGATGGGATGAGGGGATATAATGTATAAAAGATATATTTATTATGAACTAAACATATCCTAGAGAAGCTTACTGAAAAGTTTGTTTATCCTTAATCTTATATTTATTGTTATTTACCACGAAATTATAAATCATTTCCACTATCCAATATCAATGGATGAAATAAATTTTACAACATCATAGACCCCCTCCAACAGGAACCTAAAAGTTGATTTGAGTAGCATTGAATGTGATTTTAGGCTTCATCAACACAATAATCTTTGGGGATTTTCATTGAATGATATAATGGTATACCACTTGGACACCATCAATCCTAGATTATAGATGTTGATATCATTGATTAGATAGTATTACCTCAAATATATATCTTTGAACCGACTCAAACTAACAATTAGTTAACAATCATCTTTATGTAAATATATTACATGAATCAATTAGAATAAAATGAACTCCAAAATACAATGATATATCTATGGGTTTCCTCCTCATGTTACATGTATAAAAGTAGTAAAATATTCAAAAACTAGTGGGGGATAGCCACAATGTATATACAATTTTGTTTTACATACCCATAGAAGAAATTAAACAATTTCAAAATAATTACCTGAATCCATAAACTATATTTTTTTATTCATATGTATTGGACAATTTGGTTCCATAAACTCTAATTGCACTACTAAATTTGTATTAAACCAACTCTCTAACAAAATGAAATCGAATTTCCATTTAGAATTTATTAAAGAACATATTCTTTTATAGTTGAAAACATCAAGAAATCATATAATTTCAATTTGGGAAAACACTCGACGAAGACAATAAGAATAAAAATATAACTAGTCCTTTTATGATCTATAATATCATGCATACACATGAGCGATAAATGGCCTTCCATATCTGACCTCCCCATTAGATATAATGTTGGAAATAAATAACATGAATACTCCCTTAGATTGAAATATTTATCCCACCATGATTTCATAGAGAAATGAATGATTTTTTAAAACCATATCTTTGACAATAATAACCCCAAATTTTGACAACCACCCCAGTTATATAAACATCTGTTATAGGTTATATCAGTCCATCATAATCCAATTTTGAGAAAGCCTTTTGTATTAGGTTGAGTACCCTAAAATGTATCCCCATGTTCCTTGTATCAATCTCTCGATGTAAATAATCTTCAATATTTCCCAAATTTAATATCAATAAATATTTTTAGAATAAATTGATAAATAATTTAATAATATAAAAATATTTAATAATATTAAGTAAATTTATATTTCAAATTTGGATGAAAATAAATTCATTAAAAACAATTATATTGAAAAAAATTATCAATATTATTTTGAAAAATATTTCCAACAATTCTAAAATATAATTAAATATTAACATTTAATTCTACGGCATCCAAAACATAATTTCATTTTCATAATGTAAAGTTCATTAACGAATTTGAAATTTAAATCCCAATTTGCTTTTAGAAATGAAATAAAAAATATATTTGAATTTTTGTTAAAAAAATTCCACACCAATTGTTATCATTATAATAATAAATGTTTAATATCACTTATTACCCAATAAAATGAAGGATATGATTTTCCCAAAAATTTTACAGAAAAGAAGAATGAATTTTAAATAAAATTAAAATAAAATAATCAAAAACCCTAAGAGATCAATAACATTTGGATGAAATCATGCATTCATTTATTTGTTTTAATATAGTATTTCCATGTACCAAAACAAAATTTGGATGATGAATAAGTTATGTCTTGTAAACATTATTCCCAATTTAACATATTAAATTTATTATTAAATTTTTTTAAGGAGTGCGACAAATGAATTATTATGTGTTGTTATTTAGATTTTTTTATCTTTTACATTGTATGTTTTATGTATTTTAAAAATAGAGAAATATATTACCGCGATTCATTGAATAAATTCTATCATGGATGAACCACGTCTATGTTAATAATCCTCATGTTTACATTAATCACATATAATAAATTTTTTGAGGTAGAAAAATTATATTTTTGATTATTAGAATGTTATAAAATGTGTTTTTATATCATAATAAGCTATAAATTGAAGAGTTGGGTTGAGAAAATACTTCAAACATAATATTACATATAACATGGGATATTGTGTAATGGAAGTAATTTTATTTTATAAGAGAATAGAATTCCCTAACTAGTTTTTTTTTATATAATAAAACTATGTTGTGAGTTCATTATATAAAATATAGACATTATTTTTAAAATATGAATAGTTACATTAATGAATGTTATACTGCTACCCATGATGAATTGTTCATAGGACACCATCATGAAACATATTTGAGGTGTCATTATTGGGATCTGGATTAAAATTTGGGGTTTATAATATATTATTTTACATTTGAAATGGATTTTAAAAATGATTTAATTCATAACTTCATCTTACCCTTCTCATTGGACTCAGGATAAAATATTCGTGACACAATTTCTATATGGGGAGAGTATGTCAACCCATGTACTTAAAAAAGATATCAATTTTATTGTTTACTAATATTCATTAAAATAAATTTATATATATAATTTAATAATATTTATATATTTAAATAATATCTCAATATATATTATAAATTTATATAGTGTTTACAGCATCTATACTTAGTTACACACACCATTCCCCCGATCTGGTTAGTGATATGGCCTCTTAAATACCTATCTATATTCCAGAGACTTCTGACTACATTTGAGGGTCTAAAATGTAATTTTGGGAGACTGTACCATTTTATCAATTAATAAAAAGTACGGGAAAATATAAACTATATCTAAATGACAATGAAAATAACCAGAATGTTACTACAATCAATAAATGCAAGCATCACCTAATATTTCCATAATAAGAAAACAATATCAAAAACCAAATTTATAGAAATTTCATGCCATATATGTATCATTTATCCAATGAAAACATAAAATAAAGACATACAATGAACTCACAAGAGGGTCCAAATATCTTGTTCGGTACCCTCATCCAGGATTCATCCCATATCCCAATTTTTTCGTCTAGTGTAGGTCTCTTGCCCATATCATGTCATACAAATAGGATGTCTATTAGGGTACCAATCATGTAGTATGGGTGGTGTGCAAGTACAAATAAATAGGTAACCACCAACTGCATATAAAAAATATATAGTCTGTTACATTTTATATACTTTTATAAATAATAAAATACAATTGATAAAGTAAAAAATCCACAATTAAATAATTCATTATTTAACACCATGAAATCACGATTTCATAATGACACACAAACCAACAATACTTGCTTCGCACCATGATAGTGTCTAAATCTTCCAGAATGGGATACCACCATTCATTAAAACTAATGGGTTTCCATTTATCATTTTATTCCAATTTCATAGGCAAACAATGGGGTCCTAGAATAGTTATCTTGCACTAAGTGTGTAGTTTGAGTAGTAGTCCATGTCCAACAAATCAGTTATCAAATAAATTAAATATATATATTAGGGACATATACTGTCAGTCTAGAACCCATGGGTATTTGGATCACCAAACCCAATCCCATAACAAAATCACAAATATCAACTACATAGTTTTATTTTCTCCAACAATTTATCAATCACTACCAAAAATCATTAATCAACCCATTTCATAATTTCATCATTTCAATAATATCTGCAAACCCCATGGGTCACTATCAAATTCATAATCCATTAATCAATAAAAATAATAATCATATTATTCACCAACTTTATAATCACATTATTTCACTGATTCCGCAATACCATGAATTTACTAAATAAATTATTTATTCAATTCAAATTGAAATTTAAAAACATGGAAATTTAAATTCTACAATTTCATAAACATAATTATAATCAGGACTATGTGAATTTAATATTATACCACGTACCTCAAGTTCAATAAAAGATGATCACCTAGCCAAAATCACCAAATTTAAGTGGAAAGATCCTGACCAATATGGTGCAGAAGATCTCTGACTAATACCTAAGATCAAAATACAAATGAATTGAATGTGTTAAAACCTATATTAAAACATTCATGAGGCAAAAAAAATTTATTCCAATTTATTTGGAAAGAGATGCAGATGAGGGAGGAAAGAGAAAGACGAATAATTAACTTATGGTAGAGGATATAATCATTTAATTAGATCCAAAATTTACAATGAAAGGGATTGAGAATAATTTGAATCCACAAGGAATCCTCTAAAAATCATGTAAATTGGTTTGGGATAAGTGAGGATGAAATGTAATCAAAACTTTAGTGTTCATGTTTTTTTTAAAAAAAAATCTGATGTGCATTATTTCTTGGGTAGGGGTGCACAATTTACTAGAACTTTCACCGTAATCATGATCCACTCCTGGGGGGGGTTGTATATTTTCTACTCTGTATAACATAGTTTTCTAAACCTTACACCAATCTTGATAACCACCATTTTTCACGGTGAATTGATTTGGAGTTTCCTCATATGGTTTGTCAAAACTGTGCACCCACCATGTTCCACCTCTATTCTCTCCAAAACATGGTTCATGATTTTGAGAGGAATGTCAATTGGATTTACTTAACCACATGGAAACTATTAATATCCCATTGGGATTACAAAATACAATTATTTTAACTACAAAAACCCTAAATAAAAATCCCATGAAGACATAAGCAAAACAAACCAAAGAGTTTATAAAAACATGTATGTGGTATCACAAGAAATGATGGGATCTTAAAATCTCCCCACCTTATTTCAATGCTAATTGAGATATACTCTCAAGAGTAACTAATGTTCTAACTTAGAATGGTTGGGAAACTTTGAATGTATATCTACATTCATCTCTCACATTTCATACTAAACATTTCGATGTTGACACAATACTCAAACTATCAGATTAGTCATTCCCCACAAGCAATTCACAATGTGATCAATAACACAAGCCAGATGATACACAGAGGATTCATTGAACATAAACTCAACAACTTCAATGTGGATCACTTGAGAAGGGTCAGTTTGTAACTGAAGAAGTTGTCATACCTGGAAAACATTGTTCATATCAGAATATGTAATGACCCAAATTTTTTAAAGAAAAATTCATCTTGATCTAATTAAATGTCTTATTTTGTAAAATGGTTATATGACATATGATTTTCATCAGTTTTATGTTTTTGGATTTTAAAATACCACTATGAATTATAGCCATTGATAATATAACTATTGAACAGTGATCACATTATCAGTATAACTATAGGTCTTTACCAAATCCAATTTAGTAAGGAAAAGGATGCAATGACCTCATCAAGTATAATTTCTCCATAATAATCCCTTTTATCCGAACTCAGAATGGAGGTTGTGTCATTGGGATTCTCTCTTGACTATGCCAACATCGAGCTTCAACATGTTAAGATCGAATAGAGCCCCCTACAAGAGAAGGGTTAGTTGATAGACATTACTACCTGAGCGATGTTATCTAAGCCACACCAAGAGTCTTTCCCCATTTCACACCTTAACCTTCGGTCTTATTCAGATTTTATGAGGGGTTACAAATCAAGACCCAAGTACTATGATTATGTACATTATTCTTTATAAAGAATATACATACATTTTAATTATAATACATTGTAAATGACTTATAAAGAAAAAATAGCATTTTTAGTTTATAAAAAAAATATATTTGGATGAAATAATGGATTTTTTTATTGAATAATATTTAAATTAAATTTTATTTATAATTTTTTTGTATAATATAAATTTCCATATATACGATTAGTATTTTTATTAATGTTTGAAATATATTTTTGTCAAAACCTATAAATTTTCGTGAAATGGAATTTAATGTTTTAAAATTAAAAATTAATATATTTATCAAATTATTTAGATAAAATGAATATTCTTTTTGGAATGAGAACATTGAAATTATCTGACGACAGATTTTAGAAACTTTCTTCGATAGTCAATCTTTTGGTTATAAAATAAATATTTTTTCAATATATAATGTGTATTGTGACATCATAATGACCAAATAGTAATGTAATAAAATTAAATATAAAATATGTTAGGAAAATATATGTTTTACAATTAAAATAATGTTATTTTAGGTTTATTTGATTTATTTTACAAAGCCTTAGTAGACCCTCTAAGAATTATAGAACATTTTATCTTTTTAAAATGATTTCTTTGTGAGTGTGACTCATATCCACATAATAAAGCCTAATAATTTTAGATGTTCGGCTATTTTACATATAAAATAATGTTTCCACTCCCCTTTTGAAAAAACCATGGGAAAGTTTGGGGTTTGGATTAGTTTAATGTCTGGTGCCCAAACCCAAACTAATAAAACATTCCCTCTCTTTTCTTATATAATCCCACCCAAACTCCCACTTCCTCTTCACTCAAAGCCTTTTTGGTTCTTCCAACCTCTTCCCTCCTCTCTCTGGAATCCTCTAAAGGTTCTCCAAGCTCCCAGGAAGCCTCTTTCGAGCCCCTCTCAGTCCTTTGAGATAAAAAATTCATTTAAGAGATTTCTTCTTTTCTCATTTTGGTCAAAATTTAATTATGTTTTATGGCCTTTTATTTTCTAGTAAATATGTTGGGGTATGATTTTGTACCACCACCATTCTTCCCTTCTTATTTTTTAATTATTAGATACCCATTTGAATTTCATTAATTCCTCCCATGTACACCATTTACCATGCCGAGTTACCATAAGTGATTTATTTCATTCTTAATTTTTACAAAATATCATAATGTTGTTATCCCCTTTTATTTTTGATTACAAATGTTGGGGTATGATTTAACACCTCCCCTAAACTTTCCTCATTATGTTTGAATGAATAGATACCCTCTTCTCTCTCATTAATGCCTCCCAAGTTTACATGTTACCTTATCGAATTTCCGTAAGGGATTTCATTCATTATCATTTTGTCCAAATTCATTATATTGTTATTCCCTTTTATATTCATTTAAAAATTTTGTTGTATGATTTAAAAACTCACCCATACATCCCTATTTATGTTTGAAATGACGATATTCCCATTTCCCTCTCATTAATGCCTCCCATGTACATTTGTTACCATGCCTAAATTTCATAAAGAATTTCATACTCCACCTTTACAGTTGAGCAATTATATAGTATTATGAGTCTAAATTACAATACATATGATGATACATTTATGTCTATGACAACGTTTCTGTCTATTTCATATACATATTATGATTCACAACTTTCTCTATCATCAACATGTTTTATGAATTCTTATGTCACATCATTATACTTCCGAAATAGCACCGCTATTCTCCTAGCCCAAGTCATTGTGTGGTGAATAGAAAGATCGTTTCTCTATCAATGGTATTCAACATTATACCCAATTACATATTGATTATATAATTTAATGTATGAATTTCACAATCCTTTATCTTTCAATAAATGTTGATCTTTAATGATTCCATTTTTTATGATCCATGTGGCACACATATTAATGAAATGAAATGTTTCATAAGGGTGTGCCCTGATGGCATCCCAATGCAATGGGTTAAGATTAGTATCATGATACGTGAAGTGTGATGAGGTTTTACTCAAGATAATTCTGTAAAATTAGGGTTTTCTCATGATACATGTTCAATGAGTCTCATCTCATGCTAATACCATGTGGATTGTTGTTGCCACATTTCCGTCTAATAACAATCATGCTATATATTTATTTTATGTTCATGATTCTCTTATGCTTCATTGATATGACTATTGCCTAATATGTGTTTTACTATCGTTTTTATTTTGTTTTTTACTATCTTAATGGACTTTATAGCTCACCATTTTCTTATGAATGTTCTCAAGTAATCCCATGCAATGCTAAGTAAAAGGAAATGTACTGGTCATTTGAAGGAAGTTTTGAATTAAGATATTGTGTTTCTTGTTTTGAGTCATTATGTAATGATCATAATCCCAAAAGACAGTATAACTCTCAATAATCTATCATGATTCATGTGAAGATTTTATGTAATAAATCATTATTAAGTGTGTAATAAAAATTTGGGTTGTTATAGTTGGTATTAGAGGATAGGTTTAGTTATTTTTGGGATTAGGATTAGAAACTCCGAGTGAAAGCCTTAGGGATAAGAGTAAGAAAAATAATAACATCCTGTAACTTTTTGTGGGTATTGAGTAAGAGATTTTTCAAAAAAAAATTTCCATGTCAAGATACGAGTAGGTAGAGGAAATTCTGGCATGGATATACGTAGGAGTAAAATCTCTGGCAGGGAGTTCTGGGTTTGACCTAGGGTGTCCTAGTACACGGCAAGATCCTTGATGCACTCTTAGTTACGACACTCCTAGGGGATATTCATTGTTAAACTCAAATGCATATTATGGGCCATTATTAAGTGAATAAAAAAATCCGTTAATAATATTTTTTGGGAAGTATATCAAGGATAACATAGATTGAAGCCTATAGATTCATAAGTTTATGAAATAAAAGTTATTAATAATTCATCTGTTTTGTCCTTGTGTTAACCATTATGTGATACCCCTAACATTTTTTTTATTTCAACCAATGGCCGGTAATAGAAGGACTCTATCTAATAACTAATGGGAAGATCAATGTGATGAATGTTCTAATGAAATTCCCAATTCTATTTGAATAGGAATCATGAAATTTATCATGATACTCTCTCAGTTAATTCATTCTTTTAATATAAACTTGTGTCAAGAGGAACGTTCAACCCCCCCCCCCCCCAATACAATGAACAAGCTGAAATAGAAAGCTTCATGATACAAAGGCCTCCACCTTTTAATGGATCATTAGATCCCTCAATTTCTAAACAATGGATCAACTCCATTGAAATTATATTCTCTATCCTTCAATGTTCATAAAAAGAGAAGGTTCTTCTAGCTGCTTATCGTATAGTGGGTGAAGCTGATCAATGGTGAAAATTGATCCAAAATACGAATTCCGATGAGGAGATCGAGGCATTGGTTTCAATAGATTTCCAGAAGATATTTTTTTATAAATATTTTTCATGCACCCTCCGAATTAAGATGGAAATGGACTTCATTGACCTCATGAAATTAGACGATGAATCTGTTGGAGCGTACAAGGAAAAAATCAGAAGGATTGCATGATATTCCTCTGGACTGGTCATTACACCCAAATACTAGTTTGACCATTTTTTTGGGAGGATGAATCATAGCTTATGGAAATCCTTGGGAATCTGTGAAATTTATAGCAATAAGGAAATTGACTACTGTTACCTTAATTTAAAATAGTGATCGGAAAATCCTAGGGGTATCATGGGGAAATGAAGCATTAGATGGACATAAATTTTGGTGGTCCAATGGATAAATATAATGATGAAAACATAATCCAGCACCCCACTTGACAAAGGTGCAGAATGAAGCACACTAGAAAATGTCTAAAGTGTATGAGGAAATGTTTTAGGTGTGGAAAAGAAGGGATCCTGGTCGTTAACTGCAGACAAGAGAAACTTGTGACAGCATCGGATGAGAGGAAAGCTTTTTTCAACCCTCAACATGTTGTTCATTACATTAACAGCAAAGAATCAGGGCACCATGTAAACCAGTGCCTTAAGCCAAGGGTTTTGGAAGGAAAACAACAACCTACAAGGATGAACGGGAGAGATTTTTCCATTACTACCACTGATAAAATCCCCAACAATGAAGTGGTGACATATACGCTAGTTATTAATTAAATAATAGTGAACATATTTTTTTATTCTAGTTCTACAGATTATTTTTTTATCCCAAATGTTTAGTAGAAAAGTCCCAACACCACCACAAATCATGGAAGTTATGATTTCGATGAGAACCGAAAATTGGGAAATCATTTCCACCCAGGAATATACCTCATCCACTATGATAATATGTGGTATGAACTTCCTAGAGAACCTCATTATAAACCCTCTGGTATAACTCGATGCAATTCTTAGCATGGATTGAAATTAATTATATTGAGACAACAAAAATTGTCTCAAGAGGGAAATCAATCTCCAAAGGGTGAATCGATCCTCGATTCTATACAAGTACAAAGAGGAAGATGAATATTTATTAGAACCATCATCTCAAGCATGGATATTACTACCCTATAAGCATGTTTATCTTTCCCAAATGATTGATTCCATGGAAGAAAACATCCTTGAATACATTCCTATTGTGAGGGAATTAGCTGAAGTGTTTCATGAGGAATGTCCTGGTATTTCTCCAAGAAAAGATGTTGAATTATATTTTGACATTATACCTGGGGCATTTACAATATCCATGAATCAGTTTAGAATGGTTGTTGTGGAGATTTAGGAACTGAAGAAACAACTATAGAAGAATATGGATAAAGGATTAATGCACCCAAGTGCTTCATTATGGGGTGCTTCAGTATTCTTTGTCAAGAACAAGGATGGTTCACTACTCTTTTGTATGGATTATCACGAGCTTAACAAAATCACAATAATGAAAAAGTATATTATCCCATGAATTTATTACTTGTTCGACCTGTTGTGTGGAGAACAATACTTCTCCAAGGAGGATTTGTGGTCCGGATATTACCACATAAGGGTGAAGAGAAAAATATCCTCATGACTTCGTTTCGTACAAGATAAAGGAACAATGAATTCAAAGTAATGTCTTTAAGGATCACTAATTCTCTTTTAATCATCATAGACATGATTTATAGTGTCTTTAGATATTAACTCGAAAAAATTGAGGTAGTATTTATTGATGATATTAAAATATACTCGGAATCTTTGGAGATGCATGAGGATCATATAATAACATTACTAGATACATTCCAAAAGTATAATCTCTTCAAAAATTATAACATGTTTAAATTATAGATTAAGAATATCTAATTCATGGGTCATATCATCATAAAGAATGGTATATCAATGGATTCCAATAAGACAACTATAATTGATGGACAGATCAGGCAAACATCGATAACAGATATCCATAGCTTCCTGGTGTTATATCGATATTATAACCAATTTGTGGGAAATAGCCCACATTTTTACAACCCTCTTACCAAGCTAACTCAGAAGGGAGTAATGTTTTCTTAGAGTGATGAATGCGAAGAGTTCTTTAAGGAGTTGAAAATGAGGATTATCACTACGCTCGTTCTAATACTACCAATAAGTGGATAAGTTTTTGTTGTATTCGGTGATGCTTCGAAGAAGGGTTTGGGATGTGTGTTGATGCAAAATGAAAAAGTCATTTCATATGCTTTATGAAAATTGAATTTTAATGATAAAAACCATCCATCACATGACCAGGAGTTGTCTGTGGTGATCTTCTCTTTACAAATTTGGCAGAATTATCTATTTGGGTAGAAGTTTGAAATGTACACGGATCATAAAAGCCTCAAGTATATATTCACAGCAAAATAGATGAATACAAGACAATTATCATTGTTATAGATGATCAATGTATATGAATTACCAATCCATTACCACCCAGGGAAAGAGAATAAGGTGGAAGATGCTCTATGTAGAAAGGACCCAGTGATTCAATCATTATTGTGAATTGGAAAGGATCCAATATTCTATGATATGATAAATATAGAAATGGGAATTATAAAGAATTGAACATCATCAATACTTTGACGAATGATTTCTCAAACATCTCTTTTGAAAAAGATAAAGGATGATCAAAAGGAGGATAAGGGTATTCAGAAGAATGTAGAAATAATCAAAAAAAGGAAATCCATGGAGTTCAATGTCTATGATGATGAAATTGTGAGATTTGGGAAAATAATATTTTTTCGATCATGTCAATAGATAAATAAATAACTTTTGGATGATGCTCTTAATTTGAATTTCTCTATTCAACCAAGAAACAAAATGATGTTTTGAGATCTTAGAGAGCATTATTGGTGGTATTAACTGAAAATGGAGATCCTTGAGTATACATCCTGTTCCTAGTGTGTTAGAAAGTGATGGTTTAGAGGCATATGTCTTAGGGGATGATGTATCCATTACCAATATTAGCATTTAAATGGGAGAACATCACTATGGTCTTTGTCACCAGACATCTAGAAACATCGAAAGGAAACAATACTATCTAGGTTGTTGTGTATCTTCTATCTAATATTACACACTACATTGCCTTTTGGGAGGATTTTTCACAGGATCAACAATAAAAGATATACATTAGATATGTTGTTAGGTTGTTTGGATTACCACTATCTATTATATCTGATCGATATCCAATATTCACCTCTTAGTTTTGGAAGTGTCTTCAACATGCTCTTAATACTGATTTGAACTTTAGTACGATGTATCATCCTCAAATTGATGGCCAATATGAGTGGACTATTCAATCATTTGAAGAAATTTTGAGAGCATTATTAATTGACTTAAAACAAGGGTGGGATCAACATCTTCCTCTATTTTAGTTCTCTTACAATAACAGTTTCCAATCAAGAATCCAAATGGCTCTTTATGAGAATAAGTTGTAGAACACCGACATGTTGGGATGAAGTTGGGGAGATAAAAATCCTTGGTCTGGAAATGGTCGAATATATTATGGAGATGGTTAGGATCATCCAGCAGCACATTAAAGATACTTAGATTCGACAAAAGTGATATGCTGATAATCATTTAAAAGACCTAGAGTTTGATTTCAGAGACATGGTATTCTATTGCATATCACCGTGGAAGAGAGTTATGAGATTTGGGAAGAAGGGGAATCTTAGTACAATGTAATATTGACCATTTGATATCCTTGATCACATCTGAGTAGTGTCATATTGACTAGAACTCCAACGGAACCTATATCAAGTATATGATGTATTACATGTGTAACTCTTAAGGAAGTGCATATCATACCCATCCCATGTACTCTATCCAGAGTTGGTACCTATGGAGAATAAAAACTCCTATGAAGATAATTCGATGAAGATCATAGATCATAGGGAAAAATTTAAAAAAATAAGAAAATTCTTCTCATCGAGGTGTTCTGAAAAAAACTACATGTTTGATGAAACAATGTTGGAATCAATGAATGTGATGAAGTAGAGTTACCTGCATTTGTTTTAGTAAGGGAATTAAAATTTTAGGGGATACATTTCATTAGGGGGGAAGATTGTATCGATCCAAACATTTATTAATGAGGATTCCCCTATATCTAATTAAATGTATTGCTATTTATACATTATTATATAACATGTGAATATCTTTGGTTTTATATTTTTTGATTTTAAAATACTATTATGAATTTTGAAAGCTTATAACATAGCCATTGAATAGTGATCACATGTTCAGTATTAATATAGGGATTTATCAAATTCAATTTTGTCAAACAAAGGAAGTGATGACCTCATCCAGTATATTTACTCCATAAGATGCCCATTTGTCGGAGCTCGGTAAGGAGGTAGTGTCATTGGACATCACTCTTGACCTATCCCAAGATGAGATTTGACATGTAAAGATCGAACATCACCTCTTACGGGATAAGTGATGTTGATAGAGATTACCACCCAAGCGATGTTATTTGATCCACTCCAAGAGTCTATCATCATCACACACCTTACCATTTGGTCTTTTGCGGATGTTATAAGGGGTTATGTAACAACACCCTTGTACTATGATTATGTACATTATTTTTTTATAGAGAATATACATTCATTTTATTAGTGTTACATTTTAAATAGTTTTAAATAAAATATAGCATTTCTAGTAATTCAAAAAAGCAATTTTGATGAATAAATATATTTTTTAATTAAAAAATATTTTAATAATATATATGTAATAAATTAATTTTTATATAATATAAATTACCATATATACGATTTTGATTTCTGTAAAGGTTTGAAATCAATTGTGGTCAAAACCCATGAATTTTGGATAAATGTCAGTTTTAATATTAAAATTAAAAATTCACATATTTAGAAAATTGTTTTAGATAAAATAAATATTATTTTTAGAATCAGGACATCAATATTTTCCAAGAGTGATTTTTTTATATTTTTCTGAGATAGTCAAATTTTTGGGTAAAAATTAAATATCATTTAAATATATAATGTGTTTTTGACATACTAATGAACAAATAGTGATGTAATAAAATACAATAAACATTGGGTTTGGACAATATATGTTTTACCATTAAAATAATGTGATTTTAGATTTATTTTATTTATTTTAAAAAGCCATAATGGACCCTCCCAAACATATAAAACATTTTACCTTTTTTCAAATGATTTCTTTGAGAGTGTGACTCTCCTCCACATAATAAAGGCAAATATTTTTAAACATTCATCCATTTTTCATATAAAATATTCTTTTCCAATTCCCTTTATAAAAAAACATGCAAAAAAACATGTGCATGTTTGTGGTTTTGATTAGTTTAATGTGTGGTACCCAAAACATAAATAATAAAAAATTCCCTCTCCTTTCTTATATAAACCCATCCAATATCCCACGTCTTATTCAATAAATGACTATAGAGTATTTCCATCCTCTGTCTTCTTTACTTTAGAATCCTCCCATGGCACCAAAAGGTCCCAAGAAGCCTTTCTAAAGCACCTCCCCTGCCTTTGGTTTCACACTTCCAAATACGAAATTTCATCATTTCCCATTTTGGGCCAAATTTAATGATGTTTTTATGCCCTTTTATTTTCCATTAAAAATTTTGGGGTGTTATTTTCTACCTCCCCATACATCTAAATTTATGTGTGAATGATGAGAGACCCCATTCTCTCTAATTAATTCTTTCTAAGTGCACTTGTTACCATGTCAAATTTCTATAAGGTATTTCTTACACTCTTATTTTTTCCCAAATTTTATTAGGTTGTTATGACATTTTATTTTAAATTAAAAAAGTTCGGGTATTATTTCACACCTCTCCCATACATTCAAATATATTTTTGAATGATGAGACACATGTTTATCTATCATTTAAGTATCCCTACTACACCTGTTACCATGTCGAATTTCCAAAAGGTATTTCATCTGTTATCATGTTATTCCAAATTTCATTATATAGATATGTCTTTCTATTTTCAATTAAAAATGGTGGGGTATGATTTCTCACATCCCCCACACTACCCTATTTGTGTTTGAAATGATGGGAGACCCCTTTATCTTCCATTAATTCCACCCTGGTATACCCATTACCATTCCAAATTTTTGTATGGAATTTATGTCTTCACATTTACATTCAAGCAATTCTTTTGTATTATGATTATAAATTCCATTACATTTGTTGAAACATGTATCTATATGACTCTACTACTTCTTATTTTAAGTACATATGATGATACACCCATTTATCCCTTATCTACCATTTTTAGGAATTCATATGTCATGTTGTTATGCGGTCAAAAATGAACTGTGATTCTCCAAGACAAAGTCATTTTGTCATGAATACCATGACCATCATTCTATCATGGGAAATCACCATTATGAAAATTTACTCATTTGTTATAGGTATTCATGTATGAATTCCTCATTACATTATAGTAAAATAATTGAGGATCTTTAATGATTCCATGTTGTATAATACATGTGGCACACTTATGCCAAAAATGAAATGTTTAAGAAGGGTGTTCCATTATTGCACTCCAATGCATCGGGTAAAGATTTGTGTCATGATACATCAAGTGAAATAAGAGTTTACTTACTCTAATTCAACTGAAATGAGGGTTTACTCATTCTTCTTGTGCAATGATTCTTGGTGCATGCTAATACCATGTTAAGTATTGTTGCCACATTTCTATGTTATGATAATCATGCAATATCATTCCATAATGTTCATTTATCTCTTATGCATCATTAATATTACTATTTCCTAACATGTATTGTATTATTTATGGTATTCCTTGTTTACTCCCTTACTGGGCTTTATACCTCACCATTTTCTTATGATTTTCCTCATGTTATCCCATGTCATGCTATGTAAAAGGGAATGTAGTGGTCTTGTAAAGGTTGTATTCAATAAAGATGGTGTGTTTCATGTTTTAAGTCATTATGTAATGTTCTTAATCCCCAAAGACACTATTTCTTTTCATCTTATATGCTGTATAAAATGATAATTTTATGTAATAAATCATTTTTATGTGTGTAATAAAAACATGTTAATTCTACTCTACCTCTCTGAAATAGTAAATTATTATACCACCATCTTGAATGTCACAAAATTATAAACTTTTTTAACAAACCTAGGTGCCAACATGAACAACCTATGAATCCTATGGTTACCCAATTTGGGAAACACCTAATTTTTTACACAATCACCCATTGTGAACTCAAGGTGTCATCATCATCAATCATTATAGGAATTCATCCTATGTTGTTATGTATATTTACATTTCCTAATATGATGAAACTGATCTGATGTCTCTTGCATGGGACTTGATCCCAACAAATCTATCTCACTTGTCTCCATCTAGTACAGAGTTGGGCTACCTGGTCTTCTATAAAGAGCATAATATTATTCCATTTGGATAGTGTCAAGATAACTATTGTTATATGTGAAATAAATTAGTGCTTTGTTTTTCTCCTAAGACCCAATAATGTTTAAGCTGTATACTCATAACATGTCCTCTAGTACCTGATCTACACATTTTGATTGTGCATCATTCAATGGGTGTAATGATTTACATTGGAATACTTATATACCATGTCCCTTCTATAATCATTTCAAGATGAATAATGTGAAATTTGAATCATAATATAAAAATATTTCCTATGAAACTCTATACATATAGACTATCTACTAAATGTACTTTTACCCCAATATATCCATTATGATAGCATCCCAATTTTTAAGGTAATGTGATTTTTTTCAATCATTCCACCATCAGTCAAAAAAATAAGTATTTCAAGTATACTTTAGGATACATACAATGAAGTATATGGTAATTTCATATCTATTAAATTTCTGAATGGGAATCGAATTTAATAAATCCAGAGGCCATTGATTCTCAACATTCAAATATTAAAAGGTGTAGCACCATCTCATGAAACCTAGAATATAATTTTTTTGTCTGGATGCCAATACAGTTGATATTGATAATAGTATGGTTTGGTCCATATAAGTAGCACCGCCGATAGAATGAAACATATGAATCATATTCTCTGAAATTATCATAGGAACAACAACATGGTTATGGACATGGATGATCTCATCGTCATTTATAGTTAAATCGGATGTTGACTCCTTGGCTTCTAGAATTTCACTCATGGAAAAACACTAAAGATTCTCATATTACCTCTAAATAATGTGGTTCATTTGTGAACAATAATATAATACATATATGATGGTCATATTATCCATTATCTCTCGGACCTAAATATTAATATCATACAATAAGGTCACTATCTTGCAAATATAATAGGAATCCTAAACATCCTTGGTATTCCACTTGATGTTCAATGAATGATCATAAAATATTCTCTTCACTGATGTATAGTCCAACTCAATATCAAAATACAACATATAATCAACCCATATTTGATTCATAGGATTCAAATCCCATTGTGAAACTATATACATTAGTCTTTTTGTTCAATATATACAGTAAAATATTCAGCCAACAGATAATGTCCCCAAAACATGAAAGAATTGACCATTAAAAATAACTATAGATTATGTATATGGTAATTCTATTCATGGGGCCTCAAATACCAGGACCCGTATTCCACAACACTATCCCCCAGTAACAACAATTATCCATGTCTTAGCCCTTTTTAATAAAAAACAACTTATACTACTCACCTGACATAGGTAGGATCAAGGTTGGTGTGGTAGTGAAATGGTTATTATACTCTTGGAATTATCACATTCCTAAGACCATTAAAACATGATCCTTTTATTGTTAAAGCACTAAAGTGATGCTTCTAAATAGGAAATGTCATGATTGAACCTCTGATACTAACCCCTTAACCTTAGAATTCCACATATATCAAAAACAATTCTAGGATGGTCCCAAGAATCCACTACATGTACTTTCTAGATCCACTAACTCACCTTCCTATAGACTCAAACTATTCAAATATTCTAAAAATAAAAAATATTGAGATAATTATGTGTCAAAAAATGCACTAGAAAGTACAGAAGATACATGAAAAGTATGTCTAACATTTGATGGACTGGAATCGATATCCCAAAGTGTTCGATGAAGTGAATATTACTGTCCAACCCCTCTTCCCTATTCTGTATTATAAGCCCCATGAGCCACACCAATATACTGATACGAGTGATAATTCTTTGAGGCGCCATGTCTAATGACTCGACCACCATGGAAATAAGAACTAGGACATCTAGACTGATATAGGGTAGAATTCCCCCATAAATTGCACTAAATTTGTTTAGTAAATCTATCATTTCCCATCGATTGAGGGTTTATAAAATATCTCTATCTGGGACCCATCCTACCACAATCTCTAAACTCCACTGGTGGTCAGGGACACTATAAATGAATGAGTCCCCACCTACCACATTGGTAGTTTATATTCACTTTCTACTCTTAGTAAATCCATCTCCTCATCCACTCCTGTTTCTATTTCTCTGGTTAAAATATTCATATTGATGTTTCCTACTCTCATAAGTAGTAACTCTTAGTAGTCCAGTATAAACCACATACATTCCACTAGAAACCTTCTTAAGGTCCCCCTCAGAAATGAGATCCTAATTTAACACCTCATAAAACTCCATCATCATAAATGTGTCCACATGGTACATAATATCTTATTTAATTCCATCCTAAAAACATTTAGTGTTTTTATACTCATCTCCCTCCATCGATAGTGAAAACCATTAAAAATATATAATGTAGCTTGAATTTTTGAACATAAATATAATCTACTCAGTCAACCACATAAACTCAGATACCCCCGTCATCATGAACATCTCATGATAAAAGTTCTCCACAAATTTCTCCAAAATTGTCCTTTCACACCACATTCTATTTCTCATAACCCAATATAGATTTATTGCCAACCTAAATTCTAATTAATGTCGAAGGGTGTTGCAACTGGATCTCCCATGTCAAATTAGACATATTTTTTACAACACAGCCATGGTCAGTTTTCATTAAATACATAAATTGAAAATTTTCTCATCGAAATCCTCTTCATCTCATTAACCACGAACTATTTATGCCTCAGATTCTACTGTAGGATGATCTTTTATAGACATGTCCCACAATAATTATATCAAAAAGAATCATTGTAGAGGATTATGTATACAACTCTAAGCACATGTATTAGTAAACTAACATGTAATTAATAAATTTTATTTAAAGGAATACTCATAAATTCATAATGACTCATCCCCCATACACCACTATATGGTTAAAATCAAGGATCCAATATTACCCTCCACCATCACTCTTTAAGGTCATAGTTAAAATAGGGGGAAACAAGAAAACATTTCACATTTTCATATTATAAACCCTTTTTAAAATTTTCAATTACCATCTTTATCATCATTTTACCCATTCAGATATATCATTAAATACATTTTCATTTAAATTACACCTGGAAAATCAGCTTTAAATATTAACAACACACCAAAACCTTATTTTCCATGCTTACCAAAATGATTACTCTCATAATAATCCCTAAGTGAAATTAATGATTCATTTATACTAAAATTTCATTCCATATCGAGGAAGGAATAAATTATCAGAAAAAACTTTTGAAAAAAAGTGCATCAACCATGGTAAAATAAATTATATCAGTAATGTGAAACATCAATCACAACAATCCCATCATGGGTACTAGGGTTTTTCCATGGTCATGGGAAAGCTACTGCCAGGAATGAGCTCAAGAACAAGACTATACCAATCCTTTTCTCTTGTATACCACTCCCAAATGTTGTAAAAATAGATAATAAAATGAAACATACTTTGATAATACTTTTTATACTCCTAAACCAGGTTCCAAACATCAGTTCCCCGGGCTAGTTAGTTATATAACTTTAGGTGTGAATCATATCTTGTTATAGGATGATGTCATTAGTTTGAAAAGTTTTCAACATGTCATCCATACCACATCAGTTTTTCATGGACCACATAAAAAATGCATTTATCGGGATTCATCACCTTAGTTGTATAATAACAGAATTGATAAATCAATATACATGCATATCTTTATTAGTTTATTATTTAACTAAGGTAAAAAAACAAGGGTAAGTAGATTTATCATGTTGTTTATTATAAAACTGACATGGTAAACAACATTTCCCCATGATAATAATTCAATTAGTGAGTAAAAGACATAATAATGAATTTTTTTATTACTTCTCCACGTCATTTATATAATCACAAATGTTGAAAACCATATTTATCATTTTGGATATTATGTTACTGATATGAAAAATAATTTAAAATTTTACAAACCATTGGTTTGTATCATTTAGTAGTTTTTATTTCACATTAATATTGAATAGTTTCTATCATGGGGAATCCATAACCATAATTTCTATAATTTGGTGTACTCAAATATGATATTTATATCTTGGTTCCTTTGGTTTTATTGGCCTCATTATTACACATTTGATATTCTCCAATCTCAGGTGAAACTTAAAAAACAATCCTCTCTTTCTTTCAGTCAATGGAATCAAATCCCTAATTTTGTTTTTATTTTTTCTGTGTACGCAAGTCCCACAATACTATCTTCTTAAACTGTAATATTTCACATGTCAGGCCATTGTGTAGTCGAATATATATAAGATCATCTCAAATCTCATGATAAAATCTTCATATACCTCAATTATGAATTGATTTATGTGAAAAATCATGTTTATTGTAGTATATGTTAATGTTTTGGTGTTTCTTTTAAATTGACTATCATTGGCACTAACATGTTCCATAGATGATTATTCTACAACCCATCTTATATTTATGCATTAAATCTCAATCATATGCTTATTTAGACGATTTTTGGGAATCATTCGTTGTTTTTTTAAACACAGCCATTTTGGTGTTTCTTTCCTACACATATCTCCACAGAATAGGGTGATGCAATTTGGGAAGAATAAAAGGAAATAAAAAGATACATCAGCCCTTTTGAGATCCTTGATCACATTGGAGAAATGTCTAATCAACTAACAATCCCACCAAACTTGTCTCAAGTATATGATGTATTCTATGAATCGTTGTTGAGAAAGTACATACCTGACCCATCGCATGTACTCAATATAGAGGTGGTACCATAAGAGAATAACCTCTCCTGTGAAGAGATTCCATAGAAGATATTATATCATAGAGAAACATTTCAATGAAATAAGATCATGCCTATTTTTAATGTGTTGTAGAGAAATGACACGTTTGAAGAAGCAATGTGTAAAGTGGATGAAGTGATGAGGTAGAGTTGCCCCCATCTGTTTTAGTGTGGGAAAAATAATTTAGAGTGAGGAACTTTCTAAGGGGGTAATGTTGTAATGACTTGATCTTTTATGAATAAAATTCAATATCTTTTATTGTTTTATGGATATAGAATACAATTTCACTATTGTTATTTTTACCGATTTTAAATGGATATTATGTATCATTACCATTGATAATATAGACGTTGAACAATGATTGTAGAAGTGATATAAACATAAGGATTTATCAAATACCTTTGATAAGGATAAAGGATAGGATGGTCTCATCCAGTAGACCCGGTCAATATAAAGCTCATTTTTCAAAACTCGGAATGGAGGTAGCATCTCTGGGATTCTCTCTTGACCAAGACCAGGCTGAGATTCAACAAATTAAGCTTGAATGTAATCGCCTACAAAAGAATTAGAAGTTAATAGAAATTACCACTGGGCCGATGCCATATAAGTTGAGCCAAGATTCTATCTCCATCACACACCTTACCCTTAGGTCATACTGTGGTGTTATACGGTGTTATCTAATAAGGTATTAGCTATTTATGTTGTAATCCCTTTTCATTAATAAAAGTCTTATTTCGTCAATTCATTTTTGGGAATAGTATTTCTTAAAAAATGAAAAATTTTATGAATTGATTTTTCTAATAAAAATGGTACTTTTGAGAAATATATGCATTATATTAAAATATGTTTTTTATTAAATATATTATAAAAAAATTCTTATAAATTATTATTATATCATTTTTTCATATATAAATGGCGTGGTAAGTAGGTTGATAAGAGTTATATTTTTTATAAGATAAAATATAATGTTTATTTATAAAGAAAATATTTTGGGGTATTAATGAGTTTTTGAAATAATTAATATTTTTATAAAATATTTGTAACATATTACTTTAATGAATAATAAATGAGTATATGATTTTTATGATGTCAAATGTAATTTTTATAATGGTATAAAAATAGTTTTAGTCAAAACCCATCAATTATAAATAAAAGTCAATTTTTATTTTAAATATAGAAATTCACATACACTGAAAATTATTTACATAAATTGAATATTATTTTTTACATCAGGATGTTGAAAGTATCCAATGGTGAATTTTTCATAATTTTCTAAGACAATCGATTTGTTTAGAAAAGATTTCATACTGTTTTAATATACAATGTGTTTGATGACATCATGATTACCAAACATTGATTTAATAAAATAATATAAAAGAAAATCCACCAATATATTTTTTACCATTACAATAATCTGATATCATATTATTATGATTAGTTTTATAATTCCTTAGTGGACCCTCCAAGACTTATAAAATAATTTATCGTTTTTAAATGATTTCCTTGAGAGTTTGACTCATCTTCACATAATAAGGCCTAATATTTTAATATGATCAGTCATTAGAATTATAAAATATATTATACCACTCCCCAATTTAAGAAACCATTGGAATAAACCATGGAATGGTTTGTGGGTTTGAATAATTTATTGTGTTGGGTCTAAAAACAAAATAATAAATAATCCCCCCACAATTCCTATATATTCCCACCCAATCACCCACTACTGTTCACTTAAAACATATTGAGCTCAGCCAAACACAACCCCGTACTAAATAGAGTCCTCAAAAGTTTCCTTTAATCTCCCATGAAGCGACTTCCAAGCTATTGAGATCACACATCTACGCAAGGGATCTTCCACACTCCTCTTTTACCATGAATTCTTTTCCAATTATGTATTTTAATTTCATTTTTTCCTTATATGGGATATGTTATTAAATATACTAATTACAGCCCATTTTAATTATAAATTATTAGATACTAATTCAATATCATTTATCCATCTTATATACCCTAATTTACACCCATTACCATTATGATATTTTGTATGGGATTTTTCGCTCCACATTTCCATTCAAGAATTTCTTTATATTATGCATCTAAAATTCCATTTCTAATGTTAGGATTTTATGAATATTTATCCCCCTTACTTCCAATTTAATGTATAAATGATTATATACCCATTTCTCTTTCATTAATCCATTTTCTGAATTGCCATGTGATGCCGTTATGCTGCCGAAATTGCAATGTTACTTTCCAGGACAAAATCATCATGTAGTGAATACCATGAAAATTTATCCATCAAATATTTTAACCTTCATAAAAATATACTTATTGATTATATAATTTCATGTATATATTCTATATTGTTTTTTCATGTAACAAATTATGGTGTTGAATGATTCCATGTTATATCATCTAAGGGGAACACTTAAGAATGAGATTAAAATGATTATAAAGGGTACACCCTGATGGCACTCCAATGAATTGGGTAATGTTTAATATCATGACACTGCATGTAAAATTAGTGTTTACTCAGGATAATTCATGTGTATTGATGGTTTAATTATGCTAATTCTCATTCAATGAGGGGTTAGTAAAGCTACTCCTTATGCAATTAGCCTTGTCCCACCCTAATATCCTATTGTATATTGTTTTCACATTTCTATGTTATGATAACCATGCTATATCATGACATTATGTTCATGTTTCTATTGGGATGAATTGATATTCCTATTTCCTAATATGTATGATATTCATAATGTCAGTCCTTCTTTACCCCCTTATTGGGATTTATAGATCACCCAATAATTATGTCTATCCTTAGGTTATCCCATGTTGTGTTAAGGGAGAAGGAATGATTGGGTCATGTCAGTGATGTTTGTTATAAAGATGTTGTATTTCATTTATTAAGATGTAATGTAATTTTCCTACTTTCAAAATGCAGTTGACTTCTTGATACATAGAAATGTGCAAAGAGAATTTTTATGTAATAAATCAAGTTCATGTGTGTAATAAAGATCAGGTTTATTGTAAATAATGTATCAAATACCATGAATCTATTATGAAACAAAAAATATGTGTAGTGAAGGAGAAGAATAATTTTACACTTTATCGGGTGTAAATCTTTAGGTTTACCCAGCCACATGACGATATATGGTGAATTAGTTTAGAGATACTCAAAATGAGAAGAACCCATAACCCCATAATGAAAAATTAAAAAATTCCTAAAACTAAAACAAGAAATTATAATCATAAATAAATTTTTATTTCATATATTTTAGTTATAATGTTATGGATTTCATGTAATAATGTTGTGAAAACGATATATATTGCTTACCAGAGAGGGAAGAGACATGTAATTTTAATTCTATTATATTAGGAAATATATTTTCCCCATTAAAAGAAGAAGAATAAAACAATATTTTTTTCCTGAAGAAAATGGGGAGAAAAGAATCATATATTCTACCTCAACTAGGAATTTCACAAATGTTAAAAATATATAAGAAGAAAGATATTCTACAATATTTTTCACAAATATATATAATGAAAAATGACACATTGATTTTAATTTGTGGAGAAAATCACAAATCACTAAAAGAATGAAAGATTTTTTTAATTTTAATGGTCAAGGTGATGGTAAGATCAAGTTTGTAAATAGTAGTGTTTTGAAGGTCAAATAACGTATAAATATGGGGCTTGGTACAGATGAGTCGATGACTATGAAAGTGATTTTTTTTTTCATTAAATTCCATATAACCACTAAATAGTGATATAAATTTTTAAAGTGAGTAAAGAAGTCATTTTTAATAGAAATGGTTATATAATAAATGATAAATCGTTAAATAATCTAATTACAGATTAACAAATAATTTTTTTTATACCAAGTTGATATATTAAATTCATTGTCTTAATTATACATTAGTTAATTATTTATTACATAATATTACACATCATACAACCCAAAATATCAATCATTCTAGTGTATTTGGGAATTAAGAACCTTACATAACAACACTAAACTACAAATATGTCATATTTATTGCAATCCTCCTTAACATGTTCATATTTTTCCTATATATATTAAACTGCATGAGATAACCATGGGATGTACTAAAGAATGGGGTATGCCATAAATCTTAGTAAGGGAATAAAAATGGTATAACCATATTAATTTAATAAATTTTATAAAATAGTTATATCAATGGAAAATAAAATTGGGGAGAATCATAAACATGAACAATGTGAAATGGTATTTCATGATAACATAAGAAAACATGGAAAAGTGGAAACAACATAAAAACATCATCATAAACTTCTTTCATGGTTGATTATCAATAAATCATGATAGAAAATACCCATTATGGATAGTTTCACTCCCTAATTCCATGCATGAAATCCCATGAGACTAAAATATTACCCAATGCACTATGGCACTATATAATTTTGGTTGCACCCATCAGAATCATTTCATTATACTACTTAATTGTGCCACATAGATCATAAAAAATGGAATCATTTAGCATCACATTTAATACCATGATCATAAATTGTGGAAGATTTACATCTGTGTCTCCAATAAAATAAGTATATGTTCTGGAAGATGATAAATATTGATTGGAAATGTTTAAGAGTATTAACTATAAAATTGTGTGGCATGGATAATTACTATGAAAATGTTGATAGAATATACATGGAATATGAATAAAAATGGGAGGTATTGATGAGAGTGAATATGTTATGTCATCATTTAGACATAAAATGGACTGAATTTGTTATATTGAATAACATATCCCAACATTAAGAAATAATATAAAATAAATAAAATAAAAGAGATAATTGAATAAAGAGGAGAATGAGTGGATCCCATATTAAAATTCGGCATCGAACTAGTGTACATAAAGGTTTGTGAGAGGGATAAATGATAGTGAAAGGGGTATCTCATCATTTTTAAATAAAATGGATAGTAAGGGGTATATAAAAGAACATATCCCATCATTTTTAATTCAAATCAAAAGTCATAAAATAAACAACATGAATGGATTGTAAAGGGGAGAGAGAGGTCATATACCTTGAGAGGTGATTCCAATTTCAAGGGAGGATATTATTAAGAGATTGGGGGCATAATGGAAGGAAACTTGGAAATTTGCAGTAGTGTAAGAATGTCTAAAATGTTTTTAGGTTTGATAAATGGGATCATCGGTGAGGTTCTAAAGAACACTTGTAGGATATTCTATAACATTTTTCATACATAGGTTGTGTACAATATATAATAAAATAACCGATACCAGAAAAATTATCGATGTTCTTACAATGGTTTCTATGAAAGAGGGGTGGTTGTTTTTTTATACGTAAAATGGATGAACATTTTACAATAATCCACATGCTGATGTGGAATTTAACGATTTCCTTTAAGAAATTATTATATACAATAAAATATATAAAAGATTTTGGGGTTTCATAATGGGTTTATAAAACAAAAAATAGCACTAATGTAATATTATTTTAAATTGAAAACATGTATTTTATAGTTTATACATTTTATATTATTTATTACATCATTTTTGGTTCATTATGATTTCATAATATACACTGTAAATTTATACTGTATTTATTTTTCACTCAAAATTTCCACATTCTCGGAAAATTATAAAAAACTAGCCTTTGTATAATATTGACATTCTAAAAATAATAATTATTTTTGTTTTTGATTTTTTTTATAGGTATGTGAATTTTTACTTTAAAAATTGAATCAACATTTTTTGAGAAATGCCTGATTTTATGAAAATAATTGTTGTCAAATCCTTATAAAAAGTACCTTTGGCTTCATAAAGATAATATGATCATTTATATTTAACAATCAATATTTAAAAATAATATTTTAATGAAATTTTATAAACTTTAAAAATATATTAATTCATAAAATAAATTCCTTAATTGAATTTGAAAATTAACAGGAAATTCAATTTGTGCTTTATTGTGTCATAATAAAAATAAATTTTAAATTAACAGTAATAAAATGACAATATATTCATTATTCTATAAAATATAAATATTTAAATTATTAGGGTCTTGATAGATATACCAGTAATAGACCAGAAAAATACCGAAGATTATGGTGTGTAATAATGAGACTTTCTTAGGGCGGCTCGACATGCGTGGTTTGCGCTATGATTTTTATGAGCATGAAATTATATTGAAAATGATTTTTCTCAGGATTTATTGGTTTTATGTTAGCATGGAATTGTCTATGTTAAATAAACGTGATGATATATCCCTCAAACGCTCTGATAAATTGTCTTTGTACAGTAAAATCCTAATGGTCGAGGCCATAACATCTATTGTATGTGTCAATGGGATATGTTAAAACCAAACATTTTCATATCCTATGATCACTGTTAAATGGATATATTATCAAAAGTAATGATTATTAATAATATTTTAATTCCAAAAGGATATAATAAAACAAAATAATTGTGTGTGATTTCTATAACAATAACAAATAATTATATATTTTATTCCACTATAATGGGTATTTTATTTATTATAGTCAGGTTCATTATATTATTCCCTCATTCAAAAATGTTTCTCTCAAAATTTTTATTTCACACAATACAAGTGATGAGGGTAATTTTGTTTCTTGACTTCCTCTAGTTTATATGTCACATCTTCGAACATATAGTTTCTTCAGAACACTTTGGACTTGTGCATTTTCTTGTTATTAAGAACTTTGCCTCTATGATCTAAGATATTGACCAGTTTATCTTCATATGAAAGATCATTATCCAATATTACCACCTCCATATTTAGTATATGTGAGTGTTATTGTATGTACATCATCAATAGTGATTAATGTAACACATAATATGCGTGATATAGGTTTGGTGGTGATTGTTGTTTAAAGGATAATACCCTATTTTGATCTAGGATCTCAAAGGGACTGATGTATCCTAGACTATTCTTTCCATTATTCGCAAATATCAAGAATTTAATTCATGGGTATATGAGGAGGAGTAATTTATCTTTAACCTCAAACTATAGGTCTCATTAATGATTTTAAACATATCTCTTTTGAACTCTGAGCTTCCCTAATGTGATTTTTAATTTTTTATGACCTTTTTTACAATTTCCTCAAGCATTTTAGGACCAAGAAGTTTGCGTAACCCATCATCATCCAAACATGATATTTTTATTCAACTCATCCCATAAATCTCTATAGAGAGAAACATTTTCATTCTTTAGGAAACATTTATTGTATGAGAACTCGACCAGAGGAAGATGTTGATCTCACCCTCCTACGAAGTCAATTGAACATTATCTAAACATTTCCTTGAAAATTTGGATTTTATGCTCATGTTGCCCATCAGTTTAGGGGTGTTAAGATCTTTTGATGTTAAAAAACGTTTTTAGAGCATGATGGACAATATTCTAGAACATGGAGGTTAATCATGGGTCTTAACGATGCACAATCGATAGTGGTGTTCTATGAAACCTCGCCACTCCTCTAATTTAAATTCTTTCAAGTCGACCGGGTGAGAAGTCCTCTAAAATTGTAATGAACTGTAATGTATTTTGAATTTTATCCACCAAAACACATCTATCATTATTTCCTCTTTCTGTATTTTTAAGACTATTAAAAAATTACATAGTGAGGTTTTCCCATTTCCATGTAGGTATTGGTAATGGTTTCATCATCCCCCTATATTTTTTCCTTTCTAAATTGAATTTTTATTACAAATGACATCTTGATAAATATAATCTAGTATATCATTATTCATATTAACCCACAAATAGTTCTCTTGGAGATCTCGATACATCTATTTTCTTCTTTGATGGATGGACAAAGATTATCTATGTGAATTGTCCAAAAAACTAGTTCCTTCTACTCGATATTTTATGGTTCAAATAGTCATGACCCAAATATCACAACTCATTCTTCATTAACATTGAACACCATTGATTTCCCATTTCATAAATCTTTCACTTACATCTAAATTCCCAAATAATAACTTTATGAATCCATTTTATTCTCCATAAGGGATGGTTATGAAATCATTTGGAAAAGGAATAACGATTCCTCTCCCTTTATGATTTTCATGTTCATCCTTTTCAAATGTAACACGATTGGGTCCTTCTCAATTATCATCAGTGATAAAATTGTTTTATATTTTCTTCATAGACAATCTAAAACTTTGTTTTCATTCCCAATATGTTAGTGTATTGAGCACTCAATGTCGCTGATCAACTCAAACTATCCTCTTTGGTGCATATTCATCTCATTATCTATGAATATATACTTGAGGATTTTTTAATCTGTATATATTTCACACATCTCCCAAAATAGATAATTCTATCTGATTTTCAACACAATGATCATTCTAGCTAACTCTAGATCATGAGTTGGGTAGTTCTATTAAAGATCATTCAATTCCATCAAATCATAGGCTATTACTTTTTCATTCTTCATTAACACACAACCCAATACCTTTTTCAAATAATTTTCTACAATATAAAAAGGTCCCCACATTTGGGTAGCATAAGTACATACACAATGATAGGACCACTTTTTATGTCCTTCAATCCCTCTTCACATTAATCATTCCTATGAAAATTGAATCACGTTTGAGTTAGATTGGTTAAAAGGGTTTTCAATCAGAATAAGTTTCTCAAGAATCAGTGATAATACAAATCTAATCCAAAAAACATTGTATTTTAGTCATATAATATAGACTTATCAATCCTTCAATTCATTCATTCTATTATGGGCCCATGCATATCATGTTACATGTGATAAAATTCCCCAATAATCATACTACCATCAACCAAGACTCACATTTTCTATAATTTCCATATATATTATCCTTTTATATGGTCTTTAGCATAGCTCTTAGATCATCATCATGCTCCGCCTTACTTTTGGGGTGTATTGGAGTATCATATGTAAATTCAAGAATGAAATTCTCCAGGTAATCTGTAATTACTAAATTAATTATGTCCTTGAATATTTATAAATATTAGTGAGTAAAAATGGGATTATTATGAATTCATAGTGCTCCAACCTTTTTCAAAAATCATTGATGGGGATATGATCCTTCTTCACCCTTAGTTGATAATATCCCAACCAACGATCAATCATGGACAACTATTTTTCACCATGTAGATGGTCAAACAAGTCATCAATATGTGTCGTAGTATAATTATTCTTTTTCATGATCATATTGTTATGATGATAATCAATGCCAAAGCACTTCGATCCATACTTCTTGCTATCGAAGGGAAATAATTTTTCCTAAAGTGTATCACTTGGGAATATGAATCCTTTATCTGTATTATCATGTAGTTGTTTCATCAATAACTCATGTTATAAAACATCTATTATATATGGATTGTTGGATAATGGTAACATCTCATTTATAAGATTGCTTGAATATCCAACTTCTTTGATATGATGAACACCATAAAATTATTTGGGAATCAAATCTGTATATTCCTTTACAATGGGCATAAATTTATATATGATTATTTCCATAATCTCAATAATTTGAGCTATATATTCATTTTCTTAGGGTAATAATATCCATGCTAGAGAAATTGGTTCTGAAAATGATTTATCCTCCCCCATTAACTTGTACAAAATTAGGGGGTCAATTCATTAAACTGAGAGTGATTTTCTTCTAAAGTAAATTTATGTTTGATCTATCTTTGTATAGACATCCAATACATAGAATTATATCAAACTCAACTAAAGGGAGTATTACAAAGTTCAATAATAAATTCATCCCAAATATCATAATAATTGAAGAGTTATATAATTTGGATTCAATAATTTCCCCATTTTCTGTTTCAACAACAAGTCTACTTCCAGGAATTTCTGGTGTTTTTTAATAGTTCTAATAAACATGCATGAAATAAAGCAATGTGTATATCTAGTGAAAAAATGTGTGTTCATTTTATTGAGTTAATAACTACTGTACTTTTCACCAAATCATTTTTAGGATCCACCTCTATTGTTGTAAAGGAAAAATAACACCCTTGCTGCCTTGGTGGTTTTTGGTTGTCTCTAAAAACCCTTGGATTGGTGTATTGGTTTTCATAGTGTATTGGTTCTGTAAAGTTGAAATAATGAATAATGCATTGATGTTGAACTAGACTATTCCTCTACTCCATCTCATTATTTGGTTTCCCCTATCAATAATCACTATATAGGAGTCCTTCCATCCAACATCTAAAGCATTTCCTCTTTCCCCTTAGGCAATTTTCTATTTTCTTCATTCTTCACATTTTATAACAAGGGTCCTATAATTTAATAGAACTATTATATTTCACCATTGGAACTCTAGAATTAAACTCTACTTTCCACTTATTATCATCGTGATACACTGGGGATTCTCCAATCATCATGTCTATTTTGAGGGAACGTTAGGAAATTTCCTCAGAGCTATCAATGTCTCAGATCACCATGCCATTTCATAGATTATTATTTATCCCACAAAATAATTGGTAAAAGTTTCTTTTGGGAGTAATGATAAAGATAAAGGTGCATCCTGAACGTATTGTGATGTGTTCATTGTGTGCCCTAAAATATTCATCCACCTTTTTATGATGGAAAATAAATATATTTCCATTTTATGTGAGAGAGTGAGAGGAAAATATTTATCAAAACAAAAACCAGTATTATATCCAGCCAATTTATATGATCTCATCCGTAGGCCGCCGATTCTTGAACAATTTCCACCACAAATTAGCATATCCATCCATACAATAAATATCCAGTTGAACCTTGTCTTCATGAAAGATTAATGGATGATAAAGATATTTTCTAGGGAGTTGATCCATTATTCTATAATTATGGGACCATAAGATACATTAAAAATTAAAGGCATTTTTCACATAAAGGTATGAATTAGAGATTGATCTTCCTCGGGGGAAGTTTTTCAGTTCCCATAATCCAGGTTCTTATTCAGATCCTATTTCATCTGTAATAGTTTTATTATAAACATTTATATTCTTGATCCAATCATGTTTGACATCTTGTTCTGCAGTCATCATTGTTCCCTTAACATGGTTTATTTACCCAATTACTCATATTTCAATCCATTGTTAAGAATAAAGAGAAATAAATGTACCATAATGTTTAAGCAATTGAAAAAAATGTATTTAATAACATTAATGGAATAACTTATAAATGACATATGTTCCTTAGCTTATGATTTTCAATGCTTCAGTCTATGTTATTATTAACCCAATTCCTATCCTATATTCTTAAAGGAATTTTTTTCCCCATAATATTCTTTTTAATGTGATTTTGAATTTACCAAATAATATCCCCCAAGAGTTCCAAACAAGGTATGCGACAAGTCCCATTTTCATACACCATTTCCTGATTGTGTTTAGCTCAACGTTGTGTTTTCAGGTTTTACCCTTATGTACATATGTGCTAGAGCCACATCCAATTATATTATCTATACAACGATTTATTTTTGAGATAAACCACTTTCTCTACACATTACTAAAAATTTGGTAGGTTCTTTTATATTTAGTTTAATACCAAATACATGCTCTACAGATTTTTATTTTTAATCCATTAAATTACAAAAATCATCTTTTGATACCAACTATGAAAAAACTTTTCTTTATTATACATTATTTCATGATTTATAACGTAGTTGTAACACCCCAGGTAAATAAATAATATTACATTCTAATGTTTATGAATATTTGTGAATAAAATGTTAATACTACTTTAAAGGGAAAGCTATGCTCGATGGCATACCCAATATGCAACAAAGAGTTTCTTTGAAATCTTATGTTGCACACTAATAATATTATAATATTATAATATTTAACACCTAGCCACTGTAATGGAGGGAATGAACAGAAATAACTGAAAAATGATTACATATGTTTGTCAAAAATTTGTACATTTATCCAATAAATGTTAGAGGCTTAAAATCCAAATGAATCCAATTTAAAGAATAAATACTCTAATATTTTTAAAAGATTGTTTTACAACCTTTGATGGAGAAACTTTTTTAAATATAACTTCTGAAATTTTTATAATCTCTATTTGTAAAAATAAACTCATTATTTATTATTGGGATATTAAAATTTACTTTGGTTAATTTTTTGGTATGTTTCTGACAATGTTCATTCTTTTTAGTGAATATTGAAAAATATTTCATTTTACATCAAAACTACTTTTTCATATAATTTAAATATATGGATAGATAATCATTTTAATTGGTTTTAATGATTGAATAGAATATCTGTTTACAATTTAATTCAATTATGGTCATTATAATTAATTTCACTTTGATATGAACATAAACAAGTGCCAAACTTTTCATAGATATTGCTTCTAAAAAACCTGCTATTTGTTTTGACAGCGGGAATTAACTATATGATTTATTAATGAAACATCTATGTTTTGAATTTGTTAAAATGGACATCATTTCTGATTTTGAAATATCAAATATAGCTTAGGGTTAATTTTTGGTATTTTTCTGATAATGATTGTTTTTAATGAATAGTGAAAAATACAGTTTTAAATTCAAAACTGCCTTTTCATCAAATTTATTTATATATTTAGATTGTCATTTTAATTTTTTTAAAGTATAATTGAATTATTTTTTTATAACTTAATACAATTTTGTTCAGTGGATGTAATTTCAATTTTCAATTGGATGTAAAAACAAGTCAATCTTTTGATAAATTTTACTTCTTAAAAACACGTCTTTTTTTTGACAACGAGATTTACATTTAAATTAATTACTACAATTTATGTGTTTTGAATTTGATGAAATGGAATCCATATTTCGAATCAGATGGTCCAAATTATTTAATTAATAATCTTTTTTTGGACATTATGAATAGTAATGACGGAATTTATCTTTAATTATCGTGTTTAATTAGTAATCGGGTAATTAAGGGTAATAAAATAATATCATAAAAATATAAAATGACCCCAACATGTGTCCAAATGCTATTTTTGGTTTCATTGACAACCATGGGATTCCTTTTCCCAACCATGGGACCCCATGAAATCACTTTAGTGTGATAATTACCTTTTATCATTTTTTAAAGAAAGGAAAATATAACCAAAGTATGTAACACCTAAGTAAAATAATTTTAATATAGTCTAAATAAACGATATATTTGACTATAAATAGCCATTGGAAATATAAAAATATTTCATACATCATGATATTTTTTTATAATTTTTAGACATTAAATATATTAATTTATTTAGGACACCGTGATGATGTAGTGATTACCTAATAAATGAACGATTTAAATAAAATGAGAAGATAGGGCGAAATATAAGTCTTAAACTTGTAAAAAATCTATTGGATGGATGTATTTTGAAATTTTATCACCTTATCCTTGATATATAACCTTTTGGGACCTTTAAAATCTGAAAATAATTTTATAATAAATTAATATTTTATAACATTCCAAGAGTGCCCCTCCTCTTCTCTTATAAAAGGCCCCTACCTCTACCACCTTACCCACATATCTCAAGCCTTTGGCTCGGACAACCCCTACCCATTTAATCTCTCCACGTCCCTCTATTCATCATTTATGCCTCAGCTTTGGCAGAATGTTCTTCAAGAAACCCTTTTGGTGCATACCAAGAGGAGTTACCCGATTTGAAATTAATGTATTCACTTGTGTTCGTTTGTTTTATTTTTCTTCTCCAAACCCCTAAAATCTTTTTATTACTTCATTTTGTAACAACAACAGTATCTTAAATATACTAGGATGTTGTTATGTGAAGGATTCGAGCTAAACAAACACAAACCTCCGTCTAATGGTTAAAGAACATATTGTTTCTATGGATGTCGAATTACTGCCTCACGAAACGATGAATGTTCAATATTCACTTAACACCTTTCATGGTGGGCATTATGATGTCACAGTATTTTATATATGATATATATGGTATTTATGTTTCCCATATGCTTCTGTATTTTATTTTTAAAACATACCATTATTCTTTGCATGTTGTGCAAATGCGGTAATTTCATACGAGGAAGTGTGGACTACCGCCCCCTCAAGTGATGTGACTCGTTCATGCAATACATGGAATGTATAAAAAATAAAATTAATGAACTTATGTGACCTATAAAACATATATATTATACTGGAATTGTAATATATATCTCTCAATTATTTTTATTTCCATTAATATGTTAAAGAAATGGAAGTAGTGTTCATGCGTACGTACGACCTACCGTCTCCATGAACAGTGCATTTCATTTCTTTTTGTCTCCAAATGTAATGGAATATTATAAAATGAATATGTACTAGATATATATGATATTTAAACCATTAATAATATTCTGGAGATGATTTAATTATAACTACATGGACAATCATTTTCAAACAAGTTCATTTTTGACTCAAGTACCAAACATCGACAAAAACCTCTGATATGAACTCACATTATTAACCAATTATTATAACATTATAATATGTGATATAAACAGAATAATAATATTTAATGGAGGAACTTAATAAATTATAATTTGACCAATGTTTAGTATTCAGGAATATAATGTAATGAACAAGACATTTCATACTTGAGGTAAGGGATAATACCTCTCTCTTTATTTTTAAGTACTCTTTTTGTGTAGCTTACTTTAAGATCCTATTTATTATGTTTGGGTATGTTATATTATATTCCTATTTCTGTAATTTTTATGTTATGATGGTTAGATACCCTATTTTATCTCAACAATCCATTTTTGTATGTTTTATGTGGCGTTGTTAGGCTGTCGAATTTTCATAAGGGGATTTTCATCTCACTTTTTATTCCTGTGAGATTCATGCTACATTGGACACTACTTCCTTTTGTGTGGTGTATGTAATGCCCATTATTTTACTATTTGTATAATATACTCTCTTTTATGGGTAGTTACATCTTCATTTTATGACCTTTCTTTCATGGGGTGTACGTTTTGAAAGATTCCCAAATCGGTAAGGGAACCATTCACACTCCACTTTTAAAAAGACTTATTTTGTTATGTCTATTAATTTACATCTATTTTGGTTGGGATATGTTATTATATATCCTTATTGATGTAAATTTTATGTATAAGTGATGAGATACCATTTTCTCTCTCATCAACTAATTTTATGAATTTTAATGTGATGCCGTTAGGCTGTCGAATTTTACCAAGGGAACTTTTTAACCCAATTTCAATTTCTTTGGGTTCAACTTGTAGTTATTGAATTTTTCATCCTTTGAATATGTGTGAATGAACTTTGATTGTTTTACACATTATATCCACTTATATTGTGTGTATTTATATTTTTCACACATAATTTTGAGATTTATTTATCCTTAATTTAAGGATACCTTCTTTATAAGGGATTTCAACTCATTTTACATTGAGACTTCATTTTTTTTATGCACCAATTCACTCATATATGGTTTATATACTATCATTTAGAATTTTATATCATGAATCCATTTATTCTCATGATATTATAACGTTCTGATTAAATTTTATTCCTCATTTATTGTATTCAAGTTTCTCTCATTTTGTTAAAAACCCTTTAACTAAAATATATTTTTAAATGTTTTAATGATTTATTCTTATAAATATTTCTCATTAATATCCATGTTTTCAAAATGGTTTTAAGGATATATTTATATGGATATTAATGGATTAAAATTTTAAAATCTTCAATGTGGTATGGGACACATTGATTAAAAAATCTCCGTATTAAATATTTTAAATGGTTTTGAAAATGGTTTTTAGAAGGGATTCATTATTTTAATATCTTAAAATGTTATATTGTTATTGAAATGTGGTAATGATATATTTCAATTATTCTTAAGTTATATGATATGATTATGTTATGGTTCTTTGGCATTTTTTATGAATGCGGGTGCTTCGATGATAAACTAAGGGCTGGTGAGCCAGTGATAGCTCTCCAATGCATTGGGTAACGCGAAGGGGTTAAACGCTATGGTTTCTCCGAAGAGATTTAGAGAATATATTGTGGTGGGTATTCCTAATGTAACCATGAGGGTTACTCCCTATGTAAGAATGTTTTGAATGACTCCAGTTACCTTTATGCCTTATGATTTCTACTGAGTTATACATAAATCATATGATTTCATGAGGTATGTTAAATTGCTTATGTTTTATTAGTAAAGTATTAGTTCATTGATTCTTATGTATACATGGACTAATATTTTTTTTCCATACTGTTATAACCCTTACCGAGATTTTTATGCTAATCCCAAGTTTTTGAAATGTTTTCACATGACATAAAGTTGAATAGGGTCGGGGATGGGATCAGGGAAATTCAAGGCTATCCAAAATAAGGAATTAGACATGACTGTTTTGTTCAAGAGTTTTTATTTTTGTGAAAAAAATGGAAGCTCAGTAGATGCATCTACTTTGTATACTTTGAGATGTAATAGTTATGTCCTAATTCTATAAAACTATAAACCTGAAAAGATCCTAAATGTGAGTTATTCATTTAATTCAATAATAAATAATGTTTATGTCTGGGTCCTTATAGATGGTATCAAATGATGTTTTAGATAACTTTAGAGGTTAGAGTGTTAAGTGAAATGTTGTGTATAACCACAATTGTTATTTTATTAGATAGAGTCATTGTTATTTTTGAAGTCTTTAATGAGTTTAAGAAAACTTGGATAAGTATATATTAGTGTTTATCTTCCTCTTTAGTACATAATTATTTTGTTGATATACACACACTGACATTTCTGGTTTTATTAAATGGATGGATCTAGCAGGCACCAAAGTGACAATGGGTTTGAAGGAAACTGTGGTGGTTCTCTGATTAAAAGACTGGATGAAATGGGGGATTCAATGAGAAATCTCGTGGTTATTCTAAACCAACTATCAGGTGTCATTATCAACCACTTGAACCTTGGTGAGTTCTATAATACATCATGAACGAGGGAACCAACTCGACTCGGAAGTTCAGGTAATAATTATAAATGTAACAATTAGGGTTTATATGATCCATACTTTTGAGGTAATAATGGGTTACTATACGTTATGATGGAATAGGAATGACATGAGATAAACTTGAGGTTAAATGATGATATGGTTATTTTTTATGATTTTATCTCATTTTGGGGAATGTTTTTAGAATTATATAGTTTTGGAAAAAAGTCAACACGCAGACCGTGTGACAACCCATCGCATCGGACAATGCTGCGGGATTGAACCCATAACCAACGTGTGATTGGTATTTATCGCCTACTACTGGACTACGTGAAGTTCCTAGTTAGTTTGACTAATTATTTTTTTAGTTGGATGATTTTATGAATAAAAGTATGTTGACATTGGGTTATATATGGAAATTATTAACCAATAATGGAGGATATTTGATTAGGTTAATTACTTTTCAGTATGAGACTTTAAGAGCAACTAATGTTATTTGTAGATAAATGTTAATTTGTACCCTAGGAGACTATCTGATTAAATCCTTAAAATATTTGGGATTAAATATTAGTTGGGTTTACTTTGAATAATTTTATAGATATATGTTTATTGAGTGGTGTTTTTTGAACTTTGGGTTTTTATTGAAAAATTTTGGAGATTAGGATCTATTTTTCTTTTTGTAAAAAACATATCGTTTTTGGGTATTATCTGATCTCGTGCTAAACTTTTTGGTTTGTTTTTGGTTGAGATCTAAAAACATGATAAATATATAGTTCTCCTTTATGGATTAGGTGATTCTCAAGAATTTGATTATAGTACTCTTAATGCGAACAAGCCTTCCTAAATATTCGTCTTTTGGAGAAAATATGAGTTTGATTAAGGAATCTAGTAAAATTTGAAAGTCTACGTGACAAGTATGTTTCATTATGATTTAGTTAAGATCAAAAATAACTTCCTCAATGAAGAGTAACATAAAACAAAAATGTTGTCTGTTAAATTATCCTACTGTGGAATCGAATACCGTTTAACCCATCACAAGTTTGTGATTTTCTTGTGGTTAGATTTCTCCTATGCATGTTTACTATCACTCTACATCAGATCATGACCCTTTGTTTTCTCCTCCATATCAATATTTTTATACTTTGAATCCTATGTTGTGTTAACTTAGGTGACCTTTGTACTTCTCTCCATTTCTTTTAAAGTGATAGTTTTATAGACTCTTGTTCCGATGTGGGACTTCTAATGATGTTTCCAAGCCCAATTTTGAAATTACGAGGATGAAATTCCCAAAAGGGGAGAAGGATGTAACATCCCAGGTAAATAAATAATATTATATTCTAATTTTAATAAATACTTGTGAATAAAATTTTAATACTACTTTAAAGGGACACTATGCTCGATGTCGTACCCAATACGCAACAACGAGTTTCTTTGAAATCTTACGTTGCACATAATTAATATAATAATATTATAATAGTTAAGGCCTAGATGTTGTAATGGAGGGAATGAACAGAAATAACTAAAAAATTATTACATATGTTTGTTGAATATTTTTACATTTATCCAATAAATGTTAGAGGCTTAAAATCAAAATGAATCCAATTTTAAAAATAAATACTCAAATATTTTTAGAAGATTGTTTTACTGCCATTTGTTGGAAAATGTTTTTTAAATATAACTTTTAAAAATTTTATAAGCTCTATTTGTCAAAATAAACTTATTTTTATGATTGAGATATTTAAATTTACATTGGATAAATTTTTGGTATGTTTCTGACAATGTTCATTCTTTTTAATGAATAGTGAAAAATATTGCATTTTACATCAAAACTGCTCTTACATCTAATTAAAATATATGGTTAGATTATCTTAATAGTTTTTTTTTAATTTTAATTAGAATATATTTTTACAATTTAATTCAATTGTGGTCATTAGAATTAATTTCACTTTGAAAATGGACATAAACAAGTGCCAAACTTTTCATAGATATTGCTTCCAAAAAACCTGCTATTTGTTTTAACAGCGGGAATTAACAATATGTTTTTCTAATTAAACTTCTATGATTTGAATTTGTTAAAATGGATATAATTTCTGAATTTTAAATATCAAATATATCTTACGGTTAATTTTTGGTATTTTTCTAATAATGATCATTTTAATGAATAGTGAAAAATATAGTTTTTATTTCAAAACATCCTTTTCATCCAATTTATTTATATATTAAGATTGTCATTTTAATTGATTTTAAAGTATAATTTAATTATGTTTTTATCTCTTAATACAATGTTGTTCATTGGATGTAATTTCACTTTTCAATTGGATGTAAAAATAAGTCAATCTTTTGATAAATTTTACTTCTTAAAAACCCATCTTTTGTTTTGACAGCGAGATTTACATTTAAATTATTTACTACAATTTATTTGTTTTGAATTTGATGAAATGGATTCCATATTTGGAATCATAAGTTCCAAATTATATAATTAATAATCTTTTGTTTATGGAAATTATGAATAGTCACGATGTTAATTATCTTTATTTATCATGTTTAATTAGTAATCGGGTAATTAAGGTTAAGAAAATAATATCATAAAAATAAAATATGACCCAAACATGTGTCCTAATGTTAATTTTGGTATCATGTCCGACCAAGGGATGCCTTGTGCCAACCGTGTGTCCCTATGAAATCACTTTAGTGTGATAGTCACCTTTTATCATTTTTTTAAGAAAGGAAAATGTTACCAAATTATGTAACACCTAAGTTAATTAATTTTACTTTTGTCTAAATAAATAATCTATTAGACTATAAATAGTAATTGGAAAGATAAAAATATTTCCTCTATCATTATATTTTTTAATAAATTTTAGACATTAAATAAATTATTTTATTTATGACACAGTGATGATGTTGTGATTACCTCATAAATGAACGATTTAAATAAAATGAGAAGATAGGGTGAAATATAAGTCTTACACTTGTCACAAACCTATTGGATGGGAGTATTTCGAAACCTTATCACCTAATACTCGAAATATATCCTTTTGGGATCTTTAAAATATGAAAATAATTTTATAATAAAGTAATATTTTATAACTTTCCAAGAGTGCCCCTCCTCTTCTCTTATAAAAGTCCCCCAACTCTACCACATTACCACACCTCTCAAGACTTTGTCTCGGCCAAACCCCACCCATTTAATCTCTAAAAATCACTTTCTTCATCATTGAAGCCTCAAATTTGGCAAAATTCTCTTCATGAAACCCTTTTGGTTCAAACCAAGAGGAGTTACCCGATTTAAAGGTAATGTCTTCACTTGTGTTCCTTTGTTTTATTTTGCTTTTCCAAACACATAAACACTTTTTATTCCATTCTTTTTTAAAAACACCAGTATCTTCAATATACTAGGATTTTGTTATGTGAAGGATTCTAGCTACACTTACACACCTCCGTCTAATGGTTAAAGAATATACTGTTTCTGTGGATGGCGAATTACTGCCTCACGAAATGATGATTGTTCAATCTTCTCTTAACACCTTTCATGGTGGCCATTATGATGTCACTATATTTTATATATGATATATATGGTATTTATGTTTTTCATATGCTTCTGTATTTTTTATTTAATACATACCTTTATACTTTCCATGTTGTGCAAATGTGATAATTTCATACAAGGAAGTGTGGACTACCGCCCCCTTAAGTGATGTGAATCGTTCATGCAATACATGGAATGTATAAAGAATGAAATTAATGAACTTATGTGACCTATAAACAGTATATATTATACTGTAATTATAATATATATATCTCTCTATTATTTTTAATTCCATTAATATGTCAAAAAATGAATGTAGGGTTCATGCATACATACGGCCTACCGTCTCGATGAACGGTGCATTTCATTTATTTTTTTCTCCAAATGTTATGTAATTGAATAAAAAGAATATTTACTTAATTTATATGATATTTAAATCATTATTACTATTATGGATATGATTTACTTATAACTACATGGACAATCATTTTCAAACAAGTTCATTTTTGACACACGTACCAAACATCGACAAAAATGTATAATATGAACTCAAATTATTAACCAATTATTATAACATTATAATATGTGATATGAAATGAATAATAATATTTAAAGGAGGAATTTATGAAATTATAAATTGAACAATGTTTATTATTCCTGAATATAAAGAAATGAACAAGACAAGTCGGACTAGAGGTAAGGGATCCTACCTCTCTCTTTCTTTTTAAGTACTTTTTTTTGTAACTTACCTTAAGCTCCTCTTTTTTATGTTGGGGGATGTTATTTTATATTCCTATTTCTGTAAAGTTTATTTTAATATGATTATATACCCTATTTTATCTCAAGAATCCTTTTTTTATGTTTTATGTGGCGCCGTTAGGCTGCCGAATTTTCATAAGGGGATTTTCATCTCAATTTTTATTTCCGTGAGATTCATGTAACATTGGCCACTATTTCATTTTGTGTGGTGTATGTACTGCACATTATTTTTCTATTTGTATAATATAATCTCATTTATGGGTAATTACATCTTCATTGTATGACCTTTCTTTCATGGGGTGTACATTTCGAAAGTTGCCCAAATCAGTAAGGGAACCTTTCACACTCATCTTTTAAAAAGACTTATTTATTATGTCTTTTAATTTTCATCTTTTTATGTTCGGATATGTTATTATAAATCCTTATTGTTGTAAATTTTATATCCATGTGATGAAATACCATTTTCTCTCTCATCAACTAATTTTATGAATTTTAAAGTGACGTCGTTAGGCCGTCGAATTTTACCAAGGGAACTTTTTAACCCAATTTCTATTTCATTGGGTTCAACATGTAGTTATTTAATATGTCATCATTTGAATATGTGTGAATGACCATTGATTGTTTTATACATAATATCCACTTATATTGTGTGTATTTATATTTTCCACACATAATTTGGAGATTGATTTATCATTAATTTAAGAATACCTTCTTTTTTAGGTATTTCATCTCATTTTACATTGAGACTTTATTGTTTTTATGCACCAATTCACTCGTATATGGTGTATATAATTTCCTTTGGAATTTTATATCATGAATAAATTTATTCTAATGATATTATAAAGTTTCGATTAAATGTTATTCTTCAATTATTTTATTCAAGTGTCTCTCATTTTGTTTAAAACCCTTTAACTAAAATATCGTTTTAAATGATTTAATGATTTATTCTTATAAATATTTCTCATTAATATACATTTTTAAAAATGGGTTTAAGGATTTATTTATATGGGTATTAATGGTTTAAAATGTTAAAATCTACAAAGTGTTATAGGACACATTGATTCAAATATGTCTTTATTAAATGTTTTAAATGGTTTTGAAAATGGTTTTTAGAAGGGATTCATTATTTCAATATCTTAAAATGTTATATTTTTATTCCAAGGTGGAAATGTTATCTTTGCTTTATTCTTAAATTATATGCTATGATTATGTTATGGTTCTTGGGAATTTTTTATGAATATGGGCTGTTCCATGATAAATTAAGGGTGGGTGAGCTAGTGATAGCTCTCCAATGCATTGGGTAACGCGAAGGGTTAAACGCTCAGGTTTCTCCGAAGAGATTTAGGGAATATACTGTGATGGGTATTCCAAATGTTACCATGGGGTTTAATATCTACATAATAATGTTATGAATGCCTCATGTTACCTTTATGCCTTATGATTTCTATTGAGTTACACATAAATCTTATGATTTCATGAGGTAAGTTAAATTGCTTATGTTTTAGGAGAAAAGTATTATTTCCTTGATTCTCATGTATACATGGACTGATATTTTCTTTCTGTATTTCTATAACACTTACTAAGCTTTTTATTCACATCCCATGTTTTTGAAATGTTTTCACATGACATAATGTTGAATAGGGTAAAGGATTGGATCAAGGAAATGCCAGGCTATTTAAAACAAGGTACTAGACAAGACTCTTTTGTTCAAGAGTTTTAATTTTTGTGAAAAACATGGAATATGAGTAGATGCGTCTACTTTGTAATCTTTGAGATGTAATAGTTATGTCCTAATTCTCTAAAAATATAAACATGAAAATATCCTCAATGTGAATTATTCATTTAATTCAATAATAAGTAATGTTTATGAACGGGTCCTTATAGTTGGTATCAAATGATGGATTAGATAACTTTAGAGGTTAGAGTGTTAAGTGACAAGTTATGTATAACCACAATGGTTATTATATTAAATATATTCATTGTTATTTTTGGAGGCTGGAATGAGTTTTATATAACATGGATAAGTATATATTAGTGTTTATCTTCCTCTTTAGTACATAATGATTTTGTTGATATACTCACACTGAAATTTCTGGTTTTAGTAAAAGGATGGATCTAGCATGCACCAAAGTGACAATGGTTTTGAAGAAAATTGTGGTGGATCTCTAATTATGGGACCGGATGAAATGGGGGATTCAATGAGAAATCTATTGGTTATTCTAAACCAACTATCAGGTGTCATTATCAACCACTTGAACCTTGGTGATTTCTCTAATACATCATGAACAAGAGAACCAACTCGACATGGAAGTTCAGGTAATAATTATAAATGTAACCATTACGGTTTATATAATCCTTACTTTTGAGGTAATTATGGGTTTCTATACGTTATGAAGGAATATTAATGACATGAGATAAAAATGAGGTTAAATTATGTTATGGTTATTTTGGAAGATTTTATCTCGTTTTGGGGAATGTTTTAAGAATTATATAGTTTTGGAAAAAATACACCACGCATACCATGTGACAACCCGTTGCGTCGGAAAAACCAGCGGGATCGAACCCACTACCAAAGTGGTTCTGGTATTTATCACCTACCACTGGACTACGTGATGTTCCTAGTTAGTTTGACTAATTATTTTTTAAGTTGGATGATTTTACGAATCGAAGATATTTGATTTTGGGTTATATATGGAAATTATTAACCTATCATCGAGGATATGTGATTAGGGTAATTACTTTTCAGTATGAGACTTTAAGACCTACTGATCTTATATGGAGATAAATGTTAATTAGTACCTTGGGAGACTATGTGATTGAATCCTTCAAATATTTGGGATTCAATCTTAGTTGGGATTTCTTTGAATAATTTTATGGATAGATGTTTATTTAATGGTCTTTGTTTCACTTTGGGTTTTGTTTGAAAAATTGTGGAGATTAGGAGTAGTTTTTCTTTTTGTAAAAAACATATCCTTTTGGGTATTATCTGATCTCATACTAAAAGTTTTGGTTTAGTATTGGTTGAGATATAATGACATGGGAAATATATAGTTCTCTTTTATGGATTAATTGATTCTAAAGAAGTTGATTATAGTACCCTTAAGGTGAACAAGTCGTCCTAAATACTCGTCTGTAGGAAAAAATATGAGTTTGATTAAGGAATCTAGTAAAATGTGAAAGTCTACGTGACAAGTAAGAATGTTTCATTATGATTTAGTTAATCTCAAATATAAATTACTCAACGAAGAGTAACATAAAACAAAAATGTTGTCTGTTAACTTTTCCTACTGGGGAATTGAATACTGTTTAACTATAAGGCCCCAGCCTTAAACCTTACTTAATGTTGAGATATTACAAGATTACACATTGAGGATCTTTTCGGGTTTAGAGTTTTAGAGAATTAGATCATAAAACTTTCATTACATTCCACATATAAACAAAGTTGTTACATAAAGATAGTATTCTTCATTCCCATCAATGGAAACATATTTAAAATAAAACATGGATTCTTTCTTGACACATCCTTGACACTATTATCATATCATGTACCTTTCCCTTGACCTATGAAAAACATTTCAAAAAAACTTGGGATGAGCATAAAAATCTCAGTAAGGGATATAAAAACATGGAAAGGAAACAAGGGTACATATATACATAAGAATTAAATCATATGTTACCCATAAAACATAAGCACTTTAACATACCTCATCAAATCATGAATAAATCATAGAAATCATAAGACATAAAGGTAACTTGAGGCATTCATAACATTCTTACGTAGGGAGTAACCCTCTTGGTTACATTTGGAATACCCATCACAGTATATTCCCTAAAATATCTTCGGAGAAACCTTAAAGTTTCACTCCGTCGCGTTACCCAATGCATTGGAGAGATATATCAGGCTCACCCGCCCTTAGTTTATCACGGAACCACCCGTCTTCATAATAATTCCCAAGAACCTCAACATAATCATATCACATAAAACATGCATAAAAGAAACATAACATTTCCAACATTCAATCACAAGATATCAATACAATACATTGATATAAAAACAATATAAAAACCATTTTCAATACCAAAATAAAAGAAATGTAAAACATGGTATTTATTTTTCTTTTAAAAATAAGGTATGACTTGTAGAGGAAGTCGAAATTCAAATAATGGTCATGGCGGAAGAGAAGTCGTTGTTGCCACATACGTACGACAAAAACATTTCCTTTTTTCGTCTAGTAAATTCTTCATATAAAAAATATTCCTTTTGGATAAACTTAAAATTCAAAGGGTTTTATACACCGTATAAAAGAAAGTTGTGTATAAAATAAAATATGCCTCAATGAAAGGAGATTGAGACGAAGTCTCATACCTCGGGTCCGACTTGACTCGGTCATTCTTTAATCTCCTTAATAATAAACTTGAGTTGATTTCTACTTTTTAAGAACATTTTTCAAATTCATTATTTATTTTATATCACTTATTTCCACGTCCTGAACACTATGTAATTATTTAAGTTAATAATGGTCATTTTAATGATCATTGGTACTTGAGTCAAAATAAACCCTTTATAATTACAAGTTGTTCATGTATCCATTATATCCAGAATTATAATCATGATGTATATATCATATATATCATATATATCCAGTATATTTGTGCATTTATAATATTACATAATCATTTAGAGGTAAGAAATGAAATGAATCGTTCATGGAGACGGTAAGCCGTACGTACGCATGAACGCTACTTTCATTTCTATTTCGTATTTTTATAGAATGGAATCATAATGATATAAAGGTATATTATAATTCCAGTATAATATCATATATAATATCATAGTTCCATCCTTTATACGTCCCACATATGGTATTTAACGAATCAAATCACTTTGAGGGGGCGGTAGTACGCACTTCCTTAAATGAAGATATCGCGTTTACCCATAATAGAAACCATAAAGGTATGCCCAAAATGAAAAAAAAACAGAAGCTTAAGGAAAACATAAACATATTATATATCATATATAAAAATAGTGACATCATAATGGCCACCTTTGAAGGTGTTAAATGAGTATTGAACAATCATCGTTTCGGGAGGCAGAATATCGCCATCCACGGAAACTGTATGTTCATAAACCATTTGATTTAGTTGTGTGAGAGTTTAGCAAGAATAAATCTTATAAAAAGATCCTAGTATATTGAAGATACTGTTGTTTTTACAAAATAAGTAAATAAAAAGAGTTTAGGGGGTTGGAGAAGCAAAATAAAACAAATGAACATGAGAGAATGAATTACCTTTAAAAGTGTAACTCATTTTGATTTGATCCTAAAGGCTTCCATTGAAATGATTATTCCCAATTAAAATCCTCTAGGATGAGGAGAGGGATGTGGAGAGAGTAAATGGGCAGGGGATTGCCGAGCCAAAGGCTTGAGGAGTGTGTGAAATGAGGTAGAGGTGGGGGCCTTTTATAAGAGGAGAGGAGAGGCACTTTTGGAAAGTAAAGATAAGTTACTTTATTTTAAAAAGAGTTTCGGATTCAAAAGGTCCCACATTGATATAATTCGAGGCTAAGGTGATAAGGGTTCGAAATCCACTCATCCGATAGGTTTTGGACATGTGTTGGTCTAATATATTACATTATCTTTCCATTTTATTTAAATCGTTAAATAATGAGGTCATCGCTGCATCATCATGATGTCATAAATAATTTAATTTATTTAATGTTTATAAATTATAAAAAATATACTATGAAGTAGGAAATCTTTTTATCTTTCCAATTACTATTTATAATCAAAAATATGACTTGTATAACACCATGTAAAAATTGTTTTAGTATAACATCTCTTGTTTGTGTCATTTTTACTTTAACATTAAATAAAAAGTTATTTATGTCATTTCCCAACCAAAGTGGCTCCATGGGGTCCCCAAGTTGACCCATGGCTTGTATTGGTCGGCCATGACACAACCAATGAGGTTAGTACATGTTTCAAGCTCATCTCATTTAATTAAAGCATTATTTTTACCTTAAACTACACTAATTACCTCTAATCGCGATTAACAACTTAAATTGTTACTATTCACCAAAAAAAATTATTATAATCCCATTGAACCACATTTTACATCTTAATTACAACCATGTATGTCGGATATTTGAAATTCAAAACACAGTGATGGAAAAATTTCATTTAAACGAAAAAATCAGTTTTTATAAGTACCACTTAGTGGTTTCACTATTCATCAAAAATTGATGTTTTTCAGAAAATTACCAAAAATTCACCCTAAGATATATTTGATATTTAAAATTCAAAAATGAAGTCTATTTTTCAAAATTCAAAACATATAAGTCACATTAATTAATTTAATAATTAATTCCCGCTGTCATGACAAATAGCGTGTTTTTATGAAACAATAAGTATCCAAAGATTGACACCAGTTTAAGTCCAATTTCAAAGTGAAATTGATTCCAATGACCAACATTTGATTAAATGGTAAAAATATATTCTAATTTCACTTCAAAACCAATTCAAATGATAATCTAATCATATAAACAAATTAGATTAAAAAGCATTTTTGATGTAAAATGTAGTATTTTTCACTATTCATTAAAAAAATGAACATTGTCAAAAAAATACCAAAAATTCACACAAAGTAAATTTTGATGTCCCAATCATAAAGAATAAGTTTATTTTGACAAACATAGATTATAAAATTTTCAAAAGATAGATTTAAAATGGGTTTGCCATCAAAAGGAAGTAAAACAATCTTTTAAGAATATTAGTGTATTACATGCATAAGATTGGATTTATTTTCATTTTAAGCCTCTAAAACACTATCTAATTCATTAATAGACATAGATAAAATATTTATTATTTATTACTTACTTGGGATGTTACATCCTTCATCACTTTAGAAAATTGTGTCCCCGCAATTTATTTACTTATCGAATAAATGGGGGTACTTATCCCTCATTGCATTTTCAGATTCCCATGTTGCCTCTTCCATCATGTGGTTTTTCCACAAAACCTTTACCTGATTAATCACCTTATTCCGTAACACTTGCTCCCTGTGATCAAGAATCTGGACTGGTTGTTCCTCATAAGATAGGTTTTCTTCCAACTGAACTACCTCTGGACTCAAAACATGAGATGGATCTGGCATGTACTTCCATAACATTGAAACGTGAAAAACATTGTGTACCTGAGATAAACTCGGAGGTAAAGCCACTCGGTAAGCAACTAATCCAACTCTCTCCAGAATTTCATATGGTCCAATAACCTTGGACTCGTCTTTCTTTTCTTACCAAATCGCATCACACTTTTCCATGGTGATACTTTGAGAAAAACATGATCACCTACCTCAAAAGATAGATCCTTCCTCCTGTTGTCTGCATAGCTCTTCTGCCTACTCTGAGATGTTCTCATGTGGTTCTAAATCAGCTGAACTTTTTCTGCCATCTCTTCTACCAATTCTGGTCCCATCAACTTCCTTTCACCCACTTCATCCCTGAAAGCTGGAGTTCGACACTGCTTCCCATATAATGCCTGAAATGGTGCCATCTGTATACTGGAATGAAAACTGTTATTATATGAAAATTCAACCAAAGAAAGATGTTGGTCCCAACTTCCCTGATAATCCATATAGCAAGCTCGTAGCATTTCCTCCATGGTCTAAATTGATCATTCTGACTTCCAATCTGATTGAGGATGAAAAGCTGTACTAAAATTTAATTCAGTACCCAACGACTTCTGAAGGCCTTTCCAAAAGTTAGAAGTGAACCTGGGATCACGGTCAGATACAATGGAGAGAGGAACTCCATGTAACCTGACTATCTCTTTAAGATACAAACGGGAATGTTGATCAAGCGAGAAAGTATCTCGTATAGCAAGGAAATGAGAAGACTTGGTCAAGCGATCAACAATAACATAGATTGCATTAATACCTCGAGATGTCTTCGGTAATCCCACAACAAAGTCCATGGATATATTCTCCCATTTCCACTCTGGCACTGGTAGAGGCTGAAGCATCCCTTGCGGTAACTGCCGCTCTTCTTTAACCTGTTTAAATGGCAAACACTTCACAGTAAAATCAGCAATATCCCTTTTCATTCCTTCCCACCAGTAATACTCCCGCAGATCTCTATACATCTTAGTACTGCCCGGATGAACTGAAAACGGAGAACTATGAGCTTCACATAACAAATCTCTTTTCAACTGTGAATCACAAGGCACACACAATCTCTTCCAAAATCTCAAAACACAATCATTATCAATGTTTAATTCAGGAAACCTACCTTTCTGAACCAACTCTAACTTTTTCTACAACTCACTGTCTTGCTTCTATGCTTGCTTGATTCTGCCTGATAGAGAAGATCTCACTAATACCTGAAACAAAACAGAAGGAATTTCTGAACCAACAACTTCTATGCCAAAGTTCATCAAATACATAACCAAAGGATCATGTTCCAAACGCAACATTGCTAATGAAGCATTACTTTTTCGACCCAAAGCATCAGCCACTTTATTTTCTTTTCCCGGATGGTAATGAATTGTACAATCTTAATCCTTGATTAATTCCAGCCATCTCCTCTGTCTCATGTATAACTCTTTCTGAGTGAATATATACTTTAAACTTTTGTGATCGGTATATATTTCACACTTTACTCCATAAAAATGATGCCTCCAAATTTTTAAAGAAAAAACAACAGAAGCTAATTCCAAATCAAGTGTAGGGTAATTTTCCTCATGAGTTTTCAACTGTCGTGAAGCATAAGAAATTACCAGATCATTCTGCATTAGAACGCAACCAAGTCCTTTCAATGAAGCATCACTGTATATAACAAACTCACCATTCCTGGAAGGTAGTGCCAAAACTGGATCATTCACCAATCTTCTTTTCAATTCCTGAAAACAATCATCACATTCTTTTGTCCAGATAAACTTAACACCCTTCTGAGTTAGCTTAGTCATTGGACTAGATATTCGTGAAAAATTTCTAACAAACCTTCGTTAATAGCCTGCCAACCCAAGGAAGCTACGAATCTTGGTTACATTTGTGGGTCTTCGCCATTCTTCCACAACTTTTGTTTTTGAAGGATCAACAGTTATTCCATCATTAGAAACAATATGACCAAGGAAAGAAGTTTGTTGCAACCAAAACTCACACATGATTAATTTTCCATACAGTTTCTTTTCTTTTAAGGTTTACCAGATAACCCTTAAATGTCCTTCATGCTCCCATTTACTTTTAGAAAATACCAAAATATCATCAATGAAAACCACCACAAACTTATCAAAGATCTCATGGAAAATTCTATTCATTAAGTCCATGAATAAAGCAGGTGCATTGGATAGCCCAAAAGGCATTACTACAAATTCATAATGGCCATATCTCGTACGGAACGCGGTCTTCGGAATATCTGCCTCCTTTACCTTTAGCTGATGGTACCCCGATCTCAAGTCAATCTTTGAAAAAAACTGAGCTCCCTGGAGCTGATCAAACAAATCATCGATATGAGGCAAAGGATATTTGTTCTTAACAGTGATATTATTCAAGGCTCTATAATCAATGAAAAGTCTCATAGAACAATCTTTCTTTTTAACAAATAAAATAGGAGCACCCCATGGTGATGTGCTAGGTCGAATGAAACCTTTCTCTAATAAATCTTTCAATTTCTCCTTCAACTCTAAAAGATCAATTTGAGCCATTCGATAAGGGGGTTTTGAAATTGGCTTAGCATCGGGAACTAAGTCAACCGTAAACTCAACTTCTCGATCTGGTATTATTCCAAGCAACTCATCATGAAAAACATCAGGATACTCATTTACCACTATCACATCATTAATCTGAATAGTTCCTTTATTTTCAACGACATGTGCAAGGTAACATTCATTTCCATCTTTTACAAGTATCTTGGCCTCTTGATAAGTTATCAACAGTAAGGGTTCATTCTTGTACAGAAACTGAAAGTCTTTCTGAAAAGAAACTTCTTTAGCTCTACAGTCAATCTTAGCATGGTAAAAAGAGAGCCAATCCATACCCAGGATAACATCAAACTCTACTAGAGGTAGAACAATAAGGTTTGCAAGTAGGTTCTTTCCACAGATAAGGATATGAAGATTGTTATAAATTCTTTTTTCCTCAACATTTCCCGTAGGTGTTTTTACCACAAGTTCAGGAGTCATTTCTTGAGATGGTATTCCCATTTTACTAGAAATGTTTTTAGAGATGAAAGAATGTGTAGACCCCGAATCAAACAACACAGTGGCATAATCTGAAAAAACAAACAAAGTACCAGATACAACTTCATTTGATGGCCCAACGTCTGCTGAAGTAGTTGCAAAAGATTTCACCACCCCTTTCAGCTTGTAGTCTAACTGCTTCCCATCACTCAAGCTCTTTGTCGGACACTCGTTTGCATAGTGACCCATCTCATTGCACTTATAACATCTCAATAACTGTAAATCAAATTTGGTCTTACCATCACCCTGATCTTTTTCAGTGTAATCACGAGCCTTATGTCTCATCTTACCACATCGGTAGCACTTTACAGAATTCAGAAGACATTCCCCAACATGCTTTTTTCCACATTTATCACAAACTGGAAACTTAATTTTCTTACAATCAGACTTTTTTGTAGAATTCTTACCTTTCTCCTGCCACCTCGGTCTCTTCTTCTGTTGGTTGTTATAGAACACTTGATCATCTGAAAACTCCATTTCCACCTTCTCGGCACATTGAACAAGCTTTTCATAACTTTTAAACTAACGAGAAGCTAATGCCCTTCGATATTTTGGCTTTAATCCAAAGTAAAAACGATTGATTTTACTATCAAGGTCTCAGATAAAATTTGGAGCATACCTTGCCAATCGAGTGAACCATTCTTCATAGGTAGCCACTGAGTCTTCCTCTTGCCTCAATTATAATAATTTCTTTTCCATCCTAAGTCGAACAGCCTTAGGAAAATACTTCTCAGGAGACATACCTTTGAATTCATCCCAGTCAAGAGCATCAATCTCATCAGCGTCCCTGATACTTTTAACCATCGACCACCACTGATCTGCCTCACCCTCCAAACAATAAATAGCAAGACTAACCTTTTGATTGTCTGAACACCCCATGACATCGAAAATCGTCTCCAGTGCATTAATCCACCCATCAGATAACACAGGGTCAGATGATCCACTGAATGATGGGGGATGTTGCCTCATGAAATGTTCCACCACTGACATGTTCCTCTGCGGTTGATCTGGATGATCTCGTGCATGGATACCACCACCATTTATAGCCTGAGTCAACTATGCCATTACTGCAACAAACTGCTCAGTTCCAATTCCGACCATCTCAGGATGCTGATTCGGAAGGTTATTTCCTTCTGTATGCCTTCGTAGCACTGCTTCCCTGTTCCCTCTACGGAATACCATTCTGAACAAACATGTCTTAGATGAAGCAACATGGTAATCTTCAAATGTTATATCATTTCAAAAAAAATATTTTTGGATAACCATTTAATAGAATTCTAACTCCTAAAGTTATCTAAACCGACCTTTGATACCAACTATAAGGCCCCAACATTAAACCTTACTTAATCTTGAGATATTACAAGATTACACATTGAGGATCTTTTCGGGTTTAGAGTTTTTGAGAATTAGATCATAAAACTTGCATTACATTCCACATATAAACAATGTGGTTACATAAAGATAGTATTATTCATTCCCATCAATGGAAACATATTTAAAATAAAACATGGATTCTTTCTTGACACTTCCTTAACACTATCATCATATCATGTACCTTTCCCTTGACCTGTGAAAAACATTTCAAAAAAACCTGGGAAGAGCATAAAAAGCTCAGTAAGGGATATAAAAACATGGAAAGGAAACAAGGGTACATATATACATAAGAATGAAATCATACTTTACCCATAAAACATAATCACTTTAACATACCTCATCAAATCATTAATAAATCATATAAATCATAAGACATAAAGGTAACTTGAGGCATTCATAACATTCTTACGTAGGGAATAACCCTCTTGGGTACGTTTGGAATACCCATCACAGTATATTCCCTAAAATCTCTTCGGAGAAACCATAACGTTTCACTCCTTCACGTTACCCAATGCATTGGAGAGATATATAGGGATCACCCGCCCTTAGTTTATCACGGAACGACCCATCTTCATAATAATGCCCAAGAACCTCAACATAATCATATCACATAAAACAAGCATAAAGGAAACATAACATTTCCGCCTTTCCATCACAAGGTATCAATACAACACATTGATATAAAAACAATATGAAAACCATTTTCAATACCAAAATAAATTAAATGTAAAACATGGTATTTATTTTTCTTTTAAAAAGAAGGTATGGCTTGTAGAGGAAGCCGAAACTCAAATAATGGTCACGGCGGCGGAGAAGTCGTTGTCACCGCATACGTACGAAAAAAACATTCCCTTTTGTCGTTTAGTAAAAGCTTCGTATAAAAAAGATCCCTTTTGTATAAACGTAAAATTAAAAGGGTTTTATACACCGTATAAAAGAAAGTTGTGTATAAAATAAAATATGCCTCAATGAAAGGAGATTGAGACGAAGTCCCATACCTCGGGTCCGACTTGACTCGGTCGTTCTTTAATCTCCTGAATAATAAACTTAAGTTAATTTCTACTTGTTTAAGAACCTTTTTCAAGTTCATTATTCCTTTTATATCACTTATTTCCATGTCATGAACACTATGTAATTATTTAAGTTAATAATGGTCGTTTTAACGATCATTGGTACTTGAGTCAAAATAAACCCTTTATAATTAAAAGTTGTTCATGTATCCATTATATCCAGAATTATAATTATGATGTATATATCATATATATCATATATATCCATTATATACGTGCATTTATAATATTACATAATCATTTAGAGGTAAGAAATGAAATGCACCGTTCATGGAGACGGTAAGTCGTACGTACGCATGAACACTACTTTCATATCTATTTCTTATTTTTATAGAATGGAATCATAATGATATAAAGGTATATTATAATTCTAGTATAATATCATATATAATATCATAGTTCCATCCTTTATACGTCCCACATATGGTATTTAACAAATCAAATCACTTTGAGGGGGCGGTAGTACGCACTTCCTTAAATGAAGATATCGCGTTTACCCATAAAGGAAACCATAAAGGTATGCCCAAAATGAAAAAAAAACAGAAGCTTAAGGAAAACATAAACATATCATATATCATATATAAAAATAGTTACATCATAATGGCCACCTTTGAAGGTGTTAAATGAGTATTGAACAATCATCGTTTCGGGAGACAGAATTTCGCCATCCACGGAAACCGTATGTTCTTTAACCATTTGATGTAGTTGTGTGAGAGTGTAGCTCGAATAAATCTTATAACAACATTCGAGTATATTTATGATACTTGTGTTGTTACAAAAGAAGTAAATAAAAAGATTTACGGTGTTGGAGAAGAAAAATAAAACAAATGAACATGAGAGAATGAATTACCTTTAAAAGTTTAAATCCTTTTGATTTGAGCCTAAAGGCTTCCTTTGAAAGGATTATGCCCAAAGGGAATCCTCTAGGATGAGGATAGGGGTGTGGAGAGATTAAATGGGCAGGGGATGACCGTGCCAAAGGGTTGAGGAGTGTGTGAAATGAGGTAGAGGTGGGGGCCTTTCATAAGAGGGGAGGAGGGGCACTTTTGGAAAGTAAAGATAAGTTACATTATTTTAAAAAGAGTTTCGGATTCAAAAGGACCCACATTGATTAAATTAGAGGATAAGGTGATAAGGGTCTGAAATCCACTCATCAAATAGGTTTTGGACATGTGTAGGTCTTAGATATTACATTATCTTTCCATTTTATTTAATTCGTTAAATAATAAGGTCATCGCTGCATCATCATGATGTCATAAATAATTTAGTTTATTTAATGTCTAAAAATTATATAAAAAATACTATGATGTAGGAAATATTATTATCTTTCCAATGACTATTTATAATAAAATATATGACTTGTATAACCCCATGTAAGAGTTGTTTTAGTAAAACATTTCTTGTTTGTGTCATTTTTTACTTTAACATTAAATAATAAGTTATTTATGTCATTTCCCTACCAAAGTGGCTCCATGTGGTCACCAAGTTGACCCATGGCTTGTCTTGGTCGGCCATGAAACAACCAATAAGGTTAGGACATGTGTCAAGCTCATCTCATTTTATTGAAGCATTATTTTTACCTTAAACTACACTAATTATCTCTAATCGTGATTAAAAACTTAATAAGTTACTTTTCACAAAAAATTATAATAATCCCATTGAACCATATTTTACTTCTTAATGACAACCATGTATGTAGGATTTTTGAAATTCAAAACACAGTGATGGCAAAATTTCATTTAAACAAAAAAATCAGTATTTATAAGTACCACTTAGTGGTTTCACTATTCATCAAAAATTGAAGTTTTTCAGAAAATTACCAAAAATTCACCCTAAGATATATTTGATATTTCAAATTCAAAAATCAAGTCTATTTTGAAAAAATTCAAAACATATAAGTCACATTAATTAATTTTATAATTAATTCATGTTGTCATGAGAAATAGCGTGTTTTTATGAAACAATAAGTATCAAAAGATTGACACCAGTTTAAGTCCAATTTCAAAGTGAAATTGATTCCAATGACCACCATTGGATTAAATGGTAAAAATATATTCTAATTTTACTTCAAAACCAATTCAAAAGATAATATAATCATATAAATAAATTATATTAAAAAGAAGTTTTGATGTAAAATGTCGTATTTTTCACTATTCATTAAAAATTGAACATTGTCTAAAAAATACCAAAAATTCAAACAAAGTAAATTTTGATGTACTAATCATAAATAATAAGTTTATTTTGACAAACATAGTTTAAAAAATTGTCAAAAGATAGATTTAAAAAGGGTTTTCCATCAAAAGGCAGTAAAACAATCTTTTAAGAATATTAGTGTATTCCATGCATAAGATTGGATTTATTTTCATTTTAAGCCTCTAAAACACTATCTAATTCATTAATAGACATAGATAAAATCTCTATTATTCATTACTTACTTGGGATGTTACATTAACCCATCACAATTTTGTGATTTTCTTGTGGTTAACTTTCTCCTAGACATGTTTACTATCACAATCCATCAGAACATGACCCTTCGTATTCTCCTCCATATCCATATTTTCATACTTGGAATCCTTGTATGGGTTAACTCTGGTGACCTTTTTACTTCTCTCCATTTCTTTTAATGTGATTGTTTTACTGACTCTTGTTCCAATGTGGGACTTTCAATGAAGTTTACATGCCCAATATTGAAATTGCGAGGATGCAATTCCCAAAAGGGGGAAGGATGTAACATCCCAGGTAAATAAATAATATTACATTCTAATGTTTATCAGTATTTGTGAATAAAATGTTAATACTTCTTTAAAGGTAATTCTATGCTCGATGGCATACCCAATACGCAACAACGAGTTTTTTTGAAATCTTACGTTGCACACTTATAATATAATTATATTATAATTGTTAACGCCTAGCCATTTTAAGGGAGGGAATGAACATAAATTACTAAAAAATGATTACATATGTTTGTCAAATATTTTTACATTTATCCAATATATGTTAGAGGCTTAAAATCTAAATGAATCAAATTTTAAGAATAAATACTCTAATATTTTTAAAAGATTGTTTCACCACCTTTTGATGGAGATCCTTTTTTAAATCTAACTTCTGAAAATATTATAAGCTCTGTTTTTCAAAATAAACATATTATTTATGATTTGGATATTAAAATATACTTTGGATAAATTTTTTGTATGTTTCTGACAATGTTCATTCTTTTTAATAAATAGTGACAAATATTGCATTTTACATCAATACTACTTTTTCATCTAATTTATATATATGGTTAGATTATCTTCCTAATTGTTTTTAAAGTTTAATTAGAATATATTTTTAATATTTAATTCAATGGTGGTAATTATAATTAATTTCACTTTGAAAATGGACATAAACAAGTGCCAAACTTATCATAGATATTGCTTCCAAAAAAACCCACGATTTGTTTTGACAGCGGGAATTAACTATATGATTTTTTAATGAAACATATATGTTTGGAATTTGGAAAAATGGACATAATTTCTTAATTTTAAATATCAAATATATCTTACTGTTTATTTTTGGTATTTTTCAGATAATGATTTTTTTTAATGAATAGTGAAAAATACAATTTTTAAATCAAAACTACATTTTCATCCAATTTATTTATATATTTAGATTGTCATTTTAATTTTTTTAAAGTATAATTGAATTATATTTTTATCACTGAATACAATGTTGTTCATTAAAAGTAATTTCATATTTCAATTAGATGTAAAAAAGACAATCTTTTAATAAATTTTACTTCTTAAAAACCCATATTTTGTTTGGACAACGAGATTTAATTTTAAATTAATTACTACAATTTATGTGTTCTGAATTTGTTGAAATTGATTCCAAATTTGGAATAAGACGTTCGAAATTATGTAATTAATAATATATTTTTTGGACATTATGAATAGTAATGACGGTAATTATCTTTAATTATTGTGTTAAATTAGTAATCAGGTAATTATGGGTAAGAAAATAATATCATAAAAATATAAAATGACACCAAAATGTGTCCTAATGCTATTTATGGTTTCATGACCGACCAGGGTATTCCTTGTGCCAACCTTGGGACCCCATGGAATCACTTTAGTGTGATAGTCACCTATTATCATTTTTTTAAGAAAGGAAAATGTAACTGAAGTATGTAAAACCTAAATAAATAATTTTAATGTTTTATAAATAAACCATATCTTAGACTATAAATAGTCATTGGAATGATAAAAATATTTCCTACATCATGATATTTGTTTTATAAGTTTTAGACATTAAATAAATTATTTTATTTATGACACTGTGATGATGCAATGATTACCTCATAAATGAACGATTTAAATAAAATGAGATGATATGGTGAAATAAAAGTCATAAACTTGTCAAAAACCTATTGGATGGGAGGTTTTATAAACCTTATCACCTTATCTTAGAAATATATCCTTTTGGGACATTTATAATCCGAAAATAATTTTATAATAAAGTAATATTTTATAACTTTCCAAGATTTCCCCTCCTCTTCTCTTATAAAAGGCCCCCAACTCTATCACATTACCCACACCTATCAAGCCTTTGTCTCAGCCAACCCCTTCCCATTTAAACTCTAGACATCACTCTATTCATCATTGAAGCCTCAAATTTGGCAGAATGCTCTTCAATAAACCCTTTTGGTTCAATCCAAGAGGAGTTACCCGATTTAAAGGTAATGTATTCACTTGTGTTCATTTGTTTTATTTTGCTTCTCCAAACCACTAAAATCTTTTTATACCATTCATTTGTAATGAAACTAGTATATTCAATATACTAGGTTTTTTTAGGGGAAGTATTCTAGCAGCACTTACACACACCTCCGTCTAATCGTTAAAGAACATACTGCTTCTGGGGATGGCGAATTACTGCCTCACGAAACGATGATTGTTCAATCTCCTCTTAACACCTGTCATGGTAGCCATTATGATGTCACGGTATTTTATATATGATATATATGGTATTGATGTTTTCCATATGCTTATGTATTTTATATTTAAAACATACCCTTATTCTTTGCATGTTGTGCAAATGCGATAATTTCATACGAGGTAGTGTGGACTACCGCCCCCTCAAGCGATGTGACTCATTCATTCAATACGTGGAATGTATAAAGAATGAAATTAAGGAACTTATGTGACCTATAAAATATATATATTAAATTGGAATTATAATATATATATCTCTCAATTATTTTTAATTCCATTAATATGTCAAAGAAATGAAAGTAGCCTTCATGCGTACGTACGGCCTACCGTCTCGATGAACGGTGAATTTCATTTCTTTTTATCTCCAAATGTTATAGAATTATATGAAATGAATATGTACTGGATATATATGTTTTTTAAATAATTAATATTATTCTGTAGATGATTTACTTATAACTACACAGACAATCATTTTCAAACAAGTTCATTTTTGACTCATGTACCAAACATCGACAAAAACCTCTGATATGAACTCACATTATTAACCAATTATTATAACATTATAATATATGATATGAATTGAATAATAATATTTAAAAAAGGACCTTAAGAAGTTATAAATTGACCATATTTTAGTATTGAAGAATATAAAGAAACGAACAAGACAAATCAGACTTGAGGTAATGGATCCTACCTCTCTCATTATTTTTAAGTACTCTTTTTATGTAACTTACTTTAAGATCCTCTTTATTATGCTGGGGGATGTTCTTTTATATTTATATTTCTCTAAATTTTATTTTAATATGATGAGATACCCTATTTGATCTAAACAATCCATTTTTGGAAGTTTTATGTGGCACTGTTAGGCTGCCAAATTTTCATAAGGGGATTTTCATCTCACTTTTATTTCCTGTGAGATTCATGCTACATTGTCCACTATTTTCTTTTGTGTGGTGTATGTACTGCCCATTATTTTACTCTTTATATAATATAATCTCATTTATAGGTAGTTACATCTTCATTGTATTACCTTTCTTTCATGGGGTGTACATTTCAAATGTTTCCCAAATCGGTAAGGAAACCTTTTACACTCCTCTTTTAAAAAGACTTATATTGTTATATCTTTTAATTTAAATCTTTTTATGTTGGGATATGTTCTTCTATATCATTATTGATGTAAATTTATTTCCAAGTGATGAGATACCATTTTCTCTCTCATCAACTAATTTTATGAATTTTAAAGTGACGTCGTTGGGCTGTCGAATTTACCAAGTGAACTTTTTAACCCAATTTCGATTTCTTTGGGTTCAATGTGTTGTTATTGAATATGTCATCCTTTGAATATGTGTGAATGACCTTTGATTGTTTTACACTTAATATCCACTTATATTGGGTGTATTTATATTTTTCACACATAATTTTGAGATTTATTTATCCTTAATTTAAGGATACATTTTTTATAAGGGATTTCATCTGATTTTACATTGAGACTTCATTGTTGTTATGCACAAATTCACTCTTATATGGTGTATATACTTTCCTTTGGAATATTATATAATGAATCCATTTATTATCAATATATTATAATGTTTAGATTAAATTTTATTCCTCAATTATTGTATTCAAGTGTCTCTCATTTTGTTAAAAACCCTTTACCTTAAATATCTTTTTAAATGTTTTAATGATTTATTCTTATAAATATTTTTCATTAATATCCTTGTTTTAAAAATGGTTTGATGGACTTATTTATATGCATATTAATGGTTTAAAATGTTAAAAGCTTCAAAGTGGTATGGGACACTTTGATACAAAAATCTCTTTATTAAATTTTTTAAATGGTTTTGAAAATGGTTTTTAGAAGGGATTCATTATTTCAATATCATAAAATGTTATATTGTTATTGAAATGTGGGAATTGTAACGACCCGAGAATTCATGTTTCGCGTAATGATATGTTTCCCTTTAACTGGACCATCTTTCTATAAAAAAAATGAAAATAAATGAAAAACTGTAGCATCAAGCATGAATGAAATACTCCTTTATTAAGAAACACCTTGACGATTACAACTTCCCACGATCAAAACATCACTAACCAAAGATCCCAACAAAGAACCCAATTACAATAATGGGAAGACTTCTTAAAACCACCATGATCCCGAGAATTTGGTAGGGATTTCGAGCATCCATCATAAAGAACATAAGGATTGCTGAAGCCACCGCCACCGTGCTCAGCACCAAGGGGATCACACGAACCATCTATCCTCTTCTCCTTCGGTCACTTTGAGTAAGGACACCTCGAGACCAGACCCTTTTTATAAGCATCCCGGTATGACCGTTAAAACACCATCGGATAAAAATGTAGCCATTGGCTCTCTCCTAACTTGTTATATTTTAAAGTTTTAATTTGTAAAACAATGCTATTTGACACTTAGTTTTCTATTATTTGTTATATATATATATATCTAACTTGAGCAAGTAATTATTTGTTAATTTATTTTATTTTATAAAAATGGTTGACTATACTGAATTTGGTGAGGTTTTACTTCTTTTACAAATATATATGTGCAAACTCTCGGTTTGTAGATGTACATGTATATATATTTATGTTGTGACTAACTGTATGTTAAATGAATTATACCGATTTTCTAAATTATATATAAGTAGTAGTAATACAAATGTTTATAACTTGCTTTTATAATTAATATTTTGAAATTATGTCGATGTTTCGGTTTCTTTGATTTTCACATTTTGTGGTGTAATGTTGAAATTTACATTAATGCACATTTAATGGTGTAGTTTATTTAATGTTTTGTGTTGAATGTTTAATGGTGTAAACAATGTTAATGTAAAATAAGATGGGTAGAGAATAATTAACGCATAAACATATTAAATGAATCATGACCATTGTTAAAATAATAAAAGCTACAAATAATTGATGGATAAAATAATAATAAAGTTTATAATAGGTATAATAATAAATTAAAAATAATTAAAAAAAATAGTAATAAAAAAAACTAATCGCGGGTAGGGGGAGAAGCCCGTGTTTCTTCCTTCTTTTGCGCCGCATCGCACCCCAGCCACCGAATCTTTCTCCTTCAATCATAGTCGTCCGGTGTTATTAAATCAACGTCAACCTCAACCGTCCCGATCCACCAGTTATGATCTCAGCCATTGTTTTTTATCCCTCCCCACGTCGCGCTCATCCTCTTCCTCGCGCCAAACCAGCAGCGCATGCTACACTTTCTTTTTTTCCATAGTCCGGTGAGTATACCGAGCAAGCGTCCCTAATTTCCACCCGGTTTGACACCGATCTCGGCCTCGGATTCCCGCCATCCTCCTTACGCAAAGAAGCCTTCCTTTTTTTATGTCGCGGCTTACACCGAGGGAGAGGGGTGGTTTTGTACCGAAGGGATCTTCTTTGCACGGAGACCTCTTGTGCCGACCTCAGATCCAGCGTCGCCTGCGCCTTCCTCCTCCTCTCCGAGCTACTGTCAGGGTCAAGTCCTGTTATTTTCTATTTGTCTGCTCAAGATTCGGTTTGTATATATATATATATATACGTTATATATATATATATATATATTTTACGGATTGTGAACCCGTTTTTCCCATGCCTCCTTACCGCGTCTCCATCCTCCTTTTCTCCGAACTGGTTAGGGGATTAATTTTTTTACTTCAATCTCAATGATCAAACCCTTTTATCAACTATTGTGTTTCACGAATTATATATATATTATATATAATTTTATATAGCTTCTAATTCTTTTTTTATCTTATAAATATGATTATCAATGTTAAGCTGATGTTTTAAGGTGTAAAATACTTGTAAGGGTATAGATCCCACTGTTTGCTTCGGTTATATAAAAACCATGGGCTGACATATACATTCTATATATATATATATACATATGTATACAAATATGTAAAACCCATGTTTCTACCTGCTGCCTTCTTCGACCTTTTTGGAGTGCCAAATGGAGGTAAGGGGAAATCTCGGTTTTCCTTTAAAATCTAAACCCCGGTGTATATATATGTACATATACAAGATTATATGTATATATACCCATATGCATATACTCACCCTATGTATTCATACCCAAATGATAGAGAAAACCCCTCTACCTCACTTATGTTTTGAAATAAAAACGCAGGAGATGAGATTTAAGTTGTGTTTTTACAATTCGGTTTATATATATATACACTATATGTATATATATAAATATGAATACATATATATATATATACTTATATATTTATATGTGAAACAAACCAATTCATTTTTTTGTGATTTACAATTGATGATAATTTGTTTATGAAATGATGCTCTTAATGTATAAAATACATGTAAGGGTCAAACTCTTTTTTTACAAAGTTTGATTATGTTTCGGTTTCCATTTATATAAATATATAAGTATATATATATATATATACATTCATACACACATATTATAAGATGCTATGCAATATTTTCTCAATGTTTATACCCCATGATTTTTCTTTCCTTCTATAAAATGGAGATTTTGAGTAAATGGATGAATAGGTAAAATTGTGCAAGTGAATGAAGTATATTGTTGTTTTATATACGCACACGTATGTGTATATAACTCAATATGAACTTAGTGACCATGTATACAATTTTTATAAAGCATGATGAGGTTTATGGGTTATTTGGACTTCACTTTCATTCGTGAAACTCAGAATTTTCATTTATCACTGCTTTGGATAATCGGGATTTTTCTTAGAATGGATAGTACGGACTTCTTGAATTTTTTATAAATGCATTCATGTATTAATAGGTAAGTACTCATGTTTATTTAATGTGATAATGGAAGAGTTTACACAATTATATATATTATTTCCCAAGATGGATTTGGTTATGCACATTGTAACCTCAACTGCCTATGTTAAACACTTTTGATATCCCTTTATCATCATAAGTGTAAGTTACGAACAACCCATCTTTAATTGGGTATTATGATGTTCTGTAATGTTAAGTGTTATGTTTATTTTCTTGAAAAACCAAGTTTTTTTTTCAAATGTTAAGATAACTAGTTATGTGCTCGATGTTTTAGCATGCATTTCATCATGTCTTTCATGATAGAACTGTTTTCATGTTATGAACACATATGTGAAAAAATGGGATTCAATAATGAATGTATGAAATCCTATGAATGTATGACCATGTCAAGATATGTGAGGGATGTATAGGACTTCCATGTGACAGGTGCGCCCGGAATTATATAGCGCAACAAGAATGATGTGATGGGTGTGCCCGGAATTATACAGCGCTCCAATGCATTGGTTAAAGCAGGAGTCTCATGAGACAAACATGTGCGACAATCTTGGCACATTAGCCTTGGCTTGAGCAAAGGAAACGGGGTGGGCAGTGGGCCTTGACCCGTTAAGTATGTAATACAGTCATGATGAAAATTCTTGACAAAGTCCAGGATTATACATTCCCTCTGTATGTAATGATAAAGGTTAACCATGGGTTAGTTCAACTAACATGACAACCCCTAGTTGAAGGCTCCCATGATCATGAAAATGTACTTTATGTGACGAAAACTGTTTTCATATGGCAAACTGTTAGATGATCTGCATTTTACTCATGAACCATGATATGCATGTTTCCCTGCTTAGCCATAGAATTGTTTTAGAATTAATGTAACCTTGTTTTTACTTTATGCATTGCTTATTCTGTTTATATTCCGCACTCTGATCATGATTACATTAAAGCTCATTTCAAGTACATGCTTCTTTGTGCAAGTGGTTTTCAAACAAAGATGGATTTCATGTTTTTAAGAAATGACAATGTTTTGTTTTAGAAAAGTATTTTTATTCTTTTCAAAAGGACATAAGAAATGACTTTCCTTAAATGTTTTAAAACCCCTTACTGGGCATTTTTGCTCACCCTACGTTTTGTTTACAATTTTCAGGCATGGTTGATACTAATGAAGCTAATCAGAAGATGCTAGTTTCCCAGAATCCTGAGCCTCGCGATCTTCTGTAGAAATGGGACATGATATTTAACTTGTAATGATGTAATGTAAAGTATATCATGTCTCATTATGAACCCTGGGTTTGGGCGTCGCTACAGTTGGTATCAGAGGATAGGTTCAGGAAACTCTGGAAAACCAGGAGATATAAATATATTGCTAAGACTAACTAAGTAAAAATGATATAACTTTCAGATGGCTGATGTACCTACCGACCTTTTGTCACTTCCTACTAAGGCTCTAGAGAACATTATATCTCTAGCTAGCCGTGAAAACTTTCTGAACTATGCCCAAATTCGCATGACGTGTAAGCACTTGTACGATGTGTCAATCTCATCTAGGGTGCTTAGTCTCCACCGGGGAATGGGAATGGATTATCTCTTAATGATGAAGACCCAATTTCCCTCCTATGCACGTCGAGGAAGGTATCACGAAGGACTCTTCTGAATATTTACAACCGGCGAGGAATTCGGCACAAATCTTGATAACCCTTTTCAAGAAGCTGCTGTTACCGGAGACCTCCGAGCGGCTTATCTGTGCCAGGTCCTGCACTATGGCTCCTGGGGCCAGTTAATGGACTTCGGAGCGTTGGAAAATGAGACCATCCGTGTGTCTCTTAGGCAAAAAGTGTACACCGATGTTTCCCAACTCCACACCCCTCACGCTAAACTCAGGAGGCGTAATAAATGTTCCCATGAGTTTAGTCCTGTATGTTCATCTTGTGTGTGGTTTGTGGAGTTAGAGAGTTTCTCCTCTCTTTGTGGTGTCCGTCTTGAAAACACATACTTTAATGTGTAAACATTCTTAATTAAAAAGTTTATGATCCCATTCTTCTTAGTGTTGTTAAGTGACCTCTCTTGTATACCTTTTCTTCTAGATGGCAGGTCAGATGAACCTCTCGTCTCTACCTGACGAGTTAGTAGAGGTTATATTGATAAGAACTTGTATGGTGGACTTTCCATCTTTTCTCCACCTACGAGGGTCTTGTCAACGTCTACTGGACATAGCAAATAGTCTGGAAATTCTCCGCGCATGTCAGGAGAATGAACATGTGATTCACATCCTTGCCACCACCCAGCTCCCCTACTCTAGGCGAAGGGGGAGATACCATGAAGGGCTTTTTCAGTGTTTCTCTGTGGCACTGAACTTCTCCGCCAGAGCTTTCTTTCTCATAGCAGCTCAGGATGGCCACCTCAGAGCCGCCTACATGTTCTAGATCCTGAACGTCATCCTTCTCAATCGCGTCGTTCCCCTCGACTACCTCGAGTGTGATGAAGTTTGAAGGGTTACTAGGGGATTCGTCCGCTCAGACGTCTCAGAGCTATTTATTGCACGGGCCTCCCTGCGGAAGCCTGTGTGTAGTGCCCGTGAGCAGGAGTACATGTCTTATTGCTCAAAGTGTATCTGGGTCAGGGAAACAGCGGAGCTGTGTACCAGTTTAGGGGTTCCGTTAACCGAGCCAGACCTTCAGTTTTGGTAACGTTGTGTGATCGAGGTCTTTTTCTTGTCTTTTTATGAATAGAATTGCGAGGACGCAATTCTTTGAAGGGGGGGATGATGTAACGACCCGAGAATTCATGTTTCGCGTAATGATATGTTTCCCTTTAACTGGACCATCTTTCTATAAAAAAAATGAAAATAAATGAAAAACTGTAGCATCAAGCATGAATGAAATACTCCTTTATTAAGAAACACCTTGACGATTACAACTTCCCACGATCAAAACATCACTAACCAAAGATCCCAACAAAGAACCCAATTACAATAATGGGAAGACTTCTTAAAACCACCATGATCCCGAGAATTTGGTAGGGATTTCGAGCATCCATCATAAAGAACATAAGGATTGCTGAAGCCACCGCCACCGTGCTCAGCACCAAGGGGATCACACGAACCATCTATCCTCTTCTCCTTCGGTCACTTTGAGTAAGGACACCTCGAGACCAGACCCTTTTTATAAGCATCCCGGTATGACCGTTAAAACACCATCGGATAAAAATGTAGCCATTGGCTCTCTCCTAACTTGTTATATTTTAAAGTTTTAATTTGTAAAACAATGCTATTTGACACTTAGTTTTCTATTATTTGTTATATATATATATATCTAACTTGAGCAAGTAATTATTTGTTAATTTATTTTATTTTATAAAAATGGTTGACTATACTGAATTTGGTGAGGTTTTACTTCTTTTACAAATATATATGTGCAAACTCTCGGTTTGTAGATGTACATGTATATATATTTATGTTGTGACTAACTGTATGTTAAATGAATTATACCGATTTTCTAAATTATATATAAGTAATAATAATACAAATGTTTATAACTTGCTTTTATAATTAATATTTTGAAATTATGTCGATGTTTCGGTTTCATTGATTTTCAAATTTTGTGGTGTAATGTTGAAATTTACATTAATGCACATTTAATGGGGTAGTCTATTTAATGTTTTGTGTTGAATTTTTAATGGTGTAAACAATGTTAATGTAAAATAAGATGGGTAGAGAATAATTAACGCATAAACATATTAAACGAATCTTGACCTTTGTTAAAATAATAAAAGCTACAAATAATTGATGGATAAAATAATAATAAAGTTTATAATAGCTATAATAATAAATTAAAAATAATTAAAAAAACAAATAGTAATAAATATAAAAAACTAATCGCGGGTAGGGGGGAGAAGCCCGTGTTTCTTACTTCTTTTGCGCCGCATTGCACCCCAGCCACCGGATCATTCTCCTTCAATCATAGTCATCCGATGTTTTTAAATCAACGTCAACCTCAACCATCCGATCCACCGGTTATGATCTCAGCCATTTTTTTCCCTCCCCACGTCACGCTCATCCTCTTCCTCGCGCCAAACCAGCAGCGCATGCTGCGCTTTCTTTTTTTCCCTAGTCCGGCGAGTAGACCGAGCAAGAGTCCCTACATTCCACGCGGTTTGACACCGATCTCGGCCTCAGATTCCTTTCATCCTCCTTACGCAAAGATGCCTTCCTTGTTTTAAGTCGCGGCTTACACCGAGGGAGAGGGGTGGTTTTGTACCGAAGGGATCTTTATGCACGGAGACCTCTTGTGCCGACCTTAGATCTACCGTCGTCTGCACCTTCCTCCTCCTCTCCGAGCTACGGTAAGGGTCAAGTCCTGTTATTTTCTATTTGTCTGCTCAAGATTCGGTTTGTATATATATATATATACGTTATATATATATATATATTACGGCTTGTGAACCCGTTTTCCCCATGCCTCCTTGTCGCGTCTCCATCCTCCTCCTCTCCGAACTGGTTAGGGGATTAATTTTTTTACTTCAATCTCAATGATCAAACCCTTTTATCAACTATTGTGTTTCACGAATTATATTTATATTATATATAATTTTATATAGCTTCTAATTCTTTTTTTATCATCTAAATATGATTATCAGTGTTAAGCTGATGTTTTAAGGTGTAAAATACTTGTAAGGGTGTAGATCCCACTATTTGCTTCGGTTATATAAAAACCATGGGCTGACATATACATTATATATATATATATACATACGTATACAAATATGTAAAACCCATGTTTCTACCCGCTGCCTTCTTCGACCTATTTGGAGTGCCAAATGGAGGTAAGGGGATATCTCGGTTTTCCTTTAAAATCTAAAACCCGGTGTATATATATGTACATATACAAGATTATATGTATATATACCCATATGCATATACTCACCCTATGTATGCATACCCGAATGATAGAGAAAACCCCTCTACCTCACTTATGTTTTGAAATAAAAACGCAGGAGAAGAGATTTAAGTTGTGTTTTTACAATTCGGTTTATATATATATACACTATATGTATATATATAAATATGAATACATATATATATATATACTTATATATGTATATGTGAAACAAACCAATTCATTTTTTTTATGATTTACAATTGATGATAATTTGTTTATGAAATGATGCTCTTAATGTATAAAATACTTGTAAGGGTCAAACTCTTTTTTTTACAAAGTTTGATTAAGTTTCGGTTTCCATTTATATAAATATATAAGTGTATATATATATATATATATATATACTTTCATACACACATATTATAAGATGATATGCAATCTTTTCTCAATTTTTATACCCCATGATTTTTCTTTCCTTCTATAAAATGGAGATTTTGAGTAAATTGATGAATAGGTAAAATTGTGCAAGTGATTGATGTATATTGTTGTTTTATATACGCACACGTATGTGTATATACCTCAATATGATCTCAGTGACCATGTTTACAATTTTTATAAAGCATGACGAGGTTTATGGGTTAGTTGGACTTCAAATTCATTCGTGAAACTGAGAATTTTCATTTTTCACTGCTTTGGATAATCAGGATTTTTCTTAGAATGGATAGTACGGACTTCTTGAATTTTTTATAAATGCATTCATGTATTAATAGGTAGGTACTCACATTTATTTAATGTGATAATGGAAGAGTTTACACAATTATATATATGATTTCCCAAGATGGATTTGATTATGCACATTGTAACCTCAACTGCCTATGTTAAACACTTTTGATATCCCTTTATCATCATAAGTGTATGTTATGAACAACCCTTCTTTAATTGGGTATTATAATGTTATGTAATGTTAAGTTTTATGTTTATTTTCTTGAAAACCCAAGTTTTTTTTCAAATGTTAAGATAACTGGTTATGTGCTCGATGTTTTAGCATGCATGTCATCATGTCTTTCATGATAGAACTTTTTTCATGTTAGGAACACATATGTGAAAAAAATGGGATTCAATTATGAATGTATGAAATCCTATGAATGTATGACCATGTCAAGATATGTGAGGGATGTATAGGACTTACATGTGACGGGTGCGCCCAGAATTATATAGCGTAACAAGAATGATGTGACGGGTGCGCCCAGAATTATACAGTGCTCCAATGCATTGGGTAAAGCAGGAGTCTCATGAGATGAACATGTGCGATGGTCTTGGCAAGTTAGCCTTGGCTTGAGAAAAGGAAATGGGGTGGGCAATGAGCCTTGACCCGTTAAGTATGTTATACGGTCATGATGAAAAGTCTTGACAAAGTCCAGGATTATACATTCCCTCTGCATGTAATGATAAAGGTTAACCAGGGGTTAGTTCAACTAACAGGACAACCCCTAGTTGAAGGCTCCCATGATCATGAAAATATACTTTATGTGACGAAAACTGTTTTCATATGGAAAATTGTTAGATGATCTGTATTTTTCTCATGAACCATGATATGCATGTTTCCCTTCTTAGCCATTGAATTCGTTTTGAATTAAAGTAACCTTGTTTTAACTTTATGCATTGCTTATTCTGTTTATATTGCACACTCTGATCATGTTTACATTAAATCTAATTTCAATTACGTGCTTCATTGTGAAAGTGGTTTTCAAACAATGATGGATTTCATGTTTTTAAGAAATGACAATGTTTTGTTTTAGCAAAGTATTTTTATTCTTTTCAAAAGGACTTAAGAAAGGACTTTCTTAAAATGTTTTAAAACCCCTTACTGGGCATTTTTGCTCACCCTACGTTTTGTTTGAAATTTTTCAGGCACGGTTGATACTAATGATGCTAATCAGAAACAGATGGTTTACCAGAATCCTGAGCCTCGCGATCTTCTGTAGAAATGGGACATGATATTTAACTTGTAATGATGTAATGTAAAGTATATCATGTCTCATTAAGAACCCTGGGTTTGGGGGTCGCTACAAGAATCTTATCTTTCTTTATGCATAAGTTATATGCTATGATTATGTTATGGTTCTTGGGAATCGTTTATGAAGATGGGTGGTTCCGTGATAAACTAAGGGCGGGTGAGCCCGTGATAGCTCTCCAATGCATTAGATAACGTGAAGGGGTTGAACACTAAGGTTTCTCCGAAGAGATTTCGGGATTATATATTGTGATGGGTATTCCAAATGTAACCATGAGGGTTACTCCCTACGTAATAATGTTATGAATGCCTCAAGTTACCTTTATACCTTATGATTTCTATTGAGTTATACATAAATCTTATGATTTCATGAGGTATGTTAAATTGCTTATGTTTTATGAGTAAATTATTATTTCATTGATTATTATGTATACATGGATTGATATTGTCTTTATATACTGTTATAACCGTTACTGAGCTTTTTATGCTCATTCAAATTTTTTGAAATGTTTTCACATGACATAAAGGTGAATAGGGTCAATGATGGGATCAAGGAAATTCTAGGCTGTCTAAAACAATGAACTATACATGACTCTTTTGTTCAAGTGTTTTTATTTTTTTGAAAAAATGGAATCTGAGTAGATGCGTTTACTTTGTAAAATTTGAGATGTAATAGTTGTTTGCTAATTCTCTAAAACTCTAAACTTGAAAAGATCCTAAATTTGAATTATTCATTTAATTCAATAATAAGTAATGTTTAAGGCTGGGTCCTTATAATAGTATTATATATAATACAATAAAAAAGTCAATATTTCTTGTTTAATTTAGAATTAGTTATAGTACATAACAAATTATAATAAGGAATACGTCATCGTTATTGAAAACCACCATAAAATGTTGATATTATTACATAGAATGTAAAACTAAATGGGATAACCATGTGACATACATCAGAAGGGGGAGATAAATAAATCCTAATAAGAGAATAAAAATTTCATAACATGAAGAAAGTAGCAAATGATTGATAATAGGAATATCAATATAACATAAATATGGTGACCATAATATTCTAGAACAATGAGGCATGGTGTTTCATGATAACAGATGACAACATGGAAATGTGGAAACAACCTAAATCAAATCATCATAATGATAGCCCAAGGATAAATTCTAAAAAATAATTAATTAATGATGTCCCATGATTGAGAAGGATAACTCCCTAATCACTTTTCTAATTTTTCATTAATCTATAACATTACCCAATCCATTGCGACACTATATAATTTTAGCAGCACCCATTATATTTATTTTGTTCCCATGTTTATGTATTCCACATAGATCATAAAACATGGAATAATTTTTCATTAAATTTTGTTAAATAATCCCAAAGTGTGAAATAAATACACATAATTACTGAAAAAAATTATTATAATTATATTAATTTTAACACCCTTGATAGGTAATAGTTATGGGTACCCACTACAAAATTGTTTGGCATGGAAAATAATGTTAAAATTTGGCAACACGACGAGGGTGTTTGATTGTTCATGGGAGATATTGATGAGATTTAAATGGGGCTCTCATTGTTAATAAATAAAATGGAAAGTAATGGTATATAGAAGAATATATACAAAAATTTGGAAATCAATATAAAATACATAAGATAATCAAGATACTTGAATAAAGAGAAAAGTAAGGGGATCCCTTAATAAATTCCAGTAAGAAAACAGGTGTAGATAATGGTTCATGGGAGGTATTAATGAACATGGTAGGGGTATAAAATAATTTAAAAATAAAATTTAATGTAAGGTATACATAATAAAATATATCCCCACTTTAGGAATTTGAAAGAAAAGGCATAAAATGAAGAAGATCCTTGAATTGAAAATCGGACAGAGGACTCATACATTTAATGGGTTGCTCCAAATGCTTGGGAGGGGCTTCATGAGAGTACATGGGAACATTGGGAGGAATATATATTGATTAGGGTAGAGTAAGTAATTTATATATGATTTTTTAGTGAATAGAAATGTGAGATTTTGTGGGTTTTTATAAAAACTTATAGGGGAATTCTTTTTCTGAAACATAGGTTTCAGACTCTATATAATAAAATATCCATAACCAAAAACTATAAATAGTTCATTCCCATGGTTTCTACCAAATAGGGGTTTTTTGGATTATTTTATATGTCCATGGACATAATTCATTTAAATAATTCCATTGATGATGTGGAAGTTAGTCATGTACTCAAATAAATGAATTAAAAAATGAAAATATATTATAGGTTTTCGAGGATTAATTATAGATTTATTGAATTAATAAAACAACTTCAATAACATACTATTTTAAATGGAAAACATATATTTGGTCTTTGATACCTTTTATAGAATTTATGAAATCATTTTTTGGGTAATTATGATGTTATAATATATAATGTATATTTAATCCTCATAAACTATTTATGAAATCATTTTTGAGGTAAGTTTACTTGGATCTTAGGAAATTCATTTTCATAGTGCCCCATTACTCTACAATTATATATTTCATCATTTATAACATCTTTCGTTGTGTTGCAATCCCTAGATTTGTGGCCTTTTTCTCAACACTTATAAAAAACTCTCATACCGATTCTGCAAGTACCAGAGCAGTTCTTCCCACATTTAATATAGGGTGGAAAGTCAAACTTTCTCTTCATCCCCTTATTTCTATTTTCATAGTTTTCAGAATATATATAATTCCATTTTTTTGTCTTTTAAGTCACACGACATAGAGAATTCATGTTTTATCTTGATAGCACATTATACTATTTCTTTGTATGATGAGGACAGTGAGACTAATATTTGTTGTAGAAATGGTTTTAACCCATTAAATAATCGATCAATATTACTTCATGGGTTACCTATATAATATGTAGCATGCATTTCTATCCTTGTAATGTTAGCCTCATACATTGCAACATTTTCATCCTCCTTTTTCCATAGACTAGGAATTTTTTTCCATATATGCTCGATGATCACGAGGAAAGTATTTTTATATGAAAATATATTTTTAGTACATCCATTTTATATTTGAAACTTCTTCATCCTAATTTGTGTTTTAAATTAATGACCACCATTGATCTAAAAATACTATGAGGTGACAACTTCCACAAAAACCTTTTCCTTTTCATGACTCCCCAAATCATGAAACAGGTTCTCTAATGAACTTATACATTGCTCATCTATAAATGGATTTGTAGTCCCATTTAATGTTGGTGGTTTCACCCCCAAGGAGCAGTCTAACATTGATCCTCTGCATTGTGGATCAAGGTGCTCCAAACTGGTAATGTTATTTTTCATAACTAGAGTGTTTTGTCCCAATATGGTTATAAGTATTTCATCACTAGTTACATCACTAGATCCACAATACTTATGTTTAGTAAGAGTTAAATACCTACATGGGCTATGTGAATTGATACAGTTTCCATTCTTTTAACTATGGGCCATTTCTAATAAATGGAATATACTGGATTTTTTTATGAATCCCATTGCCTAATTCCAAACTTTAACATACATAAAACAAATTTTAAATACCATGCATATAATCCATAATCCCAATAATGTTTTATTTTGGGAATTATTTATTTATAAATCCATTCTAATTTGTTATATATAAAATTTGAATTATCCGACCCATATCCCCCAGGAGTGTCAATCCAGGAGCACAGTAAGGCTCGTTGTTGTGTACCAGGTTACCCCGGCTCCAGCTTGAAACTCATTTTCAGTTTTTAACTCCTAGATACATATGTGCTAGAACTATCTCCAATTTTAGTATCTATACATGGACATATTTATTGAAAAACCAACATAATATCAACTTTACCAAAAAAAAATGGATGTTCTTATTTACTAATCCTCAATTTCTATCTTAGGGTAATTTTCTCTAACATATTTTTTCTTAATCCAGTTTCCAAGGTTTATAATAAATTTCCTCTGATTCCACCTGTAATGCCATGGCCGTAGTTACCCAATGTTGGTGCATTATTACATAACATTTTCATGATCACAATAGATCAAGTCCGAAAGACCGATTACTTTATTAGCCTTGGATGTACTAGATTCATACATAAGTTTTAAATTACATTATGAAAAAACAACATTATGTTCAGTTGAATATAGTCATATCCCGTAGCCTATTTCTAGAGTTTAATCTTAAAATACTTCTTCCCATCCTAGGAAAAATAATACATTGGAAAGGGGTGAGCTCAGATGCTCATTAAGGTGAACAATATAGCTGGAACTATCATAAATAAGCATAAACATTCTAGGTAATGTATAACAATAAAAAATCATTTTAAACAGAAATTCTGAAAAATATGGAAAATATAATTCAAATAATTCCATTTGCTTATTAACAAAGATATTATACAAGTCCAATAATCACATGCAATATCAATAGCTAATTTCATAATGATGGAAGGCATATTTTCAGACATCATAACCACATTGTCATAAACTCATTCCAACCCAAAAAATAATTTTTTTCAACCCCTTGTGCCAAGACACTACTTTGTCTCATGAGACCTACTGTTACATCAAAGAATTATAGTGGGCCCCACCAATCACATACTATATTCAATGGATTCTTCATATGAAAAGGTTAAAACATAACATAAACATTCATATTAAAACTATCATATGAAATGTTAATACTTTAACCATATGCCATCAATGTCATAAAAATATAACCTCCATAGTCAAAAAAATCACAAAACCTTCAATACAATATTGATGATTGTATCATAATGAATAAACATCATAAAAACATAAAATCCAACAAAAAATTTTGACATAGATGAAATCAATCCAACAACTATTTAAGAGAAATATCTCTTTCTAGATTGATGTATTTTAAAATTAAAGAAAAAATTATTTTTGAAAATATTCTTATAAGCCTGTAAGGAATGCATTGAAGATGTTATAATGGTATAAAATGGCAGCACCCACATTATAAATTAAAAAAACCATCTTTCCATAATTTTTTGAAAAGGTAATAATGTAAATTATTAGGAAAACGGTTGAAATAATCTATTTAAAACATTTAATAAAAAGTAAAAAAGGTATAAATTAATTTAACCCATAGTCTATGAAATAGTAAAAATGTTCTAAAATACATTTTTATAAGACACTAATGTGGATGATAAAAAAGTCACAGTATATATTAAAAGATAAACTACCTCAGATAATGAATACATTTTAAAATTGAACCTTACCTTGTACATTTCCTTAGTAGAGGGTACATTATCCTGATGTATAATGGTTAAATAATTTTTTTTTTTGAATTTTCCAATAACTACATATATAAATATCATATCATATATGATCCACTGCTATTGTTTTTTTAATAATATTTTAGTAGTATCATTATTACGAGTGATAACTGATTTATTTTCCTTTATATGTTTTGTTTCATAAGTCATTTTTGTTATGTATAGGATTTACTTGATACATATCTATAATTATAATAAGTTATTAAAAAAATTAATCATTAAATGAAAATTATTATAGAATGGTTACGATTGGGTATGAAATCATATCGCGTTGTGGAGACAGTAAGTCATACGAATTCCCAAGCGATAATATCATTCTATTCATGGTTAAATCCTATGTAATTAGATTGTATATTATATATACATAATAATTAACATGTTATACTTTTTATTTACATCAATTATACACAGTATTATTCCTTTCCGAAAAATGAAGTGTTGAATAACAAACTACACCACGATGTGGAGACGGTAAGTAATATGTACGCATGTATGGTGACTTTTCCATTCATAGGATGGATAGAATAATGAATATGTTTGTAAAGGTTTTATAATAACATCAGAATATGTATAAGGTATTGAATTTATTATTTTTTATAGAAACAACAAAGAAAGGGGATATGGAAGAATGAATGAAATTTAAAAGATGTGATGAAATAATAACTTCTTATTCGGGATCTTCCTTTTGATTTGACGAAAAGGGATCCATAGGTTGGATTTATGATCAAATTATGGCCTCTAGGATGACATTAGGGTAGTTTAGAGGATATTTAATTATGGTTTTTCTGAGCCAAGAGGATTTGGAGGTGTGAATTTTAGAAAAGGTGAAGTACCCATTCATAAGACATTTGAGGGAAAATTTAGGAAGATCTTGAAATATTAATTTATTATAAATTAATTTTCGAATTATAATAGCTCTATATGGATTTATTTCGATTATAAGGTAAGAAGGAGTCAAAATAATCTCAACCAATATGTTTTAGACAAGTTTAGGTCACCATAATAATCGTATGTTTTTTAAATAACTCTTAGTTAAATTGATTAACTTTTACCAAGTCTTCTTTATTTTATATTAAATAGTTAATACTGTTACGACAAATTTCCACAACAACCTCAAGTGGTTCATTAATGACATATATAATATTATCTTTTTCCCATGGAGGAATATTAGTTATTTATGAAAATTATAGCATTTAATAATATATTATTTGTTTTCAACATTAATATATGTCAATTTTGACACAATTTAGAATCTTGTTTTTGAGAAAGCCATATAAATTTTATTACTATCAGCTATGATCATGGGGTTCTTGTAATTTTGGGGGTGTCACAATGAAGGCCCTAAAATGGACCCCTACATATGATTTTAGCACTGAATCCCTGATCGTCCCTGTCTGGTAAGGGTTTCCCAAAATGCTGTTGCACTTCTTCAAAAAAAATTGGCCTCTTTCCTATTTCTAAACATATAGGTCATCCCATTAAGTTGGATTATGCAACTCCAAATATCACAAGGCCGTTGGTTGTGTGTGTGTGTTTTTTGAGGTTGACCTTACCCTACAACTTCCTTTAGTTATTTGGATCGAGAATGGTGATGTGGTTTTTTTCGAGAAGTGGTTTATGAAAACATTCCTTGCTACTACTCTAATTGCCTACATCTTGGACACTACCTTGGAGATTATGGCCATAAAAATTACCAATTGAATAATTGTTATGTTGGAAAACCTCTGCTGAGTAGATGGAAATCAGTTTGGGTTGAGAAAGAGAGAATTCCTCTTGTTTAACAAGATGATCCGTCAAATGCTATGGCCCCATTTATGTCTTCATTGGTCCTAGATGCTTCCCCGGTGCAGCCTCATTGTGCTCAGGTCGATGTTTTTTCTTGGGTTTGTGGATGCGTTCCATAATTCTGAACCTATTAAAGACAATTTTGGAGTAGTTCCACCTTCTTATGAGGCTTCCCAAAAAACTCACTCCATTTTGGGTGATTATAATCATGTTGATAATGAGCATACGCTTCAAATTGAGGATGCTTATATGTATTCGAGTGCCAAAAAAGCTAAGAAACCTCTTACTGATCATGTTGGTATCATCACTCTACATCCTAAGAAGACTTGAAAATGAATTGATTACTCTTAGTTGGAGAGAACGATTGTCACAAGATGTTCAGGGATTCGAATGTAGGAAATTTGCATTCCTCCACAACTAGTACATAATAAATATCAACCTGCATCAGTATCCTCTAAAGAGGGGGACTCCTCATCAGGTGAAGAAGAACCCTACCATTGGATCTAGGAACAAGAGGATAAAATTATGCTTATAAAATTCACTCGTGTGATTATGAAAGGATACAATGATGAATTTTACCAATGGATTTCGGAGGAAGAAAGGATGTCTTTTGGGAGATATCGTAACAAGGAAATATCTGTTGATGACTATATCAGTATTAAGGAATGAATGTTTGATAGAGTAGAACATGAGCTTGATCAAAACCCTAATTTTAATTACCATCAACTTTGTTGGTAATAGATCTCTCGTTGGATTGTCTCATCTAGTTCTTGTTGTTTCCATGGTTCTGCAGCTCTAGGAGGGTGTGGTAACTTTCCTACTATGTTCTTCGTGCATAATCTTACCATGCACCCATAACACATGTTTGGGGAAATTCACAACTTTTCATTTGTGGTTATGGGTTTTTTATTTTATGTGTTTCATGGCACGGAGGACTATGATGGTGTCACTCAGAATGTAAAGGAGATTGTTAGCCCAGATGACATATATTCGTTGGATTATTCGAGTCATCTGCAATGGAGAAGCAGAAGATAGGTTGTTCTTTCCAGTTTAGAGGCTCTTTACATCTATGATGTGAGAACACTTTTTCATCAAGATTTTCATTCTATATCTTTGGGTGGTCAAAATTTTATCTTTTTATGTGAACAACAAAGTTGTTGAACTCGGTGGAAGCATTCAACAAAGAGTGTGTGCTTCAGCAGTATGAAATGATGGTGTTTTCTATGTAAATGATTTGATCACTAACCCTTTCATGTTGTACTTATGTGAGACATTATAATTTCCTACTCTACATATTTTGTTTGGTGAGGACTCGAATGTGGGTGGATCTTACTCTACGTATTTGTGCCAACTCTTATGGCTTTGCACGGATTTTTGAGGCGCTACTTGCCATTTTCCTTTTTTTCACTTTTTTATCTTAATGGTACATGCTCTCTGTACATCGTTTAATCACCTGATATTTATCTTTTTTGTAATAAATTTTTCGGAGTATGGGTTCTACTCATGCTCTGAGCCTTTCTGAGTAATAAAGATAATACTGCATCATTATTGCGTCATAAATAAATATATTTATTTTATGTATAAAATTATAAATAAAATACCATTATGTCGAAAATATTTTTATATTTATAATAAATATTTATAGTATAAATGACCACTTATATAACCCCATATAAAAATTATTTTACTAAAAGATATGTGTTTATGTAACATTTTCTATAACATTTAATTAATTTTTATAAAATGTATTTTTTGCTATCAAGTGGCTCTATGGGGTCCCAAAATCAACCCAAGGATACCCATGGTCAGACATGTTTCATCTGATAGGGTTAGTTCTAATTTTAGGGTAATTTAATATTATTATAATATTATTTATTTAGACTTATTTACCTGATTTACCATTTAATCATGGTACAGAAAATATATAATGAATTAACTATTCATATTGTCTAAAAAATAGTTACCTATTTACACAAATTTAACGTCTTAATTCCAAATATAGAACCCAGTTTTCCAAATTCAAAACAATTATCCTTCAGAAATTAATGTAAAATTAATTTTCATTGTCTAAACCAAAAGGCGGGTTTTTGGGAAGTGAAAACTATCAAATGATTGACATGTGTTTAAGTACAATTTAAATGTGAAAATACAAAAAATGAGCAACATTATGTTAAATTATAAAAATATAAACTAATTATACTTTAAAAACAATAAAATTTATAATTTAACAAAATAAAATATTTCGATTAAAAAAGATGTTTTTAATTAAAATTCATATTTTTCACTATTCATCAAAATATATGTTTTTTCAGAAAAGTTACAAAAATTTACCCTATGATAATTTTAATTTTTTGAATATTAAAATGAAGTCCAATTTGTAAAATAATATTTATAGAATTTCAAAAAGTGAGTATTACTATTCATAACTACTTTTTAAATGGTTAGTTTGATAGGTCGATGTGTGCTAGAACTGGAGGTTGCGTATAATGAAATCTATTGTATTATTAAAAGAGAATTGTATCATGGAATCATGAGGTGGTACATGTCCTGACATTATGAAGTGGTATAATGATTATTTTTTAGATTAAAAAACTTTCGAAATGGGAATTATTATAAATTCAATGTTATGTTTTATCTAGTCCCTTGTGGATGGTTTTAGTGGGAAATTAATATCTGATAATATAATACTCAAAGAGGATGCATAAATAATTATTCTTTAAGAAGGAATATGGAATTAGGACATTATAAAGATAAAACAAAATTAGTAAAAATGATTAAATTATTGTATAAAAATTATATATTTATTATTTGAGAGAGAATTATTACTCTTATAAGGATTTATATTGATGAAATGGATTAATTTGTGAAGATTAGAGAAAAATGGGAACACCCTAAGAATTTTTTTTCATTATTTTTTATATATAACATAATGAGTGAAAATTACGTAAAAAATTTCCTTATGTTCCTTATCTTGATGAATTTCATGGACTATCATGTAGAGGGAATCACATTTGTATTAATAGTCTTCCCTTTCTATATTTTGTTATCACATACATTTTGTAATGAAATGATTATAAAACCAACTTATTTTCTATGTATTCTCATAAGATACTATCCTTAGTAGAGAATAATGTAAAACTTCTATATCAATGCATTAATGTTTTTTGTATTATAGGGATGTTTTTTTGACCATAAAAGGGATTATAACATTCATGTAAGAGAAGATTAGTATCTATTGTATGTTTAATGTATAATGATTCATAACATTATTAACCACAATTTATGGTCTATTTATGAAATTATGGTAAGATTTTATGATCATAAAATGTGAATCCCTACTGAAATAATAATTTTAAAAAAATATCATCAAAATTAAAAAATATATGATTTAATCCTAAGAAAAATTAAACATATAAGATAATTATTTTTACCCAACATGAGATGAAGATAAATAATAACATTTTATATAGATGTATATAAAATATAAACAATTATAATAATAATTGTGTGAATACTATACGACGATGTGTAAATTATAGTATTCCTAAAAACTATTGATAATTGGCTAGTGTAAAAAAAATATGAGAGTTTCACTGAATTAGAGGAGATAGTATAAAAAATCAATAATTCTATTATTTGGAAGAATGCATTATTGGTGACATGAAACATTAAAATGAGATGATGAGATTAATTAATAAATAATAAATTATATGATTATGCATCATGAATAAAAGTGAACAACATAAATACCCATGAAATAGTAATCGGGAATTTGGAAATAATTTTATGGGAAATTATGGGTTTACATGATTTTTACCTTTCTAGAAATAGATATAATGAAAAGGACTGTGGTTTTTATTAGATAAAAAATGATGAAATAATGGAGTATGAAGTTTAATTCAAGAATAATAATGTTTTTGGAAAATGAAAAATGTGTATTGATAGAAATATTTAACCCAAACATGAATTTTAAACTAAAAAGAATCATGCTATAAAGTTTTCATTAAAACACAAGAAAATTAATGTTAATTTTTTATTTTCTATGTGATTTAGTGTTTATCTAAATTCTTTAAAATGGAAATCCATTTATAAAATAAAACATTTGTAAATATAGACACATTAGATAATATTAATTTGATAATAGTATTTTTTTTTCTAATAATTGTTAAATTTGGTAACTATTTGATAAAATTAATTTTAATGTTAATTCAGTCTCTTGATAAAAATTACATCAACTTCAAAATCATGATTTTTTCAACCTCATAAAAATTGATCATATAATGGTCAATGATGATTATAGAGATAAAAATTTGTTAAACCCCACCCTATCATCGAGGTACCTAACCCATTAAATTCTTTTGGAACCCACCATATTTTTATATTAATGAAGCGTTTGATGGTTTGATGGATGTGTCAGGTTTGTTCTGGAGGACCCAAAGTTGGATTGAGAACTACAACATGCCAATTCAGTCCCACCGAGTAGCTAGTACAACCCCTACGACATGTTGGTGGGATTCCAGTAGTCTTGCAGGCTTCTAGGGTGCACTATACAGATAGAGGGATCGAGATATATTTTTTATATAGGTAGATTTTTCTTTTCAGACCCCTTTCACCCATTAATCTAAACTTAATTTCTCCCCATCCATACGCATAACAACCCCTCAATGTCGTATCCATATCATCTCTTTTAACCAAGGTGTAACTCTTTTGTTAGTTATCTATTTCATTTTCCCTATGAAATATTATCACACTTTAGTTAAGTATACAACTCTTCCTTCCCCAATTTATCTTATATTGTTATAAAATATGTGTTCCTCTTCTTTATGTCTAATATGGAAAAATTTTTGGGTTTTTTTATCCCTTATTGTTTTATCTTATTTCTACTTGATTTGATGACTCATACTCAATTAGTGAATTTCCAATATCTGAAGATAGGTGTCCTTATAGAACTCAAATAATTTGTATCCTTTTTATGGTATATAAATTGTATGTCATAAAACTATTTAGTAGTTTTTTCGACCTAAAACCCAAATTTATTTATATTTTGTTCTATAAATTATGGTTGAAACAATATAAAGAACAATATAAAGATCATGTTATAAATATTTTAAATTTTAAATTAGAACTTTGGACACCCTTTAGGGTGATATAAAGTCATATAATATTTGGGGTTTCTTTGCAGGGCACAAGATATGAGTCATGGGCTTAAGAATATAGCTTGGGTACAGAATGGCGATTACTAGTATTTTGGTAAGATAAAATTTATTTTAATTAAAAAAATAAAATCCATGTAAATGATATAGAAGATTAAATTGGATTCCCATGGATAAATGAAATTCCAAAATGGGATTCTCATGGCCCCTTTATTATTTTATAATTAATTGAGTTTCTGGGGAATTTTAATATAATTAAAATGTATTGGCATTGTCCATGGTCTTCATTGTACATATATGAAATACATAGAAACATATTATATTATTTGAATAAATTGGAATCATAATATAATATCCTTATATTCCATATAATATATGATTCAAAAATAATTGGGAACATTATGATAAGATCCTTATATCTCACATGATACATGATGGTAAATATGATACAACACTGAGATAAGATCCTTGAAATCTGTATAATACATGAGGCATAATAAATGACAATGTTAGGATGTGATCCTTGGATTCAATGAAATATTTGAGTAGGGAATTATTGAATGATATCTTTATATTACACATGATACAATATTTTTTGGGAGTTATGGGATGAGCAAACAGATTCCACATTTTTAAAGTTACATGGGAATGAAAGTATGCGTAATTAGATTATATGTGGTTTTGATGGATGGAAAAGGAATTTTTAGTTTCTCAATGACATCTATAACTGATTTATGTAGGTATTTTTGACTAAGTTTTATCACATGTCCTAGAGATTGAGGGTGTTATAATGTTATTTCATTACATTCACTACTTATTTATTTTTTCACATACATAAACATGAACTATACTAAAAAAAATATATATACTGTTAAAAACTATTGGTGGTAGCCTACTAAGTCACACTAACACACTGGTTGCACTACTCGCTATAACCCATGCAGACATTATATGAATAAGTTTGGAAATGGTCCAAAACCCTATAAAAGATGATTGATTTGGGTTGGAATCAATATTGAATACAAATAAAATTTGAATTCAAACCCCTATTGTGGTATTTTGTAGTTTTTCCACATTTTCATTTTTTATTATTTTGGATTTATACATATGTAGACATTTATAAATTTATAATTGGTGCACAATAAATTTTTTATAACATGGGTTATATTTTTTTCTATTGCCTACATATTTATTTTATTTATTTATTTATGTCCCTATAGATGAGAATTACCTTTTTGATTTCATATTCCAAAATATGGTAATAACATAAAAATTTCACCACAATAACCTCACAGACCCTCACTTCTTTCCTGAAGCCTCTAATGTATGGGGAGGAATTCATGAGTCATTTTCGATAATCATTTGGTTACTACTAATAGTATACCAGTGTTGGGATGCTAAAAATTGGTGTTAATGGTTCTTTTCATTTCATACTATATTGGGTTGGTATAATGAAGAATAATATATGTTTGTTCATAGTGATGTTCTCGAATATAAAATTATTTAACCTATGTGTGAGGGAAAATCTTAGTCCCCATGATTAGGGATTGTTTTTATATCTTTACATTTATAGTTGATTGATTTCCCCCTCGATTAGTGACCTTTGGTGTGATATCACATACTTCTGTGATTTTCACTCTGGGGATAGTATGGAAAGATGAATGTGTTTATGAATCATTTAGGAAAAAATTAATTCACGATATTGACGTGATTTCATGAAATCATTTATAGTTTATTGGTACCAGGATCAGTTACATAAATTGAAAACATCATTTTTATGGGTTTTCATTTTATTTTTTTGAATATATTATTTTATTTATTCCTTACACGAGTAATGGTTTTACATTTATTACATTGAATATTTTAATTGATTGATTTTTGGTAGTTAAATTAGGTTCCAATAATAACTTATAATGTTATTTCTGCTATAATATATGGGTGACACTCTATATAACTATACCATAGCAATAGAACGTCTAAAATTTTTAAGCTCAATTTGGAATTATCGGGATCCAAAATGGATAAAATGAATTGATTTTTCGTTTTTCTTTAATGAAAATAGTATTGATAGATGGTTCTAGGTATAGAGTTTAAGTTATTGTTTTTTTGATATACAGTTTTTAGATATAAGGTTTGTTGAATAATATTGTGTTATAAATCTTAATGATTTTGTTAAATTATAATTTCAATTAATATTACACAATTTTAATCTAAGATGTTTTTTTTCGAATTATATAGAAATATCTCTATGTCATCCCTTGGTTTCGTTGTAGGATGGTTTAGGTGAGAATGCCCCTATGGGTGTCCGAACAAATCCTCCTATGGTTCCTGGTGTAGTTTCATAGGGACATATCCATGTGATTTTTCAAAAAGTAGTATAGGTGGTGGAGAGGGAGGCTCTATGAATATTTCATTCATTGTTTGAATTTACACATGAGTTTTATATCTAATATCCAACATAATTTATGGGGGATGGTGGCACCTGGATGCAGAGTTCTAGATCGAGACATATTAGACTATCTTTGATCATCTTGAGACCCCTTTTTAAGAGGTAAAAGTAGGTAATTTATATGATATGTGGATATACAAGAAAATGGTGGAAAATTTAAGTGATGCATGAGTATCACATAGGCATGTCCTATAAGGAATTCGAGACCTAATTCATTGATAATTAATTCCATTGGACCATCAAGGTTGATAGGTTTGCGGAGTTCATTTATATTAATCAATGGAGTATGTTAGTCATAATGTGATCTGATCGCTTTATAGACTTGTTGTACTTATCTATTTTTATAGTAGAGGATGATGCTACTAAGGTGAGATTATTTGTCAATGGGTTGAGATATTCAATCAATAATTAGGAGACTGTATTTTGATATAAAATATTTACTAAAATAATAAACGAAATTCTTATTACCAAAAGGATCTTGGCCAAAGGAATGTGATAATCACAACTAGGTTCCACTTAAACTATTCGTGGGTTATCTATTTACTGAAAAAGCTAATAAGATGGGATTTTTTAGGGTGGTAGTGGATGGAGTGGCTAGAGAGGTAGTTGGATGTAGTGATCTTGGTGTGGTCGGGTATGATATATTTATCCTAAGTGTTAATTATTACTGGTTTAATGAAAATAATGAGAAAATGAGAGTCATGTAGATAGGGTTTTTAGGATAGTGCAGTAGGTTCATTGTGACTGAAAATCATGACTTGTGAATGTTTGTATTGACTTAAATGTGATATGTAGGTATTTAGAGCACTGATGGATTCTCTAGATGAGAAAATGGTTATGATCACATGCCATGGAGATGTAGCACTTGTAAGGATGTGTCGGGTTGGGAAGTCAAGCTATATCAAATGATTAGAATTTAGTCTAGATACATCATGTTCCTCCTACTCCAACATATATACTTATCAGGCTCTCTACATTTTATAGTATGATCATAGTATCTTTCACTCCAACCAATTAATTATATTATATATGTTCTTATAATTATATCATAGTTTCTTGGTTGTTGGATGGCATAGCCTTATCCATTGTACATGTATATTGATTTATATTTATAGACACTCCATTGAGAGTTTCTTTGGTGGGTATCCACCATTTTCAAGAGTGTGCCATAGAGATTTTGGGTTTTCAGTTTCTACGAGATCACATTTCTTTATATATGATTGGATTTGACATGATCGTTAGTATAGACCACCATGTATAGACAAAGATCATATTTAATGCAACTTTAGGTGGGTGATATTCACATATCCCAACCACCAACACCATGTGGATGTTAGAGAATGAGATATACATGTAGACCATGCATGAATAGATTACCAGTTTTTGGGAGATGTGACCAAAAAGTTATACTATATAGTGATAGATGATGATGGGTTATATTGGGTTTTTTTCCTCCCATAGAGGTCAGTTCTAGTATATTTTTATTGGGGAAATCATGGGGTACGACCTAAGAGTGCAATCAATTTAATGTCTGGGATTATTAAATCCACATATCTTGTTTCCATTCCATGTTATAGGATGGATCCTGTAGATATTAAAGAATATAATAATCAGAAAGTAGACCTGGATGTTGTCACAAGCTAACCGACAATTTTCTGATCAGTAACTACCCAAATCCATCCACCAATAGGCTTCTAGTGACCAGAATGCATATCAAACATATTGGATAGATTAACCAGAAATATGTATATTAATACACACTTATCAGAGACCATATGATGATGAAATCTAAACCAAACAATAACAATGAATTCATATATCCATAATCAAACCATCTATGTATGATATAAATTAATATAATGTTTAAAATGTGGCCAAATAAATTCTCACCTAAAACTATAAAATAAATTCCAACTTTTTTAGAAGGAGGATATTTCTCTCAAACACAACATCAATATTACCCTTGGTTTGATTATCCCATCTAAACTCCACATGTTCTTAGTCCTCCATGTACCCTATAAAGGATCCATCATCATCATAATACATTCCATTTTCAGATATATCCCATGTTGGGGTGAGTATAACACCAACTAGTAGGACTTCCAAAAACCATTAATCTTAAACCATCTAGAGTACTCATCTCTGTATAAAATATCTTAATCATAATGTGAGTCAAACAACAAAATATATATATATATATATATACTCATAATGACTCTAAATCGAAAAGGACTCAACCACTTCCATTCATAATTATAATGTTTGGTTTTAGGGTAATTCTAATAATGTATATATCAATCCATGAGCTATACTAAAACTTATGAAACTCATCCTAGATGTATCACTCCTTATGTATAACTATGATTAGTAACTCATGAAAATTGTGTTGGTTCATCTGAAATACACAATCAATCTAACTAATTACCCATTATAAAGATCATATCTCGATACATAGATTGGCGTCAACACATAGGGATCATTGGGGGGACACCCGACCCTAATAGAATCGTCCTTCAAGATATGGGATTGATAGCTATGTTATTATTGGTCATTAAAATTCCTAGACCCCCATCTATGAAGACAGAAACAACATTAGGATAACATTGGGCCTCTTATAAGGATACATGACCTGATCCTTTTAGAAATCTAATAATGTGGACTGAGATAACTCACTTCCAACTAAGATATCTCACCCTCACTGCACAGATCACTAGGAATCTATATTGTGGTAACCCTATATGAAGTGAATGTGATTCCACATTGATACCTCATAAGATTGAACCAAGGGAACACACTCGATTAATACTGGTATATGGAAGATCACATAAAATCCTAATGATGATGAGATAGAAATTAATAAGAATCCAATCCACCCTCCAAAGAGATCATGGAGTGGCCCTGGGGGTACATGGAATTTCTCATTATGTTAGGAACTACCCATTTCTTTCACTCAAGTGACTTGAACATTTCAATACTCCATGGAATTTTCATAAGGTACAAGACATGTAATTGTTTTGGTTTTCATTAAACATGTAGTTTTCCCATGCCAATGTACATTCATAAGTACCCAACATGTTTCCTAGAACACACATAATGTGGGGAAACATGATATCCTCATCGTGCACTACTTATACACATTGACCGATCTTCTAAGGTGTTAAAAACATGTGGCATGGCCCATATGTTGTGTAATTCCACCTAGACTCATATGCATCTACTCTCTTTGTATGCCAAGATGGTCGGCTCATGGGTACACAGTGTGTGACTCGAGTCCCAATTCATTTGATATTTATCATTTCACTAAAACCGTAGCACTACATAAAAAGGGACTACGGTGATTTTTTCATTGAAATACATGGAATATTGTTTTGTTTTCATAGAATTCAATTGATTCGTCATGCTTCATACTCCACTTGGAAAATCCTATGATTCCTCCATCAAATGCACCATTTTTTGCATATCTATAGTTGAATGAGCCTCCCTTTCTATCATTGTATGGATTCCAACCATTATAGATGGTTTGGAACCACTATTGAAGTTTGATGTTGGTTTTTCACACCCAAATAATTGTCTTGGTCTCTCAATATATTATCGTAACTTGATCTAATCATCAATACACACATGTACTATGGTAAAAATCTTTTTTACCAAGAAATGAGAGGAGTAAATTTTATTTTTGAGTAATCATCGAACACAATGCTAGAGGAATTTCCCAAGATAAATGTTAAAGAGGACAAAAATGAGAAAACAAAAAACATGGAGAACAAACCTTGACCAATTCTCATGATGGACTCCTTTATTTTCTATAATAATTATGAATGAAGGGATATAACACAATCAACAATGGAATCTCCAATAATTGACTATATCAATCATTTTCCCACATTACACATGATCTATAAATCCATACTTTAGTTGATTGATTGCTGTTTATTGTTAGAATTATGAAGTAGTGGATAAATAAAAATAAAAAACATCCTACCATGATTTGGATCAATCACAGATGAAGAACAACAAAATTTCATTGAAATGGATGAGACATGAAAGCCGTGTTGGAACACGATCCTCAATATGATCTTATCTGATGCCATTTTCCAACAATCCTCCAAAAACATATCTCTAATAGCTCCTCTCAATCCCATGGTTATGGGGATTGTAACGACCCATTGCTATTCAATGGAAAATACCCTTCTAATATTTATGTCATAAAATAACATGAAAAACACAAAATAATGAACTACTAAGTGATAAGTGACCTTTAATCATATGTTCATCACTTTTGTGTTTGATATTTTGAAAATCCGACATAAACAGTTGTGTTCAAGATGATTTTTGGAGTCTAATGAATCAAAAATAATTTTTGGAGAATGGTGACCTACCCTTATGAATAGTAACATAACCTTATGAATAGAAATATGACCCTTATGAATAGTAAATCATCCTACATAAAAGTAACATTACCTATGAATAATTAAATAAAATTTAGACATCTTTGAAAGTGACAATTTGACCTTAGTAAACGTTTCAGTATTTTATAAGTCATAAATAATTAATTATGATTAATTAATTAATTTCAAATAATATTTATTTCCATAAAATGTATTCATAAATTAATCAATGTCTAATATTTTTTAGATAATAAGACCCTATGTAAGTTTGGAAATCACTATAAAATCAGCTTTATTCTTAAAAACTATTTTTTTAAGTAAATTATGATTTTAATTAAATATTAAATTAATAATAATTAGAAAATTATTTTTGAGAAAATTACTTCATTTTTGGATTCTACACGTTGAAAATTTGTTGGGGTAAAGTTTTGGGATTTCTCTGAGATACTTCAATTTTTGGTGAATAGTAAAATACATTAATTTACCGAATAAATACATTATAATTAAAACCCACTATTCATGACATCACAACTGATATAAGCACCTAAATCGCAGAATCACATGCCTTTTTTACTATTCTTGTTCATCCATGACTCACTATTCATTATCTTAGGGGATATTAACAAACTAATGAATTTTATATTAAAGAAACCCCTCTCTCCTCCACTATAAAAACCACCCTTCACTCCCTCTTTTACTCACACTTCTCAACCACCAAGAAATATCTGTACTCTACCCAAAATCCTTCCCTAAACCCTACCCCACGTCCAAGAGCTTCTGGTCTCATCATAATACAAATATAGGGCTCTTAAGGAGGTTCTCAAGAGGAGGATTCTATAGGTAATTTCCCTCCCTCTCCTCCTTTAATTTCCTTTCAAGTTCAAGTTCATTTCATGATCTCTCCCCATATAACATCATCCAAATAGTATTGTAACTCTATTATTATACATATAATGTAATTTATTACTCTAATTGGATATTATATCACCCCACACCCTTTCCCTCTTCCTTTTATTTTATTAAAGAGAACGTTGTTCATGAGGTGTTAATTTATCACCTTCAAAAACAAGTTGCTCTCTTTTTCCATTTCTACCTTAAGATCTGTTAATGAAACCATTTTTATGGTTGAACCAGAATATTTTATATGTATTATGTTCTATTTTATTTTCTGGAAATAACCTTTGGCCATATTACTTAGTGAAAAGTGAAAACAAGTCCGTTGTGATCGAAAAATCGCTCAAATTAACCCACACAATCATCGTTTGATTATTATCTAATGATTCATCCACATGGATATAATGTGATTGATTATAAGATCATTCAAAATATATTAATCTCATTAATAACATGTAATATCAGTTCTGTATGTCTACTCATGTTCTACCAAAACATCTATTTAAGAATAAAAGTGAACCACCCAAGAAAAACCATAAAAACAAACATCCCCGATCAAGGTTTTTAAACTCTATAAGTCATCCAAATGAACATAATATGACATAATGAAACCAAAATTAACCAATTAATTTTAACATGGTTTTGGATTTCTAATTAATTAATATAATGTCATTATACAAGGCATTGAAGAGAAGGAATCAATCTGGTACAAGGTAAGGGGAAATTCTCGAACCCAACTTTCATCCTTCGGGTTCTACCTCTTTCACTCCATTTTTTATATGGTCACCCCATAAAGATATTTTTTTCATAATTTCCTTTACTTTTCTGGGATATACATTTTTGTCACTGGTTTTCATGTCCATCAAATTGTTTTTCAAAATAACTCTTCTTTTAAGAATGCCCCTTTTACTTGTCACTCAAAGTGAATGGTTCTTCTAACATGTATGTTACTCCCTCATTATTTGGGGAACCCAATGTTTATGGATGTCTTATTATGTGATGAAAACCATTCCTTTTAATAGGTTCATTATGTTCATTTATGTTATATGTTCATCGTGGCAAGTATGATAAATGATAATGTTATGATGAGACGGGTGCGCCCGAAATCACTACTGGAAATACCACCTATACCCACGGTTTTAAACCGTGGGTATAGCCCTTAAAACCGTGGGTATAGGATATACCCACGGTTTCAAGAACCGCCGGCTGCAATGCCGTCGCAATAGGGCTATACCCACGGTTTTCATAGAACCGTGGGTATAAATGAAGAAAAATTGATATTACCCACGGTTTAACAAACCGTAGGTATAGACATCTATACCCACGGTTTAAAAACCGTGGGTACACTGATTTAATGCTCCCCATATGTACCCACGGTTTGAAAACCGTGGGTATACTGAATAACAATTCCCGAAATGCACCCACGGTTTGGAAAACCGTGGGTGCAGACATATCAACTCCTGAAATGCACCCACGATCTGCAACTCCACCTCTCTACTATTTTATGCCTACAGACATATCAATCCTACCATTCAGATATATCAGTAATCAATAATGGTATGAAAATACAAACTCTGGTATATCAATCCCAACATGAAAATACAATGTAAATTAGAGGACCTTGTCAAAGCATATTGACTAAAAAATTGTGGAAGACTCACATTCTTACCCTAACAGTAGAATGGTTGTATATTCCCATTCCCTACAAAGATTTTTCTTAGAAGATCCTAGAAATGATGGAATCTATGACATCAATTCCAAACATATCCTACAAACCTTCTAAAATATGATCGCATCAGTGGAAATAGATAGGAGTTAGGTCTAGTTCAGTTCAAGGATATGGTATGTGATGATCTGATAATATTTCAAGTGTTGAGTCCTTCATTTCATCCACCTGTCATCCAACCTCAAAACATCCTATTTTGTTTCATTCAATAAATGAAGTGTAACCAAACAGGGCCTTATGGGAACACCAATTTAGTGCCTTCAAGAAGACCAGTACAGTTGAAATAATAGATGCTCACCTTCTTGAGAATCAAAAATGAAGTAGGGTATCAGATGATAAAGAGCTGGGAAAATTTTGGGAAGATCCCTTTCCCAGATTCATACGGATAAAACTGAGAATTTGACATGAGAATTCAGCATGATATGAAAATCAACCCCCCCCCCCACCATAAATAAATTCCAAATGTTTGACCCCATTTGATGAAGGCATCCTTTATACAATTATCATATCATATATATAAAGATTTTAAAATAATCAGTGAAACTTACCACATTGGGGTGTACAAAACCAGGAGAAACACAAACTACACTGATACTAGACTCAGCAGGCAGCCACTTGTGGAGGACACTGCTAAACAAGATCTGCAATGAAACAGTGACACTGTTTTGAATTGCATTGTTAAAAAAAACAGAATATCATGAAGATTAAAAAAACAATTTCCCACCCCCTTCAAACTCTTTTCCTACTATTTCTAAATGTTTTGAGTGATGTTGAGGGTTTATAAGGCCTTTAAATCATTGGACAGCCAAACACCATACAGCTACATGTGCATCTGTGCAAGATTGCTGCTGGAGTATCCCACTAAACTGGTGAAATTCCTTTCACCAGAAAAAACATTCATATCTTCAGAGTTGACAAAGCCAAAATGATGTATCTATTGAAAGGAAGATAAATATTAATCTCAAACCCATAACTGTGGTGAAAAGGAAGAAGTAATGAAATGAAACGCTGTCAAAAAACAACTAATAAATCATGTAGATGTAATGAGTAAACAAGCGAAGCACTGAGACTGGACATGCTCATAAAGTTTTGAACATTCAATTTAAGAAGCAATATGTAAAAGACAATGAATTGTTTAGATAGAAGAACTTACAAAAGAATTCATGTTATCAATTCGACTTAGAGAAGCTCTAATAAGAGATGGCAAGAGCAAAACTGTAAGCAATGCTGGAGCCAAATGATTCACTAGCATATGTTGCTCATATCCATCCTTTGAAAACTTCGATTGTTATAATTATAATAAAATGTTTTCTCATGTTGAGTTATTTGTGTAAGATTCCTCAACCCTATCACAACCCGAACCCCTTTATGTCAAAGCCAAGCCTGATTAACTTATGTCATGTCATGTCCAGATATCATGACAAGTTAAAAATTGTCACCTCCAATTGAGGCAAACAGAAAATAATTTTAAAAAATCTAATACAGAAATCAGATGCCACCATCTAACAGTATTGGCCTCCGACAATGAACATTAAAAACCTATGATCAATGAACATGAAGGAATAATAAGTCATTTACCATTGGAATTACCAAAGCCTTAAGATCCCCATAACCCATGTGTAATAGGGCTGCCATGTCAACCTAGAAAACATGATATCATGAAAACATGAAAACATTAAATCATAAAAAAATAATGTGCAGACATGAGTTGAATTCAAAAGCTAAAATAAATAACCCTCACTTCCTCAGCTTTGAATGTGATTGAATATTTTCCCATGCCAAGTGGCTACAAGAAACCATCCACCGACTCGGGCTACACCAAAACCACAGCTGATTAGCACAATCAGGCATGATGTTTCCAGATTGCTTATTGAGAAATTGATTTTCTGCAACTTAAATGGTTTTCTTATGAAATAAAAGTTTAACTGTTACTTCAGAAACAAAACAAACAGAATTTATTCTGCTCTGCTGCACCTCGGTCTCTGCTGCAGCTCGGTCTATAATTCTGCACCTCTACGATTATGCACCTGTAAACATTCTGCACCTCTAAATATTCTGCACCTACAAACAGAATATAAGATTATACATGGATCGACACCAAGAAGCCAACAATTACCCATGAATCATCATGAATGAAAACCCAATGAAAGAAAGAGTAAAATCCACACAATATTCTACATCATTGAGCAATGTTATTCAACCCCTTTCTGAGCCAAAATGTTACTTTCAAGGCCTAAACATCCAAGAATAAAACCTTACACTTATACCCCGGTATAAGGAATCTATTAATTGATGCCATGGTACAAAACCAAGGGGATTCACTACCAAAAGTTTAGCATCACCTATCCTGGCTATAGTAGCCTCAATCATACTTGAATGACTCATCACAGTCCCATTTACATATGTTGATATCCTAACCCACATACACTTTAAAAAGATCGCTTTTTTTATTTTAAAGGTACATGACTTGTACTCCCCCTCTAAGGGACCTACTACATCGAAACGGTCCTCATCCTTTAGATTTAAAACCAAAATCATAGGTCTCATATGGGTACACAAACATGTACATGAAAATGATGGCATTGTTCTAGAAGTTCCATAGAATCATCATGTGTTTTATTTAGTGTTTAACATATTCATTCTAGATTGACAGGGATGAGACCATTTCTTCTATCACCAGGCCTAGTGAACCAGGAGATTCCAAGAGGGAACCTGACCCATTTCAAAGATAGTTCTCTAATTTAAATTTTTTGATGGTTAAATTCAAAGATAGTTCTCTAATTAAATTTTTTTATGATTAAATACATGATCCTCCCCCTCCCCCATGCCCAGTCCCTCCCCCTCCCTCCCCACTGCCCAGCCCTCCCCCTCCCTCCTACCCAGCCCTCCCCCTCCCTCCCCACTGCCCAGCCCTACCCCTCCCCCTACCCATCCCTCCTCATCCCTTCCCACTGCCCAGCCCTCCCCCTCCCCCCTGGCCAGCCCTCCCCCTCCCCCCTGGCCAGCCCTCCCCCTCCCCCCTGGCCAGCCCTCCCCCTCTCTCCCCACTGCCCCTCCCCCTCCTCCTCCCCCACTACCCAGCCCTGTCCCTGCCCAGCCCCCTCCCCCTCCCCCATGCCCAGCCCTCCCCCTCCCCCCTGGCCAGCCCTCCCCCTCCCCCCGGCCATCCCTCCGCCTCCCTCCCCACTGCCCCTCCCATTCCCCCCCACTGCCCCTCCCCGTCCCCCCTCACCCTCCCCCTCCCCCTGCCCAGCCCTTTCCCTGCCCAGCCCCCCTCCCCTCCCCCCCTGTCCAGCCCTTTCCCTGCCCAAACCCCCTCCCCCTCCCCCTGCCCAGCCCCTCCCCCTCCCTCCCCACTGCCCAGCCCCTCCCCCTGCCTCCCCAACAAAAGCAGACCAGCCTCACAAACAGAAGCAGCCAGCCTGAGAAACAGAAGGAAAAACAAGAAAAAAGAATGGAGACCAGCAAACACCAGAAATAGAAGTAGACCAGTAAACACCAAAAACAGAAGCGAACCAGTAAACACCAGAAATAGAAGCAGACCAGCAAACAGAATGCAAACCAGTAGCAGACAATCAAACTAGAATGAAAACCAGAATGGAGTATCCGCTGATGAAGCATCACAATCATTCACCTTTCTTTCACGATCAAGACCATCAAACTATGTTTCTTTCACCTTCTTCCTGCAAACTAAAATGCAAATTCGAAAAGTCCTAAATAAATTCATAATGATGAAGCATCACAATCATTCATCTCTTATTGAATCCAAATAAAGTCTGATAGAGAATGCAAAATTCCTATCTAGGAATTAAAAAAATTATGCTGATATTAAAATAAATGGAGTATCCACTGAATCTAAAAATGTTGCAAAGATGCCCAGAGGAGAAACACATGGGAAAGAAAGACCACCTTGTTGAGAGTCGCGCTTTCAAATCTTTTCATTCAATACACTAACACACAATAAATGATGGATAAGAACTAGAGTATAAATAAAATGAAGCTGCTGAAAAATTAGAAGACAAATTACTTACATACCACTCCCTCCAAATCTACAACCATCCCCCCCCCCCCCCACACCCCACACCCAGCCCCCCCCCCCCCACCCTGCACCCAGCCCACCCCCTGAACCCAGCCCCCACCCCCTGCACCCAGCCCCACTCCCCCCTACCCAGCCCCCGCCCCCCACCCATCCCCCCTCCCCCCTACCGAGCCCCGCCCCCACCCCCAGCCCCGCCCCCCGCACCCAGCCCCCCCTCCCGCCACACCCAAAATCCCTCCCCTGCACCCAGCCCCCCACCCCCTGAACCCAGCCCCGCACCCCCCGCACCCAGCCCCACCCCCACACTCACCCCCCTCCCCCTACACCTAAAATTGTTAATAATTCAATTGTACAATGTCATAGAGAATATTAAATATAAACACCCAAGTACTTTATTCATCCATCTGATGATTTTTAAAAAATAATCTCATTATTTAATTAATAAGGTGACATCTTTTATAAGTATTTCATGGGAGGTGAATCTAGGATATACATCACCATGTGATAGTAATAGTAAGGTTATAATGAATAAAAAGGCATTCTGAAATGTGACCTAAATAAGTAAAGGGATACAAGGTAATAACCAAGCCATCCCAAACCTAAAGGGTCACCAACGTAGTAGTAATTGCAACATTTCTATGGGTATGAGTTTAATCCAAATAGAATCATCCATGGAATTAAATAATGGTATTATCTAACAGATTCCAAGCAACATATCCAAGGTAAAATTGGAAAAGCTATGGATAGGCCCAAGGATATAACTATTGAAGTCATCACCGTAGAACAAATTTTGGACCCCAAGAGTGTATCCATGGAATCCTATAATTTTAAACGAGGGGTTATATAGTGTCATATCAGACATTTATTATTATATGAGGACCGGGTTCAATGGTGACTATAGCCGAGGAAACAAACATCCTTGAATCGAAATGGTATCCTTGAGTGCTCATTGAATTACCATAGGAATCCAAATTCTAACTCAGGTCAGGCACTTTCTATGGATATGTTAAGGACTATATAAAAATGAAAACATTAAAATTTATTCATGTAATTGTTCAGGACATATGATACTCTATCCATTTAATATGCCATATGGTTCATTCTGATTTTTCATTGATGTGAAAAGCTTTGGAAGACATGAAATCCATTAGTCAAATAATTTATGTCATAATTATTTAGTTAATTCAATGTTTTAAATCAAGAAACCATGTCATTAAAATCCATTTAATAATAAATTTAATGGTCATATAATTTCAAAAGTCAATATTTATGAAATTTCATTTGATTATTGTGATAAGGAAAAAGGTACACCCAACCATTTAAGAGATTTCATATTTAGCTACCTAGTTTTATCCTTTACCTTTAATACCATGACAATTCTAGACTAAGAATAAGAAACCACGTGCATTTTATTTAACATAACTAATCTGTTTCATATTAATTTACAATTCATTAATCATCTTCAGGCATTGAACATTGGAGGGTCTAGTGGAAGGTGATGGTAGTGACTTCGCTAATCAATTCATAATTCAATAGGTAGCTTATACATGGAGGCTTATCATTCGAGTTATAAATATAAAACACAATATAATGAGGTCTCTATAGTTTCAAAACACTAAAAACCATATATGGCATATAATCCTTCATGAGTTTGTTGTATTTCTAGATGAAACCACCACCAACAATTTACGTATGTAGAAATTTTCATTGAACACAGTCCTAAGTAATATAATCAAGAAATATTAATTCAATAAATTATACCCTATTAAATCAGCATGACAACACGAAAATTTCCAAAATGATGGAAACCATGAAAATATTTATAAAATGCATACCATAAGGAGATGTTGTTCATATGGAATACAGGGTTTATAAAGAAGATAAATGATGGAATACATAAAAAAATCATGTTTGATGACCCCATGCCCTTCATGCGATCTATCAAGAAATCTATAGCATAAGGAGATGCTGTTCATATGGACATTTTAGAGTAGACACCACTGTTCCCCTGGGTATGACACTTTAGTTCTAGATTCCCTCCTTCCCAATACTTTTATGTCCTTCAAATAGAACTCATCACTAGTATATCATCCTAAATTAGTAGTCTTTGTCAGTTATATCCAATGAAAAAAATGTAGTAATATAAAACATTGTAAATGAAAACAGATTCTTTCAATAACAATCAGAGGAAGTAAAAATTATCTCTAAGATGAATTTTTTTTGAAGAAGGTGATGGATTGGTAGACCATGAAACCACAAAACCAGGGGTTTAGTCAAACCCAAATCCAGAAGCCAAAATTCAGTCTAGTAAAGCAGGCAGATCGGCTCCCAAATAGACCAAACAACAGAAATGAATTCAAAAAAATACCCAAAGATTCATACCCAGTTTTCCACTTATGATGACTGATTATTGACTAAATAAACAATGCAGAAGATAATTTGTGTAGTGATATAAGAATAAGTGATTAGTTTCAAAAGAATAAAAAATTAAGGAGAAGAAATTCTATACCTATATAGAATGACTTGGCCGGGAAATTGTCTGAGGAGAGGTAGCTTCGAGGGAGAAGCGAGGACACCGCTGGAGCTTGGGGAAGTGTAGCGAAGGCTAGGATGTTGAGGCGGAGGAGAAGGGCCGGAATTCCAGGTCGGGAGCGGAGGAGAAGGCGGGAGGAGAAAGCTGTAAAGGGGATGAGATGGCCGGGAATCGGTGGTCGGATGTCCGGGAGGCGGAGGTCAGAGAGGGGAGTAGAGGGCTGGGAGGCGAAGGTCGGATAACCGGGAGGCAGTGGTCGGGGAGGAGAGGAGAGTGCCGGAGGCGGAGGTCGGGAACCTAGGGTTCGAGCGGGGAAGCGCGAGAGAGAGGAGGAGAAGTTCCGATTGGGGAGCGCGAGAGTGAGGAGGAGAACCCGATATTAGGGTAAAATTGTGAATTGAATACCCACGGTTGTAATAAAACCGTGGGTATTGATAAACAAAAAAGGCCTATTCCCACGGTTTGATAAACCGTGGGAATAGATGCGTGGGGATAGACCAGTATTCCAGTACTGAATTATAAAGCGCAATATGAATGTCTAAATGTGACGGGTGTGCCCGGAATTATATAGTGCTCCAATGCATTGGGTAAAGTGATTAATCTCATGATTAAATGTGAAATGATGTCTGAACAAGTTTCTAGCTTGGTTCACAAGTATGTGTGGTAGTTAACCACTAATACATGATGATTCATTTTTATGCATTTCCACATTTAAAGTCTATTTTTATGCTCCTCTCATGTTCATGATCTTTTGCCTATGTTGTCATTATGCTCACCCCATGATATATTGTTCTTATCTATCCACTTACTAGGCTTCTAGATCACCCCTTTTTATGTATATCCTTAGGTGGCTACATGTACTAAGGAGAGGAAACGTGCCACAAAGAAGCTAGTGAAGGAGAAATTAAATAAATGTTTATGGTTGATGTTGTATTTGTTATATATGGTTCTAGTTTGACCAAGACACTAAACCATTAGATCCTCTACGTGTAATAATATTTTTTTTTATATTTGAAATGATGTAATAGTAATGTAAGAAAAGTCCGGGTCACTATAGATGGTATCAGAGGCATGGATTAGTTAATTTGGGAATTAGGATTAGTGAACCCCAGAGAAAACCTCTAGTATGAGATTATGTAAAAATATGCACACAAGAGTATTTACCTTGGGATCCCATATGTTATGTATTTGGTATAATTGTTTAAATTAATAAGTTATTCATGAATTTTTTAGTTATGTTTTGTTATATCCTTTTCTATTTTAGAAAATCGTGGGAACCAGGAGAAATCAGGCCAACAACTCAAGCGAGGGTCAATGCAACGATTTCCCGAACGACATCCCCAATGATTTGGGAGGTGGAGTTAAAAACATCATGGTGATGATTACCCAATTATCTTAGGTTATGAATAATAATCATAATAATTGGGAATGTCCTTCTTCACCAAAGAGGTAAAAACTAGCGATTAAATGTTTTATGCGGAAATCAACATTGACGTTTTGATGATCTTCTAATCCACTAGTTGCGGAACAGTGGGTCAACTCCATAGAGAATATATTTATTGTGCTTCAATGTTTTGAGATAGAGAATGTGACTCTCTCCATTTATCTTCTAAATGGAGAATCCAATCAATGGTGGGCTTTGATTAAGAACACCAAGACAAGGGAGAAAATTGAAGAGATGGAATGGGAAGACTTTAAGATAATGTTTCTTAATAAGTACTTCCCATGAACTCTTCGCATGAAGATGGAGAGAGAATTAATAGAGCTCAAGAAAAAAGAAGGAGAATCTGTCACAACCTATGAAGAGAATTTAACAAGGCTTCCATGGTGCGTTTCATGTTTTTTTATCAACAAAGATAGCAAAATTGATAGATTATTTAGTGGTTTAAAACCACACCTTCGAAAGGCTCTTTAAATTTGAGACATTGGGAGTTATGAAGAAGTTGTTCGGTGTGCTCTCAATGTGGAGACAGAGTTTTTAGAATGGTCTCATGGATATGGGGATAAGAAACGAAAGATAGAGTTTCATGCCAGTGGATATAGTGACAAAGGTGAGAAGAAAAAATCAACGACCCACATGCAAAAAATGTGGGAAGTTGCATAATGGGAACTACATTAAAGAGACGGGGAAATTCTTCAAGTGTGGGAAAGAAGGACACCATGCTTAAGAGTGTCTAAAAGACATGAAAAGGAAGGATGATGTAGCCGATTATAGGAGAGAACCACTCGTGGTTCAATGCTACAACTGTAGGGTGCTAGGGCACTATGAATAACAGTGCACTAAACCCCGAGCTCTTGAGGGTAATCAGCATCAGCAACCACCAAAGACAAAGGAAAAACGGAAGGCTTATGTCATCACTACTGTGGAGGTGGATCATGATAATGAAGTAATGCAAGGTATAGATCCTATTCACTCAAGAATGGAAAAAGTCTTATTTGATTCTGGTTCAACGCATTCCTTTATATCTTTCAAGATTGATAGAACTATAGAATCAAAGCCCTGAAACCATGGAGTAGTGATATCTGTAAAAACCCCATGTGGTGCAATAATTTCAACCCAATTGTTGGAATCTTATCCTGTTGGCGTATGTGGGAAGATTCATCCATAAAATCTCGTAATACTTCCCTTGGTGGAATTAAACGCTATAATGGGAATGGATTGGCTCTCGTTATATAGAGCACATATCAACTTTCAGGAAAAGGAAATATATTTTCATATTCCAAACTATCCCATGCTCCAATACCAATTCAAGGTAGATCATGAATCTCCTTTGAAAAATCCTTCAATGGTGTGGGTGTTGATTCCCTATGAAGAAGCATACCTCGTCCAAATGGTTGAGTCGACGGAAAGTTCCAACCTTGAGGAAATTCCCATCGTGAGGGAATATGGTGATGTATTTCCCGAAGAGTTACCCAGAATTCCCCCGGATCGTGAGGTAGAGTTCTCCACTGAACACATACCCGGAGCTACTCCTATCTCGAAGTGCCCCTATAGGATGGCTCCTATCAAACTGGAGGAGTTAAAGAAGCAGCTACAAGAGCATATGGCCAAATAGTTCATACGCCCTAGTGCAACACCATGGGGTGTGTCAGTGCTCTTTGTGAAGAAGAAGGATGGAACAATGTGGTTGTGTATCGATTATCGGGAACTCAACAAGATCAACATAAAAACAAGTATCCTCTTCCAAAGATTGATGACTTGTTCAATCAGTTAAGATTAGATAAATACTTTTCAATGGTGGATCTTCATTATGGATATCATCAAGTAAATGTGAAGAAGGAAGATATTCATAAGACATCCTTCCTTACAAGGTATGGGCACTTTGAGTTTTTGGTGTTTCCCTTTGGACTTACTAATGCCCCTACAATCATTATGTATTTGATGAGTAGAGTCATTATACATTACCTCGACAAATTTTAGGTAGTGTTTATCGATGATATTCTTATCTACTCCAAGAGCAAGGAGGAACATGAAGAACATATAAGACTTGAGTTGGAGACATTGAGAAAGGATAAGTTGTACACCATGTTCAGCAAGTGTGACTTTTGGATGAATCAAGTCACGTTCTTGGGACATGTGATCACAAGTGAGAGAAGTTCTGTGGATCCTTCAAAGAAAAAGGTGATTGGGGAATGGGCCAAGCCCTCCAGTGTCATAGAAATCCATAGTTTTCTTGGGTTAGCAGGGTACTACCGACGTTTTGTGAGTACCATCTCACGATTGTCAAGCCCGCTAACTGTGTTATCAAAGAAAGGGGTAAAGTATGTCTATATGGAAGAATGTGAGGGAAGCTTCATTGAGATAAAGAGAAGGCTGATCACTACACCTGTACTCACACTACCAAAAAGTGGAGAATTTTTTGTGATATAATGTGATGTTTCAATGAAAGGATCAGGTTGTGTACTAATGAAAACTGATAATGTGATAGCATATGCCTCACGACAGTTGAAGATCCATGAGCATAACTACCCAACACATGATCTAGAGATGGCATCCGTGATTTTTGACATCAAATCTTATGGAACTACCTTTATGGTGAGAAGTGTTACATATACACCTACCATAAGATCCTAATGTATATATTCACACAAAAGGAGCTCAACATGCGCAAAAGGAGATGGGTAGAGCTAATCAAGGATTACGATTGCCCTATTCACTATCATCCTGGAAAGGCGAACAAGGTAGATGATGCTCTAATAAGGAAAGAACCTGCTACTCTATCCATGATGTGGATTGAGAAAGACCCAATCTTCATGAATATGGAAAGGATGGATTTGGAAATCATAATGGTAGGGGATACATCCTACCTTGCCCAAATGATTGCAAAACCATCCATACAAGAGAAGATTAATGAAGCACAAAGGGATTATGTAGAGATACAAAATATGGTGAATGCAGTAATTGAAGGAAAGCTGGAAGAGTTCCATATCAATGATGATAGTGTGATTTGATTTGGAATGCGGCTTTGTGGGACTTCATCACCCGGGATAAAGGAGAAATTGAATAATGCACATAGCTCAACTTTCTCTATCCATCCTGGGAGTACCATGATGTATCATGATCTCCGAGAACACTTCTGGTAGGATAACATGAAGAAGGAGACTGCAGAATATATATCAAGGTGCTTGGTATGTCAGCAAGTTAAAGCTGAGTGACTAAATTCCAAGGGTATGATGCAACCATTTCCTATACCCATGTGGAAATGGGAAAATTTTACTATGGACTTTATCACGGGTCACCCGAAGATGTCAAAGGGAAATAATGTGAAATGGCGGTTGGTTGACCGACTCACCAAGACTACCCATTTTATCATTATTTGGGAAGATATCTCTCTTGAACAACTTTCAAGGATATATGTGAATGAATTGGTGAGACTGCATGGTGTTCCACTCTCAATTATCTCCAACCGTGATCCAAGGTTCACATCTAAATTCTAGAGGTGCCTTCAAAATGCTTTGAGTACTGAATTGAATTTCAGCCTGGCCTATCACCCCAAAACGGATGGCCAATATGGAAGGACTATTCAGATGCTTGAAGATATTCTAAGAGCCTGCTCTCATGATTTTAAATGTGGCCGGGATCAGAATCTCCCATTGGTTGAGTTCTCATACAACAATAGCTTCCACTCAAGTATTCAGATGGCTATGTATGAAGCTCTTTATGGGAAGCGATGTAGAAATCCAACCTGTTGGGATGAAGTTGGAAAAAGAAAGCTAATTAGGCCAGATCTTGTTCAAGTGATGACAGAAAAGGTTCAAGTCATCCAGAAACACATCAATGATGCTCACAGTCGGCAAAATAGATATGCTGACACCTGTCGAAGGGACTTAGAGTTCGACGTTGGAGACAAAGTCTTCCCTTGAATATCTCCATGGAATAGAGTCATGTGATTCAGGAAGAAAGGGAAGATAATCCCAAGGTATATTAGCCCCTTTGATATCCTTGACTGCATAGGAGTTGTGGCCTATCATCTTGTACTTCCTCCAAATATGGCTCAAGTTCATGATGTGTTTCATGTATCACTACTGAGTAAGTACATACCAGACCCCTCACATGTACTAAATTCAGAGGTGGTACAGCTGGAAAATGATCTCTCCTATGAGGAGCAGCCAGTAAAGATTCTGGACTGAAGGGATAATGTTCTACGCAACAATACAACACATATTGTCAAGGTGTTGTGGCATAACCCTAGGTTTGAGGAAGCAACTTGGGAACTAGAAGCGGCAATGAAGGAGAAGTACCCTCACCTATTTGTGTAAAGTGAAATTTCGGGGACGAAATTTCTTAATGGGGGAAGAATGTGACGACCCAATTTTATTCAATTGAAAACACCCTTCTTATATTTTTGTCATAAAATAACATGAAAAACACAAATTTATGAACTACTATGTGATAAGTGACCTTTAAACATAATTTCGTCACTTTTGTGTTTGGAATTTTGAAAATCTGACATACACTGTTGTGTTCAAGATGATTTTTGGAGTCTAATGAAACAAAAATAATTTTTGATGAATATTGACCTACCCTTATGAATAGTACCATACCCTTATGAATAGTAATACTACCCTTATGAATATTAAATCATCTAACATAAGAGTAACATTACCTATAAATAATTAAATAAAATTTAGACATCTTTGAAAGTGACAATTTGACCTTAGTAAACATTTTGGTATTTTATAAGTCGTAAATAATTAATTATAATTAATTAATTAATTTAAAAGAATATTTATTTCCCTAAAATTTATTCATAAATTAATCAATGTCTTATTGTTTTTAGATAATAAGATCCTACGTAATTTTTGAAAGCACTATAAAATCGGTTTTAATCTTAAAGACTGATTTTTTTAAGTAAATTATGATTTTAATTAAATATTATATTAGTAATATTTAGATAATTATTTTGGAAAAATGGAATTCATTTTTGTATTCTACACAATGAAAATTGGTTGGGGTAAATATTTGGGATTTTTCTGAGATACATGAATTTTTGGTGAATAGTTAAATACATTAATTTACCGAATAAATACATTATAATTAAAACCCACTACTCATGACATAACTAGTGATGTAAGCACCCAAATATAGAACTCACATGCCTTTTTTACTATTCTTGGTCATCCATGACTCTATATTCCTTGTCATAGGGGAAATTAATAAACTAATGAATTTTATATTAAAGAAACCCCTATCCCCTCCACTATAAAAGCCACCCTTCACTACCTATTTTACTCACACCTCTCAAGCTCCAAGACTTCTGTAAACTCTGCCCAAAAACCTTCCCTATCCCCTCCCCCATGTCCCAGAGCTTCTGGTCTCATCAAAAAACCATGCTAAGGCCCTTAAAAAGGTTCTAAATGGGAGGATTCTAGAGGTAATTTCCCTCCCTCTCCTCCTTTTATTTCCTTTCAAGTTCAAGTTCATTTCTTGATATCTCCCCACATATCTTCATCCAAATTGTATTTTAACTCCTGTATTATAAATATAGTATAATTTTATGACTCTAATGGGATAATATATCTCCCCATACCCTTTCCCTCTTCCTTTAATTTTATTAAAGAGAACGTTGTTCATGGGGTGTTAATTTATCACCTTAAAAAACAACATGCTCTCTTCTTCCATTTATACATTCAAATATGGTCATGAAACCATTTTAATGGGTGAAACATAATATTTTATATGTATTATGTTCTATTTTATGTTCTGTAAATAACCGATGTCCATATTACTAAGTGAAATGTTAAAAAAAGTCTGTTGTGATTGAAACACCGCTCAAATTAACCCACACAATCTTCATTTGATTCTTATCTAATGATTCATCCACATGGATATAATGTAATTCATTAGAAGATCATTAAAACTCCTGTAATCTCATTAATAACATGTAATATTAGTTCTGTATGTCTACTCATGTTCTACCCAAACATCTATTTATGAATACAAATGAACCACCGAAGAAAACCAATGAAAATGAACATCCCCGAACAATGTTTTTAAACTCTATAAGTCATCCAAAAGAACATAATATGACATAATGAAACCAAAATGAACCCTATTAATGTAAACATGGTTTTGTATTTCTAATTAATGAATATAATTTCATTATACAGGACATTTAAGAGAGGACGCATTCGGGTACAAGGTAAGGGGAAGTTCTCAAACCCAACATTCATCCTTCGGGTTCTACCTCTTTCACTCAATTGTTGATATGGTCACTCCTTAAAGATCAATTTTTCATCATTAACATTACTTTTCTGGGATATACATGTTTGTAACTGGTTTTTATGTCCATCAAAATGTTTTCCAAAATAACTCTTCTTTTAAGAACACCCCTTTTACTTCTCACTCAAAGTGAACGGTTCTTGTAACATGTATGTTACTCCCTCATTCTTTTCGGAACCCAATGTTTATGAATGTGTTCTTATGAGATGAAACCCATTCATTTTTATGGGTTCATTAAGTTTATTTATGTTATATTTTCATCATGTCAAGAATGATAAATTATATTGTTATGATGTGACAGGTGCGCCCAGAATTATATTGCGCAATATGAATGTTTATATGTGACGAGTGCACCCGGAATTATATAGCACTCCAATGCATTGGGTAAAGTGAGTAATCTCATGAGTAAATGTGAAATTATGTTTGAACAAGATTCTAGCTTGGTTCATATGTATGTGTGGTAGTTAACCACTAAGACGCGATGTTTCATTTTTATGCATTGCCACATTTCATGTCTATTATTTATGCTCCTCTCATGTTCATGATCATTTGCCTATGTTATGAGTTTTCTCACACCATGCTATATTTTTCTTATCAATCCTCTTACTGGGTTTCTAGCTCACCCCTTTTGATGTATATCCTTGGGTGGATACATGTACTAAGGATAGGAAAAGTGCCACTAAGAATCTAGTGAAGAAGAAATTAAATAAATGTTTATGGTTGATGTTGTATTTGTTATGTATGGTCCTAGTTTCCCCAAGAAACTAAAACTTTGGATCCTCTAAGTGTAATACTATTATATTCTTTATCTTTGAAATGATTTAATAGTTATGTACTAAAAGTCTGGGTCGCTATATGGATATCCCTAGGGGTTAGGAATAGCCATATTCAAATAGAGGATTGTAGTTCACTATGTCAAAATAAAAAATTAATTAATTAAATTTATATATTTTATTACTAGTTCTTATGATACCAATATATTTAATGGGCAAAAACTAAAAAGAATTATGTTGTTCCTAGGGTGAAACTGACATTCTGAACTCAACATTAGTATTGGATTTCTGATCTTAGACTCTATTTCCATGTTATTTAAATTTTCATCCATATTATATGTGCATTATATATATATATATTTAATAGATTTAAAAGGTAATTGGCCACACTAGGTCATGGAATCTCACCCCGTATATGCTCATGGATCCATTAATATTCATAGAAATTATCTAATGTCTTACAATGATAAAATTGGACATTAAATTATTCCCTCCTTTAAAGATATTCATCCCTAAAAGCACAAACTAAAAAATATGTGGATACATAGATCTGAACTGGGTCTACCACTCCATCGAGCTCTCTCAATGGGTTCTTATGTCATCAAAAAATGTTCACCTATGGAAAACAATTTATCATAAAGGGTCTTCACCTACCCATTCCGTACACCACTGGACCCTTGAACAATAAAACTATACTATCATGACCCCACTAACCCATCTATGTATCATAGAATAATTTGTGCACATATCTCCCCAATTGGAACATGTGGACAAAATCAAGAAACCAAAAGTTCTATAGTTCTAGGTTTATGCAAAAAACCACCAATATATCCTATAATAACAATTGAAATATAATATAGCCCAGTATCTCCAATTATTTCAATCCTCACTTGATAATACTATGTAACTCACAAACATTTAAGGCCTTCTTCATTAGTCTTCTAAGGACTCATATTATTATTTAGAATTTCCTCACCCCCTATATTAAATTATCCATATAAAACCATCCCTAGAAACATAACTATGACCTAAGAACTATCACCTAATGTATTTTACCATTATAAATATAACATGAAAGGTCCCTCGTATATGGCCTCCAAAAGGTGCCCCTCTGATGATGGAGTGATTAAAATCATGATACACAAAATAAAAATATAGTAGATGATTATCACAGTTATGTATTAAGACCAAAAAATAATACCAAATCATGAACACCACAAAATCGGTGGGTTACTTGACCAGGATAGCTTGCTGGGGTAATACATTGTGTGAAACTATAACTGAGTCGAAAAAGAATCCTGAATCATATCCTTAATCGTGCTGTGAAGTAAAAATCAAAGATTATAATAATTTTTGATGGAATCCCATTAATCCATACAACATCCTACATGATAAAAAGTACCAAACACTCTAAAAATTACCCTTTCTCATCTCCCACAGATAAGAAAGACAATAAAAGTTTGCTTGAAAATATATTGCAATGCTCTAATCTTCGCAACTGATCCCAAGAGATCCCGGTATATCCTCTCCTTTAATATATATACTATTAAGTTGAAAAATGTTGTTAGGAGATATTTTTACATCAAAAATAGAAAAATCATTTATACCTGGAAAATGGGTGATAGGATTCCATCCATCAATGATCCACCAGGAACATATCCAATAGATATCTGGTCACACAAAATATCCTAGATGATAACCCAATGTTACACCTCCTCTGATTTATGAATAAGTGGAGGGGTAAAAACTATCAATTGAAGGGAAAACACAACATCCACAAGTGTTTGGTATGCTCCAAATCAGATACGGAGTACACATGGACTCAATTAAATATTACTCCTATGAATTGATCCATGAAGGGTTAAGTTTCTAGTCCATAAGTATCATGGTTCTACTAGGGAATATTCCTCACATTGGATATCACCAGAATATGAAAACAACAATAGAAGATATTGATATCCAGATATTATAACACCCCAGTATTTCATAGTACATTATCTCTTCAATGAAATTCTATATCTTGCACTTTAAGCAACACCGAGTTCGAGCGCACCATGACTTACAAAATAAGCTGTTCAAAAAGTGGTTAAAAATAGTATATAATGAATTTTAAATTTTAAATACTACATATAATTATATAATTCATATTATTTTTTTCTTAGACCTAATATAAAGATAAGTATAATTTTTTTCGATAAATGAAGTATTTTAAAAAAAATGAAATTATACAACCTATTTAATGGAGAGTCCTTTTTGAAACATACATTTGAAACTTTTATATACTCAATTTAATGAAATTAAATGTTTCTTTAGAATAGGGACATAAAAATATAGTTTGGATAAATTTTTGGTACTTTTCTGATAACATTCATATTTGGATAAATAGTGAAAAATAGTGAATTTTAAATTGAAAACAAATTTTTTAATCGAAATAATTTATACTGTTAAATTAAGAATTTGAGTGGTTTAAAACTATAATTATATTATATTTTTATCATTTAATACAATTGGGGTCATTATATGTAATTTAACATTTAAATTTGACATAATCACAAGTTAATCGTTTGATAGTTTTTTCATTTTAAAAACCATCCTTTTGGTTTTGATAACGAGAATTAATTTTAAATTAAATAATGAAAATTCTATGTTTTTAATTTGGTAAAATATAAATATTTTTTGAATTCTAAATATCAAAATTATCTTAGGGTAAATTTTTGATATTTTTCTAAATAGATACAGTTTTTTATGAATAGTGAAAAACACTACGTTATAGTTTCAAATTTACTTTTTACATAAATAATTAAATATTTTACTTAAATTTATTTTAAGTAAAAATATATATATAATATATTTATAAGATCAATATAATTAAATGGAGTTATATTATAATAAAAATAGATTTATAGAATTTTATTTAACTTTTCAGCATCTTTTACCCACCTTCTAGGAGCATTTGCAAATTTGCATAAAACATAATTTTACAACTTTTTATAATTGATTTTAGAAAATCTAAGAGACATAGTTAATATAAGAAAGTAAAATGTAGTTTAATAATATGAAAATAATTTTTGGTGAATAGTATGTTTTGACTTTTATTTACCATGGATAAAAGTAAATATAGAAATTAAAGGTAAATTGATATAACAATTTCCCAAACACATGCTCTAATTCTACTGGATAAGTATAATTCCACCATAAAAAACCTTAGGAATAAAATATGATCATTTTGGTCCACTTGGATTACATTAGGACAGTTATTATTATTTTATTTAAAGAAGAGTTCAAATTGATAAATTCATTGTTAAATTATTAAACCTTTTTAAATATACAGTTATACATAAGATAAATTTTACTATAAATACTCATTTTAAATAGAAAAAAATTCCTAAATAATGGAATTTTATTTATAATTTTTACACACTAAATAATGAAATTTATTTATGACATAATGATAAAGCTCTAATTACCTTATTAATGAAATATTGAAATAATTGATATTATAAATATCCATATAAATGTAATTCGATACTTTTGAGGAATTACACTAATTTTATAGGTTAATATGAATTGTTATAGTTTATTAGATTATTTTTTTCGAAGTAATCTTTCTGTTCTACATTTCACAAAAACAAAATACTATATAGTGTTAAAATGAACATAACTTTGTTTTTAAAACAAATACTATATTATTGATTGATATAAAATTCCTAAATTTATAAGGTTCGTCCAAAGGGATTAAATAATATTATATAATTCATTAATGAACCACTTGAGGTTCTCTTGGATTTTTAGTGTATTTTTACATACTACCTAGTGTAAGAATACAAGAATACATGGTAAAAGTTAAACTCTTTAACTAAGAGTTAAATCTAAAAGATAAAGTTAAAATGGTATGATAAAAATTCCTAAAACCTATTGATTGATAGTTTTTTCAACCCGTCCCCAACATTATTTATAAATAAATAATTTTGGATCTATTATAAATATAAATGGTTTTATTATGAAATTATATTTAAAGCTTTTCCTAAATTGACTATCAACACTCAAATAAAAGGGAACATACCCTTCTCTCAATATCACACCTCCAAATCCATTTTTCTCAGCCAACCCCTTACCAAATATCCTACCAACATCCCACAGATCAACCTAGAGTCCTTATTTTGATCATAAATCCATCCTATGGAGCCATTTTGATCAACTCTAAAGGAAACACTCGAAGAAGAGGTAATAATTTCACCACCCTCTTTCATGTTCTTTTCTTCTTCCAGTTCCTCTTTCGTTGTTGTTTCCATATGAAAATAAAAAATTCAGCACCTCATACATACTTATATGTTATTATATATATGGTACTACCATATTCATTATTCTATCCATCCTATAAAAGACAATGTCACCGTACGTGCATATGTACTACTTACCGTCTGCACGTCGTGGTGTAGTTTGTTATTAAAAAAAATAATTATTTGGATGGGTATAATAATAGTTATAACTGAATTAAATAATATATATATAATGTTAATTGTTCTGTAAATTTTATATACCGTCCAATTATATATGAATTTTCCATCAAAAGAAAGATATTGTCGCTCATGTGTATGTATGGCTTACCGTCTCCATGAATGCGAAGAGATTCATTCGCCATCATAAAAATTCAAGAAATTTTTTCGTTTTTTTGATTAAATATAATTTTTAAGAACTTAATATCATTATAGGTATGAATAAAATACATTCCATACATAAAAAACATGACTAATGTATCGAAACATATAATGGAAAATGAATCGGTTCACAACAAATGCAATGACACTACTGAAATATCATTAACAAGGCATATATTAGAACATCACATATGATATCATATTTATGTATTTGGTTCGTGAATAATTCAATAACAGGGATTTCACCTTTATACAAGAGGCTAACCAACCCTATTCTAAGGAAAAGTAAAAGGTATGTGTTTTCTTATCTCACTTTTATTCCTGTGCGATTTCCATTTTTTTCCACTTATTTATTGATTGTGGTGTATTGTGTATTTTCATTTGATATATATTATAATTATTCCCTTTATATTAATGGTATTATGTGATTAATTTGGTGGTTATTAACTTTTTGTCATACGACTCAATTTATTGCAACATGGTAAGAGGTTTTCATCTCACTTCTTATTCCTGTGAGATCCATGCTATTTGCCACTATTTCATTTTGTGTGGTGTATATAATTCCCAAGATTGTATTATTTCTTTAGTATACTTTAATTTATGGGAATTTACATCTTCATTCTGTAATAATTATTTCATGGGTTGTATGTTTTTTATGTTACCAAATCTGAATGGGAATTTCAAATTTCAAATTCCACTCACTGGGATTTACACATACTTCATTGATTACATTACATACAGATGATGTGTGAAATCACTATTTATTTACATATGTAGTAATTTAAACTCCCCTTTGTGTGGATATACTTTTGATACACATAATCACACCATTGATAAATTCTGAAGTCATCGATATAAACTTGATAATAGTAATTTTAACTCAATTTATATTGATTGAGTTAAACATCCAAGTAATTGGTGTTGTTTTTACAATAATATATGTGAATGTCCTCTAATTTATTTACATTTAATATCCAATCATATTGAGTGTATTTATATTTATCACACATAATTATGTCATTGATTTATCCTAAACCTAAGTTACAATATTTATAAAGGAATTCATCTCAACTTACATTCCATTGAGACTTATTTTTTGTTATGTTCCAATTCAAATTTATTTGGTGTCTATAATGAACATTGACATAGTATATCATGAATATCTTTATTCTCAGGATATTATAAAGTTTGGGTTACCTCGATTTTTTGTATTCAAGCATCTCTCATTTGGTTAGGAACTCTAATTAAAATATGATTTCAAATGTTTGAAAAATTTATTCATCTAAATAATTCTCATTAATGTCCATGTTTTAAAAATGGATTTATGGTTTCATTTATATGGAATTTAATATTTTAAAATATAAATCTCTTTTAACATATTCAATTTGGTATGGGAAACTTTGGTTCAAAAATATATTTTAAACAACATCTTAATAAATAAATAGACTTTTAAATATTTTCCTGAAAAATGTTTATTTCTCTCAAATATTTTTACTGATAATTTTTAACTATGTTAATATCCTATAAGGGATATTATTCTTGATCAAGGTTGATTTATTATGATAAAAAACATTCATAATGTATTGAATGTTTTGTGATATGTTTTACTGTGGATGTGTTATTTTTATACCAAAAATAATTTATACATAAAGTATTGACATTTCATTTCCTAGATTTAATACTAATGTTTTTGTTATGTTTAACCCTTTTCATATGATGAATGAAATGGACATATTAAGTGATAGGTGGAGCCTACTATAACTCCTCAATGAATTTTTAGGTCTCATTATAAAAACTAGTGTCTTGGACCAAGGCCTTGAAAAAATATTATTTGTAGTCTTGGCACAAGGCCATGACTATTTGGTTATGTAGTATGGCATTACACATTCCATTATTATGAAATTGGATATTGATATTACATGTGATTATTGAACTAGTATAATATCCATGTGAATACATAAATGGTATTTTTTGATTTATCTTTTCCATATTATGCTTATGTTTAGGTTTAAAAGTCTTGTGTTCGTATATTATACATTTCCTTATATGTTTGTTCTTATTTTTGACAGTTTCTGCTATATTCGTATCCTTACTACGCATCTGAGCTCACCCCTTTCTTATGTTTTAATTTACCTAGGATGCAAAGAATTATATTATGATTAATCCACAAGAATAGGCTAAGGGAAATAAGAGTGTTCAAAGAGGACACAATGTTGTTGTTTGTATTTCATTATGTAATGTAAAACATATGTATGTATCTGGTACTTCCATGGATACTAAACTAATCAGTATTTTGGGACATGATTCCTTGTATTGTGAAAATTTTATGTAATAATGCACCGGCTATGGTATTTTGGAGTTGGGGAATTACACATGGTATATCCTTCTACAAATTGGTACTCGGTGATAAAATGTCTCGAGGTCAAACCCATGGAATCACATCACCCCAAACCACATGTCAATGAAGTTATTGATTCCCATGAGTGTATATATTATCTCATTTCATCAGTTCTAAGCAATTCAAACCCACAACAATCCTCAAGAACTCATCTTCATCTTGGGAGAATCAACACAGGTCTATGTAGGACAAAACATCAAGTCATACAAATCCCATGCTCTAAAAAATCCTCGAACTGTTACTCAAGATCTGACAGCTATATGGGGTCATCTAATATGCTAACATAGATATCAAGTTATCCTTAATGAACGTAAACACAGAAATAACACTCAATTGTAGAGTAAACGTATAATTTCTTCAAGATAGATTCCCTCGTACTCTTCCACCATCGTAGGCAACTGAATGATCAAATCATCCACTACATTAATGGTAATATATTATAACTCATATGAAGGAGGATATGACCTCATGAGAATGAAATCATCTTGGTATTCTTGAGATCACTTATTTTCATAGGAGGAAAACTCTATACCAGCAAGAAAACACTAATTCCACACTCACTAGTGGAAAACACTAATCATGGATGGTAGCGAACCATTCCATACGATGGAAAAAATCATAGAATATTATCACCACTATTAAATTATTCAACATGAGGCTTTATCACCTCCAATAGTTAGGTCATACCATCGATAAAACATGTAATAATTAATCCTATCTGCAGAAGCATCACACAATTGGGAGGAGAAAAAAGGATCCCAAGGAATCTCTAGGACTCAAAAAGGGATATGATGACATATAGATGGATCATAAATGTGTGTGAAAATTTCAATTGGGGTAGTGAGGACACATATCATGCCTTTAACCTCACTCTATGAATCTATAAGATCCAACTACTCAAAAACCACCCACCCTTCCATCCCATTTGACCCACTCAAGGATAACACTAACACTTGATCACAAGAATCATCCTTAACCCCCAATGTAATTGAAAGTCATCCACCAAACCATGATACTATCTATATTGGGTGACATAGACACACTCTCACGGTTATGGATTCCATATCCAGAGCATGTCTTGGTAAAGGAAATTATTCTCTCCCTTGCACATCCAATGTCACGCCAAACATCCCCAAAATACGGATATACCAATTTCAAGCATTTCACTAGAAATAAAATGAAACAAATAAAGATTTTGGGTGGCTCATCATTGTTTAGAAAAATACGAAAACTGGAGTATAAGGGAAAAACTGTACACATAAAATAATTGGAGCCTCTATCTAAAAAACATCTCATGCTAGTTGTTATCCAAGACCCTTACCCTTGACATACCAAGCCTGAATTTGTCCACATGGGGTTGGTGGTGGTATCGTCAATCCCTATTTATTTCTAACTCATACATATCCACCAAACCCATGATTACATCATCATTCCCATGTACATCCATTTATTTTTTCATTATCAAGGCCAAGGCTGGTTAATGACGATCTCTCTGACTATGTTATTATGGGTAGTATAATCCTACCTGATATGTCTTCTCCCATAAAAGGTATAGAAATGTATCATCCTTATAGAAATAATATCTCCCTAAGATCTTCTATGAAAACTCATGTTTCTTAAATTACCTCTCATATCTACTATCAATAGGTCTTATTAAAATCCAAACCATGGTGATGCATACCTATGAAGCTCAAAATTCAAGCTCGAATCATACCTATCATCATCCAACACCAACAGATCAATCCATGGGTCAATATAACAAGATCCATCCACCAAAACCCTTTGATGTGGGTATTTTTGTAGCTCAGTGAGTGGAAGCTCTATCAGATATCCTCTCCAAAGATAACATTCCATGTGACTATGCCCCTATATGGGGACCTCATCAATCATCACATCAAACACTTGACTTGTTGTGGAAACATTGTTGTTTGTATTTACAAATAAATCAGAAAATAGGAAAATAAATACAGAAATCAATTAGTATATCTAGTGAGATGAATCAAGGACATGGAAATAACAACCCCTTCTTATATGATGCGTGTAGTAGTGTTTTACCTATATTCAGTGGCTACATGTTCCATGTAAACAATAAAGCTGTCATGGTACCGGTGAAGGGATACATCAGATGTTTAAAAAACAGTAGAAATTGTGGCATGACAGCCCAAATCCTAAAACTTTAACACTATATAACTTGTTAATAAACAAAACCTTGTTTCTATACAAAAGATAACTCCAAACATAGATCCTAAACCTGGGATGTTTCATATCATTTAGGATGGGTATTATCCTTTTAAACCATTCTGTCAGGACCTAACCCACCATGGTCTGAGCCACAAATTCCCCCTATCCAACCTCCAATATGACATGGTCTTTTTACAAACACTACAAAGTCATATGACAGACATGGTATATATTATCATAAATTACATGTACTAAGACACTCATGTTTAAGTAAATACAATTCTAAAATGAAAATAAAATAAAAAGAATGCATGCATGCATTTATGAAACCATCCTCGGAGTATGATATACTGTATTATATATTATAAAAAGAGGTCAAATACAACCACACAAAAAAATGGAAAATAAATTCTGACCTATTCAAAAGGAGGGAACTGTTGTCAAATGATACAATAGTATACACTTCATTCAATCTAGACTAACTATGATCCAACTACATGGATCCCTTCTGAACTCTATAAAAGATTAGTCATATTCATAAGGCATGACATGTGTAGGTTCAACCTGTAAAGACCAGGATTTTCAATGATATGTTTTTATTATATGGAATTATTTTGAGTCTGTGAAAATTGATAGCGCATGATTTTGATGATCGATGTGCCCAGAATGAAAATATAAATTTTTTTTGGGTAAATTCAGTAATTGTGTGAGTGGTGTTTTGTAACGTTTGAATCGGTGCTCAAAATTGAAATCTGAGGACACCGTTGAACACGCAACAAATGAAATTTTCTTAAGGAGACCTTCTAGTTGACCGCAATAGGTCATGGGTGGATGTTATTTTTTTATTTTCATGGTACAATTGAAAAAAATATAATAAATAACTTTTATTTTATTTTTCTTGAAACAAAAATTTTGAGTATTTGTAGGTGGGGACCAGCCGAACTCCCATTTAATGAAAGGAAATCCTTGGAATTCTCCCAATTAATGTGCTAACAATTAATTAATATAGTAATTATATATGTTGGATCCTCTCAATTCTTGAGGATGGGGGAAATGTTGGCAAAAGAGAACTTTTAGTGGAGAAGAAGCTTGGTGGGAGAACCACCTTCAATGAAGAACATCTCCAACGATGAACGAACTGACGTACGATGAAATGATGACTTCACCATCATCATAGGCCTACTCATGGATCCTCCAACAGACAATCGAGTTTGGGGTGTGTTTATGTTGTTCATTGTGCTTTTATGTAGAAACATTCTCCTCTATATCGCATCCTATCGGTCTAACGTAGAGTGTGCAGAAGAAACAAACATGGCTGGATCCCTACGCATCTTTAATGTTGATGTGTTCCTTATGGGCCATGAAGATGGTGGTGACACAACCGCACCACCAAAGGATTCCACTAATCGTCAGTCGCGGTGTAGAATGGGGGATGCCGACAAAAGGTCGGCTGCGTGGAACATGGGCGGTGCGTCCGTATTGTAACACCCCGAGATTTTATGAAAAATATTATTTTTAATTTCATTGATATCTTGTGTTGTACACTACACCAAAAGATCTTTCACTACACGCATACCTAACTTGTCATGAATTATTCACAATCACGACCTTCCATGATAGCGTGTGTTGTACGCAATACCGAGTTTCACTAAACAACGATATGTAATTAAAATATTTTGTAAACTAGCCATTATGAATATTAATACCCACTTTTTGAAATTTTATTTTTCAAATTGGACTTCATTTTTGAATTCAGTATATCGAAATTAGCCTAGGGTGAATTTTTGGTATTTTTCTAAAAACATCCAATTTTTTGATAAATAGTGGAAACACTAGGTTACTATTTAAAAACCAGCTTTTATATAAATAATTATTTATTTTATTTAAATTTATTTTAGGTCCAAATTAGTACATAATACCTAGAAAAGTTCAATGTAATTCATTGGGGTCATTTTATAGAAAATTTAGACATATAAAAATTTTATTGTACTTTTCACCGTCTTTTACCCACCTCCTATGAGAGTTTTAAAATTTACATAAAACTTAATTTTAGCGCTTCTATGGGTGGAATTTCAAAAATTCGAGATACACAGTTAATATCAAGGAGTAAAATGTGGGTTAATAAGATAAAATCAATTTTTGGTGAATAATAACTTTTTTACTTTTATTTACCACAGGTAAAAGTAAATTGGGTAATTAAGGGTAAAAATTATATTAATATTAGCCTAACACATGTCTTAATTCTATTGGATAAGTGTAATTCGACATAAAACAACCTTAGGAATATAATATTACCATTTAGGTTCACTTGGGTTAGACTATGACATTTATTATTATTATATTTACAGAATAGTTAAAATGGTTAAAATCAAAGTTTAATAACTACAACATTTTTAATATAGTGTTATAGATAAGATAAATTAGACTATAATATTAATTAGAAATATAAAATTATTTCCCACATAATTCTATTTTCTTTATAATTTTTATACATCAAATAATTTAATTTATTTATGACACAATGATGATGCAGTAATTACCTTATTAATGAAATATTAACATAATTGATGTTATAAATACCCAAATAAATGTAATTTGAGACTTTAAATGAATTAAAATAATTTTATAGGTTAATATGACATGTAAGTATTGATTTAATTAATGTTTTTCGAACTAATCATGCTGTTATGATTTTCAAAAAAATCAAGTACCATATAGTGTCAAATTGACATAAAATAGTTTTTTAAAAAATATTATATTAATAATTGTTATTTTATTCCTAAAAATATATGGTTCGGAAAAATGACTTATATAAAGATATATATATTAATAATTAACCACATGGGGTTCGTTTGTCTTGTTATAGTATGTTTATTAACAATATAGTGTAAGAAAACAAAAAGGCACGGTAAAAGTTAAATTATTTAACATAGAGTTAAATCTAAATGATAGGGATACAATATTAACCTAAACATGTCTAAAACCTATTGGTTTAAAGGATTTATACATATACCCACCTTATCTTGTAAATAAATCAATTTTGAGCTATTAAAATTAGAATATTACTTTATTATAAAATAATATTTTATGTTTTTCCAAAGGTGCCCCTCTCCTCCCTTATAAAAAGGGCACCCCTTACCTCTTCTCTTCACACCATTTTGAACCATGAAGCTCTTCAAACCCCTACCTATTATTCTTCTAAACCTCTATTGTTATATCATTTTGGTTTTTTGTCTCCTCAAAAGACCAACTCTATTGCCCTAAGAATAAGTTTAAAGGAGGTGCGCCGAAGAAGAGGAAATCTCTTCTACCGATTATTTCATGTTTCTTTATTCTTCAACTTCTTCTTATTTTGTTGTTTAATTATAAAGTAACAACATCTGTATTACTTATATACTGATATTTTATTATAAATATGAAACAACCCACTTTCACCTTCTATCCATCCCTAAAAAAACAAAATCATTGTGCGTGCGTGCGTACGGAATACCGTCTCCACGCCGTGGTGTAATCTATTTTTCCACCACCACCTTACATGGATGGGTACAATGGTGTAAAGAATATCTATATATGGTTATTATAACATAATATTGATTAAAATATATTATATCATCCACTCCAATTCCATTCAATAAATATGGGAATGATATCATTGCTCGTGTGTACGTATGGATTACTGTCTCCAAGACGCGATGAGATTCATTTTCCTTGTTAACAATTCAAGAATGATTGTAAAGTAAATATAATATGTAATAATTAAATATATGACTTAATAATGATAATGTTTTTGTGTATATATATATTTATGTGATCTACGAAATTCCATTCAAGTTAATAAGGAAAGGAAAACAGTATTCATGCGTACGTACGACCAACTGTCTCCATGAACTATGTATTTCATTTCATTTATCTATCTATTATATATATATATATATTGAATATATATGATATATAAATCATTATTTAAATTCTTAAAGTAATTAAATCAGGATATAAGTAATAATAATATCAAGAATAACAATTCCAAACTTGTACGATAAATAAAACGATTTTACACAAAACGCTACTTTAACATGGAATTTACAAAGGAACAGGTAATATAAAGTCATAAGTGAACCATATATGATATAATAATTGTGAATATGATTCTGTAATAAGTAAATTACATTATTTAAATCATTATATTGGAGTTTCATATACGTACGAAGCATGTCGGACCAAATGTAAGGGATAACTTTTCCAATCTCATTTTTATCCGAGATTGTTTATTCATAAGTATTTATTGGGGTTATTGTTATCATCCAAGATCATGATTTCTAAAAATGTAATTATGTATTTTTAAAGTCCTTTTTACCCATTTTTTAATTTTAACACTTGTTATGAAAGGAAAATTTCTATTGTTTACCATATGTGTAATTTTTTGACTTTTCCGGAAAAAGTACTAGAAGAATGTTATTTTTAACTTATACAGCATGAATAGATTTTTTACTCTTTCATAATGCCTCATTTTCATGAAGCATAATCTACAATATTTTATGACTATTTTCAACAAAATGATTTTCTTTTGAAATTTTATGGAATTATGTGAAAAGGAAATGACTTTGAAAAAGAATGGATATTTTTCTCAAGAATTCATTTCAAGTGTTTTATCAAAACCATTTTCCATCTAAGATGAAATTATTTCATATGTGTATGTTTCAACTATAATGTCTCTATGATTTACATGGTTTCACTTTTCTTATGATGAAATATCCATTTGTTTCATATGGATTATGTTATAACGGGATGATGTTTATGAAACCCATTTTATTCTTTGCGTTATGATGAATGATTTATGTTTATGTTGCGGAACAAGTAATAATGATTTCATTATGAGATGGGTGGGACCTATATCTCCCTACAATGCGCTGGGTAAAGATTTATATCTCATTAGATATACATGACTAGAATGGAAAATTAATCCGGTTCAGTGATACAGGACTGGAACAGGGAGTAAACTCGATTCAGAATGGGACTTTGTCTACTAAGATGGTCCTAGCAGCAATGCCTTGGCTACTATGGAAATCATATCATGTGCTTAATGTTTTTCCAAAATTACAAGTTTTATTTTAAATCTATTTTATCATTATTTATGGTCCATTATGATCTATTCTTTAAGTACTACCTTGTTTTATGTCGTTGCTCAAGATTTAGATGTTTAAAGATTCTTTTTTTCATGTTTTTATGTTCAAATGTATATGGTTTGTTTTATTTTCTCCACGATTACCGTTACTGAGCATTTGAGCTCATGCTTTTTATGTTTTTCCCACAGGATTAAAAGAAAGGTTTTAGGTAAGGAAACCAAAAGGGGAAGATCATTATGGGAGATGTTGAAGATCTTTCAACATGATTAGAAGTTTATATTCCAAGTTTCCAAAGACACTAAACTATTACGGTCCTTGAGTGTTGGTTTTTGTTATGTATTATGTATTCCGAAGAGTAATTTAATGTCCATGTACGTCATGCTTTCGGTCTCTACAGTTGGTATCAGAGGAAAGGTTTAGTCAACCATTGGAAACTATAATGAGAAAACATTAGTGAGATCCCTAGAGATATTTTTAAGGTATGTCTAGGGATGTATCTAAGGATAAGTATAAGTATAATTTATAGTCCTAGAATTATGGTAACGATATTAGTATTAAACCTAGGATGTTATATATTGAATGTACTCCCCATTTATTATGTTGTTTTCCTTATCCTGATGTTTACCTCACGCTATTCTTTTTGGGTTTTAGACGATGGATGGAACCCGAAGGAACTGTATTGATCAATGTAATGGATGATGCAATGATTGTCCTCCTGAACAAACCAATGTTATGGGATATGGAGTGCACAATATTATTTCTATACTTACACAAGCTATGAATCATTCTGGACTTCCAAATGAGCAGAGAAAAGAGCAACATTCTATTGAATCCTTCATGAGGAAGCGTCCACCTTCATTCAGCGGGTCTTCTGATCCATTAGTGGCTAAAAAATGGATTAGTACCACTGAAAAGATAATTTCAGTTCTACAATGTTCTGAGCATGATAAAGTCATCTTTTCAGTGTATCGTTTGGAAGGTGATGCTGATCAATGGTGGAATCTTATCAAGAATACGAGGGAATGAGAATAAATTGAGTCTATGGAATGGGACGAGTTCAAGAACATATTTTTCACTAAGTACTTACCTCGTATTCTTTGATCAAAGATGGAAAAGGATTTACATGAACTTAAGAAAAAGGATGATGAATTTGTTGGTATATACAAATCGAATTTTACAAGGCTTGTAAGGTATGCATATGGCTTTATCATCAAACCTGAAAGTAAAGATGATGGATTCTTCAGTGTCTTAAAACAAAGTCTTATAAGGTAATTAGCTATAAGAGACTTCAGTAGCTATGAAGAAATTGCGCGTTGTGCTATCAAGGTAGTAATGGAAGTTGGTGTTACATATCCATCTCCTGGTTTGGGTAAGAAACAAAAGTTGGAGTTCAAGGAGAAATCTCAGAATAATGGTGAAAAGAAGATAAATCTTTCTTTATGCTCAAAGTGTGGAAAGAAGCATGGTGGAGATTGTATAAAAGTAACTAAAAAATGTTTCAAGTGTGGAAAATAAGGTCATCGAGCAGTGGAGTGTTGAAGTAATTGAATAAGGGTTTCTAATGATATGAATAATGAAAATATTGCAGAGAACGCACCACTTAAATGATTCAAGTTCAAGGAAATGGGTCATTATGAAAATCAATTACCTAATCCAAGGGTTAATGATGATCGACGTGAGAAACCACATAAGGAAAAGGATAAAGGGAAGTCACATGCGATCACTATTGGAAATGTTGAGTATGGAAATGATGTAGTGGAATGATTATGTTTTTATGTAAGGAGATTCCAAAAAAATGTTGTGGAATCTAATTTATAGTACTATGGAATATTGGAAAATCTATGTATTGGTTTATTATAGTTTTCAATAATTATATGGTACAGGTAACCATGAAAAGCGATTCAAATAATTTTGGAAAGCAGATGATATGCGCATAATAAAGGGATATGTAGAAAATTAATTGTTTGATAGTCTTCATGCGCTCATGATTGATATATGGACTAAGTGATATCATGGTTTGAGTATATAGAATTTTTGGGATTTTGGTATGTGGAAATATTTAACATTTTATAGCACTCATGTTTTCACTAAGGTTCTATGGTAATTCATGTTTCAAAATAATACATGATTAAGGTATTCACATGTCTGGAATGTGGCAAACAAGATATATCTTATATGGGTGATAAATGATGGTATTCACATGCTCGGTAGATGACATTTCTAATAATCTTTTTCTTTATACTATAAGATTGGACAGAATTATTTTGGATAAGCCTAAAGATTAGAATGTATTATGTTGGACATACGTTAGGATTGATTAAGGCTATAATTTTTTCGATATTATTTCTGGAATGTTAAAATAGTATATTTTTAGAAAAAAGTCCAACATGTAGGACGGGCGGCAACCCGTCGCGTCGAACAAGGCTGTGGGAATCGAACCCACAACCAAAGTGCGACAAGCCTTTATCACCTACCACTAGCCAACAGGAATTCCCTGGGTATTAGAAACTAGTTTTATTATATTAAACGTTATGATAGATGATGTATATGTCTATTTTTGGAATCATATACGATTAACCTCAACATATATGGACTTATGTATATTTGATAACATTTTCTAACCTTTTGTTTGAGACAGATGGAGTGACCCATAATTCTATCATATGATCTTCTAACACCTCACAAATGAAATATTCAACTTCATTTATTTAAGATATAAAGTGGAATTTGTTCGAGACACAAAAACGGTGAGATTATACCGAAATAAAATAAGTATTTCTTCTAATTCAAATTCTTAAACATTATAGAAACGATCATGAAAACTAAAAATGTTGTCCTAGTGCCCTTATATCCGATGAATCATATTGTACCTTAGATCATCAAAAATTAATGGCTTTGTGATTTTTGGCTTTTTCATAGCCATGTTCTCTACCACTCCCCATCAGTACCTGATGGTTAGATTTCTCTTCAATATCCATATTTTCACCTATGTTCTCCTACGTGGAAGCCCAGTGATTAGTTAATTTGGGTAACCATTACATTTCATAATGTGTTTTTTAAATATAAGTTTTGGTATTCTTTTTATGACGAGGGTTTCTATTAAAACTTTCGAGTAGTAAACCATTTATTACCCCGACGAATTTCGAGGGCGAAATTCATTTTAAGGGGGGTAGAATGTAACAACCCGAGATTTTATGAAAAATATTATTTTTATTTTCATTGATGTCTTGTGTTGTATCCTACACCAAAAGAGCTTTCACTACATGCATCAATGACATGGCTTGCATTACACGCAATCGCGACCTTCCACGATAGCGTGTGTTGTACGCAATACTGAGTTTCACTAAACAATGATATGTTATTAAAATATTTTATAAACTAGAAATTATGAATAGTAATACCCTCTATTTGAAATTTTATTTTTCAAAATGGTCTTCATTTTTGGATTCTGAATATCGAAATTATCCTAGGGTTATTTTTTCATATTTTTCTGAAAACTTTCAATTTTTGATGAATAGTGAAATCACAGGGTTACTATTTAAAAACAAACTTTTTATATAAATAATTATTTATTTTATTTAAATTTATTTTAGGTCAAAATTGATACATAATACATATATAACTTCAATTTAATTCATTGGGGTCATTATATAATAATTTTAGACATATAAAAAGTTTATTGAACTTTTAACCGTCTTTTACCCACCTCCTAGCAGAGTTTGAAAATTTACATAAAATGTAATTTTACCACTTCTGTGAGTGGAATTTCAAAAATCTGAGAGACACATTTAATATCAAGGAGTAAAATGTGGTTCAATAAGATAAAAATTACATTTTCTTAATAGTAACTTTTTACGTTTATTTGCCACGGTTAAAAGTAAATAGGGTAATGAAGGGTATAAATGATATTAATATTACCCTAAAACATGTCCTAATTCTACAGGATAAGTTTAATTAAACTAAAAACAACCTTATGAATAAAATATTACCCTTTAGGTCCACTTGGATTATATTAGGACATTTATTATTATTATATTTAAAGAAGAGTTAACATGGTTAAAATAAAAGTTTAATAAGTAAAACATTTTTAGGATAGTGTTATACAGAAGATAAATTCGCATATAAAAATTAATTATAAAGCTAAAATTATTTCCTACATAATTGTATTTTATTTATAATTTTTAGACATTAAATAATTTAATTTATTTATGACACAATGATTATTCAGTAATTACCTTATTAATGAAATATAAACATAATTGATTTTATAAATACCCAAATAAATGTAATTTGAGACTTTTAATGAAATCATTAATTTTATTGGTTAATATGACATGTTTTTATGGATATTTTTAACTTTTTTTGAACTAATCATGCTGTTATTATTTTCACAAAAACCAAGTACCAAATACTGTCAAAATTGACATAAAATAGTTTTAAAGAAAATATTATATTAATAATTGTTATTTTATTCATAAAAACCTTTGATTTGGCCAAATGACTTAGATAAAGAAATTTATAGTAATAATTAAACACATGGGGTTATTTTGGCTTGTTATAGTAAGTTTATTAACTATATAGTGTAAGAAAAGAAAAGGACACGATAAAAGTTAAATTATTTAACATAGAGTTAAATCTAAATGATAAGGATACAATAGTAACCTAAACTTGTCTAAAACCTGTTGGTTGAGATGATTTGAACACATCCCCACTATAGCTTCTAAATAAATCAATTTGGAGCTATTAAAATCCAAATATGACTTTATTATAAAATAATATTTTATGTTTTTTCAAAGGTGCCCCTCTCGTCCCTTATAAAAAGGGCACCCCTTCCCTCTTCTCTTCACACCCTTTTGAGCCTGGAAGCTCGGTCAACACCTGAAAATTATTCTTCTCAACCTCTATGGTTATATCATAGGGGTTCTGGTCTCCCTATAATACCAATTCTAGTTCCCTAAGAAGAAGTTTAAAGGAGGTGCGTCGAAGAAGAGGTAATCTCTTCTACCGATTATTTCAAGTTTCCTACTTCTTCCACTTATTCTTATTTAGTTGTTTCATTATAAAGTAATAACATCAGTATTAATTATTTACTGATATGTTATTATAAATATGAAACAAAACTTTTTCACCTTCTATCTGTCCTACGAAAAATTAAATCACCACATGTGCGTACGTATGGAATACCGTCTCCACACTTTGGTGTAATCTATTTTACCACCACCACCTTACATGGATGGGTATAATGGGGTAAATAATAACTATATATGGTTATTATAACATCATACTTAATCTATGATATTATATCACCCACTACAATTCCATTCAATAAATATGGGAAAGATATCATTGCTCGTGTGTACATACGGATTACCGTCTCCACGACGTGATGAGATTTATTTTCAATGTTAACAATTAAAGAATGATTATAAAGTATATATAATAAGTAATCATGAAATATATATTACATAATAATTCTACTGTATTTATGTATAAATATATTTATGTCATCCACTAAATTCCATTTAAGTCAATAAGGAATGGAAAACAACGTTCATGCGTACGTACGACCTACCGTCTCCATGAACGATGTATTTAATTTCATTTATCTATCTATTAAATATATACATTCTGAATATATATGATATATAAATCATTATTTGAATTCTGGAAGTAATTAATTAATGATATAAGTAATAATAATATCAATAACAACAATTCCAAACAAGTACGATAAATAAAATGATTTTACCCAAAACACTACTTTAACATGGAATTTACCAAAGAAAGGGTAATATAAAGTCATAAGTGAACCATATATTACATAATAACAGTGAATATGATTCTGCAATAAGTAAATGACATTATTTAAATCTTTATACAGGAGGTTCGGATATGTATGAAGCATATCAGACCTAAAGTAATGGATAACATTTCCAATCTCATTTTTATCTATGATTGTTTATTCATAAGTATTTACTGGGGTTATTGTTATCATCCAAGACCATGTTTTCAAAAAATAATTTTATGTATTTTTAACATCCTTTTTACCCATTTTTTCTATTTTACCACTTGTAAAGAAAGGAATATTTCTGTTGTTTACCATACAAGGAATTGTTTTTAACTTTTTCGACAAAAGTACGAGAAGAATGTTATTCTTTACTTATATGGCATGAACAGATTTTTTACGATTTTATAACCTGTCATTTTCATGAATATTACTCTAAAATATTTTATGACTATTTTTCACAAAATACATTTCTTTTGTAAGTGCATGGAATTATGTGAAAAGAAAATGATTTTGATGAAGAAAGGAAATTTTCCTCAAGAATTCATTTCAAGTCTTTTATCAAAACCATTTTCAATCTAAGATAAAATTATTTGATATTTGTATGTTTCAAGTATAATGTCTCTATTATTTACATGGTTTCACTTTTCTTATGATCAAATGTCCATTTGATTTTTATGGATTATGTTATTATGGGATGATGTTTATGAAACCCATTTTATTCACTGGGTTATGATGAATGACTTATGTTTATGTTGTGGCACAAGTAAGAATCATTTAATTATGAGATGTGTGGGACCTATATCTCCCTCCAATGCATTGGGTTAAGATTTCTATCTCATGATATAGACATGGCTGGAATGGTAAGTTACTCTGGTTCAGTAATATAGGACTTGAATGAAGAGTGAACTCGATTCAGAAAGGGACTTTTTCCACTAAGATGGTCTTGGCAGCAATTCCTTGGCTAATATTAAAATCATATCATGTGCTTAATGTTTTCCCATAACTACAAGTTTTATTTTCAACCTATTTTATCTTGATTTATGTTCCATTATGATCTATGCCTTACGTACTTCCTTGTTTTATGTCGTTGCTCAAGATTTCGATGTTTAATGATTTTGGTCATGTTTTTTTGTTCAAATATATATGGTTTGTTTTATTTTCTCCATGCTTAAATTTACTGAGCATTGGAGATCACCCTTTTTATGTTTTTCCCCTAGGATTAAAAGAAAGGTTTTAGATAAGGAAACAAAAAGGGGAAGATCGTTATAGGAGATGTTGACGATCTTTCAACATGATTATAACTTTATATTCCATGTTTCCAAAGACACTAAACTATTATGGTCCTTGAGTGTTGGTTTTTGTTATGTATTAAGTATTCCGACAAATTAATGTAATTTCCATGTACGTCAATCTTTGGGTTTCTACATGCACCACCGGTAACGAGGGAGTATGCTCCTCGTCGGCCGTGATGGTGGAAAGTCAATGGTCGGCACGCCGGCCGACTGCATAAAGGGAGGGTAGAAAGCATCAGCACCACTAGTTGAGGAGGAGGTCGCAGCCTATTATCCACGGTGTATGTCAGAGGGCGGCCAAAATCCGACCAGACACGATGGAGTAGCAGCACGTGTCTGCGCCATGGGATGGAGGGCCGCCTGCGTCACGTTGAGAGAGACACCTCTAGAATGTCCCATGTGCCAGCCGGCAGTGCCCTGTGGCACAACATGGATGGCCAAAAATGAATGGACAATGGGCCATTTGGTTGACCTGCCGGTTGCGCTTCCCCTCCTGAGTGTCATCTAGGGCAGACCCCACCATACGGGGCCACCCTGGACATGGGCTGCACTATGGGACGCCCGCTTCGCGGGCCGGGCCAAACCACGACTCAGTGGGAAGGGCCCACCCGGCCCAAGCCAAATAGTTCAGACCAAGATCGGGTTAGGTCGGACAAGGCTGGGTCGTGCTAGGACAGTCCGACTGGGTCGGACCGGACTCAGGCCCATCTAGACCCAGATACACCTTTTGGCCATATCTTGAGAACCAGGAGTCTGTTTGACGAACCATCTATGGTGCCAGAATCCTTTTATTGAGAGTGTCCTTTTAGTAAACTCAACTTTAGGTTTGGATAGAGTTGAAGTGCTATCAGGTTGGATCGAACCCAAATCCAACAGAGCCCTCGAGACTACAATGATAATAACATACAGACCGAACATCCAATTGATGCAATGTATATTGCATTGGGTCCCTTATGACATGATGGTCTATTGTGACACTTCTTAATATGACTTCACGACAGTTGAAGTATAGAATGATGTCATGAAGCGTAGAAACTCCCAGAATCAATAATTCTTAGTGCAGAAACCTTGTGTCTGGCTATACATGAGGGTACTTCAGATCCTTTTTGGGACATCTTCAGATCCTATGTGTTTATCATCTTCAAATACATTGTGGGTCATCTTCTAATCTTATGTGGGTCATCTCTAGATCATGGAAGGGTCATCTTCAAATCCTATCTTGGTCATCTTCGATCCTGTGTGGGTCAACAACAAAGATTGTCAATGATGTAAGATAATATAAAAATACTATAATCATCTATACTATCGTATATAAGTTATACTTGGTGTGAGCTTAGTCATTACCCAAGTGGTACACTTCTGTGTGGCAATACCTTTGAGGAAATCTTCTATGTGGTGATTCCTTTGTTGTGATCTTCTGTGTGGTGTAACCTTTGTGGTACTTACCTTCGTGGTGATACATTTGTGTTATTCTTCCACTTCATGTTACCTTTGTGGTACATACCTTCATGGTGTTACCTTCATGGTATTCATTCCTTCATGGAACAATTGTTCTTTTGGTTAAATAATTGGGCCAATTTTCCTCATGAACGTGATGGGTATACTTGAAAACTTAGGTATATGTATGGGAATATAACTAAGTAGGGTTAAATTTGGGTTTCATGTAGTGTGGTTTATCCTTTTTGGATTCTATTAGACCTTATGGGGTCTCCAGGTCCCTACTGAGTATCGTTATACGCACCCCTACATGGGCTATGCCCTCTCGTTGTTGTGTCTAGTGCAGATGACGTACAACGCAGATCAAGGTCAAGGGTTCTAGGACTAGAGGCTTCTCGGCGGTGGGCATTGGACGAGATGATCAATAGAGATGAGTTTTCGAGAGCATTACCTACCCTTCAGGTAGGATCCTTGGCAGGTGTTCGCAGGAGTTGTTTACAATTTTACATGTATTTTTCTGTTGGTCTTGTTTTCTAGTCCCTTTACTTACTGTATACACTCTTTTTACTATACAGTTTACTTTGTAAACATATCATGTAGTGTGCTTGGTTTTGTGAGTTTATAGGTTATAAATTCAATGCATTTTGGGTTTTAGGGATATTCCTTTCTGGTGCTATTCTCCAGCCCATGTCTTATGGAAGGTGGGCTTGGGGTAGTCATAGCACGGGCCTCAAGGGATGGGCTGTGAAAAATTGGTATCAGTGGAGTCAGTTATACAAAATAACATGGACGCTTATCTTTTAATCAGAAATGGTGTTATGTGTTATGAGTTGGGTTATCAGTTTTGGGAATTTAGTTCTTGTGCGGCGACCAACATATCCACACTCTAGGACTCTGACTACTAATTTCTGACTCATTGCTTTAAAAAACTAGTTGTGTGTGAGTTTTTGAAAAGTTTCCTTTTTTATGACTTTGAGTCAGCTCCCCAGGTATAACTTAATGACCATGGAACACCTATTTCTTTTCAGGATTCCTCCACATAGACAGCCAGCCAAGGTTACATGTAGTGTACGTAATGATAGCCCACCGAGTGACGAGGGTTTGGTTCATGGCCCACTATTGGAATTTGTACCATTTCGGTGGTGTACCAACATCACCACTACCCATTTGGTATCTGATGCCACCAACCCTAGCAGTAGAGGATGCACGCCACTAAAGAGATTTTCATGAGATTCAATGCCAGAGGACACCGATTTACATGGAAGGATGGATCCACAGGTGGATCAGGATGGGCAGGAGGTTGTGGTTATAGTTTTTCAACTAGAAGGGACACCAATTGATCTCATTATAAACATTGTTTCCAGCCTTCTTTAGGCAGTAGCAGTCAGATGGTGGAGCTTGATGCTCTAGGTAAACAACGAGGTCACTCTCATATGGGTGGACTTTGAGAGTGTTTTCAGGGTAGAGTTCATCCCACCAACATTACGCTCAGTGCGTATACAGGTGCTTCTCCACTTACTGTAGGGAAGCATGACCGTGGCTCAATATTTAGCGAGGTTCACTGACCTCTTGCACTACTCCATTAACATGGTTTGGGACCATTTCATTAGGGTCTGGACCTCTGAGCAGGGTCTCATACAAAAGATTAGATCTTCGATGATTTCACTCCGCATCCAGATGTAGGCGGGGGTGTTAGAGAGGGCACTGTTAGTCGAGAGTTTCCTTACTGAGCATTCAAAGCCAGCGAGACCCACCACCGAACATCACATAGCATAGTCATTTACAGCTGGAATCAGATAGATGACGCAAAGTTCCATGATAACCATACCTATAGGTGGACGACCATAAGATACATGGTCAGTTCTGCGAGGCTCTCAAGACAGAGAAGGAAAGGCGAGCAGTATGCATTGTTACTCATGTGGCGGGAAGAGTCACATGGCTCATGACTGCCTAACCAACCATACGTATGACCAGAAGACAGTCGAAGGACAGCTTGGGAAGAGGAAATTTTTTATTGGGGAGGTCCACAGGCAGGAGGCGGACGTGGAAAAGGAGCTGGCAGTGCAGCAGGCAGTGGTTAGTGATACGAGGTCTTACCACCACCCCATACAAGTGGTCCACCCCAACCATAGAGAGCAGGTGGACATGAACGGACATAGCTCTAGGTAGGTGAGGCCTACGACCATGATTCTCTGGAGATGAAACAAGGTATGATCTATGTCTACTCCACGTTAACTGTGGTACTTATAGACATAGTGTCTAGACACTCTTTCATTGTCACAACCCTCATTTGGAGCTCCGATATTACGGTGGGTCCGTTGGATCAATCCTTATGGCTAGAGACTCCTATGAGATCGTATTAGATGATTACACACTTGTGTCGTCAGTGTGAGTTTACTATAGGAGGCCATATCTTCAGCGGGGATCTTTAAGTAGCGGCATCGAGGCCTTACGACGTCATCTTTTGTATGAAATAGTTATCTAGAGTTCATTCTCAAATCGAATGTATTAAGTGAAACGTGTGGTGTGTCCACACTTATTAGACAAGGTTTTCCTTCAATGGAGAGAAGGGAACCTTTGCAGCACATGATGGAATTTCTCAGAGGATGGTACAACCGATCCCACATCAGTTGGCTAGCCTTACCATCAGAGCTGTTGATGTTGAGATTCAGAGCAATATTGTTGTGGGGGACCAGTACTATGATGTTTTCCCTGATTATGTTCCATGTATACTTCCTCATATAGAGGTGGAATTTTATATCGAATTATACTCCGGTCCAACACCGATATCGACAATAGAATATCGGGTGGCTCCCACGAAGCATCGAGATCTACGAGTACAGCTGGAGGACATGGAGAGAAATGGGTTCCTTTGGCCTAGTCTTTCTCCTTGGGAACCACCAATTATTTTTCTCAGAAGGTGTATGGGAGTTTGATACTATGTTTCAAAAATTGGCACCTGAACTAGGTGACTGTGAAGAACAAGTACCCACTCCCAATGATAGACGATCTCTTTGATAAGACGAAGGGAGAACAATGTTTTTCGATGATAGACCTCATATTATGCCATCACTAGCTCCTGGTACGAGACGAGTATGTGCATAATATGAACTTCGGATGTCAGTATGGCCATTATGAGTTCTTGGTAATACCATTCGGTGTGACCACTGCACCAGTAGTGTTCATGGGACTCATGAATAGGATATTCTATCCAAACTTCAATCGCTTTTTGGAAGTCTTCTACGATGACATTCTGATATATTCAGCTATAGAGGAGGAGCATTCCTATCATCTGCAGATAGTTCTGGACACCCTCTGGGAGCACCGGATCTATGGTAAACTCTCGAATTCGTAGTTTCATATATGAGAAGTTCACATACTAGGACATGCTATCCCAGAGGTTGGAGTTCCCGAGTATCTAGTCAAGATTGAGGTAATGCCTACTTGGGAGCCACCAAAGAGCGTGATGGAAGTGTGGAGTTTACTAGGTTTGGTTGGATACTAAAAAAAGTTTGTGCTTGAATTTTCCAGAGTTTCGACACCATTATTAGTGTTAAAAAAGATAGGGAACCCCATCATGTGGTCGGAGGGATGCCAGTGATGATTCCGGGAGCCTAGGAAAAGGCTGATGACTGCCACCATCTTGAATATACTGAAGGAAGACATTGGGTACATAGTTTACTGCGACCTATCAGGGACCGGGATTGGATGTGTCATGATGTTGTAGCGATAAGATATCATGTATGTTTCTCGACATCTGAGACAACATGAGATGAACTACTCTACCGAAGTCCTGGAGTTGGAAGCAGTGGTCTTATCCATGAAGATGTGGCGACATTACTAGATGGGAAAACGTTTTACAATGTACCCTGATCACAAGAGTCTCAAGTATATCTTATTTGAGATTGACCAGAATTTGCAACACCGACAATGGCTTGAGATCCTCCAACACTATGACATAGAGATATTCAATACTACTGGGAAGGGGAACATAGTAACATATGCACCTAGTAAGAGATTTGGTATATAGTTGCTGAGTGAGGTGACAGAGAAGCTATAATATTTGTGGATATCCAACATGGATCGAAATGGAGCAGCTTATCTTCGATATCTGACAGTCAATACCCCACTCCTTCAGCGAGTCTATGAGGCACAGCATGGGGAAACTGACTGCGAGGCTCAAAGTACTATGATATCAACATGACATGCACCTTGTATATTTTATGAAGGTGGGGAGCATGTAATCCTTTTAAGAGGACGTACTACGGTACCAGTGGTTCATAGGGAGTATTTTTTGGGGGGAGTTCTATGCCTTCCCTCTAGTGGTACATCCAATAGTGGAGAAGATGTACAGGACATTCGGTGTCAGCACTGGTGACCGGGAATGAAGAAGTTCATAGCATAGTTTGTCTCTCGGTGCATCATTTGTTAGCATATGAAGGCAGAGCATTAGGTTCTAGCTGGCGTAGTTCAACCACTAGAGGTGCCAAAGTGGATGTGGGATGGAATTTCTATTGGAATTGTGACATGAATTCCATGCATGTTTAAGGGGCATAATTCTCTCTGGGTGATCATTGACTGACTGACCATGTCGGCCCACTTCCTACCTATAAAAGTTCAGAGATAAATATTTTTATTAAGACACCTCTACGTTCAAGAGATTGTGAATCTTTATGGGGTTCCCTATATGAATTTCTCCTATCATGATGCAAATTTTACTTCCCAACTATGTAAGAGGTTACATGAGGAGTTTGGGAAAGCGCTCCGGCTAAGCACCTCCTTCCATCCACAGATGGACGGTCAGACATACCGGACCATTAAGAACCTTGAGGACATGCTACGTTCTTGCTTTTTATATTTCAGATGCATCTGGGAGGATCACATGTCTTTTTTGGATTTTTCGTACAACAAAAGCAATCACTCCACCATTAGTATGATAGCATTTGAGGCATTTTACAGTCGACCTTGCATATCACCTCTATGTTGGACTGACCCCAGGAAGTATGCACTCATGGGACCGGAGATGATACAGGCTACCATGGTGAAGGTGCAGATCATCCAAGAGAATATTAAGACTGACCATAGTAGGCATAAGACTTATTCTGATTGGAGACATAGACCTTTTGAGTTCGAGGAAGGTGACCATGTCTTCCAACGAGTCTCACATCGACGAGGTTTGCAATGATTTGGTCAGGGCTGCAAGTTATCTAAGAGGTTCATCGGTCCCTTTCAGGTCCACATCAGATTTGGTGAAGTGGCATATTGCTTATCACTTCACCCATAGTTGCACCAGGTGTACGACATTTTCCATGTATCCCAGCTGATATGATATGTACATGATCCTTTCACATCATTGACTACAGCGAGTTGGACATTTATTATAGGGAGATGTTTTTAGATGTTCATGTGGAGAATGTGGATTGACAGGAGCGGGTACTTCATGGGTGGTCGATACTTGTAGTGCACCTTCATTGGTAGTAAAAAATTCTTAAGGAGAGATCATGGGTATGAGAGACTCATATACGTGAACAATACCCCCGCTTGTTTCCCAAGTTTGTGATGTGTCTTCTGGGGATGCAAAGCCCTGTGGTGGGATGAATTTAAAGACCCATATTTTTTATGTAATTTTTTAATCATATGGGAATATTACGAGTGCACAAAAAATAACGGTGCGTGATTCTAAGGCCCAGTGTGCTCGGAATGAATTTCTGAGCTTTTTTTCGGGTATGTTCAGCAAACGCATGAGCAAAATTTTGTAACATTTGAACCGGTGCTCGGAATTGAAATCTAAGGACTCTGTTGAACTCGTTGTGCTGATATTCTCTTAAGGGGACCTTCACCTCGACTACAGTAGGTTGAGGGTGGAATTTAGTTTTTGAGATTTTCGTTGGAGAATTTAAAAAAATAAAAAGAACTTTTATATTATTTTTAATGAAACCACCCTTTTTAATATTTGGTGGTGGGGAAAACCCAAACTCTCCTATATTGGGAGGAAACCATTGAAATTATCCCAATTAATGAGCCAAAAATTAATTGATCTAGTAATTAAAGAAGTTGGCTCCTCACCTTTCTTGAGGTTGGGGGAATATTGGAAAAGGAGATATTTTGGTGGATAAGAGAACTTGGTGTGAGAATCTCACCCAATAAATAATATATCCAATGATGAATGAACCAATGTATAAGGAAATGTGGACCTCACCATTGTCATCTTCCTTCCCATGACACCTCCAACGGACGATCGATGTAGTGGTATGTTTATGTTGTTCTTTGTGGTTTTATGTCGAATCTTTCTTCTCAAAGCCGCTTGTTATCGGTCTAACGTAGATGGGGAAAACCAAACAAACATGGCCCTATCCCTCAACATAATTAATGTTGATGTGTTCTTTGTAGGCTGCGATGATGGTGGTAGCATAACTGCTTCGCTGATGTAGACCATTATAGAGAAAGGTGGCAGTGGGAACACGACCGACAGTGCAGTACCCAGGTGGCGCGTCCGCGCTGCCTTTAACGGGAGAGGTTGTGGCCCAATGGATGCTACGGTCTGAAGTGTGCAGTTAGAAAGATGGATGGCCGTGTGGAGGTAAGGCAGCATATTTCTACACCACTATTTGAGAAGGAGGCGGCGGCCAGTCGGCCGCAGCGTAGTAGGGCGGCCACCGGCACAACAGCCAACTGCATTGCGAAGTGGTGGCGTGCGTCCACACCATCAAAGTTGGAGACCATGGCCACATTTCTATGGTGGAGGTTGGAGGGCAGACAACATCTGGCTGGTAGTGCTGTAGAAGTAGCGCGCGTCTGTGCCAGTGGAATTAGGGTTGACCTTTTCGTCTAGTCGTGCCACGCCGAGCAGGTCCTGCGTGCCAGCTGCTACTACCATGTGGCTCCACCTGGTTGGCCAAATCTGAACGTCCAATGGGTCATTCAGGTGTCTTGAGGGTAGAACCTCCCCTCCTGGGTGGTGGATAGGGTGGACCCTACTATAAGTGTCCACCCCCTGCCACAGGTAGCACCACGGGCTGGGCTGAGACGCTCCATTCATGGGCTGACTCGGACCATGGCCCAGCAGCCCGGGCCTGCCACGGCCAAGGCCAGCCAGGCCAGACCCGAACTGGGCGGGTCGACCCAAACGGGGTTAGGTTGGCCCCGGACGGGTCGTGTTGTGTCGGTCTAACCCGATCAGACTAGTCCTGGTCCCATCTATGCCCAGATATTCCTTTTTGGACATATCATGAGAACCAGATGTCTGTTTGACGAACCATATACGGTGATGGAATCCTTGGATTGGGATGGTCATTTTCATATAATCTACCCGTTTTTGGATAAATTTGGAGTATGGTTAGGTTAGATTGAACCCAAATCCAACTGGACCCTCGAGACTAAAAGGATAATAACATACAGACCGAACATCCGATTGACACGCTACCTGTTGTGTTGGGTCCCTTAAGACGTGGTAGACCATTGTGATACATCTTCATGGGAAATAATGGAAGTTGATGTATTGACTGATGGCTTGAGGAGAAGAACCTCCTGCAATCAAATTTTCTTAGTGCAGGAACCATGTGGCCGACTATACATGAAGAGTCTTCAGATATGATGTGGGTCTTCTTCAGATCCTGTGTGGGTTAGCATCTCCAGATCCTATGTGGGTCATCATCAGATCCTATGTGGGACATCTCTAGGTCCTGTGTGGCTCTTCTTTAGATCCTATGTGGGTCATCATTGATTCTATGTGGGTCATCAGCATAGCTTATCGATGATGTAAGATGATCTACCAATACAACTAATCATCTATACTACCATACATAACTTATACCTGCTATGAGCTAATTCGTTATCGTTGTTGTACGCTTCTATGTGGTGATAAATTTTTGGTAATCTAATTTGAGGTGATACATTTTTTGTAGTATTCTATGTGGTGTTTACATTATGGTACTTACCTTCTTGGTTATACCGATGTGCTATTCTTTTGTGTGGCATTACCTTTGTCGTGCTACCTTCATTGAATAGTTGTAATTTTGGTTATATAATTTGGGCCTGTATTCCTCATGAACATGATGGGTATACATGACAACTTTGGAATATGTATGGGCATATACCTAATTAGGGATAAATGATGTTTCTGTGATTTGTGGTTTATCCTTTGTAGATTCTGAGAGACCTTAGATAGTATCAGGGTCCCTACTGAGTTTCTTTATACACACCCTTATACAGGTTACTCCCGCACCTTATTGTGACTTGTGAAGATGATGGAAAACGTTGATCGAGGATGAGGGTACCAGGACTGGACGATGTTGGGAGGTGGGCATTGGACGAGATGATCTGTAGAGACGACCATTCGAGTGTTTTACCTACCCTTGAGGTAGGATCCTTGGAGGGTGTTCACAATAACTATTTTTATGCCTGTACTTATGAGTTGGTCATGTATTAGGGCCACTTTAATTTTTTTACAAACACTATTTACTCTATAGTTTACTATTTTCTCGTATCTTTCTGTGTGGTTGGTTGTGTCTGTTTACAGGTTAAAAATTCAATGCCTTCTTGATTTTAGGGGTATTCCTTTCTGGTGCTAGTCACCAGCCGCTAGCCTATGGAAGGCTAGCATGGGGTAGTCACGGAACGGGCCCCTGGGGACGGGTCAGGACACAACCCACGAAGGGGTGAATACAACAACACTTAGTTGGAATCAATAAAATCCCTATGAATAAATCTCCAAGAATTTTCATCTCGTCATAATATTTTTCCATCATAATGTAATGCACACAATACAAAATACAAATATACTAATAAAATTCTTTGACTCAAAGGGTCTCAACCACTTCCATCTTTAGTTACACTGTGAGATTTTAAGGTAATTCCCACCAAGGAGATCTTACTCCATGAGAAATACTGTTATTAATTATGGTAATCCAAGAGGTCACACTCATCCAGCCTAGTGAAGAAGAATAAAACAAGAAAAATTAGAAGGATTAGTTGAGATACACACCATATATGAGTAATTCCATAAAAGAAAGATAAGATCACAATACACAAATAGGGGTCAATGCCCATGGATCAATGAGAGGACACTAGAACCTACTAGAAATGGTTTATTAGTTTAGGGGATCCACATCTTTATAAATATTAGACATTAAAATTCCAAAGAACTCCATCTATGGGAACCAAAAAGAACATGAGGATATCTTTGGGTATCTCATAGGGATATATGCTATAAGCCCTAGAGATATCTTTCGATGAAAATTGAAACAAATCACTTTTGAATAAGATATATCACCCACACTACACAAATCATCATGAAGCTCTAGGGGGGTCACCCTCTATGATGAGTTTGTGATGCTTCCCTGAACCCCTATTGAAATGGATCAAGGGAAATCAAAAAATTGATACCCATCTTATAAATCTCGTAGAAGATCGCAATAAATATGTACTGAGAAGAACATTTATCCCACCTAACCTTAAACGAGTACACAACATGTCCCACTACGACTAGTGTTGCCCTAATTACATGCTCAAAATTGAATGATCCTTCCCACAATACACGGTGTTTCCTTGATTGACATGGCATAGAGGTGTCTACACTGGCACATGATGTGTATCCTAATTGTGACCATATATATCCATAAGTACACACCATGTATCCTAAAAAACATAGCATGTAGGGAAACATGTTCTCCTCAATGTGTACTCCCTACACACATCAATCCATCTTCCACGATATATGTGATGTGTGTAATTTCCTAGATGGAATGTGACCCCACTGGGTCTCCCTTTTAATTACTCCCAGTACTAGATGAGCTAGTCCGCTAGGGGTCACATGATGTATGACTCTACTAATATGACATGTGATACTCAAATCTGTACCAAATCCCATGTGCTTAATAAAATGTTACTACACTATGTGTCTGTTCAAATAAATACATTCCATATTCTCTTTTTTTCATAGAATCTATGTTATTATTCATAGATCTTACACTAAGACCCAAAACCTTCAATTCCATTGTGGAATGCATTATTTTTCATGGATCTAAATTTTAATGATAGTTGTATTTTTTGTATAAATGTTTTATATTAAAATGTAGTGATTTTTATGATTTCATTGTTAAGGAAATATTATGTCACTAATGTTTTCGTCATATTTTTAAGGACGCTATATGTGTGGGGGGTTAAAGAAAATGGATTTAAAATGACAATTTATTCTATTAGAAAAGGCATTTCCAAAAAAAATATTCTTATCATCGAGGTCATGAAAAGAACATAAATAATGGACCATTTAAAAATATAGCTTTTGAATTAAAAAATTGAATTTACAGATAGTTTAATAACTACATATCACGTACTAGTGAATGTCGTGAATGAACTACAAGGGAAGAAGGGGTAAATTTAACATGAAGGTATTTTTACATGTTTCACAGCGTGACACATATGTGTCACACTCTAATGCAAGGGATGATTATAAGATATATTCCAGTCATAAATTCAGTACATATACTATAAGAGTTACATGTCACGTAATAACTACATGACTTGTACAGTGTTGGTACATGCCAATGCGGCCATATTTGTCATACCTTCAATTTGTTTTACCTATTTTAAGACCCGAGAACCATCCATGACCACTTATAGTCCATTCCTCAATGACATTCAATGTTTCATGAGCTCATCTAGAATCTATAAATATAGTTCCAGATAGCTATTATGAAGGGGATTTAAAAGACTAAATAATAGACTCAGAAGTTTTATAGTTTTTTTTCCTCCCATGTTTCACCATAATTTTCTTTCTTCACATTATTTCATTCATATTTACCTCTTACTATCTCATCATTGGATAAGGGGTAAAACATTATTATGCTTGTGTTATGTAAAAGAAGGGGAATTTGTTTATGGATTGATTTTTTTCTCTTTATTCATGTACTTGGTTTTCGATAATTATTCAATCAATATCCAATCCATTTATTTTACAATTGTCATTACAATTGTTATTTGAGACTTAAAATAACATTAAAATTGTGAAACTACAAAGCCTAAATAATTCATTACCATTTTCAAATTTTGGGCAATGTAGATTAAATATGTTGTAAAGAAAAAATTGATTCAGTGAAACCCTAAATATTAAACCCATTAGAAATAAATGATTTCTAATTAATCATGGGGGGTGCATAAATAAACCGACCTACTGGTGGTGTTTTGTAAAGATATTTATGGAAATGAACTCTCATAGAATACATGTGACCATAAAATACATTATTAAATCCCAACATCCTAGAACCCACCATTATAGAAAGTTACTTTGATATCAATCCTTCTATAATTTTGATGATCTCCAATAGCATGAAATTATAGGAATTCCACATAAATATGCTAACACACATATACGATACTTCCTCGAGATATAAAACACATTCCAACTTAAAAATGTTTCAAGGTATGTGGTAAGACTCCGTATTTCAGATTTTAATTACATGATAAATTATGGGATTGGTTCCAAATCTTTCTTACACATTCCATTATTACATGGGATTCTCTCTCTAGGAACTTCCTCACCCAATTATTTCTACATTATATGTCAATGGTCATATGGGTAAACAATCTAACCTTTAATTAATTTGAAGATAAATCCCCATATTCATACTAGGAATGATATAAAGATGTGACTAGATAATTTCAATATCATGGTGTATAGATATATCAATAAATTCAATATTTCTATAATAATTTTTCATATGGAATATTACCAATTCATGATAATGTTGATATAGGATCATTGATGGTGGAATATCTTGATGAAAGTTATAATTTTTTGATGTTTTAGAAGGGAATAGAGTCTAGTAGCAAGGGGATGCGACATAGTGAAAATAAATTAATCTTAAATAAAAATGAATTGATGATGACAAAACAAGAATCATTATCAAATAGGATAGAAATCATGATGGGTCAGCTGAAAAAAACCCATTGTATGCCTATAGAAGATTAAAATTATGCTAATTTCAATTTTTGTAATCAATTTCATGGTTGGAGGTATCAGAAACAATAAGCCCAAGTGTTCCATCAAAAATGTTTACAAGGTCCCACACTAATGACCTAGGTGCATATTTTGGGAATGAAGTTGTATACAATGATAACCACAACCAGAGAAATAATCAAGGGAATAAATGTATAATTATCAACCCAAAATTCAACAATGCAGAATATTGAGCATAAATTTGGCCAAATTGATGATCATATTAAAGGGAGTCCTAGAGGATAATTTTCAGAATTATTTGTAGTGACAACATGATGATTTATGTTTTTTACTACATATATGTTTGAAACAAACACAAGGAATGGGAACATAATTTATTATAAAAACCATATGGGTTCATACAAAAAATAGTATGTAGCAAGGAATAAGTAGTTGAAGAAGCTAAAGAAGAACCACCTCAATACAATCCAAGATAGCCTTTTCCAGAATGAATGATGCATGTAAATAAAAACAAATATAAATGTAAATATATATAACACATAAAAAAATTCATTTTAATATATATTTTATAGAGTATCCCATAACATGCCGATAATTGTGAAATTCGCGAAAGAGCTGGTAACCAAATAGAAGAAGCTGGATGAGAATGTAACAATTCCAATGAAATGGTATTGTTTGGAAGTGGTATCAAGTGACCATCCTAAGAAGTAGTGTGATATAGGTAAGATTTCGATTCCCATCTATATCAGTGGAAAAAAATGTATAATATCCTTTTTTACATATGTTTTTGTTTCTATATAATGTCCTTAAAAAATTAAATATTTGGGACTAGAAGGTCAGAATCCCATAATAATTTCACTTTCGATAGAAGGATCAATAGTGAAGTCCAACAAGGATTTTTCATTGGTTTACTTAAAAAAATTTCATTTTTAGCTATATTGTAGACTTGTTAGTTCAATAAAGGAACATGCTAAAAATAAACTCAATCTAGGGAGACCACATTTAGCCACTAATAATGTGCTAATCAAGGTTAAATATGGATATATCTTTCTAAGAGTTGGCTCTGATCAAATATGTCTCATCATCCACTGGGAACCTAATGACTATGATATTAGAGAGGAAAAAGTGTGTAATGAAGAAAACACACACAATGTTGAGGGTGTCACTGAAATTTAACCGGTACCCAATCTTGATAATATTTTTAAGAGTATTCTAAAATAAAGATGAATTAGATGTTGAATGGTCTTTCCACTAACACCAGAAGACAGACTAAATCCCATAATTTTTTTGAAAGGACAAAATTTAGGTACTGTACATTACCTTCCATTTAGTTAATTTGGATTGTGGTAGGAATACAAGATAAGTTCAATGGAGTTAAACAAAATGCTTCCTTCTGGAAGAATTCAGATATTAAAATAGGTAAAAATATTGTTGACCTGTGTGGAAAAGACATAGGTGAGACCATTTATGGATCCTAGATGGGTGAAAATTTCCAATAATCAATCACATGAGTTGAATATAATGGATTCATGGATTACACAACGATACAAAACGAAATCTCTTCAAGGTCGAAACATATTTTTTCGTTTATTCTTTATGTATTTTCTATTTTTAAATATTTTCATGATATTAATTAAAATATATCTAAATTCATTGATAATGGCATGTGATTTCATCTATTTATTTTCAATTTTCATGAACATCAATAAAAATATTTGAAACATGATGAAGGAAACAAAATAAGAGGATATTAGACAATAACGCGTTGTGAGAGAAGTAAACATCATGAATTTGGTGCAGGTAGAACCCATAGAACCATGTTTGATGAACCAATTTCAATGGAATTATGTGTTTTTAATCATATTATTTTATAATATATCCTCTAAAATTAATTATATTATGGATTTTCAAAATTCAATATCTTAACCGCACTTGATTCATTCTTTAATGAATGAAACTATGAGATAGAAACTACATATATTAAGTACCATTTAATGAATTTAAAATTATTTTCCAATATATTTGAATAAAAAAATGGAAAAAATTCTTGGGATAATAATATGGATTAGGATTTGAAAAATAATGATTTTTGGGGGCGTGTAAATTATAGTAAATGAAAGTTTTCTATGAATTGTCATTCCTTTACTTTCTAATATATACATTAATTGATTTAATTATTCCTTTGAATTTTTATTATGGATTCACCAAAACATATTTATCATAATTGAGGCATCAAATGGGACTATTATTTTTCATTCTTTTAATATTATATTTTTTAAAAACTCAATATTGTTATCTTCAAGAACCTTCTTTGCATCTTCTCATAGTTATGACTGAATTGAATAGCAGTTAATACAATTGAGTCAACTATTACTAACCCTTATCATAATAACCAACTTTAATTAATAAATTGTAATCCTATAGAAAACATGATGATCCTTTGTAGGAAATATCCTTATTACAAGCCCATATTATTCTTTCACACCATCTTCTAAATAATATTCATGATTATCAAATGTAAGAGTTGTGCAAACGGTGATTGGTAGAAGTGAATGTCATTTTTTTAATAAATATGTATGGGTGATATTTAGTGATATTTAGTAAAGGATAAATCATTGTATTTATGAAAAATTATATCTAAAAAAAAATAAACTAAATAAATGATATAGTTTTTTTCTGGGGAAATTATAATATCACTATTGATTGATTGATGAAATTTTTATATCTATTACAAATAGTGTGGTGATATGATCAATTGGGGCTAGGTGGTGGCTATGAGAATTTTTCCTAACACATTTTTCATTAATAAAAAAAAGAAAAAAAGGATGTTTCATTTATTGAATGTTGATTCTTTTTTATCCTACTCTGAGATACATGTTTAATAGGATTACTATATTAATATATTTTTGATTGTCATGGAAAATACATTTGAGAAAAAACTCTTTTTTTGAGATTTAGTTTTTACTTCATTTACCCACTTTTATGATGCCTCATATTTGTTTCATCATATTCGATCAATCCATCATGATTATCTATTATTTTGTCATTACATTTAGGAAATATTATATTACTTGAACGAATATGTTATGTGACATGTTTATGAGTATTTTGCTAAATTATATATATAATTTTATCTTGATGATGGCCCAAAAAATCCAAAAATAGGTAAATTAAAATGGGTATGAATATTAATAATGTTTTTAAAAATGAATTTGGATTAATGAAAGGTTTTTCCATTTCGAAAGAGGAAATGTAAAATAAATGGTTGATTGGTATACATTAAAAATATGTTCATGATAAATTTTCATCTAGGAATGCTTGATGATTTAATTTTAAATTTTAACAATTATTTTTGTGAAATTTAAATTAATTCATGGAAAATTAATCATCCATTTTAATATGTTGATATTCCATCATCAAGAAAATGTATGAATTTGAATGTGGGGGATTTTATAAGTGCATTTATTGTATAAATTGTTTGATAAAAATTTAGTGATTCTTAATTAATGCCTATGTGCAACTTTTTTATCATATTTTTAGGACTCACTAACTATTTGAAGATGAGATAAATGAGATAAAACGAAAATAAATTCCATCAAAAGAATAATTTCCATAAAATATGATGATAATTGAGGACTTACAATGCTTGAAAATGATGTACTAAGGAAAAACAATACATGTAAACAAAGTGTATTAGTGCATATTATTAAATAATAATATGGAATGATGTATAGAAAATCCGACTGAAGTTAATTTTTCATGTTTCAAGAAATGAATCATATGTATCATTACATGACACAAATGTTTTATTCAATGACAAAATTGAAGATGGCCTAGAGAGATATAATTTTTTAATTCTATAAATGTAGTGTAAGAGTAACACTTCGTGTAATCACTACATTATGTTTTAAGAGTTTGTGAAGGCCCAAAACATACAGATTTAACATATCTTTAATTTATGACCTGTTTTAGACCCAATCCCCACACATGAACACTTTTAACCAATCCATTATGAAATTGAATTCACAAAAATCTCATCTAGAATATATATATATATGGACAAGTTATATTTTTATGGTGATGCTATAGACCAAATCATCGAGCAAGGAGCGTGTCAATATTGGTTTCTCCCAATTTCATATCTGTTTGATTTATGATTTTATTTATTTATTACTTACCACTTATTCTCTAGTCACAAGGATGAAAGGGTAATCCTTCCATGTTCTAGGTTTCTATAATAGAACGGAGGATGTTCTTTTGGATTGATTTATTTATCTTTATTCATGTATTTTTTTCATAATTCATCTATCAATTTTCAACCCCATAATTTTAACAATATCATGAGAATAGGTAGTTGAATATCAAAGGAACTATAAAATAGTAAAACATAAATCCCTCAAGTTGGAATGACAAAGTTATAATTTAATGAAATTGGGTTTAAATATGTCATTGAGAAAATTTTGATTCAGAGAAACCCAAAACTGCTGGACCAATGGAAATTTTGTATCTCCATACCAAGGTGGGGATACCAAGACCATTGGATCTCCTAAATCTAAAACATTACACCAATCATGGATTAATTGTCATATTTTATAAAATCTCATTCATCCTAAACCCTAAGATTATAAATCTATTTCTTGATTTTATAAATTATATTTCAAACTAATCAATCTACTGTGATTTTCATTCTTCATTCATTTTCTAAAGTATTTTAAAAAAATGGAAAAATTATTTTCTTTGTTTTTCATCAAATTAATCAAACAATTTTTTCGTCACACTATTTCCTAAAATAAAAAAAAATGTATTTCTTGTATAGTCTAAGCTAAACAAATTTATAATCTCTATGGGATCAGTATCAAACTTTTCTAATATGGAATTTTAATTAATTGGGTAGAATAATTTCACTTTTTATACATTTGTATATTTATTATACTTGTAGTTGACATAAAATCCATCATCACCGTTGACAATATTCCATGTTGGTCTGGTATTCAGGAACCACTATAGTTTCAACTCATCACTATCACACGGCCAAACCCCGATCACATTCTCCTAATACATCATGGTAGTATTATTTTATCACCAATAAAAAATTGGATATGCGGTATCAATAAATAGTAGAAACAAATGAGTGCGCAATGATTGATATCTAAGAATTTGACTTACTTGGGGACAAAATAATTTACTACCAAGAGTAATGAACTTAGAAATTAATGTACCAAACAAAAACTTTTAGACCAAATATTATCTGATGTTTAAGTTGGACTCAATTCATTGTTCTTAGAATGTAATAAGGATGGAATGTAACATAAGCAATTATGAGATCCCTAATCATTATTAATATCTATGTCATGCCTATAATAAACATTATACATGAATAAATTCACAAGTTTATTGTTTTTTAATATTGGAATAATAAAATTGAGAAAAATAAAAATAAAACAAAAATTGTACCTCAATTTGGATCAATAGATGATTAAGAACAATCACACCTGGTTCTCAATAAGAAGACACCCAATCTGTGTTGATGCATGATCTTCGATATGATAATTATATTATGTATTCTCCAAATGATCGTTTAATGAATCCTCCGAAATGTATCCTCTCATTCCTGATGTTATTTGGATTACCTTGGGGATGAGGCATAATACTGTTTAAATGAAGGATGATAGGTTGTTATGTCAAAATAAAAAATAAAAAATAAATTTATATTATTTCCATATTTGGGACAGAAATTGCACATTAAATAGTATAAAAGGTTCCTTTATTAGTGATAAAATTGACTTATAAATCATTTATAGAAGTGATGACTATTTGAGTGAGATTAAAAACCAAATTATTTTACCAGTGCAAAAAAAAGAGCTGATAAAGGGGCACACTATTGTGTGATGTAATAGAACGTTGTAGCACCAATTCTGGGTGCTGTAACATCACACTATTGCACCAGAAACACCAATAAACTACGAAAATCAAGTAAAAATATAGAATTTGAATAAATAGACAATGGTCTGGGATCATTTTCATTTTTTAGCAATGTAATGCATGCTTTAAACTAAAATGATACTTATATATTGAAAAAACGCATTGGGAGTCATACCTTTCACATCATACATAATATTGATTTATTGATGATTCATAAATGTCAGAAATGACTTATGCAGAATTTTATTAAAGTATCATAACAACACAAACATGATTTCTTGGTTCTAAGTACATCATTTTTTCTTTTTTACTAAAAATCAATTTTAAACAAAAAAAACATTTACTCATAAAGGTCAAATCATGTGTTTTTTTACATGATATTAATTCCAATATGTATAAAATTACTCTATAATCAATAACCTATATTATAATGTCAATCTGAGTGAGCTTGCTAGTTTTTTAGTGATTGATACTTTTTGATCTAAAATAAATCTTTAGAACAGATTATGGACACATTGATTCATAACAGAAACATCACATATTACATTGACGTGATGCCACTTCCTACACATCACAAATGAATTATTGATTATTATACTAATGTATCAAAATAATCCAAATGTGTTTTTTGGATTTTGAGTAGGCGAGTAGTTATTTATACTATAATTGATGTCATTTTGTTAAATAAAAATACAAAGTTGGAGTCATATCAATCACAATGTATGTCAGATTTAAGTACAAATAATTCTTAAATAGCCCAAATTGAATATGGAATTTTTTTCTAAAAGTATAAGAAAAATCTAAATGCATTTACTATAATGTTATTTTAATCTAGAAACAAAAAATTTTACTCATACCAATCGCATCATGTATAAGTTTAATGTGAGACCAATTCCTACTTGTAAAAAATGAATTATGAATAAATGTTTTATGTTAAAATGAAAATTATTTGTGATTTTTCTCAATTTTTAGTGACTATCATTTTTTGAACTAAAATATCAATTTGCAATAGATAACAACCAAATTGAGTCATAACAAGAATATCATGAATCAGATTGTGGTGTAGAAGATTCCTAGAAATCAAAAATGATATATGCATAATTTTCTTAAATTATCAAAAAAATGAATGCAATTTTCATTTTTGAGTAAGTTAATGGTACTTTTTATAAAAAACAAGTTAATAGTTCTAGAATAAGACGTACTTGGAGTCATAATGGTCTCACCATGCATCATATTGAAATAAAAAGTGATTCCTACACATCTAAGTGGACACATGGATCATTTTTACAAAGTATAAAAATCATATTACTTTTTTTCTATGTTATGAGTATGTCAGTTGTCTCATTAAAAAAAATTGATGTCAGTTTTAAATGAAAATATGCATATGGACCCATAAAATTCACACCATGCATAATATTGAGGTACAACTGATTCATAAACATCTTAATTGAGGCATATTTTTTTCCTAATGTAACAAAATAATCCGAATTAATTTTATCATTTTTTACTATGTCAGTTTTTTTTAATAAAATGCCATTTTGAACTGTAAACACACACATTGACCTATACTGATAACATGTTGTATTAGTTTGATATGAGACTGATTCCTACACGTCACAAATTATTTATAAATAAAAATCTAATTTTATGAATAATATATGATCTTTTTTTTTTGTTTTCAATGAGTGGCATTTTTGGAACTAAACAATCGATTTTAAACTAAGAGATGAAACATTGAGTCATTGTAGTCACCTGATGCATCAAATTGAGGTTCGTATGATTCCTAAATGTACTAAATGATATATGGATCATTTACTTAATGTATAAAGATTATATAAATATGTTTTATCGGTTTTTTATTGTAAATTTACCTTTTTACTAAAATTCATATCATTTTTAAATAAAAAGAATCACTTTGAGTAATATCGGTCACACCTTGTGTCAGATTGAGGTGTGGCTACTTCTTACACATACAAAATTCTCAAAAAAATCCTAAATTCCAATGTAACCACATAAATATTGTCCTTATAGATTGAACATCCAAAATGAATATTGAATCAATGTTCCTAGTCAAAAATGTTTTCTCATATTTTGAATGTCAAAAGACCTGAAGATGCCCTTGTGCCCATTATATAACAAGTAGTGACAATAATGGGAACATGAGCTTCCTGTAATATAATGGATTTAAAAAATGGGAATCTTTTTAATCTATAACATCAAACCAACATGCAGTGTTTTAATTTAATCAAAAAAGGAATTAAATATTGAATACCTAGTTACATATGCCGAAGGATTAATTTCATTACTTTTGTAGACTATTGTATATATTTGAACGCAAAATATGACTTCCCAAAATATCTGTGAAAAAAATACATAAGAATTTAATAAAAAATGAATAGGATATTAACATTCAAATATTATATGAAATGATCACCAAATTAATTATATAAGTATAAGGAATTAAACTTTTATAAATTTTTATATACATTGTTGATTAATTTCCTTATTGTCATTATCTTAGATTAAGGCTTGAAGTTTAATCCCTGATGAGAAAGGGAAACTTCGAACAAACCACCCCAACTTGAACCAATAAATCCACTTATGCAGGAAGAAAATTATTGAATGATTAATCGAAAAAAGAAATAAATTAAACATAAATATGAAATAATACATTAATTCAATGGATAATGTTTTTTCTTTGAAAACATTATTGACTATAGGGATATGCTGAAAAAAAAATTAATGATGATAAAAATTTAAAATAGGTCTTACTAAGAAATAAATCAACGAGTTAGGAGGATAAGAAGAATATAATATAAATTTTATTGAAGATTTAAATCATCAAAGAGAAATTAATGATATTTTATTAGCTTTATAAAATATTTATTTATTTCAATAAATAAATAGACATAAGATATTCATTATCAAAGGTGAATGCATCCCATTTTGTGGAATTACATGGATATAAATTAGTTATTCCTAAGCATGGAACCAAAATGAAATGTCAAAGAATTATATGTTTTTAGATCGATTACAATAAAAAATAAATAGTTTTTATTAGTAGTGTGATGAAATACATGAATTAATTTTTATGAAGTATTAATGAGTTTATTATTTCAATTATGTATATATTTTAATCAACATTAACAAATATATGAAAGGATGGAATCAATGAATAAAATTGCATTGGTGATTAGAATGTTTTGGTGAAAACATGAAGGGGTAAGTCTCCCTAAAAAAACCTCTTTTTCCTAGTAGAGCCTAAATAATTTATAGAGGATAGAAAGGATGATAATTGTAATATATATATATATATGACTATCTAGTTCCGATGATGAAAAAATGTGAAATTAAGAGCATTATCGGAATAAGAACAACAAATGATTCTTATGGATCATGTTTTTTTCATATATTGTTCAAAAAAATTTCCATTAGTTTAAAAATACAAGTGTTAGTTAGTTAATTTTTTTTCCAATTAATGTGAAATGTATTTCATAAATTATAATGGATATGTATTATAATTATATATTTTTTATTCCATGTATTTTAGATGGTCACATCTATGGGGCATCATATTACCACTAGAAAGGCAAAAGAAAGGATTTAAGATTACCTTAGTAAACAATAAAATTTCATAGAACTAGGAATCCACAATTAATATAGCATGTCCTTAAATTTTAATATCCAAACTAATAATTTTTACTTTATGTGGTTTTTTAAGGTGTAATGATTGTATCCTTGGAAAATGACATTCATTTCAACAAAAAAGATTCAATTGAAACATATTAATTAATTTTTCTTTAATAAATGTCAATAATTTATTTTATCAAAATTATTTATAACTTGTGGTTTAAGATATATTATTGAATGATTTAAAATATTCTGGAAAATATAAATAATATGAAACTGGTATTAGTAAAAAAGATACTTATTAAAGAATATTTAAAATTTAAAAAATATTTATCAACTTGAAATTAATAAAAATCATAAATTCTACCAAAAATGTACTCTTCATCAAAACCATGTAATGAAACAATATTTCATTTCATAAAACACAATGATGCTGCAGTTTTTCATAAAGAATATTGATTCCAATTATTATTTTTTTGACAATATTCCATCAATCAAAATCAAAATATCAATTAAATTTTATCTAAAAATTATTATTTCCATTATAATATAGTCCAATGATTCTAGAAACTTAAACCAATTTTATTTTTTATAGCATTTAATTCATTCTATTTAAAATCATATTGATATATTTAAAAAATAAAAAGAAAAAACCTTATTATTTTTCAATAAATAGGTAAATAAATAAGAAAAAAATCAAACAGATATAATGCGTTTTCTTATCCGATTTTACATATTTATTAGAATCATTTGATTTTTAAATTTCATAAGTTTTCCCTCAATATATCAAAATACACATGAAATAGTTTATATTCATCCTAAATAAACCCATTACTTTTACACCATATGTTAGTTCTAATAATCAACATAAAACAGTTATTGAAAAAATCATTATATAGTTCTTCGAATGTGTCACATATTTCATCAGACATTTTTTGAAACAACTTTTGAATTTACCGTCCAAATAGAAGGGGATAAACCTATATTTCAATTTATCCTCACATGACCCTCTCAGTTCCAATTTATTCATGACCTAATATTAGATCCTAGTGATGTCATATATTTCATCATCCATGTGATTTGTAATGTAATATTCCAAACCATTGACTGCACCGTCCTCTTTATGGATGAATATTTTAAAATTTGATGATTGTGTGGAGGTAGATATTTTTGGAATATAGGCATTGAAATCACATTTTACCACACTATAACACGACCCAACATTAAGTTTCAAATATTACATGTGACATATTACTAATGTTGTCCCAATCCGACCCACATGATATCAGGGAAGATGATAATTCAATATATCTAAAATAATAATGAATTTTGTGTTGTTTTATTATTGGATAGTGAAACTAGGCTTTTGGGATATATAGTTTTGGAATGAGAAGGTTCAGTTGGTAGCTGAGGGAAGCTATTTATTTCAAAAAATCTGGATTTTGTTCGAACCATGGTTGTGTCCATCCCATGAATAGTTCAAGACGTAGATTCGATCCTTGGAATTGTGGGAACCTTGATTCAATCCTATATTTGTGCATGAATTCGAAAAAGATGAGCAACGACCATTGGTCTCTTCCAAAAATTGCTTCAGATATAGCATACTTGTTCATGATGGTAAGGGTTCTTAAAATTAATTATGACACTTTTTTTCGCACTTCAAAAAAGCACTAATACTGATACCTTTTATCAATACTGATAAATTAATTTTTGATGAGGTCTAAATAAGTGATGAAAAATACTTCTTATACTTTTTTTTGAAATATAAAATTAAATAAATTACATTTATTATATATAATTATAATACTTATAATAATTTATTTTTTAAAATAATAATTTTATAACTCATTTAATTTATAATTAGTTATTTATAATATAACAATACTTTTAAAAAATATTTATATATTTATATATATTTATATAATTATGTATATATATATATAAATATAGTTAATATATTCATTATTTAAACTAATTAAATATACATTTATGATTAATTATTTATAATTATAGCAATACTTTTTAGAAAAAAATATTATATATTTATTTATAATAAAAAATTTCTATTAAATAATTAATATTCATTTATAAATATATTAATTTATAAATATTTTTTAAAAATTTATTTTGATCATTATTAATGAATATTTAATATTAACATTCTTCCTATTAAAAATGAGTATAAAATTGAATATTTTGACAAGATTGATTAATATAAATAAATAAATAATTGATATATATTTAAATAATGAATAATACATATTAAAAAAATTGAAACATATTAAATAAATAAAAACTTAATAAATAATATCAATTGATTAAATTTCAAAAATTGTTTTTGTGTATCCCCTTATGTGTATATAAAATATTTAATAATGTATATGTGAAATCCTTATAATACGTTTGATCAATGTTATAAACTGAGAAACCAATTAACATTCTATTATTCCCATTACTCGATGTAATTATTCAACAATTTTAATTCATATCAATTTTTAATTATAAACCATTATTCACTAAATATATTAATAATTAATTTCATGATTAAATAATAATTTTTATTATAAAAAACATATTCATATATGTTAATATTTATCTATATATTTAATATATACTATATCATAACATTATCAATAATCATCTAATTAATAAATTTTTTTTTATTTCTCAATTTAAATATTATTATTTTTAATTTGATTAATTTTTATTTTTCATGTATCCATATATTTAAGAAATTCTATTTATATGTTTTTATAGTTGAAATACATTAAACTAAATTTGTTCAATTTTATCAATATTTATTTAAATCATAAATTTTGTAATATTTTATAAATAAACTCATTTTAGATTTATAATTTCATTAATTATTATTTTTATTTTTTAGACCTTTATCGACAAAAAAATCATTGAAAATTTATTCCTTTATTAGCACTAAAAAAATATTGCTGATAAAGGGTACCATTTACCAGTTTATAGAATAATGCACTAATAAAGGGAACCATTTATTATTACTAAAAAATTGTTGATAAAGGGTTCCTTTTATAGGAGATAAAAATAAATATCTGATAAAGGAATCATTATTAGTTATAAAAAATACATGAATATAGGGTTAAATTTATCAGCGCCTTCTTTAGCACTGATAAAGATTATATTTATTAGTTCTTTTTTCTAGCACTGTCAAATACCAACACTGTTAAATGCCTATTAATTAGTAGTGTTTATCTGAACTCTTGATGATGAAAAATATTATGTCAAGCATAGTCTAAACCCCACGTTTTTAACTCAATAAAGGTCTAAGATTTCAAATCTATGACACTATTTTGGAGGTTAATTCAATTTTTTGGAAAATTTAATGTCTGTGTTCTTTTTATATTTTATATATTTTTAAAAATCATTATGAGCTCACTATACCTCATATTCTCATACCATTTTATTATTTGGATCTTTAAATATTCCTTGAAATATTCTAAATTCATACATGAAAAAAACAGGTAAATTATAGAAGATAAGGGGTTTATTCAGTTAGGTACCGCTCACTGGGAATCTCGTGTCTTTTTTTTCTAAAAATGTTAATGGTTCCATGCATTTGTGTGTCGACTACAAGAATTTGAATCAGATGATGATAAAAAAGTATCAACTTATACCATGTATCAATTAATTTTTAAATTATATGATACACTCCTAGGTGTCTTGTATATTTAATTTGAGATAGAGCTATAACAAGGTGAGGATTACACTGTTATACATACATCGTAATACTTTCAAAAGATGGTATAATACTTATGATTACATAGTTATGTCATTATACTTGATGAATTCACTATCTATAATTATGTACATGATGAGTTGGTCCTTTATCCCATTTTTAAATTCATTCCTAGGTTTTTAAATGATGATATCCCCATGTGAGCAATATTAATGGAGAATCATGATCAGCATTTGGAGGTTGTATTGGGCATGCTAATAGACCATCATCATTATTCCAAGCTCTCTAACTGACATTATTATTTGGAACATATTTATTTTCTGGGGCATATTATATCCATGGATTGCGAATCTATAGAATTATAGAAATATAGATCTATGTTTTCTTATGATCGTCTAATGAACATGATTTAAATATATATCTTTCTGGGCAGTGTTAGAAACTACTAGAAACTTATACAGGACTTATCTGGTATGGAAACACCTTTAATGGGACTAACCAAAAAGTCAGATAACTGTATGTGGTTTGAATCCCAAAATATTTCATTTTATGAATAAAATAATATACTAACCATGAAACTGGTGAAGAACCAACTGGATCTTGATACGTATTTTTCAATAAATATTGATACATCAGTTGTTGGTGTTTTAGTAGTTCTGATGCATGGGGTCATGTTTTGGCATATGGGTCTCGACATTTGATGCCACATCCATAGAACAATCCTACACAAGACAGTGAGATGGAAGAAATAGTTTATGATTTGATATTCTAATGACATTATCTATTGGCTGAGAGGATGGTAGTTTACCAATCGTTTAAAATCCAGAAATATATATTTTCACCAATGGATTCGAACCATTGGATTTAATGGTGGGATGAATACCTACAATATTTTTATTTTATACTATATTATTCCCATGGAAATGTAAATGTTGTTATTGATGCCTTAAGTAGGGATGATTGGGCTCAGATAGTCTAGGTGTCTAAAAGTTAATATTTGATGATTGGTTTTTTCACCGAGATGGATTGAGGTGTGCTGGAGCATTATGGGTGAGTATCCCTCATGTCATTATCACATGTTCCTTCACTTCAAAGTAATATCAAGAGGAATAAATTATACGATCCATATTTCTTGGCTCTAAGAGATAGTTTTTTGGGGGAAGATCTAGTCAATGATTTGTTTATTATTCAGACGGATATTCTTCCCATTCAAGGACATGTATAAGATTCTATCTGGATGAAAGATGATTTAATGAGGTTGTATCAAGAACTTATGTGATCCCTGATACCTTGGTTAACATAAATATATTTTGGTGTATGAATATACAACTGTTTATGAGGAATAAATAATGAGATATTGAGTTTTGTCACCATTTACTTCTCCTATCAATAGATGAAGGACATCCACCATCAACTTGCTTGTCTTCTATAGTCATTCCCCACTCCTAAATGGATGTGTAATGAAATCAATATTTTCATTATTTTGGTGTTTTTAATGATATTGCATGTTATTGATTCCATATGGGTTAATTTGGATCATTTGACTAAGGTTTCACATTACATTCTTATCAAGAAGAATTTCTAAGTTGTTGATCTGATGCTAATTTATGACTATAAGATTGTATGGTTGAATTAATTTCAATTTTCCATTATCTCAAAAATATATTATCATTTTAAATCTCTGTTTTAATATGGATCACAAAATTCAATAGGTACATCAGAATTTTTTACAACTTCCTACCACCCCTGACTGACAAGAAATCATAGAGAACAATAAATACCCTTGAGGATATGCCTGAGGGAATATGTTATTTCATTTAGAGTCTCTTCAGAAAAGAATCTACCCTTATTTTAATTTTCATATATTAATAGCTACATGAATAAACTCATATATAATCTTATAAATTTTATATGGGAGACTATTCTGTTCACCCATGTGATGGAAAGAAGTGGGTGAGGTGATGATGGTTAGATCATGTCTCGTAAAGGAGATCATAGAGAATGTCTAACTAGTTATTAAGAGGATTCATGATTTATATATTAGAAAACAATATATTGAATATCAATATTTCCATCCTCTAATGTATGAGATATGTTTTAATGTTTTATTTATTTGTGTTTCCGAGATTAGAGAATCATTATATATTGTGGTAGGGTAAGTTGAAACCTAGTTTGATGGGAATTTTTTAGAATGTGGAGAGGGTACTCCAAGTATCGCACTGACTAGAACTACCAAATCCTTTTAGTTCCATACATGATGTATTTCACCTGTCTCATCACTATCATTTCTATCCCAATGTATTTCATGATAGAGATATAAGTTCTAAACATTGTGAAATCATGCTATAGGTGGTTCACAAAAAAAATTTTTTGTCATGGTTTATAAGCAATCTGAGAAGTACACAACAATAAAAATAGTGATATACAAAATAAGATCAATGACATCAGAAATTAGAAATCATGCTGGAATAAGTGGGTGTATCATCAAATATTATATATAATAAAATTAATTATGTAAATAATTACCTTTTTGGGAATTATTTCATCATTGATGGATCTAGTTACTCATCTTTGATGCACCATCAATGTGATGTAGAAATAATGTGTGGATTCCCTCTAGTGGTGATCAAAAAGTGTTCCTCAAATCTCTAGACATTGTGGAAGGAATTCCAGGGTGAAATCATGGTAGATCTTTTCATTTTTTCATCCATTTTTAATCCATCTGGGAACCTCTTACAAATCATTCTCATTTACCCAGTGGAGTAAGGTTACTTTTACCTCATAGGAGTGTTCTGGAAAAAGAGATCTCTCTAGGGATTGAGAGGATTCTCCAATTCTTTTTTTCACCACCAATACAAATGAATCGGCTTCTGGAGGAAATAAAATAAATGAGTTTATATATTACTAGGATTAAAATAAAATAAATACACAAGATCCTTTTCTTATTTATATAATCTCATCAAACCCCCATGTCTAATAATAATAATAATATCATTATTTATCAAAATGTGGATAACATGGAATTTTAAGTAAATATTATTTAATGAAATAATATTTAGTATTTATTAGTTATCACTAGACTAGAAATCTAGGTCAACCATTCCTCTATGATATTTATTGGACCTTATATAATGGCTATTTATTTATTAAATAAATATCATTTCATTATTCTCCAATAAATAAATAAATATCATATTCATTATAATAAAATATATTTTTGTTAAATAATATTCTCACATTATATTCTCTCTACGGATTGGTGACATTATATATGCAATCTACCATAAATGAATAAATATTAAACCACATGGAGGAATAATATTTATTCAAATTTGTTAAATAGTTAATTATTTTGTATTATTTAACTCAGATTCAAGATACCCATAATGTGTTACCCTATAGTCCACTTTCACAATGTCATTAGGTGAAGCATCTTAATGTCCATGGTTAGTGTCTAGAAATATAACAAGGAACCCTTAGAGAAATAAGTTAATGTTGTAACAAAATGATACCTCATATTGATAATTACTTTGTAATATAATCCCTTAATCACAATATCTATAATCAAGTCTGTTGTGTAGATGTTCCATCAGCCTATGTGATCGATATCTCATTCGATGACTTCTTAGTAATTTAACATTCCTATATAACACCATGGATATATATTTATTTAGGCTATATCATTTCACTAAATGGAACTAATATATCAACTTCTATTGAATAACTAAATGGAAAAATCCTTTCTCACCTTATTCATTAATGGAATTTTAATCCCGATGAACCCAATGTATCACACCTCATAATGAAGATATGAAAACATAGTTTTCATCAACATATCTATGTATCCTACTCATAATACTTATTATTAATAATCTTAAATTATATGGATCAATAAACACGTCTGTAGATTAGAAAATTAAATGACATATATATAGATATGGATTTCTTAATAGCATATCTCATTCTCGTAATATCCTACTAAATATTACCAAGGGTGTAAACCATGATAAGGTCCCTTAATTTATTATGATTCTCCAACCCTAAATTCATATAAATTTATTTTCAATCAAATAATGGCATCAATTTATGGAAAATATATTCAAGAATAGTGACATAGTACTTCTTGGTTCCCATTACAGTGGGGAACTTCTATAACATCATAGTGTAACAACTACTCTTAAGACATTATCTCATAAAAGGTTACACTGAAGAAGAATAATTATTTGATAATTAGTTTTTTAACATTTAAAACCCATGAATATAAGTTATTATAATGTATACTAAAATGGTTCTAGGGGACCAACTCCAATTATCGATACTGATGATATCAACCACAAGGGTGACGTATCCTTTAATGAGCATCTGATTCATATTTTTAATTATAGGGAAAATATGTAATATGGTATGTATGTTTCTTTGGTGATTCTTTTATTGCAATATGGTACATTTCATGAGGAAACATGGGAGAGAAAATTGGACATTTTGGATAAGTAGCAACAATTATTCATTAAGAACGTTGATAACATTTCATAGTGAAACTTAAGGAAAAATATATTTCCTGTTAAAATTTGAATAACCCATAAAACTTTATCAATGTATGTACCCTCTAAAATCTAGGACAACAACTCTTAATTATTACCTTAACTATTTTTTGAGGTAGTTCAGGGGTCCTCATTTGTGTTTTGGAGGCCCATTAGTAGGATTTAGGACTACATCATATTGATATATTCATACAAAAAAGATGATTTAGCCACATCATTTATCCAATGGCCTTTAAGTATGCCTACTAGTTAAATCAACATGGTGGTGTACCATTAACTCCTTATTGAGGGGTTATTATTGATTTGGGGGCCTGAATATTTTTTGGGGGGTATAGTTTTTTCTTCTTCTCACCCACTTTTAACTCGTTATTATCACCTGAATTTCCCTTACAACATTTACACAAAAACGCCTAATTGAGTTCTCCTTCATGTCTAAATTAACCATAGTGGAAGTCATTCTATTTTTTTCTACATCATTTTTAATCTAATGTGTTATAAATTACTAGTTATGGCTATAAAATATCATGAATCCATTCCTATTTCATCTCACTACTATATTATTTCTAACTATTTATTGTCAATAATCCCTTTTTTTTGGGATTTTATTACATTCTCATTTTTTATTATATCTTCTCAAAATGAAATAAAATACACAATAACTGAATGTATACTATCCTTAGGTTGGTAGTATTCATGATATCCCATAGTGTTTCATGAATTTATATTATTTGAATTGAATTTCTCTACATCTGTTTTTCAGGCTTTTGACCTAAAAATAAAATTTACTTAGTTTTTTCCCAAATTAATGCTCAAAACGAGTAATGAAAATGAGAAAACTATTTCAAATTTTCAATTGGAAACTTGGGAACACTTTAGGGTGATCCTAAGATATGTAATATTTTAACATCATTAAAGAATCATCCTAGAGTTTTTAGGGACGTGAAAATGGACATTGGGTATAGACTTATAGTTTCCATGATGCTTTTAGGACACATTAGATTTTTTATTACAAGTAAAACCAATGTAAATGTTTTAGATATTTAAATTGGATTTCACATTGATAAATGAAATTCTTGAATGGTTGTCCTGATATATATTTTTATATTATAAATAAGTGAGTTGTATTTGAATTTGGAAATAATGAAAGATATTTTTTCTCTGTTCTGGGTCCTAAAAACCCTTAAATGGAATACATTGGAACATATTGTAATACATGAGTATGCCTGACTTCAATGATGATATCCTTATATTACATATGATATGTGATTCGAAAATATGTGTTAATGTTTGTATGAGCTCACTAAATTTTATATAATACATGTTGCTAAATAAGTTTTCATTTCCCAATAAGCTCCTTGGATTCTATATGACACATGATTTTTAAGAAAAGGTAATTACATGAATAAATACATTAATTCCATAAGTTACTTTAGTTTTGGAATTAAATGATGATATACATGGATTCAACAAGATACCAAATTATTGGGTATGCTATTATGAGAAACTACTTCCATATTATACACAATTCCTGAAAATTTCAAGATGTGAACATTTTTTATAAGATGTTACTATGGTTTTAAGGGGCATTATGAAGTGATCAAATAAATCTACCACTAGGTGAAACATATATATTTGGATTTGTATTGATCTTAGATATTTTGTATCAAATATATTATTATTTTATTTATTTATATCACATGCGTGTTTATTTGATAGCATAAAACAGAATTCAATATATTAGATAAAATTTGACATGCCTATAGAAATTATTTGTGGTGTACTAATATGTCATACTCAAACCTTGAAAAGGAAACCAATATTTTACCCAAGTATACTTCATGGATAAAAGTCCCAATAAGGTAATGTTACCTATGAAAGATTATTTATTTTTGATGGGTTGGATCTTGGATATGGGGACTGATCTAGTATTTTTATGTCCTGTGATGTTTTTCTATTTTTTAACTTTTTACCAATTAACTATTTTAAAATTCTAATTATAAACCTAATATATTTATAACTGAATGATGGGCGAAAAATGAATATTTTATTTCTTGGGTTATATGTTTATTTGAAATTTTCTTGTTTCCATGATTTATTCATTTATGATTTGTTTGATGATAATTTTTTATGTACTTCTGTGTTTTAAATAGTGATAATGAGGAAATAAATAGCCATGATAACCTCATATTCCCTTGACACAAGTTAGTAGCCTCTGACATAAAGGGAGGCATGTTTGGGGCCTTGTGTATATCAAATAAGGTACCTATTCATATTGAACTGGGTTTGGGCACTAAAAAATAAATATTTACATCACTTTACATATTACGATAACATTGGTTGAAAATTCTCAGAAGAAAAAATTATAATGGAAGGATAAAAGAGATGAAGTATCATGAGTGATATTTATTAAACGTTGAATATATTTGAGATGCAGTATGATATCATATCGTAGTGATGACTTTTGAAAAAAATATAGCGGAAGAAAACATCTATCATGAATCAAAATATGACGATAGAAATAAATATTTACGATTTTATGTAGATGAAAATAAATATGTTTTGAATAAAAAATATTATGATTTTAATTGAATAGAGTTCAAAAAAATAATGAAATAATAACAAGTAATGATACCTATATAAAATTCAATGTGAATAATGTTGTTGTATGAATGGTAAAAATGATGATGGGATGGGTTATAAAACGCATCCCCTACCCTCAAAATACATAGGTTTGAATTGTTCCCCCATATTTTCATGTTATTATTTTAAATAAATATATATATCAATGAAAAAGGTAAAAAATGAAATAAATGAGCTATTTTCACTTAAGGAGTATAGTGAAATTGAATGAAGAATCATCAGAATAATTTATAAATATTTATTTATATTAATAATGGATACATTCATGTAATTTTATTTTATAGGAGATTATTTATTTTTCCTTTAAGTTATAAAATTGGATTTTTCACAATTTAGATAGTAGGATTGTGATAATGAAAAGATGATAATAAATTAGCATACTGAATTGATATAAAAAGTCCAACTATCAATTTAAAAAAATTCAACATATCCCTGGGGAGAGAATCTTTAGGATATATACAATTGTTTATATTTATTTAGATAATAAGAGAGTGATTTATAAAAAATCATCAAAAATTTTGATTTTAAAATTTTTTCCCTTTCCTTTTACAACATAAACAACATTATACAGGATTGGTAATGAAAATTGTGTATTTAATTTATAATTTATTAATTGATATAATTTATAATTTTTTATCAAATAGGATGTATTTTATTTTTATAAATGGAGCAGAAAATTATTTTTATTGAAAATAAATAAAAAAGATGATATTATTTGACCCATTATATTTGTTGCATTATATTAATTTTTAGTTAATATTTTTATTATTTATATTATTAATTGAGTTCAATTTATGTGAATAATTATAGGGATTATTGTTGGACATATTAAATTATTTTTGTCTACTGGCCATGTTGTTTTTGAATTTTTCAAATAAATATAGTATATTTTGGAATCTTGGAGGAAATCTAAAAAGTAAATTTTTTTTCACCCAAATGTTTTTTGGTATAGATCTCCATTAAATGAAATTGAAGATATACATATGAGGTCATATTTAATATATTTCTTTTATATTTTAGATACATTGAATTTTATACAAGAATGTTGTATGCGTGGGACTCTAAAGAATGGTGAGCATATATGGTGGTGTCTCCTCTATATATTGATAAGATCAAATATATGTTATTTTTTCAAGGAATATTTCGGTGCATCTATAATGTTAAACATTTTTTTACATATGTTGTAGATCACATTCAATTATAGAATTTTGGAGGAGATAGGGGAATTTTATTTGTTCAAAATTACGATATCATTCACTCGATGCTAATAGTAACCACCTAATAAAATTTAATTTAATAAATGTTTCCATTGGTTTATTTTGGGAGACTATTCAATATATTTAATGTTACATAGAGTGTTACTTAGTTTTTATATTTCATATAATAAAAAAAGTAACACCTCTTATAAATTTTTTATATGATTAATGAAGGGAATAGTTTTTTGGTAATTAATCTTATGAATTATGGATTTATATTAAAATAGAATATAGTGAATTAATTTATTAAAAAACAAAAAAATAGATATTTTAACAAAAAATGGTGATGTGTTTTGTATAAGAACTGCTGATTATGGTGATGAAAAGAATAGGATATGGTAGTTAAAGAAATGTTTTCTTGTTGTCATGTAGTGAGGATGTGTGTTTTTAGAATACATATATATTGAAAATTTGTTTCATGGTGTAGTTTATAATAATTCCTACGAAAATAAAAAAAAATTAATTTGTAAAAAAGTAATTTCAAACAAAAAATTTATATTATAATAAAAAATAAATCCAAAATCTATATTACATTTACAAAATCTTGTTTAAAATATATGATCCTTTCATAGTAAAAATTTAGTACAAATAATGGTCTCACTTTCTCAACTCTTATCAGTGATTCAAAAGTTATTATTATTATCAATTCATGTAATGTTTCTTCTTCCTCATTTTCACAACCTTGCATGTTGACGTCTCTAGAACTACTACTAACTATCTATGGTAATTAAATTTCCCTAATAAATTATCTGATATACATAGGTTATCTTATAATTGTTCACTATATACTCTGATGATTTAATTTATTATATAAACCATGAAGCTTATTTTACATATATATATAATGATTATGGAAATTCATGTGTATATATATATTATAGGCATACATTACACACATAAAAATATTTATATATAAATATTTGTGATTTTATACATATATTCATAGACACACAAAGATAGGAAAATATAGAGGTTTTTATGTCTACATATATGTAAATATATTGTTTATAGAATTCACATATTCTTGTATATATGTATATTTTATTTATATATATTTATTAAATATATAATATATATATATATACATATGAATTTTTGCTAGTGATTCATTATATATATTTATATGTTTACAGTTTCTATTTAGATATATTATCTATAGAGTACTTCACATATATATAGTATATATGAGTGTGTGTGTGAATATATGTTTTTAGTGTGTAGGTATTTATATTATGAATATTATATTTTTATATTATATATATTGGTTTTATATAGTCTATAGATAATTCTATATTTTTTATAGACACAGAACCCCCCCCCCCCACAAATGTTATATATGTTTGATTGTGTTTTTGCATGCACTATTTATGAATATATGTGAAAACATATGTTCTTCGTATATAATAAAATTAATATGTCTCCCAATAAAGAAAAAAGAAGGTCGAGAAATATATATAGAAAATTTAAATATGTATATTAATAAATGTCAACAAACAAGATATCCTAAATTGAATTTGGTATATTACTATGCAAATTAAAGTCCCTAACCTAGTTCCAAAATTGGCTAATGAAATACAACCTGTATTTTGTCGCTATAGATATCTATTACAATAAAGTAAATTTTAGTAAAGTATTCCATACAATCATCCCAAACAACTATACTATTATAATAGGGGAAATAAATCATCATCCTGACAACATTCACATTAAAATAAGATTATAGATCAATAATAAGTATCATGCATTTGTTGAGATTCTAAATTTTAATCCCCATTATTACTCATTCCATTTCAGCTTTGTAAGAAATAGTCATTCCATAATCTTTAGAAAAACCTGAGAAGGAATATCCCTTTATGTAATAGACAATTCAATAACATCTATATCGACCTAGAATTTCATTCTATGATCCACCCATATTAATTTATATCTATCTTACTATGGGATTCATATAAACAATTGGAATGAAGACATTATATATATTATACGGACTATAATGACCTATTTTTTATGATGGATATTTAATGAATTCAATTTATTTCCAATACAATGTTAATTCTATCTATAACCATCATAGTATATTTTGTTTTCCCACTAATTTTATTATGATCAATTTAATTATTCTTATATATGTTGATGTTCTTTTTCATCCAACTACTATGCAGAATTTCATCTAATACATCAGGAAATAAATTCCTCATCATGATAAACCCTTATAGTATGGTGTAGAAGATAATTAGAGAGAATATGTAAACTTATATTATGGAATCCATTTCAAAGTCGTTAAGAAGTGTGATCCACATGACATTTTCAAAAAATAGAAGGAGAATATACATTCATGATTACTCAGTCTGACACCATAGGTGATGTATATAATATCCCATCCCAAATGAAACTAAACCAATTCCTTATTCCAATTTTTATGATATTTCAAGCATTCATTCTCATATTCTAGAGGTTTATAACTATCAATGGGGGAATATGGTGTGATACTTGGGAGACTATGCCCTCTAATTAGATTAAGTAAAAAAATATAAATATAAAAGTATCATAGAGATTAGTAAAAATGAAGGCTGGGAAGGATGTAAATAAATAAGAATGGAACCTGATGCATCAAAAAAATGAAAAGAAATAAAATCCTTAATAGCTATGTCATATGGACAATACTTGTCATCCACCGGGTTGAACATATAGATATAAGAGTAAAAATAAATAAAATTAAATAAATGCAATTGGATCTACTACTAATATGAGCTAGACCATGTACCTGATCTCCATAATCATTCGAATGGTGTCACTCGATTAGAATAACTCCAATGAGCATCTCCACTGGATCAAAGAACATTATAACTCAGTCTCATACTCCATTCAAACTATTCTCAAAATAACAATGAAAACATATGGTCTACCCATTCATTGGGAACACATGTATGGCTGAGAAAAATAATCTTAGTAAGATACCCCAACAATGAACCTTTCAATATTCCTCCATAAGTGAATGAAAAATCATTATTCTCTTCCTAGAAAATTCAGAACATCAACTATATGAAAAACCAATAACGTGAAACAACAGATGAACCCCAGGTCAGTGATCTAGGTCCACTGAGAATGTTCAACCAGGAATCTAAATATTTATATGTGTATACATATATAATAAAATACATATACATATATACATAAATATAAATATTCATGAGTAAGGTGGATGAAATAACATAAAACCATTCAAGAGTCAATTCTAAGGTCTGTAATACTGGTTGTCCAGATATCATGTGCAATGGAATTGAGCTGCATGTCAAGCCACTCAATAGTGTATAATTAAGTCTTTCTCTAGGTTTATGATCAAAATCATCATTTACCTTCTTTGGCCAGTGTGGGAAATTTTTTTGTGCAAGTTACATCACCATAGGGGGATAATATTCTTATCCCTGGGATCACCTGTACTTTTATATAATCACTGTAATGAATTATTCCATGGAAGAACATCTAGGCTTCTTTATAAATGGTCACTAAGCTTAATTCCAAGCTACTCATGCATGTATGTTCATTCCAATGTCTGAGACCTATGCATTGTTTTGTAGTTGGTCATAAAATTGAATCATAGATAAACCCAAATGGTCTAACCCTTTGGTGATCAGTAAAGAGATCTTCCTAGTGAGACATCATTCCCACCCCTAGAGATCGAATGGTGACCACCAATCATTTTGTGATATTCCTTGTTTAAAAACCCTGATATGAAATGGTATCAAAATACGGATTCCATAGAGAAAGTATAAAGATCCATATAAGATTATAATTCTTAGAGAGCATAGTCATCCTCTCTAGGACATAGGCCGAGTAGTTAATAATAATCTGATATAGGCCACTTTTCAAGGAGAGTTTAATCATCACACAACAACCCTAGATTTTGGGGAGTGTAGTCATATATATTTTTCCCACTAGTCATGTAGAGTATATTCATCCACATATTAAAAATACTCATGGAGTTCAGAATCATCCTCATTACTCGGGTGATAAGAATTCTATACGAGTATAGTTACATGGGACTCCATGAAAATATATCACAGTAGTAAGCTAAACTTCCATATTCTAAAAGACACCTTTGGAAATTCCAATAATCTAATAATCCAATATACATGTTCAATATCCAAGTATTATATAGTATATAATGTAATTCCAGTAATCATAATAAATAACCTGGAATAAAATATAGATCCCCAGAATTAAATTTGTGATTCCCAATGAAAAATAAAGGCACCTTGTATCAGGCTCATCTACCACCAACTATAAAGCACCTTTGGATAAAATAATTGCATCAGAAATAACCAAATTGAATAAATAATTAAAAGAGTGAGGGTGTTCAAATGCTGAAACCCAACACAACATGTAAGCCCCAAGGGCTTACATGTTTTTAACAATTTATATAATGACACCTAATACCATCTCAACCCAAACATGATGTACTAGATCAGAGGCATTCATACATCTGGGAACCTACTAGATCCATAAATTGATACAGAATATAGTAATCATACTTGGTATCCTCAATATAAAAGGTAATGGAGGAATCCTACATGGAATACTCAAGGAACATGCCTAATCAAAGGCATCCTACTCAGGATCCTCAGAGGAATGAAAAAGGATTAATCCTATAGGGGATCCTGAAATAGTAAAAATATGATGGCATCCTATAATGGAACATAAGAATGATATATAAAATGGAGTGTCCTACAAACCCTTAGAGTAGTACATGTGTAAAGGGATCCTATTGGAGATTTCATTGGTCATCATGTAGGTGAATAAATCCCATATGGGATCATGGATAATGGATGAAGATATAAGCATCCTACATGGGATCCTATTGGTTGAAACAAAAGTAATGGAATTCTACAGGTTATCCATGGAAACAGCTGATCCAATGGACTCTTATGCTTGAAGGGCACACCTCATAGGGGAGAAATCCTCGTAAGAGGGATACAAGGAATCAGTCATGGGAGACATCTAAGGGAACATCAAAGAGATGGTCAGATTCATAGGATACAGTATATATACCTATTAGGGGAATAACATCACCATTAAAAAAATTACCTAAAATTCCACCATGGAGTCATCAAAACTCCTCATAGGTCTTACCATAAATATATACATGAAATTATACTTAAAATGGACTACTCATGGGTTCAATTACCAGTACTGGGTAAAAATATATCAAACCCCTCAAAAGGGTGGCATGGGATGAGTACACAGTGTGTGTACCCTAGTACATGGTTTGTTCCCTCAATGCCCCACCTGGGAAAGTACTCTAGTTAGACATGGCATTTAAAATCCCAAGTACACAGTGAGTAGAATAGGCACATGGTGTATAGTCCGCATAGAGTACCTACACATGTAATTGACTTGGAATGGTAATGTATATAACCTATTAATGTACATACATGTGGCATGTGAAACACAGGGGATCTGGCCACGTACTCCCCAATACATGTGCCCCATAAACGGGCAGCCTGGTTGGGTACTCAACTACATGTTTGGGTCCCTGCACATCGAGTGTATGATAAATACATGATTTGTACATTGACAATTTAATCTTCCATCAATTTGAAGAACACAAGGAATGTGTTCTCCGGACAACACACAGTGTAGATGGGTATTCCCAAATGGAAAAATACCGAAAGTTCCCAAAACCCCTATTCCCCACACCAATGGTTGTAGATAAACCCTCAAAGATTCCTAAGAAATAATATAAGGGGATTAAAACCTGAATAAGACTAAAATAAATGGATTTCATTGAAAAAATAATAACCACAGAGCTTTGGGTGGAATCCATAAAATCATCACTTATTTCTAATGCCATCAGTTGTTACACAACAATTTGGATTTTCCTAAGCTCCACTCTCCATCTTTATGACTCTTTCACATTCTCCATATCCATATTATCTTTCACAACCAAGCCACTTGGGCTGTTCAATGACCAGACACATAGCATCAACAATTGCCTCTTATATGGGAGACACATAACTGTGACTAATTTGGAAATATTCAATATATGAATACCCTTACTATATTCTTAAAAAAAATTCTAAGCCAAATGAATTTTGGAAAATTCTTAATTTTAACTCAAAATGTGGGTAAAAACTCCCAACTACTTTTGGTGGGCTCTCCACCATACTATTTACATTATAACACTCCTAAAGCATAACCTCAACATGTTTCCCTCCTCAATATTAGAAGGAAATGAAATGAATAATCTCAATATAGGGATGATAATATCTATGTGTACATTGGAATAAATCATTTTGGTATAAGAGCGTCTCTGACTAATAGTAAATTAATATTCCACAAAAGGTGTATACATCACTTCAGTGAAACAGTCATAACAAAATAGTCTATTTCACCTTTAACATACTCCTCACACCATGTCTCCTAACAAAATATTACTATGTACAGCCAAGGGTTGACTATCTTATGGTACCTAGTCATTATTTTTGACACATGTACCACAAAGGTAAATTTTTAGCCTAACCAAAACTCCTAGCCAACCATTTCTATATAAATCATTTGAAATGTACCAACCCTAGTTTGAGGTATGTATACTTTGTTTATGAATTTTTTTATGTATTTAAAGTGCATGGAATGAGTTGGGAAGAGGATGGGAGAGTTTGGAATGGTTATGGATGAGTTTGGAGGCTTTTAAAGGGGTGCACAGTTTGAGCACAGTTAGTGGAAACCGTGCGGGTTTCCCAAGAAACTGTGTGGACCCGTGTTCTTGAACAGTAGGCCTCGCACAACCAGCACAAGGTTTGCGAAACCGTACGAGTAAACTATGTGGACCCTGGCTCTCGAGGGAGTGGCATGCACACGGTTAGTGCATGGTTTTCCAAACCGTGTGGGCTAACCGTGCGACCACTTAAAATTAGGGTTATAAAACTGTGGCGCACTTGGGATTTCCCCTTTTCACTCCTATCTTCGACCAAATCGATCCACACGTGGGATTTTGGGTTCTCAAGGGTTAGAGAGTCTCTCCCACACGTTTTGGAAGTGATTCGAAGGGGTTTGAAGGTGGATTCAAGGTGATTTCTCCCGGGTAAGTCTCTCCACTTGTTTCTCTTGTTATTTCCTCTAGATCTACAGCACTATCTTTCTTGGTTTTCAATATATACACTTGTTGTGTGTAGATATAGGGTTGGGGTTTCCTTGGATGTTAATATGAAGGCTTTTTAATGTTAGAAAATGCTATCTAGAGAGGTTTTGGTGGTGCATTCGCCAGTTTTGAGGTGTGGTGGCTTGTGGGTCATTTTCTCGGGAACCCTAATGTTTGGTGACTTCTCTTTCTACTCCACTTGGTTAGAGCTAGTGTATTCATGTTACAATTAATTTTTTGTGATTGAAATTAATTATACGTTGATGTGCGAATTTGGTTGGAAATCCAATTTGGGGTTTTTTTGGGAAATAGAGTTTTTTGGGGTGAAATGCAATTGTTAAAGATTTTAAAATGGGGGTTTTAAAATTAAATGCCATGGTTGATTTTGAAAATTATTGATGGAAATGGCTTTCAATAAAATGGTTTTTTTATTGAAATGTCGTTTGGCATGGAAAAAGGGTTTTCAATAAATGGGTGAATTGTTGATGTGAATTGACATGTAATGGAATTGGTGGATTACATGATGTTGTTGTGACCATGATGGATTATACGCGTGGTGGAGATTGGTTGAATTGTTGTATAGAAGTGGGCGGGAAGTACCACTATAATCAAGGGGTATGGATAGTGGATGGAAGGTCCACCACCAATGATCAGTGGATGGGAAGAGCCAGTAGTTGTAAATGGACGAAATGGGTTGGATAGAAGTTCCACTTTTATGGTTGTTTTGTCGTGTACAACTTTGCAAGATTGATTTTTTGTGATAATTAGTAAATGTTGGAGTGGTTGTGACTTATAGGTTTTCTTTCCCTTGGTTGCGTGGTTTGGATGTGGTGGCATGTTAAGGGCTCGTTTGGCTTTTGAAAATGGATGCACTTGTGTTTTATTTTATATAAATTGTTTTATATAAATGTTCTAATGGTTTTATCCAAGTGTCATGTGTATGGAAGTCATTTGGGGAAATACTAATGAGGTTTAGTACTGACCCCATACTTTGGCATGTTGGTGTCTTTGCATATGTTGAATATTGTGACGTGGGAAAAGGTAAGGCATCTCCCTCCTTTAGTGGATCATTGTGATGTCTCTGTGGAGCTTGGAGCTCGGAGCTTGGTGTGGAGCTGTGGTGGTGTCATGGATTATAGTGTTTGTTGTTTAGATTCTGCATGTACTCTGATATAGTAGGTTGTATTGGTTTTGAGTTGTGATTTGGAACAACATGGATTTCTTTTGGGAATTCATTGTAGGGTAATTGAATTGACATGAATCATATAGTGCTGTTAGCGGATGGTTTGGTTGGTTTTTTCTTAAGGGAAAATCATTCCCCAACTTAATCATGAAGCCCTCGGCATTTATTTCCAGCCATTGGCGTCTTTAGAATGTTGCCAAAGGTCAAGTATCCCTCACCGCCTCCCCAAGACAACGAGGTAGGGGCGTGGTGTTACAAGTGGTATCAGTTTGTTCGATATTTTGGAGTTGATTCACAGATTTGGTGTTGACATTCATAGTGGTATACTCCTTGAGTCGGGATGGTAGAAAGGTGTAGGATTGTAAAAACTTTAAATGTATAGCATTAAAGGATGTAGCTAACCCATTTATGATGAAATTGAAGTTACTAGGGAGTTGGGTACATAAGTGTTTCAGAGACACTTATAAGCATAGGATATCTCATTGTCATGGGTGTATCCAGTGAGAGGAGCACGACATGCATCGTAGAAATGAATTACCTCTAGGATGCATATTTCATTGGGGTATATTGATTTATGATTTGATAAGAATATGTGAAATTTTAATGGGAATAAATTGGTATTTTGAAAACGTTTTGGTTTTTAAAATGGTGAAACATGGCACATGTGGAAAAATTTGAAATGGTAGAAAGCCTTGTTGTGATAGTGTTGTGTAATGTGATTTGAAGTGGGATTTCGTGATGTCTATGAATGTGAGACTCATGTTTGTTTTTTTTATGTTAATTGAAATGGTACCGGGTAGGCGTCGAAGAGACTGACCAAAGGAGGCTGCTGAGAATGTGGTTGCACCTGAGCCTCAGGTGAACCAGCAGCTAGTGCAATGTATAGTGCAAGCTTTCCAAGCTGTGGGATGTGGAAATAGAGGGGATGAACCAAGGCATGTGGATCATGCGGTTTAGTTTCAAAGGCAGAATCCACCCATCTTCAGGGGTGATTTCGAGCTGGAAAGGATAGATGCAAGGTTGAATAAAATGAACAAGATATTTGAGTTCTTGGGAACACCGGTAGAGATGAAAGTGAAGTTGGCCACGTATTTTTTGGAAGATCTTTCCCTTCAATGGTGGTATTTGGTAGCCCAAGTGGGAACGGACCTGGGTTTGACGTGGGAAGCCTTTGAAGAATTGTTTCACAAACAATTCTACCCACATACGTTTAGAATTCAGCATACGAATGATTTCTTCAATTTCAAGCAAGAGCTGATGTTCGTGATGGAGTATGCAGCTATGTTTATGACCTTAGTGCAGTTTTCAACCGAGGGGGCAGGTATCACGTTGTTGAAGTCAAGGATCTTTGAAGCGGGGTTGAGGCAATAAATACGTTCAAAGATAGTGGTGATCTGTATAGATGATTACACATAGATGGTAAATAGAGCCTCGGTGGATGAGCGGGATTTGTTGGTCACTCTGGGTAGGGGAAGCATGGTGGTACCCATGGGGAATAGTGGGAACTCTAATGCTGGGTTCAAGAGGAAGTGGGACACATATTCTCAAGGTGGTAATATGACATATAATCCGATGGTAGGATCGGTGAATCTTCCTCTGAAGACCCAGAGGAAGATGGGATGTTTTCAGTGTGGTTCTAAAGGCCAAATCAAATGGGATTGTACAACACAACCTCAAGCATGTAATAATTGTAAGCTGATGGGCCATCTGCAGTGTTATTATTAGAATTCTCCATGTTCGGGTGCACTTGACACTCCTCAGGGATCGCAGACGTCGTATGCTTCGACGGGTTGGGGTTAGCAACATACCCCTCGACTGTAATGTATAGTGGTTCATGGTGATTCTCAGAATACCACGACGCCTCAGCAGGGAAATAAAGAACAGAGTGTGGAAAGAAAACATGTGTTTGGAGCTGAGCAGGTTGTGGTGGATGATCAGTTGGGACCATCCACAGTGCGAGGTACTACTCATTTATGTTCTATCTTATTGCATGTGTTTTTTGATACGGGTGCTTCACACTCTTTAATTGTTGCATGTGTTGTTGATTTGTTGGGTTTAAGGGTAGAAATGACTCCCTCAGTTTTGATACTTCAAACTCATATGGGTCTATGAGAGTGTCGAGCTTTCTTGTGTTGAGAATGTTGTATCGTTGTGGGAGAGATTGAGATATTGTCGAACTTCACAATGATTGAGATGAATGGTCATGATGTAATCCTAGGAACGGATTGGCTAGTGGATTTTAAGGCCCACATCGACTGTGATGCACGGACAGTGGATTTTACGACACACGATGGTGTTAGAAATCTGTTTAGAGGAGAGAAGCATGAAAGGCAACACACAACAAGTTTTCTGGAACCAGCAGTGGGTACATTATCATATCAGTTGGCAGTGTTGTCACTAGAATCGATTGAGCGTGTTGAGAAGAGTGTTCCTCTAGTAGTGGTGGATCAGTTCATGGATGTTTTTCTGAATAATTCTCTAGGTTACTACCCATAAGATAAGTGGAGTTTATGATTGATCTCCTTCCGGGGACCAGTCCTATCTCGCTTCCGTCTTTTCGGATGGAACCAGCTGAATTGTTGTAATTGAAATTCCATTTGAAAGTGCTAGAAAAGTGTAACGACCCAAAGTTTCATTAATATAAAATCCCTCTTGATCCAGTTAAATGTTTCTCTATGAAAAATGTTTTTATAAGATGTCAACTTATTTAGTTTTACGTTAAGATTTGTGACCGTTACTTTTATAGTCGTTGAATAGTGATCATCTGAGTAGCATAAATATAATGCTTTAACGAACCCATTTCTACTCAGACAATGGAAACGATGGCCTCATCCCGTAGAATTTCCTTTTACGAAGCCCATTTGTCAGATCTCAGAAAAGAGGTTCCGTCTTTGGGCTTTGCACTTGACCAAGCCCAAGCTTAGCTTCATCAAGTCAAGCTCGAACGTGATCGTCTACGGGAAAAGTGGAAGTTGATTGAAATTACCAGTCGAGGGATGTTATCCGAGCCACCTCAAGAGTCTGTCACCATCGCACACCTTACCCTTAGGTCTTATGCGGCTATTTTAAGGGGTTATGTAACAAATCAGTAGCACCATGTTCATGTACATTATTTTTGTATATAATAATGAATATAATTTCAAGTCTTTTCTGATACATTGTAATTAGTTTTTAAAGTACAAATGGTGTTTTTAGTTATTATTTAATTAAGAATTATATTTTATTAAATTAAAGGATTTTTGAATTAAATAATATTTTAATAAAATATTATTATTAATATTAAAATAATTTTTTGTTAGGTATAAAAGATCTTATAATTTTATGAATGTAATTAAAATTTTTATTAAGGTATGAAAGCCATTTCTGTCAAAACCCATGAATTTTTTTATAAATGTCAGTTTTTATTTTAAAAGTGAAAATTCACATATTTATAAAATTATTTAGATAAAATAAATATTATTTTTGGAATCAAGACGTCAAAATTATCCAACAGTGAATTTTTCATAATTTTCTGAGACAGTCAATGTTTTGGGTAAAAATTAAATACCATTTAAATATATAGTGTGTTTTATGACCTCATAATGACCCAATGGTAATGTAATAAAATAACATAATCCTTATGATCGGACAATATGTGTTTTACCATTAAAATAATGAGGTTTTGGGTTTGTTTGACTTACTTTTCAAAGCATTAATTGAGCCCTCAAGACTTATTCAACACTTTGCCTTTTTAAATTAATTTCCATGGGAGTGCGACTCACCTCCACATAAGCAACCCTAATTTTTTAATATGTTAGGACCTTGGACGTGTAAAATATTGTTTTCCTCTTTCCTTTTCCGGAAACCATGGGCAAATACCATGTGATGGTTTGTGGTTTGTATTATTTTAATATAAGGGGTCCCAAACCTAAATAATAATGAATTCTCTCCCCTTTACTATATAAACCCACCCAAGCTCCCACTTCCTCCTCACTAAAATCCCTTGGAGTTCGTCCAACCTCTGCCCTAATCTCTCTAGAATCCTCCCAAGGTGCCCCAAGCTCCCAATAAGCCTCTCTCAAGCCTCTCTCTAGCCTTTGGAAGCACACTTCCAAGTAAGGGTTTTCTCTTCCTTTCTCATTATTGTCAATTTTCTTTAAGTTGTATTGCCCTTTTAATTTCAATTATGAATATTGGGGTATGGTTTATCACCTCTCCCATCCTGTCCTCTTATTTTTTGAATGATGGGAGACCCCTTTCTCTCTTATTAAATGCCTCCCATGTACACCTGTTACTATGCCGAAATCTTGAAAGGAACCTTTTTCTCTTCTATTATATTCAAGAAATACTTTTGTATCATGAATCTAAATTCCTTTTCAATTTTTGGGACATGTATCTATATGACCTCCTTACTGTCCATTACATGTAAATATGATGAGGAACCCCTTTATCTCTCATCAACCATTTTTATGAATTCTTATGTCACGCTGTTACGCTGCCGAAATCACACCGATTTTGAAAGCCAATATCATTGTGTAGTGAATACCATTCCCATTTCTCCATCAAGGGTATTCAACTTTATGCACATTTACTTATTGATTATAAATCTTCATGTATGAATTCCCCATTCCTTTATCATGGAATAAATGATTATGTTTTATGAATCCATGTTTTATGATCCATGTGGCACACTTATGCATGAAATGAAATGTTTAAGAAGGGTGCACCCATATAGCGCTCCAATGCATTGGGTAAAGTGTAGTATCCTGATACGTCAAGTGAAATGAGTGCTGACTCATGCTAATTCAATTGCAACGAGGGTTTACTCGTGCTTCAAGTGCAATGAGGGTTTACTCATGCTTTATGTGTAATGAGCCTTGGCTCATGCTAATTCAATGTTAAGGGTTGTTGCCACATTTCCATGTTATGGTTATCATGCTTTATCATGCCTTTATGTTCATGTTACTCTAATGCTCTATTGATGTGCCTATTTCCTAAAATGTATTGTACTCCTCATGTTATTCATTGTGTACTCCCTTACTGGGCTTTATAGCTCACCCTTTTCTTATGCATGTCCTCAAGTTATCCCATGCAATGCTAAGTACGAAGGAATATAGTGGTCATGTAAAGGATGTTTTCAATAAAGATGTTGTATTTAAAGTTTAAAGTATTTATGTAATGATCCTAAGCCCCAAAGACACTAATCCTCTCGATCTTCTTTGTTGTATCAAGTGAAGTTTTATGTAATAAAGCATGCTTAAGTTGTAATAAAAGGCAGGGTTGTCATAGTTGATATCAGAGGATAGGTTTAGTTATTTTTGGGATTAGGAAACCCTAGTAAAGCCTTAGATACAAGACTAAGAATAATAAAAGCATCCCTAAGTTTTGGTAAATACTAAGTAAGTGGTTTATGAAACAAATACATCCCTGTCTGGATACGAGCAGGTAGAGGCGGCTCTGGCACAGATGTATCCTAGGGGTAAAACCCGAAAACACCGCTTTGATCTAGACTCGAACGGGAACTGGTGCACGACAACGGGTCTTGCTGTAATATTGGTTACGACACTCCTGGGGGATATGTTTTGATAAATTCACAATCTTAGTATGAACCCTTATTAAGGGAAAAATTCCACTAAGAATATATTTTAGAAGGAAGATCATGAAAAGCCTGGATTGAATCCTATAGACTCAAGAGTTAAGGAGATTAAATTTTATTTATAGGTCATCAACTTTTGTCTTTGGATTACCCTTTATGTGTTACCCCTAACTTTCCTTTTATTCCAGCCAATGGTCGGTAATAGGAGAACTCGGGCTAACAACCGTTGTGAAGATCAGTGTGATGATTGTACTAATGAGATGCCCAATCCAATGGGAGCGGGAATCGCGAACATTGTCACAATTCACTCTCAGCTAACTCAAGTTTTTAATAGAAACACGGGTCAAGAGGAACGTTCAACCCCCCCTAAGAAAGAACAAGTTGCTATCGAGAGCTTCATGAGACAAAGGCCTCCTACTTTTAGTGGATCATCTGATCCCATGATCGCTGAGCAATGGATCAACTCCATTGAAAAGATCTTCTATATCCTTCAATATTCCGAACAAGAGAAGGTTCTCCTAGCGGCTTATCGTATGGAGGGTGAAGCTGATCAATGGTGGACGTTGATAAAAAATATGAAGCCTGAGGAGGAGATCGAGGCTTTGGAATGGAAGGAATTCCGGAAGATGTTTTTCGATAAATATTTTCCGCGCACCCTCCGTCTTAAGATGGAAAGGGACTTCCATTCCCTCAAGCAGAAAGATGAAGAATCTGTGGGATCATACGAGGCAAACATCACAAGGCTTGCACGATACGCTTCCGGCATTGTCGTTACCCCCGAATTCAAGTTTGACCTCTTCTTTGGTGGGCTGAAGCCTAGCTTGCGGAAAGCATTAGCGATCCGTGACTTCGACAGCTATGAGGAAATTGGCCGATGTGCCCTCAAGGTTGAAATGGAGATCGGAGAATCACAGGGGTATCATAGGGACAAGAAGCGTAAGGTTGACTTCAATACTGGTGGTCCGATGGATAAATCCAACGGTGCTAAGAAGTTCCAGCACCCCACATGCCAAAAGTGCGGAAAGAAGCACCCGGGAAATTGCCTTAGGGGGACGAGAAAATGCTTTAGGTGTGGAAGAGAAGGGCATCTAGCTATTAACTGTCGGAAAGAAGGACCCACGGCTACGACAGAGGAGAGGAACACTCCGTTCGAACCTCAACGCGTTGTTCAATGCTACAAATGCAAAGAACTGGGTCATTTTGTGAATCAGTGCCCTAATCCAAGGGTTATTGGAGGCAACCAACAACCTCCAAGACAGCAAGGAAGAGCTTTTTCCATCACTTCTGCCGAAGTGAAACCCGACAATGAAGTGGTGACAGGTACGCTAGTTATTCATTCAAGAATAGCGAACGTACTTTTTGATTCAGGTTCTACGCATTCTTTTATATCTCGAATGTTTAGTAGAACAATCCCAGCACCACTACAAATCCTGGAATTAAAGATGTTGGTGAGTACGGTAAATGGGGCAGTCATTGCATCCCATGAATATAAGTCCTCCCCTGTTATAATCTGTGGATTTAATTTCCCGGCGAACCTCGTCATACTCCCTTTGGTGGAATTTGATGCAATTCTTGGCATGAATTGGATTTCCTTATATAGATCCAACATAAATTTTCGGGAGAGGTAAATCACACTCCATATGGAGAATCGACCCCCCGATTCTTTACAAGTGTCAGGAGGAAGATAAATCACCTTTAGCTCCATCATCTCAAGCATGGATATTACTGCCTTATGAGCATGCATATCTGGCCCAGATTATTGAGTCCAAGGAAGAAACCACCCTTGAAGAAATGCCTATTGTGAGGGAATTCGCTGATGTATTTCCCGAGGAACTTTCTGGTCTTCCTCCAAGAAGAGATGTTGAGTTCTTAATTGAACTTATATCTGGGGTGCTACCAATATCCAAGACTCCATATTGAATGGTTGTTGTTGAGCTTGAAGAGCTGAAGAAACAACTACAGGAGAGTCTGGATAAAGGGTTTATACGCCCAAGTGAATCACCATGGGGTGCACCAGTCCTCTTCGTCAAGAAGAAGGATGGGTCATTGTGGCTTTGCATCGATTATCGTGAACTTAAAATAATAATGATAAAGAACAAGTATCCTCTCCCAAGAATTGATGACTTGTTTGATCAGCTGCGTGGAGCACAATACTTCTCCAAGGTGGACTTGCGGTCGGGATATTATCAAGTAAGGGTGATGAAGGAAGATATCCCCAAGACTGGCACTATGAATTCATAGTAATGCCTTTTGGACTCACCAATGTTCTAGCAATATTCATGGACTTGATGAATAGAGTCTTTAGAGATTACCTTGACAAATTTGTGGTAGTCTTTATAGATGATATTCTAATATACTACAAAATCAAGGAGGACCATGAAGAGCATTTAAAAACTATACTAGAGACTTTACGCAAGGAGAAGCTTTATGCAAAGTACAACAAGTGTGAGTTTTGGTTGAAGAAAGTCTCATTATTGGGCCATATCATCACAAGCAATGGTATATCTGTGGACCCCTCCAAAACAGATGCAATTGAGGGATGGCTGAGGCCAACATCGGTAACTGATATCCGTAGCTTCTTGGGGTTAGTTGGATATTATCGACGATTCGTGAGAAATTTCTCACGATTGTACAACCCTCTTACCAAGCTAACTCAAGAGGGAGTAATGTTTTCTTGGAGTGATGAATGTGAAAAAAAGCTTCAAGGAGTTGAAAAGGAGGCTTATCACTGCACCTGTGCTCACTTTACCCATAAGTGGGGAACTTTTTGTGGTATTCAGTGATGCCTCAAAGAAGGGATTAGGATGTGTGATAATGCAGAATGATAAAGTGATATCCTATGCCTCAAGGCAGTTGAAAATCCATGAGTGAAACTATCCAACGCATGATCTGGAGTTGGCGGCGGTGATCTTTGCCTTGAAAATCTGGCGGCATTATCTCTATGGAGAGAAATGTGAGATATATACTGACCACATGAGTCTTAAATATATATTAACATAGAAAGAGCTTAATATGTGCCAGAGAAGATGGATAGAGCTCATCAAGGATTATGACTGTTCAATACATTACCAACCTGGGAAGGCGAACAAGGTGGCGGATTCCCTAAGTAGAAAGGATCCAGTGATTCTATCAATGATGAGAACTGAAAAGGATCAAATCTTCTTAGACTTGATGAAGATGGACGTGGGAATCATAAAGAAGGGAAAATCATCAATCCTTTCACAAATGATTGCTCAACCATCTCTTTTGGAAAGGTTAAAGGATGCTCAAAAGGATGATGCAGGAATCCAAGAAAAAGTGGAAGCTATCAAAAAGGGAAAATCCTCAGAGTTTAATGTTAATGAAGAAGGAATTGTGCGGTTTGGGAAAATACTATGTGTTCCATCATGTTCGGAGCTGAAGATGGAACTTTTGGATGATGCACATAGTTCAAATTTCTCTATTCACCCAGGGAGCACAAAGATGTATCGAGATCTCCGAGAAAACTTTTGGTGGGATAATATGAAGAAGGAGATCGCTGAATATACATCAATGTGCCTAGTGTGTCAGCAAGTGAAGGCAGAGAGGAATAAGTCTAAGGGGATGATGCAACCATTGCCCATACCAGAATGAAAACGGGAGAACATCACCATGGACTTTGTCACTGGACTTCCAAGGACATCCAAAGGCAACAATGCAATCTGGGTTGTTGTGGATCATCTTACAAAGACTGCACACTTCATTTCTATTCGAGAGGATTTCTCTTTGGATCAACTAGCACAGATATATATCAGGGATGTGGTACGGTTGCATGGAGTACCACTATCTATTGTTTCTGACCGAGATCCAAGATTCACCTCTAAGTTTTGGAAGAGTCTTCAACAAGCTCTGAATACTGAACTGAACTTCAGTACGGTCTATCATCCTCAAACTGATGGCCAATCCGAGCGGACTATCCAAACACTTGAGGATATGTTGAGAGCGTGATCAATGGACTTTAAAGGAGGATGGTATCAACATCTTCCTCTAGTTGAGTTCTCTTATAATAATAGTTTCCACTCGAGCATCCAAATGGCACCATATGAAGCCCTGTATGGGAAAAGGTGTAGAACACCAGCATGTTGGGATGCGGTTGGTGAACGTAAGCTGCTTAGACTAGAAATTGTCGAAGAAATGGTGGAGAAGGTGAAAACCATTCAGCAGCATATCAAGGCAGCCCAAAGTCGACAGAAGAGTTATGCAGATAATCGTCGACGATACCTTGAGTTTAAAGTTGGAGACATGGTGTTTTTATGCTTATCTCCGTGGAAGAAGGTTATGAGGTTTGGAAAGAAAGGGATGTTAAGTCCAAGGTACATCGGCCCCATCGAGATTCTTGATCGTGTTGGGGATGTGGCCTATCGACTAGCACTTCCACCTACTATGGCCAAGGTTCATGATGTCTTCCTTGTATCCCTCTTAAGGAAGTACATACCAGACCCTTCACATGTACCCTCATCCGAGGTGGTACAATTGGAAGATGATCTTTCTTATGAGGAGCAACCAGTGAAGATCTTATATCGTAGAGATAAAGTTCTACGAAATAAGAAAATGCCCCTCATCAAGGTGTTGTGGATAAACCAAAAGTTTGAAGAAGCAACTTGGGAGTCGGAGGATATGATGAAGCTGATTTACCCACATTTGTTTTAGTGTGGGAAAAGGAAAATTTCGAGGGAGAAATTTCTTAAGGGGGGAATATTGTAACGACCCAAAGTTTCATTAATAGAAAATCCATCTTGATCAAGTTAAATGTTTCTTTATGAAAAATGTTTTTATAAGATGTCAACTTCTTTAGTTTTACGTTAAGATTTGTGACTGTTACTTTTATAGTCGTTGAACAGTGATCATCTGAGTAGTATAAATATAAGGCTTTAACGAACCCATTTCTACTCAGACAAAGGAAGCACTGGCCTTATCCAGTACAATTGCCCGTTACGAAGCACATTTCTCAGAGCTCGGAAAAGAGGTTGCATCTTTGGACTTTGCCCTTGACCAAGCCTAGGCTGAGCTTCATCAAGTCAAGCTCGAACGTGGTCGCCTACGGGAAAAGTGGAAGTTAATTGAAATTACCACTTGAGCGATGTTATCCGAGCCGCCCCAAGAGTCTGTCACAATCGCACACCTTACCCTTAGGTCTTATGCAGCTATTTTAAGGGGTTATGTAACAAATAAGTAGCACCATGTTCATGTACATTATTTTTTTATATAATAACGAATATAATTTCTAGTCATTTTTGATACATTGTAATTAGTTTTTAAAGTACAAATGGTGTTTTTAGTTATTATTTAATTAAGAATTATATTTTATTAAATAATAGGATTTTTGAATTAAATAATATTTTAATAAAATATTATTATTAATATTAAATTATTTTTTTATTAGGAATAAATGATCTTATAATTTTATGAATGTAATTAAAATTTTTGTTAAGGTTTGAAATCCATTTTTGTCAAAACCCATGAAATTTTTTATAAATGTCGGTTTTTATTTTAAAAGTGAAAATTCACATATATAAAAAATTATTTAGATAAAATAAATATTATTTTTGGAATCAGGACGTCGAAATTATCCAACGGTGAATTGTTCATAATTTTCTGAGATAGTCAAATTTTTGGGTAAAAATTAAATACCATTTAAATATATAATGTGTTTTATGCCATCATAATGACCCAATGGTGATGTAATAAAACAACATAATCCTTATGTTCGGCCAATATGTGTTTTATCATTAAAATAATGAGGTTTTGGAATTTTTTGACTTACTTTTCAAAGCATTAATGGAGCCCTCAAGACTTATTCAACACTTTGCCTTGTTAAATTAATTTCCATGGGAGTGTGACTCACCTCCACATAAGCAACCCTAATTTTGTAATAAGTTCGGACCTTAGCCTTGTAAAATATTGTTTTCCTCTTTCCTTTTCCAGAAACCATGGACAAATACCATGGGATGGTTTTTGGTTTGGATTATTTTAATTTAAGGGGTCCCGAACCTAAATAATAAAGAATCCCCCCCCCTTCCTATATAAACCCACCCAAGCTCCCACTTCCTCCTCACTAAAATCTCTTGGATTTCGTCCAAACTCTTCCCTACTATCTCTATAATCCTCCCAAGGTGCCCCAAGCTCCCAAGAATCCTCTCTCAAGCCTCTCTCTAGCCTTTGGAAGCACACATCCAAGTAAGGGTTTTTTCTTCCTTTCTCATTTTTGTCAATTTTCTTTAAGTTGTATTGACCTTTTAATTTCAATTATGAATGTTGGGGTATGGTTTCTCACCTCTCCCATACTGCCCTATTATTGTTTTAATGATGGGAGACCCCTTTCTCTCTCATCAAATGCCTCCCATGTACACCCGTTACTATGCCGAAATTCCGGAAGGAACCTTTTTCTCCTCTTTTATATTCAAGCAATATGTTTGTATGATGAATCTAAATTCCTTTTCAATTGTTGGGACATGTATCTATATGACCTCCTTACTTTACATTACATTTAAATATTATGAGGAACCCCTTTATCTCTCATCAACCATTTTTATGAATTCTTATGTCACGCCGTTACGCTGCCGAAATCACACCGATTTTCTAATCCAATATCATTGTGTAGTGAATACCATGCCAATTTCTCCATAAAGGGTATTCACCTTTATGCACAATTACTTATTGATTATAAATATTCATGTATGAATTCCAAATTCCTTTATCGTGGAATAAATGATTATGTTTTATGAATCCATGTTTTATGATCCATGTGGCACACTTATGCATGAAATGAAATGTTTAAGAAGGGTGCACCCTTATAGCACTCAAATGCATTGGGTAAAATATAGTATCATGATACGTCAAGTGCAATGAGTGTTGACTCATGCTAATTCAAGTGCAACGAGGGTTTACTCGTGCTTCATGTGCAATGATGGTTTACTCATGCTCCATGTGCAATGAGCCTTGGCTGATGCTAATTCAATGTTAAGTGTTGTTTCCACATTTCCATGTTATGGTTATCATGCTTTATCATTCCTTTATGTTCATGTTACTCTAATGCTCTATTTATGTTCTCATTGCCTAACATGTATTGTACTCCTCATGTTATTCATTGTGTACTCCCTTCCTGGGCTTTATAGCTCACCCTTTTCTTATGCATGTCCTCAGGTTATCCCATGCAATGCTAAGTATGAAAGAATGTAGTGGTCATGTAAAGGAAGTTTTCAATAAAGATGTTGTATTTCAAGTTTATGGTTTTTATGTAATGATCCTAATCCACAGAGACACTAAACCTCTCGATATTCTTTGTTGTATCAAGTGATGTTTTATATAATAAAGCATGGTTAAGTTGTAATAAAAAGCAGGGTTGTCATAAAAAGAAAGTTGGTATCTGGCCTAGCATGTCTCTGTGGGCAGTGCCGGTGTTGTTTCTGAAAAAAGGCAGATGTAACCATAAGGCTATGTGTAGATTATGGTAGACGTAATCAAGTTAGGATAATGAATTGATATCCACTTCCATGAATCGATGATTTGTTCGACTAGTTGAGGGGAGCCCAATGGTTCTCCAAGACCGACCTAAGGTCAGGAAATCATCAATTGAAGGTAAAGAAGGACGATATTCCTAAAACAGCTTTTAGAAGTAGATATGGCCATTATGAATATGTGTTTATGCCCTTTGGTCTAATGAATTCGCAAGTGGTGTTTATGGAATTGATGAATTGGATATTTGAGAGATATCTGGATTCATTCGTGGTGGTGTTTTTGGATGATATTCTTGTGTATTCAAAGACAAGGATGGAGCATGAGCAGCACTTGGCGACAGTGCTAGGGATCTTGAGGGATCATCGATTGTTGTCAAGTTGTCAAAGTGTGACTTTTGGATACAAGAATTTCGTTTTATTGGACATGTGATTTCTGAAAGGGGTGTTTCAGTGGATCCAGAAAAGATAAGGGCTTTTATCTAGTGGAAACCGCCAAAGAATGTGTTTGAGATATAGTGTTTCCTTTGCCTAGATGGGTATTGTCGGCGTTTTTTTCGTGATTTTTCATGTTTGGATTCGCCTATGACAGGAATGACAAGAAATAATGTTCCATTCCAGTGGAATGCACATTGTCAGCAGTGTTTCGAAGAGCTAAAGGGTCGTCTTACATCAGCACCAATCTTGGTTTCTTCAGAACCAGGAAGATGGTATGTGGTGTATTGTGATGCATAAGGATCAGGGTTGGGCTACGTTCTAATGAAAGGGAATCATGTAGTTGCGTATGGGTCATGGAATTTGAGAGTTCATGAAAAGAACTACCCAACTCATGATTTGGAGTTGGTAGCTGTGGTCCATGCTTTGAATGTGCGGCGTCATTACCTATTCGGTGAGAAATTCAAGGTATATATAGATCATAAGAGCTTGAAGCACATTTTCTCACAATGGGATTTGAACTTGAGGCAAATGAGATGGATATAATATCTCCAGATGTTTGATTTTGACTTAATGTACACACCGGGTAAGGTAAATTCAGTGGAGGAAGAATTATGTAGAAAGTCATATGATCAGGTGGTAAAACAGGCATTAGATCAGTGGTAGTTGATGTCGGTTGTAGCTAATATGCGGTTGGAATGTGAGGACCAGGGTGATAGAGAGGTATTCTTTAGAGTTTTGTTGATTCGTGACTTGGTTGACCTAGTTAGAGTGGAACAGATATCCAATTCTAATTGTGTGACTATGGGGTCAAGAATCAATGGTGGGGAGACCATTGAGGGTTGGAAACTAAATGGAGATTTAGTTTTGTGTTTTCAGAATAGGATGGTTGTACCAGTTGCTTGTTAGGAGGATATTCTTAGGGTGTATCATCATTCAAGGTGGAATGGTCATCCTGGAATCCAGAAAATGTATCAAGCATTGAAAGTGCAGTTCTGGTGGGCTAGTATGAAAATAAGTGGGGCTGAGTTGGTTTCGAGATGCTTTACTTTTCAGCATGTCATGACAGAGCATCAGAGGCCAGCATGAATGTTGCAGTATTTATCAATCCCTATTTGTAAGTGGGACGATAGAGTGATGGATTTTGACACAGGTGTCCCAAGAAAAGTCAAGAAGCACGATACCATTTGGGTGATAGTGGATCGGCTAACGAAGACGGCCCATTTCATCCCGATTCATGAATCTCATACGGTTGATGATCTGTCCAAAATCTATATCGAGGAGCTAGTAAGGAGGCATGGTGTTACAGTTTCGATTTAATCAGATAGAGATCTGAAATTTACGTCTCGTTTCTGGAAATACTTATAGCAAGCCCTTAGGACGAAGCTAACTATGAGCACGACATATCACCCTCAGACGGATGGTCAATCCGAGAGGATGATACAAACTCTGAAGTTAAATGTAGCATGGTCAACATAACATTGTAATGGATTGCATTATGTGAATCATTCATTCAATACATAATGCGTGGAACACCTCTTGCATTTTCTGGATAAGAGTGAATTTCCATCATTGTCCTCATACCAATAGAAATAAGAAAGTGATCCATAGTAAATCATAACATCTAGAAAAACATGTTTGTCGATGAAGGAAAATATCATTATAAACTATAACATAAATGTTCTGAAGAACAATTATTTACACCTGGAAACCACGACTACATACCAGAACAAGTGTTTTCGATGCACCAGTGCAATATCTCTCATAGGTACAGACACATTCCAAATTCTCATGTCTACAATATCCCAAATAGTAAATACATAGACAAAATAGCTATGGTACTACGTTTATAACATTGTAAACCGTATACCACTATATAGATTCTATGATCATTTTTGTTATGGGGACTCAAGCGCACCTCCCCATATGCCAGATGTCATCTACTAACATCGAGGGCCTAGGATGCAATAGTTTAGAAAATATGACCTCATATCCGAGTAAGTAAAAGTACAAATAGATATGTATCATAAATAGAAGAAACAAAATGGAGTACTAAAGCTGTAAATATGATGTAATAGAACACGAAAATATAAAAAATTAAAGGATATTGAATCCTGAATAACTACACCAAAACGTCCATCAATGGTCACCAATAGGGCCGACCATATAGATATTGGGGTAAAAATTATTAAACTAAAATAAAATTACATTTCTCTACTACAAACACAAATCCATACCACATACCTAGTCTCAATACACAATCAAAATCCAGTAGCCCAATCATAAGAACCCACATGATCTTATCTTCTCGATCATGTCACACATGGCCTTAGCCCAATCCACTATAAAACTATTTTCATCCAAAATAGTAGACAAAAGATCTACATGACACTAAGGTGCTTATGTTGGGGTGAAAAATAATCTCATTAGGCCACCCCAATAATGAACCAATAAATAAGCTTCCATATGTTCCTAAAAATCAAATATGGTCACTATAGAAATGACACAACATAAAAGATACGGAAAACCAATAACATGAAAACATAGTCAATCCTCTGGTCCTTAATCTGGTTCAAATGGGAATGTGCATCCAATAATGTATATATATATATGTGTGTGTATTTGTTCTTATGCATGTATAGTCACATGCAAATAATTATAAACAAAAATATTATATGTATCTCCCATGAGTATCATTATTCGGGACGATATTAATGTATATCATTGTAGTATTCCTACAATTGGATTCTTGGAAGCACCTCTGGAAATCCCATTAATATAATAATTAAATAAACATGATCAATTTCCTAGGCATAGGCGGTACCTTTGCATACACTTGTAAAAAAAATAAATAACATCTTCTAGAAGTCGGATCCATGGAACAATGGTTGGGAATACTAAATAGAAGGAAATACACGTCAAGTTAGGATCATCAGCCAATAACATGGAAGCACCTTTTGCTAAAATCATTTCACCAACAATAAACAAGTAATAGTAAAAAATGAGTGAGGGTTACTGAATTCCTAAACCCAACAATACTAACACCAACCCATGGGATTATATGTATTACATGGGTTCTAAGGTGAAATCATATACAATGAATACCCAAACAAGACATATTATCTTAGGGAAAGTTAAACATCATGGCACCCACTTGGACCCTAAAGTCTTACACAACAGTGGAAAACTATACGGTATCCTAAGTAGAAATGAAAATGGAAAAACTCTATAAGTGATCCAAAATGTCCATGCACAAGAGAATTAATCTTACATAGGATCCTCAGTAGATGTGTAGAGTAAAACTATAAGGGATCCATTAATGGTATGAAAATAGATGCATCCTATAAAGTATATTTTGAACAGTTCATTGGAAGGGTAATTCTACAAGGGACCATCAAAGTAGTAGATAGATAAAGGGAACCTATAAGGTATTACCTAGGTCATCATCTAGTTAAATTAATCTCATAAGAGACCAATGGTATATGAATAAAATACAGTAATCCTACATAGGATCCTCTAGTTAGTAACCTATTTAGAGGAATCCTATAGGGGATCCGTAGAAATAATTGGTCTCAATGCCTCTTAGGCCTAAAAGAAAAATCTACCAAGGGAGACATCAACTAATGAAGGATACACATAATAATTCATGAGATTTATCTCATTTCTTATCTCAAATATGGTCTCACACTTTAGATATACTGATATAATTTCTGAAGAAAGAACCTCTAAATTATAAAAATTCCCAAATGCCACCTATGAGTCCTAAAACAACCTCACAGGTCAATACATCATGATCCACATGAAAGGATGCATGTAATAGACTATTCAAGGGTTCAAGTTTGGCTCATATTACATAATCTAATTAAAAACAATCAAATGGGTTGCAAGAGAGAAGTACATGGCATGTGTACCCGGGTACATGATGTGTTCCCTCGAGGCCCCATCTGGGCATGTACTCTAATCGGATGTGGCATATAAAGTCCTAGCTACAGAACATGTTGAATAGGTAAATGGTGTATGAACCACATGTGATACCTACTGGTGTACCTCATAAGGCATAACGATGTATAGAACTTGGATGTGTGGAACTACACAGTGTGCGACCCCCACAGTTTCTAACCATGTACTCCACACGGCATCTGCCCCTTACACAAGAATCCTAGTTGGGTACCGGGATACATGTATGTGTCCTTCTAGATGGAATGTATGAACCATACATGGTTTGTACTTATAAAAGGATATCTTCCCCAACAAGATGAACATAATACATTTTTTCCCTGAACCACACATCGTGAAGAATAATTTTTTGAAAGAAAAACCGCGAAAATTACAAGAAACCCACATTTTTACCTAGAAAGAAGTATATCAGACAACAATGGGTAATAAGATATAATATAATGGGATGATGACTAAAATAATCTTATTATCATCAAACCATAAAATCGACTACCTTTACTATGAATTCGCAGATGCTTTACAAGTTTCTGCGGTCAATTACTGTTGCGCAATGATCTGGAACTTCCAAAACACTAAAAGGAACCTATCTCTCTATATATATTTTTATCATTCTATATATCCCTATTCTCTCTCTTGGTATCATGAAGGTAAATACTTATGGGATTACACTAGAATCTGATGATGCAATGGATAGAAAATAAATATAATAAATGGATGAAAATAAAAGTAATTTAAAAAGGTGCCCTGGTTCCCAACTGAGTTTATGCCTCACCTTTGAAAAACACCTCATTCATGACACAATGACAGAGATATAATCTCAATCTAACAACCCATTCAAAATATATGACTGAATTCATCTACATGAATAAATTAATATATAATTTATTAAATATTAAATTTAAATTCTTACACTAAAATTTGAACGGCTCAAAATTCCACCAATATTCTACATTAAGATAAAAAAGCAATTCTAGGACCAAGATATTGTTCAAAAAAATAGCCAAGAACATATTATATTGTCATAAGATGTTTTTAACCCATGAAATTATCCCAAATAAATATTAAAATTTGTTACTAGAAAATAAATCCATAAAAACATGGGACCTTACACTACACATAAAACAATGTTTCAATATAGGGTTTAGGATTCATTGGTCTATGGGGAGTTTTTTCATTATATTCACCAGATTATGGTGTATCATGATAGGGTAATCCGTGGATTTCTTTATTGATTAAAATAGTTTTCTATTTAATGTATTTTTCCTTATATTATTTATAAAAAATCATGTAGGTAAGATGTTCCATACTCACATCCACTCCATGTATTCCTCATTATATTTAAATGGATAATAAAAAATATAATCTCTGTGGGTCTTATGTAGATTGTCCATATATGATCGAATTTTTTTCATAATTGTTTCATTAGTGTCCCTGATATTCCCTGGAATTTTTCAATAATGAGAAATTCTAGGAATTTATTGTTTGAGAATTTAATCGTTTTATTAAGGGAGACTATCCATATTATATGATTCATCATCTATTTATATGATTTCATAAAAAATTACTGATGGTGGAGACATGATAATTTATCCATCAAAAAACCATCCTTTAATAAAAATTTTACTTCAAAAATAAGTATTTATTGTATTTTTAGTGAGGATCCTCTTTCAAAATTGAACATAATGTGCATCATTTCAAAGGAATTAATCGATATTTCATTAATATAGTATATCAAATATTTATAGTAAAAATAGAATTTGATAACCAATTATTTCATCTTATAAATTTTCCCACTCCATTTGATGTTATTGATACATGGATTCCTACTTTTAATCAAATCACTGGGCCATTTTCAAGTAATTAAGGAGAATTTATTATTAGGAATATCAATTCCCAGTACATGGTAGAAAATTAAAGTAACATGTATAGATTTTACTTTCTAGTAGCTTAACTATAATTTTGATTGATTCTATATTAACCTAAATAATGTAGCCCTAAGTATTCCCCAAAAATGAGGATCTACAAAATATATGAAAGTTAGGGTTTCCACTTTATTTCCCATGCCTCATTTTAAGGATAATTACCTAGGCTAGTTGAAAATATAGTATAAAAATAATGATTATTTATTCCAAATTTTATTCTATTTGGATATTATTCTATAATGATAATGTAAAACCTTGTGTTTCTACATAATCCTTGATACTCCTAAGATAAATATTTTTATATGCTCAGTATAAAAGTAATTAGAATGAATCATCATCCCTAAACAAGATTTAACGGACTTAAAATGACCTTTTTCATACTTTTCAATAATGAATCTTATTAAATTATCAATTGGAATATTGAATATGGTGTTAGGAAAATTACACCATTTATAATTACATTAGAAGATAAAGAATAATCTTCCCTAGTTATAGTCACCAGCTCATAAATTATCACCAATTTTAGAATAACGATAAACATTTAATTGAAAAAATCACTAAAACTAAACATATGTAGAATTTAAATTATAAAGTCATAGTTGACGGTGTAAATGCCATACTAATATACATATTGAGAATAATTAATCAATTTATACTAATATCCCTCAGTATTTTTTCATATTTCGAGATAGCTAGAATGTTGTCTTGTCTTCTTCTTCTAGGAAAAAAATCCAAATTTATGTGATGATATAAATTTGTCTATCATAGTAGATTACCTATTTGGCCAGTATCTTACTTCAAATCAAAAATATATAATTTTTAAAATTAATAGGTGTAAAATATGTTATGGTGTAATTAGTTTTAGACATATGCATTATAACCAAAAATTGAGAAGTCATTCCCTTTGTTGGAATTCCATTCTCAAAGAAAATGTAAATCACATTCATTTGACCGTCCTTAATTATTTTACATATTATTTTTGAAAATGTTAGAGAATCCATACAGACCATGGGAACTCACTAGATTTAGATTAATATTTTCACCCTTGACCTCCACCACATTCAAAAACCTTCTATGTATCACAATTTTTACATGGACAACAACCCAATGAATGAATTTCATAACACCAGTAATGTTGAACAAAGAAATGTTTTTTGGGAATTCACATGATGTAACAGCTCGAACCGAGAATCCTGGAGACGATGCATTATTTTAACACATTGGAATGATTACATGGAATCAAGTCTCGATGGACTGATCTATTTAATAGTCTTAGAAAATAGATTACTTACATCAACCATTATAACATAAAACAAAACAAAAATAATCCTTTTAAAACTCTATTTTCCCCTAGATTAACCATTCATATAAATCATAATAAACTTCTTGGAATCCTAGGAAAAACAAACCATAAGAAAAAGATGATCTCAGATGCTCAGTAAGGGTAAATAATTTAGCAGAAACTATAAACAGCTAAGAAATGATGTGTAATAAAAACAAAAACCTTTTTAAACATAAGATTGAATAGAATATGGAATAAATAAATCAAACATTACAATAGAAAAAGTACCCTGATATAATACTAGTTGGAAAACAACATGTTCTAATTAATTTCATAATGAGGGAATTCATAATGCCACATATAAAAAACACATAATCGAGGGCTCGTGCCAAGACTACAAATAATGTTTATTCCAAGGCCTTGTTCAAAGACACGAATTTTTCTCATGATACCTTCTGATGAGTCAAGGGTATATATAGGGCTCCACCCATCATTTACTAAGTCCAATGAATTATTTATAGGTAAAGGGTGAAACATAACATGAGCATTTGTATTAAAACACGCATATGAAATGTCAATACACTAACCATAAAACATCAATGGTATAAAAAAGCACATCCATAGTGAATCATATCATAACTAATTAAATACAATATATATCATTGTATTATAATAAATAAACCTCAATCATGAATAATATCTATTAAATAATTTTGACATATTTCAAAACAATTAGTAAAACACTTTGAAAAAAATATACCTTTCCTTGAAATGATTTAAAAGTTGGAAATCTTATAAAGGAAGAACTAAAAAATATATTTTTAAAACAAATTTTCACATACCAATTTGAATCTTTTGAATGGAATTAATATTTTAATATATTCATTTCCATATAAATAAATCCATCAACCCATTTTGAAAACATGGACATTAGTGAGAATGATTTAGAACAAGAAATATTAAAAACATTTTAAATGATGTTTTAGTTATAGAATATCTTAAAATAATCCTTTTGGAAACTCTTTTATGAAAAATGTACATGGATAATAAATATGTCTCAATTAATAATTATGCATAAACAATCTCAGATAATAATGAGATTGAGGATTTAACCCTTACCTTGTACATTCCATTAGTCGAGGTTACGTTTAACATCTTGTATAATGACCATAGCTTGTTATTAAAATATTAAAGAACCATATTAATATTTATGATATCATATATGATTAGTTTATTACATTGTACTAGAAATTTAATAAAAATTCCCTTGATAATGTAACATTTCGGGTAATAATTGCTTCATTTATCATATGTGTTTTACATTTTTATTCTTGATCGTATCACATATATCATGAATTAAAAACGTAGAGAATATAAAAAATGATTTATATATCATATATATTCAGATTATAAATATGTATAAAAATATATATATGAAATGGAAGACACCGTTTATGGAGGTGGTATGTCGTACGCATGTAGAAACACTATTTCTGTTATCTTAATGTATTGAACAGAACTAAGTTAATGATATAAATACATACATATATATATATATATCCAGTATAATTATTATGTCATATATTAAATACTTACGAATAATATATATTTTTATAATCATCGTTGAATGGTGAATGTGGAAATGAATCTCATCACGTTGTGGAGACGGTAGGTCGTACGGACGCACAGGCGACAATATCATTCTATTCATGGTGAAATAATATGTAATTGGTTGGTATATTATATATAAATAATATTTGACATGTTAGATTAATTATTTAAATTAATTATACTCATTATTATACCCATCCAAATAATGATGCGTTGAATAACACACTACACCACGACATGGAGACGGTAAGTCGTACATACGCATGTATGTTGACTTTGGCATTCATAGGATGGGTAGAATAATGAATATGGTTGTACCATTTTTATAATAACATATCAGTGTGTATAAGGTACTAGTGTTATTATTTTGGTGTGGAAAAACCAAGAAATAGGATGTGGATGATGCAAATAATGTTGAAAGAGGTAATGAAGTAATTACCTCTTCTACGTGTTCTTCCTTTTGATATGGTTTAAAGGGCTCCATAGGTTTGATTTCTTATCAATATAATGACATTAAGATGAGTTGAGGGTAGATGGGACAATTCTTTTGTAGGTTATAGTCGAGGCAACTGGATTTGGAGGTGTGAATGTCAATGAAGGGGATGTACCCTTTTATAATTTAGGTGAGTGTCATTTTAGGAAGAGTTTGAAATATAATTTTTTTATAAAATCATATTCGGTTTCTAATGGCTCCAAATTAATTTATTTTGACTCTAAGGTGTGTATGGGTATAAATAATCTCAAACAACTGGTTTTATACAAGTTTATTTCTCCATATTAACATTATCGTAATGATTAAACAACCAGTATAATGGTTTAACTTTTACTATTTCTTCTTGTATTATTACACTATATGGTTAATAAACATACTATATACTAGAAATATAACCTAAATTGGGCCCTAAATTACTTATCTAAAATTACATATGTCCTTCTTCTGAACAGTATATTTTTTTGAATATTATATTATTTAATAAAATATTAGTTGTTTTAAAAACTCATTTTTGTCAATTTTGACACTATATAGTATTTGTTTTTTTGGAAGTCATAAAAATATAATTACTTAAAAAAATACATTGAATCATCTGTAACATATAATGTTCACGTATAAAATATTTTTATGGAATCAAAAGTCTCAATTTAAATTTATTTTAATATTTATTATATCATATATTTGATTCATTCATTATTAAGGAAAATACGGCATCATTATAGTGTCATAAATAAATTTAATTATTTACTATATATAAAATTATAAATAAAATACCATGATGTAAGAAATATTTATAGCTTATAATTAATATTTATATTTTAAGAGATCAATTATATATCCTAATATAAAAACTGGTTTACTAAATGATATATGTCTATGTAACATTTTCTTTACCATTAAATTAATTTTTATAAACTATCATTTTCACTTACATTTTTCTCCATGGGGTCCCGAAATAGTCTCAAAGATTCCCTTGGTCTGAAATTTATCACCATGTTTGGTTGGGACACATGTTAGGGTAATTTAATAACATTATAATATAATTTTTTTACCCTTATTTACTAGATTTACACATTAACCATGGTAAATAAAATATTTACCGAAGACAGTATTCATAATGTATAATAAAAACATACATATTTACACAATTCATACCACATGATTCTAAATATATAATAAATTTTTCAAAATTCAAAAAATATTATTTGAATAAAATATTTTTGAATTAACTCCTATAGTCAAAACCAAAAGGCTGGTTTTTAAGAAATAAAAACTACCAAAAGATTGAATTGTGTGTATGTCTAATTTAAAAGTGAAATTATATCTCATGAAAAATATTGTATTAAATGTTAAAAATATAATATAATTATACTTTAAAACAACTAAAATTTAAAATTCAATAGTAGAAATTATTTTGATAAAAAAAGTTGTTTTCAATTAAATGATTTTATTGATTCATAATTCATTAAAATATGAATGTTTCCAGAAAAGTAACAATAATTTATCCAAACACATTTTTTATGTCCTGATTATAAAGTGGAATTTAATTACATAAAATTTAATATAATTTTCAAATATTGTATTTAAATGGGGTTGTCGATTAAAAGATGAAAAACTTCATTTCTTGAAAAGTACATCTATAATCTGAAAAAGTTAATTTTTCTCTATAATATGTATAAGAAACACATAATATAGAAGTTAAAATTGTTTTTATCATATAAAATTTAAAATTTAGTTAATACTATTAATAACCTCTTTTGGAATAACTATTTTGGTATGTCGTGGGGTGCTCGAACTCGGTGTTGCGTGTGGCGTAAGCTGTAGAGTTATTTGAAAGAGATAACTTACTATAACATCATGTGGGGATACATTCTTTCCCCATTCATCAAATTGATTAACTAGATTTTTAAATTTTTCTTTTAAAATAAAATGTTGAAAATAGATAATACCTTTGTGGAAAAACCATATCAAGAAATAGGGTCACTAAAATTTAGTCTTAATAAGAGGGAAAGGGAAATAAAAAAGTCACCACCAAATTAGGGTTTCAAATAGGATAACATTGGAAGAAATTATTAACACATAACTGGAGGAAAAAATAAATATTTAAAGAGTGTGATTGAGTTTATAAATTACAATCATGTAAACAATAAATGTAAAATATAGGTCCTCAACACCATCAATATATGATGATTTAAAGTATTATCATTTCAAAAAAACATAATGTATTAGGACAAAAAACATTTAGAAACGCTTTATTTGAAGATGATGGATTAATTTACTACCAATATAAGAACTCTTAAAAAATACATGATTTCATTACATGTCAAAATAATAATCTCATCATTTGGTTGTGCTTTGATCTATTTTGAATTCATTCCTTACACTAGGAAATGAATGTTCAAAAAAAATTACGCAGGAAGTGCATTTGATAAATCGTATGGTCCAAAAATATTCCTATAATTCTCTAAATAATTACTGAAAACCAAAAGATTAGGTAAACGTATCCATCAAATAATACTTTATCCTCATAACAAAATATTAATTGTTCAACTTACTCAATTCCAACCGTTAGACTTATCGAAAATTCTTGTATCCAAACTCACAGTCCAAAAATTTATAATGAATGTCAACATAACATACGAAGATCAACATGTGAATATTTTCATCATGTATTTTATTAAAACATATTTACAAGCTGAATTAATATAAAAACTTATTTGAATATGTATTTAATTCATTATTTTCCTCTATAAAAACCAGAACACTGGACATACTCCTTAAATCAAAAAATGTTATAAATTAGAATAATGCTCGAATATACAAATCATTAATCAGTTTCAAGGTAGTCAACAATATCAAAGATAATTTATCCAAATCAGTATTATCTTATTCCAAAATCACTACCAATGTATCAGAGCCATATTAAGGTTTTTCTTCCCTTCAACAATGTATTTTACAAAATGTTAAACATTCTATAATCTCAAATCCTTAATGAAATAGTACTGTAGTAAAATAGTTATTTGTTTTCATAATTTATTTAACCAGTACATTTATACAACACTAAAATTACACATTTGTTTAATAACATACGAACACTAGTCATTAACCTTCATCTATGTTAGTATTGTAACATTATTATTATCCAATAGCATCATTTTTGGAACACACTGATGATTTGGAAATTGATTCACGTAGTGTCTTGACTCCTTAAAGATGAAGCATTGTACATTGGAAACATTTTTCTTACCCTTGAAATCAAGAAAGTGGGCTCCTTTTTCTCCACACTTATAACATTATTCTATTACCTTAAAGAACTTCCCAGTGTGATTATTTTCACAGTTATCAGATATGGAAAAATCATTCATTACCTTAATCCATATATCCATCTTTCTCTATGAAATCCTCTTCTTCTCTAGTTGCCCATCAAATCCATAAGACACAAGTAATTCATTAATTATATTATTAACAAATGATACTATTTCGTCATATGATTAAAATACTAGGGAGGATATTACCATTTGAAATGTATTCTTAAGATAATGAAATATATTATCCTTCTTAATTTTTGGGACATGCATATTGTTATATTTCTCATTCCTTCTAATGGGTTCTATTTTTAAATGATGACATACACTATTTTAGATTATATCATTATTTATAACCCAAAAAATTGAAAACTTCTCAACATTAATTGAATATTTTCAATCATATAGACTCACAAAATGGTGTTGGGACCATGTTGGATAGATAAGGAAGTATAAAAAGTTTGCTGTTACAGAGTATTGTCTTTTGTTTTCAAAGAAGCTAAATCAATTAACTATGTAATGGAATGGGAAAACATATGATACATTGCTGATTTTTATTTCACAAATATCATAAGTAAAGAGAACTTGTGATGCAAGACATATGAAGGAAAGGGGGAGAAATGATGATGCTAGTCATATAGAGTCTTGATTGAAAGGAATAATGCTGCTGGATGATAGGGAAGTTTCAGTACATCCCATTACAACTATGACGATTCTAAATCTGATCTGTCAAAGGATATATATCACGATAGTGGAGATCATGATGAAAGATGAATAGTGGTTATGGGAAGAAGTAAGGAGATAAATGAAAAAGGAACGGACAATCTGGAGGTGGCACAAAATCACAGTTTAAGGAGACGTCGTTTTCCAGTGTTTGAAATATTTTAGTGCCTGAAAATCGAGAGATAAATATGTGTTTTGGAAATTCATATTGCACGCAAGATTGAAGATGGTTTAGATTTTTGCGCGCAAGGCATGATTCAAGGTGATAACATCAAAAAATGACAAAGGCATGCAGTGCACGAAAAAATGGTTCGAGTTCATGAAAAAAATGAAAGCTGCATGAAATGATTGCGGGATGCGTGGAATATCACCGTAGTGCGCGAAAACTGAAGGCTGCACGAAATAGAAGAAAGAAGATTTTCGTAAAAAAGGTTTTTCATGATCAGAAGATTGAAAATTGGAAAAGGAATGAGGTGTGTGAAATATTGGATCATTGCACGAAATGTTATGTTGCGTGAAAGAGTTTTACGCTAATGAATGATTTTTTACACGCGGATTAGTGCTTTTCGCGTGGATTAGTGTTTTTTCGCACGGGGTCAAAAATGCCTATAAAAATGAGGTGAACCCCACTCATTTGTTAATTCTCGACACATAGAAGAAATCCTGAGCTCTAGTGCATGTAAAATTCTAGGCTATATAACCTGTGTGAAAAGAAACGAGTTTGTGCAAAATGAGTACAGCTATGCAAAAAGAGAAAAAGTTGTGCAAAAAAGGAAAGTTGCGCAAAAAGGTTTTCCGCACCAAAAAGAAGTTTTGATGTGCAAGACATTTTAATTTCGCGCAAGGTATCCTAAAGGCTGTGCAAAAAATTTGAGGTCTGCGCACATATTCAGTTGTGCATATGGGAGTTCTTACCAGCTTCTAGCCAGGAATGTGAAGATCTGTACTTTAGAGAATACATCTGTTCAATTGTAAAGAAGCACTAAAATACTGTAATTCCCTATTTGTGATAAATGGTTGCACATTCACTTGTGGATTGTTTTCTAAGTGGTACACGAGTGTAAGGGTATATCCTACTCGTTTTATTCCACATCAAAGGATTTTTTTCTAGTGGATTGTGTGGTACTAGATTATTTTCGAACCATACCAAGGATGTAGATACTCTTGTTGAGTAGTGATCCTTGTAAATATTGTGTTCCCGTGGTTGTGTGTGTTTAGAAGAGAAGAAAATCTTTAACAAGAGGAGAAGGTTGTTTCAATTCGAAGGAAACATAAAAAGAAAATGATATCACTGATTCACCCCCTCCCCCTCTCAGTGATAATTGGATCCTGAATGGGAACTTAAAAAGGTTTCTTTAAAAATATATTTACTCGTAAATCTGTCATAATAATTTATAAAGAATATGTGAATTATCCAAATCATATCCCCCAAGAGTGTCAAACCAGGTGCGTAGTAAGGCCTGTTGTCATTTACAAGGATATCCCAGGTCAATCCTGAAACTCCTTTTCAGATATTCCACTCCTAGGTACATCTATTCTAGAACAATGTCAACTTTTAATATCCGGATATGGATGTATTGTATGGAAAAACTATATAATGTCTACATTACAATTTTTTTGGATGTTCCTCAATACTAATCATCCAATTCTATCCTAAGGCAATGTTTCATAATCAGATTTTATCTAAATCTAGTTTCCAATGTTATTTCGAAACATCCTACGAATCCAATTGTAATGCCCCAACCCCTAAAACCCAGAGCTAGTGAATTTTTTTAATACATTTCAATGATTACAAGAAATCTAGTCCCAAAAGACCAATCAGTTTAGTTGTCTTAGAAAATAGATTAAATACATAACTTCTACATTACTCATTAAAAAATAAAACCCAACATAAATAATCCTTTGAGAATGCTAGTATTACCTTATCTTAACCCTGAAGATCAATCAAAATACAATCCTTGGAATCTTGGTAAAACAAAACATAAGAAATAGGGTGAGCTCAAGTGCAGAGTAAGGGTAAATAATACAGAAGATCTATAAACATTTATGGAAAGATGTGTAATAAACACAATAATTTTTTAAACAAAAACATGAACATGAAATGGAAAAAATATATCCAACATTACCATATAAACATGAAAATGGATATTTTACTAGTTGAATAATCACATGTAATAACCAATTTCAGAATGAGGTAATGCATAATGTCAAACATCATAACCACATAGTCAAGGCCACATGCCAAGAATATAAATAAATATTTTTTCAAAGCCTTTTTCCAAGACACTATGTTGTCTCATGGGACCTACCGATGCATCGAGCAGCTATAGTAGGCCCCACCCATCACTTAATATGTCAAATGAATTCCCCATATGAAAAGGGTGAAACATAAAATAAACATTCGTACTAAAACAAGTGTACAAAATGTCAATCAATTAACTGTAAACATAAATGGTAAAAAACATCACATCCATATTCAAACATTTCCTATATAATTCAATACAATATTGAAAATTGTATTATAATAAATAAATCTCAATCATGAATAATATCCAGCAAAGGATGTTGAAATTGTTGAAAATGAACAGTAAAACTCAGGGAGAAAAATAACCCTTTTTCATGATATCATTTAAAATTTACACAATTTATAAAGGAAGAAATTTAAATTTCCATTTCAAACCAAAGTGTCAAAAACCTCTTTAGGACTTTTAAATGCAATTATCATTTTAAAACATTCATGTCCATATAAATAGATCTTTAAAAACATTTTCAAAACAAGGACAATAATGAGAATGATTTTGAAGAATAAATATTAAAAAAAATTTAAATAATGTTTTAGATAATTATTCCCTTAAAAGAATTATTTTGAAAACTCTTTGGTGAAACGTGGACATAGATAGTAAATATTCCGCAGTAAATAATTACACATAAACAATCTCAAATAATAATGAGATTGAGGAATTAACCATTACCATGTACATTCCTTTAGTCAAGGGTATGTATAACCTCCTATATAATGACCATAGTATGTTATTAAAACATACCGAAACCAAATTAATATTTATGATATAATATATGATTAATTAATAACATTATACTACCCATTTTATAATAATTTCCATGTTAATGTAACATTTCAACTAATAATCTTTTTCTTTATCGTACTAGTTTAACATGTTATTCTTGATCGTATCACGTAGATCAGGATTTACACACTTCCATAATATAAAACAATATATATATAATATATATTCAGAATATAAATATGTATAAAATATAGATATAAGATATGGGAAGACACCGTTTATAGAAGCAGTAGGCTGTACGTACACAAAAATGATGTTTCCGTTTTCATATCGTATTGAACGGAAGTAAGTGAATGAAATAAATACACACACACACAAATATATATATATATAGTAGAATAATTATGTCATGTATTACATACTTTTTAATTATATAAATTTTTATAATCATTGTTGAATGGTGAATGAGGAAATTAATCTCACCGCATCGTCGAGATAGTAAGCCGTACGTTCGTACATATGGAGACATTATCATTCATAAGATTGACAGAATAATGAATCTTGTTGTAACATATTTATAATAACATATCTATATGTTTAATGTACATGAGTTATTATTTAGGTATGGAAACAACCAAGAAAGAGGAAGTTGAAGAAGAAAATAACTTTATAAGAGGTGATGAAGTAATTACCTCTTCTTCATGTTCAACCATTTGATTTGATCAATGTATGGAATCTGGGTTTAAGTGATGTTAGTTGGGAGGATATTTGATCAGGGGTTGTCTGAGCCTAATAACTTGGTGGTGTGAATTTCAGAGAAGGGGGCGTACCTTATTATATGATAGGTGAGGGGAATTTTAGGAAGATCTTGAAATATTATTTTACTATAAAATCATTTTCGGTTTATAATGGATCCAAATGGATTTATTTCAAGGCTATGGTGAAGATGGTTCTAAATCCTCTAAAAAACATTTTTTAGAAAAGTTTAGTTCACCATATAAACCTTATCAGTTAGATTTAACTCATAGTTAAATAGTATAACGTTTACCATGTTTTCTTGTATCCTAACACTGTTTAGTTAATAAACATACTATAAACTTATAAGAGAACCTCAATTGCTTCATTAATGATAGAAAGAACATTATTTAAGTCCATTTTCCTAACCATAGATTTTTAATAATATTATATCGTTTAATAAAATGGTATTTGTTTTAAAAACTTGTTTTTTCAATTTTGACACAATTTAGTATTTAGCATTTTTGAAAGTCATAAAAACTTTATTTCTAAGAAAATAATACATTGAATCATCCCTTACATGTCAAATACACCTAAAAAAATTTGTGGATGGGATAAAAAGTTTCAATTTTAATTTATTGTAATATTTATAATTTCATTTATAAGATTATTTCTTTAATAAGGAAAAAATTGCATCATTATTGTGTCACAAATAAATCTAATTATTTAATGAATAAAAATTATAAATAAAATGACATAATGTAGGAAATATTTTTATATTAATAATTAATATTTATATTCTTAGAGATCAATTATATTACTCTCATATAATAATTTATTTACTAAAATATATATGTTTATGTTACATTTTCCTTATCTTTAAATTAATTTTACTAGTGTCATTATCACATACAAGGGGCCCCATGGGGTACCAAAATCATCCCAAGGATGCCCATGGTAAAACATGTATCTACCAATAGGGTTAGAAAAAGTTTTAAGGTAATTAAATAGTATTATAGTATTATTTGTTAACTATTATTTACAAGATTTACCCTTTAACCATGGTAAATAAACTATTTAATTAAGTTACTATTCATTATGTCGAAAATAAAAGTTAACTATTTACAAAATTTAGAACCCCGAATTACATATATGGAACCAATTTTTAAAAATTCAAAATACAAAAATTTCTGAAATTTAATTAAAATTCACTCCTGTTATCAAAACCAAAGGGTGGGTTTCTATGAAATAAAAAAAACGAAAAGATTGACATGTGATTATGTCTAATTAAAAAGTGAAATTACTTACCTTGACCAACATTGGATTCAATATTAAAAATATAATATAATTATTTCTTTAATCCACTCATATTTATATATTAAAAATTAAAATTATCTTGTTTATGAAGGTTTTTTTCAATTGAAATTTAGCATTTTTTCTCTAGTTATCAAAATATAAAAATTACCAGAAAAGTTCCAAATATTTATCCAAACTGAATTTTTATGTAATGATTATAAAGAGGAATTTAATTTCATCGAATTGAATAAATCAAAGTTTCAAAAAAATTATTTAAATGGGTTATCCCTTAATTGAAGAAAATTATATTTTTTGAAAAATAATTCTTTTATATGAAAAATTGAATATATCTCTATAATATGTATAATAAACACATAATATTGATGTTAAATATATATGCAGTATATAATATTTTAAATAATGTTAATACTATTCATAACAAAATTTGTAACAGTTATTTTAGTACATCAGGGTGTGCTCAAACTCGGTGTTGCGTGTGGCACAAGATATTGAATTTCATTAAAGAGATAACACACTATGAGATCCTAGGGTGTTACTATACAAATATTGAACCATATGGTCCCTAATTTCATTATCCCCACAAAGCATTTCACTTAAATTCTTAAAACAAATTATGGGTTTTGTGGATTTTCAAACCTTCTAAACTTTGTTAAAAAATAGTGTTTCCTTTAACTTTATTTAACCATTTGGTCCCAATGTTTCCGTTTAAAATTTCCTATATCAAATTGATTACGTTAATTATCTTTGAAGCCATTTCAACCTCCCTATTGAGATCATATTTATCAAAAACCTCAACATGCTATTTTTGGAGGACCTCTAGATCCTCCTATAAGGTCTCAATGTCACCATATAATTGGCCAACTTTGGTCCACCATACTAGTCTATCATGTCAGACCATTATTGGGTGAGGTAAAACAAATATAAAAAGACTAGTCTCATATATAGGGAAAATATGACATACAACATGAGTAAAAATTATAATTAAGAGATATACAGTTAACCCAAAGAAGATAAATCAGAAGGTATAACACGTATTGACAAACTATTCTCCACGTGGCCAATTGTCTCCTCCAAACCATCCCCAAATAGAAACAGGAATGTAATGAGATGCCAACATGTTAAATAATTCCATTCTCATTACATGATTTTTTTTTTCAAAACAGGTTCTATAATTTCCAAAAGTGTAGATGTTGGTTGTGATTAATATACCCTTATAAGATACCACCAAGAAATCTATACAAGTTTTAATAACGATAATTCACATGCTCAAGCTGAAAAATATAATTTCAAAATAATTTTTATAAATAAAATCAATTCCAATTTTTTTTTTCAAATTATCCTTGAGTTTTTAGAATTTTCCTTTCTTATTTTCCAATGATTAAAATAAATCATGTAAGGGTACTGATTATGAATTTACTTGTGAGGAAATATCTATGTTATAATCTATCATGAAATAGATAACCATAAGATAATGTACCTACTAGATGATCTCTTGCATATTGAACGATATATTCTAGACACTCTCGAGCCAAAAAAAGGTACAAAGACTGATCCAAAAAATATCATGTCTTTTCAATATTCCATCGATGATCAATAGGTTACCTCATATTGGTGTCACATACACTATGACAACCTATTTATATGTCTTGGTAAACCCAAGGTTATAGCTTTGAAATATTTTCCAATTTTCATTTTGAAAGCAATGATAAATTTTCATTAAAATCATTTAAAATCTATGAAAATATTCTTAAAGGTATAAAAATCCAGTTTCCATTAAAAATAAAGGTCATTCTATTTTAAATAAAAATACGCATTTTCAATTGCAAACTAATGCCCTTTTCAATTTTATCAGATGAAAATCCATTTGAAATATAAAATAATAAGAAAGAACTAAACTCAAATTTTGAAATTGGAAGACATGAAAAAATACAACTACAACAAGGACATTGAAAAATAAACCTCCATAGATAATTTGGATTAGAAATCAAAATTTTAGACTTCGGTAGATAATGAATGAAAAACATAATAAAAGGAAATCTAGGAAAAACAATCTGATTAAAAATCCCAAAAGAAAATGATGCCTTAATGAAATAGGTGAGATAAAGTGAGAGGGAATACTTACCTATTGAGATTAATGTTTATTCCTACTAATAAATCAATGAATGGAGTGATCCATAGGTAAGGGCCCAGAAGAGAAGGTTTCAAAAGATAACGAATTATAAAATAGAGAAATGAAACCCTAAATGATGTAATTATTGTTATTTCATGGTTTGTATTATTTTAGACATCATGAAATCCATTATATTTAAATAATGGATAAAAACACATCACCTATTTAATTAAAATACAACGTGTAAATTTTTACATTTTATATTCAACACATGTCATATGTCTGGTAGGCATTACACATCATGTAAATGCCCAAAAAAGAGAAGAATCATTAGGATTATGCAGAAAATTACAGCAACACTTTGAACTCACAATTATAGGTATCCTTCCAAGTCAAGGTTGGAAATACATTGTTGTGGAGAAAGAAAACCAAAAGTTAATATTTGAAAAAACCCAACTGAAAGTAACAAGGAATTGCAATCTCCCTATCATAAAATCTTTATATCACCATAAAGTGATTAATATCATTGATCTATGAAAACATAATGTCACTAGTAGCTCATGAATGACTAAAAATCCCAGATCTAAAAAAGATCTGATCTGTACTTCCATTTTACCAAGATTAGGGGGATAATTTTATAGTGTAGTACCTTATGGAGGAAATCCGTAATTTGAATCGGCACATTAACCAATGTGCCATTGGGAAAAAGATTAACATCCAACCATCTAATCACATGGGAAAGATATTGTATATACCTTATCAATTGAGAAAAATTAAACATAATGTTTGTATAATTCAATCTATATGGTAAAATAATTCAATATACCATACTCCCCATTCACTAAATGATATCCATGTGCCCTACAAGCCATGGTGTCAACATACCCTACATACCCCACACACGATGTCCCAAGAGAGGTGAAACTATGAGATCACCTTGAGAGGGTATGGGTGAATCTGGGTGTCAATAAATTCTATTAAAATAATGAATCCAACTCCTTTATTTGTAAGAACCTGTAAAACATATCTGATGGAAATGTGCAGTTATTAAACAATCATATACAAAGAGAAAACACAACACTTTTACTTAGTTCACCACTAATATGTTATCTGAGGTGCACACTCTAATAGTTTATTGGTCATACTAAATCCAATAAGATCTATTAATTATTTTGTAATACAGATTATTAGACATAATCACTCTATGGAAAGAACAAAAACTTTACTATAATTTTAGGGATAGTACCCCTCCTCCATTAGTAACACTTTCGTCATCTCCGTCAGTGTCATTTACTCTATTGATGTCTTACTCAATTTATCAGAATTAATGTCATTTTAGTAGATTTAAATTTATGCCTTTTCCTATAATAGAATTAGACTCTACATACACCATATTTGTATGTTTATGGACATGAATTCCCTATTCCTGATGCTCATTAGCTTCATTAAATCCCATTTCTATTTGAAGGAAATTTAAGTGATTGTGGACCAACATAATTTTTTATGTCCAATCCTACAAAACTCTCATAGCCTTGTCATATCACACTACCACCATGAAGATAACAACCATCATAGAACATGCAACCTTAACTAAGATAACTACCTTTATAGAACACTATGTCTTCACGGAACTCCCAATATTCGTGAAACTCATCTAACTCAAAATCATTTGAACCGATTAAGATTTAAAAATTATTTTTTCCATGATAAATCTATAATAAAATTCTAGATTCTTGAATATCATATCCTAAATGAAATATGAGTGATCCATCCATTTATCCAATTATCATTGTGTGAAGTGATGTTTGTGAGACCACTGATTTATAGGCTAATCCCTTTGTGTGGATCCCAGACTCCTAGTTTAATTTTCAAGAACCTCTATAAGTTTTCTTTAGAAGATCCTTAATTTTCAATGAACTTGTGAATTTTAACACATTCTTGATTCCTCTCATAGTTTCCATGATTCACAATATTTCCATCGCATGTTTGTGATGTTCATTCTCATAGAACCACATATTCGTGAAACACAATCTTTATGAAATGTTGTATTCATTAAATCCATGACATTATAATATTTCTAATGATCCAATCATGTAAATCAACCATTCTTGAAGAATACAACATTATCCTAATATTGCGCCCAAAAAATAAGTCAAAACTTATGGATTTATAACAATCAATAAATAAAATCCAATTCTAGATTATAAAAATCCCCAGATAAAAAATCCCCCCTTTGGGGTTTTTTATTAATCTATTGATAAATTTAAAAAACAATATCCTCAAACAAGAACAAAACATGAATTATATAACTCATCAATTACTATTTGTCTACCAAAGAAATGATTTTTGTAGAAAATAAGAGTGTTAAAAAGAGAATTTCATGCCACCAAATACCATCAACCAATCTAGTATGCCAAAACAGTCATTGAATTTCAATTATCCCCCATTGGAAATAATAGCAAGGAAATTGTATTTGTATTATTTTAACTAATAACCCAAGAATATTGTATCTCATTCATAAACATTAATCACTTACACAAAAAGATTAAAATAGTTCAAAAAATGGGTTGAGGGGACTATATGTAACCTCTTTATGCCCAGGGAGGTGGCTAGACACTAAGGTTAGAAAAATGTTTATTGGAAACATGTGCTTCCAATAGATTAGTTATAATTTCATGCACATTCACATCAGTTCCAAAATTCTCAATTTTAATCACACAATGTTTAACTATTTATTTTACAAAGTTTTATATAATCTCGATATGTTTGGTATGAGAGCGCAGAATTGGATTATTCATATGATGGATCATGCTATTTTTTAACAAATTCATCACCATTTGTTGTTTCACCATATCATCAATATTAGTCAGTTGTTTCTTCAACCCTAATAGTTGAGTAAAATCCATTCTATCCAGAGGACTCTACTTCTTCCATAAAATGAGACGTGATTTCCCATTTCATTATAAAATAGAAATGACATTTGTTTCCCGATGAAGAATTCTCTACCACATGAGGATTTTATATCAACGTCATCTTCAACATAGTCATCATCATAAAATTTTCATAACCCATTATCTTTTCCTTTTAAAAACTATAATCCAAAATTGTGTGTACCCTGAATATATCTCATGATTTATTTAACATATTATAAATGCTCCTACTTAAGATTAATTTGAATGTGGGCCACTAAAAATGTTTAATAGACAATATTCAGACATGTTATTTTCAAGTATAATAATCTTCCAATGAATGTTCTATATAGGGTGGGATCTAAATATCTCACATCCTTATACATTCCATGGGTTTTTCACAACCACAATATGATACAACATTAGTTTAGAATCATGGATATTTAATTTTTTCCGAATAAATCTTGAATATTTTCCATGAGAACTAAATGACTAATACTTATTTTCAAGAACATATATCCCTAATAATAATGTGATGTCACCAATCATAGATATTTAAAAATCTAATTTACTATTATTATAAAATTATTCAAAAAATCCCATCTTTCATATCCTAAAAATAATTACACACACATAAAAAAATAACTATACATTTATATGTATGAAAATTATTCATGTAGATATTATGATCAAGACAACCCCATTAAATTCAATATTTTTATATAAGCATCATTTTGAGAATACCAAACATGAGGTTCTAAAATTAGCCCATAGAGATCCCACTTTATTCTATAAACCTTCATCGAATAATTTCCAACAAGAAATATCACTAGTATTTGATAATTGGGTTCTTTAATAAGAAAACCATTTAATAATGTCTTTTTATATCCATATGATAAACTTCAGACAATCTTTTAAATTTATGGCAAAAATAGTCTTTTTGTCTCTAGTATAGAAACATTATATATTTTTTCCCCAAAATCAATTCCTTAAATTTCATGATAGACATTACAAAAAACAAATTCCTTAGTTATCACCACATATCCATTCTCATTGATTTTTTTTAATGATACACTTTGTTCTAATAAATTTGTGATTTTCAGTTCTATTAACAAGATCCCACATTTTATTATGGTCAATCAGACATAGTTCTTCATTAATTTTATTAACCAATGATTCAAACTTCACTACATCTTCAAATGAGGTGGGTTAAAAAATTTATTTGATGGAATAATGTGATTCATTCATTATTAATATTTTCAATATATGTGAGGTCTAATCCCCATTTTTTTGGATTGATTAATTTATTCTCTTCTATTTCTCTTGTGATGTTCTCACGATGTTTTTTCCTCTTCATCTTCCTTTTCTTAATCAACATAATTTTTTAATCATGAATTATAATACCCATACCCCAGAATCTAAGAGACTGGTTTTAAAACCATTTCATTTTCATGATTACAGGGAATCAAGTCCCAAAGGACTGAAGATTTTTGTAGTCTTGGTAAACCAGAAACATAAATGAGTCTTGTATTATAAATTAATACACTAATAACAACATATGTTTTTTCATTTAATGATAATAAATTTATTCCATCTATGATATCCTTGAATATATTTAATAGAATTATTCTTGGATTCATGGCGATAGTAAAACAAGATATGTTTTACTAGAAATTCTTAGTAATGGTAAACTACAATAGAAGTAATAATGAATCAAAGAAAATAATCAGTATGGAAAATAAAAATAATAATAACACATTCCATGTAATCATTAAACATAAATGGTAGATCATAAACAATATAGAAATGTAACAAATTGAAACACATGCTATTATATTAACTGGACAAGGAAAATTTAATATTTAAAGATAAGAAATTAATAACACATTTAATAAAATGAATGAAGTGATAATGAAATTCATCCATAGATATGTCAATGTAAAATATCATGGTCAATAAATACTAAATAAAAAAAAATGTAATGATTAATTATTTTACATCAGTTCTGAAACCCATGAAAACCAATCCCGTCATGATAATTCAAAAGGCAGTTTAAAAGTAGAGGTAGAAACCAATTGAATTTTTGTAATTAATTTTCCTCTTGAGAACATATCAAGGCATCTATGGGATTATTATAATCTAAAACCCACCCATCACTACATATCAAAATGATTCCACTTATTGAATAATAAATTTAATTAATAAAAAAATTCCTTTTCAAATATAAGTATGGAAGAAATAATATGAAATAATCAATATTTCCTTAGTGGAGGATAAATATCAACAAGGGTAGTTAAAATTGATGAATGGAGATACCATTGAATGATCATTAAAAATTCATGAGGAAATTTATTTTAAACATTCCAAATTGTCACAAACAACGTTAAATCATTTTAATCATAATTACCCATGAATTCAATGATAAGTAGAATATAATAAGAATAATGAGATTCATGATATAACATTCCCATGTAAACATCATATTCAAAAATGATAAATAGTTTTGAAAATAAACATATCTATAATAAATTATATCGTTAATTAGGGGGTTATTTAATGTTAAATGATCATGATAAATTTAATATACATATGGGACTAGATAATTAATCAAGTAAGGGAATGTTAATATGATACATGTCCGAATATATCATAAACCATTCATAGGAATAATAATAATGGAATCAATAAAACATATCCCATGTGGAGTAAAATTATGTGTTGTTGTTGATGATGATATAAAATAATATTATTAAAAACACTCTTTAGGAAAATATACTTTTTCAAATACCTTCTTAAAAAACATTTAATTTTCAAAATAAATGTTAAAAACCTTTTGTTTTAAAATTAATATTTTAAATTTACAGAGGATGCATTTAATAAATCATGGTGGGTAAATCCATACATGTTGTACAACATAAAAAACATTAATTTTTTATGGTAAAATGTTAGAAAAATAAAATTTTCAAAAATATAATGGAAGAATAAATTTGAAAATTGTGTAAAATACAAAATCGGTAAAAATGTATTTAATAATTCTACCTGGAAATGGAATAAACTATTTTTGATAAATTTTTAAGAAAATATGTTTTTGAGAAGAAAAAAATTTCTCTGACTAATGAGAGAAATAAAGTTAGGTTTTCTTGAAAATATTTTCTGAAACACTTTATGCACCAGATATTATTCCAATGGAACTATTATAATATAGGGGCCCCTGAGGAAACGAAAATGAAAGCATTAAATGAAAATGATCAACCAATTTAGACTGATGTATATTTATGAATAAACAATTAAAAACAAAATGTTATTATGAATTAAACCCCTAAAAGACTCTAATTTGTATGTGATAATCAATCGATAAATAGATTATGGGTCTCTAATGTCAATTCACATAAAATATGTGGAAATAAAAAAGTAGATATTAAAATTCTAATACACATGTAATAATTTAATATTTATAAAAATTAAGATGTAATATAATCCAATGAACGATATTGATGTATGAAAATCTTTTCCCCGTGTTAACACATAATTCAAATCGATTTAGATGAAATAATTCAAATTTAAACTCATAATATCAATGATGAGGAATAAATCATGATATTATATGTAAATGTTGTTGTATGTACACCATATGTTTGAATCTAGGTTCACAACAAATAATATGTCACAAAAATTAAAATACCAATAAATGTTCAATAAAAATACTATTGAGGAAAATAATCATTAACCACAACCTTAAAACATTTGAATCATAAGGATCCTTAAGGAATGAAATTAAATAAATGTGTTATATACAATTAAATTAATTGAAAGTTACATATTCAATGAAAATAATATAATTCATGATTTAAAATCTAAATAGGGGAAATATATACCATATACAATGACGTAAATTGTGAAAATTACATTTATCTCATAGATGTAAAAAGTGAGATCAAAATATTTTACGATGTGTTTATTTTTTGGGAGAACATCCTATAATATCCTGTATAATAGTTTCAAACGTTATAAAAACTTGTTCTAAAACCATATTAATAATTATAAATTCATATATTATCTTCATATAATTTCTTACCACCCTTTTTCTAGTTCACTTTAATTATTTTCAGAATTTCTGGTGTTAAATTCTTTGTTATTCATGTCTATTTTGAGTTGTTACTTGTGGTTAATTTTTCTTATATAATGATTTAAAAATATCAATTCTATAATTAAGTAATTAATTATCATATTTTTTAGTATATATATATATTTAGAATAATTCATAATATCTTGGGATAAATAATGAAATTCATGGTTCATAGAGGCAATAGGTCGTACGTACGCATGAAGGATACATTCATTTCAGTATCATATTAAAAGTGAAAAGTAACTGATAAAAAATGTACATTATAATTAAATTATTATATTTATTTCATTTTTGTTTCATATATTTTATAAAACTATCCTTTATACATTCTACATATACTATGAGCGATTCACATCGCATTGAGGAGGTGGTAGTCCATATATCCAAATATGATGTTATCATATTAAAAAAATGAAAATCATAAAAATATTTGTTAAATAAAAATAAAAAAATAATTATTAAATTATAAATATCATATATATCTTATTTAAAATGTGTTTTCATCATAATTCCCAACCATGATAGGTGGTAAGGGAAAAAATGAACGACATCATTCCGTGAGGCGGTATTTCGTTGTGCACATAAACAGTTGGTTCGTCTCCCATTAGATGGAAGTGTGTGTATATGAATGTCGAAAACTTATAATAAAAACCTATAATATATTTAAGTTATTGATTTATTATATAAAAATTTAATAAAAATATTTGAGGGGGTGGATAATGAGAACAAAATAAAAGAGCTTAAGGAAGGATGTTGCCTCTTCTTTGGGGTAACTCCTTTTGGATTTCACAAAAGAGATTCATTGGATAGATTTATACCTATGTTATGGATTTAAGGAAGAGGATAGGTATGTTTGGGATCTATTTGGGTAGATCATGGTCTATCTGTAGTGGATTGATAGGTTTGAGGAAGTGAGAGGTTTACCTGCCTTTTTATATAGCAGGAGGTGTGACAGTCTTATAAATAATTGGAATGGGAATTGCAGCCTCATCCCCCATATAAAATGTTTCTAAAATAATGGAAAAATTCGAGAAATGGGAATATATTCTCAATTTATGGCCATAAACTGGTTTTTTTGGATGAGTTTATAGGTTATTTGTTCCCTTGCCGTTATGTTTTAGTCAGTTATGAAGCTACATTTTCCCTTAATAGTGGTAATTAATTCAAATTACAATCACTAGTTATTTTTCCCCAAAAAATTTGTACATATTATAAATTATAAATTATGATGATTCCAAATATTTAATCCAATTTTTTAAAATTATTATCAAATAACTATCTAATATAAATTTAAATTTAACCCTGCAAGATGTGACGACAATTTGAGGTTTTTATGTAAACTGTTGAGAGGTTTTCTAATTTTTTATAATCAATTTCAGTGTAAAATGGAGTAAAATTAACTAAATTATAGTAGTTATTTTATATTTTCTCTAAAATATATTTAAATAAATTATTAATTTATTTTATCCTTATAAATAAAATTGATGAAAAAGTAGGTTTGAATTAAAAATCAGTATTTTTCACTATTTATCAAAAAATAAAACTACACATGATAATTTCCAAAAAATAACCCTAATACAATTTTTACGTTGTTATTTAAATATGTGGTTTTTTGAGATATAAAATCAAAAAAAATGATCCAAAATGAATTTAAAATATGTTATCCATTAAGATTAGGTAAAACAATCTTTATAAAAATAAGTGTTTTTATACATAAAATTAATTTTATTATTTTTTTTGTTATAAAATATAATAGATGAATATAAAATTTTTGAATGGATATACTATATATAATTTTTATTAATTTCATTATCCAATATTAATTAACTAAATTTATTATGACAAAACACATTTGTGAGGATACAAAAATTTTCTTAAAATTCAATTTGTTTTTATATTCACTTCTAATTAATTGGTATCGAAGGAATTATTTTTTAATTTTTATGAATCCTATATTTTTATATGTTGATTAATATTATAGATAAATAATAATTTAATTTGTGTTTTGTAACTTGTTATATTAATGAATAATAATTTATTAATAAATTATTGTTCATTAAAACATGGTCTTGCATTTAAATCAATTCATTAATGAAATGTAGTGTTTTGTGTGACACATGATAACATGGTATTTCACGCATTGAATGAAATATTCTATAATTAATGTATCTAAAATAGTAATAATACTAAAAATCCTCAGGATATTATATTACCTTACATGGTTGTTGTTTTGGGACATATATAGTATGGAATAAAATGCTCTTAAATTTGAATTTTGGAGGGTAACATGTATGTTTTGGAACCATTTCACTATTTATACATTTGAATCTATCCTTCACAAGATCCACAGCCTAGTTGGCGAGGACTCGGCAACTCCATCCAAGAGACCTGAGTTCACAACAAGGCGGAGACATAATTTCATGCATACTACAGTAGGAACTATAGTCGTACTATATCCAGTATGGTAGCAAGAACTATTCAGTACTATAGCCACATGCACTATTCATACCTTTAGGATTTCGGGCCACTGGTTTGGGCCTCAGGTACATTATGGACTTCAGGGCCACCCTAGTCCTTCCGGATAGTAAGGATATCTGGCCACCTTAAGGCCTTCTAGCCACCTCAGGCCACCTCAAGGCCTTCGGGCCATCCGAAATTGTGCTTAAAAGAATAGAAAAACACTATATGGATTAGACTCCAAATGGGGATTCAGAGCTGGTGCATTCACTAGAGAATTTTTAGATTGAGAGGGTATTGTATTGCCATCAGGACAACCTTGTGCATGATGGGAAAGACTGTCTAAACTATCCATGCGAAGGTGGAGTGCTAATATCATGATGAAGAAGCTGGGGAGGAGAAGTTCCAAGTATTGCCTGTATATTTACTATGTCTTATGAGTCACGTAAACTCTAAGACTGTGGGCCATGTATGAGTTCCCCCTCATCCTTTTAAACGAAGATTATCAAAATATTAGTAAAAATAAAGGCCTTCGGCCCATTCGAGTAAATTTGAATCTATCCCTTGTCCACATTATTCTTCATTATCAATCATATCAACATAATAAGAAAAAATATTATAGAGGGATTCATACCATACCATATCAAAAATTATGGCTGGGTTTCTCTCATAAAAATCCATGTATGATTTTGAGTGTACACCACTACTTGAACATCCAATTTCCAATAATCATTACAAACTAGACTCTCAATCAACGTAGTCTTATCCATATTGTTCGATTATAATTTTCTATCTTCATTATCATGATTTTTTATAGGGGTTTTCACTTTAGAAACCTCTTTCTTTATCCCAATTTTTTTTGGTAATTTTAAAATTCAATGGATTTGTACTCTCCTCCATTGTGTAATAGTAAAATCTTGATTGTACAACCAATTTCATTCGTAGGTCTTCAATGATAGATGTTTATACAATATTTCATATTCAATTTACTATACATATACATTACCTAATAAACTCATCCAAAATCATCAATAAAAATTAATGAATTACGTCTTTATATTTGGGACAACCAAATTAATAGAACCACATACATACTGGTTGACTTGATCAAAGAGATCCAATGCCTTTTTTATTAGTCTTTATGAACTAATGGGAATATTACCTTACATATAGGTATCAATTTTATTTTATTGATCTTGATTAGAATTGGTTTGTTTGAGAACTATAGTAATCTTATATATTTGTTCCATTCTCTATTGATTAATGTGGCCCCACCTCTAGTTCCACATGTTGATTTATTGTCCAACTCTTAAGTAACAAGTGTTCTCTTTACTATCACCCTACAATTAATTTCCATCTATTTTTAATAAATTTTTAGATAATATATGTCTCTAATATAATTTTGTACCCCATATGATTAAAGGTACCTATCAGTACTAGGTCATGGATATAACTTACACTTAGGATATTGTGATTCAAACTGTCTATGCCAAGAACTCTAGTTTTCATTACCAAATTATTTTCTAGTTCTATATTTAAACTACCATATATCATTATTGTACTGTAATTTATAAATATAACTCTTCCATAAATCATTTAATTAACATTGTTTAATAAATATGCATATCCTGTCACGTTGGATGATCATCCATAATCAAGATTCTAGGTTCTAATGTTCTTTTTTTATTTTGAACCAATTTTATCATGGTTGGATTCCTTGTTGTTCTTATTTTCCTACCATTAGATACATGATAGGGTGGAAGACAATGATGTATTTTCCAATCTCCTTTCAATTTGAATGGTTTCATCATACTCATATCTTCATCCAATGGAAAATACCTATTTTTAAGAGTAACTCTTCTTGGATAGAGGTTATTGAATTTTCAATGAGTTATGTTGGTATTCTTGTTGCCTATCCTCTAATTACATCAAATAGATTTATGGAAATTGTGATAACAATAAAAATAATATCCATAGAAAACTTTTAATCTATATGATTAAGGATATGGTCTCATTCTTCTTTGTTGACTTCTAGGAAGTATCCCATTTTTTATCTCTTTTCCACTTTATATTAAGTCATGGCATAGCCCTGAAATCCACAAAATTTAAATATCATAATAGTACATGTATTTTGATATCTATTAATCCTCATGTACACGTCATTTGAATCTGTGTTTTACTAGAAATCCTATTTAGATAAATGATGACAACTTCCAAAATTCATTTCCGTTAAATATGAATCATTATTTGTTAGTTAATCAGGTTCCATTGTGATGTGACCATATTTTTTTCTTCCCTTTATTTTGGATCAACATGTTTCTAATTATTTATATTTATTCACCACACCCTATTCTAATTTTCCCCATAACATGGGATCTCTAATTATTCGAGGCCTTACCAACTCTTTCAGAACCACAGTTATCTCATTCTAGAAGCTATAAATCTGGTAATCTTCTAAACAATAATTTATTCATTATGTACCTTGATATTAATTTTGTTTCCAATTTACTCCACATATTAACAACTTCATCTTCATGTCTCTTAACTATTATAACCTCTTTATACAGTCTTGATGTAAGGAAATTTATGAATTTATCCTTCTCTTCAATCATGATTATAAATTCCACGACATCTTTTGTGCTTCCAAGAGTTGTTACATATCATTATGCCTCTCATTATAGTATTCCATGTAATTCTTCAAGATTATCAACATAATACAATGAATATTTTTTAAACCATCTCTCCTTTTCTCGCTTTCTTTTAATGTGAATTTCATCAAGATCACCATAAAATTACACATTCGTATCAAAAAATCCATGTAACTATGTATTTTATTTTTTGTATAACATACCATTTCAACTATAGAAATCATGGATGCATGAGGTTTAGATTTAGGCTCAGGTTGTACATTCAAAAAAAGTCATTATCATCATGTTATTATTCAATGATGATTCTATTTCATAAAAAAATCATTCTCAATTTGATTTCACATTTATTTTAGATCTTATTATTAGGAATATTCATTAATTAAAATTAATGTTCCACATCATCAAATTTATTTGGTTATCAGGAGGTAATTTTCCATACATAACCATGTGGAAAAAAATATAATAGAATCTTTCATTAAAATCATCATTTCTAAATTCTTATAAAAAATAGATATGTGTTATTATTAATCATAAGAATCAGTTCTCATTTTCTATAATATTATGAAGTTGGAATCACTAATCAAAAAATTATTTTTCCTTTATCAAATCCTAGAAAATCATTCCACTAACCTCTTTAACACCCAACATAAACATGGAAAAAAACTCACCATAGACTACCTCTCAACAGATTCCTTCATAGATTATGTCAGAAAGTTTCTTCTAAAAACAATAACTACCATATTTTTTTCTTGGGTGTATACACAATATCGAAATAAATGGTTTGAAGATAATCAACCCAAATTCTATATCAAAATATCATGTCTCTGAGTAAAAATATACATCTAAATTTTCGAAACATTATATACAATGAAATTTTCTCCAAATATATAGTGACATGATTTTTTGAGTGCATGAATAATAGTATCCAATTCATGGTCAATGTCTGGTTAGTTCTTCTCATTATGTAATAAATGGAGAGAGCCATATTCCATGAATTGTTTCCCCCACATCATGAAAAACCCCAAAACTGTACGAGATCCATCGTAGAAATCATCATAACCCAACATTGCTTTTAGGAGAATAAAAATTTGTTCTAAAGTGAAAAACAATATTTTCTTTTTAAATTTTCATTTAGACTTATTGTTCTACTCAAACATAAATTCCTTATAGGATAATTATGTCATTGAATATTTGATCAAGGAGAGATCCAGAACCAATCGTCTATAATAACCTACCAATCCCAAAAATCTTTGGAAATCAAACTTTTTATGAATTATCACTAGAAATAAATACATTATCATCTTCAAGATCCACTAATATTCCCCTCTCAGATATCACAAACTGAGGAAAATTTACTTACCAGATCAAAAACTCATGCTAGGAAAAGTTACCTTGTAGAATATGATCCCTCTAGGTTCAAATAATAAATTCCAAATGGTAATTTTTCGCCTACACTATCTTGGAGTGTACCTATATATCTTATTTGACTTGAACAAAAACTGATTCCAATAACAGATGAAAGATTCAGTTAAATAAAACAGAAATTATTGTAGTAATGTTAGTGAGGCATAGTTGCAAAACCAAAATCTCAGCATTTCAATACCAGCTACAAAACATTGACATGGGTATATCCTCTTCTCGTACTCTCAAATGGTTGTTCCCTAACTGTAGGTTAATCTTAGAAAACCAATGAGGCCTTCTCAGGTGACCGAAGAGATCATCAATTCTAGGAAAGGATAATTATTCTTAGCAATCACCCATTTCACCTTTTGATATTAAATATAGATTCTAAAGATATCATTATCCTTATTAGAAAAGAGTAGATGTGATGCCCATATTGACACACTATTATGAATAAATCCTTTAACCTCTATGTCCTCAAGATGGGCATTCAATTCCACTAACTCAGAAGGTTTCATTTGATAGAAAGAAATAGAAATGGGAATCATTACAGGTAGTTGGTCAATAGTAAAAATTACCTATCTCTCTTATGGAAATCCATAAATTTAATCCATAAATACCTTAGGGTACACACACACAATAGTAGGTAGCTAACCACCATTATAATGGTCAATTGTATCATGAACCATTTCAGACAACAATCCTGAGATTATACCTACTTAAGTTACAAAAAAGTGCTTCATGTCCTGGTCTTGAGTACATATCATTTTGGAAAACCTGAATGAACTCATAGCAATATTAAGAACTAAACCTGATGGTGATAATAGTCTTTCTAGGCCTTTATTATGATCATCCAATACATACCAATAATCTTGTAAAATATTTTATGACCAATAACAATGAAATTCTAAATCACCTCTATGTCACCTACTAGAAACCTACATGTGGGACACTTAACAAATTTTTTTGAAATCTTTCTTAAATGTATGGAAAGATGAAAAATAAAATATATAAACTCTAAATTGAAACCCTACATGTGAACAAATATTGATGATATAAAATTATGAGTACCATCGATATAAAAAAATTATATAACCATTGAATAATAAATAAAAATCGTACTTCTAATAGCAGTTAAACCTTCTTTAGATTCATCTAGAGAACACTCTACGCAAAATATATCCAAACATAGCAACTTGAATACCCCTTTGGACTGATATTGTTCCCCATCACCATTGAAACCATCAACCTGAACCTAAAATCCCTTGGTTTAAGTGGATCCTGCTTTACTCCCACGAGATATCTTATCACACCAATATTTTAGATTGACAGATCACCCAAAAAATGACAAGTCCTTGGATACTCCATTCACTGAGGCTTGGTATGACCATTACTCCCATATTGGAAGAAAATAACTTAGTTTACCCTTATATAATCTCATGAAATTAGTCCTATAGAAAACCGACCACTCTTATGTATCCATTTCTGACCAGAAGAAGCACCATGGCTAACCACAATATCAACTCAATCTCAACCCACACCTATGATTCAATACATATATTCTTCAGAAAAAACATATTCATCACCTACCTTCCCAAATCTTGAAAGCCTCTAATGAACAATAATTGATAGAAGATCAACTATCATCAACATATAGAACCTCTAATCTTTTAGGTAATCATTAGAGACATGATATAATACTAGATGTACCAACCTAGAAAAATGGGTGGAGTATGATAGGATGGTATGCTCCCTATGCTCCATAACCAAAAACACATTGGTATTTTCGGCACATATTGTATTGGGATAAAACTAATGATTAGTGGTATTCATGAAATAAACCCAGGTACTACCTTTCTGCAACATAGCCTTTGTTATTGCTTCCTACCATCTTATTCCTCATCCCAATATAATATACATGAAAAAACACAACTAAAAATATTCCAGACTCTTCAATATGTTGATGATCATCTAAATTCATTAAGCCCGTTCCTCTAAATCTTGTGGCCAATTTTATCCATGAATGTTTTGCAAATGATTCTTGGTATATTATGATCCATGATTCACTACACGTATTGTGTTCGTTTATCCTACTGACCCTCGAGTCTAAATGGTACGCATCATTAGATCAACCTAATAAGGGTCTTCTGGATGATATTTCTATTGAACCTTCACCATAACTTCCCATCATGTAATTTTAAGAGATCGTCTAGGAGACACTCTCTGTTAAACACAATAATATAACCAATCAGTCATGAGAAAATCTAAAAACATTGAAAAAAAATTAGAATAAAACATAATAAATTATAAAATAAGAATTTAAATATGTTAATGAATGATACCAAAAAATGGAAATAGCTTTAGAACGGAATTAGAGAACGGAAATAAAATCCTTGCTTACTTTATTCAAAATACATTACATATTCCAAGTCAGCAAACCTATTAGATAGGTTAATTTAAACAAATTTGACATAAAATTTATTCAAATGAAGCTAAATACTAGGTCTTGAAAATTGTGAAGATATTTTGACAACCCAGGGAAGCTTGGATTCAATCATAGGTGTGAATAGGCTATGACCCTTTCCCCTCCTAACATAAGAATTCTAATGATCCTAATATTGAATACTTAAGACCAAGAACAAACTAAATTAGTGCTGACATACTCTAAATTGAGTAACCCATGTGATTCAAAATTATAAACGTCCAACCAGGTTCAACCAGACTAGTCACCCATCTCAACCCATTCCATGGTGAGAAAAAACAATGATAACCAAACAAGTATCATATTTTTGGAAAACAAGACATTAAGATATTGTACATGGATGGAAAAAATAGGGATATATACAACAGATCCAAACAGTCTAAATGAGAAATTATGACAATAATATAATAAATTGTATCCACATGACAAAGAGTCACATCCAAACAATCCCCAAACCAATACAAGAATATAAAGGGATTCCAAAATGTGATAGAATTAACTTACCATAACCTATATCCTACAAATTGAGTTTTATACCAATATAATGGGTGGAATTAGGGTGTGAGAAATAGATCCTAGTAGGAAACAATGAAGAAATAAATACAGGTGAAAATATCAAATAATCATATATTCATCATTTAAATAAAAATTATTTTACAAAAAATTTAAAAAATAAAAAACAATTCAAAATAATTTCTATAATAATCATCGTGTTTTCACAAATTTCATGTCAAATATTCCTAATCCAAAAAAAAATAAGGGAAGGAAACAAAATATAAATATAAATTTGATCCAATATACATTATAAAATTTATCATCCAATAATAAACTAGAAAAAAATTCACCGACCAGCCAAGCTATTGATTATGGGAAAATATGTACTAAACACTAACAAGCCAAATAATGAATAAGGTTGTATCCAACTAATATCAAGGCCTTCTATTGTCCATCAACATAAAAACTATTACCTCTTATTGGTGGAACACAAACAAAGGCCATCTTTCTCTCATTTTCAACACACCCAAGGTTCCCACTATAAAATGTATGTCAATTCCAATTTCAAAAAACATGCCCATGATTTTTTATAAAACTATTTCAAATCCTTCTCAATTAGCCTCAGAGTATTAAAATCTAATTTCCATATCAAATATATAAAATTATATTTTAAAATATAAATCCAATTTTAAAATGTGATCCCATTCCATTTTTAGTTTAGATATATGAAAAAAAAATACATCTCAAGGAAAAAATAACAACTACATGAAATTCAAGAAACTAGAATACATGAACAGAACCACCTACCTCAAGGGAATAGAATACTGATGCCATTGAGACAATAGGGATTAGAAACCAATATATTTTCCTTAAAAATATATGGCTAAAAAGTCTTGACAGAAAATGGAATTTTATTTTAAATCCCTTCCCCAAATGGTGCTACAATAACAAAAGAAAGAGAAGCTGAGAGGAAAGTCCTACTCAAAGAGATGAAGAACATATCACTAGTGATCGATCAACTAATGAAGTGATCTAGTGGGAAGAGAGTCACAAAATATTCCTAGGGTAATATCTCTATATGAGAGGAGAAGGATGCCAAAGATAATGAAGTCTCAAACAACCTTATAGCACACTAAAAGCTACAACTCTGGGTAGTACAAGAAGTGTAATAGTTAACTAACTGTGAAATAATTTTATATTATGTTACACTAAATTAAACTACTTTTTTAATAAAAAAATTTCACATTGAAAAGTGTGTACATTATCATGTTTCATATTCAACACATGGGATCTGTCCGTCAGGCATTACAAGTTGTGTAATCTTATTACTCATTGTGTAACTGCTAAGAGAATTGAAGAATGTAATGACCGATAATTATATTAGTTAAATTTACCTTTTAATAATTATTTTATATATTATAAATCACATTTAATCACATATATAAAACAATACAAACATTATAAATGAATAATGAATGATATAGAAAGTATTCATTCAAATTGAAGAATAAAAAAATGGAATAATAACATGGTCTTGGAATAGTAATGGGACTATTAAGTACACTAACCCATCCAAAAGAATAGTATCTTCAGCAATGAAAGTATAAAAAAATTATGAATATTACAAATGTTAATATGATATATTTATATCATTAAATAGGTAAAAAAATGTTTTAAATTTTTTAAACTAAGTATTGATATTTTATGATATTTAATTAATTATTTAGAAATTTATAATTATTATAATTATTTTCTGGAAAATATATTTCGATGAAAAAATATTCATAAATTAATATTTTTTATTATTAGATGACAATTTTATGAGAACATAATTACTTTTTCATATTGTTATTAAATGATTTATCATTCTAAAATTGATATTTTTCTAACAAATGATAATTTTAATTAGAAATTAAATTTCACATATTTATAATTTTATTTTTATGAAATGGAGACCATTTTTTAAATTTTATAAATCTAACATTAGTCATAGTGAATTTTTGGTATTATATTAAAATAGTTGATTTTTTGGTGAATAGTGGAATGCAATAATTTATTATATAAGGTAAATACATTAATTATTGAGTCATATAAGATATATGGATTTTGTGAGCCCAAATAGTTCAAAATATCATGAACTATTTAAGATATTTACTCACAATTATCCATAGTATTGATAGTCTTCGTCCAAATTAATAATCAAATAAATAAAATTATAAAACTCCCCTCTCCTAGAATATAAATACAACCACTCACCTACTATTATCCTCATATCTAAAAACCTAGAAACTTTTCCAAATTATTCCAAATCATCATTACAATTCATTACAATACATCCATGTTTATTTTTTTATTAATAAATTAATAATTAATTTTCATCACGTTAGTTCTTGAGGAGATGGAATTCATGAAGTAAAATCCCCATTCATTTTAATTTATTCTCTTGTATTTTGTTTTCCACTCTAATAATCGCCTTATAAAAATGAAATTATGACTATATTTTCATTTATATACTATAATTTAATTCTTTATTTGAAAACAAAATCTTCAATTATCATCCGATCTAGAATTTTTCTAAAATTGAAAACATCATCTCTGATGTGTAGATTTATATCTTTTAAGATGCTAAGTTTTAAATTTACATTACAATTTTCTAGGATGGTCCAAAAAAGTATCATGGTTGAAAAAGATTTTAGAATTTATAATATAACCTATTTTATGTTATATAAATAAAATATGAACATAATATTAAATAATAGAAAAAAACTGTTTCGTGATGTTTGAGAAACTGCCAAAATAATCCAAATAATTATCCTTAACATTTTATCTAATGAATCATACTCATAATAAAGAAATAATAATATATAATAACATTTCATAATATAGGAGTTCATTAATAACATGTATTTTATATTTTAGAAAACTATTCTAGTTTTACATTATTTTTCATACATGTATATAGATGACCAGATCATATAAACCATTGAAATGAACACTCCCAATCAATGAATTTGTATGTTAGAAGTCATAAAAAACGCCATAAATGGAATTAATAAAATAATAATAAATATTATAGACATATTTAATGTCATAAATTAATGAATTAACTTATATAAGTTGATTATATATTTCTGTAATTACAAGTTCCGAAGAATTTTGGAAATAAGGTAAAATATTCACTCTGAACATTCATTTTTCCTTCATGATACACTTTCTCTCTATTTACCACAATTTAATAACTAATTAATCTAATTATATGATCTTAAAATATGATTTTATGTTGCATATATAATTAACTATCTCAATTATTATTACTTTGATTGGGAAATGCATGTTTTAAAAGGTTCACTAATCATTTCATCTCGATAAACATGCTCGATTGAAGAGAACATCCCAATATCAAAAACAAATTCATGAACAATCAATAATTTGTTAAAAGACAAAATTATTCTTATAAAATAACTAATATTTTTATGAAGGACTATATTTTTTCATTTCTGGATTTATACAAACAATTAAACCCTATTCCACTTTAAAACTCATTAATATTTGCCCTTCAATTACAGATTAATGGGTAATTTATAATGTTTCATAAACACCATTTTAACATGTTTTCACATCAACAAAATTTCACTTATCATGATATATGTATATTTTACAATATTAATAACCATGTATATTTTAAATCCATTACTTCATGGATACAATTATGATATGATGATTTGAATTGATTGTCAAACTCATTTCATTCCATGAGTAACCCATAATGTAATTCCTTTTATTTGATTCCTCACGTGGACCAAATATGTATGAATATATTATGATAGGTGTTCTTAGATAGTAATAAAATGAATTGGTAATGTTTATTCTCCTGAGAAATATTTTTGGGATAGGTAGTGAACATAACTTATCTACATGACTTTGTCTACCATGTGTAATGTCCTTCGATGTTATCCTTGAATCATGCTCCTCCATCAGAAATGGTCTTTGTGGTTAGCCTTAACACAAGATTATTTCATGTATAATGTTGTTAATACATTCCTATAATTCCATTATTAAATGATACTATGTTTATCATGTTACTCTTCCCTATATCTATTCATGTTCCATTCCTTTTTATACGAGCATGGTATGCCTTCCAACCCATATTCTAAGCATTATTCTAATGTTTACTTATTTACATAGTCTTTGTAACACTCATGATTTTTATGAGAAATATTTTGTTTTTATAATCAAAGGAATCTTTCACTACACACAAAACTATCTTGTATTTCTTTACACGCAGTCGCGACCTTCCTCGATAGCTTGCGTTGTACGCAATACCGAGTTTCACTAAACAACGATATGCTATTAAAATATTATTAAAACTAGCCATTATGAAAAGTAATACCCAATTTTTGAAATTTTATTTTTCAAAATGGACTTCATTTTTGGATTTGGAATATCGAAATTAGCCTAGGGTGAAATTTTGGTATTTTTCTGAAAACATTCAATTATTTATGAATAGTGAAAACACTGGGTGACTATTTAAAAACCGACTTTTTATTAAAATAATTATTTATTTTATTTATAATTATTTTAGGTCAAAATTGATTCATAATACCTATATAAATTTAAAGTAATTCATTGGAGGCAATTTATAATAATTTTAGATATATAAAAAATTTGATGAATTTTTCACCGTCTTTTACCCACCTCTTAAGAGAATTTGAAAATTCAAATAAAACATAATTTTACCGCTTCTGTGAGTGGAATTTTGAAAATCCGAGAGACACAGTTAAAATCAAGGACTAATATGTGGTTCAATGAGATGAAAATAATTTTTGGTGAATAGTAACTTTTTACTTTTTTACCACAGTTAAAATTAAATAAGGTAATTAAGGGTAAAAATGATATTATTATTACCCTAAAACATGTACTAATTCTATTGGATAAGTGTAATTCTACCGAAAACAACATTAATAATAAAATAAGACCATTTAGGCCCACTTGGGTAAGATTAGGACATTTAATAATATTATATTTAATGAATAGTTAAAATAGTTAAAATCAATGTTTAATAACTAAAACATTTTTAATATAGGGTTATACATAAGCTATATTCGACTAAAAATATTCATTAGAAAGATAATAATATTTCCTACATAATGGTATTTTATTTATAATTTTTATACATTAGATAATGTAATTTATTTATGACACAATGATGATAGAGTAATTATCTTACTAATGATATATTAACATAATTGATGTTATAAATACTCAAATAAATGTAATTTGAGACTTTTTATGATTTAAACTAATTTTATAGGATAATATGACATGTTATTATTGATTTAATTAATTTTTATCTAACTAATCATTCTGTTATGTTTTTCACAAAAAGGAATCACCAAATAGTGTCAAAATTGACATAAAATAGTATTTAAAACAAATATTATAATATTAATTGTTATTATATTCCTAAAAATCTATGTTTCAGCCACGATAATTATATCATTATAGGTGTATCATTAATGGACCACTTTGGGGGTCTCTTGGATGTATATGGTACGTTTATTAATTATATAATATTAAAATACAATGTGATATGGTAAATGTCAATCTAATTAACTAAGAGTCAAAACTAAACGATAAGGTTAATATAATGACCTAAACTTGTCTAAAACCCATTGGTTGATAGATTTCGACCCATAACCACCTTATCTTTTATATAAATCAATTTGGAGCTATTAATAACCAAATATGACTTTATAATAAAATAATTTTTTTAGTTTTTCCAATGGTGTCCCTCTCCTCCCTTATAAAAGGGAACTTCCTCCCTCTCTTCCACGCTCCACATTGAGCCTTCAATATTGGCCAACCCAACCAATTTCTCTTATACACTTCCCTAGAAACATCCTAGAGGTCCTGGTCTTCTTAAAAGAACATCTTTAGTGCCCAAAGAGGATGTTAAGAAGAGGCACTTCAACGAAGAGGTAATGTTTGTTACCACCGATTCTTTCAAATTTATTTCTTCTTCTACTTATAAATATTTAGTTATTTCATTATGAAGTAAGAAAATAAGTATCACTCCTATACTGATATTTTATTATATTTATGAAACAGCCCTATTTCACCATCTATCCATCCTACGAAAAATGAAATCATCGTGCGTGCGTACATATGGAATACCGTCTCCACGTCGTGGTGTAATCTATTTTCCACCACCACCTTACTTGGATGGGTATAATAGTGTAAATAATAACTATATATGATTATTTTAAATTGATATTGATTATTAAATAGTATACATACACTTAAATACAATTCCACGATCATGGGAATGATATCATCGCTTGTGTGTACATATGACCTACCGTCTCCACGATGTGATGTGACTCATTCTACATGATATTCATTGAATAAAGAATATATAAATGAATTTAATGAATAAATATGATATATATTACACTAATAACATTATGTAAATGAGGTATATATAACCTAAAAATAAGAATAAGAATTTATTCGACAGAACATGCATAAGAACAAAAAGAAATAAACACCCGAATAACAAGTAACAATGAAATATTATTAATATAAAGCTAAGAATATGACCATATATGATATCATAACAATAAGTATGATTCTGGAATAAGTCAATGACATTATTTAAATCATTATACAGGAGTTTCGGACACTTACGAAGCAAATCAGACCTAAGGTAAGGGAAAATCTCGCAATCTCATTTTTATCTGAGATTGTTTATACTTCAGAATTTACTGGGGAATATTTATCATCCACATCCATGTTTCCTCAATATGTAATATTATTCATATCCTCCTACCCTTTTTAAAATCCAATTTTACCCTTCAGTGAGTTTTTAGTAATAAATATGAAAGGAATCTTTTCTCATTTTTCGTACGAGGTACTTTTTGACATTTCCGGCCAATGTATGAGAAGAATGTTTTTTTAACTTATAATTCATGAATGGATGTTTAAAAAATTTCCATGAAGCATATTTTACATGTTTTAAAGAATATTTTTAATCAACTTCATATAGTTTAAAATTATATGACATGTTAAGAAAGGAAAATGTTTTTGAAGTAGAAATGATATTTTCCTCAAGAATGGATTTCAAGTGTTTTATCAAAATTATTTTCCATCTACGATAATATAGGGTTTTGTTTCTATACCTATTTTTACATTTATTTGATTTTGTTATTATGTAATATATTTTTATGATGTCCTTTTTTCTTATGTGGATTATGTTATAATGTCACGATGTTTATGAATCCCATTTTTATTACATGGGTTATGCTATGATGTATGATTTATGATTTTGTGGCACACATAAGAATGGTTTCATTATGAGATGGGTGGGACCTATATATGTTACAATCGGGTCCCGATGACAGCACAATCACCCTTCCTTAACATGGCTGTTAGGTCCCGTCCCACTAGGTACCACCAGTTTCCGCGCAGACACGTGGTGCCCACTCAATGGTCCTCCCAAAAGACTGAATGGGTCATCAGACTAATGATAGTCCCCACAGGCCAACACATGTCCTTTTTAGTGTGCTTTTCCCTCACTCAAACACACACTGGGAAACATCTCAGAAGGTCACCCATCCTCAGGGCCCATGCCGTGACTACCCCAAGCCCACCTTCCATAGGCCAGGGGCTGGTAACTAGCACCCAAGGAGAAAATCCTGATATCTGTGAAGGCATAGCCTTTATAAAAAGTAAAAAAAACACCACAGAGTACAACTGTAAGTAATAAACTATGTACAAAAGAATGTCCTAAAAAGAAAAAGGGCCAGAATACAAACCCAACTGAAAAGTACAGCTACAACTTAAAGGAAGTACAACAGAAAAGACAAACAGCTTGAAGAAAAATAGTAGTAACTCCTGGGTCATCCACCTCAGATCCTACCTGAAGTGTAGGTACTGATAGCGTAGCTCCTGAATCATCTGCCACAGATCCTACCAAAAGGGTGTATACAGATAGCCTCCTCAATGCTCTCGCCCGTCAACCTCCTCTGAGTACCGTCTCATCGTGAAGTCCACCACCGGGTACCATCCAGTCCTCGAACACTCGGTCTCTGACAGCACTGTCTGTCATCTACAACCAACACAATGAGGTGCGGGCATAGCCCATGCAGGGGTGAGTATACGATACTCATTAGGGACCCCGAGACCCTCAAGGTCTAATTAAATCCAACAAGGATAACCACAAAGAAGTATTTTGATGGATAACCCTTACTCAGGAATAATCCCATACTTATACCTATGTTATCAAGTAACCCATCTCAATCATGAGGAAATACAAAGGTTATGAAATAAATGGATAACCACTACAAAGTTATATGACCATACATACACCTAAGTTATCAAGTGACCCATCTTATTCATGAGGTAAACACAAAGGTTATGCAATCAAAGGATAACCACTACCCAGGTATATGCCCATACATACACCTAAGTTATCTAGTGACCCATCTCAATTATGAGGCAAATACAAAGGTCGTAGAATCAGCTTAAACTATGATTTTCATTATCGAATCTGTAACTGCTGAAGAGCGCTGTCTCTGGAGAGTACAATGATCTTGTCATGACTCTGAGGCACTGCTCACTTACCTAAGACTGCTGAGGTACTCCTCCTGTCAAGTACCGTGGGTCTTCCACCTCACACAGCAGTGCTCCTCCTCCATGGGTCTGCCACCTAACACAATAGTGCTCCCCATCATAGCCTACAGAGGTAATCCTCCTTTAGAGTACCACGGTTCAGCCACCTCACAATGTAGTGCTCCTCCGCAATGGGTCTACCACCTCACAAAGTAGTGCTCCCCACTGGGCTATGCTAGTCACTCTGAATCGTATCGAATAAGCAGACATCATGTCTCAGCCAGCTACACGGTCTTCGTACTCCGTACACTCGTCTATGGGAGGGTCCAATGCATGAGATTCAGGTCATTACTCCATGTATCACAAAGTCCCAAGAAGAAGAATCTCAAAGGACCACCTCGTCATAGTGGTCTCAACGCAATAGACGGTGCGTCAATCGGACGCCCGGTCTGTGAGTTGTTAGCTTTTTCATCCTAGGTGCCTGGTTGGTTTCGTATGTGAACCAACCAGGCTGTATCTCAATTGAACCCTGAACTCTCATAGGGTATATTCATAGAGACCGTTTCTAAATGTGATCACCAATTCCGCGGACGGTTCCTCAAATATACATCCGGTTTGAATGTTATCAGCTTTTCTATTTTAGGGGCCCATGTGGATTTTGGGTAAAATCCAACTTGGACAATATCCAACTAGATCCAAATCTCAGGTGAAGTATGCCAAAAGTTCCGTCTCAACAAGAGGAATCCAACAAAGTTGAAGTCATGTCAATCAGACGTCCAGATCTCATGTTATAAGTGTTTCTGCTCTGATGACCCGGTTTGTTTCGGGTTCGAACCAACCCGGCCGCACCAAAAGTTCTCCAAAACATTTAGTGTAATATACCAAAATGACCGTCTCGATCCAAGGATCGCATATCAGTGTACGGTGCGTCGATCGGAGGTTTGTAGCCCTTATTGTGGGAAAAAGACCGAATGCGATCTGAAAATTGGGGGTCTGGCCTCGGTCCGACCCGGCCCAACCCCCCTGGGTCAGCCCGAACCAGGACGACCCGACCCGGGTACAGGTCCCACCCTGCTGGGTGGCCCATCCTGGTGCGGCCTGTCCGGCCCGGGCCGGCACTGCCCCATTGATTGGAGTCACGACCCCCACGTGGGGGCCACTCCTTGCTAGCAGACGTGCCCCGATGTCATGTTGCCCTTGGTCCCGCGCGGCCACGGGACCAGCAGAATACCGCCATGGCTTCAGCCGCGGCGGTCCTTCCAGGCGGCGCGCCGGTGGGGTCTTCCACGGACCACCGGACACACTCTGGTGCTCCGTTTTTCCTGCCATCTTCGCAAGTGGTCCTCCCGGGACCGGATCTTCACTGAGAAGTCCTCATAATTCCTTTAAGGCCCTGTTTGTCATTTCCTGTCAATCCGTGCACAAAAATCAACCAGCAGAGTCTTCGAATTGCCTCCACGGCCCAGACTCCAGCCGCGGTTTCATTCGGCCTCAACGGCGCGGCGTGACGGCACCACGCTTCTTCTTCGCATTCTTTCTTGTTTCTGCGTGGTGTTGTTGCACCACGCCACCGTTATTCGAGCTGCAACGAACAAAACATCAACAGGGGGAGGATGGTTAGTCGTGTTTGTGCGGTCTGACCTCCTCCCCTTATAATGATAGCATGCGGCCAACAATTATCAACGAGGTTCGTTAAATAAAACAAGAATGAAGATTAAACCCCTACATTTGATTCATCATGGTGCGTGTTCGTCGCGGGGTAAGATGATGATGTCGTTCACCGCATGCTTCCACTTCCGAGTTCGTGCGTCGGTGGATTGATGACAAGGAGGGAGGGAGGAGGGTTGTCGGAGAAGCACCACGTCATAAAGGGGGGCTCCGAGGAAGAAGGCCAAAGAGGGTCGGGGAAGAAGCGTCGATGGCATTTTTCGCATTCTTCTCTGGAGAAAGAAGTTCTCTCAAGGTCTCCACCAAAACACACAAGAACGTGCCAAAATAATAGAATATAATCCATTATTCTTGGTGGCGGAAATTAATTAAGTGGGCCCCACTTAATTATGTTCACGATAGTTGGCACAATACAAAATTCAAATAGTGGAGAGGCTCCACCAAATTAATTTCCTAAGTATATGACATAATTAATTTGGGGAGTTTCGAGGGGGTTTAGGTGCCCGTGTGTTCCCCACCTAATTAACAAGGAGAGGGTCAAGGAGTTTCCTCCCATTAAATGGCGGGTTTTGAGGAGGTTTTATTCTCCTCCATTAAGAGGGGAGTTAGAGTCCAAGAGGCTCTACTTCATTAATGGGGGAGTGTTGAGAGATTTCCTCCCATTCCTTTAAATGGGGGGTTAAGCCCCGTGTGGACCCCATGTCATAACCTCTCATGGGGGGTTATACTGCTCAAGTGGTCCCCACCCTAATAATCCTCCGATGGGAGGTTAGGGTGTGGCAGTCCCGCCACCAACTCCTATGTGGTGCTTTTAACCAACACTATCCACATGGCATGGGTTCAACAAAGATAGAATACGTTGTCACATATTTTATTTTGTTAATCCACATGAAACCCAAAAACCTACCCTCAAACCCGATCATCTGTTGTCGATGTGAAAGACCTCTTAAGCGAAAACTGGCACTACGAGTTTATCGGTGCCCTCAGATTTCGATTCCGAGCACTGGTTCAAAAGTTAGAAAAACCCGCTCGTTCGTTCGCTGAACGTACCCGAGGTAAACTTCAGAAAAAGATTCCGGGCACACCGAGCCTCGGAATCAGGCTCCTTTAGAAACTATTCACTAGTAAAATCCCAAAGGAAAAAAAAATTCCATGAAATTTCCAAGTCTTTACATTATTCCCACCTCAGGGATTTAAATCCCCGTAAAGCATTAACACAAACTAGGGATACAAAATTGGTACAGAGCATGCATTTGAGCCTTCCACTCTCATGTGCTATCCTGGTGGTTCCCGTGCTGCCAACGAAAGCGCACAAGAGGAATCGACCGTCCTCATAGGATCTGCTCCTTTCGATCCTCAACCTCTACTGGAACGGTGCAGAAGTCACCCCATCTACAAAGTCCAGCTTCCCATGGTCGATGATATGTGTCGGGTAAAGCACGTATCTCCACAGCTGAAATACGTGGAAGTCGTCATGCACCTAGTGCAACTGAGGTGGATGGGTCAAGCGGTAAACCACCCCGCCTACCTTATTGAGGACCTAGAATGGTCTGATGAAGCGAGGAGATAACTTGACGCCTCAGTACCTACCTGAAGGGTAGGTACTGATAGCGCAGCTCTTGGATCATCCATCATGGATCCTACCTAAAGGGTAGGTACATATAGCCTCCTCAACGGTCATTATTGTCAACCTCCTCTGAGTACTGTCTCGTCGTGATGTCCACTACCGGGTACCATCCAGTCCTCGAACACTCGGCCTCCGTCACCACTGCCCGTCTTCTGCAACCTACACAACGAGGTGAGGGTATAGCCCATGTAGGGTTGAGTATACGATACTCAGTAGGGACCCCGAGACCCTCAAGGTCTCACTAAATCTAACAAGGATAAACACAAAGAAGGATCTCGACGGATAACCCTTACTCAGGTATAAGCCCATATATAAACCTAAGTTATCAAGTAACCGATCTTAATCATGAGAAAACACAAAGGTTATGAAATCAACAGATAACCACTTCCTAGGTATATTCCCTTACATACACCTAAGTTATCAAGTGACCCATATCAATCATGAGGTAAACACAAAGGTTATGAAATCAACAGATAACCACTACCAAGGTATATACCCATACATACACAAAGGTTATCAGGTGACCCATCTCAATCATGTGGTAAACACAATGGTTGTAGACTCAGCTCAAACCAGGATTTTCATTATCAAAACTGTAACTGCTGAAGAGATCTGTTTCTGTAGAGTACAGTGATCATGTCACGACTCCGAGGTATTGCTCACTTACCTAAGACTGCTGAGGTACTCTTCGTGTCGAGTACCACAGGTCTGCCACCTCACATAGTAGTGGTCCTCCACCATGGGTCTGCCACCTCACACAGTTGTGATCCCAGCTTGTACCTAAGTAAAAGGGACAGAATACAAACCCAAATGAAAAGTACAGATACAACTGAAAGGAAGTACAACAGAAAAAACAAATAGCTAGAAGAAAAATTGTGGCAACTCTTGGGTCGTCCACCTCAGATCCTACCTGAAGGGTAGGTACAGATAGCGCAACTCCTGGATCATCTGCCACTGATCCTACCTAAAGTGTAGGTACAAATAGCCTCCTCAATGCTCTTACCCGTCAACCTCCCCTAAGTACGGTCTCGTCGTGATTTCCACCACCGGGTACCATCCAATCATCGAACACTCAGCCTCCGTCAGCACTGCCTGTCGTCTGCAACCAACACAACGTGGTGCGGGATATCCCTTCTAGGGGTGAGTATATGATACTCAGTAGGGACCCCAAGAACCTCAAGGTCTCACAAAATCCAACAAGGATAACCACAAAGAAGGATATCGATGGATAACCCTTACTCAGGTATAATATCATGCTTAAACCAAAGTTATCAAGTAACTGATCTCAATCATGAGAAAACACAAAGTTTATGAAATCAACGGATAACCACTTCCTAGGTATATGCCCATACATACACCTAAGTTATCAAGTGACCCATCTCAATCATGAGGTATACACAAAGGTTATGAAATGAACGGATAACCACTACCTAGGTATATGCCCATACATACACCTAAGTTATCAAGTGACCCATCTCAATCATGTGGTGAACACAAAGGTCATAGAATCAGCTCAAACCAGGATTTTCATTATCGAAACTGTAACTGCTGAAGAGCTCCGTCTATGGAGAGTACAGTGATCCTGTCACGACTTTGAGGTACTGCTCACTTACCTAAGACTGCTGAGGTACTCCTCCAATCGAGTACCGCTGGTCTTCCACCTCACACAGTAGTGCTCCTCCGCCATGGGTCTGCACGTCACACAGTTGTGCTCCCCCTCATAGCCTACATAGGTACTCCTCCTGTCGAGTACCACAGGTCTTCCACCTCACAATTTAGTTCTCCTGCGCCATGGGTCTGCCACCTCACAGTGTAGTGCTGCCCACTGTGCAATGCAAGTCACTTCGAATCGAATCAGACAAGCAGTAATCAGGTCTCAGCCAGCTACATGGTCTCCGTACTCCGTACACTAATCTCCGAGAGGGTCTTCTCCACGAGCTACAGGTTGATACTCCAAGTATCACAATGTCCCATGAAGAAGTATCTCAAAGGACCGCCTCATCATGGGGGTCTCAACGCAACAGACGGTGCGTCAATCGGACGCCCGGTCTGTGAGTTATTAGCCTTTTCGTCCCAGGGGCCCGGTTGGTTCCATGTGTGAACCAACCCGACCATATCTCAATTGTACCCCGAAATCTCATAGGGTATACTCATAGGGATTGTTTCTCAACGGGATCACCAACACCACTGAAGGTTCATCAAATGTACGTCTTGTCTGAAAGCTATCAGCTTTTCCGTTCCAGGGGCCCGGTTTGATTTTGGTTACAATCCAACCCGGCCACTATCCAACTGCTTTCAAATATCAGGAGAAGAATCCCAAAAGTTCTATCTCAACAAAATGAATCCAAAAAAGTCAACATCACGTCAATCAGACGTCCAGAGCTCATGTTATAAGTGTTTCCACTCCGAGGGCCCGGTTGGTTTCGGGTTCGAACGAACACGGTTGCACCCAAAGTTCTCTGAAACCTTGTGTGTAATATACCGAAACGACCATCTCGATCCGAGGATCTTATCGCAACTGATGGTGCGTCGATCAGAGGTCTGTATCCCAAGTTATAGGGAATAGACCGAAAGTGGTCTGAAAATGGGGGGTCTGGGCCCGGTCCGACCCGGCCCAACCCACCTGGGCCACCCCAAACTGGGTCGACCCGACCCAGGTCCGGGTCCGACACGGCTGGGTGCGGCACGGCCCGGCCTGGGCGGCCGGGCCCGGTGCGGCCAGTCCGGCCCGGGGCGGCTCGGTGCCGACAGAGCGGGGTCGGCTCAGCGCTGGCCGAGCGGACGGGCAAGGGGGCGCTGCCCCCTTGATTGGAGTTACAGCCCCCACATGGGGGCCGCTCCTTGCTAGCAGAGGCAGCTTGGTGCCGCGTCGCCCTCAGTCCCACGCGGCCGCAGGGCCAGCCGCTTGCCGCCGCGACTGTTCTTCCCGGTGACGCGTCGGGCCCTGCCGCCTCCTGGCGGCCGGTCAGTGTCGACTGCCGCCTCCAGCCACCAGAGCCGCCGTGCCAGCATGGCGCACTGTGGGGATATTCCGCAGACCACCGGACGCACTCCGGTGGTCCGTTTTGCCTTCCGGCTTCGCCAGCAGTCCTCCCATGACCGGCTCTTCACTGCGAAGTCCTCATAATGCCTTTGCGGCCCCGTTTGTCATCGACCGTCAATCCACACACAACGATCAACCAGTGGAGTCTTCGAATCACCTCGACGGCCCCGACTCCGGCCGCGGTTTCATTCGGACTCAACGGAGCGGCGCGACGGCGCCGAGATTCTTCATTGCGTTCTTTCTTGTTTCTGCGTGGTTTCATTGCACTGCGCCACCTCTGTATGAGCCGCAACGAACAAAACATCAAAGGGGGGTGGAGGGTCGGCCATGTATGTGTGGTCCGACCTCCTCCTGTTATAATGATTTCAAGAGGCCAACAATTATCAATGATGTTTGTTAAATAAAACTTGAACGAAGATTAAACCCCTACATCTGATTCATCGGGGCGCACATTCGTCGCGAGGGAAGATGATGCCATCGTTCACCACACGCTTCCACTTTTGAGTTCGTGCGTCAGTGGGTTGATGATGATGAGGGAGGAAGGAGGGTCGTCGGAGAAGCACCACATTATAAAGGGGGGCTCCGAGGAAGAAGGCCGAAGAGGGTTGGGGAATAAGCGTCGCTGGTGTTATTCACTGGAGAAAAAAGATCTCTCAGTCTCTCCACCAAAAGGCCCAAGAACGTGCCAAAATAATAGAATATAATCTATTATTCTTGGTGGAGGAAATTAATTATGTGGGCCCCACTTAATTAAGTTCACGATGGTTGGAACAATTCAAAATTCAAATAGTGGAGAGGCTCTGCCAGATTAATTGCCTGAGTGGATGAAATAATTAATTTGAGGAGTTTCGAGGGGGTTTATGGGCCCGGGTGGTCCCAACCTAATTAAAAAAGAGAGGGTCAAGGAGTTTCCACCCATTAAATGGGGGTTTTGAGGAGGTTTTATTCTCATTGATTAAGAGGTGATTTATAGTCCAAGAGGCTCTCCCTCATTAATGGGGGAGTGTTGAGATATTTCCACCCTCCCATTAAATGGGGGGTTAAGCCCCGTGTGGACCCAATGTCAAAACCTCTCGTGGGGGGTTATGCTGCTCGGGTGGTCCCCACCCAAATAATCCTCCCATGGGAGGTTAGGGTGTGGTGGTCCCACCACCAACTCCTATGTGGAGATTTTAACCAACACTATCCACATGGCGTGGGTTCAACATAGATAAAATAAGTTTTCACTTATTTTATTTTGTTAATCCACGTGAAACCCAAAAACCAACTCTCAAACCCGATCATTTGTCGTCGAGGTGAATGTCCTCTTAAGAGAAAATTGGCACTGTGAATTCATCGGTGCCCTCATATTTCTATTCCGAGAACCGGTTGAAAAGTTAGAAATACTCGCTCATTCATTCACTGAACGTAGCCGAGGTAAACTTCAAAAAATGATTTCGGGCACACCGGGCCTCGGAATCAGGCACCTCTAGAAACTTTGTACTCATAAAATCCCAAAGAAAAATAAGGAAAAAAAAATTCCTTGAAATTTATGGGTATTTACAATATCTCCCTCCAATGAATTGGGTAAAGATTTATATTTCATCAGATCGACATTGTTGGAATGATTGGTTAAACCAGTTCTGTGAAATAGGACAGAAATGAGGAGTGAACTTTGTTAAGAAATTGACTTTATCCACTAAGATAGTCTTGGAAATGATTCTTGACTACTATGAAATGATTCTATATGATTATGTGTGTATGCCCCAAAGTTTCATATTTTATGTCATGATTCTTGGGATTACATTTCACTACTATGATTTATCCCATGATTATGAAATTACGATATCTTTTGTAGATTATGATTTCAAAAATGTTATGTTCTTATGAAAATTATGCGATTGATATTAATTTTTTTTACCCTTACTCAGCATTTGAGATCACCTTTTTGTATGTTTTCTTTCCCCAGGTCAGGAAGAAGGTTATTAATTAGGATATGCCAAAAGGGACTCTAGATATGATGAAATAAATAGGAGACAATGTAGATGCTTTATGAACCAGTTGATTATGATTCCCAGTCTCTAAAGACACTATACCTATATCGTCCTTTCATGGTTTTGTTATATGGTGTAATATGTGTACTTCAATTTTGAATTATTAACAATGTATGTATAGTATGGGTTGTTATAGTTGGTATCAGAGAAAAGGTAAAGTCATCCTTTGGAAACTAGGATGTGATAGGCTTAGTAAGAACCCTAAGAATATATCTAAGAATAGAACACAATCTTATTGTTTTAAAGATGGACTTGAATAAACTAATATAAAACCTTCAGTGTAAAATTTTATTCTTTATTATTTTGTTTTCCTATTATAATAAGTATTTCTCACACTATTCTTCTTGGTTTTTGTCAATGGCTGGAACCCGAAGGAACCGTGTTAATGCAGAATGTGACGGGAAATGCAATGATTGTCCCCCTGAACTGCCAAACGTTATGGGAGCTAGAATAAAAAATCTTGTAGCCATGCTCACATACCATTCTCAAGCTATGAATCTTGCAGGAATTCCAAATGAGAACAGGAAGGATCAACATTATGTTGAATCCTTCATGATGCAGCGTCCACCATCATTCAGTGGGTCTACTGATCCATTAGTTGCTGAATAATGGATCAGTACTACTAAAAAGATATTTTCAGTTCTTCAATGTTCGGAACATGATAAATTCATCTTAGCAGTATATCATTTGGAAGGTGAAGCTTATCAATGGTGGAATATTATCAATAATATGAGGCCAAGAGATTAAATTGAGTCCATGGAATGGGATGAGTTCATGAATATATTTTTCAATAAGAACTTCCCTCTTAATCTTCGAACAAAGATGGAGAAGGATTTTCTTGAACTGAAGAAAATGATGATGAATCTGTTGGTACCTACGAAGCAAATTTTACAAGACATTCATGGTACACTTCTGGGATTATTATCCAACCAAAGTGTAATATTGATCGACTAATCAGTGGCTTAAAACCAAGTCTTCAAAGGGAATTAGACATAAGGGACTTCAATAGCTATGAGGAAGTCATTTGATGTGCTCTCAAGGTTGATATGGAGATTGGAGTAATCCATGAATCATATGGGCTTGATAAGAAGAGGAAAATGGAATTCAAAGGGAAATCTAAAGACCACACTGAAAAGAAGATGAGTTTTCACTTATGCTCAATGTGTGGAAAGAAACATGGAAGGAGCTGTCTTAAAGGGACAAGTAAATCTTTCAAATGTGTAAATGATGGTCATTGGGCATTTGAATGCCGCAATGATGGGAAAATGATGTCTAGTGATGCGAACAATGAAAAGGCTACACAGAGTGAACCTCCTACACTTCAATGTTACAAGTGCAAGGAAATGGTTCATTATACTAATCAATTTCATAATCCAAGGGTTTTTGATGATGATCGACATCAACAAACTCTTAAGGATAAAGATATAGGAAAGTCACATGAAATCTCTATCATTGATGTGGAGTATGATAACGAAGTGGTGAAAGGTTCACATACCATCCACTCTAATGTAGCAAATGTTTTATTTGATTTTGTATCCACCCACTCTTTTATTTCTGACAAATGTTTTAAGGGTATCGCCGTATTACCCCAACAATTAGATGTTGAGTGAGTTGTGACAACCCCTTATGGCATAACAGTCGCATCAAAAGTATATAATTCTTCTCCGATTGAAGTTTGTGGGAAAGTGCTTCCTACAAATCTTGTGATCCTTCCTATTGTGTAATTTCATGTGATTCTTTGCATGGATTGGTTTTTTATATAGAACTAATATCAATTTCCAAAGAAGGGAATTCTCATTTCATATTCCAGATCAATCTATGATCGTCTATCGATGCAAGGATGAACATAAGCTTCTAGTGGAAATTTCTTCCATCTTAGGGGTCTTTATTCCAGTGAATGAAGGTTTTTTTATCTCAAATGGTTAGTGAGAAACTCAAGATAAATAATATTCCCATTGTACGGGAGTTTGATGATGTCTTTCTAGATGAATTTCCTTATCTTCCACCAAATAGTGAAGTTGTGTTTTCAGTAGAACTCGTACCGGGTACTTTAATGACTTCAAAGAAACCTTATATAATGGACCCAATTGAGTTGCAGGAATTGAAGAAGCCACTTTGAGAGAATATTGATAAAAGATTCATACACCCTTGTGCATCACCTTTGGGGGCACCTATTCTGTTTGTTAAGAAGAAAGATGGATCAATGAGACTCTGCATTGATTATAGAGAACTTAACAAGATCACGATCAAGAACAAATATCATCTCCCTTGCATTGATGACTTATTTGATCAACTACACAGAGCTCAATACTTTTCCAATATTGATCTTCGTTCAGGGTGTCATCAATTAAGGGTCAATAGGGAGTATATACCCGAGACGGCTTTCCCTACAATGTATGGACACTATGAATTTATAGTGATGCCATTTGGTCTTACTAATGCCCCTAAAATATTCATGGATATGATGAATAGAGTCTATACAGACCATATTTATCAGTTTGTGGTAGTCTTTATAGACGATATTCTTGTCTATTCAAAGAGAAATGATGAACATGAAGATTACATGTGAATTATATTGAAGACCTTGAGAAAGGAGAAGATATATGAAAAATTTACCAAGTGTGAATTTTGGATTCAAAAAGTTGCATTTTTGGGTCAAATAATCTCAAAAGATGGGATATCTGTGGATCCAGCAAAAACAGAGGTTATTGGAAGATGGTCGAGACCAACAATAGTAACTGAGATCTGAAGGATTCATGGTTTGGCTGGATATTATCGACGTTTTGTGAATGATTTTTCACGATTATCTAATCCACTCACCTGGTTGCCTCGAAAAGGAATGAAGTTCATTTTGACGGAGGAGTGTGTAGAGAATATCAAGGAGTTAAAAAGATGGTTATCCAGTGCACTTGTGCTCACACTGCCTTGTAGTAGAGAAAGTTTTAGGATCTACAGTGATGCATCCAAGAAGGGATTGGGGTGTGTTCTAATGAAAAATGATATGTTGATAGCTTATTCCTCATGACAGTTGAAAATCCATGAGAAAAATTGCCCAACTCATGATTTGGAGTTAGCTGTGGTAATCATTGCATTAATGATTTGGAGGCGTTATCTTTATGGTGAAAGGTGTGATATTTATACTGATCATAAATGTTTAAAATATATTTTCACACAAAAGGAGATGAATATGAGCCAAAGAAGATGGTTGGAGTTGATTAAGTATTACGACTGCTCAATTCATTACCACCCAGGGAAAACAAACAATGTGGTAGACACATTAAGTTGACAAGACCATGCTAGATTATCCATGATGAGGATCAAAAAAGATCAAATATTTATGGATTTACAAAGGATGGATCTTTAAATTATAATGGATGGAGAAAAATCTTATATTTCTCAAATGAATGTTCAACCATCTATACATGTGATGATTAAAGAGGAACAGAAAGAAGATGTAGAGTTACAAAAGAAGGTGAGAAATGTTACTGAATTAAACCTTCTTTGTGATGGGATAACAATTTTCTGAAATCAGGTTTGTGTTCCTCCCATCCAAGAATTAAAGAAGGAGCTGCTGGATGAGGATAATAGTTCTTCATTCTCTGTTCATCCTTGATGCACGAAAATGTATAGGGACTAGAAAAAGTACTTCTGATGGGATGGCAAGAAAAGAGATGTTTCTGAATATGTCTCTCGAAGCTTAGTTTGTCAGCATGTTAAAGCAGAGAGACATAAGTCTAAGAAGATGTTACAACCATTACCCATACCTGAATGGAAATGGGAAAAAATCACTATGGACTTTGTCACCAGACTTCCTAAAATATCCAAAGGCAATAATGTTATCTGGGTCATAGTTGATCGTCTTATAATGTAGGCACACTTCATTGCTATTAGAGAGGATTTATCTCTAGATCATCTTGCTAGGATATATGTAAAGTAAGTGGTTAGATTGCATGGAGTACCACTTTCCATTATATCTGATCGGGATCCGAGGTTTACCTCAATGTTTTGGCGAAGTCCTCCGCATACTCTGGATACAGAGTCGAGTTTCAGCACTCCTTATCATCTTCAGATAGATGGTCAGTCTGAGAGGACAATTCAAACTCTAGAAAATATGTTGAGAGCTTGCTCTATGGATTTCAAAGGTGGTTGGGATCAACACCTACCATTTGTGGATATTTCTTATAATAATAGATTTCACTCCAGTATTCATATGGCTCCTTATGAAGCTCTCTATGGAAAGAAATGTTGGACTCCAACTTGCTTGGATGAAGTTAGGGAATAAAAGCAATTTGGACCTGATCTTGTTGATGAGATGGAAGAAATGGTCCGATCTATTCAACAACACATAAGTGAAGCTCATATTGGACAAAAATGTTATGCCGACAACCGAAGAAAAGACCTAGAGTATGATGTGGGTGATAAAGTGTTCTTACGAATATCTCCTTGGAAGAGAATAATGAGATTTGGAATGAAGGGAAAGCTGATCCCTTGGTATATCTGTCCTTTCTAAATATTGGATCGTGTTGGGAAGGTAGCTTAACGATTGGCGCTTCAAAAAAATCTCCCCCAAGTTCATGATATGGTCCATGTATCTCTCCTGAGAAAGTACAAATCTGATCCTTCACATGTACTTAGGTCAGAAGTTGTACCACTAGAGCATGATCTTTCTTATGAAGAACAGCTGATAGAGATTCTGGATCATAGCGAAAAAGTCCTACAGAACCGGACCACTCGCTTGGTGAATGTTTTATGGAGGAACCAACAATTAGAAGAAGCTATATGGGAGCTTGAGGATATGATGAGGGATAGGTATCATCATATGTTTGTTACAAAGTGACGAATTTCGTGGGCGAAATTCATTTTAAGGGGGGTAGAATGTGACACCCGAGATTTTTATGAGAAATATTTTGATTTTATCACAAAATTAATCTTTCACTACACACAACACTATCTTGTCTTGCTTTACATGCAATCACGACCTTCCTCGATTGCTTGTGTTGTACGCAATACCGAGTTTCACTAAGCAATGTTATGCTATTAAAATATTATTTAATCTAGTTGTCATGAATAGTTATACCTACTTTTTGAAATTTTATTTTTCAAAATGGACTTCATTTTTGGATTCGGAATATCTAAATTAGCCTAGGGTGAAATTTTGGTATTTTTTGAAAACATTCAATTTTTTATGAATATTGAAAACACTGGGTTACTATTTAAAAACTGCCTATTTATTTAAATAATTATTTATTTTATATAAATTTATTTTAGTTCAAAATTGATACATAATACCAATAGAAATTCAATGTAATTCATTTGAGTCATTTTATAATAATTTTAGATATATAACAATTTTGTTGAACTTTTCACCGTCTTTTACCCACCTCCTAGGAGAATTTGAAAATTCACATAAAACAGAATTTTACCGCTTCTGTGAGTGGAATTTTGAAAACCCGAGATACACAGGTAATATTAGGGACTAAAATTTGGTTCAATGAGATGAAAATAATTTTTGTCGAATAGTAACGTTTTACTTTTTTTACCATAGTTATAAGTATATAGGGTAATTAAGGGTAAAAATGATATTATTATTACCCTGACACGTGTCCTAATTCTATTGGATAAGTGTAATTCGACCAAAAAAAACATTAGGAATAAAATATGACCATTTAGGCCCACGTGTATTAGATTAGGACATTTAATAGTATTTAATTTAAAGAATAGTTAAAATAGTTAAAATCAATGTTTAATAACTAAAACATTTTTCATATAGGGTTATACATAAGATAAATTCGACTATAAATATTAATTAGAAATATAAAAATATTCCATACATAATGGTATTTTATTTATAATTTTTAGACATTAGATAATTTAATTTATTTTTGACGCAATGATGATACAGTAATTATCTTATTAATGAAATATTAACATAATTGATGTTATAAATACTCAAATTAATGTAATTTGAGAATTTTAATGAACTAAAAAAATTCAAAGTTAATATTACATGTTATTATTGATTTAATTAATATTTTTTGAACTAATCATTTTGTTATGATTTTCACAAAAATAATTCACCAAATAGTGTCAAAATTGACATAAAATAGTTTTTTAAAAAATATAATATTATTAATTTTTATTATATTCGTAAACATCTATGGTTCATCCAAGATACTTATATAATGATAGGTGTATCATTAATGGACCACTTGGGGGTCACTTGGATGTATATGGTTAGTTTATTAACTAAATAATATAAAAATACAAAGTTACATGGTATATGTCAATCTAATTAACTAAGAGTTAAAACATGGTCAATATAATGACCTAAACTTGTCTAAAACCCACTGGTTGAGAGGATTTCGACCAATCCCCACCTTAGCTTCGAAATAAATCAATTTGGAGCTATTAAAAACTGAATATGACTTTATAATAAAATAGTATTTTTTGTTTTTCCAAAGGTGACCCTCTCCTCCCTTATAAAAGGGAACCTCCTCCCTCTCTTCCTCACACCACATTGAGCCTTCAAGATTGGCCAACCCCTTCCCATTTATCTTCTCCACTTCCCTAGAAACATCCTAGAGGTCCTGGTCTTCTTTAAAGACCATCTTTAGTTCCCAAAGAGGAGGTTATGAAGAGGCGCTTCAAAGAAGAGGTATTGTCTGTTACCGATTCTTTCAACTTTATTTCTTCTTCTACTTATTCTTCATTAGTTGTTTCATTATGAAGTATTAACATCAGTATCACTCATATACGGATATGTTATTCTATGTATTAAACATCCCTATTTCACCATCTATCCATCCTACAGAAAACGAAATCACTGTGCGTGTGTACGTACGGAATACGGTCTCCATGCCGTGGTGTAAACTATTTTCCACCACCACCTTACTTGGATGGATATAATGTTGTAAATAATAACTATATATTATTATTGTAAAGTGATAGTGATTATTAAATAGTATACATACACTTCAATATAATTCCACGATCATGGGAACGATATCATCGCTCATGCGTACGTACGACCTACCGTCTCCACGATGTGATGCGACACATTCTACATGATATTCATTGCATAATGACTATATAAATGAACTAAATGAATATATATGATATATAATAAACTGATAACATTATGTAAATGAGGTATCTATAACCTAAAAATAAGAAAAAAAATTATTCGAAAAAACACACTTAAGATCAAAAGGCAATAAACACCCAAATAACAAGTAACAATGAAATATTACTAATAAGAAGCTACGAATATGACCATATATGATATCATAACAATAATTATGATTCTAGAATAAGTAAATGACATTATATAAATCATTATACAGGAGGTTCAGACACTTACGAAGCAAATCGGCCCCAAGGTAAGGGAAAATCTCGCAATCTCATTTTTATCCGAGATTCTTTATACTTCAGAATTTACTGGGGTATATTTATCATACACATCCATGTTTCCTCAATATTTAATATTATTTATATCCTCCTACAAATTTTTAAATCGAATTTTATCCTTTAGTGAGTTTTTAGTAAAATATATGAAAGGAATATTTTCTTGTTTTTCGTATGAGGTGCTTTTTGAATTTTCTGACCAATGTACAAGAAGAATGTTTTTTAAACTTATATGGCATGAATGGATTTTTAGAACATTATTTACATGAAGATTCATTTACATGTTGTCATGTTTATTTTTAATCAACTTTTTTAGTTTAAAATTATATGCCATGTTAAGAAAGGAAAAAAAATTTGAAGTAGAAAGGATATTTTCTTCAAGAATGGAGTTCAAGTGTTTTATAAAAATCATTTTCCATTTAAGATAATATAGGGTTCTGTTTCTATCCCTATTTTTACATTGACTTGATTATTTTATTATTTAATATATGTTATGATGTCTTTTTGTCTTATAGGGATTATGTTATGATGGCATGATGTTTAAGAATCCCATTTTTATTACATGGGTTATGCAATGATGTATGATTTATCATTTTGTGGAACACATAAGAATGGTTTCATTATGACATGGGTGGGACCTATATCTCCCTCCAATGAATTGGTTTTGAATTATATCTCATGAGATAGACATGGCTGGAATGACAGGTTAAACCGGATCAGTAAAATACGACTGAAACGAGGAGTGAACTCAGTTCAGAAATGGACTTGGTCCGCTATGATTTTCTTGGCAATGAGTATTGACTACTAATAAATGATTCTCTATTATTATGTGTGTAGTCTACAAAGTTTCATGTTTTAAGTTATGATTATTGGAATTACATTTCACTACTATGATTTATCCCATGATTATGAAATTATGATCTCTTTTGCAGGTTAGGATTTCTAAAATTTTATGTTATTATGAATATGATGTTGTTGATATGTCTTTTGTTTACCCTTACTGAGCATTTGAGCTCACCCTTTTGTATGTTTTCTTTCCCCAAGTTAGGATGAAGGTTATTAAGTAGGATATTCCAAAAGGGACACTTGATATGATGAAAGAAATTGGAGATAATGTAGATGATTTATGAACCAGTTGTTTATGTTTCCCCGTTTCTAAAGACACTACACCTATACGGTCCTTTCATGATTTTGTTATATGTTGTAATAAGTGTACTTCAATTTTGAAGTATTAACAATTTATGTAAAGTATGGGTCGTTATAGTCTTTTAGATCATCCATATTTATATTTTATTCCTTTGGTTATCCTATGTAGATGTATGATCTAAAAAGATTTTATAAGTTCATTATGGATATAAAAAAATTATTCTAGTATCATGCTTTCTGATTATGTAACTAATCATGTAAACAGATTGACAATATGATATGTGGATTTTACTTCATGGTAAAAAATTCATTAAATCATGTTACAATATCGGCAAAATGATCTGGCCATTATATTTCTTATTAGAGGCATGATCTAGAAATTTTTACATATTAGGACTATAAAACATTAATAAGAAATATATGAATAATTCTATCAGCATGGATAATGTAGATTGAAACATTGGGAATAACTTTTTAGGATATAAATTCCATTTTTTATATTATCATTTTGTGTTCAATGATTAATTTTCATATTATTAAAATCTATGTATTCCATCCCCCATAATTTTAATTTTCTTTTCATATAAAATGGATGACATTAGAAGAACTCGTGCCTATAATATATTTTATAGGAAATGTGACGACATGCCAAATGAAACAATAAATATTATGGTAATGGGCGCTTAAACTTCCTAATAGTACTTGTTTATCCGGCTCACCCTCCTTTTAATAAGAAATTGTATGTTACAGTTGAATCCTTCTTGTCTTAAAGGCCACATATCTTTAGTGGATCTCTTGATACTTTATAACAATAGATTATATCCATTGATAAATTATTCTATATCCTCTACTTATTAGAATAAGTTAATGTTCTACTTGTAGTTTATTATTTTGATTGGTAATTTGATTAGTTGCAGAAACCCATTATGAACACGAACTCCAAGAAGAAAACTTATTCCATATGTTGGGAATATTTCATTAAAATATTTCCAAATATTTATTTTCCAAAACTCTACACCTTAATATAGAGAATAATTTCCTTAGCCTAATGAAAAAGGATGATGGTTCTATTTACGAAAATAAAGAAAACATCCCAAGAATTTCACGAGATGCCTCCATATTTGTCAGGAACAACGAGAACAAGGTGGATCACTGATTTAGTAGACTAATGTTGAATCTATGAAAAGTGTTAGATATTTGATACTTTGATAACTATAAAGATATATTGTGTTTTTCCATTAAGGTTGATATAGAGATCAGAGACTCTTAGTGGTCTCATTCCCCAGGATATAAAATACATAAAATTTAGTTTAATATGGGAATATAAAAAAATCCCATTATGGAATTAAATCCCAATATCCCATATGTATATTTTGTGGGAAGAAGCATCTTGGGAACTATCTAATGGGAATCTAGATATGCTTCAAATGTTGAATAGTGGGGCATCTATAAAATTACTACTAAGGGGATATGAAAATCCCACTTATGAGAAAGAAGAAAGGAAGCCTCATATAAACATATAGTATGTAGTTTAGTGTTTAATTTTAAAGGAACATGGGACTTACATGATCATTTTCCCTAAGAAAAGGTTTCATAGAGGAAATAAAATAAAACCTCTAAGTTATTGACGAAAGGAATATTCAATCAAAACATTTAAGGTGGACATGACAATGTTGTGGTGGTATGTGTGTTGTTTATTCATTCCGGATTATAAAATTTACTATTTTGCTTATGGGACATTGAATTATTTCATATCATCCAAGAAAACTATTAAGAAAACCCCTCAAAATATGAAGGTTAAGTTATCATATAGGAAAAATGGGGAAATTATTGCATCCAAAATATATATCTCTTACCTAGAAAATTATTTTTACTGAACCTCCTACCAAATACCATCTTACATACTTTTTGTGGAGTTTGACTCTATTTGGATATTATTTCATTTCATTATAAAAATCCAATATAAAATTTTCATAAAGGGATAACACTATTTATATCTCAAGGTATCCTCCAATTATGTATAAGTGTGAGGGGGATGAATCTTCATCAGAATTATTATCATAATTTTTGATATTATTTCCCAATGAAGAATAATATCTATATCAAATGATTCTGACAAAGGAGAGTATCATTATTGAAAACTTGTCATTGTGATAAGATACACTCATTTATTCCCAAAATATATGTCTGGTCTTTCTCATAATTGAGAGGTTGAGTTATAAATTGTAATTATTCCTACATATCTTCTTATAACTAATACACCATTTGAAATGGACACCATTGAGTTTGAAGAACTGAATATGTAGTTTTAGGAGAATTTGAATAAGGGTTTTATATAGACAAGGGCTTCACCAATGAGGTGTTATAGCTCTCATCATCCAAAATAATGATGGGTCACTGTGCATATACATTTATTACCATGATACAAATAAAATCATGATAAATAATAGGTATACCCTTTAATGTATAGATGAATTATTTGACCATATACATGGGGATATGTATTTCTCTAAGGCGGACCACTGGTAGGGATATCAAAAATTAAATGTTAAGATGGAAGGTATTTACAAGACTACATTTCGAATGAGGTATGGGATCAATGATTTTATTTGGATTCCCATTAGACTAACTAATCCTCAAGAAATATTCTTGGACATATTGAATAGTGTGTTTAGAGATTAACTCAACCAATTTGTGGTAGAAATTATACAATATATTCTAATATACTCTATGATAAAGGATGAACATGAGTAGAATTTGAATAATATGTTAAATAGGTTTGTGAAGGGAGAAATTGTATTCAATTTTTAGTAAATTTGAGTGATAGATGGAGGAATTATCATACTTAGTGAATGTTATCACCAAAAAAGTAATATCTATGTATCCTTCCATAAAAATGGAAATTAAAGAGTACCCTATGAAAATATATGTAATAGAGATCTATATTTTCCTTGTTCTGTCTAGGTATTTTTGAAAATTTATTGAACACTTCTCATTATTTCCAACACAATAACCAAGATATTTCATAAGAGATTTCTGTTTTTATGGAATAGTTGATTTAAATATTTTCATAAAGAAGTTGAAAAAGAGTCATATCAATGAATCGTTGCTGACACTACAGACATAGGGGTAACTCTTTGTGGTGTACATCAATGATTCAATGAAGTTTTTTGGTTTTTTAGTAATGAAAAATGATAAATTGATAGGCTACTCCTCATGAATGCTGATATTTTTTGAGAAACACTATCCATCACATGATCCGTAGCTTTCAGTTGTGATTTTTCCATTATAAATCAATTGGCATTATCTCTATGGGGTCAATTGTGTGATATATACTGATCACAAGAGCCTCAAATATATATTCACATAGATAATGTTTAATATGTTCCAGTGAAGATTATTATAGCTCCTCAAAGACTAAAACTCTTGGATCCAAGGCTATCTTAGTAATGAGAATAAGGTTAATGTTTTTCAAGGTATAAAGGATCCAACAAATTTATCAATGATGATAATTTTTAATGATCCAATCTTCTTATTATTACAATGTTTGGTCATCAAAATCATTATAGATGGAATATCATCAATCGTTGGTCAATAGATTGATCGATTATATCATAATGATAAAAAAGGATTCTCAATGAAATGATGAAGAAATTTAGCAAAAGATAGAATCTATTTGAGAAGTGAAATCCTATGTCATGATAATTTATGTGGAAGACGCTCATCGATTAGGGTCATGATTATTAGTACCATCCAATCTATATATAATGAAAGAGATTCAGAATGGTGTATATAGCTCAATATTCTCTATTCATCAACGGAGAAAAAAAGATGTATTGTTATCTATGATAGCACTATTGGTGCGTTAATATTAACAAAGAGATCATGGAATATAAATTAAAGTTCTTGGTATGATAGAAAGTGAAAGATAAAATACAAAAATTTAAATGGAATGATGAAAATCTAACACATACCATCATGGATGTGGGAAAACATCACCATGGAAATTTTCATTAGACATCTAAAAAACATCGAGAGGAAATAATGTTATATTGGACACTGTGGAGAGTCATACAAAAATATCTCACTTAATCTAAATTCTAAAGGACTTATAAATTGATTAACATATATGAGTATACAAAAGATATATTTTCAGGTTGTGTGGTGTAACACTATTGATTATATCTGATCGAGATCCAACATAAAACTCCATGTTATAGAAAAAGAATCAAGAATTCACTAAATACTAACACGAATTTTAGTACAGCCTATCATCGTCAAACTGTTGGACAATCTGATAATACTATTCAGATATTAGAAGACGGGATGAGATAATTTTTTATGTACAAGATGGGAGGATGGGACCAACATCCACCTCTGGTTGAGTTCTCATATAATAACAGTTTCCCCTCGAGAATCCAAATGTCTCCATATGAAGCACATTTTATGAAATGATGCAGAACACTTACATCCTAAGATAAACTCAATGTATGTAATATTTTATGATTAAATGAACGAATAAATGGTGGAAATGTTGAAAACCATTCACAATCACAACAAGGTAATCTAAACACAATTTATGATCAATTATACAATCATTGTTAGGACCTTGTTTTTAAGGCTAGATAAATTTTATTTCCCCCCATATTTCCCTGGATGATGGTCATGGGATTTGGCGAGAATGGAATGATAAGTCCTGGTATATCAACCACATAGAGATACTTGATCGTATTAATGTTTTGACACATGAACTAACACATTCAATAACTATATCTCAACTACATGATTTATTCCACATATTCTAGTTGATGAAGTACATTCCAAAAACCTAATATGTACTAAATTCATAGGTGGTATAGTTAAAAAATGATCTCTCTAACGAGGAAAAACCATTGTAGATCTTTGACCATAGAGATAATGTTTTATTAAAGAAGACAAATCAGCATGTCAAATTAATATGGTTGAATCATTTATATGATGAGGAAACATTGGAATAATATGAATCAATGATTGATAAATTTTCTTCACATGTTCTCTATTTATTTTGTGAAAAGAAATTATGGGGGTGAAATTTCATAAGGGTGGAAGTATTTAACAACCCCTAATTATATCAATGATATTTACCTCCTTATAATTATTTCAAATAATATAAATCACATTAAATAACATAGATAACACTATAAAAACATTATAAATAAAACATTAATGAAATAAAAAGTACTTATAGAAATTAAGAAACCTAAACCAATAGAATAGTAACATTATCTTTTGAAATGTAATGTGACAACTAAGAATAAAAACATAAGCAATATAATATTAATGTCACCTATTAGTGCATAAATAAATTATAGTCATCTTACAAAATAAAATATGATATATTTATATCATTTAATAAGTATCTAAATTTTTGGAAAATTAAAATTTATATATTTATATATTTTTGAAAGAAAATTAATTTATCATTTTATAGTTGATATAATGGTTTAAATTAATTATTTTTCCTAAAATGACTTTATAAATTAATATTTTTGTTCTATTACAATTAGAATAAAGATTCATGATGCCACAATCATCATTTCAAAGTGTTATAAAATCAGTTATATTTTTAGAATTGGTATTTTTTAATAAATAAGTATTTAATTTATTAATTAGATTTTTTTGATTTATGATTTATTTAAAAAATAGAGTCTATTTATTTAATTATATACATTGAAACATGGTAAGATTTATTTTTTGGATTTTTAAAAATAAGTTGAATTTTTTTGAATAGTGAAATACGATAATTTATCATATAAGCTAAATACTTGAATTCTTGAGTCATAGATGATGTATAGATGATGTAAGAATAATAGTTCTGAACTCATGTGAAATAATTACAATATTTGAAAATAAAAATACATAATATTGATAATATTGAGCCAGTATAATAATCAAATAGAATAAAATAATAAAAAATGACACTATCCTCCACTATAAATACAACCCATAATCATCTTTTTTTAATCACACCTCAACACACTTTAATAATGTAAAAATTATAACAAATCCTCTTCCAAGTATATCCTCATGTCCAATAGACTTTGGTTTCAAAAAATGAACAAACTCAAGTTCCTCAAGGTGGTTTCAATGGAAAAGAAAATCAAGAGGTAAAATTTTCTTTCGTCTTTATTTATTATCTTTTCTTTTCATATCATCCCCACTCCTCCCTTTATATAGGTTACATGATAAATATAGTCTAAATTATATACTATAATTTTAATACATTAATTTTAAATCCTATCATCGGTTCTCTTCCTCTTTCCTTTTGTTCTAAAATAGACAACATCGTCATTGATTTATTGATTTATCACATTCATAGATGTAGGGTTTTCAATTACAATTACTTCATTGATGGAAGGTAATAAAAAAATTATAATGGTTGAAAAATATTTTAAAATGTATGCTATATCCTATTTTATTTTCTGGAACTATCATTTATGTGTAATATTATATAACAGAACAACCTACTTAGTGATGATAAAAAAACCTCCAAAAAATCTAAACGATTATAATAAACATTTTATTTAATGAATCCTCACCATATATAGAAAAAAACATATAAGACCATTTACTATTGTATAAATTTATTAATATCATATATTATCAATTTTGGAGAACTGTTCTCATTTTTCATTATTTTTCATACATGTATACAAGTGAACCGGTCATCGATACCCTCAAAATGAATGCTCCTATAGGATGAAATTGTATCTTATAACTCATCAAAAAGGACCTAAATGAACATAATAAAATTATAATAAATCAAATAAATGTATAAAGCACTATGAATAAATCAATCAACTGATTTAAGTAGGTTATCTAGAATATTATGTAAATGTTTGGAATACATTCGTACATATGTTAATGTATTCTCTCCAAACCTTCATTCATTTCTTCAAGTTATTATTTGAATCTCTTTAATATGATTTAATACTTTATTATTATTATGTAATCATCTTAAATTGTATGTGTTTCTTCCAAACCTATGTAACTATCACAATGTTTCTTTATTTAATGGGTAAATTCTTGTTTTATAAGGTTCCCATAACAAATCATATCAGTAAGCAAGCTCGATTAAAGGAAACTGCCCAATTTCCTACCAATATCCATGCACTATCAATAATCTATTATAATCATCAACTTTTTTTAAAAAAATAAATCATTTTATCATTATAAACTATCATTTTCCAATTATGATTTCATAGTAATAGTTATGCATTTTTCATCTTTAAAACTAAATAATTTTTTCTGTTAAACAATACTAAACTGGCCATGTTATAATGTTTCTTAAACAAACATATTATATGTCTTCACCGAAGTTGGACTACACTTATCTAGATCTTTGTATTTTTTCCTTATTAATTTCCTTGTACGGTTGAAATCCATTCTTTCATGGACACCATTATGATATTCCCATCTTTATAATTCTGAAAAATGTTTTGTTCTCTTGGTATCCATTATTTTTATTCCTTATGTATTATTACTCATATGGAACTGATATGACTGAAAATGCTATGATGGATATTCTGAGATAATGTACCAATGAATTAGGTAATGTTTAGTCTTAATATATATCATGTTGGGATAGGGAGTGAACTTGATTCCTTTGTGGGACATTGTACGCTCTGTGTAATGGTCTTAGAAGTTAACCATAACTCCGGATAATCTATGTAAAATGTTCTTGCAAGGTATCCTTTACGCAAACATATATCATGTTGAATTTTATTTCCACATTACTATGATTCCATGATTATATGATCCCATGTGTTTACATGTTATTCTTCTTTATATTTATTCATCTTCCAGGCCTTTTTATATCAATATTTTATACCTTATATCCCATGTTATATTCTTATTCCTATTCTTATTTCATTATTTGTAATTTTAGCCCATCAATTTAGTTCATGTCTTCTCGAGGGTATCCTATGGTGATGTAAGAGATAGAAAGAATTTATGATCTCTTTATAAAGATAAAATACAATATTTTTTCTGGTATCATGCTTTCTAATTATGTTCCTAATCATCCAAAGAAAATATCCTTATTATCCTTTGTCAATATTTTATTATTAAATATTATTAAATTTATATAATAATAAGTTTAAAATGATGGGAAATTTATTCATACACTCTATGATTACATAGAAAATATCATCAAAACTTTGACTTCATAATTACAGATATCCTTCAAATTCATGTTCGGATATACATGCTCGATGCGGAAGGAAACCAAAATCCATGATTTAAACTTATCTAATAAAAAGTTAACATGGAATTAGAAACCATATATTAATTTTATTACCCACTTTCTCCATGTTTTATGTTTTTACATTAAATTCTATAACTTTAGAACACATGAAAAATGATCATCAATGTATTCTACTATATCCTAATAATCTTGTTAAAATTTATATATATTTAGGTTTCTTCATGAAATGATTTTATATTCTATTAGATTTTGTACATATTTCCTTTATAGTGATAATTTTAGTATGAATGGGGTTATGAATTTAGTATTTTTTTCAATTAGTTTTTGGGATTGTACAAAATCCCACTGATCCAGAGCACTAAAGTTGACAATGCTTAAGTCCAGCATTCTAGCTACAATCTTATTCACTAAAATATTTTGTTTTATTTATCATTCCCCATGGAATGTTATTTTCACTTGGTGATTAAGATAAATTTATTATTTAAATTATCTATTTTATATTTCTTGATTATTTTCCTCTCATCTTTCATTATCCCCTAGGAGTGAATTGATGTAACCTCAAAGTATCCAGGAACCACAGATATCATGAACGAGTTTTCAAATTTCTTACTAGATAACTTCTCTCCATTGGTATTTTATAAGATCTTAAATAAAAGGTAAAAATAAAGATATTTATTAAATATAATGCCTGGTGGTGAATAAATATCAGATGGATGATATTTATATTACTATGGATAATGAGGATGGTGTCAAATAATTTTTCAAATTTTCAATAGATGATGAAAATTAACCTTATGAAAAAAATTTATGAGTCTTTTTTATTTTTATTTCAATAAAATTTATATAATTTAATTGAAATACATATATTATTTTTGATGTATTTGATCAAATTTTAATATGATTGATGATGCATAGAGAAAAATTAAATGTTGAATGTGAGGGGAATAATTGAATGTTTTATTGATTATATAATATTTATAATATCATAGAAGATAATATATACTGAATTAAAGAAGTGAAAATGGTGGTTTGATATGTAATTAAATTTTATCTATATATGTTTTTCCAATTGATTAAATAGGAATACACAACATTTTTAGATTATTGTATGATATACAACACAATATAAAATACTAACACTATATAAATAGAAAACTTAAAGCTGATGGTGGGAAACTAATTTTATAAATCTACTTCTATATTAGAGGATATATATCCAAATAACAATTAGGTTATTTGTTTAATATAAGAATCAATGTAAATATGATATCCAATGATTATTATGTAAAATTAAATTGATGTTTTCCATAATTTAAATATGTTATTTTGAATGTCTATAAATTATTACATTAATTTCATATATGTGATGCATGTTAATATATGAAACATGAGACACATTGATATATAATTTTTAGGTCATTTTATTAATAAATAAATTTAGAAAATTTTATAGAAGACATAATGTTATAATTCAGTTTAAATGAAACAAAGATAAAATAATTCATGATGGTAAGAATTGATAGACAAACATATCTTCACTATAGGAAATATAACAATAGGAATCCATAATTTAATAATAAATTCTCAAAACTGTTGTTTTACTTTATATTTAGATTCAATTAATCCCCATGTTGTACATGACATCACTCAATGTACATGGTCAGTTATATTGGTAAAATATAATTTATCCCTTCAGTTATGAATAATTTATAAGGATATTATATTTTAATTTACTATTTTAGTACTGAAACAATATATTATATATTTTTATATTTATTTGGCTTCACATATTGAATATTCAACACATTTACAGAATTTAAGAGAAATATTCATTAAATATTACTATAAAATAGATTTTATAAGGAGATATGTGTTCTATGATATGATAAATAAATATATTTCTTATGGGAATATTTATGGGAATAACATTTAGGAAATTTTTGGGGGACTTTTTGATGAATAATTTAAAATAATAGGTAGTTTGAATGGTTTCTTAAATACTATGTTTCTTTGGTATCATATATTTCAATTTGATGAAATTGATACCAGTTTGGTATTAAAACATTCAATGGGTACTATGAATACAGTTTTACTCCATGTCAATTAAGATATGTTATATTACATGATAAGGTAATGTATTTTTTCAATGTTTTTGGAAAGCTATTATAAAAAGAATCCCCTATAGGATTGGAAAAGGTGATCAATATTTTAGGACAACTTTTAGAATTTGTTTGTTTGGAACATCAATATATTGATTTCATGGATATTTGGGAAAATATATTTGATGATGTAATCAATAAATTACAAAATACACAAGGCAAGATAAATGATGACACCATGTAAAGGTCATACATAATGTAAATAGACATCTAAAAAGTGATTTTTCAAAATTTTCAATGGTTTGTGAAATTTTTTTATTCTGATGGATCACACTCTTTTTAAGTAAGAGAAATTTTTCTTTCACAATTTTCTAAATGGTGTAATAGTCGAAATGAGTATTCAAAAAAATATAAAGAATTTTTTATATATTAATGTAATAATTATAAACAATTTCACAAATATTATTATCATGTTTTTAATTATGATTTTATTCCCCTAAAAATATATTATTTATTTGAAAATAAATTAATATACATTAACTAATTTATGATAGATTTCAAATAAATATCCAGTAAAGTTTTTGATATGAAAATAATTTTATATACATATTAATAATTTTTAATTAATTAATAAGAACTATTTATTTTATTCATAATGTTATTATTTAATATTATTATTTACTTGCTTCCATTAATGGGATATATTTGATTTTATAGACCTATGAATTTCAAAAGGATGGATCTTATTGAATGTTATATAAATATATTATACGGAAATTTTTATAAATAAATATTGATAAGAAACTTTCATTATATATGAGTATATATTATTATAATATTTTTAATTATTCAATAAATACCTATAAAAAACGAATAACATTGGTATTTTAATATATCATCTTAATAAGAGCATCAAGGGTTATAGAATGTATGGATGATATTCTATTTTAACAGCCATCATAAATTTGGAAAAACCCACCTATATGTTATTAATAATAGTCGGGAGTTTTTTCTTTTTGTTTACACTCATAAGGAAATTCATATATATTTAAATTCAATAAATTTTGAATTTTGATATATAATATTTATTACCAAATGTTCCTTAGTTGGTTTTGAGGCTACATTTATAAAAAATTATCCATATATATAACATAAATCTCAAATAAATTACGATAGTCGTCTATATGATTAATTATAATTTTATTACCTCGTAATGGAAATTTAAATAATGGAATATCAGAGTATTGGGTTTTTTATGATGGTTTTATTTTTGATGTTATGGTAGTTGAAAAATTAAATGGGAATTGAGGAATGGTTTCACTACTATAATGATTTTTACCTTGATCTATTGATGGGGTTAAAAATTTTTTCATTTATTTAATATGAATGAGAAATATCACAACTACTCATTATGGTTTTTGTATTGTTCCATTTTTTACATTATTTTAACCTAATGTTTCAATTTTTATCCAGATGTATTATGGTTGACATATTTATTGTAAAAGAATTTCATTATAGGGGATAGTTTAGTTAATGTTTTAAGAAATAATTTTTAAGATACATGTTCATTATGTTGTAATATCATCCATTACAATATATGGACAATAGATTGATATGATTTCAAATGGGGAAATAATTATGAAAAATAATGATAGATTTATGTTTTCACTATTACTCTTAGATCGAACATTTATCATGAATATGTATGATGAAGTAGTAAACATTACTGTACAATTTTAATTGATATATTAAAATTTCAATGATGCCTAGAAATGATATTTTATTGGTTATAAGGGGGTTGTTCAATTTTTTTTTCAATTGATCAATACAGATTACACAATAAAGGATATCATTATCCTATGATTTTTGATATTCCATATATTTTTATGAAATCAATTAAACTATATATTTCAATTTTATTTTATGTATTTATTCAAGAATCATAGAGACATTGGGGGTTTTTTAGGATCCAATGAGTGAATGTTTACTGATATTTAAGCTATTCCATTTTATAATTCCAAATTTATGGGAATTAATGAAAGAGTACCTGATCAATTTTTTTAACTTCCTTCTATTTTACTAATAAATTTATAAATGTGGTTTATAGGGAGTGAGTTTCTAATAAAGATAATAATTATAGTAAATAAAATAAGTTTAAATATCCTCTTATCTAATTCATATAGTTAAGTGGTATTAGATAACATAGATATATACTTTACTGTGTGGAGTGGCCTGAAACTAATGGATATTTTATTCAGTGATAATTACATATCTATAGTAAATTGCATATAATTTGTTGTTCTATTCCATGAGAAAACATGAGTTTGAAAATTAATGTGAATTATATCTTGAGATTTTATATATTTTATTAATAATATATATTATTTATAAGTATAAAGTGAATTTTATGGTATTATTTCAACAACACCTTGAATGACACGAAATTAAAGAGTGGTGATATCTCCACATTGAGAGGGTAATGTACATTGATATTTAATAAAATGATAATATATTTACTCTAAAAAATATACTAAAGTGCTCAAATAGGATAAGGATATTGAGAATACATTAGAAACAAATACTATTGATGTTTATGATGATAGAAAATATTATTTCACCCATATTTAAGATTGATAGAGGGTCCCATTAACCATGGGGGAAATGTATCATCGATATACAACAACTTATTCATAATACATTGAAACTAGTAATCAAATAGATTATTTTTAGGAAATGATATGTTCTATTTTTTATATCAATTTAATGTGTATAAAAATTTAATGAATTCATATTATATGGGGGTTTTGGGTTACCATGGTGTAGTGTGATGGTAGATTGGCTATCCTGCCAGCCACAATATCCACCTTTAGACTATAAACCCCAAGTAAAACAATGGAACCTTAGTGTAGTGGTAGAGGTGGTAGAGGTTATCCCATTAATAATACCCATACTATAGGATAATTTATTGATCATAGTAGATAATGATGTTGGTATGATTGATAATTTGAATTCAGGGAAGATCACTACGAACGTCATGTAGTGAAGGTTGAAAATTTTAGGGGACCTAAGGAGTTGAGAGATGTGATCTATATAATGCCAACATATTCTAATATTTTACTTCATTACGATGATTGAAATTAATTTGTTATGATTTTATATTTAACTATCCATGATATATCCAGAAAAATAGATTTTTCTATCACTTAATTTATCTACTATTATGTGGAGCCAGTCAATTTTACATGAGGTGATCAGTGGGTACAAAATATATATATGACTAAATCCAATGTTATGAGGCCTACCATACCTTTTAATCAACCATAAAATCTCAATAATGGAATATAATGTTTATATTCAATTAAAGAAAATATTTAATGATGAATATGGTTAATTTTATTCGACGTTGAGAGTGAATAAATGATATTGGTTATGGAGGATACCATAACTTGGATTGATAATTCTTAGTGGTGATTATATTAAAATTATGATGGTTCGTATTGAGCATTAAACATGATGAACAAGAATATTAGTGGATTTTAATTTATTTCATATATTTATTAATAAGTTTGGATAGTACCCCCATTGATGTAAGATTGAGTTTGGGAAATATTTATTACCCAGTTTTCATATTTCCAAGTCATCCTTATAACAAAACACCTTTACAGTCATGGGATATATACATTAATATTGATGATATATTATTTTTTTTCTTCATTTGACCTATTATGTACTCCTATGAATATCAAGAATTGTTTTAAATGAAATAAAATATTGGATTACATCTCAAAATATATTATAGGTTGTTAAACTATGTGGTGGTAGATAACCTTTTTAACTCTCAATGATATAATATTTTTTTGATTAATTCAAGGGATATTATTGATTCTAAAATATTGATCTATGGTTAGGATATAATTATTTAATAATAAATGAAGAATATATTTTAAATAATTTTATCTAGTCTCACTATATGCTTATTGATTTCTCAGTAATTCCATTAGAGTCATTACATCCAAAACATTCATATTGGTATTGATGATTATAGGGTTTCATGAGTTTTAAATCATTTTATGGTGGGATTTATTGTTGAAATACTACACATTTAAGGAAATTATATGATTACTTGTTGAATAGTGGAATATTTTATAGTTTTTTATGAAATTAGTTATATTTAATGTCATCTTTATTTCAGTTCTAAGATTGTAATTCCACATCATTGTGTATAACATGTCTTAGAGATGTGTTTATATTGACAAATAAAATATTATGGAATCTTATCATGGTAATAAACCAATAATATTGTTGTGTTAAATATATTTCTTATTATGGAATATTATTACAGAATATTATTATTAGACTTCATTGGGATCGTGAAACATTTTACATACCTAACCACAGCAGATTCAGAATTCGTATGGATGGGTCATTATTATATAGAATTCATTAACAGAAATGAGATACTTATCAATGATCAAATCCATTAATTACACGAATAATGTTTTATGGTTTATATATGGTATTGTTAACCACTTATGTGGTTGGTATGTGTACTAATAGAAGAATGGTTGGAGATATCTTATAGGTATAAGAAGATACATCCTAGTGAGTGTAACAATAAAACATGCTCTCTCAACCTTTTGGTGGTGGTGTTCACTTAGAAGGTGTTATGATATTACATTATCAAATAAAACATTTTTTGGTACCAATATGATCTAAGGTATATATTTATATGTGTATTTTTTAAAATAGTTTTCACAACGAATTTTGTAATGTAATTTTTTAAAAACAGCTTTAGTGTCGATATGGAGTGTCTTTTAGTATTCAATTATCTATAAGTCATGACAGTTATATATAAAAGGTAAACATTGAGAAATGTTTTTGAGGATTTTTTGATGATTTGTGATTGATTTTAGGAAAAATTCATCTTCTTCATTTATGGAGTACAATACTCTACAGTGCATTAGTTAAAGGTTTTCTATATTGAGTGTACATGATAAGTTGTCTAGAAGGAGGTGTGATCTAGGAATTATATGACATGTTGTATCTATTTGTTATACCAAAATCCATGTGTCGATATCAATGAATTATTATACATAACCAAAATATACTAAAAATAGTCTTTAAGACCCATAATGGATAATCTCATGGTCGATATATTTTATGATGAAAAGGTAGAGATCACTTGAAAAAATCATAAGATATACGTGGAGGCTGGTTATTGAATGAGGTTTATGGAAGATGATTCACAAAGGAAAAATGTGGGTGGGGTGAATATAATCTGAGGTTTAGTATGATTTCTTAATATTTTTCAAACAAATTCCCCCGAAATCATTATATCAAATATAAAGGTAAAATGAATGTTAATATGGGGAGATTAATTAGAAGTTCATGGAAAGAAATTTTTTTCACAAACCTTGATGATATTTATTGAAGTACAAAATCGTAGGTAGTATATAAGAGAATGATTTTTGAGATATTCATGAAGATTATAAACACATAGGTGGTTCATAATGGGGAAATATGAAAATTAGTTATAAGTAGAAACATCTCCCATAGGCAGGATAGATAAAGGGGTACACCGTGAATATTTTATGTGGAAGATATCCATAATGGTTATAAAGGGAGGAACTAAATTTTTGGGACATACTTGGACTGGAATACATGGAGTGTAGTGTGTGGTTCATTGTACATGAATCATAGTCTTTATTTAAGGATTTTATGTGGATAAATATATAAAATACATATCTTACATGCTAATTACATGTGATTATTATTAATATTTTGGAATGTATTAGAGAGTCATATATGGGATTCCATGATAAAAATAAAATCATATTGTTTTGGAAAATGTGGATGTGAAATTCATTATATTAATATGAGGTGAATATCATTTTAAATAGTAGGTAAAAAGGATTCCACTATGTTGATCTAAGGGAGGAACTATGTTAAACCCTGATTCATATCGTAAATGAAGTTCACCTAGAATGGAGTGGCTGTGATTCAAAATTAAATCCACTAAATATATTAATATTATAATATACTATCAACCAAGAAAAAATCCAATTATATTATCCTTAAACTAAATAATATTGTTGAACCATGTAAATTCTATTTTTCCTTTATTTTTTTCATTTTTATTATGCTGAATGTGATAATTATATCAACAACTTCATGGATTTCCTACCAAAATGGTAAAAATATCATATGAACAAAAATAAAAATATGATAAAATAATTCAATCCTACACTTTCAAGGTGTCTTGGATTGAAATAGGAAGTATTTGAGACATAGTTTACAAGCATTGGACTAACCAAATATTCTTCAATTTTGGTAAAATAGTTTATTGTTAAAAGGATTACTCTATTTTATGACTATAATTATCAGGATTGGATGAACATAAAAATTTTAATGCTTCAATATTTTGGGGTAGATGAATTATTTTATATAATTTATGGGATGCATGTTACTAACATATACAAACTGTCCATGATTGAAGTGGTTAGGATGTAGCTCAATAATTTTTAAATGTCTAGGATGTACTTATATAGAGCTCTGTAAAACAGGATCTACCTAAAAGGGATTATCTAAAATAGGTCACCTTTCATATAGGTAAATTTTTATAATAAATTTGTGGGAGATAATAATAGAACAAATGTTAACATTCATGAGATGCATAATAAATTAGAAATCCTGAAAATATATCATAGTTAAAATGATGACATCTATTTTAATTGTATCAATGATGGTGTCAGTGAAAATTTAGGACTTTGTGAGGAAATTAATGATATAGATATTGTACAACGATAAATTATAACTAGGAATGTGAAATATAAGTTATATGAAAGTAATGAATAAGTTTTAAAATCAGAAGAAACTATTAAATTTTTTTAGATGTTAGAATTGTCTAGAAAAATATTCTTCTGAGAGAAGAAGAAGATGTAAATCAAAATAATATAAAGGAAGAAAACATAGAAATAAAAAATGTAATAGATGATTCCAGGATGACATATGTCGCATAAGGATGATACCAAAATAAATATTTTAGTGATTATAAAGGTTTATTTTAACTCATTGTGGACCATGAATGGTCTCTTTAATAGTTTGATATATATAAAAATATTAAATGAAATATCAATGGAATGAAAAATAAACATTCCAGATATGTGGTTAGTTTAAAGATAGAAATGAATGAAAGTTAGACGAGTTATAAAATTATTTATCATGTCCTGAATGCTCATAATAAGTAATGTATGTCAAAATAATTATTGATGAACATGATAATAGTATTAATGATGTTAATGTTAATTTAGAGGAGAGAGCTACAATGGTTTTATCTCTTGAATACAGAGTGGTTTCCCTTGGGGTATGAAATTTATTCAGAAACTAAAATTTTTAAATAAATGTAAAAGATCAAATTTAGAAACATATTTGGTGAAAAATTCATGGAATTATCAAAATTATTATCATATGATTATGAAATATTTTAGAATGATTAGTGGCCAAACATAATTGGTAAGAGCAAGGTTCACTATGATTCCTGGAAATTATAGGTAGATAAGATGATATACACAGATAATGATAAATAATATGATTTAGATATTATGTCCAATACAATGAAATTAGAAGCATGAAAAATTATTATTCCAAATAAATAAAAATTTTGAGTACAAAAAATAATCCATATTTCGTGAAAATTAATAACATTAGAATAAATTCAATTGATATGTACATGTGGATAAATGTAAGTGAGGATATTTATCCTCCTATTAAATTATAATTTTGAAGCTATATTTATAGTGAAATTTTATATTTGGAAGAAGATATTATATAATTAAATAGAGAATAATATGGAATTTATCAAATAAGAATGAATCTATATACATTATCTCATAGATGAAATTCAATTGCTAGATTTTATTTCATTACCCTAATTTCATCCACAATAGGAAAAGAAAAATATTTGATTTCCATAATAGTATTCAAAGGAGGATAAAAAAAAGAGAACCTAAAGAAATTATTTATTAATTAGACACAATATATTAATATAATATAACAATGAAATTGAATACACTATTATTTCTGAATAATAAATGATGAAGCCACATTATGACTTAATACAATCAGATCACTCATGTAAGGAATGAATAATAGAAAAAGGATAACATGGAAGTTGATTATCTGAAATTAATTAAGTATAGTAGTTCCAAAATATTTTATTGTTTATTTTCATCTCACATGATGGAAAATAAAACCCTAGTAAGAGATATGAAGTGAATATTTAATGGAATATTTCATTTCAGAAATTATAATGCTATAAAAATTAGAGTGAAAAAAACCTGACACAATAGTTATTAGTTAAAGAAAACAAAATTTTTTTTGTGTATGGATGTAATCATAACCTATTGAGTGTGAGTTGTCTATATGAAATTGGACTTTAGGTTATGATTAATAAATATGGATGATTTATGAACAGAAATACTAGGAACTAGATCATGAAGGGATAGAAGAAAATTGTTAATCTATATCAGGTGGATTGTAAATAGAATACATTTAAGAAATTATTTTCAGAAGAAAATAAAAATTTTCCTAGTAGATATGGATATATCCACTAGGTGAGTATAATAAATTAATTAAAGCCAAATGTTGGGGGGGAAATTTCTGATCTAAAGAGAATGCATGAGCATATATAAGATTCATGTTTGTAGGGAAAGATGGTGTGAAATATTTATTGGTTAAACAATAATAGTGAATCAAATATATTTAATCAAGTACATAATGATGTCTATCATCTAATGAATCAATCAAGAACATAAAATGAAATGTATATCATTACCATTGTTGGTGAATAAAGTACAATGGACTATAATATGCTCATATAGAGAAAAAGGGATGTTATATAATGCATGAAGATGTATCAATAAAGAGTATGGAGTGATACAGTAAGGAAAATAACCATATTTTTATATGATATCAAAATAAAATACACATAAATTGAATTTAAAAACAACCTTAATAAACATGACACAATGAATGATGCTTCTTAATAAAGAAATACATAGTAGAATGAAGTTTCTAATGATTAAATTAAAATTTAAACAATATGGAACGAAAATTCCCATTTAGAGTAGAATATCTCATGACAACTAGAAGTAAAATCTTTGTGATACAGTTTATACATAAAACTTGATGGCACTAGGCCCAAGAGGAGGGGGAAAACCTTATATAATTTTACAATCAAACCCACATTGAAACACATTTTCACCATTATAAGTAAATACCAATTTCCAAAAAGAAAGATATTACATTAATTATGTAGATATAATATATAATGTATTACTTTCCAGATAATAAAAATAGTGTAATTCTTGTAAACATTTCTACAAAAATATGATTGAATTTTTATAATAATGACATAAATTTCATTGAATATAAATGTGGAAGGGTATTTTAAATTGAAAACCTAGATTATGTTTCCAAAGAAGAAGATGGATTCAACCCAATTTATAATGATGTGTAAATTTAGAAAATTTAATGTGCTCACCTGAATGATAAATATTAAATTGATGAAATAGAGGAGTAGAGAATTATTGACAAAATTCAACTCACTCCTCATAGAAGAAGTATGAGTATAGAGGATGATCCATCAAATATTATCAAATATTGAACAACATAAACATATTTAAAATGCATCATAAATATAGATCATGATTCTCTAAGGAATTTAGTGGAGCTGATATCATTTGATGAAGTGAAAATAGATAAACCGTTGGTTATATCTATGAATGAGGAACAAAATAAAATTGAAAAAATAAGACTAATCAAATTTTGAAGAAAAAAAATCACAATGAGATAACAATGAAAAGGATAATTAGAAATATATTAATTTAAACAGTAAATTTTATCCCAAATATGACATTTCAGGATATTAATGTTTATACAATGATTGAATGTGTCAATGATGATGAGATATTTTTAAATGTGGATAGACATAAGTCAATCAATATCATTTGTGAAATGATTATTATAAGAGGATTCATTATTCATTGAATGTATAATAAAACTAAATACTTGAATCGTGTGATCCACCAGGAAGCCTATAGTGAACACATAGTGGGATTTTTAATTATAAATGATTAAACCAAATTAATCTTGATAAAGATGTCATTTTTTAGTGTAAACTAGGGACTAAGTGCACGGTAAACACAACTAGAATCATATTTGAATAATCCTAACTTCATCAGTAGTGATTTCGAACATAATATATAATTGAAATAATTGAATGAAAATTTATTAATATTAATTGACTATTTGAATGAAATATTTATTGCTGGTAGAAAACAGAAACCTATAGAGTAGTTTGTTATCCAAATGAATCTAATGATTGAAATTTGTATGATTTTAAAAATAACATAATTTTTGGGGCTAGAATTGATCTAGAAATGAAAATATAACAATATTAGAAAAGAAATATATATAATATGGTTACTAAGGATATTTAGAATGCATGATTCTAAACCAATTTCCAGATTGATTGTAGTCATAATAAATCTTGTGACGCGTGAGGAAGGAAATCTGGTGATCCCACCTTTTATAAAATGATAATTGAAGGTTTTTTATATTTTACTACCAAGTAACATAATAGTGTTTTTGTGAACTTTTAGTAGCTTTTTTCATATTAATCTAAATTAATATAAACTTATATTAGGTAAAAGGATTATTATTTACATATAATATACTCTCAATTATTAATTTCACAATGATTCTGTAAAATGATTGCTAGTTATCGTCATTTTTTATGTGTTATGAGAAGGTGATGTTATAGACAAAAATTACCCAAGTATACATTAATTATTCATTAGAAATAAATGTTCTAATTGGATGAGTAAGATTTAGGAAACAAAAAAATTTAAAAATGAGGAAGCATAACATATCTCAATATCTATGGAATTCACTCGACATTTATGGATGATGAATAAACTAAAAGATATCGATGAATAGGTGAATTAAGAAACTGTGTTATTTTTTTATAACAACAGTGATATTGGGATCATGGAATGTCCCAACTAATACTCTAATATTAAGAATAATGAAAATTGGTGTATATTTATCAATGAAAATTAGTATTATAGACTAAATAAATTTGTATAATGGAAGTAATTAACAAGTGGAAATATCATGGATAATCTACTATCCACTACAACATTTGATATACATCAGCTGAAACCTAGTGTTCCACTATGTCCCTCAGTATAAGGAGTTTTGAATTTTTTCGAATCCCATTAGAATATAAATTTTTAGGGTGTGTCTTATTATCGGTGGGTCCATTCTATTTATATTTATGTTATAAGGGGGAGAAAACCCAGTGAAATTCAACGGATATTAGTGTAAAATGTTATGATTATTATATATATATACATATATATTATTTGATGAGAATCTATTATCAATGGGTTTATCATGTTATTAATGTTAGGAGGAGATTTAATCCACATGGTATATATGATATATGTAAATTGGGAAGGAGCTTGATGATATAAGCAGTTTTGGATTTAAAATTTTTATACAATATGGAATCCTCTATTGAATTAATGTTTTCTATAATGACCAATACTCATATAGACATAGAGTATTAGATAATATATTATTTTTCCTTATGATATTTGATGAAATAATGTGAGGTATTGAAATAGACTTTGGATTTCTAATAAACCAAAGGGGTGGATATTGGAACCATGGAGATATGAGATAATGATCAATTTTATGTTTGTTTTTAATATGTTTACTGTGAATATTTTTTTTAAAATGTAATTCATTCATAAGAAGTTTGTATTTTAGAGAAGTATCTTTTGAGAGAAAATGATGAACATTTTAGTGTGGTTACATGGTGAATGGATATGATTAGGAAAGGATTTGAGAATCAAGTGATGTTGAGAAAAATATTTTAAATATTGTAATGTATTTCTCATATCATGTAAGTTGATATGTAGTATGTCTATGAAATGTGGTTATTGTAGTGTTTGCAGGTTATTTTTTCTATAATGTAGGATTCATGTAGGAATTATATGATTTCTTGTATGATTTTTTTTTGGAATTTGTTGTTTTATTTTAGTTAATGAATTTCAAAATATTAAAAAAATACCAAAAAAGAGTTTCATGACTATGAATGGTTCAGTAAAAGGTCGGTATCATTTGTGAGGAATATTTGGATATCATTTAAAAAACCTGTAAGAGTTATTTAATGTTATGTTAATGAAATAGGTCTTCAATATGTAACTCATAAGTGCATAACATGTACGATATTAATGAAATTTAATTTTTAGTGATATTTAGGATGATTTTTTCTAATAAATAACTAGATAATATACCCATTAATGGTCAATAAATAACTATAAAAATATTGATATATTAGTAATATATTCATGTACGTAAGATCTATTCCTGAAACATGATGTGGGTTCACCATATAGAACCACATTTCAAGTACATGAATTGATGGATTCTGAAGAGTTGTGCAATTATTGATGTCTCCTAGGTGTTTTTTGAAGGGGAATTCCCATAAGGAGGTTCACATAGATGGAACTCACTGATGTTGAGGTACTCAAAGGTACACACAATAAAGATAGTATTTAGATGTGTTATCAGTGTAGGAAATTTTTTAAGGTTTAACCCAATGAAGCTATGTGCATGGGAGGAACATGGAGAGTGGTACACAGAGTGTAGTAAAAATTAAGAGTATACAAAGCATTGTCTAGAGGATAAATTTTTTCACATTGAACAATATATCCCAATGTTCTTACACTCTAATTTTGGATGATTGTTATTGGGGTATTATAATATATTAAATCATTATATCATGTAAATAAAGATGTAAATAAGTAATATTTTAATAAAAATATAGATGTGACCTTAAATAAATTACTTTAGTGTGAATAATATCTCATGTAGTCGGAAATCAGAATTCCATAGAGGTTATATGAGGGAGGTGGTATGCTAATCCCACAATCAAATTTTCATTGAAGTGGGAATATCACTGAGTAAATATGACATTACATTATATCAACTGAATTAATTAAGATCGATGTATTTTGATATAGAAGAAAACTACAATGAATGTGATCCTTGGAAAATCAGTTTGTGTAGAATAAAAAAATTATTATGCCTTGGATTCTTTCAATATTTATTCATTCGTAGATGTGTAACTTATTTTAACAAGATTAAGAACATTAGACCAATGTGGGAATAAGGTCAAACTAATAAAAAGAATAAATTTACTCACTAATTAACAACTCCCATATTTCGGAATCTCAATTTATGGAAACATTCCAATAATTCCAATGAAAAAAATGGTATTGGTAAATTTTTCAATGTATAATAGTTCAATCAGGTTCCATTGGAATTGTAATTTTATAATCTCTAATACCATATGAAAAGGGAATAAAATATTTGAATTCTTAATCTTAAATCATGATAGAGATATTTTATGAGAAGAAAATCATGGATTATGGGTGATGAAGTAGAATGAGGTTTTAAATTTAGATGTTGAAAAAGGTTGTGGTGTGGGTTTTGTAAGAAATGATAGTGTATCCTCCATTATTTTAATTATTGAAGGTGTCTTAGTTTTTGCAAACTAGGTTGAGGGTTTGGAGTAATTTCATTATAAATGGATATAGTTTTGATGGATGGATAGATTATGGAAAATATAATGTTTTCTATTCATGGAAAATTGGTTATCCCATATACTATGTGAGACAGTATTCATCATTAGTTCCAATGATAACATATAGTTGTGCAGATGGATGGAAGTAAAAATTCTTTTATAAGACATTAAAGAAATATTCCTCATATAGGGGAGGATGTAGAGCAAGAATGGTCTGTTCAAAAATTGATAACCATTGGAACCCTAGATCTGACATTTTAAATGTATTGATTCTGTCAAATAGTTTCATTTTATCTTGAATGGGTTCATCATATGATACTATTTTCAATGAATATAATCCATCTAAATTGGGAGATTGATATTACTACATGAGTATATAAGGTTTCCTTTTTAGTGGTATTGAACATCGATTCTCAAAAACTCGATTACACTTCTACAATCTCCCCAAATAGGTCGGGGGATAGTACATTATCTATAGTATATGATCTAGCTTATATTATGTACTATTTTTAATTTTGAAGGTATTGTTACCATGGAAGCCTCTCTCTATTTAATGTGGATAAACTATAGAAAAATTATTGAACTCAATAATATACTGTGTTTATGCTTAGAGTTAAGCAATTAGTGGCTGATCCCAATTAGGAATGGTTACATTCAAGTCATCCTCAACACTAAGGATGGAATATATAAAGAATTTAATATTGTAAAAAATAGTCCAAAACCATTCATATTTAGACTCTCATAATGGGAGATGAATTTTAATCAATTCACACAAAGGCAAACAACTATGAAGGTTTGGATTAGATTGCACTGTTTTAGATTGGTATTCATACATCCTATGATTCTTAGTGACTTAGCGTCAGGTGATTGAGTTCTTTTGAAATGTTTTCAACAGACTTTAATTATATAGAATAGATTATTTTATCAAAATCTTATGGAACATAACATATACTATAAAATTTTTGAGGTGATAAATCTTGTGATAAATGATAAAAAATTGGAGGATAAGGTGGAATATGAATTTAGACCACCATTTTGTGAAGTTTGAAACATCTAGCGACATTAAATTTCAAAATTTAGGGTAATTAAAATCTTGGTAAATTTTATATCTATTTAGAATAATAGAACATGGTAGGAAGTGGTGTGGACAGTTAAATAAAGTTTTAGAACTATAGAAAAAATATCACCACTCAGGGAAGGACTCTGAAGAATCAATTGATACTGAATCTACTAACCCTCCTTTCATGGAAGATGGGTTATCCAAAGAAAACATTAAGGCTATGGGTGATAATTTTTCACTTGTGAATGTTGATCCTATAATGAACTATATTAATATTGGGTATTTAATTCTTCATTTTTTAAAATATAATAGGTTATTTTGAAATAGTATAGAGTTGTGTCACTACTACAGTTAATACATGATATCCATCACAACCAAATTTTTAAATATCACTATGTGATTTTGAAAAATCAATGAATGCAATTTTTATTTTGGTGTTTGAAAACAAAAATTATGATGATATTTAGGTTGGTTCAATACAAAAAATATGTAGAATCAGTGATGTAAGTTGTTCATATATGGAATGATTCTACTAAGGAGGGGGTTGTACTAAAAGGTGAAGATATAGATATAGAAGAATTTGAAAAACTAATGGTAATTATCTCCTTACATTGGATCACTAGGTTGGTTTCATAATTATGATAGTGTATTACTATTCCAATTCAACTAATAAGATAATTTAAGGACCACTAACTATTGGAAAATATATTTCAAAATATGATTATAACATGAAAAAAATTCCATACGGTAACCATTATTCTTCTAATAAAAATGAATTTATGGAGAAAAATGATATTATTTGAGGAGTAAATGGAAACATTAGTACCCTTAGTTGCGCACTAGTGGAAATTAGATCCATAAATGATTTAGCACATGAATTGTAAACCATTACAAATACACCTCAGAATGAATGGAACAATCCTATGGAAGGTTCTTTAAAAGTAGTCCAAACCAAGAACATGTCAAAGCTAAATGGTTGGACTAAAAGCCCATGAAAAAAAATGAATGAAAAAACCAGCTTAAGAAAAGTCTATTTTAAACCAAAACCTGGTTTTAAATGAAATATATTTTTATAATTATAATGGATTGGAAAATAATGATGTAACCATCAACTTTTTTTGACACCTCCATGTTCAAAAACCCAATTTACTATGAATTTATGGACCTAAGGCTTAAATTTCTATTGGGTTTTCTAGAAATAATAAATTTGGTTACAAAATTTTGGGTGATAATATCTTCTCTTATCATGATGAATGTCTATTGGTTTTAAACACACTTCTTGAAAGGATAATGTTTTTAATTTTGTTGACTAGATGGTTATTTACATGTAACAAATGGGCAATATGAAGATGTATTTCTCATTTTTTATTATAGGAATTAGTATAATGAAATAAGACCATTAGGGATTAATATTATATGATTTAAATCCATTATAGTCTATCATTGGATCCTAATTGAATACTTTAATACCATTACGTTTTCTATTGATAAAATTGGAATTGATCACTATCCCATTGCACTAAGTTAATGCATAGAATATATGGATGAGAATGAGGTGTTTGAAATTAATATGGTGGTTGAAAAATATAAATGGTATTGAAGATACCTAAAAAGAATGGTGGTATGTAGATTTAATCGATCATTCACAAATGATAGTTCTTGAGAAAGATGGTACTCTATATAAATCATCACTATTAATAAGAATAACTCATACCATTATCGTATTATAATTATTTTAATAAATAAAGAACTAAAATATCAATTTCCCTTCATATAATAAAATTCATGTATTGGCCATACTGAACCTGGTTGGATAATACCAGAGCTTTGGAGTACTATATACTACAGAAATGATGAATATTCCTATATTTTATAGATAAAGCTCCAAAAATTTCAACTAAAGGTCTATAGAAAAAATATATTTAGTTGGATGGACAATGAAATTGTATTTATAGAGAACATCCATCAATATGTTTTGGGGGCATCCAATTTTGTATATTTCTATTGGGATAGATCACCAGAGGATTGCATTACAATAAAGTTTAATTATCTTATCTCATTGAAAAAAAATATAAAAAAATTATATTTTGAAATTATATTGATCAAGGTGGGTGATAGAAATTAAAAAAAATTATAACTCCTTATAAATAGTTATAAAAGTGAGAGGACCTCTTTTGATATTAAATGAGAATAAAAAATTCTATAAGATATGGATAAAATGTCAGAGTATATTTTATCGAATTACTCAAATCATTACAGTAGGAATATAATTAGGCATGATTTGATAGATATTATAAATAAAAATGTTGTTTTAAATTTGGATAATAGATTGTGTACTCGTATCCCTCTTGAATTTCAAATTAAAGGTACAATTTTCATCATTAACACAAGTTATGTTCCTAGTCCAGATGGCTTATCTAATTACGTTTTTCATAGGTATTGGGATGTGAATAATGTTGATGGTCGCATAATTCTCTCATCCTTGTTAACTAGTTGTACCATTCCATAAGTTCTTAATGCTCAATTTTTATGGATTCCAAACGTTTAAAATTCACCTGATATTATTATCTTCAGGTATGATTCCCTACAAAATACCACTTATATGGTGATGAAAAAAACTCTTTCCATTAGGCTTTATAACGTTGATAATAAAACCATTTCAAATAATATATTTGTATTTATAAATGGAAAGATGCTTCATATATTGAATTGGAATGATCAATGAATGTGTTAACATACTTAGAATATCTTGAAGTGAATGTGGCATTTCTATTAAACTTGATATCATGAATGCTTGTGAAACTATGGATTTTAATTTCATTTATAAAGTGTTGAATCATTATGGATTTTTCATAAACATTATTAATTGGGATAGTTATTTATTTTGTTCATACCTCATATCTATTCACATAAATGGTTATCCTAAGGGATACATAAAATTTTCAAGAGGAGTTTAGAAGGGTGATCACTTTTAGTTATTATTTTTTTATATTTATAAAGATTATGTAAATAGATTTCTCCCTTACAGTGTTTATTAGGGTAAAATAAAATTGATACATGCTTCCATGTCCATTATTTTTTATAGTCATTTTCCTTGTGCTGATGATATAATTCTTCTTCTACAAGGTAGAATATTGAATTTCAGGTACCTCAAAAATATATTTCATCGTTGTGAATTCATTTCAGGAAGATCCATTAGTTGGGACAGTTCATTTGTTTATTTTTTGGAACAACATCCCACATACAAGAAAAAGACACCTTTTATGAAATTAGGTATTATAGAGGGATCAATTAATTTTACTTAATTGGTCTGCCATCTTTTTTGGGGCGGCCTAAAGCCTCTAATTTCACTAGTCTTCTGAGTATGATAAAGAATCAAATGTTGTCCTGTAAGGGTAAGAATTTTTCAATAGAAGGTATAAATTTCATTATTGAAATCTAAATTTTTTTCCATATTGGTTTATTCTTTCATTATATATTTATTACCTAATAGATTAGTGAAGATGTTGTGTGTCTATATAAAAAAATATTTAGTGGGAACATTATAGAAAAGAATATTTTTTCACGCCCTTGGAAAGAGTTTTTCCAATATATTGACATTCGGGGTTGGGAATCAATATTTCAAATGGGTTTAATGAATCTCACCGGTCCCAATTTACCTAGAATATGATAAATAATTATTTTAATGATCATAGATTTCAATGAATTATATTTATTGAAAGGCTATGGAAATTAATTCATGTCTACATATGTTGACTTTTTATGAAGTCATTATACCACAATATTGTGTCATGCTCACATTGGATTTATAACATACACTCCTCTATCAAATTTAGGACATAAAATTGGTACGATAACCCTATTTTTGAGGATTTTCAAAGTCCATATTTCTTATCTGACTCATATATATCAGTCGATAAATTTTTGGACAACTATCAATAGATTATTCCAGATGAGATTAAATTCATTATCAGAGACTATCCTTTTTCTTCATGTGATTATTTTAATGATTGGGAACCTACTAGGAATTGAATTATCACTAGATTCCACATTAACTAACAATATTTTAGTGGTTCTTCTTCAATAATGGAAAAAATAACTTGGTTCAACAAATCCTAGATAAGGCCTTCTCAAAATTGTGGTAATTTGGTGACGATAACAAAATATGAATTCCAACCAATTCATTCCTCAATTTGTTCTATAATTCCTTATGCTTGATGTGATCATTATAAAATCAACATTTGGAGGAAACTTATCACATATTCATCAGCTGTGATACTACATCATCTCTATCGAATGAACTCTTTAACCATTTTGATAAAAGGATAAATGTTGTGGATTCCCTGCAAGCAATTTTTTAGATCTGCAATAGAATAAACTTTTATCCATATATTATTAATCGATTTCTTCTGTCTATAGAGGGTATTTTTCATGTTATGTAATTTAGACTAAACAATTAAATAAATTAGGTCAAAAAATTCTCTCTCCCCATGGAGTTAGTGAAAATATTTCTTGCAGTCAAAGTCTCAAACTCATTTATTCTAGATTTTTTTGATGATAGTGTTCAGGACATCATGATACTAAGGAACATCGTAATTTCAGATAAACAAAAACCAAACACTAGAAATATTGATGTATATTGGATATCCTTCTTTCTCAGTAGAATTATAAATAATTCAGATAGTGCCTCCAAAGGAGGCCCCAGTGCCTCGAGCTGTGGTGCAATTTTTTAAGACCATATATGTTATATATTGGGTTATTTCTATGGATATTTTGTTATGTCATCATATCTTGAAGCTAAAATTAATGGTTTAATTAATTTTATTATCTTTAAAAGAGATAATTTATGGAAGAATTTTTGTCTGTAAAGTAGCTCTACAATGATTTTGAAAGCCATCAGAAGTAGCACATTATATCTTTAATGGAGACTCACTGCTCACTTGATGGATGTAATGGATTTCCTTATATGACATAATTTCATTATTACTCATATCTATATAGAGGACAATATAGTGCCAGATGGTCTTGGAAATAAATGATTTATAAGTTGTTATCCTAACTAGATCAAATATCGTGACATGCGAGTGAATCAGGGTATGAAATATTTAAACATTTTCCCATTCAGATCATGTTTCGTCTATGAAAAATAAAATCATATATCCCCTTATTTAAGAAATGTATGATGATAAAATATTTCATAAATGGGCACAACAATTTTACTAGGTTTACCACCATTAGGATACATCCATGGAGCTTACGAAGACAATGTGGCGATGTACCAAATCCACTAAGGCTCACTTCCAAAATATATTGTTTGGAATAGATAAATTATATCCCAAGGATCACTACCATTCCAATATACAGGGTAAAATCACTTATTTCCAAGGGTTCACTCCCTTAATCTCCTTCATCGGATCACTAAAGGTGAATGAATCACCTTAATCCTCTTCCTTTTTTAACTACTATAGAAAAGATCCACACACAGGTATGGACATGTAGGTTCTAATATTATCAATAATGAATGCATTATAAACTATTTGTTAATGCTTCGATGAATTCATGTTTTCACATAGTAAATGACATCCAAATTTACATGTATTATTATTTTTCATACATTGATTTCATGATCTACCTTAGTCCATTCACAAACATTATTTCACTCACCGCGAACTATCATGCATCCTCTATATAATTTCACATATTGCATGATGTGAGTGCTTCATAGAAATATTTTTCATACCCAAACACATCTAGTTCATGGAAATCTAATTCCATGAAAACAACTGAGGGTTTTCAGAATGCTTTTATATTGTGTTCCCTTTTCCATTTTGAGTTACTAAGCTCCACAAACCACTTTCATGAACTATATTCATCAACTATCCCCATCATGGAATTACATCATCATAGAGTTATTCTCTATTGTGGAATCCCCACTCATGAAACACATGAGAAAAACATGAATTCTTCATGTAGTCATGATATTATGTATGGAAATTATCTCACATTAATGACTTAATTGAGTTCTTTTATATAGGAAAATAAATCCCTCAAAACCCAATAATCACAAATACTAGAAACAATGATGTGATACATCCTTCACCTTGAACTGTTATGTGGTCCATATAGTGCTTTAATCATTTTTTGTGTCCAATTTAATCCATACAAAAACCCTTTCAGGCATTTTAAATGAATTACTCATATATGACAAAAAACGACATCTCTGAATGATGTGACCCCCAAGAAAGTTGAGATGATACCTTAGAGGAATTTTTCCAAACAATCTACCCCTATAAGAAAGTTTTCAATTATATGTTATTTGTTAGAATGTTAAATAATTTTCTATATTCTTGAAAAACTCAATTATTATGTTTCTGATAGAAAAAAACGATTAATTCAACACTTATTCTAATCACACATGATCCTTGCTCACTGTAGAAAATATGAGTATCATGAAATGTTCATAAATGAATCATTCCATTCCAAGACCAATTTCATCAAAAGCCTCATCTGTCATGATATTTAACCTTTGATCAATCCCCTTTATCATTACCGGGTTAAAAATTTCCCATTATTCTCTTCTCCCACTATCCTCTTCTCCACCTATCATGATTAAGTCATTTTAATGAAATTGTCTCCCCTTTTATATCCACAATTTCTCATGATATTTCAACAAACCATAAGACCACTTCATTGCGGTCTGTAATAGGTAAAATAACAAATATAATCACATTTGAGAGAAATACAATATTCCATAGCGGAGAGGGAGTCTCACATTGACACCTTTTCAAGTTCTTGGATTTGACCCAAATACTAGAGTCAGTCAATGTCTTTCAAACACTTCTTTAGGTAATACCGTCCTCCAAATGATTATAACCTATAGTTATGTTGGAACACACTTCAACATCACAGCCTCATGATCTACATTCTCATTGATAAAATGTTACTTTATTTAAATGTTTTTTTCCTTTATTGAATGATTTTATTTTATCACAGGTTTATTAAACTTAAATTAGCGCAATAGATTTTATTCAGAGATGACACTTTAACTACCATATCATCAAGATAGGATTACATCCAAAATTATTATGTGCACACTATAGTATCCTCAATACATTCAGCATCATCGGTTCTCAAAAAAATTAAATTATATTTCTTTCATCAATAATAAATACACAATAAACAATGAGAGAATGCACCAACTAATGTTGTTCTTCTATTATCTGCTGATCCGACATAATTTTCATCTATATATCCAAATAAATATTGTTTATGATTTTTCATTGTACAACAAACCATAATCCATCATGCCCTTTATATATAGATTAAATAATTTCACTGAAATAAAGTGGATTTCCTTGGGATTTATTTCATATATAGCTACTTGTAATGTTCTAAAAACAGTATAATGTCTTGACATTATCATGAATAGTATAATATTATTTATTTTCCCTTAACCTATGAAACTATCTTCATTTTTATCAGTATCCTCTAATAGCTTCATCTGGGTATCTACTAGATTCGAAATCTCCTTAGAATTATCCATTCTAAATCTTCTCAAAACATACATGGAATATTTTTATTGATAAATTAATGTGGAATTATTTTCTTGCGTCACTTGTAAACCAATAAAAATGATAATTCAATGATTATCGAAATTTGGAATTCTCTTTTCATGAATTCCATGATATTGATACAGTAATATTCGTCTTATCCATAAATGATTATGTCACCGACATATACCAGCGCCAACATCCCTTGATTAATGTCATGGTTGAAAAATATATTGTAATCAAATCCACCCCATTGAAAACTAAGATTCTTCCCAAATAGGTTGAGCCTGTAATAACACGCTCTAAGTGATTTACTCAACCCATATTGTTCAATTATCAGTCAATAAACATTATTCCCATCTTCATGAATGATGAAATGATCTGGATTCTAAATATAAGCTTCATCTTCTAGAACACCATTTAGAAAGGATGAGTTGAAATCCATCGGGAACACATTGAACCTTTTTTTCATTATTATGGCTTAGAATAATTTTATTTTATACTGCCTCATAATAGGTGAAAATGATTAATCAACATCAATAACAATTTTAATGGAGTACCCTTTGCACAACAATATTTCTTTTTTTTGAAGAATTTTATCATCTACATTCATCTATTTGTGAAAGACCCATTAGGTACCAATTTCATTTTTATCTGTTGGTCTCAAAAAAATCTCTCATGAATGATTCTTCTCAGTTTGATCTAGATCTTCATTCATATACTAATCCATTATCTCATCTATAGATTCTTCATTAAAAAATTTATTCTCAATCTGATATATGTTGGATCCCCCATTAATGAATAAATTATTCATGTTTGACTTTCCAATTTCTTGTCACAAATGTTGTTTTTTTATCAATTTCAGATCGACTCATTGTTTTTCAAGAAGATAATATCTTATGTTCACCATTTTCATCATCTAGATCTTCTTATTAAAACATTTAAATTCATTGATTTTTTTGAGTAGCCTAGGAATCTACCATCTTATCCATAGGATTCCATCATCATATGTTTCTTCTTATTGAGATTGAAAGACTTACATATAATGGATTGAAGGTACATCAACAGTAGCTTATTTCCATACCTTAATGGATATGGAGACATGCCTTATTTTAGACATAATAACAGTCAATTTTAAATATTTAATAATGTGAATACTAATTTATTCAAAAAATTATTTTGATGCTATTTCCCAATAGGTATTGTTCTATACATGTCGTCGATAATTCTATTTATTCTCTCAACTAATCGTTTCTAATATGGATTTCATACTGCAAAAATATTGTTCCTTACCCCATTTCTATCAAGATAATCCTCCACATTGATATTTGTGAACTGTATTTCATTTTCTATTCAGATATTTTAGGTTTTGTAACCTAGCATCTTTTTAACTTCCAGTATTTATGTTTTTATGAAACTAAACACCCCAGACATGTGAGTGATCACTAAAACCCTTTTCATTATCTTAATGTCATTAATAAAGAGAAAATAATACCTAATTCCATCAACATAACTTGGTTAAATAGGTCCTCACATATCAATATTCAAAAACTCAATCACATTTGTTAACCTTTTATCATTTCCCTTTATGACATTCGAATGATCTTTTCGTGTTGAAAAGTATCAAACATAGTGGCTAGATAACATGATAACCTAGGGAGGTCTTGAGAATAATCACATTCCACGAGATATTGTATTAATGTTTGGAACATGTTACCATGTAGTTTATTCCATAGCTTGTTCTCAATTTCGTTTGATAAAAACGTATCTCATTCTATACAGAATAGTTAAATATTCCCTATCATATATATTCCCAACAAAAAATTACACCATTTTTTTTAATGATAGATAATTTTTTATAAAAGATTATGGAATGTACAAAGAATCAAATTTGAATATGACATAGCAAGTTGTTACTAACACATTCAATAACCCCGTCATCTGCACGTCTCATATCATTTCCCCAAAACATGGATTTTACCAAGCTAATAATTTTTATGCCTATATTGTTACCAAATCATACAATAACTTCAAAATCATATGTAATTCTTATCATCAGTTCCTTATTTACTATCTTATTAGAGGCACATCCATTGTCAATGACCCATATTCTAGTGTTATTTGATGCATTGAGAGAAATATACGAAACCACAACGTATTCACCTATCTTCATTCTAATCTGTGTATTTTATAGATATTATTCATTATAATTGAAGAATAGTGGTCCAGTTTCACCTAGTAGGGATACTAATGAATTTTTTGTTTTCAAATAATTTGATTATAAATTTAGTTTCTTATTATTACTATAATTATTCTACTTTGACATTATTTTCTACATTGATGATTATATATATCATTCCATGTTTCTGAATGCACCACACCTGAAATAGTGACCATTGAATGATATCCTTCAATGGTGTTTCCTATGATTTTCTTCCTAACTTGTGTGCCTATTGTCTATAGAGGATACATTTTTCAAGTGCCCCATCATTCCAAAACAATAACATCAAATGTGGGATGAGTTCTTATCTGTTATTATAGCACGCCAAGTTCTCCCTTGGGTTCATGAATGTTATGGTTCTGATTCATACCAATATAAACCTTCATCCTCAGAGTGGAATCTTGTATTCTTCATGGTCTTTAATTAAACTTCTTTGGACTTCCCATTTTCCATAGTATCATTATAATCATTTCCTATATCACAAGATATAAGAGTAAAATGAACGATATCCAATGTCAACTCCTTTAGATCTAAATACTCTAATATAGAAAAATTGAAATAAAATAGAGGTGGTATTTATCTCAATATTAACTTAAAAATAATTATATCTTCAATAATTTCACCATAACCATGCCTATCTTACAAAAAAATATTTACCCTATCAATGAATATCTTAATAGATTTATTGGGGTGCATTCTCATATCCGAACAGTTGTTTTGTAGAACCGTAATTTTTCATTCTCTCACCTCTGATTTTATATTTTCAATATTGATAAACGTTTCCCAGATAAAATGCGATAAATTAAATTAAATAAACTTTGTATAGATTTCATCGCATATGGCCCCCCCTAATGCCTTGATTCTGATGGCATCAACATACAATTCACAATGTTCCGCTTCTTTTATAACATTACTATCCAAACAAGTAGAAATACAATGAATTTTATATATAAAAACAACAATAACCAATTATTGAGAGAAGTGTTACATTTGATTCTTGTATTGATGATAATGTTTTCCATAAATTATCTAAATCCCTTTGTGATTAACATCTTTCATTTCCTCAATAGTGAAAGAACCACTAACTTTTATCATCACTCATATAAAAATTATTGGACTAACTAGGATAAATACCTTTAATGGTCTGTGAATCAACGTATTAATGATTAAAACATATTACCCATTAGATATTGTTTTTTATTTAAATAAGAATTATTCTCTATATGTCCCATATTAATGTATGAATAAAAATGAAACCATATATTTGACATAAATATTTAACTTGGATCACCGTTATTGGGATACACCCAATGTCCACCCAAAAAAATATGATGATGTAACAAATCCACTAAGTCTCACATCCAACATACAATATTTTGGCATGATCACTTATATGACATGGATAAATGCCTTTATAATGTTTAGGGTTAACTCACTTCATTCCAAAGCATCACTCCGACAAACTATTATTTTGGATCACTATCGGTGGAATGGACCACATTCTTCCTCTTAATATTCTCACTAATCATGAAAGGATCCACACACAATTTATGGACATGTAGTCCCCTTCATTATAAATAATGATTGCACCATCAACTATATGTATATGCTGTATTGATGTATTTCTTTCACCCGGTAGATGAAATTCACATTTCCTTGTAATATTTATTTGTGAAAATTTCTTTGGAGAGCTATCTTATTCCCCTCAACAACATCATTGAACTCATTGTAAAATATCATGCATCCTCCATGTATGTTCTTTCACCATGTGATGAGAGTACCTGATAGAAATTTTTTTCTTCATAGAATGCCTCTCATTCCCAGAATTATAATCCCCACGAATCCCTAATGCTTTATAGACTGCATTCCCTTCATGTTCCCTTTTTTCCTTTGTCAGCTACTAAGCTCCACAAACCCCTTTTGTGAACTATCTCCTTCAAATAATTTCTTTCATAAAAAATACTTTTCTTTCATAGAATCCTCCATCGTTAAGTACTTTGAGAATTCCAAAATTCTTATAGCATGGATGACATACTATAAAGAAATTCACTCCCAATAATTATGTGATTAATTTTTTTATATAGAAAAATAAATCATATAAACGCCAATAATGACAAATACCAATATCATTGATGTGGTACATCCTTCACCACAAACTTCAATGAAGTCCTCAAAAGGGATTAATCCTTTGTGGTGGCCGATATCATTCACGAATAGTAAATCTTTTATAGATCCTTAAATCCCCACCACAAACCTATAAATAATGATCCTCCTATGCAAGATGAGCCCCTCACGAAAGAACAACGTCCCAAAAACTGATTTCGTTGCATAGTCCACGTAGTGCTCTTCATGATTCACTTACCTCCTTTAGTGTATACATTTCATATGTACACTACTATACAGATTGTGGTCTACATGATTCAATGTATGTGAACTCCTTTGAGGAATACCATCATTTTCACTAAAAAATTTCATATTTTGAGGCATTAAAAATTCAAAAACACTTGGGAACTAGGCCACCCTAAATATATGTTTTGGAAACACCAAACATATAGAAATGTGATCATATATCATTGTTAATATACATAATCTCTATAAAAAACCAAGATTACACAATTAAGAGTTTTTCCCAATTGAATGAATCATAATTGGTCAATAATCTACAGTTAGAGTTGGATTTAGTGTACAAAAGATATTGTAACTAAATAATATATTTAAATATCCTATAACATTTAATTTTTTAATAATAACATCGTTATCACACTTTGGTTGATGAATGTTTAAAAAATATTGTTGGAAATAAATTTTTTTATAATTTGTATCATTCATCTAATGAGAATCAATGATCACATGTTATGAATAGTTTGATGTTAGATTTATTTTATTAATTATTTTTCCAATGGTTTATAACCCTGAATCAACACCTATATATTATTTATATCTTTTAAGTCTTCATAAATAAAACTAGAAGGATATAAAAATAGATTTTGTGGTTGTTATTACTAGTGAGTCAACAGTATATGATTCAATATATTTTTTTCTAAAATTTTTAAATAATTTAACCAATTTTTAAATATATACGGTGTATTATATAGTGGATGTATTAGATAGTATCTTTTTGGAAGAGGTCACAAGACTCTATAGTGTTTTGAGGATTATTATCTGTAACCAGTATCCCCATTTTACATTATGTGTATAAAAATTTATTGTAATATGATTTTGCCTCTCAATAATGATATACCTAGTAATTCCATTTTCAAACAGAGAGACATATAGGGAGTATAATCCCAATACTATTGAGAATTTTTCATTCCATCATCATCTCTTTTAGAAGATCAGGGGTAAATTATTTACCATTAGTTGAGTATACTTAAAATAACCAAAACCAATCATTCATTAGAATGAAATCATTTTATGAATTTTATAGATATTTGTATAAATCACTTTTATATAGTATCACGGAATTATATTCGAGGATTTCATTTTTATATGATTTATTATTCATGGATTTTAATTGATTTCCATCATTAATCACAATTTCATCCCTCAAATATATATAAATATAGTGGGTAAAAATAAATTGTAAGCTATTTTTGTGATTTTATAGAATAATTATAAAAAATATTAAATATATGATTTCTCTACATTAAAATATATTTAGGATACTAAATAATCAATATTTCAATACATGTTTTTCCAATTTTCTAGAATTTGTTAAAAATTATTTTATAAATCATAATTAAATAGGATTTTAATATTATGGATCCAATATGAATTATGTAAACCCATAATATTATTTTTAATTTTATTAATATTACAGAATTAATTTATTTTTTTGAATAATTTTAATATTCTTTGTATTTTGTAGAAATTTTAAGGAAATATTCATTATATATTGAGCATCATGTCGATATGTTGATGAATTTAATTTGTTTAAGATGGGTAGACTGGCCTATGTTTATTAATATTCATTTTAAAAACTATTAACATGTCGAACCATTATTCTCTCAAATAACATTCAGGGTAGTAACTTTGACAATTTTCTAAATAAAATAAACTATTGAATTTCTTTGAGAATATAAAAATGAAAACATAACACCAATTTAATTTAATTTTTTCCACTTATCAAAAATAAATCTTGTATAGTAAAGTAAGCCTTCGTAAATGATGTAATGTTGGGGATTAAGGATTTTACACTCGTGTTTGTCTATGGATTCTTTTGTATGTCATGTTTTTAGATGCTATAAATTTGGCATCATAGTCATTTCAAATTATTGAAAACATGAAGGTGGTCAAATTTTATAATATAGGTTATGCATCACTATGATAGGAAATTATGGGTCTATTGATGTATTTCTACTGCCGGTATAATATAGTATTTTTTTCTATATTGTTGGGGAATGTACAGATTTATGTTTTTTTTTCTATTTTAGAACACAAATAAATTTTAAACTTCTTATTGGAATGAGTAGTAGATCTATAAAGTAGATTTCAACTACTGTAGAGATATATTGCATGCCACTATTTTATTTTGAGCTTTTTGTTGTTCATTGATATATGAGATCAATGGATTCAAGCTAGTTTGTCATTGATAATGTAGATTAAGTGTGTACTATATATTAAAAATAAATCAAACCAAGTATGGGAGTTCATTTTGAAGAAACATGTTTGATTAATGCATTATATTACGAACTTGAGGGGATATTAATTTCTATATTATATTTAATTGACCCCGAATTTCATCACAAATACTAATAGAATTGAGAAATAAGATTTTATCTAATGATTCTATGAATACATGGAGTATATATTGGTTATAATTCCATAGTGGTGTGTTATAATTACATGGAGTATCAGTTCGTTTAGAGACTCAAGATAATGTTATTTATCATTGAGTAGATGTAATGGTGATGCAAAAGTCCATGTTTAAACTAAACTATAGAAGGAGAGTGTATAACAATCACATAAACCCAAGCTTCCTAATAGAGGGGTATTTCTCTTTTTTTTGTTTCTATATATGTAAAAACAAAATGAGTAATCCCATTTGTAGGAATTGTTCATTGATATTGTGGATTCATTATAGGATTTTTCCATTTAATTAGATATATACCTGTTTTATCAAAAAATGTTGAGTAATTATTAATCTTCTATGACTATGGACACATGTTTACTAGTAAATAGAGATAAAATCACCCTTATTTTTCTAATGTAGGTAAATAAATGAGTTTTATTTGATTTATAAAATCATGTTTCATGTTTCTTATTATTTCATATCAATATTTATTTAAATACAAAATTAAAATAGTTTTATGGTTTTATCTATATATCTATATAATATATTAGTCTATTATTATTTTTATTTTTTTATTTCCTTCATCATCATAGTCTATGAGGTAGTGGAATTAGATTATTCTAATTATTTTTGGTAAATTTATTTTTATCCCATTTTTAAGAAGAGGTTCTTCATATATCATAAAGATTTCAGTATGATATTAAACTTTTTTGAACAAGATAGATGATTGATAAATCATTTTGATTCATTTATTGAAAGGAAATAATATCAAAAATAAAAAATTTGTGAGTATGGTGATAATAAACAACACGTGAAATCATAAATAAAATCATATGTAACTAATTTTATTTCATTCGTTTCATCTATATTCATAATATTCTAATATTATTTTTATGTTTACCATGTGAAATAAATTTTTATTTTATTAAGAAATATAAAATAGGTGATTCAATGAATATCATTTGTGAAAAGTAATCATTGAGCACAAGGGGGTCTGAAGGGATGTAAAACAAGGGTGTATCCCATCACTAGGGCCACACCCTCTGAGGGAAATGAAACTATTTTTGAGAAGAATGTGACATTGAATCATCTAAATGATAGATGTTCTACTATAGGGAGAAGACTCAGGGAGAAAATGTTTTATCACCTTATAGATTCACTAACATCAAGGTATAATGATCATGCCTCTTACCAACTTCTATAGACCAGATTTATAGAAGCCATGAAACCAATGATTAAGAAAGGGCATGATCGGTGGATCCTGACAGTAAAACCTATCATTATGCTGAAAGAGTTCTAAACAGTCTATTCCCAATCACCAGTATTGAACAGGTTGGACATTTTTTCTTCATTAGATTATCTATAAGAGGAGCACTAGAAATCCTGTTTATTTATAAGATGGTAAATGATGTCATCTATTGGTAAGGATTACTGTCCAAATCATCTCAAAATAATGCTAGATTTAAAAATAAATATTCTTATCAAAATGAAACAATATAAATAGGACAGTATCAATATGTTTGGTGAAGATACTTCTTTAAATTAGTCATATAGAAAATTGATGAATGAATCATGTGGAAACACCTATGCCCATTTCATAATTCAGATCAATTTTGTAAAAGGAAACTTATCTATTTGTGTCCAAAACTACATTAATAAAACCTAAGAAATCATATTATTTGCTGATTGTGATATTACATACTGAGAATCTTAGAAATCCTTGTTTGGTTCATTTTTTGTTAGATTTATTAATATTTATAACCCATATTCCTCTAATCCAGTGAATGTGATTTTAATATTTCATGATGTGAGATTTAAGCATTCCCCAGGAAGAATAAGAACTATCTCTTGGCTGGTCCATATCATTTCCAAAAATTCCCCTCATGAATGTTCCCAACCAAGGATAACTCTCAAAAATTTCCCATGAATTATTTTCACGAAGGCATTTCTAGTTTCTAAGATATTCTATACATGTATTCCTCCATACATAAAATATTTAGACATTCTACCCCATGATTCACAGTTATATTTTTCATCTGAAATTGAATCCTATTAGAAGAGGGATAGAATCTCTTCCATACCATTAATCAAACATTTAGGAAACATTGTAGTTGACAGGAAATAAATTTTTATTAAAGAAAGGACATGGATGAGAATGGTGATACTTCCACAGAATGAAAGGAACTAGTTTTTCTATTTTATAATGTTCATGATGATATTTTCCACAAGCATGAACAAATGATGAATGAATATCCTTCTACAAGAGATCATTACACCCAAAGAAATGATTTGATATTTTATTTTTTTTCATTATGATTTGGTTCACCGTGGATCTTACCCATTTTTCCAAATAGAGATTTGAGATGAAAAACCATTATTCTCTTATTTCACGAGATGACTTCTCACGTTTTAGTAATTCTCAAGATGTTTGTTAAAGTCAATAATAGACAACATAATGAAATTACTGAAGAAAAACTATTCATATGTGAATTTTAGGTGAGAAATTCCTCCGATTTGAGACCTATATTATTATGGAAGGATGTTCCTAATCATTATATTCCTATTTATGGTGCGACTTAGAGTTTATTGAGTGATAATAAAGAGTATTGGGGAGAGTTGTCACCCTATATTAGGCCAAATGTAGATTGGAATAATCAATAATTTTTTTAATAGATGAAAATAGAAATCCATGGAGAATTTTATCATCTAAACAAGAGATCAAAATCATACAAAGAATAAAGAATATAGGGTAGAACCTTAAGAATATATCCCCATTCTAGCCTATCACAGGCCTCTTCATGTCAATATTAATAACAAATTTTGATCAGTGCATTTTGGTTGATAGCACTGATCATTTCATAATCCTTTTTTATGGTACCCCATAATTTACACCCTTTAACAAATCCATGTCTTTTCAGAGAGATCCATCTAAGTAGGTGAGATGCAATAATTTTTTTAATAATTGAATCCATCACTATTTTGGACAATTAAAAATATTTATAGGTATATGGTGTTTAATAGAAGAAATTTCATTGATTTTTACAACAATAACAGTACTGGTAGCATAGGTCATATGTGGAAGAAAAACTCCACAAGAGAAATAAAATATAATATTAACCATATGAAGCCCAAACAGATCTCATGTGGCCCTGTAGAGTAAACAATGGAATCCATCTAGTCCCTATATAATCTCCTGGTTAAGAAACCATACTACCTTATAGATCTCCAATTCATATATTATTGTCTAGTTCAACCATAAATATGGTTTCATGACCATTAATGAAGAAGAAATTAAAGAATGAAACTTTGTCGTCCACGAAGGCTATAAATTGGAACCTCATGGACATTGATTTTTTTTTATAAAAATAAAATGGAGGGAGTAAGAATATTTATGATGGGTCTTACATTCACATGAAATAAATCCAGTATATATATGTTAACATAGTTATCATGATCATTTGGAAAAAGGAGGTGGGGAGAGAAAAAAAAAAGAGATGTACATGAAAATAAAAGAAAAGATAAAAGATCCCTTATGAAAATTCGGCAGCCTAATAACATCATATAAAATTTCATAAAATCAAATAATGACAAAAAGGGAATCTCATTATATTGAAATCAAAAGGATAGTAAAAAGAATGAATAAAATAACACCTCAATATATGAGAAAGGAATTTCAAATAGATATCATAATAGAAGTACCGACATAAAGAAGAGAATGAAATATCCCTTCCCTTGTAGAATAACTCATATATCATGAGGGATGGAACTTTGGGGGCTTAAAGACACCTTGGGAGGACTCATAGAGAGGTAAAACCACCATATCTTCGAGGATGAGAGATTTGGAATGAATGAAAACCAATGGATGTGTAAAGACCCGGAAAAATCAAGGGAATATTTTTTCTTAAATTTCTTTTGGATTTTACAAGAACGCAGTTTCTTATGGCACCTGATTCTGAGGCCCGGTATGCCCGGAATCATTTTCCGAAGTTTAGCTCATGTACGTTCAGTGAATGAATGAGCGGGTTTTCCTAACTTTTGAACCGGTGCTCGGAATCGAAATCTGAGGACACCGATGGAATCGTAGTGCCGATAATTTCCATGAAACATCTTTTTCGGAGTTGTGTTTTCTCGGGTGTGGTTATTAAATTTTTGGGTTATGAAAAGGAATAAAATAAAAATGGTGTGACTAATATTTATTTTACTTAAAGTTGTTTAACCATAACTAAGTGGTTGAGTGTGACCCACAATATCCTACCCACTAGGTAGGATATTTTTGAGGTGGGGCCAACATGATCCCCACCATTTCTTTTAACTTCATCAACCCCCATTTTATTAAGGTAATGCACCTGCACCCCTATTAAGTGGAAGTCAAGCCTTGCATTTTTCTATTTATGAAACGCCTCAAATAATTTGGGCGGTTTAAAACATTGCAATTAATTCATTTAATTGATTGTTTCGTTTATGAATTTCAAAATGCATGGCATGAGAAATAAAATAAGGCAAACTCTTATTTTATTAGAGTTTTTGGGTTGTGAGAGGCTTGAGAGAATTTTCTCAAGTTCTTGAAGTTCTTCTTCCGCGATGAAGAACGCAAAGAATGCGAAGAACACTGACCTCTGACGATGGTGAGAGACGCCTTCCTCGGAGATCGACGATCCGACACTCACCCTTTCGTTCCTCCTTCCCGTGTCAATGGAAGGGAGACACCGTTCCTCCTCAGACGATCTCTGTCAAGTGTGAGAAACCTTCTTCCACGACGATCAATTCCATGATGTTTATTTCCACAACAAACCTCATTCAACGACTACGCTCGCGGTAGGGGATTATTATTTCATTTGTCCCTAATTACTTTCATCATTGATTCATCATCTTATTTGGGCCGCCTGTTATCGCTATAATTGGAGGAGGTCGGACCGCACGAACACGACTGATCCTCCTCTCCCCTTGGGTTGTTTGATATTGTGCGCGGCATGAGCAAGGAAACGCGGTATCGATGCACCTCACATGAAATATTAAAGAAAGGGCGGAGAAGTGCAGCACCGTCGTGTCGCACCGTTGAAGACAAACCAAACCGCGATTCCGTCGCGGCGGGCCGGAGAACCACAAAGGCACTGTGGCCGGAGCGGGGTCGCGACGGAGGGGCGCGACAACGTCGCGCCGTCGCGCTGCACCTGATGGATCAAGGCCGTGGCCATAGGCCACGGCAGAGCAGGGAACGGCGGCCGGTTTCCGGCCACCGGCGCCCTGTCCCCGGCCCCATGGCGGTAGCAACCGGCCGGCCGGTGCGGGTCGGCCGGTCAGGGGGAAGCATCGGGGGTCGTAACCCCCGACTGGCTAGCTACCGCGGTTTCACAACGTGGGGGGCAGCGCCCCCCCCCCCCCCCCCCCGCCCTTATCGATCGGCCGTTACGGCCGAGCCACCAGGCCGGGCCGCACCCAGGCCGGGCCGCCCCCAGTTCGGGCCGTGCCTAAGCAGGTCGGACCTGGAACCGGGTCGGTTCGACCCAGAACCGTGTCGGGTCAACCCGGTTCGGGCCGACCCTGGTGGTATCGGGCTGGGTCCAACCAGGCCCGAACCCCCTATTCCCGGACCTCTTTCAGACATTTTCCCATAACATGGGATGCGGACCTCCGATCAATGCACCATCAGCTGAGATGTGATCCTTAGATCGAGACGGTCGTTTCGGTATATTACACACAAGGTTTCGGAGAACTTTGTGTTCGGCCGGGTTGCTTCGTACACGAAACCAACCATGCCCTCGGAGCGGAAATGCTTATTACTTGAGCTCTGGAATTCCAATTGACATGCCATAGACATTGATGGATTTTTCTTAGTGAGACTGTCCTTTTGGATTACTCTGCTCGAGGTTTGGACGCAGTTGTAGTAAGTTTGGGTTGGTTTTGACATAAACACCAACAGGGCCCCTGGGATGAAAAATCCAATAACTCTCAGACCGGGTGTCTGATTGACGTGTCGTCTGTGACGTTGAGTTCTAGTTGACGCTATAGAACTTTTGAATACATCAACTCTGGACTATGTGTCAGTTGATTTATCATCCCCTCGGCTCGTGGAGCGGACCCTCCCGAAAGATCTTGTTATGTGGGGGAACCCTAGAGCTAGCCGCGACTACAATGACGATGACGACTGTACAGAAATCCTTCGTGGATTCGATGACGACTACAGCACTCAGTGATCCTACGTGGATCAGTGATACTGATCCTATGTGGGCCAGCTCTCAGCGGTCCTGTGTGGGCCAGCGCCTATAGATCCTGTGTGGGTTCGATCCCGTGTGGGTCATTGCGGGGGTTAGTTACCAATCCATCCTTTGCGGGTCATTTCAGGGGTAGTACCTATCGATTATGTGTGGGTCCGACGGCTTAGATGAATTAGTGGCTACATCTGATCATCTCTATCATCTTACGAAGAAGTATACATGTGTGAGATGAATCTCGACTTTCAATCATTATCTTCGATATGATTGACTTTCATTCCTATGTGGATTGTGTTGTGTGGTCCAGTGTGGATGTGATCAAACTTGGGCTCGGATTTGGAGCCAAACTGGAATTTATGACATAGGTATATGTATTAGAATATACCTAATTAGTGTTGGATGTTACATTGTGATTGTATCTTTCTTCTGTGGATTATCCTCTGTGGATTCTGGGAGACCTTCGGGGGTCTCGGTGTCCCTACAGAGTAGCTTAACTCACCCCTGCACGGGCTATGCCCGCACTACATTGTGTTGGTTGCAGACTATGGACAACACTGATCGTGGTTGAGGCTAGTAGAGCAGGTCGGTACTTGGAGGTGGACAACTGGGCGGGACATACTCGGAGCGAACGACTGGACTCGAGGAGCTATGGAGGCTATTTGTACCCACCCTTCAGGTGGGACTTCCAGTGGATGGCTCGCCATTGCGGCTTTACTTTTCAGTTGTTGTACTCCCTTTTTCAGTTGTACTTTAATTTCAGTTTGGGTTTGTATTCTGGCCCACTGACTTTTCCCGCTCTTACTTTGTACCCAGTTTTTACATAGTGTTTACTTCTACTGATTGCTTTCTCTATAGTGTTGGTTTACATTACAAAGACAATGCCTTCCCTTTAATCAAGAATTACTCCATGGTTCTAGTCGCCAGCCCCTGGCCTATGGAAGGCGGGCTTGGGGTAGTCACGGCAAGGGCCCCGAGGACGGGTCATGACAAATTGGTATCCGAGGAGTTCGGTTCTACTACAGAACAATGGACTCTGATCTTTGTTCTATGTGAAGCAATAATGTTAAGGGTATTGGGTGTGGTTATCAGTCCATGGATTCCGGTGTTGGTGTGGCGGCCGACGTATCCATACACCAGGACCCTGACTTTTGATTTCCGGCATAATGCACGAAAACATTGATTGCATGTGTTTTTCAGGTTTTCATTGTGATTACTTTATGTCAGCTCACCAGGTATACTATTTGGCCGTGGCGCAACTGTTTCTTTTCAGGATAGCCCCATGATGGCAGCCAGCTAGGGTTCAGATCATTGTGTATGACGAAAACCCCCCAAGCATCGAGGCCTTGGAACATGGCCCTTTCACAACAGAGGCACTGGCGGTACCACTACCCGCTGAGCCACCGATGCTACAATCCCCAGTCGCTGATGATGCACGATGCCTTAGTGCATTGTATGAGCTTCAGTGTCAACGACCACCCAGGATACACGGGGAGAAAGACCCTTAGGCATCCGAGGATTAGATGGAGGCAGTTGTATGAGTTTTCAGGTTAGTGTGGACACCTGCTGACCTCATAGTGATCCTCGCAGCGAGCCTCCTGCACGCGGCATCAGACAGATAGTGGAGCATGATGATCCAGGTGCATGACGAGGCATCTCTCCTCTGGATGGACTTTGAGGGACTCTTTCACTTGGAGTTCGTCCCAGCCACCCTCTGTGTGATGCACATCCAGGAGCTTCTACAGCTACGGCATGGCAGCTTGACAGTTGCCAGTACTCGGTGAGATTTACTGACCTCTCGTGATATTCGACGGACATGTTATGAGACCCATTCTTCGGGGCCCAGTCCTTTGAGCAGGGATTGAGTCATGAGATCAGGGAATCACTGATCTCCCTCAGCATTCAGAGACAGGCATGAGTATTGGAGTGAGCCCTTCTAATCGAGAGCTTCCTTGCTGAGCCTATATCAGCAGCGAGACCTACACTAGGGCCGCACGTAGAGAGTCTTCTGCAGTAGGCAGTTCATGGATGAATCATTGGTCCAGGCAGACCAGACCCTCAGGAAGACGACCTCAGGTCACTGGCTTAGAGGTGCGGGGCACTCAGCGCAGAGCAAGTCTTTCGAGGGGCATACAGTTCTACGCATGCGGACGGCAGGGCCACATGGCTCGTGACTGCCCGACCCCCCATGCCGAGGAGCAGTAGACGGTTGAGGGACCACCCAGGAAGAGGCAGAGGGCCGACCATGGCGGTTGGTAGGGAGCAGGCAGATGAGGTAGAGGAGCTACCCGAGCAGGAGGTGGCGGGCGACGCTTTCAGGCTCTACCACCACCACCACCAAGAGGTCCACCCCGACCACAGGGAGCTGGTGGGCAGAGATAGGCACATATTCAGGCAGCAGGGGCCTACCACCACTCCGCTCCCGAGATGATTCTAATAAATATCTGTGTCTATTCCACCCTTGATGCAGTTCTTATAGACATAGGATTGAGTCATTATTTCATAGCCACTACCTTTGTTCGGAGCTCGGAGATTCCGACAGAGCCATTGGCTTGTTCCTTATGGCTAGAGACATTTACGGGAGCAGAATCGATGATTAAGCACTAGTGCCGGCAGTGTAAACTTACTATAGGAGGCGAGAGGTTTGGATGGGATCTTCTTTTAGCGGCCTCAAGGCATTACGACGTCATCTTGGGCATGGATTGGTTATCTACAGTCCATGATCAGATTTACTGTATTAGGAGCAAGGTGCAGTGTGTACGCACAGACGAGAGCAGGTTCACCTTCATCGGCGAGAAGGGCCCCTTCGCAACACATGATGGACTCTCAGAGAGGAGAGGAAAGCCCATCACTCATCAGTTAGCTCAGCTCATCCTAGGATCAGTTGACGTGTGGAGTCCTTGTTTTCCTATAGTGGTGGATCAGTATGCTGACGTTTTTCCCGATGATGTTCCAGGACTACCTCCTCGAAGAGAGTTAGACTTTTATATTGATATGTACCTCGGGATATCCCTGATATCCACCCCAGTATATCATATGGACCATGCTGAGCTACGAGAGCTACGACTACAGTTGGATGACTTACAGGGCAAGGGATTCATCTGACCCAGTGTTTCACCCTGGGCATCCCTGATATTGTCCGGCAAGAAGGCGGACAGGGGCTTGCGACTTTGTGTCGACTATCGTCACATGAACCAGGTTACAGTGAGGAACATGTATCCTCTACAAAGGATTGATGACCTCTTCGATCATCTCAAGGGAGCACGATGGTTCTCAAAGATAGACCTCAAGTAAGGCAATCGTCAGCTCAGAGTTCGGGATGAGGACGTGTAGAAGACAACCTTCAGATGTCGTTATGGCCACTATGAGTTCTTGGTTATGCCATTCGGCGTAACCGATGCTCCATCAGTGTTCATGGGACTCATGAACATGATCATTCTGCCATACCTTGATCGATTTTTCATGATCTTCATCGACGACATTTTGATATACTTGACAACTGAGGAGGAGCACACTTACCACATGTGGGTTGTACTAGAAACACTCCGAGAGCACCATCTTTATTGTAAGCTATCGAAGTGTCAATTCTGGATACGTGAGGTACACTTCATGGGACACATCATCTCTGAGGCGGGAGTTGCAGTGGACCCTGCGACGATCGAGGTAGTGCTAGCTTGGGAGCCACCCAAGAGCGTGATAGAGGTGCGGAGTTTCTTGGGACTAGTTTGGTACTACCAGAGATTTGTTCCAGACTTCTCCAGAGTTGAGGCACCACTTTCAGCTTTGAAGAAGAAGGGGAAACCTTTGTGTGGTCAGATAGATTTCAGTAGAGCATCCAGGAGCTGAGATAGAGAATAACCAGCACGCATATCATGAGGCTACCAGAGGAGGGAGTTGGATACGTAGTTTACTACGATGCATCAGAGATCGGACTCAGATGTGTCCTGATTTAAGAGCGGGCCATGATCGCCTATGGATCACGACAGTTAAGGTATGCTACCCATGACCTGGAGTTAGCAGCAGTGGTCTTCTCTCTGTAGATGTGGCGCCACTATCTGATGGGCGAGTGCTTTATAGTCTATTATGACCATCACAGTCTCAGGTACATCTTCTCCCAGAAGGACCCAAAACTGAGACAGCAGCGATGGCTTGAGTTCCTCTAGGACTATGAATTTGAGATAGTCTATACTCATGGAAAGAGGAACATGGTAGCCGATGATCTCAGCATAAGAACGCGAATTCAACTACATGGGGAGGTGACAGTGCAGGTATCCTCTTTGCAGATATCCTTCTTGGATAGCGATGGAGAAGCCTTTCTTCAGTCACCCATATTCACTCATCCACTACTGCAGCAGGTCAGAGAGGCACAGTGTGGGCACACTAACTATGAGATGCAGTGTGCGCAGATATCCTCCGGACAAGAACCTGATGGATTCTCTTTAGGAGGAGATCACGACGTCCTTTTCAAATGACGTACCTTGGAACCAGTTGCCTTACAGGAGGAGGTGCTGAGAGAGTTTCACAGTTCCCCTTTGGCGGCACATCTTGGAGTGGCGAAGATGTACCAGGATCTTAGATGTCAGCACTGGTGGCCGGGCATGAAGACGGTTGTGGATGAGATTGTTTCTCGATGCATCACCTACCAGCAGGTGAAGGCAGAGCACCATGTACCAGCAGGCTTGGTACAGCCCTTGGAAATCCCAGATTTCAAGTGGGATGGAATATCTATGGACTTAGTGGCTGGAATTCCATGCACTTCCAGAGGTCAGGACTCCATTTGGGTGATTTTCGACCGACTCACCAAGTCAAATCTCTTCTTACCCATCAGAGAGCAGGGCTAAGTGGATAGCCTGGGACGTCTCTACATTTAGGAGATTGTACGGCTTCATGGTGTTCCATTATCTATCGTCTCCGATCGAGATGCTCTCTTTACTTCCAGGCTTTGGAAGGGGTTGCAGGAGGCGTTCAGTACACAACTACATCTGAGCACCGCGTTTCACTCTTAGACAGATGGTCAGACGGATGGGACCATTCAGACTCTAGAGGACATGCTTGCGCATGTGTCCTCGACTTTGGTCGCATCTAGGAGGACCACCTACCCATGGTGGAGTTCGCATACAACAACAGTTACCACTCCACCATCGGGATGGCACCTTAGGAGGCGTTGTATGGCCAACCTTGCAGATCTCCTCTGTGCTGGACAGACCCTGGGGAGTCGGCACTTATGGGAACGGAGATGGTCTAGTCCATGATAGGGAAGGTCCAGGTCATCCAGGAGCGAATGAGGATAGATTAGAGCTGGAAGAAGTCTTATACTGACAGGAGGAGGAGGCCACTGGAGTTCGAGGATGGCGACCATGTCTTCTTGCGGGTATCACCTCGACATGGATTACAGAGATTTGGCCAAGGCGGTAAGTTGTCTCCACGCTTCATCGACCATTCCAGATCCTTAGCAGGATTGGCGAGGTGGCTTATCATTTGGATCTACCACCTCAGTTGCACCGGGTGCACGACGTCATCCACGTATCTCAGCTGAGGAGATACGTGCATGTCCCGAAGAATATCATTGACCCCAGGGAGCTAGACATTGATGATGGGGAAACTTTTGCAGAGGTCCCAGTGTAGATTGAGGATCGATTGGAGCGGGTCCTATGTGGATGGACGATTCCTCTAGTGCACATCAGATGGCAGCATGGAAACCTCGAGGAGAGCACTTGGGAGAGGGAGGCTCAGATGAATGCTCAGTAACCACATTTGTTTCCCTAGTTTATGATGTATCTTTACGGGGACGTAAATCCCTGAGGTGGGAGTAATATAAAGATTCGTGAAATTCAAGGGAATTTGTTTTCTTAATTTTCATTTTGATTTTACAAGAACGCAGTTTCGGACGGCACATGATTCCAAGGACTGGTGTGCCTGGAATCATTTTCTGAAGTTTAGCTCGGGTACGTTCAGTGAATGAACGAGCAGGTTTTCCTAACTTTTGAACCGTTGCTCGGAATCGACATCTGAGGACACCGATGGATTCATAGCACCGGTAATTGCATTGAAACACCTTTTCCGGAGTTGCGTTTTCTCGGGTGTAGTTATTAAATTTTATGGTTAAGTAAAGGAATAAAATAAAAATGGTGCAACCAAATTTTATTTTACTTAATGTTGTTTAACATTAACTAAGAGGATGAGTGGGACCCACAATATCCTACCCACTAGGTATGATATATGTGAGGTGGGGCCCACATGAGCCCCACCGTTTGTTTCAACTTCCTCAACCCCCTTTATATTAAGGTAACGCACCTGCACCCCTATTAAGTTGAAGTCAACCCTTTCATTTTTATATTTATGAAACACCACAATTAATTTGGGCGGTTTAAAACGTTGCAATTAATTCATTTAGTTGATTGTTTCATATTTGAATTTCAAAACGCATGGCTTGAGAAATAAAATAATACAAACTCTTATTTTATTAGAGTTGTTGGGTTGTGAGAGTCTTAGGAGAATTTTCTCAAGTTCTTGAAGATCTTCTTCCACGATGAAGATCGTGAAGAACGAGAAGAACACAGACCTCCAACGACGGTGAGAGAAACCTTCCTCATAGATCGACAATCCGACGGTCACCCTTTCGTTCCTCTTTCCCGCATCAAAGGAAGGGAGACATCGTTCCTCGTCGGGCGAACTCCGTCATGTGTGCGGAACCATCTTCCGCCAAGATCAATTCCACGACGTCCCTTTCCACAGCAAACCTTGTTCGACGACTACGCTCGAGGTAGGGGGTTATTATTTCATTTGTTCCTGATTACTTTCATAATTGATTTATCGTCTTATTTGGGCCACCTGTTATCACAATAACGGGAGGAGGTCGGACCGCACGAACACGGCCGATCCTCCTCTCCCCTTAGGTTGTTTGATATTGTTCACAGAATGAGCAAGGAAACGCGGTGCAAAAGCACCACGTGGGAAATATTAAAGAATGGGAGGAGAAGCACAGTGCCGTCACGCTGCGCCGTTGAAGACGAACCATACCACGGAGCCCTCACACCGCACCGAATAATGACAAAGGAATCACGGTCGGAGCGGGTCCACGGCGGAGGGTTGCGGTGTCGTCGTGCGGCACCGGACGGATCAAGGCAGTGGCCATAGGCCCCAGCGGAGTATGGAACGGCGGCCGGTTTCTGGCCGCCAGCGTTAGAGCAGGGGGACGGGACCACCCCAGTCCCGTGGCGGGAGCATCCGGTCGGCCGGTGTGGACTGGTCTGTCAGGGGTAAGCACCGGGGTCATAACCCTCGGCTGGCCAGCTGGAGAGGCACCCCACATGGGGGCCGCGATTTCAAAACACAGGGGGCAGCGCCCCCCCCCCCCCCCCCCCCTCATCGCTCCACCGTTACGGTCTAACCACATGGGCAGCGGGGCCAGGCTGAGCCGCCAGGCCGGGCCACGCCCAAGCAGGACTGAACTGGACCCGGGTCGGGTTGCCCGGTTCGTGCCGACCCTGGGGGTATCGGGCCTGGTCAGACCGGGCCCAAACGCCCTATTCCTGGAAATCTTTCGGTCTTTTTCCCATAACATGGGATTCAGACCTCAGATCATCGCACCATCAGCTGTGATGCGATCCTTGGATCGAGAAGGTAGTTTCGGTATATTACTATCATGGTTTTGGAGAACTTTGGGTTCAGACGGGTTGGTTCGTACACGAAACCAACCGGGACCTCGGAATAGAAACACTTATAACATGATCTCCTGACGTCCGATTGACGTTCCATCGACTTTGATGGATTCCTCTTAGTGAGACGGGCCTTTTGGCTAACTCCGATTGAGGTTTGGGCGCATTTGGAGTATGGTCGGGTTGGTTTTGACTTAAAAACCAATCGGGGACCTGGGAAGAAAAAGGCAATAACTCTCAGACCGGGCGTCGGATTGACGCGCCCTCTGTGTCGTCGAGTTCCGGTTGACGATACGGAACTTTTGAATACATCAAATCCAGACTATGTGTCAGTTGATGTATCATCCCCTCGGCTCGCGGAGCGGACCCTCCCGAACGAGCTTGCTGTGTGCGGGAACCCTAGAGTTGGATGCGACTGCGACGACAATGACGAATGCACAAAAATCCTCCGTGGATTCGACGACGATGACCACCACACTCAGCGATCCTACATGGATCAGTGCTACCGATCCACTGTGGGTCAGATCCTGTGTGGGTCAGCGCTCAGCGGTCTTGTGTGGTCCAGCGCCTACAGATCCTGCGTGGGTTCGATCCTGTGTGGGTCATTAAGGGGGTTTGTTACCTATAGATCATTTGTGGGTCATTACTGGGGTTAGTACCTATCGATCCGTTGTGGGTTCGATGGATTAGATGAATAAGTGGCTACATCTGATCATCTCTATCATCTTACGAAGAAGTATACCTATGTGAGCTGAATCTCGACTTTCAATCATTATCATCGATATTATTGACTTGCTTTCCTATGTGGAATGTGTTGTGCTGTCCTGTGTGGATGTGATCGGACTTGGGCTCAGATGTTGGAGGCAAACTGGAATTAATGACTTAGGTATATGTATGGGAATATACCTAAGTAGTGACAGATGTTACCTTTTGATTGTATCTTTCCTTTGTGGATTTTCCTTTGTGGATTCGGGGAGACATGTGGGGGTCTCAGGGTCCCTACTGAGTAGCTTATACTCACCCCTGCACGAGCAATGCCCGCACTACATTGTGTTGGTTGAAGATGACGGGCAGCGTTGATCGTGGTTGAGGCTTTCAGAGCAGGTCGGTACCTGGAGGTGGACCACTGGGCGGGACATACTCATAGTGGACGACTTAACTCGAGGAGATGTGGACACAATCTGTACCCACCCTTCAGGCGGTACTTCCATTGGATGGCTTTCCGTTGCGGCTTTACTTTTCAGTTATTGTACTCCCTTTTTCAGTTGTACTTTACATTTAGTTTGGGTTTGTATTTTGGCCCACTTACTTTTCCTGCACATACTTTGTACCCAGTTTTTACTTAGTGTTTACTTATACTTCTTGCTTGCTATGTGGTGTTGTTTTACTTTACAAAATCAATGCCTTCCCTTTTATCTGGAATTACGCCTTGGTGCTAGTCTCTAGCCCCTGGCCTATGGAAGGTGTGCTTGGGGTAGTCACGACAAGGGCCCTGAGGACGGGTCGTGACAGGATGAGTGAGTATTTATAGAAAAAGAGAGGTAATTTTTTAATAATTTCAAAGGGACACTTCATTAGTGGTTTTTGCCAAACCATGGGCTTGCCCATGATTTTTTCCCATGGTATAAGTCACTTGGGACACCACATGTCAGACGTTACTATACACAAGTGGACAAAACTTTTATTTTAATTATTATGTCATTATGATTTCATTAAAATACATAATACTCAAAAATGTATTTTTCACTATTCATGAAAAATTCAAGTATTTTAGAAAAATCCCAAAAATTCACCACCATACTATTTCGACGTGTAGAATAAAAAAGTGAATAAAATTTTTCATAATTAATTTTCTAAATATTATTAATTTAATTTTTAAATAAGTTCATAGTTAATTCCAAAAATAACAATCTTGAAGTGAAATTAGTTTTATGTGACATTGGAAAATTAATTAACATTCCATTATCCTATTTCCTTAAGAAAATAAAATATTATTATTATTTACTTTTCATAAAGTTCATATTACTATTCATATTACTATTCATAAGGGTTTGTTACTATTCACCAAAAATCATGTTTGTTCTATCAGACTTCAAATGACTTACTGAACACAACTCTATATGACCATTTTTGGAAATTCAAAACATAGAGGACGAAAAGTTGTGTTTAATAGAGATATTATAAAATTTCATTATATATTTATTTTCAAAACCTTGGGATGTTACATTTCCCCTACTTACAAAAATTTCATCCTCGAATTTCAAAAAATATTACCTAAAAAGATTCAGGTATGTCTTTAACATAAGCTCCTCAGGCTCCCATGTTGCTTCCTCCATCTTATGGTTCCTCCATAGAATCATCACCATACGGGTAATCCTATTTCTTAATAATTGTTCTTTTTTATCAATAATCATGATAGGCTCATCATAGTAAGATAGATCGGGCTCAAGTTCCACTTCTTCATATGTGAGTACATGTGTTGGGTCTGGCATGTACTTTCTTAACATTGACATGTGGAACACATTGTGAACCTTGGAGATACATGGCGGCATTGCCAAACAGTATGCTACGACTCTAATTAGGTCAAGAATTTCAAAAGATACTATGTACGTGGGACTCAATTTACCTTTCTTACCAAAACGTATAACTCCCTTCCATGGAGATACCTTCAGGAAAATACGATCTCCTACCTGAAATTCCAAATCCATCCTTTGGTTGTCAGCATAGCTCTTCTGCCTACTTTGAGCTATTTTGATATGGTTCTGGATAATCTTCACCGTCTCTATTGTTTCTTTAAAATGTTCTAGGCCCATGATATTTCTATCACCAACATCATCCCAGCATGTTGGTGTACGACATCACCTCCCATATAATTCTTCATAGGGTGACATCTGTATACCTAAATGGAAGCTACTATTGTTGGAAAATTCTAAAAGTGGTAAATACGAATCCCACATGACTTGAAAATCAATTGAAGAAGACCTCAACATGTCTTCCAATGTTCTAATTGTCCGTTCCGATTGTCCCTCAGTTTTTGGGTGGTAGGCAGTGCTCCAACAAAGATCAGTATCTAAGGCCTTCTGAATACTTTTCGAAAATCTTGATGTAAAATGTGAATCACGATCAGAAACAATCTATAGGGTTACTCCATAAAGTCTCAAAAATTCATTAATATATATTCTTTCAAGTGGTTCAAGTGGTAGATCATTATTTATAGCAAGAAAATGTGTTGACTTCGTATGACGATAAATAATGACCCATATGGCATTGTTCCTTCTTGGAGTGTTTGGTATTCCCTTGAGAAAGTCCATTGTGATATTATCCCATATCCACTTAGTTATGGGAAGAGGTTGAAATACTTTAATAGGTAGTTTCCTTCAAGCTTTCACTTGTGGAAAAACCATATATCATGACACAAAATCAGCAATCTCTCTCATCATGTTGTCCCACCAAAAATGTTCCATCAAATCTCTATACATCTTAGTGCTATAAGGATTTATAGAGAAATTGGAACTTTGGGAATCATCCAACAATTCCATTTTTAGATCAAGTATATCAAGAACACAATGTCTTTTCCCAAATTTCAAAATTCCATCTTCATATACAATGTCACTCAATCTCCCATCATTCACATATTTAATCTTCTTTTGAAATTCCCCATCATCAGCCTGAGATTTTTTTATCCTTTCTAGTAAAGATGGTTTGGAATCCATTTGAAAAAGAATCAATGTTTCACCTTCCAGGGTTATTTCCATATCCATCTTTACTAGATCCATGAAAATAGGATCCTTTTAAACTATCATTATTCTCAAAACTCCATCATCATTTCTGCTCAAGAAATCTTCCACCTTATTTTCCTTCCCCGAGTGGTAGTGCATCGTGCAATCAAATTCCTTGAGTAGTTCAAGCCATCTCCATTTCCTCATGTTTATTTAATTCTATGAGAAAATATACTACAAACTCTTGTGATCAGTATAAATCTCAAATTTTTTACCATAGAGACAATGTATCCATATCATGAAAGCATAGATTATTGTGGATAACTCAAGATCATGAGTAGGATAGTTTTGATCATGGATTTTTAGCTGTCGTGATGCACAAGAAATAACCCTATAATTTTTTATAAGGACTCAACCAAGTCGTTTCATTGAAGAATCACTATAAATAACAAACCCATCATTCTCTGATGGTAGATTTAATATATGAGCATTGAATAATATTTTAATCAGTTCTACGAAAAATTCTTCACAATATTCTATCCATACAAATTTAACCCCTTTACATGTGAGCTTCATTAGTGGGTTAGCCAGTCGGGAAAAATTCCGAACGAAACACCGATAATAACCTACTAAGACAATAAAACTGCGTACCTCAGTTATGTTTGTTGGCGTGGGCCAAAATTGGATTGCCTTTTCCTTTTCAGGATCAACGAGGATTGTATACTTAGAGACAATATAGCCTTAAAAAATAAATCTCCTGAAGCCAAAATTCACACTTTTGAAACTTCCCATATAATTCATGTCTTCTAAGATTTTTCAGGATAATGCGTATGTGATTTTCTTGATCTTCGCAGCTTTTGGAGTATACCAAGATATCATCAATAGAAACCACTACAAAATCATCAAGATATTCCTTGAAATCTCTGTTCATTAGATCCATGAAGACAGAGGGTGCATTTGTCAATCCAAAAGGCATTACTCTAAACTCGTAATGCCCATACCATGTTTGAAACACTATTTTCAAAATATCTTCTTTCTTTACATTCCACTGATGATATCAAGATCGAAGGTAAATCATTGAAATCTTTTGAGCTCCATGCATTTTGTCAAAAAAATCATCAATGTGAGTTAGGGGATACTTGTTGTTTATTGTTATAGCATTGATCTCCCTATATTTGATACGTAACCTCATATGTCCATATTTCTTCTTAACAAAAAGGAAAGGGGCTCCCCATGGAGAAAAACTAGGGAGGATAAATCCATTATTACTCAATTCCTCTAGTTTTTCTTTAGTTCAAAAAATTCCACAGTGGCCATTCTCTATGGGGTCTTTGATATGGTCCTTGAACTAGGAATTAAATCAATGGAAAACTCAATTTCTCATTTTTGAGGATGTCTAGGTAAATCTTCTAGAAACACATCAACATATTCACTCACAATAGGTACATCCTTTATTTGAACATTCCTTTCCTCACCCACAGTAATTTCATTCTCTTCCTCCCAAATAATTTAAATTAGTTGAGCTACTGGGGGTGGATCTTGATAAGAATTAGGTGATGACGATTCTGATCTAAAGATAAGGTGTTCATTGTCATTGTCCTCAAAAATCGTAACCTCCTCCTTATAATAAATTTTTTCATCATGGTCTGAAAGTCAATCCATACAGAGGATTATATCAAACTCACTCAGGGGTATGATGATGAGATCATAAGATAATGAACATTTATATGCCTTAATGGGAACTGATTGACAGAACTTTGTATCAATGATACTTCCCTTAGGAGTATTGACTGAAATTACCTTGGAAAATAAAATTGGAAACATCTAATTTTCTTAACAAACTAGGAAGATATGAAAAAATGAAATGATCCCAAATCAAATAAAGAATTGGCTAAACCTGAGGAAACAATTAAAGTACATGCCACCATGTAATTAGGAAGTTCATCCTCTGTAGTTGTGATTGCATAAGCTTGTCTCTGTTCCCTTGGCCTTCTATGTTGCATATTTCCTTGACTTTTTGGAAAATCATTAGCATAGTGTCTCATCTCTCAACAACTATAACATTGAACATCATTGGCTTCTTCTTCCCATTTCAAACACCAGTAAGATGGTCTTTCTGGACACATCTATAGCATACTCTTTTTCCTTTTAAGCATGCACCAGGGTGTTTCTTTCCACAATTGTCACATGGTGGAAATTCAAATCTCCCATTCTTACCCATTTCCTTACTTCCATTCCCAGTGTTTTCAGTAGCCCTCTTCTTTTCTTACTTTCCCTTAATGTCATAAGACATAGTGAATTATTTTTTTGTCTTGATTGCACATGAAACTATATCCTCATATGATGAAAATATTTGGGAGACCATTTCCCCCCAGAGGAATGGTTTTAGGCCATCAATGAATCGATCAAATTTTCTCCTTGTATTTCCTATATAATCCATAACATATCTTGCTAGCCTTGTGAAGTTGGCTTCATACATGGAAACATTTTCATCTTCCTTTTTCCTCAGATGAAATAATTGCCTCCCCATTTCTGCTCGCTTCTCATGATGGAAATATTTTTCTAAGAATATTTCCTTAAAATCCATCCATTCCATCTCTTATATCTCTTCCTCCTTTTTGTTTTGGAATGAAGACCACCACTGATCTGCATCTCCCGGTAGGCGATATACTTCCATGAAAACCTTCTCTCTTTTATTACATCCCAAATAAAGAAATACATTCTCAAGGGTACATATCCTCTTATCCACTACCAATGGGTTTATAATCCTGTTGAATGATGGAGGCATTGTTTTCATAAAGCGATCAAGCATGGCTCCTCCACATGGTGGATCCGGATGCTCCATACGAGTATGGTTATTCTTTATAACATGAGTAAGTTGTCCCAGTATAGTTATGAGTTACTTAGCACCAATCAGAACACCAGATCCAACATCAATATCTTTCGTCGGAGGAAAATCCCTATAGGGGACACGTGCATTTGGGCGGTTTTCCATGCCTTCCACTAGGTGACATATCTAGATAATGGAATACAATATATTAGGTTATGAATCATAATGTATAAACTTAACTTTACAAAATAATTAGAAAAAAATAAGATCCTATGAATGGATAATCCCATATTCACATATATGGTTACTTTGAAGAAAATTTTATATTTCAATCCTTCATAATGGTTTGTAATGAAAATGAGAATTATCTTAAACACATCCCCCTGGAGGGTCATAACCAATAGTGCAGCAAGGCCTGTTGTTGTGCACCAGTTCCCGTTCTAGTATAGCTCAAAGCGGTGTTTTTGGGTTTACCCCTAGATACATCTATTCCAGAGCCGCCTCTACCTACTCGTATCTAGACAAGGATGTATTGCTTGAATGATCCACATAATCTATTCCTTAACAAAATACCAGGATGTTATTCTATGTATATCCTCAAATACTAACTTAGGCACTCATCCCTAATTCTATGTTTTTTATTTTCTATGTATTCTACTAATCTTCGTATGATACAAAATGTAAGGACCCGACCCCAGTTGCCCGAATCCAGTGCCTTATTGTATTTCGTTGGAATACATAAAAGGAATACGAATCCTAAAAGACAAAGGAATTTTGTATTTTTGGAAACATGTTACATGCATAATTTTAACATTACAACAATATGGTAAACAAAAAACTATTTTAATCCACTAGAAACATCCCATCTCCTAGATAACACTTGCATGTCATTCATAAATTACATCTTCATGTCCTAAGAAAATGAAACATAAGAAAGGGGTGAGATAAAATGATTAGTAAGAGTAAGAAATACAGTGGAAGATAATATATACATTAGACATTGTGAATAATTTAAAACACATGCCTTTAATAATAAACTTGAAACATATTATGGCTGGAATATGAGCTAAATAAATAATTCCATAATTAAACATAATCATGGGAATTCTACTAGTCGAATAACCACATTAACATCACATATTAGCATCATAATGATGGAAGTGCATATGTAGGACATCATAACCATACTATCCAAGCCTCGTGATAGGACCATTAAATAATAATTTTGTCAAGGCCTTGTGCCGAGACCATAGTTTGTCTTAGGAGACCTACCGATGCATCGAGGGGCTATAGCAGGTCCCACCCATCACATAATAAGTCCAATGCATTCCCCATATGAGCGAGGATCAAAATAAACAAAATATACATTTATATTGAAACTATCATATGAAGTGTAAATAACTTTCACAAATTATTGAACATAAACACTAAGCATTCGAAATAATATATTGAATGGTTTTAGGAAAGATCATCCACAAAACATTTATTCATAAACCATTCAATAAAATATGGTATACGACTTTATATATGATTAAACCCTATAACACCATCGAATCAATAAGATCATTGAACGAAAATACTCATATAAAATCATTAATCAATTTTGAGATAAATACTCTTTTATTTTCAAAAGAAAAGTACTTTTGGAAAATATTTTTATAAAACCATAAGTGAAGTTAGATAGTATTTTGATAATAAAATGAGTATTTTTATTAATATAATGGTTTCCAAAAACAGATTATAGAGTGCCCTTGTAAATAGATATGAATTGGAGAAATTCCATTGAATCAAGATTCTTTTTTGGAAACAATTTTGAATGTTCCTTTTAAAAAGTGTATCTATCTATAAAATAAGGAAGGGTTATGGTTTGTAAAAATATATATGATACTCATACATAATATATGATGATTACATAACAATACATTATAATTTCATTGAGGTAATTGGACAATGAATGTAACCCGAATGAAAAATGGATGTTCGGGTGAAAAACCATTACCTTAACTCCGAACATGTTCTTCTCTCGAACTTAAGATCCTAGAATATGTAATTATACTTATTATTAACTTATTTATAAACCTATTATACATGTATTTAGTTAATTATAATTCTTTTTATTTCATTTATGTATTTATTGACTTGTTATTGTATTGAATCTCATCGTTCTAGAGTATTCTTTTCCATTATATTCATATTCAGTTCAATTTTTTTATGTAATGGAGTTCATGTGGAATGGTTATAAATCACCATGATTGGAATTATATATAATTTATGAACATAAATAATTGGTAATGTTCATTTATATCATTTTTTATGTGGAATGAGGATGAATCATTAGATGAGAACCACTTCGATTATTTGGAGGTATTTGGATTATTAATAACTAGTTTTGTCATATAACTTAATTACATGTAATTATTCTTGTTCATGAATATTAATTGTGTTATAGTACATATATTATAGTCTGTTTCAACCATAAATATGGTTTCATGACTATTAATGAAGAATAAATTGAAGAACGAAACTTCATCATCCACAATGGCTATAAATTGGAACCTCATAGACGTTGGTTTCGTTTATAAAAATAAAAGGGGGGGGGAGTAAGAATATTTATGATGGGTCTTCCATTAACATGACATAAATCTAGTATATATATGTTACTAGAGTTATCAAGATCATTTTGATAGCGGAGGTGAGGAGAGAAAAAATAAAAGAGATGAATGTGAAAATAAAAGAGAAGATAAAAGATCCCTTATGAAAATTTGGCAGCCTAACAGTGTCACTAAAAATTTTATAAAATAAAATGATGAGAAAAAAATGGTATCTCATCATATTGATATAAAAAGTAAAGTAAAATTAATGAATAAAATCAAACCTCAACATATGAGAAAGGAATTTCAAATAGATAAAATAAAAGAAGTACCGACTTAAAGAAGAGAATGAAGGATCCCCTTATATTGTAGAATAACTCATAGATCATGAAGTATGGGACATTGGGGGCTTAGAGAAACCTTGGGAAAACTCCTAGAGAGGTAAAACCACCAGATTTACGAGTATGAGGGATTTAAAATTAATGAAAACGAATGGATGAGTGGGTATTTTTAGAATAAAGAGATGTAGTTTTTTTATAATTTCAAAGGGACACATCATTAAGTGTTTTTTCCAAACGACGGGCTTTCCCATGGTATTTTCCTATGGTTTAAGACCCATGGGACACCTCATGTAATAAGTTACTATAAAAAAGTCTACCAGACTTTTATTTTAATTATTATGTCATTATGATGTCATTAAACTACAGAATACTCAAAACTAAATTTATTACTATTCACAAAAAAAATTTAAATATTTTAGAAAAATCCCAACAATTCACTCCAACCAGATTTCGACATGTAGAATTCAAAAGTGAAATTCACTTTTAAAATTAATTTTCTAAATATTATTAATTTATTTATTAAATAATGTCACAGTTAATTCGAAAAATAACAATCTTGAAGTGCAATTAGTTTTATGTGACATTGGAAAATTAATTAAGATCCAATTATCCTATTTCCTTAAGAAAGTAAAATAATATTAATATTTACTATTCATAAGGGTAATATTACTATTCATAACGGTATGTTACTATTCACCAGAAATCACGTTTATTCTATCAAACTCTAAATGACTTACTGAACACAACTCTAGAAGACCATTTTTCGAAATTCAAAACATAGAAGAGGAAAAGTTGTGTTTAATGGAGAGATTATAAAATTTCATTCTATATTTATTTTCAAAACCATTGGATGTTACGGAAATTACCTCCCACTATCCATGGAAATTTTTTTATGTTTAACGGATCCTATGATGTTCCAAATGTCCTCTAGGGACTAGGCATCACATGTGATATAAACAAAGCAAAGAAATACTGGGTTCTAAGGTAACTTTTTCCATGAAAAATTAGTGTGAGGCTTCAACAAAATCATCATTAATGTGTTGATTCCAATGTATCCATATATGAAGTTTAAGGGGATCTTCATGGAAGTAGTTAAAAACATATATCCTTTTCTATTACTATGAGCTCTTGAAATAGCTGAGTTTGGGTTTGAGGACTCTAATTAAAGAAGAGTTACCATCGATAATGAAAATTCCATGTTCATATCCATGATATATATTTTAAAATTACTCTCATCTACATAATTATATTGAGTTATATGAGAACACAAACAATGATGAAACACAAGATTTAAACAAATTATATTTTTTTATTTAACACATAAAATTCCTTAATGAATTCCATCCATGAATCTAAATGAATACTGTATTTTTAAGAATTGTGAAAAATAAAACCCATTAACAAAAAACCCAATTTATTTGGCTTCCAATGGATACTTTATCAATATACTAAAAAAAATTTATATTATAATCTGTCATCAAAATCTTCTATATATTTTCTATATAGGATAATTATTTAGAAACAACATATATATTACATATCATCATTACCTATGGAAACTGAAACATAAGATAGGTTGATCCTAAATTCCCAATAAGGGAAAAACATATCAGAATATCATCAATGTTGAGATAATAATTATATGAGAAAGCATGAGAATGTATGAATTTCCTATTAATAATCACATGTAATAATAATATTGTTCCATTATTATTCAAGGAAGGATGTGTATTATTTTATTAAAAACATGTACTATGTAATAATTGCATGACATAATGAGAGAAACATGGAATAAATAAGTGATATCATAAGTTCAAAGAATAAAAAATTTGTGATAACAATATAAAACATGAATTCATAACTATTAGTCAATTCTATATTCCTGGACTGTCATCGTAGAGAGAGTCACATAGTGGATTAGGTTCACTCCACATTCCCAAAAAAATAATGGATAGAGTCTCATGGTTGATATGGTTCACTCATTATTACATTTCATATTATATCAAAATATGTAATGATTTATCCAACGCATTAAAGGGACTTATCTTCCTAGGTCCATATGTCACATAATATAGTGTCCTTAGGATAATCACCCATACTCAATAGGTGGTATATGATGAGATGAAACCATTACCCAATGAATTTTAGAGATATATAATTCTAACCCCATTCATCACATAATGGAAATAATAATATATAAAAATGTACAAGCCCTACAAGAGAAAAATAATCGATACATATATCATAATAATGATAAATCACATGATAAAGAAGTGTGTTTTGTAGTTCTATCCCACATTGTCATTTAAGGTTATATCAAAATGAATAATAGTAGAAGAGAAGATAAATAATTTTTGATGTTCATATTTTTCTAATGAAACATATGGCCGTAAGATAGAGTATCAAATATAGTAAAATTCATGAAAAGGGTCAAAGAGAAGTTATTAAAAAAATATACATCATATGTTATTCTTTTTGAAGTGTGTATAGGATATTTTATGGAAGTAGATAAATTATTATTTAGATTTAAATTAGAGTTTTACTGGAATGATCTTATATAAAATAATTAGTTTTTTAAAAATATATTCCTATATAAAAATAGTTTATGAAGGTGATATGTTTCATGAAATAATAATTCGTAAATATCCATTATATTATGATTACATAAAAGTGGGAATTTCAATAGGAACATAAAACATGTGTTAACCCCATAAAGAGATATTTCAATTGGAATATATGTATGTAAAATATATAAATCCAATGAAATAAATACATGAAAACTAAATAGTTAATATGGGAAAAATAAAGATAATGTAAACCCCAAAAGTAACGAGGATGGTTTTTGAAGATCCATGTTTATGTTTTCAGACACATTTGTTGATATCCATATCATAAAAAAGATAATAAAAAATTGTTTCTAAAAACATGAAGGGAAATACGAAGTACACATGAGATAAAATAAAATTATGATTCCAATTAAATAATATATATATTTGAGATATGAATATATGGAAAAGGACATGAAACATTCATTAATTAGGATGATAATTATTTTCCAAGAATGTTATATTTCTTTATGAATAAATTAATCTAGGTAAGAAATTAGAAATTAAAATTTAATTTTACATAAAAAGGAAGATAAATTTCAATATAAATTATTAGGGTGTAAGAAAACAATAATATAAGAATAATATGAGTATCTAACATAATAACAAAATGAAAGAGGATTGGAGGTAAAAACCCATTAAGTCATCTATGATTTTCGAATTAAAAATTAATGTAAATTGATGTATATTAATGTTTTTATCTAACGAAATACTATTATAAAATAATAATAACGATATTAGTTTTAAAATTAGTTGGTTATTTATCATATTTTGATAAATGTTTTATTAAATAATAATGAAATTAGATAAAAAATAAAAAAATGTTATTTCATAGAGGTGGTAGTCGACACAACACTAGGATAATGTTTTAATTTATCGATGAACGATAGGGAACAAAGGTGGATTATAATCAGACTTGTAATAATAATTATTATTTTATTTTATTAATATTTATTCTTTAATTCACTCATATAAAAATTTCTGAGGGGCGATGTTAAAAAATGGAAATTGTAGTTTTTTAAGCCAGTTGTTTGCATATTGCATGACTGATGATTTTTTTATTAATAGAAAAGATTAAAGTGGGTAATAGTTATCAACATATATAAATTAAATTTTATAGACAATGAATAGTTAATTAATTATATAGATAAAAACAATCTCTAGTAATGTATTATACAAAGGAATAGATGTTAGGAAAAATGATCTCTCGTGTTGAAATATATGTACTTTTGTTGGAGGATTCCTCGATAATGGAGATCTTAAGATAATATTATTTAACAATAGGATCAAGAAAGATGAATATAGTTATATATAAAGGATAAATTTTATATTTTGAATAATAAAAATTTAATTTTGTGTCATCTTTAATGGGTTGGGAGAGGCCCCTTTTATAATTGCAGAGAATAGGAATTGTGTAAATATCCATAGTTAATATAATGGGAGAACATGTAAAACATGTTAATTGGCCCAAAAAAATAGAAAATAATTTTAATATGACTAAATATCAATTATATCTCAAAAATACAATTTAACAAAATTTAAACATGTCATTATGTCCTCTACATTTTGAATTTTTACTTTTTCCTTTTTTTTATCATGATAATGTTTTTTACCAATGAAAATCATTTAATTAAATAAAAATTAAAAAATCGAATAAAATAATTTTAATGTAATAATTAAAAACATGAAATCAATTTTATCATATAAAATACATATTTTTAAAACTCTAATTTAACAAGATCCCATGTAACACGTGAGAACCATATTTTTAGAAAATTTAATTTTTATAAATTAAAACATATGAATAGAATGAAATGGACAATTTTATTGATATTAATTATATAAATTGGCTTATTATAAAATTTATATGGCTTAAAAAGGAATACGAACCAAAATATTACCAAATTAATAATTAATAAAATGAAAAATGAAAATCATTTTTTATTATAAAATACTACTTACATTAGAAAAATTTTTAAGATAGGATTTAAAAATTAATAATGGAATTAATATAAATATTTTTACTCCATAAACATTATTTGAACAACTATAATTTAAATAACATATATGCATTTTTTATATAATTATTAATATACTATTTTGTTAAAAAATTGTTTTCAATTTTCAACTAAAAAGTTATTTTCTCAAAAAATAATATGAAATATTTATTCTAAGTTAAAAAAAAATTCAAATATTTAGAAATTTATATTTTAATTAAAAAATTCAAATATAATGAATCTATTTTCATATGAGAATATCATTTTAAAAATATAAATTATTATTACTATTATTTTCTAGAAAATACTAATTACTACTAATATATCCATACCAACAATATATTGTATCGATAATATATATACATATATATATATATATATATTGTTAAATTAAATTGCATAAAATAACTTTTTTAAAAGTTGGAATTTGAAGTCATAAATTTGGATAATTAGTTAGTTAGATACAGTATTTATATTTATGACAATTCCTTAGTAGTAATAATAGACACCTTTTATTTATAGTTATATATCAAATTTTTTTCAAATCTATTTAGAACCACAAATTCTTTTACTATAGAATGTTAGTATGATAAAATTCCATCGATAGTTTTTTGGTTCTGTGGCGGAAGGAATATATTTAACACATTATGTTTTAAAGAAAGTATTTAACTTAAAATATAATGGTTTTATGTTCTCCAGCACCAAAATATATTTCAGAAAAGATAATTTAATTACTTCTTATTAATTAAATGTTGAGGATTTTATTAAGATCTAAATGAATTGGGATTTTATTTCAAATGAGGTGCCAACATTAGTAAATTATGATGTTATTAAAACTCGTTTAATAATTATTAATGGAAATATCATAAAATGGAGTTTCTTTGAAACCATTTAAAGTAAATAATCTTGAATATTAAAGTTGAGTGATATTTAATTTAATGAATTTTCTAAAAGATCATCATTAACCTTTTATTGATAAGGTTTTATAGGTTGATTTGATATATGAAATATAAAATCTATATTTCATTATAATAGAGTATATGTGGAGATAACTTATCGATTTCCAAAATATAATGATATGTAAAAAAGTGATGGAAAATAATACTTTTATTAACCAAAAACATAAAAAATTGATAAAAATTCAACAAAAATGGATACAATAATTTTACTACACAGGTTTTGTTATTTAAACATGTAATAGTTTATGAAATCTTATATACCCAAATCTATAGTGATTAAAAAGTGCACCTAGAACTGATTAATTAGAAAAATCCACATGAATATTAATTGTTTCACAACAATTTATTTATTAACATATTATAAGAAATTGTTTTCATATATTTTATTTTTAATACCTAATATTATAACACTCGTTTTTAATGTTTTAAAATTTCCCACATCAAGAACATCAAATTATTAGGGGTCCTTATAAAGAAAAATATTTTTACCAATCATGTTTACAGAACTATTTGTATTTTCTTGACCATATTATTGATTGATTCCATTATTTACCCAAAAAAATCCCCAAATATCCTTTGATTCATTCCCCTTGGAAACTCTTCCAACATTTTTGACAAGAAGTTGGTTGAATCTTTTTTCTTTTATCATCTTAATCACCTATACATCAATGAGACTCCATCCTCATCTTTTTTTTTGCTTGGAATCCCATCTATGTAAAAGAATTTAATCATAATTATTAATTGGAATACACTAAAATGTTATTTATAAATAATAATATGATCTATAGATTTGTTAACATGAAAAACCTTGCATTAAGTGAACTTCGATATACTATACAATATTATTTAAATGCGACCTTTTTATTTCACATTAAAACAAATTGTAATAAATTCATAACATTCATAGAAATATTAATCTATGGAATTAATTTAACTTTTTAAATCATAATTTCAATATTATATTATGGTGAATTTTTGGAATTTTTAAAAAATTATTTATTTTCCAATTAAAAGTGAAAAATTGAATTTTTTTAAAACTGTCATTTATTTTAATCAAATATAGAAATTTGAAAGTTTCATCATGTTTATAATTTTTCCATAATTTTAAATAGTTTTATTTTATATATAAAATATCTAATTAATAACATTTGAATCATAATTATACTCGATTTTGGTACAAGTTCATTTTTTGGATTCCAAACTCATAACACATTTTTCTTGTTTTTAGTGTTTATTTTTAAATATATTTATGGAAATAATAACATTTTATTTTAAAAAAACATAATAGATTAATATAATCATCTTGTTCAATATTTTCAATGATTCAACATTTATTTTGTTATTTAGGAATAATAACCTTCCGAACAAAATGAAAACTACTATAAAGGTAAAAATTTATTAATGGAGGGGAAAGGGGGTTAATCTAAGAATATAGTTTCTAAAATCACTTATAGACTTGTATAAATCATATTTTCTTATCATATTTAGACCATAAATAATATCCTCTACTAAATTGTGTCATTTTTGCACTATTTGGATTGAGTAATGCATTAATACTTTTTAATTTTTTGATAATAATCCATGTGTGTCATTTCCCACCGTATAAAAGGACACCACATATTCTCCCTTTATAATAGTTAATGAACATTAAATCTTAGAACCAATTTTAAACATATATTTATAACATCATTATAAATTATTTAGATATATTTTTAGGTGAAAATACTAACAATAGAAGTATTAATGTGTATGAAAAAAAGGATTTCCATGTAATATGTATATGTTTTAACTAAGTGTTTTCATTTTATTCCTTCTTATAAATAATTTGATTCAATGATATCTATTGTGGAATAAAAAATCAAATTTATCCAATATATTGAGATATTACATGGTTTATGGAACAACCTTTATGCGTCTCCTTCTCTATAAAATTATAAATGAATGCATCGTTCGTGTGTATGCGCTGACTACTACCTCACGAAGAGATGATTTTATTTTTCATCCCCATTAAACATGTATTATTATTATGATGGATATATTGATTTTATATGATCTTTATTATATAATTATTATTATTTAAATATATGATATCATTTACCTTCCTACCTTTACACCTATTAAAAAATTACAATGTCGCTCATGCATCTGTACAGAAACCCGCCTCCACAGAGTGATGTGATTCTTTTTCCTGTGAACCATTAATATATGATTATAAATATGAATATAATTAAAATATATAATATTTATATCATTATTATAATCCCATATATTATGTATCCCTAATAAAAATTCAAGGACCACAGATTCAAAAATGAATCATAAAATAAAAACAAAGCGGTTATCACATGAAATAATAATGATAATGAATGATTATTAATGAAATGGTGTATAATTTTTTCTATATGATAACATATTATATTATATTAATTTATATTATTATTTAATATAATTATATTAAATATAAAATTATTATACAAAAGGGTATAATAACTTATAAAGCAAATGGGAAAAAATGTGAGTGGTGTCCTCTAAAATTGTCTTCATTGATACATTTGATTTGTTATGCACCTATTTTATTTAATGAGGTGTATATACTACTATTTTGACATGTTATATGTTTATTTATTCATATATGATTATATTGGATGTTAAAATTCTAATGATTTCATCCAATGAGTTTTAATTCCTTAGTTACATCAATGGTATAAGATTTGTATTATAGTAACATTTTATTTTGGGATTGTTTAAATTATGAGATATTTTGATAAAGGAATATGATAATAATAAATTAACCCCTTTAAAAGTTATTATCATATATTTATATTTGGGTTTAAATATTTATATTCCATTTTATATCTGGCTGGATAATAAATCAATAAAAATGTTACTTATAAGGGATGTTCTTTTAAAACTCACGATTCGTTGTTTTCTTTCAAAATATTTTTATTCTATGCCCATATACTCATTAAAATTATTTCAAGATTTTCTAACCTTTTTAATGACTTATTTATTCCATTTTTAGCTGTTTTCATTCCTATAAAATGTTTTAATATTAATTTTCTTATCATTTGCTGAATGTGGAATTATTTACCAAATGTGTGAATGAAATTAGTACATTAATGTACATCACAAGAATGTATTTTTCCATTAAAATGAAAAGTATTTTCTTGGAATATTAGAATATAATTTTATAATTTAATTGATATATAGAATTATTTTCCCATTACATTGATATTTTTATTTATAATGTTATCATATGAAAAGGATATTTTTAAAAAAAAATCATAGGAAAACATGAATATTCCTTTAAAGGTGTTTTCATCTATATATATATATATAATTTGATGATAATTAGAATTTAATTATGATATATTCTAATTACACTGTCCACCTTATTTCTCTATATTAATTATGGTCAATATTTTTATATAATGCACAATAGAAATATTGATGTTCCATATTCTTAATTAACTATGGATAATTGTTGACAAATAAAGAACATTTGAGAAAACAATTTTCTGAGCATAAAAAATTTCAAGAATACATGGGATGTGAATGTGATGGATGGGGTATATATATATATATCCCCTTAATTCATTGACATTTCTCATGAGATAAAAGAGGTGTCTATATTACATGAGTATTTGGTTTACACATTCCCATCTATGAATATTGATTCCATGATTTAGAGGCCTTGGTATTAAGATTCATGATCCATTAATTGAAAACTATTTGTCATGAATATACATAATTTTGAAATGAATTTATTAAAAATTTAGTTACCATTATCCATATAATTTCTATGTTGATTTTGTACCAAGATATTCTTTTAACTCATGTTGTTGATTGGATTTCATGTGTTCTAATTGTCCATTATATCATATTTAATATTCCATATTTACAAAAGATGGATTCCAATACATTTTACCATTAATGATAATATAAACTCACCATTTATTTTTTTCTATTACCATGGGTACGAGGAAGTAAATTATAAATATTTTGATGGATGAAATAACATTTATTTAGATATGTTTTTAAATATAAAATTTATTGTGGAAATTAATTACATATCTAGTATTCAATGTATTATATACTAATTAATACTAGGTAGTGTTATCTATTGTATCATGTACCAATGAAATAAGCAGGACCTATAAATTACTTATTATATTTGGGTTGTCAAATTGAAATATATTTTGGAATAATAATAATATATTTCACTCAAGATCTTATCCCATTAGTTTTATCACTAGTACAGTCTCAAAATTTTCCAGGGAATATTTTGTTAACTTGGTTCCTTTAGCACAATCCATTACTGTTAAAAAAAGAGTTTTAAATTACTGAATAATTAAAATCATAATATAACTATCATAAATTTGGTTATAAAAATTCAACATCAAAATGTATGACTCTTTAAAATAATCAAATTTTCTTTGATTTCATCCCAAAAAACACAAATTTCAATATAAGAATCTAATTATTATCCAAATTCAATATTATAAAAAATATATAGAAATTATGTATAAAAGGTATGTAATTATAAAGTGAATATACTTGGAGAGTGTCATACTAGATATGTAGATTGGTATAATTTTCATGCATTAACTAATATTTGAGTTAATATCTATCACAACCATTTGGTTTTATTACTTATTGATACATCAATATCCTAACTTTCATCTACCTTTAGGATATATACATAGATATTATTTCAAAAATAACCACATTAAATATAAATTAAAAATATTAATGACGGTATCCCATGCATATACTTATGCCCATATTTTTGTAATGTTCTCTAATGTTAATATCATAAAATAACTACAACTGATTTAGATACCAACTATAGATATCGAATCATAAAACACGTGGAATTACATAATTTTTTATAAAATAAATTACTGAATGATTATAACTAGAGAATAAAAGGGTCTACTATTTTTTAAATAAATAGGGAGAAACAACATTTAACTAACCATAACCCATGCTTTTCCCATCTAAAGGAAATTTTATTACTGTAATATGAATTGATTAAACAATAACTAGTATCTAAAATCACTTAACATAATTTTACAAAAGCTAATATTTAAAACATAAAAAAAAATTATTTTCTTTCACTACCCTGGGAAATGGAAACCAAATAAATGATTTTTATCAAATGATCAGTAATGGAAGAACATATCAAGATTCCATAAATAATTATAACATGATAATATGATAATCCCAGATAAGGGAGATTTTTTTTTAAAAACACACACTGAACAATAATATTTTTCAACTATTCATGATGTAAGGACATGTCATCTCAAAAGAATCAACATATACCAAAATATAATAGCGTTATATATTCATGGAATCATGGAATAATAAAATTATATCATAGTATCTTGGAATTATAAATTAGTGTTAAAAACAAAAAACATAATATAATAATAATATGTTCGGGCTAACTCTCACGACCATCATAGTGGATAGAGTTCCATGATAGATTGTGTTCACTCCCCATTGCACAGACAAATTTCATATAGTCCCATGATGCATTGGGTTTACTCCCTATTAACTTTCAAATTACATCCTGGTACATAAATAATTACCCAATATATTGGGGTTCTATATAATAATGGGACATCATATCACATAATATATTATGATTATACACACTACCTATATACAATACATTGTATCCATGAGAAGAAACACTACACAATCCATTGGAGGGATAAATAATTATATCAATAATATTAACATAATATTTACATTTATACATATTCCACTTAAAGAATAGACACCATAAATTAAGAATAAGCATGATTGAACCTGTTAGAAAGAAGTGTGCTTCATAATCATTCTTTAATGAATAATCAATGTATATATCAAAAATAATTTCCAAGAGGAGAATGGATTAAATTTTGTTTGGAATATTAAATTCTAATAAAGGAAAATAGTCTTATAAAACCCAATTTTCAATGCTATAAAATTATTTAGAATGATTTTGGTGAAGTTAGAATAAAATTATACAATATAAGTGTTGATTTTTTAAATGAGTATACAATCTTTTAATTAAATAAAATATAACACTACTCATTATTTTACATTAACACTATATATTTTAAATAAAATTAAACATTATAAAAACCATAAGGTTGAGAAGTCTAGTGACATTGAGAAATAGGTACACAACAAAACATCATGAACATGGGATACAAGAAAATTGATTAAAATATCTATAACCTGCTTCTAAAATTCCCTGGATTTTAAAACCGCACAAGATAACATGGTGTCATACATGATAAATTAGTGATCTATAGATCCCAGTATAAAAAGTAACATGGAATATGGTGATACATGTTTGAAAATAGTAATATTAATTGTGAATAAAATTTTTGATAACAATAAACATGAATTATAAGGCTTGGTATATCCATATAATCATAACAAGGGAAATGTGGAAACAACTTAAAATAATAAATCATAAACACAGGTCATGGATAATATCTAAGACATCATGATAGAAAAAGTACAATAATGGTACCAGGTTCACTCCCTATCCAATCATCAAGTCTAAGAATACTAAACATTACCCAATGCATTGGATAAATATATAATATTTTTGTATAACAATCACATTCATTTCATTACCGAGATTAAGTGTGCTTCATATATCATAAAAATGCATCATTTATCATCACAATTTATTCCACAAACATGGAGGATGAGATTAAATCATGTATCTACCATGTAAATATTTATAAGTGTATAATGGTTAACACCCTTGATAGTAAATGGGTATGGTAATCACTACAAAATTAATTTGGAAAGGTAAATAATAGATAAAATTCACCAGCATAACAACATCAAATATATACTTAATTAAATGATTTGATGAGATAGAAATGGGCCTCTCTTGTTTTTAGGTCATATTGGAAGTATTAGGGATATGGAAATACATATCCCATCATTAGGAATTGAAATGGGATGGGATAAGATAATAAAGAAACATGAATAATGAATAGAATGTGAGGCTCCCTTACATTAGTATGTGACACCAAATACATGGGAAGAGCTTCTTGTGATATTGAGGAAACATTTGGAGAACTATAGATAGGGGGGAAGATTTATTATGTTCTCCATGGATTATTTGTTTAGATAAATTAGATCTTGTATGGATTTATATAGGAAATTTGTGGGGATGTCATTATTATTTCTCAAATATAGGTTTCAAACTCTATATAAAAAAATATCCAAAACCAAAAAAATTACCACTATATTTTCAATATTTTCTCCAAAAGGCATTTATTTTAATTATTTTATAACTATTAGGGCTGAAAATAATAAAATAATAACATTTCTTAGGTGTAAGTGAGTCATACTCTTAAAGAAATGATTTTAAAATATTAAGATATATTAACGATTTATGAGGATTCATAAAGGCTTTAAAAATTATAAAAATATACATAAAATTTCATTATTTTAATGGGGAAAATTTATTTGGTGTGGGATTCCCTTTATATTCATGATTACATAACTTTTTGGTCATTACGATGTCATAATAAACAATGTATATTTATAATATATTTAATTTTCACCTGAAAATTCAACTATCTTAAATATTCATGAAAATTTTTCCATTTGATAAAATAAATGTTTTTATTACAAAACTAAAATTTATTTTATCTGAGAATTTTTTTAAATATGTGAATCCTTAATTTTAAAAATATTAATCGACATTTATTGAGGAAAGATATGTCTTTTTAACAATAAATGTTTTCAAACTCCTATAAAACTTACAGTTGATGTCATAAAAATTATATGATTATGTATATTAAATAAAAATTATTTAATAATATAATTATATTAAAAGATAATTTGTTTTTTAAATCCTTTAATTCATCAAAATAAATGTGTTCATTGAAATTTAATACTAATTAATAATATTTTAGTTTTTCATTGGAATAAAATCATTTATAAAGTTACCATAATAGTATTAAAGTATATTAATTATTTGATAAATCATAATACACATATGCATATTTCTAGGGTCTTGATACATATCAATTTGATACGGAAGAAAATTCCCTATAAGTAAGGTGTGTGATTGTGAGACATTCATGGGATGTTTGGACATATATGGTTGGGGTGGTCATCTCGATGCGCTTGAACTTATCCCATAAACGGTTTCACTCATGCCTTTGTTTCTGGATATCAGCTTTGGATTTGTGAAGAGAAATCATAGTGATATTATCTAGTTTAAAATCTTTGATAAATGGGTTGAAAAGGTTATGATTCTACTGGTTGAGGTTATCACTCTTTTTTTCTGTGTTAATTGTTTTTGTTAAAAAACAATATTTATAGTAATACATTGATCAATATTCAATTACTGTATTTTCAATGATATTTATTATTAATGGAATTTTAAACATGATAATTATTTAATAATACAAAATATGTTAATGTGTTTTCTATTACCATATACAATAGTAAGACATTTAATTAGGTCACAAGGGAAATTTTATTTATAACAATTAGGGACATTGAAATCTTCCCACTTAGGAAATTTCACCCCCAATACATTCATTTCTCATACTAAAAAGATGAGGAGAACTCTGTTTCATAACTCCATTAGTTCCCATGTTCCTTCCTCAATCTTTTATTTTTTCAACATCACATTGAAAATGTGAATTGTCTTATTTCCTAGAATTTTTTCTCTAAAATATAAAATCTTCACCAGTTGAACTTCAATAGAATGATCATTATCCAATGGTACCACAACATTATTGAGTACATGTGAGGGGTCAAGTATATAATAACCTAAGAGGGAAACATGATATACATATTGTATTTGAGATAGGTTAAAAGGGAGTGCTAGTTAGAAATCCACTGCTATGATATGATCATTGATCTCAAAGGGGTTGATGTATCTTGTAATAATCATTACCATCTTCCAAAATCTCATCACATTCATCCATGGATATTTGAAGATAAATACCATGGGTTTGACATCACTATCAAGATCTCAGTGATAATTATCATCATAGATCTATTGTTGACTCTGAGCAGCATTTATGTTCTATATAATTGTCTAAAACTTTTCCACCATTTCCTAATCCATCTTAGAACCTAACATCTTTTGTTCCCCATATTCATCCAAAATTGATGATGTTTTGCATCTATTCCCATAATAGGCTTCATCAGAATCCATTTGGTTGTTCTATTGGAAACTATTTCTATAAGTGAACTCTACCAGAAAACGATATTGGCCCCATCCCCCATTTTAATCAATTGAGCATGCTCTCGACATCACCTCATGTTCATAGATTTTCCACTCAGATTTGATTTATATTCAATGGTGATAAGCCATGATGAATTTCTACAAAATATTTAGAGCATCTTAGAGACTAAACCAAAACATTTAGGCGACTCTTGGATCTCGATCAAATACAATTGATTGTTATGTTCCACGTAACCTCACCACTTACCTATTTTATATCCTCACAAGTAGATTAAGTGAGAAATCCTATTGAATCTCAAGGAATTTCATAGTCTTTTTAAGATTATCCACCATAACCAATATATAATTATTCATTCTTGATGTATTTGGAATGTTAAAACCCCTCCACACAATGTGTACCTCTCCTGGGCCGACAATGTGAGATGGAAGATAATGACCCCCCGAGCCCTGCCTACAGTAGACCCTGGGTTGGCGACTAGCACCGTGGGTATAGAAAACACACAAATGGGAGGAATTTCCCTCTAAGAGAACACATACGAAAGAGATAGATAAGATAAACACCAAACAACACCAACTCAAAACTGTAATATATATGAAAACCCAAGTGAACCAATGTAATGTCATGCATAAGTACTACAACTAGAAAGGGAAAATAGCAAGTACCCAAAATAAAGTAAAAAACAACAGCAACCGCAAGCCCGAATAGCTTCAGCAACCCCATGCTAGTAGAAATCGGCTTGACCTCCAACCTTCTCCAAGTGACCTGAAAAAAAAGTTTGTATATAAATTGGTTGGGTATCATAGTATACTCAGTAGGATCCTCCCCAAAGCCTCCCGTGAAAAAGTAATGAAATCATGCTAAAGAACAATGAACATCAAGTGAAACTAACTCATCACTGAAATAGGTATACTAAGTTACCAACCTAACCATGGATACACTCACCAAGTAACGTATATAAGAATATATCATATAATAAAGAATCTCAAGTGTCCCCCACTATTACTTCCCCACTGGTTTGCTACTTTTCCCCAACATTGCACGTCCTGATCATCCCTCTTCAAAAATTCATTCCCGTAGACACCTGGGCGGACCACCACAACATGTACCTCGTGCCACAAAACCACCAATTCCACGTATGAAATGTTGCCAGATAGTTTTAGGTTCCACCACAACCCACATAACTTGTATCATACATCAAGTATTATACCTCAAGCTATTACAGCCCATACGCCGAGTAAGGATCCTCAAATCATCACAGCCTGTACACGTTACACCTATAGTAGTCCATAGGATACTATATCCAGAATATATGTGTGTGAATAAACACAATCCATTACATCTCTCTACACACATATATGAGGAATACTAACCAGTGTGTCTACCAATAAAAGTAACTACCAAGAGATTAGAGCGGGGCCAAATGGGGTAGTCAGCCATCCATCCTTCCACAATAATTTTGGGGAAAACAGCACCCCCCAGGGCTCAGAATCCTCAGGGTGTTAGTTTCCCTTACTGATAGGGTCGAGTATCATATAGAAACACAAAAATTATAGAATATACTATATCACACAACCACACTGTGGGAATAACCTATTATTAAACACAACTGCAGCTAACGTCGCTCAGACTCTGGGCTTCTACTTCTAAGACTTGGTATCCTACATTCACACAACCACCTAAAGAGCTTTAATAAATTATTTCATTACTTTTTTATTAGTTTCACTTTATATTAATTAATTTTTTAAACATTAATTAACCAAGGAAAATTCAACATTAAATTTCATTAGCATGACACCCAAAGTCCAATGTCCCTTTAAAATTAAACATCATCATTATGTTACACAAAATCCACCTCCATGGGATAACATCATTTATTTAATTATTAATTACAAAATTACTTTCCCATATTCCCTGCAATTCTATAAAATCAATATATGCTAATAAACACAAGGGGGTCAACATGGTGATTAGATGTACTTCCTGTCGAGTCTTTGTCGCCTATAGCAGAAGCATAGACCCATCCTCCTTTGTGAAGCTAAACACGGAAAGCACGTGGCATACCCCATGCATCTTGGCCTCTTCTAGAAGAACATTAAGCAAGACCAGCTACCATGAGCAGTGGGGAAAAGTAAAGCAGATAATCAACTAATAATAATAAGCAAGCATCAAACTATCAAATCCATACCATTCTATCATCCTTGTTGTCCTCCCTGACACCCACATACATAAACCGATGCATCTCGCCACTCTAGGTGTTATCTGTTACCACAAAAAAAAGGTCTCCATGCCCCCACATATCACTACACCAATCCAGGATCACATCACAACACAATCAGTAGGAAAAAAAAAATCTTAAAAATTGGGCTCTATGCCCTTTAACAAGTAAAAGGGTAACTCAGAACCGTATAAGGAATTATACTTTATCGAACTACAAGTTATTAAATACATATTGGATTAAACAATTTATTATACATAGATTCCATAATTCGGGAAACCTAATCAATAAGGTATAACAAATAATTAAACATGCTAAATACACCAATTTGATTAAAATCAAATTAAAACAAGAAGAACTATATTCATTTATATTAATCATTATACATAGCCAATAGTTATCAATTTATTGTAGTTTACGTTCTTTAAAAATTTTCATCAAGGAAGAACATATAAACGAAGCAATCATGGTTATCACACTATCTATAAAACAAGGGGAAACAATATATGATGGATGTCAATTTATTTATCTAGTTCAAACATTTATTATGTCATGTACATTTTGGTCCAGTGGGATAAAACATGCTAACAATATAGTTGCACATAATGGAAAAGAGTAGCAATGAATCCCCTACGTCAAACATTTATAGATGTTCTTTATCCACCCAATGGGTCACGATCCACCTCTCTCATCAACTACATCCCCCAGAGGATGCCATGGTACGACCGGACCAACCGAAACCCAAGAAAACCCCATTAGAAGGAGAGAGATTACATGTAATAATATGGAAAGGAGAAATTGGAGAATATGAAACCAAAAGAATGACCATAATACAAACCTTATATTGAAGATTGATCGATACAAAATTGTTGCATCAAAACAGAGTAGAACCAATCCAAGGAGGAAGGATTGATTATGAAACTCCAATGGATTAGAATTAAAGGTTTTAGCATCTCATAGTAGAGAAGAAAGAGGAAGAATTAGGGAGGAAGATATCCCATCCCTTTAGAAGATTTAATTGAGCGACAATTTAAGATATGCTTAATTTTCCATTAAAAAAGGATCGAATTAAACCACGTGGTTTGACCAAGTAAAAACAACCCGATCCATAGGAATAATTAATATAGGGGTAATGGCCATTGAATCAGCCTTACAGTCCTTAAAACGAGGCCTTAAATGCATTTTACGTTGAAGGAAAATGCTAAAGGGGCAATCTGTAGGAAGTTGGAAACACTGTTAATGAACTCAAAATTTGGAAAAGGAAAAAAATTGTTCATAAACATCACCATTATACACTATTCATGATCCTCACCATTATACACAATTCATGAACCTCATCATTAGACATTGTTCATGAACTTCACTATTAAAAACTGTTCATGATCCCCACCGTTAGAAGGTCACTGTTCTGGAAGCACTGTTCACATACTAAAAATTTGGAAAATGAAAGAAAAGGTCACCATTAGAAATTGTTCTAGAAACACTAATCACAAACTCAAAATTTTTCAATGGAAAGAAATGGTCACCATTCAGGAAACACAGATCACAGAACATAAAATTTGGAAAACAAATGAATAGGTCACTATTCTAGAAACACTGTTCACAATGTCAAAATTTAGCAAAGGAAAGAAAAGGTCATTGTTAGAAAGTCACCATTCTAGGGACAGATTTCACAAAACATAAAATTTGGCAATGGAAAGAAAATGTCACCATCATGGAAACACTATTCACAAAACCCAATATTTGGAAATTGAAATAGAGGTTTCCATTAGAGGTTATCTATAGAGGTTACTGTTAGAGGTTACAGTTAGACCTCACCAATAAAACTGTTCATTGATGTAACTGTTAAATGAAATGGAAATTTGGTATTGGAAATAGAGGTTACTGATAGAACTGTTCACCGATGGAACTGTTCACAGAAGGTTACTAATGACACTATTCACAACTGTCTACCATTGGAACTGTTCACTGAACTGGAAAATTGGAAAACTATTAAAGAGAAGTCACCTTGAACTCTCGGAACACCTTAATCACCATACATTCACAAAGGAATAGACCGGAGAGCTCTGGACCATTACATGGATGACCAGTGAAAATTTCCATGGACATTTTATCCCCTTTCCATAGAGGTATTGGTAATGGTTGTATCATCTACTTGGAGTTTTTTCTATCTTCTTTCACTTTCTAATATAGCGGACATCATGATGAATATTCTAGTATTTAATTTTTCTTATTTTACCACCAATAGTGTTCTCAGATTTCTTGATACATCTAGTGCTTCTTGGGAGGATAGAGAACATTTAGTTTTGTGAAACATCCAAAATCTCCTCTAACTCAGGATTGGATGGTGCACATAATATTTACCCAAATAAAACAACTCCTTTTTTTGTAAAAATTAATCTTTGTGGATTTACGTTTCCTCTTAGATTCCACTTTCCTCTGAATTCCCACAAAACTTTCTTTGTAATCTCTAATATTATCTAGAAGGGATGGTTGAGAAAACATAGGTGAAATTATTAATGATGATCTTTACATTATATGATTTCCATGTCCATCCATTTCTAATATGAGAAGATTGGATCCCTCTCACATCACTTTGGTGATAAAATTATTGGATTCTTTTAACATAGAGAATCTATCACTTTATTCTCTTTATGAGGATGGTAGTGTATTGAACAACTATAGTCATTGATCATCTCTAACCATCAACGTTGATTTATATTAAACTCTTTCTATGTGAATATTTATTGAAGGCATATGTGATTTATATATATTTCACACTTCTTCATAAATAAAAAATTTGACCTTATTTTCAAAATAAATATCATTGTATCCAACATCACATCATGTGTTGGGTAGTTCTATTCATAATCCATCAATTACATTGGAAAATAGGCTATGAAATTGTTATTATGCCTCAATATATGCCCTTCTTCAAAGAATTACTAAATAATATGAAACATTCTCCAACTTTGGGTATTATGAGTATATGGTTATTGGTATGACTCATTTTCAGTTCCATAATGCTCTCTACACTCTCAACATTCCATTAAAACATAACTCCCTTCCAAGTTAGCTTGGTTAAGGGGTTATACAATTATAATAAATTTATCACAAATAGATGATAATACCCATATAATCCAAGGAAACTATGGATATATATCACCACTATAGGCCCCATATATCCTTCAATTGCATCTATCTTTTAAGGTCCCCAAATGTCACAATACATGTGATGATATGTTCTAATAATGTGACCTCCTTCAACTAGAACTCATATATTTTTTTACCTTTCATAAAACATCTCATTTCAAATGGTCTTTTGAATAGTGATCAGATACTCCCCATAATTCTCCTTGTTTTTGAAGTATATTATAACATCATCAGTAAACACTACAACACATTTGAAATTTTTCTCTATAAACACTCTATATATCAACTCTATGAATATTTCTACAGTATTAGTGACTATAAAATGGACCATTATGAATACATAGTTCTTGTACCTCATATGAAAAGAAATATTTTGAATATCTTCCATATTCACCCTAAATTGGTAATATATCAACCACAGTTCCACCAAGGATATGTATAGTGATCCACATAGTGGATTTAAGAAGCCCTAAATACATAGAATATGATACATTTTCTTTATCATGATCAATTTTAGCTCATGATAATTAATGTTACGGTGCATTGAACCATCCTTCTTCATGATAAAGATTATTGGTGAACCCCATGGTGAAGAACATGGTCATATGAACCCATTATCTATATTTTCTTGTAATTTTTTATTCAGATCCAGATGTTCCACAACATCCATTCTGTACAGATTCTTGGAGTATGGTATCACCGAAGGTATAAGATCGATTAAAAATTCCACTTCTCAAACTAGAGGAATACCAAAACATTCCATGGAAAACATGTCTGTATAATCCCCAATAATTGGAATGTATTCAAGGATGATTCTTTTATTAGAATAATTCATTTAAGCTATATAATTATTTTCAAAGGGAAATAGTATCTACGCTTCTGATTTTGGTGTTAAAAAATATTCATCAACCTCCTTCCACATGTAGAATATATTGGGTCACATCTCAATATAGAGAGTGATTTTATTCTCATGAAAATTAATCTCAACTCTATATAGGTATATCCAATACATTCCAATAATTTCATAAAATTCTATACAAGGGAGAACAAAAAGATTCATGAGGAATTTCATCCTACAAATAGAGATTAGGGAGGAGTTATATAAATAATATATAATAATTTCCCATTTTATCGTTTTCACCGATAACACTACTTCCGTGTTTTGTGGTGGTCATTGAAATGTTCTACAAATCATTCATGATATCATAGGATATATTCAAACAGAATAAAAAAGTATGTTCACTATCCTTTAATGAAATATAAGTGTACCTATCACCACTTTATTGTCAAGATCCATCGCATCATTTATAATGGAAAACAGCATTCCATTGCTGCCTTGGTGGATATTGGATTTCTCTAAAACACCTTTCCCTAATGCATTTATTTTCAATGTGCACTGGTTCATTATACTTTAATTAATGAAAATTGTGTTGTGGGTCAGCTGGAGCATTCAATTCCTCCACCGCATTAGGGGGTTCATCCTATCTGTAATTGCTAGTTAGGATCCCATCCTTACGATACCTAAATCATTTTCTTTTCCTTGTAAGGAAATTTACATGGTATTTATTTTTTCACCATTGGAAATTGGGATGTAGAAATTTCCTATAACCATTATATTATCTTTATCGGCCAGCGGGAATTAAAATCCACTTTCATATTCATATCCCCCTAATTCCCTTGAGATTAACTGATCTCGATTTTGACTTTTTGGGATAATCAAAAATTTTCATCATACCTATCAATGTCACATATTTCTATTTATTCTCATAGGCTAGGTTTTAGACCAACAAAGAAGTAATCAACCTTGTATTCAAGGATAATGAAAAATACGGAGGCATATCATGAAATTATTGTGATATTTTCCTCATACGCCTTTATAGATTCATAATATTTTTTTGGTGGGTATGAAAATACCCTTCCATTTTATGTCAAAGAGTGTAATAAAAATATTTATCAAAAAACATTTTCCATAATGCCTTACCCCCAATCACATAAATCTAATCTTTAGGGTTTGTATTCTAGATCATTATACACCACTAATCAGATTCTGCTTCTAAATGATAAACAACAAGTAGAACCTTATCATTTTTGTCAAGTTGAAGGATGGATAAGATCATCTCAATGGATTTGATCCCTTTTTCTATGATTAAGGGATTATATAATCCATTATAATTTAGAGGCCTTGGTCACATAAATGATGAAATTAATGGTTGTTATTTCCTAGGGAGATTTGGGAGTTCCTATGGATCTAGGATTATATTCATAACTTGAGTTATCTGAGAGACTATCATTACCAAATTTGAAATTACTTCTCCCATTGGGCTGGACATTTCATTGTGTTATTCAGCATATTTCCCATATCATTGATTTTATACCTGATTTGTACTATTTCAAGCCATTTTATAAAATAAAAAGAATATTGTATTTAGTTATTTTTAAGATATTAATAAAAAAAGCAAAATAAAATGACATTAAAGGTATAAATTATACTTTATTATTTTCTTCTTGACATATAAATTTATAGGATTCAATCTATGTTATACATAATATATTTTATAACATTTGTTCTTATGGGTATGTTTTTATTCCCAGAATAATGGTTCATAATGGGATTAATATTTTTCAAAATAATATCCCCCATGAGTTTCAAACCAAGTGTGTAGTAAATCTCATTATCATGTGCCATATAACATTTAGTCTAGCCCGATGCACCCTGTTAGCATTGCTACCCATAGGTACATATGTACGAGAACCACATCCAATTTTAGTAACTAGACAATGATGTATTTGATTGATAAAATTCATAATCTATAAATTCCAAGATTTATGGTTATTTTATTATACTTACACATATCCCTAAATATTTCCCTAGATTTTTCTAATCCCAATCCCAAAAATAACTAACCATTTCCTCAAATACCAACTATAACATCCCTTCTCATTATTTGACATTGAAACTGGATTTATTATATAAATGTACCCATAATGAAAACATTATGATTGATATGTCTATTTTATAAGGGAAACAAGTACATATAATAACATCTTGTACATGGGATACAACTAGATTATGGAAAAATATCATTAAAATGCTTCTAAACCTCCATGGATTTTAAAATTTGATGGGATAATGTAGGTAAATACATTACAAAGGGATGAGAAATAAATCGTATAAAGTGAATAAACATGGTATTATGTGATAAATATAATAAAATTTGTATACATATTGGGAATAAAATGATTTTGATCAAAAACAATATGAATAACAAGGCAGTATATATCATGATAATCATATCATGGGAAATCTGGTAACAATATAAATCACTACATTATAAACATTGGAAAAGGATAAATTCTAAGAAATCATGATGAAAAAACTTTTATAAAGGAATTCATTTCACTCCTTGTCCAAAATGACATCTCATGAAATTGAACATTTCATAATTCATTGGATCTATGTATTATTATGTTTCCACCCATCAAATATATTTCATTCCAATGCTTAAGTGTGCCACATATATAATTAAACTTGGAAAATTTTATCATTATATTTTATTACATGATCATCAAATGTGGAACAAATAAATTTATGTCCCAAGTCAAATAGTTATAAGTGAATAAAGGTGACCACCCTTTATATAAAATTGGTATGGTATTATGTAAAATATTGTTTTGGTGGGGAAATTCACCGTGAAATTTTAGCAACATAATGACTTCACATAAAAAAAATAAAATTATTTATTGATAGAAAAATGGGTCTCTCATAATATGTACCATAAATGGGATGTAATATGTACATGTAATGACAAATCTCAACATTTTTAATTGGAAATATATGACATAAGATAATATATAAACATGAATATATAATAGATGGTGAGGATCCCTTACTTGAGTGTGTGACTCCAAATTCCTGTGAGGAACTTCTTGAGATCTTGGGGGAATCTTGGGAGTACTCTATAAAGGGTAGGGTAGGATAAAAAATGATCTAATTCTTTTAAGTGTTGACTAATGTGGATTTTTTGTGATATTATATTGCATATTAGTGGGAATTTTATTATTATATCTGAAACCTAGATTTTAGAATAAATATAATAAAATAACCAAAACCAAAAAAAATTAAAATCTTTTAGGCCAATTGTTTCTCCCAAAAGGTATTGGTTTAAATTTTTTATATAGAGTGGGGTCTATCATAATAAAATAAGACCCTTTCAAATGTTTATGTGAGTGATAATATTAATGAAATGATTTTGAAACCTTAAAATATTTTAATGGATTTAGAGGATTCACAAAGGATGTATAAAATTAAATAGATAAACATAAAATCACATTATTATAAAAGGAAACATATGTTTTTCAAAGGATACATTTTTTAGTTTTTATTACCTCACATTTGGTTAATTATTAGGTCAAAATGAATAGATTATATTTATACTATATTTAATTTTCACTCGAAAAATTGACTGTCTTAGAAAATTTTTAAAAAATCCCCATTGGATAATTTCAATGGTCTCATTCCAAAATAATAATCAGTTTACCTAAATAATATTATAAATATGTAAATTTTATCTTTTAAAGTTATAATCATCATTTGTTGATAAATACTAGGTTTTTTTATAAAACAATTTATTAAACTCTTATAAAAATTAAAATTGACTTCAAAAAAATTATGATCATTTATTTTTTTATAAAAATTATAAAATAATAACATTTAATAAAATATTATTTATTTAAAAAAACCTATTAACTCAATAGAATTAATGTATCAATTAATATTCAGTACTAATTAAAAATACTATTATAGTTTTATTATATGGATTCAAAAAATCATTTATAAAGTAGTAATAATAGAATGAAAATATATTACATATTCTATAAAAAATATTGTACATTACCATATTTATATGGTATTGATAGATATTCATTTGTTACACCAGTGATCTATTTATGATTAAGGTTTTTTATAATGAGACTTTCATGTGTGGTTCATCGTACATGGATTAGGTCATGATCATGATGATCTTGGACTTCTACCGTAAAAATTTTTCTCCAGTCGATGTTGTTTGATATAATCTAGGAATAGGTTAAGGGAATTTACATGTGATCCTCTATCCCCCATAATCTTTGATAAATTGGATTTATAGGGAACCATCCTACTGATTGAGGGCATCCCTTCAATTATCTATGTTAAATTGGTTTCTCAAAACACAATATTTATACTAATCCATTGATCAATATTGAATGGATATATTATCAATGATAATGATGATTAACAGTAATTTAAATAAAATATAATTAAAAAAATCATGTGTTTTCTATAACTATATTACATAATATGTCATTCAAAAAAAGCACAATAGAAATTATATTTTTAATAGTCCAGGTCATTACAATAAATTTTATTTCCATATAGACCAAAATTAAATTAGGATAGTTTCATATAAAACAATTTGGTTTTATATAATATATTCATTGGGATATTTGTTTTACTAATGGGACACATGTAATGATATATAATCATTTTAATGACCCATTATGTTGGGTTTATTTAGAAGTGGAAATTTCAATTATAAATTATAACATATGTTAACCCCCAAAAAGAAAGGTAATATTTATTAGGTATATATGTATGGGACATATATATAATGTATATAAAATAAATTATAATAATAAATTGAAAAATGGATAAAATATAGAGAATGTGTAACCCAAAATCCATGACAGCAGTTTCAAAATATCCATTTTTATGTTTTAAAAGACCTTAGTTGAAATACCACATAATAAAAATGATAATATAACATTATTTTAAATTTATGAGAATGTAAATATGAAGGTAACAATAGAAAATAAATACTTTTTGGTTCTAATTAAAAATTATACTATTGGAGGTTAGTAAATTATATATTAGGATTGGAAAATGTTGTTAAAAAATGTGAAATATTCAAAACAATGATATAATGTTTTATAAAGAATTTAATCTATGTAAAATATATGAAATTTAAAAACTATTTTACAAATATAATAATATAAATTTATATATAAAATTTTAGGAAAGGGTATGCAATCATATAATTATAAGTTCAATATAAAACATAATAACTCAATGATATGGTATTTGAGTTAAAAAAAACCCTTTGAGAATCGTAACATTTTAAATTAAAAATTATTCGATGATAAAACATTAGATAGTTTTAAAATTAAGCTATATTTGTAGAAATTTATGACCAAAAAAATACATAAAATTTATATATAGTGAAAATAATTAATAACTTGTCAATATATATCATATGTCAATGAAAGAAAATTTGAGATCCTAAAACTATTACTTGATTTCGTAAATTCAACAAATTTTTTTGAATTTATTTAATAAAAAATATTATCCTATTATAATATTTCATAAATTTTTTAATATAATTATGATTTTATAAATTTAATTTATAATTTTTATCTTCCAGTAGATCTAATTGTTATTATATTTTTTCAATATTAGTTTTCACCAATCATGATCATTCTGAATTAGTTTCAAAATAATGGAGTTGTTCTTCATTATTTTGGTAAATATAATCATTAAAATATTTAAAAAATTCTTTTCTATATTAATTTATCATTATTTATTATGTTATAATTTTATTATATGGTTGTTTTGGTTCTGTTTTTTAAGTGGAATTGATGAAAATCATGTTTAAATGATATTTTTTTTTCAAATTAAGGGTGGTTTATTAAATAATTAGTATAATATATTTGTTAACAATACATAAAAAATGAAATAACTAATTTCATAATTATAACATGAAATAATAGTAAATAATTTCTCAATTCCATCTATGATATTATCTTCTATCATTGTACATGTTGGTGTTTAGATATACACAAACATGAACGTACCTATATTAAAGGATGATTATGATTATGAAAGTGGTTCATTTTTTGAATAATAACATTATTATATAATAATTATTAGATTACAAATATACTTTTAAGGTGTTTACTATGACAACCCTACTTTTGTTAAAATAATTAACATCATTTATTACATAAAACATCACTTGATACAACAAAGAAGATCGAGAGGTTTAGTGTCTTTGGGGCTTAGGATCATTACATAAAAACATATAACATGAAATACAACATCTTTATTGAAAACCTCCTTTACAAGACCACTACATTCCCTCATACTAAGCATTTCATGGGATAACTTGAGGACATGTATAAGAAATGGGTGAGCTACAAAGCCCAGTAAGGGAGTACACATGGACAAACATGAGGAGTAAATTACATGTTAGGCAATAGGAACATCAATAGAGCATAAGAGAAACATCAACATAAAGGCATGATAAATAATGATAATCATAACATGGATATGTGGCAACAATACTTAACATGGAATTAACATGAGCCAAGGCTAATTGCACATGGAGCCTGAGTAAATCCTCATTGCACATAATGTACGAGTAAACCCTCGTTGCACTTTAATTAGAATGAATCAACATGCATTGCACATGATGTATCGTGATACTATACTTTACCCAATGAATTGGAGTGCTATAAGGGCGCACCCTTATTAATCATTTCATTTCATGCATAAGTGTGCCGCATGGATCATAAAACATTTATTCATAAAAAATAATCATTTATTACACGATAAAGGAATGTGGAATTCATACATGAAACTTTATAATCAATAAGTAAATGTGCATAAATGTGAATACCCTTGATGGAGAAATGGGTTTGGTATTCACTACACAATGGCATTGGTTTAGAAAATCGGTGCGATTTTGGCAGCATAACGGCGTGACATAAGAATTTATAGAAAAGGTTGATGAGAGAGAAAGGGGTTCCTCATCATATTTACATGTAATGTAATATATTGAGGTCATATGGATAAATTTCCCAACAAATGTAATGGAATTTAGATTCATGATACAAAAGTATTTCTTGAATGTAAATGAGGAGAGAGAAGTTCCTTTCGAAATTTCAGCATAGTAACTGGTGTACATGGGAGGACTTTAATTACAGATAAAGTGGTATTACATCATTAAAACATAAAGAGGGATGTATTAGGGAGGTGAGAAACCATACACCAACATTCATAATTGAAATTAAATGGGAAAAACATCTTAAAGAAAATTAGACAAAAATGAGAAATGAAGAAAAAAACCCTTACATGGAAGTGTGCTTCCAAAGGCTAAAGAGAGGCTTGTGAGAGGCTTCTTGGGTGCTTGGGGCACCTTGGTTGTATTATAGAGAGAGTAGGGCAGAGGTTGGATGAACTCCAAATTCTTTGAGTGAGGAGAAAGTGGGAGCTTTGGTGGGTTTATATAGGAAACGTGAGGGAATTCTTTATTATTTAGGTTTGGGACCCCTTATTTTAAATTAATCCAAACTAAAAACAATCCCATGGTTTTTTCCCATGGTTTTTGGAAAAGGGATGAGGGAAAAAAATATTTTATATGGCCAAAGACCTAACTTCTTTAAATAATATGGTATCTTATGTGGAGGTGAGTCAAACTCCCATGGATATTAATTTAAACAGACAAGGAGTTTAATAAGTTGTGAGGGGTCCATTAATGCTTCGAAAAGTAAGTCAAACAAACCAAAAATCACATTAGTTTATTGTTAAAACATATATTGGCCGAACATAAATATTATAGAATTTTATTACATCACTATTGTGTCATTATGATTTTATAAAACACATTATATATTTAAACGGTATTTAATTTTTACCCAAAAATTTTACTGACTAAGATAATTATGAAAAATTTACCATTGGATAATTTCAACATCCTGATTCCAGAAATAACATTTATTTTATCTAAATAATTTTCTAAATATGTTAGTTTTATCTTTTAAAATAAAAACAGACATTTATCGAAATTTCACGGGATTTGACAGAAATCGATTTCACACCTTAATAAAAATTAAAATTTCATAAATAAAATTATAAAATCATTTATATTTAATAAAAATTAATTTAATAATAATAATATTTTATTAAAATATTATTTAATTCAAAAATCCCATAATTTAATAAAATAGATTTCATTATTCAATAATAACTAAAAACAACATTTGTACTTTAATAACTATTTACAATGTATCAATAAAGAAATGAAATTATATTCATTATTATATACAAAAAATAATATACATGAACATAGTACTATCTATTAGTTACATAACCCCTTAAAACATCCACATAAGACCTAAGGGTAAGGTGTGCGATGGTGACAGACTCTTGGGGTGGCTCAGATAACATTGCTCGAGTGGTAATCCTTATCAGCTTCCACTTTTCCCATTAGAGCTTGACATGATGAAGCTCAGCTTGGTCTTGGTCAAGAGCGAAGCCCGAGGAAGCCACCTCTTTTTCGAGCTCTAAAAATGGGCTTTGTATGCGGAAATTGTACTGGATGAGGCCATCACTTCCTTTGTCTGAGTGAATTTGGATTTTTTAAACCCCTATATTTATACTAATCATGTGATCACTTTTTAATGGCTATATTAGCAATGGTCAAAAAATCATAACATAAAACCAAAGAAGTTGACATTTTATAGACACATTTTAAATAAAGAGGCATTTAATTAGATCAATAGGTATTTCCATTATTAAAATGATGGGTCACTACAATATTCCCTACTTATGAAATTTTGCACTCAAAATTTTCCTTTTCCCGCACTAAAATAGATGTGGGTTACTCAGCTTCATCATTTCCTCCAATTCCCAAGTCGCTTCTTCAAACTTGTGGTTTCTCCACAACACCATGACGAGGGGCATTGTCTTATTTCGTAGAACTTTTTATCTAAGATCTAAGACCTTTATTAGTTTCTCCTCATAAAAAATATCATCATCCAACTGTACCACCTCATAAGAGAGTACATGTGAAGGGTCCGATATGTATATCCTTAAGAAGGATACATGAACGACATAATGCACTTTGGCCATGGTAGGTGGAAGTGCTAGTCGATAGGCCACATCCCCGGCACGATCAAGAATCTCGAAGGGGCCGATGTACCTTGGACTTTACTTGCCTTTTCTTTCCAAACCTCGTGACCTTCTTCCACGAAGATATGCGTAGAAAAACCATGTCTCCAACTTTAAACTCAAGGTCTCGCCAACAGTTATCTGCATAACTCTTCTATCGACTCTGGGTTTCCTTGATATTCTACTGAATGTTTTTCACCTTATCCACCATTTCTTCGGCCATTTCTGGTCTAGCAGCTTACGTTCTCTGACCTCATCCCAACATGCCGGTGTTCTGCACCTTTTCCCATACATGGTTTCATATTGTGCCATTTGGATGCTTGAGTGGAAACTGTTATTATAAGAGAACTCAACCAGAGAGAGATGTTGATCACATCCTCTTTTAAAGTCCATTGATCATGCTCTCAACATGTCCTCAAGTGTTTGTATAGTCCGCTCGGATTGGCCATCAGTTTGAGGATGATAGGCCGTACTGAAGTTCAGTTCAGTATTCAGAGCATGTTGAAGACTCTTCCAAAACATAGAGGTGAATATTGGATCTCAGTCAGACACAATAGATAGTGGTACTCCATGAAACCTTACCACTTCCTGATATATATCTGTTCCAGTTGATCCAATGAGAAATCCTCCCGAATAGCAATGAAGTGTGCAGACTTTGTAAGACGATCCACAACAACCCAGATTGCATTATTGCCTTTGGATGTCCTCGAAAGTCTGGTGAAAAAGTCCATGTTGATGTTCTCCCTTTTCCATTCTATTATGGGAAATGGGTGCATCAGGCCCTTAGACTTCAGCCTCTTTACTTTCACTTGCTGGCACACCATGAACATTGATGTATATTCAGTGATCTCCTTCTTCATATTATCCCACCAAACGTTTTCTCGGATATCTCGATATATCTTTTTTCTCCCTGGGTGAATAGAGAAATTTGAACTATGTGCATCCTTCAAAATCTCCTTCTTCAGCTCGGGATTTGATGGAACACATATACTTTTCCCAAACCGCACAATTCCTTCTTCATTAAAATTAATCACCAAGGATTTCCCTTTTTCGATAGCTTCCACTTTTTCCTGAATTCCCACATAATCCTTTTGAGAATCCTTTAAAGTTTCCAAAAGTGATGGTTGAGAAATCATTTGTGAAAGGATTGATGATGTTCCCTTCATTATGATTCTCAAGTCCATCTTCATCAATTCTAAGAATATTGGATCCTTCTAAATTCTCATCCTTGATAAAATCGACAGATCTTTTCTACTTAGGGAATTTTCCACCTTGTTCGCTTTCCATGGGTGGTAATGTATTGAACAATAATAATCCTTGATGATCTCTATCCATCTTCTCTGGTGCATATTATGCTCTTTCTATGTGAATATATATTTAAGGATCTTATGGTATGTATATATCTCACATTTCTCTCCATAGAGATAATGCCGCCAGATTTTCAAGGCAAAGATCATAGCTGACAACTCTAGATCATGTGTTGGATAGTTTCACTCATGGATTTACAATTTCCATGAGGAATAGGATATCACATTATCATTATGATTCAGTACACATCCTAATCCATTCTTTGAAGCATCACTGAATACCTCAAAAAGTTCCCCACTTGTGGGTAAAGTGAGCACATGTGCAGTGATAAGCCTCATTTTCAACTCCTTGAAGCATTATTTGCATGCATCACTCCAAAAAAACTTTACTCCCTTTCGAGGTACCATGGTAAGAGGGTTGGAAAATTGTGAGAAATTCCTCAAAAATCGCAGATAATATCCAGCTAATCCCAAGAAACTATGGATATACGTTACCGATGTTGGCCTCGACCATCCCTTAATTCCATCTATTTTGGAGGGATCCACAGATATCTCATTGCTTGTGATGATATGGCCCAATAATGAGACCTCCTTTAACCAAAACTCACACTTTCTATACTTTTCATAGAGCTTCTTCTAGCGCAATGTCTCAAGTACAGTTATTGAATCCTCCTCATGATCCTCCTTGGTTTTGGAGTATATTAGAATATCATCTATAAAGACTACCACAAATTTTCCTAGGTAATCTCTAAATACACTATTCATTAAGTCCAGAATATTTTTGGAGTATTAGTGAGTCGAAAAGGCATTACTATGAATTCATAGTGCCCGTATCTTGTGCGAAAAGCAGTCTTGGGGATATCTTCCTTCTTCACACTTACATGATAATATCTTGACCACAAGTCCACCTTGGATTATTATTATTCTCCATTCAGTTAATCAAACAAGTCATCAATTCATGGGAGAGGATACTTGTTCTTTATCATGATTTTTTTATGTTCACGATAATCGATGCGAAGCCACATTGACCCATCCTTCTTCTTGACGAAGAGGACTGGTGCACCCCATGGTGATGCACATGGGCGTATAAACCCTTTATCCAGATTCTCCTGTAGTCTCTTCATCAGCTCTTCAAGCTCTACAAATGAAATTCTATATGGAGTCTTGAATATTAGTAAATCACCAAGTATAAGTCCAATTAAGAATTAACCATATCTTCTAGGAGGAAGACCAGGAGGTTCCTCGAGAAACACTTCAGCGAATTCCATCATAATAGGTATTTCTTCAAAGACGGTTTCTTCCTTGGACTCAATCATCTGATCTAGATACACGTGATCATAATGCAGTAATGTCCATGCTTGAGATGATGGAGCAAAATGAGATCCATCTTCCTCCTTACACATGTAAAGAATTGGGGTCGATTCTCCATATGGAGTGTGATTTCCCTCTCTCGACAATTTATGTTTGATCTATATAAGGAAAGCCAATCCATGCCAAGAAGTGAATCAAATTCCACCAGAGGGAGTATGGCGAGGTTTTCCGGGAAATTCAATCCATATATTAAAACAGGGGAGGACTTATATTCATGTGATACAATGATTTCCCCATTTTTCACACTCACCGACATCTTCACATCCATTATTTGTGGTGGTGCTGGGATTGTTCTAAAAAACATTCGAGATATAAAAGAATGTGTAGAACCTGAATGAAAAATTATGTTCAGTATTCTTGAATGAATAACTAGTATACCTGTCACCACCTCGTGATCGGGGTTCACATTGGCAGAAGTGATGGAAAAAGATCTTCTTTGCTACCTTGGAGGTTGTTGGTTTCCTCCGAAAACCATTGGATTTGGGCACTGGTTTGCAAAATGACCAAATTATTTTCATTTGTAGCATTGAACAACACGTTGAGGTTCGAACACAGTGTTCCTCTCCTTTGTCAATACCGCCGGACATTCTTTCCGACAGTTAACAGCTACTGCCCTTCTCTTCCACACCTGACGCATTTCCTCGTCCCCTTAGGGAAATTTCCAGGGTGATTCTTTCCCCACATTTGGCAGGTGGGGTGATGGATCTTCTTAGGACCATTGTATTTACCCATCGGGCCACCAGCATTAAAGTCCACCTTATTCTTCTTATCCCCATGATACCCCTATGATTATCTGATCTCCATTTCGACCTTGAGGGCACATCCGACAATTTCCTCATAGTTGTCAAAGTCATGAATCGCCAATGCTTTCCACAGGCTAGGATTCATCCCAACAAAAGAAGCAGTCAACTTTTCATTTGGGGGTAACGACAAAGCTGGAAGCATATCGTGCAAGCCTTGTGAAGTTTTCCTCATACGCTCCAATAGATTCTTCATATTTTTCTTTAGGGAAAGGAAGTACCTTTCCATCTTAAGCCGGAGGGTGCAAGGAAAATATTTTTCGAAAAACATCTTTTGGAAATCCTTCCATTCCAACGACTAAATCTCCTCCTCAGGGTTCGTATTTTCTATCAACGTCCACCATTGACCAGCTTCACCCTCCATACGATAAGCTGCCAGGAGAACCTTCTCTTGTTCAGAATATTGAAGGACAGAGATGATTTTTCAATGTAGTAGATCCATTGTTTAGCGATCGTGGGATCAGATGATCCACTAAAAGTAGGAGGTCGTTGTCTCATGAAGCTCAGGATAGCGACATGAGCTTTCTTGGGGGGGGGGGGGTTGAACATTCCTCTTGACCCATTTTTCAATTCAAAACATGAGTTAGCTGAGAGAGAAGAGTGAGAAAGTTTTCGATTCCTGCTCCCATTGGATTGGGCATCTCATTAGTACAGTCATCACAATGATCTTCAAAAAGGTTGTTAGCTCGAGTCCTCCTATTACTGGCCAATGGCTGGAATAAAAGGAAAGTTAGGGGTAACACATAAAGGGTAATCCCAAGAAAAAAGTTGATGACTTATAAATAAAATTTTATTTCTTTAACTCATAAGTCTATAGGCTTTAATCAAGGATTTTCATGATCTACTTTCTAACATATATTCTTAGGGGAATTTTTTTTAATTCCCTTAACAACGGTTCATACTAAGTTGTGAATTTATCAAAAAATATCCCCCAGGAGTTTCGTAACCAATAGTGCAGCAAGGCCCATTGTCGTGCACCAGTTCCCATTAGAGTCTAGCTCAAATCGGTGTTTACGAGTTTTACCCCTAGGATACATCTGTGCCAGAGCTGCCTCTACCTGCTCATATCCAGACAGAGATGTATTTTCTTGAAAACCCAATTACACAATACTCACAAAAACATAGGGATGCATTTATTGTACTTAGACTTTTATCTAAGGCTTTAATAGTGTTTTCTAATCCTAATCCCAAAAATAACTAAACCTATCCTCTGATACAAACTACGACAACCCTGCTTTTTTACAAACTTAAACATGAATTATTACATAAAACTTCACTTGATACAACAAATAAGATCTATAGGTTTGGTTTCATTGGGGATTACTATCATTACATAAAAACTTATAACATGAAATATAACATCTTTATTGAAAACATCCTTTACATGACCACTACATTCCCTTGTACATAGCATTTCATTGGATAACCTGAGGACATGAATAAGAAAACGGTGAGATATAAAGCCTAGTAAGGGAGTACACATGGAATAACATGAGAAGTACAATACAAGTTAGGCAATAGACATATCAATAGAGCATAATAGAGACATGAACATAAATTCATGATAATTTATGATAATCATAACATTGAAATGTGGCAACAACACTTAACATGGAATTAGCATGATCCAAGGCTCATTACACATGGAGCATTGGTAAATCCACATTGCACATAAAGCACGAGTAAAGCCTCATTGAACTTGAATTAGCAGGATTCAACACCCATTGCACATGTCTTATCTTGATACTATACATTATCCAATGCATTGGATTGCTATAAGAGCACACACTTCTTAAACATTTCATTTCATGCAGAAGTGCGCACATGGATCCTAAAAAATTGATTCATAAAACATAATAATTTATTACAAGATAAAGGAATGTGGAATCTATAGATGAAAATTAATAATAAATAAGTAAATATTCATAAAGGTGAATACCCTTGATGGATAAATGGGCATGGTATTCACTACACAGTGACATTGGCCTAGAAAATAGGTACGATTTCGGCATCATAACGACATGGCATAAGAATTCATAGAAATGGTTGATGAGAGAGAAATTGGTTCCTAATAATATTTACATGTAATGGACAGTAATAAGGTCATATGGATACATTTCCAAACAATTTTAATGGAATTTAGATTCTTGATACAAAAGTATTGCTTGAATGTAAATGAGGATAGAGAAGTTCCTTTCGGAATTTCGACATAGTAACAGGTGTACATGGGAGGAATTAAATGAGAGAGAAAGGGGCATACCATCATTAAAACATAAATAGGGAAGTATTAGGGAGGTTAAAAACCATACCCCAACATTCATAATTGAAATTAAAAGGGTAAATCAACTTAAAGAAAATTGGACAAATATGATAAAGGAAGAAAAAACCCTTTCTTGGATGTGTGCTTCGAAAGGCTAGAGAGAGGCTTGTGAAAGGCTTATTGGGAGCTTGGGGAACCTTAGGAGTATTCTAGAGAGAGTATGAAAGAGGTTGGATGAACTCCAAAGGATTTGAGTGAGGATAAAGTGGGATATTGGGTGGGTTTATATAGGAAAGGTGAGGAAATTTATTATTATTTAGGTTTGGGACCCCTTATATTAAATTAATTCAAACCACAAACCATCTCATGGTTTTTTCCCATGGTTTTTGGAAAAGGGAAGAAGAAAACAATATTTTATAAGGCCAAAGTCGGAACTTCTTAAAATAATGTGGTTGCTTATGTGGAGGTGAGTCACACTCCCATGGAAATTAATTTAAGAAGACAAGGTGTTTAATAAGTCTTGAGGGGTCCATTAATGATTTGAAAAGTAAGTCAAACAAACCAAAAATAACATTATTTTAATTTTTAACCATATATTGGCCGAAAATAAAGATTATAGTATTTTATTAAATCACTATTGGGTCATTATGATGTCATAAAACACAATATATATTTAAATGGTATTTAATTTTTACCCAAAAATTTGACCGTTTGAGAAAATTACGAAAAATTCACCGTTAAATAATTTCGACATCCTGATTCTAGAAATATCATTTATTTTATCTAAATAATTCTCTAAATATGTTAATTTTCACTTTTACAATAAAAACCGACATTTATTGAAAATTCATAGGTTTTGACAGAAATGGCTTTCTGACCTTAATAAAAATTACAATTGCATTCATAAAAATATAAGATCATTTATATTTAATAAAAAATAATTTAATAATAATAATATTTTATTAAAATATTATTTAATTCAAAAATACCTTAATTTACTAAGATATATTTCTAAATTAAATAATATAGAAAGCACCATTTGTACTATAAAAACTATTTACAATGTATCAATAATGATAAGAAATTATATTCAATATTATATTCAAAAAATAATGTACATGAACATAATACTATAGATTAGTTACATAACCCCTTAAAACAGACGCATAAGACCTAAGGGTAAGGTGTGCGATGGTGACATACTTTTGGGGTGGCTCAGATAACATTGCTCGAGTGATAATCTCTATCAACTTCCACTTTTCCCATAGACAGTCCCGTTCGAGCATGAAATTATGAAGATCAGCTTGGGTTTGGTCAAGAGCGAAGCCCAAGGACACCACCTTTTTTTCGAGCTCTGACAAATGGGATTTTATGGGTCAATTCTACTAGATGAGGCCATCGCTTCCTTTTTCTAAGTAAATTTGGATTTGTTAAAGCCCTATATTTGTACTAATCATGTGATCACTGTTCAACGACTATATTAGCAATGGTCAGAAAAATTTAACATAAAACCAAAGAGGTTAACATTTTATTAAAACATTTTACATAAATATTTATTTAATTAGATCAAGAGGTATTTCCATTAATGAAAATTTGTGTTGTTACATTCACAATATTTTAATATGGATTATAAATAATGAAAAACTAGATTTAAAAAAGATATGTTACTTTGTGGTGGTGCTAGTCTACACAATTCATGAATAACCTTTTCATTTCCATGAGAGGAAAATGTACAAAAATTGGATTATAATTTTTATCATAATAATAATATTTATATTTCAAATTTCATATTTATTTCTCAAAGTCACCCATATAATATGAAAATATAGGTTGTGGGGAAAAATGGTGTTTTCACTTCATTGAGGTAGTATTCCCCATAATGCATGAATAACTGTTTCATTTTTCATACAGAAAAAAATAAAAAATGGTTAATAGTATTCCCCTTAGAATAATTAAATTCTATATGAAAAAAAAATTTATTTGATTCTATATAAATTTGGAAATTATATTTGGGAATGAATTATATAATGTGAAAAATGATAAGAAAAATGAGTACTCATGTTGAAATACTTTCATTTTCCATGGAGGATTCATAAAAAATGGAGGCATTCAAAAAATATATAGTTATTGGAGGTTCAAATAAAAATAATTGTTTTATATGGGAAATAATAATTTCAATTGTTTAAAAGGAATCAATATTTTTAGGGGGATCTTAAATTGGTTGGGAGAGTCCCCATTTAAAAGTTCTGTTAATGGAATTTTTTTAAATATTTCAACTTAATAAATGGGGTAACATGATAGAAATTCAATGATTATCACAAAATTTAATATATTTTATTATGTAATTATATATTGAATTTAATACTTAAAAATTCATTTTCACAATTGTTTTAATAATTTTTTTGTCTATTAGTTTAATAAATTTCACATTCACCATTTTTTGTTTTTCCATGGTAAAAAGGTTTTAACTATAAAAATAATTATTATTCGAAATTTATTTTTATAATTACATAATATGTGTGTAGTGATTCAAAAAAATAGATATTATTTATCTTATAAAATTTAAATATTTTAAAAAATAAATTTTAACTGTTTCTCATATAACATGTAGAAACCATTTTTTATAAAACACGTATCATTAATATTAATAGTTATGTGTAGGGTTATGTTTTAAATATATTTGATTTTAATTATTTAAATTGGTTTAGTATAAATTATATATATTTAATATAAATTAAAATAAAATGTCTTCCAAAACAATATTTAATACTTAAAAAATGCAAATTAGATTTTCTATTGAAAATATTACTCACATTCTTAAAATGATAAAAATATGTTTTCTCACTGAATAATTTTATTTAAATAATTTTATATATTTTCTACATAAATAAAAAATTGATAATTAAAATGTTTTATAAAATTTAAGTTCTATGTTATATAATTATATACATATTGTTTTCGTAAAAAATGTTATTTAGACTATTCACTTAAAAGTCGTATTGTTTTACAGAAAATACCACAAAAATATGCTAAAAAATAATGAAATTATATTCTATAAAATAATTTTTCATGTTTTAAAATTGAATTCTAAAATTTACTACTTTAATTATAAAATAAAAAATGTATATTTAAAAAATCATTGGAAAATGGCATTTTATGAAATTGATTGTTTTAACATTTATTTCCTAAAAGAATAGGCTGGTGTTAATATATTAATATATAAAATATATTTTTACCTTAAAATGTGTATTGTTTTCAAAATAATTCAAATAAAAAGAACATTATTAAGAATATTATATTTTAATTCATAAAACAGTCTTGTTATTTTTCAAACTACCCTAACTGAATTTTTATCAATGTCATAGTATTGAATATGTTTATTATTTTTATTACTATAAATATTTCATAATTTAGTTGCCTATATTTTAAACCATTAATTGTATGATTACATTTTATTGGTTATATAACATTTTTTGGTTTGTTTTGTTTTGATTTTGTGTGTGAAGAAATTAGTTGATAAAAAGATGTTTTATTGGAAAATATTATATTTAATATATTTTTGTGTCATAAAGAACTCACACATGATTTAGTTTAGTTATGACTATGTGTAGAAGTTATAATACTAGGAATAATAGTAGAGTATGGAATATAAAAAATTAATGTATTATTCCATTAAATAAATAAAAATATAAATGGAAACAATTACTACTTTAATTCATGAAATTAATGATCAAATGATGAAGTAATAAAAAAAGATAGGGGAAGTAAAAATATTGTCTAGAAAAATTTTACATTAAAACACCATGGAAGAAGATGATAAAATAATCCAAAACATTACAGGTTATTGTGTATATGTTTCCAAGATAGAACATAAAATAGAAACTATTAATGTTTCTATGGAAAATAAAAATGATTTGGATGAGAATTTGAATAAATTTAATCATGATGAAATTAAAAATAATTATCCCATTATCATGATATAAATAAGATCATATGTATTCCATTATTTAGTGAACGAGGATGGTTCTAAAATTGTGAAATATGTTAGTATTGATGAAACAATAATAAATGATGAGATTATAACCTCTTACACATATATCTTCGCAAAAACAGTACACATATATATTTATTTGGAAGCATAGTATAAAATTTTAGATATTTTATTTAGAGACTCGATTTCATTTTTGGAAGCCTTACTTTTTACAAATTTTTAATATGATGACATAATAAACTCATTACATTTTCTTAAGGATAAATTGATTGATAAAGAAGAAGATAAAAAATGTGAGGTATGGTTTGAAAAATGTTTCAATGGTCAATTAGTACATTAAATTAGTTTTCAAAAGGGTTTTATTCAATAAAATAAATTCTTTATAAATAATCTCATATATTATTTAAAAAAATTTATTCTATTTTGTTCAAATATTAGAAAAACCATATAGATTATCGATCATTATTATTTTTTGAAATATAGAATCATTTATCCTTTAAAATCCCTCAATTTGTAACTAATACATACCACTTAAAAATTGAGGGTAAAGTTAGAGGATGAAAATGAATATGTGGTGGAACCAAATGAAAACAATATTGAATAAATTCATGTTCATTTGAAGGAGAAATTTCTGGTTTATAAGGCATAAGGAAATTGTTTTATTGTAAATAAATTTTACTAAACATAAGGGACTATGAAACATAATTAATAAACATATAAATTCCACTCCAATCGTATTTTATAATCACTATTGGATGAAATCTATTTTGTGTTTTAATCAAATCATGGAAAGTAATTTTCTATAGGAATCGATCAAAAATATACAATTGCAGAAATTATTCTAGCTATAAGTTTTTTATAGATACTTTTTCTCCTTCATAGATAATTTTTTATGAATAAATGTAATTGAAAAATATAATTAATATATTTTTGTGATGTAATTATTCATCCATAAATATTTTCTTTTGGGATGGGTAGTTAATTCATTCTCAAATATTCTTTCGTTATGGAATTAATTTTAAATCCCAAAAAAATAAAATAACGAAATCATACATAAAATGTTTAATAAAAAAATAACATTTTGATACACTATATGAATATAAAAATAAACATAATAAAATCACTATGATACAACTTAAGGGTTATGCTGATGAAACCTTATCCATAAGCAATGTGCTTGTCATCACATATCCTCTGTTATCTACTCATATTATTGTTGTTTCTCCTCCTACATCCAACACTGATCATATCAATTTATAAGAAATATCAATATATTATCATCAATAGTTGAAAATCCCTCTTTTTACTCTATATTTGATGAATAATATTCATTATTTAATATAAATCTATATGATTTCATTAATGAAACACTAGAATTACAAAAATTCATTAATTATGATCTAATGTCAACCACATGATCTTTAACGATATGATGCATGATCAACCGCATCTAAGCAACCTCATAAAAATCTAACTTATAGGAGACCTCTCCTTCTATCGCAATCTAACTGATATTAATGTGAAAATTTATTGCCTCATATGTCTTCTTAAAATAAAATTGGATATTAAAACAGTAAAGATATTAATTTAATTTTCATTCCAAAACCAAAATGATATTATCCATAACTCAACACTTTTTATAACCTATAATATCTTCTGTAATATTATCTTTGAACATATTATGATAAACATCAATCATCTAAACATTGTGATCAATAATAGATTATATAAATATGACATAAATATTTTTCATTTAATGTATATATCAATTAATATAAAATTTTCAAACTCTATGTTATTGTTAATCACCAAATATATAACTCCCGGCTACATGTATGACCTTCTATATCTCATGATTTTATTAACATGATGATGAAATGAATTGAAAATTCTCATATACCTAGTAGGAAAAAAACTTTCTAATCCTATGACCGAATTTAGTTAGCCCCATGATTGAAAAAAGTTCGGGTAAAATATTATAACATAAGTTTTATCCCAATATATGTTTCCTTCATTATGTAAAAACTATTGAAAATGAACATGCATAAAACTCACCAAAACCCATTGATAGAGTTTCTAATGTTGTCATCAACTGAAGAACATAAACTATATAAATAACTAATAATATTATCTTAATAATTAGAAAATTTATTTTCAAAATTATTTAATAGCATACCATCTAGTGAGTGAAAATGTGACAATGAACATCAATGGAAAGCAAATACCATGACACACTTGGCCTAATGTTTTTCATATAATCGAATCATATTTCAAAATAACAATATATATGTAATAATTTATTTTCAAAAAACCAGATCATAAAAAATTAATTAAATTTAACTAAAATAAATGACTTAACATACCTCCACAAGTGTCAATTTAAATTGAGAGAAAAATATTTCTATAGAATTTGTTCTGGTACAATCAATTTTTTTATAAAGAGACTCCTCTTATGTCATGGAGAAAGGAAAACATCCTATGGGTTGGACTATGATGATTAGGAAAATCACTATGAATTTTTTGAAAAACCCTAATCCATCCATCCACCAAATAGCCAAGATGGCCCATAATAAGGATCCAGAGTTGTTTTGGATTCTCATATTATGACAACTAGTTCTACAGAAGTATAATATACCAAATGTGAATTATTTCTTCCAACAAGAAATAATAAACACATAACTCTAACCCAATAGTTGTGAAAGGAAACTCAATACATCAATAATCTACTAATATCTAAATACATAGATATTAAATATTAAATGAACAAAAAAATGAACTCCATAAATAGAGATACCAAAGAAACTCCAAATAAATACATTTTTTCAAGGAGAAATCTATGATAATAATGGATAACTAGTACTTTAAAAAAGTGATTGAAAAATAAAATAGAAAATACCATACACAATCTTTATGTATAATCTGGGATACCATCCATCCATATTACCAAACCACCCCTTATGTGATCCTAAAGGATCCTGAACCATTGAAAACAAAATCATCCTAGAGCGGCATAGGAAAGGTGTGGTCATAATATCCCAGTAGGAAATCATTATATAGTCCCGGATTTTCTTTCCCCAAAAAATATATAATTCTATTTTAAAATATAGGTAGAAATTTGGATTTTTTTTGTTAATGAAAAGAATCATTTGAACCATTCATAAATTTATTCTAAAACCAACAATGTGATTCTTGCAAAACCCTTTATAATTATCCATAAATTCAACACTTGTTAATATATAAAATTTTAAGATATCATTTTATGACCACTCAGAAAACTAATATAAATAATAGGTGTATAGTACTCATATAAAAATAAAAAGCATAAAAAAACAAATAAAATTGAATATTTTATTATAAATAGAAAACAAATTATCCAAATACCATAACAAAAAAATGTGAATAATAAAAATTGATAGAATGAGAATGAAAACAATAATTTTCCATAATATTGTTTGTAAAACCCATTTTATGTTTCATGAATAAAAAAATAAAGGAGGTAAATATAAATGGAAAATAATGTACAATAATAAAAAGAAATAATGTAGAGGTACTCATGAGAACTTCTAAGATATCCTACAAGGTGACCATAGACATAAATGGTTGAATAGTTTTTTAGACACTATTTATTCCTAGTCTATAAAAAACATACTCCTCACAACTAGATTCAATAGTGGATCTCCCCCATGGTTCAATATGATAACTAAGGTGATCTAGTTAGTACCATCTTGAATATATATTAACATCCTCTAAATTCCTCACTAAAATACCTATGATCACCATAATAATCATGAAAGAAGGTGGGGAATCACATGAAATTTAAATCATAAGAAAAATTATCTCAATAACGAATCCTTATTCCACCTCCTCACATCTTGTAATGAAAATACACTGTTATTATAAGACATATAGCAAAAATTTCATTCTCTATCACTCTCGCACATACCATGATACAATTTGACCTTCTATTAAGAATGATAAAATTTCATAAGAAATCTATTTTTGAATGTTCAAATCCATCCATGAGAGTCGTAATATAATTGTATCCTTTAATACCCCTTATGAAACCCCTCTAAATTTATTTATATTATAAAAGTTAAAATTATTAGTGATATACATGTATTTAGATTACAATTGAGGAAAATCAGTTGAAATTCAGTTTAAAAAATGAATTTTAAATGAAAATGAACATTTTGAACAAAATTTAATTCATGAAATACCAAAAATAATTAGTTGATGTATCACAATTTGACTGTCTTGTATAAAAAATTTGTCTCATTAAGTAAAATATTCATAATTCAAAGCAGTAAAATTTTCTATTCAAGACATACCCAAATACATTATTTAAAATTCTTAAGAACTATAGAATAACCAAATCGTTATTTACATGGATAAATAGTTAAAAATCATTCATAGAAATTCCATCACACTCATTATAAAAAATCCTTTTGTTACATTTGAATAAAGGTAAAAATCAAAGGGAACTAATTTTATAAATTAGTTAACAGTATGATAAAACAATATTATTATTATTATAATAATATAAAATTACCAATATATGACTAATTTTGAAGGAAAAGGGTTTACAATAATCATGATACCTATTTTTTCATTGAAAGGGAATGACATAAAAACACCAACCTTGAACTCATTTATTTCGAAATCCAGATTCCATGTTTAACCCAGCAACAGAACAATAATTTCAAGAGGGAAATAAGAACTAAAAATATCAAAACCCACATGAATAGTTTAGATGTTGTGATACTATGTTTCAATGTCCAACATGTGGATAAAAAACAAGGAGAATAATGTTAAAAGATGTAATATAGAGCCATTCCATAAAAAATCAATAATAATTGATGGAATAACACCAAAATAAGAATGATGAGGTTGATGGAAACACATGGAGTTCTCCATGTTGTTGGTCTCTTGAAAATGATGGTAAATAATATAGTAAAGGGAGTTAAAACATGATTGGGGAAAATTAAAACATATTAAGATAAAAAAACTAGATGGACACTCTCTAGATTGTTGTATCATGTTCCACGATATAATTCTATAACCAACGAACCATTTGGGTTTGTCCCTCTAACTACAAAATGATGTTTTCTTATAAATGAATGAGAAGATCCTATGGAAAATGGCCTCCATGAAATAACATAAAGGCTAGGTTGTAGTTCACCAAAAAGTGTGATATTATCCATGTAGCCACCCTAGTATACACTATGGCTTACTAAAGCCACGTAAGGGTAACCCCATATAATCCTAAATAACACATGTTCCAAATGGCATAGCCCTATATACTAAATCATGTCTTACTATAGTTTAAAATCCTATGTAAGGGTAAAAAATATTACCCTTATGTAGCACAGTCACTTGGCCCACACACATATTAGATTGGGTTCCCCGCAACATTCCCCTAGTATCCATGATATTTCCTACTATATTCTATATCCTGAACTTATATATCGCACCCTAGAACTCAAAAATCAACCATAAAACTAATAAATGAGAGAAACTAAATTTTAAATCAGTAATTATGTTATCTAATATTGAATATGATGTTTTGTAATGACAATTATCACCAACACAGCACATTCTATCTTCATAGAGTCTCTACATTCTAGAATGATAACACAAAATGGAAATTCTACTATGGAGAAGGATTCAACCAAGGTGACCATAATAACTAATTACCTCTTGATTACCATGAATGAATGTATCTACAAATATCTGCATACCCTATATAACATACCAGAGTAGATCAAATCTAAAACAGTCACCAAAATAATTTCTCATAGTAGTCCTCCCCATTATTTTTGGAATTCACTAACATGTTGTATATATAATACATTGGAATCTCCAATGAACACTCTAAGATGAAACCCAAATATCCAGTTGGAGAAAAATAAACCTAGACTTTCATTCATGTTCTAATCTATAAACTCACTAAAACAATACTTATTTTCCAAAAAATGATAGTACACATAATTTACCCAAAATACTTGTAATATATAAAAACAAACAATAGTAAAATATAATATAGAATATAAAATTAAGTGAATAATGAAAGGATCACATAAAATCTCAAATAGATTAACTTTTAAAACTAAAAATTTGATAATTTTTCGCTCCATAGTGATGCATCCTCTTATGGCACATCAGATGATGTCCCAACTATCCACATTGACGATGGGTCTTTGGAACACTCAAGTGAGAGATCATGGAATTAAAAAATATACCACAATAGATGAAAATGATGGAACACTTCAATTCAATAGAAGTGATAACTAAAATAAATAATCTCCCAAAATCAGTTTATCTGGCTTATATTCATAATTGGGTAGGGAACCATCACTATAATCAAAACACACAGGTAACCATCATTCATGGGTCAGGCTCTAAAAACTAACCCCATTTCATAATCCCATCAACCAAATCCTTAAAAACGATATTTCTAGAATAATGAACAAAATAACTGAGATAAATATGAAGAAAATTCTAGAATTTTTGTGACTCCAATGGGTCAGTTGAGAAATTATTAGAATAATAAGGAATCAATTTACTGACAGAGTTTATGTAGTACATCATCATTAATTAAACCATACAAATACATATAGGCTTCACTGACAATTCTAATTTCACCAACCTAGGGACGAACCATATAATTTAGGTGTTATTAAATAATTTTTAGGTCATTATATCTTAAAATGAGGATGAAATGACCATTTCCCACCAATCTCTACCCATCCCGTCAAACAAAAAAATCATCACATTTTGGGATTAAGAAGATACTATGGATATGGTGATCAGGTTTTTCATTTATAACCACTCCAAATATTCAATAAAATAAAAAGTCACCATGAAAACTAGGTAATAATTGAGAATAATACTGCTTTTCTTTCTATATGTAGTCCTAGTATAGTTGAAATCCAAAAGAGTGAAACTGAATATATGATATTATTATATAATATGGTTATAGAAAACCCAGTAATATGTTAAAATTTTGTGTTTATTTTATAATATTCATTTCATTAAAATTTTATAATAACTATTACAAGTTCATTATACAGTTTTACCATCTTTTCAGTAAATATTTTTAATTCATTCTGAAATTCAAAAAATATGTGGTTCAATTTTTCATCAAATTTTCCTATACCCACTTCTCGATATTTGAGTTTAATATTCTAATTAATGTTCCAAAATGTTTTCAGGAATATATACTCATAAAAGAGGACTTCTATAATAAAATTGTATAACCACCATTTTGAACATTTAATCTATAAAATTATGGGTGATGGGAATTTGATGTCAACCTACAAAAAATAATGTAGAATCTATAATACAAAACCATTAAATTATAAAATCCATATTTTTATAAAATAAATTGTGGGTAAAATTAAACCAAACATGTTTAATTGATTATTTGGAGTTTTTAGGGGAAATATAGTAGGTCCAAGTGGAAGATGAAAGTTTTTTCCATTTTTGATGGCCTAGAAAGACATACCACCATTTTAGTAAAAATGTGAAATTATAAATAAAAATGAGTTGAAATTTTTAAATACAATAGATGAAATTTAGGGATTTAATTTATTCTATTTTGGACCAACAAAATTGGGTGATTTAGAATCTCATTTTAGTGCCTCTATTGTATAGAATTATGATGGCTCTTAGTTTTTGTCGATGTTGGAAAATCCCACTCTCTATTAACATTCTACCAACATCTGAATAAAGTAATTAGTTGGGATGAAATATATAGTATTAGGATATTCTCAAGTCTTAATAAATTCTTATTTAATATAGTGGTGGGGAATAATTTTATAGGAGTTGTGTGTTGTGTTTCAATATAATAGTATGTTTTCTCCTTGACTTTGTAATGTTTTCATTTCTCAAATAATTTATTTTAATTAACTAGTATTTCATAATAATGGTTCTTTATACTTACTTATTCATTTTATATCTACACTATATTGATAACAGTGTCTAAGGGTTTCAACTTATTCATGCAAGTAGTTGTAAAATTCTTCACATAATGGTGAAGTGATTTTTATTTCATTGTTTTTACCTCTTCAATTCATCCCCTAAATATCTTCTTCTACCTTCCATTCAGAGAATAAAATCAACAAAGGTATATCCCTCTTATGGGTTGAAACATAAGAAGATTCGATTGTCTATATTGGATTTTATTTCTCATTCTATTTCTTCATTGTCAATTATTTTAAGTGATATTTTCATTCATTGATTTACCTTCACATTTGATATCACAAATTTTTAGTATATATATTTTTAGAGATATAATTATCTTTGATATTAGAGTGATCATAAAAATGATCTTCTAATTGTATTGGTGATTGGAAAATGTTTGGTAAAAAACTAAATTATTTACTGATTTTGGAATTTATCATTATTTAATGAAAAACTCTTGAATTTAATAAATTGAAAATATTTCAAAAAAAAACTCATCCAATAAATCAATAACAACATACATGGATCAAATAATTATATAATAATTAAATTCACTTCAGTCTGTTAGTGTTCATTTAAACCATATCATATCGAACACAATTTTGAAACATTATAGCCAAATCTTCCCTCATATGGTGTATTTTTATTTAGGTTTTCAATAAGCCTCTTAGGATTAAACAACCCATGTTATACTATGAGGGACCTCTTCAACACTAAAAATGTGGAAATTTTTGTTGATAGCATGTTTTGGAAGAATTTTATAGGACCCAAGTAAGTTTTCATAGGTACTGGACTTCAATAATGTCCCCATTCCTCTATTCCCATATAAATTTATCCTATATTCACCCCTTCATTTTTGTTTTCTAGAACATGTCCACTTAGAGTCATGAGAAAAAATAAATTGGTTGGGTGGATAACTTGAGGACTGCTATGTCCAATGAATCTAGATGTATCATTCATTTAGATCCTAGTCATCCTATGATGGAGTATTTAAAAATTTATTTCAATCTAATAGAGACTCTTATATGGAAACAAATAATAAACTATACAAGGAACCCAAATTAAAATTCAAAAGACGTAGCCAATAACATGGAGAATGTAGCCAATGGAACCATGAACAACTACCTTACACCTTCCCGGACCAATACCACCTGATGTTTTAGAAATTATTCAATTATATTTAAATATGATATCTTGATACCCATTGTCCTAATAAACCTTCCAACCATTATTAGAATGGTGTTTGAGATGCCTCACCTACAGGTTAATGAATTCAATGATATTGTTGAGTCCATGTTACCACAAAATCAACGTGAATGAGTTTAAATGAGATATTTAAATTTTTCCCATAATGGATCATGAAAATAATTATTAAAAACACATTAAATTGGAATCCTTCCACTCCTAGTAGTAACTAAAAAAATATTCCTACATGAAATACATTTCCCCCCCAAAATAATTTCACTAGAAAATAACTTCCATATAATTATCAAAAAAACATGGAGAAGCATTTTATAAGCCATGGTAATGGTTGAAATAAAACATGTCCACAATAGTACATATGTTTTTACAATCCTAGATAATGTGATGATATTTTATTAAGGGTTGGTTCCGGGTAACAAATACTTTATTAAAATTATGTGTAATATCAATTTCAAAAACTAAGCTCCAACTAATGCTTATGTTTATCTGGAAAATCTAGAAAATCTAAAAACCATGGGTAACATCACATTATTATTATATTCATCCCAAAAATTGTGGAATGCACGCTCCTTGGGAAGATGAAATCCATAGTCAAATCATTTATTCAATCACTAGGATGTCCTATGAGATAGTTCTTAATAATTTCCACAAAATTAAATCTATTGAAACCAATTCCACAATTTTTTAAAAACATGACCACACGAAAAAAAACAACCCAACCATAATTTTAATAAATGATTTTCTTCTACGAGGACTACCAATATATTTAATTTAATAATAATTTCCAAATTTACAAAACAAAAACACTTTCAATCTGAGGTACAATAACCATAAAATATTTGATTACAATAACAATCAACAACAAATAAAATACAATGTATCAAACCCTAACCTAAATGTTTTTCAAACACATGACCAATTTTATACTCAAATGGCCTTTTACCATCGTCACAACGTCTAATTACTTCCACATATACAACAATAAATTAAAAAACCCATCAAAAAAACAGATAATCCTGTATGTATAATGAAACTTACATACTCGCATTTCCAATGTATTCTTATTTCAATCCATTAAAATTTACATAAGGGAATAGAAACAAATTATTTTAGAATACTCACAAAAAAAAGATTAAAGGAAAAAAATAATAATAAAGGAACTCATTCCTAGTCAAGCTATTCATATCCCCAAACATTTTGGGTAGAATTGTGTTGAGAAAAACCATCACTTGAAAAAAAACGAAATGACCATCCTAAGATGTTGGCAGTCCACTGAAAAAATTTAAAATGTAATTAAAAAAATATTAAATACTATGATATCATATGTTAATGTTGATGATGTATTCACTAAATATAAAAAATCCCATGAGAATGTTAAAGGTCAATTCACTCACCATAAAAATCCAAGGACCATATCCATTCCCATGAAAAATGAGGCGGAAATACAAAAATGAACTAAATGAAACCATAAGGGAAATAATCACATATGTTTCACTCAACAATCTCATTCATGATAAAACCCATTACATTCCTACCCACTCTATGAAAATTAATTCGAATCTAACATGTAAAATTAAAGTTTCACAAAACTTAAATTCTTATTGGTTGGTAATATGAGTACCAAAATATAGGTAATCATGCCACCAAATATAGAAGAACCTCCTTTTCCATACATAATTATTGAATTATGAGATAAAAAATTTGTCAATTCCATTTTTAATCATAGATATAGTGTGAGAATCATTACATATGAATTGTATTATAAATTTCTGATAGAGGAATATCATCCCATATCTATAACTCTCAAATTTACCAATTGATATATTTAGGTACATTTTGGGATATAAAGGGAAATAATAATGAAATTTTATAAATTCATAAAACCATGAATCATATTTTTAATTGAAAGTCACCTTGAATTTGGCACTAAGGATCAAAATTAAGTCATTATTTCCCATCCATTTCTAGTAATAGTCAACATAGTCATCTGGGTAAGGAATGGTAAATGACCGTATCCTTTGGGATAATGATCCTTAACCCAAAAATCTATAATAAAAAACTCAAATTTGGGATGATAAGAGGGCTCAAGAATTTAATTGGATAGGTAAATTCTTAATTTGAAAAAGTGAGAGATCAAGGAATTCATAACTGATGTTTATGTTGAAAGGAGATTGAATTCCATTGTTCACATCATGGAAATATTTCCATGTGTCTTGAATCACTTTCATATATCTCTTTTAATGACTATTTTAGGATCAAATTTCAATCATTCCTTTGATTAAATTACAAAAATTAATATATTACCATTCCTAAAACTAATATATAAAATTTAACAGTGGATAATTCTATTAAAAAAAACCATTTATGTCAAGAAATTTTGAAAATTATACTATATTTGATGTAATTCCCCAACATTCATCTCAAATTTATAACCATCATGATAAAAAATTCAGGGTTCTAACTTCATCCCTCAATATTGATTTCCTAGTGAAAACCCAAACACATCCCACTATCATCTATTTCTCTCTCAAATCCAATAAAGATAGAATTATTCTGGATGTACTAATTAAGAATTAGAATGAAATTGTATAGGAAATTTATAAAAATCATTCGATTAGAATACTCATTCGAACCCATGTGATTTTTATATAATCTGAAACTAAAACATGTTAAGAACCTCAATGAAAAAAAGACCCTAATATCATGGATGTGTTATGGATTTATCTTCTCATGTTGTTGAAATCTATTATCATCTACAATACTTTTAACAGTTAGAGAGATAGGAACAATAAAAGATGTTCCATATAAGGATATAATTATCATGATTTACAATGAAGATTTTTTCTCCCCCTAATTGATATTTATGTATGGAGAGTTTGATTTGACAATATAAAGGCAAACACTTCAACAAATAGTGATTATTTTCTCCTTACCTTCTTTTTTAAAAGTACTTGATTGAGTCATGGGGCATTAGTTATATTAGATTATATATGGATACTCAAGGTAAAATCCAATTTTGGCCTCCTAAAATTAACATGGGAACCAAAACAGAATGATCTATTTGGAATTTTTTCTTAAAAGAGATTTTTTTCCAGGTATGATAATTCCACTTGTACCTTTTTTCAGTGTATCATTGGAATTTTCTCTTACATGATTGGTGATTGTTTATAGGTATTTATATATTCCTTATAAATATTTTGGGATACATGTTAGGGTTTCCTAATAATATTTTAGAGGTTTTTTTCTATATATAAGGATAGTAATATTTTTATAAACTATGAAAGATTCATTTTACGGAAAGGTAAGGATTAGTTATGAGTCACTATATATCTAGTAGATGTTTCAATGTTGTTAAATGAAAATTTAAAATCATTTTCCGCCTCATATCTACAAAACAAATATCAAATAAGTTTGATCCTAACTAGGACATGTTAATTTAAATAAAAAAATCATTGTTAAATGAAGCTCTATTTATAAAACCCTTTGGGATTCTCATGTGAAATATGATTCATTTTATGGATGGAGATATATTTATTTAAAAGGTTTTGTCCGAAGGCTCAAATATTATTAAATCAATGAAAATACCTCTTTTAACTTGTGTAGAGGGAGACCCATTACATAGCCCAAAGGCCTAGTGTGAATTTATCCCATTACATGTCCTGCATCCCTAATTTATTATCCCAAAGCCCATTTTTTGAATAGTACTACTATTGTACCTCCTGCTACAGTACCACATAGTACATGCCACCACTCTAGTGCTACGCTGCTGCTATAATGGTTCCATTACTACAGTACACTACAATGCTACTATAGAACCTATGCCCAATGGGCTTTTAACCCCCCAATTTTCACATAGGATTACGGGGTGCTTACCACTAAGCCAAAACACAACTACATTGACTGGAGAGATATGAATAATCATTTCATATAATCAGTTCATCTCTTATATCTACACCCATTATAAAATATTCCAATTTTAATATTCTTTTTTTATTAGAGAGCATTGATTACCCATTTTATATTGACACAGAAAACTACTCTGTAACATGTGTTACTTCAAAAATCAAAAGGGTCTCAATATAGCAGGAATTTTTATTCAAATTTCAAACACTATTCGTTTTTTGATATATAACACCTAATTTATTCTAGATCTTGTCATTATGAAATGTTTTCCTGCGTTTGAGAAAATTTCCATTCTTAAAATGTTTTATGGAGGGCTATATGGTGAACAATTTTTCACTATGAAAACCAAATTTAAGGATTATTAAGAGAAGATAATTCTATACTACAATAACTAAGGATTCATTCACATTATTAAAATATTTTTTCTTAGTTTCTACCATTAAAATACATAACTAAAAAAATAGTATTCCACTTACACCCATTATTGTTATTAAAATTTTCATTTTTGTGTTATTGATTTTATGGGACTCATCCCAAACACTAGGTGACAAAAATATATTCATTTATTTATTGATTATGTCTCAAAATACGTTGAATTCATTTTCACCATGTGTAATAACCATCATGTTTTGTTCTATTCCCCAGAAGGGAATGTTTTTTATAGTTTTTTGTTCATAGGGATAACTTCGGTGGTTGTGGAAACTATTTATTAAACTATTCCTTCTCTAGACTCCGGTCTTTGTATTGAATTTCTCAGTGGATTTCCATAGTATACCATACTCTAAGAAATAGTGAATCCGAGTTAGTGAATATGGATATTAAGAATATAATTGAAAACACTGACAATATTTTTATTAAATATTGGGTTGTGAAACTATTGGATATAATTTGGGAACATTATAATATCATCAAAACAATTATAGTAATTTCACAATATTTCTTTATTTATGTCAATGATTTACATCATCCAACTAAAATTGAGCATAAGGGTTTTTGGGAAATTAGGATAATGAATTTTTTAATCTCATTAGATGGAAAAAACTGATGTTATACATTAATGAACTTGTTGAACTTAAGATGTATGTGTATGAAAATTAATGTATCACAAAGATTAAGTTAAAGACTACCAATCTATGATTTTCAAAGTCAAAAAAACATAATTTGGAATTTGTTTCTAACATATAGCCTCAAAATTCACTTTCCCGTTTGTAATAAATGATTGAGATGGTCATGTCCATACAAAATACATCATTTATACCTTCATAGTGGAGTTCATATTCAATAACCCACCACTGGTAATATATTTAAAGTATGTGGTCACATGTTTTAAACAATTCATTTAATAATTAATTAATCTTAAACTAGGTAGGAGTTAAAAGTGGCAGCCTATAAATCATAAAAAACATGATAAAATAAGGGTTAAAATAGAGATAATGACATTAATAAAGAGGTTTCTAGGAGGTAAATCATCTTATACAATAACCTTTACTATCTGTTTGTTGTTCTAAAATAAAATTGTTTGTTTTTTTTGTTATTTTCTAATTTTTTAATCATCCTTGTGTTTCCATTGTGATAATAATTGTGTTGGATTATATGATTCCTGTGATAAAATATTTTATATACTTTTAATCAAATTAAATTTCCTCTAATTGTAAAAACATAATTTTCCTTCAAAGAAGGAGAGTCTAAATTTTACAAGGATATTAAAGGATCAATTTGTTTCTCGATGACCTTCATTAGAATTCCACTAGGTGACATTCTCCCACATCTGTTTTTCAAATCCTGTTTTTGAACGCATCACTACTATTTCTACCTCCTTTTAAATTTTCATTACAGAAACCCTAAATACATTGTTAATTTATATTGAGGGTAAAATGAAATAATTTTTTTGTTTGTATTAATAAAAAATTGACTTATCTAAATCCATGATAAATAATAAAAAAATGTGTGTGATAATAGAAAATACATTTATTAAGTCATCTAAAAGAATATTTATGTTTTATATATTGAAATTTAATAAAAAATATTTTTAAAATATTTCATTATAATAGTAATGAATATTTATGTTCAATAACATTGATTTTGGAAATTTTGTTTTCCTGATTTTATTTTCCTCTATTTAATTTTCATACATTTAATAAAAAAATCGATATGCATGATGTTAGGATGTGGGGTAATAGTTGATTCCCTGGGGTACTGAGTAAATATAATATTTTTGGTGGTTATTTAAATTTTATCATAAGTATTCAGAAAAGATAAAAAAATTTATAAATACAATTAATTAGGTGTATATTAATGGATTGCCACAATGCATCTATTTCGATAGATTGCGATCTTGACTCATTAGTTTTTTGGACCATAGTTGGTAATTGTATCTATATTTGTGGTATTTATATTTTTTAGTGTTTTAGTTGACTTTTGATTATTCTTGAGTATGTGAGATTCATTTTGGGACTTATGATATTTTAACCTAGTAGCCACAGAAAAATATAACTACATGTATTGACTTATAATAAATTTTTTTAATTCTATATTTTTTCATCAAATTTATTTTGAAATCAATAATATAGATTTTTCTACGATTCATTATTATAATTACACATTATAACTTTAGTACTTATGTAAAACCACTTTCCATCAACAAAAGACCATGAAATCCAATATATTAATTAAATAACCCAATGTAGATATCTATAAAGAGGGATGAGTAACCAGGAATGACATGGCTATATAGTTTGGAAAACCATGTACCAATTTTAAGAAGGCTACCAAGTGTTATGATACAACACAGAAGGATCGACAGGCTTTCATGATCATGTGATTCACAGTGACGCACTAACTCATTTACCATTTTCATATGAAAATAAATAAAATATTATAATACCATTAATCTAAATCAAATTCACTTGAAATAAATCATTAATGCCCTAAAATTCAATAGTCACAACACAACATCCCATGGTAAGTCGCAGATGAAAATAAGTAAGGTGTAACTAAACACCCCTTCATATAAAATTTATCGTTCAATAGTTTTATCTCCAATATATCCCAAAAACACAAATATTAAAGGTCAACCTAATAATATTTTTTCAAGAACAACCTTGTGTTATCCAACCACCGAACACTCTAGATAACCTATTACAAGGCACGAATGGGTGTTATCGATCCTGATAGACATACTTCCAATTATATGGTGTTTGAATATACAAATGGAAAACATTTCACCAAATAAGTATTAAAAAAACATAATTAACACCTATGATCCTAACATGAAAACTCTAGACAATATAGATACATGTGTAACCAGATAAGATGTTTTAAAACGTAAAATGAACTAAATAATAAATTAAATAAATTAAAATCCCAAAACAAATCCAAATAAATGCATCGACACAAGGTAGAGTCTAATAAAAAAATATTTTTTATGTTAATTAAACAAAAATAAAAAACAAAAGCCTAACATGATATCTAAAATTCCTCTATTTTTTGGGAAGGTTGTGAGAGTAATATCTAATTATGATATTGGAAATTTTAGAGTGTGAGCATAGCATCCTGGTGGAAATCACACTAATGTATATTAATTTTTTTAACTGAAAAATCACAATAATGAGAGTTTGAAATAAATTTTCAAATTGTTATTTTTATATTACTGAAAATGAAAAATAATACTTTCAAGAAAATAACTCAAAACCCCCATAACATTAATTAAGAGATACCCCCTAAAACATATAATTAATAGATACCTACTGAAATAAATAATCTTGAACACCTCTTTTTTATACCACTCTAAAATATACATTTAAGATGACATAAAATTTATCCAAATGGGAATCATCAATTTAAAATATGTGAATAATAGAATACTAGATTTTAAATCGTTTAAAATGTAATTTATCATAATAATAACATAAATAGGGAAATAATAATAGACTATATATGAGTAAAAACTATAATTTTATATTATAGATATGTAAAAAATGAGGATGTGTCTTGCATAAATATTTAAGGGGGCAAAGTAATATGGAAACTAATGTATGATAAACATAATGAAAGAGAGCATTGGTAATCATAGTTTACAAGAATGAATCTTAGGATGTTATCCTATTCATACTCAAAACAAATCCTTTGTAATCTAATCGATACATTCCCAGTTTATAAACTACAATTTCCCCATAACAAGTCTCACTAGTGGCACTCCCTCATGGTCATATCCAATTCCCATGGGGATGAATTTTATCTCATGGGGAAAAGATAGTAACCACCTCTAAATCCTATATTAATATTCATTATATATCCATAATAATAATTCTATGAGTTGGGGAATAATATGAAATCCCACTAAAAATTAAAATTATTACATTAATGTATCCTCATACCACCTCTCGCATCCCCAAATACAAGTCCCCTAATATTTTAAAACCAAACATCATAAATCATATCAATAATCAATCTCAATCATATCATGAATTTATTAAGGCTACCATTAAGGATGATACATATTTATATAAACATATTATTAAATAATCTAATTAGTCTTTCATACAATAATTTTAGTGGTAACCTTAGAAAAACCCTTAAAAATACATCAAAATTGATTACCATTTCAAAACACACTTTGAATGCTACAAATAATCCTTTATATTACATTTTAGAAAACTCAATTGAAATCCCTTTTTTAAATATATTTGTAATTTCAAGTATAATTGGAACCATAATTATTTTATAAAAACAAGAAATATCAAATAATATATCACAAGTCTCGTTACACCTAAAAACATAGGAATCATCAAGTTAAATCTTCAAATTATAAATTAACAAAAACATTTAATCAAAAATATATCCTAATACTTTAATTTAAATTCAAAATAAATAAATAAATATCAAAAAAGTAATTTAATTTACTAATCTTTTAAAAAACACTCTTACAAATTTCATCAATCACACAATAGTTATAATCTTTTAAACACGTGAATTAGGGTAAAAATATCTGAGAACCCATTTATGAAGTTAATTAAGAATATCATAAAACCAAAATAGTGTGGTAATAATAAAATATAGTTCTATAAAATTTTTTACAATTTCTTGATAGGAGTTTAAAATCCCTATGCATACATAGTTTATTATTAAAATCTAGTGGTATAGAAATTTCATGAAAAAACACCTCCTTGTGAATTTTTTGTTTCTGTTTGATGAAAATTTTGATAAAATATATGTTCTCATAATAACAAAATTTGTTTGAATAAATAATTCATGGGAGTTTTTCTCTTTATGGTAAATTAGGTATTAACTATTACATGGACCATGTCTTGGTGAACTCGTCCAAGATATTTTTATGATAGTAACAAAAAGAATAAATCTTTTTATAAGTGTCCATTCTATTTTAGTGGGTGTTTTTTTCTAGAATATAAATTGTGAGAAAAAACATATCAAAAAATGAATATTTTGGAATATAGATAAACCACAACTATAGTTACCTAGATTCAGTTTCCACTTTAGTATTTTCAAAAAATATATAAGAGATCACATAACTAATGATCGATCCATATAATAGTCATATGGAAAAATATAAACACATGATTCCCATTTTACATTGTAAATAAAATATAACAAATATTAAAAATAAATGTTATGAATCCTTGAAATAATACTATGATTACTACTTCTTATCTAAGGTAAAATAAATAATTTCATCATAAACACTGAGTATTGGACGCGTACAACAAATATTGTTTGAAAAAAGTAAGAAATATTCAATATGGAAGGGTATATAAATTCAACCACATTCTATTTAGTGAATAAATTATGTATCAAATGATTCCATGAAATATATAAATGTGACAATATCATGGATATTAAAATGTTAATTCATAAATATGGAAATTTATAACGCTGGTAGTGTTGATTAAGGACTTGTGTAATGATATTGTCAAATATGGGTAAGTATGTGCTGAAAACCAATTTAATATGAAATGTTGAATTATTTGTCTCATGATACATGTCAGTACATCTTGGGGATATGCAATTCCTTGCCCCACCCATCATTATATGCCGAATATATTCTTTATATGTTTAATGTATAATTTATTTCAAAAAACATTATTTATAAACAAATATCTATATTGATTAAATAATATGAAATATCATTACTCCCCCATTCAATTAAATAAAATTAATAATAAGACACCATGTGTTGCGATGGTATACAGATTATAAAATAAGAATATCCATTATTCAAATAATATGGATTTAGAAGATAAATATAAAGTCTAATGAATGATGATCATAACAATGTGATTAATTCATGTGAATGTTAATGACTAAAAAATTAGTAAGATATGAAATATGAAAATAAATTCATCAAAAATAAATGTATTGTAATAAAATAATTACTTTTTATAATAAAAGAAAATTGAAGTGAAAGTTGAAAAAAAAATTATATATTTTTATTTTTAAAACAATTTAAATATTACACAAGAAGCTAAAACGCATAGATTAGTAATTATAGCATGAAAATTTACACACAACATATAGGTTAAAAATAAATAATACATAACACATTTTCTAATGAAAGACAAAAATAGTCATTTGAAAAAAAAGTCATTAAGGTTCCTTTCAAACCATGTAATACTAAATGAATGTCATAAAACATAATGATGAAATAATTTTATTAAATAAAAAGTAATTTTAAAAAACAAATTTTCAATATATGGATAAGGATAAAAAATATACCCTATCAATAAGAGAAATTAGATTGAATTTTATTATAAACATTTTGTTTTATTGATTCATGTTTGAAAGTTAAAAATTGTTTTATGATTTTATTGAAACTCATTAAATATAAATGGGAAAAAATATATTGATTTTGTAATGTATTGATGATAATATTACATAAAATATTAAATGAAATATCGATAAATGAAATTGTTAAATAAATCATTTCCACTATAGTAAATTTAAAAAATTTACCCCTTTCATGATTAAAATTTATCCCTTTCATGTTAAATTTATAAATGGGTAAAATTATAAAACACATAAAATAAAATTTGTTAATAATACCAAACATATCTTAATAGAGATCATATTGATACATAATACCTTACAATGATCACCACATTAAATTAAGATTTAATATACTATTTTATTATTTGACAAAATTTAAAATACTAATTATTAACATTTAAATAAAACATAAAATAATAATACATTATTACATACAAAATATTCACATGACATAGATGACGAATAATTAATATAACCCATTGAAATGAAATTAATTTATGAAATCAATTATCTCATTCTTTTAAATTGTTGAATATGAATTAATATCATGTGTCGTGAATTTATATTTATTATAATTACATACCATAACCTCATAAATATCTATAATATAATTTATGATCCACTTCCAGCATCATATCTATAACAACCCAATGTTTTGTAAATGGAAATTCCTTTCTTATAAATATATCCTAAAATCACATAAAAACACAACATAATGAACTACTAAGTGTAAGTGACCTATACATATTGGTTTGTCACTATGGTTTTTTAATTTCAAAAATCTGATATACACGGTTGTGGTCAGTATGTTATTTAGAATCTGATAAGAAAAACATAATTTTTGGTGAATAGTTACCTACCCTTAAGAATAGTAAGATACCCTTATGAACTTTGATATAACCTAATGAATAGTAACTAAACATATGATAATATATAAATAATATTGAAGTAGAATGTAAGATATAACTATACTATAGAATAAGTAAGTGAATGTTTTAAAACTAGTTTTTGATAATAAATTATAATTTTAATTAAATATTAAAATAAATATATTTTGAAAATTATTTTTGAAAAATGGACTTCATTTTTTGATTCAACATGTTGAAAAATGGTTACGATGAATTTTTGGGTATTTCTAATATACATGATTTTTTTATGAATAGTATAATGTGATAATTTATGATAAATGCTAAATATAGGATTTATTTAGACATTGATGATGTTATACTGATATAAGGCCAATTGGTTCAGGATCACATGATACATTTACTATTATTGGTCATGAAATACTCCCTACTCCTGGAATTGTGGGGAATTAATAAATTAATCAATTTTATATTGAGAAATAGCCTCCCTCCTCTAATATAAAAACCAACCTTTAATCCCTCATCTCTTCACTCCTCTCAAGCCTTGTGCCTTTGCAATATTCTACCCCAATCTCTCCCTAAGATCCTCCCCCACGTCCAAAAGCTTATATCCTCTTAAAAATTCCAAAACCTCTTCCCTTAAGAGGTTCTCAAAGGAAGAAGTCTCAAGAGGTAAATTCCTCTTTCCCATTCCTTCATTTATATTAAGTACTATTAGTTATTGCTTTTTTTCTCACCTCCCAACACCCAAATAGTATGATAAATCAAGTAACATACGTGAAATTTAGTTTTTTCGTACTAATCAGGTATTTCATTATATTCTCTCCATTCCCCACCTTTTTTTGAAAAAATTAAATCACCGTATAAGATGTGACAATTTAGCACATTCCAGGACAATGATTTATCAATTTTAATAATCAAATATAAATATGTTCATGAAACCATTTATATAATGGTTGAACTTGATTATATATATAAAATATATCATATTTTGATTCTGTGGTTTTTTTTGAAATTGTATTAATTTGGAAATCAAAACATATTCTTTGTAATCAAACCTACCAATTAACAAAAACGATTGTCACTATGGTTTTCTATAATAGTTCAACTTCAATCTAAGTAACCAAATTATATTTATATCCTTTTAATCAACTATATTTTTACTAAGATAAAATAAATTCATTTCTATACAACCACTTCCATCTTTCTTGTTTATCCAAACTTTAATATAAGTAAATTGATCTTTTAAAATCTAGTAAACAAACGAGTCTGAACAATGAATTTGGATTTTATAACTTATAAAAATGGCCTTGAATGAACTAAAAGGGTGATAATAAATAAATTACATATATAATTGGTTCTGGAATTTTTAATTAATAAGCCTAATTTTTTGTTCATGTCTTTAATAAAATTTGGAGAACACTATCATATTTATGGTATGGGATCCTTTCCTTTTCCCTCTTAATCCAGATTGTCCTCTGTGCTAGGTTCTTTATGTGTAATCCCAAATTATGTGGTGTGTTTTCAAACCTCCCCCATACTTCCCTATTGTTTAATAAGTGATGAGAAACCCCTTATCACTCTCATCTAGACCACTTATTTACACCTGATACCATGCCAATAAACCATAATGAATTCTCCCTGAACATCCTTTATTCCTTTGGGTGGCTTAATTATTCTTTTTAGCAAAATGTAGTAATCTTTTGTTTTTATGTAAAACATATACATTAGGTTTATATTATCCAAACTCCTTTTCCATGATCCATCTCTCATTCACTTCAGGGATATACGTGTTTCTATGTGAATCCCTCCTCGATACTTCCCAACAAGAAAAATCGTTTTAAAAGAAGTTCTTGAATTTTTACCAAATTTATAGTGAACTATATGCTATGTTTTAAGACACCATTGTCTTTATAAAATCTTTATATTTATTATAAAAACACTCTAGGTTCAAATGTAATTTTATATAAAATATTTACCTCTTTTCTATTTTAAAATATCTATAGTATTTTCCTTAAAACCGAACAAAAATGTTTTAATGATAATGTTTATCAAATACATTCCTTATATTTTTTCACTTCTGTTTGACATTACATACCAAGTTATATTCCTATTTTACCTTATAAACGTCCATTTATGTGCTAATCCTTTTTTTCATGGACACTTTCATGATACACCCATTGGTTATGCTTTATGTCTTGATTGTGGTACCCACTTCTTTCTTTGAGAACAACAATATTAATGTATGGTGGTTTATGAGTGATTATTTATGTGGTAAGAATATTTATGAGGCAAGAATACTCATGAAAATTTTGATATGGGTGCCCCCATATAGTGCTCCAATTCATTGGGTAAAGTTACATCTCCTTAGATGCAATATGAAATGGGATTGGCGGTTATCAATGACCCGTACTAAATAAATGTTTTATGATTATCCCACATTGATATGATTGCTTTATTATATTATCCCGTTCTTATATGATATTATTTCATATTTTCCATGCTTTGTTATAATTATTTCATGCCTCCTAACTCATGTCTTTAATATGTATTCTTACGTTCATTCCCTTACTTGAATTTTTAGCTCATCCCTTTGTTTATGTGTTTCCCTAGGGTACCCTATGATGATGTAAGGGATCAAAGGAATTTAAGAGATATTTATGGAGAATAAATAAAGAAGTGATTATTACCATTTTTATGTTCATTGTACCTAGTCATCTGAGACAATAGACTTAACGATCCTTGGATTGTACACTGATGATTAATTATGCTTAAAATCATGAAATGTTATATGTACAGGGCCTCAGTCTCTATACCTGGTATTAGAGGATTGTCACATTATTTTTGGAGATTAGGAATATATCAGCTTAGTGATAACCTTAAGGATGTGATTATGTATAAAAAAAATAGTCCTAAATTTTGGTGAGTATTGTGTAAATGTTTTATCAAGAAAATACATCCCTATCTAGATATGATAATGTAGATGAGTCCCTAGGACAGATGTACCAAGGAGTGGAATATCTGAAAGGAGTTTTAGGCATGTCCCGAGGTATCCTGGTACATGACAACGGGCCTTGCTGCACTGTTGGTTACAACACACCCGGGGGATATGATCTGGAAGATTCATGATTGTAGTCAAAAACATTATTCAGGGAAAAATATCCCCAAGGAATATAAGTTAAGAAATAGATCAATCATAACCTAGATATAAACCTAAGTAATCACAAGTTATATTATACTTCTTCTTTAGAAGCTTATCCTTTAATGTTCAATTTTTTTCTTTCTTATGCTCAATAGCTAAGTATTCAGGATGTCTAATTATACGTTATTTGTCTCAATAATTGGTGGGAAATATAAGAACACATTCAAACAACAAATGTGATAGGAAATATGATGATTTCTCTAAGAAAATTCATGTTATTACGTGGGCGGGTGATCAAAATATCATGACAGTACTTGCTCAGCTGGCTCGAGTTATAAATAATATCATGAATCACGTGGAACTACCTCCTCCTCCATTGAAAGACCATTTTGTCGTAGAATCCTTCATGTGGCAAAGGCCTCCCATGTTTAGTGGATCTTATGATCCCCTCCTCGCGGAACAATGGATTAACTCCATTGAAATGATATTCCCTGTCTTCAAGTGCTCAGAAGAATTGAAGGTTGTACTGGCATTCTATCATATTGATGGGGAAGCTGAACAGTGTTGGAAACTGATCTAGAATTCAATGTCCCAATAGGAAATTGAATCCATGAAATGGGAGGAATTGAAGAGTATGTTTTTCAGAAAATGTTTTCCTCGAACCCTCCATCCCAAGATTTAATGAGAGTTCCTTAGACTTATATAGAAGGAAGATGAGTCCATAGGGGTGTATAATGCAAACATTACAAGGCATTAATGGTACTCTTGTGTCCTGTTCATGAACACTGAAAGCAAATTGGGTCACTTATTTAGAAGTATAAATCCATGTATACGAAATGTGTTTGCATTTTGAGACTTTGACTATTATGAGGAGATTTTCTTTTGTGACCTCAAGGTTGAGATGGAGATTGGAGACTCTCGGTGGACTCATGGTCCTAGTGACAAGAAGTGAAAAATGGAGAACCCAATGGGTAGTTCATCAATCAAATATCATGATGGAAACAAGCCTGACTATTATCGTTGCAATAAATCTAGGCAGAAGAATCCTTGAAACTATCTTAAGGGAACTATGAATTACACCAAATGTGGAAGGTTTGGTCATCTAGCCAAGAACTGTCGTCGGGATATAAAGATTCCCACTAAGGTAGAAGATGAAATTAAGGTTCGAGTAAACACTCGGCCTGGAGTGCATTGTTACTACTACAATGATAATGGGAATTATGTGAACAATTCCCCTAAGCCGAGGGTTGTCAGAGGCAATCAGCAAAAACATCAATGGAAACAAGGAAGGGCGAATGTTATCACTACTACTGAGGTAGATCCAGACAACGATGTTGTGATAGGTACTCTAGTTATTCATTCATGTATAATGAACGTATTATTTTATTCTAGTTCTATACACATTCTTTAATATTTTTCATGTTTAGTAGAACTATTCAAACACCACCTCAAAATTTGGAGGAAACGTTATCTATGAGAATAGTGAATGGGTCAATCATTGCATCCATGGAATATAACTCCTCCCTAGTTAATGTTTCTGGAGTGAACCTCCCATTAAATCTTTTTGTACTTCCTTTAGTGGATTTTGACGCTATCTTGGGAAGGATTGAGTATCTTTCTACAAAGACAACATCAACTATAGGGAAAGGGAGATATCATTTCACATTGCTAATAATCCTCTAATTAATTACAAGTGTAAGAAAAAATATGAATATCCTTTAGAATCATTGTCTCAAGTGTAGATATTGTTTCCTTATGATCAAGCATATCTGGATAAAATGATTGAGACAAAGTAGACCATGAGGCTTGAAGACATGCCCATCATGAGGGATTACACTAATGTATTCCCTGAAGAGTTTTCTGGCCTTCCTCCTAATGAAGAGGTTGAGCTATCAATTGAACTTGTCCATGTATCTCTACCTGTCTCAATGACATGTTACAAAATGGCCACTGGAGAGATCGATGATCTAAAGAAGTAGTTACAAGAGATTATGAAGAAGGGATTTATATCCCTGAGTGGTTCACCGTGGGGTGCGCCTATCCTTTTTATCAAGAATAAGGATAGACCAATGCACCTATACACTGACTATCGTGAGCTCAATAAAATCACGATAAAGAACAAGTATCCCCTTCCACAGATAGATGACTAGTTTGATCAACTTCGTGGGCCCAATTATTTTTCAAAGGTTGACCTTTGGTCGGGATATCACCATTTAAAGGTGAGGAAGGATGATATTCCCAGGTCTACATTTCTTACATGGTATGGACACTATGAGTTCAGAGTAATGCACTTTAGACTCACTAATGCTTCATCAATTTTCATGGATTTAATGAATAGAGTCTTTAGATAATACCTAGAAAAATTTGTGGTAGTCTTTACTAAGATATTCTGATATACTCCAAGATCAAGGAGGAATATGAGGAGCATTTGAAAACTGTGTTAAAGACATTACAAAGGGATATGTTCTATGTAAATTTCTATAAATGTGTGTTTTGGATGGAGGAAGTATCATTTTTGGGTCATCTTATAATTAGAAAAAGGATATCTGTGGACCCTTCCAAGACAATGGCAATTGAAGAGTGGCCCAAACCAACTTTCGTAATGAATATTCGTATATTTTGGCGTCTAGATGAGTATTATTGATGATTCGTGAAAATCCATTCATTATTTTCAAACCCAATGACCATGCTGACACAGAAGGGGTAAATTTAGTTTCGACACATGAATATGAAGATTGTTTAAAGGAGTGGAAAAAAGGCCAATCATTACGCCAGTACTCACACTCCCTACAAGTAAATAACTCTTTGTGGTGTATATTGATGCTTCTAAGAACGAATTAGGAAGTGTTCTGCTGCAAAATTATAAAGTGATATCTTAAACCTCAAGGAACATGAAAATCCATGAGAAAAACTATCCCACACATGATCTGGGGTGGGAAGTTGTGATCTATGCATTGGAAATCAAGCAACATTATCTATATGTGGTGAAATGTGTGATATATACTGACCACAAGAGTCTCAAATATATATTTAAACAGAAAGAGATTAATATATACCAATGAAGATGGATAGAGATCATCATGTATAATGACTTCTCAATCCACTACCATCCCGGTTAGGCAAAAAAGTTAGCAGATGCTCTATATATAAAAAATACTAAATCTTTATTATTGATCAATATTGAAAAGGATCTGATCTTATTATATTAGAAAATGATATACAAGGGAATCATTAAGGGAGGTACATCATCAATACTTTCTAAAATTATTGATTAACCATCCATCTTGGAGAAAATAAAGGATTCTCAATGGAATGTTGTGAAAATTCAGAAAAGGGTGGAGGATATCAGAAATAGGAAATCCTCTAATTTCAAAATTCATGAGGAAGGATTTGTAAGATTTGGGTCATGATTATCTATACCATCCACTTGAGAGATAAAGAAGGATCTTTTGAGTGATGCACAAAGCTCGATCTTCTCTATCCACCTAGGGAGCACAAATATATATTGATATCTCCAAGAAAACTTTTTGTGGGATAATATGAAAAGGAAGATTGCTGAATATCGATCAAAATTCCTTGTATGTTGTCAAGTGAATCCTAATAGGAAAAGGTCTAAAGTGATGATGAAACCACAACCCATACTAGCATGGATGTGGGAGAAAATTACCATGAACTTTGTCACTAGACTTCGAAGGACATCCAATGGAAAAAATTATATATGGGTCATTTTGGATCATCTTACAATGACAACTCACATTATAGTGGTTTGAGAGGACTTCTTATTGGATCAAATTTCACATATTTATATCCAAGAAGTGGTAAGGCTGCGATGAGTACAACTATATATTCTATCTGATCATGATCAGATATTCACATCAATGTTCTAGAATATTTTCCAACACACTCTAAGCACTGAAATGAATTTCAGTACAGTCTATTATCCCCAAACTAATGGCCAATCTGAGTGAAAATTTCAGACACCATAAACCATGTTGAGAGCATGTTCTATGGAATTCAAATGTGGATGGGAAAAATATCTTTAACTGGTTGAATTCTCCTACAAAAACAGTTTCCAATCAAGAATCTAAATGGCACCATATGAAGCCCTTTATAAGAAAAGGTGAAAAACACTGGCGTGTTGGGATGAAGTCATTGAGAATAAACTGTTAGAACCTGAAATGGTCGAACTAATCGTAGAGAAGGTGAAAACCATTTTGCAGCATATCAAGGAATCCAAGGGTCGGTAGAAGAATTATGTAGATAGACATCAATAATACCTTGAGTTCAAAGATCGAGACATGGTATTTATATGCCTATCTCTATGGAATAAGGTCTTGTGGTTTGTAAATAAAGGGAAGGTATTTCCGTGGTACATTGGCCCCCTCAAGATCCTTGATCGAGTCGTAGTTGTGGCCTATCGACTGAAACTTCCACCTACCATGTCAAAATTACATGATGCCTTTCATGTATCCCTCTTACAAAAGTACACCCAGACCCTACATGTGTAATCATTTCAGAGGTCGTACAGTTGGAGGATGATCTCTATTATGAGGAGTATCCAATTAAGATCTTGCTTCATAGAGGTAATGTTCTACGCAACAAGACTACTCATCTGGTTAAGGTACTATAGAAAGACCATAAGTATGAAGAGGAAACATGGGAACTGGAGGAAGGAATTAAGGAAAAGTACCCCCACCAGTTTTTGGCTTAGAATGTAAAACAAAATTTCGAGGGTGAAATTTCATAAGGGGAGAAGAAATTAATGACCCAATGTTTTATAAATGTAAATCACTCTCTTTTAAATATGCCATAAAATCAAACGAGAACACAAAATAATGAACTAATAAGTTCTATGTGAACATTATACATAGGTTTGTCACTTCTATGTTTTTAATTTCAAAGATCTGACATAGAATGTTGTGATCAGTATGTTATTTGGATCCCGATAAGAAAAATATACTTTTGGTGAATAGTAAACAACCCTTATGAATAGTAACATACCGTACGAATAGTGATATACCCTAATGAACAGTACCCTTACATTTTATTATATATAAATAATATTCAAATTGAAAGCACGGTATACTTATTCTTTAGAATAAGTAAATGAATGTCATAAAACTAGTTTTTGATAATAAATTATGATTTTAATTAAATTTTAAAATATGCATTGTTAAAAAATTATCATTGAAAAATGGAATTCCTTTTTTTATTATACTGTTCGAAAGATGGTTAGGGATAATTTTGGGGAATTTTACGAAATACATGAATTTTTTATGAATAGTAAAATGAAATAATTTACGATAAATGATAAAAAAGGGATTTATTGAGTCATTGATGATGTTATACTAATATAAGAGCATTTGGTTTGGGATTAAATGATAAATTTATTATTAATGGTTATGGAAGACTCATTCTTCTTTGTCTTATGGGGAATTAATATATTAATGAATTTTATATTGAGAAATCTCTTCCCTCTTGCACAATAAAAACCCCCTTCACTGCCTCTTCTCTTCACTCCTCTCAGGCCTTGTTCCTTGCCACAATTCTTCCCAAATATATCCCCAATATCCTAATCCACGTCCAAAATCTCATTCACTCTTCTAAATCCGAAAACCACTCTCCTTAAGAGGTTCTCAATAGAGGAAGTCTCAAGAGGTAAATTCATCTTTCCAATTCCTTTATTTCTTTTATGTTCTTTTATTTTTTTTCTTTCCTTACCTCCATTCACCCAAATAGTATGATAAATATAATAACATAAATATACTAGAATATTTTCATACTAATGGGTTATTTCATTATCTTCTCTCCTTTCCTCACCATTTTTTTGAATGAAATGAAAGTACCGATTGATAACTGCTAATTAAGCACATTTGAGGACAGCGATTTATAAATTTCTATTATCATCAATATATATGGTAATGAAATATTTTTTTTATGGCTGAACAAGATAATATATATTTAATATATCCTATTTTTATACAATAAACTTTTGTAAAAATTGTATTATTTTGTAAATAAAAAAATGTTCTTTTTAATCAAACCCAGCAATTAAAAAAACAGTTTTCACTATGGTTTTATATAATATTTCGACATAAATATATGTAACCAAAAAAAATTTAAAACCATGTAATCTCCTAGATGTTCACTAATATAATATAAATTCATTTCTATACAACCAATTCTTTATTTCATGTTTATCTGAACTGGAATATAGGTGAATCGATTATTTAAAACAAATTAAACGAACGAGCCCGGATAATAAAATTAAACCTTATAATGAATCAAGAAAGCCATGAATGAACTAAAAAGGCTTATAATAAATCAATTACTTATAGAATAGTTTATTGAGTTTTTATTTAATGTGAAAAATATTATTATTCTTGACTTTAATAACAAGTGGAGAACACCAACTAATTTAAGGTAAGGGGTCCTCTCATTTTCACTCTTAATCAAGATTATCCTCTACGCAAAGTTTTTTATGTGTAATCCCAAATGATGTGGTATGTTTTTGCACATCCCCCATACTGACCATATGTTTTATAAGTGATTAAAAACACCTTATCTCTCTCATCACGCCCTCTAATCTACACATGATACCATGTCGATAAACTGTAATGAATTCTACCCGAACATCCTTTATTCCTTCAGGTTGCTCTATCATTATGTTTACCAAATTTTTTTTGTATTTTAATTTTATTTAAAACTTAAAAATATTGTTTATATTCTGAAAACACATGTTCCATGATCTGTATGTCATTATCTCCAGGGATATAGAAGATTTTATATGAATCCCTCTCCTATACTTCCCAATATACACACTCATTTTAAAGGAACATCGTTAACTTATAACCAATTTCAATTGCACTATATCCTATATTTTATAACCCCATTCATTATAAAATAATTATATTTATTATGAAAACAATTTTGGATCAATTTTGGTTTTATATAAAATATTTTCTTCTTTTCTATTTTAAAATCTCAATAGTTTTTTTCTTAAAACCACTCAAAAATGTTTTAGTGATAATGTTTCTCAACTAAATTACTTATATTTTTTAACATCTATTTGACATCACTAACTGTGTTATATTCCTATTTTACTTTATGAACTTCCATGTATCGGATATTCCTTTTTTTAATTGAATCTTTCATGGTAAGCCCATCTATTATACTTTATGTCATGATTGTAGTACACATTTTGTTTCTATGGGTACCCTAATGTTTATGTATGGTTTATTATGTATGATTATTTATGTGGTAAGAATATTTATGTGGAAATAATATTCATGAAAATTTTGAGATGGGTGGGCCCAGATAGAGCACTAATGCATCGGGTAATTTTATGAATCATGAGATACGATGTGAAACAGGATTGGAGGTTAGCCTTGACCCATACTAAAATGGGATACATGATTAGTGGTTAGCCTATACCCATACTAATGAAACATTTTATGATTAGGAAACATTTTTATTATTCGATGATTATATGATCCCATGCTTATATGACATGATTTCATATATTTCATGTTTTGTTATTATTATGTCATGCCTCTAAACTCATGTTCTTAGGATGTATCATTGTGTTCAATCCCTTACTGGGCTTTTTAAATCATCCCTTTGTTTATGTGTTTCCATAGGGTACCCTATTTAGATGTATGGGCACAAATTAATTTAGGAGAACTTTGTGGAGATTAAATAAAGAAGTGTTTTTTCGCCATGTTTTTTTATGTACCTAGTCTTCCAAGATACAAGACATAACGACCCATGGCTTGTACTCAAATGATTACTTATTCTTAAAATCATGAAAATATATCTGAAAAAGTGTTGGGTTTCTATAATATCACCTACTGTTTATTATTATTTTATTATTATTAGAGTTTCATGTGTTTACTTCTATGTTTCCCATGTATCATCTGATTTTGTGGTTATGATCCATGTGTCTTGATAAGTTTTTATCATCTCCATGTTTCTAATAATTATTTAAGATACATAAATATTAATTATATTCCTTTATATAACCATCCCTTAAAAGCATACAAGAAAAATTAAATACATCATTTTATGGAGGTGGTAGTCCACACGTATTCGTGAGTGGAATTATTATTTTTTAACATGTTGATGGTTACAAATATAAAATTTATATTATATTTAAAGAATAAAAATTATATTCTTAAATATTATAAATTTTTATTATACTTATCTTTATAAATATCAAAGCAACGTGGTGATTAAAAAAATAAACCTCTATGTGGATATAGTAGGTCGTACATATGCACGAGTGATTTTTTCATTTTCTATATGATGGAAATGTGGTTGAAAATGGATATTCCATAATAATTATCACATCTATGTATGTTTATTATGTGGAATTAATTATTATAGTATGGTTACAAAACACTTATTTGATATATAATAATAAATAAAATTATAATTATTTGTCAAATAAAATTACATATTCTATGCAGAACCTCCATTAGATCATCACTTAAGGATAATATTGACAGTTTTTTGGGAAAAAATAACCTATATTCCATTATTAATTATATTGGGTATCAATTTTTTTAGGATTAAGTTGAGAGAGATTTTTCAATGTTGTGTGAATAATATAGCAGAGGTGTTGTCATTTTATAATGATAGTCGAGCATGCTGGGGAATAGTTAATGGATTTAAATATAATAAATTTCTTCTACTGATATTGGATCTATGTGGGAAATTTTTAGAGTATAATATAGTTTCATATTTAACCACCATAATCCAATAAATGTTTTTTAGGTTTATATGGAACTTTAAACACTAACTATTGGTTTAACGTGTCTGCTATTAAATTTTAACCTAATCCATGACGACAAATATTTTATTATTAAAGGGTTATAAATTTAAATACAACTAAAATATTGGATAAAATGGTTAAGAGATGATATTTTTGACCCTATATAATTTACATTGAATTATTTCAATATTTTTATGATTTTAATATTATTTAATAAGATACTATTAAACATAAAAAAGTAAAGTTGTTTTATGAACCTTTTATATATTTTGACTTACAATACATAAATATAGGAATTTAGTTAAAATATAAAATATTTAACCATATATTATACATTATTATTAAATGAACAATTCATATTAGAACATAATTGAACAAAACAATACTTCTTTTTTATCATTTATAATCATTTTATTTTAGTTTATTTTTGCATTCATAATCATTATTTTAGTTTTTTATATGAAATTAGGATAATTATACCAAATATAAAAATTAAAAAAATTAATATCCTAATAATAAATTTATTTTTAAAAAATGAATATTTTATATTAATTAATAAAATATTTTTATACCTAGGTGAACATATAAGTTAAATTAAAAGGAATAGAGTGACATTTTCGAGTCTTCCATTATATAAAATAATATAATTGCATTTATCAATGAAAAATGGATAAAATTATATATATAATCAAATATATGAAACTTTTCTCAAAATAAACTCTTAAATTTATAAATATCCATGTTTAGGGACGATTTAAATAATTACTCTATAATTTTATCCATGATTATCCCATTTTAGTTTTAATGAGGTGATAAATTTTAACATGGCCACTAATTTTAATGCCTAAAATTAAAAGGTCCCTACAAACCAAATTGAAAATTCCTATTTAAAAATATCGAATCAATTTTATTAAATCACATATTTATAAGTGGATAAAATTAATTTGATAAAAATAATTTTTTCATGTGTAGGATGATCATCAATTAACACTATGACTATAAATCATTATTAAATGAATTTTTTTTTGAAAAATACCTCCTGTTCTATATCAATGATTTTTGGTTGATGGTGTTTGTATAAAAATTCAGATGACCATGTTTCAGTGTCGTTTGTGTTGCTGAAGCATATGTGTTTGGGGTGGAACAGTTTCCTAGTGTTTTCCATGTTCTTTGTCCTCAAAATCAATAATAATGTTTGGAAAAATAAATATTTTTATATTGTATCGATGATATATGGAAGAAAAAGTGTTTGTAAACCAATGGAGGTTTTTGGACCGTAAAGGGTATAAATGTTTTGTGGATGAAGGAGGTGAATTAATCCTTCCTCAAAAGGGTTTGTGTTCTGTTAACTACAAGGTGAGCTACATGAACCACATAAAAAATCAGTTCATAGGAGGGATGTCCATTGTTGGAGTGCCATATTTTCATATAGAGGTTGTAAATTAAGATAGTTAAAAAATATTTTATTTTTGGAAGAAACTGGCTACTATAATGGTTAATGGCCATACGTAGACTACAAAAAATGTTTACGGTGAAGGTTTTAATGCATCTTGGTTTTGTGTATTTATGATTAGTGTTTTCTATAGGTATTGTTTTCCTATCTAAAAGAAAATACTAACATAATTATATAGAGACATATTTACTATATAAGATAATCATATGATGAGTTTGGAAATTTTTGATGTGGTTCAAAATGATGGAATTCTGTAATGGAAGTGGTTCGTGAGTGGGTGATTCTATGAAGAATAAATATGCTCACCTGGAATATTCAATGAATAATAAAGAGGTTCTCAAGGTAGGATTCCATGAGGGAATAATTTATGAAGGAAAGTCACATCATGGAGCAGAGTTCAACCATTGACTGAAGGCGGTCCACTAAGCATCAGTGGCGTATGAGGCATTAGACGTCTACGAAATAGTGGTAATCCATGAAGAAAAGGTTTTCTTTGAAGAACTCATGCCACACGGTTCATGGTAGTTCAATGTGGATAAAAGATATTTTGTGGAGAATGAAAAAATATTTTTGATGGGACTTAAATACTTTTGTAATGAAATTTATGAAAACAAACAGTATTCAAAAAAAGAATATTTAATCTATCTGCTGAAAAAAACTTCATGGAGCACACATTTATGTGTGAAACAATTCTGAGGTTATTCATAATGATATAATATTCTTCTAAAAAAGTAGTGGTCACACATTAGTATAAAGAGTAGTGATATTTGAAATTGTAAATAATTGTAAAGTAGAATGGAAAGTGAGTGATATAGGAACATTATAGGGGAAATGATCATGAGCATAGAAGTGATCTACCAAAAAACAAATTTTTGTAGTTAGACTTCATACATTTGTAACATCTACACATTTCCATTTTATGCTCCTTGAATGCATCCTAGTGAAGTTGAACCAAGTGGAATTGATCTATCTCAAAAATGATTTAATTTTTATTCATACATTTCTGTGAGAATTCCAGAGAAGAACATTTTTTAAAAAATTATTCAAAATATGAAGGGGAATTAGTTTTCATATATTATACTCAAATAACCCCCTCCCCACAGGGCATTTAACCTAGTTCATGTATCAATTTGTATTATAGGGAAATATAAATATCATGGTTCCAATATCAATGGATTAAATGGAGGATTTCAATCATAAAGGTATTATTATATTTGATAGAAACAATATTTAACATTGTAAGAATCAGATTAATCACTAATTTTTATCTTTTATAATGGATGTGTATATAGAAGCAATGCATATAGTTTTGGCCAGTATCGACAGTGATGCTTTATAAAAAGTTGAAAAATGGGAATTGGAGGCTGAATCCTAAAGGATCAATGTTATTTTTGGATTCCTATATAATAAAATCTATATGACGGTGATTTCATGTAATTCATCACTTTTAATGAGGGAAAATCATCGAAATATTTATGAGGAGACTCTAAATTCATAGAAGAATAGCTGTAGGTTTATGGAACAAGTAGGAGGATCTCATAATTTTCCCAAATGATACTGTTGATGTATTATTTTATCAGGGAAATGTTGGTGTGGATGACTTTCACGGTCTTGGAGAAATTATTTAAGATGAAAATATTTTTAATCACATCTTGAGAAGACTTCCACCTTATTTGAATCAGAAGGTTTCTCTACTAGACGATAATGTTCCAAATGTTATAACATTCCAAATAATTCACATTACAATTATTTCACATAGGATTATAGATAATGGTAATGATTCTGTGAAAAAAAATTAAATATCATGAAGTGGAATTCAAGTCCATGAGTAAGATCACAGTAGATAACGATAGGAAGAACAAGAGAGATATGAAGTCTTGTCATTCCATTCATCAAATTTCAAAAAAAAAGGATTGTTAAAAGATAATCTACCACTTTCAAGATTTTTTGGGTAATGGTTTCCCATCATGCATCAATTTTCCCCCAATGAGTTTCAAGAAGATGGTATGGAAGAAGATTAAATTCAACAGAAGAAGTCTTCAGATTATATTGACTGTATGAAAATGTTTAAAAGAAATATCTTCAAAAATAAGAATCACCATTCATAAGAAAATGATAGTTTAGAAGTATATTAGGATGATGATATGGATAAATTCAAAGGTCCTGGAGAAAATTCTCTGTTTTCAGTTGTCTGTAACTCCCATAAAAGGGATGAAAGAGGAAATGATAATGAAGAAGTAAAAGGAAGAGGTTGAATTAAAATTTTTTATTGAGGTGATAAGTATTTTGTGTTCCAAAAAATAAATGAAAACCTATTAGTTCATGATGGAAATAATTATATGAAATATATTGAAAAAGATAAATATGATCTATAAGAAGAAATTTAAATGATTAAGTCTTCAATGCCAGATAATTTTGAAATTGTTGGTGAGTACAAGGTCAAAGCAGAGGAACAGAAAATGGTCATCGATGGTTGGAATAACATGGAAAAAGATCAAATTAAATATATAAATGAACATGAAGAGGGAATTATTATAATTCGATGAAACTTTATGGATTCCGAAAAATTGTGAGTCCAAGTATTACATAGATAATGCTAATCACTCAGGTGATAAAAAATATGGATTCGAATCAATGAGTTCCACAAGAACATAATAAATAGTTATATCCAAATTATGTGGAATGTATGGGGTTTGATCACAAATAGAATTATGTGGTCATTGATTTTAGGACACAAGATCCCACTCGCTGGATGAAAGTTGATTTGGGTATAAATAATATTCTGAAGAATAATAAATCCCTAGGGGGAACCAGTCCTGTAAAAATGTGAAGGAACAAAACACATATCTGGTGTTATTTCTATTGAAGTATTGGACATTCTTAAAATGTATATTCCATTGAGAAAATGTATTGAAGGGAATAAGAGCAATAGAATAATCAATAAATATATCAATATTCTAGGATAACATTTGAGTGTCATTGTTTTAGTTGGAGATTATTCAGGCATGTTGAATGATATATATGATCAACAATGTAGAGGAATGTTCTGAATTAGACTGATTTTGTTTATAAGTAGCTATTCAATGTATCATAAAATGAGATGAAAATGAGAAATAAATTTGAATCTCATCAAGATAAAGTTGGTCCACTGTACTGTAATGAAGATCATGATTATCAATCCATAATGGTTATACAGTAAAAAACATTGATCAAAAAGAAAATTGATTATTTGGAAGTTGTTATAGAGACTTAACTTAAAATCATATCATTCTAATGTATGGATCCTTGATAGTGGATAAATGTACCATATGATAGGTAATAATGATATTGTAATAGGTATTAAATATGACAAGGAATTTCATGTAGTATTTGGAAATGATGAAGGCCCAAATATTATTATCTTGAGAAAATCCAAATTTGATGGAAAATAAATGATGCATAAAAATGTCTTGTTTTTTTAATAGCTCATTCAAGGAATTCTTAGTTTCATTCCACTATGTGAATCATGGAATATTATAAGATTTACTTAAAATGTGTGTGTCATGTAATTAAGTGATGGAGTTTTATTTTTATAAGTTAAAAGAATGAAGGATAATATCTACAATATGACTAGATAAGAATACATGTTCTTTTTATCCGTAAAGGAGGAAAAAATGCTATGGAAAAAATATATTGACCATCTATTCCAACCATCCTTGGATGATTTGGAAAATTTTGATTTATATTGAGATATGACCAATTTATTACATGATCACACTCACACGTGCGATTCTTATCAGCATGGGAATGTTATTAAAAATATGTACAATGTGATGTAATAGAATTAAAAAAGAGTACATGAATTGGTGCATGTAAATGTATATATACATATCTCATAGAGATCCATTTATGAGAAGAAATATTACATTCTTTTCATTGATCATTTTAGTATGATGACATGGGTATTTTTCATATCCAATAAATATGATGTGTTTAATTTCAAAAAAAAGTGTCAAAAAGATTATAAATTGATTCTTGGAAAGAACATTATGAATTTTTATAATGATAATTGTATAGAAGTCACAAACAAACTAGTGTAATATTATCTCAATAAACATGGGATAAGGAATCAGGTTTCTATAGTGAGAAATTCTAAAACAAATGAGGTGGCTGAGGGGGTAAAAAAATAATCAATAATATGGCAGGAAAAATTCTTATTTAAAATGACCTAATAGTAATATTATAGAAGGAATTAGTCTTGACATCATTATATATATCTAACAATGATATATTTTTTCTAAAGGATGAAAATTATCTATATGAAACGTGTCACAGAATGAATCCAACATTGAAATACATTTGAATTTTTATAAGTAATTGTTTTATTTATAATAATGGGAAACACAAGAAATTCGAATGATGAGGAGATGAGGGTATATTTCATTGATATTCATGAAAAATGGTTTAATATAAATGTTTCAATGGGAGAATTGGAATGGAAGTTGAATGAAATGATGTCACTATTATGGACAATGAATTGAATCATTAACAACATAATGTAGAGTTCCATGATGAATTTGATGAGTAGGTAAGCACATCATGGGTAGTTTAAGTGGAAAATAATTATTCTGAAAAAGATACTAATGTTGAGATGGAAGAATTAAAATCTATGTCTACTTAAAAAATAAATAGTTAAGAAGAAAATGATAGAAAAAACATCATTGGTGATCATGATTTGCTAGTTCTATCATGATGAATGAACTCATTATTAGTGGCATCATTCCTATCATAGATAGAGGAAAACATTTCGATGTTGTAGCTGGAGATGAGAACCCAGTTTTGGATATGAATGATGATCTTGAACAAACTGAAAAAATCCGAAATGGGGCACTATTCCAAGAATAACATATAAAAAGGTCATGGAGAAAAAATGGGTATTTCTCAATAAGATGAATAATGACAGAATAGTGATTTGAAACAAAGAACGACTGGTGTTAAAAAGTCACTCCTAGTTAGAGGGTATTAATGTGGATGAAAAATATTCACTAGTTGTGGGACTAAAGAAAATTAGATTATATTAGTCCATAGTTGTGTTTTGAAGGTTCATTTTTTTATAGATGGATGTCAAGTCATTATTTCTCAATGGGGTTCTAGAAGATCAATTATATATTGAGAATCAATATTATTTCTCAATCATTAATACAATAACATATTTTTTGGATATGAAAGGGGAAATATATATTGAAGCATGCACCATGATCATGGAATTAAATATTACATTAGTTATTGGAGAAGATAGTTTTTTCAGAATGGTGGAGTACATTAAAATTTCAATGATAATAAATATTGTAAAAAAATGACGATGGTAATAGTTTATGTCGATGAAATAACATTTAGGGTATCAGATTAAGCATGGTGGTAACAATTCATATATTTCTTGAAATGTGAATTTGAAAATTCTATGATTACTGGACTGATATTTTATCTTTGTTTAACAGAGACCCAAGGAAAGAATGGAACATTCATTTCTCAGTATAAATATTCCAATGATGTTTTGAGCATATTATTAATGGATAATTACAAGGATATGATGACTCTTGTGTCCAAACATATGAAATTATGGGGATATGGTGAAGGAAATGAGGTTAATGTGACAAAATATAGGTATATCATTCCATGTATGTTGTAATTAACAATGAAACGAACATCTATTGTTTTTTACACATTACATGAATCCCAATATAAAATTTTTCAAAAGGAAATGAACTTGAATTTAGTGAAAATAACACAACAGTATATCTGGGCCACAATGATTTTAGTTTTTTTGTACAATGGAAAATCCCAGTAGGAGTTATTGGGATATACATATACAAATTCAGTCGGTTCACGAAATGATAAAAAATTGTCATCGGGTGTTGATCTCTATCCTTATGTCTTGCATATTTTTTCCCTAATATTTAAATATGATTCAATTTTATTGGGAATCATAGAATATTAATATATATAGGCCACTCAACCATGTACTCAATCATTGTGGATGAAGTTGTAACTTGATGATATACTTGGTGAAGGGATGTCTTCAATTAGAATCCATTCTGATAAATCAATTCCATTACATCATAGAAAGGGTACATTACATCACACATGTATGACGCAGATTGAAATAAAGTATTATTTTATAATGGAAAAGGTGGATAATGGGATTGGGATGATGGATTTTGTGACTACAAAACTACAGGTTACATACATTCTAACGAATACCTATCCCAAAGTGATGTTTGAGAGGCAACAAATGGATCTTAGAGTTCAATCAACTCCATATAGTTGAAAAAGTATGGATGTGGGAACCACTATCAGAAAATGTTTGTGTTTTTTCCCATAAATCAGTAGATCTGTATTCTTTACCCTATACCAGACCACAATGGAGTGACCATCAAGATAATTAAAAAATAGGGGTATGTTTTTGTTATAAAATATGGATGAATTTATTAATTAATATAGTTGATAAACTGATAGGGGGATTTTTATATCTGATAGTGCTAAATATGATCGATCAATGGTCATATATGAGGATAGATGAGGTTCGTGATGAATGAAATTGAGAGGTTTTGGAATAAATAATTCATTAATGAACATTTCATGCTACTCTTGTTTCTCACACTATGCAAGGATCATGTGGGTTGAGAGTATGAGGTGTATAAGTATTTGATTGAAAATCACTATTTTGAAATGTTTTCAACAAACACAAAGTAGGATATTATTCTGGCAAAATCCCTTAAGGGGTCATATCGGTGTTTTTTGGCATCAATATAAGGAGATTGTTTTTTGGAAAAGGAAAACTTTTCATATAGTAGTTTTTCTATTTAAACTACAAAGGATTTTGTAGATTAAATAGAGTTTTATTTAATGCAAAGGGGATAAATGTTTTTTCTAATTAATGTGGTGAATTAAGAGAATGATAAAGAGAACTGTGTTATGCAAACTGAAGATTGTGCTACGTGACCTACATAGAAAAATTGGTTCTATAGAGGATTGTATTTTTTGGGAGGGTCGTCATTTGGGTATTAAAGAGGTAATTTATGGCATCTAAAAAGGGTTTTATATTTCTAATACATGGGCCTCTTAATTGTATAAAGGCAATATTTATACCACATTGAATGTTCACAGTGACAATTGTACCATATTGGAGTGATGAGAATTTTTTATTAGAAGGATTTGTGGGATTTCATTTCATATATAAATGAAATGAATTAGTTAATTACTAAATAAAAAATTCATTATATAATATCGTCATTGTATGAATCTCATGATGTCTAATGTGGTTCATTTGGAAACAATTCCATAATGTAATTCATTCAAGAGGAATCAATTCAATGAAGGAATTGGTTCGTGAATGTGTTATTTGTCGAAGAAGAAATAGCCTAGTGGGGAAGAATTCCCTGAAGGAGAAATATATTTGTATAGAGTATTTTATAATATAATAATCTTTGATAAAAATAAAGATCATGAAGAATAGTTCATCTGTACAATTAAGGTACTCCATAAACCAAAAGTGGTTCAGGAAGCATCAACTCTTTGGGAAGTATTGGTGGTCCGTGGTGAAACGATAGTCCATGAACAATTGGCACAATGAGTTGAAAAGTATTTCATGGTTTATTAAAGACATTTTTTTTATGATTCTAGGAAGTTCATGAAGGGATTAAAAAACATCACAAAATACATTTCTTCAAACTAAGACTATGTGAGAAAGTGGATTTCATCTATCGAATGAAAATAGCACTTCGTAGAACACACATATATGTTTGATACAATTTAGAGGTGATTCAAAAAAATAATATATTCTTCTAGAGGATCAGTGATGACACATAATTTGAGAGATCAGTGATATGTCAAATTTTTATTTTTTGTAAATAAAAAGGGACAGAGAGTCATCTATGAACATTTCAGGGAAGTGTGTTTAGATATAGAAGTGATTTTTTCCAAACAATATTTTGGAATTAATCCTACTGGATTTGGTACATCAGAATATTTCCGTTGTATTCACCTTATATGTTTCCCGGTGAGGGTGAACCGTGTAAAATTTATCTATATCATTCATGCTTTCATATTTGTTCATACATTACTATGATAAAGGGAGAGAATAACATTTTTTTTTTCTATGAAACGTGACCTAAATGGATAATTGGTTTTGTATATCATAACATTTTTCACCCACCACTTAGCGAATTTAACCTAGTTGGGATAACCAATAAAACATCATATATATAGATATAAAATATATAAAATTTATTCAAATTATTAATCATTAGTTATTATATTTTTTAATTAAAACGGAATAACAATATAAACATTAAAATATTTTTATATAAAATATCTTTTTTCGTATAAAAGTAAACCTATACCAAAATCAAATATAATGTTTAACCATATATAATTATTTATTATTTATCTAAATAAATATTATTTTTATATAAAACAAAATACAAAAATGAATGTTACCTTTAATTTACATTACTTAGGAAAATGAAATTACATTATTAGAAAATCATTATTTATCATTATCCAGTGGAAAATAAATATTTTTCAAAAATACTAAAAATTGACCCCAATATAATTTTTACATAAGGATTTAAAAAATGATACTCATTTTTTGAATTATTTAATATAAAATTGGTTGAAATAAAATATAATTTCCATGTACAAAATTCTATTTAGAACATTTTTGGAGAAAACTAACATTAAAACATAAAATGAATTCACTGTTTTTTATTTTCTGGTATCAAATATTTAATGAATGCTAAATTTCATGAATGAATTCAATGATTTTATTATAGGAATCCATTATACATATATTTCATAATTTGGATATTCATATTCATACCCACAAAACCAAAGAGTATTATATAAAACATAAATTTAAAAATGAAAATATAAACAAAAATATCTAGTTATTAGATTCTTACCTTATTAAATAATTGATATCATCACTATTTTAAATCATATTTTCTACATTTAGTATATCATACCATCATAATAAAATCATAAATATATTTTATCATGAATATTGATTTTTTGGTTAGTAATCATACATTACATTTAGTTTAAGAAACCATTATTTGTAATATGGTTGTTTTGATCCATATAAAGGTTGATAGATTTACCTTCTCGTTACTTAATTTTGAGAAATTACATTATATTTAGGATAAAAAAATAATATTATTATTTACATGAATGATTTATTAATTTTTTATAAGAATTATTTGACTCTTTTATGGGCATCATCGTGACCATGGTGAATTGTTTAGTCATAAGTCACTAAAATATACTTTTAAGAAACTAAAGAAAAAAAAAATTAATAAACATTATTTGTATTTTATAAAATCAAAATGTTTTGTAAATTCTAAAATAATAACCAATATTAAAAACCATTAAAGGATGAAATACTACATTAATGTAAAAGACCTCAACAATGAAACCCTATGTCAAAATTAAACCATTTAATAAGTAGCTAACCACAAATATATTTAAAAACTATTGTTCATGAAGATGGAAACCCCAAAAAAATGTAATATTTGATCACATATTCTTCTGAGATCAATTTAGAATTTATCACTAATATGCATTAGTAACTTATTGAGTAATAAATAAATAATATATATTCCTTATCATATAATATCCTAAATATTATCATATTCCTCGTAAGTAAATAAAATCGTGATAAATCCATTATAAAATCATATATGATTCCAGTACAAAACTCAACCATTATTCTTCATATTAAATTCCATCATTGATAAAAAATGTATTTACAAACACTATAATAATAAAATTTTCATAATGTAGGGAAATTCATTAAAAATATCATTAACCACATAATCACTAAATTACTTTTTATTCATTTGGTTATATGTATGATAACGCATATGTTCCCAAAATAAGATAGATCATTTTCCCAAATTAACATTATCAACATCAATGATCATTTTATAACTAAAAGTTATTAGTACATCTCATCTTATCTCAATAAAATTAAAAAAAATTCTTCCTCAAATAACCTATTTTCTCGAACACATAATAAAGAAAAGTGTTTAATTTCTATAAATGTCTTTAAAAATACCTTTAATAACTAAAACAATTCATCACATAAAACATTAATATAAGTATCTATGAATTTAAACTTATGATCAACTATAGATATATAAACCCATGACATTGTAGGGTAGTCCCATTTTACAATGGAATATCATTAATTTTTATTGGTTATATCCTATAATCTATAATAATTATTTATAAAGAATATGTGAATAAACCCATGTATATCCTTAGAGAGTTTCTAGCATGGTGTGCAGTTGTGGGCCTACTCATTATTCACTAGTGAAAATTGACTTAATATGAAATCTACCCCTTTCAAAGTTATTATCCCTAGGTGCATGTATTCCACAGTTGGATCTACTATAAAGTATCAAAACATGGTAGTATTTACTATGAAAACTAAACAATAACAACTTTACCCAATAAAATGATATTATTCAACATATAGACTTATCATTAGAGAATTTCATAGTGTTTATTTCCTTAATCTACATTTCCCAAAATCTATTTTCCAGTCATTCTACTAAAAATTCACTCATTCTAATTATAACAACACCAAATCTTGTTACCTATAGTTATTTTATACTTTATTACATTGGTATATGATTTAAGAGATCACAACACCAAGGATATATCACTTTAGTAGTAATGTAAAACCATATATATTTATGATCCCCATTTTAAATTAGGGAAAACTATAAAACATTATAAAGGTTAAAAATTTATACCCTTGAAATCATTCAAATATTCAATATTTATATACAATGGAAATGAAAACAAAATGTTGGTGAAATCCAATGCCTGGTAAGTGTTCCGTACAATAGAAACTATAGTGATTAAATAAGTAATTATCAATATGGTAATGAAAAATAACACAAAACATATTCAATTTAATCGATAACATGAACACAAAATGAATCCATCAAAACTACAAATGTAAAAATTTCATGGACAATAATTACTAAATTCATAATTAATGAAATGAATAATTCCAAATGTCTTGTTCAAGTAATTCTTCTATGTTATTATCAAATAATCGTAGGTATTCAGAAAAAACATATTTGATAATTCTATCTTACTGATTGTTCTCATAATATCTATCAATGAATCAAGGCGATTTGTATTTCTATACCCAACATATCACCGAATTTTGAATAATTTTCTCATATATTTAATGGAAAATTGTATTCATATATAATATATATTATCTAAAAATAAATTTTTTCAATAATGAATATGAATCATTAATATTTCACCAATAAAAAATGACATTAAAAATAAAACAGCTTATGTAAAAAATGTATATGGTTTAGGAAAAAATCGTATACATGATACAAAGAATATGGATATTTAAGGGAAAAAATATTACCAAGGAAATATGATCATAAAAATATTGAATTTTTCAATATATATTTAATCCCCACAGAATTAGAATGGCGTAAAATCCTACCCCCAATTAATCAAAAATGTAGGTTTTATAATAAAATCTCATATTTTACTCAATCGATTAAAGTGGATGTGAAACATTAAAAATATGTTTTTACTTAAGATTTCTCTATATACAACTCTTGAAATATTAAAGAATAATATAATGAGTTTAAACCATCTATGGTGGTGGGAAAATCCTTTTACGCCATAAATGTTAAAAAATCATTCATTTATAATTTTTGTTATGAAATTTAATCTTACCGTTTTGGAGAAATTAGATATACTTTTTCCCACAATTTAAAAAATTCAATTATAATAATAAAAATTATTAAAAAATCATTTGAGTAAATAAAAATTACTTTAGTAAAATAAATTTAAAAAACATGGACATGGAATAAAAATATATTGGATAAAAAAGAGAAATAATATTATCTTTTCTTTTAAACATTTATTTACATGATTGAAGTTAAAATAATAGAAAATGGTTTATGAAGACATGTAAACTAATTAAATATAAATTAGATAATAAAATAGTCAGATTTTATGAATTATAAATTATAATATTCATTAAATTAAAATAAAAGTTATCTGAAAAAATGATCTTGAAAAATAAATTATTACCATTTTTATTTTTTAAAATTTTGACCTATTGAATAAGTAATAATAATTGGAAATTTTAATTACCGTTAATAAATTTATATTAAATATAAATATGACAATGGGGTAGAATATATAAAAAATAAAATAAAATAGGTTCTTAATACCAAATATATATCAATATAGTGAAAATTGAGATAAAATCTCCTACAAGGATATTAACATTGAAGTGAGATTTTTTTAATTTAGTGATTATGTGAAAAAAACAATATCCATATAAAAATTTTCAAATTAAAATATAAAATAATAATATTTCATTATACACATAATCCTGGAAAACATAGACAATGAAAATGTAATACATCCAAACCAAAATAAATTGAGCTATGAAATCTCATAACTCAGACTTCCACATTGTTGTATGTGATTTATCATCTTGTATAATAAATATATATTTATTATATTTACATAATATATATAGATATATATATATAATATCATATATTATCTTGATATATCATCTTATCACCAATTTATTTTAAAATTTTTACTATTATCATTGTTTTACATGTAAACATCATTTTTTCTTATATTATTTGATTCGTAAGTTATAGTACCTTTGAATTGATCATGGTTAAATATTATAAATAATTTAAATCATTATATAAAAATCATAAATATTAATTATATACATCTATATAATCATTTTTTAGGTGGACATGAAAAACAAATCGCATCGCATCATGGAAGTGGTAGTCCACACATATGCATGAGATATGTTATAATTTTTTAGTGGGTATAAGGATGAGGAGGTAATTATATGTCATACTTATAGAATTATAACTGTGATAGTAAAATTTCTTCTATATTCATTACATCCATCTTTATAACCATCAAAGTAATGTAGTGATGAAGAAATAATTTCACCACTCTATAGAGATATTAGGCCATATGTATGAATAACTGATGTTTTAAATTTTCATTGGATGAAAAAATAGATGTGAATTTTTTTCCGAAATTAATAATATCTCTTCGTATTTATGATACGATATTTATTCTTTTATAAGGGATATAATAAATTTATAGGAAGTATTATATGAAATAATGTATGACCATGTCAATAAAAAAGATTACATGTTTTTTAAAAACATCAATTACAACATTTCTTAATGACCATATAGTTTGTATTTTGGTTATAAAAGAACCTATATAACATATATAATATTGTTTGAAAATTTTTTATCATGTTTTTGGGGATATATTTATTATTTTTGTGTTAATAATATATGATAGGTGGCATCCTTTTATAGTAAAATAATGAGCACACATGGAGTTACATAAATTATTTAAATATAAGAAAATATTTTTCATTTTTAATGATAAAAAAGTAGCGATATTTTTTAAGATAATATATTTTATGGTTTACAAATAATTAAAAAATAAAATTTTGATAGGTTTATAAATAATTTTAGACATTATCATTTTATTTCACACTTTGATTAATCAATTTTAACCTCAATTGTGTTAACAACCTTTATGTTATTAAATGTTTAAAAATATAATGAAAACATAAATATGGTATCAAAAAATATAAAGGGATGATATTTTATATAATTATACATCCACTAGGTCAAATTACAATATTTATTTATTTTTAAATCATTTAATTTATTATTATTTTATTTATAATTTAGATTATGTCATTTTAATAACTATTCACCTTTTTTCATTAAAGAAATCAATATTTGGATTTAATGACAATAATTACATTTTAAACATAAATTATAAATTTTCATTTACTATCAAATTATTTCTATTTAATAATTCATTTATAATGATTTAATTTTTTTTTTTTAAAATCACATTTATTTATTTAATACATGGGTAAGAAATGTGTCTATGTTATATAAACGTTTAAGGTAAATATAAAAACTATAAATATTAATGAAAATACCATAATATATATATATGTTTGTTAAAAAACGTTTCCCTAAATTTATAACATGTTATTATTTCTATGTGAATAAATTATATATATTGAAATAAAAAAGTGGCATTTTCGAGTTTTCCTTTACTTACTACAATAGAAATTCCTTTATCAATGAAAGATGGAACCAATATTTTATATTTTACCCTCTTCCTAGGTGAAAATTTCTACCCCAGTTACTATTACTATTTATTCAATATAAAGGGAAAGTATTCAAAAATTTTGATCTTAATAATTAATATATTTGAATTTATTTTATAAATTTCAATTTATAAAATCTGAATTATTATATTTAATAACAAACCGTAAAATCCTGAAGAAAAACAGTTTTCACGAATATTCATTTCTCACTTATAATATGTGTATACATTTACTATGTGACGAGTAATCATTATTATATTAATTTAACATCATATATATATAATCCATAAAATTAACAGAATATATTCATCATTAGTTATTATTTTAATTTATTAAAATAGAATAACATTATGCACGTAAATATTATTTTCTTGACACTGTATATGCATGAATAAAAATAAACTTTTAAAAAATCAGATATAATGTTATTACTATACTATTATTTAGATTATTTTTATAAAAATATACCTTATGTTATTTTAACACCAAATATTAAATATAATGAGACATTTAAATTTATTTATTTAATGAAATGAAATTAGGGCTATACAAAAATGGTAATTTATCAGCATTCTCTGAAAAATGTACTCATTCAATAAAAATTCCAACAATTCACCATATTCTAATAATGAAATATATGTTATAAAAATTATATCCATTTTTTCAATCCTATGTATAAATGTCGATGAAATAAATTTCAATAAACATGGACATATTAAAATAATACCATTTTTTGTAAAAAACATCAAAGAAAAAAATTGATTCCCCTTATTCTTTTCCAAGTAAACAATTTCTTAAATATTATATTTATTGACTATATTAATTATTTGTATTATGGAAATAAATTCAAAATAATATTTTCTATTTAGTTAATCATTTTCTCAGCTTTCAAAATAGTTACCTGGTTATTATATTAATACTGAATTAATATTATTTAGCAGTTCAATTAAGACTGTGTATGTGTGTGGTTTATGATATCAGACAATCCATTTACTAAAATAGAAAATATAACATAAAATAATTTGGTATTATAAATTAATTGGAGGATTTGGTTACAACGAATCACTGTTTTAAATATTTTGATTTTGAGATGGCCAAAATGGCCAATAGAAGTGATCAAAACCATTTTAGTGGGCGTGTTTCCATGAAGTCCACCTAGGAAAATATGGAGGTCCAGAAGTAGTTTGGAACTAGTCATGATGGCCTTACACTATCTAAAATTATTTAGGACCACTATTTCAGGACTAGACCCAATGGGGCTGAACTCACAACTCCCCAATCCCTCCTCCAATAGGCCAGGGGTTGCAGACTTTCCCCGAGTAAAAATATCCTAACATTGGAGCCATTGCCTATGTACCTGTATGCACAAACGCATCTCGACACTAAAAAATGATGAATTGTGAAAAAAAAGAAACCAGTTCATGCATACATATATATTTCACAACCAGTATATAACACATGTAGTGAATCAAAAGCGGGGAAAACAAAACCCTGTGATGAAAACCATAAAAGCATACAACCTACATCGAATTTGGAGATCATTTTCAATTAAAATTCCTGAATAGATACTAAAACCAACGATGGTAAACACTTTATTTGGTCTAGCTCACTTAGATACACCTTCCTCGGGTCTTCCCTAGATGTTGTCGAAAGGCATGTGGACTACACAAGACACAAAAAAATTATGGGAAAACACCATGTAGTGGTGTGAATACAAATACTAAATAGGTTCAACCAAAACCCCAAAATAAAACGGTAGAAACTAAAAGGAAACAGTTTTCTTGAACTAGCCATAAGGAACCCCAATCGAGATAGAAACTCAATCTCAAACCATCCTCAGTGTAATATAACATGTTAACTCTGTCTATAAGCATTTTCAAACCAGACATGTGACACACAGCAAAGAATTCCATAAATCAATCTGATACACTCATGTTAGAATCCACATCTCATGAGTTTCCAACATCATACCCAATAAAAGGATTTCTACATGAGCCTCTAATGGTAGAATATAAAACCAATAGAATGTAAAGGTTGGTGTCCTGAGATCCAACTGTTTTTTACTATGATTACATGAATGTTCTCTTATTATAGATTGTTTGTTGTTATGGATGACTATAAAATAATAATGCCTTAGAATATTTGTTTCATTGATAATGTCATGGAAAATACCTGCTATGATGAGAACATTGACATTTTATATCAATATTCTTCAATAATGTTCTGAGGATGGATGACATACTATGATAGGACACAATAGTATACAGACCGTAATGTGTGAGTAGTCGTAAAAAGATGAGACTCTCACTAATGGGGTTTGCACTTGGTAATCTTCAAGATGGGAGATTATGAAAACAGACCCTCTAGTAGCAATTCTGCATCTATTGGTGTCTCCAAAAATTGCTGTATATGAGTGTGTGTAATGTTCGTTAGACTGGAAGATTATCATTAACTCATGTCATGATTCACGCAGTTAGATTTGATGACAAAAACCGTCACAAAGAGACTTGTCGGGATGTATGGTATGTTGGGTGTGTCATGAATGTCAAGTTGTTAATGGATATGTAGAGGAAGGATTTGTCCCTCCTATATTTATGGAAAAATATATCTTGGGCCCTTTGATTGAAATATAACTGTTGAACAAATTCCAGGGCCTTGGTGACATGATGAGTTTATTTCTGGAAGTCAAAGTATGGCAGATCAAGTATATAGGTTTATGCCACTACCATGAAACCTGCTTGATGAGATTTTGAGACAAAGGGATTAAATTACATAGCAATCGTTCTTATGAGGTGATACGTCAATACGACGTCAACTTCTTTCTCTTGGGTTCCTTGACCTGTTGCTAGACAGCAATCTTGGCCTTTAGGCAAGCCCGCCTAATGCCTACGAGAAAAAGGCCTAGAGGTTCACACACTAAGTGCATTCAAGTATCTCATGTAGAATAAATATTATTCCAAAAAGTGGTTTAACTATTATTCAAGGAAGCCTAAATAATTTTAATGTTGGTGGAAGAATAAAATGAAAACAAGTACACGTCATGTATTAATGATTACATGCCGTGTTGTTTTTATTTTGAAAGCAAGTAAATGCCGTGTATTATTAAATGTACACGCTCTGTAGTTTTTATTTTGGAAAGGAAATGAAAAAATGAAAACAAGATATACATGCCGTGTACATTGAATGCACATGCTGTGTAGTTTTCAATGAAAAACAAGTATATGCTGTGTATTTATGATTACACGCCATGTAGTTTTTCCAGTCGGGATTTTGAGGAAATATCATTTTATTAAATGATATTTATTATAATAAGTGTGGGAACATGTTAAGGAATTAATGACATGACATTGGGTTTTTCAAAATATTTAATGTAATAAATAAAATCCATAACACGTTTATTTAGTTTCATAACTCTACAACCTCAAACCTGATTATAAATATCATCAAAACCCAAACTCTTTTCCTGCGACAAGAGAATCATTGTGCACAACAATTTTAGAGAATTGTTTCAAGCCCGAAAGAACCACTTCCTCCAAGAACACTCTCAAGACCAAGACAGATCCCCTTCCATTAAATCAAAAAGATCTATAGAGGAAAGCTCAAGAAAAGGTTTCTCCATTGTAGCACCCAAAGACTTCTTTGGTGACGTCTAAAGATACAAGGTTCATGTGTGGATCACCGTTAGAGGAAGTCCACACTTGGCTTCTGCGACGCAATGATGAATCACATCTTATCGTGATCATGAACATTAATGAAGGAAGAACACCAAAAAGGTACTTCTTTTTAGTTAATTAAATTAATTATAATCCACTTGTAATGGTCCTACATTGTGGATCCAGGAGTTTTCATTTCATTGATATTTATATGATTCGATCCGTGGAGACTGGCATTTATCATCATATTGTTCCCAGATTGATCATTGTTAATTACAAAAATCAATGTGGGCACATCCAACCATGTGCTTCCGCTGCTCCAGGAACATTCAATTCGTATAAGAGGGAGGTTACAACGTTTATTATAGTTATTTAATTTTCATTGATAATTTACACAATTATATTTAATTAAATTCGAAGTAAATCATACTATAAATATAAATAAATGTGATCTGTTCTTCCTCCTATGTTTCTCGATTCATATCATAGGAACGACCATTTAATTTTAAATTGGATTAAAATAAAAATGATGAATTCATCTGGAGGAGCCGCTCTTTCTATCTGTACAACATGGGAATACACTGTGTGTAATGAAAACTACACGCCGTGTACTTAGTCTCAACGAACCGGCATTGGTCCGCCAAACCATGCTGTGTGAATTGAGTATGACTATGTATTTTTTAGTCCATGTTGGCCATATTTAAATAGCACTTGTGAACCGGAATACACAGCGTGCATGTTGGAGCAACACGCCATGTATCCCGATCCGAACCAAGTGAAACCGTGTATAAAGGAGAAGCTTTGTACCACGTACATGGGATTTCCAGGAAGGTTACCGGGTAAATTTGAGGTACACACTATTAATATCTTATCTACAAGATGTGTAGTCTATAATTTACAAAGTACAGTTAACACGCCAACGCCCCCGGTGTGTACTTTGGATAAAATATTAAATAAATACATGATGTGCAGATATAAACTATACGCAGTGTAATTTCCAGAAATGAAATTTCTCCAGGTTTCCTCCAAATATACAAATACACCATATAAGGTATATGGATGAGAAGAATCTCACGGAAATTTAGAAAGGAATTTATGATAAAGAATTGATTAATTATAAGATCATAGTTATTTTAATTGAAGCACAACTTATCTTGAATAATAGAATGATTAAATGAAATTCAATTCTAACTATGCGTAAATGTCGTTGAAAGCTATGGATGATAATGAGCTAGACCAAAGACCCTATGTATGTGTATGGTTTCATTTAAATTTATTTAAATTTACTGGCCTGTGAGCCTTCTTCCAATAATTTGTGGGGCCTGCGTGGCCATGGGTTCTTTAATGTAAACCCATGTAACAAAGGATCTCCCAAGCCAGAGGATATGGTTCAAAATTCAAATCTGAGTCGAAACCAACTCAAGAAGATAAAAAGGTGGATAGGTTGGAGCTGTAGAACATGAACCTTTGGGTTCAAGTTGTTTTTTCCTAGGTCATAGTTAGCTTATCAAAACCACTAGATAATAAAACCAATAAAAGCTCATGAACATGCCATCTTATTTTATTTCTATCTAATTTCATGGTATATTTATTATGTATGTGTTGTCACAATCACATAAATAATAAAATGAACAATCATACAGAGATGGAATAAAATAAAAACCGGACTATGGGTAAAAATTATCAGAACATGGTTAATCACTTAAACAATCATCACATAATGTTAAAAATCACGTGATAATGTGAAACTACTCATAAAGGATTAAAATCCATCAAATACTATATTAAGTCAAACCAATCCTTCTGTTACCTGATTAAGGGAAAGACTCAATAAAACTATGTATTTGAACAACACTTGTTGGGACACTTACATTTATAAAGGAATCCTATATGAAAGGTTTTGAGTTGAATTAACCATATTACATCAAGAGGAGTATCCCTTGTTAGACATGGTGTAATATTGGAGGCAGAAGTTGAGGAAATCCAAGTCAAGATTTCAGGATTGGGGAGTCCACTCAATAGATCAAGGAACTGTAAGCTCACAGTTGGAAAAGACCTGCCAACCTAATTACCTTCAAATAGCTTAACCAACCCTTGTTGGGGTTATGGGAAGGGGAATATATATCCGTTCCACTAGAATGTCAAAGAAATTGAATATTATGAGATTAATGGTGAGGGCGATTGGGACTTAATAAAATAGTTAGAGAATTCATAAATTCATTTATTATTTTTCATAAAATGTTATCAAAATATACTGATAAATCTTCTCTTTTAATTTGTAGAATCGAAATGACAAACTCTTCAACCACATTTTCTAGATGATCAATTTGGGATAAATACAATATCCTCACCAGCAGTAAAATTCAATAATGGTTTAGGCATCTTCGGGTTATCCTATGTGATGAACGAAATTTGTACGTGCTGGAGTCCTCGCTTCCTAATACGCCTGCTCAAGGGTTGAGTGATGAATATTTCCTTGTCTGTGATAAAAATTTGAGTGGTGAACTCGACGTTCAATGTTTTATGATTTTATCAATGTCTAGTGAGCTCATTAAGTCTCATGAAGTCATGGATGCCTACAGCATGCTCGAGCACATTCTCGGTATATACCAGGAGAGAGCAAGATAGAAAAGGTTTGAGATATCCACGACTCTATTTCAGAGAATGCAGAGAGTGGGTTCCCTAGCCGGTCCTCATGTAGTCAATCTCATTAGCTACATTGAGTTCTTGGAGGTTCTAGGGTTTAATCTCCCTGAAGAACTGGGGACCGATCTCATTCGTGCATCACTCCCCCATATCTTCTCAAACTTTGTTGAGAACATCATCATGAAATACATTGATAAGTCTCTCTCTGATATTATTATCCTCATTCACCATGTAGAAAATGACATGAACCGTGAAAAGCCTTTTTTCCTCCTAGTGAATTAAAGGAAAGTTATGAAGAATAGCTTTAAGCCCAAATCTTCATCAAGTCCTTCCAAGAAAAGGATGGTCAAAGGGGAGGCAAGAGAACAGTAGGACGTTTTTTTCGCATGTGGTAAGAAGGGCCACTGGAAGAAAAACTGCACCGAACCAAGTAAGCAAGGGGAAGCTTCTTGTGCTTCTGTTATCAAATGCAATCTATCTGTTTTTACCAATTGGGTACTTCTTATGGTGCTCACATCTGTATCAAAATACAAGAACCAATTAGATTCAAAAAGATTGATCAAGGTGTGGTAGATCTATGAGAAGCCAACAGAGCCAGACTAGTTGTTGTAGCTATCAGGGACTACCACCTCATATTGCCAGTTGGAATGAACAAGGTGTTAATGGGGTGTTATTATGTGCCTTCAGTTACTAAAACATTATTTCAATTTCCAGATTAGATACTGATGGATTCATGTTCACATATGGAAATGAATGTTACTACTTTAATAAAGATATAATTTTTTTTGGTAGATCATATTTATATAACGGCCTTTATGTGTTATACTACACAAACCAAGTAATGTCAATCGATGAAAAAGTCAATTCAGATAACTCATACCATTCCCAACATTGGCATCACTGGATAGGTCATGTCAATGAGAAACGTTTGAGAAAATTACATCAAGATGGGTATGTAGATTCATTCAAACTAAAACCACTTGGTGTATGTCATGCGTGTCTACAAGGATGAATGGCCAAATCCTCATTTAGTGGGAAAGGTGAAAGGGATAAAGAGCTTCTAGAATTAGTTCACACAGATGTGTGTAGACCATTTCTAGTTGAAGTAAGAGGTGGGTTCTCGTACTTCATAACTTTTACTGATGATTTTAGTAGATATGGAAATATTTACTTAATGAGGTATAAGTAAGATTATTTTGATCAGTTCAAAGAATACAAGAATGAAGTTCAGAACTAGCTTGGTAAGAAGATTAAGAATGTCCGCTCAGACAGATGAGGAGAATATTTTAATCAGGACTTCATTGATTTCATTTGGGAGTTTGGGTTTCTATCTCAACTCACTCCTCCTTACACACCTCAGTGGAATTGTGTAAGTGAAAGTAGGAACCGCACCCTGTTGAACATGGTGAGATCAATGACGAGTCATGCGAGTCTTCCATTATCCTTTTGGGGATATGCAATACAAACAACAGCAAACATACTAAACCAAGTACCAACTAAATTTATAAATGAAATTCCATACGAGTTTTGGAGTGGATGCAAAGCCATGTTATTGAATTTACATGTGTGGGGTAGAGAAGCATTTTTTAAGGCCTCTTCAGGTAACAGACTTGCACCCTGAGGTACAAAGTGTATCATTATAGGATATCCCAAGGAAAAAATGGGATGTTACCTATAAAACCCTTGAGACAAAAATGTTACAGCGGAATGACACTCCATATTCCTGGAGAGGGATCAAATATCCAAAAGAGATAGTGGGAGAGAGATAGACTTCGATGATGTTGAGGTTCAAGATACATAGGAGTTAGTACAAGAACATATTCCACAAAGCCCCATGGAAAACAATCTGTTCCAAAGACACAAGAACTGTTGTAACGCCCCGACCCCAGCTACCCAGAGTCGGTGCATTACTTCGTAACATTGGCATGATCACAAGAAAGATCAAATCCCGAAAGACCGATTGGTTTAGTAGCCTTGGAAACACTAGATATAATCATAAAGTTTTACATTACATTTCAACATGAATAACTACTACAACAACAAAGTCTTCATATCCACACTATTAACCCCTCATAATATCCCTGCAAGTCATTCATAAATTACTTCTTCACTACCTGGGAAAAATAAAACATAGAAAAGGGGTGAGCTCAAATGCCCAGTAAGGATAACAATATAGCGGAACATTCAAAATAATCATAAACATTTAAGGCAATGAATTACTAAAACAAAAGCCTTTTAAAATTGAACTTCAACATAGTATGGCAAAAGTAAAATGAAATAATGCCATTTACTTGTTCACATGGATATTCTATTAATCGAATAATCACATGCAATATCAATAACCACTTTCATAATGTTGGAATGCATAATGTCAAACGTTAATTTAATTGTCTAGGCCTCATCCCAAGACCTAGGGGTTACTTCTAACCGGAACCCAACCCGGAGTGCCTCTAATAACCGGACACCAACCCGGAGTGCCTCTAATAACCGGACACCAACCCGGAGTGCCTCTAATAACCGGACACCAACCCGGAGGGCTTACTTTTACCAGTCCCTAACCTGGAGGGCTTACTTTAACCAGTCCCCAACCTGGAGGGCTTACTTTTACCAGTCCCCAACCTGGAGGGCTTACTTTTACCGGTCCCCAACCCGGAACATACTTGTTTAGCACATTCATCTAAAGAAAAGTTTGAAATATAACATAAACATTCGGATTAAAACTAGCATACGAAATGTCAATAGTTTCACCATAAACTATGAATGGTATAAAATAGCACATACACAGTCAAACATATCACAAAACCTTCAATACAATACAGAAGTTTTGTATTATAATAAATCAACTTCAAATAAGAGTAAAATCCATTAAAGGATGTTGACATAGATGAAATAAAAACACTTTTTAAAAGAAATATCTCCTTTTATTTTGAAATCATTTAAGATCCATATAAAATAAAACATTTTCTTTGAAAATATTCTTATAAGCTTGTAAGGAAAGCTTCGATGATTTTATAACGGCGGAAAATAACCGCACCCGCCGTATAAGTTAAAAAAAACATTCTTACCTTAATTCTGTCGAAAAGGTTAAAAAGGACCTTGTTTTGAAAACGACGGAAAGATTCCTTTATAAACCTCTTACAAAAAGTCAAACAAGGGTATAAATTAATTTAACCCATATTCTTGTAAATAATAAATATGTTTTGAAATACATTTCAAAGAGACATGGATGTGGATGATAAAGAGATCCCAGTAGATTATTACGTATAATACAACCTCGGATAATGAAGAGATTGTGAAATAACCCTTACCTTGTACTTTTCCTTGGTTGGGGTAGGTTAACCTCCTGTATAATAGTGAAATAATTGTTACTAAATTATACAAGAATCATATACATTAATATGATATCATATATGATCTTTTAATATTGATTTGATAATAATATCTTAGTATTATCGTCGTTTCGGGTGTTAACTTACTCATTTTCTTTATATGTTTTGTTACATAAGTCATGTTTGTTGTATCTTATTCATATCCAGAATGATATCAAGTCCTTAAACATCATTTTTAAATCATTAAATGATAATTATACTTGAATGGATACGATGGAGAATGAATCTCATCGCGTTCGTGGAGACGGTAGTCCGTACGTACGCACGAACGCTATTTCCATTTAATTTTTATTTTAAAAGAATCGAATCCAAATGATACATAGGTATATTACTATTCCAGTATAATATAATATTTTATATATGTTACTTAAGTTCATTAACACCATCCTTTATACGTTCCATGTGTGGTATGAACGAGTCATATCGTTTTAAGGGGGCGGTAGTCCGCACTTCCTCAAATGAAATTATCGTATGTATATACAACATGAAACGAATAATGGTATGAAATAAAATGGAATTACAGAAGCTTATATATAAAATATATATCATTAATATCATATTTAATTACAGTTCCATCATAATGGCCACCACTAGAGGCGGTAAGATGTATTTGAACAATCATCGTTTCGTGAGGCGTTAGTTTGCCATCCACAGAAACATTATGTTCATCATCCATTAGATGGAGTTGTGTGTATGTGTAGTTTGAATCCTTCTTATAACAACATCCTAGTATATTGAGGATACTGGTGTTGTTACAAAAGAAAGGAAATAAAAAGAGTTTGGGGGTTGAAGAAGCAAAATAAATGAAAATAATTTAAGAGAAATCGTTACCTTTAATTTAGGTAACTCACTTTGGTTGGAACCAAAGGACTTCTTGAAAAGCTTTCTGCCTAAGGGGAAGCTCCAAGGAGGAGGAGAGGGATGTGGGGAGCTTAGTTGGGCAGAGTTTGGACGAGCCAAGTGGCTTGAGAGGTGTGAGGAAAAGAGAAGGAGGAGTGCCCTTTTATAAGAGGGGTGAGGGGCACCTTTGGAAAAGCTAGAAATATTAATTTATAATAAATTCATATTCGGTTTCCAATGGGTCCAAAGTTGACTATTCAAATGTTGAGGTGGGGATGGGTCGCAAAAAACTCATCCAATAGAATTTAGACAGGTTTGGGTACTTATATTAACCTTATCTTTAAGTATTAACTCTAAGTTAATTAGTTTCACTTTTACAATGTCTCTTTGTATTTTTATATAATATGGTTAATAAAATTACTATATACATCCAAGCGACCCCCAAGTGGTCCATTAATGATGAACCTATCATAATATAAGTTTCTTGGCCGAACCTTAGATTTTTAGGAATTTAATATCAATTAATAATATAATATTTGTTTTAAGAACTCTTTTATGTCAATTTTGACACTATTCAATAGTTGATTTTTGTGAAACTCATAACAGATTGATTACTTCGAACAAAGTCAATTAAATCAATCCTAATATATCATATTATCCTAGAAAATTATTTTAATTCATTAAAAGTTTCATATTATATTTATTTGGGTATTCATAATATCAATTATTTTAATTTTTCACTATTATAGTAATTACTGCATCATCATTGTGTCATAAATAAAATAAATTATTTAATGTCTAAAAATTATAAATAAAATATAATTATGTAGGAAATCTTTTTATCTTTCTAATGAATATTTATAATCGAAAATCCAACATGTATAACCCTATGTAAAAATTGTTCTTCTAAAAGATGTAAGCTTATGCCATTTTTATTTTTATTTTAACTTTATTAATATAATGTGTCCCTACCACATACAAGTGGCTCCAAGGGGTCCCCAAATTGACCCAAGGATTCCCATGGTCGGGTATGTGTCCACCAATAATGTTAGGACACGTTTTAGGGTAATTTTGTATTATTATAATATTATTTTTTTAACCCTTATTTACCGGATTTACCCTTTAACCATGGTAAATAAAATATTTACCATAGTAACTATTCAAAATGTCTAAAAATAAAAGTTACCTATTTACACAATTTGAACATCCTGATTCCAAATATGGAATCCATTTTCCTAAATTCAAAACACAGAAGTGGCAGAAATTAATTTAAAATTAATTCCCGCTGTCAAAACAAAAAGCGTGTTTTTAAGAGATAATAACTATCAAAAGATTGACACTTGTTTATGTTTGGTTTAATTGTAAAATTATGTCCAATGACCAAAATTATATTAAATGGTAAAAATATATTCTAAATATACTTTAAAACCACTCAAATTCATAATTTATCACTATTAATTATTTTGTTTAAAAAAGTTGTTTTTAATTAAAATTTAGAAATTTTCACTATTCATCAAAATATGAAAGTTATCCGAAATGTACCAAAATTTCACCTTAGGCTAAATTCGATATTCCGAATCCAAAAATGAAGTCCATTTTCAAATATAATATATATATAATTTCAAAAAGTAGGTATTACTATTCATAGCGGCTAGTTTGATTGGTTACGGTGTGTTAGAACTCGGTGTTGCGTACAACACACGCTAGCGTACCGTGGAAGCTTGAGATGTTTCATTTTAAATTTTTTTGATGTCCCCATTTAGTCAAAAAGTTTAAAATATAGTATCTAAAAAGGGTTTACTATTAAAATTTGGTAAAAGTGTAATACTGAAAATGAATTTGTTCTTACATTATGTCTAAGAAACTCATAATATGGATTCTAAAATTATAAGGATTATATAAAGTTTAAAATTTAGTTAACACTATTCATAACCTCTTTTGAACAGCTTGTTTGGTAAGTCATGGTGCGATTGAACTTGGTGTTGCGTGTAGTGAAAGTTATTGAATTGTTTTGAAGAAATAACACACTATAAAATCTTGGGGTGTTACATTCTCCCCCCCTTCAATAAATTGCGTCCTCGCAATTTGAAATTGTTCTTCGAAAATAAAAGGTCGAAAATAGAAAATATATTTGTGGGAAAACCCACATCGGAAATTGGGTTGCTAAAATTTAGTCTTAATATGAGGAAAAGAGAAATCAAAGGGTCACCACCAAATTATGATCTCGATTAGGAGAACATTGGTGGAAATTAGAGACATATAATCGGAGGAAAAACGTAAATATTTATAGGTAGTGATTGAGGTCATCAATCAAAAACAAGTGTATAATTGAGGTCCTTAAATTCATCAATCTATGATGATTTGAAATACCATCGGTTCAACAAAACATAGGGTATTAGGATAACACATTTTTGACGTTTCAAAATATCCTAGTTGAAATCCCACATCGAAAAATGAATTAATGAGGCCTCTATTTAAAATAAAGAGTCGAAAGTATGAAGATTACCGAAAATAACACATACTAGGGTTCCATGTAGGAAAATATGGATATGAAAGAAAAATCTAACCATCAATTATCTGATGGAGAGTGGTAGAGAACATGGCTATGAAAAGGCCAACAATCCCAAAGCCATAAATTAGTGATGATTTAAGGTACCATCTAGGACAACATTTTTGTTCTAAGTTTCTTTTCTTAATGTTGAGGAATTTATTTATGAGATTGGATATGATCATAAGGAGATATACTTACTTTATAATTAGAGTTTTATCCATTAATAAATTTCTACCACAAACTCATCTTTCACTCTAAAAGATAATAGGATGTAAAAAAATTCTATTTACACTATTCGTATAGGGTTCCAAAATAAACGAATTTATAATTCATCAACAAGATCTTTTAATAAAAACAACATTATTTAATCCAGGACATCTCGTGGGCCAGTGGTAGGTGATACACCATTGTCGCCCTTCGGTTGCGGGTTCAAGTCTCGCGGCCTTGCCGGTCGCGACGGGTTGTCGCCCGACCTCCGGGTTGTCCTTTTATGGCAATCCAAAATAATCCAAATTAGATCTATCCAAAATACTTATGTCCAAACTCACAGTCCAACATTTATAAGGAAGTTAAACATAATATAGATCCTTTTTACCCCGTAATAGCATATGAATACCTTCATCATGTATTACCATATTCCTTATTGATTACATTCATGCTCCCTTATTCCATATAGAATGCTGGATATACTTCATTAATCCAATTTTTTTTTTTAAAGCCCAACAATGATGGAATATACAAATCATTAATCACTTCCAAGGTAGTCAAGAATATCCAATATAATTTATCCAAAACAATCACATATTATTCCAAAATCACTACCTCAGTATCAGAATTATATTATGATTTATCATTCTCTCAACCATATATTTTCCAAAAATTTATCCTGCTATTGAGTCACTTTTCTTTGTTCCACACAATCTCAAGTCCTTAATGAAATAGTACTGCAGTACAATCCTTATATACTCCATGATTATTGTAACAAGTACATTGTTGATACAACACTCAATTGACATAATCAACATAAGAACTCTAATCATCCCTCTTCATCTGTGGTAGTATCATAACATGATTATAATCCAATAACATCATTTGTGGCATAGTCTGATGACTGGGACATAGGTTCGCGTAGTGTCCAAACTCCTTGCAAATGAAGCATTGTACATTTGAAACCATTTTCTTACCCTTGCAGTCATGTACTTTGTGCCCTTTTCCTCCACACTTATAATAAACTCCCATTCCTTTCAGGCAAGTTCCAGGGTGTTTCTTTCCACAGTTACCACATATGGGAAAATTCTTCTTTTCCCTCTTCCCTTTATCCATCTTTCTCTCTTCTATCCTTTTCTTCTCTTGCTTCCCTTCAAAGCCATAGGACTCAGTAAACTCTTTACTTATCTTATCAACACATGATATTATTTCTTCATATGATGATAATACATGGGAGACTATTTCTCTTATAAATTCTAGCTTAAGACCATGAAAGATATGATCCTCCCTTCTCTTTGGATCATGTGCATTTCTGGAGTTCTCATTCCTTCTACTGGGCGCCATTTCTAAACAATGGCATACACTAGATCAGTTTATGAATCAAAATACATAATCCCATACTTATAAAAAACTTAACATAAATTGAACTATTTATGGATATAATCCATAATCATAAATATGTTTTCTTTGAGGAAGTATATACTCATAAACCCTTCATAATGATTTGTAAAGAAAGTGAGAGTTATCCTAAGCATATCCCCCGGGAGTGTCGTAACCAAGAGTGCAGCAAGGCCCGTTGTCGTGCACCAGTTCCCGTTCGAGTCTAGCTCAAAGCGGTGTTTTCGGGTTTTACCCCTAGGTACATCTGTGCCAGAGCCGCCTCTACCTGCTCGTATCCAGACAGGGATGTATTGCTCGGAAAACTCACAAAATCTCTACAATACCAAAATTCTAGGAAGTTTTTCTATACTAATCCTTAAAGTTCATCTTAGGTCTACGTGCTCTAATCAGAGTTTATCTAAATCTAGCTTCCAAGGTTTGTACTAAACTTCCTCTGATACCAACTGTAACGCCCCGACCCCAGCTACCCAGAGTCGGTGCATTACTTCGTAACATTGGCATGATCACAAGAAAGATCAAATCCCGAAAGACCGATTGGTTTAGTAGCCTTGGAAACACTAGATATAATCATAAAGTTTTACATTACATTTCAACATGAATAACTACTACAACAACAAAGTCTTCATATCCACACTATTAACCCCTCATAATATCCCTGCAAGTCATTCATAAATTACTTCTTCACTACCTGGGAAAAATAAAACATAGAAAAGGGGTGAGCTCAAATGCCCAGTAAGGATAACAATATAGCGGAACATTCAAAATAAGCATAAACATTTAAGGCAATGAATTACTAAACCAAAAGCCTTTTAAAATTGAACTTCAACATAGTATGGCAAAAGTAAAATGAAATAATGCCATTTACTTGTTCACATGGATATTCTATTAATCGAATAATCACATGCAATATCAATAACCACTTTCATAATGTTGGAATGCATAATGTCAAACGTTAATTTAATTGTCTAGGCCTCATCCCAAGACCTAGGGGTTACTTCTAACCGGAACCCAACCCGGAGTGCCTCTAATAACCGAACACCAACTCGGAGTGCCTCTAATAACCGGACACCAACCCGGAGTGCCTCTAATAACCGGACACCAACCCGGAGGGCTTACTTTTACCAGTCCCTAACCTGGAGGGCTTACTTTAACCAGTCCCCAACCTGGAGGGCTTACTTTTACCAGTCCCCAACCTGGAGGGCTTACTTTTACCGGTCCCCAACCCGGAACATACTTGTTTAGCACATTCATCTAAAGAAAAGTTTGAAATATAACATAAACATTCAGATTAAAACTAGCATACGAAATGTCAATAGTTTCACCATAAACTATGAATGGTATAAAATAGCACATACACAGTCAAACATATCACAAAACCTTCAATACAATACAGAAGTTTTGTATTATAATAAATCAACTTCAAATAAGAGTAAAATCCATTAAAGGATGTTGACATAGATGAAATCAAAACACTTTTTAAAAGAAATATCTCCTTTTATTTTGAAATCATTTAAGATCCATATAAAATAAAACATTTTCTTTGAAAATATTCTTATAAGCTTGTAAGGAAAGCTTCGATGATTTTATAACGGCGGAAAATAACCGCACCCGCCGTATAAGTTAAAAAAACATTCTTACCTTAATTCTGTCGAAAAGGTTAAAAAGGACCTTGTTTTGAAAACGACGGAAAGATTCCTTTATAAACCTCTTACAAAAAGTCAAACAAGGGTATAAATTAATTTAACCCATATTCTTGTAAATAATAAATATGTTTTGAAATACATTTCAAAGAGACATGGATGTGGATGATAAAGAGATCCCAGTAGATTATTACGTATAATACAACCTCGGATAATGAAGAGATTGTGAAATAACCCTTACCTTGTACTTTTCCTTGGTTGGGGTAGGTTAACCTCCTGTATAATAGTGAAATAATTGTTACTAAATTATACAAGAATCATATACATTAATATGATATCATATATGATCTTTTAATATTGATTTAATAATAATATCTTAGTATTATCGTCGTTTCGGGTGTTAACTTACTCATTTTCTTTATATGTTTTGTTACATAAGTCATGTTTGTTGTATCTTATTCATATCCAGAATGATATCAAGTCCTTAAACATCATTTTTAAATCATTAAATGATAATTATACTTGAATGGATACGATGGAGAATGAATCTCATCGCGTTCGTGGAGACGGTAGTCCGTACGTACGCACGAACGCTATTTCCATTTAATTTTTATTTTAAAAGAATCGAATCCAAATGATAAATAGGTATATTACTATTCCAGTATAATATAATATTTTATATATGTTACTTAAGTTCATTAACACCATCCTTTATACGTTCCATGTGTGGTATGAACGAGTCATATCGTTTTAAGGGGGCGGTAGTCCGCACTTCCTCAAATGAAATTATCGTATGTATATACAACATGAAACGAATAATGGTATGAAATAAAATGGAATTACAGAAGCTTATATATAAAATATATATCATTAATATCATATTTAATTACAGTTCTATCATAATGTCCACCATGAGAGGCGGTAAGATGTATTTGAACAATCATCGTTTCGTGAGGCGTTAGTTTGCCATCCACAGAAACATTATGTTCATCATCCATTAGATGGAGTTGTGTGTATGTGTAGTTTGAATCCTTCTTATAACAACATCCTAGTATATTGAGGATACTGGTGTTGTTACAAAAGAAAGGAAATGAAAAGAGTTTGGGGGTTGAAGAAGCAAAATAAATGAAAATAATTTAAGAGAAATCGTTACCTTTAATTTAGGTAACTCACTTTGGTTGGAACCAAAGGACTTCTTGAAAAGCTTTATGCCTAAGGGGAAGCTCCAAGGAGGAGGAGAGGGATGTGGGGAGCTTATTTGGGCAGAGTTTGGACGAGCCAAGTGGCTTGAGAGGTGTGAGGAAAAGAGAAGGAGGAGTGCCCTTTTATAAGAGGGGTGAGGGGCACCTTTGGAAAAGCTAGAAATATTAATTTATAATAAATTCATATTCGGTTTCCAATGGGTCCAAAGTTGACTATTCAAATGTTGAGGTGGGGATGGGTCGAAAACAACTCATCCAATAGAATTTAGACAGGTTTGGGTACTTATATTAACCTTATCATTAAGTATTAACTCTAAGTTAATTAGTTTCACTTTTACGATGTCTCTTTGTATTTTTATATAATATGGTTAATAAAATTACTATATACATCCAAGAGACCCCCAAGTGGTCCATTAATGATGAACCTATCATAATATAAGTTTCTTGGCCGAACCTTAGATTTTTAGGAATTTAATATCAATTAATAATATAATATTTTTTTTAAGAACTCTTTTATGTCAATTTTGACACTATTCAATAGTTGATTTTTGTGAAACTCATAACAGATTTATTACTTCGAACAAAGTCAATTAAATCAATCCTAATATATCATATTATCCTAGAAAATTATTTTAATTCATTAAAAGTTTCATATTATATTTATTTGGGTATTCATAATATCAATTATTTTAATTTTTCACTATTATAGTAATTACTGCATCATCATTGTGTCATAAATAAAATAAATTATTTAATGTATAAAAATTATAAATAAAATATAATTATGTAGGAAATCTTTTTATCTTTCTAATGAATATTTATAATCGAAACTCCAACATGTATAACCCTATGTAAAAAATGTTCTTCTAAAAGATGTAAGCTTATGCCATTTTTATTTTTATTTTAACTTTATTAATATAATGTGTCCCTACCACATACAAGTGGCTCCAAGGGGTCCCCAAATTGACCCAAGTATTCCCATGGTCGGGTATGTGTCCACCAATAATGTTAGGACACGTTTTAGGGTAATTTTGTATTATTATAATATTATTTTTTTAACCCTTATTTACCGGATTTACCCTTTAACCATGGTAAATAAAATATTTACCACAGTAACTATTCAAAATGTCTAAAAATAAAAGTTACCTATTTACACAATTTGAACATCCTGATTCCAAATATGGAATCCATTTTCCTAAATTCAAAACACAGAAGTGGCAGAAATTAATTTAAAATTAATTCCCGCTGTCAAAACAAAAAGCGTGTTTTTAAGAGATAATAACTATCAAAAGATTGACACTTGTTTATGTTTGGTTTAATTGTAAAATTATGTCCAATGACCAAAATTATATTAAATGGTAAAAATATATTCTAAATATACTTTAAAACCACTCAAATTCATAATTTATCACTATTAATTATTTTGTTTAAAAAAGTTGTTTTTAATTAAAATTTAGAAATTTTCACTATTCATCAAAATATGAAAGTTATCCGAAATGTACCAAAATTTCACCTTAGGCTAAATTCGATATTCCGAATCCAAAAATGAAGTCCATTTTCAAATATAATATATATATAATTTCAAAAAGTAGGTATTACTATTCATAGCGGCTAGTTTGATTGGTTACGGTGTGTTAGAACTCGGTGTTGCGTACAACACACGCTAGCGTACCGTGGAAGCTTGAGATGTTTCATTTTAAATTTTTTTGATGTCCCCATTTAGTCAAAAAGTTTAAAATATAGTATCTAAAAAGGGTTTACTATTAAAATTTGGTAAAAGTGTAATACTGAAAATGAATTTGTTCTTACATTATGTCTAAGAAACTCATAATATGGATTCTAAAATTATAAGGATTATATAAAGTTTAAAATTTAGTTAACACTATTCATAACCTCTTTTGAACAGCTTGTTTGGTAAGTCATGGTGCGATTGAACTTGGTGTTTCGTGTAGTGAAAGTTATTGAATTGTTTTGAAGAAATAATACACTATAAAATCTTGGGGTGTTACAACTGTGTAGGAGCATGAGAGTGGTGAGACAAGCAGGACGATATGGTTTTCTTGTCACCGAGGATGGTGGATCATTGTTGGTTTACAATGATGAACATCTTACCTACAAGGAAGCATTTGAATGCACATTTGTTTCCATGTGGAAAGAATCCATGAATTCTGATATGGATTCCATGTACCAAAACAATGTTTGTATATTTGTAGATCCTTCAGCTGATGTAAAGCCTATTGTTAATAAATGGGTATTCAAGAAGAAACTGGACATGGTGGGGAAAGTAAGCACCTATTAGGCATGACTAGTTGAAAATGGTTTTAGACATAATCAATGAATTGACTATGATGAAACCTTTCCACCAGTTGCGATGCTGAAATCCATCAAAATCTTATTGGCCATTGTCTCTTACCATGATTATGAAATTTGGAAAATGGATGTCAAAACAGCTTTCCGTAAGGGGAACCTACGGGAGGATGTCAACATGACACAACCTGAAGGGTTTGTGATTCCAAATGATTCCAACAAGGTATGCAAGTTGCATAAATCCAATTAGGGATTAAAGAAAACATCAAGGTCATGGAATATTCATTTTCATGAAGCTGTAACGAAATTTGGATTTGTTAAAAATAAATGTGAGCCTTGCATCAAAAAAAGGTTTAGTGGAAGTGCAGTCGTTTTCCTAATTGTAAATGTTGATGACATATTACTAATTGGAAACAAAGTATCTAGATTACAGTCAGTTAAGGCATGGTTGCATAAATGCTTATCCATGAAAGTCTTGGGTGAGGCAGTATATATTCTAGGAATCAAGATCCATTGTGAGAGATCCAAGAGAATGATGCACCTGAGTCAATGTACATACATTGACAAAATACTGAAAAGATTTAGTATGGAACAATCCAATAGGGGATTGTTGCCAGTGTCACATGGCATTCATATTTCCAAGAAAATTTGTCCTTAGACACATGAGTAATGTAAGAAAAGGGAAGGGATCCCTTACGTATCCGCGATTGGGTCAGTCATGTATCCCATTCTATGTATGAGGATGGATGTTTCTTACTAATTAAGTGCGGTGGGATGATATCAAGATGATCCAGGAGACCACCATTGGATGGCAGTCAAGATTATACTTAAGTATTTGATGCGTACTAATGATATGTTTCTGGTTCATGGAAGAGACGAGAGACTAATCATCAGAGGACATGTAGATTCTAGTTTCAATACTGATCAAGATGACATGGAGTCATTGACTGGGTACATCTTCCATTTTAATGGAGGTGTGGTGAGCTGGAAGAGATCAAAGTGATGTGTGGTGGCAGATTCTAAAGCAGATTCCGAGTATAACACAACTTCTGAGGCAGCTAAAAAGCAGTATGGATGTGCAGCTTCATCTGAGAGATGGATGTAGTACCAAGAATTAAGGATCCTATCACACTCTATTGTGATAATAATGAAGCGATGGCACTTGAAAAAGATCCAAGGTCATATCAGCAGACAAAGCACATACTTAAGAAGTATCATCTCTTGAGGGATTTTTCTCAGAGAGATGCAGTTGCAGTGATTAGTATTTCCACAGAAGACAACATGGCAGACCCCTGACTAAATCCTTGTCTCTGTAGAAATATTAACATCATGTGAGGTTTAGCAGACTAAAAGTCATAGGTAGTTGGGTCCAGTCCAAGTGGGAGTTTGTAAGGGTTGGTGTCCTATGAACCAACTTTTTCATACTCTGATTACATGAATGTTCTCTTATTATATATTTTTCATTGTTCTGCATGACAATAATATAATAATGTACTAAAATATTTTTTTCATTAATACGATCATGGAAGATCCATGCTATGATGAGAATCTTGAAATTTTATAACAATATTCTTAAATAATGTTTTGCGGTTGGATGACATACTATGATAGGACACATAGTATACAGACCGTCATGTGCGAGTACTCATAAGAAGACGATACTCTCTCTCATTGAGTTCGCACTTGGTAATATCCAAGATGGGAAATTATTATAACAGAACTGCTAGTAGCATTTTCTCTTGGCTTGGTGACATCATAAATTACTATCAAGGAGCGTGTGTTATGGTCCTTAGACTGGAAGATGATCATTAACACATGTCATGACTCGCACACTTATATTTGCTGACGAAAACCATCTTGAAGAGAGTTGGTGGGAAGTAGGGTATGTTAGGTGCATCACGAATGACATGTTGTTAATGGATAATTCAAGGAAGGATTTTTCCCATCCATATTTATGTAAGTCGATATCTCAAGCCCTTTTATTGAAATATAACTGTGTAAGAAATTCCATGTCCATGGTGACACGATGAGTTTTTTTCTGGAAGTCATAGAATGACAGATCAAGCATATAGGTTTTTGACACTACCAAGAATATTTCTTGAAGATATATTGAGACAAAGGTATTAAATTACACAGTAAGTGTTCGTATGAGGTGATGCGTCAATGTGGTTTCAACTTATTTCTATTAGGTGCCTTGACCCGTTTCTAGACAGTAATCTTGGACTTTAGGTAAGCCCGCCTAATTCCAACGATAAAGTGGACTACAGGGTCACACACTAAGTGCATTCAAGTCTCTCAAGTATAATAAGGATTATTCCCATACGAGGTTTAATAACTATTCAAGGAAGCCTAAATCATATTATTTTTGGAGGAAGAATAAAATGAAAACAAGTACACGCTGTGTATTAATGATTACACGCCAAGTAATTTTTATTTTGAAAACAAGTGCACGCCATGTCTTATTAAATGTACATGCGGTGTAGTTTTCATTTCGGAAAGGAAATGAATAAAGGAAAATATGATCTACACACCGTGTAGTTTTCAATGAAAAACATGTACACTCTGTGTACTTATGATAACACACCGTGTAGTTTTTTCTATCGGAATTTTGTGGAAATATTGATTTATTAAATGATATTTATTATAATCAGTGTGGGAACATGTCAAGGAATTAATGACGCGACATGGGGTTTTTCAAAAGAGTTAATTAAATAAATAAAACACGTAATGCTTTTATTTATTTCCATAACTCTACAAACTCAAACCTGATTATAAATATCATCACAACCCCAAATCCTTTCCTGAGACAAGAGAATCGTTGTGCACAACAATTATAGAGAATTATTTCAAGCATGAAAGAAACTATTCCTAAACGAACACTGTCAATACCAAGAGAGATCCTCTTTCATCAGATCAAGACGATCTAAGGAGGACAACACAAGAAAAGGTTTCTCCACACTAGCCCCTAGAGACTCCATTAGCGACATCCAGAGATATGAGGTGCAAGTATGGATCACCTCTAGAGGACTTCTACACTTGGCTTCTATGACACAATGATTAATCACATCGAAATGTAATCAAGAACATAAATTATGGAAGAACAACCAAAAGGTATTTCTTGTTAATTAATTAAATTAATTATAATCAACTTGTAATGATCCTACTTTGTGGTTCTGGGAATTTTCTTTTCTTTGTCTATTTCTATGATCTGATCCGTGGAGACTGGATTTTATCATCTAATTGATCCTGGATTGATCATTGTTAATGAGAAAAGGCCAAGTGGGAACATCCACCCACTCGATTATGTTGCGCCCAAAAGCTTCATTGAACACAATCTATATGCTCAGTGATCCCAGATGGAACCCTTCCGAGAGACGAACTACATTGGGGACAACTCTACCTTTTCTAATGGTATGTTTGAGGGAACATGATTCATAAAGAACATCTTATTTGATCCATATATACTACCCATCATGAAAATTCCGATCGTTATTACCTTGCGTAGGGCACATGCTACAGAAACCTAAGTAAATAGGCTTTCCCCTCACCACTTGACACAGCTGAAGGAGAACTTCTCAAGACAATTCACCATGTGCATTTTCTTTAATAACAGCTATTAGAGGGATAGAAACTTCATCGATTCCCTAGATTCGAGGGATTATTTCTCCTACCTAACTCGTGAATCCTTTGCCCCTCCTTTATAGATCAGCCCACACCTCAATATATCAAGGAAACACTAACTCGTGACTAGGAATCATTCATATAATTTGAAGGGGCACTTTCCTCGTAACTATATCCAATAGCATAGGGTGATCCTACTTCAATGGAGGACCCACTCCCCGCAACTACTCTGAGATGGGGAATACTACTCCAAAACGGAGGACCTGTGACCTAATCCAATATGGTAGTACTAATTCAAGAATGGTGGACCCGCTCCATGATCTGATAGGGGTTACCACTCGACAGATCGAGTAACAGTACCCAAACTTGGAAGGGGACTACCACTATGTATCTAGAGGACCCAAACCCAAGCTGGACAGGGGAGTTTCGACTCTGAAATCTTGTTCAGTATGGGGGACTCACGCCATGACATGGTAGTGGAGTACTGACCTCTAGCTACTGGGACTGCTCCCTATAACGATATAAGTGTAATGACTCTTTCAGAACAACCTATAGTGAGGAATCACGCCCTGGAACGATAGGGGGTTCAGACTCTTAGGATAGAGGACATGTGACATAACATGGTTGGGGAGTACCAACACTACCTATACATCATAACTGGATTACCCACACCCATTTCAAACAAAGGAGTATTGTCCATCTTCACAAACATCGTGGGGAAACATGCACGCTAGTCCATTAGGGGAGTAACACCCCTAGAATAACATACCCACAAGGTAACATACCCATGACCATGACATAGGGAGTCACATATCTACCTAATAAGAGAGGTAATGGAAATCCTCATCATGAAGACAAAATGGAGTACCAGTCCCAATATCTCTCTTCATGAACCAATATGATATCCAAATCATCTCAGAACATCTTCAAAAACATATATTTTGATTTACACCACATCATATCTCGTAATCCATAACATATGACACCATATTTTTCTACATGGAAAACTTATTAGGATAGAAAAATTGCATGCCTGACTCTGTGTCCTAGAGGAAAAGATATGGAATGCCGAGGATCCAATGAGGATATCCTAGTAGTACATGAAATGCATAGGGACCGACACGAAGCATGATCCCACTCAAGGACTTCGACGTGTTTGTTATTTAAATGGTTTACCAACACATGTATTGGTATATGGTGTGTAATGAAGATTCATGTCATGTCCCTCTTCACTCAACCCAGGGCCGTGTTCTTCTTCTACATTGTCTGACCATCTTTGTCCCCAAAATGTCATATATCCCATAATAATGACATGTTCATGATAAACATCCTCCTTCAAATGTTGTTTTTATATTTCAACATACCATGGCCTTGTGTTAGTAAATAGAACTGTAGTTTCACATGGATAACCCAATCCATGTACCATGATTACAAGGTTTACGGCATTTCAAGGCTTGTAACCTAGGTACATGACGTGTAGTATAAAATGATCATCTTACCGAAACTGGAAGTATTACATAGTCTATTTCACTTATTTACATGTTGTGTAGATGGTGATTCTAGTCAGGAATCACCTATAAACCACCTCAATTCATCCCCTTCATTCCCAAAAATCACAGATCAACCTATTAGGGATATACAACATTCGTAATTGTGATCTAGAACCATGAAACAATTCGTAAACATGGGGTTCAAGACCAAAACTCAAATATGACTACCCCATTGGTGAAACTCCTAATACATGGATGATGAATGATTCCCTGGTCTTGTTTTAATTCATTACATTAGTGATCTAACTCAAAAATATTGATCAGTGTAACTTTGTTACTATAATGTCTTTCTCAATTCTATCATCGCTAATGGGGGGAGGGGTGGAGGATAGGAAATGCGTCCATCATATTTTTTGTCATGAACACCACGTTTTGAAGGATATAATTGGTTTTAATTAATTTAAAACAATTATACCCCCTTTAATCACTACATCACCAAAACACCCTTTGTTGAAACTCGCAATGTGGATGACCTAATGTCACAATTTGGGTAAAAACGTCATTTTGAACTCAATTATTCCCTAAAAAATGATCTAAGACTCTATAAGATATTTATTTATGTTTCAATCAAAACATAGTCTATGTGAAACAATATATTTAATATTTTTAGAATCGCTTCACTATGGATCCTCAGGACCTGGCATCTCGCTTCGACTCAACACCCAAATTTAGAAATATTATTCAAAACAATCTAAGGACTTTTTTAAATAAAAACTCAATAAATTCAATCTACATTAGGTATTTTTTTAATTCCTTAAACGAGATAGATAAATCATAAGGGAAGAAACTAATCTCCCCACCAGAGACTCATACTAGAGAGCCCACTAAGGGTTCATGTGCAGCTTACAAGCACTCACACTAGAGAGAAACCAAGAACAATACACTATTAGGTATATCTTATACCAGGAAATTTTTTTGTAATAACTATAACATGTCTATTTATTTGTTACGTGATGGAAAGCATCAAACACTACATTCCATCAACAGTCATATGGACTAGCAGTATACTACCATCCTAACCTGATGTAGATATGAACAGAACACTGCAGTTCACATACACCTCTAGATGGACTGTACCATAGACTCCTCAATTGTTTTGTATTCAAAGTTGATTTTGAACATGTGAGAGTATTCACAAATGTAATAGGGGTAACCATGATTACCTAATGGGTCATTCATGGCACTTCGTATACAAACCCCCAGCTTTATCATAGCTCGCCCAAACATATACATTGTCACACATATTATTGATATATCATCTATGCATTGATGGTAGGAAACCAATCCACACTGCGAAAACATTGTAGGGTATAACTCTGACTCTACGGAACAATTCTATGAAAGGCTCTCACCAACACATTTCCACGCTGCTAAAGCTATCATGTAGGGAAACTCCATGGGAAAGGTGAGGACCTGCTCAACCACTCCACCTATATCATCACACCAAACCTTCATGTAGAAGGAACTCATCTACCACACCTCAATACTATCCTCTTTGGGCAGCACTGAATCCCTCACACATTTTTGTACTGTCGGAAAAACCTATTTCTTTGGGTAAATATCCCCCCTTCCCCATGAGTTCAAAGCTATGTCAAATTACACTACATCCTCCTAGAGTGTTACATCTATGAAGATTAAGCCCAAAACATGAGGGTACTAATTGAAAAATAAGGGCTTCCCAGACACACAATAGGTCTTACTTGGACCTCTTCTGCCACTACCAACATGCAGTTCCACTGACACCTTATGTCAATATAGTTAATCCTCAAGCATAAGATGAATGAAAAGAGTACCCACAACAACGTAAAAAATTGTTACTACAGAAATTAGAAAATAATCATGTTATACCTCTATTAATCCTCAGATATTCCTTGTCAAAGGAATATGCCACATGATGTTGTCATCAACCACATCCTCTATCTCCTTGAGCCCAGTGAGCACCACTTGAGGTGGTGGTGTTAACACAATGAACAAACTACCACCTCCTGCTGCTTTTCTGGATCATCTGACTCATATACCACCTTAAAAAAATTTCTTTTCCCTTCGAGTTGTCTCCAACATGGAAGCTCATCAAACAGCTCCCTCTAAAAAGAACCACAGGTCGGACAATGTATAGTGAGATGTCACAAACCTTCACAAGTTTATAATCCACACTCCCATGGTGGACAAGATCCATTGAATGTTTCTTGCAGTATAGACACATTCATATTTTTCATTGCATGGTTATGCATCTTATGTTGTGATATTGTTACTTGTCATCCTCCAACCGCTCCAGATGCCTTGGCATCATGACCACTACTGCAGGTTGCATCTAAAAGTCCCTCATCCAGAAAACACTCCACTATAAGTGATCACTTTAGTACCCCAGCTATGGTGGGAATGCACAACGGAATCAAGGAAACCCTGATTTCCTAGTATAATCCCTACTCAAAGGGATATGCTTTGAATAATTGATGTCAAACCATATCCAAGGAGTATCATAATAAGACTGAGAAGCTCCCTGAATACTCTACCACTATCATTATACCCTTTCAAAGCTACAGAATCTATTTGATGTGAACTTATCTCAATCTTTCTGCATAAAACTCTTCCCTAAAGCATCGCTATAACTCCACCCAGGGGTGTTTCACCTTTTCAGGTGAATATATATCCAAACTCCATCATTTCATGACTGAATCATGAGGTAGGCTCACCCATAGGACCACCATATGATCAGGGGTTATCCTCACTAAGAATAAATCTTGTGTGATTGCCTCGAGCCAGTTATCTGCTGCATGGGGGTCAACATTTTTATGGTACAATAGAACTCACTTCCTATGATTCTCTTGTAGTGCACTTAGCTTACATGCATCCTAGTCCTGAGATGATGGTAAAACCAACTTCATAATAAGTGGGGGCACTACTAGCGAACCATCAGGAGGTAATGCCACAGATGCAGTTCACTGCACTAAATCCTCATCATGGTGTGAATGTTTATAACAATCATTCCATATAATCTAATATTTATTCCATAATAGATGAATATTGAAATATAATCAAGACACATCATAGTGAAAGTGTATATATTTGGATATAACTCATGAATGATAGTTAAAACCAACAACCCAATCATATATCAGGCACCTACCATTTATTTCATAGCGACTAGTGTACAAATATATTAAGTCAAAAAGATGGTTATCAGAGCCTTAGTGAATGGATGTACCAACCATCGCACTTACACTAGAACCATTAGCCTAATATATGAAGTCATAACGTCCTAAAAATGACATTATAAAACTCAATCTAATCATTTGACAATGAATTCCCAATGTGGAACTAATATGGTATTATTCCACTCTATCCGGACACTACCCGATGGGTCCCAGAACAAAACTCCCCATGCCCAAATCCAACAGGCCAAGGGCCAGAAACTAGTTTCGATTTGGCATATAAATAACATGGGAGGAATTTATACTGTATATGTATGCACACACACATCTCCATGATCAAAAAATGTTGAAATGTAAAAAACCCTACCAAATAATGCATACATCTATATCCCACAACAAAAGTACAACTAAAGTATTGAAACGAATGAATGGAAAAAAACACCCACTAAATAAAATGAAAAAATGTGCCAAATAATATCTTTAGGAGGGGATCCCTATCAACTGCATCCTTTAGAAATCTCATTGGCAATGATCTAGTAAACACTTTGGTTGTTCCAGCTCACAAAGACCCACCTTCCTCAGGTCCTCCATGGAATTAGTTGAATGAAATTTGGTCAACACAAGAAACAAAACATGTGAACATAAATCCGATGTAGGGGTGAGTATTAAAATAATCAGTAAGGGACAAAGAAACACAAATGAAAAAGGGATAAATTAAAAGGCAATAGTCTGCTTGACCCATCTAGAGGGACCCGAATCAGGAGAGAAACTCCATCTTGAACCATCCTTATATGTACATGACAAGTTAGCTCAGTCTATAATGGGTGTTAACCATAACATGTGACAACACTACAAGGAATTAAAATATTCACATAGATTTAATTGTCACAGACTCCATGTCTTAAGAGGTTCCAACCATATATTGAGTAACATGATTTCTACTCAAGGTTAAAAATGCAGCACATAAAACCAAGATAATACGCCCTTTTATAACATCCACCCCAGACATCACCCATATGAGAAATGAACTCCATTGGGAACAACACTTATATTCCAAATGGTATGTCTAAAAGAACATGTTCTATCAAGAACATCTTACTAGGTCCAGCTCTAGTGCCCAGCACTAGAGGTTTAGTCGTTATTACCTTTCACCCAGTGCAAGCTAGAGAAAAATAAGTGATAAGGCCCACCCCTCACTAATACACACTATTGTTGGATCACTGCTCCAGACTATTTGCCACAAGAATCCTATTTAATAAAATTGAACAGAGGCCCCTGAATTTGCCATTGCCCTGCAGTCATGGGAGTAGTGCTCCTAACTAACCCATGAAACCATTATCGATCATGCATGGAGTGGCCTACACCTCAATCTGTTGAGGGTGAAATAAAAACTAACTAGGAATCATTCACATAAAGATGAAGGGCTTTCTCCACGAAATTGTATCCCAAAACCGAGGGATCTCCAACTCTAGTCGATGACCATATCCTTTCTACAACACGAAGACATGGGAGTACTTCTCTGAAAAAGAGGACTCATTCCCTGATCCAACAGGGGACTACTACTAAGAGAATGGAGGACCTTCACCCTGATATGACCTTGGAGTACCACTCTATTGAATGAGGACCCATAGCCTAACCCAGTAATAGAGTACTAATCTATAGCTAGGGGACTTACGCCCTAGTTTGACAGGGGAGTACCGACTCTACTAGCCCATTCACTATAGGGTAACCTCACCCTAGTGTGGTAGGGAAGTACCGAATCTTCTAGCTCATTCACTTTGGGCGACCAACACCCTGACACGAGAGAGGAGTACCAACCCCAGTCTAGAGGTCTGAAACCTTGTAGTGATATGGGAGTACCGACTCATCGGGAACAACATATATGGATGACCCTTTCGCAAGAAAGAATGGGGTGTACAATTCCATATAATATTGGACTCATGCATTAACATGATATGGGAGTAGTAAGCCTACATATATGTCATATATGGAGGACATACTCCATGGTCCAATGGGGTTGTATTTACCATCTTCACAAACATCAACAGTAAACTGACACCAATCCCCTTTCGAGGAGTAATACCCATAGAGGAATCTACACAAACATAATGATATCATCACTAAAATATAGGAAGAACTGTATCTACCTATGTAGATAGGTAAGGGAAATCCACTCCATAAAGTAATAGGGGAGTCCCAGTCCCAACATCTCTATTCACAAACAAAGTTGATATCCAATATCAACACAACATAACTTCAAAAAATACATGATTGATTTATGCCACCTTGTATCTTATAGGCCATAATAGAGTAAGCCGTTATGTGCTACGAGAAAACCCGCTTAGGATAGACTCCTCAAAATCAAGCATCTGTGTCCCATAAAAAAAGAAATAGAAGGTGGAAGAACTCAAGCTGATCTTCTAAGATTACATAGTATGCACCGAGACACATGTTGTGTGAGCCTGCCCGAGCACATAGTTGTGTATCATGTCTAAAAAATTTATCATCTCATATATGGTTAAAAATTTGTATAGGAGGTAAAGTTTGTGTCTCACTTCACTCATCACTAAGCCATGTTCCTCTTCTACAAGGATCGGCTTACCGTGTCCCTTATACACAGTGTATCCCATACTATACTATGTGTCCTGGTTAAATGGTCACCTACCACTGCTGTTTTCCCATATCTATGTGGAATCCACCGTGACGTTGTACCATGTTCATGTATTAGTTCACGACAATGTAGTTCCTCATAGATAACCCAAGACATGTCCCATTATTACAACAGTTTCGGCACTACATGGTGTTTATCCCCAATATATGGCTTACAGTCCTGATAGTTCATCATCCTTAAAGAGGATGAGCTGCACAGTGTGGGTTACAAAACTATAGAGAGTGTAGATAGAAATTTTAGTCGATAATCTCATCGAAACCACTTTGATTTTAATAGTTCTTTCTAGAAACACACGAATATACCTACTAAGGATGAAAAACATTCGTATTTTGGATCTAGAACATTAAAAAAATGTGTAAACAAGGAGATTGGGACCCAAACTCGCATCCACCAACATAGTTTGTGAAAAACTAGAACCCTGGATGAATAAATATGACCAGATCGTGTTGTACTTCAATTTGTTGACCATCTGCATCAAAAATGGTTTTTAGCGGCGCTTTGTATCTTTGATTTTAGCTCAATTACAACATCTAAAAATGTTTGAGGAGGCGAAGATATGTGATATGACCCTTTCCGATTATGTCATGTGCACCAAGGGTGGGGAGATATAATTGATTTCAAAAAATTAAAAACAATTATTTCCCCTTTTAACACCACCTCTCAAAAATTATCTTCATTAAAGCTTTGGGTGCTGATGATCTTTGGTCACACCGAGGGTAAACATGACGTTATGAACTCAAAAGTTCCCTTAGAAATCAAATCTGGCACTTCGTATGATATTTATTTTCATTACAATAGATAACTACATTCTCAAGACAAACAATATTTAATATTTTTAAAATAACCTGATCATATCTCTCTAGGCCCCGACTTCCCACTCAAACTCATCACTCAGCTTCAAAAATATTCTAAAAAAAATTTCCAGAAGCCTTTCCATCAAAACACGAGTCATTCACACTATAACATGACAACTGAATGACAGTCATTTGAATGATCCTAGTTCACCTATGTAAGGATAGTTTTTTATCAACTCAATATTATATATAAATATATATATATATATATATATATATATATCTTTGTTCATTTCCACCATAATAAAAATTAATGTTTATTGATTAATTTATAATAAATGAATACTCAATTTTCCATATAATCATTTTATGTATCAAAATAATTATTTTTTTAATAAATTAATTTATTTCATTTTTTGTATAGATATTATAATTTATTTTATAAAAATAATAAATTTTAATTTATAATAAGTCAATAAAATTTCAATTAAATATATTAAAATGAGAAAATGGTAAGATTTTGTGATTTTTGAAAGAGAAATAATTTCTTAAATGAATAGTAAAAAATATCTATTTTATAAAAAATTATATTTTCCATTAAAGTATTAAATATTTAATTTTAAATGTAGTTATTTTAAAACTTAAATAGTTGATATTTGTTAAACATAACTAAATTGATGTCATTCAAATTGATATTATGATTAATTTTACAATGTACTAATTTTCATACAAAAAATTATTATTTTTAGAAAAAAATTATTGCATTTTAATGTTTTATTTTTAAGTTAATTTAAATCAATTATTGGAGATTAATTTGATAAAATGGAATCCATATTTATAATAATAATTACAAATTTGGTATTGAGTCCACTTTAATATTTTTATAATAAGGGATTATTGAAACATTAAAAATATCTTACAATAATTATGTTTAAAACATGTTTAATAGGGGGATTAAACATAGGGGTGAAGAGTAAAATTTCAAGATAATCATATATAATTATAATTATTTAAACATATTTATAATTTATAATTACTAAATATGTTGTATTATTCATTTGGAAAAGCTTTTATAAGAAAATGAAATTAAAACTGCTATATAAAAAATGGATTAAGACCACATAAATATTTTCAAAAATATATGTAATTATTTGAAACAAAATGAATAAAAGAAGAAGAAAAATAGAAAAACCAGATAAAGTAGAACTATAATGAGTTATTCATATAGATTAGTCTCTCCTTATCATCTTCAAATAGATTTTATAATTTTTAATTAATTAATATATTTATTCAAGCATATCACATGAATATTTCAATTATTTTTATTGCCAAAACATTTAGATGTATCAAACCCTATCACTATTATTAACCCAGCTATAAACAAGATCATATACAAAATACAATTCAAGAAAATTCATAAAAAATTGAGATGAAAAATAAAACTCCTCAATATTGCAATGTTTATCATATATCTTCGATTAAAACACTACCCACACAATATCATATCAACATTTAATTCAAAACAATGGTTGTATCCCAGTGAGACCATCATGTTGGGGTTACATTTTCATGTTTTTTAATTTTCTTCTATTATGTTTCTAAACTCTTTTTGAAATGATTAAAACTTCAATATGAAAAAAATGATTCTGACCACATAATGATTTTCAATAAGAAATGGAATTATTTGAAACAAAATGAATGAAGGAAGTAGAAAAATGGAAAAACATGATAATGTAACACCCAAACGAGTTATTCATATATATAAGTCTCTCTTAATCATTTTGAAATGGTTTTCATAATTGTGAATTAAGTAATAAATTAATTCAGACATATCACATGAATATTTCAATTAGTTTTATAGTCACTACATTGAGAAGTATCAAACCCCTTTACCATTATTAACCAACGTACAAACAGGATCATATACCAAAACAATTTCATGAAAAATCATCAAAAAAATTTGGAAGACAAATTACACAAGTCAATATTGCAATGTTTATCATATCTTCTTGATTTAAAAACTATTCCTACACCCCTAGATAATCCAATGTTCAACTATAGTTTAAGGATTCATGACCCAATTAGTTAACAATAAAAACTCATCTATGATTCCCATGAACTAGAAAATCTCTTATTAACTCCCACATTTGGTATACACCTGGTATTGAGTTATTTTGTATTATTCGACCATATTTTCAATAGTTTTACCACGTTCGGATTTACAATGGGTGCATAGTGATTATTTAGAGGTAGTAACATGGGATCATCTTTACAAGAATAATTGTGGACTACACTTTCCCATCCAATTCTGTAAAACCATAGAAATAAGCATAAGACTTCTCCATAGTGGAGGCATCCGATTAGATCCCCATATTTCGGCGTCATGTGGAATCTTCATGGAGGTTCAGTTAGCTAGACAGGGTTTAAAAGGTAGTAGTGGGTCACATTTGGTGTTCATACATATTTTGTTCAAACAAGTCCCTTTATTGGATAAGGTGATTAGTATCCATCAATGGTGAGATCTCCAAATAATTAAGTGGTTTAGAAAATACATTAAAAAATTTAAACAATAAAAACTATAATAAAAATTGAATAGTTTTTAAGTAATTTAAAAACTATAAAAAAATCATTAAAATAATATCGGATTTTAAATAAAGATCAACCATCATAATATTATAGAATGAATAATGAAAATTATAAAAACTATAAATTAATATGATATATAGTTCTATGGTTTTAATTAATAAGTCTTTTAATGAATATAAATTAATAATTCCATTTTAATTATTTAATAAATTACCAAAATAAGAAAAATATAAATGTAGGCAAGATACAAAACAAAATTTAATAAAGAAATTATTTTATTAATTTAAAAACTATTATTAAAAATAAAATATAAATACAATGTTTAATAAGATTTATAAGAAAAATAGAAGTTATATTAAATATATATTTATGTACTATATTATTTTAATACTAAATTAAAATAAATATATTAACTAATCAATTGAAATGTCATTTTAACAAATAAAAGTACAAATAAAATTTAAAAATATGGTGGTAAATTTGCATCAAAATACAGCCACCTCAATTTCCACATAGTAAAGTTTTTCATGTACTCATGAAGACAATTAATCATATTCAGTGGATCGAAATAATTATTTTGTTTAAATTACTAGGCTATGACAAAAAATATTATTTCAAAATAATTTTTCTAAATATATTTTTACCAATCATGTAAATATTTACCCTCAAGAAAATAATTATTTTTCATGAAAAAAATAAATTCATAGTTTTGAAAAATTAAATGACCATGAAAAATAAAATTCATAAGAAAATAATTTCATTATTAATTCAAATTTAATTCTGAACATTTCATTAAATCTAGTATAAGAGACTCGCATAAATTAATATTCAAATAATTTAGACACTCTGTCTGGATGTGAGAACACAATACATCAACGTGTAATAATTAACTCATATGATAGCATAGGGAATAAAGGATAAAAATAAATATAGATTAGGATTTTCATTTTATAATTTATTTAAATTAATATATTTTGAGTTTAAATCCAAATTAAATGAATTAAGAGAAATAATATTTTTTAAAAAATTTACAATTGATTACCAATGTCAATGTGGACAGTGAAAAATAAATTACCCAATTAAATACATGATGTAATATAAAATTTACCTCCTTAATGTGGATAGAAAACGTTCAATATTCAAAATAATTTAAAACTCAAAATATAATTATTCTAACAACAGAATAAAAAAATTGAAAAAATTTAGGGGGACTTGAAGGGTCTGAATTTGGGCATGTTTCCGCTCAGTGAAATACCCTCTCTACCACACGAACTCTCAAAAATGATGTCAACGTTCCTCGCATTTTGGAGAAAAAATATGAGTTGATTTTTATGTTTTATATTTTTAAATAATATACTATATAAAATTCGTGATCAAAAGGTTGACATTAAAGTTCAATTAATTTATTTCACAAAGCACAATAATTAAAAAAAATTAGAATGTCGAAATATTTACTCACTGGTTTCCACTTCAAAAATTCATCTCAAAATTATAATATGAATATTTGTTAATTTTCAAAAAGTGTATATAAAATGATTCATCAAAACACATGATCATTTTATACTAATAAATAATCAAATTTGATATAAATTACCAGAACAATTCAACATCAAAATATCATAAATTTTCAATTCATTTTAAACAATTATTTTTAAAATCAGTGACAACAACAAGAAGAATTAAATTTTAGGAAAATGAGCATAATTGTTACTAAATACTCTACTAGAATATAATATTTAAGTTTCTTAATGCCCATTAAAATTCTCCCCCTTATTCAATTTATTAATGTACCTCAGGTCATCATCAAAAGTCATAAAAATGTAAATTAATAAATATTTGATTCAATAAATATTCAATTCATGTAAAATTAAACTAGGGTTTAAAACATTAGGGTCTGAATCAAGATTTTTTAGCATGACACTTCTATTGATCATTGAAATTCGTAGAAAATATTCACTAATATGAATTTAAAAAAATATATACCCAATGTGGATTATATATTGTGAAAATATAAATATATTCTTTCAATCATCTCACTTAATTATTTGAAGGTGAAAAAAATGAAAAAAATCTAATATAATAAAAAGTTAGTATCGTCCCACACCCTTATTCCAAGAAATTATAAAACCAAAGGGTATAAAATATAGGATTATTCAATTGTATTTAGCTAATAATCAAAATAACTCCTCCCCTGGTTGTTCTTTATTACCTTATACACTAATTTTTAGGTTATTCCAATTTAAAGTAAATGGGACTTCTTTCCCAGGATCATTAATTAGTACCACACAAAAAGGAAAAATGTGAGTTAATGAAAATTTTCATCCCACATGTTATTAAATTGAAGTGGGAAAAGCTTCACCCTCAACTTGTACAATAACACCATATCCTTAATATGAAACTATTTATTCAAAATCATCATGTCATGTATAACATTACCAATATCCTAAAATAATATTTCATTTTCATAAGAATTATTTCTTATCTGGTCCAACTATATAAAAAATAACATCTTCTCTTTTCGATAATCAAAAAGATTCTGGTTATAATATTTAACCATCCCAAATTCATTATGATCATCTTCTAAAAAAATTGAAAATAAATTCACAAAACTATCCAATAAGTTGAAATACCTATTGATGTCTTATAGGTAGTACCATAAACCCAAAAAAATCCTCAAGCCTTAAGAACCAATCTTTATTTATTTTGGTTTATAGTTTTCTCAAGAATATGCTCAACCACTCTGTTTGAAACATCATCCATTCCATTGATTTGATGTTGAAAAGGTATAAAAACATTATAAATTACATTATATATTTTCATAAAATCCTCCAATTTCTTATTACTATAATGAGTATCTTAGCTTGTGAGTATAAATCCCGGCTTCCCAAATCTAAAAACATATTTCTTTGGAAATTCTGGGAAACCACCCAAGCATCATATTTTTTATAGGAATAGATTCAATCTATTTCGACACATAACCAACTACAAGTAAGATGTACATGTCTCTAATGGAATTAGGAAACATGACTATAAATATATTTCTTGATAGATCAGTGATGTCACAAAACTACAATGGTTGTTTTGGAATCTCATGTCTGTGATAAATTTTTCCTTGGAATTAGAAAGCACTACACACCCTATAATAGTAATTTGAATCATTTAAATTGGTGTGGAAATATAACCCTGATTCAAGAAATTTTCTCTTAGTCCTCTATTTTTGAAAAAGTCCACCACAACTCAAGATATATCAAAATTTCTGAACTTAAGGAATTTATGTATTTAGAATATATCTCATTAAAATTTGGTCACTTCCACAACTCTCTAATTTAAGATTGTCCTATAAAATATTTATTGACTCATTAATCAATATAGAAACATTTTAATAAGGAAACTGATGTGGAACAATTTTATCAGCGAAGTAAAACAAAATGATCGAAAATGATGACCTCTTGGCATCAATAGAAGAATACAAACTATCCCCTTGAAAAATCTATCATATATGATTATTGAAATATTTTTTCATAAAAAATATATCGGGTATCCAACTGAAATGATCATCCACAGTGTTCTTGACTTATTGTTTATCATGGATATATATATATAATTCTTGAACAAATAAAATACCTCTAACTAGACTCAATTTTGATTTTATTTATTTATGAGATATCAACGAACATACTGATTAGTAACAGCCACTAAATTAAAATCCCAAAGATAACTTCTAAAATTATTCTGGGAAAAGAAAAAATCTACAAATAACTTCCTAGTTGAGGATTAATTTGATATAGAAACATCTAAAATCCAAGAATAATAATAAATATAATTTGATTTCCTGTAAACTATTGTCCAAATAAAAGGCAAAAAAGGAAACTCTAAAGCTCCATTTATTATCCCAAAAGAAAAACTCTAATCAGGTGGTTGAAATATGTGTTAAGAAATGAGTTTTTATTTTAGTTCATGGATATAATCCTTAAACATATATTTATAGATAAACGAAATTTTATTATAAAGTAATATTGTCAAAGGAAAACTAGTCTGGCTAGAATAGTTCGTGAATCTTCTATATAAACTAGCATTGAAATGAATGGATATAATATCCTTAACAATAATAGGAATATAATGTGAAGATATTATGTCAATAGTGTACTTTGATACCCAAATTACTCTCTTATACACTTTATGACCAAGAATAATTCTATTTTAACCATAAAATGTCAATTTTGAAAGTTCATAACAATATTCATCCCAATGGAAAATATAAGAAAACATCTTCAACTCATTAGAAATCTCTGAGAGGATAGTCCATAAACTATAAATTTGTCCATTAAAACATTTGTGTCTACATCATGAAACTCAAAATGAAATGCTAAGCATGAATATTTGGAATGTGGATTGAGCGTTACAATGTCTGAATGGAATTCTTTGGTAGGTAGAGGATCTAAAATATAATTGTAAAGTAGTTTCATCCTATTCCAATAGAGCCATGTGAATATAGAAGTAACTATAAAAACTATATATGAATAAAAAATGGGATTGAACTGCTAACCATTCAAGTGTTTTATTATGAAAATTCAAGGGAATGTGGTCCTTTATAGTCACTATATTTAGCTTCCTATAAAAGATACATACACTCCACTTGTTGGGTAATCTATCAGGAATTAACTCCTTGAATTAATTTTTGATAAAATTGGATCCACCCTTTTTTGGAAATAATTGAAATGGGATTACCCATCGACTATCATAAATGAATTTTATTATATATGAATCCAACAAGGCAGTAAATTATCTATTATCCTCTTCAAGAAAAGAATGAATCAATCTTTTTTAAATTTTAAAAAACGGATGAAATTATTCTCTAAAAGAATCATATGCATGAATACTGAAGCACTAATACCTAGAAAACATCCAATGACCTGCCTATATCCTTCATATTCATCCTAGGGTCCTCTATGAGTTGATTGATTTGGCTCACTAGACAACCTATATGAAATTATAATGTGAAATTGTTGTCTTTCATCTAAATATTCATATTTAAACATTTCAAGCAATGGTTTGAGTTTAAGTGTGGATGAGATATCTCCTCTATATATAGATGGTTCAATGAGTTCTTTGAGTTAATTTTTATTCATTGAAACAAAAACAATAATATTATAATTACATACCCTTAAACAAGTTGTGAATTCATTTTTAATAATAAAATTTGTGTCATTATAAATTGAATTTTATGATTCATGATAAAAAAATATGAGGTAACTATTCAATGTCCTTTGAGACGAATTTGAGTCATTTTCAGAAGAATATTAATATTTTTTATCCATAAAATTACAATTTCAGCAGTATTATATGTTTCAAAAGATTCAAAAATATACTCATCATTTTCATTATCACATTCAGAAAGAAAATTCATACTTGGGATTTTTGGAATTTCAAAAACGATGTATAATTTTTCAAAAAAAAAAGATTCAATTTCTTATTCAACATTACAAAAAATTTGAAAACTTTGAGATTAAAAATATTATTTAGAATGTAAGGATTATTTAATTTAAATAATGTACATTTTCCAATGAGTGTGGAGGTTTTAAATGTTGAATTTAATGAGGAAACAACTTTATGGAAAACTAGTCATTCATATTAACATGGTTTATAAAATATCCACCCACCTAGAGTTTCATTGATACAATGATTTTAAAATTAAACATAATACCTCCAAACTCAATATATTTGGTACCTTTATGAACATTTAGTATTATATTAGATATTTTAGATAATGATATTCCTAAACATAATGGGGGATGTGCAATAAAATGGCCATATTCCATGTCTACTACTAAAAAATACATTGGGAAAACTTAATCATCTATCTTTGCCAACACATCTTCAAACTATATTAGCTAAGATCATATTAGAAATTTGGAGACAATTAAAGTTTTCTTGTGATTTCCCACCAGCAAATATGAATAGATAGAATATGTAATCACATTAATAGAAGATTTTAAATCTAACGTTGCACCACCAAACTAATGATTTATAATGACATGTTGGATAAATAATGTACCTCGATCCTCAAGAAAAATAGGGAGATTGTGTTTAATCAGGGAATAAAAATTTCTTCCCTAACTAACATTCTCACATATAATGAATTTCCTTTTATGAGTACACCTTGTTAAAGAATGTTTTATAACAAGGGATATGTTCACAACATATTAAATAGTGGTGTTAACGAGGCGTTTTGATAATGTTTCATGTACTTCCCTATCCATTTCAATTAAAAAAATTATTATAGATAGAAGGGATTCACAAATGAAAATTTGGTGACTCTCTATACAATTTAGGTTCACCATATATTTGGTTTTTCCCTCTTTAAGATCCCCTTAAGTAACTAAAATACCTAAAATATCATTCATGATAAATTAATATTTTTCTTATTTTTCTTATAAAATAGTTGAATGTATAACAGGTATTTTCATTGTGTCAATAGGTGATTTAACAACATTGTTAGGCAGAAATTCAATTTTATCTATTGGTTTCATCACTTTTTCATGTGATTTTACATTCATATCATATTTTAAACATTTTTTGTTATTATAATTTTTTTACATTGAGGATTTTGAATTTATGTTCAACACCACAATATTATTCCAAAAACAATATATCTTTCACTTAGATTCTTTATATATTGGGATAGAAAAATAATACTTCATCAATTCATTGAAATAATAATTTTATTTCTCTCATGACCCATATGATTAACCATGTTTTATAGAAGTAGTCATTGTTGTTGTGAAATATATTATTAATTTTTTATTGTTTCATTATGGTGTGAATAATTCATTTTATTAACTTTTTTTATTTTATTGATTTGGGGAATTTATTAAATTCCCTCCATATTGATTTTCATATGATCATTGGTCATAAATGGGATATTGATCGAAAAATTGAGGGAAAAAACTAATATCAGGTTGATCATCATGCCTAAACATACTGTTATATTGGTTTTTATAGCCTTGGTTTATTTTTTATGTTTAAAATGACCTATATTGACTGTTTTTATTGGGAAATTTATTTATATGATTGTTCTGGAATGATTTTCTTAGAAATATACCATTATAATTTTTAGAATTTTCTTGGAGCAATGAAAATTGATCGTAAAAATGATCAATGCTAGAAGAAATTCCACAATTCGTTTGGATAAGATAAATTAGTCCAGGTTGTGGTTTTATGGGAGGGGAGTTAGTCAACATCTACTTCATCATGCTTGCAATTTCATGTAGTTATTTCTCAAAAAAATACTAGATAAAGAGCTGGTCAAATTTTTGGTGATGGGGGATGCTAGAGAAAATATTCTAAAATGCATCCTTATACTCAATGAGAGTCTCCCATTGGATCTACCTAATTCCAAATATATCCTTCCTATGTGAGTTAGTCCATGTGGAAGAGGAAAAAAAATTTATAACTATTTTCTGCTGTTAATTCCAACTACCTATGGTTTTTAATTTTGATAAGTAATATGGCTTGTTTTCTAATCCACCTAAAGGAAAATTTAAATATCTCATTTTCAATTTGAATTCACATACCCATTGGGGATATATGGGGATACACACCCATGTTAAATTATTATAGGTTCATGTTATGGGACTCTCATAGAAATCGAAGGAGGTTTGAAAGATGATGGATTACTCTTGATATTAGTTCAAAACTAAAATAATTTTCAAGATATATCATGTAGTTATGTTGGTCTTCAAAATCAGAAGTAGAAATCCCCTACATGGTTTTGTAGTCAACCATTCTTTCTATGTTTTCTAAATTTTTAATTTCAAAATAAATAGTTGCGTTGGTTTTTTGTTATTTGTTTAATTTTATCTAGATTTTGAACTCCAAAACATGTTAATTTTTATATTTTTCATCTTATTTATTCCTATAATTATATAAATTTACATTTTTTGGAATTTTTGGGGTTGTTAGAGATGAATGAGATTTTCCATAAAAGTCAAAGTATTCTTTTATTAAGAAGAATATTAAATTTTTTTAAAAAAAAATTGATCCCCTTAAAGTCCTTCTTAGAAATGATTCTAATAGATTGATATAGGTTTAAATTCCACATAAAATCTAACTCAAAATTTATAACCTAATATATGAATTAAAGATGAAACCATGGTTGTCTCATAGTGAGATCACTCTATAGTGGTTATTTTGTCATATTTTTGTATTTTCTCATTTTATTTTTTCAATTATTTTAAAAGGTATTGATATAAATGGAAGAAAAAACATGATTCAAACCACGCAATAGATTTAAAAATGAATTGAATTACTAGAACAAAAATAAATAAAGTAATAGCATATTGAGCAAAGAAGAGAAAGATGAAACCTATCTTGTGATTCAAACTGTTTAGTCTATCTTCATCATTTTCAAATGGTTTTCACAAAAATATTTATCTAAATACAAAATTTAATTATATAATCTCACATATCATTATATTAATTATAATAATTCTATAATAAATATATCACAATAATAATTCCATTTCAATGGAGTTAGTAAATGTCTCAAAGATCACCAAAAGAAAAGACACAAACAATAATCTATTTTATCAAAATTATTCAGTAGAAATCAATAAATTTTAATAGTGTGAATTTTTTTCATAAAACATGTCATCTCAAATTAATGATCCACATTCATGGTTTTTCACATTCCCATCAGTAATGATATATACTCAAAAAAGAGTTAATGTACTAAAAATTAATGCATTTTAAATCATTTAGACATGATCAAATTTTTAATTTCAAGATTTAGTAAATAAATATATTTGTAAAATTAGAGAAATTGAAAACATAGATTTAATTCACCATGTGATACCACTAGATTCTACAATTGGATGTTTAACTGGACATCTTTGAGGCGAACTGGCACATAATGATTATCGTGTTTATGATATTTTAGAGTTGCAGAAGCATCCAATAAAATATCCTTATTCTCCACCCATCCGCCCATCCAATGTCTCTAAATATTTTCATGACCATGATGTGTCAATATCTGAATTAAACCCCACATTGAAATCAATCCTATTTTTTATAAATATTATATTTTACAACTAGAATGGATCACAACTATTTGTTTCCTGGTGGAATCTCTTATTTGGATTTAATTAATTTATTGTCTCACTAGCATGTGTAAACATATTCAATCTTCAAATAAATAAATATCATTCACATAAATCCAGTTAATCATTCACGTGAACCTGATAATACCCATTAAGCTTCTGGCATCACTTCTAAAATTAACATCCTTCACTAAAATAATTCGAAAACCTAATCATCCTAAGTCAAAAAAAATATCAACTCAAAATATTCTTACTTTGACATATTATAAGGAAAATTTCCCATTTCGATCAACTTGAATATCAACTCAAAATTACAAAAAACATTCTTTTATTAATTTATTCAAACATATTGCATAAATTATTCAGTCAGTTTGACAACCACAACATTGATAAGTATCATATTCCCTCATCATCATCAACCCACCTAAAAATAATATCATATACCAGGAACATTTCATGAAAATCCATCAATTCAAACTAGGAATCTAAATAATAATCAACAATCAAGAAAAGATCATCTTATCTCATAGGTTCAAACACTACCAAAACACACCCAGGTGATCCCATCTTCAACATTAGATGAATTATGCTCAACAAAATTAACCAAAAACAAAAACTCATCAATGAAACCCATGAAACAAACAATCTGATCAGATCCTCTACTTCCATCCTCATATGGGGGATTTTTAATGGTTCAGATGTCTTGAAAGTATTTAAAAGGAATCTATGGCTTTAATTTGGGGTTTAGTCATATTTGAAAGATGATTAGTGGATTCCCTAATTCGATTACCTTCTTCAGTGAATCAGACACGTACAATACTCAAATTAGGTCTCATCATTTCTACTGAATACCATATTCAAAATGAAAATGGTCAGTGGGGGCAGGAGATGTTGCTTTCACAATCGTGCCTATTTTAGAATCCATAATGGGAAATCATTCAAGATGATTAGCATTACATTATTTTTTAATATTATGGGAAGACCTCACATCTCTTAAATAGACTTAGATGATGTTTGAAAATATATCTTACATCAAAAAATAATTTTAATGTGTAAATTCTTAAAATTTCATTTAGATATACTATTAACTAAAATAGTATACTCCTAAATGGAAAATTAAATTTCACACACACTGCACTAATATAAATATTAAATTTAATGGTTTAGAAAAAACTCAAAAAAACATAATCAAAAAAAATTATAAAGAAATATATTTTTAATAAAATAAAAACAATGAAAAAATTATTGAATCTATAATGGGTTACAGATAATAAACAACCGTATTAAAATTACTAATTTAATATTAACAATTAAAAAAAGTATCAAATAATTTGAAATATAATTCTTGGATTCTAATTATTAAATTATTTAATGATAAGAAATAAATATTTTCATTTTAATTATTTAATAAATTAAAATTTAATTGAAAATATAAAACCAAGATGAGAAATATTATAAAATAAACAAAAAAACATAATTTATTATTTTAATTATATTCTCTAAAAATGAATATTAAATACAATGAGATGAATAATTTATATTTAATCATAAAAACAATTTAAATAAATAATTATATACTTTATTATATTAATTCTGAATTAACAAAAATTAATAATTATTCCATTAAAATATCATTTTAATAAAGAAAATTACAAATTACTTTTATAAATTAGGTATCAAATTAAGATAAAAATACTTCTACATCACTCCCCCTCGCTTATAAAAGAACACCCCTATCCACTTTTAACCACACCTATAAAGACACTCTTAGATCATAAAATCCCCACCTAAATATTTTCTTAAACTCTCAACCCACTAGAGGTCCTGGTTTGTTCATAATACTATCCTGTTAAGGATTAAGGTGTAAACTAAATGATGTTTCCTCACAAATAGGAGTACTTCTTAACCGAGTAATTTTAATTTTATTTTCCTCAACATTATAAAAAAAATATTATATCCATATAAAATTACTACTTTTTAGCTTAAATATATTGATATTTTATTATGTTGTGGGTACAAAAATATTTCATATCTATTTCATTAAATGGGAAATAAATGTATCTATCATATGTACATTTATCTTATTGACTCCACTAAGCAATATGACTCATATTTCTCACCATTATTAATATTAAATTTTATGCAGAATTTAATTTTAATATATAATTTTAATGAAATAATAATTAATCTATAATTATAATATCTTATATAACCTCATATATTCCAATGCTTTGGAAGACGATAACATGACTCATTAGTATATGTGCCTCCTACCTCTAAGAAGAAATGTGGTGCATTTTCTTCCTTATTACCTATATGGGAATAAGGATATATTAAATGGAAATTAATGGTCTTAATTAAATATTAAGTCTTCCAAAATGGATAATTATAATTTTCCTTTAATTCATTACATCGACCAAAAATTGAAAATATCACCCACGTGTTTATGAAAACCATTGTCTCAACAAAGAGATGTAATTAATATTTCATCGCCACTTCATAAAAATGATTATAAATTTTTAAATAATGAATAAATATGATACATATAACATGAATAATATTATGAATATTTGGAAACCACGATTAATGTATAAGGACTAAAACCATCAAACTAAAACATGTATTGAAATGAGATTTGAGTCACGAGAATTCTATACATTCTCATTTCTTTTCAGTGTTTTCAATTATAAATTTCTATTGAATAAAACTATATAGATATTATCCTTTAAAAACGTTTATTTTTTTATCCTTTGGATATTCATCATGTATCAAGTAATATTACCTTTATTAACTATTTTCTACATAAAATCTTCTTGGTAATTTTTTTAAGAGAAAACGTATATATATTTTTCACTATTTAGGAATATTTTACATCAATGTACATCTATTTTTAAGATGACTCCATTAATTTTTGTTTCTATTCAAAAATATATTCTTAAAATAATATTTACCCATTATTGAATTTTATAAATTTTTTAAAATTATTTTTCATACGGTTTTCTAGACAAGGTACATTCTACATAAGGTGGGAACAAAATATTTTTTTAACGTATATCACAGATATTATTTTCACATCCTTAATGACTTAAAATTTTTATAATGTTTAATTTGTTTATTCTAAGGATGTTTTCAAATGAATTTTTTTAATAATATTCAATAATTATTTTGATTTAAAATACATTTTTTCATAATGAAATGTGTCTTTTAGTCATGATAGGTTGTTACTATTTTTAAAATTATATAAATTTTTAGGACGTACTTTAATGTAACATATTATTTACTGGGTATATGATCCAATGATACTATCATTATTATTTCATAGTATGGTTATTTATTAGAAGATTGAAATCTCAATGAAAACTATTTTCATTCCATGGTTAAGGTATGATGATATGATTAATATTTTTATGAACATTCGTCAAAAATACAAATGATTTATGATAATTTGATGGTTGGGTCCACAACATTCATCTAATGTATGGGATAATTTGATATTAAAATTTCCTGAGAAGATGTTTCTTAAGGTGGATATGATTTTGAATAGCTTGGTTGATATTTTTAATGTGTGAATATGATTTATTAAAACTATTCTTGCAAGATTATTCATGGAAATGATTGAGAATTTATTTATTGATATTTTATTATGTGATATTTAGTGCTTTTATTTATTCGTATAAGATTATACATAAACATGATAATGAATGACTATGTTCACTAGATTTTGATTTATTATGCTTATGATTTCACATGCATATTTGATAACTATTTTATAATTATTGTTATTTTGAATCAATTAATTATGATTCTTCTTGATATGAAAAGATTTTGGTTTTTCTGATCTAATTGTTTATAGGTTTGAATATTTTTCTAAGAAAATACATTTGATTATGTTATCACACCCTTATGATTATCTTATGATTTCTTATGATTGATATCTCCCATGATTTCCCTTATTTATAATATGATATCCTACTTTTTATGTTTTCCATCTATATGTTTTTATAGAATGATTTAAGTGTGATGAGTCCAGATGCATAAATTATATATAGAAATATGATAGATATAACTATTATTTTAAGTAAATTATATGTTTATACATTTAGTATCTAATTACAGTTAATCTTTATGATACATGATCTTTTTTATTTGGCAGATATATATAATATTCATCATAAATATAATATATCAATATATATTTTTATTGGGTCACTATAGTTTTTATTAAAGCATAGTATATATATTTATTGAGATTGGATTAATTCAAATATAATGATAAAACCTAATAAAACCTATGGTAAACCAGAAGTGATATATCATTACCCTAAAGTGTCATAGGTTTCAAAGAAGGTTTCACAAATTAAGAGATCTTTGGAATGATGTTCATATGATTAATTACTCTATTTTTTCCCAATAAATAGTTTGGATACTCATAGTTTACTTTATTGTCTAGAACCAAAAGGAATCCTACTAATAGTGAATGTGATAGGAAATAAAATAATTATCCTCATGAGAAACCAAATGGATTTGTAGCTTGGATGAAATATATTATGACTATTCTCACTCAACTCTCTCAATATATGAAAAAACTAGAATGATATTAAGAATATTAATTTTTAAAGGAGAGTGAAATATTCCATTGAGTTTTTTATATGAAAACATCCTCCCACAATTTGTGGTTCGTTTGATCCACTAGCTTCCAACAAATGGATTAATGTTAAGGGAATTATATTTTCAATTAACTAGTTCATGAGTCCAGAGAATTTTTTTATAATAGTCTATTACATAGATGGATAGGCTTGTAAATAGTGAAATCATTTAAAGAATACAAGGAAAGTGGAAACAAATTCCATAGAATAAGAATATTTTAAGAGGTTATTAATCAATTAATATTTTCCTAAAAGTCACCTTAAATGGATTGAAATTTACATTCTTGAGTTTACAAGTAGGAGGATTAATACGTTAGTACTTATGAAGAAAAATGTACATTATAAGTTATGGTATGCTTCTAGGATTATAATTAAAAATTTAATCCATTATTTAGTGGCCAGAAACAAGGGCATCAAAATGTGGTATCCAGAAGAGAATTTTTAAGACATAAAAAACCACTCAATATTCTCTGAATGAATAAATGGAGAGTGTGATATATATTTCTCGTCTTATCATTTTCTTACAAGATATAAAAATTAGAGCATCAAATAATTTCAAATGGAAAATCCCAAAGAGGAATGAAATGATAACCCAAATATTCCATAAATATGGTGGAAGGAACTGAAAATCATCTAAAAGAAACTAATAAATGATTAAATTATATTAATCAATTCTGTAATCTAAGAGATAATGTGGATGGTAGGCCTCAAAAAATATATCTGAAAAAGATTAACTGGAATTATTTTTCTATCCAAACTTCTGTGGTTCATTGAAATGATGTTCAAAAATAGTTACATACCATCAAATCTAGAGATAAAAAACACTTATTTGATCAAGAATCTTGCCACCATTTTATATATTCCAAATTTTATAATAAAATCACATCACAACCTTAATGATTTGAAGTTGAGTTGGCTGGTAAAATCCATAGCGAAATGATTGTCTCATCTTATGTCTATACGTCCTATATGTTATATGTTAATGGGAATCAGATTCATAAAAGACATTTGATTCTCCCACTAGATGAATTTGATGTGATTTTGAGCATGGATTTAATTCATCTATCTAAATCACATATTAATTACTGAGAAATAGAGTTATTGTTTGATATTTAACGAAACAAATGATTTATATCATTATGAGGATATACATGATCTTGAAATGGGAATTAATTCCATTTTATTCGTCTTACAACATGTGAATAGTTTATATTTATATAAAATATAAGGAGAGAAACTCAAACTTAACGATATGTTTTTTTAATATGATTATTAATTTCTTAAATATATGTGTAGTCTTCCCTGGAATCATTAAGATCAATTTTCTAAAGAACTCAAACATAGTGAAACAGAAATTTTAATGACTCCATATTTAATAGAACCGATTGAGTTACACACATTGAATATGAAACTCCATGATAATCTTTATAAAGGACTCATATACCCATGTTCATTATGATTTTTATCACATGTTATTTTTTTATTTAGAAAAAATATTTATGTATTCATCTTTGTATTTATTATCAATAACATAAAATGTTCACTTTCAAGAACAAGCTTCTTCTACCCAATATTGATGACTTGTTTGATCAAATACAATTGATCAATACTTTTATAATATTGACATACGTACTGGATACCATTAATTGAGGGTCATGAAGGAGGATATTCATAGGATATTCATGTTTATTATTAATTTATAAAGATTATTTTTCAACTTTCCAATCACCCTTCTATTCTCATTTAAATATTGAATAGAGTGTCTTGAGAATACCTCGATCATTTTTTGGTAGTATTTAAAAAAGTAATTTCTATATATTCTATGATAAAAAAATAATGTAAAGACCATTTGGAAACTGAGTTTAATACCATGTGGAAAAATAATTTATATTTAATATTTAGTAATGGTTAATTACGGTTAAAATAAACATTCATTATTGGGTAATATAACATTTCACAATTGTATATCGATAAATACATCAAAGATGGATGTATTAGACCCGTGGACTAGACTATCCATGGTAACTAATGTTAATAGTTTTCTAGAGTTTTTGTATACTATCAATATCTTCTGAGGAATTTTTCATCGATATCTAATCCAATAACTATTTTGACTTTAATGGGAGAAAAAATCCTACGTACATATGAATGTGACGAAAATAACATAGTGCTCAAAAGAATTTTGGTCAGAAGAACTCTTCTTAAAAAAACATGATTTTTTAACACCATAATATTTTAGTTTATATTTTATTTTGGAAGTAGAATTATTATTGATAGTGTACACTAAATGTAACCCCAATCTTAAATAAACTATAAAATAATATTAATTAAATTTAAATGTTATAGCCAATTTGTATGGTAGGTGGGGAGGAATATAAAAATCTAAATTAAAAGTTATATGTATAAGGTAATTTCCATAATAAAAATAGTAAATTAAATTTATAAATGTAAAATTCAACAAATTGTTATTACTAAAAAATGAATGAAAATATGTTTGTCTTTATCATTAAAATTATTTTCGTCAAAATTTGGTTTTATTATATTTTTCCATCAATATTATAATTAATTTCATTCACATTGAAAAAAAAAATTATATAAAAATAAATAGAATTTTAAAAATCATCATGTTAGTAAAATCGTAATAATTTTTTTTTTAAATTTTATACATAATTTATTTTCTAGTGAATATTGAAAAATACATGTTTTCATATAAATATAATTTCATTTCATTAAATAAAGTCATTTTAAAGTTCTGTAATATTTAATATTCGATTTTAATGTAAAATAATATATATTTTTCCAAAAATATTCTAATTAATTTTATAAAAATCATAATTATTTTTGATTTTGGAAAAAGATAATGTTTAGGCTTAGAAAAACATTTTTGTAAAAACTGTTTTTCATTGCATTTTATTTAACATTATAAAATTTATTTAATCCACTTATAAAATATGAATATTTAAAAATGGATTCCATATATGGGATTTGGAGGATAAAATTATTTAAATAGTTACCTTTTATTTTTAGTAATTATGAATAGTAATCATGTTAAATATTTATCACATCTCTAATGGTAAGTAAAGTAATTAAGGTTAATAATAATGTGACAAGGCATTGAAAATTTCATTATCACCAAATTTATTTCAATTTTATGAAATTAGTTTGAAATTAATATTAAAATATCTTATTATATGTAAACTTAGTTCCATTTTTCTTTGCTAATGACCATAATATTAATTTTAGCTAAAAACATTAAAAAGCCTCACTCTTTTTCTTTAAATTTTTCTTATATAATCACATAGGGATACCAAGATGTTATGAACATATATAAAATTTTATTTTAATCAATATTATTAATTTTTATGATGATAATTTATTTTTATTTTTTAGGGTTGATATAAATACCTTATGTCCTCAAACAACATCAGCACAATACTTGTGTAAGAAGTAGAGAAATCATTGTACACAAATTTAAAAACATAAATAGTAATATTTTTTGGATAAAATATTAAATAATCTGAATTTTATTGTTACTAAAATAGATTAATTTATTGTTAAATATTATGTATTTTAATTTCATTACAATCTTTAAGTGGTTAGTTTCAAAAAATGAGAATTGTTTAAAAATTACGTTAATATAATTTTATGTTAAATGATGTTTTATTAAATTATTTTATAATCATAAAAAATATTAAATATGATAAGGGGTGTATGATAAGGTCTAAAATATAATCCCATAACATTTGATATCCAATTTTTACCATAGAAGAAAATTTATAACCCGTTAATAATTAAAGGTGGTTACCACAGTTATAGAAAATATTGTGTAGTGAATGTTTTAGAACAAAATATACAATTTACAATTCAAAATAAAACAATCCAATTTTCTTCGAAGTTATATTAACTATAAACAATATTATATTAAATATTTTAGACACTTGGATCACATTTAAGAGGAAAAATATTTATTATACTTAAATATTTTACGTAATTCCAATTGTATCATTTTCATGAGTTTAAAAGTAATAAACTTATCCTCCATTATTGACACATATTAACTTACTAATCTAGAAACAATACTATAAGTATATCCCCTTATTATATTTATACACATTCCATTGATTCTTTTATTTCCAAAATTTCATACCTAGGTTCCTTAATGGATGATCTAAAGTAGTTCAATGAAAGAAGAGGTAATCATCTTAAATGAAGACTTCTAATTTTCCTATTCTTTTGAAGCATTTGATTATTTCACAACCATTACAATAAAATAACACCTTTATATACCACATAATAAAATTATATTACTGTTATGAAATAATTTTATTCATATCCTTATCATTAAAACGAAATATTAAAATAAAACAATCACTCATGAGTACGATAGAGTACAATCGTGTGAACAAGATTGTTTTTCTTCCATCACCACTTCACATGTAGGTTCATAGTGATTAGAATGTTGATTATTTATTTTATTTATGAAATAATTTTGATTCAATAAATTTAACATATCTTATAATTTCCTATCCTTCCGCTATTTAAAAAATGAAAGTATCCATCATGCATACGTGTGGAGTACCTACTCTAGACGAGATGAAATTCACTTTTTTGACCACTTTTCATATATGATTATAAATATGTATATAATAAATATTTATTATTTGTATATAATTTTTTTCATTATTTTTATGATATAAACATGATCATAACACAAAAAAAACAACCCTGAAATCATAAAATACCTGAAAACAGAAGCAGTTAACAACCAAAACCAAGATAATATTGACATATTGTTAAAAAAGGAGAAAATATTTTATAGGTGGATAATATATGACATTATAGATATGTATATAATAATGATATAAAATTATAAAAAAATATTAATTATTATATAGGAGGATAATTCATGTTCATCTAAGAAGAAGCATGTTGTAATGGGTTTCGACAATCAATTTCATTCATTTGGTTAAACTTCAACTTCATTGACCATATTATGAACTGATTATGTGTTAAAAGAAATATGTGTACATTATGTTCTATTTCTACTTGTTTTATGTTGTCTTAATATTATTACACATAATCACCTTAATGAATAATTCCCACATTAGTGATATAATATTTATAAAAGAATTCATCTCAATTTCAACTCTATTGAGACAAATTCAATATTATGAACATATTTTAATTTATATGGCATTTATACCCCAAATGTTTGTACAAAACAAGAATATATGTTGATTAATAGTCATTATAGATTCAATTCATGCTTACTCTTTCAATGGCTTACAATTGAAAAATTACTATAGTGGTAATAATTTATTTTAAAGTCACATTCATTGTGTTTTTTTCATTGAAGGGATATTATAACATATCCTTCAAAAAATACACATGTTTTCTCATAATTAGGATATTTAATGAGATTCCATATTTATTTTATGTTTTCCAAAATATATTACTGAATTTTATGAAATTAATAATTTAATGAAAAATGGATCCCATTTCTCTTTTTGATGATGTATAATGTTTTCCAATGTATATATTTTTTAAAATTATTTAAAAAGTGGTTTTTATTTATTCAAATTATTTATTAATGAAGTTTTATATTTTATTTTACTTTTTAAATTTTTTTAATGTAATCTTTCAAATTCTCTTAGAAAGAGTAATTTCAAAATTTGTTTAGAGAAATTAAAATGGAATTTTTCATTTTAATGTCTACGTGATTAACAAAATTTTCCAATTCTATAAATTTCTTATTGTCATTATATTATTACATATGTATTAAATGGTTTGAAAATTAAAAATACTTATTTAAATATTATTTAACTATTTCTCATATGTTTTATTTTATTTTTCCAAATACCTGATTACGTTGTAAAACCTATATTTATATGTGATGAATTGATGGTGATATTTTATCTCTTATTAATATTGTGTTCCAATACATTATATTGAAATAATCACTTTATTATTATCAGTTTTCAATTGAAATTATATTTCTCATCCACATACATATTATATGTATCAGGGATATTCTTATTGCCAAAATCTTATAGAATTTTCAAAAATGATGATTTACTGTGGAAGTTATTTGATTAAATGTGAAATCAGGAAAATATATATCCTTTACATTGTATGGATTATTGTAAATAAAAAATATATTTAGGAATTAAATTCGTCATTAAATATATTAGGAATTCTTCTCACCTGAAGTGACTATTGGGTCTCAGAATTAAATAACCCCTTGATCTGTAGACATGTCTAATAAGAAAATTTAGTTGGATATCATTGTCAAATGTGGGGTTTTTGAACATACGTACCCATATTTTAAAATATCATAGGAAAGGAAATTGATAAATATGTCCAACATTATACATTTTCATCATTTATAATTAGGTTATTATTATCCATATGATTATTACATTTTTATTATCCATCAAGGTATTTCATTTTCAAGTAATTTATTATGTGACATGTGTTTTTTGTTCTTCACCTTTATATATTATTTATTAAATTTTTATTAGTGATATATTCGATTTTACAGAACCATTATTGGGAATTTGAGGTCACCCTTGATATTTTTTCATTTCCCAAGATATGAAGAGGGAATATTTAAATGAGTTAAATGATGTAAAATAATCACTTTCTATATGTTTTATATATTAATTCCAATGTTAAATTAGAATAATGTTGGTGTATTATTCTTCTAAAATAATAATTTGACCAATCCATGTAGATGATATCCCTATTATCTAATTAAAATATAACAATTTACACACTAACACTAGGCTAATAGATTCAGGTAGTTATAGTTGGTTTTAGAGTATGTTCAATAGAATCATTGGAGACAAAATTTTGGATGATATATATTATACACCATAATAATATAAAAACATTAGAATATAAGTATTAGTATTGTATAATATCCTAGACATGGTTAAATTATAGGCTGTGTGTTGTTTCTTAAAAAACCCATTGTCTTCATATAATCAACTGGATCATATTATGGCATATAAGCACCTTTTAGAAACAGATTTGATAGAGGAAAATTAGGTACTAACTTGATCATCACAGTGTATAATGAGTAGGCCTAAAACTATATAATAGTTTAGACACTCGTGGGGGTATTTTGGGTTAATTGAAATTTAATTTATAAACTATTATGAAAAATTAGAGGATATAACCAATCGAAATCAATGATATAACATTGTAATGACAGATAAACGTGAAGTGTAATGGGTTTTTATGTCTAAGTTTAATCATAAGTTAAATTTTATAGGTACCCCTTTAAAGGTTTTATGTTATGTGTGTTTAACCTGATTGTATATTTTTAGAGATATTTATGGGGGTGAAACACATTTTTTTAGTATATTTTTTAGTGAATATTATTTTATGGATAATGATTTTATATTTGATTGACATAAGTTGAATGGAATTGACAAACTCTTTATTTAATATGATCATTTGTTTTAATTTCGGAATTTTGATAAAAGGGTTATGTAATTTTATGATTATATGTTCTTTCATATAGATAATAGTGTTACCAATAATGGATTTTGTAATTAAATGATTAATGTGATTTTTGGAACATTATATGATTATGGTAAATGGAAATATCTTTTTCAATTATGGTAATTTATTTGGAGAGTAATGGTTGAGTTATCATTGAAGAATGTATATCTTATTTTATTATGGATCTAAAATTAATTATGTTATTTATGAGAAGTATTGGAACATATTGAGATTATATGATAGGGTATATACAGTTTTGGTATATGAAAATATGTGTTATTATGGTTTTCTTGTGATAAATTTAAAAATGGATCTCGAGAAAATATGTAATCAATTATTTTATATTTTTTTATTTTCAACTTGTTTAGGAATATAATAAATGTGTTTTATGTTTAGTTACTTATATATTTATTTAGTATGATGTTTTAGTTTCAATATTTAATATTTAGATAATAATACTGTATTTTCTCATATGAAGGATTATCCATGTTGTTAATTGTTTTAGCTTGTGATAGCATTTTTATCTTTTAAAAAAGGGATAACTTTTATTCATTTTTTGAATCTAATAATCAATTAAAAGATTATTTTACTGCATTAGGAATGATAAATTATGGATGATCATGATGATTCACATCATTGGATAAAATTATTCTTATATAATTGTAATAAATCATATATGTAAATTTTAAGGGATTTTTCCCAATGTTTATGGAATTTAAAAATTTCAAGGAAAATGAAGATAAATATATCGAATCTTATCAGAAAATTAAAACTAATCAAAAAAAGAATGATTTTAGAAACCCATTTATAATTATTAACCTTATAAAAATACAAAATAGTAATTTCCTTATCCATAACTACAAAATTAATTCTCTGAGGAAAATAAATATTTGATTTTGTTAATAATTTTGTATATATTATGTTTAGAAAAGAAGAAATAAATTTTCAATGGTGAAATTTATGCAACGAAGTGAGAATAAAATACTATGAGATTTTATTTTCTATTTATTTTATAAGGAACACTATGTTCTATTATGTACTCCACACTCAACACCAATCTTAATTAAACCCGTTAATGATATTTACTAAATACAACATTTATAACATAAACATTGGATTGATATTGATGAATATGAATAACCTAATTACGAAAATTGTTTAGAATTAATTTTATTTATACAAATAATTAATTCAATTATTAAATTGGCTATTTATCTTATTTTTTAACATGGCATAGAAAAAAATTAAATTCATATCATTCTTTGAATTTACATTTCATAAAAAACTTGTTTTTATTTCATTCTTGGATATATATTATAAAAACAATTAACAAAATTAAAAAGAGTATTTGATATAATTAATCACATTTTTTGTATAATAATTAAAATAATATCTTTTCATAAATTTTTGGTATTTTTATAAAAAAATTATTTCTCAATGAATAGTGGAAAATAATAATTTTTATAAAACTGTTAGTTATTTTCATTTAATCATTTAATTAAAAAGTCCCATTTTATTTTAGATTTTGTTTTATATTAATATATGATCTATTTTACCAAAAACAATATAAATAATTCTATTATTGTCAATATTATATTTGATTTTGGTAGAAGTTAATTTTTCTGAATAAACATTCATTTTTCTAAAAAAAAAAATTCATTGAATTCTATTAATTTAAAACAATATTAATTTCTGATACGTCATGAATTTGAATCATGAAAAATTGATTATATATTTGCAATCATAAAGATAAAATTTAGTAAATATATTTCTTTTATTTATATTTACTACGAATAGTGACCATGAAAGATAATTATTAACTCAGAAAAGGTAAATTGGGTAATTAAGGATAATCATAAAGTGATAAAGCATTATTTTTTCAAATAATGGTAAATATCTCAATATTATGATATTTGGTTTCTATATTCATCCAATATTCAATTATATGAAATTTTGGTGCTATTTTTCATTTATAATGACATTAATATTATTTTATTTCATGGATAATTACATAACGTCACTCTCTTCAACTAAATTTTATCTTATCTATTCAGGTAGGGATTATAATATTTGTTTATGAATTAATATAAAAAGTCATACTTAACATATTTTTTATTATGGTAATTTATTTTAAATTTTTATTCATGATATAATCAACTTAAAGTCATTCACCTAGATGACATGTTTCTTGTGCAAACACTAGAAAAAAAAAGGTAATTTAAGTTTACAAACATAAAAACGCATATATCATGGATGAATTATTTTTTAACACAAATTTTATTGTTAATAATAATTTAAAATTTATTTTTAAATAGTTTATACTGGAATTTCATTTCAATCATGGTGTCTTTAAATTGAAAATATGTTAATAATTTATAATATTATTTTAGTGGTATTTTATGATAAATAATATTTCGTTAAATAATTGTAAAATCAATATTTTTTAAATAAGTCATGTGGGATGTGTTCTATTCTAAAATTTCATCCTGTAACCCTTTTTGATACAATTTTATCCTTAAAGAGAATATTTTAACCCTTTAGGAATGAAAATTTTGATACCACAGTTAATATTATAATTGATTTATGAAAGGGTTAGATGAAATGATATTATTTAAAATTATATATAAATTGATAAAAAAAATTATTATTTTAAGGTATTTAAATCATACCCAAACTTACCTTTTCATTTTTTTCCAGTTTGTGCCACTTTCACATGAAAAATAATTTATTATATTTAAAAAATTTAAGTAATTCAATGTGCACTATTTACTTTAGTATAAAAGGACGCCACATATCAAATATTATTCACACTTATTTAACCATTTATCTCACTAAAAAGAAACAAAATTATCTCCCTAAAATCTAAATTGATGTTCTACTTGATTTTTTCTACACAAAAGGGAATCACATGGATCCTTAATTGGATATCTAAATGTGATTTATCAAATAAGATGTAATCTTCTAAACTGAACATTTTCATTTTTCTTCTACATTTACAACCATAAATTATGTAATAACCATTATAATATAACGAAACGATTATATAACATATATTAAAATATTATAATATAATTTACATAATATTTATAAGTCTTTATATCAATCAAACGGGAAATAAAACCATCACTCATTTGTATGAAGGGTTAACACATTGCAAACTGATGTAATTTTTTTTTTCAATAACCACCTCAAATGGATGGTCATAAATATGAAAAATAATGAATTTATATAGTAATTATGATATAATTTTTATTCTTTAATAGTAATATATCATATATGTACTTAACTTTTCACTCATTAAATGATGATATCATCGCTCGTGCGGACATATGGACTACAACATCCATGAAAGGATGCGATTATTTTTTCATTCCCATTTATAATGAATTATTAGAACTATTTATGTAATAAATATTACATATTATTATGATATTATGAATATTCTATATATGATATAACCTTGATCAAGAAACAAGTACTGTAATCATCGAATCAAAATATACTAAAGAAATGTAGGAGATAGTAGGTAAAATAAGGATAATAATGATACATTATTAAAAAATGAGTGAAAATATGTCATAAGTGGATCTTATATGATATTATAAATATATATGGGTGTTATATTTGTTTCTAAAAAATTTAAATTTTTTATATAGAAAGATAAAGGTTGTTAAAATAAGTTCAATCAAGACGTAAAGGATTTATAAACTAATTTTCCTTTATTTAATATAAATTAATCCTTCAATACCTATGTCTTCCAATTATTATGTGTTACATAACCCATAATAATATTATATTTTATTTAGAATTTTTTTTTTTGTTTTAAAATTATTTTTAGTGACCAAGTTGGATGGATAAGGAATTAAAAAATGTTTATTGTTATAAAGTGTTGTCTTTTGTTGTCAAAGAAGCTAAATAAATTCACTTTGTAATAGACTTGTATACAATGAAGGTACTTTGATGATTTTTACTTCACAAATATCATAAGTTTGGATAACTTGGGATGCAAGCCTTATGAAGAGTAGAGAGTAATGAAGTGATTTTGGAAATGGAAAGAAAGCGGCGAGAAATTATTGGCACACATGTATTAGCGCGCAAGTCATATTTCAAGATCATCCAATCAAAATATGACAAAGGAAATAAAGTGGTGTTCAAGTTAAATATTGGCGTGCAAGTCAAAATAGCATGCAAGAATTGGCATTCAAGTATTGGAACACAAGTATTTGTATGCAAGTGTAAGTGGCGCGCTAGTAATATTTCAAGATAATCACATCGAAATATGAAAAAGGAAATAAATTGGCGCACAAGATAATTATTGGCATGTAAGTTAAAAGCATCGTGCAAGATAATGATTGGTGTGAAATTTAAAAGTGGTGCGCATGTGTGGCACACAAGTATATATGGTGCACAAGTGTATGTTTTGTGAAAGTCATATTTCAACATTATCATATCAAAATATGACAAAGGAAAGAAATGGGTGAGCAAGTGCTGCAGTGGTGTGCATGTGCTGGAACAGTGCGCAAGTGTATGGGGCGCGCAAGTCACTAAAATGACTATAAATTGATGACTCGCGTCCTCATTTTTCATTTCTCAACACTTAAGAGAAACTTAGATCTATGAACGTGGAAGTAGTATAGGGCGGTACACAAGTTGAAGTGGAACACAAGCTAAGAGTTATTTACAAAGCGCACATGTTTTGCCGCACAAGTATTGCCATGCAAGATTTGTCACACATGTTTTTTTGTGCAAGTTTCTAGAGGTGTGCAAGCAGGGAGTGGCGCGCAAGCTGTCTGCACTAGGATGTTCATTCCTGCTTTTGGGTAGGAAAGTGAAGGATTGTTTTGAATGATTTTATTGGTGAATGTTCATTAATAAGCACAGAATCATTACATTACCCTATTTGTGCAAAGAGGGATCACACACACTATTGGATTGTTTTAAAAATGCTACACGAGTTTAAGGGTATATCCTAATTTTTTCATTACACATCAAAGTATTTTTTTCTAGTGTATTGTGTGGTATTGGATTGTTTCTATTCCATAACAAAGATATAGCAACTCTTTTTGAGTTAAGAACCTTATAAATCTTGTGTTCATGTGGTTGTGTGTATTCAACAGCGAAGAAACTCTTTAAAAGAAGGTGAAGGTTGTCTCAAATAGTAGGAAACATAAAAAGAAAAAGATATCACGGATGAACCCCCTCCCCCTCTCAGTGATACATGGATCCTGACTGGGAACATCAATTTGTATCAGAGGACATTTTCCCTTCATTTATTCTTTGCAGAAGTGGTTGAAGAGAAGTTGTGATGGAGAATCTAAATTGCATGAACAGTAAGGGGATTCCAATTTTTGATGGAAATAACTATCACATCTGGAAGAAAATAATGATACCTTATCTTATGTCTCTTTGATATGAAGTTCTTGAAACTACAACAGATGGATTTACTTCTATTGAAGAAAAGGTTCTTCTTACAACTGTCCATAAGATAAACATTTAGAATGATGGAAGAGATAAAAATGCATTACTCACATATCATTCTGAGATTGAATTTTTTAGAGTCGAAGGTGTCGCTACAGCCAAAGAAATCTGGGACAAGCTGTAGAACATTTGTGAAGGAAATACAAAACTAAAGAAGAAAAAACTACAAATATGGAGACTAATGTATGAAGCTTTGAAAATTGGAGAATCTGATTCTTTTTGGTATTTCATTACTAGGATAAATGATATTGTCAGTATAATCAGATGTCTTGGTAAAATGTTAGAGGATTATATAGTTTTTAAAAAGATCTCATGAATTTTGCCTGACAAGTTGGATGCTAAAGTGTCATCATTAGAATATAGAGACCCTGAAACATTATCTTTGTATGATTTTCATAGTACTCACATTACTTATGACATGAGAAGGGAGAAGACTTTGAAGGGAAAAAAAGATGATAGGGAAATTTCATTCAAGGAAATAAAGAGAGAGAAGTAAAAGAAGACTCTTATTGAAGATGATGTTGTTGAATCCAATTCTGAAGATGAGGTATGTAAAAATTTTGATGAAATTTTGTCCTTATTTTTTAAGGATGTGAAAATAAGAACAGGGAAATACAAGGATAAACATCCCTTGAAATTTTTTTAGCATGGTGTCGCTGGTCACTTTGCAGCTAACTATCCTCCAAAGAATAAAGAATAAGACAATGATTATGAAAACAGAAGGCCAAGATGTTTTTGGAAGAAACAAGCTGAAAACGATAAATATTTTTCAAAGGGGGAGCACAAAAAGTTTTTAAAATGAAAAAGAAGAAGTTTTTATCTAAATATGGAGATGAAGAAGACAACGAAGAAGACTCCAAGAAATTATTTGGGGACAAAACTAGAGAGAATACATTTATTTATGCATTAATTATAAATAATATGAGAGAAACTATTCATAAGAAGAAGAAACTCAACTTGAATATCATCTGAAGGATGAGTTGAAAGAATTCATAAGGTAGATCACAAGACATGAAAATGAAAACAACAAGCTGGTAAATGAAAATTACCCATTAAACAATCAAGAAGGTTTCACTGATTATAAAACTAAGATGGAAAATTAGATTATGATGTGAAGAAATCTCTTGAGAAAACAATGAATCCTAATGATCATCTTGAAGTAAAGCTGAAGGAAAATAAAGAAGAGTTGGACTTGTCCAACAAAAACATTATAATGCTAATGAATTTAGTATCCGTTTGAAAAATTCAATCTCATAAGTTGGTTAATATTCCAGTAAAAATTTACCAAACAAGGATCCATAAAAGTTACGTTAAAAGGTATAAATTAATGACAGAACTGGTTCTGATAAGGACAAGGATTGAAAGGCCATGTATATGTCCAAAGTCAGCAATGATGAAACATCATAAGTGCATAAAAATCATGAATCAATAAATACTTCTAATACTTCTGGTGCGGTTAAATTTGAACTGATAAAGGGGGTTACAAATGAAAACATGAAGGTTGTTGGTCAACATAGTTCAATTAAGAAGTTTTTTGAGAAGTGTGTTTACAAATATGGTCAGTATAGAAGTTTCAGAAGGAAAATATTCTTTCTATGGTTACTACTGGTATTATGGTGGATTTGGACACATGGAAAATATGTGTTAGTTTAACCAACAACATTATGACTATTCCACAACTATTGAATGGCAAGGATTGAGGGGGATTCAACCATTTAAAAATAGGATGTCTCCAAATAAATTTCCGATGATATCAGAGATTACTGGTGTGAATGTTGGGAATAGGATCCAACAACAGGAAACTATTTGTGATATATGTGATCAACCTGGACATCTTGCCAAGGGTTGCCTTAGTGTATTACCAGAGAAACAAAATATTCTTAATAATTATCAAAATTAGGAGTTTTGAAAAGCTGAAAGGGACTGGTCTGAAAAGTCAAAAAATAGAGAGTTCATGGTTGTCTGGCCAGAACACATTGACCTAGCTTGGAAATTGGAGGAAGTACAACAGAAAGTGATGAAACAGGAAGAAAAATAATCTCATGCTGTCGAAACAGATTTGAATGCTTCAAAAGGAGAACATCCATAAATTCTTGATAGTGGTTTTTCTTCTCATATGACATGAGACATAAGTTTTCTGAATAATGTGAAAGTCTTCAAATTTGGAACTGTTACATTTGGAAATGATTAATCTCTGAGAATCGAAGGTGTTGGATCAGCCATCATCGAAAAAGAAAAAATGGAATCTAAGAAAATATTTTATGTCGATGGGTTGAAACATAATCTCTTGAGTGTTTCACAACTCTGTGGTGAGGGTAAAAAAGTCATATTCATAAAATATGGGTTTGTTGTGAAATGTGAAAATGATGAAAATATAGTTATAAGAGGCCAACATAAAAAATGAAACGTGTTCCAATTTGGTGAAGTAAAAAAAATTTGTTACATGGGCATGGTGGATGAAAATTAGTTATTGCATAAAAGGTGGGGAAATATGTTTTAGAGAAACATGTGTATGTTATCAATGCGTGACATTGTCCGATATATTCCTGATTTATCAAGAAGAAGAGATTGGAGCTACACTATCTGTGAAAAGGGGAAGATTACAAACTCTTTTCATAAGAGAGTTGAAATTCGTACAAAACAACCCTTGGAACCTATGAATCATGATATATATAGACCAATTAGCAAGAAATAAAAAAATGGAGATAATAACTTCATTACATTCATTGATGTCTTTACTCGCATTACTTCTGTTATGTACATGAGACATAAGTCAGATGCACTAAAAATATTTAAGAGTTTCATGAAGAAAGCAGAAATGGAATGTGAGTATTCTGTGGAGAAGTTGAGAACTGATAATGGTGGTGAGTATAAGAACTAAGAGTTTGAAAGTTACCTTGAGAAACATGGAATTTTTCATGAGTACAGTTCACCATACACACCCCAACAACATGGTGTTGCTAAAAGAAAGAATCGATGTCTGGTGTAAATGCGGAGAACTACGTTACTTGAACATAATCTTTCTCATTATTATTGGAGGCATGCCATGAGCACTGTTGATTATATTCATAACCAATGATTTTATAGGCCAAACTCAGATATGAATCTATATGAAATGCTCTATGAAAAAACTCTAAGTTTGAAATATTTATGAATATTTGGGAGTCCATGCATTATAAAGAAGAATGTAGGAAACCTTGGAATGTTTGAGAAAAGAGGAGATGATACAATTTTTCATGGATATGCTCCAAAAGGAAGAGGATATTTATTTCTCAACAAAGAAACATGAATTATTATTGATTCTTCATATGTAACAGTTGTTGAAAATGTTGAGAAAGAAAAGAAATCATATGTAGATGTGGAAGTTGAGCAGGATAGAGAAGACTTTGTTATCAATTCTAATAATTCTGTAGACTCTGTTAATCATACTCATGAAGAAAAATCTGACTCAGAAATATCAATTAATGAATATGGAGTTCAAACAAATCAACCTAGGTTGAGGTAGTAAGTGGCAGATCTTTACATTATTAGAGATAAAAATCAGGGGGTTCAATCAAGAAGAACACTGAATGTGATATCACATACATATCTTTATTTTAAAGTCGAACCGAATAATGTAAAAGAGGAATTTAAGCATCCGTAATTTGTTCATGCAATGAATGAAGAGATTTATCAGTTAATGAAGAATGATACATGGTAACTGGTACCCAAGCTAGAAAACAAGATCATTATTGGTACAAACTGGGTTTTTCGGAACAAGCTGAATAATGAAGGTAAAGTAATAAGAATCAAAGCTAGGTTGGTTTACAAAGGGTATTCACAAATGTAAGGCATTGATTTGATGAATCATTTTCTCTGTTTGCAGGATTATAAACAATAAGAATCTCTCCTGTTGTTTCTTCACAACGATGTTACAAAGTCATTCAAATGGATGTAAAATCGGAGTATTTGAATAATGACCATGACGAGGAAGTCTATATTGATCAACCATGTGGATTTGTTATTGGAAAGGATGAAAGTTATGTGTGTAGGTTGAAGAAGGCCTTGTATGGGATAAAACAGGCTCTGAGTGTATGGAATTCTAAATTAGATTATTTCTTAAAGAAGATGAATATTAAGAAAGGGATACTCGACAACAATCTCTACATCAAGGAATGTTAAGAGTTTTCACTGACCATTGTTGTTTATGTTGATGATATTATATTTGCGATAAATTATGAAAGATCATGTGAAAAAATTTCTGAGGAGATGAAGAAGTTATCTGAAATGTACATGCTGGGAGAAATGAAGTAATTTCTTGGGCTACAAATTTCACAGAAGAAGAATATTTTTTTCTGTCTTAAGAAAAGTATGCAAAGGAACTTCTAAATAAATTTTTCATGGAAAATTAAAAACCAGTTTCCACCACAATTTTAGTGAGAACCATGTTGTCTAAAGATGGGTAAGGAAAAAAAGTTGACCATAATGAGTTTTGAAAGCTGATTGGAATTCTGTTGTATTTGACATCCTTAAGACCATACATCGTCTATGTTGTCACTTCATGTTCAAGATTTCAGAGTGCTCTTAAAGAATCACAATTGATTTCTAGAAAAAATAATTCTCAGATACATCAAAGGCACAAAATATTTTGGAATCAGTTTTGATGGAACATGAAATATTGATCTATTAGGGTATTCTGATACTAATTGGGCTGGAACTGTTGATGATCTAAAATCCATATATGGTGTATTTTTCATTCTGGGGAAAAGTTTTTTTAGTTGGCATATCAAGAAATAGAATTCAGTAACACTTAGAACAGCTGAAGTAGAGTATGTTTCCGCTACTCAAGCAGCAACTCAACTAATGTGGATGAAGACGTAGTTAGAAGATCTACTTGTTGAAGTAAAGCTACCATTGTTCTTGGGTTGTGATAATGAGATTGCATTCAATCTTTCAAAAATTCTGGTACAACATTCTCTTTCAAAAAAATTGATATAAATTACCACTTCATCAAAGTGCAAGTAGAGAAGAATGAATTGAGGCTGGAGTATGTTCCTACAGCTGAACAAGTTTCTGATATATTCACATAACCATTTTTTAATGAACCATTTGAAAAATTGAGGTTGAACATGGGTGTCCAACTTCCTTCTCATCAAGGTTAAGGTACGTGTTTCTATCCCCACTATCATCTTTTCTTCGGATAGTGTTCTCATGGGGGAGAATTGTTTCATAAATATATCCTTATATATGCATGAATAAAGGGGGAGTTGTGGGTTAGCTGTGAATCCCACATGTATGTGTGTGAATTATTCTAACTGTATGTTGGAGTGGTTGTAGAAAAAAATGTTTCTTTCTAGGATAGTTGACGAAGTAAAAATGCGGAGGTAGAATCTTGAAAGATGATCTGAAGAAGGCTGAGGAGGTAAACTTATGGGATTTGATAGTCACTGCTTTTGGACAGCATGGTTTTGGCTGTCAGTAATTCTATTTTCCTACATTGAGTTATCTCACGTAGGCTAAGAATTTTTGACAAGTAATCCATTGCTTAAATTTTTTACAGTTAAGTGATTTATGAATCATGGTTGACATAAAAATCCAAAGGGGGAGATTTTTTGGAACAATTTGGACGCATATAAAAGTAAGAAATGTTTTCTGTTATAAATTGATGTCCTTTGTTGTCAACGAAGATAAATAAATTCACATTATAAAGGAATTTTATACTATTATGATGCTTTGATGATTTTTATTTCACAAATATCATAAGTTTAGAGAACTAGTGATGCAAGACTTATGATGATTAGAGAGAGTAAAAAGTGATTTTTTCAAAGGAAAGAATGTGGCATGCAAGTATTGGCACACATGTATTGGTGCACAAGTGTAAGTGGCGCACAAGTCATAGTTTTACATCATCCAATCAAAATATGACAAAGAAAATAATGTGGTGCGTAGGTTCAAGATTGGCGCGCAAGACATAAATGGCGTGCAAGTATTGGCACACAAGTATTTGCGCGCAAGTATTGGCACCCAAGTGTAAGTGGAGCGCAAGTCATAGTTCAAGATCATCACATCAAAATATGTCAAAGAAAATAAATTGGCACACAAGTTAAATATTGGCGCGCAAGTCAAATGCGGTGCGCAAGTGTGGCATGAATGTATATATAGTGTGCAATTGTATGTTGCGCACAAGTCATATTTCAACATTATCCTTTAAAAATATGACAAAGGTAAGAAAGTGGTGCGCATGTGCTGGAGCGGCGTGCAATTTCTGGAGATGCGTGCAAGTGATGGAGCAGCGCGAAAGTGTAGGAGTGGAATGAAAGTGTATGGGGTGTGAAAGTCACCAAAATGATTACAAATAGATGACACACCTCCTCATTTTTCAATGCTCAAATATTTAGAGAAAATTAGAGATCTGAACATGCAAGTAGTTGAGGGCAGCGCGCAAGATGAAGTGATGTGCAAGCTGGGTGTTATTTATAAGGTACGAAATTTTTTCCGTGAATGTTTTTTAGTGAATGTTTTGGCATGCAATTTTTTCCGTGCATGTTTTTTCACACAAGTTTCCTGAGGCGCGCAAGTAGGGAGTGGCATTCAAGCTATCTGCACCAAGATGTTCTGAACAGCTTTTGGGTAAGAAAGTGAAGAATTGTTTTGAAATATTTGATTTTTGAAAGTTCATTATGAATCACAGAATCATTACATTACCTTATTTGTGCAAAGAGGGAGTACAAACACTATTGGATTATTTTCAAAGTGCTACACGAGTGTAAGGGTATATCCTACTCATTGTATTCCAAATCAAAGAATTTTTTTCTAGTGGATTGTATTAACCCCCTCCCCCTCTTAATGATACTTGGAACATGAATGGGAACTTCATTATTTCCCATAATCTCTATAGTAATTAATTATTTTTAGTGATATGATCTTTCTGAGGGATTTTGTCCCAATTTCAACTTGATTGAGATATATTTTCTATTATTCATCTATTGAATTTTATTTGGTGTACATAATTACCCTTTTATGTATATAACCTCATTATATATATATTCATGGTAATTATAGTTTTAAATCATGTTTACTCATTAAATTTGTAATAATTTAAAATTTTCCATTGAGGTCAGATTTTATTTTATAATCTCAATTTTTGGGATTGATTTAATTTTCCTTAAAATAAAATAATAATATGTTATTTATAAAATACATATGTTTTATAATATTCTAGATAATAATGTATTTTCAATGTTTAATTCCATTTTATCCTCACTTTGTAACTATATTCAATAAAATAAATGTTTAAAATAAAATATCATCTTATTTTTTATTTTTATTTGGTATACTATTCTTCCAGGTTTAAATTTTTCAATAATATTATAAAAAAACTATCTTCCCCCTAAAAATGTTTAATTAGGAAATATTATTTTATCTTGTAATTTTCCAAAGGGTAGGTTGTTATCATTGAAATCTTCTTCGAATGGTTCATTTGAAACATTATTTACAAAATGATAGAAGGGATGTTTCTTTTTTAATGTATACAACATTAATGGATTTTACCACTACAAAAAAATGATTTGTATTATTATTAGGTGACATATACATGAATATATTATGTAATTTTATTACTATTACATGTATAAAGTTTTATATATAAATGTATTTGTTCTTACCATAATATTTTTGATATTGTTGGATCGACTATTTATATGGTAATTTCATTAGATTTTGTGTCATATGAAAAGGATAATATAGTTACCATCTATAATTAGAACCTTGAGATAATATCATTGTAATATTAAACATATTTACTATGGTATGGATATATAATTTTTATGGAACATAGGTGATTTATATTTATTTGGTGTAGGGGGATTATAAGCATTGAGACTCCTTCTCAGGATATTCACACTTGGTGATCCCAATTAGATGATATAAATTTGATAAAATCTCCAATGGTAACACCATATTTTACAAGTGTAATTAGTTTTTTCTATCAATGGAATTTTTTATTGGACTCTGGACTTGATATTTTTATCAATGTTAACCATTTGATCACATACCCAAATGTAAGGAAAAACCAATACATTGTTTTTGTGGTGAGGTAGCTTAAATTGGGTGAATCATTGGAGGTATGTAATTTTTTTAATCATTAAGATAGAATTTTTATATTTTGAGTTTTGGAAGAGATATAGCATGGGCTCAGGTTGACTAAGATATTACTATTATCATTAAATATAGAACCATAGTTAAATAATGTATGTTTATACAGTATTGTCGAGAAATATAAAAGCTATAAAAAAGACGATGACAGGAATATGAATCCTAATTTATGATATTTCATGTGATTAAGAGATTATATTAAATAGAATAAGTCACTCCCATATATATATTTTTTCTTTATTTCACGAAATATATAATGATATAAATAATTCCAATTATTTGGTTATTTTGGTGAAAAAGAGAATGAAATGAGAGGCCAATGTTTAAATGGATAAGTCTATGTCCCAGACATTGATTTTACCACCACACAAGAATAAAAAATACAGAGGGATTGAAATTACCTAGAGGTAGTATACTTTTTATGTAGAAAGATATCCCAATTGATGAAGAATTACCTAGATGGGAAAAAGACACAATTTGATTCTTCTATTTTTGGTATATTTTTCATTAAATTAAATCTACCTATTGTAACACCCGAGGTAAATAAAGAATATTACATATTTATATTTATCCCTATTTGTGAATGAAATGATAATATTAATTTAAAGGTCATTTTATGCTTGATGTCTTACCCAATACGCAACAATGAGTTCCTTTGAAATCTTACGTTGCACTATAACAATAAAATAATATTATTTTCAATGGTAGTTAATGTCTAGCCATTGTAATGGAGGGAATGAACAGAACTAACTACAAAATGATTATATATGTTTGTCAAATATTTTTACTTTTTACAATAAATGGTAGAGGTTTAGAAATGTGAATGAATCCAATTTTAAGCGTAAACATTCTAATATTCTTTATAGGTCGATTAACCGCCTTTTGATGGAGAACCTCTTTTAAATCCACTTTTTAAAAATTTTATGTGTTATATTTGACAAAATAAAATTCTTCTTTATAATCGGGACATCAAAATTAACTTTGTGTAAATTGTTGGTATTTTTCAGAAAAAGTTCAATTTTTAATGAATAGTGAAAACTGTTGTATTTTAATTCAAAACCTCTTTTAATCTAATTTATTTATATGATTATATTATCTTTTGAATTGGTTTTAAAGTGAAATTAGAATATATTTTTACCATTTAATTCAATTGTGGTTGTTGGAATTAATTTCATTTTTAAAATCAGACTTAAACTAGTGTAATTCTTTTGATACATTTTGTTTCATAAAAACACGCTATTTGTTTTGACAGCGGGAATTAATTATTAAATTAATTAATTAAACTTATATGTTTTTTATTTTGTAAAATAGACATCATTTTTGAATTTGGAATTTCAAATATAGCTTAGGGTGAACTTTTGGTAATTTTCTGATAAACTTCAATTTTTGATGAATAGTGAAACCACTAAGTGGTACTTATAAAAACTGATTTTCCGTTTAAATGAAATTTTTCCATATTTGTGTTCTGAATTTAAAAATCCGACATACATGGTTGTCATTAAGAAGTAAAATTTGGTCCAAGGGGATTAAAATAATTTTTCGCTTAATAGTAACTTATTAAGTTTTTAATCACGATTAGAGGTAATTAGTGTAGTTTAAGGAAAGAATAATGTTTTAATAAACTGAAATGACCTAGAAAAATGTCCTACCCTCATTGATTGTTTCTTGGCCGACCAATAAAATTTATGGGTCAACTTGGGGACCCCATGGAGCCACTTTAGTTCGAAAATGACATAAATATATATTTTTTAATGTTAAAGTAAAAATGACACAAACATGAAATGTTTTACTAAAACAAATTTTACATGGGGTTCTACAAGTTAGATTTTTGACTATAAATAATCAATGGAAATCTAGAAAGATTTCCTACATCATAGTATATTTTTTAATTTTTATACATTAAATAAATTAAATTATTTATGATATCATGATGATGCACCAGTGACCTCATTATTTAACGATTTAAATAAAATGGAAAGATAATGTAAAATCTAAGACCTACACATGTGAAAAACATATTGTATGGGTGTATTTCGAACCCTTATCACCTTATCCTCGAAACAAATCAATGTGGGACCAATAAAACCTGAAACTCATTCTAAAATAATGTAACATTTCCTTACTTTCCAAGAGTGCCCCTCCTCTCCTCTTATAAAAGGCCCCCACCTCTACCTCTGCACCCACACTTCCAAAGCCTTTTTCTCAGCCAACCTCTGCCCATTCTGTCTCTAAACATCCCTCCATAACTCCTAGAGGCCTCACATTGGGCAGTAGTCTTCCCAAGGAAGCCTTTGAGCTCAAACCAAAGGGAGTTACCCGATTTTAAGGTAATGTCTTCACTTGTGTCCTTTTGTTTTATTTTGCTTCTCCAACCCCTAAACTCTTTTTATTAATTTATTTTGTAACAAATAAAGTATCTTAAATATACTAGGATGTTTTTATAATAAGTATTCGAGCTACACTTACACACACCTTCGTCTAATGGTTAAAGAACATATTGTTTCTGTGGTTGGCGATTTTCTGCCTCACGAAACGATGAATGTTCAATATTCTTTTAACACTTTTAACGGTGGCCATAATGATGTAATTTTATTTTATATATGATATATATGGTATTTATGTTTACTATATACTTCTGTATTTTGTATTTAAACCATACCTTTATTCTTTTCATGTTGTGTAAATGCGATAATTTCATATGAGGAAGTGTGGACTACCGCCCCTCAAGTGATTTGACTCATACATGCAATACATGGAACGTATAAAGAATGAAATTAATGATCATATGTGACCTATATAACATATATATTATACTGGAATTATAATAAATAAATATATATCATTTATTTTTAATTCCTTTAATATGAAAAATAAAAAAATGAAAGTAGCGGTCATGCGTACGTACGGCCTACCGTCTCCATGAACGGTGCTTTTCGTTTTTAACTCCAAATGATATGGAATAGTATAAAATTAATATTTACTGGATATATATGATATTATAATCATTAATACTATTCTGGAAGTTATTTACTTATAACTACATGGACAATCATTTTTCAAACAAGTTCATTTTTGACTCCTGTACCAAACATCGGCAAAAACGTCTGATATGAACTAACATTATTAAACAATTATTATAACATTATAATATGTGATATGAACTGAATAATAATATTTAAAGTAGTTACTTAGGCAATTATAAATTTAACAATGTTTATTATTCAGGAATATAAAGAAACGAACAAGACAAGTTGGACTTGAGGTAAGGGATCCGACTCCTCTCTTTCTTTTAAAGTACACTCTTTTATGTCATTACTTTTAAAACTCATCTTTCTTGTTATTGGGATATTATTTTATATTACTCTTACTGTAGTTCTTATGTTCATATGATGAGAGACCCTATTCCCTCTCATCAATCCATTTTAATGTTTTAAGTGGCGTTGTTAGGCTGCCGAGTTTTCGTAAGGGATTTTTCATCTCACTTTTATTCCCGTGAGATTTATGCTACATTTGCCACAATTTCCTTTGAGTGGTGTATGTACTGACCATTATTATACAATTTTTGTAGTATAAGTTCATTTATGTGTGTTCACATCTTCATTGTATGACCCCACTTCCATGGGGTGTACATTTCGAAAGTTACCCAACTCGGTAAGGGGACCTTTCACCCTCCACTTTTTAAAAGTCTTCTTTTGATATGTCTTTTAATTCACATACTATTATGTTGAGACATGTTATTTTATATCCTTATTGATGTAAATTTTATGTCCAAGTGATAAGATGCCCGTTTTATCTCTCATCAACTCATTTTCTAAATTTTGAAGTGATGTCGTTAGGCTGTCTAAATTTACCAAGGGAACTTTTTAACCCAATTTCGATTTCTTTGGGTTCAACATGTAGTTATTGAATATGTCATCCTTTGAATATGTGTGAATGAACTTTTATTGTTTTACACATAATATCCACTTATATTGGGTGTATCTATATTTGTCGCACATAATTTTTAGATTGATTTATCCTTAATTTAAGGATACCTTCTTTATAAGGGATTTCATCACATTTAACATTTCTATTGAGACTTCATTGTTATTATGCACCAATTCACTCTTATATGGTGTATATACTATCCTTTGGAATATTATATCATGAATCCATTTATTCTCATGATATTATAAAGTTTTGAATAAATGTTATTCCTCAATTAATGTATTCAAGTGTCTCTAATTTTGGTAAAACCCCTTTAACCAAAATATCGCTTTAAATGTTTTAATTATTTGTTCTTATTAATATACATTTTTTCAAAATGGTTTTAAGGATTTATTTTTATGGATATTAATGGTTTAAAATTTTAAAAGCATCAAGGTGGTATGGGACACTTTGATTCAAAAATCTCTTTATTAAATGTTTTAAATGGTTTTCGAAATGGTTTCTATTTGAATAGATTCATTACTTAAATATACTAAAATGTTATATTGGTATTGAAATGTGGAAATGTTATGTTTCCATTATGCATGTTTTATGTGATACGTTTATGTTATGGTTCTTGGGCATTGTTATGAAAACGGGAGGTTCCGTGATAAACTAAGGGCGGGTGAGCCCGATATAGCTCTCCAATGCATTGGGTAATGTGAAGGAGTGAAATGTTAAGGTATCTCCCAAGAGATTTAGGGAATATACTGTGGTGGCTATTCCAAACGTAACCAAGACGGTTACTCCCTATGTAACACCCCAAGCTTCTATGGTACGTTTCCCTTCGAATAATGCGATAGCGTGTGTTGTACGCAACCTCGAGTTCTAACACACACCACAACTAATTAAACTAGCCGTTGTGAATAGTAATACCTACTTTTTGAAATCATATATATTCTATATTTCAAAATGGACTTTGTTTTTGGATTTGGAATATCACAATTAGCCTAGGGTGAAATTTTGGTACACTTCGGATAACTTTCATATTTTGATAAATAGTGAAAATTCCTAAATTTTAATTAAAAACAACTTTTTTAATCAAAATAATTAATAGTGATAAATTATGAATTTGAGTGGTTTTAAAGTATATTTAGAATATATTTTTACAATTTAATATAATGTTGGTCATTAGACATAATTTTACAATTAAACCGAACATAAACAAGTGTCAATCTTTTGATAGTTATTATCTCTTAAAAACACGCTTTTTGTTTTGACAGCGGGAAATAATTTTAAATTAATTTCTGCCACTTCTGTGTTTTGAATTTAGAAAAATGGATTCCATATTTGGAATCAGGATTTCCAAATTGTGTAAATAGGTATCTTTTATTTTTAGACATTTTGAATAATTACTGTGGTAAATATTTTATTTACCATGGTTAAGGGTAAATCCGGTAAATAAGGGTTAAAAATAATATTATAATAATACAAAATTACCCTAAAACGTGTCCTAGCCTTATTGGTGGACACATACCCGACCATGAGCATCCTTGGGTCAATTTGGGGACCCCTTGCAGCCACTTTTATGTGGTAGGGACACTTTATATTAATAAAGTTAAAATAAAAATAAAAATGGCATAAGCTTACATCTTTTAGAAGAACAATTTTTACATAGGGTTATACATGTTGGATTTTCGATTATAAATATTAATTAGAAAGATAAAAATCTTTACTACATAATGATATTTTATTTATAATTTTTAGACATTAAATAAGTTATTTTATATATGACACAATGATGATGCAGTAATTACTATAATAGTGAAAAATTAAAATAATTGATATTATAAATACCCAAATAAATATAATATGAAACTTTTAATGAAATAAACTAATTTTCTAGGATAATATGATATATTAGGATTGATTGAATTGACCTTTTTCGAAGTAATCAATCTGTTATGAGTTTCACAAAAATCAACTATTGAATAGTGTCAAAATTGACATAAAAGAGTTCTTAAAACAAATATTATATTATTAATTGATATTAAATTCCTAAAAATCTAGGGTTCGGCCAAGAAACTTATATTATGATAGGTTAATCATTAATGGACCACTTGGGGGTCGCTTGGATGTATATAGTAAGTTTATTAACCATATTATATAAAAATACAAAGAGACATTGTAAAAGTGAAACTAATTAACTTAGAGTTAATACTTAAAGATAAGGTTAATATAAGTACCCAAACCTGTCTAAATTCTATTGGATGAGTTGTTTTCGACCTATCCCCACCTCATCCTTTGAATAGTCAACTTTGGAGCCTTTGGAAACCGAATATGAATTTATTATAAATTAATATTTCTAGCTTTTCCAAAGGTGCCCCTCACCCCTCTTATAAAAGGGTACTCCACCTTCTCATTTCTTCACACCTTCAAAGCCTTTTGGTTCGGCCAAACTCTGCCCAAATACTCTCCCAACATCCCTCCCTACAACCTAGAGGCCTTAGTTTGATCAGAAAGCCAACCTAAGGAGCCCTTTTGATCAAATCAAAAGGAAGAACCCGAAGAAGAGGTAATGATTTCACCACCCTTTTCTAAGTTCATTTCTTCTTCCACTTCTTCTTCCTTTGTTCTTACCATTCTAAAATAATAACTCCAGTATCTCACATATACTGTGATGTTATTATAAGTATGGTACAACCATATTCAGTATTCTATCCACCCTTTGAATAACATGTCACCATACGTGTGTACGTACGGCTTACCGTCTCCACGTCGTGGTGTAATTGTTATTCAATATAATATTATTTGGATGGGTATAATAATGATGTGTAACTCATGTAAATAATAAATATAACATGTTAATGATTCTGTATATATGATATACCATTCATTTATAAATTATTTTAATATCAAAAGAATGATATTGTCGCTCGTGCGTACGTACGGACTACCGTCTTCACGAACGCGATGAGATTCATTCTCCATCGTATCCATTCAAGTATAATTATCATTTGATGATTTAAAAATGATGTTTAAGGACTGGATATCATTCTGTATATGAATAAGATACAACAACCATGGCTTATGTAACAAAACATATAAAAGAAAATGAGTAAGTTAACTCCCGAAACGACGATAATTCTAAGATATTATTAACAAATCAATGTTAAAAGATCATATATGATATCATATTAATATATATGATTCTTGTATAATTTAATAACAACTATTTCACCATTATACAGGAGGTTAACCTACCCTAACCAAGGAAAATTACACGATAAGGGTTATTTCACAATCTCTTCATTATCCGAGGTTGTTTATACGTAATAATCTACTGGGATCTCTTTATCATCCACATCCATGTTTCTTAAAAATGTATTTCAAAACATTTTTACTATTTACTAAAATATGAGTTAAAGTCATTTATACCCTTTTTGACTTTTATAAGTGGTTTATAAAGGAATCTTTCCGTCATTTTCAAAACAAGGTCCTTTTTAACCTTTTCGACAGAATTGAGGTAAGAATGTTTTTTTAACTTATACGGCGGGTGCGGTTATTTTACGCCGTTATAAAATCTTCAAAGCTTTCCTTACAAGCTTATAAGAATATTTTCAAAGAAAATGTTTTATTTTATATGGATCTTAAATTATTTCAAAATAAAATGAGATATTTCTTTAAAAAGAATTTTGATTTCATCTATGTCAACATCATTTGATGGATTTTAAGATTATTTGAAGTTGATTTATTATGATACAAAACTTCTATATTGTATTGAAGGTTTTGTGATATGTTTGACTATGGATGTGCTATTTTTATACCATTCATAGTTTATGGTGAAATTATTGACATTTCGTATGCTAGTTTTAATACGAATGTTTATGTTATGTTTAAACCTTTTCATATGGGAATGCATTGGACTTAATAAGTGACGGGTGGAGCCCGCTATAGCTCCTCGATGCATCGGTAGGTCTCATGAGACAAACTAGTGTCTTGGCACAAGGCCTTGAAAAAATCTTATTTGTAGTCCTGGCACGAGGCCTTGGCTATGTGGTTATGATAGTCTGGCATTATGCATTCCAACATTATGAAAGTGGTTATTGATTTTTTTATGTGATTATTCGATTAGTAGAATATCCATGTGAATAAGTAAATGGCATTATTTCATTTTATTTATGCCATACCATGTTTAAAGTTCATGTTCAAAAGGCTTTTGTTTTAGTTATACATTGCCTTAAATGTTTATTCTTATTGATGAATGTTTCCGCTATATTGTTATCCTTACTGGGCATTTGAGCTCACCCCTTTTTTATGTTTTATTTTTCCCAGGAAGTGAAGATGTAAGTTATGAATGACCTGCAGGGATATTATGAGGGGATTATAGTGTGGACTGGGAAACATTATGTTGTTGTAGTAGTTTTTCATTTTATGATGTAATGTAAAACTTATGAATATATCTAGTGTTTCGAAGGCTACTAAACCAATCGGTCTTTCAAGATTTGATTTTTCTTGTGATCATGCCAATGTTATGTAATAATGCACCGACTCTAGGAAACTAGGTTCGGGGCGTTATAGTTGGTATCAGAGGAAGTTTAGTACAAACCTTGGAAGCTAGATTTAGATAAACTCTGATTAGAGCACGTAGACCTAAGATGAACTTTGAGGATTAGTATAGAAGAACTTCCTAGAATTTTGGTATTGTAGAGATTTTGTGAGTTTTCCGAGCAATACATCCCTGTCTGGATACGAGCAGGTAGAGGCGGCTCTGGCACAGATGTACCTAGGGGTAAAACCCGAAAACACCGCTTTGAGCTAGACTCGAACGGGAACTAGTGCACGACAACGGGCCTTGCTGAACTCTTGGTTACGACACTCCCGGGGGATATGCTTAGGATAACTCTCATTTTCTTTACAAATCATTTTGAAGGGATTATGAGTATATACATCCTCAAAGAAAACATTTTTATGATTGTGGATTATATCCATAAATAGTTCAATTTATGTTAAGTGTTTTATAAGTATGGGATTATGTATTTTGATTCATAAACTGATCTAGTTTATGCCATTGTTTAGAAATGGCACCTAGTGGAAGAAATGGAAACCGTATCAATGCACGCACTCCATGTAGGGATTGCCCTCCTGCTCAAGATAATTATAGTGGGGCTGGTGATGCAACTGGTGCCGATCAGATAATCACCATACTGGGACAACTTACTCAGGTTATGAATAATAACCTTACCCGTATGGAGCACCCTGATCCGCAGCGTGGAGGATCAATGTTAGATCGATTCATGAGGCAACAACCACCAACGTTCAATGGGAGTACAAATCCCTTAGTAGCTGAGCAATGGATAAATTCCCTAGAGAAAATATTTCAGGCTTTGGGGAGCAGTGGAAGGGAAAAAGTTATCATGGCAGTTTACCGCCTCACTGGAGATGCTGATCAATGGTGGTCATTGATTCAGAACATGAAGGAAGATGATGAAGTATCAAATATGGAATGGAGGGAGTTCAAAGATCTGTTTTTAGAAAAATACTTTCCTCGCGACCATCGAGCAGATATGGAAAGACAATTTCTGAGTCTGAGACAAAAGGAGGATGAGAATGTCACAAAGTATGAGGCTAACTTTACAAGGTTAGCAAGGTATGCTGGAGATTATATTCGCAACCCAAGAAGTAATATTGATCGTTTCTTTGATGGGTTAAAACCATTTCTCCGTCGAGCATTAGTCTCACAATCCTTTTCATCGTACGAAGACATTGTCTCATGTGCTATAAAGACCGAAAAGGAATTCTCTAAGTCTTATGACTTTAAAGCAAAGCAAGAGAATAAGAGACCTGCTGATCAATCTGGGAATGGAAATAAGGGGAAGAAGGGAAAGGTTGAATATCCATCTTGTGGTAAATGCGGGAAGAAACATTCTGGTACTTGCTTGAAGGGAATGGGAGTCTGTTACAAGTGTGGTGAAAAAGGCCACCAAGCTCATGATTGCAAGGGGAAGAAGGAAGCTACCAACGTTCAGTGCTACAATTGCAGGGAGATGGGGCATTATGAAAATGCATGTCCTAAGCGTCAGGAGAACTTACCTCAGAAAAGGCCAAGGGATCAAGGCCAGGCTTATGCTATCACTACTGCTGAGGTAGAAGCTCCAAAAGACGTGGTGGCAGGTAATTTAATGGTTTCCTCAAGTTTAGAAAATGCATTATTTGATTCTGGATCATCGCATTGTTTCATATCTTCCCAGTTTGCTAAGAAAATTATATATTTCCAATTTGATTTAATAAAGGAGTTGTCAGTTAAAACTCCAAAGGGAAGTATCGTTGCAACAAAGTTTTGTGAATCAGTCCCCATTAGAGCACATAAATTTTCTTTATCTGCTGATCTCATCGTCATACCTATGATTGAGTTTGATATAATCCTCGGTATGGACTGGCTTTCGGACTATGATGCAAAGATTTATTGTAAGAAGAAAGAGGTTACGATTCTTGATGATAATGATAAGGAACACCTTATTTTTAGAGCAGAATCTTCACCACCTAATTCTTATTTAGATCCACCCTCAATAGCTCAACTAAATTCAATTATTGGGAGGAAGAGAATGAAATAACTGCGGGTGAGGAAAGGAATGTTCAAATAGAGGATGTACCTATTGTGAAATAATTTGTAGATGTATTTCCAGAAGATTTACCTGAACATCCTCCAGAACGAGAAGTTGAGTTTTCTATTGATTTGATTCCTGGATCAAGGCCTATATCGAAGACACCTTATAGAATGGCCACTGTAGAGTTAGTCGAATTAAAGAAACAACTAGAGGAATTGAGTAATAAGGGATTTATTCGCCCTAGTGTTTCTCCATGGGGATCCCATGTTCTTTTTGTTAAAAAGAAAGATGGATCTATGAGGTTATGTATCGACTACAGGGAGATCAATGCTATAACGATAAAGAACAAGTATCCCCTACCTCGTATTGATGATTTATTTGACCAACTGCATGGAGCACAATACTTTTCAAAGATTGACCTTCGATCTGGATACCATCAGTAGTGTGTGAAGAAGGAAGACATTCCGAAGATAGCATTTCGAACCAGGTACGGGCATTACGAGTTTACTGTAATGCCGTTTGGATTGACTAATGCACCCTCTGTATTCATGGATCTGATGAATAGAGTTTTCAAGGATTACCTCGATGAATTTGTGGTGGTATTTATTGATGATATCTTGGTATACTCCAAAACCTATGAAGATCATGAAAATCACTTGCGCATTATCTTGAAGACTCTGAGGAGGCATGAATTATATGGGAAGTTTAGCAAGTGTGAATTCTGGCTTCAGGAGATTTCTTTTCTTGGACATATTGTCTCTAAAGATGGAATCTCTGTTGATCCTTCTAAGACCAAGGCAATCCAAGAATGGCCAGCACCTACGAGTATAACTGAGGTACGTAGTTTTATTGGTTTGGCAGGTTATTATCGACGTTTCGTCCAGAATTTTGCCCGATTGGCTAACCCATTAACGAAGCTCACACGTAAAGGGGTTAAATTTGTTTGGACAAAAGAGTGTGAAGAATGTTTTGAAGAACTGAAGAGAAGATTAGTCAATGCTCCTATATTGACTCTACCATCGGGGAATGATGGGTTCGTTATTTATAGTGATGCATCGAAGAAAGGACTTGGTTGTGTCCTTATGCAGAATGATAGAGTTATTGCCTATGCATCACGACAGTTGAAAATTCATGAAAAAAACTATGCTACTCATGATCTCGAGTTAGCAGCAGTGATCTTTGCTTTGAAGATATGGAGGCACTACCTCTATGGTGAAAAATGTGAGATTTATACTGATCACAAGAGTTTGAAGTATATTTTATCACAAAAAGAACTCAACATGAGGCAAAGGAGATGGCTTGAATTACTCAAGGATTATGATTGTACGATACACTACCACCCAGGGAAGGCAAACAAGGTGGCAGATTCTTTGAGTAGAAAATACCATGGAGTTTTGAACAATATGAGAATTGAAAGGGATCCAATTTTCATGGATCTAGTGAAGATGGACATGGGAATAACCAGGGAAGGTGAAACATCAATGCTTTTTCAAATGGTTTCCAAACCATCTTTACTAGAAAGGATTAAGAGTTCTCAGACCGATGATGAAGAATTCCAAAAGAAGATTAAAGTTGTGAATGATGGGAGATTGAGAGACTTTGTGTATGAAGATGGAATTTTGAAATTCGGGAAGAGACTTTGTGTTCCCAATATACCTGATCTAAAAAGGGAATTGCTGGATGATGCTCATAGTTCCAATTTCTCTATACACACTGGGAGCACCAAAATGTATAGAGATTTGAAGGAACATTTTTGGTGGGACAACATGAAGAGGGAGATTGTTGATTTTGTGTCAAGATGTATGGTTTGTCAACAAGTGAAAGGTGGAAGGCAACAGCCTGGAGGAGTCATGCAACCTCTTCCCATACCAGAGTGGAAATGGGACAATGTTACGATGGACTTTGTCATGGGGCTACCAAAGACTCCTAGAAGGAACGATGCAATATGGGTGATTGTTGATCGTCTTACCAAGTCAGCACATTTTCTTGCTATAAGAGAAGATCTACCCCTGGAACGTCTAGTAAGACTATATATTAATGAAGTTGTGAGACTTCATGGAGTACCCTTATCGATTGTTTCTGATCGTGACCCCCGTTTTACTTCAAGATTTTGGAAAAGTCTTCATAAATCCCTGGATACTGAACTTCATTTGAGCACTGCTTACCACCCTCAGACAGATGGACAATCAGAACGGACTATTCAAACCCTAGAAGACATGTTGAGATCTTTCTCACTTGACTTTCAGGGTATGTGGGATCAATATTTACCACTGGTAGAATTTTCCTATAACAATAGCTTCCATTCGAGTATTCAGATGGCACTATATAAAGCTTTATACGGAAAGAGATGTCGTACACCAACCTATTGGGATGACGTTGGTGAAAGAAAACTTGTAGGCCCAGAACTGGTGGAGGAAACGGTGGAAAAGGTGAAAGTAATCTAAAATCACATCAAAGCAGCTCAAAGTAGGCAGAAGAGCTATGCCGATAATCGAAGGAAGGATTTGGAATTTCAAGTCGGTGATCATGTTTTCCTAAAGGTATCTCCGTGGAAGAGAGTCATTCGTTTTGGTAAGAAAGGTAAATTGAGTCCCAGGTACATCGGACCTTTCGAAATTCTAGAACGAATTGGGGCTGTAGCTTACCGATTGGCAATGCCGCCAAGTCTCTCCAAAGTTCACGATGTGTTCCACGTATCTCTGTTGAGAAAATACATGCCTGACCCAACGCATGTACTCACCTATGAGGAATTAGAACTGGTACCTGATCTGTCTTATTGCGAAGAGCCCGTCAGGATTCTTGATACAAGAGAACAAGTACTGAGAAACCGGACGACGCGTCTGGTAAAAGTTTTGTGGAGAAACCATAAGATGGAAGAGGCAACGTGGGAACCCGAGGAACTTATGATGAAGAACCACCCGAGTCTATATTTCAAAATGGACTTTGTTTTTGGATTAGGAATATCAAAATTAGCCTAGGGTGAAATTTTGGTACACTTCGGATAACTTTCATATTTTGATGAATAGTGAAAATTCCTAATTTTTAATTAAAAACAACTTTTTTAATCAAAATAATTAATAGTGATAAATTTTGAATTTGAGTGGTTTTAAAGTATATTTAGAATATATTTTTACAATTTAATATAATGTGGGTCATTAGACATAATTTTACAATTAAACCGAACATAAACAAGTGTCAATCTTTTGATAGTTATTATCTCTTAAAAACACGCTTTTTGTTTTGACAGCGGGAATTAATTTTAAATTAATTTCTGCCACTTCTGTGTTTTGAATTTAGAAAAATGGATTCCATATTTGGAATCATGATGTCCAAATTGTGTAAATAGGTAACTTTTATTTTTAGACATTTTGAATAATTACTGTGGTAAATATTTTATTTATCATGGTTAAGGGTAAATCCGGTAAATAAGGGTTAAAAATAATATTATAATAATACAAAATTACCCTAAAACGTGTCCTAACCTTATTGGTGGACACATAACCGACCATGAGCATCCTTGGGTCAACTTGGGGACCCCTTGGAGCCACTTGTATGTGGTAGGGACACTTTATATTAATAAAGTTAAAATAAAAATAAAAATGGCATAAGCTTACATCTTTTTGAAGAACAATTTTTACATAGTGTTATACATGTTGTATTTTCGATTATAAATATTCATTAGAAAGATAAAAAGAGTTCCTACATAATGATATTTTATTTATAATTTTTAGACATTAAATAAGTTATTTTATTTATGACACAATGATGATGCAGTAATTACTATAATAGTGAAAAATTAAAATAATTGATATTATAAATACCCAAATAAATATAATATGAAACTTTTAATGAATTAAACTAATTTTCTAGGATAATAAGATATATTAGGATTGATTTAATTGACTTTTTTCGAAGTAATCAATCTGTTATGAGTTTCACAAAAATCAACTATTGAATAGTGTCAAAATTGACATAAAAGAGTTCTTAAAACAAATATTATATTATTAATTGATATTAAATTCTTAAAAATCTAAGGTTCGGCCAAGAAACTTATATTATAATAGTTTAATCATTAATGGACCACTTGGGGGTCGCTTGGATGTATATAGTAAGTTTATTAACCATATTATATAAAAATACAAAGAGACATTGTAAAAGTGAAACTAATTAACTTAGAGTTAATACTTAAAGATAAGGTTAATATAAGTACCCAAACCTGTCTAAATTCTATTGGATGAGTTGTTTTCGACCTATCCCCACCTCAGCCTTTTAATAGTCAACTTTGGAGCCTTTGGAAACCGAATATGAATTTATTATAAATTAATATTTCTAGCTTTTCCAAAGGTTCCCCTCACCCCTCTTATAAAAGGGCACTCCTCCTTCTCATTTCTTCACACCTTCAAAGCCTTTTGGTTCGGCCAAACTCTGCCCAAATACTCTCCCAACATCCCTCACTACAACATAGAGGCCTTAGTTTGATCAAAAAGCCAACCTAAGGAGCCCTTTTGATCAAATCAAAAGGAAGAACCCGAAGAAGAGGTAATGATTTCACCACCCTTTTCTAAGTTCATTTCTTCTTCCACTTCTTCTTCCTTTGTTCTTACCATTCTAAAATAATAACTCCAGTATCTCAAATATACTGTGATGTTATTATAAGTATGGTACAACCATATTCAGTATTCTATCCACCCTTTGAATAACATGTCACCATACGTGCGTACGTACGGCTTACCGTCTCCACGTCGTGGTGTAATTGTTATTCAATATAATATTATTTGGATGGATATAATAATGATGTGTAACTCATGTAAATAATAAATATAACATGTTAATGATTCTGTATATATGATATACCATTCATTTATATATTATTTTAATATCAAAAGAATGATATTGTCGCTCGTGCGTACGTACGGACTACCGTCTCCACAAACGCGATGAGATTCATTTTCCATCGTATCCATTCAAGTATAATTATCATTTGATGATTTAAAAATGATGTTTAAGGATTGTATATCATTCTGGATATGAATAAGATACAACAACCATGGCTTATGTAACAAAACATATAAAAGAAAATGAGTAAGTTAACTCCCGAAACGACGATAATTCTAAGATATTATTAACAAATCAATGTTAAAAGATCATATATGATATCATATTAATATATATGATTCTTGTATAATTTAACAACAACTATTTCACCATTATACAGGAGTTTAACCTACCCCAACCAAGGAAAAGTACAAGGTAAGGGTTATTTCACAATCTCTTCATTATCCGAGGTTGTTTATACGTAATAATCTACTGGGATCTCTTTATCATCCACATCCATGTTTCTTAAAAATGTATTTCAAAACATTTTTACTATTTACTAAAATATGAGTTAAAGTCATTTATACCCTTTTTGACTTTTATAAGTGGTTTATAAAGGAATCTTTCCGTAATTTTCAAAACAAGGTCCTTTTTAACCTTTTCGACAGAATTGAGGTAAGAATGTTTTTTTTAACTTATACGGTGGGTGCGGTTATTTTACGCCGTTATAAAATCTTCAAAGCTTTCCTTACAAGCTTATAAGAATATTTTCAAAGAAAATTTTTTATTTTATATGGATCTTAAATGATTTCAAAATAAAAGGAGATATTTCTTTAAAAATAATTTTGATTTCATCTATGTCAACATCCTTTGATGGATTTTAAGATTATTTGAAGTTGATTTATTATGATACAAAACTTCTATATTGTATTGAAGGTTTTGTGATATGTTTGACTATGGATGTGCTATTTTTATACCATTCATAGTTTATGGTGAAATTATTGACATTTCGTATACTAGTTTTAATACGAATGTTTATGTTATGTTTAAACCTTTTCATATGCGAATGCATTGGACTTAATAAGTGATGGGTGGAGCCCGCTATAGCTCCTCGATGCATCGGTAGGTCTCATGAGACAAACTAGTGTCTTGGCACAAGGCCTTGACAAAATCCTATTTGTAGTCTTGGAACGAGGCCTTGGCTATGTGGTTATGATAGTCTGGCATTATGCATTCCAACATTATGAAAGTGGTTATTGATTTTTTCATGTGATTATTCGATTAGTAGAATATCCATGTGAATAAGTAAATGGAATTATTTCATTTTATTTATGCCATACCATGTTGAAAGTTCATGTTCAAAAGGCTTTTGTTTTAGTTATACATTGCCTTAAATGTTTATTCTTATTGATGAAAGTTTCCGCTATATTGTTATCCTTACTGGGCATTTGAGCTCACCCCTTTTTTATGTTTTATTTTTCCCAGGAAGTGAAGATGTAAGTTATGAATGACCTGCAGGGATATTATGAGGGGATTATAGTGTGGACTGGGAAACATTATGTTGTTGTAGTAGTTTTTCATTTTATGATGTAATGTAAAACTTATGAATATATCTAGTGTTTTCAAGGCTACTAAACCAATCGGTCTTTCAAGATTTGATCTTTCTTGTGATCATGCCAATGTTATGTAATAATGCACCGACTCTAGGCAACTAGGGTCGGGGCGTTACACCCTACATAAGAATTTTATGAATGCCTCAAGTTACCTTTTATGTCTTATGATTTCTATGATTTATTCATGATTTGATGAGGTATGTTAAAGTTCCTATGTTTTATGGGTAAAGTATAATTTCATTCTTATGTATATATGAACTCATGTTTCCTTTCCATATTTTTTTATAACCCTTACTGAGCTTTTTATGCTCATCCCATGTTTTTTTGAAATGTTTTTCACAGGTCAAGGGAAGGGTACATGATATGATGATAATGTCAAGGAAGTGTCTTGAAAGAATCCATGTTTTATTTTAAATATGTTTCTGTTGATGGGAAAAATTAATACTATATTTTATATAACCACTTTGTTTAAAAGTGGAATGTAATGCATGTTTTATTATCTAATTCTCTAAAACTCTAAACCTGAAAAGATCCTCAAGGTGTAATCTTGTAATAACTCAAGATTAAGTGAGGTTTAATGCTGGGGCCTTATAGTTGGTATCAAAGGTCGATTTAGATAACTTTAGAGGTTAGGGTATTCTTTAAGAATAAGTGACATTACCATAATGGTTAGGATTTTAGAAAGTGTCCTAGTTTTAGATAAAGTGAATGAGTAAGTATATATTAGTGGTTATCTCCCTCATTAGTGCATGATGGTTTTGTGGATATACTCACACTAACATTTCTATTTTTAGTGAATGGATGGATCTAGCAGGCACCAAAGTGACAATAGGTTTGAAGGAAACTGTGGTGGTTCTCTGATTAAGAGACTGGATGAAATGTGGTATTCAATGAGGAAACCTGTGGTGGTTCTAAACCAACTATCAAGGAGTCATGATCAACCACTTGAAACTTGTTATGTTCTGTAATGCATCATGTATGAGATGGCCAATCAATGTGGAAGTTCAGGTAATAATTATAAAGGTAACCATTAGGGTTTATATGATCTTTACCTTTTGAGGTAATTATGGGTTACTATATGTTATGATGGAAGTGAAAGGAATGAGATAAAATTGAGGTTAAATTATGTTATGGTTATTTTTTATGATTCTTTCTCGTTTTTGGGGAATTTTTTAAGAATTATATAGTTTTGGAAAAAGGAATACACGCAGACCGTGTGACAACCCGTCGCGTCGGACAAAGATGCGGGAATGGAACCCACAACCAAAGTGAAACTGGTATTTATCGCCTACCACTGGACTACGTGAAGTCCCTGGTTAGTTTGACTGATTCTTTTTAGTTAAATGATTTTATGAATTAAGAGTAATTTGATTTTGGGTTATCAATGGAAATTTATTAGCCTATCATGGAGGATATGTGATTAGGTTAATTACTTTTCAATACGAGACTTTAAGAGAAACTGGTGTTGTTTGGAGATAAATGTTACGATTTAACTTGGAAGACTATGTGACTAAATCCTTCAAATATTTGGGATTCAATCTTAGTTTGGTTTACATTAAATAATTCTATGGATAAATTGTTTATCGAATGGTCCTCGTTGAACTTTGGGTTTTGTTGGACAAATTTTGGAGATTAAGAATAGATTTTCTTTTTATAAAGGGTTATCCTTTTCTGGATTATCTGATCTTGTACTAACCTTTTTTATTTTGGTTTTGGATTTTGTCTAAAGATATGGGAAATATATAGTTCTCTTTTGTGGATTAGGTGATTCTCTAAAAGATGATTATAATACTCTTAATGTGAACAAGTCTTCTTAAATACTCGTCTTTTGGAGAAAATATGAGTTTGTGTAAGGAATCTAATAAAAGTTGAAAGTCAACATGATAAGTGATTATGTTTCCTTATGAATAAATTTCTCAATAAAATGTAACTTAAATAATAAAATTTGTCTATTAACGTTTCCTACTGGGGAATCGAATACCGTTTAACCCATCACATGTTTTTAATTTTCTTGTGGTTAACTTTCTCCTAACCATGTTTTCTATCACTCTACATCAGAACATAACCCTATGTTTTCTCCTCCATGTCCATGTTTTCCTACATGGAATCCTAGTATGAGTTAACTCGGATGACCTCCGTACTTATCTTTCTTTATTTTAACGTGACTGTTTTACTGACTTTTGTTCCGATGTGGGACTTTCAAGGATGTTTCTGAGCCCAATTTTAAAATTGCAAGGATGCAATTCCCAAAAGGGGGGAAGGATGTAACACCCCAGGTAAATAAAAAATATTACATCTTTATATTTATACCTATTTGTGAATAAAATGTTAATATTAATTTAAAGGGAACACTAAGCTTGATGTCTTACCCAAAACACAACAATGAGTTCCTTTGAAATCTTACGTCGCACTATAATAATAAAATAATATTATTTTAAATGGTTTTTAACGCCTAGAAATTATAATGGTGGGAATGAACATAACTAACTACAAAATGATTATATATGTTTGTAAAATATTTTTACTTTTTACAATAAATGTTAGAGGATTAGAAATGTGAATGAATCCAATTTTAAGCGTAAAGATTATAATATTCATTAAAGGGTCGATTAACAGCCTTTTGATGGAGAACATCTTTTTAATCCTCTTTTTGAAAATTTTATGTGTTATATTTGAAAAAATAAAATTCTTCTTTAGAATCGGGGCATCAAAATTTACTTTGTGTAAATTTTTGGTATTTTTCCGAAAAAGTTCAATTTTTAATGAATAGTGCAAACTGTTGTATTGTAATTCAAAACCTCTATTAATCTAATTTATTTATATTAATAGATTATATTTTGAATTGGTTTTAAAGTGAAGTTAGAATATATTTTTACCATTTAATACAATAGTGGTCGATGGAATTAATTTCACATTGAAATCGGACTTAAACTAATGTCAATCTGTTGATACATTTTGTTTCATAAAAACACGCTATTTGTTTTGACTACGGGAATTAATTATTAAATTAATTAATGAAACTTATATGTTTTGAATTTTGTAAAATTGACATTATTTTTGAATTCGGAATATCAAATATAGATTAGGATGAACTTTTGGTAATTTTCTGAAAAACTTCATTTTTTGATGAATAGTGAAACCACTAAGTGGTACTTATAAAAATTGATTTTCCGTTTAAATGAAATTTTTCCATCTTTGTGTTTTGAAATTCAAAAATCCAACATACATGGTTGTCATTAAGAATTAAAATGTGGTTCAATGGGATTAAAATAATTTTTTGGTGAATAGTTACTTATTAAGATTTTAATCGCGGTTAGAGGTAATTAGTGTAGTTTAAGGTAAGAATAATGTTTTAATAAAATGAAATGACCTAGAATCATGTCCTACCCTCATTGTATGTATCTTGGCCGATCAAGAAAATCCATGGGTCAACTTGGGGACCCCATGGAGCCACTTTGGTTGGAAAATGACATAAATATCTTTTTTTAATATTAAAATGAAAATGACACAAACATGAGATGTTTTACTAAAACAATTTTTACATGGGTTTATACAAGTCATATTTTTGACTATAAATAATCAATAAAAATATAAAAATATTTCCTACATCTTAGTATTTTTTTATAAGTTTTAGACATTAAATAAATTAAATTATTTTTGACATCATGCTGATGCAGCGATGACTTCATTATTTAACGATTTAAATAAAATGGAAAGATAATGTAAAATATAAGACCTAAATATGTCCAAAACATATTTTATGTGTGTATTTTTAACCCTTATCACCGTATCCTCGGAACACATCAATTTGGGACTAATAAAATCCGAACCTCATTCTAAAATAATGTAACATTTCCTTACTTTCCAAGAGTGCCCCTCCTATCCTCTTATAAAAGTCCCCCACATCTACCTCCTTACCCACACTTCCAAAGCCTTTGAATCGTCCAAACTCTTACCCTTTTGTCTCTCCACATACCTCTTTAACTCCTTGAGGCCTCACATTGGGCAGAAGTCTTCCCAAGGAACCCTTTGATCTCAATCCAAAGGGAGTTACCCGATTTTAAGGTAATGTCTTCACTTGTGACCTTTTGTTTTATTTTTCTTCTCCAACCCCATAAACTCTTTTTATTAATTTATTTTGTAAAAACTCCAGTATCTTAAATATTCTAGGATTTTCTTATAATAATGATTTGAGCTACAATTACACACACCTTCGTCTAATGGTTAAAGAACATACTATTTCTGTGGTTGATGATTTTCTGCCTCACGAAACAATGATCGTTCAATATTCTTTTAACACCTTTAAAGGTGGCCATTATGATTTCAATGTATTTTATATATGATATATATGGTATTTATGTTTTCTATATACTTATGTATTTTATATATAAACCATACCTTTATTCTTTTCATGTTGTGTAAATGCGATAATTTTATATGAGGAAGTGTGGACTACCGCCCCCTCAAGTGATGTGACCCGTACATGCAATACATGGAACGTATAAAGAATGCAATTAATGATCATATGTGACATATATAACATATATATTATACTGGAATTATAATATATATATATATATCATTTATTTTTAATTCTGTTCATATGACAAATAAAAAAATGAAAGTAGTGTTCATGCGTACGTACGGCCTACCGTCTCCATGAATGGTGCTTTTCGTTTTTATCTCAAAATGATATGGAATAGTATAAAATGAATATGTACTGGATATATATGATATTTTTATCATTAATACTATTCTGGAAATTATTTACTTATAACTACATGGACAATCATTTTTTAAACTAGTTCATTTTTGACTCATGTACCAAACATCGGCAAAAACGTCTGATATGAACTAACTTTATTAAACAATTATTATAAGACTATAATATGTGATATGAACTAAATAATAATAATATTTAAAGGAGGTCCTTATGAAATTATAAATTGACCAATGTTTATTAATCAGGAATATAAAGAAACGATCAAGACAAGTTGGACTTGAGGTAAGGGATCTGACTCCTCTCTTTCTTTTAAAAGTACACTCTTTTATGACATTCCTTTTAAAGCTCATATTTCTTGTTATTGGGATATTCTCTTATATTACTCTTAATTTAAATTTTATGTTCATATGATGAGAGACCCTATTCCCTCTCATTAATCCATTTTAATGTTTTTAGTGGCGCCATTAGACTGCCGAGTTTTAGTAAGGAAATTTTCATCTCACTTTTATTCCCGTGAGATTTATGCTAAATTTTCCACAATTTCCTTTTAGTGGTGTATGTACTGCCCATTATTATAAACTTTTTGTATTATAATTTCATTTATGGGTGGTCACATCTTCATTGTATGACCCTTCTTCAATGGGGTGTACGTTTTGAAAGTTACCCAACTCGGTAAGGGGACCTTTCACCCTCCACTTTTTAAAAGACTTCTTTTGTTATGTCTTTTAATTCACATATTATTATGTCGGGATATGTTATTTTAGATCATCATTTATGTAAATTTTATTTACATGTGATGAGATTCCATTTTTGTCTCTCATCAACTCATTTTCTGAATTTTAAAGTCATGTCGTTAGGCTGTCAAATTTTACCAAGGGAACTTTTTAACCCAATTTCGATTTCTTTGGGTTCAACATGTAATTATTGAATATGTCATCCTTTTAATATGTGTGAATGACCTTTTATTTTTTTACACATAATATCCAATTTTATTGGGTGTATTTATATTTGTCACACATAATTTTGAGATTGATTTATCCTTAATTTAAGGATACCTTCTTTATAAGGGATTTCATCACATTTGACATTTCTATTGAGACTCCATTGTTGTTATGAACCAATTCACTCTTATATGGTGTATATACTGTCCATTGGAATATTATATCATGAATCCATTTATTCTCATGATATTATAGAGTTATGACTAAATTTTATTCCTCAATTATTGTATTCAAGTGTCTCTAATTTTGGTAAAACCCCTTTAACCAAAATATCTCTTTAAATGTTTTAATTATTTGTTCTTATTAATATCCATGTTTTCAAAATGGATTTGAGGATTTATTTATATGGATATTAATGGATTAAAATTTTAAAATCTTCAAGGTGGTATGGGACACTTTGATTCAAAAATCTCTTTATTAAATGTTTTAAATGGTTTTGGAAATGGTTTCTTTTTGAATGGATTCATTACTTAAATATACTAAAATGTTATATTGTGATTGAAATATGGAATTGTTATGTTTCCTTTATGAATGTTTTATGTGATACGTTTATGTTATGGTTCTTTGGAATTGTTATGAGAATGGGTGGTTCCGTGATAAACTAAGGGCAGGTAAGCCCGATATAGCTCTCCAATGCATTGGGTAACACGAAGGAGTGAAACGATTAGGTTTCTCCAAACAGATTTATGGAATATACTATGGTGGGTATTCCAAACGTAACCAAGAGGGTTACTCCCTACATAAGAATGTTAAGAATGCCTCAAGTTACCTTTTATGTCTTATGATTTCTATGATTTATTCATGATTCGATGAGGTATGTCAAAGTGCCTATGTTTTATGGGTAAAGTATGATTTTATTCTTATTTATATATGAAATCATGTTTCCTTTCCATATTTTTCTATAACCCTTACAGAGATTTTTATGCTCATCCCATGTTTTTTTTGAAATGTTTTTACAGGTCAAGCGAAGGGTAAATGATATGATGATAGTGTCAAGGAAGTGTCAAGAATTAATCCATGTTTTATTTTAAATATGTTTCCGTTTATCTTTTATGTAACCACTTTGTTTAAAAGTGGAATGTAATGAAAGTTTTATGATCTAATTCTCTAAAACTCTAAACCTAAAAAGATCATCAATGTGTAATCTCGTAATAACTCAAGATTAAGTTAGGTTTAAGGCTGGGTCCTTATACATATTTTTAAAATTTGGGTATTTGATATTACATTTGTATAAGAAATTTTACTTAAAATAAAGCAATTATTCATATTCAACATGATTGAAAAAGGGGAACTTGATCTCTAGGAATCAAATGGTTAGACACTATACTACATAGTATTAAGAGATTACTATCGTAAATTTCCTATTTAAATGGTTATTGTACTACATAATTATTATTATTATGTTGTATTATCTAGAAAAAAATAATCTCGGGGTTTAGTTTATACACCATGGGATATTATTTTATTATTGGATAAGATTTTTTTATTAAATACAAGGATAACATATTTTATGGTATATAACAACATAATAATGGGTTATATATACAAAGAAAATAAAATACATTTTTCGAAATCAATTAAAAATACATTTAGAATGACTTATACCTTTAAAAACTATCGATCCCTTTTTAGGTCATGTAAACAATAAGCATTGAAAAAATATTACATTAAACAAAATTCATTTTGAAGGTAAAATGGACAATGAATTATTTAGTGGGAAAGGATAAATATCCAAAGGAACATTGGAATTAGTTTATACTGATGTATGTTGTCCATTTCAAGTATTGGAAATATGGGGTTTCTGTTACTTCATTACTTTTACATATGGATATAGTATATATGATTATATATAATTCATTAGGTATAAATCAGTTTGAGTTATCTTGTTTAATGAATACCATAAGGATGTTGAAAATAAACATGGAATGAAGATTAAGAATCACCTCTCTGACTCTGGTGGAGAATATCTTAACAATGATTTCACCAATGATTAAAAGTATCTTTGGATAGTTTCTAATTTAGACATATTTATATATCTCAGTTGAATAGTGTAAGTTAGGGGAGAAATCATACCCTTGTTGACATGGTCAGATCAATGATGAGTCTTAAAATTCTATCATTTTCATTTTGGTGGTATTATAATACCGATTTTGGCATAAACACGAAATACAGTACCAACTAAAGATGAAGAGAAGCGTCCATATGATTTGTGGTATGAATAGAATACCATTCCATCACACATACATATATAAGGATGGGAGATTTTTTTCAGGACTATACATTGTGAGAAATTAAAATCTATAAACAAAAAGTATATCATTATCAGTTATCCAAAAGTGACTAAAGTATATTACATATATAAAACATTTGATAAAAAGTTTATTGTAGTAAGAGATTCTATATTTATATAATGGGATCTCATTTCAAATGTAAATAGTGGGAGAAAGATTAACATTGATGAAGTTGATTCTTCTTTTGTAAAATAGATGGGAAAGGAAAATTCCCCATAAGAAACACTGGGAGATAAAGATGTTCTCGAGACACATATACTCCATTGGCCCATTAAAGAGGATAGAAAACTATTTAGATACATTTTTTTACGAAGTCATGTAATAGATTCCTTATAGAGATTGATGGATATATTACATATAAGGAAGTAGTATATGAAAAATATGATACTAAATGGAAAAAAATACATTCATTCTATAATGGGGTCCATGTAACAAAATAATGTTTTGAATTTTGTAGGCCTACCCTTTAATGTAAAACCAATTTGTTGTAAATAGGTACTCCGGAAAAACACAGACTTATATAGTTAGGAAATAACCTATAACGAATGGCATGTATGGAAGTGTTTTAGGAAACATTAGTGCATATTCAATTATGATACCTTCTCTAAGTTATAAATTGGTGCTACATAACCCACCATTATATTATTTTAGTCTTTGGGTAACTCCCTCAATGTTTCATTTTTCATTAGGGATCACTATTTACTGGGGTGGCTCAATACCCACCAATTTTTAAAAGGCCTTGTGATAGGGAGATGATGGTTAGGGATTACGTACCACTTCCCAAACCCCTCCAGTGTCTTTGAGTGATAAGAAAACATGTGTTAGGGAATGAAACACATATTCTAGGCTATGAAACCCCTACAACTAGAAACCTTAACCTTAAGGGTAGACATTATCATTCATTTGGGACTCTTACAATTTCATCATCATATATTTCTATAAGAATATTATTCATCATTTGTAATTTTATAATAATTTTCATATCTACATTAGGGCTACGTGACCCTCTAAAAAATATTTTCCTCTTCAGGTCACTCCCTTATGGTTTTTTTCTTCAGCACGACTCACTAACAACCATGGTGGCTCACTGCCCACCACCATAGGAAAATACCTTGTGATGCAGAGAGGATAGAATCGGATCATATACAATTACCAACACACCTCATGTCTCTAATGTGGGATTGGTGAATAGGTGTCCTGACATGACACCCATATGTAACTTTATGACCATACCACTGCCAGCAACTATGACATGTTGGGAACACACTATAATTCCCTTGAGACTCCAAAAATACATAAAGTTGTTACGTCCAATATTATGTACTCCAAACGTACTTGTGAAACATAGTTTATTTAGGTACAATCAAAACACTATCAACATATGGTCCTCAGACTAGCCTTTCGTGGTGAACCCTATAAAACAATCATTTTGTATCTCTACTTATGGGTGTTTAATAACTGTATGGTTCCATCCGATATGTTTTAAAAGTTCCTACCAATGTGAGAAAATTACATGTATCTTTAAAAGAAAAATTTTACACCCTAATACTCCGCTACCATCATAGTGTGTTCTAGGGTTCTATAAGAGATATAAGATCAAACATCTTATAAGTGTTAAATATGACTTCTATTGTGTTTATGGATATTTCATCAAATGGTTGGGGGAACCACTATTTGATGTAAGAAAATTATAGATTTATGTGAATGGAATGAAATATCATAATAATTTTCAAGGAATTCATGCACTCTATTCCACTTCTATAGGGATTTGGGTCTATTATACGATATGTTTCTCTATTACAGAAACAGATAAAAAGATGCTTGGTTCAGTTTCTAATGCTCAAAATGATCAAACCTATTTTTAATTTGATCAAACCAATTTTAAGGTGATGTGTCTTGCAATAACCAATTACATTTGAGTGAAATTAGAAAATATAAATGAATGAAATAACAATGGGAAGTAGAAAAAACATCATGTGTTTCATAATAAGTTCAATGATCTAAAAATTCTTCCTAATGAATGTACAATAAGTTTCGTTAATCACAATAATGAGTTTTTTAGAGGTATTTGAAAAGTTGTGGAATAATTTTAAGATATTTAAATTATGAAGAAAATAATGATAAGGCTCTCATTAATTTACTACAAAAAAGTTTCAACTTTTTAGGAAAGTGATCTGTCAAATACTTATCTTGAAGTTCTACTAAGTAGTATGATGGCTTATGAAATTATATTCAGACTAGAATATGAAATAATATGAGTAAGAATATAAATTTCATTTATATCCTAGGTATAACAAGACATATCTTTGGATATTTGTTTTGAAGATAATTTGGATGATGAACTTCGTTCTCTTTTTTTAAAAAAAATTCAAAGGTGGACATGTGTGATTAAAAATCAATATTTTATTGGCATGATTTGTTGTGGATAAGTAGGGAACATTTTTACATAGTGATTAATGGAATTAAATGATATATAAAGTGAAGTAGAAATCCTGAATAAGAATAACACAATGATCCCCCAAAGGGGTGGAATCTAAAAAGGAAAGGGATTATAGAGAAACATACTTTTCTACATAGGGTGAAAAGTTGATAATGATTTTTTTAGGGGATGTAGAACTGGAGTTTAAACATGATCATAAATCATCCCTGATGGATATAGTTGAAAACGTAAGACTTAATAAATATAAATATAAATAGTCAATTAATGTAATTTATCTCAAGCTATAATTTAAGGGAGCTCTTGATGAGATTTATATTCAAATAGAGAAGAAAATAATGAATTTTAAGGGATTATTTGAATGAGAAAGTAGAGTATATGAATTGAATTCAAGAAAAAATTGATCAACTTGAAGGAAATGTAGAAGAACATTTTATAACCTTTTAATTTTCAAGAGAGGTTATGGAAATTAAAATCATGATTAATGAGAATGAAAATCTCCTCAATGACAATACATGTGAACGAATGGAAAAGGATATAATAGTTAATGGGCCTGAAATATGAAGTATTTCCTTTAAGAATTAAACATGAAAATAAATCATAATCAAGGGAAACAAATATAAAATTATAGTTTCGAATATTTTTTGATGAAGAGCTATTGGAAATATATAAATGTGGTTATGAAAAAGTATATAAGGCCTTGAATGACCATAAATACACATTTATGTGAAAATGTTGAATTCTCTATGATATAAAAATATCAAAGTCTGGAAATAGGGTGATTCAATTAAATTTAAGAATAATGTTGAGCATATCATAAATATTCCTGATGTCATAACGTGAATAATCATGAAAAAATAGAAAATAGATCTCAAAATAATCATCAAGTATCTAGATATTATTTCAAGTGAAATACCAAAACAAAATATGGCATGTCGAGGAATGTATGTTAGAGGAAATATCCCCTAATGATCTATAAATTATGTGTACTTCATGGACATACCATCTATTACCATGGAGAGGGATGGTGCTCTCTGAATTGGGAAGTGCTTGGAAATAAATTTAGGACAATGAGACAATGTCATTCATTGTATATAAAAAATACTTTATATGGATATGTTTTCAGTATCCTAACTATTTCCAAGAATCTATTCATTGTAGGAAGTGGAAATGTGGGACTAATAATTACAAAACATTGAGAGAATTAATTTCTTATCAATTAAGCATAATTACTCGTGAAAATTGGTATTCTCTTCTAAAAAATAAGAATATGAGTATGATGAACCAATAAATTTTGAAAAGGTATTTCAATGTATGTTTTCCCCCACTCAATTTATTAACTCATAGAATAAAAATAAGAAGATCAAGATATAAACCTTATATAAATTTCAGTCAAAGATGAAAAAACAGTAGCACCTGGATTCTTGACAGTGGATGCTCATTCAACATTACAATAAATGCATATTTTTTTTTAAAATATTAATAAAATGGTATATGGGATAGTGATATTTAGAAATTATGGGGCTCTAAATACCAAACCAGAGGAAATGAATAACTATAAAATGATGAGATAATAGAATGTAGATTTTCATTACATGGATAGTTTTTATATCAATATTCTAAGTGTTATTCCAATCAATGAACCTATATGGGTAGTAATATTTAATTTTATTGGGTTTACTATAAAAGGAATGACATGTAATACTCTCATTAAAGGATAATAAAAAATGGAAATTTAGTCTAGTTTTATAGTAAATAAAACACTTTTTACTTAACTATTGATAAAGAAAACATGGTGTGGTACTAAACGATTGGTAACATTGTTCAACAAATAATGAAATACATATCCAATATAATTATTTACCTTGGAATTACCAATATAAATAGTGATCAAGATAAGTCATGTGATTCATTAATTTGAGGACAAATGGTTTGGAGTTCATGTTGGTCGAAGAGAAATTGGTATTAGAAAAGTAAATATCACATGCACATTGACATATGTGGTTAAATAAATGTTTTTGGATCATATAGGGATAGAGATATCATTAATTTATTTATTTTTATCATATAATATCACGCGTTATGTTTATTAATAATACATAGAAAGTGATTGATTTGATGAAGGGTTATTATAAAAAATTATAATAAGGAAACATGCCATATAATCAAGATATTACAATATAAAAATGGAACATTATTCACTTATCTAGAATTCTAAAATTACCTACAATAACACAAAATAAAAAATGAGGTGTCCTTAGTGAGAACCCCTAAAAATTAGGTTATTGAATGTATTAATAAATAGAGGAATAATATAAGTAGAACACTGGTGATAGAGAGTTTGGCTTCTCGTTATTAATAGAAAAAGTTAGTTCAAGTAGAGGTTCAAACATAAAATCAAATAGGGGTTTTTTATAGCAGAGACCAGGACACCCTATTAGATATGGCATGTAAGATATCCATCTCTAAAGTATTTTTAGATCTATTGAATTAAATGTTTCGTATGAATAAAAGAAGAAAATAATGGTATGTTTGGTGATGTTGTAGATGATGGATACTAATTGGATATTAATTTACGATATGGCCTGAAAATGATACAATATTCATCTTAGAAATATTTTTGAAAAAATGATGTTAATATCAATGAGGATAAATCCATAATTATCATTAAGAGATCATATGTTGATATGATTGAACATTAAAAATAAAGAAAACAAGGTAAATATCTTGATAAATAAATATTGGAAGGATTGAATATCAATCAGGTGTCCCAAAATGATGATGGTTTAGAAATGGAATCGAAAGAGAAAACCATTACTAAAATATCATTAGAAGATCCCCACAAGAGAAATAGAAGAGAATGAGTTCATGAATATAACATCATTGGTAATTTTACGACACAAACACATATAATTATAATGTGTAATAAAACACATTCATACATCCTATTAATTGTGAAACCAACCATGTTTGATTAAGAAAAAAATGATGAATCATGTATCAAGGCCATGAATGATGATTAATAATATTTTAACAAGAACCATGCACGAGATCTTGTTAATAGAATGGAAAATCCCAATGTTATTAGAACATAATGGATTTTAAAATAAATTCAAGGAGCATGTAAATGTGATAAAAAAAGAAAACCATTGTGTGTAATTGATATGGTAAAATTAAATGCATTGATTTTGAAGAAACAGTCCATCTAGTAGCTCAGATTGATTCGATTGGGTACTTTCATTCAATTTAAATTCAAATATGTTAAGAATTTTAACATATATATATACCCAAATGGCATTCTAATTTTTATATCTTAAAGATGAAGCCAACATTGAACAACCATTATTATTTCTTATATGAAATGATAGAAAAATACTTTGAAGACAAAAAAAGGTCCTAAATGATCTAAATGAAAAATCATGAGGCTAGTAATATCAATCAGATTCTAATTTTAAGAAGCTACAATTTAAAAGTGGATGTATTGACCATAATCTATATATGAATAATTCTCCAGAATATAAATTAATGGTTGTCATGTATGTGGATGATATTATTTTTGGTGGAAGGTAGTAGGGATCAGTAAAATAATATAATAAGTAAATGAATTCAGAATTTTAAATGCTTGTGATTAGTGAAATCGCTTCAGTTTTAGGCCCATATAAGGATATAAATAAAGAATATACCTTTTTTAAGGGAAAATAAGTTATATAACTTATGAAAAAATTAAACAAGCATGACTGTAAACAAATATTGACTGTGAATGTGGTGGGAAAAAAATTAGAAATCATGAGTATGAGAAATTTATGGATACCACAAAGTATATTATGTTCATTGAAAATATTATTATACTTTACGAAAACAAGGCCATATATCTTCACTGTGACATTCTTAGTGGATCACCACCAAATTAATCTGAAGGAAGTGATTTTTTCATCCATTAAAATAATCATGAGAATAATAGAATGTAATCTAAATTTTGGATAATACATTTGAACATGATGGGATAATGAATTATGAAAATTTTATTATGGTAGCATGGATAGATATGTGGTGGATCAAAATTCCACATGTAGTGGTTAATTTTTTATACGAAACAAATTTGTGGGATGGTTGGGAATGAAATAGGAAATAACTTCTCTTTGTATAGATGATATAGAGTATATCCTTATAAAAAACACATGAACTCATGTATAATGTATGACTATGAACATTATTGATATTGGTGGTGTAGTGAAACAACATACAGTGATACATCATGACAACATGTTTGTGTTCGATTTTAGGAAAAATTTGGTTCAACTTTATCACATCAAACATACTTAGATCCAATATTAATTTATCAAATAAAATGTTAAACAATGTTTAATTAAACTACAGTATTTTATAATAATGATCAATTGGTTGATATTCTTACTAAGAAATTGGTTTAAAGAATGTATGAGAAGCATTGATTCAACCTCATTCGGTAGCCACCACCCATTTCATGAGGGGGTTCGGGTTGGTCCACACTCCCTATTTGTGTTTATTATGTTAATCAATTTGTGAATGCAGTGTAGGAATATAGGAAAGATATGATCTAGGTGGAGTTTTTTTAGAAATAATAGGACAAATAATGTTTCATTCATATTATTTAAAAATGGGTAGATTAGTAAAATTAACGAAAATTATAGGTTTGTAGGATTTTTCAGTGATATTTCATTGAATTAAATTCTCTGTTTCCACTCTTTCTTCAACACCAATAATTACTCAGATACACATAGAGTGATAGATTATTTATTTCACATCTATTAGGTTTTTTTTAGTTCGGTGCTTTGTTGAATTTATCTAAAGATTTCTATCAATCCCACAAGAGGATATTTTTGTATCCATGAATATTTAATAATGGAATCAGTTTTTTTTTCTTAATTTTAAATATATATTTGGTTGATCAGGGAATTTTTATGAGATGTTATATTATTGTGATGATTTCTTCATTTTTGATGATTATGAATTGACTCTTAAAGATATGTAAAACAAATGAGTTTCATGAAGGTTGTATTTTATGAATGTTATATCTTCAAAAAGGTTTGGATCATTGCGAATACACAATGAAAATTCGATGAGCTTCATGACTATGAGATACATCATGAATGTGAAAATATCATTAGATCCTAATGAATAAAATATATTCAAGGGAATGAATAAAGGGGTTTGTAAAGTGGATATTGGGTGTCTCAGATCATTGGGAAGGTCTGTGTCTATATATAGGTATCCAACCCTCTTTTGAGATAAAGGGATAATTATTATAATGGTTGGACCCCTCAGATTTCATAAACACTGGAAGCTTCATGAATTACAAACTCTTCATGACAATAGGTGTCCATAAAGGGTGAATCATAGTGCCAAATTTTTATTTTAATTAGTTGGATATTGGTCCCACATTAGTTGGAAATTGGTAAAAATATCTAATGGATTCATGCAGGTATAAATACCCATAAGCAGAGAAACAACATAATAGTTTTATATGGTTCACCACTTAGTTCCATTCCAATTATCATGCTACGAAAGTGTGTCAGTCATATGTAAATACACTATGATTTAGTATATTTTCTAGATTAATGAAGATCATACACATTCACTCTATTATAGGAACTCTTTCTTTGAAATAATTTTAAGTATAGTACACTACCTTCCTCAGATCCCATAAATCAACTCCCCTTAGCATAATTACATAGGTAAAGTATTACCATGTTTAATGAAATGAAGGTTGATTCAAAATGTTGGTAATTTAATTATTTTCCATGATTATCATGAGATACAACCTATACTATAGTCCGAAGTTGATTCACATAAAATCATAGTCCACATAAACTGGATTTTTTAGAAATACTATTCATTAAGATCCCAATATTCACAAAAATAACATTATTTTTCTAAAATGTCATCATTTTTGAACCCACACAATTTTGAAAAGATCCCAACCTTTATTGAAATCTAATTATACATGAAACTAAAAGTCCTCATTAAGATTATTTTTTTAAAAATAATTAGAATTAGTGAAAATTTAACCATATATTTTTATGATTCTTCTTGTAAGGAATTCATCATATATAATGATCTCGTCCTTCATGAAATCATATTTATTCACACATTACACAAATTTTATTTATTTTTCAAATGAGGGGATGCTCAAAATTTATAAACATATCCCTTGATGTAGATCACAAGATCCCAATAGCCTTTTCATGAACTACATCATTCATGCTTGTGAATCTACTTTTTTCATGATGATCCAAGGAAATTTTCTCATTCAAAAATCATCTTGTAGTCTTTACTATCATAGTCATTCCCTTATGTGTTCTCAGATTTGAACACATTCATGAAGCTCCCATGTTTGAAAAATACACCATCATGAAACTCATGCATTTACCATATATTGAGGAATAAAACCGTGAACTTTATATTTCGTTAAGCTCCCCATCTTTATTAAAATACAACCTTCGTGAAATACATGCCTTAACCATATATTTAATGATCAATTCAAAGAATACCATAATTCATGATGCTTGTCCCTTACTATATATTTGATATATAAAAAAATGGAAAAAATTGGGAAATGACACCACCTTCATCACTAAATCCATCTACACAATAACACCACTTGTCTTGAAAAATTCATGATCACCCTTATATGGATTGAAAACAAACAAAAAATAAAAACTATTTTTATCTGTAAAATATCTTTGTTTAGAAAAATTCTCTCACGTGGCTATGATAATATCTACTAGAATCTTTCTTATAATACAAGAGTTATATGATTATGAAAATTTTAAAATGTTTTCCAAAATTAATTTTCTTAATGGGATATTACTTGACCATATCCATATGACCCTACATGCTGGGTCTACATAGTTAAATAGTTCATGTAAATTAAGTAATTTGAATAGATCCTTTTATAGATTGATGAAGGAAACACAATATATGAATGTTAATTTTTTATGCTGTCATAAGAGAATTTAGTTTCATTGATAATTAATGTGACACTTGTTTCAACAAGAAAGTTAGTGGATGTGTTATCATTTTCCTATTACTATATGTGGAAAACATATTGATATTGGAAAATGACGTGCAAGTCTTATTTCTATTCAGAACATTGTTAAATGAAGCATTATCCATGAAATTCATGGTAAAAGAATCTTATATTCTAGGTATCAATAGCTATCAAGATTTATCATAAAGGATTCTCAGGATAATTCAACGTATATATATTAACAAGAAAATTAAAAGGTTATGTATGGAATAATTTAAAAATAACAGTTATTACTATGAATTCAAATTATCAACTTTAAAAAGATGTGTCTAGAATCAAAAGAGGTGATTGAAAGAATAAGTATAATTCATTAGGATTTATAACTAATTTATATAGTATATGTTATGTTATGTACTTGGTTTAATATTTGATTTTATTTATGCATGGTGGGTACAAATTGGAAAATAATAAAAAATATCCAAATATATGTGATATGTAAAAAATATATTTTTCTTGTGTATGGAGGAAAAGAGGAGCTATTATTGAGGGGATACATTGATGTATCTTCGTAACAGATCAATATTATGTAGAATCAATGTTTGTTAATGTATTTTTCTTAAATGGTAGTGCAGTGAGTTAGAGAATCTCAATGTATTCTATGGATACCAATTCAACAAAACAATCCCAGTATATTGGGTCATCTAATGATACTATAGAAGTAGTTTCGATACAAAAATCAGTATTCAAGATTGGAATTATACCTAGTTGTGAGAAACCTTTAATTGTATAATATGATAATATTAAGTACTGATGCTTTCCAAGAATCTTAGGTCATAGTGGAGGTCAAATCACATACTTATAAAGTTTCATATCTTGAGGGATTTTACTCAGAGGGTGAAGTCAATATTAGAATAGTATCCAAATATGATAATGTGGTGTACCCCATAACTAAATCCATATTTCATTAAATGCATGATGCTCAAGTGAGAGCTAGTGGGTTGAGAATTGTTAACAGTACTCTCTATTGAATGTGGGAATCCTATGAATGGGTATATTATATCCATATCATTTATGTACTACTTTTACCATTACATGTATAAATTTTGATTTATAAATTTTTCGTTCTTATCATAATATATCGATACTTCTACATCATCTATTTAAAAGTTAATATCCTTAGATTATGTTCCATCACAAAATGTTATTGATGTTCCCATATATTATGAGAACCTTGAGATAATATGATGGTAATATTTAACATATATACAATTTTATAGATAACTTATACCAACGAGACACTGATTATATCTGACTATCATATGTTGGGGGCTCATAAACATTGGTAATTCTTCTCATGAGGTTCTCACATTGTGTTCCAGAGTAGATGAGATCATGAGGACTGCCATGCTAATAAGAACACCACATGTGTAACACCCCCATTTCCATGTAAGTAATAATAAATTTATATAATCTAAGTATTTAAAGTGATTGGGGATGTTTGGGAGGGTTTAGAAACATTTTTTAATGATTTGTGTCTTTTCTATACGATCACAGTTTTTTCATGGCTTGTGGAAACTGTGAAACACGTACATTGAAATTGGGCACAGTGAGAAAATAGATAAGGGGAATGTACAAGGTCAGGTGAAATGTTTTACCAAAACATGCGGCCACCTCTGAGAAAACATGAAAAAGTGGGATAGTGGGATTTTTCATGTCTGGATCATGGGACAACTAATTGTGCAGTCCAAACTTGTGAGTTCCTCTTTGAGGAAGAGGATAATTCATGGCTAGTCCATAGTTTACCTTACCATGGGACTAATCATAGACGGTTTAAAAAAAACCTCAAAATGAGGATACTTGTCAGGATTATGGTTTCACCCCAAATTGTTTCTCGAAATCATCCCTTACTTGAGATTTCTCCGCCTAAAAAAATTGTGGAACCCATACCCATCAAAATGGAAGAAATATGAAGGCGTTTAGAGGTTTGATATAGCTCAATTGCCTTGGTTAGTACTCATTTATGTTAGTTTTTCTTAGTTTTACATATACCTACTACCTTCACTCTATTGATTTCATATACCTATACCATTATGGATTGATCTATGGATTTTTATTACCATCATGCTTATATTTGGCTTCATTGATGATATGGGAATAGATCTGAGGTAGGTTTTTTGAGAATTGACTCATATTTGTGGGCATATTCATGTTTTTATTTATTTTATCTATTGTTCCCAATGTAGGTTTGTTCAATCATGACTATTAGTTACTGAAATATAAAGCTTAATTTCAATTTGAGTACTTGTGTGTGATGACAAATATGGAATTTTTGTTCAATTGGTTGATGGGGACCTTCTTTTTTGATGGTTAATGGTATTGTAAAAAATTAGGTGTTTTTGAATATTTTGAATTTTATAACATGATTTTATAATGTTTATTTTTAAATTGTTATTAGGTTTTGATTCATGGAAATGTGTTTTCAATAAAAGTGTGGTTTTATTAGAATGTTTGATGGATATAGTTTCTCAATAAATGGTTTGTTTTATTAAAATTAGTTACGGTTATGGTTTTTACCAAATGGGATCTTTTTGAAAATATTGATTTTTTTTAAAGGCTCTACTGGAATTTCATTGTATTAAATGGTTTCACATGGAAAAAATATGGATAATGGTTGTGAAAGTACCACAATCAAAGGGATGAGTTATGGATATGAATGTTCCACCATCAATGATAACTCCATGATTCTATGTTAGTGTGTGTGAATATATGTGATATGGAATGGGTAATATCAATTAATTTCATAAAATGGATGGAATGAATTGTTTTCTTACTTTCCTCAGAGATTGAATTTTTTGAGAAAACTATTTTGTTATGAATTTTTTTGTCTTCTTGATAAATTGTTGAACTGTTTATAATGGTTTTAATATAATTTTTTTATATAAATATGATAACTTATTCTATATTAGTGGAGTGGGTAGGGAAGTAATTTTGGAAAATCCTACTGAGTTTCATTACTCACCCCTACTTTGGAACATTTTTTCTTTTCATATATTGTTTATCGAGACACATGAAAAGGTAACTAATCACACTTATTTATAGGTGCATCATGATACAAGGGATGTTTTGTGGAGTTGAAGCATGGATAATGTTGTATCTTGGGATTTATGTGGGGTTTCAATGAGTATTATTATTATTATTCTATTTTTTACAATGATGTTAGTTTTCTTCAATTTTGGTACTATTTTGTAGTTTTTTCGATATCAATGGTATTACTTTGTGTTGTTATAAATTGTAATCATGCATCATGTAGTGGGTTTGAGTTATGACATGTTTTTTTGGGTTGTTTTTTTTCTAAAATGGAATATTTCCCTTTCATCTGTTAATGAATCCATTTGAATTTATTTATATCAATCGGATCCTTAGGGATGTCTCTTATTTCCAGGTAATATCCTTCCTCATTCATAAGCCAATGATGTGAGGCCGGATAGTACAAAATGTTTTAGGTGTCATTGGATATTCTTGTCTATTAACATGTGTATCAGTATTTAGGCATAAGAGAGTTATAAATGTGTTCAATTTGTTCAAATAAATTGATGTGAGGGAAAATCCGTGAAATTTAAATTATAGTTAGATTACTTTCATTATGTGTGTTATTGGTTTCATGGAATTACATGAATAATCAATATAACATTTTTTTCTTCTGATTTGAGAGAGATATATCTCAGGGGACTAGGTTAATGATGATGGTAGTACTTTAATTAAATATTTTTCTATGGTACAAGAATACATGTCTATTCATAAAGGTCAAAAAATATATAAAGCATAAAAATGATGATGACACGAGTGATCGTCTTACTTTATGAGAGAGATATGATGTGAGAATGATATTATATCACACAAAGCATGTTCTTAGGAGGTAGTTGTAGCTATTGAATTCTTTATCAAATTAGGGGTTTAGATATCTTGCTTGACTCCACACTTTTTATATGGGTTGGAATCATTTTTATCAAGTTATGAAACTAGAGGGTCACAATGAAATTGTATTAAAATGTTCCACCTATTCAGATGAATATGAGTTTTGGAAGAAGTATCCCACATGTGTGGGGGCTAGTGAACATTTTAATGTTATTGATAAAAAGTAAAATAAATCATTAATATTATTAAAATATATAATAATGATGATTGAATTTATTTTTCAAGATACTCACGTGTTTTTTATAATAAAATAGAATATAAAAACCAATATTTTTTCTATTGAATATGACACATTCATAGACTATTAAATCAAGTAAAATTTCGTGTTCTAGAATCAATTGTTTGTACTTTGATTACATGAATATTTAAGATAATTAAATATTAAATATCTTATTATGTTTTTTTATTGTTCAACATGACTATAGTGTAATAATTCACTGGAGTATTTGTCTAATTGAAAAAGTCATATTAGTTCTACACTATGATGATAACCTTGATGTTATATTACTATATTCGTAAATATAGTTCTATAGTTGGATGAAATGCTATAATGGGACACATAGTATATTGACCATTAGTTGTGAGTACTCATATGAAGATGAGAATTATTCTCATGAAGTTTATGGTTGGAAATCTGCATGACGAGAGATTATGAGAAGAAACCCACTAGTAGGAATTCCGCATTTTTTTGTTGTCATCAGAAAGTCTTATTTGTGAGAAAATTTAATGATCCATAGACATTAATATTATCATAAAAACATGTCAAGACTCGCACACTTGGATTTGATGATGAAAACTGTCATGCAGACAGTTTCCAGGAAGTATGGTACATTGTGTGCATCAGAAATGACATGATGTTAATGGATAATTCAAGGAAGTACTTTTCCATTCCATATATGGAAGGTAACATCTCAATCCTTTGATTGAAATAGAATCATATCATTAAATTCTGAGACCATGGTGAAACCAAAATTTTATTTTAGGTAGTCCCAGAATGACATATCAGGATTAAAGGTTGATGACACTATCATGAATCCAGCTTTATATGATATTGAGATAATGGGATTATATTACACAGTGATTGTTTCTATGTGGATGTCACTATTGTGATGATATGTTTCTTCTCTTGGGTGCCTTGATTCATTTTTTAGACAGTATACTTAGACTTTATGCAAGGTTTCCTAATTCCAATGAGAAAGAATCCTTGAGGGCCACACGCTAAGTGTTTATGGTTGTCTCAGTTAAATTATAGTTGAATTTCAGTAATGGAATAAATATTATTCTCAATATAGTGTAATAGTTTTATTCATGTTAAAATGAATCCATAAATTAAATAAATATTTATTCCCCAGATTTTGGGTACAAAATATTTTTTTATTTTATTGAACATTTAATAAATATATATTTACTAGTATGTAATGAAAATATTTATTTAAGAGAATATATTATTTATTTATTTATTCTAGTGTTCATTAAATGGTAGTGTTGTTTGAGTGGACTAAGGTAGGTCTAGTTGTATAATAATTATTTTCATGTTGGTAAATAATTATTTAACTTGTAGGCACAAGTTAAAATAACAATAACACATCTATTATATTTTGATGTGGAATTTCATTTATAATTTTTTTTTGTGCATGTAGGTGCACCATAAATAATGACATGGTATTATTATTAAAATCATGGGTTTTATCAAATGTTATGAATGTATTTTATTACTGTTATGCAATTAAATATTTTAACTCAAGCACCATATCGATAAATAGGCACGTACGTCTCTTCTTCCCTATACTCCACTAAACACCTAGTGAATTTAGAAATTTATTGATAAATTATTTCTCTCTCATATTCTCTTCCGAACCCTCTCAATAACTATAGACGTTCTTCAAGTCCCATAAACAAGGGACAGTAATGACTAACACTAGACACTCACTTCTCCATTCTAGCACCCGAAGAATGAGTGGTGTCGATCGGAGGCCACTAGAGCACGTGTGGATCACTGAAAGAGGGATTCTAGTTTGGATCCTCACAAGTGCAATGAGAAATTCTAAAAGGGTCATTTCAGACAATCAACATCATCAATAATGATATTTCCAAAGATAATGGTATTTTTTCTTTTATGAAAGTAATTAAATTAATTATTAACATGTAGTGAAAATCCTATCAAAATGTTTTTTGGTCTCTTCTTTCTTTATCTAAATATTTGATTTTATTATGTGATGACCAGAGTTTATTGTTGTATTGTTCCCAGAATAATCATTGATCATGGAAAAAATTAATGTTGGGAGTTGGCCCAACCATGGTTCAACAACACCAAGAACCCACAAGTGGTATCAGAGTGGTTATAGCAGAGTGTATAATTATTTAAATACTTTTTTGATTTGCGGTTTAATAATTCAGTTTTTAAATTTATGGTTAATCTTTCTTGTAATTTGGATTTATAAATCTGTTCTACCACTTTTCAATTGTCATTGGTTTCACAGAAAAAAATGGTTTTTAATTAAAATTAAAATGGGGAACTCGTCATGAGGCACCGACATTTCTACCTAGGAAACACAAAAGTACAAACTGTGTGATCATTATTACATGCATTCTTCTCTACCATACATACAATGTAATCCTAACTACATGCCTTGTATTCATGTTATTAATATCGGGATTAATTTAATAGTTACTCAAGTCATGTTAATTTATTTCTTGTGTTTTAGTTAATTATACACCATGTGTTGAGAAGAAGATATAGGAAAATGATTACCAAATTAAACACTCGGTGTCCCACTACCCACGATGTGTAGTCGCTTCGGGTCAGGGGTCCAGACCATGTATCCCATACATTGGTAAGCCGATCGGTAAATGTGTAATATAGAGAAAACACCACATGTATCCCACTATACATGTCGTGTACCCTAAAATTTCCAAAGTACGCTACACATGCTGAGTTCCTATACATGTACTTCATGACAGATGGTGAAGATAGTACACACCATGTAGAAAGAACTACATGCCATGTACTTTACCATATTATACATTGTTAAAACTTTAATGTTTGTGTAATGTTCAGAACTACACATCATGAATAAATGAAACTATAGGTAGTTACTCTATGAATTAAAACATTTTGTATTCTATATGTTATAATATTATGGTATTATGTGAATATAATACATGTTGTATACATTTGAATGGGTATTCCCCTCGATACCTCTAAGGTGCATTTTTGTACAATGATGATAATCTCACGGAAATTCAGAAAAGGGTTAAGACAAAAGAATTGATTAATTAATGATAATAATTAATCGATTCAAGCATAATATATCTTAATAAGAAAAATTAAATAATTTAATTACAGCTTTATTAAACGTGTAACTCATTCCAAGTATGTGGGTGACATTGAGTTTGACCAAGACTTTTGTATGTGATTGGTTTCTTCTTATTTTATTTATTAAATTAATTTTTGGCATGTGAGCCATATCTCCTAATAATTATGTTTTACCAGCATGCCCATGGTTTATTTTATTTAAAACCACCCTTTTACCCCTCAAATACTTGTGAGTTGAAAATCACATGTAATGGATGGAACTTTGAAGCTAGTGGAGGCAGTTCAAGTTGGAGCTGAGGAGAAACCAATCCTAGGAGATATAGATGTGGATACATGGAAATCTATAAAAACTAACCCAAATGGTTCCAGTTGTTTCTCACCTAGGTAAGAGATTATTTATCAACAGATAGATAAACTAACCTTTAGAAAAGATCATGATCATTCCCTTTATATTATTTTATTTAAGAAAATTTAATGGATTATCATTATGGATGTGTTGGTGATCACATAATTTGTGAACTAAACAGCATGCCTGATTGAAAAAAATAAACTAGGATTATTGGAAAATATTATCAACACATGGTTAATAACTTCAGTAAGTTCCACTTAATATTATCAAGAATGTGATAAAGATAATATGAAATATATTCATAAGTGATAAGAACCCCTAAATAAAATATAATGTCATACTAAGCCTTCTATTGCATGGTTGTGTGAATGACTCAATAAATCTATGTGTTTGACCAACCCATTTTGGGAAACTTGCTTTTATATAGTAATCCCATATGAACGGTTTTTGTTTGACTAAACCATGTTACATCAACTTCTTTATCCCCTTCATGACTTGGTTTAATGATGGACCCATGTGTTGAGGAAATCCAATTCAAGATTTTAGTATTGGGGAGTCCACTTAACAGATAAAGGAGTTATAGGACCATGGATGTAAAACAACTTCCTACCTAAAAATCATCAAATATATTGACCAAACCATGTTGGGGTTATGGGAAGGGGAATATGGATCATTTACACAAGAATGTCATGACATGTGGACATTCTGATTTCAATGGTGAGGGCCATTGGGACATGATAAATTTGCGGGATACTTAAAAAAATTAATTTATTATATCTCAAAAAATGTAATCAAGAAATTTCTAATCATATTGACTTTTAATTTTAGAATAAAATGACATACTCTTAAACCACACTATCCCTACTATCAATTCTGGATAAATACAATATCCTCACCAGAAGTAATATCTAGTAATGGTTTAGATGCCTTCGGGTTATTCTATTCCTTGAATGGATAACTTACATGATGTAGTCAGCATTACCTGATATGCATGCCTAAGAGGCGAATGGCAAAGAGTTCATGGTATACGAGAAACATATGAACGATGCAGTTAATGTTCAGTGTTTGATGATATCATTAATATATAATGAGATAATTATGTCTCAAAAAAACATGGATGCCTATAGCAGGCTAGAGAACCTCCTCAATATTTACTAGGATAGAGAAAGATAAGAATGGTTATATATCTCCACAACACTCTTTCAGAGTTAGCTTGGAGAGGGTTCCCCAATTGGGCCTCACGTAGTCAAGCTTGTTGGCAGCATTGAGCACTTGGAGGTTCTTGGGTTTAACCTCCCTGAAGAACTAGGCACTAATCTAACTATTACGAAAATCCCTCATTTCTTCTCTATAATTATTGCTAATTTCAATATGAACAAAATTGGGAAGTATCTATCTAATCATCGTATCTGCATTCTCCATGTGGAAAAAGATATAAAGCATGAAAATACATCCCTCCTTATATTGAATAATAGGAAAGGGAAGGTGAATGGATTTAAGCCCAATTATTATTCACGACCTTCCATGAAAATTATGACAAATATGGAGGAAAGGGAACATGAAGCTGTTTGTTTTGGAAGTGGTATGAAGGGACACCGGAAGAAGAACTGCACCAAGCCTATGAATAAAGGGGATGGTTCATGTGAATTTTTTATCGAATTTAATCTATATATTTCTATAAATTGGGTATTATATACAGAATTTGGTTCTCACAAATGTATCCAAATATTGGAACCATCTAGATTCAAGAAGATTGACTGAGGGGTGGTAGATATACGAGAAGCCAATGGAACCAGACTTGCTGCAATAGCTATTGATAACTACAACCTCATATTTCCAACTAGAATGATCTTGGTGTTAGAGGGTTGTAATTATGTGTCGTCTCTTACTAAAAACGTTATTAACATTTCCAAATTAGATATAAGGGGATTTATTTTCATGTTTTGAAATAAATGATGCTTCATTTAGAAAGATATCATTTGTTTTGGTAGGGATCACTTATACGATAGTCTCCATATGTTGGATTATAGAAAACATGAAATTGGAATTGATAATAATGATGCTTTGCATGACTCATACCGCACCCAACAATGGAATCACCTATTAAATCAGGTAAATGAGAAAAATTTGATAAGGATTCATCAAGCTGGATATTTATATTATTTCTAACTAAAACCACATGGCGTAGGTCATGCATGTTTATAAAGAGAAATTAATAAATCCACATTTAGTGGGAAAGGTTAAAGGTACAAAGTTATTCTTTAATTGGTTCAAACTGATGTGTGTGGACCCTTTCTTATTGAAGCAAGGGGAGGTTACTCATAGCTCATAATATTTACAGATGATTTTAAAAGATATGGATATATCCACTTAATGATGTATAATTCCGATTTTTTGACAAGTTCAATGAATACATGAATGAAGTTGAGAAACATAATTGTAAGAAAATTAAGAATCTATGCTAAGAATGAGGTGGAGAATATCTTAATCATGACTTCATTGATTACTTGTGAGTGTTTGGGTGCCAATCCCATGTCACTCCTCCTTACTCGCGTTAGTGGAATGGTGTGTGATAAAGGTCGAACCAAACCTTGTTGGAGATAGTAAGATCAATTATCTGTCATAAAAGTCTTACATTATCCTTTTGGGGATATAAATTTCAAACATAATCACACATACTAATCCAAGTAACAATAAAACCAATAAATGGTATTCCATATGAGTTCTAGAGAGGGTAGAAAGTCTTGTTATTGAATTTATATGTATGGTGAAGTGAAATGTTTGTTATGGCCACTTCAGGTACCAAAATTTCACCCCCGAAGAACAAACTATACCTTTATAGGAAACTCGAAGGGAAAAATTAGATAATACAAATAAAAACCATATGAAAAAGGGCTATAGTGGAAAGACATGCCATATTTTTTAAGAAGTATAACATATCAAAAATTGATAGTGTGAGAAATATAGACTTCAATGAAGTTGAGGATTATTGTAAAGTAGAGTTGGTACAATAACATATTCTACAAATCCCCTTGGATGAAAGAACTATTACAGAGACACAATAACTATGTTGGATTACTAGAGATTTTGGAGAACTGGAATGGTATGGTTTTCTAGTTACTGAAAATGGTGACTCCTTATTAGTTGATAATAATGATCCTATATCCTATAAGGAATCTGTATGTGACATAGATGTTTCCATGTTAAAAGATTCCTTGAAATCTGAAATTGATTCCACGTACCAAAACCAAGTGTGTATTTTTATAGATCTTTTAGATTATGTAGAGCCTATTGGTTGAAAATGGATATTCAAGAAGAATCTGTACATTGAAGAAAAATTTAGTACCTATAAGAAACAAAAGGTTGAAAAGGGGTTCAGGCAGGTTAAAGTAATTGACTATGATGAATACGTTTCCCAGTTGAAATGTTGAAGTCCATCAGAATTGTATTGGACATTCCAACTTACCAGGAATAATAGATATGAAAAATGTATTTTCAAAATAGCCTTCCATAATGGGATTGCTTAGGAAAATGTCTACATGAAACAGCCTTAAGGGTTTATGACTCCAAAGGATGCCAATAATGTATGCAAGTTGTAGAAATTCTATTATGGATTAAAGAAAACATCCAGGTCATGGAACATTCATTTTTATTAAGACATAATGAAATTGGATTTTATCATGAATAAATGTGATCGTTGTGTCTACAAATGGTTTAGTGGGAGTGAAATCATTTTCCAAATAGTATATGTTGATGACATATTATTTATTGGAAATGAGATTCCAATATTATAGTCTATTAATGAATTGTTGATTTAATTATTCTCCATTAAGGACATGGGAAAGGCATCACATATTTTTTGGATCAAGATCCATCGTGATAGATCTATTGAGTGAATTATCCAATCTATTTGGTGATGGGGGGGATAGCCAATCTATTTCAATTTTTTTACTATTTATGCAATCATTTTATTTTATTTTACATGATTAAATAGAATTTCACATTATCCTTTAAGAAATGTTAGAGTTATATTATTTGTATAAGATGTTCTTTTAACATGAATTCTAACCCAAATTTTAAATTCCCTATTTGGTATGCTTCAACTTCACCCTAGGTTCCTTTATTTTATGTTATTTTTCTTATTTTCTTGATTTAAATGGGTTGACATTGAAAAAAATTTAATGAAAAAATATATTAATGTTCTACTTAAATTTTATTTTATTCTCTTCAATTAAGGACATATAAGAAAGCCTATATTTTTTTATGAATTGATGGACGTTTTTTATCTCTATATAATATTTTGTTCATTAACATTTTCTAGAAACATTAAATTTCCTATGGTCATGTTTCATTAGAAATGATATTTATATATCATATTCATATTGTTTATATCATGGATATGATTAATTAACAAAAAATATATTATTTATATACATGGTGTTCTATATTATATTTTTTTATTGATTTGGGAAATATTGATATCATGTATTCATCACCCAATATTTATTTTTTTTAGTAAGTCAAATTGTTTATGAATTGAATTGATAATTAAATATATGAGGAATGCATTATTAATTTAGTAACTAGTGGGGTCTAGAATAACATATCCCCTCAGTGGACTGACAGGTCTCTTGAGAAAAATCTATTGGTTATAATTACTGAATGGGATTTTAGTGTATACATACACATATTTGAAAATATCCTGGCATATGATCTTAACTAATATGTACAACATTATGCTTTTATTTATTGAGAATTCAGTTAATATTATACCTGGGATAATTAACTTTATATTATCCATAGATTCATGGTGTGCTCATATATTGATTAAGTATAATGTTTTTTCAGTTATTTACTTTTCTATATTGATAATTCCATATTTACTCATGTTATATTCCATTATATTTAACCTTTTCTATATATTAGAGCTCACCTTTATTTTATTTTACTTTCCATAGGAAATAGAGAAATAATTTTTTAATGTGTTCAAGGTTGCCGAATAAACTTTTGGTTATATTTTATAGTTTATTACCAATAAAAATGGAAATCATTTATATATCTGGTTCTTAAAAAAACTAATATTATTGTTCCGTGGTGATGTGGTTCTTTGTATCTTATGACAATGTAATGATGTCAATATTACCTTTTTCATCCTAGATTTAGGTTATTTGTAGTGGTGGGGAAGGTTTTCGGTTCTATAGTGATGTAAGAAAGAATGTATTAGGTTTCCTATATATGTAGGATGATATGGTGATTTCTTATAACTCATTGGAAGTGATATTTCTAGAGGAAAATAAACAAACTCTAGATAAAAAGTTGTCACTAAGGATTTTCATAATTGAAAACATAGTGACATTATCTGCATGTTTAAATATGTCATATATATATTTATATATTGATCATGAAACGATGATGTATATATTGATATATAAATAGTTCAATATGGGATGAATGATGTTGTTAAAGTTCATTAAATATTATGACATTTCAATACACTACCGCAATGGGAATTCGAAAGAGGGAACTGAAGTCATAAAAAATTACTATTTGGTCCTTCATAAAAATTAAATGATATTTGAAAACATGGATCATTAAATCTAGTGGAAATTATAAAATAATATAATTTTAAAATGAATGTTAATCCATCAATCAATATGATGATAAAAGATGTGCATAAAGAGTATTTTTGAACTATGGAAGAATGTTAGAAATATTCATGATTTAATGCATGATTGTAATGGAATGATATGGTTTGAAAAACATGTATGGGTCCCATCAAAATCATATATGAAAAAGGATATATTATGTGAATCACATAGTTAATCATTATTTATTCATCCAAAAAATACTAAGTTGTATAGATATTTTAAAGCGTATTTCTTAGGGGACAATATAAAAGGAGATATTATAGATTATATATCTTAATATATGATATATCAAAAATTTAAGAGTGAGATAAAAAACTATAAGAGTATGTTACAACCATTATCCATACTAGAATAGAAAAGGAAAAAATATTACCTTGGGTTTCATCATTTGACTACCCAAAAAAAGATAAAGGGTATGATGCTATTTTATTTGTAGATGACATCCTTATGAAATCAGCCAATTTCATTACAATAATAAATGATTTATCTCTTGATAAACTGTATAGTTTTTAAATTATAGATGTTTAATGGTTTTATAGAGTACCACATTAAATATTAACTTGTCAGGATCTAAGGATTACATTTTTTATTTGGAGAATTATGGAGCAGGATTAGGATAAAACGTTGAGGTTCGGTACTATATATCATCATCATAAATTTGGTCAGTCTGAGTGGATAATCTAGACTCTATAAGACATTTTAATATATTTCCTAATATATTTCAATGGTGTTTGTTATTAACCCCTCCTTTGGTGAAATTTTCTTACAGCAATAACATTCTATTGAGAATTCAACATGCTACTTATGAATCTCTCTACTATAGAATGATTGTAAATATAATTACTAGGATGGGTTTAGAGAAATAGTGATATTGTTACCATTAATAAATGTGGGAATGACCCAAAAATTTATATCAATTAAGTAGCGCATCAAGGAATATATGATTCTACAGTAGAGTTATATAAAAAATCATGAGAGAGATCTAGAGTTAAATATTATTGAAATGACATTCCTATGAATATATCCTAGACATAGAATTATGTGACTTTGAAATAATGGATATATTATCCCAATATATATTGACCCCTTTTAAATTTGTGATCATCACGGGTCGATTTCTTATTTCTTGATGCCTATACCAAATCTCTCTGAACATAAATATGTCTTCCTTTTATCTCTCCTATGTTAATAAACGTTACATCACATGATTTGAACATAGCGGTTATACATATGGAGAATGATATCTGTAATATGGAATAACCTATGTTTATTCTTGATCAAATAGAGAATGTTTTGTGATATATGACCTCTCACCTCGTAAAATTTTTAAGGATAAACCATAATTTTGAGGCATATATGGGGGAACTAGAGGATGTGGATATGGGAAATTACCATTATTTTTTCATAAAAGAGTGATGAAATTATTAGTGATAAACTTTTTAAAGGGAGTAGAATGTAACACATTGAGATTATATAAATATATATATTCCTTCAAAATATATATGAAGTATATGATAGCTCATTTTATATGAAAACATGAGTCCAAATGATCTATGATGTATTATACCATTTTATACTAGACATTAAATTAGATGTATGAATAGTAATTACTATATAATGAAATATCTATATAAATATGATTTTTTGATTAATTGATAATAAAAAAATACTCAATTTTTAGAAAAAATAAATCCATGCTACAAAATGTGTTTTATTCAAAATAGTGTTTATTTAATTTTGTGTCTAGATTTTATAATTCGTTTCTATCATTTTGAATAAATATATTTTATAAAAAAAATATATCATTTATTAAATCATTATATAAAAATTATTTTGGTTGAAATTATTAGGTTTTTAAAGAATATTAATTTTTTAGGAATAAAAAGAAATATTGATTTTGTTAGAAATTTCAATTTCGATTCACGTATTTAAAAAGTCCAATTTTTTTGAATTGATTTTAAAGTTTAATGATTTTTTTATAAAAGTAATCCATTTAATAACTTTTTATTTAATATTATTGTTTTTAATTCTATAATAAAATTATATTTAAAATGCATTGTTCAAGAAAACCCCAGTAATCATGTTTTGTGGGTTTATTTTTTAATTAATTTATATCACATATAAGAAATAAATTTCATAAAATGAAATACATATTATGAATCATAATGTAAAAATATGTTAATTATTCCAATTTTATTTTTTATCCTAATAAGTAGGTAAATCATTAAAATTTTGTTATAACAGTTACAAATAAAAAGCATTTTTCGGCGGGGTTAAACTAAACAATATGGGTAATATTCCCAATTAATAATATTATAACACTATATTTTTAATGATATTTAGAACATAAATTATCTTAAATTATAATTTTTAAACATTTGTATCCTCTTTCATAATAAAATGAACTAAACATATTTTAATATTTTGAAATATTCCATGTGATCCCTCCCTCTAACATAATAAAGGTTCCACCATATCATCTTTTTTTTACACTTAAAATACACTCTTAGAATAGAAAATCACAGAAATATTTCATTTATAAAATCCCTCCACACATCTTATAGGTTTCATTTTGATCATAATACCATCCTTTCATGGATTTATGTGTCAGCTAAAGGAGGACTCTCAATAAAGAGGTATAACTATTAACTAAGAAATTTCAATTTTATATCATCATTAACCTTCTACAAACATATTTTTTCCATTATAACATGATGAATAGATTATCATCAATATATTGATATATTATTATGATAAGGAAAAAACTATTTTCCACCAATTTTCCATAAAATGGGAAATGAAAGTATTGACTTCTTCTACATGTGGACTACCGCCTCCACAAATTGGTGTGATTCACTTTCTATCACTATATTACATGGTTAGTTATTATAATGGATTTAATGTTTATATATTAAAATATTAAAAATATTATTCTTATATATCTATAATTTCTTATATAACTTATTACCTTTCCTTTCTCCTTGAAAGAATAATGTCGCTCGTACATATGTGTTGATTACCACCTCCATGAAGTAATGTGACTCACTTTTCATTTCTTATTTTCATGGTCAGTAATAATAATTTTTCTAATGAAAATATTTTATAATAATGATATAATAAATAATTTCTAAATCAGAAATATAATTTCCCTTTCTTTATATTCATCCATCAAAAAGTGAAAACACCACCTCATGCGTAAATATAGATTATCGTCTCCAAGATGTGATGTAATTAATTTTTTATCACCGAGATATTTGAATGAATAAAAAATTTATATAATGGCTACATATGATAGATAATTCCTTATTAATAGTCTCAATATGATGAAACCATGGATAAGGTGAGAGGATAAGAACCACCAAACTAAAACAATCATGGAAAAACAACCAATCTTTACCTAAATGTCAATTTTAGAGAATAATTATTCATAAAAGGATAATAAGAAATTACAATGTAATGGTAAATAGTACATTTTTCATGAATATGGTTATTTAAATTATTTATAATAATATATATTTACTATATATCAGGTTTCAATGTGTATGATGAAATATTGGACATGAGTTAAGGGATTTATTCTAAAAATAATTTCCTTTTGAGATTTTCTATAATAAATTTTCATTAAAGAAATATATGTGGATATTATCCTTTAAAATGCATATATTTTATTAATATCATGATAGTCATGGAATTTTCTTGTATTGGTAACATTTACCTCTTTTTTACTTCAAATAATAGAAATAATGTTTTTAAAACAAAATTATTTTCCACATTCACCATGGAACGTTTTCTTCCATTTCCATATTATTTTTAAAATATTTTTCTGAATATATTTACAATTATAAAATATATTGATTAAATAATTTCACATGTTTTTTAATTTTTATAATATGATACTTTTTAACAATGTTCTGAAAATAATTGTTTTTTTAACATATAACACAAAAAAATGAATTTTCCAAATATCATAAATTTAGCATTATGTTAATATTCCATTTCATTATTTTTTAGTTATTTTAAATGGAAATTTTTTTTTTATTTTTTTGAAATTGATAGTTTTTTAATAATAACTCTCAAAATAAAAATGGTATTTACCTTAATAAATTTTTCTTTACACATTTAATGTTTTTTTAATTTCGGGAAACAACATTTGACATTACATTTTTTCAATGGAGATATGATCCAATGAAAAAATCATAGTTCTTTCATGGCATGGTATTTTATTATGGTGATGATATCCCGATAAAATCTGTTTTCATTACAAAAATATAAGCGATGATGATAAGATGAATTTATTCATGACCATGTGTCACACATATGAATGGATTATGATTATTTGACTATTGGGTCTACTATGTCTCTTCAATTCGTTGGATAATGTGATATTGATATCTGATTATATGATGATGATTTATATGGAATTAATTTATAATAGTTATTTTCGCATTATCATTTCTGAGTATGGATGCCTCTATATATTCTCATTATGATTTAATGGAATTGATGTTGAACTTAATTATAAAAATTTTAATGAGTGAGTATGATTACAACTATATATGCTCAAAATATTATGCATAGACTTGATTTTTAATTGCTACGTTTTTTTAAATTTGTTCCCTTTATCTTATGATGTTGGATGCCTATGTTATTAATCTTGAATTATGATTAATTCTTTGAAACCATCATTGATCATGCTTCTAGATTTGAATTTATTTTATATTTTCTCATTAATTATTTCCATTTTATGAATATTTTATATTGATAACTTGAATGTTATTATGATATCATACCATTATGATCAAATAGTGTTTTCTTATGATTTGTATCCTCATGTTTAAAAATATTGTGAATATTCACTCACCCACTCATATGGTTTCCTTCCTTTGGTTTTGAGGGAAGAATATATGTGTGATTAGTCCATAAGGACAATTCCTGGAAAGAAAGGTATTTGGAATGATGAATATAACACTTAAATAGTATATTTATATAACTAATATATTATTATAGTAATCATTTATGGTTCGCAGACATGTTTTTTGGGGGATATATTGAATATTCAAAAAAAATTATTATTCGCATATATAATTCTTGTGTATATATATGTTATTCATTCTAGATGCTAATGGAATGTTAAATAACCAGATGCTGAGTTGGTATGCCAACAAATGTTTTTCCTAGAGGTGGGAATTCCACACCATGGTGTATGAAAGAAAGATTATTTCTTTGGTCATTCATGTTAATAAAAACAATAAAATATTATAAACAGTTATTAATAGCTAAATGGATGTTTTAACCATTTATTGTAGAAATATAATGTAACCTTTTTGAAATCTATATCATGTATGATCAATTATTAAGAAGGCACCGTGCATGACATAATAGATGTATAAAATATATTATTCATTAGATAAATATATATATATACATATATATATGCTAGTTCATAGATGGTTTAGCATTTGAAAAAGAATATAGGAATTCTTGTTCATTCAAGAATGATTTATACTGATTTCATATCTCTTATGGAAGATTGATAATGAATCAAGAGGTGATCTAGGGGTACTTTTTTCCTCTTTTTGTTAAATGAAATGATATAGAAGAGAAACATTGTCTATGGTGTATTTTTCAATAACCTTATTGTTATGAAGAGGAAAACAAAAAGAGGATAAGTGAGTTCCCCATTGATTGATAGAAATGATATTTATTTCTATTTGGGGTTCAAAACCATGTGATTCATTAAAACATCTCAAAATCAATCATTACAAATATTGGGAGTTTTTGTTGTTTCTACGCATTCCTATTAACATGGATGATCAATGGAATATCTCAGTGAGGGTGATATAAGTAAATTCACATGTATTGTCAATCAGTCTAAAATTTCCTGGAGATATTAAAAGGGATATATTGAACTGTTTCCCTAGTTGTGTGAATAAGATCAAAATAATGCTTTTATTTTCATTTACTTTACAATTCCCTGATTCAGTCCCACCTCCTCTCAAATAATTTTAATTTATTAGGGATTTGTAAGTGGTATAAGAGGAATATTTTTAAATGTGACATAATCTATCAAAAAACATGGAAATTATTTTCAAATCAAAGGGTTTTCCTATCTTAAAAGGAAATAATATTCAATTATAAAAGATCCATATGGAACACTATTATTGGAACATGGGTTGGAATGTATATTTTGAAACCTTGAAAATAATTACTATAACGATGGATAGGATTGATTTACGTAAAAATTATTATAGATAATTTAATGAAAATTACAATGGTATTAATTCCTTTTGGGATACTTATTGAACCATAGTTACATAATTTTTATATATTACTAAACCACCCATGTATTTTAGATTTTCTCTAGGATCTATAAATGTGACATGAATTTTAATGAAGAAATGATACATGACCAATATATTGAATATAAAGATTTAAAATGGATTCATGGGATATGGTAGATATTTTATATTATTGATTTAATTCTATAGTATAATATATTATAGGGATTTGTGGAAATATGATGACGAGAAGGTTGTTAATAGAATTACAAGAAGAACACCTCACCATTTTAATTTGATAGTGTCAATTATTGATGGCACTGATCTAAATAGATAGATTTGTATATAACTCATAACACATACATTCAATATGAAATATGGAATTTCTAAAATGAGTCTATAATGAAAATGAGTTCTCAAGAATTATGTTTTAAATATTTGAGAAAACACCCTATAAAATAGGACCATGAAGTGGAAGAAGGTGAAAAGTGATGCATTTATTATCCTCTAATATTAAAGGAGGAAAATTAATGTTCAAAGTTAATATTATACTATATGATTTTTTTTTTGAAAAATACATAAATATTTATGCTAAATGACTCATGATATTTCAAGGGAATGATGAGGAAGACGTAGAGGAAAAGAAATGAAAAAAATTAAGGGATTCTAAAACAGATATTTTCACACATAATAGAATATAAATTAAAAATTATTTCTAGTCAAAGAGGTTGAATGTGGAAATATAATTAATGAATATACACGAGTGGATAATGTGTGTTATCCAAAATATGATGGTTGTGATATTGAAATAGGTAAACATGAGGCTAGAATATATATTCCAGTTCAAATTTATGGAGTCTTGCAGAAATTGATATTTGGAAGGAAAATGATAAGAATCTAATGGAGTTTTATATGACTCCAAAATTTAAATTAAATAATTTTCAGAGTATATATATGAATTATGAGCATCTTTTAAAAATATTAATTCTAAAAAAATCCTGAAATTTATAGAAATATGTTATGTATTGAATAACATTTTAAAAAAAATACCATATCAATGATAACCCATTAATATCTGTGCAAAATAGTTAACATGACTGATTTAAATAACATAAAATTGATTTCATGGTGTTAAAATTATGAAGACCAGTATATATGTCTCACTTTAATAATGATAGTTGGATGCCCTAAAATTTCACCATCTAAAAAATATTTCAGAGGATCAGTCAAATAATGTATTATTATACCAAATTTTAAACTATTTAAAGACAAAATTAAATTAAATTTAGACTATGATAGTAAGAATAATACAAACATTTCACCAATACACTAACTGAATGCGGATCTATGCAATACTAAATATTGTTCTTTTGGAATAGTTAATTCTGAAAAGTGAACATTGAAAATCATTTGTTTTTTCTGTTATATTTTAGGAAAAATAAATATGTGTATTATATTTCTATGATATATCACTAAGAGAGACTACAACATATACAAGAATAATGAATTTTTAATTTTTCTATCAATGTATTAAATTTTTTGTGAAGAATTTGTGAATAAATATATACATTGTTATTCATGATTTTGACAAAAGATTCCAAACAAATCCTAGAATTATATAAGATGAGAACCAAAATATTGATATAACATGACTAAAATAAAAAATAAGTCTCGGTTTTATAGGACAAATAAGATTCAATGGATGTGAATGAAAATTGAGTTCATTCACCATCAACAATTATTGACTATCACGTACGGATGAACACAAACATGTTTGACTGTGATAGTGTAGTTTAAATGGACTTAGAAGAAACATACATGAATGATTTATTTATTTTGAATAGTGGAAGAACATTCACTTGATTGGATATTAGGAACACATCAATGGAATAAAATTGAATTAATATGGTGTCATTTGTTTTCACAACGATGAGTTTATCAATATTTATGGATCTAGGACGATAAACATTGATGGATATGATCCTTCAAGAACTAACATGAAATTTTTTAGAGGCCTCAATCATAGTATTCATAGTGTATTCAAATTTTTCTACTCATGTAATTTATTTTAGTTCAATAATTAATACTTTGTTGTTATAGAAAAATAACTTTTAGTTATTCAATAGGGAAGATTCACCACGGATAATCCTTACCTTGGTGCTGATAAAAATTTGTTGTGTGCTATCCAAGGATGATGAATTGAATATATAGAAAAAATGACCAGTCCATTTTAGAGAATGATAATGACAAAATATAGAATATGTTGATGGGAAATGATACATTCCAAAACATATGTGTGATCACATGCAGTGACATTATTCTTATCAAATGGGAATGACCATAAAAAATAACTACAAGGTAATTAGGAAAAAGTAATCTAGACTACATTAGATCATGTATTTTATCCTATGTGGTATAATTACACCAAACCCCATATATGGAAAAATAATATAATAAATATATTTTTGATGATTTCAGTAAAACTATATTTGTAATATAGATTGACCCCAATTGTGAAGTGTTCAAATGCATCAAAGGTTATCAATGGGAAGTTGGAAACAAGCTCAGTGTAAAGGTTCCAAGGTTTTATATTGATAATGGTACAAAATATAATAACCATATAATGCAATAATATCAAGACACACATGAAATTCATCATCCTTTTTTAGTGATAATAATTCCTCAATAGAATGGAATATTTGGTTGATGAAATATAAATATGAGAAACATGTGTATGAAAATGATAATTGGAAAGGGATTTATAAAAAATATTGGGACGAATAAGAATGTGATGTGGTATAAATCTCTAATAGGGCCTTACTGTTTCCAAATAAAGATAAAACTCAATATCAATTAGATTATGGAATAGATTTCACACATAAATATTTTTGATATTATTAATGTTAGTTCTTCATTATTTACATAGAAAATAATAGCATGTTTAACGCTTTTGATGAAAAGTGTCTTTTTTCATAGATATTTATCAGTACTCAAAGCCTATATATACTTTAAATAAATTATTTTAAAAAATATTTAATTCAAAGATATAATTGTTGTTTAAATTTAGATGTTACTCTATACATATATGAAAATTTACTCATTCATGTGGGCATATGATTTCAGGAGAATTATTCATTTTTTGAAGTAAAAACTGAAGAAGTGGTGTGTTGAATTGGGGGATTACTCTTATAATAATTCATATTATGAAGAAAATTCATTTGGAATAAATAGTTAAATAAGGAAATAAAATATAGCTTGAATCACTAAAAACAACATTGTGGGAGACTTACCACCCATTATTCAAATAAGACCGATGATTGATAAACAAAAATTATCATTGTAAACATTTTTTGAACTAAAATTATTTTAATAGGATATCTACAATGATATTTAGTAAATGGATGTTAATTTCAAACATGGACAAGTTGATAAAAAATACATTGAATTTTTTTTTGATTCCATAAGACAATAATGAATTAGAATTTAAATGTGTATTCCAAAATACACTAAATGAGGATGGTATGGTGACAAGGAATAAATCTCAATTAATATGAAAACGTTATTACAAAATAAATGGAATCCATGTGGATGAGAAATTTACACCCATGGAATGAAATCAAAACATTAATGTATTATTTTTCATGGCTATGAAAATGAAATTAAATGTGTATTACATCAAAGGTAAATAAAAATTTTAGAATAAATATACTATAGAGGATTTCCAAATCGAAAAACCAAATGGGTTTTTCATTAATTAAGATAAAACATTCCATGTTAATGAAATTTCTTTGTGGTTTAAAATAATCACTATGTTTATGGTACAAATAGTAAGATCAATATCTCAAAATAATTATTTTTCAAAGAGGAGGGGTTCATAAAAAACATTACATCAAGAAATTAATATTGAATATGATTATTATGATTTTATATAAATATGATATTATCCTTCAAAGGATGATATGATACCATGGGAATATTATCAATAGATGAAGAAGGAAAGGTAGTCAATCTGACACTTTATCTGTCAATTATTGGCATTTTTCTTTAGTATACATCCTCTCACCCAGATAATTTGTTTTCCATATGTCAATCCATATGATATCAATGATTTTTTAAACAATTTCACATGAATTTTGGAAACATAAATCTCAATAAATCAACCATATAGTGTATTGTGGGTTATTTTACAAAAAAAATCAATATAGTAGTTATTTGGGTATATTGATGATGATTGGGTATAATTACTACATCTGGAGGTGAGTTCAACCATGGAAGACCTTGTACAAAAAGGATCAATATATAGTGAGATTTAATTTCATTAAAAACTATAGAGAATGATTATATCAACTAAAATCAAGCTTCAAGTCAATTACATTCAATGAAACAATAATTTGGAGTCATTGGAACTGCATTTGGATCTCCTATTCTAATTATGTCTGACAACTCGATTTCTATAAACCATAAAAACAAACACATATATCAATCAAGAACTAAGAAAGTTAAAAAAATCTTATTATAATGGATAAGGTTGAACAATGACTAATATGATTTGATCTTGTGAATATACAATAAAATTTAGAAGATATTATGACATAACCACTACGCAAAGTTGTTTTTAATTAAATGAGAGAGCCAAAAGAGTCAAATTGAGTTTAACTAATAAGATCAACCTGGTGACTGAATTCCCAACCCGTAATAGAAATTACACTCAATTGAAATGTATAAAACATTATTCTTTTTAATTAACATATTTTTTACCAAATTTTATATCTTAGTAGATAACTTCTATTGTTAGTTTCACTAAAATTAGTAAGAACCATTCCTATATATTTTTAGTGAAATTATGAATGTTTAATTGAAATTGTTAGAGTATCTTGAGTTGGTATCAAGAGGATAATGTGTGTTTGGTTATATTAGAAGTTAAAATATATAAACATGGGAATATGTTCAATTAAATATTTTTTCACGTTGAGAATGCCTCATGTGGTCCTAGTTTTGGTGATTAGTGATTTCTTGATGATTTTTTTTAAGTTTATTGTTCCAACATGGTGTGATTTATGGTTTTTATCAATACCAAAGGGGAATATTGGCTTAAAAAATCACCGTAGTCATTTTTTAGTTTTGTTTCTTGAATAATTTGATAAATTATTCATTCTTAAGAAGAATACAAATTTTTACCAAATAAGTATTTTTAGTTTTTTTCGTTATAGAGATGATTTTTATGAATATGGTTTGTACCATGATGTGTTGAACTCATCCAATCAATTTTATAGGGAATTTAGGTCTCTAAGATCATGTTTGGGAAAAATACATTCTAAAAATGGGTGTAATGGTGTAAATGGAGGTTGTATTCTCCAGGATAATTTATTTTTATGATCTAGAGATTGGGATGAAAAAAAGGAAAACTAAAGTACACCACACCATTTAACTGGTAGTTGTGGACTATAAGCCCTTTAGATAAAAACAGTAGGTCTAGAATATGTGGGAACTAGCCCTGGTGGTCTAACATTGGGTAATTGTTTTCAAAAATACTACTCCATAGTAATAAAATTTTTGGTGTTTGGAAATATGTGGTTGAACTAAGCGAGGAGAGTTTGATGTTTTGGATTTATTAGGTAAAAAATAGTCTATGGAGCTCAGAGTGTCAATGTGAGTTTTTCTTAGAGTCACACATTCTCCACTATTGTGTTCAGAAGCAGCGCATTTTAGAGTATTATTATGAAAACACTAGAAAATATGCATCACAAATATTTAGGTAATAATAGATATTGAAAATGTCAATTTTAATTGTTTTGAGGGGTTTTTAAATCTTCATTAAGGTTTCACAAATTTCATTGATGGTTATGTGTTAGACAGATGAGATTTAAATGAGGGACTCATTTTTTGTGTAAAATAAATTTGAAGGTGTGAAGAAAATAATTCATGTGTAAAATAGAAGGGGGATTTAATTTCTTAATAATTTTTTTGATATTTACTCATAATATCTTTTAAATGAATTTAGATAAAGAAATTATATATCTAAGAGTATTTTTACTCCCACTAATAACAAGAAACTATTCAAAATAGAAATACCAATTGTGGTGAATGATTCATTCAACGTTCTAAGAAGAATAAGGCAACACCCTGAGGGAAATTGAGTTCCCTATTAAAGTAGATAATTGGAATTTGTATCAGTTCAGGGTTATAAAAAATTAATATTAGTGGTGTCACTTTGATTCTATAAATTTCAATTAGTTAGATTTATTTAGATTGGTGGATTGATCCGTTTCCCTGAATAGTGTATGAATTATCCCAGTGATGTAGATCAATGTAATTTACATTTATTATTTACAATATAAAATGATCTTGGGGGATATTTTGGTGGAGGGATTAAATGATTACTCATTTTGTGAGAACATTATAAAATTCACGTTTTAATTTTCATTTACTCTATAATACCATGGGTCACCACTAGTGAATATTACATGATTAAGAACAAACAGAAACACCAAATGGATCTTTTATCATTTGAAAATGGGAATCCAAATTAATCACAACTGGTTCAAAGTTACTTAAATAAGGAAAGAGGAACCCTAAAAAAGGGAACCCCGATGAAAAATTTATTGGTAATTGGCCAAAGACATCGAGGCCTCCGTAGATATAAAAAATTTAGATAAAAGGAAAAATTCAGTAGAGAGTGTCATGCCATGAAGAAATCTCCCAAAAACAATAGTAGAAAATCAATATCAAATAGTGAATGGTGAATGTGTTTCTTGGTTCTCTCCTATCCATTGGTCTCTAAAAAATGTGTATAAATAACACCAAAATGGTGTTAAAACATGAAATTTAAAAGATTGGAATTAGACCATCTAAAAACATTATATAGACACAATCCATGATGTGGTATCGTGTTCCATAAAATTATACCCATTCCAAATAATCACTATTGTGTAGCCCTCTGACGATGATGTGGAGTGACTAGAATAGTGACAACATAATGTATCCTCAAAGAACATTCATATTTTACTAGAAAAAGGGGGTCTACAATGTGGAATCCCTATTGATTTTCAAGAGCTACTACCCTAGTTTAATGGTAACAACGATTACCCACGTGTAGTATAGATTGCATATAATACTGCCCCAAATTCCATGATATGTCCTACTGCAACACATGTTCCTACATAAGGGTAACTAACATTAATTTTATGAAGCTTTTACAATGAAAATATATTTAGCATAAATATTGAGTCACATGACATATCCCTATTGTCAACACCAAGTCATAATACAATCTGCAGCTTAAAAGTACATTTTTCACTTACAAACATCAAAAATAATTGGAAGTACCAATATGTATGATAAAATAAAATATTAAAAAATAATTTATGAAATTAATATGGAAAATAATGCTACGGGGTGAAAGAGAAGCACAATATTTGTGAGGGAAAATATTTCGCAACTATTATTTCTCTATCCATTTGAAACAAAATAATAATGTCACAAGAAAATACATTTTAATTTAGTTATCAAATATAAAAAACCTAAATTTATATATGAGGATGTAATATATCATTATTTATCTTCATATTCATAGTCACCGAGGTTAATATGTTCACTTTTCTCCTAGGACTCATCCATTTCTGTATGATCTTCAATTTCATCATCCATTATTTTTTCAATTTCCTTGTTTTCACCATCAATAGTATTAACACCTTCATCCCATAACTATGATGCTTCATCATATATATCTATATATATTCTAGTAAATGTGTGTATAGTGATGAGTCAAGAAAAACATAAATATGTTTTACTAAAATAGAACCACTTTTATTTTTCATTATTTTATTTTCATGAGATTTAATTTTTTATTACACTGTACTGGTAAACCCTAAATTAAAAAGAAATGTTAATAATTGAGGAATAAGATATTAATAATTCATATGAAATATTCTTTACAATTAATTTGATGCAAAGGAATAAATACAAATATATGAATCAGGAAATATTTGAAAATTCGATACTATAAAGAATATAATATTTAAAAAGGAATAAATTGTAAACAATTAATAGGAAACATTAGTTATGATTAACCTGATAGAAATGAATAATTATAGAGGGATATCATAAAATTAGAGAATATAAAAGTAGATTATAATATATAATATGGAATAAAATAAGTACAATTTCTAATAAATATTTTTTGAGATTAATTTTATAGAAAGGAATAATTAGAAATAAAATATGTGTAACTCATAATAAATATTTCTATTGATTTTTTATAGAAAGTAATAATTATGATGTGATGACCTCAGATATATTATAATATTAAAGCCAAAAAATGCATATAATATTTAATAAAAAATAAAACATGTAAAATTAATAATAACTATATCTAGATAATTATTTCTAAGAATTTCTATTTTGTTATTAATTATTACTAATTATTTTATAGTATTCAAAATTATTACTAATTATAAATAATTAAGTTATTACCAATTTTTTATATTTTTTTAAAAAATTATAATGATAATTTATTATTGATAATTATATCTAATTGTTTCTATTTATTTATTTTAATGACTAATTATTCCAAATCATTGAATATTATTTCTAATTATTAAAAAAAATTAATTTATTATAATTTGTTCAAATTATTACTAGTTATTACAGATTGTTGATAGTTCTTATTAATTACTACTAATTATTAATAATTATTACCTCCCACAAGTTTTGAAAATAATCACTTACCCAACATGCCATTGAATTTTTCTTATTTGCCCGATGCTCGCCTCGACCCTTTCTAGTATCATTTCTCCATAAGAAATTGTTATTTGGCAGTTTTATGCATCTAAAGGTTGAGGTCCCTCACTAGATAACAAAGGGTTGTGGTGATGATAGGGGAGAACACGATGGATTCAGGAATAATGATGGCTAACAATGATCATTAATAGAGAGCCATGTATTGACGACAATGACTTTTGATGAACGGTGGGGACCTGCATGCTTCACAAGGCAGGGAAAACAAGGGTTCCCATAAGGGGATGAGTCTGGCCATGTTGGAGGGGTCACAAGAATCCTGTGAATGGGATCCTTTCCACTACCATGAGGGTTGGTAAAAATTTTGGGCTCACATGGCTTGACAAATAGAGGGACCATCTGAGGAAAATTTGGCGTTAGTGTTTTATTATGTTTATGGGGGTAAGGTTGATTTTAATTGAAGATATATGTTTATCCAGTGCCACTTGGAGTGGCATATAACAAATTAGTGTCAAAGAACCACTTCAAGTGGAGCATTGACCCCTTTGGCCCCACGCCACCCCAAACCCCCATATATAGATATATAGAAAATTTATTTATAATGAAATCATTTTTTGTAAAAAAAATATTTACTGAAATATATAAAATAAATAATTAATTATAATTATTATATTTATATTTATTATATTTATATTTATTACATTAAAAATTATATATTAATTTTCACTATCATTATCTATTTATTATATTTAGTTTAGTAATTATATTAACTATATTCATAAATATGTTCTTTGTAATCAATGTGAAATTACCTTAAATATGTAATTATAATAAATATGTAATTATAATAAAAATATGATTATAATAGAAGTATAATTATAAATATAACAAATACATAATCATAAAATATTTATTATAATTATCTATATTTTATAATTATATATTTTTTATAATTATAATTATATATTTGTTATAATTTTATAACTTCAAAAATATAAATTATATAATTATATTAAATTTATATTAAGAATTATATAATTATAATATAATTATAATTATAAATATAATAAATATAAAATTCTTATAAATATATATTAAATATTTGATTATAATAATTATAAAATTATAAATATAATAAATACAAAAATATAATGAAAATATAAATTATAAAAAATATTTTATTAAAAAAATGTGTAATAAAATAAATATATAAATTTAATAAATATAAAATTATTATAATTTATATATTTATAAATATAACAATTCCAAAATTATATTTATTATATAAATGTAGTAAATATCAAATTATTACAAATATATAAATATAATAAATATAATAAATATTAGAATATAATTAATATATAACTATAAATATAATAATTATATAATTACAATAAATTTATAAGTATACTAAATATATAATTATAATAAATATATAATAATAATATACATATAAGTATAATTATATTAAATACATATTTATTAGTATAATAAAGAAATAATATTATATATTTATTATAAATATATATTTCATATAATTATAATTATATGTTTTATAATTATATATTTAATATATAATTATAATAATTTTTTTGTAATAAATATTTATTTATAAAAAATATACGATTATAAAAAATATATGATTGTAATAATTATATAATTATAATAATTATATAATTATAAATGTAATAAAAATAAAATTAAAAATATAATTATTAAAAATATAATAAATATTTAAATATTAATATGTATTAAAAATATTCAAATTATATATATTTATATTTTTATATATATATAAATATATAAATACATATAAACAATATATTTAAAATTTAGAAATTTATATTTTTTTAATACATAAATAAATCATATTAAATATATATATATATATAAACAATATTAAAATTATATATGTTTATATAAATAAACCTTATTAAATATTACATATATATATATTATAATTATATACTTTCATGTTTGTGAAGGAGAGGATGTTGCGGGTCTAAAGTTACTCACACTAGTGAAATGGCGTCTATGGTTTCTTCTTTCCGTGATGGCATCGTCTTTGTCTAAATAATTCAATCCTGAAGAGTTTTTATCAGTCTTTCGATGAAGGTGATTGATGGGTCTCGCTTGAAGGATGTTCCGGCTCCGTGTGTGGGACCCTCACATGATCACAACTCCTTGAAGGGTGTGGGCTGGTTTCTTCAGTGTGGGATGCCAAGGATCCTCTAGTCACTGGTGCTGATCATTTTATTCTTAGCACTTAGGAAGCTGATCATACTCTCCAACAGATTTCGTGGAATGGAACACTGGCAGTGGTTGAATCAAACCCTCAGCTATTTCAAGATAGAATCGACTCTTGTAAACATTTGATTATCGCTCGTCTCAGTTCCCAAGAAAGCAAGTGGAAGGTCGAGGATTTAAGGAAACATCTACTATGGATTTGGGGATATTTTTTAATTAGCATATTGTCTCTAATGGTATGAACTTCATTCATAATAATTTTACAAAAAATGAAATGTAACTAATATAATGGAGTTGGGGGTTTTTCAACCTCAAGCCGAGGGTCCAGAGGTTTCAAAATTGGGACCCCTAGTTTGACCCTCTACATGTTAAGCATACTATTGACTAGTCTTGGTTCTGATTTAAGGGTCCAAATTGGGTTTTTTGGCACCCAAGCATACTTTGGTAGAGACTATTTATGTGATTATTGGTGAGTTTAAATTTTAAATTGATATATAATTTGATCATGCACTTGAATTTTGAATTAATTTATAAACCATTGGACATGTTAAGGGCAATTTTAATCTGGTGTGTGATGTTCAATTTGTAAAAGACATGGACATTTTGTGGACAAGTACATGTTTAATGGGTCATTTGTTAGTGGACCTTCCAAGGCTCTGAATTTGTACAATTCTGAAATTGTTAAGGGAGTCTCCCATCCCTCTAGGGTGTCACTACTGACTAATAATGTTACATCACTAATTGGAGTTCCCCCGTCCTTTGCTAATGTGATAGTTGGGAATAGACATGATGGTAACTATGGTGATGTGGCTGGAAGTGGGGGTGAGTTGTATGCAAAGCCCCTACTATTGGTTACTCATAAGGCTCAATAAGATAAAATTTCTAAATTGGGAGATGTAGATAGTCATGACCAAGATTATGATGATCTGGTGATGCTACATGAATATAAATACAAGTCTAACAGAAAATTTGATCATACCCAGGTTAACCGAGGCTCTATGTTTGAGGTCGGGGAGCAGTCTCTTGGGCTTTCACAAAATGTTTTTCTAGATTGAAGAAATATGTCACATGTTAGGTTCATAATATTTCTCCAGCACATGATCCTAGATTTTCTTCTCAAACACTTCAGCCTCCACATGCACTTGGAATTTCTCCTCAAGAGCATATTTTTCAAGAAATGATAATATTCCTACAGTTTTTATGTTCTTTTATATTTCACAGTTTCCTTATCAGAAGCTTGCGGCTGTTTCATTTTTCACTACTACAATTAATGGACATCCTATAAAGGTGGTTGTCACCATTTTTACTGATCCTAGTGTGGTGGTCCCTTCTAAATCCAATGTGGTCTACATTGATAAGACTATATCCTCCAATGAGAAGGAGTTACCTGCTATTTCTTCTTGCTCTATTACTATCACTAGAGAGCCTATAATGGCTGCTGTCAAAGGTGTTAGTGATCCTTGTGTGTTAGTCTCCTCTGTTTATGACTCCATAGTGGCATCCATTAAAAATCTTGTAGTATCCCATGAGTAGGTGTTTCATGTACAGGTAGATGGAATTAATACTACAACTCCCTTACAAGTGCATGCTGGTTCATCTATGTCTAATGTTGTTACAAAAAAAATTTAATATGATTAACTCTATGAATTCTTTTCAATTTTATTTGTTATACAGGGAGAGTAGTGAAAGGAAAGGTTAATTCTCTTTATCACTTTCAGTGAGTAATGAATGTGGTAATCGGTAGGTTGAAATATAGTCTTACTTTGAAGAACCAGACAATATGCTAGATGATGGTGATTGTGAAGCTGATGATTCAGATGGTGCTACTTTTGTGGATGCCCAATTTTTCAAGAAAACTATTGTTGACCGAAACGAATTGGCTGATCATGGTGGTGATTGGCATATCCCAAAATAATGGTGAAGGGGAAGGTGCCCAAGAGGTCGTAGTGATTTTTGTGGACGTGGTGGTAGGAACAAAGGGTGATCTTTTATGTTTTCTTGGTGGTGTTTTATAACTCTTACCCTGACTCACTTCTGGGTGTTTGCTACTCTTTCATTATATTAATTTTAGGGGCCTTGGTGTTTTCTTCATAGTTTGAGACTTTTGAGTAAAATTATGTATTTATTATAATTATATACTTATTATATTTATAATTATATATTTATTATATTTTAAATTATATGTTTATTAAATTTATGATTATATAATTATTATAATTATTATATATATTATAATTATTATTATATATTATAATTATATATTTATTATAATTATACATTTATTATATTTATAATTATATAATTACTATATTTATAATTATATATTTATTACAATTATACAGTTATTATAATGAAATATTTAATAAAATTATATATTTATTATTATTACATATTTATTATTATTACATATTTATTATAATTATATATTAAATACATAATTATAATATATATATATAATTATAAATATATTAAATATATATTTAAAATAAGTATATCATAATTTTTTATTTATTATATTTATAAATATGTATTTATTAAATTTATAATTATATATATTATAAATTCATATTTATTGTAATTATATATTTATTATAATTATATATTAATTATAATTCTGGATTTGTTGTATTTATAATTATATTAATTATTATAATTTTATATTTATTATAATTTTATATTAATTATTTTTATATATTTATTATATTATAAATTTATTATAATTAAAAATTTGTTATAAAAAATATTTATTATAATAATTCATATAATTATTGTATTTTTGTATTTATTATATTTATAATTATATAATTTTTATAAATGTATAATTATTATATGTATATATTTATGATTTTTATATATTAATCATCATTATATATTTATTACAATTACACTGATAAATTTTTAATAATTATATAGTGGTAATTATAAATTTTATATAAATATATAATTCTAAATCTAATAATTATAATATTATAATAAATATATAATTATAAGTATAATAAATATGAATATAATTATGTATTTATTATATTCGTACACTTCTTCCCATTGAGGGCTTTATAAATAGAAATGTGAATTCAAATGCAAAAGCAATTATAGTAAGAATACTCGAAAACAATAAGGTGTTGATCCAAAACTCATTTGAAATTAATAGTACAATATATCAACATATCCTACACGGTTTGAATTGTTTTCAAAGACTAGACATATATCCAGAGATGATAAGTTGTCATGGTATTTAACTCTACATCCAGAGTCTGCTAAAGAATTCTCCAAAAGATTGATGTAGAGATCATATCCTAATCAGATATAAAAGAAAGAGGTATTCCATGAATCTTTACCTATTACTTAATATAAATTCATGAATTTGGTCAGTAGATAAATAATCTTTAATAAAAATCAAGGGTGATTGATTTTTATGTTGATTGATCATAACCCAAATATAATTATGACCAATAATTGTTTTGGGGAGTCCAATGAGATTATTCCTTGTGATTTTTACCCATTAAATCATTGGAATGGGTAATAGTTATAACATCCCCTTAGAAGCCACACTCATTTCCTTAAATTTGATTAAAATCATGCACGAAGATATATATTATGTAATATCTTTCTTCACACAGACCCAGTATAAATACTATTTCATATCACTATAAATCCTTATACTTCAGGGATGAATTGGGAATGAAGAACTATATCAATAGAACATTCTCCAAATATGGTATAGAATAGACACAAAAAACATTCATTTTCTTTATAATTATACCAAAATCAAGGTTTAACTCCAGAACAATTGTCACCTTTTTTGAAATTCTGTATCTAATTTTTGCACCTCTTTAATATTTTCCTAGAAAAATGGTCGAGTACTCATTTAATAAAGATAATATTTTCCACTTCTTATCAATTTTCCAGATATATAATATTTTTATATAGATATTTTGGATCATTTGTGATCTTCATCATAGATAATCTTGCATGATAATTTTGACTCGGAGTAGATACCACCTTGTTGACTTTCCAATGGTGGTAATGTATAGAGTAGACATAATCATTAATATACTTCAACCATCTTCTCTAATAAAATATAAACTATTTATGAGTGAATATTTATATTAAAATCATATTATCTATATCTATACCACACATTTACCCAAGTATATAATATATCTATATCTTTATTTCCTAATTACTATAACTAAATCAAAATCTTGATTTGGGTAATTTTTCTCATGAACCTTCAGTTGGTGTGATGCATAAGATACCACTATATAATTCAACATGAGGGAACAACCTAGGAAATTATATTTTGAGTCACTATAATTCATAGACTGTTCTCTACTATAAGGAAATGTATGTATAGGTGGACTGACTAAATATATCTTCAATTCCTTGATTTTTCCTATTTATCTATATAACAAAATTTGCATCCATTATGAATCAACATGTTGATTGCATTAGATTGTTGTGAGAAATTATTCAAAAATGAACTTTATTATGTAACCAAACTATGGAAAATATATATCTTATTAATAATATTTGTCCTAGTAAAATGATCAATCACTTAAATCTTTAATGGATCCACATATATACAATCAATTTGGATTATATAATCAAATAATGAAACTTTATAAATCCAAAATTAATTATTGAAAACTAATTTATAAAACATATCCATATTCAATTCCTTTAGTAAATTATTCAAGATATACTTATTAAATACCATTCCCATTACATATATAAGAATATCGTATATAATTACTACAAAAAACTGATCACATTAATCGCTATAGACTCAATTCACTAAATCCTGGATGATAATGGGTGAATTGGTAAAACCAAATTGAATCACTATAAATTCTTAGTTTCTAAACCTTTACAATATTTCATCTTGGGTATATCCTCCTTCATGACCATTAATTTATTTTATCATGAATAGAGGTAAACCTTAAAATATTACTATGTTTCATGTAATCAATGAAACAAGTTATCAATGTGTCGTGAAGGATACTTTTTCTTGTTAGTGATCTTAATAGTTTCTCTCTAATCAATATAGAGTTTCATTAATATCATTTTCTTCTTAAAAAAGAATAATTGTGCACTAAGGTGGAAGTCCTGGGTAAATTAATACCGTTTCGAGATTCCCCTTGATTTTTTCCTTTTAATTTTAGGAACACAATCAGGGAAATTCTATATGGAGTCTTTTAAATAGGTGTCACACTAGGCATGAGTTCAATTAAAAACTAAACATCATGATATTGTGGATAATTTGAAAACCCTTCTAGAAAAAAATAAAAAAAATCCCATGAAATCAAATATCAATGATTTTGAGTTCTCCCCATTCATTTAATATAAACAATCATTTTGAATAGAAATCATACAACATAAAATTGAAGAAAATTACATTGGAATTTCATAATTATCACAATACTAATAGATGATAAAATTTTGGTTTGAAAAATAAAACATGAGTTCAATTTTTTTAAAATTTAAGTATGATGTATGGAAATAAATGCAATCCATTACAAAATATCATCAAATTCTACTATATGGAGAATACTGAGATTTATATGTAGCGCATTCCCACAATCATCAACTAAAGAACAATTGTCACAACCCCCTCCCATCAAAGATTCCCCTCTAGAGAAAGAAATGGTGAAAGGGAAACAATGACCCCTTATTCCCACTTCCAGTAGGCCCCGGAGTGGTGACTAGCACCAAGGGTAGGTGTTTCCACAAATACGGGAGGCGTTACCCTTTTTATTATTTAACACTGGGAAATAGATTGAGTCAAACACAAAAGAAAAAGGAAAAATTAAATGAAAATAAACCCAAAACTAAAACCATATGCATGTTTTATACAATAATAAAACAAATCTAAAAGTACAAGAAAGCTACAAAGTATGATACCAAAAAATGAATGCAAAAAATCCATCCAGAAAAACTCCAATGCCTAACTAGCAAGGTCACACAAGGTCCCTGAATTCCTCCCGAAAACCAGAAAGTAAACATAGGATGAGTATACATGTATTCTCATTTGGAAAACTTAACGATCTCCTACACAGGTGGGGATACATCCTAATGCCTCGTGAGAAAACAGAAGGAAACAAAGCATAGAGAGGAATCTTTCCTCCCAACCTTTCAAGCCACACTCACCAAATATCGCAAGTCAATAGAGTAGTATAGTAATATTATCAAAGTACGGGTACCCCGAACCACCTTCCCACTAAATACTTCTTAAGCCCTCACACCTAGCTCTCTGATGCTTCCCCCTCTTCCTGAGCTAGTGCCGCAACCTGTCCATACAAAGCTCGAGCTAGTGCCGCAACCAGGATATACGAAGCTCATAGTATCCCACAAACACTCAATCCTCAGCCATTACCACATCTCATCCTGAAGGAACCTAGGAACCACATCATTTCTCATCCTAAAGACACTTGGTAAAATATCAGACACTCATCTTGAAGACTCTTGGGAAACATCTGTCATAACCTGCTCGAAGGATCTTGGGCTATAGATCCAAGAAGAGGGAGAACAGGGAAGAACAGTAACCAGCCATCTGTTAGATGCTTGAGAATATCACCCCACATCCCACGGGGGTTTAGCACATAGTGCTCAACATGGGTGGGGTGAGTAAAGAAACATTAAACATATAGATTTATATAGTTATATCAACCACTCATCCCATCCTAAGGCTTCTACACAAAAGATCTGAGCACATGCATCGACACTACTACCTCAAATGTATGAAGACAATAAACATCCCCAAACCCCATTAAGAATTTCATATTTCAGTAGTTTTAGTTTATCAGTTCCTTAACTACCGAGCAACTAATAACAACAAAACCAGATCAATTGTTTGTAAAACATATCCCTTCCAACCACAATTAATGTTAGGGAAAACACAAGCAAAAAAATACCATTTTATTTTAACATCCAATCAGTTCCATTGATTTTAAATATTTAATCAACTTCCATGCACCACAATTCATTAGGTAACTCTTGAAAATTTATTTATATGAACAACACATCCTTGTAGCCCTGCTTCCAAACAAACATAACCACAATCACATCGGAAAAAATACCCATACCACATCATTATCCCTTTGATACCATTTACCATATCTCCACTACCCATCACAAACATTTCATACACGCCAACCCACAACCCATCCAACCGCAGCCCCACAACTCACCCATTCCACAATAACACACGAAACACCCCTTCACATAATTTAACCCCATCTAGCACCCAAAAAATCATTCTTTCCTTTAGTTTAATCGGGGTGATCATAAAAAGTTTCCAGGTATTCATTTAATCAGCCAAAATTACATGATTAACCAATTTCCACATTCTATGAAATTATATACACAAAACAATCCAGAAAAATAGGGCAAAATTTAATTGTGCAAGAAAAGGGCCACAAAGATCGTGATTTTCATAAGCCACAACCCTATTCAATTCACAACACAATCAAAGCATAAGCATTGATAGAAATAAAACAACAATAACAACAAAATTTCCCCATACCTATTCTTTAACAAGTTATTATCTTTATATACTGGTTCAATAGTATCTCACAAAAACAAGAGGATACCCACCGTGCATGAATCATAAAAGAGAAAGGGACAAAGGTATGATCTGTACTTGAACAGGTTTTGATGTCCTTCTGCGAGAACAACAACCAAGAGTTTTTCGATCACTCCTCCCGATGAAAATGTCCTCTCATGGACGCTATATAAGAACTGCCCTAACAACCAAGAGAGACTCCATTACGGTTCCATGTGTCACCTGTCATAGCATAGAAAGGAGTAACATAAAGAGGATATCAAGGAATGAATAAGAATGGGGTAGAATGTACCATTAAGATGACGTTCATCTAAGAGTGCCATTCCCGTCAAATATCAGCAATCTCCTTTGTAGGAAATTGTGAAGAGGAATTTGAAGAAGAGGGAATGGAACGAGGTTCACAATGTTCGCCTCATCGGCATGATCCAACAGCCACCGATAGATCGGCGATCGGAGTCCGGATGAAGAAGACAGGAGGAAGGCTTATGGGTCATCTGAGAGCGTCGCCGTGTGGGGAAGAAGAGGGGTCCATCAATAACGTGTTACCCTCTCTTATATAAGAAATGAAAAGGTAAAATGGTACACAGTGTGTATTATTGAATACATGATGTGACTGTACAATTGTTACATTGTTTGACTGGTCAACACATGACATGTCATGCGGTTTCCATGGGTTTAATGGTAATAAAAAATTCAATTAATAATCAATGTTTTATTGAACTGAGACATGATTCATAAAATGGTCTTCATCATTGGTCTTAAAATTACCGTTATAATTTTAGGGTTATGCTGCCACTGACGGTTCATAAAACCGAGGTCGCACGAAGAAGTTACGGATGAATTATGGTTTTGACAACCATAAATAATAATATTATTATTATATTATTATTATTATTTCATTTCATTGAAAATTTTTCTCTCCAATCTCATTTAATATTCACTCAAAAAATCCTCTCCAATTTTGTGCGCATCACTAACTCATGAGATTCTCTCTTTTTTTAGTTTAAAATCTAATTTGTTTCCTTTAACTCATTCTCTCTCCAATATAACTCTTCCATTCAGGATTTATTCTCCCACTCCACCAAAAGTGGCCCCTCCCCTTGACATTACCCATTATAAATTCAATGTTATTATTATTGAAATTAATATTAATAACACCCATCATTAATGTTCTAATTTAATCCCATTAAATTAGTTTATAATGGTTATTCTAATATTAAATTAAGACTATTCCTTTTAATTAATCACACCATAAAGGCCACCATTACCATTAGGATTTAATATAATAATAATAAATCCTCTTTCATTTTCATCAAAGAGTCACCATCATTATCATTAATAATCAATATTATTATTGACGCTCATTATTATCTTATAATTACATTTATAATCTATTCGATGAATATTATTATAATTATTTTAATATTCAAAAATACAAGTTGGATTCACCAATAAGGGGTTACACCTCATTTATTATAATTTATTCCTTTATAATTTGTTCCATTCGCCTCCCATTATATTCCCATTACACACATAATTTATAATTTATTAAAATTTTAATAAATCAAAATGAAACCATGCACCTATTCTCATTGAATTAAATACATTCAATTTTATTTCTTTTATTTCAGAGTGATTAAATTAAACCCATTTCTTATAATTAACCACAAATATTATCACACCACCATTATTAATTATTATTATTAGAAATTATTATTATCACACACATCCTGTTTGATCACATAATCCTTTTACAATGTAATGGACTAGAGAGGTATGGGACATTACATCAGATACCTCTGAAAATGTTCTCGTCCATGAGAATTAAAACCAACCCATAAAAAGGGGAATGGTCCGAAAAACCACCCCATAAGATTCATATCAAGGCTCTCGTCATAACAGGAATCCAAACATTATCCTATTTATAAGAGTCATGAAATTCCATCTCCCATGTAGAGATATTATATGCTTTTGGCACCACTGACTCACCTGTACGGGTTTAATTGCATGCACATTAATGCATCTTGATTAGGGATTAGGTACTCCCACGCCTATAGTTTAGGATTTTTCATACACACACTACCCTCAACACCGCAGAAAACAAGAAACAAACTACCCCAACACATGGATTGGGGAATTCCTTCTCCCATGTCAAGATACTATCCACTTTGGGCGGCTCTCACTCACCCGAATGGGTTTAATCACATTAATATTAATGTTTCTTGATTAGGGATCAAGTCCTCCTCTCCCCACATGATAGGAATCTTCACACACATTTATAGGAATGAGGGAAACAACTTAGCATTATAGACTCATGAAAAACATTTTCCAGGCCCCAAGCATGGGTGAGAATGAGTTTCAACAAAGGAGTGTGATTCTCTTGAATTTAAACAAAAAATACACGAGATAATTTATGTAAAACCGAAAAAATATCTCTCGATCTATGGCATTACTAGGGTTGCATATTCTGTTGCGTGCAAATGTCAACATCCCACTCATCTGCCTCTCTGTTGACGTCTAGGTGCTTTAGTTGTATGGTAATGAAAGAATGCCTAAGCCCAAGTACCAAGGAAATTTTCTCAAGGTTTCATTTTATCATTTTACTTCAATTTCGTTCCCAGAATACCCAAATCATGTAAAACAGAAATCATTATTATGGATGTACCTTTTCTAGGGTGTCTACCTTGAAATCAATGTAGTCTTACATGGTCGTTGGGAAAGCTCAATTTCCTTACATCAGATCATGGGGGGCCCTAAATTCCCTTGTCCTAGCTGGTCTTCCCTAGCCTATGTCATGCACCAAGATTAGCCAACATTTTTTCCCTACCATCCCATGTAATCCTCCCTATGACTAACTCCGGACTCCATCCTATATCTCATCTATAAGCCATTGATACCATTCTATCATGACCCCCTCCCACCAAAGATACCCCACCTGAGCTGACAATGGTGAAAGGGAGATAATGAACACTGATTCCCACCTCTAGTAGGCCCCGATGTGGTGACTATCACCAAGGGTATGAGTTTTCACAAATATGGGAGGCATTACCCTTTTTATTATTTAATATTGGGAAATAGGATGAGTGGAAGACCAAAGTATAAAAGAAAAAGTAAATGAAAAAAAACCCAAAACCAAACCCATATGCATGTTTTATACAATACTGAAACAAAAGTACAAGTACAAGAAAAGCTCCAAATTATGATACCAAAAATAAATTAAGAAAAAAATGCGACCAGAAAAACCCCAAAAACCAACTAGCATGGTCCCGCACTGTCCCTGATGTCCTCCTAGAAACATGAATGTAAACATGGGTGATCATAGAAGTATAATCAGTAGGAAACACTAATGCTCTCGTACACAGGTGGGGATACATCCTAATGCCCCTTGAGAAAACAGAAGGAAACAAATCCAAACAAGGAATCAATCTTCCCTACCATAAAAGCCACACTCACCAAATATCGCAAGTCAATATAGTAGTATAGTAATATTATCAATGTATGGGTACCCCGCACCACCTTCCCTCTGAATACTGCTCAAGCCCTCACACCTAATTCTCTGATTCTTCCCCCTCTTCCTGAGTTAGTTCCATAACCTAGTCATACGAAGCTAGAGCTAGTACTGCAACCTGGCCATACGAAGCTCATAGTATCCTGCCAGCAATCAATCCTTGGCCATAACCACATCTCATTCTGAAGACACCTGGGAACCAAATCACATCTCATCCAAAGGAAACCTGGTAACATATCACATCCTCATCCCAAAGACTCTTGGGAAACTTCTATCGTAACCTTCCCAATGGATTGTGGGTAACAGAACCTAGAAGAGGGAGCACAGTGAAGAATCATAACCCTCCATCCTTTTGATGTTTGAGAAACTCAAACCCCATCCCACGGGTGTTCAGTACATTGTGCATAACATGGGTGCGGTGTATAAATACACATAAAACATACATATTTATATAATTATATCTACAACTCAGCCCATCCTAAGGCTTCTACAAAAAAGATATGAGCACATGCCTCAGCACAGCTACCTCGAAAGAATGCACACAATAAATAGCCTCAAACCCCATTAAGCTTTTCATGTTTCAACAGTTTTAGTTTATCAGTTTCTTAACTAACTTGCAACTAGAAACAACCAAACCAGATCAATCGTTCGTAAAACATATCCCTACTGACCACAAATAATGATAGGGAAAACACAAGCTACACAATACCATTTTATTTTATCAACCAATCAATTCCACTAATTTTCTGTATTTAATCAACTAACATGCCCTACAATTTATTAGTTAACACTTCCAATTTTATTCAAATTCCCAACCCATCCCTGTAGCCTTGCTTCCAACCACCATAACCACGTACACATCAGAAAAAATACTTGTACGACATCATTATCTCTTTTATTCTATTTCTCTCTATTCCACTGCCCATCACAACCATATCATACACGCCAACCCACAACCCTCCCTACTGTATCCCTGCTACTCATCCATTCCACAAAATCCCAGGAAACTCCCTTTCATATAATTAAACCCCAATACGCACTCACAAAATTCATTCATTCATTTAGTTTAATTGGGGTTATCATACAAGGGTTCCTTGTATTCAATTAATCCTACAACTTTACATGATTAACTAATTTCCACATTTTATGAAATTCCATTCACAAAAAAATCTTGAAAAACAGGGCAACATTTAATTCCACAAGAAAAGGCCCCCAACGACTGTGATTTTCAGTAGGCATAAGCCTATTAAACTCACAACAAAATCAAAGGGTAAGCGTTGATGGACATAAAACAACAATAACCACAAAATTTCCCCAAACATGTTCATTAACCAGTTATTATCTTTTTTTACTGGTTCAAATGTATCTCACACAAAAATGATACACACCACGCATCATGTGTAAAAGATAGAGAGACGATGTTAAGATCCCTACTTGAATAGGTTTTGATGTCCTTCTGTGAGAACAACCACCACGAGGATTTCGATCACTCCTCCCAATAACTTTGTACTCTCGTCGATGCTGTGGCACAACTGCACTAAAAATAAAGAGAGACTCCATTAAGGTTTAAGGTGTCACTAGTCATAACATGGCAAGGAGTAATAGAAAGAGGATATTGAGGAAGGAATAAGAATGGGGTAGAACATACAATTAAGATGACATTCGTCGAAGCACATCATTCCTGTAAACTATCAAAAATCTCATCAGTAGGAAACTGTGAATAGGAAGTAGAAGAAGAGGGAAAGGAACAGGGTGCACGATGTTTTCCTCATAAAAACGATCCCACATCCACTGATAGATCGACGATCGGAGTCTGGTTATAGACTATTGGAGGAAGGATTTTGGGTCATCTAGGAGCATTTTCGGGTGGGGAAGAAGAGGGTTCTGTAAATAACATGGGACCCTCTCTTATATATGAAATGAAAACGTAAAATGGTACACATAGTGTATTAAAAAATACACGACGTGATCGTACAATTGTTACATTGTTTGACTGGTCAACAATTGACACATCATGCGGTTTCCATGCATTTAATGATAATAATAACTTCAATTAATAATAGTTGTTTTATTGACCTGATACATGAGTCATAAAATGTTATTCATCATTGGACTTAAAATGAATGTCATAATTTCAGGGTTACGCTGCCACTGATGATTCGTAAAACCGTGGTTGCATGAAGAAGTTACGGTCAAATTATGGTTTTGACGACCATAAATAATAACAATAATATTAAATTATTATTATTATTTCATTTCATTGAAAATTTCTATCTCTAATATCATTTAAGATTAACGCACAAAATCATATCCAATTGGGTGCTCATTACCAATTCATGAAATTATCTCTTCTTTTTAGTTTAAAATCTAATTTGTTTCCTTTAACTCTTTCTCTCTCCAATCTAACTCTTCTATTAATGACTTCTTCTCCCACTCCACCAAAAGTGGCTCCTCCCCTTGCCTTTACCCCATTATCACTTCAATATTATTACTAATAAAATTAATATTAATAACACCCATAATTATTGTTCTAATTTAATCCCATTAAATTAGTTTATAATGGTTATTCTCATATTAAATTAAGACCATTTCATTTAATTAATCATACCATAAAGGCCACCATTACCATTATGATTTAATATAACAGTAATAAATCGTCTTTCAATTTTATCAATGGGTCTCCATCATTATCATTAATAATCATTATTATTATTGACGCCCATACTTATATTATGATTACTTTTATAATCTATTATATGTATATTATTATAATTATTTTAATATTCCAAAATTCAAGTTGGGTTCACCCATAAGGGGTTGCTCCTCATTTATTATAATTTATTTCTTTATAATTTCTTCCATGCGCCTCTCATTATATGACCATTACACATGTAATTTATTATTTATTAAAACTTAAATAAATCAAAATGAAATCATGCACCTCCCCTCATTGAATTAAATACATTCAATTATATTTCTTTTATTTCACAATGATTTAATTAAAACCTTTTAATATAATTAACACCAAATATTTTCACGCCACCATTATCAATTATTATTGTCAAAAATAATTATTATAACACGCGTCGTGTTTGACAACATCAAATTTTTACAATGTAATGGACCGGAGAGGTCCGGGCCATTACAATAATTATAAACTTATGATGTCATCATTGTATCATTATAGGTTTTTAATTCTAATGTAACATAGAACATTTGAGTTCATACAATGATACCCATGGATAAAGTTTTATATATAAACATTTGGGTAGATTTAGAATCATATAAGTCAATAATATTTCAATAGTGGATGGTATGTGTACCTTTCCCCCATTCTTTAACATACTCCACATCAATTAAATTGATTACATGGAATTTCCCTTTATCTATGGGCTTAAGAGGTATCTGATGTCATTCTTTGTAATTTACATTTGGGTTTGATCACTAGTTATCATTATTCCCACACTCGTTTCATTTGAAACACTGAAGTGTGGGCGGTGCATTTATTGGAAATTTTTCATTTTTACATTCATTGATGGATCTCTTTACATCACATTAATATTTGATTTCATAAGGATAATCTATTAAGAACATAAAACACTTACTTGTCACCAAATTAAAATTTTCACCATGTTCTATTCAACACTTTGATCATTCAGGAAAGGTCGTCTTCTTCTTTCGATGATTTTTAGAATTTCCTTTGAATTCTATAATTATTTCTTATATAAACACATCGAGATGTATATATATAAGCACTCCCCATTTCGAACTTTTTATAATAATGAGTGATTCAATTATATATACTATTGTCTCTTATGAATAGATACCATCATATATTTGGTTTTAATCCATTGAAAAATTGAACAACCTTACATTCAGGTGAGATGATAATACCATATGTGTACACCACAAGTCTTAAAAAGTTTCCTCATAGGTACTAATAGATTCTACATCATTTAGTTTTATCTCTGGGAATTAATTCAATATTTTCATATAAATAGTTTTTGGAAATTATGTATTATATTATATGGTCATAAACTCATCTTACTCCATGGAGTCAATTTTATCCCTTTTCCTCGTGTCCCTAATTAGATACCTCCATTGATATGCTTCTCCTTACAAATGATAATGATCCCAAATAAAATTTTCCTGATTTGAATGATGAAGAATGGAAAATAAATTTTCATTGGTATTGGTGCGTTTCTCAATATGTAGTGTATCAGAATACCAACTAAAATAAAATATATGTTACACCATGAAGGACTCAATAGAATTTTACTCCATTATTTTCAAATTTCGAATCACAACATGGTTCATATTTTTAGGGTGTTACGCAATAGTTAAAACAAGAATTGTTATTCCAAATCACATTAAATTAGGTTTCTAAAGAGAAAAATAATTTCAATAACTATCAAATTCATTATTAACATGATAATTTCAGGTTCTAGAGACTAAGTATGACAAAAAATCATAGTGTGAGAAGAAATAATTATAATGGGAACCTAAATAATCCTGAAAAATAATTTATTCGATTTCTAAATAAAATAAACAATATTTCCAATTTTTGTAAGAATAAAATTAACCTAGGGAATCCATTATTATTTCCAATTATTTATGATGTTATCCTATATATAGTCTTATCAAAATTGATTTAATTAATGATTTATTATCATGGATTCCAATGGTTACTAAATTATTATATGATTATTACTGTTGAGACCCATACATATCACACATGGATATTAGATCTTATGGTATGAATAATCATTACATAACAATACTACCCATTTCATATTCAAATCATTCTAGAATCATTGGATACATGTACACATAAATAACTAGATCATAAATGTACAAAATTTTCTCCCACATAGTTCTTTATAAATATAACCAATCTTAGACAATTTAAAATTTATAATATTTACCAATAACACTGGGAAAGGAATCATATTAAAGGGATAGAATTGATGCTCAGTAGGGGTACACAATGGGGATATCAATGATCATATATAAATAATTTGATCATAAGGGTATGTGAATATGGGATTAACATTTTCAAACCATAACCTTAATATCATAGGATATAGTTTTGTTATATTTCATAAATCATGTTATATCATTGGAAATGAATCATAATGTAACCAATGAACATGTTCCATGATAGAATAAGATTGAAATGAGACATGGAATTGTAGTATACACCTAAATATTGAAAATTGTTTCCTTATTATTAAAGGATCACTACTAAGAGCATTAATGTAGGTGGGGTAAACTCATAAAACCATCATAGCAGTCAATATTCACTCCCATTAATGGCATAGTTGAAAATTTTCCTTACTAAATTATATTATCTCCCCATTCCTGTAATGTTTTTCTCATTAGGTATCCATCATTACCCAATGCAACTAAGGGATTTATAATAATAGGCCCACCCATCACATAATAAAATTCCAACATATATTATCCACTAGATAATACACCTTTATTCATATCATATGCCTTGAAATCAAATGTGTTTTATATACATTTCATCATTGAAGAACCCATTGGAAATAAATGGGTTATGTAAACATTTTTTCATTTCATTATAGCACAGCCTGTAGAAACCGAATGGGTTTCCGAATTATCCTATCATCATAAACATAAACCATCCCATGAAATAATAATGATGTTATTAGTAGATAATATCCCTACTATATAAGTAGTAACATTAAATGATGTCATCATATTTGAAAAATAAATAAAAATCACATGGAATATTTCTTCTGGATGATATTATATTCAATATTGAAATCAACAATTTTAAAACATTTTGTAAAAATTTAATCATGCATAAAAATGATTTTAAAATATTATAGGTTAATATTAAATTTTTATAGAAAATATTATTATAAAATAATTATATGGAATAAAAAGTTTTTTGAACAAATACATCAACAATGACATTTTACTTCAAAAACTTATATTATCTATCTTTATAAAAAAATATAAATAAAATGAATAGAAAAAATGTATTGAAAGTAATGAACCATACCATAATAATTTTAATGAGTTTTACAAGTGGTATATCATAACATTTCATCATAGAAAACATAATCATATACAATCATGGTATAGAATGAAATTACAAGATAAACCCTTACTAATTTTGCAGCTTTTGAATCGTAATACCCATGAAAGAATAACATTAATGAAATTGTTAAATGTAATGATAATAATAATACAGATTATATATCCTATTAATGGGACTGTAAAAATTTAACATAAATTAGGATATGTGTATAACAAAACATCTATCCCAAATAAGACAATTTCGGACTGTAAACCCTTACCTCAAGTTTGAATTCCTTCCTAAGAGATCTAGCCACTTGTATAGTAAATATATATTTTATTAAATTATATATAAAAAATTTATCTACATATAATATCATATATGATACCATTATGACATGTTGATATCCAATTATAAACAATACCTTGTTAAATCCTTGTTTTTTGGGTGTTAACTATTTTATTCTACCATAAGAATTTATGTTCGGTAGTTCCACTTCATATAATATGATCATGGATCCATTATCTCTATAAATTTAATAATGATATATATATATATATATATGTTTCATATATATTCATCAAATATTTATGGTATCACTATAAAATTTATAGAAAGAAAAATTAATGACACAACTCATGGAGATAGTAGTTCATACATATACATGGCGGTTGATTTCACATTTTGATGGATTGAATGAAGGAATGGCTAATAATTATTTACTTTCTAGAATAATTATTTTAAAATATATATCATATATATTATTTAATCCATCCTTATTACCATTCATGTAAATTGAAAATGAAAAAATGAATTATATCACTTTGCGGAGGTGGTAGTCCACACAGACACACGAGAAACTTTATCTTTTTCCAATGGTTTGGAAGGTAAAAATGTAGATAGAATATTATAACTCCAAAAGAACAATTACTTATGAAATATAATTTATAAAATTTAATCCCATCATAATAACCATACATGAAAGATAGTGAAGGGTAATGAATAGTATCACTACATGGATACTGTCGGGGAATTGGTGAGTGTAGTCCAAGACTTTTTAGGGGTGGTCTTTTATACATAGTTTCCTAGACTATAATTTTGGACCTCATCCATTAGTTAGACCAACCAAATAGTTACATTTATTTTTATCCTATTAGAATGCCTAATTTCTCATATAATGTGTTACATGCTCTCATTAACAAAATATTGTCCACTCATCTTCCCCTTCAGGTATCATAGGAACAACATTATTTCATTAAGGGGAAATTAATTATTGGTTCCATTAGACTAGATTAGGTAATTATTTATCATTTCAAAGGGAGACTGATATGGTCTAATGTGATGTCGAAATCGACATGGAAAAGACTGATGATTTTATGGATTGGGATTTCCTCTTCAATGTACTAAAAAATTTGAAATCTAAAAGTGGGTTCCTAACATATTCATTAGGTTATTTTGATCATACCGGATTAATATTTATCTTATGGGAGTGATATTTCATTTTTTGAAATTAAATAGATGTTTTAGAAATTGGGACCCTATCTCATCGAGAATTTTCATCCTGGAATAAGATGGTCCTAGAATAAATATCAACAGGGGTTTGGAAGAATAAAGGATTTATCCATTTAATTGGCGATATGGTCATTCTGGTATTTCAAATATTTTATTTTCTTATAAAATTATGGTTTTTATTAATGGAAATTATAATTACATTCATATCATCTAGAGGATTTTTAACGAGTACTTCAATAATGAAAAAAAACATATCAATTGCATCAAATATTTTGTTGTTGGTCTCCCATAAGTGTTAGCTTAGGAGGTCTATGTCAATCGAGGATTGAGTCGGGTTTCCTAGATAATATAATCAAAAGAATTTATTGGGTCACCCTATATCAAATGAGAGGTTTTATAATTATCATTATGATAACATTGTTAAAAGGTTAATGTTATGGTCATGAAATTTGAAAATTTGGTTACATTACTTTGGTGGTAGATTCACTTTAAGTCAATATGGTTTTTTGCTCTATCCCTAGATGTGTTCTTTACATTAAAAGCCTTGTATGTTGTATTGAAAAAACATTTAATGGATTATTAACATTTTCACATTGGACTCCAGTTAATAAAATCAACACCATTACAATAGATGATTCACACTGGATAAACCCATTCTGTATGGTGGTATCAATCTTCATGGTTTTGACGAGAGTTTGTGTGTATTTCATACCCAACATGCATGGTAGTCCATCTAGGACCCATTCATCTAGTATACCTTCATCAAAAGGATTTTTGGGTGTTAACCCATTGATTGGGATAATATTGATTAAAGATCACAAATGAAGCATAGATTTCAGGGTCTCATGCATCTTATTATTGAAAAATCATTGTGGATCATTTGACATGGGGATAACTCATTCTGGAAGAATAATTGGGTGGGAAATCACTTCTTCATTTTAGGGTTCTTGGTTCTTTATGTTTTCTTCAACGAAATTATTTACCACCCCTCTTTTCATGGATTATATGTAGAATTCAGATCAATAAAACCGTGTTTAACAGGATGAAATCCTTAATAGAGTTGGAATAATGATTCATCATAAAAGCTTTGACATGGAATATTTATATTTCAATGTTCTACAACATGATTTATGCTCTTTAAAATCTATATTTTTTGGGATGTAAAATCTAGAACAAGGTTATTTCTCCTAAATTTATTTTTTTATTTGGAGGATTGAAAAGCTGGGAATCCCCCCAAATGATGACATTCAACAAATTGATATTCTAATTATATCAAAAATATATTTTTTATAATTACAAAACCAAAATTAGTGCTACATAATTTATTTAGAAGGGATTGGGAAACAAACCTATGTAATAATTTTTGAGGTCTTTTGGGATATATTGTTAGTGACAGAGCTATTTATGATTCCCTCCAGGCATGGTGGGGTCATCATGTGGGTAATTTTGCATAGGAAAAATGGTTGACCATAATTTTTGTGGATGTATATTGGGTTATATGGGACACACATAAAGAGGATAGCCAAATGGGTCTTTATCCCAAACTATAGTACATCAATAATACATTTCTAGAGCTCCTTCACTCTATTTTATAACAATATATGAATTTCAACATTCCTCTTGTGTTGAAGGACCGTGCCATATATCTTCACCTCCAAGATTCTATGACTCATAGGAAAGGTGAATATAATTATTTTCTATAATGGAAATATCCCTATTTTGTCTTGTAATTTAATATGGATGGGTCATGATCTTAATGGATGATATGAGGTAGTGGTATTGTGAGAAACACATTGAGGGATTCTACCTTGGAATTCTCATATTTCAATGGTTCAGGTAATTAAATCATGGTCGAGACTTTGGTTATGCTTCATAGGATGAATCTATATATGTCTAATAATATCTCTGTGTTCGAGGCCAATTCAAACTATTCAATTGTGGTCAATAATTTAAATGGAATTTTTTCCATCCTAGGTAACATAAATTTTTATATCTAATCCTAATAGTTTATTCATCTACCATATGTGGATATTATTCACTATTGGAATGGGGTAAATTTTTCAACTAATCTGTGTACTTCCAAAGGTAATCAGTTTGAAAAACTTGTGGTGTATTCAAGAATTAGTTCTATTCCAATGGATTAAGAAGACATTTTCTGGGGGGATTCCTTCAAACATAATAATTGTTGACCCCTACGATACCCCTTTTGTCTACATTATCTTTATTTTATTGTTTATATTTCATTATTTCTTCTAATAAAAATATTCAATTATTAGTCAGTATCACTATGTATGGATGGAAATAAGTATGTATGCACGAGCGATACATTTACATCAAGTATTGAAGAATTGTGAATAAATGTGGTTTATTAATCATAATAATATTTTAATATATAAAAATTTTTAAATTTATTATTTTATGAATAATATAACATATTTTTAGGAGGTAAAAAAATAATTAAAAAATGAATTGATTGGTTAATGAGGTTTTCCCTTCATTAAAACATCTCATTTACATCATCACTATAAGAACCTAGCTTGGTATATTTTGACAAAAAGAACCTGTATACTGTGGTAGTGGATTATAAAATGAATTTTCAAATGGGATGGTCGAGATACATGTCCTAATGTGGTGTAAATAAGAGAATATAGGAGTTCCCTTTTATAATTTGGGGGAGGGACAATATTCATATTTTTCTGAATGATAAAAATATAATAAATTTCATCACTAGATAAATTCTTCCAAGTAACTATGGATTTGAAGAAAATTTAGGATGGGTTTTTTATCCCATCAATGAAAAATATTTTTATTGATTTATCTCGTGTTTTAAACCATATAATTTTGTTTAATCCAATTTTTATTTTATTTTATCATTAATCATCATAACTGTTTGTTCACAATTAAATGGGAATATCATTGCATATAAAGTGAAAATTGAATAATAAAAGGATAATGGAGGACATTTTAGACTTTATCTTACCCACATTATGCAAATTCATTATTTTGAAAACTTATAAATTATTTTAAAAAAATAACTTTGATAAAATTGCATTAATTCTATCTTTGATATTAATCAATAAATTTCATATAATAGGCAAAAATTAAAAAAATTAAATTCAAATATAACTTTTTCACACCACTAATATAATTTTTGTATCTAAAAACATCATGTAACACTATAAATCAATCCAATTATATTATTTTTAATATTTATATTAATAATTACTTTTTCAATTAATTGAAAAAAAAAATTTATTATTGGTAAACAAGAATTTAATATAGTTATTAAAAAACTAAAAACTAAAAATAATTTCACTACATGAAAATACTGTTTTTATGTAAAATAAATATATTTATATTCATTCGTAACTTTTTTTGTCACTATGTGGACACCTAAAGGATACTTAAAACTAATAATGTGACATTCCGTAACTTCCCATGTTTTAAATATTATATATGTCATTTTCTAGAAAACAATCCATTAAAAAATAATCATTGAGAATAAGGAAATTAAGATAAACATAACTTTATCCAATATGATTTCAGTTAAAAAAATGCTGATAGTGAAACTTAGTTTTAACCATGAATAGCACGATTTACCCATAATCAAGGTGTTAAATTTTACCACTATTATTATTGGTTATGCCTAAAAATAAAATGCACCAATTTAGAAATTTTAAAATCTTTATTCAAAATAAAGATTACATTTTTCAATATTCTATTTCTATAAGTGACTGAAGTTAATTTTAAATATAAGCATAAAAAATGTAAGAACCCAGATCATTATTCAGGTATATGTTTCCTCTTTTCTGGAGTTTTTAAGAAAAACTGTTTTTCTGGAAATTTTCAATCTACATGCCGTGTACTTTCTGAGTACACGCCGTGTACTCTGTTCCGGATCGAAGGCATGTGTTGGCCGTGTCTGGGCCACACACACGGTGTGTAAGGCTGAGGTGGAGGTCGGTTTTCGGACTATGGAATAAAATTGAAGTACACGCCTTATGCTTTAGAAGTACACGCCGTGTACATTCTTTTTTTCCCCTTAAACAGACCGGGGTCGCGTCGAACCCCCATATTCGTCTTCTTCTCCAGTTTCCGACCGTTTGAGAATGTCTATACGGCTGAATCTTCGACGGAGTCCTGACTCGTCGTCCTTTCTCTGATTCGGGCACAGTCGATTGTGTTGGAATCACAGCGGTGAGTTCTTCCTTCTGCTTGAGCCTCGTTTCTTGATTCCTCCTCGTTTCCAAGTTATCGTGGGATGAACGTTTTGTACGTTTTCTAAGATCTACATCGTTCTAAGGGAAATATGTCATCGAGGTTCACGTATATCGATCTCCCATGATCTAGGTAGGTGGTTTGTTCCTTTCTCTAGAATGTTGATTGATAGTTTTGTGCAATTTTCACCAATACCCTTGAACGGGGTATTGTGTGTTTCTATTTTTCCCTTTATACTTGTCTGTTGTGCTTGATTTCTTTAGTAGAGGTTGTTACTTGTGATTAGAGTAGTTTCTTTGTGCTCGGATTGTTTTTCCATACTTGTTCTGCCTGTTTGGCATTTTCTAGTTTCCATTCCTAGTCGTAGGATAGTGGAAATGTTGTTTATTTATCTCTGTTGAGCCTTAGCTGATAGCCAAGTAGTTCATGAGTTTTACCTGGATGATATACACACGTTGAGCATGTTTAGTTATACTCAAGACTGTGAGAACCTTGAGTAATAGACCAAAGGGAGAATTGACGGAAGGGCTTCTCCAGAGTGTCTTTTAAATTACATTACAAGACCAAGGGAAGAATTGAAGGATGGGATTCTCTAGAGTGTCTTTTATTTATAATACGGGACACAGGGGGAATTGACGTTGAGTTCTTCCCCAGAGAGCCTTTAGCACAATATGAGACTATATGGGGAATTGACGGTGAGTATTTCCTCAGAGAGTCTGCTTAATTACATTGTTGAACCAGAGGGGTGAGACTGTGTGTGCATCCCAGAGGGTTTCTAGTACTTAGAGGTTGAACCATAGGGGTTAGACTGTGAGAGCTACCCAGAGGGATACCTGTTTTCTTCTTGTTGCTGACTATTTTCTTGTGTGTTGTACTTGTTGGAACTGTGGATTGTAGTTGCTTGTGCTTTACTGTTTACTGATTCTTGTTTTTTTACTGCCATGTATTCATTGACTATTAGGCACAAATCATTGGGTGATTGCCTACTGGGATTGTATCTCACACCCTGTTTGGGATATTCTTTTGGGCCTAAGTAGACTATGTTGCTGTAGGTATAGACAAGTGCAATCGCCCTTCTATTTCAGGGTCTTGACTGCATCAGGAGCTGGGGAGCATGGGACTGAGCCGTGGCTCGCGATGCTGAGGAGATTATTTTTTTTCTTTTGCACTTGGTTTCAGTTGTATTTCATCACGTTGTTGTGTTTGTTGTTTTCTTTAGACACTTTTACCTACTGCATCATTTTCATCATAGTTATAGATCTACATAGTTCCTCTGTTTGGTTTCTATTGTTCTGCATGTTGTTTACTGCTTTTGCTATTTATTGTTGTTTTCATACCTTGCATACCTTAGCGAATGAGGGCATAGTTTCCCCACTAACTCACCAAGGCCCTCACTTCTATCCGGCAGCCTCTGGTGTTCGGGGAAACTCGCATGAGGACAGGTGGCAAACCGGGTACGGGGCACTAGTGGAGGGGCTCCGGACTCAGGACGTTACAATGTGGTATCAAAGGAGTTATTTTCTCTTTTCTTACTGTTTGGAGGCCTTAGCTACAGATAGGATGGATTCAGTACTTGGAATTAAGCTGTTCTCAGGATTAGCTAAGTCGTGTACAGGGAAAAGCCATACTACCTCGTTAATTATAGTTTTCTGGTTTTGAGATTTTATGGTTGGTATGTTTTCACCTAGAGTGATTTGTATGACCTGTGTGGTTATTGTTTTGTTATTTCGGTTCTATTTCTGTCGCAACCTGATGAGATGAGGGTATTCCATCTCATGCATCATATAGACACTTTTAGGGATCACATTCCATGCATTCTTTCCATTCCATCTAGGGTGCATTAGTGACTGCATCCTGTTGTGATAGACTATGTGTAGGTTATGCATGCTGCTGTGATAGAATCTTGATAGATTCATTGCTGTTATGTTAGAAATCTGTTTGTTTTGTTCCTCTATTTAAAATGAATGCTGAATTTTGGTTCTTGATGTGTTATGGGCCCTCACGGATCAGAATTTGGCACATTTTCCCTTGTTTAGTGTTCCTGGAATTCTGCGCAGTTTTTGAGCTAATGTCCAGAGAAACCCAGAATACACGGCGTGTACTTTTTGGATACACGCCGTGTAGTTTTTAAGTCGTGTCACTGATCGTGTGAGCAGAACACAGTGTCGTAGGAGTAACTTCAGGAACACGCCGTGTACCGTTGGTACACGCCGTGTGAGTTCGGAGCCATGTACCCGGTCGTGTCACTAACAACACGGGCTGGGGAAGCTTGGGTAGAGCACGTCGTGTCCGTAGGGAACATGTCGTGTAGTCTTGTCCTGGTGCCTCACCGTGTCACGAACAACACAGGCCGTCGTGACCTTTTTTTCCACACGACATGTTTGTTCGGAACACGTTGTGTAGTCTTTCCAGGTACCCGACCGTGTCACGAACAAAACGGAACGGTTTCGCCTTCGCCTATGCATGTTGTGCTTGTTCGAAGCATGCAGTGTAAGGTCCAGCCGTGTAGACAGCCATGTACTCAACAACACAGACCGTCAAAGCCTTATCTAGTGCACGCCGTGTTTTTTTCGAAGACGTCGTGTAGTATCGGGTTCAGTCAGACCGTGTGGGTTAGCTGTGTAAGGAGACTCTGGTAGGGGAATAGTTTTCAAGTACACGTTGTGTGTGGGGTTCAACACGCCATGTAGTTTGTAGTGTACACGACTTGATGGGAATGAGTACATGCCCATGTCAGTGGTTTAAGAAGACACTCCGCGTAGTTTTATACACGCCGTGTAGTTGTGTTTTGAAATCTTGTTTGGTTTTCTTCCCTCTTTCCGTTTGTACTATTTTGTTCTCTATCCTTGTTTTCATGATCCAAGGTGTGCTTTTGATAGTTTAGAGCTATTCCTCTGAGACGTCATTTGGTCGTGTGTTTGTCGTCAGGTAGTGATCGGATGCCAGACAGGGTGGATCAGGGACTTCCTATCGATCCCCCAGCCGATCCAGCCTTGGCACCGGTTGTTGTACCAGTTGCGGACTCTGATGCGTAGTTCAGGGAGGGTTTCTTGAGGATGATGCAGGCCTTCCAGGGAGCACCGCCTCCTACCTCGTCTATGGAAGACTTGACGTGGGTCTTTCATCAGCAGCATCCTCCCACGTTTTCGGACGAGGGAGGACCTCTGGCTGCAGAGTCATGGATGGAAGCCATGCTGACTATATTCAAGCATCTGGAAATGACTCCAGAGAGGCGGGTCAATCTTGCCCCCTACATGCTCCGAGACTCATCCAAGAGGTGGTGGGGCGTGATCTCACAGGCGGGTCAGTAGCAGGCTATGACATGGGAGGAGTTCCAGTGCGTGTTCTATGACTACTTCTACCCAGAGACCCGGAGGGCCGATCAAGACTGGGAGTTCATGAGCATAGAGCAGAGTAATCTATCTTTCATGGAGTATTCCTCTCATTTCACTGAGCTGCAGCATCTTACACCCCTTCGAGATGGGAGTGGGGTGTTTTTGGCAAGGAAGTTTGAGGATGGAATCAGGCAGGAGATTCGCTCACAGGTGAACATCTTCCAGCTGACTTCCATTACTTCCATCGTCAACCAGGCACTGATTACGGAGAGCAATCTGAGAGACTCTAGAGCTAGGAGTTAGGGATGTTCTTCTTCCAGTGCTAGGTTTCCTTCAGATGATAGCAAGAAGCATCGTAGGGAGCCTACGCATGGTGATTCGAGGAAGCGAGACGCATCATCAGGCAGCCAGGTGACATGCTACCAGTGTGGTCGGACAGGGCACACGATGCCGCAGTGCCAGAGAGACCCCGTGGAGAGCCGCTCTTGTGGCAAGATGGGTCGCCTTCAGCATTTCTTCCATGTTTTCTCACCATCTGTAGGAGACCGGGGTTCTTCCATGACTCCTTGTTCAGAAGTATCCCCACCAGTCTTTCACCAGTCAGGGAACTGGAGTTCTTCGGCCATTCGAGCCGAGGTGGAGGTTGAGGCCGTGGCGATCAGCCACCGGTCCCTCAGCACCAGCAGGGAGGTTTAGCTCAGAGTGGTCATTCAGGGGCACAGGGCCACGGTGCAGGCCAGTCTTTTGAAATGGAGCAGACTTATCCTGAGCGGGATCCCGACCCTTCTACTGTTCGAGGTACGATTTTATTAGACTTAGTTTTATCTTCAGCCATTTTTTATACTGGTGCTACACATAGGTTTATCTCTGTTGCTATTGTGGAGAGCCTTGGACTCTGTGTCTTTTCTTCTAACAACTCATTTACACTAGACACACCTTTGGGAATGAGGACATCTAGTGTATGCCATTGTAGAGAGTGCCCTCTTGAGGTTTCAGGTTATCTCTTCTTATGGGATCTCTATGTCCTAGAGATGAAAGGATATGATGTCATCCTTGGCATGGACTGGTTGATTCCCTTGCAGGAATTCATTGACTATTATCACCGCAGTGTTAGATTCATTTCACCAGAAGGTGAATCTGTCATTCATAGAGGTGAATGCGACATTCATGCGAGTCGGGCAGGACTCGAGCATCTTGGGCTAGGAGGAGTGATGTCCCATATAGCTAGTCTTTATCTGGATGATCAGCGGACTCCACAGTTGGACTTTCCTCCAATGGTGGATCGCTTCTAGGATGTCTTTCTAGAGGACTTTTCAGGTTTTCCTCTAGAGCGTGAGGTAGACTTTTCTATTGAGCTCGTTCTAGGAGCATCACCGGAGTCCATTCCTCCATATAGGATGTCCACACATGAGTTGCAGGAGCTCAATAAGTAGTTAGAGGAGCTATAGGCTAAGGGTTTCATCTGACCCAGTACATCTCCTTGGGGTTCGCTTGTCCTGTTTGCAAAGAAGGCGGATGGTATCCTTTGGATTTGTGTGGATTATCGAATGCTGAACCAGTTGACGGTCAAGAACCGATATCCTTTTCCGTGGATTTATTACCTTTTCTATCAGCTTCGAGGAGCCCGGGTGTTCTTGAAGATTGACTTGAGGTCCTATTATCATCTGTCGGGCGTTAGACCATCAAATATACCTCTGACAGCCTTCAGGAGCAGGTACGATCATTACGAGTAAACGGTCATGCCCTTCGGACTCACGAATGCACCTACAGTTTTTATGGAACTGATGAACCGAGTGTTCCATCCTTACATGGATTCTTTCGTCGTGGTCTTCGTAGATGATAACTTGGTGTACTCTCATACTCGACATGACCATGCCACACATCTTGAGATCATTCTGAGAACACTGAGAGAGCATCGACATTATGCTAAACTCTCGATGTTCCACTTATGGATGGATTAGATTCACTTCTTGGGTCACATCATCTCAGAGGCAGGAGTATATGTGGACCTAGAGAAAGTGTGAGATGTAGTTTCATGGGATTAGCCGAAGAATGTCTTTGAGGTATGGAGCTTCCTAGGGCTGGCTAAATACTATAGACGCTTCATTCGGGACTTTTCCCATTTAACATCACCCTTGATAGGTCTGACCAAGAAGGGGGAGAAGTTCTTATGGTAAGATTCTTGTGAGTCAGCCATTCAGGAGCTAAAAGGAAGGTTGATGTCAGCACTGATACTAGTCTTGCCAGAGCCAGGCAAGAGCTACACTGTTTACTGTGATGCTTCAAGTATCGGGCTCGGAGTTGTGCTTATGTAGGGAGATGGAGTCATTGCGTATGGGTCTCGACAGCTGAGGCCACATGAGAGGAACTACCCTACGCATGATCTAGAGTTGGCAGATGTTGTTCATTCCTTGCGCTGTTGGAGACACTATCTTCTTGAAGAGAACTTTGTTGTCTTCACTGACCACAGGAGTCTCAAGTATATCTTCACTCAGCATGATCTGAATCTGAGGCAGCGCAGGTGGGTTGAGTGTCTACAGTATTTTGACTTTGATCTTGCTTATACGCCGGGAAAGGGCAACGCCGTGGCAGACGCGTTGAGCAGGAGAACTCAAATTCAGGCATTTCAGGAGGCCAGTAGTTAGTGGCAGCTGATGTCTTTGTTCTCTGAGATGCATCTATAGGTGCACGATTGATGCGGACATACCTATCTATCATTGTTTAGGTATGTTTTTCATTTTTTCTGGTGTTTTTATGAAAAACAGTTTTTCTGGAAATTTTCAAAGTACATGCTATGTACATTCTGAGTACACACCGTGTACTCTGTTCCAGCTCGATGCCGTGTGTTGTCTGTGTCCGGGCCACAGACACAGTTCATAAGGCTGAGGTGGTGGCCGGTTTTTCAGAGTACGGAAAAAAAATTTAGAAGTACACGCCATGTACTTTCTATTTTTCATTAAATGGATCAGGGTCACATCTAACCCCCATATTCATCTTCTTCTCCAGTTTGCGACTGTCCAAGAGCATCCGTACGGCCAGATATTTGACGGAGTCCCACCTCTCCATCCATTCTCTGATTCAAGCATGGTCGATTGCATTGGAATCACAGCGGTGAGTTATTCCTTATACTTGAGCCTCGTTTCTTGATTCCTCCTCTTTTCCATGTTATCGTGGGATGAATGTTTTGTGCTTTTTCTCAGATCTACGTCGTTTTAAGGGGAATCTATTGTCGAGGATCACGTATATCGATATCTTATGATCGATGTAGATGGTTTGTGCCTTTCTGTAGAAAGTAGATGAATATTTTTGTGCAATTTTCACCAATACCCTTGAACGGGGTATTGCACATTCCTGTTCTCGCTTGTTACTTTCCTGCTTTGCTTGATTGCTTTAGTAGAGGTTATTGCATGTGATTAGAGTAGTTTTTTTGTGCTCAAATTGTTTTTCCAAACTTTTTCTGCCTTTTTGGCGTTTTCCAGTTGCCATGCCTAGTCGTAGGATAGTGGAACTGTTGTTTATTTATCTCTGTTGAGCTTTAGTTGATAGCCAAGTAGTTCTTGAGGTTTACCTGGAAGTTATACACGCGTTGAGCATGTTTGGTTATACTCTGGACTGTGAGAACCTAGAGTAGTAGACCAAAGGGAGAATTAATGGAAGGGATTCTCGAGAGTTTATTTTAAATTACGTTGCAAGACCAAGGGGAGAATTTACGGAAGGGCTTCTCCAGAGTGTCATTTATTTACGAAGCGGGCCACATGGGGAATTGACGTTGACTACATCCCTAGAGAGCCTTTAGCACGATACGAGACTATATGGGGAATTGACGGTGAGTGCTTCCCTAGAGATTCTACATAATTACGTAGCTGAACCAGAAGGGTGAGACTCTGTGTGCCTCCCAAAGGGTTGCTAGTACTTAGTGGTTGAACCATATGGGTTAGATTGTGAGTGCTACCCAGAGGGTACCTGTTTTCTTCTTGTTGCTGATTGTTTTCTTGTGTGCTCTACTTGTTAGAACTGTGGATTGTAGCTGATTGTGCTTTACTGTTTACTGCTTCTTGTTTATTTACTGCCATGTATTCATTGACTGTCAGGCACAAATCTTTCGGTGATTGCCTACTGGGATTGTATCTCACACCCTATTTGGGCCATGCTTTTGGGCCCATGCAGACTATGTTGCTGCAGGTACAGACAAGGGAAAGCGCCCTTCTTCTTCAGGGTCTTAACTGCATCAGGAGGTGGGAAGCATGGGACCGAGCCGTGGCTCTCGATGCTGATGAGATTTTTTTGTTTTTCTTTTGCACTTGGTTTCAGTTGTAATTCATCACGTTTTTGTGTTTGTTGTTTTCTTTAGACACTTGTACCTACTGCATCATTTTCATCATAGTTATATATCTACATTGTTCCGCTGTTTGGTTTCTATTGTTATGCATGTCGTTTACTGCTTCTGCTGTTTATTGTTGTTTTCTTACCTTGCCCACCTTATCGAATGAGGGAATAGTTTCCCCAACAACTCACCAAGGCCCTCGCTTCTAGTCAGAAGCCTCTGGCATTTGTGGAAACGCGCATGAAGTCATGTGGTGAACCGGGTACGGGGCACCAGTGGAGGGAATCCGAACTCGGGACGTTACAAAAAACATAATGAAAACCTATTTTTATAAAAATGAATTTTTATACATAAAACATGGTTTACCCCTATCCCAATATTAGAAAAAAAATGTATTAAATGAATGTTAAAACATTAGGTTTAATATATAATGTATTTATTTCCTTAAAATATTTTAAAAATAGTGATTAATTTAATTTTCTAAGATAAAAACACATTGTTCATATACCAATGTTTTTTGAAAAACAATTTTTTATTTCTATTTGTTTGTTTATTTTATTATAATTAATTGAAAACAAATGAATTTATTTTATACATACGTGAACCATAAATTTTTCATAATTTCTCTTTTCCTATTCACAACATCCAATCTAATATCTTTTTGATAACTAGCACATAATAATAATAATATAATAGTATATCATGGTTGTTTGATCATAGTATTGCATTGAATGCTAGCAGTCAACGAAATCAAATTATGTAATTTTTTTTTGAAATACATGGGTTGTTATATGTATAAGGAAGTACATATGGTAGGGAGTCCATAGTTGTTTGTGGAGTGTTTATACTTCATTGAGAATATATTTTTTTCAAATTTGATTGATATAATTGCTGGTGAGTCAGCAATAGTTTTTGTTTGATGTGTTTTAGTTCTTGGGTATGAGATGAATAATCAAACTCTGTCATTACACATTGTAATGGATGAGGCTTGATATGTGGTGTTATTTTCCCCTATGGTTAAGATTTGATGGATGCATGAGACTAGTCATTGGATAGTGAAGGGTCCTTATGAGATTTATGTGAGTTGATGAATCCAAATTATCTTTTCGAATCCCAAAATCCATATCGATGATTTAGATGCGTTGAAGGATATAGTTGGTGTGTTGGACCTAGGTAGAATTTTTTTGATGTGATCCATAGGTTATTATATTTTTGATCCATGAACAATGACATGTTTTTTGAAGTGGACCATGATATAACTTGTGTTTCATGGGGAGAAGGATGAGTTATAACTTGTTTCTATTGGTGAACCATGATTCATGACATGGTTCAATGATAATATCTTGATACGTATCATGATTCAAGGGGTGAATCATATAGATAATTTTATTTATGATGTATATTGGGGTTAAAATTCATTGGTATGTAATGTATGTTATAATGATATTTGGTGGAAAGTGATATTTTAATGTTCTATTACAAGTTTTTTCTGATACATTTCTATAAAATGTTAAATCATTTTCAACCTGTGCATCGATAGTGGAGACTCATCAAATTCAAGTTAATATTATTGAAAAGAAGTGGTACTATATTTTTTCTAGTGTTGTTGTATGTATTTGGTAGTGGTTTGGTGAAACTGTGATGAGAATGTCGTTGGACAACTGTGGAATGAATTTCAGTAGGATGTTCTGATTGTTAGAAGAACTATGAATCATGATCAGTGTTATAAACTATATCATATTGTGGGGGTACCAAGAACTGGATTATGAGTTTCAACCACCACTGTGGTGTCTCTTGATGATGTTTGTGGGTAATTTTTATCTATTTGTTTCCATTATGGTGATGAGTACGGGATTAATTTTTGATGAATAATGAACCTTGATTTTATATTTACACAATATGATAACCTTTGATGTTCAAGGATTGAATGTGATGAGTTGATAATTAGTTGGTGACCCAAGTAGTTTTGGTTTTTTAGATTAATGTTCGATGATTATTTTCATTGATGTGATGTGCTATGTATAGCATGCCACCTTTTTATGACATAAACTTTCATTACATTATACAAAACTGAGGATCTTTAAGGTTTAGTGTCATGGAAACCAGGAACTCAAAACATTAAAATATAAAACATTATTCTTAAACACTTGATAGGCTTCCCCTTATGTTCATCCTAAGTTCATTACTGCATATCGTACCTGTGGACATACATCAAAAGGAAAGGTGACCAGAAGTCCCAATAAGGGAAACAAGGGAAACATTTAACATGTGAACATGAGATACATTAATAATGTCATGAAAAAGAACTTTATGGCATGAGAAAGAAATAATGAGGAATATCATAATAAAAATAACGTATTTCATAACTTTAAGATGTGGCTAAAACGTTTAACTTATACAATCATTTCTGTTTCACCAAGATCCATCCCCAAGATGTCATTAAGAATTACCAACGTTGTTCACCGAGATATCGTTAAAAAAGGTCATCTATAGAGATTAAGTATTTACCCAATGCATTGGAGGGATATCAGGGTGCACCCTTAAATTTGAAATTTTTATCATGTGAGCCACAAATATAGTCATCAAACATTTCATAAATAACCTATATAGCATAAAAGAAATGGGTTTCATTTCATAATCACAACGTTTTAAAAACTGCTTTAAAGACATGATCATTATGTCACTTTAAACCCACGTAAAAGGAAAGCAGGTCTCATGTATGTAAATCCCAGAATTTAAAATAGAAAATTTTGGTATATATGTGAATAAACTTTTAGAAGAAATATCTTTGAGTATTCACTTAATAAAATAAAATAATTTTAGAAAAAGTGAGAGAGATTTTTAGACCGAAATTCGGCAGCATAACGACTACGTTGTAGGGTTTTAGAAAACATTTAAAAGGGAGGGGACATGGGTCACCCACTCATAAATTATCTATAAAAAAGTAGTGGGATAGAATTTTAAAGATTTAAGAACATGGTAATTAAATTTGAAATATATACCATATGAAATTAAGAACATAAAGAAAGACAAAAATAAGATTTCTCTTATGAAAATTCAGCAGCCTAACGGCGTCACTTAAACATCAAAAAATGAATTGATGAGGTCAAATATGGTCTCTCATAATATGAAAATATAACATCAGTATGATAGATATAGAGATCATACCCCAACATAATAAAAATTAACTTGAAAGACTTGACAAGAAAATAGAACTTGAAAATGAGAAGGGTGAAAGAATCTCTTAAAAATTCGACAGCCTAACGTCGTCACTTAAATTTAAAAAAAATGAATTGACGAGATCAAATAGGGTCCCTAATCATATGAACATAAACGATCAGTATGATAGATATAGAGATCATACCCCAACATAATAAAAAGGAACTTGAAAGACATGACAAGAAAATGGAACATGAAAATGAGAAAGGTGAAAGAATCCGTTACAAAAATTTTGGCAACCTAAAGACGCCACTTAAACATTCATAAAACGAAATGATGAGAGTAATAGGGGATATTTCATCATATGAACATGAAAAGGGAAGTAAGAGGTATATAAAAGAACATTCTCCAACATAAGAACATGAAGCAAAAAAGAAATGACTTAAAAGAGAGTATTTGAAAAGAAAGAGAGAGGTTAGATCACTTACCTTAAAACGTATCTCTTAAAACTTGAAGGTCGGGACCTTGAAGGCTTGTAGGAACCTTGGGAGGACTCCTTATGAGGTAATGATACCAGATATTCGTTGGGGGAGAGTTGGGAGTGAAAATTAAAGGAGGAAACGGTGGGTATTTATAGGGAAAGTGAGGGGACAAGGCAATAATGGCCAAGGGACACCGCGTTGGTGGTATTGGAAAACCCATGGGCTTAGCCATGAAATTTTCCCATGTAATTGGCCACTTGGGAAACCTTATACCTTATATTACTATTCATAAGTCTACCATATTGATTACATACTTAATACATCATTTAATGATTTCATTATACTCTCGTAACTTAAAAACCGTATTTTCACTATTCATCGAAAATTCAACTTTCTCAGAAAAATCCCAAAATTTCACCTTAAACAAATATCAACGCTCTGATTTAAAAAATGACGCCATTTTATACACATAATTTTCTTAATATTTATAATTTAATTTTTAAAAAAATACACTATTCACCAAAAATTCATTTTTTTCAGAAAAATCCCCAAAAATTACCTTAACATAATATAGATGCTCTAAGTCCAAAAATGAAATCCATTTTATAAAAATAATTTTCTAAATATTATTAGTTTAATTTTTAATTTAAAAAAACTATTCACCTAAAAAAACTAATACTTGACTAATAATTTATGAAACAGTTATTTACCTATTTTATTGAATCACATTACTTAAACAAGGTGCCTAGATTATAGTAACACTTTCTTTAAGTGAGATTACTATTCTATTTGGTCACATTACTAATCCTAAGCATAAAATCACTATTCATAATTTACTATTCATCAAAAATTATGTTGATCTTATTAGACTCTAAATTTCATACTTAACATAATTTTATAAGACAATTTTTTGAAAATCATTACACATTTTTAACAATTTATGGTTTACATAAACATTTTTAAAAATATCCTTTCTCTAAAATTCATCAAAAATAAGAGTACAATATTTATCCGGACATTTGAAAATTTACAAACATTATTATAAGAAGAAATCAAAAATTTTATTTAAGTCAAAGGATTACAAAAGGCTGTTACGGTCTCCTTACATATCCCCTTATAAACCCAGCATAGGAAGTAAGAGTAAGGTGTGCTAGGTTGATAGAATCTGAGGGAGGCTTGACCAACTTTTCACGAGTAGTAATTTCTATCAGTTTGAACTTATCGAAATGGCAATTCTGTTATAGCTTCAGACGTTGAAGTTCAGCTTGGGTTTGGGGTAGAGAAAAGCCCAGTGGTGCTACCTCCTTTCCAGGTTCTGTTTGATGGGCTTTGATTGACCCGAGACTACTGGATGGGGCCATCAAATTTTCTTTCTATATTAATTAACCAAGATCACTTGTATTTAGAGACAATAATCGAAACATTTAGTTTCCAATGGTCATATTGACCCATGGTAATATACAGGTAGAAACCCAACGGTAACATTTTAATTATACTCATGTTATCAAATGAAATAGTTTTGTTGATTGTAAAATAAAATAACACACAAAATTAGGAAATAAGATTTATTCAAAATTTTGGATCGTTACATTCTTCCCCCATTATGAAATTTCACCCTAGCAATTTTTAATCTTGGCATTGGAAATTTAGTTTAAAGCCCCACATTGGAAAAGGGATCAGTAAAACTATTACATTAAAAGAACGAAATGGATGTAAAATGGTCACCCGAGTTAACCCACACTAGGATTCCATGTAAGAAAACCTGGACATAGAAGAGAAAAAAAGGGTCAATTTCTGATGTAGAGTGGTAGAAAACATTATTAGGAGAAAGTTAACCCCATGAAAAATCACAAACTTATGATGTGTGTAAACGGTCTATGATTACCCAGTAGAAAACTTAAACCAACAAACATTTTTTTTACGTTCCTTTTAGGAATTCATTTACTACATAGAATAAAAACACAAGGAAATATATTTACCATCAATTAGAGATTCATCCATTAATAATTTTCTACCAAATCTAATCTTTTCTCTAAACGATGAGCATTAAAAAACACTTGGTATCATCAAATCTACAAGAATCATCTTCTAGAGAATCACATAATCAACCAAAGATTAACTATCTGGTAGTTCTTTCTTTAATAATTATCCCAAAAACAGAAAGGGTAAGATAAAACAACTCATCCAAAATAAAAAACCCCATATGAAGGGAAACTACTTTTAAATCTTCAAAATTCCATGGTACTACCCAAAGTTCATCATAGACCATTCCATAAATAATTGTCCTTAAAATTCCTCAAAATAAATCCAACTAAGATTGAAACCCAAATACAATAAGGATTTGATAATATAGTCATCCAAAATAAACTTCATCATTCATATCCAAACAACATCAACCACTAATAACATGTTATAACAGAAGTATCTATCTTAAACACATTTTCCCCAAGATAGGTTAATCATTTCCATATGTAACCTATATTACCATAAGTTCATCCTAAAGTCTTCGATTCGTCAATATATAAGTCAACCTTTATTCCCCAATGAAAATACCATAGTAATCTATTTACCTCGATCATATAGGGTTCCCAAAACAGTGAACGTCTTCCAAAATAATAATCTTTTAATCCCCTAATTATCTTTTTTTTCAAGAAGAACAACTTCACAACATCAACATGTGGTGCATAAAAATATATGTTTTCCTTAATGATATAAAACCATCTTAGGTGGTGACTCGATGTTCTTAGAAAACATTAATGATATGCTCATAGGGCATGAACTAAAAAAACAACATGACATAGACAATTATTGTGAAGAAGTCACATGTAATTTAGTCATCAAGACCCATCTCAGCATAGGACATTCATTGTTCCCTTGTCCTTGAATATTATTGATGCTCATCATGATTCTCATCCCATCTAATAGAGAATTTCCTTGGATAATGTCTAACTTCTCCACATTTATTACATTGAAAAGTTTAAGGTACATTAGATAAAACCTTATCTCTATTCATCAAAGAAAATTTTTTTTAAAGCAATTAGTTACTTTATGCCCTATCATGACACACATAAAACATCTCTTGGTTCTTTTGTGACATTCCCATTGGTTCCTCTTTCCACACATTTTTCAATACGGAAATTGGGTTTTCATTCCCTTATCAAAATTATCAGATGAATGACCTTGAGACTTAGTCTACTTCTTCCTTGATGAATTTGGGAATTCAACTAGGAACCAATTATTAATTTTGATTTTTGATATCTGGTTTGGCATAATCACAATATGTTAAACTTGATCTCTCGTCATCTCTATCACATTAATAGGGTAATCATAACATTTCCTATCACATTGGTTGTTGGGACATATTCTTCCATTTCCCACCATTAACTAAGAAAAGAAATTATAATTATGGGGATTAAATACTTAGCCAATAATCATGAAAGGGAAACTTAAATCATAGAAGGATAAACTTGTAGAAGAAAAGTATACCATAACTTGTGATCCCCTAGGTTCCAGTCTAGGTTATCCATGATAATATATTCTTATGTGAATCTTTATTTTATCTTTGTTCTTTTAATAACGGTTTATACTAAGTTTATGAATTTACCAAAGCATATCCCATGGGAGTGTCGTACCCAAGAGTTTAGCAAAGACCATTGTCGTGTGCCAATTCCCGTTCGAGTCTAGCTCAAAGATGTGTTTTCAGGTTTTACCCCTATGTACATCTGTGCCAAAGCCACCTCTATCTGTTCGTGTCCAGATAGGGATGTATTTGCTTGGCCACCCATTACTCAATACTCACCAAAATACTAGGAAGATTTCATATATTTAAATTTTTTATAGGGATCTTCCTAATGATTTTATATCATAATTTCCACATATAACTAAACCATCCTTTGATCCCAACTATAGCATCCCGCCTTTTTATCACATAAACTTTCATTACATTATACAAAATAGAGTATCTTTATGGTTTAGTGTCTTGGAAACCAGGAAATTAAAACCTGAAAAAATAGAATATTCTTATTAAACACTTTAAAGGTTTATCCTTATGTTCATCATAGGTCAATTACTGCATCTCATAACCTGGAGACATACATCAAAAGGAATGGTGAGCAGAAGGCCTAGTAAGGGAAACATGGGAAACATTTAACATGTGAACTTGATATACATCAATAAAGTCATAAAAAAGAACTTTAAGGAATGAGAAATAGGTATATCATAATATAAATAAAGAATTTCATAACATGAAGATGTGGCTACAAAATTTAACTTAGACAATCATTTCTGTTTCACGAAGGTCCATCCCCAAGGTGTCATTAAAAATTACCAAGGTTATTCACCAAGATATCGTTAAAAATGGTCATCTCTAGAGATTAAGTCTTTACCCAACGAATCAGAGCACTATTAGGGTGCACTATTAAATTTTACCTTATTAACATGTGATCCACATATATCATCATCAAACATTTCATTAATAACCCATATATCATAAAAGAAATGGGTTTCATTTCAAAATCATAATGTTTTTAAAACTGCTTTAAAGACATGATCATTATGTCACTTTAAACCCATGGAAAAGGAAAGTGGGTCTCATGTATGTAAATCCCAGAATATAAAATATAAAATTTGGGTATATATTTGAATACCCCTTTATAAGAAAGAACTTTTAGTATTTACATAAAAAATAAACGAATTTGAGAAAAAGAGAGAGACATTTTGAGACGGAAATTCGGCAGCATAACGACAATGTTGTAGGGTTATATAAAACATTTAAAAGAGAGGGGACATGGGTCACCCACTCATAAATGATCCATAAAATAGTGGGGGGATTGAATATAAATGATTTAAGAAAATGGTAATGAAATTTTAATTATATACCATATGAAATGAAGAACATTAAAGGAAGATAAAAATAAGATTTCTCTTATGAATATTCGGCAGCCTTACGGCGTCACTTAAACATCAAAAAATGGTTTGAAGAGATCAAATAGTGTCACTCATCATGCGAAAATAAAAGAGTATTATTATAGAAATATATATCTTCCCCCAACATAACAAAAAAGAACTTGAAATACTTGAAAAAAATAGAACTTGAAAATGAGAAAGGTGAAAAAAATCCCATAAAATTTCGACAGCCTAATGGCGTTACTTAAACATATAAAAAATGAGTTGATTAGATCAAATAGGGTCCCTAAAAATATGAACATAAAATATCAGTATGTTATATATATAGATCATACCCCAACATAATAAAATGAAACATGAATGACTTGATAAGAAAATAGAACTTGAAAATGAGAAAGGTGAAATAATCTGTTATAAAACTTTCGGTTGCCTAACGACGCCACTTAAAAATTCATAAAACGAAATGATGAGAGTAAGAGGGGATATATCATCATATGAACATGAAAAGGGAAGTAAGAGGAATATAAAATAACATCTTCCAACCTTATATCATTGAGCATAAAATAATTGACTTAAAAGAGAGTATTTGAAAAGAAAGATAGAGGTTGGATCTCTTACCATAAAAAGTATCACGTAAAACTCAAAGGTTGGGACCTTGAGGGCTTGGAGGCCCCTTGGGAGGACTCCTTGGGAGGTAATGAGACCATAACTTCGTTGGGGGAGATTTGGGAGTAAAAACTAAAGGAGAAAAGGGTGGGTATTTATAGGGAAAGTGAGGGGACAAGGCATTAATGGCCATGTGACACCTCATTGGTGGTATTGGAAAAACCATGGGCTTGCCCATGGTATTTCCCATGGTATTAGCCACTTTGGAAACCTCATAACTTATATTACTATTCATAAGTCGACCATATTTATTTCATACTGAATACATCATTTAATGATGTCATTAAACACCCGTAACTTAAAACCTGTATTTTCACTATTCATCGTAAATTCAACTTTCTCAGAAAAATCCCAAAATTTAACCTTAACCAAATATCGAAGCTCTGATTTAATAAATGAACACCATTTTATAAAAATAATTTTCTAAATATTTTTAATTTAATTTTTAAAAACATATATTATTCACCAAAAATTCATTTTTTTTAAAAAAACCCCAAAAATTACCTTAACATAATATAGATGCTCTGAGTTCAAAAATGAAATCTATTTTATTAAAATAATTTTATAAATAATTCTAATTTAATTTTTATTTAAAATACACTATTCACCTGAAAAAACTAATACTTGACTAATAATTTCTGAAATAGTTATTTACCTATTTTATTGAATCACATTACTTAATCAAGGTGTCTAGAATATAGTAATAATTTCTTTATGTGAGATTACTAATCCATTTAGTCACATTACTAATCCTAAGCATAAAATCACTATTCATAATTTACTATTCATCAAAATTAATATGATCTTATTAGACTCTAAATTTTGTACTGAACATAATTGTAGAACACGAATTTTTGAAAATCATTACACATATTAAATTATATAAGGTTTACAAAAAATATTTTAAAAATATCTTTTCTCTAAAATTCATAAAAAATAAGCATACTATATTTATCCGGACATTTGAAAATATAAAAACATCATCATAAGAAGAAATAAAAAATTTTATTTATGAAAAAGGATTACACATGGTTGTTACGGTCTCGTTACATAGCCCCTTATAACACCAGCATAGGACCTAAGAGTAAGGTGTGCTACAGTGATAGAATCTGAGGGCGGCTCAACCTACATTGCACGAGTAGTAATTTCTATCAGTTTGAACTTCTCGCGAAGGAGATTCCATTCTAGCTTCACACGATGAAGTTCGGCTTCGGTTTTGTCCAGAGAAAAGCCCAGTGGTGCTACCTCCTCCCATGTTCTGTTAGATGGGCTTCCATTAGCCCGAGACTACTGGATGGGGCCATCTAATCTTCTTTCTATATTAATTAACCAAGATCAATTGTATTCAGAGACAATAATCGAAACGTTTAGTATCCAATTATCATATTGACCAAATGGTCATATAATGGTAGAAACCCAACAGTCTCATTTTAGTTATACTCATGTTATCAAATGAAACAGTTTTGTGGAGTGTAAAATAAAATAACACACAAAATTAGGAAAAAATATTTATTAAAAAATTTTGGGTCGTTACATTCTTCCCCCCTTAAGAAATTGTGCCCTCGAAATTTTTAAAATTGGGCTTGGAAATTTCATTTAAACTCCCACATCGGAAAAGGAGTTAGTAAAACTATTACATTAAAACAACGAAATAGAAGTACAAAGGTCACCTGAGTTAACCCACACTAGGATTCCATGTAGGAAAACATGTACATGGAAGAGAAAACAAAGGGTCAAGTTCTGAGGGAGAGTTATAGAAAACATGATTAGGAGAAAGTTAACCACAAGAAAATCACAAACTTATGATGTGTGTAAACGTTCTTTGATTACCCACATGGAAAATTAAACAAACAACGCTTTTGTTTTACGATCCTTTTAGGAAATCATTCACTACATAGAATAAAAACACAAGGAAATATATTTACCATTAAGTAGAGTTTAATCCCTTAATAAGTTTCTACCAAAACTAATTTTTTCTCCAAATGACGAGCATTAAAAAAACACTATGTATCATCAAAATCACTATAATCATCTTCTAGAGAATCACATAATCCACCAAAGATTAACTATTCATTACTTATATCTTTATACATTATCCCAAAAACAGAAAGGGTAAGATAAAACAACTCTTCCAAAATAAAGAACACCATAGGAAGGGAAACTACTTTTAAATCTTCAAAATTCCACGGTACTACCTAATGTTCATCATAGACCATTCCACATATAAATGTCCTTATAATTTCACAAAATAAACCAAACTAAGATTCAAACCCAAATTCAAGAATGATTTGATAATATAGTCATCCGAAATAAACTTCATCATTCATCTCCAAACAACATCAACCACTTCTAATATCTTATAACAAAAGTAGCTAACGTAAACATATTTTCCCCAATATTGGTTAATTATTTCCATAAATAACCTATATTAGCATAAGTTCACCTCAAATTCGTCAATTCTTCAAAATATAAGTGAACCATTGTTCTTCAATGAAAATACCCTATAAATCTATTTACCTCGATCATATAGGGTTCCCAAAATGGTGAATGTCTTCAAAAATAATAATCTTTTAATCTTCTAATCTCTTTTTTCAAGGAGAACATCTTCACAACATTAACATGTGGTACATAACAATAGTGGTTTTCCTTAATGATATAAAACCATCTTAGGTAGGGACTTGATGTTCTTAGAAAACATTTAAGATATGATCATAGGGAATGAACTAAAAAACAACATGACATAGGTAGTTAATGCGAAAAATTCTCATGTACTTTAGACATCAAGATCCATCTCATCATAGGACTTGCACTGTTCCCTTGTCCTTGAATGTTGTTGATGCTCATCATGCTTCTCATCCAGTCCAAGAGAGCATTTCCTTGGATAATTTCTAACTTCTCCACATTTATGACATTGAAAGGTATAAGGTACATTAGATCGAATCTTATCTCTATTCATCACAGTATCCATTTTTTACAGCAATTATCAACTTTATGCCATATCACCCCACACTAAAAACATCTCCCGGTTCCATTGTGACATTCCCCTTGGTGCCTCTTTCCACACTTTTTGCACAAAGGAAATTGGGTCTTCATTCCCTTATCAACTTTATCAGATGAATATCCTTGAGACTTCATCTTCTTCATTCTTGATGAATTTGGGCATTCAACTAGGTACCAATTATTAATTGTGATTTTTGATAGCTGGATTGGCCTAATAACAATATGTTCAACTTGATCTCTCATCATCTCTATCACATTAATATGGTAATCGTCACATTTCATATCACATTGGTTGTTGGGAAATGTTCTTCCATTTCCCACCATCAGCTAAGAAAAGAAATTATAATTATAGGGCTTAAATACTTAGCCAATAATCATGAAAAGGAAACTGAAATCATAGAAGGATAAACATGTAGAAGAAAAGTATACCCCAACTTTTGATCCCCTAGGTTCCAATCTTGGTTATCCATGATCATAAATTATTATGTGAATCTTTCAATTATATTTGTTCCTTTAATAATGGTTCATAATAAGCTTATGAATTTACCAAAGCATATCCCCCGGGAGTGTCGTAACCAAGAGTGCTGCAAGGCCCACTGTCGTGTACATGTTCCCATTTGAGTATAGCTCAAAGCGGTGTTTTCAGGTTTCACCCCTATGTACATCTATGCCAGATCCACCTCTACCTCCTCGTATCCAGATAGGGATGTATTTTCTTGGAAACCCCTTACTCAATACTCACCAAAATGCCAGGATGATTTCCTATATTTAAAATTTTTATATGGTTCTTATTAAAGCTTTCATATCCTAATTTCCACAAATAACTAAATCATACTTTGATACCAACTATAGAATCCAACTTTTTTATCACATAAACGTTAATTACATTATATAAAACTGAGGATTTTTAAGGTTTAGTGTCTTGGAAACCAGTAACTCAAAACGTGAAAACATAGAACATTCTTCATAAACACTTGAAATGCTTCTCCTTATGTTCATCCAAGGTTCATTACTGCATCTCATAACCTGTGGACATACATCAAAAGAAAGGGTGAGCATAAGGCCTTGTAAGGGAAACAGGGGAAACATTTAACATGTGAACTTGAGATACATCAATAAAGTCATGAAAAAGCACTTTAAGGCATGAGAAAGAAATCATGAGGCATATCATAATAAAAATAATGTATTTAATAACTTGAATATGTGGATACAACATTTAACTTATACAATCATTTTCGTTTCACCAAGGTTCATCCCCAAGGTGTCATTAAAAATTACCAAGGTTATTCATCAAGATATCGTTATAAATGGTCATCTCTAGAGATTAAATCTATACCCAATGAATTGGAGCGCTATTAGGGTGCATCCTTAAATTTTACCTTTTTAACATGTGATCCACATATATAATCATCAAACATTTCATAAATAACCCATATAGAAAAAATGGGTTTCATTTCATAATCATAATGTTTTAAAAACTGCTTTAAAGACATGAACATTATGTCACTTTAAACCCACGGAAAAGGAAAGCGGGTCTCATGTATGTAAATCCCATAATATAAAATAGAAAATTTTGGTATATATGTGAATAAACCTTTAGAATAATGAGCTTTGAGAATTCACTTAAGAAAATAAATGAATTTGAGAAAAATAGAGAGACATTTTGAGACGGAAATTCGGCAGCATAACGACAGTGTTGTAGGGTTATAGAAAACATTGAAAAGAGAGGGGAAATGGGTAACCCACTCATAAATGATCCGTAAAACAGTAGGGGGATATAATATAAAGGATTTAAGAAAATTTTAATGAAATTTGATAGATATACCATATGAAATGAAGAACCCTAAAGGAAGACAAAAATAATATTTTTCTAATGAAAATTCGGTAGCCTAACGGTGTCACTTAAACATAAAAAATGAATTGACGAGATAAAATAGGGTATCTAATCATATAGACATAAAATATCATTATGATATATATAGAGATAATACCCCAATATAATAAAAAGAAACATTAAAGACTTGACAAGAAATTATAACTTGAAAATGAAAAGGGTGAAAGAATCCCTTAAAATTTCGGCAGCCAAACGGCGTCACTTACACTTCAAAAAAATTGAATTCACGAGATCAAATATGGTACCTTATCATATGAACATAAAAGATCAGTATTATGGATATAGAGATCATACCCCAACATAATTAAAAGGATGTTGAACAACTTGACAAGAAAATAGAACTTGAAAATGAGAAGGCAGAAAGAATCTGTTACAAAAATTTCGGCAGTCGAACGGCGGCACTTAATCATTTATAAAATGACATGATGAGAGTAAGAGGGGATATCTCATAATATTAACATGAAAAGGGAAGTAAGAGAAATATAAAGTAACAACCTCCAACATAAGAACATGGATCATAAAAGAAATGACTTCAAAGAGAGTATTTGAAAAGAAAGAGAGAGGTTAGATCCCTTACATTAAAACGTATCTCTTAAAACTCGAAGGTCGGGACCTTGAGAGCTTGGAGGCCCCTTGGAAGGACTCCTTGGGAGGTAATGATACCATATCTTTATTGGGTAAGAGTTGGGAGTGAAAACTAATGGTGGAAAGGGTGGGTATTTATAGGAAAAGTGAGGGGACAAGGCATTAATGGCCAAGGGACACCTCATTGGTGGTTCTGAAAAACCACGGGCTTGCCCATGGTATTTTCCCATGGTATTGGCCACCTGGGACACCTTATTCCTTTTCATACTATTCATTAGTCGACCATATTGATTACATACTTAATATATCATTTAATGATGTCATTAAACACCCGTAACTTAAAAACTGTATTTTCACTATTCATCGAAAATTCAACTTAGAAAAATCCCAAAATTTCACCTAAACCAAATATCAATGCTCTGATTTCAAAAATGAACTCCATTTTATAAAAATAATTTTCTAAATATTTTTCATTTAATTTTTAAATAAATACACATTTAACTAGAAATTCATTTTTTTCAGAAAAATCCCCAAAAATTACCTTCACATAATATAAGTGCTCTGAGTTCAAAAATGAAATCCATTTTTTAAAAATAATTTTCAAAATATTTTAAATTTACTTTTCAATTAAATAACACTATTCACCCGAAAAAACTAATACTTGACTAATAATTTCTGAAACAGTTATTTACCTATTTTATTGAATCACATTACTTAATCAATTTTCCAAGATTATAGTAATACTTTCTTTAAGTGAGATTTCTAATCCATTTGGTCACATTAACAATCCTATGCATAAAATCACTATTCATACTTTACTATTCATCAAAAATTATGTTGATCTTATTAGACTCTAAATTTTATACTTTACATAATTGTAGAAGATGATTTTTTGGAAATCATTAAACATTATTAATTATTTAAGGTCTAAATAAACATTTTTAAAAATATCCTTTCTCTAAAATTCATCAAAAATAAGAATACTATATTTATCTAGACATTTGAAAATTTACAAACCTCATCATAATATGAAACCACAATTTTTATTTAAGTCAAAGGATTACACAGGGATGTTACGATCTCGTTAAATAGCCCCTTATAACACAATCATAGGACCTAAGAGAAAGGTGTGCTAGGGTGATAGAATCCGAGGGAGGCTCAGCCAAAATATCACGAGTAGTAATTTCAATCAGTTTGAACTTCTCGCGAAGGCGATTCCATTCTAGCTTCACACGATGATGTTAAGATTGGGTTTGGTCCAGAGCAAAGCCTAGTGGTGCTACCGCTTTCCCATGCTCTGTTAGATGGGCTTCGATTGGCCCAAGACTACTAGATGAAGCCATTGAATCTTCCTTCTATATCAATTAACCAAGATCACTTGTATTTAGAGACAATAATCGAAACGTTTAGTATCCAATGGTCATATTGACCAATGGTCATAAAATAGTATAATCCCAATGGTCTCATTTTAATTATACTCATGTTATCAAATGAAACATTTTTGTAGAGTGTAAAATAAAATAACACACAAAATTAGGAAGCAAGATTTATTCAAAATTTTGGGTCGTTACATTTTCCCCCTTAAGAAATTGCACAGTCGTAATTTTTAAAATTGGGCTTGGAAATTGTATTTATATTCCCACATCAGAAAAGGAGTCAGTAAAACTATTACTTTAAAAGAACTGAAGGAAAGTAAAAAAGGTCACCCGAGTTAACCCACACTAGGAATCCATGTAGAAAAACATGGACATTGAAGGGAAAACAATGGGTCAAGTTCTAATGGAGAGTGATATAAAATATGATTTGGAGAAAGATAACCACAATAAAATCACAAACTTATGATGTGTGTAAATGGTCTTTGATTACAAAGTAGGAAACTTAGACAAACAACATTTTTGTTTTATGGTCCTTTTAGGAAATCATTTACTACATAGAATAAAAACACAAGGAAATATATTTACCTTCAACTAGAGTTTCATCCCTTAATAAGTTTCTACCCAAACTAATCTTTTCTCCAAATGATGAGCATTAAAAAAACATGTGGTATCATAAAAATCACAAGAATTATCTTCTAAAGAATCACATAATCCACCAAATATTAACTATCTGTTACATGTATATTTAAACATTATCCCCAAAAAAGAAAGGGTAAGATAAAACAACCCTTCCAAAATAAAGAAACCCATATGAAGGGAAACTACTTTTAAATCTTCAAAATTACACGGTACTACCCAAAGTTCATCATAGACCATTCCATAAATAACTATCCTTAAATTCCCTCAAAATAAACCAAACTAAAATTGAAACACAACTACAAGAAGGATTTGATAATATAGTAATCCAAAATAAACATCATCATTCATCTCCAAACAAAATCAACCACTCCTAACATCTTATAACAAAAGTAGCTAACCTAAATATTTTTTCCCAAAAATAGGTTAATCATTTCCATAAGTAACCTATATGAGCATAAGTTCACCTAAAATTCGTCGATTCATCAAAATATAAGTCAACCTTTATTCCTTAACGAAAATACCATAGTAATCTATTTACCTCTATCACATAGGGTTCCCAAAATAGTGAACGTCTTCCAAAATAATAATCTTTTAATCCCCTAATTATCTTTTTTTCAATAAAAATAGCTTCACAACATCAACATCTGGTAAATAAAAATAGATTTTTTCCTTAATGATATAAAACCATCATAGTTAGTGACTCGATTTTCATAGAAAACATTAAAGATATGCTAATAAGGAATGAACTAAAAAAACAACATGACATAGACAATTATTGCGATGAAGTCACATGTATTTTAGCAATCAAGATCCATCTCTTCATAGGAATTTCATTGTTCCCTTGTCCTTGAAAATTGTTGATGCTCATCATGCTTCTAATCCCTTCCAGGAGAGCATTGCCTTGGATAATGTCTATCTTCTCCACATTTACGAAATTTAAAATTATAAGGTACATTAGATCGAACCTCATATCTATTCATCACAGTATCCATTTTTTAAATCAATTAGCTACTTTATGCCCTATCACCCCACACTTAAAACATCTCCAGTTTTCTTTTGTGAGATTCCACTTTGTGCCTCTTTCCGCACTTTTTTCACAATGAAAATTGGGTATTCTTTCCCTTGTCAACATTATCAAATGAATATCCATGAGACATCGTCTTCTTCTTCCTTGATGAATTTGGTCATTCAACTAGGTACCAATTATTAATTGTGATTTTTGATAGGTGGTTTGTCATTATCACAATATGTTCAACTTGATCTCTCGTCATCTCTATCACATTAATAGGGTAATCGTCACATTTCCTATCACATTGGTTGTTGGGACATTCTCTTATGTTTCCCACCATTAACTAAGAAAAGAAATTATAATTATGAGGCTTAAATACTTATCCAATAATCCAAATAAGGAAACTTAAAGTATCTAAGGATAAACTTGTAGAAGAAAAGTATACCCTAACTTGTGACCCCTAGGTTCAAATCTAGGTTACCCATGATCATATATTCTTATGTGAATCATTATTTTATCTTTGTTCCTTTAATAATGGTTCATACTGAGCTTATGAATTTACCAAATCATATCCCCTGGGAGTGTCATAACCAAGAGTGCAGAAAGGCCCGTTGTCATGTACCAGTTCCCATTTGAGTCTAGCTCAAAGCAGTGTTTTTAGGTTTTACCCCTATGTACATCTGTTCCAGAGCCACCTCAACCTTCTCGTATCCAGATAGGGATGTATTTTCTTGGAAACCCCTTACTCAATACTCACAAAAATACCAGGAAGATTTTCTATATTTAAACTTTTTTATTGGGTTCTTCTTAAATTTTTCACATCCTAATTTCTACAAATACCTAAACCATCATTTGATATCAACTATAACATCCTGCCATTTTATCACATAAACTTTCATAACATTATAAAAAATCTAGGATCATTAAGGTTTATTGTCTTGGAAACCAGGAAGTCAAAACATGAAGACATAAAACATTTTTTCTTAAAAACTTTAAAGGATACTCCTTGTGGTCATCCTAGTTTCATTACTACATCTCATAACCCAGGGACATACATCAAAAGAAAGGGTGAGCAGCAGTCCCAGTATGGGAAACAAGGGTAACAATTAACATTTGAACTTGATATACATCAATAAAGTCATGAAAAAGAACATTAAGGCATGAGAAAGAAATCATGAGGCATATCATAAAAAATTAATGTATTTCATAACATGAATATGTGGCATCAACATTTAACTTAGACAATAATTTCCATTTCACCAAGGTCCATACCCAAGGTGTCATTAAAAATTAGCAAGGTTATTCTCCAAGATATCGTTACAAATGGTCATCTCTTGAGATTAAGTCTTTACCCAATGCATTGGAGCGCTATCAGGGTGCACCCTTAAATTTTACCTTGTTAACATGTGCGACACATATATCATCATCAAACATTTCATAAATAACCCATATAGAATAAATGAAATGGGTTTCATTTCATAATTATAACCTTTTAAAAACTACTTTAAAGATATGATCTTCATGTCAATTTAAACCCACAGAAAATGAAATCGGGACTCATGAATGTAAATCTGAGAATTTAAAATAGAAAATTTTGGTATATATTTGAATACCCTTTTAGAAGAAAGAGCTTTGAGTATTCACTTAATAAAAAAAAGGAATTTGAGAAAAAGAGAGAGACATTTTGAGACAGAAATTCGGTAGTATAATGATTATGTTGTAGGGTTTTAGAAAACATTGAAAAGAGAGGGGGCATGGGAAACCCACTCATAAATGATCCATAGAACAATAGTGTGATAGAATATAAAGGATTTAAGAACATGGTAATGAAATTTGAATGATATAACATATGAAATTAAGAACATGAAAGGAAGACAAAAATATGATTTCTCTTATGAAAATTCAGTAGCCTAATGGCATCACTTAAACTTCAAAAAAATGAATTGAAAAGATAAAATAGGGTATCTCATCATATGAAAATAAAATATCAGTATGATAGATATAGATATCATAACCCAATAGAGTAAAAAGGAAATTTAAAGACATGACAAGAAAATAGAACTTTACCATTAGAAGGGTGAAAGAATCTTTTAAAAATTCGGCAGCCTAACTATGTCACTTAAACATCAATAAATATGAATTGACGAGATAAAATAGGGTCCCTCATCATATGAACATAAAAAATCAGTATTATAGCTTAGATATCATACCTCTACACAATAAAAAGGAACTTTAAAGACATGATAAGAAAATTGAACTTGAAAAGGAGAAGGGTAAAAAAATCTATTACAAAAATTTCGGCAGCCTGACGACACCACTTAAACATTCACAAAACAAATTGATGAGAGTAAGAAGGGATATATAATCATATTAACATGAAAAGGGAATTAAGAGGAATATAAAATAACATAATATAACATAACAACATGTATTATAAAAGAAATGACTTAAAATAGAGTATTTGAAAAGAAAGAGAGAGGTTAAATCCCTTACCTTAAAATGTATCTCTTAAAACTCGAAGGTCGGGACCTTGAGGGCTTGGAGGCCCCTTGGGAGGACACCTTGGGAGGTAATGAGACCAGATATTCATTAGGGGAGTGTTGGGAGTGAGAAATAATGGAGGAATGTGTGGGTATTTATAGGGAAAGTGAGGGGACAAGGCATTAATGGCCAAGAGACACCTCATTGGTGGTATAAGAAAAACCATGGGCTTTCCCATGTTATTTTACCATGGTATTGGCCACTTGGGACACCTCATAGCTTATCATAATATTCATAGGTCTACCATATTTATTACATACTTAATACATCATTTAATGATGTCATTAAACACCCGTAACATAAAAACGGAATTTTCCCTATTCATCGAAAATTCAACTTTCTCAAAAAAATCCCAAAATTTCACCTTAACCAAATATCGATGCTCTGATTTCAAAAATTTACTCCATTTTATAAAAATAAATTTTAAATATTTTTAATTTAATTTTTTAAATAAATACACTATTCACCAAAAATTCATTTTTTTCATAAAAATCCCCAAAAATTACCATAACATAATATAGATGCTCTGAGTTCAAAAATGAAGTTCATTTTATAAAAATAATATTCAAAATATTATTAATTAAATTTTTAATTAAAAAACACTATTCACCTGAAAAGACTAATACTTGACTTATAATTTCTAAAAACAGTTATTTACTTATTTTATTGAATCACATTACTTAATCAAGGTGCCTAAATTATAGTAATACTTTCTTTAATTGTGATTACTAATCCATTTGGTCACATTACTAATCCTAGGAATAAAATCGTAATTCATATTTTACTATTCATCAACAATTAAGATGATCTAATTAGACACTAAATTTTGTACTGAACATAATTGTAGAAGACCATTTTTTGAAAATCATTGCACATTTTTAATTATTTAAGGTTTACATAAACATTTTTAAAAATTTAATTTCTCTATAATTCATAAAAAAGAATAATAATACATTTATCCAGACATTTGAAAATTTACAAACATCATCATAAGAAGAAATCAAGATTTTTATTTATGTTAAAGGATTACACATGGCTGTTACGGTCTTGTTACATAGCCCCTTATAACACCAACATAGGACCTAAGAGTATGGTGTGCTAGGGTGACAGAACCTGATGGAGGCTCGACCAACATTGCACGTGTAGTAATTTCTATCAGTTTGATTTTCTCGCGAAGGTGATTCTATTCTAGCTTCACATGATGAAGTTCAGCTTTGGTTTGGTCCAGAGCAAATCACAGTGGTGCTACAACCTTCCCAAGTTCTGTTAGATGGGCTTCGATTGTCTTGAGACTACTAGATGAGGCCATTGAATCTTCTTTCTATATTAATTAACCATGATCAGTTGTATTTAGATCCAATAATCGAAATGTTTAGTTTCCAATGGTCATATAACGATAGAAACCCAACAGTCTCATTTTAATTATACTCATGTTATCAAATGAAACAATTTTTTTGAGTGTAAAAAAAACAACACACAAAATTAGGAAACAAGATTTATTCAAAATTTTGGGTCGTTACATTCTTCCCCCTTAAGAAATTGTGCCCTCATGATTTTTAAAATTCATCTTGGAAATACCATTTAAAGACCCACATCAGAAAATGAGTCAGTAAAACTATTACTTTAAAAGAACGAAAGAGAAGTACAAAGGTCACCCGAGTTATCCCACACTAGGATTCCATATAAGAAAACATGGACATGGAAGAGAAAACAAAGGGTCAAGTTCAGATGGAGAGTGATAGAAAACATGATTATGAGAAAGTTAAATACAAGAAAATAAAAAACTTATGATGTGTGTAAACGGTCTTTGATTCCCCAGTAGGAAACCTAAAGCAACAACGTTTTTGTTTTATGGTCCTTTTAGGAATTCATTTACTACGTAGAATAAAAACACAGGGAAATATATTTACCTTCAATTATAGTTTCATCACTTAATAAGTTTCTACCAAAACTAATCTTTTCTCCAAACAATGATCATTAAAAAAACGTGGTATCATCAAAAGTCCAAGAATCATCTTCTAGAGAATCACATAATCCACCAAAGATTAAATATTTGTTACTTCTATCTTTAAAAGTTATCCCAAAAACAGAAAGGGTAAGATAAAACAACTCTTCCAAAATAAAGAACCCCATAGGAAGGGAAAATACTTTTAAATCCTCAAAATTCCCTGGTATTACCCAAATTTCATCACATACCATTCCATAAATAACAGTCCTTAAAATTTATCAAAATAAACCAAACTAAGCTTCAAACACAAATACAAGAAGGATGCGAAAATATAGTCATCTGAAATAAACATCATCATTCATCTCTAAACAACATCAACCACTCCTAACATGTCATAACAAAAGTATCTAACCTAAACATATTTTCCCCAAGATAGGTTAATCATTTCCATAAGTATACTATATTAGAATATGTTCACCTTAAATTCCCCGATTCTACAAAATATAAGTCAACCTATATTCCTCAATGAAAATACCATTGTAATCTATTTACCTCGATCATATAGGGTTCCCAAAATAGTGAATGTCTTCCAAAATTATAATCTTGTAATCCCCTAATCATATTTTATTTCAAGAAGAACTTCTTCACAACATCAACATATAGAACATAACAATAGATGTTTTCTGTAACGATATAAAACCATCTTAGGTAGTGACTCGATGTTCCTAGAAAACATTAAAGATATGCTCATAGGGAATGAACTAAAAATAGCAACATGGCATAGACAATTATTGCGAAGAAGTCACATGTACTTTAGTAATCAAGATCCATCTCAGCATAAGACATGTATTGTTCCCCTGTCCTTGAAGATTTTTGATGCTCATAATGCTTCTCATCCCTTCCAAGAGAGCATTTCCTTGGATAATTTCTAACTTCTCCACATTTACGACATTGAGAAGTATAAGGTACATTAGATCTAACCTTATCTCTATCCATCACAGTGTCCATTTTTTAAAGCAATTAGCTATTTTATGCCCTATCACCTCACACTTAAAACATCTCTCGGTTCCTTTGTGACATTACCCTTGGTGCCAATTTGAACAGCTTTGCACAAAGTAAATTGGGTCTTCTTTCCCTCATCAACTTTATCAGATGAATATCCTTGAGACTTCGTCTTCTTCTTCCTTGATGAATTTGGGAATTCAACTAGCTACCAATTATTAATTGTGATTTTTTATAACTAGTTTGGCATAATCACAATAAGTTCAACTTGATATATCTTTATCTCTATCACATTAATAGGGTAATTGTCACATTTACTATCACATTGGTTGTTGGGACATGTTCTTTCATTTCCCTCCATTAACTAAGAAAAGAAATTATAATTAGGGGGATTAAATTCTATGCAAATAATCATGAAAATGAAACATAAAGCATAGAAGGATAAACTTGTAGAAGAAAAGTATACCCTAACTTGTGACCCAGTAGGTTCTATCCTAGGTTATCCATGATCATATATTCTTATGTGAATCTTTATTTTATCTTTGTTCCATTAATAATTGTTCAGACTAAGCTTATGAATTTACCAAAGCATATCCCCCCGGAGTGTCATAACCAAGAGTGCAGCAAGGCCCTTTTTCGTGTACTAGTTCCCGTTCAAGTCTAGATCAAAGCGGTGTTTTCATGTTTTACCCCTATGTACATCTGTGCCCGAGCCACCACTACCTACTCGTATCCAGATAGGGATGTATTTTCTTGGAAACCCCTTACTCAATACTCACCAAAATACCAAGAGGATTTCTTATATTTAAACTTTTTTATAGGGTTCTTCCAAAAGTTTTCATATCCTATTTTCCACAAATAACTAAACCATCCTTCGATAACAACTATATCATCTCACCTTTTTATCACATAAACTTTCATTACACTATTCAAAACCGAGGATCTTTAGGATTTAGTGTCTTGAAAACCAGGAACTCAAAACACGAAAAAATAGAACATTATTATTAAACACTTGAAAGGATTCTCCTTATGTTCATCCTAGATTCATTACTTCATCTCATAACCTGGTGACATAAATCAAAAGAAAGGGTGAGTAGAAGGCGTAGTAAGGGAAACAAGGGAAACATTTAACATGTGAACTTGAGATACATCAATAAAGTCATGAAAAAGAACATTAAGGCATGATAAAGAAATAATTAGGCATATTATAATAAAAAATACTTATTTCATAACTTGAAGATGTGGATACATAATTTAACATATAAAATCATTTATGTTTCACCATGGTCCATCCCAAATGTGTGATTAAAAATTACCATGGTTATTCACCAAGATATCGTTAAAAATGGTCATCTTTAGGGATTAGGTATTTAACTAATGCATTGGAGCGCTATCTGGGAAGACCCTTTAATTTTCTATTGTAAACATGTGATCCACATATATCGTCATCAAAAATTTCATAAATAACCCATATAGCATAAAATAAATGGGTTTCATTTCATAATCAAAACGTTTTAAAAACTTCTTTAAAGACATGATCTTCATGTAAATTTAAACCCATGGAAAAGGAAAGTGGGCCTCATGTATCTAAATCTATGAATATAAAATAGAACATTTTGGTAAATATGTGTATACCCCTTTAGAATAAAGCGCTTTGATTATTCAATTAATAAAATAGATGAATTTGATAAAAATAGAGAGACATTTTGAGACGGAAATCCAGCAGCATAACGACTATGTTGTAGGGATTTAGAAATCATTGAAAAGAGAGGGGACCTGAGTCACCCACTCATAAATGATTCATAAAACAGTATGGGATATAATTTTAAGTATTTAAGAACATGGTAATGAAATTTTAAAGATATACCATTTGAAATGAAGAACATGAAAGGAAGATAAAAATAAGATTTCTCTTATGAAAATTCGGCAGCCTAACGGTGTCACTTAATCTTCAAAAAAAATGAATTGATGAGATAAAATAGGGTCTCTCATAATATTAATATAAAATATCAGTAAGATATATATAGATATCATACCCCGTCATAGTAAAAAGGATCTTGAATGACCTGACAAGAAAATAGAACTTGAAAATTAGAAGGGTGAAAGAATCCCTTAAACATTCTGCATCCTAACGTCGTCACATAAACATAAAACAATGAATTGATGATATAAAATAGGGACCCTCATCATATGAAAATAACATATAAGTATGATAGATATAGATATCATACCCCAACATAATAAAAAGTAACTTGAAGGACTTGACATGAAAATAGAACTTCAAAATGAGAAGGGTGAAAGAATCTGTTACAAATATTTCGGCAGCCTAACGACGCCACTTAAACATTCATAAAACGAAATGATGAGAGTAAGAGGGGATATATCATCCTATGAACATTAAAAGGGAAGTAAGATTAATAAAAAATAACATCCTCCAACATATGAACATAGAGAAAAAAAGAAATGACTTAAAAGAGAGTATTTGAAAAGAAAGATAGAGGTTAGACCCCTTACCTAAAAACGTATCTCTTAAAACTCGATGTTCAGAACCTTGAGGGATTGGAGGTCTTTTTGGAGGACTCTTTGAGAGGTAATGAGACCATAGATTCTTTGTGGAGAGTTGGGAGTGATAACTAAAGGAGGAAAGTTTGGGTATTTATATGGAAAGTGAGGGGACAAGGCATTAATGGCCATGGGACACCTCATTGGTGTTATTGGAAAAACCATGGGCTTTCCCATGGTATTTTCCCATGGTATTGCCCACTTGGGACACCTAATACATTATATTACTATTCATAAGTCGACCATATTGATTACATACATAATACATCTTTTAATTATGTCATTAAACACCCGTAGCTTAAAAACTATATTTTCACTATTCATCGGAAATTCAACTTTCTCAGATAAATCCCAAAATATCCCCTTTACCAAATATCGATGCTCTAATTTAAAAAACGAACTCCATTTTATAAAAATAATTCTCTAAATAATTTTTATTTAATTTCTAAATAAATACTGTATTCAGCAAAAAATCATTTTTTCAGAAAGATCCCAAAAAATTACCTTAACATAATAGAGATGCTCTGAGTTTAAAAATGAAATCCATTTTATAAAAATAATTTTATATAAATTTTTGATTTAGAATTTAATTAAAAAACACTATTCATATGAAAAAACTAATACTTGACTAATAATTTCTAAAACAGTCATTTACCTATTTTATTGAATCACATTACTTAATCAAGGTTCCTAGATTATAGTAATACTTTCTTTAAATGAGATTAATAATCCATTTGATCACATTACTAATCCTAAGCATATAATCACTATTCATAATTTACTATTGATCAAAAATTATGTTGATCTTATTAGACTAAAAATTTCATACTGAACATAATTGTAGAAGACCATTTTTTGAAAATAATTACACATTTTTAGTTATTTAAGGATTACATTAACATTTTTTTTAAAAATATCCTTTCTCTAAAATTCATAGAAAATAAGCATAATATATTTATCTGGGAATTTGAAAATTTACAAACTTCATCGTAAGAAGAAATCACAATTTTTATTTAAGTCATAGGATTACACAAGGCAGTTATGGTCTCGTTACATAGCCCCTTATAACACCAGCATAGGACCTATGAGTAAGGTGTTCTAGGGTGATAGAATCCGAGGGAGGCTCATCCAACATTGCACGAGTAGTAATTTCTATCAGTTTCAACTTCTCGTGAAGGAGATTCCATTCTAGCTTCAAACAATGATGTTCGTCTTGGGTTTGGTCCAGAGCAAATCCCATTGGTGATAACTCCTTCCCATGTTCTGTTAGATGGGAATTGATTGTCCAATGACTACTAGATGGGGCCATCAAATCTTCTTTCTATATTAATTAACAAATATCACCTGTATTTGGAGACAAAAATCAAAACATTTTGTTTTCAATTGTCATATTGAACAATGGTCATATAACGGTAGAAACCCAACGGTCTCCTTTTAATAATACACATGTTATCAAATGAAACAGTTTTGTTGTGTGTAAAATAAAATAACACACAAAATTAGGAAACAATATTTATTCAAAATTTTGGGTCGTTACACTATTGGTGGTAGATCGTAATACGTTATGTATATATTAGATATAAAATTCAAAAGTAATTTGATGTTTTTAGTAAATATTTTTTTTAAACTAAGAATCATAATGGGGTTCCATGAATTTAAACATCCATAAAAAGTGTTATTAGATGTTGATTCAGGATTGGTGGTGGCCTCAAATGTTTTAGAGAGTGTTGAAGGCTATAAATAGTGGTTAGTCAATAAAGGGAGATTATATAGACCATTCAGGTTATAATGTTGGGCTTTGTTGTATGAAATTTCAGTATGTAGGGAGAGGTCCCTCATAGTCGGGGATTTTACGGTGTGTCCATTAGTTTACAACATGAAATTTTTGAGCCATATGATTTTATTTAAAAATGGGGAGATACCCAATTTTGTTTGGAAAACATGCACATATTGGAAGGGATGAATGGTTTTCCCTATGCTCCCTTCTCCCCCAAGATCATTGGTGGATTTAAGAATGATTTGGATAAAATTTTAGTTTTTATTTTACCATCCTCTACTTAAATATTTGGAATCAATCATAGTCATTGATATTCCATATATTCATTTAGTCATAAATTACTGATTCCACTTAAGCACAATCGAATAGATCAAGATGGATGTGAATTTTTATAGATTTTATAGAGGTAGTCCTAAGACGGTATCTTAATTCTATCGTGCATGGTTTCATAAAAGTCACTTAATCATTTGTTTTTTACTTTTTACTTTTTAATACATCTTGTAAAAATTATCATGAAATTAAAAATTTTAATTATTGTTTCTATGTTTCAGGCTTGTGGGTGTTTTAGTAGTAAAAATTACCTCATTTGTATTGGTTTTAAGGAAATGTGATCGACCATTTAGATTTCTGGCATTTATTTCAATTTTATTTTATAAAAAAATTATACCTAAATAATTTTTCAATATACTTTTATTTTAATTAATGATGTTGAATTTTTTTTATCTGTGATAGAGCCTCATGAGGATGGATTGTAGCTGGGTGTACTTGGAGGATCCTTGATTGAGACAATGAGATGAAATTTTTAAAAGGAAAAGTCTTCATGAGGAAAGATGGGGGTACCTTGTACATATAATTATGTTATTATGAATTATTCTTATAGCATGTGATATGTGTTCTCACAACTATGTGAGATCAACTTATAAATTAAAATAAATATTCACTTTAAAATTGAATTTTAATAAATGAGGATGTTTCCAAGGGCCAAAACATATCCTTGTGCACTGGAATGATTGCTATATCACACATGGGAAATGACTTAATTATATTTAATGAATTGAGATATATAGAACCTTTGTTCTTTAAATGTAATGAATTTAATAATGTGACTGTAATGGGATATATAGCTCATAATATTAAGTAATGTTAGTGACCTCCATATAGATACAAGTGATAAATTGGTATAGATGGCCTATTTATTTTCAATGTGTGAACCATGATAATCATTAAACCCTTTTTGCATATTTAGATGACTATAGGGTGAGTGTTTATCCCCCATTGAGATGTGATTACTACGGTGGGTTTACCTAATAGAGAGTAATGGATATATAAGGTGATCATAAAAACCTATAATTATTTGTAATGAGAATGGGATTCAAACCATCTCCTTTGTGTAACATTACTAGGGTCTAGTGAACAATTTGTGATTCTTAGATATGAAGAGCGATTCTATGTGACGATTGTTTACCTATTAGAATTATTGAGATAAGAGGACCCATGAGTAGTGTCCTATCGTAGAAGATAATCAATGGACTACAGAGGGTTCCCCTATGATATACTAACCATAGAGAGGGTGAGTATGGGAAATGGGAAATGTTGATTATGAGCCTCACCTAGAACCTAAATAGAACATATGTTTCTATTATGGTTGTGGCAGTGGCTATTTATATACATAAGAGACTGGCCCTCTATTTTTCTATTCATTTTTGAAAGTGGCAGTTTATGTTAATATATATTCTATGAGATGGTTTGGAGGTTGGAAGCACTTATCAAAAAGGGTTATAGAGATAAATGGGATGCCAATTAAATTTCATCGGATTATATTGATGATCTTGATACTAACATGGGGTTTGGGAAGTCTTAAACATGATCCTTGGATCCATGAGGTGGTTTACATACTCCACCAAGATATAGGTTATTCATTTTGGAATTTCTTTTATGAGTTATATGAGTTCATACTATAGTTTAAATATGTTTTATTGTCTTAAACACAATTCTTGAATTTTTATATCATGGTATTAAAGTTGAAATTTCATTCACATTTTCATCGGATGGATATTGTTTGTATTTGAGTTAGAAAGTCTGAGACACCCTCTTGGATTCAACTCAGTGTTATTTTGTGTTAATAAGACATGATATTAAGAACCAAACATGGGTTTTATTATGGATCTAATTATTATGAGATATGGCCAGAGACACTTCGACACAAGGTGAAATCAGTTCACGTTAATTATGAGTTTGACATAGATCTTTGAAGACATAAAATAGTTAATTACTAATTATCCCAAAATTTATTTATATAATCATATTAACATATAACATGTACACCCTTTATTTTCTAATCATGAATTATACCATGTCTTGGGTGTTATAAAATGTTTTACTGACACATTACTCGAACATAAATTGAAGTTTGGTACTATAAAAGACTACACTGATCAGAGATTTTGGTTGGGTACAGGAACAATGTGAATGGAATTAGTGGGTTAAATTGGATGGGATTGGAGATCGATATGAGGTGAGGATAGATGATATAAGTAGTTCCTAAAAATCATTTATACCTTCTATTTATTTGTTATTATGATCGGTCTTATGGGAAATCAATTATTATATAGTCACATGACCATAATACTGTATGGGTATTTTCTTCCACATGAGATTTACTATTGGTGATTATGTTTATCTCTTATTCTTACTCTGATGGATGTTTTATTATTTTTTATGATGTTTAACTTTTTTATCTTTTACTATATTATCTAGTGTGGTGGTATAGTGTTCCCACTGTACTACCCAAGACCCCTACTACTATTCGATATCCTATAGAATATAATGAGGCATACCTGAGGACATATATGATGATCACTATGTTTATTCACAAGCAGGTGGTTGTGGATCTGGGTGGGGTGTTATGTACATAAAACATAAATTTATAAGAAAAATATTTTCATTTTGAATCTCAAAATTCTTTTACATAAAAATTAATAGATAGTGAAAGAAAAATTATATAAATATGTTATGAAATTTACTATAGGCAAGAAAGAAGACTGTATTTCCAATTTACTCTAATAATATATCAGTATGTAAAGAGAATGTTACATACTAAAAAATCTAAATTATATAAAAATTGAAAATTTATATTACGCATAATTTAATATTTAATAAGACTTAACATAACTTATATATGAATAAATGTAATTAAATTAATCAAACCTAATAAGGTTTTAAAGAATAAAATGAAATAATTATTAATTTATGTTCATTATTTATGTTCATTCTCATAAAATGGTAATAATATAAATAAAATTCACATGCTTAGATGTGCCACACAATTAAATGAGGAATAAATAGATATGTAGAGTGGTTCTCAAGAAACTTATTTTCAATTTATCATGTTTTAACATACTTATACCCATTCTATATAAATTTATAACTTACTAAATTCTATAATACCTAGACCAAACATCCAAAAATACCTTGTGTATTAGGTTTCTAGTATACCCATTCTGGTTGGACATTCACATGGTATAACCCATAAGTTTCGATAGACTATATCATTTTTAGTGAAATATATTCCTATAAAATCACGAAACATCACTCTAATTCCATTTCTAATGAAGTTGAATAGAATAACCAAATTTTACCTGAATTAGACCTTTATTGAGGTAATTTTTTTTGAAACCCTAGGGGATGGAGACTAGAATTGTATGTCCTAGTTTATCCTTCAGGAATAATGTTTCTAGCTTTCATCATTAATCAATATTCATGTATGCATTCTTCCTGGATTTTAGCCCAAATCATCCCTACATATTATATCCCCAAAATGTTAACATATAACCCAGTTTAATTGAAAATTAATATAAAATAAAATAATTTTTTTAGATAAATATAGAAATAATGTAAAAAACAAAATAAGAGATAATAATGTATAAAAAATAATAGAGAATGTACTCCAGATAATTAATCTAAATTAAATTAGTGATTATATTGCACTACCTCTAACAAAAAATGTACTCTAATTATCATACACTATAGAGGATACTAAAGCTAATTATATAATTGTCAAATTTAAGAATTCAAAATTATACTGACCAACTATCAATATACCTAGTCATACCATAAATGTAGTAAATGAAAATGATTTTCCATTGGCGTGCTCATGTATAGTGTGATAAACAATACTCAATTATCCACCACCAATGGTTTGTCATCACACATGATGAATAAATATGGGTGTTTATGGAATTTTATAAACATTTACATACATATATAACAAATCAGGTTTACAAAATTTCAACAAATCATAGAATTTTGAAGTTAATAGAAACAACTAGGTCACTATGGAATATAATAAATAAATCCCAATAATTTAATAGTTCTTACATGTATAATATTACTTTAACACTATCTTATAAATTTTTATAAATCACTATAATAGGTTCACATTCAATAAAAATCCCATTATGAAAACAAAATGGTATTTTGAAGAATCATAGAAATATTTTAGCATATCCATTTATTAATATGAAAAGTCTATAGTAGAGTTAGGGAAATATTGTATCATAAAACACTTATTATAACCTATCTATTAATATGTATCATATTTTCATCTGAAACTTATAATAATATTATTTAATTAACATGTTATAATATCCGTGATATATCAAAATAGTAACTATTGTTTAGTATTCATCATTTATCTAAACCCCCTCCTGCTTGACATAACAAAGCCTTAAACACGATATAATGTCATAAAATGATAGACACATTCCTTATAAGATGGAATCTATTATATATTTTTTAAAATCAAAATTTTCGGAGTAAAAAAATTATGGATATATGGATATCAAATATAATAAGTGGGATAACCCAGGTATAAATGACATCATAGAAAACTTTTTTCATGCTAATAATAACCCAAAAGGCTCACAAGTCATAGAAAAATTATTATATAAATATTAATGTCAAACCAATAAAAAAAATAAATATTGAATAAACTATTATATTGATATACTAATAGCTAGGTAACATGTAATTACACATATTATATTAAAAAGAAGGTTTGGAAAATATAGGGAAACAGATAAAAATTATCCAAGAGAGCATGATTCCATAAGGACTACATTATATATTATAAATTTAGGTCATTAAAATTAGTATTCAATATACATATTTATTTAAAAATATCATTACATGGTAACATAATTTTTTATAATAAAAACCATAAAGGTAGGTAACACTTTGTGACAATTACTTATAACTCATGTCATACATATATAAATTATATTTTCAAACCATTTTTACAAATAAAATTAACATAAAAAAGATATATGAACTATATATCAATGTTTTATTTGGAAAAAAATGTGTTTTGGATAGAAAAATATATGAATAACATGATACATCTTTTTAAAATATACCAAGAAAGTGTTCTCAAACGAAAATTAATAAAAATTTTAAGTATGAAGGTAAAATAAATTGTAATCTTAATCCTTTATGAAATAATTTAATACTATTTCTTATAAAAAATTATATTAAAATTTTAAACTAAATAAATTTAAGACCTCAATACTTATTTTCTAATTTATTACCACAACCATCACCTCATCAGAGTTGGAATTCATAACCATGGTTATGATTATTAATTAAATATCATCCATTCATTTTTTTCAATCGAATAGATTTATATATGTAAAATATGATCAAATTTTCAGGAGATAATATCTTTAGAAACATAAAAATTTGGATATAATTTAGTACAAGATTCAAATTCATTTTTACTAAAAACACTCAAAGTAAATATATAAGAAGTCCAAAAATAAGTTTCTTGTCTTGAAAAAAATCCTATATCAAGTGAATATCTGTGAATATTTTACAAAATAAAATCAATTAAAAAAATTAAACATAAAAAAAACTTCTAATTGTAGGCCTTGAATGGTATATTTAATTTGAGAGAAATTTAATAAATGATCAAATATGAATTTAAATTAAAACCACATATAATGAAAGCATGATGATTTATTATTTTGATAAAAATTTATACCTAAATAATGTGACATGATTTTCTTCTTTATAGGAGAAAACAAGTTTCAAATTAAATTTAAATAAGTTATTCATGGAGAAATTATACATTACTATCCCTACCCTATCATTACATAATGAAAAAATATTTTATTGGTAATTAATATTAATAAACCATTAATTTTATAATCTATAATTATTTAAAAATAATTTTTTTTTTGAAATAAAAAAGGAATTTTTATTGAAATTTTTTTAACAAGGTTATAAATAATAATTATATTTGAAAACAGGTAAATTATTACTATAGTTTTTTCGTTACGAAATTATTATTAAAATATTTAACATGATATATTATTTTTTAAAAAAATAACAACCAATTAATAACGACAAACATGTTTTTTAGCATAATTATTTGTTGGGGAAATGTGTTTTGGATATTGTTAATATAACATAAAAAATACATAGATTATTGAGATTATAAACCTAAACCATTCCTTAATTTTCATTATATATCTAAATGACCACCAAACATTACCCTTATTTTGAAATTAAAATTCATCCTTAAAAGCTATGAATTGAAGTGGGAATGTATAAGGGATGATGAAGTCTATGTGTATCCAAATAGATGTCTATAGAATAGTTAGGGAAGTGAACTCATGAAGGAACCTATATTCTGGGGTTGAAATATGAAGGTCATGTTTAAATTTAAATCCTAAAAAAATGACCAAATCTATAATGTACCAAGAAAAATTCCACATGTAACATGGTGTGACCACTTTGTTCACCATATTTATCATCACTACAAAAATAACCCAATGATGTTATACTATATACCTATATCTACCAATATTTATAAGAGTGATTATACAACTATTGATAGTGGGTGGTGGTAGAGATGGTGTGAATTAGTGGTTACCAAAAATAAAAATTCATAATCCATATTTACCATCACTGGTTAGTTCGATAACATTTCCATAATGATTCAATGATAATGAGAGATTGGGTGAGAATTAAAACCCACATCATAAAAGTTTTTAAAAGGATGAATGACACAGATCATTAGGTTCATAATCTATGATTTTCAATATTTTTAATACCAATTCCCATTTTATTATCTTATTATAAAAATTATTTTTTTAGGAAAATCATAGAACTTCGATTATAAAAAAATTAATAGAACCGTATATTTTATGAACTTCAACTTCCTGACTTTATGAACCACCAAAATTTTGATCCCCTATTCATTCTTTTCCATATCCTCGGTCCGAGTAAAAAACTAATTAGAATGGGTAGTTAGTTAACTTAGTTTTTCATTCTCTATTAAACATTGTTATCTACGTATAGATATAATCAAATTTAATTAGATCACATGAATTATAGTGTAAGATCCTTCAATATGTATTGGTTCATATATAAGAAAAATATTGAAAAAACCTAAAAACTTTATTTCCCCATTTGAACAACATTTCATCAGGGCCAGGTAGATTCTGGCATGAGGAATATAAAAACCCCAAAACCAAAAAAACGACAAAATCCTTGAAGTTATGATCATTATGGTGTGGCCGGTGCATTATAGTGAATAATTTCTAAGAACTCTAGTGCTTGAAAAGCATGATGAGATATATAAGAAGTATAATTGAAATGTGATAAATTGGATTGTAGTGGGACATAAGCTAGTTTCTTCAGTAGTAACACCATATTTTCATGAGAAAGTATCCATGACCGAAAATCCCCTAATACATAAGGCATCATAGATTTTGAGTGAATGTTTCTCAATAACCATTTCTATTGTATCACTATAAGTTTCATTTATGGAATAACCCCATCCCTATTATTCCTTGTGATCACATTCAAGGAATAGATCTTCATGTCATGGTGTAACTATTTTATATTAGAGTAAATAATTATCTACGAAAACTAATTTGTAGTGAATCTCATATAACTATGTTGTGATACGACTTTGTAATATTAACTTTATATATATGAATTAACATTATGTACACTTATAATCACTAATAGGTTAATCATTTACCTTCCAAAAAAATATTTTATTCCATTGAAAATTTAATCAACTACAATTATCCTCTTATTTTTATGTGTTTGATGAGAAGAAATAGAACATTAAAAATACACTAAAATAGTGATTTAATTTCATTAAGAAACAAGTCATTACATTCCTCCAATGTAAATGTTATATAAAAATCACACCACTAGATAAAATTATATTTATTAGAGTACTTTGACCTTGTGGTTTAAATAAAATAACTATATTTACCATAATTCCATTTAGACTTGTTAAAATATCATTATTCATCACTCCAGTTCCTGATGGTCTTATCAAATGTGCGACACTCAGAAACCTACTCAATAATAAGGTGATATTCAAAAAACATTAATATTTTTTTTTGGAAAATTTGATTGCCATACAAAATATTTTATTATATTCAATGATCAACTCGTATGCTCTCTCCTAAAATTGAAAACACCCTCATCTATTCTCTTCTATTGCAAGATTATTATTAAAGAATGAAACTAGTTTTCCTCCGCATTTTCAAGAAGGTATCTGTTGACGCCAAAAAAAGTCCATAATTTCCGGAGGAAGTTTCGAAATGACGAAGCGAAGTCATATTCGGAATCAGAGGCCCGATCCGGAGGCCCGGGATGTGGTGCGCGAAAAAAAGGAGGATCTGCGTGAAATATTGTTTTGCGTGTGTAGAATCACTGGTTTTCACGGAATTGAGACGATGAGGCGCGCATTCTTTGCGCGTCCCGATTCTGCAGAGGCGATTTTTTGAACGCCGGCTGCGCTCGGCGTGAAGAATTTCGCGCGCCGCCTGGGTTCCGCGACGGTGGTCGCCTATAAATAGAAGGTGACCCACGAATGGTTTGGGGGTTGAGGAATCTGAAGCGACTCTCGTGCGTTCAATTCGGCTCCCCCAGTGTGCAAGATGACTTCCAGGTAAAACCCTCATTTCGCGCAACCTTGCCCCGGAGTTCACCTTTATGCGCAACTCCACCAGCTTCAGTGAATTTTCCCCCTTCCCCGGGTTCCCGCCTTGCACGCAATGCATGTCTTGTGCGCGCAATAGGCTGTCGTGCGTGCAAAACCCTGCACTTAGTTCCATCTCCACACGGAATTCCCTTGATCCAATTGCACGCCATCCCGGAGTTTTGTGCGCAAACCTTCCCTTTTACGTGCAAAGCCCAGGACTCCTCACCTTAACACCCCGTGGCTACCCCCTACACCGGCACCTGATGTCTCCCCTACCGGGCATGCACGCCATGCATTGTTTTCCCGTACGGCCTCCCAGGCTCGTGCGAAGTAACCTCAAGGTCCCTTGGGCCATGTTTCCCATTGTGTTTCTTTTCCTTATTCTTTCTTCGCATAGGCATGCTAACGGCTATTGCTTCTTCGCATAGCCACGCTAACATGGACCCCCCGTTGGTTCGCCCTGCAGCCCCCCTTCACAATGGCCTTTCCAATGCCTTCCCTTCCACAAGGGGTAGATGGCGTTGGGCATGTAAGCCCTAGGGGTGTGGAGCGAACCCAAATCGTCCAAGCAGCAGGACGTTAAACTGCTAAGCACCTCTTCCTTAACACAAGACGTTAAACTGTGGTTCGACCCCGTGCTTTGCATGCAGGGTCCCCCCAGCCCAGACATTTTTTATGCCACTTGTCTCCACAGGAAGGGACTCTTCCTCACATGGAATAAGATCCTCCTTTTCAGAGCGGCGTTTGTCCGTGGGGGAAGGGATTCCTCAGAGAGTAATCCCCTAGCCTTTCTCGCGGATGATTACACCCATGCATCTCCGTACTTCCCCCCTGCCAAGTCCAGTGGAGTCCTTTTCCCACTGCGCTTTGTCACACCACAGTCCTCCACCCTGCAGTAAGCCTCGGCACCAAGGGCCGCTAACCACACGTAATCCCATGTTTCCTCTTTGGGCCGCTCAACGCGTAAGCCCCATTACACTTCTCACGGACGCACCCTTCACGACATGATCGTCTGGTCCCTGCTGCCTCTTGTTTCTCACACCGAGCATGAATCACGTGGGATTAGAGTGCGCATCGACCATGACATCCTCTTATGGACCGCCCCAGAGCGTAATCCCCATTATAGCAAACTATGTGGACTTTGATCTGTGCTAACGCATGGTACGTAGGAAGCCTCCACGAGGTTCAAGCCCACCACCCGGTCATCCCGACCTCTTCATGTCGGTTCCCTAACCACCTTGGGCCGCCCCAGAGCGTAATCCCCATCCCAGTAAACTACGTGGACTTTGATCCGTGCTAACACAAGGTACTTAGGAATCCTCCACGAGGTTCAAGACCACCACCCGGTCGTCCTCACCTCTCCATGCCGGTTCCCTAACCACCTTGGGCCACCTCAGAGCACCCCAACCCCCTTGTCTTGCATGACGTTAAACTGTATTCTGTCCCACATGACGTTAAAATGTATTCCCTCCCACATGACGTTAAACTGTATCGTGTCCTGCATGACGTTAAACTATATCCCCCTCTTGGGTCGTCTCAGAACGTAAGCCCCAGGTCTCACTCCATCATCCATCCTAATCCTTACCTGTGCCGCCCCATCCCGGTGATATCATGCCACCCCATCCCACTCCATGAAATATGGGAAGTCGCCCACGTGCTGGCCACAACATCGGTGTTCCCCCCCTAGGGATCCTTCAACCTGATTCGTCTCCACAAGACATTAAACTCGTGACATACCCCATGTTAAACATGGGAAGTTGAGTAAAACCTCAGATGGTACACATTCCCCGCGTTCGATGTAGGATGCCTCGGGCTTCCACGCCCTCGAGAAGCCCTGTGATGAGGGGCCAAAGACAGACATGCCAAGGACGCCCCAACGTGACCATTCTCCTCACTGAAGGTTGCTGCCTCGACAAGACCCCTTGGAGCGTCTTGATGGAAACAGCGTAATTAACTGGCATCCATGTAGATATGGAATTGGGAATGAGCTTCATGAACCCGTCTTAAATCTATGAGGGAGACCTGGACTAGGTGATGAGCTCTGAGGAGGAATCCCCGGAAGGAAGAACCGACATCCCATCACCCCATTTCGATCAAGGAGAAGACATACCTGAACAAGGAACGAATGCCACCCGCCTTTGGAAAGCGGGAATGCGGGGCAACAAGCAGTGCGTCCTCCTCCACAGACGGATGCGCGCGCCCTGGAGAAAGGGTCAGAAACAGAAATGGTGAACCCGACGTGAAGCTCTTCTCCTCAACACGGGGGACGGTATCTGTTGGGGCATCAGAATTATAGCATGTCACTAGGTATGGGTAACCCTCACTGGGACGTGAACCCGCCAGGGGTCGAGGCCGTCATGACGTTGACTACTCCGTTCTGTGACGTCGTCAGCATGGATCCCCCTTGCCGACCATGGAAGACGGAATGACGTTGGGACTTGGTTGTTGATCTCCTTTCTTGTTTATACTAATCGGTTCGTCTACCTATTTCCAGGAATAAGATCACTGCATTCGGAGCTCGATCGCCACCTACCCACCGGCATAGGGGCAGGAGCAGTACTGATGCCGCTACCCCGCGCGGTCCCACCTATCCCACAGTCGTTCCGACTTCGACCGCCATAGCAACCAGGCACTTGTGCCCCCTCTCCCCGTCAGAAATAATCCAGTGGAGGGTGATCAATGACCTGGTTCGTAGGTTTGACGAGGAAGGGGTCATCCCCACCAGGGGCATGGCCCGCTTGGATCTAGAGGCGGCTGCGCCTCACCACCATCGCCGACCTCGAGGGCCGCGCAGGGAGCCGCCACTCCCCACACCGACGCTCAACCGCTTCAGGATCCTATCCCCAGAGCGCTTTGACACATCCCTCCCCTATGCCAATGAGGTGGGGGATGTCCGGGTCCACCCGATCGGCGATCCACCCCAGGGGTTAATGGCAAGAACCCCCACCAGGACGTGTCGACGTTGTCTCCCGACTCCCCGAGCCGAGGATCAGGCAATCTTCATGCCTAAACCGCCAGTTCCGGCCCATCTGACTCGACGCCAGCGTCGGGAGCGAGTGGGAGAGAATGCCTATCCTGGGGCACCAACATCAGGAACCACTGTTGCCCCAGCCACTACTGACTCCTGTTCCCAGATCCCCGCGCATGTTAAGCAGGGGCAGTAATGTGCCCGACTGGGATCGAACCCCCGACCGCCCTGCAGGCAAGTCGGGTCAAATCTCCCAGTCACGGACACTGGCGATGGCCACTGCGGATCAATCCTCGGTACTGCCACTCACCATGAGGGATCATTCCATGCCACCGATCTGGGAAGCCGAAAGCTTCTTAAAGACGGCTATGCTCCGGGTATGACTCCTTCCAGCGCCCACTGCATGGGGTATGAGGTCACTCCCCCTACTTCCGGTCATGAGCATGGAGCCGTTGTGTATCCAGTCGCTCACTCACATGGAGGTCCTCCCCATGTCCCTTTCGACATCTGTACTGGTGATTCTCGAACCCCGGCCTTCGGTCCCCTCTGCCCCAGCTCTATTGTGGTCGGGGGACCCCATGACGGAAATCGTCCTTACCCTGAGGAGCTACCCAAGGGAAGGAAAGCCGGACGTCATCACCGTAAGAGGAATGTCAGGGGAGTCCGGATAGAAATCAGACCAGTCCGTTTCTCGGATTCTGAGGTAGAGTACGACTCGGTGACGGAACCCCCCCCCCCACCAACCCTTCGAGTTGAGGGCAGGGATGGGGACGCGGCGCGTCAGTCTCGTACTCCCCGAATGCGAGATCCATATGATTCCCTCCCACATTCGAAGGTATATCAAGGAGGATGAGGACTTGGTGTACCGTAGGGGATCAAGCCCGTAGTTTCTGCTGGCCTCCTTGGAAGAACCTCCCGCCCCTATTAGAGAGGGTGAGGAACTTTTCGGGGGACCGACGGAAGAATCGCGAGGCGATACACCCTCGGAAAGCACTGATGCTGGGATATGAGGCCCATTCTATGGCCCATCTTATCGCGACGTGGCATCCAGGGCGCTGCAACCCCTGGAGTATGACCCAGGGATCGGCGGCCAATCGGCCAGTTCGACGTATTCCCCGCCGTCCAGACCACCGCCCCGACCGCCTGCCTCAGTGCCATTGCCAATTCCCCAACATTCCTCAGTGGACGAGCAGGGGCGAAAAGTTTCGGACCCCAAACTGGAGGAGTGGAGCTTCTGGACCATTCTTGCTGCGGGCCACTTCCCTGAGAAGTTTTGGTCGGTCGCAGAATCGGGTTTTGATGTGCCAGAGTCACTCACCCCGGTAAGTTTGAATGCTTCCACTAGATTCTTTGGGTGACTCACACCCGCCTTCGCCATCAGCTAGTTCCTTATCCCGGGAGCCAAGCGCGTCTCGAGGAGATTGCTGAGCAGTGCCGCCGGGTCGACCTAGCAGCACTCCCCGCGGACCGACACCCAAAGTCGTTGGACGACCATAAGGCCCTTCAGCAACAATGCGTCCAGATTTTTCAAGTACTCTGCAGAGTTATTGAGGAGGTCACCCCCCACGCGCACATCCATTGGTGGGGCAGTACACTGCTCTACTCTTCTGTGTGATCCGCCGGCGGCCCGATCCACCGGGCTCCCCTGACAGAACGTCGCCAAGGGCAGTAGCAGTCAACATGGCTGACCTTTTAGATGAGGGAAACATTGTGGAGCCCCTCGACGGGGACTCACCCCCCCCCCCCCCCCCGAGGACAAGCCACTACTGGACCCATCTAGGCGGATTACTCGCCAACAGAGGAGCCTCCTAGTTCTTCCTATACCCACGGAGGCACTGGCACTGGGCCGAAACATCGGTAGGGGTAAAGAGCCCGTCGGGTCTGTCAAGCTCGCTGACCCATCTGCCTCAGTGCAAAAGGTAGTGGAAGATCCCGAAAATGCCACGCTGTGCCAACAGCTAGCTGAGCAAAAGAGGCTGGTTGATGAGCTCCTGGCCAAATGCATTGCAGAGCGGCGTCCTGAATACGGAAACCCTAGACCTGGACAATAGGGGCAGGAGCATCTACCCCTTACTGAGATCCCCCCGGGAAACCGTGACCATGTCATGTTCACCGACAGGGGAGACACTGGAGCCCATGGAAAGAGGGTGCGATATGTTTCGTCGAACCCTCCCGAGTGGCAAGACAACCTGGGGACCCAGCTCGGTTTCCTCCCGCCGCTCCAAGAGTCGTTCCACCAGCGGCCCCGTGAGCCGCTGAGCGCGACTATCATATCGAAGAGCCTGGCAATGCGCTTGTGGTTAGAGATCCCAGTCATGACAGGAATCCACATCCGGATGATTTGATGGAATTACTCATCGCTCGCTTGGAGGCCCTGGAAACTCGGATGGTGCCGATCCCACCGGATGGCAAGCCGTACCCCGCATGGGTGGATGACATGCCAGCCCCACCGGGATTTGGGAACCCCACTTTTTCCCCCTTTAACGGGACCGGAGACCCACCACAACACTTGTCCCACATAAACTCGAGGTGAGGACCTATGTTAGGGACTCCATCGCAGCAGGAGGCTGCCAAGCTCCGATGCTTTGTTCAGACACTGGAAGGACCAGCATTCGTTTGGTACAGCCAGCTCCCTGTTGGATATGTGACTAGCTGGATGGACCTTCGCTGGAAATTCTCTACTATTTCAGTTCCACAATCCAGAAGACGAACATTTCAGACCTCTTCAGGTGCAAGAAAAGTCTCGAAGAGCGAGATGCGAACTTCGTCGCCCGGTGGAAGGGGCTCACATACTCCCTTGACGTGCCGCTGACTCAGGAGCAATTACTGACAATGTGTGTAGGGAACGCCAAGGCAGAGTTGGTTCCTTCCCTGATTACGCAGAATTACCCTGGAGGGTTCTGGGACTTCTTGGACAAGGCTCGGCGCCTCGAAGAAGCCCTGCAACAGGCCAGTCCGGCACGCCTATTGCCTCCTGTAATCTCTGCAAGGAGAGCCAACAGAGTCTAGCTCACTGTTGCAGCGTAGATAGAGGCCCCCAGACAACTAGAGTTCCTTCCAGTGAAGCCAGCTCAGTAGGCTCATATGGGTCCACCCCCACAGCCTTTGGCCCAGCAGCGACGGCCTCAGAATCGGCTGGCGCCTCCACGTAACGCACCGCCACCACCTAGGAGAGGTAATCCGGCTCCGCCTCCTCATCCTACTCCTCCGGCCCCTGGGCATGGTCATCCCCCAAGAGTCCCCTTTCCAGACAGTACGAATCGGTCTTACACATTTGGCGAGGTCCTGGTCCCCGGTTATTTCCGTAGTGCCTTGGAGCAGAGGATCATGCGACTGCCTGAGTGCCGGAAGCCACAAGAGGCATGTCTCATGGATCACCCTAACTACTGCCCTTATCAACGGATCTTGGGACACATCATCCAGCAATTCTATGTGTTCAAGGACTGGCTCCAAGACCAGATCGACAACAACATAATCAGGTTGGGCCCAGCCTCGGCACAGGTCACATATGTCTTCATGGGATCAGATGGCAGTAGTGACAACGAGGATGGGTGGGACAAGGTTTCCGACTGTGGGTCCCAGAAGTATAACGACTGGATGGCCTGTAGGACGGTCGCCCGTGCCCATGGAACCATTTGTGCCCGCCTGGATCAGCCAGAGCCCTCGGAGTCTGCGAGTGCCTCTTTGGAATCGTCATCCCAGCCTACTTCGTCCCAGAAGAGCAGGCGGTGGCGTAAGAAGAATGAACGCGCCCTGCCATTGCTGTCATCTTCTCGCACGCTTGGCGATTTCATGCCCCCGGAAATGGGGATCCCACCGAGACCCCGTCCGGTAGTGGATGACTCCTCGAGTGAGATCCCGGGGTACGCTTCGGTTAACACCGTAGAGTTGGTAAATCCCTTTTTGGTTCCCGATGAAGAGGAGCACCAGGTGGACTTCCCTGAGAGCTCGGGGTACACTTCGGTTAACCCCATAGAGTTGGTAAATCCCTTTTTGGCTCCTGACGGTAAGGAGCGCCAGGTGGACTTCCCCGAGAGCTTGGGCTACGCTTCGGTTAACACCATAGAGTTGGTAAATCCCTTTTTGGCTCCCGGTGGTAAGGAGCGCCAGGTGGACTTCCCCAAGAGCTCAGGGAATGCTTCGGTTAGCACCGTAGAGTTGGTAAATCCCTTTGTGGCTCCCGACGACGAGGGGCGCTAGGAGGACCTACCCGATGTCCCCAGCCGTCATCAACGTCGACGGAGCAGTGGCTACGTGAATCGGCGGGGCACGGCGGTCGTCACCTCCAGTCAGGTCGTGCACGCTACCGAGACCAGGCAGCAGGCCTGGTATAGAGAGCAGCCCTCGCGACTCCCTCACTCGGTGACAACAGGTTCACTTCCACCACCGTTTCTGTTGCTGGATCAGGTGGAATCGCCTTTCCCGCGTCGCAACCAGCCCAGCCCTGCCACTGGACAACTACGGCCTTCCGGTCCTAGCATGACAGCCACCTCCCGGTCTTTAGCTGGTGAACAGCGGGACTTGCCTAGTACCAGTCATTCACCGGTCCCGCCAGCAGGGCCCGTCATGCCCCCAATCGCAGAGCGACCTCCTGTACGCTGAATCTCGCGTTTGGCGCGAAAGTATGATGTCCTGAAGCATCTGGCCGGAATTCCGGAAAGGCTTTCCATCCTCGAGGCCATCCTCCTATCGTCTGAAATGTGTGTGGCGCTCGCTGAAGCTCTAAGGAGCCCCCTCCAGTTTGAAAAGGAGGTAGCGGCCGTAGAAGCCTTCCACACCGAGCTGATTGAGGACGCCGAATGTCAAGCCATTATCTCATTATCTGGTGAAGATGAAGACCCTCCCATACAGGGGCACACCCGACCGTTGTACATCACCGGCCAGTTCAATGGTGTGGAGGTCCGTCGCTGTCTTGTCGACATGGGTTCTGGGATTAACTTGATCCCAACTCGGACACTGCAAAAACTGGGGTTGTCCGAGGATGATATAACTCCCTCTAACCGCAGAATCCAGGGGTATGACAGGACCGAGCAGAATCCACTCTGCAGGATTCGTCTGAAGACCCAGTTCGGTGGCTTAATTGTCAATACTAAATTCATGGTTTTCTCTCAAGACACTGCCTACAACACATTGATGGGTAGGTCGTGGCTCCATCTTCACGCGGCGGTTCCCTCATCATACCATCAGTGCCTCAAATACTCCCTTAAGGGTCGAGTGGGTGTGCTCCAAGGAGATGCGTCTCCGTTTTCCTCTTGTGAAGCTCATTACCTGGACGTTGACTATTACAAGCGCAAGGACAATAAAATCATGGCAGGTGAGGTGGAGCCCGCCACTGTCGCGAGTGATCCTTAGGCAGGTTTGGATGATTCATATGTCTTCCCAATCCATCGGTTGGAGGCCACGACTCCCGATATGGGAGAGTGATTTGTTGTCTCAGGTACTAGAGGAAGCCATATTGCTGGGTCTAAGCGACGGCAGGAAATCACCTCGTACTCTTACACCAACCAGGCCCAGGTGGTCCCTGAGCCGCCTACGCCCGTACGATATCGGGACATTGGGCTCATGGAAATGGAAGTACGTCATACGTGTTTGTTTCTCCAAGCCGGGATCGACCGGCTCAAGCCAACGCGTCACCACTGCTTTGATGTCATAAATCATGTCCCCTTGGGCCGCAAGCTAGATGGGATTGGATCAACCACCTTCATCACTATGGTCTCCACGGTGCATGAGTGTCCCGTCGTGATGACCACTGTCACCCAAGCCGGTGCTAGCTCCCCATCAGGGTAGAGCAGCACCGAAATGGTTCCCCCTGTGGACGATCCTTCCACAAGAGAAGAAGAAGACATGGAAGATTCTCCTCCTTCCTTTGAGGAGGGCATCTCTACCACGGTCGACGAGCTAGTAAAGGTGAACCTCAGTAATGAGGCGGACCTGAGACACACATTGGTCAGCGCTGCTATGCCTCTTGAGGAATGACAAAAGTACATAGACTTCCTCAGAAAGCACCGTGATGTGTTTTCCTAGAGTTATGATGAGATGCCGGGACTAGATCCCAAGGTATCCATCCACCACCTTGGCCTCCCAGCGAACCATCGCGGGTTCAAGTAGCCTCCAAGAAAAATGAACCCCTTTCATGGTGCCATGGTTGAGGGCGATGTTGATCAGCTCATTAAGGCCAACTTCGTCAAGGAAGTCCAGTACCCCAGATGGCTAGCCAACATTGTTCCTGTCAGGAAGAAGAATGGGTAGATCAGGGTCTACATCGACTTTCGTGATCCTAATCGCCACTGTCCGAAGGATGACTTTCCCCTTCCTATGACAGAGTTGTTGATCGACGCAACGGCCGGGTTTCAAGCCCTCTCCTTCATGGATGGGTACTCCGGGTACAACCAGATCCGGATGGCCCCGAGGATGAAGATTTCACTGCCTTCAGGTCCCCCGAAGGCAATTTCTGCTATCGGGTTATGCCCTTTGTCCTGAAGAACGTGGGTGCCACCTATCAACGGGCTATGCACGGCATATTCAAGTCGTTCCTCAGGACGCTGGTCGAGTGCTACGTAGATGACCTGGTGGATAAATCTTGTCAGTCCCGGGACCATCTCAAAGACCATGAGAAAGTGTTCGGTTTGCTCCGTTCTCGCCACTTGAAGATGAACCTGTTGAAGTGTGCCTTTGGGGTCACCTCCGGAATGTTTCTTGGCTTCATCTTCGGGTATCGAGGTATCGATATCGACCTCGAGAAGATCAAGGCCATCAGTCAGATGCCTCCCCCGAGTAATATTCAAGAGCTTCGAGGCCTCCAAGGACACTTAGCCTATATACGCTGATTCATTGCGAATCTGGCTGGCAAGTGTAAGCCCTTCTCCTAGCTCATGAAGAAAGGCGCCGCCTATGGGTGGGATGAAGAATGTCAGACCTCTTTTGAGGAAATCAAGTTGTATCTGCTTCAACCTCCGGTCCTGATGCCACCCGTTCCCGGAAAGCCGCTGGTCCTTTACACGACCGCCCTGGAGCGATCCCTCAGCGCCCTTCTCGCCCAGAAAAAAAACAAGGGAACAGAGAATATCCTCTACTACCTCAGCCGCATCCTCCTCGACGTGGAAGTTAGATACTCTCCCATCGAGAAGAGCTTCTTGGCGCTCGTATTCGCTATACAAAAATTGTGGCACTACTTGTAGCACCATGAGGTAAAGCTGGTCTCTCGGGTAGACCCGTTGAAATACATCCTGAGCCGGCCTATGTTGACCGGCCAGTTGGCACGCTGGGCAGTGATCCTCTAGCAGTTCGACATTAGTTTCGTACCTCAGAAGGTTGTCAAGGGACAGGCATTGGCAGACTTCTTAGTTGCCCATCCAACCTCTGCGGACTAGCCACTGGATTTGGGCTTTCCTGATGAAGCAATCCTCTCAGTGGATCACACCACCCCTTTCTGGAAGATGCACTTTGATGGCGCCTCCGGAAGCCCTACCGGTAGAAGTCTCAACGATCCTAGGCTTAACAGAGTGGGCCTGGGTATCATCTTTATCACCCCGGAGCAATCCGTTCTGCCATATTATTTCTTGTTGTCAGAAGGCTGCACCAACAATAAGACAGAGTATCACGCCATCATCACCGGCCTCGAGTAGGCTCTGGAGGTTAATGTACCCCACCTGTATGTAAAATGGGACTCTGATCTAGTCATCAAGTAGGTTAACGGTGACTATGCTATCAGGAAGCTAGAACTCATGCCGTTGCTGGAGTGCACCCTCCATCTAATGGATAAGTTCCCATCCCGACCAGATGTCGTTCATGTTCACTGGTCGCAGAACAGTCGAGCAGATGCTTTGGCCATCCTGGCCTCGTCACTCCCAGAGCCCGACAGGATGACCTAATCATCAATGTGGCGCACCGAAGATTCATTGCTCCTGTTATCCCGGAGGGCAATCGTGGCCTGCGAGTGAACCATCTCACCGCTGGTTCCCCCACATCAGGACCCCCCGGGGCATCAGGCATGGTGATCGAGACAGTTCCTGACTGGAGGACACCCTTGGTTGAATATCTCTAGCACGCAAATCTTCTGATGGACTGAGCAGAGCGGGAATGAATCCGGCGCCGCATGCCGCAGTTCACCCTTCAATGCGGTCCCAGCCGTGAGCAACTCCTTTATAGGCACGGGTTTGACGGTGTTCTCCTCCGTTGTCTTCAAGGAGTTGAGATCCCACAGGTCATGCAGGAAGTGCACGCTGGTTCCGGTGGCACCCACTAGGCTGGGTCGAAGTTGTCCCACCAAATTCGGAGACTGGGATACATCTGGCCCTCCATGGTCCACGACTGCATCGAGTACGCCAAGAGGTGTCATGCGTGCCGAGTTCATGCTATCTTTGTGCATCGGCCACCAAAGCCTCTCCATACAACTATGTATTCTTGGCCCTTTGCAGTCTGGGGGTTGGATGTCGTAGGGCCTTACCCGCCGACGACGGCCCGCCAGTGCCGGTTCATCTTAACAACCACAGATTTCTTCTCAAAGTGGGCAGAGGCAGCCCCGCATAGGGAAGTCAAGGCTGGTTCTATCACCGACTTCGTGAGATCCAATATCGTTCACCGGTTTGGAATACCTCACGCTATCCTCGCGGATAACGGAACCAACTTCTGAGCGGCCGAGCTGAAAAGATTGTACGCCAAGTACAACATTCGCTCTAACCACGCCTCCCTCTATCATGCGTAGGAGAATGGATAGATTGAGGCGTTTAACAAAACCCTCTCTAACATTCTGCAAAAAATGGTTGTTCAGAACAAGAAAAGTTGGCCGAACAGGCTCCCCAACGCCCTCTGGGCTTATAGGACGATGACTCACAATTCCACCGAGGTGACTCCGTATTCCCTGGTATACGGAGCTGAGGCCATCCATCCCATCGAGGTCCAGCTGCCCTCATTGCGCTCGGCGGTCTACGACCAGCAAGCACTGGATAGAGTTTCTGAGACCCATCTAGCCGAATTGTAAGCGCTGGATGGAAGTAGGCTTCGCGCTGTACATAACTTGGAAAGACATCAGAGCAGGATGGCTCGAGCATTCGATATGAAGGTTCGCCTCCGCTCCTTCCTGAAAGGTGGCCTGGTGTTGGCTCTCAGAGCGCCAATGATTCCCGGGAGGAAACCACCCATGTTGGAGCCCAAGTGGGAGGGAACTTTTATTGTCCACAAGGTCTATCCCAATGTTGCGTATTCCCTGGTGACTATGGATGGTGAGCGTATCACTCCTCCTACCAACGCCAAGTTCCTCAAGAAGTAATTTTCCTAGCCAGTATGGTCCTGCATGACCTTAAACTGTATGGTCCTGCATGGCCTTAAACTGTATGGTCCTACATGACCTTAAACTATATGGTCCTCCATGACCTTTAACTGTATGGTCATGCATGACCTTAAACTGTATGGTCCTGCATGACCTTAAAATGTATGGTCCTGCATGACCTTAAACTGCATGGTCCTACAAGACCTTAAACAGTATGGTCCTACATGACCATAAACTGTATGGTCCAACATGACCTTAAACTACACTTTTCCCTACATCTGGGCGCCATGGTCTGAGATCTAAGACCTAAAACTAAGATCCTCTTTTGGTTATTCCCTTCTTCTCAGTCCGAGCTCTAAGACCTAAAACTAAGATCCATATTTCATCCAACATGACATTAAACTGTATTTCCAGAACTACGTGTGGCTTGATTCCCATTCTAACTGGATACGTAGGACCGCTCAGGGTCCAGCCCAGGAGTTTCCAAACTCCACCCTTTCTTCTCGGTCCGAGCTCTAAGACCTAAAACTAAGATCCATATTTCGTCCAACATGACGTTAAACTGTATTGCCAGAACTACGTCTAGATTGATTCCCATCCTAATGGGATACGTAGGAATGCCCAGACCTTTCGTCCTTGGGTCCATCTTGTGGTCGGCTGTCACGTCTGTTTCGCCTTTGGTACCTCGACCACAGTATCGCATGGCGTGGTGTGAGATTATGTCCCCATTCACATCGGGTTCGCAATAGCTGCACCACGCAGACCCTTTCCTCAGGGTGTAGCCCTCCTCTGTCCAATGGCATTTAAAGACGCACCCCTTTCAAAAACTACGTGTGGCTTTATTCCCATCCTTATGGGATACGTAAGACCGCCTGAACACTTAGATGTCAGGTCCAGCCCCATCTCTGAGGAGATCCCACACTCTCCCAGTTCCCAGGGTGTTTGGCATTACGCCCCCTCTTTTGCCCAGGGATCCACCATCTTTTGGCCACTCTCGGACTGAGCCCTCTGACCCTTTCCAGTGGTATGCTGATGTGCTCAAGGCACTCTGGTCTAGAACTTGGAGGGCCATATTCGACTTAGGAAACTTCCATCCACTTTCCAAGATTCATGTTCCCCTTCATTCGGGCCCCCGTCATCCTTCGCACCCAGAGGGACCCTCAAGAACGTCCTTGATACAACGACCAAGGGCTCACTTACCGTCATGGGCCAACACCCCCAAGGGTTTTAGGCAAAAAATTGATATGAATACCGCATTGCACACAAGGTCAGCAGTTGATGCTCATTTTTTTGTCCCAATGGATTACATGACAGGATGTTGTGTTGCGAACATGGTCAACAGTAATCCTCAGTCGTCACGCCGGTTCCCCAGGCCCTGAATGTTGGTGGCATGGCTCATGTCATGTTCCGCCCCACCGTGTCAAGGTGGAATCTCGACACTCCATGTACTAACCCTCAGTACACCCCCACACATCAGACAGCCCGAGTTGTGTAACGGTGTCTCTCGGGGCTCCCGCGATCTGAGCGCCAGAGTATGTGCTTGGGTCTCTTCCTTACGGGTTGCGTGCAGCTTGACCCTCATCCCTTTGGGGAATGAGGAGTCGCCCAGACATTGCGTTTCGGGCCCAGCATAGCTTGGAGCTAGCATCTCCTACCCCTCCCTGATTGTTGAACCCTCGTAGGCCCCTTTGGCCCGAGGCTCCTCTCTCGGTTGGTCCAAACCATATGACCTTAAAATGTGTTGTTTTTCCAAACCATATGACCTTAAACTGTGTTGGTGGTCCAAACCATATGACCTTAAACTGTGTTGCTGGTCCAAACCATATGACCTTAAACTATGTTGTTGGTCCAAAACATATGACCTTAAAGTGTTTTTTTGGTCCAAAACATATGACCTTAAACTGTGTTGCTGGTCCAAACCATATGACCTTATACTTTGTTGTTGGTCAAAACCATATGACCTTAAACAGTGTTGAGGGTCCAACCCATATGAACTTAAACTATGTTGCTGGCCTAAACCATATGACCTTAAACTATGTTGACGGTCCAAACTATATGACCTTAAACTGTGTTCGCGGTCCAAACCATATGAACTTAAACTGTGTTGTCGGTCCAAACCGTATTACCTTAAACTGTGTTGCCAGTCCAAACCATATGACCTTAAACTGTGTTGTCGGTCCAAACCATATGACCTTAAACTGTGTTGCTTGTCCAAACCATATGACCTAAAACTGTGTTGTCGGTCCAAAACATATGACCTTAAACTGTGTTGTCGGTCCAAACCATATGACCTTATACTGTGTTGTTGGTCCAAACCATATGAACTTAAACTGTGTTGTTGGTCCAAACCATATGACCTTAAACTGTGTTGTTGGTCCAAACTATATGATCTTAAACTGTGTTTATGGTCCAAACCAGATGACCTTAAACTTTGTTGCTGGTCCTATCACACGATCCTAAACTGTGACATTATCGTCCTATCCGCCCGATGAAAAACGGCACTGCATTGTGATGACCTCGTTGTAGAGGAAATCACGTTGGGTATTGGTCTTGCACCATGGAATTTGTCAACGCCTATCATGGCTTGATTCTTGTGGCGACACCACGACCAACTACTATAGGCCTCTCGCTTCACAACAAAAAACCACTCGCCTTAAAGGACAAACAAGATTTATCAAATTCCGCTTCATTTAGTGCAAGGGCCACGCCCGCACTCCCCTTTTCCCTTGGCACTGGTATCTTACCATGTCACCTTCCAGAACTACGTATGGCTTGATTCTCATCCTTATGAGATATGTAGGAGCGCCTGGGGCACTTCCCCGCGGGCCCAGCCAGCCTACCTTCGTGTTTGGTCCCTCGGCTCGAGCATTTCCCCGGAGAGCACATGGTAAGTAGGGATTAGGTCCTCATTCACATCGGGTTTTGTAACCGCCTTTCCATATGTCAGTTTATCCCCTTTCCATGGTCCGAGTTCTAAGACCTAAAACTATGATCCTCACGGTCCGAGCTCTAAGACCTAAAACTAAGATCCTCATGGTCCGAGCACTAAGACCTAAAACTAAGACCCTCATGGTCCGAGCTCTAAGACCTAAAACTAAGATCCTCATGGTCCGAGTTCTAAGACCTAAAACTAAGATCCTCATGGTCCGAGTTCTAAGACCTGAAACTAAGATCCTCATGGTCCGAGTTCTAAGACCTCAAACTAAGATCCTCATGGTCTGAGGTCTATGGCCTAAAACTAAGATCCTCTCGGTCCGAGCACTAAGACCTAAAACTAAGATCCGTATTTCGTCCAACATGACGTTAAACTGTATTCTGCCCCGCATGATGTTAATCTATATTCACTCCCGCATGACATTAAACTGTATTCCGTACAACATGAAGTTAAACTGTGTTTCAAGAACTACGTGTGGCTTGATTCTCATCCTAATGAGATACGTAGGACCGCCCGGACATTTCCTCTTGGGTCCAGCCCCAGGGATTACTGAACCTCGTCCTTCCTTATTGTCGGCCCCTTGGTCCGACTCCATGTGAAGTGGTGTAATCGAGACATCTACCCCGAGCAGGTTCGGGCTGCCCCATGATAATAATGGGAAGCGGCAGTTCTCTCGTCAATGTCTTCCTGCCTAGAAATTGGGACGACCCGTGATCAGGTCGATATGTCCGCCTAATGCACCTTCACCATGATGGTGCAATTTCAGGAGTGTTGGACTCTACTCGAAAAAACCACCACTCCACCTTCTGTGCTTTGCGTCCCCCACATATTCGGATCCTCGTTTCCTTTCATGTTTGATGGGACCCCCTAACAGTATGTGTGATAGACCTATGGTCTGCCTACTGTCATGGGCCAACGTTCCGGAGGACTGGTAATGTTTGACGGGACCCCCTAACAGTATGGATGACAGACCTATGGTCTGCCTACTATCCTGGTCCAACATTCTGGAGAACTGGTCATGTTTGACGGGACCCCCTAACAGTATGGATGACAGACCTATGGTCTGCCTATTGTCCTGGGCTGACATTCCGGAGGACTGGTCATGTTTGACGGGACCCCCTAACAGTATGGATGACCGACCTATGGTCCGCCTATTGTCCTGGGCCAACGTTCCGGAAAACTGACCAACGATATTTGAGTTAGGCCCCATGTTGCGAACATGGCCAGTGGTCAGCCCTCATTTATTCCCCCCCCCCCCCCATTCTAGGCCAACATGATATGGATGCTGTGTTTCCGCCATGGATGACAGTTTTCCTACATGGTTGCACCCCATTGGGTTCCGAATTTGGGCAACGTGATTCACCCTTCCTCTCCATCCCCCTGTGTTCAGATGGATTTCAATTCCCCTGGAATTGCCCCGCTTGTGTGTTAAAGAGCATTGAGGAGTCGACATATCAATCGGCCCGGGGTCTCCTCAGAAGTCCAGACCCAATATTGGATGCCTGAAGCTTGGTCAACGCCCCACAGTTGAACGAAATGATGGTACGAGCATCTTCTCCTTCTTGCGTTGGGAACGACCCACATGAGCCTAGAGATGGGTTGTTATTCATTTTGAAACTATGGTTGAGAGCATTAAACCAAGGGTCCAAATGAGTGAATTTGGCCATGTATTGGATTGAGACAACGAGCAGTACAAGCAGAAAGTTCATGAGATGGAAAAAACAAAGCCCTTAGGGGTCAGCGTGCTGAAGCGATCTTTCCAGCACTGCTACCCTTTGGCAGGTAGCCTCCAGGTCCGCTTCTCACTCTTTGAAGACTCTCTCCTCATCGACCACCATAGAGCGCATATCGCCATCCCTAGCTTGTGCCTACACCCGCTCAGTTTGATGTACGGTCATCTGGTGACTCGCCTCCACCAATTGTTCCGGCGCATCAGCTAGCTGGGACTTCAGTTGCTCCACGAGCTCAGAGCATGTTGCGATGAACGCCTCTTTATCTGTCGCCTTCCCTTCGAGGTGCCAGACTACCTGTTCGGCCCTCATTAGCGCTTGAGCGCTCGCCGATCCTTCCCTTCACTGGGCAATGTCGGTGTGCTGGCTATTCTCGCGTATCTTCTCGGCCATGTAATGACGTACCATCAGATGAAGACGCTGAGCATCAGCCCCTCCGGCGCATAGGAAGCACAGCCAGGTCTGAAGTGATCCAATCCACCTCAGCCAATCTGACTGGGGCTTCCTAAGGAACTGCTGGATACACATCCACCCTTTGTGTCGTGTCATCCGGCTCTCCTCAGATGCCTCTGAGTCTGAGTCAGCAATCACCTCAGGGTCAGCAGGTCGATATATGGGGAAGTCCACCAGCGAATCGGCAGCAGGATCCGCCCCAAGGATGTCTTCGTGAGGAATAGAATCCTCGACGTCCGGGCGACCTTCTCTCGCCCCAGCAGCAATGATGCCTCCACCAGCATCCGGCCTCGTTTCAGGAACAGTGTCGCTGATTTCCGCCCCCCCCCCCCCCCCCATGTTCATCAATTTTTGGGGCTGAATCAGTGTAGAGAGCATGTTTCGAGCGAGGTGGTATGTCCACCGCTGGTCCAATCACGGATGGCCCGGGCTCCGCAGCCTGACGTGCCTCCAGTGTTGAGATCACTACGTCGGGCATATGCTGGTCAGACGAGATCTTTTGACCCCAAAAACAGTAGTGAAGTGTGAGACTTACAGGAATACAGAGCATCGGTCCCCAGTGTTTCGGCCGCTGCAGGAGCTGCCGTAACGGGAGACCCATCTACGCTTGTTAATTCAATGAGGGGTGTCGGATCCCCATCATGTCCCACTGGTTCCTATCCTCCCTCCTCTAGTGGGGATGCCCGTCCAACGCTCAAATGATCCTGTTTTAGGATGGGGAAGTGAGTTAGAAGTTGGAAAGTAGAATGGATAAATGATGGAAATGAATGAAGACAGAGACAAACCTTGAGAATCTCGGTTATGTCGAGATCAGAGTCGGAAATCTCACCGCTCTCTCAGAGATTCCCTTGGTAGGTCGCCCCTTGTGACCCCCCACCATAGGGCTCCTCTTCTTCCTCTTCTCCCTCACCTTCATCCTCTCCGGTTTTCTTCTCCCCCTCCGGTTCCTCGTCACTGTCGCCTTCTCCCGGCAGCATCGCTTCCAGATCATGCTCCTAGCCGAGCATCACTTTCACTAGGAAAGTTGTCTCTGCATGCCGCCCCCGTTGGCATGCGTATGCATCCATGGATTTCAGATCAACATGCCGCCGATGGAAGTTTACTCGGTCGGTAATTGGAACGAGCCTGACCTCTGGCAGTTGGATCCTATTTTGCATTATCTTCTGTCAGATGGCTTCGACGCTCAGCGATTGCCGTAGGGTCATCCTGGATGACCACAGTGCTGGGAGAATTGCGTCATGGGATAGTTCATGCAGATATCTTATCTGCTTCCCGGGCAGTTCCCTGGCCGCCTCATGTGACCCCCCTGCGGGTAACGAGAACGTGGCAGCACCATGTGATGCTCCCGTTGCCGAGAGCGATATGCTTATCGCGCAGAAAAAGCGGAAGTACAAATTTGGGACCCAACGCTCCTTTTTATAGGTGAGGCCAGGGTTCCACACCGTGCGGAAAGAGGATTCCTCACGCATCCGTAGTTTTGTGCGCCCCATCAGAATTTTCTACACAACATGAATAGGGGACTTAGCATTTCGGTATTTCAGCATTTCCCTTGGAATCTGATCGTTACGACCTCTCGTCGATCAAATTCCAAGGGGGGGGGGGATTTGTTGACCCCGAAAAATGTCCGTAACTCCCGGAGGAAGCTTCGAAATGATGAAGCGAAGTCATATTCGGAATCAGATGCCCGATCCGGAGGCCCAGGATGTGGTGCGCGAAATCAAGGAGGATCCGTGCGAAAAATTGTTCTGCACGCATAGAATCATCGGGTTTCTCTGAATTGAGCCAATGAGGTGCGCAATCATTGCGTGCCCCGGTTCTGTGCAGGGGAGTTTTTGCACGCCGGCTGCGCTCGGTGTGAAGAATTTCGCGCGCCGCCTGGGTTCTGCGCTGGAGGTCGCCTATAAATAGAAGGTGACCTCGAACGGTTTGGGGGTTGAGGAATCTGAGGCGACTCTCATGCTCACAATTCGACTCTCCCCGTGGACAAGATGACTTCTAGGTAAAACCCTCATTTCACGCAACCTTGACCCGGAGTTCGCCTTTGCGCGCAACTCCACTAGCTTCAGTGTATTTTCCCCCTTCCCTGGGTTCCCGCCTTGCGTGCACTGCGTGTCTCGTGCGTGCAATAGGATGCTGTACGCGCAAAACCATGCGCGTAGTTCCCTCTCCGCACGCAATTCCCTTGCTCCAATTGCACGCCATCCCAGGTTTTTGAGCGCAAACCTTCCCTTTTGCGCGCAAAGCCCAGGACTCCTCACCTTGATGCCCCTTGGCTGCCCCTGCACCGGCACCTGATGTCTCCCCTGCCGGGCATGCGTTCCTTGCATTGTTTTCCCGTACGGCCTCCCAGGCTCGTGCGAAGTAACCTCAAGGTCCCTTGGGCCGTGTTCCCCGTTGTGTTCCATTGCCTTATGATTCTCCGCATAGACACACTAACGACTATTGCTTCTTCGCATAGCCACGCTAACGTGGACCCCCAAAGTGGTTCGCCCTGCTGCCCCCCTTCACAATGGCCTTTCCAATGCCTTCCCATCCAAACGGGGTAGAGGGCGTTGGGCATGTAAGCCCTAGGGGTGTGGAGCGAACCCACCTCGTCCAAGCTGCAGGACGTTAAACTGCTAAGAACGTCGTCCTTAACACAAGACGTTAAACTGTGGTTCGACCCCATGCTTCGCATGCAGGGGCCCCCCAACTCGGACATTTTTTACGCCACTCTTCTTCACAGGAATGGACTCTTCCTCACATGGAATGAGATCCTCCTTGTCGGAGTGGCATTTGTCTGCGGGGGAGGGGTTTCCTCAGAGCGTAAGCCCCTAGATTTTATTGCGGATGATTGCACCCCTGCATATCTGTACTTCCCCCCCCCCCTTCCAAGGCCAGTGGAGTCCTTTTCCCACTGCGCTTTGTCACACCATGAGCCTCCACCCTGGATTAAGCCCCAGCACCAAGGGCCGCTAACCACGCGTAAGCCCCTATTTCTTCTTTGGGCCACTCAAAGTGTAAGCCCCATTCCACTTCCCACGGACGCACCCTTCGCAACATGATCGTTTGGTCCCTGCTGGCTCTTGTTTCTCACACCGAGCAGGACTCACGTGGGCTTAGAGTGCGCATCGACCATGACATCCCCTTATGGGCCGCCCCAGAGCATAAGCCCCATCCTAGTGAACTACGTGGAATTTGATCCTTGCTAACGCACAGTATGTAGGAAGCCTCCACGAGGTTCAATCCCACCACCCAGTCATCCCGACCTCTTCATGTCAGTTCCCAGACCACCTTGGGCCACCTCAGAGTGTAAGCCCCATCCCAGCAAAATACGTGGACTTTGATCAGTGCTAACGCGCGGTACGTAGGAAGCCTCCATGAGGTTCAAGCCCACCAGTCGGTCGTCCCAACCTCTCCATGTCGTTTCCCTGACCACCTTAGGCCGCCTCAGAGCACCCCAAACCCCTCGTCCTGCATGACGTTAAACTATATTCTGTCCCGCATGATGTTAAACTGTATTCCGTCCCTTATGAAGTTAAACTGTATCGCGTCCCACATGACGTTAAACTGTATCCCCCCTCTTGGTCCGTCTCAGAACGTAAGCCCCATGTATCACTCCACCATCCATCCTGATCCTTACACGGGCTGCCAAATGCCAGTGAGATCATGCCACCCCATCCCACTCCATGATATATGGGAAGCCGCCCACGTGCTGGCCCCAACATCGGTGTTCCCCCCTAGGGATCCTTCAACCTGATCCGTCTCTGCATGACGTTAAACTAGCGACATACCCCGTGTTAAACATGGGAAGCTGATGAAAACCTCAGATGGTACACATTCCCCGTGTTCGATGTAGGATTCCTCGGGCTTCCGCGCCCTTGAGAAGCCCTGTGATGAGGGACCAAAGACAGACATGCCAATGACGCCCTAACGTGACCATTCTCCTCACCGAAGGTTGCTGCCCCAACAAGACCCCTTGGAGCGTCTTGACAAAAATAGCGTAATTAACTGGCGTCCATGTAGATATGGCACCGGGAATGAGCTTCACGAACCCGTCTTAAACCTATGAGGGAGACCCGGACTAGGTGATGAGCTCCGAGGAGGAATCCCCAGAAGGAAGAACTGACATCCCATCATCCCATTTCGATCATGGAGCAGACATACTTGAAAAAGGAACGAATGTCTCCCGCCTTTGTAAAGCGGGAATGCGGGGCAACAAGCAGCACATCCTCCTACGCAGACGGATGCGCGCGCCCCGACGAAAGCATCAGAAACAGTATCCTTTTGGATTCATCAATTTTTCAAAACATTAAAATGAATAAAAGATATAATCAGACAAGAAAACATATATGGATTTTCACAGCGAATACACTCCAATAGAAAAAATTTATGTTTTTAAAGGAATACATTACTAAGGGCATCAAATAGATATCCAAAAATTACTTATTAGTTGAAATTTAATTTAGTGAAATCTCAGAAAATTCCTTATAAACCTTGATTACGTGTTAAATTCTATAAATATCATTAATTTTAATGTTTGGTAAATTCGTTTATATGTTTACTGAAAACTGATTATATTCAAAATAATCCTCGATTATGACATAAAAAAAATTTGTATTCTATATATGAATTCATAAACATCATTTGTGTTACAATTTATGATTCAAAAAGTTATTTATCTATTGTTTTCCTAAATGGGATATTATTTCTATTCTCATGGTTCCAATAAAAGCATATTCCTATAAAATATAATGACCCATAATTACTATATTTATGATCACAAATATATTCTAACCAATATATAATGAAATATCCATAATGAATAAGTAATGCATACTTATTAATACTGAACCCAAAATCAGGATTCCATATGATTTAATAAAATCCTTATTTTACCACATTAGGATGTGTTACTTTTTTATTTCTTTCAATAGTCCCTATAAAGTAACAAAAAATAATATTTGTTCTAGAATATATAAAATAACATCAGATATTAATAAATGTTTTCTAATAAAAGAATTCATGGAACACTAGAAGAGGGGTTTAATTTTAGAATCAATTAAAAGTTGAAATTTCCATCTCACTCAAATGTATATTAACCAAACAAAAAAGCCTTTTGATTTATGTTGAATATATCATAGTAAAAATGAAAGTGTAAAAAGTAGAAGAAGTAGAATATTATTATTTATGAAATTAAAAAACTATCTGACAAAATCTATAAGAATAATAAATTTATATATATATATAAATATATATTTTAATAGAAATTACAAATAAAAAACCTAATTATTCACTAACAAATCAATTACCCACAATTAATATATATTACAAAAATAAATTCCAATGAAGGACACATTATAATTTAGACTAAATGAGTATGTGGTTCATAATGTCAACAAAGGTATCCAACTACTATATCCTAAAATCCTTCCTCTGATACCCTTTAATGGTATTATTGTCTAGTACACAGATACTCTATATTCTAAGCTACAAAATCCATTGATCAACCTAATCAGGAAAATATATATTTTCAATTCCATGAAATACCTTTATTATGAATCATTTGAAAAACAAAAATAATATTATCTAATAAATCCATTGATATTAAAGATCATAAATATTACAATTACAAAAATAAAGACTTATATCTGTTAAAATAGATCCTCTAAAATGAAAACCTTTATAATATATTATCTAATGAAATAACAATTGGATGAACTATAGAAAAAGTTGTTGTAAAATTAAAAGTTGTTAAAAACACATCAGATATCTTGTTTAATAATGTACTATTCCTTGATGACTGAAAATGTATTTATAGATGTCTGTTAAAATAATCCTCAAAGTTCAGATTCATTATTATTTCTTGTTAGTTACAATTCCATCAAATATATTCTCTCATCATCTTATTAATGTTATTTTAAACTCTGTCATTAGATGTTCTATACATATTGAATTCTCAAAAAACACCAGTCCCAAAAGAATAAATATTATTGAAATGAATATCAATATATAATTAGTTAATATATTATAAAGGCCTCAAAAAAAACAATACTCAAAGAGATAACTAATAAAACTAACATGAAGTTACATTTAAAAATATAATGAGAAGTATTTTGATTTTTTAAAACCATGGATAGAGATATTTGTTGAATAAAAAATATTCTAGTTTTTGAAATTCAAAAGTTACACATGAAGATTTAAACTAATATATGTTTTAATGATAATTCATGATAAAAACATTCTCTACTATATCCGTTCCAAATAAAATTCCATAAATATTATGCTTGAGAATTTAAATCACATGCATGGATAGTAATAATATTAAAAATAATTTTCACTTTAATATAATTAAATAATAACATTATATAAAAAATAAAAAATCACCTTAATAAATTATCCTTTGTTTGCAGTAAAAATAATAATTTTTTCTCCTTTTAAAAGTTTATAAACATCAATATTTTATTAAATTCCACCACAATGAAAAAACATTTGAACTCATTCATATTTTGAACTAACATTTAGAGAAAATTTTAATTATCCCCATAAAGGTTAGTTCTCAATTATGTTCTGTAGTCATATTAAAAAATGAAAATAGAAAAAGAATAGAGAAAAAGTGTATTCGTTGAAAAATAATCAATTAACAAGATATAATATTAGACAATAATATTAAAGATAAAAGAAATTTTATTATTTTTCTAATAATATGAATAAATAATATTCTTATAATGAAGAGTGTTTTTGGGAATATTTAATGTTGACTTTATTATCTTATATAGAATTAATGGATAAAAACATATTGAAATACAATGGAAATTCACTTCCCTTGTAACAAATTATTTAGAGTATCGTATTAAAACAATATTAGAGAATGATATGTTTTAAAACATTAGATAAAAAGTTTATAATGAGATATTAAAAAAATCAATCATATTATACAAATTAAAGGAGAGTTAAACATAACATATGGTACTCTACAAGAAATTTTATTTTATCATTAATATATAAAAAATTGTATAGAAAATAGAGTGAAAATAAAAAATTAAAATGTAAAACTAATAATATAAGTATAAAATATTTTGAAACAAAATAATAGTATTATGAATTATATTGGTCATTTAAAAAGTAAAATTCTATTAAAAATTAGTAGAGATGTGACTTTCGACAGGAGTCACAATATTTTTCAAACTATAGGATAAGGTACTATACCCGAATAATTTTTTTTTTAAGATTATAAATAAATATAATATCCGCACCCTTTATTAATGTTTTTTTATATTAGTTGATAGTTGAATCAATAATTGGAATATATGATTACATATATTTTAGAATAACTAAATTCAATTTCATAAATTCATATATATAATAATTTAAATGTTTAGTATAAATATAATTATTTTTATTTTTAGTTTTGATAATCATGGGAATGATATATTATCTTTTTTAAAGCCCTAAAAGCAGTGGGTTCCTATGCATTTTTTCTTTTCATGTGAGTGATGTGTTGGGAAATTTGATAAAAAGACAGTGCTTGTGTTCCAATAAAAGAATTAAACATTGATTAAAACTCAATCCAAAATATTATAGTAAGTTTTTTATCCACATAAAGTAAACGAATCAACTTCTATCCTCTATATATTCTGATTTAATGGAGGAAATTGAAATAATGTGTTATTTATTCTTTGATCACGAGAGTAAGGGGACACATAGGAAATTAAAAGATCAAAATGTGTTATCTTAATCCATTCTACATCCATTAAAAGTAGCATAAAAATAACTCCTAAGTGAAATTCCACTTATAGATGTATATGAAAAGCTAGGTTATAAAGGACTCTTTAGATAGAATAAAATATTCATTTTATCCTTACAATGTAACTCCATTGGATTCTATTGGAATATCAAGAACAATAATATATAAAATATATATTAATTTGAATAGATAACAAGATGAGTAATATTATGATCATCCTTTTGAATAATTTTTAAATGGGTTTTCATTATTTATAATGATCTATTTTTAATGACATTCATCTTAGATTACTCATACTAGGGGAATTATCAAACAAAATTAAGTATATATATTATATACTTATTTTGAGTTATGATTATTTTTGTTTGTGGTGGAACTATTTACAAGCCAAGGAAAAAATAAATTCAATCATCATGCTCATCTAAGAATCACTATGAAAAACTTCCATAAAACAATATCTTTTTTATTTTTGATTGATTCAAATAATATTTATCAAACATAAATTTGATCAATTACAATTTCCTTAAAAAAATTATTCATAAAAAATGTTAGGAAATTTTTATCCATTAAAATAATTTGAATACGGATACCATATGAATGATCATTCTTGGACCATAAAGTTTATTATACTCTATAATGTGATTTCATTGTTATTTAAATGAGGTTCAATACTATTAGGATATTTGAATATTTTAGAAATGTCGTCAAATAAATTTAAACATTAAAAACATAGGTTGTTTGATATATACTTCCTCTTAGACATGTTCATTTGGGAAATCACTCTTAACATACATTTTAATGTAGATTACAATTAAGAAGATATATAGAGGAACGATTTATATGAATAGATTAAAAAATTGACATCATAGTAATTTTTCCACATAATATATTTATTTTTTCAAATAATAACCCTTTAAAAAATTATATTTTAATTATTTTATACAATAATATTAATTTCATTACATTTGTTCCAGAAGATACATTATTCATCAAAAAATAGACAATACATAGGATGATTAATAACAGTCCAAACCTTATTCTATTAAAAACAATTATTCTTTTATTACATGAAAACTATCCTATATTCATCATATATGGATTAATACTTCATTTTAGATTCAAGTGGATTTATTATTTCATGATTTTTACATTCATTTCATAAGGAATTTTGAGTTCTGGATGATTAGTTTCAACCACTCATGATATTTTCAGTGGACAATCACTTACCCGTAATAGATTTTAAATTTAACATTATCATTTAATTTTACCTAATGATGTAATATATAATATTGAAATTAATTAAAATGTTTTTACTTCCACTGTTTTACATTGTTAATTTCAAATTGATGCGGTAAAAAATTTAATAATAAAACTTAATGGGTTTCAAAAGAAAAATGTTTATATATAGTTTTAAATTTTTAAATAGTTATTATTTTAAACAAACATGACATTCACCAATTCTTCAATATTTTATGTCCGCTTATTGAAAACTATATGCACAATACTAGTTATGGAATAATAATAAAATATTATATCATCATAAATTGGATGAAATTTATTTATATTATATTTAGTAATTAGAATGAAATGTTTTCATTGAAAAAAAGATTTGAAGATATTTATTTCTTCTTTTTTATCACATTAAATGAGGAGTGTTGAAAAAAAATGTTTTTAAATTTTTGAAACTATGAAAATTAGTAGGTTATACTCATACTGATAGCCTAAAACTATTTTTGATCTATGCAGTCACACAATATAGAATGAGTAACATTTTAAGCTATTATATTCTACCATTCAACTTATCTATTCCATTGATGAGTTTTAGGTTATAATAATTATGAGTAATTCCTTTTTTTCTATAAAATGTTTCAATAATTGAATTTAGAAATTCTCCAACCGTACCTCATTGGACATTGAATATTTTAGGTTTTTGAACTTTTTTCAGGACAATAAATAATTTTGACAATAGAGAGTCCTTTAGATTTAACTATAATAATTAAGTAAAAATATATCTTGAGTAATAAATAACTAAAACATATTTACAATTTTAACCCTCCATACATGTACATTTTGTAAGACGAAAAACATCAATGTGAACTAATTATAAAAAATGGATTTAGAAAGTTCACGGATGGATTAAAATCATGACTTTTATTAATTACCATTTTGTAAATAAATCACTAACTCTAAGTGTTTTAAATTTTAGTTACGTTAGGTCATTAACATGAACTTTTAAATATATCTTTGTTAACGTTTGGACAGTATAATGTCCTAATATTTTATGCCAAATAAAAAATAATCTTCTAACACAATTAGAAATGATAAAATAGGAAATATTTATTTCATAATTTTAGTGTGTAAATATTATCAATCATTTTCAAAGATAATGCATGTACTATATCTGAACATTTTATGGTACATTTATCATTTATGATTTTCATGGAGTATCCTTTACCACGTAGTTGAAAAATGTTAGTAATGTTGTTATTAATTCCTAAAACATAAATAAAATTATTAATTAGTTTTTCATAAAAAATATTAACCAGTCCATATTTTTTACTTTTTATATTATCTCTAAAGGTAAATATTCCTATTTTTACATTTTTAATGTTCATAATTTTATATTTTTATCTATTGATATGATTAGAGTTATCGCTATCCATGTATCATATATTCTGACTATAGGTACTATGCATATCATCATGAAAAAATTAAATGCTAATTTTTCAGTACCCAAACATTATTAGGTATATTAGTGTCATAAAAAATCATTCAAGAATGAAAATTTGTCAAAATTTTATATATTTTATAACATGAGGATCATTATAATAGAGAACTTATGAAATACAAATTACTAAATATAATTAACAAATCATTACTTTCATAAAACTCTTTCATTGGGACATTTAGTATGGAAGGATCAATAATTTGGCATAATATAATTGTTTACCTAACTTATTTGTTTTATTTTATGACTAAGACATGTCATTATCCTTTTACAACTCAATAAATCAAAATTTTCTTCCAAATATAAACATATAATATAGTATCGTTATTTTTTTCATCATATGATGAAATTACTAAAGATAACTTATTTTCAAATTTTGGATTTAACTTTGATATATATATTTTATTTTGATCCAACTCTTTAAATATTTTACAATTCTCAATCATTATTTTTATAACTTTTAGCATATTTATCATTAAGTTGTGAATAATATTTAGGGACTGAAGTAGAATGATTTTAAATCTTATATTTCAGATTCTAAATATATTCCTTAATATTATTTGGGTCTTATTTAAAATTTCCATCAAATATTTATGACATAAAATATATCAAAACATTTCATATATTAGAGTAATATCATATGTGTCATATAATGATGTAGAATTATAGTCATCCCATGAGAAATAAAAATTTATATTATAATATAAATGAGGTAAAGTATCATGATTTACATTTATCATCAAGAATATATCATTAAGGGAAATATTAAAATAAAAAATTTATATTATTTTCATCATACGATATATCATAGTTTCATCCATGTGTTGTATCCATATTGACACCCCACATATCATAGAATCCCTTTATTTCATCCCTATATATAAATTTAACTTCATTTTTCATATTATTTAAAATCATAAAATATAGTTTGATATTTCCTGGTTTCTTTCATTCCTCGCATATAGAATATAAGGATTCTATATTTTCATTTTTTCCCTTTTGGTTATTCTATGAATAAAAATTGATTTTTTTATTTCTCATATTATTATTCATCATAATATTAATATGAGAAAAATATCATTCATTATTGTTATAATTTGTGTTATATGATTGTTGTTTATATGTATTATTCATTTCATTATTCTTAGGTGTTATAACAATAGATTCAAAAATTATAAATATCGAAGAAAAATCAAAACACATATTTTTATTCTCCTTCTCAATGTCCCTTTTCATTCGATTCTCATATGAAGTTAACATGACAATGAGATAATTAGAAAAATTTTAGTAGATTGTTGTTAACTATAGAAAATTATTTAGAATATAATTCCATGGGTTTAAAATCAATAATGTTATCTATATTTTTTCATTAGGAATTTCACTTTCTCTAAGTGATTGATGTCCATTTATACTGTTATTAAATAATGGAATCATATTTGATGTTATTTCTCTAGGTAGTAAACTAAAATCATGATTATCAATGTAGATAATATTCCTTTGTATTTCATGAAATGTGTATCTTCAAGTGTGAGTTACCTATATCTTCTTCCACTATCCATTAGTAATTCCCAAGATGAAAATTGATTCTAGATAATCTAATTCATTGAATATGGAAATATATTCCATAATTATATAATTTTAATTATATTATAGAATTTTATATTGAGTAAAAATTGATAAATATTTATATAAGACTATGTAACTATCAGTTATCTTAATATAATGATCAACTCCCATGTTGGTAATGAATATCATTATTTGATAAGGACAATATTTATAGTTTTCACCATCAAAAACTAGTAATCATCTTTGATTTATATTCTTAAGGGTCCTAAATGGTTGTCCTTCCATATAAGAAACAAAAATATATATTTCCAATTACATAATTTAGTAAAATGAAGCACTTTTTTGTTTGAGAAAACAAACAGATAATAAACATAGATCCGTTTTTCATATAAACACATATTAGGTGACATAAAAACGTATGGTACTATTACCTAGTATATAAGATAATGTGAATATAAATGTTCTAATACAAAGAGTTGGCACCAAAAAGATGATATGGAAAACTACAAGTACGAGGTTAATATTTTTAGTATCGAACATTAAATATTTAGCAAACTCTAATGAAACTCAATTATAAAATAAAATATTTAAATCATCTTGGAATATATCATTCTAAAATTTTAAGAATATTCATTTGAAGTAGAAAAATATAATTCTATTAAAAATAAAAATACTATATAAGAAAACTAAAAAGAATAGTATAAACTTAATGTGATAATATATTTATAAAAAAGACAAAAAATATATATAGTTTTAGGTAATATCTATAATACCCCCAAAAGATATCATTTATAAAAATAAATTCCAATAGATATACCTCTTATGTTTAGATTAATTATTCATGTGGTTCGTAAATTTAACCCAAAAATACCACTTCTGCACATTAAAGTTCATTGATTGAAACCCATAATATAGTTTAATTGCAGAGCCTGTAGATGTTTTATTTTATTATCCAGGAAATTATTCAAAGAACTTAATAAGAAACAATAATTTATTCCAATCAATTAAATCCATTGATTGTAAATGAATATATGTATATATTTATTTGTATCAATGTGCTCCATTAACCTTCAAGTTTTAGAAACAAAATAATTATAAAATGATATAATTTTATATTTTTTATGAAATCCTACAAATGAACTCTCTAAAATTAATTTCTCTAAAAAATAAAATTTATTTCTCCCAAGTAATAAAATTATTTTAAAAAGACAAAAAATCAAATACACTTAAACATTATTTTTTAATATCGACCAATTTATAGACGATCATGGTTCTAATTATATATTTAAAATTTAACAAACATTAGTAATTATATTATTATTTATTTGGGTTCGGTTTAAAGAGATTTAGACTCATTTATCTGTCATTATATTAATATAAATTCAGTCAATATCATCTTATATGATTAATACAATACACCATCACCACCCACCATTTTATATATAATAAATTCTAGTAATCTAGATCTCAGTAGATAATTAGTTATGTAGACATTAATTGTGTGTACAACAAAACGACACTCAAAATAATATCTGAAAAAGGAAACAAGAAGCCTCATTAATAATCTGACATGGTGTTTTTTGAAATGTAAAAAACAAGGATAGCGAGGGTTGTTGTCCCAAATAATAAACCATTGGAAAAGTATATGATGTATATTCCCTCATTCCTTATTAATGGAAAACATGTCCCCTAGGGCTAAAGGAGAAGTGAGGTCTCTAAATTCTACCTTGTGAGACATCATTATTAAATCATGAGCAGAATTTTATTGTTAGTGAATTATAGGACGTGGTGTATCAATAAAGTTTTTTCCATAAAATAACTCCATATCACTAAAAATTTAAATCATAATGTATTTCATTATACAGTCAACAACATCCAATGAAGCCTTCATGTTATTATCAATGAAAATTTTATCATGGATATATAAAATTACAATCATGGAATTTGAGTCATATCCCATGGGATAAATATTAGAAACCACTTTAGCCTTTTTAAATTCATCATTTCTGACAAGTAATCATGATTAAATAATCATAATTATGGGACTTTATTTACTATATATTATTATTTTTATAGTAATAAAACTCAAAAACCAACAACTTCAAGGAAATACATTCTACTTGTTCATTGTGTAAATATTCTTAGAGATAAATTTACATTAAAAAATCAAATTATACTATTTTTGGAAAAATTGACATTAATTTTTCTCATATGATAAAACACGCTTAGAGTTTAATGGAACACTATATTTTATAGCATATACAACAAACAACATCGAGATTTAATAGGCCACAAAATATAATTATTTTTTGACCATTATAAAATGACCATTGAATTTATAGGTAAGAACATATGAATATAATTACATGAATTATGATATATATATATATATGTTTCATAATTAATAATTATTTAATGATTAATTATTTAGAAATAAGAACTCATGTTTAATTATAGTATTTTTATAATATAAAATACATTTTATTCAAAAATAATTTATTTCTTAATATGAGATAATATAAATATTAATTCTTTAGAATTTTAAAAATATAATTTATTAAAATGAGTATAATTTTTCAAATCACCATATGAAAATTATGTTAAGATTATTTTTTGAATATTTTTGAAATGATTGGCATTCATACGGGTAGTGATTTTTTTTTAAAAAATTGTATTTTTGTTTGAAGAATTAAAAATGCCTTATTTTATTTGAAAATAGTTTCCATCAAAGCCCAGATATATTATAGTTCAAATAATCAAGTTTGTTTCATTATAATCAATTTTATGGTTATATTTGGTAAATAATCTTTTTTATACACAAAAATTCATTTTCTAAAAATGTTTTTTTTTCATTGTGTTTTTTTTCTTATCATAAATTATTCACCACCACCTCTAGAAAATGAATATATAAAATTAGATTCAATATTTTGAATGAAGAGGGTAAAATTTGGTTAAAAAATCCAATTTAATTTTTGGACATTATGAAATGTAAGCACAAAAAATAATTATTATCATAGTAATGATAAAATAGATTAATTTCGTTAAATATAATAGATAAGGGTACAAATTCATTTAAAAAATTTACAATATTTCATTCTATGAGTATATTTCATCTATTTTCATAATAAATTTAAAAATGTATCCTTGTTTCCTTTTAACCAATATGTTTACTTTTATAATGACAAAGTTAAAGTGTTACTTTCTTCCTTTTAATATTTTGATATTTTTTGATAGGGATAAAAAAATCTTATGATAGATTATAATCATATATGTTAAATATTACTAATTTTTTATGTTAATTTATTTTATTAAATAATTACCATAAATGTTTAAGCAATGCTGACGAAGTGATCATGCATGTAGTAAAAAAATAATTTAAATTATTTTTTAAAAAAAATATGTATTATTTTTCGGTGACATAATGTGTCCCTATAATTTTAAACATAAATATTACATGTTAAATTTTTTATAATGGTTTATATTTCAATTCCATTTCTTTTATGTTGTTTTTGAAGTCAAATAATGTGAATAGTTCTTGAAAAACATTTGTTAAATTTTTTAATAAATATATTTTATTAATGTGTTCAGAAATTATAAAAAAAAATTATGAGGAAAATTATGATTTTATATGGTCTATAAGAGAATCTATTTTCAATTTATTATGAATTTTTTCCTTATAATTTAAATTATAACCATTTAATATCGAAAAATCCATTAACACAATTATGGATTAAAATTGTTAAAAGGGGGTTAAACCAAATTATAATGCTTAAAATGATATATAAAGATTTTAAAATTTCTATTAATTATTATATTAAGAGATTATATTCCCTAAAATTTAATTTATTTTATTTTCGAATAATTTTAAATAATCATTACACATATTATATTATAAAAGTTTTTATAGGTCAAAAAATGACCATAATGACATTTTGTTATAAAAAAATATTTCATTAATTGATTTAAAATTCATAAAAATAATATAATAATCTAGATTATTGTAATATGATTTAATATATCCTAAATGGACCATTTGTGGGTATCTTTTTTTTATTATAATAACTTTCTTTACCCAGAAACACTAAAACCAATATACATCATGGTAATTGTCAAAAGAATTAATGATGGGGTAAAACTAAGAGATAAGGAAAAAAAATTACCAAAACATGTAGAATTTTAATTTTTTTAGATTATTAAAACTATTACTCACATTACATAGTAATTATATTCATTTTTCTCCATTTTTATTAAATCTTAATTTATATTAATTTATTAAATTTATTAATTCCCAGAGTTCCACTCTCCACACTTTTAAAATGGAATATTATCTCCTTCATTATTCATAATTTTTTATCCTTATATATCGAAAAATTCCTAACCAAATATCATCTTGTCTTACTTTAACACATCCAATATCATTTTTTTCAAATTACAATTCTTTCAAGGATTCAGTTGTAAGACAAAAGGGGATTCTCAACAATGTGGTATAACTCTTATCTAATAATTTTAAATATTATTTTTTATTATACCAAAAAAAATCTGTGGTATCCATTATAAGATAGTAAATTAAATAAATTTATTATACATGATTAATTTTATAATGAATCAACAACCATAATCCATCCTATTTCTCTCCTATAGAGATAGAAAAAATTTGTCATGTGTGTTTACGGATTATCAAATCCATGTTGTGGTGTAATTAATTTTTCATCACCACTTTACATATATTTTTATAATTATGTATTTAATTAATATATATGATATATATTATATTAATATTATTCTATAATTGTGAAATTTTATTTACCTATATTTCAATCAATATATTTTAAAACAAAAACAATGTTCTTGTGTTTGTACAACCTACTGTACCATTGAATTATGTAATTAATTATCAAATATATAACATTATGGATGTATATATAAATATATATTTGATGAATATATATTATATTAATATCATGGAAACCTATCTTGTGATGATGAATCCAATATCAACATAAAAAGATTATAACTGCTAAATAGAATCATCCATGAAAAATAAAAATCAAATAACAACTATAAATGATTATTTTAATAAAGAATAATTAATAAATGGATGTTGAAATATTATAACTACATCCTATATGATATTATAATTATTCAAATTATTCTTTTATATAGTTATAATAAATTTAAATTCATTATAATGGATGTTAGAGTGCTTTAAAAGTAAGTGGGACTTGAGGTTAGAGTTTTATTTGAAAATATCATTGGTTACCAATATTATTTTTGATAATGTTTATAAAGTTGATATTTCATGATCTACCACCCATGAAACATATGAATATTTTTTTTGTATAATTAAGAATTCAATATATTGAATTAATACTTTTTCAATGAAATCTATCTATATTTCTCTCTTTGTTTGAAAATTATTTTTCTCCCATGTCCATTATATTTAAAAAATGTTTTCAAATAATTTTTAACAATATTCATATGATTTTGTAATGAAATATATAACCATCATCATCATTATAAAAAATAGTTTAAAAAGAACCATCTTTTCAATTTCTAAATGATTTACTTTTTTACATTCCCCAAAACTGGGAAATGAATCCTTATTTTATCATATACAAAATTAATAGAATTAACCATTATCATGACTACCCAATGTTTTGAATATTCATTTAAATGATTCCATGGATATTTTCTAAGAATAATTTTACGAAAATATTTTAAAAAAATATATTCTTTATATAATTTATTTCAAAAATAAAATTGTATTTTCCACATAAAATATAAGTGATCTTTTAATGTAATTTTTTTCAATTATAGAATCCTTTGATGTTACTTATGCTCTAATACAGATATGATTCATTAAATCCATAATTATTATTTATTTGGATTGGTTTTCATTTTTATTTAATGATGGTTATGAAACCCATTAATTTTCCATTGGATTTCGTATGAGAAAATGTTGAAATGTTTATAAAACTTGTTTCCAATCAATGGGTAATCATATGATGAATGTTTTATGATATTGTTGCACACATATGTATGATTTAAATTATCTGATCGGTGGGACCATAATTATATATCCTTCAAATTCATTGGGAAAATATTTAAGACTCATGATACAATAGAGACTGGAAAGTGAAGCTGCCCATGATTGGTAAGGGACTCTCTACTATATGATAGTATTGGGAGTCAAAAATTATTAATTATATGATTGAATGGGGAGTAAAACCAATCCAATATGTTTCTCATAGATGTGATTATTTAATAAAAAACATTATATGATTATGTAAATGATAAAAACTTATGTCTTATACCATTTTTATTCTCTCATAGATCATGTTCATTGATTTCTATAAGATTAATGTCTTGTTAACTACCAATATTAATGATATGATTCACTATTAGGATAGATGATATGTATGTTCTGGATTTTAAATAGATAAAATCATGTTTTCGTACACATATGATATTTTTATTGTTAATTAATAATTAGTTTCTCCCTTATTTAGCTTATGAAGAAATTTGTTATCTATGACTTGTATTAGAAAGATTCTATTTATGAAGAACTTATTTGGAGATGACATCATAATGTTTTAATTTATAAAACATTGTGATATACCTGGGGATAACATTATATATATGAAAACATAATAATTTTTTTGAATGTTTTATATTAAGAGGTATTCCCCAAAATAAATACTTGTCTGGATATGAAAAGTGGATGTTGTTTTAGAATAGATTCATCTAGTTGTAAAAAACCTATAATGGGTTTCTCAAGTATATCTTATAATACATTCTAGTTTATGGTGAGTATTCCCTTACTTCCCACTTATACTGAAAATTCAATGGAATATTTAAGGATTTACTCACATTTTTCTTATCACCATTATGATTTTTTTAATAGATGATAACCATGGTTAGCCTAGGTTAAAACAAATCATTGATAGATTTAAAATAAAATATCATGATTTTGACATATTTTTATATATTTTTTATGATTATATGATTTCTCACAATGATTATAGTTGCTCACACTATGTGTTTTTTGTTTTAATCAAATGATGGATATAGAATGAATCAAGTAAAACTAAAATATAATAGACAGTGGAATGATTTTCCTTATAATAAACCAAATTTAGTTAGAGCTGGAAGGTGAAACCATGTGATAATGTCTAATAATATATCTCATGGTATTGTTAATAATTTCATTATTGTTAATTTTACTGACACACATAATAAGATAAAATTGGATTTTCATGAAAATTGTGGAGTAGATAAGATTTATCTTCCCACATGTCTTGTGTATGGGAAGAAGTACTCAAATTAAAGATTCACTATAATGTGAAATTTTTTTATGTTCTGATAATAAGATCATACAGTAAGGTATTTCTAATGAAAAGTTGAATTGTTTTATGTAGGGATATGAAGTTAATCATTTGGAATAATTTATAGTTCATTATTTTTTGTTATAGAATATGGAAACGATCTAGGCTGACATAAAAATCCAATAGTTAACTCAAAAACCAAGGAAAGAGCTATGTTATGCCAATTATTGAAGTGAAAGAAGAGAACTATTTATGTATTAGTATTTCTCAATTTCAATGTATATGTTTTATATCAATGATATTACATTTATAAGAATCATGAAACATAAATGTATTATTCTGTAACATATTTTCTTTAAGAATTTGAAAACATATTTAGCGATAATATTAATTTTTTGGAGATGTGTGATGGAGAGATATATAACCTTTAATACAATATTGATGTTAGGATAATAATTTTTATTTTTGATAAGAGAAAATTATGTAAATTGGATAGAATAGAGCAACATGAAATTGATTGTTTTATTAAGTGATTAATGTGAACTTTGGTGAATTTTATTTCATTTTTTATAAAGAATATTGGAAGGTTTGTAATCATTTATGTTTTCATTGAGGTTTTATTTTTTCATATTTTTAGGTAACTGAAAACCTTTGTAGGGATTTTGGAAGAATACACTCTTTATGTTAAAATAAATCGTTGGTTTATTAAAAGATTCAATGTCATGTAAATTATGGTCTACTGGATAATGGTATTTAGATGATCTTGATGTTTGTAAATTTATTTTTAAAATAGTTAATATTTTAGAGTTATTTTTTATCAAGCTAAGGATTACATAATAGGATCTTTCCTATATATTATTCTTTATATTTTGGTGAAATTTACCACATTATAATATATTATACTAATTTATTTTAACATCCCCGACCTAGAAGCCACTAAACCAGTGCTCCGAGCCAGGTGGTTACATGACCTTATGCGCGCCTCCCCATACGCTAAAGGCTGCTGACCTACAGAAGGGGTCTATGTTGTAATGTGGGGAGACTATATCCCCTTTTTATCAGAGTAAGACACAACAAAAACACCCAATAGTTGAAACAATAATCAATAAACAAGGAACTTGAGAAACAACCAATTCCAACATTAAATATTCCATGTCATACTACAAGTGAAAAAGTGAACAAAAGCCCAAAATAAGGACAACGACCCAAATCCCCAAAATGGCCTTGACTCCAAGTATTGATCCTCCACCAAGTTCTACCCATGCCACTCACTATATTGCAAGGACCCTTTCCATTCTCCGGACCTGCAAACATGAAGTCTGCTCGGGTACCCAACGGCAGCCCGAGCAGGGTGTGAGTACAACTCAGTAGTCCACCACCAATGGTGTCTACAAAATATCTAGTGCAACAGGTATTTTATGCAAAAATAAAATGAATGATAATTTTCAAGTAATTTATTAATGTGCCATTATCCATTTTAGAGACAAATCCATTGTCATTCTGTTACAATCCATTTATTACCATTTACCATCACTTACCCTTTCATCACATTCCCATGACTTAATCACATACCTTATGTTACATGGGTCTAAGGACAACAATCACATGAAAGATGGTAAACACGTCGTTATCCTATCTCACTAGGACTTACTCCCTCATAGCTACCATAAACTCACCTCAAAGCCTCAGTCCGGGTGGATGCAACTGTTTGAAGAAAGGAGCCTCAGTCACCATTCCTAACTCGTGCATTTAGTGTGGAGTTTGGAGCATCAGTCTACACTCGACCTGTGGGCATATATCCTCAAGTAATACCCCACACTACCAAGACATGTGCACATGCTTATATATATAAGTAACCATCAACTTCCCATACCATTACCCCTGGACAAAGCATTCACAACACATGGGAAACTCACATCATTCTTTAACCCATTAACACATTACCATTTCTCGTCATTTAACCTTTCACCCAATTCTCATGTTTTATTCTTATATCACTAAAAATTCATCACTAGACCCATAATTCATCCCATTATGGTCTTCAATCAGTTTACACATTAACCCATTTAACCCGTTCTTTGTTCCCATGAATGAACCAGTCAAACCATTCCAATTAACCCTTAGGTTATTGCCAAGCCTAGGTGCATCACCTAAATTCTATTCCATGTTCAACCAATCATGTCAATATATTCATCAAGGTCTCTACAATTCATTACAACAAGGTAACTTTTTTAATATAAATCCATAAATCCGAGAAATGTCGGCACATCCCATGGATGGCCCCAATTAGGTCAAGTCTATCCCAACACATCCCACAGGGATCGTGAGGGTTCCCATTTTCCATTTTAAACACCATTATTACCAAACATGCCCAGTTTATCCAAAAGACAACCAAAGGAAAGAATGAACACAACTAAACATGCACAAAACACTAAATAACAATGGGATATTACTTGTAGACCACATACCTCGAAACCGCGGTAGAACGCACTCTCAATCGAGTCCTTAGACCCTGATCTGACCATACATTAGAGCTTCAAACCAAAACACACAAAAATAATAGGTTTTTAGAGCTCTGGAACAAGAGAGGGAGAAGATACAAACCCTAATCCAAAAAGAGAATCAAGGATGAGGTTAGCCTTACCTGGAGCTTCAATCTGAAACCAACGGCACCAAAAACACCTTATAAACGAGAGAGATTGATCTATTGGAGCTCTTGGACGAATTGGTTCATCCCTAGGTTGAAGAGGGTGGAATGGGATGAAAATCCAGAGTGGGGTTTAAAATCCCAGAGTGGCAATTATGTAAATTTTATCAACTTTATGTCACCGCACAGTTTGTCCCCGCGGTTTGGAAAACCGTGTGCAAACCGTGCGCATGCCACTGCCCGGAGGAGGAGGAGTCACACGGTTTAGCCACACGGTTTTTTAAACCGTGTGCAAACCATGCGCTCGCTCTTGTCCATGGGAGGGAGGGTCACACAGTCTTGCTTCGGTAGGACACACGGTTTGGTTGACCGTGCACATGTCTTGCACCTTGGTCTGCTTTGCCCAGACTTCCCTTCTTCCATACCCTGAGCCCCCGAAACACCCCCAAGGCTTCTCACACATTCATGAAACCTTTTAAAGTCCCAATACCAAGGGTTTAACCCATAACACGACAAAAGATACATTTACAAAAATAGGGATCTTACAGCCTTCCCACCTTAAAACAGCTCGTCCCCAAACCGAGTTCTCAAGCCTCATTGCTCCACCGAAGAGAAGAGTTTGGGCCAATAAGCTTGCACATCTGATTCCCGCTCCCATGTTTCTTTATGAACTTTCCCATGCTGCCATACTACTTGAACTAATGGAACAAAGTTACCTCACAATACCTTTTCACTATGATCCACCACACGAATCGAATGCTCCTCAACGGACACATCTTCCTTAAGCTCCACGTCCTCAACATCAACCACGTGAGATGGGTCGGGGTGATACCATAGTAGTTGTGACACATGAATCACATCATGCAACCCACTATACCACTGTGGAAGAGACAATTTGTAATCCAGAGGTCCGATGCTCTCCAAAATCTCAAAAGGTCCCACATACATGTGTGCCATCTTACCCTGCCTTCGAATCTGATGGTGACCCAACATTGGCCACACCCAAAGGAACACTTTATCACCCTACCCAAACTCAAGAGGTCTCTCCACTGATCTTCATATGACTTCTTCCAGCTCGGAGCCATAGCCATTCGCTTCCTGATCAACTGAACTCTCTCAGAAGTTTCCTGCACAAGACTCGACCCCAACAACTGAGATTCACCGATCTCTAGCCAACACAACGGAGATCTACATGGTCTCCCAAAAAGCACCGTAAATGGTGCCATCCAAATTTTAGAATAAAAAATTTTATTTTTGGAAAACTCAACTAATGACAGGTGTCTCTCCTAAGAACCACCAAAGTACAAGACACAAGCTCTTAACATGTATTCCAATGCATGGATCATACACTCCGACTGACCATCCGTCTGCGGGTGGAAATCCGTACTCAAAAACACTTGCTTACCCAGCGCCTTCTGCAACCCTTGCACGAAACGTGATGTGAAATGCGGATCTTGATCTGAAACTATGATCCGCAACACCCCATGCAACCACACCATCTCCTGAATGTACAACTCACCCAACTGGTCGACTATGAAGGTCTCCTGAATCGGTAAGAAATGTGACACTTTTGTTAACCGATCCAAAACCAACCAGATTGCATCATTATTTCATGGCGTCCTTGGAAGACCCTTGAAAAAATCCATCATTAAATTATCCCACTTCCATTCTGGAATGGAAAATGGATGCCACAAACCACCTGGGCGTTGATGCTCGGCCGTCACTTGCTGACAGGTAAGGCACCATGCCACAAAGCCCGTAACTTCCTTTTTCATTCCAGGCCACCAAAAATGCCTTCGGAGATCACGGTACATCTTGGTCAAAATAGGATGCACTGACCACCATGATGCATGTAACACTCTCATCAACCCTTCCTGCACCCACTTTGGCACAACCAAACGATCACGAGCACGAACAACACCATCCACGCAGATGGCCCAGCCAAAAGGTAGCTCCCTGCCTTTATGATTTTCTCTCATGGACAAGCACTCAGGATCATCAATCTGACCTTCCTTAACTCGACTCAAAATCATCGAATCCATCGTTAAGGAAGCAAGAGTGAACTTACCATTCTTCTCATGCACCTCCAGGTGCATCTCTGCAATCAATGCCATCAACTTCCACTCAGTGTTGAACTCTTGAACCACCTACTTCTGAACCATCCTGCTCAGAGCATCAGCAACACTATTTCCCTTTCCTGACATGTACACCAACTCAAATTCAATAGAATAGAGATATTCAACCCACCTCTACTGCTGAAGATTCAGATCCCGCTTGGAGAATATGTTCTTTAAACTCTTATGGTGGTTAAACACAGTAAACCGTTCTCCCAACAAATAGTGCCTCCAATAATTCAAGGAATACACTACTATAGCCATATCAAGATCATGTGTGGGGTAGTTCCGCTCATGGGGTCTCAACTGCCTTGACCCATAATCCATAAAACACTCATATTTCATCAACACAGCCCCATGTTCGATTCCGGATGCATCACAAAACATGATATACTTCTTACCCATCTTTGGTAAGATCAAGATAGGTGCAGTCATCAGCCGCTTTTTAAACTCTTGGATAGAATTATCACAATCCCTAGACCACTCAAACCTGATTCCCTTCCTGGTCAAGCCTAAGAGTGGTTCTTCCAAGCGATAGAAATCTCGAATGAACCTTCCGTAATACTCGGAAAAACCCAGAAAACTCCGAACATCATAAACACTCTTGGGATTCTCCCGACATACAACTGCCTGCACTTTATCTGGATAAACTAACACATCTACCTTTGAGATTATGTGACCCATAAAATGCACCCCACCTATCTGGAATTGACGCTTTGACAGCTTGGCGTATTGGCGATGCTCTCTTAGCGTAACCAGGACGATGTCAAGATGTTGGGCCTGATAGCCGTGTGTTTTCGAGTACACTAATATATCGTCAACGAAGATAACAACAAAAAAATCTATATAGGGATGAAAGATCCAGTTCATCAAATTCATAAACACAGCTGGTGAATTGGTCAATCCAAAAGGCATTACCATGAACTCAACCAACCCATACCAACTCTGAAAAGCTATCTGTGCTACGTCAGAAGACCTCACTCTTAACTGGTGATAACCGAACCTTAGATCAATCATAGAAAACACTGATTCACCCCTCAACTGATCAAATAGGTCACCAATTCTAGTAAGAGGGTACCGACATTTCACTGTCATCTGATTCAACTTCTTATAGTCAACACACAGCCTTAATGGCCCATCGACCTTCTTTGAAAAAAGCACAAGATATCCCCAAGGAGAAGTACTAGGATGGATGAACCCCTTACGCTCCAACTCCTCAAGCTGAACCATCAGTTCATAGAGTTATACTGGTGCCATTCAGTATGGTGGAATAGAAACTGGCTCTACTGCTTGAAGAAACTCGATCGTGAACTCAACATCCCTCTCGGATGGTAACCCCAAGAAATATTCAGGAATCACATCCTGATACCGATCCGCACACAGGAGGAAATCTTGGTTGTCCCCCTTCTTCTTCATCATCAAGCATTAGACATTCCACTTGAGCCGCATGTCCACTCATCTGTTGACAAAACGGCCCCGCATGCCCTGTTCGAACATCCCATTCGCCACAGTGGACATTAGAGTCAACCTCAAGCGACATGAACGATGCTCTGTGAAGATAACAGTCTATGTGTGCATGATACAAGACAAACCAATCCATTCCTATGATTAGGTCAAACCCTGACATCTCGAGAATGAACAACTCCCACAGAAAACGATACCCACCAACTTCCAAGGTCCATTCCTTGCATTTCTTGATATCCTCAATCCACACTCCCTACAGGGTTTCAATTGATATCACTCCACACACTCCCTCTATAGGTAAAACCTGCACTACCACAATTTGAGAAGAGATAAAATAGTGTATGGAACACATGTCAAACAATGCACTAGAAAACGTAGAAGCTACGAGGATCAAACCTCGAACAGTTGACGGTCCGACTTCACCATCACCAGTCACAAACTGAACTGCCTTAAGGTGACTTTCCCCTCTACCCTGGGCTCCACCATGATTACTTTTTGCTACATTGCCCTGCTGGCATGAGTGATCTTTCCATGGATTTCCCTGTCCACCACCACTACCATTACAGACTGTGGAGCTCCAACTGCCTGACTAATACGAGACAACTGATCCTCTTCCCGTATTCGATATCTGCTTTCCACTATCATGCTCCCCTGCCATCCAAGGATTCTTGCAGAACCTCTGCATGTGTCCCATCCTGCTATATGAACGACACTCAACTGGAGGTCAAGGAAACTAACCACGCATATTCCCTGGCCTACCACACTGATAGAAGAACACCTGATTCCCACATTGAGAGGATGACCCTCTCTTCTGATTACCTTGATGGAAACTTTCTAAACAATGATTCCGATATAAGAAGATGCACCACTTGTCTACCCAGCTGGCACGACAAGTCCACCACCCGATGCTCCATTTAGGGTGCCTTCAGAGATGAGTGGTTTATCAATCACATATGCAAACCTCTTCAAGTTAAAAATATTTTCTTGAGACCTGATCTCATGTCTTATCCCATCCTAGAAATGCCTTTATACCACTGAATCATCCCTGGATAACACTGGGATGAAGCATCACAGATCAGTGAAGTGCTAAGCATATTCCATCACCGATAGCGATCCCTGAGTCAGGCTCATAATTTATGCAGCCCGATCCTGCCTCAAAGTATCTGGGTATAAATTCTCCGGGAAAAACTTCTGAAAAACCTTCCATGACATCCCCTCAGCCTGCCCAGTTTGAGCATGAATGTCCCACCAACGCCTAGCCTGGCCCCGAAACATGTAAATGGACAGATTTACTTGCTTTTCGACATGGGTCTTCAGATTATCCAATATCGTCTGGAAAGACTATAAACAGAACTCTGATGCCTTTGGCCCACCATCCCCGGTGAAAGTCAGAGGGTGCTGCATCTAGAATTCCCTGGTTATCTCAACCAAACTCGGTGCAACCCAACCTGGGTCCCAATCCATCATCTGTATAAGGCGAACAATGTTCTCTCGAAACTGGTATTATCTACATTTTTTGATCACTACATTTTCTTGCTCTTCGATCGGAGGAGTGTTCTCAACTACATCCTCCCATTCCCAACTGGATACCGACGTTTTGGTGGCATATATCTACAATACGAAGCACGAGATTTAGAACTCATACCTTAAAACTTTCACGACATCATCACAAAGGACTCCCTACAAGCCACAACAACCCACTTTCATATACTAATTAAACAGCATTAACACCTCAAATTCACCGCCCCGACCATCCCTACTGTGGGCCATGGTCCACATGTGGTATGAAACCATACACTATAAACAAACTCACATAACACTTTACAAAACATTTTTCACATCATTTCAAACCCTTATTTTTTTCATTAAAAATCAATTACCCAGTTGTTTGAATTCATTCTTCTCATTATTTCTTGGTTTCATGAAATGCATGATGTATCCTACTTTCTTGCCTTACACACCCACCTCGTGTGTGTGCCTAGAAAAATGCATGCCACTTATCTCCCTAGGTGCCTAAAAATGATGCATGAATGCCAATCCTCATGCTGTTAAGGCCATGAGCCAAATATCATGAAAAAGTCACATCAAACCACATGTGTATCACCCAACGGTGAAATACCATCAACTATAACAACACACGACCAAGAATAACAATTCTCACCTAGGGTGACATGGGTTTTCCCTCGTACCTGGGTTAGCTACTCCCATGAATAAGCTCATTTCCAAGGCCTGACACGTCTAATCCCTTGGCTACAAATCCCAAATAATAATACCTTAGAGAAGGAGAAGAGATACATACTCTGATACCACATTATAACGTCCCTGACCAGGAAGCCACTAAAACGGTGCTCCGAGCTAGGTGGTTACATATCCTTAAGCACGCCTCCCCGTATGCCAAAGGCTTCCGATTGGAAGTATGGGTCTATGTTGTCATGCGGGGAAACTATACCCCCTTTTTTATCAGAGTAATTCACAACAGAAACACCCAATAGCGGAAACAATAATCAATAAACAATCAACTTGGGGAACAACTAATTCCAACATTAAATATGCCATGTCATACTACAAATGCAAAAGTGTAAAAAAGACCAAAGTAAGGACAACAACCAAAGTCCCCAAAATGGCCCTGACTCTATCTATGGATCCTCCACCAAGTTCTACCCATGCCACTCACAATCTAGCAAGTACCCTTGCCCTTTTCATGACCTGAAATCATGAAGTCTACTCGAGTACCCAACGGCGGCCTGAGCAGGGTGTGAGTACAACATAGTAGGATACCACCAATGGTGTCTACAAAATATCCAGTACAAATAGGTAGTGCATGCATAATGGAAATGAATGGTAATTTCCAAGTAATTACTTAAGGTTCCATTAACCAGTGTAGAGCCAAAGTCATAGCCATTCTGTTACCGTCTATTTATCACCATTTACAATCACTTACCCTTTCATCACATTTCCATGAGTTAATCACATACCTTATGTTACATGGTTCTAAGGACAACAATCACATGCAAGAGGATAAACACATCAATATCCTATTTCACTAGGACTAAATCCCCCATAGAAACCATAACCTCACCTAGAAGCCTCAGTCCGGGTGGAAGAAACCGTTAGGAGAAAGGGGCCTCAGTCCCCATTCATAACCTGTGCATTTAGGTTGGAGTTCAGAGCATCAGTCTTTGCTCGACCCGTGGGGGTAGATCCTCAAGTCATACCGCTCACTACCAAGCCATGTGCACATGCTTATATATATAAGTAACCATCATCCTCCCATACCATTTCCCCTTGGACAATGCATTTAAAACACACGAGAAATTCACATCATGCCTTAACCCATTAACACATTACAATTTCACATCATTTAACCATTCACCCTATTCCCATGTGTTATGCCTATCTCACTAATCATTCAGCACTAGACCCCTAATTCATCCCATTATGGTCTTTAATCAGTTTACACATTAACCCATTTAACCCGTTCATTATTCCCATGAATCCACCAGTCAACCCATTCCTATTAACCCTTAGGTTATTTCCATGTTTAGGTGAATCACCTAACATATATTCCAAGTTCAACCAATCATTCCAATATATTCTTCAAGGGCTCTACAATTCATTACAACATGGTCACCTGTTTAATATCAATCCCTAAATCCGGTAAATATCGGCACATACCATGGATGGCCCCATTTAGGTCAAGTCTATCCCAACACATCCCATGAGGATCATGAGGGTTCCAATTTGCCATTTTAAACACCATTATTACCAAAAAATCCAATTTTATCCCAAACATAACCAAAGGAAAGCATGAACACAACTAAAAATGCAGAAAACCCTAAATAATAATGGGATATAACTTGTAGACCACCTACCTTGAAACCGCGGTTGAACGCACTATCAATCGAGTCCTTAGACCTCGATCTGACCAACCTTTAGAGCTTCAACCTAAAACTCACCCAAAATATACAGTTTTAGAGCTTAGAAACAATATAGGGAAATGATACAAACCCTAAACCAAAAAAGAGAAGTAATGATGAGGTTCGCCTTACCATGAGCTTCGATCCGCAACCAACGGCACCAAAAACGCCTTAGAAACGAGGTAGATTGATCTCTTGGAGCTCTTGGGTGAATTGGTTCATCCCTAGGGTGAAGAGGGTGGAATGGGCGGAAATTCCCGAGTTGGGTTTAAAAGCCCGGAGTGGAAATTTTGTAAATTTTCCAATCTTTAAGTGGACGCACGGTTTGTCTGCACGGTTTGGAAAACTGTGTGCAAACTGTGTGCATGCCACTGCCCGAATGAGGAAGAGTCACATGGTTTAGCCCAATCTTTTGGAAAACCATGTGCAAACCATGCGCTTGCTTCTGTCCAGAGGAGGGAGGATCACATGGTTTCGCCTAGGCAAGCCACACGGTTTGGCTGACCGTGCGCAGGTTGTGTGCCTTGGACTGCTTTGCCTAGACATCCTTTCATCCGTTCCCCAAGCCCCCAAAACACCCCCAAGGCTTCTCAGACTTTCACTAAACCTTTTTAAGTACCAAAAGCAAGGGTTTAACATAGATCACAACAAAACATACCTTTCTGAAAACCAGGATCTTACATTTATCGTTCTGATTAATGATATTTTGGGAGATGTATCAATTAGTTTAGTTGTTTTCAATACATTAGTTTGACATGTTATTTAATAAGAATGATTATTTGGGTATAATATAATTTGTTGGGGATGTAAGATCAAATCACCATTGAGTTTAAGATGTTACATAATGTTGATGGGTAATTTAGGATATTGGATATTTTATTAATTGATTGATATAATTTTAACCTTTGGTTTTATTTTGGAAATTCTGTACTAAAATGTATTATTTCTCAACATGAGGGTTTATTAATTATAAATATTATCATATCTTGTGATAACTATTTCTATTCTATTTAATTCTAACTGATATGAGGAATATTTTTCTTATCCTTTTTGCGATTATGTGATCTAATTTAATTTGATGTTAGTGATTTAGTTATAAAAAAATCATCAAGAATGCTCGTTGTTTGGAGAAAACGAAGATATTATTATAGAAATTGATGAATTGATGAAATTATTCTTGTCAAGAAATTACAATTATTATTATATTAGTCTAGAAAAAAATGGATACCTTAAATCTTGGAAATAAATATTGAATTTATTTTCCTATTGCATTTATTTACATATGAATTGATGGACTTTTCCACTCCTCTTTAATTTAATGTTTTGTAGACATTAACTTCCTCATGGTGGTTCAATTTCATTTGATAAATTTTCTCTATCAATATATATTAGTATTTGAACATTAATGTTTTTTCCTTCATATTAATATTTTCAATTCCCTCAATTATTTCTTATTAGGAAACCTGGATATGTGTTATTCTAGATAACCTTCATATTTTCCATCTCTCTTTTCTAGAGGAATATATATTAACAAAAAAATTATACGAGTTTTCAAAAAAAATTATTATTTCAATCACTTTTTTAATTAGTACAAGTTCATATTGTGATAAAAACATATATTAGGTGGAGAATGTAACACCACAATACTTTAAAATAACACTATGTATGATATATTATATAATAAGAAACACAAATATATAAACAAACTACAATATATAATATTTTATGACCACTATAATAGAACCCTTTTATTAAAAAGTATGTAATTAAGTAACAAAATTATGAAATATATAAAAATTATATAATAAATAAATTTTTATTGGTAAATTTTTAGTAAATAAGAAATCAATTTTTTTGAGTCCTTTTATTCTTCAAAATTATTTTTCATCAAAAATGGTTTTCAGTTTTTTAGAGAATATTATTTTTGTAAAATTTTAAGAATTTTATTTGATAAAAATTATATATTTTTTGAAATAATCATATCAAAATTATCTTCTGAGTATTTTTTTCATATTTTTTTTAAAATATTGATTTTAATGTGAATTGTGAAAAATTCTATTTTTTATGGAAAACTATACTATTGTCTCAAAAAAATCCTAAAGTTGAATTTTTTAAAATATCTTAAAAATTTAAAATAGTTATCTTATATTGTGAATAATTTATTTTTTTTATTTGAATCATTTTTATGCTTGAATTTTGCATGAAAAAAACATTATGCATATAAAGATATGTTTATGAAAAAAACATCTTATTATTGCGTTATCATTTTTTTATCATAAATTAATTTCTTCCACTTATTGAAATGGAATACTGAATTTTTTTTCCAATATTTAGAATTTTGATGTTCAAATTTGGTAAAAATTTCCCTTTCATTTTTGGTTATTATGAATATTAACTATAGTAATTTTATATTACCAGAGTAATATTATAATTGTTTATTTTATATTAAAACTAATTTAATATGGATTTAAATTCATTATAAACATCACTTTATTTAATTGGATGAGTGTATTTTATCACTAATTATCAAAAATTTAACTATATGAATTTTTCACATTAATTTTATTTTCAAATTATAATATTTTAAAAAAATATATAAATTAAAACTTTTCACAATCTATCTATTAATGTCCATAATATTGTTTGAATAGGGATAAAAAAATTTATTTTATAATTTTTTTATTTCAATTAATTTATTTATAATAGTTCTTTTATTTATTCTTAGTGCAAAGATAAATACGGTCAATTCTAATTCAACAATAAAACAATTCTTTTGTAGAAATTTAATCAATCATTTAAATGATTTATAAGACCACAAATAAACTATTTTATTGCTGAGATAAAGTGTACCAATTTCAATGTCCTAGTTCCAGATTCTACTGAAAGGGGCTTCAGGCCTTGTTGGGAACATGGCATCAAGGGAATCTCCCCAAATTCAAGAGGCTACCCACAAGAAGTGAGTTTAAAAGTGTGTCAGTGGGGAGGCTATTCCCTCAATAACAGATTATAACATAGATGAAATATAGAAAAGTTCAATAGCGGAAGCAATAAACCATACAACAGAAATAAATAGTGTAAGACTAATTGTATAAGAAAAGATAGAAATCATAACATATACATTATGATGATACATGTAACATTTTATAATAATGAAGCAAAAATAGGTACACAATAATCATATAAAATATATGCCTCAAATGTAAAAAAAGGGAAAAATATTCCTTGTAGCATCACAAGACTTGCTTGGTCCCATTCTATTGTGCTTCTATGCAGTTTGTCAAGTACCTGTATAGGGTAACTTTCCCTTTTCAACACCTACAATTACATAATCTATTTGGGTCTAAAAACATGTCCAAAATAGGGTTTGATATATAATCCCAGTAGCTAACTACCCAATGTTTATGTCAATCAACCAGTGAATATATATAAAAAGATATTTGCAATTAGAAATTTATAAATCTAGGAAGTACTCAAAATTATCCATATACATGGACTAGTTTTCATTTTAATTAATTAAATTTAATTAATATTATTTTAATAATTCAATTACTTTGAATTTATATTTCTCGTAATCAAGATCAAGCTCGACATCCCCCATGTAACAAAAATCACAACAGATGGCTCATAATTCTATCGAAATAAAAAAGTCAAGACTGACTAAAATATTTTTCGTTGGATTGGAGTTGTGTCATAAGTCATTCTATTTCATTTAATTTATTTTAAACATGATCCCTTCATTGACATTCCTATGTTGTAATTAAATTATTTCTCTATGTGTAATGGTATCCTTTACCCTACATGTCTATCTATGGAGAACCTCTCGGGAACATGACATCAATCTTTGGGTGGTATAATGTCCCATCAAACTGAGTCTGTCTTTATCAGTCCACCAACAGACCTTGAGTATCACCTATAGAAATAATATTCAGTTCCCTTCGAGTCTATCGATAGCATTATAATATGAACACACGTATAACTCAACATATCAGTCATGTCTCAATGATCCTATCCATGGAATCCCTCATTTAGATCCATGTATAACTCAAGAAATAAATAGGTTCAAGCCATTGAGTCCTTCATTGAAATATAATTTGATCCCATATATCACCCTAGAAATATAATTCAATAGGAAAAAGAGCCCTACCATGAAATTCTAATTTGAATCCATGAATCACCCATACCAAATAATCATTTAATAAATTACAATTAATTTAAATAATTAATTTAATATTCCATGTTAAAAACCAAATTAATTTAATATAACTCTCCTCCAAAAGGGTGAATCAAGCAACGACAAAACACAAATGCTTTGCCATTCATTTTCTCATTTGGGAATACCATGATAATGAACATATCATGGTTAATCAATCCATCCCTTTGCATGGTCTCAACAAAACTCACATGGGAATAAAATGATGAAAGCATCACATAACTCACATAAGCTAGAAATTCATGGCCATTAAAATACACACACATCCATTTTCCTTCAATAAGATCAATTTATGATTATTTTTTTAATTCATTGAATATCTTCTATTCAACTAACATGAGAAGGAAATAATAATGAAAACATGATCAAGAATTATATAATGTGGGCCATGGATAATTACCTCCATCCCATATCCTTAATTAACTTCCTTTACAATTAAAACCAAAAAAGGATCAATTTGATATATATCCCCTATTCACAAATGTCATCCAATAGTCAACAGGTAAAAACACATTCAAGGCTAAAATCCATCCAAGGGTGAATTTAAGGATAACTCACCCAAAGGGGTGGTTCCAATTAAATGCCTTCACCCTATAAACATCATTATAAAGTATATTGAATTACCTTTAACCTGTCTAGAAAAAATTGGGTTCAATTTCCATTTGAGGAGACACTAAGAAAATTGGGGCAATGAAGATGAAACATATAAACTGACCGACATTACGATAATGGTATGAGACAACATACAATAAGTCCATTATATATGGATCATCTTATAGCTGGTCTGATTTTTTCATAGATTATGAGAAATATGGAGAACTGATAAAGAATTGAAAATTATGGCATATAATCCTATATACAAATATCACAAAAAATTCATGAAGAATAGAATAAGATAATAAATGAATTTATATCATACCACTATGTATCTAAGGAGATGAACCATTCCTAAACTGGAGATCAGATGGTGAAATGGGCTCAAATCATAGTTTAGGCTCAAGGGGGATATTATCCAGTGGGGGATACTATATGTAAAAATACAAACTATGTTTAGTTTTTAAAAATAATTTTTATCAAATATAAAATAATAAAAATATTAAAATTACATGAACGCAAAGATTACATATAAAACTTTTCAAAAGGTGAGAAAATCATGCAGTTTTTCCTTTAGGTATTGGAGAACCTATATGGTTTACAGGAAGATTATGAAAATCATGTAAATTTTTTTTAGAAAAGCCTTTGGTAATGCCTGTAAAAAATTAATTGATAGACACATGGCCATTCAGACCATACCACACGGTTTTAAGTAACCATGTGACCTTCATTTTCACCTAAAACATGTGTTCTGGGCTCCATACCATCACCATACACCCTTGATCCCTCTTTTACCTCAACATATATTCATATTATTTCATATTTAAGAAACTAAACTGAGAATTGATGGAAAATAAGGAATAAATACCTCAATTAAGAACAAAGTTCTTAAAAACATCCCCATTAATGTAATTATTCCCTAAATTATCTTCTCAATGGTGATTAGGAACATCTGAGAACATCACTGACCATTGTGTTTGAACATGTACTCATATTCCTATGTTTGGTCCGGTACTCACCCATGCAGCCATAGCACCCTTATTAATGGAACATACCATCGTTAGAGAACCATAATGATAATAACCTAATATGCATAGGATTCACCTCAATATGTGCATCTACCTATAACCAAACCAATTTAGGCTGAAAGGCATGCGACCATTCAAAATAGTAATTTTGTAGCTGAGAAACATGTAAGGCATCATGCATAGCTTGGTTCCCCTAATGTAACCACAGCTTATAGGATACTCGTGTGACTCTATCTAGAATCTCAAATGGACAAACATATCGTGGTGAAATCATACCATATCTATTGATCCTCTTATTTCAAAGCCTTAGTGAAACATGTAAAAATCCCAATCACTGACCTTTAACTCTAGAGGTCATCTAGGGTGATTAGTTTATGATTTCTAATGAGTCTATACAGTATCCATATTCATCTGAATCAATGGCACCTTCTCTATCCTCTCCTAGAAAATATGGGGTCCCAACATAGCTAGCTTTCCTACCTCCAGCCATCCCATGGGTGATTGTATTTGGACTAAAATTAAAAGGCTCATGTGTGACCCTATAAATAGTATCCCAATTCTATTGTTGTAGGTGAACTCAACCTATGGTATATGGCCCTCCCAAGAACCACTAAATTCCATAACATATGCTCCCATCTTGTCCTTAATCACCTAAATTGTGTGCTCTGACTAGCCATCTATCTCAGGGTGGTAATCCATGCTTAGAAGCACCTGATTACCTAACTCTATCTGTATCCCTTCCCAGAATCAAGATGTATACTAGGAATACCTATCTAAAATGATAGAATGTGCTTCCCCATGAAAAAATATTATCTCATGGATACGCAGACTCCAAATATCATCAACTAAAAAGGCCTCCTTAATTGGTAGGAAGTTAATGAACATCATGAACCTATCAACAAGAACCCATATAGAATAATACCTTGAGGAGACCCCAACAAACTGTTCAAGAAATCTATCATAGCTACATTCCACATCAAATTGATAATAGGGAGCCAATATAAATGTATGGATGGCCACTTATGTTCCACCCTCACCTATTTATAGGTGTAATACCTCACGAAAAGACTAGCTATGTCACTTTTATTACTCGACCACCAATAATGCCGATATAAATATTGATACATCTTGGTGACACCCGGGTGAACAATCCATGATTAAGCATGAAAATCATACATTAGATACTCAGACATGTCTACTAATTCTTATAAATGAGCATGTAAATGTAGGATGTCATCACAACCTATGGTCCATCAAGGACAAGGGTCCTCGCATGACCCAATCTCCTATAGAAATATTCCTTCTATGATTGATAGATGTCTTATCCTTAATATATCCATCATGGTAGAGGTAACGATTAAAGTTGAAAGAAAATTCATCCCTTGATTGTTGTGTTCCTCAATTTTCATCTCAGAGAACAAAGAATAAGATGCCACTCACTACTGCTCTGCTGCAGTTCTTTTACATCAGTCTTTCTACTCAGTGAATCTTCTAGTGCATTAACATTACCTAGCATTTAAGAAATCTCAATGTTGAAGGCCTGAAGGTATTTGACCCAACTTATCTGTCTCATATTATGATCATGTTGTGAAAATATATATTTGGGGATTTTTTGGTCTGTGTACATTGAAAAATGATCTCCCAATAAGTAATGTATCTAACAGTGCAATGTGTGAACAACTTCAACTAACTCAAGATCATGTGTCGGGAAATTCCTCTCATGTTTTCTCAACTTCCAAGACAATTACACAATGACTCAATTCCTTAGTATAAGAACCACTTTACGTATGATCCATGATTCATATCATTACATAGTTTATCGTCCACCTGGATCTTGAAAAAAAAGTATCAGTGATGATTTCAATATCCCTTTGAACTCTTGAAATTCCATCTCACAAAAATATGACAATACAAACTTTACACCCTTCTTAGTCATGACTTTCAATGGTGTTGATAAGTGTGAGTGGTCCTGTATGAAACATATGTAATAACTATCCATACCTATAAAACATTTCACCTCAAATATGTTCTTCAGATGATCCGAGGAAGCTATGGATCTCACCCTATTTAGGTCCATTTATACTCTTCTCTCTATGATGATGTTACCCAAGAAGTTAATCAGATCTATCCATAAGTGGATCTTTTTTATCATAGAATATAACTGAATATCTCTCATTGTATTCAAAATTATCTAATGATGTGTGGTATGGCCGTGTTGAATATAATAACTCACTTTGATATCTTCCATAAAAACCACCATAAAAATCAAGTTAAGGATGGATCAATCGGTTCATCAGTGCTGTAAAAATAGAAGGAACATTATAGAGACTGAGCAACATAACAAAAAACTCTTATTGAATGTACATACTTTGGAATGTTATATAAGGTATTTCCAATATTATACCATGAATGTGATGGTAACAAAAAATCTAATCAATATTTGGGAAGAACCATGCTCCATAGAGCTGTTAGAAGAGATTATCTACCCTCATAAGAGGATACATGTTCATAACCATCAATTGGATCATCTTCCAATAATCCCCACATAAATTAAGTGTATAATCTATCATTTTAGAAAAAATTATTGGAGATCCCCATGGAGAAGTACTACATCAAATGAAACCCTTGGCATCCAAATCCTCTTGCTGCCTCTTGAGATCTAGCAACTCTATCACAGCAAACCTCTAAGGAGGAATGGATTCCATTACATCTCGTGGAACTAGATTGGTATGTAACATTACCTCTATCATTTTAGGTAATCCTATGAATTCATTCAAGAAAATTTCCTTGAAATGATCAACATCAAGAGGGAAATAATTATAACATTTCGCCTGATTAACTAGATATAATACCGCAACCTATAATATCATATCCTCCATCCCACAATGCTCAATTCCATTGCATCTTTCCAAAAGATCCCATTCAAGATTTTGAATATACTCTCATCCCTATAGTGATTTGAAACTCAACCATAGGCAATATAAATCAATGAAATATTGAAAGGGAATCGACTAGTCCATCCCTAGAATGATATAAAATCAAGTCATCTCAAGGATGAAGAGGTTTCATATGAACGACACACACAAACCATAATGGGGAAAATCCTTACACTAACACAAACCTTTTGTTATGATCTCTAACAGAGATTGTAGTATCATAATACCATCATTATTATTAAAACATAGACTATGTTAATCTAAAAAAACCACATATATAAATCTATGTAAATATCATCTATCAAAAAGTGTGGAAGCTAAAACAGAGGCTAGTAGAGCAGTACCAATGAACGTGGAGCCAGTGTTGACCCTCTCTAACTAGATGATGGTAGAAAAATTCTATAGAAGTTATGTATATAACATATATTTTCCCAAGTTAAGTGTTTTTCTAGGTCCCATGTACATTGTGGCCTCATATGTTCTAGACTACCGTGTAGGTTTCACCACGCCAAGGTACCTGAAGAGATGTTATAACTAATAAAATATTTAGGTAGAAGCTCTAGAAAATGCTTCCTACTACCAATTAATTCAGTACCACACATTGGGGATGAACCTCCCTAGCTCAAATCTCTAGAATCCCTCAAATTATTCTTTATGACCAGGTCCTTATTTACTATCCTAAATACAATAGTAACCAAGGAGTCATTTTTTCTTGATAAGATGTCTTACATGTGACCACCGTTGAATACCCTAGATTTCGACAGCTCGTCCCCAAACAGAATAGGTGAGATGTGCTAGAGCTTAGTAAAATAGGTCAAGTATTCCCTCACTGATAATACACCCTCATGTAGATGTAAGTACTATCAGGCTCTATCATCCCACAACATATAGTGATAGAAATAATATTTAAAAACTATATGAAAATCCCTCCATGCCATTTTTAATGGATTTCAGTCTGAGAGATAACATCCCACCACCTCTTTGTGGAATCATGCAATATTTATGTACTACATTTCACCCAACTCTCAGAAGGAATATCTAAATGCTCAAAGATGGAAGCAATTTCCTCTTTCCATGAATCTATAACATGTGTTCCAACAACCCACAAAAACTTGGGTGAGAGCTTCTACTACTTAAACTCACATGCCAACTCGTTCATAGTCCCGATAGGTCATGGTGCTCCTTGAGCGGTCTGAATTACTCAAATTAATCATCCACAGAACTATACCTCTGCACTTGAATCTAGTATATTAGATAATTATGTTATTGAAACGAATGGAGGATGCCATGTCTTCACATGGGATAACACCTATGATGTATGATCACCACCACCCTACTAGAGTACCACATGAGGTCTTTATGGCGAAATGCCTCTACAATTCCAATCACACACCTTAGTGAATGATCATGATCAATGTGTGAATCTCAAAATCAATGATATAAAAACAATATTTGTTAAAATAATCCATTATTAGAACCCCCCTATTCATACACCATGGGTTAGGTTTAGGAGTAAAATAGATGAAGTATAGGATATAAACACTACCAAAATATCAATACTATAGTCTAGTCCTGTCAGGTTCTCTACCACAATCCATTTCAAATTATAATAAAAATCACATAGAGATTATCCAATGGAACACTTAATTACAATCTGTGTGGGATCATACTCCCCATTGACCAAAGATTAGAGTGAAACCAGGTCACACCGTAACTCATTTCAATTTAATGGTTCAACTATGATATACCAAATTCTGATCTGAGAAGGCCTATACACCTCAAGGAAAAATATTAGTGTCTATCTATTTCACACCATAATATATTTGAATATAATTAACACAAAAACAATCATATATATCAAGAAACCTATAACAAATACATGAAATCAATAATGAGGATGGAAGAAGGAACTAGTTCTATTTGAATTGGTGGGTGATGCCAGTTCTGGGAGGTGGCATCATAGTGGGAATCACCTTGGATACGATGAATGGAATGTGTACTATGATTTTCAAGGTATTAATTAGAGATATATCTCACTCAGGTAGATTCATGAGCTCTATTATTAGTAGAGGAATAAATGTGGAAGGAGTAAAGTGTTTAAATCTTTAACACAATATTTATCCTCATTATCATTTTCTACAATTTTATTCCATGTGGATTGTTGGAAGAAGAGATATTACCTTATAGCACCACAAGTGGTTTGGTTCAAAATATGGTTTTCTAGGTTGACTTGTTTTTGATATTACATTCAATCAAGAATGCATTATCCCTATATCTATCAATGTGGTTCTAGATAATGATTATTAGGAAACCATTGATCATATTGATCTCAATGAGGATCAATAAAAATGCATCTTTATCACATCTTCATTAGGGAATTTTTATATAAAAGTGTATTAGAGGATGAGAAATATCTATATTATCCATGATGCGTGTTGCTCTGAATTATGGATTAAAATATTTCCCATCAAGTTTAATTTTTTGATTTGGAGGATCTGAACCCATGTATTACCCATGGATGAAAATATGAAGAGAATTGGATTCAATCTGGTTTCTAGGTGATTGTGCTATAGGGATCCTAGAGATTAGATATGGGAGAATTTATTTTTTATATTCAATGGTCAAGTGATTTGGGGAGTGATTTTAGGGACATTATAGGTATCTCATCTTTAGATCTTATAGACTCTTCCATTATTGATCATTTGTTTCGTAGAGCATGGGTGTTAGGCCCCAAACGAAAGGTGTGTGGAATGATTCTTGCAGTAGGTTTTTGGTCGATTTCGGATTATAGGAACTTGGAAAAACATGGTGAAGATAATTTTTTTGGGAAAATTGATCATACGAACTAAGAACCTTATGATTGATCAGTTTTATCTTTTTGTGAAATGGCATTAGGCCCTTTCACTAATAACTATTTACGCAGGCACTGGTTTTGTTTCCCTATATAGTCTAGGTCATTAGGTTCATTGAATGATGAATCCTAGTGTTTTTATGATTTACATGGGTAGTCCAATTTTTCAATAATGTTATGAATGGTGGTGATGTGGTTATGGATTTAGGGTAGTTTTATCCTTTCCTTCTTCGATCACTTTTGACATAGTCATTTCTTATTGGCCAATGCTTTAGCCCCTCTTTCATGAACCCAGCATTGTAAGAAACATGAAAATTTCCTTAGCTACAACGTATATTGATTCTATCATTATTAAAGACTCCATGAATTGATCTATCAGTCCTCCGTAGTCTATATATTTTGTAATTATAAGTTGAAAAAGATTTATCAAAGATTTCTTAGAGGTTTTACACAACCAGAGGGAGGGAAACAAACTCAATGATCACCTTGCTTCTTTTCCAGTCACTAGAACATCCCATATATATTCCTCAAATATTAATTATATATCCACCAAGGGGGTAATGTGGTATGCAGAGATGCAATAGGGTTACATTACTTTTCGCCACCATAAATTTTCATTTCTTGTTATTGTTTTATATTTGATTTGTCCGTTATTTCCTTCTTGTACGCATTCCATTTAAAATAAATGAAATTAAATTAAATATACCAGATGATGATACATTTCACATATTCTAATAAAACATCAAAAAAATTTACACAATATTCATATAAAATAAATGGCTCAAAAGTAAAAAAGGCCAAACAAATCCCAGTAGTATTGCAAGTCATAGATTGGTCTCATGCTCTCATACTCCTAAGTAGCATGCCATGTACCTATATTAGGGTGTGTTCCATTATCAACACCTGTAATAATATAATCTATTTTGGTCCATAAAGGTAACCAAAATGTGGTGTTAGATATAATCTCAGTAGAAAAATACCTATGGTCTATTCCAATAATCTAGTAAATATTTAAGAATCTATGTTCAATAAGAAATTTAGTATGTAATGATGTACTCAAAAGTAAACATTATACATGCACTAGTTTTCATTTAGATTCATTCCCTTAAATTCATTTAATTTTTATAGTTCAATTAAATTGAATTTATATGTCTGATGATCATGCTCATTCCTAATATCAACCATGTAACTGGAAGCACAACCGAATCCTTGGATATCTATCAAACAATTCAAGACATGACTGACTCCAAGCATCTGATTTTTATTAGTGATGCATTATAAGTCATTTCATTTCATTTAATTCATTTAGAACATCAACAATTACATGAAATTCATAATATAGATTTCATTCATCGCTACATGGGTAATGGGAAACAACACCCTATAATCCTGTCTTTGGTAAGCCTCTCAAGAAATCAGTATCCTTCAAGGTGAGGTGTAAAGTGCCTACCAATGGAATCTATCATCATAGGTATACTAATGGAGATCAAGTATCAAACATAGAAATAATATTCAATACACATTGCGTCTATCCAAGGAATTTAAATATTAATGCTTCTATCACTCGACAAATAAGTCAAGCCTCAATGATTCTATCCATGACATCCCTTATTTGGATCCATTTATAACTCACCACATATATAGGATCAAGCGATTGAGCCTCTATGTGGAATTCTAATTTCAATCCATATATCACCCAATGCATACATGTTAACAGTCAAAAGTGTACATCCATGGAATTCGAATTCATATCCAAGTATCATCCATTTATAATAATCATTTTATCAATTCAAATTCATCTATATAATTCATTAAACATTCCGGGGTCAAAACCAAAGACATTTAATATTACTCACCTCAAAAGGGTGACTCCAGAAAGGGCCAACCTCAATGTATGGTCCATCCATCCCATACCCTAAATTCACATCATTTAAAATTCAATTAAATAATCCACTAATCAATTTTATTTATATCCTATATTTATAAATGGCATCCCCTGATCAGGGGTAAAAAGGCATCCATGGAAAAAAATCCAACAGAGGGTCGTATTAAAGAAAACTCACACAATGGATGGTTTCAATTTTAGTCATTAATCCTATATTAATAATTAAAATACATATATAAATAGATATAACATTTTAAGCAATGAAAATGTTCAATTTATATTTATGGAGACACATGGAAAATGGTTGTGTTATATGATGCCATATATAAATAACCCGAATTTTAGAGAAAGGAACAAGACCAATTACCTTATGTCCATTGTCAATATACCATCCAATATCATGTATTTATTTGTCATAGATTTTGAGAAATCTAATGAACAGATGAAGAAAGAAAAACTAGGTCATCTGATCCAAAATCCAAATTGCACAACAGACTGCCAGAATAATGAAATAAGATTAAAAATAAATTTACATATTACCATTAAAGAACCAATTGGATTAACCACACTTGAATCAATGATCACTTGGAAAACTGGGCTCAAATCCTTGTTTAGTATTGTGGGAGCGATTATATAAAAGGGTATTTAGTGCATTTGAAGAAAAAATATGTTTATGTTTTAAAGAAATAAATACATTTAAAATTATAAAAATAATAAAATTACAGGCTGACAAGGTTTGTCAAACCATGTAGAAACAATCATCGCTTCTTGTAGGCCACGGGGAACCTGTGCAGTATACCTGCACAGTTTGGAAACTATGTGTAAAAAATTAAAATATCATCCAGTAAGCTCTACTAAAAACGAAAAACATGATGAACGACCATGCATCTCAACCCATATGGTTTATAATTACCATGTGACCTTCTATTTTCACCAGAAATGGGGTTTCTAAGATCCATACCATCCCCAAACATCCCAAGCCCTCTTTGACATCAACATGCATTCATAGTTGTCCAGATTTAAGTAGTTAAATACTGAATTGATTGAAAATAATGAATCCATAACTAAAAGAATCACCCAAGGCTTACGTCAATTTTTTTAAGAATAAATAGATTATATTATATATGTTTCAATGGTTTATATCCTAATCCCACATCTTTCATGTTGTCTTTACGGTTTTATTGATTGAATATTTCTTAAAATGACATTCATTAGTATTTTATGGAAAATATATCTTATTAAATTATTTAAAAATAATAAAAATCATGAAGGATGACTATTATGTAGATAAAAGATCCAAAATTTCATCCTAGATCTATTTATGATCCAATATTCACTCTATAAGTGAAATTATAACCCTTTAATATTGATATGGTCATTATTATAGATATGGATAGAGTGGTTAAATCAAGGGGTTTTAGAAAATGATAATGGTAAAAATGATATCTAAACAAGAAAAATATTGAATGGATCAATATATAAAAACCATATATTTCCTATATTATAATACATGTTATTTTGGAAACATTTTATATTAGATACATACATATCCCATTATAATATTTCATATATTTACAAAAATTATGTTAATTATATAATATAATAAAATGTATTTTATTGAACTATTTAAAATTAATAAAAATGTAATGTTTTCCCAATTGAAGGAACTATGGTTCAAAATAACATCCATAGTCCATTTATTCTTCAAATTGAAATTTATTTTATCATTATATATCCCTAATTAACAAAAAAATAGATATCATTGTAATTTTCAAAATGGTTAACAGGAGGTTATAATTAAGTCATAAGGGTGAAATAATTACATAAACAAGTATCAATTTTATTTGATGGTGATATTTATAAAAATTCATAATCTTATATTTAAAAAATATTAAATTTAAGTTATTTATTGATTCATATTAATTTATATTAATATATATTAATTTAACACAATTAAATAATTCCAATAGTTCCCCTCCCCTTCATTATAGTATGAAACCTCATATCCTACAGTCTTATTAATTTTTTAGACTTATAAATCCATAAATTCTAATAATAATATCATTATATATTCGTTAACCATATTATATGTCTTATTTTTATTTTAAAATTATCATTTTTTAAGGAATAATGTTCAATCCAAAAGAGGATTCTTAACAAAAAAGTATAAATCCTAACATGGTATTGCCAATTTTATTCCTTCATATAACTCGTCCAACTATATGGTATCAATTATAAAATAATTATCTATTTATATTAAATTTATTAAATATTTATTTTTATGATGGATCAACCCTTATCCACCTTCATTCTATCCTATAGAATCTAAAAACATCACTCGTGTGTATAAAGAACATATTGTTACCACGTAGATGAGAAATTCATTTGTCAGAAAAATATAATTATAAGGTTATAATTATGGATTTAATATATATATATATATTATTAATTAGATTCTGAAGATAAATTATTATTTAATGATCTATCATTCCATCCATTGAAAAATGGAAACGATGTTCATGTGTATATATGACAAATCATCTCCTTGAATGATGTAAATTATTTTTATAGAAATAAAATTTATAAATGAATCTAAATATATAGATAATAAATATATATTATATTTATATCATGATAAACATTATATAGATTACTGAACCATGATTAATGTACTAGTACCAGACCATCCTAACCTAAAATTCGTTGAAAACAAAATAGTTATCCCCTAGAAATTATAATTTTAATATTGAATTATTTAATAAATGGGGATGTGGAAATGTTATAAGTGGATCATATATGAAACTATTAGTATTTAGATTAACCATTTATTGGATTATATTAAATTTATATTTATAAAGTTTGTTTTAATAGAACTTTCAAAATAGGTAGAACTTGACGTAAGGGTATAAATTATGATTTCATTTTTTACCAATATGGTTTTTTGAATTAGTTTTACAACATGATATTTCATAATATAACACTCAAGAATAATATTTTTTTCATATAAATTGTTTAATTTTGGAAATTAAATGTTTTCTATTCATTTCCCTCCATTTTGTTTACTCAAGAGACCTAAAGAATATGTTTAATAGAATCAAAATTTATTTATCTATTCAATCAAAAATACTTAATATTGGAGTCCATGTTTTTTAAAAAAAATTCAAGAATTTCATAATATTATCCTTTTGTTGTTTAGGTTTATTTTAAAACATGATTTAATTTTTACAAAACTGTTTAGAAGGAATCAACCTAATGTTTTCTAAAAATGCAGTCTTTGAGTTTTATTGAAAATGTGAAAGGAAGAATTGTATTAATATACACACCATGAATATAAATTCACATAATCATCACCAATTAATGTATTCAAGAATAAATTAAAATTTCCATGGTACAATTATAAAAATATAAAATATCATAGAAATATTTTTGTTTTTAAGAATTTACTTCAAAATGAAATGGGTATTTTCCTTGAAAAATATCCCATGTAATTGTTTGAAGGAATTTCCATATAAGATGACATTGTTGGAAATGAATTTTTATATATTATTGTTATGATCTAAATATACTGTCCTTATTTTTTGTTTTCATTTTTATGAATATGATATTAAGATATGTATGAAACCCGTTTATTATCCCAGGGTTATGAAATGGTGAATTCTTAAAATACTTATAAATGTCATTTTCCTTTCACGGGTTATTATATTAAGATTTTTTTATGATCTTGTAGTATATATTTTTAATATTTTCATTATGTGAGAGGGTGACCAAGGATTATATATCCATCCAATGCATTGGGTAATGATGTGTATCTCTTGAAATTAGAAGGGATGGAATGGGGAGTGAACCCGGTTCAGTAATAGACTATGTCTATTATCATAGTCATTGGAGTAAACCTTGACCAAGGATATTTTGGAATGTGGAGAGAGCCCAATACACTATGATAGTATTTAATGTTGTCCTTTATAAAGTAAATTATCTTCTATGATTATATTAATTCTAAAAACTTATTCATTAAGAAATTTTTTTTCTCTCATGGTTCATTTTCATTTATTTAATTATTATCTATGTCTTATGAAATGATTTTATTTTCCCATTATTTGAGATTGTGGTATCTTATATACTGAGTATAAAATAATAATTGTTTAACTCATCTTCTAATACCATTATGATAATGTAATATTTTGGTGATAATTTATTTCTCCATTGATAAAAATTTCTAAGAATATCGTCCCACACATTGTAATGTTTACTTTCGCCCAGTTATGAATACAAGTTTCTTGTATGATGTGTTTATGATGGGTTCTAGTTATTAAGTAAATAGTATGATTTGTTAATGATATCTTGTGAATATGTTTTTTATGTATCCAAATCTGTAAAGAAACTGTAATTATATGTTTCTAACATGGATCATATTGTTATTTATTTAATATTCATTAAATGATAGTTAATATTAATATATTAAAAGTATGAGTCAATATATATAAATAAAAAAAATTATATCATTTCATATAAATCAACATTAACAGATACTATCCTCAAAATCAAATCCCTCAATTTTGGAGTTTTCATTTTAAACAAGATAATCCTTATTTACTACTACATCTCTTTTCTCACTGCGCTTATTTATGGAATCCAGCTTTATAGAAATCATATTTTTATCATTTTTACATTAAAATGTTATTAATAAACATTGTTCTAAATTATATTGGGATCTTCTTCCATCTATTCTATCCAATTATGATGTGATAATTCTTCGTTAAAACCCATTTTTTCATATTTTGAATGAAATATATTGTGTATGGAAAACCTCAATCTCATATAGATTTTAAGGCCCTTTAATTTGTCTATAATAATTTTATTAGGTTCTAACTTTCAACTATATCTTGATTACATAGTTTATCATTCTCCAAGTCCTCCCTTTTCAATTGATCCTTTATAATCATCAATGATAATTTTAATAACTTCATGTGTATCAAGAATACTCCAATGTAGTATAATTTATTATATATGATATTCCAAAAACATAACCATCAATATGACATTGTTTATTGGGGTATTTTAATTGTTTAATTATATTACAAAAAATATTTCTTTGATATTTCATATATATATATATATTGACATTGCTAACATTTTACATAAAGTGTGTATCCATGGAATATTCATTCATTATCTATATTATAAAACATGTACAAGATTTTTTCTTTGGTATTGATGTAATATTGAATATGAAATACTTTTAAAATAATCTTGTTTGGATTTATTACAAACCATATCTCATATGGTGTGTTGACATAATTTAGTTAGTGTAAAAAGATATTCATTATTAAATAGTAATTCTTATTGTTTTCATATACAATAATTTCAAAGTGCCATGATTTGAAAAGATTGTTCTTCCCATTTCTTATAAATACTTGTTTTTTAGTTATAGAAGTCCATTATTTTGTGGTTTATATAGAAATATGTATTCATTTAATGTTCCAAGATAATCCATATATTATAAAACGTATTCATTCTTGTAATCGGATCAACTAATGAGCTCCAAATTTTGGTATAACATCATATATTTTGTTATGTAAACCTACAAAAGTGATTGCATGTATAAATAGTTGTCCATTTACTTGAAATAAAATTTATATTCAACATAAAATTAATATAATATAAAAATTCATGAAATACCTATATCTATTGGTTGATTTCAATTATCCATAGTAGACATATCCATGTATATCAACACTTTTGGTTTCACCAATTCAATCTCTTCTATATTATAACTCTTGTACACAATTATTCCTTATAGAAATTTTTCATATGTTTTCTTTATTTCATGAGGTTTATTTCAATGATTACATACAACATCAGGCATTATGGGATTATCTATGTTATATTTCCCAAAATTTCATTACCTTATATACCATAGTTGTTTTTACAATTGTATAATTATGAATCCCATGTCTTGATCATTGAAAATTTGATATATAATATCTATCTTTCACTATCCATTCATCAAGATTATTTCATAATGAATCCTCCTTATGAAACATCTATTTTATAGAAATATCACATCATTACTATTATAAAAAAATCATAGAATCAATTGATAGATTGTGCATCAACCAATAAATAAATCTCATGTCTTTAGATTCTAGTCCCCCCCCCACTAATTTCGGATCATTGATCTCCTTTAAAATTTAGTGATCCATCATTGGTTTATTTAACCTATCATTCATCAGTTAATAATTAATTTTTCTAAATATTGTTTATTTAAAATCATGTGTGAAAAGTAATAACTATCAATTATCAAAGGATTATATCCTTCTCATGTTTTGTAAGAAACCTCTACCAGTAATGGATCATCCTATTCTCTTCCTATTATTAGATTGAGGGTTATTTTTTCCTTCAATTACTCTGGTATCATAATGAGACACTTGTTAGCACTGTGTTTGGGTAGACTACAGTTCTGCATGATTAATCAAGAGAATTGACACAATTATAATTGTATTCCTTATCCTTAATATTTTTTTATCCATTACGTAGGAACATTGGGTTTAATCTTTATTAATTCATGTAATATCATCAGTTGGGTTATTAACAAATAATTCATGTACACATGTACTTTTTTTCTATACACTCCGTAGTAGTAGAATCTTCTATAAGGAGGAAAATAACATTTGTTTGTAAATTGATTCTAAATTTTTCTTCCTTATCATTTTCAAACAACTTTGTTTTCACTACCTTATCATGATTAGTAACAATTTTCTTCTCCTTTAACCCTCATTTTGGTTTATCCTTGTTATTCTTCTTCTTAAACACCTCAATATAAATATAATTTTTAGAAAAAATAATGTATTATGAAATGGATGTTCAATCATTCTTTGGTGAATTGATTACCATATTCATCCCTTTCATACTGATTCCAACACTTAAAATATAACACCAAGTATCCAAAATAATTTTATATATCACCATGGGGTAATAATTAAATATAATTGTGTTATCAAAAACTTCCTTCACTGTCTTCAATTTTTTCTAACATCATTTATTGAATTTTAAGAGACAAGATGACTAATGAACAAGGAATTTGTAACTACAACCAGCATTGCTTCATGGGTCCTTATATTCTAATTTAGGGTAAATAGATCAGTTTTTGTAATATAAAGAATATTATACATATAATTAAGGATCATATTGGCATCTACTACCTTTTATATAAACCTCACTTTCTTCTAACAGATGCCTTTTGATTTTGAATCATAAAGTGATTAACCCAATGAAAAATTTTCATTTATCATAACTTTCTTTTCTCTCTCATGAATATTATTTTCATTTAAACATACCAATGGTTAAATGTTTAACTGGAACTAATTTTTCCTTCCATAACAATTCATTCTTCTTATTTAATAACCAATTCTTCATCTTCTCCTAAGGGATCGATGGATTGATTTTACATAGACCTGAAATCCATTTTCACTTCATCGTACACCTTCTATTTTTATCCTTTAAATTTCTTATCATGAGATATTGAATCATGTTTTGGTAGAAATTTACTCTTCTTCATTATGTAACAAATTAATTTATCTTTTGACATAATTTAATCTTTTATTATTATTTTCCATCACATTTATCTATGTTGACCATTGAGATAAATCATTATCTTTGTCTTCTTATTCCTTATTAGGGAAATTAAAAGAAAATTATCTATCATAACCACAAATGAAATATTGGAATAGAATATTTCCCTTGAATTTACTATGGCCTTATTGAATTTATTTTGAAATAAATAAGATAAAAAAACTGAAATCCATGGATTATTTATCAATATCGGTCTCTTCAAAATCTGACTTTTTAAACTCATGAAGTTTTGATCATTTTGAACCATTCAAATTTATCTCATCCTCTATTATCCCCAATATTCTTAATGTTAGATCCCTTCCCATATCATAAAAAATTCATACACCATTGATCTTGTGAAATTACACTCATCAATGTCTTGATCATAATGTGTAGAATTGATTTCATTTATTTTTTATAATAGGATTCTCATAAATTTATATACCATACTATAATCTTAACTAATTTCACTATAACATAAAATCAATATTAATATGTTTTAACCAAAGGGTTAACTAATCTACCAATTTATATTATCCAAATAGAATATCATCAAATTTAGAACAATATGTTTATAACATCGAGTCCCTAATTTTTTTCTCCCCAATGGCTATCATGGAATTTCATTTAAAATAAATTCCCTAGTTTTTTGTCCCATCACTGATGTAAAATATTTCTCTAAGAGGTATGAATGTAAATAAATATTTTATCTATCCATCATCTTTTATAGTTTAATTAGAATAAAAAATATGGGGTTCCCCTACCTAGTGGGGATAAGAACCAGTATTAGTGATGAATATAATGTCCAATAAATGAGATAGAGGAAAAAACCAATCATCTCCTCCCAAAGATGTTATTGTTTCCATAAATAATTAGAATAATAATTTTGTGAAAGTGTTCATAAATTCCATAAACATTTTTGATAAGATGAAATACATAAAAAATACCATCCAAGATTTATTATAATTCAATGAATAACCTCTTAAATAATTCTATAATGGAAAATGACAGGCCTAAGAGATAATATTACACCATAGATAAGGGGCTAAATATTTGGTTATAGAAATAAAAACTCTCAATAATTTTTTTTTCATATCAGTGGTTAGTAAGACATTATTTCAATAGTGATGCATGAAAGATAGTAGATAGAGTGATTAATAACACACATGACACAACTATGTTTATAAGTTCAAATAAACATTATTATTTTGTTGAAAAATATTAGATTTATATAGTTTTTATTGCACTTATCATTTTATTATATAGTTATCATTATGAAGAAGTAATATTGCAGGAAGATTATTGATAAATCTGATAATATGAAAGAAAATCAACAATTCATAAGATGACATGTCTCCCTTTTCTGACATCATGTGCCATCAGAATTTACATCATGTGTGCGTCCTTATTATTCTCATAAGTCAAATATTAATGCTCCTTGTAATTTATAATTAATTAACTTAGATTATTTCCCCCTTATAATTGTTTTTTATCGATGGTTTGATGAATTTTTATATACATCTTATGTAATGAAAAATTATTCACATCAATGAAGTGTATTGTTCCAAAGTAGATGATATTGAAATGAATTACTAAAAATAATGCACACCCTATGACCAAAATTAGAACATGGTCTAGATGATTGTAATGTAATTAATATAATGTCTATAGAGCTAGCTAACCATCATAAAATTTTAGTCAGGTTCATTTTAACCATTGATAGTTCATTATAGAAAATTGTCTATGAAATATATAATAAGTAAATAAAACCCAACAATATTTATTAGAATCATTTTTTTGAAAGTTAAATCAGATCATGGGGTAAATTAAACTACTTCCATCACCAAAAATGCACTAAATTGTAATGTATACGTTACTATGATATGGAATCTTATTATGTGGAATGTACCATATATTTTTGGAATGAGGATTTTTCTCTACCTTATTCATTGTAACAGCTCAAGATTTATTCCTATTGAAACTAAAACCTTTTAAATACTTAAGGAAAATCATCATGATATTACTATTTTTACTATAGTAGGAATTTTTTACAATACTGTAAACTAACCCTTAGGCATACTACATCACAGAAAAACCCACATTTCTACGAGATAATGCACATATATTTATGTTACAATATCTACCTCAAGATGTATTTGTAACTCTTGTTATATATTTATAGGTATTTTTAATATTATATGATTGTTTTACTCTTTAATTAGGTGGATATTGGGACTCATGAGGATGGAGTAATTTTTATGCACAAAATAACCAAATGTTCTGTGATGTATGTTTTTTCGAATTAATAGAGTATAGGTATAAAAATGTAATTCCCGTGAAGGGTTCTCCCTGGGTTTGAATAATTCCCATGTTGGTTGTAGATTTTAGTGAGTTAACTGGGGTTTTATTAGTATACTAGAGAATTACACTCCCTATAATGGTCATATAAAATGTGAAATCTCTACAGGGAAGATTCCATGAACCATGTACACAACACGAAGGTAATACATGTTGTGTACATGTTACATTGTGTGTACATGTTACATGTTGTGTAATATAAAAATATATGTTTATAAAAAATTTAGATGGGTTTTTATGTGTATTTGGGACCCATGTATTATACAAATGTATATGTATTACACATCATCTAAATGTTAAAAACATGGATTTTAGGGTGTTGATTTAAATGATTTTTATTTCATTCTTCTGCTGATCTCTTCCCTCTCGACCTGGATATCATGTTATATGATTTTGTGATAATATTTTTGATAAAAATTGTATTTTTTTGTGATTGGTAACAATTAACGTTTAAGTTAATATCATCAGTTGAGTAATATTTTATTCTTCTACATTTCTTTTATTGTTTAAGAACTGGTGCATTGTGTTATTAGATACATTTAACTGTGCGGATGTTTCTTTTTGTTTCCATCTATATTGCTTGTGTGATCTCATTACAAGGGTTGTTTCCAAGTCTATTGTGTTGTGGAAGGTGCGAATTTTTGAGGTATGTGTTGTTTCCTATTCTCCTCCAACATGTTCTGAAATTTATTCAATTCAATTAGGTGTATATTACTTCTAGATCATCCATTATCATTTTCGGTTTCTTATTTATTATGGATTTAGTTGAGGGCAAGTGTGACTTGAGTTTTGAGATAGTTGGTTCCAACTATAGACTATATTGGTGAACATAATTCATCTAATTTTGATAAAGTGTTATATTAAATTAAATTTCATGATATGACTAATTATTAGTGTGTGTCGAATTGGGTTTTTATAAAATACAATTTTCCCCTGGATTAGGTAATGGTAAAAGAGTTTGTTCAAAGAATTATGAAATGTTTTTCTAAAATGGTTTTCAAATATGGTTTAATAAAAATATTTGATGAATTTATTTTTAAAATAGTTCACATTGGAAGGCATGGGTAGTTCAGTGGAAGTTACTGTAATAGGCATCTTCAACTGTCAAGGGTATTTCTCATGAGGATTTCTCCGAATCACTAGGCCCATATTTATTGGGACTTGTTAGACATTTGGAGAGGTTCACTATTTTGTTTGTTATTATTCTCTATAGACAAAATTAATATGTTTAGTTGATTGATTTTTACGTGAATATCTATGTTAGGTATGTTTTTAATTTATTTTCAATCCTAGCATGATCCTTCACGTGATGTTGCATGTGTGGCTTCTTGGCTGATTTGGATTGTTTGGTTTGTAGTGTTTATTTTACAATCATGAATTTGGTATGATATCTGATACTAGATTTATTTTAACATTACATATTTTCTATGATATTTGGATTTTAAATTCATTGAAATTGATTTAACTTCTTTATTTGGAAATGTGGAAAAAGGGAATATAAAATTGTTTTCCATGATATTGATATCAAAACTATTGAACTATTATCATTACTTGTTTCCATTAATGTCAAGAATGGTTAGATTATCATTTACAAAATTGATATAAAACACTTAATTGATACCTTCATGATCCAATTATCTCAAATCCTGCATACCCCTTCATTGGTGTGTAGACTTGGTTTTTTCTTTAGGTAAAGGGAATGGATAGGCGCTATAGAGAGGCGGTGAGATTTTCTGTTAGCTGGGTTTTGGTTAGATGGTGTTGAGATTTTGGGTGTTTTCATATGTTATCACACAAAGCTATTGGATTATATGTTTCATTTTATTAATCATTTGTGGTTGGACTTTTAACTTGGAGATTAGTTCCTTTATTTTTTTCCGTATTTATTTTATTCTTTATCAGTGAGGGAATATATTTATATATTTCATCGTCTATTATTTTTAAGTGTGTATATTCCATGTTTTTCATTATGATGGGATAAATCGTTCCTTTTTATCATTGTTTGATAAAAAAGTAATATTTTTCATCCAATGGAGATTGGGAATTCAATAAAATTATGTGGAAGATTGTGGTGGGTTCTATTTATAGATTGAATTCAAGTCAGTTCATTACTATTTGGTATTAGAGGTAAAATTTCTTCAAGATTATTTTTCTTGGAATGTTCGGTAGACTAGAGATAGTATTATCAATACATGAGAGGTGTATTACGGTGAGTTATTACCTAGTTATTTCTTGGAAGATACTCACGTCTAAAAGGTATGATGTCGGATGTGTCTTTTATTTTGCGTTCTTGAGGTTAATATCATTTTTTGATTACATTTTTCTAGTTTTAATTGATATTATTCTATTTGCGGTTCATTTTCTTTTGTTTTGGTGTGAATGAATATGCCTTATAAATATTTTCTATGTTTCGTTCAAGAGGGTGAATCAAATTATCCTTAAGGTAGTCCTTTGATGGTCAGAATTTTATTGACTCTATCATGCATGAAAATATCCTTGTTGATTTCAGTGTACCTCAATCAAAAAATGATGTTTTTGAGGTAAATCGGAGATATGTATGAGAAATATATTTTTCACATGAATTATTTCCGGAGGAACCACCCTCCTTTAATTAATGGAATAAACTTCAAGAGTTGGAAGACTATCTTGTCAAGATGAATTAGATCATTGACTTCATGTATACACATGATATTATCAAAGTGAAGTGTGTAGTGTTCATACATAAGGGTCTCAAAAATCATTGTTGGATTCTATGTAACATATATATTGACACATGGCATTAGACTTGAATAATTTCATGACTCTTCTTCCAGCTGTTTTTTCTAGAATTTCTGATGATGGAGAAACCTCTCTAGTTCATATATCTCTAGTAGGGAGAATGTTCAGTATCATATTACCCCAATCAGTTTGTTGATATGGGTTTTTTTCACCATAGGTAATAAAATATTACAAAATGATAGCTCAAATGTACCTACATGGTTTGTGATTAGATATCATATCAGATGTATTTATTATAATTCTTCACAACAATGTTGAAACATTATACATGGATATGATGTATGAAATGGATATAGAATGCACGGTTATATATTCCACCCCTTCTATCCCAAAGAGTGTAAGATTTAGTTTCACTCTAGGTAAAAATAGATATTTTTTGGATCATCACATGAGTGGGGGTGGTTAGTCTTAGTGAGACCGGATGATGATGAGTTCGCCCTCTTGCAAATGATTGTTGGACTTAGACCCATGTAACATAATGTATGTGATTAAACCATGTGAAAGTGATGAAATAGTAAGTGATAATAATTGGTGTGAATTGAATGGTAATGGAAGTGGTAATGGCTTGGGCCCTGAACTTGTTAATGGCACCGTAAGTAATTACTTGTTAATTATCATCCATATTCCTTTTTCATGCACTACCTGTTTATACTGGATATTTTGTAGAAACCGTTGGTGATGGCCTACTGTGTTGTACTCACACCCTACTCGGGCCACCGTTGGGTAACCCTGCAGACTTCATGTTTTTACATCAGGAGAAGGGCTAGGGTCCTTGCAAGATATTTGACTGGACATGGGTTGCACTTGGTGGAGGATCCGGACTTCTAGTCGGGACTGTTTTGGGGATTGAGGATGTTGTCTTTATTTTGGGATTTTGTTCATATTTTCACTTGTAGTACTACATGGCATATTTTATGTGGGAAATGGTTTTTATACATGTTCATTGTTTTTTGATTATTGTTTCCGCTATTGGTTCATTTCTGTTGTGGCTTACTCTAATAAAAAGTGGGTATAATCTCTCCATTTGACTCCATGGACCCCTGCTACTAGTCAGCAGCCTTTGGAATACGTGGAGGAACGCTTAAGGTTATGTAACCACCTGGCTTGAAATACCGGTTGAGTGGATTTTGGGTCATAAACTTTATAAATAACATTAAAGGACCAACCATAAATGGCGCATTTCAATTTTCAAATGAGTAATTCAAATGAGTGAGGTAAAAATTATTAAACCATTCATTTTCATATTCATTGCATTATTTATTCTTCAACCTCCTCAAAATCTAATTTTCCAATGAAAATATATTTTCAATATTATATTATGTATAATTAAATATTACTATGTTTATGAAAAAGTTATATTCTAACATCCTCCTAATCATTTGAAAAGTAAAAATGCCATTCATCTGTACGTGGAGACTACCACCTTAATGAATATTTTGTAAAACTAATTCACATATATTTTTATATGAATTTATTAATTAATTAATACTATATTTAGATCATAATTAAGAAACTAAAATGAAAACATATAAATTTGATCACTAATATGTCTCATTATAAAATTTAATCTTCGTTCAGGTGTATGTGTGAACTACCGCCTCAATAGATTATGTGTTTAATTTTCATCACCACCTTATATAGACGATTCAAAAATATATTTAATGAATATATATGATATTAATGAGTAATATATTTCATCAATATGGTTCTTAAATATTTATAAAATATTAAACAATTGTTATAATGTTATCAATTGATATCGGTAAATTACATAAATCCAGCACATCTTTCATTCCTTTCCCATAAACCCTACCCATAATTTCAATATAGTGAACATGGCTATGAATATATCATTAAAACCAAATGATTTAAAAATATATCACAATCATGGATGATAAATTATGTATCAATGAATGTAGTTATATATCCTTATTAGGAAACAAGTATGAAACATCAAAAAACTAAAATCCAAAGATAAAAATAAAAATTAATGTAATTATAAATGTATAATGAATGATAATAATTAATGTTGAAAAATGTTAGTAATTATTAAACCAATGATAAAAACTTATACAGATGGTAATATTTTTTATATATGATTTCAAAGAGCCTTTACCAAATTCAGGGGTAAAATTGTGTGGGTATTTCATCAAACAAATTTCTCCTTTGAGACATTTTTCATATTGTACAGTTATATTGTTTTATGTCATTAATATAATAAAAAATTGAAAAATTATATAATTATTTCATTTATGTTAATAGAATTTAATTTTTTTTAATTTTATAATTTATAGGATTATTCTATTAAAATGTTCTAAAACGATAATGGGTTATTAGCTCAACTTTCTTCCTTTTTATAAAATTTCATGTTCACCACTTTTTTCTTTTTATATAGTGTATGTACATTTATATGAATTCATATTATAATAATCATCATTAAAATCAATGGATTTAAAAATCCATATCATCTTCTCTCTTTCAAATGAGTTGGACTCAAAGGCTACAAAATTAATAATGGCTTATGTATCGACCTCACTTTTAATTGATATTGTTTATACTTGGAATCTCATTTAGTGGAATGATTTTATAATAAATGCATTTTTTCCAAATCTAGTTATTCATGATGTTTAAAATATCCTCTCTAAATTTCATTTCCCTTGGGGACTAAATTACCCAACGAAACTCCTGTAGGAGGAACAGACCACACCACTTATTATCTGTCTGAAATATTCCACACTAAGACCCATTTTCAATTTATCGATATCATTATCCTTGATTAAATAATCATTTTTTTATACTACCTGGTCTTTATTTAACAATTTTTCTATGAGAACATTCATTCACCATTATTAATATTCTTATTTTAGAGTCCTCCTTGGTTTTTATTAAATTTTGTTTTCTAAAATATTTTAATTCATTATTTTTTAAAAAATATAAAATTATATTTCTAATTTTTTTCTTAATGGATTTATGAAAAAATCGTAAAAAATTGTCTTTCACCAATGCCAACTTCCTTTAATGTTATGTAAGTTACAATTAATATATATTCATTTTCTATCATTTACCTTATTTATTTAGATGACATATGAAATTATATTTATTATTATCAATATAATACACACCTTTAACTTTTTTCATTAGTTAGTTATAATTGAGATTGTGGGGATTCTATTTATTTCAGAGGAAATATTTTACACTATGAGAGTTTAGTATTACTTTACCTTTAAATAAATACATTGTGAAATAGATTTCATCAAACATAGCCCCAAAGTAAAACATACAAAGATAACCTTCATTATGAAAAAACACTATAACAAAAGTACAAGAAACCATGCATCATATACAATGGTTGATTACATCCATTAAAAGTTCATAAATTAAATTGCGAAAATTAATTTTTAAAATTTAATATCATTAAAACATATAGATCCATAAGATAATATTTTCCCTTGAGAATAACTATCAGTAGAACTAAACCCATAGGGAGTAAGAAAATAATTAAATGAAAAATAATTATGAAAAATCCTTAACATGGAATAAGAATGTATCATTGCGATGTTATAATAGAATGACTGAATGATTTTACCAATTCTATATATAGGATAAAAATATAGTAATTATACATACGCTCATTAGAAAAAAAGTCATTGGATATACATGTGTCTGATTGGTATACTAATGTTTATTATGTATACTACTAAATTTAGAATATTATAATTCACCACTAATAAATAATTCAATAATAAAATAAGTTTAAACATTAGAAATATATATTTATCCATTGTGAATAATAAATAACAATATTAATCTTTAAATATGACATTATGTACATATAATAAATATTTAAATATAAATGGATTCATAATATCAAATTTTTTTGAATATAAATAACTAATTTTATTGTTATTTGGTGATGATTATTTTATATAAAAGAAACATTAATCAATGAAATATTTATTAATGTGTAATTTTTTTGTAATGACTCCTCAGTAAATAATTATTTTAATTAAATTTATGTATAATATTGAAAATTCGTTAAATTAATATCAATTAAATAGTTATTATTTGAATATTAATAAGAATAAATTTATTCTATGCATAAAAAAGTATTCTTCGAAAAAATATTCTTTGTTATACGCCATATATTATTTAGGGAACTAATTGTATTATAGATAAAATATGATAGATTAGATTTATTTATGAATAATGTATTAATTTTAACATAAGTAGTATTCGATAGACAATATGATAAAAAAAAATAAAATTGAAAATGTTTTTTCCTAATAAAAATATTTTTTAATAATATTTTATCATTTTAATTAAAAGTTCATTTCCGAATTTTTAAAATTATTATTTGAAAAAATTAGCTTTATATTTGGATTTATTTTGTAAATATTATATTATGAAATATCTTTATTTAATTTTAAATATTGATTTTTGGGTGAATAATATGATAATTAATTTTACATATAGTATGAATTTTATGAAAACGTTATTAGATAACCATGAGATAAATATTAATTAAATATTTTATCATATAAAAGTTAACTTAATAACTGAAATTATATTTCTAAAAATATTTGATTATGATGGGATGTTATATTAAATATTTTAGAACCCAAGTTATATTTTTTTTAAAACTATTATTAAGCATTATACATATAAAATATAAAATTATTTTAAATCGCATTAATAAATTTAATATTATGAAGTGTTTTTCAAATATGGAATAAATATATTCAAGTTATCTAATCTGTTTTGTATTATTGTTTTTCCTATCAATAAGTTACTACGACAAAAAATTATGTTTTAATGGTAAAAGTTAATTGTGTTAATGAGTCTAGTCAAGGGGGAAATACTGATGTGTAGAAAAACTTATACATTATTTTTTTGAATTTTAAATGGTTGGACCAAACTGTTCCCCCACTCTATTTTTTCTAATTTTATAAAAAATCATCTTGAGTAATGCACATCTTATTACAAAAATCTGACTCCTCCCACATATAAATAGATCCATTGACCATTTCTTTATAGAATTTAAGCCTTTTGGATAGAAAAAAATATTTCCAAATACCTACAAAAAAACTAGTCCCATTATTGACCTGCTTATCTTGTTAACAGATCATCCTTCAATGTAATCGTATAATTTGTAAAATATTTTTTAATGGAAGAAGGTAACAATTCATAGTCAATTTGTTTTCATTTATATTCTGTTATTTAATTTTCTAATTCCTCCAAATTTCTTTTACCGATGAAAAAATATTTAAATGAGTATAAAAATTATACCAAATTTTTAGTATGTTAATATAATAAAAATTTTCTTTCCCCCCCCCCAATTGTCTTAAAATGAAGTCACCACCTACACGTATGTGTATACTACTACCCTATGAACTAGGTATTTCATTTTACAACTCCACCACTAATGGATTGCTATACAAATTTATTTTAAGAATATATATGATATTTTATACACTATTAATACTCTATAAATATAAATTTGGCATTATATTGATAATCTCATTAATTATAAAATAAAAATGTCACAAATGTGTTTGTGAGGACAATCACCTCCATGAGTGATCAGTTTCATTTTGATAACAACATTACATGGATAGTTCAAAAATATTAAATATGAATATATATGATAAAAATGTTATATAATTTTCATTAATATTTGTTATAATGGGTGAAAATAAATAAGAGTCACTAAAAATTAATCCATGGATATATGTAAATTACAGGGAATAAGATTGTCATGGTTTTTGTTCTAGCAAAAAATGCCCATATATTCCATCTAATTTCCATGGGGATGCATAAATAATGATAACAAAATACTTAAATATAATTTAAAATATATTATTTATAAACTTTTTAACAAATAATTGATATTTATTTCTCAATTACAAAACTTGAATAAATTATCAAAATTACAAACCTATGATTATAAAAATTTATAGTCAACAAACTATATATATAATTAATATAAATAATTAATGTGTACAAAGTGTAACAAGTTATAAAATATAATGAAATATTTCATATTGATTATTATTTTTATGATAATTAAAAAGTAAATATTTAATGACTTTTCATCTTAATGTTTCCTTGCATGAGATATTATTTTTATTATGCATAATTTTTTTTAAATGTTGTATATAAAATATATTTTACAAATGAAATAATGAAACTATTTATATTAATAGTATTTAATGTTCTATTTTATCTTCTATATTCTATGAGCATTGGATTTGAAATTTACCAAAATTTTATGGGTTTCTCATCTCAATTTTATGCCTTCGAGACATATACCATTTTCACCACTTGTTTCTTTTTGTATTCTGTATAAAATTTTATGTGCATTATATTTATTACCATTTAATAAAATTTACATGATTTATAAATATATATCAATATCTCTCATTCATTCTTGTTTGACTCAGTTATTACTAAATCCTTAAGGGTTTTCTTCCAATATCATTGTTAAATTGATATCATTGACATTCAATTTCCATGTTGGGAAACATTAAGGTATCATTATCTCTAAAACACCAACTATTTTATCTGCATCTCAAATCCAATTTGATGTCTTATTATCCAATTTTATGTGGTAATGATTGCTTAATGATATGTTTAATGGACTTTTCATGTTATCTTAACCACAATCATGTCTTCTACAAGCATATACTTTTCATTGTTCACCAATACTATGAATATGAGATTAATATTTATTATGTTCCCTTTCCCAAGGTTATAAAGATGATTATAAGTATTGAGATGTCTATAAAGGGTTCTATATGGGTATGATTTTGGAGGAATATTCACAAGCCCTGTAAAATGGGTTACTTTTATATCTAATCTCTAAAGGCATTAAAATACTGATTCTTAGGGTTGTGAAAAAATGTGTGAAATTAACCAAATATGAATGCATAATAATGTTTTAAGTAGGTTTATTTATCTTGGGTACACTCATATTATCTCTCAATATCATGTACTTTTATATCCATAAATAATTATATTTTCACTTTATTTTGCCTCAGAAAACATATCCTTTAGAAATTTTAACTTCTAAATCTCTCACATCACCAAAAATCAATATACAATTATTCTATAGGTTTCTCATGATGTTTTTTTATATTCTTATCATAATTACATGAATCTTGTGAAACTAATGAACGTATTCATAATTATATGTTCTACTCTTCATGTAGCGATCTAATTCCCAGAATCTCGGAGCTAATATCTACTATAAATAGCATTGGAATGATTTGAATGAATCAATCCCTGAAGGACCGATCATTTTAATAGTTTTGGAGAACCAGATACATAAATGAGAATTGTAATAAAAATATATACACTAATTTCAACATTTTTCTAAACAAATAAACAACTTTGAGGATAACCTTAATAAATCTAGTATATTCCTACATGTCATTATTATTATGCTTCTTGGATTCATAGGGAAAGAAACATTATACAGGTGATCTCAAATTCTCTGTACGAGAAATGTATAGCAGAAGCCTTAATGAATCAATGAAAATAATAATTATGGAAAGTTAAATAACTAAACACAAATTCCATATAATCAATAAACTAAATAGAAGTACATAAGAATTATGGAATTGTAATAACTAGACATACATGAAATTAAATTAACCAGATAAATAAAATTAAATATGTCAATGTATGAAAAAAAACACATGCTATTAATAAATTATCTAAAATTAAATATATTCCTATATATGTCGATGAAAATCTAATATATAAATAAAAACTAAAACAATTATGAATGAAATTATTAATTATTGTACGTTATACTTCCTAGGTACATTGAACCAATACTGTCAAGACCTTTCAAAAGACAGTTTATCTATACCGTAAAAACCCATATATGGTAGCTAGCTAACTATTTCATCTCATGAGAATACTAATGCATCAAGGGTATTTCATTAACAGGTGCTCAACTCGTGTCTTACTATCCAAAGAATAAATTATATTGAATAATAAAAAATAATAGTCCTTATCAAATAACTGTATTCACTTAGGAATAAGGATATATCAATATTTCCACAATTAATTAAATAACTATCTACGTGTGCACCATATGTAAAATGGTATATGAATTAGTTAATAATAATCTACATGAGAAAATAAATAGATAAAATGGTAAATACAATGTTCAATGATCACCGAAAATAAACAACTTCAAGGATACTAATAATGAAATCAAGGAGGTGAATATGAATATTATTCTTGGCCAACTAAACAATAAACCGTACAGATAATGAATAAGGATGGAATCAACACAAAAAATCCAATATGGGGTAAAAGGGAGGGTTTTTTTCCTTGATGATATAAAAGAATAACTTTTAAAAATAATCATGTGCAAAATAACATTTTTTTAAATAAAACATTTGAAAATACTTTTCATTGAAAATCCATTTTAATGATATTTTAAAAATAAAACTTTTGAAATTTCGAATGAGGATTTAAATAAATAATAGTGGATAAATCTATTCATGTCGTAGAAGGTAAAAATAATATTCACTATGTATGTTAAAAGGGTATAAAATGCATCATTTGGAAAGAGACAAGAAGATTCTTTTGAAGAGTTTAGTAGATGAAAAAATGATAAAAATTACTTTTAATTAATATTGGGGAATGGAATGATATTCTTCTATATCATATCTCGAAAACATGGTTTTGAATATAATTATGACCAAAGAGTGGGTAAATAAATTCTTTCATTAAACACATTATTATCTATATTATGTGCCAAATATTATTTAATGGTACCAATACCTGATTATATCAGGAAATAATAAAGGATAATGAAATTCATTAGTGTTCTTGATAGATGGATAATATTTTTTTATAAAAGGATGTTTAAACATAAACAATCCATAAGATTCCACTATTGATTGATATTTTCACTAGACAAGGATATTATGGCCTTCCTGAGTGTTGAAAGATTCCACTCAGATTATTCTCCTATAAGCAAGTTTATCACAACCTTCAATTTTCTTGGTGGAGAGATAAATTACATGCTGTACAACTGTCTATATCTTTCTATGGTTTTGTAAATTAATTTTTGGGGATAATGTAACATGATTGGCTTGAATTTCATCAGTGGCTTGTGTATTTGGTTGTCCTCACACTACTCAAGTTTGTGGTTGATCCCTTGGCATGTATGGGATATGTAACAAAGAGGAGAAATGGATGATGGAGGTCTCAGCCCCTAAGTAGTGACCTGAGAAGGGAGGATTCCTATATGGGATTGAATGAAAAAGAAATTGTGGTTATGCTAGGTGAATTCATTTAGGGAGGTCTTGAAGATTTAAAATCATGCATGGGAAACTGAACCTTCCTACAACTTCTGAGATTACGCTTGATGGTGTCTACTAATAATGTTGTTCTTTTTCTTGTTTAATTTCCCTAAATCATGTAATATAATCCCCTAAATCTCTATTGGTGTAAGATCTTTACACCTAATGTCTGTATTGTTGATTTTTATTTCAATTAATTTCTTTTGGTGCATGAATTGGGTGACCAATTCATGTCACTACTTTAAAAAAACAATTTCTAAAAAGAGATGATATTGTCTCAAAAAACTCATATAACATGATAACATGGATAAGAATATCCATATAAGAAAGTTATATTACCTAAAACATATAACATAAATAAAATATTTTGATTCATGATATATCATGTAAAATGGATATAGTTAAACCTCAAAAAAATGTGTTTAGGTGCATAATAAAACCTGAGTTCAAAGAAGGCGAATTGAGACAAAACATTTTACTGATTTGGTAACTTTTAAATGTTAAACCAGATAAAATAATGATAAAAAAAGGATATGTGGATACCCTTAAATTCAGTAATAATATTTGTATAATAAAATCATGTGAGTACATACACCACACAAAATTAAACAGTGGCGAACATAACATACATCTCACAAACAATAAAAGTGAGATAAAATCCCATTACATGGAGTTTCCTTTAGAGTGAACGCCTTTTACCATCCTGTATAATAAAATTATATTAATTTTATAAATTATACAGAAGAAATTCCATGTTCATAATTATTTTTATTTCAGTTATTACCTTGTCTTTTCCACTAATTAAACAATTATGTTTACGTCAGATGTTTTTTTATCAAATTTTGTTTATTTTTCAAATAAAATACTGTTTGTAAACTGTGGTCAAAGGGTTCATTATATAACTTCTACAAAATAATACAAATCACATAAAAATCATTTTTTTACATCAATAATACGTTTAAAATAAAAAATTAAATATGGGTATGAAATTTATAACATGTTATATTCCAGGAGACTGTAGGTTGTACGCACGCATGAGAAACATGACATTTTATAAATGATCATCGTGGAAGGAAGTTATGTAACTAAAATAATTAAATAATTATAATTATATAACAAAAATAAAATTATTTAATCAAATATACTTATATATATAATTATTTTGTGTAAAATTAAACACATCCTGTTGAGGAGGTTGTAGTACACACCACCACGAACAACATTATCTCTTTTAATTTGTGTGAAGGGGTAATAAAAGAGATGATAAAAATATATATATATATATATATATATATATTTATATTTATATAAATATAATTATAATTATTAAATTAATATGTTATATATTTTGTGTATTCTACTTATTTTTAATTATTACCATTCATTTATGCATTCCATGTATCATGTGAATGAATCACATCGCTTTGAGGGGTGGGGGTCTACACTTCCTCAAACAATATTATCGTATTCACACAAGATGGAAAGAATAAAGGTATGTTATAAATAAAAAATAAATAATAATAAAACATTATTAATAAAATATATATCATATATAAATATATTTTATATCAAAATGTCAACCATAAGATGGGGTAATGGAGAATTGAACAATCATCGTTTCATGGGGCAGTAATTCTCTGTTCACAGAAACAGTATGTTCATTACCCATTAGATGGGGGTGTGTTTAAGTTTAGGATGAACAATTATAATAACAAAATACTAGTATATTTATAATAATTTTTTTTATGTAATCATATAATAATAAGAGTTTAGGTACTTGAGAATGTAAATTTAATAAAAAAGCACGAGAATAGGTGTTAACTCTAAATCGTGTAACTTATTTTTTTAAACCAAAAAGATTTGTTGTAGGCGTTTCTGCCAAAAGGGTTGCTTCAATGCAGAGGATATGAATTATGGGATAATATTTGGGAAGGTATTTTTGAAGATAAATTTTTTAGAGGTTTGAGAAATGGATAGAGTTGGAGAACTTTTATAAGAAATGAAAAGGACTCACATGGTATTTTTGAAAAGAAGTTAGCTGTGCTCATGTTCATACCTAAATAAAGTAATAAAAATCCAAAAAATAATCAATAATTGAAGGTTAATATATGATTAATAGACATAAAATGACGTATGGACAAGTTTTTAGTTCATTTTTCCATTATATTAAAGGTTTATCCTTTATTATGAAGAGTTTTACCTTAATCATTGTAATTAATGTTAATCAATGTCACTAATCTGTTTCGAACAAAAATATAGTTGGTCATATTATACATTATAAATCATTACGATTCCAAATATGGAATCCATTTTTTCAAATTCCAATCATAAAATTTGTATGAATTAAATTAATTTTAATCCTGTACACATGACGACAATGCATGTTTATAATATAAAAATATAAAAAGATGGAAAGTTTAAATAATCAATTTCAATGGGTAATTAATCCCAATAAACTAAATTTTATTAATTTATTAAAAATTAACTAATTATTCATTAAAAATTATTATAAATTTTCCTTATAAATAAATTATATTGAAAAGCAGTTTTGAATTAAAATTCAATTTTTTAAACTATTCGTTAACAAATAAAAATGTCTCATAAAAATATAAAAAATTAAACATAACCTAATTATTAATCTTCTATTTCATATAAAATGTTTATTTTGACATATTTAATTAGTAAAGTTACCAAAAATTAAATTTTAAATGGGTTCAGCATTAAAACTAAGTTTAAAGTTACTTTATATAAATATAAGTTCTTATGTGTAAAATAGTGTTTGTTCTTATCTTATGAAAATATAACTTAACGGATGATTATCAAAAGTATTTTCTTGTGTACATAAAATTTATAATTCATTATAATAATTTTATAATTTTAATTAATTTAAATTAAGAGGATAAAATATATTCATGAGCATAAACATCATTTCATATAAAAACATTACATTTATAATCAATTGGTTCATATCTTCATTTAATTTTAAACCTGTGAAATAATATTATATTATTATAGACTATATATTTTCATATTTTATTTAATAAAATTCTTAAACTCTAATATAAAATCTTGGTAATTTCATTTTATATTAAATAATAATATTTTAGTAATACCTTGTTATTTTTTGAAACTATATCTTGCGTGTACCACAAGATATCGAGGATGGACCCTATTGACATTAACACTAGCTATCGAGGAAGGTTTCTCTTGTGTGTAACACATGCTAAAATGGTGTTTCATGAATAGAATCTATTGTTAATTTTAAACATATTATAATGCATTTAGGTATTATATTTCCTTAGGTTCTTACCATCGCATTCCATACACGCTATCAAATACAATGTTCTTACATTAGTTTTTCGGGGCATCATATTCTCTCATCCTTATTTAAATTACAAAGAAACAATTTAAACTAGATCATGGAGATATATTTTTTGATGCATCATTTTTTTAAATCCCACATCATGAGAAGGGTTCAATATTAATCATATATAAAATAGTGAATTGATTGTAAAATGGTCACATGGAATACAAAGGAAACTAGGTTTCTAAGTAGGAGAACATCATTGTAAAGTAGAGATATATAATTAGTGTAAATGTGTAACTATTTGAATTAATTTAATGAGGACATCAACCAAAAACATTTGAACAAAACATGGTATGTTTAGGTCCTCAAAGAAATAAATAATTGTTGATTTAGAATATCATCAGTTCAACAAAAATTTGAGTTTTAGGGAAACATTTTATTTATAAGTCATTTAACTAATGATGGGTAATGCATTATTTGACAAAAGATATAATTAAAAATTATTACATGATATGTTTCAATCTCATATGTAAAATCCTAACTTTATGTTGTTCTTCGATCAAATTGTAATTCATCCCATTTCTCCCAAAAATACATAATTACAAATAATGAATATTTTTTCCATAAAGCACTCAAAAAAACATTTAAAGGTTCTTAAGGGCTATAAGAGACTGAAAAATATTAATATCTGTCTATAAAAATATCCAAAAATAAATATGGTTAATAGATTAATTTCTATTACATATATGTCTTACTACAAGTACATCATTATTATTTAATTGAAATTTTTTTTAACTAAAAACAGTAATGATTAACATGGGCATTTCAAAGGTAAGTGGTTAGCAGGAAATCCTTTTCATCCTTAGGTCATGGGTTCATGACCCACATCCATTATATATGTTATTGGTTGTCACCTGAATTATAGGTTTTCCTTTTATAATTCTATATTAAAATAATTTCCAAAATATATATGATTTATATACTGGAAATTCTGTTAATCACTAAATAGGATTTTAGCTAAGGTTTTCAATACAAGCTGAGAATCTAATGACTTCATCCACTTATTTCCACATTGATACTTCCAATCTCATGGGATTATACACTAGGGGAGGGAATTGCCCTGGGTAATGTCCAAGTTCTCTGCTTTTACGTCAAAAAAAAAGTGATTTCGTAGGATGAGCTTTATTTCCTTCCATCATACTCTTCCTTTTCACTCAGAAATCCTTTGCATTATGTCCTTATTTCCCAAAGATGAAGAATTTAATTGTTCCATTGAGACACATTACTATGTCTCTCCATCCAAAATTCGTTTATTTTTTAAATCAATCCATTTTGCTCCACAATTTACACCACTTGTTCCCTTAAAAACTTCAATCCTTGTATTCTTTGGTGAACACTATAGAGGGTAAATGTATATATTGTTAAAAATATTTTGAGAAAACTGTTTTGGAATAAACATTATATCCCTCATTCCAATCGACACATCATTTGGTTTCTAGTTTTCACCAACTCCTTCTTCATGCTTGATTTCAAATAAAATCCATTGGGTTCTATCTAGTGATTAAAAATAGAAAGAATAATGTGAGAGAACATAGTTATGGTGAGAAACATGTATAATTACCTATATGATATATAAATCAGAAAACCATATTTTTAAATATCTAACACATTAGTTTTTATAAAGAGTATTCATTGTCAAAATATTTTCAAATTTTTCATAATTGTTTGTAATGAAAATGTGGAGTATCCTCAGATCATCCCCCATAAAGGTCAAATTGGGGGCACGGTATGACCAGTTTTTTGTATAAGCTTACCCGAGTCTAGCTCAAAACCCCGTGTTATAATTCATACTCCAAAGTACACATCTACTAGAACCATATACACTTTTATTATATATATTGGGATATAGTTTTGGGAATACCTAAATAATATATAAATCACCGAAATTTTAGTGTTTTATTATATACTTACCCTCAAATCCTATCTTAGGGTTTTGTTATCAAACCTAATTTTTCAAAATTTAGTTTCCAAGGTTGATACAAAACATACATTGATACCAAATATAGATACAAATACCATAGAAGCACTGAAATAGTGCCTTCTATCAATTACAGTGGTATGATTTCAAGGAATCAATCCCTTAAGGAACCATCAGTTTAGTAATCTTCGAAAACAAAAAATATAAATGAGAATTTTATTACAAATGGATACACTAATTATAATATAATTTTTTCTTCTAAAAAAATAAATAACTTCAACAATAAATCTAATCCATATTGTATATTCCTCTATAACTTTCATATTGTGATTAAAAGATTCCTAGGCAAATTAACCTAATAAGGGTGATCTCAAATGATCGGTAAGGGAAAAGTATAACTGAATCAATAATGAATCAATGAGAATAGTGAATATGGAAATATAAATAACTGAACACACATGAAATGAAATAAAAAAGCTATATAGAAGTACATCAAAAATATTGAAAGGAAATAAACAAAAATAAATGACCTTAAAATAGTAAGATAAAGAAAAATAAATATAATCAAGGAATGAAACTCAGACACATTCAATGAAACAATGAACTGAGTTGAATTGTATCCATAGATATGTCCACAAAAAAGGTATGGATGAAAAATGACTAAAACAATTATGAATGAAATGATTAATTATTGGATTCCATGTTTCCTTGGTATATAGAACCAGTACCATCAAGGCCATTCACAAGAAAATATAGCTATAGGGTAAAAATACATCTAAAGAGGATAACCAACAATTTTCTCTTAGGAGACTATTGATGCATCGAGGGGATTTCATTAGCCAGTCCACAACCCATATCTACATGTCCAAATAATTCATCATATTGAATAATCAAATAAATAATACGCCTTATCGAATAACCATATTGAACGAGAAGTACCACTCTATTAAGAATTTTCTAATTAATAAAATAACTATAAAAATAGGAACCATCTATAAAATTATATATAGTTTTGGAAATAGTACTTTCCATGATAATTGAAATCGATAATAATTGGAAGTTCAATGTTCAATGATAATAAGTAAATGAATATTTCAAGGTGACTAAAAATGAAATCAAATAAGTGAGTGTGAATACTATTTCTTTCCAAATCAATAAAAACCCATCTATAGGAAGAATAAAGATGGTATCAACACAAAAAATCTTTTTTGTTGTAAAATAGATTGTTATTATTGTTGATAAACTAAATTCATAACTTTTAAAAATATTCTTCAGGAAAATATACATTGATTTTAAAATAAAATTTCTTAAAATAATATTCATTAAAAATAACTTTGAAATATATTTTAAATATAAAATTTTATAACATGAGAAGGAGGATTCAAAGAATTGATTGTAGACAAATCTGTACATGTCTTATGGGATAGAAAAATGATCATTTGATATGGTAAAATGATAGAAAATTCCTTGTTTCTAATTAAACAGGAACATTCATTTGAATAGATTGGTAAAAGATAGAAAGGGTACAAATTTATTTTAAATTTTATTTTGTAATGGAATAATATTCTTATAAACCCTTATCGAAAAACATGATTTTGAATATATTTTCAACCGAAGAGAGGGTAAAGATAAGCTTTCTTAAAAACACTTTATTAACTATATTATGTACCAATGAGTAGAAAATGGTACCAATAAATTATTATATAATAAAATAATTGAGAAGATGTAATCTCAAGAGTTTTATTGATATATTTATTATACGAATTCATCAAATGATGTATACACATAAACAATCTCGAAAAAGTTTTGAGATTGTCTCGATAAACTATTATAATTCAGTAACTTGGATCATACACTCCATATATGAAAGTTAAATTACATAAAGCATATAATAACATAAAAATGTTTAGATTCATTATATATCATGTAAAATTGTAATATGTGCAGAAAAAAAAAGTGTTCAGGTGCATAATAAAACATGAGTAAATATAAGCCAAATTGAGACAAAACATTTAACCGATTTGGTAACTTTTGAATCATAAAACCCATGAAAGAAGGATAATAAAATTGATATGTGGATACCCTTAAATATAATTATATTATTCATTTTATATAATCATGGTATATTATACACCAAAAAATGGAAAGAGTGTTGAACATAACATGTATCTCATAGAAATTAATTGTGAGATGAAATCCCCTTAACATCAATTTCCATTTGGGTGAACATACTTTAACTTCATTTATAATAAATTTATGAAAATTTTATATTATCTTCAGAACCATTTTCATGCTTATAATTAATTTTATTTCACTTATTACCTTGTTATGTACACTACTTAAATAATTAATTTTAGGTTGTGTGTCTTTGACCAAATTTGGTTTATGTGTCTAAAGAAATATTGTTGGTCAATTATGGTCAAAGGGTTCATTATATAAATTCTCTAGATTAATAACCATGTCATAATTATCATATATGTAGATAAATTATTCTTTAAAAAATTAATTATATATTATTATTCATGTAAGAATATGTTAAAATCATTGAGACTATAGGTCATATGTACACATAAGTAACATTTCCATTTTTAAATTATTGTTGTTGAAAAAAATATAGTTACTCAAATATTGATAGAATGATAATTATATTGTACATATCACATTATTTAATCATAAATACTTATATATATATTTATTTGGTGTGAATTGAATCACATCATGACGAGGAGGCTGCAGTCCACATGTCCATGCACGACGTTATCTATTTTGAAGTGTGTGAAGCGTTAACAAAAGAGATGGTATATATATATTATATTTCCTGAAATATAATTATTTCAGGAATATATTATTTACGTAATGTATTTATCTTATGGTTAATTACGAACATTCATATATACATTCAATTTATTTTGTGAATGAGCCACATCACTTTGAGGGGGTGGTAGTCCATAGATCCTCAAATGAGACTATCGTATTAAAAAAACATGGAATCCATTAATGTATGTTATAAATAAAAATTACAGAAAAATAAAACATTATAAATAACATAAGTATCATAATGTCCACCATAAGAGGCATTAATGGATAACAAGACAATCTTTTTTTTCTAAGGCAATAATTCACAGTTCATAGAAAAGTATGTTCTTCACACATTAGATGGTGGTGTGTGTAATTATAGGCAAAATACTTATCATAAAATTATTCATGTATATTTATTATACCTTTCATGTTATTTAATAATATAATAAAAATATTACATGGATTGGAGAGTGGAAATGTGACTAAAAAGCATGAGAGAAGGTGTTACCTCTAAATCAGTTAACTTCTTTTAGTTTGAACCAAAAGGCTTTTCTGGATGGGTTTACACCTAAGTGGATTCCTCTAGGTAATGGATAAGAATTATTGGAGAAACCATTGGTAGGAACTGTATTATAATAAAAGGTTTTTGAGGTGTGAGGAGTGGATATAGGTGGTGGCCATTACAGGAAAGGAAAAGGACTCTCCCAATATTTTTTAAAATAAGTTGGGTGTGAATATGTTATTACCTAGAAAAGTCATAAAATACCAAATACACTATAGAATTTAAGTATTTTTTGGAGAAATATATCCATTCAATGGGTTTTGGAAAATTTTATAGGTCATCTTGGCTCCTATGATAAAGGTTTACTCCTTTATTAAGCATAGTATTACCTTAATAATTATAATTAATGTTAATCACAATCACTAATAATTTTTTTCAAAGACAATTTATGTCTTATTATATATTATAAATTATTATAATTCCATATATGGAATCCATTTATCCAAATTCTAGTCACTTACGTGGATGAAATTAAATTAAAATTAATCTCGCAGATGGGATGACAATGCAGGTTTTTAAAGAAAAAATGTCAGAAAGATGGCTATGTTTTAATAATCAAAATCAAAGTAAATCTTCCCTCAATCACATAAATTATATTAATCGATAAAGATAATATCTAATTAAACTTTAAACTAATTAAAATTTTATTTTAACCATATATATATTAGATTACAAATAAGTTTTGAACTAAATTTCAGTATTTTTAACTATTCCTTAAAAAAGGAAATGTCATAGAAAAATAGAAAAAATTACCCTAGTATAATTATTATGTTTTTATCTTATATAATAAATATATTTTTACATATTAAATTTATAATGGTATCAAAATTAAAAATTAAAAAATGTTCACGCCTTTATGATAATATAGGTTTTTATGTGGAAAATAGGGTTTGTTCTTAATTTATGTATAACAAACCTATTGGATGGATATAAAACAATTATTGAATATATACCATATGTATTTCATTATAAAAAATAGATTATTTTAATTACATTAATTTATTAAGATAAAATAGCTTCGTGAGCATAAAAAAGTTTTTATATAAAAACATTCTGTTTATATTAAATTGGTTCATATATTCATTTATAAATAACTTTTATCCTATGAATTAAAATAATATTATTATGACCCATATATTTTCATATGTTAGTTTATAATAGTCATAAAAATACATAATGGCTATGTTATGTCATATTATATAAAATAATAATATTTTAAAAATACATTGTTTTTCGCTGAAACTCAGTTATGCATGTAACAGAAGCTATCGAGGAAGGTCACTCTTTTATGTAACAGAAGCTATTGAGAAAGTTCACTCTTGCATGTAACACACACTAACATGGTGTTTTATGAATGGAATCTATTGTAAATAATAAAAAATATTTAAAATTTTTGGATATTATATTACCTTATGCACTTTCTATCTCGTGTCATACATGATATCAAATTCAAGGTTCTTGAATTATCTTTTGGGGTTTTCACTATGCAGATATATTCAACCCAATTAATCTTCTAGAATATACATGGTTATTTTACACCTTTCTTTTATAAACCTCAAAAATATTAGTATATTTCTTAATTTATTGTATCATTATTTTGATGAAATAAGGTTCCGACTTTTTGTTTTTGGTAATCCACTAATAAATGTGTAGAACATGCATACTTTATTTTGAAACTCTAGAAATTTCACTATTCATTCAATCACCAATAATATCTTCTGATGATATAAGGATTTTACATTATCAATGATTATGAAAGGCTTGTAAACAATAATTTAACACATTTAAAAATATCATTTTGATTCATGAACTTTTCATTTTGAATTATTGAACATTGAATGTCTAGCTCAGCACCATCTGAATGATTTTTGTATTTTTTAATAAAATGTCTCATGTAGTCATTAGATTTAATAAATACCATTACATAAATTCTATAACGTATTCTAATAGATTTATATTTTCCCCCCACTTCTCTAGTATACCTATATCTTATGGTTATTTAAAAATAATTATTCATTACCTATAATATTATAATATTACTTATTGGTTTCTCGTATATTTTTCTCAAACATTGTCTTATTATTTCAATTTTTAAAAGTTTATTGTTATATGATATTTTCATTATCAATAATTTTTATCTTGGATATCCATTAAAAGATATTTTTTCCCATCCATTTTGATCATATAAACATAAGAATTATTAATCCCAACTATCATCTAATTAATCCATCTTCCATTTAATATCATCCACCTACTCTCGATCCTTTTAAAATTGGTGCATTATGACTTATTCTTCTCTCACTATCATACATACTCACAACCATCCAATTAAATACCCATTTATTCAATACATAATATTTACATTATTAAATTTTTATCAATATAAGTGACCATATCATATTCTATTTCCTTTTGTATACTATTATTTTATTCTTGAATCCCATGAGTATTCACAACTATCGTTGAATCATCCTATAACTTCATTTTTATGATTATTATTATTTTTTAATCAGATATACCTAGCCTTACACCATATATTCTAATACAAATAATTATATTTCCATAATCATTCTATAAGGATTTGTAATAATCCACAATTTATAATGAGTACAATATTTCAAATTTCTTCTTTTGATTCATAAATTAAATTATGTTTGCATAGAATTTGTTATTATTATAATATGATGTATCTTACATTGAATGAAAAATGAATGTATCATTTTAATAATACTTCAAGAGATCAACATCAAAAAAATACTTTTCTGAAAACATCAAATTTTTTATCTAATTTCATGTACCTAAAGAAAGATTGAAGTATCCTTTATAAATCCCTATATGAAATTCAAAATGATCATTACTTTTTTATTTTTTTCAACTCAATTAATTTCATTATGATTAAATTAATCTTATTATTATCAAGGTTAACATTATTTAATCCGGATGAATTCTCTATGAATTTAATATTTCCTTAGTGAAATCACATTATATACCTTTATATTTTAGAGACTTAAAATTATGGTCTTCATCCTTGAATAACTTTTAATATGTGTATATTTTGGTAATATATGTATCTATATCATCCTATTACATTTGATTTTGTATCTATAGGAGAACTCAAATTCTATTTATTTTCATGTATTCTAGCCATATTATATTCATTTAGCATAAATTTCATGGAAATGACTCCTTATTCATCATAGATTATCCAGATTCCCCATCAGTTTAGCATTTTTTGAACACTTATCATTTGGAAATCTATCATTAATCATTTTGGAAAACAACCCATCATCCACAATATTAATTCATGTTTCTTAAAATCCTCGATCTATACCTGGGATATCTCTATCACATATTCTTATATAGTAACTATTTTTTACAGTACCACTTCCAATTCATCAATTCCTTTCATTTATTTATAGAGAATTCTGACAATCATTAGAGGTATTAATTTATTTTTAATATAATAATCTTTTGATCAAATTTTCTTTCATCCATATATAACATTCAATAAAATTTATTTATTTATTTAGTGAAATAATTTTTTTGTCATCAGGATAATTTATTTGGGACTTAGTTATTATCATTTTCTGGTAGTAGAACACACATCTATAGAATTTATACTTTTAATGGTTTCACATTTCAATGTTTGTAATTCAGGTTTATTTTCATTGAAAAAATTAATATACATATTTAACATCATATTATTTTAATAACATTGAATTCAATTCATAATTGTGATTGAAAAAAATATATTATTACTCATTAGCACTATCTGAAGAGATATTAAATTGCCCCATTTTTATTTGTTATTAATGAAAATTTAAATTATAAATCAATGATTTCTTCTTCAAATTTTTATAATTGATTCCTAAAAATTAATTTGGGTGGAGACAAAATTCATTACCTTTAATGTTCAACCCTTAAATACAGTTTAATTATAAATAACTCATCGACTCTTTGAGAAAATGATGGAATAAAATTATCTTAAATAATTAGGTAACATATAAACCAAAGATGAGTCTTTGTGGGAAATGATTGACATCAAAACAAGATTGATTAACTCAAAAAACAAATATTTCCATAATAAATTAGCTAGGTGTTATAAATGGTTTATTATAACAGTACTTCAATGTATTTTCAAATAATATATTCAAGGATGACAAAACAAATAACCCCAAACAAAATTTCATAAAGAAAATCATTATCATCTATGGATTATACCACTATGTACTTTAAATACTTAATCTATAATATTTTCAAAAACAAGTGTCTTGGTTCCATGGTAATTCAAAATTTAGAATCATTGCTTAATTTTATGAAATTTATGGATTCACATACTTCATCTTCACTCTTCCAAAATGTGGATTCTCTATTATCCATTTATGTATTCCCCATTAATAATATGAAAATATAATTTTATTCTGAATATGGACACTCTATAACATAAGATGCAATATGCTAGTTCTTCCATTAGATCTTTTTTTGAGAATTCATATTGAGATACATTTCACAATCTAGATATTGTTGTCAAATCATCATTATTTTTAATAATACCATAGCCCTTGGGTTTCCAAATTCTATTTTACATAGGTGAAATCGATTTCTTATACACTTATTTAAATTCTATTGTTACTTTTTTTAGAATCAAAATCTTTTATTCCTCTAGAAATTCACATGTGTTCTTCTTTTCATACTACTCCATTTTCCTAATTAATTTTAATTTATTTGGATATAAATTTATGAAATATATTGATATATATTTCAAATTATCTTTATATAAGGATTTCATTTTCATAGAAACCTTTGAGGAACATGTATCTTTTGAAAACAATATTTGGAATCGTCAATCATTAACATATATTATGTAGTTCTATAAAATTTTCCTTCTATGGTAACCATTTTTTTAACTAATATTTAATTATTAATATGGGCCATTCAACATAAACATACCTTTAGTTTTATCCTTGTTTGATTTACTCTACTATTCAGGATTTATTCCTATAAATTGACTATTTATGGATAGTTTACAATTATCTATGAAGTGACCTTCTCTTATAAGTAGATGATTTTGTATTTTGGTAATATGTATTCCATCATGTTCATTTTGAGTGCCTCCGAATTTGAATAAATATATTATTTTACCCTAAAATAGGGAATACTGTCTATATTTAATTTAATTTTATTCAAAATTAATTTAATTATTCAATTAGATATAATATATTGTTCTGAGTAGATAAAAATCAACAAAAATAATCATTATGATCACTTTTATTGCATATTTCATACAATACTTCACGATCCATAAATATATTAATAGTCAAAAATTATACTGTCTTCTATATATGTTGATTATTTTAAACCAAATTTATCATTTATTCCATTATTACCCACTTTAGTATAGGCCTACTCAATTTCTAAAATTGGAGTTTTATGTCAATATACTATATCATTACATCCAAACATTCTATAGTAATATCAGTAGCCATGGAATTTACCCTTCTTTAGTTGAGTATAATAGTTATATATGGAGGTATTATCTGGTTCATGAATTAGATCTCCTTCCATAAAAAAATGTTTTGAGTAATCCACTTGTATTTTATAAGGTTATTCTCTATTTTGGGAAACCTAATCCATATTATGCTACATTATTATCTCATTGCATATATTTTGACTATTATTTTATGTGTTACAATGATGTAAGGTATAATACTTCAACCAAGACAAATTTAATTTTCATAAACATTGATTACCACCATATTACCCATGTGGTTATCTTATCTCTTGAATAGGATCATCCACCACTCAATAAGAATAGTGGAATTTTCTAAACTGGAACCCGAAGTCTTCTATGGATACTTAGAAAATCAATAGAAGGATCCTAAAAATAGATTTTGAACATCTTTCACTATAATTTGGTTCATTTCATCATATCCCAAAAATGTTTCAACTAAATTTGATGCTATTAATCCAGAGAAATTTGACGTCCAAAAATAAGTATGGTTGTGAATAAAATCAGTCGAAAACATTTCGGCCTTATTTAAGTTTTACTTTTAAATATACCACAACATTAAACATTGAAATCTATTTATTCTACATGTCTCACTTGACATGAGTGTATTTATCCTTATTCTGATCATTTAAATTCATTGACAATACTCAAATTCTATAAAACTTTATGTTATAGTCTTCACATGTCTTCAACAGAATAGAAATTTGGAATTTAATTAGGTAGTATCTACCTATCCTTTATACATTTAAATAATGTTTTTAACTCTATCAAATTTTACCTTATTCTATTTTTTGGATAATTTTTCCCATTTATATAGCCACATAGACATTGAATAATGTTAGGAATTCGTGGGATTTAATTGGAAACTATATCAAAATCACTACTCATTAAAATACCATTAATATTTCCTTGAAATTTCATGATTTGACGGAAATAAATATCTCATTATACTTAAAAAAAATTAAAAATAAATCATAATAAAATATCCCCATGAACTACATACTTCACTTCAAGAAATTTATAATCTTGAACATTTTTATAACAATTTTCTCGATGATATTGATTTTTGCTGATTTCAATGCTTAGTGGAATTTTCTACTGGTATAAATTCCCTAGAAGTCAAATTTTATCTTCAACTATTGTATGTATTTTTTCCCTAGAAACACTAAAACACATGAATCATTCATTTATTTAAACAAACAATGATATATGTCGTATGTTTCCTTTATTCAACCTTCCATTACTCCGAAAATTTGGTTAAATAATGGATAATGAAATTTAATTTTCTTTTACTATGGAAAGAAAAACTTTTAATCAACTATATAGTCTGGCATGGATGAAAATCACTAATTCTAATGTCAACTATCTTCTATCAATTGTTTCTTCATGAATTTGGGATGTTTCTTTCTACTGATGATGATATCTTTTAATTTACAATATACTCTATCTTCTAATCCCTTTAACTTTTGATCATGTGGACTTATTCAAAACTCGATTTACACTATCACTTGGATCATCCAATTTAACATACATTTATTTTTATATATTTGAATTACATAAATCTATTTTTTTCAAAACAATAGACTATCCCATGTTATACTTCAACTAAAAAACTGTTATTTTTTAATGATTTCAAATTCTATTGATATCATTCATTACACTATACCTCAACTTCATCTTCTATATTATCACGTATTTTTGGTATTTTATCATCCAATATAAATATCCAACGCCTTATCATCTAATCCAAAAACATTTTATTCTGTCATTATTCAATGACTCATAAAAAGAATCCTTAGAGTCCAGTAAGCATTTAATTACCAAATCCAATATTAATTTTACAAATTTAGTGTTGCTGGGATTATAATAGGTATTTACCAAAATTAATTGTTCTTTTTTAAAGAAAAAATCATGAATAATCTGATTTACACATTCTAATATCATATTCCAGGACACAATGGGTCAAAAACATCACCGATATTTTTCAATCTACACAAACATTATGGTAATTGAATTGCCCTTAAAAATCCTATATGAACACAAAACAATTAATTATTATTCCATTTTCATAGAAATTTAATTAAAAAATTTGTTCCTTATTATACTCATTTTTTTAATTTATACAGTAAGTGTGACTATTATAATATGTTATCATTTGTTTGGTTGTTGAACCTTATAAACCTATTTCTTCTAGATACTCAGACTACTGGTTTGCATCCCCAAATAACTATTAATGATTATAACATCTTGATAACATCCATTATAAAATTATCTTGTAACAGCAAAAATTGTTTATTATTGAGTAATACAATTCTATTTATATCAATGTTTTCACAGTAGACTATCTTTTATTATCAAAAATGTTATACAAATAATCTTTCCTTCATTATAAAAAAAATTTATATTCTTGTTATTTTTTAAACCTATACATCATTTATATTTTTCAATTACATCTTGTGACTTCATAGAAAACATACAATCATCCAAAAAATTACTTTATGACTCTTAAAATCCTTAGTATCCACATTGACTATCCTAGTAACCACTACAAAAAAATCAATCTATTATAGAAACTTCACATTCTAACTCGTTAGTAATTATCATTTATAAATTAAATCAGACAAAAAATCCTAGATCTGGTGCCTAAAACACAAATGTTACATACAATATTTTATACAAAATATAGATTGTTGGACAAAAATATCCGATAAAAATATTATTTATAGTAAAAATTTCATTACATTCATTTACATGGCCATTTATTTTATGATATTTAGAGAATTATGATAAAACATTAACTAATAAATCCTATGAGTTTATCAAGGAATGTACATTTTATATCCACTATATAAAATTATAGATAATCTATAATAATATTCATTTCCTCCAAAAAAATATCTACATAATCTATCTTGTTATAAATTTAATGTTTAATACTTTTCATCATGGAAATGGAATCGTACGAACTAGTGTGATCAAGTGATTAGTATGAGTAAACATAAGTTATTACAATCGATGATCATAAGTGAGAATAATATTTTAATGAATATTATGAATAAATAGATAAAAAATAATAATTCAATAATATAATTAATCTAATAATGCCATATTACTATGGATAGAATTGTAATGGAAATATAACAGAGATAATCATTTTATTTTTGATGAAATGCATAGTTTTAGATAGATAATTCCATTCCCTATTGATGACACACAACTAGAAATATATGAAATGAAAATGATTCTCTATTTACATATTGAAAAATTCTTTGGTATTGGAACCATATACAAATATATGGGCAACCCATTAGTATAGGTATGTATATGGCCACATATACCAATGGATTGGCTAAACCATTGCAATGATTCATTTTTTGACACAAATACCAATGGGTTTATCAAAACATTGGTAAAGATATATATATATATATATGGACACCTGTACCTATGGCTTGACCGAAACATTGGTAAATGTGATATTTCTGGACACCTACACCAATAGTTTGAGTAAACTGTTTGTATAGGTATGTTTTTGTCAACCTATACTGACAATATGACTACACCGTTTATATAGGTAAATTTTATAGATACCTACACCAATATTTTTTGAAAACCATTGATATATGAGAATTTTAGAAATGGTTTGGTCAAACCGTTGGAATAGGTGGTTCCATTATTTAGGAATAATAACAACAATAATAATAAATACTTCAATATAGATATATAAATATATATATGTGTGTGTGTGTATATATATATAAACCAAATATATGTCTCTAGATAATTTTTAAATCATTGGAAATAACTTGGAGGTCTCAGGATAAATACCCATCTCTATAATTATTTTAGAAATGATGACATATACTAAAAATGTTTCCAAACTATTTGTATAGGTATTTCCATTTAAATTACCTATGAAAATTGTTTGATGACTATTGGTATAGGTCTGCACAAATGGAGAATCCCCCAACGATCACCCTAACTACAGGTATATGATATACTAATGGGTTTATGTGGATATAATAATGGTTTCTAACAATTTGTATAGACATTTTTTTAGAAGACACCTCATTCTCTTAAATATCCTGATCTTAACATAAATGAACACTATCTAGGAATGATATTTTTGTCAGAAATTAACCCAAGTATACTCTCTTGTTTATCTAATGAGAACTATAGACGCATCAAAAGGGTATAGTATGCCAAACCCATCAATAACTAATTCAAATTGTAGATTCACTCAAACTAAAAACATATATAATAAGTGGTATATATACATGCCAATAATTTCCCCAATAAAAGGTTTTATGGCATCTAGGTGATAACCCTTTAATTAATGGAAGAAAATATAAAGTGTTCATAAAAGAAATTAAATGGATGAAAATTCATCCATATAATAGGGGATGATTTATTAAAACAGAGGAAGTGATATATCATATATATGATAGAAATATAATAAGATAATTAATTTAAATAATGTAAGTGAATTGTTTAAAAAGTAATTGTTCAATGTAAAATAAAAAACTTTTATAGACAACACCACTGAATGAAGAATGATTCGGATATGACCACAAAAAAGGGATCCGAAATTGGATTGTTTGATAACATGAGTTAAAATACCTCTAAAAGATAAATAGTATAATATATTTTTTATGGTATATCCTGAAACAAAATTTCAAATATGTAAAATAAATTTTAATATCAAAATGAAAATCGATGTGAAAACAGAATTGAGTTTTTAGAAAAAAAATCAACATTAAGGTAAATATGAAGTTACAGGTCCCTTTCAAATATGATTTTAAAAATGATAAATTGAATCTTTTGAAAAACATTAATTTGAAATCTAATATATAAAAATGGTTCCTTGAAAATAATAAAATGGTATCCACGGAAATGTGGTCTAGAAGATAACATTTTAGATGTGGAATGGAAAATAATTTCTGCTATTTTTAAACTACATTTATTATAAACCCACATGATAAGAAATGAAACTTATCTTTATTTTGAATATAAAATATGGGAAATATAGAGGTCCCATGAGATAACACAAGATTTTGTTTCCAATTAATACGTATAGAATTAATAGGAGAGGAGTTTATGGATGTGGAGGGGAAACCATCACTAAATATGAATTAAATTAGTCTTACCTATCATATACTTTTTCATGAAGAGATTAATAAATGTATAATATTTTAATTAAAATTTCATTATAACAATAAATGTATTGAATTTATAATAAAATAAAATCTTATGTTTTGAGAACCCAATCAGGGAAACAAAAATTTCTACTATAATCATTATAACTCGGATAAAAGAGATTTGAGTTATCATTATCCATTGCTAGAAAGATACTCTATGAAGCATTAAATACATGAAATGGAGTTTAGGTTTTAAAAATATAAAAAATTATTGAATAATGAATATTATAACAAAATAGTATAAATTACCTAACATATATTTAATAAATTCAAGATAATAATCATATCTCACTGAAAAAATTGAGTTACATAAAAAAGTTGTTTATATGGTAACACTTGAGTCAAAATGCATTTGATAAAGATGACAAAATTTGGCATAGTATATCCCATGAATTTTAAATAAATAAAGGATAGAAAATTAATGGGATATTATATCAAAATAACCCCATACAAATGAAAAATGGTTCATAACATTAACCATGTATCAGAGAATCAGAATTAAGACTATGAAAAACATTAAATTTCTTATATGCTTATTTAATTAAACTCTATCCTCATACAAAAAGACATAACTATATTAATACTTTATTTTATAACTTTATTCGTATATATATCCATTTATAATATTCATTTATAATTATTACCAAGATTTATATTAGTTAGTTATTATATATTTTCAATATTGGGTGTGACTAATGTTTACAAATTTAATCATGTTTTGTAAATATTTTGTTATGATTTCTAATTACACTAAACTTCTTCATTACTATTACATAAAAGGTCGTACAATTTATGATTAACAATTATTTAAAATCTTATAATTTATGTTCACAACTATTTTATTTATTATGCATGATGATGATGTTGGCGAAAGACTTATTTTTGTTATTTATAACAAATGGACAATGTAGTATAACTTAATGAGTTAAGTGTTTATATTAATATTATAGAAATACAAAATTCATATTTAATTATTAATGTGAATTAATATATATATCCAAATCAATAATTTATATAAATTTATTCCATTCTTCTTGTAGTTGGTCGAACCGACCCCATATGAACATGTATTAATATTTGTATGAATATTGTTAAAAAAGTTATTAATTATTTTATATTATCATTATAAACAATTTATAATGAAATAATTCCGATTTTATATGTTTATAAATCATAATTAGTCTGAGGTATAATAATAAATTAAATGAAAAATTTGTTTTCAATTATAGATAAACCACTTATCATCTTTGTATGTTCTTTTTAACCGAGTAGTTTTAAAATGATTTATTATTCTTAATATTAATAATATAATACTAAATTTATATTCAAAAAATATAATTCATAAACCAAATAACATCTATTTTTTTAAAACTATTTATATGTTCATCGTTTAAATGTGGTGATGAAAAATGAAACATGTCATTCTTAGAGATGGTAGTCTGCTCACACCAATAAGCAATGTTTTTAATTTCACTGATTATATTGGAGGGGAATATATAATATCGATAAAATAAATACATTAACATTTAATTATATTATTTTTACTTATGTGAAAAGAGACAAATGGATTTAATAGGTTTGTATGAGGGTGGATGAGATATATAAGAAATGAAGTTAATAGTTATGTAATACTAACATTTTAAATTTGGATCTTCACTTGATGTATCCATTGTAAATGAAGGACATGATGAATTTTTTTGAGTAATGGGGTTGAATATTTCTTTGAGATTATATAGAATAATTAAATTGTTTTTTTTAGGAATTTCAATATAGAGGTTATTCTAGTATTTGGTAGAAGTAAGCTGTATTTATAAGAGAAAGGGAGTGATAATTTTTTAGAAACTAATTTTATATAAGAAGTAAAAATTGAATTACATGAGAGTGAAGTGGGACAAAATTATTTATGCATGAAGGTATTACGTTCCAAACCCCATGTGTTTTCTATAAGTTGTATTTATTAAATTTGTTTAGTAAAATTTGAGACATATTAGATTACTGATTTAAAAATATTTTAATAATGAATGAAATTTTATAATAAGAATTATAACATTTATAAAAATATAAGTTTAAGCTTATTTAAAAATTTATATGTTATAAATTTTAGTTTTTACTCCTATTAATAGATATTATTTATAAATTTAGAGAACAATATTTTAAATTAAAATATATAATATGTGGAAAAAATAATTGTTTTAAAAAAATCATTTTAATAATTAAGTGTTCTTAATCATATTTTACCGTGTTTACCATATAATCAAATATAAATTTATAAATATATGTATATATTTAAACAACCTATAAGAATTTTTATTTTAAAATATAAGAATTTAATTTAAATGAATAATATTTTGAAAAGTATTATTCCATGAAAAATATCATTTCAATAGTGGTAAGTAATATTTACCCCTGAAAAATAAATTTAGGATTAAATTAAATATACCCCATTAACCTGTTTCATCAGGATGAATATAAATATTAAAAACATATTTTTTGATTCAATTTCTAAAATTTATAATTGGCAATTTTATTGTATAAAAATGTTAAAACACAATTTAATATATTTCAATTGAAAATAACTTTTTTAAAACAATTAAATATTATTATTATTATTATTATTATTATGTATAAATTACTAATAAAATTGGTCTTAATATATCAAAAATATCTTTTACATGTAATCAATAAAACAAGTTGAAATAAAATTTTATAATTTCTACACTTTAAATTATAAATCAATCTTATTAATTTCTTCTCTATGGAAAATAAATTTCTATCAATTCCATAGTATTAATAAAAATATTTATTATTAATTTTATATAAATTTCATTATTTGGTTAGTTCATTTCTTAGCCATAACTTCAACAGCTACATATTAATGGTTATATAATATTCTGTGGTTCGTTATGTTTTAGAGTTTAATGTGAATCATGTCATCCAGCCTATTTTGTTATAAATGAATATATATAACATAAAATTTTAGGATGTTATATACCCCATTAAAAACATATCATCCACACAATTTTAATTGTCATGTACTAACAATTATTCAAGGGGTTCTAAAAGATTTATATTAGTCCTAGTAAATTTTTTAATTATTAAACTACCATAATATATAATGTATGGCTATGAAAATTTTCCTCCCCTTCATCATATAAACTAAATTTTAAATTTATCATCCATTTATTTTTTTATTTCCAACCTTTTCCACACATGAAGAATATTCATGTTCCTCTAATATAATTTCAATGGTTCTTCTTCCAACATATCTGACGTGTAAGGAATTAAACATTCATTTCTTCATCAACTTTATCACCAATACATACATGAAACTCCATCCTTCTATTTTTTTGTTTTTGAATTCAGATATATTCATGTTTGTAATCAATATTCATGATAGATGATTTCAAATCATTATAACGTTTTTCAATCCATCAATTATCCCTTTCGGTTACGCATAAGAAAAATCATCACACTATTCAAGGTATTCATTTTTTAAATTGTTTTGAAGGGATTTATCCATTACTATAACAAAAATGACATGAAATTATTGATGGAAACGAAAATGTAATTGTTGTAAGATAATTAAATTCAACATAACAATAACATACACTTCAAAATTATTACATTAGCTTTCAGTTCAACTTAAATAACTTTCAGTTAAATCTTGGTTTATATAGATTGACTTCCTTAAAAATTTATATCACAATTTCATAATGTAGTAAATAATTTTAAATGACTTGTAAAAAGAATGGGTTTAACCAAATCATAACCTCTTGGAGTGTCAATGTAGGTGTTCAGTTAATCCTTTTTTTCATGCATCATGAGATGATTGAGTTAATACCCATCACACATTTTTTACTGTTATTACACCAAGGAACATTTGTTCGAGAGACTGAATCCTAATTTAGTATTGAGATATAGATGTTATTTCCATAGAAACAACACAATCAATACATTAAAATAATTATATGATGTTATACTACAACTAAACATATCCTATAAACATATCAGTAGGGGCTTCACTAAAGATATCATATTATAATACGAACAATTTCCAACAATACCTCAATATACATAAAGTGTTATCAATACCTTTTAAATTATTATAATCCATATCATATCACTAAATAAATTCATTTAAATTATTATATAATAAAATCTTAATTTCTAATGTTTTTTAAAACCTAATCGTGTACCAACCGTATCACCCTAGAGTCGCACTGCTAACTCTGATTCCAAAAACAAAAAAAAATTACATAATTTATTTGATACTAACTATATTTTCCTAGATATAACTATTCCTTAATAAAATATTTTAAACCACAAAATATAATTTTTTATTAAATCACTATAAGGATAAGTTGGATTCCAAAGTTCTCTACATAAAGACAACAATGTTCTGAAATATCTCATAGAATTATTAAACCCAAGAATTATATTTTTTTGAGTTAGATTCTCTATATAATTTCCAGTGAAGAGTACTATCATTACTGTCTGGATACTCCCTAATAATATCTTTAAGGTGAGCAACCATTCTATCCATTATCATTATGAATTCCTCGATGGGGATACTTCGTTGGTTGAAGCATTGGTCTATGATTCGGTCTTGCTTGTCAATCCATGATTCTTGCTCCTCTGTAGCCTCAATCTTCTAGATCCATTCATAAATCCTTATAATATCCTCATTTGAGGTAATTGGCTAAAGACTGTTTTCAATCATCTCTTCCTTGGAGTAGAAGATAGTCCTTAAGAACTACACTCCCTCTTTTTCCATCCCTCTTGGTTCTCTGCATGGATCCCCACATTCCCCATCTTGAAGGCATTTTTATTATTTACTCAAAAATTTCTTAGACAACCTAGTATCCATCAGTTTAGTCAAGTGAGAGTATTTTGTGTCCCATGGTTTTTTCCCTGGACCACAATGCATTTTCCTAAGTCACTCTTTCCATTTTACCCCTTCTTCTTTATTGGGTTGTGGGGACCTTTCCCTTGGAACTGGTCCAGGTTGTCCACTGAGTGTTCGAAAAAACTATCATCACCTAAATCACTATCCTCTTGATTCAATGATTGTTCTCGAGCTTATATACTTTCAAAATGGGTTTTCACCTCAACCCTTGGGCTTTATTTGAGAGTCCTAAGCCTACACAGAGAATCCAACATGTCTACTTTGTCCTCCAAGTCATTCTTCTTCTTCCCCTTGCTCTCAGTCTTTTAAAAGGAGGAGCAAATTGGAATGTGGGTGTTTGGTTCTAAGGGTACCAAGACACTAAACCCATCATGCCTTCCTTGACCATGAAAACAGTTTGTAGCTACATTCAAAAAAGACTTCCCCTACAATTACTTAACAAATGGGTCAACCTCCTTTCTGATTTCACCCACGAATACATCACTACATGGTAAAAGACATATGGATGCTCATATCCATGACCCGTTAATTGATATTTTTTCTTAGTGCCCCCCCCCCCCCATTCCAGAACTTGAGGACCCCCAGTGTCACGACACGTCCCCTGGTGCCCATGTCGTGATTACCCCAAGCCTGCCTTCCATAGGCTAGGGGTTGGTGTCTAGCACCAAAAGGCATATTCCCTAAAACTGAGAAGGCAATGCCTTTATAACCTACAACTTCAGAATACTATGCACAATACATGATACAAACACAAAGTAAAACTATATAGTAAACAGGTTGTGTATAGAATGAAAAAGGGGCTAGAATACAAGCCCAATTTAAATTACAAGAATACTATGGAGTAGAATTAAACTAGAACCACTCCAGTGAACACCCACCAAGGATCCTACCCAAATGGTAGGTATAGCTCTTGAACAGTCATCACTACGGTTCTCCACATCTAATGTCCACCTCTGAGATACCTCTAGTCCTGGTACCCTTAGCCTCGGTCAATGTTGTCTATCATCTACACCAAACACAACATGGTGTGGGTTTATCTCATACAGGGGTGACTATAACAATACTCATTAGGGACCCTGAGACCCTATAAAGACACAAAAAATCCACAAATGATAAACCACAAATCAAGAAAACTGCTGACAACCCTACTTAGGTATATGACCACTCATATACTTATATTGTGGAGTAAACCCATCTAAATCATGAGGAAACACAATGCCCAACTCAAAATACCAAGCTCAACTATCTCAAAATGTAAATAATACCATGAAGGTAACACCATGAAGGTAAATAACACAAATGTAACAACACACAGATGAATACCACAAAGGTATCACCACGAAGTTATGTACCAAAAGGTATCACCACATAGAAGAATACTACAATGGTATCACCAAGAAAGTCTGCATAAAAAAGGTATGCCACAGAGATGATTACCACACATGTAAAGACTCAGCTCAAATCAGGTTTAACTTTGGTACATAAGTAAATATTATTATATGTAACTAGTAAATCATCATACTATATTGAGAGGCAGACCCACGTAGGATCCTAATCCGTCATACCCATGTAAGATCCTACAACAGCAGGACCACGTAGGATCCTAGAGTAATACCATGTGGATTCCCAAAGTGGATCTAAATGGGATATTAGAACATAGACCCATGTAGTATCCAAAATCATAAACCCATATAGGATCCTAAGGCACAGACCCACATAGGATCCTTTTCTCATCTTACAGCCAGCTACAGGGTTACTGCACTAAGATCACTTGATTTTGGGAGGGTCCGCTGCTCAAGAAACTAGTTGAAACTAAAAATTCCAAGAAGTCCCACGAATAAGTATCTCAATAGACCGCCACGTAATAGGGGTCTCAAATAAAAAGACATTGCATCAATCAGATGCGCGGTCTATAAGTTATTGGACTTTTAGTCACGAGGGCCCAGTTGGATTCATGTTCGATCCAACCAGGCCATACCCCATCATTATACACTATAAAAATAGGGTATACCAAAAGGTTCTCCTCATTCAAAGGTTCCTGGTGCTGTAGATGGTTTTTCAAATGGATGTTCGTAGCTCAGGTTATGGCTGAAAGAATGGAAAAGGTTCGAAGCTGGTCCAGGCCCGGCCCTTGGTCTAACCCAGCCCGCTGGGTCTGGCTTGGCCCACTAGGCGGCCCGCGGTGCAGCCCGTGATGGGCATCCTGCGGGGTGGCCAGCAATGGGTGGCCCTCTAGCCTGCGCTGGCCCATGGTAGGGTGGCCCCATAGTGGCGTCTTCCCTAGCTGCCTTCGAATGGTGAGGCGCCTCTTGGGTACACCAAACGGCCGGGTCGTTCGGTTTTGTTAGACGACTGGCTGACACCACATGGCCCCGACAGCTGGTATGTGGGACCCGGGGTCCCACTCAGCTCCCTAGTGAACTAGAAGACCATCTCACCTGTGCAGCACGGTCACACGCTGCACCAGAACTAGTGGCCAGCAAACGAGACAGCCGCCATCCATCGTCATTGTGGCCTCGTGCCACAGCCCTTGCATGCTAGCGGTGTGGACGTTCACCGCCACCACCCTCATACGGCCGGTCGTGATCCATCCGCCACCCTTTATCAGTCATCGCCGACGGGCCAAATATGTTCTCTGGTGGCGTGGTGGTGCTACTGACATCATCGTGGCTGGTCGGAGTGTCAGCCGCCACTTCCAAGTCCATCTAGTGTTAGTCGTCTGCCCGGGTTTCCAGTGACATTCCTCGGGTCACCGGGCATGCCATGGTGACTCGTTCATCATTCCAAAAACTCCTTCACTCAACTCCAAACATCACCATTGACTCATGAACATCATAAACCAAAATTTATGTGGAGTGGTCGGTCGTGTTTGTATGGCCATTACCCTCCACGTTAGAATGGTAGCAATGGTCATTATTGATCTTAAATCAAGAGTATTGAAAAGAACATTGTATGGGGTACTCCAAAAAACATTCCCTACATCAGTATCTCATTGGAGGTGTCACAAGATGAAGTTAGTGAAGGTGAGGAAAGGACAGACATCAGTTCTTCATCATTGAAAACATTTCTTCTTGGGGATCCTTCAATGGAGTTCTTAGTTGGAGAAATTGTTCTTCGTTGGAGAGATTGTTTCTTCACAATTCTCCCAATCTCTCCTTTGATGACAAATCCCAAAAGCAAGAGGTGAAATTCCAAATAAATAAATTTATGTTAATTAATACAATTAATATTGTAACATTAATTAATTTGATGTTCTCACAATTAATGGGAAAAGAACACAAGAGTCACCTCCCTTATTAAATGAGGATTTCAAGGCTCGGGTCGTCCACACCACCGAATTAAATTTGAGATGATTGAATTTCAAAAATAATATAAAGTTAATTTATTTTATTTTCTCCCATGAAAATCCTAAAAAATAACTTTTCCCTTCGACCTACTCCCGTCGAGGTGAAGGTCTCCAGAAGAGAATACCGGTGTTGCGAGCTCAATAGTGTCCTCAGATTTCAATTCCGAGAACCGGTTCAAATGTTACAAAAACATGCTCGCACATTTACTGAACGTACCTGAAAAAAGTTCAAAAATTAATTCAAGGAACTGCGGGCCTCAGAAGCCCACGTTGTTAATTTACGAGGACTCATAATATTCACATATATTAAAAATAATTACATGAAATTTACGGGTCTTTACATTCTCCCCAACTCCGGGATTTGCATCCCTGAAAGCCACAACACAAAAAATAGAAAAAAAGTTGGGTACTGATCATGAATCTGAGCCTCTAGATCCCATGTGCTCTCCAGGAGGTTCACATGGACCCAACACACACACACACCGAAAGTATCGATAACTCGTGAAGGACTCTCTCATGTCGATCCTCAATCTTCCCAGGAACCTCCGAAAATGTCAACCCATTTTCGATGTCCATCTCTCACCAGTCAATGATGTGTGAAGGATCCTATATGTATCTCCTCAGGTGGGATAAATGAAAAACATCATGCACCTAGTGAAAGATAGAGGGGAAGTGCCTGGTGGTAAGCCACTTCGCCTACTCTAATAAGTACTGAAAGGGTCCAATGAACCTCTGAGATAACATTACACCCCTGCCAAATCTCTGTAATCCTCGTCAGGGAGAGACCCAAATAAATACATGGTCACCATCCTTAAACTCTAGAGGTCTCCATCTTCTGTCAGAATAAGACTTATGCTTGCTATGTGCAGAATTCATCTGATCCTGGATAATTTGAACCTTCTTCGTGGTTGACCATACCGTATTTGGTCTCATGAGTGTCGATTCCCCTCGGCCAGTCCATCACAAAGGTGATATGGAAGGTCAGCCGTTCAGAGCCTCCATATGTGTCATCCCAATTATGGTGTGATAGCTGTTGTTGTATGAAAAATCCACCAAGGGTGGGTGATCCTCCCAGCTACGACAGAAGTTGAGGACGCAAGCACTCAACATGTCCTCGAGGGTCTGAATAGTCTGCTCTATCTGGCCATCCATCTGGGGAAGGAAGTCGGTGCTCAGACGATGTTGCATCCTGAAAGCCTCTTGCAACCCCTTCCAAATCTCAGAATTTAATCATGTATCGCAATCAGATTCAATCGATTAGGGTACTCCATGTAACTGCACAATATCCAGCACATAGAAGCGTCTGAAACCCTCTACAGAACCCAACTCTCAGATCGGTAGGAAGTGGCCCTACATGGTGAGTCGGTCAATGATCAACCAGAAAGAATCATGACCCCTAGACATACGTGGAAGTCCTATGATGAAGTCCATGTATATCACATCCCACTTCCACTTTGGGACATATAATTTCTTTACTAGGTCTGCTGGTACCTGATGCTTCGCCTTCACATGCTAATAAGTGAAGCACCAAGAGAAAAACTCTGCTACTACTTTCTTCATTTCCAGAAACCAATGCTATCGTTAGAGGTCCTGGTATATCTTTTCCCCTCCTAGATGTACCACTAGAGGGTATGTGTGGAACGCCCTCAACACTTCCTATTTATTTCAAACAAGTACCATGGTATGTCCTCTGAAAAGGATGACGTGCTTCGCACCTTTCAAAAATCCATAATGTGTATGTCCTGTGGATATATGTGCATGTTTCGCCTCATAGTTAGTGTCCCCATGTTGTACCTTCCTTACTCACTGAAGGAGTGGGGGAGTGACTTTAAGAGACTGAAGAAAAGTTGTGCAATCTCGATCCATAAAGGGTATCTACAAAGTGACCATCTGCTCCGTCTCCCTACCTAGAAGTTGTATACCAGATCATTAGCTGAGTGAATCTACTACAATGTTCCCCTTTCCACAAGTATAAACTCTCTTAAAGTCATATTCCAAGGGGAACTGAAGACAACGTCGTTGTCTCATGTTAAGGTCCATCTGGGAGAGGATATAACTAAGACTCTAGTGATCAAAGTAGACTGTAAAATGCTCACCCATCAGATAGTGTATGCACATCTTCAAAGAGAAGACCATTACTTCTAACTCAACATCATGGGTAGAGTAGTTCTGCTCATGATGTCTCAGCATTAGATAACCATATACAATAACTACTTACTATTGCATCATGAAACATCCGAGCCCAGTCCCGGATGAGTCATAGTAGTCTACGACCCCATCGCCCTCTTATGGAAGTCTCATGTTGGGGGCACTATTCAGCTACTACCTCAGCTCCTGAAAATTATGTTGGCATCTCTCTGAACACATGAAGGCTTTCCAATTATTTTTCAATGCTGATAAAGGATACTCAACTCCTGATAAATCATTCACAAATCTTGGGTAGTATCCAGCCAAACCCAGGAAACTTCGTACCTCTGTCACCCTCCTGTGTGGCTCCCAAGATTCTGCTGCCTCAATTTTTGCTGGATCTACTAAAACTCAAGCATCTGAGAAGACAGGTCCTAGAATTTAAACCTCTTAGATCCAAAACTTGCACTTCGATGGCTTACCATAAACCCAGTTCTCTCAGAGTGTGTCCGGAACTACCTGCAAATGATAATCATGCTCCAACTCAATAACCGAGTAGATCCGAATTTCATTGATGAAGACTACTACAAAATATCGAGGTATGGCTAAAATATCTGATTTATGAGTCCCATGATGAATTCTGGAGCATTGGTCATGCCGAATGGCATAACCAAGAACTCATTGTGGCCATACTAACATCTAAAAGTCGTCTTCTAAATATTCCCATCTCGTACTCTGAGCTGGTGATAGCATTACCTGAGGTCTAATTCGAGAACCATTATGCCCCTTCATCTGATCAAAGAGGTCGTCAATCCTCGGAAGTGGGTACCTGTTCTTCATGGTCACCGGGTTTAGGCGTCGATAGTCAACACAAAGATTAAATCTCCCATACGCTTCTTTGCGATGGAAAACTGGGATACCCTAGGAGAAACACTGGGCAATATGAACCCCTTCATCAGTAATTTCTCCATTTTTACCTATAGGTCACGAAGCTCTGTGTGAGCCATCTGATACACTAGTGTAGATATCAATGCCATCCCGGGGTACAATTCAATATAAAATTCCACCTCTCTGTGAGTAGGTAGTCCTTGAACACAATTAGGGAAGACATTCACGTACTGGTCCACCACTATAGGATAGCTCAGACTCTCCACATCAACCACTCTGAGGGTATGTCTATCCAACTGATGAGTGATCAATTGCATTCTCCTCCAGGTAAGTCAATCATGTGCTGTAAAGGATCCCTTCCCACCATTGAAGGAAAAACTATTCCCATCAGTGTGGAAAAACTTCACTTTGTGCCTAATATAGTCACTCCGAGCATGGATGGTGGATAATGAATTCATACCCAATATGACGTCGTAAGGCCTCGACGCTGCTACTAGGATGTCTCAGCCAAAGATCTCACCTCATAGAATAAGATCACACTACCAAAACAAGTGTGTAATCATCGAATCCTCTCTTGTAGAAGTCTTTATCTGTAAGGATGGATCCAACAGAACCACAGTAATCTCCGAACTCCGAACGAGGGAAGTAGCAATAAATGATTACTGGCACCTGTGTCTATAAGTACTGCAGCGATGGTTGAGTAGACACAGATCGTACCTCATATCATCTCTAGAGTCCCATGGTCATAGGCCTCAACTGCATGGAATTGAGATCACCCTTGTCCACACACTCTCTGTAGTCAGGGTGGACCACCTCGTGGTGGTGGTAGTAACAACTCGAATCGTCGCCCACTGTCAGCTGCACGACCACCTACTCTGCCATGTCCGCCTGTTCCATGCGAACCACCTTGGTTGAACCTCTGTATCTACTAGGGAAGTCCTTAGACCATATGTTGATCATCTGTATTATGGGTTAGGCAGTCACAAACCATGTGAACCTGCCCTCCACATGTGTGACACTTTATTCTCCTCAGATGACTGGCTCTGTATCGGGTGCCCTGCCCAGCCGACCCTGAATCCTACAGTTGTCCACCTGTAGGTTTGGTCCTCTTGAACCCATGCCATATGTTTGTTGTCAGCTGTAGAAGACTCTGATCCATTATTCCTGGTGGTGGGTCTCGTTTTTAGTGACTACTCAGCAAGAATACTCTTCACTAAGAGGGCTCGCTCTAAGGCCCCAGCCTGCGTCTGGATGTTGAGAGAAATCATCAATGACCCGATCTCCCACCTGAGTCTATGGTCAAAGGTTTGGGCCCTAAAGAATGGGTCCCACACCATATAAGTGGAGTAGCGTGATATGTCAATTAACCTCACTGAGTACTGAGCCATAATCATGTTTCTCTACTACAGATGAAGAAGCTCCTGTTTGTGCACTGCGTGAAGGGTTGTTGGGGAAAACTCTTCCCAGAATAGGCTCTCAAAGTTTTCCCTGAGAAATGTCACCTAATTGTGAACTTGGAGCATCAAGCTCCACCATCTTCCTACTACTGCCTATTGAAGACCGGTGGAAAGGATCACCATGAGACCAGCTTTTGTCCCTAACAGTTGAAAGACTCTCACCACAGCCTCCAGCCAATCCTCAGCCACCTGTGGGTTGGTCTCACCCCTGAACCTCGGTGGCCTATGATGCTAGAACTCATGCAATGTGCTCATGCAGAGTGCACTATCTTCAACTGGGGCTGGTGGCATCTATGACCCAAGGGGTAATGTTAATGTTGGTGCCTCCATTGGTGCCTCTACTGATAAAGGGCCCTGCACTGAGGCTTTATCGCTTGATGGGTTGTCATCATATACTCTTCTTGGAACCCTAGCTAGCTATCTGCGTGGATGAACCCTGAAATGAAATAGGTGAGCCATGGTAAATAAGGTATACCTGGTGAGCTAACTCATGAATTCACAAAGAAAATATTTCAAAACACAAACACAATCAGTGTTTTCGTGCAATGAGTCGGAAACCAGATGTCAGGGCCCTGATGTATAGATACGTCGGCTGCCGCACCAACACTGGATTCACTAAAATAATAACCACACTCACAAAACATAACAATATTTTTATTAAAAGATCAAATTACATTGTTCTATGGTAGAAACTACTCCTTTGATACCAATTTTTCATGACCCATCCCCTGGGGCCCATGTCGTGACTACCCCAAGCCCACCTTCCATTGGCCTGGGGCAGGCGACTAGCACAAAAAGGTGTTGTCAATAAAACTGGGAAGGTAATGGCTTTATAACCATTAAATTCGCACAACTAAGCACAAAAAAGGATACAATCACAAAGTAAAACAATATAGTAAACATTGCATGTACATAAACAAAATAGGGGCCAAATTACAAGCCCAACTAGAAAGTAAAAGAAAATAGGGAAGTACAAGTAAACTGAAATAGAACCTATGAACACCCACCAGGGATCCTACCTAAAGGGTAGGTACATATCTCTAAAGGTCGTTACTGCCGTACGCCTCATCTAATGTCCACCTCTGACCTACCTCCAGTCCGGGTACCCTCAGTCTCGATCAATGTAGTCTGTCATCTACACCAAAAACAATAAGGTGCGGGCGTAGCCTCTGTAGGGGTGAGTATAATGATACTCTATATGGAACTTGAGACCCTCGAAGGTCTCAAAAAATCTTCAAAGGAAAATCCATAAACCAGGAAAACCAATGACAACCCTACATAGGTATATTCCCATTCATATACCTATGTTGTCAAGTAAACCCTTCTCAATCATGAGGAAACACAAGGCCAAACTCAAAAGACCAAACTCAAATATCCCATGAATGAAATAATACCATGATGGTAACACCCTGAAGATAAGTACCACAAATTTAACAACACACAGAAGAATACAAAAATTTTATCACCATGAAGTTAAGTACAATAAAGGTAACGCCGCACAAAAGAATACCACTATTGTATTACCACGAATGTATGCATCACAAAGTTACGCCACAAAGATGATTATCACACAGGTAAAGACTCATCTCACATAAAGTATAACTTAGGTATGATTGTAAAGATGATTATATGTAACTACTTAATCATCTTACTCTGTTAAGAGGCAGACCCACGTTGGATCCAATATCGTCAGACCCACAAAGTATCCTAGTACAACACACCCACGTAAAATTATAGAGTAATACCACGTGGATTCCAAGAGAGGATCCAAGTGGGATACTGGAATACAGTACCATGTAGGATCCCAAAGCACATACCCACATTAGATCCTAAGGCATAGACCCATATAGGATCCCTTTCTCATCTTATAGCCAAATACAGGGTTCCCACACTAATCTCACATGATTCTAGGAGGGTCTACACCGCAAGCCATAGTTCAATACTCAAACTACCACTATATCCAATGAAGAAGTATCCCAAACGACTGATATGTAATAGGCATCTCAACGCAGTAGACATTTCATCAATAGGACACCCGGTCTGTAAGTTATTGGGTTTTTGTCTTAAGGACCAGGTTGGATTCGTGTTCGATCCAAACACCATAATTACCAAAAAAAATTGAAATGGGGTCTACCAAAATGACTTCATTGATCCAAGGTTCATGGTGCCATAAACGGGTTTTCAAATAGATTCTTGTAGCTCATGTTATGGTCAAAAGAGTGGAAAAGGGTTGAAGTTGGTCTAGGTCTGGTCCGACCTGCCCTGACCCGGCCTCGGCCGACCTGGGTCCAGCCCAGGGTCCGACCCAGCCTGTAGGGTTCGGCCTGGCCTGCTGGGTCCAGGCCGGCCCGCTGGGTAGCCCGCGGTGCAGCCCGCGATGGGGGACCCGTAGGCGTATACTGACTCGTAGCTAGGGGCCCCACAGTGGGGTCCGCCCTAGCCGTCTCCAAAGAGGGAGGCGACCCTTGGATACCCTGAACAACTGGCCCATTCAGTTTGGGTAGCTGACTAGCTGGCACCACGTGGCACCAACAGCTGGCATGTAGGACCCGAGATCTCGTTCGGCTCCCCAGCTGACCAACAGAGAGCTGACTACCCTTTGTTACCACCACACCCTCATGTCGTGACCCCTGCATGTCGGCGGCATGGACGCATGCCACAACCCCATTCGCATAGCCGACCGTGCGCCGGCTGCTGCACTGTGGCCAATGGGTCTTTACCCTTCTCTGTCGGTGTGGTCGCTCCGCCGACATCGTCATGACCATCTGTAGTGTCGACCGCCACTACTAAGCCCCTTCGGTGTCGTTCTCTAGCACGGGTTTCTAGTAATGTTCCTTGGGTCACCGGGCACACCCCAGTGGCTCATTCATCATTCCAAAACTCCTGCACTAGACTTGGAATGTCGCCATCGATTCAAGACCATCATAAACCACAAAAGGTTGTGGGGAGGATGATACGTGTTGGTTTAGTCTTCACCCTCCGAATTAAAATGGTAGAAAGCGACATAATTGTTCTTAAATCATGAATATTGACAATAACATGCTAAGGGGTATTCAAAACAACATTCCCTACCTCGGTTGCTTGTTGGAGGTGTCGTGAGATGAAGTCGGTGAAGGAGAGGAAAAGATGGACATCAGTTTTTCATCGTTGAAGACATTCCTCATAGGGTTTCCCTCAACAGAGTACTTTGTTGGAGAACGTGTTCTTAGTAGGAGAGATTGTTTCGTCACAATTCTCCCAAGCTCTCCTTTGACAAAAAATCCCCCAACCTTGAGGTGAAATTCAAAATAAATAAAGTTATGATAATTATTACAATTAATGATGGCACATTAATTAATTTTATGTTGGCACAATTAATGGGAAAAGAACCCAAGAGTCACCTCCCTCATTAAAGAGGGAGTTCAAGGCTCGGGTGGTCCCCACCACCAAATTCAATTTGAGAGAATTGAAATTCAAAAATAAAATAAAGTTAATTTATTTTATTCTCTCCCATTAAAAGCACAAAAACTAACTTTCACCCTTGACCTACTATGGTCGAGGTGATGGTCTCCATAAGAGAATACCGGTGTTGGGAGCTCAATAGTGTCCTCCGATATCAATTATGAGCACCGGTTCAAAATTTATAGAAACCCGCTCGCACATTTATTAAACGTACCAGAAAAAATTCAGAAATTCATTCCAGTCACTCTTGGGTTTCGGAATCATGTGCCGTCATTTTTTGAGGGCTCTTAATATTCCGATATAATTAAAAAACATTACATATAATTTCTAGGTGTTTACCCTCATATACATGTACCTCGTTGACTACCATCACCACATCGTTATTGATATTGCTGTATGATATCCAATTCTCTACCACCTCCTTATGCAAAGAGACCACTTTTTCCATTCCTTCCAACTGCACTACCTCCACTTCATTCACATATATGGGGTTGATACCAAAATCCTTCCTTAAACAGGCTGGGAAATCCAATACCTTTGTCAAGGGTGCACTGGGCTATGTATCCTTCACTGCTCCAGGAACCACCGAAGAAGGCCATTGCATATTTTGGCCCTCCTAATAACTGCCTTCCGATTTAAAACTCATATCCACTCTTGTACTGGTATGAATATCCCCTTGTTCACTTTCCTCTGGGACAACCTCAGACACCTTCACATGCCAATAAATTTTTAAAAATTTAAAATTTCATTACATATATTCCTCGCATCATTTAGGTTTTGACCTTTAGAGAATAATGGGAAATACTAACTAATAAGCCACATTCCTTTTCAACTTTTACAGTGTCTCTTTAAAAAATATATGAAAATAAATTATCTATAATAATATTTCAAAATATCCTAAACAATATTAATAAATTATTCTTTTAGATATATCATGTGTAAAACATTTCATCCTAGCCAGGGGAAATAGAAACATGACAATCTATGAGAACAAATGCTTGGTTAGAGTAAACATAAGAGACAAAAATCATTGATTCTATTTATATGAAATATGATGACGGATAAAATGATAGGAATACATAACAAAAAATAATTCCATTATTGAATGAAATTAAAAGAATAATATATCAATGGATGGAATTAGAAATGATAAAATTAAAAGTATAATAATAATTGGTTTTTTAATGATTTTTTAATGTTGGAAAACTAATTCAAATCTAAAAGGTAATTAATAATGATATTAGAAAACATGATCTTACAATCAAGGCCTTTTTTCTAGGAAATATTCTTTTTTTGGTATACAAACACAAAAATACGAAAACTAGATTATCTCATGAGTCCTATCAATACATTAATGGGCCATTATGGACAATACCAATCACTAAATAATTAGAATGAATTCATCATATAATTGAATGAAAAAAATATAAAATACATTACTAAATCCCCTTTGTAACCTATAAATATTCATATTTTAATTACATTGATATTTGTTTTCAATATTTCTCTAATCAAAAAATAGAATTTCTTTACATATAATTATCCATCAAATTGGCACCCAAGGGAGTATAAGCTATATTTTTAGGTCAATAATTTACCTAATTAATGGATGTAAGGCTTCTATGTAATCACCCTTAATTAAAATGAAAAAATATATAAAGTTTATTTTGAGGAAGAATATTAGAATAAAATTCATGCCAATGATTGAGGATGAATTATCAAGACAAAGGAAGTGATGGATCATAACTTGGATAGAAAGGAACATTATACAAGTCATAGGGATAAAGAATGTGTTGGATGAAAAATAAAAAATCCTTAATGTAACAAAAGAAACATAGAAGTATTTTAACATAGATGGACAATACCCTTGAAAGAATAATGATTCAAAAGGTACCATAAAAGATAAAATCGTGAATTTTATTGTGTGATACCATGATGTCATTCCAACCAAAATAAAAATTAAATAATATAAAATATTGGGTAAATCATGAAATGTAGTTCACATTAATTAAAGTACACTTGAATATTAAATTTAAATTTAAAGTGAAAAAATATTATTATTTTCATAAATCATTTTCAAAATTATCTAATTATGAATCTATAGGTTACCATAAAAATATAATTTCCAAAAGACAAGAGGATAAAAATGGAAAATATTAATTTTAAAAAAAATAGACAATAACAGATCCTTTATAAATACATAAAAATATCCAAGGAAATTTGGTATTGAAGAAAAAAAATGATCATGAAATTAACAAATTATATTTTTAAAGTATATTTGTTAAAATCCAACATCATATAATTAGTAAGAAAACAAAAAATAAGTGACCAAAAATATATATTTTACACAAGTTGACACATAATTAGATTTAATTTTAAAATTTATAACGTTTTTGGAGGAGGAAAATATGGACTGGGAGGGAAGAGTTTCATTAAAGATGATGTGAATTATTCATAATCCATATATATTTAATGGGGAAAAGCTTCATCTGGAAAATTGAATTGTAAAAAAAGCCATTCCATATATATAGGAAGAAAAATATCCATATAATAATATATAAGGTTGATAGAATCCATGCATGGAAAATAAATTTCCCTGATGATGAATTTTAACTCAATGATTATAGATTTAATGTACAAATAACCCACTACATACTCCACAAATCATGAAATATGTGAAATGGTTCATATGTGGTGAAATTGTATACAAATATAAAATACCCAAAAGGTAATAGGGAATAATGTAACCAAATTATATTAAATTAGTTTTGGATAAATATAATAACTCAATGAACGGAAAACGAGTTACCAAAAACTTGTACAAATAGGGTAGCACTAAAGTCAAAATCTATTTGATTAATATAATATGATTTAGATTTTTTACATCCCATTAATTTCATGGTTATAAATTATTGGAAATTCCTGGGATATAAAATCAATATAAAACCATAAAAAATGAAAATTGGTGTATAACATGTATCGTGTCTCAATGATTTAAAATATAGACAAAGAAAACCCTTACCTTGTTTCCGCACCAAGTTGAATGTGTTGAAACCTACTATACAACAAAAAGAACTACCATAATATTTTTTTTCATTACATTATTCATTTCTAAAAACTTTTATAAAAATATTTTAAAATTATTATCAACATATATATATTATATATCTATTATATATTTTCCATATATTGTGGGAGTAATGTTGATTATTTTGAACAAGTTCAGTAAAAGAAATTATTTCGTTCATTTTTATCAAATTTTTCATCATTTTAATTTCATAAAAATAAAAATAATATGTTTTGTAATTATGTTTTATGTTATAATTTCATTTCAAAAATATTTTAGTTATTATAAATGATGGTGAAGTTATTGGTGTGCCTTCTTCAGTTATCTATAACAAAAAACCATGTTGTATTAATTAATGAGTTGTTTTTTATAAAAAGGTTGATGGTTGAGACCCCTTTATTAAAAATAAAAGAAGATGTAATTTTCTAAAAATGGGGTTAGAGGGAACCCCATTAAAAATTACCATGAGCTATTTTTTTGGATACCATTATAAAAATAATAATATATTTATTTAATTATTAATATCAAAATCCATACTTGAAATAATTTTATATCATTGTTCATGTAAGGGTCCAAAATGATCCACTAAGGACATGATTCAATCCATGTTTGAGTTTGGTTATGGAGGAGATTATTTTCAATAATATAATTTTAAAATAAGTTTAATTATGTTATTTATATATTATTAATGTGATAAATTATAATTGGGTTGATATATTACAATAAGAGAAATGAAAATGAAAATTTCAATTATAAAAACATATCTTTTCTTCTTAATATATTTGTTTTAGGGTGTTAGTTTCACAACGACCGCTTGCTACTAATATTACATATATAATTCCTAATTTATATATTTATAATATAAATCATTTTTTAAAAAAACTATTATTTAAACCCTCTTCAATAAGTATCATTTATAGATAGTGAAGAAAAATTAAATTTGATGTTAATGAGTATGATAGTCTACAAACACACAAGAGCATCATTCCCATTTTTTCAATGAATGATAGGGGAATAGATATTTGTTATACATATAATATATTAATGTTTCATTATATTTTTTAAACAAAATTTAATTTTTGTACACTTTTACAATGTTTTTATAGGCTACTGGATAAGAAGGATAGAGAAAATAATATAAAGGGTATATAATACTTTCGTTGATAATTTGGATATTCTCTTAGAGTATCCATTGAAAATAAAGGACGTGAGGATCTTTATTTATGATGGGGGAACTCATATTTGTTTATATTATCTAGAATAATTATATTCGGTAAATATTCATTGTAATTTCTTACTGGTGGGGTGTTTTATAGTTGGTGAAAGTAATATACTTTTATAGCTGAAATGGAGAGAAAATAATTGGGATAGAATGTTATATAAGGGTATGACTACTATTTCACGAGGGTTGGGTTCTTTAGGTGGGTAATTAATGTTGAGACATTTATATATGATCATATAACATAAAAAAAATTCTTTAAGTTGTAACTGTCAAATTGATTTAGTATGTTTTGATCAACATTTGAGTAATAATTTTAACATTTATTAATCTAGATTAAAATGTAACCTCTGAAATTGTTTTTTTACTAACAAAAATTGGTGACCCTTCATATTAGTTTTAGAAATCTTGAATCAAAATTTAAATTCTATTTAATCTAATTTAATTTCTTTATATTAGAATATGTTTTCTTAAATTAAATCATATAATTTGTTGAGAATGTATTTTTATAGAGACATTAATTTTAAATCATTACATGTTATTGACTAAATTAAACATTAATAAAAATGAGACTTAATTAATTTGAATATATTTTATACATAATATTGGGGATTTTAAATTTAATTTTTTCAATTTAATTTAAAATCTCAATATTCATAAATATATCATTCTTTGAAAAATAACTATTTAATATCGTAAATAATATTTACCTTGGTAACATATTTTTGTTGAGTCAATAAGTTTTTCGTTATGAAATTTCCATTCCTTCTTATTTTGAAAATAAAAAACACTTTTCATTAAGGAAAATTGCTTCTATAAAGAAAATCACTTTTATAAGGAAAATTGCTTTTATAAGGAAAATCGCTTTTATAAGGAAAATTGCTTTTATAAGGAAAATCGCTTTTATAAGGAAGATCACTTTTATAAGGAAAATTGCTTTCAGAACGAAAATCGCTTTTATAAGGAAGATCGCTTTTGTAAGAAAAATCATCCTTATCATATTTTCTTTCATATATAAGTTTCAGTTTCATTTCTATATTCTTGGAATAATTTGAAACTTTGATATGAAAACATTCTGTTTTAAGTGCTGAATTCTAGATGAGAACTGTAATGAAGTTTCATTCTGAATTCCGGATACGAACTATGATAAAGTTTTACTCCGAATTCTGGATACGAATTCTCATTAAGAATTCTGATGATGAATTCTCATTACGAATTCTGATGATGAACTCTCATTACGAATTCTGATGACGAATTCTCATTACGAATTCTGATGAAGAATTCTCATTACGAACTCTGATGAAGAATTCTCATTACGAATTCTAATGACGAATTCTCATTACGAATTCTGATGACGAATTCTCATTACGAATTCTGATGACGAATTCTCATTACGAATTCTAATGATGTATTCTAATTACAAATTCTGATGAAGAATTCTCATTAAGAATTCTGATGACGAATTCTCATTACGAATTCTGATGATGAATTCTCATTACGAATTCTGATGACAAATTCTCATTACGAATTCGGTTGACGAATTCTCATTCCGAATTCTCGTTCTGAATTCACCTATTAAACAGAATCTGATCATATTTGTTTTATACAATCCCAATTTATTTAGACTCCGAAAAATTCTTTTTGTTTACTCTCCGAACATTCATTATGAACTTTTGAATTAGACTTTAAAAGATGTCGTACATTCTATTACACATGTTTTGTTATAAAATGATGTCGTCTATTCTGTTATAAACTAACTGTTGGTAAAGTTAAAAGTGTACATGTCCCTCTGATTTTTAAGGTAAATATGAACGTTGGAGAGTAGGCCAACCGTGCCTATAAATAGGAGCTAATTTGAAAGAGCACGAGACTGACTGGCTGATGAGCTGACTGATCTTCTACTCATGTGATTACACACTTGAAGTGATTTCTAGAGAGAGGGGCTCTTATTAACTCTCAAATCTTTGTGCGACTCAGAATGTTGGTGATTACATTGAGGACTTTCGGGGATAGGAACACAGAGGTGCCGACTACCTTGATGTTCGAGGGCTTCCTTGCTGAGGAAGACATAGGTTTCCAACTACCTTGAAGTTGAGGGCTTGCGGGGATAGCAAGACAGAGACACTGATATTCGTATCGAGGGCTTACCCTGGTGTGGGTAAGACAGACTTTCTTGAAATTATAAATCAAAGGACCTTTATCCAAGGTTGTTGGATACCCATCTCTTTGGGTTAAAATACTTATATCTTGGTACTTGTAGTTTTACTACTTGTTTGTTTCTTCTGCATTTTGTATTATAAAAAAGTATAACTTTCATATACTTCCTTACATGTACTCTGTTTCATTTAGATTCAATATGATTTAAGGTAGAATATCATATTGTAATATTTTGTTAAGTTTCAATTTCTGGAACCATATTTCCGGAACCTACTTTGGGAATCTCTTTCCAGTTTTAAGAAAGTACATAGGACTTGAAGTTTATAACTTCATTCCTTATTCCAAGTTTTTCATTTGGTGTTAGAGGTATTGTGAATTTTCTTAGTTTAACTTTGTTAAACTTATCTCTTTCCTTTGTTAATGGAATTTTTAAAGTGTACAATTCACCCCCCCCCCTCTTGTATATTGAGCATCTACATCATTATTTCGATCCTACAATTGGTATCAGAGCAGGTATCTGAAATACTTATTCTCACGTATAAGTTTTTCTTCCTCACTTTCTCATTCCCAACTTTGAACTTTCTCATTCTGAACATTGTTATTCCAAACATTGTGATTAAGAACTTTTTCTACTAACAAGTTTTTGTGCCAAAAGTTGTTTTTAAGGATGGCAGGAATTAATGTTGGTTCCATTTATAATCTAAATCCTACAAGACCACCAATCTTTTATGGTAATGATTATGAATACTGGAGATATCGAATGAAGACTTTGGTTGTCAATACTGGAGTGGACAACTTCGTTATGCTTACTGGTGATTATAAAATTCTTGATAAGGAAGTTAGAACTTTTACTAACTAGGAAAAGCAAGAGTATCAACTCAATTATAAGTTACGAAATACCTTACTTTGTTCAATGACTAGAAATATATATAGCCAAATTTCTTCTTGTGAAGCAGTTAATTGTATCTGGAATAAGTTAGAGGTTACTCTCTTTGGAACTTCTAATGTAATTGAGACTAGGAGAGCTATGCTTAGAGCTGAATACCATGGTTTCAATTTTCCTTATGGTGAACCAATATGTAATGTTCAACTATGATTTATGACTATTTTCAACAGTTTACAGTCTATGGGAGAGAAAGGGTTATATGATGAAGCACTTTTGGAAAAGATAATTAATATTATGCCCAATGAGTGGTAATCCTAAAGAACATCTATAGATGAGATCATGAAGGTGACTCAAATTCCTCTTGATGAGTTATTCAAAACTCTTCTTCAACATGAAACAAGAATGAAGAGAGATGCTGACAACATAAAAAAGAAGAATGGAAATGGTACTGTTGCTTTTAAAACAAAATCAAATTAGATGAAATCTATGACTCCTGAGAGAGTAACTAGATCCAAGTCTAATAAAGTTATTTTCCAATCCGAATATAGTTAGAGTGAAGTCTCTGAAAATGAGTTAGCAAATCTTGCTTGAAGGATGAACAAGATAGCTGGCCAAAGAAATTTCTAATACAAGTATAAGAAGAAGGAAAGGAAAGATAAGAAAGATGGAGAAGTCACTTGTTATGAATGCAAGAGAGATGGACATATTAGTCCAGATTGCCCTTTGCTCAAAAAGAAAGAAAGGAAAGAAAGGCATTCAGACAGAAACAGAAAGAAGTATTATAATGCCAAAGCTAAGAATGTGTTGAAAGCTAATGACACCTGGAGTGCCAGTGGTGGTGACTCTTCAGATGAATCTTCTGACTATGAATCTTCAGGACAGAATAATCTTGGTCTTATAGCCAGACTATATATTGACAATCATTGTTTTATGGCTAAGGTACGAAATACTGAATCATTGACCAATGTTTCTTTAAATTCTAATGATAGTAAGTATTATAACTCCTCAGAATATGAATCCTCTTCTGGTGAAGAAAATACTTTACCTACTTATGAAGAAGTTTCTAGGTTTTCTGAACTTCATGAAATTGAGAATTACAAACTCAATAAAAAATATGATAAGGCAAAATCTCGGAATAATATTCCTAAAAAAGAGATATTAGATCTTTCTAAAGATCTTGATAAGAAAAATTCTGATTTTGAATGTATTTCAAAAAATCTTGATGAAGTAAGTTCTGAGAAGAAAAAACATTCTAAAGAATTAGAAAATGTAATTTCTAAGAAAAATGTTTTCGACTCTAGATCTAGCTCTAAAACTAATGATTCTGAGGATAAAAAATTGGTTATAAAACTGAAGTCCAAAATTTTTTTCTTAAAGAAGTGTTTATCAAACTTTACCCTTGGTAAGGAAACTTTTGATAAAATGTATTCCCAAATACGACCATTAAGAAATAAATCTGTATTTGGTTATAACCTTGCAAAACCAATTTTTAGTAACAATTATATTGTTCCTCAAAGTGCCCCATTTTGTACTAAGTGTCAATGTGGTGGTAACTGGGAAAGGAATTGTTCCTTAAATAAAACCCAATCTATAGGATTTCTCAAAGCTTACGTTTCTAAGAAGATGTGGGTACCTAAGATTTTGTTATCTAGAAATCTCGGATCCAAACAAGTTTGGATTTCGTAAAATCTAATTCTTCTCTTGATTTCAGGAAAATATAGAGAGTACCAACAACAATACATGGTACATGGATAGTGGATATTCCCGTCACATGACTGGTAAAAAAATCTATTTTGAATATATTATCAAAATAAAAGAAGATATTATTCATCAGTTTATCAGAATGCAAGAACAACTTGCGGATATTTTCACAAAATCATTGCCTTCTGATAGATTTGAATATATTAAACAGAAGTTAGGAATGATAACCGTAAGTTAAACTTTCTTAATTAACTTTCTGTTGAAAAAGTATCCTTATAGCAATAAGCACCTTTTCATAGGGGGAGTACATTTTACTGTTAGAGTAACTAATTTTTTTTAAATTTGTTTTCAATCTTTTCGGAACTAAAATTCTGGAATGGGAATTTCCGAAACTAAAATTTTATAGAATGGATATTTTCATATAGAAAACATCTGCAATAGAAATTTTCGTATTGAAAACTTCCGGAATGGAAAATTTCGTACTGGTATTTCCATTACGAGATTTTTGTACCAAGGTTTTCATAATATTTTTTTTTTCAATTTTCGTTGTAATGAAAGTTTCATACTGAGTTTTCCTTACTTAGTTTGTTTTTTATAGTGAGTTTGTTGAACTATGTCTTTTTTTAATAAAGATTTTTCGTAGTCATTTTTTTGAATGATTACCCATTATGAATAATCCTTCTAAGCCAATCCGAATGGTATGATTTCCTTACTCATGTTTTCGTAATCATACTTTACTTAGTGGCATTTTCTTGTATTTTGTTTTCGGATTATATTTTTCTTAATTATTTGTTTTAATAAAAACCTCAATAGATCGGATTCATGTTTTCTTGAGAATTGGTTTTCAACCATCAGATATGATCTCATCTTGTCACAATTGTTCGATCAACTGAGGAAGTTGAACCGTCTTCTCGTTGCCTATATAAAGGGGACCCCAAATGGTTGTCCCACATCGGTTTTCAATCTCCAGCGTCCCGAAGCTCTGCCTCTCCATTTTAAAGCCATTCTGAACTTCAGTTTTCTCCGTTCTGAACTTCTCAGAGGTCTTCAGATCCGAATGTCTATGGAAGTAGCTTCTCAAGACATGTATTCTTCTAAGCCAATTTCGAAGTGGTTAGTATATAGAGAAAGGATGGTTCATCCTAATTTCTTCAACAAGTATTATTCTCTTATATCCAAGAATATAAAGCTTAACGGAATGGAAGATGTTGTTGTATCCAATCCCGGAAATCAAGATGAAGTGTTTTCAGATTTTCTTATAGAATTCTATGAGACAGTGTCCTTCTATAAGGAAGATGGCAGGGAGAAGTTATCATTTAAGTCTTATGGAAAGAATTATAAGATTTCTTATGCCAAGGAAGCCAGCTTGGTAGGGCTAAGCAATGAAGGAGAAGCTGAGTTTTTTTCTCATGTTTTTACGGATTCAAAAGGAAGTTTCAACAAGTAAAAGGCATTGGGAACTCTCGGACTGTCAGATGATAAGGCTCTAAAGATTGCTTCTCTGTCTACGAATTTCCGGATTCTAGAATTATGGGTACAAGGCCTTATCGTACAGAAAAGGGTGACAAAGATAGTCTGATGAAGAGTGAGATTTATATTCTAGATTTTCTGATAAATCTAAGGAAGTTTAACCTGATGAAACTCATTCTTATTACTCTTGAGAATGTTAAGAAAGGGAATTTGAGAGCACATATCATAATGTATCCAGAAATCCTCTAAAAGTTGATTGTACGGTGCCTTGAGTCCTTCAAGGAGGCTTGCAAGTCTATGCCACGAGTTTTCAATATTATTTTGGCGAGTGATAGTACACTCAAAAGAATGGATGTAACCTTCGACCAAAAGACTAGTCAGTTTGTTGATTTACCTGCTCAAGAAGAAACGGTTCCGAAAGTTGCTGAACCTGAATCCTCTAAGCCAGTGAGGATGAGAAAGTTGAAAGAAGTTGATGTTGAAGCATAGAATCCCAAATCTAAGGGAGTTCATCCCGCACCTCCAAAACCGAAGAAGAACAAAGCATACCCAGATGAAGTAGTTTCTAAATGGAGGGAAATCAAAGAGAAGAGAGTGCAAGGGGAGCCTCAATTTGGCTTGGATCCTGCGGAGGCTACGGCCTTGAAGGAAAGATCTGCGGATGAGCTAGAAAAACAAGTGAAATAAAAGATGCTTAAGAAAAATATGTCTGATTTTGAGGTGGTTCAAACTTTGTTAAATTTTATAGAGATGGCCTCTGGAAACATTTCTGTTCCAAGATCTTTTTCTTTGGAATCTCTACCTGAGACTCTAGGAAGAATCTTTGTCACTCCGGAAGGGGCAGTTGCTAAGAATGTTGAGGAAGTAGAGCAGATTGAGCAATTGGAAGAAGAAAAAGAAGTTTCTGAAGGTAGTGGTGACACCGATGATTTTTTGAAGCAAGTATATGATTATATGGGGACACCTTCAGAACATTTGTCGCTCCGAACATCAAAAGCTCAATCATCGAAGTAAGTCACTCCAGGGAAGGATGAGGAGGAAGAAGAACAAGAAGTATCCTATCATGCAGAGGAGGAACAAATTCTACATGATATTGATCAAATGGAGAATGTAGATTATGGTGCTGAAAAAGTTGCCGATGATGAAGACAATGTTGTTCATGTTTCTGATAGTGAAAAGAAGACTCCGGAATAGCAAACCATTCGGAAAAAGGACAAGGGAAAGCAACTTGTTGTTGATACCCTGAGCTCTGTTGTTGTAAAGAGAAGGTATGTTGGTGATTCTTCTAAGAAGAAGGATGAGAAAATTGAAGAAGGAAATTCTCCAAGAAAAGTCTCAGATTCGGAGTCATCTTCGTTGGGGCATGAATTTGTAGTTTTCTCATTAAAGAAGTTGGTAGGTTCTATTCTGAATTTCTCAAGTATTGATTCAAGATTCTAGATGCTCCAACATGCTTTCAATCAGAAAACAAACTCTTTATCCATGGTCATGGACAAATGTCTTGAGATAGAGGCTCAGTTCAAAACTTTCTTTGTCGGCTATGAAGCCCACAATAGATATTGCAATAGGATGACTAGTTGGTCGAGGAAGACTGTAGAAGAGATGATGCTCTTTGATGAATTCCAAGATAATGTGAAGGATGACATTGAGACAGAAGACCGGAAGATAAATGAACTTACTTCATCCTTTGAAGAAAAGTTGACAGATGAAAAGAATTTCCTGATTCAAGAAGTCAGAGATCTGAATGGGAAGCTGAATTCTATTTCTCAAAACTGGAAGTATGAAAGGGATCATCTGATTGAGTTTGAAGAAAAGTTGTTAAAGCAAGAAAAAATCTTGAAGGCTCAAGAAGAAAATATTCAATCCCAGGAAGAAAATATTGAAGCTCAAAATGCCAGAATTGTTATGTTAGAGAAGCAACCTGAGGAAGATCATAAATACTTGAAGAAAATAAAGACTATTCTTAGGGGTCTCATGGCGAAGGAAAAAGATCCAAAATAGACAAATCTGATCTTTTGTTGTATCTAAATTTCTTAATTGTTGAGCTTTCAAACTTAATGAAAATTGTGCTTGCTCGTTTCTTTTGTTGTTACTACAAATTTTTTTAGGTACATTGTTATATTTTCCATTCCCTCGAATTATTTTTGAAAATCACAAAGGGGGAGAAGGAAAAGAACCCTAATAAAGGGGAAAAAGAATCTTCACAAAGGGTGAGAAAAAAACAAACTTTAACATAGTTTATCTAAGGGGGAGGTTTTCATTAAAGAAGACTTTCATATTCTTAATGAAATATCATTCCAGAAATCTAGAATACAATCCTTAGTGTTTCAAAGCCTAAGGGGGAGTTAGTCATATTCATCAACATCCATAAGAAAAGGGAGAAAAGCCTTAATGTTTTCTTTCTTCTTAGACTTTCTTTTTTAGAGGGATGTTTGTGCTTTCCAAAAAGGGGGAGATTATTGAGTCAATAAGGTTTTCCTTATGACTTTTCCATTCCTTGTTTTTTTGGAAATCAAAAACACCTTTCTTTAAGGAAAATTTATTATATATGGAAAATCGCTTTTATATAGAAAATTTCTTTTATAAGTAAAATTGCTTTTATAAGGAAATTTGCTTTTATAAGGAAAAGCGCTTTTATAAGGAAAATCGATTTTATAAGGAAAATTGCTTTTATTAGGAAATCTCTTTTATAAGGATGGTCGCTTTTGTAAGAAAAATCATCCTTATCATATTTGCATTCATATATAAGTTTTAGTTTCATTTGTATATTATCGGAATCATTTGAAACATTGATATGAAAACATTCTGTTTTAAGTACTGAATTTTAGATGAGAACTGTAATGACGTTTCATCCCAAATTCCGGATACGAACTCTGATAATGTTTTACTCTGAATTCTTGATACAAATTCTCATTACGGATTCTGATGATGAATTCTCATTATGAATTCTGATGAGGAATTCTCATTATGAATTCTGATGACAAATTCTCATTACGAATTCTGATGACAAATTCTCATTACGAATTCTGATGACGAATTCTCATTACGAATTCTGATGATGAATTCTCATTACGAATTCTGATGATGAATTATCATTATGAATTCTGATGACGAATTCTCATTACGAATTATGATGACAAATTATCATTACGAATTCTGATGACAAATTCTCATTACGAATTCTGATGACAAATTCTCATTACGAATTTTGATGATGAATTCTCATTATGAATTCTGATGACAAATTCTCATTACGAATTCTGTTGATGAATTATCATTCCGAATTCTCATTCTCGATTCAACTATTAAACTGAATCTGATCATCTTTGTATTATACACTCCGAATTTATTTAGACTCTAAAAAATTATTTTTGTTTACACTCTAAACATTCATTCCGAACTTTTGAGTTAGACTTTAAACGATGTCGTACATTCTGTTACACTTGTTTTGTTATAAAATGATGTCGTCTATTCTGTTATAAACTAACCGTTGGTTAAGTTACATTTGTACAGGTCCCTCCGATTTTTAATGGAAATATGACCGCTGGAGAGGAGGTCGGCCTTGCCTATAAATAGAAGCTCAGTTGAAAGATCTCGAGACTAACTGGCTGATGAGCTGACTGATCTTCTACTCATGTGATTACACGCTTGAAGTGATTTCTAAAGAGAAGGCTCTTATTAACTCCCAAAGCTTCGTGCGACTCTGAATTTTAGTTATTACATTCGAGGAATTCCGGGGATAGGAAGACATAGGTTCCGACTACCTTGAAGTTTGAGGGCTTCCTTGCTGAGGAAGAGAGAGGTTGCTAACTACCTTGAAGTTGAGGGCTTGCGGGGATAGCAAGAAAGAGACTCTGATCATCATATTGAGGGATTACCCTGGTGTGGGTATGACAGACTAGTTTGAAAGTATAAATCATGGTACCTTTATCCAAGGTTGTTGGATACCCTTCTCTTTGGGTTAAAAGACTTATATCTTGTTACTTGTAGTTTTACTACTTGTTTGTTTGTGCTGCATTTTGTATTATAGGGAAATTATAACTTTCTTATACTTCCTTACTTGTAATCTGTTTCATTTACATTTTATACGCTTTAAGGTAGATTATCATATTGTAATATTTTGTTAAGTTTCAATTTCCAGAACCATATTTTCGGAACCTACTTTCGAAATCTCTTTCCAGTTTTAAGAATGTACATAGGACTTGATGTTTATAACTTCATTCCTTATTCCAGGTTTTTCATTTGGTGTTAGAGGTATTTTAAATTTTCTTAGTTTAACTTTGTTAAAATTAGCTCTTTTTATTTGTTAAAGGAATTTTTAAAGTGTACAATTCACCCCCCCTCTTGTATATTGAGCATCTACATCATTATTTCGATCCTACACTTTTTATGCCAAAAAATGGAATTGATAACATTACATTATTTGATCATGATAATTATAAATATGTAATTAATTTTATAACATTGATTTTATAAATGTGGTAAAATAATTTTTATATAAAGATATTAAAATAGAATGATAATTAATTTGTTGGAATATAATTATTTATAAATTAGAAACTAATTATTTATTACTTGTTAATAATTAATAAAAAAAATTAAAAATATATACACCATAATTTATTCATAATATATAAAAACATAAAAATATAATTTTTAAAAAGGCTACATTTTGAATCATAAATAGATATTACCAGTTATTTACTTAAATTAAATAAATATTCCTCCATGTCTTATTAATAATAAGGAAATTAATTTTATTTCATCATATATTTAATAATATTATTAGGAATCTATATAATTGCATATTAAATGTATTTATCATAATGGTTATATAATATTCCACAGTTGTTTTGGTTCTGTGTTGTGAGTGAATCATTTTGTTGAACAAATTAGGTTTTAAGAGAAGATATATCATTTAAAATCAAGGGGTGATGAAATTTTCAAAGATAATAGTTCAAAAGAATACAGAATTATTAACTATATTTGGATATAAGAATATCCTATAATTCCAGTTCATTGATCAACTTCATTCACTCATGTTTTCTTCCATACTTTTGGTGAAATGGTCCTTATGTATTTTTGATTATTCATTTATGACTTTCTTGGTGTCATCACTCGATAGTAGAACATTTATCCACAGTTTCATTTCACTTGATTGTTTGATCTTATGGAATATGTACATCCAATATATTTACTAATGAAATACACATTGACAATAATTGAAAACATTGAGTCACAAAAAAAATTATTTATCATCATCATTTGATGGGTTCTTCAACAAAATGAAGTTTCTTATTTTATTTTTCAGTAAATAAAAAGTTGAATCTCTATAAAACATATTTGGAATTATTAATATTATCACCCAAATTTTAAGTAAACATTTAAATTTTTTTACTTTTAGTGTTATTAAATATTAATTTTTTCTTTATAAAAAGATATTTTATTGAAGCTATTGTGAACATAATAAGATAGATAAATAGGGTTTCACTATCTCCAAATAATAACCAAGTTGTATCTCTCAATACTATTTTTGTTGAATGTTTCATGTAAAAAAATCATATGAGGAATATCATATATTTGTTAAATTAAGGACAATGTAATACTAGTTTTGTGATATAGTTTCTATTTATTTTGTATTTCTTTTTCATTTTTAATATGTTTTTTTAAAATTGTTTATTTTATGTTTACATATAATTTTAAAATCAATTACATATAATTATTTTTGATTGATTATTTAAATTTTAGGTATTTCATTGAGATAAATCATGTGAATGATATTTTGATAATTAATTTTTATTCACTAAAAATTCAATGGATTTTTATTCAAATGTGATTCCCATTGTAGAAAACTCATCTCTTATAATACAAAACCGTTATGAAAGATGTTTTTAAACCAAAATTTAATTTTCATTAATATTTTATTAATTAATCAGATTACCTTATATATGTTGAATATATATATATCTTTCTAAAAATTTTATCCATGTATATTGTAAATTAGAGTGTTAAGATGAAAATACACTTTTTGATTTAAATGATCCATTTTTGTATACTATTTATATCCACATAACATGTTTCATTGTTTATGGACTTAGTGACCATAAATTCCATTATGAGAGATACATTACAATATGGAATACCAACCCACATTACAATTGAGTTATATAAAAGTTAAAAGTTAGAGATCGATGAGGGGCGGAAATTAAGGTCATTCTTATTTTTAAGTATATCATTGGAAGGGTAAATTTATCATCATATGAAATATATATTGTACAGAGTAGTTAACATTAGATATTTACATTATTTGGTTCATAAATCACTAAAAAATAAAATGGTTTTTAAAGAAGAAATGAGGTTAAAGATATAGACATGATGAATATTTTTACTCCAAATTTATATTGTGTATACAATCATCAAAATAATAAATTGTGTGATGATATTGGTGAATTAAGTTGTATTTTAGTGGATAATTTTAGGTACACTGAATAATTTAAAAATGGGTTCTTCAAAAGAGTCAAAACTATTTTTTCAGGGTTTTTATATTTAAACATTAAACCACTAATCAAAAACTATAGAATTTTCCCATTTAAAAATACTATCTATTATTATTTGTTATCAGTTGATTAGAGGATATTGAAATATAATATTCTTATAAAGGTTCACATGTTTTTAAAATTAGAAAAATATGTATAATATGATACATTGTTTGTGAGAAAAATAATACCAAGAATATGGTTGTGGGAATTAATGGATACATCAAGTAATTTAAATTAATTTAAATTAATAAAAATTCAAAAATTATTGGGAAAGAAAGAGGCATGTTGGATAAAAAACTGTAATCTATTATTCACTAAAAATATAATTTCAAAAAATTTATATGAAATTGATATATATATATATATTATATATACCTGAGTGTAAAAGAAATTGTGTGTGGAAAAATAAATCATGGTTTTAGGGTTTATTTCCAATACAATTCACAAATTAATCTGATAAAAACTATATATAATATTGGTTAAAAATATATCTTTATTTTTTAATGTGATTTTAGAGAATAATATTTATTTGTATTTAATATAATATTGTAACATAATAAAATAATTTTTTAGTTTTAAATTATCTATAAATAAATGCTTTTATAAATTTTTATTTTGATAACTGTTATTTTCGAAATCGTAATTGAATTTAATTTAATATTTTAAATTTTATTTTAGCATTTTATTATATTAATTGTATTTGTATATTTAAAAATATCATTAAATTGCATAATATATCTTTTTATAATTTTATATTTTTTATATTTAGATGATATTTGAAAGCTAAATTCAATTTTAAATGGCCTATATATGGTATTTTTTGGTTGAAAATAACACATATAAATTAATATGGTTTATAAAACCCATTTATATTCACTAACATTTAGTTAAAAAAATAAATGTTCACATGTTATTCTCTCAAATTTAAACCAAATAAATAACTATAATAGTTATCCAAAGAAAAAAATGAGTGTCTCTCTTTGAATGGATATAAAAGTATATGTCATTATGATTTCATGATTTTTTCTACTATATAACAAAAATTGATCTAATATTAATTTTTTTTTCTATAGTGGACATAGAGATGGAGTATAAATATGTTTATACTATGGTTGTCTGATTTAACTATTACTTAAATTATTTCATTTTTATGAAAATTTATAGTTAATATTTGTTTTTCACTATTTCAGATTTGTAAATGGGTCACGGTTCCAAGAATATCCATGCATCACATTTATTATTTCATTGGGGCTTATTCTAGTGTTACCATTTTTATTTTTTTGGGAACATCATTTGTTAGTCTGTCCCAAGTCAAATGATGGTTTTCTATTGAATCTATTCACTAAATCTAAAGAACATTATAGAATTTGAAATTTTTTATAATCATATATAAAGAACTATAATGAAGCAATCAGGGAAATTTAGAGAGGATATTTTATTATTTAATTTAAAATAAATTAAAAAATAATAACTTACTACAATATGGAGTACATTCTCGGGTATACATTTTGAATGATCAAACATATGTTCTAGTTGCACCATTAATTCTTTTAAAACATCTAATGCATAATCCTCTAGTAGTGATATTCAGGTTCTATTTTGATCTTGAAGCAACATTGATGGTACTCCCCATATTATCAAGGTCGTACTGATCATCTTACCTTGCAACATTTGATCACCGCACAATCCTTTAAGGTTGAAGGAATTCTTATTATTTTTCAATTATTGAGATGGGGGATAAAGGTGGTAGATATTTTATTGAGCATATGATAAAACAATTGATATATGCTTTGAGGATATAATTATCTTAAGAGGAGAAATTTTTTAGTACACAAAATAATTCTCACAGAAGTAGAGAAAATAAAAAATCAGGTATTTATATAGCTATGGTTAGAGAATTTTGAAATATTATAAAGCCTCATAGCTCCTTAGCGATCCCAAATCCAAATAATAAAAATAATAAAAATAATTTCATTTATTTGGCAACATCATGTCTAATTAATAATATAATTATCAATAAATAAATTAATATTTATTTAAATGGTATTTAGTATATTATTTAATTATCTCATTCCTTACTCATCATATTCACCATTCTAAGTATTTATTAATCTCCGAAAAAAATATTAATCATTTTGTAAATAAATATATATTATATTCATGGTGTGGGAAAATTGTTTATTTTAATATTCAACTAACACATTAATATGATGCCTGAATATTTAATATCAATAAATCTCGTATATATGTTATTTATTTCCTAAGAGAATAACATTTATTCTACAATTTAAATTCATACTGAATTTAACTAATATTAATTGAAACACTTATTTAGTGACCCGACTACATTTTTCATCAATGTCAATATGCATGTTTTAAAAAATTCCAATATTAGTTTATAAATAAATATAATTGTTTTCTAGAGAAGTAATTTATTTTCATAATGATGAAAAATACAAAAAAGCACTCATTGAATAATATAGTACATTTTTTCTCAATATCTCATAAAAAATATTGCATACTAATGCAATCAACCAATACTACTGATACCTCTTTATCTGAACTCTATAAATGAATATTTCCATTAAATTGGCCCTAAAATTGATTATGATATTTAGATTTCAAATTAAGGAATGATATATAAAAATTCACAAATATAGAAGGCAAAATCTTCATAGACTAATTCATTAATAACATACCATTCGTGATGTAGCCAAAATACCCAACTTCACCGTTAACATGTTTTATCACAATTTAAAAAAATATATTGGAGTTTGTGACTAGATATGAATTAGTAATAATATTAATGTCTATGAATCATTAAACTTATTCAAAGATGTAAATATCTAATACCATATAAACATATAGATTTATTACAGACATTTTCATCCACACTAGCTCTCATTAGAGAGATGACCAAGTGAAAACATCATGATACAAAATATTCTCCACATATTATTACTCATACATACCAATATACATAATATATATCCCATATAATTACTTTATATAACCATTTGACAAATATTTTAGGAATATTGACAAATCACTTTATGGCTCTCATCATATTAGAGTACTTCTAGGAAATTTGAAATGATATATATACTCTATTAATGAATATAATTAATTATATGATAAAAATGAACCCATATGTGATAATGAATTTATCAAAATTCAATTATATGAATATACATGTAATCTATATTTTAAAGTAGTTATCTCCATGTCATAAACACCCTCAGACTTCCAATTGTACTAGACCAAAATGCTAAAAAATTATATGTCATTATCACTCACAAGAGGGATATTATTCAACTAAAAGAGTTCTTTAGTCAAAATTTCCACAATATTTCCTTCTGTGGACAGTTTTCGTACATCAACATCACCTATTTGACGAAATTCCAACATAAATATTATTGATGAAGTATGTGCTTCATCGATTGATGAAACCTCAACACCTATGTAAGGTCCACCACTATAATATTATCTTAGAATATTGTGATATGATCTATATTACTAAGCACCACATAATAATATTTTATTATGTCTAGAATATGAACCACTTCCATATAAATATTAAAATCTACAATTTACTCAATCACTACTATTTTATTGGGGAACATGAAATTTCTTGAGCTCTTACACCTCAATGTTCTTCAATTAATAATTAATAAATATAGTGATTTTGAAATTAGAATGAATTAATATGTTTTGAAACTAGAATATTTATATCCCATGATTACTATATTCTCATCTCACCCAAAAAATAAGAATATATCAATAGTATTCATCTAATACATAAGAATAGGTTTGACATCCATCTAATGGTGGTATGTGTGGTTAGCTTGAAATCTGCCTACTATTCATAAGGTGTATGTAACATAGAGTCGAGTGTTTAACATAGAATACATGACTAACCCTATCATCGATGAGTGTGGGGTCATTTGAATTTTTGATATCTCTATATGTTTCTAAGGATATATTTTCTTTCAATAATGAATTCCATGTTACATTGGTATCAATACACCATCGGGTTATTCTATAACAATTCTCTTCAATATCTTATTTGTGTATATACCCTGAAAAGTCAATGAAATCTCATAAATTTCAATAAATATATATTTATTCTATGAAGATACATTTTTTCATATATCTATTTCATGTAGAATCATATGATAAATCATGTCAAATAGGTCTGTAATATAATAATTGATTTTTTACTAATTACTATTCCATCAATATAAACTATTAGGGGAAAGATAGTTCTATTTTTAAATAATTTTCTAACAAATAACTTTCATTAAATCATTATGAATCATAAATTGGATATAGAATGATTAAATAGAATTTTCCAGGTCCAGGATTCTTCTATCAATAAAAATTTCTCAATAATTTGAATACCTAGTTTACATCCTTTAGATCAAAAAACACATCAATTTGTTATTATGAATAGATTCCAAAACGATCACATTAAAAATGATATTTTGAAATCTATATATGAAATATCAGAGTAATGGTAAGACTGCTTTCAAAAGTATCATTCGGATGGAAATCTATGTTTCCACTGGTGAAATAGATTCTTCATTATCGATGCTTGATTATATTTAAATACTTTTATATAAAATATCTCATTATTGGTAATGAATTATAACACCTTATATAGATTCTTCTTGAAAAATCATTTACAAAAAAATGATTTATATTCAATAGATGATTTACAATAATCCATACCTTGTTTTGGGACATGTAATCTATTTTAGAGTTCAGGAATTTTCCCCATTTAGAACATTATATTCAACATAATTAATTTATAATACATGATCGTTATTATTAACTATTATTAAATCATTGTGATTTATGACTGCAAATCCAAATCATTAAAGTCATATACCCTCTAGTGTACTCCTAAATTGTAATTTGATCTCTAAAAAATCAGGTTCCAACAGTATTTGTTAAAACTATTCATGTTTCAAATCAAATATATCAATATTCAGGACTTCATTAAAGTATTTCTCTCCCCTTTCCATGTAAGAGATATTCTCACGATCAAGAAATATCAAATTTATTTTAATAAAAAACATTATTTTCTGATGGGTAGTATAAGTAATATCATTTAGTTTCCTTATTATATCCTATAAATATACACTTCATTCCTTGGGGAGAATTTTTTTAACATATAGACTAATAAAATGGAAAAAAACCCTATCCTCATATGTGTGACTATACATTTTTACTTCCATTCGGATGATCATGTAGAGTATTGCTTTCTATATTTGATGGAATTCAGTTTTTTGGGTTCACCATCCTTAATAATAGGTATTCCCAAAAGGATAATGTAAGAAATTGTTGATTCATCATGGATATCACCTGATCATGAAAATCGTGTTTCTATATTTTACATCTATAATTCCATTGTGGTGTGAAATAAGTGGTGATTGGAAATGAAATAAATTAATCCCAGGAATAATTAATAAATTATTAGTTCATGTATCCTCTCTTATTTTGTGGTTACTGTTTCTATATTTTCTTAATAATTTGGTTCTCAAATTCGTTATTTAATTTCTTTAATTTAACAATGGAATATGACTTATAACTCATTAAATAAATATATCCATATCTACTAATCTCATCCATAAAAGATATTAAGTATTTGTATCAACCCATTAAATCAACTAGAAATGGTCCACACTCATCTATATATAATAATTCATAAAAATATATAACCCTATCATCATTCCCTCAAAATAGATATTTGGTCATTTTTTCATTCAAACAATTATTAAATATTACATGGGGTTTTATTTCAAATGAATCAAAATATCAATATTGGTAAAAAAATCAGAATTTTTTCACTTACATAACCTCATCAGTGATTCCATAGTTGGGTGTGATATGATCCACAAAAACTATATTTTTTATAAATTTCAATTTATAGGTTTTTTTAATCCATCTTATAAAGACAATTATTTAGGTGTTTCATAATATAAAAAATTATATCATTATTAAATAAAAAATATATATAAAAATATGAAAATGAAATCATTCATGTCATTAATGGAAATGAGAATAATTCTTTTCTAATTGATTTTACAAAGGGGAATTTTTTTAAAACCTTGATCATTCTTGAATGAAATTTGTGGTGGTGATATCCAATGGAAGCTACAAGATTTATAAATCAATTATCATCTATTAGATACACCATAGTACATGAAATATTAATAAATATAATTGTTACTATATTTTGATACAATTGTAAGCACCAGAAGATATATCTTTTTATCATTTCGTACAAATAGATTGATTTTGTTTGGTAGTGAACACACCAAAAGATTCTATTTTCGTCATTTACATGGTGTGATGTTCTTCAATTGCCTCTTCATTCGACCTGAAAAATAGATAACATCATGATTCTTAGATTCCTCAATGGCCAATTTTTCAAGGATAATTGTTTTGAATTTGAATTTAACATTGTTTCATTTTTGGTGGATTAGATACTATGGATTATATAATTTAATTCTTCCATTGATTGAATTATAAAATTACATGTCAATCACAAAATTTTATTTATGAAGTTATTCTTTCCAACTATAGGATTACATCTCTTTAATCTATTTAGAGAACTCCCAAATCAAAAATTTTGGACTGTGGATATAACTCTGAATACAGTTTAGGTTATTTTGTACCATTACCATTGTTTAGAAATTACCTTAGGTAAAAGTTCCCTGAAATATATCCAATTTGGAACATTAACTATAGTTCTATATTATTTCAATCAATTGTTTAATATTCTGACATAATATTTATTTTAGGTATTTTTTATCTTTAAACAAGTCATGTTAATATTATATAGAATTTCAATTATTAATTAACCAATATTTTTTCTAAAATCAATTTTAGTATAGTCCAATTTATTTTATTTAAATATTTCATGATAATTAATTTACTAATTTATGTGATCATGATAATGATTCTATAAACATAACTATAATCTCTGATAGAAACCAAAAAAATTAAAATAGATTTAGTAAGGGACTTTTAATGTTTACATTATTGATGGACAAAAATTTGACCAAAGAACCAATGGATATTAACCACTTTAGTCAGCCTTGGCTTGAGTTATAGCATTCCACCATTGTAATTTATATCTTTTGGGATTATCCCATATTATACGAGGTTCTAAACCACTTCCTCTCTAAGTATCACAACCCATTTCATCTTTTGTACTCACACTCTAGTGAGTGGAAATATTGGAATGGTTAAAAGGTTTTATATAAATGATACCATGGAAATATTGGTCCAATATAATAATGTTAGGAGGGATGAATCGCAATTGATCATTTTAATTTAATAATAGTAATAATACACAAGTAAATAAATTAAATGAAATTGATTACATACACTAGATAATCAAGATCATGATCGACCATATACATGGAATGGTTAAAAATTTTATATAAAAAGATTTAAATCATTCAGATCAATCTCTATTAATATAAATTAACTGAATAAAGATATTTAATTCTTAATTAAATAATTCATTTATATTAATATCCATCAACGTTTTTCTAGATATTCCCTTCCAATGTAATTTAAACATTTTATAATATATATATTTTAAGAAATATTATTTAAGTGCATGGAGTGTACATGGAGGAAACACAACATGTTCTTATATGAACAACCTGATATGTCCCTTGTCTTCTATTGTTTCGTGTCACGAACCAACCTGGGTTGACCCTGAACTAGTCACCCGAGCCGGTCTGCGGCATGGCCCGAGAGGAATTCCCGATTTTCTAGGGCTGGCGAAAAGCACGAGGGCATCAACAAGGGTTGTGGTAAAGATTTTTTCCAATACAAATAAATAAAGCAGAAACAATTATACAGAGTAGCGTGGAAAAATAAACCAGCTAAAGTGACTAAACCTGAACGCAAGAAAATAAAACTAACCAAACTCGACGTCCGAACTATTTCTGTGTGACCCCACGAGTCACTCTCTGACTCAACGATCAAGTGTCTCCCAAGGTGAGCGCACTCATGCCATAGCATTCAGAAACACTAAAAATAGAAAATAACTATAGGCATGAGTATTAAAACTCATTAGGCTAGCTTGATATCTATTCCCAATGTAGTTCCTTAAAAATAAAATAAAAAACATTTCAAGTTTGGACTACAATTTGTTAAAGTATGACTTTTCTAAAAAATTTACTCATAATAAAGGTATGAACCATTTCCCTAAAACATTTTAGAATTTAGGATCATTTCATTATTGTCAATTGCTTTTTAGGGAAAGGGAATGTGATGTTTATATTTTAAAATTTGTACAAAGAGTATTCAACACTTTAATTTGAAAACCATATCTTAAAACCAAGTCAAAACCAATTTATCATTTTCCTAAGAAAAAAATATAAATAAATTCTCAAAAATATGTATACAACAAGGGTAATGTAGAAATACATAAATATACCAAATCATCACTTCTAGTAATTGAAAGTCAATAGACATGGGTGAACCTATGTTATCAAGAATAATCTAGATGACACCAATACACGAGACCTAATCCCCATTGACATGTCACACACGATGGAATCAAAATTCCCAATACGCTCGACCATCCTTTAATTAGAAGGATAAGGGAAAATACCATAGTAATAAACCAAATATATCCACCTACAATGGACCACTAGTCAGTACCATAACCTACCAGTGCAGCAATCATTCTTAGAATATTCTCTCAATATTCCAGATACCCATGTCTCAAGTGTTTCAAAAGGGGGTGATGCAACCAATACCATCCAAACATCCATTCAAATACATATATATATGTAATAATAATGCCCAACTGGCATCAGGAAAAGCCACTCCATGAGACAACATCTTTCCTTTTAACCATTCAAGCACCAGAGAGATTCTAAGCAAGGGCCTCAAAAACAACCAGTTGCAACAACGCGAAAGAGTTATCATAGGAGGGTTTTCAAAAAACAATTTCATCATTTTTCTTAAATTTAGAAATGGGCATTAAACATATTTCATAATCACCACTTTAAAAAGATCCAAATTTTTTTCCAAGAAGGGGGCAATACCACCACTTGCTCTTTCAATACACTTTTAAAGAAATACAATTTCTTTATAAGGCCAAAACCTGTTTGAAACCATTTAAGGAGCCCCAAAATACTACTTCAAAAGTTCCCAATATTTTTATAAAATCAAACCAAACCATTTTATTTTTTCATATAAACCATAAAATCCAAATAGAAATTTGTCAATGACACTTTAATCATTTTATAAAACAGTTTCCATTTAAGACACAACCAAGTGAAAATACCAATTTCATAGCACGAACTTATATAAATTGATAACACATGAGTGAAATTAATAAAACATTTAATTGGAAAAGTATCCATCCTAAACATAACAAAACGAAATAATTTTTCACACCACCAGAAATGAATTATAATTTTTCATAATAGATGAATTAATCACAAGTTGCACAAAAATATTTTGCACCCCTATATATTGGGTGAAAATGGTAGGAAATAATGTAACTTAAATTTTAAAATGTAGTGAAATGGGAACCCACCTCATGATCAAAGCACGACGAAAACCCAACTTTAGAACCAAGGCGTGCTGATACAATGAGTGTCCAAAACCACGTGATAAATTCTAACACCCTACATACTAAATATCAAGGAATCAAATGCATACAAAAATTTCAACTAGATTATGAAAAACCAAGCGGTAGGAAGAAACCTTCACCTCAAATCCAAATGCCAAAGACAACGCCAACATTAAATCCCCTCGCATAGTAATAGAACGCTAACTACAACAAAAAGTCCCCTTAAGCAAACAGAACCTCTATCGCAAACAAAAATGATTAGCATAAAGGAAGCTACTGATGGAGTGATGGTGGGGCTGGTCGAAGTATAAGACTAGGGAGGTGGAAGGGAAAATGAGGTAGGGGTCGACGATACGTTACAATGTAGAAGGGGTATCACAACGATAAGAAAGCACATCGAAGGGGTCATGTTGATAGGAGGAGGTGGCATCGTAAGGATTGCTCCGAAAAAAAATCGGGAGGTTGGGACAAAGAGATTGTTGACTGGGGTGGTGGGGGAGTTGGAAAAGGGTTTTCGTTCTAGATAGAGGTCTCGGTGAAGGTGGGGGTTTCTACGCAGGGCAACGGGGTTGGTGAAAGTAAGTTGAGTTGGAGGAGTTGTCATTGGAGAATACGGTCCCTAGCTTGCTCCCATGCAACAAAGGGTGTTGGGGGGTGTCGCCAACTGAGTGGTTGAAGCTCGGGCTACTGTGATGGGAAAATAGTGGTCATGCTGGGTTGATGGAGCCCACTACAAGGAGGCCGAGGGGGTTAGGTTGGCTGCCGCGGTAGAGGAAGGAAGTTGGGAGGGGTCTAGGGGCCGGAAATAAGGCATAAGGAAAGGCGGTCAGCTAGGGTGTGCTTCGCTGGAAAAGGGGAGATGGATCCTCATGCGTAAAGGAGGGTAGCGGGTCTTCAAGCATAAAGGAGGGATGAAAGGTGGGTGGTTGGGTGACTTGCAGCAAGGGTGGGAGGTGGATGGTTCTGAGGGTGCTAGAGAGAAATGGTGCACCACTGAGATGGAGGGAGATGAGGTCGACGATGTCCAGGTAATAGCAGGGTTGCACTACAGTTGGGATGAGGCACTATAGGGGAGAGTTGGGTCACACTCAACAAGAAGAAAGGTGTTGATTATGGTGCACTGCTACAGAGGGTGTCAGGAGGTGACGGTGAGCGGGATAGGGCGTGCCGGTGGAGGAGTGTGGCTGGGTCACACTGCAAAGGGAAGAGCTGAGGCGAGGCAGGCTTCCACACTAAGGAGTATGGTCGGGAGCAGGAATCAGGGAGAGGATGGGATAGGTGCGGCTGGGTGCTTGGTAGAGTGGGGTGGTGGAGCACGAGGAAAGGGAAAGTAGAGGTAAATCTGTGAGGGAGAGGGGGGGTCTTCCGGAAACCGTGAAATAATAATAATAATACTAAAATAAAAATAAATTAACAAATATTAGATACATCAAATATCAATAATAATAATAATTATTATAATATTCATAATAAGATCAATAATATTAATGATAATAATAATATCAATAATAATAATTAAACATCATAACAGTAATAATAATTAATAATTTTCACAAAACTAATAATTATAATAATTATAAAATTAAAAATAAAAATAAAAATAATAAAAGCATTCATATTACCTCTATATTAATAAAATCATTAACACAATAGGAAGCATAAATGAGCAAAAATTACTGTGTGTTTCTAAAAAAACGTTTTATTTCATTTTTCCGAAGATAATGGGATGTGCAGTTACTCTGGCAGAGCCACACAGGGTTTCCAAAACACCTTCTTCTCATTCCCCCAACAATGTCGAACCCAAAATGCGTTTTTTTAATAAAAAAACATAGAAACCTCATCTGAGACACACCCAAGACCGTAGAAAAATTATTTAAATAGAGAAATATAATGAAATTAATTAATATCATAGGTTAGAGTGTGACAATTACCCCTACTATAAAACATTTCATCCCTGGAAATCCACAACACCATCCAGCCAATCGACCATCGCCAAAGGATTCCACACAACACGATCCAACCTCTTAACATATTGTCATTCCATCGACCACAAATGTGACATCACCCTATCACCTGAAACAAATCATCAGAAAAGGGGAGGCCAGAATGGACTCCCCACCATAAGAATTCAACAAGTATCTGAAATGGGCCTTACTCAAGCTAAAAAAACATAGAACGAACACTTAAACCACTCATTCCCATTATAATGGAATAGGATATGAAATGAAACTCTGTACGAATGAAAAACCCTTACCCCATTGTCAGGGAGGGAGGACCCAAGGATTAAATCAATGAAACTAGGACCAAAAACTACTCACAACTCACCACTTCAGGATGCACACAAACCAAGGCTAAAACTGATTCACATGGGTGGTCCATCAGAGGACAATGATCAGTAAATCGAATCCAAAAGACATAATTACTGACATTAATCAATGGATAAGTCCATAATGCTTTTGTGACAAGGGGAGAATTACAACCAAGAAACCAAAACAGACACACTAGAACCGACTCATAGAAATGATAGAGGAAAAACATTAAACAGACTCCTTAAAATTCCCCAGGGTTCCTAACAACATGATGGCTTCACACTGAGGCCTTCTAGCTGGAGTTATGATGGATGAAGCATCTCCTGCCTCATAGTCAGGTTCTGATAATCCCAACATGAAACATACACATTTTTATTTGAAAAAATAAACTAAAATATTTTACAATGAAAAACTTACTAGCATTGAAGACCATAGTTTATCAAAAGATACACAATATCCCACACATTTCGAAACCCAGAACACCATCAGTACACCGCATTGATAAAAGATCCATTACACTGAAAGAAAACATATAAAAGAATCATTAAACAAAAACCCAAAACCACATCACATCTAAGTACTTCCACCACGATGCTTTCAAGCAATTCCCTAACATAATCTATGCACATGACCCTGGCGTCCACAGGCCTGGCAGGGCTTCGAAGCACTTGTACATGTTGGATTTTTGTTACCATGTTTTCTACCCTGATATCACACGAGGTTATCTCTCTTCGAAGAGGTTGATGAATGATCCTGGTGCCTTTTGATTCCATGACCTAATCCATCCACTTTCAATTGCTTACTCATCTCCATTATAGAATCTTCACCACTGCTAATAGGGATCGAAGAAGGGAGGACTACATCAAGCACTCCTGCCATCGCAGCTTGACATGAAAATCTTGTCTCACCACATCGACAAAATACGTTAGTTTTGAATCTGACACCTTCGACTATAGATCATGGAGGAGACCCACCTTGAAGCGTCGAGCCATCATGGGGTCATTGATGGCATACCCTGAATCAAAATGGACCAGCTCCACAAAGCGCTGGAAATATTACAACACAGATCTGTCACCCTGCTATAGAAAACAAATCTCTATCCCCATTCACACCCTTTCTTATTTAGAGAAAAACTAACGAATTAACAAAGCCTTAAAAACACCCATGTAAGCTCTTGATGGTGATTGTTCCGAGACAATGACTTCCACCACATCCCTAGTGAACATTCAAGTATGATAGTTGCAAACTTGACCATCAATGACTCAGGTAACTCAACGTGTTTAAAGTACCTTTCAATATTCCTCATCCACTCTTCTGCTATGGATGTTTCAAACATACCATAAATGAGAGGTGGATCTAGCTTCTAAAACTCATGCTTAAAATCCTTAGCTTGATCAACCATACTATGATCACCCATCGAAACATCAAAGGAATGGTCGTTGGACAAAAAGAGTCAAGAACCCAATCAAGGCCAACTCAATAAATAATCATCATCAAAATCAAAAATTGCATAGGAGATAAGATACACACACAAGGAAACAAGTAATCATAAAATCAAAAAATTCCTTTTCAAAAACATTTTTATTTAAAACAAGCATGGATGGTTAAAGTATTCGTTAGGGTTTCACTAACATGCATGTATTTGTGCAACCCCTGGCATACATCTATCATAACAGACATCCACTCACAATCCAACATACCATTATGCATGTGAGAACCAATAGGAACACCAAGTACAATACAAAGAAACTTAATTTTTCAAAAACAAATCATTCATACCACATCCTTTAAAACAATCCTCAAAATAAATATGTCATTTCAAACAACTATTTTTTTCAAAACCATCTTTTCAAATACAAACAGCTTCCCGAAGTCATAGGAAACTCAAAATAACTCATACAAGTAACTACTGTTGGTGGGTGACTTGACCATATGTTTGGCGGCCATATGCCAAACACGTCACCGACATAGAGAGCCTTTTTGGACCATAGCCCTAGCTCCACATGGCTTGCCAGGCCGTGTGGCTTAGGAGCACTAATAGCCCAACTCCCTTTGTCATATCCCAATCACAAATCATTTCCATAAAAACCAAAAATTAACAAATTAAAACGTACTTCCCATGGAATCCCGAGGATCATAATGAGAAAGAGTTTGTGATGCTCTTTCCGCACCGACCTCTCGAGTCCCGAAAATCCTACTCCACCTACCTTAACATCCTAAATAACAAAGTGCGCTCTAAAAAGTGATGTCCTCTAATATATGACCTCCATTTGATACCATTTTTTCATGATCCAACCCAGGTAGACCCTGAACCAATAACCCATGTTGGTTAGCAGCGTGGCCCGAGAGACATTCCTGATCCTCCGGGGCAGGCGAAAAGTTCCAGGGCATCAACAGAGGCTGTGGAAATAATTTCTCCCAATACAAATAAATAAAGCAGCAAAACTAATACAGAGAAATGCGGAATAAATAAACTTGGTAAAGTGAAGAAATAAGAGTGAATGAAAATAAGACTAACCAAACACGACATCCAAACTAACTCCTTGTGACCCCGTGGGTCACTCTCCGACTCAACGATCAAGAATTTCCCAAGGTGAGCGCACTCATGCCATAGCCTACACAAACACTACAAACAGAGAAGAACTATAAGAAGAAGTATTAAAACTCAGTAGGCTAGCCTGATATCTATTCCCAATGTACTACCTTTAAAATAAAAGAAACACCATTTCATGTTTGGAGTACAATTTTTTTAAGTATGTTTTTTATAAATATTTAACTCTAACGAAAAGTAAGAACCATTTACCTTATCCATTTTCTAAACTAGTTTCATTTAATTAGTGTAAAGGGATTTTTAGGGAAAGGGAAAGTGATGTTTATATTTTAAAATTAGTATAAAGAGGATTAAACAGTTTCATTTGAAAACCATTTCTAGAAACCAAGTCAAAACAAGTTTATCAATTTCAAAGGAAAAAATAAACAAAAATGTACAAAATTAAGTTCACAACAAGGGAAATGTTGTAATACATACAAGTACTTAATCATCACTGCATGTAACTGAATGTCATCAGACATGGGTGAAGCTTGGAGATCAAGAATAATCTAGAAGACACAAATACATGTGACCACATCCCCTTTGACATGTCACATAGGATGAAAACACAATGGCCAATATGATCGACCATCTTTTCTCAGGTAGGCTGAGAGAAAATCCCATGGTAATAAACCCAATATATCCACCAACTACTGGCCACTGGTCATTACCATAACCTACCAGTGTAGCAATCATTCTTATAATATTCTCTATATTTTCCAGATTCCAATGTCTCAAGTATTTGAAAAGGGGGTGAGCCAACTGATGGTAGTCGAGCATCCAATCACATTCATATATATATATATATATATATATATATTTGATAATAATTCACAATAGGCATCACCCTAAGCCACTCCCTGGGACAATATATTTCCTTTAAACCATTAAATCACTTGGGAGCTTCTAAGTATGGGTGTCCCAAACAATCAGTCGCAACAAGGAAGGAGAGTTACCCTATGAGAGATTTAATCAAAACAATTTAATCATTTCCCATAAAGTGCCAAATAGTCATTAAACATATTTCACAGTCACCAATTTAAATAGAACCAAATTATTTATCAAAGAAGGTGGTAATACCCCCACTTGATCTTTCACAACCATTTAAAATAAATCTGATTTCCTTATATGACCAAAACCAGTTTGAAACCATTTAAAGAGCCCCAAAATACTACTTCACAAGTTGCCATTTTTTTATCAATCCAAACCAAAACATTTATTTTTCCAAATAAACTGTTATAGCTAATGAGAAATTTATCAGAGGCACATGAACCATTTAACAAAATAGTTTCCATTTAAGACTCAACCTCACGAAAACAAAAATTTCATAGAGGGGAATTATTTAAATTGATAACCCACGTACGAAATTGACAAAACATTTTCATTGAACAATTATTGTGCTTAAACCTAACAAAACGACAAAATTTTGCAAAACACAAAAATAGACCTATATATTTGAATAATAAATGAATTAATAACAAGTTGCACAATAATATTTAGTATATATATATATATATGTTTGGGGAAAATAGAAGAAAGTATTGTAACTTAAATTTTAAAATGTAGTGAAATGGGAACCTACCTCAAGATCAAAGTGTGACGATAACCCAACCCCGGAACCAAGGTGTGATGACACAAAAAGTGCCCGAAACCGCGTAATAAATTCGAACACCCTGCTTACTAAAAAACAAGGACTCAAACACATCAAAAAACCCAACTAGAGTATGGGAAACCAAGCAGCGGGCAGAAATCCTCACCTAAAATCCAAAGAACAAAGACAACGCCCACTTGGAATCCCCTCACAAGGGCCTAAAATGCTAAATACACCAAAAGGTCCCTTAAAAATGAACCTATATCACAATGAAAATGATTAGAATAATGGAGGCTACCGGTGGAGCATCGGTGGGGCTGGTCAGAGTAGGAGACTAAGGCAGTGGCAGTGAAAAGGAGGCAGGGGTCAGTGCCAGGTTTCAATGCAGCAGAGGTATCACATAGATAGGAAAGTGCATCGAAGGGGTCACAATGATAGGATTAGGAAGCATTGGTAAGGATCGTGATGGAAAAAATATGGAGGTTTCGCCAAATGAGATTGCTGGTCAGGGAGGTGGGGGAGTTGTCCAAGGGTGTTGGTGCCGGAGAGAGGCCTCGCCAAAGGTGGGGGTTTCTATGCAGGGAAATGAGTGTGGTGCAAAGAGGTCTAGCATGAGGGGTGGTCATCAGAGAAAAGGGTCCCTAGACTACTCTCATGCAACAATGGTAGTCGTGGGTGTTTCTGACTGAGTGGTTGAATCTTGGGCTAATGCGATGGGAAATTAGGTGTCATGCCAAGTTGATGGGGTGCGCTTCCAGGAGGCTGAGGGGTTCGGGGTTGGCTAGAGCGCCAGAGAAAGGGATCTAGCAGGGGTCTCATGGAAGGAAATAGAGTAGAAGGATATGTGGTCGACTGGGGCGTACTATGCTAGAAAAGGGGAGCAAGGTCTTCACACATGAAAGAGGGTAGTGGGTCTCCAAGCGTGAACGATGGAAGACAGGTGGGTGGCTGGGTGAGTTGCAGCAAGGGAGGGAGGTAGCTGGGTCTGAGGGGGTAGGAGAGAAATGGTTCACTACTTAGATAGAGGGAGATGAGGTCGACAGTGTCTAGGAAAAAGGAGGGTTGCGCTACAGTGGGGAGGCAGCGCTATTGGGGAGCGTTGGGTCGTGCACAAAAAAGAGGGAGGAGATGGGTTGGGTGTGCTGCTGCAGAGGGTGTCGGGATGTGACGCTGAGCAGGACGGGGTGTGCCGGTGGAGGAGTGCGGTCGAGTCATGCTGCAAATAGAAGAGCTGAGGTGAGGTGGGATTCCACACTGAGGAGGCAGGTCAGGAGCAGGGAGCAGGGAGAGGCTGGGAGAGCTGAGGCTGGGTGCCAGGCTGAGGGGGGTGGCGGCGCATGGGGAAAGGGAGAGCAGAGGGAGAGTCGTGAGGGAGAGAGGGGGTGTTCCGGAAACCCTAATATAATAATAATAATAATAAAATAAAAATAATTTAATAAATAATAGATACATGAAATATCAATAAAAATAATAATAAGTATAATATCTATATTAATAACAAAATATTAATGATAATAATAATAACAATAATAAAAATTAAACTTTTCAATGGTAATAATAGTTAATAATTTTCACCAAAATAATAATTATAATAATGAATAGAAAAATAATAAAAATAAAAATAATAAAAGTATTCATATTACCTCTATATTAATAAAATCATTAAAACAATAGGAAACATAAACGACACAACAATTAGTGTGCATTTCTAAAAAGAATAACATTTTATTTTAATTTTTCACAGACAACTGCATGCGCAGTTACAAGGGAGGAGCCACACGGTGTTTCAAAAACACCTTCCACCTGCGTTCCCAACGATGTCAAACCCAAAACACACGTTTTTTATAGAGAACTATGAAACCTCATCCGAGACCCACCCCAGACCCCCAAAAAATATTTAAAGGTAGAAAAAAATTAAATAATTTAATATCATAGGTTAGGGTGTGACATTCCACCACATAATGTGTAATTTATAAAATATTTCACATAATAATAAGGTGTATATTATCAATAAATGGAATATAAACACATTTTAAATTACCCAATGAAAGTGACTTTTAATGAATACAGATTACACCATGTGTAAGAATAATAAATGATGTGTAGTTCAAAAAAAAATCAGGAAATTTAATATAGAATTCATTATTCTATTTAAACCTCTCACACATTTTCTAATATAATTTGATGACCCATGGAAACTTTATGATTAATTTTAATGGTATAATTAATTAATATTACTTTCTATTTAAAAATATAAGATATTTATAGTGGTTACAAACAAACCAAATCTCATGTATTCTACTCACTAGTTTTTACAAATAGGCACCTTAGAATATGGAATTATTTCACCATTAAAATTTATGTGGTACATGAAATTTATAATTACCATACATCTTACAACCATTGAGTTTTGGGTATTTTAGTCCCAAAAATTGTGTATGAAATAACTATTGTGTGTTTGGTTAGATGTTTTCCTGTATAAGAATTTGTGGACTATAAATTATATAAACCATCCACACACCATGTAGTTTTGATAGTAAGATAATGGTTTATCCTAGCATAGTTATATTATATGTTCTATTAATTATAAAATGTGTCAAAATAAATTAATGCTTCATTGGGGAGACATGTAATTGGATACACATCTTATACTATTAAGATTCACGTCATTTAGTTATATGCTATCAGGATATAATCCTCAAAATAAATATATGGGTTATTCAAATGTTCTTAATCTATTATTAAACTATTTGTGGTCATATATTAGTGAAAAAATAATATATAAAATCATTTATATAAAATAATGAAAAACTGAAAAATAAATATTAATTATTAAAGAAAAAATCAATAAAACGTATAATAAATAATTATAAATTTATGAGTGACCACATTGATATCACATACATGTTCCAGACGTAGAGGATACTGGTCGATCACATTTTAAATAATTGGTTTTCATTGAATTAATTTAATAAATCATAATAACATAAAGAATAATGATATTTATCCGGATCATATATGAATAACCATAATGATAGAATCCCAAAACAATAGAAAATATATTTTCATGATTAATTTAAAAACAATATCTTTATTGAGAACTTTTTTTGATGTAGATATTGATCAAATGCACATATGTTCTAGTTGTAGCATTATATCTTCCAGATAATCCAATTACCAATCCCTCTAGTTATAAGACACATGTTCTCCTTAGATATTATAGTATCACTGATGGAACTCTGGGTGCTACCATAGAATTAAAAATTGTCTAAAATCACTCCATTTGATCACTATAAAATCCTCTATAGGTGAATAATTTTATAATCATTCTCAAGAAAGAGGGGGGGTAGAATGATATTCATTTTTTTCATGAGATAAAACCCAATATAATTCCTTTAAGGATGCGATTATATATAGGGGAGAAATGTTTCTGAAAAAAATTGATTCTCATGCCTGTTGAGAAAAGATATAATGGTGTATATCTAATGTTGGGATTAATGGATTTGGAAATAACACAAAACACCTTAGACAATATCTTAATCCATGTCTAACCCAAGTGTAATAATAGCAATATAATTATAATTTTATTGACGGGTTAATTTCAAATAGATAAATATGTATTAATAAGTATACGAATATTTGATGAAATTTTATTTATAATTTTATTTCCACTTATTGGTGCCTTATTCAACCCATAAGCATTTATCGATTTTAAATGATCCTTGAATAATCATTTTTATTATTCCAGTCAGTAAATATACCTTATATGAACAATTTTATGAAAATATTTATTTCAATATTATACTCCCAAATAAATATGGTGATTTTTTTTACAATAAATGAATCCTGAATTAATATTTTTCCTTTAATTGAAGAATAAAATTTATTATAATAATTAAACTAATATTTAATTTAATTAGGATTAATGGGAATAGTACCTGTGTGACACTCAAAAATATTTTCTCAATTTCATTAAATGGGTCATCCTAATCAATAATATTTATGTCTAGTAACACGTAATGTCACCAAATATAGATGAGTAAATGTCACAATAATGAGAACCATAAACAAACTCCCATTATGTAATACAAACCATTTGACTCAATACCTCAACAATGAAGTTTCGTACTAATTTCATCATCCAATATGTTTGAAACATCAGTATTTGAATTCATGAAATGAACCCATTCACCTCTGTAACAATGAAATTTGATAACATTATTTCATTTTAATAAATGGGATGAGATGTCCACATCCATAAAGATGGAAGGGATAAATCCTTCCAAACGATCTTCATAAATAACACATCATTCTTAATGAAAACAATACACATATTCTCCATGAATATATGTCATCATCATTTATGATAAAACATTTAAGTATATGAATCAGTATATATTAATAATAATCTTAATGTCTCTTGATTGTGACAAATGTTCCCAAATATAAAACTAATTTACACATAAACATCCATATTTTATTCTGAGGGATTTATCTTTACAGTCTCCCATATTTCTTTTTACCAAATAATAAATTTATTTGATAATGTATCATCCACTTATGAATACTCACACCTAAAAGCCTATGTTATTTGTGACTTATAAGAAGACATCATTCAACCGTATGAAAGATGAAATATATTTTTATAGCACTTTATGGTTCTTATCATACCTAAGAACTACTATGAAATTCTCAATGTTATTGACACTCTTATATATTAATAAATTAATGTTAAATAGATTAAAAATAAATATAGGATAATATTTCAATTAATATTATTGTTAATGAATATGTAGGTAATGTAATGAATAATATGGTCGGTTTTGGGTAATCAACTCTAACACATTGCACGTATAATAGATGGTTTGTTTCATCCACATTAGTTCTATCTTGGGTTAATTTCATCATTTTTAAACTTGAACATAATATTGGTCTTTTAATATATTGTATTAAGGATATATTTTCGATATTGGTGTCGGGTTTTTGTGAAGAGTGTGTTTTGGTTTTCATTTTAGATGAAGCATGATTTAATTTATTGATATATATTATAAATGGTGGGAATTTTCCTTAGTATTATTATAGTTATATTTAGTGTCTGATTAATTTAAAAAAATAAAAATGCCATCTTTGAGTATTTACTATAAAAAAATATTTAATTTGATGATATATGTTGAATTTTGAACAAGAGATGAACTTATGATCAATATCTATTTTAGTTAGAATTACAGCTCTCCAATAAATTTACGAACATGAGTTTATTTGTGATTGAATGAATTCCTAGACTGTATAATGTTGTTTATAATGTATACTTGTACTATAATAACATAGAGATGTTTTTCTCTTAAATATTGATGAACCAGTTCTGTAGTTGAACAAATGATAAGGTGATGCTAATTTATATGTATGAGAGGAACTTATGACGTAGTAAGAATACCTTCTTCATGGATCGCATCATCATATTTGAGAATTATTTCAATTTTTAATGCATTATATTTAACAAATATATAGATTTTTCATGGATTATTCCTATTCTATTGGAATATTCTTAAATTGTGGGGATTTTTTAGATGTGTTTCACTATTCTATCTATATATACTCATTTATACAAAAAAAATTATTCTATTCTTCATTTTTTATTGTCATGAACTCTTTAAAATGTAGTTTTTTAGAGAAAATACAAATTATTTCTATTAAAGGTTAATAAGTGAGATATATTTTTGTTTTAATCATATATGGCATGTTTCAATCTATTTTAATATGATTTTATTAATGTAAGAAGAATTGATAGGCCCAAAGTGATTATTTTATTGAGATTATTAATTACACATAAAATATTTTATGTCTATCATGTTTGATTATGACACCATGGGTTTGATATGGTGGATATGTGTTTCCTCAATCTTATATTCCATTGAAGGAATTGGTAGGTTAGGGTGTCATTGTGTCACCTCTAAATAATATTTCTTCTAATAGTTTAGTACATTTCTCTTCATTAAACAATATATAATATTCAGTTGTAATTAGTTTTTATACATCATTGGTAAATGTAATGATAAATTTGGGATGAGCACAATCTAGTAGATATCATCTATTTTAAGAGATTCTATTGAGGGGGGATCTATGGAACCAGTATCTACCATACTATACATCAAATTGGTCTTTGGGGCATATAAATATTTTGAAATTATAAATGGATTTATAAAGTTATAATAATATATAGATAAATTTTATTCCACTATAAATTACCGAAAATGTCCAATGATTCCAAAATTTTGGGAAAATCATTCATATCTCATGGAATTTGAACCTTTTCAAAACTCATATCACAGGAGTGCAATGATAATTTATGTCATCAGAAATAAAACAATTTATATTAATATATTACACAAATAATATTTGTTCCAAAATTGGGAATTTAAGTGAGCGTTTTATAGTAAATGGATATGGAAATATTTTAGTGGATGGTGAATTTTCATGAAAGATGAGACCCAAAAGTGGGGGTTGTTTGGGTTATGTTTCCAAAATTTCTTCAACCATTCCATAATCCAGAGTCCCTGAGAGGTATTGTAAATTAAGTTTTTTATTATAAATGTTTACAAGAGATGATAATAAATATGAATCACATATCTATGTATCATATTTGCATCACGATCTATTATTTTTCTCTATTTCCCTATTATATCCTTGTATTTGTCGGGTAAAATATTAAATTCATGAAAAAGATTTTATTTCTAAATAATGAATGTTTTTAATTGAATTTAATCATAAAGTCTCACCTCTTCAGTATTATAGTACCAAAACCATTCATAAACTCTATGGTCCATGGATATATTGGTAATCTAGAACTTTTTCCTTTAATGCCTTTATGTAAGAACATTTCATCCTCATAACCTATTTGAGGTTCAGGTATACCTCCAACATCTTATTCACATGGTTTAAATATGATGGGTCTAAATATACACCTATTGAGGAAACATATTTGGGTTTAAGTATAATTGGTAATATATAGAGGATTTTGATCCGCCATATAGTAGGAAGATCAATATCTTTTCCGACTTTATGGAATTTGATGACCTGTATGTCATAAATAAATATGTTATTATGACTCCATAGATCCCAATATTGTTAAACAAATCCTTCAAAAAGATCAAAAATTACCCTCTTCCCATCTATAAGAAAGTAATTTTCTATGAATAAGTTTATTAACAAGGATTCTGATTCCATTCTCATAGAGTTTTCCAACCTAGTAAAGATATCATAAGGTGTGGTGGTTCTTCTCAGACCATTTGAGGAATATCATATAATGAATCCACATAGAATATTTTCTATGATCATTTACATGATTTTAAAGGTGTTTCAAATTCAATTCCCTTAAGGTGTTTATAAAGGGATTAGTTTTCTATAGTCAATCATAGTGGTGCAATACCCGTATCTAGATCAATTTCTAAAAGTGAAAAGTCTCTCATCTCATCTGGAGAATGATATAGATGTGGTCATAGCCCTATAAAACTCTTCCTAATGACCTATCCATAACGATATGAAGCTATAGTTTATGAATATTCCCATCTATGTGTGAATTCAATTATTTTCAAATAAAAGTTTCTGATATTTATATTGTGTCCATTATGGAACCCAAAGTCTATATACCAAGGATCAAAGTGGTCAGTAAGAATATTTTCATAAAAACATTTGTATTGTTGAGACTATCCAATAGACACATGATTATTTTCTAGATTTTCACATTATAGTTTGATCTATTCAATTTTTTCATTTAGTGGATAACATTCAAAATTTCTCATCTTAATTGGTTTTTTCATGCATCTACTGTTTACATAAAATCTGACACAAAAATATAATATCCTTATATAATAACCACATGTTCCTTGATTTAGGTTCATATCATTAAACTATTATATAATATTTTAACAAAAAATTTGTACATTGAGAGATAAAATTTAGAATTACCCACTCTAGGAAGTCAGTGAATGGTTTTAACATTTTCTCATGGATAATGAACATTATGTTAATGGGGTTTTAGACAATCTATTCACTTGATGAAATATATATTAAAGGAATAAAAGGATACGAAACATGTTTAAAATATTCCTATCCAATCTCAAAGTGATTAACTATTTTATGAGTTCATCGATTAACCATTTATCCTATAGCCACTCAGACCAATCTCCACACTTTATTGGTTTTTTAGGAAGTATTTTGACTTTCAGAACATTTTTTCACTAAAACTAGTCCGCGTGATAATAGTTTTATATTGGCGTTTCATAACATTTAGAACATTATTTATATGTTTAATTATGGACTAACCTTTATAACAAGATGATATGGTTTAAATATATAGATAATCAATTTTATTTATTAAATCTAAAAAAATATTTTAGATCAAATTTCTGGAATGGGTTATAATGTAATCCTTTAGTTTCATGTGTTATGAATCCTCATAAATATATATTAAAAATAATGTGTTGTATTTTTCCATCATGTTTTGAAAATAATGATAATAATTATTTTCATTCAAAAAAGAGTCTCAAATTGAAGATTAAAGAAAATGTATGCATCCATGATGGAGGGATTTACCTTGGATAGATATATATATATATATATTATAGTTCCTAAGACTGACCCCGTTGTCAGGTATTTTAAATAGATTACCTTGGAACTTAGTGTTTCACATATTTAAAACTAAATTTCTCAAATTTATATGGTTAGTTATCTAACATACTTTGTATCTAGAGAAAGTAATAGGTTGTTATTGAGATAATATTTAAGAGAAATAAAATAATCTATGAAATTAAGGAATGTATCTGCACCAATATCAATGATAACAGAAATTGTCACAATCTCCATCAGTGACCAAAAGACATGATAAATCATTAGTTGAGAAAATGTTTTCTAATGAACGACTACATATGATATATTTCAGATGAATTATTATCTAATTTTCACTAATCCTCCTTATGATTTATCATATCCTCATTCATGGATTTCAATCAACGCACTACTGGATATTTATTGAATAAGTTATTTCACCATAACTTATTTATCTATTATTACCCAATTTTTATGGATGATCAATTATGAATGAGTGACTGAACAATATTATATCTCTCCAAATTTTAATATTTCTCTCCCTTATATTATTGCTACCCATATATCTATCTTGCATGTGGATTATGGGACTCCCATCATAACAGTGGCTAGTGGAAGGAAAAATAGGCGACAAGGTATGAAATTGGTATCCCAACTACATGGGAGGGTATGACACATGGTGAATGATTGCATAAGGGGATTAGGAGGGTGGCTTGTGTGAAGAGGTATTTAGTTTAATTCAGTTTGTGTGATGTGATTAAGAGATGGTGGAAGTATATAAAATATTGGATGGTGCATTGGATACAACCCATGTTATGGCCTCAAATGAGTCAGGGATACTATGTTGATAACTATTAATGGTGGAAGTGCTTTCCTTATTAGGTCTCCATAAAGTGGGGATGTAGTAGTTGTATGGACTATATGGGTAAGTCCCCCATTGGTTGGGACCGACCCACTAAAATACGAATTTCATCCCAACCCATGGGACTGGAATCACACGTGTCTCCCTCCCAATGATGGACCAATGAACATGGCTTAATATTCCTAGTGAAGTGGGATATACCCAATAAAAATGGTCAATGAGAAACCACTTGATAAACAACCTAGAAGTCCATGTGGGTTGAGTGTCATTACTCAACATGGTTATATACTATTCTTGGATGCCACATTCCCATTCATCACTACATTGGTGGGAATATGCACCTGTTTATTAGGCTTGTGCGACTTCACCCTTGCAAGACATGTTTCATGCTCTAAGGTTACTATGTGTCTTGGATACTACCTATGTGTAAAATTTAACAAATTCCTCATTTCCTAAATAAACAAGGTAAATAAATTTATTATATTGATAATTATTACATGTAAATCATAATGATGACGTTTTTTTACACTAAATGATATTTATTCTGCGATATTTACATTAATGTAATTTTTGTTATGTAGGGATGAGGTAGTATTCCTGCATGATGATCCGATCATTTATAGGTATTTTATCTCACTCTATAATGTTTGGTTCTACTCTAATATATTATATGATATACCAAACTATTGTGTGATACAGATGACTGACATGTGATATTCAATGATGTGGGGGAAATTTTTTTAAATTCTAGTGTGGTGATGTGGTTGCTAATTGTGTAGTAAATAATCCTTTTTCTTATTTGTATGACATGATGTTGGGTGGTCACCATGGGTGGATGAGCATTGGTGAAGCATAATAGTACTTGTAGATGGTGGTAGCGGTTGTTGATCATATATAAATATTATTCATCATGGGTTTGTTTCCACCTTATTTTTTACGTTAGCCATTCCATTTTTAGTTTTTGGGGGTGTGTATTGTACTTTTATATTAGGGATTAAATCATATTTAGGTGCTAATAATTTAGTGGATCTAAAAATAAATTTTTTATATATTTTATTTAGTTATGATTATTTTATTTATATAATTATATTCAAGGATATCATATGTATTGTGTAAATATTCCCTATGTTAAAGTATCTCATTTCCTAGATATGTCTACTCAATGATAGTCATTATTATCTAGGCCATCATAGTTGGGATTTGGGTGGTATGATTATCTTACCACTACTTAAGAAGGGTCCCACTGGTTTGGGTCATGATATAGTGGAATTAATGTCAGATAGTATTAAGGACCTATTTTAGTGTTATGGTTCATTTTAAATTGGTTTTTATGTTTTTGGAAACAATGTTAAGCTGTCTTATGTTAATTTTTTTTATTTAGGGAACCATGTGTTCATGTGGAATTTGATTATCTACTCACATGGTATTTGATAACCTACCAATCATCTCGGTAAACTATGGGATCAATTATAATTAAAAAAATGGTATGAAAATAATATTTAATTAGGTATTCAATTTCTTTTTCCTTATGGAGTTCTATCTAAAAAATTTCATTATTTTTCTTGGTATATCTTACTATATTGATGTATACAAGCACATAAATACACTACTACTATTTTGACGTAGGGTCTTGACATTCCCATAATAGTGAATAAGCCTCCTTTCTATTATCAATTGATCGATGTGGCTTCTATCTAGGATCTAGTAAATGAGGTGTTTCTTATGAGATTGATACGGGTAGCACTTACACCCATTATTTTGTTATTAGAACCAACTCTCTATGTGAAGCCAAATTTTTTTCTCCAAGCTAAGAATTTTTTTTATCAATTGTAATGTGTTGAGTATATTCATACGCCGAGTGCATTACCCAGGTTACAATGATAAAGATCATCTCATTTTCAAGGAGACCTTGACATCAATTTTATATGAAAAAAAATGAGATAAAATTTGTGATATTTTACCTAGTTTTGATGCCAAATGATCATATGATAATGCTTAGATATATTCTTCACCATTTACTTGTGTTTCACTTACAGATCATGAACATCTAGACCCACAATGAGGTCAAATTTCATTGGATCAAGTTTAATAACAATTTATCTGAGGAGTAATATTTTGCGCTATTGAGATCTGTGCATGTCTATAAGATATTGGTGTTACATAATGACAATATATCTATTATTGATAGAATATTGATATCCCCTAATATCATGCGATACTCCCTCGATATGGCATGCGATAGATTATTATGAGCATAGAATTTTTCATCTTATATAATGTTGAGATATTAATGATTCTTAATTCCATTACATACTAAAAACTATTTTCAGTTTCTAGAGTGAAACATGGTAATAGAGAAAATATTAATACAGGGGTTCATGATAGTTGGTTTTTTCAGGGGTTATCTCATTGAAATGTAATCTTACATTACTGGTAGAATATAGAGCTCAGGTTCATAACATAATATCCATGTATATGGGAAGACTATGAATAATGTATTTAAAGTCCAATGGTCAGAAAAAGGATCCAGTTAGTTAGGGTTAGGATTTTCTATGTTTCTAGAGATCATTTTCACATAGCAGATTACTACTAAACATTCTGTGTAGATGTGATTAGTCACAATGTTGATGGAACATCATGTATGATATTTTTATGTGAACATAGACCTATAGATGGTGTTTAGGGTAGTCATTAAAAAAATATATTTAGAATAAGATCTGTTGGAAAACAAATAGGATTTGAAGGAAGATGATTCCATCACCCATTTCCACCCCTTCCACCCCATGTGGTCCTTTCCTGGAAAAGAGAGACAGTTATCAGGGGTAAATCTATTTATGGAATATTTTTGATTATAAGAGGGAAGATACCAACATGATCAATGATGTGTTTTCTGTTCACTCTTAAGGTTATATACCATAGTCTATGTGGTTGGTCATATTCCTATCAATCTCATTTCACTGATTTCATTGAACAAATCATCAATACCTGATAAAAGTGGACAAAATTAATCTATTATTGGATCTTTTAACATTTATTTTATAAATAGTTTATTTAGATAAGAGCGAATCCCTCCTAAAAATATTTCTTTATAGTAAAATTTATATACCTATTCTTGTTGTACTATCAATGGGTTAAATGATCCAATTGTATAATCACTCTAGTGGTATCTACATACACTCCATGAACATTGAAAAATCACCATTGTTAATTTGGGTGAAACCATAGAGGATCCAAATCATGTGAATTATTCACTAATATTTGAATAAGAATATTTCCTCATGTTAAATAATATATAATGATCTCTCAATTCTTAGGAAGCAGGTGGATAGTCACTCACCATTGTGTAGAGCATACTAGAGAAATTTCTCTCTTTGTTTGAGATAATTATTGAGAGATGATTCATCGTGAACAAAAATATCAAAATATATAAATGATATAATTTTGTTCAAAACCATTGCTCAGATAGTTTGTTATTTCACATAGTCCCCTTACCAATAACTTATCCCTTGAATAATCCCAAGCCAAATAATAATAATAATAAAATTGTTATTTCAATGTAATATTTTAAACTGAAAAATTATTTTTATAAAATTTAGTAAATAAATAAAATATTATTTATTTAAAATATATTTAGAAAATCATTCATTCCAGACCCTTAACTCAGCCTTTTAGTCATGTTGGTATTTTTTGTACCTTTAATATTGAATATTTATTTAAATTGATAAATATGATGAGAGAATTATTATCAAAAAATTCACAAAACAAGTTATTATATATTAATCTTGTATTTTTGTAATGAGATAAATAATTACTTTTTCCCTTATGAATAAAAAGAATATAAATAAAAATTATATATTAACATAATTATTAATTACCATGAGAATAAATATTTATCTAATATTCAAAAAAATATATTCTATTAGATAAATGACGATTGAATTAATGTTATCACCCATTTTTGAATAACATATAAACATGATTTTGGGAATAATAAATATTCAATTTATAAAATTTAAATATAAATTGACTATGATTATTCATTTAATTATTGTATGACAATGTATTCCCCTATATCAGCGAAATGTGGATAACTTAACTAATGGCCAATATTATAATCTAACAACATATCGAAAAACCCATAAAGAAAGAAATTAAGTGTCACAATGATAATGACCATATATGAACAATCTATGTTTAATATAATCATTTTTTCATGATTTCTCATCCATCATGTTGAATAAAAGTTTTACATATTACCGCAAACATTGATTTATAATACAATTATATTTCATTCAAATGAGAATAAATATCTACTTCCATTTTCTTAGAAGGGAATAACATTAATGAATTATACCTTAATTTCATATCAATCATGATGAACCCAATATATCCAACATCATCATGAGTATATATCTCAATATTTTTTTGATACATCAAAGTATGTATCTCATGATATGAATTAATAATAATCTCAAGTTTATGAACCAATGTGAATTCTCATATATCATATTATAAAATATGAAATATAATAATTGTAATAAAAATGGAATAGTCTATTCTCATAAACTTGTCCCTTATAGATTAATATAATAATATTTAATGAGAAACATTATCTATGTCTTATAAACCTCCATCCTATATTGCATTTGTCATATGTGTCTTGTCAGATGATGGAATTCAATCATTTAAAATGTATTTAAGAATATCACCATTTGAAATTAGAGTTCTCATTATAGTATGGAACTAAAATTAAATTTCAATATGGTATTTACTATAGGTATATTATCACATTAATGATATTTATAAGACTACAAATAATATGAACACTTATTTCTTAATATTCATCGGAAAGAATAAATAAGTAATAGAAAGAATGATGTAGTTGGTTCAAAGGAATCTAAGTCAACATTTTATACATTTTCATTCATTTTTGTATACATCAGTGTGAGGTATTATATCAATGGTAAATCCTAAAATCTATAGTAAGAGATTATTATGGAGTTCCATTATTTTCCCATGCAGCTATATAATCCTACTAGATGTTCTCCGATGCTCAATCACATCTGGAGAAAATATGAGACTGGAAATAACGATGTTTGGTTCTCAAGGAACCTTAGGGTGTCAATAATTTTGTATTATGGATTCATCATTCTTATTGATTTTATATCTATAACACATTTCTTGATTTACTACTACAATAAAATAGTGACACGAATAAAAGCTAATAGATTGAGATTCCCATTCATGAGATAATGGTACAATCACTCAAGATTAGTAAGGATCGTGTGAAGGAATTTATAGATGATCACTAACCAATTGGTGAGTTCGGTTTAGTTTCCACCAGATACCATGGATGATTAACTTCAAATCAAGGTAGAGAATTACATATATGTATTCTCTGATGATAAATTAGAATTTATGCCTCATCAATTGGTTGACTTAAAAATTGATTTTCACACACGGACTACTCCCATATCTTTTACAAATTATCAAAAAGACTTGGTTGAGCATAGGGAGATAATTGTAGGACCTTATAGATAATGCTTTAATTAGAAGTATTTTCTCACTAGAGTTGTATCCATTATCACTCTAAAATACGAATCAAGCGACGTTGAGGATTTATGTCGACAATTTCTACATAAAATAGATCATAGTAGGGAGAAATCACCCTCTTTCATGGATCAATGACATCATCAAATAGTAGAAGGGATTCAACTGGTTCTTTATAATAAAAAAGTGAATCATTTGTAAACATCTTTATTACATGAGAAGTATATCCCAATGACATGTTACATATATCACTATGTCCATTACATGTTTCAAGTTATTCCTTTCAATGTGATGAAGAATCATACATTGTTCATGGGATTATAAAACATATATTGGAACCATTATTAGAGTGATTGGTAGTTATCTACATTTATTAGATCTTCATCCATTCAAAAATAGAGGAAGAGCATGTAGATAATTTAAGGATTTTATTGGACTTATTATGAGAACACCAGTCATTTAAAATATTATTTAGGGGACAATTTTAGGTTTGATAGTTCCAATTCCTATGAGATTCCATCCCAAAGGATGTTTCAATAGTGAACCAATAAAAGATTAAGGTAGATTAATCTTGTTTTTAGACCAAGACCATATTGGAGGGGTGTAATTTCCCGTGTTTTGCTCTATAATATCAATGATTTTTTACCATCATTTCTAGGATTATGGGAACCATGACTTCCCCTTTTTGAAATAGGTATATGTTAATTTAGTTGAACCAGTTCTATATCACTTTTTAATAGTTGGAGTCCTTATTGATGAGTGCACCTTTTTGGTGGTCTTATAAGTAAGGAGTCGAGTACATGGTGTTCTATGATTCCTATTGAGGATTCATTATTTTTTAAATAACATAAAATAAATATATGATCAGATATTGTTATGGTCCATCGATACGATTTTATCCGAACTATGAAATTCATGAATTGGTGCATGACGTAGAAGTGGTCCCCCTAAAATGTGGAAACATTAACTACTTAATGAGAAAATCAAAGTCTATATGGACCCCCAAAGTCTTAACTATATCTCTCCATAGGGAGATATTAAAAATAGTTATAAGTTTGGGATGGATTTTATTTATGATTATGAATTCAATACCATATATTCCTTAGGAATGGAAAAGGTGGTGGAAGATGATGTTTTCATGAAGTCCAATTAACATTTTTTATGAGGATTTTTGGGGGGTTTCCTCATTTTATTAGTACATAAAGGATTGAAAAGAAGCATATTATCTCAAATGAGTGGTTCTGGTCCCCCTATATCTCTAGATTTATAGGCATTCCATGCTGGGATACATCGACTAATAGTATTTTTATTAATATAGTTTCTATGGTGATGAACCATATGATTTTTCTAAAGGAGTGAAGTATTTAATAATCATAATGGAAAGATAAAGGTATAAGTTTCACTGTGTGAGGAGGAGCTATTGTATTTTTAAAATTCACCCATGACATTAAATCCTAGGGTGGTAAAGATATATTAGGACATCTAGAATAAGTTTTGGAGATAATTTATAGAACACAGTGTTTCTATGTTTTCCAAATTTTAATGTCCATAATTTTACAAAGACAATAAAACCCTATTGTTGATAAATTATTTGTTTCATGTGTGGAAAAAATGATTTATCAATGAAAATAAATTAATAAATGTGTTAATGTATTTACACAAGAAAAAAAATCTTATTTAACACTATGGAATATTCAGTCGAATATTTTAAATATGGACACTACGTTATTATGAAATTATGAAACTTGTAATGCCATGATAATTATGGAACAAAAATATTAAATATATTATTATATGATCACACAATTTATTCAAAATAATTGAATAACTCCAAACATATGCATCGTTTGAGAAATCATAAACCACTTTTAGGTTTGAGATGTGGTGTTTACCCTATGAAATGTATGATGTTTGTAGGTTTTGGACATTTGGACGCCTCAATCACGAGAATTAATTATTTTATAATTTTTTTTATTTTTTTCAAATAATTTAATATCTCCTCAATGGTATGTCATATTACAAATATGATACTATCTTTAGGTCTGAACGCATGATTTACCCTAGGAAGTGTATCACTATTATGTGAATAGGGTGTTTGGGAACATTGCAAAAAATAAAACCTTTATTATATATATATATATATATTTATTTATTCAATTTTTTAAATAATAAATAATTAATATATCTCAATATGTGCATTTCATGTGAAATATAAGAACATCGTTAGGTCTGGAACGTGGGGTTTACCCAAGGTGGGGTATAAATTTAATGTTCAATGGTCATTTAGTTAAGTCACTCATTAATTTATTTTATTTAATACATATATTAAATATTAAATATTAGTATTTTAATTTAATTTTTAATTATAATTCTTAAAAATAGGTTGAACTTATTCATCATATTCCCAATACAATGTTCCACCATTTTTAAACTCAATGATTTCAAGAAAACATTGTTTTGACCCCGTTTATAACTGGTTGATATTGAAACTCATTTTTTTGGAAAAATTAAGAATTAAATTAAAATATTTGAATAAAAAGATAGAGTAAATATTTCATTTTCTTATCCATATGTGTATGTGTGTGGATATAGAAAAACCCCCCATGTATTTTCTCCTTTTTTGATCTCGTTAACTCTAGGTAGCCATAGATTCCCTTCAAAGTATTATTCCATGTACTGAAATTCCTTCTTCCTGAATCAACCTACGCACGATGTTCTCCAGTACCTAGTGTAATGCTCTACAAAGGTATGTGAAATGCTATTTAAGTTTATTTATAAAAGTAATTATATTTTTTCCATTATATGTTATGATTTTTCCCTTATTTTTTGCTTAACTTCTGGGGAAAAATTGGTGGAATAAATAATCGATAAATACCATGTTTTAACAAATAATAATTCCACATGATTATCAAAGAGAAATAATATTTCAATTTTAAAAAATAAATATTGTGTGAAATTATCAAACGATTATTATAAATAACTTTCAAATGGTAATTTTATCCTAGTAATGAAAAATAAGTTCCTTAAATAAATTTATAATCACAATGAATTTTCAAATAATGAATAATTATGTGAAATTGTCAAATAATAATAATTATGCTTTAGCTAATGATAATTATATCAAATTTTTTAAGAGATAAGTATTTAAAATTTTCAAATGTTAATTATTTTGGATAATCAAGAGATAATTATAACATGATTTATGAATGTATAATTTTATGAATTTAAAAAAGGATATTTTTTTAAAATAAATATTATCAGATGATTATTAATTAATAATGATAATTATAAAATAAAATTATAAATGGTTAATTCGTAATAACCTATCAAATATAATTATAAACGAATAATATTAAAAAACACCATCAAAATATAATTATCATGGTTACTTTAAGATAAAATTACCAAATGATATTTATGAAGGATAATTTATAAAAACTTATTGAAGGATAATTATAAAGTATTGCTTATAATAATTTATCAAAAGATATTTATTTATGAATAATTTAAGCAAACTATTATCAAAATATAATTATAAAAGGTTAATTTATGGAAAATTATCAAAATCTAATAATAAAAGTATCGTTTATGCAAAAACATCAAAATATGTTTATAAAAGGATAATTTAAGAAAAATTATCAAAATATAATTATAGAACTATAATTTAATAAATGTAATTAAATTATAATTATAAAATTAAAATTTATGATAAATTGTCAAAAAATTATTATAAAAGGATAATTTATGTGAAATTATCAAATTATATATTTAAAATGATAATTTGGAAATTATCCATGAGATTGAATGTATCATCTCATGTGATATTTAATTTTATTTTTAAAATAAAATGACAGGTAATTATTCCAAGAACCATTGAAAAATATCTAACATTGACGTGTCAATGATTAAGTCAAATATACCACGAGGAGGTGTATCAAACCACAGATGGGGATTTGTTCTTATTTTTGATGATAATGACTCTAAGGTGTGGTGTTTCTTATCTTTCTTGTATCTTATTTTTACATTTTGATATATTTTAGGTTATGTGTTAAATTACATGATATCATGATTTACATTTTATCATATGTGGGTGTGCGTATACCATAGTATAGTATGTTTTTTCAATGAGATTGGCATGATAGCATGATTCCATGATGCTTTTGATTCACATGTTGACATATATGATGATGTTAGGTTTCTCATGATGTGTTTTATGGTTGTTCTCATACTTTGAATTGTATCATTTTCTTTTGGAGGATTGGTATGTGTATACTAGACATGCGGCTATCGGGGTGTGATTAATCCTTGTGGGATATGTGAATGACGTGCAATAATTACAACGATACATCATGATGACCTTGTAACCTGGAATCTTCTCTATGCCTTATGGATTCTGAGTAGATGGCTAAAACCAGATTTCTTGTTGATTATAAGTATTAACCGATGTCTTGGGGATTCTCGGTAGGTTATAGATACATGATTCCTTGTGGATTCCATGTATTACCTGATGACTTTTGGATTCTGAGTAGGTTGTATTCACTACATGACTTTTGGATTCCGAGTGACTCACCAAAAGCCTGATGGATATTCTTGGATACATATAAACATATAGAATAATTATGACATGGAGTTGAAGAAGGTACGATTAGTGGTTTGTGCCAACTTGGTTAGTGCACAACCTCTTGGGTTTGGATTGTGTATTATGATTCCTATTATGCACTTATTTTTTATGGAATACACATTAATATATGAGAAAATCATGTTAAGGACTCATTGGTGGTGTCCTACTAAGTCTTGTACTCACAACCAACTAAGAAATTTCGATTAGATTGTAGATTGAATGAGGGATATAATGAAGTTCAAGGGACCTATAGTGGATAACTGAGCATATTAGTGTTGAACTAGTAGAATACCATGATAGATTCTAGAGGATCCTTGGTTTATTTATTACATTATCTAATTTATTTCCTTTGGACATGGTTTTCACTTACGAGATTTACATTATTTGTATTACATTTATGTTATATTCACTTTTTGTATGTTTATTCCGATTAGTTATAATGAATTTTTTGATTATCGATCCTATGATATTATACTGAGGGTATTGTGTCCCTATGGATCCACAATAAACTATAACTGATATTCGACAACCAATTGTGTATAAGGAGGCACACATGAGGATATGTGCCATTATGTCTTGGACCCAGTGGTTTGCCTTGGGATGTTACAAAATTGTATCTACGGGTCATGACTCACTGATAAATTCTAATCTATCCTTGGGTTAATATAGATTAGATAAGAGATGAGACAATTTGGTCTTAGGTAGGGGAATGATGTAAGTGCCTGATCATCACTGTGTAGTGGAACTCCATGTTTTCAAAAATGGGAAAGTATATTTTCTTATTACTCATGATTATACTCAAGTTGGGTGACTTACATGATGTTGAAATGTGATTTATGATATTTTAGGTGAGTTTAGGCATCATGAATAGGAACATAGGTTTCCATGCCAAATATATACCTTTTTTGTGTTGTATAATAGTTCAATAATTAAATTCCTTGATATTTTCTATGTACTCGGGATTGTTTTTCTTTGTGAGATATATATATGTGTGTAGACATGATGTTAGATATATCCATATTGGAATTTATTAGTCAAACTAAACTTATTGTTCTGTTAATATATAAATAAAGACTATAACTGATGTGCATGGATATAAAAAATGGTTGGAAATATGATGGGTATACCTTGGGTTAAGGGTAGAATCCAAGTAAAACAGTGTTTGTTCACAAATATTGGTTAATAGAAACATTTTTTGATTCCATAGACTGATTAGGTTTTATTCTAAATATTATGTGTCCTTTCTTATGCGAGTTTCATTATGTTACTTAATATGTCTCCTTAACATAGTTATATAAAACTACATGGGAGGAAGGCCGAAATACTTATGTATGGAATGTGGTTATAGTATTACCACCAGACATGTATGAAAATGATGTTGATCATTCTCCAACACATTCAATGTGGTATAGGTATTAGGCTTACTTCAAGTGGAATAAATTCTCTTAGTGCATGTTTTACGCATATGAGTTCATAACTATGATCAATTATTCCTTACATCCACTCTAAAATTATTCATCCTTCCAAGAAACTGCGGTTCTCTAGATGTTGATTAATTGGTTGAAATTTTTATTCATATTTGACTTAGTAGAAACTATGAAGGATTAGTGGGTTAAGTTAAAAGGAGGTCATGTCGGGTGAACAACCATTTTGACACCTTATAACATATGGTGCTAATCGGGATGGGGGAGCTCAAGGTTCTCCTAGAAAACAAAAAATGAAATAATTAATAATGTCATGTAATTAACCATCAGATTCTCTTATGATGTTTTCCCGGTAGGTTTATATTTTTCATCAACTATGGGTAGAAATCCGGAAGTTGAACCCTATGATGATCAGGAACCGATATTTGATTCCTTTGATCGATGATCTTTTCAATATACTGCATAAATTTTATTGTTTTCAAAGATTGATCATCGATCGGGCTATCAACAGATACATATTAGAGATGATGATATTTCAAATACTGTGTTTCCTAGGAGGCATGTACTATGTGAGTACTTGGTTATGTGGATCAGGCTGATGAATACCCCAATAGTTTTCTTTAGGAATTAAGAAAAATTACTTCCATTCATACACATTCTTGTTTGTATTAGTGATCATAAAAAAATCATCTTTTATGCGCTAACACTGGATAAACATTATACATACCAAAATATAGTGATATGTACACATTGAGAACATATGCTTTATGAAAAGAAGTTGAGATGTGAATTTTGGATTAAAGAGATATAATTCCTCAGAGAGGTGATGTTTGAGACTGGTATATTAGTAAACCCAAAGTTGGGGGATGTGGTCATGTCTAGGAAACATCCCCACGTGTTGGAGATTATCAAAACTATCTTTCTAGTAATATATTTACAATAGTTTATCTATGAAATCATCTAGTTATTAGAACCCGTAATAATTTTTAAAAAATGTATTTCATTTACAATTGTTAGACAAATTTCAATAAGCTTTCGTTTAGATTATGAAAATATTTTCAATAGATTCTGTACTGACATTCAATAGGACTGGGATGGGTTATGCAATTCCTTATGATGCATTAGGGATTGGTCTGGGAGTGGTGTTGATGCAAATAGGTATGATAGTTTCTTATGGGTCTCATCAGCTACGACCCCAAGTGAGGAACTCCCCTACACATGATTTAGAGCAGGTAGTAGTGGTCAATACAATGAAATTTTGGAGAAACTATACCAATGGTTATATATTGTTTGTTTACATAGACCATAATTTAAATCAACATATATTAAAAGATAGGGACCTAAATTTGAGGTAGAGGAACATGATGGAGTATCTATAGATGTTTGATTTTGATATGTTATTATTACATTGTAATTATTCATGCTTGGGAAATAATAGTATTAGGATGGGTGAACGATTGTGAATTACTGATGTTAACCCATATTGTTCAATTACACCAGTATTAATGATCTAAATCCCACTATAACAGGTCATGTTTTATTTATCAAATTCTCTCTTATTAGAGGGTGGTGTATGAGCTCTAGCATCCTATCGGTTGTTGCAACGACTCCTAATAGCATTGTCAAAGTTTAAAAACGTCACAATGGACTTTGTGACGGGGTTACCCGGGACTCCGAGGAGTTTTGATGCCACCTGATTGATTTTCGATCATTTAATGAAGTCTTCTCAATTATTACTAATTAGATAGACTCACTCTGTGGGGGAGCCTGGAAATCTCTATGTCTAAGAGATCGTGAACCTTCATGGAGTACCTATGATAATTGTCTGAGATGAATATATATGTTTTACGTCGTACTTTTTTAGGCCTTTCTTAAATCCATAGAGACATAGATTAGATTGATCACAACATTTCATCCCCATGCCGACATATAGTCTAAGATGACTAAACATATATTGCAGGATATGCTTCATGCTTTCGAGCTATGAATTAGAATATACTAGGATGCTTACCTAAATGTTTTTGAGTTTGCATGTATTTATAGTTATTTGGATACATTTCAGATTGTTCCTTTTGAGTATTTTTATAGGAGGCTTTGTTTCTCCCTTCTCTCTTGGCATGAGTTGGGAGATGTAGCAGTTGTGGGCCCAGTTTGATTTTAGAAGCTCTTGAGATAGTGTAGATGTTATGAATAAGGTTGATCATCGATCAGAGGAGATAGAGAATTAATGTTTTCTATAGGAGGATACCCTTTTATATTTTTAGGGGGGATAATTTTCCCTGAGATTGACTCCTCATTTGGGGAATAGATGTCTGGAAATGAAGGGAAATTTAAAACCAATTTTATTTGGACCATTTGAGATCACTCAGTGGATAGGGGTAGTGGAGTATCACATGTACCTCCCTTCTCACTGTCAAGGTATGCATGAAATGTTCCATGTTTTACAACATCAGTGGTACATACCTATTCATTCATATTTTTTCTATTGTGATGAATTTTATCCGGACATAGATGAATCTAATGAGGTGCATCCAGTGCGGATCATATATCAAATAGATAAATGTTGTGATGAAATATGGTACCACTAGTACATCTATGGTGGATGAAAGGATGTATCCATGAGGAAAAATGGGAAAATAATGCTAATGATTGAGCTCGGTGTCCTCATTTGTTTGAGAATGGACTCGATAGATACATCTCAATGAATATATTTCAATATTTGAGGATAATTGTAATATCCAAATTTCTAAAAATATAATAAAACCCTATTGTTGATAAATTTTTAATGTATTATGTGGAAACAATTATTTATCAATGACTGTGACATAATAAATTGGATAATTTATTTCGGCTAGAATAAAATCCTAGTTAACACTTTGTAATGTTTTTTTGAATAAATTAGGAAACAATAACTATGTATATATGAAATTCTGAGGCCTATATCGCCTTAACAATGATGAAATAAAAAGATTATATATATTATTTTATGCTCACAAAATTTATTAACTATAATTGAATAACTATTAAGAGGTGCATCAATTGGGAAATTAGATTCCATTGTTTGGTCTAAGGCATATTTATTAGCATAAGAGTGGTATAATATTTGTAAGAATCGGTGATTTGGACGGATCAATCATGAGATTAAATTATTTATTAATTTTTGTTATAGTATTTTAAAAATAATGTAATATATCCCAAATTGTAATTTGTATTGTAAATTTGATACCACCTTTAGGTATGTTACTTAAGGTTTACCCTAGGTATAGTATAGAATTTATGTGAATATGGTTCTTGGAAACATCACACACAATAGAAGGTTTTTTTAGTTATCTATTTATTCTATTTTTTAAATAATAAATAATTAATATATCTCAAATGGTGTATCATATGTGAAATATGAGACCATTGTTTGGTCTAAAAAAGGGGTTTACCCTAGGCGGGTCATAACATTACTATAAAATGGGTGTTTGGTCAGGTCGCAAATTAATCTAAGTTAACTAATAATTATATATTATAATAAATTTTATAATTTAAAACTAATTATTAATTTTAATTATAAATAATTAGATAAAAAAATTCAGCATCTTCCCGATATAGTGTTCCACCGTTTTCGGACACATAACTCTAAAAAACAAGATTTTACCCAATTACAATGTGGAAGAAAATGAAACATATTATTATGGTCATATTAAATACCCCATTAAAATTATAGAATAAAACAGCAATATAAATATTACATTCAAGAAACCCTATGTGTATGGGTGTGAATACTATCATACCACTCAGTTTATCTCCATGTGTTGATCTCATCGAGCCGAGGTAGCCTCATATTCCCATTAAATTAGTATGTTGGGCTATGAAATCTATTATAGAATCAAGTTGTGTGTGGAATTCCCCTTTCCCTGGTGTGGAGAACTACACTGGTAAGAGAAATGAAATTTTATTTTATTTTTAAATAATTATTTTGTTCTTCTATTATTATTTATAATTTTATTCCATTACTATATATATAAATTCTGAAAAAATAGAATGAAAATATAGTCAAATAAATAATTTATAACAAGATAAATTCAATCAAGGATAATTCAAAATGATTATCAAAGATGAATTATATTAAAATGTTATCAAAGAAATATTGTGTGAAATTATCGAAAAATAATTAAAAATAAATGTAAAAATATAATTTCATTCAATTAATTTAACATAATTTTTTTAAAAGAATCGCTAATAATAATTAATTGTAATAATTGAATAATTTTTTGAAACTATCAAATAATATGTGTGATGTTTTAGATAAGGGTTATTTTATCAAATTTTTTAATGGATGGTTGTTTGAAATTATCATATGATAATTATTTAGGTTAATTAATAGGTAATTATTAAATAATTATCAATGGATAATTGTATGAAATTAACAAAGGCTATTTTCTAAAACAAAAAATATCAAATCATGATAAATTAAGGGAGAAAAATATAAAATATAATTATAAAAGAAATATTTTTAAGGAATTTTCAAATATAATTATAAGAGGATAATTTGTAATGAAATTATAAATAGATCATTATCATGGTAAATTTAAGATAAAACTATAAAAAGATGGTTAAAAAGTATAATTTATGAAAATATTATCAGAAAAAAATTACAAAGGATAAGTTACAAAAAAAATATAAAAAAATATTGAAGGGTAATTTAAAAAATTAATTATTAAAATATAATTATAAAATGATAATTTATGGAAAATTACCAAAATATATTTATCAAAGGATAATTTAAGAGAAATTATCAAAATATAATTATAAAAAGAAAATATAAGAAACGTTAGAAAAATATATTTATAAAATCATAACTGAAGATATGTTATCAAAATATAATTATGAATGGATAATTTATGAGAAATTATCCAAATAGGATTATTAAATGAAAATTTATGAGAAATAATTAAATTGTATGTAAAAAAATAAATTGGAAATTTTTCAATAGAGATAATGTATCAACTCATGTGATATTTTATTTCCTTTGGAAATAAAATAGCTTTTATTGTTTCTTGGAACCCTTGACGAACCTCAAACATTAATGTGTCTACATTTGTATCTATAAGACCACAATGAGGTGTATCTAACCACGCAAGGTGGTGTATACATACCACTGATGACGTTGACTTTGATGAAGGATATTTCTTATCTTTTAGGGATATTCTTTACACATGATTTTATATTTAATTTATGTGTTGACATAGTTGATATCATGATTGACTTTTGATTGCATATGGGTTTGTGTGTGTCCCATAGTATAATATGTTTTGTTTCATTTATATTGATGTTATAACATGATTCTATGTTTCTGTTTGATTCAAATATTGATGAATATGTTGATGTTATGATTCTCATGATGTTTGATATGGTTTTTATCATGTTATGACTTGTCATGTTTTCCTTTGGACAATTCATATGTGTATACTTTAAAGGTGGTTGTCTTGGTATGATTACTTTTTATAGGGTGCATGCATGATGTAGAGCAATGGCGATGACACATCATGATAACCGTATAACCTGAAATCTACTCAATGCCTTGTGGATTCTATGTATATTGTCGACACTTTATTTTCTATGTATTTTGAGTGTTACCCGATGCCTTGTGGATTCTAGGTAGTTCTCAAATACATAATTCCTTGTTGATTCCATCTATTACCTGATACCTTGTGGATTATGGGTAGGTTATTTTTAGATGATGCCTTATAGGTTCTTAGTGACTCACCAACAACGTTGTAGATGTTTTTTGATACTCATCGACATACAAAATGTTTTTGGAATAGATTCCAAGAAGGTATCGACTGGGGTTTGAGTTATCTTGGTTAGTGCATGACCACTAATTTTTTGATTGTGTGTTTTGATTCTAGTTATGTAATTAGTTTATAATATAATACACTTGTATACTTTCCAACATAAAGTTAGGGATGCATTGGTTGTATACTAGTGAGTCATATACTGACAGCCTACTGGGGAATTTCAATGTGATTTTTGATTACATAATGGATCTGGCAAAGTGAAAGGGCTATGTGGTGGTTTGATGAGTAGAGGATCATGGAGAAAGTAACAGGACATGATAGAAACTAAAATATTTTCTATTTATTTAATACATTATCTTCATTATTTCCTTCGGTAACATTTTCCACATACAAGAGGTACATTATTCGTATTGCATGTATGTTATCTTAACTTTTCTACAAGTGTACTCTCATTTTTTATTACATTGATTATTGTGATTATCGATCCTAAGACATGTTATTGAGGGTATAATCTCGTGATGGTTCCACATGAAATCCTCATTACTAGTGGGACATATCTGGCATATGAGGAGCTGTGCATGAGTTCATGTGTCATTATAGGTCAAACCTGGTTGATTGGGTTAGGTTATTACAGATATGATTCCTCACAAGTCAATATGTGAAGGAAGAGAACAAAATCTAAATTGCATTGATCATGGAGCATTGAATTCCATAGTCTAATTGGGATGGAATATCAACAGATTTCATGATGGGGATTTCATGGTTCATGAGAGGTCTCGATGCTATTTGGTTAATCGCCAACTAACTAACCAAGTCGATCCACTAACATTCTATTAAGAGTAGATTTTGGTAGAGTTCATGAGACCCTTATACATGGATGAGATAATTTGATTGAATTTGGTACCCTGGATGATTTTGTTTCACTAAGATAGTCAATGTATTTTATGGTTTTGTTTGGGGTTATAGTAGGAATTTCAGAATCCGTTGTTGTAACATAATATTTTCTATCTTAAAATGTATGGTTAGATTAAGTGAACTATTTAGGAGACAAATTATATGTTGAGGTATTAGATGTTTTACTTTTCATTGATTTAGGATGACCAAATTAATTTTTAATGCATAATAATAAAGACCTCTCCATGATCAGTATTTTAACATCCCAAAACATTATATGTTGAATTTTCCTTATAATTAAAATAATCTATTTCATAATACAATATAAACACATGAAACAAAAATTTAAAACCATATAAACTTTTAAAATATAATTGGTAAAATAATTTTTACCAAATTAATATAGCTATGAAAAATAAAAATACAAAAAATAGAAGTTAAATATATATATATATATATATATATATAACAACTAAAACAAAAAAATGTGGATTATGTTAATCTCTTGGAAATATTTTACATACAAATAACAATAAAAAATAAAAACATTAGTAATCCAATAAACATATTAGAAAAAAATAATATAGGAGCTTGAAAAATATTGAGTTGAATTTTGAATTAATAAATACAAAAGTATTTATATGAAGTAAAATCGATGTAGGAATAGTAATATCGTAAAACCCTCATATTTTATGAAATATAAATTTTTTAAAATAAACTCAATTATTTCTTATCATGAGATACATGAAACCCCATATCTCAATAAAACAATATGTTTTATACAATTATAAAATATCCATTAAATTTGTGTCATGAATATAAATAACCAAATTTCCAAAACATGAGTAAACTATTCAGATAAATAAACTATTTTTAGTAGTGTTTATACCCTTTAATATTACATTTTTTCCACAAAAATGATGTTACTGATTTTTTTTAGCAAATAAACTTATTAATATTTTCCACTCAAAAAAATTTTAGTTCAATAAAAAAATTAGTGTTAAACTATTAAATTAGAAATTATTTTGAAATTAATTTTGATACTTTTATGGAAATATTGATTTTTCATTGAATACTGAAATATAATTTTTTTACTAAAAAATGTATTTTTTCACTATTTTAAAGAATTTATTTTTGTTTTAAATTTTTTTAAATAAAATAATTTCATTCATAGTATTTATAGTCCAAATAATTTTATTAGAATTAATTTTATATCAATTATTTTATAAAATAGTTATATAATTAAGAATTTTTTTCATGAAACCCGTTTTCATCTCGATATGCAAGTTTATTTTAAAATTAATTCCCATGAATTTTAGAGATTTTATTCAATAAAATAGATTAATTATTTTTTATCTCCGTGTATAATTTTATAAATTATTCATTTTTAGTTTTTGGATCTGATGAATGGTAAAAATCAGAAAAAAATTCTTACCAATGTTGTGGTGAAATAGGTTTACCAGTAGGGTTAAAGAAAAAGTAATGTGGAAAATTTCCAATTATAGAGGAATATATCATATAGTATTTACATGTTTATATATAATTATTTACCACCAATGAATCATTTCCAATGTAAAAGAATTTTTCTTGAGAAATAATTTATTAAATTTTACACTTTTATGAAATTACAAGTGTGCCATCTACACCACTTATAAAAGGAATACCCTCCTTCATCTTCATTACACAAATTTGAATCTTCTATATCACTAAAATAATGTCTAATTATCATATTAAATTCCCTAAATGCTAATTATATTTTATTTTATTCTTAAAATACCATTCCAAATGTCCTTAAATAAAGGATCTAAATTAGACCATATGAATATGTGGTGAACATATTACCTAATGTATTTCAATTTATTTATTATTACACCTTCCCAAAATGAATGTTATTTATCCTGAAATAAAATCATCAGTGTCTTAAATAAACTTATTATTATTTTGGTAATGTAAAAAAAATTGTACACCAACTATTCCACTATATGTGCAGTGAAAGAATCAGTCATGCTTATGTGGGGACTACCGCCTCCAAGTAGCGATACAATTCCATTTTCATCACTATATTTCTTGGATTATTATTTTTATGGAATTAATATTTATGAATATATTTATTACATAATAATTTAGTTCTAATTATAATATAATTTGTAACTTCTTACCTTACGATCCAATTAAAAATGATTACATCGCTCATGCATATGTGTGGACTACCACCTCCATGATGTGATGTGTTTCATTTTTTCATTTATGACTAATATGGATGGTATTAAAGAAATATTTATAAACATAATATTATATATATGAAATAATAATGATTTTATGGAAGAGTATTATTTTTTCCATTATATCATTTCATCTCTTGAAAAGTGAATACAACGTCCTTAGGTACAATTTTACGTCTCCATGAACAATGTCATTTATATTTCTATCCCCACCCTTTATGGAGGAATAAACATATATTTATATATATATATATAACGAGAATATATAATAATTATATCATCATTAACATTCTAAAGATGATCGTTTCATTATCAATGTTCAATTTCTATAACTACCAAAATAAAATTCTCTTGAATAATAAAACAATTAACATGATGAAATGATGATTTTAATAAAGAATTAAAAATTCATGGGTGTGTAAATGTTATATGATTATAATATCTTTTATTATAAGAATTTTAATGACCTAAATATATAATTTTAACCCATTAAGATTTATTATATAGAAGGTGAAAGTGATTTTAATGTAATTCAAACTCATGGTAAGTGATGTATTTCAAAATCTCATGGTTTGTGAAAAATATTATAATGATTTTATTTTGTAAAATAACTATCAAGAATACCATTGACCATTTTAAGTTACATTTATTTCTGGGAATAATATTTTTTTCATTTTATTTTCCACTCTCTATGAACATAGGTAGTAGAGAGAATTTTATTGTGGAAAACCAACTTTATTTCTCTTTTATGGAGAAAATTATTTTTCATTGATATCAATGGTTTCTAGAGATGATTTCAAGAATGTTATTATTGTTATTATTAAATGATATTTAATTTAAAATTTACACACATTCTATTTTAATAAACTTTTATAAAATAAACCATCTTTTAATTTTATGAATGAGACAGTTTTTAAATTTTTCATAAAATGTTAAAGGAATCTTTGTTTTAATGTTCCTTGTGTGAAAAAAATTCCCACCATCATGAAAAATAAATGATTTAAATCTTACAATACATGTTTTCAAGGAGATTTTTTTAAAAAATTTCATTAATATATGATAAATATTTAGATTTTGATATGATATTTATAGGAGAAAATATATTTTTCCATAGGAATTTATCCATGATATTTTAGCCAAATTTTCAACAAATATAATTGAGAACCTGAACCTAGTATCACAATGCATGTGTATGATTTATTACATTGGAATAAATAAAAAGGATCAAATCCCAATGAACCAATCAGATTAGTAATTTTAGAGAAATAGATACTAACATGATATACATTTTACATAAAACTATAAACTAAAATGAATAGAAATGGAAAAAACATTGAATCCATGAAATAATTCCAAGAATTATTCTTCATATACTAGGAAAGGACACAAAATAAGGGTGATATAAAATGCTATTTCTTGATTACATATAGTATAAACTATCATGAATCAATAATCATAATCAATATAGAAAGGTAAATATCAAAAAAAACATACCAATTAAACAATATGAGTGTCATTATAATATTTGGAATGATCAATATGGAAACGAAAATAATTGAAAATACATTACATTTAATAAATAAACTGAGAATGAAAGGAATCATAAGAAAATATCCTGGATAAAATATCATGGACAATAAGTTTAATATATTATAAAAGAATGAAATTATTAACTATTGGATATTATGTCTCAGGAACATGATAACTCAATAATAAATTCATTCCACAAGTAGTATAAAACTCTCGATTCATAAAAACATCTAGTTTTGACAATTTATTTAAAACTAATATATAAAATATCAGTAGGATTTTCCAATAATTTTTTCTCACGATACCGATCTATGAATCGATGAGATATATATAATTAGGCCCAAACAATGCTTAAATTTCCAAAGCATTCCTCATGTATCAAATAATTTTTCTAATTTTGGGCCAATCTGAATTATCTTCAAATATCTACATTGAATAAAATATATTTATTTTTATCATTTCTCTTTTTAATCATATAATATTTGAGGTTAAAATAATATGTAAAAATGGAATATGATTTTTGAAATAATAAAATCCATCATACATGAATATTTATATTTAATATAAATTCAATTTAAATTGAAAAATTATCACAGGAAATAATTGTTTTAAGAGAATGTTAAAAATCACAAAATAATATGATATTATAGAATAACTTTTTAAGCATGGTATTTTTCATGTCAGATATAATTTTCTAAAATAATTCAAATTGTATATTAAAATACCAAGATTTATGTATTATTCATGATATTACATGTAAAATGGGTATTATGTATACCATAAAAGATAAATTATGTGTGTAATAATTAAATATGCCTCAAAAAATGTAAAATGAGATGATGTTCTTTATCTTGAGTCTAACACGTCATGTATGTTCATTATATTCCAAAATAATAAACTTATGGTAATTATATAATATATTACAAAAAATTTTCTGTTTATTATTCATTTTATTTCAGTTATTACCATGTTATATATGAATACGTAATTAGTTAATTTAATTTGGAATGTTTTGATGATATTGGGGTAATGTGTCAAAAATATATTCATAAGATGAAATTTTGTTCTGTGAGGACATTATTTCAACATCTATAGAATAATTTTCATTAATTTTTCTAATATTTAATCATAAATTAATTTTTCAGAACAAATAATGAAATACTTAGAATAAAAAATAACTACATTAATATAATAGAGATGGTAGGTTGTAGGTACACATGAGTAAGGTCTCTGTTTTTCAATGATCATTATGTAAAAAATGAATGTTACCATTTATATTTCCATAATGTTAATAATATCATATATACCATATTATTTATTTATATATACTTATATATATATATCAACGATGTGTTGTGGTGAAGAAAAGAGAGTCACTTCACATCAAAAATGTATTAATCCACACATACATTAGTGACATTATTGTTTTTTATGTAAGAAACAAAATGCTATATTATCATTTCATAATGATAAATAGCTCATGAATATATAAATTTATTTAAAAATATCACACATATTCATTAAATTTATCCTTATTACCTTATATGTGTAGCGTTAGTGAAAAACAAATCACATCACATTAGATGGTTGTATTCCGTCATTCACATGGGTGATGTTACCATATCCCCAATGAAATGGAAATAAAAAACATTACATGTGATATAATGAATCAAACAGTATATTTATGTTATATAAATCCTATATATACATTATATATTTCATAATTCTAAATTGTGAGAGGCAGTAATAGAAAATATAATGGAATCAGTTTGTGTGGTGATAGTCTGTCGTACACACGAATGATTATTTCATAAAAATTTTAATAGGGGATGATATGTTTGTAGGTAATGAAATTTTTATAAAAAAATAAAACTATATTTAATGTATGATGTTTATTATAATATCATTTTTAATAATAATCTATGTTGGTGGAGAAATAAATAAAATAAAATAGAACATTGAAGAACATTTCCTCTTCTTTGGGTATCCTCCATAGCTTTTCACAAAATTCTTTCATATGATGGTTCTGTTACAAAAATAAGTCTTCTTGGATGAGAGGAATAAATTTTTTAAATTTTTTATAATTTTACATGTAGATCCAAAATTCTATGGTGGCACGAATAAGTCTGGTGAGTGAGATCCCATTTATTATTGAGTAGCATTTTTATTTTTGAAAATACCCAAATGTAATCCATAATGGGATGTCACTATCAATAATATAGCTCAAATATTGATCAATAATGTGGTGTAGGAATTATATGGAAGATACAAAGCTCCAAAATAATATCAACCACATTTTATATACATGTTGTTCCTTATATTCTATGATTCATTTCTTTTACAATTTTGGTTTTTCACTATAGTAACTAGTTGTTTTATCTTATGTAATTTATTATTTAAGACTAATATTAAAGGATCCTTACATAATAATTTTGAAATAATTATTCAAAATATTATATCTAATTTATAGAATAAAAATCTTATGTCGGGTCAAAATAAATTTTAACACAAGCGCATGTAACATGAATAAACATTGTTTTAACATTACTCGTGCTGACAATGTTTTTACTATTTATGAATATATATTATAATTGTAAAAGAGAAACATGTTCCTGATTATTACATAGTTTATATTTATTAACATTTATAAATCACTTGGTAAAATATATGATTTTTTATAATTTTAAATTATTTAATTAAATATCTTTTATTATAAATTAACATTCCTGTCAATTTTGATATTATTCTTTTAATTTGAATTTAAAAATATCAATGAAGTGATGGAATAAGAATATGATACATTATAAATAGTATATAATTATGTATTTTCATTAAATTTTCTGGAAAATAATAACTCATTCAATTTAATTCAATTTTATTATTTTTAGTATCATATATTTTATTTATTAATTAAATAAATATTTACTGTATTAGAATTTATTAAGGATTTATAGAAAATATTTCATCTATAAAAATATATAAATAAAATAATAATAATAAACTCATTTATCATATGTTTTCCCAATAATAAATCTTTTTATATATTAAATATAAGGAAGGATAAATTAATTTCATTTTTTAAAATAAATCATCTATATGTGAAAACAATTAATTTTTTTATTATTTATTAAAATCCTTAGTAACCCATCTTTGAGAAAAAATACAGTTTTTCAGGAAAATTTTCATTTTCTATTAAATTGTTTTCTTATATTTATAATATTAATTTTAAAAAAATTTAATAATTTAGTATGTATTAGTTATTACATAATATTTATAATCAATTTTATAATTTTATACAATATTATGATTCATTTATACTTAGGATTGGGCATTCCCTAAGCTCTCCTAATGATTAAATTTAAAGAAATGCCTTTACTAGGTTGTTTAATATGTATGTTACTTATCACATATGTTATCAAATAAAATGATCTTGTTTTATACTTTTATGTTATTAAATTCTACCCACTATAAAAATATTTTATCCTATAGATCAAAATATATTCTCAGTATTCATGGGATTGATATTTGGAAATACCATGGTTGAAAAACGCACATCGTAAAATAAGTTAATAAAATATCATCTTTGAAAGAGATAATTGGAAGTGAAAAAGGCATATTGAAAGACATATAAATTGGGTTATGATTATGATTATGTTGTTGGAAAGTGTAGTTATATATATGAAATGAGGGAATAAATAATTATAAATATTTATGGAGTTCATTGATCTTAAGAAAGTTAATGCTTGATGGAAAGAAAAGAACCTCAAATCCATAAATATTTTATGATTTAAAAGAACACCAGTAATGAAAAGATATAATTAGGACAAATTTTTTTGTCTCAAGATCTTTTTCCAAAAGTTAGTGAATTATTTTAATTTATAATTATATGGAAAAAAAAATTCACTTGATACATTTCTATTTCATAAATTTTTTTTCATATTTCTGTTGTTCTTTGAAAAAATTCAAATTCAATAGAAACTCCACGAAATAAAAATACAAAAAAGATTATTCAAGGACTGAATCACTAAAATTAACATTTAATGGATCTTAAGATCCATAATATAATGAAAATTCATTCTTTCGTTCTCTGTTCATTATTATATCAAAATGGGTTATACAGTTTATCAAATTTATTTAAATCTTCATATTGTGAAGAAATACAATAATACATATAAATTAATATAAATTCCAACATTAGTCATTTTATAAGAGGTTATCCTTATTACCCATCAAAATTATTAATATAAAGAAATATAAATAATTCCACTAAATTTTGAAAATTAATATACCATTAATCCCCTAAACTATAAGAATTATATATTAAATTTAAATTTCCAATATTCTGAATACCTTCATCATGTATTGTATTGAAGAATATAAATAACTTTAATTACCTCATTAAAAAACTCAATGATTAATTCTTCAATAAATAACAAATATATTATTGGATATTTTCCTTAAATATAAAAATATTTTTAACTAAATAAATGGTATCATAAAACACATTATTAACAAATAAATAATCAGTTACAAGGTAGTCATTATTATCCAATTTACATTATCCATTTAACTCATCTCTTTATCCCAACATCATTATTACAATATTATGATTATATTAAGGGTTATAGTTACTTTAATCATGTGTTTTACAAGAATTTCGACTTTCTACTAACCCATTTTTCTTAGTCATTTATACAATTTGACATACACTTTTAAATCATTTATGAAAACCATTATAGTACAATCCTTATACATTTCAAAATCCATACAACAAGGATATCATTGATTAAATACTCAAATGACATAATTCACTAATCAAATCACAAGATAATGAATCATTTCACTTTATCTATGGTGATAAACATGAAAATTATCCATTAGTTTCTTGTGAGTTATATCCCTTTGACTCTTGAGGAATTCAATTCTGTAGTTCCACTTATACATAATCTTAAAAAATTAAACACTGGAAACCTTTTTCATTCCCTTGAAATCAAATTCATGGTGTCCTTTCTCTCCAGATATTTAGACAACTATCACTACCTTCTTGAAAGTACCAGATCATTTCATTACCCAATAAAGACATGTGGGAAAACCCTTCATTCCATTCTTCTCTTTATAGGTCATTTTTCATTGTCCTAGTCTTATTCCCTGGCTTCATTTCAAATCCATAATAAATAGGGAATTATTTCATTATATTGTATGTATATGATGCTATGTACTCATATGACTTTAATGATTGGTAAATTAGTTACCTTTGAAATATTTTCATAAGACCATTAAAAAAATGATCATTCATAATTTTTTTATTACATGAATTTATGTGGTTCTCATTCCTTCTATTAGGTTCCATTTATAAACAATGGAATACAGTAGATTAGATCATAACATTATGATACACAATGTATAATCCAAAAAATATTGAACTATATAACATAAATTGAAAACTGTATGCATATCTAATCTTATAATCTAAGGCATTTTTTCTTTTAGAAATCTATTTTCAAATACTTCATAATGGTTTGTAATGAAAATTTCAACTATCATAAGTATGTCCCCTCGTAATGTCAAACCTGGTGCACAATAAGGCCCCATATCACGTAAAAAGTGACAATCAAGAAAATCCCAATGTGTCCTTTTTTATGTTATTACCCCTTAGTACATCTGTTCCAGAACCACATCAATATGTACTATACATAAATGGATTTATTTTATAGTAAAAACCACATAATATATTCTTTACAAAAAAATTTAATTTTATTCAATACATATCCTCAAATTATATCATAGGGTTAGGTTCCATAATCAATGTTTCTAAAATCTAGTTCTCAGGGTTTCTATTAAACATCCCATGATACCAACTATAGAATCCTCATACCCAGTATCCCAGAACAAGTATATACATTATTACATTGGGATAGATACATAGAGTCAAATATTTGAAGGACTGATTAGTTTTTCAATTTTAGAAAACCAGATACATAAATGATACCTCTCTTAAATAGGGATATAATTCACAATGAAAATAAACAGAAAACACCTGAAATACTTGAAATCATTCTAAAATTCATCTGCACAAACTGGAAAATGAAAAAAAAATGTTCTCTTAAATGCTCAGTGAGAATTACATTCAATAGAAGATGTTATTAATCAATAAGAACAAAAATATGGAAAATTAAATAATAGAAAACAAATCCCATTTAAATAACATGAACATCATGAATAGACATAGAATAATCAATATGGAAATGTGAATGACTTAACATAAAATATATTTAAGTAATAAACTAAGAATTAAATGCATCTAGCTATAATATCATAGAGAAAATATAATGGAAAACAAGATAACAGAATTTTTCAGAAGAAAATTCACAGTTTTTAGATGTCATGTATCAAACACATGATACCTATACATTCAATACCTTTCAAAATATGGTTAAAAGAACTATGGATAAACACATCCAGTTTGACCAAATAATTTTAAATTATTTAGTAAAAACACATCTGGATTGCCTAAATGATTTTCTTACAAGACATGTTGATGCATCATGGGGATATCTATAAATAGGATCCCCCTTTTTTCATGTACAAATAATTCAAAACATATAATATAATTGATTTAATTCATAAACAGTGTGCTTACAATCAAATATCTATATTGAGTAAAGAATTCATATTTTTCAATTTTTACTTTATTAATCAAATTACATTCAATGTAAACAAATTATTTAAAAATTGTTTGTAGTTAAAAAAAATAAAAATATCCATTATACTATAATATGTATATTTAATATCAATGTAATATCTAATGAAAAAATATCACAATAAATTGATTATTTCAAGGAAAAATTATGAATCAAAAAAGAAAGTAAGATTGTGAAATAACGTTTACCATTTGGTAATTTTAATGTAAAATCCTCTTATATGAAATAATTCCAATTGAAACATAAAATAACATGAAGTATGAGTTAAAAATTATATTACATGTTAAAGGGGGAGTATGTGAAACATTAAAAATAAATTATGTGCAGGTTCATACAATATTCCTTAATGAGGGGAAATTGAGATAAAGTCCCGCATCTCGAGTCTGTGTCATCATTTGCATTTTTTATTATCCTGGAAAATATAATTATTTTAATTATTTAATTTCAAAAGAAAAATTTTCAAATATATATTTCCTTTTATTTTACTTATTAAAATGTTATATATGATTACATAATCAATTATGTTTGCATCAGATGTTATAAAAATATTTGGATTATGCGTCAAAAATGACTTCGGAGGGTGACTATTAATATATGGGTTTATTATTTCAATGTATAATGAAATATATTAATTTATTTAATTATCATATTTATACATCAATTATACTTTAAAAACGAATCCTAACATATTGTTTTTAAAAATGGACCACATTAGAATCATGGGGACGATGGGCTGTACATATGCATGAGTAACATTTCCATTTTTCAATGATCATTATGGAAAGATTATATATAATATTTAACGGTTAAATAATTATCATAATATAATCACTACCATATTATTTCATTAACTATAATTATAAATAATTTATGTATTATGATGATGAAAAGAGAGCAACATCGCTTCATGAAGGAAGTTATACATGAGTGGTGTTATCAGTTGTCGGTGTAAGAACGAAAATGATATATTAAAATTTAATAACTATAAATATTTAATTAATATAATAATTCATTCATGTATATCACATATATTTATTTACATTATCCTCATGACCTTTCAAGTAATTCATTAGTGAAAAATGATTCACATCGCTTCATGAGGCAGTAGTCTTCCAAACACACAAGTGACATTATTGGATCCCCTCAACGATGGTAAGGAAACGTTTTTGAATGATATAATGAATAAAAATGTATAATTATGTTATAAAATAAATATATATAATTTATATCCATAATCATAGACAATTGTGAGATCTGGGAATAGAAAAATGAATCACATCAGTGTGTGTGGTGGTAGCCCGCAATAGACATGAATGATTGTTTCAAACCACAGTTTTATCGAGGTGGAGATGGTTTTACGTATTTAAAATGTTATAAAAACATAAAAATATTTGAAAAATTCCAAGGTTATTATATATTACTATTTTAATAATAATTTAATGAGTTTGAGAAAAAAAGAAATTAAGAACCCTCACCGAAGAATGTTACCTCTCCTTCAGATATCCTCCTTAGTATTGCTCCAATGCCTTCCAAGATTGGATATATGAAAACAATAAGGGTCCTTGAATGAGAGGAGATATTTTTACTAATAAATTAGGTAGATTTTATTTTATAAAAATTTATTGGGAGGAGTGAATAAGTTAGGGGAGTTGGTGCCCCTTTATAATTGATTAGGAGTGGTTTTTTGTAAATAACAAAAACTAATCAATAATGGAATATCACACTCACTCCAAGTGGCTCAAAACATTCTAAAATTATATGTAGGGATTATTTATTTTATACACAGCTCCAAAAAAATGAAACACATTTTTTAAATATTTTTTTCATTAACATATGATTTTCATTACTTTTACCATTTTTGTTTTTCACTAATATAACTAGTCTTTTTTAACCTAGGTAATTTTAACATTAAGACTAACATATAATTAGAAATTATAGATAATTGTTACCCAATGATTCTAAATAAGAAATCCAATTTATGAAACAAAAATATTATGTGTATTGAAAATTAAATTTAAATAATGATTGTGTAACATATAAAAAACAATAGTTTAGCCTTATATGAGGGGAAAATGTTTATACTATTTAGGGTTCAATATAGCCCTTAAAAAATAAAATTTGGTCAATGAAAGGAAAATAATTGCAATTTATTATAATTTATAAATAAATTTTAGGAATATATTATTATTTTTAATTTTAATTCATTTTTAAAAATAGAAATTATTATAAAATAATATTAATGTCAATTTTTACATTATTAATTTAATTTGAATTAAAAAATATCAATAAATTAATAGAAAAATCATATATTATCTTAAATATTTTATAAAATGATAAATTTATCTAAATTATAATTTAACATTATAATTATTTAATTTTACATCATATTTAATATTTTTAGTTTGATTTACTTTATTTTTGTATTAAATAAATAAGTATAGAATTTGAATTTTCTAAAAATAGAAATTATTTATTTCAAAAATAAAAAAGAAAAATAAATTATCATGATAATTAAATAATTTATGTTTCAAAATAATTTTTATAAATTTAGATATATTTTTTCCCTATAGTAATGATTTATTGATATTATAAGCAATGAATGTTTATTTTTTTCCTTTTTTATTTACAGAACATATTATATTGGGAAATTACATGGATAAGTGTACCAAAAAATAATAAAATTAATCCTAAATTGATACATGTCAAAATATGGCCTTCATATGGATATTGTAAATGTTGGTATGTCATTTTAACCCTTATATTCAATGTTTAACCCCAGGTAAATCAATGTTTACCTAAACCGCAATAATTTTCTTAACTCTTTTTTTACTATTCATTATGGTGTAAAATCATAACGACTTTATTAGAAAACATAAAATATACTGATTCCAAATATGGAATTAATTTTTCTAAATTCTTTAAATATAAGTGTAATATTTTAAATTTAAATTAATATTGTAGACGTGATGAGAAAGGTTGTTTTTAAATAAATTTTTTTTAAATGTTATGATAGTTTTTATATAAAAATTCAATATCAAAATGATCCCAATGACCTAAATTAGATACATTTATTTTTAATTTATCTTATTTTACTTTTAAAAAAGTAAAAATATATATTAACATTATAAATAATTTAAATGAAACTATATTTTTTAATTAAAATTCTATATTTTTCACTCTTCGTCAAAAAATGAATCCATTTAAAAAATTCCCAAAAATTCTCCCTAATTTAATTTTGGTAATCCAATATAAAAATAATGACCATTTTGTCAAAAAAAATTAAAAAAGAAATTAAAATTTATTTTAAATTATGTGTTCAAAAAGTGACTAAACAGTGGTCATGAAAAAATAATTTTCATTCAAGAATAATTTTTTTCCATTAAAATGGTTATTATATTATTTTCAATCATTAGATAAACATAATTTTCATTATTTATTTATTATTATTTACACCCACCAAATTAATAATAATGTTATAAAAGTATACTATATTAATATTCCTTTATACTCAGGGTTGCGTGTTCTGAAGGCTATCGAAGCGATTAAATTTAATGAAATTTATTTTGGTGGTAGTTTAAGTGGTGTGTTTCATGTTTTATATGTTATAGAATAAAATGTATCTTATTTGGAATTTTGGGATGATTAAAATATGAAATATTTTTATGTTATTGATTTTTTATTGGGGTTATCATCTAATGATATCATCATTATTCTTTCTCTGGATGGTTTATGATTATGATGATAGGATATTTGTGAAACTTGTTTGTTTTCCATGGGATATTTTATGATGAAATGACAAAATTTTCCCATTTCAATTATATGTGTTATAATATGATGAATGTTTGATGATGTTTTGGAACAATTATCTATTATTTTCAATTAGTGATTGGAGGTTCCAAAATAATATAGAAGTATAAGGAATTTGGTAAAGTTGGATATATCATTAGATAATAAGGACTAAAATGGGGAGTGAACCTAGTTTAGTAAGTGGTTTTTTCTATTATGATAGTCATCAGAATAAACCTTAACTGATGATATTATTGTTTATTGAGTTTACCCAATACACTATGATAATCTTGCTTATAAAAAAATACTACTAAGGGATTTATTTTTTATAATTACATGTATCTTGTAAAATTTGGTTTTATAACATTGCAATTCTCTCATTTCTCTTGCTATATAATTATTTTATGATTCATGAATTTCCAAGATTTATTCCATGACCCAGGCTTATTATCTATAAAATTTAGTTTAACATCTATAAATGTTAATTACAAGTTCTCATTGTAAAGACCCATAATTTCAATGTAATTTTTTATTAATTAAATGTTAATTATACGGGACTGTGAAATTTGACGGCACGCGATTATGTGGCCGAAGTGCCCATAATGATTCTTCGAAGTTTTTGTTATGCTTAAGTTAATTTTTGTAAGCAGTGTTCTTGAAAAAGTGGAATAACACATAAACAGTAACTCAGATCAGAAATTTGAGGGCACGGTTGTGCTCTAGATGGCGGGTTTACCCTTGGCGCAACTTATGATTAGTCAGTGCGTGCCTTCTATAAGGAAACCAAAAAACGGCATAATCGTAAATAAATTAATTAAATAGATTATTTTATTTTTCATATTCTTATAACTCACAAACGGTAACTCTGATTAAATATCTGAGACAACCACAGAACTCATGAGTGTATTCTTTCTTTAAGCAGGTAATAACTTTGGCCAGTGCGGGCCACCAGAGAACGTTAATTTTAGGATGCAAATAAAATAATTAAGTGAAAATTATTTTATCATAAAATTAATAACTTCTAAATGGTAACATGGATTGATAATACGAGAGTACAATTAGATTAATTTGGGCTATTTTTACCTAGGAAGAGCCTAACCTTGACCGGAGTGAGTCGAGGGTGACTGATAATATTTTTCCAACACTTTTTTCAGGTACATTTAGTAATCGTGTGAGCAATGTTTTTTAACTTTTGAACCAGTGCTCGGAATTGACATCTGAGGGAATCGTTGAATTTGAAGCCTGGTATTTGCATAAGGAAACTATCACCTCTATGGAAATTAATCGAGAGTAAAAGTTTGATTTTGGGTTTTTATAAAAAAAATAATAAAATAAAGTGAGTTAACACTTTATTTTATTTCAAGCTGCCATTTGTAGGTTGGGTGGTAAAAACCTCCTCAATGGAGTTGAAGGTGGGACCACAACACCTTAACCTCCTATGAGAGGTTATAGTGGTGGGGACCACCTGAACTCAACCTCCTATGTGAGGATAAATGAGGTGGGGACCACACGGGACTGAAATCCTCTATTAATTGGAGGAGAGGAAAACCTCTCAACTCCCCTCATTAATAGGGGGGGGGGATCTTGGAATACTCAGATTAATTAAATCCAACTCACTTATTAAATTGCGCCATCCTAACGTAATTGGATATCTCCTTTTAATTTTATGTGACCACATTATTGGAATTTAAGTAGGTTCCCAATAAATGAACCGTCATAAATTCCAACGATCGTTACCTCCCTCACTCCCTCTTCTATTTAATGGAAGCTTGGGGGGAGGTTTTGGGATGGCTTCCCCAAGTGATGAAATGCTGGCAAAGTGATGCGATACCCAACAATTGAAAGGATATTTTCCTCTAGAATGGAGTTCATGTTTTTTATCAAAATTAATCTCCATCAAAGATAATATAGGGTTCTGTTTCTATCCCTATTATTACATTCAATTGATTATGTTGTGATGGAATTATTTTTGTGAATTCATTTATCTTATAGGAATTGTTTTATGATGTCACGATGTTTAAGAATCCCATTTTTATTACATGTGTTATGCAATGAAGAATGATTTATTATTTTGTGGAACACATAAGAATGGTATCATTATGAGATGGGTGGGACCTATATCTCCCTCCAATGCATTGGGTAAAGATTTTATATCTCATGAGATAGACATGGCTGGAACGGAAGGTTAAACCGGTTCAGTAAAATAGGACTGAAACGAGGAGTGAACTCGGTTCAGAAATAGACTTTGTCCACTAAGATAGTCTTGGAAATGAGTCTTGACTAATAAGAAATGATTCTCTATGATTATGTGTGTATGTCACAATGTTTCATGTTTTATGTTATGAATTTTCGGATTACATTTCACTACCATGATTTATCCCATGTTATGAAATTATGATCTCTTTTGCAGGGTATGATTTCCAAAATGTTATGTTCTTATGAATTTGATGTGATTGATATTTCTTTTGTTTACCCTTACTAAGCATTTGAGCACACACTTTTGTATGTTTTCTTTCCCTAGGTCAGGAAGAAGGGTATTATGTAAGATATTCCAAAAAGGGACTATACATATGATGAAATAAATAGGGGACAGTGTAGATGCTTTATGAACCAGTGGTTTATGTTTCCCAGTTTCTATAGACACTATACCTATACGGTCCTTTCATGGTTTTGTTATATGTTGTAATAAGTATGCTTCAATTTTGATGTATTAACCATGTATGTAAAGTAAGGGTCGCTATAGTTGGTATCAGAGGAAAGGTATAGTCATCCATTGGAAACTAGGATGTGAAAGCCTTAGTAAGAAACCTAAGGATATGTCTAAGCATAGAACACAATATTAGTGTTTTAGAAATGGCCGTGAACAACCTATGATAAGACCATAAGTGTGAAGTTTTATTCTTGATTATGTGGTTTTCCTATTATAATTAGTGTTGCTCACACTATTCTTCTTGGTTTTATTCAATGGATGGAACCTGAAGAAACCGTGTTAATGCGGAATGCGACGGTCAATGAAATGATTGCCCCCCTTAGCAACCAAATGTTATGGGAGCAGGAATGAAAAATCTTGTATCCAGGCTCACATATCTTTCTCAAGCTATGAATCATGCAGGACTTCCAAATGAGCAAAGTAAGGAGCAACATTCTCTAAAATCCATCATGAGGGAGCGTCCACCTTCATTCAGAGGGTCTTCTGATCCAATAGTGGCTGAGAAATGGATCAGTACCACTGAAGAGATATTTTCAGTACTTCAATGTTCGGATCATGATACAGTTGTCTTAGTAGTGTATCGTTTGGAAGGGGATGCTAATCAATGGTGGAATCTTATTAAGAATACGAGGCAAGGGGATGAAATTGAGTCCATGGAATGGGACGAGTTCAAGAACTTGTTTTTCAATAATTATTTCCCTCGTATTCTTCTAACAAAGATGGAGAAGGAGTTTCTTGAACTGAAGGAAAATGATGATGAATCTGTTGGTACCTACAAAGAAAATTTTACAAGACATGCATGGTACGCTTCCGGAATTATTATCCAACCCGAGAGCAAGATCGATCGATTGTTTAGTGGCTTAAAACCAAGTCTTCTAAGGGGGCTACAAAAAGGGATTTCAATAGCTACGAGGAAATTGTTCGATGTTCTCTAAAGGTTGAGATGGATATTGGTGTAACCCATCAGTCACATGGGTTTGATAAGAAGAGGAAAATGGAATTAAAGGTAAAATCCAAAGACCACACTGAAAAGAAGATGAGGTTTACCTTATGCTCAAATTGTGGAAAGAAACATGGAGGAAATTTTCTTAAGGGGACAATAAAATGTTATATATGTGGAAAAGAATGTCATCGGACAATTGAATGTCGAAATAATTGGAAGAAGATGTCTAATGATGCAAACAAAGGAAGGGATAACATAATGAACCTACTACATTTCAATGTTTCAAGTGCAAGGAGATGGGGAATTATGCCAATCAAATCCCAAATCCAAGGGTTGATGATGATGATCGACATCAACAAACTCTTAAGGCCAAAGGCAAAGGAATGTCACATGCAATTACTATCTACGATGTGGAGTATGAAAACGAAGTGGTGAGAGGTACACTTACCATCCACTGTAAAGTAGAAAATGTTTTATTTGATTCTGGATCCGCCCACTCTTTTATTTCTAAAGAATTTTCTTAGGGTATCACCGTATTACCTAAAAAATTAGATGTTGAGTTGGCTTTGACAACTCCTAATGGCACAACAGTCGCATCAAAAGTTTTCAATTCTTCTCCGATTGAAGCTTGTGGAAAAGTACTTCCTGCAAATCCAGTGATCCTTCCTATAGTGGAATTTGATGTGATTCATGGCATGGATTGGCACTCATTATATGGAGCTCATATCAATTTACAAGGAAGGGAAGTCACATTTCATATTCTAGATCAATCTATGATCATCTATCGATGCAAGGATGAACATAACCATCCAGTGGAAATTTCTTCTATCTTATGGGTCTTGCTTCCACAAAATGAAGATTATTTATCTCAAATGGTTGGAGAGAAATTCACGATTAATAATATGCTCATTGTACGTGAATTTGATGATGTCTTTCCGGAGGAATTTCTAGGTCTTTCACCAAATCGTGAAGTTGAGTTTTCAATAGAACTCATACTGGGTGATTTTCCTATTTCAAAAAAACCTTATAGAATGGCCCCAATTGAGTTGCAGGAATTGAAAAAGCAACTCCAAGAGAATCTTGATAATGGATTCATACGCCCTACTGTGTCACCTTGTGGAGAACATGTTCTGTTTGTTAAGAAGAAATATGGATCAATTAGACTCTACATTGATTATCAAGAACTTAACAAGATCACTATCAAGAACAAATATCCTCTCCCGCGTTTTGAAGACCTATTTGACCAACTACGTGGAGCTTAATACTTTTCCAAGATTGATCTTCGTTTAGGGTATCATCAATTAAGGGTCAAAAGGGAGGATATACCAAAGACGAATTTCCATACAAGGTATGTACACTATGAATTTATAGTGATGCCATTTGGTCTTACTAATGCCCCTACTATCTTCATGTATCTGATGAATAGAGTCTTTATAGACTATCTTGATCAGTTTGAGGTAGTCTTTATAGATGATATTCTTGTCTATTCAAAGAAAAAGGAAGAACATGAAGATCACATGAGAATTATATTAAAGACCCTAATAAAGGAGAAGCTTTACGACAAATTTACCAAGTGTGAATTTTGGCTTCAAAAAGATGCATTTTTGGGTCACATAATCTCAAAATAGGGGATATATGTGGATCCAGCAAAAACAGAGGTTATCAAAAGGTGGTCGAGACCAACAACAGTAACTGAGATCTGAAGTTTTCTTGGTTTGGCTGGATATTACAGACGTTTTGTGAAATATTTTTAAAGGTTATCTAACCCACCCACCAAGTTTACTCGAAAAGGAGTTAAGTTTGTTTGGACAAAGGAATGTGAAGAAAATTTCAAAGAGCTAAAAAGAAGGTTAGCCAGTGCAACTGTGCTCACAATACCTTGTAGTGGAGAATGGTTTTTGATCTACATTTATGCATCCATGAAGGGACTGGGGTGTGTTCTCATGCAAAATGATATGGTGATAGCTTATCCCTCATGACAGTTGAAAATCCATTAGCAAAATTACCCAACTCATGATTTGGAGTTAGCTACGGTAATCGTTGCATTAAAGATTTGGAGGCATTAACTTTATGGGGAAAGGTATGAAATTTATACTGATCATAAAAGTTTAAAGTATATTTTCACCCAAAAGGAGCTGAATATGCATCAAAAAAGATGGTTGGAGCTGATTAAGGATTACGACTGCTCAATTCATTACCACCCTGGGAAAGCAAACAAGGTAGGAGACACATTAAGTCGACAAGACCATGCTAGCTTATCCATGATGAGGATCACAAAAGATCAAATATTTATGGATTTACAAAGGATGTATCTTGGAATTTTAATGGAAGGGGAGAAATCTTATATTTCTCAAATGAATGTCCAACCATTTATACATGTGAAGACTCAAGAGGCATAGAAAGAAGATGTAGAGTTACAAAAGAAAGTGAGAAATGTTCCTGAATTCAACCTAGATTGTGATGGGATAATAAAGTTCAGGAATCGGGTTTGTGTTCCTCCCATCCCTGAATTAAAGAAGGAGCTGCTGGATGAGGCTCATAGTTCTTCATTCTCTATTCATCCTGGAAGCACGAAGATGTATAGGGACATGAAAGAGTACTTCTTGTGGGATGGCATGAAAAGAGATGTTGCTGAATATGTATCTCGATGCTTGGTTTGTCAGTAAGTTAAAGCTGAGAGACAGAAGCCTAAGGGGATGTTACAACCATTAACCATACCATAATGGAAATGGGAAAACATCACTATGGACTTTGTCACTGGACTTCCTAAAACATCCAAAGGCAATAATTCTATCTGGGTCATAGTTGATGGTCTTAAAAAGTCTGCACACTTCGTTACTATTAGAGAGAATTTCTCTCTAGAGCAGCTTGCCAGGATATATGTAAAGGAAGTGGTAATATTGCATGGAGTACCACTTTCTATTATATTTGATCAGGATTCGAGGTTTACCTCAATGTTCTGACAAAGTCTTCAGCATACTCTGCATACAGAGTTGAGTTTCAGCACTGCTTATCATCCTTAGACAGACGTTCAGTCTAAGAGGACAAATAAAACCTTAGAAGATATGTTGAGAGCTTGATCTATAGATATCAAAGGTGGTTGGGATCAACACCTACCTTTGGTGGAATTTTATTATAATAATAGCAATCACTCCTGTATTCATATGGCTCCTTATGAAGCTCTCTATGGAATGAAATGCAGGAATCCAACTTTCTGGGTTGAAGTTGGAGAAAGAAATCTATTAGGACCAGATCTTGTTGATGAAATGGCAGAAAAAGTCAGATCTATTCAACAACACATAAGAGCATCTCAGAGTCAACAAAAAAGTTATGCCGACAACTGAAGAAAGACCTAGAGTTTGAAGTGGGTGATAAAGTGTTCTAACAAATATCTCCCTGGAAGAGGGTCATGAGATTTGAAAAGAAGGGAAAGTTTATCCCTAGATATATCGGTCCTTTTGAAATTCTAGATCGTGTTGGGAAGGTAGCTTACCGATTGGAACTTCCACGGAATTTCTCTCAATTTCGCGATGTGTTCCATGTATCTCTCTTGAGAAAGTACATACCTGATCCTTCACATGTACTCATCTCAGAAGTTGTACCGCTAGAGAAAGATCTTTCTTATGAAGAAGAGCCGATAGAGATTCTGGATCATAGCGAAAGAGTCATATGGAACAAGACAACTCACTTGGTTAAAGTTTTATAGAGGAACCACCAATTTAATGAAGCTACATGGGAGTTTGAGTATATGATGAGAGAGAGGTATCCTCATCTGTTTGTTACAAAGTGACAAATTTTGAGGGAGAAATTCTTTTTAAGGGGGGTAGAATGTAACACCTGAGACTTTTATGAGAAATATTTTGTTTTTATGATATATACAACACCAAAGGAATCTTTCACAGCACACAATACGGACTTGGCTTGCATTACACCCAATCACGACCTTCCTCGGTAGCGTGTGTAGTACACAATACCTGGTTTCACTAAATAATGATATATTATTATGAACTAGACATTATGAATAGTATTAACTACATTTTTAATTTTATTATTCATCTTACTCATTTTCTAGAACATGTTAAGAGAACAAAATAAATTTTTCGGGTAAAATAAGTATCCTTAAAAAAATGCAGTTTTGCCGGCTTTTGATGGCGCACCCACATTAAATCTAGTTTTTGACATTATTATAAGTTCAATTTGACAATATTAAATTCTTCTTTTTAATCAAGGTATAAAAATTTACTTTGGATAAATTTTTGATATTTTTCTGATAACTTTCATATTTTGATGAATAGTAAAAATACGCTAATTTTTAATTAAAAAACTACTTTTTTCATTGAGTTAATTTATAGGCTAAATTATAATATGGAATGGTTTTAATTTATAAATAGAATATATTTTTACCATTTAATATAATGTATGTGATTATCATTAATTTCACATTGAATTCATAGGTAAAAACATTTCAATCTTTGACAATGTTTTAACTTCTAAAACTCGTTTTCTTATCAACGTGGTTTATTTTAAATTAATTACTGCAACTTATGTGTTTTGAATTTTGAAAAATGGATTCTATATTTGGAATCAGTGGGTCCAAATTATGTAAATATGATACTTTTTATTTTTGGGCATTATGAATAGTAACTACTTTAAATTTTATTTACCATAGTTAAAGGTAAATCTGGTAATTAAGGGTAAATATAAGAATATAAAATTACTCTAACACCTACAAAAATCATATTGGATGACTAAACGTCGACCCATATCACCTAATGGTCGGATTAGATTCATTTAATGTACTTTCGTCCCCGAAAATAATTTAATTATTATTAAAACCAAAGAATGTGACAACATGTCACTTTCGTAAATATTATAAGTATAATAATTTTAATTTAGTGATAAACTTAATGAATCATCGAACATGAATAGTTTCCAAAAATATAATACACTTATCTAAATCATATTAATTTATTTAGAATTTTTAGGGATTAAATAATTATCATTAATGATGACACAATAGTGATGTAGAAATTATTTTATTAATTAAATTATCAAATAAATGGTTTTAAAAATATTAGAATAAATATTATATGAACTATTTAATGTTCCCCACTAATTTTATATATACATATGAAATTTTATGAATCTATTAAAGCTTTTACTTCGAACATATCTTCTATATATATTTTATTTAAATTCAAATAATTGAATAGTGTCAAAAATGACACAATTGTTATTTTAGAAATATAACATATTATAAAATTTTTTCAAATCACAAAAATATTTAAAAATTATAAATTAAAATTTATGTGGTCTAAAATGTCATAAAGTGTCATATTATGGAAAATTCACAACACATATGTAATTATTTATAATAATTTATAATTTAGAGTATTATTACCACAAATAAAACTAAATTGATAAATAAGGATAAATCAAGTTGATAATGTTTAAAATAAATTCCTAACATGTATAAATTTTATTGGATGATGATACTAAAACCCCATCTCATTTATTCTTTGGATATGAGTCATTTTGGAATTTTTTATGTGGGGTTGGGATTTAATATAAACTAATATTTCTTATATTTTCAAAGGCGCCCCTCCCCTCCCTTATAAAAGGGCACCTCCTCCCTCTCCTCCTAACACCAATTTGAGCCTTCAAGCTTGGACAATCCCTGCCCATTTCACATCCCCAATTCCCTGGAAACATACTAGAGGTCCTGGTCTTCTTCAAAGACCCATTGTTGTGCCCTAAGAGGAGGTCTCAAAGAGGCACTTCAAAGAAGAGGTAATGTCCGTTACCGATTTTTTCAACTTTATTTCTTCTTCCACTTCTTCTTAATTAGTTGTTTCATTATTAATTAATAAAATAAGTATCACTCATATACTGATATGTTATTATAAGTATGAAACAACCCTATTTCACCATCTATCCATCCTACGGAAAACGAAATCACTGCGCGTGCGTACGTACAGAGTACCGTCTCCACGCTGTGGTGTAATATATTTTCCATCACCACCTTACTTGGATGGGTATAATGGTGAAAATAAAATACTATATATGATTATTTTAAAGTGGTATTGATTCTTAAATAGTATACATACACTCCAATACAATTCCACGATCATGGGAACGATATCCTCGCTCGTGCGTACGTAAGGAATACCGTCTCTACGATGTGATACGATTCGTTCTACATTATATTCATTGCATATTTATTATATAAATTGAATTAATGAATAAATATGATATATAGTACACTAATACCATTCTGAAAAGGAGGTATCTATAAACTAAAGATAAGAATAAGAATTTATTCGACAAAACACGCATAAGAACAAAACATAATAAACACATGAATAACAAGTAGTAATGAAATATTACTAATAATGAAGCTATGAATATCAACATATATGATATCATAAAAATATTCATAATAATGTAATAAGTCAATAACATTATTTAAATCATTATACAGGAGGTTCAGACACATACGAAGCAGATCGGACCTAAGGTAAGGGAAAATATCACAATCTCATTTTTATCCGAGATTGTTTATACTTTGGTATTTACTGGGGTGTATTTTATCATCCAAATCCATGTTCCCTCAATATTTAATATTGTTTCCACTCACCTACAATTGTTTAAATCCAATTTTACCCTTCGTTGAGTTTTTAGTAATGGATATGAAAGGAATATTTTGTTGTATTTCGTACGAGGTACTTTTTCACTTTTCCGAAAAAAGTACGAGAAGAATGTTTTTTAACTTATACAGCATGAATGGATTTTTAAATCATTATTTCCAAGAAGCTTAATTTACATGTTTTCAGGTTTATTTTTAATCAAATTCTTTTAGTTTAAAATTGTATGACATGTTAAGGAAGGAAAAATGTTTTTGAAGTAGAGAGGATATTTTCCTAAAGAATGGAGTTTAAGTGTTTTATCAAAATTATTCTCCGTCTAAGATAATATAAGGTTTTGTTTCTATCCCAATTATTACATTGATTTGATTATGTTGTGATGGAATTATTTTTAGGAATTTATTTATCTTATATGAATTGTTTTATGATGGCACGATGTTTAAGAATCCCATTTTTTTTACATGGGTTATGCTATGATGTATGATTCATGATTTTGTGGAACACATAAGAATGTTATCATTATGAGATGGGTGGGACCTATATCTCCCTCCAATTAATTGGGTATAGATTTTATATATCATGAGATAGACATGGCTGGAATGGCAGGTTAAATCGGTTCAGTAAAACAGGACTGAAATGTGGAGTGAACTCGGTTCAGAAATGGACTTTGTCCACTAAGACAACCTTGGCATTGACTCATGACTAGTAGGAAATGATTATCTATGATTATGTGTGTATGACACAATGTTTCATGTTTTAATTTATGATTATTGGGATTACATTTCACTACCATGATTTATCCCATGTTATGAAATTATGATCTCTTTTGCAGGATAAGATTTCCAAAATGTTATGTTCTTATGAATTTGATGTGATTGATATTTCTTTTGTTTACCCTTACTGAGAATTTGAGATTATCCTTTTGTATTTTTTCTTTACCTAAGTCAGGAAGAAGGGTATTAAGTATGATATGCCAAAAAGGTACTATAGATATGATGAAATAAATGGGAGACAATGTAGATGCTTAATGAACCAGTTGTTTATGTTTCCCAGTTTCTAAAGACACTATACCTATATGGTCCTTTCCTGGTTTTGTTATATGTTATAATAAGTATTCTTCAATTTTTAAGTATTAACCATGTATGTAACGTAAGGGACTCTATACACGGCACGGGCCCTGGGGGACAGGTCATGACACTCATTCACTTATAATAATGTTGTGATTAAGTGGACATTGATATCACTATTGATTATCATTAATGAGAATCCGAACTCTCCTATTCATTTAATTCCCTTACCCAGGTTAGGAATAAATGTTTTAATAATGATATGTCTATGAAGTTTTATAGTTATTAGTATCATAGTGTGATATGATGTATATGTCTTATAAAAAAGTGGATTAGATAACCATTTTTTAAAATAAAATACACCTATGTGATTCTGGCATGGAACCTATTGGTATATATTTAATATTCATCTATTATGTTTTCATATTTATGTATGAACTGGATGGGTCATTATAGTTTGTACTAAAGTATGTATAGTGGCTTTTGGAGACTATGTAGAATTTGTTTTTATGAAAAACCATAAGATAATACTATTTATTGGGTAAAATCCCATGTTATGGTAATGAAAAGCATTTGGGTTTACTAAACAAGCATCCATGTCGGGATACTATAAGTGTACGTGGTTTTGGGTGTTTTTTAGTATATCTAAACGATAATTTTTTATTCATGGTTAGTATTCCCCTACTAATCAACTATCATGACACTCCTTGGTGTTATTTTTGTGTTAATTAACATTTTCATTTTGAACCATTATGATTTATTTGAATAGAAAATGACTGTGGATGACCTACATTAAACCATAGTAAAAAAATTTAAAAGATGGTGGCTTGGTTTAGACATAATATAAATGTATTTTCATGATTTTATGGCTTTCCACAATGATTATTGTTTCTAAAATATTTTTTTTGGTTTTAGTTAATGGATGGAATCAGAAGAAACTGTATCAATACTAAATGTGATGGAAAATTAAATGATTTCTCTCATGAGAATCCTAATGAAATGGGAGATAGAATGAATAAACTCATTTCTATGATTATGTAAATTTTCAATCCATGAATCATACTAAGCATCCAAATAAGAAACCAGGGGAACAAGATTTGGTTATATCCATTATAAGGCTACACCCTCATTCTTTTAGTGATTGGTGGATCCACTAGTTATTGATAATTTTATCAATACAACTAAAAAGATATTTTATATTATCCATTGTTTATAACATGAAGTATTTATTTTCATATTATTATTTTGATGGAGATTAAGGGCACTTGTGGACATTGGTGAAGAACTTAATGTGTGGTGAAAAATTTACTCCATGTATAGGTATGGGTTCAAGATTTGTTATTTCAAAAACAACTTTCCATGTAATCTTTCTACAAAAACGGAGAAGTAATTTCATTCATTGAAATCAAAGGATGATCAATCCTTTAGTACTTAAGTGGTAAATATTTTAAGACATGAATGTTACACTACTAGTAGTAGCATTCAACATGAATTTATAGTTGATTGATTCGTCTGTGGCTTATATCCAAGTCTCCTTATGGTTTTTTTCATAAGGGACGTCGTTAACTATGAAATAATAATTTTATGTTCTATCATGGTGAGGATTGGGAAAATATTTACCAATAAATTTCATGTTTTTTATAATGGAATAAATTCATAATGAATTTTTATTTTTAAAATCCATAGAGGGAAAAAATGATATATCATTCATGATTAATGTGGTGAAGGAATCCTAGAGGAAATATTCTCAGGGGAATTGGTTAATGTTATATGTGTGGAAATGAAGGTCATCGTGAAATTGAATGTCAAATTGATGGTAAAAAGATGTTAGGAAATGATGGAGAAAAATATAGTATAATGCACCACCCATACTCTAGTGTTGCAAAATCAATAAGTATAGTCATTACGTAGACCAATGCTATAATATTGAGGCCAATGATAATGATCTATTTACGTAACCTCTTAATCCTAGAGTCATAGAAAATATCTTATTATCACTATTTGAGATTTGGGGTATGAAAATAAAGTAGTTATACATAAAAATACCATCAATTGTAGATATAATAATGTCTTATTTGATTCGGTATCTATCACTATATTATATTAGAAGAATTTTATAATGGTATCATAATACCACCTCAATGACTTGATGTTGTACTTGGAGTGAAAACCATTTATGGTATGATGATCACAGATCTAGCGTATGATTATTCCTTAATTTATTTTTTTGGATCTTTGATTCTAATAAATCATTCCATTCTCTCACTAGTTCAATTTTATTTTAAGTTAGGCATATATTAGATTTCAGTAGGTAAATCCTATATCAAGATCAGGGGAATGGAAGTCACGTTTGATATTCCATACAACCTATAATAATATATTAGAGTGATGATAAATATGACATTCTGATGGAAATCCCATACATTATATGGTCTTGATACCTCTTTAAAAGGGGTGTCTATCTCAAATGGTAGGGGGAGAAAATCAATATTGAAAATATTCCATATGTTCAAATTATTTTTATGTACATGTAAAAGACATTCAAAATAATCAACAAAATTATGAATTAATTTTTCAATATAACTCTCACCTAGAGTCACCCCTATATCAAATACAGTATATATAATGGCCCCGATTGACTTCCATGGTTTAAATATGAAACTCCTGAATGATCTAGATAAGGGGTTCATGTGTCGAAGGCATCACCATATGGTGAAACTATTATTTTTGTTAAGAAGAAATATGGATCGACTTGACTCTTTATTCATTGTTAGAAATATAACAAGATCACTATCAAGAACAAGTATCCTCTACCCCATTTTTATTACTTGTGTGATTAAGTACATGGAGTTCAAACCATTTCCAGGATTTACGTTTGTTTTTTATATCATCAATTGGGGAGTCAATAATGAATATATAACCAAGATATCATTCTATATAATTTTTATACATTATAAACATAGCCATTCTATTTGGTTTTACTAATTCAATTTTTATCTTCATGGATTGAAGAAATATAGTCTTTTGATATTATGTTGATTAAATTTTTGGTAGTATTTATAAATTATAATCTTATATACTTAATGAGAAATAAATAAATTAAAGACTACTTTAGTATTGTACTAAACAGCCAATGGAAATATACTACTTATTAAAAACATACCAAGTGTAATTTTTTCACACAAAAGGTTCATTTTTCAACATATAATATCAAGCAAGGGTATATTTTTGGATCCATCGAATACCTATGTTAGAGAATGTTTGTACAAGACCACCCATGTGGATTGAGATCCCTAGATTTCATAGTTTGGCATATTATTGTCGATACATTGTAGATAATTTATCAAGGATGTCTAATCCACTCACCAATTTAACTCATAAGGGATCCATGTGTCTTTTGGTAGATTAATATGGGGAAATATTCTTGGAACTAAATAAAAGGTTTGTCAGATCACCTGTTCTTACAATACCTTATAGTGGAAATGGGTTATTTATATATTAAGATGCATTGAAAAAGGGATGGTGATGCATCCTAATTCAGAATGATATAGTGATATCTTATACCTTAAATCAATAGGTGTTTTAATAGAAAGATATCCACACTCATGCTTTGGACTTAACTAATGCAATTTTTTCATTAAAGATATGAAATTATTATATTTTTAGAGAATGGAGTGATATATATATATACTGACTATAAAAGTTGAAAGTATATATTCACTCAAAAAGAGATAAATGTTTTATAAATAATGTAGTGGTACATTATTAATTATTGTATCTACTCGATACACTACCACCCTTAGAACGTTAACAAGGCGGCTATCACTTTGAGTTGAGAGGTGCATGGTATCTCATCTATGATGATGATTACCAAAGATTAAATATTTCTATATTTTCAAAGTATGGATATAAAAAAATTAATTGAAGCGGGACAATCATATCTTAATGAAATTAGCGTTCAAACATCTATTTATGTAATGATTAAATAGGTCCAAAAGGATGATAAGAATGTAAAAAATGTTACCGAGATTAACCTTGATTATGATGCAACGATAAGGTATATGAACTATGTTTTAGTATCATCAATATCAAACATGAAGGAGGATATAATTTATGATGATCATAGTTTACCAATCTATTTATATTGTATATGTATGTGATTTTTAGAGGTCAAAAGATGTATTTTTGGTGGGGAAACATGATGATAGATATTATATAGTATATATTTCAGTACATGGTATATTGTCACATTAGGGCTGGGAGACGGGATTCTAATGGCATGCTATAACCAGTACCTATACTACAATGGAAATGAAAAAAATTCAACATGGATTTTATCATCCGACTCCCCATGATGAATAAGGTCTATAATTCAATTTTAGTTGTAATTTTTTATATTATGAATTCATCACACATCATTTCAATCAGATAATATTTATCTCTTAATCATCTTTCCATAATATATATTAATGATGTGTTATGGTTGCAAAGAGTACCACATTCTATTAAATCTATTCAACATCTGAAGTTTACCTCGATGTTTTGGTGAATCCATCAGAATGATGTTGATTAATTGTTTTGTTTAAGTGCTAATTATCATCCTCAGAAAGATGTTCAATTTAGGGGAAACATTCGAACCCTATATGATATATTGTGGTCTTTTTATAGAGATTTTTAATGATGTTGGAGTCAACAAATTCCACTATTCATATTTTCCTAAAATAATAGCACTCACTTGAGCATTAAGATGGATCCTTGTAAAACCTTCTATTGAAATAAGCATTGAAATGCATTGTTATAGGATGAAGATGAATATATAGATCTATTAGGACATGACCTAACATGGTAACTATCAGATAAAGGATGATCCATTCAAGAACTCATTAAGGCATCTCAAAGTTGACTAAATAGTGATATTTATAATTATCATTGAAATCATGAATTTATTTTTGGTGAGAAGGTATTCCAATGATTTTATCTATATAAGAAGTTTATGAAATTCATAATTAAAAGAAATATGAGACCATGGAATATTTTTCCCATTGATATTTTTGATCGAGTAAGGATGGTATCTTATAACTTCAATCAAATATTGAACCTCTATCAATTACAGGATATTGTCCATGTAATTATCATAAGGATATAAAAACCTAATCATTTAAATGTAATGAACTCATTGTTTTTACCATTAGATCATTATATTTAATATGAAGAATAACTAATATTAATTTTAGATCATAGAGATAAAGTGATAAAAAACTAGCCTACTGACCAAGTGAAATTTTCTGGAAGAACTAAGAATTTTAAACTGAAACATGTGAATTAGAGGAAGTGAGGAAATAGATATATCCTAATTTATTGAGTTACAATTACAGAATTATTTGGTAGTTTTAGGGGGGTAGAATGTATGACCTTGATATTTTATGATACCTAATTGTTTAATAATAAATTATATTTTATTAATAGATTGTGATACAAGAAACCCTCAGTCTAAATGATATGTAAAAGTGTATATAATTATAACCTAGCTATTAAATTAGTGGTATGTATTGTATAAATAAACTATTAAATATATTTATTATATTTTTAGATAAATAGAAAATATTTTGGTTAAAATATTTTCTTTGAAAATACATTTTTACAAATATGTGATATTTATTGGTTTTTGTGAAAAAATTTTTTTTATTTATTTTCACAACAAGAAATTATATTTCATAAAATGAATTTAATTTTTAAATTTTTCTTCTGAAATTTATTTAGAGTAATGTTTTGATAATTTTCAAAGATGATTTATTTTTTTTGAGTAGAAGAAAATACCGTTATTTAATGAAAACTCTCTTTTCATTTCAGTAATTTTAAAATATTTATTTTTTTAAATGGGTTTAAATGTAAAATTTGTTTATTTAAATTATGAATAATACTATTATTTCCATTTTATTTATTTTAGTGAATATATTTGTCTAAAATCATTGTATACTAAAGATTACATTGAAAATATTTTTTCATATTGTTTTGTGAATATGTTTTAAAATAGATTTCTACCACATTTAGATATTGATAGTGAAAAAATTTAATCAATTTTTGAAATTGTAATTTTTTCATTTTTTAATTACGAAACATTCATTTTCAATGATGATGAATAATAAAAATAATAAAATAATAATTTTACTTGATTAAGGTGAAAATTTGTTTATCAGAGGGTTAAACCAATAGATAAGGGTGAAGATTCAAACTAAGCATGACTAAACCATATATTATGGTCATAGTTTTACATCATACTATTCTAAAATAGATTTTTCTTACATTAGTTAACATTATTCATTAGAATTACATTATTATAATACATTATTTTATGAAATTCCATGTCTGTCCTCTTCCCCACTTATAAAAGGGCACCCCTATTTTCACATATTTACACAACATTGATCATTTTAGGATAAAACCCATTAAAAGTATCTTCACAACATCCATATACATGAATTTGTTTTTATGTTATTCTAAAAATAACATTATAATGACCTCTATAAATAATCTAAAGGAATATTACCAAAGAATAAGTAATCATATTACCAAACCACATTTAATTTATTTTAAATCTTTACTCCTCCAACGATTTGTTATTTATTACAAAATAAAGACATTATTATATTAATTTTACATAAATTTAATTATTATTTTGTAAATAACAACATCCAACCACTATTCAATCAAATGGTAAATGAAAGTCTTGCTCTCGTATGGGTGTTCACTATCACCTCCTCGTAGTGATATAATTAATTTTCCGTCAGCATTTTTCATTTATAGTTACATTGATGGTTCTAATATTTATAAATTATAATTATTAATTAAATTATCTTATATATTTAATACAACATATATATCTTACTAAATTCCAATATATTGGAAAATAATAATTTCAAAGGTGGATACATGTAGAGTACAACCTCCATAAAGGAATGAGATTATTATTTTGTTTCATCCTAACATGGATAGCAGTAATTGTAGATTTATTGAATATATATGATATATATGATATAATAATTATTCTATTGAGCTAAATTATTATTCACAATTTTATCATTATATCCGTCAAAAAGATGATACATTGTTTAGGTGTATGTAAGTCTTACCATATCCTTGATCGATGTAAATTATTTTTCATTATCTATCCTGTATGGGTGAATCTAAATATATATATATATATATTCAATATATATAATATTTACATAATTATTATCATTATAAATATGATTGATCTCAGATCAAAGTATAATTACTAGAACCATGAAAATGAAATTCACATGAAAAACGAAATATTTATTACTAGAAAATAATAATTTTAATAAAGGGTTTTTAATAAATGGGAAATGAAATTTTATAAGTTGATAATATAAAATATTTTAATTATTTAATTTACCCTTTTATATAGTTATAAAAAAATTAAATTTAATATTCATCATTTTAAAATTCTTGCAATGAAAGCTGAACTAAAGATAAGGGATTTCATTCATAATCACATTGTTTACCTGGATTTTTTATGATCAAGTTTAAAATGAATGGAATTTATGACAATTCAATAAATATTCTATTAATTTTATTTCCCTTTATTTATTTCTATATAATACATTTTTTCATTCATTTCCCATTATTTATTTACTCAATCGATCAAAAGAATCTTTTTTTGGAAAAATAATTTTATTTATCTTTTTCAAATGAAATAATTTTCTTTCATATTAATGTATTATAAAATAAAATTCAAATATTTTTACATTTTTACAAAAAAAATTAAATATATTTTAAAATAATTTGGAATTCATTAAAAAATTTTGGAATAAATATTCAGATCGTTTAATTAATGAATTACTTATGAATTTATATATAACTGACTGAAAATTGTTTTTTTATTATTTATAAAAAGGAGGAATGAACCCCCCCCCCCAACAACAACCCTCAGGGAAGGAAAAAATAGTGAATCCCAAGAGAATAATTTTCCACAAAAATTCAGCATGCCCGAGGAAGGGATCCTAAGCTGTCAAAAAAATAAGCCCCTCTCCTGATCATCCCATGTTTGCAAGAGAATCCGCAACTAAATTAGTCTCCCTCCAACTATGGTGGATGCATTGACCCGAAGCAATTTCCATAGCACACTTTCTGATAATATATGTTAGTTCCCAAGGTGCCTAATCCCTACCTTGGTCCATTCACACAAAGGACACTAAATCTGATTCCACTTCGCCCACCTAGAAGCCACGCTCCTGGAAGACTAAGAGCCTAGAAAGCATCGCTCATGCCTCCACCCCAAGTTAGTTACCTGGACCATAGAAAGAGCTAAATTCTACAAGAACGAAACCCCATGAATCGTGAAGAACTCTTCCTCCGCTCATGAAACCATCTCTAAGAGAGCCATCAACATTGAGTTTCAGCCCGCTGGAAGGGGGACTCTATCTGACCCATCTACCCCCCAGAATCCCCAAGTAAAAAGGAACTGTTGACCAAGTTACACACAAGAAGTGATTTTTGGATCCCTTTTAGGGGTCCGAGCAGCTCATAGATTTAGGATTTATGCCTTAGAAGATGAAGAGAAGCATCAGTCCAAGTACCTAAACGAGAACAGTTCCTCGTCTCCCAAATTGTCCAGCAGATAGATGCAAGGATGAAAGCCAACACTCTACATTACATACTATTGCTCTAGACACCTTGAATCCAATAGGGCATGATGTCATGGAAGGAAGCCTGATGAAGGAAGACCCTTCTCATTGGGGAGAAAATAGCCCAGATATCAACCACCCAGTCACTCTACGCAAAAATATGGTCAATAGATTCCCTTGACGTGTTCGAGAAAAAGAAGAATCACGAGGCTAAATAAATACCCCTCCTCTGAATACACTCATCAGTTAGAAAATCCTTGTTCTTAATATTCCAAACTAAGAAGGCCATTTTTTGGGATTTCATTACACCATTACTTCATAACCCACTCATCTGAAGCAGCCCCTGCATGCCGTCTCACCCTAAAATCATGGGTGGAGAAGAATCCCAGATTCTTACCCGTGAAACAACATCGATCGTCCTTCTAAACTATGAAAATGATCTCAAACACTATCTCCTTATCCTTATTAAGGAATTCCATTAGTAACGTGGGATACCTTATTTCTTATTTGAAAGAAATATCAGGGGAAGGGAATCCTGGGAAAAAAGATCCTTTCCCCGACCTAGTTATCCTTCCCAAATCCAATATCCCCTCTTCCAGTAATCCTTCGAGTAGAGTCGCCAAGCTCATCGATATGACCAAACATGCACTGAGCCAGCCAAAAGTGTCTTGCTCTTATTTCTTCTCTATACCTTCAAGGATCATCATATCTAGATTTGAAAAACAAGGCACACAATGATTTTCTGGAGAGGATGTCCCATGCGAGTCGCTCTTGAATTCCATATATGGTTTCAGAAATATCACATAACCCCATGCCACATTTCTCCACTGGACACACCATATCCTCACAAGACTCACAATGGAAATGTCCAGACTGGATGGCATCCCATAGGAAATCGGTCAAAACTCTCTCAATCCTTGCCATGATCCCCTTCGGTGGTTGGATGATCGACAGAACATGAAGAGGAATGGAGGTGAGGATGTTGTTGATAAGCATGAAACATCCCCAATTGAATGAAACATGCTCTTCTAGTTAACGACTCTTTCCAAAATGCGATTCATAATGACTTCAATGAATTTTTTTTTGACACGCCCTAGGGAGAGCGGGACGCCCAGATACAGCATAGGGAGATGACTATGTTGGCAGTCCAGGATCTCATGAATAACCATGAATCGCCTCCTCGGGCACCTGTTGGAGATGAAGACATGGCTCTTCCCTGTATTGATGACCTTCCCACTCAAGGATCCATACACCGAGAAGATATCCATGAGGATAGAAAGGTATATACGCCGTCCATTTATGAATACAAGGATGTCATTCGTGAACATAATTTTGGAAATGGTCTCCCTACCATTCTTACCAAATAATGGTATAAGGTTCCCACATTCCATGAACCTGTGAAGGTTACATGAGAGGGAATTATGTGCGAAGATAAAGAGGGAAGGGGACATATGGTCACCTTTTGGGAAACCCCTCACTCAGTTGAAGAAGCCAAAGAACTTCCCCTTCAGGGAAATCGATAGCCACGAGGACGCATAACATCGGAAGAAAAGATCAAAAACCATTTACTAGAATACAAACCTACGCATCACCTAGATGATGAAGATCCAATCCATCTTTTCATAATCTTTGTCCATTTCCACTTGAAGGATGGCATTCGACCCAACCATCCTTCAATAAATTTCATTAATAAGCTCACTAGAAATTCTGATCACCCCCTGAATGTGTCTCCCTTTGATAAAACCATGATGTTCACCAGAGACTAACCTCGGAATAATCCCACTCATCTGTCTAGAAATACAAATTGCATGGATTTTGAAGAATAAAATGAAAATAATGATGGTTATGAACTGCCCAATAGAAGATGGGTCCTTAAGAATCGGGATGAGAAACATCCTGGATGTGCTCACTGGCCTATAGCACTTTCCACCACAGAAAACATCATTAATTTATTCCACCACCTGCTTTCCCACCATGTCCCAAGAATCCACGTAAAATTCTCTTGGGAATCCATTTGGCTCGGGTGCCCTGCCATGGAGAATGGCACGGACCGAGCGATTAATCTCCACCTTAGTAGTAATTGCCGACAAAAAATCATTATCTAAGTTGCTCACTGAACGTGGAATCCCATCCTAAAAATCCTCTGAATCAGCTGTTGTTGAATTACTTCAGTACCCTAAATTTTCCATTTCCAAGAGACTTTCAATGTGGTCCACAGCCAAGTGTCCGATAGCCCTAACATCTGAAATATAGTCCTCATTTCCCAGATGTCGGTTGAGCCTTAAATTGCTCTTTTCTTTTTGGAAAGCATGAAAAAAAGTGTTGTTCTGGACCCCCTATTTAATCCATCTAACATGAGATCTATATTTGTAATCCCTTTCAATTTTTATATTTTTTTTCAAAAGAAAATTGCATTTATCATAGAGAAGGAGTAACTTTCTCTCATCCCAGTCTGTTTGATTCTCTTCCTCAAGCTTTCCAATATCCTCCTGGATGCTTTCCAATCAGGACCCCTCAATGGGTTTATGTGAAATCCATTCCAGAAGATCCTTTCTATGACTTTTTATCCAATTGGAAAGACCCTGCTTGGCCTGTCCCCCTTCCTCACATTCCCACGAGCTTTTGATCGTTAACATGAAGTCACCCTCCTGATGCAAATTTCTGGAATAATATAAATCCTTACGATCAGACATGTACCTATGGAGCTCTACATGAAATGGAGAATTATCAAATAGAGATCGAGGAAGATATGTTACTGTCGTCTTCCCAAAGGATTCATGGCCTTGGAGGTTTGTGAAACATCTATCAAGCTGGCACCATATTCGACCGGTTCCCCTGTGGTTGTTGCACCATCTAAAGTGGTTACCCTTGAACTCAACGTCAAAAGGACCCACTTAGGATATATAGTCACCAAAGTATTGCATTGTAATATTGAAATTATAGGAACCCCCATTTTCCCGGAATAATCGGTGATCGCTTTGAATTCCCCTATCAGGAAACAGTGAAGGGAGTTCTTCTAAAATGATCCTAGAAAGCACCAATGGTCCATCCTCTTAGAACAATCTTTACAGGAATAGATTATGGAGATAAGTAACTCGCCACCGGAAAAGGAAATTTTATAATTGATACACTTGTCAATGAGACTAACAAGATCCACCTTTATTAGTTGTTTCCAAAAAATCTAGATTGATGTATTATTGGGGAAACCATGCATACACGAAGTGAAGACCAACTTTCATGCAATTTAAGGGAGTTTAGATGCACCCTTCATTGGCTCAAGAATAACAACAACAAACAGCTTGAGCTTACAAGATTCCTAATCAAGGATGGAACTCTTTGAAAGATCCCCCATCCCTCTCGCATTCCAATGAATCAGTGACACCATCAAAGCACACCACTCCTGGTCTTAAAACCAACAGTTCCAGTTGGGGAAAAAGAGATAGCCAAACCACCCTACTTCGATTTAGAACGTGTTACTGGAGCAAGAAGCATCTTAATCCTAGTGCCAAACACGAGAGAGGGAGTCTTTATCTTTTCCCCTTCTGAGTCTTCATGGAGAGAAAGTTGTGCCGAAGAAGATGACGATGAGAGGAGCCCATCTGAATCAACATTAAAAAGAGAAATCAAAATCAAATGCTGAGGGTACCCCTATGAAGACTCAATCTCCTTCAATACACCTTCTATGAATGATTCCCTTTGAGTTGGACCATAGGAGGGTGGGGACCATTCTAGAAGCATAGAGTGATGAATGAAATCCAGGGAAAGTTGAGAGGAGATTCGAAATGGTGGGGGCATCGTTGGAAAACATTATGGAGGGAGATGGAGGGAGAATACCCGGAATCACATCCCCCAAAATCTCCAAAAGAATCCAGAGTCGGGTCAACCATGTCAGAGTCCACATAGACCATATGCGATATGGAAATCAGAGCTTCTGGATGGGTACCAGACATGATAGGTGACTAGGGGGACAAACAGGCCATAGCCAGGTCGGACAAGAGGTAGTGGGGACCACCATTATAATTTAAAACATCTTCCGCAATGGTCAGAAGCTCTGGTGGCACTAATGCTGGTTCTGACGACCCCAAATTCCCCAAAACATTGCACCGAGGACCCAGTCGCGCCAAGATAGAACCTCCACCAGACCTTAGATGCTAAACGAAACCCAAGAGAACTTGGAAACAACCACTGGATGCTGGAGCCCCAGGAGTCGATGAAGGTTCTGAACACACTCAGCTTGGGTTTGTTGAAGACGAACCGAGCAATCATGTTGAGAACCGGAATGGTCGAAGCATCCTGGAGTTATTTGATGTAAATATCAACCACCGGAAGACCATCCACCTTAGAGTCGGGTCGAGGGGCAATCTCAATCGGGGAGCACGAAGAGAACCCAAAGGGAGGCCATCCCTATCCAAATCTAGATACTACATCCCACCATAGAGAAATTCTTTAATGGATAAACCCAAGGGACCACCCACCTTCACCCCATCTTTCCTCTGGCAGTAAGGTGAGAAAGACACACCATCGGGCTCACGAGCATGAGTAAATGTAGGAGAGAGCATCATATCAACAGATATTTTATTATGATGTTTTGAAATATTTAAGAAGCCCATTTCTTTTCCATGGGATATGATATGTTGAATATTTTATGATCTTATGGAATAAATTTCTATGATTGTCATTATGGGATGGGTGTGACCAAAATTATATTTCCATATAATGATTTTGATAAATATAAATCTATCATGAGACAATAAGGATAGATGGGGGAGTGATCCTATTTTTGAAATGAAATATGTCTACTAAGACAATCTTGAGAGTGACCCTCGATTAAGTATACAATGGTTTTGGGAGTGAAACCAATCCACATTGATAATATTTTTAGTGATCCTTTAAAAATAAGGATATTATTTTCTATTCCTATGTCTATGCCACAAACAGACATTTCATGCAAATGTTATGTGGTCAAGGATCATGTTTTTTGACTCCTTAATGATTCTTTAGCTGTGAGGATTTATACCACAGATAATATTATGATCTACGATATAGAGGATATTAATTTCAAATTTTATTTTCATTATATCACACATTTATTCTAATGATATGTTTATGTAATCATTTAAATACACATTTTTACCCTTATTGAGAATCAGAGATCAACCTTTAATTTTTAGACTTTTCATTCTGTTAAAATAATGAATTAATTTTTTAATGGGATTGAATGTATTAAAAATTAATTTTACTCAATTATTATAAATAATTTCAAAAAACACTATAAAATATTTTTCATTAGAAATTATTTTCATATAATATTTTATACTAAAAAACAATCATGTAAAGTATTCATACCCCATCTCCCACCCTTTGAAAAACCAATTATTTACACATATAAATGAAAAACCTATGGCCAACATTCTTATATTAAACCCATTAGAATCATTATTGATATTAAATAGTCTTATTAATCCATTATCTTAAGGAATTCAGGATTGTAGAAAAGGATGAACAGAGAGAATGGGGTAAGATTCTTATAAGATTGATCTTTCATTTTCCTCTTATCATCCTCAATCCATATATTAATTTCAATCCAAAACCACATAAATTTAATTATGATATATTTTAGCAAATTATTAATGACATTAGCTGATGGTAATGATTTTTTATAATTTATTTATATGTTATAAATCTCTCACCTTCTCTCTTTAAAACATCCTGTTAACGGTTGGTCAACAACTAACTAGGAGGATTCAAACTCTCTATATATCATCAAATTTATTGATGGATTTAATAAATTATTTATAATATAGAAATGTATACTTATTTTTATTTTTATGATTCTAGAGTATAAATTTATTTGGTAATTATCAATAATAAAATATCATGAAATTGATATAAGAAATAATATTTTAAGGAAAATATAATTCCAAAAAAATCACCATTTGCAATGTCGTTTAAAAATTAAAATCCAATTATCCAAATTAATAATGATTTGAGTTTTTAAACATAATCAATCTTTATTTCCATTTTTAATAAACATAATTTCATTATACATGATGTAGATAAGTGATAAAAAATATGAATATGAGGTTTGGGGAATCATGATCCAAACTCATAATTTTTTGGATTATCACTACTTCCACATTATTTTCAATTTGAAATATTTTTAATTTTTTAAATGTTTCAATTTTAATCTTCATTCTCTCCATGTTCCATGTGTATATTGACGTTCATAATTCATAAAATTTACTTCAATGCTACCAATAATGATTTTCAATGAGAGGTGTTACTTTTTGAACATCCCTTTGAATACCCTTAAAATGTTTCTTCTTATCACCATAAACTATGATGATTTATAATAAAAATTAATATAAAATACTATGATTTTTCCATAGTTGTTTAGAACCACAATGCTTATTCACTAAGATATTATTTTCAAACCCCTTCTGAAACATATTCTCATTATTGGAGTTGATTTCAGGTCTATCATAGAAATATTTTCTATTTTGATGAGACTAGGGATATTATTATCATTTTTTTAAATTACTGGTGGGATCATAATTTTATATACCTCAAATTACTTGGGTAATATGATATATATAATAAGATTATGACTATTATGTGTGGAAATGATTCTATCTTTTTTCATAACTATTATGTTACAACGTATCTATATATGTTATGAATGAACATGAAGCTATATTTGTTCAAAACATATGTGTGGTATTTTAATACTATGTTTTGTTGTTTCATTATTTTCCATATTTGACATTACATTCCATTTTCAAATTATTCTACCATGACTATGATTTTTATCTTTTTATTATGATATATTGGTAATGAGTATTCTCAACCATGTAATATTGATGCCTAACACTTATTTATTCTATGTTATTCCTCCCCTTAATAGGATATTTGCTCACCCATATCATCGATGTATATCATTAGGTGGAGACATGTTTTAAGCAGAACATGACATAATTTAAGAGGACTATGATTATATATTTAAATAAAATATATATTTTATTATTTACTCATGGTGTATGTACTTAATATTATCAAGATAATGAACCATTATACTTTTAAATGTATTACTTTTATGTTATTAATTTTTAATATGATGTAAAATTTTAGTAAGAAAATGTTGGGACTATATAGTTTCTATCGAAGAACAATTTAGTAAATTAGTTCTTTCATACAAGAAGATATTAGTTTAAGTACAAAAGAAATGTCTCGGAATAAGAAATAATGAGAAATTTTGGTAATGTATGGTGTGTGTGATCTCTAAGAAAGGAACTCCATTATTAGATACATTAAGTTGATTCAACTTGGGAATAGATACAACATGTTTTAATAATCATTAACTTCTACTATTGAGTATTAAATTAATCTTCACACAGTTAATTAGTGGTGGGAATTCTTACACAACCAAATTGAAAATTATAAGGTATATGATTTGGTAGATTAAATGTTTCATTACATGCCATTAATATAGATATATTACAAAATTAGTTATTTCATTTATTATTAGAAATGATTTATGAATATGATCATATAATATATTTTTATAATTATGATAAATGTAGGAATCCCATAGAAGATGAAATTAGATCTTTTTTTATATGAGAATAAATTATTTATTAATAAATCATTCACATATGTTTCCTGTAACAGTTTTTAATATTTATAATTTGAGGGAATCTGGAAAAACTAAACCAAAGACACATGTGTGGGATAATGAAATGATTCCCTGGAATACATTCCAAATATAATTGTATATAGAGTGAAACAATACTGGTGTGATTTCCACGATTTCTTGGGGTATGAATAATAACCTAAGCTATATGTAACTTCAAATGTTTCTGAATAAAGAGAAAATAAACATTGTGTTATTAATGAAAAAAATAATGAAAATTTTTTTCTGATATTTTGGTATTGGATTCATGTAATAGCAATTTAACGCGATGTGAAATATCTATTATGTGCTCTATTATTTTTAGAATGATAATGTTAAATTTTTCATCTATTATTTTAATATAAAATGTCCCCAATGGTGGACAATGATCTATAATAAAAATATGAAAGTTGAAATGTAATAAATACAGTGGTAATATCTTCAAAATAATTTTTTATATGAATTAATAACCTTAAAGTATTTGAAGAATTATAGATATTTAATTTCTAGAGCCTAGTATAGATAATAGTGAATTTATCATGTCTAAGATGAACATTTCATAATACATTCACGGTACGCCTCATGTTTTCTTATAAATGATGATAAAAACATGTTTTTTAAAACCAAATATAATGAAGGATATAGATATGTGAGACTATGGGAATTAGGAATAATTAGTTTAATGGGAACTAAAATTAGATAATTTTTTGGAGTATATTCCAATGGAAATGGTTATAATTTGATGGGAATTGAGTTTCGAAATGGGGGATTGAATGATAATGGTCTAAAGAGGCTTCAACATCCAATATGTAAAAGTCATGGAAAGAAGAATCCTCATAATTTTTTCAATGTAATGATAAAATGATTTAAGTTTGTGAGAGATGGTTAGAGAGATCATTAATGTTGAATTAAAATGACAAATTCAATAAATATTATTGATGACAGGACATCACAAATCCATGAGCCACCCATGGTTCAATACTTCCACATTACATAGCAAGGGTAGTCTACAAGATGTTTCACTAAACAGGTGATCTTTGAGGATATTTAATTTCATTAAAAAATGAATTCAATGGAGGAAGTGAAATATTATTCTATAACAACCTCTGTGGTTGAGTATGAAAATTATTTCATATAAGGTACAATTCATATCCACTCAAGATTGAGAAAATTTTATTTTACTCAAATTATATTCATTCCATTATATCGTGGATGTTTTACTATAAATTTTTAATCAAATCTCCAATACCTTGAAGTATATAAATCTTTTTTGACATATCATTGCGGGATATACTCTCCTTATCAATTTATATTTTCATTTGAATAAAAAATTGCATGATGTCGATGATGATTCATCCAAAAAACACCCAGGGGTGTGTCAATACACATTTTTCAAGAAAAAGTATAGATAAATGTGACTTTTTATCAAATATTGACATCTCAACTACATCTATCTAAATAATATTTATCACATTCCAGGCATTGATGACCTATTTTATCAAAATAAATGAGATCAATATCTATCATATGTGGATATTCATTCTAGGTATCCTCAGCTTATGTTAAAGATTGAAGATATCAATAAGATAACATTTTATATGACATATCTATTCTTTTATTTCATTTTGAATACATTAATAATTACTAATACCCCTCAAATCATTATGAATTTAATGATTAGTATCTTTAGAAACTACCAATAAAAGTTTGAGGTATTATTTTTCAACGACACTCACATCTACTCTAAAATGATGGATAAACCGAAGAGTATATAAATATAATGTTGAAAACATTAAGATGATTGGATACGAATAATATGGTCATAATTTTTGGATTTGGGATATAATATATTGTACTATTGGCGTACATGATCATAAGGTAAGGAATTTCCAAAGAATCCTTAATGTTAGAAGAAGTTATAGAATGGTCAATAACCTCAAGTGTTATGGAAATCCATAGTTTTCATGGATTATATAGGCACTATTTTTAGATTTTAAAAAATATATCATGATTTTATTGCCTATTAACTATTCTAACATATAATAGGGTAATGATTGTTTGGATGTGAGAATGTGTGGAAAGATTCCTAGATTTTGATAATTGGATAATCAATGCGCCTATACTCATACTACGATAATGTCAAGAGTTATTTTTGATCTAAACCAGTGCTTCAATGAAATTATTGGGGTTATGCTCTTGAATATTGATAAATTGATGGACTATGACTCTCAAAAGTTGATGATCCATGATCAAAACAACCCAATTCCTGATTTTTAGTTAGAAACTATGATATTCTTTTTGATAATTTGGAAGAAAAACCACTATTCTGAGAAGTGAGAAATAAATATAGAGAACAAGATTATAAAGTATATATTCACAAATCTCGATCTTAACCAAATTCAAGTAATATGGATTGAGGTAGTTAAGTAGAATGATTTCTCTATTCACTAATAGCAAAGAGAGGTGAATGAAGATCTTGATTCTTTTAAATGAAAATAACCTTATACTATATCCATGATTTGGATAGATAACGTATATATATTCATGTATTTATAATAGATGAATCTAGAAATCATAATTGTTGGGAGGACATCCAACCTTTTCCAAACTATTTCAAATCCCCCTATCATAGAGAAGATCTTGGATCCATAAATAGATCATTTGAAACATAAATGATGTTGATAGTTGTAAAATAATGTTAGCTTAATGAATTAAATTTTGATAAATATATTGTTATATAGTTAGTAACTATACATTTTTTTATATAATAACCGGATATAATGAAATAACTATTTGATAATTCACATATGTTATCATTTTCCTTTAATCCTAGAAATATCTTTATATAAGATTATCATCAACTGAGCTTCTTATTTAACAACATTAATAGGGATATTAATGATTAGTTCCAAATGTTATTTTTGTGTAAGAATGTTAAAGAATAGTGGTAGAATTCCAAATGGTTGATGTGACCATTACTCATACCCACATGGAAATTATAAAACATATCCATGAAAACTTCTATTATTTTCTTGAAAACATCTTAACGGATAAATATGATATGGTTTGTGGTATATTAAAACAACAATAATACCCTAATCATCTCTATTTAGGAATATATCTCTCTGATAAACATTTTAGTATATATATATATATATATAATTTTTTAGTTTATATTGGGAATCAGTTTTGATCGTCTTTAATAATGATATATGGTTCACTTCAAAATTTGGTGGAAGTCTTCAATATACACAGAATAATGAATTGAACTATTGTACAACCTTTAACCCCAACATTGAAGAAAATTATGAAGGGAATATTTATCTAGATGAGTATTCTCTAAGGGATCAATCAATGGAATTTAAATGAGGGAGTGATCAATATCTCATATTCATTGAGTTGTAATTTAATAATAGATTACACACGAGTATTCATATATCCCTATATTAATCTCTATATGGGAAGTTATATATAACTCATACATGTTTGGAAGAATTTTGTGAATTGAATCTATTTAGACTTGATCTTTTACAAGAAATGTTATCGAGGGTTCAAGACATTCAATAACAAAATTTATGCTACTTAGAGTAAAAAACTGTTAGGATCATAGTCATCGTAGGGACATGATTTTTAATGTTTGATAAAAAATACCCTTTTTAATATATCCCTATAGTAGTGTCATGTATTTTGGAAAGAATAAAAATCTTAATCCTTGGTAAATTCTCCCCTATGAAGTCCCTGATCATATAAAAGTGGGGTCAAATCTGTATGCACTCTCACAAAACATAGCTCATCTCCATGACATGTTCCACATATCTATCCTAAAGAAGATCATAATTCATCACTCACATATAATTAATTAGGAGATGGTAGAACTAAATAATGACTTTTCATATGAATTTAAATAGGTGAATACCTTGGAACACAAAAATAATTTCCAATGAAACTATACAAATCACCTCATTAAAGTGTTCTAGAAGAATTACAAGAACTATGATGAAATATCAGAACATTATTTGGTATTGAAATAAATGTAATATAATATATTCTCAACCAATTATATGAGTTTAAATTTTAGTGATTAAAATTCTAAATAGGGATAATTTATCATTTATAAATTTACTATATTGAATTTTTCCATGGGAATAAATAAGGTATTTCATAATATGGTATTGAATGTTGAGACACATCATAAAAAAACACATTATTTAATTTATATAGAACATTAAATTTACATAGAAAATATATTCAAGAATGAGGTTAATAGAATAATGATATAACAATACCCATAAAATAAAACATGTAGAACTGGAAAATGTGGACCATGTTGATCTATTAGACATATCACACTAGTGAACACCACTATAAAAAATGCAAAAAATATCCAATCCAATTGATATTTCATAAATGAATAATATATAACCTTGTGATTATTTGAGGTGAATTATGAATTAAGGAATAAATATGTATTTTAATGATTTAATATAATGGTTAGAAAGGTAATATAACTATGGGGAATAATAAATTTTTCATTCGGAATAGAAACATGTCCATTGGAATAATATCATTTACCCAAAATAATAAAATTCATTATAAAAAATACTTATCATAAATAATATAAAATATATAAATATTTGTATTCCATAAATTAAATATCATTATAAAAAATTCAAAGGATTTATCCATGCGTCGTTTTATAAATATTATTTTATGATATTCTGTAAAAATAATGATTTTTATGCTGAAAATTGAAATTTCATATAATAGAAAATTATTTTGTAAAATGTTAATAACTTTTAGAACTATCATGTTAAAATTTATTACTGGTCATTAATTTGACCATTTTATAAAAAACAACAATTATTATGTGAATATAAAATATTTTGTTGTTAAATAATCATTATGTTTTCATTATATCATTTATGATTTGATAATGACGTAATAAATTATATAATTATATGGTTGACCAAAATTATTTATAATATGTAAAATAATTCATGAATTTTGAATTCCAAACCTAAAAATTATTTATCAAATTCTTTATTCTTTTGTATTTCATTAAAGAAATTCAAAATTCTACTCCCTTTTTTAATTGACTAATTATTCCAATTTTTAATGGTTTTAATGTTCAAAAAATATATATTTTTAAATAAAATATAATTTATTATTTAAAACATTTCACTACTATAAGGATTAAGTAAGAAATTATATTATATTTAATATTTTATAATAAAAAAATATCCCCTCAAGTATAAATCACCCCCACCCATACGTTGGAAACCTAAATCCATTATAGAAATACAAGACAAAAATCATCCATATCTTTCAATATCATGTAGATTAGAATATTTAGGGATGTTTTAGAGTAATTTAACTCCATATCTTAACAAAATTAAGCATCTTAGAAAAGAATCAACACAAACTAGGTGGTCGGATTCATAGGTTTTTTACCTTGAATTTTCATAACCACTTCTTCAGTGATTATGTTATTTTATATCCCAAAAAAATAATTAATATGTATATTAGTAACATTTTAATTTTATTTACCTAATAAAATTATTGTTTTTAATGATATATTTATATTTTAAATATCTATGACCTTCTCATGGACAACATCACATTAATGGTCAGTTAACCACCCACAATGATGATGCAATCTCTCAAATTATTATCAACATTATAGATGGTTAGAATATGTTAATTATAATATATATGTATAAATAATTTCATTTATATGCTGATAATGTTTATATTAATAATTTATTATTAGAAAATATATAATCTCATGAAATCAAAACAAGACAAATTGTCTTGAAGAAAATATAAAGAATTATTTTCCACCATTTACAATTAAGATTCAAAAATAAAATAAAATTATAATAATTATCATAATTTAATTCTATTTCCATGTATATCAAAGGATTTGTTAATTAAATAGTAGGATGAAAATAAATTAACGAAATTAGGATTTGAGGTAAGTGTAATGGTGAACCCAACTCCTTGTTTTTATGATTATCACTTATTTCTTTTTTATTTTCAAATTTTAATCTTATAAATTCCTTTAAAGAATCAATTCCACTACCATTAACCTTATCCTTTAAGGTGTATATGAGTTCTTCTACAATTTAGAGATGATTTAAATCATACTAATAATAATTTTCTAAAAAGGCCTTATATTTCAAAACATCATATTTATAGCTATTAAAATATTTATTATTAACCCCATGACCAATGGTATTTTATGAAAACATCTACTGTCTAAAAGCATGATATTCTCTTATTGTTTTTCTAACCTTAAGGAACATACATTTAGATTTTATTCATGATTTCCTTATAAAACTCATTCTATTTAAGTGGGTGTATTTGATTCATATCATTTAATATAAACCCATTCTATGTATAATTCAAGATTATGATAATTTTTTGATGTGTAAGGTGGACCAAGATTTATATATCTCTCTAATTAATTGAGTAATGTGAAAATTCTTTTTCATATTAATTGTATTGTGCATGAATATTTTTTACCTTTGTTTAAAGTTATGATTTTATGTTTTAGGAACATATTTTATGCATAATAATGATTCTATATTTGGTCACAACATATATATATGGTATTTGACTAATATGTTTTGAAATTTAATTATTTTCTATCCTTGATGTTCATGTCACATATTTTTTCTATGTTATTCCTCCCATTTATGGGATTTTTTATCAGCCTATCCTTATGTGAATATTTGAAATAATGAGAACATGAGAGATTTTATAAGGACTAGGATGAAATTAAAAATTTTATAATTATAATGTAAAAAATACCTATGCACCTATTTTTCCCAATATACTAGTCCATTCAATTCTTGAATTTATTTATACTATGGTATTTATCATAAATATGATGTAATATTAATGTCAGAAAAATTTAGATCATTATAGTAATTAAATCAGTTTATGCCTTATAAAAGTGACTATATTTGTCACCCATGTTCTTGACAGAGTTATCCGAGTAATTATTCATGGTGATAGAGTTGGTCTGGGTAAGATATAGAATGTTTAGGTGATGTAGGTGTAGATTATTACTACTCAAATATATCAAATGTAATAAATAATTTGATGATGGAGGACTTCACAATTCAAGGATGTTGAAAATGTATTTTTAAAGGTCCCTTGATTAAAATGATTGAAGATATTTATTCACCGATTAAAGATATACCTAATGTTCATTTTTCGATTGTATATTCTATAAAGGGTGGGTGATTTTTTTTGTCACTTGGCATTTCCCCTATAGTTGAACTACCTGAATGACGTATTATATTTGTTTTAGTTGTGGTTATACATGTGTGTCCAATTCCACATCAATGAATATGGTTTGATTGACCTCAATGATAAATCCACATTCTCATTATAATATATGGTAATCAAGTACTAGTAGGGGAAGAATCGTGAAGACATTTTTCATTTCACTAGTGTTCATCCTTTAGAGTCATTATAAACCTAAGGGGTCCTCATAAGATCATGAAACAGTGATGTGGGTACAATTAAGTCATCTAAATGAGTAGATTAAACTCCATGGGGTAAAAATAATAGAATTTAAGGAGGATATATTAATCATGTTTAAGTTATTGAACATTTAAAATAATGAAAATAATATTTTTAATTTCGTTTGTTGAGCATGTTTGGAATTTTGAGAAATATATATCCTAGATTATAATTTAATAAAAATATCATATTATTAGTTTCCTATAAAAGTTGATAAAAAGTAATAATAATTTTACATTATAGAAGAGTCTTAGATGGGTTAAACATAATAATGGTTGTTTCTTGGAAAGGGGGTTTCCCTATGAGTATTATAATTTTAGTTCACTTAAATGGTTATCAGGGATTCCACTTTTGGATTGTATTTTAAATTGAATACTATTAACCCTAGGATTTCACATGCCTAAATAAAATTTTCGAATAATTGTAGGGTAATCAATAAAATAACCTAGAAATTGAAAGTATTATAGATGTGGATAAATAGTGTTTATTTTTTAGAATATAAAGAATCCAAGTAATTTATGAATGGTTCATTTTGAATGCCCATATACATTGACATGGTGTTAATCTTAATTAATGATCAATTAATTTTGAGGTAGAGATTTTGGTCTCTATTTCATTATTCAAAATGGATTTAATATTTAATTTTTATAAAAACCTCTATTATTTATTATATATTTTGGATCATTTCTTTGTTAATCTTCATAAAAACCCATCATGATTTATCAAATCCTCAGTCATGTATTTTAATAACAATGCTGCTAAATATTTAGGAGAGAAATTATTTAACCATAATATTTTTCATTATGATTACCTAAATTTTACATTTGATTAATGAAGCCTAGGGGATTATACATTGTTCTCCCTCCCCCTCTCATGTGTCCCTCCTTTCTCTTCTCATTCTCATTATCTCTATCTAGCATGTGGATTAAGAGATGATATCCCAAGATTTAGTCGATCATAATGAATTGAGGTGAAAAAAATTAATAGATGGGTTTTTTGTTCATAAGGTGGTGTTCTCATGGTGGCGTACTACATGAGAAATTTAGGTGAACTAATACAAAAAATGGAAATCAGTATGAGGTGAGATGCATGAGGTAGTTAGGTGACGATAATGGAAGATTGGATGGTAGATGAAGAAATAGAGGGGGGCCACGTTCTATTGTAACCTAGGGTAGTTGGAATATAACTATAGTCGAATATAATGAAGGTAGTGACCCATCTATTTTGTTTGGTGCGCGGAACTGATAACATATCTATAAACATTATGGGACTCCTAAAATGGGGTGTATCAAACCACTAATACTAGAGAGTGATATCCACTGTTATATTGAGTGTATGTGTGTGATCCATCTAGGATTTAATTTGAAATTGGGATATAAGGTCATAGATACAATGTTTTTGTAATATGTTTCTAGGATCATGGGTCCAACCTAGGTTATGTAACATATCCAATGGTTAGTCAAACTTGATATATTGGGTCTCACGAACAAACCTAGATATCATACGTGTCATAAAGCACATGGGAACAATGCTCCCACACAATATTTCATAAGTGGACTCATATTATCATGCATAAATGGTTATCCCCAATTCCATAATTCCACATGTCATTCCCGGGGGTATACATGTGGAACTATTCCTATATAATTGTAATTTTTAAAAAACTTCCTCATCGTGGGTTGATTTCAGAAAAATAAGTAGAATATCAGGATTATTTTTCATGTATATATAAATGGAATGGAATACTTTTTCATTTGAGGGCTTTAGTGAGGTGGTATAAGAAGTATTTTAATCATGTCTCTATAGAACGAATTATATTTTATAGGAATACTGATTGGATAAATCATGGTTCATGGTCCTCTCGCGCTCATTCTTGTTTTTTAATTCTATCATCCACAACATTCTATATAAAACTATTAATTTATACCCAAAACTATTTTGTAATATTTGATGATGCATGTGTTCACCTTCTAGGTTCAAGTGTGGGCTAAAAATTAATTTCATTGTTTATAATCTAAATGTTTTGTTTTGGTTCTCATTGTAAGAACCCGGTTCTTATTCTTGAGGTACGAGTTTCTTCCTTTCTCATTTCCTTAAGAGTTTTTTATTAAATAAGGAAAATGGGGAAAAATCCTAAATTTTGGGACTACACGCAGTGTACTTTTCCACACGCCATGTAATTTGGCCGTGTTGGATGAGTACACAGGGTGTGTAGCCATACCGGCGATGAAGGGTGTAAAAACCGACTACATGCAGTGTAGTGGGTATGTACACGTCGTGTAGTCAGTCTACAGGGAAATAGTAAGGCGGTGGAAGCAGCCGCCAGCTGGGCGACAGTAAACGCAGTGTAGTCAAGAATACCTCCGTGTACTCATGTCGATGGATGATCAGTTTGGTAGTGTCGCTAGAGGAACAATTAAATGAGGGAATTACACACCGTGTATCCAAAATTACACACCGTGTAGTTTTTTTTTCCACTTAAAATGGGAAGTATCCACCCTGTTCATAGGATTGGCTTATAACCAGATGATAAATCCGGAGAGGAGGCCGGAACATCGAGGATCAACTGATTGAGCATCGGGAATCCGATTCCGCTTCCGTCGATCTTGTTGGAACCACACGAGTAAGAGCCTCCTTCTCCTTGTGTGTTTCTTTCCAATTCTTCCCCTAATGGATGTTATTTGAGGTTGAATTAGAATTATTTTACCTCAGATCTATGATGTTTTTGGACATTTTAGAAGGCGTCGTTCGGGTATACCATTCTTGGGAGTTTAAGGTAGTTGTCTTGGTGTTTAATTTCCAACTGATGTGCGTTTGTGTGTACTGTTGAGATATGCTCCCATGAATGGGGTGTCTTATGGCTAAGGCTATGTTGAATTAAATACCTAGCATTTTTTACGTAATTTAAATGTGATAATAAACTCTTGTTTGGGATCGCTTCTTGGACCCAGGACCACCCCAGGGGTGTGTTCCTCTATTCAGCCATTTGGCCAGGATACCCGAGGTTACGCCTTTATATTAATGATTATAGAATTTCCTTGAGAGGAATTTTTTGTGTATTTCATGTTTACATGTTGGTAATGGCCCAGTTACTTGTTATCCTGAGGGCAGTGTTGTGATTAGATTGTGGGAAATGTACTACTTATCTTGTGGGAAACGTTTTCCGTACCTGTGGGAAATAGACTCTGTGCCTGTGGGCGACACTTCGTACTCCTGAGGGAAATATTTGTTATGCCTATGGGCAATTACCTGCGGGTTACGTTTCTGATTACCTGAGGGTAAGGGTTTGCATGTTTAAGGACACTGGCTGTTTTACTTAGAATATTCACTGTGTTGATATCTTTTATTGATTGTGTAAAGGAATAATAAAATGGAAATATAACTGATAAGGTTAGATACTTTTGAGTACTGCTTAGTTTATTTCATTTTACTACTGCACACTATTGTTGCATATTTTCACACAGTTGGGATTGGGACTTTTGTGGGTGCCTACTAGGATTTATTTCTCACACCTTGGTTGGGTCATGTCTTCTGCCCCAACAGATTACGTTTCCGGATGTGTAGATAATGTCAAGGGCCCCTATACAGGTATTTGATTACTGTGGACGAGTAGGGGAGCATGGGACCGGGCTTAGGCTCGCGATGCCTCTGGAAGTTCTGTTTTAATTTTCTATAATTGTATATTAGTTGTATTGTATTATAGTGTAACATGTTTTGGCTATTTTATAGAATAGTGACATGCTTCATTTTTCATATATATATGACTACTGGTTTCCTTGTTTTTATCAGTTATCCATTTCAGTTATATTTTTTTTTTACTGATTCTGCTATTGGTGTATGCTATTTATCAATTCCACGGCGCTGCACTTTGACAAATGAGTGTATAGTTTCCCCACTATCAGACCTAGGCCCTCGCTGCTAGTCGGCAGCCTCTGGTGTTTGGGGAATTGCGCTTGCGTTCACATGGAGAACCATGTTCAGGGCACCCATAGAGTGTCACCCGGAACCGAGACGTTACAAAGCTGTATCAAAGGGGTTCTTTTCATTGAATTATTTTTTGGATCCTTATTCCGAGATAGGACAAGAATGGTAGTTGGTAATATGTTGTGCCCAGGCATAGCTAACCCGTGTACAGGGAAAAGCTAATTTTCCTCGTGTTACTATTTTTATGAATTTTTAATTTTACAGTTGAATTGATTTTCATGAAAGGGTGAAACACTTTTCTTGTGCAATTTATGTTTTATTCATGGGTTCTATCTAGTTGCAAACCTATGAGATGAGGGTATTACATCTCATGCATTACCTAGGAACATGCTAGAAATCGCATGCCATGTATAGTTACATGCCATGTAGGCACATTAGAAATTCCATGTTGTTGTGATAGTTGTTGTGCAAAAAAAGAATGGCGGTGTGATAGCTGCTTTGATAAATACCTACTAGGTGATAGGGTATTTTCATGTGATCTTGGTTATAGAATGGATGGAAAACTTTGGTTTCTGGGGAGTATGCGCCCTCATTGACCAGAAATTGGTGGATCATTGACTGTTTATCCAGTTATAACACATATAAAATGCAAAAATTTGATTCGTGGAAAGTATGGGCCATCACAGATCAGAATTTGGAAGTTATGTGTTTTTTCACTATTTTCTATGCTCTGGAGATGTTTATGAGGCATACTATCATGAAACCTAGTATACACGCTGTCTAGTACCTTAAACACACAGTGTATGTTCTTCTGTTCAGGAATAAAATAAAACATTTTGAGTACACACCATCTTCCCTATGTACACGTCGTGTAGTCTCTTCCCACATCATAGATCATGTGTGTGGGGACACGAGGAAGGGAAATGCATGGGGAAAACACGTCGTGTACCGAATGTAAATGTCGTGTAGTGTTGACCCAGAGTATGCCCGTGTAACTAACAAACACGGATGAAGGAGACCTTAAGACATACACGCCATGTTCACTGTGGAACACGCCTTATAGTCTAACCTGGGATCTGGCCATGTATCTAACAACACGAGTCGGTGTAATCCTTTCGTGTACACTTCGTGTGTATATTGTACACGGCGTGTAGTTTGAGGCATGTATCCGTCCGTGTAACTAACAAAACGGGTCGGCGAAGCAATTCTAGTACACATCGTGTACCTGTAGGACACGCCGTGTGGTCTTGACCAGTGACAGACCATGTGGACCTGACCGTGTGGCTGGGAAATGGGGTAGTGTACAAGCCATGTGCGGTTGTAACACGCCGTGTAGTATCAAGCCGAGTAGTTGGATGTGTCAGAAATGACAGGGGCAGTTGGAAAATTACACCATACACGCCGTGTAGTTTATATAACCGCTGTGTTGTTTTGTTTAACGGATGTCGTGTGGCTTGGACATGTAGAAGGACCCAGACAGGGGAAGAGAAGTCAGGTACACGCCATGTAGACAGTATACATGCCATTTAGTCTTGTTGTGAAATCATAAATTCCTTCTTCCTCATGTTCCCCTTTTGGTACCTTCATTTTCATACAATGATAATATTGATCTAAGGTGTCTGTTTGACCTTGTAGTGTCATGCCGCCAGGACGTTCACGCATTGTTCGCCAGGAGAGGGGCAACGAATATACTCCATAGATGGTAGGCCATGGGCTACCAGTGGTTCCACCAACATATCTAGATGTGGAACCAGCTGTAATACCAAACACAGGCACAGAGGCACAGTTCCGTGAAGGATTTATGCGGTTTATGCAGACCCTTCAGAGAGCACCGCTGGCTACAACATCTATGGCCGAGCTGACTCGTATCATCTACTAGTAGCATCTGCCAACGTTTTCTAGGGATGGCGGACCACAGGCTGTGGAGTCTTGGCTGGGGTTGATGTATACTAGTTTCGAGCACCTAGAGATGCCTCCGGGGTGGAGGGTCAAGCTTGTGACTTATATGCAGTGTGATTCCACCAAGATGTCATGGGATGTTACCACCTAGATAGAGAATCCCCGAGAAATGGCGTGGAAAGATTTTCAGATATAATTCTATGACTTATTCTTCCCAGAGACATTGAGGGAAGATCGAGCTCGAGAGTTCATGAATATACAGTAGGGAGATATGTCGATGATGGACTATTCTGCTCGTTTCACTGAGATTCAGTGTTTTGCACCCGTTCTTGTGGGCGATGAGACACTGAGAGCCATACGATTTGAGGATAGTATTCGATATGACATCCGAGCACTGGATAATTTTATCCGGTTTCCTTCATTACATGCTATTGTAAACCAGGCGCTGATTACAGAGTGGAACCTGTGATAAGAGAGTGGTGTGGGCCAGGGCGGTTCATCACCAGTTTCTTGTACTATTTCTACTAGTAAGAGGAATAGACAGATGGACTTCTCTCAGGGTGGCGGTACCGGCCAGAAGATTGTTTCAGGTTGGCAGGTCATATGCTACCAGTGTGGTAAGGAGGGGAACAATCGACCTTAGTGTCCCTGTGACCCAGTGGAATGTCGGGCTTGCGGAAGGATGGGTCCTATACAACAATTTTTCATGTCATTTCCTCAAGTGGCTAGTGAGAGGGGTTCTGTGTAGACTCCATGGGTGGGGGTAGGACCAACAGCTTCTTTAACAGTCGGGAAATGGGAATACGTTAGGGTGTGGAGGCAGGGATGGTGGTCGTGGTCGTGGTAGTCAGACACCAAGATCTCAGAGGCAGCATGGCGGGACAGCTCAGGGTAGCCAGGCTGTGTCACAGAGCCGCGACACTGGACAGACATATGCAGTACAATAGACCCAGCAGGAGGAGGATCTCAGACCATCTATTGTCAGAGGTAATATTCTAGTAGCTTATGTTTTATCTTCAGTACATTTTATATGGGTGCTACACATAGCTTCATATCTGTACCGTTGTGGAGAGCCTTGGGCTCTATTTTTCTTCTTCTTCTGCTATTATGAAGTTAGACACTCTGTTTGGAAATAGAACGGCCATTGGGCGTCAGTGCAATGAGTGCCCAATTGAGGTTGGTGGGAATCACTTTCTTTGGTACCTCTATTCCTTAGAGATGACAAGCTATGATGTCATTCTCGGGATGAACTGGATGGTTCCCTTTCGTGCCTTTATGGATTGCTATCATCACAGGGTGAGTTTCACATCACCAGAGGGCGGAGAGTTTCTATACATGGGTGAGTGGGATGTTCAGGCGAGTTGAGATGGAATAGATCATCATGGGCGAGGTGGTATCACAACCCAGATTGCAAGCTTATATCTGGATGACCATGGGACTTGTCAGAAATATTTCATTCCAGTTGTTGATCGTTTCACGGATGTTTTCCCAGATGAATTTTCTGGTCTTCCTTGGAGCGTGAGGTTGAATTCTCGACTGAGCATTTTCCAAGAGCAGCAACAATGTCCATTCCTCCTTATAGGATGGCTACACTGGAGTTACAGGAGCTAAAGAGACAGTTATAGGAGTTACAGTCAAAGGGTTTTATCTGACCTAGTACTTCTCTATGGGCTTCTTCTATTCTTTTTGTGAAGAATTTGGACAGTACTCTCAGACTCTGTGTGGAATATCAGAAGTTGAACCAGTTGATGGTAATGAACCGATATCACTTGCCATGTATTGATGATCTTTTTGATCAGTTTTGTGGAGAACGAGTGTTCTCGAAGATTCTCTTGAGATCAGGATACCATCAGCTGCATGTTAGACCATCTGATATACCTCTCAAAGCATTCAGGAGCTGGTATGGTCTATACGAGTATATAGTTATGTCGTTCGGACTCACTAACACACCATGATTTTTTTGGCCATGATGAATCGTGTGTTCCATCCTTATCTGGATTCTTTTGTGGTATTATTTGTGGATGATATCTTGGTGTACTCTCACACTCGACACGACCATGCCACCCATCTTGAGATCGCATTGAGTACACTGAGAGAGCATCAACTATATGCTAAACTCATAGAGTGCCACTTTTGGATGGACCGGATACACATATTGGGTCATATCATCTCAGAGGCAGGAGATGGAGTAGAACTAGAGAAGGTGAGAGCAGTTGTTTCCTGGGAGCAGCCTAAGAATGTGTTCGAGATACGAAGTTTCTTACAGCTGGCTAGTTACTACATACACTTCATACAGGACTTCTCCCGCTTAGTAGTGCTGTTGACAGGTTTGACTAAGAAGGGTGTGAAGTTCGTTTGGTCAGAAGCTTGTAAGACAAACTTCCAGGAGTTGAAGGTAAAGTAGACATCAGCACCGATTCTGATACTCCCAGAGCAGGGGAAGAGATATACAGTTTATTGTGATGCATCATGTATTGGGATTGGATATGTGTTGATGTAGGGTGGTGGAGTTTTTTCATACAGGTCTCGGTAGTTGAGGCCACATGAGAGGAATTACCCAATGCATGAACTCAATTTGGCTAAAGTGGTTAATGCAATGCACTGTTTGAGACACTATCTCTTGGGAGATCACTGTGTGGTTTTCACCAACCACAAAAGTCTCAATTATATCTTTACTCATTGTGACTTGAATCTGAGATAAGAAGGTGGTTTTAATACCTTCAATCCTTTGATTTTGATCTCGCATATACACCTGGTGATGGTAATGAAGTAGCTGATGCACTGAGTAGGAAGACTCAGATACTGGCAGTGTAGGAGGCTAGCGGTGAATGCCCGCTTATGGATTTGTTCTCTGAGATGCATTTGGAGGTGCATGACAGTCAGGGTTAGACCTATATTTCATATTTGGATGTTATTTCTATCCTCCTAGATAGAGTGAGGATGAGACAACTATCTGATTCAAAAGGCCTAGTTCTACGGGAGTCGTGACCATTGAGGACCCTTCTCCTGGTTGGACGGTAGGTGATGATGAAGTATTTCATTTCCATGGATTAGTGTGGGTTCCAGGGGATATACGTGATGATCTTATTTTAGAGTTTCATGATTCATCTTGGGAAGTTCATCCTGGGGTTACAAAGATGTACCGAGACATAAGACGTCAGTACTGGTGGCCGGGTATGAAGAGAGAAATAGCTGGTTTTGTTACGAGGTGTTCCACCTGTGAGCAGGTGATGGTGGAGCATCAGAGGCCTGCCAGACTATTACAGCAGTTACCCATCCTAGAGTGGAAAAGGGATGATGTCACGATGGACTTTATAACTGGGTTTCTGAGGACACCTCGAGGAAATGATGTCGTCTGGGTTGTTGTGGATAGACTCACAAAGGTAGCTCAATTATTGTCGATCAAGGAGATGTTCGGTGTTGATGAGCTCAGGAAGTTTTATATCCGGGAGGTCGTACGTCATCATGGGGTCCCCCATTCTATCATTTCAGATAGTAATGGCCATTTTATGTATTCGTTTTGGAAGAGTTTTCAGAGGGAACTGGGTACAGAGGTTCTCCTTAGCACAACTTACCACCCTCAGACCGATGGTCAGTCAGATCGTACGATACAGGTGCTTCAGGACATGTTGCGTGTATGCATCCTAGACTTTAGGGGCTCTTGGTTGAAGCATATACCCCTAGTCAATTTTTCCTATAATAATTTTTTTCAGGAAACTATTGAGATGTCACATTACGAGGATTTATATGGTAGTAAATGCCAATCACCCTTGTTCTAGTTAGAGGTAGGTGAGGAAACTTTACTTGGACCATGTCTTGTGCAAGAGACTTCTGAGCAGGTCTAGATGATTCAGAAGTGGATGGCTACCACATAGTCTTGTCATAAATCTTATGCTAATCGTCGTAGACGACCCTTGAAGTTCATGGTTGGGGATCAAGTTTTCTTGTGTATTTCCCTGAGGATGGTACACAGGCGGATCTAGAGACATGGTAAACTTTCACCAAGGTATATGGGTCCATTTGATATTCTGGAGAGGGTCGGGCTGGTTGCCTATCAGTTTCTATTACCGATCCATGCACGAAGTATTCCATATATCTCAATTGCATCGCTATCATTTAGACATGTCTCACATCATTCATCCCGAGGAGGTTGAGCTTGAAATAGATGTGTCCATTGAGGAGCATCTGGTTCGTATCATTGAGAGAAGCACGAAGGTTCTCTGAGGCTGGTCAGTTCCTCTCGTATGGGTGCTATGACAGCATGGGCGAGTGCAGGATGAAAACTAGGAGTGAGAGACTGACATATGTGCTCAGTGGCCAACGTTATTAACGACTATATCTTCACCACCCTTGGAAGATAAATTCAGTGATGAATTTTCTTAAGGGGTGATGTTTGTAAGATCCCATTTCTTATTCTTGAGGTACAATTTTCTACATTTCTCCTTTCCCTAAGTGTTTTTGAGAAAATAAGGAAAATGGGAAAAAATCATAAATTTTGGGACAACACGCCATGTACTTTTCCAAACGCCATGTACATTGGACGCGTGGGATGAGTACATAGGGTGTGTAGCCATGCCAGTGATGAAGGGTGTTAAAACCGACTACACGCCATGTAGTGGGTATGCACACACCGTGTAGTCAGTCGGCAGGGAAATAGTAAGGTGGTGGAAGCAGCCACCAACTGGGAAACAGTACACACTGTGTAGTCAAGAATACACATTGTGTACTCATGTCGACAGATGAACAGTTTGGTGGTGCCAGCTGAGGAATTGTTAAATGAGGGAAGTACACGCCGTGTAGCCAAAAGTACACGCCGTGTAGTTTTTTTTCCGCTTAAAATGGGAAGTAGCCAAACCTATTCATAGGATTGGCTTAGAACCAGATGAGAACTCGGGAGAGGAGGCCAGACATTTGAGGATCAACCGATTGAGCATTGAGAATTCAATTCTGCTTCCGTCGAACTTCTTGGAACCACACTGGTAAGAGCTTCTTTCTCCATGTGTGTTTCTTGCCAATTCTTCCTCTAAGGGAAGTTATTTGAGGTATAATGAGAATTATTTTACCTCAGATCTACATCATTCTTGGAAATTTTAGAAGGCGTGGTTCATGTATACCATTCTTGGGTGTTTAAGTTAGGTGGATGGATGTTTAATTTCCAACTGATGTGAGTTTTTGTGTTCTGTTGGATATATGCGCCCATGAATGAGGTGGCGTATGGATGAGGCTGTGTTGAATTAAAGACCTAGAAATGGTTAGGTAATTTAAATGTGATAATAAATTGTTGTTTGGGATCGCTGCTTGGATCCAGGACAACCCTGGGGGTGCGTCCATATGTTTAGTCATTTGGCCAGGATACCTGAATGTATGCCTTTATATTAATGATTATAGAATTGCATTGAGGGGATTTGTTTGTGTACTAATTGTTTACATGTTGGGCATGGACCAATTACTTGTTAGACTGAGGGAAGTGTTGTGATTAGCCTATGGGAAATGTGCTACTTAGCATGTGTGCAACTTCTTCGGTGCCTGCGGGAAATAGACTCTATGCCTGTGGGTGACACTTCGTATGCCTGAAGGAAATATCTGTTATTCCTGTGGGCAATTACCTGGGAGTTACGTTTTGGATTACCTGAGGGTAAGGGTTTGCGTGTTTGAGGACATTGGCTGTTTTACTTAGAATATTCACTGTAGTGATATCTTAAATCGAATGTTAAAAGGAATAATAAAATGACAATATAACTGGTCAGGTTAGTTAATTCTGAGTACTTCTTAGTTTATTGAATTTGAATAATGCACACTGTTGTTGTATATTTTCACATAGTTGGGCATGCACCATTGGTGGGTGCCTACTGGGATTTATTCCTCACACCCAGTTTTGGTCATGTCTTCAGGCCAAACAGATTACGTTTCTGCAGGTGTAGATAAGGGAAAAGGCCCCAATACAGGTATTTTATTGTTTCTGAGGAGTAGGGGAGCATGGACCCAGGCTTAGGCTCACGATGCCGCTGGCTATTATGTTTTTCTTTTTCGTACATGTACATCAGTTGTATTTTATTACAGTGTAACATGTTTTTGTTGTTTTATAGAATAGTTACATGCTGCATTTTTATATATATATGACTGATGGATTCCTTGTTATTATCAGTTATCCATTTTAGTTATATATTTATTGTTTACTACATTCGTTGTTGTTGTATGCTATTTATATATTTTGTTGCGCTGTACTTTGGAAAATGAGGGCATTGTTTCCCCACTATCAGACCTGGGCCCTCGCTGCAAGTCAGCTGCCTCTACCATTTGGGGAAATGTGCTTGAGGTCACGTGGCGAATCGGGTTCAGGGCACCCGTAGAGAGGCACCCGGAACTGGGACATTACACTCATATTCATGGGCTATGTAGAGTGAGACACTAGTCTATGTATGGATTCTCACTCTTCTAATGCACACCTAAGATTAATATGAGTTATTATTTTCTTTCATATATTTATGGTTTTGTGCACATTTTTCATTTTTATGATTTTTTCGTTTTCATGGAATCTTGTATGGTATATATGCACTCATCATGTTATAACCATCATTTACCAGATGCGGCATTTCATATCAAGAATATACCAAATTAGATATTGACTTTACTAAATAGGGAATTATTATAGCTTATAAATACATGGATTCAGTGGTAGAATTCAGTGATTCAATTTGTGTAATTTTTATCAGGACATTAATATCTGAACTACTAGGATGGTTTTTTCATTTCCGATTAATGGGATTGTATCATGACCTTTTTTAAAATTATATATTTTCTACAAAACATTGTGGTTCTTACTGGTTTTTGGAAATATTATATATATATATTATATTTAGTTACATTAATTAGTTATGAATATTTTTTCTTATGTCGTGGTGTGCATTCTTTCAAGTTGAGATTTCATAAATCCTCATAATATGTGTGATATTCTCTATTAGTTATATTCATCAGTGTATGGGGTATTTCTGGTTGTATTAAGTGTTTAAAAAATAGATTACATCCACCTACAAGGGGAACCAATTTTCTAGTTTCTGTCACAAAATGAATTATGATAATGGCTGAGAGAACTATTAGGTACAGGAAACACATTATAAGATCTAAAAAAGGATATTAAATATAAGAAATATATATATCAAGAGAATGTTGATTACTATATAATCATTTATTTTTTTATCTAAACAAATAAAAGTGGTATTTATGTTTCTTGAGAGGAGAGAATGGCTCAGGGAAAATCTTGATGAATATGGATCAAAGAGTGAGATTAAAATATATTTTATTTTGTATATATGTCTTAAATAAATTCATTTTGATAGTATTGACAATATATAACTCAAGGTTATTAACTATACCCATGATTTTGACATTACAAGGCTTATTTTTTGTAATATTTATTCTCTTTATTGATAGGATTTCAATATCTGGATCGATTAGTCTATACATAAAGTATGACATAAGGATCCTTCTTTAGGAAAATTCATTGGACTACTAAAAACTATTATTATTGGAAAAATATGTAATGTTATTATATAATAATTTTCCTTAAAAGAGATGATTTCTTAAAATAGATATCTGGCTTGATTTTTAGAAATTCTTCATCCCTGTGCTTCTTGGTTAATCTAATGGGAATGTAGTACAAGTTCATAAAATATTATTTTGGCCTAAGATGAGGTCACTAATTACCTCCAAAACTCATTATTTTTCCCACCTAATTCACAAAAAAAATATCAATATATTTATTCTTATAGGTGTGGTGGATTCATCTATTGGTAGGAACGATACATCTTGTGTCTCCACTTTTTTTTATTATATGATATTTTTTCATAATGTGAATGGATAGATTAACATGTAAATATATATATTATCCATTTAAACAATTATTATTATTAATATTCACGATTATTATATGGTTAATAGGGCTTTAGACCACATTATTAGTTGTAAAATCCATCTCCATTCATTTGGTGGAAGACGAAATCTTATCAACATTGTATTTTCCTTCACCCATATAAATTTACATTTAATTATTTATGACACAAAATAAAATTTTAAAAACATTTAAAACCATTAAAAATTTCTTTTTGGATTCATATTTATAGGTTTGATTAGATTTTGAATATTTATTAATTTTTCTAAACTAATAAATAAAGGTCATATATTCAAGAGTAGACTCGATGATCCCATTTTCATCATATATGATCACATATCATGGGTTTTTATTATAGGAATTTCTCTATATGTGTCAGTAATCATAAGATGTCTTTAAATATGTTTCTTATTTACTAGTCAGTACACCCATGTATATAAATTTGAAATTTCCCTATTAAGTTGAAAGTTACCATTTCTCATAATGATTTCATGGAATAATGCGGAAAATAATGCTCATGATGATTGGGATTTCCAGAGAACTATTTCACATTGTTTTATGTTAAAAAAATAGATAACATTCAAGTTGGTCTATGATAGAGGGTTGTTTGGTTTTTTACTAAATGTTTTATGTGATTTTTTACTCTAGTTAGTACTATAGAAATAGTAACCCACAAATAGAAAAATAAATATCTGTTATCCTTGGACACTCATGATAAAAATCCTCAGAAATTACCATTATAATAATGGAAATATAATCCAAAATCATAGTTAATTTCATGATTATGTAGTCAAAAAAACCACTTCTCAAATATTTATTTCATAAGGAGAATAAGGGAACTAATATGAAAAAAATATTATGATCCCTCACACCTATTATGTGTGGAATATGGTATCTGAATTATTATCATCAAGTACGGAGCCATCAGTTGAATTCAATCTTTTTTCTTCTATTTCTTTCTTTCACTAATATTTAATAACATTGTTTTATCTGATAATATGTTACTTTATGACTTTTGGAGATAATAATGTATGCTCAAAGAAACTTTTCTATTCATGAATATAAATATATAACTATGAGAGTATGATAATTGAATTGAGAAGGTCAGATGGTAATCTTCTTGAGTGTTTATATTTTTATTTTATTTTCTTAATCAAGAATGATTATTTCATTTTACACCAATATAATTTATATGAAGGAGTATGTTTGTGAAGATGATGTATAATGAAGATTTTTCTATGCAATATTTAGGATGAGGCTCTTCTTACATGCATGATAATATAGTGAGGCACTAAAATAATTCAAGGAATGTAAATTAATGACGAATTTTTTTGACATAAATATTGATTTATAATAAATGTAATAATAATAATTTTTTTCATAAAAATGTTATATATGCGATGAGGGATTCAAAAATAAAACAAGAAGTCCTCTAACATAAATGATTTTTGTTATTTATATTCTTGGTCATTCTTCTATATTTTCATGTCATATATTCAACAAAACATATAAACCCAATATATTTCTTATATTTTCATTATAATTTAATGAAATGATAAATAAATATACTATAGAAAATGTTTAGTGTTGGTTAGAGTTCCCCCTTGAGAGATAGACCACAGGTTTTCTGCAATGGTGTTTTAATTTGGTAAATAAGAAATTATTTACTAAGAAGGTGTGATAAAAGGCATCTCATAAATTTTTAATTTTTATGACACCATTTGGGGAATTATATGAGCATCGATTTAGATCAAATTATTATAGGATTGTGGCAATTGAATCAATGGATATTAGAATTGATTTTCTGAATTTTATGATAGTGTAACTATATCTTACACATGGATGTATAAAGGCTTCCAAGGAATATAAAAAACATTAAATTATTAGAAAATGTAGTTCCAATAATAATTATGATACCATAGTGGGAATGATCTAGTTGTATCATTTGTTGTCTTTATTTATTTTACATTTTGAATAAAACCTGTATTATTTATTAATGACTACATCCTCTCGTTAAAAACATTTCCACACCTGTATGAAAGTATAATAATATCATTCAACATGTTGGTTTTTATATTTTTTGACTTTAGTGTTAGATCCTACTGATTTTTTTAAATATAAATTTATAGTAATAAAAAATTCATTACATGTTGATTGATTTTTCGAAATATATATCATACACATATTAAATAAGGTAGGTATCATCCACTTCCCATAAATGATATAGTGTTATTGAGACTGAAACCACTGGTTCATCAGGATTCCACCATTACCCTTGAGTATGAATCAGATCTCAAATTCATGAGAAGAAACCCAATCATAAATTATTTGATATTTTTCAATAAATAATTCTGGTTCTAGAATGAAAATAGTGAAACACTAGAATATTTCTCTTCCTTTCATTTTTCTTCAATAAGACATTTTCTTGCATGAATGATAATAATATACTTCATCCGTAGAAACATGTATCTTAATAAACTGAAACAATATTATCCAACCTCAATCTATTATGACTATGGGAACATAATATATTCTGATGTTCTTTAATTCAGTATCTCTTTGATACAATATATTTACATATTCTCAGAATTCATGAATACAAAAATATTCATCTTTATTTTCAAAATTTATATTACTAATATTTTTTAATATTATTTCCATAACAATTTATAGAATCTTCTATGATATTTATGTGGAAAAATTTTCATAGTCAGGAATGAAAATTTTTATTCATCTTAAACTCAAAATGAGTGATAAAATATATTTAAATTATATACTTCCATGGATATCACACTATAATACTCTACTATAATTCCCAGTTGGATCCTATTAAAACCCCATTTAATTTAATCCTGAATCATTTATGGATCAACTATACAATAATATTTATGAATTTTTGAATCATAATTCCCCATTAGGTTTAATGAAAATTATCAATATTTTCAAATCATAGGATATTTCATGATGAAAATTATATTAAATAAATAATTATTTGGAAAAAAAACGTAAGTTGATGAAATATTACACATTTAAATTCAAAAAAAGAAAATCTATTATTCAGGGATGAAATATTTTACACACCGCAAACTTCTTATGTATTCTCAATATGTGTATAAGATTTTATATTTTGATATTTTCTTGGAATGGTATTCAACATGTGTACTATCATGCAATAAATTATTTTTACAACCAACCGTTTATGCAATAGAACATATTATTTTCTATCACCAATATTTATAGACAACAACTTTTTATGTATCATAGATTATAAAAAGGTCCAAATACATTTTCATAGAGTTTAAAACATATCCTTATATTCAATTTCTTACACAAAGAATCAAAAAAAGACTCCCATTAAATTCTGAACATCTCTAAACACTCCAAGACACATCAAAATAATTCTTATTAATTGCTACCAGCCCCAAAAAAAATGGTTAAAAACTATATCTTATTTCAAAAATATAATAAATATTTACTATACCACTTGGATCCACTATTAATTAAATGAAAAATATTCCTGAAACCTAATTTATAAATCAATAGATATCAAATATCTTCCAATATCACAAGATATTCATCTTCACACCACATGATAATAATTGTTTTTAAATAATTTCGTATCAAAGTTACAAAAAAGAATTATTCATAGGGATAATATGCTCAACCAATCATTTTTTGGATTCACTATTCATATTCTCTCTACCTTTATACAATAAAAACTAAGACATTCAACTGTTTTAATACTTTTTTCTTATTAAAAACCCTTAACAAATTATTATATTTATACATTTAAAATTCTTTATATGGTTTAGTGTCTCAAAAAATGTGCATATAGTATATGTAGTACATAAGGAAAACATTATCATAAACATAATTTAATCATCTTGAAATAATTATTTATTATTCCATGTGGGTTCACCCCACTGAATTTTATTTCTTTTAGTCATACACCAATATAAAATGGTTAATGTAAATCCCAATATACAATATATAACTTAAATAAAACATCAGAGATTATCATAGAAAAAACATGTGCAATAACATGAGAAAATATTAATAATAATAATTTGATACATAACATTTAAATGTTGCTAAATCATAAATATGATATATTCATAAGCATACTACCAATGATCAATAAAAATGATATTCACAACATGACTATAAAATATGTCATATATAGAGATTAATTATTTACCCAATGCATTAGAATTCTATCAGAAAACACCCTTAATATATATTTAATTCACGTTTTATACATTTATCATAATATATAATGGTATAAAAAACCAATGTATAATGAAGAATATGTTTTATATAAAATCATCGAGTATATATGTGTTTAAATACTTTGTCATTTCAAAAAATTTAACCAAATAAAACGTAATTTTATTTTAATACATAGAAATAAAAAATTATATATTATAATAACACAAATAAATGAGATATATATATATATACACCCAATAATAAGGATCATGTTGGGTATTCATAATATAAAATGGGATCCATATAAAATCAAAGGATGATTTAGGTGGCCCAAGAGGTATGAAATATATTTTGTGGAAAAAAATTAATGATATATAATATATGTCTCTCATTGATAGAAAATAATTTTGATAGTAATATAATGATAATAAGTACCTGATAATATAATAAAATTGAAATAACATGACTAACTACAAAGGAGTTGCATGGAAAAAAAAAGGGAGGAAGAGAATACATAACATTTCATGATAACTTCTTAATTCTTGATGATAGTTATATGGAACCTTAGATACTCCTAGGAAATCATTTTGAGTGGTAAAATGAGGGAAAATGATTTCCCAATTTCCTAAGAGGGAATTAGACGGAGTTCATAAGTAAGTATTTATAAAATATTGAAGATAATTGTTTATTATTTTCTAAATATATTCCTTGGAATTCTAGGTAGTTCTAAATAAAAACCCATCAACTTAAATATGTTTTGGATAATGGTGTTTGACATTAAAATGGTGTTTTTTGAAATAATTTTATTTTATAACAAAACATCATAATTTTGTATGAATTTTGGAATTGGAAAATAAATTTTACAAAAAATAATAATTTTTAAACCTTAATTTCTATTTTAGAAATTGGAATATAATTTTTAGCTTTGGAATTTCAATTAATTCATTAAAAATCTATATATTAATCAAATAATGTTTTTTTGGATTTAGTTTTATTATTTATTACATCATTATTATAGATTGAAATTATCATAAACCGCAATGAAAATAAAAAATTATTATTTTTACTATTCACTGAATGATATTGTATTTTTTGAAATTCTAAAAATTTTACCAAAACCATATGACGATGTGTTAATTTAAAAGAGAACAATTATTTTATCAAATTTTTATTAATTATGATAATAATAAGGTTTAATAAATAAAATTATTCGTTAAGAAATATTATATATTATGACATTATTCACATTATCATCCATATAAATTTTTTTATGGATATTAAAAAAATATATAAAAATATATATTTATAAAAAAATTTATAAGCCCATTTCATGGAAATGATTTTTAATTAAAATACTTCAATTAATCATAATGTAGTATCATAATTATATATTTTCCCTAAATATATCTATGTTGTATTTATATGATAACCATTATTCATCTAGTTCGTCTAATATTAATGTATATAAAATTAAATAATAAAATTAATAAAACTGGACTGTGAAGACCGCTATATCATTTTTAATAGAAATTTGCATCTTATAATACTATAGTCTAGATACATAATACATTATTTCACCAACATATGATTTAAGGGTATGGTGTGTGATGGTGGTACTTTCTTGGTGTGGCTTAACTAATATTTATCTAGTTGTGGTCTTCAATAACATTAACTTATCCCATAGTATATATTAATGAATCCTTTACTGTTGCATCTCTGTCTGGGCTTTGTCGTGGGAGGACCCCATGAAACAACTTCCCTTCCTTGTTCAAACAGATTGTATTCCAGAAAAATCATCCTACATGTTGAGTACATGGTTTCTTCCATCTATTTCAATTATCAATCATCATTATCAATTATATAAATTGACTCAACTGGATATAACTCCCAAAAGTCATATATACCAATGATCATATTTACCAATAGTAATATTGACCAATGGTCTATTAATGATTAGATCCTAATGGTCATGTCTCCCATTACACACTATATATATACTCTATTAGTCTCATGTATCATATCTCACTGCTTCAATTATATATGTTATATAATTCCCTTTATAATATTTATCATAGGCCTAACTATTTTAGTTATTTTAACTATTTTTTGGAAGTAGTGATACTCATTACAGAACAAATTCATATGGATTTTACATTAGTGTGTGTATGTTTTTCATATATTTCCCATTATTATTTCTTATTATAATAGATAATATTAATTCTTGATATTTTATGAAATATTAATGGCCTTCTATACATTATTATTATAATATATAATTAAATAGTTATTTTGAAACATGATTTCTTTTATTAATGAAAATTTTGTTCTGTTACATCCCCGTAGTGAAATGTTTCCCTAAACATTCTGGTCCATATTTAAATAAATTAGGTTATTTCTCTTTTATAAATTTATCAGGTTCCCAGGTTTCTTCTTAAAACATTTGATTTCATCATAATATTTTAAAATATTAGGTTGTCTCATTGTTTAACACCTATTATCATTCATCATGAATTTGGATTGGTTCTTCTTCATATGATAAGTCAAATTTCAATTCTATAATAATTGTGACTAGTACATCTATCTGTTCTAACAAGTAGGTTTTGAATAGGGAGACAAGGAAGATTTCATGGTCATTAAAAATATTTAGAGGTTATGCTACCTGATAGAAAAAATCTCCAATATACACTAAAACTGAGAATTTCCCAATATACCATGGAATCAGTTTCTCCATGTTCCAAAATCTCATCAATCTCTTCCATGGTTATAGTTTTATAAATTTGTTATCCCCAATATAAAAATATATTCCCTTACATATATGGTCCACATAAAACCATTACCATCTCTAGGAAACCATGATACGTTTCTGAACCACTTATATATTTATTATAGTTCCAATAACAACATATAGTCCCAATCATTTTACTTCTATAAATTCCTTCAAACATGTGGGAATTATACTCCTTCTCCCATTAAGATAATTTTAAGGATACTTTTGAATAATTTAGTAAAAATCATTACTATGGATGAATTTTACAGGTGAGATATGGTGGTCCCAACACCCCAATGAATCAATTGATCCATTCCAAAACATATATTCAAATGTTTTAATATATCATTTAGGGATCCCATTATTTTTCGAGGGATAGGGTATGTGATGGTTAAATTTGGTAATCATAGCCTTTTGAAATCCTATATAAATAAAAGAATTAAATCTAGGATCACAATCTAAAATAATGGGAAATGGTCCCCTATAATGTTATACCACTTCATGAATACATATATGATAAAGGACATCTAACTATAGATCAACTCATATGGTGATCAATAGAGTGTGATTTTGTAATCTATCTATGATAACCCATATCAAATTATTTCCCATTAATTTATTAGGAAGGGTAGTAAGAATGTTTATAATTATGTTTCCCACTTCTATGCTAGCATGGGTAGTCTTGTTTGTACTACTTTGGGTAGTGCTCACTATATCTACTATTTTTGGCATTCCATCCTTCTGGTTTTATAGTCAGATATATCCCTTTTCATTTTACTCTGCCGACAATGATCTTGCAGATCTCTATTCATTTTAGTGATTCCATGATGTATAGAGAACAAAAATATGCGATCTTAATCAATTAGTTATTTATTTAAATTTTTGATATAATAAATACAAAGCCTTATTCCAAACCTCAAAACTCCCTCTTGATATGAATTTATCTTCAAAAACACTGCATTTTCCAAGCATTTTTCTTATTTCTCTAACATAACATCATCTCTTTTTTGTTGATATTATTCTATGATTATGGTTGGTAATTAATTTGGGCTAGGATTTATGATATTAATTCCCTAATGACATCCATATCCATCTATACATGATCCTTGATCAAACGGTCTCCTTCAATCCACATCACCACAAGAAATTAGAGTCTTTCCAAATAAAATCATCAACATATTTTTTTTCTATTCTATGGTTATAATAAATAGGTAAAACATTGTACATAAGAAGTTTTTAGTATCTCCTTTTTATAATGTTTAGTTCAATTTGGGAGAAAATATATTTTATTCACTTTTGGTGGAGGTATATATCAATATTCTCCCTATAATGATAATTTGGTCTTATCTTTAATGCCATGATAACTATTGTAATCTCTAAATAATGAGTGGGATAATTATGTTCAAGGATGAATCAGTATAAAAAATACTTCTCTACTAGATGATACTTTATGCACATGTGCACTAAAAAACCTCATATTCAGTTCATATAAGATATATTCTCTCTCCATGGTCTTGATAATCATATTTATTTATATATCTATCATCTTTAGTGAACAATAAACCTATATAAATTTTTTTAAAAACCACATATATTTTCATTATAGACTAGGGAAACTAAAAATATTGGTTATAATTGGATGATGTGGCCACTCCTTTACGGAACTAAAATTTTCAAGATCTATCAACATTCCTCCACCGGTCACAATGACTCCCAAGAACATTGATTTTTATAACGAGAACCCAAATTTTATGAATTTACACAAAATAGTCATATTCTATTGAGTTTGAAATACAAAAATTATATTATCCTCATACTCCTAAATTTTTTTATACTATATCAGAAAATTTTCAATAAATACCAAAAATATTTTTTAAATGTCCCTAAAGAATCAATTAACCAATTCCAAAAGTGTGGAAGGATAATTAACCAAGAAAATTGATATAGAAAAATGTGTAATTTTTATGTGTAGTTTGGAATGCTGTATTTGTGGGTATATTATTTCTTCACCCTTACTTGATAAAACCCTGATCAAATTTCAATATTAAAGAAGAATTGATCCACAATATTTTTGTTGAGAAAATTATTAATCCTTGTTATAGGGTATTTTTCGTCACTGTGATCCATTTAAGTATTCAATAATGAAATCCGAACTACATTGATATATGTTTTTCCCTCATAAATATAATAGGTGTACTGCAAGGATATATTATTCCCTGAATGAAACAATTTTCTAAAATATCATGATTTTTGTTCTTTAATTCCTCCAATGTGACATATACCATTCCATAATAGGGTATTTGATATTGGCATGGATCTAGTTATGATATATTTTGAGAAACCTACCCTTATTTTTAGGGGAGGTCTTGGTTAACCTTCTGAAAATACATCAATGTATTCACAAACAATTGGTATATATTTTACCTTTATACATTCTATTTATTATCAATTTTCACCAATAATTTCCATACTGAATGAAATAAGATTAGTTCATGAAAAGGTTCAAGAGATGATATCTATTAATTAAATGTAGTCATAGTATTTACCTTTATGAAAAATAAATCTTCATTACATATAAAATATATCATGCAATTATACTTTGATAGATAATTCATCCCCAGTTTCATGGAAAATCCCAATATTTTTTTGATCCCCATGTTTGGGGAGAGATTACACTGAAAACTTTTAATAGAGAAATCCCTATATTCCAATTATTCTTGATTAGTTCCACAATGAATTTTAACTGAAAATTTAAAGAAAATAATTTTAGGGTAAAAAGATTAATTATTTAAAATATTTAATGAAATAAAATAATGCATAGAAACATAATAAAAAAATATATATTCTATAACTGGGTGCATGATGAGTGTAGATACTGTTACATTATATAAATCCTATACATTATCCTTTATTATTATAAAATCCTTCCTTTTATTCCATATATTCTTCTAGGGTTGACAGTGCTTTCCCCAATTTACCATTTGATTTAGGCATTGATTGGTGAAATTTTCATACTCCACACTCATGAATAATTGAATAAAAATTAGTACACACCCCATATTCCATTTTTCATTCAAATTAATATATTTCAGATTTATATCTTCTTAATAGCTTGGAGATATATTTCTATCTATTTAACAGAAGTAACAATTTATACAACCTTATAGACCATTTCATGAATATATCTACCCAAATATATTGTACATGGATAGTTTTTGTTTGAAATATTCACATTTAGAGCCAAAATTATTTCAAAAATTTGGATCTATAATACACTATTATTATTCTATCCTTGGGGAAAAAATTAATCTTTGAAACACATTCCCACTTTGAAGGAATATCATATTACTTCTTTATAACTCCAAATGTCTGTAATTTTTTTATATTTTCATAATTCTGGTTTTATCCCAATAATTAAACATTGGATTTTCCAATTAGAATCAATGATAAAGAATTAATATTATAATTCAAACCATGTCAAATTAATATCATATCATCTCACTAGTTCATTATGCATTATAATTAGATCCATTAATTTCACTCTCAACATTGGTATGGAGGGTGTGTGGAAAATACTTACTAAAAATAATTTATTTTATTTCTTCCCACTCCATGGATTCAACCTAATCATTTGGAATAAAATTCTTTATCATAGTTCCCTATTGATGGAATCATCCAATAAGAGGTAAATTGAAAAATTAGCATCGCCTTTTGTAGAAAAATGGTTAATAGGTAATGTCTTATCAGAAGTATTTATACATTATTCTATGACCAATAGATCAGAGGTTCCACTAAAAATAGGATTTCTTTAATGCGTAAAGGATTCAATGATTGTTTTTTATTCCTTAGTGAATTTTGAGATATCACGTGGTTTTGGTTCTTATTTATGAAATAATTTAACTGATTTATCTTGATCGTGATGTTGCCACTTCCATATTCATTAATATTAGGAATACCCTTGTTTCATTTGGCATCACGTCCATTATTCACACGGGTTATTTTATTTGTTGAACATTTTATTGAAATAATAAAATATAAATGATAATATTAATATTATTATCAATAATATCATAATATTTATAAAGGATGAATTAATCTTAAAAATATTTAATAACTTTTTTCATGTATGTTATACTTGAATCATTAAAAAAATATTATATTATTTATGTATCTTTTATAGTGGTTATTGGAAACCAAGTGATTAAGAAATTCTTATTCCCTGGGAGTGCTAAACCATGTGTGCAATGAGGAATGTTTATTATTCTTAGGAACAATTCATGTTAGTACGCAAAATATCTTTTTTATGGTTATTACCCCTAGGTACATTTATCGTTGAGCAGCATCCACATATTGTATCTATTCTGGGAAATATCTACTTGGAAACAATTAAATTTTTACCATAACAAATTTTAATCTGCTTAACTAATATTTATACTTATCCCTAGCGTTATTACTAATGTTATATAGTCCTAATTTCCATAAATAAATTAAAATTTCATTTGAAACAAACTATAGAGACCTACCTTTAATATAGATTTTCTAACATAATTATTTACAGAAAAATATCATTAATATCATAAAATGACCTTTTGAGGTGTAGTGTCTTGGTCAATAGATACATTATGCATGAATTATATAAGTAAAACATAAAAATAAGCATAATTAATTAATCTTTAAGGATTCGTTTATCATTTCATCGAATTTATCCTAACTTAATGTGATTTTATTGGAGAATATATCAATATTAAATGGTGGTCATAAATCCTTGTAAAGTATAAACGATGTTAAAGGAACATGAGTGATTGTGGTGGATAATACATGAGGAATAACATAATAGTATAATTACAAGAAAGTGATATCTAATTTGAAAATGGGTCCATATCAGAACTACGAGTCATTAAAATTCATATTAATACAGTTCAATACCAAAGTCTCATATAAAATACTTCCATTCTATTTCACCATGGTATTGATAATAAATTCATCTATAGATATCAAGTACATACCCAATGCATTATATTTTCATCAATGAACACAATTCATATGTATTAATTCAACTTCTCCACATCAATCCTAACAAACCATTTCATCAATAACCTTAGGTGAATAAATAACAGGGTTTATATAAAACTATGGGACAAAAATGTATATAAAAACATAAAAATTTAATCATTTTCATCGCATGATAATGGAATGTGAGTTTCATGTGTTCATATATCTAATTAATAAGTATAATTATATATAAATATATATACGAGTAACCTAAAAACATAGGATTGGATATTAAAATATAAAAATTAGGGAGTGAAAATAAAATGAGGATTTTATCAGTATAACAAGAATAAAAATTGGTTTATCAAATGATATATAATGAGATAGAATTGAAGTATCACATTGATAAAAAAACATTTGGGATGTCCTTGAATGATCATAAGAAAATGGTGTAACAACCCAATATTTCATTAATGGAAATTTCCCTTGATTTAATTAAATTCTTATTATAGTTATATAAAATGGGTACTTCATGGGTTTAAGGAATCTAGATTTTAAAATTTCATTATGAATTCTGACTATTGCTAATATGGCCATTGAACAGTGATCACATGATTAGTATAAATATAGGACTTTAACAAATCCAATTTACTCAGAAAAGGAAGTGATGGCCTCATCCAGTATACTTACCTCGTACAAAGCCCACATATCAGAGCTCAGAAAGGCGGTGGCATCATTGGGCTTCACTCATGACCAAGCCCAATCCGAGCTTGAACACCTTAATCTTGATCAGAACTGACTATGGGATATGTGTTAGTTAATAGATATTACAACCTGAGCGATGTTATCTAAGCAAACCGAGGAGTCTATCACTATCACACACCTTACCCTTCGGTCATATGTGGGTGTTATAATGGGTTATGTAATGATACCCTAGCATTATGACTATGTACATTATTTTTGTTTAAATAATGTGCATTCATTTTATTATTATTCCTTATAAATAGTTTTTGAAGAACAAATAGTATTTTTATAGTTAGTATTAATCTAAGAAATATATTTTGATCAATTAATGGATTTTTTATTTAAATAATATTTTAATAACATATTATTTTTATTTAATTAATTTTTATTAAATATAAATGATCGTATAATTTTATGAATGTGAATTTAATTTTTATTATGATTTAAAAGCTAATATTGTCAAAACCCATTTATTTTCGATAAATGTCAGTTTTTATTTTAAAAGAAAAAAACTCACATATTAAAAAAATTAGATAAATTTTTTATTATTTTTGGAATCAGGAAGTCGAAATTATCAAATGGTGAATTGTTCATAATTTTCAGAGACAGTCGATATTTGGGGTAAAAATTACATTCTGTTTAAATATATAATGTGTTTTAAGACATCATAATGACCCAATAGTGATGTATTAAAATAACATAAACAGAATTTTTGGCTGATATATTTTCTTTACCAATAAAATATTTTTAATTTGGGTTTCTTGGATTTATTTTACAAAGCCTTAGTAGACCCTTCAAGGCTTATAAAACATTTTGTGTTTTTTATTTGTTTTCCTTGAGAGTGTGACTCACCTCCACCTATGCAACCATATTATTTTTAGAAGTTATGTAATTTTAATTATAAAATATTATTTTCCACTCCCCTTTGGAAAACACCATGGGCAAATACCATGGTCTGGTTTGTGGTTTTGATTAGTTTAATTTGAGGTGTCCCAAACCAACCTAATAATGAATTCCCTCTCATTTACTATATAAACCCACTAAGCTCTCACTTCCTCCTCACAAAAATCCTTCAGAGTTCGAACTAAACTGGATCTTCACTCTCTATAATCCTCTCAAGGTTCCCAAAGCTATCAATAATACTCTCTTAAGCCTCTACAAGGTTTTTGGGATCGCACTTCCATGTAAGGGATTTCATCCTTTGTCATTTTTCTCCAGTTATCAATAAGTTTTTATGCCCTTTTTCAATTATTATTTTGGGGTATGATTTATAACCTCCCCAATACTCCACACTTTATGTGTGTATTATGGTATACCCATTTATCTCTCATTAATTCCTCCCATGTACACCCGTTACCATGCCGAAATTCCGTGATGGATTTCTTTCTCCTCTTTTACATCTAAGTAATTATTTTGAATTATGCATCAAAATTACATTAAGTTTGTTGGGACATTTATCTATATGAACCAATTACTTACCAATTCATGTAAATATGATGATACACCCCTCTCTCTCATGAAACATTTTTATGAGTTCTGATTTTATTTCATTATGCTGCTGAAATTGCACTACGATTTTCCAAGCCAATGTCATTGTGTAGTGAATACCATGACAATTTTTCTATCTAGGGTATTTAGATTTATGAACATTTACTTATTGTTTATAAGACTTCATGTATGTATTAAAAATCCATTTATCTTGGAATAAATTATGATGATTGATTCCATGTGGAACACTTATGCATGAAATGAAATGTTTAAGAATGGTGTGCCACGATAGCACTCAAATGCATTGGGTAAAGTATAGTATAATGATATATAATGTGAAATGAGTGTTGAATCATGATATTAAAAGTTAAATGAGTGTTTAATCATGCTTCATGTGCAATGATGGTTTAATCATGATCCATGTGTAATGATCTAGGTCTCATGTTAATTCTATGTTAATTTTTTTTGCCACATTTCATTGTGATGATTATCATGATTTATCCTGCCTTTTTGTTCATGTTTGTCTTGTGATCCATTTATATGACTATTATCTAACATGTATTTTATTCCTCATGTTATTCCATGTTTATTCCGTTACTAGGAATTAAAGATCGCCATTTTCTTATGCATGTCCTCATTTTATCCAATTCAATTCTAAGTAAGAGTGAAGGTAGTGGTCATGTAAAGGATGTTTTCAATAAAGTGGTTTTGTTTTTTATATTCTTAGACATTATGTAATGTTATTATTCCCCCAAGACACTAGACCTGTAAATCTTCTATCTTGTATCAAGTGAATATTTCATTTAATAAATCATGTTTATGTGTGTAATAAAAATTAGGGTTGTTATAGTTGGTATCAGATGATAGGTTTAGTTATTTTTGGGATTAGGATTAGAAAACCCTAGTGAAGACTTAGAGATAAGAATAAGTATAATAAAAACATCCCTAAGTATTGGTGAGTATTTATTAAGTGGTTTATCAAGAAAATACATCCCTCTCTAGATACGAGTAGGTAGAGGCAGCTATGGCACAGATGTATACTAGGGGTAGAACCAAAAAACACCACTATGACAAGACTCAAATGGGAATTGGTACACGACAATACGCCTTGATACACTCTTGGTTATGACCCTATGAGTGGATATTATTTGGTAAATTCACAAGCTTATTACGAACCATTATTATGTGATTGAAAAAAATTCCCCTATGAATATATGCAAGAAAGTAGATCATGAATTACATAGATTGAATCCTATGGATTCATAAGATAAGGAAAATATAGTTATTTATAAGTCATTAGTTTTTTCCTTGGATTACCCTTTATGTATTACCCCAAACATTCCTTTTATTCCAGCCAATAGCCTGTAATGGGAGGACTCAGGCTAACAACTGATATGAAAATCATTGTGATGATTGTGAAAATGAGATGCCCAATTTGATGGGAGTAGTAATCACATAATTTATCTCTCTTCTATCTCAAAAAACTGAAGATATGAATAGAAACATGGTTCAAGAGGAACGTTCAACCCCCCCCCCCTCCAAAATGAACAAGTCACTATCGTGAGCTTCATGATACAAAGGCCTCCTACTTTTAATGGATCATCTGATCTCTCAATAACTAAATAATAGATCAACTCCATTTAAAAGATCTTCTTTATCCTTCAATGTTCTAAACAAGAGAATTTTATCCTAGCTGCTTATTGTATTGAGTGTGAAGATGGTTAATGGTGGACATTGATCAAAAATATGAATCCTGAGGAGGAGATCGAGGCATTACAATGTAAGGATTTTTGGAAGATGTATTTTGATAATATTTTACGAACACCCTCTGAAATAGGATGAAAAGGGGCTTCCTTATCCTCATGAAATAAATGATGAATTTGTCAGAGCATATGAGGAAAACTTTACAAGCTTGAACGATATGCCTCCGGCTTTGTCTTTACCCCCAAATTCAAGGTTGACCACTTCTTTGGTGGGATGAAACCTAGCCTATGTAAATCGTTGGTGATCCATGACTTTAACAGCTATAAGGAAATTATCCAATGTTCCCTCAAGGATGAAATGGAGATTGGAGAATCTCAGGGGTATCATGGGGATATGAAATGTAAGATGTACTTCAATATTGGTGGTCTGATGGGTAAATCCAATGGTGTAAAGAAGATCTAGCACCCCACTTGCCAATGTTTTGGAAAAAAGCACCCTGGAAATTTCCTGAAGGGGACGAGGAAATACATTAGGCATGGAAGAGAAGGGCACCTAGCTGGTTACTACTGACAAGAACAACCCACCGCTACAATAGAGGAGAGGAATAATCCATTCAAACCACAATGTTTTTTTCATTTCAACAACTACCATGAACCAGAGCATATTGTAAATCAGTGCCCCAATACCAGGGTTTTCCGAGGCAAGAAACAACCTCCATGGTAGCAAGTGGTATCTTTTTCCATCACTATTACCGAATTGAACCCAAAATATGAAGTAATTCCAGTTATGCTAGTTATTCATTCACGAATAGAAAACATACTTTTTGATTAAGGTTCTATACATTGTTTAATATCCCATAAGATTAGTAGAACAATCCCAACACCACTAAAAATCACGGAAGTAAAGATTTTGGTTAGTACAACAAATAAGAAATCATTTCATACAATGAATATAAATCCTCCCCTATCATAATATGTGGATTGAATTTTTTGGAAAACCTAGTCATACTCCCCTTGGTGTGATTTGATGCAATTCTTGGCATGGATTGGCTTTCCTTATATAGAGCCAACATAAATTGCTGTGAGAGGGAAATCAATCCGCATGTGGAGAATTGACCCCCGATTCAATTCAAGTGCAAGGAGGAAGATGAATATTTTTTATCACCATCATCTCAAGCATTGATATTACTGCCCTATAAGCACACATATCTGGCCAAAATGATTGAGCCTAAGGAGGGAACCATCCATGAAGACTGCCTATTGTAAGGGAATTCGCTGAAGTGCTTCTCGAGGAGTTCCTTAGTCTTCCTCCTAAAAGAGATGTTCAATTCTCAATTGATCTTATACATGGGGTGTTTAGAATATCCAAGAGTTCGTATTGAATGGAAGTTTTGGAGCTATATGAGCAGAAAAAAAACTATAGGAGAGTCTAGAAAAAGTGTTTATATGCCCAACTGCTTCACCATGGGGTGCACCAGTCCTCTTCTTCAAGAAGAAATATGGGTCAATGCACATTTACATCGATTACTATGAGATTAACAAAATCAAGATAAAGAATAAGTATCCTCTCCCACGAATTGCTGAACTGTTCAATCAGCTGCATGGAGCACAATACTTGTCCAAGGTGGATTTGTGGTTGGGATATTATCAAGTAAGGGTGAAGAAGAAAGATATCACCAAGACTAATTTTTTGTACAAGATACGGGCACCATGAATTCATTGTAATGCCTTTCAAAATCACTAATTCTCCAACAATCTTCATGGACATGATGACTGGAGTCTTTATGGATAAACTCAAAAAAATGTGTTACTCTTTATTGATGATATAATGATATACTCAAAAACCTAGGAGGATGATGAGGAGCATCTAAGAACGGTACTAGAGACCTTGCAAAAGGCGAATCTCTATGAAATGTACAACAAGTGTGAGTTCTGGTTGAAGGGGATCTTAGTCATGGGTCATATCATCACAAGCAATCAAATATCTGTAGATCCCTCCAAAACTAATGCAATTTAGGGGTGTTCGAGGCCAACATCAGTAATGGATATCTATAGCTTCTTGTGGTTAGCTGGATATTATCGATGATTTCTGATAAATTTCTCATGATTTTCCAACCCTCTTACCAAGCTAACTCGGAGGGGAGTAAAGTATTCATGGAGTGATGAATGTGAAGAGAGATTCATGGAGTTAAAAAGGAAGCATACCATTGTACCTGTTCTCACTTTACCTACTAATGGAGAACTTTTTGTGGTATTCAGTGATGCTTCAAAGAAGGGCTTTGGCTATGTGTTGATGTAAAATGACAAATCAGTTGCCTATTATTCAAGGAAACTGAAAGTTCTTGAGAAGAAATATCAAACATATGATTTGGAGATGGTTGCGGTGATCTTCGCTTATAAAAATTTTGTGGCATTATCTCTCTGGGGAGAAGTTTGAAATATATACGAACTGCAAAAAAACCTAAATTATATATTCACACAGAAATAGTTGAACATGTTCCAATAAAATGGTTAGATATGATCATAGACAATGACTCCTCAATACCTTACCACCCTGGAAAAGTGAACAAGGTGGCGGATGCTCTATGCAGGAAGGACCCAACTATTCTATCATTTATTATAATTGAGAAGGATCCAATCATCATAGACATGGTGAAGAGGTACACGGTAATCATACAGAAGGTAACATCATCAATCCATTCACAAATGATTTCTCAACCGTCTCTTTTGGAAAGGATAAAGGATGCTCAAAAGGATGATGTGGGAATTTAGAAGAATGTTGAAGCTATCAGAAATGAGAAATCCTTGGATTTCAATGTTATTGAAAAAGGAATTGTGATATTTGGGAAAAGAACATGTGTTCTATGAAGTCTAGAACTATACAATTCTCTTTTGGATGATACACATATTAAAATTTCATTATTCACCCAGGAAACCCAACAATGTATCGACATCTATGAGAGAATTATTGGTGGGATAATATGAAGAAGGAGATCGCTGAGTATACATCAATGTGCCTGGTGTGTCCTCAAGTGAAGGTAGAGATGCATAAGTCTAAGGGGATGATGCATCCATTACGAATACTAGCATGGAAATGGGAGAACATCACTATGGACTTTGTCAGCAGATTTATGAAGACATCGAAAGGAAACAATTCAATTTCGGTTGTTATGGATCGTCTTACAAAGTCTGAACACTTTATCGCAACTCGAGAGGATTTTTCATTTGATTGACTCACACAGATATATATTTGGGTAATGGTAAGGCTGCATGGAGTACCACTATCTATTATATCTAATCGAGATCCAAGATTCACCTCTATGATTTGGAAGAGTCTTCATCATGCTCTAGATATTGAATTGAACATCAGTAAGGCCTATCATCCTCAAAATTATGTCCAATCTGAGCAAAATATTCAGACACTAGAAAATATGTTAAGATCCTGTTCTATGAACTTCAAAGGTGGGTGGGACCAACATCTTCCACTGGTTGAATTCTCCTACAATAACAGTTTCCACTTGATCATTCGAATTGAACCTTATCAAGCCATGCATGGTAAGATATGTAGAACACCAACACGTTGGGATGAAGTCGGTGAACATAAGCTACTAGGACTAGAAATGGTTGAAGAAATGGTGGAGAAGGTGAAAAACATTCAGCAGAATATCATGGAAGCCCAGAGTCAACAGAAGAGTTATGCAGATAACCATTGACGAGGACTTCATTTTAAAGTTGGAGACAAGATATTTCTATATATATCTCCATGGAAGAAGGTCAAGAGGTTTCTAATGAAAGGGAAGTTAAGTCCTATGTACATCAGCCCCTTCGAGATTCTTGATCGTGTTAGGGTTGCGGCCTATCGACTAGCACTTCGACCTACCATGGAAAAAGTACATGATGTCTTTCATGTATCCCAGTTAAGGATGTACATACTAGACCCTTCATGTGTACTCTCTTCAGATGTAGTACATATAGAGGATGATCTATCTTATGAGGAACAACTAATAGAGATCTTATATCGTGTAGAAGATGTTATACGAAATAAGACAATTCCCCTTATCATGGTGTTGGGGTGAAACTACATGTTTGAATAAGCGACGTGGGAATCAGAGGAAGTGATGAAGCAGAGTAACCCGCATTTTTTAGAGTATAAAAATGAAATATCAAAGTTGAAAATTTTAAATTGGGGAATATTGTAACGACGAAAAAAATAATTAATGGAAATTCCTCTTGATCTAATTAAATTTTTATTGTGGTTATAGAAAGTGTGGTCTTGATTGGTTTTATGTTTCTAGATTTTAAAATACCATTATTAACTGTGACCATTTGTAATATATTAACTGAACAATGATCACGTGATTATTATTAATATAGGGATTTACCAAATCCAATTTACATAGAAAAAGGAAGAAATGGCCTCATCTAGTATAATTTCCCTGTATAATGCCCATTTTATCAATGATTGGAAAGGAGGTGACTTCATTGGTCTTATCTCTTGACCAAGTACATGATGAGATTGATCACGTTAATCTTGAGCGGAACCGACTATGTGTGAAGCGAATGTTAATAGAGATTACCACTTGAGTGATGTTATCCAAGCCACCCAAAGAGTATGTCACTATTGCACAAGTTACCCTTCAGTATTATGTAAGTCTTATAAGGGGTTATGTAATGAGACCCTAGCACTAGGACAATGTACATTTTTTTGTATAAAGAATGTTCATTCATTTTATTATTGTTACTTTGTAAATAGCTTTTAAAGAGAAAATAGTATTTTCTTAGTTAATATTCAACTAAAAAATCTAATTTGGTAAATTAATGGATTTTTGAATTGAACAATATTCCAATAAAATAATTTTAATTTTAATTTTAATTTTATTTAATATAAATTGTCATATAATTAAATTAATGCAATTGTAATTTTAATTAAGGTTTACAATATATTATTGTCAAAACCAATGAATTTTCAATAAATGTCAGTTTTTATTTAAAAAGAAAAAATTCACATATTTTGAAAATAATTTAGATAAAATGTATATTATTTTTGTAGTCATGGTGTCAAAATTTTCCGATAGTTAGTTTTTCATAATTTTTTGAGAAAATCAAATTTTAGGGATAAAATTAAATACCATTTAAATATATAATGTGTTTTATGTCATCACAATGACCCAATAGTGATGTAATAAAATACTATAAACATTATGTTGGGACAATATGTGTTTTTCTATTAAAATAATGTGATTTTGGGTTTTTTTGATTTATTTTACAAAGCTATAGTTCACCCTTCAAGGCTTATAAACCATTTTGTATTTTTAAATTTTTTCCTTGATAGTGTGACTCACCTCGACATATGAAACCCTCTTATTTCAAAACGTTCATCCATTGGTCTTATAAAATATTATTTTCCACTCCCCTTAGGATAAAACCATGGTAAAAAACCATTGGATAGTTTGTGGTTTTGATTAGTTTAATTTTAGGGGTCCCTAATCTAAATAATAAATAATTCCGTCTCCTTTCCAATATAAACCCAAAAATGATCCCACTTATTCTACCCTAAAAGAATTTAGAGTGTGACAGAACCCTGCCCTCCACTCTCTAGAATTCTACCAAGGTTCCCCAATCTCCCAAAAATCCTCTCTCGAGGCTCTCCCATGCTTTTGGGATCACGTTATCATGTAAGGTATTTCTTCATTTCTCATTTTTGTCCAATTTTCATTAAGTTGTTATGCCCTTTTTTCAATTAGAAATGTTGGGTCATGATTTCTCACCATGCCCATACTGATCTCTTTATGTTTTGATGATGGGAGACCCTTTTCTCTCTCATTAATTCATCCCATGTACACATGTTACCATGCCAAAATTCAGTGAGGGATTTCATTCTCCTCTTTTACATCCAAGTAATTATTTTTAATTTTATATCTAAATTCAATTATGTTTGTTGGGAAATGTATCAATATTACCCCTTACTGTACAATTCATGTAAATTTCATGATACACCCCTTTCTCTATCATAAACTATTTTTATGATTATTTATTTCACATAGTTATGGAGTCGAAATTTCACTACGATTTACCAAGCCAATGTCATTGGGTAGTGAATACCATGGCCATTTCTCTATCAAGGGTATTCATATTTATGAACATTTATTTATTGATTATAAAGCTTCATGTATGTATTTCACATCCCGTTATCATGGAATAAATTATGATGATTTATTCCTTGATTTATGCTCTATGTGGCACACTTATGCATTAAATGAAATGTTTACGAAGGGTGCGCCCTGATAGCGCTACAATGCATTGGGTAAAGTATAGTATTATCATACGTCAAGTGCAATGAGTGTTGACTCTAGATAATTCATGTGGAATGAGGGCATACTCATGCTTCATGTGCAATGAGGGTTTACTCATGCTCTCTGTGAAATGATCTTTAGCTCATGTTAATTCCATGTTAAGTGTTGTGGCCACATTTCCATGGTATGATTATCATCCTTTATCATGACTTTATGTTCATGTTTCTCTTATGCTCTATTGATATGCCTATTGTCTAACATTTATTGTATTCCTCATGTTATTACATTTTATTACCTTACTAGGATTTAAAGATCACCATTTTTATGTGGATGTCTTCGGGTTATCCCATGCAATGCTAAGTACGAGGGAATGTAGTGGTCATGTAAATGATGTTTTCAATAAAATGTTGTGTGTTCTATGTTCTAAGTTGTTATGTAATGTTCCTAATCCCCAAAGACACTAGACCTATAAATATTATATGTTGTATCATGTGATGATTTTATGTTATAAATCAGGTTTAAGTGTGTAAGAAAAATAAGTGTTGTTATAAATAAAACATAATAACCCTGAAATTATAAGTCTAACAATAAAGGATGTTTTTTGATAAAAAAAGAGAGGAGTATAATCAGGTACCTTGTGAATTTTTTTTCTTGAATCTAGAGGAGGGTTCCTAGGAACCATAGAAACGCCATGGAATGGATCTATAGGGTATTAAATAATCAAACATTTTTCTAATTAGGTTTTCTGTGAATTAAATGGGGTGGAAAGATGGGTATTTAAAAAAATCTCAATATAATAGTTTTTAAATTACCATACAAAATTCTTTAGAATTAATGGTTATGTAAAATAAATATCCATTGGATTATTAAGGATTTTAAATTAATTTTTATAAAATTTTGATTTTTATTTTACATATTTGAGTTTCATAACTAAACATCAATATTTTATATCACTATTAGAATTTATAAATTATTTTTCCACAAATAATTATTTTAAAAACTCAGTTTCTATTTCATATTTTATAGTAAAATATTTCGGTTTAGAAATTTAATTTATTTCATTAAAATATAATATATTTATATAAAAAAATTATTATTTTTTCACTGATTTAGTTTTATTATTCATTATATCATTATTACAAATTTTTTAACCATTAAAAAATTGGGAACAAAAAATGTATTTTTACTCTTCACTAAATACTAAATCCTTTTAAAAAATATAAAAAATTCAACCTAAATTAGAAATAGTATACTAATTTAAAATATAATACTTATTTTATCAATATTATTTTATAAATATGATATTTTTAAATATATGGATAAAAAAGTTATATATTGAAAATATAATCATTTTCTAGAATAATAATCTTTCAATCCATTAAATAAATTTCACAGGACACTATAAAATTATAATATCATTTTTATTTTATGTTTTTTTATTATGCTATTACATGAAAATAACCATTATTTCAAAGAACCGAATTTCTCATTAATAATTATTTTAATTTTATATTTATCAAAAATTTCTATTGTGTTTAATTTGTTCCCGGAACATTATAATATTTATCTTATATTAATGTTTATATTTATACATAAAATAATAGTGAAAATGGGATTTGAGGTAATAATATTTTATTTATATAACTAAAATTACACCTTATTATACTATATTATATATATAACCCATTTCCCCAATAATAGATCCCCCAAGGGTCACACGTGAAATGTTTGTTCTTTTACTGGGTGGCTCAATTAACACTGATATAATGGTGATCTACAGTAACATTAAATTCTCACATAGTCAATTATGTTCAAGACTTACTTGTTGAATCTCAGCTTGGACTTGGTCATGGGAAAACCCTTGTGATGCTACCTCCCTACAATGTTTTAATAATTTTACCTTAAAGGACATGATCCTAATAGTAGAGAATATCATTTCATCATTCTGTATCAATTATCTCTAATAATTATAAATTATATAAATTAATTCCAATGGTTACATTGATCAATGTATAGTTAAATATCAAATCATAATAGACGTGTTACATATTGGACTCTATATATATAATCCACCATTATCACACTTCATTATTTAATATATCAAATATAAATGATCTAAACATCCCTATATAGTACCTATTATATTACCAACACATCTACTTTATTTAAATTCTTTTATAACATGAGATATCTTCATTAGAGAATTTAAGTATATGGTTTTTAAATTATTCTATGTATTATTATTTTTCTCTCATCGATCATCATTATTTTTTGTTTTTATTTTCATTATAAATTCATGATATGTAATGAAATTTATATTTCAATCTATTTTTTCTATTTTAAAACATAAAAAAATATTTATTGTAAAAAATTTGTTCTTCTATTGAAGACGTTTCTTAACAATTAAAAAGGACTACAAATTCAAAATAGTAAATTATATTTTGAACCTTCCTACATGAGATATGTACACCTATTTTCTATATTTGATCACACAATCCAAATCTCAATGGGGGTGTTCCAGAAGGACATTAAGAGATAATGGATGCATGAATACACTTTTGACAATAAGAGTTTGAAACCTATCCTTAGGAATTTTCATACTGAATATATTGAGAAACTCGTATTGGTTAGAAATAAATTTCTTCTTGATGTATATATTTATATCCCAATATTTAAAAAAATGAAATAGCATATCAGTATTTTTGGACCGCGAGTGTTAGAATTTTTGTTAAAATGGAAAATGTGACTTTGATTATCACATAAAATCTTGAGTGTTATTCAAACCTTCACCCATATGTCATTTAATTTCCCCTTCAAAAAAATATATTGGTGTAGGATCTATTAGTATCCACATATTCAGCATTCATAGTACTAAATATTACTCTATTTTGTTTTTGGAAACTCCCACTATCAATGATTTCTCCTAATAGAATAATTTTACATTAAGTGTATATCCTACCATCACTGTATCATACCAAATCTATATCATTTTATCATGGTATATTTTAGTTTCCTCTAATTTTATAAATAAAACTATAAATTTATAACCCTTTTGTGAGATTTAAAATTATTCTGGATATGATAAAATAGTATTCTTAAAGAGAACATTGATACCAATCATTTAGACTCAAAACATAAACTATACCAGGTTTTGTTATAATTATTTAGTGAATGATCTCAATCAGATTTTTCAACTACCATTGATCAACATTTAACACTTAGTATACTTAATCATCCCCATTTAAAAATTATTTGACATAGATTAATAGTCCTATATATTAAATTTCATCAATAATCATATTATAAACTTCTATTAAGATGAGAAGAAATATTTATATTATTGCATCAATTGTAATATAAGGAAGTATCTTAGCTCTCCTATCATGGAAATCTCAATCCATTTCATTTAGTTTTGTGAAAAATACCTTATATGAAAATTCTGGATCACCTAAGATAATTATTTCCTCCACATATAAATCAAAAATACGTCTTTCAGAATTTATTATTTTGATATATCAATTTTATTTCACTTTAATCATATAAAATATAATATCTTTGAAGAAGTTTCTACAATTAAATATTATTCCTCAAGGGATTTATTTTACTCGTATTAATAGATATTCAGTTTTTACATGTTATAAGTATCATTATCAAGAACCAAAAAATCAACATATCATATATAAACCACTTCATCCATATCACCATTAAAGAAGGAATATTTTACATTTATTTAATATATTTTATACCACATAAAAGTGGTAATTTATAGGGACAGTTTAATATCATCCAACCAAATAACTAGAATATAAGGATATTAATATTCATCATATTCATCGTAAGAGTATCCCTTATAAACTAGCCTTTCCTAATTACTTATAAGTTGATTTTTATCATTAATCTTTCTCTTAATACCCAATTAGTTCCAACTAATTTTTTTTATTTGTTTACTAAATAAGGATACACATGGAATTATTTTCTATTTTTTAAATATTAATTCATAGTTGTAATGAAGTATTTATTCTTAATAATTTAAACCATTATTCTTGTATATATTTGATATATTAAACTAATTTTGTGGTCATATATTAGAATTCCATTTTTTTAAGGTGCATAATGGCTCCCAATGATAACTTTACCATAATCATTATTATTTATCTAAGAATAGTTTTTATTTGATTATTAATGACCTCCTCTTTAACAATAGTCAGTTTATATCCACTTCCTGTAAAATTTGGTTCATTTTTTATTGATGAAAAATATATTTTATTGAAATCTACTCAATTTCCCCTATAAAAATATTATTTCTATTTCATTTGGATATATCTTCATGGTTAATTATTAATTGTCTATATGTAGTAATATTAAATCACCATTTGATGTCTTTTATTCCATTATTTTGATCTTTTTATATTTGATGGTTTTCCAAGAAATATATCTTTTTATCCAAATAAATTAATTTTCATAGATTTATAACTTTTATTTTAATAATTAATTTACTACAAAACTCTATAATGTTACTCATAATTTTCTTATTTTTATAGCACATTTAATTTGAGACAATAATTGAATTTGATAATAGTAATAACATATTCTAAATTTGTACATTTTTTAGTACGCCTTCACTCCTAAAACATTTAAATCTCTTAGACTCAGTTAACATTTCCATTTTAAATTTAAATTTCTTACTCCTATAATTTCCTCATTTTTTGTTGAGTATAGTGTGTGTTTTATAGTATATAAATCCATATTTTAGAAGATGAGATTTAAATTCACTCATAACAAACTCATTACCATTTTCAGTCCTCAGATTCTTGATTTGAACAATAGTACAATTTCACTTATAAAAGAATTGGTCAATTCCACTAAATATTATTTTAATTTCTAAAAAATATCTTGTTTCTTATTATATACTAATAAATGAATTTATTGAAATATAATTCTCATCCAATAGATTATTTTTTTATTGGTTTACATAAGTATGAGTGGATTATATCTAATTCTCTAATTCATCCAATCATCAATCTTTTTTTATTTCTTTATACCATCTCAATGTTGTTAGTTGAATCACAAATACGATATATATCACTACTTAGATAGGGTATGTCCCTTAAAATATATTCATTTGAATCATCTCCCAATTTTTTCAATGGTTTTTGTGTCTTCAGGGTTAGAAGTTGTTCTCTTCCAAATCACTAATGTAAAATTAATTGTTGAGGTCTATAAATAAAAATATATTATGACTAGTTATTTATCCTTTTATATTGAATTTGAAATCATTGATTCTTTTAATGATTTCCTTTATGTTCTTTAAAACCAACTCAATTCCCTCAAAAAAGAGGTTACTCACACACAGAAAATTATTCTTTTGTCCATAAAAAATAAAAAAATCTATGAATTTAACATATGTTGTATAATATCTACAAATCATGATCAATTAATCTCAATGAAGTTTCATTAACATTATTGAAAACACTGCCATAATACTATTAAATGTTTTATTGAAATTGGTATCCCATGTCATATGCGTTGTAAAAAACTATCAAAAATATATTTCTTTATATTCTATCATATTTTGAGTTAAATATTAACAATAATGGACTTATCTACAATATAATTATATTGAGTATTATTTTATTTAATAAGTTTAAATATTTTTACCAAAAATTAATATCATAAACCTTATCTCATGTTGAACTATATTTTCAATTATTCTATTGATCTCTTCAATCCTTTCAAACATAATCTTGAAAAGTACCATCGATGGTTATCCATTTCCATTTCCATTTATTACTACTTTATTGAATTTTTTTTTACAGTATATCCCACTTGATATTTGTTTATCTCTTATTCTATAAGATGTATATATTATACCATAAATTATAATCATTCTTTCTATAGACACCCTGATATTATTTTTACCATATGAAAACTATTTTCCCATTAAACAATTAATTTTTTTGGTGAATCATTTTCAATTGAATTAATAAATTTTTAATCTACGTTAGATTTAGTGTTGATGAGACTTGTTTCCTTTAATTGTTTTCAAAAAATTTTAATAAAAAAAATTTCATGTCATTATTTTTCACTATGAATCTTTTCCCAGATTAACTCTTAGAACCTTCATTTTTTACAAATACAAGAAATCCCATTTTCTGATATATTATGTGCATATTTTACTGGATAATGTGTATTAATGTTCTTATTTATTTTTGATTACTTATCCCTCATATAAATAACTTTACATTTTAATTTTCTATATTTTCTAGTGTCTTATTAGAATCAATACTCATTTACAACACCATTAAATTTACTTCCTTTCTAATAGTAATATTTTTTAAAACTAATTTAAAATAATTGCATACATTCTTATAATCACGTTAAGAATATTTAAATTTTAAATTTGATTTTTTATATGCTATAAATATAATCCTAAACATTATTAAAATTTTCCCTCCATATTATTTGTTTTAACTTCCGTTTTATGTTGATTTTTTTCTGGAAGATGTAACTCAAACTGAGTTTTCAACATTAGTTACATATATGTTTCTTATTATCATTCTTCAATTCATATGAAATATTCATTTATCTCAATATATTCAATGAATTTTAAATCCTTTATTCGATATACTTCATGTGATTCACAAATTTTTGAATTATAGTATTCTTCCAATTTATTTTACATTCTTCTCTTTTTCCTCTTTATTTTATACATTTTTCTTCATTAGATCTCTTTTTACTATTAAAATGATTTTCCATTATATATTATATAAGGATATTATTTATCACCATAATCATAATAATTCATGATCTTATTTTTTATGGGAAATATATTTCAATGTGCCCAACTCATACACACTTGATGCTTTTAAGTGGATGTTTTCCTCTGTTATCTATAGTTATTCATTTAAAAATTTTAGAGATAAAATCAATAATTTTATTGAAATTTTCCTATCCCTCATTATCTTATTTGGAGTAACATTATGATTCAATATCCAGTTATATAGTGTTCATCATATTCATGGATTTAAATTGAATTTATGTGTTAATATTTTTTATAGAAACTTAATCCTTTCACGCTTATATTTAATAAGGGTATTGTGAATCTCATCAAGAGATATATTTTTTATTTTTTACAAATATGATATATAAATTGAATCAATATATAAAATTCTTCATTAATATTTATTGTCTCAAGAATATTTCATTTTTTCACCAAATCCTCTAATAGTAGAAACTAATTCATTCACCCACATAAATAGTCATTAATATTCTATCCTTCGTCAATCCTCATATCACTAAATTGGTACATCCTATTTGGTATATTAGTTCATTGATCTTGATAGTTCCCATATATATGTTTCTATGTTTAAATATATTTCTTTTGATGTTGTGATCTCTATAACTTTTGTACATATTTTTGTGATAATATTGAATTTTTATCATTTTTAGAATTACTATAAACTACTATATATAGCTTATCACAAGGCTTATTAATGAAACTTATTCTATTTATCATGAGATATTAAGAATGTAATAAATTTAAATTACTGAATTTGTGTTTATTTTCACTAATTTATGTATTAATTATTATCTCAATTAATTTTTATATATGACAGATTTTTTTTAAATGTCATTATGATCATATTTTTAATAAAATATACACATAGTGTTAATTTCTTACACTATTAAGGAAATAAATTTATCTAATGTAAATGGTTACTATAAAAAACCATTAAAATTTTCATACTAACTTTATGATTTTATTTATTTAAAAAAATGAATTTTTTATAAACCTATTTATGTTGTTTATATTTTATGTCACATTCATGTTTAATAAGTCTTATGATATGCAAAAAATTAATCTATATCCCTTGACTTGTACATTGGTTATGTTGTTATTGATTAAAATAAGAGAATGTTAGGGATTATATAAGTTGAAATAAAATATGTTAATTATATATCATCCATGAAATTTCAAGACTAAATATTCACTGAGGAAATATCTGAAAGTTGATATGTTACTTTATATGTTTGTTTTATTTTATTTTTCATATGATTATCAGGTCACTTCGTAGAAATCATGTAAAAATAAAATGTATATATAAATTATTTTCTTGATTGGTGGAGTGTTAATAGTCTCTTATAAATAAAATGATAAATTTTATATCATACTTTGTAACTTATCCTTATTAACATGTAGTGAAATATATTTGGGAAGTTGTTTTATATGTGTATATAATGATTCTGGGAACTCTTCTAATACTTTATAATAATACATTAAATGTTTTTTTTCAAATTTATTCATTACTTTTTTGAATGATGACATTCTATTCTGATAATGTTTCTCCTTAAATAAGAAAAATTAGATGGGTCTTTGTTAATTGAAATTTGTGTTCATTATATAAGTTTTTGTATTAAAATTTTTAGGAGTGGTTTTATATGATTTCATTAGGTATATATTTTTAAATAAAAATTAAAAAAAATTATTTTAAATTGATTTTGGGAGAAGAATTATTTAATAGAAAAATTGTTATCATTTTAAAATATTTTTTAAGTGTTTTATTTTCTTATAATGTTCTTTTGTATTTGCATAATGTGTTTTTTTAATATATATTTAAAATAATTCTTAAAAGTTATTAAATCAGTGAAATGGTAATCATTTTTTCATGGAATTTCTTATTTATGTTCATTCATATAAAAATATATTCTATTTTTAATTTATGGATGACTAGTATGAAAGAGAATTTGGTATTTTTGATTTCTTGATTTTTTAATGGGTGGTAATGTAGGGGTAATAAATATTTTTGTGTTCCTAGAGTAGTGGATAAATTTTCTTAGGTATAACTATAAACAAAATTTAGGAATGATGTTTGAGTATAGTGACGTTGGGTTTTATAAGAGAATATGATTCATACAATGTGAATTTTTTATGTATTATTTTTATATGAAATTAGTTTATAAATTAAATATATTGATATCATTGTTTGTATTAGAAACAATTCACTAAAGAATCATTGGAGTGTTGATCCAAGGAATCAGACGGAGACATGGGATACGTTAGTATTGATTTTTTGGTGGTAATGGTCGTACAATTTCATTGGTTAACTATACATCCCCAAGGTTAGAGATTAGTTAGAATAAGATGATGTTTTGATCAAATCTTGGGGGATTGTAGTTAAATTTTAATTAAAATAATAATAGATGATTTTATTGAATGTGGTATAAGATTAATCATTGTAATCTAGAAGATGCTACTTGGGAATAAATATTTTTTAATGGAGACGTGTAGTTTATTACCCTGATATTGATGGACTAGCCTCTGAAGGAACTCCTAGAGATATAGTAAAGAGTCTCTAATGTGAGTGATTTCATGAATCACTAGTAGGATTTGATTACTGAATTTTCTATACCTCATATCTAATTAAGACACATGGCCACACAACATTGAGTTTTCCTTGAGGATGATGATTCCAAAAAATTTGTCTATTTTCTGGATGATATTCTTGATAGAGGTGAGGGATCCCACTGAGATGTTATATCTTGGATTATATCAAGAAATCGGTGGATTTTTTGATGATACCCCAATTAATGGTTCTTTTGTTTGTTTAATGGAATGAGTTTGATGTTATTTTTTGGGGGTGTGGAATTGAGAATTTTTTTGGTATCCTTTGGTGTCATATGTCCAGTAGTCATCATTTTTTATTAATGTATTGGAACATTAATGGTTTGAGTTCCCTATTATTTTTGTTGTTTTATGGAAATGGGATCATGTTGGTTTTTTTACCGGAGTGTAGTTGGATTTTGGAAGGTATCTTGTTTAAATTGATTGGTTTTTTTCTTTTTGAATTCAATAGTGGGTTTGTTTTGAGTTATAAACCCTATACCTTTCACCCTATTTTCTATTATGTAGTTTTGAATGATCGAAAACAAATATTTTTGATTTTTAGTGATTTTATTTTATATATTTTAGTGGATATATTTTATGAACTTTATCATGATGTTCCATGACAAAATATATAGATCTAGTGGATTATAAAAATCATATTTGGGACCTTCTTCTAGTTTTTACCAATGGCTACCATGTGGGTACCACTGTATTGCTTATGGTGGCTAGAAAGAACACCTGTTTTTTTAATTCCCATGTGATATCATGTTAAATCGGGACCAAACATAAATATATCCATCAAAGTGCGTCATTATTGCCTTAATTATTCTTATAATGGTTATATTTTATCATTAAGTTCATAAGAACCCCACTAAATCCCTATGTTCTATAAGCACAGAGCTTCGAGTTCATTGAAGGAAATGGTTCACTTTTCCAAATCATATGCTTCCATTTTTTCCTATCATGAAGTAACTTAAACATTATTAATATATTAAATATATGTTCTAAATTTTTGTCTCCCATTATTTCTTATATTTACACTCTTATTTATTGTAAAGACAGAGTGGAGTGTGTTTTTCAATGGGTATTCTCAAATGAAAGTTTCTTCTCTATTATTATTTTCCCATATTATTTCCCTCTAATAAAAGGGTTTATTGGGTTCTTATTTAGGCTGTAAATAAATTGTATTTTAGGAATACTTTCATGGTCCTTAAATAATGGGGTTTGTTTTATTATTTAAAGGTCATTAATGTAATATAATACTTTTTTTATTGCTTTTCCCTTAATGAAATAGTGTTGGCTTCTCAAAAATTTTAGTGAGGGGAAAAAGTGATCACTTTATTTAAAGTGAATGATATTAGTTTATTAATTTGACCATAGGGAAAGGTATTTACATTATAAATGTTTAACATAGGTAACTTTAAACCCAATTAAGTATAAGTCTTACAAAGACCCTATGGGTTGAGATGTTGGATCATTTTCTGGGTAATTGTTCATGATATCAATAAAAAAACCTTATGTTATTAATTTTATTTATGATGTTATAACATTTTATTTTAATTAATTCCACGCCTAATTATTTATCTTATGCCTAAATCATATAATTTTTTTGAGTCAATAAGGTTTCCTTGTGACTTTTCCTTCCATCATGTTTTGATAATCACAAACACACTATCTTAAGAAAAACTTTATTTTCACTAAAACAATCTTAATAAGTAATCTTTTCCTTCCCCAATGAAAATTTATCCTTAACTATGTTTTCATTGTTTATTTTATTGCTTCTATAAATCCAATTTTTTTAATTTTTACTGGGTGAAATGAGGTTTCAGATCTAAAACCTCGGAATGCTATAAATCCTTGGTTATAGGGTATTCTGTTTTCAATCTCCAATTTTTCTGAAATTCAACATTCAAATTTTCTTGAAATTCAGACTTGAAATTATTTGAAATTCAGACTTCGAATTCTCAAAAAATCATAGTTCGAATTCTATGAAATTCTGAATCCAAAATCACTGAAATTCAGACTCCAAATTCCTCCGAATTTGGCCTCTGAATTCCTCTAAATTCAGACTCCCAATTCCTTATAATTTTGACTATAAATTCCTATGATTTTAGACTTCGAATTCCTTAGAATTCAGACACATAATTCATTAAAATTTAGACTCTAATTTTCTTTTAATTCTGACTCCAAATTCCTTATAATTCATTCTCCAAATTCATTGGATGTCAGACTCCAAAATCTATATATTTCAGGTGCTGAATTCCTTGAAAAACAAAATCCAAATATACATGATTTATAGTCTCTATGTGTTTATTTACATAGACTCTGAAAATTATTTTTCCTTTGAATAAGAAAAATATATTTGGTTAAGAAACCTTATTTTGCTTAAACATGTTATAGTTATGAAGTGATGTCATACATTACGATTCTAAATAAACGATGTTTGAGTGAACCGTGTACATGTCCCTCTGAAATTCATGGGAAAATATGACCATTGGACGAGGGAGCCAACTATTGAAGAAGTTCCTATAAATATGAGCTCATTTGAATGATCTCATTACTTATTCATCACTCTAGAGATTTCATGCTGATGAAGTGATTTATAGTGAGAGACTCTAATTCCTTATGTGTACTAAACATCTTGTTCAGCTTGCATTGTGTGACAACGATTTTTGGTGTGCATAATTGAGGACATACAGGGATAGGAAGATAGACGTTCTGACTACCTTAATATTCTAGGACTTCTGTGGATAGAAAGACAAAGGTTCTGACTACCTTAAGGTTTGAGGGATTGTAGGGATAGTTTGATAGATCACGATATTCCTATCGAGGTCCTACCCTAATTTGGGTAAGATAGACTTTCTTGGAAGTATAAATCATGAGATCATTATCCAAGGTTGATGGATATCCTACGATTTGGCTTTAAATATTTCATACATGTTACTTGTTTTTGTTTCATGTTTATTTCCAATGTATTCTAATAAAGGATGAATGTATAACCTTCTAATACTTTTTTATTCTTTTGTATACTCCGATAAGTAATATTATATACACTTTAATGTAGAATCATTTTCATGTAAAAATTTCTTAAGTTCATTAGCAGAACCATATTTCTGGTACCTAGAATGTTTTTAGAAGTAAAATAGGTCTTGTGAATTTACCCTATTTAACCGTGTTATACATAGTTTTCCTTAAGGTTTAAAACCAATGTTTTTAATATTACAATTCACCCCCTCTTGTAATTGAAAATCTGTATTCAAATTCTGATCCTACAATTGGTGTAAAAGGAGGTATCTAATGTACTTATATTCAGATATATGTTTTCTTTCCCAAGTTTTATTTATTCTAATTATCTTTATTTCATATGATTTTTATCCTTGTCTACGAACTTTTACTATTTACAAATTTTTTTTGAATGATTTTTCTTTTAAATGGAAGGAATTACTTTTGATTGGATTGAAAATAAAAATCCTATTAGACCACCTATATTTGATGGGAATGATTAAAAATTTTGGAGAGATCGTTTGAAGGCATTTGATATTAATACTGGAGTGGAATACTTCGTTATGCATACTAAAGATTACAAGATTCTTGATAAGGAAGTCAAAAAATTTACTAATCAAGGAAAGTTAGAATTTCAACTAAACTACAAGGTAGGAAATACTTTTTTATGTTCCATGACCATGAATATATATAGTAAGATTTCTTCTTGTGAAGCTGAAAATTTTATCTGGAAGAAATTTGATGTTACTCATTTTGGTACGTCAAAGGTTACAGAATCATGAAGAGCTATTCTTAGAGTAGAATATCATGGATTTCTATTTCCTTATGGAGAACTACTATGCAATGTACAACAAATGTTTATGACTACCGTCAATAGTTTAAAATCAATGAGTCAAAAACATTTAGATGATGAGGAACATGTGGACAAGATTATAGATACCATGCACAATGAGTGAGAGTCTAAGAGAACATGTATTGATAAGAATAAGAAAGTATATCAAATTACTCTTAATGATGATTTTGAACTCTTCTTCAACACGAGACAAGAATGAAAAGAGATGCTAATTTTCATGAGAACAAAAATGGGAATGGATTTGTAGCCTTTACTACTATAAAATCCAAGACTCCTGAAAGGATTATAATATCCAAGTCAAAGATTGTCACTATTTTATCTAAATCTAGTGAAGGTGAACAATATGATAATGAGCTACCTAATCTTGCTCGAAGAATGACAAGATAGTTGGAAATAAAGACTTCCAATATAGATTTAACAATAAAGAAATGAAAGACAATAAATACTCTAAAGTCACTTATTATGAATGAGAAAGAGTATGGAATATAAGTTTGGATGGTCTTATGATTAAGAAAAAGGATACAAAGGAAAAGAATTCTGAGAGGAATAGGAAGAAGTACTAAAAGGATAAATCTATGAATGTTTTTAAATCTAATGACACCGGGAGTGCTAGAGGTGGATATTGTTATGATGAATCCTTAGAGTATGAATCTACTGGTCAAAAGAATTTTTGTCTACATGCCAAGATACCTTTTAAAAATAACTGTCTAATGGACAAGGTACACAATGCTGAATCCATAACTAATGTATCCTTAGATGCTAATTATGGTGATAATAAATATTATGAATCTTCAAATGAATAATCTTCTTTTTAAGAAGATAATACATCACCAAATTATGAAAATGTATCTAGGTTTTCCAAGATTCTTGAGAGTGAATATTATAAACTCAAGAAAACACTAGATAAGGGAAATTCTAGAATTTATATTCTTATTAAATAAGTATCAGATCATTCTAAAGGCATTGATAAAAAAATTTATGATTTTAAAAGTATTTCAAAAAACCATGAGGAAGTTAATTTTGAGAAGGATAAACTTTATAATGATCTTGAAAATGTAATTTCTATGATAAATATTCTACAGAATAACACTAGTGCTAAAGATAATGTTTTTTATGATAAAATATTAGTTATTAAAATAATGTAAGGTTTTTTTCCTTGATGATGTTTTTGTGAAACTTTATCTTATGTAACGAAACCATTGATATGATGTATTCTCAAATTAGACCTGTAAGGAATAGTCCTCGATTCGGTTATACACATTCTAAACCATTTTTTAATAATAAATATTTTGTTCCTCAAAGTGATCCATTCAACACAAAATTTCAGGGTGGTGACATTGGGAAAAAAATTGTTCTTTAAAGAAAACACTGTCTTTTTGTTTCTATGAATCCTATTTTCATAGAAAATGAGGATACCTGTAATTTTGATTTCTAAAGTGTGTTGATCCATGAAAGTTTGGGTTCCAAAAGTCTAACACTCTTATTTTCAGGAAAATAAAGATAGTACCCACAGAAACAGATGGTACATGGATAGTGTATTTTCCTGGCACATAAAAGGTAAAAAGAACATCTTTGAAAATATTATAAAGAAAAAACGAGGAAAGCAACTTTTGGAGATAATTCTATGAGAGAAATTATTATTATTGGTTACATTATTCTACTTGGAAAAACATTGATTTCAAATGTTTTATTAGCTTAATTTCTCAAGAAAAACCTTAGTAGAATATATAAATTATTTGATGAGGGTAATATTATGAATTTTAAGAATACTAAGTTCTTAGTACACAATTCCAAGGAAGAGTTTATTATTTATACCCATAGGAAAGAGAATGTATACACATTAAACATAGAAGACCATAAGATCCAATACCTACCATGCCTTAGTGCAATGGAAGTCCAATCTTTGTTATGTCATAGAAGGTTAGGACATTACAACCTTAGTAACCTTTGTAAAGTCCCTAAGAAGAGAAATCCTACAGATCAACCAGAGCATAGATATGATTCATAAAAAGTTTGAGATCCTCACCAATATATAAAGTGAGAAAAAATCATGTTTTAAATCAATTGGTGAAGTCTCATATTCTAATGAATTATAGTTGGTGCATATGGATCTTTTTAGTGTAACACAAGCTGGAAGAATTGAAGGAAAATACAATGTGTTATTCATAGTTGACGATTACGTAAGATTTACATGGGTCTATTTTCTATCAAATAAACATGAAGTTTTTTCTTATTTCATGATTTTTAGAGCCTATGTTAAAAATGTGAGAAATATTTCTTTCATTACTATTCATAGTTATCATAGAGGAGAATTTAAAAATTATGATTTTTAATCTTTTGGTAGTTGAAAAGGCATTACTCGTAACTTCCCATCACCAAGAAACCCTCAACGAAATGGTGTTTTTGAAAGTTGAAATTGAATTCTTCAAGAGATAATAAGAACCATGTTGAGTGAGTATTTGGTAACCAAACATTTTTCGCCTGAAGTTTTAAGTACTTCATTTTATAATATAAATCTTGTTTTGATTAGACCTTTTATTAATAAAACCCCTTATGAGTTATGGAATGACAGAAAACCTAGAATAACTACTTCAATTTGTTTAGATGAAAAGTATTCATTCTAAAAACTAAAGTTAATTCACATAAATTCGTACCCAAATCAGATGAAGGGATTTTCATAGCCTACTCCATATCATCTATTTCTTATAGAGTTTTTAATAGTAGTACTGGTACTGTTAATGAAATAGTACATGTTCAATTTGATGAAACTAAACCTCTTTTTTTAAAACACCCTCATCCTACAACTATGAATGTTTTTAAAAAAAATGTTATCATCCCTCGATAGAACATCCTTCTAATAAAGAAAATGTTCAAGAAAATATCTCTGAATCATTTACCCAAGAATATTTCATAACATATGTTGATGAACATGTTTTACACAACCCTAATCAGTTGTTTCATAAAAATAATCATAGTGATAGTATCATTGGGGATGTAAATCTAATCGTTTGGACTCGATATTACTTATGAAATGAAGTAGACTATCTAGATTACTTTATCAATTATAACCAAAAGTAACAGATGATTCTTTTGGTGATGATGATTAGATAAAAGCCGTGTAACATGAACTAAATGAATTCCAATGGAATAAAGTCTAGACCATGGTAGAAAGACCTATGGAAACATATGTTTTAGGAGAAAAATCGGTCTTCAAAAATTGTTTTTATGAAAATGGAATCATAGTAAGAAATAAAGCTAGATTAGATTCTAAAGACTATAATAAACAAGGAATATAATTTCATGAAACCTATGCGTCAGTATCTAGACATGAATCTATATGTATTCTAATTTTAATTATTGCATCCTTAAACTTTAAACGTATTCAATTTTTTTTAAATGGCCTTTCCTAAATGGTTATGTTCAAGAGGATGTTTTTTTAGAACAAAATCTTGGTTTTTAAGATAACAAATATCCTGAACATGTTTTTAAACTTACTAATGCTTTATATGAACTAAAAAATCCCCTAAATCCTGGTATGATATCATTAAAGTATTTTTGTTACAAGATAATTACATTAAGGGATATGATGATCAAACCATCATTATAATGAATGATAAAATAATGTTTGATTGATAAAATTTTGATTGATGACATTATATTTTTTTGATCTCAACAATCATTAACTGATTAGTTTAGGAATATAATGGAATCTAAGTTTGAAATGAGTATGATGGTTGAGTTAACATTTTTCCATGGTTTTAAAATTTCTCAAAAACCAGAAGGAATTTATATATCTATAATTGTATTAAATATCTTCTTAAAAAGTGTGGATATGATAACACCAAGATTATATGTACTCTCATTGGTACCTCAAATTAAATTGATCTTGATGAAGTTGGGAAATCAGTGGATCAAACATCGTTTAGATGAATGATTGGAAGTTTACTATACTTGATATCTAGTCGTACATACTTAATTTTTTAGTATGCATATTTTCATTGAATCAATCCAATAAAAAAATCTCATTTAAAGGTAGTGAAAATTATTTTTTTTCCATTTTAAGGGATCATTGGATTTATGAGTCTTTTATATTTCAGGAAATGATTTTGTTATAAAAACAATTTCAGATACTGACATTAGTGGATGTAGAATTGATAAGAAAGTACATCTGAAACTTGTCATTTATACAGATAATAATTAGATCCATGGACATGAAAAAATTAACACTCTGTATCACTTCTGACTATTAAAGCTGAACATGTAGCAGCTGGTAGTTTTTATGCTCAATTGATGTGGATGCAACACACACTCAAAGACTATTGTATGAGTTTTACCAAAACACAAATATTTTAATGTAATATTAGTTTCATTTCCATAATTAATGACCCTGCATATCACTATCGTGCAAAACACATTGATATTAGGTATCACTTTCTTAGAAATCACACACAAAAATGACATATCATTATTCAATTTATTAGAATGAAAGATCAACTTGGTCATATTTTCACAAAATCATTACCCTCTAATAGATTTGAATAAAATAAACAAAAGTTAGGAATGATAATCATAAGGAAATCTTCCATATTAAATTCTTGTTGAAACATGTCTCATTATAGTAAGAAACTCATTTTCATAGGGTGGTATATTTTCATGGTAGTCAAAAATTTTGTGTTGTCAAAATTTTTCGTAATCAAATTTTTTCATAATAAAAAAATTTTTGTAATCAATAACTTATCATAGTTATGATTTTTCATAATACAATTTTTTATACTCAAAATTATCGTAATAATTTTTTCTGTAAATAAAGAATCTGTATTCATATTTTTATTTAAAATTTTTTGGAATCTAATGCTCTTCAAGAAGAATATTTCTCATTATGAATAATCTTCCTAGCAATCTGGAAGGTATATTTTATTTCATTAATATTCATAATCATATTTTTAAATGTTTTTATTTTTGTCTTGTTTGATATGATTTTCCGGATACACTTATTCTTAAATCTAAATGTTTATATTTAAAACATCAAAAGATCATGTCCTTCCAAAATCCTTCTTTGGCTATCATCTCAACCGTAAAATCTAATCAATAGTTTTTTCGACCATCGGATCAATCACAGTTGTTTTACCATCACCTCAAATGCCTATATAATGAACCCCTGATTTTTGTCCCACATCCATTTTCATGCCTTAGATTATTGAACCACTTCCACTGTATTTAAGGACATTATAAATCTTTTGGTTTCCTCAGTTCAGAATGTCTGTAGAAGAATCTCCTCAGAATAATATTTCTTCTGTTAAGGAAATTTCTTAGTGGAATATTTTCAGAGAAAGGTTAGTCAATCTGAAATTATGTGATATGTATGATTGTATAGTTTTAAAGAATATTAAGATGAATTGATATGAGTGTTTATGTATATCGAAACTGACAGATCATGATCTGGTCTGTCCTAAGTTGTTGATTGAATTTTTTGAGTCCGAAAATTTCTTCAATGAAAGTGGAAGAGATATTTTTTCCTTAAAAAGCTATGGGAAGTCCTATTCCCATTCCTATAACAAGGAAGCTTTATTGATTGGAATTATATAAGAGGGTGAAGCAGAATTATAAACTCACAAGATACCAGATATATCAGGATTATTTCAGAAGGAAAATGATTTATAGTTCCTTGACTTGAAATTTGTGATGTCTCTGAAATTTTTTCGTCTCTCTACAAATTTACATATTCTAGAATTGTGGGATCATGGTTTTATTGTTCCACAAAAAAGGGATAATGATACCCTGAAAAAAGAGACATCTAAATTTTGGATTTCTTGGTGAACCACAAGAAGATAAATTTTCTGAATTATATTTTGATTACGATTGATAATATCATGAATGAAAATATGAAGTCTCATATTATCATGTATATGACAATTCTCTCCAAGATTATTGTTCTTTGTCTTTAGTCTTTCAAAATCCCTTATATTTCTATGCCAATAAACTTCATGGATATGATTCTTAGTGATGATACCATGAGAAGGATGAAGGATTTATTCTCTAATGAATATTTTGAATTTTATGAACGACATGAAGAAGATATAGAAGCTTTATAAGTGAAACTAGAATTTTCAAAAACATATAATAAGGTTGGATGGAAGAGGAATGAAATCAAACCTGAAGAGATATATAATACCAATGTGGCTATGGAAATAAAATATGAACCCCCAAAACTAATGAAGAAAAATTCATACCCTAATGAAGTAGTGGCTATGTGGAGGGAGGGAAAGCAGAACAAGAAATAAGAGGAGACTACTTTTTTCATGGACCTGACTGAGGAGAAAACATTAAAGAAAAAGCTACTGATGATATTGATAAACAAGAGAAAGAAAAAAAAGGAATGGAAGAAGTTTTCGGAAGCTGAGAGAGTTCAATCCCTTCTCAAAGTTACTGAGAAACCCTCTGAACAATACCAGGTACCAGAATCATTTTTTTCTATGAATCACTTCCCCTGACTCTGGGAAAGAAGATAGTGATTCCGGAACCAGATCAAGAATAAGTAATAGTTAAATAAGAATAACTTGTATAAGAAGAGGAAGAATAATTAGAAGTAAAGAGTAGTGATATAAAAGACATGATAAGGAAAGTATAGGATTATCATGAGAATGAGAGTCCTTTTGAGAAATGTTTAATCTGAACTTCTGAAGTAGATTCTTCAAAACATTCCACAACTGGAAAAGAAGATAAGTGTAAGGAAGAGGTTAATAAGCTATCTGAAAAAGAAAGCATTAATCAGGATTTTATTCAAACTGAGGAAGTTGTAGCAGGTGTTGAGATTGAAAAGCTTGAGAAATATAAGATTGTTCAATTGTCAGATATTGAGAATGAATCCCTTATAAGACAAGAAATCATTTCATGAACTGATAAGGGCAAGTAGGTGTTGGTTGATACAACTCGTAAATCTGTGGTTAAAAAGAAACAATTTGGTGCTTCATCGATGAGGAAGGCTGAAGAGATTGAAAAACAATCCTCACCAACCAAACAATCTGAGTTAGAATCATCCTCTCTTGGAAAATATTTTATGGTAAAGTCTTTTAAAATGTTTGTTGATACCATTCCATTATTCCCGAGTATAGATTCAAGTTTCCAGTTACTTCATCATTCATTCAATCAAAAAGCAGATTCAGTTTCAATGCTTATGGATAAATATTTTTGACATGAGGCAGATTTCAAATCTTTTCTCATTGGTTTTGAGGCTTATAAAATATCATGAAAGACGATTACAAGTTTGTCAAGAAGGATTATTGAAGAGCTCAGGGTTTTTATGAATTTTAAGATAATGTCAAAGATTCTTTTTACACCGAAGATGGGAAGATTAATGATCTTAATAAGAGTTTTGAAGAAAATATTACTCTCAAACAGACAACTCGGAAGAAAGAAGTCAATGTCTTAAATGGAAAGCGTAATTCTATGGATATGAATTGGAAGAGATAAAAGGATCTCAGAATTGAGTTTGAAGAAAAATATGTTAAGCAACAAGAATTCTTGAAGGCTCGGGCATTATTTCTTAATGCTCAGTAAGAAAAAAAAATTAAATCCTTGGAGAAGAGAATCAATGATCAGGATTAACTACTGAAGCATTTTGATGATTATCACAAGGAGCTTAAGAAGTTGAAAACCCTTGTAATGAAGTTTGTGATGAAGAAGAAAGAAGTATAATTCCCCCAAATCTGATCGTTTGGTTATTTTTCATCCTTGTACAAATTCTTTTAGTAATAATGATATATTGGTTCTTCATAATGTATTTCATTCTTTAGAACTAATATTCTAGGTACCATTTTCTTTTATGTTATCTTTTATTCCTTTTTGAAAATCACAACGGGGGAAAAGGAACAATAAAAAGAATTCTATGTAATTAAGAGATATCTCTATGTAAGGGGGAGTTTATCTAAGGGGATGTTCTTATCAAAGAAAATTTTTGTATGCAAGAAAATGAAAAATATCATTCAGGAAATTATGAATATAATCCTTAGTGATTTAAAAACCTAAGGGGGAGTTAGTAGTATTCACTATGATCCATATGTAAATGTAGAAAAGATTTTATTTTCATGTTCATAAAAATTCTACGTACTTATATTCCTTTTTCGTATTGATATTTGTGCTTTCCAAAAAAGTTAGAGATTGTGGAGTTAATAAGTTTGTTATGTCTTTTCCATTACTTCATCTTTTGAAAATCACAAGCACCCTATATTAAGACAAAATTTATTTTCCCAAAAAAAAGTATTATTAAGTAAACTTTTTCTTCCCAATTAAATTTTATCCTCACCTAGGTTTTCATTATTCATTTTATAGCATTTATAAATCTAACTATTTTTATTTCATAAGGGTGAAATTTCGTTTCCAATATAAATCCTCAGAATCCTATAAATACTTTGTTATAGGGTATTCTATTTTCAGACTCTTGATTCATTGAAATTCAGACTCCAAATTCTCTAAAATTCAGACTCCGAATTCTCAAAAATTCAGACTCTGAATTCTCTGAAATTCAGACTATGGATTCTATGAAATATAGACTCTAAATTCACTGAAATTCAGACTCTGAATTCCTCAGAATTTAGACTATAAATTCTATTTTATTCAGACTCTAAATTCCTTAGAATTAATACTCCAAATTCACTAAAACTTAGACACCGAATTCCTTATAATTCAGACTCCTAATTTCCCAAAATTCAGACACTAAATTCCTACAAATTCTACTGAATTCAGAATCCAAATTCCTTATAATTTGGAATCTGAATTCATTGGAATTCAGACTCATAAATCTATAGAATCCAGGTTCTGAATTACTAGAAAAATGAAATCTGAATGTCCATTATTTACAGCCTCCGTGTGTTTATTCACTTATACTACGATCTTTATTTTTCCATTGAATCTGAAAAATATATTTGGTTAAGAAAACTTATTTTTTTACATTATTTATAGTTATGAAATAGTGTTATACTTTCTTTTTCTAACTAACTATTGTATGAGTGACACGTGTATGGGTCTGTCTGAAATTCAAGGAAAAACATGACTGTTGGAGTAGGTAGCTGACCATTGGATTAGTGCCTATAAAAAGGAGATCTTTTGAACAAGATCACTACTAATCCAGCACTCTAGAGATTGCATGATATTGAAGTGATTTCTAGAGAGAGGCACTCATGCATTGTGCATACTGAACATCTTGTTCTGCTTTCTTTGTGTGACACGGATTGTTTCTATGTAAAATCAGGGACTTCCGTGTATATAAAGACAAGGGTGTAGACAACCTTATAGTTTGAGGAATTCCATGGATAGGAAGATAGAGGTTCCAACTAACATAAAGTTCGAGGGATTGTAGGGATAGCATGAAAAATTATGATAATCTTATCAAGGTCTTACCCTGGTGTGGTTAAGATAGACTTTCCTTAATGTATAAATAAAGGGACCTTTATCCAAGGTTGTTGGATACCCTACTCTTTGGGTTAAAATATTTCATACATGTTACATGTTTATATTTCATTTTTATTTACACTATATTTTGATAAACTTAGATATTATAACCTTTTTATAATTTCGTGTACTTTTTTATAATTTGATAAGTAAGATTCTATATTCTTTAAGGTAGAATATTTTTCATGTAATCTTTTCTTATATTTCTTTTCTAGAACCATATTTTCAGAACCAAGGATGTTTGTATAACTAAAAGAGGTCTTTTAAATTTAACATGTTTAACATTGTTAAACATAGTTTTACCTAAGGATAAAAACGAATGTTTTTAAACATACAATTCACCCCCTATTGTAATTGAGCATCTACATTCACATTTCAATCCTAAAATTTTACCTCATCAGATTAATTGTTTTAATACCATAAATATTAATATTTATTTCCAAATCCTTTTAATATAAATTCACCCCCTCTTTCTATATTTACATTGAAAAAATTGGTATTACATGGAACCTTAATTTCCAAACCGTAACTAGTTTCAAGGAATTCTTAATAAATGGTGGTGTCTTCCAACAATTTCAATGGTTCCCAAGAAGGAAGCTACATGGGTAAATTTCCATACATTGATATATCTAATTAACATTGTTGGAAAAAATAATTTCAACATTTCTTAGAGGCATTGTTTTTTAAATTTTGAGATTAGTTATATATGGTTATACCCACACTCATGAAAAACAAGAAACATAGACCCCAATGAAATATGACCGTATGAGAAAGGATAAAAATCCCTGATTTTTTTACATTGTGGTTTAGATTGAAACAAATTTAATATATTTTTATTGTTTAAATTTTCCAAAAAATTTGTATGTTAATAGAGTTTCACAAGAAGGTACATATAAAGTAAAATATACTAGTTTTGATATGTACCACCATGATTCTGAAAAGAAATATTCATCCTAATTATTAAATTAATAAAATGATTTCTCTTTTAATAGATATATTTATTATAATTAAGTCATTAGGTGATTATATTATCATGAAACCACATGTAGATAAGTTTCTTTGGGTATTTCATAGTTCTTGGGATACCAAAGTTAGGGTAATTCAAAAAGATAAACAAATCAATAATTTTTTGGTTGAAGAGAGCATTGTAACTGTGAGATTAAAATGGAAAGAAATACATGATGGAATTAATGATGGATATAGAGAAAAATAATTAAATTTCTTTCAAGTAATTTGATGACGGTTTATTTTTAAGTGATTCCAATAATGATTAATTTTCTAAATAGCTATCCAAGATATTGAAAATAAATAAATACTCATTTCATAACTAAAATGAGAATGAGATTTTTGAACAATAAGTATGGTTCTATGGTGGGAAGAAAAAAGTTTCATATCATGATGAAATGTTCAAATTAAAAAAATAAGGTTAATAAAAGATTCTAATTGTATTTCAATGATCCAAAATAGATTACTAGAAACACCTAATAGTCCTCATTTTTTGAATCAGGTGATTGAAGCCCCAAATTAAATATATTTCATGATGAGTTAAATTATCCAACATCCAGTTATTATTCATAAAAATCAACTTCTTCCTTTATAAATCATGAATATAAATATCTCAAATATAATGGAGAATAATTAATAGAATTATTTTTTGATCCCACTATAAAATTCAATGAGATTAAAATTAAGTAAAATCTCATTATAAATTTTTAGGATTATAGATTATAAATAAAATGTGAACATAAGGGAATAAAATGAGATAACTAATCTTTTTTTAAAATAATTATGATCAAAAAATATAATTTTACTATTTATTAATGAAAAGGAATTTTTGAAAATTGATTTAAATAAAATTAAAGGAATACGGATTTGTTAAATGTATCCTCTCAAAATTTAACAAATAAAAATTAAATTCAAAGAGATAAAAATAATCTTTCAATATTCATCCTTGGTGAGAAACTTTTGAATTTTATTTTGATTTCCAAATGTTCTTGGGATAATACTTATGGTTTTTTTCAAATATTTATAGAAACTCGTATAATACTACCAATTTTAAAAAGATTTATTTGAGTATAAATGTTTATATTATTTCCAAAAACTGGGTTTCTCAATTTTGAATGTAATTAAAGAATTCCTAACATGGAAGGCCCAAATAAATCCCCCATTCCAGAAATATTTTATCTATAATACATAGAATTTAAAATTTTAACCTACCTCCCATGTAAAATATGGGTTCTAAAATATTTATTTACTAAAATATGTTGATAAAATATCAGGCTAGCAATGTATCTAGAGTCTTACTTGTTTTATTCATCTCATGTATCATTAGAATTTCCCATAGTGAAACATTTTACATGAATATTGTTTTGTAACGAAATTTATGTGGCTAATTCTTAAGTATTTTTTTTGTCACAATAATTTTTAATTAAAAATTTATCTTCAATTTAAATGTGTTTTTAATATTTTAAAATTTAAAATCTCATCATAAAATAATAATAAATATTATTGTGAAACGTTGAAATTTAGTTGGATATTTCCCTAGGATTATCAATTTGATAATTAAATATAATTTTTAATTTTCATTATTTTTATAATGTTTTCAAAATTTATCATTCACATTTGTCCTCAATTCTACTATTTTTATCTAATTTATATTTCAATGTAATGTTATTTAATCAAATTTATAATTTTTTGAAACCCTTAAATCATGAAATTATATAATATATTTCACCTTGAAATCATGAAATCCAGTCATATTTCTTATTTTGATTCTTTTAAATTCTAATTAAAAGTATTGTGGATTTCATTTTTTTAAAAAATTTAATCTCAAATTTATGTTTCTCATATCTATAGACAATTACATGAGAATGTTTTTATTTTATTAAGGTGTATTTTTTAATGGCTTGAATATGAATCTTTTCAAGTATATGTAGTATGTATGCTGATTTCACAATCATTAAAACATTAATTATTGGGATTTGTTGAAGTTTTCTTTGCATCACATTGGGTATAAATGATTTATATTTTTCTTTTTAGAATCCTAAACTTACAAATATTAATATTATTATTTCATTTTTAGGGGGATTTAATTCTATTATTAAAATCATGCATTTTATTATTATAATTGGTCAATTTATTTTTAATCATATATTAATTTATTTTTCTTTATCAAATGAAGTTAGTATTCAAAAATATTAATTTATTGTATTTAAATATTTAGTTCATTGATAATTTTTTCTTAATAAAATCATCAATTTCTTGATCGATTGATTTCATTATATTAGCGGTGATGATATTTATTTTTGTCACAATGTACATGATTTTGGTGGACCCTTACAAATTCAATAGTATGCATCATTTTTTAGGGATACTATGATTTTGGAATCTAAAAAAGTTCCTTTCAAATTTGAAATTCATGGGTGTACACTATTACATTCCCAAATTCTGTTTTCCAACCTGGAAACATATTAGTATTAGAAATTTAATTTTTTAATTTACTTGTGTGGGAATATTGAATATTTTTTTAATTCTCGAATTTAAGTAGAAAAAAATATATTTTATAGATAAATAAATTCCTCATGATGAAATATTTTAAAAAAAAATTTATATCATGTTGTTTTATCAATGTTACATTTTGAAAATTTCTCAAAATTTAATTTTCACAATACTTTGAAAAAGTAATTTTGAGTGTTTGATCATATGAAATGTGAGTATATTTTCACTTCAAATTGTTTTATTAATTTTAAACTCAAATTAGAAAAGATGGGTTATATTGTCTATCTAAGCCTTCTTTATGTACTTCGTAATTATTATAATGGGGGAGATGGTGACGACATTAAATGTATTATTTGTCTAAAACCTATTTTAATCATGATTTGGCGGATATGATCAAGAAATATAAGGTACGATTATATTAGATAAATGAATATTTTCAATTTTAGAACCTGACCCACTGAAGCCCATATTGATGGTGGAAGGCCAAGCCGCAACTAACCCATCTCCACCTCTATAGAACAATGTCTGGTGACAGACACAAAAAGTCATAAATAATATGGGATGCCATTGCCTAATGTAATTTTACACACACACCCAACCACCTCCCTGATGAAGTGTGGAGGAATAAAATGAAAATACAACCACATCTTGAGTAATAACCATGCATGTAAAGGATTCAAGGAAATAAAAAAAGTATGACAACCAAATCATAAAAGTAAAGGAAAAAAACATGCCCAACTTTAAAAGGTGTCCCCACTAAAAAAACCACAAATGTAAATGTTGAGAGATCCCATCTCTATATTTCCATGCTCCAACCACCATATGTTGTCAATTTCCCATGTGTATACCTATGCACCCCCTTAAATATCCATTGACTTGTCCATCATCTATTTAATACACGACATGTGTGGTAAAGCCCTGGAGGGGTAGACTATATACATACACATAGTTCAATATGACATGTTACCAAGTCTATTAGGGGTATCACTCAAAAAATAAGGGACCCATTCCATAACCCAACAATAGGGTTCCAGTCTCAAATGACCCTGCTCGATCACTATTTCTGTCCAGTGCCATCTAAAGAATTATTATGCTCAAAAAATATCATCATACCTTAAAAGACACGATGAAGGAAACCATCATGTTCTACATAGAATATAACCAAGTACATGATACTAATGATCCAGAACCCAATTCTAAACAATGTATATAAGAGAGTTAAAAGATAAATAATGTAGTATATGATGTACAAGGGATCCACACAACATGTGGTTCCATTCAGTCACCTAGTCTGGTTCTATCCAGCACACAATTCACAGACTATGTAGTGTCGCAAGGTTTGTATGGGTACTACACAACATAGATCGAAATTTTAGGGTTGAGGAATGTGCTATTTGACAAGTCCTTGTGATTGGTCGTGTACTAAGTTGTTCCCATGTCTATGTACTCCTAGATTACTCATCGTTCCACCAGATCTGGATCACATAGAAGGTAGGGGTCTTACATGACATGTGATACTTTTGATAACCTGGAATCCCACGCTCCATAGAATCCAAAGAATGTGAAGTGTGCTCTAACAAACTAAATGGAGTGTAGTTATGGTTTTTGAAAAATATAGGGATATATATATGACTTCCATATCAAGATACATCATAAAAAAATCACCATTTTACCATTCAAGCATCGGTTTAAAACCCACTAATCATGGATTATGGCCTTCTATTAGCTGGAAATGAGAGTTTCTGATCCTTCCCTAAAATCCTCCACATGCCTCATGTTCTCTTCATTGCTATCATTTAGTATTAGATGCTAAATCCAAGGGAATAATCATATTTATCCCATAAAAAATTCTAGTCCATCCATAAATTGACATTTTAATATCCTCATAGGAATACACCATTATGGGGTTCTATCATGCTTGATCATTCCAAAAAATGCCTAATTGTGTCCTCATTTGTCAATAGCGAAATTGTAAATAATAATGGGGAAAATAAACCAAAAATAGAGGAACAATAATTGATGAAGATTTATTTCCCATCAAATATAAGTTGGGAATAGTTGGGGGGAGAAGAATGGCACACTGAGTATAATAAATTGAATAAATAACAAAAAAATTATACATGTTCTCATGAAAAATATTTATTTAAATTGAAATAATAGAATAGAGTTTTGATATTTCTCAATTAATTAATAATAATGGAGGAAACCACAAATTAAATGTAGTATGTAAAGATTGGATCATTTTTTGGTGAATAATACATTCCCCAATTATGGGGAAGACCTATTTCATTTTTTGTGCCTTGATACGCATTGATCCATATATCTTTTTCTATCACATATCAACTCACCAATGAAAGATAATAGTACCACTTCTCAATGATCACCGAGATATGTGGCCAAAAGTTGAAATATTACAAAACAACTTATTTATAAAGGGTATAGTTTTAGACCTTTTAATATAAAATGAAAAAATTATTTATTTATTTTAATTAAATGCACACAACAACGAACACCTCTATCTTACATCCCATGCTAACTAAAAACATTTCACAATGAGGGTAATCCCCAAACATTGAATTCAACTGCAGTCTTAGATATTTTATCCATGAGTACATATAAGATATATCCCATTAATGATTCAAAATAATACATGCATGATATTTATTATTTTTAATATTTTTATAAAATAAATTTTCGGATTCTCTAGGCCTGAAAATCATGTTTTGTCTAATCATCTGGCACCGAAAATATTCATTGATATATTTAAAATTATTACAAGAAAAAATGGGTATCTAAATTATTCTATAGTTTCTATTTTCATCCCCAAAAATTAAAAACTAAGAAAACTGGTGGTGATATTGAGCTTGTATCTCACTCTCTCACTCCAAGAAGATCTCTGGCATGAAATCATGTTGCAGCAACACTCAGACCAATGTAATTTTCTATCCTCAAAGGATGTTATTATATCGATCCTTGATCACTATTTTGTATTCCCCAATTGTACCTCCATAATCAATGTATATCTCTCCCCTTTCAATTACATCTATGGGATCAAACATAAATCTCCTTAGATACAACACATGGAAGACTTCATAAACCCTATATAACTATTGGGATAAGTTTATGTGGTAAGAAACCTCACCAACCCTCTACATGATATTTAATGTCTTGATAAACCTTGGGGATAGCTTGCCTCCCTAGCTGAATATCCACTATTATCATCATGTAGACAATCATAGAAAAATGTGGTATCCCTACTCAATCTACATGGTCCTATGATGTCAATAAACATAGGATTTCTCTTATATATGAGCTATAATAATACTCTAATGTATCACCTAGTCCTTCTGCATCATTTTATATACTATCTCTGGCCTAATAAGAAATGTCTTACAAATATTTTACCATTATAAAGGTGACTTGTAAGTTTTCCCATAAAGGGAATCGAAATTTTCCATTCCAATAGTAGAGTGACAGATATTATTATATATAAACTCAAACATAGGTAAATGATCACCCCATATAAGGTGAATTTCTAACACAAAATCCCTCAGTATATCCTCCAACACCTAGACAGTTCACTCAATCAGTCTATCTGTTTGGGGGTGGAAAGATGTACTGATCCTCAGATAGGTCATGGATTCCTCATGGAGGCCCCTTCAAAACAATGAAATAAACATCACAACATAGTTATAGAAAATCATCATGGGTACCCCTTAAAGGTGGATGAAATCCCATATGAACAACTTCCCTAAACACTCTACTAAACTCTACTCCCTAATAACAAAGAAGTGTGTCAACGTGGTAAGTTAGCCAACTATCTCCCAAATGATATCATTTCCTCTCATCATCCATGGAAACCCTAAAAAATTCACGTATATTCTCTACCATTTCCACTCATGGACTTTATTTGGTAGCAACAAACATGATGTAAACTTCTACTTATCCATTACCTACATACATATGAGATACTGAGAGATGAACTTGGCCACCCTTAACCAAATTATCTCCATAAATACACTTACTTAAGGCCCCTTTACATATTCCCCACATTATAAAGTATATAAAATGTATAAATTTTAAATTCCATAATCACCTACACTCACATCATGACTGAAACCTCTATTTATTCCATTATAAGGATGATTTTCTCCCCTCCTTTAGAAAATCCATCTGGTGGATTTTTTTAGATATATAATGTCCTAGGAACTCATAGTCGTTGTCTTCCAATTGAGCCTCCCTCAACTATTGTAGAAGTGTAGGATTTAACACTAATGAGTGAAGAAAATATGGACCTCCTCCTAAATTAGGCTCATTTTCTACATAACTAACATATCTGATGCCTCATATACAATGTGATCGTATTAATTCATAAAAATAGGAATTTTCTACCATATTTCCATTCCATGGAGTACAAACTATCATAAAGTCATAGTCTTATAATAACTCTAACTGATGGATATTTCAAATTTTGGAATTCCTCCATGTGAAGTCATTATTGAGACTCTGATGATCTGTATAAATACTAAACAGATCTCATAGAGTATAGTGACTCCACATCTTAGGAGTGTAGACTATTTCTACAAAATATAATTCATGATTTGTGTGGTTCTTCTCATGGGTTCTCAACTTCCTAGAAACATAAGTGATCACTTACTAATTATGCATCAAGAAGAAGCTAGACTTAGCTCTGGATACATCATAATATACTATATAATCATTGACCTCATCTTATAGTCAAAAAATAAGAGCACATGTAAGACTCAACTCCTCAAAGGCTCTGTATCACATATTAGTCTAGGAAAAATTTTCTAGTATATTTCTAGTTAGTGAAAGGGGCTTCAATCCTCGATAATAAATCCAAAAACTGCATGTATTACCATTCATAGCCAATAAAATTTCTCACCTACAACATGATCTTGGGTTTCCTACAATAAAACACTACATTCATCTTATATATCTTTAAAACTAATCCATGTTCAAATATGAAATTTTCTATAATTTAAACCTCTTGTATCAAAAACAAACTCTTTGATTGAATTACTTAAATATTATGCTCCCGAAGAAAGTATTAGACTATCCTCATTTTCTCTTTAGGCTTCTCATATGATGAAAGGTATATTAGTATGTCATCAATAATGAAAACATGGTTTGAGTATGGCTATAATATCTAATTGATCAAATAAATAATCATAGAGGAGATATTTTTCACACTGAATGGCATCAAAATTACATCATACCAACTGTGGAGAAATCAGAATGCCAGCTTCATAACACTATCCTTGTGAACTCTCACCAAGTGGCAGTGACATTTGTAATTGATCTTCGAGAACCACCTCTCACCTTGGAAATAATCAAAAGGGTTGTCAATCCTCAATAATGGGTACATATACACTATCGTTTTCTGGTTTCTGAGATGACAATTAACCCAAATAAGACAATATCCCACCTTCCATTTTCCAAAAAAAATACAATGTTACTAAGGGGGACACACAAGGTACGAGGAAACACTTCTCTAGAAGATCCTACAACTATAACTGCATCTCTAAGATCATGGTAAGGTCCATCCAATATGCCTCATAAGATATTAGAGTAGACTCTAGGAGCAATTCAATGGAAACATCCATCTCCCACCTCACATGTAATATAGGAATGTCCTCAGGGAAAACATCCATATAAACCTCTTTGACATAAGGAATCTAGATTTCTGAATAATCTTTGGTGACAAGGTCAATACTCTCCAATAGATGTGAGATATGTTATATTTTACTACTCTCAATAACGACTTACCCTACCATGAGATCACCCTCTCCCAAAAATGAGAACCTCATCATATTTTTTTAATGTATCTAACTCATATGTGGTAAAAATCAATCTATGCTTAGACATTGGGAAACTAGTCTATAAACATGATTATTTCACAAGGTCTCATCTTGAAAATTAATATTTCTAACATGAAACACTCTTCCCCAAGCAATAGCTTGGGTTTACAGTAAATAAATGATATCAAAGAAGTACTCCCTATAATAACCTCAACCATATGCTACTGGGAAAATGTTTCAACTGGGAGCTCCATCTCTCACACCAAGAGAAATGAGATGAACTAATTACATTCACATGTTTTTACTTGTACTAAAGCAAGGGTATAATAATCCCAAATTATACATATAATCTTTTGAGGAGCTACCGGATTATATGACTATATATCTGGTAGTTACCCATGGCCATAACCACCATCTCCATGATCCTAACATGGGCCACATAGTGATGGGGGTGCTAGTAGCTCATAACATCATCCATCGAAAATAGATCCTCATCCCAGAGGCCCCCCTGCTCTTCTACTAATTACGCCTCCATGGGAGATACCCAGGACACACTTGGGAGAACCAAGATCATGAAACATTCATTGACATAGTGTTCCATCTATTATCTTCCTTCCTTTATCAACAATTTGGGTCGCGTAATCACATTTTAGGTGACATCACCTATCTCAATAATAAAACCTCTTCACCAAGATACACTAGTCCTTTACATGGTCCCTATACTTCATGATCATGTTCCTGAATATATTCTTGAGGGGGTCACTTATGTTGAGGGATTACTAACTAGAACCATCTTGCTTTAGTAGAAGACTCAACCCCATGAAAAACACATGTTTATCTAGCTATATGGCATCCCTCAGATAGGAATCTCTTTATCATCAGTTCCTTATCTAACAGTCTAATGTATGTGGGAATAAAATAGAGTTACACAGTCGTAATAAAGTATCTATAGAGACCCTTATCAAACATCCATGCTCAAACTTAACCATCCCAAATCATGTGGAGGTAGTGCCGTGTAAGTTCAGTGAATCTTATGGAAAACTATGAAATTGTTATCCCTCCCTGATGCAGCTCAAACAACTCCTGCATCCACATGGAGTTAAATATAAAGGGGTATTACTACCCATGAAACAATTTAAAGAATTTGGACAATGAGAGGCATGACACATTAGGTATATTCATGAATAAAATAAAATAGATTCTTTTTTCACCATGGAAAATAATAGTTTCCATCACAACCATATGATTATCCAGGTCCCGCACAAGTATTGAAACATTGTTCACTGACTTAAGGGAATCATCTTCTTCTTTAGGATACAGGTCACCATAAAAACATCATATCCTTGGACACTAAAACTCATAGTGTTTTCTAAGCCTATGCACGTCATCATCATGCTCCCCTAGTATAACACCCTTCTTGACATGTTGGGATGATTCTACCTACTCTCCAAGAATAAATATCTCCTGTGATGGCCCCTAAAAGAAGAAATCATCACTCATCAGATCATTGTAATGATCCTATATCTAAATCCTCGCTGGTTTTCTTAAAATAAGAATCATGTCAATTTTATCAAGTCCTATCATGATCAAATGAGAATATATATTTGGGGAGATAACTCAATAAGAAAATTTGAAGGACTGAATCCTATATGATGCATGTACCAACATTCTTCATTACAAATTTATTGGAATAATGAGTCAAAATGGGTATTCATTGTTCTAATGAATGGATACATTGGATATTGCACCATCATTAGGTTCCCTAGATTAAATAGATCACTAAATACACTTTGAACCATTTCACTAAGTTTCCAACAAAATCCTCATATTGGAAAACTCTAAACTCCATAATAAGTAAAGAAAAAACTCTAATACAAATATGTCAGAACTCAACCCAACAGATCCCACATGGATGGTGGTATGATGAGCTATAAATACCCCAATACCCATTATATAGGCCATCATCGCCATTCTAAATATAATAAAAGTTGTTCGGAAAAAAAAGAAAAGAAATAACAACCACACTCACAAAAGGGCAGAGAGAAATTTTTCTACGGGGGTCTAAAAAAATGGAGACCTAGAGAATCACCACTTAGAATGTTAATCCCTTGTGGGTTCAAGCTCTAGAATTCATGAAAAAATACGCACTCCATTTCAGGAAAATCAAGAGATTCCAAGTAATCAGTTTCCCTGTTACCTTCCTGCCAAATTTGAGACACTTTTGTGTGTGTGCTGAGAAGAGAACGACGCTTATGGGTAACATATTCAATCGACCAAGGAATCGGTCCCAGGCGATCAATAGCATTATGGATCATCATTGATTCAGTTTCAGCTTCCAGAAGATGAAGGTTACGCTGCTGACAAAGAGAGAGTCCTATAAACATAGTCTTTTCTTCTTCCATAAGTGTGGTACCATGCCCCAGCCTGATAGAGAAAGCCAAAAAAACCTAACTAGTGTAATCATAAACAATCCCACCTCCAGTCATAACTGCAGATTTGCAGGAGCCATCAATATTATGTTTTAAACCACGAGTCATAGGGAACAACCTTACCCAGTTTCCTAAAGGTATATTAGCAGTGGTACGTGCTCCATGAGGATTAAAGTTAACCCGATGCAGGGTAAGAGCCTCCCTGGAATTATTGGGGGCCATGATCATGTCTAGAATATGGGATGTGGTTCTGGAGATGATCTCTTGGCCGGACGACATCACCCCATCGAAGACGTTTTTGTTTCTCGATTTCCAAAAACACCAGAGTTTAGTGACCAGCGATAAAATGGATTACAAATATGGGAGGCCTTCACATAATGTACAAGTATTCACACACTCAAAAATATCCATCAAAAAGAGTGTAGTAATAAAAAACATCTTGATTAATACTCATGTGTGTAACAAACTATAGGGAATACAAAAGAGTACAAAAATGTAATTTGAAATATAAATGGGAAAAGAACACACCCAACAAGAAAAGATATCCCAGCATCAAAATAACTTGAAACAGAGATAATGAGATAGCCTAAATATAGATCTTAAATCATCGACTACTGTACATAGAAATATTCACCCGGGTACCACTGTGCTTGCATGAAATCACCACTGTCTTGTCTGTCATTTTCATAATAAACAACATCTAGAAAAAAATCCAATGTCGAGGTAACTGTATACATACCAAATAAGACCCATGAAAAATGAGATGGGGAGTAAGATACATGATAGAAATAGATAGATTAACCCATAGTAAGAGAGATACGAAATTAATTACACATACATACATATATATATATAAAAGGAACCCAAATGAGAGAGAAAGACTATCTATATCTGTAGAACCCTAAATCACCCTAAGAGGGGAGGGGTGACATTGGGGGTTAGTTATTTATTAAAATGCCATATTTCTTGTCCCAATATTGTTATGAACATATTAAACATATTTTATGGAATTTTTCAATTATCAACCCCAATGATAAAAAATAAAAATGAAACAAAAATGTTTTACATATTTTACTAATAAGGGTCGCTCCAAGGCGAATACTCTGACAGTGTGTCAGTTTTACCAGAAGTTAATATGTTTCACATTTCATTTGGTATTATTATTTTTCATACACAATCACTCCATACTAAGAAAATTTCCTTTACATGACTTTTTCGGATAGCATACTATATCCCTCCGATCACTTCCATTGACCCCCTTACTCACAGACTTGACTGATGTTTTAATAATTCTATTGTCATGAAGGTCTCCTTAGTAGATTTTGAAATTTAAGCCTATGTCCTTGATTAGGATGAGAATATTCTTGCACCATATTACTCAGTTTATACACATTAAAGCACAGATAACATAAAATAGATGTTCAACACTGCTATTCATGAAGCTCACATCATTCATGAAACCCCTTTTTTTAATGATATATCAATGTTCATGAAACCACACACATTAAAAGATCTACAAACCTTCATGAAGCTCCCAAAATTTGAGGAAATCTATGTCATTAAAAAACTCCTATTTTTTTGGAACACTATTTTATGAAACTCCTTAGCATTAGTTAGGTCATACCCAGAATTTCCACAAGGCATATATGTGTGAAGTTGTCATCATTTTTAATGCTACCAAAATTAATGAATTTATATCGATTTTCCATTTTCATAAATTCCCTATGAATCTCAAATGAGTGGAATCCACCCATTTACAGACATAATACTTATAGAATATCCCAATCTTCTAGTGGCCTTTTCCTGACCATCTTCAATCATGCTTCAAATATACCACTAATACACCTAAAATAGCTTATCAATCACAGAACGTCTATTTGATAAAATATCTATATAGAATATAATTTTGTAAAAAAGAATCTTATCCCATGATAGACCACTTAAAAATCTAGAAAACCTTAAAATAATAGAGTTATACTAACCTCATCCTTTGGAAATAAATCCAATGAATTTGTATTTGTACTTCTAATGACAAAGAAAATACCCCTGCATCATATCTCCACAAAAAAACAAGTATCACATATACAATTAGGTGAAAACGATTAACAAAAATTAGGAAATGGGAAAAGCATAGCCTCCTCATGAATAGGTGGTGGATGAACACCGAGGTTTAACAAATGTTTCAAAATACATATGCTTCAAAATTTCTAGTCATACTATTAGAAACATGATCATTAGTTCTAACATGATCAATTTCAAACATATTGTTGAAATAATGCCTTTGATGAATTGATATTTGATATCAATATGTTTTTAATGAGAGAGTCGAACCTGATGATTCATAAGATCAATAATTCTCTTTTTTCATTTTTCATCACCATAAGCTATGTCACACAATCACCAATATTATTATGTTGCTTCTTAACCAAAATAGCTTAGTGAAAGACATTATCATAGATATATAATCGTCAACATCCATACTAAGAGAAGTGATTTTTTTTCATAACCAAAACACATATTTCTTCCAATGAAAAATGCACCACCAGTTGTGGAATTTTAATCCACCACATCTCCAACCCATCCAACATATATAAATATAGATAATTAATTATCTCTTCATTTTTCATAGTATAATTCATTATGGGTATATCTGTGAATATATATTAGGATTATTTTAACTATTAAAAGATTTTATTCCTTTAGAGAACATTATATTTGAGCCACAAATTTTTTTGAAAACATGATATATGGTCATGCTCCATATAGATATATAAAACATATAATAACTATTTTGTACTTTGTAGGATCAGAAGATTTCACGTACTTATAATTTCCATGTTTTTTTCGCAAACATAATTTGAGTCAATAATTGTTTGGATTCATGAATGTGGAATTTCATAAAAAGAACTCCTGTATATGTTTTCAGAGAAATAAAAGTGTATTCCTTCTTTTGGATCACCTATATTCCCAAAAGTATGTTAGTTCTCCTATATTTTTCATTTCAAATTTTAATTTCATGACACTAAAAAATATATCCTTTCATCTATGCATGATTTATATAAATATGATTTTATCCACATAAACAATAACCATAAATTGATCTCCATGGTAATTCTTCAGATATATATTTTAATGAACAAAACATATTTTATATTTTAGCGATGTCAGATAAGAATCTAGTCAATAATATTTTTCTTGTGGTTCATGATTTAGAATATAAAGAGAATTCATTAATTTAAAAACCTTAGATTAGTTGTTTTCTATCAAAAATGCAATTAGTTGTTCAATTTAGACTTATTATTCACATACATCATTAAAAAAAATTCATCCATATGACATACAATGTACTCTCTATGAATTTTCATGGCTATGAAGGGCCAAATTGACTCCGATTGAGATACTGGAGAAAAAGTTTCTTCAAAATCAATGTCTTCAATCTATGCACATCCTTTACCCACTAAGACTTCCTTGTACCAGTTTGAACTTCCATGCTCATTGAATTTTATTTTGAGGATCTTCACTATTCTAATCACATTGTGATATTATAATCTATTAAAAAGATCCAACATCCAATTCATATCAATGTGATCTTATTATTTATTCATGACCTTAAATTGTGATTCATCATTCATTGATTCATCAATAGAGGGTGGTTACATAGTTGATAAGATGAAATAATATTATTAATTAATCATTATCCTTGTATTTGTGGGTGTGGGTCAATCCCCAATATTATTTTATTGATTAACATATACTTATTTTATATCTCCTGTGATCTTCTGGTAGAGCATACATAAATTTTTTTTGTTCTAATGATTCTTCTTATGTATCATCATCATTTTGAGAGCCTTGAATATTGGGCAGGCCTTCCACAATTTCCATATTTTAATCCATCCATTTCCAACATTCTTCTACATCATCTATTATATTAATATTTGATCTTTTCATTTCATACATATATTTATCATTAATTAAATTAATATCATTTCCCACCCAAATATATCATAGATAATTATTTTATCATTTGAAGGCTTACTCTTCATTGAGTATCTGTGGAACATTCCCTCATCTACATTATCACCATACTTACCTTGATTTCTTTATTTGTTTTCAATGATAAATTTACATAAAAAATATGACACATACATTATAAAGGGATGTATTCAATGAGATATACCATATGGTGACATATCCACTTTTATAAATAGACCTGTTCAATTTTTCTTGTATACCAAATCATTAATAACTTTTTCCAATAGTGATGATAAATATAACTCTAAATCTGTATACTTTTGGCCATATTATTCACCTATTGGTTTCAATGTTCAATGACCCCATTTTTTGAGGTGTTATCACTAAATAAAATTCATTCTTACTCCGTTGTTTTTTAGGTACTTTTCAAATTCAAACAATTTGTACTCAGTTTCATTTTTAGATCAGAATATATTTATTGTGCCAATAGTTTTATTCTCAACACATTAATGATATCCTATCACGAGGTCAAGAAAATGTAGTTTGTTCTACAAAACATCTTAGATTCTATTATACTATAATAATCAATATAAAATAATGTAGTATCTCTCTTCATATGTGACAAAAAAATTTATTGGTCTGTACACATCCATGTGGACACAGTTATGCAGATTTGATACCCTTTTCTTCCATAGTTGATAAGTATTTTGTACCATCATTCCTTGCATGCAAGAATCACATATATTTTCATGATCATGCTTTATAATTGTAATGTAAAAATCCACCATTATATTGAATATTGTATCCTTTATCTATTGATTATTATGACCCAACACCCAGTTCCATAAGTTTTCTCCCCTTTAATTAATAATAAACACATGTTTTCAATACTTTAAACATGGTATAAATTAAAATTTATCTAAAACCTCTCATGAGATAATTAAATATCATCACATCGATGGTAAACCCCTATTTATTAAATTTTACCACTAGTAATATGTTACAAATTAGTCCCACACATAGAATATTGGGACTCAAGCCATCCACATATAGAAGTTTTGTCTTCATTATCTCATCACTTGCTGATTTGGTTAAACCACTTCCTTTGAACTTTAAGGATCCATCATTGTGAAATATCATCATTCAATTAAATCTTTTCAAAACATTATTAAACAAATATGTATTTCGAATCACATGGGACAATCATCTGCTATAAAGAATACAAGGGTTGATGTTATTTTTAGCTTTCAGAGTGATTTCATCCAGGTTGAATTTCTCGATATTCTGCTTTTTGATCCATGAGATACATAATTGAGTATATGAAAAATATGATATCTTTAAAATAATTTATACAGGAATGGGTTATTCATACTCGTATTCTTATTTAAAAGGATAATTCCAATTTTCAAGGGTAGGTTAATTGGTATTGACATTTCTCAGGGTTATGTAGTTATTGTTCTCACGTTTCCTCTTCCTGCAATTAATATCATTATAGACAATGTTGGAATACTGAAAAATATATATTTAGAAATAATTTTGTATATATGATGAAGGATATGGACTCATTTTCATTTATTGACTTCTATAAGCTTCCTCATTCAGATAGCCTTTTCCCACGCTATAGTAAGACATGATATGTCCTAGAAAACCACTGAATTATAACTTTATAAGATGAATGATATTCTAATTCCATTCCTCCACATGTTCCCTTATTTATTAAAGTTATTTGAATAATAAACCTATATAGATACTGGGGTATTTTTTTAATTTCTATTATCTATTATTTTGGAAGTCTTTTCTGTTAGGAAACCAGGTGACTTTGTGATATTTAAAATATTATACACACTATTACATTTGATCATCCCATTTTCAATCTTTGAAGTTTCTTTATCACATCCAATTCAAATTTTTCCCATAAATATAGATCATTAAATATTCAAGACTTTTGATACTCCTTCAAAACCACACATTGGTGTTTCCAAGATATCAACATCTGGATGTATTTGAAATTGTATCTTGATATCTATTTCCCTTGATTTTGTATTAGGTTCCTGTTTACACCTTAAATTAATGAATTCTTATTCAAGGCCCTTAACTACCTTATCTGTTTCCTCTAGTCCCTATGCAAGGACATTGATGAATATTTCCTTCTCTTTAATCCTATGTTTAACTTCAATAACCCCTTCCAATATTTTTCTAGTTTTCATGTTAAAATATGATTCTCTTTACCATTAGTCAATCTTTTCCACAATGTAATCCATAAATGTTGATGAGTTTTTAAACAAATGTTTTATCTATATATATTTCATTCCTTGATTTTCATGGTCATCAAGTACACCCTCAAACTACACCTTGAGATCTACAACACCATTATAATGGTTGTATTCATACTTTTTTGGTTTAATGTTTTCAATTATATCCATCATGGAAACTTCAAAGTCATATTTAAACTTTGGTTCTATATCCTCTATCAAGTCATTAATATATTTTTCTTATTTTCACAATAAGATATATCTCTATAATTTATTTCCTAATATTATTTCTTTCATTTTTGGAAAATAAATATAGGGACTAGGAATAATTTATTCATTACTTTCAGCATTATAAAATTTTTTAGATCAATAAGGGGAAATGTTACTTAACTTACCACATCAAAAATAAGGCAACTAAATCATTATTTTAAATATCCCTTTTTCTCTATTGGATTATATGTAAAAAATATAACGAATTTCGTTATCCATGTCATCTTCATCATGAATAACATTTGAAATTTCATGTTTTTAATGGATTTGAAAACCAATTCATGGATTACTCAAATAGTTGATTATTTTTGTTTTATTATCTTTTAATAAACCACTAGACGTCTTATCAGACCATCAAGATATATATTAGACAATCCACATTCCTCACGGGATGATACCTTTGCACTGTACATAGTGGGGGACGTATTGGGGTTTTCTTCGCAATTTCAATATCTTTAATTTCTTCCCCATGTATAAAATATAACCAATAACTTCAGTAATTATATTTTTGAATTTATTTTTATTTTATATACATTAATTCTCTAATAATAAAATAGATTATAAAACACATGAAGTTTTTCATCCGTTATATTTTTATCATAATCGTATATATTTTATGCTTTATCCCATGTAGAATTTTCTGAATTTAAACTCATCATATTCAAATAAAATTGATCAATTAGTGCTGGAGTAAGATCATAATGATATTTGGCATCTAAATCAAGAATTTATTTATTTGTTTCATCAACAGAATGAAGAATCAAATCACTATCCTGAATCCTCTGATATTTGTCATCTTGAACTTCCAATACAAGAGATCTCATATGATATCTCATTCCATTATTCAAAATATAAATGTATCTTCCATAAAAAAGAAACTCCCCTAACATTCAATAAATTCTCTATAATAATAGAGGAAATATTTTACACCATAAACATCTTTTCCCTGAAGACACATACAGGACTCTAGAACGCCCAAAGAGGGGATGGGGGAATTCGGGTTTTATATTTTTCCTTAAATGAGATATATATAGTCCCCAAAATAATAAGAACCTGTTAAACATGACCGATTGAATCATGAAATTATCAAATACCCAGAGGCAGAAATAGAAAAAAAACCCAACTTTTTTTGTTTGTTCAACACTAATGTCTAGTCCATGGAGAATACTCCAATAGTGTGTCTTTCACACTTGAATCAACTATGCTTCCCTAGTCAATGTATATTACAAATGTTAAAAAAATTCAATTTTTACTAAGCATGACTTCTTTATAAGACTTTTTTGGGATAGAACACAACCTCCATCATATCATTTTTTCCGACCCCCCTTGATCACTAACTTGAGTAATGTCTAATTAAGTTTATCAAATTGAATGTCACCTTAGGAGATTTGATATTTATGTCTTTCTACTTGATTAGCATTATACTCTTCTTAATGCATTGTCTGAGGTATATGCACTTGAAAGAAATAATCAATAAAACAATATGATCAACAATATTATTCATGAATATCGCATCCTTCATGAAACAACCATTTTATTGAAGATATATCAATTCTCATGAACCCAGTTAGTTTTCGAAAGATAACAACCTTTATGAAGCTCATAACATTTGTAAAACTCTTTCTCTTCAAAAAACATCCAATCTTCTCAAAACACACTTTTCATAAATTCCATATAATTATTTTGGACATAGAAAGAATTTTAAAAATTCTTATACTCATGTAGTGACTTAATTCATTAATCTAACATCCTTTGTAAATTCTGAGTGATTCAACCTTTTATTAAATAACTTTTGTATTTTAAATGGGTGATGAATACCAATTTATAGACATAGTGCATCCTGAAGACCACAAGCTCTGAACATCCATTTCATGAACGTTTTTAGTAATCCTTATTATTCTTTTTTATGCATGAATCTATAGTGAAATTTTCCCTTTCAAAAATATTATCGTAGTTAAATCGATTACTACCATCCCATCATGACTCATTCGTTTTTATGAATCCTCTTTGAAGAACACTCAGACAATTATGACATCATATTCTGTTGTGAAGATCCAAATATTTATGAATCTAAAATATTATAGAAATATGTGACTTCACTATATATATATGATGAGTCATTCATAGAAAATATTCTCTCACAATGTTTTCTCCTTTCTCCTGATTGTGAGCCACAAAAATTTGGAAACACCCAAAAAATAAAACACTTTAAGAAATAAATCCTCCTACCTCATAGAATCATATTCGATGATGAATCACTAATCATCTTACTATGGATTGAAAAAAAATATCTATACCTTGTTTTTAGCTATGAAAATATCTGGTTCTAATAATCTACCCCATTGGTATTATTAAAAATATATATAAAAATTCATAAAAGTACCATCCTCAACCAGAAACCTAATAGGCATAAAATAACTCATTTATCAGTCTTATCATTCAGGAGAAAAGTTATAAGTAGAAAAAAATATTGGAAAAAAGTAATTTCAACCCTTGATATACCACTAAACTATACAAGAAATATAAAAATAATTGAATTACAATTATCCCCTGAATTTGAAATAAACTCGAAACATTTGTATTTTAACATCTTTTTCTCATAAAATCATTGATAATATCTCCCCAATATACATCCATAACATCCAAAAGAATATGAAAATGGTTAATATAAATTGGTAGTGAAGAAAATTGCAACCCCCTCCTGAAATGGGAGCTGGTTGAACACCAAGGTTCAACTAATTTATCTCAAATATTGGTATTATCAATGCCTTAGTCAAATTTCTATACATATGATCATTAGTTCCATTATTATCTATTTTAATCACATTGTGTTGAAATTTTTATTTGATGAAGTTATAACTACTCTCAATATTTTTTTCATGAGAGAGTTGAACTGTATTTTTCTAGAGATTTATGATGATATTTTTTTCACATTGTATCACCATCTGTTGTTTCACATTATCTCCAATATCTGTATGTTATTTCTTTATCAGTAATATATTACTAAAATTCATTTCATTGAGATATAGTCTACATAAACCATACTATGAGAAGGTATTTTTAATTTCAAAACTAACCATCCAACACATTCGTTTACAATACATAATTAACCACCAATTGTGGACTTTTAATACACCACATATCTAGAGTAGTCATCATCAAAAAATTTAGATAATCCATTATTTTTTTATGCTAAAAAGTATTAGAAAGAATTGAGAGTGCCATAATTATAATTTAGGATTATTTTTACTACTAAAAGATTCTATTCCTCCAAATAAATTTCAAATAAAGATGTTAAACATGTTGAAAGGGGATATTTGGTCATATTATCATCAGATATAAAAAAATTCTAATAATCCCCCAATACAAGGTAGGATCGACAGATTTTTCATCCTCATTATTTCCATGATTCATCTGAAATGCAATCATAGTCAAAATTATTTTAGAGTTAAGGATATTGAGTTTATTCAATATCACTCTTACATACTTTTCATAAGAAATAAAAGTGTATGTACTATTTTAGGTCACCTACATCACCATAAAATATCTAATTTCTCTGAGCATTGACATTTAAAAGTATTATTTCATGTGATTAGAAAATTCTAACCCTAATATATGCCTACATGCCTCCAATATAATATCATACACATAAATGTGAATGATAAATTTATATAAATGATAATTATTCAAATTTTGATTGTGATCATAACCTCCTATTTAGAATTTTACCTTCTTAAAAATTTATCTGGTCAAGAATAAAATGATCATTCTTTCTACATTACACCATAGAGAGCCTTCGTAAGTATACAAAACATTAATTCAACATTTCTAATAAAAAATCCCATCAGTGGTTTAATGTAGACTTATTCTTCATCTAAACCACATAAGAATGTTGTTTTGACATCCATATGATAAAATTTTATCCTATCTGAATTTTCATGGCTAGGACGACCCTAGTTGAGATACTAGAGAAACTGCTTCTTTAACATCAGTGCCTCAAATCTCTATATAGGCTCTATACACCAAGCATTCGTTGTTCCTTGTCACTGTAATATGATCATAAATTTTCTTTATAATCCACTTTTTTCCATTAACATTGTGATTTTATGGACTCTTAACATGATCCAAAGTTTATTTTTTATCAATCTGAGCCAGTACCTCATTCATGGCCTTAAAAACCCCCTGATCAACGCTCTATTGATTGAAAAATAGCACAAACTAGACAAATTTTCCAATAGTGAAATACCTTGGTTCCAAAACGATCTCACATCCCATACTATTATGATGAGCCTTCCAATAATTCAATGATTCCATCATTGATTCTTAACATCTCTAATTTATTCATGAATAAGTAATTGTGTAGTGGTCTCACACCAAACAACTATTATGAATAATCAAGGGGGAAATATCAATGTAGAAGACCCACAACCTAATCTACTAGGGGGTAAAAATAATTAGATGCATGAACTTTTCTCTAGTTTGTCAAGGTGTACCACTTAGTAGATAGTGGACCCATGCCATATTTTATTATGGGATTACCACTCAGTAGATAAAGGGAATTCAACCTGGTGTGCTAATGGATACAACTCATTATATAGTGGACTCACACCCCAATTCTTCAGTGGGTATTACTATGTATATAGAGAACCAATTCAATAGACCATTAGGGGTGTACCAATTATTATATAGAGGAATCATGCACATGTCTTCTTAGGGGGTACTAATTAATAAATAGTGGACTCATGCCTTAGCATGGTAGGGGGATGCCACTCATTTATGATCCTACATGATCACAGTCATCATCAAGCACTACCTTATGAATCATAATTCATGTAACATATCATATCATATCTTAAAATCCTCTATGAAGGCCACCATCCTGTTATATGTGATAAAACATAATATATGGGCTACATGTGGGCCAAAATATGAGTTTAAATAAAGGAGATATGATATGTAGACGATTCATAATGTTGTACAAAACTTGTAAGGGACCCACACGATGTGTTTTACCACTTTTATTAATGGTAATTTCCTCTCCCATACATCAATGGATTTCCATGTATTACTACAAAATGATTAAGGGTACTACATGACATGTCTCATCCACTCGGGGATGAGGAATCTCCTCATATCCATGTCTGTGTGACTAGACATATACATGGCCATGCCCATGTTTATGTATTCTCAGAGTACACATCATTCTAATATATTCAGTTCACATAGTGTGTGGGGTTCCCACATATTTTATGATACTTATTTTCACAATAAAATCTAGGACCATAGAATCCAAACAACCTGATGCATGTTCTTCTAAACAACATTGTGTGTAGTCACAGTTGTGTCCAAATCTCTTGATCCTCAAATGAAATTTATATTTTGCTACATCACCACTAAATCCACACATTAACCACCCTAAAATGGTTGTAAAACCCTCTGTTAATCAATTTAATCCAATTGATTCATGGAAATTGGAGTTTTATATCATTCACACAAAGTCACCACACACCTTGTGAACTTATCATCGTTCTCATTGGGCCTTACATCCAAAATCCATGGAAGTCATAAAAAATATCCCAAGAAAAATTATGATTCATCCCCTAATTTTGAATCTAATCACTGTAAATGAATAATCAATGAATCTAGGGGTGTTTTCATGCTTCAACCATCTCATAAATTTCAAACCATGTCCCTCAAGGATCAACGGAAGAAAAACACAAACAATGATTGGGGAAAACTAAAAAAGGTGAAACCATTCTTTTAAAAGTGTTCTTATCCAATGACAACGGATTGGGAAAAATTGGGGTTATAAAAAATTCACAATAAGAATAATAAATTGGATAAAATAGTTAAATCCAATATATGAGATCATGAACATATTTATTAAAATATAGATAAAAATATAGTTTTGGTCATGCTTAATATTATCATCATAAAGGTGTAATTCAAAAATCGTGAGTCCCACCTAAATATTGAACTATCCCATTGATAATAATGAGTTCTCCAATGATGGGGAGGATTTGTTTAATTCATTATTCCATGATTCCCCTAGATCTGGATGTTGACTGCTGTCTAATATCGATTCACCAAAGAAGGATGAAGGAACCTACTATTAATGATCCTAGGGTTATTTTGATAGATTAGGTGATTATTTATAATATCTTGTTTATATAGGAAACTGCATTTGGCCATTTATTTAAAAAATGAATTATTTATTAATATATTTTAACAAGATTAACTCACCAAAAAATACTTCTATTGGATATCCCATACCGACATATATTAGGTTACGAATGGGGTAAAAAACACACTATTGATTAAATTTTGGTCTTATATTTTGGATTTTAGAGTCTTATTAGGAGATATCTTGTTACTTATTGAAAATTTTTTGGGCATTATTTAAAATATATTCAATATTTTTATAAAATTAATTCTCAGATCACCAGAAATTAGAATCATATGTCGTCTCAGCTCTTGGATCGAAAACAATTCCTTGATATATTTTAAATTAATATAAGGAAAAATAGTGTGTCTATATTTACAAGGACCAAATATTTTCATTTTTTTCTTTCCAAAATTTCCATCGTTTTGTTTTTATAACATAAAAGGGTTATGATGTTTGGACATCAGAGATTCCCTTTGATATAATGGGGGAAATGTTATTTATTTTAAACAAATCATAACTTGTTTCATTTATTTTTAAAAATTAATAGTTATGTATTTGAATTATTTTTGAATTATGAAAACATAATAACATTTTTATTTTATATTCATGAAGGGGGAGAAATTTTAAAATTGAATAATTTATTGAAATCAATTTTGAAATATATCTTGATAGGCTCTTATAAATATATTTTTTAATTATTGAAAATCTCGAATTGAATTTCATTATGAAATTTTTACATTACTTTAATTTTTATTTTCATCATACCATTTTAATATTTTTATAATTGAATAGGTTTTTTTTATCATGAAGAAGGGGGATAATGAGGACAATCTCACCCTCTTATATATTTTGGAATGATCATAGTTTATAATATTTTTATTTCACACATTTCAATTATTATATTTTAGAAATATTATTATGGATATTCTATAACAAATAGAGGGATTAGTTGGATTATAATAATCATATTTCAACCTTACATAGTAGGTGCTAGTGGTGATTTGGTGGGTAACACATGTGTTCTATTGGTGTCTGTATTGATCCCTGGTAATTTAAATCTTCCATAGGAAATATAATGACACCCATAAGTTATATGTGGCCTTGAGATAAAGTGAAAATATATTTATTTTAGTGGGTCCCACGTTCCATATTATCACCTCTAGTTTTTCTATTTTACCTCTATGTCTATGTAAGCCCTTCCAAATCCCAAGATGGACATAATTTCATTCCCATGGGTGTTTAAAATGAAATAGTTCACTTTTGAAAAGCTTATGCATCCATTATCATTTTTAGAGATCTATTATGAATTATTATTTTATTAAATATTCATAATATATCTTTCTATCCCTCTATTTCATGAATTTAATATATTGTTCATTACATATATAGAGTATAGTTTGTGATTCAACTATATTTCACAAAACAGAGTATCTTTTTTTTTTTTTGGTCATCATAACAAGGTTTTTTTTCATTGTCCCTATCAAATTGGATATTAGGTTTAAATTCATCATCCATTATGAAAGATATTATTTGAGTATTTCAAAGTCCACAAAAATAGATATTGGGTTTACCTTCTTATCCCATAAGGTAATGGGATTAGGTTCCCATAACCATATATAACGAGATAGCTGATCACTTCCATTAAAGTGATAGATATTAGTTTATTGATTGGTCATTAACTTAATTGATTTACATTGTAAATGGGTTTATTGGGTATCATTTAACCCAATGGTGTATTATTACTCCAAATTCCGTGGGGATGAGGCTTCTTCTCTTTTATGGATGATTTATAAACTTAATTAGCAAAATATATTGTTTTATTTATTTTATTTATATTTTAATAACTCTTTTATTTAACTGATTCTACTCATAATAATTTATCATGAATATAACTATTATAATTTTAATTCGTCTCTTCGTCTCCCTATAGTGGATTTTAACCCTCAAATTCTTGTGATTCATCTATTTTGATATAAGGTATTCTTATTTCCATATTTCCATCATTCCAACTTATTTTTTCTTCATTTTGAGATTTTTAAATAATATTGATTTAGTTTTAGTGACATTTTGTCCTATTAGTGATAGATAAAGTTTGTCCATATTTCCTTTTTTTGGATCCATATGATTTTATTGTTGTTTAACCTCTGTTTTCTCTTCATTATTATGTATAGGTTTTTGAAGTGTAAAATGGGTTATCTAATCCTAGATCATTATTTTTATATTTTTATTTTAGTGTTGAATTATCAGGATTATGTTCTCATGTGTTTTTTAACATCCTAAATAGATATAATTAACTTAAAAAAGAAAGTTGAATAAAATTAATCACTATATATGATTTTTATGAATTCATCATATTTCCTATTAGATTATTATTATATTGATTGATACATAATATTATAAATCCATTTTTTTGATTTTTTGAATTTATTTATCTCTATCACAATAAAATAATAACATAAATATAGTAAAACATTAGACGAATGGAAATTTATTTATTTATATTTTTAATATTTAATATAGTGGTTTTAACAAGGGGAAGGAATAAAAAGTCTTGTTTTTTATTTACAATTTTTTGGATGTGTTTGGTGATGAATTTTTTTTTGATGTTGTCATGTTGTGGTTATTCAGTTTGTGGTTGGAAGTCATTATAATATAGATTTATATGGGATTATTTTGTTTGATAGTATATTCTGGACACTTTATTGGAGGATAGGCCAATATGTTATTTTGGTCACAATGGATTGAAATGTTTGATGCAGATAAATTGATTGGGTTGTTTTTTAATACAATAATGGTATATTTGGGTGGCTAATATAGTTATTAGTGTGTACTTTTGTGGATTTAATCATATATATTTCAAAATATATATATGGTAAATCATTAATGATTTTTTATGGGAATTGGTTGTGAGAAAATGAATAAATGGATTTGATTATTAAATAAATTGATGATATATAAAATTGAATAATTATATTTGAAACAGATATTACTACTTAAAAAATTGGTCATATTGTATGTTTTCTGTTTTATGAATGGTTGTTCTATAATTTTATAACTATTTCATAAAATGTGAATTTACAATTGCTGTGCGGAAATTTTGTAGTGCTAGTGTCATTTGGTAATGCTGTGGAAGTGGTTGTTCGTATGTAGAGATAGTGAAAAGGTATTATTTTATGTGACCCTAATCAATTTAATGTATTTATAATCAACCTATAGAATATCATTTTATGTTTTATTATATATAATCATTTGAATTCTCACAATATTTCTTTTATACAAATACACGATTGAGGTAATCTTACTCATCATTATATGGGTTATTGGGTTTTGGTGTATTCCTTAATAATATATAATATTGAGGATATAGATGATTGATTACACACAATATCATATAATCTATTCCAGATGTAATAAAGGTTGTCATAGCTCAATTTTATGATACGCATATAGTAATGAATATGGGGATATATTAATGATGATGTCATCATGATATGGATCCATGGTGGGGACATAAATGCAAAAAGATGTTCAAGTGGTCGATTTCCTCCATGATAATTACTCCCTATTTCATTGAAAAAGTGACATGAAGTGGTGATATAGCGACCAAGGTCATACATGGAAATTACATCATTTTATATGATTATTCATTACATTGTACAAAAAAATGTCTAGTGACCATTATTGTTTAGTGACATTGGAAATAGGGAACACAATCATATAATATACTAAATGATAGTCAATGTCTCTCACAAACATCTTCCCCATTAGTATTCAGACTTACAAATCATTCCTCATAACCGGGTTAAAGAAAACATAAAAAAGTATTATCTTAGAGTCTCAAAAAGGGTAAAAATTTTTTGTAACCATAAAATGAGAATATGAATATAAAAACAATAATATGGTACATTAAAATTTCTTAATTTTTTTTGAATACATAAATAACTATTGAAATTTAAGCCTAAAGGCTGTATATAACGTCCTAGTTCCAGAATCCACCTAGAGGTGCCCCGTACCCGGTTGGTGACATGGCCTCAAGAGCATTTCCCAGAACGCTAGAGGCTGCTGACTAAAAATGAGGGGCTTGGGTATGATAGTGGGGAAACTATTCCCTCACTGTCAGAGTAACACAGAAGAAGAGAAACAAATTTACAATAACAAAAACGGTAAATATCCAACAACATTAAATAATGGAAGACTGAAATAATAAAAAACTAGAGCACATATATATAAAATGATGCATGATTCATATGTCTAGTGAAATAGGCCTAGAATTCATAATGATGAATACACATAGTACTAAACCAAAGTAAAAAAGAAATAGATAAACAGCTCCTCATCATCATAAGCCTATGCTTTGTCCAATGCTCTCCATCTCCACAGAAAGTCAAGTACCTAAAGTGGAAGGGAAACTACCATTATCTATACCTACAATAATATAATCTGTTTGGGCCCAAAAGAATAGCTCAAATAGGTTATGAGACTAAATCCTAGTAGCCAACCACCCAAATATATGAGTCTAACGGTCAGTGAATATATGGTAGGTAAAAGTACAGAAAGTGTTAAAGAGGAAAGTACTCAGTAGTAAACAATCCACAGTTTCAATATCAAGCAACAGATAAGCAAGAAGCTAAACACAAATAGGTAACCCTCTAGGAAGTACTCGCAGCCCATCCCCTTTGGTCCTACCTAAGAAGTACTAGAAACCCATTGGGAATTACACTTAGTAAAAACCCTCTGGATCTTTCACAAGAATATATAAATAGACTCTCTATGGAACCACTCACAGTCAATTAACATTATAGTCTAATATAAATCAAGAATCTATTTCAAAGCTCAAACAATAAATTCCCCTTATAGTCTAAGATATTAAAGGACTCTCTGAGGAAGCTCACACAGTCAATTCCCCTTATATCCCCAAGGTCAAGGACCCTCTGAGTAAGTTCACTCGGTCGATTCTCCTTATAGCCGAAATTCATTCAAGTACACAAGACTCTCTGTGGAAGCTCACACTGTCAATTACCCTTATATACTAAATTAGTCAAGGACTCTCTGAGGAATCTCACTCTGTCAATCCCCCTTATATCCCCAAGTGGTCCTAGGCTCTCTGAGGAAGCTCACTTGGTCAATCCCCCTTATATCCTAAAGTTCTCAAAGACTCTCTGAGAATGCTCACTTGGTCAATTCCCCTTATAGTCTACTACACCATGCTCTCACGGCCCTATGTAGGTCAATGAGAATAGAAATGAAATATGGCCAATGTAAACCTATAGAACTACTTGGATAACCATTCTACAGCATATCATTCATGTTAGAATGAAAACTCTCCACCCAACAACCATAGGCATGGAAAACAGGGAAGGTAGACAAAAGGCCAAGCATGACCAAGTAATTGTAAATAGATCATGCTTGGGTAAAATATCCAAAGAATATCAATCAAACCCATTCATATCAAAATAACCTCTATACTAGCATAAAATCATGACAGAAAACAACAGGGGTAAAATTGTAAACATGCAATACCACGTTTAAGGGTATTGGAAAAAATTGCACATAATACCCAAAGACTTTTAGCCGAAAGGAACAAGCCACCTACCTCGACAATATGAGATTTCTATATGTGAACCTCGAGGCTTGAATATCCTTAGAATGCAGAAGATCTAAAAAAATGTCAGAAACGTTCAATAGAGGATATCTTATGAAAGAGGAGGAATCATGAAACGTGGATCAAGAAGAAGAGAGTGCTTACCGAGGTGATCCCACCACAATCGATGATGGTCAAATCAGAGATCGAATGGAGGCTTGAGGGCTCAGAGAAGGATCGAGGCCATACATATTCTCTCAGACAAAGAAATCCAAGAAGAAGATGGTTTTGGCGATTAGACGTGACCCCAGTGTGTTTAATGAAAAAAAAAGAAAGTGCACGATGTGTACTTTGAAAATTTCTAGAATTTCCTCTTTTTTCACAAAAATGATCAGAAAAAGAAAACATGCCTGATAGGAATGTTCGGGTTCTTACAAACTTCCCCCCATAAATATATTCATCCCCGAATTTTCCTACTGCAGCATAGAAGTAGAATCCTCGAACAGTTCCGGCAACTGTGCTCGTACATCTGCCTCCCTCTCCCAAGTCATATGATGTACCTGCCTGTGCTTCCATAACACTCTTACTAGAGGAATACACTGACAATGGAGAAACTTTATACTATGATCAACAATTAGGTTTAGATGCTCCTCGAATGACACATCCACTTTGAGATCAACCTCCTTAGGTTGAAAAACATGTGACGGGTCTAAAAAGTATCATCGGAGCTGAGAAACATGAAAATCATCGTGCATAACCTGGTACCCCTAGGGTAACTACAACTGATATGAAACTGTCCCAGTTGTCTCCAACACCTCAAATGGCCCGACATACATTGGAGAAATCTTACCCTTTCTCTTAATCCTCCTATGTCCCATCCTCGGTCTAAAACTGTGGAAAATCTGATCCCCGACTTCAAACTCCAGAGTTTGTCTCTACTAATCAGGATAAGAATTATGTCGAGACCGCACAATATCCATCCTATTCTGAATTAAATGCAACTGGTTTGTGGTCTCCTGAACAAGGTGAGGTTCCAGAAAAGTTGCCTCTTCATCCTCCAGCAAATATAAGGGTGATCTGCATGGCCTTCCATAAAAAGCCACATAGGGTTCCATTTTAATAGTTTCTTGAAAACTATTATTATAGGAAAATTCCACAAGAGGTATAGGCTTCTCCAAAGAACCTCCAAAATCCAGGATACACACTCAGATCATGTCCTCAACCACCTAAATTATACACTCAGACTGGGCATATGTCTGGGCGTGGTAAGCCCTAATAAAAACTACATTTATACCCAAATACTTCTGAAGCCCCTGTCGGACCTGAGAAGTAAAACGGGCATCCCAGTCCGAAACAATGGAGTGCAGAACTCCATGAAGACATACAATATCACATATTTTAAATCATCCCATTTCATCAACACTAATGTTCTTCATGATTGGCATGAAGTGGGAAAACCTTCATGAGTCTGTCACTGGTGACCCAAACTGCATCATTCCCTCAAGGCGACCTCGACAACCCCTTTACAAAATCCATCACAATGTCATTCCACTTCTACTCGGGAATGTGTAACTGCTGTAAAATCCTTGTTGTCCACTGATGCATCACATTCATGAACTGACAAGTGGAGAACCTCATAATGAAACCATTAACATCCCTCTTCATTCCTAGCCATAAATATTGATGGTGTAGGTCACGATACATCTGGATGACACCAGAATGAGCTACCCAAACCGATGAAAGAAAATCTTGCATTAGCACCTCGCGTATATCTACTGGAACCCATAAACACCCATGGAAATGAAAAAATCTCATCCATGCCCATGGTCCAACTAGGAATAGGTTCCTCTCCTAACACACACTCTTGTAGGACTATGCCTTTTGAATCTAACAGAATCCTCACTTTCACTTGATCAAGAAGAGTAGGGGTAACAACTACAGAAGAAACAAACGTCTAACCCTGATTGTTAGGGACCTCCATATGCATCTCAGAGAACAGATCCATAATCTTCTAGTCACTTCTATATTTTTTAACTACCTATATCTAAGTCCTCCGGCTCAATGCCTCAGCCACTACGTTGCCATTTCCCTGTGTATAATAAAGTTCAAAGTCAAAGGATTGAAGATAATCAACCCACCTTCACTGTCTCAAATTTAGATCACGCTGAGTGAAGATCTACTTGAGACTACTGTGGTTGGTAAAAACCACAAAATTTCTCTCCCAGAAGATAATGTCTCCAATAGTGTAAGGCATGATCAACAACTGCCAACTCCAGATCGTGCGTTGGGTAATTCCTCTTGTGTGTACTCAACTGCCGAGACCCGTACTCAACAACTCCATCTCCCCACATTGTCATAGCTCCTATCCCAATACCAGATGCATCAAAGGAAATAGTATAGCTCTTTTTCGGCCCTTTCAAGACTATTATTAGTGCAGAATTCAACCACTCTTTCTATTCCTAAACGGCTGAATCACAAGAATCTAACCATAAGAACTTTGCACCCTTCTTAGAAAACCCCATCAGCAGAGCTTCTAAGTTTGAAAAATCTTGAATGAAGCATCTGAAGTATCCATACAACCCTAGAAAACACTGCACCTCGAAGAGTATCTTTTGATGATCATAGGAGACTACTATTTCTTCTAGAAATGGGGATGAGGTTTTTATTTATGGTTCAAACTTTTACAATCATTTTATAATGAGTTTATTAGTATAACCAGAAACATCCAATGATTCTATATCCATTTGGACCTACATTGAAGAGGTTGTTGCTCATTAGTTTTGGACCGATGAGGATTAATAATTTTCATTGGTCGAGAGGATGGGAGGTCAGGCTCATCACACCTTTTTTTGGGGGAATTATTGCCTACTTCGAGACTCTCTCATAGATTTAAGTTATGTTCACAAATCCTTATTAATTCAGATAGTATGAAAATAATTTTTCCATTACAATTGGAAATCAATGATTGATATGTATGAATTTTAGAGAATATTTTATTATTATTTTAGGTTCTTCATCGATAGATAATCATTCGTATGTTTTGGAGATTCATAGTCAATGTTATCCTTAAATACATTATATAGAAATATCTTGGTCGTTATGATAACCATACTAGTTTTAAAGCCACTCAGTGGTGAACTTGATGTTTATTGTCATTCAGAAAGACATATATTATTTCAGAGTTGGGATCGTACCTGCAGATGGGCTACCTACATATCCTTGTTAAAGAGGAATCAGAACCCACGTAGTTCGGGAATTAAGAGATAGTGTGATGTCATATGGGACAGATGACAATTAATGGGTGATGGGCTTGAACATTATAAAGGAATCCTACATACTATAATTTTAAGACAGAGATCAAATTCCAGATAGTTCGAGTAATAATTATGGGGCTTACGTATCATTAACATCCCAAAATTGATGTGTCGTGGTTACTTTTACACTCTTATCTCACGTGAGTCATGCTCGGTGTGAGAAACAAGAGGTATCTGTAACCCAGAAAATTTCTACCATGTAAGATGCGATCACCAGGAATGATATAGGGATTATGTATGTGTGATTTCCCATGTAAATGAACATCTTGACTTCGTTCAGGAAAAAAGCCGGATAGTAGGGCCCATATAGTTATTCGTGATTTATGGAGATTTGAAGACTCTAACAAGGGGCTTACTACTGAGGAAGATGCCCAAATTAGGGGGTGGACTTGTGATTTGGTTTTATTCCTGAGAAGGAATACCAAATAAAAAGAAATTATGACTGGGGCTTACTCATAAAAAGGAGGCTCAGGTTAAGAGGACTTGAGACTTGGGGCTTACTCTTGAGAAGGAGGCCCAAACATGGAACTTGGGGCTTACTCCTAAGGAGGATAAACACATTAGGGAACTTGGGGCATACTCATAAGGAGGATTACCACATTAGGGATCTTGGGGCTTACTCCTAAGGAGGATTCCCACATTAGGGAACATGGGGATTACTCATAAGGAGGATGCCCACATTAGGGAACATGGGGCTTACTCTTAATGAGGATGCCAAGATTCAGGATCTTGGGGCTTACTCCTAAGGAGGATGCCCAGATTAGGGATCTTGGGGATTACCCTTAAAAAGGATGCCTAGATTAAAGATATTCTCATCTTAAAGGATGAGGTTTAATTAAGGAAATCTCTAACCTTAGTGAAATAATGTTATCTAAATCACAAGGTTTTGAGAGATGTTCCACATAATTCCTTTCAGATAAGGAATCCAACAAAGGAAACATTCCATAAATAGCTTTGAAGAGGGTTTTGAAGGACGTCCATGAAGGTAAAGGTGGATTTGATGAAAGAATATGAATTGGAAGGGGGCGTTCAAGTATTGGTCTGGCGTGCAAGTCCTGGTCGTGCAAGTATACTTGTGCGACATGAGTTCACTTGGATGAAAAATAATCTGTGATGTGATACTTGGGCGACTTGGGATTGGAGCCCTTAGTATCATCCCTAGAGGCTTTCAGATGAGTGGCAGGCAAGTTTCCTTGAGAGGGAAAGGCGGCGTGCAACTATCATCATATCCCTTAATTTCTGGACACTTAGGCACTCATGTATTGATGAATTCTTATATATATACCTTATTTATCCTCTTAATATATTCCATTCTAGTTAAACAATTACGTTATAAGTGTTCATAAGGCTTCAGATGGAGACTTGGGTGACCAGAACTTAAATATGAGTTTTGGAATTTTCATCCTCTAAATGGGAGGCCGAAAAGGGGTATTTATAGGCCATATGAGGACCTCAGGTGAAAAACGAATAGGGCAAGTAAGTCACTTTCACAAACCATACGTGACATGCAATTATACATGCACGACGATAATAATACTTGCACGACCTATTCTTAAAGTGTTCTTTGTTCATGCCTTTGTAAATTTTTTATGTTCTTCAAAGGATGAATCTCTTTCTGCTTAAGGTATTCCCCTTTTTCATTCATTAGACTCTGTTATGGAAAGTAGTATCAAGAAAAGTCCCCCCTCAGAGTTGGATCTGAAAAAGGAAATAGGATTTCACTCTAAGGTAAAGAAGAAAACCAGGTACTGTGGCACGCAGGTTTTGAGCGCGCAGGTATCAGCGCGCAGGGGTACGACCTTGCCTATAAATATGGGTGCCACTCTCATGCAAAGAACCTAGATTTAAAATTAACTCACTCTCATCGTGAAATTGGTTTCTCGTTCGTGCATGTGACTCAGCTTACAGTTTGTCTGCAATTCTGTTCGTGTTGCCCTACTATAGTGAGTTTCTGACTTATGCTCCAGTAATAGCTCGGTAAAACTTTCATGACCAACTAGGACTTGCACACCTTAATGCCATATCCATTTTCTAGAAATTCTTCACAAATTTTATGCAAAAAATCAACTTACATAAAAGTTAATTATTTGATCTTTGTGCAGATTCAATGGCTCCCAAAAGTATTGGATCGGCTGATGAGTTGGCTAGCAAGTGGATTGATGATATGATGAACATTGTTGGCCATGATTATTATAATATCTATGAAATCACTCTCCCAAATTTGGTTATGTAATTGAAGAAAAATTATCTTACTTTTCCACAGAGCATTTAATTTCCTTTATATGGCCATGGTTATCTGCAAGTAGTCAATGTTCTAGATGGAAAGAATTACATGCCTGTGATGTAGCCGCACTGCTACTCATCTATTTTGGTTATGTTGTGCATTAAGAGAAGTAACAATGGTGTGAATTTTCAAATTTTTATTCTATTCCATTTCCTTGAAGATATGAAAATGTAATACCCATGGGATGATTTGTTTTCCGCTACTGGTTTGTTGAGAGAAGATTATCATGACGTTAGATCAAAATCTAAAAAGAGTACTCTCTTAAAATGGCTCTTTACTTCCAATGCTCAATTCTCAAATCCATGTATCCATCTTCCAAGTCTCTTGGATAGAAATAGAGTCACTGTTTGATCAGAATAAAATTTTCTCAAACTGCACTCAAGAACATATTTTTAAAATTGTTCCAAGAAGAGCTTCTATCACTACGTCTTTTATTGTATCTAGTTGAATGAATGAATTCTAGTTGGTTTCTAATGATGCTTGGGATGATGTAAATCAAATGAAGAGTTATGTTGAAAGTCTCTTGTAATTCCTGAAAAAGAGAAGAGACTCTGGTCTATGGATGTCCTTCTAACTCTTTTGCATCAATGAAAAACACTTTCATATTCAATCACTTGTGCCTGCATTCTTTTGATACATTCTTTAAATTTTTACCTATGCTAATGGGCCTAGTAATAATAGTTTCATTTTTATAGGATTATATAAAAATCCCACAAATTTTTCATTTTTTGTTGCTCAATATTGCCTAAATCATACAATATGTATGTTTAGCGAGCATGGACTCGACTTTTGTTCAAAGTTCCTTTTACAAGTTCCCAATTTAATGAGTACCCTGTCTTTTGTTGGAAGTTTAAAGTCATGCATGTCGGACATAAAAAGGCTAATGTCTATGGTCAAATAGCTTTGACCAAATGGATTATAATTAACTCAATTACTCTATAATTTTTATAAAAACATATTACCACATTCATGTATGGGGAAAAACATGTAAACTATGACTTAAGAAATTTTGAATTTGAGGGATGATATGAAAAAAAGGGTAAAGGGGAATTAGAGGAAGTCTTTATTAAGATTGAAGTTACCATTATTTATCAATCCCATTAGGGGGTTGATGTATATAGGGACACTTCAGAGCATTGGCTGAATAGTCAATAATAGCATCTTTTGCCTGACAGGTAATTTATGTAGACTACTTATGCAAGGCCACCAAGGGGCATGTACTGCATAGTCAAGAAAAAAACTCTTATAAATTTTAATTTTCTACTGGTAAAAATCCATTGGAAGATTATGGAGATTCATATTATCCAAAGCATAGAGTTTACTGTATGGAGAAAGGTACATGAATATAGAGAGGATATTCCCAATCAATATTGTCAAAGAATTGGATGAATATCACGCCTACAAAGGTCAGACCCAAATGTTGGGAAGGGAAATATAAACCATAGACTTGAATACTTTCAGATCATGTAAAAAAGCATGGAACAAATATTTTAAGGATGGTTATTTTTGGGGATCCCTACATATTTTCGTTAAGAAAAATAAGTAAAATAGAGGTTTTTCTCCCAGGAATGAAGTTACTAATATTTGAAAAACCTGTTAGGGGGTTTAATTATACAAGGCCATTTAAGGGAATTGGTTGCATAGTCAAATAATAATATCTTTTGGATGATAGGACCGTTATGTAGAATACTTATGCAAGGCCACTTAGGGGCACATGCTGCATAGTCCAGAAAAAGAACTCTTGGGTATCAGACATTTTGTGACCAGAAGTCAAGAAAAGGGTTATGGAGATCTGGAAGTATTTAAGGATAGGAGTATGATACATAAAAATGGGCATTGTACAATGCATGTTGGAGATAGACATACCATTTCTAAGCATAATCATGTCATGGATGGGTCCTGAATTGAGGTGTTGGACATCACTACATAACCCACAAGGATGGGAATCAAGTCATACGTAGTTATTGAAATACTTTTTAACGTCATGTGGGCAAATAGTGTAGGAGATGTTAGTTTAGGGTCATATATCTCGGACCGTAATGAGGAATACTCATTGTGTGTTTTAAAAACATGATGTGAATGAAGACTAGGGTTTTCATACCACATTCATGTTTTCACAGGTGGACTTTTCATCAAAGGGACTGAAAGTGGAATTTTGAGTTAGGCCCAAAGACTTGGGGATGGAATTTAGGGAAGTTCTAACATTCCTACATATCCCATAAGAATGGGAATCAAGCCATATGTAGTTCTTGAAATGCCCTCTATACCGATTTGGTTCGTACATGTGAAGGGGAAAGGGGACTCTAGTGCAATGATGGTTTATCCCAAGATTATAGGATCGGGCATTTCCATGTATGAACGTAGCCTTTTAAATATGACATGATTGTAGATAAATGTGAATGATGATTCCCTCTCAAGTGAGGGACAATGGGGGACTATATAGTATAACATCATATACTAAGGACAATGGTGCTTCACAGTTTAGTGTCATGTAGTAGGGGAAAAAGGGACATACATAGTTTAACATCATGTGGGACGGAGGTGAACCGATGTAATGATGTTGCTTTTGGGATACTTGACGGATCAACATCGTATGTGACAGGGGTGAACCGACATGAAGATATTGGTTTAGGGCTTGAACCTCAGGAGGTTTCCTATGCACCCTGCCTAGAAGAAAATGATCAAAGTCCGCATAGTTTGATTGAAGAGTGAATTTGTGATCAAGTTATTCTTAAGGAAAAAGACCTAAAATGGTGGTGGTACATACGCATGGTTAGCGGTCCAGAGGGGTGTTATGGTTTGAAGTTTACTCTAAGATCATGTGAGTCATGCTCGGTGTGGTAAACAAGAGGTAGTAATAACCCTAACGATGCACATTTTAACATCATGAAGGATGTATGCACAGTTTAATGTCATGTAGGACATATTTAGGGACATTTTCACAACATAAATGTCATGCTGGATAATAGAGCGACTGTGCAGTTTATTGTCTTGCAGTAAGGACTATGAGGGAATGTGCAGTTTATAGTCTTACAATAAAAACTAATGTAGTTTAAGGTCATATGTATGGACCAGTGCTACAAAGTTTAGTGTCATGTAGATAAGACAAAACACAGTTTAACATCATGTTTTACAAATACGTATAGTTTAACGTCACGTATGAAAAATGTGTATTTGTGTTACATAAAATACTTCTTCACGAATCTTGCATTGGTTGGAGTTGCGATGAGTTATCCATCCATTGAAATTAAAGAAGATGCTTCATTTGAGTAGACCTTATATATTGAATAAGGTCCTTCCCACATTGTCTCAAGATTTGGAGGCTTCGTCCCTGGTATCATTGGAGTTCTGAGGACCAATACCAATTCTCCTTGATTGAATAAACGAAGGAAAACTTTTTTGTTTAATGCTCATGTTATTCGATTCTGATAAACTTCAAAGTGGTGCAGGGTGGACAATATTTTTTCATCTAATCGTTCCAATTCATCCAATTTCTTTTGATATTGTTCTTCTGTAGATTACTGATCACACATTTCTACTCTGAGTGATAGTAATTGAACCTCAATTGGCGATACTGCTTCTATTCCATATACCAATGAATATGTAGTTGACCGCGTAACAGTGCAGGTGGTGGTCAGATAAGCCCATAAAGCATGAAAAAGTTTATTAGTCCATAATTTATTATCTTTATCCCCCATATTTTTTGTTATTTTCTAAAGAGTCTTATTGAAGGCTTCTATTATCAAATTGGTTGTTGCATGATTCTGAGATGTATGGTTGGATTTAATGTTGTATTCTTGATACAACTTCCTTACCTCAGATGAACAGAAGTTGGTGCCATTGTCCGTCAATATTTTTGAGGGACACCAAATCTGGTAATGATTTTAGACTGGATGAAGATAAAAATGCATTTAGATCTATCTTCTTTGAAAGTTATTGCCTCTGCCATTTAGAAAAAAAGTCATTAGTAGTAAGAATATACTTAAACTGCTTGGATGTAGCCGAAGGGTAAGGTCCTACTACATCCAATCTCCATTTGGGAAATGGCCATCAGTATTTAGTTTTATGAAAAAACTACGGGGGTTTATGAATGAAATTGTCATATAATTGACATGAATGACACTTCTCACTGAAATCAACATAATCTTGTATCATTGGAGGCCAAAAGTATCCAAGCCTTCGAATTTGATCAGACTGTCTATGTCCAGACTGGTGGGCACCACAGACTCCTGCATGTACTTCATTCATGAAAGCCATTTCCACTTCCACATCAATACATCTGAAGAGAATTCCATCAAAACCTCTCTTGTAGATAATTTTTTGGTGAACTGGGCTATCATAAAGTGTAAAATTGACCACATGTCTCTGAACTTGTTCTTTCTCAGTTCTATCGGGTGGGAGTGTTCCATTTTGAAGGTATTCCCTGATAGGTGTCATCCATCCTTTAGTGTGACCATATAGTTCAGAAATGGGAATAATTTCATTTATTTCTTATGTTATTATTTTAACATAAGGTGAAACTGTATGATATTGTGAAAGAATAATGATTGTTTCGTACCGATTTGGATCTACCAGAGCTGTGGATACACTAGCCAATGCATCATCTTGAGAATTTTGTGATCACAGGACATCTGAAAATTTCTGTTTCGAAGGATATTCCCCCATTAACTCTCTGATGTAATCAAACAATGTGATTAACTCTTCTTTTATAATGACATAGTCCCCATTGACTTGTTTGTTTACCAAGTCTGAATAAACTATATCCTTTAACTAATTCACTTGTTCCTGAAGTGCCAACTCTAATCCTGTGATGAGTGCTTGTTATTACGCTTCATCGTTTATCCTGCCTCCCAATAATAAGAAGGAATATGGTAGGACTACCCTTTCTAGGGAAATAGTCAAAATCATTAACTCAATATTCTTGAAATTAGGATCTTCCAATTTAATCCCTATTGGACTTCTAGAAGCACCATCAAAGTACATTTCCCATGATTGAGGATTATCTTCAATAGAGATGATTTCTTCATTAGGAAGTTTAATATCTGAAGATATATCTTCTACTGAAGGATGTTCAACAATGAAAAAAGCCAGAGCTTGGCCTTTTATTTCCTTTTGAGACACGTACTTGATATCAAACTACTACAAAATAACTGCCCACCTTGCCATACATCCTATAAGAATTGGACGACTAAGGATAAATTTGATAGGGTTATTGCGAGACACCAATTGGACCTCATGATTTTGTAGGTAGTGTCTCAGTTTCTGAACTGCAAAGATTAACACCAGACAGTACATTTCAATACATGAATATCGATTTTCTTCCTCAAGCATAATTTGACTGAGATAGTAAAGGTTGTTTTCATTCCCAGTAATATTCTTTTGGGCAATGAAGGCACCCAATGATCATTCAAAAGCTGTCACATAGAGGATAAGTGGTCTTCCTTCAAGAGGTGGCATTAATATCGGTGAACCAAATAGATATTTCATGAGTATATAAAATGCTTCTTGACATTATTCAGTCCACTAGTAGGTGAATCCATTCTTTATTAATTTGGTGAAGGGTAAACCTTTGCCTTCCAGATTGGCGATGAAACACCGAATATAGGCCAATTTTCCTTGAAGTCCTCTTAATTCTTTCAAATTTAGAGGAGGTGACATACCAAGGATTGATTTTATATTCTCAGGATCTACTTCGATACCATGATGGCGTACAAAAAAGACGTAATATTTTCCTTAGGTTACCCCAAAACACATTTCAAGGGGTTCATCTTCAAATTGTGTTTTCAAAGTTTTTGGAATATGATTTCCAAATCATCCATGTGATTAGAATGTTATCTGGATTTAACCACCAAATCAACCACATAACATTCAACAAATTTCCTTAAAAAGGGGTTAACGATATGGTGCATGGAATGTTGATACATTACACCAGAATTTTTTATGCCAATGGGCATTACCTGATAGCAAAACACACCTTGAGGGTTATGAAGGCTATAGATTCTTATTCTTCTATAGCCATTTAGATTTGATTATACCCAGAATATCGATCCAGGATGGAAATTGCTTCATAGCCAGCTATTGCATCAATTATGAGTTCAGTGATTGGAACTGAAAAATCAACCTTGGGACAATGCCAATTAAAATCTTTGAAGTCAATAAAAACTCTAATTTTTCCATTCTTATTTTTCACAAGATCAATATTAGTTAGCCATATGGGATATGGAACTTCTCTGATGATGTTATCTTTGATATGCTAATACACTTCAACTTCAATTTTGGAGGCATAAGTTGGGTCTGTTCTTCTTTCGACATGCTTGAATCCTCGATGCTCTTCTGGAAAACCCAAATGATGAGTGGCAACATCAGGATCAAGACCTTCCATTTTTGTATAATTCCAAGAAAAAACATATCAATTTTGCTTTAAAAATGAATTATACATTTCTTTCTCTTCAAGATTCATGGAAGCACTAATTAATGTTTGGTGTGGATCTTCTTTTGTACGAAGATTTATTTCTCTGAGTTCATCCACAGTGGTAGAGATACCTTGTTCAAATGATGGAGAAGCATCCCTGAGATCTTCCTCTTCTTCTCCAATATCTGTCACTTCTTTTGTATCTACCTGCATAGTAGATGATGAAGCATGATTTCTATGATCAGGAGAGAAGTTATAACTTTAAAAACTTGAAGAAGATACTACCATTTCTGACACTAATGATAATTAAGGGTTTTTCTGAGGTGATAGAGAGGATATGATGGATTGATAATCGACAACATTATTTTCCTCAAGTATTGCTATTACTTATTTTGGCATGGTTGATGATGTATAGAATTTCTGGATTTTAGTAGAAGAAATGAAGACATCTCTGTTTGAGCTTTCATCATTGCTTGGTGAATCACCAATTTCTCCCATGTTCTCTGGCTTGGTTGTCATAATTGACATTATGGATGTTTCCATAAGAGTTTTTAGATTTGGGTCCATCATGTCAATTTGACTGATAGGAAACACATAATCTGTACTCACATGTATAAATGGGTTTACTAGAATCATTTCCAAACCATGTGGAGCATTAATTTTCATAACCTCCTTCGTCATGGATTTCTACTTCCCTTCAATGTGATAGAATTATGCCTCAATGTATTGAGATTCACATGTTTCGGACGGGGCTTTATCAACATATAATGTCGAATTTAACAATTGATACAATATTTGAGATATTGATGGTACAACGATGGTACGACTGCATGTGGATGTACCTAAGGTCTTCAAAGAAAAATGTTGAAGGCTGTATCATGACGAACAACCATGAAATCTGAATTGGATACAAGGTCTCCAAATTGAGTTCTGAGTGTAATATTGCCCAGGGATTCTTGTTCATTTTTATCATATCCTTGAAACATCAACGAAGAAGGAGATAAATCAGATTCATTGAACCCCAATCGAAGAATTGTATCAATAGGGATGATATTGACTCATGAGCCATTACCAATGAAAGCATGTCGGATATCTACATCATTGACCTTTCCAGATATATACAAAGGTCTAATATGTCCATGCACAACATCAGCTTTATCTCCATATGTAAAAGATATCACTACATGGAATTCTACAGGACCATTCTCTATATTGTAAACCTCAGCCGCAACAATTTCAGTTTTGAATTACTGAGGACTTGACAAACCCTCAATGAGTGCCTCCTGAAGATTCATTGATAGATTCAAGTCATCAAGAATTGATAACTTGGCTAGTACATGGGCCAAATGTTTCAAAACATCATACTTTTGGTCCAAAGGTCTTCGTTTTCCAACAAGAACATGTGGTTTCACAGGTGCCTTAGATTTTGAGGCTTTGGAAGTAGATGCATCTTATTTCGGGGTAGGATTTGGCAATACTCCTAGATTTGGAAGATTATATTGACATGGTCTATTTATTTGCTGAGTGGAATAAGGTTTAACTTCTAACTTATCCTCCAAAATAACTATGCTAGGACCAAATCAGCCATGTGTGGAAGAACATTCTTGTTTTTTCTGAGCCCGTTGAAGGGATTTTAAATGAGTTTCTGATGTATATATAGTTATAGCTGGGGTAGGATTGAAATAGTGGATCCTAAAATATCCATGTCTTCCTCTGTATCCTAGACCTCTGGAACTTCCTCAAATTACTCTGTTTGATACAGGTAACTCTGGCTCATCAAGTTAGAAACTATAACTGGAATAAGGATCTGTTATGTGAATCATGTTAACAGAACCAAAGATCAATTCTCCATCTGATGATGATTCGGCATGATTATCCAATTCCGGTTGTGCCATTTGGTGGGGCAGTGCCTATACTTTTGAAGTATAAGACATAAAATCTGCAAGAGTCAAAGACAATTTAGACTTTGAAATGAACTTGTCTTCTTCAAACTGTTCATCTTTCTTTGAATTATGATGCCTCTTTGATTATTTTCCTTCTAATGAAGTGGGTTTTGCTATGGCATTCATAGGAGAAGACATAATTTCTGATTCAATTGTGTTTGTAAAATTTCATGAGTTTAGTTGATCATTTTCCTGACCATCCAATCATCATATTTCTACGCAATCAACACCACGAGGATGCTAATCATTTGTTCTTGTCTTGTGCTACAGCTGCAGCTCTTTAGAAATACACTCTTGATATTTTTTGTTGTAGATGGTCACCTCCCGCTAATATCAGTTTCCAATTGTAGCATTGTGTTAATTAGGATTCTTCTAAGAAAGTAAAGAAGCTTTTTCAGATTGTATTGGAAGAACTCCTACATGTGATCTAGTATGATAGAAATAATGTTATTCATAATAATTTTTTCATTCAGTCTCAATGCAGGTAAAATGCATATTCTCATTGACATCAAGGATGCTAGTTCTCTTTAGAAAGTTCATTGTGACAACTCTGTTGGTTATTTTGAGATCCTTCGACGTCTCTGGGTTGAGGGATCTTATAGGAAGCCTCAACAAACCATTGAGGTTTTATGGAAAGCTCTGTTTCCCGGATGGATCAATGTGAATGTCGACAGAGCCTCTAGATGAAACCCAGGTCTGGCAGGTTGTAGTTCCATCTTTAGAGATTTTCTTGGCAGATGCCCTGGCTGCTTTTTCGGTGGATGTGGTACGACCTCAGCCTTGGAAGAAAAAATGTTGAGAGTGATACAAGTGTTGGATTTGTCCAAGAAAAAGTTTTGGAACTAGCTGTGGATTGAATTTCATTCAACCACTGTTGTCCAAGCTATCTGGAAAGGAGTGGTGCACCTTGCATGGACGCTTACCTCCCGATGGATGAAATTTCTTGGTTTGCTCATGGATCTCAACTACATTACCACACATGTGTTCTGTGAAGAAAAAATGGTTGCTGATAGTCTTTCCAACAAGGGGGTCAACCAAGATATTACATGGCTGGATGATTTTACTGATGAATCACTCCCTTTTTATGAGAAGGACTTTAATAAGGTTCCAACTTTTATACTTTTGTAACTCCTTTCCTTTTTTTAACAATAACTTTTTCCTTGGTCTTTGACTGAGGCTCCAACATTAAAAAAATTAGAGGTCTTAATCTCTTTCCTTGTTTGGGATTTTGGGCCTTGGGAACTAAACCAGGTTATTTTCCCTAAAAGAGATGAAATAGCCAGGAACATGTTCATTCCGAAAAGAACAAAATTTGTTCTTCAAATCTTCAAACTGTATGCACCTTTGATCTCTATGGTCATTTTGATGAGGCTGCAATTTTTTTGACGCACAAGAGACAAAGCCATTCGATATGATGAATGTTTTGAAGTGGAAGCATGAATAGGTGTTTGTTTACGTTTAACTATAGTAGTCTCTTCTTTCCCTATTCTCTTTCCTAGAACTAATGTAATTACATGAGTTTTATCATTAGTCTTTGTATGATATTCGTAAATGTGCTGAGCGAATGAAGTAAGGACTCGAAACCCTCGTTTGTATTTCACCGGGATTAGCGGTGTGTGTAATTCATCATGCAATGTTTTCACAAAGATTAGCAAAAATTCTTCTTGACGGAGTGCTAAACATAAGTAATTTGTTAATCCCTTCCATCGAGCAAACTCTTTCATTTTCCCTTTTCTTGCAATTTGTAAGATAAAAAACTATTGTCTTTGGCAATGTTGATCTAAATTAAAGAAGGAATCATTGATGGAGTTCCTCCAACCTAGTATTTGACCAGGATTGCAAGCATGTATACCAGACAAAAGAAGTTCATTATAACGAATGTACAAAACACATGAGCTTAACTGGTTCTTGTTGTTGAGGAGTTCCCATCATAGGATCAGAATGAGAAAAAAATGTGTTAAGTGTTTTTCTGGATCTCACGAACCATTAAAAATTGGGAATGCGGTAATAGTGAAATTTGACGGTGGAGGAATTTCATCCACCCATTCGGGGTAAGAACTCTTCTTTGGTTGAACTGGGGCATGTTTTCCTTCCATAGATTCCAATAGAACTATTAATGACTCAATGGTACTCAATAAATTTTGAGAAACATCTGGTTGAGCTTGGACCTGATAAGGTGCAATAACTAGAGTGTGGATAGGTGTTGTGACTGGTACGACAACTGATGGTAGCACTAGGGTTTGTTGTCACACATGACCCACAGGATTAGACATGTGAGGTTGTACTTGTAAAAGAGGATATTCTTGATCCATCCTAGTAGCTGCAATGAATTCCGATGACTGACTGACTCTAGAATGCTTAAGAGGTAAACTTACTTGAATTAGTTCTCAATTCAACCTCCTTAACTCTTTCAATTCATCCTATTGTTGTGGGAACCTTGTCTCTAATTTGAGTGATTGGCCTTCTCTAGAGGTAGTGTGGGATGTAACCTGGCTTTTACCCTTTTCCTTGGCATGTTCCTTTTTAGGGTATGGACGGGAATTTCCTGAAGGCATATCTTACCTCCGGGCAGCCCTCTGGCCTCTGGTATGCACACCTTCTTCATTTATTTCCATGTGTAAATCTTCCTAAACATGAACTTGTTCATCTGATTCCTCTTATTGAACCTCATGTATGGGGGATCAGTGAAAACGACATTTATGACATTTATTGATGCATAATTCATTGCATCCCCTCTATCGACATATTTGTGATATTGTCTTCTTCCATGTCATTAATGGGACATTGCATTTTGTTTGTTTGACCCCTTAAGAACATCATGATGAACCGTCATTTGGATGGAATCTCCAAATAATTCCGCTCTTCGTTCATCTTGTGGATTCTTCACAAACCGATAGAAGACTGTCTTTCACTGAGGAAGATTTTGCGGATTTAAAAAAGTCCCCAGTCCGGTGGACTGGGGCTATTCCGGTTGTGCTTTCTCAGCTCCTAAAATCCTATCTATTGATCCATAGGGTTGGATTAAAAGAGTCCCCAGTCTAGCAAGATGAGGTGGCTCTTGAGCTGCTATATCTGAGATGTTTTTAAAGGCTCTCCTGATTTTGTGAACTTTATTATAGAAATTCGTCGGAGGCATCAACCTACATCTACTCAAATCACCTGGCTCAAATAACTATTGGATGATTTCTCACACTTCTGTCACCTAATGATGTGCATGATCTAAATGAGAGTCATGTTCGATATTCTCAATTCCTTGATGCAAGATTAATTCGACAACTTGTTCTTTATATGTCAGACTTTGAGAAGAACTAGTCTAGGCATGTTCTTGGGAAAGCCTTTGATTATGCACAAAACCAGCTATATGTGGCTAGCCATGGGAAATAACATTTCATGAGACCACATTTGGCGGGCTTTGTTGACTGGAAAGTACAGTGAAATGCAGTGCTCCATGAACACCCCATCCCATTATATGAATACCATATGAGGCATTAGTAATTAACTGGCACATCCTTTTTAGTGCGCCAAAGCATGAACATTGAAGGGCTCTCTACAGCTTTTCAGCATTTGGATATCGAGAAACTAAGAGATATGCCAAATCAATTTGGCATCTTAACCCTTCTATTATCATGACATGATTTTTATATTCATCATAAGGAAAAAAATTTCTTTTATATGACAAAGAGTTTTCCACATTTTGAGATGAATATTGTCAATACAATCTTCCATCAACATCTCTAGAATATCATACTGAGAGTCAGCCAAAGGCCAAAACATGACTAGTACTTCACCTTTCACTGGTTATTTTCTCATATTCAGTACTTCCTCCTTATCATTAGATGATGATTCTTCTACTTGATTAGACCAAAACTTGAACTTCTTTGTTTCTTCACTAGATTGAACAAGATTGGTAGAGATTTCATTTATCAAACTAGATGATGAATGACATATGGGTAGTTTGGAGATTGACCTACACCCCGGGCTGTCTTCTGATTGAGAAATTATTTCACCTGCTAGCAGCAAAGCATTAGACATGATTGGCTTCACATTTGTAATTTCCTCTAGAAAAGAGGGCTCTCTCGTAACTACATTGTCCTATGAATAATTTTCAATGCAATGAGAATTACTACTACAAAGAGGAATTTTTTAGCTAAATTAATCATCATGGGGAGGACCACCACGGTGGGTTACTGCAAAAGATGAAACCGCTTGCTTCTTGATCTTCTGGGCACGAAGAGGGTTATCATGGCTCTCATCTGAATATGATATTTAAAGATCTATTGAACTGTCATGAAGCAAGCATTGATGATGAAATGTCTGATGAAGACCATTTGAAATGTTGTTATTACTTCTTCAATTTTGAAATGAGAGAGTATAATCTTGATTTACAATAGTCAATTGTCTGAGTGCCTCAAAACTCCATCATCATGAAAAGCCTTATTGCAGATTGGCTCTTGATTTCTTGACTATGTTGGATGGGTGTTTTTCTTAGAGGCCTTATTACACACATTGGGAACCACTCTTTGAAGAAAGTGGTTATTCTGGGAAAGTGTATGTTTTTTATCAAGAGAAGTGGTCAGGTTAGGCTGATTATCTCTATTCAAATCGAGTTTATGTGCCTGACATGATTGTCCATATAACATGGGGGAGTATGCCCCATAACCCTCTTGGACTGAGACAGAGGTGTGTAGCTGTTTCGGAATGATATGTTGATGTGTCACTCCACTAATAGGGATTGATTTGTGATTTCATCCTTGTAATGCTACTGATGTTGTTATAATATTCTGACAGGCATCCAGAATATGGGCAGAGATTTGATTCGGCTATTTCTCCATTTTCATAATATGCTTTGTGACTTCAGTTTCTGGAATGGGAATATACATCCATTCCATGTCTGGAGTAGGTGTATGTTCCTTTTCTTGTCCACCTTTTCCTATCAGCGAATTCTAACAGTACTCATGTGTGGGGGAAGAGAGTTGAGTCTTTTCCAAATTTTTCTTCGGAGCTTTCCGACTGACTTCTCTGAGTGCTACCAAATGAGACTATTGGCAGTCTGGATGAACATTGGCAGGTGTATGTGTCTGTTATGTCTTATTCATCATGTATGGTTGACGAATTTCCTTTAATACAGGAAGACGAGACTACTGATAGAATTGTTGATTCTAAACAGGTGTGTGCCCCGGATTATTAGATTCCACCATATTAAATTGGTGTGTTTCTTTGGGTGCAGTCAGATGAGCCTACTAATTGATTTATGAATTATAAATAGGTGTATATGCCTTCCTATAATACTCCACTGGAATTTCATTGTGGGATTGGCGTGTTACATCCAGACGAGTCTGCTGGGTTGTAACATCAGGACAGATGAGTATATATGCTCGCTCGATGTTTTCCATATGTTTGTCTTGATAGACTTATCTAGAGGGTGTAGAAGTAAGAACCTACTCCTTATTTTTGTAATTTCACCTTTTACGGTTCTTCTTATGTGCTAGAGTCTGAGAAACCTGAGTCGAACCCTTAATGGTGATACCCTCATCTGGTTGAGGGTGCACTGCCGCATGAGTTTGGCGGCGATTGTTGATGGGAGCCCTCTGGAAGGACACTTTTCTTCTTAAATTAATTCCTTGAGTGACCTTCTCATTCAAATATCCATAATATGGGAGGGACTGGTGGTTGAGTTCCGAGGATAATGACCCAAAACGGTTGGAAATGGTGGTTGGCACCACCTGCTTCTTGATCACTGGTCATCGCAGTTCGGACAACCAGGGTGAATTGTTAACTTTGTGGGATTGTTGAGTGGCCTCCAGAGTTGGAATGGTAAAATGTTGATGGTATTCATTAACCAGTGCATTTGAGACCCATCATTGAAGATTCTTAGTAGGTGACGTCATCCTCAGAGCAGACAAGGATCCAATAGGAGTAGCGATTGAGGCATTCACAGGTGTGAACTTTAGAGAAGCCATTTCTGTAATGCAGATATATCTTGGAAAAGAGTGATTGTTTGATATAATAGACATAATCAAGCTAAGATCGACCACTACAACTTTTTTATGAGCACATATGTTATTCATTGGTTTTTTCCCTCACATTAATTTAAATAGGGGCCTATCAAATAAGTAAAACAACATTTAACATGGTTAAGGTTTCACATCGGGTTAACCATTTTTTGGTTCTTCTGGGTATGGGAATGACCTCGTTGTTTAAGGGTCAATATTTTTTAATCAGTTTATTATAGGTTTATTTATTGATCCGGAAACATCCAATAATTCAATATCTATTTGGACCTACAATCCAAAGGTAGGTGCTCATTAGTTGTAGACTGATGAGGATAAATAATTTGCACTGGTTGAGAGGATGGGAGGTCAGGCTCATGAAACCTTTTTGGGTGGAATTATTTCCTTCTTTAGGACTCTCATAGATATAAGTTATGTTCACAAATCCTTATTAAATCACCAGCTATGAAAATGACTTTTCCGTTGTATTTGGAAATCAATTATTGATATGTATCGTATTTAGAGAATCTTTTATATGTATTTGAGGTTCTTCGTCGATAGAGAATCATTCGTATGTATTGGAGATTCTTAGTCAATGGTATCCTACAATATATTATATAGAAATCTCTTGGTCATTATGATGAACATAATGGTTTTAAATCCACTCAGTGGGGGCACTTTAAGTTTATTGTCATTCAGAAGTACACGGATTATTTCATAGTTGGGATCGTTCCTGTGGATGGGATACCTACGTATTTTTGTAAAAGAGGAATAAGAACCCACATAGTTCTGGAATTAATATATAGTTTAATGTCATATGGGACAGATGATAATTAATGGGTGATGGTCTTGAACTATAGAAAGGCTTCCTACGTACTTTACTTTCAAGGCAGAGATCATTGTCCACATAGTTTGAGTAAGATTTTTGGGGATCACTTATGATTAACAGCCCAAAAAAGGTGTGGCGTGGTTACGTTTACACTCTAAGCTCACGTGAGTCATGATCAGTGTGAGAAAAAAGAGGTATCAGTAAACCTGTCGATTTTTGCATAAAAAATATGCGGTCACTAGGAATGATATAGGACTTATGTATGTGTGACTACCCAAGTAAATGAAGATCATGACATAGTTCAGGAATGAAGCCCGGGAACAATGTCCATAAAGTTATTCGTGCTTTATGGAGATTTGAATACCCTAACTTGGGACTTAATCCTGAGGAAGATGACCATATTAGGGGGGGACTTGAGATTGGGTTTTATTTTATAGAAGAAAGCCCAAATTAGATGAAATTATGACTATGGATTACTCTTGAAAAGGAGGCCCCGGTTAGGAGGACTTGAAACTTGGGGATTACCCCTAAGAAGGAGGCCCAAACATGGAACATGGGGCTTAATCCAATGGAGGATTCCACCCTTAGGGAACTTAGGTCTTACTCCTAAGGTGGATTCCTACATTAGGGAACTTGGGGCTTACTCTTAAAGAGGATTCCCAAATTAGGGAACTTGGGGCGTACACCTAAGGAGCATGCCTAGATTATGGAACTTGGGGCTTACTCCTAAGTATGATTCCTAGATTAGGGAACTTGATGCGTACTCTTACAAAGGATGCATATATTTAAGATCTTATCATCTTAAAGGATGAGGTTGAACGAAGGAAATCACGAACCTTAGTAACATAAAGCTATGTAAATCACATGGTTTTGAGAGATGTTCCACAGAATTCCATTAATATATGGAATCAAACAAAGGATCTAGGCCATTAATGGCTTTGAATAGGGTTTGGAAGGATTTCCTTGAAGCAGAAAGGTGGATTTCAGGATTGTAAGTGAATTGGAAGGAGGCGTAGAAGTATTGGTCTGGCTCACAAGTCCTGGTTGACCAAGTATACTTTCTCAACATGATTTCACTTGGGAGACAAAGAATATGTGATGTGATACTTGGGAGACTTTGGATTGGAGCCCTTTGTATCTTCCATAGAGGCTTTCAGATGAGTGGCGTGCAAGTTTCCATGAGAGGGAAATGTGGCATTCAAGTATCATCACATCCATTAAGGGCTGGACACATAGGCATGCAGGTGTGGATGAATTCTAATACTTAGGTATTATTATTCCTCTTAAGAGATTCCATTCTAGGTATATAATTACCTTATAAGTGTTCAGAAGACTTCCGACGGAGACTTGGGTGACCAGAGCATAAATCTGAGTTTTGTATTTTTCATCTTTTAAATGGGGGGCCCACAAGTGGTATTTATAGGCCATATGAGGACCTTGAGCGAAAAACGTATAAGTCCTACAAGTCACTTCTATGACCCATATGTGGTGCACGAGTATACTTGCGCGACCATAATGAAACTCGTGCAACCCATGATTACAGAGCTCCTTTTACATGACTTTGTAAATTTTTGATGTTCTTCAAAGGATGAATCTATTTTTTGCTTAATGTATTCCCCATATTCATTCTTTATACTCTATGATGGAATATAGTGTCAACAACTGCTGCCCTCACATTCTTTGGGTCTACTGATACTTCTGTCTCAGAGATGACATGACACAAGAACTGAATCTGATCCATCTAGAAGTGGCATTTTGAGATCTTAGCATATAACTGATGCTCCCTCAAGGTTATCAAAATGATCTCATGATTTGTAGTATGGTCATTATAAGTATTATATTACAACAAGATACCATCCATGAAAACCACTACCAAGGAAACCAAGTATGGTTGGAACTCTCGGTTCCTCAGTGCCATGAAAACTATAGGCTTCTTCGTGTGACTGAACGGGATAACCATATACACGTATATACCAAACCTACTCTAGAAGGTTATAAGAGGTATATTTGATGGTCTAACATTCAACTGTTTGTAATCGTACCTCAATTCAATCTTCATGAACACATGGGCTCTTCAAAGATGATCAAATAGATCATCAATACTGGGTAAGGGATACCAGTTCTTGACCATCAACTGGTTCAGCATCCGATATTCCACACAAAGCCTTAGGATAACGTCTGCCTTTTTCACAAACCGAACAGGAAGACCCTAAGAAGAATTAAGATGTCGGATGAAACCCTTTCCCTGTAACTCCTCCAAAAGCTTTTGGATCTCCTGTAACTCTGGTTTAGCCATCCTATAAAGAGGAATGGACACCAGTGCCACTCCTGGCACAAAGTCAATAGAAAAGTCTACCTCACGCTCTAGAGTAAAACCTGAAAAGTACTCTAGAAAGACATCTCTTAAAAGATCCACCACTGGGGGAAAATATAACTATTAATTCCCCTGGTCATCTAGATATAGACTAGTAATTTGGGCTGTAACTCCTCCCAACCCATGATGCTCAGGTCTTGCTCCGCTCACCTGGACATCCCACTCACCCCTATGAAGAAAGGATCCACCATCTGGTGATACGAAATTCACCTTACGGTGATTGAAATAAACAAATGCCTAGAATGGAACTAACCGGTCCATTTTGATAATGACATCATAAACTCTCATCAGTAGGACATAGAGGTCCCACAGAAAGTGACACCCACCAACCTCAATTGGGAACTCCTTGCACTAACTCTCACTAGATGTTCTCATCCTCAACGGAGTGTCTAGAATCAAGATATCAGTAGATGAAAATATGAAGAGCCCAAGTCTCTCCACAAGAGAAATAGAGATAAATCTATGAGATGCCCTTGTATCAAAGAGAGATGAAGATAAAACTGGGGCTACAAAGATCGTACCTCGAACTGTGGAGGGTCTAGGATCCTGCTCTTGCTGGGTCTGCTCCACTGTAGATGTCTGGTCTATGTCGTGGTCTTGTGACCCTGCATACCCGCTCTGAGATGATCAACCCTATTGTCACTAAATGTCTGACAACTTACCACCAAAACCACGACCTCCACATAATCTAGAATGACTGGAGTAACTCTAGTTCCCAGAATGGTGAGAAACTGGTTTCACTACTCCTGAAAGTGGAGTCATAAAAGAACCACGATCACTAGATGTTGGTGAGAAGAACTGACAAAAGCACTAGAGGTGACCCATCTTTCCACAAGATCAGTACTCCACTAGGTCTCTTGGGCAACGTGGCCTCATATTCCTTCTCTTACTACACAGGTAGCACACCACCTGGCTACCAAAAGATGCCTCCTTCCTACTCTGATCTCCTCGTGCATACTCCCTATGGTGCTTCCTTCTATCATAAGGAGGAATAATAACTCTGTATGTTGAACTGCCTAGGATCACTGCTCTAGAATCCCTCAGATTTCACTCTATGATCAGTGCCGGGTTGATGATAGAGGATATCAAAGTCAACCTGATGATGTTCACCTGCCATCGGATGTCGTTCCTCAGATTTTCCTCAAACATTCGTGCAAGGAACAACTCATTACCTCATGGAATAGGCATGAAATCCTCCATCTCTATGAAGAGAGATGAATACTCCATAACAGTAAGAGTACCCTACTCCAGAATCATTATCTCTTAGGATCGATTGGCCCTCAAGGTCTCCGGATAGATGTAATCATAGAAGATGTGTCAAAACTCATCCCAAGACATATTTTAATATCATCTTGCCTGTGATATCACATCCCACCACCTCTTGGTAGAGTCTTGAAGCATGTAGGTAGCAAGATTCACCGTCTTCTCTAAAGGATTCTTTAGATTCTCAAAATTTTTTAGCGTGGCTTCTATCCATGACTATGTTGCATGGGATCCTCCATCCCCTGAGAAATTGGTAGGATGATTCTTCTGAAAGACCAGCATCAATTATTCCATTGATGGGACAGGAGGATGTGCTCTATGAAAGGTTTTAATAATCCTCAAAAATCCCTCTTTGAAATGGGCATCACCACCTATTTCAGGTATAACAGTTGGTGCCAAGACTGGCATGATAGAAGGATCTGCTGGAAGTACCTGATCAACAATGCCTAGTGTCTGATCACCTCCTGGAAACTGGCGCATAACTGGAGGACATCTTGGTGGCATGAATGTGTAAGGTCAAGCGAACACCTTAAAAGAAGATTTTCTGGGACTGAAAACTAGAAGTTTAAGGAAGGAAAAAGATAAATAAAGAACTCAAGTTTTAAAAAGCATGACTAAACGACGTGTACAATTCACAGACATCGTGTTCCCTTAAGTAATTTACATGGGCATGTAATCCTGCCTAAACTGGTTGTGTAACACCCCAACCATACGGCATGTCATTTTAACACACAACGTGTACTTGATTCCTCTTTCACTACTTGTTTCATTCTACATGGTTATGCCACACGGCTCTCCTGAGACAAGACCACATACTGTTTTCAAAGTATACACATAGTGTACTAGACAAGCTTCACCTGGCTCATGTTGTTAGCCACATGGCTCACACTACACTGTGTGTTCCCACTATACTTTCCTCTTGTGTCTCTACCCACACAACCTATGACACTGTTAGAGACTACATAGTGTGTACATAGAGTACACAACATTTAATTAATAAAAATTCTTTCTTCCCGAATAGAAGAACACATGGCATGTAGCCAAAACTAAACGGTGTCTATTCTGGATTTTTTTGAGATTGTAAGCCTCAAAAACTACTCTAGAACCCAAAGAAACACTGAAATGAACATTTAACGAGCCAAATTCTGATCCGGGAGGGCCCATACTCACCGTGAATCAAATATTGGTATATTATGTAGGTTATAACAAGGAAAAAAAGTCAATGATCCACCAAATTCTGGTCTATGAGGGCCCATAACACCTCAAGAACCAATGTTTGGTGTTAATTCAAAAAAAACATTAGACAACCAATACCCTATCAGAATGTAGGTATTCTTATCAAGGAATATATCACAACAACATGCATGTTTTATAGAACATCTATCATGACAACATGCAATTGATAATGTATCCAAGATGTCATGGTAAGAATGAATGACATGTGATTTATAGCAAGTGTATATATGATTCCTAAGATGGAATACCCTCATCTCATTGAGTTGACATAGAAAGAGAACCACAATAAACTCAACGGTAAGAGCACAAAACATGTGAATCACCCAAAAGTGAAATCAAATCCACTGTAAAACTATAAACTAGGAAAATTTAAATAAATGAGGTAGATTGGATTTTCCTTGTACATGGGTTAGCTACTCCCCGGAACAACTTATTACCATGTACCAGTTCATTCATATCCCTGACTAAAGGCTCTAAACAGTATGTCAAGAGAATATAATCCTCTAATAACACTTTGTGATATCCCGGTTCAGGAAGCTACCCAGAGGTGCCCCGTACATGGTTTGTCACCTGGACTCAAGCACATTTCCCAGAATGCCATAGGCTGTCTACTAGCATTAAAGTCCATGGGTGGGATAGTGGGGAAACTATTACCTCATTGGCCGTGTCACATAGCAGAAGAGAAACAAATATACAATAACAGAAGCTGTAAATATCCCACAATAGTAAAAAGAGGAAGACTAAAGTAATAAACAAATGGAGTTCATATATATAAAATGATGCATGATTCATATGTCTAGGGAAATATCCCAACAAGTCACAATGAAAAATATTAACCGTACTAAACCAAAGTACCAAAGAAACTAATAAACTGCTCCTCAGCATTGTAAGCCTAATCTTGGTCCCATGCTTTCCAGATCCACAAAATGTCAAGAACCTGAAGTGGAAGGGAAGATGTCCTTATCTATACCTACAATAATATATTCTGTTTGGGCCCAAAAGAATGGCCCAAACTTGGTGGTAGACAAAATCCATGTTGGCAACCACCCCAAGATCTGTGCCTAATAGTCAGTGAATATATGGCAGGTAAAAGTACATAAAGCAGTAAACTGGAATGTACATAGCAGTAAACAATCCACAATATTAATTTCAAGCAACAACTAAACAAGAAGCTAAACACAGTCATGTAACCCTCTTGGAAGTACTCACAGCCCATCCCCTTTGGTCCTACATAATAAGTACGAGAAACCCTATGGGAAGTAAACTCATTCTAACCCCTCTAGATCTGCCACAAGTATATAATAATAGACTCTCTATAGAATCACTCAAAGTTAATTCCACTCACATTCTAAATTAAAGAAAGACACTCTGAGGAAGCTCACATAGTCAATTCCCCTTATAGTATAAGGTAGTCAAGGACTCTCTATGGAAGCTCACATGGCCAATTCCCCTTATATCCCCAAGGTCAAGGACTCTTTGACGAAGCTCACTCAGTCAATTCCCCTTATAACCCAAAGTCGTTCAATTAAATAAGACTCTCTAATAATGCTCACACAGTCAATTACCCTTACAGTCTAAAGTAGTCCAAGAATATTTGGGGAAGATCACTCGGTCAATCCCCCTTATAGAACCATGTGGTCCTAAGCTCTTTGAGGAAGCTCACTCAGTCAATCACTCTTACAACCTAATGTGCTCAAAGACACTCTGAGGATGCTCACTCGGTCAATTCCCCTTATACTCTATTACACCTGGTTCGCATGTCCCTGTGTAGGTCAACGATCATAGAAATGCCATATGGCTAAAATAAACCTATAGAACTACTTGGCTATGTAGTCTACAGTATATCAAGCTTGTCAGAATGAAAACTCTCTACCCTATAGAAATAGGTATGGAAAATAGAGAAGGAAGAAAAAAGGCCAGGCATGACCAAATGGTTGTAAACAGATCATTTGTGGGTTAAACATCCGAAACAAAGCAATGAACCCTATTAATATCCAATTAACCTCTACACAATCATACAAGAAAGGAAAAAAAATAAAAATGGGTAAAATTGTAAACACACAATACCTCGTTCAAGGGTATTTGTCAAAATTGCACATAATACTCAAACAAATTCAGCAGAAACGTACAATCCACCTACCTCGACACTTGGAGATCATTATATTTGAACCACGAGGCTTAAATCACCTTAGATCGTCGAAGATCTATAAAAATGTCCCAAAATGTTCTATAGAGAATAACATGAGATAGAAGAGGAATCATGAAACGACGATCAAGCTGAGGAGAGAGCTTATAGAGGTGATCCCAATGCAATCGACGGTGATCGAATTGGAGATCGGATGGAGGCTTGGGTGCTCGGTGAAGGATCACGACCGTATGGGTTCTATCGGACGAAGAAAACCTAGAAGAAGATGGTTCTTGTGATTAGATGCGACCCTAGTGCATTTAATGTAAAAATAAAGTACATGATGTGTACATTTGAAGTACACAGCTTGTACTTTCCATTTATATACTCCACTTTAGGCATCCTCCAAGTCACCCCCACATGGCCGTGTGCATGGCTGCTACATGGCCAGCACCCGACCACCTGCACTAACAGAGTACACAACATGTAATCATAAAGTACACGGCATGTACTTCAAAACATTTCTATATTTTTCTGTTTTTCTAAAAAATGACCAGAAAAAGAAAACATACCTAAAATAAAGGTCTGGGTTCTTACAATGTATTAGATTAAAGCCTTTTGAAACATGTAATCTTTAACACTAGTACATGGCTAAGCTATATTTTCTCCTATTACGTTCTCTAATACTAGTACCCCTCTTATAGGTATCTTATATAAAATATAACATTGTAAACTGGGGAAGGAAAAACAAACTGGTATAGGCTCAGATTCTCAATAAGTGTAAAACAAGGTTGATATGTGATCATAAACATGAAGATAAGGGTATGAGATCTTGATCACAACATTAAACGATCATACTAGAAATTTTATGGTCATAAACATAAATCAGGGAATAAATATTAGTAGTTCATAAGACATGAATCACTTGTGAATGAAGATCATAGTCCATTAAAGAATGACATTAGAGTAAGAGATGTTATTTTGGAATACACATAAACATATATAATATTATTTCAAGGCTTCCCACCAAGACATTAATAAATTGTTAGGCTTCCATATAACCGAAGTAACTTTTCTAGGATTGGACTAACAAACTGTGAACCCTTTTTTTGTGATTGGGCTACAAGAAGTGAACACTATTACTTTTAGGCTTGGGATACAACAAGTGTAACTTGCTTTTCATGGTCTTTGGAGGAAACAAGTGTACCATCCTACATTCACGGTTATCCTACAATCTATGTATGCTACAATTTGTTCCCATGGGATAAAATAGATATACATTACTATTTTCAGGCTTATGATATTACCCATGTTCCTTCCTATTTTTGGTTATGGGCTGCAACTCTTGTACCATCCTATTTTTTTGTCCCACACTAAAACAATGTACCTTGCTGTGTTTAGGCTTGGGATACAACCCATGTAACCTTTTAGGTCATATAAAATTTATCATTACACAATTAATATTAAGCCGATATGGGTACCACCAACCACATAACAAAATCATACCCACATGTGGCATAGGATAATAAAACCTTTATCATCTTATGAACCATAAAAAGGTATAATTTTTATAAATAATAATCATAAAACACGAAATGAAATGGGTATCATTAAAACATCATCACATAATATCCTATGAAAGATATATAGGATTCAAAATCATTTAATTAAAGTCCATCTTGTGAAAAGAAACATGATTCAAAATAATATTTAACATGGAAGAGAAAAAATTTTCATAAGAATAAAGACATGAAAATAAAATGCATTTAGGAAATAATATGAATGGAACCTTTGGATCATGATTATAATCCATAGATTTAATACTATGTGGAACATAATTTTTTAAATCACATTTACAAACTTTTCTTGAGGAAAATATCCTTGTTTCATTGAATACCTTTTCTAAACATAAAACCATTATAAAACCATTTTCGTTAAAAAAGATTTGAAAAATTAGAATGAATGATTGAAATAAATTTTAAAACAAATTACCTTGAAAACATATAAAAAAATAATATTAACATTTTGAATATATTTTTCATTGAAAAATATAATTATTCTTAAAAAATTTTGAGAAAATTTTCTTTGAAATAAATAAATCATGACAATATTTTAAAAATATTTTCTCTATAAATCCTTTAAAAATCATAAAATCATTTTGGAAACCATTTCATTGAAAATTGTTTGAAAAATATAAAGAATTATTGAAACACATTAAAAAATTCATTTGAAATATATTAAAAAATTATGAATTAATACATGAAAGGAATTTTAGAAATCATTGATTTGAAAGAACACGGATTACTGACCAAAAGGAGAAATAAAGTCATATTATCATCAAAAAATATTTTATTAATTTAACAAAGAGTGGAAAATGTTTCCATTATTTTTATATAACGTTAATATATAGAGGATAATAAAAATAATGAGGTTTCGTGAGATATTGATCATAATATTTTATCAATGGAAGCATAATCCTAAATAACCTTCTTAAATGCTAACATTATAGTAATAAATCGTTAACACTATGGTAACATTGAATCATAATAAAATATAAATAATAACATTAAATGAAGTTTAATATATCATTAAATGATGAATATTATTGATATAACATTTTAATCTCATTATATTGTCCTAATTGAGGAATATGGGTAAATAATATGGAATGTGTCTAAAAGAAGAAAAACCGAGACAAAACTACATTACCAACTGGGTAAATTTTGAAGCATAAAACCAATGAAATAAATAAAAAAATGGTATATTTATATAACAATAAATTTATGTACAAGGATAATATAATATATTCATTTTAAAATTATAAACCACTCAAGAGAAAATAGTGGTGAACATGGCATGTATCCCACATATATAAACAATTGAGATAAAATTTCCATACCTTGTGTCTTGACTCTTGTTATACACTTTAAAACCTTCAATATAATTAATTGAAGATTATTATACATATTTTAATGAAACATATTCTAATAAATAACACCATATATTCTTTTATTATTAATTTATATTACACCTTTTCTTTAAATATCATATTAAGCCAATGATTTGAGAAATATTTTCTTTGTTTTTTATTCGTGTCTTAATTTGTTAGATATTTGGTCCATATAATTATATAACTATTAATATAACATTTAACATGATATAAATATAATTTCTATACATTAATTTTTTTAATATAATAATCTATATAATATAGATGAATGAAATGGAATACACTATTCATGGAGATGATAGGTTGTATGTAAGCATGAATGAATCTTCTGTTTTATTGATGTATTGAACAAAATAATGTAAATGAAATATATGTATATGTATAATAATATGTATATCTTTATGTATATATATATGTATATAATATAATTATAGTAGCATTATTATGTCTAATATAACATATTGTTTCACTAAACATATACTTAATATATTCTATGTAGTGTGTGAACGAATCACATCGCTTTGATGGTGTGGCAATCCACACATCCTCAAACACAATTATAATAATTTTACAATATGGAAATAATAAGGGAATATTATAAATAAAACATAAATAAGACTAAATAAAATTTAAATATAATATATTTCTTATAAAAATATAGTTTCCATCATAATGCACACCATGCGAGGTGATGAATGAAAAAATGAACAATCATTGTTTCATGAGGTGGTAGTTGGCCATACACATAAACTGTATGTTTGTTATCCATTATATGGAAGTGTGTGAAATTATTCAATGAAAATTATAATTAAAACAACCTAGAATATATAGTAACAAGATTTTAGGGAGTGTAGAATGTAAATAAATGAAAGGAGCTTGGGGTGGGTGTTATCTCTTAATCGAGTAACTCTTTTTGGTTTGCCCCAAATAGATTTCTTGGAAGTATTTATTCCTAATAAGGGATTAAAGGAGTGAGTTAGGTTTTCTGGTAAGTGTATTTGTTATATCTTTAGACAACCTATAATATATTAATGGTGTGATTAATTGCAAGTCTGTTGGCCTTTTTATAGGGGAAGGGTAGTGGCGCTCTACTAAATACCAAACGGTATTCATTAATGGGAGGTATTCCATTCACAATGTGCCTAAAAATGGAACAATAATGGATTAATTTGGAATAATGGTCTAAGAAAACCACCAATAAACAGAAAATATGTGCATTTTAATAATTTGTTTCCATAACATCTATGTATCCCGAGTTTTATTATTTTCTATTTTTATTAAGGACAATATTTTCTAACATATATAGTTTAACCATATCACAATATTAAAGTGTGATTTATATTGAAAAAATAGAGAAAATAATTATAAATATTATACATATTTCAAAAAAATATCTTTTCTTTTTGTAACTAATTATAAAAAAAGAGAATGTGACTCGCAAAAACAGTAGTTTAACTTTAATCATGCTAAAATTGTATTTACAATATTTGGGTCAATATGTTAATTTTAAATTATCAATTCGTACACTAATAAACAATGTTTAATATTACATGTCACTTAAAAGTCACTTGTAAGAATACAATATATTTATAAATTTTTAATTATATAATAAAATATTATTATTTTTAAATAACATCAGTATCAATTTGGACATTATTTATTTAAGTTTAAATTTAAAATATCACAAAAATTTTGAATTTGAATATATAGAGCTCAAGTATATGTAAAATGGTATATTTATCTAAAAATATAATTATCGATAACAATTTAATTAATTTACTTCACTTTTAATATTTATTATATAATTTATTTTAGTAAATTGTCAACTAAATAATACCCACATTGGCATTTCAAAACAATTTTATGTAAATAAATTGTATCAAAATATTAATTATAAATTAGTTTGTAAAAAATAACTCATTTATTTTTCAAAATTATATGAATAAACTAAAATATGATGTTTTTTAAATATCTCAATGTTTTTTCAATGTTGAAGTTAAGGAAAGCTCCCCCTTTTCCTATTTCTATATATAAACTTTTATATAGGACACTTCTATTTAATAATATCACAATAACCCAGAAAAGTTTAAAAAAATCAATATGGTCTAATTATTGGAATCTAATTTCCTTTGGATAAGTTTCCAACTCATTTTGACACATAATATAATTATTTAGTCCCTTATTGAGATTTATTTTACCTTAATCACCATAATTTATTTTAATCACATTCACTAATCATTTTAGTCAAAAATTAAGTTAACATTATTACTCCAAAATTATTATACTGATCGCCTCCATGTATTTTCATTTTTCAAAATTCAATTCAAACATGTGGGAAAATTTTGTTTAACATTAATCTCATAGGCGTGGCGAGAAAGAGGGTTTTTAATGTAACAACATTCAAAATTTCAATAGGTGTTTATATATAAATTCAATATTAGTGGATTATAATTACCTATAATAGATTAATTAATTTATAATTTATCTATAATATCATAAAAATCTAATATAATTAAACACGAATAATTTTTCTAATGAAAATGATGTTTTTAACTAAATTGGAATATTTTTTACTATTCATTCAACAATATAGTTTCAAAGAAAAATACCAAAGATTCACCCCTAATGTAATTGAGACATTATAAATTAAAAAATTAAATTCAGTTTATCAAATTAAATTTCAATGTGTCAATAAATAATTTTTTTTTATTTTTCATAGAAGGACATAAAAAATTTTCATTAAGAAATTAGTATTTTTAAACATAAAATGAATTTACCCAAAAATTTATATTTCCATACAAATATTTTTCCATTAATATAAAAGAATTATAAAAAATATTATTAATGTAGTTATTATTATTCTTATTGCTAATTTTAACATCTAGTTTATAATTATCTAGATTAAATATTTTTTTCAACAAAATGTTGTTTCGTAGAAACTCAGTTTTGTGTGAAATGCACGCATAGTCGGTGTTGAGTGTAGCACATGATAAGTAAGTTCCATTGGAATAGGGTATTTGAATTAATTAAATGAAATATATCATTGAAAATTAATTTATTTGAAAAAACAACGTCAATAAAAACTTTGTGTGTTACCTTCTACACCCTCCCTTAAAATTATTTTTGTCATCGAAGTTTTTCTGGGTTATCAATGGTTTAATACATGAAAGGTCATTTTATATAAAACTACATAATAAAAATTAATACTAAAACAACCATTAAAAAAATAAATTTTGAATCATAATAGTTACAATTGTTACTCATAACAAGTTTACCATAAGATAATGTAGGTGGGAAGTGAAAACATGGGCATGGATGATGAATCCATAAATCAAGTTTTGATTGAGAGTGACAAAGAACATGGTTCAGAGAGAGATAAAAATAATAGAGACAAAAACATTCAGTTATCTATGGGACAATTTGATTAGTTGGAATATAAGGTAATAGGATAACCTTTTTAGTTCATGATTCTTTCCTAATAGTTGAATAATTTTCCTTAGAAGTTATACATACTTGATTTTATTACCTTTTATATACACAATCTAATCCTTTGGTTGTGCCTTGATTGATTTACACATCTACTCTTACCCTATGAAATGAATGATGTTTTTTTCATTCCTAAAGTACTAATAGATCATTAGATCCAGGATTAGTCATCCCATCTATCTTCAGTTACCATTAACACTAACACAACAACAAATATACATAAATCATCATGGGGTGAGATAATACTTTAATCTCTAAACTTCATCCAAGTGTTACTTACTCATTCCATAATTGGTTAACATTATAACCATTCTGAATGATAAAAATACAAAAATTTAGAAATAATGTCCCAAAATAAACATAACATTGATCCCCCATATATCAGAAATTATCTATTGGTTTTCACATTCCAAAAATATGATTCCCCTCATCATAAATCCTATTAAAACATGTAAATAACCTGAGTTACCCTAAACCCTTATGGAATACATGCATGCTTCATTATTTTAAAGGTTTCATGGTATATTTCATGAATCCAAGAAGTTGTAAACATTATCCACAAAGATGTTGACCATCTATTCAACAAATCCTTAATTAGCTATAAGTTAATTAATACTATATAATTTACTTTATCCATATCAATAATATATTTATCAAAGGTAAACCCAATTTTCATCACATCTTAATCACATTATAGATAACCTGACATTAAAAAAAATATCAATTTTATAAGTATTCATCACCGTTCCACGTATTGTTTTCATTAATTGATTATACAATTATAGCGAAAATACTTATATATTTCATGATTCATACTACATAGTCCTTGAATTCGAAAACCTAAATTCTCCATTCATCCATCCTTATTATTGAACCATTACTCATGCTTCATCAACTTATTCATTACTACTACTTTCTTCGAATGTGAAATGTGAATCATGTATTAAGGTTCAACAATAAAAATATAATTTTTTTTCTAATATAGAAAATACTATAATAACATCACATACCTTTAACATAACGTTTTAAGTCTCTTTATCTTTAAGAGCATTACCTATACGCGTACCACCTTCATTATTCTCGTTAAGATACTTCCACAGGGAAATTGATCCCTATAATTATTATACTTTCCACATCTTCAATATTAAATCATAACCATGTTCTTTATGGTTATATCCATTAAATAAAACAATAAATAATTGGTCTAGAAACACATATAATAGAAAAAAACCTCATAATTAAGAAAATTACTCATAGGATGTCTAAAAAAGGACACATATTTTTAATAAATTAAACCATATTTTAATCCATTATTATTCATAATCGTCTTCCATTTACGTCCTTCATGATGTTTCTTGAATATTTGGTGAATTTCAGAAAATTTATCCCTCACCAGTGTAAATCTAAGTGTGAAACATGGCTGATTGTTATGTACCATATTACCCTATGTCCCGAGGGAGGCATCTATTCATATTTTTTACCCTAAGGTATATATGTGCCGGATCCACATCCAACTGTAGTATCCAGATACAAATGTATTTTTATAAAGCCAATTTCACTATCCTTTACCAAAATTCGAGGACATTTTTATAAACATTAACTCCTCCTTATACTTATCCTTATGGACATCCCTTGACATTTCCTTAGAAATATACCTAGGGACCGCACTAACGTTTTCTCGTACTAGTATACAAATGTTATCTACCTTTGTTTTGATACCATGTATATCAACCAAACATTATGGTACATTGACATTACATATATTTTATGGAATACATAAATCATTATACAAATATATTCTCAAATACAATATAGTTTTGTTTCAATGGATCTTGGGAAGTAGAAACACTGGCACGTGGGTGAGCTAAATGATCTCTCAGTAGATTTTCCAATACTAAAAACCCTCATAGACATATATTACATAAAATATTTCTTCATAGCCTAGGGAAGGAAACAGAAAAAGGGGTGACCTCATATTCTCAGTAAGGGTGAACAAGGATGATATGTAACCATAAACAAGAGAACAATGGTATGAGAATGTGGTCATAACATTGGAAGATCATAACCTGCATTTCAAATATTATAAACCTAAATAATGAAATAATGATTAGTAGTTAAATAGACAAGAATTGTAAGGGAATATAGATGATAGTCCATGAATGTATAACATTGGAGTAATATGTGTAATTGTGGCATACCCATAAATATAGAAAATATTATTTCAAGGCTACTTACCAAGACCTTCATAAAATGTTACTATTGGGAAAGGACATGTGTACAGCTTTGGGCTTGGGCTAACAACTTTCATGACATCTTTTTTTCATTATTGGGATAGAACATGTAAACCACTGTACATTTAATCTTGGCTATGTACCTTTCTACTTTTGGGTTTGGTCTATAACCTTGGTACCTTAATAATTTTGGTCCAGGGATACAAATTGTGTAAATTCCTATTTTCAGGCATGGGATATAACCTGTGTACCTTCTTTTTTTTGGGATTGTGTTAAAACCCATGTATGTAGATTATTATTTTTAATCATAGTCTAGAACCTTTATACCTTCTTATTTTGAATCTGGGGCAATAATCCATGTGCCATCCTATTTTTGGTCTTGGGATACAATCCATGTACAATTCTATATTTGGGCTTGGGTTACAACTTTTGTACCTTCCTATTTTCGGGATTGGGTTATAACCCATGTACCCTTTGATATTATATACCATTTATCATTACCCTGTGCATTGTAGTTAGATATAGGTCACACCCATCACATAACAAAATCACACATTCATGTGTCACCAGATAATAAAAGTTGCATCATATCATGACCCATAAAAATAGATTGATTTCATAAACAAAAATCATAAACAAAGAAATGAAATGGGTATCATTAAAATTCCATCAAATCATTATCTATGGAAAATAGGTAGGTTTACTAATCATATCATTAAGGAATAACCCATAAAATTATGCTGGATTCAAAATTATATTACCTATTGAAGATAAACATGTGTCATAAGAATCATTCAATAAGAACATAAGCCATTCAATAAATAATATGAATGAAACATTTGAATCATGATTATCATCAATGAATGTTTTCTTAGAAGGAAAATAATTTTGAAATATCTTTTAAAAACATTTTTTGATGATGAAATCCAATCTTATTAGAATAACTCTTCTAAAACATAAAACCTTCAGAACCCAGTTTTATTTAAAAAACATTAAATTCATATAATGAAGTCTTGATATCATTTTGAAAACATTTTCCCCTGATGAAATATAATAAAATCATGAAAACATTTTGAAAAAACAATTACCTTTAAAAATTATAAAATAATCATGAAAAATATTTCATTGAAATAAATAAATCATTAAAAGTTTTGGAAAATAATTTTCCATGAAAACATGAAAAGGATACTAGAAAACATTTTGAAATGAATTTCAATGAAAATAGTTTGAAAAAATATAATTAATTATTTAAAACATTATAAAAAAAATTTCATTTAAAATAAATTGAAAACATATAAGGAATACTTGAAAACGTTTTTAGAATGAACGGTTTTGAAAAAACATAGATTTAAAATAGAAATGAGAAACAAAGTCATATTTTCATCAAAAGTTTTATATTAATTATCTTACATACTAAATAGTGGGAAAATTGTACAAATTCACACACACACACACACACACATATATATATATAACATTCATATCCATAGGTTAAAAAACATCATGATATTTATTTAGAGATGTATCATAATATTTTATCAATAGAAGCATAATCATAAAAAAATCACGCTGAATGATGAGATTATGGTAATAAACTATAACCACTACGGTAATATGAAATAATAATAAAATAGAATTAATAACATTAAATTAACCATAAAATATTATTATATGAAATATATTCATGATATAACATGTTAAACGTATTATATACAGCTCATAGTCAAATATTGGGGAATTACATGGCATATGTGTCAAAGAATTAAATTGAAACAAAAATACATTACTAATTTGGTAACATTTGAAACATAAACCCCATGAAATAAATTAAATAAATTTATTTATATATATCCATAAATTTTAGTATAGTTATTATATAAAACATCATTGGAAATATATACACCACTCAAAATAAAATAGTGGTGAACGTGGAAAGTATCTCACGAATATAAAAAGTGAGATAAAATTCTACTATCAGGTGTCTTGAATCTCATCATACTCATTAAAAACTCCTATATATTAAATTTAAATTGGTTATAAATCTTTTAGAGAAACATGTTATTTTATATACTTCCTTATATTGTTTTATTGTGACATTATATTACACTATGGTTAACAATTTCATGTTAAGGGTATGCTTCGAGTAACATTCACTTTGATTTTCACTTGTGTATTAATTTTTTATATGTTTGGTCTTTATACTTATATACAGATTCCCATAATGTCAAAAATAAAATAAATTTCATTTATATTCAGTTAATATGTATTATAATAATCTATATAATACAGATTTATGGAATGGAATGCACCGTTCATGGTGATGATAGGATGTATATATGTATAAATAATATCATAATATTTGAATTAGTATGTTATATATATCATATATGTTTACTAAATATATCCATAATACATTCCATGTTGTCTATAAATGAATCACATTGGATTACGGGGGCAGTAGTCGACACTTACTCAAACAAAATCATCATATTTACATAAGATGTAATGCATAAGGGACTTTTCTGAATAAAAATTACAGAAAAAAATTGCATTATAAATATCATATAGAAAATATATAAATATATTGTAAACTATTATATCCACCATGATAGGCTGTAAAGGAAAAATCAATAATCATCATTTCATGAGGCAGTAGTTTTCCATATATGTAAATTGTATTTTCATTACAAATTAGATGGATGTCTGTGTAATTTTACGTCTAAAACATATAATAATAGAATAAAATTATATTTAGAATAATATTATTGTTACTAAATCAAAGAAATCTTATAATTTAGGGATCATTGTCAAAAAAAATTATAATTTAGAGAGTGGGAAATATAAATAAATGAAAGGATCTTGATGGTGGGGGTTACTTATTAATCGGGTAACTCATGTTGGTTTGAACCAAAAGGATTCATCATAAGTATATCTACCTAAATGGAGGATTCATTGAGGAAATAAGGGTTTTATAGAAGTGTATTGGGTATATAATGGATGAACCTAAGTAGTTTGGGAGGTGTGAGGATGTGGGAGAGTGCATGCCTTTTTACAGTGGAAGGGGAGTGGCCATCTTCTAAATAACAAAAGGAATTCATTAATGGGTGGTATACCATACATTTTGTTCCTCTGAGTGGACAAATAATGGATTAAAGGGTAATAATGTTCTACTAAACCCAACAAAACACAAGAATATATGCATTTTATTCATTTGATTCCATAAAGTCTAAGTATCCCCAATTTTATGATTTTAGTTTTTATTAAGGATAATTGATTTCAAACATATGTAGTTTAATCATAAGAGTATATTAAAAAAACATTTCCTAAAAATATAGAGACCTATAATTATGAAAATTAAACATAACTCCAAAAATAAAATCTCATCTATTTTGGAAATTAATTTAAATACAATCCATCAATACTTGCAAAAACACTACTTAAACACGACCCATGTTAAAAATATTTTTACAATGTATGGGTTATTATGTTAATTAAAAAAGATAAATAATTCCATTAAAATATCATATTTATTATTTATTAACACTTGAAATTCATATATAATAATATATTATTTTTATTTATTTTAAATTTTTTAATAAAATATCTTTTTATGAAAAATAACATTAATTTCAAAGGTGATAATATTTATTTAATTTTAATATTAAAATATAAAGAAAATATTTGAATTAAAATATATTAAGTTGAATTCGTTTTATTATGATAAATTCATGTGAAAATAATTATAGATAATAATTTAATCAATTTTATTATGTTTTAAGATTTATACTATAATTTATTGTAGTTAATTATTAACAAAAAAATGACTATGTTGGTGTTTCTTAAGAATTTTAAGTTACTGAATAATCTCTAAAAATTAATTATAAATTATTGTTTCAAATATTACTCATTTATATTTGAAAATTATATATATAAACTAAAATATAAATTTTCTTTACGTATCTCAGTGTTTTATAAATGTTAAAGGTAATTAAAGTTCCCCTTTTGAGTTTTCCTTTATATAACATTATATATATGTCACTTTCATTTAATAATATAACAATAACCCATATAATTTAAATAAATATGGAATATGGTTGAATTATTGTAATCCAATGTCCATTTTAGAGGTTTCCAAGTGAGATTTTTCCTTAATATTTTGTTTCTGTCCCTTATTAAGATTAATTTTACCTCAATCAGCGAAATTAATTTTAATCACCTTCACTAGTATTTCAGGTCAAAAATGAAGTTGATCATATTAGAACAAAAACATTATATTTATTATAATATTTTATCTCTATTTTAATGATTAAATTTATAGAATTTTGAAAATTATGTTTCACACTAATCCTATAGAATTGGCGAGAAAGCAGGATTTCAAATAAAAAAGTGCAAAGGTTTTATAGGTGTTTATATCAAATTTCAAAATTAAAAATGATTCTGATGAGCTATATTGGATTAATATATTTCTAATTTACCTATTTTTATTCTAAAATCTAATATAATTTACCAATATTTTTTATTTAAATGAAAATGTTGTTTTTAACTAACTTGTAGTAAATTTTATTATTCCCCAAAAAATAATGTTTTTCAGAAAAATACCAAAAATTCATATCATAACCCATGAAATGAAAAGGGTTTCACAAACATTTTATTATATCATAATTCATATAAAATAGAAAAGTTTCATAATCATTTCATTCTTTCATCCTAGCATAAACTATGAAAATATGTTGGACTCATAAGATTGATATCATGGTATAACCCATTGAAGATAATTGGCTGTCGTAAACATCTTATTATTATAAAAAAATTCATCTTAATAGATAATAAGAACGGTATACATGGTTTATATCCTCAGTAAGGCATAAATTAAATCAAATTATTTTATCTTAGATGGAGAAGGATTTTCAAAATATCACATGGTACATTTCATAAAGAAAAAATCAATTCATTGAAAATAACTCTTTATATAATAATACATTTTTAAAATATTATTATTATAAAATTACATTGAAATATTATAACGAAATATTTTAAAAAATTTCTAAAATATTAATTAGGAAAATATACATTCTCAATTGACAAAAAATTAAAAAATTATTATTATTTTTAAAATAATATTATTTTAAAGTAACATTGAAAAATTATAAAATAATATTCAAATAAAATAATGGTCATGATGACAAGAAGATTCATTTTTTCTGCGCACATTAAAATGATGACCCTATTCACATTTTTAGTAAAATCAAAATGTTAATTTTTTTGAAATGAACATGATGATTTATTTTACATAACTATGAAAAATTAAAATTTGTGTAATTTTTTTAAATAAACCATTTCAAATAAATTTTATAAAAATTAAAACATTTTTAGAAAACATGGTTTTAGAATAAAATATTTTTTCGAATGAAAAGAATATTTTTATAAAAAAATTATTATTTTTCAAATCTTGAGTACATAATGTTAATAAAATAAATCTAAAGCATATATTATCATGATAGATCTATAATATAATAAAATTCATAATTTTATTAGATATATATCATAGTTTTTCATTATTGGAAACTTAATTGTAAACAATCCCAATAAAAGATGAGATTGTAACACAAAACTTTGACCAAATTATTTCATTGAAATGTAATAACCATGAAATAATAAAATTAAATGAAACATAAAATATCGAAAGTATAAATAAATTCATGATATTAATTGTAAAATTTCATGTATATACACCTTTTAAAATATTATTGGTTCAAAACATAATATATTCCTCAAAGAAGGAAAATTGAGTAAATAATCCCTTACCAATTTATTAAAATTTGAATAGTAAATTCTATGAATTATAGATAGTAATTATATATTTAAACCTAAATATTTATCAATATAATTATCATAATATAAATTATTGGGAATTATGTACATCACATAAAAGTCATATGTGGCGAATATGACATGTGTCTCATCAAAGTGAAAAGTGAGATGACAATCCATTAACATAAGTCTTGAATTCATTATTACAATTTTGAACATCAAATATAATAAAAATAATAATATTATAAATCAATTAACTAACTATAATCATATATATATCCTACAATATATGATATTCTTATGACCTTCTATTAGTCATTTATTTACATTTACCTGGTAAACTCACGTTTCAGTCGATAACTACTTTGTTTTATGCATATATTTTAACTTTTAAATTCGTGTTACTATGACAAAGATAATTTTTTAATTATATATAAACTGAATAACACGATATTAATATCATATATAATCACTATATATGTATATATAGTAATCTATAAAATTTATTGATAGAAAATGAAATACATCAATCATGAATATAGTAGTTCGTACGTAGGCATGAATGTTATTTCCATTTTCAAGTTGGATTGAAATAAGGATAGGTAAATAAGGTAATATATTTCTAGAGTAATTATTATTTCAAAAATATCAAATATTTTTATTAAACACATCCTTAATTCATTCCATTTAAAGCATGAAATAATCACACTAGGTCACAAGGGTGTAGTCCACTGTACACCGAAGTGTTGTTATCATGTTCATGGAAAATTGTGAGTTTAAAGGTATGAGAGATACAAATTTCATAATAATATAGTCTTCTTAAATATGACATATAAATAATAAATCCATCAATATGTTCAACTGTGATAAGTGGTAATGTTAAAACTAGTGGCATCAGTTCGTGAGTATATAGTCTACCGTACACATGAATGATGATTTCATAACCCATGCGATGGAATTGGATATGAATATAGTTTACTAAATTAACATAAAAATAAAATTATATGTAATATAATAACTTTAGTATATAAAAATTTTATAATAAGAATTAAATACGGTTGAGGAAAAAATAAATAAAATAATCATCACTTCACATTACATATTCTTTAGTTATCCTCCATATGTTTGCATTCAAAGCCTATATAGGATGGTTTTTGTCCAAAATAATTATTATAGGATTAGATAAGGGATTTGTGGATGTTCTTTGGGGAGGATTTGTTTGATTACAATATTAGAGATCATAATTTTCCCTTCTATGATGTTGTAATATATTACGAAATATATCTGGAGCCAAGCATTGACACAACACATGATTCCAAGGACCAAGGTTGCCAGAATTAGTTTTATAATAATATTAAATATATTTTATACAGACAAACATTGATTTTCATGAAATGGATATATCCCTTATATGGTTTCTCAGATAAAAAAATCTAATACCACGGTTTATAATGGAACCTGATGTTTACCTTAGGCACGATATAAAGTTGGATCGAGCGGGATGTTTCGATAAAATGTCTATTGAAATTTGTTTTCAGTGGATTAATTAACCAATTCAATAAATGACATAAAACATAATTACCACTATAAAAATTCTATTATAGAAAATTACAATATATCGCCACATAACCATTGAATCTTTGAGGGGAGAATTAAAGTTCTTTGTAAGAAGATTGATATTAAACAATGATGAGCTTATAGAGCAGAGTGGATCATGGAACAAAGAACAAAATAGATATTCCCAATTCATTGGAAGTGGTGTTCTTCACCAATGAAAGATAAAATATTGAGGTGGGAATCATCATATTCAGTATTCTACCCACATGATTAAATGAATGAGAATGAGCATTTACTTTTCATTGACATATTTGTGTTTTGTGCCATTGTATACACTCACATATGATATTTATTTATTTATCGATAAATAAAAAATGTTTCATGTTTGTAACACATTATCTCTATTTCAATGATTAAATTCATAGAATTTGGAAAATTATGTTTCACACTATTCCTATAGAATTGGCGAGAAAGCAGGATTTCAAATAAAAAAGTGCAATGGTTTTATAAGTTTTTATATCAAATTTCAATATTAAAAATGATTCTGATCAGCTATATTGGATTAATATATTTATAAATTACCTATTTTTATTCTAAAATCTAATATAATTTTCCAATATTTTTTATTTAAATGAAAATGTTGTTTTTAACTAACTTGTAGTAAATTTTATTATTCCCCAAAAAATAATGTTTTTCTGAAAAATACCAAAAATTCATATCATAAGCCATGAAATGAAAAGGGTTTCATAAACATTTTATCATATCATAATTCATATAAAATAGAAAAGTTTCATAATCATTTAATTCTTTCATCCTAGCATAAACTATGAAAATAAGTTGGACTCATAAGATTGATATCATGGTATAACCCATTGAAGATAATTGGCTGTCATAAACATCTTATTATCATAAAAAATTTCATCTTAATAAATAATAAGAATGGTATACATGGTTTATATCCTCAGTAATGCATAAATTATATCAAATTATTTTATCTTAGATGGAGAAGGATTTTCAAAATATCACATGGTACATTTCATAAAGAAAATTTACATTCTTTGAAAATAACTCTTTATATAATAATACATTTTTAAAATATTAATATTATAAAATTACATTGAAATATTATAACAAAATATTTGAAAAAATTTATAAAATATTTTTTAGGAAAATATACATTCTCAATTAACAAAATATTAAAAAATTATAATTATTTTTAAAATAAAATTATTTTAAAGTAACATTGAAAAATTATAAATTAATATTAAAATAAAGTAATGGTCATGATGATATGAAGATTCATTTTTTCTGTGAACATTAAAATGATGACCCTATTCACATTTTTAGTAAAATCCAAATGTTAATTTCTTTTGAAAAGAAAATGATGATTTATTTTAAATGACTACAAAAAATTAATATTTCTGTAATTTTTTTAAATAAACCATTTCAAATAAATTTTATAAAAATTAAAACATTTTTAGAAATCATGGTTTTGGAATAAAATATTTTTCGAATGATAAGAATATTTTTTTAAAAAAATTATTAATTTTCAAATCATGAGTACATAATGTCAATAAAATAAATCGAAATCATATATTCTCATGATAGATCTATAATATAATAAAATTCATAATTTTATTAGATATATATCATAGTTTTTCATTATTGGAAGCATAATCGTACACAATCCCGATAAAAGATGCGATTGTAACACAAAACTTTGACCACATTATTATCATTAAAATTTAATAAACATGAAATAATAAAATTTAATGAAACATAAAATATCAAAAGTATAAATAAATTCATGATATTACTTGTAAAATTTTATGTATATACACCTTTTAAAATATTATTGGTTCAAAACATAATATATTCCTCAAAGAAGGAAAATTGAGTATAAAATCCCTTACCAATTTATTAAAATTTGAATAGTAAATTCTATGAATTATAGATACTAATTATATATTTAAACCTAAATATTTATCAATATAATTATCATAATATAAATTATTGGGAATTATGTACGTCACATAAAAGTAATATGTGGCGAATATGACATGTGTCTCATCGAAGTGAAAAGTGAGATGAAAATCCATTAACATATGTCTTGAATTCATTATTACAATTTTGAACATCAAATGTAATAAATATAATATTATTATAAAATTAATTAACTAAATATAATCATATATATATCCTACAATATATGATATTCGTATGACCTTCTATTAGTCATTTATTTACATTTACCTGGTAAACTCGTGTTTTAGTCGATAACTACTTTGTTTTATGCATATATTTTAACTTGAAAATTCATGGTACTCTAACAAAGATAATGTTTTAATTATATATAAACTGAAAATCATGATATTAATATCATATATAATCACTATATATGTATCTACAATAATCTATAAAATTTATTGATAGAAAATGAAATACATCATTCATGAATATGGTAGTTCGTACATATGCATGAATGCTATTTCCATTTTCAAGTTGGATTGAAATAAGGATATGTAAATAAGGTATTATATTTATAGAGTAATTATTATTTCAAAAATATCAAATATTTTTATTAAACACATCCTTAATTCATTCCATTTAAAGCATGAAATAATCACACCAGTTCACAAGGAGGTAGTCCACTGTACACAGATGTGTTGTTATCATGTTCCTGGAAAATTGTGAGTTTAAAGGTATGAGAGATATACTAATTTCATAATCATATAGGCTTCTTAAATATGACATATAAATAATATATCCATCATTATTTTCAACTGTGATAAGTGGTAATGTTAAAACTAGTGGCATCAGTTCGTGAGTATGTAGTCTACTGTACAAATGAATGGTGATTTCATATCCCATGATATGGAATTGGATATGAATATAGATTTATAAATTAACATAAAAATAAAATTATATGTAATATAATAACATCAGTATATAAAAATTTATATAATAAGAATTAAATACGGTGGAGGAAAAAATAAATAAAATAATCATCATTGAACATTACATATTCTTTAGTTATCCTCCATATGATTGCATTCAAAGCCTATATAAGATGGGTTTTGTCCAAAATAATTATTATATGATTAGATAAGGGATTTTTTATGTTCTTTGTGGAGGATTTGTTTGATTAGAATATTAGAGACCATAATTTTCCCTTCTATGATGTTTTAATATATTATGAAATATATCTGGAGCCAAGCATTGACACAACACATGATTCCAAGGACCTAGGTTCCCAGAATTAGTATTATAATAATATTAAATATATTTTATACAGACAAACATTGATTTTCATGAAATTTATATATCCCTTATACGGTTTCTCAGATAAAAAATATCTAATACCACAGTTTATAATGGAACCTGATGATTACCTTAGGCACGACATAAAGTGGGATCGAGCGGGATGTTTCGATAAAATTTCTATTGAAATGTGTTTTCAGTGGATTAATTAACTAAATCAATATATGACAAAAAACATAATTCCCTCTATAAAAATTATATTATAGAAAATTACAATATATAGCCACATAACCATGGAATCATTGAGGGGATAATTACAAGTTCTTTGTAAGAAGATTGATATTAAATAATGATGAGCTTCTAGAGTAGAGTGGATCATGGAACAATGAACAAAATAGATATTCCCAATTCATTGGAAGTGGTGTTCTTCACCAATGAAAGATACAATATTGAGGTGGGACTCATAATATGTAGTATTCTACCCTCATGATTAAATGAATGTGAATGAGCATTTACTTTTCATTGATATATGTTTGTTTTGTGCCTTTGTATACACTCACATATGATATTTATTTATTTATCGATAAATAAAAAATGCTTCATGTTTGTAACCCATTACATCCCAATTTTTCTTTTTTTTCCTTGAATTCATTGCCAAAAATTGTTGCACCCAGGTTTCTAGTGCAGTTTTCCCACCCATTCTTGACTTTCTTCTACATTTGAACATGAAGCCATGATCTAACTATTTTTGGGAGGGTCTAAGAGCAATAACAACCACACTGATTTATGGAAAAATTTCTTATGATGATCAAGAGTATGATTTGGAGATAGATTTAGATATGTTTCTGGATTTTTATTGATGATTCCCATGGATTTCGGATCTTGGACTGAATGAATATGGCTAGAGGCATGAAGGCCATGCGACGAACCACGATTTTTTAATAGGGTCATATTTATATCTATTAGATAGATGAAATAAATTAATTAAATCCATATACATTGATTTCATGAAAATTTATTAGTATATGGTAGTAATAAAATCACATCTGATATTGGTATAGTATATCTGTATTTCTATAGAATCCCTAACAACACACAGTGTAGTCTGAAAACATAGAGAGTGTAGCCCCTTGATTGTGGAATATGGAATTTGGGAGAGATAGATACCACAGACATTAATGTAACTACACATTCCATGAGAATCTGTGATGGTGACCCAGTGCATACTCTAGGAGTACACAAACATGGGAAAGACCAGGTACACCCCGTGTACGGGCACATGGTCCCAGGGACACAGGCATGTCCAAGAGAACACAACTCGAACTTGGGAGGCTAAGACACATTGTGTAGTCCCCTTAAACGTTTTGAAAGTATTCATAGATAGGGAGTTATAAACTATAGAGTGCATGGATTGGAAGTATGGTGAGACCACACAACGTGTGGGTCCCGTTATACACTGTGTATCCCTTCTTTTTAAGGAAACTTATACCCCTCATATCTTCTCCATTTGGACTCTTATTTTTTTAATGTGAGTATTATATCATGAGTATATTTCCATGTATAATCTAATGTTTTACATAATTGTTGATTTTGAGACATGATACAATATTTTCTAAGCGTGACAGTACATTAAGAAACACTCGATAATCGAAGTGATCAAGAAGGATCATCAGAGAGGCTATAGTGTCACCCTTATGTTGGGATAGGGTATGTATACACTATCAAATATGAGTGTGGAAACTTCATTTAGTGCCAAGGAACGATTCCTCAACCACTAGATTATTACCCACTTACTTGTACTGCGAATGTGTAATTTACCGTCAGAGTGTCACCCTCATTCAGTGTCGGGGCTTGGGTCCTCAATCAATATAATGTTACCTCTATACAGGACAAGGAATGAGTAATATAACAACCATCATAGTGTATAGATCATATGGTTTAGGGGCATGGGTCCTCAAAAATCAGAGTAGAACACCATTTTGTGGTAGGTCAGGGGTTTTATACCACTAAAATGGCTCCATCTGACAGATATAGGGAATGAGTCCCCTATATCTCATCTGAGTGTCACCATCCCAAAAATATTATTTTTGGGTCCTCTATCTACTAGGTGGAACCCACCTGTTGTAACCAATAATGATTCCTATACCTAGATATTAAGGCCCCATGATTGTATATGATAGTGGTTAGGTGTAGAATAAAATGGATTCTTCTTTAGAGAAACATATGAGTTGTTGAAAATCATTGATAAAACCAAGAAACCGATGGAATACTATTTTCCTACATTGGTCATTGAGATGGAGATCCTCATTATCTCTCATATTAGATTCATTTGTTGATTATATATATATATATATATCCATGTTGTTAGATTAATTTATCCCTTTCTATTAGTTGAGATGACTACTTCTATCTTGTCTCAAAAATATCCCCCTTCTACTTTTGGGGTCATCCTATAGGGTATGTATATTCTCACCCCTGTATTGGAATTAAAACAACATATCATGTTGGATAATGATGAAAAATTAGTCTATAGTGATTATAGAGGAGTATAGGGATAACTTAGTTAATTTTACAACATAAGTTGGTGAATGTTTGGAGAACTTGAGTCGGGATCTTTGGGTATTTTAATTTCTAGTTATTTTTAGGTTTAGATATATTTCTATTTGTGTGTCTATTTTGACCTTTTTCTTATTGAATTACACTACCATAATATTTTATTCCTTTGATGTTTTTCATTCACGGATAATTATATATATATATATTATCATTTATTATTATTCATCTACAGTTCTGTATGGAAATTGTTGGTTTTGTTCATACATGTACTCTTGGAAAAGGCATCCCGTATTATTTATTGCATTTGATGGTTGTTTCTAGCCCCAAGCCTATGGAGGTGGGATTAAGATAGTTTCTTCTCAATCCATATTCTGTCAGGTCATTATAGATTTGTATCAAAGTAGTTTAGGGAGACAGTTTCAAAGTATATTGAGTGTGTATATTAGTCATGGGATTATAGTGTCGGTACATTAGCAGAAATAAGTGTTCACCAACACCCTAAATACATACATATTAACTCGTAATACTAAGAAATAGGTTGTAGGGATAAAAGATATAGTCACCACATATGACAGTGTTTTTGAATATACATCTCGACTCGTTTTCATATATATATATATATATATATTCATGTCATGGTGGTATGTATTGATTAAATTTTTAGTATTCCACCATGAACGCAGCCATACAAATACTAATTTTGTATCATGTTAATGATCTGATTAGTGATGAGGCCTCAGTTTAGGGTCCACGGTCTGAGATCCGTCATTCTTGTGGACAGTTAGATACACCCCCACCTGTGGAGTAGTGGAGATTACTGGATGTGTATGTCAAGGATGCATGTAGGATTATCAGACTCCATGAGTTCTACGGCCATAGGCTGTTGAGGTACCATGGTTTGATAGATCCTCAGTTAGTGGAGAATCATCATGATTTAGTGATCCATGTCGTGAGGATATTCTGAACACCAACTAATCATGTGGTTTTACTAACATATATCAATTTCCATGGAGAAACTGGGAACTTGTGGAGTATAGCCCGAAAGATGCACGATCATCAAACACTCTCATGAACCAACATCTATAAGCTGATTCATGAGAAACCCTAGCCCTCATTGTTGCACTAAATTCAGTTTTAAGAGCTTTTAGACTATAGATGTGAGGGATGACAATTTCTGATTATGCTACAAATTTAGAAACATTTTTTATTAATCCTTCAACATGATTCATGATGGACACTTCAGGGTATTGAAGTTTTAATAGGGTCTCTTCAAATAAATTTTTGGCAGTGTGGTACCCCTATGAATTCCCACTTATGTAGGAGTTCTGGTGTCGGTGATAGTGATAGAGAGTTTCATATTAGAGGTACTCCATGAAACTAGAGATTGATATGATCGTTTTGGGATGAGTTGTCATTAGTTTCTTAGATGAACTAGTCAGTAGGACTTCAACACAAGATCTCATCATATGATCAGACATGGGCATGAGTTCATGTGGCACAAACACCACATAAGGGACCAGGGAATCCCAGGGATGGGTGGCGTAGTGAATGTGATGGATGATGTCACATGGAACATGATTTCCTTACCCAACATGTTGAAGAGGGCATGGAGATAGTTGATGGACCACCACAGTAGAGGCAGCATCATGATGGATCTCTCAGGTGAGCATATATTTGATGCTAAGGAGGGATAGTTCTAAGAGGTGTAGGTGGGGATCCTGGAAAAGTTTTCAGTGGTGGTTAATGTAATGATCTGCTTCAACAACCACCTAGAGGAGGCCCATTTTAGGATTAGGGATCTACTAGTTGATGTCATATGAAGCTCTAGGCTATGGAGGAATATGACCCAACAACTCACAAGATAATTATAGGTTCAATATATCTAAACTATAATCTTAATTAAGAAATTGTATAAATTGGTCATAGTCATTCATTAATTATTAACTTCTACGGAAATAGCTGGAGTGCCCAGTTGAGGTTTTATCCAGAAGCATCATCCTGGGGTTCCTATATGGTCCAATTCATCTATATATTTTATAATTAGTAAGTTACTACAATATCATTATAGTGAATGGTTCTCATGGTACCTTCTATTTGTTATAATGAGAACATATGTTATCATCATGGGTATGTAGAGGTCTTCCACGTTCCAATCCGAGATTGACCATTAACATATTAAATCCATATGCATTCACACTGATGAGATGAAATTATCTTTTGTGGAAAAGAGAAATATCAGGGAGGGATGCAGGGATTTCATGGGTAGGAGGATGAAATCCATCACCCCTAAGATGGAAATTGAATCCATTGGCACATTATGATCTTTAAGAATTGTGGTTTCCCAAATTGTATAGGATTGTGTGGAAATATTTCTCGAGGATGTTCTAGGGCTACCATCAAGGCGAAATGATTGTTTTAGTTAAATTTCAATTGGAAATGATATAATAGTTTTTTTATGAAAATTGGATGGTAGTGAGAATGATCCATGGGTTGTGGTTTTAGCTGGAGGACCTTGGAGAGAAGGGTTTTATCAGACCTAGTGTGTCCCCTACTTCATATCTAGTACTATTATTGGAAAAGAAGGACTGTAGCATATAGAGTTTCTCATATTAGAATCACCTGAATCAAGACATTTTAAAGATCATGTACCCACATTTGAGGATTGATATCCTCATGTATTAGTTAAAGGTGTGAGATTGTTCCCGAAGATCGATCATCAGTCAAACTACCACAAGTTGATTGTTTTCAAGGATGATATTATGAATTTGTAATTATGATGTCACCAGAGGCCCTATTAGTTAATAGTTATGCCTTACGATGTGATGAATTACCCCACATTGTTTATGAATTTGATGAAACAGACATTCTATTCATACATGGAATGACTGGTTGTTGTCTTCATGTATGAAATACTTATATCCCATGTTTCAGAGGATGAACATGCAAGCCAATTTAGGATAGTCCAATACTTTCTTCCGGAGAACAAATATTTGGTAATTTATCAATGTTTAAATTATGAATTTATGAGTTTCACAACCTAGAGAATATAATTTGTGAGAATATATTAGATATGGACCTAATGATGGTCGATGCATTACTTACATGGGAGTCACCCAAGAGATTGTCATAGGTGTAGAGTATTCCATGATTATCATGGTACTATATGATATTTTTAGAAAATGTCTCCAAGATTAAAACCTCATTTAACATCCTAATGTGGAAAGGGAAGATTATTTCTATGATAGATCAATTCTAGAGAGCCTCTTAGGAGTTGATGTTGAGGATGATGAGTGCTCATGTTTTGAGACTACTAAAGAGGGCATCGATTACATAGTGTATTTTTATTCCTACAAACCCTGGCTCAACTACATGTTTATATAGAGGAAGGAATTTTTATTATATGGGATAATGAAATTGGATACACACAATAAAAGCTCCATGAATATCAAGCTATATTTGGCATGGGATTCCTCACTCTGAGGATGTAGTGACAGTATATTTTAAGATAGTGTTTTGTTGTTCACTTAGACCCTCAGAGCGCCAGGTATGTCTTCGCGTAGAAAGACTTGAACCTAAGGTATAGTCACATGTTTGATTTCTTATAGTATTGTGACATTGAGGTAGCCTATACTATAGATAAGTGAAACATTTTGGATAACTCCCTTAGTAGGAAGCCCCAATCTTGTTTATTATCGCAGCTGTTGGGGATGTTTTCTTCTTTTTATTTTAACCTTGTTAAAGAGGAGTGTAACAACCTGAGATTTTATGAGAATTATTATTTTTCATTTCATTGTTGTATTTTGTTGTACGCTAAACCAAAATTAGCTTGTGATATACGCAACACCGTATTATCTTGCAATATACACAATAGTATTCTTGGCTCGTGTTACACACACTTTCAAGTTCATTTTGTGAAATAATTCTACGCAACATTCAGTATAGATTTTGTTTAATGTATAAATGAAATATCTTTTGATTATGTTATACACAACACCAAATGGAGATTTCACTACACACATCCCTGACTTGGCTTACATTACACACAATCAAGACTTTCCTTGATAGCGTGTGTAGTACGAAATACCGAGTTTCACTAAACGATAAATTATTATAATATTATTATGAACTAGCCGTTATGAATAGTGATACCCTCTTTTTGAAATATTATAAATTTTATCATTCAAAATGGACTTCATTTTTGGAATCAGAATAGTGAAATTAGCCTAGGGTGAAATTTTGGTATTTTTCTGAAAACATTCAATTTTTGAGGAATAGTGAAAACACTGGGTTACTATTAAAAACTAGACTTTTTATATAAATAATTATTTATTTTATTTAAATTTATTTTAGGTCAATATTGGTACATAATACCTATATTAGTTCAATGTAATTCATTGGAGTCATTTTATAATAATTTTATATATATAAAAATATTACTGAACTTTTCACCGTCTTTTACCCACCTCCTAGGAGAATTTGTAAATTCACATTAAACATAATTTTACCACTAATGTGAGTGGAATTTCAAAAATCTAAGATACATGGTTAATATCATGGACTAAAATGTGGTTCAATGAGATGAAAATAATTTTTGGTGAATAGTAACTTTTTACTTTTTTAATCACAATTAAAAGTAAATAGGCTAATTAAGGGTAAAAATGATATTATTATTACCCTAACACATGTACAATTTATATTGGATAAGTGTAATTCGACCAAAAAAAACCTTAGGAATAAAATATGACCTTTTAGGCCAACGTGGATTAGATTAGGACATTTAATATTATTTTATTTAAGGATTAGTTAAAATAGTTAAAATCAATGTTTAATAACTAAAACATATTTAATATAGGGTTATGCATTAGATAAATTCGACTATAAAGATTAATTAGAAAGATAAAACGATTTCTTACCTAATTATATTATATTTATAATTTTTAGACATTAATTAATTTATGTAATTTATGACACAATGGTGATGGAGTAATTACCTAAATAATGAAATATTAACGTAATTGATATTATAAATACCCAAATAAATGTAATTAGTGACTTTTAATGAGTTACACAAATTTTATAGGTTAATATGACATGTTAGTATTGATTTAATTAACTGTTTTAGAACTTATCATGCTGTTATGATTTGAAAAAAATCAATTACCAAATAGTGTCAAAATTGACATTAAATAGTTTTTTAAATAAATATTATATTATAAATTGTTATATTATTTGTAAAAATATATGGTTCGACTAAATGACTTAGATAAGGATATATATATTATTAACAAACCACTTGGGATTTGTTTGTCTTGTTATAGTAATTTTATTAACCATATAGTGTAAAAAACAAGAAGACACATTAAAAGTTAAATTATTTAACTCAGAGTTAAATCTAAATGATAAGGTTAAATTTTTAACCTAAACTTTTATAAAATCTATTAGTGGAGAGTATTTAGACCCATACCCACTTTAGCTTCTAAATAAATCAATTTGGAGCTATTATTAACCGAATATGACTTTATTATAAAATAATATTTTGAGTTTTTCCAAAGGTGCCCCTCTCCTCCCTTATAAAAATGGCACCCCTTCACTCTTCTCTTCACACCCTTTGAGCCTTGAAGCTCTGCCAAATCCTGCCCATTTCTCTTCTCCACTTCCCTAGAAACATTCTGGAGGTTCGGGTCTTCTCAAAAGAACCAACTCTACTTCCTTAAGAGAAGGCTTAAAGGAGGTGCGTCGAAGAAGAGGTAATCTCTTATTTCGATTCTCTCAGGTTTCTTTCTTCTCCAACTCCTTCTTATTTAGTTGTTTCATTATAAAGTAATAACATCAGAATCACTCATATACTGATATGTTATTATGAATATTAAACAACCCTATTTCACCTTCTATCCATCCTACAGAAAATGAAATCACCCTGCGTGCGTACATACAGAATACCGTCTCCACGCCTTGGTGTAATCACTTTTTCCACCACCACATTACATGGATGGGTATAATGGTGTAAATAAATAACTATATATGTTTATTGAAAAGTGATATTGATTCTGTAATATTATACATACACTTCAATACAATTCCATGATCATGGGAATGGTATCATCTCTCGTGCATACGTACGGACTACGGTCTCCACGAACGCGATGAGATTCATTTTCCAGGATTAACCATTCAAGAATGATTGTAAAGTATATATAATGAATAAAAATGAAATATATGACATAATGAAGCTACTGTATATATATATATATATATTTCATCTTCTTACTTCCATTCTAGTCAATAAGGAAAAGAAAACAACGGTCATGCATACGTACGGCATACCGTTTCCATGAACGGTGTATTTCATTTCATTTATCTATATATTATATATATATACTGAATATATATGATATATATATATATATCATTATTTACATTCTGGATGTAAATAAATCATGATATAAGTATTAATGATATCAATAACAACAAGTCCAAACACCTACGATAAATAAAACGGTTTACCCAAAACGCTGCTTTATCATGAAATTTACAAAATAACATGTAATATAAAGTCATAAGTTAACCATACATGATATCATTAAAATGAATATGATTCGCTAATAAGTCAATGACATTATTTAAATCATTATACATGAGGTTCGGATATGTATGAAGCACATCAGACCTAAGGTAAGGGATAACTATTCCAATATCGTTCTTATCCGAGATTGTTATTCGTAAGTATTTACTGGGGTTATTGTTATCATTCATGCCCATGTTTTCTAAAAATGTTTTCATTTATTTTTTAAATGTCCTTTTTACCCGTTTTTTATATTTACCACATGTTATGAAACGAATCTTACTTTTCATTACCAGACGTGGATCTTTTGACTTTTTGGACAAAAGTATGAGAAGAATGTGATTTTTAACTTATACGGCGTGAATGAATTTTTAAGGTTTCATAACACCTCGTTTTCATGAAGCTTACTCTACAAGATTTTATGACTATATTCAACAAAATATTTTTATTTTAAAATTTCCTGGCATTTTGTGAAAAGAAAATGATTTTGAAGAAGAAAGGTTATTTTCCTCAAAAATTCATTTCAAGTGTTTTATCAAAACCAATTTTCTTATCTAAGGTGAAATTATTTCATATCTGTATGTTTCAAGTATTATGTCTCTATGATTTACATGGTTTCACTTTTCTTACAATGAAATATCCCTTTGTTTTGTGATGATGGGATGACATTTATGAAACCCATTATATTCGTTGGGTTATTATGAATGAAGTATTTTTATTTTTTGGCACAAAAAATAATGATTTCATAATGAGATGGGTGGGACCAATATCTCCCTCCAATGCATTGGGTAAAGATTTATATCTCATGAGATAGACATGGTTGAAATGGTATGTTAATCCAGTTCAGTGATACAGGACTGGAACAAGGATTGAACTCGATTCAGAAAGGGACTTTGTCCACTAATAAGGTCTTTGCAGCAATGCCTTGGCTACTATGGAAATCATAATAAGTAATGAATGGTTGCCACAATTACATGATTTATTTCTGTGCTATTTTATCGAGATTGAGGTTCCATTATGATACATGCCTTACGAACTTCTAGGATTTCTGGTATTGCTCAATATTTTGATGTTTAAACATTATGTTCATGTTTCTAGGATCAAATATATATGGTTTGTTTTATTTTATCCATTCGTACCCTTTCTAAGAATTTCATCTCACCCTTTATATGTTTTCTTTTCAACAGGATTTCAAGAAAGGTTTTATGTAAGAAAACAAAAAGGGGAAGATCTTTATGGGAGATGTTGAAGATCTTTCACCCTGATTAGAAGATTAAATTCAGTGTTTCCAAAGACATTAAACTGTTACAATCCTTGTGTGTCTGTGTTTGTTACATAATAAGTATTCCGCAAAAGTAATGTAATGTCCATGTTCGTCAAGCTTTGGGTCTCTACAGTTGGTATCAGAGGAAAGGTTTAGTTAACCTTTGGAAACTAGGATGTGATTATTTTAGTGATATCCCTATATATATTTAAAAGGTATGACTAGAGATGTTCCTAAGGTTAAGTATACGTATAGGTTATAGTCCTAGAATTACAGAAATGATATTAGAATTAAACTTAATATGTTAGATATCCAAGGTACTCCCCCTTTATTATGTTGTTTTCCCTAATATGATTTTTACCTCTCACACTATTCTTTTTGTGTTTTAGACGATCGATAGACCCGAAGGAACCGTGTAGATCAATGTAATGGACAATGTAATGATTGTACTCCTGAACAAACCAATGTTATGGGAGATGTGGAGAAAAATATTATTTCTATACTTACACAAGCTATGAATCATTCTGGATTTCTGAATGGGCATAGAAGGGAACAATATTCTATTGAGTCCTTCATGAGGCCACACACACCTTCTTTCAGTGGGTCTTCTGATCCACTTGTTGCAGAAAAATGGATTAGTACCATTGGAAAGATATTTTCCATACTTTTCTATTCGGAACATAAAAAATTTATTCGAGAAATTTACCGTTTAGAAGGTGAAGCAGATCAATGGTGGACTCTAATTTAGAATACGAGGCCACGAGATGAAATTTAATCCATGGAATGGGACGAGTTCAAGAAATTGTTTTTCAGTAAGTACTTCCCTTGTATTCTTTGAACAAATATGGAAAATGAGTTTCTTGAGCTTAAGCAAAAGGATGATGAATCTGTTGTTATATGTGAAGCGAATTTTACAGGACTTTCAAGGTATGTATCTATCTTTATCATCCAACCTGAAAGTAAAGTTGATCGATTTTCAATGGCTTAAAACCAAGTCATCGAAGGGCATTAGCTATAAGAGACTTCATTAGCTATGAAGAAATTGTGTGTTGTGCTATCAAAGTAGAAGTAGAAGTTGGTGTAACATATCCATATCATGGTTTTGAAATGAAATAAAAGATGGAGTTCAAGGAAAAACCTTAGAACAATGGTGAAAAGAAGGTGAATGTTTCTTTATGGCCAAAGTGTGGAAAGAAGCATGGTGGAGATTGTCTAAAAGGTACTAGAAAATGTTTCATGTGTGGAAAATAAGGGCATCAAGCAGTTGAGTGCCGAAGTAATGGGAAAAAGTTTTCAAATGATGCGAATAGAGAAAAGACTACAGAGAACGCTCCACCAACACATAAATGTTTCAAGTGAAAGTAAATGGGGCATTATGATAATAAATTTCCTAATACGCGGGTTAATGATGATCAACGTGAGCAACCTCTTAAGGCAAAGGACAAAGGGATGTCAAATGCAATCACTATTGGCGATGTTGAATATGAAAACGAAGTGGTGGAATGATTACGTGTTTATGTAATGAGATTCCAAAATAATGTTGTATATAGTATCGTGGAATATTGGAATATTTATGTATTGGTATACTGTGGTTTTCAATAATTTTATGGTACCGATAACCATGGAATGTGATTGATATATTTTTGGAATGAAGTTGATATGTGCATAATGAAGGGATAAGGAGAAAATGAAATGTTCAACAGTATTCATGAGATCATGGCAGATATAAGGAAAAAGTTATATCATCGTTTGAGTATATAGAATTTTTTGATTTTTGTATATGGAAAGAGTTAACTTTTGACAGCATTCATGTTTTCACTAAGATTCAATGGGTATTCATTTTTCAAGAGAATACTTGATTATGGTATTCAATTTTTTAGAATGTGACCAACAAGATAACTGTTATATAGGGGATAAATGATGGTATTCACATACTTGTTATGTAACCTTTCAATTAATCATTTTCTTTACACTATGAGATTGGAAATAAGTATTTTCAATAATCTTAAATGTTTGAATGGATTATGTTGGAAATCCGATAGTATTGTTTAAGGATAGAAATTTTCTTATGATATAATAGTATAGTTTTAGAAAAAGGAGAACCCATAGGACGGGCGACAACCCGTCGTGTCAGGCAAGGTTGTTGGAATCGAACCCACAACCGAAGTGCGACAAGCCTTTATCGCCTACCACTGGCCTACAGGAAGTCCCTGGTTAGTAGAAAAAAGTTTTATTTTATTAAAGAGTATGATAGATGAAGTATAAGTCTATTTTTGGAATCATATACAATTTATATCCCCATATATAGACCTATGTATTTTTAATAACTTTTGCTAACCTTTTTTTTGAGATAGATAGAATGACCCATCATTCTATCACATGATCTGCTAACACGTCAAGAATGACAAATTCAACTTCATTTCTTTAAGAGATGATGTGGAAATTGTTCATAACACAAACAACAGTGAGATTGTACCAAAATCAAGAAAGTATTTTTTTTAATTCAAAATTTTCAACAATAGGGAAATGATTTTGAAAACCAAAATTTTTGTCCTAGTGCTCTTATATCTAATGAATCAGATGGTCCCTTAGATCATCACAATTTTATGGCTTTGTGATTTTTGGATTTTTCATAGCCATGTTTTCTACCACTCTCCATTAGAACTTGATGGTTAGATTTCTCTTCCATATCCATATTTTTCACCTATGTTCTCCTATGTGGAAACACTGTGATTAGATAATTTGGGTAACCATTACATTTCATAATTTAGTTTTTAATGTTATGTTTTGGTATTATTTTTTATAATGTGGGTTTCTATTAAAGAAACTTTCATGTAGTAAACAATTTATAACCCCGACGAATTTTGAGGGAGAAATTCATTTTAAGGGGGGTAGAATGTAACAACTTGAGATTTTATGAGAATTATTATTTTTAATTTCATTGACGTCTTGTGTTGTACGCTACACCAAAATTAGCTTGTGCTATACGCAACACCATATTAGTTTGCAGTATACGCAACACTATTCTTGGCTCGTGTTACACACAATTTCAAGTTCATTTTGTGAAATTATTATACGCAACATTAAGTAGAGATTTTTTTAATTTATAAATGAAGTATGTTTTGATTATGTTATACAAAACACCAAACGGAGCTTTCACTACATGCAGCCCTGACTTGGCTTGCATTACACGCAATCCATACTTTCCTCGATAGCGTGTGTAGTACACAATACCGAGTTTCACTAAACGATATATTATTACAATATTATTATTAACTAGCCGTTATGAATATTAATACACACTTTTTGAAATTTTATAAATTTTATCTTTCAAAATGGACTTCATTTATGGATTCGGAATAGCGAAATTATCCTAAGGTGAAATTTTGTTATTTTTCCGAAAACTTTCAATTTTTGATGAATAGTGAAAACAATGGGTTACTATTTAAAACCCGACTTTTTATATAAATAATTATTTATTTTATTTAAATTTATTTTCAGTAAGAATTGGTACATAATACCTATATAAGTTCAATGTAATTTATTGGAGTCATTTTATAATAATTTTAGATATATAAAAATTTTATTGAACTTTTCACAGTATTTTACCCACCTCCTAGGAGAATTTGTAAATTCACATAAAACATAATTTTACCGCTTCTTTGAGTGGAATTTTGAAAATCCGAGAGACACTGTTTATATCAAGGACTAAAATGTGGTTCAATGAGATGAAAATAATTTTTGGTGAATAGTAACTTTTTACAGTTTTTACCACGGTTAAAAGTAAATAGGGTAATTAATGGTAAAAATGATATTATTATTACCCTAAAACATGTCCTAATTCTATTGGATAAGTGTAATTCGACAAAAAAACAACCTTAGGAATAAAATATGACCATTTAGGCACACTTGAATGAGATTAGGACATTTAATATTATATTATTTAATGAATAGTTAAAATAGTTAAAATCAAAGGTTAATAACTAAAAAAATTTAAATATAGGGTTATACATAAGATAAATTCGACTATAAATATTAATTAGAAAGATAAACAGATTTCATACGTAATGGTAGTTTATTTATAATTTTTAGACATTAAATAGTTTACGTTATTTATGACACAATGCTGACACAGTAATTACCTAAATAATGAAATATTAAAATAATTGCAATTATAAATACCCAAATAAATTTAATCTGAGTCTTTCTATGAATTACACAAATTTATAGGTTAATATGACATGTTAGTAATAATTTAATTAACTTTTTTTGAACTAATCATGCTATTATGATTTTCACAAAAATCAATTACCAAATAGTGTCAAAATTGACATAAAATAGTTTTTTTAAAATATAATATTATTAATTGTTATTTTATTCCTAAATATCTATGGTTCGGCCAAATGACTTCGATAAGGATATATATATTAATAATAAACCACTTGGGGTTTTTTTGGCTTGTTATAGTATGTGTATTAACCATATAGTGTAAGAAAACAAGAAGAGACGGTCAAAGTTAAATTATTTAACTTATAGTTAAATCTAAATGAGAAGGCTAAAATTGTAACCTAAACTTGTCTAAAATCTATTGGCTGAGAGGATTTCGACCCATCCCCACTTTAGCTTTGAAATAAATCAATTTGGAGCTATTATAAACCGAATATGATTTTATTATAAAATAATATTTTGAGTTTTTCCAAAGGTGCCCCTCTCTCCTCCCTTATAAAAAGGGAACCCCTTCCCTCTTCTCTTCACACCCATTTGAGACATTAAGCATGGACAAACCCTGCCCATTTATCTTCTACACTTCCCTAGAAACATTCTGGAGGTTCTGGTCTTCTCAAAATACCAATTGTACTTCCTTAAGAGAAGGCATAAAGGAGTTGCATTGAAGAAGAGGTAATCTCTTCTTTTGATTCTCTCAAGTTTCTTTCTTCATCAACCCCTTATTATTTAGTTTTTTCATTATAATTTAATAACATCAGTATCACTCATGTACGGATATGTTATTATGAATATGAAACAACCCTATTTCACCTTCTACCTATCCTACATAAAATGAAATCACCACGCGTGCGTACGTACGGAATACTGTCTCCATGTCGTGGTGTAATCAGTTTTTCCACCACCAACTTACATTGATGGGTATAATGGTGTAAATAAATAACTATATATAGTTATGGTAAAGTGGTATTGATTATTTAATATTTTACATACACTTCAAAATAATTCCATGATCATGAGAATGATATCATCGCTCGTGCGTACATACGGACTACCATCTCCACGAACGCGATGCGATTCATTTTCCATGATTAACCATTCAAGAATGATTATAAAGTTTATATAATGAATAACAATGAAATATATGACATAATGAAGCTACTTGATTTATGTATATATATATATATATATATATATTTCATCTACTAACATCCATTCAAGACAACAAGGAAAAAAACAACGTTTATGCTTACGTATGGCCTACCATCTCCATGAACGATGTATTTAATTTCATTTATCTATATATTATATATATATATACTAAATATATAAGATATGTATCTCATTATTTACATTATGTAAGTAATTAAATCATGATATAAGTAGTAATGATATCAAGAACAACAAGTCCAAACACATACAATAAATAAAACGTTTTACCCAAAACACTGCTTTAACATGAAATTTACAAAAGAACGAGTAATATAAATTCATAAGTGAACCATATATGATATAATAACAATGAATATGATTCTTTAATAAGTAAATGGCATTATTTAAATCATTATACAGGAGTTTCAGATACGTACGAAGCATATCAGACCTATGGTAAGGAATAAATATTCAAATCACGTTCTTATCCGAGATTGTCATTCATAAGTATTTACTGGGGTTATTGATATCATCCATGCCCATGTTTTCTAAAACTGATATCTTGTATTTTTTAAAATTCCTTTTTACACATTTTTTATATTTACCACATGTTATTAAAGGAATCTTACTTTTCATTACCACACGGGGAACTTTTGACTTTTTCAACAAAAGTACGAGAAGACTGTTATTTGTAACTTATACGGTGTGAACGAATTTTTACGGTTTCATAAGACCTAATTTTCATGAAGCTTACTCTACAAGATTTTATTAATATTTTAATCTAAATACATTTATTTTAGAATATCATGGCATTTTGTGAAAAGAAACTGATTATGTTGAGGAACGGATATTTTTCTCAATAATTCATTTCACGTATTTTATAAAAACCATTTTTTCATATAAGATGAAATTATTTCATATGTGTATGTTTCAAGTATAAAGTCACTATTATTTACATGGTTTCACTTTTTTTATGATGAAATATCTATTTGTTATGTGATGATGGGATTATGTTTATGAAACCCATTTTATTCGTTGGGTTATTATGAATGATGTATGTTTATTTTGTAGAACTCGAAATAATGATTTCATTATGAGATGGTTGGGACCTATATCTACCTCCAATGCATTGGGTAATGATTTATATATAATTTGATATACATGGTTGGAATGGTAAGTTAATCCGGTTCAGTGATATAGGACCGTAACAAGTAGTGAACTCGATTCAAAAAGGGACATTGTCCACTAAGATGGTCTTCGCAACAATGCCTTGGCTACTATGGAAATCATAACAAGTGCTGAATGGTTTCCACAATTACATGATTTATTCCCATGATATTTTATCAAGATTGATGTTCCATTATGATACATTCATTACATACTTCCACGATTTATGTCTTTGCTCAAGAATTTGATGTTTAAACATTATGTTCATGTTTTTAGGTTCAAATGTATATGGTTCATTTTATATTCACCATGCTTACCCTTACTGAGCATTTGAGCTCACCCTTTATATGTTTTCTTTTCCCTAGGATTTCAAGAATTGTTTTAGGTAAGAAATCCAAAAGTGGAATATCTTTACGGGAGATGTTGAAGATCTTTCACCACGATTAGAATATTAAATTCCATGTTTTCAAAACACAAAACTATTACGGTCCTTGTGTGTCTGTGTTTGTTACGTAATAAGTATTCCACAAAAGTAATGTAATTTCCACGTAGTTCTTGATTTGGGTCTCTATAATGAGGTATCATCATTTATTTATGTAATGGTTATTAACCATATGATACTCCAATATGTGAAAGAGGCATAGTTGGGATGCATTGATTGTGATGTCCTACATAGCCAGATATCCTAATGAGATTCACTAGAAGGATTTTATGAATTAGGGAACTATTTTAACCTTTTAAAGTTATGTATGGTGGTCCCAAACCCAATATATGAGGTGGTGATGACTGAGTTTCACACATATCTTTTGGATATAAATACCAGTGTAGGTATGATGTACGCAGACATTATGTGGCTGTTTTGGAGGGTATTCATTGGGTGGAGTGTGGAAGAGTTCATCTCTTGGTGTCTCACCTATTAACAGGAAAATACATAGCACTATTTTTCAGTAGTTTTGTTGCATCCTATTGAGATCCAAGATTGGAAATGGCATGGCATATCCGTGGACATCATGATAGTGCTACCATAGATAGAGAGAGTCTGTAATTTCATCTAGGTGATAGGTGACCAGCTTATGAATTTGTTACACTTACTTTCTATAGGGTAGTCTATTTTTGTCGAGAGTTTAGAGAACATATATGATTGGATTATCATTAAAATTATATGATATCATTGATTATTTTCACTGATTGTGATGATTGGTTTACATCAGAGTTATAGAGAGGACTATAGGAGGATTTATGGACCTTAAGGAGGATTAGTAGAGCCTTCCACACCCAGAATGATGGGCGGTCTAACCATACTCTCCAGTTGTTGGAGGATTAGTTGATGGATTTCATCTAATAACGTAGTTAGAGTTAGGTGGTCACATTCCATTGGAATGATTTTTAATAAAATTATATCTACCAATATACTATTGGAATCATTCCATTCAAGACCCTATAAGATAGGTCATTAATGTCGTCGTTATTATAGAATAATATCAGTGAGGAATGGATTTTTGGGAAAGAGAGGGTGTAGGAAATGACATAGAATGTCTAGGTGATCCTTGATCCAATGAGGAAATACTAGAGAAGGAATAAATATTATGCAGATTGACATCATAAGGCCTTGGAGTTCTATAAGGGAGGAAACATATTCCTGGGAGTATCCTCATGATGATGATTGAATACATTTGTATGGGGTGGAAATATATGCATATGGTTCATCAGTCTATTTGAGATCTTGTAAAGGGTTGGTGATGTTGTTTAGTAATTCACTCTACCCCCATAGTTAGATCTAGTGAACGCTGTATTCCATATGTCACAATTTAGGAGATATGTGAATGATACCATACACATTACTGACTAGGTGAGAAAGACATTGAGGATGAATCCACATTCATTGATCACACGATGTATATCAAGAAACGATAGGAGAGGAACCTATATTTATGGACCACCCTCTGGGTTTGTGTGTTTGGAAAACATAGGATCTTTCAAGAGTGATCCTGGGAGAAGGAGAGCCAGAGGTGGGAATAGAATCCCTAATTGTATATTTATTTTTTCATTTTTGTTGACTAAAATGATGAAGGATAGAATAGTGTTGAGAACCTTTTTCATTTCTGGAAATTGAAATATATCTTGAAATATTTCGAGAGCTAGGTGCTAAGAAGGTGAGTGATTCTGAGTCTTAGTGTGCATGTAATTAATTTTATTACAATGTTAAATATATTTTATATCACACACACATTATTTTCTAGGAAAAAATGAAAATTATATTAAATAGTGTAATAGATTGAAAATATTAGAGCATGGTTGAATCTGGAATTTTAGATTTACCCTAGGTGTGTCCTAATATGGGCCAGTATAGGTTGTTCAGATTAAACTGATTTTGGCAGTTTTATTTAGTGGAATAATTAATTAATTAATAAATGAAAAAATTCCAAATTCCATCAATAAATTTATTTATTATAGAAAATTTATAGGGTTATCCACGTAACTATGGGACCATTGAGTGAAGATTTTCATCTTATTTAGTGAAAGATTGAGATTAAACAATGAGGATGTTCTAAATCAATGATAATCAAGGCATAGTTAATGAAAAAATTCATCCTCCTTTATTGGAGTTGATGTTATCAACAAAAAATAATCCAATATTGATATGAGATTCTTAATATGTTTATTTACTCACTTATGTTTAGATTATTGATCATGATTAATTTTTTTCTTTGAAATCCATTCATTTTGAGCCATTGCATGTGCCCACATATCAGATTTATTTATTTATTCAACTAGTCCCTATTGTGTAATTTTTCTAAAAACATATATCCTAGATTTGTAATCATGGGACATAAAATCTTGCAAAATGATTGGATCACCCTTTTTTATTCTGATTTTCCCACCTGTATTCGTTTAATTCATCATTGTTCTGTGAGTTCATGGTTCAAATATTCTCAGGCATGATCAAGCATGATCAAACCACTGGATTCAAAACAGGTTTCTATAAAATGATAAATATACTGATTATGGGATGGATTGGGATGTGTTGAGGGATTTGGTTATGATTACCATGGATCTGGGATTCGTGACTGAATCACTATTGCGGGATGTATGCTGGATCATGTGATGAATCACCATGGATCAATGGAATCTAATTATTGTCCATAGTTGGTATATAATCAATAAACTAAATCATTATCCTTTGTTTTTGGGTGAACATTAGGTGGATTTGTTCATGGTCATACCATATTTGGAATCTATATAGAAGATCGTAATATCATACAAAAAACAATAATGTAATCCACAAAGACTAAATAAAACAAGACGTCTAGCCACCAAATTACAGTGGATGCGGTTTTGGGTTAGATAAACATCGCATGTCATTTTGGACCCCCCACATTGTGAGACTTGATGCTTGTGGGTCGATGTGCGCTATGGGTGTACAAAGACACTTGACAAACTAGTCACATGTCATGTAGAAAAACATGGGATGATGGACACAGTCTTGGACAAGAGAACATGACTCGACCCTGAGTGGATGAGACACACAGTGTATAACCTAAAAAGCTATCTTGGATAAATTCCAAGAAATATTTGTATTGGTGGGTAATGTACAGGGAATAATGGTGTGACAACACACCATGTGGGTCCCTATACACACCTTTAACCTTGTATTTTAGGGAATTTCTACCTATTTTATCTACTTTATTTGTACTCATATTTTGGCCCATGTGTTGGATATACTAATATTTTTTCATATTTTATTTTGTAATTTGATTTCATTTTAGAATAAAATACAAATATTCATGTCTGTGACCATTCTTTAAGAAACACCCAATGAAATCAGGGATCATACGGTATCATTAGAGGGACTAGAGTGGAATCCTCCTGCTAGAATAGAGAACGAGTCCTCTATCGACTATCAGATTGGATCCCTTTTTTGTGTCCTAAAATGATTCCTTGAACACTAGAGTGGAACCCTCATATTTGATATGGAATTATTACTTAACCATTAGATTGGAACCCTCCTGCAATGGCAGGTCATGGGTCCAAAACCACTATAGTTGCACCATCATATTGGGATAGGGCATTTGTACTTTATCTACTATCAGAGTGGAGGCCTCTGGTAGTGTCAAGGCATGGTCCATTGACCCTAAAATTTTCACTCTATTATTATTCCATGGCATGGTAACTAGACCATTAGAGTAGAGCCCTTCTACTGGGATAGAGAATGGGTACTGTATTGACTATGTGAGTGTAACCCTCCTGTAGAGTGTGGGAATTTTTACCCTATATACTAAGTTACAACCTCTTGTTTTACAAGGTAATACATATTATACCAATATATTATCTCACATAAAATGTGTGCAATAGTTTCAAGGTGTTTCATGACATTGATATTTCTTATAATAGACAATGAAGATACTAGTCGTCATTAATGGACCTCTATAACTGATGGAGAACTCATTTCATGGGATGGGATATAATATAAAGATATCTTTTCACTCTCATTTGGGATTCTTTATTGAGAATATATATATCCTTGTTTCCAAATTTATTTCTACATTAATATCGGTTGACTGGTCTACATCTATAATGTCACCTACTTCCCCCACCTTTATCTTTTATTGTGTCTAATTTGGTATGTATATATTCGGTCTTATGAGGGATTTTCCCACATGTGACATGTCCTATGTAGATAATAGAAATGTTTGCAATTATAATAAGGTATGATAGGGATAACATGGCTAATTTTAACATATACGATGGTCCAGGCATGAATATTTAGAGTCATGTTCTTTTATCACATTAAATTCTAGTTATAGTCATGTTTCAACATCATTCAGGTTCGACATGTATTTTTCAATTTTATTTTCATATTACATCATCCTAATATTGTACTCCCAATACTTTTTATATAATTTGTTTTTTCTCAACATGTTTGATCTGTTATTATTATTCATTTGTAGTTCAGAATTGAGATAGTTTAGTGTGGGCATACAGTTAACTAGGAAAAGGCCACCCATATTAGTTTTTCTTTTTGATTCTTATCTCTAGACCCAGGCCTACAAAGAAAATCTTAGAGTAATTTTAACTTAAGCACTTTAGGTCCAGGTCATGAAAAAAATGGAATTAGAAGTGTGAACAATTGAAGGCAGTTATTTCCATTTTATAATTGAGGAGGAAGGATAATTTAGTAAATACCCAAAAGTTTTCACTATTTAGAGGTTACTCTTTCTTAGGGTTCCTCCTAAATTTATATTTAATGTTTGTAGGGATGATAAAGTTGATCCAAACCTCTAACACCCAATAAAATAAATTTGATAAACATTTTGTTCCTCAACATTGCAGTTTCAATAATTTTACCATTTTTTCAACAATGGTATCAAGTCATTTTAACCCAGGTAATTTTTCCATTAAAATTGAAATAAAATGATACATTATTGATAATTTGGACCTAATGATTATATATGAAATAAAATTTACAAAATAAAAGTAGATCGATTTTATAAAATAAATTTTTAAAAATTTTCTTGTAACATACAAAAATATAATTTTAAACATAACATTGCTAGAAGAGTTTGTACTATTTAGAGGTTAATATATTAATTATAAAATACAAAATGGCACATCAATGGAATATATATGATATTTATTTACATTTACAAATCACTTGGTAGAAGGCAATATTTTAGAAATTTTAAATCATTTAATAAAATATCATTTACTATAAAATGACATTTATGTAACTTCTGACATTATTCATTTAATTAGAATTTAAAATTATCAAGAAAATGAGGGAATTTGAATATAAATTTCTCAAATCTATGTTTCATGAAATATTAATCAATGAAATTAATGTAATACAATAAATCATTCAATTTACTTCAATATTAATATTTTTTGTCTCATTAATTATATTTTATTACTAACTAAATAAATGTTTCGTTTGCATAGAAAAAGAGTTTAAAGTTGATATTTCATTTCCAAAAACGTGAAAAAAAATTAACATGATAGGAAAACTAATTTATATTTAAAAATTACATTTATAATAGAAAATATCTTCGTTTCCCCTACCCTAAATCTATGTAGATGTTGAATGAAATGAAAGGTTCATTTCTTGTATTTTTCTTTGTACAACATATAATATAGGTGACCTTCATGAAATAGAATCCCAAAAATAAATAATAATAGAAAATAAGGTGAAATTGGTCAAAATTCGTCTAGTTAACATGTGTTGTACAAGTCGGAAGGTCATTTTTAACCCTTATCATATAAGTTCAGCCCCCCTGTAAATCCATTTTTACCTTAACCAAAATAATTAATTTTTATTCATTTCACTATGATTATTCTAACAGATTATATTGGAATTATTTTATAAGAAATATTATTCTGATTCCAAATATAGAATTCATTTTTCCATATTTCATTGACAAAAGTGGAATGATTTAATTTAGAATTAGTCATGTGGATATTATGAGAAAGCATTTTTTTAAGAGAAGATGTTTAAAAGTGTATAATGGTTTTATATCAATATTAATTTTAAATTGATTATAATAACCTAATGTAGATTAAGGGAGATATTTTTCATCATATTTTAATTTAAAAAATATTTTAGATATTATTTAAATTTATAAACAATTTAAATGAAATGATAGTTTTAAATTTGAATTAATTATTTTTCTCTATTCAACAGACAAACGAACCTTTCAGAATAACCTCAAAAATTCACACTAAGATAATTTCCATATTCTAAATAAAAAAAGTAACGTTACATTATCAAATAAGAATTCAGAAATTTGTTGAAATTAATTTTAATATAAGTGTCATACAGGTGAAAAAACAACTTTGTTTAAATCCACATTTTTTTGCATAATATTTGATTTGTTCATATCTATTGTCTAGAAAATAGATAATATGATCATTTTATTGAATATATACTACATAAATTTCCTTAAATCCTTCACCATTAGAGAATGTGTTAATTTATTGATGAGAAGCACATTTTTGTGTATAAATACATTTTTTATGGAATATAATTCATTTATATTCAAACAGTTTTTATTTTACCTTAAAAATAAAAGGTTAAAAAATAATTCATTATATATACATGAGTGAACCGTATTTTCATAATTTAGTTAATCCTATTCACACTCTCCATTCTAATGGATAGTATATAACTACTAAATTAAATAATAATACTTCAATAGTGTGTTACATTTAATTTAAACTCAGTGTTTCATGTAATACAATATAAACATATTATATCATGTAATGTAAGCTAAAATAGTTACTGTGTATAACACACAATATCTAGAAGATTAAGTTCATTTGTACAAAATATTTCATTAAATTGTAGGGTATTACATGTAATCTAGTGATATGGGAGGTGGATGTTTTTATGATATGTTCCTATGATATAAAATATATGGAAATGGATAGATATTTTTGGATGTTATTTTATATGGGTAATATAGAAATAGAAAGGATTTAAGAATATGATGTCAGAAATTAGGGAGTGAGAGAGAATATATTAAGAGGAAGTGCTTTTGGCGTACCTTATTTATATATTCATTTAATATTAGGATACAATATCCTATATTTATATATACTGAGAAGGCCTTGGTGAGGATCTATATTAGTCTTCTTTTTATATTTTATGAGTTTGATAGCCTATTTATTCCTTGAGTCCACAATATGGTTTTTATCGATTAACATGAGATTTCTGGTGGAGGATCCTACTATGTGTACTTGGCTTCGAACGCAAATAAATAAATATATATATATATATCTGTGTGTGTGTGTGTGAGAGAATTTATTAGATTCTATGAGGGAGTTAGAAATCCAGCTAAAACATACTAAATCTTAGAGATCATGATCATTAGTGGTGTCACCCATCAGAGTTGAGTTTTAGTATTACATATAAGAAGCCTTTTCTTTTGTATAAAGTTAACACGAATTGTGGAAGAATTCATCATTTTATATTTTTTAAGGGAGCTTATTGGGGTTTATCATCAGAAGATTATAGGTTTATATGTTTAATTCAAATTATGTGTGTGATTTTATAACCCCATTGCTAGTCAACTACCCATATCCTATTAGAGGTGGGAATCAGAGGTCACACTATTCATAACCTCTAGTCCGACAAGGGTTTCAGTGGGGGGGATGTCATGATAATTTTTAGGCATTAGTTTTAAATTGTGATTTTAAAGGGACTTGTTAATATTATCTTCTTGTTATCCACTTTCCTATAAGAATATATTTATTTTATTTGAGATTAAATTTGGTTCAAATTATGGAAATTATATAAAAATATAAATTTCTAAAATGTTTCATAAATCCAGCTTTTGAAATTAGTAATTATGGAGTAATTTTATATAGTGTTTTATGGTTCACCATGATACAAATGAATTTTAGAATTTTTTTTGTCATCATATTTTATGAGATAAAAATATTATTTCACCATGGATATGTAAATATTGGATTAATTAACACTACTTACATAATAAGGAGTATAACTCAACCACATTTTTTCCAATAAAATTTTTATTTATGAAATCAAGTTGTTTCACTCTTTTCATTTCATTATTCTCCTTCTTCAAAACTATTTGATATTGTTTTTAGATTCATAGGATATATGGTGTGATCATTTATAATCAATTAAAAGATTCTATTTTCATGAGGCCAAATGATGTGAATCATGGGAATCTAACTTGATCATTTGTTCTTCTAATATCCTAAGGGTTCAATGATCACAGTGGTTGGGGAATTTAATTAGGGGTTTATTTTAAAATTAATGGTCTTATTTTCTTATATGGGTTATTTTTTAAAAATTCCAGAAATGGTAGTAATGAATATTGTTGTGGTTTTATAAAATAGTTACTTATAACCACCACATAACCAAATACCGATAGGGTTCATGGGTCACCTTTTTTCTTTTTATTGTCTCAATAGAATTCATAGTTATCGAAATTCCCATATTTATGATATAATATAAAAAAGGTTGGGGTTGGAAGAGTGATAATGTTTTAAAATATATTTCATATGTTTTCATTAATGTGTTTTCATAGTTAGGATACACTATTACATTTTATCACAACATCGCCAATATATAATAAAATAAAACATTTTAGAAGGGACATGGTAGTTTTTACGTGGTTTGATACCAATACAGGTGTCAACATATTATTCTATTTAGTTTATGTTGGAGATATAGGTGATCCCCCACTAATATAATGTGAATACATGTATGATATCTCAAAAAATTAATATCCCCACCTAATTTTGTAGTCTCCAAACTATTTATTATACTTTCTATAATAATATAATAAAGGAAATAAATAAAATGATTAATTAAGATTACATTATCTCAAATATAATTCTATAAAAAATTAATCATATTATTATCTGTATGAATTTTATAAAATTATCACATTCCAAATTCATCAAAACCTAAACCATTAGGCATTAGGAAATATATTTACATAGTTATGTAGTCTCCAAACTGTTTTTATGCTTTCTATAATCAGTTTACAATGGAAATACACAAAATGAATTTTAAGATTACATTATCTCCAAGATACTTCAATAATAAAATAATCATATTATGATCCATATGAATTTTTTAAAATCATCAAATTCAAAATTATTCAAAATCTAAACCATTAGGAATTAGTAAATATCATAATATTCCCCATTCCCACTACAAAATGTACGTTATTATTTGAACATTTTATAGGATCATAATATTAGCATTTATACTTATTTTTAGAAAATATATATCTTGAATTTTAGTGTCCAAAACATAGGTTTCTAGTTCCTAAATTCTAAAATCCTTGCGAATTTTAAAACATCCTCTAATAAATAATTATCTTATAAAATCACAAATTTTCTCTTTAAATAAATAGATCTTTGGATCATGTTGCTCAGTTGCTCATACTCTTAAAAATCTCCACTCAGAAATTACACTACACTCAACTTTTTGTCACATAAATGTGTTCGCATTTCAAATATATTTATGTTTTTTATATGTGAAAATAGATCACTTTGATATCCTTTACATCTTCTTCAGTGTCTAATGTGGATATTAGCAAAAAAACATTTAATGAAAAAATGAACTGGAAATTTTTTATCATTTAACCCTTCATGATTCTAGAAAATAGATCACATTTTTTTGTTATGTTCATCATGTTCACACAACATATTTTCTATGATACTTCAGAATGCATTATATTTTTTACAACATATTTTATAATCATTCAATTAGAAAAAAAAGTATTCTTTAATCATCTAAAATATATTCAAAATTCCTTGAGAGTCTTTCATTGATGAATTCCTCATGGTATTGTTCACTTATGGTCATCATCATCTATTATTTCGTCTACTTCTCAGATCGTAGAAATATTTCTGATTTTTTATAATTAATATTTTACTACATCATCTACCTTAACACATATCAATTATCTAAATAATGAAACTTCCACTTCATATGTCACTATAAAATATTCAGATTGGAACTTGATTAGTATTATCGTTAATTTTGTTAGAATGTAAACTTCTAAAATAAACATTTTCACAACTCCAACATGGATTATAATAAGTCATTACAAATTATTTCACCTTGAATCATATCTAGTTTTCAATCCACTATGATACATGTTACATTATAATATCAATATAGAATTAGCATATTGTATCTTCTATATTTACTCCCTGAAATATCTTAACTTCTTAAAATCATACACATTATATATGTTTTAGGTCATAATTACATATCAATATAGATGTATTATTTAGTATGAAGTGGAAAAAATTACAATTTTAATATACCACAACTATAAAGTATATCATGATTCATTTTGATGTAATGCCTTTACATCAACTTTCATAGATACAACTAAATAATCCCTTACTCAAACAAGATAAGGGTTATAATTAATTATACAAAATGTATCATATGATATGTGGATATAAATATCTCATATTTCATAAACATATCATCTCTCATATATTACTAATGTAAACTGAGGGTTCAAAGGCATATAAAACATCATAGACATATGTTTTGGTTTATGACTATAAGAAACATATAGATATATAATGAAAAAGCTTTATTTACACTTATGTATTCATTCTATATTTTTCCAGTTCATCAATTGCAAAAAATAATATCTAAAAAAAGGATTTGGGAATAAAAAAAATCAACTTCAACTATTTCTCAGAAATATTATTATATATAAAGGTGAAAATAAAAACAACACCTTATCCAATTAAATTCAATATTCTACCTCCCCTTTTTTATTTTTTTCAACAACATTAATCTTATCATGAAAATATAACCTTACAGAAATAATTGTTTCCTGTAAACACATAGTTGGGGAATAAAATGTTTTTGAGAGAACTCCACCACTTGGTGAAAAATAAATTTTTGATAATAAATTTTATTTTATCCAACATAATAACCTCACATATCATTTATCAACAATTTTATAATAATAATAACATTACATTTAGAAAATATTGTGTATATTTCTTCAATAAGAGTTTTGTACCACTTTCTCCTTTAATAGAAGAATCTAAATTATAGTTTGTATATCATATCTTCCTTATGTAATAGGGAGAAATTTATAAGAATTATTTAGCTATAAATATTCATATATATCACATAGAACAACTTTAGTGAACATATAAATAATTTTATATATATATGATTATACATTAACCTCACTTATCTATATGAAAATATTTTCTTGATGAAATTATGTTATATATAAATATGTTTGGATCTAAATTTTTACACTAGATTATTTTAATCATAATTAATTATGAATGGTTTCCCAACTTCTGACATTAAATAATCAAGTTGTAATTCCATCTACAACATTATTGTACTTACTTGTGTGGTTGCATCGTTCTCATCATTTGTTTCACGAGAAATAACAAAACCTTGTTTCTTACTATCAATTATATCATTCCAATTTCCATCATTATCATTATTATATAAATCTATAGGTTTTTGATATGGAGTTAATTTATAAATTACTCTATAAAACAATGTTCTTATAAAACACATTAAAATTTTCTTGATAAGTATCTTTTGAATTCTATTTGTTAAATATGATACATAACACAAAAAGATACATTATTTATAATATATTTTCATAATATATTATGATAATGTAATCTTCTAATAATATTAAAAATATGTTTTTGATTATAACATTCCCAAATTCATATTTGATCCTCTGTACATCAACTATCATTACTGTTGATAAGTATTTTGATTCTTCTAACTAAACTAAATGAATAACGTTTTCAGTATTTATCTTGATATATAAAGATTTATTGTTATATTTTTCACAATTTATTATAAAAACTTAATTTCATCTATCCATGTATTAATATATCAATATTCATCTAAATTTTATTTTATAATTCCTCAGAAAAATATTTCCACTCACCATAAAAAAACAATTCCATTAACATAAAAATTGAAATATAGATTATGTGTTCTCATATCTTTGATTTATATGTTTTTAACCCCTTGTAATTTATAAAATTTTAATTTAATGACGCAACTATAGTGTTTCAATTACTAGGTTGTAAGGGCTTGTTTCAACCTATATATATTTGATCATTCATTACACAACAGTTATATAATTATCATGGAAAAAATAATTTTGGTTTCCAAATAAATACATTTTCTTAAATTTTCAATTTTTAGGATAGTAATTTTTGCATCCACATAATATGTTAAATAATTTTTTATACCACAACAACCAAATAAATATTGAATGTTTCATGTTTTTAAAAAGGGTGAATGGTTTATTTATTTTCAATACATTCACCTAATAATGACCTTTAAAAACCAACACAACATTATTTCATGAAATCTCACATTCAGTATTTATATTTTTTTTTGAATACACACATTTGTCCCAAATATTTCTTTACTTATGATTTAATAATATGATCCCCAGTGTTTTAATTTTCAATTTAATCCAGCATCTCATTCAAATCATTTACCAAATCTTTTTTATTAATATTCTCAATAAAAAATTTTGGATTCAAGTCATACAAATCTTTTAATCTATATTTTATCTCCATTAGTTATAATTATATTTTCATTTCTAACATTATTTTTCATCCTTAAAAACTAATGTTCGATAAATTATAAAATATTATCAACATCACTGGATTTATTGGTGTATGTATTAACTATGTAATATTAATGATCATATTCCCTTTCACTGACCTTTTTAATATAAGACATGATACATTCAATTAATTCAAAAAAATATCCTTCACTTCTCTCTCCAATATGAGAATATTATTAATGAATTTTAATTGATAGTAATCATCCAAATTATTTACCCTTATATTCATGAATATGTGACCTCTCCCATTGGATATGTCTCCCACGAATACACCTTGAACAATTTATCCATCAAAATATCCCAAATTGAAATTTTAGATCCTCATTATAGATGAGAATCCAAAAAGTATTAATTTTATCACAATTGGATTCCTTCTGTAAAAAATTTCTTAAGAACTCATGTTTTATTCTGGAATCAAAAAGAATTAATTTTGAATATTGATAGTTGTACTTACCACATCCATCCAAAATAATTTTGAGAGTTCATGTTTAGTAAGAATGTATCATCTCATTTTATCGAAGATTTAATTCATCCTTTCTATAAATGAATATAGATGGGGGTGTCTAGAGATAACTATATTGATGTTTAATAGCATACCTTGAAATATAGGATTCATATTTATATTAAACTCTATTACATTATTAGTGTTAAAATAATTGATATAGACTTTATTCTCTTTCTCAAACTAAATTGTGTAAATTTTGAACACCTTTACTTCATAAGAATTGTGTTTTATGAACATAACACACATCAAAATTGAGAAAAAATTAATAAATTTAACATTATAATGATAGAAACTTGTGGATTGATATATCATTAGACCAAATAAATAATAATGAGATAATTCATGTGGACTAATCGATTGAATATCATATATTTTTTGGATTATATATTTTATCATAACATTTTAACATACGTAAAAAAATATATTGCATTTCACAAATAGATAGTGGTAGGTCTCACAATATATATTCCTTTTTTATTTTACTCAAAATAATTTATCCATGATGGAGAAGATTTTTCTTCCAAATTTTATTCTAATATTTTCACTAAGGGAAAATTAAATTTCAGATCATTAATTTGGTTATAATTGACAATTTTTATATCACAATGTTGTTAGTATTATTCCATATTTTATGCCCCTAATGAGTTTATAATTTCATTAGAAAAAAACTTCATTACCATCATCAATATGTTAACTTACACATAGTAAATATTTCTTCAACCCATTAGGAGAAAAAAAATCCTTATATTTTAGTTTTTGTTCATTATCCCCTGATATAAAACATTCTTTAACTTTTAAAATACATTCATTACCTAAAGTAATTTCACTATTTTCAGGACCATCAATGATATTCATGATATTTGTAACCCCTTTTATATGAGGGTTTGAAATTCTACTATATATCCATGAATTTATTTCTATTCTAGCTATAAAACAAACAGAAAAAACTAGAGACTTTTATTACATATTCCATTTCTGAACATAATTTTCTTTTTCAACATGAGAAAACTATCATAAATGAATTGTTATATATTATTTAGTATAATTTTAATTTTAGTCACATCATTAAAAGTCTCCACTCAATATATAAAATCTATATTGATTATCTATATTTGATTATCTTTTATCAACAATCTTCATTTGTTCAAAATGTTATGTTATCTTCTCAGAGTTACTAACCAAAAATTATTTTCATCATTTAAACCATGGGGAATACATGTTATATTAGAATGAAGAACATTTTTTCCCAATGATTATAGATATACAACAAAAACTATTAATTTTAATCTTCTAAAATAGTATAAACTCAGTTGAAAATAATTTCATTCATCATTTTATCTCGAGAATAATTTTTTTCCTTAATTTAAACACATCAAAAGATAATTTAAAAGTATATTTATCATCAATTTTCTCAAAAAAATCACCCAGTTTTGTTTTGAGAACATAATATATTAGTAAAAATAGATTTAATTTCTATATTAATTGACGTTGAAATAAATATTCTTTTTGGGGTAAAATTATTCTCATCTTCTAACAACTCATATTTAATTTCTATTGATTTTTTAAAATTCATTTATAATATTTTAAGATAATTTTTATCTTAATTAATCATTAATATTGACCTACATAACTCTTATTCATTTATATCATGTTTTTAATCAAATTCTTCCATGTTATCCTTTTTTGGAATCCTTTATCATATAACTCTAAATTTCATTAACAAATTATATTTTTTATGGTGAAAATATTCTATTTCCATTCTCTTATATACCTAGCTCGTTACATACCTGACATCTCTTATGTATTGGGTGTTCCAATCAATACATGTTTCTCTATCAGCATTAAAATTATTCATAGTGTACGTTTCTATACCTTATACTCTATATTTTCTATTTTTTGAGGTTTTTTCATGTTTGTAAATGCAAGCTATAAAATTCATAAACTTTTCATGGACTAATTATTTTAATTGACTACATGTAGTAGAGTATTATTCCTTTTTATTTTTTGATACCCTTATTTATAGTATTCCTGAAAATAATTTCTTACTCCCAACATACATATTATTTTCTTTAGATTTTTTTAACAATTAGTTTATTAATACCTTTCTTCTTGCTCGTCATCTATATATTATCAACCTTTTTATTTGGATAATCAATTTCATAGTGTTAAATTCCACTATAGTTGAAATATTTTATTATAAGTTTAACTTTTCACTTAACCTCTCCTATTAATATTTTTTAGATATACAACTCATGATTCTCATATACTTCGGATTATTTTATTCTTAAAATTTAGATTCACTATTTTATTCATATTCCACTTCCATGATTTTATTCTTCCACATGTCATTGAATGTCATCAATTCCCGGATATTCTTTTTTTACACTAGAGCATTAGATATCCAATATTTAACAAGAGTATAATGTAACACATCTAGAGATATATCATCTATATCTTCCAAAGAATAAATTATAGGATCAATCCAACACGGTATTTTACTTTCTCTTTTAATTTAAATATAATAATAATTCAGTGTATCTCTAAAACCTATGGTGTTGAAAAAAATCAGTCATTTTTTGAATAATATTCCAATAGTTTCACCATTATTAACCTTCAATAAAATTGACATTCTTATACATATAGAAATATTATTTCCATTAAAATGATATTTAATTCAAATATATTCTCTTGATTATCCCATACTTCATTAATCATATGAATCCACATAGAAATGTTATAAAAAACAATGGATGAAGACATAAGAATAATATTCATTTCCATGTCACAAACCTATATTTTTCCTTAATTATGAAATTACATTGGCGTATATTTCTCAACCAGTGTGAATCCTACATTAAAAACAAAGATAAATCCCATTAAATGTGAAAAAATTTTAGGAATCTTTATATTTTTTAATCCATGATAGTTATATCTATATTATTTCGGTATATGAAGAGACTTGATAGTATTCAGATTTTCCATCTTTAAATTCACAAAAGGATCCTTTAGAGGAATCCTATATTTTCTTTGATTCCAGTTAATGAGCATAAATATATTATTTAACAATGGTAAGGGCATGAATTAATGTTTCTATCTAAAAATTTCTTCATGAAATCATCTTCAAGATTTGTTATAAACATTATACAATCAATCATTAAATCAAACATCACCAACATATAAAGAAAGAAAATATATCATATGGACTACATTTTTTTTACAACAACTAATCCAAATGTTTATGTCTAATATATTATATAATGGAGTTTTTATTGAGAGCATATGATATCCTCTACAGATGTAATGTGAATAAACATCGACTACAACCCCAATATCCTTCACTCTTTTTTAATAGTTTTATAATAACTTCACAATATATTTACACTATATCCCATAATTTTTTAGTTGAAACAAATAAATTTAATAAATAATATCACCTTATCATCCATACCCAACCATAAAAAATCAAATCTTCCTTTAGTCAGTTTTAATTTTTCTAGATAATTAGTTTTCCCTAACATGAAAAAATAAATCATTTTACATTATACAAAATAATAATGTTTCTCTTAATCAAAAAAATTATTCTTCTCATTATTTGGACCCCTTATATTATAATAATATTTTCCTTGTTTTTTATTTATAGAACCTCTATTTAAAGAATATCAATGTATGGATATTTTCTATCTGATTTTTCAATTATATGATATTTTGGAATTATTTCTTTTAGAAAACTAAAAATAATTCTAAGGATAAAAATATTCTCTTTTACTCTATATATATTTCATAAAATTTACATTAGTTACCCATAGCCTCAGTAGTCATTTATTTAAAACTATTTTTCTCGCATGGAATTTGTGCATAAATGTCTATGTATAATTTTCTATCACATAAACATAATTTTTTAATTTTTTGTGTAAATTTATTTATATAAGAAAGATATTTTAATATAAATACTTTGGAATATAGAACCTAGATCTCTTATATGTATTCATCAATTAGTAATGACAACATTATCTCCTCATATATCGGAAAAACATATTCCAAAAAGGCATCTTGCAACATATCACTATTCCAAAAAAAATCACCACTAATTTATAAACACCACTCAGTTTGAAAAACATATATTTTAAGACAAGTTGACATGAATAATATTTTTCCTAGATTGGATGAGAATACTTTCTATTCATTATATTTCTATTAAATATTCCCAAACAGTCCCTAAAATTCCTATAGAGCTTTCACTTTTGGGATAACTGGTTGTCTTATCCACTTGAGGTTATATTTATCATTGAATTATTCTTATAGAATTATCCCTGGTTTTTCTCATTCATATTCTATAGCTACATCGACCATCGCACTAATTAATCATCCCAAAAATTCCTCTTCAACTTCTACTACCACTTTATAACACTCATATGTAAATATCCTTATTTTTATCATCTACTTCATTAAATTACATGATTCATCCATCTCATTAAACATTATTCATTCCAAAATATAGCTCAATTTTTTTTAATATTTATTTTTGTATCATCATCTGGATTTAAATTGTATTTAAATGTAAATCATATTTTATTATCAACCCATCATTATGTTTGTTTTTTTGAAAAATAAATATAACATCATATAATTTTACCTTATAGATTAACCCTCCTCAATATCATATACAACTCAAATATATACACATTAACTATATTTTTTGTCAATATTTGACAACCATATATAATATATAGTTAATAATTTTTGTATTAAAAAAATTAGAATCATTATTTAATATATAGGAAATGCTTCCAAATTCAGTCTCACATATTGCTATTACATATTCATTCAATAGTCTAGATCAATATTCCATTACTTAATAATTTTAAGTTTTAACTATTTGAATCAATAATATATCATCAAATCTTTGGATGAAGGAAACATAGTTTTTATTTGAACATCAAATTATATATTTTACTTCCTTGAAATCATCAACTAAATTCACTTCCACCTGTATGAACATATATTTCAATTATAGAGAATATGAAACATATATATATTGAAACAATCCATTTACATAACACTTAAGTATGTATTCTTAATTTATAAAACTCTTACACTTCACAACATCTCTTTAAAACTAAAACATTTCTACTTAATAACATCATCTTGAACTATTTTTCAAAAACATTCTAATATTTAATGTTGATAAAAACAATTAAATATTAAAACATCTTGGTGTTATTTTTTATGTATTATTAATCATTATTCTACCAATATGGGTTCAAAAGTAATCCTTAGAATGAGTATGATGTTCCCAAGAATGATTGATTAGTATATTGAGTGAATTATCAAATCACAGTGTTAATATATGTTTAGTTGAAATGATCTGATGTTGATTAATGAAATAACCTAGATCTTGGAGGAGATATTAATATAAAAAGAAATATATTTGAGAGAGTTTTATTAGAGTTGTTATTTAATTATATTATTTGGGAAATGAATGTAAGAAGTTGAGGATGTTGTTAGTTTATAAAATATGTTAATAATTTTTGAATGTACATTGATAGAAAATGTTATGAATATGCATATATACGTTATTTTTAATAAATTAACATCATTTTTATTATTCTTTATAATGGATACTACAGTATATGGATACATCACATAGAATATATGGGGAATAAAGATGTAGTGAAGGATCAATTGAAATAAATAATAGATTATTTATATACTACATAAGGTATTTAAATTATTCTTGTAATGATTAAATATTATTTAAAATTATTCAAAATTAATTTTATGTTATTATGATTTTTAGAATTCATTTGAGTTCGAAAATATAGTTTTAATGATATTATAATGATTTTGGAATTATTTGAAATTTTTTGAAGATGAATGTTACGGGATACTATTGGTTGTATGTAAGTGGGAAATGATAGAGATATATATTTAAAAACTAATGAACATTAAAATATGAGTACATTATGATATTAAACCATTTTTGTAAATTGTTTAATTTGAATAAATTTTTTAATAAATGATTTTTATGAGATAAAGGAAGGAAAAATGTAATATGATAGATCAAATTCGTATTTAAGTAGTCATTTATGAAAAAACAAAATACATATATGTGATTAAAATTTGTGAAATCCATATCATTTTAAATTAAATATTTTTCGACTCATTTGAGATTAATCAAGAACCAACATATCAATATAAGCACTATAAAGTGATTTTAATGTTCACATATTAATCATTAAATCTCATGTTGTATTAAATGGGTGTTTCATTAGAATAAGTTGAATTATAAATTTTTTACAAAGTAATAGATCTGATATCACCTTAGATTAATTAAAATTTTACAAAAGAAACATATTTCAAAATCATAACTACAATGAATGATTATGTTTCAGAAGAACAAAGGCTACATAAAATATACATGGTTTTCTCTAAAATTCTAAATAATATATTTGGGTTATTATAAATTGTAGAGTCTCATTTAAGAGTCATCAATAAATTTTGAAGATCGTTTAAGGGTAATAATTTTATATATAAGAGTAGCCTAATGTTTTCAAATGATGTTTTGATGTCCCCATGGGTATATTTTCAGTTTTTCTAATTGTAATAAATATATATTTATATAAGTATATTTTAGAAAAAAATATAACTCTATAATTAATTTTTTTCTCCTAAATTATTTAAATATCATGATCTTATTGATGATTAGTTATGATTCCATTCAAGGATAAATGGGATTTAATTCCTACAAAATTTGATTTTTAAATTCCTTGTGTATTAACTGCATTTGATCATCTAGTTGTTGATTTAAGTAATATATATTTTTGGTGAATAGAAGATGAGGGATATTGGTTATGATAAACAAACCAAGAGAGAAAAACTTTATCTTAAAAATAATTAAATAAATATAAGGGTTGTGTTACATAAAGACCTGGAAATTCCTTGGAATGTTTTTTTCATAAATTCATGGGAATTTTACTAGTCCGTAGTTTCTAACGATGCTTGATTCTGAGGCCCGATGTACAAGGAATAAATTTATGATGTTTTGTTAATCAAAAATTAACACGCATAAGCAATTTTCCTGAAAAATGGAATAACTCTTAAACTATTGATCGGATAAGAAATATGAGGGCACTGTTGCGCTCATGATGGCGGTTTTACCCTAGGCGCGACATATGTTTAGTCGGCGCGGGCCTCCTATGAAAAATCCCAAAAATGGCATAACCGTGAATATAATATTTAAATAAATTTTTTTATTTTTCAAATGCTTATAAATTAATAATTGTAGCTCTAATTAAAAATATGATACCACTACTGAACTTTTTAGGGCATGCGTTATTTATAAAGATACTAACTTGGCCAGCACAGGCCACTAAAAAATTTAGTTTTTGGCCATAAATAAAATCTTTAAGTGAAAATTATTTTATTGAAAATTTCATAAATTTTGAACAGTAACTTGGATTGGAAATATGAGGGTACCATTGGGTTCATTGAGGCATGTTTCACCTAGGTAGAGCCTAACCTCGATCGTACTGGGTCGAGGGTGGCTGTTAATAAATTTTCAAACTTTTTTTCGGGTATATTCAGTAAATGTATGTTTGGGATTTTATATCATTTGAACTGGTTCTTGGAACTGAAATCCGAGGACACCGATGAACATGTAGCGCCAGTATTCTTATAAGGTGACCACTACCGCATTTGTGATTTATCGAGGGTGGAAGTTAATTTTTAAAGATTCTTATTAAATTAAATTAAAATTATGTGTCAAATAATATTATTTATGTGGTGGTTTAATACTACAAGGAGAAGTTAGAGGTGGGGCCCACCCCCCACATTACCTCCCATGGGAGGATATTATGCGGTGGGGCCACATGAGCATCAAACTCCTCAAATCCCCTTGAACTCCCTCAAACCCCCCATGTAACTCGCCATAAGTGGTGAAACCATTAAACATCCATGGTTTAATTCTTGCAAACTCTACACTATTAATGAAGCGAATTAATTCAATTTAATTCAGATATTTTTGAATCCTTTCCACCCCATTTAATTAAATTAGTTGCCTCATTTAATAATGCACAACTTTTGTGTTGTGGTTACATATAAACAATAGAGGCTTCCTCTATTATTTTGGTTGAGCATTCTTTTGGTGGATCCTGAAAACCCTTTGGAGAACTTCATCATCTCCGTGAAGAACACGAAGAACGCTTCTTCCGCCGATAATAAACACGATCTTCTTCTTTATTCAACCAAGGAAAGGAAATGGAATCGACGCCCCTGAGGAACGCCGACGTCATATTTGACTTCATCACATTCAAATGCCCATTTTCCAAGGAAAAGTACCCCTCTTCATCTTCCGACTTCAATGGAAGGATGACGTCTTCCCACAACACCATCAAGTGATCTCCGGTTGCGAGGTACGTGGTTTTATATAATTTTAAATGAATAATATTATACCTTTATTATTGATGATAGTTTTGGTTCGTCTTTGTCATTTTGTTATCGCTTAACGTGGAGGGCGCGGGCCGAACAAACATGGCCCGAAGACCCTCCATTGATTCATGATTTTGTTAACAATTGAGGCAGAGTCAGAAGGGCGCGATGTTGTCACAACACGGAAGAGGAAGAGGCCATGACCATTAGGTGGCAGTGACCAAAGGAAGCGGTAACCAAAGGCGGGGTCGACCGAAGGCGACGACAACTGAAGGTCGCGGCCAGGCTGGGCGAACTGGCCGGCCACCTACCGGCCGAGCTGAAGAAAATGTAGCACCGTTTGGTACCACGTGGGGATAAAAGAGGCCCACTGTGCGATCCTCTAACGCCGGACATGACCGTCTGACTTCGGTCGTCCGGACAGGGAAAGGCAGTGCGGCGCGGCGCCGCCAGACGAACTCGACCGCTCTAATCTGCGTTCTATGTCTTCAGGTGGGCCGCACCCCATTGGGTTGGACCGACACCCCCCCCCCAGCTGGGTAGGACCCACCAAACCGGGCAGGGCCGACCCCCAGCCAGGTCGGACCCACCGAGTCAGGTCTGGACCGACTTTTCTTAAATGAAAATATCTCCAAGACCGCACGTCCGAATGATGCGCCGTATACTATACATGGACCCTTGCGAAGAGGAGTTAATTTTGTGATAATCTAAGTGAGTTTTGGGAAATTATGGATAACAGATAGGTTTTGATGTGTGTAAATCCATCCGGTCCCCTGGAAGGGAAAATCTAATAACTCTCAGACCAGGAATCCAATTGAAACGTCGCCTGTTGCGTTGGGTTTCTATTGATGAGATGGAACTTCAGGATATATCAACTCAAGAATTCATGATAGTTGATGTATCAAACCCATTTTTCAAGGAGTGGACCCTCCCGAAATCGAGCGTGCTGTGTGTGGGAACCCTAGAGCTGGCTGCGACTGGGTTGACTAGTATACTGGAATCCTCCGTGAGTTCGATGATAATGACTACTGTTCCAGAATCTTATGTGGGTTCAACAGTTCTGAAATATGTTCTTGTATCCTATGTGAGTCTGACAGAATAATTGGTCCTATATACTGTGTGGGTCTAACAGCTTATATGAATGAGTAACTACAACTGATTATCCCTATTACTCTACAGAAGCTAGTCTTGTATCCTGTATGGGTCTGACAGCTTAGCTGGTCCTGTATCATGTGTGTGTCTGACAGCATAGAAGAATCAGTGACTACATCTGATCCCCTCTATTACTCTAGAATAACAGTTATTGTATCTTGTGAGTGTCCGACATCTTAGACAAGATCTTTGGTCATGTATCCTGTGTTGGTATGACAGCTTAGCATGTCCTGTATCCTGTGGGGGCCTGACATCTTGGAGGATCCAGTGGCTACATCTGATCATCTCTATCTCTCTACAATTTTTGCATACTTGTGTGGGCTGAGTCATTTCTTTCAACCACAATCATCGTAGTGATTGACATTACGTACCTTGTGGATTTGTTTGTTCTTGGGTTCGAGGGTTGGAGCCAGAATTTGATTGATAACATAGGTATATGTATGGGCATATACCTATGTAGGGTTGGTTGATACTTCGTTATTGTATCTTACTAATTTAGATTATCCTTAGTGGATTCAGGGGTTGATACATTATACTACCCCCTGGAATAAAATCCTGGTTTGATCTGAGTTAATGACCTTTGTGTTCTTCTCATGATTGGGATGGGTTACTTGATAGCATAGTTATATGTATGGGCATATAACTAAGTAATGGTTATCTATTGTTTTCATACATTTTGGTTTATCCTTGTTGGATTTTTTGAGACCATGAGAGAGTCATGGTCCCTACTGAGTATCGTTATACTCACCCCTATACGGGACAGGCCCGCACCTCATTGTGTTGGATGTAGACGATAGATATTGTTGACCGAGGCAGAGAGTACGAGGACTGGACGGTACCCGGAGGAGACGGACAGATGTGGAGAACTGAGGAGGCTATATTTACCTACCCTTCTGGTAGGACCCGTGGTGGATGATCCAGGAGCTGCTACACACCTTCCAGCTATTTGTCTATTAGTTGTACATGTTTGTCTTTTCCTTGTACATTACTGTTGGGATTATATTTCCGACCCCTTTTCTTTTCAGCACTACTTTTGTATATAGTTCCTACCTATTGTTTTTGTTTCTATATGTGTACTCTATTTGTGTGTTTTACTTTTATAAAGGAAATTCCTTCCCATCTTATGGATTTATGCCTTTGGTGCTAGCTGCTAGCCCCTAGCCTACGGAAGGTCAGCCTGGGGTAGTCATGGAACGGGTCTCGAGGACGGGTCATGACCAGTTAAAAGAGAATAAATTGGGGAATTTTTTTGAGACGGTGACATTTAGTAATGAAATTAATATTAATGATATTATTACTATGAAATTTATAGAAAAATTAAACTAAAAAATAATATGATGGGGCATTGAATAACAACATCACACAACATGTATTTATAGGTTTTTTAAATTTTAAATATTCCAATACAATACTAATGTGAAAATAATATTTTCATAATTATAAGAATAAAAAATATGTGTGTAAGAGATAAAGTGTTAATAGATATTGATAGATTGACCCAACCACATATTCTTAAATACCCTTAATGTTGATAAAGAAGAATAATAAGATAATATAGAGAACTTGACTTGATATGATTATCTATTTATGGATTTAATTTTAAAATAGATTCCAATGATACTCTAACAAGACTATTATTGGGGATTAACGATAAATTAAGGTTTCAAATATAAATGTTGTTGTTACTATAAATTAAAAGAATCAAAGAACATTATGAATAATAATCTATAGTATTTTTTTCTTAAATATGTTTATGAATTGAGATAATAAAATATAATCATTTTTTAAAGAGTGGAAGCCTTATGATCGATGTATTTAAAGAAGGATATCATATTCATACTTCCCATGAGTTACACTGGCCTACACTACTAATCACAATTTTAAAAGGTGTAGGTAAAATATTTTTTTGATGAGGAGGACCTATTTAGTTATTCAGGCTCCGGATGGACACTGGTATATTTTTTTACTAGTAAGTATAATTCATTGTTCCTTATTGGATCCATGATAATAGTTTCGTGGATATATAATTCTCTAAGCCTCATCTTGATACAAAAAGTTATTTTTTTGTGCATGTGGGATAATACAGATACTACATTGAGGAAACAACTATCCATATTAGAGTAAAAAGATATTATAACATTACTATGATCCATATTGTTACATCATTGAATTAATATTATATTAAATCAAACCAAAGGTGAGAGAAAATGGGTACCATTAAAAGAATAGGTGTATATGATATGCATAAAACACTATAAATTGATAAAATTTACCATAAAAATTCACCCCACATTTTAGTGTGTTTGATCCAATATTGGTGGAACAAGAATTATTATTAGATCTAAATACTACCATTTATTGAATTTTCAAATTTCTTATGATTTAATGATTTTATTGTTTATAAATTTAACTTTTCAAATTCCTTATGATATTTTTATTGTGATAATATACATCTGTTTAAAATTAACACTTTATCTATCTTGAAAATCTAAAATTTTAAACAATAAATTGATGATAATATTGAAGTTAAAATCAAACTATTTAAAATAGAATGAAAATACTATTTTCATATCGTTTAATCAAAATAAAATATGAAACTACTGATAAGGGAAAAGGTCGCAAAGCTTCGGTAATTTCTACGGCACCGAAGGATGCGGCGGTGGAGGCGGGGGGGGGGGGGGGGGGGGATGATGTGCCAGTAATGAGTGAGGTTGCTGAGAAATCCATGCTAGTTGAGTGTGAATTGGATGAGGGATATTTTTTAATTGGGGGTTGATTTGGGAAAATTGATGTCTACAGGGCTCTGGTGATGTCTGCTGTAGTGAGCGATGTGGTGGCATTGGTAGATCAGATCAGTTGACTGCCTTCAAATGTCATGAATACCTCATTGTGGGGTGAGGCAGTGTTGTCGTGAGGGGTGGTTTCTTGTGAAGTGGAGATACTATGTAAAACCACAATGGTTATGACAAGGAATTATGCTGATGTGGATGACATGACAAGCACATGAAAGCCTAGTATGTACCACGTAGGATTGGAAGGGGATTCTGCCCAACGACATTTCAAATATGTATGTGATGGTGCTAATGATTTTCTTAAAAAAAAGGTGATTCAGCCCATTTGGTTGAAAATAGAGATATTATACTTGATTGATTTAATCTTTGTGAGAATTTAATAATTTCCAGACTTATTATTCTTATTTGAGGAAATATTTGTAAGATTTATGATTTGGTCAGGAATTTGACTTCGTTTTGGGGTTTTATTTTTGGTGTTGAATATCCATGGGTCGAGGATTATTTCGTATTATTTTTCCATCAGAAGGTCTTAAACGATGTGCTTGGGGGATTGGATCAGTTTCACTGAAGACATGTATGATTTCTTTTCAAAAATGGGACTTTAGTTTAAATCCTTTTTTAGTAAAAATTACTAGGTCTCAATATTGGATTAAAATTTTAGGTCTTCACTAGATTTTGTGGCATCTGAAGATTCTTTTTGACATTGCCTCTACTGTGGGAATTCCAATCAAAATGGATAGGACAACTAAAGATGCGATGTCTGGTCATTGTGCAAGGGTCTTGGTTAATGTTGATCTAAGTTCTTGTATGATTCATAATATTGTTTTATTTTCATTGGATGATGACATCTCCCTAAAAATATATTATGATAGATTTCCATATTTCTTAATAAAATGTTAATTAATTTGTCATGTCAAAGTTTGGTGTTACAGAAACATTATATTCTGTTCTTTTTCTCCAAGAGGGCACCATGAGGCCTATTGTAAGAAGAAGATGAAGAGGCATTCAATGCAGAATAATGGTGATGGAAATGACAAAATCTTTTCTGAGGTTGGTGTTCCACAATCGGTGGAAGATATTCCTTGTGAATAGGAATAAGGGTATTTGGTGGTTTAAGAGGTTGAATCAATCATTCCTATGCATGCAGGGGAAGGTAAGACTAACTTGACTAGATATGATCCAGGATTGGCCTATGTGTTGGTTCCTGAGCAGGGCGTTGAGGTCAGTATGAGAATGGAGCAGCATGAATTTGCTCCGACACTTGATGAGAAATATAATACAAGTGGCTTTTAAATGTTTTGGGAGGGGGGTTTCCAAATTAAGGGAGAAAAAGGGAATCCATAGAAAGTGGGATTAAGTTGAGGATGATTCAACTATAAATTTAACTTATAGTTATAAATTATCCAAAGGAAAAGTTGTTGCGAATGATGAAGGGTTCCAACCTACTCCTCCTTAGAAAGAAAGACCACGGAAAGACTACTCACATCTGAATCCAACTATGGTTACCCAGTCCCTGGGTCCTTTTGATTGTGAGTCTGATTGGGATGATGATTATGATGTTTTCTAATGTAGATATGATTTTTTTATGTTTTTTTCTTTTTTTTTGGCATGGGGTCATGTTTCTTTGATGACTCCATACATCCACTATTTGCTTATCTTTTCTTCTTAATAAAATGGGAACTGCCCTAAATTTTGTTATATATGAAATAGTTGTTAAATTTCTCAGATGTTGTATCAATGTTATTAAAAGTGTAAAATCATTAGTCTAAGTCATCATAGTATGAGATAAATGGAGAGAATTAAATATTATAGATGATATGGAAAAACTAAATACATGAATGATGGTTTATCATTGGGATAAAATTAAAATGTAATCATTGAGTCAAGAAAAATCCAGAATAATAAGAAGAATTTTTCCACATGTAGAAGAAACTACTTTTATTGTAGGGTAATATGATGAAACATATAATTCTAGAAATAAGCCATGAAATTTATTTTACATGGATAGAAGGCTTGGAAACAAGATTAATTTCATTTCTAATAAACCATGTAATGGATATAAAAAACTAGACAATTTTCTCCAAAAGTGTGTGATTATTTATCAATTTCAATTTTTAAATAGAATGAAATATGGAAAATGAATAAATTAATTATTGTTTTATTATGAGGAAATAAATTTTAAAATATTAATAACTCAAATTTCATGAGAGTTTTTCTAAAAACGATGATCCTAATTTCTTGAGGAAGTATCGGGAAAGTATAAAAGTGCCATATATATCTCAAAAAATGAATAATTGACTTCCTATACCATGTAATGATTCAAAAGAAGATGATTATAGAAGTTATATATACAAACTACTTGATTAGTGATAAGATTAAATGATTTTACATTAGGATATTTTTGAAAGAAGAAGAAAAATGATATTAACCAAGATGAATTGGGTCTAAAAATCAAAAGTGAACGAATGAAGCGTTTTCTTATTGATTGATTTTAAAAAGAAAATATTATTCTGGTTTGGAAGTAACAATCAACCATATACCTCCTTCTAAATGGGAATATTTAGTTCCACCTTATTCCCTATACATTCTATTTTAACTTTAATTGTATAGAATTGGAGATGATTCCAATTTTTAATAAGAGAACTGAAGAAATGAGAATTTTTTCAAATATTGATATTATGTTAGAAGAAAAAATCTTTTAAAGGATCTAAAATATTTTATATTTAAGAATATTAGATGAAGAGATCATCCTAGATTATTTTATGATAAAATGTATCCTTTAAGGGATGATTCATTATAATTATTCAGGATGTTAATATTTTAGGAAAATATTGAATTTTGTTAAATCTAGTTTGAAAATATAATTTATGAGCTATGTTTTTATATTCTATCATCTTGGTTTTTCGTATACAAATTCTAAAGTTAAAGGGGGGTAAATTATTCTGATCAATGATGTGAAAATAAATATATTTTGAGATATTTAAAGTCTTATTCCTAATGTTAAATCAATGAATTGTAGATGAATTTTTTTAATATATCATTGAGAAGAGTGAAAAAATCAAGTAGAAAACATAATGATAATATATTAAGTAATTTCTATCTGATTTAAAATATTTTAATAATCCATAAGGAATGAAATTTTATTTGGTATTATATTCTTGTTTTTTTATGAGAAATAATGTTGTGTAACCACATCCACATTATTTTTGACATTGATCACTACTTATATTGAAAAAGTGTGGTACAATATGTGAAACATATAATTATGTAAAATAATACTATCCACTTTTAGGATCCTTTTTATTTATTATAAACATTGTGGAGAGATATGAAAATGTAATAAAGAATATTTTAAATAATTTTCAATAATTATATTGAAAAAAATCTTATGGGTGAATCATGAACCCAATTATTGAATTATTGTATTTTTTCTATATTTATCATGAAAATAAGTGTTAATAAGTTATTAATTACAGGAATATGGATTACACAAGCATGTGTGATTAGAATTTTTATTCAATTACTCACAAAAGGTGTTAATATATATTGAGTTGTGAATATCATATTAATATTAAAATACACCATGGATCTTGTAAGAGGGTTTCATATGAAATTGAGTTTTATATGATATTATTCCATTTTTATGTTAAAAGAAATTGTTTATTTGGGAATTGTTGTTACTAAATAGGTTTTATTAAACATTATAATTTATTTTACCAATAATTTAAATGTGATAAAAATAAAAATATTTCCAGATTACTTTATGGTATTTTTTATACAGGAACCATCATTATTATTATCCTTTATGAATGATACCAAATTTAATAGATGTATCAATTAGAAAATAGTTCTGATTTAAGAGGAAGTGGATGATCCATTGAAATAGTCTAAGGAATATTCTGTTGGACAGAGAAGTGATGGCAAGAGGGGGGGGGGGTGAATTGCCTTTTAAAAAATAATTAACAATTTAAAAACAAAGTTAAAAGTGCAGCGGAAATAAAAGAGGCAAGACACAAAATTGATAACGGAGTTCAGCTTAAACCCAAGCCTACGTCTCCACTCCCAACTCAACCATTGAGAGATTTACTACCGCTTGCTTTTTAATGGTTTTAGCAAGAAACCCACTAGACTTTTAGGTTAGTCTAGAACCTATTACAGCTTGCTTTTAATGGTTATGCAAGAACCCACTTGCTTTTAATGGTTGAGCAAGAACCCACTAGCCTTCTTACAGGTGAAGGCTAGCTCACCTTTGATTCAATCCTTTTAAAAGGAAAGGCTTGACTAACCTATTCACACCTTGAAGGTGGTGTGAAAACCCAAAAGAGAGGATGAGAGAAAGAGATGGGGGTTTGTAGGCACAAACCCAATTTGATGCTCAAAATAAATAAAACAAGAAAAACTGTAATGGGAGAAGTCTTGGGCGCCAATAGATTGATGAAGCTGATGAAGAGTGCTCCCAAGCTTCTATGGTGGTGCTCCTTGGATGTGGAATTGAGTTGGAGCAAGTGGAGTTTCCTTGGTGGAATGCACCGGAGGTTCGCCAAATGACGAAAAATGTGTCAGTGGGCTTCCTTGAGTTTCCGGGGCTTCCTAGTCCTTTATTTATAGAGGGGGAACCCTCAAATGGCCTTTGGGGTCTTCGGAGCCGTTAGAGAGGCCTTCGGAGCCGTTGGGAGTCAAGTGGACAAGCCTGGTCAAAGCCCAACGGCTAGTTCGACTGGCTCCACCGGCTGACCGGTGCTTGGCCACCGGTTGGCTGGTGCTATGAAAAAGGAGAGGCCTTCGGGCTCAGGCACCACCGGTTGGCCGGTGAGGAGGCCACCGGTTGGCCGGTGCTGAGGCAGTAGCAAACACTATTCTTCTGGGTTCCACCGGCTGGCCGGTGGTGGGACACCGGTTGGCCGGTGGTCTGGACAGAGGGATGCCTTCTCTCCAGGCCTCCATCGGCTGGCCGGTGGTCTTCCATCGGTTGGCCGGTGGACTGAAAATCAGTCCACTTTGGCTTCTTACTTTCTTGGCCCAATTCCTTGGCCACCTGAAATCATGCCTATCATCCAAAAACACTTAAAACAATATTAGATAAATAAGAGAGTGATTGTGATCATGAAAATTAAACCACGAGGGGTACGAGAGGTACAACAATATCCCCCTATTTTGATGATCACAATCACTAAAACAAGCAATGTAAAAGACTTAAATTAGAGGCATGCTTTAAAGGATAAATTGAAAAGTAAAGAAAAGCATGAGATAAAGATTTCTCCCCCAATCAACCAAGAATTTCTCCCCCTTTGTGATTATAAAAATAGCACGGGGCATAAAACTTGATTGAGGGAAAAGTTTGAAAAACAAGATAGAGATTTTAAAACCAATCGAAATTTTTGAAATTGAATGTTTTGAATTGAAAGTTTTTTAATTGAATGTTTTGAATCGAAAATTTTGAAATGAAAGTTTTGAAATTGAAATCAAAAAGGCTTAAACGATCCTAACTCCCCCTAAATAAAAACAACAAATCACCGGGGAGTGGATTTTAGAACCGAGACAAATTTTGGTCCGGTGAGACTCACTAAAAGGGATTTTTCAATCCATACTTGTCTAGTGGCGGGTCTTCTACTATAAAATTCATCATTAAAGAAAATTGTTTTCGGCCTTCCATACCGGGTATTTTTGCAATTGCACTCATAAATTAAGTGCCCGGGTTTTTTTTCAATAATTACACAATTTATTTTGAGAGCTCCCCCTTACGAAAATAGTAGGTGCATGGGAAGAGGAAGCTTTCTTGGAATAGCCAAGCCCTTCGGTGGTTATAGATATGCATTGGGAACCTAGCAATTTGGTCAAATTTTGTTCACCTTGGGTGAACTTGGCAAGATATTCCCTTAAATCTTTGATTGTTGATTCCATAGAATCAACATCGGGAAGGTTTTGGATTTTAAGGGTCAAGTCTTCCTTCTCTTTGAGAAGTTGTTCCTTTTCGGAAGAAAGTTTTTTGATGTTCTTTTTTAAAGAAACAAATTTGGAAGAAAGTTCGTGAAAACATTCCTCCAATTGATCTCTAGCATATTGGAGATCCTCATAAGATAAATGATTGAAAGAATTTGAATTTGAAGAACTGGAGGATGAGGAGTCGGAAGAAGTTACCTCATGAAATGCCATTAGGAATTTTTTACCGTTGTCACTTGAGGAGGAGGAGGAGGAAGATGTGGAGCTATCACTCCAAGTGGCCTTGAATGCCTTCTTCTTTTCCTTTTGCTTGGCCTTTGTCTTGCGGGATGGGCAATCGGGCCTGTCATCGCCTTTAGTACCTTCATGGGTTACTTCTAAAAGTTTCCAAATTTTATAAGAAGATGAGCACAATCGATGATAGGCATGATTTCAGGTGGCCAAGGAATTGGGCCAAGAAAGCAAGAAGCCAAAGTGGACTGATTTTCAGTCCACCGGCCAACTGATGGAAGACCACCGGCCAGCCGATGGAGGCCTAGACAGAAGGCATCCCTCTGTCCAGACCACCTGCCAACCGGTGTCCCACCACCGGCCAGCCGGTGGAACCCAGAAGAATAGTGTTTGCTACTGCCTCAGCACCGGCCAACCGGTGGTGCCTGAGCCCGAAGGCCTCTCCTTTTTCAAAGCACCAGCCAACCGGTGGCCAAGCACCGGTCAGCCGGTGGATCCAGTCAAACTAGCCGTTGGGCTTTGACAAGGCTTGTCCACTTGACTCCCAACGGCTCCGAAGGCCTCTCCAACGGCTCCGATGACCCCCAAAGGCCATTTGAGGGTTCCCCCTCTATAAATAAAGGACTAGGAAGCCCCAGAAACTCAAGGAAGCCCACAGACACATTTTTCATCATTTGGCGAACCTCCGGCGCATTCCACCAAGGAACCTCCACTTGCTCCAACTCAATTCCACATCCAAGGAGCACCACCATAGACGCTTGGGAGCGCTCTTCATCAACTTCATCAATCCATTGGCGCCCAAGACTTCTCTCGTCACAGTTTTTCTTGTTTTATTTATTTTAAGCATCAAATTGGGTTTGTGCCTACAAACCCCCATCTCTTTCTCTCATCCTCTCTTTTGGGTTTTCACACCACCTTCAAGGTGTGAAGAGTTTAGTCAATCCTTTCCTTTTAAAAGGCTTGAATCAAAGGTGAGCTAGCCTTCACCTGTAAGAAGGCTAGTGGTTTCTTGCTCAACCATTAAAAGCAAGTGGGTTCTTGCATAACCATTAAAAGCAAGCTGTAATAGGTTCTAGACTAACCTAAAAGTCTAGTGGGTTTCTTGCTAAAATCATTAAAAAGCAAGCGGTAGTAAATCTCTCAACGGTTGAGTTGGGAACGGAGACGTAGGCTTGGGTTTAAGCCGAACTCCGTTCTCAATTTTGTGTCTTGCCTCTTTTATTTCTGCTGCACTTTTAACTTTGTTTTTAAATTGTTAATTATTTTTTAAAAGGCAATTCACCCCCTCTTGCCATTACTTCTCCGCCCAACATATTCATCTTTTTTATATGATTTATAAACTATACTGCTAATAATTGAAATGATTCTAAGTTATGCCAATGTGATTTGAAATTATTAAGATGTCTGTAGTTTTGATTAGTTGGATGGAAGATATTTTATTATATTATAAATAATTCTAAAGTATTTTATATGTTTTGAATATTTTTGTAAAAAAATATTATTGAATGGAATTTATGTGAATGGGTGGTGTTGATGTTTTTTTGATATGTATGAATAAATCTTAAAAACTAGTAGCTAAATAAGAAAAAACTAGTTATGTAAATAGAAATTACTAGGTAAATTCTAAGGAAAATCTTTCTGAAGAGACAAAAAAATGTCAAAACATACCATGAGAAATTAAATCCAATTTTATGGAGTCATGATTGAATCACAACAAACCATGTGATATTAAAACATAAAATATCTGGATCACATGATAATATATTTATGTTGGATCACATGATATTAAAAAAATAAAAGTACTGTTATATAAGGAGAAAAATGTTGTTTCAAATATCACATGTGAATCACAATTATATAATTAATATTAAATTTTAATCACATCAAAATATATATTGTGGCATCGATGGTACATTAAAATATATACAATCTTGTATAATATTAATAGTGATTGTCTAGAAGAATCATGTTTAGGAAAAAAGTTGACTATAGAATATAACATTTCGTAAGAATTATTACTTTAAAAGAAATGAAATGGTTAATATAAAATTATAAATAATTAACACAGGTTGTTAAAAATTAAATATACTCATTTAACTATCAACTAGACATTCATAACCACATATAAGATAAATAAGGTGATATGTAAGATTCACTTAACGTTATTAAATGACGTGACAGAGTCCTCAAGACAATACATAAGTGTTATCTATATGACATAGATATGTGTTTTAAAAAGGAGAGTTCAAAAGAAGATAATCGCCAGATAATCTTGGTGTGTTTATCAGTAATTTAAATTTCATAATATTGTTAATGAATACCCATAATTAAATATAGGGATTTTAATGGGAACTTTTTAATAATATGAGTTATCCATCAGTGGGAACTAGATCCAATTAAAAATATTAACTAAATATGTTCATGCATTAATGGATTTATGGTGTATAAATTTTCTGTAGAATAAAATTAAAAGGAAATAGGTGGAGATAATTCAAAAATACCACAAGAAAGAAAACATGAGTCTTATAGAAGCCTAAATTATGATATCGACTGAATAATAAGATACTGAAAATGAGATAATTATAGAGACGTTGACCAGAAGTAATGAAATAAATTTTAATAAGAGTAAAATTGTTATATTTTTGGAAATATTTGAATAGTTTTTAATAGGAAAGAGGATTTAAGGAGAACATTACATGAATGATAATGATGTGGTTTGTCATATTTTGAATATATCAAAAACAATACATGTGTGATAAATATTTTGTGATAATTTATATAATAAATACTTGAGGTTAATGTTATGAAGGTTTGAGACCAAGTGTAGGGATACTCAGACTAATATACATTAATATATATTGTGTTGAAGATGAAAATTAATAAGAGAATTTAGAGAAACTGATCAGCCTTGATAGATTTATTGGTTTCTTAAAGTGAGAATATATTCTGATAGATAATTCACATGATCATTATTACGTTTTAAAGAGAAAGTTGAGTTTGAGAGGAAGCTATTTTTTCCCTATATAAAGTATCAATGAACATTATGTATAATAATATATAGTATTTCAAAATTTTATATAAATAATTAATGATATTTTCATTTTTAATTACTATGATAAGAGAGGAATCCTTGTGAGTACTACATATTGAAAGAATTGATCTAATTTATTACTTTTATGGAGTAAAATGAGAATAAAATTATAAAAAAAATGCAATTAATTGTAGTCTAGATTCCATTTTAAATGAGGAAGATCTTGTTGGTGTTGGAGTATGAATATTGTAAGTGGGGGCATTGACATCTAATTTATTTCATGTATTTTATTTTATGAGGAATATTATAATAGGTTCAAGGATATATAGACTTGATTAACCTTCATTTTGATAATAATATTGATCAAGTTCATGAGTGAGATAACAACCCTATACATAGAGGCCATTTTCGTCCACCCTATTATCAAATTTATGTGTTCCATATAGTTTTTTATTAATTGATTGTTACATGAATGTAAACTATAGGTGATAAAAAGTGATATATATACACTAAAATGGTTTTTATATAAAATAAAAATATTATATTTTTATATAATTCGACATGACATCCCTCCCACATTCAGTGCAGTCACACCAATTATAGTGGAAAAATACCCAAAATATTCAATAATTCAATTATTTTTTATAGGATTGAGCCCATGATATGTTATATGTTCTACATAGAAGAATATTATGTAAATATTATAATAGGAAATTGTAGAGTCTCAATTTTTTTAATTAATAATTTTTTTTATCAAGGAATGAAAAAAAATTTATGTGAATATATATTACTTTTGGATCTTTGATAAAATATGTAGGATGGATTATATGACTTTATGAATATAAATGTTATGATGAAAATGGGATGAAAAATTTTTATATTATAATTTCATGAATTAGTTCCTATAATAGAAAATTAATCAATTTTCGCAGTCGAGTATTAATTACTTGGGGGATGATGTATTCTTTATGACATAATAATCATTTAATTTTAATAAAAATAGAGATAATTCCTTTAATGTTGACAGTAACCATAAGGGGGAAGTTAAATATTAAATGTATAGGGTCATGACCAAATCCATTAATGAAAAAATAATGATTATAAAATACATGAATTCCATATATGGGGTGTTTTATATAAAATTATTAATCAATATATATGATTTATTTTTGATAAAAAGTATTAGTAGACTGATTTATTTATCTAAAGTGTGAAATAAAGAATAATTTATCTCTTTCATGGTGATAATAACCCTAATAAGTGAAATTACAATTATATTTATGCTATAGGTAAAATTAAACATTGTAAAAAAGAATAAAAAATAGAGAAATAATATAAAAGTCTTAAGAATTTTGTTATGTTTGAAGTAGGTGTTAGAAATTTAGGATATATCTAATGTGAGCCATAAACTAATTGAACCTATGAAATTAATATTTATTTACATATATTATGATGATTACCACATTGATTATCCCAATCAATATAGATAATTTGTATAATTATTTTTGAGGAATGAGTGTTATCAATTGGAACTACATTTTGGTAACATTTTATTACACTTTATATTCTTATAAATTATGAAAAAATTTTAAAATAATGATTCATTCGCAAGTGAACATTAATATTGAATGGCTATAAAAAAATTTTGATTTCATTTATTTGATTGGTTCATAAAACATTTATAATAATTAATTCCAAAAAATATTTTTAGAGATTCCATTGCTGACATTATTCATCACTCACCATTTATATATATAAGATAAGTATCCTAAGAAATGTTGTATTATTTTATTGAAAAAAATTAGATATGATCTTTATGTTAAATATAAAATGAATTTATTTTATTTGACATGAATCATATACATTATTAATTACATTAATGATATATTTAAATGAGTAAAGGAGTTCATGTAATAATAAAAATACATTAATGTCACCTTACACATAATATAAATCAAATATTTAGTAATTTTATCTATAGAAATGATTGTATGTACATTGAATTTATAATAAAAATTGAATATATTTTACTTATAAAAAATTGATATATGTATATATATAATAGATTTTAGACTGATCATTAAGACACTCTTATTTCCTTTATCCCTTACTATTTATTATGTGAGGAGGTTTGTTTCAGATCAACGGTCACCCTATAGATGAAAAAAATAAAACTAATTGAAGAATGTGTAATAATGAATTTATAAAAATAAATTAATAGTATATATTTTAAAACATAATAATGTAAATTATGATTTTGATTAATTCATTTAAAAAAAATATGTTTCATAAACCATTAATGAATAAGAAACATTTATATTGGGTTTGCATCATCTTGAATAGGGTGGATGTTTTATAGGGTATGTTTTTGGATTCTATCCAATGGAATAATTTAATAATGTGTATTTATGAATGTATTCTTAAAAGTAATATGATGAATTAAACACTAAATATATGAATTAGAGGGGAAAATAATTTGAAAAAGTAATATATTATTTGAATAAAATGAACGATTACAAAAATACAATGATATGGAAATGTAACTGTAAAAATCTATGCATTAAGAACCACAAAGTTGTTTTCAAACATAGAATTTGAGGGTATTATTTGATGGCCAGAGTAAGATGGAATGTGGGTTGGTGAATTTTCCTTGAAAAATGATATGTAAATAATGGGATGGAATTATTATATATTATTAAATATTAATATAATAATGTAAGGCTAATGAAATAGATAATAGTATTAAAATTAAAAATTATAACATTAATAAAATTAAAATGTGTATGAATATTAAAAAAATATTGATCAAATGATAGATATAATGATTTATATAAGTTAATAGATTAAGTGACTGAAAATATTAAATAATAATTTATTAATTCAAATAAATATATTAAAATGAAAATGGTGTTGAAGGTAAATAAAAGAAAAGGAACACAATATGATAATGGTGTATGAAAATATATCATTTAATAGATCATGTGTCACCCACATCAATTTTTAAAGGATTTATAAATTAAGAGAACGTGAATTTTGTTTTATCCATGAAAAATAAAAATAATAAAAACACTTTACAGTAGTAGTAACTAAACAACCTAGTAAAATACTATGGTTTTATATATTTACCAAGAACCAAAAAAAAGATTTACCTTGGTTATTGAGGTTTACAATGGACATTAAAAAGTAATAATAAGATTGTATGATTAGTTGAAACACCTTTACAGAATAGATCTAAATTTTGTAGAAGGAAATGGAAGATGAAATTGAGATAAAGTAAAGAGAATGACTTTATATCAGAGTGTTTTGGAATAAAATACAAAAGGATATCAATAGGATAAACAATCAAATAAAAATTTTCATCATTACACCATTATATTTTCTATAGACCATTTTAGTTTTATTTTGTTTCATTATAAGAATATTATGTAATAACCAATGATTAATGAAGAAAAATAATGTTTGATATAGTATAAGATACACATAACCATGTTTAAAAAACCATGAAATATTATTATTCATATATGAATGATATAACATATATTATTAATTCGAGAGTATTAATATGATTAACTGAACTATGAAATATATAAAAAATTTATATTAAGTTAAAATTTATACATTAATTATATAGATATAAGAACTCAATTTTTTGAAATGTTGTTTCATTATTCAAAAACATCATTTTTCCACACTGGTATTTATCCCATTTTATGATCGAATATTATAAATAATTTCTAAAAAATTTATAAATTTTATTCGATATAAATTATATAATTTAGAAAATTAAATTTTAAAATTATCTTAGAGTGAATTTTTAATATTTTTCTGAAATGATTGTTTTCTTATGCAGAGTGAAAAATATTAATATTTATTAGAAACTCTATTTTATTTTACTATATTTAAAATTCTATATTTTATTTTTATTTTAGTTATATATTTTTATTAGTTTACTTTTATTAAAAATAATCGAATTATATTCGTCGTAATTAATTTTATAATTCAAATTGGTATAAAATAATTAATAGTTAAAAAATCATTTTTATGAATACATTTCATTTCATAATGTTTTTTTGTATAAATTTTAAATTAAATTATTGACATTATATCAATTTAATCATGAAAAATGTATTCCATGTTTTTGACTTATGTGGTATAGATTTTTAAAATAGGTCCCTTTTTTATAGACATTATGAATAGTAATACTAATAAATGATGTTTCTATGATAAATGAAAAATTGAATAATTAAGGGAAAAAGTATTGTTCTATTGACTAAAAATTAATAATAATTGTCACTTTATTTTTTTTGAGTAAATTTAATTCATAATCATCAAAACATTGAATATATGAATTTTTTGTTATTCAGAAGCGTTTTTAGTTTTATAATAGTTTATGTAATTAAAATTTAATAATTTCATTCTCCTTGTTTTATTATCATTAATAATTTTAAATAGATATAAAAAGAATTTAATTTTATTTTTAAAAGGTAAGATAAAATACGAATTTTTTTATCATGGAAATTTTTTTATTGTATTTAGTAACAAACTTCATACATTAAACTCTTATTAAATGTCGGCACATGATTTATTCAGTTTAATAGAAAATAAAATAAATTATTTGATTAATATTAAATTAATATAATTTTATTGAATTATTGTGTTTCATTATTTTTTAGATAAATATTACATGTCTTAGATTTTTTAGAGGATTATTTTTTATTTCCTTTTCTATCATTATATTTACAAAGACAATGACCATAATGATATTTTATAATAAATGAAATTTTATTAAATTATTAAAAAATTATAAAAATTATATGTATAAAAGGGATTTAGAAATGGAATATAATTTCATTCATGATGCATTTATTGTCTAATATTTGTTTTGTGGAAACTATTTTAACTCACATAATGTAAAAAATCTATATCACTATATTTGTCAAAAGGGTTAATAGTGGGTTAGGTAAAACTGATATCGGTAATGATATAATGTAAAATGTAAAAAATTTATTTTGTGATATAATTTAAACTCATACCCACAATATATTTGAATATTATCAATTTTTATCTCTTCATATATGAAAATTAATTTCTATTAATTTTATACATTAAAAAATTCAGATAGTGTATCTCCCTCTTTTGTAATAGGGCACCTCCTATCCTATTTTTGTCACATTTAAAAAACAAGTTGGTTTAGCCAATTCCATCATATATACCTTCATTAAGTCCCTCAATACATCCTGGAGGAATTATTTTGATCATAAATTCATCCTATGAAATATATTGGATTCAACCTTAAGATGTTTTTCCGAAGTTGTATAGTTCTTAATCAAGAATTTTTGTAATATTACTTTTTCTAACTCATTAACATATTATTAAAACATGATGAAATAATAACACTATTATATCTAATACAATGATATTTTAATGTCTATTTTAAAACCATTATCTATATACCTTACCGTTTAATGGAAAAAGAAACCAATAGTCATTTGTACAGTGGACTATAATCTGGAAAACCAATATTATTCATCTTCTGTCACTGTCACAAAAAACAATTTAAGATGATTTATTTAAACTATATATATGATATTAATAAATATTTATGTATCTATAAAATTAATGTATCATATATTTTCTCACATTCGCATTTGTTGAAAAATTATAAAATAATTCGTGCATAAATTTTGATTACAACATCCAAGAATGAATATGATTTTACTTTCAACACCTCATCAGATGGATTTAATATATTAATGTTTTTAAAGTTATAATATTTTATTAATAATATAATTAAGATTCTCTGAAGGGAAAATATTTCTTATCTTCTTTCCATAATTATTAAGGAAAATTTAAATTGTTACTCATGTACACGTATGGTATGTTGTCTCAATGATTGTTACATTTTTTGTTTTTCATAAGCATCCCACATGATTGGTATTAAAATAATAATTTATTTATATAAAATATAATTAATTAGTAATTTTTTTGGAGATATTTAAATAATGACCTATTTGACCAAAATCTGACAACCAAATTTGTTTTGGACCTATGATCTGAATATCATTAAAATGGTGGACATGAATTTAATTGAGTACGTAATTGATTATGACATGGATACAAATTGAATAATTAAAATTAAAAAATATTATTAATAAATTAAATAATTAAGATAATTATATTATTCAGGATAAAAAAGAACAAATTTGATGAGTGAGACTTGAGATCAAGTTCTTTCTTTTAAAATACTCTTACAATTTTCTATCAAGCGATTTGTCATCAACATCGATATTTTTAAAGAACTATATTAATAGTATAATTTTATAGACATAAAGGAATTATAAATTTCATGTTATGTATCTTTTTACTTTCTACCCAAGGTTTTTAAAGGATTGTTTTTAAAATTCTTATGAATTTCATTAAAAAAGAAAAATGGAATTATCTATTTTACATATATAGAGACAATAATGTTTTCTCCCAATATAATCATTATTTGACGTCTATAATCCATTACGACGTATCAGATTTTTTTCAAATAAAAACCCTCTTTCCTTATATTTGAACGTAATATTTTTATGAAATGTGGTTCTAAAAGGAAAGTGTATTTTGATATTATAAAATGTTTTTCATATTGGTTATAAAGAGTTTTTCAATGGTTTTGTGATAAAATATGAGAGCCTAAACTTTATTATTCATAAGAATATATGTGGCTATTATAGATAATTATATGAAAGATTGTCAAAACATATATTATTAGTGATACTGATACATCTTATATGATGGCTAGGACTGAAATATCTTGTATGATGGGTGTACTCAGATAGCACTCTAATGGATTAGGTAATGTTTCTTGTCTTTATAAAGATCAATTTGGAAGTTAAAGATGGAGTTTTATCCAATAAATTTAACTGGACACCAGTTATTTTTGACATAGTTTATGAATAATATTCTCTATGTTTCCAGAAAAAATGTTTCATTTTCCATCTATCAGTTTTTATGTTTTTATTATAGAAAAAATATGTGTCTTTTTTCAGGTGAAAATAATTTATTCAATAATATCAAATAATATATTGATAATGGTTATACTTTTATGTGTATACATTTTTTTGAATGGAATAATGAATTTAGAATATTTTATGTCACTTGTTTTTAATTTAATGTTAATCCAACATTTTTTATTGTATTTCCATGGGTTAAAGGATGAGTAAGAACAATGATGAAGGCTAGATTTTGGAAAATAAAGAATATGTATATTCGGAATAATACCCACTTAAAGAATTGTAATTTTTATATAAGAGTTTTTCCTAATTATCATAAACCATAATCCTAATAGATCCTAGGATATTCAATGATACAACATTTCAATTTTACATTGCATGTTTTTATTGTTAAAATTGGGTCGCAAATATTTTTATCAAAACCAAACATTTAAATTTTAGGATTTTAAAATCGACTGTATGATAGTTGTTCATGGGATATTATAATTTTTATTAGATTATGGTTTTGAAAATATTGGTGATTATGATGTTTTCATGATAGGTTATCTTTAGTGTTATGGATACCATTATGAGTTTATATATTTAAGGTCGATCATAAGTTCAATGACATAGAGACCCAATTTTAGATTTTAAGTGATAAGATTTTATGGCGTCTAATTATATTTTGTTAGATGATTTATTGGGATGTGGTATGTTTAACCCTTAGGACTAAATTGAAGGACTATTTTAGAAGAAGAAAAATTATTATTTTGGATTAAAGCTATATGGTGTGGAAGAATCTTTTATATTAAAACATTATTTAATGTTTATGATGTTAATGTTATTTTTAAGGATATTCACCATATTTTTCTGAATTTTAAAGGAATTATATAAATATTCTTTTATTAAAAATATATCATGTAAGTCTGGTGACAACCCATCACCTCTTAAATGGTTGGGGCTTTAACTCATAATTGATGAGTGATAAGGGTGCATCGACTTCCATTTTTCTAGATGATATATTTTTTTTGTACGGATTGTTTTAATTATTCTATTTGATAGATAAATATTATGTTCATGTTGGAAAATATTTTATATCATATAAATAACTGTGCGGATAAATTTTGATATTTAGATTAAATATATTTCCTACTAAGGTCACTATATTTTTTGGTAACATTATATGATTATGGTAACAATAATCTTATGTGATTTTATTTGTGCATTTATTGTTGAGTTATCATATCGAAGCATATGTTATTTTAATTTTCATTTTTCTAAATTCATTTTTTTAAAAAAATTATTAAGATATCTTGGATGGAATATTATAAGGAAATATATATATATATATATATTTGAAATATGACTGTTTGAGTGACTATTATGGATTTGAGATAAATATTAAATTTATTTTGAATGAATAATTGATCAAATAATTATAATCATTTGGATTAAATATTATCCATAAATATTTTGAATAATTAAAAGTATGGTAATTTATAAAATGAGTTAAATTTAGATTTGGGAATTATTGTTTAATTTAAGAGTTTAATGTATTATTTATTTGTTTGAAGGTTTATTCTATTTGAGAATTATTTTACCTTGTTCTAAACATTTTAGTTTGGTTTGCTTTCTAACAATTGGATTAATAACATGTTATCCTTTTTTATATCATGTGATCAATTATTAGGGGATTTAATTATTTTAGGAATAAAAAATTCATCTTATATCATCATTTTTTTGGAGATAAATCTTTCATTGTGGTGGAAATAGACTAATGTATGAAATTATTTTTATCAAATAAGTATATTTACCTATTTTGTCATTAAATATGGTAATGTAATATATCAAATATTTTAAAATGATCCAAAAACAAGAATCTTATTATATCCCCATTATTTATTAAAAATCTATTACTTCTCAAACCTCATTAGTTTATGGTTTTGTCGATATTAACTCTATCATGATCATTCACTTTTCTATGATCAATGATCCTTATCACTCCCCATTATTATTTGGAAATTAATTTTATCCTCCATATCTATATTTTCACTTCCCACTAATGTTCTCCTTTTTTTAAACCCAGTAATGTGTTGTTCTAGATGACCTTTGTACTTCCTTCTCTCTATAATGAAGAGGGTTTTTTGGAAAAACTATTAATTATGTGGGATTTCAAAAATTGTAATTTCATATTATAAAAAAATAATTACCATAATCATGATAAATTGAGAAAAATAAATTTAATATGTAACTGAATTTAATATCATATATATTTTTTAAGAAATACTATGTTTAATAGTGTACAAGATACGAATCACCAAGCTTAAATGAACCAAAAAATAGTATTATTTAAATATGACTATTAAAACCTTGTCATTAGCATGTATGAATAGGATAAAATAAATTATAAAATATATAAAAATCCTACAAAATACCTATTTATTGATTCATTATTAGTAAATAAGTGCTCAATTTTTAGAAAAGTTGCTTTTAAAATTCAAAAATACATTTTAATTAAAAAAATATTAACTAATTTATATAGGAGAATATTATAAAAAAATTAGAATATTTTGAAATATTAATTGTTAAAAATGATATTTTTTTTAAAATAATCCTGTCTAAATTATCTTAGAGTAATTTTTATGGAATGTAATTGATGGGTAGTTTTCAAGAGAATAGATAAAAATATAGGTTTTATTTACAACAATATTTTATATGGTATTGATCATAATTATTAGATAATATTGAGATGTAAGTTAGGATTTTATTTGATTATATTTTAGGATCATTTCATGTTTAGAGTATTTGATAATTGGTTCACAACTCATACATTATAAAACCATATATTACAATGTGGGAACATCAGATTAGTTTTATAATCCCATCACTATATCTTTATACTATATCCCACCAGTTTTTAATGTTAACTCATAAATGTTATGAATAAGATCACATTATCATCAAAATCCTATTATAAAAAAATCATCCTTTTTTCCATTTAAATTTTTCTAGATCATCAATTTTCCCTATCTTGAACAAATAAAACATTTTACATAGCATCAAATCATAATGTTTCTCTTTCTCAAAAAATTATGGTTCTCATCATTTGGACCCTCTATATTAACAAAATATTGCCCTTGTTTTCTATTTTTAGAACCACTCTATTGACAATATAAATGTACTGATCTTGTCTATCTGATTTTTAAATAATATGATATTTTGGAAATATTTATTTTAAACCACTAAAAATAATCTTTAAGATCCCCAATATTCTATTTAACTCAATATATGTTGGGAAATTTTAGGATAGTTACTCATAGCCTCATCAATTATTTATTCAAAACTATTTTTCTCATAATGATTTTCTGTATAATTTTCTAGGATTAATTTTCTATCACATAAACATCATCATTTAATTGTTTTTTGTATAAATTTTATAACACAAGAAATATTTTTCCAAATCCAAACATATGAATGGATCACTTATTTCCCCTCTACACATTCATTAATCACTAATGATTATATTATATCCCCATTTACCAGAAATACTTATTCCAAAAAAGGCATCTTGCAACCTATCATGATTCCAAATAAAATCACCACCCATTTATAAACATCACTATATTTGGGAAAAATATGTTTTAAGACCAGTTGACTTGAATAATATTCTAGATGGATTGCATGAAAATCCTTACCATTCTTTATTGTTATATAAAATCATCCCAAACTATACATAACATTATTATTGAGATCTCACTATAAGAATAACTGATTGTCTTATCCACATGAGGTTATCATTAACATTGAATTATCTCTCTTATAGAATTTTCCAGCATTTTTCTCATGCATATTCTATAACTAACTCAACCTTCACACTCATGAATCATCTAAAAATTCATCTTCTGCTTCTACTATAAAATTATAACACTAATATATAAAAAAGATTCTTTTGGTCATCTTATTCAGTCATGGCCATGATTCGTCTATCACAATAAACATATTTCATTCCAAATTATAGATCATTTTTTTTAAAATTTATTCCCGAACCATAACATGCATTTGAAAAGTATATAATCCTAAATCATAATTGAGTATCTGCTTATCCTTATATATTTTTTAAATAATTATAATGTTATATGATTTTATCTTATAGATTAATAATCTAAAATATCTGTAACATCTCACATATATACACATTTGGTATATTTTGGGTCAATATTGTACAACCATATAGGGAATTTAGTTAAAAAATCATATATTAAAACATTTAGAAACATAATTCCATATCCAGGAAATTCTTCCTAATTCAGTCTCACATATTTAATTTACATCTTCTTTCACTAATATCGATCAATATTCCACTGCCCAAACATTATTATTTTTAACCATATGAATCAATAATATATCATCAAATCTTTTTATGAAAGCATCATTGTTTTCATTCAAACAAAAACTTATAGATTTGAGTTTTATGAAATCATCACCTAAAGTATCATCCGCTTATATGAAAATATCATTCAATTATAGATAATATGAAACATGTAGATATATAACTAATCCACGTACATAACACTTAAGTATATATTCCTAATATATACACCTCTTACACATCACAACATTTCATTAAAACTCTGACATCTAGGCTTAATAACTTCACCTTAAACTATTTTTCAAAAATAATTTCAGATGTAATGTTGATAAAACAATTAAATATTAAAACTTCTTGGTGTTATATTGTATATATTATTAAACAATATACTACTAATATGTATTCAAAAGACAACCTTGGAAGGAGTATGATGTTCCCAATCTTGTTTGATTAGAATATTGAGTTAATTATAAAATCATGGAGTTAATATTTTTTGAGTTGAAACTATTTGATGTAGATTAATGAAATAACATGGATCTTAGATGTGACATTCATAAAAAAGGTAATATATTAGAGATAGATTCATTAGTGTTGTTATTGAATTTCATTCATTGCGAAATGAGGTTCATAAGTTGAAAATGTTGTTAGTTTATAAAATATCATAATAATTTATTCATGTATATTGATGGAAAATTTTAAGAAGATTGATATATGTTATTTTTAATAGAGTGTCATGATTTTAATTATCCATTATGAAGGATACTACAATATATGGTTATATCACATAGAATATAGGGAGGTCTAAAGATGTATTTAAGGACCAATTGAAATAATCTATAGATTATTGATATACTACATACGGTTTTGAAATTATTCTCGTAATGATTAAAGATGATTTAAAGCTATTACAAAGTAATTTTATGTGATTAAGATTTTGAAAATTGAGTTGAGTTTCTAAAAATGGTTTAAATGATATTATAATGAATTTTTTATTGTTTGATATTTTATGAAGATGAATGTAATGGGATATTATTACTTATATTAAAGTCGGTAATATTAGATATCTATATTTAAATATTAATGAAATTTAAAATATGGGTACTTAATAAGATTAATTATTTTTCAGAAATTGTTTAGTTTTAATAAGTTTATTAACAAATGGGGTTTTAGAGATTAAATAAGGAAAAAAATTTATGCTCCAAAAAAATTAATAGTTAAGTAGTCTTTTACGAATATAATACATATACATGATTAAAATAAGTGAAATCAATATAATTTTAAATTAAATAGTTTTAGACTCATACAAGATTATTCTAGAACCAACATATCTATATAAAGAATATAATGTGGTTTTAATGCTCACATATAAATCATAAGTGCTCATGTAGTATTAAATAGATGGTTTTTTAGAATAAGTTTTATAATATATTTTATACTTAGTAATAGATCTTATATCACATTGGATTGATTAACACATTCCAAAAGAAACCAATTTCAGAATAATAGAGACTATAAATGATTATGTTTTAGAGGAATATAGGCTACCTAAAATATACAAGGGTATCTCTGAAATTATAAAGAATATTTTGGAGTCGTTATAAATTTTCAAGGCTCATTTAAGAGTCCTCAATAAATTTAGAAGCTCGTGTAAGAGTAATAATGTGATATGTATGAGTCACCAGATATTTTCAAATGATGTGTAAATTTATTCATGGTGACATTATTATTTGTTCTAATTGAAATAAAATTAATTTTATATAAGTGTAGTTTAGATGAAAATATATCTCAATTAATCAGGTTAGGCAGTTAAATGATTGAAATATCATAATATTTTTATGATTAGTAATGATTAAATCGAAAGATAAAAGGTATTTTTTTGGACATTTATTTTGAAATTCCTCATGTATTAACTGCATGTGTTCATGTAGTTGTTGATTAATGTAATATATATTTTTTGGATAATTGAAGAAAAGTTAAATTGGATGTGATAAATAAAAAAACAATAAAGAAACACTATTTTTAAAAAATATCTAAATAAAGATCACAGTTTAGTTTAAATATAATAATGAGGAGAAAAGTTCGGAGACATTAACCTACAGTATTGAAATTAATATGAATGAGATTATTACTATGCTATTTGTGGAATAATGAAACTATCACAGAATAGGATAAAGCACTGAAGAAGGATATTAGCCATCTAGAATTTATCCATTTTTTGTATTTTAAATATTCAAATACTATACTAATATGAAAATAATATTTTGATAATAATCATAATAAAAATTATATGTTTAAGAGATAAAGGGTTGAGAGAAAGTGATAGATAGACGCTACCTTATATTCATAAATATCATTAATAATGATAAAGAATAAGAATAAAATATAATAGAGAACCATACCTGATATGATTGATTATTTAGGGTGTTAATTTTAGAATAAATTCCAATGCTACTCTAACAAGATTATTATTGGGAATTGATGATAATGTGACGTTTGAAATTTGAATGTTGTAGTTACTATGTATTAAATTAATCAAAGAAGTGTATAAATATTAATCCATAGTATTTTTATATTAAATACTTCTATGAACTGGGATAATCATATATATTCATTTTTAAATGAGTGGAAACCTAATGATTAATGTCTTTAAAGGAAGGTGATCATATTCATTCTTCCCAAGTGTGAAACTAGCCTATACTACTAATCACAATATAATAATGAGAAGGTTTAATCGTTTATTTGATAAGGAGGACATATTTATTCCATTAATCTTAGGATGGTGAGTGGTATATTTGTTTACTAGTTTGTACTATGAATTATTCCTTATTGGATAAAATATAATTGGTTCAAGGATATATAATTTTGTAAGCATCAACTTGATACAAAAAAAGAAATTTTTTTGGGAGAGTATCATAAAACCCAAAATGCACTAAGGATACAATTATACATATAAGAGGATAATCATATTATTAAATTCATATGATTCATATTATTACATACTTGAATTATTATTGGATTTATTCAAAACAAAGGTGACAGAAAATGGGTACCATTAAATGAATATGTGTATAAGTTAAGTAAGAAAAAATAAAAATACTTAAAAATCAAAACAAATATACACCACACATTTTAGTGTGTTTGAACCAATCTTGATGGAATATGGATTGTTATTAAATCCATGAACAACCTTTGATTGATTTTTTTTGTATTAAGATGAAATGATTTTATTGTGTATAAATTTTTTTTTCTAATTTTTTTATTACTTTCAATTAGGGATAATATGAATCTATAAAAAATTAAACCTTTATCTCCCACAATACTCTAAAATTTTAAGCTATTAATAGATGAAGATAATAAAGATGAAATCAAACATATTTAAAGAGAAAGAAAGATCTATTTATATGTGGTTCAATCCTTATGAAATATAAAACTACTGAAATTTTTAAATAAATAATATATGCATTATAAGAAATAAATAAGGATTTCATTGATATCAAGAATTAACAACTGGATGTCAAATCAATAACGATTAAAAGTCCAATTTTTTTAAAAAGATAAGAATACGATATTTTAATATCATGAACAACATATTGGTAACATAAATATATATTATGAATAAATAATTAGGTTAATTGAATACCATAAAAACATTGTTGTTATGAAATATCTTGATTATGCAGTGAAATTTTAAAAATCATGAAATTTTTTATTCTGAATCATCAGAACAAACCAATTAATTATTTTAATAAATATTCTTATAATAGAGGATTTTTTTGAACATATTCCTCTATCTATTGTAAATTGAATCTTGATAACATGTTTTGAAAAAACTATTATGAGATAAAATGAAAATGGAAAAAATTGTTTTACAGAACATTTTTTTAATAATGTAGTTTTCTTTAATTTTGATGGTTATAATGGAAAATATGGCCACATATATGTTATTAATAATTTAAGAGAAACAAATCACTACATTAGTGGTGTATGGCAGTATGTGTAGAGCTTTTTGTTCCCCAAAATATCACCAATAACTAATATAATATCACACATGAAAAGAATGGATAAAAAGTTATCCAGATTGTGAATAAGGGAAATAATCAAGTTTTATTACTATAGTTGTTTGTGTGATAGATTATAGAACACATATTCTGTATTTTGTTATAATATTTCCATTCATAAATGATAATTAACACTAAATACTATGTGAGGAAATCTCAGTCAAAAGAGATAATATAAAATAATGTGAATAATATATTTACCTATAAAATACATGAAATAGTTGATAAATTCTAGGGAAGTTGTATCAATGTTGTTAAAAATTTAAAATCAGTTGTCTAAATCAACATAGTATAATATAAATGGAGATAATTCAATATTACAGATTCTAAGTAAAAAACATAAATAGATGAATGATGGGTTATCCTTGGGTTATAATTAAATAGTAATGTTTGAATCAAGAACAATCTAGAAGAATAAAGAAGAATGTTTCACTATAAAGAAAGAAAGTAATTTTATTTTAGGGGAATAGGATGCAACATGTACATCTCGAAATAATCCCTAAAAGGTAATTTTCATGGACATAAGTATTGGAAACTAGTTTAAATTAATTTCTATGAAACCATGTGTAAGATCTAAAAAAATGGCAATTTTCCCAAATAGTGTGTTAATATTTATCTATATCAATTTTTAAATGGAATGAAATATGGAATTATAAAAAAATTATTATTTTTCTATAGTGAGTCTATAAATTTTACATCATAAATAACTAAAATTTAAAGAGAGATTTCTAAAAACAATGATAATTATTTCATGAGGAGGTATAGGGAAGGTTTGGAAGGGATATATATATATATAAATTATCATGAATCATATTCTTATACTATGTGGGGTTGCCAAAGAATATGAGCCTAGAGTGAGGGTATACAAATTCCTTGGTAAATGAAAATATAATTTTTTTTTACATAAGGGTATTTTAGAAAGATGAAAACAAACAATATTATCAAAGATGAAATTGGTCTACAAAATCAAAAGTGAATGCTTGGAGAGTTTTCTAAATGATTAAGTTAAAAATGGAAGAGTATTCTGGTTTTTAAGTATCTATCAACCATATACCTACTTCTAATGAGATATGTAGAGACACATTATTCCCTATACATTCTATTTTCACTTTACATGTTGGGAATTGGAGATGATTCCAATTTTTAATAATATAACTAAAGAAATGAGAATGATTTCTAATATGGATATTATTTTAGAAGAAGCAATCTTGTATGTAATATAAAATATTTTATCTTTAAGCGTATTCTATGATGATATCATCCTAGATGATGTGATGATAGAATGTATCCTTTAAGGGATTGATGCTTGAGAATTACACAAGAAGATAATATTTCAAAAATATATTCAATTTTGGTAAATCATTTTTTAAAATATAATTTATGACATATGTTTTTATATTCTATCATCATTTTTTTCAAGAACTAATTCTAATGTTAAGGGTTGGTAAGTTATTCTTATAAATAATATGAAAATAAATATAATTTGATATTTTCAAAGTCTTATTCCTAATGTTAATCCTATGAATTATTGCTAAATGTTTTAATATATTGTTAAAATGAGTAAAAAATAAATTTGAAAACATCCTGACAATATATCCAATAATTGGTATCTGATTGATATTATTAAAACAATGCATAAGGAAATAATTTTAGTTGTGATCATATTGTTGTTTAGTTATAGAAAGTATTTGTTTGTAAGTACATCCCCCTTATTTTCAACACTAATCACTACTCATATTAACCAAGAGTTGAATAATATATGAAACATATAATTTAGTGAAATAATACAATCCACGTTTAAGATTCATTTTATTTATTATCAATATTGAGGAAAGAGATGAAATTTTTTTAAAAAAAATTCATAAATTTTCAATAATGATAATAAAAAAATCCGTAGTGGGTGAATCATGAAGCCAATTTTTTCTTTATTTTATTTTTTTCATACGTATCATGAAAATACGTGATTATAAGTGATTAATTAAAATAATATTTAGTACACAAGCTTCTGTGATTAGAAGATTAATTGAATTACCCACCAAAGGTGTTAATAAGTATTCATTAGTGACTACCGAATTAATATTAAAGAGACATCATGAATCTATTAAGAGGATTTCATATGAATTTGAATTTTATATGATATCTTTCATTTTTTATGATAAGGAAGACTATTTATTTGGAAATTCTTGTTGTAAACTATGTTTTATTAAACATGATAATTTATGTGGATAATCATTTTAATGTGTAAAAAAGAAAATATTTACAAGATAACTCACATGTATTTTATATACATGAACCATAAACATTAGTATATTTTAGTAATTGAACTAAATTTTATAGATGTATAAATTAGAAAATGGTGCTTATTTAAGAGGAAGTGGATGATCCATTGAAATATAATAAGGAATATTTTTTTATATGATTTATAAATTATTCTGGTAATTGTTGAATATGATTTTAAATTATGAAAAATTAATTTGAAATGATTAAGATTTTATAGTTGAGTTGAGATGAATGGAATATTTTTTTATATTATAAATTTTTTAAAAGAGTTTGATTTGTTTTTAATTTTTTGTAATGAAATTTCATTGGATTCTATTTATGTGAAGTGGTGTTTTTAAAGTTTTATCGATATGTATGAATAAATCTGACAAATTGGTTGATAAGTAAGAAAAAACAAAGTATGGAAGTAGAAATGGATATGTAAATTCCATGGATTTTTTTTCAAGTGTCAAAAAATGTGTAAACATACAATGAAATATTAAATCAAATTTTAAGGAGTCATGATTGAATCACAAGTAACCATGTGAGATTAAAACATTAAATATATGGCTCACGTGATAATACATATATATTGGATCACATGAGATTAAACAAAGAAAAACATATCTATTTAAAGAGAAAATGGATTTTTTAATCTCACATGTGAATCACAAGTAATCAATTAATATTAAATTGTAACCACCTCTAAATATATTTTGTGGCATCGATGTTACATTACCATATATAGGATCTAATATCAGATTATTTGTGATATTCTCGAAGAAGCATGTTTGGGAATGAAGATGACTATGGAATATAACATTTCATAAGCATCATTATTATGAATGAAATGTAATGGAAAATATGAAATTCTATATAATTCATAAGAGTTGTTAAAAATTAAATATGCTCATATAAGTGTCACAAATACATTCAGAATCACATGTACGATAAACAAGGTGATATGTAAGACTCGTCTAATGTTTTAAAAATATGTTATACAGTTCTCAAGATGATACATAAGTGTTATTTTTTTAACATAGAGTTGTGTTTTCAAAAGGATAGTTCAAATATAGATAACCCTGAGAGATTATTATTTTAATAATTAGTGATTTATATGACATAATACTATTTGTCGATAGCCATAATTAAATACAAGGATTATAGTGTGAATATTTTCATAATATGATTTATAAAACATGGATAAAAAGATCAAATTGAATGTATTATCAACACATCTTCATGCATTCACGGATTGATGGTATATGAATGTTCTTTAGAATTAAATATGAAAGAAATAGGTGGTGTTAATTCAAAAATACATCTAAATAATGTTGAGTCCCATTGAAACCTAAATAATGACCTTGAATGATTTTAAAGAGAATAAAAAGGAGGTAATTATGGAGACATTGAAAAGAATTAAAGAAATAAATTTAAATGAGAGTATATCTATGATATTTGTGGAAATGTTTGACCAGAATTTAATAGGAAAGAGGATTGAAGGATGACATTACATGGATGATAATTATGTGTGTTATCATATTTTGAATATAGTAAAAATAATACTTGTGTGATAAAAATTGTGTGATAATTTATACAATAAATACATGAAGTAAATATGATGAAGGTTTGAGAGGAATTTTAGAGATAATCAAACTACTATACTTGAATATACATTGTTTTGAATATGAAAAATAATAAAAGAATATAGAGAAAATGATAATATTTGATTAATAGTTTGGGGTGTTAAACTGGGAACATTTTACAATAGTTATTTCAGTTGACCATCCCTAGGTTTTTAAGAGAAAGTGGAGTTTGATAGGCTGGTATTTGTTTCCCTATTTATATCAGGCATCAAAGAACATTAGGTTAAATAGTATATAGTATTTCTATATTTTATAGAAATAATAATTGATATTTTCATATTTTGTTACTATGACCAGAGTAGAATCCTTGTGATCACTACATATTGAGGATATGGGTCTTATTTATTATTTTTAAGGAATAAAATTTGACTAAAATGCTAATAAAAATATAAATAAGTGTACGATAGATCAAATTTTCAATTTGGAATATCTGGTTGGTGTTAGAGTCTTTATATAGTATGTGGTTCCTTTTATTTCCAATTTATTTAATGGATTTTACATGATGGGTGAAATTCTAATAGGTTCAAAGATATAGACTTGAATGGCCTTCATTTTGATAATAAAATAGAACATGTTCTGGGGTGAGATAAAAACCCTATACATAAATTCCATAGTCATCCACACTCTTATTGGATTTTTTCTGCCCTGTACTATTTTTATAATGGATTATTACATGAAAGTAAACTACAGTTCAGAAAAGGTGACATCAATGCACTAAAAACGTGTTTTGATAAAACCTACATATTTATATTTTATATAAGTCATCATTCCATCTCTCCTCAGTTCAGTGTAGTCACACCGATCTTAATAGAACCTTACACAACATCTTTAATAATTCTATTGTTTTTTATAGGTTTGAGGTCATCAGAGGATATATGTTCTCCATAAAAGATTTTTATGTAAATATAATAATAGAATATAATATAATCTATATTTTTTTAATTGATAAATGTTTCTATTGTCAATGAATAAAATACGATTTATGTGTATATATATTACTTTTGTGTCATTGTTAAAATATATGGGATGGACTCTATTACTTTATGAATGTAAATTTTTTGCTGAAAAAGAGATGAAAACATTTTATATTATAATTATTAATTAGTTCTTATAATATAAATATGATCTATTTTCACATTAGAATGTAAATTATTTGGGGTATGGTGTATTTTATAGTGAATCTGAATCATTTCATATTAAAACAAATAGAGAGAATGTCATAAATGTTAAATATGTCCTTTGGGGGGAATTAAAATAATCAAATGATAGGGTTATCAACAAAACCATTAATTGCAAAATAATGATAATAAAATACATGTATTTTATCTCTATGGTGTTTTATAGAATATTATTAGTCAATATAGATGATTTATATTTGGTAAAAAGTCATAGTAATCTAATTTATTTAAGTAAATTTTAATATAAATTTTATTTAACTTCTTTATGATGATAATAACTCTAATGAGTGATGTTGAAATTATATTTATGGTGTAAGAAATATTTTTCTTTGTAAAAAAATAAAAAATAGAGTAATAACATAAAATTCATAAGAATGTTTTTAATGTAAGAAGTAGGAATTAGAAATTTAAGCTATATCTAATGAGCACTGTAAACTAATTGACCCTAAAATCAATCATTATTTACATATATTATGATGAGTACCACTTTGAAGATCCCAGTTGATATAGATACTTGGTATTATTTTGTTATTGGAATGATTATTATCGATTGGGAATTAATTGTGGTATCAATCAATTACACATTATATTCTCATACATTTAGATCAAGTTAGAAAATAATGATTCGTTGTCAAGTGAAAATTTATATTGAATGTATATAATAGGTTTTTTATATATTAAATTATTGGAGTGGTTCATAAAACATTTAAAATAATAAATTACAAATAAATATTTTAGTGATTTTTTTGGTAGCATTAATCATCACCCTCCCTTAATATATATAATCTCAGTATCCTAAGAAACATAAGATATTATATGGAAATATTTTAAAATTGTTCTATATGTTAAATCTAAAATGGTTTTATTTTACTATACATGGAACTCATAAATTATTAAATTAAATTATTTTTATTTTTAAATTATTGAAGGAGTTAATGTAATAAAAAACATACCAAAAAGTCTCACTACACATAATATAAATCTAATATTAGGTAATATCACCATTATAAAAGAATGTATGTACTTTGAATTTAAAATAAAAAAATTTATTTTATTTAATATAAAATAATATTGATATATATATATATATATCAAAATGTATACTGATCAATAAGACACTCTTTTTTTTCTTTTATCCATTATTATTTTTTATGGGAGGATCCCTGTTTCAGATCAACAGTCACCCAATAGATGAAAAAACATGAAAAAACATGAGGAATGTGTAATAATGAATTTACACAAACAAATTATTGTTAAATATTTTAAAACAAAATAATTTAAATTATGATTTTTATAAATTCATTTTAGACAAAAAATTATTCATAAACCAGCATTGAATAATAAACATTTATAGTGGTTTTGCATCATCTAAAATATTTTTGATTTATTATAGGGTATGTTTTTGGATTCAATCTAATATAATACTTCAATAATGTGTATTTATGAATGTATTCTAAGAAAGAATATGATGAATTAAACACTAAGGTTACCAATTATAGGGGAAAATTTAAAAAAATAATAATAGACTATTTAGATAAAATTGACTATTACTAAAATAAAATGATATGGAAACGTAAATTTAATAATCCATGCACTAAAAACAACAATCGTGTTTTAAAACCAAGAATTTTGAGGGTTATATTTGTTTTCTAAAGTAAGATGGAATTTGGGGTGGTGATTTTTTTTTAAAAAAATGAATACTAAATAAAGGGATACAATTATTTTATACCCAAGAAGATCAGGTGTCAGGTTAGCCTACTCCCAGTAAAATCAGTTAAATAGTAAGGAGTATAATGACCGTTCAAATAGACGATCTACAAAGGTGAGTATAGCACTCACCACGATAATCATCCTAAATAAGGCTACTAAAAAACATAGGTGATATGAAAGACCAACTCGAACTCACCTCTGCAATTTCCCTTTTAGAGAGAGCATATGCAACATGATTAGCCTCACGGTAGACATGAAGAATGTCAAGGGAAAGCGTCTCTACAAGTCGGAGGCAATCAACCCAAGCTAGTAACATCTTCCAAGGCACGTTCCTTGATTGATCTCTATGGATCTGAACTGCAACATATGAATCTGACCCAAACCATAAGTCATGCCAACTATATTGGTCTGCATATATAATTGCCTTTATCATAGCCCAGAGCTCCGCCTCAATTGAAAATCCATTTTCCAATGAAGTGGAAAAAACATTCTTTGATGAAACCACTGTGATTACGGAAGACTCCACCACATCTTGAGGGTCCAGGTGCACCAGCAGCCACACCATCCACATTAACATTAAACCATTGGGAAATGGGTGGAATCCTTCAAACATATTTCATCATTAATGGTTTCTTTGACCTACTAATAACACCAAGAAATCTCAACAACACAAGATTAGAAACATCATTATTCATAGTTCCAGTGTGAATCATAAAGGCAGTTTGGACCGCACGATTAATGGACATTACACCAGCATGAACTGAGGGTGTGATATTGTTGAACATAAAGGCATTTATTGCCTTCCATAAAAAATAAATCAAGCAGGTTGTGACTGCCAATAAGATTCCCTGAACTTGCTCGCTACACTTGGTCTGACAGATGGAGTGTAGCAACTCCCCAATGGAAGCAGAATCAAGGTGATAGTTGAAGACTCCCTGGATGTAGTCCCATAACCTGCAAGAAAATTTTCAAGAGACAATTATATGGGATGTTGTTTAATCCACCTCCACACAGAAATCACAAGCCAATTCCAGGTGAAAACCAGCACGCTGCAACGTAGCCTGCAGCGGAAGTTTTCAATTCTAGATTCTCCAAATCTGCACCGAAGATGCTGGAGGAATGAAAGTTCTTCTAAAACATGTTACCCAGACTGGATGTTCCAAAGGGGCACCAAATATAGACCGATAATATTCCTTCATGTTGAAGATACCATTAATGTTTTTTTATCCATACCAGCATGTCACAGTCGCTATAACAGTACCTCGAGATTTCAATGTCAATTTGACTAGGAACTTCTTCACAGTTTGATGAATTGTTAAAGTCGGCAATGGTCATCTAGTGTAGGAGAGGAGGAATGACCACAACATAACAGATAGGTCAAGACATCTAGGAGTTAGTCTATAAATTGTGTAGGGAATTCTTACTGACAATCCATTTCGAGCAGACCATCAACTCAATGTATACCTTCTTTAAAGCAGGTCAAACAGATGAGCAATGATAATTGGAGTATCCAGTATAGAGTTTCTCAGCAAATCAAGCGTGAATAAATTCCAGGGAGTCATCTGACTATGAGATCAGGTTCCAGGTAAACTTACTAATCAAAGTGTCGTTGAATAGCCTTATGTCTTTGACACCCACTCCCCCCAATTGGATTGGCATCACACACTCTTTCCACGCAATTGTGACCAGCTTCCTATCATGAATCGATCCAGTCCAAATAACTTTTCTGAATTTTCCGTTAATATCCTTAAGAAGGGCATGAGGACATCGATACAAAGAAAAGTAATAGAGAAAAATAGAAATAGTCATAGAATTGACGAAGAAAATCTTCCCTGCCTATGAAATGTTTTCCCCTTACAACTTGCTAATTGGTTTGTAATTTCGAGAGCAATGTTTTCCAAATAGAATCTATTAACCCTGCCCCAAAAGAGAGGCACTCCAAGATAAATGAACGGAATTAATACCCCTTTTGACACCAAGTTTCAAGGAAACACTATTTTTCATCGAGGTAGAAATTCCTCCACCAAACATGACCGAGGACTTCCCCCGGTTAATAACCTGTCCAGGAACCTATTCATAATGTGAAAAAAATCCTTTTAGGGAGGAGATGGTTCCTTTATTATCTTTACCAAAAATGAAAATATCATCATCATAGAAGAGGTGTGAGGGAGCATAAATCCATCCTAATTTCATCCTATGATACCTTCCAAAGTTTGCAGGGCCTGTAAGGGACCAGCTTAAGTAGTCCTCTGCAAAAGCAATGAGCATCCCAGATAGGGGGTCACCTTTCCTGACCCGCCGTGAACATTGGATGAAGCCCCTAGGAGATCCATTAATGTGAATTGAGAGTCTGGCACTAAAAATAATGGATCCAATCAAAATATTGATTAAATGATAGATTTAATGATTTAGATAATTAATAGATTATGTGGTTTCAAATATTAAATAATAATTTATTTATTGAAATAAATATATTAAAATGAAAATGCTGTGGAATGTAAACAAAAAAAGAACACAATATGATATTTTTGTATGAAAATAGGTCAAATAGTATCCCATGTGTCACCCACATCAATTTTTTAAGTGTTTGTAAATTGAAAGACCATGAATTTTTGTTCATTCAAGAAAAATGAAAATAATAAAAAACCATGACTTGTTGAAGTAGCTAAGAAACCTATTAAAATACCATGGTTTTAGCTATATACCAAGAACCTAAAAAATGACTGACCTAGGTTGTAGAGGTTTACCATGGACATTAAAAAGTATCAAATTTAGGGTTTTATTATTTGAAAACCCTTTGAAGAATAGATCTCAATTATACAAAAGGATATAGAATTTGTAATTTAGATAAAGATAGGGAGGACATTATAGTAGAGAGTTTGGGAAAAAATACAAAGAGATATCAATTGGAGGAACGATTGAATAATGTTTTTCATCATTACTCCTTTAGATACTCTATAATTCGTTTTTTTTATTTAGTTTCTTTCCAACCCTATTATGTAATATACAATGATTTTTGATGACATATAATTTTTTATAGAGTATAAGATACGTATAACCAAGCATAAATGATCTATGAAATAGTATTATAAAAAAATAAATGATATAACTTAGATATTTAATTAGAGAGTATGAATATGAATAATTGAATTATGAAATATATAAAAAAACCTAATAAATAAATATATATTCATTAATTATTTCGAAATAAGAACTTAATTTTTAGAAATTTCCTTTCATTCTTCAGAAACATCATTCCAAAAAATTGTATTTTTCCCAATTTATGATAAATATTACAAATAATTTCTAGAATATTTGTAAATTTAATTTGATAAAAAGGATATAATTTTAAAAAATTAATTTTTAGAATTATAATAGATTTAATTTTTGATAGTTTTTTTTGAAACATTTGATTTTCCTGTGTTGAATGAAAATGATTAATTTTTATTAGAAATAGTATTTTCTTTTACTATATTTACAATGCTATATTGAATTTTTCATTAGTAATATAATTTTATTAGTAAATTTTGATTAAAAATAATCCAATTATATGACTTGGAATAAATTTAATACGTCACATTGGAATAATAAAAATTTATAATTAAGAAATCATTTTTATGAAAAAGTTACATTTCATCATATTTTTTTAAATTTTTATATTATATTCTGACTATAATATAAATTCAATCACAAAAAAGGGATTCCATATTTTGAATTATGTGTTACATATTATTCAAATATGTCCCTATTATTTTTAGTCATCATGAATAGTTATTAAAGTAAATGTTGTTTATATGATAAAGTTAAAAATGGTTAATTAAGAGTCAAAATATTATTTGAAGGACTATGAGTAATACTAGTGATTTCATTTAATATTTTCAGTGAATTTAATCCATAATCCTCACAAAATGGAATATATGATCTTTTTTTGTTCTTTAGAAAATATTTTTACTTTTATATAAGTTTTTGTAAAGAATATTAAACAATTTCATTCTCCTTATTTTATTATCATTAAAATTATTAAACAATGATAAAAATAAGTTATGTTGGTTTTTAAATTATAATCTTAAATATAAATTATTTTTGTTTTTCATGATAATATATTTATTATTTTTATTAATTAAAGTCATACATTAATGTCTTACATAATGTCAACACATAACTTCTTCAGATTTATGAAAAATAAAATAAATCATTTGAATAATATTAAAATTAATATAATTTTTTTGAATTATTCTATTTCATGATTTTTTATATAAATTTAACATTTCATTTATTTTTTAAAGAATTATATTATAATTCCATTTCTGTCATGATTTTTACAAAGACAATGACATTAATGATATTTTATAATAAATCATATTTTATTCAACGATTTAATACTACAAAAAAATTATATTTACACAATGTATTTAGAAATGGGTTATAATTTCATTAATGTTGCATATATGGGCCAATATGTATTTTATGGTAACTACTTTAACCCATTTAAATTTAACAAATTGATGTCATTGTAACTGTCAAAAGGGTAAATAAGGGTAAGATAAAAATGATATGGGTAAAAATGTAATCTAAATTGAAAAAAAATAATTTTAATAATATAAAATAAACTCATAATCAGAGTATATTTTATTATTATCCATTATTATCCATTTTTATATGAAAATTAAATTCAATTCATTTAATACATTAAAAAATTCAAACAGTGTCGCTCCCTTCTATTATAAAAGGGCACATATTATCCTCTTTTCTTAACACTTCAAAAACAAATTGGTTCATTGAAATATTTTCCATATACATTCCTTAAGTCCCTAAAAAATCCTACAGGAATAATTTCATCATATACTTATCCTATGAAATATATTGGTTTTATCCTTAAAATGTTTTCCAAGAAGTAGTATAGTTCCCAAACAGGAATGTTCATATTATTTCATTCTCTACCTCTTTAAAAGATTCTTCAATCATGATTAAATAATAACACTATTATCTATAATATAAGGAAATATTTTTTTTGCCTATTTCATAACCTATATCTATATCACCTTCCATCGAATGGGAAATGAACCCAACATTCATATGTTCAGTGGAGTATCATTTGACAAACCAATATTATTCATATTCTATGACTGCCACAAAATACTATTTTTGATGATTTATTTAAATTATATATATGATATTCATAAAATTTTTATTTATCTAGAAAATTATTCAATGATATATGTTTCTGACGCTTTCGCCAGGGCGCGCACATCCGTCTGTGGAGGACGCGCAGATATTGCCCCGCATTCCCTCTTTCCAAAGGCGGGTCACATTCGTTCCTTGTTCAGGTACGTCTGCTCCTTGATCTAAACGGGATGATGGGATGTGGGTTCTTCATTCTGTGGATTCCTCCTCGGAACTCGTCACCTAGTATGGGTCTCCCTCATAGATTTAAGACGTTGTTCGTGAATATCATTCCTTGTGCCATATCTTCATGGACGCCGGTTAATTACACTACTTCCATCAAGTCTTTCCATAGGGTCTTGACATGGTAGCGAACTTTGGTCGGAGTAGACAGCAACATCAGGCATGTCGGGGCATCTCTGAGTGCGTGGACATAGGGGAACCTGTATTCTTCCACATGAGAGGGCATCTCAAGGGTGCATAACCCGAGGTATCTTGCGTCTAATGTGGGGAATCATATTCCATAGGCATGTATATGAGGTTTTAATCAGCTTCCCGTGTTTAACACAGGGTCTTCCGCGAGTTTATCATCTTATGGAGATGGTTACACCAAAGGTGTGTCATCCGAGGTTTTTTTGGGCATCTCATGTTTACCATGTGGTAGGCCGAGAGTTTAACGTCTTGCGGAGACGGTTACGCCAAAGGCGTGTCATCCGAGATTTTCCTCAGGAATCTCATGTTTATCACGAGGTAGGCCGAGAGTTTAACGTCTTACGGAGATGGAATGAGGCTGATGAGAACGTCCCATAGAGACGGATCAGATTGGTACATCACTAGGAGGGAACACATGGATGTTTTACCAAGGGTATGGATCAGAACGCCAAATGAGGACGGATCTGAGGTGGTTCGCCCCATGGAGGGGAGATGTCACACCGTAATGGTTGATCTGAACACCACTAAGGGTGGATCAGGGAAGTCCACCCTAGGAGAGGGTACACCATGGATTACCATTGGTTGGGATTGAACCTCTTGAGGTTTCCTATGTACCCAGTGTAGAGGACAAGGATCAAAACCCACGTAGTTTGAAGGGGTGATGATTCGGGGTGTACACAGAGAACAACGACCCGAAGACATGTTGGGGATTACGCATGGATAGCGGCCCTTGTTCTGCTTGGAGCAGCGAGGAAGTGGATGGCATGATTCCACCAGGATGTGGAGTCCCGGGTGAGAATTAGGATGGGTGATGGAGATTTTAATGAAGTGGAGGGGGAATGAAATGGTAACATAGAAAGGGAAATGATAAAGTTGCGCTTGAGCCTCGAAGAGACCTCATACGTATTCCTGTGGCAAGGAATCAATGTCCGCGTAGTTCGGGATGGTGCCGATGAACCGACCTGAAGGTGGACCTTGGCCCGATGGATGTCGTCAGCGAACCGACGTGAAGGTGGACCTTGGTCTGATGGGCATCACCTACGAACTGACGTGAAGGTGGACCTTGATCCAATGGTGGTGGGACTGAACCTCGTGAGGCTTCCTACGTACAATGCCTTGACAAGGATCAAAGACCTCGTAGTTCAGGTGTGGACGCCGGAAGGCCGACGTGAGCGAGGACCATGGTCCGGATGGTGTGGGTCTTACACACTAAGCTGCCTGGGTGCTGGTGATCTGACGTGAAGAAGGTTGAAGTGACCAATTGGTGGTGTTCTTGAACCTCTGGGAGGCTTCCCACGTACCATTCCTTAGCATGGATCAAAGACCACGTAGTTCAGGTTAGTCCCAACGGCTTGCCGTCGGACTGGGATGTAGTTTAACATCATGTGGGACGAGGATGAACCCTGACCTGAATAAATGACTAGAGGTGGGCTTGAACCTCGTAGAGGCTTCCTACGTACCATGCATTGACATGGATCAAAGACCTTGTAGTTCAAAGGGGCTTCTTCGGCAAACCGACGTGAAGGTGAACCCGGGGGTCCACTTGTGGTGGGCGTCGGCAAACCGACATGAAGAAGGGACCTTGGTCCAAGGGGAGATGGTCATGAACCTCAGGGAGGCTTCCTACGTACCGTGCCTTGACATGGATCAAAGTCCTCGTAGTTCGGGTTGGTCACAACGTCTTGCCGTCAGACTGAAATTGTAGTGTAACATCATGCTGGACGAGAATGAATGTGACTTGAATAAATGATGGGTGGGCTTGAACCTTAGGGAGGCTTCCTACGTACCATGCCTTGACATGGATCAAAGAACATGTAGTTCCGATTGGTTTCATCGGTGAACCGACGTGAAGGTGAACCTGGGGGTCCACTAGTGGTGGGCTTGAACCTCGTGAGGATTCTTGCGTACCATGCCTTGACATGGATCAAAGACATCGTAGTTCAGGAATGGGTGTGCCGTTTAAGGTCATGTGGGACAAGGGCATACAGTTTAATTTCATGCTGGACGAGGTGTTGTCATGGCTGACGCTTACTCTAAGCCCACGTGAGTTGGGATCGGTGTGAGAAACAAGAGGCAGCAGGGACCAGACGATCACGACGCGAAGGGTGCGTCTGTGAGAAACGAAAAGGGGCTTACGCGTTGGGTGGCCGATGGTTCTGGGACATACTCCAGGATGGAGGACCGAAGTGAAAATTATTTGATAGTTTCGGAATTGAGCCTTGAAGAGGCTTCCTACATACTCCTGTGGCAGGGAATAAAAGTCCACATAGTTCTTATGATGACTGCTTACCGCCGATTGGGGGTTTCAACGGCTTACTCCAAGAATGGGTCATAACGGCTTACCGATGGATAAGGATCAAAATGGCTTACTGCTGGATAAGGATGTCAACAGCTTACCGCTGGATATGGATCACAATAGCTTACCACTGGATGTGGATCACAATGGCTTACCGCTAAATAAGGATCTCATTGGCTTATCGCTGAATGGGTCAAAAGGGCTAATCGTTGGATTGGGTGTCAACATCATACTGCTGAATAGGATCGAAACGGCTTACTAATTGATTGGGTGTCAACGGCTTACCACTAAATAGGATCAGAATAGATTGCCGCTGGATTGGGTGTCAACGGCTTACCACTGAATTGGATTGCAACGGCTTACCGCTGGATTGGGTGTCAACGACTTACCGCTGAATGGGATCCCAATAGTGGATGGGTCTTACGCTAGGATGCTTCCCAGCTGCTGCTAAGGAGCGTCAATGGTGAATGAGGCTTACACTAGGATGTTGCCCGGGTGCCCCTATGGAGCGATAATGGTGAATGGGGCTTACGCGTGGATGCTGCCTGGGTGCTGCTATAGAGGGGCAATGGTGAATGGGGCTTACGCGTGGATACTGCCCGGGTGCCGCTCTGGAGCGGCAATGGTGAATGGGGCTTAAGCAAGGAAGATGCCCGGGTGCCGCTATGGAGTGGCAATGGTGAATGGGGATTACACAAGAATGATGCCCGGGAGCCGCTATAGAGCAGCAATGGTGAATGGGGCTTATGCAAGGAAGTTTCCCGGGTGCTGCTATGGAGCGGAAATGGTGAATAGATCTTAAGAAAGGATGCCCAGATTCCGCTATGGAGCGGTAATGGTGAATGGGGCTTACGCTAGGAAGCTACTCAGGTGCTGCTAAGGAGCGACAACGGTGAATGGGGCTTATACAAGGAGCTGCCCAGATGCCGCTATGGAGAAGCAATGGTGAATAGGGCATACGCTAGGAAACTACTCGGGTGCTGCTAAGGAGCGGAAACGGTGAATGGGGATTATGCAAGGAGCTACCCAGATGCCACTATGGAGCGACAATGGTGAATGGGGCTTACACAAAGATGATGCACGTGTGCCGCTATGGAGTAGCAATGGTGAATGGGGCTTACGCGAGGAAGCTGTCCGGGTGACACTATGGTGCGACACTGGTGAATGGGGCTTATGCCAGGGAGGTGCCCGGATGCCGCTATGGAGCGGCAATGGTGAATGGGGCTTACGCTAGGAGGCTGCCCGTATGTCGCTATGGAGCAGCAATGGTGAATGGGGCTTATGCAAAGAGCTGCCCAGATGCCGCTATGGAGAGGCAATGGTGAATGGGGCTTACGCAAGGAGCTGCCCAGATGCCGCTATGGAGCGGCAATGGTGAATGGGGCTTACGCTAGGAAGCTACCCAGATACCGCTATGGAGCGGCAATGGTGAATGGGGTTTACGAAAAGATGTTTCACGGGTGCTGCTATGAAGCGGAAATGGTGAATGGGGCTTACGCTATGAAGCTTCCCATAATGTCTTCCTCATGTTAGGCCATGAGGGCATCCCAACTCATTGGTGAGTTTAGGCCTTCACTTATGCACTGGTGCACAAGAGGGAGAATTCCAAGGGGCGTTGGAATTATTCCACTGTTATCATGGCATTAGGAATCTTATGCTTGGAGCATAAGGAATCTCCTATTTGGAGAAAGATGCATCCTATGTTTGGAACATAGGAATTACTACAGTTTAGAGTCGTGTAGAAAGGACTGTTGGAATCTCATGCTAGGAGCATGAGGCATCTCTTGTATCGGGCAAGAGGAATCCTATAATTTGTTAGATAGGTATTACTAATGTTTACAGTCATGTAGATATGACTATTGGCATCTCATGCTAGGAGCATAAGGCATCTCTCGTATAGGGCACGAGGCATCATATCATATGTTAGATAGAGAGTACTACAGTTTATAATCATGTAGATAGGACTACTGGCATCTTATTCTAGTATCATAAGGAATCTCTTTCTTGGAGAAAGAGGAATCCTATAACTTGTTAGATAGGGAGTACTAATGTTTAAAGTCATATAGATAGGACTGTTGGCATCTTATACATAAAGCATAAGGCATCTCTTGGTTGGAGAAAGAGGCAACCTGTCATTTGTTAGATAGGGATGACTACAGTTTAGAGTCATGTAGATATAACAACTAGGCATAAGGAACCTAGAAATGGTTGATGTTGGGTCTTATGCAAGGGCGAACCTTTCTTGTTCAACATGGCATTAGTTCCATGTGATAGGGTTTGGAGGAGTTTCCTGAGGAATGGTTCGACCCAAGGTACTCGGGGAATTGATGATGAGAATCTCAACTCACGACATAGGAATCAAACCAAGAGGAATACATCAACTCAAGGTGTTTCATGGTGTGTGGCGGAGTGTATTAAATCATGGTATTCCATAGGTTGAAGGTGGGAGAGCATAATGGCGTAATGGAAAATCTGGCATCCCAGCTCGAAAAGTTCGCGGTGGGACTCTCCATTTTTCATGGGGGTCTGTGACGGTAGTGAAGGGACCGGCCCGAAGAATCAGGACTGCAGGCCAGAACTGACCCCGAGCGGGGGTGCGGGGGCATATCCCCCACGGTATGGACCGGTGGGCGTGAAGGTAGGATCCTTGCGAGGGATAGGTTTTCGTTAAGTAGCTTCGCGGAGCATGTCCTCGCGGAGCAAAGGGGTCTCGCGGAGCAAAGGGGTCTCACGGAGCAAAGGGGTCTCACAGAGAAAATGGGTCTCGCGGAGCTTGGTCCCGTAGAGCTTGGTCTCGCAGAGAAGCATCACGGAGCATGGGCTCGCGGAGCACGGACTCACGGATCCTCGGCTCGCGGAGCAGCAACGCGGAGGATGCTGCTTGCGGAGCCGCAATGCGGAGCTCCGCTCAGCCGCCCAAGGGGCGAAGTGCCAGTGGCCGTCCCCCTTGAGAAGGGGAGTGAGCAGGGTATTTAAAGGCAGGGGTGCTGTGAAGCAGAGATCACACGGTGCGAAGACGGAGATGGCTCCGTGGTGGATCTTCACGGCGCGTTGCGAACGTCCTAGCATTTCGCGGAGCCGTCCCGCCTCCTTTGCTTCACGGCGGGTTCGCAAACGTCAAATTCATTCACGGAGCATCCCGCCTCCTATGCTTCACGGTGGGTCATCGCGGCACGTCGTGAACGTCAGACGGGTCCACGGAGCCTCTCGCTTCATTACTTCATGGTGGCGCTCCACGATCACATAGGGAGCATCACGAATGGGCTTCGCGAACCAGATTTCCATCCCAACTTCAAATGTCCATAACTCCTAATCCATAGCTCCGTTCGGGCCCTGCGACCTACCAAATAGAAGCTTGAGAAATTTTCTATGATCTTGGATCGTCTATGTAAGCATGGAAAATTTCAGGGACGCGTTTTCTAGGGTCTACAATATATTTTCTTACATTCCCATTAATTGAAAAATAAAAACATCATTCATGAATAAATGTTGATTACAACCTCGATGAATCGATAAGATTTGATTTTAAATACCTCATCAGATGGATTTTATATTTTAATATATTTAATGTTATAATATTTTATTTATAATATATTTATGATTCTACAATGGAAAAATAGTACACAACTTCTTTCCATTTAGATTTTTGAAAAATTAAAGTGTTACTCATGTATAAGTATGACCTACCATCTCAATGAATGAAACATAGTTCATTTTTCATCAGAATCCTACATGATTGGAATTAAAATTATAATTTATTTATAGAAAAAATAATTATTTGTTAGGTATTATTTTGGAGATATTTAAATAATTACCTCTTTGACAATAATCAACAAACCAAATTCATTTTGGACATATGATCTGAATATCGTTAAAACATTAGACATGAATTTAATTTATTAAGTAACTAATTGTGACATGGAAACAAATTGATAAATTAAAAGGAAAAAATATATTCAGAAATAAAATAACTATGATAATATTAGTATTCTGGATAATAAATAATGAATTTGATGAGTGAGAATACTGGTCAGGTACATTTTTTGAAAAGAATCTTAAAATTTTCAATCCAATGTTTTTTCTTCCATGTTGATATTTTTTATAAAATAAATTAATAGTGAATTTTTTATACATAATGGAATTATAAATTACATGTTATGTACCTTTAGACTTTCTATCGAAGGTTTTAGAAAGGATATTTTTTACAATTTTTATGATTTTTATGAAAAAAGGAAAATGGAATGTTCTATTTTATCATATATATCAACATTAATGTTTTCACCCTCTATAATAATAATTTGATATTTATATTCTTTTATAATATTTCATGTTTTAATCAAATAAAAACCCAATTTCCATATATTTCAATGTATTTTTTAAAAAAAGGGGCTTTCAAAAAGCCACATTATTTTGATATCAGAAAATGTTTCTCATATTGGTTAGAACAAATTGTTCAATGGTTTTATGATAAAAGATTAAGAATGAAAATTCATTATTCATAATATATTACAATAATATTATAGATAATGCAATTTGAGATTGATAAAACATATATAATGGGTGATACAAATACATCTTATATGATGTGTGAGCCTGATATATCTTATACGATTGGTGTTCTCAGATAGCACTCCCATTCAATCAGTAATGTTCCTTGCCTTTATTAAAAAAAATTGGTAGTTAAACATGGAGTTTTATCCTATAAATTTAACTGGTCACTAGTTATTCATGATATAGTTTACGAATACAATTCCTTAAGTTTTTATAAAAAAATGTTACATTTTCCTTTTATTGGTTTTAATGATTTTATTTGACAAAAAACTTGTTTATTTTTTCATTTTAAAATTAGTTATTTGATACACTCAAATAATATAGTGATAAAGTGGAAAATTTTATGTGTTTTCATGTTTTTGAATTGAATAATGTATTTATTATTATTATTTTTACATTATATTTAATTTTTCTATCATCCATAATTTTTAAATGTTATCAACAGTGTTTATGGATGAGAAAGAACAATGATGAATGATAAATTTTGGAAAATAAACGATATTTATATTCAGAATAATATTAACTTAAAGATTGGTTGTTTTTATTTAAGTGTTTTTACTATTTCAAAAAAACCCTAAACCTAATAGATACTTGGATATTCATGTGATACCCTATTTCATTTTGAAAATGTATGTTTTTTTGGTTAAAATTGGATTAATTATATTTGTATCAAAAATAGAAATAGAAATTTTGTGGTTTTAAAATAAAATGTACGAGTGTCGGCCATGGGATATTACAATTTTTAATAGGTGTGGCTTTAGAAATATTTTTTGATTAGGATGTTTTCATGAGAGTCTAGCATTAGAGTTATGGATACAATTATGCGTTTATATATTTAAAGTTTATCATAAGTTCAATGATATAGACACCCCTTTTTATTTTTTATGTAATGGTATTTTAAGGTGTCTAATGATATTTTGTGACATGTTTTATTAGGATGAGTTATTTTCTACTCCAATGATTAAATTGAAGGATTATTTTTTAAGAATAAAAATAAATGTTTTGAACAAAATCAGGAAGGTATAGAAGAATCATTGAGATAAAAACATTATTTCATGTTTAAGATATTATGATTATTTTTAGGATATTAATTATATTTTTTGTAATTTTAATGTAAATATATTAATATTGTTTTCTTAAAAAAATATCATGTAGGACGGGAGGTACCCCATCACCTCTTGGATGTTTGGGGCTTGAACCCATAACTGAAGGGTTATTAGGGTGCATCGACTTCAATTTTCCTAGATGATGAAATTATTAATATGGATTATTCTAAAAACTATATTTGATATATAATGAGAATTTTGATGTTGGTAACATAGTTTCTATCATATAAATAACCATGGGAACAAATGTTGATTTTTTTATTATGTAAATTTCATAAGAAGGTCACAATATTTTTTTGAACATTATATGATTATGGTAAAAACAATCATATGTTATTTTATTTTATCATTAATGGTTCAATTATCATTTGGAAGCATATATGATTTTAATATTCATTTTTTTAAGTTCAATTTTTTATAGAAATTATTATGATATCATGGATCAAATATTATTGCGGCATATAAATGTTTTCGTGTATATAACTATTTGAGTAACTATTTTGTTTTTGAGATAAATAATAAATTTATTTTCGAATAATACATTGTTCTAATCCTTATAATCATTGGGATTCAATATTTGTTAGAACTTTTTTGAATAATCAAAAGGATGGTAATTTATGGAATGAGTTACATTGATATTTTGGTATTATTGTGGAATTTTAGAGATTAATGTATTATATATTTGTTTGAGGGTTTATTTATTTTTGGAATTATTTTACCTTGTAATAAACATTTTGGTCTTGGTTACATTCTAACTGCATTATGTATAACACGATATCCTTTTGTATATCATGTGATCAATTATTCGTTGATTTTATTACTTTAATCATAAAAACTTCATCTTAGATCATTATTTTTTTGAGATAAAGCTTTCATTGTGGTGGAAATTGACTAAAGGATGAAATCATATTTATCAAATAAGTATATTTCCTTATGTTATCATTGAATTCTGTAATTTCATACCTTATATATTGGATAATGGTCCTGAAACAAAAATAATATCATATCCCCTCCATTTATGAAAAATCAATTACCTTTTCAAACCTAATTGGTTTTTGATTTTGTGGTTTTTAACTCTCTCCTGATAATTAACTTTTCTATGATCAATGATCTATATCACTCTACATTATTATTTGGAAATTACTTTTATCCTCAACATCCTTATTTTCACTCACCACTAATGTTCTCCTTTTTTGAATCCTATTAATGTGTTATTCTATAAGACCTTTGTATTTCCCTTTATCTCTTATGAAGAAGATATTTTAGTTGAACTTTTTACAATATGGGATTTCAAAAAATGTAATTAAATATTTTAATAAACTAATTACTATTATCATGATAAATTGTGACAAATAAAATTATTATTTAGGTGAATTTAATATCTTATTATTTTTGAAGAAATACTTTGTTTAATAGTGTATAAGATACGCATCCTCAAGAATAAACGAACTGTAAAACAATATTTTCAAAATATGAATATTAAAACCTACTCATTTGCGCGTATGAGTTGGATAAAATAAATATAAAATATTTAAATATCCTAAAAATGCATATTTTTTATTAGTTATTTGTAAATAAGTGCTCAATTTTTAGAAAATCCGTATTATTTTTAAAAATTTCATTTTTATTAAAAAAATATTAACAAATTTTTATGGGTGAATATTATAATAAATTTCTATAACCGTTTGAAAATTTAATTGATAAAAATGATATAATTTTTAAAATAATAATGACAAATTTATCTTATAGTGATTTTTATGGATTTTTATGAAAGGATAGATTTACAGTGAATATTGAAAAATATAGTCTTAATTTACAACTGTATTTTTTAGGTTCATTATCTTAAAAATTACCTGATGTTAAGTTTTAAGATAATATTTAAGTTATTAATTTTTAGGATCATTTTAGGTTTAGCATTTATGATAATTGGTTCAATCCTCGTAAATTATGAAACCATATATCAAAAAGTGGGACTGTTATATTAGAATCCATTTTTCCAATAATATAAATCATAAAAAATATATTTCTCCACGAAATATATTCAAGAAATTCAACATGAATTTTTATTTCCCCTCAAAAAATATTAAAACAAGTCAAACTGATTTTTAAAATATGGTATGAGACAAAATTATTTAGTAAGGTACCATAATGCCAAATCCCTTAGTCTAGTTAAAATACCAAAACCCATATATTTGTTTCTTAATAACATACCTTTTTTATAGAAATCTAACAAATTTATTTTAAAAAAATTAAAATATAACATAGATGTTCAAATATAATGGAACTACAAATTGATATATATATATATATATATATAGATTCTTTCTAATACCATTCCTGATCATCCCCCCTAGGACTTAATTTTTCATAACTCCCATACTCACCACATTAAGGTTATTAAATTAAAAACATGGGAATAACATTAATCACATTTATAGTGATAACATATCTCTTACTTTTTCCCTGGAAATTAATTACTTTATACACTTCTTAACTAAGCAATAAACATCTTCAGGATCTTTTATAACATATTACAGAGGGGTTCTTCCCACATTCTTAACACATGGGTCATTGAATCTTTTTACCTTTTTGATATTTATCACTAGAACTTTCGTAAAAGTTTATTTTATAATATTTTGGTGTGTTAGGAAATCACAAAAGAAAATGTTTTTAATAATTACTCATGATATATTTTAAAAAAAACCATATTAGTTTTCTATAAAACAATCATTCTGTTCATTTGTTTATTTATAAAAAACCATATTTTTCTTCATATCTATAATTAATTTGGTTCTCCAATGGATCCATCCATTTACTAAAAAACAAATTGTTTGATTATATAAAATAAACAATAATAAATGACCGTATTATGAGGATAAAAACATAGATACCCTTTACCATTGTATCATTAATTTATTCTATTTATGCAAAATAATAATAATATTTCTTATCATACATACCTTTATGTTTAAAGAGGATTATTAACAAAATTTTAATTAACATCCTAACCTCTAATTTTATCTAAAATAAACTATGATAACAACTATAATGACATATACCTTGCCACAATTGAATATTGAGTTCCATAATTCATTCGCAATATTTAAGGATCTTTTTTAGGATTAGAGTTTTAGAGAATTATGTCCTAACACCTACATTAATAAACTATATAGTAAAAACATCACACATCAAATAAGTATCTATTTTTAACATAATATAAAACATTTAAAATAAAACATTATTTCTTTTCATGAAAAATAATATGTACTTTAAACTTTAATGGTTATTTTCTATCACCCGTCATCAAATCATATGAAAACCATTATAAAATCATAGGATGAATATAAAAATATAAACAAGGAATATAAAAATAAGAAATCTATTAGTATATTGAAAAACATGAAAACCCAAGAAACCCATTTTCTTAAAAACATAACTTTTTACAAATTATGGTAATACTCATTATTATAAAAATCAATTATATTACATTTTAAAAATAATCAATTTCTATGAATACTAATTAGAAATCATATAAAATTTATCTATGCTACATGGGTCCTCATATTTAGAGAAAGCTTTCAAAACCATTACAAATTTTAATGTCCATATAATTTACATCCAATATAATTATTTGGATAACAAAGTCATTACCTAATGCATTATAGCGCTATCTATACACACTCATAATATATGTTATATCAAGATCACTCGGTGCTATAGGGGGAAACTCATACTATAATAACTTTCCATGTACCATATAATGAATAATATATTTTAATATTTATTCTTCCCATCATAAAATACATGAAAAACAACTTTAAACACATATGAAAAATACTTCGAGATATCAAAATACACATTTTTAAAAACAAAATTTCATTAAAAATATTTTGGAAAAAATTAAAATATATTTTTTAATTTAATAAAAAATTAACTCCTATCAGGGAATCCAAACATCAAATAAATTTTATAGAAGAAGGAAAAATAATTGTTTTGGTATATGATAAAATAGAACAAACCATTTATCATTTTTTCAAAACATTCCACACAAAACATTTAAAAAGATTCTATTTGAACAATATTTAAATAAATTCAAATTAGATATAAAATATCTTTATAAATGTTTCATGTTCATATAAGAAATAAATAAAATAATTTTAAAATAATGAACGTTGAAGAAAAAGTGGTTAAATATAAATCCTCTAAAAACTAATTCTTTTATAATAAATCCCCCAAGCTTGAGTATGACTCATCATTTTCGTTCATTATCTTGCTGAATAATAAAAATGTATTAATTATTTACATTAATAAGATAAATTTTCCTATATTTTATTCCTTTTTTAATCTATCTATGCTTTACACAATTATATTATCATTTATGTTTACATTGTATTTTTTAACAATATTCACCTTACATGTCAAAAATGACTTTGATTGGATGACTATAGTAAAATAGTTCAGTATTACAACATATAGAGAAAAATAATAATTAAATTATTATTATTTAGACTCAATAACTATACTTTTAAAACAAATAATTAAATATTTTTATGAAAGTTAAACTATGTTACAATCATGGAGATGACTGTCTGTACGTACACATTAGAAACATTTCAATTTTTCAACAGTAATTATGGAGAGAAGTTAAGTATTCTATTATCTTTAAAAAATTATAACTACATCATAAATATAATAATATTTATATATATATATATATATTAATACCATTCATGTGATGTGGTGATGAAAAAATGAATCGCATCACTTCGTGTTGGTTGTAGTACAAGCGTATACACGAGTGATGTTATAATTTTTCAGAGAGTTGTAAGGTAAGAAATAAAATAATTTATAATCATTTAATAAAGATAAATATTTCAATAATTCCATATTTAAACATTAATTCTTTCATTATAACCTTTTTTGAGATATTATGATAAAAAACGAATTACATCTAATCATGATGTCGTAATCCACTAACACATGAATAATTTTTTTTACCACTGATGGAAGATGAGGTGGATATATGTTATAACATTAACATAATATTAAATCAATTTAGTTGAGATACTACTGTTATTATATCATCATGTTTGAATAATATTTTATGGTGGAGGTAAAATAAAAAGAACAAATACATGCAGTTAAAAACTCTACCTCTTATTTGAACAACCTATTTTGGATTATACCAAATATCATACTATATTGAATTTTGGATAAAAATAATTCCTTTATGAAGTGGGGAGGAAATTATTTAAGATATTTGGTTGGATAAGTTATGATCCAAAAAGATATATAAGTGATAAATAAAGGGGCTACATTGTTCCCTTTTATAAGTGATAATGAGTGGTATTTGCGGTAAATACAAAAAAAACTATTCAATTAATGGGAGTCACCCTCAAATAAAGTGTCTTACACAATAAAAAATAAATTATTTTAGTGAAGTTAATACCACAAAAAACCTCCACAGTAAAATATGAAACATTTTTTAAGCATTGTATTCCTTAACCAGTAAGGTTACTCACTTAGACCATTTTATTTTTCACCTATTGTAACTAGTTATTTACTCTTTTGGTGTCAACACAGCTACTATAAAAAGATAAATTTACACATAATTGGATAATTTTTGATATTTTAAACAATATCCTAATTTTATGGAAGAATATAGAATTTTTAAAAAAAATATATCATTTAATGAAATGTTTTTTTATAAAATATCATTAAAATCAATTTTGATACTATATAATAAATTTTACCAAATGAACTCTATGAAAAAGATAGATTTAAAACATATCCTAATAAAACATTTATAAATTATTATAATTATCTCAAAATATCATGTAACAAAATAATTACATTCAATTATATTACTTTTAATATTTTTAAAATCTTTTATTTTGTTTTTCTTTTAACTAAATAACTATAAGGTCGTCATTGATTTTTCTCCTAAGGTAATTATTTCATCCCAAAAATTGTAATAAATAAATTTGATAAAAAATAATTATATTTAAAATGACTATTTAAAAATGAATATATATTTTTTATCCCAATCACCGAGTATTATATATATTAAAATTAAGAAATGTTCTCTTTTTCCTCTTTAGCTTTTCATAAATTATTATACTTGTCATAATGATAGAATGTTGCTCTAAAATTAGAAGTTTCCATGAATTAGATTTGATATGGTAATTTTATGCCATAAAATATGATTTATAACTTTTTGAGGTCATTTTAACACTTATCCATTTAGTTTAACCCCTGGTGAACTAGCTTTCACATTAACCAAGGTAATATATTTTTACTATTTTAACTTTTAATTATGACTCAAAATTTTGATAACCTTGTTATATAATATAAAATTTTCTAATTAAAAGTATGCAATAAATTTTTCAAAATTCAATTCATATATTTTAAAAAATTATTTTAAATTTAAACATACAAACACGATGAAAAATGATTTTTAAGAAACACATTTTTCAAACATTGGATGCATTTATATTAACATTATAACTCATAAAATAATTATATTAATATGAATTAATAATAATAGATAAATAAATAATAAATTTATTTTAATAAACTCTTCATTAAGGTTTAAAAAATAATAATTAACATTGAGAAACATTATTCACTTTTAAATTGATTTTAAATACCTGAGTTTTTTAGCCCTAAAAAGCTTATACTAAAATAAAGTATAAATATGATTTAAATGTAATTAATTATATTAAATATTAATAAAAACAATTGTGTTACTTTGAAACAAAAAAATTGTTAATGGAATTTGAAATTACCAGGGTTATTTAAATGAAATGATCGTATTTGAGAAATTAGTATTTTTAACCATTCACTAAAAAACCACTATTTTATAAAAAATCCCCAATTTATCCATTAAGTTTTTCGATACGATTATTTCAAAAATTAAGTTAATTTTATCAAAAAAATTATCTAAATTTAATATAAAGTAAATATAATATTTTCTCCAAAAAAGATATAAACACATTTTTGTCAAAAACAATTTTTCGAGGAATAAATTTACATTACTAAATATTTACTAATTATTTACTAAAAAATTCGATAAATTTATTCCAAGTATGAAATTAAAATATATATATCATAATTTAGATAATACAATTCATCCACACTAATTTACTATATATGTTTTAGCTGTCATATTTAAATAATAATATTTCACTGTTCATTTAATTTTGGTGTTGTGTATCACGTATACTATCAAACATACATTTATTTTGTAAAATATTATAATTTTTCAAATTTCATTTAAATTATTTAAAAATTATAATTCTATTTTTGAAATGTTTTAATATTTTAATATTTATTTTTTATCAAAAATAATCTAAATTTTATCCTGGTCATGAATTTTATACATGAAATTTGTATAAAAACATTTGTAAACATAAAAGTATATTTTTTGAAAAATTACATTTCATCGTAATTTGTGGGATTAATTTTATATTAAAATATTCCACATATATGAATATAATCATGATAAATAGATTATATATTTGGAATGAGTAACTCCAAATTTGGTAAATTGGTCCTATTTATTTTTGGTCATTATGAAGTATTATCATATTAAATTTTCTTACCACATTAAAGGTAAAATGGCTTTATTATGTTAATATAATGTGATGAAAAACAAATGATACCCATGCCCCTGATATAATTTTATTTTTTGAATATATTTCATAAAAATTCATCCAATGTTTGAATATATGAATTTTTTCTATTTGGCCTAGATTTGGACCATTATAATATTTTATGTAAAGAATATTAAAATATATCACTCACATTTTTTTATTAACTTTAATTTTTTAAATAGGGATGAAATGATAATATGTTCAGTTATAAATTTTTATTTTTAATGTAAATTTTTTATTAACATGGAATGTTATTTCAAATTTTTAGTAATGAAATAAAAAACACAAATTCTTACAAAATAATAACACATTATTCATTCAATTAAAAAGAAAATATATTATATAATTTTTTAAAAATTTTAATGTAATATAATTTGGAAAATTTATTATTTTCCACAAAATTTATATATAATTATAAAGTGTTCTGTATTTTTTAAATTATTATATTTGAATTACATTACTGTAATGATATTTTAAAATTCTGATTAAATAAATGGTTCCTGAAACGACCTTAGATATATTTTATAATAAATGATATTTTATTAAATTATTTAAAATTAAAAACAATCATATCATTCGAAAATATATTTGGATATGGTTAAAAATACCAACCATTGTCTATTTATGGGCCAAACAGCCTTTTATGGTAAATATTTTAACCACTAAAGTGTAAAAAACATTAATATCACCGTAAATGTCAAATGAGTAAACGTAGGGTTTAATGTAAAGGGAAAAGATATAAAATAAACTAGCAAAATATTTATTATATGATATGATTTAGAGTCAAGTTCATCTTATATTAATATATTTTTAATTTTGATCCATTTAAATATATTATTTAATTTATATTAATTTAATAATTTAAGAAATTCCAAGAGTGTGATTCTATACTCTTATAAACGGACACCTCCTCTCCACTTTAATAAAAAAATTATAAAATTTTTAAAATCGTTACCAAAATATTTTATATACACAACACCCTACATCTTATTGTCCTTGGTCTAATTAGAAAACCAGACTACAAATTATTTTTTTGTAAACCTTAAGAGTTTGTTTGATAATAGCTATAATTATTAGTTAGGTTTTGTCATTTTTTCATGTTCTACCTCATTAAATTTTATTCCAACAATAAAAAATAATAACACAAATATCATACATATAAAAATATTTTTTAATGTTTTTTCATAACCTATATCTATATACACTTCTATAAAATGGTAAAGGAATCCATTATTCACGTTTAAGGAAGACTACTACCTCGCCAACTAGGGTATTTCATTTTTCATCACCTCCTCTAACTAGTGTTTATAATGATTTATTTAATATATATTTATGATATTCATGAAATATTTATCACTCTATTAAATTAATTTAACATACATTTTCTTTCCATTCCATTCATTAAAAAATGATAACAACATATGTGCATATGTGATGATTATCACTTCCATAAAGCGATGAGATTAAATTTTTGATAACTCATCATGTGGTTGGTATAAATAAATTTGTTTAATGAAATAATATTTATTTATAAAATAACAATAATTTTTGAAAATATAAAATAGTACTTGCCTTCTTTCCATAATTATCATTGAAAAATACAAATGATACTCATGGGTACATGTGAACTACTATATCAATGATTTTAAGATAATTATTTTATCATGAACATATTTCATGATTGGTCATAAAATTATAATTAAAATATATAAAAGATAAGTATTTTATGAATACTATTACATATATGTTGAAATAAGGACCTCTTGGACCTTAATCAACATACTAGATTCATTTTTCACATAATTGTTGAATATTATCTAAACATATGACTTAAACATATTTGATTATGTAATTTATTATAACATGAAAATAAAAGGTATAATAAATTTGAAAAAATTTCATAAGAAAGAAACAATTAACATATTTTTATTATTTTATTACGATATACAATTTACTAAATTAGTCATACTCCAAAAAGATACTTTCTTTTAAAAGTACTCTTATAAATATTCGCTTCCAACTAATTTACTTACATGTTATTATTTTAAAAAAATATATCATATTAATATATTTAGATAGACATAAACTATTAATAAAGGACTTTTGTCACTTCTTCATTTCATTCTATCTATTTCAAATGTAATATTTATATTTAATTTTCTTATAATCATTACAAAATATAGAAAGAATGTTCTATTTTAAATTATAAAACGACCATGAATTTTCATCATGTCAAAACTATAATTTGTTCTTTGGATTAAATTGCAATAATGATTGGTTTCTTCCACAAAAACAATCATTAAATTTAATTTTTGGTATTTTAGTTTTAAAATTGTGGTTTTTAAAATGAATGGGTATTTTTGTATTAAAAAATATTTTAAATATGGATTCGAATGAGTTTTGCAATGATTTTAGGATAAATTATAAATTAATAGAAATGTTTTATTCTAGATATGGTACACTATATTTATACATGATGATATGTGAGACTAATAAAATCAATATAATTGGTGGTCATGATACCACTTATATGATTGATGAGACGGATATCGCTTATACGATAGGTACACCCAGATAGTGATCCAATGCATTAGGTAATGTTCCTTGTCTTTATAAGAAATATTGAGGGAGATAACCATGGTGGTTTCTCTTATGGATTTAACTAGGACAAATTAATTTCTACCATGTGTTATCAATACAATTCTATCCATTTTCTAATAAAAGGTTTTAATTTCCATTCAATTATACTTAAATGTTTTTTAGCATGAAATTTTACGATTTCATGTGGAAATGAGTTATTCTTTATTCCAAAATAATATTTTTATAAAGGAAAACTTTATATGGGTTTTCATTTTTTCACTAGACATATGAATTGTTTCTTTTGTATCTCACATATTGATATTTTTGTTCCTATCCCACATTTTTAAATTTATTTTAAATTATTTAAGTACAATTAATAACAATGATGAAGACTCAGTATTTGAAATGAAAATTTGGGTATAATGTATATATTTTTACCTTAAAGGAATATGTATTTTTATTTTAGGGTTTTTTCTGAATTCTATAAATCTCAAAAGCTAAAAGATCCATGGGAATATATTTTATTGTTTATTTCAATTTAATGATTCAATTTTGGGATTGTAAAAATTAGGTTACGTGTATTTTTTTCAAATACATAAATACAACTTTTATGATTTTGTCAATGGATCCTGCAGTTTTGATTGTGGGTAGTTATATCATATGGATTAATTTTTTTGGCTATATGGGACTATTGATCAATTTTAAGGTGTTTATGGGTCAATAAATCCATTTATGACGACCATCAATGAATCCTTTAATTTTCAATATCAAATAAACAAGTTGGATTCTTGATCCCACTATCTATCTAGTGGTATTTCTATAGGATTATACTATAAGGACTCAGCCATAAAAATTACTTATTATTGAATTAAATGAATAATTCACATTGAGGATCTTTTCAGGTTTAGGGTTTTATAGAATTAGGACATAACTATTACATATCAATAATTAAAAAGTAGACACATCTACTCAGCTTCCATTTTTTTAAAAAAAATAAAAACTCTTAAACAAAAGAGTCATGTCTAGTTCCTTGTTTTAGACATCCTGACATTTCCTTGATCCCATCATTGACCCAATTCAACTTTATGTCATGTGAAAAATTTCAAAAAAATTGGGATGAGCATAAAAAGCTCAGTGAGGGTTATAACAATACGGAAAGAAAACATCAGTCCCTGTATTCATAAGAATCAATAAAATCATACTTTACTCATAAAACATAATAAATTTAACATACCTCATGAAATCATAATATTTATGCATAAATCAATAGAAATCATAAGGAATAAAGGTAACATGAGACATTCATAACATTCTTAAATAGAGAGTAACCCTAAAGGATACATTTGGAATACCCATCACATTATATTCCCTTAATCTCTTCGGAAAACCTTATCATTTAACTCCTTCGCGTTACCCAATGCATTGGAGAGCTATATCGAGATCACCCACCATTAGTTTATCACGGAACCACCCGTCTTCAAAAACAATGCCCAAGAAACATAACATAATCATAGAACATAACTTAATCATAAAGGAAAGATAACATTCCCACACTGCAATAACAATATAGCATTTTAAGATATCAAAATAATGAATCCATTCTAAAAACCATTTTCAAAAACATTTAAATCATTTAATAAAGAGATTTATGAATCAAAGGGTACCATTCCACTTTGATGCTTTTAACATTTTAAACCATTAATATCCATATAAATAAATCCTTGAATTTTTTTTTGAAAACAAGGATATTAATGAGAAATAATTATAATAATTAATCATTAAAACATTTAAAACTGTATTTTAGTTAAAGGGATTTTAACAAAATGAGAGACACTTGAATACAATAATTAAGGAATAACATTTAATCAGAAATTTATAATATCATGAGAATAAATGGATTCATGATATAATATTCCAAAGGACAGTATATACACCATATAAGAGTGCATTTGTGCATAACAACAATGAAGTCTCAATGTAAAATGAGATGAAATCCCTTATAAAGAAGGTATCATTAAATTAAGGATAAATCAATCTCAAAATTATGTGTGAAAAATATAAATAAACCCAATTTAAGTGGATATTAAGTGTAAAACAATAAAAGGTAATTCAGACATATTTATAGGATTACATATTCAATAACTACATGTTGAACCCAAAGAAATCTAAATTGGGTTAAAAAGTCCCCTTGGTAAAATTCGACAGCCAAACAACGTCACATTAAAATTCATAAATTTAGTTGATGATAGAGAAAATGGAATCTCATCACTTGGACCTAACATTTACAACAATAATGATATATAAGAACATATCCCAACTTATGAAGATTTAAATTAAAAGTCCTAACAAAAAGAAGTCTTTTAAAAAAAGAGGGTGAAAGGTTCCCTTACCGACTTAGGTAGCATTCGAAACGTACACCCCATGAAATTAGGACTATACAAAATTGATGTAAATACTCATAAACTAAAGTATGTTACACAAGGAGTAGAATAATGGGCAGTACATACACCACTGAAAGGAAACAGTGGAAAATTTAGCATAAATCTCACGGGAATAAAAGTGAGATGAAAACCCCCTTACGAAAACTCGACTGCCTAACGGTTCCACTTAAAACTTACAAAAATGGATTTTATGAGATCAAATAGGGTTTCTCATAATGTTAACATAAAAATTACAGAATGAGGAATATAAAATAACATCCTCAAGAATAAGAAATATGAGCTTAAAAATGACATAAAAGAGAGTACTTAAAAAGAATGAGAGAGGTAGGATCCCTTACCTCAAGTCCGACTTGTCTTGTTCGTTTCTTTATATTCCTGGTTAATAAACATTGGTAAATTTATTATTTATTAAGGTCCTCCTTTAAATATTATTATTCAGTTCATATCACATATTATAATGTTATAATAATTGGTTAATAATGTGAGTTCATATCAGATGTTTTTTTCGATGTTTGGTACATGAGTCAAAAATGAACTTGTTTGAAAATGATTGTCCATATAGTTATAATTAAATCATCTCCAGAATAGTATTAATGATTTAAATATAATATATATCTAGTAAATATTTATTTTATACTATTCCATAACATTTGGAGATAAAAATAAAGGAAATGCGCCGTTCATAGAGACGGTAGGCCGTACGTACGCATGAACGCTACTTTCATTTCTTTGACATATTAATGGAATTAAAAATAATTGAGATATATATATTATAATTCTAGTATAATATATATTTTTTATATGTCACATAAGTTCATTAGTTTAATTCTTTATACATTCCATGTATTGCATGAATGAGTCACGTCACTTGAGGGGGTGGTAGTCCACACTTCCTCGTATGAAATTATCGCATTTGCACAACATGAAAAACATAATGGTATGTTTTTAAATATAAAATACAGAAGCATATAGAAAACATAAATATAATATATATAGTATATAAAATACAGTTACATCATAATGGACACCATGAGAGGTGTTAAGAAAATATTGAACAATCATCGTTTTGTGAGGCAGTAATTCACCATCCATAGAACCAATATGTTCTTTAACCATTAGATGGAGGTGTGTGTAACTGTAGCTCTAATACTTCACATAAAAACATCCTAGTATATTGATGATACGTTTTTTGTTACAAAATAATGGAATAAAAAGAGTTTAGGGGTTTGGAGAAGAAAAATAATACAAAAGAACACAAGTGAAGACATTACCTTTAAATCAGGTAACTCCTCCTGGTTTCAACCAAAAGGGTTTCTTGAAAGAGAATTCTGCCAAAGGTGAGGCTTCAATGATGAAGATAGGAATGTAGAGAGATAAAATGGGCAGGGGTATGACGAGACAAAGGATTGAGAGGTGTGGGAAAGGTGGTAGAGGTGGGGGCCTTTTATAAGAGTAGAGGAGGGGCACTCTTGGAAAGTTATAAAATATTACTTTATTATAAAATGATTTTCAGATTTTAAAGGTCCCAAAAGGATATATTTTGATGCTAAGGTGATAAGGTTTCTAAATCCTCCCATACAATAGGTTAATGAAATTTTTAAGACATATATTTCACACTATCGTCTCATTTTATTTAAATCGTTCATTTATGATGTAATCATCGCATCATCACAGTGTCATAAATAAAATAATTTATTTAATGTCTAAAAATTATAAAAAAAATATAATGATGTAAGAAATATTTTTTAGCTTTACAATTACAATTTATAGTCTAGGAGATAGTTTATTTAGACAAAATTAAAATTATTTTACTTAGGTGTTACATGCTTTGGTAACATTTTCCTTTCCTTAAAAAAAATATGATAAAAGGTCACTATCACACGAAAGTGACTCCATGGGGTACCAAGGTTGGCATAGGGCATCCCGTGGTCTTCCATGACACCACAAATATAATTAGGACACATTTTGGGGTCATTATATATTTTTATGATATTATTTTCTTACCTTTAATTACCCGATTACTAATTAAACATGATAATTAAAGAAAATTACCGTTGTTACTATTCATAATGTCCATAAACAAAAGAGTATTTATTAAATAATTTGGACCTTATGATTCCAAATATGGAATCCATTTCATCAAATTCAAAACACAGAAATTGTATTAATTAATTTAAAATTAAATCTCGTTGTCAAAACAGAAGACGAGTTTTTAAGAAGTAAAATTTATCAAACGATTGACTTGTTTTTACATCCAATTGAAAAGTGAAATTATATCCAATAAAAAAAATTGTCTTAATATATAAAAACATAATTCAATTATTCTTTAAAAACAATTAAAATTACAATCTAAATATATAAAAAAATTGGATAAAAAGGCAGTTTTGAATTAAAAACTATATTTTTCACTATTCATTAACAAAAATCATTATCAGAAAAATACCAAAAATCAACACTATGCTATATTTGATATTTCAAATTAATAAATGATGTCTATTTTAACGAATTCAAAACATATATGTTTCATTAATAAATCATATAGTTAATTCCCACTATTAAAACAAATAGCTGGTTTTTTGGAAGCAATATCTATGAATAGTGTGACACTTGTTTGTGTCCATTTTCAAAGTGAAATTAATTCTAATGACTACCATTGAATTAAATTGTAATAATATATTCTAATTAAAATTTAAAACCAATTAAAAGATAATCTATCCAAATATTTAAATTAGATGAAAAAGTAGTTTGGATGTAAAATGCAATATTTTTCACTATTCATTAAAAAGAATGAACATTGTCAGAAACATACCAAAAATTTAACCAAATTAAATTTCCATATCCCAATAATAAAGAATAAGTTTATTTTTAAAAATACAGCTTATAAAATTGTCAAAAGATAGATTTCAAAAAAAAGCGCAATCAAAAGGCAATAAAACAATATTTTAAAAATATTAGAGTATTTATTCTTAAAATTGGATTCATTTGGATTTTAATCTACTAAAATTTATTAGAAAAATGTAAAAATATTTTTCAAAAATATGTAATAATTTTTTAGTTATTTCTGTTCATTACCTCCATTACAATAGCTAGGTGTTAACTATTGTAATATTAATATATTATTAGAGTGAAACATTGGATTTCAAAGAAACTCGTTGTTGTATATTGGGTATGCCATCGAGCATAGAAATTCGTTTAAAGTAGTATTAACATTTGATTCAAAAATATTGATAAACATGAGAATTTAATATTATTTATTTACCTGGGAAGATACATCCTTACCCCCTTTTGGGAATTGGGTCCTCGCAATTTCAAAATTGGGCTTGGAAACTTCATTGAAAGTCCCACATCGGAACAAGTGTCAGTAAAACTATCACTTTAAAAGAAAGGGAGATAAGTACAAAGGTCACCCTAATTAACCCATACTAGGATTCCAAGTATGAAAATATGGATATGGAGGAGAAAACAAAGGTTTATGTTCTGAAGGAGAGTGATAGTATACAAATCTAGGAGAAAGTTAACCACAAGAAAATCACAAACATGTGATGGGTTAAATGGTATTCGATTCCCCAGTAGGAAACGTTAACAGACAACATTTTTGTTTTAAGTTACCCTTAATTGAGGAATTTATTTTTGATCTTAATTAAATCATAATGAAATATACTTACTTGTCACATAAACTTTCATCTTTTACTAGATTCCTTAATCAAACTCGTATTTTATCCAAAAGACGAGTATTTAGGAAGACTTGTTCGTATTAAGAGTACTATAATCAACTTCTTGAGAATAACCTAATCCATAAAAAAGAACTATATATTTCCCATGTCTTTATACCTCATCCAAAACCAAACAAAAAAATTTAGTACGAGATCAGATAATACCCAAAAAGGTTTTTTTACAAAAAGAAAAAATACTCCTAATCTCCAAAATTTGTCAAGAAAAACCCAAAGTTCAACAAAGACCATTCAATAAACATGTATCCATAAAATTCTTCAAATTGAACCCAAATAATACTGAAACCCAAATATTTTAAGGATTTAATCACATCGTCTCTCAAGGTACAAATTAACATTTATCTCTAAATAACATCAGTTGCTCCTAAAGTCTAATACTCAAAAGTAATTAACTTAATCAGAAATCCTCCATGATAGGATAATAATTTCCATAGATAACCCAAAATCAACACACTATGGATTCATAAAATCATCCAACTAATAAAATAATTAGTCAAACTAACCAATGAATTCACATAGTCCAGTGGTAGGTGATAAATACCAGTTGCACTTTGGTTGTGGGTTCGATCTCACATCTTTGTCCGACGCGACGGGTTGTCACAAGGTCTGTCTACTGTCCTTTTTCCAAAACTATATTATTCTTAAAACATTCCCCAAAACAAGATAAAATCTTCAAAAAAAACCATAACATAATTTAACCTCACATTTATCTCATTTCATTCATATTCCATCATAACGTATAGTAACCCATAATTACCTCAAAAGTAAGGATCATATAAACCATAATGGTTACCTTTATAATTATTACCTGAACTTCCATGTCGAGTTGGTTCTCTCGTACATGATCTATTAAAGAACTCACTAAGGTTCAAGTGGTTGATCATGACACATGATAGTTGGTATAGAATAACCACGAGATTTCTCATTGAATCCCCCATTTCATCCAGTATCTTACTCAGAGAACCACAAAAGTTTCCTTCAAACCCATTGTCACTTTGGTGCCTGGTAGATCCATCCCTTTACTAAAACCAGAAATATCAGTGTAGGTATATCAACAAAATCATTATGTACTAAAGGGGAATATAAAAACTATGATATACTTATCGGAGTTATCTAAAAATCATTTCAACCAGAAATAATAACAATGACCCTATCTAATATAATAACCATTGTGGTTTTACACAACTTGTCACTTAACACTCTAACCTCTAAAGTTATCTAAACCTCCCTCTGATACAAACTATAAGGAACCGGCCTTAAACATTACTTATTATTGAATTAAATGAATAATTCACATTGAGGATCATTTCAGGTGTAGAGTTTTAGAGAATTAGGACCTAAATATTACATCTCAAAGATTACAAAGTAGACACTTCTACTCAGCTTCCTTTTTTTCTCAAAAATAAAAACTCTTGAACAACAGAGTCATGTCTAGTTCCTTGTTTTAGACAGCCTGACATTTCCTTGATCCCATCCATGACCCTATTCAACTTTATGTCCAGTGAAAACATTTTAAAAACATGGGATGAGCATAAAAAGATCATTAAGGGTTATAACAGTACGGTATGAAAACATTAGTCCACGTATACATAAGAATCAATGAAATCATACTTTACTCATAAAACATAAGCAGTTTAACATCCCTCATAAAATCATAAGATTTATCTATAACTCAATATAAATCATAAGGCATAAAGGTAAATTGAGGTATTCATAACATTCTTACGTAGGGAGTAACCCTCATGGTTACATTTGGAATACCCATCACAATATATTCCCTTAATCTTTTCATAGAAACCTCAGTGTTTAACTCCTCTGCGTTACCCAATGCATTGAAGAGCTATATCGGGCTCACTCGCCCTTAGTTTATCATGGAACCACCCGTATTCATAAACAATGCCCAAGAACCATAACAAAATCATATCACATAACATAAGCATAAAGGAAAGATAACATTCCCACATTGCAATAACAATATAACATTTTAAGATATTGAAATAATAAATCCATTCTAAAAACCATTTTCAAAACCATTTAAATCATTTAATAAAGAGATTTTTTAATCAAAGTGTCCCATTCCCCATTGAAGCGTTTAAAATTTTAAACCATTAATATCAATATAAATAAATCCTTAAATAAATTTTCAAAAACACGGATATTATTGAGGAATATTTATATGAATTATTCATTAAAACATTTAAAACGATATTTTAATTAAAGGGATTTTAACAAAATGAGACACACTTGAATACAATAATTGAGGAATAAAATTTAATCAGAACTTTATAATATCATGATAATAAATGGATTCATGATATAATATTCCAAAAGACAGTATATACACCATATAAGAGTGAATGAGTGCATAATAATAATGAATCTCAATGTAAAATGAGATGAAATCCCTTATAAAGAAGGTATCCTTAAATTAAGGATAAATCAATCTCAAAATTATGTGTGACAAATATGAATACACCCAATATAAGTGGATATTAAGTGTAAAACAGTAAAACGTCATTCACACATATTCAAAAGATTACATATTCAATAACTACATGTTGAACCCAATGAAATCGAAATTGGGTTAAAAATTTCTCTTGGTAAAATTCGACAGCCTAACAACGTCACTTTAAAATTCATAAAATTAGTTGATGAGAGATAAAATGGTATCTAATCACTTGGAAATAAAATTTAAAACAATACGGATATATAAGAACATATCCCAATATAAGAATATGTAAATTAAAAGACCTAACAAAAATAATTCTTTAAAAAAAGAGGGTGAAAGGTTCCCTTACCGACTTAGGTACCTTTCGAAACGTACACCCCATGAAAGTATGACTATAAAACATTGATGTAAATACTCATAAACGAAATTATGATACTCAAGGAGTAGAATAATGGGCATTACATACACCACTCAAAGGAAATAGTGGAAAATGTAGCATAAATCTCACGAGAATAAAAGTGAGATGAAAAACCCCTTACGAAAACACTACAGCCTAACCGCGCCACTTAAAACTTACAAAAATGGATTTTATGAGATCATATAGGGTTTCTAATAATATGAAAATAATAATTAAAGAATTAATAATATAAAATAACATCCCCAAACATAATAAATATGATCTTAAAAGAAATGACATAAAAGAGAGTACTTAAAAAGAATGAGAGAGGTAGGATCCCTTACCTCAAGTACGACTTGTCTTGTTGTTTCATTATATTCCTGAATAATAAAAATTGGTAAATTTATAATTTCTTAAGGTCTTCATTTAAATATTATTATTCTGTTCATATCACATATTATAATTCAATAATAATTGGTTAATAATGTGAGTTCATATCAGACGTTTTTTCGATGTTTGGTACATCAGTCAAAAATGAACTTGTTTGAAAATGATTGTCCATGTAGTTATAAGTAAATAATCTCCAGAATTTTATTAATGATTTAAATATCATATATATCAAGTAAAAATTCATTTTATACTATTACATAACATTTTTAGATAAAAACAAATGAAATTCACCGTTCATGGAGACGGTAGGCCATACGTATGAATAAACGCTACTTTCATTTCTTTGACATATTAATGGAATTAAAAATAATTTAGAGATATATAATTATAATTCTAGTATAATATATATGTTTTACAGGTCCCATAAGTTCATTAATTTCATTCTTTATACATTCCATGTATTGCATGAACGGGTCACATCACTTGAGGGGGCGGTAGTCCACACTTCCTCATATGAAACTATCGCATTTTCACAACATGCAAAGCCTAAATGTAGGTTTTTACATATAAAATATATAATAATATGGAAAATATAAATACCATATATATCATATATAAAATACAGTTACATCATAATGACCACTGTGAAAGGTGTTAAGAGAAGATTGAACAATCATCGTTTTGTGAGGCAGTAATTCGCCATCCACAGAAACAGTATGTTCATTAACAATTTGATGGAGGTGTGTGTAAGTTTAGATCGAATACTTTACATAAAAACAACCTAGTATATTTAAGATAATGTTGTTTTTACCAAATAAAGGAATAAAAAGAGTTTAGTGGTTTGGAGAGGCAAAATAAAACAAAATAACACAAGTGAAGACATTACCATTAAATAGGGTAACTCCTCTACATTTGAACCAAAAGGTTTTCTTGAAGAGAATTCTGCCAAAGGTGATCCATAGGCTTGAGAGGTGTGGGTAAGGTGGAGGAGGTGTGGGCCTTTTATATGGGAAGAGGAGGGGCACTCTTGGAAATTTATAAAATATTACTTTATTATAAAATGCTTTTCGGATTTTAATGGTCCAAAACGGATATATTTTAGGCTTAGGTGATAAGGTTTAGAAATCCAACTATCCAATAGGGTTGTGACAATTTTAAGACTTATATGTTACCCTATCTTCTCATTTTATTTAAACCGTTCATTTATGAGGTAATCACCGCATCATCACGGTTTCATGAATAAAATAATTTATTTAATGTCTAAAAATTATAAAAAAAATATCAAGATGTTGAAAATAATTTTATATTTAAAATGAATATTTTTAGTCTAAGAGATAGTTTATCTATGAAAAACTAAAAATACTTTACTTAGGTGTTACATACTTTGGTTACATTTTCCTTTCTTTAAAAAAATATGACAAAAGGTCACTATCACACTAAAGTGATTCCATGGGGTCCCAAGGATGGCACAGGGCATCCCATGGTCATACATGACACCACCAATAGCATTAGGACACATTTTTATGTCATTTTATATTTTTATGATATTATTTTCATACCCTTAATTACCAGATTACTAATTAAAGACGATAATTAAAGATAATTACCACCGTTACTATTCATAATGTCCAAAAACAAAAGATTCTTAGATACATAATTTAGACCTTCGGATTCCAAATATGGAATCCATTTCATAAAATTCTAATCACATAAATTGTAGTAATTAATTGAAGATTAAATCTCGTTGTCAAAACAAAAGACGAGTTTTTAAGAAGTAAAATTTATCAAAAGATTGACTACTTTTTACATCCAATTGAAAATTGAAAATACCTCCAGTGAACAACAATTTATTAACTGATAAAAAATAATTCAATTATTCTTTAAAAACAATTAAAATTACAATATAAATATATAAATAAATTGGATGAAAAGGTAGTTTTGAATTAAAAAATATATTTTTCACTATTCATTAAAAAGTCATTATCAGAAAAATACCAAAAATTAACCCTAATCTATATTTTATATCTCAAATTCAGAAATGATATCCATTTTACCAAATTCAAAACATAGATGCTTCATTAATAAATCATATAGTTAATTACCGCTATCAAAATAATAGCGGGTTTTTTGGAAATAATATCTATGAAAATTTTGGCACTCATTTATGTCCATTTTAAAAGTGAAATTAATTCTAATGACCACCATTGAATTAAATTGTAAAAATAAATTCTAATTAAACTTTAAAACCAATTAAAAAGATAATCTAACCATATATTTAAATTAGATGAAAAAGTAGTTTTGATGTAAAATGAAATATTTTTCACTATTCATTAAAAAGAATGGACATTGTCAAAAACAAACCAAAAGATTAACCAAAGTAAATTTCAATATACCAATCATAAATAATTAGTTTATTTTGACAAATAGAGCTTATAAAATTGTCAAAATATAGATTTAAAAAAGGTTCTCCATCAAAAGGTGGTAAAACAATCTTTTAAAAATATTAGAGTATTTATTCTTAAAATTGGATTCATTTGAATTTTAAGCCTCTAACATTTATTGGATAAATGTAAAAATATCTTAAAAACATATGTAATCATTTTTTATTTATTTCTGTTCATTCCCTCCATTACAAAGGCTAGGCGTTAACTATTATAATATTATTATATTATTAGTGTGCAACGTAAAATTTCAAAGAAACATGTTGTTGTGTATTGGGTACGACATCGATAAAAGCATTATCTTTATAGTAGTATTAACATTTTATTCATAAATAATGATAAATATTAGAATGTAATATTATTTATTTACCTGGGATGTTACATATACGGTCATATAGAGTTTATGTGGTAGACATGGGCTTCAATCATGTAGTAATTTCCATCATAGAGATCTACTGCTTTCGTGTGAGTTCCTTTGGCAAGCTGGTGAGCTTCATTGGGTATTGGGTGAAATTTCAGTAGAACGTCCTGTTATGTCTAGTGCCCCCATCTAGTTGATGGAACTCCACTAGATAACTAGTGAGTCTAAAAGTTTTGTGATATCAAACATGACCACCACACTCTGTTTTATGACTTAAACATTCCAAGAAAAATCTAAAACTAAAATTCCATTATTAATAAATGAATTTCACATATTTGAAAATTTTGGAAACATAATTGATAAATATTATTACTAATCAATATTTGAGAGTTGGTAATATTAATCCCATACTTTTTTATTATCATGAACACATATAATATACCAAATAAAACATAAATAATAATTTCAATATTTCATTATAAAATTCTATTGAGATGGTAAAATAATTTTCAACATGAAATTGATTCAAATAGTTTCATTTTCAAAAAATTGAAGACAATAAAACTTCAAAAGAGATTTATATTTAATATTTATCATCATATTCTCATAAGATTCTCTGAAATAAAACAACTACCATCGTTTTGAGAAAAAAAAATTAAATAATATAAAATATTAAAATAATAATTTTTAGTACCTTTAACAAAACATTTCCCTACATTTTGATTATCAAAAAAATCATAAACATGTTTAAATAAACAATAAACATAATTAAATTATGTTACTCATCATTAATTATTTTTCCATATAGTCAAAAATAAGATTTTAGGTTTCAAAAAAACTAGGAATGCATTAAATTTTCCAAATTTAAAGTAAACAATTTAAAACTAAAAAATTTTAATACCAATTAAGTCAATGTGTATAAAAAAGTTCAAAATAATTCATTGAAAAATTCATTTACAAAGAATATTAATGTAAAAAAAATTGATATAGATTGTCTCCTTTATGAACATTTAAAAATATATAATATAATATCCCCCAAATATAATACATTAAACAACATGGGGAGAAATAAAATAAAGTCAATATTCTAATATTAATACATAAGGGATCTAAAATTAATAAAATATTTTTTAAATAACACATTAAAAAAATGAAAACATCTTTAAAATAATGGTTTTAAAAAAAATTATTTAATTAAATTAAAAAATTATAATGCATTATCAAGGTTAAAAATGATAATGTGAATAATCTATATAAAATTCGTTATGAATACCAAACAATATATACAGTAAGGGCCCACTACTTGTGTATGGTTGATGTTTAGATTAAAACCCAAACCATACCAATTCAAGGTCATAATGTCTATGTGAATCTATACAAAAACCACATCAACATGATTATATCCATATTTGAAATTATATTCTGGGAATACTAAACTCTTGTTAATAACATAAACATATTAGAATGATTCAAAATGGGGTTTTAAAAAATCATTGAAAAAAATTAAATGTTGTACGATATTACCATTTTCAAAAAGTGATTTCAATGGAATTATAATATTTAAAACATTTAGAACAAATCATGATTACCAAACATAAATAATAAGGGTCAAAGTAAAACCATATCTAACCCAACCTTAATAACATAATGAAATATTTAGAACAATGTATAATTATTTTTTTCTTTTTTATATTTTAAATTTGAGTGTAATTTTTAATTTCGGGTTTTAGATGCTCATGTTGGGTAAAATAGTCATTTTACCATAGAAGATAATCTCATATTCTTTTTTTCAACCACATTGGTGGTCCTATAATAAGGTATTTACCCTTTCACTGATGTTCTATGGAATTATGATCAGTTCTATGTTTGGAAGAATATTTAATTTTTCAATTATTATATAACATATTATTCTTATGAGTATTGGTGGAGATATATTTTTAATGAAGAGTCATGTTAATATTTGAAATACATAGTTAATTTTATAATTGGTTGAATTTTTTGGTTAAGGTGTAAACCAGATTCTGGTCCCATGAATTGAGATGACCATTTTAAATGGGAATGGAATTTAAATATATAAAAAATTATATTCATTAATTAATTAAAACACCTTCCCACATCCCTTCATATACACAAATGAAGTGTTTGGGCTTCTATATTGTTCTTGATGGGTGTAAATAGTGGGTTTTTTGATTGAGGTGTTTTCTTAGTTCATCCATGGTTGTAATTAATACTAGATCAAGGTGCAGTAGCTTCCAAGATCAATCTTGGACCCATTGCTTTAGTGATTTTACCATGACGTAGGATGTCTCTTCATTCTTCATCCCCAATTCACATAGATTAGTTTTATTGTATTTTAGATACTTTATGTGGATAATAAGGACCCTCAAGGGTTATATTTATTCTTAATTACGTACAAACTATTTTATTGTGTGTTTTTTAGGGGTTTCACACTTTGAAAGCATGATCACTCATTGTATGGTTTTAAGAACACACATAATGTATTATTCTTATTTGGGGAAGATTGAGTTTTTATAATATCATGATTTTTACTTGAGGTATACACCATCTGGTCGTACATTCTCTTGTACCTATGCAGTTGGGAATATGGTGTTTTTGTATCAATAAACTGTGTACTCAATGTAAACACCATGTATTGGCTCGTGGCCATGTGGTGGGTATTAGGGAACACCCCCTTATATGGGGGAAATTTCAATGTACTATTACATTATCAGACCCCATGTATTCCTTGTCCATATAATAGTATATTTTTAGTCACCATGGGTCTCTATCAGTTTATAAATACATTATTAGTCAGAAGATTTTGGTATATAGGATATTTACTCATGTTATACTCTGTTCAATACCAATTTGTTTCCCTTTTGAATGGTTTAAGTGATTTTGTTCCCTAGAGTTAGAATAAGACGTATTAGGTGTCCATATTGAGTGTTTTTTCATGTATAATGTGATAGTGTAACCCCTGAAATTTTTAGGACATCAATGAGGCTATTAAAAATTAATTATTTTTCATAGAGAGTTTTACCACCAATAATTGATTCTAGATATATCGTAAGAATGATACATAGAATTACACCAGAGTGATGACCATATTAATGATTGAAGGATAATGAATGGATTCACTCGTGTCCTCAATTAGTTTTGGAATTGGTGGTGTACATGGATTTTCTAATTGGGTTACAACTCATGGTGATAGGTAGTTTCTGTGTTCAGACATACCTAGGGTGGCTGGGGAAGGGGATGGGATCAAGAGAATCTCCCTTGTGTGGTTTACCTCATTTAGTAAGATGTGATACTATGAAATTCTAGAGAATGGGTTGTGATATTTTTGAGCCCTATGAAATGGGCATTTTCCCAAGAGTTTAGTTATGAACTATTATTAAAATGGGAATGAATCTACCTTTAATCTATCCTAGATTATCACAATAGGGATGCTTATACTTCCATATTAGTCTTGAGGATACCAAGAGGTATTCCTCTAATTTCATGATTACTCATATGACTCAAGTGGGTGGTTGTTAGTATATTACACCTATTTGGGTATATAGATTGTTGTAGGTGGTTTTCGGTGTCACCAATAACCAAAATAGATTTGTAAACCTGACCGGGGCAACATAATTAGAGTATGTTTTTGAATTTAATCATCCTTAGAGATGTTTATTTTATTTTATTTATGTTAGGTCCCAAGTGAAGACTGAATGTTGAAAATGACCATCCAAGTTATCTTAGTGTGATTAAAGGTCAACCAGGTTTAACCATATTAATTATTATATGATGTAATGGTTCATAAGTTATAGAGAAGATCATAAAACTAGTAGTTTTTCAAGTGGTTTATGATGTTATACATTATTCCCCAAATACTTGATTTTAATGGTGTGAATGGACTTTCCCAAATATAGATGAGGTTTGTGGACATGGTGGTCTACACATGTGGATGAGGATGGTGGGTATGGTGTTCCACACATATTGATGAGGTTGGTTTACATGTCCTTATTAATATATGGTTAATAATGATGGAAATGTAGTTCTATAAATATGGATGAGATTTTGAACTTATGTTATTGGAATGGGTAGTATACTATATATATTTGGTGTTTTATTTAGTCTCTAGAAAATTATAGCATACCTTATTTGTTATTTACATGACTGACCCTTTGGGAAACATCAGTATGCTAGTTGGAATGGGATGTTGGACTGACACTCTCCATATTAGTGGTTTAGGTTTCATACTAATACTTGAGACATTATTTTATTTATTTATTGTTCATGTGATATATTTGGGAATGGTAATTCATAGATATGGACGAGGATGGTGGACATGGTGTTCCACTTATAGGTTTTAGAATAGTGGAAATGGTGTTCTACATATGTTGTTGAGATATGAGATTGAAAATCATAGAATCGATAATATACTATGTGGAGTTGGATTTAGACTAAGGGTCTATAAAATGATAATATAATTTACAGTGGTATGTAAAAGACTATCCCTCAATGAAACAATGGTATACAAGGAGAAATGTGATGTTTTATTGAAACATTTTTTTCATACTTTAGGATTTTTACTAACGCTCGAGGAACCATAATTTTGATATATAATTTCGGTTTCATATACATTCTCTGAACACTATTGTTTTTTATACAAGGGATATATGTTAGAATAATGATCTGGGTTGGGTAGTACATAACATTGTATGAGTAACTGGGACTAATTTCTCAGTATAAGAATGGGAAAACAAATGGGGTCATGAGGACTTGAAAATGGATTGATTACATTATTATCCTATATTGTAGTACTAATGTAGGGTTGTTCCTCAAGGTCGACTCAATTGGTTGGGGATACAATGGATATTGATCTCACATGTCACTTAGGGTGAATGGTTATCATTACATGATTATAGATTCCAAAACACTAGAAAAATTATGTATGTTCAATCAAGGTCCCATACATAAGGATTTAAAGTGGTTCTATTTAGATTTATTTTAGTTGGGTCTTGATAAGGATAATCATATTTCAGTGGTGTGCACATATGACTACAAGTTATAGGGTCACCGTTGGGGTATCCTACTAATATTTCATTCTCATCTCCCTCATATTCGCTATATTGTTCATTATAAAATTGTTTTTTATTTCCAATTCTGCCCAAATTCACGATGGATATGATAAATTCTTATGGTAACATGATCGAGTGAAGATTCATGGTGATAGTATAATGATTGGGCATGAGTAGATTGAAAGGGTACTGTAGACTAGATATATTGAGTAGTTAAAATTTGGATGAATATTATGATATATTTATTTTTTATTTTTTTGTTTTTGTATGTGATCATTATAGTGAATTATTAGTTATGTTGGTATAGAATGTTTATCTGGTCCTTTACTATAATTAATATTATTACAATATACTTCTTTGTTAGTTTTTTCTGTGAAATTTGATGTATATGATTCTTGGCTATTTATTTATGGTCTTTGACTCAGATATGTGGGTATAGACTCTTCACAGTTCAACCATAGGTCCCTAGTGCTAGTATATTGCCCTAGGTATATGAGGAGAAACCCCTGATGCCTTGTGGAAAACAAGAACAACTATTCTTCAGGGTGTGAGTTAGGTAGGAATGTTAAAAAGTGGCATTAAATCAGTTACATTACTATTGTTTTACTATTTATTATTTTTAAGATCAATGTTTTTTGTAATTATTTCAAGCATATGATGGATGTTAGGCAGGTGCACGTAGAATTGTTATTTTGGTAAGACGTTTTGGTAACCATGGTTAGGATTTCTATTTTTATAGTGTGGTTGTATTTGATTATTGCCTTTGGTGATACAAATTTTCTGAATTTGACACTTTTAAATGTATTTTAATATCATATCCCATTGAAAATGGCCATTGATCGATTTTGACTCTTCTCTAGTGGATGAAAGAGGAATATCATGCATCCTGATTGGAACATAATATCCATATATTATATTTCTGTAAATGTTTTTTTAGATGATGATAGAGGATTAGTTGTTTAATGTTTCAGTAACTACTCATATAGAATGTCTACGTATTAGTACCTGGTTTTGTTCTATGTATCTATTATATTTTTTCAGTGAAATGTTTTTTATTAAAGGGCATGTGGATCAACAATTAGACAGACAATAATGAGGAAGGTGATGGGTTCCTCACACAGAGTTGGTGCAATGACTGTGGTAGTTCATCTTGGAATTGGATCCAAATTGATGGAGCCCATTTGGGTTGGTTTTTATTCAGTTTTTATTTTCTGGCACAAAAATACAAGTAGATGTCTTATGTGAGGATTCTCGGAGAAAATGGGTTCCCTTAATATGGGAGATGGTCAATGTATGATGACATCATTCATGGGACCCTGTGACTGGGTGTTTGGCATGCTGATTTCATAGTGTGAGTCATGAACTTCTTTGATTCCATTTAAGCTGTGATCATTATAATACATGATCAATAGGTCTTGGTGGGATACATATAGGCCTTTATTTTTGAATCAAACCCTTGTGAGTTAGATTTTGGTGCAATCAAGGTATATAAAAAGAGGGTTATTCATAATTGGATTTTTATTTATGGTAGAATCACATGTTAGTGGTACATGGATTGTGATCGTCACAGAATATGTTGTTTATGTTTGCAGTATGTTCATGTTGATACATTTTGTTTCTAATTAATCGGCTAGGAATATTTGGTATTTAGACTAGTTTCAAAAGGAATGATTGTTTGGGTTCCTAGCTCAGAAAATATACGTGCAAGATGGTTGTGTCTAGTTGTTATATGGTGGAATAATCGGATAGGAGATTCTTGAGGGTATGTAGTTGGGGCATAGAAGATGAGATTTTATGGGGAATGACATTATAGTGTAATAAATGTTTTTTTGGTTTATGAAAGAGTGTTTGATTAGTATGTGTTAATGATATCATAGTGGTATGGACACATGGTGATGGGATATGTCATTTAGTTTGAGGAATGGGTTCTACTAAAGCACAGACTTATAATTCTCGAATTTATTAGGTGTTGATGAGTAGGATGACAACTGAGGTGGGTGTTATGTTAGGATTATTATAATGGAGGCTTAGGTCCCTCTAAATAAAATCCCAATATTTTGGAGATTGTAAGGGTTTTTGGTGGTATACATTAAAGGCATGTTAGTTTACTCCCAGTTTAGATATGACCATTCCAAATATATTGACATCATCAAGAGTATTTGAAGAGATAATTGGCTATATTTAATTCTATATAAATTACACTAATCGTTTGATGAATGGCCTCCGTATAGGTTAACGTTTTGGTGTTGTGTGATTGAAGTTTTATGGTGGGATTTTCACTAATTAATGTATATGTGTGTGGTCCTTATGATGGACTACATGTCAAATAATTCTATAAGATCCATTCTTGGAATTAGATAAAGGAAAATAGTTGAGGATTAGTTTCTTCACTCTATAGAGAATGCGATGACCATAAATTGTTCTATGTATTAGCAGTGATTGGATCATGGGTGATGGGGTTGGTGTTCATTGATGAGGAAATAATAATGATAATACTATTATTGGGAGTATTAGATTAGTCATGGTTATGTGGTACTTGTGTGGATTGGATCGATGATGCTATAGGAACCACATTGATTAGGTCAATAGACTACCAATGATGTTTTTTAGTGGGAAACGATGATGGTCATAAGTTTTGTGGATCAGAATTGGAAACTATTGGATGAGTTTTATTGTGGGTAGAACCATGATATTAATGGTTAATTTTGGATGATGTGTAAACATATTAGAATGGTTGGGCATGGTTATGCACTATCTTGGTCATTTTATAATGGTGGAAAGTGGTGATATGACCTTTTATGTGTTTTTTTCCTTATCATTACAGTTATACAATGAAATACGATTGTCATTCAGGATGATAAAACAACAGGTGTTGCATGAATTGATGAATGAGGTGGGTTATATTTGGTTTCTATAAGTCCTTAGAGGCTTCATAAAGATTATATTATTTATTGTGCATAGGTTTTAAGGACAGATGTTTTTTATGGATTTTGAATATTATTGGAATTTTTAATTTTTATCAGTGGATCATAGATGGTAATATTTTCATTTTCAACTAGAGGTTGATATTTTTTGGATTTTTTTACCACTATTTTAACACAAAAAAAGAGGGAATTTTCCTATGATATATGTGTGGTTGAATTTTGAGACATTCATATATTGGAAGAATAAATATATATCAATTAAGTAAATATTTATTTATTTATTCATGTACTAGTGGCTATATCATGTGATTGGAGATTAGGACTGAGAGTATGGATCCATTATTTAATATGTAATGATAGGATTATATTAAGTGATGTGAAAACCCACATCATTCATTAAGAATTAGGATGAGTATTTTTAATGGTTATTAAAACTAATTACTTCAATAATAAATTATTTGAAGCAACTTATCCCTATTACTTCTAATGCATTAAAGAAGGATTACATTTTATCCCATCCATGTAATTGCTCGATAGGTAAGGAAGGAGTAAATATGTGTCATCAAAATTCATTGATTTTGGAAATCATGATTAGATCGAGGTGCATCACTTTATAATATAGTTTGTAACCCCTAATCTTTGGTGTTTTTAGTAGGAGGTCAACCTATTTTTTATTATTAATACATATACATTATATATTAGATATTTCAATGATTTATATACCTTTTATGTTTATTATGACCTCATGGGAGTCATTATGAGATTAATTAGGACAAATAGGGGGTTTTAGGTGTTTATAGGGGTTTCCCATTTATAATTATCGATCACACAATGTATGGTTTATTGAACACAATCCTTGTATTCTTCCTATTTGGGGAATAAGATGTTTTTTTAAGTATAGATGTTTAATTTTTGTGTACACAATTTAGTAGTATATTACAACATGGATAATTAGTTTGGAATATGGGTTTTTTTGAACCAAACACCGTGAAAATATAGAATTTTGGATTTGTACTTGGGTCACACCCCATGTAAGGGGGACATGGTTGTATAGTGGTACAATATCATAACCCAGGTTTGTTTTGGATGTGTATTAGTACATGACATGACAGCATGTGTGCTAGGTTATATAGATATATGTATCCAACAATGAGATTTGCAGTACACACTGTGTGCGGAAGGTACACATTGATTACATCCCTTTATTACATTTTTTAGGGTTTTGGGTGATTTTTTCCTCATTATCTAGTTAATCATAACAAGTGTTCATTAATATCATTATTCTACATAGATCATGATGGTGGAAGACAATGGGTGTTTTGAGGACCTCTAATGTGTTGTTTGAAGTTAGTATGTAGTACGAGGGAGTATTTTGTCCAATAATTGAATCCATATATCTCCCAGTAGTGTGACATGGGATGAGAAATCTGAGTGGGTGATGCGAATAATTGGTAGATGTGGCATGGTTTTACAGGAGTCCTATATTGGTGTTGTAATTCGAATATCCATTGTAAGTGGTATTGGGTTGTGATTTCTGGTTGCATATTAGTTGGATGGTTAGGCAAACCTACATTGTATTAGGGTATGAGATTAAGGTCATATTCCTTGTGTGGTTTGCTTCTTTTTGGAATTTGAGTCTATGAGATGTTAGAGACTATTTTTTTTTGATATCTGGCCCTTGAGATATGGATGATTTACTAAGATTTTAGTTTATTATAATGATTCAAATAGGGATTACTCCACTTATCTTCATACCTAAAGGATCCCAATAGGGATTCCTCTTCATGGGTACTAGTTCTGAGGATCACAAGAGTGATGCCTATGCTTGTGCATTGACTTAGACGACCCATGTGGGTGCCCATTAGTATACTAGACCAATATGGGTTCATTTTTGGGTGGACATGGTTTCAAGTGTCACTTATAACTAAAAGGGATGTGTAAACCAGTTGGGGCTAAATAAATGTGGATGGGTGTGGGTGTTCGACAACACATAGTGATTCATCTTTTCAATCATTTATGTTTAGACCATAGTGAAGAATGAATGTTGAAAAGAAGAATCCTTGTAATGATAACGTGTTGAAATGTCAAGTGTGTTGAACCATAGAAATTAGTAAATAATGGGTTGGTTATGATATACAATTGATTCTATTGACATAATTAGATTTTCCTCTGGATTTAGATGTTGGAATTGGTGCCCCAAATCCTTAGTTGGATTGTTGGACATGGAATTACACACATTTGGATGAGGTTTATGGACATAACATTCCTCGCATATAGATGAGGTTAGTGGATTTGGTGTTCGTCATATATGGATGAGGTTTTTGAAATGTAATTATGTATACATGGTTGAGAATAGTGGAAATGGAATTCCTTATATATGATTGAGATGTTCGCTTAATGCTCCAGGAATGGATAGTGTAATTAATGAATTTGGTGATAGACAGAGGCTATAGACACTCATGGTATACTTTATGAGCTAAGTATTAGTATAACACCATGAAAAATGATAGTATACCATGAAGAATAGGATTTTTTACAGATTATCTACATCATCAGTTTGGTTTTGGACCAATACTCCATAAATTTATGAATTGATGTACGGTTTTTGTGAGGATTTTGGACATGGAGTTCCACACATATATATTAGGTTGGTTATCATGGTGTACTATATATATATGGTCGATATTGGTGGAAGTAAAATTATTAATATATGGTTGATATGATGGACTGATACTCGTGGAATGGGTAGTATACTATATGGATTATGTGTCACACTAAGGCTTTAGAAAATAGTAGTACACATTATGGGTTTTGTTCTAGTCTGACACTAATTTATATAATGGTATACTAGGTTTAACGGTATGGTGGGCTTATAATATGCATCAATGGATTAGTAATTATATTTATTCTATAATAATTATTCTTTTGATGCATGTTTTAAATGTTGGACTAATGATTTTGGAACAATTATTTTTTATCCAAGGGTTAGATATCAGACTAAGGATCTAGGTATGAGTAGTAAATAACATGGTATGAGTACATGAAAATAATGTGGATACATACCAAGAATGTGAAAACTAAAAGATTTAAAGGGATATGATACAATGTTCCTTTGATTAAGAACTGAAATGAAATAAATTTCATGCGATATGTCCCTATAGTTGAGAGGATTTTTTGGACCTACTATGGATATCAGGATTGCAGGTTACATGTGAGGCATGATCATTGAGATATGCTCATATATTACTTTTCACTAGTTGAATTAGGTGTGGTCTATTGAATTCACAGACCTAATGATCAAGGATGGTTCTATTTATCTTTATTTATGTTGTATCTCAGTATGGATGAGAATATTTCATGAGGATGTCTTTATGATAGTTCGTTATATTCACATCATCAGGGGTAATCTAATACTATTTCTTTATCACCATCTATATTTGAACCCTAATGTGTGTCTATACCGTATGTATAATTTTTGTTTGACCACTAATGCATAGTGGATATGGTGGAGGCCTATTGTTGCATGATCATGTAGCGCTACTCATGAGGAGTCTGATGATCTGACTAGAGTAGCTCGATGCAGTATTAGATACCAGTTATATGGAATATGCAGGATTCGATAGTTTATTCTGATGTATTTATTTTTCTAATTTTTTTTAATATTACTGGACCATGGGATATCAGTTTTCTATTAATGGAATGGTTATCTATTCTTTTACTATATTTCATCTTATTATATCATGCTTTAATTTTAATTTATTTATTCTTTTTCATACTCTCATGAGTATGATTATTTCTTATTTATTTTGGTTTTTCAGTTTTATTTGTGGGTATAGTCTCCTCACAATTCCGCTTTAGACCCCCACTACTAGTCAGATACCTCTGGCATTCAAGGATGTGCACCTGAGGTGTTGTGGAGAATCGATCCATCTATTATTCAGTGAGTTATATAGAGAGTAATGGTACACAAGTGGATTGGTTAATATATCCTCCAATGGGAGATTAATGCTAATGAAATAAAATAAGATATAAACTTTCTATAAATTATCTCTAAAAAAGTGGTGCACATGGTCATTGTGCTTAGTGCGAGGGTGTATAATTGGGTTTCCAAAAAAACGAATGTCACTATTATTCCCCAAATTAAAATGGATTTGGATTAAATTTATCCCATAGTAAATGTGAGTGTGTTTCCTCCAAATAATTTGGGCATAAAAACTCCCCAAAACTATATATTAAACTTCAACCATAGAATGATCAACAAAATTATTATTCTTACCGTTTCAAGAAAAACTATATTTTTTATGTTGGCAATAGGTACAACATTTACATTTCTAATCAAATTTACATCCACCAAAATAAGCATCGATGAAATTTTTTGATTAAATGTTTTATATTAAGGAGAAAATAAAAAATGATTTTTGAAATCATTTAAATATCTAAAAATTATTCAAAATGATAATAAATGTGATTATTCTGGATTTTATTAAGGATTATCATAGATGAAACCCCAAAAATATATCTCTAGTTGGGTTATATTAATGTAATGATGCCTCTAAATAATACCTTTAAAAGGATTGTTTTCAATAGGTTTACATCCAATGTTATCTTAAAATAATTACTCATAGATGTTCTTATTTATTTTATATGATCCATGAAAAAATGATTTATAATTTCATAGTTTTTTGTTCTTACAAATAAAAAATATATTTATTAAATACGAAAAACCAGAAAGAATTTTAACTCACCCATTTAAATCATTTTACTTTCTTTTCTCATTAAATTATTAAATTCATTAAAACTAGATTTATTATTATAATTGAAAATACTGACATCAAAATATATATTAAAAATTAATAAATAAATTAAACTAGATTTTTTAAAAAATATTGTATTTTTCTTTTTCAAAATAATTTTCTAACATAAATTTAGTCAACTAGATATAAAAATCTCGAGGGGCCTATTTTAAATAGTAATGTGACTTTTTACTGTAAAAATATTATCTGGAGAATTTAAACCTTTAAAACCCAAAGATTGTTCAATAAAAACCTTTACTAAAATCAATCCAATCAAAAATAAAATTTTAACATCAATTATAAAAGATAAAAAATATAAATTAGTAGAAAATAGTAGTAATATTATAATGAACTCAAAAAAAAAGTGATGGATATAAAGGTATAACTATAATAATATAAATATTAAATATTTTTTTCATTTTATATGGTTATTTATTTATTTCAAGTGATTTTTCATTCCTCATATAATTAACTTATTAAACCAAATTTAGTAAAAATCATGGGATGGACATCTGGTCTTTCAATAAAAGTCTTCACATTTTTCTTTCCAAATTTATTTAACTCCTCTTTCGTATAAAATGACCGATTTTCATTGTTAACATCATCATCAATATTTATTAGATATAGGTGAAAAACAAAATCATGATGTATAATTACTTTTAAAACAAATCATCCAGTATACAAACTTGATTTAAAGTAATTGATTATATTTTATATGGGATGATCATTAGATTTCACCCATTCCTTAGATAAAGGTGTATATGGTGTCAAATATACAACATTAGTCTCTTTATATATAGGTGGTTTATTTAATGATGAATTTCTTAGAACAACCTCAACATCATCAATTTGTGTATGTGTTTTAGGAAAATTATTATTAAATTTGATGTGAATTATTTCTTCTATGGTTGGAGTCCTTTTATTAAAGAATCAGTATGCATTACATTAAATAGAGTACAGAATAATAATACCTTCATTATATTTGGAGTAAAAAAATTGTTTTTAATTTGGTCTTAAGAATATAACCGTTACATCCAAACATATTCAAAAACAAGTCTCTATATTTTTTTTTCTGAAAAGATCATAAGAGGTACTTTTATCTAAGGATCATATGAGAACAAGGTTCTTGGTAGAATAAGTTGTATTAACCACCCCATCCCAAAATTATTGTGGGAGTTTAAATTATTTTAATAGTTTTATTGTAATTTCATGAATAGTTTGATTCCATCTCTCAATATACCCATTTCTTTGGAGTACTTACACTAAAAAAATAATGATTATAAACTTTTAATGTATGAATTTCATAAAATATTATTATAAAACTCTACCTCAAGATCACACAACAAGGATATAAACCTATAGGATTCTTATTCTTTTACCTTATTTAAATATTTAATAAAAGTAATACATGCATAATTTTTAAGAGATATGTAATAAGCCCTTATAAATCTTGTATAATCATTGATAATTACAAAAAATTGTGATTTTCCTCTTATAATTGCAACATGTGTTATTCTAAAAAGATAATGATGAATAATATTTAGAGGATAATTTTTCTTTTATATAAATAAAGGAAAAAATATATTTTCTTTCTATGTTTTAATTTTTTATAAAGAATGTTTTTTTAATATATAATTTATGTACATTTTCTAATATATTATTTCCGTTGAGTTTTAGAAGTGTATCTGTGAAACTATGACCATGGATCTTATGAAAAATCCACAAATTGATATCTTTTTAATTTCAGCATTTAAATTTTATGCTAGAAATATATTTTTAATCATTTACATAGAATTTTGAAAATAAGAATAAAAAAATTTATGTTGGGGTCAAAGTAATTAAAAATATTTTCTGAAATATACATTAAAACCATTATCATATACTTAACTAATATAAAGAATATTATGTTTTAAAACCAAAATATATAAAACATGTTTTTTAAAAGAATAATTTCAAAAACCTATACTACCTAAACTGATGAACATACAACTTACGATCACTTAAAGTGATGTCACCCTATCAATCATTTCATGATGATTAAACTCAGATTAGTCATTACACATGTGTATAAAGTACCCTCTATTTATGTATCCAATAACTACATGGTTTTTTATCTTAAGATCCTTTTAGTAAAAATAATTAATTCACAAATTCCTTCAGTTTTCAAATTTTAGGCCCACATGTGTCACCTAACATATATTTTGGATTTCATACTTGTTTAGCATGTAATTTCCCATATGAAACTCAAAAAAAAGGTATTAGAAGAGAGATGAGTTACATTGGGCTGATATTAACAGTACTTTATACTATAAATTGATAAATAAGATGTCTAGGTTTTCTAAAATAAATCTATAATTTGTTTCATGATCAGCCTCTTAGAATTGTAGTTTTTTTTGAGGTTCTTATCTGATATGTGAAACCAAATGAAATTTTTTTATACATCATTCATAACTGAGAACTTTATTTTTAGGTTTATCATATTTTGTGATCATTTAAATATAACTGGTTTTGTATTTAATGGTTGACTGTATTTTTTTAACACACAGTTTCTCAGTTAATATTAATGAAATATCATAATTTATTTTAAATTATTTATTCTTTTGAAAAATGTGATTTTATTTCATTTGTAGTAACTTGAATTTTTGGGCTTATTCAAAAAAAATAACTATCATTTTATATTGTAGTTGGATTATATACGAAGATGTGGTGGAATTATTAGAAGTATAATAATTATGATATTTAACTTCATTATAACCCTTCAACATTTATGCATTCTCCACTTCCATTACTTATGTCGAATGAGGAGCAGAAATAATCACATTATCTCTATATAATTACTTTTAGGGATTACATGCCTTTATTATCTTCCTTTTTGATCAAGGGGAAATCTAGCTTTATGTGTATCCTTTTATTGAAATGATTAAAGTTTACCTAGATATATTTTGTTAATTTTCCTTTTTATAATGATGAAAGGACCAATTATTCTCTGTTAATTTCTTAAATTATTAGATATATTTGATATTTCAATATCACTTCCAGTCATCATCGATTTATTTAAAAGTAATTGTCTCATTTTCCGACAATTGCATTGAATTTTTTGGATTACATCTTCACGGTGATTTTATAGGTCATGAGAGAAGAAATTAGTCATTCATATACCATGTTCTTAATATCTTTTACATGTTTAATTTTCATTACCTTAGGTTTCCGGGAACTTATATAAACCCAATGTATCTTTTTATGAAGTGGTTTTATAGTAATAGTTTCACCATGATATTTTCTTCCATTTATTTTTTCAATAAAATGATAAAAGTCATCTACAATAGATTCATTATGATTTATTCTATAATGTTAAAAATCATATATATATTTATATATCTATTAAGTATACCATAATTCATATTAATAGTACCTTAATGAGTAACTCTTAAGAATTTCCCAATTTCAAATATTTTTTAAAAGTATTAATGTATTAGATTCATTTCTATCTATATTAAAATTAAGATTCCATAAAATTTTAAAGATTAAATATCTTAGAGTGTCTATTTTTTCAACTGATTCCTTAGTTGGTGTATATCGATGCATTATAATATTCCAAAAAATTTAGCCAATGCTTCTATGAAATTATAACATTGATGTTTTATAATAACTCTACTAGGTTCCATTAACGAAAGTTTCATGACCAATTGAGTATCAATTAGGAGAATCATTGGTGTTATATGTTTAGGCCATTATTTAAATAACTTTCATTCAAATCAGTTAATATTTCTAAAAAAATATAAAAACAAGGGCATGATTTTTTTTAAAATAAGATTTACACCAATACATATTTTTTGTTAGAGTATGATGGAAATAAGGGTTACTATACTTTTAAAAATTTTACTAAATAAGGTGATATAATTAATAATAAATGATATAAACTAAAATAATAAACATAATAATAGTGTAATTTCTTAGCATATTGAAATTTAGAAGTGTAACTGTATTGATATTAAAAAGTGTAAGTATAATCGAAATGAAATAACAATTATGTGAGGTATGGGATTAAATATGTTAAAATATTAAGTGATTAAAAACTCAAAAAAGTAAACTATCATTTTAATGATAGAATCTAATTAACCATATATAGAAATTAAATAAAAGATATGGAATGAAATTTTATTATGTAATGAAAAAAATAGCTCAATCATGAGCCCATATATCTCTACTCTCAACTGACATGGGATTTATGAGTTAATATATGCTAATATTTGTATTTTCCATGAAACAAAAAGATAATACAAACATTATTTTTCAGTTTCAATGAAACATTATAAAAATAACCTTGTTTTATAAGTTTACTATGAACCATAAAAACCACCTTCATTTTATACTTTTTCAAATAACTAAAAAGATTGAAATATAAAGTATTAATAGGAACAAACACTTTAACTAAAATATCTCAATTATGTATAAGTACAAATATTATGTAATTATTATATATGGGGAGAAAAATATAGGATATAAAAGTTTTTTATTTAAAAAATATAATAGAGACCTCAAGAGGATAAACAATGAAATAAAATTTATTATCAATGAATATTTTAGATCAAAATAGAACCTTTATAAAAAAATTAGACTCTAAAAAATCATAATATGCATTTTATTTATAGTATTCAGGGGTTCAAGGGATATATTATAGGAGTTCATGGGTAATGGATGTAGTTTAAATCCACCATCAATCCACCCTTTTACATTCATTCATTTCTCCATTGGCTAGTAGTCCAACAACACCAACTAGCGAGAAGGATTGACATACACTTTCAGACAGCTAAAAACTGCACTTGGTATACCATGGATTTCCTTGAGTAGGTGGTGAGATGCCTAGAGATCTAAATTTTTTATCCAGTTTAATTGGATGGTCGGTGAGCTTCATCAATACCAAGTGACATTCACAAGATAGTCGGTGAAATTCTAGTATTTATCCTAATTTTTTCTTGTGAAACTAGTTTAAAAATGACAATCCACTAGTTTTTCGATGTTTATATCTTTTTCCGGATGTTTAAAATAACCACCACACTCGATTTTATTCTTCACACATTCCTAGATAATTATAAAACCAAATTTCCATTATTGATAACCAAAATATAATTAATTTGAAATGATAAAATCAATGTTAGTTCATGTGATACTTAAAATAATTTAATAAAGTGAGGTACACCATTTTTTCACCCGATATTACTAACAAAAAATAGATAATAATATTGCACAATATTTAATATTATCTATATATCAAATTTTATCAATTATTTTCAATTTTAAAAACAATAGTGTTAAATTAATTATCACTTATACATATTATCACACATGAATCATGTTATTATATGTGGTTTGGTGTCTAATATTTTAGTAGATACCATTAAAAATACTACACTGCTATTGGATCATTTTTTTAGTTGGTATTCATGTAGCTCATATGAGTAGAGAGTTTATCATACCTTTCTAATTGATCTTGTTGATAATGAAATGGTCAAATAAGTTGTTAGTACTTTTATAACATGGTAAGACAACTTTATAATTCCACATTATAAAAAAGAGGCATTTAATTTTTAATGTATACTATATTAAATATCATTTATGATTAATTAAAAGGAACTAAACAATTCAATATAATTTTTATGGGTGAAAAATAATTGGGTTGACGAAGTAAAATATATTAACTCTTGTATAATAAAAGTTTAATAGAGACGATATTATTTTTATACCAAAAATACTAATATATTTTAAAAAATTATAATATTTTTAAATAAAATATTTCAATGGTAATTATATCAATGAATTTATATTTTGAAAAGAAATATAATATGATGAGTCTCTTAAACATATTGTTCATGATAATATAAATAAAAAACATCAACCTGGTTAGTTAAGATAATATCATTAACTTATATATACAGTATTTTATCAAATTTCTTATTTCTAACAAATTGTATAAAAAATTTATTACAATCTAAAAACATGAATGTTTTCAAGATATAAATAATCATTCCACAATCCCTTGAAAATTTAACCATATTTAGTCATTTGAAAGTTTAAATCATCAATATTTATAAAAATTAAATATGAATGTAGTTTAAATTATAATTAATTTAGAATAAGTTATTAGAATATTTTATGGAAAAAATATATGAAAGACTATATGAAATACATACCATGACCATATATATATATATGTGTGTGTGTGTGTTTTGATTAATATTAATATTATATAATTTCCATAACATAAATTTCTCAATATTTTCTATACTTCTCTAGGGATCATTGGTTGATTATTCTAATAAATAATTCTAATATAACAAAATTGTTTAAAGAATAATTACATGGATATATAAAAAACAATAACAAATGATTCCATTTTTCTGTACTGAATTATATTTTCAAAATTTTAAATATCATTTCATCTATATTTTTTTAATATGTATTAACATCCATGATATTATTGGTAGTGTGGTGATGAATATTCAAATAAAAACGATTTAAAGGAAATTAAAGAAAAATAATGTATTAGTAAGGATGAAAAAATATTTTAATATATAAAAATATTGTTCACTTTTAGAAAATAGGTCACAATAAATTTCTTATATTTTTTTATGCTTTCATTATGTCCAAAATAAATATATTATTAAGACTATTGAAACTATATTTTTACATTTATGAAGGATATCATTGATGGTAGAAAATCATCTATCATGATTAAATTTTATATTATATATTATAAATTTTGAATATACAAACATTAATAAGTCATCTATATTAATTATTTTAATGTTCGGTTATTTTATAAACAATGAAGATACTGGTGATTACCCATTTTATGAATATATTTTATTTGCGTTTCGAGATTAATGATCAAGTAACATTGTGTCTCAGTGAATTTAAACATAATTAAGAGGTAATTTTCATTCACTAAAAGATCATCGTTGTAATTTAAATGTGATATTTTAGTTATAAAAACACGTTTCATTCCAAATAATGTAAACACGCTATAATTTTCATGAATAATTTTGTTATTAATCAGAAATTTAGTTGAGACCAATATCAATAGATCACCCAACAATTTAAAAACGTTTCTGGTTATAAAGATCTAAAATTAATATTTTTTTTCATTTTATGTGTATTTAAGTTACAATTTCAAGACACATGAAAAAATCTAAGAAACAATATGATATTATTATGAAACTAAAAGACAATTACCATTATTTCATTTTCAAACTTTTGGATTGGGCAATTAATTATTTATCATTCAGTGTGGTCATAATATTGATTACGATTAATTTTCAACATAAAACTAATACATTAGTTTAAAATACAGTCTATGGTATCAAATCATAGAAAATGATATTATATTGCATTAATTCTCTTATTATAAGAAATTTAACTCATTTGTGGCATATAGTAATTCAACACACATTACCCTATGACAATGAGTATCAAAATGTCCATATATAAGGGTTTTTCATTTATAGTTGTATATGTATTATTGAAATATTTTATAGACTAAATGTTTTCAAATGATATCAAAAAATCATTAAAATTTATAAAATGATCTTTCATTAAATTTTCACCAATAATAATTTTTAGAGTTGGTTCCATTGAACTAATTTCCATTCTATATTCAATTATGAGTATATTTATAAAAACATTATCATGTAATGATTATTCTTATATATATCATTAATGTGATAATATCTTTAGGGTGTTTGTTTAATTGAATGATTATAAAGTTCTATTCTATAATGAATATTTAGAAACTAATTTTCAATATTTATAAACATAAAACATATAGTCTAGAAAAAACATTGTAATGAGTCATATATGATGGTTAACCATCAGATGCTAGAGGATGAAAATGATTTAATACATCTTCTTATTAAGTTCTACCATAGTGACTTAACATAAGGTTTTCATGAGGATATACCCACAAATTGGAAATATATACGTTTTATGTATCACTGTATATTAATATATATGAATGTTTGTATTGTTCCATATAATATTTATTATTATTAATGGATTTCATTACTCATGAACATTGATTAATTCTTGAAAAGACTGAGGAAACATATTCACAATGTGGTATAAAATATATGTGGTGTATTATAAGTGACATGATATTATTTAAATATGTTATGAAATGATTTCTTCAAAGACCTATACCCTTGTATCACAGATCCATATGTTACATTATTATATTGGAACAATATTTAATCAGTGTTATCATAAAGGACAACATTGTTTATTAGTATTCAGAAACAAGATTTATAATTAAAATCTTTGATATATTTGACAACTAGAATAAAAAATTATTACATTTATAATATCCCTAAATATGAATCAAAATATAATTGTTGTAATCATAGGAAAAGGAATCATAATAAATGTTTGATCTTAAATTCCTGGTTAGTGTATGCATTAAACTGAAGAATATGAGGCATATATAATATGGAAAGAATAAATGATGATAAAATAATGTCATATAGATAATAATATGAGGTAGAAATGTATCCATCATTATCATAAGAATAAAAATAATCAAAAATTATTAAAAACTCATTTGACACTGATGTAATGTATAATTTCGTACAATATAAATAAACCATTAAGTCTTCATTCCAAGACATTAAAAACATACAATCATGGCCTCATTTGATGACTACTTATATAAATTGGTAAGTCCTCAGCCAAATATCCAATGTGGTTTGTCTCATGATTCCTTTGGATTCATCAAGAAGATAAATATTTTTAAGATCAACCCATCACTTAATATGTCCAATGCATTCATAATAAGAATAAAAAATAAAAATAAATCAACACATATTAAAAATTAATATTTGTCCCTATTAGAAGTACATGCATATATAATGTCAATATAATCCCATGTCAAACGGATATAAACCATCCATAGAAATATTTTTGATGGTATCATTAGATTATATCTTCATTTAATAATAAAACTCCATAAGTTTTGTTGAAATAAATGAAAATAAATTTGAAATACAGTTGAAAAAATGCTTGAGCAAAATAAAATTTTCACTTTGAAATCACTTATTTGAGAACAAAAAAATTACCAATATATTAATGAATTATTTTTGATATAATAATTTGAATCTTTTAAATTTACCATCAAATTAATTGGTGGTCATGATGCTATAAAATTCAATTCATGTCTTGTAAGTTAAAAAATTCATTTCAAGCTTTCATAAAAGGTCAAATTTTACCTCATTTAGAAATAGAAATGATGGATTATTTTAAAGAAAATTGTAAAAATTAAATCATGGTTTAAAATTTATTTAATAAATTATTGGGGAAATATTTTAAATTTATTTAAAACATTTTAATGAAAATATGGACATGGTAGAAAAATAATCCTAGTGAAGTAGAAAATCAATGCTACTTTTCCATTAAAAAAATATTTCAACCTATTTTGTGCATCAAGAGATTAAAATCCATGATTTTTTTTAATTTATAGAAATAAATAGAGGAGAAAAAAAATTATGTTTGGTGAAGAAGTTTTAAAATAATTCCTCGTTGTATCCATAAAGATACACAACCCCAGATTTAGATTAGACTGTGAGCTGAACCAATACCTCATGTTTGACTTTCATTGTGTGTGTTCGAATATACTATATAATAAATATATTTTTATTATAAATCTATACATGAAATATAATCATATATATCAAATAATATACAATTAAATTAATATATTATATAAACAATTAATTAATAATCCATTTTTTAAATCACAATTCTAGGTGATAACGGCTTCATTTTTATGTATGTGTTGGTTTTGTTATCTAAATCCCTATACATTGATCAAAAATACATAAAATGTTTATTTCAACAATTATATAAATATAATTTATATTTATTATATATTTATTTATATTCATTCATAAAATATATGGATCAAAAATGAATTACCCAGTTTATGGAGAAGGTAAGTCATACAGATGCTGGAATGTTATTTTCACTTTTTGATGGATAAAATGAAAAATATGAAAATAAAAATTTACCATTAATAAATAACTTTCATATAATATATATTATATAGATTAATTAAATCAGTCCTTTTTACAGTACATGTATCAAATATATGAATATTGAATCAGATCACTTCATGAAGGTGGTAGTTAACTTGTATGCCTGAATGAATTATACAGTTCCCAAAGGATTACGGGGTAAAAAGTAATATATGATAATATATTCCTAGAATAAGACTAATTTTTAAATATAATATATAAAATTTAAAACTATAATTATACTCATATATATATATAATATGGTTAATAATGAATAATTATATTGTAATGTGGAGAAGGTAAGACATACATACATATGGGTGATATATTTAAGATCTCATTGGATATTAAAGAGGGTGGATAATATTGTTTCATAATCATAAAAAAAATCACTATAATTAGGACACAAAAATTATTATTTAATGATAAATTCATCATATTTAGTGGATGAAGGAGGTTAGGAGATTTTAGAAAAGGAAAATAAATTAAGAGAGGTACTTTTAGAAAATTACATCTTTAATATCCCCTCCTTAAAAGACCCTTGAGGACCTTTTATTTGGTCTTTATTTGATGAAAATAGCACTTGGACGTGGGGAGAGTGATGAGGAGATAATTGGTCCGATATATTAGGATACTAAAGGATTTTTGGGTCTAAATAGTGAGATGATGGTTGTTATTTATACTTGAAGTGAGGTGGGATCAAGTGATTAATTTATTAATTATTTTATATTAATAGATAGTCATATAGAGGTGGAATTAAAGTTAAACACTTTTCCTTTTAATTAATGTTTTATAAACTATTTTGGGTATACCCAAACCGCATACAAATTTTTATATAATATTTTATTATGTATGTTAATATTTTATCTTTTAACTTTATCCCTTGCAAAAAAATTACTTTTACAACGGAAAAAAATATTTTACAGTGGTAATTTTTCTACACAAAAAAATCAAATTTACAATTCAGCCTAATTTCGACAATATTATTCCAAATATAGGATCTATTTTACCTAATTCAATTTAAAAAACTGGGAAAGAAATATTTAAAATTAATTATGTAGTCTAAACTAAAAAGCATGCTTTTAAAATGAAACATTCAAAAGATTTGAATGTTTTTATGTCTAATTTCAATATGAAATAAATTCCAATGAAAAAAATTGAATTAAATGATATAAAAAATTCTAAATATAATTTAAAAAATATTAAAATGATCTTATATCAATAGTAGTAATTTATTTGAAAAAGTGTTTTTCAATTAAAAGACTGTACTTTTCACTGTTAATTAAAATATGAATTTTATCAAAAAAAGAATAAAACCTTATCCAAAATAAATTTTGAGGTCTTGATTCCAAAAAAGATAATTTTTTATAATATAACATATAAAAGTGACAATAACATGATTTTAAATGGGTTTGACATCAAAATGTGTTAAAACCGTACTTTTAAAAAAACACTCATTTTATACGTAAAATTTTATTTATTCTTATAAAATGTCTACAAAACACATAATCTGAAAATGAAAAATTATATTGAATATATATTTCATTAATAGAATCCAAAAATAGTTATTTTATTATATTATATACATAATTAATTTCATTGGAAAATTTAATCATACAAAATAGATCTTTATAACCAACCATGTATTATTTATTTTCCTAAAAAATTTGATTACCAATGAATCATTATATAAACATGTGTAAATCATATTTTCCTAATTCATTTAATCCTATTAATTCCCATCATTATAATTTCTGTATGATAACTATCATATTAAATAATATTATTTTTATTTTCATTTAATCATAATGTGGTGAATCATGTATGTCATCGAATATAGTGTTTCCTTTTAATAACTCTGGAGGTTAAATTCTCTCCCCCTTTGTAAATTGAATCACCTAAATTTGAATTTAGGGTTAGTATCTGTATTTTGACTTTTTAAAATATCTTTACAACAATCCCACATCGGAAAAAGTATAAACAAAACATCCACATTAAAAGAAAGATATTAGAGTATGAAGGTTGCATGGGATAACACATACTAGGATTCCATGAAGGAAAACATTGATATGGAATAGAAAAATAATGATCAAATTATTGTGGAGAATAATAGAAAAAATTGTGAATAAAAAGTTAACAATCAAAAAGATGTAAATTTGTGATGGGTTAAATGGTCTTTGATTTAATAGTTGGATAAGTACACTGAACACATTTTTGTTTTAAGATTCAATTAATTAGGTTGTGGAATTAAATTATGAAATGGACTATGAACATAAGGAAGCATGGATACATTTCATGTAGGGTCTCATCCTTTAATCAATTTCCACAACAAAATCATCTTTTTCTTCAAACAATGAGTGTACAAGATGATTTTTTTTCTTTCACACATGAAACTGCTCGAATCATCTCCTAAATAAAACACATAGCCAAATATTATAGACCATGTATTTCTCCAATAATTATACATTAAATAAAACCAAAATGGTTAGAACAAGATAAGATAATTGTCCAAAAATAATAAAACCTATATGAAAAAATACTTCAATATCTATAATTCAACAGTAATACCCAATATTCAACATAGACCATTAAATAAATATATATCATTAAAATTCCTCCAAATAATCCAAACTAATATTGATACCCAAAATTCAGAAGGATTTTATCATTTTATCCACCAATATAGCTTTTAAGAATTGTCTCCAAATAAAATCAATTACTCTTGAAGTATCACATCAGAAAGTAATATCCTTAATAATTTGTGAGGTACACTATTCTGTTCCATAATTAACCTGAACAAGAATAATTCCACAATAAAATCACAGATTCTTCCCAAATATAGTCAAATTATTACTCCAAAATTGGAATCCCATAGTATTATATTTACCAAATTCATATAAATATCCTAATATAGTGAACATATTCTAAAATAAGATTAATCAATTAATCCCCATAATAATTTTCCAATCCCATGATTATATAATCAATAAAACATGGGTTCCCGAAAATCAATATCTTCTTATTCGATCAACTTGTTTAACTAAAATGAAAAGGTAACACTAACTATGGACTTCACATAGGCCTATGGTAGGCGATACACCCATGTCACCCTTCAGTTGTGGGTTTGATTCTCACGGCCTAATTGGATGCAATAGTATGTCAACCATCCTGTGATTAGTCCTTTTTCTAAAACGTCATAATTCTTATGATATTCTAAAATGAGATAAAATCCTCATAAATAACCACAACATTTTTTATCCTCAAATTTTATCTTATACCTTTAATTTTGAAAACAAAAATGTAATAACCCATAATTACCTCAAAATCAAAGATCATTTGAACCCTTATGGTTATCCATACCATTTTAATTATTTCCTGATAAGAAAATTTAATTAATATTCTAATAACATTTTCACATAACAAATATTAGGGTTACACATACTATAAAAAGTCTTCCAAAGTTATCCCATCACCAAAGGAGAATTAATAATTTTAAACATTTCATCATCCATAGATATAACATAACTCTCAAATACCTAATATGTAGAACTCTTAATCATTCACCATTATTCATTTTCCCCTAACCAAAATTTTCCATATTTTATTTAATAAATATTTACTACAAACAAAAACATGAATCATACCCTAAGATTAAATAATTACAAAACGTGACTCAAAAAACAATCCAAACCTTTCATAAGTTATTTTCAGTTTCCTCATCTTCAATTAGAATGGAATTAGGTATTGCTAAACATATATTAATATGGACCAACTGATCCCATTCCCAAACCTTCTTGAAGGGACATCTATTTGTATGATGACCATATCACACACATTTAAAACATTAAATTGATAACTAAAAAATAACCACATTCCATTTTATTGAGCCGACCAAACTCTTTTTTTCATTGGTAGATTCTTACATTATGACCTTCATTACCGAATCTATATCATGATTGTAAACACCATGAAATGTGTTTCATGCACTTATCCATAATTGAAGATGTATTTCCTTGGGTTGCGACTCAAAATGACCTCAACCGGAGTCAAAAAGTTCATGGTGTGAATCTGTATTTTTCATGGGGATCAGTTATAGCAGTAAAGGCACCGGCCTGAAGGGCCGTGACCGCTGCCCGACACTGATCCCAATCTGAGGTGCGGGAGCGCAGGCCATGTGGTATGAAGCAACAAATTTGTCTATTTTCTGAAAGAGACGCCCAAGGTACCTACAGAAAAACACTTGTGTGCTACCATAATGAAGATGATTTAAGTGATTATATTGACTAATTTTTCAAAGTAGCACACCAGTCAATCCAAAACGCCATTAGTGTTCAAGGTACTTGCACACCACAATTTTGGTGCATGTCCAACTTGCAGTCCCCTATCTGTCACGCAACCTACTTGTGCTCCCAACTCATTTCTCCCAAGGTTGATTATTTTCCTATAAATAGACCCATATGGCCCTCATTTGTAAGGAATAATTTCCATGAATCCCAACTACATATTTGGTCACACTAGTAATTTTCTATAGTATTACAAAACATTCAAAGTAGTTCGTTAAAACCTTGAGTGTAAGATTTAAGGGAGGATCCTTGGGCATAATTCCTTTATCTGTCTTAAAAACATAACACTTGATCACCTAAAGCTCCCAACCTACCCAAAGTCAGAAATACTTGTGAACCTCCCATTCCTCTCACAGGAACTTGACCGCACCACTTCATGGATCAACAGTGAATACAATGAAGTCTTGACCAAGGTCTCTCCCATGTATTACCATACAGTTTTTTCATCTCTTAAGTGAACATCTGGTCGCCCAAGTGTACTTGCACACCCATACATGCATTCCCTTTTCTACATGGGAACCCCTCTTCGATTCAATTATTCTCTGCACTCTCTTCAGTCTACAACCCATGAATCCTTCCTTAAACATCGATGGAAAGAATTATTCTTAATTGGCTCCCTTGTTTGAAAGGGATTCTATTGATACCTCCACTAAAATTTCTTGAGTTATCAAACCTCTGGGAAAGGCACATCAGCGTGTCTCCTATTTGGGTTTGTATTTCTGCAATCATGGGTTTCCCACATTAGTTTGACAATGGGGTTAGTATTCATGGAATGTCTGTGGGTTTTTATATCCGTAGTCACATGGACCTTTCTCCTAGAAATAGTTTTGGGAAGTTCCCGGTTTAGAGGATGGTTTGGGTCCTAACCACACCCTTCTCAAAGACGTGACCCAGAACCTCAGGACTCTAGCAAGGAAGGTAAAATTCACACTTGCTATTCCATGGATGTATAAGAGAAGACTCCCTCCCTTATTAGGATCAATTTTAGGGAATCTATCCTGGTATAAGCCCCTTTCATTGACCCCTTACTCCTAATATTGGACCTTGTCTAATGTAAATACAATAGATGGAAAGCTCGTCGCATTGCCCTCTTCCATGGTCAACATGTCCTCTTTTACTAACGGAGGTGAAAAAAAATGAATGTCTGAATTCTTTTGTTAAATATTTGACATTCTCTTGTTTCTCACACCGATCATGACCCACGTGGGCTAAAATATTTTTCATGATCACAACATTTGAATAATTGCTTGAACTATCAGAACTATGATTCCCATCATAATCAGGATACGTAGGAATACTTTTCCGGGACCGAGGCCATTGGACATCCTCTTCATAAATCCAGCCCTAATTTCCTTAATCTGGGAATCCTCCTCAGGAATAAGCCCCAAATTAAACCCCCATGACATCAAGGAATCCTTTTCAGGAAGTAAGACAAAACTTATATCTCTCAAAGAACCATACTCTCCTATGATACTTATTAAACTACGTGGGCTTTGATTCCAATCCATATGGGATACATAAGAATCCTCCTTGAGGCTCAAACACAACCCTTCTAATAAACCCTATTCACCTTGGGCCATAGTCCCAATAGGGTGTGATTTTACATGGAAACCCATATCCTTTCCAAGTTACTCAGGCTGCTTCAACATAAGTCCCACTCTAAGTTTCTACTAAGAACCTTCGTCTTAGAGGTCTTTATCACATGAACATAAAAGGTATGATGTGTCCCATTCAGTGGAATCAAACAATGAGGGGTCTGACTCCTTCTACAAGCATATGAATGTAACCTATCTTATAGGCACGATCTGAAAATAAAAACCAATCCTTTTCTCCCTGGATGAAAATAAAATTCTAGAGTGCCCCACTGAGTGTCTTAAAACCAGTATCATCACAAACGATGTGTAAAATAATCTCTAAGAAGTATATTAGCGGATTCCATTGAGGGAAAACCTCAAATACATATGGATATTTCCATTAATGAATAACCTTGAATGCATAATGGTGATTCTAAATTTTAAACATGTTAATAAGTGACTGATAATTCTAGGGGATACTAATCATATAATTGGTAAATTAATAAAGATTCATGAAAATATCATAAATTTAATAAGAGAGACTCATAATAGGTAATAATTCCCCCCAAAAGGGTGTGATGAGTCCGACCTAGCATCCTCTCGACCAATGAACATTATTAGGTATCATAAAATACAAACATAACAAATGACTTCCTTTGGAAAGTAAGTACTCATTAGATAAATAACTATGGGATGTTTCTGGTTCCATGAATAAATCCAATGGAAACCTCCTAGAAACAGTGATTCTTAAAACTATAACATGCGTTTCAAGGAACTACGAAACAAAACTGGTGAACCCGGCGTGAATCCTTAACCAAGTTAATAATTTTACCCACCTGTTTGGCCCCTATCAATTGATAAAGGAAGGCCAAACAAATCAATTATTCATGATTGTATCTATTTAAAAAGATGTTGTTTTAATAGATCTTATTGTTGTATTCATGTTTTCCATAGAACTCCCTCCAATCCAAAGAATGGTTTTCTCCAAGACAACATATGTAAATTCCCGACCGCTTCTCACGCTGGATATCCATTCACAAGAAGGACATCATCACTATCCCTGAATCTTCAACACTGGGACTATAATGGGTTGATAATGGAATATCTATAGCACAGTTCAATATCGACATCAGAGGTAGCTCGATAGGCCCTCCAGGTCAACAACAATATTCGATCATCTGTCCAACAAGACCAATGATCATGAAAGAAATGCGGCCAACTACCGTCTCTAACAGTTTTATGTATTTATCTTTGGAACGCAACAATAACTCCCTCCCATGTCATAGGGAGGTTTATCAAGAGGTCACTCAAGGTCTCAATTCAAGCATATAGGAGTCCTTCCTGAGGACTCCCACCACTAGCCGCCGCCAGAATCATGCGGTAGTGAACAAACACCATGATGGGAGTGTTGGCTCTGGACATTTGGCTCAGGTCTCTTAGAATCAGTCGCACAATATGAACTACCTGGGACAACTTCTGGTTAACATGGAGTAGGTTATAACCTCTGCCTCCTCCAGATAAGTCCATCAATTTACTTTATGGCAAACAACGAGTGGGCATATACACTCTTCCTTCCTAATTTTTCCGCTCAGTAAAATCGTCTGAAAGAAACCCACCAATCCCACAAGATAAGCCCAGTGGAGTACTCTGAATAGGCACATACACCTTATTATAAGTTATTATCTAGTAAGAAATCTCGTCATAATGCATTTAAATAACTTAACCAATCTAATGTTGTGGAAACTGGTAAACAGGAACGTACACCTATTTACAATCACAAATTCTGTCAGTATTCTCATCTACCAATATTGAACAAATTATTTCAATCATACATTATGAGAAACATCCATTAGGCACATAAACTTATCAATGTTCAACAAGAATGTCAATAGTTTAATTTGGTAGCACCCAAATAACTCAGTCATAAAGCTCAAACAACAAATTCGGGGCAGACACAACTCTTAGCCCCCATGCATTATTATTGTCAACACCAATTGATAGGAAAAGGAGGACATGAGAAGACACATACACCTACTCCATATATATAATGGATGTACATTACTGTTCCAGCTACTGAAGTCACCATTCATATTCTATTAATGGTGAAAGGGAAGAAGAAAATACCTACCCATATTCTAGAAACGTGCCAGGATATTTTAACTTCTTAAAAAGTACCAGGGTTAAAAACACACAAATATGTCCCCACACATTTGATGACACATCGGCATGACATTCCAACGAAGATACACACCTCTATTCTAGTATAAGTGGTTCATGGAGCATACTCCCCCATATCATATGGACAACACGATTGGGAAAAACACCCTTTCCAATTAGAGGTAATCGGTCAATTCTGGTAACCCCTTCAGGGAAAGAACATACACTTTCCAATGATAACCACTTTTCCCAGCAAGTGGCCCCAACTAAGTATAAGAGAACATCCAAGAAAAAGTATCACCATGAATTATTTGAAAATTAAGAGTTATGTTGTGATGTGTATCCTCTTAATTCTGGAGTTCTTGAAGCCCTCAGACATATAGCTATTGCTTCTCATGATCATATCCTCTCATTACCAAATTATGGGAGTGGTAGTTGGAATTCTGAAGTTTCTCATCAGACTCTTCATCCTGATGGCTTGATTCATGAAAATTCGGTCGATTCATAGTGTCTATCTTAGAATGAGAGCCACGGAAACCCTCCGTGTGGACCGAAGACAAAGGAAAATGAATATTTATCCCTTGTTGTAATACATCATGGTGTTCATCGCCATGATTCCATTCACTACTAAAGTCCTCTCCATAGTACTATTTTTCAATGTCAAGACAATTCCATAATTGATAATGTTGGGATGATGAATCCCTCCTATCATGAGGAACATGAAAAAAGAATTCCCGTCATGTCTGATGCCTTGTAATTTATAGGTGAAACACTTTCTCAACCCGAAGACATCTTAAGGGAATAGTCATTCTCTGAACCTCGTTTAAGTCATTGGTATTCTGTTGTAGAGAATCCACTCTAGTAAGATCAAGTGGAGAAACATCTTGTGAAAGATGATGAATATGTGTTAAGCATGGGAAATCAATTAGCTAAAGGTTAAATACATGTGTTGTTATGGCCTTTGGAAAATTCTTATTACATTATTCCACAATTTATGGAAGAATGTTGCATTCATGAAATTCATCCCAACTTATAGAAAACACATCATAATATGAACACCAAAGTCTTACCATATGATGAATATCAAATTCAAGTAAAGGAAATAGAAGGGTTGTAGTGCAAAATTGACTTTTCTTTTATCTCTGTTTCACTACATCCAAAGGTTAAAAATAGTAGAGAAAACATCAGCATACATGTCTCAATGCTCTAAAGTGGCTACGACGGTTAATTTATGATTCCCCGTCTAGTGTTCGTATCGGAGGATGGGGTACATATGGAGCGTTGCACTTCCCTGCACTCCAAAATCCGCAAATTCTGACAATTGTGGTCTCATTCAATGTTATTTCTCATAGTCAGCAACAATCATTAGGTTTTGTATGATATCAAATATACACTCAAGAACAAGCCTTAATCGGTTCTCATTAGAATCATGCCCAATGAAAAGAAGTAGTTGAGTGACTTTTACATCAAAAATATGATAAGCTTGAGCAAGCATCTCACATAGAGGGTTTCAAGCGTCATAGAATGGAAATGTCTGAAATAGCACACCGATCTTCTAAAATAGGTGATTCAAATGATTGTCGGATGATGCACCCAGCTAATGTACGAACAAAAATCCACAAAATCAGAAGAGCAGTTGCCTGAATTTCATCCATAGCAGTTCAAGAATCAACCCAACATGCAATGACGGTGGATCATTTAATTTAACATTAAAATTCATTAAAAATGTTCAAATATTTGAAGAATAAGAACAAGAACATCCTCAACCTACAAGGTTGGTGGATTTTTTAAATCTACAATCCCCTCCTCAACGGAAGTCAGTTTTCTCTCGATTAGGAAAGAAGCCATAAAGAAATCATACAATTGAATTATCCAAGGACTCTCTTCAGGTGACAATCAGCCAAAAACATCCATGTAATTCTTCATATACGAGAATAGAGTCTCATGGAAGACACAAAGGGATACAATCTTGGAGAAACAATGACCAAATTCCATCAATGCATTATGCTTTAGTGAATGTTATTAACACCATTGCAAAACATCCCCCCAGAAAATATTTCCAGTTCCGGGGAATCAGAAGATGATGTTCTTGTCCATAATATGCTATATACCGAGGAAAATGAAGATGTTTTGCGTAATTTAAATTAGAGGCTTACCTAGAATCTTGGTGTTCTTTCAAATTACCAACTACACCATCTTCGAAAGGCATATAGCAAGGGGAAGGGAAATAATTCAGATTTTAACTCACTTTTTCAATAGATAAGGTCAATCTATTAGGCCTAAAGAGATATTTTGACAGCAAGAAGGAGAAATGAAGTAGTTGAGAAGAATCAGCACAGAGTTACTTTGAAACAACATTTCTAATAGGGGTACTCCCTAGGAAAGTCCTCAAATTAAAAATCCTATAGGAGCTCCTATGAAAATTGGATTTTTAGTAACAACATATGTGGATAATGAATTCCCTCCATTGGGTACACAATCATGGCAGGACCATACACATCCTGATAGGCCTGTTTCTGTGGGTTATCCATGGTAGATATCAGCACCACCATCAGTGGTTTTATCGGTCACTACAACAGATCAAGCTCCAATTGTTGTACCTACACAGGTTCCAACTCATTTGGATGTTCCAAAAGTACTTATGAACACAATTGAGGCATTAACGACTTGATTGGAAGCTGTAGAGGAATGACGTGCAACAGTTCAGCCGAAAAAGAGAGCTTACCCTGAATGGGTGGATGCAATTCCACCCCACCAAATTTTGTGAATATCACCTTCCCAACCATTAATGGTTTGAGAGATCTAGAACAACACTGAACACATTTTGTTTCTCATTGTGATCCCATGATGGGAACTTCTCAACAACAAGGAGTAGTTAAGCATAGGTGTTTTGTGCATTCATTATAAGGACCAACGTTTGTCTGGTATACAAGTTTGCAATATTGATCAATTACTTGATGGGAGGATCTCCATTATAAATTCCTTCTCCAATTTAGATCAATGATACCAAAGAAGATAGTTTTAGATCATAATAATTGTAAACAAAGAATGAATGAAAGTGTTTTATATTTCATTGAACAGTGGAAAGGATTAACAAATTTTTTGTGTATAGCACTCCCTCAAGAAGGATTTTTGTCAATCTGTGTGGAAAATCTGCATGATGAACTATGCACACCATTGATCCCTATGAAATACATGGGAGGGTTTTTATACCATACTTAACTCACTCAATAAATAGAATACTCTATTATAGAATCTAAGGCTAAAACATGTATAATTCCATTATCTCTTTTGAGGACGATAGGAAAGGAAAAAGCTACTACAGTCACCCTCAAACAATAACCTGTACATGCTTCTACAACAAGACCCTAATCATACCAAAGGGCTCTACCTCTTGAGCATCAGTAGAAACAACTGCTTCATCAAGATGATCAAATAGATAAATGGAGGAAATATTGTGATCAATTAATGAATAATTATTATTATTTCAAGAACGAATAAGTTCTTGATTATATCATCTCAGCCATAGAAAACAATTTGGTTCAGTTACCATATCTGGAGAAGGAAAATAAATACAGAGATAAAGATCATCCAAATTATTATCCCTTTCACCTAATGTTGGGAAAACCTATTCAAGAGTGTTTTGTTTCCAAAGACCTTCTGAAAAAGATGGTAGACTCTAAATAAGTGAAACTAAAAAGTTTATCAGCTCAAGTAGCATGTGTTACTACTACTGATCCATATGAATAGTTTGAATGGAAAGAGGTCAAAAGTAAAAAAATGTGCTAAAATAAGATGATTGGATGATCAGGAAAATGATCAACCAGGCTCATGCCATTTTATGAATACAATGGAAACAACTGATTGTGTCTTCTGCCACTCTTGCCACAGAATAACCATCTTTATCAAAAGGTCATTCATCAAATAAGAGTAGTGATCATAAAGACATAGAGTAGTCAGAAGAATATGAGCTTGTGTCATGGACAATGTTTTCCTTGACCCTATAATATTTTATGCCATCTATTTCAAAAGCATGAGAACCGCCCCGCAAAATGGTACGACTAGAATTAACTTGTCATGAAGAATCTTCGTCACACGAAGAATTGATCTTCGGTTCTGTTTGGTAAAGACCTGTAAAATTTAAGGGAAATATTTTTCTTAATTTTCTTTTGGATTTTACAAGAACTCGGTTTCTGACGGTACATGATTCCGAGGGCCGGTGTGCCCGGAATTTCTATCCGAAGTTTAGCTCGGGTACATTCAGTGAACGAATGAGAGGGTATTTCTAACTTTTGAACCAGTTCTCGGAATTGAATTCTGAGGGCATCGATGGATTCGCAGCACCGGTAATTACTTAGGAACACCTTTTCCAGAATTTCGTTTTCACGGGAGGAGTTGTTAAAAATTTGTGGAAGATAAATTAAAAATTGAGTTACAATTTTTATTTCTTTTAAGTGGTTTATCCATTGATTGGAAGTTGGGGCAACCACCCAACTTCCCATGGGAGGTTATGAGAGTGGTGGGGCCTACAAAAACCCCAACCCTTCATCTTCCCTAACCATCCATATCCCTTCTTTAATTTGACAACATGAGTTAATTAATTTATTGAATTAATTCAACTTTTGAAATTCAAATGCTTAAGTTATGTTAATAAAATAAGTGATGAACTTATTTTATTTTGTTGGAAGTCCGGTTGCATGAGAGGTTTGGGAGAAAAGCTAAGGGAGGCTTGATGATCTTCATCTTCATTGTCGAAGAACACGAAGAACGTGAAGAACGCACCTATCTCCGATGAAGAACATCGAATCCTCGGAGATCGAATACACGACGTTGTGTACCGCGACGCCAACAATGCCTTCTTCCAAGAAGATTCTTCTTTCGTGACACCTCCTTCTGCGACAGTTATTCCGCGACGAACCACCATTCAAGCTATGCTCGAGGTAGGGGTTTTATGCATTTATTTTCATGATTTACTTCTGTCATCTATCCTAGTTCAATTGGACCACTTGCTATCGTTTAACGGGAGGGGGTCGGACTGCACAAACATGGCCGACCCTCCTCTCTTAATATTTTGTGTTGTTGATGTTCAAAGGGAAGTGAAGCAGTACCGTCGCACCGCATGGGAATGAGCGGCAAGGATGCGCGGCGTCGTCGCGCCGCACGTTGGAAAATCGAACCAAGCTGCAGCACCATCGTGTCGTGCCGGAAAAACCCGAAGACACCGCGGCCGGAGCGGTGCCATGGTGGAGGGGAGCAGTGCCGTCGCGACGCGGTGGAGTTGGGGGACCGGCGGCCAGGTCCGGGCTGCCGGCGTCGGGGCAGGGGGACCGTCCCTCACCGGCCCCGTGGCTGCAGAACCCAACCGGTCGGAGCGGGCCGGCCGGTCAGGGGGAGAGCCGGGGGTTACGACCCCCAACTGGCCTGCAAAGAGCGGCCCCCATTATGGGGGGCTGTAGTGACGCAAAGCAGGGGGCCTCCCCCCTCCCCCGTGTTCCTTCGCTCAGCTGAAATGGTCGAGCTCCTGGCTGCCGTCAGTGGGCCAGCACGTCGGGCCGGGCTGCGCCGAAGCAGGCCGAACCCGGACCCGGGATGGGTCGACCCGGTTCGGGCCAACCCAGGGTGTACCGGGCCGGGCCCGAACCCCCTAATACCAGACTTTTTCGGTCTGTTGTCCATAACATGGGTTGCGGACCACCAATCGACGCACCGTTAGCTGCGATGCGATCCTTGGATCAAGACGGTCGTTTCGGTTTATTACACTCAAGGTCTCGTGGAACTTTGAGTATGGACAGGTTGGTTCGGATACGAAACCAACCGGGACCTCAGAGTGGAAACACTTATATCATGATCTCTGGATGTCTGATTGATGTGCCATCGACTTTGTTTGATTCCTCCTGATGAGACGGAACTTTTGGTACACTTCACCTGAGTATTGGATGCAATTGGAAAATGGCCGGGTTGGATTGTACCTGAAATCCAACCAGGCCCCTAGAACGAAAAGGCTAATAACATTCAGACTGAAAGTCTGTTTGACGTACCATCAGCGGAATTGGTGATCACATTGAGTAATGGTCCCTATGAGAATACCCTATGAGAGTTCATGGTACAGACGAGATACGGCTGGGTTGGTTCGCACACGAAACTAACTGGGCCCCTAGGACAAAAAACACTAGTAACTCACAAACCGGGCGTCCGACTGACACACCGTCTGTTGCGTTGAGACCCCTATGACGAGGGGGTACTTTGAGATACTTCGTTTTGGAACTTTGTGATACTTGGAGTATCTAATAGAATCTTGTGGTGCGGAACCTCCTGGTGACGAGCTAGCAGAGTCTAGAGACCTAGTAGCTTGCTGAAACTTGACGACTACTTATTCATCGACTCGGTGTGTTTCAGATAGCCCAGTGGGGAGTTCTTGGTTGTAGTGGCAGAACCATGGCGGAGGAGTGGTTGGTAGTAGCGGCAGACCAGCAGTACTCAACAGAAGGAGTACCTCTGGAGGATATGAGGGGGAGATCTTGGTTGTAGCATCAGACCCACGGCGGAGGAGCTCTTGGTTGTAGCGGTAGACCCGCGGTACTGAACAGAAGCAGTACCTCTAGAACCTATGAGGGGGAGCACTTGGTTGTAATGGCAGACCCATGGTGGGAAGCACTTGGTTGTAGCAGCAGGCCCACAGTACTGGACATGTGGAGTACTACAGCATTTCAAGGAGTTTGTCGCGCTTGGTTGTAGTGGCAGCCCCTCTGAACTAGACAGAGGAGGATTTCAGCGCACATGGTTGTAGCGGTAGGCCCTCTAAACTCGATAGAGGAGGAGTTCTACATGCTTGGTTGTAGTGGCAGGCCCACTGTACTCGATAGAGGAGGAGTTCTCCAGCAGCCATGGTTTCGATGTAAAGATTTATGTCCTGGTTGAGCTGAGTCTATAACCATTGTGTTTACCTCATTATTGAGATTGTTCACTTGATATCTTAGGTATTTGTATGGGTATATACCTGGTTAGTGAATATCTGTTGATTTCCTAATCTTTGTGTTTCCTCAAGATTGAGATGTGTTACTTGATAACTTAGGTATATGTATGGGCATATACCTAAGTGGAGGTTATCTGTTGAAATCTTCATTGTGGTTATCCTTGTTGGATTTATTGAGACCGTTAGGGTATCGAGGTCCCTACTGAGTATCGTTATACTCACCCCTTCACGGGCTATGCCAGCACCTCGTTGTGTTTGTTGCAGACGACGGGCAGTGCTGACGGAGGCCGAGAGTTTGAGGACTGGACGGTATCCGGAGGTGGACTCCATGACGAGACGACGCTCCGAGGAGGTTGGAGGGCGAGAGTGTTGTGGAGGTTATCTGTACCTACTCTTCAAGTAGGATCCATGATGGACAATCCAGGAGCTGCGCTATCTATTCCTACCCTTCAGGTAGGATCCAAGAAGGATGACCCAGGAGTTGCTTCCGTTCTTCTAGCTGTTGTCTTTTCTGTTGTACTTTCTTTCAATTGTAGATGTACTTTCGATTGGGTTTGTATTCTGGCCCATTTACTTTTCAGAAAATCCTTTTTGTACTTAGTGTTTTCCTTCCGCTTGTATTCTATGGTGTTTTGTTACTTTTATAAAGGAAATGCCTTCCTAGTTATCAGGATTTATGCCTTTTGTGCTAGTCGCCAGCCCCAGGCCTATGGAAGGCGGGCATGGGGTAGTCGCGGCACAGGCACTGAGGACGGGTCCTGACAAATTGGTATCAGAGGAGTTCGGTTCTACCATAGAACTCACGACTCTGATCTTTTTCAATGTGAATAAATAGTGTTAAGAGTATTGAGTGTGGTTATCAGTCCAGAGAGTCCAGTGTTGGTGCGGTGGCCGACGTCTCCATTCACTAGGAACCTGACTTCTGATTTCCGAATTAATGCATGAAAACATTGATTGGATGTGTGTTTCACGTTTTTTTGGTGATTACATTATGTCAGCTCACTAGGTATACTGTTCTGACCATGGCACACCTGTCTCTTTTTAGGATGGCCCCACGACGACAGCCATCTAGGGTTTTGAGAGTTGTGCGTGACGGCAGCCCACCGAGTGATGAGGCCTCAGTACAGGGCCCTTTGACAGCAGAGGAACCGACAGTAGCTCTACCCACCGAGCCACAGATGCTACCATCCCCAGCCGCTGACTGTGCACATCGCCTTAGTGCACTGCACAAGTTTCAACATCAGCGACCGCCCAGGTTCCATGGTGAGATGGACCCTCAGGCAGCCGAGGATTGGCTGGAGGCTATTGTACGAGTTTTCTGTTTGGTAGAGACACCATCTGACCTTATAGTGGTCCTTGCAGCGAGCCTACTGCACGCGGGAGTAGGTAGAAGGTGGAGCTTTATGTTCCATGTTCACGACGAGGCATATCTCCGTTGTACGAACTTTGAGAGCATTTCTCGCTTAGAGTTCGTGCCAGCGACCCTCCGAGCGGTGCAGATCCAGGAGCTGCTACTACTGCAGTAGGGCAGCATGACAGTTTCCTAGTATGCGGCGAGGTTTACTGATCTCTTTCGCTATTCCACAGACATGGTACGAGACCCATTCTTCAGAGCCCGAACTTTCAAGCAGGGGCTCAGGTGAGAGATCAGAGCTTCAGTTGTTTCTCACCACATTCCGAAATGGGCAGGGCTGTTGGAGCGAGCCCTCTTAGTGGAGAGTTTCCTTACTGAGCAGTCTCCAGCAGGCATGACCCACCACTAGTCGGCTTGAGGCAGGGTCTTCTGCAGTAGGCTGTAGATAGATGACGCAGAGGTCCAAGAGGACTAGAACTATAGGTGGTCAACCGCATGAGACAGGATCGTTTATGCGAGGCACCCGGGGTGGAGAACGTCTTACCATGCGCAGACAGTGTTACTCCAGCGGCGGGGTTGGTCACATGGCTCATGAATGTACAACCCGCCATACAGATGACCAACAGATGAATGAAGGATCTCTTGGGCAGAGGTAGAGGTTCGATCGAGGCGGACAGCATTGAGTAGGAGACCGTGGTAGGGGAGCTGGTCGTGCAGCTGGAGGTGGACGACGCTTCGAGGTGTTTCCACCACAACCACCAGGAGGTCCACCCCGACCGTAGGGAACAGGTGGACGTGGGAGAGCTCAGCTTCAGGCAGCTGAGGCCTATAATCATGGAGCTCCAGGAGCAGATGGGTAGGAGCGGTACTAGCTCCATACCTGGAGACTTTTTTCATGTTTCTTCTAGCTGTGTTGATGTTTCTTTATAAATGCTTTGTGTCTTTGTACTTTGATTTGCAGTAATAAAAGACACCTTTCTTGTGGCGATTATCTTCCAGTCCCCTCTTTTTGTTGTTACTAAGAGGTTCTGGTTTAAAAACCGTTGACTTGACCCTCACATTAAGATACCTACTGGAGGAGACCCAGTGACCACAAACTGATGCCGACAGTGTGACTCAACCCTTGGAGGCGAGAGTAACGGTTTGATCTCTTGGTAGTAGCGTCGAGTCCTTACGATGTCATCGTTTCAATGGATTAGTATCGTCCATGTCGGGATTAACTGTATTAGGCGATGAACGTGGTTCATCCAGAGGATGAGACCAGATTTCTCTTATCGACAAAAAGGAAATCTCAGTAGCTCTTGTAGGACCATAAAGTTCCATGTCATCCAAGAGCGGATGAGGACAACTCAGAGCCGACAAATGTCTTGTGCTGACAGGGGGCGGAGACCACTTGAGATCGAGGTTGGCGACCACGTTTCCTACGGGTCTCACCTCGACTTGAGTTACGGAAATGTGGCCGAGGAGAAAAGTTAACTTCGAGGTTCAACGGACCTTTCTAGGTCCTCAGTAGGGTAGGAAAGGTGGTTTACCGCTTAGCCCACCCACCTCAGTTGCACCTGGTGCATGAAAACTTCTATGTATCTCAACTGAGGAGATACGTGCTTGACCCGAAGCATGTCAACGTCCATGGGGAATGAGACCTTGGAGATGGGGTGACTTTCACAGAGGTTTCAGTGGGAAACGAGGAACAACATGAGTGGATCCTACGAGGACGGTCGATTCCTCGGGTGCGCTTCTACTAGCAGTATGGGAACCTCCAGGTGAGCACATGGGAGCGGGAGGCTCAGGTGTGTGCTTAGTACCTCTTTTGTTTCCCTAGTTTGTGTTATAGCTTTACGTGGACGAAAAGCCCTGAGGTGGGAGTAATGTAAAGTCCTGTAAAATTAAAGGGAAATTTTTTTCTTAATTTTCTTTGGGATTTTACAGGAACGCGTTTTTTGACGACACTTGATTCTGAGGCCCGGTGTGCCCAGAATGTCAATCCGAAGTTTAGCTCGGGTACGTTCAGTGAACAAACGAGCTGGTTTTTCTAACTTTTGAACCGGTGCTCGGAATTGAATTCTGAGGGAACCAATGGATTCACATCACCGGTAATTGCTTAAGAACACCTTTTTTGGAGTTATGTTTTCAGGGGAGGAGTTGTTAAAAATTTGTGGAAGATAAAATAAAAATTGAGTCACAATTTTTATTTCTTTTAAGTGGTTTATCCATTGAGTGGAAGTTGGGGTAACCACCCAACTTCCCATGGGAGGTTATGAGAGTGGTGGGGCCCACACGAACCCCACCCCATCATCTTCCCTAACCTTCCATAACCCTTCATTAATTTGACAACTTGAGTTAATTAATTGAGGGAATTAATTCAACTTTTGAAATTTAAATGCTAAAGTTATGTTAATAAAATAACTGATGAACTTGTTTTATTTTTTTGCAAGTCTTGTTGCTTGAGAGGTTTTGGAGAAAAGCTAAGGTAGGTTTGAATATCTTCATATTCATCATCGAAGAACACGATGAACGCGAAGAACGCACCAATCTACGATGAAGAACGCAGAATCCTTGGAGGTCGACTACGCGATGTCGTGTACCGTGACGCCAATGATGCCTTCTTCCGCGAAGATTCTCCTTTCACAATGCCTCCTTCCACCACGGTTATTCCGCGACGAGCCTCCGTTCAAGCTACTCTCGAGGTATAGGTTTTATTCGTTTATTTTCGTGATTACTTCAATCATCTATCCTAGTTCAATTGGACCGCTTTCTATATTTTAATGGGAGGGGCCAAACCTCAAAAACACGGCTGACCCTCCTCCCTTAATATTTTGTGTCGTTGCAGTTCAAAGGGAAGTGACGCGGTGTCGTCGCACCGAATGGGAATGAGCAGCAAGGATGCGTGGCGCCGTAAAAACATGAAGACACCGCGGCCAGAGCGGGGCCGCGGTGGAGTGGCGTGGCGCCGGCATGCCGCACCAGACAGAATAAGCCGCGGCGGAGCAGGGGGACCAGCGGCCTGTTCCGGGCCACCGGCGTAGGGGCAGGGGGACCAGCCCTTGTCGGTTCCGTGGCGGCAGAATCCGGCCGTCCAGAGTGTGCCAACCGGTCAGGGGGAGAGTTGGGGGTTACAACCCCCAGCTGGCCAGCAAAGAGCATACCCCATTATGGGGGTCGTGGTTACACAATGTGGGGGGCAGCGCCCCCCCCCCCCCCCCACGTTGGCGGGCACAAGTGCGCCGGGCAGGCTACCCTGGCCGGCCCGCCAGACCGGGCTGCCAGGCCGTGCCGCGCCCAGTCCGGGCCGCGCCACGACAGCCGGTCTGGGCCGCACCCAATCGGGTGGACCCGGACCTGGGACGGGTCACCCCGGTACGGGCTGACCCAGGGGGTACCGGGCCCGAACCCCCTAATACCAGACTTTTTCGGTCTGTTGCCCATAACATGGATTTCAGGCCTCCGATCGATGCATCGTTAGCTGCGATGCGATCCTTGGATGGAGACGGTCGTTTTGGTATATTACACTGAAGGTTTCGGATAACGTTGAGTACGGACGGGTTGGTTCGGATACGAAACCAACCGGGCCCTCAGAGCGGTAATGCTTATATCTCGATATCTGGAAGTCCGATTGACGTGTCGTAGACTTTGTTGGATTTCTCTTGATGAGACGGAACTTTTGGCATGCTTCACTTAAGTTTTGGATGCAATTGGAAAATTTTTGGGATGGATTGTAACTGAAATCCAACTGAGCCCCTAGAACGGAAAGGCTAATAACTTTCAGACCAAATGTTCGTTTGACATACCGTCAGTGGCATTGGTGATCAGGTTGAGAATATGTCCCTATGATCATACCCTATGAGAGTTCGGGATACATGCGAGATACGGCCGGGTTGGATTTCACATGAAACCAACCGGGCCCCTGGGACGAAAAAGCTAGTTACTCATAGAATAGGCGTCCAAATAACGCACCGTCTATTGTGTTGAGACCCCTATGATGAGGGGGTACATTGAAATAATATTTTTTGGAACATTGTGATACTTGGAGTATCGACCAGTATCTCGTGGAGCGGACCCTCCCAGTGATGAGCTAGTAGAGTACAGAGACCTAGAAGATGGATGAGACATGACGACTACTGATTCATTGACTCGGTGTGTTTCAGATAGCCCAGTGGGGAACGCTTGGTTGTAGCGGTAGACCCACAGCGGAGGAGCGCTTGGTTGTAGCGGAAGACCCGCGGTACACAACAGAAGGAGTACCTCTGGAGGCTATGAGGGTGATCGAATGGTTGTAGCGGAAGACCCACAGCAGAGGAGCGCTTGGTTGTAGCGGCAGACCCGCGGTACTCAACAAAAGGAGTACCTCTAGAACCTATGAGGGGGAGAGCTTGGTTGTAGCAGCAGACCCATGGTGGGAAGCACTTTGTTGTAGCAGCAGGACCATAATACTCGATAGGTGGAATACTACAGTTGTCCAAGGAGTTCAGTGCGCTTGGTTGTAGCGGAAGGCCCTCTGAACTCGACAGAGGAGGAGTTTGGCGTGCTTGGATGTAGGGGCATGCCCTCTGAACACAACAGAGGAGGAGTTCGGCGCGCTTGGTTTTAGCGACAGACCCACTGAACTCGACATAGGAGGAGTTATCCAGCAGCCGTGGTTTCGACGTCATGATTTAAATCATGGTTGAGTTGAGTCTATGACCATTGTGTTTACCTCTTGATTGAGATGGGTCACTTGATATCTTAGGTATATGTATGGGTATATAACTGGGTAGTGGATATTCTTTGATTTAATAATCTTTGTGTTTCCTCATGATTGAGATGGGTTACTTGATAACTTAGGTATATGTATGTCCATATACCTAAGTAGTGGTTATATGTTGAGATCTTATATGTGGTTATCCTTGTTGGATTTAGTGATACCAAGAGGGTCTCGGGGTCCCTACTGAGTATCGTTATACTCCCCCCTGCACGGGCTATGCCCTCACCTCATTGTGTTTGTTGTAGACGACGGGCAGTGCTGACGGAGGCCAAGAGTTCAAGGACTGGATGGTATCTAGAGGTGGACTTCACGACGAGACGACACTCGGAGGAGGTTGGCGAGCGAGAGCATTGTGGAGGCTATATGTACCTTCTCTTCAGGTAGGATCTGTGGTGGACGATCCAAAAGCTGCGCAATCTATACCAACACTTCAAGTAGGATCTGGGGAGGATGACCCAGGAGTTGCTTCCGTTCTTATAGCTGTTGTACTTTCTGTTGTACTTTCTTTCAATTGTAGTTGTACTTTCGATTGGGTTTGTATTCTAGCCCATTTAAATTTCAACACTTCATTTTTTACTTAGTGTTTTACTTCCTCTTGTACACTGTGGTGTTTTGTTACTTTTATAAAGGCAATTCCTTCCCAGTTATCGGGATTTACACCTTTGGTGCTAGTCTCCAGCCCCAGGCCTATGGAAGGCGGGCTTTTGGTAGTCACGGAACAGGCCCTGTGGATGGGTTGTGACATGTTAATGTTATCAATTTCATAGATCCTTATGACAATTGTTATTCCAATAATAGTGATCTATAATTCCTTGTACCTAATTGGGGAACAAGAGGAATGGGCCAAGGATGAGAATACGGGGGAAAATGTGGGAATTCTAGAAACCACCATTTTAACTCTACCCTTTATCAAACCATATATGTAGAGGAAACTTGTGAAAGATCCCTTTAATAGGATCATCAGGAACAAGTAGTTTCTTCCATGAAAACTGGTTCGGTTCTGACATAATTATTTTGGAAGACTAATTAGAAGCCACGCCATCTTCTACTCAGTAAATGAATAGACCTAGTCAATCTAATTTACCAAAGCCAGCAGTATTTCCAACTTCCTCTCCAAGATAGAGTACATCTACAAGAGATGAATCAATATCCAAATCACATGCAAAAACACATCTATATGTTGGAAAATGCATACCTCTAGACCAAAATTATTATTTCTTGAAACAATTGGCCCAAGTACCTGTCATGTAGTCAATTGTGGATTCTTTGAATCTGTCAAAAGATCTTCGAGAGGCACTCATTGAGGCTTTGTGAAGTCCATAAGAGTTTGAAACCGAAGTTGTTGTTGTTGGGGATTACCATATAGATAATGATCCTGTAAAAATTCATGCAGTCATATATTCTATAGATGTAGATTAAGATGATGGTGATAATGGGAATATCAGACCTTTGTATTTTTCTGGAATGGTCAATGATATAGACATCCAATGAGCCATCATTGATAATGGCTCTAGGGTCAACCTCATTCCCATTCGAAAACTTCGTCGATTCGGCCTTACTGAATCTGAATTATCTCCTCTGACATTAATTTTACAAGGATATAACAAGAATGAACAAGAACCTATGGGTGATATTACACATAGAACTCAGTTTGGAGATCTTGTTTCTAATTCAAATTTCATGGTTGTTCGTCAGGACACAGCCTTCAATATTGTACTTGGAAGGCCTTGGTTACATAAATATACAATCATACCTCTTTCATGATACATATGTCTGAAATAATATTTCAATGGTCAAATGAGAACAATGTATGGTGACAAGGTTTTGTTCAAAACATATGAATCTCAAAACATTGAAGCAGAGTTTTATCACACAAAAGGAACGAAGCCAATGACAAAAGAGATAACCACAGTTAATGCTCCAAATAGACTAGAAATGATCCTAGAAAATCTATTCAGACATTTGAGTACAAATTATGTGTTACCCATTAGTCAAATTGAAAGGGTAAAACCAAATCTATATAATTTTCCATAACTTCCATAATGTCAATTGCGGCAATTGAGCCTGATAACGTGGGAGACATTATTGATACACCATTAAATGATGGAATCCTAAATCGAGATGTTATTATCTCATCTGTTGAACTACAAAAAGGCTCTAAATTGTCAACCAGAGTAGAAGAGATAGTGGTAATTCTTGAAAAAGACAAATATGTTGATTCTCAATCTATCAATCCCTCTTTATTACCACAGTAAGACCCTTCGTCCTCAGTAGGATCAGATATAGAGGCCTTTAATTCGGGATGTTCAAATACTGATTTCTCTGCTAACACTGGATGTTTTGCCTCATCATCTACAATGAAAGTGGAACTAGAAGAGGTAATACATAATGGAGAGTAAGAGGAAGATCTCTAGGATTCTCCTCCAGCATTTGAAGATGGTGTCTCTACCACCGTGGATGAACTCAGTGAAATAAATCTGGATATAGAAGAAGATCCATGGCCCACACTAATTAGTGAGGCCATGACCTCTAAAGAAAAATACGTGTATAATTCATTTTTTAAGCAACATAGAGATATATTTTATTGTAATTATACAAAATTGTCAGGACTTAATCATGATGTTTCCACCCATTATTTGGGTTTCCAGAAGAAAATCCTAGATTTAAGCAAGCAGCAAGGAGAACACACCCAACTCATGCCTCTGAAATTGAAGCTAAAGTTGATCAGCTTATTAAGGATAACTTTTCAAGGAACATCAGTATCCCAAATGGCAGGCCAATATTATCCCAGTGAAAAAGAATAATGGGAAAATTATAATCTGCATTGACTTTAGAGATCTTAATCGGCATTGTCTTAAAGATGATTTTCCAGTCCCGATTACAGAACTTCTAATTGATTCAACGACTGGATATGAAGCTCTTTTATTTAATGGATGGATACTTTGGGTATAATCAAATCCAAATATCCCTAGAGGATAAATAATGAACAGTATTTAGTGCCCCTAAAGGTGTGTTTTTCTATCGAGCGATGCCCATTGGCTTAAAGAATACAGGTGTAGCATACTTGTGTGCCATGCACCATATCTTCAAACCCGTCTTAGAGAAATTTGTTGAATGTTATGTGGATAATTTGGTGGTAAAACATAGACAATGTTCCAATCATTTTTATGATTTGGAAACCATATTCAATAAACATTGGAAACACAGTTTGAAGATAAACCCCTCGAAATGTTCTTTTGGGGTAACCTTAGAAAAATTATTTGGCTTCACTATATGCCATCATTGTATCAATGTTTATCCTGAGAAAACAAAATCAATCCTTAGTATGTCACCTCCTAAAAATTTGAAATAATTAAGAGGACTCCAATGATACTTGGCCTCTATTCGGTGCTTCATCACCAATTTGACAGGAAGGTGTTTGCCCTTCCAAGATTAATGAAGATGGGTGTTACCTACCAATGTAATGAAGATTTCCAAGAATCATTTAATATCCTCAAGAAATACCTCTTGATTCCACCATTATTAATGCAACCTTTTGAAGTAAGAGCACATATTCTCTACGTGTAAGATTTATATTGATCCCTTGGTGCCTTCCTTTCCCTAATGAATGATGTTGGGAATGAAAATAGCCTTTACTATCTCAGCCAAACTATGCATGATGTGGAAACTATATATTCCTGTATTGAAAAGTGCTAACCGGCATTAATCCTTGATGTTTAGAAATTGAGGCACTACCTACAACATCATGAGTTCCAATTGGTGTCTCGTAATAATACACTCAAATTTATCCTTATTCATCATATGCTTACTAGATGTCTGGCTTGGTGGGTGGTAATTTTGTAACAATTTGATATCAATTGTGTGCCTCAAAAGGCAATGAAAATGCCAAGCTCTGGCTGATTTCCTTAAAGATCTTCCATCTACAGAAGATACATCGTTTAATACTAAATTCCTGATGAAGTGGTCTTCTCTATTCAAGATAATTCCCAAACATGGGAAATATATTTTGATGGTGCTTTTATAAGTACAATAGGAAAGAGATTGGAAAACCCTAATCTCAAAAAGGTTGGATTATGAATTTTCCTTATTTCCCCAGAAAAGGTAGTTTTTCCTTATTCATTCCTATTATCGAAATGTGGCACCATCAATGAAGCATAATATCAATCTCTCATCACATGTTTGGAATTGTGTCTTCAGGTGAAAATGAATCATTTAAATTTAAAAGGTGAGTCATAATTGGTAATCAAAAAAATCAATGGGGAATATTCTATGGGAAAAGAAGAATTAATTCCTTTTTGTGATTACGTTAGAATTTTAATGGATGAATTTCCCTAAGATCAAACATTGTCTTATGTCCTGTGATCACAAGATTCCCAAGTAGATGTCCAAGATAATGAAACTATAGCCTTGGAAGATCCAAATCGGTATGAGACAGTTATCAGCACAACCCATCATCGTGTGGTCTCACCTTTTGTTCACAACATAATGGAGAAAATTAATGAAATTTTCCATATTTCTGAACCATATGGTCATACCACGGGATGGAGAACATCCATCATGGATAATCTTTAAAATGGGGTACTTTAACCAGATAGGGCTGAGAAAGAACCAATCCAGCGACGAGCGGTCTATTTTACTCTTTATGATATTCCAGACCACCAAAAGATCCTTTACAAGCGAGGATTTTAGGGAATTCACATCAGATGTATTAATGGATAAGAGACCCCTGCTATCATTAAATAAGTGCATTCAAGAGCTTGTAGTGCCCACCAATCTGGGCACACACTTTCTGATCGGATCTGAATGGTAGGATACTTTTGCCTTAAATGATGCATGATTGTACAGATTTCTCTAAAAAATGTCATCCTTGTCAAGTGCATGCCAACTTCATTAATAAAACCATAGAGTTTCTATATAGATCTAAATACTCTTGTTCATTTTCCACATGGGGAATGGATGTAGTAGTGCCTTACCTACTTGCCAGGACTATGGAGTTCAAGTATATTATCACTAATACTAACTTTTTCTCTAAATGGTTTGAGGAAATACCTCTCAAAAACATTGGATCAAAAGGCATTGTTAGTTTTGTCAAAACTAAAATCATCACTAGATTTGGTGTCCCTCACACTATTTTGCAAGACAATAACACCACTTTTTGTGCAGATGAAGTAAAAAAGTTATATCAAGAACAAAATATTAAGTCCAACTGTTCATCTTGATATCGTGCGATGACCAATGGATAGATAGAGGCCTCTAATAAGACCCTATCGATTACACTTTAGAATATGGTGGATAATGATAAGAAATCATGTCCTGATAAACTTTTGAAATCTTTAGGGGCTTATCAGAAAACTACCCATACTACTACCTAAGAAACTCTTTATTCATTGGTATATGGAACTGAAGTAGTTTTCCCAATTTAAATAAAATCGCCTTCACACAGAGTTGCAATTTGTGATCAGTGGTCTACATATGAAAGGTCTCAGAAATGGTTCGATGTGTTGGAATGATTAGATGAGAAAGGATTTCTTACTTTGTATCGTCTAGAAGTCTATCAGAATAGAATAGAGATTATAAAAAGAATATTTTTCTTTCATTCATTATATCAAGGATAATTGGTATTGGTCTTTAGAACTCTAATGATACATGGAACGAATGCTCCAAAACATTATCCAATGTGGGAAGGAACTTATTCCCTAAATAAGTTCTATTCAAATGGAGAATATGCCTTAATCTAAATGGATGGAGAGCTTATCAAAACTCCAACCAATGAAAGATTTCTGAAGAACTACTTTGTGTAGTTTTGTAAAATTAGTCCTCACTACAAGAATTTAAACTACATAGTTCAATGTCCATTATGCAAGACATAAAACTACATATCCCATATTTCCTAGTTACAAGACATTAAACTATACGACAACTGTCAGTGTCCACGCTACGTGATGTTAAAATGCATAGCATCTTCATCCTTATCACATGACGCTAAACTGGATGACATCATTTGTATAAATAAAATTCTATATATTTTATTTTAGAAGCTTCCATAAACAAACATCATTGACATCATCACTACTCCTTAGTAGTACATGAGTCCCTCTCTTTCCTATGTCTTAGTCAGATCTGCATAGAAACCATTTTTCAAGAATTATGTATGGATTGATTCTCATTTTCAATGAGATACATAGAGACGCCTAAATCTCTAATTTTTGACCCATACACAATAAAAAAGTCTTCTAATTTTCATTTATCATCCTGTATATGAATCAGATCTATAAAGAGCGTTTTCTTAAGATATATGATTTGGTCCTCATACCATTTTCAGTCTTAAGATTTAACATTCTCTCAGAATGTGTCAAAAGCCCCCACTCTTCATGTCAAACTTGATTAGAGTAAGGAATGATTTTTTAAATAACTACGTATGGATTTATTATCATCTATTTTTTGATACGTTGAGATGCCTATATCTCCAATCTTGGGCCCATCCGCAAAAATTAAATCCCTTTATTTATTTTATAAGTAACAAATCTGCATAGAAAATGTTTTAATAATTACCTATGACTTGATCATTTCCCCAGGAAGACATATAGTGACACTTGGGTGTTATCCTTTAACCTAGTTACAATATGTTTTTTCCTTTCACATCTTTTCATTTTGATCCTTATTGCATGATGTTAAACTATATAGAAATCTGACAGCCACATTCTTCATCAATGTCACATTTGTATTATAAAAGAGACCCTTACTACTCCATGTTTCTCACACTGATCATAGCGTATGTGAGATTAGGAATTGTATAAGGTGATTCATTATATAATTATGGTGTTTCAATTCCATAAAGAGGTGAAAATGTCCTCACTTCATGACATTAAACTACACATCATAATATTAATTTAGAAGAAACAAAGAATGTATCCATTTTACATATGTATTAGATCTATGTAAAGGATGTCAAAATCATGGACCATACTGGTTCAAATATTTCTCATGTGTATTAAACATAAAACCTTTCCGTATTACATTCTTTTAATTTTTAATACTTTTCATTTATTCATAATTTTTCTTATGGTTTTTGGTAACAAGGTTTCTAATATCTTTGAGCTCTTTTTCCAAACTATGTTGCACGTGCCCTTGCATAAGTTGCCTACAAAACAGGCCTGTCAGTCAAAAGATGTTACGATTGGCTATGAGGCATATGTCCCGGTTTCCCCTACATAATTCGACCCCCATAATGGGGTTTTCATGTAATGCTAACTTCGTTCTAGGTTATAGTATCTTTTTCCCCTTTAATCATTGATGACAATATATGAGAATATGTATTTTAAAACAATCATTCATATATACTTGTCCCATTATCTTTCTCACAATATAAAAGTCTTCAAGACCATGTTTTACACATTTCCCTCACCATCTTTTCAATAAAATATAATATAACTTTGAAATCACTAGTCCACATATTATATATTGTTTCCATTTCTGGTCCTTGTTTCATGACCTAAAACTATAGACATCATTTCTCTTATGTTTGGGTCAGACCTTTGTAAAAGTCTTATTCCTCTGATTCTTTGGACACACATGGTTGGAATTACACTTTCCATATTCATGTACCTTTATCCATAAATCAAACTTTTTGCTTCAAAAAATTTGAATCCCCATAATCATTCTTCGGCTTTTAGTAATAGAACGTCAAATTTCAATGATCTCTTTTGTTTGAATATGAAGAATGTTCTCTTAGGTGGCCTCACATAAGTTTCCCATATAACAAGATAGTTAGTCCAAATAATCCACTGTTTGGCTATGAATCATATGACCTAGTTGGTTCTACCTAAAAAAATACCCCATAACGGGTTTGTCAAGTATTGGTAACATTGTTCATGGAAAAGACTTCCTCTAATGTTTTTATCCCTTTTCCCATATCATTCCTCGGTTCCAAAAATTACCAAATCATTGTTTACAATTTTCCAATTCATACCTGAATATGATAGTATGTTTCCAAACAAAATATCATGAAATTGGGAGATTTTGGTATATTTGGTCAGAGCTAGAGACCTTATATTTAAGCCACACAAGGTCCTCACTACATGAATTAAAACTGCACAGTAACAATTTCCTCACTGCATGACTTAAAACTGCACAATATGATATCATAAATTCCACTTTCTAATAAATTTTAACCATTATTCATACAAAACATTTGTACAGAAATGGTTTTCCTATTCAGGACATATGTCAGTCTAAAATATATCCTTTTTTATTCTTAAAATTATTTTCCTTGTCCAAACCACCCACGATGGTCTTTATTCACCCAAATATTATATTCTATAATCTATCAATAGAGAAATGATAAACATCAAAGATCTCTTTTTCTTGACTATGAAGCACGTTTCCTTGGGTGCCCTTGCATATGTTTCCCACATAACAGGCCTATCGGTCAAAATATTCCACTATTTGGATATGCAGCATATCCCCGAGTTGGCCCTGCATAATACAAGTGCCATAAAGGGTTTTTCCAAATAATGGTAACTTCATTCTTGGAAGAGACTCCCCTTATGTTGATAGAGGTTTTAAATTTTGTGACCATAAACACCATGACTCAAGATTCCCCTAGGAAATATTTAAAGAATATTAAAGAAAATTTTAGCCACAATGTTTTGTTTGGGATCTAATTTCAAAATTTATGGTCAAAGCTATTCGACCATAAATAATATATCTTTATAGTCCAACATGCATGTCTCCAAACTTCCAATAACAGGGGACATGATACTCTCTAGACTGAGAAACCACAAAGGAAACTCTGAAAAAAAGTTGAGTCCCAACCTGCTAAATGTACATTTTTTATGATTTAGGTAATATTGAGAAATAAAATGTAAAAAGATAATAATTTTTCGGGGATTCCCATATAACCCATGAAAAAATAAAACTATGCTCAATAGTCCCCATGGATTAGGAAAAATTTACAGCATCCTTCCAAACCTGACATAGCTCTAAATCCAACAAAATGATGTTGAAATCTGTTAATGTGCCCTGATATAACCTTAGAACGAGATTATTTTCATACTGAACGAATCAAATTATAGGGGGGGTGGGATTTTGTAAACCCCAGGAAATGTGTTACATGAACTTATCCACAATTGAATATGTATTTAATTGTGTCGCGACACAAAATGACCTCAACCAGGCTCGAAAATTTCACAGTGTGAATCTTCATTTTCCATGGGGACCAGTGATGGGAGCAAAGGCACTAGCCCAAAGGGCTGGGACCGCACCCTGACACTGATCCCAAGTAGGTGTGCGAGGGGCGCTTTCCCCATGGTATAGAGAAATAGATTTAGATAAGCCCCAAAAAAGGTTCCCAAGGTACCTGCGTTCCAACACTTGTGCGCCACCATGCTGAAGAGGATTGTAGTGATTAATTTGAGTAAGTCCTCAAAGAGGCGACCATGTCTTGAAAAAATACTGTCGACGCACAAGGTACGTGCACACCACAATTTTGGTATGTGGCCTACTTGCGTGCCCCTATCTTTCGCACAACCTACTTTGATGCCCAACTCATTTCACCCAAGGTCACTAATTTTCCTATAAATAGACCCTTGGGGACCTCATTTTTAAGGAAGAATTTCCTTGAATCCCAATTGATACTCTAGTCTCCCTAATACTTCACCCCAGTCATCCAAAACATTCAAGGTAGTTCTTAAACACCTTGAGTGTAGGATTTAAGGGAGGATCATTGTACTTAATTCATTTTAGTGTTTGAAAACCATAACACTTGCTCGCATAAATAGCCCAACCTCCCCAAAGTCATAAATACTTGTGCGCCTCCCATTCCTCTCACAGGATATTGAGCTCCCCACTTCTTGTATCACCTTTGAATACTCTTGAAGGCTTGATCAAGGTATCACCCATGTATTACCATACAGGTTTTCCAACGCATTAGTGAACATCTGGTCTCCCAAGTGTACTTGTGTTCCCATACTTGCACGCCCTTCTCTACTTGGGCACCCCTATTTGATTCACTTATTCTCTTCACTATCTTCAGTATAAAATCCATTAATCCTTCCTCATCCATTCATGGAAAGTCTTATTCTTCATTGGATCCCTTGTCTGAAAGGGATTCTGATGAGACCTCCACCAAAACCTAATGACTTATCAAACCTTTGGGAAAGGCACATCAGTGTGTCTCATATTTGGGTTTGAATTTTTGCAGTCATAGGTTTCCCAAATTTGTTTCACAATGGGGTTAGGATTCATGGAAATTTTGTGGTTTTGTATATACATATTCATATATACTTTTCTCCATGAAATAGTGTTGGGAAGTTCCTAGTTTTGAGGAGGGTTTGGGTCCTGACCTCACCCTTCACAAAGAGACAACCCAGAACCTCAGGTCTCACATAAGGAAGGTACACATCAGACATTATTTTCCATGAAAGCATAGGATATGTCTCCCTCATATATCAAGATATATTTTATGGTAGATATTCTGTTATAATCGCCTCACCTTGACCCCTTCCTCCTTACATTGGACCCTTCTCCAATGTATATATAATAGTGGGAAAGATCGTCACCTCACCCTCTTCCACGGTGGACGCACCCTCTTCTACGAACAGAGGATGAATGTTTTGAATGTGTGAATTCTTTTATTGAATATTTGACATTCTATTGTTTCGCACACTAATCATGACTCACGTGGGCTTAAAGATTTGTCAATATCACAACATTTTCACAATTGAATGAACTATGAGAACTCTGATTTCCATCATAATCGGGATACGTAGGAATCCTTCTTCGGTTCGGAGCTCATTACACATCCTTGTTAAGAATCTAACCATAATTACCTTAATTTAGGGGTCCTCTTCAATAATAATCCCCAAATTAAACCCCCAATTCATCAATGCATCATTTTTAGGAAGTAATCCCAAACTCATCTCTCTCAAAGGACCATATTCACCTCTGAAACTTATCGTACTATGTGGGAATTGATTCCCATCCATATGGGATACGTAGGAATCCTCATTGAGGTTCAAACACAACACTTCAAATCAACTCTATTCTCCTTGGGTGATATTACCAATAAGGTATGATTTTAACTGGAATCCCATATCCTTTCCAAGTTCCTTGGGCTGCTTCATTATAAGTCCCACTCTAAGATTCTACTGAGCACCGTCGGCTTATAGATCCTTATCACATGACCTTAAATGTTATGATGTGTCCCATTTAGTGGTACTGAACTAAGATAGTTCTGATTCCTTTCACAAGGATACGTAGGTAGCCTATCTTATAGGCAAGATCCCAAAATCAAAATGAAAACATCATCTCCCTGGATGAAAATACAATTCTAGAGTGCCCTACTGAGGGGATTAAAAACTTGTATCATCACAAGCGATGAGTAATGGAATCTATAAACAGTATATTAGAGGACACCATTGATGGAAGACCTCAAATACATACGAATATTTCAACTAATAAATAATATTGAATGCATAATGATGATTATATATTTTAAACATGTTAATAAGTGATTGTGAATTCCAGGGGAAACTTATGATATAAATGGTAAATTAAAAGGATTCAAGAAAATAGTTTAAATTTTCCAAGAGATCCCTGGAGTAGAAAATAATTCTCATCTGACCTGCCATCCTCTCGACCAATGCACATTATTAAGTATCATAAAGTTAAAACATAATGAATACTTGCCTTTGGAAAGTAGTTCCTCTTTGGATAATAACTATTGGAAGTTTCGAGTTCCCATAACAAATCCAATGGAAACCGCCTGCGAACAGGGATTCTTAAAACTGAAACACACATTTTATCGAACTACGAAAAAATGATACCATATTTTTAAATAATTTTCCTAGGTGTTTCATTCGACATCATCAACACATATTTCATTGAATATACATAACTTTATAATTATTTATTAAACCCATATATAGATTCATTTCTTCTGTATATGATGCATTGGAAAAATCACCATGTTTCATGCAGTTAATAATTATTCCTAGTATTTTTTTATAATAAACATGAGAGTTCTCATTACAGATCCCATTTCATTTAGTTCCTTATTCAGAAAACCACCACATTTTCTATCACATCTATTATCAGTTTGGTTCCTACAGGATCCATCAATTTGAAAAATCCAAAAAAGGTTAGTGTTAATATATAATTAAAATCATCATTTACTATCTTATGAGATATATAAACACTAGTATATACTTATTCATGTTATTTAAAACTCATTAAATTTATCTAAAATAAATATGAATATTTCTATTATAAAAACCATTGATGTTATATTTAACTTCTAGCTTATGCATAAATATCACCATAACCTCCTAAGTTATCTAAACTGACATCTGATACCAACTATAAGGCCACAGTCATTAAAAATTCATAATCTTTATTTTAGTGAAGAATTCACATTGAGGATATTTTTAGGGATAGAGTCTTAGACAATAAGGCAATAACTCTATATAGAATCTCAAAATTTACAATATAGACAAGCCAACATGCTATCCATTTTATCAAAATATGAAATATATTAAAATCAATAATGAATTATTATTCTTGATAAAAATATTCATAGCATTTTTATGGACTTCATCTTTCACTTATCTATATGAATACATTGTGGGAAAATTTTCAAACACTTTGGATGAGAACAAAAATCACAAAAAGGGATACAAATTATGGAATGAATCTATTAGTCCATGAATATTTTAAACTCGTGAATAAAATTTCACATTATCATAATATTATCCCATAAAACATAATCTCATACCTCATGAATTCATACAATTTTATATAATATTATTAAAACTCATAAATAAAAAATTTATCTAATAGAATCCATAACATATGTACATTGTATTTGTCACAGCTACATATGTAGTAACCTTCATGGTTACATTTTTAATTCCCATCACAACATATTTCCTAAATCTCATAGGAGAAAACGTATCATTTAACTTCATCTCCTTATACAATTCTTTAGAGATCTATCCTAGGCTCACAAAACTCTATTTTATCATAGAAACACCTATATATATAAGTGATTCGCAAGAACCAAAACATCAACACAGCACATAAATCATGAATAAAGGAAATATAACAATTTAACTTTGAAGCCATATTTTATTTCTATAAATACTCATACTCATAAATGAATACACTTTATTTGAAAATAAATGTTTAAACATATAATGTGAAAATATAAACAATAATTTTACATAATATAATGACATATTTTTCATGACTTATATGTTACAAAATAAAACATTTCATATTATTGAAATAATCAATCTATTTTTTAAAACAATTTAAATTGTTTTCAAAGAATATTTTTGAATCAAGGTCTCCCAAAGAAATTTGAAACTTTTAAACGTAATTAAAATTTTAAAAAATTAATATATATAAATATATATATATATATATGTATATATAAATAAATTCTTAAAACTCATTTTTAAAACACGGAAATTAATGAGAAATATTTATAAGAATACAACTTTAAATTATTTAAAATGATGTTTTAATTAAAGAGCCTCTTACTGAGATCATTATTTTCAATCACATAGATAAATTTTGTGAAATAACTATAAATATACATAAATGAAGTATATATACAAGATAATATATCCAAAATTCATATCCCACATAATTATATCATGAAATAGTTTAGAAATAGAAGTTTAAAACAAATAAAATAAATTTAGTTCAGAAGTTCCCATACCTCTAGTTAGACTCATCTCGTATGTTCCTTGTTCTTATTGAATAAAAAACCTTGGTTACTTTATAAACTATTGAGAAACTTTTTCAAGATTATAATTAAGTTCATATCACTTCTTACCATGGTATAACAATTACATAATTATTTGTGTTCATGTTTGACAATTTTTCGATATTCGATACTTGCATAGAAAATTAACTAGGTATGGTGTAAATAGTCCATGTGATCGTAATTCCATCATATACAAAAAAAACATTATATTAATATCTTATATATTTTCTAAATATGTATTTAAAATTATCTTTGATGATAAACTAATAACACCATTCATGGAGAAGGTAGGTTGTACGTACGCATGAACGATATTATCATTTTTCCTGTCATATTGAAAAATTTAAATTAAATTAAATTTATATAATTAAATATAATATAATAAAATAATAATTTATATTAAATTTATGTAATATATTTTTTCTAAAACAATATTTAATACATTCCATGTGATTTGTGGCCAAATCAAATCATTTTCGGGTGGCGGTAGTCCACACATTCCTAAATGAAGATATCGTATAACCAGAATATGGAAAGCATAAAGGAATGTTTAATATATAATTTATATAATATTTAATATATTTTAATTTAAATATGAAAATATTATTTTACCAGAATAATATTTTTAAGACCATCCATGAAGGAGGTAAATTAAAAAGAATAAAACATTATTCAAAGAGGTGATTAATCAGCATATCATGGACAAAATTTTCATTTCTTTGAAAAGATGAGGTTGAAGATGAAAGAAACATGAGATGTTAAATTAGAAAAATAATTCTCTATTATATACCTTATTATTTTGTAATAATACATTTACGGATATAGTATTTGAGGAGAAAGTAAAAATGGAATACAAATTTAGAAAAGTACTTTGAGAAAAATACATCTTGAATATCCCCTCCATGAAAGACCCATGAGAAACTTTGATATGGTATTTTGGTGAGACCAAAAGCAATTAGATGTGGGGATATTGTAGTGGAGAGGTTTCTTCAGATATTGGAGGAAATAAAATTATTTTTCATTTGAAATTTGGAGGTGAGGGTTGTTATTTATTCTTGAGGAGATGTGGGTTTAAGTGATTAATTTAGTGATTATTTTATATTAAAACATAACCATATATACGTGGAATTAAATTACATGACCTTGGATTGTAATTAATGTATTATATACTTTTTAGGGTAGAGCCTCACCTCAATCACACTTTTATTGTTGTACTTCATAGGTATATCAATATTTTAACTTTAATCATTAACCCCTGTCAAAAGGATACTTTTACTACGATAAATTAATTTTTTAGCCTTGCGACTATTTTTATAGCTAAAAATGAAATTGAATTTATATCATAATTTGGACCTTTTGATTCCAAATATGGACTCCATTTTACCTAATTCAATTAACATAATTGTAAAAATTATATTTAAAATTAATTTCGTAGACAAAACTAAAAGGTGTGTTTTAAAAGTGATACATTTGATAGTTTGAAATGTTTTTATATGTAACATCAATTTGAAAATTTTTAAAATAAAAAAAAATTAGATTAAATTATCATCCTTAATCTATATATTAATTAAAAACTATTGATATTATATTCTATCAATTAAAATATATTACACAAAAAAGCTGTTTTATATTAAAAAATAGTATTTTCCACTATTTATTAAATTAGAAATTTTATCAAAAATATAAAAAAATGTTATCAAAATTAAATTTTGATGTCCTCATTATAATTACTATGTTAATTTTTTCAAATATAACTTATAAATTAAACAAAAACTAAATTTAAAAGGCTTTCACTATCAAAAGGGGGTAAAATTGTATTTTTTGGAAAACGTTCATTTTATTAGTAAAATTGAATTTTTTTTTCATATTAAAAGTTTATAAAACACAAAAGATGAACATTAAATATTATATTAAATTTATATTTAGTTAACATAATATAAAAATAGTGATTTTATTATTTTATATAGACAATTATTCGTATTTAAATAGTTTTTCATAAATACACACTTTTTTAATTTGGTTTTTATTTAATTTCATAATCAATAGGTTATCCAATTAATAGTAATATAAACATGTGTAAACCAAATTTTAATAATTTAGTTAGTCCTTTTTCATTCCCACCATTCAAATTTATATATGATATCTATCCTTTTAAATAATAATATTAATTTTTTCATTTTAGCTAAATTTGGTGTGTTATGTATGTTATCAAACATAGTGTTTCCTTTTAAAATTGTGATATGTTACAGCCATAGTATGATTATGGTTGATATTTTTGACCTCCATATGTATTTTTTATCTTTACCATCTTTGGATTGGTTATCCTTTTTGGGATTGGTGGTCAAGCCTAGTTTCCCTGTCCTAAGTCAAGATTGGTAAGGCTAGGTTGGAGATATAGAGTATCATAGTTTTGTATTTGAAACTTGTAGTTAGAGGCTTCATTTTGATTAAGGAAGACCTATGAGAGATGTTGGACCAGGTTTATACATGCCTTTTTGTGTGGTGATCTTGGTTATACACTCATTTTTAGATCAAGGAATTTTAGGTCACTTAGTTTTTCAATATAGGAATGGTGAGATGCATTTAGCTTCTTATAAACCCCCTAAAATAATTTTTTTAGAATTTTCTTAGTAAGAAGGGGGTTTTTTAGTTCCTATAAATATAGACCAGTATTTTATGCTATTTCTAGTATATTTACAGTGTGGGTAGACACTCAGAAACATAATGACCTATTTTTAAGTGTGGTCGTCGAAATTAATTGGGGTATGAGGGAGGTGAATTTTTTTTTATAATGAGTAATGAGAGGGATTATGGATTAATACGTATAATGTTCAATGTATCATGTTAAGATTAACTTGGTTATTAATGACACATGGAACTGAGAGTTGAGTGTTAATGGTTCATGTCTCTCATTTATGGAACTAATTAAACCAGAAATCAGTGAGTGGTTGTGTGCAGGACAAGGAAAAATGATTAAAAGGATTTTTCGGTGAAGGGTTACCTTGGAGTTGTAGTTAAATGTATAATATTCCTCTTTGGTATAATGGAATTCCTAAATGAATTGTGGTTCATCAGATAGTTAACCCATGGTTTGACCTATGGACACATTGTTGGGAGATGTGGTATTTAGAGTAGGATAAATGAAAGGAAACCATGTTTTGATTTGAGAATGTTTTATGAGAGTGATACAAGACTATCAATAATATCTCAATGTATTCCTAGTTAGTGAGGGTATGGCTTTACCTTGACATCAACTTGAGGACACTGACAAAGTGTAAACTCTATGGAAATATTTTGGAATGTTCTTTTCTGGTTTAGTAGAGGAACCTATTGTTGCTTCTTTCATAGATTTGATTAAGGTGAACCTTGTCATTCTTAGTAAACCATTGGATGATTAAGGGTGGTAACCTTAATTATTTTCTAGAAATTTTTCTCTTTCTCAAGGTTTATTTTTCATATATTATATATGGGAGATGAGTGATGTTTATGATGAAGATAAATTATGAGTGATATTTAAACCATGCCTATTGATATGCATGTTCATAGACGGTGCATGGGTGTTATGATTATAATTATTTTAAATGGTGCGATAAGAAGGAAATTTCCAATAGTGGGGACCAGGGTGAGAACGATCGTAAGATGTTCATTAGCTCTTTTATACAGTTAAATAATATGAACCAGGTACTATAGGATTCCTGGATGAATTCATGGAAAAGGATTGAATATGGACTTGGATGGAGTCTGGAATAGTTTGATGATCCCAGAATACCTTATTACACTCTATCCATATTGGATTGAGGTTTATTAGTTTTTTTGATTTGAAATTATAATAAAAATTTACATGGGCGAGTTTGGACCAGAAATTTCATCCGGAGTTGGTTATTGGATTATGTGAGCATGTTTGGAATGAATGTCGTATTAGAACACAAGGGGAATGACATTATAAAAAATTATGATTGTTGGTATAACATGGATCAGAATTTACTTTTGAAATTTTGAACATGTGGCTATGAGATATATATGTTACTTAATAAAAGATATTATAACACAATTGTATCTTGAGGTATATATACTAATTTAAGTGATGTCTTAGTGTTTCATTCCCAAGTAGGAGTGTTGGATCGGGTTTTATTAGATTATTTATGGTGTGTTTTTTGCTGTTCATGGAAGCATATTGGTCTTCAAAGATGCATCAGTGTATTTTGAGTGGGAACACATTACTCGGGTAGGTTAGGTGATGTTTTCATTATTCCCCAAGGCTTCTAAGTGAAGATAAGTTTTAATGTGATGTGTTTGTAATGTACCATGTTATGTACCAGTTGAATTGTCAGGATAATTTGAATATTTATTCATTATTGAGTGATATGAGTTTTGAATTGGAAAATGGATCAAGGTTCGGAGTGTTGAGCATCTTGAAATCTTATTTTTGGATGTGGTTTAAACTTGAATGGATGTCTAAGGGGTTCAGGTGACCAATTGAGGCGGAACAGGTGGGGTGTGTTTCATTAGATAGATACTTTGAGTTTTAAACATCACTTATTAATTACAGGATATGTAATAGTTTAATGGGGTGTGGCTGGTTGGTTCACAGCCTGAATGCTCAAGGGCCCTCCTGGACGAATGCATGATGTGTATCCTCTATATTTTGTGAAACTATTTCATGATTTGTAAACATATATTTCATGTAACTTTTAGGATGATTTTCTTAAAATGTTTAATAGGAGATCCTCCCAAATATTTTTATCCATGAAATAGGTTCATAGGATCTCTAATCTGGCGTTCAACCTACGTTTGTTCATTTTCGATCAAGGGTGTTCCATGTGTGATAAAATGGTTCTGAAAGGTAGGATATTCCTCCATCATTATCCTTATTTTTCTATCTTCCATATTTTATGTTTTTTAGAGTGTCCATTAAGGGATCTTCATCAGTTTCACTAGATCATATTGTAATAGATTTTTTGGTTGGGTATTTTTCACTTCCTAGGAAGTGGTTGTCCCAAGAGCTCATCTTCACTTAACCATGTTTTGTTTCATCGTGGTATCTCCCTGCGTTGATTTTTTGAAGACTAAATTTTTTAAATTATATTTTTTGGGGTTTTTTGGACTCCTAGTTTTAAGGATAATTCACAATTCAAGGTTTCAGATGCATCACGTGTTGTTTCGGAATGTTTCGTCATGGTTCTTGAGCAATGATATTGACGAGTGAGATTTTTGGGTATTATTACATTGAAAATTTAATAATTTAAATTTTTATCTTAATAACCTTAATTAATTAATTATCGCATAATTATAATTAATTTATTTATGATTTTCTTAGTTTTATGTAGGACCTTGCACGTATCAAATGAGGTTGGGTGGGCCTTCTTAGCCATTATCATCCCATGGAAACTAAATGGGATGTATACATGAGGTGGTTGGTCTATTATACATACCCATTATTGTTAATTCATGTATATAGTGTTATATAGATTCATGGCCTCACCTATGAGGGTGACACCCCATGTTTAAATTCATTCTGCAAAATTGAAAAATTAAATTAAATGGGAAGATTGTGATGGATGAACACCTGTGGTCAATAACATGCTAGTTCACTAGCTCCACCTCATGACTCGAGGAGATGACATTGATTGAGGATCCCCTATAGGATGACACTAACTATTCCATTCTGTAATCCTTATAGAGATTCCTTGATCTCATACTAACTTAGATTACAGAAATAGCGATGCCTTTATTTACCACTAGACCATCGAGGATCCAATATAGGATGCCTCTCCAATTATTGTACTTATAAGGCATAGTGGGTGATCTATTTTTTGAGAGTCCACAACCTAGTATGTTGGGTTTTGTTACAAGTGGGATTATGGTATCCTTAAAATCCCAGTCGGACTTCTAAGTCCCCAGGGCTTTTGAAATAATGGTGTGTTTAGGAGTTTGACCATACTCACCATAATTTATGTATTCATTTGATTATTATTTAGGCAATGATGATTACCATATATTCTCAGGCTTAGTGGCTACTAATAAAGAGTTTATACAACCTTAATTATTGTGATTCCTAGTTTATTTTCATGGGATCTGAAATTTAGGCCTTTATTTAGGTATATTTGGATTCTCAAATAAATTCCATAGGATCCATATTTTATGCCAATTTTTCAGAAAGTAGAAAATAAAACACTATTTTTATGATACGTAGGAATAAAATCCCATTTATTATGATAATCAAGAAAGAAATCCATTTTATAACAATAAATGGGCAAAGAATCTCAGTTGATGATAATTGGGATGATTACACTCTCCCTAATTGATTACTTCATCGAGGTGGTAGACATGGAGAAACTCACTATTGATGTGACATATACTCATGGATGACTACTAATTCCCTAGTAATGGGAATGATTATGGTCTACCTGATCGATTCTTTGATCGAGGTGGTGGATATGGTGCTCCTCACTATCGATGTGACATATACTTGATGAATGATTATGATCTCCTAGTGTGATTTCTAGGATTTTCTCTAGGGTAATGTTGAAGGAACAGTGGTACTATTATAGTGAATGGATGTAATGAATGTACATGGGTACATAGAGTTTCCCTTTTACTTATTTCCTAATTGTTATCCATTTAGGGTTCATCCGAGATCAAATATTGTGACTACCTACAAACCGAGACATAGGGCTCAAAAACTGAACAAGATTTACATGGAGATCATGTCCTTCCATCTAGCTCGGTACCATATTTTTTTTTTTTTTGGTCATTACAAAAAAAAATTTTGTTATCATGATTAGAATAGAGTATGGTTGAACCAAGATTTAAGACATGTTTCCCCATGTGGTGACATGTCTTACATTGAGACATTTATTGCACTAAATTATATAGGTATTTTTGATTGATATTATGTACCCAGAGATAGAATTAATTATACAAAACCTGAGTGGTTCAACATCTATCTCAATGCCCTTCTCACAAGATTTTTATATTATTGGGATTACAGACCTATGGATCTACTACTTTAGATTTATGATATTGGTCACCTTATTCATGTAAATGAATATTTATGTTTGTTTATATATGGGAATATAAATAAATAATCATATAAATATATATACATGATGTCATACTACCCATTCGACTAGGATCATAGACCTAGGGATTGACTATGGTGTCATTTTATTTATTTTTATTTAATTTTTCCTGTTCAAACTCAATTATGATGAGCACATTCCTTGATCAAGTATTGTATGAATTGTTTGCAGTTTTTTTACGGTATTTATTTTTATTACTATTACCCAAATTATTAGTGTACATAAAAATAAACATCATATTATAGGATTTTTCAGGACCGCATTAATGGTTCCCTACATAGTTTTGTAGTAACAGCCTTCCTAAGCCACCATTTCATTGTGGCACCTGATAATTTGTTCACATGGTTACAACAATTGGTAGTATCGTGGCCGAGGATAGATCAAATAAGATGGAATAGAAATTTATGTTGTGATCGAGTATCTTCTCTGGATCAGAGATAGTAGTAGAGAATTTCACTTTAATTTCAGTTTCCTTTATTTACTCATGTATGTATGGTTTGTCCAGTGGGATACTAGTGTTTCATGTAAGATATAAATGATTGGGATTTTATATAATTTTATTTATTATTGAAACATGTTCTATTTTAATTTAATTAATACTACTTCAATTTATTTAATCACATCCTTGGTTGAAATCTAGTTATTTCTGATGTGTTTACGCTAGTATGATGGTATTTTCTCCCCACTATACCATCTTTAGACTTTCGCTTATAGTCTGTAGCCTTTTTCTTATAGGGAAGTGTGCTTTAGGCCTTGTGGAGAACCGTCGTGGAGAACCAACTTTGTGACATTCGAGATCGGATGCTACATTTATATAATATAATTAGTAATGTGTATTATTTAAAAAATTATTTTTAAATAGATGAGAATACTTTCAAAAGACCACTAAAACAATTATTCCAAAAATACACTTTCACTGTGAAATCAATTATTTAAAATATAATAGTTTCTTTAATTTTAAGTAAAAACTTTATTTGAATAAAAATATTATACTTTGGAATTAATTTTCAATGAAATTAGTTCCCAAGATGGTGGAAATTTTTTTCTGGCCGTATAAAATAAAATAATTTTTTTCAAACATTTGTAAACATGTCAAAAATTATCTCTTTTAAAAAATCAAGAATATTCCAATTAAAATAAATAGAATGTAAATTATGTAAAATGATTTATATAATAAATAATTTTATAATATTTTAAACATTTTTTTAATTAATTTGAGGAAAATATTGTTAAGGAAGAAATAGATTCCCGAATTAGTAGAAAAAATATAGTTTTACATAAAACAAGTTTTCGTTATCTTGTGTACATAAACAGAGTAATATGAGGGGAAATATTTAATTTAAATAAATAACTACAGGAGAAAATATATATAAATTAATATATAATGATAAATTACTATCCTCAATAGAGATATAAACATAAAACATCTTAAATAAAGATGATATAGTTAGATAAACCATAATATCAGGTCTGAATTCGTTCAACTATGTTCAAAACACATATATAATAAATATATATTTATTATAAATCTTTTATATAACCATAATAATGTATATCATTCCATGTATGATTAATGTATTAGGACATCTTGAACCTGGATACCAAGAAAGGTGCCCCGATGCATAGTTGTCCACATAGCCTCAAGCGCGTATCCTTGAATGCAAGAGGATGACGTCTAGTAGAGAGGGACTATAGTGTGTCCATTGAGAGACTATTCCTTCCTTACCAGAATCAATCATATTGGATTAGTGTTATATAATATATAAGAACATGAAATAATTATTAAAACAAATATATGTATATTGAAGCTACAACAGAAACATAAAGAAGTGATAAACAACTAACAAATGATATAAATATACAAATGATCATAATGGTATGCCACATATCTAGAAATATGTAAAAAATTAATACAATTAGTAGAAAATCATGATGTATAAAATTAGAAAAATGAATCAAAAATCTATCCCAAGCATCCTGAGCTTCTGCTCAGTAATTTTCTACCAACCATATCTTAAAACAACAAGAAATCAATTGTTTTAATCCTTACACTTCACTTTTTCTACCCATATATATATATATATATATAGTCTGCACAGGTACCAGAGGATCCTGAATTTGGTGTGGGATAAATCTCAGTAGGCCCTCACTAATAGTGTCTATAACACCATGTTAATCTAATATAAACTAAGAGGTGTGAAATAATGGATATAAAAAATTATGTAGTGAAGTAACATAAATACCCAATTAACTACTTCATCCCTCGACTGGTGTATGAACATTTGAGAAATTCATTAACTAATAATATTCATATTATATATTTATTTAACATGAGAGAATTATAGCACTGACATCATGATGATTATGAAGGATCCTAGTCATGTCAAGGAATCCTATAATGTGATTAATAAATAAAAGGTTCCAAAGTAATAAACAATGAAACCAACATTTTAAGGGACTCCAATATAGTTGTGAATGAATCCAAATAATGGTAAATGTGTATTTTGAGGATCACCATCCATGGAATTCCACAATAGCATGATCAAAATGAATATAAGGAATACAACCAATGTAAAGCAGCATAATATATGTCTATTCCTAAGGATATAGCCCGGGAACCTCATATCTATAGAATACATACTTGATCCGAGGAGTGTATACAAGGAATTTTGTAATAGTGAATGAGGGATCAAATGATTTCATACTAGACATCAACAGATGGATGAAGATCATGTTCCATGGAAGGTCTTAACAAAGGAAAATGTAGTCATTGTATTAGAATGGTGTCATATAGTGCTCAATGAATTCCTTGAAGAAACCAAAGTAAGATTGAGTCAAACTACCCAAATAAGTAATTATTTCAAGATCCATATATATAATAAGGAACCCTAATTTCAATTTATTTAATAATATAGTCCATATCATAGCTAGGCCAGTTAATGAGTCAAATGTTCATTCCAGGCCATTCATACCATTGTCAATCCATTTCAAGAAATTCATCCATTTATAAATCATTTAACGAATCCATGAAATAATCAATCTATTTGATAATTTGTAAGGTTCAAGACGTACCTTAAATTAGTGTACCAAGTAAAAGGTTCAGGGAACTATTTATGTGATTCCATATTTGAATACATGGTTATAACCATAACCTTTCATGTCATGACAAGGTTTTTCTTACGATGACCAACCACCTATTAATTTAAAATAAAATGGAAAAGTCATATATATATGATATACTTTCCAAAAAACATTTACACCTCATTAATCAAGGTCAATTTTCCACTTACCATAGAAGGGTCGTGTGGAAAGGGACCTTAGTACTTACTTTTATTCAATTAAATAGAAAATTATTATAAGGAGCCTTACCATTAAAATGGTCAAGCTTAATCACACATGCTTGATGGATCAAATGTGTCAAAACACTAAAAACCCAAAAATGGAACATCATTATACATGGGTTGGTTGAAGTTTTTTACATAACCACCAAAAACGTGTTACATATATAGCAAGGGTATTAGAACATGATACAAAAAAATACAATCATTAAATATAAATAAACAAATGATTCCTTATGAAATTGAAATTACTATAATACAATTTATAAATTGTAAAAATGAAGGAATGTGTTATAGACTAGCAACCTTATACTCGTATGTCTCCCCTCAACTAATATAAGGTTTTAGTTTGGTCTAGATTTGAGTAGATAAAATGAAAGGATCAATTACCTAAATTTAGGTCATATAAGACTATATATAAATATAATCATTGATAAGAAGAAAAATGATGAATTATTAAAATGGAATTGAGAACATTCTAGTGCATATATAATGAGATGAACGGCAGTCGATTCAAAATCCAGACGAATGTTATTTCTAAATTTCTATAATACAATTCAAAAAAATAGAACATAATTATAAATGTAGGCTCTATCTATTGGAAAACAAAAAGGGAGAGAGGGTTCAATTATAATAATGCTTAAGTGAGAAATGTCCATTTCACTAAAAAAATTACCCACCACAGAGGTTGGCCAAACCATGCAGAATTCATGCATGAGAAGCTATAGGATGGGGCATCTGCATGGTGAGGCCACTCTGATAGGGAAACCATGCCCCAACCATGTGAAATAGAGATGTTTAAATTGCAGACATTCTCGTATAGTTGTGTGGCCCAACTAGAATTGTTATATCAAACTGTTCACCCTATTCCATCCCACTTTATATCATTGTATTGCTTAAAAAAATCGTGCAGTCTACCTCACATGGTTTAAACTAACTGTGATACATGCTTTTTCTCCCAAAATTCAGGTTCTGAGCTCTGAACAATCCCCAAACACACCTGAGACATCTTCTTACTCAGAGGGAATCCGCATTAGGTCCACAAAAGATATTTTGACCAAACGTTAAATGATCCATACTTGATTGAAATACCATGTTCTTAAATTTTTACCACTTAAAGGAATGTTTCCCTGAGTTCCACTTTCAATGGTGGAGAAACACTTTCTAGGAGAAATATGGCCACTAAGAACATACATCAGCCTCACAGTCCCATTTTTTATCCAGTACATGGTCATGATACAATATCACCTTTACTAAATGTATTGACTGGCCTCATTGAACCATCGTGTTTTGGTCAAAACAAATTTACAAAATATTCCTCAAAAACAACATTAACATCTATCTCAACATCATCGGGAGAAAAATAATGTGATGATTTTTCCAGATACTTGAAAATATGTTATTCATGGAAGATGGTGTTCAAGGAACAGTGCCTCTAAGGTAGTAGAAACTAATAGGATATCATCCCAACTCTATCCAGTATCTCAAATAGCCCGAATAAGAATAGAAACAGATTCCTTTTCTTTTGTATCCATATATAAACTATCTTAGGTGATACCCATAGGAACACAAGATCCCTAAACTCAAACCCTTGAGTTCAACCACTATGATCAACATAAGATTTCTATATAGATCGAGCAGCAGACATACACATCCTAAACATCTAAACCTGCTCTAAATTCTCCTAAAAAAGAAAATATCCAATAAGGATTGTATCACTTAACTCTATCTAGTACATGTGTTAATAAAACACATGAATTACTTTTTGTTATATCAATAGTAAAAAACCATTTTTATATGGGTCAAAACTATGGCTATAAGATATATCTAGGCATCCAGATGGTCGTGGAATGTATTTGTATGTATATAGCTAGACGTTATAGTCACTGGTTTTTTAGTCTATATCCATGGTTGTCCACCATGGTTCATGAGCTATAGCCGTAGTTTTCTACGATGGAAATAGGGTTATATCCACCGCTTTCATCTTTGGCAATAGCCCCAAAATATTGTTCACCCAACCAGATTCGTTCTATGTTCCTCACCTATGTGCACTTGACATATTACCACCTCACCATGACAGCCTTTGAGTATATATATATATATATATATATATATATATTAAAAACATTTCTATTGAATGTAAGTCATTGATATAACCCTTCCCACCATTTTTTATAGGTTAATGTTTTTTTTGCACAAGGTTGGGAGACATATAACCATAGTTTTGAAGAACCATGAATATAGAAAATAAAACATCTCTATAACCATGTTTTTACCCATTCCAAGGGTATATCCTTAGGAATGAATCTATATAGCCATAGTTTTACTAAAACATTGGCTATATCCTTTGGTAAAAATTCAATAGCCATAGTTTTACAAAAATATGTGGCTACATGTATAGGGAAAAGACCTTATAGCCCCAGTTCCACACAAACCATGTCTATAGCCCTTGAAAAAACACTCTATGGTCGTGGTTATGTAAAACCATGGCTATAACGGTCAAATAAAAACCATTATAACCATTGTTTCAAAAAATCATGACTATAACCTTCGAAAATAGGAATTTTACCCATGAGTTTATATAAAATTGTGTCTATAGGATTTTAATAAGTACTTATAGACATAGTTTTGGAAAATTGTGGCTATAGGTTCGTGGTTATTGCCCATTTTTCTAGTTGTGGCATGACCTACCATATAACGCCTCAAATGGAGCCATCTAAATATTCATATGACTTCTATTATTATAGTTGAACTAGAAGGGAGGGATAATCTTCTTCCAAGAAATGATGAAATCAAGGCTACATGATCATTGAATTTCTTCATGAACTGATATCATCAATTCTGACATTCCATCAATATGAGGGTGAGAGGTTGTGCTCAAAAGCACATGTGTACCATATATTTCTACAACCCCTTCCAAAAACATGATGTGAAATGATATTATCTATTAGAAATGGTAGTATAAGGGACCCAGTGTAGTCTTATGATCTCACATACAGGTGGACTTCCCAGCTCCTCAACTAAGAATGTACCCCTAATAAGAATGAAAATGGATAATTTTTTCAATCGATCAATGAACAAACATACAATATCACTCCCTCCAGTGATCCAATGTAATCCAACTACAGATTCCATGGAAATAAATTCATATTTCCATTCTGGGACTGAGAGTAGCTGTAACAACCTTGCCGAATTCTGGTGGTCTTCCTTCATATACTGATAGGTGGAACACCTAGTGTTAAAGCGTGTTATATGACCTTTCATCCCAGGTCCCAAATACTAGAATCACATGTCTCGAATGTTTTTGGAGATTCCTAGATGAACTTCCCCCTAAGAATTATTGGATTTTTGCATCAAATCATATCTCATATCTGTAGGAACTGATACACATCCATGTATACACAATATGTCATCTCATCAATAGACCAATCTAGAAGTGGGTTTGGTCTTGAAATACTCTTATGGAGATCCAAGACCATAGGATCTGAATTTTTTTTCTCTTCCCCTTCTATAAGAGGTAAGAGGTAACTTCCAAGGATAAGTGAAAATATTACCTGTGAGGGTCATGAAACTCCATATGAAACTTTGAAAAGGGGGTCATTGATTTTTATTCATCACTACATTCACATATGACTTGTGCTTGAGTTTTATTGATCAGTGCATCAATGACTACATTACCCTTTCTTGGTTTATAGGCATTCTCAAAATTGAAGCACTGAAGATATTCAAACTGTTTTTTCTTTTTAAGATTCAATTCATATTTTGTAAAGATATGTTTGAGGGTATTATGGTTCATATGCACCACAAATCCCTCACCCAAAAATAGTGTCCCATCAACGTAAGGCACGGACAACTACTGGTAGAGCAAGGTCATACATCAGTTTATTTCTATCATGAGGCCTCAACTACCATGATCCATATGTAATGAATCTATCATCTTGTATCACTAATTCTCCATGAATAATTATTGGTGCATCACAGAAGATGGTATATCCTGTTTGAGGTTATGGATGAGTCAGTATTGGTGTTACGAAAAGCCTCCCTTTCATCTCCTGAAAGGATATATCGCACACTTATTCCCACAGGAACATGTAACCATTATTTTATTTATCAGTAAGAGGTGAAGCAAGTCATGATAAGTTCTCTATAAAATTCTTGTAACATATATCCAATCTGAAGAAATATCTTATATCAAACACATTTTTAGATTTCTCCCAATAAAACACAACAGCAACCTTATCTGGCTCAATAGAGACTCTTACATCCTAGATAATAGGACACACAAGGTGAATGAGTTCGATCCAAAAGTGTCGCATATCCTTCTTGGAATAAATCTGACACTCTCTCTCAATATACTCAAAAAAATCTCATAGTTTTTAATTTAGTCAATACAAGTGTGAGAATAAACCACTATTTAATCAAGAAATACAATGAAAAAATAATACGGATAGGGGTGGATCACCCTATTCATCAGATCAATGAAAATTGCAGGAACATTTACGAGACTAAATGACATACAAATATATACATAAAAACATTATTAACTATGTAAATTTGTATGAGTCATGTCTAATGGAATGAATCATACCTAAGGATAGACCAATCTCAGGTCCATTGTAGAAAATACACTAGCTCCTCGAAGCTATTCAAATGGATCATCTATGCAAGTAAGTGTATATTGTCTCTTCATAACAAGGTGTTTCGATAATCTATAATCCACACATAGACTAATGGTCTTATCATTATTCTGGGTGAAAATCACATGAGAACCCCAAGAGGAAGTATGGGGTCAAATAAAACCTTCATCCTCCAAATACCCAAAATTCATATTGACCTCATTAAGAACTATAGGTTCCATCCTACATAGTCGAATGTACAATAGATCTACTCCAGACATGTTATTAATCATAATATCCTCCTATCCTTGAAAATGTAACATAGAAAATACATTTTTAAAGATGTCCTTGAAATGATCTACCTCTAGAAATAATTCATCCTGAAGTAAACCCTGATCCTCCGTAAATATGTTGTGAATCAATAAAGTCACACCACCTATCTCATGATGCTCGAGTCCAACTCTACAAACATGTACATCCCAGCCACCCTTATATAGATAAAAAATTCTCTCTTCTGATGTAAATGATTCCCTATAGTATAGAAATATATAAAGGCATGATATGTAATAAATAAAAACATACTAATAATGAAATATAATATCTTCCTCTCCAAAAAATGAGGTCCCATAGAAAGGGATAACTTCCAGCCTCAAGGGGGAAGTCCATACACTAGAGTAAACACTTTGAATATACTCCCAGATGGTGTATCTAGGGTTATTATTCCAAATTAATACAATAGTTCTATCCCCATTATTTCCAAGATAGATAATAATATAAAAGAGTGTGAATCACATGTATCAAATAATAAACATACTATAGTTGAGGATACTATAATAGTACCCCACACTATAGATGGTCATGCTGCCTAATCCTCAATTATTGACTGTAATGGATAAAAATGACCTGATCCATGACCATATATAGTATTTGGACTGCCATGATCCAAACTAATCTACTGGCATTGCTAGAGGTTAGGATTTTAGCTACCATGGCCATAACCACCTCCTCATCCAGTCTTTTCAGTGATACTACAAAACCCCACTTGTCACAATGTAAAAGAACATTCCCTTAAAGGTGGAGATAGTGATAAACATCTTTCACTAGAAGCTAATGGAATGGTATGGAACAATCTCTTATTATCCCCCACATGGCCGCAAGCCCAAAACTCTAAAGGGCCATTAACACACATAAGCTTCATGTTCCCCTATTTTAAACACTATTGACATGCCATCGATCTACAAGCATAGGTACTTTGGCTTCCATTTCCTTCTTGAGAAACATTGAGGGATCAATTTTATTACAAAAAGAACCACTGGAATGCCTCAACACTGATCATTTATGCCTGATATTATCTCTATCCATCCGGTTGTGCTTAGTGATAAGATTCAGATTGACTATTTTAGAAAAAGTAGGTATGTTAAATATATTAACCTATGTCTGGATGACATACTAAATTCCATTCACAAAGCATCTAGCTTGTGTATGCTCATCATGGTATAAAAGTGGTAAAGGGCACTGTAACTCAGTGAAACATGTTAAATACTCAATAATTGAAATAAATCCCTACTTGATATTCATAAACATTGTAGTTATGTCAACTCTGAACATCTAAAGAAAGAACTGATCATACAAAGTACCCTGGAAATCATCCTATATCATTTCTTAATGGAGGCTTGTGTAGGTAACTACATCCCACCAATGTGTAGCCTAATAACATAGCATGAAGGAAACATGTTTTACCCTCCACTCCAGAGGAATATCTAGATTCTCAAAGATATTAAAATTGGCATCTTTCCAAGACTCAGCTGCTAGCGAACCTCCATCCCCTAAGAAGGAAAGAGGATGATGCAGCAAGAACTCATAGGTTAGGTAAACCATCAGAGGTGTAGGACGTAGTTCACCATGAATGGAATGCATCATACATAGGAAATTATCTAAATCATTAGCATTAGTTCCCAAATAAATTAAAGCAGGCAGTGCCTCAAGTTGAAATCCATGAGGCATGGATAGAAGTTCAGGTCCCACCATATATAAATAATGGTCATCATAGCCATCCTAGCGCACAACATGAGGACATTGTTGTAGAATTGGTCTAAAAATCTCTAGCACACTCCTATGACGAATATTAATGTAGATAAAAAGAAAAAACATCAAAATATAAAAGTATGAAAGGGATCAGTACCCATGATATACTACCCCAACTACCCACTAAGAAGGATATGTATCGATATATTATCAAATATTAGTTACAGGGGTTACATTAGAGGAAGGTTCAATAGTACCATTCCTCATCATTTTGTTTCATCCATTTCATATCATTTTATATCTATTTTCTATGTTTACTCATTTACCTTTTATAAACATGAAAATGGGTGATAAAAATGTGAAATCATTTCATTTTAAAAGTCAAGTTTCACTATCAATAAAATTTTTCCTATTTCCATATACCTTGTTTTGTTCAGAATGGATATCCTTTCCCAATAAAATAGGGAAGAGACACTGTATCATTGAAAGAAAAACCCATATCCAAGTAAAAAAGAATGCATTCTATAACTACCAAAAAATATCTCAATAATCAAAGGCATATCATTAAAAGAAAAGCAGTTCAATTCACTTATATAGAATATAAATATTTAGGGAATTTGAATTCTAGGTCCCTAAAATAATTCATGTAATATGGATCATTTCCCTCTTATCATTAGTCCGTAGATAAAATAGAATCGAAATCATAATAGTAATCAACAACACCCCATAACATGTGAGTCACTCAGTTTTGAAATTATATGAACTATAATTGGAAAAAGTAGAACCACAATTTTAATTAAGGCAAGTTGGCCTTCAGCCCCAACATGGGTTTGTGACAACCATGCACAAATTATGACCATATTCCAAGCATTACCAATATCTAATATATTATCTTCCAATTTTAATGTAAAAAATGAACTAATATGATGCCAAATTGCGACATTCAAAACATTGATTCCACTAAAGTTACCCCAAGCCCAATTGTCCAAATGGCATTAAGAGCATCTCCCCAAACCATAGAGGCTGTCGATTAGTCGCGAGGGCCTAGGGTGTGTCTGTGGGGATACTATTACCTCATTACTCTGAGATGATATGTGAGTATGATATACTCAATTATATCAAATGTAGGATCGAATATGCAAACAATACATGAGGGGGGGGGGTGAATTGTATACTTTAAAAATTCCTTTGGAACCTTTAAAGTTGATTATGAATAACAAGGATTTCCTTAATCAAAGGAAAGAGCTATGTTTAACAAAGTTAAACTTAAGAAAATTCAAAACACCTCTAATATTATCAAAATAATACAAAAAGAGATTCTACCTTAAAGCGTATATAATCTAACTTTAATAGAGTAAAAAAGTAAGAAAGTACAATATGGTTATACTTTCCTTAATATACAAAACACAGCGGAAATAATCTTGTAACAAAAACAGTACCAAGATATAAATCTTTTAACTCAAAGAGAAGGGTATCCAACAACCTTGGATAAAGGTCCATTGATTTATACTCTCAATAAAGTCTATCTTACCCACACCTAGGTAAGACCTCGATATGAAGATCAGAGTCTCTGTTTCGTTATCCCCTCAATCCCTCAACTTCAACGTAGTTGGAAACCTCTGTCTTCCTTAGCAAGGAAGCCCTCAACTTCAAGGGGTTGGAAACCTCTATCTTCCTATGCCTGGAAGCCCTCGATTGTGGTCACCAACAATCAGAGTCGCCCGAAGAAAATCTGCACAAGGCAAAGTTTTAACAAGCAGTTCAAACTTTCTGCACGAAGCTGAGAGTTAATAAGATCCTCTATCTTTAGAAATCACTTCAACAGCAAGTCTGAACAATGTCGAAGAAGTAGTGCAGAGCTCTTTCAAATGATCTCCTATTTATAGGCATGGTCGACTTCCTCCTCCAACGGTCATATCTTCCTTAAAATTCAGAGGGACCAGTACACCTGTCACTTAGCCAACGGTTAGTTTATAACGGAATAGACGACATCATTTTATAAAAAAACAGGTGTAACAGAATGTACGACATCATTTTAAGTCTAACTCAAAAGTTTAGAGTGAAGGCTCGAAGTGTAAGCAAAAATATTAAAGAGTAGAAAAATTATAAAAGTGTAATCAAAATGAAAGTTTGGAGTCTAACCAAAAATAATATTCGGAGTCTAAATAAATTCAGATTGTATAAAGCAAAGATAATCAGATTCTGTTTAATAAGAGAATTCGGAATGAGAATTCAGAATAAGAATTCGTCATCAGAATTTGGTGTCGAACTTCATGAGTGTTCGTATCCAAAATTCAGAGTGGAACTTTATTAGAGTTCGCATACAGAATTCGGAGTGGAACTTCATTACATTCACATCCCGAATTTTGAGTGGAACTTCAGTACATTTCACATCCAGAATTCAGAGTGGAACTTCATTTCAGTTCTAATCCAGAATTCAGAGTGTAAAACAGAATGCTTCATATCAAAGTTTTGATGAATTCCAAGAATATAGAAATGAATCTGAATCTTATACTTATGAAATATATGCATATAGATAAAGAAAATATGATAAGGATAATTTTCCTTAGAAAATAACTTTTCCTTATAAAATCAACGTACGGGTAAAAAATATTTTCCTTAAAGATAAGGTGTTTTTGATTTTCAAACCAAGAAGGAATGGAAAAGTCAGAAGGAAAACCTTATTGACTCAACAATCTCCCCCTTTTTGGAAAGAGCAAACAAACTTACGAAAAAGAATGACTATGAAAAAAAAATTAAGGCATATATCCCTTTTCTTATGGATGCTGATGAATACGACTAACTCCCCCTTAGGATCTGAAACTCTAAGGATCGTATTCTTGATTTCCGGAATGGTATTTCATTAAGAATAAGAATGTCTTATTTAATGAACACTATCCCTTAGAAAAATTCCATTAGAGTTAGTTTTCTTTCTCACCCTTTTTTAAGGGTCTTTTTCTTTCTCCCCCATGGTGATTTTCAAAAATAATCCGAGGGAATGGAAAAAAATAACAAAGTACCTGAAAAAAAATAGTAACAACAACAAAAGAGATGAGTAAGCAAGATTTTCATTAAGATTGAATGTTCAAAAACAAGGAAGCCAAGATACAACAAAAGATCGAATTTTTCTATTTTGGATATTTTTCCTTCAAATGAGACCCTTGAGAATAGTCTTTATCTTCTTCAATTATTTATAGTCTTTTTCGGCTTGCTTCTCCAACATGACTATTCATGCACTTTGAGCTTCATGCATATCTTCCTGGGCTTCAATCTTATCTTCCTGAGCTTTCAAAATTTGTTCGTGCTTTAACAAATTCTCTTCAACCTCAATCCGACGATCCCTTTCATTCCTCCAGCTTTGAGAAACAGAATTCAGTTTCCCATTCAGATCTCTGTCTTCTTGAATCCGGGAATTCTTCTTAGCTGTCAAATTTTCATCAAAGGAAGAAGTAAGATGATTTATCTTCCTGTCTTCTATCTCAAATGCATTTTTAAAATTTTCTTGGAATTCATCCAAGAGCCTCATCTCATCTATGGTTTTCTTCGACCATCTAGTCATTTTCTTACAAGACCTTGTGTGGGATTCATAGCTGAAAATAAAATATTTCATGTTTGCCTCAATCTCTACACATTTGTCCATAACCATGGATACAGAGTCTGTTTTCTGATTCAAAGTATGTTGGTGCATCTGGCATCTTCAATCAATACATGAGAAGGTCGGAATAGAATCCACCAACTTCTTTAATGACTGAACAAAAAATTTATGCCCTATCGAAGATGACTCAGAATCCGATACATTGCTTAGAGAATTTTCTTATTCAATTTGCTCAAACTTTCTATTTGAGGAACCACCAACTTCTCTTCTCTTTACACCCACTGATCTCGAGGTATCGACAACTACTTGCTTTCCCTTGTCCACTTTCAGATTGGATTCCTATTCCGGAGTTTTATGTTCACTATCAGACACTTGAACAACATTGTCTTCATCATCAAAATCTTTTTCAGCACCATCCTCTGCGTTCTACATTTGAGAAATATCATGTAGAATATTTTCTTCTTCTACATGATAAGCTACTTCTTGTTCTCCTTTTTCCTCATCCTTCCATGGAGTGACTAACTTAGAGGACTCAGCTTCTGAAGTTCGGAGCGACAAATGTTCCGAAGGTGTCTCCTTATAATCTTCTACTTGCTTCAATTGATCTACGGTTTCACCACTACCTTCAGAAACTGCATCTTCCTCTTCCACTTGATCAAACTGCTCAACTTACTCAACATTCATAGCTTTTACCTTCTCCAGAGTGACATAGTCTCTTCCTGGAGTCTCAGGTAGATATTCCACAGAGAAATATCTCGAGACTGGAATGTTTCCAGAGGCCATATCATTGAACTTAATCAATGTCTGAACAACCTCATTTTTAGACATCTTCTTCTTATGCTTCATTTCTTTCACTTGTTTTTCTAGTTCATCCGCCGTTTTTTCCTTCAAGGCCTTAGCCTCCGCAAGTTCCAAGCCAAAATGAGGCTCCACTTTAACTCTATTCTCTTTAACTTCCATCCACTTAGAAACTACCTCATCAGGGTAGGATTTCTTCTTCTTCAGTTTTGGAGGTGCAGAATGAACTTCCATAGATTTAATATTCTATGCTTCAACTTCAACTTCATTCAACTTTCTCTTCTTTACTGGCTTATAAGATTCGGGTTCAGTAACTTTCGGAACCCCTTCTTCTTGAACTGGCATATCAAAGAACTCACTAGTCTTCTTCTCAAAATCAATGTTCATCCTCTTAAGGGTATCATCACTCACCAACATAATTTTACAAGCTATTGGCTTAGACTTGCAAGCCTTATTGAAAGACTCAAGGCATCGAACTATTAACTTCGAGATGATTGCTGGATACATTATGATCTGAGCTCTCAGATTCCATTTCTTAACATTCTCAATGGTAATAAGAATGTTCCCCATCAGATTAAACATCCTTAGATATATCAGAAAATCTAGGATAAAGACCTCGATTTTCTTCAAAATATATTTGTCACCCTTTCTCGGTACGATAAATCCTTGTACCCATAATTCTAGAATCCGAAAATTCATAGACAGACTAGAAATATTTGGAGTCTTGTCATCTGACAGTCCGAGAGTCTCCAATGCATTTTCCTTGTTGAAGATTCCCTTTGAATCCGGAAAAACATGAGTGTTGAACTCGGCTTCACCTTCATAGGTCAGACCCACCAAGCAGGCGGCCTTGGTATAAGATATCTTATAAGCCTTGCCATATGACATAAACAAAAATTTCTCCCTATCATCTTCCTTAAAGAAGGAAACCATCTCATTGAACTCAAAATGAAACTATGAATATACATCATCATAATTCCCTATCTTAGACACAACAACATCTTCCCATCCGTTAAGCTTTATGTTCTTGGAGATAAGGGAATCATAACTGTTGAAGAAATAGGGGTGAACCAACCTTTCTCTATATACTAACCACTTGGAAATCATCTTAGAGGTTGACATGTCTTGAGAAGCTACTTCCACAGAAATTCGGATATGAATACTTCTGATAAGTTCGGAACAGAGATTGCAGAAAATCGAAACGGCCTTAAAATGGAGAGGTTGAGCTTCGAGACGCTGGAGCTTGGAAAACCGATGTGGGACGACCATTTGGAGTCCCCATTAAAAAGGCAACGATATGACGGTTCATCTTCCTCGGTTGATTGAACGGTTGTGAAATACTGAGATCAGATCTCACAGTTGAAAACCAATTCTCAAGAAAACTTGAATCTGATCTTTTGAGGTTTTTATTAAAACAAGGATTTAAGAAAACTAGAATCTGAAAACAAAATATAAGAAAACACCAGCTAGTAAAGTATGATTAAGTAAACTTGAGTAAGGAAATCATACCTTATTGATTCGCTTAGGTGGACTATTCGTAATGGGTAACATCCTTCTTAAAGAAAAATTGACTATGAAAAATCTTTACTATGAAAATGCATAGTTCGCAAAACACGCTATGAAAAACTCAGTACGGAAAACCCGGTACGAAAAGAATAATAAAAAAATGAAAATTAATTATAATAATTTCAGTATGAAAATTTCATTAGAAGAATTTCAATATGAGAATGTCATTACAAATGTCTCAATACGGAAATATTACTATGAAATTCTCAGTACGAAAGTTTCATTCCGAAAAATTCAGTATGAAATTTTTTTTAAAAACCAAAAAAATAAAGAAAACAACAAACATATGTACCCCCCCTATGAAAAGGAGTTTATTACTTTAAGGAGATTTTTTAAACAGAAAGTTAATAATGAAAATTTACCATACTGTTATCATTCCTAACTTTAGTTTAATGTATTCAGATCTATTAGAAGGCAATGATTTTGTGAAAATATCAGCAAGTTGATCTTGCGTTCTAATAAACTAAAGATAATATCTCCTTTTTGTGTGTGATCCCTAAGAATGTGATGCATAATATCTATGTTCATTGCACCGGAGTGATGTGCGGGGTTCTTACTAAGTTCAATGGAACTTGTATTATCACACAAAATTTGTGTTTTGGTAAAACTCATATCATAGTATGTGAGTGTGTGTTGCATCCATAGCACTTGATCACAACAACTTCCAGCTACTACATATTCAGCTTCAATAGTAGAAAGTGATATTGAGTGATAATTCTTGCATGACCAATAAACTAATGAATCTCCTAAGAAATGACAAGTTCTAGATGTACTCTTTCTATCCATCTTACATCCACCGAAGTCGGCATCAGAAAAACTTTTTAGAACAAAATCATTTCCATAAGAATAAAATATTCCTAAATACATGGTTCCCATTAAGTAGAGAAAAATTCATCTCACTGACTTAAGATGAGATTCATTAGGATTGGATTGATATCAGGCACATAAGCATACAGAAAACATCAAGTCTGGATGACTAGCTGTCAAGTATAGTAGGCTTCCTATCATACCTCTAAAAGATGTTTGATCCATTGGTTTCCCAGCTTCATCAATATCAAGTGTGTTTGAGGTACTGATGGGAGTAATAATACTCATGGTGTTGTCATATGCATACATTTTATGAAGATATTTAATATACTTATGTTGAGATATATAGGTCACTTTTGGTTTTTGAGAAATTTGAATACCAAGGGAAAATGTTAACTCACCAATCATACTCATTTCAAACTCAGATTTTATTAGAACCACAAAAGAATCAGTTAAGGATTTCTGAGTTGAACCAAATATGATGTCATCAACATATATTTGAAAAATCAAAACATTTTTCTTATCTTTCTTAATAAAAAGGGTTGGATCTTCATTTCCCTTGACATAGTTATTTTTAAGCAAATATCATGTTAGTCTATCATACCAAGCTCGCAGGGCTTGTTTAAGGCCATACAATGCTTAGGTAAGTCTAAACACATGATCATGATGTTTTCTGTCTTCAAAGCCAAGTGGTTGTTTGACGAAACCTTCCTCTTGAACATAACTGTTAAGAAAATCACATTTCACATCCATTTGAAAAAATTTAAAATTGAAGAATGCTGCAAAGGAAAGTAAGATATGAAGAGATTTAAGTCTAGATACTGGAGAATAGGTTTCTTCATATTCTATTTCCTCTTGATGATTATATCTTTTAGAAACTAAGCTAGCTTTATTTCTAACTGTGATTCCATTTTCATCAAACTTATTTCTGAAGACCCACTTTACTCCAATAAAAGAGAATTCCTTAGGTCTTTCAACCAAGGTCCAGACTTTATTCCCTTCAAATTCAGTTAGTTTTTCTTGCATAGCTTTTATCCAATCATCTTCACTTAAAGCTTCATCGGTGCTTTTTGGTTCTAATTGGGAATAAAATTCTAGATGTTCTATTTCATTTCATAATAAACTTCTAGTCCTTAAAGTTTGATTTACATTACCAATGATACGATCACTAGGATGATTCTTCAGAAACGACTGAATTGGGTTTTGTAAAACCTGGTCATCAACATAAGGTAGAAATCCTTATGGGGTAAATGATTCAGAAATATTTTCTTGGAAATTTTCCTTATCAGAAGGATCTTCTATCAAATGATGATAATGAGTTTTTGAAAACACATCTGATGATGTAAGTTTGGATGGTTTGAAAAAAAATGGATCAGACTCATCAAATTTCATGTGTACTGTTTCTTCCACTGTACAAGAGTTTTTATTAAAGACTCTATATGCCTTAAAAGTTGTGGAGTATCCTAAGAAAATTCCATCATCATATTTTGGTGCAAATTTGTGATGATTATCTTTTGTAATCAAAATTAATACCTTGCAACCAAAAACATTAAAGTGGGAATGTATAAGTTTTCTACCAAACCATAACTCATAATGAGTTTTATTATGAAAAGGCCTTACTAAAATTCGATTTATAGTGTAACATGAAGTACATACAATTTCAGCCCAGAAATTTCTAGCTATAGAATATTCACTCAACATGGTTCTAGTTATTTCTTGAAGAATTCTATACCTTCCTTCAACTACATCATTTTGTTGAGGAGTTCTAGGTGCTGAAAAGTTGTGAGTAATACCTTTACCACCACGAAAAGTTTCAAAATCAGAGTTTTGAAATTCTCCTCCATGATCACTACTAATAGTTTTCAATGAAAGGTTTTTCTCATTTTTGACTTGGGCTCTAAAACTTTTGAAATAAGAAAAATCTTTAGACGTCTTTGCTAGAAAATAGACCCATGTAAATCTAGTAAAATCATCAACCAGAACAAATACATAGTATTTTCCTTCAATGCTTCTAGTTTGTGTTGGACCAAAAAGATCCATGTGCACTAACTGTAATGCATCAGTCGTTGAGACCTCACCAATAGATTTAAAACTATATTTATGTTTCTTTCTATATTGACAAGGGTCACAAACTTTATAAGAATCATATCTAAGCTTTGGTAGATCCTTAAAAAGTTTCTTCAAAGAGAGTTTACACAAGTTTCTAAGATTACAGTGTCATAGTCTTCTATGCCATAACCAAGAATGATCTTCCACTGCACTAAGGTAAGGTAAGTCTTGGCTCCTTAGGACTTCAAAGTTCAAAGTGTAAACACTCTCATGCTTATGAGCTGAGAGAATAAATTCATCCTTGGAATTGTGAACTAAGTATTTATCATTCCTAAAATTCACAAGGTAACCTTCGTCACATAATTGAATTATGATAATAAGGTTTTTCTTAAGACCCTTAACAAAAATAACATTTGAAATAAGAGTTTTTCCAAGAAGAGAGATATTACCTATACCAACAATCTCTCCTTGAGCATTATCTCCAAAGGTTAATTTCACACCTTCTGTTTTGATAAACATTTCCAAATAGATTTTCTTACCAATCATGTGCCGGGAACATCCACTATCCATGTACCATAAATTTGTGTTGGCACTTTTTCTATTTTCCTAAAAACAAGAAAACAATTAGACTTTCGGAATCTAAACTTGCTTGGATCCCAGATTGTTAGACACAAAATTTTTCTACCCACATTTTCTTAGTAAAATAGGAATTATGAAATCCTAGAGATTGGGTTTTGTTTAAAGAACAATTCTTTGCCCAGTTACCACCACATTGACACTTGGTACAAAATGGAGCACTTTGAGGAACAAAATAACTGTTATTAAAAAAAAGGTTTTGCATGGGTAGAACCAAATTCAGATCTGTTTCTTAATGGTCGTATTTTTGAATACATCTTATGAAAATTTTCTTTACCTAGGGTAATGTTCGACAAACACTTCTTTAAGGAAAATATTTCAGACTTGAGTTTTATAACCAATTTTTTATCTTCAAAATCATTAGATTTGAAATTAGATCTAGGCTCAAAAACACTTTTCCTAGAAATTACTTTTTCTAGATCTTTAGAAAGTTTATCCTACTCCGAATTTACTTCCTCAAGACTTTTTGAAATACTTATAAAATCCGAATTTTTCTTATCAAGATCTTTAGAAAGATTTGATATCTCCTTAGTAAGAATAGTATTCCTAGAATCTGCGTTATCAATATTTTTGTAGAGTTTTGAATTCTCAATCCCAAGAAGTTCAGCAAACCTAGAAACTTCTTCATAGGTTGGTAAAGTATTTTCTACATCATAAGAGGATTCTTAATCTAAAGAGATGAAATATTTACTATCATTAGCATTTAAAGAAGCATTGGTCAATGATTCAGCATTGTGTACCTTAGCCATAAAGCATTGATTGTCAATAGGTAATCTAGATATAATACCAAGATGATTCTATCCAAAAGATTCATAATCAGAAGATTCATCTGAAGAGTCACCACCACTAGCCCTCCAGGTGTCATTGGCTTTCAGAACATTCTTAGCTTTGGACTTGTAATACTTCTTTTTGTTCCTTTCAAAATGCCTCTCTTTTCTTTCTTTCTTTTGGAGCAAAGGAAAATCCGGTCTGATGTGTCCAGCTCTCTTGCATTTATAGCATGTAACTTCTGAATCTTTCCATTCCTTCTTCTTATACTTGGATTGGAAGTTTCTTTGTCCAGAAATCTTGTTCATCATATGAACAAGATTAGCAAACTCATTATCTGAGACATCACTCTCACTGGATTCAGATTGGATAATAAACTTCTTAGATTTGGATCTGGTAACTCTCTCAGAAGTTTTAGCTTTAGATAGAAAGGATACACTACTATTACCATTCTTCTTTTTGATGTTGTTATAATATATTTTCATTATTGTCTCATGCTGTAAAAGGGTTAAAAATAGCTCATCCAGAGTAATCTGGGAAACTTTTCTGTTTTCATCAATAACTATCCTCTTCGATTCCCATTAATTTGGAATTATATCAATGTTCTTATCTACAAGTGCTTCATCGTCAAGACCATTCTCTCACATTGATTTTAGACTGTTCAAAATTGTCATAAATCTTTCTTGCACTTTACATACAGGCTCTCCATAAGGAAAAACAAAACCATGATACTCAGCACGAAGCATTTCTCTCCTAGTCTCAAATACCTTATAAGTGCCAAAGTGTGTAACCTCTAACTTCTTCCAGATACAATTAGCTACTTCACAAGAAGATATTTGGCTATATATTTTTCTAGTCATAGAACAAATTAAGGTATTTCATACCTTGTAATTCTGTTGATATTCTTGCTTCTCTTGATTAGTAAAAGTATTAACTTCTTTGTCAGGAATTTTGTAACCACCGGTAAGCATTTGAAAATTTTCTACACCTGTATTGATCACAAACGTCTTAATTCGATATCTCCAGTAACCATAATAATTCCCATCAAAGATAGGAGGTCTAGAAGGATTTAGGTTTTCAATTGACCCAATATTCATACCTTCCATCCTTAAGATATCCTCAAAGTACAAGCTTGTTAGTAACAAAAGTTCGTAATTAAAGAAAACATGATTTCGAAAAAATGTGACTCTGAAAAATATAAGCAACAAAAATATAACAGTTAAGATGATGTAATCAAAAGTGAATAAGAGAAACCAAGACTCCGAAAAACAGATTCTGAGAAACTGACTCCGGAAAATTTCCTCCAGAATCTAATCATTAGATTAATTCAGATTGAACCAATCCTCTATTACCAATTGTGAGATGATATGTGAGTATGATATACTAAACTATATCAAATGTAGGATCGAATATTCAAACAATACAAGAGGGGGTGAATTTTATACATTAAAATTCCTTTGGAACCTTTAATGTTGATTACGAATAACAAGGATTTCCTTAAACAAGGGAAAGAGATAAGTTTAACAAAGTTAAACTTAAGAAAATTCACAACACCTCTAATCTTATCAAAAGAATACAAAAAGATATTCTACCTTAAAACGTATACAATCATACTTTAACAGAGTAAAAATGTAAGGAAGTACAATATGGTTATACTTTCCTTAATATACAAAACACAGTGGAAATAAACTTGTAACAAAAACAGTAACAAGATATAAATCTTTTAACCAAAAGAGAAGGGTATCCATCAACCTTGGATAAAGGTCCCTTTATTTATACTTTCAAGAAATCCTATCTTACCCACACCTAGGTATTCCCTCGATACGAAGATTGGAGTCTCTGTCTCACTATCCCCACAAGCCCTCAACTTCAATGTAGTTGGAAACCTATGTATTCCTCAGCAAGGAAGCCCTCAACTTCATGGTGTTGGAAACCTCTATCTTCCTATCCCCGGAAGCCCTCGATTGTGATCACCAACAATTGGAGTCGCACGAAGAAAATCTGCACAAGGAAAAGTCTGAACAAGCAGTTCAAACATTCTGCATGAAGCTGAGAGTTAATAAGAGCCTCTCTCTAGAAATAACTTCAACAGCATGTGTGAACAATGTCGAAGAAGTAGTGCAGAGCTCTTTCAAATCAGCTCCTATTTATAGGAATGTTCTGCTTCCTCCTCCAACAGTTATATCATCCTTAATATTCGGAGGGACCTGTACACGCGTCACTTAGCCAACATTTAGTTTATAATGGAATAGACAACATCGTTTTATAACAAAATAGGTGTAACAGAATGTACGACATCGTTTTAAGTCTAACTAAAAAGTTCAGAGTGAAGGTTTGGAGTGTAAGTAAAAATATTAAAGAGTAGAAAAATTATTAATGTGTAAGAAAAATGAATGTTTGGAGTCTATCCAAAAATAATATTCGGAGTCTAAATAAATTCAGAGTGTATAAATCACAGATAATCAGAATCTGTTTAAAAGGAGAATTAAGAATGAGATTTCGTAATTAGAATTCATCATCATAATTCGGTGTCGAACTTCATGAGAGTTCGTATCCAGAATTCGGAGTGGACCTTTATTAGAGTTCGAATCTAAAATTCGGAGTGGAACATCATTACAGTTCTCATCAAGAATTTGTAGTGGAACTTCATAACAGTTCACATCCAGAATTTGGAGTGGAACTTCATTTCAGTTCTCATCCAGAATTCGGAGTGTAAAACAGAATGCTTCATATCAATGTTTTCAATGATTCCGAGAATATAGAAATGAATCTGATTCTTATACATAGGAAATATGTGGATATAGATAAAGAAAATATGTTATAGATAATATTCCTTAGAAAATAAATTTTCCTTATAAAAGCAAAGTAGGGGTAAAAAATATTTTCCTTAAAGATAAGGTGTTTGTGATTTTCAAAACAAGAAGGAATGAAAAATTCATAAGGAAAACCTTATTGACTCAACAATTACTAGATTGAATCTTAGTGGATCACTATAATATAACAAATAGTAACATGAAATAAGTATAAAAAGTAATATAAGTAAACATATACTACAGTATAAACAAAAAATAAGTGACAAAAAACTAAATAATGATATTCCATGTACCTAGAAATATAGAAAAAAAGTATTAATGTTTCTAACAATCATGCTATAAAAAAATTGCAATAGTAATCCAAATACTATCCCATTCCTCTCAAGCTCGATCTTGGTCAGCTTCTGTCGACTCCATTATAAATCAAATAGAAATCATGTGTCTTAATCTATAAACATACCTTTTTCAAACCTACATACATATAGTCTAACCAGATACAAGAGGAACCTAGATAGTGTGTGAGATAAATCTCAGTAGGCCACCACCAATGGTTTATATAGCCTCATGCCCCTGTAATATAAACTAAAAGTTGTGCAAGAATGAATATATCAAAGTAAATAAGTATAGTAACATTAATACCAAGTCATGTGTCAGCCCTCAGTTAGAGATTGAACATATAATCAAATTATTTATTAATTAGGTTTATTTTATATATTTATGTCACATGAGGACAATTCTATTATTGACATCATGAAGATAATTATGGATCCAATCCATAAAAAATTCTTCCAAAAAATTAATTATTAAATAAAATAAGATAATTTAATCACCAAGAGACCTAGACCTCAAGGGTGACAAACTCATTAGTAACTACATCCTCGCCAAGGGTAAATGTTTAATATAAGAAGAATTAACCATAGTATTCCACAATTCCATGATATGACCACGTACAAGGAATACAACCAAGGAAAAATAGGAGAATCTATGGCTAGCCAAAAGGATATAACTAAGGAACGTCATGTTCAAAGAAGCTATGATGGATCCAAGGATCATATCCAAGAAATATTGTATTAGAAAATGAGGCACCCTATGGTGTCTTATAGGGTATTAACTGATAGATTGGGATTGAGGACTTAGGTGGGTCTCAACCAAGGCCACAAGAATCATTGAATTAGAATGGTGTCCCTGAGTGCTCAAGGAATTCCCACAAGAATACAATGCGATCTCAAGTTAGACCACACATGTAAGGGTTGATGTTGATGTCCATATATATAATTCAAAATCCTATATTAAATTCATTTATTATGTTACACCAGAATATAACTATTCCATTTATCAAGTCAAAGTTACATTCAATGTTTTTCGTACAAATTGAAATGAATTTCTAGACATGAATCCATTTATAATTCATTTAGTTAATCTGTGTGGTCTTGAATCCATTTGATAAGTCATAAGGTTCAAGCCTCATCATTCATTAGTTTCACAAGGACATGGTGTATGTAAAAATTTTAACTATTCTACTTTTAAATACTCGTTTCTGTCATTTAACTTTCATGACATGAGAAGGTTTTGATAAGTATGAGAAAGCATAAATTCATTTATAATAAAAAAGGACATGTCATATACATACTATATAATTTACAAAAACCATTTACAATTTATTAATAAAGATTAATTTTGGTACATACATTAGATTGTTCATATGGAATGTGACAAAGGAAAAATCCATTTTTCAACTCAATAGACAATTATTATAAGGAGTATTTCTATTAGAATGGAAAATTTCAACACACCTGAATGGGGGCTCAAAGGTGTCAAAAAACTAAAAACCCAATTTTGGAACATCACCCAATATGGGGTGGTTGAAGTTGTTTTCATAACCACCAAAAAAAGTAACATTTATTGGAAGGGTCATAGAAAATAGTCCTAATGACTATAATAATTTCTTATAAATTCTAAAAAATACACATGATGAAATTGGTGTGATGTTATGAAAGTTTATAAAATGTCAAAAATTGTAGAATGAAATATATAACACATACCTCATACCATTTTGACCCTCCTAATCTATTATCAACCTTTTTTATGTCCTATAAACGAGTATATCTGAATAATATATTAATTCCATGAAATTAGGGCATATGGGCCAATATTTAAACAGCATCCTTGATAGGAAGAATAACAAAGAAAGATTAAAATGGAATTTATAATGTACCAGTGTGGATCCAATGAAACAAACAATGTTATGTTTAGGATTTGGATGGAATGTAGATATCAATTTATTGAATAGGATTCAAAAATCTAAAAAAGCTTAATATTTGGAGGCTCTATCCACTGGAAAACCGAAAGGTAGCGATGGATAAATTAAAACATTACTTATGGGTGAAATCATCATTTCACCCAAAAATTACCCTTTTCACAATTTCTGGACATGGTTTTTCCAAACCATGTGGAAATATTTCTTGCAAATATATAAAACGGGGCACCCGCACAATTGAGCTACATGGTTAGGGAAATTGTCTGCCAGTTGTACGAAAAACTTCTATTAAAATTGATGACCTTATTACACGACTATATTTCCCAACTCGAATGGTTATATTAAACTATGATAATTTTCCCAGCCCATTTTCTAGCCTAAAATTGTTTAATGAAATCATACAGCCTACCTTGCATGGTTTAAAATAACTATGCAACAGGGATTTTCTCCCAAAATTGGGTTACAGGCTCCAAAAAATCCCCAAACATCACTAAGACTTCCAAAACATCATAGAGAATCCATATTAGGTTTATAAAATTGATTTTTTTTAAATTTTAAGTATCTATACCTCAGTAAAAAAGCATTTTCACACACATATAATTTCTTATCACCCATATATTAATAATTATTTTTTAAAATCATAGTTCGTAGTGAAAGATGCTTGATTTTTTATGTATGTTTTGGTTTAGCGATATTCATCCATGTATGTTGATCATGGTTCCATAATATCAACAATGTTTATAATGATATATATATATATTTTATTTCATTTCATTTTATTTATTTATATTTTATATAAAATATAGGGATATAAAATAAATTACAGCATTCATGGAGATGGTATGTCATACATACATGTGAACTCTATTTTAAATTTTTTAATCATCAAAAAATATAAAGGGGAACAATAATTAACCATTAAAATAATTATTATATAATATATATCATATATATTTATAAAATTCATCCTTATTACCATCCATGTAATACAGAAACTAAAAAGGAATCATATCAGTTTTTAGAGGTCGTAGTCCACACGTATGGACGGGCGATGTTATCATTTTCTTATATAGTTAAATGTAAGATGGTAGATATGATAAATTAATTCTCAATGCATAATTATTTCATAAATTTAACATATAAAAATTAACCCCATTATAATAATTATCCAAAAATGATCATGATGGAAAATGAATCACATTGCAATCTGGATTTGGAAAGCCCTACGTTTGCACGATAGATATTTATTAGGTCCCTTGGATTGAAAAAATGGAGTATAATGATGGTTTCATAATAATAATAAATTATTAGTGTTTGTATGAATATTAAATTCTTATTTTATGATTAAATCCATTGATTTATATGAGTTAGAAAAAAAAATTAATTTAAAGTTGTTGTGTGAGATGATTGCCTCTTCTTCGAGAGACCTCCTTCATATCCTTTCTAATGGATCGTAGGGTTGGTATTTTGAGATGTCTAGAACCTCTATAGTATATAAAAGGATCTTTAGAATAGAAATTTTAAGGGATTATTATATCTTTGTAGGTCAATGTGGTATAAATAATATAGGGAGGTCATTTCCTTTTATAAATAAGTGAAATGACACACTTGGAAATATAAAAATAACATTAAAATATAAATAAGTTATTCACAACCTAAATATATATAAATGTACATATATTCATATAAAAAAGTTTCTGTTCTATATACAATTATAAAATAAAATTTCAATAGGTTTTGATGTCATTTAAACCCATATATTTTGTTTTAACTAATTATTACATAATTTTAATCTTAATTGCAGGGATGACTTTTTTAATATTAAAGGGTTGTAATGTGATTTTTAAGGTGAAAAATATCTCATAAATATACAATTAATTATATTTTAGACCAAATAAATTCAATAGTTTCCTCTTTCATGATTTATATAATCGTAATAAAATATAATTTCCCTAAAATATCATTAATTTCAATTTTGACACTACTCATTTAATTTCGTTTCAAATACATCAATGAAAAAATAGAACTCATATATATACCTTTTTCACATCCATGATATGTTATATTTTTCTAAACAATTTATGGAACAAAATAATTTATCCAAATTTTATTAATTCTAATATTACTAACATCATATATTTTATTGTTATATTAATTTAATAAATATTATATCAGCGTTCAATTATGATTTATGGTAATTATTTGACCACTAAATATTTTAAATAATTTACCATGATAATTTTTTTTATCTCTAATATAAATAGTCATATCTCAACTTATACTTCTATTACCCTTATTATAAATATTTTGAGTTATTAAAATTTGGAGAATGACCTTTTTTATTTATTCTTTTCATAAAATAATATAAAGTACATAATCAAATAAAAATGTCACCATGTGGAATTATTTAATACACATGGATGGAAATGGTCGAAATTCATTCACCTAGTATGTTTAGGACATGTTTAAGTTATATTTTAAATCCCTATCCAAAAGTTTCATTCCTATAAGTCGTAGGATGTTTTTTATAGTCATATGAACACATTTTTCTATGGGATCATTGAAGTGTTTCCACAGATTGATCTTGGATTACGTGTGTTAAAATAATTCCACCAAGAAAGTGTTCTAAAGGGATACATAGTAAGTATATATATAAACTCATTAAATTATATATATAAGAATAATATAATTAACTAATATTTTAAATTGTAATTATTTATGTAAAATATGTCATGTAAATTAAATGCTGAGATATTAAAGATTAGAATATGTGGGTTAAAATTCATCTCTTCTTTAATATTAAAATGGTAATAAATTAATATTTATTTTTCACAAGTTTAGTGAATATATGTATATAAATATTTATTTAGTAACATTATTACTAAATTAAATATTAATTCATATTTTTTAGTGATTATAATATTTTTTTATTTTTTTATTGAATGAATAATATTTATATGAATAAATATTTTATTTTTCAATGTTGTATAAATTTCATAGAGGTTTAAGGCTTTATGTTAATTACACAATGAATTTAATTTTATTATTTTATATCATTTGATTGAATATTAATTTTCATTTTTATTAAATGGTAAATAATTAACATATGTCATGAAAATAATAATAATATTGTTTTATTTTACATTTTGTTTTCTACAAATAAATAAATTCAAAATGGGTTCTTAAGAAATTATAAAACTTTTTAACTCTATGTTTAATTTTCAGGTTATATCATTTTAGATAATGTGATATTTTTTATGTAAAAAAATATCCCGAATTATCCAAATTCAAAAAGATATTGTTTCTCAACCCTCCATCACATAAAAGAAAAGAGAAAAAACAAATATATTCTCATGACCAAAATTGAATGGCCTGAAACACATGTCTCTATAGAGCATTCACCCTAAGATACAAGAATGTCATCTATATATTTATTGAACCTATGTGGATAATACTAGATGAATAAATTCCTAGATTATCCACCATTAATGAAAGAGAAATGTGAGTATAAATAAAAATTTATTAGGAGGATTGTCATATTATATGTAATTATATATTTAAATTAGTTTGAAATTAAATTGAATGATATTATAATGGAAATTATGGGGTTTATTTTGTTAAGTTATTAATATCTTACCAACTAAAATAAATATAAATAAAAATTGGGCACCCACCAAATACATTCACTATATATTGGAATGATCGAGAATAAACTACACATCATTCCCACTCTAGACATATTTTGAATTATTTGAAGTAATTATTTTCAATTTGTAGGTGATATTTTAGTAAATAAATGTTTATTACAGACTCATTAAAATAGAAACACAAGATTATTTTCATTGATATTAAGTCCAATGATTAAAATTGTTTTTTTGGATGGAAAGAATAAACCACATTCCATTTTAATGTACAGAATGGTTAGCATAACATAAACTAAATTTTTCTATTTAAGTGTTATGTATTATAATATTTCTTATAACATGGACAAAAAAATTAAATTATTTTTTTGTTTTCTCATTCTATAATAAAAATATTATCTAATTATTATTTTACATAAATCAAATAAAAATATATCAATATTATGTGTGATGATAAATTAATGGATAGAAGTGCTTGTTTTTTACATAGAGGTTTCATTTTAGTGAAAAAATGCATTATGTACTCAAAACAGAGGAACCAAAAACTGAGTTTTTGAAATACATCATATCATTATTTCATTTTATTTGATTATAATGAATACATGTGAATTTTTTAAATATAAATGTGATATTTTAGTTAAAATTGATCATTACATACAAAAAATTTATAAAATGATCATGAATTATTACGAAACACTATAAACATAATTTAAATTCCTTTTTTACCTTATGAAATGAATATAACTCAATTTTGAATCATTTTATTATTAAAATGAATAAAATACTATGTGTTCAATTTATATGTGATATGTTTTTAAATAATCTGCATTAGTTTCTCAAAATTTGTAAAATATACAATGTTTATCATCAAAATTTATAAACACAATCAACAATTCATTTAAACCCATCTATGTAAAACACATATCATTTTGGATCATGATTTGGTATATATAACATAAAATAATTTTTTAAATAATGATTAATTTCATTTTTATAAGTATTATTAATATAATAAATACATTTATATTTACTTATATATATATCTTTCATTCTTTTACAAGTTTAGTTTTTTGATATGTTATATGTAAATAAAGATGGATAATGATTTACTAATATGCTCTTCTTCATCTGATTTGGTATTTCTTCTATTATGTAACTATTTTTTATTGTAATTGATTTCATAATACCCCATAGTTTAAATTTACTATATTTATTACTTTAATTATATTGATTAAAAAAATATTTTATTTTTTATCTTTTTAATTCTTTTTCTATTATTATAGCCCAAAAAAACATTGTGACATTTGAATGAGGATCTAATTATTGGAAAAAAATCTATGAAAAATTTTACTTTTCTCAACACTATTATAGAGCTGTTAAAGACATGATTTAATACTAATATTTTAGAACTAGGGCCTCTTCTTTTTCATATTGGTTGAAACCTCATCCATTTTTTATTACTGAGAAATACTTGTTTTAGTGCTGAGAAAACGCTTTTCAATTAATTTATAATGATGTGACATAAGATTCATTATTTATATAATAATGTTAAAATGGTTTTCTATAAAACAAAACACCTATAACCACCTATGAAAACAAATTAAATGGAAAAAAGACTATATTAAAATATATTTCACATGAAAATGTAAAAAATAAAAAAATAAATGTTATTAGTATTTTTATGCTTACATTTTCCCCTTCTATAAATTAAAATTTTTTTATAAAAAACTATTAAACACATGTGTAATTTAATTCAATAATATTCTTAGATAAATCCTATATGAAAATTGATTTAGAAAATGTTTAGTAATGTCATTCCAATAAAACTCAACCTTTAGAAAAAGGGTAACTTCTCTTATTCAACCACAAAGACCAATTTTTGAAGGTAAAATTATAAATGTTACATGGTTAAGGTATTTTATATATTATATTACATTCATATTCATATGAAACTCAAAAAAATCATATAAAAACAATTTGTTGTGATGTTCCTATTTTTTATAATATGTTGGCTTTACTTCATGGTGTCTCATGAAATTCTATATTACTAGTGTTAAGTGTTTTGAATTTTTTTTAATTTGTAATATAAGGAATGGTTAAAAAAATATACACCACAAATGAAATATATAAATTATAGTTGGATAGTTATTATAGAGGTATTAAAATAAAAAATAAAATGTTGTATTGTAGTTCATGAATATTTTTAGGTCAAATATATTATATAGATTGAATATTATCGTAATATATGGTACCAAATGAAAGAATGACTTGATGATATCATACTCTAAAAGTGAGTATATGAATGATCCAATGATTATGATTTGAGGTTATCAGTAATTATAACTTATGTAAATCAAATCAGATGATATGGATAATATAAAATAATTTCTATATATCATATCATTATATTTAATGATCTTTTAATTAAAATTAATTTTAGTTTATGTGATAAAAAAATTGTTTTCATTAGGTTAAAGGTTCCAATTTTATTCTATAATAACTGCATATGGGTTTTTTATAATACACGCAATGAAATGGATAAGCCTACGTCAACTAAAAATAAAATTATATGAGTTTTATATAATATACATGGTGATGTGGGAATATGATAACTTTTGGTTTTATGACACCCTATAATTGATTTATAAAAATTATGTTTAGTTCTTTTGGATTCCAGATGAAATACAGAGGTTGGGATAGTTTTTTATAATATAAATGTTTTAGTTTATTTATTTTCTAATAATAAAATTTGAGTTTTCTAATTATAAAAAATTATGGTTTTATTGAATGTGTGGAAATGGTTATATTTATGTGATTTTGTATTATAGGAAAAAATGAGTCATGATGAATTCCTTTTTAGTTGTAAATTTAATTAACTATATATCATAGTTTTACAACCAACAATAATATTATTGGTTTTTAAAATCCTTATTCTACTCTATGAAACATTATTATGATATTAAATTATATTTTTTCAAACTCAAGGGCATATGAAATATGATTTTTGGGGTTTCCCATAAATGAGTGACCAATGACTCTCAAGATTATAGTAGATTATTATTAGATCAAAAGTCATGGTTTCTTAATCTAATTTTTCACAGATCACTCTCTATATATAACACTCTCTTATATATCTTATGTAAAATTTGTTGCATAGATTAGATCATGAGATAAACTACCACTATATTGCAGTTATTGAAGATATTAATTGATAAACTAGAAAAATATATTTACCATTGGATCATGATTTATAGGATTTATGGAATTCTTATCTATATTGCATATTTAAATTATTATTACAATGGTTGTGATACTTTTTTGTGTCAAGAAATATGTTTCTTAATTAAATGAAATTAATTTATATTTATAAAATTATTTCTTTATTGATGTTTGTTTGATGATTTATAGAAATTTGCTTTTCGAAAAATGGATTAAATTTTTATATAAATCATGGAAAATGTTTTTGAATTTCCTGAAATTTATTATAATAAATTTTTGTGTTATCATAAAAAATTATATTGAGTTTAAAAGTTTATTTTTTATACATTTATTAGAAATTGAATTTATATGATAATGGTTTATTAATTTATAGAGATTTGGATTCTAAATAATTATTTTTTTTTGAATTGTTATAACAAATCATTTTTTTATTTTAAAAAATTAAAAGATGTTAATTTTTTTGATAAATTATATTCAACAGGGAAACCTATTTTAAAAAAAAATGGATTATCGAAAAATATTTTTTCAAATATTATATGGTCTATGAATGAGAGTAATGTTATTATTTAAGAGAAGCACTATAAAAAATGTATAGGAAATAACATTTTTTAATGTTATAAGGACTAGAAAGACTATGATATAGTTGTAAAAACCATGAAGGTAATATCCTAATGGGATGAAGATTTATTTTTGGAACACTATAATCATATTTTCATATTAATATTTGTTTTTATCATGATTCACAAATAATTTATGTTATATAAATTATGTATATTATGGTGATGTTTTTGATGTTTTAACTATAATATAGGGAAATAAGGTATAATTAAAAATCCTAGAAAACATTGGGGGAATATTTATTGTAAAGCCATGATACTTCGTAATATATTTCCCTTTCATAAATTATATTTCTTCAATATATTTTGTTACACGCAACAAAAAGTTTGAAAAAATAACTATTTTCGATTAAAATATTATTTGATAGTCATCAAAAAGATGTTGGGTTGGAAGGTTTGAGTAGGTATAACTAAATTATAAAACTTTTATTCTTTGAAGATGTATAAAATATCTTTATTAGTTATCAATTGAAAATAAAGTGAAATTAAAATCATCTTGATAATAAATAATATTTTCTAAAAAAATTGATTTTTATGTAGGAAATGTGTTTTATACCAATAAATTAAATTTATCACTATTGGTGAATTATTTTAGTGAAATATATATATTATATATTTTATCATATTTTTTATAATTTTTCTCATTTCTCTTCTTGTAAATAGAAAAGAATATAAATCATGTTTCACGCTTAAAAATAGTAGTTTTCAAAAAAACTGTTTTCATCACATTTGTACATTTATATTAAAATTTATTTATAACACTTATATGCTTTGAATTTGATAAAACAAATTCCAAAATTTAAATTAGGAGGTATATTTTGGTTAAATAGGCCCCTTTTATTTTTATTGATTCTGAATAGTAATCATGGATAAATTTTTCACCTTAATGAAGGGTAAAAATCCTTGGTAAAGACTAAGTGATAAGATTATAATTTTTCATAGAATTTATTATTGGATTAATTATGTTATAACCTTATCACCTCATTATATAAATTGATTTTTTAATGGACATTTTTCTATGAAATATACCAATATAATATTTAAATCAATGAAAGTTACAAAATGTCACTCTCTTGCTTAAAAATATCAATTCTCTATCCAAATAGGGAAAATAGAAATTTATGAATGTATTTAAGTTTAAATTTAGTGAATAAAAAATTATATTCATGGTTATAATCTATATATATTTTTTATTTATTATTTAAATATTTTGTCATAGGTGATTTCAAATTATGTATGGTTTTTTAGGTACTTAGGTGCAACAGAGTGGCTAACCATGGTCGTCTCTCAAAGAGGTAGTAATTAAAAAAACATATTAACGATATTTTAAAAATAAAATAAAATATTATAAAAAAAATACTTATAAGTATGGTGTTGGTTTTTTATTGATTATAATATTATAAAAATTATGTTAGAAGAAGATTTAAATTTTTTATATTTTTTTTTGAAATGAAATTCGATTAATAAGACACAATTAGAAGAGTTTTTTTTAAAATTATTTTCAGAATGACTAATTGATCTTAATCTAACTCTTTATTTACTTTTTTATAATTATCATTTCATTTCATATCCACTTAATTTTTATCCCTTAATTCTTTTACCCCCAAACCCTTTGAGAATTAAGTTTTCCACAAAGATTAAGTGAATTGAACCCAAGGCTATCTTTAGAACATTAAATCGTAGCACACCACATTGATTTATGTTATAATGAGAGGTTATGATCAATGGTAAATTAATGCAAATATATATTCTGAAAATTTGGAATAATTGAGTTTATGGCCGATTTTTTAAACTCTAAATATTGATCCCTTATGGTTTTTTATTGCTGATTAAGATTGTTCTCTCACATTTCACATAATTCTTGACCACACGTGTTTTGTGTTAATTTTTCAATTTCATTGAAAGATTATTTTAAATGATAAGCTCAACTAATAGATCATATTATGTGAATTATAGTCACAGATGGACTGGAAATAAATGACTGAATAATTTTATAGGTAGAATGACTACTTAAAAGAACTACTCTTTCAGGGGTGGTCCATTCATTGTATAAATTTTTTACATATGCAATAGTTTAGAAAAGGTTATAACCCAGTCTCATGTCAAATCTTTATTCAATCTCAAATATCATGAGTAAAGAAGAATATAATTGAACAAAACCGATGAATATAGAATAAATAAATGAAGAACAAATATGTTTATTACTAAAACACAAACATAAAAACATGAGAACGAGATGAAGGCTTTGATGAAGGGATCCTTACCTCAAGAGCTCTCCATATGAGTATAGAGAGTTCCAGAACCAGCAAGGTGATGTGAGGAATCCTATGGAACTGTAAATTTGTATCACTTCACACCATTATCGATCATAGAAATGGGGTACCCATGGTGCAAATTTATTTAAAAATGTTAAGTGGTTGTTGACACCCAGATTTATAGAAACCACTTGTGTCTTGGTTTTGTGTTGGTAAATTGCCTTAACCTGACTTGGACAAAAGAGAAACGCTTTTGGATGGAATCTTGCCCATCTCAATGTCAAATTTTTCATCCAATGGAGTATTACAATTTTAAATATGGATGAAATAAATAACCAAATATTTGACTTCATGAAGATTATTTCCCTAGAAAGATTGGTTTTAATGGCCCCCTTAAATGAAGAATTGGGATTCTATTTAATGTGATGAGTTTTATCACATGACTTTATAATATGGCCCACAAAATTTCAGCGCATTTAGAGGCATGGATTTCGCAAACTCTAAAAAATATTGTAAATATCTCATAGGGTTTCCATGTAGTTTGGCACTTTTACTATCTAGATCATCTCTGACCCTTCAAATCACCACCTCCTATAATTAAATCCCCAATACAAGAATAATTTACCTTTTTAAAAGTGATAAATAATTAAAAATAGAATCAAATGGGATCTGAAATTTGAGATGCAATATGTAATTATAAATATAAAACATGTTTAAAATAGCGATTTAATAGTGAAATAATGTAGTGAATCATGATATGATCAATATTGTAACTACCTTAAATTCTTATTCAATGCTAATATAGTATTTATTAAATTAATAGAAAAATATAAAAAATTAATATTAAAAACAGTAATAGTGATATCATTTGATGTTATTATAGTGTAAAAACATTTTGATTTCTATGAAATATTACACATGTGAAAATGAATTATATTTAAATTAATCCCTTTCAGGAAGTATTTGAAGTCAAATTAATTGAATAGTTTCAAAATCCCAAAAAATGATAATTTACCAAAATAATAATTTATTAAATTAATTAAAAAGTATTAAAATATCAAAAAAGGATAAAGGGAATAATATGTGGTCTAAACTGTCATTCATTTTCAATTTTTGTGCCAATATTAAAATTATATTAAAATTTATAACCCTTTAAGGGTGAAAAATATGTTACCAAAAATAATGTTATAATAAGTTAAATAATTACATAAATAAAATTATAATGCTTAAGAGACAAAAAAATTATAAATTTTATTGTTTAATTGGATTTTAACCATATCATACCCTTAGTTTGATTATAATTAAATCTATTAGAAAATTACAAACCTACCCCTTATCTCAATTAAAAACCAAAACCTCCTCATTCACTTATTTACACCACTTTGAGAAACATATGTCAACAAACCCCAAAAACTTTATCTACTAAAATTCCAGATACATTTTCTATATCTTATTTTTATTCCAAGCCACTTACTTTATGTACCTTAAAAATGAATTTAAAGTAAGTATAATAATGAAGAGGTAATCATCATTACCAAGTCCATCATGATTATTTCTTCTTATAATTAATCTTAAATTGTTTCTTCCATCCAAATATAACAGATCCAGTATCACCAATATACTTATATTTTATTATTATTATGGAAAAATCAGATTTCTTCTCCGTTGAATCCTACAAAAAGAGAAAATATCACTCATGCGTACGTACAACTTACCATCTCAACATAGGGGTGTAATTTTTTTCTCATCACCATTTATTATGGATGGTTATTATGATGAAATTTATGAATATATATATATATATATATATATATTATTTATCAAATAAATATTCTTATGTAATGATAATATCATATATACCATCTAATCTATTGGAAAATGGTAACATAACTTTTGCGTACCTGTGGACTACCACCTCCATAAAGTGATGTGATCAGTTTATCATTTATACATTACAAGGATATAAATAATTTTGGATTTTATGAATATATATGAAATATATTTTTCAATAATTGTTTTTTGAGTTCGAAATATTATTTACTTCTCTTTCATTTCATTCGTCGAAAAATTAAAATAGTTTACGTGTGTCTGTATGGCCTACTGTCTCCACGAATTATATAATCTATTTTTCTATCTATAACTTTTACAGATGAACATGAATATGTATAAGTTAATATAAATTATAATTATATTATTATTAAAATTGAAAAATAATATATAACTATGATCAAATTAAAATGAACCAAATTACCAAAAAAACATGAAAAAAACACTTAACACCTGGAAAAAATATTTCAATAAATATTAATAAATGGTTCATAAATGATTGTAACTAAATAAAATTTATTATTAAATAAAAGATTATTATTCTTGAATATATTTATAATAAATATATTTTTTTATATAGTATTTTCATACACGTGTGATGGAAATTGAACCTATGGTAAAGGTTCTCGTCGCACTTTTACTTTTGTGATACATATTCTATTTTCACCCCTTATTTATTTGGTGGGGTGAATATTCTAACCATTTGACATATTATATCATGAATATTTTCTTCATTTTATTTAAAGTTTCTTTTGAAGTTATTTCTTTTATGGGGCTTACAATTTAAAAGATACTCAAGTAGTGAGGGTTTATTTCACAATCTCATCATTATCAACTATTATTTATGTTTAAGTCCACAATGAGGGAGTATTATTCATCCATATCTATGATTTCTAATGGTATATTCAATATTTTTTTTAAAATTCACTAAATTATTGGTTAAATTATTTTTTACTACTTTATTAAATTTAATGTAATGTGTTTGAAGGAATATTCTTGTTATTTTCTGAATGAGGTACTATTTAAAAATTTATAAATATCTAAAATAACTTTTTAAAAAATTTATATGGAATTACTAATATTTTTTAAAATCATAAATTTTTTGGTATTTTAACCTTCCTTTAAAATTTTACAAGTTTATTTTTGATGAAAGGTGTTCGTGTCATATTTGTGAAGCCTTTAGATAAGTTATTTCAAAGTGAAAAGGGTGTTTCCCTCAAGAATTTTCCACTATTGTTTTTAATGTATTTTCATATATATATATATATATATCAATTTTTTAATCATATGATTTTTTATTGTTATTACATTATATTACCAAAAACCATTTTTTGGATGTTTTATGATTAGTTTGACTAGGGATATTGTTGATATTCAATATTCTAGTTAGTATAATATAGAAACTTATTGATTTTTAATGCAATTTAATTTTTGGTTTTATTTAATCATTAAATGAATGCATTGGACTTATAAACTGGGAGATGGGGCCCCGAATTATAAATCCACTATATTCATTTTTAGGTTTCATGAGACAATGAAGTTTGGGTTTTTAGTTAAGCCTTTCCCATTTATATAATACGTATTATAATGATACCTTTATAATATGTTTAATATTTATTCACACAACACTTGACAGAATGTTTCTAATGTCTATAATTATTAATTCCATAATTATGAACTCTTTTATTGATTACCATTTAAATATTTGAATATTTTTAATATCAGTGGATACGTTTCAACTCATATGTTTGATTATATAGAATTATTTTAGTATCATTTATATGTTACCAAAATATTCAATTCTTATTTGGCATTCGCTATGATCTTACATTAATTGCACATATGATCTCATCATATTATTATGTTTCTTTTTTCCAGGATATAATTATGTGTTTTATAAATAATACACATGGATATTATAAACGGAAAAGTGACGTACTCAAAAAATATATTATGTTTTATTATATGTTTTCAAATGTAAATGTGAAATTCTTGCATGTGTCCAGTTCGCAATGACTAATAAATTATATGGTCATTGGGAATCATATTTCTTGTATCTTGTTCCAATAAAATAAAAAATTTATAAAATATATGATAATAGGGTTTGGGTCTTTCTAATTTGTATTAGAGGCAATTTGTTTTAGAAATCTTGGGAAAAATATTTAGGAAAACATTGATTTGTGAACATAACCCTATGAATGAAGTTGAGCAAATTAAAAAATAAACAATGTTGATTATTCTGAGAATAACTATACATAAATTGTTCAATTCATGTTATGTGTTTAAAACGTTTTGGAAAATTACATTTGGTTTCATAATATTATGATCTAATATTGTGTTTGGAATTATTTAAAATGGTTCATAGAAGACAGAATGTGAACTGTATCAATACTCATAATTTAGGTATGGAATTCCCTCTTAAAAAACAAAATAAAGATGGAGTTTGATCATTATAAGGATATGAAAAAATTATAACTATCATGGGTTAGATAACTCAGGTTCTGGGAAAAAAGACTTCATACCTGTAGAATCCTATTGATCCACAATGTGGTGTAACAAAGTTAGACCACTTTATACATCAAAAACTGGTAACATTCAATTAGTCTATTCTAACATTTACAGTTAATAAATAGAGAATATATTTATTTCTTTGTTATTTAATAAACGGGAGATAGTTTTTAAATAAAGTTATCATATATCAGGGGATTAAGATCAATTTTGGTCATTAATCCAAAACACTAAGAATGAGGATGAAATATATAACATAGAAAGTAATTATTTTAAGGGATATTTTTTCGAATAATACATTACTAATGAATAAAAAGTTCATATGGAATGAAAAATCTAGAGTATGAGAGAGAAAGATGATGAAAATGGTGATAATTATGAAACTAACTTTATAAGGTTGTCATGGTATGTTTTAGGATACATTCGAAATCCAAATAGATAGATTTACCATTTATTTTATAGGATTTAGATTATCATTTGAAGAGAACCAGTCACCCAAACATTCTAATAATATGAGGACATAGTATCATGTTCTATCAAGCTAGATAAATAATTCTATAAGAAGTATGGATTCTAAGTAATGTAAGATAAGAAGAAGATGGTATAGGAAAAAACATATAAGGGGAAGAGTAGAAAGAGTAATTTTCCACCATGTGATACCTATGGAAAGAAACAACATTGTAGACAAATAAAGGGGAAATGGTTTTTCTTTGAGTACAGAGAAAAATACATCATGTTAATAAATGATAGAGTACGGGAGAAGCCATGAATGTACAATTTTTAACTTTAAATATATTGGGAAATATACCAACTAATAACACAATATTCAAGGGAACAAACAAAAATAGATTCCAAGGGTAGAAGGACAAGATTATGTAATTATTATAGAATACATGGTTGTACTAACGATCTGGTGAAATGTAAATTATCATTCACTAAATAATTGGAATTTATTTATTAGATTATGTTTTTACCTACTTTATAATATTTGAATAATTTTATAAGGGTACCACATCATGACGTTAGTAATTATATATTGAGTTATTAGTTACAACTCCAAATGTTATGATAGTCCAATTGAAAGTCTATAGTTCATATCCAATTAAATTATGTGGGAATTTGATTCCTAAAAATCATATTATTCTCCCTCTAGTTCATTTTGATTTTATCTTATGCATGAATTTCATTTCTCTATATAAATCCCATATCAATATTTGAGAAAGGGGTGTCACATTTGATATTCTGAACCAATCAATGATCTTCTATCAATGTGATGGTAAATATGAACATTCTATGGAATTAAAATCCATTATATTGATCTTTATTCTTTTACAAAAAGTTTTTTATAACATATATTTGGGGGAAAATAAATATCAATGACATGCCTATTATGTGCAACATTATAGACAATTATTAAGGGTTTTAGCATATTATATTGAATTAGAAAGTTGAGTTTTTAAATGAAATAATACATTTTTCTCCACTTATTTCAATATAACTATATAAAATGTCCCAAATTGTGTTGTAGGAATTGAAGTAGAAAAACTATGTGAATCTTGGGAATGGATTTTTTTACTAGGTGCATCACCTTGAGGTGCACCAATAATTTTGGTTATAAAAAAGATGGATCAATGCATCTTTGAAATGATTATAGAGAACATTAAAAGATCATTATCAATAAAAAATACCCTCTACCCTATATTGATGACTTGTTTGAACATCTAAATAAAGATAAATGCTTTTCATAGATTGAAATTAATTTAAGATATCATCAAATAATGTTTAAGAATAAGAATATATCTAAGTAATCAATTCATATAGGGTATGGAAACATTGAATTTATAGTGATTTAACATGGTATTACTAATTCCCCACTATATATATGGATTTAATGAATATTTTCATCAAAGATATTGTTGCTCGGTTTTTTGTAGTATTTATATATGACATTATTATATATTCAAATTGAAAGTAAAATCATGAAAATCACTTGAGTATTGTACTAAATAACCTATGGAAGGAAAATATGTATAAAAAATTTACAATGTGTCAGTTTTGGTTATGGATTTATTCATTGTTTTGTCACATAATTTCCAAAATGGTTGTATCTGTAGATCAATAAAATATAGAAGTCATTGAACACTTTCCCATACCGACCATGATAATTAAAACATATAGTCTTCTTCTTTTTTGGATGGTTCATATTGATGATTTGTGAATAATTTCTAATAGATTTGAAACATACACACCATGATAACTTAGAAGGGAGATAAGATCCTTTATATTGATGAATGTGAGGAAAAACCCAAGGAAATGAATATAAGGTAAGTCAATGAACCTATTCAAATACTACCCATGAGTGAATAAGGGTTGGTAATCTATAGGAATACATCAAAGAAGGGTTTTGGATGTGTGTGCATTCAAAATCATATTGTGTTTTTATGCCTTATTCGAACAAATCATCCATGGAGAAAATTACCCATCTCATGATTTGGAGTTCGATATATCAATTTTTCAATTTTGATATCAAGGATTTATATTTACATATAATATTTTGACAAATATACTGATTTTTAAAGGTTAAATAATATATTCGCATGGAACTACTGGAATATGAACTGGTTAATATGGTTGTAAATGATTAATCATTATGGGTGTTTAATAGAATACCACCCTAAAAAAGTGAAAAATGTTGTACATTCTCTATGTAGAATAAATCATTCTAGATTATATATGATTTGGATCACAAAATATCCAATATTTATAGAATTTAAATATATGGTCCCTAAAATTATTAAGTTACGGTATAACTAAAATCTTTCTCAAATGACCTTATATCATTCTCTCTATGTGATAATTAAAAATGTGCAAAAGCAATGTGTGAAGCTATAGAAGATGCTGAGAAAAGTTCCATAGATAAACTGTGATTTTGATGGAATTATAAGATTCACGAACAATGTATGTGTGTTTTCTATATCATATTTTAATAAGGATATATTAGATAAATCTCATAGTTATTGATCTTCCATTTATCATATAAGTATGATGATGTATAGAGATTTAAAATAGTATTCATAGTGGTAAAACATAAAGACGGATATTGTAGAATATGTTTCTCGGTATTTATTATATTAATAATTTAAGGTTGAGATATTGAAATATTAGGGGATGCTACAACCCTTAAACATACCAAATTGAAAATAAGAAAACATCACAATTTATTTTATTAACAAACTGCACAAATCATCTAAAGGAAATAATGCTATATGGGTTGTAGATGATCACTTTATGAATTCAGTAAACTTTAATATTATTAGATAATATTTCTCTCTTGATCAACATTCCGTAATTTATATTAATGAATTTTTAATGTTTTATTGAGAACCACATTCCTTTATATCTGATAGGGATATGAGGCTTATGTCAATGTTCTTGAAATGTCTTTAATAAGAATTGGAAACATAGTGGGGTTTCCTAACTTCTTTTCAACCATTGATTTTTGGATAGTATGAGAGTACCATTCGAACTATATAATACATGTTTAGATAATTCTTGATGTATCTCAATGTTAGTTTTGAGCAATATGATCCTTTTGTGGAAATTTTTTATTACAAAATCATTCACTCGAGAATTCAAATGGATCCATATGAGTCTCCCTTTCTAAATAAGTAAAGAAGCCCATATTTATAGAATAAAGGTGGATAAGGAAAACTATTGGGTCCCAACAAAGTAAACTAAATAGTAGAGGATTTCAGATCCTGTCAGAGACATATAATAGTAGCTCAAACTAAATAAATAGTTATGCTGACAATCATCATAAAAATATAGAGTTTTATGTTGGTGATAAGGTATTCTTATCAATATCTCCATGGAAGAGGGGGTGATATATGAAAATAATAGATATATAATACCTAGTTATATTGGGCACATATCAATTTTTGATCATATTAGTATGGAAAATTATCTATTGGTGCTTCCACTGAATCTCTCTCAAGTTGAGGAAATTTTCCATGTATCTCTCTGGGAGAATTACATACCCAATCATTCACATTTACTCAACTGTGATGGATTTCCAATACAAGAAGTTATTTATTATTTGTAAAAAACTTGTCGATATTATAAATCATAGAGAGGAACAGTATGAAACCAGACCACTAAAATGTTCTGTGTTTTGTGGTGACAACATCAATTCAAGGAAGCTATTTTAGAACATTGTGTTGTGATGAGGCTGAACTAGTCTCACCTATTTTTATGAGACTACATTAATTTGGACATTGAAATTAATTTTAATGGGGGTATAATGTTACCCCCATGGTTTTATAATTTATTTCACTTTAATAAATTTTATTTCTTTGATTACCTTCATTACACGCAACACCATGTTTAAAAAACCATGAATTTATGTTAATGTATTATATAATAGTTATAGCCATTTCATTGGGATAGAGAGTATGAAAATAAATAAATTTATTTTTAATCATATATTATTTAATTTTTTATATATATATTCATTAGTTTTTGAATGATAAGAAATTATAATAAAAATTGGTTGAAAACTAAAGGAGTCATTTTTATAAGAACTATTTTTATATGGGAAATGCGTTTTAATCCTAATAAATAAACTTTATCACCATTAGTTAATGATTTTAATTTGGTCTATATATTATATATTCAATAAAAAATTTATCATTCACATAATAGTTTTTTTATTAAATGGAAAATAATTTAAATCCATTTTTATTCTGAAAACTAAAATTTTCTAAAAAATAGTTTTAATCATATTTTGTAAACATTATTAAAATCATGTTATTAAAATAATAGGTTTTGAATTTGATAAAATTGATTCCTTATTTGGAATCAGGAATTCTAATTATGGTAAATAAGACCCATTTATTTTTTGGTATTATGAATTGTAACCGAATTAAATTTTATAACAACAGTGAAGGGTAAATTAGGTAAAACCTTGTTAAGACTGAGGGATCAGGTCATAAGTTTTTATACTAAGTCTTTTTAGATCTATAAAATTATACCCTTATCACCTTATTCTATAAATATATATGTTTAATGGAAACATTCCCTTAAAAATGACCCCAAAAATATCTAAATCATAGAAAGATAAAAAATGTCACCTTCATAGTTTCTAATATATATTATGTGTCCTCATATAATCAAAAGAACGTTTTGAAGGAATATAAATTTTTAATTTATTTAATAATTAAATTATCATCAACATGGTAGTTTATTTCTAATTATCAGTGATTATATAACTACTTTTAACGCTTGTGCAACCCAAATATAGTATTCATTTAATTAATAAAAATAATAAATGATATTAAAAATATTAAATGTGATATAATTTAATTGATTTGTATTGTTCCATTAATTATTTAGATTCATATTTCATATTAGTGGTGTTTAAAAAATATATTATAAATATGACATTGTCTTGATATATTTGAATTTAAATAAAATAAATCATGTTAGAATTTAATTTTTTGATGATTTATCAAAATAATATTTTAGTAAATTTTTTATAAATCATTAAAATATTTAAAAAGGTAAAATATGTTTTTATATGGTTAAATTATTCACCCATTTTCCATTTATGGGTCAATATATTGTTATATATAATATTTTAATCTTGTATGTGTGAAAAATACATTACTGTGGTTAATGTTAAAATATGTTCACTTAGGGGTAATCCCAATAATAAGGTTTAAAACACATCAAACAGATGTCAAAACATTGTTGGTTGATTATATTTCAAACATATATTACACTATGTTTAAATAAATAGTCATTTTTAGGCCTTTTTATTGATAATTACATTATTATAATTTAATCTTATAAGAAATTCCAAATGGTTCTTTAACCTCAATTATAAAAGGGATCCTCCCCCTCCACTTCTTTACAACAATTTGAGCCATATACATATACCAAACCCTAGACATGGCTATTATAAACAACCATATCCATGTTAAAGAGTTTCTTGTGATTTCAATAGACCTACACAAAGTCCCTTAAGAATATATTTAATGTAATTCTACCAAATAAAACGTAATCACAATTATTATGTCCTTAATGTTTATTTAATCTTCAACTTCCTCTTAATGTGTTGTACCCATGCTAAAATAATATATTTAGTATCATAATGATATTTAGATTTTATTATGTTTATGGTGCAACCATATTTTATCAATGCTCCAATCTATGTAAATAGAAATTATCGCTCGTGCATATGTATGGATTATTATCTACATTTAGTAGTGACTGAAAATTATAATTTTATTGACTTGAGAAAAATAATACTATAATCACAATTGGAGAAAATGATTAATTCTAAGTTTCTCTCCCTTAATAATTAGATTATAATCATTTTTAGGGTTCATAAATAGAAAAATAAGACGAGGACCCCGACAAGATCTCTTGTAGTAGCTAAGGCATCAGCAACAAGGTTTCCTTCTGTACATGTGTGAAAAACCTCTATATATTAATCTGGAATTATCCTCACCATCATAATAAAATAGCTAAACTCTGATGGGGGATTAATTGTTCCATATAAATACCCCTCCAACACTTTTGAATCTATTTCCACCTCTATGCTAGTAATTTTGTACAATATTCATAGTAAGATTGCAGTGACCGTTTCCAATGATTCAACTTCAATGAACATAATTATCCCATAAATGGAGATAAAACCCAATAATAATATTCCATTTATAATGCATACAGTCTATCGACCTCTAATTGTTCCTATAATACATTATCCTTCAATGTTAAGATTCATCCCAATCATGGGAGATTATATACACACCCACGACTACTTATTGGATTTAAAATTTCACCTGTTGTTCACGATTACCATTGGAATAATCATCCTAAGTGAAGCCAAGAAATAACCTTGAGGTCGAAGAACACAAATTTATTACACCAATGATATTAAACAAACCAGGATAAATAACTGTGAATAAATTCAAAGATCCCTTAATATTTTTCTTTCCTCCAAGATAACCCAACAGACAACAATAATTATGATGCTTCGAGAATTGGAATACATATTGTTCTAATAAATACCCTAGATTCAGGACTCAAAAAATTCTATGATGGATTCCCTATACCTTATCACACCCTTGTAGTTTTAAAAATCACTCCAATTCAATAGATCCAAGTCACATCTAAAAAATGGATTCTAGGTTGATTCTAAGGGTGGAGAGATGTGTCACCAGCAATAGGATTCCAAGGGAATACCCTTATTTTTTATATTTTCATCTATCAGTATGGAATGACTCCTCAACCTCTATATCATGATTTTCATATTGACATGTATCCATTTTCACTAGATCTTTAACACCCATTCATCATTCCAACTTATAATATAAATTATCTCAGGAATGTCACATCTATTAAAGAACCTAGATATCGACTCATAAAAACACATATCGGGTTCATCGATTATAATAATGTTATCAAAAGTCATCTATTTCTATTCATCAACACTCAAGTAAATAATAGCTTGGAATATAGATGATTCCTTAAAATAAATCTTCAGGACTGGGGAACAATGAAAGAATATAAGTTCACTGGAATAATTTTACTAAAAAATTTAATCTCCCCATGCACAACTACAAACCAAACATTATCCTCCAGTACATCCAAAAGATCACTCGTGCGGCTTTCAGGGCTCAATGTATTCGTCATGATAAATTCCCACACATCCCATCCTTCTCCAAACACATTTCCCTTGAACCTTGCCCATAATGATTTCCCTTTTATAATTTTCGTGCTATTTTTTGGTATGGTGTGAATGAATTTCCGAATATCATATAGGTTGATAACTCATTAATTTATAGGCTTCATAATTCTCTTCTACGTTTCCTATTTTAATCGTCTAGTATCAATCACATCACAAATGAAACTGGCCATAATTTTCTCCATCATATCGATAGCCCCTTTAAGAGCCTTAAAAATTGATAGCACATATATATACATGGATAATTGTAAACTATTGACCAACATTATGTGACCAATGAACTATATATACTTATTCTTCCACATCAATATTTGACTCATAATTTTATTTAGAGTTCTATCAAACATGTTCTTCCTTATTCTAACACATGAATAAGGTCTCCCAAATAAGTCATCAAAACATTGACCATTGCATACACAGTATTATTTGATTGGTTCTAAAATGTAATTTCAAACACCTACCTAAATTATATAAATTTCTCTTAATTTTCATTTCATCTCCATTTCACTTGGATGGTTATAAGTATTGAAATAATCAATATACATGTAACACCCTAGTAATTTAACATATTTTCTTTTTGGATTAAATTTAGTTTTTTCCCTATATTCATTTTTATCAAACACAAGTTTCACCTAATGTTACACACAACATAAATTTTATATTTCTCTACCTGGAACACATAGCTTGGCTAGTGTTGCACATAAGACTGAATTTCCTTGATGGCTTGTGTAACACGCAAGATCATGTTTTACAAACAATGATATATTATATAATTATTTAATAAGATATGATACAAAAAAGAAATTAAATTTATATCTATGAATATTATTAACAAATTTATGTAAATATATGGTTGATGTGTTTTTTTAATATTAATTATAAATTAATATAAGAACCAACTTAGAATAAATGGACTATTTTTTATAAAAAACTATTTTTATGCTCATGAAATAAATTTATCATAATAATTAAACTTAATTATATTTAGTAAGTGATATTAATGTAATATATATATTATATATTAGATAAAATATTTTTAAAAATCATCTAATAGATTGTATAAGCACAATATGAGAACAAACCAAATGTTATGCATAAAAACATATATTTTTATAAAGGTATTTTTCTGCCTTTTATTGGTGAACCTATATTAAATCTGAATTTTGAAACTTTTTATTCCTTTAATTTGAAAAATAAACTTCATATTGTAAATTAATACATAAAATTTATTTTATGGAGAATTTTTGGTAATTCTTTGTGATGTTTGGTTTTTTTAATGAATAATGAAAAATACTGAAATTTAATTCAATTTTACATTTTCATCAAATTTCTATAAAATTATAGATAAAATATTAATTGTTTAAAAGTTTATTTATATAATTTTTTACTTACCAATAAAATTCAGGTCATTTTAATCAATTTCAATTTAAAATATGGTATAAAAACATAGAAAACATTATGATACTTTTACTTTAAGAAATTGTAATGTCTTTTTATCTATGAGATTAATTGTAAAGTAATCACAGCCACTAATTTGAATGAAATTATTATAATTTATAAAAACATCAACACATTTTTTACCAAAAATATTTGGGAGTGAGATAAAAATAATAATTACCTCGACTAAGAGAAACTTAGCTCAACCAATGACTAAATCGTTATCTTATGGCCCAAAATGACCTATAAACATGTACAAAATCAATTTATTCCCCTATTTATATACTATAATAACTATGATATATGTTTTATAATTATGGAATCCACTCATTATTGGGAAACGTGGGTGGAATCCCCTTTCCAAAAATTTATAAAATTGTCTCTCCCCACCCACTATAAAATGGCACTCGACCCTCCAACATACTCACACTTATCAACAAGAATTGGATTGACCTAGATCATATGAAATATCTCTTTAAAATATCTATACTCAATCTATAATGCTCATATTGTGCTTAAATCCATCCAAGGAATCCATTCGGCATAAACCAAAAGAAGTTACATGAATAAGAGGTAACATCCTTAAACTCAATAATTTTATTTCTTTATCCACTCCTTCAATTATCTATAATACATGATCATATAACAACACCAGTATACCCAAAATATAGATTTTTTTAATGTTATTAGTTATACCTACAATTACACAACCATCCATCTAATGTGTTTTGAACATACTGTTCTTGTGTACGATAAACTACTAACTCACAAAACAAAGTTGTTCATTTATCCATTACAACATTTCATGGTTGGGAATTTTGATGGAAAATGATGATATATTTTATATATAATATTTATAATTTCATTATGGTTATTTAATTTTTATATACAGAATACCTTTATGCATTCCATTATGTGGGAAATACAATAACATCGTACTAGGAAGAGTATAGTACCGCCTCCTCAAAGTAATGTTATTCATTCACGCGGTACATGGATTGTATAAAATAATGTTATTAACTAAAAATATGGGAAATAAATGAAATATAAATTACATTAATTACAAAATAAAATTTATTTAAATATAATATATCATTTTCTTTTTTACCCTTTTCACACACTAAAAAGTTATAATGTTAGTTGTGGAAGTGTGGACTACCGCCTCCTTGAAATGATATGATTACTTTTACATAACAAGAATTGTATATTTAATTATATATGATTAAATAACATATTTTATATGATATAATTATTATTGTGAAAATGTATATTGTTATTTACCTTCTTTTCTATGATGATCATTGAAAAATGGGAATCTTACTCATACGTATGTACGACCTACCACATCCACGATTGTAATTTTGGTTTTTTTATAACCATAATTAATGAATGGTTTTAAAATAATAATTAATGTAAAAATATGGTAATTTTCTCATGATTATTATTTTGGATATGTTTATATAATGACCCCATTGACCAAATTTGACCTACCAAATTCATTTTGACAAATAAACCAAACATTGTCAAAACATCCAATGTAAAATTAATTGTGTAAATAGTTTATACAATATTATAAGAAGTCAAATAAAATTCACTATAAAAATGAAAAAAGATCATACTAATGTAAATAATTAAATTTTTATATTATTCATCAATATAAAGACAAATGTGAAAATTCAAACATAAGGTTAGGAATTCCATCTCAATTTATATTCCCCTGGTACTTATTTTTTTTATTCAACAAATCACATTTATATGGTGTATATACATCCATTTGAAATGATATATAATTAATATCCTTAATATCATTATATTATAAGTTTCATTAAATGTTATTTATTCTTGGATATTATTATTCAAATTTTTCAAAGGCACGGGATGATTTGGGATGTTAAATGATTATTATCCTCAAGAATTATTTTAATGATTATCATTGGAATATAAATTAATTTTTGTTTGTTAACATTCTCTTGAAATAATAAATTTATTTTATTCCTTTAAATATCCACATAATTGGGTTATTGATATTATTATTTCATGATCCATATACCATTTTTGAATATAGTTTTCACTTTGATAGTTATTTGATTAAGTGTTGAATTATTGATAAATATTTATCTTTTATTAAATAGGTATATTTGATAAGTAATATTTTATATTGATTAAATCCATTTTTCTGTAGGAGTAATATATTATACAAGAAATTATGGGTGGGGTATAGAACCTATATAGCACCTCAATGCAAATAAAGGATCTCATGAGACAAAACATTCCTCCAGATCTGAATAGTTTAAACTATCTAGAGGATAGATCTTGAGAGTAGAGGTTTACATGTGCCAGAGACATGATGTCCTATAAAATATCATTTCCCTTTTTTTATAATTTTAGCCCTAATATTTTCATATGATAATTTCTATGTATTAATTTCATTATCAACGTTTTGTTTAAATTGAATGTGTTTTCATTTATTTCCCCTACCATCCTGATTATTCCTTATCTAGTTATCTGAACTCTTTGCGTTCTTTGTTTATTACACCACTAGGTTAATTTATTTTTATTCATTCATTATTACAGAAATTGTTTACACCTATAATGAGAATCATAGATCACCCTTCTATTTTCTAATTTTTTAATGGTTAGGAAGAGAAATCTATTAAATTATTCTTAAGGATATATTTTATTAATATTTATTACATGTTATGTTTTATTTATTATTTCTAAATGTAATATGGGTATCATGTATGTATTATGGTTTTCTATAACTGTTAAATTTCTTGGAGACTTGGGATTTGAATCATGAATCAATGCCAATGTAATAAATTAATGAATTGGCTCCAGGATTTTAAGGGTCAGGTCATTATAGTCGGTATCAGATGAGGTTTAGAAGCATCCTTGGAAACAATATTTAGAAAACATATTTTAGGAAACATAACCCAATGATATTAATTGAGGATAAATATGGGAAAACACTCTAGAATTTGGGTGAGGTTGATATTTTGTGGTTATTCCTACCAATACATCCATGTCCGGATACTGAATGTGGGAGTGGTTTTCGTATAGATTACCTATGGGTAAAAACTCTAACAAGGTTAGTTGGGCCGGACTCGGTATAACCAAGTACACAACAATGCGCCGTATTGTTCACCTAGTTTGACACTCTGATGTGATATGTGTAACATAACACGTAAGTAAACAATTATGGATTTTCATATCTATGTATATTTATGAATTAGATAGTGTTTTAGAGGCTTAAAATTAGAATAAATCCAATCATAAGAATATAATTCTCTAATATTTTTTTAAAATATTGTTTTACCGCCTTTTGATGGGGAACAATTTTTAAGTCTATATTTTGAAAATTTTATAAGCTATATTTGTCAAAATAAACTTATTCATTAAAATCGTGGCATTGAAATTTACTTTGGATAAATTTTTGTATTTTTCTAACAATGTTCATTTTTTAATGAATAATGAAAAATAATGCATTTTACTTCAAAACTAGGTTTTAATCTAATTTAATTATTTGGATCTATTATCCATTCAATGGTTTTTAATTTTTAATTAGAATATATTTTTACAATTTAATATAATTTTGTTCATTGTAATTAATTTCACTTTGGAATTGGGTATAAACATATGTCAAACTTTAATAGATATTGTTTCTAAAAAACCCACTATTTGTTTTGAAAATGGGAATTATTTTTAAATTAATTACTACAATTTCTGTGTTTGCAATTTGGTAAAATGGATTCCATATTTGGAATGAGAAGGTAAAATTATTTAATTAAGACTCTTCTGTTTTTGGACTTTATGAATAGTAATGATAGTAAGTATCTTTAATTATCGTGGTTAATTAGTAATCTGGTAGTTAAGGGTAATAAAATAATATCATAATAATATGAAATGACCCAAAAATCTGTCCTAATTCTACTTTTTGTGTCATGTACGACCATGGTATTCCTTTTGCCATCATTGGGACCCCATGGAATCCCTTTTCTGTGATAGTGACATTTTATCATTTTATTTTTTAAGAATGTTAAATTTAACAAAAGTATGTAACACCTAAGTAAAAAAAATTTAATTTTGTCTACATAAATTATCTCTTAAATAATAAATACTAATTAGAAAGAAAAAACTATTTACTACACCATGGTATTGTTTTAATAATTTTTAGACCTTAAATAAATTTATTTATTTATGACACCATGATGATGTAGTGATAACCTCATTAATGAACAATTTAAATAAAATGAAACGATAATGTAAACTCTAAGACATAAACTTGTCAAAGAACAATTGGATGGGTGGATTTATAACCCTTATCACCTTATCCTATAAATATATCATTTTGGGTCTTTTAAAATACGAAATTCAATTTATAATTAAGTAACCTTTATAGACTTTCCAAGAGTGCCCCTCCTTCCTCTTATAAAAGGCCCCCACCTATACCCCCTTACCCACACCTCTCAAGCCATTGGCTCAGCCAGAAACTGATCCCTTTATCTCTCCACATCCCTCTCTTCATCCTAGAATCCATAACTTAGGAATAAATCTCTTAAAAAATCCATTGTGGTTCAAACTAAGCGGAGTTACCAGATTTAAAGGTAATGTCTTCAATTATGTTGTTTTGTTTTATTTCGCTTCTCCAAACCCCTAAAAAACATTTATTCATATATTTTGTAACAACACCTGTATATTCAATATACTAGCATGTTTTTGTGATATGGATTTGATTTAAACATACAAACACTTCCGTATAAGAGTTAAAGAACATACTTTTTCTGTGAGTGATGAATTACTGCCTCACAAAACAATGATTGTTCAATCATCTTTTAACACCTTTCATGGTGGAAATTAAGATTTAATTATATTTATATATGATATATATTATGTTTATGTTTTCCTTATGCTTTTTTATTTCTCATATATTGCATACCTTTATGGTTTCCATTGTGTGTACACGTGATATCTTCATTTTAAGAAGTGCAGACTACCACCCCCTCAATGTGATTTGAATCGTTAATGCCATATGAGAGATGTATAAAGGATTGATTTAATGATATTATATATGATATTATAATATAATTATAATATATCTCTATATAATTATGATTTCATTCCATTAAATACAAAAAATAAATCAAATTATCATTCATGTGTACGTACTGCTTACTGTCTCCATGAACGGTGCATTTCATATATTACTTCTAAATTTTATGTAATATTATAAATGCATGTATATATAGGTTATATATGATATATATTATATCTAAATAATAAATATAATTCTGGATGTAAGGGATATTTTACCACATGAACAACATGTAATTATAAGAAGCTTATTTTTGACTCAAGTACCAAAGATCGAAAAAATAACCATTATTAACTTAAATGATTACATAATGCTCATAACATGGTAATTAGTTATATAAAAGAATAATGAACATGAATTAGGTTCTTAATAAAGTATAAATTAACTCTAGTTTATTATTTAGGAGATTAAAGAATTATCGAGTCATGTCGGACACGAGTTAAGGGACATCATCTCAATCTCCTTTCAGTGAGGCATATTTTGTTTTATATACAACTTTCCATTATATGGTGTATAAACCCCTTTGAATTTTAATTTTTTTCAAAAGGAATTTTATTTTAAAAAACATATTAATAAACAACAAAAGGAAATGTTTTTGTCTTACGTATGTGGCGATAACAACTTCTCTGCTACCGTGACCATTAATTGAGTTTCGGCTTCCTCTACAAGACATAACGTTTTTTAAATAAAAAATAAATAACATGTTTTAGATTTATTTTATTTTGGTATTGAAAATGGATTTGATAAATTTTTGATTATATCAATGTGTTTTCGATATCTTGGGATTGAAATGTGGAAATGTTATGTTTCCTTTATCCATGTTTTATGTGGTACGATTATATTATGGTTCTAGGGCATTGTTTATGAAGACAGGTGGTTATGTGATAAACTAAGGGTGTGTGAGCCCGTGATAGCTCTCCAATTGATTGGGTAAAGTGAAGTAGTTAAAATCTAACGTTTCTCTGAAGATATTTAGGGAATATACTGTGATGGGTATTCCAAACGTAATAATGAGGGTCACTCCCTACGTAAGAGTGTTATGAATACCTCAAGTTACCTTTATGTCTTATGATTTCTATGAGTTATTTATAAATCTTATGATTTTGTGAGGTATGTAAAATTGATTATATTCTATGAATAAAGTATGATTTCATTGATTCTTATGTATACATGGACTAATGTTTCCATTCTGTATTTTTATATCCCATACTGAGCTTTTTATGCTCATCCCATGTTTTTGAAATGTTTTTCACAGGTCAAGGGAAAGGTACATGATGAGATGAGAGTGTCGAGGAAGTGTACAGAAAGAATCCATGTTTTATTTTAGTTATGTTTCATTGATTGGAGAAAAATAATAATGTCTTTTATGTAACCACCTTGTTTAAATGTTGAATGAAATGCATGATTTAAGGTCTAATTCTATAAAATTCTAAACCTGAAAAGATCCTCAATGTGTATTCTTGTAATAACTCAAGATTAAGTAATGTTTAAGTATGGGGCCTTATAATATGTTTTGGATAATTCATATTTTCTATAAAAACAATGATGAAGGATTAAAATTAAAATATATCCACATTGAAACCATGTTTATTATTATTAGATTATCTATGGAAAATAATTAAATTATTGATGAGTGTTTCACTAGTTTTTGGATTTAATATTATGTTATATAATATCATTATCCAATCCATTATATAACATTATTTATAAATGTAACCTTAATGGAAGAATGGTATCACTAATCCTGGAAAATGAAGATTTTTACATGATGATGAAACCAATACCACAGGTATTGGAACTGAGAATGTTACTAAATTATTAGGAAATCTTAATTAGGTTATAAAATTTAACCTTTCACCGATGGAGAAACCAACTTCAATTTGATATTATCTCATATTGAATTGCTTTATATAATAGCGACCAATTCAATTAGAGAGACTACTGACCCAATGGAGGCTAAGCAATGGATTATTTTTTTAGATATGAAATTTTTAGCCTTGGGATGTAATGAAATGGAAAAGGTTTCCCTTGTAGGGAATTATCTTAATTGAGATGTGGGTAAATGGTGTTGGTTAATCCATAATACCATGGGGAATAATAAATATATTTCATGGAATGGGGAACTTGTAGGTACTTGTTATTCATTAAATACATCCCATGTGATCAAAAAACAAAGATGAAGGTAATGTTCCATAGTTTAATAAAAAATGATGAAGAATTTATGGCAGAACATCAATATACCTTTACCATGTTAACAAGGTATTATATTGATTTCATATGAAACATGGAATGCAATATTGTACATTTATATTTATGGACTTAATCCAATTCTCTAGGGAAATGGTTTCACAAACATTTTCTTTATATAATGGAATATTTTTATGTTCTTTCAAGATGGATAAATAATAATTCATGTCCAATAGATTCAAATGGAAGAAAGGAAATAATAAGAAGTAAGAGAAAATTATAGATAAAGGGATGAAGGGAAACATGGATTTACCCACATGTGATAACTATGGAAAGAATCAATTTGGTAAATGCTTGAAATGATTTGGTCTTGATTATATGTGTGGAAAAAATGGTCACCAGGTATACAAATAGAAAGGGATGGAGAAACAAACTACTATTAGGTGTTATATCTACAAGAAGATTGGGAATTATGAAAATTAGTTCCCTAATCATCAATAGAATATACATCAAAATATGATAAGGGGTAAAGGTCATGCATATGTTATTGACACAACTATAGTGGAAAAATTATTGTAATTTTGTATTTGGATTGAAGAAATAAATTTTAAAATTATTTCATTTATGATTTAATTATCATTTGATTTAGGAAATATATAAGGATTGTATTGTAGTACTTTTTCATTAAGGATTTGTGAATATATGTTCAATGGTACAAAGAAAAGATATTTATTATAATGTAAAACATATTTTGAAACACATGTTTGATGGATAGATAACCATTAATATGTTTCTAATGTTAGGAATATTATGTTTGGACAATGAAATGATTGGTTTGGACCACATAAATCAGATAAGTGCTGACTACCTTGAGTAATTATTTATTGACAAAGTGGTTTATTCTATTATTTTGGAAGATTACATCATTTTTTATTTAACTTAATATATCCAATAATCAATATTCCATTAAAGTAATATGAATCATATATGTTTTCAATAAGGTTTTATGGTAATTCATGTTATTACCATATTATCATGGTTGATATGTGATGATGTAAATCAACTTCATGTTATTTGGTATGTTTATTCTATAAATTTGGTGACCTTCCATCCAAAGTGTTGGATGATAATATTTAGGAAGATTTATCCATTTATTAAATGGTTAATTATGGACTTTGGATGTGGTTTTCGAGGTAAATATATTAATCACCATGTGATGAATACTATTCTATGAAATATATAAATAAAGTTCAAGACACAACCAATGGATAAGATTGTGTTTATGAAATATAGCTGTAGATTTACTTATATTATTATAGAGTGAAAGTATTCCACACTTATAGGAAAAATTGTTTTGAATGAAATGTGTTCTTCTATTTTCATCAATTTTTATAATATCAATGACCTTTTTAAAAATATTGGTTTAAGTAATTGTGGACATCAACTTTTATCTGAACATGATCTCTATCATTCTCCATCGAAACTATATTGTTATATTATTCATCTCATTCCATATTTCCATTTCCCAGCTATATTCTCTTAATAGGGGACCTAGTTACATCACCATTGTACTTCCCCTTACCTATTAATAGGAAGATGTTTTATTAAACCTATTAATGATTTTTGTTTTTAAAAAAATATTTCATCTTCAAATATAATTCCATGGATTACCTATATCAATTTTGAAATGTGAGGATGCAATTTATATAAGGTAGAGACAATGTAACACCCAAATAATTTCCAATATTTTCTATTTAGAATAAATTTAATTTTTATTACAAGATTCATTTTGAAATCTTATCATGCGTTACATGCAAGACTAACTTTCCTCGATGGCTTACATAACACGCAATACTGAGTTTTACTGAACAAAAATATATTATATTATAATTCAATAAAATAATATATAACAAAGATATTAATTTGATTTTTGGGAATAGGATTAAGAAAATTATGAAACTATATGTTTGAATTAATTAGTTAAAAATTAATTAAAAATGCATGAATGAACCAATTGATTATAAAGGGAATGATTTAACAAAAAACAATTTTTTGATCAACATTTCATATTTTCATAATAAATTAAATTAATTAAAATTAGTGATTGATATTATTTTAATAAATATATTATATATTCAATAAAATATTTTTGACATTCATCCAATATATTTTATAAGAATTAGACAAAAACAAAAGTAATATTATGCAAAAAAACCCTATATTTTTATAATTGCAATTTTACAGCCTTTTAATTGATTACCAACATTAAATTGAATTATGAAAAAATTATGAATTTAATATGAAAAATAAAGTTCATATTCTTAATAAAAACATAAATATTATTATAGGGTGAATTTTTTGTAATTTTTGTAAAGTTTAATTTTATTATGAATAGTGAAATTTACAGAAATTTAATTCAGAACTACTTTTTCGTATAATTTATTTATAAGGATAAATTATTTTATAAATTCCTTTTAATGTTTAAATAGATAATTTATTTATTAATTGGTTAAATTTAGTTCATTGGAATCAATTTCAATTTGAAATTGTGTATAAAAACATAGAAATCTTCTGGGTGTTTCTACTTTAAAAACAAGTAATCTCATCCCATTTGTGGGATTAAATTTAAAATAATTTCTACCACATATCTATTTGGAATTTTGAAAAATGGATTCCATATTTTAAATAATCATTATTTATAATCTCTAATAATGTAATCTTAGTTTTTGACCAATATTATTAGTAAATGTGATTTAAATTAATTGCATCAATTAGGAGAAAAATTATCATTACAATAGATTAAACATTAAACTTATGTCCCAAAATGACCTATAAAAATTCAAAAAATCCATTTTATGGACATCTTTTTACCCTATATTCCTATTTTTTATCTTTTTACTATTATATGATCCACATTTTATATGAAAAACATGGTTTGAATTCACTTCACAAAAAATTATAGGAATATCACTCCTCCTCCACTGTAAAAAGGCACTCAACCCTCTTACATCCTCACACTTATAAAGAAACATTATCTCAACAAATATCTATTATAATATCTATGAAACATCTCTACCCAAAATATAGAATCATCACCTTGGGCATAAATCCATCCGAGGAAGCAATTTCATGTAAACCAAAAAGAGTGACCTGAATAAGAGATAATATCCTTCGTCAAGCTCTTTAGTTTTATTTCTTCCTCTACTCATTCAATTATAATTATTCCATTATTATATAAAAAAACTATTATACTAAATATAATATTATTTTTAAATATTAAGGGTTCTACCTAAACTTACACACACATCCATCTATCAGGTAACAAACATATTATTATTATATACGATAAACTACCACCACATGAAACAATCATATTTTCTTTTCCTTTACCACCTTTCATAGTTTGGAATTATGATTGATACAATATTTTTTATGATATATATGATATTTATAAATTCATAATTATTCTTTAATTTGTATATATAGCATATCGTTATTATTTACATTTTGTGGGAATACAAAAACATCGTTTGGGGAAGTGTGGACAGCCCCCTCCTCAAAGAAATGTGATTCATTCACGTGATACATGGAATATATAAAAGAATATTTTTAATTAAAAATATGAACATAAATGAAATATATATATCTTATTAGTTGAATAATTATGTTTCAATAAATATAATATATCATTTTATTTATTACCCGTTTCACACACTAAAAAGTGATAATGTCAGTTGTAGATGTCTGAACTACCACCTCCCCGACACGATGTGTTTCCTTTTAGATCACAATAATTATATATTTAAGTATATATGATTAAATAAAATGTTATTTATTATATAATGATCATTCTAGAAATATATAATGTTACTTAACTTCTTTCCTACGCCATCATTGATAAATGGGAACGTTACTCATGTATATGTACAATCTATCGTCACTAGGATTGTAATGTTGGTTCATTTTTCATAAACATCCTTCGTTTTTAGATTTAAAAGAATTATTTATGTAAAAATATGAAACATTTTCCTTATTATTAATATTTAGGTTTTTATATAATGACCTTTTGGCAAGAGTTGACCTACCAATTTTATTTTGACACATTAACAAAATATGGTCAAAACACCTGACATAAATTTAATTGATTAAGTAGTTGTTTACCAAAATATATTAAGTAAATTAAAAGTATTTATTTACATGAAAAATGTTAAAATTTTAGTAAATACTTAAAAAAGTTTTTTTTTCAGAATATAAAGATACACATGACAAGTTGGACTCTAAGATATGAATTTTTCACAATTTACATTCCTTTGTAACTTATTTGCTATTTTACACCAATTCGATTTTATACTGTTAATTTGATTTACCTTGATATTTTATATCATGAATATACTTATTCTAATGGAACTGTAATTTTCATTTAATTTTTTCCTTTTGGGTGATTATGATTAAATTATTTCAAAGTGGTATGGGATAATTTGTACTCTTTAAATATTATTCTCCTCAAGAATGTTTTTAATGATCGTCATTGAAATCTCACATTCTTTAAAATTGTTAAATTTATATTGACATAATACAATTATTTTAGAATTTAAAATATCAGAATTATTGTATGATGAATATTATTATTTCTTAAACCGTACAAGATGTTTACATATAGTGTTCACTTTGATTTTTATTTCATTTATTTGGGAATTATTGATAAATATGTATCCTGTATTCAATACAGATATTTGGAAAGTCATGTTTTATATTTATTTAATACATTATTTTATATTAGTGATGTTTCAGAAATGAAATGAAGGTTGGGTCTAGACATTATATAGCTTCTAGATGTATTTACATGTTCTTATGAGACAAATTAGTTTTCCAAAGCATAATAGATTAAATTGTCAGGAGGATAGATATTTCCAGTTGAGGTTTTCATATTCCTAAGACATGACATCCAATAAATAATCATATCCTTAAATATAATGTATCTTTATATCCATGATACTTTTATATGATAAGATTTATGTATTCATTTCATTCTCAAATTATTTATTAAATGGCATCTGTTTTGATGTATTTATTGTACCATTCTAATTTGGGTGTATCTAGTTATTTAAAAGGAATGTGTTATTAATTTATTAACATTACATGTTATTTAATTCTTATTGACTCATTTTTTGTTCCACTATACTCAACCTTACTCATATTCTGAGCTCCCCATTCATATGTTTCATTTCCCATTGTTATGAAGAAGAATCCATTGAATGAGTTTCAATGATGTAGTTTATTAGTATATGTTACATATTATGTTTTATATTATATTTACCAATTTACAATGGGAATCATTTATATAATATGGTCTTCTTAAATGGCTAAAATATTTGGTCCATAGGGATATTAACTTGTATCTATGCCAATGTAATAATTTAATTCTTCGAATCTAGGCATTTTGGGTCAGGTAATAAGAATACACAGAAATATATATATATATATATGATATTTATGACATAAATATTATTTTTTTAATAAAAATATAATATATACATTATTACATTCCAATTTATTGGAAAATGAGAATTTTTCTTCTGTGTATGTGTTGACTACCACATCTTTGAAGCTATGTGATCTACTTTTCATTTATGATTCACAAGGATGATATTATGGATTCATTTTATGGATATATATTATATATATAATATAATAATTATTCTATAAAATATAATTAATCTTTACCTTTCTTTTTTCTATCTATCAAATAATGTAAACAATGTTCATGTGTACATACAACCTACCGCCTTTATGAATGGTGTAATCCTTTTTTCTATCTATAACTTTAACAAATGACCTTAAACAAGTATACAATGAAAAAAATTATAATTATATTAATATTATAATTTTTTATATAATAGAATGACAATAAATTTACAATGACCAAAACTACCGAACAAAAACATACGTGAAGAATAAAGAAGTTATCACCAAGAAATGTGGTTTTAATAAGGAATTAAAAATAGATGGGTGAAAAAGGTTATAAGAAATTATAATAGGATATGATATATATTATTATAGTCATATAATATATATATTCAATAAATTTATATTTATAATAAAATATGATCATACATGAATGAAGGAAATCAGACCTGAGGTAAGGGTTTCTTATCTCACTTTGACATTAATGAGACGCATTCCATAGTCACCACTTATTTCTTTTTTGTGGTGTATGTACTACATAATTGAAATATATTATCTTGAATATATTTTTCATCTTGATAATAATGTATTAATTTTTTATTTTCCCATTCAAGGGGTTTTGAATTCAAAAGATACACACTTGGTAAGGTTTTATTTAGCAGTATCATCATTATTCATGACTATTTTCATTTAAATACCTATGTGGGAACGTTTTTTCTTCTATCCAAATTTTATTTTAATATCATATCAAGAAAATTAAAAATCATCTAAATAATTATCTAAATACATTTATATCCATTTTTTTACATTTCATAAAATGGATTGAATGAAATTTTCTTATCATTTTCTAAGCATGGTTCTTTATGACAATTTTATAAAAGTGTGAATGGAATTTTTTAAAAATTATTCGAAATGAATTTATTTTCTTTCCATCATGATTAATATTTTATTTGAAGATTACTTTAAAATTTTTAATGTTTATTTTCAAAGATAACATTTTCCTCTACATATGTTACGTCTTTAAATAAACTATTTCAGAGTTAAAAGGGGGTTTTCTTTAAGAATGTTCTAATTTTATTTTTAATTTATTTTTAACTATGTCAAAATAAATTATTGAATCATATGATTTATTGAGTTTATTATCTTATGATAACATCTGAAATATTTCTATAGATGTTTTATGATCATTTATATTATTTAATGTATTGATATTCTATATAATAACTATTCATTTGTGAATAATTATACATTTTCATGGTCATTAATTTTGATGAGATGTTTATTAATATGATGAAATAATTTTAATTATTAATAAATTTGTCGAACATTTAATTACATATCCTATAGAATAATCGGCATATCCCATGATAGAATCTAGTTTGGGTTTTTGGTTGGTACCTTACCCATTGAAGAACGATGTCTTTACATGAGGCTTAGAATGTTTGTTTAGGATGTCTAAGGCCCCATCTGTTTGTTTTAAATTTCCATCATTATGAATTCCATAATTATGAACTCATTTAGTGATTTTCATGTGATTATTTAAATATTTTTATATATGTAGATAATATTTATCTCATGTGGTTATATATATAGCATTATTTCATTGACATTTATTTTCTTCCATATTATTCATTCCTTAATTACCTTTCAATATCCACGTACCCTTTGTAATCATATAATCTCAACAATTAATTATTTTTATTTTATCTATGATAGTAAGAAGTGTTTTAGGACTAATTTTATGGTATATTTTAAATGGTAAAATGATATTCTCAAAAAAATACAGGGTTTATTTTATGTTTTCAAATATAAACTTCATATTCATGTATATATCTAATTCACTAAGGCTGGAAAGCAATTTGGTACATTGGGATGTTATTTCTTATATCTAGATTCAATTTAATAATTTAAACAATGAATATAAGATAATATGGATAGGGAATGTATAGTTATTAAAATGATAATTTTTATATTATATAATTTTGATAAATTTGTATTCAAACAATGTGTAACTATTTTAATAAATTTTATTGATTAATGAATTTTAGATAGTTCATTCATGGGATGAAATATAATTCAATAATGGAAATAATACTAAATAATATTTACCCACCCATACCAAACAAATAGTGTTCATAAGGATGTTTTATAATTTTATTTATAAAATCATAGGATTCTATATTTATTACTGATATTCCTTAAATGTTATTATTAAGTATTGACATTTTATAATTCAATCCAATTATGGTGGAACTATTGTGGAAATGTAGGCTCATATTCATATATTTTGACGATGAGTAGACTCAAACCATTAAATTATAACGATATGTCGTTATGTTAGATTATGGGATTTTAAGAATAATAATTCAATAGGATATCTTATTTCCATGTCCAAAACACCCTCGTAAATTTAATACGGTACCCTATGATTTTAGTTTTTATTTTACTTTCAGTATATTATTGAATATTTTATTTCACAAGAAAGATCAAAGTAAATGAAGAATGGTCTAAAATATTCAGATAAAATATTACAATACAAGAGGAATGTTAATATAATATGTGAATAGAGTTAGAAACATCATTACAAAAATAAGGGTGGAATATTTTCAAAAGAAAATATTATGACCATGGGCTTGAATCCATTATCTTCATGATTTTCCATGAAGAACATTACACTAATTATATTTTTATAATGTTAGAAAATCATTATAAATATAACATAAATATTCATAGATATTTAAATAAAATTAAAGGTTTTAGTCATGTATGTAATAATAAATATAAAAATCAAATATGACCACTATATATGGTGGTTAGACATATGGTCACTTGAAATATGATTTGTCAATTTATAGTCATTTCATATGTGGTCATTTTTTATACATGTATCCAACAACTACATTGAAGTTTTCCTTAATGAATAAAAAATTAAAAAACTGTATATATTTAATAAATGAACCAAAATGACAATATTTTATAAAAATGTATATTTTTATTAATATCATATTATTATTATATTTATTAATATAATGGTTTAATGTATTTATAAAAATCAAATTACAATTATAATACTAATTTTTTTAATAAAATTGAGTGATTATAAATTCAATAATTTATTCTAGGAGGGTGCTATTTAAAAAACTTTATATTAAAATGTTTGTATTTTGAAAAATTATTTCATATTATATGTAGTGTACTTTTATCATAATAAACTAATTTGATCTCATCTAATAGACTATTATGAAAACATTCATTAATATTTATGTAAATGGATTGACACCTATCTATTTATTAATTGATATAAAATTGGTTATATGAAAATTAAAATATAAGAATTCATTTTATATAATTATTTTAATTTTTTATTTAAATTTTTAAATTCAAATTTTTAGAAATAAAAAACATTAAATGGGTTCCAAGTTCATAATGATCATGTAAAAATTATTTAATAAATTTAATTTTAATTATAGGTATAAAAAGTTTACTAAGGTAAATGTTTTTCCACATAAGGGATTAAACGTGGTAAAAATGTGTAAACTAAGTGGTGATGACTTCAAATGTAATTAAAGATTTTCTCTGAAATTGTGTGGATGATTGGATTCCTAAAACATCTTAAATTGTCTTCCACTTTTTATCCAATTTATATTTAAAATGACATTCCTATACAATATCAAATTAATATTTATATAAATTCCCTCTCAAACTTACCAATAAAAAGAGGCCTCAATTAGTCATCCTAAACCACACTTTTTGAAACATCCTAATATTTTATGAAATATATTATTTGAAATTAATTTAAATTGGTTTATATCTTGGTTTACACAAAATGAGTAGTTTAGGTTGAATTATACACAACACTAATCTTATCTTTAATTGAATATAACATCACGTTTCTTCTATAGCTTCTGTTAAACATTAGATGGAGTTTTATTGAACAATAATATACTACTAATATTATTACGTAACATGTTAGATATCACCTAGCTGTTGGAATAATGGGAATGAAAAAGATTAAATCAATTATGTAAATAGGGTTTAAGAAGGTATTTATATAGCTTTATTTGATTAACAATAAATTATAACTTAAAATATAACCCTTTGTTGAAAATATAATCAAATAATTTTTTGAAAACAATTTTAATGCATACAAGTGAGTTATATACCAAAAAATTAATTAAATCACATGTTTTGGATTATACTAATGAAATTTTTATATTATATATTCAATCATATATTTTTACATTCATTCAATTTAATTTAATGACATATGATACGAATAAATCAATTTTTAAACATAAAAAATCTATATTTACTAAAATGTGGTTTTGTCGCCTTTTAATGGCACAATTTTTTTAAAACTAAAATTTTAAAAAATTAAAAAATAATATTTGAAAAAATATACATAATTTTTTAAATTGAAATATAAAAATTCACTTGGGATAGTTTTTGGTATTTTTCTGTGAAGTTTTATTTTTTGAAGAAAAGTGAAAATTAATGAATTATGGTATGAATTTTCTTAAATAAATTCAATTTATTACATAATTTATGTTGTACGCAACACCAATTATAAACGAATGTCAATATACTATTGTATATTATTATTTTAACATGATTATTATAAACTAACAGGTAAATTGGTGAGAATTAATAGTGTCAATCACTTTCTGAAAATAATATATTATATATTCAGTAAAATGTTCTTACATTCATTAAATATTGTTGAAATTAATAATAAAGAACAAATCTAATTTTTAGCATAAAAACCTATATTTTTACTAAAAAAGATTATCCACCTTTTAATGTGGAACATGATTTCAACATATATTTTGAAACTTTAATAAATTATTTGGAAGAAATTTAACTTCATTTTTAAAATAGTAATTAAAAAATTCTATTAGGCTAAATTCTTTTTTTGATTTAAAATTTATATCAGTGGAACTTAAGAAATATTTATTTATAAATAATCTATGCATTTCATTTTAATCACCCTAATATCTTATTTTTGTACAATTACTTTTTTAGTCTTGAAATACATATTTACATAAAAATATTTTTCATTGTCGGATTAATTTTAATTTAAATTTAGAAATATTTGGGTTTATAATATTGACAAATTGATTCAATATTTATATTCATAATGATTAAATTTATTAAATGGGTCCCCCTTATTTTTTACCAATATGAACAATATCCTTGTTAATTTTTGTGAGCATGATAATGTGTAAATTTGGTAATTTTAGGTTATAATAATATAATAATGATTATAAAATTATACTTACACTTTCAAAAATATTATTGGATAATTTATATTCAACCTTTAACACCAATGGTTTGAATTTGAGTTATTTAATGGACACTTTTCTACAAAAATGACTTTGATATTATTTACGTTAATAAAAATCACAAAATGTAACTTTCTATGTATTAAACATCTATTATGTGTCCACATAGGGAAAAGGTAAATTATGAAAGAATATAAGTGTCCATTTTAAAATTATTAAACTATGTTCTATGATATGAATTTATTTAATAATTTTTAGGACTATTTTGACAAGGTTATGATATTTTGAATTTTTTTAAGGAAAAGAAAAAGTTGTCACATTCATATTGTAATAGCTATATTAATTATAATATGTGTATATTCACAAGATATTATCAGGAACCATCTTAGTAGTTCCCATTCTATGACTCCCCATGTTCGCCTCTAATAGGCCTGGGTTGGTAAATATAACCGAGTAGGAATAACACTAACATTGGAGGCATTATCTAAGTACATGTACACACACACAAATTTACAAGCCAAAAAATGATGGAATGTAAAAAACACTATGGAATAAAAGATATTCATACCACTAAACCCAACCAATAATGTATAACAGAAAAAATAAAATGTTATAATGTAAATTGGGACAGAATACAAACCCACCAAAAGAATGATTTTGTAAACAACAAATTCCAACCAATAAACAAAAGGTATTGGAACTGCTGCCTATAGCCATTGGAACACCATATCCTATATGAATGAATGAATCATCACCTAGTCCTCATCATGGTCCTGGTCTACCTAGGACTCTATCAAAAAGGTCGCATGTCTACACAAGACACAACATGTGTGGGAAAATCCTATGTTCGGATAAGTATAACAATACTCATTAGGACACCCCAAAAACAAAAAGTAATATACAATAGTGGGGACATCACTATGAAGATATTGTAAGATCGCATTAGGTATGTGTCTAAAGAACATATAAAAAAAATGCTAGAATACTCATAAAGGATTCAAAGCCTCAATGCCTCAACCCTGCCAGCTACATGGTCCCGCTCTTAGCACACTCATTTTAGGAGATCCCACTCATCGAGACATCTGGTAAGAGCACATAGAAAAGGTCTAACAAAAGTATCCACAGAGACACCTGGTCTTGATAAGTCACAATTTTTTCATTATACATCTATTCTTTCTAATAAATTGAGTCTCGATATATCATATCCAAACATCAAGCCCTTAAAATTTTCTAAATCACGTCTTTAGATATTGTCAAATATAACAGAAATAATCTGATCATGATACATAAGTAGGGGGTCCACCACTCATAGGGATCCCTGAGAGGACTCCTGGACCTACTTGAAACATCATCATTGACAGGGGAGCATTTCCAAGGTAAATATTGGTCACACAAGCTCCACAAATTCTATTTATGGTAAAACTAAGAGAAGTGAGGACGGATTGTGCCTCTCAGTACAATACATGCTCCAACCTGCTGAGTCAACTATCACAGCGGAGTATTGAAAAATAACTTTATAAAACGTGTCATTCTATATTATGTAAATGGTATCTTCCAAAAAACCTCATAGTAAAAGGCCAAGGGTTCCCTCTCAACCACTACTATTACCCTCTATGATGGGAACAAGATCCTACATCGAACACTCATAGGAATAAAAAATGATAACACCTTGAACAAATTTTTCCACCTAAATAACACTCAAGTAATCTTAAATAGAATCAATTTATTTCAAGTGTCCTAATGCCATAGACAGATCATTAAACAAAAACACTGTTTGAAAGTTATGGTTGTTTTATGGAAAAATGGTCTGACCTGACCGACATGTTGACCAACCAATTCTAGACAACCCAACCCGGTCTCGCTCAAACCAGCCCAGCTTACTGAGGCAGGCCTACTAGACCAATCCCACTAGGCTGCTAGATAATCCCAGCCCCCCTGATCTGACCCACACAGGTTTCCCGCCCTTCATAACCCACACAGTCTTCTAGACCGCATGCCCCCTGGAAAACATGGCACTGCCATATTCTACACGGATGACCACAACATCTACCTACACCATGGAACCCATCACCACATGCTCCTCCAACAACATCTAATCCACAGTTCACACAATTGTCACTAAAATGATGCAGTGTTGACGTGTCAGTGGCCCATTCCGTAGGCCACCGGTTCTCCTCTGGTGCTCCATTGTTCGAAGTGGAGGTACGTCTGTGATCCTCAAGTCACATTCTTTATTAACATAGGCTCATATCAACATGAAAATTCTTATGGATGGAAAAAATTGAACATTGATATCCCTTGAATCTCTTTGATTTAATTTTCATCATCATCATCGCACCTCTAGTAGGTCATTCCAACATTGGATCCTTGATTTCAGATCATCGCACCAAGATATCTATTTGAAACAATCATTTGTTCAAAATCCTTGTAGTGCGTGAAGAATGTACATAAGGTAAAGAACATAAAGAAATAAATACATAGTGAACAACCCATGGATCTAATCTCAATCATTGCTCATTCTAGCCTCGAACTATTCTGTAAGAATGTTCATGAAAGAATAACCAATCCTTAATCAAATCAATTTTGAGAATAAAACCCCCCCCAATTATGCTAATATATACACCATGATTGAGTGATCCATGGGATTAACAATTCATTGGTTGATCTGCATTCATCATTGATTTTGAATAACTCTAATTCATAATCAAAACCATAACACCCTACCTCAATTTGGATTCTTCACGGAAAAAGAATATTCATTGTGTCATTGTTGTAGTTGAAGATCTTTTGAATATGAGGTTCTTCGTTGATCATTGATCCATGATCTGGCACCATCCATATGATTTCCTTTCCTCTTTCCTCATGGGAATTCTAGGGTTATGGTGATAGCCCTTAATTGTATGACAAGCACATATTAAAATAAAATGTGTTTCTCTCTCAAGAATAAAATATTTTTAATAGAATTTTTTATTGATGCTTACATACAAAAAACTATCTTTCACAGTTGGCCAGTACCTGTAGATGCTAGGCCTTGCCTAAGAGAAAACCATTTATAAACTCAATGGTGGTCTCAAATTTCCAATATGAGTAACTTTATTTAGATATTTGGATATAAAAAATAAAATTGTTTTATTTAATTATTTAATTCATAGTTACACCCATATGTGACTTTTCCTATAGATGACCTGCACCAACCAAAGGTAGGTCACTCCTATGATAAACCCACTATTCTGATCTCAATGGTTCCCTTAGATTTATGATTTTAGAAACTACCCAAAATTGGTTTCTCTTTTTTGATAAATGTCGTGCGCACGGGCTATAAAAAACTTATCATTTTTCAATAAATTATTATGGGCACACTGGGCCTCAGAATCTCACGTTGTCTTAATTACTGGTCTTGGAATATTACCAAAAGATATCTAAAATTAAAAATCAAAAAAATATGAGTTAATACATTCTACCCAACATAGATATTTAAGGTCATGAAAGAAAAAAATAAAGGGTTAATCGAACCAAAGGTGAGGGTACTAAGCATGAATCTGAGCCTCCCACTCAGATGTACTCTCCTAGAGATTCATGTGCTACCACCATACATGTACTAGCGGAATAAAACACACATGAAGTATCCCCCTACTGTTCTTTGATCTACACCTGTTACTCCACAAATGTCACCCATTATTCATGGTCCATTTCTCCTAAATCAATGATGTGTGATGGTTCATGCACGTTTCTCCTCAGTTAGGACACATAGAAGACATTGGGTACATAGTCCAACTACGGTGTTTGACCAATGTGGTAAAACACTATTCCAAATCTATGTAGTATATGTAAAGAAAATTTAAATGAACCTTTGAGATACTTTGTCATCCCGACCAAATCTCAGTATCCCATGTCGAGAAGAGACCCGAAAGAAAACAAGGTCTCCCTCCTCGAACTACAAAGGGCTCTATCACTTCTGAGCATAAGATTTATAATGGCTCTATGTAGTATTCCTTCACTCCTAGATGACATCTACCTTCTCTGTATTATCCTACACCATCTCCGGGCCTATGACGTTCAGCTCCCCTAGGTCATTCCATCATTATTGTGATCTGCAGGGTAACTCATTCCAATCCTCGAATGGTTCAATACTGATGGTGGAGGGGTAGCTTTTGTTGTATGAAAACTCCACCAGAGGTAGGTGATCCTCCAAACTGTGGCAAAAAATAACATTAAAGCCCATCTCATGTTCTTTAATGCTTGAATGGACTCCTTTGTCTATCATACCACATGTGATTAAAATTCTATGCACAAGGGTAACAGAGTCCCAAATGCCTCTTGTAATCCATTTCACAACCGGGATGTGAACAGAGAATCATGGTATGAAACAACCATTCACGGAACTCCACGGGTTCAAACTTTCTCAAGAATTTATTGGTTTCTTAAGATATCTACTAAACCCTACACTTGTATAGCTAGGAAGTGGGATGAATTGGTTAGTTGGTCAATGATCACCTACATGGTATCATGCCCCTAAACGTATATAGTAAACCCATCACGAATTATATTTATATTCCATAACACTTCGATTCCAGAACCTCAAGGGGTTGATTCAAACATACTAGAACCTGATTCCCACCCACTACATTTTGATAATTAAGGCATTGAGAAATAAACTCTACAAATCCCTTCTTCATCTATTCCCACCAAACTAACATCGGAGGTCCTGGCACACCATTCCCACAACGGTATGTACTACTAAAAGGGGAGTCATGAAACTCCCTCAGAACCTCCTCTCACAATTCCACTGGTATCATCCTGGATCCAATGATCATAACATCCTTCTCCCCACCATTTGAATATCCATTAGGGTTATACCGTATGGAAATTTGAGAATTTTGATCCTCACCGTCTATATCACTATGGTGTTCCTCCCCAACAAACTATTAGAGTGGTGGGGTGAAAACCGTTGAATGAAGATAAGATTCTCCAAGTCCATCAACAAAGGATATCTCTAACAAGGATAACTGCTCTGATGCATCATTCAACAACCACAAGCTAGATCTCTTATAGATGAAATCATCCACCACGTTCCCCTTCCAAGGAGTATAGAAAAACTCTATGTCATTGTCCTGGAAGAACTCTATCCATAACCTCTATCTCAAGTTGCAATAATTCTGATAGAAGATATAAGTGAGACTCTTGTGGAATAAGTAGATGATAAACTACTCGTCCATCAAGTTGGGTTTCCACATCCTCAATGCGAAGACTACCACTGCTAACTCTATAATATGGGTCACATAGTTTTTCTTGTGTGATTTCAATAGGCATGAACCATAGGTAATCACTAATTTCATATGCATCAGGACACAACCAAGCCTAGTTCATAATTCATCACATAACATTATGTACTTTAAACCCTCATCTAGATACCTCATGATGGGAGTTGTCGTCAAAATCTACCTCAACCTTCAATAGATTTATTATAACTCCTGTCTCTGAGATGATATTTCCTAGGAAAAAAATACTTGTTGATTCCATTATTGGCACTTCAAGAGATTCCTTGAAATCTGGTGCTCTTGATGTGTTTCCATGACCATCCTCAAGTTTCTCTTGTTCTGATTCTCAGACATCGAGTACCCTAGGACGCCATAAATAAAGACTACTTAGATATATCTGGGAAAAACAATGGGACCTCATGAAGCCCTTCATCTGTTATTCATCCAAATACACCCTCAGCTAAATAATCACAATGAGATCCATCTAATATACTGGTGTAGAAATGAGTGTCATCCTTATGTGTAGATCAAAATAGATGTCTAGCTATCAACAATGAGTAAAATATAGATCATATCCATGGAATATTTCTCTTAACTTTTCACCGCTATAGGGAACAGAGGACATAAAACATCCATTACCAAGAGGGAAAGTCTAACCAACTGAAGAGAATTTGGTTTCACATTCTTATGAGTGATTCTATCCTGATCTACATGGATTTACCTTTCATCAATAAAAAGAAAAATTTAGTTTTATTCATGCAGAAGAACCTCACCGTTTTAATAAAAAATAAATCTATGAAATAACAATGGTTACTAATCTTTGATGAGAATGACATCATAAGGCCTTGATTCTACTACCAAGAGATCCCAACTAAAAATCTTTCCTTTTCAACTCTCACCATCAACACTAGTGTGTGATCATAGGGTCTCTTCTAGTAGGTGTCTCTATGAATATGTGTTAGGTAAATAGTTGAAGTATAATATCAATGTTTCATTCAATGAATTTGGCCAAAAGGTAAATAATTATCACAAGTGTTTATCTATTGCAACTAAAGTAGAAAGACATAGATCTTACCATGAACCATTTCAAGAGTCCTGATATTATAAACCTCAATAGCCTGTATCTATCTCCCCCTATCCTCCAACTCCCTAGTTTCAGTATGGAACACCAGGGGGTGGTGGTGGTAACATGTAAAAATGTTGGAAATCTCTTACTGCTTCCACAACTCCTTTTGCACGTATTCCACCTGATGGATCTGTCCACTTCTACCATTGCCTCTGCTTTGGTGGTTAATTAACCACCTCTCAGTCTGTAGCATAAACAGTGGAATAATATTGAGGAAGATGTCTCCTCCCATGACAAGAAAAGCATCATCTCCCTTTCAGGGAACAAACCTACCCAGGAGGCCTCTGATAAAACATCATGTTCTGTGTGTTACGTCAGGAAACAGCTATAATTAGGTCATGATGACCCTACATCCTAAATGATTTCCTCCTTCGAAGCCTATGATATGTTCCCAAACCATGGGAATCATCGTCCAGTGACAACATAGATATTCATGAATTAGATTGGAAAGACGCATCTAAATGAACCATAGGAGGTGGGTCTACAAACTAATCAGTAGGAGGAAGTTCCACCTACTGATCATCCTAAAGAAAAACTGCTCGCTAACTGGCTACACTCAGGGAGGCCTTATAAAACATCAAGTTAAAATCCCAATCATTCTTTGAAACCCTCGTTGTCTTGCATTGTGAATACATATTATATGAAAACAATATGTATCATAGTCAAAATAGTATACATGGTGAGTTGACTCAAGAATGACATGGAAAACACAACCAAGTATTATATGATGCATCTGCCTTTATTTTTCATTATAACTTGTTTTTTCATGTACTGAGTCAAAAATAGGTTTCCAAAGTTAGGGTGTATGGATATATCAGCCTCTACGCCAACACTGGAGTCCCTATCATGAAATATTAGCTTGAAGAACATAACATTGTCTCCCCAACCAATATCATAAACTTCCGATCCTAAATTATAACCAACCTCCCTTTGACACCACTCTATCACAACCCATAACAATGGGTCCCATGTCATGACTCCCCATTCCTACTTCCAATAGGCCTGGTGCTGGTGACTAGCACTGAGTAGTCATATAAATAATACAGAATGAATTTACAAATTATCTATACACACACACACACATCTCCACGACCAGAAAGGTTGTAATGTAGAAAAACAAGGATCAAAATGCATGTATACCACTAAACCCAACCCATATAGTAACAAAGGATAAGTAAATTACAGTTAAGTAAACATGCCCAGAATACAAGCCCATAAAAAAATGCCTATAAAATAAAAAGTCCAACCTATAAATAATGATATTAGTATTTCTCTCTATAGCCATATGAACAAATCAGCCTATCTAAACTCACAATGTAATGTCTATTCCTCTTCTTGGTCCAAGTCTACCTAGTACTCTATCAATATGTCTTCTATCTACATAACACACAACATATGTTGGGAAAGACCGGGTAGGGGTGAGTAAAACAATACTCAGTAGGACACCCTGAACACATGATGTAAAATACCAAAAAGGAAACATCACTAAGAAGATATAGCCAACTCAACATAGGTTTGTGTCTATAGTACATAAAAGAAGAACATACAGGTATACTCATAAATAATTTCAAGCCTCAATGTATCATCCACTAACAGCAACATGGTCATGTACGTAGCATGCTCGTTCTAGGAGAACTCGCTCCTCGAGCTATCTGGTAGAGTCACATAGAACCATTCTGCCCAAATTATCTATAAAGAAATATGGTGTTGAGTTGTCACATAGTTTTCACGATACATCTAGTCTCACTGAGACATAGAGTTTCAATACATCATAGCCAAACATCAACCACTAAAATCAGCCAGAAGCACACTCATTTGGCCCAGTCATGTAAAATAGAATGAATCTGATCTCGATACACTTATAGGGGGTCGGCTATACCTATGTCTCATTGGGGGAATTCTGATCCTACTAGAAACATCTTCCTAGATTGAGGATCGGTGCTTGTGTAAATATTGGTCAGACAAGCTCCATAAACTCAATCTATGGTAACATGAAGTGAAGTGATGACCGAATGGGCCTCTCTGTATGATACATGATCCAACCTGTTGAGTCAATTATCAATGTTGGGATAAGACAAATAACTTCATAACATGTTCAATTCTCTATGATGGGAACAATTTACTACCTCAGACCCCAGTAGTAAAATACCAAGGGTACACTCTCATACTCTACTATTATCCATTGTGATGGGAACAAGATCCAGATTCTAAACCTCAAAGAAATAGACAGAGAAACCCATCCCAATGTATTATGGTCCAATTACAAACCCAATAAAATATCTAAAAAAGAACCTCCCTATTTAATGGGTCCCAATACTACACATAGCTCATCAAACAGATGCTCGATTTAAAAGTTACGGTTGTTTTACTAAAAAAGGGTCTCACCTAACCCACTAACCGACCCGACTTTGTCTGGACGAATCAACCATGTAGGGCCCAAACCAGCCTATCCCACTGGGATACTATAGTGGTCTGACCCCACTGATCTGGAACGCATGCATGCGCCAACCTTCACATTGCAAGTGGTTCTCTGGACTACATGCTCACTTGTCAACATGGTGCCACCGTGTTCAATATGGATGAACACTGCATCTACCCACCCTACATCCCCCACCTTCGTGGACTCCTCCCACAAAATTTGAGCAGTGATTCAAATAGATATCTTTGTCGAGTGCTTCCATCGGTGTCGGTGGCCCCTTCCATGGGTAACCAGTTCTCTTTCGGTGCCCTTCTTATCGAAATGAAGCAACATCTATGTTCCTTGGCTCATGTTCTTCATCACCATGGGCTCAAAAAAATTTCATGATTCATCTGGATGAAATACCACTCAAATGAAGATATCCCTCAACTTAACTTGATCTCTATTTCTCCATCATCTTTCCACCTCTGTTTGGTCATACAGATATTGAATCATCTATTTTTAATCATTGTTCTAAGAAATGGAGGCACAAAGATCTTCCATTCATAAACCACAATGAATGTGAATAACACAAATAACATAAAGAATATCTAGGAATAAAGGCACGTGGAATAACCCCTGGAACAAACCTCATAAGTCAATAATTCCATCCTCATTCCACTCTACAAAAATGATCAGAAAGGCATAAAAAATTCTTAATCAAATCAACCCCAAGAATAAATCTAAGCAATTACACCCATCCCACAAGAACAAGTGATACATGGGTTAACTTGTTCGTTTGATGATCAGATTTCTTCAATAATTTTAATCAATGGGGAAAAGAATAATAAAACCCAAAATTCCCTACCCTGATTCAATTTGATCACTAATTAAGAATAGTTGTTTTGTCGTTGTTGTGGGATATTATAATTGGAATCTATGTTTCATTGATTCTCATCGATCCATGATCCACTGTTGTTAGTCGAGAGAGATCAGTCTCCTAACCTAAGAGGAATTACAGGGTTATGGAAATAACCATAAATTCTCTAAAGAACATGTATTAAAATAAAATGTTTCTCAAAATTAGTAATAAAATATTTCTATGAAAATATTTTAGTGACATTTAAATTCAAAAACAATATTTCACATTCGGTCGACACCTGTTGATGTTAGGCATCGCCTTAGGAAAACACCCACTTATGAACTCAACAGTGGACTCTGATTCCCAATACATGTTTCCATTTATGATTTATCATGATTTTAAAAATTAAATAATTTTAATAAATTATTGTGTTTAGGATTACACACTTAGTAAAATTTCATACAAATGACCTGCGCTGACTAATGATAGGTCACACCTAGGATACAGCCACTGTTTTAAGCTCTATGGTTCCCTCATATTTATAATCTAGTAAACTGATCGTATATTATTTTAATATTTAAGAAAATTCATGTATGTGGGATATTAAAAATGTACCATTTTTCAATGAATTGTTTTAGGCACACTGATCCTCAGAATTACATGTTGTCTTAGCATCTGGTCTCAGAATTTTCCAAAATAATTTCTAAAAATAAAATTCACAAAAAGATGATTCATTATAGATATATTATACTATATGTTATATTTTCAATTGTAAAATATTTATCTACATAATGGTATTTTATATTTATTTTTTAGTGATGAAATAATTACCTAAAATAATTATACAATAATTTTGTAATAATAATTTTATTAATGAAACAATCAAATAAATGATTTTAAAAATATTTAAATAAATATATATTGTATTAATTTAAGTAATTTAATAAATTTTGTGGATAATTTTTGATAGTATGGGTGTATATTTTTTTTATTTAATATTTTTGTAGAGTTTATATTAATTAAAAACTAATGAATAGTGTCATAATTAACAGCAATGATATTTTATCAACATCATATATTATTACATTATTTAGAATTCATAAAAAATATTTTAAAATAATGTGATTATATTTTGGTATAAAATGTAATATATTATTCATTTATTTTATAAAAGTATTATTTTCAACCTTTTATTATTAAATAAATTGTTTCAAAAAATAAAATTAAAATAATTTAACTAATGTCAATCAACATGATATGGTTAAAAAATATATGTGAAAATTTTATTGGAATATGAGGTAAAAACATTGTCAAATATCATCTTCGAATCCTTTTTTAGTTGGTGTAGTTTTTCAAAAAAAAATATTTATTACAATTTACAGTTTTGATAAATTAAATGGTGGCCCAAATATCAATTATAAAAGGAAACACTTTTTTTCACTCATTTAACCACCTCCATACATCTAGATCAACCATACTACGAAAAATTATCTTCTACTATTACTTATTCAAATTATGGAGTTGCCTTCCTTCCAAAAATACCTTCCCTAGTGTTCATAAGAAGTGATATAAAGGATGTCCATAGAAGAAAAGTTAATCATGTTTACCGACTAATTATTGTTTATTTAATCATCTACTATTTTTCCACAATAAATTAATAAATATAGTATCATCTATATAGTGATATTATATTATGATAACGGGACAATCATATTCCACCATTTATTGATCCTACAATGAAATGAAAGAAACATGTGTGGTTACATATGTCTTACCATCTCCACGTTGAGTAATTTGTTCTCATAACCACTTTAATTGGATGGGTATAATAATGAAAATAATTGATTTATATGATAATTATGTAATGATATAGACTTTTATAAGTTTATATATAATCTACTTCCTTAACCTTTCACCGTTAAGGAAATGATGTTGTTGCTCATGTGTATGTATGACCTACCATCTCCACAACACGGTGCAATTCATTTAACATATTTACCTTTCAAGAATAATTATAAAATTATATAAAATGAATAAATATGACAAATATGACCATATAAGGTTTCTATATATGTCATAACTATGTTTTATGAAAAAATGTTGTGACTTAAATAACAAAACATGCATAGGAAAATGGAGTATTTAACACTTGAAATAAGGGTAATGATGATATATTATTAACAAACATGTCATAATATGATATAATAGAATCATATATGAAATCATAAAAATTAATATGGTTATTATATGAATTAATAACTTGATTTTAATCATTATTAATGAGTTTAAATCACATTCAACTAAAGGTAGGAATATATTAAGGGACTTCATCTCACTTTTTACTTCATTGAGACTTACATGGTATTGTGAACCTAGGCACATTTATGTGGTGTCTATACTAACCCTTTGAGATAATTTTTTATTTGAAATTATATTTCTATTAAATATCTATATCAAGGATATGAGTATTTTCTAAACTATATACCATTTTTTTATATAGTGTTTACTGTGAATGTTATTTGATTAACTGGAGAAATATTGATAAATTTGTATCCTCAACTCAATATAATTATTTTAGTAAGTAATATTTCACATGAATTAAATATATGTAAAGGGAATTATTTTTACTTGTAGTGGTTTTTGTGTCTTGTCATTAAATAACACCTTGATGCATCTATATGTCTCGTGAGACTAAATAGAGGTCCAAATTAAATAGGTCTCTAAAAATATATTTAAACATCCCTATGAAAGGTCTTGATTGTAGTGGTGTCATATGGATAATACATGATTTCCTATAATTAATAATTTCATTCATTTATTATATAGTAATTAATTTCCATGAATGTTTTCCCATAAAAAATATAGGCATTCAATTTTATACTCACTTTATTGATTAAATGGTCAGTGTTTTTCAGTTATTTACCATTAAAAATGATAATATATTATTGAATATATATAAATTATTATTGATTCATTATTCTTATATATGTAACCCTTACTGAGAATTTGGGATCACCCACTTATTTGTTTCCCTTCCCCTAATTATGAATATAAAATCTTTTATAAAGGGTCATGGAGGATGATTATCTATATTTGTTAGGTTTTCTGATTAATTATCAACCTAATAATGGAACTATGTATGTATTTATTTATTCAAGACAACTAAATCAGGTGATCATTAGTGGTGTTATCTGTTTTATCTATATCATAGTAATGAAATAGCAATTCACTCAAGGATACTATAGTCGAGGTCATTACAGTCGGTATTAGATAAATTTTAATAGAACCCTTTGGAACAAGATGTTATTAAAACATAGCTGACATGAGAATCATAATAATTCATCATAATTAATTTTTCTCTAATCAAGATGATTGCGAGATAACACAGTGTGTCCCATTGTTTATTAATGTCACCTATGTGCTGGAAGGGAATCAATCCCCATAAAAAATTTAGTTATCTCCCCCACTTATACAGACAACATAGTGGGTGTTAGGCCTAAAACGGTCGTGGTCATATGAGGTCATCTTACTTAGTTTCTAAAAAATAACCTTGCTAAAATTGTGAAACATGATGCTCCACGACATGATACAACTATGTTAGATAATTTATAGGGTACAATCCCTCATATTTTAGTGGGACTATTAATTCAATGGTAACTAAGAAATGGATCAAGTCCCTTGAAAATTTATTTCTGGAATTAGGATGTGATGAAATAGAAAAGGTAGTGCTAGAAGTATATTTATTCTAAGACCATAAAAATCTATGATGGTTGTTGATCTAGAATACTAAGCAGTAATATGATATAGAAGATATATAATGGATAACTTTTAAATACTCTTTCTAAAACAAATATTTCCTTCATGATAAATGCAATGAAATGAAGGAAAATTTCATTAGCATAAGGAAAAATGTATGAAGGGAGTATTTTTGAGTATGAGGATGTCTTCTCAATACAAGTTAGGCACACTACATATTACATATGTGATTAAATAAAAAATATTTATCATTTCCTTGAAGTTATTGAGCAACAGATCTGAAGGAAACATGATTCTAAATCATTTTAATCATATGATTAAATATTATTTTGTTCCATCAAAACAAATAATGTGTTTTCTAGATCATATTTGTTCATGATAAATCCTGATAATATGAGATCATCTGATAACCAAGGAAAAGGTAAAGCACCAAAAGAATAATAAGGGAACAGATAAATTCCAATTTAGTGAAAATTTTAGAAAGAATCATCACGGGAAATTCTTGAAAGGAATGAGAATTTGTTATAAGAGTATAGAATAGGTTCTATTAGATAATGAATAAAGGAGAAGAAACAAATCAATGATTTTCAATTCTTAAACTCTAAATAAATGGGGAATTATTCAAATCAATGTCACAAGTGTTGTGGGAATCAACTAGAGAAGAGTACAATGGGAGAAGGCTAAGCTTATATGATCACCAAAGCTGAAGTAGAAGTACCCAATGATTAAATATTATCTTCAAACATATCCAATGATTTATTTGATTCTATATTATCACACTTTTAAATATATACCTAGTTTTCCTAGAAAATTAGACATAACCCTTTTGATTAAATAATGTATTTTACAATAAAAAATCATATGGGACGTATCATTAAATAAAAATTCTGTTTGGAAGTCCCCATTATGAAACATAAATATTCATTATTTTTTACACTTGTCATCATAATGATGGTTGACTTTTGAATAATCCTTGGTATATACTAGATTTAAAAATACAATTTGAAAATTTATTATAAGAAGAAGTAAATTATTATTTGTGAGTAATGTATAAAATTCCTTATCATTAGAGTAGGAACTTCACCATCTAACGCATTTTAAAAATCACTCATGTAGCTCTACTGAATGATTTTTTTAAGATTAATATTATAAAACATCTAAATATGAAAATAGTAATCTTCAAATAGAAGATTTTCCTATTTAAAGAGAATAAATTTATGACTTTCTTGAGAAATTACCAGGACATTCCATGGAGACTAAACTTTATTTTACAATTGATTTAGTACTGGATACAAAATCAATATCACAGGCTCTTTATAGAATGGCCAAGGTGGAATTATCAGATTTGATGAAACAATTAGAGGAGTGGAGTAATAGTAGATTTATTTTCCCTAGTGTTTCTCTATGTGCAGACCATGTTCTCTTTCTTATGAATAAATATATTTCCATGAGGTTGTGCAATTATTTTAGAGAAATAAATTCTATTACAATAAACAATAGGTATATTCCACCGATTAATGATTATTATTTTTGATCATCTTCACAGAGCTCAATATATTTCAATGATAGACCTCAATTCTGTGTATCATCAATTTTGAGTAATGAAGTAAGATATTCTGATGAAATAATTCAGGATGACATATGGACATTATTAGTTTATAGTAATTTCATATGGACTAAATAATGCACCCTCCATTTTTATGGACCTATTAAATAAAGTATTAGAGGAATATCATAATGCTTTTTCTGGTATCCACTAATGTTATTTTAGTTTATTCAATAATTTATAAATTCCATTAGAATAAAATTTGGATCATTTGTGAGACTCTCATAAGGTAAGGGTTATATTCTAAATTCAGAAAGTATGAATTTTTTCTTTATAAAATTTCTTTTCATGACCATATTGTCTTCATGGTTAAACCTCCATAGATTCGGTAATGTCAATGTAAATTGAATAATGAAATATTTTATTGAACTTAAATGAGGTATGCAGTTTCATTTGTTCAGTAGGTTACTATAATCATTTCTTTTATTGCATATCCATCTAGGTAGTTAAATATTCAGGAAAAAATATCCTATTGATGATCTTAATTTACTACCTATAATTTTTCATCTAAATATGTAGTAAAAATTTCTATATATTGAATTATGTGAGATATATATGGATCATGATAGTTGAGAATATATCTTCCCATATAAATAAATTAATGCGAGGTGAAAATGATTGATAGAGTTACTCAAAGATTTTGACATCTCAACATAATAGCACTGAGGAAAATAAAATAAGGTAGTAGATGCAAAAAGTATGAAAGATCATCAAATTCTGACCCAAATTAGTTTTTGGAGGGATCCTATGTTCAAGGATTTAGAGAATATGGATATGGAAATTATTAAGGAATGGGAGACACTAATCTTTCTTCAAATTATTTTGAAAATATCATTGGTAGAAAAGATAGAAAGTTCAAAATATGATGATTTAGATTTTCTAATATAATTAATACTACGAATAAAGGAATGTTAAAAGGATTTATTATAGAATATGGTGTATTGAGTTTTGGAAATATTTTATGTGTTCCATAAATACCAATTATAAAAAGAGAACAACTGGATGATACACATAACTCAAATTTCTCAATACACCATTATAGTACCATGATGTATAGAGATCTGAAGGAACATTTTTGGTGGGATAATATGAAGTGGGAAATTTTTGAATATGTGTCAAGATTTCTATATTATAAACATGTAATGGATAAGATAAAAATTTTAATGATTTATGAAAACTCTATATATTCTTATTTGCAAGTGGGATGGAATTTCTATTGACTTCATCCCAAGATTACAAAAGTCCCTGAAAATTTATTATACAATATGGAATACTATTTATCGCCTTACCAAATCGGAATATTTTCTTACTATAAGAGTATAATCACCTATTTAATGCTTGGAAATACAGTATATTAATGAATTTGTAATACTATATAGTGAAACTCTATCAATTGTGTCCATTCATGATCTATGTTTTATATCAAAAACATTATTGTTTATTTAGAAGGCTCTAGATCCTATGATTCATTTGTGAACCACCTACCTTCCTCATACTGATGGATAGTCTAAAAATAATATTTAATCATTGGAAGTCATTTTGAGATCATGATCAAAATAATTTAAAAATATTTTGAATCATTATTTACCTTTGTTAAATTTTTCATACAGTAATAGTTTCCATAAAAGTATTCAAATAGAATCATATGATGCATTATATGGAATGATATTTCATACTCCAAAATGTTGTAATATATTTGATAAATTAAATCTTATAGGTCCATACCCTATTGAGGATACAATAGAATGGTAATGACAATTTGAGCACATATTAAAGCTTATCAAAGTAGGAAACATAGTTATGCTAACAACAAGATAAATGATTTTCAATTTCAACTGGGATATCATGTATTTCTGAAATTATATCGATGGAAGGGTATCATAAGTTTTGGTAATAAATTGAAACTGATACATAGGTACATCAGACCATTTGATGTTATATAAATAATTGGTGTTGTACATATTGATTAGTAATTCGACCATGGGTCTCCAAATTTCAGGATGTATTCCACATTTCTCTATTAAGGATGTTCAAAATAGACCTAACACTGTACTCACCTATGAATAAATAGTATTGGGACATAATATATATCACCATGAAGGGCCCCACCATATTTTTGAATGTAGATAGAATGTGTTGAGGAATTTGATGACTCAACTGGTATGATTCTGACATTTTCGCTGGGGAACGCGCATCCATCTGTGAGGACGTGCTGGTGTTGGCCTACATTCCCACTTTCCAAAGGTGGGCAGCATTCGTTCCTTGTTCAGGGAATTTTTCTCCTTGATCAAAATGGGATGATGGGATGTTCATTCTTCCTTCCGTGGATTCTTCCTCAGTGCTCGTCACCTAGTCCGGGTCTCCCTCATAGATTTAATACGTTGTTTGTGAATCTCGTTCCCGGTGCCATATCTTCATGGACGCCTGTTAATTACACTACTTCCGTCAAGACATTCCATGGGGTCTTGACATGGTAGTGACCTTCGGTCAGAGTAGACGGCAACATCAGGCATGTCGGGGCATCTCTGGGTGCATAGACATTAGGGAACCTATATTCTTCCTCATAAGAGGGAATCTCAAGGGTGAAAAACCCGAGGCATCCCACGTCAAATGCTGGGAATCCTATGCCATGGGCATGTATTTGAGGTTTTCCTCAGCTTCATGTGTTTAACCCAGGGTATGCTGCAAGATTAATGTCTAGAAAAGACGGTTACACCAATGGCGTGTCTTCTGAGGTTTTCCTTAGGCATTTCATGTTTATCACGAGGTAGGTTGCACGTTTAACGTCTTACGGAGACGGTTATGCCATAGGCATGTCATCTGAGGTATTCCTCAATCATCTCATGTTTATCACGAGTTAGGCCGCGAATTTCATGTCTTGCGAAGATGGTTATGCCATTGGGGTGTCATCTGAGGGTTTCCTTAGTCAAGTCATGTTTATCATGAGGTAGGCCGTGAATATAATGTCTTGCAGAGAAAATTACGCCATTGGCATGTCATTTGAGGTTTTCCTCAAGCATCTCATGTTTATCACGAGGTAGGATATGAGTTTAACGTCTAGCGGAGACGGTTATGCCATTGGCGTGGCATCCGAGGTTTTCCTCAGTCATCTCATGTTTATCACGACGTAGGCCACTAGTTTAACGTCTTGCAGAGATGGTATGAGAGTTATCAGAACGTCCCATGGAGATGGATCAGATCGATATATCCCAAGGGGGGAATACCTGGAAGATGGATAGATCAGGACGCCCAATGAGGACGGATCCGAGGTGGTGCGCTCTAAGGATGGGGCATGTCACACTGTAATGGCTGATCTGAACACCACTGAGGGTGGATCAGGGGAAGTGCGCCCCAAGATGGGGGACACCATAGATTATCGTTGGCTGAGATTGAAACTCTTAGAGGTTTCCTACATACCATGTGTAGAGGATAGGGATCAAAACCCGCGTAGTTCATAGCGGTGATGAATCGGGGTGTACAAAGAGGACAATGACCTGGAGACATATTGGGGCTTACGTGTGGGTAGCGGCCCAGGTGCTGCTTAGAGCAGTGAGGAGTTGGATGACATGATCCTACCGGGATGTGGCGCCCCAAGTGAGAATCAGGATGGATGATGGAGAGTTGAATGAAGTATAGGGGGAATGAAATGGTACCATCATAAGGGAAACAATGAAGTTGTGCTTGAGCCTCGAAGAGACCTCCTATGTATCCCCGTGGCATGGAATCAAAGTCCGCGTAGTTCGCGATGGTGTGCTGGAGGACCAACGTAATGGTGGACCTTGGTCCTATGGGTATTGGTCTTGAACCTAATGAGGTTTCCTACATACCATTCCTTAGAATGGATCAAAGTCATCGTTGTATGGTATGGTGCATCAGAGGACCGACGTGAAGGTTGACCTTGGTCCAATGGGTGTTGGGCTTGATCCTCATGAGGTTTCCTATGTACCATGACTTTACATGTATCAATGTCCTTGTAGTTCTGGTGGGTGCACCGGAGGACCGATGTGAATTTGGACCTTGGTTCAGTGGGTGTTGTCAGTGAACCGATGTGATGGTGGACCTTTGTCCGATGGGCATCGTCAGCGAACCGACGTGAAGGTGGACCTTGGTTTGATGGGTATCGTCAGCGAACCGACATGAAGGTGGTCCTTGGTCTGATAGGCATCCTTATTGAACCGACATAAAGGTGGAGCTTGGTCCAATAGTGGTGGGCTTGAACATCGGGAGGGTTCCTACGTACCATGCCTTCACAAGGATCAAAGACCTCATAGTTCAAACGGATGTACAGTTTAATGTCATCTGGGACAGGGGCATACATTTTATCATCATGCTGGACGAGGGTAGAACCTTACGTGAATAAACAACAGGCGGTGGGCGTGAACCTCATGGAGGATTCCTACGTACCATGCCTTGATATGGATCAAAGACCCCGTAGTTTGGGTTGGGGCGCTGGAAGGCCGATGTGAAGGAGGTCATTGGTCTAGATGGTGTGGGTATTACACTCTAGGCTGCCCAAGGATATGGGGTCGGTGAACCGACGTGGGGGGACCAGGGGTCCAGGTGGGCTTGTACTTCATGGAGGCTTCCTACGTACCATGAATTATCACGGAGCAAAGACCACCTACTTCAAATTAGATGTCGGGAGGCTGATGTGAAGGGACCAAGGGTCGAGATGGTGGTGAGCTTGAACCTCATAGAGGCTGCCTACGTACCATGCTTTAGCACAGATCATAGACCACGTAGTTCAGGTTGGATGTTGAATATAGTATAACGTCATGCGGGATGGGGGTGAACCGACGTGAATGAGGTCGGAACGACTGGGTGGTGGACTTGGACCTCATGGAGGCTTCCTACGTATCATGCCTTGACATGGATCAAATACCTCCAAGTTCAAATGGATTTACAATTTAATTTCATGCTGGATATGGGCATACAATTTAACGTCATGCTGGATGAGGGCATACAGTTCAACGTCATGTTGGATGAGGTATTGTCATGGCTAGTGATTACTCTAAGCCCATGTGAGTCGTGCTCAGTGTGAGAAGCAAGAGGCAGCAGAGATCTGATGATCATGTCGTGAAGGGTGCGTCCATGAGAAACGAAGAGGGGCTTATGCGCTAGGCGGCCCATCGTGCTAGTACTTACTCCGGGATGGAGGCCCAAGGAAAAGGATGACGATAGTTTTGAGCTTGAGCCATGAAGAGGCTTCCTATGTATCCCCATGGCAGGGAATCAAAGTCTACGTAGTTCTTCTGATTACGACTTACCTCCAATTGAGGGTTTCAACGTCTTACCGCTGGATTGGGTCATAAAGGAATACCGTTGGATAAGGATGTTAATGGCATACAACTAAATGGGGTCCCAACGGCTTACCTCTGGATGAGGATGTCAACAGCTTGCCGCTGAATGGGGTTGCAACGGCTTACCGATGGATTGGGTCACAACGGCTTATCGTCGGATAATGATGTGAATGGCTTACCGCTAAATGGGGTCGCAACAGCATACCGCTGGATGATGAGGTCAACGTATTTCCGCTGAATGGGGTTGCAACGACTTACCGCTAGATTGGGTCACAACGGCATACTACTGGATAGGATCACAACAGGATACGGCTGGATAAGGATATCAACAGCATACCATTGCATAGGAACACAATGGATTACCGCTGGATGAGGATATCAATGGCATACCACTGCATAGGATCACAATAGTGGATGGGGATTACGCGGTGAAGCTGTCCGAGTGCTTATATGGAGCGGCAATAGTGAATGGGGCTTATGCAAGGAAGTTGCCCGGGTGCTGCTATGGAGAGACACTGGTGAATGGGGCTTATGCTAGGAAGCTGCCCGGGTGCCTCTATGGAGTGGAAATCGTGGATGGGGATTATGCTAGTAAGTTGCCCGGGTGATGCTATGGAGCGACATTGGTGAATGGGGCTTATTCTAGGAAGCTGCCCGGGTGCTGCTATGGAGCGAAAATGGTGAATGGGGATTATGCTAGGAAGCTTCCCAGGTGCCACTAAGGAGCGGAAATCATGGATGGGGCGTACGCTAGGAAGCTTCCTGAGTGCCTCTATGGAGAAGCAATGGTGAATGGGATTATGCTAGAAAGCTCCCCAGGTGCCACTAAGGATCGGCAATCGTGGATGGGACTTACGGTAGGAAGATTCCCGGGTGCTTCTAAGGAGTGGAAATCATGGATGGGGAATACGCTAGGAAGCAGCCCGGGTGCCGCTAAGGAGTGGAAATCGTGGATGGGGATTATGCTAGGAAGCATCCTGGGTTCTGCTAAGGAGAGGCAATGGTGAATGGGGCTTATGGTGGGAAGCTTCCCGTAATTTCTTCCTCATGTCTGGCCATTAGGGCATCCCAACCCACTGGAAGGTTGATGCCTTCCCCTATGCACTATTGCACAATCGGGATAACTCTACGGGCGTTGGAATCATGCCATTGTAATCCTGGCATTAGGCATCTTATGCTTGGAGCATAAGGCATCTCTTGTTTATTGCAGGAGGCATCCTATGTTTGGAACATAGGGAAACACTACAGTTTATAGTCATGCAGATAGGACTATTAGCATCTTATGCTTGGAGAATAAGGCATCTCTTGATTGGGGCAAGAGGCATCCTATGTTTGGAACATAGGGTGAACTACAATTTAGAGTCATGTAGAAAGGACTATTGGTATCTCATGCTTGTTGCATGAGGCATCTCTCGTATAGCGCAAGAGGCATCCTACCATTTTTTAGATAGGAATTACTATAGTTTATAGTCATGTAGATAGGATTGTTGGCATAAGGCGCCTGTGAATGGATAGTGTTGGGTCATACGCAAGGGTGGCCTTTTCTGCTTTAACCTGGCATAGGAGCCAAGTGATTGGGTTTGGAGGAGTTTCCTGAGGAATGGTTTGACTCATGGTGCTTGGGGAATTGATGATGGGAATCTCAATTCACGACATTGGAATGAAACCAAGAGGAATATGTCGACTAAAGGTATTTCATGGTGTGTAGAGGAGTCTCTCCAATCATGGTATTCCATAAGTGGAAGGAAGTTGGGCATAAGGGATCAATGGAAAATTCCAATGTCCCGGCCAGAAAAGTTCGTGGTGCAACTCTCCAATTTTCATGGGGGTCTGTGATGGTAGCGAATGGACCGGCCCGGAGGGACGGGACCGCAGCCCGGCACTGACCCCGACATGGGGGGCGGGGGCGCAGCCCCTGTGGTATGGACTGATGGGTGCGAAGGATGGATCCTCGCAAATTATAGGTCTTCACGAAGTAGCTTCGTGGAGCATGGAATCGCGGAGAAATGTTCTCTCGCGGAGCAAAGGGGTCTTGTAGAGGAAAGGGGTATCACGGAGCAAAGGGGTCTCACAGAGCAAAGGGGTCTCGCGCAGCAGCATCGCGGAGCATTGGATCACGAAACATGGATTCCTGGAGGATTGCCTCATGGAGTAGAATCGCTGAGCATTGGCTCGTGGAACATGGAATCGTGGTGCCTCGGCTCGCGAAGCAGCAACGCAAAGGAAGCTGCTCGCGGAGCATGGCCTCGCGGAGCTGCAATGCGGAGCTCCGCTGACTGGGAGATCAGCCGCCCAAGGGGCGAAGTGGCCATGGACGTCCCTAGAAAGGGGGCGAGCTAGGTATTTATTGGCATGGGCATCCGCGAAGTAGAGCTCGCGCGGTGCGAAGACGAATCTTGCTCCGCAGTGGATCTCGAATGCCAAAGGTGTTCGCAGAGCATCCCGGATCCTTTGCTTCGCAGCGGGTTCGCGAACGTCGAATTCATTCACGGAGCATCCCATCTCCTATGCTTCGCAGTGGTTCTTCACGACATGTCATGAATGTCAAACAGGTTCTCAGAGCTTCTCCCCTCATTTCTTCGCGGCGGCACTACGCAATCGCGGAGGGGGCTTCGCGAATGGGCTTTGCGAACTAGTTTTCTAGCCAAATTTCAAATGTCCATAACTCATAATCTGTAACTCCATTTGGGCCCTACGACCTACCAAATCGAAGCTTGCGAAATGGAATAAGACCTTGGATCATGTATGGAATGATTTGAAAAAAATTTGGGACGTGTTTTCTGGGGTATAAATGGTAAAGGTTATTTAGAGAAACCATAAAATTGAAGAACTGATGTGGGAACCAGACGATGTTACGAAAAAGAACCACCCTCTCTTATATAGATGGTACTATTCATGAAAAATATTGAGGGTAAATGTTTTTTGAATGAGGGAATAATAAAACACTATAAGATATTATTGTATGTATTGTCCTAAATATATTCAATTTCTTCAATAGATTATGATGTATGCAACACCGAGTTTAAGAAAACAGTGATATACTATTAAATATTAATATTTCAACACACTTGTTATAAACTAGATTTTACATTTCTTCAAATGAATACTATTAAAAAAATTATGAAATTAATAAATCATATATTATGTAAATGTTTTGGCATACAAAAAATATATTAAAAATAAATATGGTAATAACAAATCATGTTTTACGCATAACAAGATGTATTTTTTCTAAATGAAATTTTTTCGGCATTAAATGGTGCACATCTTTTAAATATGAATTTTGAAACATTTATAAATTATAATTTTCAAAATAATATTCATTTCTAAAATTATCAAATCAAAATTATCTTAGGGTTATTTTCGGGTTTTTTTAAGAAATATTTATTTTCTAGTGAATAGTGAATATACTAATTTATATGAAATTGTTAGTTACATTTTATTAAATAAAATTTATAATTTCAATTGATGTCAATGTAACTTAAGAAAAATTTAGTTATGAATAATATAGTCCATTTAATTTTAATCATCATTATATCTTATTTTGGTATATGTACATTTTTATGTTTCAAAATAAATTATTAAATAAAGCTGTTTTTTGTTGGGGGATTAATTTTATATTAAAATTTGAAAATATAACGTTTTTAATATTGAAAAATGGATTCTATATTTGGATTCATAAGATCCAATTTTATCAAATCATTCAATTTTAATTTTGAGCAGCATGAATAGTAACTAAGTATATTTTTAATAACCTGATAAAGTGTAAATTATGTAATTTAGGATAAATGCAATATGATTCAGATTATTAAATTATCCTTAAACATTAAAAAATATTATGGGTTGATTTATATTCAACCCTTAACATATAAGTTTTAATTTGAGTTATTTATTGAAAAATATCCCATGAAAATTTCTTTGATATTATTTAAATTAAATAAAATCACAAAATGTAACTTTCACTATCTTAAAGATCTTTAATGTGTCAAAATATGTAAAAATGTAAGTTATGAATGAATCTAGGCGTCCATTTTGTATGTAATAAACTTATTTCCATGACATAAAATTATTTTTTTTTGGGGACCATTTCTACGAGGTAATGATATTTATAATATTTTATTAAATGAAATGTCAAAGATGTAGCATTCATATTTTAATAACTGTTTAATTTTTAGTATGGTATTATTCAAAATATATTTCAAATATATAAATTATTTATAAATATAATATATTTATATAGAATATAGAATTTTATTTGTAATTTTAATCAAATAATTAATTGCGTTAAATAATTATAAAATGATGATGTAGTAATTATTTGTTAATGAAACAGTCAATTAAATGAAATTAAAAATATTAAAATAAATACCCATTAAATCAATTTAGGTGCACCACAAATATTTTGGATGATTTTGACCTTTTATGGGTGTAATTGATGTTTTTTTATGATAACATATTTTCATGTTTTACTTAAAGTCAACAAATTGAAAACTGTAAAAATCGAAACTGATGATATTTTATCAAAATAATATTACATTACTTTATTAAAAATTAAAAAAATATTTAAAAATTAAATTTGATTATTTTTTTGTCTAAAATTTAATTTAATATTCTATTTATTTTCACTTGACATTTTATAATTAAAACATAGCACCTTTTAATATAAAATAAATTCTTATCATAATTAAGATTAAAATTAGATAACTACTTTCAAACAAACTGATAAGGTTAGAAATAAAATAAATAATGTATTTATTTTATTTTATGATGTTATTAAAAACATATCTCATGTCATCTTAGAATTCATCTTCATTTGGTGTTATTTTTATTTTAAATGTATTAATTAAAATTTAATTTTTTTAAAGATATCCAAATGTGACCCCCACCTCAATTATAAAAGGGAACTCCTTTATTCACCAATTATTACCACCTTGAACTTTATATATCAACCATAATCTATAAAATTATCTTCTAAAATTCTTTAATAAATTCTTTTGACTTCCTTGTTCTCCAAAAATACTTACCCTAGTGTCCCTAATAAGGGATCTAAAGGACGTCTGAGGAAGAAAAATTAATACTCATTACCAAATCATTCAATCTTATTTCTTTTTCTACGTTCACTTATTATATTGTTTAAATAATAGAGTACCATCTGTATACTAATATGTTATTATTATTTTGTTAAAACCATATAACACTTATTTTCCAACCAATAACAAAACTAAAGAACCTCTCATGAGTACGTATAACTTACCACCTCTACGCGATGATGTAATTTATTTTTCATCACCACATTACATGGGTTAATGTAATAATGGAAAGAATATATATATAATAGTTATTAAATTATAATTATTTTTTTTATAATTTATATACTATCCACTTCTTTTCTCTTTCAACATTAAAGAAATGATACCGTCGCTTGTGTACATGTATGTCATACTGTCTCCACAACGTAGTGCAAGTAATTTTCTATATTCACCATTAAGGAATGGTTATAAAAATATAAATAATGACTAAATATGATATCTATGACCTTATTGTAATTTTTATGTTGATGAAACTATTTCATATGCATAAGAAATGCGATTTACGTGACAAAACATGCATAGTAAAATGAAGTAGTTAACACCCAAAAAAAGGGTAATTAAGAAATATTATTAACAAATATGTCATAATATGATATAATAAAATACTATATGATATTATAAATATGAATATGCTTTAGTTATAAATTAATTAAACTATTTAAATCATTGTATAGGAGTTCAAATCACAACCAACTAAAGGGAGGTGTAAGGTAAGTGACATCGTATCAATTTTCATATCATTGAGACTTTCTTGGTATTGTGGACGTAATCATTTTTATATGGTGTATCTTCGAACTATTTAATGTTATTTGTTATTTCAAATTATATTACCCTTAAATATTCATACCATGTATATGAGTATTTACTAAAATATATACCATTTTTTCATATGGTTTTTATTTTAAATGTTTTTAGATTGGTTGGGGAAATATTGATAAATTTATATCCTTTATTCAATAACAATATTTTGATTTGGAATATTGTTTATAAATAGAAAAGTTTTGAGAATTATGATTTGGATATGTAGTGAATTGTGGTCTCTGGTTTTATACGGCACATTATTGCATCTATAAGTATCATGTGGAAAAATATTTGGCCTAATTAATTGTGTTTCTATCTATATTTTTATACTATCTTATGAAAGGTTTTGATGGCAGTAGTATCATGTTCTAGATACCTAAAATCTAATAATTTATAATTTACTTCATTTAATATAATTTTATTACTATCCATGGTATTTTAATTATGGAAAATATATATGGATTCATTCTCATTATATTTTTATTGATTAAGTGGAATGATTTTTTTCTATTATTCACATTCCATATTGATTTTTCATTATTGAATATACTTCACTTATTATTAATTTATGTTTTCATTGTATGGAACCATTACATAGAATTTGAGCTCACTCTTTTATTTATTTTCCTTCCCCATGTTATTAAGATGAAATATTTGAATAATTTCCATATAATTTGAATATTTTCTTTCGATATGTTCAATGTTAATTTACCAATATAATAAGGGACCATATATGAATCTAGTTTTTCAGGACTACTAAACTGAACGATCATTAGTGATGTGATACTTTATATAAAATCAATCATAATAAAATAAACACCAACTATAGGATAATGTGTTTGTGTTCTTTACAATTCAAATGTTTATACTAGATTTTGAAATAATGAAATTTAAAACATTTGTACACATTAACTTTAAACACCCTCTATGTCGTCATGTATGCGGGATATATTTTAAATTAAATTATGTAACATATGTGAGATTAATTTCGAAAAATGGATTCAATATTAACAATTATAATAATTTATAATTTATAATAATTTCAACATTTATTATACAAAAATGGTTAGGTAAAGAAATTAAAATTAACTAAAATGATTATGGTAAAAACTTGTTAACTTGTGGTTTAACATTAATGATTATGGGTCAAATGACATATATAGTTTCCCAAAACCCATTTTATGGAAATACATAGAACATATACATTCATTTATATAAAATTTATCATTACTGGAGGCACATTATATAATTAAAACCTCATAATAGTGTTTTATCTTTGGTATTTACATGAATTTGTCTCCTCTATTTTAAAAAGGAATTTACACTCCATGAAAATAAACACTTATAATGCCTTTTAGATAATCATAAATCTACCAAATGACATCCCAACATCCCTCCTCATCCTATAATCCTCATGTTGGGTAGAAATGAAACCATGGAAGGCCATTTATTCAACCCCAAAGTATTTACTAGAATAATAGGTAATAATCATCAATGAACATTTTTATTTTCATTATTCCTTAAACATATTAATATTTTTAATATCAAGACTGTATAATAAAAATACTATCTTAAATATAGTTTTATATTTTAATATTTTGTTTTTGAGTACAGATTCACACACATATGTAATATAGGATTCCTAATAATCATTTATGTGTACGACAGACTACAGGCTAGCGAGCCAATGTTATTCGTTCTTCCATTACGACATCTCAGGGTTTGGAATAATGATTGAAATTCTATTTATATAGTCTTTTAATATGATATATAAGATCTATTTATTCATCTATAATTATAATATAACTCATACCATCATTATTTTAATTTTGTGAAAATATGATAATGTCATACATGTGTACGATGGACTACCGCCTCATGATGGGATGTGATTCGTTCATGATTTACATAGAATGTATTATAGGCCAATGTTTAAAAAATAAGTTATATATAAGGAATAATAATACTACTATAATATATTTATATATATATATATCATTTACTTTTTATACTTTAAATAAGATAAGAAAATGGAATCAATGTTCATACGTATGTACGACCTACAATTTCCATGAACGGTGAATTTCATTTCTTATTTATATCTTTTCTATATTATTATAAATATAGATATAATCAAAATATATGATTTTTGTATCATTGATTAAATTATAAAAATGTGTAAATAATTATCAAATTAATAGGAAAAACAATTATAATTCAAAACATATATGAAAAACAAAGCGGTTATTACTCAAATCGTAACATTAACATGGGATTATTAATAAATGGGTAATATAAATTCATAATATTAGAATATGGTGTGACATATATGATTATTGTTCTATTAATAATGTATGGTAAACTTATATTTATAAAGAAATATATTTTTTAACATATACAATGAGAGGCAATGATTAAGTTAGCGGTATTTCTAGTCTCACCTGTATTTCTGTGAGTGTTATTTCATATTCACAACTCATTTATTTTGAGTTGTGACCATAATTACCTAAGAAATTTTATTTCATGAATTTCACTTATTTAATGATATTAAAAGTTTTAATTTATTTTATTGTTTCATATATCTCATGGTTTTAATGTTATTCAAGCAATAAGTGTTTTCTTTCTCCCCTCACTGTTATTTCTATGAGATATATGAATTATTAAAAACTTATTGTTTTGTGGTGTATATAATTCACATTATTTTATTTTATGATTCAAATCCAAAATTTTATTGGTATTTACATATCCATTTATTTATATAAATTTCGTTTGGTTTAGAGTTTCAATGTTACCAAAGAGATAATGGAATTTTCTCAAAGTTTTCCTTTTTTGAGAATTATATCATGTTATGAACCTATATTCTTTTATGAGGTGTGTATACATTCTAGTTTAAATGTACTATCAAGAAATATAAATATTATCATGTTATTTTATTTTTCATTTTTTTAATCTTTTCACGGGGCTTATGATTCAATGTTACCAAAGTGGTAAGAGTTTGATATTAAAATCTCCTTGATTATTTGGATTGTTTCTGATTACTTCTCCAATGTTTAAATATTATGATCTACCTATAAATAATTCTCTTGAAATTTCTTATCATATGGTTATTTTTTTTGAATACTTGTTTTCTCTTCAATATTTTCTCCTAATATACTCTAGTGTAAAAATAATGTTTTTATTAATTAAGCATATTTTTGGTCAAAAACACTATTCATCCAAAAGAATGTTTTCTAAAAATGATTTAAAAATGTTTTATAAAGTTTTTTAATGAATAAATAATACATAAATATATAAATTATTTAATTTTTTAAAAAAATCCATTATATTTTTCCAAGGTTTTCTTCATAGAAAATCATTTTCAATCGTTTTTATCTTTTAGAATGTGATTTTAAATATTAAAAGGATGTTTTCCTGAAGAATATTTTTAATGATATTTTAATGGTATTTCCATTCATCAATATTACAAGTAGTTTTTGTTACTTATCCTCCTGTTGGGATATTTTTTATTGATACAATCCTCATTCTTTTTTGGATGAATTAATATTGTTTGAATGTTATTGTTATAGAACCTTTTTCTTTTATATGTGTCAATCATGTTTCAATGAGATTATTATGAAACCTATTTATTTTCCACATGATTATTATAATTCGAATATATCAGTATGATACCCATTTCATTTCCCTATGTTAATCAAGTTATGAAATGGATAATGGTTGTTCCTATGATTTTTGGAAAAATTATATACTTTATGAGTTATGATTATGTAATGGTACATGGATATTTTATAGTTAGTTACACTATAAAAAATTTATAGGTTGTTTCATGATAATAGAATTATGTTAGGTTCCGTCATAAAATAAGGACGGGTGGTTCCATGATATCCCTGTAATTCATAGGGAATGGATGTTGATTGTATTGTAAATCCATTAGTAATAATGATTACAGGAGTGATGTGGAAATTATTTCCAAGTTATGTACAAGTATTCTTAATGATTACCATTGGATTAAAAAGTTTCACATGGTTGAGATTGAATTCAAATGGATCATGTCTATTTATTTTTGTGTATCTTCCAATTTTAATGTTATCATATTTTGTGATCTGGGTATTAATGGGTATGATTTTGTTTATGATTTTCTCAGGTACATTGATTACATCATCATACCCTTATGCACCCTTATTCCAATTGATGAAATTCAACTTTTAATGACTATTTTTATCCTTAGTAATAATTTGAGATCACCATTATTATTTTTCTTTTTTACTAGGTTATAAAAAATATGGTTCAATGGTCTTTATATATAAATGATTCCATAATGATGATGTTCATGTCTTAATTTGATATAGTAAAAGGAGGTTATAATAGGATATGATGTCCATCTTTATAAACCACTAATTTATAATTCCAATTTGATATCTATTGGCCTTAATTATTTAATTTTGTAATCCTAAAAGTTCCTCCTTTTTAGAAGGGATACATGTATAGCTTTTTATGTTTTAAGGTTTAGAAGAATAATTTGTGTCACAGTTATTAGCATCAAATATGGAAATGTAAATATCATATATTCTACCTTGGATATAGGCATGGGGGTACATCGCTATTATAGTTGGTATAAAATGAAATTTTAGATATATTTGGAGAATAATTCGTTTCAATGAGAGGCTATGTTAAGAGTTATAGACACCATAATTTGTCTTTAATAATAATGATGATTATATGTTCAAATTAATAGACACATTATTTAAGGGTTTTATGTAGTAAAAAAGTTTGATATTATTAAAGAAATTTTAGGAGAAATATTTGTTAGGTTAAAGTAAATGTAAGCCATTATTTTAATGAATTTTATACCAATAATATTAGCAGAAATATTTTTTAAGGAATTGATAACCTTTAAAGAATATTTTATCATGAATATTGAGTTAAAAATGGAAACATGTGTATTATAGTATAGATAACCATATGATTTAAAATTAATTTGGTGACAAATAAGTTAGTGTTACTTCAATACAAGATCAACATAATTTTGGGATTCCAATATGGAACGTATAATATAACTATTGTGGTTAAAACACTCTTTAATTTTGAGGTTATTGATGTTATTTTGGAAATAGTGTTATGGAGTGATTTAGATTCATATTTTGGTATTACTGTTGAATTTTTATGAATAGTTTCTCGGATTAATAATTATTAAATTTGGTAATTTTCATACCATGTGTTATCCATTTTGTTTTATTATCATTAAATGAAAGGAGGAATAGCTTCATATCACTTTTATGGTTATTTAGTCTTTAAATTCTGATTTTAGTCCATCATGAGTCAATCATTAATCTTGAATAATCGTATTTTTAGAAAAAGATGGTATTGTGTTTTAAATTGGATGGAAGATGAAATTTTACATATCAAGTAAGTATATTTCAATTTTTTCAGTCTATATAGTAGAAAAATATTTTAGTTTTGGTGAAAAATCATGAAATAAAATGTTATCCCACTACTTTATTTTCTGATTATATCAATGACCTTTTCCAAAATTATTGGGATTGAGGTTTTGTTTTCATTAATTCAGATGTGATTATTTTCTATATCACTCTCTATGAGTCCTTGAGAATTAGTTTTACTATCCAAATCCTTCAATTAATTTCCCACCAATGTTGTCTCTATGTGGAATCCAAGATATGCATTACTTCTAGTTACCTTTATGTTTCCCACTTTCCTTTTTATTGGATTTTTTTATATATTTAATTCATACATTGCTGGTTTTAGTAAAGGAATTCAATAAAATTTTAATCCTTTGATAACAAAGACGAATTTTGAGGGATAAATTCATTTAAGGGGGTCAGATTTTATATGCTACAATTTAATAAAATGTCCTCATTCAAATTTACATAAATTATATGATATATTTTTTTAAAATAATTAATAGGTTATGTTATGTAATATGAAACACTAATTATATCTTAAAAAACACATAACATCGAATTTCTTCTATAACTTGTGTAACACCGAAAACTGAGTTTTACCGAATTTTTTTTATTAATATTATTTTTTAAAAATTATAGTTATCACCAAGCTATTCGAATAGTGGTAATAGATAATATTTACTAAATGATGAAAATTTGTTTAAAAATTCATTTATAATGAAATATTTTGTGGCAAATTCATTGTAAATGAAAATAAAACCATTTTTTAAAAATAAATGGAAATATTTTTATAAATAAACAATTTTTATATGCACAGGTTTGTTATATACTAATAAATTAAAAAAAATAAAAAATTTTGGAGTATATTAATAAAATATAAATATTATATATTCAATCATATGTTTTTACATTCATATAATATATTTTATATACATAATATTATAATAAATCCAATTTTAAGCATAAAATATGTGTATTTTTCTAAATGGAACTTTTACTACCTTTTAATTGAACACTTATATTAAATAAATTTTTTACACTTTTATAATTAATATTTAACAAAAAAATTCAAATATTAATATCAATATTTAATTTGGGGGAATCGTTGGTATTTTTATGAGAAGTTTCATTTTTGTGATGAATTATTAAAAATACAGATTTTAAATGAAAAGTAAATTTTCATGTAAATAATTTATAATATTTTAAATATATTTTAACGTTAAATTATATCAATTATAAGTATATTAATCTAATTTTGGTCATTTGAATAAATCTCATAATAAATTTTCATATAAAAACATTACAAATATTTGAACATTTTAACATTAAAAACCAACTTTATCATTACATTTTCACATACATTTTTTATTTTATTTTTGCACCTATATTAGTTGAGTTTAAATATGGATTAAATAATTGGAATAATAAAATTTCCCTATTTCTAGTAATTTCATCATTTTTTAAGAAAAATATAATTGAATGAAATTAAAATTTATTATAGTGATTAAGGTAAAAACGAGTTACCTTGTGGTCAAACCTTAAGAATAAGAGATCAAATGACCTATAAACATGTAAAAACTCCATGTTATGGAAATATTTCAACCATATATCCTCATTTTTGAAGTTTTTCATTATTTTATTCACATTATGTAATGTAGACCTTCCAGTGGTGTTTGTTTTTTTGAGATTTTCAGGAATGACAGTCCTCCAACATTGCAAAAGGTTACTCTCTCTCCCCCATTATACAAACCCCTAAAGAAGTTTTAATCTTAATAAAAATAATAAATGACAACAAAAATTATATAATATCATACAGAAATATATAATATGGGAAAAATCTAACCAAGGAAGTCATTTAGTTCAAACCAAAAGCAGTTACCTGAAGAAGAGGTAATGTTCATCGAAAAATGTTTTTTTCTTCCTCATACCTCTTCGATTATATTTATAATAGGATTATATAATTAACTCGATATCATTAATATAATCATATTTTTTTGATAATTCTAAAACCTACATATTCACACAATTATATCAAATGGGGTATGCAATCATCATTTGTCTGTACATAGGATCACCATTTTGCAAACAAGTATCATTTTTTCTTCCATTACTGCCTCATACGGTGGGAAATAATTATGTAAATTATGTTTATATAGTCTATATATGATATTTATTAGGTATTTTTTATTATTTAGTTATTATATAACACAGAAAATTATGATTTTGATTTTTTTGACACTATGACATTGTCTTTTGTGTGTATGACAGACTACCTCCTCACAAAGTGATATCATTCATTCACACATTACATAAAATGTATTAAATATGGTTCTAATAGAGATTATTTATACATAATAAAAATTAAATCTACTATAATATATATATATATATGATTTAATTTTTTCTTTCAATATGATAAGAAAATGGATACACGGTTCATGCGTACGTACGACCTACTGTCTCCCTAAATAGTGTATTTAATTTATTATATATATAAATTAAAATTTACTATAAATTATTATATAATGAATATATATTATAATTAATAATTTTTTTACATCATTTATATTTAAAAATCATAATTAAAGTAAGAGTACCAAAAAAAACAAGTCAAACATACAGGGAAAACAACACAATTATTACACAAAACATATCTTTGAAAATGAATTGTTAATAAATAGATAACATGAAGTCATAATCATATTATATCTGGTATGATATATCTGATTATTAATAATTTATATATTTCTAATAAACATATATTTAATATATAGTAGTTTTGAATAAGTACGATGAGAGTAAAGACTTAAGGTAATGGTATTTCTTGTCTCACTTCTATTTCATTGAGACCTATTCCATATTCACATCACATTTATTTTATGGGGTGTATAAACTGAACTATAATATGTTATATCCTGAATTTAATTTATTTCATGCTAATAAATTTTTCAGTTTATTCTATTCCTTCACAGATGTCATGATTCAAAATTAACTCAAGTGGCATGTGATATTTTCTCATCTCACATTTATATTTGTGAAATATTTACATTATTCGCCACTTATTTTTTATGGGTGGTCTATATAATATCCATGAATATGTTTTATAAATATTTTCTTTAAATTCATTTCTAATTAAATTTTTATTATATGGGATCCCTTTCATGCAGTTTATAATTTAAAAGTTACCAAAGCAATAATGTAATTTTGTCATAATTTTCCTTATTTGAGACTTATGTCATTTTACACATGTATCTACATTTATGAGGTGTATATAAATGATCATTGGCATATAATTTCATTAAATTATTTATTATCATTGTATTTATAGTTTCATTTAATGTATTCCTTTCATGATGAATATGATTCAATTTTACCAACATTGTAAGAGTTTTATAATATATTATCGTCAATTATCATTATTATTTGTGATTATGCCTCAAACATTAAAATCATATGATCCAACTCTAAATAATTCATAGAATATTTATTATACTTTGGTTATATCAAGATAATAACTTTAATCACTTTTTTTACTTTCTTTTTAAATTCTTGATTTAAAAAAATGTTTTTATTAAAAAATCATCTCTTCGGTCAAACATAGTTTTTTAAAAAAATCTTGTTTTCTAAAAATATTTTAAAAAATATTTTAAAACGTTTTTTAAAAACAATTAAGACTATTTTACTTGATGAATTATTTAAATGATTTTTAAAAACATTATTTATATGTTTCATATGATCATTCAAAAAATATCATTTGAAATTTGTTTTATGTTTAAAAAATTGATTTTCAAAATAAAAAGGACATATTTCTCAATAATATATTTAATGATAATTTAATAGTATTTCCATTGATCAATTTCAAACACCATTTTTGTTAATTATCATTTATTGGGTATATTGTTTATTAATATAATCCTTATTCTTTTATATATGCATTAATATTATTTAATGTTAATTGTTGGGGAACCAATTTCTTTGACATGGGTTAATCATGTTTCAAATATATTTTAATTAAACCAACTACCATTCCACTGGTTAATAATGATTTGAAGATATTTAAATGAAACCCATTATTTATCTAGATTAATCAAGTTACAAAAAGGATAATGGGTTTTCCTATGATTTTATGATAAAATGAAATATTGTATGTGTTATAATTATATAATTGTACCTCGACATTTGATGGGTGGTTAAATTATAATCCAATTATGAGTGATAATATGATTAACCAATGAAAAGTGGTTTTGTGATAAACTAAAAAAAGGTGTGTCAATGATATCCTTCCAATTTATTGTGCGTCGAATTAAATCATATGGTTATTAAATTTGTATGAATGACTGTAAAATAAAAGTGAAAATTATGTCTGAAGATACTTACATATTTCCTTAATGCATGTTATTGTTTTATAATGATTCTCATGGTCGCAATTGATATCACATGTCTCGTGATTATTTATTTTTATGCCTCTTGACTTTTATATTTTATAATATTTTATTATATATGTGTCTTTTATTAGTTATTTTATAATTTTATCATGTATAATGATTATGTCATCATACACTTATGCACTCTTATTCCTATTGATGAAAATCAATTTTTAATTCATATTTTTACCTTTAATGAACATTTAATCCCAAAATTATTATGTTTCATTTTAACCATGTTATTATTAATTTGGTATATTGATTTATGCCTATATAGTATTTTACAGTGATGATGTTGAGACCTCATGTGAAATAATAGAAGCTGGCTATAATAGTGGATGTTGTTCGTCATTATGATTATGTTTTCTATGTGTCTAATTGAAAAATATTGGTCCTAATTCTATAAAACTCCAAAACTAAAATTTCCCAAATGTTGCAAGTGATCCAAGAATTCCTTTTGATGTTTTAAGGTTTAGATGAAAGATTTGGGTCGCAATTATCAACATCAAATCTAACAATTTAGTGTTTATGATTTCAGCATAGTGTTCTAGAGTGCAGGTTATGGGATGTTATACATTTCCTTATTTTATATCTTTTATCCATATACATTGTTCCAATACTAAATCCTTATTATGATTTTTTATTATTTGGTCCCACGAAATAATGCAAATGCTTCATTCCAGAGGAACTCATTTCAAGGACATAACTCATAAAGGTACATACCTAATTCTTCAAAATTATTATTAGTTACTGTCTGATCCAAACTATTTTTAAATATCCTTATCCAATATAATTATTTTATATTAACAGAATTATTCTTATGAGAAAATTATATTTTTGTTATATATCTTTATTCTTGTACCCTTTATTTATTGTAACATGTTATCAATTTGGTTGATACAACAACCATCATAAACGATGTTATATTATCTTAACTATTTCCATCGTGAATCATTATCAAGGAATTTATAATAATAATGTATGATTTTAGATTATAATTAATATTATCAATACAATTCTTTAATGGTAGATTAAAAAACCGATGATCATTATAATGTAACTTGTTGTTATTAGTAAATTTATGATGACATGATTGTCATTTATTTAATTATAAAAAACCAAACCAATACCTTATATAAAAGAAACATTGTACTATATAAATAAATAAAACAAAATTTTTCCACAAAATTTATAATCTAAGAGTGATGAAATTCTTTGCAGTGAATGTGAATTTACATATTCATAATTAGACTTTTATAAAATAATGAATACCAAAAATATTTAAAGATAAAAATAGACAAATACAAAATAACATGTATGTAATGAATTTATATAATCGAAAAGTACAATAGGTAATAGATATGAATAATGAAACTATTTTTCTATAAGTGATTATGAGGATTATGATTGTTAAATAGGTATCTATAGTTATTTCATGGATGTACGGAGTTAATGTAATGGTTTCTTTTCTAATCTAACATTGAAATCAATATTTTTTTTCCTTTTAGGAAATTATGTACTTTTTTTCTTGAAAATTAATTCTTTTTTCTTATCTATATTTATTTCTTATGTTTCCATATATTTTTTTAATTTCACATCCCTTTGGTTAGCGATTCAATATAATGGATGAAATTATGTATAAATGACCATATCTCTTTTTTTGGTCTAGAATATTTCTCCATCATGAAAATATTAATTATATTTTTTAATGGATATATTTTCTAAAATATGTGATTTATGTTATTTTTTATTGTATTTAATAAACCTTTCATAAAAAAATTGTATTCTTTTAATGTGGTTTGTGTTGTGTTTTCTCGACCTGCTTCACAAAAGTATGAAATAAATTTATTATTTAACCATTTCCTACATGATAAAATTTTCTCATTGTCTTATTTATTATTGATTAAAAGTATTCCACATTATGTTTTAATGGTTTTCTAATGTAATTTGAATACCCATTGTTTAATAAATTATTATATTTTATAACAAATGTTATTATAATTGATATTTGTAAATAGTCTTCAAAACATTTTGTCATCCATTAATATATAATTTTCCATTTCTTGTTATTTTTTGGGGTTATTATATAACGATATTTTCCACTTTATTTCATTGAGGAGTGATCCCAATTAACTGTGGAACTATGTAAACTACGTTTATGGGAATAGGGTGTTAACCCAATTTATTAAGAGAGTCTCCCAATTGTGGGATGATGTTATTGGAAGTGATCATTGGTATAATAAGTTACTTTATATGATTATATATGTGGAATATTATGATCCATATGTTATTTTTTCATGGCTCATAGTTATTGAATCATGGTTCCACACTGATAACTTGTGTATTATGTTATACCAAAATCATTATTCCATGACTTGTGATTTATGATAGTTTTTTTATTGCGAATTTATGTTATTTTTATTCTCATTGATTAGTTTTTCATACATTAATGTTTATCATATGTTAACTAATAATCATATATTTTCTTCTCTCATGTTTACTATTAAGGATGATATATGTTCATCAATTTTTGTCTTTTCATTTCCCAAATTAGGAATATGAATATTGTGTATGATACTTCTAAAAGTGTAACATGTGACACCCCATGTTTCCATAGTATGCTTCCTTTTAAATAATTTTATAGATTTTCCTATATGCAACAATGAGTTTGATAACACCATGACCTGTCAAACTAGCCATTTAAAATACTGTTATGAATAGTGTTAATCATATTACAAAATTTTAGAATTTTATTCTTCAAATTAGACTTAAATTTTGAATTTGGAATATCAAAATTAGCGTATGGTGAAGTAATTTGTAATTTTCTGAAAAGTTTCATTTTTTATGAATAAAAAAATAAAAAAATATTATTAAAAAAAGAATTTTTTATTTAAATAATTTTTTAACTTTAAATATATTTTAATGTAAAAATAGATAAATAATACATATATTAGTCTAATGTAGGCGATTGGAATAATTTTTATAATAGAATTTGATATAAAAATCTTATTGATGTTTCGAACGTCTATTTTACCCACCTTCTTACCACATATGTCAACTAGAATTAAATGTAATTTTACCACTTCTATGAATTGAATTCAAAAAATGAACATACGTGGTTTTAATAAGTATGAAAAAGTTGGTCGAATTGGATTAAATTAAATTTAGATGAATAGTATCATCTGAATTTAATTTACCACGATTAATGGTAAATATGGAAATTAATGGTAAATATAATATTATAATAATATAAACATACCCAAAAACATGTCCTAATTTCTTTTGATAATTTTCTTTCCACTAAAATCAGTCGTAGGTCAATAATATGATCCTTTTTAAGACACTTGAGTAAGATTAGGATATTTATTATATTTTATTTATAGAAGAGTTAAAAATTTCATATTCAAATTTTAATAAATATATAATTTTACATAATAGGTTATATAAGTGATATGGTTGACTATACATATTATTTAAAATTATAAAATAATTACCTAGATCATAGTAATTTATTTATATTTTTTAGTGATTAAATAATTTCCACTAAAGATTACATAATAGTGAAACAGAAAATATTTAATCAATATATATACCAAATAAATGATATAAAAAAATAAAAAAATAAATGTAATTTGACATAATTAATGACATAAAATAATTTTATTGATAAAAGTGTTATGTTAGTGACATAATTGAATTATTATATCTATGTTATCATATTGTTTTTATATTTTAAAAAATGAATATATTGAAAAGTATCAAAATTGATTTAAATGATCCATTAAAAAATATTTTCTGAAAATTTATAAAACTCATAAAAATAAATTGTTTATAAAACTAAATATTATAGTTTGAAATATTTTAAAAAACATCTAACAGGGGTTCATTTTTTATTTTATAGAAATTATATTAATCTTTTACTATAACAAGACAAATAGACACGGTATGAGTTTACCTGTTTAACTAAGGGTAAAATCCAAAAGATAAGGTGACATTGTGACAGAAACATATATAAAAATAATTCGATGGGATTATTTATGCCCATATTAATATTATAATATAAATAAATCACTTTGGGTCTATTTTAAACCCAAAAAAAATTATAATTAATTACTAGTTTTGAGTCTCCAAAAGTGCCCCTCCCCTCTATTATAAGAGGACACCTCTTATTCTCTTTAATTTGTACCTATAGAGCCATTTGTATCCTCCAAAAACTACCCCATTCTCCACCCAAATTTCTTAACACCATCATAGGGGCTATAAATTGGGAATAAATTCATCCTTTTAGTCATTTTGTTCAAATCAATAGAGATACCCAAAAAAGAGGTAATTGTTTTATCAACTCTTTCAAAATTCTTATCTTATTATACTACCTTTTACTATGTTTTTTCCATATCAAAGTAACAATTCCAGTATTATATAAATGGTAATATTTTCTTATAATTATTAATCTACCATATTCGTTCATTTAACTATCCTATGAATAACAATATTACTATGTGTGTCTACGCATGGTTTACTGTCTCTGTGAGGTGGTTTAATTTTTTATTCAATGATAAATTATTTGAATTGGTATAATGATGAATATAATGGATATAAATAGTGAATAAAACAAGATAATTAATCTTTATAATTAATCTATTATCTAATTAAATTCCATTTAAATATTAAGGGAATGATATTGTCGGTCGTGTGTATGTACAGCATATCGTCTCCACGATATGGTTAAATTCATTCTTCAGGTAAACCATTAAAAATTACTATAAATTTTATATTTTTAGTAAAAAATAATAATTATAAATTATAAATCGTTCCATATTTGAATATAATTTAACCTATTCATAAAAAATATGACTATACGCAAAAAAACATGCAACAGAAAACTAAGTAGTTAATACCCGAAATAATGGTAATACAAATTTATTATTAATAAAATGATATAATATGATCATATATGATTTAATAAATAGGTATATGGTTATATTATAATTTAATAATGTGTTTTAACAATTATACATGAGGTTAATTCACCCTATACTAGTGGAAATAATAAAATAAGGGTTAATTTCACAACGTGATTATTATATGATGGATTTACGCATATGTATCTGCTGGGAAATATTTATCATCCTTGTTCATTATTTGTAAAATTAATTTATAAATGTTATCAAAAAAAATTCAATGAAATTTTTACCCATGTTTTACTTCTTTTAAAAAATTTTCAAATAAATATTTTCGTCATTTTCTTAATGAGGTACTTTTTGACCTTTTTGGAAAATTAGATAATGAATGTTTTTTATCTTATGTGGAACAATTGCCTATTTGCCACTATTATGGAACCTTAACATCATTTGGATTCCCTTAAAATATTACAAGTTTATTTTCTTTATAAATCTATTATATTTTGTTTGTGTGTATTTCATGTGATTTCAATTTAAAAAAGGGATATCTCTCTCAAATAGTTTTAATGTTTTCATTACATTATTTTAATCTATATCAACATCATTTGTTGGATTTTATGATAAAATGTGGTTTAAATATTATGAAAAAACATTCCATATTATATAGTATGGTTTATGATATGATTGAAATTGGGTGTTCCATTTTGATACTAGTCATCATTTATGGTTAATGTATTAATATTTCATATGAATGTTATAATTGGAATGTTTATATCGGTTATGTTTCACCCTTATAATATACGGAATGCATTGGTAATTGTAGGTTGGGGTGGGACCACTTAATGAAAGCCATATGGTTTTGGTATCAGTTGATGAAATCCCCTCGATGAATTAGTAGTTCTCATGAGACAAACTATTTTTTCTGTGGACTAACATTATACCTGCATAAGTATGGTCTTAGCATGAGGTCTTTACAATGTTATTATAATTTTTGAAATTAAGCATTCCACCATTATGTTATTTGTTTATGATAATATAGGTGATTATTCAACTAATAGAATATACATGTGAAAATTTAAATCGAATTATTTGATTATTTATTTTCATATTATGCACAATATTATATTTATAAGGCTTATGTTTCAGTTTCATACCTTCCATTAAAATTTTATGCTTATATATGACAGCTTTTTATATATTGTTCACCCTTACTGAGCATATGAGCTCACCCATTTCTTATGTTTCATTTTTTCACATGATGTGAAAAGGTATATTATGACTGACCTACATGGATTTTCTAAGGAATTCATGTCCTTCAAAGGAGTTACAATTTTTTTTTTCATTTCATAATGTAATTTAAAACTTGTGTTTGTAACTAGTTTTTTTAGAGATACTAAACTGATCGGTCCTTCATGATTTTATTCCCTGTGATCATGAATTTTTTTTAAAATAATGCACTAAATCTTAGTAATTGTGGTCGGTGCATTAAATTTATTATCATAGGATGTTTAGTTTAAACCTTTGAAAAATGATTTCTTAAATACATGATGATGAAACATTACCCTAAGATAGACTTTGAGGATATGTATTGAATAAAATCTGAGAATTTGGGTAAAATAAGTATTATTTTGGTATTCCTAGAAAATAAATCTCTATCTGGATACTACAAGTTGTTCCTGTTCTAGAACATATGTAAATAAGAGTAATAACTCAAACAAGGCGTTCCAGGCTTGAATCGAGGTGACCTAATACACAAAAAAACGGCCCTTACAACCCACCTGGTTTGACACTCTCTTGAAATATTTTTATGATAGTTCAAATTTTATTTACAAAAAAATTATCAAGAATTTAAAAGTAAATATGGCCCCAAGGAAACCATATTTTTTATTTTGATATTAGATGTGCATTTATTTTTCAATTTTTGTTACATATTTTACAAGTTTAGAGTTATGAATTTTTAATAAATACCCTAATTTATTGTATTCCATTATTTATAAATATTATCTATTAGAACGTTTATAAACTCTATCAATACACATAATCAATGTATGTATTTTTCTCAGGTGAAATATCTTGATAGTGGTGCTGGTGATATAATTTTTTCTGAAAATATTATAAGAATACTTTGACATCTAACTCAAGTTTTGAAAAATAACCTCACCCATATAGATAAATATGATCGATAATTTAGAAGATTAAAGTTATACCTCTTCATGATACAACAAACTACCACATTCAATGAGACTATAAGTTCAATTGTATATATTTAGTCGATAATTTCCTTAGAGAATGTAATTATTTCATTCAAAAGTAACAAAAAGTAAAATGTTTTCATGGATGTTTATTATATCTCTCGAGATGTGGATCAATAATTTTCATTAATACAAAATAATATGTATGATTGTGATGTATAAAATATGGAATGGAGGGAGTTTAAAGAACATTTCTTAGAAAAATACTTTCCTCATGATCAATGAGAGGATATGTGGAGGTAATTTTTGAGTCTCAGGTAGAAGGAGGTTGATAATGTTGCAATGTATGAAGATAACTTCACAATGATAGAAAGGTATGCTATAGACTATATACGTAACCCATGAAGTAATATTGATCAATTATTTCATGGGTTAAAACCATTCATCTAATGGGAAATTGTCTGAAAATAATTCTCAACATACAAAGATATAGACTCATGTGAAACCAAGAAAAAATGGAATCCTATATGTCTTATTAATATAAAGAAAACAAAGAAAAGAACATAGCAAATTAATACTCTAGTAAATTAAATAATGGGAAGAAGGGAAATCTTAACATTCCACCATGAAGTAATTGTTGGATGAAACGGCCTGATTCTTGCAAAAAGGGAATGTCAGATTATAATAATTATAGAGAATAAAGCCACATATCTCATGATTACAATTGGAAGAAAGAAGATACCAATGTTTAATGATACAATTTTAAAGATATGTGAAATTATAAAAATGTGTGTCATATGAATTATGGAAATTCTCCATATAAAAGACCATGAGAGGAAGGCGATGATTATACGATCAAAACAGCTGAGGTTGAAACTCCTAATGAAATGGTTTTAGGTACTATAATCATATCATAAAATGTATTCAAATATTTATTTGATTTTTTATACTCACATTCTATTATATCATCCCAATTTTTTTAAAATTATATATTTCTAATTTAATTTGATAAGTTAGTTATCATTAAAAATCCCTAAGGGAATTCTCATTGCATCAAATTTTGTGCTAGGACGTTCTCATTATGTCATATAAATGTGCTTTATCTACTTACTATATCATCATACATATGGTCAAATTTGATATAATCCTCAGTATGGGTTGGATATTAAATTATTATGTGAAAAACTATTTCAGGAATATGGAAGTTATGATTTATAAGGAAGATGTAGAATCCATTATATTTAGAGTATAAACTTCATAAACAAATTCTAATCTAGATCCAATGCCATTAGCTCTTCTGAATGAAATTATTGGGTAGAAAGAGAAAACATCAACAATGTGTAAATAAAGAAATATTGAAATTGACGAAATACTTATTTTACAAGAATACAATAATTTAGTTCTATAAGATTTAATAGACATCCACCAGAATGAGTGGTTGAGTTTTCTATTGATTTAATCCCTTGTGTAAGACCAATATCAATGACTCGTTATATAATGTCCACTGTCAAATAAGTATAGCTGAATAAAAAATAACAGGAGTTGAGTAATTAGAGATTTATTCCCCCGAGTGTTTCTCTATGGGGAGCCCCAATTAATTTGATTAAGAAGAAAGATGGATCAATGAAACTATATATTTTCTATGGAAAATCGATGCCATTACAATTAAAAACTAGTATCATATTCCCACCATTGATGATTTGTATGATCAACTACATAGAGATCAATATTTTTCAAAGATTGACCACTATTCTGGATATCATCAGTTATGTCTAAAGAATTAATGCATTCTGAATACAGATATTCAAAAAAGTATGGGTGTTAAAAATTTAAAATAATTCCATTTGGATTGACTAATGCATAATCTAAATTCGTGGATATAATGAATACAGTGTCCAAGGGATATCTTGATTATTTTTTCATTGTATTTATAGATAATTTCATTATATACTAAAAAATATATGAATACCATGAGAAGCACATGTGGATTGTTATGAAACATCATAAACAAAATGATCTATATAGAGTTTTTAGAAAGTTCAATTTCTGGATTGATTAATTTTATTTTCCTATCCATAATGTCTCAAAAGATAGTATATTTGTTAGTCCTATAATGAAATGTCAATCCAAAAATGTCTATCACCAATGAGTAAAACTGAGTTATTTAGTTTTATAGGTTTAGAAAGTTATTATGTATGTTTCATCCAGAATTTATTCTAATTGGCTAACCAATTAAACATCCTTGCATGTAAAGCGGTTAAATTAATTTGGACAAAACAATTTGAGGAACATTGTTAATAATAGAAAAGAATATTATTCAACGCTCATATCTTAACCATACCACCTAGAAATGATGGGTTTTTATTTATGGTGATTCATTAGGGAAAGGACTTGGTTGTATCCATTTGCAGAATGGTAGGGTTTTTCCTAATGTGTTATTGAAATTAAAAATTCATGAACAAAACTAACCAACTCTTGAATTGAGTTATTTGGAGTAATATTTTCTCTGAAAATTTGGAGACATTATATCTAGGGTGAAAGATATGGGATATATATTGTTCACATGTGTGTGAAATACATTTTCCCACAGAAATTAATTAACATTAGATAATGGAGATGGATCAATCTTCTAAAGGATTATGATTACACAAAACACTACCACATAAGGAAGGAAAATAAGGTGGAAAATGTTTTGAGAAGAAAGGACCAGGGAGTTTTAAATAAAATGAGAGTTGAAAAGGATATTATGTTCATGGATTTAGTAATTATTGATATGTGAATTATCTAAGAAGATAAAAAATCACTACTTTTTCATATGTTCTCAAAAAATAATTTACTAGAAAGGATAAAAAGTTAGCAGTCTGATGATTCAGAGTTCCAAAAGAAAATTAATGCATTTAATAATGGGAGATTGGTTGACTTTGTATTTGAATATCACATTTTGAAATTTTGGAAGCGGCTTTGTGTTCCCACTATACATAAGAAAATGGAATTATTGGATGATGATCATAGCTTCCATTTCTCTATACACGTTGATAGCACTAATATGTATAGATATTTGAAGGAAATTTTTTGTGGGAAAACATGTGGGGGAGATTTCAGATTATGTGTTGAGATTCATGGTTTGCCTATAGTTGAATGATAGAAGACAACATCCTAGTCGAGTCAGAAAACCTCTTCCTACACCTATTTGTAAATGGGATGATATTATGATAGGCTTTGTCATGGGGATACCAAAGACTCCCATATGGAGTTTGCGATATGGGTTATTACTCATCATCTTTCCAAATCAGCACATTTTATTGAAATAAGAGAATATTTACCTATTTAACCACTATAGCAACGTTACATTAATGATGTTTTAATATTTAATGGTGTATCGCTATCTATTTTTAATGACCTAATCCCCATTTTACATTAAGACTCTGGAAAAGTCTTCTATAATTTTTTGATATTGAGCTTCATTTGATCACTGTCTACCAATATCAAACTAATGGACATTTAGAAAGGAAAATTCAAACATTATAAGTATTGTTCATATCATTTTCACTTGACCTTCATGGTATGTGGGATCAGTATTTTCCTCTACTATAATTTTCCAATAACAATATATTACCTTAAAATTTAAAATAGACCTATATGAAGCTTTATAGGGAAAGAGACGTCGTACACCAACATATTGGGATAATGTTTGTGAAATTAAACATGGCGGGCCAGGACATTTTGAGGAAACAATAGAATAGGTGGAAATAATTCAAACCCATATCAAAACAACTCAATGTTGGTAAAAGATCTATGTTGACAACTAAAAGGGAGATTTTTAATTTCAAGTAGGAGATCATGTTTTCTTGAAGCTATCTCCATGGAAGGGTATTATAAGATTCAATTATAAGGGTAAATTAAGTCCCAATTACATCGTCCCTTTTGAAATTCTAGAATGAATTAGAGTTATAGCTTACCATTTGGCAATTCCGCCACATCCCTCTAAATTTCGTGATGTGTTCCACGTATCATTGTTATGAAAATAAATGTCAGACCCAAAACATGGACTCAACTTTAAAAAAATAGAACTGAAACCTGATCTATCTTATTATAAAGATCATATCTTGATTCTTGATAGAATAGAACAAATGTTGATAAATCTTATGACTCATCTGGTAAATGTTCTTTGAAGAAACCACAAAATAGAAGAGGGAGAGTGGGAACCTGAAGAAATTATCCTAAAGAACCACCTGAATCTTTTTAAGATGTGATATTCCATAAATTTTGTGGAAAACGTTATTTAAAACAGGTAATAATGTGACATCCAATGTTTCCATGGTATGCTTCCTTTTAAATAATTCAATGGCTAGCACTATACGCAACAATGAGTACAATCACACCATGACATATCAAACTAGACATTAAAGAAGATGTTATTAATATTGTAAATAACATTAATAAATTTAAAACTTTTAGTTTCAAAATTATAATCATTTTTTAATTCAAAATGTCAAAGTTTTCATAGGGTGAAATTTTTGTAATTTTCTGAAAAGTTTCATTTTTTAATGAATAGTGAAAAATACTACATTATTGGTAAAAAGCCGACATTTTCAATTAAATAATATTGTAAATATAAATTTATTTTAAAGTAAAAATATATAAATATTACATATATTTTTCCAATTTAGTTCATTTAAATAATTTTTAAAATGGAAATAGATATAGAATTTTTATTGATTTTTTGAATGTCTCTTTTACCCGCCTGCCTTCTAACCAAATATGCAGATTATAATTAAACATAAATTAAAAACATATGGGAATTTAATTTAAAAAAACATGGTTTTAATAATTATGAACAATATGGTCTAATAGGCTCAAAATAATTTTTCTAAATTGTATCTTTTTAATTTTATTTACTACGATTAAAGGTAAACATGGTTATTAGAGGTAAAAATGAAAATATTGTTATATAAAAGTACCCTATGACTTGTCATAATTTCATTATATAAGTTTTTTCGGACCAAAATAAACATAGGTCTAAAATATGATTCTTTTTTATCCACTTGTATTAGATTAAGATATTTATTATGTTTTATTTAAAATAGAGTTAAAAATAACCTATTAAAATTTTATTAAGAATATGATTTTTAATATTAGTTTATATATGTTACATGGTAATCTATAATTATTATTTATAAATATAAAATAATTATATACATCATAGTAATTTTTTTATAATTTTTATAGATTAAATAATTTCCATTAATGATGAAACAATATTGATACATAATTTATTTTATTAATAGAGATACTAAATAATTGGTATTAAAAATATTAAAATGGATATATTTTTAGTTAATTAACGGCATACAAGAATTTTATAGATAACATTAACATGATATATACATATGGGATGTATATTTTTGACGTTATAATATTGTTTTCATATTTAAAAAAATGAAAATATTGAATAGTTTCAAAATTAACATAAATGATACTTTAAAATAAATAATATTTTTTAAATGTTATAAAACTCATAAAAATATATGTATTATAAAAATAACTATGAAAGATGTATATATGTCATAAATTTTACTATTTGGGTTATTTTCAATTTTATAGATACTATATTATCCCCATACTATAAAAATACAAGTAGACACGGTACAAGTTAAACTGTTTAACTAAGAGTTAAACCCAAACGATAAGGTTACTTTTGTTACCTAATCTTGTCTAAAAATAATTTTTTGTAATTATTTCCACCCATAAATATATTATACTATAAATAAATTACTTTTTATCTGTTTATAACTAAGAAAAAAGTTATAATTAATTAATTGTTTTCGAGTTTCCTAAAGTGTCCCCCGTCCCTCTATTATAAAAGGGAACATCTATTTTTCTTTTATTCACAACTCTAAAAAACATTGTCTAGGACAAAACCTGAAAAATTCTCCTAAAAACATTCCTAACATCATCCTAGAGAGTATAGTTTGGGAGTAAATCTATCCTATGGGGTCCTTTAGTTCAATTAAAAAGGAGGTACCTAAAAAGAAAGTAATTGTTTTATCAACTCTTTCAAAGATTCTTTCTTCTTCTAATTCATATTCCTATGTTTTTTGCATAGAAAAGTAAAAAAATAGTATCATATACATTCTTATATGATATTTTTATTTTTGATAAACCATATTCCTCTATTTATCCATCCTATAAATCACTATATCCCCATGCGTGCGTACATGAGGCTTACCGACAACATGTCGTGTTGTATTTTTTATTCAACACTATTTTATTTGAATGGGTAAAATGATTCATATAATAGATATAAATAATTAATATAACATGAAAATGATTTTTTTATTTAGTATACCATTTAATTTAACTACAAATTGAATTATTCCATCACTTGTGCGTATTTACGACATAGCCTCTCCATGAGGTGGTTTGATTCATTCTCCACGTTCCCATTAAATAATGATTATAAATTTTATATGATTAATAAAAATAATAATTATGAATTTTATATCATTCCAGATATGAGTAAAATTATTATTATATGTAACAAACATGACTTATAGAACAAAACATGCATCGGAAAATAAAGGAGTCAACACCCAAAACAATGGTAATACATAAATATTATTAATAAAACAATATAAGAGGGACATATATGATATCTTAAATGTGTATATGCTTATATTATAATTAAATAATATGTTTTAAATATTTTACATGAGGTTAATTCACCCTTGACTAAAAGAAATTATAATGTCAGGTTTATTTTCATAACCTCATTATTATCCAAATTTGTTTATACTTATATATCAATTGGGGAATTATTATAATCTCTAAACATGTTTCATAAAATGAATTTCAAAATATTATCTATAATTGTTTAATGTTTTCTTAACAATATTTACTTTTTATAAAATGTTTTAAATGAACCTTTCTATCATTTTCCAAATGAGGTACTATATGAACTTTTCTAAAAATTAAGGAAAAAAATGTTTTGTAACATATGTGGCGTGGGTGGCTATTTTCTAATATTATGGTGCCTTAACAATTTGTAGCTTACCTGAAAAGCTTACAAGGCTATTTTAAAAATAAATTTTCTCTTTTCTATTTGTGCATAATTTAAGTGATTTCAATGTAAAAATGGGATATCTCTCCCAAATAGTTTTAATGATTTTATGAGATTATTGTCATCTATATCAACGTCCTTTGTTGGAATTTTCTTATAATTGAGGTTAATTTATTATGATAAAACCACCCATATTATATTGACTGGATTATGATATATTGGAATATGGATGTGATATTTTGTACCATTCTTGGTTTAGGGTTAAAATATTTACATTTAAAATGTTAGTTTTAATACGAATTTTTATTTTGCCTTTGTTTCATCTTTTTAATATAAGGAATGCATTGGTGTTAGTATGTGATGGGTTGGGACCACCTAATGAAATCCTTATGGGTTGGGGACTAGTTAATAAAATCTCCATGAGGCATCGGTAGTTCTCAAGTGAAAAACAATTTTGGTTTTTGACTAATGTATTACTTACAAAAGTATGGTCTTAGCATAAGGCCTTGAAAACATGATTATGTTGTCTGACATTATGTTTTCCCTGATTATGAGATTAAGTGATTATTAGACTAGTATAATATCCATGTGATAATTTAAACTGAATTATTTGATTAATTCTTTCTATATTATGAAAAATATTATATTTAATAGGTTAGTGTTTATGATGTATACCATAATTTAAACTTTTATTCTCTTTAATGAGAGTTTACAATATATTTTATACCTTTACTGAGCATATTAGATCACCCATATCATATGTTTCATTTTTAATAGGATACGAAAAAGTATATTATGACTGACCTATATCTGTAGTCTAAGTAATATGAGTGTTTTAAGGGGAGTTTCTATATTGTCTTCTATTTCATGATATAATGTAAAACTTATATATTTATGTAGTTTTTCCAAAATAAAAACTAAATCGATCGATCGTTCGGTATTTGATTGTTGTGATCATGTAAATGTAATAAAATAATGCACCGACCCTGGGTAAATAGGGCTATGGAGTTACATAACATGGAAAAAAACTATTTTTTGGGATATTTAAGATGTAATAAAATATGTTTTTATGTATTTAATTTATTAATACATTAATCCTAGAGGTTCTTCAATGTGATTTATAATGATTTGTAATGATTATTCTTAAAAAATGATGTAATATGAATTTTGTTATGTTCAGGTTCTCTAACTTTATTGTCGAATTTGGGATTAGTTATTTTGTGGATTAGGATATGAGGAATTAAATTACACAACATAAAAACACTAGGATTAACCAAAAGTGATATAAGATGAACATAACACCTAAAAAGTTGAAATAAAGATGTAATAATTTAGTACATATTAGGATTGATTTTTCCTTATCATATTACTTCTCACTCTAATTTTCTTCTCGATACTCACACCAACATATTTTTTTATTTTTCAGCAGTTATAACTTGGTGTAGTATATTTAACAGTAACTATGATGGATAATTCAATTACTTCCCCAATGAGAATCCAAAATTTATTGGATCTTGACTAGAAAATATCATGTCTATTCCCATCCAACTATCTGAATCTCTGAATAAAAACAAGTATCATCCTTAACACACAAATTCACTATGGATGGAACACTTTGATATTGAATCCTTCAGCATTTGTTGTTCATCCTCTATTATTTTCTCTTCTAATACACTACATTATAATCAGTGGATAAAAAATAGAAAATTTATATTCCAATATATAGTTCTTCAAGCATGAAATGGTAGTTTGATCATTTTATAATTTAAAAGTTGAAATTGATCTATGGAAAACACTTATTCAAAATACATGGAATGAGGAATAAAATAACTATATGGTTTGGGAGGATATTAAGAATTTATTTTCAATATATATTTTCCACATTCTCATTACATTACGATAGAAATAAAATTACTTGAGTTGATAAAATGCGGGGATGAATCCATTGGTAACTATGAAGGAAAAATCTAAATACTTACGAGGTATTGTTCTAATATTATCTTGGACCCTGAAATAAAAAATTAATTATTTCTCTAGTTTCTTATATCCAATTATATGAAATTAATTATCTATAATGGACATTGGTGGTTTATAATTATTTTATGACTTGGCCTCAAGGTAGATATAAAAGTTATGGACTCCCATTATTCTCATAGTATTGTGGAAAAAAGATAAAAATAGAGTTTTTAGAAAATTTGAATGATAAAACCCATTGAATATCATATATTAATCATCCAGTATAACAATAATGTTGAAAGATGCATATAGGAAATTTTAAAAAAGGGTCTGGTAAATGCTTATAGTATGAATGAGAAGGTACCCATGTACATGAATTATAGAGATATATGAAGAGGGAAAACATTGAAATCGATTAAAATAAATCTCTTTCTGTTACACCATATACAACCTTAGGATTTTATTGTGAGTATTATAAATATTATATCAACCAGTTCCAAAATTCATGGATCATTAATGAAAATCTCTGTTTGAAATACCTACATCCAATGGAGAAAGGAGAATACCATGCAACCAAAAATTATAAAATGGGTTATTAAAATAATGATCTAAAATTTACAGTCATCGTCTACCATGTAAATGTAAATGTGTTATTTTATTTCTTTTTTCGTACTATTTTATATCTAGAAAATTCCCCAAGAAAATAAAATAATAATTGAAATGACTAGATCTTGAATTATTAGTGAAAAATCTTATTCGTGTGATGATTTCATCCCAAATATTCAACACTTACCTAATATAAGTTGAATAAAATGTGTTCATTATAAATATTATTAGTCTCTATTTGGTTGAATTTTAGTTCATTTTAGGAAGGTAATAGCTTTATATATATATATCCTTTCATGATCCCCTCACTCTAAAGGGATCCATACTAGAATAATAATAGAGAAAGAGCAATAATGGCACCCAATCCCACCTCTAGTATGACAGGGTTATATACTAGCACAGAGATTATATAAATCTCACACATAAGAAGAATTTCCATCTAGACAGGTTTAAGGAGTATGGAACAAGATAACAAAAAATGACTATAAAATAGCATGGATTAAAAAAATAATCATTCCCAATATAATGAATTTATTATATAAACTAATATAACTAAATATCAAATTTTCTGTACAAAAAATATTTCCTAGGAAGATACCTTAAAGTTGCAGCATCTTATTGAAAACTCCTCGAGATAGTACAGCTCAGTCCAATCACCCATATACTCAAACTAATTTATGGTAGACAATAGTTTTTTTCCTTTTCCTCTTCCATTAATTATAAAAACATCTTAATTTATGTTTTTAATTAAATTAAAGTATATATCACTTTCTATATAGTATAAAACACATCCAAGCATATATACATCTATCTATAACTAAGTTGTTGTAGCATCAAGAAATCATAAATTACACAAAATAAGAAACCTAACCTTTTTTTAAATAACAAATCATGAAATATTTGTTATCTAGAACATTAATTAATCCACATTTAAAATATAAATTTCCCATAATAATATAAAAAATCTCTTCAATAAATTATTATCTACTTTAATGTTGACGATATGTCATTATAGTTTTCTATCTCTTAAACAATATCAATTATGAATAAATCTTAAAATATGAATCTAATTCTTTTTATTTACAAATTTTAATTAATAATATTAATTTATTGCACATTCTTGTTCTCAAGGGAACAATAATAACAATGGTATTCAATTATTCATGGAAATAAATTACCTCCAAGAAACATGAAATCTAAATATGATCACATATTAGTTATATTTACAAGAAAATCTCCCTATTACATTAATAATAATATTATTATTTATATATAGATTTATAATTCATTTCGATCATTGGAAGTATTATCAACAATAATAATAATAATTTTCACCATGTTATTTGGGGATTCTAAGGATAATCATAATAATTTCATGATATATTATTATAATTATATTCACAAATTAATAATTATTTTAAATTATGAATTGTATGAAATTTAAATATTCTTCTTATTCCTTGTAGTTTTAATAACATTGAACAATAATCTTTATCTGGTTCTTGTTTTATAATTAATATCATTTTATGGTTAACATAATCGAGTTAATCAAATAAACATAAGCATGATACATTCATACATCACACATAAAATAATGATGAGATAAATAGTTCCCCATAAGTGAGAAAGGTTTCCACCACCAAAAATAGTGGAGAGTGTGTGTGCACAATGGCCTATAATTTCATATGAAAAATCTCAAAAAATAAAAAAAGGAATCACAAAACTAAAACGATGTGATTTGGATTTACCATGATTTATAAGAATCAGGATATGCATAAGTAAGGGAGATTATCTCATTTTAGTAAGATTAATATATCTCTGATATCTACAGGAAAAGTCATAAAAAACACCCTTTTCAATTAACATATAATTTTAGATTAATTTTTAACTCCTTCCACATACTCATTCAAGAATCCTAAAAATCTATTAGGTCATAAGATTTCATTAAAAACTCTTTACTGATTTAAAAAACCCATGAATTCTATCTTAAATTTCTTTACCTAAATTAAAAATGTATTATAGGAGGAAAAACTAGAAATAACATGAATTTTAAGGAAATTTGATACTCTTTCATGAGAAGCATGAGCCATGTCATGGTAAAATGGATTTACTCTTATGTGACTAGTTATCTAGACCCGAGTGTTAAAAACATGAATAGAAACTAATGTAAGATTACGTTTTTCATAGATACCTATACATAATAAAATAAATACATCTATTATATCCTTACCCTCCCTTAATTTCTCATACACAAGTAGATCATGGTCACATAACCATATTATACTAATAGAAAACATGACCTACGCATATGCAGGAGGGGTATTATGGTTCTGGATAAGTTTAAAAAAGTAAACTTTTATCAAATAATTACAAAATAAGATTTAATTTTTTCATAACCATTTTTACACCTAAAAATCATAGAAAAATAGAAAGAGTTTATAAACCCAAGACCTTACATTAGATAACTATCAAAAAATTATCAACCTAATGAATTTTAAAAAATCAAGATGAAAGGTGGAGAGGTACAAACAACCACCATGGAATATTCCACTCAGGGATCTCACTATAATTAGAATACAACCATATTAATAGAGGAATACATTATAAGTATTATCAATGACATCAAGAAATATAATGGAACCAATTTTTGTACATAGAGTTAATAGAATCATCTCAACAAAAGGGAAAAAAATAAGTATTATAAAAACATTGGATACAAGGTACGAATATGAAACTTATACTCCCACGTTCCCTCCTCCAAGACATTGTGTCGCCATAAGAAATGAACCCAATCTATAGAACACCTGTATAAACCTTCTCTTCATGGTGTTGAATATGAATGTGCATTTCCACCTAGATTTCATGGTCTTCAACATCCATCTAACACTTATTAAGTATGTTAGAATTATCAAGATGTTACCGGTGATGTTTTAGAACATGTAAGACATCCTAAAATCCAATTATCTAATGGTAGTGTTATCCAATATACCATATCTCTAATAGAAGCCAAAACAATGAATGGTCTAATGAAATTGAGAGAAAATTTAATCTTGGGACCACACCGTCACTACCCATGATGAGGAGACACATTCAAGAGGATTTAATCTCCAATGAAAAATTCTTTAGTCCCCCTCCTATGATCCTTATAGAAATTATATTGATCCATCACCGCAATATTTTTATAATGGTTATCATATACCTTCCATTTTATATTATATACAAATACATGTCCATGAATAGTTGAATCTCTAACCACAGTCTAGTATAATGGAAACTAAAAACATTGGGCATGAAATTCTTTGAAACATTTTATACCAATAGTATAATGATAACTAATGTTGTAATTAAAAAATCTAAGTGTGGGTTCTTCACTAAAGACCACCAATGTCTAGAATGTAGTCATACAATATGACCTCTAATGTCTAGATTCTTCACTTTATACAACCATTCATATATAGATAAATATTTTTCCAAGGAATAACGAAGATCAAAAATCATACTGGAAAACTATTCATAACCTAGAGGTGAAGTGTTTATCATGATATGATATGATCATCATAATAACTCCATGAAGAGGCACTCTATCCTATAGATACTTCCTTAAAACAACTCATATGAGGTGTATGTCTTGATCTCTTTGAAGTGATTTGACGTCTTTATATGGTCTATGATTATACATAATGAAACATTTCCTCCCAGATCATTGGTAAAACTAGTTATAAAACCCATTAATATTTCAACACACTTCCACTGAGAAACATAAAATCGTTTATAGAAATCACGAGGAACATGATACCCTCCCTTCACCATTAAGATGACTAAAAAACGAGATATAAACATTGCAAAAAATTATTTAAATGAGACCATAAAAAATGGTCACTTAGACAATGAAACATCTTTGTCACCCCACAATGAATTTCTATGTGAAAACTACGGAGCTCATATGGAAATACTTTGCACATAATTGGAGGAACAAAAATATTTCCATAAATATCATCCACTATTCTTGACATTTGACCATCACTCTTAAAAATGAAGTCATGACAAACATCAGCCCCAAGATCCTAAAAAGTGAATCAATCCATCTACTACACTAACAATGAATACATAATCATTAGAAAAAGGTATAATATTCTATAAATTTCTCTTATATCAAGGTAAAACACTACCATATTTTCCATAACACTTTAGTAGTCTTAAGACTCAGAAATAGAACCACCTCATGTCTTTATTCTCAATGCATCGACCAAAACATTATTTTATATAAGAGTCAATGAAATATTTATGTCATATTCATATATTAAATCAATATATTTTGGATTCTAAAAACACAAGTGTTACTACTAGAAGATATACATTAGAATATTTTGATACAAAAATACACAAAAAATATGTATCGTTAAGGTCATACCAATAATACATCAAAGAAAACATCATCAAAGAATGTTCAAGAGTATTTTGGGAATAGTTATATTCATCAGTGCACAACTACTGAGCGCCATAAGTTATAACCAAACTCTATAGTTTAACCACACAAACCAAGGAAAGATGTGAAGTTTCACAGTAAACATTAAAATAACCACCCTCTTATTGATGATATATAACTGGAGAAGTAACAAATTAACCCATCAATTTATTGAATTTATATTGGAACTAGTTATTTCATAATAATATCAAATCTTTTCTAGAAAAATATTTCGTACGAGTTATGATACGGGATAATCCTTGTATGATCCACTTATATTGTCAATATGAAGAGGGAAATTCTGCACCTAGGAAAGAATCATGGGTTGATTCCCAAGAAATAGATTCCTTAATAATGAAAGGACCAATGACAAATCTATGATAAGAAATGGCATGCACCAAGAATCGGAAACCATGAGCCCAATATTCACACTTAAACAGCTTCTAAAATAGATTGTCTACCGAAATAACTCATAGAATATATTTTATAGGGCATAAATGATCGTTCTCTTATACTAAAAACACATGGATTTCATTAATATAAAATGCTACAAACTAGTCCAGAATCTTATGGAATGATACATTCAATAACCCCATTAACATGACATAAGATTGGATAATTTTGAATCTAATAAAAATGATATCCAAATTCCCAAAATGAAATGAAAATAAATATTTAGGATATCTTCATCCATCACTCACATTTGGAGATATTCATACCACATATAAATCATAGAAAACCATCTAGATCCCTTAAACAGATTGAATAATTTGTTAATCAATTTGCAGAGAGAGTGGTTCTTCCACTTTATATTATTTAAATAATGGAAATTGTATACAAATTCATACATCCATCATTCATATTTTTAAAGAGAAATAGAGCTCCCCAAAGTGACACACTCAACATAATTTGTACTTTGTGAATGAGATAATCAATATAAATCCTCGTTCCCCACAAATAAGATGGGTCTATTTTATACATTTTCATTGATATAAGAGAAAATCCAAGATATAGATCCCGTATAAATATGATTTCACATAAAGGGATTAATTTCCCCAAAAATATGTGTAGGATGTCATGGTACACTTATATCCACCTTGGGAAACAATGCAAACATATCTATCACTAAAATCTGCATCAATCTATCTATAAAAGAAGGAACATATTCAACATGTCTTTGAATCATCTAAGGGTCTTGGTTTTATACAACACTATATCATTATTATAATTATATAATATAATTAATCTTATGATTTATTCTATGATATCTCTTAATGAATACTACCAATCCATGATGGGTATGATATCATATGTACATAACAACTAATATAGAAATTCTCCCCATGAAATGGTTTTTCTCTAAATAAAATTCACAACCTCTATACACATCACATGAGAAACCGTGACCTCCAACTAGAATTTTCAATCCCTGTGGAATGTAATATATATCCAAATAATATCCGAAGACATAGACATGATTTCGTGAAATAAATGTGTGTGTGTCTCTTGAATAAAACAATTTAGGAACCCAATAAGAAAATAAAAATATAGTACCTCATACAAATTCAGGATCACCTGGAACTGACTATAGTAAACTGTAAATCTATGCACATCCTACTCCATGACCTCTCTAATAATAATTATGACCACAACCATAAAAACACTCAACCCATTTTACATGAGGATTAGGGGTATCCTATGGTTATCATTTTCTTTCCACATCCATACTATACTAATCATAAATAGCAATTCCTTGATATCATTTTTATCCTAGTTGATACAACTATAAAAGAAGATCCTGAAATTAGCCGACATCAACATGCAAATTATAACACCTAAAAATATTTTAAAATAATTTTATTAATTAATTTAATCATTTTGAAATACCATGTTCCATGTAAACTAGAGTTTAGCTTTCATTACATGAAATGTTGAGTATAAATGATACACAACATATTACTACAGTATTATTATTAAAAATTATTGTTATCTCATATCCGTTGGAATGGAGGTTATCAATAGGATTAACTAAATTATGAAAATAATATTTTCACATGTATATAAAATTAATTAATTTTAGAACAATTAAATAGAAATGAAACTAAAATCCTTTTTGTAAATTATGGAATTCTTTTTACTATGAAAACTATTTTTTGGATGAAAAAGAATTTTAAATAAATACACTGAAAAAAAATTATGAATTATATTAATAATATTTATATATTTCATATATTAATTAAATTATTTAATATTTATCTTATTTGTTTCATATTCTAGAGATAATAATATATTAATTATTTTATAAAACTGTATTTTTTTAAATGTAGTTTTTTAGCCTTATTTGGAAAACATATTTTAAAAATGGGTTTCGACATTGTTTGAAAATTTAATTTAAAAAATAAAATAATTTTTTAAAACCTAATATAAAATTATCATAGGGTTATTTTTAAAAATGTTTTTGAAAATATTAATTTTTCATCGAATAATGAAAAATTAAAGATATTATATTAAAACTACCTCTTCATTTAAATTATTGACAATGATAAATCATATGTCTATTGGTCCAGTTATGGTAGTTGTAATAATTTTCAAATTTAACTTTAATATAAATATTATTTACATCTTTGAACATTTTCTCTATGAAAACTCACTTTCCCATTACGTTTGTAGGATTTATTTTGAATTAAATTTCTCTACTAATGATATTAGAATTTAGAATAATATATTTTATATTTGGAATTGGACAAATATATTTCATCTAATAAGGTAAAATTGATTTTTGACCAAATTTAATAGTTAAAATGGTACAAACTAATTACCATATTTAATGTAAAAATGGGTTTGTTAGGGTTTGAACTAAAAAGATAAGGGTTATAATGACCTAAAAAATAAAAAATTATAATTATTGACCATATTTCTACCCTATAATTTCTAATATTTGATAATAATTCATTTTTGATTCTTGTTTCATGAAAAAAAGCTTATTTCTTCTTCTTTTTAATAATTACAAGTGTTCCACTCTCTTTACATATAAAAGGTCACCCTTCTCAGCTAATTTTTACACCATTGAAACCTTTTGGTTGAAAATATACTTGGGAAAATCACTTTTAAAATTATATCCTATCATCCTAGTAGAAATAGTTTTGGTATAAATAAAATAAATTATGACTTTTTCTTAAAACCTATGGAGGTTACCAAAAGAGGAGCTAAACTTTTCCAATAATCATTTTTATTCTATTTCATCCGCCACCTCCAATAAATATTAAAATATACTAATATAATAACCTCATTATATTAAATATTCTGAGATTTGTTTATGTTATTTTCATTTCATATAATAATCTCCATTACCATTAAATGGGTTATGAAGTCATCATTCGTGTGTATAGTGGATTATCGTCTCGTGAACTGATGTTAGTCATTTTTCTGTAACCACCTATCAAACTAGGGTATGATTATGGATTTAAAGATTAAATATATAATATTTATAGAATAATTATACATATAAATTCATTATATGTAATATACATTTTTTAATTCCTATTACTTAGAGGATATGGTAACTTTTCTATTGTGTATGATATACTACCACCTCACGAATTGATATGATTTATTTTTTCACCAAAGATTTTCATGGAAGATAATGAGGATAAATATTATTTATATACAAGACATACTTAATATATTAATGAAAAATTTATAAATCTTAAAATACAATATATCATATTCTTTCTTACCTATTCACTCACTGAAAGATAAAAACATCATTCTTGTATGTGTGGACAGATGCCTTCACGAAGCGATGTGAATATCATATTATAACCATACCTCATTGATGATTTGTATAAGTTTATTTATAAAAATAAAATTATATTTATGATATTTTTATCATTATTTAAATATAATTAATTACTTAACTCATTTCCGTAAAGATCATTGAAAAATGCACACACTACTCATACAAACATACGACTTACATTATCCACGATCGTATTGTACTTAATTTCTAAAAACCATCACTCATGATAGGTCTTAAAGGTAAAATTATTGTAAAAATATGAAAATTATTTCATGATTATTAGATTCATATTATATAACCATGATCAATTTAAGATCACAAAAAATGTCAAATCAAATCATACACAAAAAAAAAATCATTTATTACCCAAAACAAATCTTTAACAAGGTATCATTAATAAATTGTTAGTAAAAAAATAAGTAAATCATATATGGTTGATATATATAACTATATTTATGTAATATATTTATATAGATATATATTTCTTATAGAGGAGGTTATAATGTGTATGAAGTAAGTTGAGACTTATGGTATGTGATTTTCGTTTGAGTTTTATTTTATGTTAGACACATGTCATATTAAACATATGTTTCCTTTTTGTTTTGTATATAATTATATATAATGTAATCTATTAGTAATAAAATAAATTTATTGGGATTCTCATTTAAATTTTAGGATCTCTCCTTCATTGGGTTTACAGTTTAATGGTTTCCAAAAATGTAAGGTATTTTTATCTCAATTTTCATTCTTAGACACATGTTATGTTATGCATCTATCATCTTTTATAAGGTGTATATACAGAAAAATAGTCATGTAAAATAATGAATTTATTTATTATCAATATATTATATGTTTAATTTAATAATATTCCATCATGAGGATTATTATTTGGTATTACCAAAGTGGTAAATATTTTATGTTACAATCTCATCGTTTACCAAGAGTGATTGTGATTGTGCTTCAAATGATGAATTTTTATTATCTATCTCTCAATGAATTAATCAATTTTATTCTCCACTGGTTATTTCATGATAATAAATGTCTTAAATTCTTTTTACACTCTATATAGTCAAGATTACAAAAAAAAGTTATTTAAAATCATATTTTCGGCCAAAACCCATTCCCTTTTCAAAACAATACTTTTAAAAATGTTTTTTTATTATTCATATTCTTAATTAAATAAATTTTTACACATCATTTAATTTATAATTTATTTTTAAAATAATAATCCTGTATTTTTTCATACAATACCTATTTTGGAATCAACTATAAATGTGAAAATAATATTTGTTTTTAATATACACGATATGAATAATATTTCATACTATCATGAAATCCCAATGATTTAAATATTTCTTTACATGCTATCCAATATTTTTTCAATGAAAATTTTTTCATTATTATTTTAGTGTTTTTTTATATTTTAAAGAAATGATTACAATGTGAAAATAATTTTGAAATTTTTCTAAAAGTGTTTTTCAATGAGAAAATGACATTTTTGTCAAAACAAATTCAATTAATTTTAAAGATTAATTTTTATTTATTCAATTTTACTTTCAAGGAAATTATTTTTATATTTTTTAAAGGATTTTTTCAAAGAAATGTTATGTTTCTCAAAAAACATTCTATGTGATTTACCTTTCAAAATCATTTTCCATCTAAAATGATATCCTCTAAGGTAGATTATGATTTACATGGTATATGAATCATTGATACCATTATTATTATTTTATTATATTTTTTACAATGGAAATATTTTTTTGAAAGCCATTTAACTTTAATTTGATAATCCATTAAAAAATAATGATGAAACTTGTTTCTCCTTCCAAAAGTTATACTTTTATGAGATGATGAAAGAATTATGAATCATGTCTCTTTTCCATGTGTTATGATATGATGAAATGATTAAGAAACCAATTAAATTTCATGGGTTATGATATCATGAAAATTTATCAAAACCATCTCATTTCATGGGATATGATATTTTGAAATCATTAAGATCTAATGGCATGCATAAATATGTTTTCATTATGGGATGGGTGGGTCCTATATCTTCCTAAAATGAATTAGGTAAAACATTATATATCACGATATATATAGTACTAGAATGCATAGTGAACCCGGTTTAGTAAGGTACATTTTCCATTATGATCATCATTTGAGTGAACATCAACTACTATGATGGTTTAGGTAGTGAACCCATTCCACTATGGTAGCCTTTGTAGCAAGCCTTGGCTATTATTAAAATGATTTTTAATTATTATATATATTCCACAATTCCAATACTTTTTCCAATTTTATACTCTCATGGCCCATGTTCATTGATTTCCTTATGATTCATGTCACATAAATGGACCATCTTTATTACATGGATAAATATTATGATCTTTTATATTATAGTTATGGTTTTAAAATATTATGATCATTTTCTCATATCAATTTGTTCATGTTATACTTATGTATCCTCCTTGTTTACCATAACTGAGCACCTATGTTCAACAATTCTTAGGATTCCATTTTCAAATTAATAATGAATTGTTATAAGTAGGGTAAATTTTTTAAGAGTACTAAAGGGGAAGATCCTTATAGTAGATGTTAAATATCATTCCGTAAATTAGAATATTATGTACATAATATCCAAAGGAACTATCTTATTATAGTTTTTAAGTAATATTTTGTGTAATTTATTTATTATTTTTTAGATAAAATATAATATGTATTTATGAAAATCATGGTTCATTATAGTTGGTATCAGAGGAAAGGTTTAGTTAACCATTGGAAACTAGGATGAAAAAATTGTATTGAGATACCTAGTAATATTTATAAGTATATATCTATGTATGTATCAAAGGATATTTCTAAATATGATTCAATGTATAAGAAAATTTCTTCAAATTTTGGTAAAGTATAGAGAAATTGGTTTCCAAGAAATTACATCCATGTTCGGATACTATAAGTGAATTTCACTCTATAAGAGAGCTATAGAGGTATCTTTAATCTAAAAAGGGTGGATTAATCTTGACTATAGTTTTACTTGGTGAAGGAAAATGAGCCTTATTACACACTTGTATTGACACTACCATGTGATATGATTTAAAAAACTACAAAATCTTTATAGACCATTGCTAAAGATTTAAACAGATGATGATCATGGAATACATAGGTTAAGACTAAGAAGTCATAAATTTAAAATAAGATGTAATGATTTAGAGATTTTATAATTTATTTTCTAGGATTCAATGGTTTCATAGTATGATTAATGTTTCTCACACTATTTTTATTTGTTTATAAAATTTTGGGGACACGAAGTAATTAGGATAACATTCAATGTGATGCAAATATATTTAAGAGAAACCAAATTGGATGATGACTGGAGTGATAATTATTGTGATTATTCATAATTAGTTATCATGGAACAATATTAACACCATTCACGTTAACCAAATTTATTACTCCGCAATGAAGAGGTTAATATATTTCATTGATATTTTATGAAGTGGTGGCAATGGAAGAAAAATGATCTAGTTTTCTGTATGTTGAGAATGTGAGAAGAAAACTCAAGGGAAAGTCTCTAAGGGGAAAAATATGTTTTGGGTGTGGAAAATAAGAACATGATGAATTTAATTATAAATAAAATAATCAAATTCATTAATGTAATGGATCTGAATAATTTCCTCCCAATGGAATTTTCTATTTTTGAATGTTTATGATGTATAATATATGGGAATAAAGAAAATTTATGTCCTAAGGGGTAAGTATGCAATAAGAATCACCAATTTTTTACAAGTGTTGAATTTTCTATTAATGATGAAGAGACTATAAATGAATTATGAAAATAAATAGGTATTAAGAAATTATATTATGAATCCTAATTAATGGTTTGATAATTATGTCGGATGATTAAAGTATTTATGTATTAGAATCTAAGTATTATGAATTATATACGAATTTTTTTAAAAAAAATTCATTCAGAATATGATAAGATATATTAAATGGTTTCTATGGAATAAAAAGGTTATTTAATTTTATGGTGATATTTTAATTATGTTTTGATAACCCTTAAAATGTCTGTATTATTAAGGAAATGATTTGGGATGATGATATGTTAGAGATGAATAATATAAATTGTATAGTACTGAATACCTCGGAATTGGTTAATGATTTTTTGAAAAAGTGGTTTATATTATCATGTATAGACTTTAAAAAAATAATAATGTAACTAATGTGTGCAATAATTAATTTTTTATGTAAAGAGTGGGGAAACATGTACATTTTCAATAAGGTTTTATTCTAATTTAGGTTACTAACTTGTTTCAAGATAATGCATGATGAACGTATTCACATGTTTGGTATGTGACAACCCAAATCCAATTTATCATATATGAGGGATTAATTTTAGGTTTTTTTAACTTTTATAATAATATTTAAAAATTATTAATTTGGTAAGGCTCATAATGTTTACCATTTTTCAAATGGTTTAATTTTATCTTTTTATGTGGCATTAGAGATTAATGTATTACTTCACCATAAGAAGATTTATGCATATCGAATAGCATGTGGTAACCATTTTTTTGTAATGATAACTAGAGATATATTTAATGACTTGTAATTCTATTTATGGATATATAGATTTTCTGGTGCTTTAGCCATAACAAATTCACATTCATTTCATAGAGTAAGCGGTAAAATGGAAATTGATTAAGGCTCAACCAAATAGTGAGATTATGCTTATGAAATGGAATGAAATCATGTTTTTATATATTCAAAAGATAAATATAAACTCTAATAAAATGATACTTAAATTAAATTATATCCTATTACTATTATTTCTTATGATCCCAATGACCTTTCCATGCCTCCATTTTTTATAGCTTGGTGGGTGTTAACATTCTCTTTCCCATGTTCTCTATCAATCTTCTTCAGTATTTACGTGTTAGTTTTCATGATTAACTATATGTATAAAATTTACACATATATTATCCTATTTACAATATAGTTATTATTCTATATGACATTAACACATTATTTTATATTTTTTAAGATGATGATTTATAAACTCTTTTTAAGATGTAGTTTTCTATAAAATAATTTTCAAATGTGAAACACTTAATGATTGAGATGAATTTCCGGGGAAAGCATCATCTTAAGGGGAATAAAATGTAACACCCCATGATTTTTTGAAAGATATTTTTTAAATAAATTTAACGTGATTTATATTTTAATTAAATGGAACACTGATTTTATTATGTGTTACACAAAACATTTAGTATAAAAGAAACATGAGAGACTATTTGGATATTAGTATAAACAATTATAGTCATCGTATAGATATTTGAATGGTGGGTATGAATATGTTTAAAAAAATTATAAAAATATTTTTTAGACACACACACACATATATATAATTAATTATTCAATAACCAATAAATAGTAAATGAAAAAAATTGAAAATAAATAAAATCGTTTTCTGAGAAAACAATATTTATGAAAACAAAATTATTTCACCTGAGTAAATTTAAACAAAACAATTATTTTGAATGATTTTAATGAAATTATATATTATATATATGAAATAAAATATTATAAATTCATATTCTGTGTACTCTAATAAATATATAAAAATAAATCAAATTTTACGCTTAAAACTATATTTTTCTAAAAAAATGTTTCAGCACCTTTAATGGCATAATCATTTTATAGTTTTGTTTTTAAAAATTTTAGACATGTTATCATAAAAAACAGAATTAAAATTTTACATCAAAATATCAAAATTATATTTTGATGAATTTATTATTTTTCTTTGAAAAATAAAATTTTTGATGAATGGAGAAAAATATTGAATTTAAATTGAAAACAATCATTCTCATTAATTATATTATATTTAAATTATATTCTAAATTTCATTGAAATTAAAATTTGTATAAATATATATCTATTAAACCAATTTAGGTCATTTTAATAATTTTTGGATTGATTTTGATATAAAAACATTGTAATCTTTTGAACATTTTTTCTTTAGAATCTCACTTTATCATCGCATATATGGGATTAATATTAAGTTAAAATTTTACACTTATATTAATGGAATTAACAAAATATTATTAGATATTTGGAATAAAAAAATATATTATCTAATATGTTAAATGTAATGTTTGAAAAAAAATTAATATTAAATATATTAAATATTAATTGTCACCGTTTTTGTAAAAATGGGTCTATCGAGGACAAAACAAAAATGATTCGGGTAAAATGACCTAATTTTTTTAAAAAAATTTATTTTATGGACATAATTATGTTATATAATATATCATTACTGATAATAATCCACTTTGGATACATTTGGAAGGAGAAAATGTGAGTACGCCTTTTTCATTCAAAAATTAGAAAGATTCCACTCACCTCATTTATAAAATGCCACCCTCATCCACACTTCTTCACATATTAAAACCCTTTTTTCAGCCATTTACGACCCAAATAATTTTAAAAATACCTTAAAACCAAACAATTATACCTATTTGGGTATAAATAGAACCTAGGAAGTATTTTCATGCAATCCTATAGAGATTACCCGAGGAGTATATAATGTTCTTCAACGAGCACTTTCATTTTCTTTCCTACTCCACATCCTTAAAATATTATTAAAATGTTATAATATAATAAACTAGGTATATTAATTATACATATATTGTTTTATATTAAATTATTTACCTACAACCATCACCACATCCATCAAATTGGTTATGAATTCATTATTTGTGTTTACAATGGGATACCGCCTCACAGACTGATGTAATTCATTTTTCAATTTCCACATCTCAAAATTAAATATGATGATTGATATATATTATACGAATATATTAATTATATTTATAGATTAATTATACCTATACAAAAATTATATCATTTATACGTTTTTACTTTTTATTCCACTGGGGATACTATAATGTCTCTCATATATACAGCTGACTATCACCTCGTGAAGTGATGTGATTCATTTCTCACTAACTATTCGCATGGAAGATAATAAGGATAAATATATGTGAAATAAATTAGGAAATTATGATATTAATGAAAATTTTATCATTATTAAATGATAATATATCAGTTTCTTTCTTCTATTATCACTCACTGAAAGATGATTACATCGTTTGTGTATGTGTAGACTATCACCTTCACAAAGTGATGTGACTCTATTTTCCCACCAAAACACATGTATGGTTCTAATTGGTTTATTTAAAGATATAATACAATATTTATCATATTTTTATCATTTTTAAAATATATCATATTAGATACATCCTTTCCATACTGATTATTGAAAAATGGAAACATTACACATGTATAAGTACAGTTTCACATCTCCATGATCATAAGGTAAAACCTTTCCCAAACCCCTCGTTCATGATTGCTATTAAAAATAATAATTGTTATATAATTATAATAAATATATCATTATTATTATTATATAAATGATATAATTAATTAATATACCAAATCAAAACATACATAAAAAACAAAGTATTTTTTACCCAAAACATGACTCCAACATGGAATAATTGACAAACAATAAAAAATGTAGTACTATAGCGGGAACTGTGGGGTACTGTAGCATGTATTGTAGCAGAACTATAGCAGGCATTGTTTGGAACTATAGCAGCTGGGAATATTCCCCCATTTAGGCCTTCGGGCCACTGATTTGGTCCTCGCGTCCATTAAGGCCTTCAGGTCAGTAAGGCCTTTGGGCCACCTCAAGGCCCTTGGGCCACCTAAAGTGTAGATGCAAACTAGACAACCAATAAGGAAAAAGCTTTAGAATGAGAGTGATCAAGAATATTTCACCATAGTAGAAGCTAAATGGATTGTAAGAATGAGAGGGTATGGTGCCTACCATTGGGACAAGTCTGTGCATGCACAGGAAAGCCTATCTGAGCTGCCATGAAAATGTGGAGAGCTTATTTCACGATGAAGATGCTAGGAGAATCAGTTCCAAGTAGTTATTCTGAGTCGTATGTAATTTTTGAATCCAACAGTTTTTGAATTCTTCTAAAGCCTACGATCCATGTAATACTTATGTCTACGGGCCTTTTAAGGGTTCTACCTCACCCCTTGAAAGGTGGATTATCAAAAATCAATAAAAAATAAAGGCCTTGAATCCATTGGATGGATAAATATATGTATGGTTATTTAATATATTTAAAATTATCATATACATTTTATATAGGAGGTTCCAATCTACATGAATTATGTTAAGACTTATGCTGATGGATTTCAGTCTCACTTTTATTTTCCATGAGATACATGCAATATTCCCCACGTTTATCTTTTATGTGGTTAATATACATCCCATGAAAGTATTATATGATTATTATCCTAAAAATTATTAGGATATACATATCAATATTTTTATTTCCATTTCATGTCATTTATAGTGTAATGGTGAACAAAGCTATAATGGGTTTATTTTTTCAAATTCCCTTCATTAAGAAAAATGTTAGGGTATTCACCATTCCTCTTTTATGACTTTTATATATATACACATTGAAATTTAATATCATGAATTAATTTATTCTAATTATATACTATATTTTATTTAATAATATTCCATTATGGTGCATAAAATTATATGTAACCAATGTGGTAAATATTTCATGTTCAAATCTCATTGTTTATCAGGATTGTTTGTGATTATGCTTCCATTGATGAAATATTATGAAAAATACCTAAATAAATTAGAAATTTTATTCTTATATGATTATGTAATGATAATAACTTTTTTCCCTTAATGTTTCTCTATTTTTCACTCAAGATTTCAAAATGAATGTTTTTAATAAAAATTGCCATTTCGGCCCAAAACCAATTTTCTTCCAAAAAAGTGTATTTTAAAAAAAAAATTAATTTTTTTTAACTTTCTTAAAATTTTAAAATGAATATATATTTAATATGTTTTTACTTTTTACAAAACAAAATATGAAAATGATCTTTATTTCACTATTTAAACACTGCATGTTTGGATTTTATCAAGTATGTGAAATGAATAATTATATTTTTAACATACATGATATGAATAGTATATCATATTTTCATGAATAATAAATGATTTTATTATTAAAATAAATGTTTTCAAAACCAATTGCAATGAAAATTTATTCATTAGAATTTGGGGTATTTTTTAGTGTTTAACTAACTAATTTCAAAGTTAAAAGTATTTTTGAAAATGTATTATGTTTTAAAAAATTTGTTTCAAAGAAAAATATATATTTTACCCAAGAAATGTCTTAAATATTATTTAAATAATCCATATAATATTTCAAATTTATTTTAAAATAAAATGATAACTGTAATGTATTAGGTTTTTAAAATTTATTTTCAAATAAAATATATATTCCTCTAAAAACAATACATGTGATTTGTCATTACAATTCATTTCCCATATAAAATAAAATAATTTGATGTAAATTATGATTTAATGGGTGCATGAACTATGGATTCATTTCATATTCTTTCTCTGAATGGTTTCTGATTAAAATATGTTTATGACACCCATTTATCTTCCTTGGGTTATTTCTTGAAAAAAAATCTTATGAAACTCATTTTCTTTTCACAGGTTATGAATTGATGATATAATGAAACAATTAATAATCCTATATGTTTTCCATTGGTTAAAACATGGTGAACCTATTTTCAAACCCATTTCATTTCATTTTTTATGAAATGATGAAATGTTTATGAAACTCATTTCATTTCATGGGTTATGATATGGTGATTGTTTTATTGTATCGTGGAACAAATAAATATGGTTTTAATTATTATATGAGTGGGTCCTCTATCTCCCTCCAATGAATTGGGTAATGATTTATTTCTCATGATATATACAATAATGGTTTTGGGATTTTACCCTACTCCATAAAGGACGTTATCCATTATGATGGACTTGGGAGTGATCCTTGTCTATAATTATAGTTTTTAGGGTTAACTCATTTTACTATGATAGTATTGGTAGTGATCCTTGAATACTAAGGAAATGATTTTGTTGTTTATGTATATTACAAAATTATATATCTTATGTCAATGTTATTATATCAAGTCTTGTGTCCATTTATTTCATTATGATTCATGTTATAAAAAATTCAAATATTTATTCCATGACACATGATTATAATTCTTGATATACAGGTTATGGTGACCAAATGTTATTCTCATTTTCTCATGCTCTTATGAACATGTAATTATTATGTATATCCCTTGAATACCCTTAATGTGGACATAAGTAAACTCTTTCTTATATTTCCATTACATAGGTTATAAATAAAGGTTTCATGTAGGGTGTTTTTTTAATATTACTAATTGGGAAGATCATTTTAGGATAGGTTGAAGATATTTTACAAAAATAGAAGATTGTGTACCTAGTCTCCATAGAAAGTAAACTATTATGTTCATCAGGCATATTTTTATGTAATTTATTGAATATTCATTATTAAAATATGTAACATAGATGAATGAAAAGAATTTTTTTTGTTAATAAGTATTAAGGATGGTCAATAAATCTATATTATAAAGCTCAAGACCTCTATAGGAAAACAAAAAACAACACCTCGCCCACTAGAAAGGGGTTAAGAACTGCTAACTCCAATTAAATGAGTTGAAGAATTCTAGAGCCTTATCCATATTGACTGGATCTTCTTCTGACAAGAAAAAGTAAGAACATATCATAAATATCCGGTACGTATTATCCTAGAAACTCTTATCTTGTGATTATCCAATCATAACCAATTTATTATATATAACCCCCCACCTTTTGCAATGCCTCAATATATAGTCTCCACAAAAATAGAGACCCCTCACACTCTATATCTAGAACTAAATCATATTAGATATGAGTCACCCTAGCCTCATCATCTGGTAAATGTTATGAAGTATGATTTAAAAGGTTCTTGAAATAAATGTTTTAATTGAATAAACTAGAACTCTGATGTCAATGGGTAATGATCTGCTTCCAATAGGCTACTGTAGTGGTCATAGATAATAAATTGTCCAAAACCTATTCTCTAAACTTTTCCAATTGACCAACCAACTCCTTATGACACTAAAGGTAAAAAAATATACCATTGTCCTTATAACCCTTGAAGATTAATCACATCCAATTAAACCAAGTGATATTTTTGAGATTGTATAGAAATGATGTTTTTTTCCACCACCTCTATTCGGTCCTCTATCACTCAATCAAAACCAGTTTCTTCATAAAATTATAGGAATTATTCCTATAACTCATGGAGTGTTATCCTACATGTGTTATCTTAATCAACATCAATATATGTAGATCTGAATTAGTATACTAATATAAATATTATTCAAGAACCTGATGGAGAAATTGACATGGTGTCATATTTAAAAAATAAAAAACATTATGATGTTTTAAAATAGGAACAAAATGACATTTTTAGTCTAATGAAGTATGTAATTAATTACTTTTAAATTTTTCCCCCTATATACCCAATTAAATCATTCAAATAGAACATAATGATGCATAATCCTTACACATATCACATCTCTATAAAAAATAACACTTTCCATATCACATTTAGTAAACTTATAGGTTATTATGTCATATAATAGGTCGCTAGGAAATCTTATTTATTTTGTGGTATCCCTTTTTTACAACATCTAATAAGCCATATTTATATTATATCCCTATAAACCCATGTATTCTCACAAATTTGTAAGACCAATCTTATCATATCACTCATCCATATGGTCTGATACAACTCTTTCCTAACCCTCACCCTCTAGAGGTTCCTCTCATAGGATTAAGAAAGAGAAATTGAGATAATGAAACTTAAACCCAAACTCTAATGGGCCATAGGATGGATACTAAACCAATGTTATATAAATCACACATATGGGATATATTACCCTCTACAGAATATTAATGACTAAAAGATAAAATGAGGAGAATTATCATCCATGTCTATAATTAAATTAAATAAGCAATTCCAAAACATTTAATGTATTTCTTAAACTAATAAAAAAACTCTATGTGCCAAAAGTAAATCCAATGTAGTGACCATAAACCTCTAATAATTCCTAGAAAATTTCTCAATATTGTACCACCAATATTGATCACAAAACTACTATAGTTTACCATGAAAATAGTTTATATTTATAAGGTGTGAATATAATTTATACTCAGAAATATCATCATTAAAGCCACTAATTAAAAATTTGAATGAATCGTGAATAATTGGAGTGAATAGACAATTAAAACTATCTCATCCCTTAAATAGTATATATTAGTTTCACATCCTCACCAAGAATCACTCAACGAGTAACAAATAGAGGAAAACAATTCTACAGAAACATAATATATATATATATATATATGTATATATGTATATATATATATATATGTATATATATATTAAAGTACATGTCTTCTACTTCTCTTCTTGTTTTTCAGTCTCACTCCCAAACAACTACTTTATATACTCATACCTATAATAAAGTCATTCCACACCCAGTAAAATAAAATCACAACCATTACTACATCATAAATGTTAGAACAACTCAACATCATTATATCCATCTAGTAAACATGTGTATCATCAAAATTTACTACATCCTTTGTGATGGATTTAGTGCCCTAGAACAAAATTCTATGTACATCATGAAAACCATTATACATTGTTTTCAATATTAAAAAATTTCTTATCCTATCATTATTTTTCTTCTATGAAATATAATATGTGACAATGTACTAAGTGTATTTTTCTAACGAAATGGTCATAAGAGTTACCCTGTATTATGGGAACCTAGAAGTTCCAAAAAATTATTCATAAAATGTATGTTTTATAGCTGGATAAAATCATATTAGGGACCCAGATGATATAGGATGTCATGGTTCGAGACTCATATAGTATGAACCCAATGTTTTATTAATGAAATTGCCTTCTTAGAATTATGTATTATAGTATAATCATATAATATTATATTATATATAGAACACAAAAAAACTTATAAATGATGAATGAGTGAAGAAAAAGGTATCACTAGAAGTTAAGGAACTTATACCGGTGAATTATTAAAATGACCATTGGAAAAGTAATGTGACCCTTATGAATAGTAAACTAACCAATTGAATTGTAACCTAACTAACGAATGTACAAATAAAATTTATCCACCTTATCAGGGAAAATATTATATAATTATATAATATTATATATAAGTAAATAATTTACAAATTATTAATTAATTGTTGATATTTTTGTAAGTTATGTATATTTAATTACAAATTTATGACTAATTTAATAATTTAAAAGAAAATTTATTTTCATAAAATTTATTCTTAAATAATTATTTTTATTACGTATTATTATAAGAAAATTTTATGAGACAATAATTTATTTTTCAAAGTGTTAGAAACGCAATTTTTTTTAAAATTAGTATTTTTCATGGAAAATTTTATTTTAATTAAAAACTAAATTTCACATAAATAGAATATTATTTTCATACAATGGTGTTAATTTTTTAATTCTACATATCCAAAAATGGTTTGGGTTAAATTTTGGTATATTTCTAAAATAATTGAATTTTTAGTGAATAGTAAAATATGATAATTAATGATAAATGCTAATGAAATGAATTTCTTCATCACGCTTGTGTCATGGAAAATGTACATATCCATTGCTTCAAAACTAGATGCTCTATTTACTATTTTTTGTCATTATAATCAAGAATATTCATTGACTTTATAAAAAATATTGAACTAATGAATAAAATAATGGGGAACCCCTCCTCTCCTCCACTATAAATACCACAAATTTATCCTCCTCTCCTCACATATCTCAGGACACGTTCCTCATCAAAATTATTCGAAAATATCTCCCTAAGACCATATCACACGTAAATCTTCCCCTAGTCTCTTCAAAAGTCAAAACCTCTCCCCTAAAGAAGTTCTCAAGGTAGATATATTCAAGGGGTAAATTCCTATTTAATTATCTTTTCTTTTCATCCAAGTTCATTTCTTTACTTTTCTATCCTCACATGCTTTAATCCAAATGTTATGATAACCCCCTTAACTTAAATGTACTATAATGTATTTATGATAATTGAATAATTCATCATCACATCTCTTTTCCCCTAATTTTATACTATAAATGAATCCACCATCTGAGATGTGTTAATTTATCATATTCAAGGATGACTTGTGTTCAATTTTTACTGTATTCCATTGTAGTCTTGAAACCATTTTTATGGTTGAAACATACTATGATAATATTATCAGATCTTAATTATGGATTGGAAATCATTTTTTACACATGATATTAATTTATAAAGAAAAATGTGTTTGATGTGATAAAAAATAGCATATTAACCAAAATTGATATCATTAAAGTTGTATATAATGACCTGTCATCACTCAATGTAATAAAATTAATATAATAACCATACAATATTATGTATTCTCACTAATAACATACAAATTTAATTATGGAAAACCATTTCCATCTTACATTTTTATCCTTAAATGTGTATAAGTAAACCAATCATGAAAACCAAGAAAACAGACCCTCCCAAACAATGAAATTGAATATATTAACCAATCAAAAAGATAATGAATGAAATTAATATAGCTATACAAAATAAATTACATGAAGAAGAGATTCTGTAAAATTTAATTAATTAATGTATCTTTGTTTTTCAGGACATTACAATCATGTGAAAGACACCAATAGACATTGGGTAAGGGATTATACCTAAACCTCCATTATTCCTTTGGGTTTCACTATATTTCATTTACCCAAATTATGTTATCTTTTAATTTTTTTTAAACGTATAAATTATATTTAAATGATCCAAAATCATTTCTCATGGTCCATCCATCATTCTTTATTTAGGATATAGATGTTTTAAAGTGGTTCCTTCCGCAACACTTCCCGATATGAAAACTCATTTAAGGGAACCTCTTTAATTATTATCTAATTTCAAGTGAACTCTATTATATTTTTTATTCCAAAATTATTTTTTTAAAACCAATAATTTTATTATAAAAACCTTTTTGGTTCACTTATTTTTAATATAAATTATCATTCCCTTTTGTGTTTTATGTTATCCTTCATATTTTCCTTAAACTGCACTAAAATATATTAATTCTAATGTTTCTTAAATGATATTATTTGCATGTTATCACTTAAAATAGACATAAATTATCATGATATATTCCTATTCTACCTTATTAATTTTAATGATAGATCTGATTCCTTTTTATCATGGAAACTTTTATGATACACCCATTTTTTATCAATTATCGTGTGAATATAATACCCAATTTTTTCAACTGGTAATACTTATATTTATGGAAAATTTATTGTGTTGAATTTTATAAAAGGAAATAATATTCATGAAAATTTTATGATGGTTTCACCCATATATAACTCTAATGGTTATGGTAATGTTTAGTCTCATGAGATGTTATGTGCAAGGGTCTGAGCGGTTTGCCTTGAGTCATGCTACCATGCGCAATAGTCTCAGTGGTTAACCATGATTTATTGTACTATATGTGAAATAAACCTTGACATGTGAAAATTCAAGGTTTATATTTCTTATACATTACTATTACTCCATTTCTATAAGATTCTAGTTTTAAATGTTATGATTCTATATGTTCCATTTCTTTTTATATTACTATGTCATGCCTTCTAACCCATACGCTAATTCTTTATTCTTATGTTGATTCCCTTACTAGGAGTTTTATCTCATTCCTTTGTTCATATTATCCTTAGGATATCCAACAAATATGTATTACAATAATGGAAGTTTGAAACTCTTTATGAAGATTATATAAAGAAATGTTTTGTTTAGTCTCGTGTTTTCAGTTTTATGTACCTAGTCTTATAAGACATAAGAATTTATGATCCTTGGCATATAATATGATTCAGTATTATGCATAAATTCATGTAATGATATTTTTAAAATGATAGGGTCACTATAGTTGGTATTACATGAAATATATATTTATTTTGGAACATTAGGAATAGATAACTTTAGTAATAATCTTAGGGATGAGGCTATGTCTAAGAAAAAACGATAAATTTTTGGTAGTATAGAGTAATTTTTTAATCAAGAAAATTCATCCTTTTTTCGATACAAATAAGTGGATGTGGCTCTCATACATATGTATGTACGGTTAAATCCTAAAAATACCACATTGAGCTAGACTCTAATAGGAATCGGCGCACGACAAGAGGCTTTGTTGTACTCCTGGTTTGACAGTCCTTTGGGTTATGCTTTGGTAAATTTATAAGCTTTGTATGAACCATTATTAAGGGGGAAAAGCCCATAATATTAAATGTTCAGATAAATATCATGGATAACCTTGATTGAATCCTAGGGAATCACAATTTAGGATGCACTTTTCTTTTAAGATTTTATCATTTTATGTTTAATGTTTTTTTATGTTCATTAGTTAAGTATTCAAGCCCTAGAATTAGACATTTATTTTCTTATTTAATGGATGAAAATAGAGGAACATGTGACAAAAATCAATGTGATTGGAAAAGTGATGATTTCCTAAATGATATGCCTGATATGATCAGAACTAGTTCTAAAAACATTATGATAGTACATTCTCAAATAGATAAATCTATGAATAATAACATCAATAATGTGGAACTCACTCCTCATCCATAGAAATAGACTGTTTCCAAAAATACATCATGTGGTAAAGCCCGCCCATGTTTAGTGGATTTTTTAAACCCCTCCTCATGGAATAGTGGATTAAATCTATTGAAATGTTATTCTATGTCCTCCAGTTCTCAAAAGAAGATAAATTCATAATAGTGGTCTGTCATTTTGATAATGAAGATAATCAGTGGTGGAAGATGACCAAGAATATGATGTTCTAAGAGAATATTGATTCCATGGATTTTGAGTAATTCCAGAAAATGTTGTTCAATAAATATTTTCCATGAACCCTCTATCCCAAGATGGAAATAGAGATCCTCAAACAGAAGAAGAAGGAAGATGATTCCATCAGGTTGTATGAATAAAACATCACAATGCATGCAGGATACACCATTGACTTTATCATCTACACCGAAATAAGTGTGGAACTATTATTTGTCATACTAAAACTGAGTCTATGAAATGTGTTGTGGATTTGATACTTAGAATGTTTGGAGGATATTTAATGTTTCTCCCTCATGGATGAAATAGATATTGGATAATCTTAATGGTATCATGGATTTAGTGACAAAAAGTTGAAATACAGTCAAATTTGGGTGGTTTTGGAAATAAATCCCATGATGGAAAGAAGATAGAACATCCCATGTGTCAAAATTGAGTGAAGAAGCATCCAAAAAACTATCTAAAAGGAATCAAGAATTTCTTCAAATATGGAAGAATGTGATATATGGCTATAAACTGCTGAAAGGATATGAATAATCCAGCTAATGTGGAAGAAGAAAGGAAGGTTCAGATCAACATTCAACCTATAGTGTAGTGTCTCAACTAAAACTATCATGGGCATTATGCGAAAAAGTTTCCTAAGACAAGGGTTATCGGAAGTAATCAACAAAAATCTACAAGGAAAAATTTAAGGGATTATGTTATCATTATTACTAAGGTGGGTCTAGAAAATGATATAGTGATAGGTACTCTTGTTATTCATTAAATAATAAAAAACATACTATTTGATTCTAGATCTATGAATTCTTTCATATCATGCATGTTTAGTAGAACTATTCAAACACCACCTCAAAATTTGGAGATTGAGTTATCTGTGAGAACAAAAAATGGGGTAATTATTGTATCCAAAGTACATAATGCCTCCCTTATTAATGATTATGGAATAAAACTCCCAGAAAATATTATAATACATCCACTAGTGGAGTTTGATGATAATTTTCACATGGATTGGATATCTTTATACAAAGACAATATTAACAATTGGGAAAGTGAGACCAATCTTCACATCCCAGAGTATCTTCTAATCCCTTAAAAGTGTAAAGAGGAAGATGAAACTCATATAGAATCATCATTTCATGTTTGGATAATGTTTCCTTTTGATAAAGCATACCTTTCTCAAATGATTGAGACAAAGGAGAAAATACTTCTTGAAGATTTTCCCATCCTAAGGGGTTACACTGATGTATTACCTGATGAATTTCCCGGTCTTCCTCCTGATGAAGAGGTTGAGTTATCAATTAATCCTATTCTTGGATCCCTAACTATATCAAAGACACCTTATATAATGGCAACCATTGATTCGGGAGAGATGAAGATGTGATTACATGAGAATCTAGAGAAGGATTTTATATGCTCGAGTGCTTCATCATGTGGTTCGAAAATAATATTTGTTAATAAGAAGGATGGATCAATGCACATCATCATTGATTATTGTGACCAAAATAAAATCATGATAAAGACCAAGTATCTCCTTCCTCTGATAGATAAATTGTTTGATCAGTTACAAGGGGCTTGATATTTCTCTAAGGTGGACCATCATTCAGGATATCACCAATTAACAATGAGTAAGGATGATATTCCCAAAAATTACTTTTGAACAATGTATGAACACTATGGGTTCACAATTATTCCCTTCAGACTCACTAATGCTCCAGAAATATTCATAGATTTATTGAATAGTGTATTCTGATATTACCATGACAAATTTATGGTAGTATTTATTGATGATATTTTGATATACTTCAAGATCTAGGAGGAACATGATGTGCATTTTAATACTGTGTTGATGAATTTTTGAAGAGAGAAAATTTATGCAAAGTATAGTAAATGTGAGTTATAGATTGAGGAAGTTTCATTTCTTGGAGCATGTTATCACTAGAAAAGGAATATCTGTAGACACTTCCAAGACAAAGGAAATTGAAGAGTGGCTTATCCCAACATCTGTATTGGAGATCCGTAGCTTTCTGTGTCTAGAGGGTATTATCGACAATTTGGGAAGAAAGTATCAGGATTTTCAATCCCAATGACCAAGATGTCACAGAATATAGTGAAGTTCTTCCTTGTTCAAGAATGTGATGAAAGAATTAAGGAACTGAAAAAGAGGCTTCTTCCTACAAAAGTATTCCCACTCTTGATAAGAGGATGACTCGATTTAGTGTAAAGTGATGCATCAAAGAAGTAATTTGGATGTCTGGTGATGTAAAATGATAATTCTATAGCCTATTCCTCATGGAAGCTGAAAATACATAAGAAAAACTATCCCACACATGATATGAAGTTTTCAATTGTGATCTTTGCGTTGAAAATATGATGGAATTATCTCTATCATGGGAAGTAGAAGATATATACTAATCCCAAATGTATCAAATATATATTAACATAGAATGATATTAATATGTGCTAGTGAAAAAGGTAATGTCTAATAAATTATTATAAGTACTAAATCCACTACCATCGTAGTAAAGAAAATAAGGTGGTCAATTATTTATGTAGAAAAGATAATTAACCTTTATTATTAATGAGAATTGAAAAGGATCCAATCTTTATTGAATTTTATAGGATGGATATGGGAATAATTAGTGGAGAAACATAATCATTATTTTCTCAAATGATTACTAAACTACCCAAACATTGATAAAATAACGGATACTCAAAGAAATGAGGTCTAAATTCAGAAAAGGGTAACAGATATCAGAAATGAGAAACCATCCAATTTCAAGATTTAAAGGGGTAAATTATTACTATTTGAGTATCAATTATGTGTACCATATGATCTTGGGATAAAGAATGATCTTCTAAATGAAGCATATATCTCATCCTTCTATATTTTCCTAGGGAGCACAATGATGTATCAATATCTCAGGGAGAATTATTTGTTTGGCAATATGAAAAAATATATTTCTATGTATACATCAACGTTCTAGGTATGTCAATAGGTTAAAGATGAAATAAAATTATATAATGGTATAATGTATCCAGTACCCATACCAACATAAATGGGAGAACATAACCATAGATATTGTCACTAGATTTACAAGGGCATCCCGAGGAAAAAATGATATATGTGTCATTGTGGATCATATTACAAATACATCTCAATTTATCTCAATTGAAGAGGTCTTATCATTTGATAAACTTGCATAGACATATATCAAATAGGTGGTAAGGATGTATAGAAAATTACTATCTATTTTATCTGATAGAGATATGAAATTTTGATTGATGACCCAGAAATGTCTCCAACATTCTCTAATCACTGAGTTAAACTTCAACATGACCTATCATCCTCAAACTGATGGCCAATCTGAGTGAACAATTCATCCATAAAAAGATATGTTGAGATAAATTTCTATAGACATAAATGTAGGAGGGTGCCAATATTATCCACTAGTCTAAATCTCTTATAACTATAGTTTTCACTTCAGCATCTGAATGGAACCATATGAATCCTTTTATTGGAAAAAGGTGTATGGCACAAGCATGTTGGGATGAATTCGGTGACCGTAAGCTGTTAAGACCTAAAATGGTCGAATAAATGGTGTAAAAGGTGAAAACAATTAAAAATGACATAAAGGCAGCCCAATGTCGACTGATGGGTTATGCAGACAAACATCGATGCTACCTTGAGTTCAAAGTAGGAGACATTGTGTTCCTCCACATATCACTATATAAGATTTTCATTCGGTTTGGGAATCAAGGATAGCTAAGTCCCAGGTACTTTAACCCCTTTTATATTCTTGATCATGTTTTAGTTATGGCCTATAGACTAGCAGATCCACCTACCATGTCTAAAATACATGATGTATTCTATGTATCCCTCTTAATGACTTACTTACTAGATCCATCACTTGTACTCTCTTCATAGGTGGTATAGTTAGAGAATGATATTTCTTATGAGGAGTAGCCAGTGATGATCTTGAATCATATAGATAAAGTCATACGTGAAAAGTCTACTCACCTGGTCAATATACATTGGTGGAACAATAAGTATGAAGAGGTAACATGGGAACTCGAGGAGGTAATGAAGGAAAAGTACCCACACCTGTTTATGGCTTAGACAGTAAAACAAAATTTTAATTGAGAAATTTTATAAGGGGGGAAGAATGTAATGACCCAATTTTTTATCAATTAAATTACCTTCCAATAATTATGGCATAATGTATAATCATATATTATTAAATGTAGAACACAATTCAAACCTTATAAATTAGTAATGAGAGAAATAATGGGTTTCTCTAGAAGTTAAGGAACATGTACCGATTAAATAGTATCTTGAAGTTTGGAATAGTAATTTGACCCTTATGATTATGAAACCGGCTAATTGAATAGTAACCTCACTAATGATAGTATAAATAAAATTTATCCATCATACATCTGACAATTTGATATAATTATATCATATTATATATAAGTAAATATTTTTAAAATTATCAATTTAGTGTTGGTATTTTGGTAAGACTTGTATATTTAATTACAATTTTAGGATTAATTTTACAATTTTAAAAAAATTATAAAATTTATTAATAAATAATTACTTGTACATATTATTATTATAAGATAATTTTATAAGACATTAATCAACATTTCAATGTTTTAGAAAAGCTGTTTTAATTTTAAAATTTCTATTTTTCAGGTAAATTATAATTTTAATTAAAAATTAAACATCACATATTTATAAAATTATTTTCCTAAAATTTATTTCATTTTTTAATTCTATAGGTTGAAAAATGAATGGGATTAGTTTTTGAGATTTTTCTAAAACACTTGAATTTTTTGTGAATAGTAAACAATGATAATTTATGATAAATTATAAATAAGTTAATTTTGGAATCATTATTTAGTTAGGGATGATGTAAATTTATATTTTTTAGAGCATATATGCTCTGTTTATTATTTTTTATCACAATAATCAAGAATATTCATATTCATGAGAAAAAATATTAAACTGATGATTAAAATAAAGGGAAACCCCTCCTCTCTTCTATTATAAATACCACCCCACATTACCTCGTCTCCTCACACATCTTTAGTGTAGTTACTATTAATAAATGTTGTCAAATATCTCACTAATCCCATATACCACATATAACAGCCGAGACTTTTATGAGAAATTTTTTTTATGTCTTATGTTATATGCAACACCAAAAGAAACTTTCACAACACACAATACAGACTTGGCTTGCATTACACCCAATCACGACCTTCCTCGATAACGTGTGTAGTACGTAATATCGGGTTTCACTAAATAACGATATATTATTCTGAACTAGCCGTTATGAATAGTATTAACAACATTTTGAATTTTATTTTTAATATTACACAATTTCTAGAACATGGTAAGAGAACAAAATAAATTTTTCGGGTAAAATAAGTATTTTTCAAAAAATTCAGTTTTGCCACCTTTTGATGGCGCACCCAAATTAAATCTAGTTTTTTACATGATTATAAGTTAAATTTGAAAAAATAAAATTATTATTTTGAATCAGGGTATAAAAATTTACTTTGGAAAAAAATGTTATATTTTTCTGATAACTTTCATATTTTGATGAATAATAAAAATACGCTAATTTTTAATTAAAAACAACTTTTTTCATTGAGATAATTTATATGGCTAAATTATAATATTGAATGGTTTTAAAGTATAAATAGAATTAATTTTTACCATTTAATATAATTTATGTCATTAGCATTAATTTAACATTGAATTCATAGGTAAAAACATTTCAATCTTTGGCAATGTTATAACTTCTAAAACCCATTTTCTTAACAACGGGATTTATATTAAATTAATTACTGAAACTTATATGTTTTGAATTTTTAAAAATGGAGTCCATATTTGGAATAAGTGGGTCAAAATTATGTTAATAGGCTACTTTTTATTTTTGGTCATTATGAATAGTAACTACGTTAAATTTTATTTACCATAGTTAAAGGTAAATCGGGTAATTAAGGGTAAATATAAGATTATAACATTATTATAACACCTGCGAAAATCCTATTGGATGATTAAAAGTACACCCATATCACATAAGGGTTGGATTAGATTCATTTAATGGACATTTTTCCATGAAAATAATTTAATTATTATTAAAACCAATGAATGTGACAACCATTCACTTTCTTTAATCTTATAAGTATAATAATTTTAATTTAGTGATAAACTTAATTAAACTTCAAAATTTAATAGTCTCCAGAAATATATTACAATTATCTACATGATAGAAATTTATTTAGAATTTTTAGGGATTAAATAAGTATCATTAATAATGACACAATAGTGATGTTGAAATTAATTTATTAATGAAAATATCAAATAAATGGTTTTAATAATATTAAAATAAATATTATATGAACTATTTAATGTTATCCAATACTTTTATAGATACAAATTACATTTTATTAATCTATTAAAGATTTTAGTTCGAACATATATTCTTTATATATTTTATTTAAATTCAAATAAATGAATAGTGTCAAAATTGACACTATTGTTATTTTATAAAAATAACATATTATAAATTTTTTTAAAAATCAAAAAAATATTTAAAAATTATAAATTAATATTTATATGGTCTAAAATGTCATAAAGTGTCAAATTATTTAAAATTCACAACACATATGTAATTATTTAAAATAATTTAAAATTTAGAGTATTATTACCAAAAATAAAATTAAATTGATAAATAAGAAAAATCAAGTTGATAACGTTTAAAATAAATTCCTAACATGTAAAATTTTGTTGTTTGATGATATTACAACCCTATCTCATCTATGATTCGAATATGAGTAATTTTGGAAGCATTTATGTCGGGTTGGGATTTAATATAAACTAATATTTATTATATTTCCAATGGTGCCCCTCTCCTCCCTTATAAAAGGGCACATCCTCACTCTCCTCATCACACAAATTTGAGCCTTCAATCTTGGCCAATCCCTGACCATTTCACTTCCCAACTTCCCTAGCAACATCCTACATGTCCTGGTCTTCTTTAATGACTAATTTTAGTGCCCTAAGAGGAGGTCTCAAAGAGGCGCTTCAAAGAAGATGTAATGTCTGTTACCGATTCATTCAACTTCATTTCTTCTTCCACTTCTTCTTATTTAGTTGTTTCATTATGAATTAATAACATCAGTATCACTCATATACTGATATGTTATTATAAGTATGAAACAACCCTATGTCACCATCTATCCATCCTACGGAAAACGAAATCACCACGCTTGCGTACGTACGGAATACCGTCTCCATGCCGTGGTGTAATCTATTTTCCATCACCACCTTACTTGGATGGGTATAATGGTGAAACTAAATAACTATATATGATTATTGTAAAGTTTCATTGATCTGAAATTGTATACATACACTCCAATACAATTCCACGATCATGGGAACGATATCATCGCTCGTGCGTACGTATGGAATACTGTCTCCACGATGTGATGTGATTAGTTCTACATGATCTTCATTGAATAATAATTATATAAATTAATTTAATGAATAAATGTGACATATAGTACACTAATACCATTCTGAAAAGGATTTATCTATAGCCTAAATAAAGAATAAGAATTTATTCGACAAAACACGCATAAGAACAAAAAGTAATAAACACCCGAATAACAAGTAGTAATGAAATATTACTAATGGAAAGCTATTAATATGACCATATATGATATCATAACAATAATTATGATTCTTTAATAAGTCAATAACATTATTTAAATAATTTTATAGGAGGTTCAGATACTTATGAAGCAAATCAGACCTAAGGTAAGGGAAAATATCACAATCTCATTTTTATCAGAGATTGTTCATACTTTGGTATTTACTGGGGCGTATTTTATCATCCACATCCATGTTCCCTAAATATGTAATATTTTTTCCATTCACCTACAATTTTTTAAATCCAGTTTTACCCTTCGGTGAGTTTTTAGTAAAGGATATGGAAGGAATCTTTTGTCGTTTTTCGTACGAGGTACTTTTTGACTTTTCTGACAAAAGTATGAGAAGAATGTTTTCTTAACTTATACGGATTCAATGAATTTTTAAATCACTATTTCAAAGAAACTTCATTTACATGTTTTCATGTTTATTTTTAATCAACTTATTTTAGTTTACAATTTTTTGACATGTTAAGAAAGGAAAAATGATTTTGAAGTAGAAATGATATTTTCCTCAAGAATGGAGTTCAAGTGTTTTATCAAAACTATTATCCATCTATGATAATATAGGGTTCTGTTTCTTTCCCTATTATTACATTGATTTTATTATGTTGGGATGGAATTATTTTTATGAATTCATTTATCTTATATGTATTGTTTTATGATGTCACGATGTTTAAGAGTCCAATTTTTATTACATGGGTTATGCAATGATGTATGATTTATGATTTTTTGGCACACTTAAGAATGGTGTCATTATGAGATGGGTGGGACCTATATCTCCCTCCAATTCATTGGGTAAATATTATATATCTCATGAGATAGACATGGCTGGAATGGTAGGTTAAACCGGTTTAGTAAAATAGGACTGAAACGAGGAGTGAACTTGGTTCAGAAATGGACTTTTTCCAATAAGATAGTCATGACAATGAGTCTTGAATAATAAGAAATGATTATCTTTGATTATGTGTGTATTCTATAAAGGTTCATGTTTTAAGTTATGATTATTGGGATTACATTTCACTACCATGATTTATCCCATGTTATGAAATTATGATCTCTTTTGCAGGGTAAGATTTCTAAAATGTTATGTTCTTATGAATTTCATGAGATTGATATTTCTTTTTTTTACCCTTGCTGAGCATTTGAGATCACCCTTTTGTATGTTTTCTTTCCCCAGGCCAGGAAGAAGGTTATTTAGTAAGATATGCCAAAAAGGGACTATAGATATGATGAAATAAATGGGAGATAGTGTAGATGTTTTATTAACCAGTTGTTTATGTTTCCCAGTTTCTAAAGTCACTATACCTATACGGTCCATTCATGGTTTTGTTATATGTCATAATAATTATGCTTTAATTTTGAAGTATTAACCATGTATGTAATGTAAGGGTCGTTATAGTTGGTATCAGAGGAATGGTATAGTCAACCTTTTGAAACTAGGATGTGAAAGCCTTAGTATGAAACCTAAGGATATGTCTAAACATAGAACACAATCATAGTGTTTTAGAAATGGCCATGAAAAACCTGTGATAAGACCTTAAGTGTGAAATTTTATTCCCGATTACATGGTTTTCCTATTATAATTAGTTTTTCTCACACTATTATTCTTGGTTTTAGTCAATGGCTGGAACCCAAAGAAACTGTGTTAATGCGGAATGTGATGGTCAATGCAATGATTGAACCCCTGAGCAACCAAACGTTATGGGAGCTGGAATGAAAAATATTCTAGCCATGCTCACAGAACATTCTCAAGCTATGAATCATGCATGGCTTCCAAATGAGTAAAGGAAAGAGCAACATTCTGTCGAATCCTTCATGAGGCAACGTCCACCTTCATTCAGTGGGTCTTCTGATCCATTAGTGGCTGAGTAATGGATCAGTACCCCTGAAAAGATATTTTCAGTTCATCAATGTTCTGAACATGATAAAGCCATCTTAGTATTGTATCTTTTGGATGGTGAGGCTGATCAATGGTGGAATCTTATTAAGAATACGAGGCAAAGGTATGAAATTGAGTACATGGAATGGGACGAGTTCAGGAACTTGTTTTTCAATAAGTATTTCCCTCGAATTCTTCGAACAATGATGGAGAAAGAGTTTCTTGAAATTAAGCAAAAGGATGATGAATCCTTTGGTACCTACGAAGCAAATTTTACAAGATTTTCAAGGTACGCTTCTGGGATTATTATCCAACCTGAGAGTAAGATTTATCGATTCTTTAGTGGATTAAAACCAATTCTTCGAAGGGCGTTAGTCATAAGGGATTTCAATAGCTATGAGGAAATTTTTCGATGTTCTCTCAAGGTTGAGATGAATATTGGTGTAACCCATCAGTCACATGGGATTGATAAGAAGAGGAAAATGGAATTTGAAGGAAAATCTAAAGACCACACTGAAAAGAAGAGGAGTTTTCCCTTATGCTCAAAGTGTGGAAAGAAACATGGAGGACATTGTCTTAAGGGGACAAGAAAATGTTATAAGTGTGGAAAATAAGGTCATCGGGAAATTGAATGTCGAAATAATGGGAAGAAGATGTCTAATGATGCAAACAAAGGAAGGGATACACAGAATGAACCTACTACACTTCAATGTTTCAAGTGTAAGGAGATGGGGAATTATACTAATCAATGCCCAAATCCAAGGGTTGATGATGATGATCGACATCAATAAACTCTTAAGTCCAAAGACAAAGGAAAGTCACATGAAATTACTATCGGTGATGTGGGGTACAACAATGAAGTGGTGAGAGGTAAAATTACCATCCACTCTAAAGTAGAAAATGTTTTATTTGATTCTGGATCCACCCACTATTTTATTTCTGAAGAATTTTCTAAGGGTATCACCGTATTCCCTCAACAATTAGATGTTGTTTTGGCTGTGAAAACTCCTAATGGCACAACAGTCACATCAAAAGTTTACAATTCTTCTCCGATTGAAGTTAGTGGGAAAGTGCTTCCTGAAAATCTTGTGATCCTTCCTATAGTGTAATTTGATGTGATTCATGGCATGGATTGGCTTTCTTTATATGGATATCATATCAATTTCCCAAGAAGCGAAGTCACATTTCATATTTCAGATCAATCTATGATCGTCTATTGATGCAAGGATGAACATAAACGTCCATTGGAAATTTCTTCTATCTTATGGGTCTCGATTACACTAAATGAAGGTAATTTATCACAAATGGTTGGAGAGAAACTCATGATTAATAATATGGCCATTGTATGGGAATTTGATGATGTATTTCCGGAGGAATTTCCAGGTCTTCCACCAAATCGTGAAGTTGAGTTTTCAATAGAACTTGTACCGGGTGCTTGGCCTATTTCAAAGACACCTTATATAATGGCCCCAACAGAGTTGCAGGAATTGGAGAAGAAACTCCAAGAGAATCTTGATAAAGGATTCATATGCCCTAGTGTGTCACCTTGGGGAACACCTGTTCTATTTGTTAATAAGAAAGATGGATCAATGAGACTCTTTTCCAAGATTGATCTTCGTTTAGGGTATCAATAATTAAGGTTCAAAAGGGAGGATATAACAAAGATGACTTTTCATACAAGCTATGGACACTATGAATTTATAGTGATGCCATTTGGTCTTACTAATGCCCCTTCTATCTTCATGGATCTGATGAATAGTGTCTTTAGTGAACTTCTTGTTCAGTTTGTGGTAGTCTTTATAGATGATATTCTAGTCTATTCAAAGTGTAAGGAAGAACATTAAGATTACTTGAGAATTGTATTAAAGACAATAATAAAGGAGAAGATTTATGCCAAATTTACCAAGTGTGAATTTTGGCTTCAAAAAGTTGCATTTTTTGGGTCACATAATCTCAAAAGAGGGGATATCTGTGGATCCAGCAAAAACAGAGGTTATCGAAAGATGGTCGAGACCAACAACAGTAACTAAGATCTGAAGATTTCTTGGTTTGGCTGGATATTCCCGAAATTTTGTGAATGATTTTTCAAGGTTATCTTACCCACTCACCATGTTGACTCAAAAAGGAGTTAAGTTTGTTTGGATGGAGGAATGTGATGAAAATCTCAATGAGCTAAAAAGAAAGTTAGCCAGTGCACTTGTGCTCACACTACATTGTAGTGGTGAAAGGTTTGTGATCTACAGTGATGCATCCAAGAAGGGACTGCGGTGTGTTCTCATGCAAAATGATATGGTGATAGCTTCTGCCTTAAGACAGTTGAAAATCCATGAGAAAAATTACCCAACTCATGATTTAGAGTTAGCTGCGGTAATCTTTTCATTAAGTATTTGGAGGCATTACCTTTATAGTGAACGGTGTGATATTTATACTGATCATAAAAGTTTAAAGTATGTTTTCACACAAAGGAGGTGAATATGCGTCAAAGAAGATGGTTGGAGCTGATTAAGGATTACGACTGCTCAATTCATTACCACCATGGGAAAGCAAACAAGGTAGAAGACGCATTAAGTCGACAAGACTATTCTAGCTTATCCATGATGAGGATCACAAAAGATCAAATATTTATGGATTTACAAAGGATGGATCTTGGAATTTTAATGGAAGGGTAGAAATATTATCTTTCTTAAATGAATGTTCAACCATATATACATGTGAAGATTCAAGTGGAATAGAAAGAAGATGTTGAGTTACAAAAGAAGGTGAGAAATGTTTCTGAATTCAACCTTGATTGTGATGGGATAATAAAGTTCAAGAATCGGGTTTGTGTTCCTCCCATCCCCAAATTAAAGAAGGTGCTGCTAGATGAGGCTTGTAGTTCTTCATTCTCTATTCATCCTGGAATCACAAAGATGTATATGGACCTGAAAGAGTACTTCTTGTGGGATGGCATGAAAAGAGATGTTGCTGAATATGTCTCTCAATGCTTGGTTTGTCAGAAAGTTAAAGCTGAGAGACAGAAGCCTAACGGGATGTTACAACCATTACCCATACCAGAATGGAAAAGGGAAAACATCACAATGGACTTTGTCACTGGACTTCCTAAAACATCAAAAGGTAATAATGCTATCTGGGTCATAGTTGATCGTATTACAAAGTCTGCAAACGTCATTACTATTAGAGAGGATTTCTATCTAGATCATCTTTCCATGATATATGTAAAGGAAGTGGTAAGATTGCATGGAGTACCACTTTCTATTATATCTGATCGGGATCTAAGGATTACCTCAATGTTCTAGTGAAGTCTACAGCATACTCTGGATACATAGTTGAGTTTCAGTACTGCTTATCATCCTCAGACAGACGGTCAGTCTGAGAGGAAAATTCAAACTCTAGAAGATATGTTGAGAGAAATCTCTATAGATTTCAAAGGTGGTTTGGATCATCACCTAATTTTGGTGGAATTTTCTTATAATAATATCTTTCACTCTAGTATTCAGATGGCTCCTTATGAAGCTCTCTATGGAAAGAAATGCAGGACTCCAAATTGCTGGGATGAAGTTGGGGAAAGAAAGCTATTAGCCCCTGATCTTGTTGATGAAATGGCAGAAAAGGTCAGATCTATTCAACAGCACATAAGAGCAGCACAGAGCCGACAGAAAAGTTATGCCGACAACCGAAGAAATGACCTAGAGTTTGAAGTGGGTGATAAAGTGTCCTTACGAATATCTCCCTATAAGAGGTTCATGAGATTTGGAAATAAGGGAAAGTTGAGCCTTAGATATATCGATCCCTTTGAAATTCTGGATCGTGTTGGGAAGATAGAATATCGATTGGCGCTTCCACCGAATCTCTCTCATGTTCACGATGTGTTCCATATATCTCTCCTGAGAAAGTACATACCTGACCCTTCACATGTACTTAGATCATTAGTTGTACCACTGGAGCAAGATCTTTCTTATGAAGAACAGCCGATAGAGATTCTGGATCGTAGAAAATAATTCCTACGGAACAAGACAACTCTCTTGGATAATGTTTTATGCAGGAACCACCAATTTGAAGAAGCTACATGGGAGCTTGAGTATATGATGAGGGAGAGGTAACCTCATCTGTTTGTTAAAAAGTGACGAATTTCGAGGGTGAAATTCTTTTTAAGGAGGGTAGAATGTCACACCCGAGACTTTTATGAGAATTTTTTTTATGTCTTATGTTATACGCAACACCAAAGGAATCTTTCATAGCACACAATATGGACTTGGTTTGCATAACATGCAATCGCGACCTTCCTCGATAGCGTGTGTAGTACGCAATACCGAGTTTCACTAAAAAATAATATATTATTATGAAATAGCCGTTATGAATAGTATTAACTAAATTTTTAATTTTATTATTCATCTTACACATTTTCTAGAACGTGGTAAGAGAACAAAATAAATTTTTCGGGTAAAATAAGTATTTTTCAAAAAAATGCAGTTTTACCGCCTTTTGATGGCGCACCAACATTAAATTTAGTTTTTGAAATTATTATAAGTTCAATTTGACAAAATAAAATTCTTCTTTTGAATCAAGTTATAAAAATTTACTTTGGATAAATTTTTGATATTTTTCTGATAACTTTCATATTTTGATGAATCATAAAAATACGCTAATTTTTAATTAAAAACAACTTTTTTCATTGAGATAATTTATATGGTTAAATTATAATATTTAATGTTTTTAAAGTATAAATAGAATATATTTTTACCATTTAATATAATGTATGTCATTATCATTAATTTCACATTGAATTCATAGGTAAAAACATTTCAATCGTTGCCAATGTTTTAACATCTAAAACCCATTTTCTAAACAATGGGATTTATTTTAAATTAATTACTGCAACTTATATGTTTTTAATTTTGAAAAATGGATTACATATTTGGAATCATTGGGTCAAAATTACGTTAATAGGCTATTTTTTATTTTTGGGCATTATGAATAGTAACTACGGTAGTTTTATTTGCCATAGTTAAAGGTAAATCATGTAATTAAGGGTAAATATAAATTATAAAATTATCATAACACCTGACAAAATCATATTGGATGACTAAAAGTCTACCCATATCACCTAAGGGTCGGATTAGATTCATTAAATGTACTTTTGACGATGAAAATAATTTAATTATTTTTATAACCAAGGAATGTGACAACATGTCACTTTCTTAAATCTTATTATTATAATAATTTTAATTTAGTGATAAACTTAATGAAACTTCAAACATGAATAGTCTCCTGAAATTTAATACAATTATATACATCATATGAATTTATTTATAATTTTTAGGTATTAAATAAGTATCATAAATTATGACACAATAGTGATGTTGAAATTATTTTATTAATTAAAATATCAAATAAATGGTTTTAAAAATATTAAAATAAATATTATATTAACTATTTAATGTCCTCCAATAATTTTATAGATACATATGACATTTTATGAATCTATTAATGCTTTTATTTTGAACATATCTTCTGTATATATTTTATTTAAATTCAAATAAATGAATAGTGTCGAAATTGACACTATTGTTATTTTATAAAAATAACATATTATAAAATTGTTTAAAAATCACAAAAAATTTTAAAAATTATAAATTAAAATATATATGGTCTGCAGTGTCATAAAGTGTCAAATTATGGAAAATTCACAACACATATGTAATTATTTATAATAATTTAAAATTTAGAGTATTATTACCACAAATAAAATTAAATTGATAAATAAGGATAAATCAAGTTGATAATGTTTAAAATAAATTCCTAACATGTCTAAATTTTATTGGATGATGATAATAAAACCCTATCTCATCTAATATTTTGATATGCGTCAATTTGGAAGTTTCAATGTGGTGTTCGTATTTAATATAAACTAATATTTCTTATATTTCCAAAGGTGCCCCTCTCCTCCCTTATAAAAGGGAACCTCCTCCCTCTCCTCCTCACACCAATTTTATCCTTCAATGTCGAAAAATCACTACCCATTTCACATCCCCACTTCCCTAGAAACATTCTAGAGGTCCTGGTATTCTTTAAAAACCAATTGTAGTGCCCTAAGAGGAGGTCTCAAAGAGGCGCTTCAAAGAAGAGGTAATGTCCATTACGGATTCTTTCAACTTTATTTATTCTTCCACTTATTATTCTTTAGTTTTTTCATTATGAATTAATAACATCAGTATCACTCATATACTGATATTTTATTATCAGTATGAAACAAACCTATTTCACCATCTATCCATCCTATGGAAAACGAAATCACCGCGCGTGCGTACATACGGAATACCGTCTCCACGCCGTGGTGAAATCTATTTTCCATCACCACCTTACTTTTTTGGGTATAATGGTGAAAATAAATAACTATATAAAAATTTTTTAATGTCTTATTGATTCTGAAATAGTATACATATATTCCAATTCAATTCCACGATCATGGGAACGATATCATCGCTCGTGCGTACGTACGGAATACCGTCTCCACGATGTGATGCGATTCGTTCTACATGATCTTCATTGAATAATGATTATATAAATGAATTGAATGAATAAATATGATATATATTGCACTAATACCATTATGAAAAGAAGGTATCTATATCCTAAAGAGAAGTATATGAATTTATTCGACAAAACACGCATAAGAACAAAAAGTAATAAACATCCGAATAACAAGTAGTAATGAAATATTACTAATAAGAAGCTATGAATATGACCATATATGATATAATAACAATAATTATGATTATGGAATAAGTCAATATCATTATTTAAATAATTATAAAGGAGGTTCGGACACTTACGATGAAAATCAGACCTAAGGTAAGGGAAAATATCACAATCTCATTTTTATCCGAGATTGTTTATACATTGGTATTACTAGGGTGTATTTTATCATCCACATACATGTTACCTCAATATGTAATATTGTTTCCATTCACCTACAATTGTTTAAATCCAATTCTACCCTTTGGTGAGTTTTTAGTAAAGGATATGAATGGAATCTTTTTTCATTTTTCGTACGAGGTACTTTTTGACTTTTCTAACAAAAGTACGAGAAGAATGTTTTTTAACATATACGGCATGAATGGATTTTTAAATCATTATTTCCAAGAATCTCCATTTACAAGTTTTCATGTTTATTTTTAATCAACTTATTTTACTTTAAAATTTTATGACCTGTTAAGAAAGGAAAAAAAATTGATGTAGAAAGGATATTTCCCTCAAGAATGGAGTTCAAGTGTTTTATCAAAATTATTCTCCATATAAGATAATATAGGGTTCTGTTTATATCCCTATTATTACATTTATTTGATTATGTTGTGATAGAATTATATTTATGAATTCATTTATCTTATATGAATTCTTTTTGATGTCACATTGTTTAAGAATCCCATTTTTATTAAATGGGTTATGCAATGATGTATGATTTATGATTTTGTGGAACACATAAGAATGATATCATTATGAGATGGGTGGGACCTATATCTCCCTCTAATTCATTGGGTAAGGATTTTATATCTCATGAGATAGACATGGATGGAACGGCAGGTTAAACCGGTTCAGTAAAACATGACTGAAACGAGGAGTGAACTCGGTTCAGAAATGGACTTTGTCCACTAAGATAGTCTTGGCAATGAGTCTTGACTAGTATGAAATGATTCTCTATGATTATTTGTGTATGACACAAAGTTTCATGTTTTAAGTTATGATTATTGGTATTAAATTTCACTACCATGATTTATCCCATGTTATGAAATTATGATCTATTTTACAGGGTAAGATTTCCAAAATGTTATGTTCTTATGAATTTGAGGTCATTGATATTTCTTTTGTTTACCCTTACTGAGTATTTGAGCTCACCCTTTTGTATGTTTTCTTTCCCCAGGTCAGGAAGAAGTTTATTAAGTAAGATATTCCAAAAAGGGACTATATATATGATGAAATAAATGGGAGACAGTTTTGATGCTTTATGAACTAGTTGTTTATGTTTCCCAGTTTCTAAAGACACTATACCCATACGGTCCATTCATGGTTTTGTTATATGTTGTAATACGTATGCTTAAATTTTGATGTATTAACCATGTATGTAAAGTAATGGTCGTTATACTACATACTTAATCCCTTGTTCCCTTAAAAATAAAAAATCCTCTACCCTAAAGAGGTTCTCAAAAAAGATATATTCATGAGGTAAATTCCTCTTTTCTTTCAATTTCTTTTCTTTCAAGTTTCTTTCTATCTTTTTCATTCCATACATAATTTCATCCAAATATTAATATAACTCTATGACCTTAAATATACTATATTGGTTTTATGATAATGGAATAATTCATCATCACCACTCCATTCCCCTCCTTTTATACTACAAATTGAAACACCAATAGTGATATGTTACTTTATCAAATTCAAGGATGATGGGTTTTCAATTTCTATTATAATCCTTAATTATGGTCATGAAACCATTTATATGTATTAATAATACTATAATATATTTATTTTAACTTATTTAAGGTTATGAAAACTTGTTTACAAATTATATTTATTTATAAAGATAAATGTGTTCGATGGGATCAAAAACTGCCAATTAACCAAAACATTTATCATTAAAGTTTTATATAATGATTCAATTCCACTCCAAATAAAAAAATGAATTTTATAACCATGTAATATTATGTAGGTTCTCTAATAACATAAAAATTTCAATTCAATACAACCATCCTCATCTTACTTGTTTATCCCTACATCTATATAATTAAACCAATCATGAAAACCATGGAAACCAACACTCCCAAACAATGAAATTGAACCTCATAACCCATAAATTAAGTCATTAATGAACATAATAAGGTTATAATAAATATATTAAATTAATAATAAGTTCTGTAAATATTAATTAATGATTGTAATTTTGTTATCGATGACATTATAATCAAAATAGAGACACCATAAAACTAATGGTAACAGATTATAAATGAACCTTCATTGTTCTTTCAAGTTGAACTATCATTCTTTTTACAAAAATGATGTTATCTTTTATTTTTATGTAAATGTTATAAATAATTTTTACATGATTCAAACTCATGTATCAATTTCCATTCATCATTATATTTTGGTGATATACATGTTTTTAAGTGGTTCCCTACTCAATACTTAATGATAAGCAAACCCATTTAGGGGAACTTCCCAAATTGTTTCCCAATTTCAAGTTAACTATATAATCTATTTTAAGACATAGTTATTTTTACAAAACAACAATTTTATATTATGAAAACCTTCTTGGTTCACTTAGGGTATTATTTAAATGATTACTCCCATTTCTATTTTATGTGATCTTTGATATTTTTCTTAAAATGCACTAAAATGATTTAATTGTAATTTTTCTTAAATTATCCTTATCATGTTATCACTTAAAATTTACATCACATATAATGATATCTTCCTATTATAACTTATTAATTTATATTAATGATCTAATTACATTCCTTCCTAGATAATTTTATGATACTCTCATTTGTTAGGATTTATGACATTAATATGAAATCAAATTATTTCCATAGGTAACCCTTATGTTTATGTATGATAGATTATGTATGATTTTCTATGTGGAAATGATGTTCATGAACATGTTATGATCGGTGCTCCAAGATATAACTCCAATTCATTTGGTAAATTATTGTCTCATGATATGTTATGTGCAACGGTTTTTTCAGTTATCCTTGACTCGTGTTACCATGTGCAACAGTCTTGGGTTTAACCTTTACTAATTACCCTCAATATGAAACAGGCCTTGAATAATGATAAATTCATGTATATATTTCGTAAAAATTACTATGACTCTATGTTTATATTATCCCATGTTTTTATGTTATGATTCCTTATTTTCCATTAATTTTTATACCATTATGTCATGCCCTCTAACCTCTGTGCTAAAGACTTTTTCTTACGTTTATTCCCTTATTGGAATTTTTAGCTCATCCGTTTGTTCATGTTATTTTCAGGTCATCCTAAGAAGATGTAGGAACAAAATTGATGTTAGGATATATATATGAAGATTAAATAAATAAATGTTTTATTTTGTCATAGGTTTTCAGTTTTATGTACCAAGTATTCAAGGACACTAGACATTACTATCCTTGGATTGTAATATGATTCTTCATTATACTTAAAATAATCTAATGATATGTGTAAATGTATAGGGTCAATATACATAGAAAATTGTGAAATTATCTCATGATGTACCCTCTTGGCAATATCCAATGTATGATATTATGAGAAAGAGACCCAGAAACCATAAATACATATTTATATCTGTAAATGCATGTTCCCATATTTTGACATGTGTATTGATTCATAGAGTTTAAGATATTTATTAATGAATATTAAATTTTTCATACATTTTTGTATTTACAAAAACCATAATAAAATATATTCATATTGTGGTAGGATATGTTAGGTATGTCACGAGTAATATTGCATCAATGAATAACGTGAGAAATGGTTTTTCCTTTAAATTCAGTAATGGATGTTGATATATCATTATCTTTGAATGAAATGTTATAGCATAAATAAATCCATGGCCATGGCATTCAATATGAATGTTTAAAATCTAAAAATTCAAATAAAGAGAAATCAAGCATGTAGGTTCATGGAAGATTCATGCAACCTTCTTGATTATAGATATCATTATAAATGGATTATATTACATTGTGAACATCTGTATGAGGTATTATTTCATTGTGGTATTAACATATTTCTCTATGGGTTACTTAGTGTGTTTCTATATTCTAACCTAGTAATTTAGGCTTCTTCGACTAATTCCACTGAGATAGAGTTCTTAAGGGTCACGCACATAGTGTATAAAAAATACAATTAAATAATATATTATTATTTGTTATTTAATATGTTTAATAAAAATTATTTCTTCACATAGTTTAATAATTATTAATGTTTGATTGATTGAATATATTCAGTGACCAATTTTTCAAGAGAATATTATGTGATCATAATATTTGATAAATATTTATTTTCTATTAAGTGAATACATTGTTTTTTATTTATTAGTGACTAATAAATTAATATTTATTTATTAAATAAATATTAATTATTCAAGTCCATAAAATTATTGTGATGTTATGGAAGACTTATTTTCTTGGTGTGGTGCGAAATAATAAATATTGAATAATATTTGATTAAATAATATTTATTTTAATATCCTCGTTTATCACATGTGAATAAATAATAATATTTTTATTATTATTGAATTGGGATATATAGGGATTAAATAAATAATTAATGGAACTTATATAATTATTTAATTCTAACCCTAGTGATATATAAATGAAATTATATTATTTTTCAATAGAGATAATTTATTCATTTGTTGTGCATAAGAAAATCTTGAGATTTCTCTCGATTCACTAATGATCTCCCTTCTTCAAGAACGCACCCAATAATGGAGAGAGATCTTCCACCACCTTACATTATCGATTCAAAAGATATCAAAGATAATCCTTTGGAATAAATTCTTGGGTTGATCAATGGAAATAATATGAATGAAATATCATCTTCCATGCTATATCTCGTAGATTCCTACATGGATGTCTTTGGATTTTTGGAACACATGTGTATCACTACTAGTGGGAATATATTCTCAATAACTATTACATAATGATAGTATGATATAGATCTGTTTTAAGATCAATCAATGAAAAAATAAATTCTCATAGGGAAATTCATTAATTTCATTAATTAATTATAAATAATAGGTGATTATCATGTGGTTTAGTTCCAAGATTTTATCCATTATCTATATTCTTTAATTCAATTCCATTTATCTTAGTATTTATCATCATTTAAATCTCAAATTGATCATCGATCCTAGAAAAATGGTAATTTATGACCCATATCATAATTTCGTTGTGCTCAAAACCTCCATGTGGTATTTGAAGGGTTCATGTAAATATTTATAACTATTTAAACATCATTGACTTATTAATGAAATGTTAATATAGTTTTCAATTCCTATTTAATAATTCTTAAATATAAATTAGGAGATATAATTATTCCTCTTTGTCACTCCGAAATATATTATCATTGATTAATTTTATTATTGAAATAAAATCAAAGATCTCATCCGAAGGTGCGAATAAATCTGGTCAGATAACATAATATTACTTAAAATGTAACCCAGAGGTTCACATGATGAAATAATGTTTAACACACCAATAATTAATTCAAAATTAATTCAAGGATTGTCCATTTATTACATGCATTAAATTTAATTTTACACAATTTATTGACTACGATACCCTAGAATATAGTCATCCAGAGTGCATGTTGTGTAACTTCTGTACACAACATGTAGTCCTTAAGACCCAGATGGCTCGTTCAGCTTTTTACCCGGGTTACATGGCTATTGACTATGTTACATAGAGACCACGCAATATGTAGCATATTCACATGTTGTGTACTCCAATATTTTTTTATTCATAATTACACATTGAGTCCATAGGTGTGTGCCTCAGATAGAGAGTGAGAAAGGTATACACCATCTAGCTAGTTTGCACATGCCATGTACTCATGCACAATTACATGGAATTAAAAATTAATTTGTAATAATTTATAAATCTTATCAAAAAGTGATTTCATTTGGTCATTAAGTTCATTGTACATTCCATGTGATAGGTCTTTATATATATAAATGTTTAACAAATTTCTATGTAATGTTTGGATATACATATCCTATATGAGTTGTATTATAGTTATTATACTATAAACATTGAATTGTAACACATGATAGAAAAAATATTTAGTCTTTATAATCATTAAGTTGATAGTACATGTCATTAAAGTACGTGAAAATTCATTTATTCCACATCCCATAAGAGTAAATAATATAAGAGTATAAAACTTGTTAGGTAGTTATGATGGGACTCACTCAGTTTCCTCCAAGGTACATTTCATTGAACACAGGTATTTTTCTATAAATTTATTTAATTTTGTAAAATAATGATGGATGATAATCTCAATGAAATTTATATGCCAATTAATATAAAATAATTGAATAATTATAGATGATATTTAGTTGATTCGAGAATAATTTATCTTAAATAATAATGATTAAGAATTGAAATCGAATTTTATTAAATGTGTGATTCACTACATGAATATTGATAAGCATTATCTTAGATCGTACCTTATATGTGATTTCATTAATTTAATTTATTCTTGAATTTAATTTTTGGTCATTATTACATCTCTCCTCTTATTATGTAATGGTCTTTTCACCTAATGTTTTTTGTATGTAAACCCCTACCCTTAACATGTGTGTGAGTAAAATAATTTTTAGTGGATGGAGCACTCTAGTTAGTAGAGGTTGTTCAATATTGGATTTGAGGTGAAACCTATCTAAGAGAGATGCATAGGTGAAAATTTGGATAATTATAACAGAAACCATAATTGGTTCAACATGTATTTCAACTGTCCATATGATTATTTTATCATATTCAAGATAAAATAACAATTAGTAAACTTTTATGATCATACTGCCTGATTATTTTATTTGTATTATTTTTTATGGTTATTTCATAATGAATTTTTTTTCGCAATCACATAAATTAATAATTATCGAAAAGACAGGATGTAACTAAAATAAATTTCCATATTAATAAATATTATCTAATACATAGTTAATCAAATAATTAAATACACATAATATTATCAATCTTGTAATATATATAATAATTTTAAATTCATGGATAATGATAAAATTCCTCTATTTTATATATAAAGACTATATAGCAATCAAATATATCTGGTAATGTGGAACCATAGTTCATAGTGCTGGACCATCCAATGTTGGGGTTCTTTAAATTAGTGGGGAATACTTATGTGAATCTTTTTTTTTGACTTATGTAAGTTAAAATAAAGGATTGATAGAAAAATAAGAACTTTGAGTAAGTAAGAGTTGATGGTCGAGGATATACAATTGAAGGATTTCAAGATTAGGGAGTCCACTCAATAGTTCAAGGAACTGTGTGTTAATTCTGTTGGAATATGGATTAAATACCTAAAAACATTCAATTTTATTAGGTGGACAATTTTAGGGTGAGGAGAATGGGAATATGGATCATTTATACTAGAATATATATGAAATATGATATTCTGAAGCCAATAGGGAGGGATATAGGGTTTGGATATAATAATAGGAGATTAATAAATATATTATTTATTTATTATTCTAAATTTTATCATATATAGTATAAGAACTATACTCATGTTATATATAGAAACAAACAGAAACTTTATGTCAAACAAATCACTATGATCCATACGTGAAAAAGATAACATTCTAACCCATAAAATTTTACAAGAGAGGAAAATTCTCTTGATTATTATCCTACACCATGAAAAGAAATTATATCTACTAGAACAACCTATTCTTGATGTGTCTGGTAATGAGGCCAGTGAGTATGATTTATATCTCTATATGAAAATTTCTAATGATGCTATAGATGATCAGTGATCTATGCTATCATCGATAAAAAATTATCTTTTCAAGCAGCATGAGGATATAGATGTGTATAGAATGATGCCACACCTTTGGGATCTCTATCAAGAGAATGTGAGACAACAATGATATTAAAACGCCAATTCTCAATTTAAAACTAATATTGGAGATTATATTTTATCTCTACCTCATTTAGTCAAGTTAATCTGATATATTGAATAATTAGACATCTTAGGGATTAAATTCTTCAATGAGTTGTGCATAGATCTCAGAATTTACTCACTAACCAATACCTTATCTAGTTTTTTTGTAAATTAGAACATGATAAATAATGAGAATATTATTTCAGGACATCTTACTTTGATTCACCGGGTGGATAAGGACATGGAAAATGACAAACCTATGACCCTTTTGTTGTATATGAAATTAAAGAACAAGTTGAAGGGGACTAAGACTCATAACAAATATAAATCTTCCAAGCATCATCCTTCTATGAAGAGGAATATATGAAGGTAAGGAATGGAAAAGGCTGCAATATGTTTTTATTGTGGAAATAAAGGTCATAGGACTAAGAATTGCACCTATAAGAAAGGGGATGCTGAATTTTAATTTGTTTTTTAGATTAATCATTCAATATATACAGCATGGATATTAGATGTATCTTATGGTTATCATATATGTACAAATATTCTAGAAGAAGGTTGATTAAAACAATTCTTAAAGAGAGGTGAATTTATAAGCTATCAATGGTGTGAGGATAGCTTCTATGGCTGTTGATTACTATCACCATTCATTTCCAATAAGAATGATATTGGTTTTGTTGGATTTTCATTATATACCAAATTTTACCAAGAAAATAATTTCCTTTTCATTCTAATATATAGATTTTTTTATCTTAATATTTGGGAATAAAACTTTTATCTTTTATAATGAAGACTTTTGTTATGATATGGTGTACATATAAAATTTCATTTTTGTATTATGTTTAAAAAAATATTGAAAATATATAATGAATAATGATCACAAGACTCATATAACACCTAGACATGAAATGATCATCTTGGTCAGGTAAATGAGAAACATTTAAAAAAGCTCTGTCAGGATGATTATTTATTCTCTTATGAGAGAAAACAACATGAAATATATAATGATTTTTTATAAGTAAAAATGACCACACTAACATTTAGTGGATAGGGTGAAATGGCCAGAGAGATTCTAGTATTGGTTCACACTAAAGTGTTTGAAAAAAATTCTATTATAAGCTAGAGGTGGGTATTTTTACTTAATAGATTTTGTTGATGACTTGAGTAAATATGGATATGTCTAATTGATGAGGTATAAGTCAATGTAATTTGTGAAATTCATTGAGTTCAAAAATTAAGTAGAGAACAAACATTTAAATAAGACTTATTTGATTGGATCAAGGTGGTGAATATAATCAACAGTATTTTATCTACTTTTTATGAGAGTTTTATATTATTTCTCAACTTACTACACCATTCACACCAGAGTGAAATGGTGTTAGTTGAAGGAGGAAATATAACAACCCATACTTTACATACATTTTTATTGCTTCAAAATTAAATCACAAATATTATAACATATAAAAAAACCATTAAAGGACCGTATTGGTATAGTGTCTTTAGAAACTGGGAAACATAAACAACTGGTTCATAAAGCATCTACATTGCCTCCCATTTATTTCATCATATCTAGAGTCCCTTTTGGAATATCCTACTTAATAACCTTCTTCCTGACCTGGGGAAAGAAAACATAAAAAAGGCTGAGCTCAAATGTTCAGTAAGGGTAACCAAAAGAAATATCAATCACATCATATTCATAAGAACATAACATTTTGGAAATCATAACCTGCAAAAGAGATCATAATTTCGTAACATGGGATAAATCATAGTAGTAAAATGTAATCACAATAATCATAACTTAAAAGATGAAACTTTTTGGCATACACACATAATCATAGAGAATCATTTCTTAGTAGTCAAGACTCATTTCCAGGACTATCTTAGAGGACAAAGTCCATTTCGGAACCCAGTTCACTTCTCATTTCAGTCATGTTTCAATGAATCGGATTAACCTTTCGTTCCAGCCATGTCTATCTCCTGAGATATAAATCTTTACCCAATGCCTTAGAGGGAGATATAGGTCTCACCCACTTCATAATGAAACCATTCTTATGTGTTCCACAAAATCATAAATCATACATCATAGGATAACACATGTAATAAAAATGGGGTCCTTAATCATCATGCCATCATAACACAATCCATATAAGATAAAAGGACATCATAAAAACAATTCCATCATAACATAATCAAAAGAATGTAAAAATAGGGATAGAAACAGAACCCTATATTATCTTATATGGAAAATAATTTTGATAAAACACTTGAACTCCTTTCTTGAAGAAAATATCCTTTCTACTTCAAAAATATTTTTCCTTTCTTAACATGCCATTCAATTTTAAACTAAAATAAGTTGATTAAAAATAAACATGAAAACATGTAAAGGAAGATTCATGGAAATAATGTTCTAAAATTCCCTTCATTCCGTATAAGTTAAAGAAAAAAATTCTTCTCATACTTTCACCAGAAATGTCAAAAAGTACCTCGTACTAAAAACGACAGAAGATTCAATTCATATCTTTTACTAAAACCTCACCGAAGGGTAAATTGGATTTAAAAAAGTTTTATGAGGATATAAATAATATTACATATTGAGGAAACATAGATGTGGATGATAAATATTCCCCCGTAAATTTTGAAGTATAAACAATCTCAGATAAAAATGAGATTGTGAGATTTTCCCTTACCTTAGGTCTGATTTTCTTAGTAAGTGTCCGAACCTCCTGTATAATGATTTAAATAATTTCATTGAATTATTCCTGAATAATAATCATTGTTATGATATAATATATGGTCATATTCTTAGCTTCTTATTAGTAATATTTCATTGGTATTTGTTATTCGGGTGTTTATTACTTTTTCTTCTTATGCGTGTTCTGTCGAATAAATTCTTATTATTATTTTTAGGTTTTAGATACCTCATTTCAAGAATTGTATTATTGTAATATATATCATATTTATTGATTCAATTCAGTTATATAATCATTGTGAAATTAAGATCATGTAGAGCGTGTCGCATCACATCGTGGAGACAGTATTCCGTACGTACGCACGAGCGATGATATCGTTCCCACGATCGTGGAATTGTATTGGAGTGTATGTATACTATTTCAGAATCAATATATATTTACAATAATCATATATAGTTATTATTTACACCATTATACCCATACAAGTAAGGTGGTTGTGGAAAATAGATTACACCACGGCGTGGGGACGGTATTCTGTACGTACACATGCGCGGTGATTTCGTTTTCCGTAGGATGGATAGATGGTGAAATATGGTTTTTTAATAAATATAATGACATATCATTATATGAGTGATACTGATGTTATTACTTAATAATGAAACAACTAATTAATAGGAAGTAGAAGAAGAAATAAAGTTGAAAGACTCGGTAACAGACATTACCTCTTTTTTGAAGGGACTCTTCTTAACCTCTTCTTAGGGCACTAAAAATGGACTTTGAAGAATACCAGGACCTCTAGGATGTTTCTAGGGAAGTGGAGAATAGAAATTGGCAGGGGTTGGCTGAGGTTGAAGGCTCAATGTGGTGTGAGGAAGAGAGGGTGGAGGTTCCCTTTTATAAGGGAGGAGAGGGGCACCTTAGGAAAACTTAAAATATTATTTTATTATAAAGTCATATTAGGTTTTTAATAGCTACAAATTGATTTATTTATAATCTAGGGTAGGGATGGGTCGACATCCTCTCATCTAATAGAATTTAGACAAGTTTAGGTTTCTATTTTAACCTTATCATTAAGATTTAACTTTAGGTTAAATAAATTTACTTTTACTGTGTCTTCTAGTTTTCTAACACTATAATGTTCATAAAATTACTATAACATTCCAAAAGAACCCTAGGTTGTTTATTATTAATATATATCACCTTATATAAGTCATTTTGCCGAACCTTAGATTTTTATGAATAAAATAACAATTAATAAAATGATATTTGTTTCAAAAACTATTTTATGTCAATTTTGACACTATTTGGTAATTGATTTTTGTGAAAATCAGAACAGAATGATTAGTTTGAAAAAAGTTAATTAAATCAATACTAACATGTCATATTATCCTAAAAAATAGTGGAATTCATAGAAGGTCTCAAATTACATTTATTTGAGTATTTATAACATCAATTATGGTAATATTTCATTAATAAGATAATTACTGCATCATCATTGTGTCATAAATAAATTAATTATTTCATGTCTAAAAATTATAAATAAAATACAATTATGTAGGAAATCGTATCATATTTCTAATGAATATTTATAGTCGAATTTATCTTATGTATAACACTATATTAAAAATGTTTTAGTTATTAAACATTGATTTTAACTATTTTAACAATTCGTTAAATAAAATAATATTATATGTCCTAATATAATCCAAGTGGGCCTAAATGGTCATATTTTATTCCTAAGGATGTTTTTGGTCGAATTAAACTTATCCAATAGAATTATGACATGTTTTAGGATAATAATAATATCATTTTTAACCTTAATTACCCTATTTACTTTTAACCGTGGTAAAAAAAAGTAAAAAGTTACTATTCACCAAAAATTATTTTAATCTCATTGAACCACATTTTAGTCCTTGATATTAACCGTTTGTCTCAGATTTTCAAAATTCCACTCACAGAAGTGGTAAAATTAAGTTTTATGTAAATTTTAAAATTCACCTAGGAGGTGGGTAAAAGACGGTGAAAAGTTCAATAAAATTTTTATATATCTAAAATTATTATAAAATGAATCCAATGAATTACATTGAACTTACATAGGTATTATAAATAAATTATGACATAAACTAAATTTAAATAAAATAAATAATTATTAAAATAAAAAGTCGATTTTTAAATACTAACCCAGTGTTTTCACTATTCATCAAAAATAGAAATTTTTTAGAAAAATACAAAAATTTCACCCTAGGATAATTTTGATTTTTTGAATCCAAAAATGAAGTCCATTTTGAATATTGAAATTTACAAAATTTCCAAAAGTGGTTATTACTATTCATAATGGCTAGTTTTAATAATATTTTAATAGCATATCGTTGATGAGTGAAACTTGGTATTGCGTACGGCGCAATCTATCGAGGAAGGTCGCGATTGCGTGTAAAGAAAGACAAGCTAGTGTTGTGTGTAGTGAAATATCCCTTTGATGATGTATATAACATAAAAACAAAACATTTCTCATAAAAATCTTGGGTGTTACATTCTAGCCCCCTTAAAATAAATTTTTTCCTCGAAATTCGTCACTTGGTAACAAACAGATGAGGATACCTCTCCCTCATCATATCCTCAAGCTCCCACGTAGCTTCTACTAATTGTTGGTTCCTCCATAAAACATTCATCAACCAAGTGGTCTTCTTCTGTAGGACTTTTCTTCTATGATCCAGAATCTCTATTGGCTGTTCTTCATAAGAAATATCACACTTCAATGGTATGACTTCTGAGCTTAGTACATGTGAAGGATCGGGTATGTACATTCTCAGGAGTGATATATGGAACACATCATGAACTTGAGAGAGATTCGGTGAAAGATCCAATCGGTAAGCTACCTTCGCAACATGATCCAGTATTTCAAAAGGACTTATATACCTTGGGATCAGCTTTCCTTTCTTTCCAAATATCATTACTCTCTTCCAAGGAGATATTCATAAGAACACATTATCACCCACTTCAAACTCTATGTCTTTTCTTGGGTTATCATCATAACCTTTTTGTTGACTCTGAGATGCTCTTATGTGTTGTTGAATATATCTGACATTTTCTTCCATCTCATCAAAAAGAAGAGGTTCTAATAGTTTTATTTCTCCAACTTCATCCCAGCAAGTTGGAGTTCGGCATTTCATTCCATATAGAGATTCATAAGGAGCCATCTGAATACTGGAGTGAAAGATATTATTATAAGAAAATTCCACCAGAGGTAGATGTTGATCCCAACCACCTTTGAAATCCATAGAGCAAGCTCTTAACATATCTTCAAGAGTTTAAATTGTCCTCTTAGACTAATCGTCTGTCTGAGGATGATAAGAAGTGCTGAAACTCAACTCTCTATCTAGAGCATGCTGAAGACTTCTCCAAAACTTTGAGGTAATCCTCGGATCCCGATCAGATATAATGGAAAGTGGTACTCCATGCAATATTACCACTTCCTTAACATATATCCTGGCAAGCTGATCCAGAGAGAAATCTTCTCTAATAGAAATGAAGTGTGGTGATTTTGTAAGATGATCAACTATAACCCAGATAGCATTATTTCCTTTGGATGTTTTAGGAAGTCCAGTCAGAAAGTCCATAGTGAGGTTTTCCCATTTCCATTCGGGTATGGGTTATGGTTGTAACATCCCATTAGACTTTTGTCTCTTAGCATTAACTTGCTGAAAAACCAGGCATTGAGAGACATATTCAGCAACATCTAATTTCATGCTATCCCACCAGAAGTACTCTTTTAGGTCTCTATACATCTTTGTGCTTCCAGGATTAATAGATAATGATGAACTATGACCCTCAAACAGCAGCGCCTTATTTAATTACGGGATGGGAGGATCACAAACCTGTTTTCTGAATTTTATTATTCCATCATAATCAATGTTGAATTCAGGAACATTTCTCACCTTCTTTTGTAACTCTACATCTTTTTTCTATGCCTCTGTAATCTTCACATGTATATATGGTTGAACATTCATTTGATAAAGATAAGATTTTTCCCCTTCGATTATAATTCCAAGATCCATCCTTTGTAAATCCATAAATATTGGATCTTTTGTGATCCTCATCATGGATACTCTAGCATGGTCTTATCGACTTAATACATCTTCCACCGTGTTTTCTTTCCTAGGTTGATAATGAATTGAGAAGTCGTAATCCTTAATCAACTCCAACCATCTTATTTGGTGCATATTCAGCTCCTTTTGTGTGAAAATATACTTAAAACTTTTATGATTAGTATAAATATCACACCTTTCACCATAAAGATAATGCCTCCAAATCTTTAATACAAATATTACTACAGCTAACTCCAAATCATGAGTTGGGTAATTTTTCTCATGCATTTTCAACTGTCATGAGGCATAAGATATCACCGTATCATTTTGCATAAGAACACACCCTTCCCCTTCTTGGATGCATCACTTTAGATCACAAACATTTCTCCAGTACAAGGAAGTGTGAGTACAAGTGCACTGGATAACCTTCTTTTCAATTCCTTGAAATTATATTCGCACTCATCCATCCACACGAACTTAACTCCTTTTAGAGTCAACCTGGTGAGTGGATTAGATTGTCGTGTAAAATCATTCACATAACGTCGATAATATCTATCCAAACCAAGAAAACTTTGGATCTCAGTTACTATTGTTGGTCTCGACCATCTTTCGATAACCTCTATTTGTGCTAGATCCATAGATATCCCCTCTTTTCAGATTATGTGACCCAAAAATGCATCTTTTGGAAGCAAAAAATTCACTCTTGGTAAATTTGGAATAAAGAATCTCCTTTCTCAAGGTCTTCATTACAATTCTCAATTGATCTTCATGTTCTTCCTTGCTCTTTGAATAGACAATAATATTATCTATAAAGACTACCACAAACTGATCAAGATTGTCTCTAAAGACTCTATTCATCAGATCCATGAAGATTGCAGGGGCATTATTAAGACCAAATGGCATCACTATAAATTCATAGTGTCCATACCTTTTACGGAAAGCCATCTTTGGTATATCCTCCCTTTTTACCCTTAATTGATGATACCTTGAATGAAGATCAATCTTGAAAATGTATTGAGCTCCGTGTAGTTGGTCAAATAAGTCATCAATGTATGGGAGAAGATATTTGTTCTTGATAGTGATCTTGTTAAGTTCTCGATAATCAATGCAGAGTCTCATTGATCCATCCTTCTTCTTAACAAATAGAACAGGTGCTCCCTAATGTGACTCACTAGGGCGTATGAATCCCTTATCAAGATTCTCTTGGAGTTGCTTCTTCAATTCTTGCAACTCAGTTGGGGCCATTCTATAAGGTTTATTTGAAATAGGTAAAGCAGCTGGTACGAGTTCTATTGAGAACTCAACATCATGATTTGGTGGAAGACCCAAAAATTCCCCCGGAAAGACATCATCAAACTCCCGTACAATGGGAATATTCTTAATAGTGAGTTTCTCTCCAACCATTTGAGATAAATAACCTTCATTTAGTGGAATCAAGACCCATAAGATAGAATAAATTTCTACTGGATGGTTATGTTCATCCTTACATCGATAGACGATCATAGATTTATCTGGAATATGAAATGTGACTTCCATTATTTGGAAATTGTAATGAGATCTATATTAAGAAAGCCAATACATGCCAAGAATCACATCAAATTCAACTATAGGAGGGATCACAAGATTTGCAGGATGCACTTTCCCACAAAATTCAATCGGAGAAGAATTATAAACTTTTGATGTGATTGTTGTGCCATTAGGAGTTGTCACAGATAACCCAACATCTAATTGTTGAGGTAATACGGTGATACCCATAGAAAATTTTTCAGAAATAAAAGAGTGGGTGGATCCAGAATCAAATAAAACAATTTCTACTTTAGAGTGGATGGTAAGTGTACCTTTCAACACTTCGTTATCGTGCTCCACATCATTGATATAAATTACATGTGACTTTCATTTGTCTTTAGCCTTAAGAGTTTGTTGACGTCGATCATTATCTACAACCCTTGGATTAGTGAATTCATTGGCATAATGACCCATTTCCTTGCACTTGTAACATTGAATTGTAGGTGGTGCACTCTATGTAGCCTTTTCTTTGTTCGCATCACTAGACATCTTCTTCCCAACATTGCGGCATTCAAATGCCCGATGACCTTCTTTTCCACATTTGAAAAATTTACTTGTCTCTTTAAGAAAACTCCCTCCATGTTTTTTTGCACACATTGAGCAAAAGGGAAAACTCATCTTCTTTTCAATGTGCTCTTATGATATTCCTTTGAATTCCATTTTCCACTTCTTATCATACCTATATGACTGATGGGTTACTATAATCTCCATCTCAACCTTGAGGGAACATTGAAATATTTCCTCATAGCTATTGAATTTCCTTATGGCTAACGCCCATTGAAGACATGATTTTAAGCCTTTAAAGAATTGATCAATCTTACTCTCAGGTTGGATAACAATCCCAGAAGCATACCTTGCAAGTCTTGTAAAAAAAATTTCATAGGTACCAACAGATTCATCATCCTTTTGCTATAGTTCAAGAAACTCCTCCGTCTTTGTTCGAAGAATACGAGGGAAGTATTTATTGAAAAAATAAGTTCTTGAACTCGTCCCATTCCATGGACTCAATTTCATCTCTTGGCCTCATATTCTTCATAAGATTCCACCATTGACCAGCTTCACTTTCCAAACGATATACTGCTAAGATAACTTTATTATGTTCAGAACATTGAAGAACTGAAAATATCTTTTTAGTGGTATTGATCCATTGTTCATCCACTAATGGATCAGTAGACCCGTTGAATAATGGTGGGCGTTGCCTCATGAAGGATTCAATAGAATGTTGCTCCTTCCTTTGCTCGTTTAGAAGTCATGCATGATTCATAGCTTGATAAAGTTGTGTGAGCATGGCTACAAGATTTTTCATTCCATCTACCATAATGTTTGGTTGCATAGGGGGACAATCATTGCATTGCTCTTCACATTCATAATTAACACGAGTCCTTTGGGATCCAGCCATTGACTAAAACCATGAAGAATAGTGTAAGAAATACTAATTATAATAGGAAAAACACATAATCAAGAATAAAATTTTACACTTAAGGTCTTATCATAGGTTGTTCATGGCCATTTCTAAAATACTAAGATTGTGTTCTATGCATAGACATATCCTTAGGGTTCTTACTAAGGCTTTCACAACCTAGATTCCAAATATTGATTATACCTTTCCTCTGATACCAACTATAACGACCCATACTTCACATACATTGTTATTTCTTCAAAACTAACGCACACTTATTACATCATATAACAAAACCATGAAAGGACTGTATAGGTATAGTTTCTTTTGAAACTGAGAAACATAAACAACTGATTCATAAAGCATCTACATTGCCTCCCATTTATTTCATCATATGTAGAGTCCCTTTTGGCATATCCTACATAATAACCTTCTTCCTGACCTAGGGAAAGAATACATACAAAAGGGTGAGCTCAAATGCTCAGTAAGGGTAAACAAAAGAAATATCAATCACATCATATTCATAAGAACATAACATTTTGGAAATCTTAACATGCAAAAGAGATCATAATTTCATAACATGGGATAAATCTTAGTAGTGAAATGTAATCCCAATAATCATAACATAAAACATGAAACTTTTTGGCATACACATGTAATTATAGAGAATCATTTCTTAGTAGTCAAGACTCATTTCCAAGACTATCTTGGTAGACAAAGTCCATTTCTGAACCGAGTTCACTCCTCGTTTCAGTCCTGTTTCTCTAAACCGGATTAACCTTCCGTTCTAGCCATGTCTATATCATGAAATATAAATCTTTAACCAATTAATTGGAGGGAGATATTGTTCCCACCCATCTCATAATAAAACCATTTTTATGTGCGCCACAAAATCATAAATCATACATCATAGCATAACACATGTAATAAAAATGGGGTTCTTAATCATCATGCCATCATAACACAGTCCATATAATATAAAACGATATCATAAAAATAATTCCATCATAACATAATCAAAAAAATTTAAAAATAGGGATAGAAACAGAACCCTATATTATCTTAGATGGAAAATAATTTTGATAAAACACTTGAACTACATTCGTGAGGAAAATATCCTTTCTACTTCAAAAATATTTTTCCTTTCAAAACATGTCATAAAATTTTAAACTAAAAGAAGTTGATTGATAATAAACATGAAAACTTGTAAAGGAAGCTTCATGGAAATAATGTTCTAAAAATACATTCATTCTGTATAAGTTAATGAAAAACATTATTCTCGTACTTTGGCCAGAAAAGAGAAAAAGTACCTCGTACTAAAAACGACAAAAGATTTCATTCATATCTTTTACTAAAAACCCACCAAAGGGTAAAATTGGATTTAAAAAAAAATTAGGAGGAAAGAAATAATATTACATATTGAGGAAACATATATGTGGATGATAAATATTCACCAGTAAATTCTAAGGTATATACAATCTCGGATAAAAATGAGATTGTGAGATTTTCCCTTACATTAGGTCCAATTTGCTTCGTAAGTGTCCAATACTCCTGTATAATGATTTAAATAATGTCATTAAATTATTGAAGAATCATTCGCATTGTTATGATATCATATATGGTCATATTATTATCATCTTATTAGTAATATTTCATTACTACTTTTTATTCTGGTGTTTATTACTTTTTGATCTTATGGGTGTTTTGTCGAATAAATTCTTATTCTTATTTTTAGGTTATAGATACCACATTTACAGAATTTTATTATTATAATATATATCATATTTATTTATTAAATTCGTTTATATAATCATTATGCAATGAAGATCATGTAGAGAAAGTCACATCACATTGTGGAGACGGTATTCCATACGTACGCACGAGCGATGATATCATTCCCATGATCATGGAATTGTATTGGAGTGTATGTATAATATTTCAGAATCAATAACTCTTTACAATAATCATATTTAGTTATTATTTACACCATTATACCCATCCAAGTAAGGTGGTGGTGGAAAATAGATTACACCACGGCGTGGAGACAGAATTTTGTACGTACGCACGCGCGGTGATTTCGTTTTCTATTGGATGGATAGATGGTGAAATATGGTGGTTTCATACTTATAATAAAATATATGTATATGATTGATACTGATGTTATTACTTCATAATGAAAAAACTAAAGAAGACGATGTATAAAAAGAAATAAAGTTGAATGAATCGATAACGGACATTACCTCTTCTTTAAAGCGCCTCTTCTTAACCACCTCTTAGGGCACTAAAAATTGTCTTTGAAGAATACCAGGACCTCTAGGATGTTTATAGGGAAGTGTATAAGAGAAATTGGCAGGGGTTGTCCGAGCATGAAGGCTCAATGTGGTGTGAGGAAGAGAGGGAGGAGGTGCCCTTTTATAATGGAGGAGAGAGGCACCTTAGGAAAACATAAAATATTATTTTATTATAATGTCATATTCCGTTATTAATAGCTCCAAATTGATTTATTTCAAAGCTAAGGTGGGTATGGGTCGAAATAATCTCATCAAATAGAATTTAGATAAGTTTAGATTTCTATTTTAACCTTATAATTTAGATTTAACTTTAAGATAAATAATTTTACTTTTATCGTGTCTTCTTGTTTTCTTACACTATAATGTTAATAAACTTACTATAACATGCCAAACGAACCCCAAGTTGTTTATTATTAATATAAGTCATTTGGCCGAACCATGGATTTTTAGGAATAAAATAACAATTAATAATATAATATTCATTTTAAAAACAATTTTATGTCAATCATTACACTATTTGGTAATTGATTATTGTGAAAGTCATAATATAATGATTAATTATAAAAAATTTATTACATCAATACTAACATGTCATATTAACATAGAAAAATAGAGTAATTCATAAAAAGTCTCAAATTACATTTATTTGAGTATTTATGACATCAATTATGATAATATTTCATTAATAAGATAATTAATGCATCATCATTGTGTCATAAATAAATTAAATTATATAATCTCTAGAAATTATAAATAAAATACCATTATGTAGTAAATATTTTTAGATTTTTAATGATTATTTATAGTAGAATTTATCATATGTATAACCCTATATTAAAAATGTTTTAGTTATTAAACTTTGATTTTAACTATTTTAAATATTCTTTAAATAAAATAATATTAAATGTACTAATCTAATTCAAGTGGGCCTAAATGATCATATTTTATTCCTAAGGTTGGTTTAGGTCAAATTAAACTTATCCAATAGAATTAGGACATGTGTTAGGGTAATAATAATATCATTTTTACCCTTAATTACCCTATTTACTTTTAACTGTGGTAAAAAAAGTAAAAAGTTACTATTCACCAAAAAATTATTTTCATCTCATTGAACCACATTTTAGTTCTTGATATTAACTGTCTCTCAGATTTTCGAAATTCCACTCACAGAAGCGGTAAAATTACGTTTTATGTAAATTTTCAAATTCTCCTAGGAGGTGGGAAAAAGACGGAGAAAAGTTCAATAAAGATTTTATATATCTATAATTATTATAAAATGACTCCAATGAATTACTTTGAACTTATATAGGTATTATGTATCAATTTTGACCTAAAATAAATTTAAATAAAATAAGTAATTATTAAAATAAAAACTCATTTTTTAAATAGTATCCCAGTCTTTTCACTATTCATCAAAAATTGAATGTTTTTAGAAAAATACCAAAATTTCACCCTAGGCTAATTTAGATATTCTGAATCCAAAAAATGAAGTCCATTTTGAAATATGAAAGTTACAAAATTTCAAAGAGTGGTTATTACTATTCATAACGACTAGATTTAATAATATTTTAAAAGCATATCATTGTTTATTGAAACTCGGTATTGTGTACGACGCAAGATATCGAGGAAGGTCGCGATTGCGTGTAAACCAAGCCAAGCTAGTGTTGTGTGTAGTGAAATATTCCTTTGATGATGTATATAACATAAAAACAAAACATTTCTCATAACAATCTCGGGTGTTAGAGGAAATGTACCTTGTTTGACATGTTAAGGTATATGATGAGTCGTTAAGATCTTCCATTATCATTTCAGGGATATTCATTAGAAACTATGACATACACACTAAATTGAGTACCTACTAAATTAGAAAACAGAATTTCCTTTAATTAAAGAGTGTAAAGAAACTAGCTTAGTCACATACATTTGTAAGAATTTGTGAGGAATTTATTAAGGCCTTCTCAGGTAACAAACATGATCCTCAAGGGATAAAGTATATCTTTATTGTGTACGCTAAGTAAATAAGAAGACTCCACATATAAACCCCTCAATAAAGAAAGTTTTTGTTGCTAGAGAAGTTTTCTTTAATGAGAAGGAGAACATCCTAAAAAGGATAGTGGGAGAAATATTGATTTCAATGATATTAATGCTCAAGATACAGAAGAGTTCATAAAGGAATAGATTCCATATGTCCCCATAGATGATGTAGTTCCTGAATCAAAAGTAATACATTAGAGAACAAGAGATATAAGAAAACTAGAGAGGTAGGGTTTTCTAGTCATCAAAAAGTGAAACTCACTATTTATTGAAAATGATGAACCTCTATCAGACAAAGTGGAAGTATAGATTTTAAAATATAAAAATGGAAATAATCCATGAATTCTAAAATGGATTCCTAGTATCATAACCATGTTTGGGTTCTGTTTAATGCACTGATTGATGTAAACCTCATATGGGGGAAACTGGTTTTTAGGGGGATATTTATCATGGATGGTCATATAAATATCTATAAAAAACTTCTAGCTGCTAATGACATTAAATAAAATGATTTAATTGAAAACATTGAAATTTTTTCACCAGTTTAAATGTTTAAATCCATCCAAATTATACTTGATATATCTACTAACCATGAATTTTAAATTTATAAAATTGATGTCAAAACATCTTCACTTAAGGGGATCCTTAAGAAATATGTTTATATGTAACAACAAAAAGTGTTTGTTACTCTATGTGATTAAAAAAGGATTTCAATGTTTCATAGATCCATTTATTGTTTAAAGAATGTATATAGGTTGTTGAACATTTGATTCGATGAAGAAAATAATGAATTTACTTTAACTAGGAAATAATGTTAGCCATGTGTTTACAAGTTGTATAGTCTAAGTGAAGCTGTTATTGTAGTAGTATGTTTTTATGACATATTACATATTGGAAATGACATACCAGACTTATAGTCTATTAAGGATAGGTTTAAAAACTATTTCTCTATAAAGTATTTAGGTGAATCGTTATATATTATAGGGATAAAGATAATTTGTGATAGATCCAAGGGGCTTGTTGGACTAATTCAATGTACATACAGTAAATAGATAATAAATGGATTTAGTGTAGAACAATACCAGAGGGTATCAGTTTCATGGTGACATGGTATACATATTTCTATGAAAATGTGTCTGTATACACAATAAGATAATGAGATAATGAGTAAGATATCATACAATTCTGTGATTGGATCAATCATGTATGTCATGTTATATACTATACCTCATGTTCCTTATTCATTGATCATGGTTTAAATATATCATGAATATCTAGGAGAACAAAATTGGTCCCCTATTAAGGATATCCTCAAATATCATACAAGAACTAAGGATATGTTCATGGTGTGTGGAGGAGACGAGGAGATAGTCCTCAAGGATTATACTTATGTTATATTTAAAACATATCAGAATGATATAAAGTGGAAGTTAGGATATGTTTTCTATCTAAATGGAGGAGCTGTGAGTTGGAAGTGATCAAATTATCCTGTTATCACAAATTTTACAGTGGAGTCTAAGTATATAGTAGTTTTTGATACTTCCATGGATGTTTTTTGGATATGGAAATAGTTTTTATATATCTTGATGAGGTACCTTGTAGTAAATAATCAATCATACCATATTGTAATAATTCTATAGAGGTGGGTCTTATAAAAGAGGAAAGGTAACACCAACAGAGACTTAATATACTCTAGATATACTACCTATAGAGGTATTTTTATCAATGTGGTTATGTTTCAGTAATAAGTGTTTCCATAGAATAAAACATTGTGTAACCCTTGAATAAAGGCATATATCAGCATAGAAATGAGTATTATGTGAGAGAAAGTAGACAAAAGGTTGTTAGTAGTTTTCTCTAGTTTAAATGGGAGTCTGTTGAAGTTGGTTCCCTAGAACCAACTTTTGTGTACTTTATGACAACATTTATTTATAGTTTTGAATATTAATAAACTTCATTTCATATAATGATTTTGTTTTGTGTAACATATTATGTGATAATGTCCTAAGAGTAGTTGTCACGTTAAAAGGTCATAGAATTTACCTACTACAATGAGAACCCAGAAGTTCCACGATATTATTATTAAAATATACGTTCTATATCTGAAAAAATCAATTGAGGGATACAAATTATATAGGTTTTCATGGTTAGATACTAATTTAACATTGATGAACCTTCTCATGGTGTACCCCTTTGGTAATATCTAGTTTAAGATGTCATAATAACTAGACTTGCTAGTAGGTAATCAATATATATATATATGTCAATGGATATTCCTATATGTGGATTAGTTTATTGATCCTTAGACATTAATATTATTATTAATGATTATTACATATCATGTAATTTGGTGAATTGAGGAAAACCATGACGGGATATACTTGTGGTAAGGTAGGATATGTTGGGTGTATCATGAGTAATATTTCCATAATGAATAGTCAAAGAAAAAAATTTCCATTCTTTTCTTTAATGTAATTTGATATCCCAATCCCTTTGACGAAAATGATAATGCCAAAATAAATCCGTGTCCAGGGTGTTCAATAGAAAATTTCAATTTCATGAAATCCAAATAACGATAAATTTGGCACATAGTTTTCTGTTAACTATATGAATCCTTTAATATTAGAGATATCATGATAAAGGGAGTATATTACATAGTGAGCATCCATGTGAGGTATTATTTCAATGCAGCATTAACTTTTTTATCTATGGGTATGATGGGGTGTTATTAAAAGCATACCATGGAATTTAGGTTACTTCTCTTAAAATAATTGGGAACGAGGCATAGAGTTTATCACAATACGAGAATCAACAATCTCAGCTATATAATATATTATTTTGTAATATTTAAAATTTTGAATAAATATTTTTACCGTGTGTGGTTTAATAATTACTCATGTTTTCTATATTGAGTATATTCTATCACAAGTTATTGAAGATATTATTGTTTGTCTATAATATTTAATAAATACTTATTTTCTAATAAGTTGATATAATATTTATTTATTATTTTGTGACTAATATAATGATATTTATTAATAAAATAATAGACATTATTCAATGCATGATAATTTTGTGGAGGAATGGTGGACTGAGTTTGATGGTCTGGTGAGAAATAAAATATATTGAAAATTATTATATTTAATAATAATTAATTTAATTCTCTCGTTTAGCACATGTTATGATATAATAATAATAATAATATTATTATTATAGACATGATGTTCTGTAGGGAATAAATAAAAAAATCAAACTGGTGAGATTATTTATTTCTAACCATAGTGGAATATAATCACAATTATATTATTTTCGTTTGATCCAATTCATTCTTTTTTGTGCATAATGGAATATGTATAGCCTACTTGAAGCAATAGAGAGATCCCTTCTACAATAATGATCCCAAGAATGGAGATAAGTCTTACTCCACCATCCTCTCTTGATTTAATTTTGATAAAAAAAGAATATTATGGAAATAATTATCAATACAATCAATGGAGAATGGTGCAAGTGATATAATCTTCTATTCTAGAACTTGTAGATTCCTATTTTGAAATTAATACATTTGTAGAACACATGTGAATCACTATTTGATGGAATATATTCTTGAATTTGACAAAAAAAATTGACTATATTATGTAGATTTGTATTCTTATCCATCAACAAATATAGAATTTCTCATACGATAATTATTTAATTTCTTTAATTAATTATAAATAATATATAATGACTCTACTGTTTGGTTCTATAATTTTATCCATTGTTTCAATTCATTGATTTTATTTTTTTAATCATAGCATATATCATCATGTAAATATTAGATTGATCATCGATCATGAAAAAACAATCTTGGGAACGACCCATCACTTGCTTCCACTAGGCCTAGAACCTCAACATTTTATGGTCATTATACCTAAATCTTTCATAGACCATGTAGATACTCCCATGGGAAGCCCAAACCACCAACTATTGATATAAGAATGTGAAATAGCTAAAGACAATATAACTCAAATAGAAATTCATAGTGAAACATTTATTAATCATTTCATGTGTAAGAACACACCCTATACTACAATCCATTATAACATGGTACATGTGAATTAATCTACACCTATAGGGAGAGTGGGGGAGTGGGATAATTTATCCATATATTCCCTTATTATAAAAGATTTTGGAGAAAACACCCACCAATATTTACGAGTCAAATGACTCATCGTTGAGGGTGGGGTAGTGTATAAAATTTGTAAATGTTAATAATATCATTCACAACCATGGTATGGGAAACTACCTAGCCATTGACACATCTTTTGTTATCGCCACACATGACCCTTTACTCCAATTACTATGGAATATGTCTCTAATAAACAGAAAATAATTTAAATTCAATAATAATTAAATCATTATCAATTAATTAATATTATTGAATGTTATTTTCCAATATTTTCACCTAGATATTATAATCTATGTTTCGATAAAATAATTATTTTTCATTTTGAATTTCTCAAGTATTTCATCATCATATATCAATACTATATAACATTCCATTTTAATTTTTTGTTCAATTATAAATTTCTAATCTTATATTTACTTCTAGAAATCATCCTAATCAACCACATAGAACATATACACTTTTTTTCATATCATAAAAAAATATATCATAGTTGGAAACAGATCGTAGAAATTACATTTCCTCATGTATCCATCCATAAATAATCAAGAAGTACTCTTTAACATGAAGTCCTTACTATGAACATATCCTAACCACACTAGTCTCTCACACTGTTTTATATATTATAAAATGGTCTCTCCATCCCTTGCATTGATCGTCACTACAACCCAGGGTCCCTACCAATTGCTTATCTGTAAAATCATTTATTAGTCAAAATAGCCTCGATCTTCTATCACATTGCTTATTAAATAATATAACCAAACATGATTATAAATAATACACATGAAGGATGTAAATCTATAAGGTCCACATACAATTTCAAATATATTATTTTCACCCATGTAAAGCAACCAAGGACATGTCATCAAGTCATTTAGGCCTCCCACAGTAACGAATTGGATCTTTTATCCTGAAATAATTATTCATTAACAAAAAAACCTTTAATTTAAATATTGATTTAAAAATTTTATTATGCATAGTTTTCCTACTATATGGATTCCTAGGGAATTATATAATAGTTTCTATAAATTAAAATAAACATTCATCAAAAAATATTTTCATTTTTAATTAAATAAACGTTGAGTGGTTGCTATTCGTCTCATGCTTATTACATAAATTATAACATCTTCTTGGTTTATGTAAGTAATTAATATTCATTATATAACACATATTTTAAAGTATCAAAAAATCACATCAAAACAAATATCACACTATTTATGACTATCAAGTGGAAGAATCCACAAATCATAAATTACAATCCATCACAAACACATTATTTATTTCAAACTACAAGACCATATAGACTAAATATCGTTAACATGTCATAATCCCCATATAAATTATAAATGGTCCAAAATTATCTAAATAAAATTAATTAATAAATTATTAATTAGTCTAATTTTACTGATATGAAATTGTCTTTGTTATCTCTATGAAATAATTTCTAGAATAATAGAAAGCTAATTATTAAAGCTAAAATAATACTTTTTCAATATTTGATGTAATAATACTTTATTATTTCATAAACTAATTCTAAATATTATAGTACTATATATGGTATGTAATTATTATAGGAAATAATTTATTTCAAATTATCACACGATTTATATATTATCAATTAATAGTTATTTTCCAAAGATAATCTATTTATTCCTTAAATAGTGGAATTATTATTAAACATTAAATACATTAAATTTTCATCATTGAAATTATAATCAGCATTATTAATAATAAATTTTATCATCTAATTCTCAAATTATGATGAAAATTATAATTATAACATTTGATGTAAATCCTAATTCCATTCCTGAATTATTAATAATTCTAATCAATCCACTATATGAAATTTAAATCATCTTAATTTTATTTTTATTATATTTCATAAACATTTAAAAATATTCATAATTCGATTTAATATTCCAAATTAATATTTGATTATGGCTAAATTAATATGGTAAAACAATAAAACATAATTATGGTATTTTCACATATTATGCATATAATTAAGGCATGATAAATAGATCTCATGCTTACAGAAGGATCTTCATGTGTGCATCACCCAAAACCTAAAAGGGTTTGTGCACACACAAACAAGAAAATTTCGAAGGATGAAAATAAAAAAACCATTGAATGATTTGCAAGACTATAATGATGAGTTCTATATTTCCCCAACTCAAGAAGAAGAATGAAAGATGGTAGATGGAATGAAGAATCTCTATTTTAATTAAAATAGTTATATCATTTATGTCTATAGGAAATCTCATAGAATCAAAAAATGAAGTTATATTTCATTTTAGTTCCTATATTAATTACCTACATAGACTTATTCAATACTTTTTAAATAATCTAAGGCCCTAATGTTTCATTTATATTTTTTAATAAATTTTAAATACCCTGGTTTAAATCATTAATTACATTATTTATGTTAGAAATTTGTTGTTGGATGAAAAATAATAAAAAACTATTATTTTTAAAAAAAATTATTATTACCCATAATAATAATAATAATTGCATTACATAATGGTAACATGGTTTTACACTTACCCAAATCATTATCCTAAAATGGGAATTGAAAACTTGTATTGAATGTTACATTTGTGGAAGGAATCCAAAGGTTCTAATATGTGCAAAACTGACTATAATTATAAATTACTTTGAAATATCATAGATCCCATACATAAAAAGAATAGTGGCACTTACTGTTGTGAAAGTAATGGAAAACCTACCTACCCTTATACACATCAAGGGTTTTATATAAGGGTAAATGAATGTTTGAAAATTCTAAATTTTCATTAAAATATTATTAATTAAAAATGAAAAGTTTTTAAAACTTCATTTTGACATGTCTATCAATAACCATAACATATAGGTAGGGTTATAGAAATTAGGTACCTTATCAAGCCTATATAAATTTTTTTGATAAGGATTGTCCATTTCATTTCCCAAATAAACCCATTTTGTTGCTATCATTATAAGGTAAATTTGAATTATCGATGGAATTTACAACACTTATGTGGTACTTATTAACTAATAAAGAGGGAAATTTATCACAAATGGTTAGGGGACTTGTGATATTCAAGATATCCCTATTATTAGTGTATATTACAATATATTTCGAAAAGAGTTTCCTAGTACCCCACCCATATTAGGAGGTTTAGTTTTGAATAAAATCTTTTATGGTTATCTAGAAATATATGTGGACCATTATTTAAGGGACCAAATTAAAATTAAGTAATTGAAGATGAAATTCTAAGAGAATCCATATAATATTTTTACAAATTCAAGTTCTTTACTTTGGGATGAGACATCCTTTTATGTAGAGAAAAAAGAAGGATCAATGTGTCTCGGCATTGATTACTTTTAGAATATTATGATTATGATCTAGAACATGTATAATATATGTTGTATTGATGAATTGTTATATTGTAAGTCAAGGGCATAATAATTTTCCAAGATTGACCTTAAATTAGGATATTATCAATTAAGCATGAAAAAGTTGGATATACCAAAGTAATCCTTTGGTAAAAGATTTAGACAATGTGAATTAACAGATAATTCCATTTATAATTATAAATTCCTCTTATATCTTCATAGATCTCTTGGATAGTTTCTTTAAAATTACTATAATCATATTTTATATTCATTGTTGATGAAAATTCCATATATTACATGATAATGGAGGATTCTGATGATTGTTTTAATATATTGTTGAAGAACATTGAGAAATGAGAAGTTTTATGCCAAATTCCACAAGTGTGAATTCTAGTTATAAAAATTATCATTCTTGGTCCATGTAATAAAAAGGGTGAATATTTATGGATCCTTCTAAGAAATAAGTAATTGATGAATTTTTTGGACCATCCATTATAAAAAAATAACCATTGATTTCTTGGATTGGTTGGATTCTATTAGTGTTTTATGAGAAATTTCTCATGAATATCAAATTTATAGACTATGTTAGGAAGGAAGGTATTTTAGTTCTATTATATAGTTGAATGTGAAGAAAATTTTAAATTTCATAACAGTACGATGGTCATTAAACCTATACACACTACCTTATATTATAGAAGTGTTTTCGTTATACCATGATACCTTAAAGATAGGATTAATATATGTCTTCCTATAAAATGACATGGTGGTAGCTTATATATCAGCTCAATTAATGGTCCTTGAGAAAAATAAACTAACACATTATTTGGATCTAAATATAGTAATATTTTCATTAATTATATATAATTACTATATCTATTGTGAAAATTGTGTTATATATACTGATCATATGTTCGTAATGTATTTATTGACACATAATCAGTTGAACATTAAACAATTGATATGGTTGGAGTTGATCATGTGCTATAAATTCTCAATACATTAATACATTGGTAAGGTGAATGCTATTAATGATGCACTGAATATGAATGATCTTGCTACCTTATATGTAAGGATTGAAATAGTCTATATACTTATGGATTTGTGAATAATTCAATTTTAAATACTAAGTTAAATAGAAAATTATTATATTTCTCAAATGATTTTTAATGACCCAAAAAACCCATGTAAATTTTTTTAAAATTAAATGGGAATTTTACGAGTTCGCAAAATTAACGGTGTGTGATTCCATGGCCTAGAGTTCCTAGAGTGAATTTCTAAACTTTTATTCGTGTATGTTCAGTAAATGTTCTAGTGTGTTTTTTCTAACATTTGAATCGATGCTCAAAATTGAAATCTGAGGACACTGCTGAACTCGCAGCACCGGTATTCTCTTAAGGAGACTTTCACCTTGACGATAGTTGGTTGAGGGTGAAAGTTAGTATCTCGGTTTTCCATGGGAATATAAATAAAATAAACTAATCGTTTATTTTATTTTGTTTTTTGAAACCTCCCATGTGGATGTTTCACGGGTAGGGACCACCAAAACTAAAACCTCCCACATGGGTTATGGTGGTGGGGACCACCCAAGATTAAAACCCCCAATTTTTGAATCCTAAACTTGGGGACCACCCGAACCCACATAATGGGAGGAACCTCTTGAACTCCCCTTTAATGGGAGATAACCTTTGTTATCCTCCCACTTTAATGGTTCCACATCCCATTTATTAAATTTTGCCAATTAATTATGCCAACGTGCCCACATAAATAATCTATCCAATTTAAATTATATTGGAACGGATATCCTTTGGGAGGTTTTAGGTGGAAAAGGAGAAGGGGAGAGCTTGATGAACTAATCTCCAATGAAGAATGTCAACGCACTACTTCGACTTCTTTCTCAGGACATAATTTAATGGTGTACATCTACAACAAATGATGAACCACCTCTATCGAAGAGTGTTTATCCGATGAACATGCTTAGGGTCAGAGGTGTGTGGCGGGCACGACGAACATTGATATATTCGAATTATTCCTCATGCCAACATCAACAATCAAACGAGTTAGGGTGGTTGTTTTAATTTCTTCCCCTTACATGTTCTTGATGATTCAGCATAAATCATTAAGAGATTATAGCTTCTTGTTACCGCTCTAACGTGGAGGGTGTGTGCCAAAAAAAATGGCCCGAATTCTACACAATTAACGTGATAATTTTTTTGGTACTTCCCGATGGAGGAGGACGACAACCAACCTCAGTGGGGAACCATAACGGCGGACGGAACAACCATTGGCCATCACGAAGGTGTCAAATGGAGGGTAGCTGATCAAGCCGGCTGCCGGCGAAGGTAAGGTGCACGATCGCGCCACACGGGCAGCCATGGTAGATCTCCACCCCGCCGCCTCACCGCACCGCCCTATGGCCCCCCTCATGGCCTCTACGCCCCTCATGTACTCCACGCCACCCCACGCCACCTCGGTCTGCCCTGTGGCCACTTAGCACCGCCCAAGCCTAGCCGCCCAGCGCGGGATGGACATCTCCGCACCGGTCGAACTACCCAGCGCAGGTCAGGCCACCCAGCGCTGGCCAGGGCAGACCCAGTGGGCCAGGCCGCCCAGTAAGGCAGTCCTCACTATGGGATGGGCCGAACCCAACGGGGTGGGCCGGTTCGACCCAAACCAGTTCAGGGCAGGTCAGGTAGGGCAAAGTCAATCCAACGGGGTCGGACCGGACTCGGACCCACTTCAACACATTTACACCCTTTTTCCCATAACTTTGGCATCGTACGTCCATTTGATGAATCTTCTATGGTGCGGGAAACCATAGATAGAGACATTCCATTTGATATACCCAAGTAGAGATTTGGTTAAAATTGGGCAATGGTTGGGTTGGATCGTGTACGAATCCAACTGGGCCCTAAAGACTAAAAGGCTAATATCTTACAGACCAAGCATCCAATTGACGCACCGTCTATTTCATTGAGACCCCTATGACAGGGAGGTCCTTTGGGATACTTTTTCATGTGACTTCGTTGTATTTGTAATATCAACCAGTGGCTTGAGGACCGAACCCTCCTGGAGATGAGCAAGATTAGTGCGAGAACCCAGTAGATGGATGTGACGTGAAGAATGAATAGCAATACTATGTGGTTCATAACCAATAGATCCTGAGTGTGTTAGCACCTATAAATCATGTGTGGGTCAGCACCAAGTGATCCAGTGTGGGTCAGCAGCTAGCGGTCTTCTGTGTGTTATCACTGAGCAATCTGGTGTGGGATAGTAACGAGAAATCCTATGTGGGTCAGCACAGAGCCTCTTAACATAGTAAGATAATTTAGTAGTTACATATAATCATATCTAATACTATATCTAAGACATACTTGGTGTTCGCTGAGTCTGTACCTGAGTAGTACTTTTCCTTTTTGGTAATACCTTGGTGGTATTATTCTTTGTGGTGTACACGTGTGGTACTTACCTTGGTGGTATTCCTTCCTTTGTAGAACAGTTGAGCTTTCAGCTTTGAGTTGAACTCTATGTTTTCCTCATGATTGATATGAGTATTCTTGATACCTTATGTATATGTATGGGCATATACCTATGTAGGGTTTTCAGTTGATTTCATTCCTTGAGGTTTATCCATGGTGGATTTTGTGAGACCTTGAGGATCTCGGGGTCCCTACTGAGTATCATTATACTCACCCCTGCACGGGCTATGCCCAAACTTCATTGTGTTTGGTAAAAATGACACACAACACTGACAGAGGACGAGAGTACCAGGACAAGAGGTAGCTCGTAGGTGGACCTTAGATGAGGCATACTGTAGAGACGACCAATCGAGAGTTATACCTACCCTATAGGTAGGATCCTTGGCGGGTGTATATAGGATTTGTTCCAGTTTACTTGTACATTCAATTTCTCATAATTTCTCGTAGGTCTTGTATTATGGCCCCTTTTACATACTGCAATCACTATCTTTATATTTTAGTTTATTAGAGTTCGTATCTTGTTGTGTGCCTGGTTTTGTGTGCTTACAAGTTATAAAGGAAATGCCTTCCCCGTTTTCGGGAATACGCCTTTGGTGATAGTCACTAGCCCCTATACAATGAATGGTAGGTTTGGGGTAGTCACGATTTGGGCCCTGGGGGACGGGTCGTGAAAAATTGTTATCAGATAAGTCATTTCTACCATAGAACATAGGACACTGATCTTTTTAACAGAAATAGTGTTAAGTGTAGTGAGTGTGTTTTTGAATTTAGGGAATCCATTTTTGTTGTGATGGCTGATGTGTCCATACACCAAGACCATGACATATGATTTCTGAATTAGTGAATGAAAACATTTATTGCGTGTGTGTTTCCAAGATTTTTCTTTGTGATATTTTTGAGTCAGATCGCCATGTATAACTTTTTAACCATGGTGCACCTGTTTCTTTTCAGGATGCCTCCATGCAAAAAACTAGCTAGAGTTTCGAGAGTATTATGCCTCAATATCCCACCAAGTGAAGAGGCCTTGGTATAGGGACCTCTTCTAGTAGAGGCACCAGCAGTACCATTACCCATTGGGCCACTGATACAACCAGCCCTAGTAGTAGAGGGTGCATGCTGCTTGAGCGTGTTGCATGAGTTCCAGCTCCAGAGGCCACCTAGGTTCAGGGGAGAGACATACCCATAGGAGGCTGAGGGTTGGATGGAGGCCGTAGTGAGAGTCCTCTGACTAGTAGGGACACTAGCTGATCTCATGGTGATCCTTGCTGCTTGTCATTTATAGGAAGAAGCAGGAAGATGGTGGAGCTTTATGCTTCATGCTCATAATGAGGTGATACTTCTCTGGATAGACTTAGAGAGCCTGTTTCGGTAGATTTTGTTCTAGCGACTCATCGGGTAGTGTGCATATAGGATCTTCTTCATCTACAGTAGGGTAGCATGATTGTGGCTTAGTACTCAGTGTGGTTCACTGACCTCTCACGCTATTCCACTGATATGGTGCAGGGACCATTTTTCTGGGCCAAGACCTTCGAGCAGGGGCACAGGAGAGAGATCAGGGCTTTGAATATTTCTCTTAGCATCCCAACGCAGGTGAGGGAGTTAGAGAGATCCCTCTTAGTAGAGAGTTTCCTTACTGAGAAGTCACTAGAAGTGATACCCACCACAAATCATCACATAGATGAGTCTTCTTCAACTAGCAGTAGATAGATGTCATAGAGGTCCAAGAGGACTAGACCTACAGGTGGATGACCGCAGGATTCATGGTCGCCTGTGCAGGGAATCCACAGTAGAGCCAGTCATGCCAGGAGCGGGCAGTGTTACGCATGCAGCAGGTAGGGTCACATGGCTCATGAGTATCCGAACCACCATACGGATGATCAACAGAAGGTCAAGGGACTGCCTAGGTAGAGATAGAGGTTCAAAAGATGAGGTCCACAGGGAGAAAGTGGATGTAGTAGAGGAGATGGTCATGCAACTGGTAGTGGGTGACGATTCACGATGTTACTGCCACCACCACTAGGAAGATAGGGGTGAGCTCAGCTTCACGCATCTTAGGCCTACGACCATGGCACTCCGAAGATGATACGAGGTATGATCTATTTTTACTCCACCTTAGCTATAGTACCTATAGACACTGGTTCAAGTCATTCATTTATTTCCACTCCCCTCGTTCAGAGCTCAAAGATTTTGACAGAGTCGTTGGCTTGATCCTTACATCTAGAGACTCTTACAAGATAAGATTCAATGATTACGCACTGCTGCCAGTAGTGTGAGCTTACTCTAGTAGATGAGAGCTTTGGATGGGATCTCCTAGTAGCAGCATCGATGCCTTATGATGTCATACTGGTTATGGACTAGTTATCTACATTCCATGCTCAGATAGACTATATTATGCACTATGTTTGGTGTGTCCACATATAATGGATAGGTTTACCTTCATCAGCAAGAATGGAGCCTTTGCAGCACAGGATAGACTTATCTAGATTAGAGTAAAGTCGATCACTCATCAGTTGGATAGACTTAACCTCAAAGAATATGATGTGGAGAGTCTGAGTTATCCTATAGTGGTGGAAAAGTATGCGGATTTCTTCCCTGATGATGTTTTGAGTCTAGCTCCTCACAGAGAGGTGGAATTTTACATTGACTTATACCCAGAGATGGCACATATATCTACAACAGTGTATCAGATGGCTCACGCGGAGCTTCGTCAGCTTTGGGTACAACTAGAGGAATTTCTTGTGAAGGGAGTTATTTTGCCCAATGTTTCTCTATGTACAACCCTGATTTTTTCACCAAGAAGGTGTATGGGAGCTTCAAACATTATGTCAAATATCATCACCAGAGCCAGGTGACCGTGAAGAACATGTACCCACTCCTGTGGATTGACGACCTCTTTTATCAGCTGAAGGGATCACAGTAGTTCTCTATGATAGACCTCTGATCAGGTTATCACCAGCTCTGAGTGCGAGATAATGATGTCGAGAAGGCATCTTTCGGATGTCGGCACAACCACTATGAGTTCTTGTTTAAGCCGTTCTGCATAACCTACGCTCTATAAGTGTTCATGGAACTCAAATACAGGATCATTCATCCATACATTGATCTCTTTGTATAAGTCTTCATCAACGACATTCAGATCTACTCGACTACTGAGGAGGAGCATGCCTATCATTTGTTGGTAGTACTGGACACACTCAGAGAGCACCAACTTTATGGTATGCTCTCAAAGATCTAGTTCTGGATCCGAGAGTTTCACTTTATGGGACATGTCTTATCGGAGGCTGGAGTTACAGTTGATCCAGTGAAGAATAAGGTGGTACTTTCTTGGTAGCCACCCAGGACTGTGATGGAGGTATAGAGTTTCTGGGGTTTGGTCGGATACTATCGGAGATTTGTGAAAGATTTCTCCAGAGTTGTAGCACCTTTATCAGCATTGATGAATAAGGGGCAACCCTTCGTGTGGTCGGAGAGATTCTAGTAGTGTTTTTAGGAGTTGAGGCATAGGCTGATTAGTGCCCCCATCTTGAGGCAACCGGGGGAGGGCGTAGGGTACGTAGTCTACTGCACCACATCAGGGACTAGGCTCAGATGTGTCTTGATGCAGTAGCGAGCAGTGATCGGTTATGGTTCTCAAAATCTAAGACAAAATAAGAAGAACTATGCTACTCATGACATGGAGTTACCAGTAGTGGTCTTATCCTTGAATACGTGGCGACATTACTTGATGGAATACCATTTTACAGTGTACTATAATCCAAAGAGTCTCATGTATATCTTCTCTTAGAAGGACTTGAACCTGAGATAATGATGCTGCCTTGAGTTCCTCCAGGACTATGACTTTGAGATGGTCTATACTCCTAGGAAAGGCAATGTTGTGGAAGATACACTCAGCATGAGATCTGGTATACAGATACTAGGTGAGGTGAAGGAGAGGCTGACCGCTTTGCAGATATCTTTTGTGGATTGGGATGGAGAAGCATTCCTTCAGTCTCTTACAGTCACTCCCCCACTTCTTCAGTGAGTCAGGGAGGCGCATCGTGGGGATGCTAACTACGAGAATCGACGTGCTCAAATATCCATAGGACAGGCACCTGATGGATTTTCTGAAGATGGGGAACACATCATCCTCTTTATAGGACGTACCATGGTACCAATTTTGCTTTGGGAGGAAGTTATGAGGGAGTTCCACATGCCCCCTCAATCAGTACATCCAGGAGTGTCGAAGATGTACCATGATCTCTGATGATAGCACATGTGGCTGAGAATGAAGAAACTAGTTGGAGAGTTTCTCTCTTGGTTCCTCACTTGTCAGCAAGTGAAGGTAGAGCATCAAGTACCAGCAGTCTTTCCTCAACCATTAGAGGTTCCCAAGTGGAAGTGGGATGGGATATCTATGGACATAATGACAGGGTATCCACGTACATCCATGGGTCATGACTCGATTTGGGTGATCGTCGATCGACTCACCAAGTCATCTGACTTCCTACCGATCAGAGAGAAGGGATCAGTATAGAGATTGGGATGCCTCTATCTGCATGAGATTTTTCAATTACCTGGAGTACCCCCAATGATTGTCTCTGATCGTGATGCATATTTTACATTCCTTCTATAGAAGGGGTTGCAGGAGGCTTTCGGGACGCAGCTTCGTTTGAGCACCACCTTCCATCCTCAGATGGATGGACAGACTGAGCAGACCATTTAGATCCTCGAGGACATGCTTCTTTCTTGTGTCCTCAACATTGGTTATAGCTTAAAGGATCACTTTCCTTTGAAGGAGTTTGAATACAACAATAGTTATCACTCCACCATTGGGATAGTACCTTTTGAGGTGCTATATGATAAACCTTGCAGATCACCTTTGTGCTGAACTCACCCAGGGGTGTCCGCACTCGTGGGACCAGAGATGGTATGGGCTACCACAGAGAAGGTGCAGATCATCCAGGAGAAAATGTTCAGGTAGAAGTTGTATGATGACAATAGACGGAAACCTCTGGAGTTTGAGGATGAAGTCGACGCCTTTCTATTGGTCTCAACTCAAAGAGGTTTGTAGAGATTTGGCCGAGGTGAAAAGTTATATCTAAGGTTCATCACACTTTTTTAGGTCCTCTACAGAGTTGTAGAGGTGGTATACCTCTTAGATCTTCCACCTCAGTTGCACTGGGTGCACGACTTCTTCCACATATCCCAGCTAAGGAGATACGTGCATGACCCTACCCACATCATCAACCATGGAGAGCTGGACGTCGATGATGGGGAAAATTTTACAGGGGTTCTTGTTGAGATTGTGGATTGATGAGAGTGGGTCCTTTGTTGAAGGTATATACATCCGGTGCACGCTCGTTGTCAGCACGTGAACCTCTAGGAGAGCACATTTGAGCGGGAGGCTCAGATTCATGCTTAGTACCCCCTATTATTTTCCTAGTTTTGAGTTGTGGCTTATGTAGGATCGAAATAATGATGTAGATGCTCACTATAAAAGAGGGGGGTGAATTTTACACTTTAAAAAAAATTCCTTTGGAAAATTTAGATATGGTAATTTTTAACTAGGTTAAACAAGGTAAATTCACAAAACATCTTATTTTTACAAACATGATTGATTCAGAAAATGTGGTTCCAAAAATGAAACATGAGAAAATTTTAAAAAGATAAAGATTCTACCATAGATCTTATAGAATCTAACTAATTAGAGTACAAGAATGAAAAATTATAATATTTTTATACTTTCCTCAACAACCAAAATGCAGTGGAAAATTTTAACAATACACATAACAAGTAGTAAATCTTGTAACCCAAAGAGAAGGGCATCCAACATCCTTGGGTAAATGTCCCTTGATTTATACATTCAAGAATGTTGGTCTTACCCACACCAGGGTAAGCCCTCGATATGAATATCGGAATCTGTCTTGGTATCCCCACAAGCCCTAGAAATTCAAGGTAGTCGACACCTCTGTCTTCCTATCCCGAGAAGCCCTCGAATGTACTCAGCAACATTTGGAGTTGCACGATGCAATTCTGAACAAGATGTTCAGTATGCACAAAGCAATAATGTCTCTCTCTCTAGAAATCACTTCAATAGCTTGTAATCTATAAATTTATCAACCTCTATGAGCTCATTCAAATGTGCTCTTATTTATAGGCACATTCTAAACGGTCAGCTCCCTCCTCCAACGGTCATATTTTTCCTTGGATTTTGAAGGGGCATGTACACGTGTCACTCAAACAGTGGTTGGTTAGAAACAGAATGAACGAAATCATTTTATAACTATAGCAAGAGTAAGATAAAATATGGTTTCTTAATCAAATTCATTTTTTGATGTCTGTGGAAAAAATTAAAGTTTGGATTCTAACCAAAAATCCATTAAGTGTCTATAATACATAAATATTCAGATTCTGTCTTCAAAAGAATCTGGAACCTGAATTATATAGAATTACCAAATCTGAATTATAATGAAATTCGGATTCTTAATTCATAAGAATTCGGAATCAGAATTTATAAAGTATAATGTCTAAATACAGAAGACTAATGAGTTTGAACTCAGAATGTTTGGAGTCTGAATTTAGAATAATTTGGAGTCTGAACTAAGAAATATTGGTGTCCAAATTTAGAGAATTCTGAACCTGAATTTGGATCCTGAAAATAGAATGCCCTATATCTAAATATATATAAACTTCCAATTTTTTAGTTATGAAACAAAATTATATACTTTAAATGATAATGAGTTAGATTATAATATGAACAATGAAAACATGGTAAGGATAAATTTTACTTGGGGAAGGAAAATTTCCCTTATGAATGAAAAATAGGTTAAGGTGAAAATTTCCATGATGAAGGAGAATTTACATAAGGAAGGAAAGTTTTCCTTATTAGGGTAAAATAAATTTTTCCTTAAGATAGACTGTTTGTGATTTTAAAAACATGATGGAATGTACAATTCATATGGAAACCTTATTGACTCAACAATCTCCCCCTTTTTGGAAAGCAAAACACCCTTAGGAAAAAGAATATAAGGACTTAGGAAATATTTTTTTGGACTTTTAAAAATGACTTATCTCCCTTAACACATGGGTAGTAATGAATACGACTAACTCCCCCTTTGTTTTTGGAAACACTGAGGATCATATTCTAGATTTCTGGATTGAGACATAGCAATTTATTGCATATGTAAATCCTCATGGATAATAACTCCACCTTAAAAGAACTCCCCCTTACATAGGGAAATTTCTTCTTTACATAGAATTATTTTGGACATTCCTTTCTCACCCTTTGTGATTTTCAAAAAGTAATACAGGGAATGGAAAAGGAAATATAATACCTAAAATATTAGTAATAAATAAACCAAATACAAGCAACCAAATATTACATTAGGATTGGAAAAATGTACACAATGAAGAAATACAACAAATGATAGGAATTGAAAAATATTTTTCTTCCTTATCCTTCAATATATAATTCATCACTACGGTTTTGAGCTTCTTGATCTCCTTGTGATATTCCTATACACATTTGAGAATCTGATCCTGATCTTCTATTTTCTTCTCTATGGATTTAATTTTTTCTTCCTGAGCCTTATGAGATTCTGCCTGACCCTTTAAAACTTATTTTTGCATAGAAAATTTTTCCTCATGTGTCATTGTAAGATCTCTTTACATATTCCAACTCTGAGCAAATGAATATAATTTACCATTCAGATCTTTCACTTCATTAATCCAAGTATTTTTCATAAGGGATAGATTTTCTTCAAAAGATATTGTGAGATATTTGAACTTACTATCTTCGGTTTCAAAATCATCATTGACACTTTCTTGGAACTCATCAAGAATTCTCTTGCCTTATATAGTTTTCCTTGACCATCTTGTCATATTAATGCATGATCTTTTTGGGCTTCATAGTTTATAAAAAATGTTTTCAAATTAGCCTCAAGATTGATGCACTTATCCATCACCATTGATACCAAATCTGATTTCTAATTTAAGGATTGCTGAGGAATTTGGTGTCTGCAGTCTATGCTTGGAAATAGTGTGATAGTTCCAACAAGCTTTTAAAAAGATTGGATAACAAAATCATGTCCAATAGGGGATGATTCTGAATCATATATTTTTCTTGGTGAGGATTCTTTATCAATATTAGTAGCTTTCCTCATCAATGAAGCACCCATTTCTTTCATCTCCACCACTAATTTTCCCAGTGTATCAACAACCACTTGTTTTCCATTATCATTTTTTGGACTTTATTCTTCTTGATTTGGTGATTCGTGTTTACTATCGGATAGTTTCACAATTTTAACTTCATCAAATTCTTCCTTTTTGGCTCCTACCAAAGCATCCTATAGGTGAATGAAATATTTATCGATGCATTCTTCTTCAATTGGTTTGTCTATTTCATCTTAAACCTTCTCATCATCCTTCCTAGGAGTAGCAAGCTTTTATGATTCAGCTTTACAGGTTTGGAATGATAATTTCTCAGAAGTACTTTCCTTCTCATGAAAATCGTCAACATGAATTATCATATCTTCGGTATCACCACTCCCTTCTTCTTGTTCATCTTCATCCACTACTTTTTCTTGAACTTTTTTAAATGTTATAAACATATTTCTCAGAGTCTCTGGTAATGATTCTATCAAGAAGGATTCTCATACTGGAATATTCTTGGATGCTTTCTCAACAGCCTTCAGAAGGTATTGAACTATTTCGGCCTCAGACAAGTTCTTCTTCTACTTCTTTAGTTTCTCTTAAATTCCTAGCTCTTCTGCCGCGTTTTCCATCAAAAACTTTTCCTCGGTACGGTCCAAGCCAAACATAGGCTCCCCTTCTGTCTAATTTTTCTTGTCTTCACTTTATTAAGAAACAAGATCATCAGGATAGGATTTTTTCTTCTTTGGCATTGCTGGTGAGGATTGGGTTTCCTTGTCCACTGGGGTTTTTTCCCTTCTCTTCCACATCATTTAACTACCTCTTCCTTCCACCCTTTTTAGAGGTCTCAACCACCTCCTGTATTTTTGAAATAGCATCAACATCCTCTTCAGTAAAGTCATAGAATTATTCAGATTCTATGGAAAATATAACTTTCATTCTTCCCAAATTTTCATCACTTAACAACATAACATTGAAATTCGTCGACTTATATCTGTAACAAATTTTTAAGGATTCTAGACCACGAACAATCATATTTTAAAGAATGGCTGGATACAAAATAATCTGAGCCTTCATATTTCCATTATTTATGTTCTCAATCATGTCCAAGATATTCTTAACCAATTTTATCTTTATTAGGTTTACCAAGAAATCCAAAATGCACATATCACTTTTATTCAGAGTATATCTGTCTCTTTTTCTCAGTATGATGAGTCCTTGAACCCACAATTCAAGAATCTGAAAATTTGTAGACAGGTGAAGAATTTTCAAAGTCTTTACTTCTGAGAGACCAAGGAAATCCATGACCTTCACCCTATCAAAACTTTCTTGAACATCAGGCATCTCATGATAACAAAACTCAGCTTCCGCTTCATAAGGAATACCAACCAAGCTTGAAGCCTTGGTGTAATAAAGTGGATATATCTTTCCATAAAACATGAAATAAAACATACTCCTCTCTTTTTCCATGAAGAAAATTATTGACGCATAGAATTCTATTAACAAATATGGATATACCAAATCCTATGCTTTTGGTTTTGAAAGGAAAGCACTTTCCCACCCATTAATCTTTATATTCTTAGAGATAATAGAATCATTCTTTGTAAAAAAACATCGGATCACCTAACCTTTATCTATATATCTGCCATTTAGAGATTGGTTGGACAGTTGAAATATCTTTTTTAGAGGAGAAATCGGAAAAAATTCCGAAGTATGAAAGATCTGAGAAATTTGGAATGGACTTATATAGGAGAGAAGAGCTTCATCATTTGATGGATTGAGTTTCTGTGTGGGACAACCATTCGGGGTTCTATATATAAGCGTTTGAGGACACGGTTCAACTTCCATACACAATATGACAGTTGAAAAACGTTCTGATCAGATTTGAAGGTTGATATGATAACCAAAAGGTTGTTTTGATAGAACCCGATATTTTGAGGTTTTTTGTGAAAAACATTCAGATTTATGAAAAATTGAATAAAAAAATTTAAAAACAGATGAAAATACCAACAAGTAAAAGATTATTATGAATATTTAAGAAAGGAAACATAACTTTTGGATTTCTAGGATGATTATTCCTGTTGAGGGAAATTTTTCTTGAACAACTTTAGATTCTGAAAATTTTTATTATGAAAATTTTGAATACGAAAATTTTTAATACGAAAATATCCATTATGAAAATTTTAAGTAAAAAAATATTCATTACGAAAATTTTAATTACGAAAATCTTAATCATGAAAATTTTAAGTATGAAAGTCTTCATTGTGAAAATTTTAAGTACAAAATTAATCATTACAAAAATTTTGAATAAGAAAAAACATTTAGATGAAGAAAAATTGTTATCTATGAAAAACATTCAGTCTACAAAAAAATAGACTTTGAAAAAATAAATTTAGACTACAAAAAACAATAGAGTATGAAAAATATTTAGACTACGAAGAAAAATTTAGGCTACGAAAAAAAATTAGAGTATAAGAAATTTTTATACTACATGATAATTTTTAGGCTACAAAAAAAATTTATTGTTTGAAAAAAAATTGATTACCTAACAAGAAAATGTACTCCCCCTATGAAAAAGATTTTTGTTACACTTAGGATATAGTGTTTAACAAGATGTTAATAAGGATGATTACCTTACGATTATCATTCTTAACTTTTGTTTAATGTATTCAAATCTATCATATGTTAAATATTTTCTAAACAATATCAGCAAGTTGACCTTGTGTTTTGATAAATTGAAGAATGATATCTCCATTTTGTGTGTGATTCCAAAGAATGTGATGCCTAATATCTTTGTGTTTTTCACAAGAGTGGCGTGCATGGTTTTATTTAGGGAAATGGAACAAGTATTATTGCAAAAAAAAAATTGTTTTGGTGAAACTCATACCATTTTCTGTGAGTCTGTATTGCATCTACAACACTTGAGCGCAACAACTTACAGCTACTACATATTCTGCTTCAGTAATGGAAAGTGTTACTGAGTGTTGCTTTTTTCATAACCAAGAAACTAATGAATCTCTTAAGAAATTAATAATTCCAGAAGTACTATTCCTATCCATTATACATCCACCAAAGTCAATATCCAAAAAACATTTTAAAAAAATCATTTCTAGAAGTATTAAAGAGTCCTAGATCCATGGTTACCTTTAAGTAGAGAAAAAACTCTTCTCACTACCTTTAAATGAGATTCCTTAGGATTATATTGATATCATGCAAATAAGAATACTAAAAACATTATGTCTAGTTGACTAGATATCAAGTATATTAATCTTTCTAACATACCTCTAAATGATGTTTGATCCACTGGCTTCCCAGCTTCATCAAGATCAACTGAGTTTGTGGTACCAATAGGGCTACTAATACTCTTAGTGTTGTCATATCCATACTTTTTAAGAAGATATTTAATATACTTATGTTGTGATATGTAAGTTCCTTCTGGTTTTTGAGAAATTTGAAAACCTAGGAATAATGTTAACTCACCCATCATACTCATTTAAAACTCATATTTCATTAGATCTGCAAAAGAATCAGTGAAAAATTACAAAGTTGAACCAAATATAATTTCATCAACATAAATTTGAACAATCAAAACATTTTTATTATCTTTCTTTATAAAAATGGTTGGATCATCATTTCCATTAACATAATTATTTGGAATCAAAAAATCTTGTAAGTATATCATACCAGGCTCGAGGGGCATGCTTAAATCAATACAAAGATTTGGTATGTTTGTAAACATGTTCAAGATATTTTGGATCTTCAATACCCAGAGGCTATTCAACAAAAACTTCCTCTTGTACAAAACCATTAAGGAAAGCATAGTTAACATTCATTTGAAAAATTTTGAAATTGAAGAATGTTGAAAAGGCAAGTAGAATACAAATAGATTCAAGTATAGCTACTACAGAATAGGTTTCTTCATAGTCAATTCCTTCTTGTTGATTATAGCCTTTGGTAATTAATCTAGCTTTATTTTTTACAATGAATCCATTTTCATCACATTTATTTCTGAAAATCCATTTTACTCCAATAATAGAAGTTTCCTTAGGTCTTTAAACCAAGGTCTAGACTTTATTCCTTTTGAATTCATTTAGTTCATCATGTAAAACGTTTATCCAATCATCATCACCTAATGATTCATCAGTGCTTTTTGGTTCTAATTGGGAATGAAATTATAGATGTTTTATTTCATTACATAAGTAACTTTTAGTCATTACAGGTTGATTTACATCACCAATGATACTATCACTGGGATGATTCTTAAGAAAAAACTCATTTGGGTTTTGTAAAACCTATTCATCATCATAGGGTTGCAATTATTCTGTGGTAAATGTTTCAGAAATACCTTCTTGAACATTTTCCATATCAAAAGTACTTCTTATCAAGGGTTGATAATATGTTTTTGAAAACACATCCAACGATGTAGGTTGGGGTTGTTTAAAAACAAATGGATCAATTTCATCAAATTTGACATGTACTGTTTCTTCAACAATATAAGTATTTTTATTGAAAATTCTATAATCCATAGAAGTTATGGAGTAGCATAATAAATTTCCTTCCTTAACATTGGCGTGAATTTGTTCAGATTATCATTAGTATTCAGAATGAATACTTTTCATCAAAATACCTTGAAGTAGGAAATTCTATGTTTTCTACGATTCCATAACTCATAAAGAGTTTTATTAAGAAAGGGACTAATCAAAACACGATTTATAGTATAACAACAACTACTTACAGCTTCAACACAAAAATGTTTGGCTAATGAATATTCACTCAACATGGTTCTATATATTTCTTGAATAATTCTATTTCTTCATTCAACTACACCATTCTGTTGAGTTGTTTTTTTTTGCTGAGAAGGTAGGATTAATGACTTTTTTACTTCAAAAAGTTTCTATATCAGAATTTTGAAATTTTCCTCCTTGATCACTATGCATAGTTATCGAAGGAAGGTTTTTCTCATTTTTAACTTGGGATCTAAAAATTTCTATATAAGAAAATTCATTAGATTACTTTGGTAGAAAATAGAATCACGTAAATCTAGTGTAATCTTCAACTAGGAAAAATATATAATATTTTCCTACAATTATTTCAGTTTGTGTTGGTCCAAAAAGATCCATATGCACTAACTATAGTGCATCGGTAGTTGAGACTTCACTAACTAATTTAAAACTTGATTTATGTTTCTTTCCATGTTTACAAAAATCACAAACTTTTGAAGAATCATATCTAAGATCTAGTATATCCTTATCTAGTCTTTTATTAGCGATTTTGCTTAGGTTCCTATGGTTAAAGTGTCCTGAACTTCTATTCCATAACCAAGAATTATCATTAATTGCACTAAGGAAAGGTATATCTTGGATCCTACGATCTTCTACATTTAGTGTGTAAATATTCTCTTGCCTATGGGCATAAAGAATAAACTCTTCCTTGGAATTGTGTACTAAGAACATGTCATTCCTGAAATTTACATGTTAACCCTCATCACATAACTGACTTATGATAATGAGGTTTTGATTAAGACCCTTAACAAATATAACATTTGAAATCAATGTTTTTCCAAGAAGAACAATGTTATATATACCAATAATTTCTCCCTTACCATTATCTCTGAAAGTTACTTTTCCTCCTCTCGTCTTGATAATATTTTCAAAGATGTTTTTGTTACCAGTCCTATGCCGGGAACATACACTACCCATGATCCATGTATTGATGTTGGTACTGTCCTTATTTTCCTAAAAATAAAAGAGTTAGACTCTTGGAACCTAAACTTTCTTGGATCCAGAAATTTCAGAAAGCAAAATCTTAGGTTTCCACATTTTCGTAGAAAAATAAACTTTATGAAAATCTAAAGCTAGAGCTTTGTTTAAAAAAAACGTTTTGCCTAATGTCCACCACACAGACATTTAGTTCATAATGGAGAACTATGAAGAACAAAATAGTAATTATTAAAAATCGGTTTAGAACTTGTATAACCAAAACCAAAACTATCCCTTAGAGGTCAGATTTGGGAATACATGTTATCAAACTTTTCCTTCCTTAAGTTAAACTTTGAAAAACACTTTCTAAAGGAAAATATTTCTTACTTAAGTCTAATAACTAAGTTTTTATCCTAAAAAACATAAGTTCTAGTACTAGTGTTAGGCTCAAAAACATTTTTCTAAGAAATTACTTTTTCTAGATCCTTAGAAAGTTTATCCTTCTCAAAATTTACTTCCTCGAGTTTTCTTGAAATACTTTCAAAATCAAGGATTTTTTTTCAAGATATTTAGAACGATCTGATATTTCCTTTGTAAGAATATAAATCCTAGAATTTTCCTTATCAAAATTTTTCTTGACTTCAGAATTTTTATTCTCATAGAGTTTTTCAAACCTAGAAACTTCTTTATTGGTTGGTAAAGTATTATCTTCATCAGAAGAAGATTCTTCATCTGGAGATTCATAGTATTTACTTTCACTATAATTAGCATTCAAGCATACATTGGTGATGGATTCATCATTGTGTACCTTTTCCAATAAACAGTGATTTTAAATATGTAGTTTGGCTATCAAACCAAGATTCTTTTCTCCTGAAGATTCATACTTTAATGATTCCATAGAATAGTCTCCGCCACTAGCACTCCATGTGTCATCATCTTTCAAGGCTTTATTAGACTTATCCTTGTGGTACTTCTTTCTATTACTTTCAGAATTCTTTTCCTTTCTATCTTTTATCTTAAGAATAGGACAATCTAGGCTTATATGACCTCTTATTTTACATTAATAGCAAGTGAATTCAGAGTCTTTATTATCCTTTCATTCTTTATTCTTATATTTATACTGAAAGTCTTTATTACCAACTATCTTGTTCATCCTTTTAGAAATATTGGCTAATTCATTCTCAGAATGTTCACTTTCACTTTATTTAGATAAAATAGTGACCTTCTTAGACATTAATCTTGTAAGTCTCTCAGGAGACTTGGATTTCATATGATTTGAAGTAGTTGTAAAAGAAAAACTTCCATTACCATTCTTCTTCTTAACATAGTTAGCCTCTCTCTTAATTCTAGTATCGTGTTGAAGAAGAGTTCCAAAATTTTCATCAAGAGTAATCTGTGAGACTTTCCAATTCTCAAAAGTAATTGTTCTCTTTGATTCCATATCATTTGGCATGAAATATATAATCTTTTCTACAAGTGCCTCATCATCCAATCCTTTTTTACACATGGATTGTAATATATTTATAGTATTCATAAATATTTTTTGTACCTTACATATAGGTTCTCCATAAGGAAATAGAAACCCATTTTACTCAGCTCTAAGCATATCTCTTCTAGTTTCAATAACTTTGGATGTTATAAAACGAGTAACTTCAAGCTTCTTCCAAATACAATTTTCATCTTCACAAGATGAAATCGGGCTATATATATTCCTAGTTATTGAACACAACAATGTAATGTGTACATTGTAGTTTAGTTGATATTATGACTTCTCTTGATTAGTAAATGTTCTTACTTCTTTATCAATAATCTTGTAATCTACTGAAACCATAACTAAGATTTCCACTCCAGTGTTAATGAAAAGAGGCTTCATACGATCTCTCCTGTATTCGTAATCATTCTAATCAGAAATAGGTGGTTTAGTAGGATTTATATTGTCTATGGAACCATGATTTATTCTTTTCATCTTAAAGAAATATCCTTCCACAAAAACATGTTAATAATAAAAGTATGTAAACAAGGATAAAAATATCCTAAGCAAAGAAAAATTGTGAACAATGAAAATTGAGCATGAAAACTTATATGTGAATATAATTATTTCATTGACCTTCTCTGATAACAATTGTAGGATCGAGATAATGATGTAGATGCTCAATATACAAATGGGGTGAATTGTATAATTTAAAAAAATCATTTTGAACTTTTAATGATGTTAATGTTTAATAAAATAAAACAAGGTAATTTCAAAGAACCTCTTAGTTCTACAAACATGATTGATTCTTGAATTGTGGTTCTGGAAATGAAAAATAAGAAAAGTTTACAAAGATAAAGATTCTACCTTAGAGTGTATAGAATCAAATTAACTATAGTAAAAGTATTAGAAAGTATAAGATAGATAAAATTTCTTCAACAACCAAATTGTAGTGTAAAACCCGAAACCATAAATGTAACATGTAGTAAATCATTTAACCCAGAGAGAAGGGTATCCAACAACCTTGGATTCGGGTCCCTTGATTTATACGTTCAAGAAAGTATGTCTTACCCACACCAGGGTAAGCCCTCGATACAAATATCAGAGTCTGTCATGATATCCCTACAATCCCTCGAACATCAAGGTAGTCGACACACATGTCTTCCTATCATCGGAAGCCCTTGAATGTACTCAGCAACATTCAGAGTCACATGAAAAAATTATGAACAATATGTTTAGTACGCACAATGCAATAAAGTATCTATCTCTAAAAATCACTTTAGAAGAATGTAATCTCTAGATTGATCAACCTCTATCAGCTCTTTCAAATGAGCTCTTATTTTTAGGCACATTCACAATGGTCATCTCCCTCATCCAAGGGTCATATTTTTCCTTTAATTTCGGAGGGACCTGTACACATGTCACTCAAAAAATGTTTGGCTAGAAAAAGACTGAATGACAATGTTTTTCAACTATAACAAGAGTAAGAAAGAATATAATTGCTTAACCAAATTCATTTTTTAGAGTCTATTTAAAAAATAAATGTTTCTAGTCTAACAAAAAACCATTAGATATCTATAATACATAAATATTCAAATTCTATCTTCAAAGTAATTCAGAACCTGAATTCTATAGAATTTCATAATATGAATTTCAAGGAAATTAGGAGTCTGAATTCATAATAATTCAGTATCTGAATTTATAATGTTCTAAGTCTGAATTCAAAATAATTCGGAGTTTGATCTCAAAATGTTCGGAATCAGAATTCATAATAATTCATAGTCTGAACTCAGATAGTTTGGAGCCTTAATTCAGAGAATTTGGAACCTGAATTTGGATCATAAAAATAGAATACTCTATATCTAAGTATTTATAAGATTCTGAGGTTTTAGTTATGAATCAAAATTTTATACATTTATTGAAAATTAGTTAGATTATAATATGAAAAATGAAAACATGGTAAGGATGAATTTTCCTTGTGGTAGGATAATTTCCCTTATGAAATAAAAACAGGTTAAGGAGAAAATTTCCATGGGGAAGGAAAATTTCTTTAAAGAAGGAATATTTTCCTTATTAGGATAAAATAAAATTTTCCTTAAGATAGAATTTTTGGAATTTTCAAAACATGAAGGAATGGAAAAGTCATAAGAAAGCCTTATTGACTCAACAGCTTATGGGGATGTAAATCCCAGAGGTGGGGAGAATTCAAAAACCAGGAAATTACATGTAATTATTTTTAATTAAATGTGAATTTTACAAGTCTTCAAAAATTGGTGGTGGGTGATTCCAAGGCCCGGAGTTCCCAGAATGAATTTCTAAACTTTTATTCGGGTACGTTCAGTAAAAGTGCGAGTAGGTTTTTTCTAACATTTGAACTATTGATCAGAATTGAAATTCGAGGACACTGTTGAACTCACAGCGTCGATATTCAGTTAAGGAAACTTTTACCTTGACGGCAGTTGGTCGAGGGTGAAAGTTATTATTTGGGTTTTCTGTGGGAATAGAAAAAAAATAAAATAATCATTTATTTTATTTTTTTGGAAACCTCCCATGTGGATGTATCACAGGTGGAGACCACATTAACTAAAATCTCCCACATGGTTTATAGTGGTGGGGACCACCCGAGATTGGAATCCCCACTTTTTTAATACTAATGTTGGGGACCACCCAAACCCACATAATGGAGAAACCTCTTGAATTCCCCTTTAATAAAAGATAACCATTTTTTCCTCCCGCTTTAATGGGTCCACCTCCCATTAATTAATTTTTGTCAATTAATTATGCCAATATGCCTTTCTAATTAATCTAGCCATTTTAAATTTTATTGTCATGGATTTCCATTAGGATGTTTTGGTTGGCGAAGGAGAAGGGGAGATCTTAGAGAAATACTCTCCAATGAATAATTCTGATGCCTGACATTGACTTATTTCCCAGGACATCCTCCAACGGTGGACATCTTTAATAATGAAGAACAACCTCCATTGAAGAGCGTTTATCATACGAACGATCTTGGGATCAGAGGCGTGTTGCAGGCATGATGAACGTCGACATCTTCAAATTCTTTCTCACGCCAACATCAAAAAACAAATGAAGTAAGGTGGTTATTTTAATTTCTTCCCATTACCCATTCTTGATGATTCAACGTAAATCAAGAAGAGATTATAGATGCTTGATACTGCTCTAATGAAGAGGGTGTGGGCCAAAAAAACATTACCCGACCTCTCTGCAATTCTCATGATAAAATTTTTGTTCATCGTGAGGGAGGAGGATGACAACCATCCTTGGTGGGTCACGAGAACGGTGGCCAGCACCACCGCCGGCCGCAAAGAAGGAGGAAAAAGGAGGGTGGAAAGTCACGCTGGCCACCGGTGAAGGTACGGCGTACGACTGCGCCGCATGGCCATCCACGATGGATCTCCACCCCACGGCATCACCACCCCATGGACTCGCCACCCTAATGCCTTGCCGCGCTACCCCATGGCCTTGTCATGCAGCCCAGTGGCCTCACTACCCCACGGTCTAATCGCACCGCCACGCGGCCATCTGCGCTTCCTCGCTACCACCTACGACTTCTATGGCCCACTCATGTCCTCTACAGCCCTCACGGCCTCCGTGCCACCCAACGCCACCTTATGTCTCCTTGTGGCCCCACTACGCCACCCAAGAAGGGCTGGCCAGCATGGGCCGGACCGCCCAGCGCGGGCTGGGCTGGACCCGATGGGCCGGGCCACACCGCAGGATGCGCTGCACCAAGTGGGTCGGGCCCAACCCAGCAGGTCGGGCCATGTCGACCCAAACGGGTTCGGCCCAAGCCAAGTCAGGCCGGGTCAGACCAGACCTGGTGCCACTTCAACCCATTTATCCCCTTTTGGCCATAACTTTTTCACTTGATGTTCATTTGAGGATCCTTCTACGGAGCCGGAAACCTTATAGTGATATGGTCCCTTTGTTAAACCCCACTGAATATTTTGATAAATTTAGGGAATGGTTGGGTTGGATCAAGCACGAATCAAACTGGACCCTTGGGACTAAAAGGATAATAACTTACAGACCGGGCGTCTGATTGGAGGACCATCTATTGCATTGAGACCCCTATGACGTGGCGGTCCTTTGGGATACTTTTTCCTGGGACATCGTGGTAGATGGATTATCGACCACTGGCTTGAGTAGCTGACCCTTCCGGAGACAAGAAAGCTTAGTGTGGGAACCCAGTAGTTGGATGTGAAGTGAAGAATGAATAGTGATCCTGTGTGGTTCAGTACCGAGCGATCCAATGTGGGTCAGCATGTAGTGATCCTATGTGGGTCAGCACCGAGTGATCCTATGTGGGTCAGCATTTAGCGATCTTATGTGGGACAGAATTGAGTGATCCTATATGGGTCAGCACTGAGCGATCTTGTGTGGGTCAGCATCAGAGCCTCTTAATAGAGTAATATTATTCAATAGTTACATCTTATCATCTCTACTACTGTACCTAAGATATTCCTTTTGTGAGATCAGTTCGTACCTGAGTGATACTTTTCCATTGGGGTAATACCATTGTGGTATTCTTTTTTGTGGCGTACCTGTGGGATACATACCTTTGTGATATTTTTTCCTTTGTGGAACAGTTGACCTTTCGACTTTGATTTGAACTCTGTGTTTTCCTCATGATTGAGATGGGTATTCTTGATAACTTATGTATATGTATGGGAATATACCTAAGTAGGATTTTCAGTTGATGTCATGCATTGTGGTTTATCCTTGGTGGATTGTTTAAGGCCTTGAGGGTCTCGGGGTCCCTACTGAGTATCGTTATACTCACCCATGAACGGGTTATGCCCACACTTCGTTGTGTATGGTGCAGATGACGGACACCACTGACTAATGTTGATAGTACTAGGACCGAAGGTAGATCAGAGGTGGAACTTAGATGTGGCATACGATAGAGACGACCGATCGAGAGCCATACCTACCCTTTGGTTACGATCCATGGCAGGTGTTCACAAGAGCTATTCTAGTTTACTTGTACTTTCAGTTTCTTGTACTTTCCAGTTGGGCTTGTATTCTTGCCCCTTTTACTTACTATACTCACTTTATTTACTTTTCAGTTTACATGAGTTTTTATGTTATTTTGTGCTTGGTTTCATGTGCTTACGGGTTATAAAGGAAATTTCTTTTTAGTTTTAGGGAATACACTTTCAGTGCTAGTCGCAAGCCCCTAGCCTATAGATGGCGAGCTTGGGTTAGTCATGGCACGGTCCTCGAGGACGAGTCGTGACATGATTTCTCAAACATCCATACATATAAATATTAAATAATTGTAGATGGGGATATGGATAAACATAAGAATATTGGAAATATACGATTGTTCATACATAATAAAAATGCTATAATATCCCCGAAAAAAATATGTTTCCCATCAGTACCGAAACAGAAATACCAGTCATTGGATGATGCACATTTCTCATCATTATATATTAATCCTGGATGTACAATGATATATTGATATCTAAAAGAGTCTTTATGGGGAAAAACATAAAGGGGATATTATAGAGTATATATAACAAAGAATGGTACTGTATTATACTAGGGATGAATAACATATGTCTATGTTTATGATGAAAATATTATACATAATTTTATGGAAATGGGAGAACATTCCTATTGATTTCATTGTGAAACATCCAAAAGCTTCTCCAGACCAAGATTTCATTTGGTTTGTATTTTATTAATTTACAAAAATAATTCATTTCCATAATATTTCATAAAATTTTTACATTATAATCTTCATCAGATATATATTAAAGAATTGATATGTATTCATGGAGTTACAGATTCTATTGTGTCTGGTTGTGATTTGGGTTTTACCTCAATGTTATAGAGAATTCATTTTAAAAAATTTGATCCATAGGTGAGATTCATCCCTTTATATGATCCCCAGGCCGATGTTTAATCTTAGAGGAACATTAATAATTTTGATTATATATTGATGAAATGTTTAATGGATTTTATAGGATTTTGGGGTCAATACTTTCCCCTAATATAGTTCTCATTTATCAATAGTTTCCATTATCATATTCAAATGGAACTATATGAGGCTCTATATGGGAATATGTCTTATAATTCAATATATTTTGATAATGAGGTAGAGTATAACTTGTTAGGACCATATCTTATACAAGTGATTCTAGAGAATATTGAAACAATTTATTTGAACATTAAGGCTACTAATAGTCCATAAAAGAGCTATACTAACAATCCATAATGATATTCATATTTTGATGTCATAAACAATGTATTACATTGAAAATCACAATGATAGAGGGTAATTAGATTTTTGTAAAATGTAATGTTTATCCCTAGATAAAATGTTCTTTTTTAAATCCTAGATCATGTGGAGGTGGTATTTTGTTTTCTTGTTCTTCCACCAAACCTATACAAAGTTCATGATGTGGTCTATGTATCACTTTTGAGAATGTATATACATTACTATCACTTGTATTGAACTCAAAGGCAGCACTATAGAACATTATATATCGTACTAGGATAAAAACATAGAAATATTAAAAGATATAGATAAATTAAATTGAAAAATAAATCATTGACACCGTTAAGGTTATATTTTGGAATTAGATGTTTGAATATGTGATTTGGGATCTAAATGATGTAATGATGAAAAAGAAACCTAATTTTTGTTCTTTTGAGTAATGAAATTTTGAGGGTTATATTATTTTAATGGGGGAAGTATATAACACTCCACAATGTTTGTATTTATTTTCTTTTAAAAATTGTGTTGAATAGCTTGTTTATCATGAAATATTGAAATACAATAAATAATGATTTATTTTTATAAAATTAATATTTATAATTAAAGATAAATATTAATACATTACAAGAAAAAAATATAAAACATCATTAAGAAAACTACATGTGGAATAAATCTACAATAAAATAAATGCACCATGAACCTGAAATATTTATCCTTAATGTTTTCTGTGAATATAATACCCATGATTATATATATAGAAAGAAATTAAAACATTAACTATATATTATACATGTTGGGAGATAAATAAATAGGATTAATGATTTAGTGATTTTTGTATGGGAATATATATGAATAAAATATAACTATTACATACGATTATTGGGAATATAGTCATTGAACATATAACCATTGAATATATGGAAATTGTATATAGGGTTACTAGGTATACAAGTATTCAATAGGTTATTTGAAGATTTTTAATTCGTTAATGATATTTTAATTAAAAAATACTAAATAATTTTTGAATGAAACAATGAGATAATATTTGATAAAAAATCTAGAAAATTATATATTTTGTGTCATATTTTATATAAATATTGATTTTATGTGTTTATAACATTAATTTAATTATAATAATAATAATATAATAATAAATTTTAATTGTAAAATGGTAAATAATTTATTTTTATGTGGTGTGATTAATATCATTTAATATTAAAATGGGATATTATCATACATTGTTTTAAGTGTTGCATTAGTTTTTTATAATAGAATAACCTTAACTCTTTAAAAGGATTATTATAATAAAATATTTCAATTTATGATAAAATATGTAAAACCTCATTTAATTATTGATTAATATTAAATGAGACTAAGTGCACTTAAAGATTAAATATTAATTTTTATTAAAAATAATTCTTTTCAATATAAATTATGTTTTCATTAAAAGATAGATTTTCCATATTTTGAAATAAAATTAGATTAAATAGAGTCTAAATGTTTTATCATAACATTTAGATTAGGTATTATTATCACTTTCATTTCTTAGCATAAAAATACGTTATGATATAAAAATTAAATTACTGCAATAATGGTAAAATAACATTAAAATGTATGAACTCTTTCGTAAAGAAATGATATCTGAAGAAATCAAATATTCACTATTTTTTGATGAGGTGTTGTATGAATATATTGAATATTTATTAAATTTTAGTCCACCTTTATTTGGACATTACTAAAGATTCTTTTTTAATATTCCAAAAAAAATATTCTTATTTGATCACAACTTGTTTTTGATAGCAATGTTTTTATTAACAGGTCGGAAATAAGTTACTGAAAGGTTGTTAAGAAATATTTTTATGAATTTGTTAAAGGATTTTGGGAAGTTTACATAACATTATTAATAATTTTTTTAATAGTATCAAACCATGTTAATCTAGATAACATGTTCCAGACTTCATGAAAATCCCATGACCCAAGCATTTTGTACAATGGTATAGATCAAATTTGTTATTGAAGAATGTTTTATGGACACAACGTTTTGGGTGTCATTCTTTTGTAAAAACTCATTATAAAAAGATAATTAGATTAAGGTGATTAATAACATATAAGATAATTTAATGATGGAAACTATAAGTACTAAATATTGTAAAAGGGGAGAGTAGAAAAATATTGTTAATAGACACAAGCTACCAAATGCACACCAAAATATATAGGTAATCAGATATATAAAAGGAGATGAAATGCAGTAGAATTAATTCCATGGGTAGAAACATATAATAAAATTTCCAAATGTTGTTGTTGGCGCCAAAATATGGCCCGAAAGAAAGGAGCAAAAAAGGAGTGCCGACGCGCTGCCTTGCGAAGCCCCGACGCGAAGCATTCACGCGAAGCCCCGTCGCGAAGCACCCCGACCCTCGCGGCCCCACGAAGGTCCAGAGGCGGTGATTATTCGCGAACACGTTTGACGTTCGTGATCTGTCGTGAAGCTCTATAGGCGGTGATGCTCTGCGAACGCGTTTGACGTTCGCGAGCCGCCGCGAAGCTCCATAGGCGGTGATGCTCTGCGAACGCGTTTGACGTTCGTGAGCCGCCGCGAAGTAACAGAGGCAGCGCGCGAGTTCTGCTTCGCGGTGCCCCTTCCCTATAAATACTGAACTCCACCTGAGTCCAGGGGACGGACAATCCGACCTTTCGGCTTCTCCTCTCCCGAATCGCGAAGCACTCTTTGCCCCGGGAATCATGAGCTCCGCGAGGTATTCCTACTTCGCGAGATGACTCTACTTTGTCTCGTTTTGAGCCCCTCTTCCGAGAGGGATTCCCTTCGCGAAGCTCAAGGGAATTTGCGAAGGAAGGGGATTCCCAAGGGAACCCGGGCAGCCTCGGATCACTTGTGCTTCGAGAAACACCCAACCCATACGAGTGATCCCTATGCTAAGGCAGGATCGCTCCGCTTCGCGAAGCACACTGCTTTGTAGGACACTCCTTCGCAAGGCACCCCTCCTTCGCGAGGCAGTGCTCTGTTCCACTTCGCGAAGCACCTCCCATTCACACCCATGTCCCATGATAAGGCAGGATCGCTCCACTTCGCGAAGCACATTTCTTTGCAGGACCCTACTTCGCGAGCCACCCCTTCTTCGTGAGGCAGTGCTCCGCGAACACTGTTCCACTTCACGAAGCACCTTCCATTCCCACTTTCACCCCATGCTAAGGCCAAGGCACTCCACTTCGTGAAGCACATTCCTTTTCTTAGGGATTCCTCTTCCCGTGCGACCCTCCAGGTTTGCACGATGTGATTTTAAAGTCCCATGGACAATACCACCCGTAGCGTTGCTTCACCTAATGCTTCTTCGCATAGGCATGCTAATGGCTATTGCTTCTTCACATAGCCACGCTAACGTGGACCCCTTGATTGTTCGTTCCACAAACCCCCATGACCATGGCCTTACTGGTACCTTCCCTCCCCTAAGGACCAGAGGGTACCAGTTATGTAAGTCCTGAGGGTGTGGAGTGAACCCACCTCGTCCGAGTTGCAGGACGTTAAACTGCCAAGCACCACGTCCTCAACACATGACGTTAAACTGTGATCCAACCTCGTCTCACTCACGAAGGGATCCCCCAGCTCGAACATTCTTTACACCACTCGTCTCCACGGGAATGGAATCACCCATCCACAAGGGATGATATCCTCCTTTTCGGAGTGGCATATGTTCGTAGGAGAAGGGCGACCCTAGTTCCCCAACGGATGGCTGCACCTCTGCATCTCTGTACTTCCCCACTACCAAGGTCAGTGGAGGGCATGATATGGGACGAGGTACCTCCCATCATTGGACCAAGTTCCATCTTTCTCGTGCTTTTTCGCACCATGGGCCTCCATCCTGGAGTAAGTCCCGACACCATGGGCCGCCTAATGCGTAATCCCCTCTTCGCTTCTCACGGACGCATCCTTCGCGACGTGATCGTCAGGTCCTTGCAACCTCTTGTTTCTAACACCGAGCATGACTCACGTGGATTTAGAGTGAGCACCGACCCTGACACATTCCATAGTGAACTACGAGGACTTTGATCCATGTCAAGGCATGGTACGTAGGAAGCCTCCCTGAGGTTCAAGCCCACCTGTCATTTCACGTCGGGTCTCACTCCCATCCAGCACGACGTTAAACTGCATTCCGGTCCAGTGGTAAGCCATTGCGACCCGTCCAGTGAACTACGAGGACTTTGATCCATGTCAAGGCATGGTACGTAGGAAGCCTCCCTGAGGTTCAAGCCCACCCGTCATTTCACGTCGGGTCTCATTCCTGTCCAGCATGACGTAAAACTGCATTCCGGTCCAGTGGAAAGCCGTTGTGACCCATCCATAGCAAACTATGAGGACTTTTATCCATGTCAAGTCATGGTACATAGGAAGCCACCCGGAGGTTCAAGCCCACCCGTCTTTTCATGTCGGGTCTCACTCCCATCCAGCACGACGTTAAACTGCATCCCGGTCCAATGGCAAACTGTTGCGACTCATCCCTTTTGAACTACGAGGACTTTGATCCATGTCAAGGCATGGTACGTAGGAAGCCTTCATGAGGTTCAAGCCCACCAATAAGTGGACCCCCGGGTCTACTTTCACGTCGGTTCACCGACGAACCCATCCTTTTGAACTACGAGGACTTTGATCCATGTCAAGGCATGGTACGTAGGAAGCCTCCACGAGGTTCAAGACCACCACTAGTGGACTCACGGGTCTACTTTCACGTCGGGTCATACCCATGTCCTGCATGACATTAAACTGCACACTCCCGTCCAGCATGAAGTTAAACTGTATGTCTCTTTGTCCTGCATGAAATTAAACTGGACACCCATTCCTTAGTGAAATACGAGGACTTTGATCCATGTCAAGGCATGGTACGTAGGAAACCTTCCCAAGGTTCAAGCCCACCACTCATTGGACCAAGGTCCACCTTCACGTCGGTTCCCCGACAAAGCCCTATTTGAACTACGAGGTCTTTGATCCATGTCAAAGAGTGGTACGTAGGAAGCCTCTACGAGGTTCAAGCCCACCCATCTTTCAATTCACATCGAGTTCTACCTATGCCTAGCCTGACGTTAAAACTGCAATTCCAGTTCGACGGTAAGCCGTTGTGACTAATCCGAACTACGAGGACATTGATCAATGTCAAGGCATGGTACGTAGGAAACCTTCCCAAGTTTCAAGCCCATCTCCCATTGGGCCAAGGTCCCCCATTTACGTCGGTTCACCGACACCCAATGCCTGTCGTTCATTCACATCAGGGCTCATTCTCATCCCGCATGACATTAAACTGTATCCCATCAATTCTATGAACAACGAGGTCTTTGATCCATGTCAAGGCATGGTACGTAGGAAACCTTCCCGGGGTACAATCCCACCATTAGTGGACTCACGGGTCTACATTCACGTCGGTTTGCTGACGATGCCCATCGGGCCAAGGTCCACCCTCCTGCCGGTTTACCGGCACCGTCCCGAACTACGCGGACTTTGATTCCCTGCCACGGGGATACGTAGAAAGCCTCTTCAAGGCTCAAGCCCAACTCTACCGTTGCCCCTACGATGGTCCCATTTCACTCCCCTCCACTCCATTCATCCCCTATCCACCCTGATCCTCGCCCGGGCCTCATGCCTCGGTGAGACCATGTCGGTATGCTCTTCTTCGCGGCCGCCAATGGGTTGGCCCCGGTATCGGCATCCCTTCACGGAAAATCCCTCAATCTGATCTAACCTGGCTAATGCTCTGTTTGGATTGATCCGTCTCCGCTGGACGTTAAACTCGCGACACACCCTGTTATAAACACGGGAAGTTGAGGAAAACCTCAGATATGTGTCTATGGAATACAATTCCCCCGCGTTCGATGTGGGATGCCTCGGGCTTCCATGCCCTCGAGAAGCCCTGTGACCAGGGACGACAGACAAACACGCCAGGTTCCCCAGCATCCAGACATGCTACTGATGCCTCAACGTGACTACTCCCCCGACTGAAGGTTGCTGCCCTGACCGAACCCTTTGGAATGTCTCGACAGAAGTAGTGTAATTAACCAGTATCCATGGAAATATGGCACTGGGAAGAGCTTCACGAACTACGTATTAAATCTATGAGGGAGACCCGGACTAGGTGACGAGCTCCGAGGAGGAATCCACGGAGGGAAGAACCGACATCCCATCATCCTGTTTCGATCAAGGAGCAGACGTACCTAAACAAGGAACGAATGCCGCCCGCCTTTGGAAAGCGGGAATGCGGGGCAACAAGCAGCGCGTCCTCCACAGACGGATGTGTGCGCCCCAGCGAAAGCGTCAGAAACAGAAATGGTGAACCCGACGTGAAATTCTTCTCCTCAGTGTGGTGATTAGTAGCGTTCGAGACACCAGTATATTGACGTGTCACCGGATCCAGATATCCGGCGCCTGGTCCTGCCAAGCAAATAGCGGGCCTGTCGTGAAACTCACCGGAAGTCGGGGCAGTATAACGTGGGGCATTCCGTTCTGCAGCGTGTTGGCATAGATCCTTCTTACCCACGTGGAGAATGGAAGGACGTTGGGGCACTGGCTGTCAATCCTTTTCCTCTCAGTGCTGATGAGTTGATCCCTTCCTTTCTCAGGAACCAGGTTGCTATTACAGAGACGCGATCATCGCCCGCTAGCCTACCCTGGGGCAGGGGAAATGTTGCCACAGCCACCCCACATGGCGCCACTACTGCTACGACAACTGCCACATCGCGGAATACATGGCGCCCACGTCCCCTGTCCCCATCTGAGGTCATCCAGCGAAGGGTGATCAACAACCTCATGCGCAGGTACGAGGAGGAAGGGGTCATCCCAACTAGGGATATGGCCCGTCTGGACCTGGAGGCATCCAGGCCTCGTCGTCAACGCCGCCCTAACAGGCCGCGCAGGGAGCCCCTGCTCCCCACCCCAACGTTCAACCGTTTCAGGAGCCTTTCCCTGGAACGCCTTGACGACTCCTCTCCTTACGTCGAAGAGGCGGGTGCCGTCCGGCTCAGCCCACTCAGGGCCCCGACCCAAGGGCTCCGGGTGAGAGCTCCCGCCCGGCTGCGTCAGCGCCGCCGTCCGGCTCCGCAGGAAGAACAGGCAGGCCATGCCCCTGCACCACCTGCACCAGCTCGCCTGACCCGACGTCAGCGCCGGGCCCGGGCCGAGGACGCTTGCCTAGGCGCATCAACGTCGACAGCTACAGTGGCCCGAGCCACCGCCGACGAGCATCACGAAGCCCATGCGTACACTGAGCAGGGGCACTCTTTTACCCAACCAGGATCGAGACCCCGACCGCCCCACGGGCAGGTCGGGTTGAATCTCCGGGTTGCCGGCCCAAGTGGTGATCGCCGCGAGCTAACCCGCGGTGATATCACCCCGTACGGAGGACCTCCCCATTCCACTACTTCACAGAGCGTGGGCCCTCCCCGCTCCGAATTTCGTTATGGAGGCATGCCTCGTGCTACCCCCATCCCGAAGGAAGACCTTCCCCACGGCAGTGACGCCCAGCGCGGAAATCTTTCCCGCACCCACCATACAGGGTATGGAGTCCATACTCCTGCCCCTGACCGCCGATCTGAAGAAGCCGTCCATCCGGTCCTTCTCCAACATGGGGGCCCTCCCTATGTTCTCTCTTCAACCGGCGAAGATCCTCCTCGCCCCAGCAACTATTGGAGTGAAGGTCAGCCTCGCTCCGCCCGTACTGACCATGGAGGTCCTCCCCATGCTCCTGCCAATTCCAATAGAGTCCCCGTCTACACGAGTGCTGTTCATGGAGGCCCTCCCCATGTACCCATCGACATCTGCCCCGGTTCCCCTCGCACCTCGGCCATCTCGAGTGGGGGCCCTCTCCGCCATGACTCCAGCGCCGCCCCGGGACTCCATGATAGGGATAAACCCTGTCCCGAAGAGCCACCCCGGGGCAGGAGAGCAGGTCGTCGCCGCAACAATAAGAGTCCTGGGAAAGCCCGGGTGGAGATCAAACCTGCCCGTTTCTCCGACTCTGAGGCAGAATGCGACTCAGCCATGGAGGCTTCTCCCCACTCCTCCGTATCAAGAACTAGGGTAGGAACCAGACACGTTAGCCTCATTCTCCCGGAACATGAGGTCCACTGGATTCCCATCTCCCTCCGCAGGTACATCCAGGAGGAAGAGATTCTGGGAATTTCGCAGGTCTCGACCGTGCAATCGCCACCATCGTCACCAGAAGCACCCTCTACCTCTACCAGAGACCACGGAGAGCTATTTTGGGGGCCAATGGCGGTAGAGAAACAACATGACTGGTCACCAGTAGCTGTGATTCCTGTGCCGGAAGCTGTGGCTATCAGCCCATCATACCGTGACATCGTGGCCAGGTCACCTCGCTCTTCGGAGGATGGCCCGGAGTTCGGCGGCCAGTCAGCTCGTTCGCCATATTCTCTGCCGCCAAGTCTACTATCCCAGAGGTCTGCCTCGGTGCCGCTACCGGTCCCTCAGTCTCCCCCGATTGATGAGTGGGGCAACACAGGGCCAGACCCTGAGTTCGAGCCCAGGAGCTTCTGGATTATTCTTGCAGCAGACTACTTCCTGGAGAAATTCTGGCCGACGGCGGTGCTGAATTTTCGCATACCGGAGTCCCTTACCCCTGAGGAAGTGGGGTGATTTTGTCGAACCCTATGGGCGATGCACTTCCGCCTCCATTACGAACGGGTAGTGTACCCTAGAAGTCGGGAGCACTTCGAAGAAATCGGCGAGCAGTGCCGCTTGATCGATGCAGTCGCGCTTCTTGTGGCCCAACACCCTGAGTCGCCAGGCCGCCAGAGCGCCCTTCAACAGAAATGCGTTCAGAGTCTTAAATCACTCCACAGAATTGTCAGGGAAGCCACCCCCCATGTGCAAGTCCGTGGTTGGGGACACTATGCCGCTCTCCTCTTCGACCCTATCCGACGGCAGCCCGATTCGCTATGCGACATCGAGGACATGCCCTCGAGAGGCGTTGCGGTCCACATGACCGACATCGTGGACAAGGAAGACGAGCTCGAACTCCTTGATGGAGACCTACCCCTTGAGGGCGTGTCGTCACTGCTGGACCCATCAGGGAGAGTTACCCCTCAGTAGAGGAACCTTCTAGGCCTCCCCGTACCCACCGAGTCGCTGATACTCAGTCGAAACACCGGCAAGGGTAAGGAGCACGTCGGAACTGTCAAGCACTCCGACCTGTCCACCTCTGTGCAAAAAATGGACGAAGATCCTGAAAAAGTCGTGTTACGCTAGCAGCTTGCCGAGCATAAGAGGCTGGTTGACGAACTTCTGGCTGAGCGCGCCGCGGAACGGCGACCCGACTATGGTGACCCCAGGTCGGGGCAGTAGGGGCAGGAACAATTTCCCCTCGGTGAGATGCCTCCGGGCAACCCTGATCATGCTACTGCCGCATACAGGGAAGAAGCCGGAACGTATGGAAAGAGGGAGTGATACGTCTCACCAACTCCCCCCGAGCGACGGGGTAATATGAAGAATCCAGTTCGTGTTCCCCCAGTCGCCCCGCAGGTCGTTCCGCCAGTTGACCCACGAGCGGCTGAAGCCGTCTACCGTGTTGAAGAACCTGGAAATGCACATGGGGTTAGGGATCCCCGTCAAGGTAGGGACCCCCCGTCCAGATGATATTATTGCGGTACTCACAGCCCGCCTTGAAGCATTAGAAACGCGGCAGGTGGCGGTCCCACCGGATGGCAAGCCTTATCCCGCGTGGGTGGATGATATGCCCGCACCACCGGGTTTTGGGAACCCCACTTTCTTGCCCTTCAACGGGACAGGGGACCCGCCCCAGCACTTGGCTCATTTCTCTTCCAGGTGTGGCCCCAGGCTAGGGACCCCGACTCAGCAAGAAGCCGCCAAACTCCGATGTTTCGTACAGACATTGGAAGGCCCGACATTCGTTTGGTACAACCAGCTCCCTATCGGATCGGTGACCAGTTTGGAGGATCTCCACCGACAGTTCCTGTACCAATTCAGCTCCACTACGCGGAAGACCAGCATTGCGGACCTCTTCAAGTGCAAGCAGAGGCATGATGAGCGGGTTGCCGATTTCATCGCCCGGTGGAAGGGACTTACGTATTCCCTCGATATTCCACTGACTCAGGAGCAATTACTGATGATGTATGTGGGGAACGTAAAGACAGAGCTGGTACCCTCTCTGATCACCCAGAACTACCCTGGAGGGTTCAGGGATTTCTCAGATAAGGCTCAGCGCCTCGAGGAAGCCCTACAACAGGCTAGCGAGGCACGTTTGTTTCCCCCATGATCCCAGCCAGGAGGGCCGCGAGGGCTGAACCTGCCGCAGTGGCCAAAATAGAAGCCCTGAGGCAGCTGGAGTTGCTGTCGGCAGCACCACCCCCACAACCCCGCAGAGGTCTTCCACCTCAAGCATAAGTTCCTGCCCAGCAGCGACCGCCTCAGAACCGACAGGTTCCCCCGCGCAATGCGCCACCGCCACATAGGCGGGACAATCAGGCGCCGCCTCCTCGGCAGGCCCCTCCGGCCCCTCGTCAGGGCTAGGCCCCCAGGGCCCCCTATACGGAAAGAAGGTACCAGACTTATTCGTTTAACGAAAATCAGGACCCTGGCTATTTCCGAAGTGCTCTAGAGCAAGGGATTGTGCGCTTGCCCGAATGCAGAAGGCCGGCAGAGGCAAATCTCACCGTTCACCCCAACTACTGCCCTTATCATCGGATTATGGGGCACACCCTCAAGCAATGCTATGTGTTCAAAGACTGGCTTCAAGACCAGGTCAATAACAACATAGTCAAGTTGGGCCCGGCACCAGCGCAAGTGGCGGGTGTCTTTGCAGGATCAGAGATCGGTAGCGACAACGAAAGTGAGGGGCAACAGGTCCCCAGCCGCGGATCCCAGAAATACGATGACCGGATGGCTCGAAAAACCGTCGTTCGTGCCCAAGGTATTATTCGGGCGTGATTGAAGCAGTCAGAGCCTTCAGAAGAAGCAGTTGGTGCCTCCGCACCATCTTCATAGTCGACCTCTTCCCAAAAGGGCAAGCAGCGGCGACGCAAGAAGAAGCAACGCGCACCCCCGGTGCCATCGTCATCCCGCACTCTCGGCGATTTTATGCCCCCTGAAATGGGGATTCCTCCCAGAATCCACCCAGTGGAGGATGACTCCTTGAGCGACAGTCAAGGGTACACTTCGATTAACACCGTGGAGCTGGTAAAGCTCTATATGACCCCCGATGAAAGGGAATGCCAGGCAGACCTCCCCAACGTTCCCAGCTGACGTCAACGTCAGCAAAATCGCAATTGTGCTGGTCATCGAGGTACGTCAGTAGGCACTTTTGGCCAAGCTGTGCATGCTACTGAGAACAGGCAGCAGGCTCACCGCAGATCCCAGCACGCGCAACCCCATCTAACGCCCTCGGCTCTACCTCCACCGCCGTTTGTGCTACTGGATCAGGGAGAGCTGCCTCGTTCGTATGACAGTCAGTCTTTCCCAGCAACAGGCCAGCCTCTACTGCCCAATCCCAGTGCGGCGACTATCCTCCAGGCATCAACTTGTAGGCAACACGATGTACCCAGTACTAGCCGATCGCTGGTCCAACTAGCAGGACCCGTTGTGTCTCCAAGTGCCGAGCGACCTCCTGTAAGCAGAGGTTCACGTTTGGCACGCAAATATGATTTCTTAAAACACCTGGCCGGCATTCCGACAAGGTTCTCCATCCTTTAGGCCCTTCTCCTGTCGTCCAAAATGCGTGAGGCACTTGCCGAGGCCCTACGGATCCCCCTCTAGTTCGAGACGGAGGTAGCAGCTGCGGAAGCCTTCCATACCGAGGTGATTGAAAACTCTGAGTGTCAGGCGGTTATCTCGTTCTCCGATGAAGATGAGGACCCTCCTATACAGGGGCACATTCGCCCGCTGTACATCACTGGCCATTTTAATGGCGTGGAAATCCGTCGATGTCTCGTTGACACGGGTTCTAGAATCAATATAATTCCGACCCAGACGTTGCGAAAGCTGGGTCTGTCTGAAGGTGATTTGACTCCCTCTGACCTCAGGATCCAGGGGTATGACAGGACTGAGCAAACCCCAGTCTGCAAGATCCGCCTGACGACTCAGTTCGGTGGCTTAGTTTCCATCACCGAGTTCATGGTCGTCTCTCAGGACACCGCCTACAACGCGTTGATGGGTAGGCCATGGCTCCATCTTCATGCAGCGGTCCCTTCGTCGTATCACCAGTGCCTCAAGTACTCCCTCAACGGTCGAGTAGGCGTGCTCCAAGGAGGTGCGTCCCCTTTTGCTTCTGGTGAGGCCCGCTATCTGGATGCGGGTTATTACAAAAGTAAGGGTAAAAAAATCCTGGTAAGTGAGGATGGACTCGCCCCGGTCACAGGTGATCCTTGGGCAGGCATTGATGACGCATACGTCCTTCCGATCCACCGGTTGGAGGCCTCGACCCCCGACATGGGGCAATGTTTTGTTGTTTCAGGTACGCAAGGAAGGTATGTTTCCGTGTCCAAGCGACGGTAGAAAATCACCTCGTACTCCTACACCAACCAGGCTCAGGTCACCCAGGAACCTCCTACCCCTGTACGGTACCGGGACGTCAAGATTATGACGACGGCGGTATGCCATACACGCCTCTTCCATCAGGCTGGGATCCACCGACTCGGGCCGACACGTCACCACTGCTTTGATATTATCAAGCGTGGCCCCTTAGGCCAGAGGCCGGATGGGATAGGGTCGAATGCCTTCATTGCTATGGTCTCAATGGAAAATGAGTCTCCCGATGTGATGACCGCTGCTGCCCAAGATGACACCAGCTGCCCCTCGGATTTTGAGATCCCAGAAGAAGTATCTCCCATCGCGAGGAGTCCCCCCACGGGTGGGGAGGGAGATATGGAGAATGCTCCCCCTACCTTTGAAGAAGGTGTCTCTACCACGGTGGATGAATTGGTATAGGTGAACCTTGGTAGCGAGGCAGATCTGAAACCCACATTGATCAGTACATCTATGTCCCTCGAGGGGCGGCAGTAGTACGTGGACTTCCTCAAACAACACCATGATGTGTTTGCCTGGAGTTACAACGAGATGCCAGGACTAGATCCCCAGGTAGCCGTTCACCGCCTGGGCCTCCCGGCGAAACATCGTGGGTTTAAGCAGCCTCCCAGGAAAATGCACCCTTCCCATGGTGCCATGGTTGAGGCCGAAGTCGATATGCTTATCAAAGCCAACTTCATTAAGGAGGTCAAGTACCCCAAATGTCTTGCCAACATTGTTCCAGTCAGGAAGAAGAATGGGAAGATCAGAGTCTGCATCGACTTCCGCGATCTTAATCGCCACTGCCCAAAGGATGACTTCCCACTCCCGGTAACGGAGTTATTGATTGATGCCACAACCGGGTTCCAAGCCCTCTCTTTCATGGATGGATACTCCGGGTACAACCTGATCCGGATGGCCCCCCGAAGACGAGGAGTCCACTGCCTTCAGTGCTCCCCAAGGTACATTCTGCTACCAGGTTATTCCATTCGGTTTGAAGAATGCAGGTGCCACTTATCATAGGGCCATGCATCACATATTCAAACCGATCCTGGGGACATTGGTGGAATGATACGTGGACGACCTCGTAGTCAAATCATGTCAGCGCCAGGACCATCTCAAAGACCTCGAGAAAGTGTTCGGTTTCCTCCGTTCCCGTCACCTGAAAATGAACCCGCTGAAGTGTGCCTTTGGGGTCACCTCTGGAAAGTTCATGGGCTTTGTTGTCAGATACCGAGGTATCAAGATCGACCCAGAGAAGATCAAGGCCATCAGCCAAATGCCTCCCCCGAGAAACATTCCGGAGCTTCGAGGCCTTCAAGGCCACTTAGCCTACATACGCCGATTCATCGCGAATATGGATGGAAAGTGTAAGACCTTTTCCTGGCTCATGAAGAAAGGCGTCGCCTACGAATGGGATGAGGAGTGTCAGATCGCCTTTGAGGAAATCAAGCAGTATCTGCTCTAACCTCCGGTCATGATGCCACCCATCTCCGGAAATCCACTGGTCCTTTATGTGACCGCCCTGGAGAAATCCCTCGGTGCACTGCTCGCCCAGAAGAATAACGGGGGTACTGAGAACAGTCTCTACTATCTCAGCCACATGCTTCTCGATACGGAGGTAAGATACTCCCCTATCGAAAAAAGCTTCCTTGCGCTCGTATTCGCCGTGCAGAAGTTGTGACATTACCTGCAGCACCATGAGGTGCAATTGGTCTCCTGGGTAGACCCACTGAAGTACATCCTGAACCGCCCCATTCTGACTGGTCGACTCGCACGGTGGGCGGTGATTCTCCAGCAGTTTGATATCAGGTTCATACCTCAGAAGGCCATTAAGGGACAGGCGTTGGCAGACTTTTTAGCTGCCCATCCAACCTCCGCGGATCAATCCCTGGACCTGGATTTCCCGGACGAGACGATCCTCTAAGTCGATCATGTTGTCCCGTGTTGGCAAATGTATTTCGACGGCGCCTCCCGGAGCCCCACCGGTAGAAGGCTCAACGACCCCAAGCTCAACAGAGTGGGCCTGGGTATCATCTGTATTACCCCGGTGCAAGCCATCTTTCCATACTCGTTTCTGTTGTCAGAAGGTTGTATGAACAACGAGGCAGAGTACCAGGCTCTCATCACCAGCCTCGAGTTGGCCCTTGAGATCCATGTCCCCCATCTACATGTGAAGGGAGATTCCGAGCTGGTAATCAAACAGGTTAATGGCGACTACGTCGTCAGGAATCCAGAGCATGCACCATTGCTAGAGTACACCCTTCGCCTAATGGCCCAATTCTCTTCTCGACCAGAGGTCACCCATGTCCCACGGTCGCAGAACGGCCAAGCGGATGCCCTGGCTGGCTTGGCCGCATCGCTCGCAGAACCCGAGCAAGATGATTTGATCATACATGTGGCACACCGGAGAGTTATTGCTCCTGTCACCCAAGAGGACAATGATGGCCTACGGGTAAGTCATCTCACTACCGGACCCTCTACGTTAGGGGTCCCGGGCTCGTCAGATGCAATGATTGAAGCCACTCCCGACTGGAGGGCACCTTTTGTCGAGTGTCTCCAAAATTGTCGCCTCCCGGACGACCGGGCCGAGCGTGAGAAAATCCGATGTCGCACGCTGCAATTTACCCTCCAGAGTGGCCCTAGTATTGAACAGGTTCTTTATAAGCGGAGTTTCGATGGTGTTCTCCTCTGTTGCATCCAAGGAGTAGAGATACCTCATGTTATGCAAGAGGTTCACGTAGGTTCCTGTGGTGCCCATCAAGCTGGACCAAAGCTGTCCCATCAAATCCGGAGGTTAGGGTACTTCTGGACCTCCATGATCCATGATTGCATTGGGTATGCCAAGAGATGCCACGTGTGCCAAGTACACGCCAACTTCTTGCATCGGCCGCCGGAGCCCCTCCACCCCACCAAGTACTCTTGGCCATTTGCGGTATGGGGGCTTGATGTAGTGGGACCATATCCACCGGCAACAGCTCGCTAGTGTAGGTTCATCCTGACTGCTACAGATTTCTTCTCCAAGTGGGCAGAGGTAGTTCCGCTCAAAGAGGTCAAGGCCCGTTCCATCATTGACTTTTTGAGCTCTAGCATTATCCACCGGTTTGGGGTCCCTCACGTCGTTCTCACCGATAACGGCACTGACTTCTGAGCGGCTGAATTAAAGAAATTGTACGCCAAGTACAAAATCCGGTCGAACCATACCTCCCGCTACCACGCGCAGGCGAATGGACAGATCGAGGCGCTCAACAAGACCCTCTCTAACATTCTGCAGAGGATGGTTGGCCAGAACAAGAAAAGTTGGCCGGAAAAGCTCCCCAACGCCCTCTGGGCATACCAGACGACGACTCGCAACTCCACCCAGGTGACCCCATATTCCATGGTGTATGGAACTGAAGCCGTCCTACCCATTGAGATCCAGCTGCCGTCGCTACGCACTGCAGTTTATGATCACCAAACACCAGATGAGGTAGCCGAGATCCGTCTAGCTGAATTGGAAGCATTGGATGAGAACCGACTTCGTGCCCTATACAATCTGGAAAGGCATCAGGGCAAGATAGCGAGGGCCTTCGACAAAGAAGTTTCTTCTCCGCTCTTTTCTACGGGGCGACCTGGTACTGGCCCATCGAGGGCCAATGATTCCCGGTAGGAAACCACCCAAATTAGAACCCAAATGGGAAGGGCCTTATATCATCCCTAAGGTTTAGCCCAATGGAGCATACTCCTTGGTGACCACAGATGGAGAGCGTATAACCCCTCCCAATAATGTCAAATTCCTCAAGCGATACTTTGCCTAGGGAAAAAGTGGTCCTGCATGACCCTAAACTGCGAGAGGGTCATGCACGACCCTAAACTGCGACATGGTCCCACACGACCTTAAACTGCATCCCCGTCCTTACTACAAGACGTTAAACTGAAATCCAATCAGGCCTTCCTGACCGAGGCTTAGCCTCAGGCCCCTTGGCCTCCTTGGTCCCGCACGACCCTAAACTGCATCTCCGTCCTTACTGCAAGACGTTAAACTGCAAGCCAGTCAGGCCTTCCTGACCGAGGCCCAGCCTCAGGCCCCTTCGCCTCCTTGGGCCTCTAGCCCCCCGTCTTCACCGCAAGACGTTCAACCACAAGCTGGTCAGGTCTCCCTGACCGCGGTCTAGCCCCAGACCCCCTCGTTTCTCCCCGACTTACCCTCTTACGGGATCATATGGTGTGGTGTAGGACCACGTCCTCATTCACGACGGATTACTTGCCGCACCGTACACATCCTCGAATGAGATGGCCCTTGTCCTGCATGACGTTAAACTGCATGTCAAGAACTACATGTGTCTTGATTCCCATCTTCATGGGATACGTAGGAACGCTCTGACGCCTCGTCTTGAGCCCAGCCCCAAGCATTTTTCTTCCACTATCCCCCCTGGGTAGTTTCCATGGAGAATCTTTGTGCAGCAGGAGTAGGGTTTTTTTAGCCCCATTCATACAACCCCGCTTGCACAAGGATTGTAAGGGTCACACCATGTGACCAATCCCGTTCTTCTATCCTCCCACGTCCTCACCGCACGACGGTAAACTGCATGGCCTTCAAGAACTACGTATGGCTTGATTCCCATCTTCATGGGATACGTAGGAACGCCCGTGCATTTCGTCCGTTGGCCCAGCCCAAAATCCAAGATCGTCCCCTCCGGTTAAGATATGGAAGGCCGCACACTTTTTCCCCAATTCACATCGACCAAGCCTCGACCCGATTTCACATCTCCCTGGAGATGTTTGCCTCTTTCATGGATGGATACAACTATGTTTCATCCACTCCTTGACTGGGCTTCCATCGTCTCTCACACCCAGAGGGACCCCCAAGAACGGCCTGGATACAACGTCCAAGGGCTCTCCTACCGTTATGGGCCAACACCCCCGAGGGGTTTTCAAGCAACAAGCCGATACAAGTCCCGCGTTGCGAATTTGGTAAGCGGTCGACGCTCACTTGTTGCTCCCGGCTCAGGTTAGCATAGGAACGCTGTGTTTCGAACATGGTCAACGGTGTCCTGGATCTTCGGGTCCTCCCCGAGATGTCATAGCCATCGAGTGCAGTGATTCATTCTGCCCCATCCCGAGGTGACAAACTTCCCCCGGCGCGGTGCTTGCAACCAGGCCCATGTCCCTGATTCCCCTTAGGGGAGTACGGTATGGTATGGGACTATGTCCCCGTTCACATCGGGATCATGTACCATGTCGTTCTCCCTCTTTTACGAGGCCCATCCTCAGGCCCCTTGGCCTTCTCGAGTCCCCGACCCCCGTCCACATGTAAGACTTTGAACTGCAAACCAGTCAGGTTTTCATGATTGATGCCTGACCTCAGGCCCTTTGGCCTTTCCGGGCCCCGGCCCAGGTCCATTCTTACCCGGAGTGTACGGTGTGGTGTGGGACTACGTCCTCATTCACGTCGGGATCATGTACCATTCCATACGATTCCCCTTACGAGGCCCATCCTCAGGCCCCTTGGCCTCCTCGGGTCCCTGACCCTCGTCCTCATGTAAGACGTTAAACTGCAGACCCGTCGGGCCTTCATGATTGACGCCTGATCTTAGGCCCCTTGGCCTTCTCCTCAATCTCTCACCCAGAGGGTACGGTGTGGTGTGGGACTACGTCCTCATTCACGTCGGGATCATGTACCATGTCGTACGACTCCACTTACGAGGCCCAGCCTCAGGCCCCTTGGCCTCCTTGGGCCCCTCGTCCTCTTTGCAAGACATTAAACTACAAGACAGTCAGGCCTTCCTGACCGAGGCTCAGTCCCAGGCCTCTTGGCTATTCCGGGCCACAGCCCAGGTCCTATCTTATTGGATCGTATGGTGTTAAGTAGGACTACGTCCTCATTCACGACGGCTTCTTCACCATGTCGTACACCTCTCTTGTTTAGGGGTATATTACTCCCCTCCTCGTCCCGTATGATGTTAAACTACGTTTGGAGAACTACGTGTGGCTTGATTCTTATCCTCATGGGATATGTATCACCACCTGAACGTCTAGGCTTCGGGTCCAGCCCCATCCCTCGGGAATCTTCATCCCATCTTGGCCCCTTGGCCTACCCTTCCTTCATGAGAGAATTATATGGTGTGGTGTGGGACTACGTCCTCATTCACGTCGGTCTTGTAATGACCACGCCAAGTACCTCTACTTCCTGAGTTGTTTCGGCGATCCCTTTTTCGGCGGTTCACCAATGTGCCTAAGAGTACTCTGGTTTATTACCTGGAAAGCTAAGCTTTACTCGGACACGTCCGCATCGCCTTCCAGGCCTTGTGTATCCCTGCATCAGGGCTTTCATCATCCTTCACACCCAGAGGGACCCCCAAGAACGGCCTGGATACTACGCCCAAGGGCTCTCCTACCATTACGGGTCAACGCCCCCGAGGGTTTTGGACGGCAAATCGATAAAATCCCGCGTTGCGAATATGGTCAGCGGTCGATGCTCGTTTGCTGTTCCCACTTCAGGCTAGCGCGATATGGACGCTGCGTTTCCACCATGGTTAACAGTTTTCCTCCCTCGCCACGCCAACCCATTAGGCCCAAAATGTCGGTTGCACAATTCACGCCCTTCATCACTTCATCTTGTCCAAGTAGAGTTTTGAAACTCTTGGTACTTTTCCTCCGTGCACGTCTGCAGGCTGGGGAAACAAGCCATGTCAAAGGTGTCCTTCGGGGCTCTCTACCAACTCCCCTTTGACTCCCCCCAAGTATTGCGATGAAGATACCCCCCTTGTTTCCCACACCGAGTTTAGCTCACGTGGGCTTAGGGATTGGTTTGACATCTGTGCTTACTTGGGAAGTTGTCACCATTCATGGTCCGAGCTCTAAGACCATAAACTAAGATTCCCATCTGGAACTACGTTCAGCTTGATTCCTGTCTCGATAGGATACGTAGGAATGCCCAGACCCCTTGTCTCTGGGCCCAGCTTGAATTCAGCAAATTCACCTCTCTAGTCCTGCCTTCAGGACCCCGACTACGGGGCCATGTGGCGTAGTGCGAGACTATGTCCCCATTCATGTCGGGTCTACAATAGCCGCACCACGCACACCCTCGTTCTGAGGTTTAGCCCTCAAATTCCTTGTCGAGCATGACATTAAAAGGAACCCTTCAGAACTACGTGTGGCTTGATTCCCATCCTCATGGGATAAGTAGGACCACCTGAATGTCTAGGCTTCGAGTCCAGCCCCCATCTCTTGGTTACCCTCAAGTTGGGTCTGTTGACCCCTTGCAGTGGTTCGCCCATATGTTAAGAGTACTCTGGTCTAGGACCGAGAGTGTCAGATTCAACTTGATCAAGTTACTTCCACTTTTCAAGCTTCGTGTTCCCCTCCATTCGGGCTTCCATAACCTTTCACACCCAAAGGGACCCCCAAGAATGGCCTGGATACTACGCCCAAGGGATCTCCTACCGTTACGGGTCAACACCCCTGAGGGTTCTGGACGACAAATCGATAAAATCCCGCGTTGCGAATACGGTCAGCGGTCGATGCTCATTTGTTTGTCCCCATTTCAGGCTAACGCGACAGGATGCTATGTTGCGAACATGGTCAGCACTAATCCTCTGTCGTCACGCCAGCCCCTTCAGTTCTCAAATGTTGGTTGCATGATTCACATCAGTTTCCACCCCATCATGCCCAGGTGGAATCTCGACACTTTTGGCGCTATCCCTCAGTGCACCTTTGCATGTCAGGGAGACAAAGCTGCAATACGGCGTCCTTCGGGGCTCCCATGGTCCGAGATCTAAGACCATAAACTAAGATCCAAAATCCATCTAGAACTACGTTCAGCTTGACTACCATCCTCATAGGATAGGTAGGACCGCCCGGACGCCCTGTCTTCGGGTACAGCCCATTTGGGGAGCCAGTCTCTCCCCCTGTTTCACCTCTTATTTTCATGTATGCGCTGCATGACGATAAAATGCATGCTTGGTCCTATCATACGACCCCAAACTGTGACATTATCGTCCTGGCCACATGACGAAAAACGGCACTGCATTGTGTTGACCTCGCTGTAGAGGACATCACGTTGGGTATTGGCCACGTGCCATGCCATTTGTCAACGCCCATCGTGGCTTGATCCTTGTGGCGACACCACGGCCTGCTACGCTAGGCCTGTCGATTCACAAAAAAAACCACTCACCTTAAAGAACAAACAAGATTTATCAAATTTCGCTTCTTTTAGTGCAAGGGCCACGACTGCACTCCCCTTTTCCCTTGGCACTAGTACCTTACCGTGCTACCCTCCAGAACTACGTATGGCTTGATTCTCATCCTTATGAGATACGTAGGAGCGCCCAAGAACTTCCCCGCGGGCCCAGCATAACATTCGCTCTCGGTCCCTTAACCAAAAACCTCTCTTAAAGAGGTTGTGCAGTGTGATATGGGATTGTGTCCTCATTCACGTCGGGTTGTTCATCGCACCACACACACCACCTATTCCCATTTATGCCAGGTGTGTGAGTTACTCCACCATGTATCCCATGTTCCCCTTACCCATCCATGGTCCGAATTCTATGACCATAAACTAAGATTTCCCCATGGAAAAGGAATCTGCTCCCCCTATCTAATACGTCTCGTTGCCGTATTTAGATGTGTTTTGACAAAGAGCCCGAAGTGTGGGATTTTCATAGGGACATTCCCCTCTTCCCATGACCAAGCTTCGTGAGCTCGCTATTTGGATCCTCATCCTCTTCTGCACCCAAAAGGACCCTCGGACGACATGGATACTAAGCCTAAGAGCTCTCCATGAATGCTGGACCTAAGGGACCTCCAATCGTTTCGGGCCAATGTCCCTACGGATATTTGACAGCATTTGCGACATTGTCCCGTGTTTCGAACATGGTCAACGGTCAACCCTAATTTGTATGTTCCCTTTCTAGGCCAATGCGATAGGATGCTGTGTTGCGAACATGGTCAGCAGTTATCCTCCATCGTCACGCCGCCATCATCGTGGTCTGAATCGCGAGCGCTATGATTCACACATTTAAACTTCCTTATGTTCAAGTGGAATTCCATCATACTCGGATCTTCCTCTTCACGCATCTAGGTGCGCTAAATTATCATGTTAGTGTCACTGGGGCGGTATACACCGAGCGTCCCTTTTCCCTAACCTGCCCCTTTTTGTGTCGGGAAATTCCCACCACTACTGCTTGTTTCCCACACCGAGCACGACTCATGTGGGCTTAGTAGTTTTGGCAGGATATATACCAACATGGCCAGGCTTCTCATCGTCCCGCATGACATTAAACTGCACTTTCAGAACTACGTATGGCTTGATTCCCATCCTCATGGGGTATGTAGGAACGCCCGACTGCTCTGCTTCGGGCCCAGCCTAATCCTCACTCTTGGTCCCTCAATCTGAAGAGTTTCCTCCAGGGGTATGTGGAATGATTTGGACTACGTCCTCATTCGCGTCGGTTTCATATATACCACACTACATGCTCTCTGGGATCTTTTCTCTTGCTCCACGTCCTATCGAATGACGTTACAGGGGTCTGTGTGTCCTCAACGCATGACACTAAACTGCGATTCTGCCCTGGACAAGTTCAGTATGCCCCAATATTTCATTGGGAAGTGACAGATCCCCTTGCCAAAGAGGTCATATCCCAAAGAAGGACTGATCCACGATCAGACCGATGCACCCGTCTGGTGTGCTCCCACCACGGTGGTGTAATTGCCTAAGTGTTGGATTCTGTTCGAACAAACCATCACTCCATATTCCATGCTTTGCGTGCCCCTTATTCGGGCCCTTGTCCCCTTTTCATGTCTGAAGGAACCCCCTAACGGCCTGGTCTTATGCCATATCGGCTCACCTACCGTCCTAGGCCAACGTTCCGGAAGACAGGTCATGCCTGGAAGGACCCCCTAACAGTATGGATGTCTAACCTATGGTCCACCAACTGTCCTGGGCCAACGTCCCGAAGGATTGATCAACAAAATTTGTGACATGGTCCCGTGTTTCGAACATGGTCAATGGTCGACCCTCGCTTGTTGTCCCCATTACAGGCTAACACAGTAAGGATACTGCTTCTCCTTCGAGGTTAACGGTTGTCCCTTATTGTCACGCCATCCCCACAGCATTCCGAATTTTGGGTATCGTGATTCACACTCCCCATTTTCATCTGTTTGGACCGATTTCAGCGCCCCTGGCGTTGCCTCGTTCGTGCATAAGAGCACGCTGAAGAAACAGTAATTCGGCTATACCGAAAGTTCCTTCTCCCGTCAAGCCTCTCCCGTCTCTCATAAATCTGGACTGGCTTGGGGAATTGTCACCAAACGTCCCGCAAACATTGCAGGGATGTAACAAGGCAATTCAACAGTGGAAATCGTGTGCGCTACGGCATTCAAAACAAAAAAAAATGAAGCACGAACGTACCAATAAAAGGGTTTTGGCTTTATTACAATACTCGGGGGTTGACCCCCCCCCCCATGGACGGGTTGACCCCGTCAAGAGAGCGTTGCAGCTCCGCCACCCGTTGACTTGCGGCATCCAAGGCTTGCTGCCGCTGAATCAGCTCCCGCTCCTCCTCAGCAGCGGCGGGGCGTAGTTCGTCAGCCTTGGCCATGTTCCTCTCTATCTCAGCCTGAACAGCAGCCATCTTTCTAGAGGTCTGTCTCATTTTCCCTTCTGCCTCTGCCAGCTGGTCCTTCAGTCGAGGGACCAGCTCAGATTGTGCATCAAGAGAGGCGGAAATCACGTCTGCCCGGATCTATATTTTTTGGACCTCGCCTTCAGCGTCCTGAAGCTTCTTGATGCTGGTCGCCTTCCTCCGCTGCCAGCCCACGCTGAGCCCCCGATCATGCTCCCGGATCTTCTCAGCCATAAGATCTCGGATGAGTGCGTGAGGACGTTGAGCATCCACTCCCCCAGCACACAGTTCGTGCAACCGCGATCGGAGTCTACCCATTTCGGCCAGCCATTGCGCTTGGGGAGTGTCCTTGATAAAGCGTGTGATCAGCTTCCACGACCGGTGGCGGACTATGCTGTTGTCTTCCTCATCGGAGGCCATTTCTTCCCAGTCCGCGCGATCAGCAGGCTCATACACAGGGTACGCCCGCAAGAAATCATCGGTAGGATCTACATCTGGTGTTGAATCTGGTACGACACCAGACGCCGAAGCAGGCGCGACAGGACTGGGACCGACCGGTTGATCCTCTTCCTTGGAGTCCACCTCAATGACTTCGGGTCCGGCCCCGCTGATGGTCCCGCCAGTGATGGTGTACGTCGCAGGTTGGGGAGATGGGGGGACTATCGCCACCATCACCGGCATGCCCCTAGGAGGGATGCCACCAGACATCCCAACCAGTCCTGCCACTGCAGCCCACGCCAGTCGAAGAACTGTACAACAAAGAGGGACATAAACGTTTGTTGGCAAGGTCTACATGTGACAACGAGGAGACCGATGGAGGAGACATATGGAGATCGACCTCCTGGCCCTGTTCTTGAGCTGGTGCTGATGGGACCCCGGGACGAGGCCCTCCGTATACTGTTGGAAGGTCTGAAAATTCCGGAGGAGCCACCTCGGGCGCTCTGGTCCTACCAGACGCAGAACTGGACGCAGCCATCGGCGCGGGTTCTGAAGGTCCCACATCCTCACCTGCCAAGTGATGAGAACGAGGCCTGCGGACAAGTTCCTCCTGCATGGCTCAAGCATTGGTGAGAAGTCCATAGTGACCCAATAATGGATCGTAAGGAGAGACGTTCGGAATGCTACCTCGAGAGCCTCTGCGAAGTCGTCGGATTCTGAGCCTTGGTCTCCGACCTCGCCCTCCTCCAATGGGATCCCTCCTCAAACCTCATACTCCTGAGAGGAGTCCTATGATTCCTCTGGCAAGGGGAAGCGCTCCCTCAGATCGGCAGCCGATAACTATGGGGGGACCGTTCGATTTAACAGTACCCTCACCCGGTCTGTCATTGGGCGAGGGACACCACTGGAGTGGACGTAATCCTCCAACTCTTCTAGGTACTGTTCTGCCTCCACCAGAGACACCATGAATCCAGCCCGAACTGGGCCTATGCCCGGTAATTCCATCCCGAGGCGGTTCAGGTGGGCCCACATCTCGGGTGGAATGAGGAATTTCCGATTTACATCCCAAATGTCCCAAGCTTCCGGGAAGGCAGCATCCTATGCCATGTCAATATGACGCAGACGCTTCCCCGGAGACTGAGTGGATATCCTGTGAAATCCCCTCGGTGGCGGCCCCTCCGGATGACCCTGCTCTTCCGAAATCATCGGATCCACCGCTGCTACCATATCCTCTGCCGGTGCGGGTCCCGCCGCCATGACAGCCCCGCAACCGCGAGAGGCTCTGGCTGCCCTCTGACCCCAACCTCGAGATAGAGGAGGCCCACCATCATCGACCCGGATAGTTGGTTGCTTCAGCATCTCCCCTGGATAAGCAGCCTCCCAACGGATAGCATACTCTTTCACCAACCTGAAAGCAGCGGTGGATGGAGGCAAGGCAATCCGCATCTTTCCATCTTCTCGTATGAACATAAGCCACAACTGCCTCATCACACACGGGTGCTCCTCGTGACGCACCTCCCAGCAGACCTGCGGGGTCAACCGCTGGAGGCACCGGAACTGCCTCGCAAACCGATGCGGGGTGTATGGTTCGCAGAGTGGCTCACGATCTATCCATGCCACCAAAACTCTTCCTCAGAAGGCCAGGAGGTAAGCCTGATGTTCTTCTGTTCCCCGCCCATCATCAGTGAGTATCCCCGTTGGCAAGGGGAAGGGGTGGAAATTAAACTCGTCCTCCCTCCACACACGATTCAGTACCATCAGAACAGCCAGTTTGAACGGGAAGCTCCCGACCGCGTTCAGGATGGAGGGACGGAAGTTCGATCCCGACGGCGAAATAGGGTTTGGATACTCATAAATCCCTCTGATGTGTGCTGCGATCCACCCATAGAGGAGGTGGAAGGGCCCGCATATCCTTGGAGGCTTCTTGCCCTTGCTAACATGCCGCACCATTCTGTACAATTTGGTGAGCATCAGGATCCCTAGAATGATCTGTTGCCCCATGGCCAACATCGACGCCATGATAAACGAGCTGGGCCACACCCCCATGCTTGTATCTCTCACCGGTAGGATCCAACCACAGATGAGAGCCGCGATGAATGCCGCCAGCCTGACTATCGGCTGTTGTTCAGTGCTGACACTGAAACCCCAAGTCTTCCATTGGCTGTCCTCCAAGACCCGCCAGTACGAGTGCCCCTTGCCCCGTTGGGCCGCCCTTGGACAAGTTCGAGGCCTCGGAGGGAACTCTCAATCTTCTGGGAAATTCAGGAAGCATTTGAACCATCTCTTGAAGTGGACATCCCTCACTGCCTCCTTGTCCTCTCCAGGGATGAGTGCCATAAGCGCTGACGCCAGTTGCGGCATTTTCTCCGTATCCTCCCACGCGCTGATGACGGGGAGGAATTCGTCATACATGCCCCCCAAGATTGGGACCCCCGAAATCTGGTAGACATCCCACAGGCTGATGCCCACCTCCCCGTGATGAAGGTGTAAGGTGTTGGTCCTGGACGACCATCTACTCAGCAGTTCTGGCATCAGCTGCTTTGGTTGGTAAATGTGGAATTGGGAGGCCCATGCTGCCTCATACAATCCCACTCTCCTCAGCTCGGCCTCGAACTCCTCGCATGAGGTGCCTACCCAGTAGGCCCAAGCCCATTCATCGGTAAACTTGCAGCCCTGGCGCAGGTCCCACTCATAGAACCATCCTTTCCTGGGATCCTGCAAAGCCGCCTTCAGTATGGTGCGGTAGAGAGGAGGGGACGTCTCTGGTTGCAGTGGCCTCCCGTCAATATCATTCACATGGTTGTAGAGACAGTCAACGGTGATGGGTGTGAAGTCCTCCCACGCATGACCATCGGCCGCCTTGAACCATTGGTGCTGGCATGGTATGCTCCTGAACCAACAAGCTGGCTCATCCCTACTCGCCTCAGGGATAAAGACGTCATCCCTCAGCCCGAAGCCGTACAGTGGCAGTTTCTTGCATTGCGGATAGTCCTTCTGACCCTCTAATAGCAGCTCTGTCAAAGAAGTATGGTCCGAGTGGCTCCGGATCATCTCCCCCAAGCCGGGACGGTTGGCCATCTCATCCCGACGAGTAGCATCCACCAATACCCCCAATACAACCTCTTGATGGGCCATTCTAACTCTGGCCCTTAGAAAAGAATTTTTTCAGCTGGATCGCGAAGGTCGATCGCGAAGCTGAATCGCGAAGCTGAACCACGAAGGTCGGTCGTGAGAGCAAGTTGCAAAGCCCGGCCAAGGCCGAAAAGTAGGTGTTCGCTTAGCGCGGACGCGGAGTCGGAGACCCACGGTTCGCCGCGAAGCTCGATTCGCGGAGGGCTGTCGCGGAGTACGCGGAGCTTCGCGAAGTCGAGAGAAAAAAAAGACAAAGAAGGCACGTGAAGACAAAAGAGGTCGACCCCCCTATTTATAGGCGCCGACCCCGGAGCATCGCCGTGCGTTCCCCGTGCGGAGCATCGCGGCGCATCATCCACGTCCCCAGTCAGCATCGCGGGTCCCCTTCGTGGAGCGACATCGCGAACCTCCAACAATTTTGGCGCTTTTCCCTCAGACTTCGACCCTTGCCCTCCGCGGCTCCAAGTCTGAGGGGGGGGGGCATTTGTTGGCGCCAAAATATGGCCCGAAATAAAGGAGCAAAAAAGGAGTGCTGGCGCGCTGCCTCGCGAAGCCCCGACGCGAAGCATTCACGCGAAGCCCCGTCACGAAGTGCCCCGACCCTCGCGGCCCCGCGAAGGTCCAGAGGCGGTGATTCTTCGCGAATGTGTTTGAAGTTCGTGAGCCTCCGCGAAGCTACAGAGGCGGTGATGCTCCGCAAACGCGTTTGACGTTCGCGAGCCGTCGTGAATCTCCAGAGGCGGTGATGCTCCGCGAACGCATTTGACGTTCGCGAGCCGCCGCGAAGCAACAGAGGCAGCGCGTGAGTTCTACTTCGCGGCACCCCTTCCGTATTTATACTGAACTCCCTCTGAGTCCAAGGGACGGAAAATCCGACCTTTCGGCTTCTCCTCTCCCGAATCACGACGCACTCTTTGCCCCGGGAATCATGAGCTCCGCGAGTTATTCCTACTTCGCGAGACGACTCTGCTTTGTCTCGTTTTGAGCCCCTCTTCCGAGTGGGATGCCCTTCGTGATGCTCAAGGGCATTCGCGAAGGAGGGGATTCCCTAGGGAAACCGGGCAGCCGTAGAGCACTTGTGCTTCACGAAACACCCAACCCATACGAGTGATCCCTATGCTAAGGAAGGATCACTCTGCTTCGCGAAGCACACTGCTTTGCAGGACCCTCCTTCGTGAGGCACCCCTCCTTCACGAGGCAGTGCTCTATTCCACTTCGCGAAGCACCTCCCATTAACACCCGTGTCCCATGCTAAGGCAGGATCGCTCCACTTCGCGAAGCACATTGCTTTGCAGGACCCTGCTTTCCGAGCCACCCCTTCTTCGCGAGGCAGTGCTCCGCGAACACTGTTCCACTTCGCGAAGCACCTTCCTTTCCCACTTACGCCCCATGCTAAGGGCAAGGCACTCCACATCGCGAAGCACATTCCTTTTCTTAGCGATTCCTCTTCCCGTGCGACCCTCCAGGTTTGCACGATGTGATTTCAAAGTCCCATGGACAATACCACTCGTAGCGTTGCTTCGCCTAATGCTTCTTCGCATAGGCACGCTAATGGCTATTGCTTCTTCGCATAGCCACGCTAACGTGGACCCCTCGATGGTTCGTTCCACAACCCCCCATGACCATGGCCTTACTGGTACCTTCCCTCCCCCAAGGACCAGAGGGTACCGGTTATGTAAGTCCTAAGATGTGGAGTGAACCCACCTCGTCCGAGATGCAGGACGTTAAACTGCCAAGCACCACGTCCTCAACACATGACGTTAAACTGTGATCCAACCTCGTCTCCCTCATGAAGGGTTCCCCCAGCTCGAACATTCTTTACACCACTCGTCTCCATGGGAATGGAATCACCCATCCACAAGGGATGATATCCTCCTTTTCAGAGTGGCGTATGTTCGTAGGAGAAGGGCGACCCTAGTTCCCCAACGGATGGTTGCACCTCTGCATCTCCGTACTTCCCCACTACCAAGGTCAGTGGAGGGCGTGATATGGGACGATGTACCTCCCATCATTGGACCAAGGTCCATCTTTCTCGCGCTTTGTCGCACCAAGGGCCTCCATCCTGGAGTAAGTCCCGACACCATGGGCCGCCTAATGCTAAGCCCCTCTTCGCTTCTCACGGACGCATCCTTCGCGACGTGATCGTCATGTCCTTGCAACCTCTTGTTTCTCACACCGAGCATGACTCACATTGGATTAGAGTGAGCACCGACCCTGACACATTCCATAGTGAACTACAAGGACTTTGATCCATGTCAAGGCCTGGTACGTAGGAATCCTCCCTGAGGTTCAATCCCACCCGTCATTTCACGTCGGGTCTCACTCCCGTCCAGCACGATGTTAAACTGCATTCCGGTCCAGTGGTAAGCCGTTGCGACCCGTCCAGTGAACTATGAGGACTTTGATCCACGTCAAGGCATGGTACGTAGGAAGCCTCCCTGAGGTTCAATCCCACCCATCATTTCACATCGGGTCTCACTCCTGTCCAGCACGACGTTAAACTGCATTCCGGTCCAGTGGTAAGCCGTTGCGACCCATCCATAGCGAACTACGAGGACTTTGATCCATGTCAAGGCATGGTACGTAGGAAGCCTCCCTGAGGTTCAATCCCACCCGTCATTTCACGTCGGGTCTCACTCCCATCCAGCACGACGTTAAACTGCATCCCGGTCCAATGGAAAACTGTTGTGACTCATCCCTTTTGAACTACGAGGACTTTGATCCATGTCAAGGCATGGTACGTAGGAAGCCTTCATGAGGTTCAAGCCCACCAATAAGTGGACCCCCGGGTCTACTTTCACGTCGGTTCACCGACGAACCCATCCATCTGAACTACGAGTACTTTGATCCATGTCAAGGCAAGGTACGTAGGAAGCCTCCACGAGGTTCAAGCCCACCACTAGTGGACTCACGGGTCTACTTTCACGTCGGGTCATACCCACGTCCTGCATGACATTAAACTGCACACTCCCATCCAACATGACGTTAAACTATATGTCTCTTTGTCCTGCATGACATTAAAATGCACACCCATTCCTTAGCGAACTACGAGGACTTTGATCCATGTCAAGGCATGGTACGTAGGAAACCTTCCCAAGGTTCAAGCCCACAACTCATTGGACCAAGGTCCACCTTCACGTCGGTTCGCCGACAAAGCCCTATTTGAACTACGAGGTCTTTGATCCATGTCAAGGCGTGGTACGTAGGAAGCCTCTACGAGGTTCAAGCCCACCCAACATTCAATTCACGTCGAGTTCTACATATGCCTAGCCCGACGTTAAAACTGTTATTCCAGTTCGACGGCAAGCCGTTGTGACTAATCCGAACTATAAGTACTTTGATCCATGTCAAGGCATGGTATGTAGGAAACCTTCCCAAGGTTCAATCCCATCTCCCATTGGGCCAAGGTCCCCCATTTATGTCGGTTCACTGACACCTAATGCTTGTCGTTCATTCACGTTAGGGCTCATTCTCGTCCCGCATGACATTAAACTGTATCCCATCAATTCTATGAACTACGAGGTCTTTGATCCATGTCAAGGCATGGTACGTAGGAAACCATCCCGAGGTTCAATCCCACCATTAGTGGACTCACGGGTTACTTTCACGTCGGTTTGCTGACGATGCCCATCGGGCCAAGGTCCACCCTAGTGCCGGTTTACCGGCACCGTCTCGAACTACGCGGACTTTGATTCCCTGCCACGGGGATACGTAGGAAGCCTCTTCAAGGCTCAAGCCCAACTCTACCATCGCCCCTGCGATGGTCCCATTTCACTCCCCCTCTGGTCCATTCATCCCCTATCCACCCTGATCCTCACCCGGGCCTCATGCCTCGGTGAGACCATGTCGGTATGCTCTTCTTCACGGCCGCCCATGGGCTGGCCCCAGTATCGGCATCCCTTCAAGGAAAATCCCTCAATCCGATCTAACTTGGCTAATGCTCTGTTTGGGTTGATCCATCTCCGCTGGACGTTAAACTCGCGGCACACCCTGTGTTAAACACAGGAAGCTGAGGAAAACCTCAGATATGCATCTATGGCATACAATTCCCCGCGTTCAATGTGGGATGCCTCGGGCTTCCACGCCCTCGAGAAGCCCTCTGACCAGGGACGACAGACAAACACGCCAGGTTCCCCAGCATCCAGACATGCTACTGATGCCTCAACGTGACTACTCCCCCGACTGAAGGTTGCTGCCCTGACCGGACCCTTTGGAATGTCCCGATAGAAGCAGTGTAATTAATCGGCATCCATGGAAATATGGCACTAGGAAGAGTTTCACGAACTACGTATTAAATCTATGAGGGAGACCCGGACTAGGTGACGAGCTCCGAAGAGGAATCCACGAAGGGAAGAACTGACATCCCATCATCCTGTTTCGATCAAGGAGCAGACGTACCTGAACAAGGAATGAATTCCGCCCGCCTTTGGAAAGCGGGAATGCGGGGCAACAAGCAGCGCGTCCTCCACAGACGGATGCGCGTGCCCCGGCGAAAGCGTCGGAAACAGTTGTTCTTCTAGATCCACTAGATACATAAAATCAAGCATATGTTCTAGACAATGAGTTCCAATAAAAATGATATAAATTATTTTACAAAGGGGAGAAAATATAATGGAGAAAAGAGATTAATGTTTAAGAAATAGAATAAAGATAAATGTTTTAAATTCAAATAGAATACTAGTGGAAAGATAAGTTTCAAGTGACTAAAGACATTAGAAGATTAAATTGTATGGTCAACTACATCCAGTGGGAAAATTGAAACTGGTAAAGACAAATTGAGGCTCTAAATACGCAGTTCATACAATGATGAAGTAAAAATTATTTTATATATGATGTATGAAGTTCGACGAAGAAAAGTTAGGAAGATTGATGCTAAAGGATAGCCAACTGATCAAACACAATATATGAAGATCCATCAGATTAACATCTATTGGATGGATAAACATAAAACATATCATGTTTATTTCACCAAAAACACATTCAAGAGAAATTTGTATTGATTTAGGATTGTACTAAGGTAGAATGGCCAGATGAAGTCATCAAATAGAGCCAGTTTGACAAATAATGTCAAATAGATAGAATTAGATGGAGTATTTTCTAAATAATATTCAAAATAAACATTCCACTAGATGAAGTTTTACAAAATCGTTTCATAACATTATAAATTCATTAAAATATGACAATTGTGTGCTATGTATTCAATTTTATTGTAATCTTGGAGTGAGTAGTGAATTTGAATATGTTCCTTAACATATGGGGTTAAATAATTCTAAAAAATATTGTAGTCACTAGAGAATTCAAAAATGTTTAATAAATTTTGTTAGGTATCTGTCAAAAATCAATTCAACAATATTTTCAGTTTTGAAAATTCATTGAATAGTAAAATTGAATTGGTTTCCCACATTTTCTTCATTTGGAGAAACAATAAAATGAGATGAATTAATGTTACAGAAATGAATTGATGATAGTATAACTGTATATAAAAAACAGGAACCTTTTTATAAGAATGAGTTTTAAATAGATTTTTTTTAATAAAGAATTTATGGATACGTGGGCCAAATTAGAGAATCATATAGAGTTTTTAGTTCAATTCTAAAGATAGAGTGTTTCAAATAGGGATCCTTAAAAGTGTTTTAGGGACAAATGTTTTTGAATACATAGGTATGGAAAAGAATTTGTGTAATATTTTTAAGGTGCACCAGACGAATAAGTTTGGATAATGGTTGGTTCCCTAGATGGACACTTACTGGATGGAAGAAAATTGAGGGACAATTCTGAAGGAACTTTTGGGAGTTGGTTTTACAAAGAAAGATTTCATTTTTGTAGGAACATTTTTTAGTGAAAAACATTTTTAAATTGAAGTGGGATAGCATAATAATTTGTATCATGAAATATAATGTGTCTAATAGGAGTTGGCTTAAGTTGTATTCAATTATTTCTAATAGTGAATCTCTATGGACTAATGGGGGTCAATATGGAAACGATGTAGGGTCTAATACTGAGGATGACCATTTTGAATATTGTATGCGTTGTCTACATTCTTATTTTTTCATTCTTGTAATTTTTTATAAAAATTTGATAATGATAAAACACTAAAAAGTTAGGGTGGTTTATGTTAGGGAGATTGAAATTATGAAAATATCACCACTGATCACCTCCCACCATCTCCATGGTTCTAAAAATACTATGGAATATCTATTGGTATCATTGTGAAGGTTCTTATTATCCCAAATAGGTTAAATATTCTAAGATGGGTGTTAATTGGGATATAATATATTAAAATAAATTCCCCTTCAGATCTTGTTTATTTATTCAATAAAACACTTTTCTCTCTCTTTTAGGTAGAAATGTATCAGCATAAATTGAAGAATGCATGAGACACCTCATTTTTCCTTTGTTAACCTACATTAGGATACAAACAAAAATAATAAAAAGAAAATCATCATGTATACCAAACCACTAAATCAGATATCTTTTTTTAAATTTCATATTATACTTAATGTCCCAACAAGTCTATAACCAATCATAATTTTAAATATAACCGCTCTCTCAACTGAAGTTTGATCACTTATCCTTCAGAATATTTTATTTGATCACATGTAATAATATTGTTTACACTTCATTCGATGAATCATTAAGTTCCACTTTTTTCAAATTTATGAATACCACTTTACCAAAAAAATTTAAAATAATCTTTTTTATTCACATAATATTCACTTTCATGAAACCCTATATCAACATTCATGAAACTTCCCAATTATTCACAAAACATTTGAATCCTTTGCAAAACATTTCCTTTCAAAAAACATTCAATTTTCTTGAAACTCAAACCTTTTGGAAAAATCACACCATTCATGGAAGTTCATATCTTCTTGAAGCAGATTGTCTTATGAAAACCATCACATAGGAAAAATACTTCATGAAATAATTTCATGAATTCAAATCTTTTGGATCCTTTTTAATGATATCCTTGTCCAAGTAAGAGGGTAGGTTCCTTTCTATAGATATTTTCTCCCATTCAGGTTGAAATCAATATTTCTATCGCCTTTTCACAAAACACTTCATTCATATTTTTCAAACTCCCTTTCTTCATGAAACTTCATGTAAAAGTTTCATTTTCAAAACTTCTCATAATTACATAACTTTATATATTTCCATCATTCCACATCTATCTTTCATAAAAAATTCCTTAAAAAATAACAAACCATTCTATAGATTCTATATATATATCTAGAATCTTTTTTATATATGTGGTCGAAAATCTTGTTGGAACACCTTAACTAGCCTAACAAACATGTTTTCTAAACAATCAAATCCATCCAAAAAACAAAAAAGTTACCTTGTAGGAATATTCCCAAATATTACATTGTTGAATCTTTATATTGTGAAATATCAATTATATAAAAATCTAGTGTATTACTATATTCAATAGAAAAAAATTATCATAGATTGAAAATTATAATGAAACAATATCTTCTATCACATAACCTAGGGGTTATAGATAATGAAATAATTGGGTTTTCACTAATTGAAAAAATGAACCTATGAATATTTATATTTTACAAAACATTGAGGTTGATTGGATTGTTCAAAATTCTATTCTCATGTACTTATCAAATATTTGTTTCGTGATTTTGGTCAATTTCTAAACAACCAATGAAATATATGAGAATATTGAATGTATTTTTTATGGAAATACCAAATTGATGGAGGAAAAGTTACAAATTAGCTTAAAAATTTTAGAGATATCAAAATAGAGAATGGGGAGTCATTTTATGAGTACTTCACTATATTTAATAATGTTTTTTTGTAACATGATATGATTCATAGGTGTCTTATAGGATTCAATAATTGTTCATAAACTCGTTAAAAACCATGTAGATGAGTTAAACATTAAAATATATTCTTTAAAAATAATTTATTATTTTCATATTGTTGAATTACATTAAATTATTATTTCATTTGATTTTAGGAAACCTAAAACACATAAAAAATAGATCTAGGATGAAAATAATTTGGAGTGAATGATTATGTTAAATATATTTGATGCTAATATTTCGTACCATAGTTGTTAATAAGATAAGGAATATAATTTAATGAATGAGTAGATCATGTTTATTACCTAAAAATATTATCAAAGAGGTGGTGTAAATTATCGAGAAAAACATCTACTAAAAATTTTTGTGTGTAGAAAAATTGGGAATTTTATTCTAAATTTACCTAAGACAAATATTGGTGAATATGATGATTATTTTTAATAATAACCTAGTGGAAGTATTGGGAAAAAACTATAATGAATATATTAATTGCACTTGTGGTATGAAATATTTAACATATAATAATTACATTGAGTAAGAAATTAGAATATAAATCTTTTAACAACAATTATTCAAAAGAAGAATTTTCAAAAAAAAAATTTAACAACTAATTTTCAAATATTGATAAAAGTGGGGCTTCTTTAAATAGTGAAGTAGAATGAGGTGAGGTAATATACATACTATAACATCTTAGAAAAGGTCGAGTGGGATTATTGAGAAAACCACAAGACTAACGAAATAAATTAGAATGATGGAAAATTAAATTTGAAAGAATAATTAAGTAAAGAATTATTTACTTAAACAACAAAATATTTATTTCTAGGAAATTTGAAATATCAATCAAAAAGCTTCTAAACAATGAAATATGAGGGAAAATATCAGTAAGAAAATTGAAACTAAGTAAGATGAGCTCTTAAAAGCTAATAAAAACTTATTGGGGTTAATAGTAACTTTATAAAGATGAATGAAAATTTCAACAAGGATTTCGCGGTAAAATTTAAATCACTTCAGGTATAGAAGATTATAATTTTGAAAATCAAGTTAAATATTCATTAACTAAATAATGGATTCATCTAATTTTAATAACAATTCATGTATTAAGAAATATTTTGGGAGGTATTAGAATAAGAATGGATGTGAGAAATCCATCAAATAAAAAAAACTAAAATACCTTCTATAATATAATTTCTTCATCCCATAAAGATATAAAAATATAAAGATTTTATGAACTATGGAAAATGATTTACATGATAGATCACATTTCTATAGATATCTTATATTCAGTGGACATTATTATTGTTGTGGTATAATTGGAAAAAAAATTAAAATGTGTTCCATAAAATCTCTCTCCATAAAAGTGGCAGTTATTTATCTAGGAGAGATAGATTAATAAAAAAAGTGGGTTACTTTCATAAGCCAAAAGAAGAAAGAAACAAAGAATTACTAGATGCTAGAAAGCTTCCAAATAAATCACATTGTCTACCTTGTGGTATTTTTTGAATGATTTGAGTAACAAAGTCATTGTACTAATGAATTCTTAAGAAAATTTATATGAATCCCCTATTATTCAAAAAAATAAAAAGTTTTTAATATGAATAAATTTGAACAAATAATATTTTTTAGAAAACTGATTTAAAATAATGATTAAAAACCAAGTAATATTGATAATTTTTTCCATCACATATATCAACTGATTAAAATATATTTAATGATATTGAAAATAATTATGGTGTAGTGTTTAATATTGTCAATGATAGTTCTATAATAATTAAACTAATAGGAATAGTGTAAATTGATGCTCATAAAATGTAATCTAATGTAATTTTATATATTGATGGGTTTAAACATAACTTACTGAGTATTATCTAAATTTTTCATTATGGTATGGTATTTAATATCATGACAGAATCATATATCATCTTATGTGTGGATGATGGATATGTTTTTACTATGTATAAAAGAACTTGTGAAAATATCTTTTGGATCAGAGAACAGTATAACTCATATTGCTTCAGTGATAAGGATAAAAAATAGTTGTATCATTAAAGAATGGGGAACCATTTCCCAAAAAGTATAAAAAAGATTTCCTAAGTTTATTGAGAATGAAACATAACAAATCTAAAAATAAAATATAAAAATACTTTTTCAACATGTCAGAAATGGAACATGGTTAGTAAAAAAACAAAAGAATGTTTCAATCCAATTGACTATATAACATGATCTTACTCACTCAGATATTTGTGGGTTTTGAGGCATCGTTAAAAAATTGAGATTTATACATTATCACTTAAATTTATTAATTCACGGGAATGAACAACATCATTTTTATAAGGCATAAATAAAAGTCTACTAAAATGTATAGATTTCTCAAAATGAAATTTGAATGTTAAATGAGTGTTTATATACTAAAACATTGAATAGAAATTGAAAGTATTGAAAGTGAAGTTATTTCGAATCTCATATGATGAATAATAAAATCAAACATTAATACAACACTCTGTACACAATCCAACCAAATGAAGAATCATAAGGGAAACTTTTTTAGTGGAAATGGGAAGAAGTACACTGCCAAAATATAAAATTTTAAAACATTTATAGAGAGAAGCATTCAGACTAGTTTTTTATATATTAAGTAAATGCATATCATGGAAACAATTTAAAATTGATTCCCATGATATGTTGAATATCATAAATCCATTAACAAAATATTTCAAGGATTTTGGGAGTCTTTTATTTCTAAAGATCAAAAATCCATATCATGGAAAGTTTCACAAAAAAGTGGAGGATGATATTTTTATGGAATAATCGTCCACAGAATATGTTAATTTTTTAATTGAAATCAAAAAAAGTTAGTGGAATCCTATGATGTGAATGTTTCTAAAAATCTAACTTCCTTAACAAAATATGTTTCAAATGTTGTGGAAAATTAATTAAAGAATTATAATGAGAATTAAAATGATGAAGAATATGAACTAAAATATGTAATGAAGATTGTAGTGAACCATGTGATAAAGGATGTTAGACAGGTGGAAAATATTTTATGTTTCGTTACCTATAAAATCAGGTTTAATCTAAAATCATTATTGAAAAAAGGCTAGATTTTAGATCAAATGAGATTTGATATTAGGAAATAAAACATTACATATATCAAAAGTTAAACCAGAATTAGTTTCAAATGATGCATAAAAAATTAATTGGTATAGGCTATCAATGATGAGTTATAATAGGCTGAGAAAAAAATCATTGAATCATCTTGCATGAATATAAATAAATAATTGTGTTGGAAAAAATTTGGTGTATAGAAAAAATATGAATGAACATAGAAAGGCTTTTTTAAACAAAACTAAAATTGTTTGAAAGGTATCTCATTGATTGAATGAGTTTCCTTTAAATAAGTATTTTCCCTCATTGCATGATTGGAAACAATAATAATGTTCTTGTTAGTGTATTCACATCATTTTTTAAAAGATCATTGAATGGATTTAAGGTCAACTGTTATAAATGAAGAGATTGAGAAAGAAGTTTATATTAAATAACTTTATGGATTCATACTTGATGAAGATTGAATAATGGTGTGTCAATTGAATAAATATTTGTATGGGATGAAATAATATCGACATTCATGGTTCTAAAAGCATGATAGCTACCTGAAAAGTTTTTAAATTTCAAAAGGAAATGTTGAAAAAAAAATTATATGTGAATGAGATGAATGTAGGTACCATAAATGTTTTTGTTTATTATTATAGAATAATAATTTTCGGATATAAATAAAATAATTATAAATATTTTTCTGAAAAATTAATTATATATTTATAGAAGACAATGCCTAATTAATTAAATTACTTCCTAGGTTTATAAATTCAAAAAATGTATTGATACATATTTATATCATAATAAATGTATTCCAATGAATATTGATGAAATTAAATCATGGCGGAATAAAAAAACTAAATTTATCTATATTGGTGTAAATTTTAGTAAAGATGAAACATGGAATGGTGTGAATCAGAAAGACTTCTAAAAGATGATAGTGCTCTATCTTAGATATTCAAGTCAAGATATTATTTTTCATATGAAACTGCCAATAAGAAATAAGAACGATCCAAAAGAATAGATTATGTTAGTAGTAAAAAGGATATGAAGTTAAATAAAAACCAACTTCTATCATATTTTTTTTAAAAAAATATAATTGTAAAATATATACACTAATATTTATTTGTCTGAGGATTGCAATAATATAAAATCAACTTTAGAAGAAAATGTTTTATTGGTATAATGTTATGGGACATGGTATAGTAAAAAAGATTATTTAGTGAAATTATGTAAAATGGGATAATAATATGTGTTTACCACTCATTCTTGTACACATATGATTATGAAGAAAGTACTTTTTGAGTACTTGAGAGAGAAAATCTCTACACTGTTGAAGATTATTTATTGTAACCAAGGTTATATTGATCATTCCAAAATTATAATTCAAAATTTGAGAACAATGAAGATTTATATAATGTATAAATTTATTAAGAAAAAAGTGGTTGGTGGATATGTTATTCATGGGTATATTTATATAAAATGAAAAATTTCTGAATTTTTCACTAAAGCAATGTCAAATGGGAGACTTATAGAATTGAGTTTGAAACCTAATGTTCATCATCCATAAAAAACATCGTAAAGTTATTACTGAATTTCACAATTCTTATTTTCATTATGTTTATAAAGGGGGATAAAAATAAACAAATTATCCTAAAACATGTTATAGAAATTAAAACTTTTTCTAAAATAAATGTTTACCTATGGATAACATAAAAAGGTGGAGTGTAAAAAAACTGAGAGTAAAAAATATAGAATATAAAATTAAGGGGAGTTTATATTAGCAAATGAAAAAAATTTATTTTTATCATGAAATAAAATTCCTCCCAAAATATTACATTATAAAGCAGTGTGGAGTTATGAAATTCTCTTTGAGAAAGGTTGTGTTTTGAAAAAATCGGATGAAATGTTAAAAAAAATGAGTTATGAAATAGTCAATTTTGAAGAGTTTTCAAAAAACCATTCTAGATATCACAATGGGTGATGATGAATATCCACTATGATGTACCATATTGAGGATTATTATTTGTTTAAAATATGATTTTTTTAAGAATTTTTTAATTATAAGGTAATAAAGAATATTTTGGATTTATGTTAAAAAAGTTTTATTAATGTTTTCCTACTAAGTAAAGAAGTTTACCTAACATTATTAAGAAACATTCTTAATAAATATATTATGATTCTAAGATGATAAAAAAGGTCTGAACATCAAGAAAATATCATTATCTAATAATTTCCACGAATGGGGGGAACAAATTCGTTACTGGACAAGGTTTTCCAAACACAAAGTACCATATTTTATTCCGGGATGAACATCACCATGCACATATCACCATAAGAATATGATCACTCACATTTAATAATGTTTGATTTTTTACATTCATAAGAACATAAGTTGATTCATGGGAAGATTAATAAAAAAAATTATTGGATATAGGCTACCAGACATAGATCATCGAACACAGTTAACCAGATATATAATGGTGGATAGATATGCAGTTGAATGATATCCATAGGGAGAAATGTAAAATAAAATTTGTGGATGATGTTTCTATTGAAAAACCAAATGTAGATGATTATTTTAAGAACAAAAATCTTCATTTTAGGTATGGATCATTATTTGAAGCTATTTTTTAGGAAAAAAGGAAGAACTGGGAAATTTTCTAGATACATGTCGTGTACCTGGTAGCCACGTGTAGCTAGGTATTGGCTAGGTAATGGCCTAGTACATGGATATGTGGGTGACGTAGAGGGACGCCTAAAGTGGTGGCCGGTTATGGCTAGTACATGACATGTACCTTAAATGATCATGTCATGTACTTTTCCTTTTATTTGATAAGTCATAGTGGGGTCACATATCATCTCCAAAAAATAGTTTTTATCCTCGTGTTTCATATAGTAGAGTGACGTACGGCCGAATAACATTGTACTCCTCATGTTCCTCCGTTTGAGCTCTGATTGAGACGTCCCAGGGTGCTTTGGATTCCCATCAATGAGTTCTGTCTTTCCGTATAGCCTCACTTCCTGATTTAACCTCTCTCGTGAGTAATCTAGGGTTGATAATTTTTATCCTTTTTATAGATCAACCCTGTTCTAGGATGATTCAAGGTCCGATGTTCAAGAGTGTTCATCGTATAGAATCATGTTATGTGGTTTGTGCCTTTCCCTTGTTTTATTTAGATTATATATACTTAAAGTGATGAATACCCATGTTTAGGTAATTTTGTGTTTTTTTGAATTTATCCCTGTTTAAGACTAGTTACGGTGTGGTTGATTGAGAAAGGGTTATAGGTTATGGATAAGGTCTTATACCATGAATGTGGGTGTATTTCAAATGTTTGATTTGCTTAGGGCCATTTGGTAAAGAATACCTGTTAGGCTTGCTTTTTTTTCCATGGCTCATGTTGTAAGTATGGAGTTACTGTTTATTTTAGATTAATGTGAATCACATTTTAAGTGTATGGTCACAGGGAAAGGACATTGAGAGAATCTTGAGGTACGGTCTTTTATGTATGAATTTTTGTTAGGTTGACCCAATGGTACTGACTGTGGGAGATTATGGGTGGTCATTGACCTGAGGGTTTATACCATGAAAGCTACATATATAATTGTTATTAAATGAATGTTGGACCATAAGGAATTGATTGACAGAGCTCCCAGGGGTCATCATATTTTATTGTTTCTATGCAGACCAAGGGGATATTGACTGTGAGAGCTACCCAAGAGGTCATTGGTAAATGATTAGTGCTATGTGGGACCAAAGGGATTAGACTGTGTGAGCTTTCCCAAAGGGTAATTATTTACTAAATTAATGAAATCTTAAAATAGAGGGTTTAGACTATGAGTAGCTTCACAAAGGGTTGATTACGAATAATTTTATGACTACGAAGAATCTACCAAGAAAATCACAAGCACAGAATTAGTTTTACTTAGTTGTTTAGATGGTATTTGGAGACGCCTATCATTACTATTTTTCAAGGGGATAATGAGATTAGGCTAAATACAGAGGTTACATAATTCAATGGTTTTAATAATTTATAAATTAAAATTAATGTAATTTAAAACTATAGCATTTTTACTTTTGAGTACTTTCTAGTTTATTTTTTCATTTCTGCATGTTACCTATTATATATATTCATGGACTATTACAGAAAGATAATTTGGTGGTTTCATAATGGGATTCATCTCACACCCTATTTGGGTTATTCTTGGGGATCCAAATATATTATATGGTTAAAAGTATAAATAAGGGAAAGATCCCTTCATCATTAGGTACTCGATTGCTGTTTGAGCTGTAGATCATGGTACCAAGCTAAGGGTTGCGATGCTGTTGGAGTTTACCATTTTCTACACATTGGTTTCAGTACTGTATTTCCATCATTGTGACTTTATTGTATTCTTCCCTAGAAACAAGTGACATGAATCATTTATTTATATATATGATGTAGTTGTTTTTATGATTAGTCTTCTGATGTTTACTTCTACTGTATGGTATTACTACCTCCACTATTGTTTATTATTTGTTATTCCCCTATTTATAATATACAAATTAGGGAATAATTTCCCCAAAATTAAACAGTTTCCCTCACTGCTAGTTAGTACTCTCTTTTATTTGCGGAAATTCACTTGAGTTCATGTGACCAACCGGGTTCGGGCCACCCTTGGGTGGCACCCGGAATCATGACGTTAAAAAGTTGTATCAAAGGAATTTCCGTTCTTGGTTGCCTCATTATTTGTAACCTATAGAAAATGATAGGAAGGAATGAGTAGTTGGTAAAAATTTGTTCCCATGAGTAGCTAACCATTGTATAGGGAAAATCAAAGTTAACTCGAATATAGCAATTTTTTTAGTTTTTCAATTTTTATAGATGATTTGATTTCACTGTTGGGTGATACACATGTATTGTAATATTATGAATGATATTAGTATGGATTTATTTCTATTTCAACCTGATGAAATGATGTTAAACCATCTCATTCATCAAATATGTACTTGATAGAGAACACATGCCATGTATTCTTTCCATGCCATTTAGGTTGCATTAATTATTTCATGCTATTTTGACAGATATGGTGCTAGATGTTAATGTTTTTGTCATGTATTACATGATATAATTCCTTATATTTTGATAGGGTATTGGAATATGTATGGTTCCATTTCGATAGAGTCCAAACTTTGATCCTCGAGGTGTTATGGGCCATCTTAGGTTGGAATTAGGTGGTTCTTGTATAAACATTACTTGAATTTGGAATGTTTGGATGCGGAAAAGGATTCCAAACATTTATTCTCATGATCATGTGCTATCACGGGTTGTAATAGTTCATTCCATGGGAAAAAATTTATTTTTTTAAGGGTTCTAAAGAATTTTCATAGGCCTACAATCCAAAAACCCAAACAACATAGTGTGTGGTGTTATGAACACATGCCATGTATTACTTTGTTATGGAAGAAACAACATTTCTTAAGTATTCCCCGTGTACTGGAAGTACACGCCATTTATTTCATAACTGTGTGAATGGATGTGCGAGCAGAGACATGGGGTTGGGAAACTGTTGGTAGTAGATGCCGTTTCTAGATTCCACACACACTGTTGTAACGAACTGTGTATCTGGCCATGTGACCAATGAAACAGGTGGATGAAACATAGGTTGTACATGCCATGTCTCATTTAATCACGTCTAGTAGGGTCAACCGTGAATCCAATCATGTGACGAATGATAAGGGTGGATGGATCTTAAGTAGTACACATCGTGTCTAGGGTGAACACATCATATCGTTTTACCAGGATAGAATAGTGTAGTTATAGACATGTAGAAGAACATGAGCATGAGGGAAATTCAAGTGCACATCATGTATTAGGAGGAACACATTGTGTGTTGGGTTGTTACATGACTATTCCTGGAAGAGGTACACGATAATGTTAAATCTTAAGGTATCACGCCAAGTAGTGGTTATACACATCATGAAATCTTAGTTTGTAAAACTTGAATTTTTTCTTGTCATATTCATTTCATTCACCTCTAACATGATTTCCATGATAATCCGGAAATGTTGTGTGTTTTTGACCTTATAGTGTCATGCCACCGAGACGTACTATAGTATTACACCAGGTTTAGGGCATGACCTGACACTTGAAATGGTAGATCAAGGACTACCAGCAGATCATCCCATTGTGACTGTCATGGCACCATCTATTATACCATACATAGGTGATGATGCACTATTCTGTGAAGTATTATGGAGGATTTTATAGACTTTTCACAGAGCACCGCATCCTGCCCCATCAATGGTAAAGCTGACGCGGGTGTTCCAACAGCAGTATCATCCCACTTTTTTGGGGATGGAGGACTAGAGGCTACAGAGTAATGGTTGGAGGCCATTCTTGATATCTTTTAGCATCTAGAGATTCTTCCAGATATGAGAGTGATGATTTCTACGTACATGCTACGTGATTTCTCTAATATATGGTGGTATGTTATATCACATGCTAGAATTCATTAGGATATGGCTTGGGTGGAGTTTCATATTACCTTTTATGATTATTTCTATACTAAGACATTGAGGGACGATCAAGCCCGAGAGATCACACAATTGGAGAATGACCCTCTTTCATTAATGGAGTACTCTTCTCATTTTATAGAGCATCATCATTTCACACATGTTTTAGGAGGTGACAAGTAATATTTAGCTAGTATAATTGAGGACGTTCTCAAGTATGACATTTGATCACAGGTGAATTTCATCAGGATGACTTCAGTGAAGGCTACAATGAACTAAGTGTTGATTACTAAGAACAATCTGAGGGATTTATGAGCTTTGAGCTTGGACGATTCAGCATCCAGGGTCGTTACGCCTTTGAAAAATAGATGGAAGGTCTATAGTGAGCTTTCATGCAATGATGCTTTAGGTAGCTAGGTTCTATTATACCTGTGCGGGTAGAGATAACAAATGAGACCACATTTCCCAAAGGACACAGTTGAGTGTAAGTCTAGTGGAAAGATGGGTCACCTTCAATTTTTGTGCAGGGTGTTCTCACCAGTAGCAAGTGATAGGGGTTCTATTATGACTCCATGTTCAATAGTAGTACCACCAGTTTCTCATCATTCAAGTAAATGGATTTCTTCAAGCTGTTCAGGACACAGAGGTGGTCGTGGACATGGTATCCAGATGTTAGGATTTTAGATACAGAAAGGTGGATGAGATCAGGGTAGTCAGCCATGGTCATAGAGATATGATACATTCCAAATATTTTTATTAAAATAGACCAATCAGGAGAAGGATCCAATACCCTCTATTGTATGAGGTACGATTCTAGTTTCCTCCGTTTTAGCTTCTTCTCTTTTTGATACAATTTCTTCCCATTGTTTCATATTTGAGACTATTTTGGAGAGCCTTGAGATTTTTATATTTACTTTTGAGGATTTTATGATGCTAGAGAGTCTGTTGGAGCTTAGGAAGGCTTATGTACGTTAGTGAAGGAGTTCCCTCTTGAGGTAGGTGGGTGCCACTTTTTATGGGTCCTCTATGCCTTAGAGTTGATAGGTTTTGATGTAATTCTCAGAATGGACTGGTTAGTCTCTTTCCAGGTTGTTGTTGACTACTATCATTTCAGGTTGAGTTTCACGTCACCATAGGGTGGGTCTTTTCTACCCAAGGGAGAATTTGATGCCTAGGCGAGTAGAGCTGGACTCGAGCATCTTGGGTTGGAATGAATTATAGAAAACATTTCTAGTTTATAAGTGAATGACCTGGGGACTTCACATATATACTTTCTTCTAGTGGTGTATCATATTAGATAGTTCTTTCCAAATGAATTTTTAGGTTTACCTCCAAAATTATTGGTAGGTTTATCTATTGAGATCATTATAGGAGTGGAACTGGTGTCCCTTCCTCTTTATAGGATGTCTATACTAGAGTTACAAGAGATCAGGAAGTAGTTAGATGATGTGCAGGAAAAGGGTTTCATCTTACTCAATACATATCCTTGGGGTTCGCGTGACCTTTTGGTGAAGAAGTTGGATGGTACCCTCATACATTATGTGAAGTATAGTAAGAAAATACAATTGAATGTAGTGAACCATTATCCCTTTTCGAGGATTGATAATCTTATTGATCAAATTCGAGGAGCTTGGGGGTTCATGAATATTGACTTGAGATCTAGTTATCATCGTTTCTGTGTTGGACCATCACATATATCCCTTACACCCCTTTGGAGTAGGTAAGATATATATGATTATTTGGTTATGATTTTTTCTCTTAATAACATGACTTTAATTTTCATGCCACTAATGAACCGAGTGTTCCATCCTTACATGGATTATTTTGGGGTAGTCTTTGTGGACGATAGCTTGGTGTGCTCTCACACTCGACATGACCATTTCATTCATCTTGGGATCATATTGAGTATAATGATATACCATCAGTTATATGATATGATCTCAAAATTCCACTTTTTGATGTATTATATTCACATATTGGTTAATGTTAACTCAGATAAATTAGTATTAATAGACCTAGAGAATGTGAGGGTAGTAGTTTCCTGGGAGTAGCTGATGAACCTCTTTGAGGTACGACGTTTTCTAGGGCTGGATGGTTACTAGATGTGCTTCATACATGACTTTTCACACTTATCAGTGACACTGATGGTCCGGAATAAGAAAGGTGTGAAGTATTTGTGGACATATTCCTACAATTCATCCTTTCATGAGGTGGAAGGGAGAATGAATTCCGCACTAATACTGGTTTTTTCAGATCTGGGTAAGAGATACCCAGATTACTATGATGCATCAGGTTTTAGGATAGTAGTAGTTCTTATGAAGGGGGAAAGAGTCATTCTGTACAGGTCTCAGTAGTTAATCCCACATGAGAGGGTCTACCTGACATGCGATCTCAAGTTAGCTTCAGTTGTGCATGCTTTGCATTGTTCGAGACATTATCCTTTGGGAGAGAATTTTGCAGTATACACATTCCCATAAATTTTAAATTATATATTTACTTAGTCTATTCAGAATTTGAGTCAGTGAAGGAGGGTTGATTACCATTAGCCTTTTGACTTTTAGCTTGCCTACATGCCTGGGAAAGGAAAGATAGTGGCCGATGCATTGAGTAGGATGACTGAAATACAATAATTTCAGATGTCCAGTAGTAAGTGGTAGCTTCTGGCTCTGCTCTCTGAGATGAATTTTGAGTTGCACGATAGATAGTGGAAGACATTTCTTTATTAGGTAGTCATTACCTATACTCTTCTAGATCAAGTTTGAATGAGGTAACTATTATATTCTGAAGGAATAGTCTTATGGGAGAGTGTGTAAGGTGAGGACCCTACTCCTGGGTGAACCATAAAAGAGGATGAGGTCTTCTGTTTTCATGGTTATGTATGTGTTTCAACAGAAATACATGAGGTGTTGATGAAATATTTTCATTCCTTAGTTTGAGAAGTTCATCCTATTATCACCATGATGTACTGAGATTTACACTGTCAGTATTGGTGGCCAGGTATGAAGAGATATGTTGTTGGTTTTGTTATGATATGTTCCAGATGTCAGCAGGTGAAGGCGGTGCATCAGCGGCTAGTAGGGCTTTTACAGTAGTTACTGATTCCCGATTGGAAGTGGAATGATGTTGTGATGGATTTTGTAACATGATTACCAAGGTCACCTCGAGGAAATGATTTAATCTGGGTTGTTGTTGACCAACTCACGAAGGTTTCACACTTCTTACTAATCAAGGAGACCTTCAGTGATGATGATCTTGGAAGGTTGTACATCCTAAAGATTGTATGTTTTAATCGAGTTCTGTATTCTATAATTTCAGAAATGGAGGAAAATTATACTTCTTGTGGTTGGCACAGACTAGAGAAGGATTTGGTACATCGTACTTCTAATTACAACATACCATCCCCAGAGAGATGGTCAGTTCAAGCACATGATTTAGGTTTTGGAGTACATGCTTCAAGCATGCGTCATGGATTTCAGGGGCTCTTGGGAATGAAATATACCGCAAGTGGAGTTTTCATACAATAATAGTTTCAATGAGGCGATCATATGGGACCTTATGAGGATTTGTATGGTAGGTCATGCTGATCACATTTATGATGGATAGAGGTAGGAGAGGCAACTATGTTGGAACCTCGTCTTTTCCAAGTGACCACTAATTAGGTGGAGTTGATTCGAAATACTGAATATGGGACATAGGAGTATTAAGAGAAAGGGGAGTCTTTCACTGAGATACGTCCGGTCATTTCATTTTTTTGGAGTGATACTGGATGTTTTAATATCGGTTTCAGTTACCTTAGAGGTATCAAGCTATGTATGACATCATTCATGTTTCTCAACTATGACATTACATTTCAGACCTGTCTCACATTTTTCAACCCATGGAGGTTAAGTTGGAGGTGGATATATCCATTGAGGAGCACCCAATTCAGATTGTGTATCACAGCATAACAGTTTTCCATGGTCGTTATGTGCCTCTAGGACGGGTGTTATGGTAGCATGGGCGAGTATAGGACGAGACATCTGAGTGGGAGGTCGATGTATGATCACAGTGGGAAGAGTTATTTTATATTTCTTCTTCTCCACCCATGGAATGGAAATTTAGGGATGAATTAATTTAAATGGGGTGTTTTTTAGAACCTAGATCTTCATTCAAGGTATGGATATTTATTTTGGGTTTTTTTAGAAAAAAATGATGAATTAGGATATTTTCTAAGCACACGTCATGTACATTAGAGTATATGTTGTGTACACAGTTTCCACATGAAACCGTGTATTGGCTATGTAACATCATAGTACCTGGCCATGCGGGTTACCTAGAAGACCTCCTAAAGCGGGGGATGGTTGAGCGTAGTATATGAGTTGTATATTGAAGGAACATGTAGTGTACTTTTCTTTTTATTTGATAAGTTGGAGCAGGGATATGTATCGTCTCTAGAAAACACTACGTCTCCCCGTGTTTCATATAGGAGAGTTATGTACGGCCGAGAAACTTTGATCACCCCCCATTCCACTATCTGAGCTCCGATTGAGGCGCCGCTGGGTGAGTTGGAGTCCCACTGGTGAGTTTTCTATTTTCCCAAAGCCTCGCTTCCAGATTTCTCCTCTCTAATGAGTTATCCAGGGTTGATTGCTTTTTACCCTATTATATATCTACATCATTCTCAACCTATTTAAGGTCCTATGTTCAATAGTTTTCATATTACAACATCTAGGTAGTTGGTTTGTGCATTTCTTTGGTTTCCATTGGATTATATATTCTAAAATTGCTGAATACAAATTTTTAGGGTATTGCATGTTTTTGGATTTTAACTATTTTTATAACTTGTTATGGTGTACATGATTGAGAAAGGTGTAATTTATTATAAATAAGGTTTTATACTTTGATTAAGGGTGTGTTTACCATATTTTATTTGGTTATGGTTGTTTTGTCTTAAATGCATGTTAGGTTTTCTTTGCTTTCCCTACCTCGTGTTGTTTGGATGTAGTTACAGTTTATTTGAAATGCATGTGATTTTCGTTGTGACTGTATGACCAAGGGGAATAGATTATGATTGAATCCCGAGGTAGGGTCATTTATATATTAATTTTTTCAATATTTACTAAGAGGTATTGACTGTGAGAGCTATCGGGCGGTCATTGACTAGAGGTGTTAGAATATGAGAGATACCAAGAGGGTCATTATTAAATGACTATTAGACCTTAGGGAATTGACCGTGAGAGCTGGTTGGGATCATTATATTTTACTGCTGCTATGAATACAAAGGAGGTATTGACTTTGATGGATACCCAGGAGGTCGTTTATAAATTATTAGTGCAATGTTGGACCAAGGGGGTTAGACTGTGTGTGCTTTCCTAGAGCTTCATTATTTACTTAATTGATTATATGTTAAACTATAGGGGTTACACTATGATAACATTCTCAGAGTGTTGCTTTTGAATAATTATATGAAAGCGACGATTCTTCCAAGACAAAGCACAGTCTTGGACTTAGTTTTACTTGGTTGTTTAGATGGACTTCTAAGAAATCTTTTGTAATAATTATAAAGGGGGATACATAGCTTATTCAAGATCCCAAGGATACATAATTCTATAATTTTAATTATTTTTAAATGAAAATGAAAGTAATTGAAAATATTAGTATTGTTACTTTTATGTACTTTCTAGTTTATTGCTTCGTTTTTTCATATTAATAGCTATATATATTCAGTGATTATTAGGAAAAGATATTTTGGTGGTTACCAACTAGGATTCGTCTCACAAACTATTCGGGTCATGATTTTGGACCCAAAAATATTATATGGTTATTGGTATAGATAAGGTCAAGCAACCTTATTCATCAAGTACTTGATTTTTGTTGGAGGTGGAGAGCATAGGACCAAGAAGAGGCTTGCGAAGCTGTTGGAGTTTACTGATTTCTTTACATTGGTTTCAGTACTGTATTTCTAGTACGGTGAATTGTTTGGAAGCATTCCTAAATACATGTGACATGAATCATTTATTTATATATATTTTGTAGTTTTTTTACTATCAGTATTCTATTGATTACTTTTGTTGTCTGGTATTACTGCTTCTAATATTCTTTTTTATTTTTTATTCCATTGTGTATACTCTGTATATGAGGGCATAGTTTCCCCACTATCAGACTACGGCCCGCTCTTCTAGTCAGAATCATCTAACGTTTATCGAAATTATCTTGAGGTCAAGTGACCAACTAGGTACGATGATACCTTGGGAGGAACATGGAGACAAGACGTTACAATGAAACAAAATTTATAGAAAGATATTTATAAGAAAATTGTATCCCAAGTCTTATACAGAGGGAAAAAAATAAAATTGCACATGGATCATAATATATAGAAATAAAAATATAGTTAAAATATTCTAATGGATATATTAGGCTACCAGATAGAGATGTTACATGTAACTAAATTCTCTAGATGACACAACAATATAGCCAACCACCATTAATGGAAAAAGTGAAATGGTGTGAGTTAGTTGGTGGTTCCAATTAAATTGTTTGTATAATTCAAAAGTGGATTTTTTTACAGGATATATAAATTTTCAGGTTTAAAAGATATGAAGTATTCCATTTAATGAAGGCCAACATATAGATTACTATGGAAGAATATCTATTTTATGAATAACGAATAATCAGAAGATTATTAGATACAATAATTCGATGTCATTACACATATGTTTCTGAGAAGTTATTATTGGGTGAATACTATTTTATGGTAGAATTATTAGAAACATTTTTCATAACTAATTATTCAAATAAATAATAACAGAAAAAAACTAAATGGAGGAGTTTCTAAACCAAATATCTAAAAAATATTCCCCTATATGTAGTTATGAGAAATAATTCTAAATATTTTAAAATTTCATGATATAGGATGATGATGTGTTATCTTTTCAATAGGGTTTTTATCTATCCGAGGAATGGGATTTCGAGGAAGTTATTTAACATATGAGATTATGGAATTCAGAAGAATATTTTGGTTATTTTATTTTTCCAGAATGTTTTATAAATTTTGAGATGAATCCAATGAATATCAGTTCATTGAGTTTTTCTGTTTCAAAAAATCAATGATTGGGAAAATAAAGTTGGTTTATCACCTCTTCTACATTGGTAGAGTATATAAAATGGGATCCATGTAAAATATTAAAATAATTAGAGAACATTGTTCAGTCATAAAAAATTGTAACACCTTCTTGAAGACTACTTTTCTAGTTTATTTGGATAAAGAATAATATGTAGAAAAAGATTTTGATCATAGAATTAGATAGAGATTCTAGTTTAGTTTAGTAGAAATAGAATTTTGAACAACCAAAATGGCTTGAAGGGCTTCTTCTTATTTTTATTTTTCAAATAACCCACTTATTAAGGGTTGATGGGGAAACCATACATTACATATAGGCCCAAGTCATAAGGTCCATTAAAGACCCAATACATGACCTTGAAGGCCCAAGGCCCAAATCATTTGAGACATTCCCTTCATAGCACTTACATACTAAAGGCACCAAGCTCCTCACCTCACATGACTGCTCAAGTAGCATTTCCCTGTATAGATCTCCATAGGGACTGATCACAATTATAGTTTCAATACCCTCTCGTTCTTCCAATCTGGTTAGCTCTTCTCTGGTGATTTTCTATTTTTTCTTTAAATCCTCGTCTATTCCTTCCCCTATATAGTCTACCCCTTTGGTATTCTATATGGCCCAAGATCCTTGTGGCCCAAAGGTCCAATATAATTTTTAACAATGTTTCCTATTATAATTTTTAGGTTCATTGGTTTTTTTCATTAGGAGTAATAAAGGTTTCAAACATATCACAATTATAATAAGGTGCACTAGATTGAAAATAGCAGATGATGGCTAGTGAAACTAAAAGAAACTAATCAGATGGATGAAAAAAAATATAATTCTCTACAAACGTTTTTGGATATCATATTACAAAGATACAAATAATTTTAGTAGGATCATTTTTTTAACTATCCTTTTTTAAAATAAAGGGATCCAGTATAGCCACTATTATCTATATATGGAAGGTTTATAATGGGATTTATCTCAAGTTGTATTCCATTCATTCTAATAGTAAATTTACATAGATCGATATGATTCTATATGGAATGGATATAGTTTTTGAGACTATGGTCGACCCATGTCAATCTTATGTGACTTTTTTGTATTTTTATAACATCATTATCATGATTTTTTTATAAAAAATTGATAAGGATAAAACTATAAGAAGTTGTGGGGGTTAATTCTTGAGATATTGGTATTATTAAAATATAACCACAAATTAACCCCCTCCCCCCCCCCCACAACAGATTCTTATAGGTTTTAATCATTATATCGAACGTCAAATTAAAACATATACATTAAGGAACAAGTGTTTAGTAACAAATAACTGAAAATACATCTTGAAAATGGACCCCTACACTATCTCTCAAAAACCACTATTTACCTTGTATTCATTCTAAAACCCCTACCAATTTCTTCTTTTTTAAATACTTATTAGATAATTTTTAACATCAATTCCCAATATAGAATCTGAAATCCATCATTCCCAAAGAACCTATTTCATAAAGGAGATATTTCGTAAAATAAGTACTTAGTTCTTTACTATTGTTTTCAATTAAATACTCATATCTAGTAATTATAAATATCATTATCTACTATAATTATTGAATGTTAACAATGTTATTATTCTAAAAAATTATATTACTGTTATATAACACAATACTCTTACTCATTCATTATTATAGCATTTTCCTATTTGGGTCGATTCAACCACCAGCATGAATGATGCTATACTGTCTTAATTTTTTACTACATTAATGAGTATTAAGACATTAATACCATATAATAACCTATATGATATATAAGATGTACTTGAGAGCTGACTTAATTATTTATATTAATTATTTTTAAGATTCATCAAAACAACCTTCATTGACTATTAATATATATGGATGTTTGGTTTTTTCCAACCCAAACAGAAACTAACACAATGAGACACATAATATTTTCATGTTTCTACTCTCATTTAAAAAATTCTAGTTCTTTGTGTAATATGGATTTCTCTAGGATCGCACTAACCAATAGAACAATCATGTGAGCCTAAATTTTCAATATATCGCCATAAAATAAACTTTTTTTATCCCCCATCTGTGCTTTGGTACATCCATCACACAAGTGCATCCCACAATTTACAATGATATAAAATATTATTCCAATAATAAGAAAAACTTCAACTAATCTTATCTTCCATTTTCTAAACAATTTTTTTTTCTTATTATTCTTCACAATTTATAGCCCTTATATATATATATCTCTTATACTATTGAAAATTTGTTCTACCTATTTTATCCTCTCTTTATAATAACACCTCATGAAAATTTATCATTATATCCCTTATAACATAACATTACTTCTATTTTTTTCCTTCTCAAATTTTCATATAAAATTTTACCCTTATATTTGACTTCATCATCCTAAATAACATAAATATTTTTAAATTAAAATTCAAATATTCATTATACTTAAAATAAAATTTAAAAAATCCCAATTCATTTTAATACATTAAATCAGTTACATTCTCTAATATGTTATTAATTTGAATAAAAAACATTATTGATTGAGTTTGGGAAACTTTTAAATCATCTTAGTAGGCACGCCATATGATCTACTTGATAAAAATCCTTCCGAACAAAGCTATATTCATATATTTTTAGACCCCATTTTGTTCCAAATTATCTATATCTCTTATAAACCACTATATAAATTCCTAATACTTTAGAATATTCCCTCCATATCATTTCACATAGGGATCAATTTCAAAAATTATGACATTTAATATGGTTTGCAGTCTTGGAGTTTGTATCATAGAAACGATTGTGAATACATTAGATAACATGTATATTCAATAAAGTGAATATTAATTAAAATATATTAACATATAAAATTTATATTTCATTATTTGTTTAATATAATAATTTCCTAGAGTATTTTTGATATTAAAAAATGGAATAATAGTTTCCTACTATGATGATATCCTTAAAATTAGATGATGGTATTCTTAAATATAGTTTTATGGTTGGATAACATTATATGATATGGACCATAGTATGTTGACTATAATGTGTGATTACTCAATTGTATTTGAGACTTCTTCTTATAATGTTTTAACTTTGTAGTCACCATGATGGGAGATTCTCATAAAAGACTCACCAAAAGGAATTTCACATGTTTTTTGTCATCCAAAATTTTTAGTATACAGTGGGTGTAATGGTATTTAGAATTTAATATTATTATTAATTATATTTTTCACTCACACACTTAGATTCAATATCCAAAACAGTTATAACATCTATTCTCAGGATGTAGGGTATGTTGGGTGCATTATGAATGAATTGTAATTAATAAATATATTGAGGAATGATTTATCCCTTCAATATTTTTGGAAGTTAATATCTCATACATTTCCATGAAATGGAACCTCCAAATTAAATTATATGATCATGGTGTAACAATAGGTTTATTTTAAATAGTCAAAGAAACATTTTTCAAAAACATTGTTCAATGACATAGGTGTGTAACCCGCTTGATGAGATATTGAGACAAAGAGAATATATAACATAGTAAGAACTTGTATGTGGTTGTTCATGTTAATATATTAACTACATTCACTTCAGTTCCTCCACCTATTGACATGATAATAATATTAGAATTTATGTAAGCCCGCCCAATTTTGAAGAGAAAGAATCCTAGAGGATCACACATTTTTTGTCCATATTGATATCAATTAAATTATATTTGAATTTAGTTATTTGAATAAATATTACTCTTAATGTACTTCAATAATTTCATTCAGGATTAATGATTACATAAAAATTTAAATATTTAGTCCTATGGTAATTGTTAAATTACATGGATATGTAATATTTATTTCATTTCTTATTGAATAAATAAATATTTAATTTTTTTGATTATTCAATAAATATGAAGGAGGGAAATTTGTCTATGATTGTGATTGGTGATAAATATAATGTTGGAATCTAGTAAATAATATTTATCATTATCCCAGTTAACACATGTCATGGAATAAAAATTACATTATTATTTTCACAAAGAGAATAACGTAATATATTGGTTTAACATTATATTAAGGTATACTATGAAATTAATTAAATTAGAAACACTATATCTAGGTCTATAAATAAACCACTAATGCATTCCAAGAGATAATACTGAAGAACCGTTATTTAAAAAAAATTACTATAATCCTCATATTCCTCCTCATATCCTATCAGGAATGAGATGATCAAGATGACATAATCAAGGATGAATAAACATGAAGTGATCATGACAAAATTGAAAAATATGACCCATCAAACACACTATCTCCTAGTGATTCATTGGTCACTTTCAAAGATCATATGGGCATGTCTAGATCAAAAATAGTGGGATTTTTCAGTTTTATTCTACAAGAGAAGTGATGGATTACTGAAAAGGGATCTAGATCATAAATTTATACTATGAATATATATCTAAATAATGAGTTATTATCTCAACTAATTTAATTCAATTAATTATAAATTTTAAATATAAATATATTTTGTCACGGCCCGGACCTCTCCGGTCCATTACTTTGTGAAAATATGGTATTTGAGGTGTTCCGGGAGGTCAAGGTGACTTATCCCCAATAATTTTTTCCATATTTCTAATTTAGTGGATATTGTTCTATTAATGAGGATTTAGTGTACAATGTTATATCATGGAGGTTCAGTGAACAATGTTCTATCAGTGAGAATTTAGTGAACCATGTTCTATCAGTGAGGATTTAGTGAAAAATGTTCTATCAGTGAGGATTTAGTGAATAGTGTTCTATCAGTGAGGATTTAGTGAACAATATTTTTAGGGAGGTTTAGTGAATAGTGTTCTATCAGTGAGAATTTAGTGAACAGTGTTCAATCTGTGATGATTTAGTGAACAATGTTATATCTGTGAGGTTTAGTGAACATTGTTCTATCAGTGAGCATTTAGTGAATAGTGTTCTATCAGTGAGGATACAGTGACTACTGTTCTATCAGTGAGGATTTAGTGAAAATTTTTCTATCAGTTAGGATTCTATGAACAGTGTCCTATCACTGAGGATTCAGTGAATAGTGTTTTATCGGAGAGGTTTAGTGAACAATGTTCTATCTGTGAGGATTCAGTGAACAATGTTCTATCAGTGAGGATTCAGTGAATAGTATTCTATCGGTGAGGTTTTGTGAACAATGTTCAATCAGTGAGGATTCAGTGAACAATGTTCTATTAGTGAGGTTCAGTGAATAGTGTTTCCAAAATGGTGAGGTCTATCGGTAACCTCTAACTGTAGGTGTACAGTAATGATTGGTGTATAGTAGTGGAAGGTCTACAGTGTTTCCAAAATAGTAAGGTCAATTTCTAACCTCTATCAGTAACCTCTAATGGTATGTATACAGTAATGGTAGGTCTACAGTGTTTCCAGACTAGTGAGGTTCATGAACAGTATTTCCATCTTCCTACAGTTTCACCCCTTTGACATTTCCTCTAATGTAAAATACATTTAATGCCTTATTTTGAGGACTCTTAAGTTTGATTCAAAGACCATAAATCATATATTAAATATTCTTATGGCTTGGCATGTATTTACATGGTCAAACAGTGTGGGTTAATGGGATCCACATTTAATGGGGAACTAAGTGTATCTTAAACAGTCAACCCATTAAATCTTCAAAAGGGACAAGACATCATCCTCCTTTTTTCTTCCTCTTTGTTCTTAGCTATGAGATGCTAGAACATTTGAACCCTTCCCGTAGGAGTTTCACAATCAACCTTTACTCCTGAAAGTGGATCCGCACTATTTTTATGCAACTGAGCTATCCCCATTAATCTTTTATAAAAGGTATGTTTTATAGTTTTTACATTAGGGATCATCTCCTCATGTTTCTCCTTTCCATGTTAAAGCATGTAATCTCCATTCTTCTAATGGGGTTTTTTCTTGGGGTTTGGTTAGTGTTGTCATGTTTTGGAATCCTTAGGTGGATACAATTGTCACGAGAGGAGGATCATGACCCGTTGTGTGGATAAATAACAAGAGGAAGTGTTTGAGGTAGTGGATTGGTTGATTCTCTTTATTTTATTTGCAACTGTATCAATAGCATGTTCTAATCCCACTAGATGACAAATGGAATTGACATAATAAATATTTGAACTGGATAAATAAATTGATATCGATCATATGTTATTGCTTCTTTTTTTTCTAGATTGTTTGATATACATGCTTGTTCTTTATGGCAAACAGTAATGAATGTAAACTGGGATTAATTGATAATAGTTTGGATAAAGATAAAGAGGCATGTAAATGAATATGGTTCTTATTGTCATTTAATGTTAATCAAATTGGTGTAGTAAGCATTTTCATTTATTTTTTATAGCTTATTGATTATGTTTCCGAAATTTCAAACCTACAAATTACAAATATTTTAATTCAATAAGGAATAAAGAACTAATTGTTTGAAAATTACTTAAGGGGTTCTGAGTTACCCTCATGATTGTTAAAGGGCCAAGAGCCCAATAAATGTGGTGTTTGTTTTCCTTCTTCTTGTGTTGTGATGTGATCCTGGATGGCTATTGTGATGTGTGGGGGAATGGAGGCTTTTGGTGGTGGCAGCAGATGAAGCCAAGAGTGGCGAGAAGCATCGTTTTATGCATGTGGGTGTCGGGGAGGACACCAAGGATTATGGAATGGGATGGATGTGATTGTTGGATGCTTGCTGATTTTTGTTTGGTTGTTTATCTACTTTACATTTCTCCACTTCTCAATGCATCTCGTCCTACATACCCTTCTTCCGAATGAGGTGAAGACACGCGAGGTATGCCATGTGCATTCCCTAGTTGGCTTCTCAAGTAAGGATGGGTATATGCTCTTGCTATAAGCGGCAAAGACTTGACGGGTAGTACATCTACTCACCGTGTAGATCCCCCTTGATTTTAGTAGCATATAATGTTTCTCTAGAATGCCAGGGAATGATGGAATGTATTTCTATAATGAATAAATGAATAAATAGTGTTAAACCCCGGGGATGGAGATGTTGGAACATAATGATGAGGTTGTAATCTTTGAAGGAACAATTGACATTGGGTGTGATGCTAATGAAAGATAATTTGGAACTGTTTAGGGTTAATTAATGTTTAAAGAATTAATAAATGTAAAATAGAATTGATAAAAATAGAATAAAGTAATCTAATAAAGTACTTTAAATGGTTGTGTGAATATAGGATACTTAGTCTTAGAAGTAGCAGCCCGGAGTCTGAGAGATGTTAGCTACAGTGGGCCTAAGACTAGGTTAATCCCATAGTGTGGTAGTGAGTTATAGTATATTCTATTCATTTTTTGTTTCTATATGCTACTCCACCCTGTTAGTAAGTGAAACTGACACCCCAGGGATTCTAAGCCATCGGGGGTGTTTTCCCCAACATTCAGGTGGAAGGATGGATGGCTGACTACTACCTTTGGCCCTGCTCTCTTTTCTTGGTAGTAACTGGTGTTGGTAGGAACATTGGTTAGTTTTCCCCATATATGTGTGTAGAGGGTTGTAACGTCTTTTGGTTATTCACACACATATATTATGGATATAGTTTTCTATGGACTACTGTAGTTGTAATGTGAATAGGCTGTGATGGCTTGAGGATCCTTACTTAGTGTATGGGTTGTGATGGCTTGAGGTATAATACCTGACGTATGATACATGTTATGTGAGCTTTGGTGGCTCTCAGAAACTACCTGGTTACTTTGGTGTGTGGATGTGGTGGGTTTGTTTCATGAGGTGCATATCGTGGTGCTTCACCCAAGTGTCTGTAGGCAAGCCTTTTTGGAGAGAGATGCTCAGGACGTGCGGTGATGGGGCAATGTGGAAAACTAGTGGGGAAGTAGTAGTGGGGTACACATGATATTCTTTATTATATGATATATTATTGTATGCATTACTTGGTGAGAGTAGCCATGATGAGGTTGGGAACTTCGTATACCTTTTTAGGTGATGAGTTAGTTTCAGTTGTTGTTCACTGTGCTTTAGCATGCATTCTTTTACTTTTCATGAGAGTCTTCAGGGAGGATCCTACTGAGTATACTGTTATACTCACCCTATGTATATATAAACTATTTTTCAGGTCACTTGGAGAATGTTGGAGATCAATATGGTTTCTACTATCTTGGGGTTTTAGGAGCTATTCGGGCTTGTGGTTGCAGCTGTTTTTACATTATTTTCGGTACATTCGGTTTTTCCCCTTTTCAGTTGTAGTACTACTGCATGAAATTTCATATGTGTACTTGGGTTTTTGATTATATTGCAGTCTTAGTTGGAGTTTATTGGGGCATATCTTATCTCTCTTTTTTACATGTGTTATTTTAGAGGCTAATGCCTCCCATTTTTTTGTTATTATACCCTCAGTTCTAGTCGCCAACCTGGGGCCTACTGGAGGCGGGACTTGGGGGGTCATAATCTCTCTTCTCACATTATCGGCCTAGGAGGGGTACACGTTGTGAGGAGGGGTCATGAAAATGTGGTATCAGAGGTCTGGTTGAGGGATATGATGGAGATTGGAGTTAAGCACAGGTGAGGTTGCATGGGTTGGTTGGGAAACGATGTGATTCATGTTTAGCAAGTGAGGTAAACACAGGAGACCGGCTGAGACATAGCTGTTTAGGGTCCCCTATGATCTGATGTATGGACCTTTAAGTTTATAATGGATACTAAACAAGGTGATACTAGTGGCAGGGTAGAGATCTAGGAAATGATCATGCATCATTCTTCTTTGTTCCTGTGTTTGAATGGGTAGACCTTGGTATAGGTTAACATAAATTTAATAAAAGAAAACAATTAATTAATTAATTTTGAGTATTCCACATTCCAGTTTTAGGAACTCTAATGGTTTTTTATCTTATATGTGTGGCTCTAGGTCGACGTCCTCATCAGGTTTTCACAGAAAATGTCTAGTAGGATGTTCCACCAGATTGCAGCAGGGTAGAGGATGATGAAGACAACACTTGGAGGAAGAAACTCTGAGAGTTTTAGCACAAGAGTCTGCAGAAGTATGGGGGTTCTGTTTCATATGCAGTCATTAAAGACTAGTTATATGAGGTCGATATCAACTTTAGATCGATTATTGCTCGTATAGAGCACTTGGTGTCCTTGGTTGTGACGATGCTACGTGGAGCAATGAGGAAGTGGTGGTTCTTGTTCCTCGGGGATCATGAGGAGTCAAAAATCTCATGGGAGGATTTCCTAGATAAGTTTAGATTTGAGTATCTTTCTTCGACTATGAAGGTGTCTAGTCACCTGGAGCTTCTTACCCTTCGACAGGGTAGATCCAGTGTTCGAGAGTTTAGAATCCATTTTAGGAACCTCTTATGATATTCTTTGAACCTGTTGCCAGATGAGGAGGGCAGTGCGAGACATTTTGAGGAGGCTTTGAGTCTAGAGATCCAATGTCAGGTCACCCCCTTTATGCTGAAAACATATCTTGAGGTACTGGAAAGAGCATAGGTTGTTGAGAGAACTGTGTCCAGGATCGAATCACCACAAGAGGGGAATTGGCATGATTCCTCGCGAAGCATAGCTATGGTTTGGGGTTCTCGGTTTTCAATGAAGAAGAGTTTTCATTTAGCCGGCGGTAGTTCGTAGCCCTTCATATCTCGTTTCTCAAGAGACAAAAACTCTCAGGCCTATGTCAAGGGATCAAGTGCTGGTTTTTCTTGTGGTGGTCATGGTAATCAGCAGTGGGAGTGCCCGACCATTCAGAGCGGCCATAATGCACCTAGCGCTACGATACATGTTTTTCCATTGAGACAGTTCCAGCCGAGGCAGCAGTAGCCGGTTACACTAGATTTAGATTAGCAGAGGGTAGATGGGCAAGGTATAGGAGATCCACATGACACTCCCTGTCTTCATAGATCATATCGCGGTTGTGGTGGTGGTCCTCATTAGGGTCAGAGAGGCCGTGGAGGAGGTTTTTGTCAGCTTCATGCTCTATCATTGCCAGCTCTAGGTGAGCCATATGTCGTTCGAGGTACCCTTTTATTGTTTTCTACCTTGGTGTATGCCTTGTTTGATTCTAGAGAGACACAGTCCTTTATATCACCTACCCTTGTCCATGCTTTGGGACATTAGGTAGAGTGGCTTCCAGTGCCCATGGAGTTGACTACACCAGTTGGAGATCGAGCTTACTTGTATGAAGTATGTAGAGACTGTGAGCTAGTGTTGGGGAAACACCGCTCTTGGGGAGTTTTCCTATGTTTACGAATACAACCATATGAACCCATCCTCGGTATGGATTGGTTGTATTCGGTGTAGGCTATCATGTATTTCTTTAGGAATAAGGTCATCTTCATTGGTGCGGATGGAGAGAAAGTGGTGTTTTTTTGCTGAGCGAGATCCTCGGATGGGTCATAGGCATGTTCCATCCTTATCATCCATGATGGCTGAGATGATGCTGAGTTATTCAGAGGTTCAGCAGTTGGAATTCCCTAGGGTCGTATAGGAGTACCCTGAAGTCTTTCCAGAAGAGGTTGTAGATTACCCCCTCGACGAGAGATCGAGTTTGGGATCGAACTACAGCCAGGAGTGTATCCTATCTCTATGTCTTTATATAGAATGGCCCCTTATTAGTAACAAGAGCTACCTATATAGATTTATGGTCCGTTAAAGTGTGGTTTTGTTAGGCCAAGGGTGTCACCATGGGGTGCACCCATTTTTTTCTTGAAAAAGGGCGACGACAGTTTGTAGTTGTGTGTTGATTATCTTCGCAAAAAAAAGTGACAATAAAGAATGTTTATCCTATTCTATGCATTGATGATTTATTTGATCAACAGAAAGGTGCAAGTTGGTTCTCAAAGATTGACATGAGGTTGGCATATCATCATATGTGTGTGAAGCATGAGTATATCCCGAAGACTACTTTCTGTTGTCGTCATGGGCATTATGAGTTTGTTGTAATTCCATTTGGTGTGACGAATGTTGTAGATGTATTCATGGGATTGATGAATGATGTGTTCGGTGAGTTCCTGGAAACGTTCGTTGTAGTTTTCATCGACGAAATCCTTTTGTACTCCACATCTGAAGAGGATCATTCAGAGCATCAACAAGCCGTTTCGGGAGTTGTTCACCATCATCAGGTTGTCGAAGTATGAGGTTTGGGCTCAAAAAGTCAGTTTCATGGGGCATGTTGTGTCCCAACAGGGATTAGTTGCGGATCCATAGAAGATAGAATCATTTTTGTCTTGGTTATCCCCCAAGACAATGTCAGAGGTGCGAAGTTTCTTCTCTATCATAGGCTACTACAGGAGGTTCGTAGCCAATTTATCAAGAGTTGCGACTCCACTGACAGCTTTTTCTATGATGGATTGGGCATTCATATGGACTAATTAGTGTCAGGTAGTTTTCAAGTATATAAAGAAGAAGTTATTAGGTGCTCCAGTCCTTTGTCTTCCAGTTGAGGGAATTCAGTTTGATGTTTTCTGCGATGCTAAAAATCTGGGTTTAGGCTATGTTCTCATGCAGCAGAGGTCAGTTGTTTCTTATGGGTCTTGGCAGTTACATCCCCATGCATTCAACTATTCCACCCATGATCTTGAGTTAGCTTTCATGGTGTTTGCTCTGATGTTGTGGATGCATTACCTCATTGGAGAGCGCTTTGTAGTTTTCACCGATCATCAGAGTTTGAGGTGTGTTTTCTAACAGCGTGACTTGAACTTACGCCAACATCAGTGGATGGAGTTCTTGCAGGCATACGACTTCAGAATATCGTATACTCCAGGAAAAGGGAATGTTGTAGCTGATGCACTGAGCTAAAAGTCACGTAGTGATGTTGTGCATGAATTCAGTGATTCCTGGAGAGTAATGGAAGAACTAAAAACATTTCATATTGATATGGATGAATTTGGGGGTATAGGTTGTCTTTCTCAGATAATGGTACAGTCATCCCTAATGTAGAAGGTGGAAGAGTCCCAATTAGGAGATCAAGTGGTGGAGGTCAAAAGAGACTGAGTTGTTTGTGGTGATGCCCCAGATGGTTAGTCGGAGGGTGAACAACATTGAGTGTTGTATCATGGAAGGATTTTTGTTCCTTTGACGATGCACGAGATGGTTCTTAGCGAGTTCTATAGTTCACCTTTAGAAATAAATCCTGGTGTGACAAAGATGTACCTATCCTTAAGGAGTCTGTTTTGGTGGCCTGGGATGAAGCGTGCGGTTGCGGAGTTTATGTCTCGAAGTTTATTCTTCCAAAAGGTAAAGTCCAAACACCGTGTTCCTGATTTTCTTCTCCATCCAATAGAGATTCCTCAGTGGAAGTGGGAGGACATTCCAATATACTTTGTTACCGGATTACCTCGAGCTCAGAGAGGACGTGAGGCTATTTGGGTGGTAGTGGAACGTTTAACAATATTTACCCACATTATAGCAATCAAGGAGTCAAGCTCAGTGGATGTTTTGTCGAGGAAGTATCTAGAGGAGGTGGTGAGACTTCATGGAGTCCCTAGGACGATCATTTCGGATCAAGATCATCATTTTACCTCCTGGGTGTGGATTGGTCTCCAACATGCTTTTGGTTCTCAATTATGCCTTAGCACTACTTTTCATCCTCAAATGGATGGTCAGATAGATCGAACCATTGAGACCCTTAAAGACATGTTACACATTTGTGTTCTTGATTTTGGAGGTTCATGAATGAGTCACTTACCCTTGGTGGAGTTCACTTACAATAATATTTTTCACTCCATCATCGTTATGGCGTTGTTTGAAGCCTTGTATGGCCAGCCGTCCCGTTCTCTGTTGTGCTAGACTGGTTACAGAGAGTCAACAATTATTGGGCCAGAAATAGTACAGAATAATACAAAGATGGTTTAGGTGATTCGTGAGAGGATGAAGACAGCACATGATCTTCAGAAATCATATGATGTTCAAAGGAGGAGACCCATGGAGTTTAATGTAGGGGATCATTTATTTCTGAAGGTGACTCCATGTCGTGGGCAGCGATGGTCTGGTCATGGAATTATGCTTTCACTCAGTTTTATTGGGCCTTTCGAGGTGTAATCTCATGTTAGAGTTTTGGCATATCGAGTAGCACTTCCCCCATAGATGAGTCGGATACATGATGGTTTCCATGAATCACATCTCCGTCGTTATCTTTGTGATGACTCTCTCATCATCGATTGGGGAGAGATCGATGTTGATAATGATGCAACCTTTGAGGAGTGACCTTTGGAGATCCAAGACCGCAATCAGAAGATGTTTTGCAGGCATTATATCCCCTTAGTTTGTGTCTTGTGGCGACACGGTGGAATGGAGGAGTGTACCTGGGAACATGAGTCACAGATAATTGCTTAGTACCCAGAGTTGTTTGATGTTTAACTCTTTTCATGTAACTATTTTCCCATTGTGGTTATACCTTTTATGTTTTATTTGTTAATTTATTTTGTTTCTTTTGTGGATTTCTCTTTTTTGAGAGTTATCTCGATGGGTGGTCGTTCGGACCCCATTTCTTTTTTTATCTCTTCAAGTTGGTTTTGAATTCTCGAGGGTGAGAATGTTTTGAGAGGTATCTGATGTAATGGAACAAACCTCTCTGGTCTATTACATTGTGAAAAAATGGTGTTTTAGGTGTTCCGAGAGGTCAATGTGACTTATCCCAAATAATTTTTCTAAATTTACAATTTAGTGAACAGTGTTCTATCAGTGAGGATATAGTGAACAGTGTTCTATCAGTGAGGTTCAGTGAAAAGTGTTCTATCAGTAAAAATTTATTGAAGAGTGTTCTATCAGTGAGGATTTATTGAATAGTGTCCTGTCAGTGAGGTTTTAGTGAACAATGTTATATATGTGAGTATTTAGTGAGCAGTGTACTATCAGTGAGGTTCAGTGAACAATGTTTTATTAGTGAGAATTTAGTTAATAGTGTTCTATCAGTGAGGATTTAGTGAACAATGTTTTATCAGTGAGGTTCAGTGAACAGTGTTCTATCCATGACAATTTAGTGAACAGTGTTCTATCAGTGAGGTTTAGTGAAAATGAATCTATCATTGAGCATTTTTTGAATAGTGTTCTATCAGTGAGGATTCAGTGAATAGTGTTCTATTAGTGAGGATTTACTGAACAATGTTATATCAGTGAGGATTTAGTGAACAATGTTCTATCCATGAGGATTCAGTTAACAGTGTTCTATCAGTGAGGTTCAGTGAACATTTTTATATCGGTGAGGTTTAGTGAATAGTGTTCTACCAGTGGGGATTCTGTGAACAGTGTTATATCGATGATGTTTAGTGAACAGTGTTTCTTGAACAGTGAGGTAAATCGATAACCTCTAACAGTATGTATACAATAATGGTAGGTCTATAGTGTTTATAGAATGGTGAGGCCTATCAGTAACCTCTAACGGTAGGTGTACAATAATGGTAGTTGTACAGTAACGATAGGTCTACAGTGTTTCCAGACATGTGAGGTTCCAGAACAGTGTTTCTAGCATCCTATAGTTTCACCCCTTTGACATTTCATTTGACATAAAATACATTTAATGCCTTATTTTAAGGACTCTTATGTACGATTCAAAGATAATAAATCCTATATTAATTATTCCTATGGATCATGATGTTTTTACTTGGTTAAACCAGGTGGGTTAATGCGATCCCCTTTTAATGGGGAATTAAGCGTTTCCTAAACTGTCGCCCCATTAAATCATCAAAAGGGACAAGATATCATCCTCCCTTGTTCTTCATCTTTGTTCTCAGCTATGAGATGCTAGAACCTTTCAATCCTTCCCATAGGAGTTTCACAATAAAAACTTTACTCCTCAGAATGTATCTGCTCTATTTTGATTCAATCAAGCTATATCGGTCAATCTTAGATATAAGGTATGTTTTATAGTCATTCCATTGTGTATAATCTCCTCCTGTTTCTCCTTTCCATGTTATAGAATATAATCTATATGCTTCTAATGGGTTTTTTTCTTGGGGTTTGGCTGGTGCTGTCGTATCGTGGCATCCTCGGGTGGATGCAATTGTCGCGAGAGGAGGATCATGACCTATTGTGATGATAAAGAAATAGAGGAAATGTTTTAGGTAGGGTATTCATTTATTCTCTTTCTTTTGTGTGCAACTCTATCTTTAGCATGTTTCAATCCCACTGGATGACAATGGAATTGACATAATAAATATTTGAACCGGTTAAATAAATTGATATCGATCAAATGTTATTGCCTCTAGTTTTTCTATATTATGTGATATATATTCTTTTTCTTGATGGAAATGGGTAAAGAATGTAAACCGGGATTAATTGATAATTGTTTGGATAAAGATAAAGAGGCATGTAAATGAATTTGGTTCTTGATTTAATTTGATGTTAATCAAATTGGTGTAGTAAGCATGTTCATTTATTTGTGATAGCTTACTGATTATGTTTCCCGAATTTAGAACCTACGAATAACGAATCTATTAATTCAATGTGGATTAAAGAACCAATTGTTTGATAATTCCTTAAGGGGATCTAAGTTACCCTCTTTATTGTTAATGGGAAAAGATCCCAATCAATGTGGTGTTTGTTTTCCTCCTTCTTGTGTTGTGATGTGATCCTAGATGACTATTGTGATATGTGGTGGTATGGAAGATTTTTTTTGTGGTAGCATATGAATCCTAGAATGGCGATATGCATCGGTTTATGCATGTGGGTGTCAAGGAGCACACCAAGAATGATGGAATGGGATGGATGTGATTGTTGGATTCATGTTGATTTTTTTGGTTGTTTATCTACTTTACTTTTCCCCCCCTACTCAAGGCAGCTGGTCTTACTTACCCTTCTTCAGAAAGAGTTGAAGACATGCAGGGTATGCCAAGTGCTTTCTGTGTTTAGATTACCAAGGAAGGATGGGTATATACGCTTTCAATAAGAAGTAAAGACTCGACGGGTAGTACATCTACTCACCGTGTTCAGCCCCCTTGTGTTTAGTAGAATATAATTATTTTTTAGAATGCCTGGGAATCTTGGAAAGTATTTCAATAATGAATAAATTAATAAATTGTGTTAACCCATGGGGATGGAGATTCTGGAACATAATTATGAGGTTTTAATGATTGATGGAATAGTTGACTTTGGGTGTGATTATAATGAATCTTAATGTGGAAATGTTCAGGGTTAACTAATGTTTAATGAATTAATTAACGTAAAGAGGAACTGATAAAAAGGTAATGAAGTAATCTAACAATTCTCTTTAAATGGTGTGTGCATATAGGATATCTAGTCATAGAAGTAGAAGCCCGAAGTCTGAGAGATGTTAGCTGCAGTGGGTCTAAGACTAGGTTATTCCCATAGTGTGGTGGTGAGTTATAGTATATTCTATACTTTTTGTGTTTATATACGCTACTCCACCCTGTTATTAAGGGAAATTGAAACCTCAGGGATTCTAATCCCTAGGGGTTTTTTCACCAACATTCCTGTGGGAGGATGGATGGATTAATACCCCCTTTGGCCCCACTCTTTTCTCTTGGTATTTACTGGTGCTGGAAGGAAAATTGGTAAGTTTCCCTATATATGTGTGTAGAGGGCTGTAACAGCTTGTGGTCATTCACACACATATATTCTGGATATATAATTATATGGACTACTATGTGTGTAACATGCATTGGCTGTGATGGCTTGTGGATCCTTACTTGGTTTAGGGCATTGATGGAATGAGGTATAATATCTGACGTATCATACATGTTATGCGAGATGTGGCTGCTCCTGAACACTACCTGGTTACATTGGAGTGTGGACGTGGTGGTTTTGTTGCATGAGTTTCATATTGTGGTGCGTCGCCCAGGTGTCTGCAGGAAAGCCTTTTTGGAGAGAGATGCTGAAGACATGCGACATTGGGGAAAATCAGAAAACTAGTGGGGAAGTATTTTCTGGGTACCGTTGATATTCTTTATTAAATGATATATTCATGTATGCATTACTTGGTGAGAGTAGCCATGGCGAGGTTGGGAACCTAGTATACCTGTTTAGGTGACCAGTTAGTTTCACTTGTTCTTAACTGTGCAATAGCATGATTTCTTTACTTTGCACGAGAGGCTTCAGGGAGGATCCTACTAAGTATATTTTTATACTCACCCTATACATATATAAGATATTCTTCAGGTCCCTTAGATCAGGTTGGAGATCATCCTGTTTGCTACGATCATGGGGTTGTAGGAGCTGTTCGGGCTTGTGGTTGCTGCTGTTTTTACATTCTTTTGGGTACTTGCAGTTTTTTACCCTTTTAAAATGTAGTACTTTTACATGACATTTCATATGTGTACTTGGGTTTTCATTTAAATTTTAGTCTGAGTTGGAGTTGATTGGTGTCTATATAATCTCCCTCTTCAGCATGTTTTCTCTTAGAGGGTAATGCCTCCCATTTTGTGTGTTACTATACCATCAGTTCTAGTCGCCAACTCGGGGACTACTGGATGTGGAACTCGGGGGTCATTATCTCCCTTCTCACATTATCGACCCAGGAGGGGTACACTATGTGGGGAGCAGGTCATGAAATATTCTCTTAGTTTGAGTGGCATTTTCTTTATCACTCTTATTTGAAAAAAAAATATTTCTCATGTCATTTACATATTACAAAATATAAAAACGTTCTATTGAATATGATAATTGTTTCGGTGGGTATCAGCACTGAAAATTTATTATATTATGCTCGAGAAAAATATGTGATATCAAAGGATAGTTATTGTAATGACCCAATCATTTATCAAATGAAAATTACTCTTGATCCAATGAAATGTCCTAATAGGTGAAATGGTTATATAACATATGCACTTCTTCTGTTTTATGTTTTTGGAATTTAAAATACCATTAGGAATTGTGACCATTGCTAATATAGCTATTGAACAGTTATCACTTGATTAGTCTAAATATAAGGATTTAACAAATCCAATTTACTCAAAACACGGAAGTGATGGACTCATCCAGTGGACTTGCCTCATACAAAGCCCATTTTTCAGAGCTCAGAAAGGATGTGGAATATTTTTTCTTCACACTTGACCAATCCCAAGCCAATCGTCAATATGTTAAGATCGAGGGGAACCACCTATGGGATAAGTGGAAGTTGATAGAGACTATAACTCGAGCGATATTATCCAGGCCACCCCAAGAGTCTGTCACCATTACACACCTTACCCTTCTGTCTTATGTGGGGTGTTTTAAGGGGTTATGTTACAAGACCTTAGCACTAATAATATGTACATTATTTATATATAAATATTATACATTCAATTTATTATTCTTACTTTGTAAATAGTTTTTAAAGTAAAAATAATATTTTTAGTTAATATTCAACTAAGAAACATTTTTATGAATTAATGGATTTTTTAATTAAATAATGTTTTATTAAAAATTATTAATAAATTACTTTTAATTAAATATAAATGCTCATAAAATTTTTATGAATATAATTGTAATTTTTATTAATGATGGAAATATGTTTTTGTCAAAGCCCATTAATTTTCGACAAATTTTGGTTTTTACATTAAAAGTGAAAATGCACATATTTAGAAAATTATTTAGATAAAATGAATATTATTTTTGGAATCATAATGCCGGAATTATCCAATGGTTAAATTTTCATAATTTATTGAGACAGTCGAATTATTCTGTAAAAATTATATTCTATTTTAATATATAATTTGTCTTATGACATCATTATGACCCAATAGTAATGAAATAAAATACCATAAGCATTATTTTTGGCCATTATATGTTTTTCTTTTAAAATAATTTGATTTCAGGTTTGTTTTATTTATTTTACAAAGCATTAGTGCACCCTTCAAGACATATAAAACATTTTTTCCTTTTTAAACTGTATTTCTTATTAGTGTGACTCACCTCCACATATGAAATCCTATTATTTTAAGAATTTAGGATATTGGCCATATAAAATATTTTTTCCCTCTCCCCTTTGAAAAATACATTGGCAAAACCCATTTTCTTATTTTTAGTTTTGATTAGTTTAGTGTGTGGTGTCGCAAACCTAAATAATAAAGAATTCCCTCTTCTTTCCTATATAATCCCACCCAACCACTTACTTAATCTTCACTCAAAGCCTTTATAGTTCATCAAACCTCTTCCCTTATATCTCTATAATCCTCCCAAGGTGCCCCATGCTACCAGGTAGTCTCTCTCAAGTACCCCCAATCCTTTGGGATCATACTTCAAAGTAAGGGGTTCTCACTTTGCTTATTTATATCCAAGCTTCCTTATATGGATATTCCCTTTTATTTTCAATTATAAATGTTGGGGTATGATTTCACTCCTCCCCCATACTACCCTCTTCATGTTTGAATAATGATAGATCCCCTTTCTCTTACATTAATTCATCCCATGTACACATGTTACCATGTCGAAATTCTATAAGGAATTTCCCTCTCCTAGTTTACATTTAATAAATTCTTTTGTATTATGTATCTAAATTCCATTATATGTGTTATGAAATGTATCTATATTACCCCCTTACGTTCCACTTAATTTACATATGATGAGACACTCTTTTCTCTCTCACCAACCATTTTTATGAATTCTTATGGCACGTTGTTATGCTGCCGAAATTGCACAGCGTTTCTTCAAGCCAAGATCATAGTGTAGTGAATACCATACCCATATCTCTATCAAGGGTATTCACGTTTATGAATATATAAATATTGAATGGTACTTTATTTATTTATTCCACATTCCTTAATCGTGGAATAACTTATGATGTAGATTGATTTCATGTTATATGATCAATGTGGCACACTTATGAATGAAATGAGATGTTTAAGAAGGGTGAGCCCAAGTAGCGCTCCAATGAATTGGGTAATGTATAGTATCATGATACTTCATGTTCAATGAGTGTTGAATGACACTAATTGAAGTGCAATGAGGGTTTACTCATGCTTCAGGTTCAATGGGGTTTTACTCGTGCTCCATGTGCAATGAGCCTTGTCTCATGCAAATAAAATGTTAAATGTTGTTTCCACGTCTCCATGTTATAATTATCATGCACTATCATGAATTTATGTTCATGTTTCTCTTGTTATCCATTGATATTCCAATTTTCTAGCATTTATTTTATTACTCATGTTATTCTATGTTTATTCCTATATCATGCTTTATATCTCACCCTTTTCTTCTGCATGTCCTCATGTTATCCCATGCAATGCTATGTATGAGGGAATGTAGTGGTCATGTAAAAAAAGTTTTCAATATTATATTGTGTTATACGTTTTATGTTGTTATGTAATGTTCCTAAGCCCCAAATACACTAGACCTCTCAATCATCTATTTTGTATCAAGTGAATGTTTTATGTAATCAATCATGATTAAGTATTTCATAAAGAGTAGGGTTGTTATAGTTGGTATTAGAGGATAGTTTTAGTTATTTTTGGGATTATGATTAGAAAACCCTAGTGATGCCTTAAGGATAAGACAATGTATACTAAAAACAACCCTAAATCACTGAACAATGGATCAACTCCATTGAAAATATCTTCTCTATCCTTCAATATTCTGAACAAGATAAGGTTTTGATGGATGCTTACCGTATGGAGGGTGAAGCTGATCAATGGTTGATATTGATAAAAGATATGAATCCTGAGGAAGATATTGAGGCGTTGTAATGGAAGGATTTCTGGAGTATTTTTGTTGATAAATTCTTTCTTCCCATCCTCCGTCTTAAGATGGAAAGGGACTTACTTGCCCTTAAGAAAAAAAGATGATGGATTTATCATAGCGTATGAGGAAAACTTCACAAGGCTTTCACGATACACCTTCAACTTTGTCATTACCCCCAAATAAAAGGTTAACCAACTCTTTGGTGGGTTGAAACCTACCATGTGGAAAGCCCTGGTGATCCGTGACTTCAACGCCTGTGTAAAAATTTTCTGATGTGCTCTCAAGGTCAAAATGGTGATTGGCGAATCTCATGGGTATCTTGGGGACATGAAGTGTAATGTGGAGTTCAATTCCAGAGGTCTGATGAATAAATACAATGGTGATAAGAAAATATAGTACCCCAATTTTCAAAGGTGCAGAAAGAAGCACCTCGAAAATTGCATGAAGGGGGTGAGGAAATGCATTAGGTGTAGAAGAGAAGGGAACCTAGCCATTATCTACCGACAATAGAAATATGAAACTGTGGCAGAGAAGAGGAACACTCTGTTGGACTCTCAACATGTTACTCATTGCTTCAACTACAATGAAACAGGGCATCTTGAAAATCAGTGCCCTATGCCAAGGGTTTTTGGAGGTAACCAACAACCTCCAAGGCAGCAAGGGAGGTATTTTTCCATCACTACCATCGAAGTGAACCTCAACAAAAAAGTGGTGATTGTTGTTCTAGTTATTCATTCATGAATAGAGAATATACTTCTTGGTTTTGGATCTATGCGATTATTTTTATCTCAAAAGATTACTAGGACAATCCCAACCCCAACACAAATCATGGATGTAAAGATATCGGTGAGTACGGAGAATGGGGAAATCATTGATCCCATGAATATAAAACCTCTCTGAAGTTCCCAGTCAGGATCCAAGTATCACTAAGAGGAGGAGGGGGTGAATCAGTGATATCTTTTTTTATGTTTCCTTCAATTAAAACAACCTTTTCCTCCTGTTAAAGAGTTTCTTCCCTGCTGAACACACACAACCACATGAACACAATATTTACAAGGTTCACTACTCAACAAGAGTAACTACGTACTTGGTATTGTATGGAAATAATCCAGTAACACACAATACACTAGAAAAAAATCCTTTGAGGTGGAATACAATGAGTAGGATATACACTTAAACTCGTGTAGCACTTGGAAAACAATCCGCAAGTGAGTGTGCACCCTTTTAGCACAAATAGGGAATTACAGTATTTCAGTGCTTCTTCACAATTGAACAAATGTAATCTCTGAAGTACAAATCTTCACTTTCCTACCTAGAAGTTGGTAAGAACTTCTATAATCACAACTAAATATGTGCGAAGACCACAAATTTTCTGCATATCCTTTAGAATATCTTTCGTGCAATTCCAATTCCTTGCGCGTAAAAGTTCACTTTGGGCGCGAAAAACTTTTTCGTGCAAATCCCTTTTTCTGTGCAACCTTTTCACTTTCCGCACAACTGTCCTCTTTTTGCGCAAACTTATTTCGTTTCGGAAAACTCACTCAGCATATTATTTTATGCACACCAGAGCTTGGGATTTCTTCTAAGTATCGAGCACCCACAAATGAGAATGGTTCACCTCATATTTATAGGCATTTTTGACCCTGCGTGAAAACCACTAATCCGCGTGTAAAACCCTCTTCATGCAAGTAAAAACTCTTTAACGCAACTTCATATTTCATGCAATGCTCTAATATTTTGCACACCTCAGTTCTTTTCCATTTTTCATCATTCTAAGCATGAAGCACCAATTGCACGCAAAATTCCACACTGCATTTTATATTGCGCGCAAACCCATCCTTTGACACAACATCGGATTTCTCGCAATTATCAAATGTTTCGCGCAGCTCATGCCTTTGAAAATTATTGAGCTTCTGATCTCGAAACACCTTTTCTACGAAAAACATCATTCCTCTATTTTGTGCATCCCGAAGATATTTCGTGCATCTTTATTTTTTCGTGCAACCTGCCTAAATTTCCACGCACTTCATTGCGTTGTCATTTCTCTCTTCACTACTTCCCATAACCATTCTTCAACTTTCATCACGAACTCCACTATCATGATAAATTTCCTTTGATATATCAACTTTAGCATCGTCAGAGTTGTAATGGGAAGTACTGAAACATCCCATCTTCCAGCATCATCATTCCTTCCAATCAAAACTGTATAAGATTGGCATCATCATTTCTCCCTCTTTCCTTCGTAAGGCTTGCATTACAAGTTCTCGTAACTTATGATATTTGAGAAATACATATCAGCAAAGCATCATCTGGTTTCAAGTCCTTTAAAAAGTGAATTTATTTATCTTCTTTGACAAAAAAAGACAACACTCTGCAAACACGAACTCTTCAAACTTCTTTCTCCATCCAACTCGGTCCCAAAAATATCCCCCTTTGGATTTTGTTGTCAACCAAGATTCATTAATCACTGAACTTTGAAAACTCTTTCAATGGATTAATTATCAACAATTCTAAGCCTATGTGACCTAACTCATTGTAGGAAACAAGAATTATTGACATCCAAAGCCATGATGTCCAAAAGTAGTGACTACGAAATATCATGAGCATACCTACTCAGCCTTCTTCAGATCATCATTCAAGCTTCTACCTCAGCATTCTTCACTTCATTGAATTTCCTGGAAATAAACATTGTTTTCTATAACCACTACAACAATCAGTTAGAATAGTTCACACACATACATGCTGGATTCACAGCTTACCCAAAACTCACCCTTTATGCATGCATCTATAAGGATAGATTTATGAAACAATTATCCCCCTTGACAACACTATCCAAATTTAAGATGCGATAGGGGACAGAAACACGTACCATAACCTTTATGAGAAGGAGGTTGGACACACATGTTCAACCTCAATTTTGCAAACGGTTCCTTTGGTAACAGTTTTGTGAATATATCAGCAACTTGTTCGGATGGTGAAACATACTCCAGCCTGAATTCATTATTCTCCACCTACTCTTTGATGAAGTGGTACTTTATTTCAATGTCTTTTGAATAATAATGTTTTATCGTATTCCTTGTAAGATTGATCGCACTCTGATTATCACATATCAAGAGAAATGGTAGCTTCACTTCAACAACTAGATCTTCCAACTGAGTCTTCATCCACATTATCTGAGTTGCATCTTGAGTAGAAGAAACATAATCCGATTAAGTTGTGCTAAGACTTACTGTATTCGGTTTCTTTGTATGCCAACTAACACAACTTTTTTCTAGAAATAAAACACCACCATATGTGGATCTTCTATCATCAACATTTCCTGCATAATCAGCATCAGAATACCTGAATAGATCAATATTTCCTATCCCATCATACCTGATTCCAAAATTTTTTGTGGCTTTGATATATCTAGGAATTGTTTTTCCAGATATCAGATGTGATTCTTTAGGAGTACTCTGAATTCTTGCACATAAAGTGACAGCATAGACGATGTCGGTTCTTGAGTTAGTCAGATACATCAGACTTCCAATCATCTTTCAAAACTCTTTCTGATCAACTTCTTTGTCTTCTCCATCTTTAGACAACATGGTTCCCACTGACCTGGGTGTGGACACTGGTTTCGAATTTTCCATTCCAAACTTCTTCAGAAGTTCCTTAGCATACTTTTCTTGGGACAGAAATACATGATTCCTTTTCTGTGAAATTTTTAGCCCAAGAAAGTATTTCATTTCATCCAGCATGGACATCTCAAATAACATCTTCATCTCCGTAGAAAATCTTTCACATGAACTTTCATCATTCCCAGAAAAGATAATGTCATTAACATAAACAATAATGATCAGTGAAAACTTATAACACTCCTTGATGTAAATATTGTTATCAACTCTACCCTTTTTAAAATTCATCTTCTTCAAGGAAGTATCTAATTATGAATACCATGCCCTCAGAGCCTGTTTTAGCCCATACAAAGCCTTCTTCAACCTACACACATATCTTTCTTCCTTCCTAATAAAAAATCTACAAGGTTGATCAATTTAAACGTCCTCGTCAACATCACCATTCAAGAATGAAGATTTAACATCCATTTGAAGGTTTTTGTAACCTCATTGTGCTGTAATGGCAAGAAATATTCTGATTTTTTCTAATCATGCCACAGGAGAAAAGGTTTCATCAAAATCAATACATTAAATCTGTGAATACACTTTGTAGACCAATATTGCCTTGTTTATTATAACATTACCTTCTTCATTCATCTTGTTCTGGAAAACCCACTTTGTACCAATAATGTTCGTATTGTCCGGCTTGGGTACAAGTTCCCATGTATCATTCTTCTCGATCTGAACAATCTCTTCATTAATATCATGAACCCATTCTAGATTCTCAAATGCTTCATTTACATAATTCGGTTCTACTTTAGAATAAAGAGAAGTATGCGATATAGAATTCGTTGTTCTTATTATTTGAACCCTCTGATTTATATCTCCAATAATGTTCTGAGCCTCTACTTGTTTCCTAAACCTAGGAGGAGTTGTTTGAACATCATCTTCATCACTTGGGATTTCTGAGTTATATTCCTCTTCTTGAGTAGGATTAACACAGTCTGCAGCATTATCAGAATTGTTAAAAGAATCTTCTCTATCTTGCTCGACTTCCATATCAACATATTATTGCTTTTGTTTCTCATAATTTTCAACAACTTTTACATATGAAGAATCAATAATTCTTCATGTTTCATTGTTGAAGCATCTAAATCCTCTTCCTTCTAGAGCATAGCCATGAAAAATCCCGTTATCTCATCTTTTCTCAAACTATCCTAGATTTTCACCTTTCTTCTTTATAATACACAGACTCCCAAAAACCCTCAAGTGTTTCAGACATGGATTTTTTCCATAGAACATTTTGTATGGAGTCATATCTGAGTTTAGCCTATAGAAAAATCGATTCTGAAGATACACAGAAGTGATCATGGGTTGCCTCCAATAATAATGAGAAATACTATGTTCAAGTAACATAGTTCTCCCCATTTCCACCAGAATTTGGTTCTTCCTTTCAGCAACCCCATTTTGTTGAGGTGTGTATGGTGAACTGAACTCATGCCGAATTCCATGTTTCTCAAGGTAAATTTTAAACTCTTCATTCTTATACTCTCCACCATTATCAGTTCTCAACTTCTTCACTGAGTACTCACATTCCTTCTCTGCTTTCCTCCTAAAACTCTTAAACATTTTCAGAGAATCTGACTTATGTCTCATGTACATAACACAAGTAATGTGAGTAAAGTCATCAATGAAAGTAATGAAGTACTTATCTCCATTTGTAGATTTCTTGCTCATTGGTCCACAGATATCAGAGTGTACGAGCTCCAAGGGTCTTTTTGAGTGAATTTCGACTATATAATTAATAGAGTTTGTAATCATCCCTTTCTCACAAATGGTGCAACACCAGTATCTTATTTTTAAAAAATCAAGCATATTTAGGAAACTATCTCTCTTTGATAACATGTACATATTTCTCTAACACATATTTCCCAGCCATTTATGCCATAACTGATTTTCATCAACCACACTAATGTAACAAGAGTTCTACACTTCACCATCATGGAACAAATTCTCTCATGTACATTGACCTCTTGTGATAATATTCCTATCATTTTCACTTTTCATAACAAATCCATCTTTTATGAAGATTACATTGTTGCCCTCTTCACAGAGTTGTGACACACTAAGAAGGTTATGTTTCATCCCATCAACACACAGTGTTTTCCTGGTTTACATTTTTTCATTTCCAATGATGGTCGATCCAACACCTTTGATCCTTAGAAAATCATCATTTCCAAATGTCACTGTTCATTATTTGATGTATTTCACATTCTTCAGATGATTTAAGTCTCCTGTCATATGAGAGGAACACCAACTGTCAAGAATCCAAGGACGTTTTCCTTTTGTAGCTTTTAGAGCAGTTTCAACAACAAGAGATTTTTGTTCACCCTTTTCTTCTGCTTTCCGTTGTGCTTTTGTAAATTTCCTAGACAAGTAAATGTGTTCTAGCCAGAGAACCATGCATAATTTATTTCCAGACTTATCAGAATTGTCCCTTTTGGATTTTAAAAACTCTGTCTTCTGAGGATTATTAAAAAACTTTTGTTTCTCTGGTAACAAACTAAGGCAACCCTTAGCACAATGTCCAGGTCGATCACATCTTTCATAATAAGTTTCCCGTGGTTGGAATCTATTCTCAAAATTCACACCAGTCTTCTCAGAAAAATTATGAAATTTATTTGGAGACATTCTATATTGGAAGGATTGACTCCCCATCAATACTTGCCTTTTAAAACTTGGGGAATAGTTGTAATGTTGTTGGTTGAACCAAAACATACTTTCCATGTTCCTAAATCCACCACAATACCAGCAGTAACCATAGAAAGAATATTTGACTCTGAAACTTTTATATTGACCGTAGTTGTAAACACACTTCTCAAAAACCTACATGTTTTCATTTGTATCTCTCTTCGTCAGCTCAGATTCATCAGTACCATAAGTATTAGATGTTTTTCTTGCCTCAAGATTTTTATGCACTTCTGATTTTTCAGCTTTTCTGACTTTGGCCACCTAAATGGTCTTTCCAGCCTTGTTCATAACAGAACCAGTTATGTCTTTCATTTCAACCTTTAAAGGTAACCATTGTAGATCCTTTCTTGGTTCATTCTTACTGGAACATTCATCATCTTCTGAGATAGAATTTTTGAAACTAATACTCATTTCTTTATCTTTATAGAGTTTCTGTTGGACAAGTTCCAACTCTTCTTCTTTTGCCTTCATCATTACTTCAAGATGATCATTACGATTCTTTGTATTCTCAAGAGAATTTATCAGATAATCAATCTTTTTTTCCATCTTGATTTTCTCATTAGTAAAACCTTCTTTGTTGTTTAATGAACAATTTTCATTTATCAACTTCTTGTTTTCCTTATCAAGCCTTCTAATCTTTATCAAACATTAATTCAACTCTTTTTTAAGATAATGTTCCGGTTGAGATTCCTATTCTTCAGTACTAATGCTCTCATAATCATCAAAATTCACAGTTGCAAAAAACGTACTCTCTCTAGCTTTTTCCGCAATAGAATTTTCAGTTCTAGTCTCACTATCATCATCTTCATCACTTTTCAAAAAGAAACATCTTCTTTTTGATTTGAAGACCTTTTTATCCTTACCTCTTCCAAAATATTTATCTTTTCCACCCTGTTTCTTCCATGACCTTCTTGGTCTTCTGTCTTCTTCATCATTGTCTTCATTTTTCCCCTTCTGAGGATAATTAACCACAAATTGGCCAATAGCTCCACATTCAAAACAGTGCAAAAGATGTTTCCCTTTGTATTTCTTTGTTCCTCTTTTCACATTTTTAGAAAACAAGGATATAATTTCATCAAAATTTGGATATACCTCATTTTCAATGTCGGATTCCCTATCTTTTTCTTCAATATGAATTTTCTTTAACTTATCTCTCTTTTCTTCGTTGAAAGACATTTCTCTAACGATTTTTTATTTCATCTTCATGGTCATCTCCCTTCTCATCTCATAAGTGACGAGAGTACTATGCCAATCATCAAGTGTTAATGTTTCTGGGTCCCCGTCTTCCAGTGATGAAACTTTAGCATCAAATTTATTAGGTAGAATTCTCAAGATCTTTTCAACAACTGTAGCATCCTCTATCTTTTCACCGAGACATCAGATTTTACTAAAAATATCATAAAACCTGGTAAAGAATTCCCCAACTGATTCAGATTCTCCCATTTTCATTTCTACATAATTCTGCCTCCAAATTTGTAGTTTTTCCTTCTTCAGTTTTGTATTTCCCTCATAGATATTCATCATCTTATCCCAGATGCCTTTAGCTGTAGCAACACCTTTTACTCTTAAAAACCCACTCTCAGAAACTGATGAGAGTAAGGCATTTTTTTCTCTTCCATCATTCTCAAGATTCTTTTTTTCTGCAGGTGTAAGAGGAACCTTTTCATCAATATGAGGAAATCCATCTGTTGTAGTTTCAAGAACTTCATATCCAAGACACATAAGATAAGGCATCATTATGTCCTTCCAGATGTTGTAGTTCTTTCCATAAAAAATTGGAATCCCCTTATTGTTCACACAATTAAGGTTATCCATCAAAACATCTCTTCAATCACCTCAACAAAGAATAAACGGAGGGAACATGTCGCTCTGATACCAATTGAAGTTCCTAGTCAGGATCCAAGTATCATTGAGAGGGGGAGGGGGTGAATCAGAGATATGTTTTTATTTTTATGTTTCCTTCAATTAAAACAAACTTCCCCTCCTGTTAAAGAGTTTCTTACATGCTGAACACACACAACCACAGGAACACAAGATTTAGAAGGTTCACTGCTCAACAAGAGTAGCTACATCCTTGGTATAGTACGGAAATAATCCAGTACAACTAAATACACTAGAAAACAATTTTTTCATGTTGAATACAAAGAGTAGGATATACCCTTAAACTCGTGTAGCACTTAGATAACAATTCGCAAGTGCGTGTTCACCCTCTTAGCACAAATAGGGAATTACAGTATTTCAGTGCTTCTTCACAATTGAACAGATGTAATCTCTGAAGTACATATCTTCACATTCCTACCCAGAAGCTGGTAAGAACTTCCATACGCACAACTGAATATGTGCAAAGACTCCAAATTTTTCACACAACCTTTAGAATATATTGTGTGCAATTCCCATGCCTTGCGCGTAAAAATTCACTTTTGGCACGAAAAACGTTTTTGCGCAAATCCCTTTTTCCATGCAACCTTTTCTCTTTCCGCGCAACTGTCCTATTTTTGTGAAACCATATTTCTTTCCGCGCAACTCACTCAGCATATTATTTTAAGTGCACCAGAGCTCGGGATTTCTTCTAAGTGTCGATCACCCACAAAAGAGAAGGTTTCACCTCATATTAATAGACATTTTTTACCCGGCGTGAAAACCACCAACCCGCGCGTAAAACCCTATTCATGCGAGTAAAAACTCTTTCACGCAACTTCATATTTCACGCAATGCTCCAATATTTTGCGCACCTCCGGGATTTTCCATTTTTCATCATTCTAATCATGAAGCACCAATTGCGCACAAAATTCCACACCACATTCCATATTGCACGCAAAACCATCCTTTCATGCGACATCAGATTTCATGCAATTATAAATTTTTTCACGCAGCTCATGCCTTTGAAAATTTTTTAGCTTCTGATCTCGAAACAACTTTTGTGTGAAAAACATCATTCCTCTATTTCGCGCATCCCGCAGTTATTTCACACAACTTTATTTTTTCGTGCAACCAACATAAATTTCCACGCATTCCATGCCTTTTCCATTATTCGATGTTATGACCTTAAATCATGACTTGTACTCCAAATTATAAACCATCTTCAATATTTCGCGCAACATCCATTGCCAAAAACACATCTTCATCTCCCGATTTTCAGGCCCTAAAATTTTGCAATCCCTAGAAAATGGCGCCACCTTAAACTGTGCTTTTGTGCCTCTCCCAGATTGTCCATTTCTTTGTCATTTCTCTCTTCACTGCTTCACATAACCATTCTTCAACTTTCATCACGAACTCTACTATCGTGATATATTTCATTTGATAGATCAGCTTTAGCATCGTCAGAGATGTAATGGGAAGTACTAAAACATCCCATCTGCTAGCATCATCGCTCCTTCCAATCAAAACTGTATAAGATTGGCATCATCATTTCACCCCCTTTCCTTCATAAGGCATGTATCACAAGTTCTAATGACTTATGATATTTGAGAAATACATATCAGCAAAGCATCGTCTGGTTTCAAGTCCTTTACAAAGTGAATTGATTTATCTTCTTTGACAATAAAAGACAACACTCTCCAAACGCGAACTCTTAAAACTTCTTTCTCCAACCAACTCAGTCCCAACAATCTCCCCCTTGGGATTTTGTTCTCAACCAAAATTCATAAATCACTGAACTTTTAAATCTCATGCAATGAATTACTTATCAACAGTTCTAAGCCTACGTGAGATAACTCATTGTAGGAAACAATAATTATTTACAGCCAAAACCATGCTGTCCAAAAGCAGTGACTATGAAATCTCATGAGCGTACCTCCTCATCCTTATTCAGATCATATTTCTAGATTCTACCTTAGCATTCTTCACTTCTTTGAATTTCCTGGAAAGCAACATTGTTTCTTACAACCACACCAACAATCAGTTAGAACAGTTCACACACATACATGCTAGATTCATAGCTTACCCACGACTCCCCCTTTATGCATGCATCTATAAGGATAGATTTATTAAAAAATTCCACCCTTGACAACACTATCCAAATTTAATATGAGATAGGGGACAGAAACACGTTCCTTAAACTTTATGAGAAGGAGGTTGGACACCCATGTTCAACTTCAATTTTGCAAATGGTTCCTTCGGTAACGGTTTTCTGAATATATCAGCAACTTGTTCATATGTTGAAACATACTCCAACCTGAATTCATTCTTCTCCACATGCTCTTTGATGAAGTGGTACTTTATGTCAATGTGTTTTGAAAGAGAATTTTTTACCATATTCCTTGTAAGATTGATCGCACTCTGATTATCACGTCCCAAGAGCAATGGTTGCTTCACTTAAACAAGTAGATCTTCCAACTGAGTCTTCATCCACATTAGTTGAGTTGCAGCTTGATTAAAAGAAACATAATCAGCTTCAGCTATGCTAAGAGTTACTGAATTCTGTTTCTTTGTATGAAAACTAACACAAATTTTTCCTAGAAAGAAAACTCCACCAGATGTGGATCTTCGATCATCAAAATTTCTTTCCTAATCAGCAACAGAATACCCGAATAGATCAATATTTCCTAAGCCATCATACCTGATTCCAAAATTGTTTGTGCCTTTGATATATCTGAGAATTCATTTTCCAACTATCAGATCTGATTATTTAGGAGCACTCTCAAATATTGCACATAAAGTGACAGCATAGACGATGTTGAGTCTTGAGGTATTCAGATACAACAGACTTCCAATCAGCTTTCAAAACTATTTCTGATCAACTTCTTTGCCTTCTCCATCTTTAGAAAACTTGGTTCCCACTAACATGGGTTTGGAAACTGGTTTCAAATTTTCTATGCCAAACTTCTTCAGAAGTTCCTTAGCATCATTTTCTTGGGACAGAAAGACATGATTCCTTTTCTGTGAAATTTATAGCCCAAGAAAGTATTTCATTTCACCCAGCATGGACATGTCAAATAACTTCTTCATCTCCTCAGAAAATCTTTCACGTGATCTTTCATCATTCCTAGCAAAGATAATTTCTTCGACATAAACAATAAAGATCAGTTAAAACTCATGACAGCCCTTGATGTAAAGTTTTCTATCAAGTCTACCCTTGTTAAAATTCATCTTCTTCATGCAATTATCTAATTATGAATACCATGCCCTCGGAGCCTGTTTTAGCCCATACAAAGCCTTCTTCAACTGACACACATAGCTTTCATCCTTCCCAATAATAAATCCACAAGTTTGATCAATGTAAACTTCCTCGTCAAGGTCAACATTCAAGAATTCAGATTTAACTTCCATTTGAAAGATTTTGTAACCTCGTTGTGCTGCAATGGCATGAAATATTCTGATTGTTTCTAAACATGCCACAGGAGAAACCGTTTCTTCAAAATCAATGCCTTCAATCAGTGAATACCCTTTGCCGACCAATATTTCCTTGTTTCTTATTACTTTTCCTTCTTCATTCACCTTGTTCTCGAAAACCCACTTTGTACCATTAATGTTCTTGTTGTCCGGCTAGGGTAAAAGTTCCCAAGTATCATTCTTATCTATCTGATAAAGCTCTTCATTCATATCATGAACCCATTATGGATGCTTAAATGCTTCATTTACATCATTCGGTTCAACATTCGAATAAAGAGAAGTATGTGATATAGAATTCGTTTTTTTATTGTGCGAACCCTCTGATTTTTATCTCCAATAATGTTTTGAGCCTCCACTTGTTTCCTCAACCAAGGATGAGTTGTTTGAACTTCATCCTCATCACTCGAGATTTCTGAGTCAGATTCCTTTTCTTGAGTTGGATTAACATATTCTACAGCATTATCAGAATTGTTAAAAGAATCTTCTCTATCCTGCTCGACTTCCACATCAACATATGACTGCTTTTCTTTACCAGCATTTTCAACAACTTTTACATCTGAAGAATCAATTATTCTTCCTGTTTCTTTGTTGATGTATCTATATCCTCTTCCTTCTGGAGCATATCAAAGAAAAATATTGTTATCTCCTATTTTCCCAAACTTTCCATGATTTTCACCTTTCTTCTTTATAATACAAGGACTCCCAAAAACCCTCAAGTGTTTCAGACATGGAGTCTTTCCATAGAAAATTTCGTATGGAGTCATATCTGAGTTTGGCCTATAGAAACATCGATTCTGAATATACATAGCAGTGATCATGGCTTTCATCCAATAATAATGAGAAAGACTATGTTCAAGTAACATAGTACTCCCCATTTCCACCAGAATTCAATTATTCCTTTCAGCAACCCCATTTTGTTGAGGTGTGTATGGTGAACTGAACTCATGCCGAATTCCATGTTTCCCCAGGTAACATTCAAACTCTGCATTCTTATACTCTCCACCATTATCAGTTCACAACTTCTTCACTGAGTACTCGGATTCCTTCTCTGCTTTTCTCCTGAGACTCTAAAACATTTTCAGAGAATCTGACTTATGTATCATGTACATAACACAAATAATGTGAGTAAAGTCATCAATGAAAGTGATAATGTACTTATCTCCATTTGTAGATTACATTCTCATTGGTCCACAGATATCAGAGTGTATGAGCTCCAAGGGTCTTTTTGAGAGAATTACAACTCTCTTATTAATAGAGTTTGTAATATTCCCTTTCTCACAAATGGTGCAACAACAGTATCTTCTTCTTGATAAATCAGGCATATTTCGGACACTATCTCTCTTTGATAACTTTCACATATATCTCTAACACATATTTCCCAACATTTTATGCCATAACTGATTTTCATCAACCACTCTAATGTAACAAGAGTTTTACACTTCACCAACTTGGAACAAATTCCCTCTTGTACATTGTCCTCTGGTGATAATATTACCGTCATTTTGACTTTTACCAACAAATCCATCTTTTATGAAGATTAATTTGTTTCCCTCATCACAGAGTTGTGACACACTAAGTAGGTTATGTTTCAACCCATCAACATACAACGTTTTCCTGGATTACATTTTTTCTTTTCCAATGGTGGTCGACCCAACACATTTGATCCTTAGAGATTCATCATTTACGAATGTCATTGTTCTTTCTTTGAAGTATTTCACATTATTTAGAAGCTTTAAGTCTCTTGTCATATGAGAGGAACACCCACTGTCATGAATCCAAGGATTTTATCCTATTGTAGATTTCAGAGCAGTTTCATCAATAAGATATTTTTGTTCTCTGATTTCTTTTACTTTATCTTATGATTTTACCAATTTCCTAGACAAGTCAATGTGTTCTGGCCAGAGAACCATGCATTCTTTCTTTTCAGACTTATCAGAATTGTCCCTTTTGGATTTTAAAAACTCTGTCTTCTGAGGATTATTAAAAAACTTTTGTTGCCCTGGTAACAAACTAAGGCAGCCCTTAGTAAGATTTCCAGTTCGATCACATCTTACACAATAAGTTTCCAGTGGTTGGAATCTATTCTGAACATTCGTACCAGTCTTCTCAGAAATATTCTAAAATTTATTTGGAGACAGTCTATATTGGAACGGTTGACTCCACCTCAATACTTGTCTTTCAAAACTTTTGGAATAGTTGTAATGTTGTTGGTTAAACCAACACATACTTGCCATGTGCCCAAATCCACCACAATACCAGCAGTAACGATAGAAAGAATATTTGCCTCTAATACTTTTATACTAACCGTAGTTGAGAACACGCTTCTCGAAAAGCTTCATGTTTTCATTTATAACTCTCTTCTTCAGCTCAGATTCATCAGTACCTGAAGTATTAGATGTTTTTCTTGCCTCATGATTTTTATGCACTTTTGATTTTTCAGCATTTCTAACTTTGGCCACATAAATGTTCTTTCCAGCATTGTTCTTATCAGAACCAGTTTTGTCTTTCATTTCAACCTTTAAAGGTATCATTTTTTGATCCTTTATTGGCTCATTCTTACTGGAACATTCACCAACTTCTGAGATTGAATTTTTGAAACTGATATTCATTTCTTTAGCTTTATAGAGTTTCTGTTGGACAAGTTCTAGCTCTTCTTCTTTTTTCCTACAGCATTACTTCAACATGATCATTATGATTCCTTGTACTCTCAAGTGAAATTTTCAGATCATCAATCTATTTTTCCATCTTGATTTTCTCATCAGTAAAACCTTCTTTGTTGTTTAATGAATAATTTTCATTTATCAACTTCTTGTTTTCCTTATCAACCCTTTTGATCTTTCTCAAACATTCTTTCAACTCTTCTTTAAGATACTGTTCCAGTTGAGTTTCCTCTTCTTCAGTACTACTCCTCTCATAATCATCATTATTCACAGTTGCAAAAAAGTACTCTATCTAGCTTTCTCAGCAACTGAATGTTCAGATCCAGTCTCACTATCATCATCTTCTTCACTTTTCAAAAAGAAACTTATTCTTTTTGAATTGAATACCTTTTTATCTTACCTCTTCCAGAATATTTATCTTTTCCACCCGGTTTCTTCCATGACCTTCTTGGTCTTCTTTCTTCTTCATCACTTTCTTCATTTTCCACTTCTGAGGACAATTAGCCACAATGTGGCCAATAGATCTACATTCAAAACATTTCAATGGAAGTTTCCCTTTGTATTTCCCTATTCCTATTTTCACATTTTTCGAAAACAATGATAGAATTTCATCAAAATTTTGACATAACTCATTCTCAGAGTCGGATTCACCAGCTTCTTCTTTAATATGAATTTTATTCGACTTCTATATCTTTTTTTCCTTGAAAGGAAATTCTCTATCAGATTTTGATTTTCTCTTCATGGTCTTCTCCCTTCTCATCTCTTAAGTGACGATAGTACTATGCAAATTATCAAGAGATAATGTTTTCAGGTCCCTGTCTTCCAATGATGAAACTTTAACATCAAATTTTTCCCGAAGAATTCTCAAGAAATTTTCAACAACTGTAGCATCCTCCAACATTTCACCAGGACATATGATTGTACTGAAAATATCATTAACCCTGGTAAATAATTCCCCAACAGATTCAGATTCTCCCATTTTCAAGTCTTCATACTTCAGCCTCTAAATTTGTAGTTTTTTCTTCGTCGCTTTTGTACTTCCTTCATAGATATTTATCAACTTATCCCTGATGCCTTTAGCTGTAGCGACACCTTTTACTCTTAAAACCTGACTCTCAGAAAGTGATGAGAATAATTCTTTTTTGGCTCTTCCATCATTCTCAAGATTCTTTTTATCTGCAGGTGTAAGAGGAACCTTTTCATCGATAGCAAGAAATCCATCTATTGTAGTTTCAATAACTTCTTATCCAAGAGACATAAGATAAGGCATCATTATGTGCTTCCAAATGTGATAGCTATTTCCCTCAAAAATTGGAATCCCCTTATTGTTCATACAATTAATGTTATCCATCACAACTACTCTTCAATCACTTCAACAAAGAATAAACGAAGGGAACCTGTCGCTCTGATACCAATTGAAGTTCCCAGTCAAGATCCAAGTATCACTGAGAGTGGTAGGGGTGAATCAGTGATATCTTTTTCATTTTATGCTTCCTTCAATTAAAACATCCTTCGCCTCCTGTTAAAGAGTTTCTTACCTGCTGAACACACACATCCATAGGAACACAAGATTTATACGGTTCACTACTCAACAAGAGTAGCTACGTCCTTTGTATGGTACAGAAATAATCCAGTACCACACAATCCACTAGAAAACAATCCCTTGATGTGGAATACAATGAGTATGATATACCCTCATACTCATGTAGCACTTGGAAAACAATTTTCAAGTGAGTGTGCACCCTCTTTTCACAAATAGGGAATTACAGTATTTCAGTGCTTCTTCAAAATTGAACAGATGTAATCTTTGAAGTACAAATCTTCACTTTCCTACCCAAAAGATGGTAAGAACATCCATACAAACAACTAAATATGTGCAAAGACCCCAAATTTTCCATGCATCCATTAGAATATATTGCGCGCAATTCCAATGCCTCGCACGTAAAAATTCACTTTTGGCACAAAAACTTTTTCGCGCAAATCCATTTTTCCACGTTACCTTTTTTCTTTCCGCGCAACTGTCCTCTTTTCGTGCAAACTTTTTTCTTTTCTCGTAACTCACTCAGCGTATTATTTTACATGCATCATAGCTTGGGATTTCTTCTAAGTGTTGAGCACCCACAAATGAGACGGGTTCACCTCATATTTATAGAAATTTTTGACCCAGAACAAAAACCACCAATCCGCACATAAAACCCTCTTCATGCGCATAAAAAAGCTTTCACGCAACTTCATACCTCGTGAAAATGCTCAAATATTTCACGCACTTCATGTCTTTTCCATTTTTCATCATTCTAAGCATGAAGTACCAATTGCACGCAAAATTCCACACCGCATTCCATATTGTGCGCAAACCCATCGTTTCATGTGACATCGGATTTCACGAAATTATAAAAATTTTCGCGCAGCTCATGCCTTTGAAATTTTTTGATCTTTTGATCTCGAAAAACCTTTTGCATGAAATACATCATTCCTCTATTTCGCGCATCCTGCAGATATTTCACGCAACTTTATTTTTTCGCGCAACCTGCCTAAATTTCCACGCACTCCATGCCTTTTCCATTATTTGATGTTCTGACCTTAAATCATGCCTTGTACGCCAAATTATAAACCATCTTCAATCTTTCGCACAACATCCATTTCCAAAAACACATCTTCATCTCCCGATTTTCAGGCCCTAAAATTTAGAAAACACTGGAAAACAGCGCCACCATAAACTATGCTTTTGTGCCGCCCCCAGATTGTCCATTGCATTTTCATTTCTCTCTTCACTGCTTCCCATAACCATTCTTCAACATTCATCACGAACTCCACTATCGTGATATATTTCATTTGATATATCAGCTTTAGCATCGTCAGAGTTGTAATGGGAAGTACTGAAACATCCCATCTTCCAGCATCATCGTTCCTTCCAATCATAACTGTATAAGATTGGCATCATCGTTTCTCCCCCTTTCCTTCATAAGGATTGCATCACAGGTTCTCCTGAATTATGATATTTGAGAAATACATATCATCAAATCATTTTCTGGTTTTAAGACCTTTACAAAGTGAATTGATTTATCTTCTTTGACAACAAAAGACAACACTCTGCAAACGCGAACTCTTCAAACTTCTTTCTCCATCCAACTCGGTCCCAACACTTTCCAATCATAATTTGTGGATTAAACATCCCAGTGAACCTCTTTAGACTCCCTTGGGTGGAATTTGATGTGATTCATGAAATGTATTGGCTTTCCTTATATTGAGCCAACATATATTTCCGTGAGAAGGAAATCACTCTCTATGTGGAGAATTGACCCCCAATTCTGTACAAATGCTGGTAAGAGGATAACTCTTCTTTAGATCCATAATCACAGGCATGGATATAATTTCCTTATGATCGCACGTATCTGGATTAGATTATTGAGTCCATAGAATCAACCAACCTTGAAGACTTGTGAGAGAATTCATTGAAGTGTTTCCCAAGGAATTTCCTGGTCTTCCTCCTAGAAGAGATGTGGAATTCTCAATTGATCATATACCTGGGGCATTGACAATATACAAGACTCTATATAGAATAGTTTTTGTAGAGATTAAAAAGATAAAGAAAAAACTATAGGAGAATCTGGATAAAGTGTTTATACGCCCATGTGCTTCACCGTGGGGTGCACCAGTCCTCTTCATCAAGAAGAAGGATGGGTCAATGCACCTTTGCAAAGATTATTGTGAGCTTAAAAAAATCATGATAAAGAACTAGTATCCTCTCCCATAAATTGAAGACTTGTTCGATCAGATGTGTGGAGAACAATACTTCACTAAGTAATATTTTCAGTCGGGATATTATCAAGTAAGGTTGAAGAAGGAAGATACCCCCAAGACTACTTTTCGTACAAGATATGGGCACTATGAAATTCTTGTAATGCCTTTCGGACTCACTAATGCTCCAGATATATTCATGGGCATGATGAACAGAGTTGTTAGAGATTACCTCGACAAATTTGTGGTAGTATTTATAAATTATATTATAACATACTCTGAAACCAAGGAGGATCATGGGGAGAATCTATGAATTGTACAAGAGACATTTCAAAAGGATAAGCTCTATGAAAATTAAAGCAAGTTTGAGTTCTGGTTGAAGGAGTTCTCACTATTGGGCCATATAATCATAGGTAATGTGATATCTATGGATCCCTCCAAGAAATCTGCAATAGTGGGATGTCCAAGCACAACATCGATAATGGATATCTTTAGCTTCATAGGTTTAGCTGGATATTATGGACGATTTGTGAGAAATTTATCACAATTTTCCAACCCTTTTACCAAGCTAACTTAGAAGGGAGTAAAATTTTCATTGAGTGTTGAAGGCAAAGAAAGATTCAAGGAGTTGAAAAGGAGGCTTATCACTACAGTCATTCTCACTTTACCCACAAGTGGAGAAATTTTTTTGTATTCATTGATGCTTTAAAGAAGTACTTACGTTGTGTGTTGATGAAAAATGAAAAATTCATTACCTATTCTTCAAGGCAAAAGAAATTTCATGAGAATAAATATGAAACACTTGATCTGGAGTTAGTTTCGGTGATCTTAACATTAAAAATATGGTAGGATTGTCTCTTGGGGGAGAAGTGTGAAATATATACGGACCACAAAATCATAAAGTTTATATTCACATAGAAATATTTGATCATGTGACAACGAATATGGTTAGAACTGATAAAATACTATGTCTGATCAATTCATTACAACCCTAGGAAAGAGAACAAGGTGTAGAATGATCTAAGTGGAAAGTACCCAGAGATTCTACCATTGATGATAATTTATAAGGACTCAATCTTCTTATATTTGATGAATATGGACATGGGAACCATAAAGAATGGAACATCATAAATACTTTCACAAATGATTTCTCAACCATCTCTTTTGGAAAGAATAACTATTTCTCAAAAGGAAGATTTGGGAATTCAGAAGAAGGTGGAAACTATCAAAAAAGGAAAATCCTCGGAGTTCCATGTCAATGAAGAAGGAATTGTTTGATTTGGAAAATGACTATGTGTGCCATCAAGTCCAGTTATGAAGAAAGACTTGTGGATGATGCACATAGTTCAAATTTGTCTATTCAACCATAAAACACAAATATTTATCGAGATATCCAAGAGAAATATTGGTAGGATAATATGAAGTAGGAGATCGCTGAGTATATATCACTGTGCCTGATATATCAGCAAGTGAAGGCAGAGAGGCAGAAGTCTAAGGGGATGATGCAACCACTGCCCATACCAGCTTGGAAATGGTAGAACATCACCATGTACACTATCACTAGAAATCCAAAGACATCCAAATGAAACAATGTGATCTGTGTTGTTTTGGATCATCTTAGAAATTCGTTACACTTCATTTAAATTTTAGAGGATTTATCATTGAATCAATTGGCACAAATATATATCAGGGAAGTGGTAAGGTTACATGGGGTACCACTATCGATTGTATCTGATTGAGATCCCTGATTGACCTATAAGTTTGGGAAGAGTCTTCAACATGATCTAGATAATGAGCTGAAATTTAGTATGTCTTATCATCCTCAAACTTATGGCCAATATTATCAGACTATCCAAACACTTGAGGATATGTTGAGAGAGGTCTCAATTGACTTCAAAGGAGGATTGGATAAACATCTTCCACTGGTTGAGATCTCTTATAAAAAGAGTTTCCACTCAAGCATTCGAATGGCACCATATAAATCCCTTTATAGGAAAAGGTCCAGAACACCGGCGTGTTGGGATGAAGTTTGTGAGATTAAGCTGCTAGGACCTAAAATGGTTGAACAAATAGTGGAGAAGGTGAAAACCATTCAGTATCATATCAAGGAATCCCAAATTTGATAGAAGAGTTATGTAGATAGTCGTCGATGAGACCTTGAGTTCAAAGTTGGAGACGTGTTATTTCTATTAATATCTTTATGGAAGAAGATCACGAGGTTTGGAAAGAAAGGGAAGTTTATGTCCTAGGTACATCGGCACCATCAATATTCTAGAGTGTGTCGGGGTTGTGGCCTATCGACTAATACTTCCGACAACCATGGCTAAAGTACATGATGTCTTTCATGTATCCCTTTGAAGGATGTAAATACAAGACCCTTCAAATTTACTCTGATTAGAGGTGTTATAGTTAGAGGATGATCTTTTTTATGAGTAGAAACCAGTGATGATCTTAGATCGTGGAGAAAATATTCTACGAAATAAGACAATACCCCTCATCAAGGTGTTGTGGCGAAACCAAAATTTTGAAGAATCGACGTGGGAATACGAGGAAGTGATGAAGCATAGTTACCCAAATCTATTTTAGTGTGGGAAAAGGAAATATCAAGGGAAAAATTTATTAAGGGGGAAGACTATAACGACCCAAAATATTATCAAATGAAAACTCCTCTTGATCTAATTAAATGTCTTATTATGTGAAAGGGTTATAAAAAATATTCTTTTCTTTTGTTTTATGTTTTTGGAATTGAATATACCATTATGAATTGTGATTGTTTCTAATATAGTCTTTGAACAGTTATCACATGATTAGTATAAATATAGGGCTTTAACAAATCCAATTTACTCAGAAAAATGAAGTGATGGACTCATCTAGTGGACTTTCCCTGAATGAATCTCATTTGTTGGAGATCATAAAGGAGGTGGAATCTTTGTAGTTCTATCTTAACTAACCCAATCTGATCTTCGATATGTTATTCTGGAGCGGAACCACCTACGGGAGAAGTGGATGTTGATATAGATTAACACTCGAGTGATGTTACCTGAGCCACCCCAAGAGTTTTCCACCATCACACACCTTACCCTTCTATATTATGTGGGCATTTTACGGGGTTATGTAACAAGACACTAGCACTTTTACTATGTACATTATTTTTGAATAAATATTATACATTCATTTTATTATTGTTACATTTTAAATAGTTTTTAAACTTCAAATAGTATTTGTAGTTAATATTCAACTAAGAAATAAATTTTTATGAATTAATGAATTTTTGAATTAAATAATATTTTAATAAAATAATATTAATAAAATAATTTTAATTAAATAAAAATTATCATATATTTTTTATGAATGCAATTGTAATTTTTATTAAGGTTTGAAAGCTATTTTTTCCAAGGCCCATGAATTTTAGATAAATGTTGGTTTTTACTTTTAAAGTGAAAATTCACATATTTAAAAAATTATTTAGATAAAATTATTATTATATTTGGAATCAGGACATCAAAATTATCCAATGGCGAATTTTTCATAATTTTCGGAGAGTCGATTTTTGGGGTAAAAATTAAATATTGTTTAAATATTAATGTGTTTTATAACATCATTATGACCCAATAGTATTGTAATAAAATACTATAAAGATTATGTTGAGCCAATATATGGTTTACCATTAAAATAATGTGATTTTGGGTCTGTTTTATTTATTTTACAAATCTTTAGTGGACCCTTCAAGACTTATAAAACATTTTTTATTTTTCAATTGTTTTCCTTGTGAGTGTGACTCACCTCCCAATAAGCAACCCTGTTATTTTAATACGTTCGTCCATTTCCATATAAAATATTGGTTTCCACTCCCCTTTTTGAAAAAACAATGGACAAAAACCATGGGCTGGTTTGTGGTTTTTATTTGTTTGATGTGTGGTGTCACAAACCTAAATAATAAATAATTCATTCTCCTTTCCTATATAAACCCACCCAAAATCCCACTTCCTCTTCAATAAAAGCCTTTAATTTTCATAAAACCTCTTCCCTACCTCTATCTAGAATCCTCCTAAGGCACCTCAAGCTCCTGAGAATTATCTCTCAAGCCCCTCACAGGCCTTTGGGATCACACTTCCAAGTAAGGGATTCTCACTTTCCTTATTTATCTCTATGTTTCCTTATATTGATGTGCTATTTTATTTTCAATTCTAAATGTTGGGGTATGATTTTTCACATCCACCATAGTTCCCTCTTCATGTTACAATAATGATAGATCCACTTTCTCTCTCATTAATTGCTCCCATGTACACCTGTTACCATGCCAAAATTTCTTAAAGAATTTATCTCTACTCATTACCATTCAAGAAATTATTTTGTATTATATATCTAAATTATATTATATTTGTGGTGAAATGTATCTATATACCCCCATTACATTCCATTTCATGTACATATGAGGATATATCTATATCTCTTGCATCAACTATTTTTATTAATTCTTATGCCCTACCATTATGTTGCCGAAATTGCATTGAGTTTTTCCAAGCTGAGATCATAGTGTAGTGAATACTATACCCATGTCTCTATCAAGGGTATTCACCTTTATTCAAATATAAATTTTGAATGTTACTTTCAAGTATCAATTCCATATTCCATAATCATGTAATAACTTATGATGTTGATTGATTCCATGTTATATGATCCATGTGGCACACTTATGAATGAAATGAAATGTTTTAGAAGGGTGCTCCCTAATAGCACACCAACGCATTGGGTAAAGTATAGTATCATGATACGTCATGTGCAATGAGTGTTGACTCAAGATAATTCAAGTGTAATGAGGGTTAAGTTGTGCATCATGTGAAATGAGGTTTTACTCATGCTCCATGTTCAATGAGCCTTGGCTCATGCTAATATCATTTTAAATGTTGTTTACACATCTTTATGTAATGATTATCATTCTTTATCATGCCTTTATGTTCATATGTCCCTTGATCTACCTTGATAATACTATTTTCTAAAATATATTTTATTTCTCATGTTATTCCATGTTTATTCATTTACTGGGCTTTATAGCTCACCATTTTCTTATGCATGTCCTCGGATTATCCCATGCAGTGCTAAGTACGAGGTAATGTAGTGGTCATGTAAAGGACATTTTTACTAAGATTTTGTGTTATATGTTTTAAGTTGTCGTGTAATGTTCCTAATCACAAAATACACTAGACCTCTCGATCATATATGTTGTATCAAGTGAATGTTTTATATGGTAAATCAGGTTTAAGTATTCAATAAAGAGAAGGGTTGTTATAGTTATATTTCAATTTATAATTATTAATTTCATTTTTGATGATTACTCACTAATTTTTTTTAATTATTTCTAAATTTCAATTCATTATTTATTAGTCAACAACATAACTTCTATATTTGTGTTGTTTCTCACTCGTATTACCAAGATCATTAAATAATTAATAAAAGATCACATGTGAGGGACACATCTAGAGGTTATATGAATTTGGGTGGTATAATAAAATAATACTATGGTGTGTACTTAATTGTCACATGCCTTGTATCCTTTTTCATTTTATAAGTATAACAATGTGGATTCTAGTCATCGTGTAATTAGTACACAGTATATGTAATCTAGGAACCATGGGATGGCCAGCCATGGTGGAACATGGATTTTATAAGTATATATATTTTAGATTACTTTTAGGTTATGTAGTCCATGAGTTTTCGTGGTAAAAAACACAGGGTCAACACATGTTGTTTAAATATTACATCATACGTATTTAATACAAAATGCTTATAGGATCGTAGTATTATAACATGATTTACATTCCTTGTATACTTTCAACATATTGTGTAATTGATAATTTTTCTAGAGAAGTACATGTCGAGTCCCTAGGCATATACTGAAAATATCTGGCGAAGAGAAGTACACCTCGTATGACTAGCTTGAACACACCATATATTTTTCCTATTTTGTGGAAATATTAAATTTAATTAATTAATACATTAAATATCATCGACCTGAGATCAATGGGGAATTTAGTTGATAGTAAAATTTGGTTTTTAGTGTTTATATTTTATTAAATGCTTAACTAATTTTCTGTACAGTTTGGAAATATGAATCATTAAAAGTTATTGTATACTAATGACTCAATATGTTGAATTATTTATCATGTGTAATTTTCATGTGTTCTTTGCAGAATTAAATTGGAAGTACACACTATGAAATTATGACACATGAAACATATACAATATATCATATAAGGTCATTTTATATAATAAAAACCATACTATGTGGTCTATACCACTAATCACTAAGTTGCTTCCAAGTAGAAAATTATGTATTGTTTTATGTTGTTTTAAATAAAATTTAAAAACTCATGTTATTTAGGGACATTGAAAATGGGAATTTCTAGTTGATTGGATGAAATAGGAAAAAAATAATTAATTGGTTAGTAATATATTTAACCAGATTAATTAGTGTTTGTTTTATCTTGTTAAAGAACAAAATGAAATATCTTCTAGGTGGTTTCTTTAAATAAATAATCATTTCATGTGTATGAATGGTCATTATAATTTACCAAAACTATTTATGTGTTGGTTTTATTAAATTTAATTTCATTTCACATCATTTAAATTATTTATTATTAAATTAAATTTGATGGTCTCTAATTCAACCCTCCCTCTTTTATTAAGTAGGACTTCTATGTCTAATATTATTTTATTTAATTAATCATAATAAATTACATATTTATAGTAAACATTGTGTGAGTTATAAACCAAGTATAATTAAAGGAGTACCCAAAATCACATGGAGTTGGTTCAAGGAGGAGTTGAGGTAGAGGATGTTTTAGATGGAAATGAGATGAAACAAAGACATGAGATACATAGGTGCATAGGAGAAATGTTGTAACTCATCCCAAGACTAGAATAATGATATTCACATGAGAAGAATAGTTTTATTTAATGTATGATTAAAAAATAGGACATTACATATCCTTATGATAATTTCATTAATTTATTTATTTTATTTCTATCTAAGGAGTCAATTATTCAATTGGTGTAAGACTACAATTAAAAAAAATTAAACCAACACACAATGATATAACGAAAATAAATGGTTTATTAATAGTAAATTTTCAAAATCATGGTTAATTCCTTAATTACAATGAAATTTATATTAACAAGACATGAAAATATTAAAACATGAAATATTTATTCATAAAAATATAATCCTTCATCTTAATATTAAGTCATAATAATCCTTACATTACATGATTAAGAATTAAAATAATAGATTTTTTTTTAAAAAATACTCATTATGACACATAGTTTTATTTTTGATTTATTGTGAATGTTTTGGGTTGAAATTACTAATTTAAATCAAGGGAAGTACCCTTGTGGGACTTGATTTAACTTGGAGGAGAGTGTTGAAGAAATAAAATAACGGTTTTCTAGATTGGGAAGTCTACTCAATAGAACAAAGATTTGTAATCCAAAAATTAGAAAATACATACCTACATAGATACCATTGATAAATTGATCAAGCCATAAAATGGGTTATAGGAAGGGTAATATTAATCAGTTCCACTAAATAGTCTAAGAAAAAATAAATTTTGGTGATAATGGTGAGGGCTGTTAGGATTTGATAATATAGTGGGATTCTTAATATAATTAAATTATTTTTTATCACATAAATTGTAATTTAGTTAATCACAAATAATATATTATTTTATAATTTTGTCATAATGCAGTGTTTTATAACAGAATTTGGAGAAAGGTTATCTCCTTGCTATAATTAACTCATAGAAATGGTTCAGATGACAATGGGTGGTGTTTCACCCATGAAAAAAAAACATTTCATGATATAATCCTAACTACCTAATCTACTAATTAAGGAAGAAAAGTGATGATGTGTTCATTGTCTATGATAAAAATTTTAGAGATGAATTCTACATTCAATGTTTATTTCTTTCATCCATGTATATTGAAATCATGAAATCATAAGAAGACATGGATGCTTATACCATGATCCAACGTCTCTGATATCTATATCAGGATAGAGATAGATAGAAGAAATTTGATATATCAAAGGTGGTGATTCATATAAAACATGGAAAAGGTGTGCTAATTGGTCCGCTTATTGTGAATCTCATTTTATATATTATGTTTATAGTGGTTATAGGGTTTAAACTACCTAAATAAATGTGCATTGATCTCATTAATTCATCACACCCTCCGATATTTTCTAGCTTTATTTTCAATTTCAAGTTGGACAACACAGATAAGCCTCTCCCATATCATCTCACTCAAATTCTCCAAGATGGAAATTATATAAATTTAAATAAATCCTTTTATCCTTATAGTGAATACAAAAAAAATTATATGATAAGTTATCTATATCCAAAGATTATTTGAAACACCCTTCAAATAAGTGAATGATGAAGGAAAAAATCGAGGGAATAAGATATTATTTTTCTCTCATGTTGAACAAAGGTTCAATTGAAGAAGAATGTCTTCAAGTAAAATATTAAATGGGATGCTTGTGGTGTTCACATTATTGAGTTCTTTTTATAATTTTCAACAAATTGGGTATTATATATAGCATTTGGTACTCACATATTCATTCAAATACCAGAAAGAATTATATTTATGAATATTAACTAAGGGTAGTAAGTCATATGAGTATCTAATGGAGCTTGACTTTCTATGGTGGATATTGGTGATTATCAACTCACAGTGATAAATAGAATTATCTTGATTTTTAATGATGTTTATTATATTCCATTAGTTACCAAAAATATTATTTCGGCATCTAGATATGATATATATTACTTTATTTTCATGTTTGGAAATAAATTTTCTTTATTTTATAAATAAATAATATGTTATTGTAAATTATTTATAAAATTGCAGTCTTTATGTATTGTATTAGGAAAACCAATTGATGGAAATCAATAAAAAAAAGAGTTCCCATGACCCATACCATACATGAATATGGAATCATCTTCAAGTTCATGTAAATGAAATGAATTTATCCAAATTACCCCAATATGGATATTTGAATTCCTTTTAATTAAAACAAATCCATATATATCATGCATGTTTCCAAGGGAAAATGTCCAAACCTTATTTTGGGTAAAATGTGAAAGGGCCAAGGATCTTAATTAATTTGATCATACATAGGCATGTGATCCATTTCTAGTTAAATCAATGGGTGGGTACTCTTACATCATATCATTTATTGATGGTTTTAGTTGATATTTATATTTATACATAATTATTTTAAGATATATTATATTGAAGATTTTAATGAATATACAATAAAGATGAGAAAAAATTGAGTAAGAAGAATAAAAAACTCCTCTTAGTCTGTGGTGTAGAATATCATAACCAATGATTCAATAATTATTTAATGGAGTATGGGACTCTATACTAACTCACCCCCTGTATACACCACAATTCAATGGTATATGTGAATGGTGGAACCACACCCTTTTGAACATTCTTTGGTTAATAATGAGTCATGCAAGTCTTTCATTGTCCTTTTAGGGACTTGTGTTATAGATAGTAGCACAAATATGAAACTAGATGACAACTAAAGAGACAAAATATATTCCATATCAATTATAGATTGGAAAGAAACTAGTATTTTTATACTTACATGTTTGGGGATGTGAATAATTTTTATGGCCTCTTTAGGAAATAAACCTACACCCAATGGAAAAAAGTGTACATTTATAAGATACCACAAGGAAATAATGGAAATTTACCTATATAACCACTTAGAAAATATATGTGTGATAATAAAAACTATATTAAATGAGGGGATAATATCTCTGAAATATATAATAGGATTGGGATAAACATTAATAAATTCTAGGCTCAAGGTACTCATGAGTACGTAGATGAACAGATTCTGCATGGGAAATTAGAAGAATATATTACCGATACACATGTACTAAAAAAGAGAAAAAGATAGTTTATAGAACCATAAAAACATGGTGTTCTAGTTAATAAGGATGATGATTCATTATTCTTTTATACTAATGATCTTCTAATATACAAAGAAGGAGTAAGTGGGAGAAAATGTTGATGATTTAAAATATGTTTTGACTTTTGAAATGGATTCCATATACCAAAACCAACTATGTATTTTGTTAAATCCTCTAGTGGATATATATACTATTGGTTCTAAATGGGTATTAAAGTTTAATCTAGACTTGGATGGAAAGTTATTACTTTTAAGGATGAATTGGGTTATAAAATTGTTTAAATTGTATCATGGCATAGAATATAATGAAACCTTTTTTCCTGTTTCTATGTATAAATCCATCATAATTATACACACCATTCCATCTTATCATGATAATTAGATTTTGAAAATGGATTTAAAAACAACCATCCTTAATGGAAAATAATTATAACTTGTCTATATGAGACGAACTGAAGGGTTTGTGACTCTAAAGGATACCAAAATGGTATATAAATCTAAAAAATCCATAAATGGATCAAAATGATAATCTAGGTCTATGAACATTAATTTGGATGAAATTTTACTTTACATTGGTTTCATAAATAATTAGTGTGATCCCTATGTCAATATGTGGTTTATTGGGAAGGAATTTATTTTCTTACTAGTTTAGGTTGATTATATACATCTTATTGTAAGTGAGATACATGACATATATTCTAATAAGTCCTATTTAAACACATGCTTCTCCATGATGAACTTAGGTGAAGTTTCCTATATTCATGGGATCAATATACATCATCATATATCCAAGAGTCTTATCAGCCTAAATATATGTATATATATTTACATGATACTGATAAGATTCTGTATGGAACAATCCAAGAGGGTATTGTTTCTAGTTCCACATGGAATTCATATTTCCAAGATAATGTGTCCTCAAACATATGGAGAGACACAGAGGATGGAAATGATTATGTATACAGTAGAAATTTGGTCATCATATATGTTATATTATGTATAATACTATATGTCACATATAGATTATGTGATGTAGGATAATACCAAGCTATCCCACTTGAATTCCATTGGATTGAAGTAAAAACTATCCATAAGTATCTATGGTAAACAAGTGATATCTTTATGGTCTATGGAAGAGATAAATAAATTTTCATCAGGGGATATAAATACCCTACTTTCTAAATAGATAAATTTGTTCTAAAATAAAATTTGGGATACATATTCACTTTATGTAGATGTTCTATGATCATTAAGAGCTCAATGAAATCCATGGTTGCAGATTTTATAATTGAGTACTTGTATATTTCGGATTATGAGTAATCTAATGAAGTGGTTTTGATACACAAAATTATCCATGGGATTGACATGGTGACTAATATTAAAGACATTATAACACTATATTGTGATAATACTACAATGGTGGAGCATGGAAAGGATAAAAGAACACATCTGTAAAAGAATAACATAATTCAGATGTATCGTCTCCTGAGGGATTTTTCACAGAGTGGTGTTGTTTTAGTGATTAGATTCACCCTGGATAACAACCCAGAAAACTCCTTAACTAAATCTATATATTAGAAGAAATATGATCTTCATGTTTGTTCTAGAAGACTGAAATCCATTAGAATTTTGATCTTGTCTTAGTGGGAGCCTATTATATTGGGTGTCCTATAACCAATATTGTGTACATTATATTACATATGTATTAAATTAATTTATTATTAAATAAAATTTATTATTACTTGTCATTCATATCTCTACAATAATTTATTGTAATAATTTCGTAGTATACTGATCCCAATAATAAATTGAATAATAGTTCCCCGCTATGTTGAGAACCGTGAAATATCATGATGATATTTTTAAATATTGGTCTACATTTAGATGACCATTTGTGATGGGGAATAATGTATGGTGCATATCAACTCGAAGTACTCATAATTATATGATAAATCATCTCATGATGTTTTCTAAATGGTAATATCCAATATGGGGGACTATGTGAATAAATAACTTATGGGAATTTTCTATGATTATGTGTCATTGGATATTCAACTATATGATTGTGTATAATGGCCTTATATATTAAAATCATTATTAATTCTTGTTAATACTCTCACACATAGATTTATGAAAAAAAACCATGACTCCAAATGTTTCCGAGAAGTAGATTATGATAGGTTTATCATAGATGATCTATTATTAATGAATAAGTAGAGGAATGATTTTTTCCTTCTATATTTATAGAATTAAATATATCATATCATTAATTGAAATGGAACCATCACATTAAAATTAATTTCTTTGGTTTAATAACATGTTTATTTCATATCTTCAAAGAAAGGAATATCAAACACATAGGCTGATGACATGGGTCTGCAACCTACTTGATGTGATATCTACACTAATAGATTATATTACATAATGAGTGCTTGTAAATTGTTATCAATATTGTGACATTAGCTTCTCTCTCATGGCTTACTTGACCATTTCTATAAAATAATCATCGACTTTTGGAAAGAACTCTTTAAGATAAAAAGATTGAATCCTAGAAGTCCAATTAATATGTTTTTAGTTTGACAATAGTTAAATTCAATTTAAATTTATTTATAGAAATAATTATTATCCTCATGTTCAAGGAATAATTTTATTTATGATTAATGATCATATAAATAAAAGAAATATTTAATCACAATATAACTATTAAATTACACAAATAAATAATTTTTATTTATTGATTGAATGATTAAATATTTAATTTATTTTAGTATTTAATAAATTCCAAGGAGGACTAGAAGACCAAGGTTGTGTCCAATGATAAATATTAATTTGAAAGATAGTAAAATAATATTTATAATTTTTCCAATTGTTGTATTACATTGAATAAAAATAATATTATTACATTAATACTTGGAATGAGGATAGACATGAAATTATAATTTTATTAAGGAAACTTGCACAATGAATTAAATTAAAATCCCTAATCCGTGTTCTATAAATATAATGTAAATACATTACAACTGATTATTATCAAGAACAATTATATATAATATATTGTTCTCTCTAACACTTCTCTTCCTCCTCACATCTTATCAAGAATGATAAGAACATTAAAATTTATTTAAGATTAAATAAATGTGAAGTGATCACGATGAACAAAAAATGATAATGAATTTACTGTGTTATCACTCAGCGATTCATCTATGTCATTCATAGATTATAGGATGATATTTGGATCACTGAAATGGTTTTTAGTCAGTCGACGTATACATTAAATAATGATCTCAAGAAAGAGGTATTATTTAATCTACTTTAATTTATTTAATTATATTTTACGGTTAAAAACTACTCTCTTGGTTCTAACCACCATTTCTTTTTCCACATTCTTGAAAAATATTTTATTGGTATTGACATTAACATCTTTTATTTTATGAAACTGATCCATTATATCAAATAATTATTGATTCAATATAAACCATGTTATGTTCTTCTTCTATGCCCAGAGACAACATGTAGATACATAGGTCAATACTCTCACAAATACCATTCATATTCTTCTTTCATTAACAAATTCTTTAACAAATAAAATTCAACTCCAAATTGTCACCATGGATTCACTATGGCCTATTGATGACTCTTTTTATTCCTATAATTCATACCCATTATCAAACCATTATGAATATTTTAATGACATCTCCTTATATTCTATTTTTTATAGGAGAAGCACTAAAATCAATACACATTTAGAAATACTTGTCTTTAAGTGAACAAATTATCATCTTTTCATACATTTTCATAAATTATAGGACGCTACATAAAATATCCATAGATTAAGAAATATTCACTATTTAAGATATGATAAATTCCGAAACCAAATGCCTTGAAAATTATCATTTTTTTCCAGATAATATGTTTTTACTTCTTAAAAAATGACTATACCCATTTTTAAATACCACTACTGTGTTTTGTTGTTACAAAAAACATCTTACAACTATTTTTAACCTTTATGATTATTCAATGATCCTCTAATATCTAAATAAAAACGAAATTCACATCTCCTTAATTAAATAATCAATAAACACCAAATAATTTCCATGAGTTATGTGTTCACAACAAAAGGAAACACACCAATCATATAAACATCACTACAAACATAAATTAATCTTTAATCCTGGGATCTGAAATCTTCCTGTATGGATTTTATAAGCCATGGTGGAACATAAATAATGTTAAAAATTAAACCAATTTGAAATAAATAATCAATAAATGGTTCTTGGCCTATGTGAGAGAAATATGTGTAGGAAACAAGAACATTAAATAATAAAAGCATTTTTTCTATATAATTTTGACTTATAATCATACCTTTTGAAAACTGACATTGGTTATTCAAATTAATGAGAATTTAACACATTAAAACTGAAATATGAATTCATCACATCTTATTCAGGAAATATTTCATCATCACTACTTCCCATCACAATTAATTCTACAAAACTGTCAATTGAATTTTTCATATGGAAATTTATGAATTCACTTCTAGAAATTATTAGTGTAGTTACCATTTATATAAATGATAAATTAAAAAAATATCCCCTTTTAAAAAATATTTATAAATATATGATTCCTCTTAATATATTACACCCCCCAAAGGTAACACATATAAATAGATAGTCCCCTTATAATGTATTTTCACACTTTGTAAAACATTAGAAGATAAAAATAAAATAATATTTATATAGTACATTATTTTTCTCCATGTTTGATAATATTATTGAAATAAAACATGTGATTGGGATGGAAAACCCATACCTTAACCTAGATATGGATGATGTAGAACTCCCAACATCAAACATATATTCTAAAATGAATCCATAGGAATTTTGTTAGTGAGTGGATTATTTTTCTTATTCTTTATAGGAACCAATCCCAACAATAATTCATTCCTCCCTACAAACTCCTTGAGATAGTGATATTTAATGTCAATGTTCTTAGATATTGAATAAAAAACAAAATTCCATGAATAGTAGATAAAAATTTTATTATGATAACAATGAAGAATTTTCAAGTTCCCTTAAAGCATAAGATCCTTCATTTTATTCTTAATCCACGTTAATTGGGTTATGGAATTTATTGTAGCCGCCTTTTCATCCTATCAGAACTCATAGTGATTTAATTTTTCTTATTTTTGATCTATTAATCACACCTCTCTATAAGATTGAAATATACTATATATGTTGGTTTCCTATCATCAAAAAAACCATCCAAATATACATTTTCTCAATTATATTAAGATTCACTTTCATATCATATTCTAAATTAAAAATCTGTTTACCTATGATGTACCTAAGAATCATATTTACATTAGTGAAATGGGACTCATTTGGGTTACTTTGATAACATTCATAGATATTAACCACCTAAAATATATCTAGACATTATTTTGGAAAGATTACAAGACTTCCCATAAACATCTAAAATAATCTAGTATCCACTTCCCTTCCCAGTTCTATTTAGATATCCTAGATCCCAAATGATATTGGGATGAATACAGGATATAAATATTCTATTTCAAACATTTAAAAAAATCACACATAATTTTATTTTAAAAGAAGAATATGATCATTATTTTATGAAATTTGTAATCTAATATAGTAACTCACCTCCTTACGTCGGGTCATTTTTAAATGATTTTTTATCTACTAAGATAAATCATCCCAAACCCATTAAATATTTCTCGTAAAAATCATTAAATATTTTATAATAATAATAATAAGATATTCCACTTTTTCATCAATAATGTAAATATCTATATCCACTATTCACTTTCTTAAAATTTTCTTTTTCATATTGGTTTCCATAATTGATTATAAAACACATGGTAAATTTTTTATAAAATATATATCCATCTTTTTTTGAAAAAAAATTATTTTTTATATAAAAGAACCAACATGATTTCAATATTTATACCTCCTCTTACAACTCACCATTTATGAAGGCATACATATAATCAATTTTAAAAACTTATTTCAACATTGAGTAACAATAAGAATAATGATTCTAAAGTTTTAAATTATTGTAATTGGTGAAAACTCACCTAAAATACCACTACGTCAACCTTTGAATGGCCTTTATATATTAATCATTCTTTATTTATCACTAGTTATTCGTTTAAATTAAATTATTTTATAGAACATCCATTTTATTATAATTCCTTCATTCTCTTTGGTCATAAGTACAACCCTCTAAAGTCTCATTTTTTAAAATATGGTTTAACTATTCTTTCAGAAAGACAAAACACTCTAGATTCATTGATACTTTTTAAAATATCTTTGTTTAACATGAAAAAACAATGAGGGATGAGTTTTAGACCTTAGAAATTATTCCAGTATGTTACTATATTCCTTATTCTCTGATGATTGTTTGGACTAAAACATATTCTAACAACCAAGGATGAGATGAATAATATTGATCCACATCACATGAAATTACATAGTATTCTTATTCAACATATATATCTATGTAACATTCTCTATTAATAGAATATTTTTTAGGATTTTTATGAAAAACAACATCATTATCACATCTTGAGATTAAATATTAATTATTACTTATTTCTTTAAATACTCAATATCATATAAATTGATAGTCTATAACCATTCAAACCACTTTTCCTAGCATCATTATCAAATTTCGTTATGTGGATATACATGTAAAATTCCATAAAGACCTCATTTTTTAAATTATCCAAGAGTGTAACTTGTATACAGGATGGAATAAGTGATTCCATAAACTCTAAGAAACATCAAATATAGATAAGTTTTTAATACTTATTAGAATAGGAAATAAATGAATTGTTTGTATGTGTACAATGCTATTGAATTTGAACCGTGAAACTCAATTAATATCTATAAAAATATTTACATACATCATGTTAAATGAACATTGTCCAATATATCTCCACCAAACATATATAATTTTATTCTTACTCACCATATTTCATGTTAATTGTGAACTATGTTCATGTTTGATTCCATGTTTCCCCATATATTCTTTATATATTCTATTTATAAACAAAGATTCTTTTTCTTTCTTGATATTCCTAAGTGAAAAATAAAACTCTTTTATGCTCTTCATTGATGAATTATAAAACAATTTAATGCCTTGGAATTATATTTCAGAAACATAACACTAAACATTTATGTGAACAAACCAATAAACTAAATAATGTTATTATAATAATTTATTTATTTCTCCATCATGGGCCCACATACATATAAATGAATGAGCTACAAATATTGGGTACATTTAGTCTACATTATAATGTGAGTAGAGTTAACAATCATACCATTTTGTAAAGTTGAATATATAAATTCTTTTTTTCTTTTTATAATGAAAAATAATGAACATTTTACCCTAATATAATCATGTTTGTCCTCCTTTTTCCGTGTCATTAAATCCTTTCATATTTCTTCTCTTTCCCTTCGTGAAAGTTTATATATCATTAATTTCAAGCATCTCCTATAAGGCTTCACCTCCGGATTAACCGAGATAGGTTTCCCACTTTTCCTAAAAAGTTATTTTATAATAAAAAATTAATTTTCAATCATCTAGTAAAGATAAATTTCCTTTAGTCTATATTTCTACTCTCCCATATCTTCCATATCATCATTTATTTAAAAAAACCCATAATTCCAAAAAAAACTTTATTTACTACAATTTAATGATATAAAATACTTAACAAATTGTGTTTTTATCCATCAAAAAAGGTTTTGTTTTTTTTATTTTAGTTTATATTTACCAATAATAGTTAAAAAGGATTTGTTTATATATAGTTACCCATAATTTAAAATGTTAAATGGTCCTCAATTTCACTCATCAATATATATTATATTTTTTGAATATATGTTAATGTGAGATGATCTTCCACAATCCATGATATATAGACTTTCTACATCATATGCCTTGAGTGAAACCTCAAAAACTAATCCATTATCCTTTCCATTGATAAAATTCTCTGGACACTTTTGATTAAAAAAACTAAAAAAATTATATTTCATTATAATGAATATGAATTTATTTCCTTTTCTATTAGGCTAGTCACACCTTCTATAGACATCTTTTATAATGCAAAACATGTTATGTGATTCTTATCTAAAAGTTTTAATTTGTTTCTGACTTTTATTCATTTAAAGGGGATAAATAACCCAATAACAAATATTCTCAATCCTCTTATAAAAATAATGATATTTTTTTATACCAAAAATTTTATATTTATTCCAAGATCCTCCATATAAATAAACATCATAGAAAACATACCGACCTTTATAAAAATAATGTTGTCTAGAATTTTTTGTTTGTCAACCACCCTTATCTGAGTCACCATTTTTGACTCACTTTTTTTAAAACAAACTGTTTTGAACTCATGAAATAATATTATTTATATTAGAATTATTTGTATCTATTATAATCAGATGGTATTAGTGATAGAGGGAGGGGTGAATTAGTGATTATCTTTTCTTTTAAAAGTTATTATATTTTAAACTAATCCTATTAAATATATGAAGGTTATTGATACACTCAATTTATTTTTTTAACCACTACTGATATATACAAATAATTATATATTAAATATTATGATATTTACAAGTTTTTTCTAACCATGTATACTTTATTCCTTATTTTTTAGTCTCACTATTATTGATTATCCACTATTTCAAAAAAACCTAAAAGCAAAAAAAACCATTGTGTTTTCTCCACTTTTGTAGTAAACTAGAAGATATAACTCTTTTAAAATTATGATCATACAAGGAAATATCATCTTAAACTCCTTGGAATCTCTTACACCATTGGTAAAATAAATATTATTCCATGATTATATAGATTAATAGATCAATATGTGTATGATTTTTCAAGGTATTCAACCATTTATAGTAGTATATATGTCATCCTTAAAACACCTTCTAGATCTGGTGCTATACAGATTCTCCACAATCATTTAATACTAAGGTAGATCTCTTTTTGGGACAACTGGATTTGTCCATTTTTCTTCAATCCTTGATAAAGTGTGTATCAGTTTCTCTCAAATTTCTTCTACTTATGGAAACTCCCTCAAGCTCTCCTCTACTATAGGTATTGATCATATTGTGTTAAAATAGAGACATATAATGAACAATAAATTGGACCACCTGTCAACATATAAGGTTTATTAAAAGTAACTACCCATAACTCCTCAATAATTAAAATTATTTCTATTATAACAATTAGGATATTATTATTATTTTGGGTCAATATTTTCCCCTTTGAGCATGAAATAAATCACCATTTAATTTATTTGAAGAATGGTTTCATTCTTCATAAAATCACGCATGAACCCTGGTCTAAAACTAGATCCAACGACATTTTATACATTAAAGGACTATTTAAGAATCATCATAATGTATCCTCTAATTTTGAATGTGTCACCTACATATACAGACTTCACCATGACATGATGATGAGTATTTTTTATATTTTCCTCAATATTCCAAACACGATGGCATTGTCATCTCATGTTTCCCATTTTACATATTCACTCTTCCATTGCACCATGATCACCTCTATAGTTATTTTGTCATTCACGGTGTGAAATTAAGATCTCTCAAGAACCATGTCAACATATAGTCCATGTACTAGCCAAGTCAGTTATTCAAAAATCAATTATTTAATATAGTTAGTTTTCATCATACAAGGACCAATATTAATATTGTTTTGGTATGACCCACATTGTACATGTGATTGGAATATCACTATAAAGTCCACTATGACATGTTCATTTTTTTCCAATCTTGGGAAATTTCTTTTTATCATTACCAATAATAATGGAGTTTCATTCACCTTCTACACTCGGGAATCCTCTTCAATGTCTTCAATATCCCATATCAACCCATATATGAATAAAAACACATTTATTATTGAAAAAAAAAATAAAATCTAATCAAATTATATCGTTAATATTCCTCTTTTTATTTGTTATTAATACCAAAACATTCTTATCAATTCAATATGTGAAATCATTTATTTTCTCATATTCTCATCTTTCATTTTCTTGTCCCTCATCTCAACAACCAAAAAAATTTATGTGAATGGGTTCTTCTAATATAATGATCTCAAAAACATATTTTCCTCTAGTTTTCCAATTAAATGAGAGGGATGATATCTCATGGTCCATAGAAATGAGACATAGATTAATATACTCTATGTATACATGGTCTAACCCAATTTAGAAAACTAAATGTATATAAAAAAGCATACCCATTTTTTCATAAAATCTTATCATGTGATAACATGCTCATAAAATATCATATTCCTAAACACCAAGGTTACATAAAAACAATTTAGTTTGATTTTAATGTATATAGCTCAACACACAATAAAAAAGATCATATACATGAAACAACTAAACCATTATTTCATATGGTGGAAAAAATATCTCCATAATAAATATATTTAATATATTCAAAAGAAGGATTAAAAGTTGTATTGACATTATATATCACTAGATTTATCAAGGTTTAATAGAAATTTCAATTGTTAAAAATAAATTCTTGGAGGTTGTCCCCCTCAAGGGATGCCATCATATTTTATTCATCATAGAGTAATACTCCATGGATAAATCATCCTCTGTGTTATATAAAATTGAAAACCTCAAACTTATCCATCAATTAAATACAAGTTAGAACAAAACATAATTAATTAAAATAATATGGGGTTACCTTAGTGTGACTCAGTGGTAACACTTACACTAAGATAATCCTCTAAACCTAGGAAATTATTTCTATCCAATCTCAACATAATTTCTTATTTCATTTTTTCAGTAGGTTATTGGTAATGATTACCATCTTGATTTTCCTTCTTATGTGAAGCAGTTTTATTCACCTTAGTTTCTTTTCTCCACCTTGTACATGGCTTTCCACAATTTTCATTAGTTGCAAGGTTATCCCAACCATCTATTGATTTATATCTTAACATATAGAAATACTAAAAATAACCTATAAACCTATTTCTCTTATAATATGGTAAAATATAAATATATTTTAAATTTAGTTAACCTTTATGTTTTTAGGGGATATAACACCCTTTTTGACACTTCATAGGGAATATCTCTTCATGCATATTCTCCTATCTACCCTTGGTAATTCGGTGGGACTATCCATATTTTTCATAATTAACATTTTTTAGTACATTATTTTAATCCCATACTACAAAGTGATGTATTATAAAATGAAATTGATAGATTTTGGGTAACCATATTTTAAGTGGATATCTCTAATTTAAGATTGGGTTGTCACATGATTTTCTTGCTACTACTATGAGTCCTACTTGATACATGTAAATCAATGTATATCTATGTTTCAAAATATTTCTTTTTAATAACATTGGAAGTTCAAGTTTATGTGGATTCAGGACTTCTAAAACTTACCTCAAGATCGTGATAATTCATGGTGAGGAAGTTCTTCTCATTCTCATCCAATCATAGACCACCTTCCCAATCCTATATGATCTTCTTGAATTAATCTTCATGAAATTTGTTAGTTCTTGTAAATAATTTTTGGATCCTTGTTTATTTTTAACATAAATTACAATTTTGTATCATTGATATCATTATAAATATTTTTAAATAATTTATGTTCATATAATGATTATGAAAAGAAAATATTATAAATTTATTTTTCACAAACATTACATTAAAGTTATTCAATTTATTTAGCATATATTTAATCATTAAGAGTGATTATTTCATATTTTTCTATAAACATTTTTGTAAAGTGTTTCTTAAGAAAAAAAATTTATCTAATGACCCATTCATTGCACTAGTTGATTATTATATCTCAAATTTATCATCCTAAATTCCCTTTAATATATTAACAAAACTATTTTCCACATACATAAGAACTTTCATCATATGATCATTATGTTCAAAATAAAGATCACTAGTAGATACATCATCAATAAATCATTAAGAATATTCATTAAAAGAATCAAAATATAAATAATTGTAACCAATTTTAATACATTAGTGTCCTTTTTCTAGAGATGTTTCTTTATTTAATTTTAGATTCTTTTTTAGCTTTCTTTCCGCCCTTTTCTTCCCATTTATCTGTGTCATGGAAGAAATATATATATTTTTATTCTCACAAGAAACGTAATTTTTATCCATATAATGAAATTAAACCACTTAATTAAATATTCATTTAATAAATATATTAAATTAAACAATAAAATTATTTGATCTTAGGGGGAATCTCTATTTGATACCACTTTTTATGATTTAATTGGATCACTAAGATGGGGAGAGTGTGAATTGTTGATCATCTACTCTATTATGAGTTGATACCTTATAGACATGATACACTAAATATAATATAATATCATTTCTTTATATATATTAATAAATAAAAAAATCACATGATATTTATATGGATTTGATAAACATTATTATTCCTTTATGTTTTTTCTTGTCCCACTAACCTTGATTCTCTGATTTCCAGCAATTACATACAACATCGAGTCCTTTATGTTTTATCCACTTCTAGAGTCTGTTGGATGATAAAAATATTTTAAAATTATAATCCTACATATAATGATTTTCTTCCACACCATTTTATCTCCTCCACTAATTAATAATTAAATCCTTCTCTAAGAGCAGACGGCTTAATGAATATACAAATGTACCTTTCTTCTAGTTCTTCAATAGTTACCATCAATAAGTCTTTTTTCTATTAATCTATGTCTAGGTCTAGTGAAAATTGGATTATCCTCATTTATATAATACTTATGTATATATACTTTAGGTTCTTCATTCTATGGATCTTCATCTCCACTCATCAATATATGGTTTCTAATATTATCTTGGATTTATTTTGTTTATAGAATCACCATATTTCTATCTTCTGCAATAGGTATCGATACTATTTTTTTAGAAATGAAAAAAACAATAGAAATTAATTTCTCCCATGTATCATTGAAATATTTTTCTCATTTAAATAACCCAAAACTCATAAAACACTCCCACAGTCTCATATATTCTAGTCAAAGCATAACTAGTTTGTAGCTAAATATTTTCCCTTTGTAGAGTGAATTAAATCACCAATTAATTAATATAAATAACCACTACAACCCTATATAATCATTATATAATTATGGAATAAAATTGAATATCATGGTAATGGAGAAACTAAATAATTGTTAAATTATTTTCATAATGTATTCTCTCAATTTTGATACCTTACATATTGATATTCCCTACATCATGACATATTGAAGAATCATTGGTAGTTTTACCCTCAACATTATAAACACTCATATCTTATGGCCCATTATTAATATTCACTCATCCATTAAACCATGGTCATCACTATATATGTTTTAGGTGTCCCCATGTGACATATGGGTTCTCCCAATCACCATGCCCACCTCTACAAAATGGGACTGGATGTGTTGGGCTTTACCAATGATGTATTCAATGAATTGCTTCTTAGTCAATCCACAAATTTCATTTCATCCATGCAGGGATGTATTTTTTGTATATTTTCATTGGAATCTCACCCTAAGGACCACTATAGAATATTCCATTACCTATTTCCATTTATATACATTTTCTCTTCAACATGCCCTTTTCCATGGGAATGGTCGTCAATTTCCTCTATAGATAATCTTCTTAAATGTATTCATCATGTCATATCAATTCATATTGACATAAAAAATAATTTTCTTATAGAAAAAAATAGTCAAATTCAATATTTTTAACATAATTTTTCCCTCATTCAATGTTTTATCACATTATTACTTGAAATTGGGTTTATTATATGTTTATGTTTTGAATACCACAAGATTTCAGAATAAAAATTATCATCATTAATTATTTCTTTTTATTTTTATATTCTAAATAATTTTATTTAGTTTTTTATATATTATAGCATGTTATTTAATTTTGTTAATAAATTATCATTTTTTTGATCATTCTCCATCTTCTGAAATAGAGTTCCAAAATTTTTGATTTCGAATTGTTTGATTATTCTTTAAATTCAAAAAACATCAATTGAACACGGTCAATATACTTATATTTATCCTATATTTTTTATTCCAAATTAATTTTAAGGTTCTTCTCATCAATAGAAATCCCCTTTATGCCATCTGTCTCCTTCATCAATTTTGATCGTTCATCTAGAAAAATAGATTCTTCATTATTATATGGGAGGTGATTCTTCATAAATGTTATAAAATATCTATATAATTTGTATATCACTAAGAAACACTTTTTCTATTATCATTTTATTATAAACTCTAAGTGAGTATCTTATTATTCATATTTAAATATTTATTCACCACTTAAAAACATTTCATCGTTAACTTTAAAAATGAGATGTTTTTCTCCATCTTCATAACTGATAAATCAAAATGAACCATAGTCATCACTACAATTCCTTTCATTATATGAGAATTATCTTATTTTGAAATTTGAAAAATTCATTCCCTTATCATATGAAGAAGATTTTGACTTTTTAGGTTTCTTTTTGAAAAGTCTTGTAGTCTTTACTTCATCCCGATAATTTCCTTCCTCAAATTTTCATATTGGGATGTTTGTATTAAAATTACCTATAGATCCAAACATGTAACATTTTAATGTGATCATTAACTTTTACTCTATTTTCCATATTATCAATTATATATATATAAGGTACATTATTTTATAAAACATGTCATTTGTATCATTATTATATAATAATAAAATAATATTCCACTTCATCAATAACTTTATTCTTCATATTATCATGATTTACATAGTTAATGGTAATTTTATTTTAATCTTTAACATTTATGTTGAAAATATAATCCTTTATCATCAGAAAAGTTATAATAATATTTTATAAATCAGGAATATAGATGTCACCAAGATTTTTATATTCCAATGTAAATAATTTTTAATCAAACATGATAGGTGGAATTTGTACGATCCTTTAAAACAATAAAGAATCTTTTAATTTCCTACATAAACCATTGACCAGGATCAAAACAAAATTTACCATTTCTAAATAAAATCTCAATAGTCTCATCATTATTAATTCTTACATCTTCATTATTATGTTTCCAAACCTTCATATTTGCATGCATCACATTCGTATTTCCTCTATAAATATTCTCTAAATTGTTTTAAATACAATTTTCTATTTAAATATATTTTTTAGAAATATATTATATTAAACAAAGAGAGAAATAGAATTTCTATTATTCAAATAATTTTCCATATTCATTATATAAACTATTGGTTTGCAAGAAAAATCAACACATGGGAAAAATTTTATAATTTGTAGATTCTGAAACATTGTAACTGATCAAAAGTAGGTCAAAAAAATTTTTTATTTTCTATTTGAAAACCCTACCCCTAATATTTGAGAAAATCATTCACATTACCAAAATTAACATCACCCTTAATAGATAATAGAAATAATTTGTTGATTATTGTTTCTAAGTGATACTTAAAACTCTAATAAAATATAAAAGAGAACCGAGATTTGATATCACTTGTGAAAATGTGTGCTGAATCTATGAGGATCACTCATGGGAGTACTGTGATTTTAATTCATTTTACATTTATTTGAATCAACCTTTACAAATTATTAAAGTATAGTGACATTTGTTGGTGTAACACCCAAATAAACACCATTATAAGGGAACACATTTAGTTTTTATGTTTCAAACCTCAATGTGGGAAGTCTTTTTTTAGTGTAGTTTAGATTCATCTAGGATTACACTACCCATAAGAATAATCTTGTGAGTATACAGAAGCGTGTTATATCCTTGAAAATCTTTTTTTTCAAGTCTCTAAAATATTATTTTGGGAATCTCAAAAACGAGAAAATTTTACAATTTATAATGATTTGGAATTTTATATAAAAAATAAGAGTGTGTTAAACCAAAATTATATTTCATTATTTGATCACATTCTCTTATTCTTCCTCTTCCTCAAGTTGTGTAACCATTGGTTTTTTCTCTTCTATTTGATCAAACGAGTACAACAACATCTTCAATTATTTTTTGAATAATATCTCTTAAAATTAAATATATTCATCACTTATCACATCATAAACCTCATTATTCTTATTTTCTTCTAAATTGCTTATAAGGACTTCAAATAAAATTTTTACATGCACATCTGTAGTGATATATACAATTTCAAATTTCAAATATAATATCCAACTATCATCAACTACCTTTCAGCTACTCAAATAACATTTTTATCCATTATACCATATAGAATATCTTATACATTGTTTATATAATGAAATAACTTTATAGAATGAGTTTTGGAGACTCAAAAATCATCCAAGGATCCATGTTATTGGATACACTCAAAATAATTACAATCTTACGAGCAGAAATGGAACCACAATTTATTAAAAAATATTTTATTCCAAATATAATAATCCATTTGCAAATCACTCTAAAACTTCTTAAAACATTGGTGTTATACTTCTAAACACTTTCACATAGGGATTGATTTCAAAAACTATAACTTTTAATATTGTGTATAACTACCTCTACCCATTCTATGATAACTATTATCCATTTTACTCTATTATCGAGAAACACCCTGAAGAACATAATTCATCTCAAAATGGTCACTATGGATTTCCCCCAATATAATGATCTATATATTCATTCCTAGAATTTATAGTGTTATTGAAACAATCATGAATACAAATGTTCTATTTCATTCCATGCTTTTTTATAGGAGAATCACTCAACTCAAATTATCTTCTTAAATGGACATTTTGAAACAATTTCTCCCCATTTTAATAATTCACTACACGCTCTAGGTCTCAATTACTACTCTCCATAGTAAAATAAATATTAACTATTTTATATAGGATAAATTCCTTGAAAAAACACCATGTAAAATTTTTATTTTTTATCCATCATTTCCTTTATGGCTTCCCAGACAAACATTATGTCCTTTTTTCAAAACCCACTATAGTGTTTTAATATCACTTAAAACATAAATAAACTCTATTATACCATTATTATTATTATATAATCCTATATTCACTACAAAAAATTAAAATAAATATCACTTTAAGTGAATATTCACAAATAACTATAGAAAAAGCTTGATTTCTGTGTAGAAAATAAGGGACAATTCACTAATCATATCAACTTCACAATAAACCCAATATTTATTCAACCATGGGAATAATAAATGTGTGTAATATATGATATTAAATAGTAATATATTTTATGAATATTCCTCTAGATGGGTGAAACAAACAAATAAATGGTCATTATATGATAACACATTTTTGTCTTTAAATTACCAAAAAACATATTCATTATGAATTCTAATATAGAAAAAATACCCATAACATCTCTCAAATGAAAATAGGTGTATATAAATGATTGAAAGATATTTATTAAACTTCCTTGAATAATATATTATTTTTTATCATTGTATTAGTGAATAAATATCAACATCTCTATTATAAAACCTATAATAAATTAAAATTAATAAAATTTGATGATGAAATAAAAAATTACTAATTAATATATAAGCAATGAATAGTTATAATTAAAGATAATAAATTAAATTTATTTGAATAAATTTATAAATTATGATATTAAAATAGTCATATTTATCATTTATGAGGTTAAATCCCATTCATGGAAGGATGAAGTAAAGGTAATGGTTTATTTTTTAATATGACTTTGAAATTAGGACAATCTATGTTTAAAATCCTATTTTGAGAAATTTTTTATTAATTTTCTCTAAAACAACATATATTTTATTTTCCATTATTATTTATTATAATTACATGTATTTTTACCATTTTACATCCGTTTTTTAATGATTCAATGAATATGATTATTATGAGTGAAACTTACTCTATCTCTTTGTTTGATCATGAATATTTCCTCCAATATTTTATTATTTATATTTTATTATAGAAATAAGTGTCTATATATTTATTATCAATTCAGGTAATTTAATATATAAAAATTTAGTTTTTTAAAAGATGAACCATTTTATCATTTTATGTACGAATGTTTTATCACAAATGTAACTGTCTTTACAAAAGTGTGAAATGAATCCATTTATTTAAATTTTTCAAACCAAGGAAATTTTCCCTTAATCTTACATGTTTTTATTTTTTTATATATCACTCTATTATTTAATGGTTTTCTAAAGTAATTTATTTACACATTTTCAATAAATATTTTTTTTTCAAATTAAATTTATCAAAAATAAATGTGATATTTCATCTTAGTTTCGAAAATATTTTTATATTAATATTATATGGTGTTGTTCATGTCATTCAAAATCAAAAAATGTTTCTTATGTTTTTTAAGTATATTATATAATGATACTATCAACCTCATTTATCTTGATGACTAACGATTATACCACATACAAATCATTATGGAAATAATTTATTTTTCATGCATGAATTATGATATGTTGAAATTAAGAATGTTTTCAAGTTCATATGATACATATATGTGTGTGTGTGTGTGTGTGGTTTTTTATTATGTTACAGGTGGAAAAAGAATAATATAGGCCACCAATGAATTGATTGATGATTTAAATCACATGATATTAAATTTATTGTATTGAAGAGTAAACCTTATCCACTATAGGAATCTTTCCACATTGATAATGGGAATATGGAGTGAACACACTCAACTAGAAAACATTGTGTACATTTTGATTATGTTCGTGGTAGAGAGCCTTGATATAAGAAAGGATTTTCTATTCTAATTATTGTTCTACAATCGTGTACCAATGTCTTGTTTTCATGGATTATTATTTCTGACTAATGATTCCACACTCTAATTATTCATGTCTTCTATTATTTTGAATCCATTATGTGATGTTTTATGATTTATGATGAATATTTTATTTCATATGATTTTATTTTATTATGTCTAAATATTTGGATTATGTTCTGATACCCACATTATCATATTACTGTCACTTATTATCTTCGATTTATTAATCTCATGTTTTCAATTAATAAGTATCTACGCTCACCCAAATTGATGCTTCCATACCCTAGGTTATGAAAAATAATATTATATATGATATGTGTAAAATGGTATCATGTCAAAGACTATTTATTGGAGATTTTGAGGTGGATGTAAAATATATTATTTATATATCTTATAATAAATAAAAAAAATCCTATATGTTCTAGTATTTTATTTATTTTGATATTTAATTTTTATTCATAAAAAACAAATTAATATATTTTTTTATATGTAATGGTTCAGTCATTTTATTTGATAAATATTAATGAATCCCTTGTTTCCACCCTTATAGATATTGGTTAATTATATAAGTTACTACCTTAGTAAATTTAATACCTTTTAGTAAAAGGTCTAAGTGTGATGTTAACATTTAATGCTATTATCACCTCCTCACACAAGAGATAAAGGTAATCTCAATTTTATCACATAAGGAGGTTTAGGTTTGTGGTCTAGAATAAATAAGGTGATTCCAATCTATTATTTTCAAACTAAAAATGGTTTCACTCACAATTTAAAGTCATTTTTGGACACTCTATAAAGGCCTAAGATTTTTAGACAAAAATATTTCATTTTTTTAGATAAATATTAAATACATTACAAAATTAAAAACCTAAAGATTGTAAAGGTTTAGTATTTTTGGAAAATAGAAACATAATATTCTTATTCCATGAAATATCTTTAACATATCCCATAAAAACTTATTTTTATTAATCTCCATAGTTATACAATACAACATATTTTTTCCATAAATATTGTAATATAATCATAATAAGGGATTAGAATATATGATCAGTAAGGGTAAACATGGTATTTATAAATCAATAAGTATATGAATGCATAAGAAAAGAATATGGGTGTGACATCATAACCATAAGATGCCATGAAAATACCCAATTTGTTAAATATCCTAAATATGATTCCTGGAATAACTCATTTTCAATTCAATAGTCATAAATAATAAGAGTGGTAAGTCTTCATAAATCATTCATTAACCATAATTTCATTTCATAAAACTTTGGAGCCATCAGAGCTACAGAAACCATATTATATCTCAAGATTAACTACTATGATAATAAAATCATAACGGATCAGGAATTAATACCTACTTTACATATTGTATTAAACACATTGACTTTTTCCCATAATTGATCAAGAGCATCAGCGTTTTTCCCGTAATGGATCAATCAAATCGACATGTTTCCCATAATGAATCAAGTTCATTGACTTTTTTCATATAATTATCTCATAAGTTCCAATAAATTACCTAATTAATTAGATGAATATATAATTCAATCCCCCCTAATCACATAATAATAACCATGCTTTTGTGTGCCATTGGATCCTAGAGAATTCATCATATCATCATATCATAAACCAAGAAACTAAAACTATATTCATAAATATTTCACAATATCATTAGATTATAAACCTTTTAAAATAAATAGATTCTATAAACATCTCATTATAATAATAATAAACAGTATATAAAAATAATTATATGGTTTCATTGGATTATATCCATTGTAAGACATATGAAACACCAATAGTTTTTATCATTGATGAATAAAAATACCTTCAAAAACATTCTTGAGGAAAATATACTTTCAATTTTTAATTCCATTAATTAAAATATAATAAATTTAAAACATATTATGGAAAAAGATTAATTGAAAATTACTATAGAAACCTATAATGAATGTTATAAATAATTTAACAGTCACAATAGTCAGAATTGTTTTTCATTCTATATAAGTTAAAATAAAAAAATCATTTCACGCTTTTATAGAACATTTTCAAAAAGAAATCATTTGTAAACTGATAATGAGATTATTATTTTTTTATGTAACATCATTCATGAGAAAAATTCATTAAAAATAATAGTATAATAATAAAAATTATAATGGAATGATTTTAAAAAAATATAGATATCAGAGAAAAAAATATTTTAGATAGAAGACAAAAATAATTTATATTTCCATTAAAAACAATATTTCATCATATTAACTTCTTAAATTTTAGAAAAATAAATTAAAAAATTTTATATTTGAAATAAATATAAGAGTATAAAATTAAATGGTTCCATCATATAATTTACGCAATGTAAATTCAACAAAAAACAATCACTATTAAAATAGGATTGAATCATAAATCTATTACCTCATGCCTTGCCATAATTGATACACATTTGAAACTATTTTAATATAAATATATATTTAATATAAATATATTCCAAAAACATATTAATATCTATCAAACCATTTATAATTTATTTCTGATATCTTATAACTTATTTATTAATATGTTTTTATTTAAATTACTTTTATGTGTGATATCTCTTTCATTTTTCATGCATGTTTTTGTTTGGAATTTCTTATACTTGTATGTTGATTATGGTTATATAATTTTTAGAATGTTAATAATGGTATAAATATATTATATGTTCATTATATACATATTTATTGTCGTCTATAAAAGTTATGGAAAGAAAAATGAATTACATAGTTCATGGATACAGTAAGATTTATGTACTCATGAATGAAGTTTTCAATTTTTGATGGTTCGAAAAAAAATAAAGGCAATTTATAATTATTTATTCCAGGATAATTAATATATAATTTATATCTTATATATTCATATACCTTAACCTTGTTATCATCCATGTAAAATAGATATGAAATATGAATCCCATCGCTTCGTAGAGGTGGTAGTCCACACGTACGCACGTGTGACGTTATCATTTTGTAATTGTCTGAAATGTAAGGAGGTAGATATAATGTAACAATTGAATAATCATAACTATGTCCTTAATATAATAAATAAAAATTATAACCAAAATAATTTTATTCTAAAAATGACGGTGATGTAGAATTAATTGTATCACTATGTGAAGATAGTAAGTTGTTCTTACACATAAGGGATACTTCAACATATCCTTTGATGGAAAATGTAACACCCCGGGTAAATAAAGAGTATGATAATTTCACGTTTATCCATATTTTTGAAAAAAATATTAATATAACTTGAAAGGGGTCGCTATTCTCAATGGCGTTCCCAACACGCAACAACGGGTTTCTTGGGAATCTTACGTTGCACTCTAATAATAAAATAGTATTATTTTAAATGATAGTTAACGCCTAGATGTTGTGATGGCGGGAATGAATAGAACTAACTAAAAAATGATTATATATGTTTGTAAAATATTTATTCTTTTTACAATAAATGTTACAGGATTAAAAATGTGAATAAATCCAATTTTAAGCGTAAACATTCTAATATTCTTTAAAAGGTTGATTAACCACATTTTGATGGAGAACCTCTTTTAAATCCACTTTTTGACAATTTTATGTGTTATATTTGACAAAATAAAATTCTTCTTTAGAATCGTGACATCAAAATTTACTTTGTGTAAATTTTTGGTATTTTTACGAAAAAGATCAATTTTTAATGAATAGTGAAAAATGTTGTATTTTAATTCAAAACCACTTTTTAATTTATTTATTTATATTATTAGATTATATTTTGAATTGGTTTTAAAGTGAAACTAGAATATATTTTTACCATTTAATCAAAAAGTGGTCATTGGATTTAATTTCACCTTGAAATTTGACATAAACTAGTGTCAATCTTTTGATATATATTGTTTCATAAAAACACGCTATTTGTTCTGACAGCGGGAATTAATTATTAAATTAATTAATGTAACTTATATGTTATGAATTTTGTAGATTAGAAATCATTTTTGAATTCTGAATATCAAATATATATTAGGGTTAATTTTTGGTAATTTTCTGAAAAACATCAATTTTTGATGAATAGTGAAACCACTAAGTGGTACTTATAAAAAACTGATTTTCCGTTTAAATGAAATTTTTCCACCTTTGTGTTTTTAATTTCAAAAATATGACATACATGGTTGTCATTAACAATTAAAATGTGGTTCAATGGGATTAAAATAAGTTTCTTCTAAATAGTAACTTATTAAGTTCTTAATCGCGATTAGAGGTAATTTGTGTAGTTTAAGGTAAAAATATTGTTTTAATATTACGAAATGACCTAGAAACATGTCCTACCCTCATTTTATGAGTCATTTCCGACCATGAAAATCCATGGGTCAACATGGGGACCCCATGGAGCCACATTGGTTGGAAAATGACATAAATACCTTTTTATTTAATGTTAAAATTAAAATGTCACAAACATGAGTTGTTTAACTAAAACAATTTTTACATGGGGTTATACAAGTCATGATTTTTACTATAAATATTAAATAGAAAGATAAAAATACTTCCTACATCATAGTATGTTTTTTATAATTTCTAGACATTAAATAAATTAAATTATTTATGACATCATGATGATGCAGTGATGACCTCATTATTTAACTATTTAAATAAAATGGAAAGATAATGTAATCTCTAAGACCTACACATTTCCAAAACCTATTTTATGGGTGGATTTAGAACCCTTATCACCTTATCCTAGAAAAATATCAATTAAGGACCATTAAAATCCGAAACTCATTCTAAAATAAAGAAACATTTCTTTACTTTCCAAGAGTTCCCCTCCTCTCCTCTTATAAAAGGCCCCCACCTCTACCTCCTTACCCACACATCCAAAGCCTTTGGATCGGACAAACCTTGCCCATTTTCTCTCTACACATCCCTATATAACCCTTAGAAGCCTCAATTTGGTCATAAGTCTTCCCAAGGAAGCCTTTGAGCTCAAACCAAAGGGAGTTACCTGATTTTAAGGTAATGCCTTCACTTGAGTCCTTTTGTTTTATTTTGCTTCTCCACCCCCGTAAACTATTTTTATTCCTTTATTTTGTAACAAAACCAATATATTAAATATACTATGATGTTGTTATGTTATGTATTCGAGCTCCACTTACACACACTTTCGTCTAATGGTTAAATAACATACTGTTTCTGTGGATGGCGAATTACTGCCTCACAAAACGATGATTGTTCAATCTTCTCTTATCACCTTTCATGGTGGCCATTAAGATGTCACTATATTGATATATGATATATGATATTTTTATGTTTTATTTAATCTTATGTATTTTTCATTTATGGCATACCTTTATGGATTCCATTATGGGTATACGCGATATCTTCATTTTAGGAAGTGCGAACTACCACCCCCTCAAAGTGATTTGATTCGTTAACACCATATGTGGTACGTATAAAGGATATATTTAATGATATTATATCTGATACCATAATGGAATTAAAATACTATTATGTATCATTATGTTTTAATTCCATAAAATATGAAATATAAATGGAAGTAGCCTTCATGCGTATGTACGGTTTACCGTCTCCATGAACGGTGCATTTCATTTCTTAACTGTAAATGTTATGTATTATTATTATTGCATGAATATACTGGATATATATTATATATATTATATCTACATCATGAATAAAATTCTGGATATAATTTATATTTTACCACCTGAACAACTTGTAATTATAAAGAGTTTATTTTTGACTCAAGTACCAATGATCGTTAAAATGACTGTTATTAGCTTAAATAATAACATAGTGTTCATGACAATGTAATAAGTGATATAAAAGGAATAATGAACTTGAAAAAAGGTACTTAAGTAAGTATAAATTAACTCAAGTTTATTATTCAGGAGATTAAAGAACGATCGATTCATGTTGGACCCAAGGTAAGGGATCCTACTCCTCTCTTTCTTTTTAAGTACACTCTTTTATGTCATTACATTTAAGCTCATATTTCTTGTGATTGGGATGTTATTTTATATTACTCTTACTGTAATTTTTATGTTCAAATGATGAGATACCCTATTCTCTCTCATCAATCCATTTTTTATGTTTTGAGTGGTGTCGTTAAGCTGCCGAATTTTCGTAATAGATCTAACCTCTCTCTTTCTTTTTAAGTACTCTCCTTTATATCACTTCTTTTAAGATCCTCTTTGTTATGTTGGGGGATGTTCTTTTATATATTCCTCTTGATGTAAAATTTATGTTAATATGATGAGAGACCCTATTGGATCTCATCAATCCAATTTTTTGTAAGTTTTATGTGGCGTCGTTAGGCTGCCGAGTTTTTGTAAGGGATTTTCCATCTCACTTTTATTCCCGTGAGATTTATGCTACATTGGCCACAGTTTCCTTTGAGTGGTGTATGTACTACCCATTATTTTACTCATTGTGTAATATACTTTCATTTATGAGTATTTACATCAATGTTTAATTGTCCTTCTTTCATGGGGTGTATGTTTCAAAAGATACCCATATCGGTAAGGGAACCATTCACCCTCCTCTTTTTAAAAGACTTATTTTATTATGTCTTTAAATTCACATACTATTATGTTGGGATATGTTCTTATATATACTTATTGATTTAAATTTTATGTCCAAGTGATGAGATACCCTTTTTATCTCTCATCAACTCATTTTCTGAATTTTGTAGTGACACCGTTAGGCTGTCAAAATTTTGCAAGGGGACTTCTTAACACAATTTTGATTCTTTTGGATAAACTTGTACACCTTGAATATGTCGTTCTATGATTATGTGTGAATGTCCTCTGATTGTTTTACACTTAATACCCACTTATATTTTGTGTATTCGTTTTTCACACAAAATTATGTAACTGATTTATCCTTAATCCATGGATATCGTCTTTATATGGGTCTTTGTCTCAATCTCCTTTCATTGAGGCATATTTTATTTTAAACACAACCTTCTTTTATAAGGTGTATAAACCCCTTTTACTTTTACGTTTATCCAAAAGGAATCTTTTTTATACAAAGAGTTTTACAAAATGACAAAAGGGAATGTTTTTGTCATACGTATGTGGCGACAACGACCTCTCCGCCGCCGTGACCATTATTTGAGTTTTGGATTCCTCTACAAGCCATACCTTTTTTTAAAGAAAAATAAATACCATGTTTTACTTTTCTTTTATTTTGGTATTTAAAATGGTTTTGATAATGTTTTTATTATATCACTGTGTTATTGATATCTTGTGATTGAAATGTGGAAATGTTATGTTTCCTTTATGTATGTTTTATGAGATATGATTATGTTATGGTTCTTGGGCATTGTTATGAAGAAGGGTGGTTCAGTGATAAACTAAGGGCGGGTGAGCCCGATATAGCTCTCTAATGCATTGGGTAATGCGAATGAGTGAAACATTAAGGTTTATCTGAAGAGATTTATGGAATATACTGTGGTGGGTATTCCAAACATAACCAAGAGGGTTACTCCCTACGTAAGAATGTTATGAATGCCTCAAGTTAACTTTATGACTTATGATTTCTAGGATTTATTCATGATTTGATGAGGTATGTTAAAATGCTTATGTTTTATGAGTAAAGTATGTTTTCATACATGGACTAATGTTTTCTTTTCATAATTTTATATCCCTTACTGAGATTTTTATGCTCAAACCAAGCTTTTGAAATGTTTTTCACAGGTCAAGAGAAAGGTTCATGATATAATGATAGTTTCAAGGAAGTGTCAATAAAGAATCCATGTTTTATATTAAAGATGTTTCTGTTGATGGGAAAAAATGAATACTATCTTTTATATAACCACTTTGTTTAAATGTTTAATGTAATTCATGATTTATGATCTAATTCTGTAAAACTATAAACCTGAAAAGATCCTCCATGTGAATTATTCATTTAATTCAATATTAAGTAAGGTTTAAGGCTGGGGCCTTTTAGAAAACATGGTTAATAAAGGTGGTTCTATGATCATAATAACCATTAAGTATTTTTAGGACACAAAAGTTTTATTTAATGTAAAATATAATTTTTTAAAGGATATTAAATAATAATTAAAAAGAAAGTGATCGGTTAAGGTGATTACATATTTTTGGAAACAACTCCTTTAGATGACCACTTAAAAACCCTAGGTATAGTATTATAGGAAGAAAATAAACCTATATAATGTCGATAATTATTTTTATAAGTGAATTTGTCAGCTTTTAATCATATGGATTCTCAAAGTGAACAGAAGTAGATAAAGGATAGGTTCCCTTTTATAAGTGATGTTAGGGGAACTCTTAGAATTTATTAAAAGATTAAAATATAAAAAAAACATCACAAGTCAAAATTCCACTAAATGGTATGGATTTGAATATATAGTAATTTATATTTTAAATAACATCATCCAGTATGATTTCTATATGTTTAAGTGTATTTTAAAATCATTTCTTTTGGCATAACCCTTTAGTTAACTTATTTTAACCATTACCACAGTAAAGTCTTCTCAGTCTTAAGGATCTATAACTTTTCTTATAAGGTGAAAATTGAATAATAAATTGAAAATTTGTTAAATTATTTACCATATATTTTCCAGCATTCAATATTTCAGAATTTTTATGAATTTGAAATAATTTAATAAAATATTATTTGGATAAAATATCAATAATGATGATTTTTACAATATTCAATTAATTTGGTTAAATACATATATATTAAATTTAAATTTGAAAAGAATCCTTCTAAAAAACTAAAATATGTGATATTAATCTATAAATTTTATTTTAAACTATAACTCATTAAAATTATATAACTGTTAATATTTTAAAAATCATTTATTTTATTTTTCATTAATTGAATAATTTTTTCTTTGATGTTTCATAAGAATTTAAAATAATTTTATTGTAAATAAAAACTATAAATATATTTCCATCATGAAAAAAATTCATTATACTCAATATATGAATTAATATTAATTTATAAGTTTCTTTTTTCCATATTCAGAAAAATAATATATTTTTAAAACTTAGAGAGTAACATTTTGTAACTATATTGTATTTAAACATTATACACGTTGATTTCAAAGTAATGTGTCACATAAAGAAGTAAATTTGAATCCTAAGGTGATAAGGTTCTATATGTTTTCATAAAATAATAATTTGTATGTTCAATTTCATATTTATCACTTTTTTTAACATTTAATAACCTGATTTTCCATTTATTTATGTGATACTTTTTTCCACTATTATTATTCAAAATACCCAAAAATAAAAAGGAAACTTTTTATCAAATTTTATCCTCCCATATGGTTGTATGGAATCAATTTAATCAAATTTACTTTACATAAGTGTAATAAATTAATTTTAAAATAATCTCGCAAAATGAAATGAGAACACTTTTTAAAAAATAAATTCTTAATCATAATCTTGATTTATTCATTTATCTAATGTTTAAAAAATATTTTATAAATGCTAAAAGATTTGATTAAAATTGGTAAATCAAAATTTATTTAATATTATTCAAAAATAATGATTAATTTAATTTATTAAGATAAATATACATTGCTTGCAAAAAAACTTTTCAAAAAGACAACACTTCTATTTTAAAATGATTTTTTATATTCCTTTATAATTAATTGGTAACGAATGAATTCATTTTAATATTATATAATCAAATATTTTCAAAATTTAGATAGTCTTATTCATACCCACCAATCCAACATCTGGGTGATAACCACTAATATTAAATAATAATATATTAATAACGTATTCTAGTTCATTTAAACACGAGGTTACATATAATTCAAGCTATCAAACAAATAAAATTTATTTAAATAGAAATATTTGATTAAATATCTGGTTATTACATTCTATTCCCAATAAAATTAATTTATACCATTAAATTTTTTACTCTGATTCCAAAAATATATGAGTACATATGTTTCATTATAGCCTCGGGTTCCCGTGTGGCTTCTAAACATATTGGATTTCTCTAGAGAACAATCCCCAAGTGAGTATTAATTTTATAGAACATGATTGTTTTTATCCAAGATTTCTATTTTTTTCTTCATAAGAAATATCATGATCCTATGGAATGAAATTTTATTTTAGTATATATGATGATTCTGGCATGTACTACCTCAAGAGAGATACATGGAATGCGTCATGAACTTGATATAGGTTTAGTGGAAGCACCAAGAAGAAAGCTGCCAACCATAACTGATGTTGAAGTTTGAAAGGGTTAATATACCTAGGTCTTATCTTTACCTACTATTTGAATATTGTAACCTTCATCCATATATAAATCTACATTAAAACCTTCTCACCAATATCAAGTACAATATCACATCAATGATTTTCATCATAACTTTTCTATCTACTATGTTATTCCTTGTTGTAATGTTGAATGGATCTAGAATTATCTTCCATTTCATTATCTATAATAGGTCCTAGTAGATTTATTTTTCAAACTTCATCCCGGAAAATTTTATTCCTACACTTCATTTTATAATGGAATCGTAAGGATCAATCTAAATGATGGATTGAAAGCTATTCTTGTAAAAAAACTCATCTAAAGGATGGTGTTGATCCCTATCACCTTTAAAATCCATATATCAATTTCTCAAAATCTAATATATTATTTGATTTTTTATCCTATAATCACTATCTATCTTATTGTGATACATCGTATATAAAATTATTTATGTATCCAGATCAAGTTGAAGGCTTGCTAAAAAATGGATGTAAACCATAGATAACAATCAGATATAATATAATATGGTACTCAATTCGACCATAGAACATCCCTAATTTATATATTTAAAATATATTATAGAGATAAATATTATATAACAGATATGAAGTGTGCTAAATTTATATGAAAATTAACTATAACCCAAATAGCATTGTGTCATTCTAATGTTTTAGGGAGTTTGAAGACAAAATCTTTGGTAATGTTTTTCCATTTCCATTCGGGTATGGTTAATTGTTGTAAACATCCCTTAGAATTATCTCCCTTATAATTATTATTATGACCAACCCTGAACTATGATATATACTCAATTATAAATATATTCATTATTTCCCTTAGTAAATACTTTTTAAGATATCTATATATATTCATACATACATGATAAATATTGAATTATGAACTGTAAGCCTCATCCAAAAACTCCTTCAAATATGTTATAATAAGGAACATATATATGGTTCCTAAATAGTATCATTCTATAAAAATCTAGGTTAATGAGAGTAATATTTATATAATTATTTTTTAGCTCTACATATTCCTTCTTCACATCATTAATATTCACCTAGATAGATGGTTGAACATTCCTTTAAGAAAGATGTGATTTCTCTCCTTCCATCATGATTTTCATATCCACCCTTTGAAAATCCTGTAATATTTTATCATTCATAATCCTCATCATATATAATTTTTCTTGAACCCTTCATATAAGAGCATTTTCAACCTTGTTTGCTTTATCAGGGTGATATTGTATTAAAAGGTCATAATCTTTAATCAGGTTCAACCATCATTTTTGGTGCTTATTCACCTCTTTGGACAGGAAAATATACTTTAAAATATCATGATTAGTATATATATCCAACCTTTCTCTATAAAGACAATACCTCCTTATATTTAATGAAAAAAATCTGTCTGTAACCCCAAATAATGAGTTGGGTAATTTTTCCCATAAAGCATTAATTACCATGAAGAATAAGATATATCATTATTCATGAAAACACATCCCAAGACATTCTTTGATTCTTAACTATAGATTACAAAGCCTTATCGATTGTAGGGTAGTGTAATAATAGGTGCACAAAATGGACATGTCTTTAACACTGTTAAAATTTCCTCACATTCATCTTTCCAATAGAACATAGATCCCTTTCGAGTTGATTTGGGTAGTGAATTATAAAATAGTGATAAATTATCCACAAATAATCTATAATATCAAGCTAAACTAAAAAATTTGGATATCAATAACTTTGGTTGGTCTACAACATTTCTTAATATGATATATCTTTGATGGATCCACTGAACAAACCTCGTATGAGATAATATAACCCAAGTATGAAACATTCAAAAGGCAAAATTTAAACTTGATAAATTTTTTATATAACTTATCTTTCTTCAGGGTATCCGGTAAAATAAATTATTGATATTAATGCTCTTCCATGATTTTAAATATAAAATAATATCATCTATAAATACTATAAAATTTTATCTTGATAATCACTAAAGTCTCTATTAATTAAATCCACGATGATAGAGGGGCAATTTGTAAGGCTAAATGGTATCATAATAAATTAATAGTGTCTACACCTTGTATGGAATGACGTCTTGGGTATATATTCCTTATTGATACTTAATTGTTGATATCCAAAAATAAGTTCAATATTAGAAAAGTATTAAAATCCATGTAGTTGATCAAGCACCTCATCATTATTGGGAAGATGATACTTTTTCTTGATATAGATATTGTTATGTTTTTCATTATCAATGTATATTTTCAATGACCCATCTATCTTCATAAAAAGGGGTAGGTGAACCTTAAGGTGGAGCACCAGGATTAATGAATCTATTTTGAAGATTCTTACTATAACAAAATGGTTCACTAGTGGTGAATGTTTTATTTTTTTTGGTGGGTAAAACCACCACCAAATGTTTTGATGAATGTTTTTCAAAACCACTTCTAAAATGGGTGTCTTCATCCATATTGCATTATTTTTTCCCATTTAATGGTTATTTCTATTAAGTGTTGAGATATTTTTTTAGCAGTGGTTATTTCATTTTTTAGCATAATTTTTCCTCTGAATAACTATTTATGATTTAGTAGTGGTTTGGACCACCACTAAATTCAATAATATATAAGGGAATGTTTCACCACCAATAAAAAAATTGAACATATATAGTAGAATAATCTATTTATATAATAATTTTACCATATATAATGGTTAATTAAAATGCGACTATATAATGCTATTAAATAAATTAATGTTGTAAAAACATCATCCCCAAATAACCAAATAAAAAATAGTATTAAACTATAATCATTAACATGATGATAAAATTAGTTAGATCAAAACTACTAACTAGACCAATATTAAAAAATTGATAAATACTTAATACAATTTTATTTTTAAAAGAATAATGAAGACCCCATAACAAAATATTAATTAATATGAGCAAAATTATCATGAAATTATGTCTACAACATTAATATCAATCAAAATTGGTCTATATGATTAATATGAGGCATTATAAAAAAACTGGTAATGTAAAACATGACTAAATAACACCCCTACCAAATGTTTATTATATGAATATGGTCTACAATATATATAAACATCCCATGGAACTCACTAGTTAATCTTTAAACTATATTAAAATATATATTTATGACTATGAAGTAGGATAGATCAAACCTAGATCGATAATTATGCCTTCCTAGTATCTCCTAGAAACTCATGGTTCGGAATAAAAGGTGTTGGATAGAACCTTATTCATACATAACCACAATATATTTATGATCATATATCTTTATAACTTGAATCTTTTAGTATAAAAAAGTTTAAAAATTATTTGAAAACATTTTTCATGATCCATACAAACACTATTTTTACCCGAAAACATATCCAACCCATGGAATAGTCTAAATTTCATCATAAAACCTCAATGCTTAGGAACTAGTGCTTAGTCCTCAATGATAAACTCTTGGGAATGGTTATTACCATGATAAAATAAATATATAAGTAGTGAAAAATATTAAATAATATAGTACGGTGTGTCCTTCTATCATATTTAAATGATGTATCAAATTAAAAGTTTTAAATAAAAGGGAATCCAAATAAATCATATCCCAAAAATATTAAACTATATCACTTACCATATCATGAAAAATTTATAAAAATAATTGATAATGTTAACAAAATAGAAGTAAAAATTCTTATATGACTAACACCAAGAAAAAAATAAACAAAAGAGACAGAAATAATGGACTATATATCTCTATGTAAACTAAGGTCACCATCCAATATCATCATTGAATCCAAATTAATATAAACAAAATAGAATAAATTTCAAGAAGGAAAACTAAAAAACAAAACCTTAATAGCCTAATAATGATGATTATAAGGTAAATTTTGGATGAAAACATAGAAAATTTAAAAATAATATTGATTTCACACAATTAAAGTTAAATAAAAATATACCCTACATCAAACAAAACACGGTTTCACAATCACCATATAATTATGTTAGTTTTTCATGAGTTTACTTACACATCACCATCACTAAATTAAAATTCATCCCAAATCCCAACCTGATGAATTATGATCAACACTATCTCTATCTCTATCTCCACTCTCTATTATAGGAACATGTATGAAAAATTTCAAATAAAATTTAATACTGTTTTATATCTAAATTTGAACTTAAAATTAATAAAATTTAATGTATTTAAGAAATATGATGTTGTTTGACTTACCTACTCACACAAATGATTTATCAATGCAATATCATTAGGGGTAAAACTAGCTGACTTATGATATAATTCAATAATTACTTACAACCAATTAATTACCATTTCATCTTATGTTTTCATATGATCCCCATGTTGTTGGATTGTGTTTCACTATTGCTAAATTGTTATTTTCATGCCAATAAACACCCTCTGATCATTTCGAGGTAAGTATTAACTATAACCTGAATTAGATGTATCTGCAATCCTCAGTGACCTCCAAAGACCACCTATGGTACTGGTCTTGAACCCATCCCATGCGTGTGACTCGGATGCTCCTTCATAACGACATAACCAACTAGATCATCTTGGGAGATATAAAACAACTGCACAGGATTTCTATCACATAGTTTATTTATTTTCACCTTTAAATAAAATGTCATTGATATTTAATTCAATACATATTAACTATGTGAATACTAATAATAATTTATTACAATTAAAAACAAATTCACACCCTCACATCTTTGGTTTGATCATTCATATATCTTCCATCATATTGCATTTGCACATCAAACAAAATTTATATTAGGGAGACTTGGTGAACTAATTTTCTTGACCACATTAAATAAATATAAATTAGTAATTTAATATATGACATAGATAATTTTATCATATATATATATTTAACCAGAAAAAAATATTACCACAATCAATCTGTTTCTTGAAAAACTTTTTAAATAAGATTTGTGGGGAATGGTTTGTTTAGATTGAATTGATACTATTTTTATTGATACGTCTTGAAATAAATATCATTTCATTTAATAATAATGTATGAAATTTCATATCCTTTTAGTAAAATGTATATATGAAAAATGAGATTAATATATTAATATATTTATTAATAATATATTCTTCTCAGGAAAATTGCTATAAAAAAACACCTTCCACTACTCTTTACGTACATCTTCAGGTACCTTATAATACTACTGCTAAGTGATAAATGATGTATCATTGGATTCATTCTATAATCTACATTTAAAATCATCTTATTTCTTACTCAAAATTTTCAATGAACACTTTCAAGCGATAAGACCAAAAATGGTAAATTGGAATGACATTTGTACAAAGTGATTCATTTTTAAAATATATTAATTTAATTATATAATGAAATAAAATTGATACATAATGTAATTAAATTTGTTTTCTCTTGGACTCGAAGATTTAATTTGTCTCTGATAGGGGCATATGCCTCCAATCAGAATATGTAATTGTAATGTTAATTTTCGTATCCACCGACTAGCTTAGAATCAAGGAAAATAATCACAAAGAATCATCAATGGGGACCCATAATAATAAAAGGGGAAAAGAATCTTCAATAATTTTAGACTACTCACAGATGAACTATTTATATTTGTATCAGTGGTATTATTATTTGTATATTTTATGAAAAACAAGTTATTGTAATGAAAAATTCAAATAACCTTATTCACATTGAAATTTTATACCAACAAATTTCACCCTTCAATATCTATGTAATGAAATAAGAGTGACCACATATTCCCCCATTGTATAGTTGTGACATGATGAAACTACTTAATTTAGAGGAATTATACATAATAATTATGGGATTGAAAAAGAGGGTGTTCCATAAGATGAAGGAAGGGATAATGAGGGTGTTCCAGATGTTGGCGGGGGAAGATGGATGGTTTACCTGAATCAATTGGGATGGATCCCGATGGATCATCAGGTGTTTGTGTTGTTAAGGGAACAACAGCTGGGGGTCAACTAAGATCATTGAAACACTTATTCCTTGGAATTTATTTCATTTAAAAAATTAAAAATAAATTCAAAACATATATTTTCCAAAATTCAAGTAGAAACAAATTACAAATGATAAAAGATCAAAAGTACTGCTAAAAAAATACATAGGTATGATAATTAATGACTGCATCATATAAAAAAATATAAAATTTACTTTTTTAAAATTAAAAAACCCAATAATAAATATAAATTGAAATATGATAATAGATATATAGTACTAGAAATCAATAAAAAAACATGGGTGGTTTGTTATTTAAAGTATAGCTACACAAACACTAGGTTTCTCCTTCAATCGTGTCATTTTCTTGCTATATCATTACATATACTACATTATCCACCCTTAAAATACTAACATTTTCATTATAATGATGGAAAATAATTCTATTTGTTACAATTTATGGGATTCAATGTCAGAGGTAAAATCATCCACTTTATTACTCATATCATACATGTCTTTTTATTTTATGACAGAAACTACACCCCACCCTTCATCCAAAATATCTTCCAAATAATATATTATTTTCTCTTCTAATTATAAGAAATATTAATTATTAAATTGATGGTCATTGATATCCATAAAGAGATAAAAGTTCAAAAAAGTAAATTTCGAGGAATATCTTTTAATACACGAAGTAATATTTACCCACTTTCATTTGAATACAATAACTAAAAATTTATTTTGGTAGTCTAAAGGGATAATATATGTCATCTTTTGATAGTATCCCAATTTTGAAACTATAAATATTCCATTATTTGGTGGTTTTAAACCATATTCTTGAGTGAATGTATGAAATTTAAATCCTTCACATTGTAAGCAAGGAACATTCTAGCCAAATGTAGAATAATGTGATCCAAAAACATCAAATATTATAACAACCAATCTTATCTATTAGTATTCAAGATCTATAAAAATAAATTTAAATTGTTATATTTACAAAATATATGTGTCAACTTAATATATTTATTGATTTCAATATTTAAGAACTTACATGTCGTGCAGACCATTCTATACGCTCTTCATTAATAGCTTTTGTTATATCTTTTTCATTTCATTTTTGAATTCTCATTCATCTAATTTTTTCTATCACAATCTCTTCAATAAATGAATCTTGAATTTCATTATTCAGCAGCATGTATCTATGTTCCTATAGTAATTCCATTTTTGTTATTTTAATATTTTAGATCCTCCCAAATGATTGACCAAAAGTATGAATGATTTTGTATTTCCCATATAGTTGATATTGATTTGATGTGTCATCAAAATGTCCAACTCGATTGAATCTTGTCTCAATATCATTCAATTATCTAGAAAAAGGTAAGACACATCTTTACTAAATATCATTTCGAAATAGATACTTCTTGATGAGATTAAGTTTTCACGTATGATTTCAAATAACCAAAGAATCAGTGGAATAAAATAAATTGGAATGTAATTATGTATTTAATTAAGTGATAAAAATTGGTTAAATAAGATTAGAAACATATAAATAAAGTGACCCTCAATTGGATACATCCAATGATATTGTATAAGACCTTCAAATTTTGGATCCCAAACCAAATTCGTATTTAAATTCATCATGATAATAAAAATGATGGAGGAAATATCATATCTATTGTACAAAGAATCATTATAAATCCATCATTATTGTTGTAAATGTCCCATTTTTGTATAGTGTTCTCACATATTTTTCTGAATAATGTTTAAAATTGGAGTGAAACTATAGTAACATTTTCATGTAACAATTTACTCAATTACATTCTTAATAAATGTTTTAATACAATATGTAAATCATTAATTTTAAATCTATGTAACCAATGATTATTCAAGTTGAAATACAATGTGATTTTACTGGATTACTCATCATATAACTTCAAACATTTTAAAAAACATTGTAATATATCTTTATCTCTATTTTTTTAAAAAAATTGTCGATGAATGCTTTTAATTTTCATTTATCCATTGATCTTGCTTTATATTAATTTTTTATGTTCTTTATAGAATTGAAATGGTCCTTTTATTTTCCCAGATCATTAATTAATGTAAAGATGAAAATGTCAAGAAATTATTCTAAATGTTCCTAACATCATAATTATGGGGCAAAAAATTAAAATCCCAATACGGATGTTTGAAAAATATTATTTCTTCTTATGTTGTTTCGTTTTGATTTAAATTAATGATTCACATTAAAATATTTCCTCAATATTATTAAAATTATGCAACATCCCAAATTCTTTTTTGACATTTATATGCTATGAAAATATTTTATAACCATCCAATAACTTTGGATGTTGTCTAGGATCAATAAAACCATTAAATTTTTACTTCTTTAACCAAAATATCTGAGATGCATTGAGAAATATTTTACAATAGAGGAAGCACCAACATTTTCTATAAAATATTCATTTGGTCTCAGAATCAATGTTTCAAATTGGATAAGGAAAACTCATATATTTGTTCCATCCATAAAAGTTTATATGTTCAAGGAAGTCTCTAAATGTACAATTAGAGTAGTGTGCATTCTGAACATTGTTCTAAAAGATATATCATATATATCAAAATTGTTTCTCAATAAATCTAATGATTATTTAATTATAAGTCTCAAGAATACATTAATATAATTTCTAGAATTTTTATTATATTAATATTTATACAAATGATAAAATATATTTTTTGCATATACATACATACTGGTAGATTGTTAGGGATCAAAACAAATGAACTAGTTTTATAACAGGCACTCAAAGTCCCAAATGGGTTTAATACATAGGTAGTCAATCTCAATAACACACTCCAAGGATCAGATGATAAATTTAGATGTAATGAATCAAATATCTTCTATGATATTTAATCTATTTGATGTTTCTTTAACCCATCAGTGTTATTATCTATAGAATTTTATTTCGTGTTCTTAGGGGTTTTCAAAGACATGAATAATATTTTCAAAAGAGGTTTTAAATGGATGTAATGAATACACTTTACACATTTCACCTTTTCATATTATTCATATTATTATGAAGATTTATACTAAAAATATCACTGATTAACTTCCAACTAGAAGACGGTAATTTTTTGTAATCATTTATACAAGAATCCTTCCCAAATAAAGCATATAATCATTGGGACAAGACTTAATTTTTTTATAATTCATAATAATATTTTAAACAACTTTTAACATATCAAAAAAAGGCTATGGGGTCTTAGATTCAGTAAATGAATCATGAAAATATTAAAATATCATGTACATTACCTATTTTTTAATTCTAAAATGGCAATACATATGGTAAAACATCAGTGGAAAAGAATGGTTTGATTATTTCATATTTCAACCATAAATTGCTTGGTTTTCATCATCAAATAATTCATGAAACACATTTTTCTTCTCATTGATGTTTTTTCTTACATGAGTCTCAGCATAAATAAGAGTAGTATACAATGATTTGTAATGATCTTGATCTAACTATCAAATATACCCCAAAACCTCATTTTTTATGTATCTGTTGGAGGACCCTAAAATAGTTGTTTTGATATGTTTTGTTGTTTATATTGTGGCCATGAAATGTTGAGTTCATCATTTATAAGGGTTTCCATTTCATTTTCTATTATTGAAGAAGTTTGTGTTCATTATTTTGACATACATCAATGCTCAAGCTTTATGTAACATTCGATTCCCCATGAAAAATCCAACATAAATATTGAGAAGGGAATTACTTCAATATATAGAGTTTATAAACTTCATATCTCTTTATTCATCTTCTTAATATACATTTAGGTAATATAAATCTTCTTTTACAATCCACATATCAATTGGAAATTTAAAAATATAAAAAATCCTCCAAACACATCGAATATTATTGTGTGTTCCTTAGAAATGTGATCCATCTTTTACGCATATATCACAAAGTGCCTACACTTAGTAAAGGAAAATTAAAACATAGAAAAATATTATCTCATTTAAAAAATTAATAATTTATTTGAAATCAACAATATAAAAACTTTTCTGTGGATTTATATTTTATTTCATTTTCGAGCAACATCATTTTTCATAGATTTTAATTTGAAACTATAAAGTCTTCCTCACAGTGAAAAAATAGATGGTCTAGTATTTCTCCCTTAATCTAGTAAAAATTAAACCTTAAAGGGGAAATACACACTTTAATATATGGTTTCCCATGGGTCAGGTTTGGTCAGGTTAGGGATATTTTTTTCCCAAACTGAGAAAAAATGTTCAGGATGGCCACAACAATTTTTTTGCAATGACTCGACCCAATCAGACCCACTATAGTTCAGGCTGTGTTGGTTTGAGTCAGTCGAGTCTGGTAAAAAATCCAACAAATAAAAAAAATCTATTAAACAATTTCATAAATTAAAACAAAATATTATTATTTATTTCTAAATATAACCAAAATATAATTTAAAAATAAATTTGTATTACATTTTATATCATTGTATAACATAAATAAAATGTTATATAATGTAAACATAATGTTTTATATCGTTTTCATTCCATAAATAAAATGTTATATAATGCATTTAAATGTTATATAATATGAATATATTATAATATAACATTATATATCATAAATAGAATTTCACGACCCGTTCCCCAGGGCCTGTGCCATGACTACCCCAATCCCACCTTCCATTGGCCAGGGCCTGGCGACTAGCACCAAAAGGAGTATTCCCTAAAACTGGGAAGGAATTGCCTTTATAACATTTAAAATTCACACAACTAAGAAAAAATAGGATACAAGAACAAAGTAAAACTATATAGTAAACAAGGTGTGTACAAAAACAAAAAGGGGCCAGAATACAAGCCCAACTGGAAAGTACAAGAAATTTGGGAAGTACAAGTAAACTGGAAGAGCTCCTGTGAACACCTACCAAGGATCCTTTCTGAAGGGTAGGTACAACTCTCGAATGGTCATCACCGTTGTACGCATCGTTAAATTTCCACCTCTGAGCTACCTCTAGTCTTGGAGAGATGACTAAAGAAATCACAAAAAAAAACTTTTCAAAAACACACACGCAATCAGTGTTTTCATGCACTGAGTCAGAAATCAAATGTCAGGGTCCTGGTGTATGGATACATTGGCTACCGCACCAAAACTGGATTCCCCAAACTTATTACCACACTCATAACACTTAACACTATTGTTGTTAAAATATCAGAGTCCAATGTTCTATGGTATAAATGACTCCTCTGATACCAATTTTTCATAGCCCGTCCCCTGGGACCCGTGTCGTGACTAACCCAGGCCCGCCCTCCATAGGTCATGGGATGGAGAATAGCACCAAAAGGAATATTCCATAAAACTGGGAATTCATTGACTTTATAACCTATAAATTCACACAACTATGCACAAAATAGGATACACACACAATGTAATACTATATAGTAAACTTTATGTTTACAGAATGAAAAGGGGGCAGAATACAATCCAAACTAGAAATTACATGGAAATGTTGAAGTACAAGTAAACTCTAAGTGCTCCTATAAACACCCACCAAGGATCCTACTAGAAGGGTAGGTATAGCTCTCGAACGGTCATCGCTGCGGTACTCCTCATCTAATGTCCACCTCCAAGCTACCTCCAGTTCTAGTACCCCCAGCCTCGATCAATGTTGTCTGTCGTCTGCACCAAAAACAAGAAGGTGCGGGCGTAGCCCGTGTAGGGGTGAGTATAACGATACTCAGTAGGGACCCCAAGACCCTCTAAGGTCTCACAAAATCCAAAAAGGATAAACCACAAAATATGAAAACAACTAAGAACCCTACTTATGTATATGCCCATACATATACCTAAGTTGTCGAGTAAACCCATCTCAATCATGAGGAAACACAAGACGCAACTCAAAATCCCAAGCTCAACTATCCCATGAAGGAAAGAATACCATGAAGGTAACATCACGAAGGTATGTACTACAATGGTAATTCCACATAGAAAAATACCACAAAGGTAGCACCACGAAGGTAAGTACCATAAAGGTAACGCCACACAGAAGAATATCACAAAGGTATCACAAAGAAGGCATGCATCACAAAGGTACACCACACAGATGATTACCAAAAAGGTAAAGACTCATCTCACATTATGAATAACTTAGGTATGGATGTAAAGATGATTTTATGTAACTACTGAAACATCTTACTCTATTAATAGGAAGACCCACATAGAATCTTAAATCGTCAGACCCACGTAGGATCCTTGTTCAGCAGACCCACATAGGATCCTAGAGTAATCCAACATGTATTCCTAGAGTGGATCCAAGTGGGATACTAGAACTCAGATCCACATAGGATCCCAAAGCGTAGACTCATGTAGGATCCTAAGGAACAGACCCACATAGGGTCCCTTTCTCATCTTATAGCCAGCTACAAGGTTCCCGCACTAATCTCGCTTGATTCTGAGAGGGTCTGCTCCTCAATCCATAGGGCGATACTACAGCTACCAAAAAGTCCCATGAGGATGTATCCCAAAGGACCACCACATAATAGGGGTCTCAACACAACATACGGTGTGTCAATTGGACAGTCATTCTATATGTTATTCGCCTTTTAGTCCTGAGGGCTCGTTTGGATTCGTGTTTGATCCAACCTAGTCGTACCCCAAATTTATCAAAAAATCAAATGGGTATACAAAAAAGAACGTCTCGATCCAAGGTTACTAGTTCCAAAGATGGTTTGTCAAAATGACTCTTGTAGCTCATGTTTTGACCGAAAGAGTGGAAAAGGGTCGAAGCTGATCTGGCTCTGGTCTAACCTGGTGGGACAGACCCGGCCCGACCCAGCCTGGTCCGACCTGAGTCTGGCCCTAGGTCCGACCCATCCTACTAGGTCCGGCTCAGACCACTGGCCTGTAGTTGGGTGGCCCCATGGTAGGGTCCGACCTAGCTGCCAACCAAGGGGGAGGCACCCCTTGGGTGCCCCGAACTGCTAGACCGTTCGGGTTGGGTAGTCGACCGGACAGTGCCACATGGCACCGGTAGCTAGCACGCGGGACCTGGTGTCCCGCTCGGCTACCCAGCATGCTGGATGGCCAGCCCACCACCTGCAGCCGAAAGCGAGTTGGTCTCCCTCTTTCGATGTCGCAGGCTCATGTCATGGCTCTTGTACGCCTGGTGGTGCGGGGGTGCACAGACACCCCCTTTTCACGGTCGGTCGTGTGCCAACCGCCGCCTTAGCTCTGCTACAACCCTTCTCCAGCAGCACGGTCATGCCACCATCATCGTTGTGGCCAGTCGGAGTGTCTTCTGCCTTTCCCGAGCCCAACCAATGATGGATGCTGGAAGGGGTTGCCGGCGACGTTCCTCGAGTCATCGGGCGCACCCCGGTGGCCCATTACTCATTCCAAAAACTCCCACACTTGACTCAAAACTTCACAATCGATTCAAAACCATCATAAACCAAAAGGGTTGTGAAGAGGTTAGTCCAAGTTCATTTGTCCCGCACCCTTCGCATTAGAACGGTAGAAAGCGGCATAATTATTGGTAAATCAAGAAGATTTCCAAGAACAGGGTAAGGTGTATTCAAAAAAACATTCCCTACCATGGCTGCTCATTGGAGGTGTCATGATATGATGTCAGTGAAGGTGAGGAAAATACGGAGTTTGGTTCGTCATCATTGAAGAAGTTCCTTGTTGGGGATCCTTCAACGGAGTTCTTCGTTGGAGAAAGTGTTCTACGTTGGAGAGATTGTTTCTTCACAATTCTTCCAAGCTCTCCTTTGCCTACAAATCCCTTAACCAAGAGGTGAAATTCCAAATAAATAAAGTAAATTTAATTAATAAAATTAATTATGGACATTAATTAATTTGATGTTGGCACAATTAATGGGAAAAGAACCCAAGAGTCACCTCCCTCATTAAAGAGGGAGTTCAAGGCTCGGGTGGTCCCCACCACCAAATTAAATTTGAGAGGATTGAATTTCATAAATAAAATAATGTTAATTTATTTTATTTCCTCCCACAAAAAACAAAAAAACTAACTATAACCCTCAACCCACTACAGCAAGTGAATGTCTCCTTAAGAGAATACCAGAGCTGTGAGCTTAGCGGTGTCCTCGGATTTCAATTCTCAACACTGGTTAAAAAGTTACAAAAACTCACTCGCACGTTTACTAAACGTACCCAAAAAAAAGTTCATAAATTTATTTCAGGTACTCCGGGCCTTGGAATCATGAACCGTTATTTTTTCGACTTGTAATATTAACGTATAATTAAAAAAATACATTGAATTTTCGGGTCATTACATATAATGTTATATAAGGAAAATATAATATAAAAATAACAAAAAGAAAACATAAATACATTGAAAATACGATGTTGTATTTATGTTATATTTTCATTGTATAACCTTATTATTTATTGTCAATTTTTATTAATTATTGGTAATTGATATTTATTTATTATAATAAATTATTATTGATTGTTATGAATTATTTTAAATTATTACTAAATATTAATTAGTTATTTTTTATTAATTATTTATCAACTGATATTAATATTTAATGTCTATTAAATATTTATACATATGGTTGGTTTGGTTGGGTAAGGATGGGTCAGAATTTTGCTAAATCATGACCTGACCCGACCTGACCTTGACCTGACCCAAAAAAACATGACCTAACTATACGCCATGTGTAACCCAAGCCGACATGACCCTACCTAGTCAGGTCGGTTCAGTCGATTGATTTGGGTCGGGTTTGGAAACCCCTCTATTAAAACCAAAAAATATTATGGAAACCTTAAATCAATGAGTCACAACAACATTAAAGAATTACACACTCACCATAAAACATGTAAAATATATAAACTAGGTAAAAATACCATGAAACAGACAAATAATTTTCATTAAAAAATAATTTCAATGAAAATACCATTGTAACCCATGAATAATAAATTTAAATTGAAAAAAAACCATTGCTACATAATTATTGTCCTTCTAAAACACATCTAATAGCTCAATATTATACCTACCATATGCAATATAAAGAAAAAAGATTTAAAAAATTCTATGATTACATGGATTTTCTGTAAAATTTAAAACACATGGAATGGCATACCTTGGTCAAGTAGGCTTAAATTCAACCCTTCAAAAATGAAGAGCGGTGATCTCAAGGAAGAATCCTCATAAAATAGAAACTAGAATAATAATGATTATAATCAAATCCACATGTAGTGTTCAAGAAACAACAACTATTATCTATAAAATGGGAGATCTAAGAAAAAGAAGAGAGATAATATTGAAAGAGATACTAAAACCATAAATAACCAATGAAGATTCGATGGAGAAAGCATAGAGAGGGGGGATGAAGGACTTAATCGATGGAAAAGAGGATTGCGGGGTGGTGGCGAGGGGGGGGGGGAAGGGGCTTGGTCATCGGAAACGGATATTTGGGAGTGGTGGGGTGGTAGTGGTAAGGGGGATCTGAGAGCAGCTGAGTAATTAGGGGGAAATTTTGGTTTCCAGATTTTGGGATTAAGAGTGGGGGGACTCAGGGATAGGGGGTGGGAAGAGGAAATGTTTTATTAAGAAATTGATATTTAGCGTTTGTTTTAAAAAAACCACTAAGTATTTTCAATATATTATGTGTAAGTTTCTTAAACCGCCACTAAATAATTAATTTGTTGTAGTGTATTCTATATTTTCTTTTCCAATTCCAATAACTCAATCATGGACATTATATATGGAGTTGTTAAAGTCATTCTAGAACTAGGTATGAATTATTTTGAGAACTCAGCTTCATGATTTGATTGAATGCTAATTTTTTCATAAATACCTGAAAAAACACTCATACCGAAGGTATATATTAGATGTTGAGTTTCTCTGCAACCATCTAAGACAAACATCCATTTTGATTAGGAATCAAGACACATATAATGGATTTTATTTGTATAATATATTCATGTTTATTATCATAATGATATGACATCAATGTTTGATTTAGGAAACCAAATTTAACATTCCTTTATTGAAAATTGAGGTGTTTTTTATGTAAACAATGTTGATCCATTTTGAAAATAACATCAAATTCAAATAGATAAAGAAGAAGAATATTTCCAGGAATAATATTCCCACAAACATAAACTAGAAAATAATTATATACATGATATGTAATCATACTACAATTATGTTTTTTCACTTAACACAATATGAAATCATAAGGGTTGTAGTTTTATACCCTTAATAAATTTCAACATATATATAAGGGTGAGTAAAACCGAAGTATAATAATATATTAGTAGTTATGAGTCGATAGTAATTGTACCTTTAATAGGTTGTTGATTTTGATTATTGTAAAAAACATCAGATTTATTAACTAGTTGGAAAAATGACCATACTCATTGAATTTTAATCATTAGAATGTAGGTGGTTCATTAGTTTGAATATTCTTCTACTTCATTTAATTAACCAATCTATTGATCCCATTTTAATATTCATATGAATTATGACCTAACTTTCTGCATCTAATACACCTTTTAATTCTCGTTATGTAATTCCCTTGATGTTGGTTCACAGATTATAATATTATAGATGGTTCTAATTTATTTACACCGTTTGGTTTATTTGAGTTTTAATGAGAATATATCTTCCTTTGATTATCAAAACCATGGAAATGGTGGTAACCCCTAATTTCCATCTCTTTCATGAGTGCACAATGAACGATTTCTTTATAGCTACTAAAGCCTCTTATAAATGACATCTTTTAGAGACATGGTTTAGGACACCAAAGAATCAATCAATTTTTTCTACAGGGCTAATGATTAAAACAAATTCATAGCTTTAATGGCTTTTAAAAGTTTCCTCATAGATTCCAATGTATTCATAATCATTTTTTCTTTGATAAAATTGTTCCTTCTCCATCTTTATAGGTATAATATAATGGAAGTACTTATAGAAAAGTATATTCATAAAATTATACCATTCCATAAAGTAAGATATTTATCCTTCACTTATTCTCTTAATAAAATTCATTAATTGATCTAACTCTCAATATAAATGATAAATTTATAAGATAACCTTTTCATATTACATGTACTAAATAATAAAAAACATTTTCTCAATGGTGATAATACATCGCTCAGCTACTAGTGGAGCAGAACTCCCACTAAATAAAGGTGGATATTGCCTCATAAAAGATTCAACAATATGTTGTTTCATACTTTGGTCATTTTGAATATCAAAATGATTCATGTCTTAAAAAATTTCTATGATAATGAAATCAAGAATATTCATTCTAGTTCCTAAATCATTTGGTTGCTCAAGTGGAGAATCATTGCCTTATGCACCACATATGTTGTTAGTATAATGTATTTGGGTTTAAACCATTTAATATAACCAAAAAGGAAAAGTGAGAGAAATAATAACGATAGTGGAAATCCAAAAAATCATGAAAAATAATTTATAAGATTTCTAAATCATTACACCTTCTTCTCAATCTATGAATCCTTTTGATTAACCTACATCGTCCATGGTTTGTACCAAAACATAATGATGTTATCCTATAATTAGACATATCCCATGGGTTCTAACTAATGTTTTATCAAAATATTTTCCAAAGGTTAACATAACTGTAGTTTTATACGAGCTTTAAAGGCTCTGGATTTTCATACATAAATATTACTACTTTTTAGAAAAATATTCATTAAATTCCACAAATATATGCCTGTGTACCATAAACAATTTTTATTGTTATAGACTATATGTATAAAATTATTATTTAATGAAATATATTAAACACCTGACATAAATATCTTCCAATTTATTAATCTTTATATCAATATCCTACTTAATACTTACATCATAACTTGGATAAAAAACCTAAGAATATGTGAGTTCAGATGATCAGTGAGGATAAACAAGGGAGTTATCAATCTATAATCATAGGAATGTACAACATAATAATACGGGTATAAGATCATAACTATAACATAAAGAGTTAATACCCTATCAATCAATGATAAAAAACATGACTCATAGCTTAAATAGTTTTTATTTCAAAATACATAAATCATAAGAGTAATAAGGTTTCATAAATCAACCGAGAACCATATATTCATCTCTTAAATGAGTTGAAGCATCATAGGTTTAGAAACCATTTCATATTTAATGGTTAACTACCGAGACCATAAAATCATAATGGATCAAACCTCACAACCTATTTTCAATAGTGGATAAATCACATTGACTTGTTTCCCAAAATATATCAAGCATGTCAACTTATTTTCTATAACAGATAAGGAAAATTGATTTTTTCCTATAATGAATCAAGTGAATCATCTTTTCTCTGATAATTATCTCATAAGATATAATAAATTACCCATTTAATTTGAGTTATGTATAATTCTAGTCCCACTAGTCACATAATGCGAACCATAAATATGATTTCCATAAGATTGTAAAACATTCATCGTATCATCATGTCATAACCCATACAAAGAAAATGGGTTTCATTAAAATTTCATAATCTCATCATATTATAACACATGGAAATAAATGGGATTTCAAAACATATCATAATCATAATAATTAAAAATTGAAATAAATAATATGGATGGTAGATGTTACACTCTATGAATTTAAAATAAGAACATTTAGTTCGATTTCATTTACGACATGCAATACCGAGTTTAAATGACACAAGGAATATATTATTTAAATATTATGTCTATGACAAATAATTGAAAATGTTTGGAATGAATAATACTCGATAAATTATGAAAATATAATTTTTTAATCTTGTATGATATAAATTCATTTTTTATCAATTGATTAGAAATGAAAATAAATACCATTCCAAAGTAAAAGAATTGTTTTCTGAAAAACATTTGTTGTGCATGCATTGTATTTTTATCTTAATAAATTAAATTAATCCCCAATTAATTATTTTACTGAAATTTATATATTATATATTCAATAATTTATTTTTTTCATATATTGTTTCTTTGGCGTGAGATAAGAATTAACTCCATTTTATGATTAAAACGTTATTTTTCAAAAAATCTGTTTCATCACCTTTTGTGTAATTATTTTAAATTTAATATTTACCAATTTTAAAAGAAATACTATAAAAAATAAAACTCATTTTTTAAATCATCCATTCAGAATTATGTTATATTAAATTTTTAATAATTTTTTATAAATTTGTTTATTCAATGTATAGTGAAGAAAATAACGATTTTTATTGAAAACTGTATTTTCATATAAAGAATTTAAATGTTTCAAATTATATTAAAAGTAATATTAATTCAATTATAATATAGTTACTCCAATTTATTTCATTACAATCAATTTTATGTTTAATTTGGATATAAAAAATATTTTTTCATTTGAAATGGTTTCCTTTGGAAAACTGTTTTCTCACCGCATGTGCCGATTTAATTTAAAATAAAATTAAACCAATTATGTTAATTAAATTTAGATAAATGGATTAAATATTTTTAATACGAATATTTAATATTATATAGTAATTCAAAATTAATTTTTTATCATAAGGAATATTAAAAATGGTAAAAATAATTATCATGATTAAGGTTAAAACTTTTTTACCAATGGTTAACGTTAAAGATATGGGTTAAAATTACCAATAAACTTGTCTAATTAATAATATATATCCATATATAGACTTTATATGATATATGGTTTGATATTTATCCATTTTTTTATCCTTTTGGAACTTTAAATTGTTTTTGATAATTTATTCAATTTAAAAATTCGAAGTGTGTGCTCTCCCCCATAGATAAAAGGGAACCCCTTATCACATCAAATGAACACTTAAAAATTCCTTTTAATAATTATATTACTAAAAAAATCCATTTCATAAATCCCTCCCCATGGCCTAGATTTTTTTATCATCAAACCACTATTTGTACATTTTAGGTATAAACTAAAAGAGGTTCTATAAAGAAGAGGTGCAATTCATAACCATCCATCTTCATTTTATTTCATCAAAAACCTCATTAAAATCATGATAAACTATTAAAAAATAATAAAACTATTATCTATCATATAATTTTATGTAATTAAGTTTATTTAATGACTTATATCATTCTCCTCTTCAATCAAATGGGAAAAAAATTGTCAAACATGTGTAATGCGAACTTCTACCTCACGTACCAATGTAATTATTTTCCCTCACCACCTCTCAAAGTAATATATAATTATGCATTTAATGTATATATATTATATTAACAAAATCATATCACTTATCTTATTATCATATCACATCCACCCTCTTACATTTCAATCCACTGAAAATGATAATGTCGCTTATACGTTTGTGTGGACTACCACCTCCATGAAGCTATGTCATTCATTTTCCATTTTATTTTGAAGTTGATGTTAATAAGGATTGAATTTATGACCATATATAATTTCTATTACATAATAATTAATCATGTAAGGTGAATTATTTATTACCTTTCTTTCATTTCATCCTTTAAAAAATTAAAAAAGTGATTATGCGTACGTGCAAGCTACCGTCTTCATAAAGGGTGTAACTCATTTTTCTGTCTATAACATTTATGGAATATTATAAATAATTATATAATGAATATGTGTGATATTTATTTCATGGATAAAATTATAGATATTATGTAACCATTATCAAATTACAAGGACTAAAACTACTAAATCAAAACATACGTGAAGACGAAGCATTTATCACACAAAATAGTGTTTTAATAATGAATTGTTCATAAAAGATGATAAAAAATTAAAATAAATTAACATATGGTATTATATAAATGATTATGGTTATAAAATTTATTTATAATTAATATATATGTATTATATATAAGGATCAGACATGTATGAAAAAAATATTACCTAAGGTATGGTTTTCCCATCTCACTTTCACTTCTGCGAAACATATGTCATATTAACCATATAATTTTTTTATGGTTTATACACTACACCTTATATGATGTATATATTACTCCTTTGATATGTTATATCATGAATCTTTTGTCTGAACTTGTGGAATTGTAGATCTTACCATCTTGATCATAATATATTTTCATATCCTCTTTTCATTTCTAAAAATTATATGTTTTCCTTCAAATTAACTCTTTTAAGTACTTGAAAAATCCAAAATAGTTTTTAGGGAATACATACTTCATTTCCTCTTTAATCAGTAATATTTTCCTTCCATATGCATATTTTCTAATAAAAATTCAATAATTTTTTTAACAGTCTCATAGAATTGTTCAAATTCATTTTTACGAATGATACAATTTTTAGAAAATGTTTTATAAGGAATCCTTATATCATTTTCTAAACAATGTAATTTTTGACTTTTTATAAAAGCACGAAATAGATTTTTTCTTTTATATTATTCTTCTTAAACTATATTTACCACCTCAAGACCACTGAATTATTTTAATCTTAATTACAATTTTTCATTATTTTTTCACTAAAAAGTTTCCTTAATATTCTGGAATGTTTTTTATTTTTAAATGTGATTTTTCAACGTAAAGAGTTTATTTTTCACAATAATATTTTTAATGGTTTTTATGGAATTTCAATTCATAAATTAAAACAATCCTTAATTTAATAATGATTCACTAGAGATGTGTTGTAATGATTCCATCATTTTTCATTCTATATATGGTTTAGGATAATTTTCACTATGTAATATATTAACATTCGAAAGAAAATTTTCCAATAAAAAATTTTATATTATTTATGTTTATTGATTGGAGATATTGTTAAGATTTTGTGTATAAGTTTTCCAATATGAATGAATAAATTAATTATGATAATCCCCTATAAAATTATGAATTCATATGACTTAGTAAGTTATTGTAGGGGCCCTTTATATCCCCTAGATGCATTTGTAGGTCTCTTGAGAAAATTATCTTGGGTAATTTGATGGCCCCTTACCCATCTTTATAATTTGTATTGGCATGATTCCTTGAAATTATATTTATGATGCCAATAATTATGAGTTACCTTATTATGATATTAGTTATTTATATCCATGTGATTATTCGATTAGTTAGAATATTTTGGATAAGATTCAAGCTAATGTTGTTATTTATATTGAATTATTTTGATCGTCATTTATTCCTACCATATTATTATGCATGTTCAAGTTATTGATTAAATCAAATTTTTATCAATTATTTACCTTTCCATGTTGATTATATCTTATTTTTTTATGATTTATTATGTTGTACGCGTACCCTTATAGAGTCATATATATCAATTTTTCTTATGTTTCCTTTACCTAGGATACCAACACAGTGTAATACAATTTCTATAGTCAAATATGATAAAGTAAAAAATGGTGTTATTAATGATAGTTCTATGTAGTATTTTATGTTTTTAAATTTAATGATAGTTTCATGTGTATATCTAGTTTTCCAATACTAAAAAACTATTTAGTCCTTTGGTATATCGTCACTTGTATATAGCACTAATGTAATAATCACCAACTCTAGTCTACTAGGGTTGAGGTCTCTATAGTTAGTATCAAAGGAAGTTTAGCACATTCTAACTTGATTTAGGATAACATATATTAGAGAACATAACCCAATTGATGACTATGAAGATAATTTTAATTATAGGATAGCATCCAAATGTTTTTTTAAGATAGATATTATGTGTTTTTCATAGTCATACATCACTTTTAAGATACTACATGTGGATTTAACTCAAGAACTATTGTGCCTTGGGGTAATAACTCAAAAAAGGGATCTTGGAGATTTGACTTGATCATCCCTTGGTGCATGATAGTTGGCCTTTCCTAATACCTATTTTGACACTCTTAGGGGGATATGATTGGGATATTTTAAATTTTATATATGAACTATCATAAAGGATTCGAATAGATAATTAAAATGAATGAAATTGATTAAACCAATTATTTATTATATGTAAAAAAATGTTTCATGATTTATACATCTTATAACTATTTATATTGGTTTTCTCTATGATTATTGTTTCACACAATATGTTTTTTGGTTTTATCCAATGTAAAGAACATAAAGGAATCTTGCTAACATTGACCATGAATCAAAATATGGTAATTATTTTCAACTAAATTAAATTATGGTTGGAGATAAAGATTTATTTATTATGGATAATCATGTATCATAATATATAATTAACAACATTAACCGTAACTAACACTCGGACTCCTCAAAAATTAAAAAGATGGAGTCCTCTAAGAGCTTGAGTGGTGAAAAAAATCGGTGAAAATAGGATCAATTAACTAATGTTATAAATGTGGAATAAGGCACCTATAAAAATGACTCAAATGAACATGAAAATGTTTTATGTTTAGAAAATAATGGTATAAAGAAATCAATTTCAAGGGAAAAGTGAGATGTTCAGTAGGGAGAAATGAATTTCACCGTAAATATCCATTTGTGGTATGTTTTCTTTAATGTGGTGAACCTAGACATTATACAAATAAATTACCTATTTTAAATGATAAGTCCTAGACTAAGGATGAACATGTCATTGATGTAAAAAGGTTTAATTATTATTTTATTAATATTATAAAATTATATTGTAAGAAAATTTTTTTCAATGGTATTTTAGTTATTAAAATCATGAAACATATATAGATTGAGTTAATTTTTTGAATAATATATTTTGTCATAAAAAATTAACATAATGTTTATGGATTATATCATGGGTTTTTCAGTTTGAATTTTTTCAAAAGTTAACTATTTTAGACACTACTTTTAGGGTTTAAAGTGATAGAATAAAATATTATTTAGAGTATTTTGGGTGGCACATATGGTAATATAACCCTTGAGAATGGTTTGGGTTTTTGTGAAAATAATGTTTAAGGAATAATTCATATTAATTTTATTTACATAATTTTAATGTTATTTATAACTATTAGGGATAATATGATCATTTATGTTAAGGTAGTAATATTAAATTAATATTATTTTGTTGTGTTGAAAAAATTAGATGTCTAGGAATCCATAGTGGATTAAAAGTGATTTTATGGGTAATGCTATTTTTTATAATGTTTATCATTTTTTGGGAATGTTTAGAAGTTATATTAATATAGTTTCCGGGATGTACAACCCACGTGTTGGGTGAAAACCATTCACATTTTCTAAGTACATGGGCCTAGAACCCACAACCGAAGAGAGAAAATAGTGTAATGCTTACCACTATCATATGCGATGTACTGGTCAATGTGAATTTTTTTTACTCAAATGGTTTTATAGATTAATATTAGTTACACTTTTAAACATATTAAAAGGTAAAATATTTTTTATTCATAGGTGATTAATGATATTTTTTGGATACATTTTATTGGGTGGAGGTATACATAACCATTAGGTTTAACCAAGATGATTATTTAGGAAGAATGATATTATGTTTACAAAGATGTGGGATAAAAGGTTTTAGGGATAAAAACATATAGAATAGATTATGATGACATTTGGGAATAAATATTGAGGTTTATGGACTAATGTATCACATTAGATAATTTTTTTTAACAATTTTGGTTTTATTAAATATTTTGAGACATGTGAAAGCCCTTTTCACTCTTTTTTGGATATTATGATTGGTTAAAAGTTAGTTTTAGTTCTTCAATAATAAAGTAATCATATTAGATACTCATTTCTTAGGGAAAACAATGATGTTTAAATTGATCGAAGAAAAACCAAATTATTAAATTATTATTATGAAATAAATATATTCCAAGTTTGTTTTATGGTGTTTTCTATCTTGATAGTAAAAAAATCACTCAATTCTATAAAAAATATATAAAAATAGAAAATTTATATATTTACCTTCATTTTAAATTAATCAATGGTATTTTATTTATTTATCAGTTTATTTCTTTGTGTTCATTAACATTGACTTAATAATACTATTTATTGTGAAAAAGTTTCTTCATCACTCTCTGTAATTATTTAAACTATTATTCCACGTCTATATTTTAACATCCTATTAATTTTCTTTTATTTAGAAACATAGTAATGTTTTATTATAGATGAATTTCACACTTCCCTTTCTCTCTTATCAAGAGGATATATTATCAACCTTTTCTATGATATGGGTTTTCAATAATGGTATTTTTAGATGTCAACCCATCAATATATGACCATAAGTTCCAATTTTTAGGACACAGTTTACTAAAATTAAGGGGTATATATCAACATCGATATTTTCAAATATAAATTTCATTCTTGATCGTGCATACAATTCACAACACTAAGCTTAAGTGACCCATTAAATATTTTATTTAAATATAACCATTATAACCTATCTATTTAAATAGTCGGTATGAATATGTCTAACTATATTATGAAAATTAAATGGTTTACACAATTATAATAAAGATAAATTGGTTATAAATTGATTATAAATGTAAATAAAAATCATTTTAATGTAAAAGAAATATTTTTTTGAAGCACTATTATTATACGTGCAATATGTTTTTATCTAATATAAATTAAATTAATCCCTATAGAATAACTTTAATGAAAGTTAAATATTATATATTCAATTAATATTTTTATTAGTAATCTAATGGTTCTTATTAATGATATAAGTTTACACCTAATTCTATACTTATTAATTATATTTTTATAAAAACTGTTTTCATCGCCTTTTGTGCATATTTTTGAAAGTTAATTTTAACAAAATCAGGAATTTTTATGGAAAAATATGCTTCATTTTTAAATAATAATATAAAAAATTGTATTTTATTTCTTATTATTTTATAAGAAGTTAATTTTGTTCAATTAATAGTGAAACAGATATGGATTTTTATTTAATACGTATTTTTCATATAAAGCGTTACAATTTCTATTTTTATAAATTTTTTTAAAAGAAAAATTTGTTTAATTTTATCATAATTAATCCCATTTGTTTAATTTTAGTAAAATATATGTTACATTTTTATGTGAAAAGGTTTTTTACTTTTGTGAACAATTCCCCTGGAAAACTATTTTTTATCAAAGCTGTAAGTTTAATTTTAATTAAATTCAACCAATTTTACTAATTTTATTTTTAAAAAATGTATTATATATTTTTAATAAGTGTAATTTATATTATAAAATATTTTAAAATTAATTTATAGTCCTAATGAAGTATAAAGACATTAAAAATTAATTAATGTGGTAAAGGATAAAATGGGTTTGTCATGGGGTTGAACCAAAATTATATGGGTTAAAATGAACTATACAATTATATAATTATAATTTGACGACCATATTTAGAAAATAAATCATAAAATGTTTGATAATTATATATTTTTAATCTTTTTGGCATGTGAAAATATGGGTAAAGTTTATTGTTTTATCAAAATCCAAGTGGGTCATCTCCCCCACTTAATAAAGGGTTCCCTCTCTCTTCTCTTATTCACACTTCCAAATCCATTTTTTATAAATTCATATTTAAATCTCTTCTTTTCATCCCTCCCCATGAACTAGTGTCACTTTTCGGATTATAAAACCATTCTAAGAAGAATTTATGTATTAACAGAAAATAGGTTCTCTGAAAAAGGCGTATAGTTTTTAACCATGCATCTCCATTTTATTTGGTTCTCTAACTATATAAAATATCCCTAAAATATAATAAAATAATAAAAACTATATATAACATATATCTATATGTTATAATGTAAATTAAATTACTTATATTTAAATCCACTTCCATAAAATGGAAAATGAAACCGTCAATTGGGTTTATGGTGGACTATTTCCTAGCGAACTAATTTAATTCATTTTCTATCACCACTAATAAAAACTGGATATAATGATAAATATAATGTACATATATTTTATTTTTAACATAATTACACTTTAGGAATTATAATATCACATCTACCATAATACCTACTAATTCATTCAAAAACGATAACGGTACTCGTGGGTACGTGTGGACTACCGCCTCCATGAAGTGATGTGATTAGTTTTTCATTTTTTATTGATATGTATAGTAATAATGATTTATTTTATTAACATATATTATTGATATAACTAATCTATTTGTTTGTATGGTATTTTATGTCTTTTTTTGATGTTATGGGAAATATTATTCAATTATTACCATACAAGTAAAGGTTTCTCATATCACTTTTACTTTTCTAAGACCTATACTATATTGATTACTTATTTATTTCATGTGGTGTATATAATTATCCATTGATATGTTATATAATTAATATATTTATCCTCATTATATTTAATATTTAATATGAATTTGTTTCTTTTGTGGGGGTTATGATTTAATAGTATCTAAATTGGTATGGGTTTATTTCACAATCTCATCGTCATTCAGGATTTGTTATGGATAAGTATCTACCAACGAAATTATATTAAAAATCAATATTTAATCAAATATATTTTTTTCTTCTCTGATTATTTTTTAAAATTATAAATTTTTCTTTTTTTCTTCTTTTAAGTACTCAAAAGGTCAAAAAAAATAATAACAAAATCATCATGTCTACTTAATTCATTAATATTTTTCTTCCATGTCCACATTTAATAAAAATGGTTTAATAAAATTTTTTAATATTATTTTATTACTGTTTAAAAGCATTTTTTCAGAGATAAAGTTTAAAAAAAATTAAAGTGCACATTTCAATTTTTTCTGAACAGGTTTCTTTTTAATTTTTATAAAGGTGTAATTGGAATTTTTTCATTTAACTTATGATTCATGAATGATATTTACCACCATAATGACCACTCAATTATTTGAATTTTCATTAAAATTTTCAATGATTCTATTCAAAAAATAAAAAAAATCCTAATATTATATAAATTTAATATTTTAAATGTTATTATTCAAATTGAAAAGGTTATTTATTTCAAGGATGTTCATAATGAACATTATATGGTATTTATATTATTTAATGACAATATACATTATTTTAATGATACTAAAGTGGGGATATATTGTAATGATACCACCTTTATTTTATCTCTAGATAATTTATTATAATCATTACTCGAGAATGAATTAACATTCATATATATTTATTTCTATAAAATGTTTATATAGATAATGTTTTTTGATTCTGGAAATTTTTAACATTTCACATGTTATTTTTAAAAAATTAATTCCCTTTTGGGTTATTTTTCTCCCCTTTCATATGCAGAATGCATTGTACTTAATAAGTGCTGGGTGGGGTCTGTTATAGACCCTTGATGCATATATCTGCATCGTGAAACATACTAGATTGGGCATTTGGCTAAGGCCTTACCCATTCATATATTATATCTTAACACAGGGACATGATATTTTTTATGATGTCCTCCAATATAAATTACCTCATTATGATCTTATTTATTTATGTCCATGTGATTATTAGATTATATAAAATATCCATGGGTATGTTTCAATATCATGTGATTATTTAAATGGAATTATTTCGATCATCATTTATTTATACCATATTATTCTTCATATCCAAGTTATTTATTAAATGTCCTTTTTTTGTTATTTACTATTCTATATTGATTATGCCTTATTTGTTTCATGAAAAATTCCATTTTACGCATACCATTACAAAGTATTAGAGCTCAACCTATTCTTATTCTTCATTTCATAGATATTACAAAGAAGTATATTTTAATTTATATTAATGGACATTCTAAAACGTATAATAGTTTTCCCAAAGAGAATTAAATGTTGTATTTTATGTTTCTAAATGTAATGTGATTTTGAAGTATGTATCTAGTTTTCCAAAACTACTAAAAAATTCGGTCCTTTAGGAAACAACCACATGTGTCTTGAACCATTATATTAATGTAACCGCAGACATTGGGACACTAGGTGCTTGTTATTTATAGTACCATTGGGTTATATCCCTTTTAAAACATAATAATCATAAAATTTATCCACCATTGATAAATTTAAATACCATTAAAATCAATCTTGTGAAAATATCCTTTCTGTTTTGAAATAAATTCCTTAATATCAAAAAATTTACAAAACATTAAGGAAAATAATTCATTGAAAATAAATATGTAAATATTTAATGGAATATTTAAATCATTTAGTGGTCATAGCGGTGGTAAATTCTATTCATACCAAAAAAGTTAAAATAAAAAAATCCAATAACAATTTTTTAGTAAATTCTAAAATTACCTTTTTGAAAATGAAAAAGAATATTGATTTCAAATTTTTTTGTAAAAATTCAATATTGGGTAAAAATTAAATTAAAATGTAATTGTATATTCTTAAAAATCATTCTTGAATTTTTTTTTAATAAATATATAAATTGAATAATAATTATTTCAGACCGAAGAGAGAAGTAATGTCGATTTTCCTTAAATACACTATTTCAATCTTTTAAATACTTAATGTGGGGAAAGTAAAAGGAAAATATATATTTTGAAAAATAAATATAGGAGAATAAATTTAAATTTATTAATCTGATAATGAACATAAAACACCATCAATGAAAATACAAGTATTAACAATCATGATTAAAATAGGTTTAAAACATAAGTCCCTTACCTCAAGTCTCTCCTTCCATAATATACATTCAAAAAATATAAATAAAAAATAAATATTTATTATAGATTTATTATATAACCATATTTATTACAATAATGGGATTTATGGTATATTTATGATATTTTGTCACCCATTTATTAACAATTTGTTAACAAAATCACTATTCTTGGTGATATCTACTTAATTTTTCAAGCATGTTTTGGTTCAACGGTCCCAATCCCTAAACATTGATTATAATTGAATAATTTACATAATATTAATCATTATATAAATCTAATATATTTTCATTATATTCGTATAAATATTCATCCATAAATGTTATAGATAAAAAATAAATTACACTACTAATGGAAATGGTAGGTCATACATACACATAATCATTGTTTTCACATTATATTATATAGAATTAAAGAAAGGTAAATAATAATTAATAATTAAAGAATAATTATTATATCATATAAATCATATATATACATTCAATCCTTCCCTATTCTTATCTATGTAAAATGGAGATGAAAAACAAATCACATCACTTCATAGAGGTGGTAGTCCCCACATTCAAACAATCGACATTATCATTTTCCAATGGTTAGGAAGATAGGAAGGTATATATGATATTTTAATTATAGAAGAATAATTAATCCATTAATTTCATATATAAAAATTAATCCCATCATAATTATCATCTATAAAATATTGTGAGGGAAAATGAATCGTTTCGCCACGTGGAATGATTCTCATGTGTCAATCAACCATAACTCCAATGAAATATTGACAGTATCAAAATAAAATTCTAACTAATCACTACTCAAAGAATATTATATTATTGGATATGATTACCTTCTTAAATCCTCTATATAATTCCTAAAATACCATTTGTGATGTACTCTTTTCCCACACTATTGGTATATAGTTCTTGAAAAATTAAAATTTTTCCAATATATCTCTCATGAAATATGATATGATTGAATCTTCTTATTTCAAAATTTAAGTGATAATCATCATCCAACACGATTGAGTGAACATCTAAATAGTAGTTGGACTTCTCTCCATCAATGTTCTTTTTTCAGGATTGAATTCTTAAAACCCTTAAACCCTAAATTGGTCTTTCTATGTGGATTAAAAAAATTTCATTATCATCACATCCCTTGACTTTGGTAGTCATTATTGTAGTATAAGTTCCCATAGATCATGTGTGAAAATATCCATCACTGATTCAAGCTACTCTCATATCATGTAGACTTTATTCATGTGATCATTTTTAGGTCTATTGAGATGACCCAAGACAAACATGCCTTTATTCTAAATCATATATATAATTGAAAAAATCCCATTACATAATAAACTAATCATATATTGAATTAAGAGGTTTATTTTATTTTGATAAAAGTTTCATAAGATTAAAATATTATAATTTTTTTAACATTTTCCATTAATTTCATCATAAGAGGCCATCTTCTAAACATTTGCCAAGTTAAACTCATCCTCATACCCTAGGAAATATAACATAAGAAAGGGGTGATATTAAAATCTCATTATTGGAAATGTAAACATATCAATATGTTAGCGATGGTGAAATCATCAGAAAATTATAAAACCTTAATAAGGTAGAAATATCATATTTTTTAAACATAGAAACATATAAATGGTTAATATTGAAAGACATGAGAATAAATAATCTCATGTGATCAAATATATAACATGGAATAAAGATAGAGAAAACATGGGATATAAATCATTATTCAGGTTACATAGTATGACCACATATCAAATGAGTATGGAAGAAACATATGTATAGAAACAAAAAAATTTGAATTAGGTATCACCACACATTTTTCATAGTGAATCAGGCATCCCAACTTATTTTCTATAGAATATTAGGCATCAAAACTGATTTCCATAGCGGATCAAGCCTCAAAACATATTTCTGATATAAGATCAAGAATAGAAACATATTTCCCATTTTTTTTACCAATCATCACTACTCATTTAATCATTATCATATGTGGTGAAAAGCATTAAACAATACATTAAAGGAATTGATAGTGTCCCAACCATCACTTAATGATTATCCATACATAGATGTTCTATATGGAAACATTAAATCATCACATCATTAAAACCCATGAATAATAATATGTTCCATATTACATCCAAAATGTTATCACATGAATATCCACATAATCTAGATCAACTTACAACAAATTTAATCACATAAAATAATACCTTCATAAAATCATTTAGATAGATAATTATAAGACATAACAACAACAAAATACATCCCTTTGAGGTATAGAGGAATACATAAATCAAATCATAAAAGGCAGTAAAAAATATTACCTTTAAAAGGGAAGGAAATATGATCACTTGAATTTATATTTTTTTCTAGAAATAAGTAGATAGAACATTGGCTTTATGTGAAAACATTGACTTGACAAAAATATCAGTTTAATATAAATCACCACTTAAGATGATGGGGATTAACAAAAAAACTATCTTTTATGGAAAATAATATCATACATGGGATGTGATTTTAACTAATAACTCAATTTACATATATCGATAAAATTATAAAAATTATGTCAAATGAAAACCTTGAATATAGGTATCATTGAATTATGAAGTTCAAATGAAAATTTATAACTCAAAGAAATAAATATGAGTGACTCGTGTCCTTTATGGCTCATGGAATTCTTAAATCAAAAGAATATGAGAGGAAGTTACAATAATGATCCTTAAAATCTAATAAAATATAATAATATTTTCAAATATGAAACCAATAGGTAAATTAATACATAATTATAAAGAAAACAAGATGTTTATTAAAAAGTATGTCTTATGGGATTGGAAATTGAGACAATTAACCCTTATAATTTATTAAATTTTTTATTCATAACTCAATGAGAGAATGAATATGGAATAAATAATTCAAAAACATGAAATATAAATAGATAATGGTACAAAATGATAATGGATTAGTGTTTTAACCCTAAAAATAACATGGTTTTGTCATAAATGTGTCCCATGGAATTCAACTTTGAGATAAGAAACTCTTACCATTACTAAAGATTTATATAGAAGTGATTTAGTCTAGTTTTCAACAACAAATAATTATCTAAATAACGTATTATATAACATTATTCATATCCATACCCTTTTATAAACATACATTATAATTATTCTAAACATTTATAGTAGTTAGTTTTAATCTATTCTAAATATTGTGAATGAAGAATATTTAATGTTTTGAACTAGTTTCATAATAATGTTGTGTTTATTCGTTCTTATCAATAATTTGATCATTCCTAGAACTTACCATACTCTATAAGAAATATTTATGTACTTTTTTAAAAACATGAAATTTCATTCTGTGATATATTTAGTTACGATTCTTCTAAATCAAAATTGGTCATGATCTTGTTTTAGTGAATTTTAACAAATTAATAGTGGGAAGTTAATTAATGAGTTAATTTTTTATATTCCTAAAATATTGAGAATGAAAAATAAATATTAAACTATTAATATTCATTTATAATCCTATAATTCCATACGTGTTTAATATTTATATGATTTCATATGTAGGTGGTATAACTGCCCCAACAAAGTATGCTATAATATATATGTTAGTAGGGATATAAAAGAGATAATTTTGTTATAAAATCATTATTAAACATGTATATAGACATTATATTGATTTTATTAAGGTTATGAAGAAAAATTGGTAATATTTATTTCAATATGGTAAATGAAACATAATTTTTCACTCATAAATCAATCATCCCATCCACTTAGTATGCTCGTTTTAGATGGTTAGTCTTAAAATGTTTTATTATTATTAATAATACATATATAATGAATAATTTATATTTCAATAATATAAATAATGAATGAAATAATATATCTATTAACTAAACACATTTCTAAAACCATCACTTTGATGTGGTGTGGAAAAAAATGAAACATTTCATTCACAGCAGCAGCAATCTGCACACACACATGAGAAAAACGTTATTTTCTTTACTGAATTATACAGAAATTGATAATGTTAATACCATAAATATTATAACTTTAAAGTAAATTATTTATGATTATTAAATAATATACAATTGGTTATAATGTGTTAGGGAGAGGTTTTATGAGAACAATAAAAAAATGAATTTGAAGGGTGGGTAATGCTTAAGTTTAGAATTTTGGATATTCTCTTGAAGTATCAACTGAAATAAAGGACTCAAGGCACTTTTTTAGAAAATAGGATAACTAATGTGTAAATAGGTTGTAGATTAATTAATATTGTACAATATTTATGGAAATTTAGAAATATAGATGTTTCTTGAAAATTCTAGAATTGAAATCCTTTTATAGGGGAAAACAGAGGTAAATCATTATAAAAGAATTTTAGGTGAGATATATATATGGAGATTCATGAGAGTTAATTTGGATAGGTGGGGAATGTTTTTTGAGACTTTTATTTTAAAGTCCCCATCCTAAAATATTTATTATATATGCATTGTGTGACATTTTTATTTTGGGAAATTTGATCTGTATTAGATTTCTCATTTTAACACTTAATTGTACTGATTAAAATTTAACCATCATAATTATTTTATCACAAATAATAAATCGATACCATTTATATAAAAATTATATATTTTCAATTTATATTTTTATACTATTTATTATATTTCATTTTAAAAATATGACAAAATTATCATTATAATTAAATCATAAAATGTGAATAAAAACTATTTTTTAGAATTTTTTTAATAATTAAATGCTTTTAATCTCATTTATCATTGATTACAAATTAAATGAGTGCTAATTTATTAATATTAATGTTTAAATAATATATCAAGTTATTTATTTTTTAAATTTACAAATTAAATTTATCGGAATAAAATTTAGAAAAGTATCATTCCTTGAAAAAACCTACTTTACCTTTGTAAATAATATTAATATTAGTAGCTCAATTTTATGCCAAAAAAATTGTACAAATTGACTAATTTTATAATTATGATTAAAAAAATAAAACCATTTGACATGATTCAATTTCTAAAAGGGTTAAAAATTAATATAACATAAAATTTTATTAAAAAAATTTAAGAAATAAGTATATTTCAATCCTAAAATAACCTTTTTTATTATACCTTCTATATAGTTATTATGAATAGGTTACTTCTTTTCATACCCACCAATTTTATTGGTATAATATAATAGTAATGTCTAATAATTTAATTATTCTATCATAGATTTCATTTTAGTTCAATATTGTGTATAAGACAAGATACTCACATGGTATTTATTTATAGAAAATTATTTACTCACTATCACATGTCATTCCATTATATCCCCCATAAAAAAGAATTTATTCCTTGAAATTTAATTATTTATATGAAAACAATTTAGCTAACTTATGTCTAATTACATTTTCAGGTTCCCATGTATCATCCTTGAACATGTGATTCTACCATAAAACTTTGACCAGATGAGTGGTCTTTTTCAGAAGAACTATATCTATTCGATCCAAAATTTACCCTAATGTTCCTTATATGATTGATCATATTTTAGTTATATGTCATCCAGGTTCAATAAATTTGATTATTCTGTTATGTACTTCATTAAAATAGATACAACGTACACATCATGCACCTAGGAGATATTTGTAGGGAGGGCTATAAAATAAACTACTACCCTAACAAGATCAAGGACCTAGAATTGAACTAAGAACATAGGGATCAGATTCCCTTTCTGCCCAAATATCATAACCCAATTTCACGGTGATATCTAGATGAACCCCTTCTTACTAACTTCAAACTCTAGATATCTTCAATTATTATCTTTATAACTCTTCTGTCAACTTTTTCCTACTTTCATATACTGATGGATGGTTTAGTCCTTGCATATCATTTATTAAACAAGTTTATGAAAAATTATCTTGAACTAAACAATTTCATCCCATCTTATTGGATTCCTACATATCATCCACTAACTATAGTCATATGGTTCCATCTATATTTTATAAATTTAACAATTATTGAATGAAAACTTTACCAGGGGAAGGTGATGATCCAAACATTATTATTAATACATATAATAACATCTCATTATATCATCTAGAGTTTTAATGGTTATTTTATAATAAGATTATATCTGAGGATGATAAACAGTGATAAAACTTAGGTATCTCTCAAATTATTACTAAATACTTCTCCATAATCCCGAGGTAACCCTCAGATCCCAATCATATATAATAGACAGTGGAACTTCATATAGCCTCACCACCTCCCTTATGTATATAGTGGATAGATGTTCAAGGGAGAAATTATCTTCGATGAAAATAAAATATTTTGGCTTCATAAGTAGATTTAATACAATCCAAATATCCTTATGAACATTAGAATTTTAGGGAATACTATGATGAAATTTATGATTATGGTTTTCCATTTAAATACTTGTATAATTAATGGTTGAAACATGACCATATATTTTTCTATTCATCCATAACATTAATGATTACATGTATGGGTAACAATTACTATATACCCTTAAGATTTGATTCATTCAACCATATCTTACTAGCATACCAAGCATCATTATATGTATTTGTCTTTTATGAAAACAAATTGGTGTATTTTATTATGATTGACATCATGATTATGGGGGTTTTCATGTTTCACAATCATCTATTTAATGCTCACCATTTCTAAATGGACTCAAATGGGTTGTGTTCATGGATCCAAAAGCACCCAATAGCTCTTATATTCATGATAACTCATATACCTACCTTCCAAACATAGGAGCTTGTTAGGTAACATGTACAATGATACATAAAAATAACACTGGTTGAGAGGATGGGAGGTTGGGCTCATCACACCCTTGGGGGGGGGGATTTGTCGCATACATAACTATTTTTAAAGGTATTTTTAATTTAATTTTATTTATTTCTTTGTTTTAGGGGTTTCTTATGCATTTTTTGATAAATGGGTGAGTTTTCATGATTTGGGCCAAACTGGGAGCTCAATTCCAGATTTAGAAATAAATTTTTATTCCTATATAACTTCTTCATTTTTCAACATTGTTCATCCATTACAATTCTAAATTAGAATACCCTGACCTATTAATACCACAATATTAATATGGACCATTTAGGAATCTATAATCATGATGGGTTGGGGTTATTTTTTAAGGGACTGGGCCTTCCTGAAACCCATTTCCTGCATTACAAATATTTTTTTTATTTAATATCTCATTCAGTTATTACATTGTTTTAGTGTTTCTAACTCTCACCCGAGTCCACTTACCCGAGGAACGGCCCCATTCTATCCTCGTCCGATTTGGAGCTCAATATAATCACGAATTTGGTAGAAATGTCTCCAGATTTCACAAATCGCCCATATTGGAAGAGGTAAATTGATTCCTTCAAAACTCCTTCTTTTATCAATATATTCCCCCATTATAGTTCCTACATGATCTCCTCTTCCTTTTTTGAACCTCACTTCAATGTTTTTATATTTTAAGATTCAGATACAGGGGGATATAGGGTGATTCCTCTAAGATTCCTTTAAGTAAGTGTTCCTCCATTACATTTCTTCCATTTCCTTAGGTTTTAATCCCACTTTCTTTATGTTCCAAAGTTTCCAGAAGTAAGGGTTAGAACATAGGGTTTGGAATGGTGTATTTTTTGTGTAATCTTAAGATTTTAGGTTTCTCTTCACTTCCTTGTGGTGCGGCGGTAGTGCGACTGATGTTTCGCACCCAGATTTGAGGGTTTCGACTCAAAAGGTAGGTTATTCCAAGGTTAACCATTCATTGATAATTTATTATTATTTTTTATGTGTTTTTAATGTTCCCCATATGTTTTTTGGTTAAAAATCCATTTTTGATGGATTTGGTTAAGCATTTAAATTTATAATTGCATTTTTGTTGATGTTGTGTGAACTTTTTGAATGTAATACATGTGGTATATTTTTTGGTAGTTTTATAAAATATGAAATTGATTTATTAGTTGTCAAAATGGGCTAATTTTTTTTTATAATGCCTTAGTGTCATGTTGTCCTTTTAAGGGTGTTTTTGGAATAGTTTTGGTGTGTAAAACCTTTTTATACTTCTTGAGAGCATTTTATGAAAATGGGTGTTTTCATTTGTATCTTTTGTGGTATTATTCAAGGTGATTTTATAACACTTGAAAGTGGTTTTATAAATGTCTCTAGGGATTCAAATTATACTTTGGTAGTTTTTTTGTGTGTTGTTGTCCCTAAAATGTGGTTTTGTAGTCGGTCTTATGAGAAATGTTTGGGTATACTCTTTAGAACTGTTTTATGAAATATTTGAATGATTTAATGATTTATGTAAGTGGTGAAACCATATTGGAAAACTATTTTGGAGTGTTTATATTTTGAAATGGTGCATTTTAAATGTTAAAGGTGATGTTTTGTGATGTGTTTCATCTTGTAAATGTTTTATAAAATTTTTTGAAGGGTTTACTAAAGTGTGTAAGAGATGTGAAATTGATGTGGGATGTTTTGTGTGAGTGTGATGTGAAAATGGATTTTGGTTATGAAAAGGGTATTATGTAACATGTGAGTGGGATGTTATTTGAGTTGTAATATCTTGCAATGGTTTTATAAATTTTATTAATGGATTAGTGGAAGTGTTAAAGAAATGTGAAAAGTGTTGTGGGTTATTTTCGTGTGAGTCGGATTTCAAAATCAATTTGAATGAAAAGTGTAATTTTTTTACTTCTGTAGTATACATGTGGGATGTTTGGAAATTTTGTGATGTGGAAATGATATTTTCATGTGTAAAGTATATTTCTTGACTTTTTGAACTTTTTTGAGAACGATGGGAAAACCACGGTATCTAGATAGATGGACGTGTACTAGTATGCTAGTGAATCTGTGGGGTTTGGCCTTAGTTTTACTTAGCAAGTTTGACACTTACAACTCTAACTAAACTATGATTATGATTATTATGGACCACTAGGTTATGGTTATTTTACCTAATAGGGGAGCATGTACGAGAAAAGATATATATTGTGATGGTTACTTTCACTGAGATAAGAGGTATCTGGGACCCACAGTGAGCTAGTGCCTAGGGGTTATTTCTCATTGTTTGTGTTCATTAGGTCCTTTAAAGTTACTATTGGCATACGGTATATTTGGATGAAAATTAACTATCTTTGTAATCAATTTTAAAAGTGTTTATTCATTAATTGGTCCAATTAAAAAAATTATTTAAAGTTGAGTTTTTAGAAAATGTCTCTAGCATTTCTTGTATTCCAAAACATGCTAGATTTTCATCATTGAACATTTATCACATAGAATTATATAGTGGTATAATCCTAATGGGATATTTCTCACAACCTAATTCCACCTTTGGGTGTAAGTATATTTTTTCTCTTTTGTGGAAGTTGTGGGTAAAACTTTTAGTACTAGCAGTTCTGGATTTTTAGCAGTTCTTCTTCTTTCAGTGTTATGGGGATGGCTTGAGGGAAATGCATCATGCCATGTGGGGGTTCTTGGGCTGTTTCCTTTTGGGTTTGTACCTTTTTTATAGTCTTGTTGAGTTTTTTTAAACTATGTAATTCAGTTTTGAATATTTTTAAATGATTGTCTGGTCTGAAAAATACAAATTTGTTGTTTTGGATTCACTTGTTGTTTTAAGTTTATAAACTCAGGTAAATCATTCCCAATTATCATTTTATGATACCTAAACACTTTTTCCAGCCCATGGGGATCGGGAACACCATTCGGGCCATGTCGCGGGTTGGGTTTGTCGCTAGTTTTGACGACGACCAGATTTGATTCATGAAAAAATGGTATCAGAGGAGGTTGAGGTTAAATCTTTGGGTCATGTTAATTGGGGAAGAGTTAAGATAGTCTAGAGTTAGGATTGTTGGGAAATTGTATTCCAGTTATGGGTAGTGTTCATGAACATCACACCTCATAACTGGATTCAAGTTTCCAGGGTAATTCAGGATTATTCTAGGTCCTTTGGTTTTCTTGGTTTGATATGATTAGGGGAAATGAAAAGAGAGTTGTGTTAATGGTCTCAGTGAGCTCACTGGGCCTAGAAAGCCATTTGGATCTGAGGATATTCCCTAGAATAATCTATGTGGTGGTTAAGTTATTGGAATATGGCATCCATCAATTTTTCCTCATCACCCACTGAAGCTAGTCCCCCTCACATTGTCTTGTGTCCTTCAGTTTTGAAATCTTAGATGTTTGGTTTTGAAGTAAAAATCACATGGTTTTAAGAAAAGTAAGGTTTTGTGAAATTATTTTCAAATAAAGAGGGAAGGGTTTGATTTTTTAGATGGTGGAAATAAAATTTCATAATTTTTTTATTGAATTCTAATAATAGTGTGTTTAAGCCTCTTTAGAAACCAAGAAGTATGTAAAAGTGGGTTTTGAAAAATTGTTTCCAATAGAGTTTTTTAAACATTTGAATGGTGTTTAAATGGGATGAGATGTTTTGAAATTAATTTGTATGACTTGACATTATGTTTTCATTTGAATGATTGTGCATTTATGAAAAAATATTAAGCGATAATATGGGTTTGATTTCATGGTTAGCAATATTGAGAAAAAATATGTATTGGTTGATTGTTTTGGTTTTAAAAAGTGGAAATAATTTTTGTTTTAAACTTTGGTATTTTAGTGAGGGACCACATGCATGGGGTTATACGGGATGACGGATGGTTAATGGAATGACTGGATGAGTGTCGGGATAGATATGAGGAGGGTGCCTGGTGTGGCATGGAAACATGCATGGGTGGGGCCCATGGGGTACCATTGGTTGATACACTAACCACTGAATCGTTCATTTCAAAATAACTATTTTAAAAGGAAAACTTGATTTCTTGATGTCTGTGTTGGGATTGTGTGTATTATGTGTTTTTGGAAATTTTGATGTTGTGGAATGTTTTGAGTCCCAGAACATCTCATGTTCGAACCGTGTTTTGGGTTTGTGTTTGGTTGGTAAGCTGGGTAAAAGGACCGGTTAGTAGTCTCTTATGAGATATAATTCAAGAAACCTTCAAGTGGTTCACATAATGTGTTTGGATCTGGATTGTGGAATGTTTTGAACAATGGACCATCTTGGTTGGGTCCTTGGGTTCTCTCATTGGATAAGGTATTCCCCCATTAAGGGTTAATGCACAACTAAATTGCATCCCAGATTGTTTCACCATTGGAAAATCCTCTAGTTGATCAATATAATAAATATTTTATTGATCGTTGTTGATTGAGTCTACACCCATTAATTTTTTTGATGTTTGGATCCTATCGTAGTGGGATAATTCTCGTGGAAGGTTTAAAGAGACCATAGTTTCTTATGTTTTGAGATTCGTCTAAGGTGGAAGTGGTTTAGGGTTGTTAGTTTGGATGAGTGTCATGATGGGTTCTAAGAGGGCCTCTAGGTTCTTCATAGTTTATTTGAAGTAGTAGTAAATGTTAAACCACTATTTTTGGGACTATGGTCATGAGAGGCTATTGTGTCCACTTTCTGGACTTGTGTGTTGTTTAAGGACTTGGAATAAGGTCTCATTCCATGTATTGTTTCTATCAGTCACAATGGTCATGTTCAGTGATGCCTTGTGATGTCATGTGCACGTTTGACTGTAAAGGTGAATGTTATTCAATCCTCCGAGAGTCTTTATTATGTTGGGAGTATGTCTCCCTTGGAAAAAAATGTCAAAATCCTTTGTTACGGAGGAATGAGTTTATATACAACCTTTCCTTCTGTTGTTTCTCACCCAAAGAAACAAGGTGGGATGTGTGTGCATCTTCTAAGACCTTGTTTTAGTGAAATGTTGGGTTAGGGTAAAGTGAGTTTGGAATGTTTTAGGTCTTGGAATAATTATCGAGGTTTTCCATGTAGTTGTTTGTATCACTGGAAGAAAAATTTCTATTGGGGTGGTTTCCAAAGCATAACTATGAGGCCGAAGATGATTCAATCATTTGAGCTCCATCCATAGGTCACAGAGAGAAGCTGGTATTTAGTCAGGTGAAAGCCTAGGGTCATTCAAACCATAGTGCAAAGTCTTATCCTCAATATGAATGATAGAAATAGTTTAAATCTTTGATGACATCATCTTTTTCTAAGTGCTCTCCTTTGATGGTGGTGGTGGGAGGACCTAGTTTCTGTATTGTTGTTTGAGTTCATACATTCCCCCTTTGGTTTTGACTGGGTATTTGGCGAAAGGATTTATGTTTGGCGATAAAGGTTGAGCGCATGGTTTTCACATAGTTAAAATTGACCATGCCTCTCTAAAAACATGTAGATAGAAGGATCCCCATGGTTAGCACATGGTTTTCCAAATCGTATGGAATAGTTGTGTGGTTGTCCCAACCCTTTAAATGTTTGGGTCATTCTACACTGGTTCATGCATGTCGGTTATGATGGTTGGTTATTATGGTGCATAGACCCACTATGTGTCTTATATATGTTCTTTTTTAAGGTCTGATGGAATTCTACCCCTTGAACTTGGGACTCCATTCAGGTCTCCCCCTTTTAGTGTCCTGATTCTATCTCAGGAAAAATTTAAGTTTCCCTTTATGATGGGGAGCCCATTTTTGTCTCCTCGTACCAATAACTCAGTTTTGTCCATGTTTTTGTTTTGGAAGTGGGTAGTCTCATTCGGAACTATCTAACTACCTACATATTCCATGGGTAAACGTTGATATTGGGGAGTTCCCAATGGTTTAGTTATAGCAAGGTAAGTGTGACCTTGTTTGATGTAGTTTTTTGTTTGGGTAAATTGCTTGAGTTTTGTTTGAATTGTGTTTGATGAGTTTTCTTTTTGTATAAAGCCTGAATGTTCTTTATTGTTTTAGGGAAGTGGTGTAAGTTTGGTTTGTGAGAGAATCCCTTCTTTAATTGATTAATGGAGGGGTTTTGGCCTTTGGGGGTGAAACCTGAAAGAGAGTACCTCTTGGTTTCTCAGTTGGATTTGGTTGTTGCTTTGGCCTTGCTGTAAATTTCTGGGGTAGAAAGTTTTCATGGTGGAGAGAATTTTCACATACATAACTTATTTTAAAGATATTTTTAATTTAATTCCCATTATTTCTTTGTTTTAGCGGTTTCCTATACATTTTTTCAGAAATGGGTGAGTTTTCATGATTTGGGCCAAACCATGAGCCAAATTTTAGATTTAAAAATAAAATTCGATTCCTTTATAAATCCTTAATTTTTCAAAACTTTTCATTCATTCCAATTTCTACTTGGAATTCCCTAACCTATTAACACCACCATATTAATTTTCACCATTTAGGAATCCATAATCATGGTGGATTTGTGTTTTTTTAGGTATTGGGCCTTTCCGAAAGCCCATTTCCTACATTAAAATGATTTTTTTAATTATTTAATATATCTTTAGCATTTAAAGTTTTTTTTTGTGATTTCAACTCTCACCTGAGACTACTTACCCAAGGCGCTCCCCCATTCTCTCCTCCCCTAATTTGAAGCTCAGTAGAATCACGAATTTGGGAAAAACATCTCTGGATTTCACAAATCTCCCAGATTTGAGGAGGTAAATTGATTCCTTCATACCTCTTTCATTTATCACTATTTCCCCCCTTCTCATTCCTCCATGATATCCTATTCCTTTTTCAAAACTCACCAGAATGTTTGTCTAGTTTAAAATTCATATACTAGTGGATTTAGGGCGATTTCTCCAAGATTCCTTCAAGTAATTGGTCCTCCCTACAATTTCTTCCATTTCCTTAGGGTTTCATCCCTCTTTCATAATGTTTCAAAGTATCCATAAGTTAGGGTTCTAACCTAGGGTTTGGAATGGGGTATTTGTTTCGGTAGTTTTGATATTTTAGGTTTCTCCTCGCTTCCTTGTGGTGTGGCGGTAGTGCGCTTGATGTTTCACACCAGGATTTGAGGGTTTCAACTCAAAAGGTATGTGATTCCATGGTTACTCATTCCATGATGAGTTAGTTTGCTTTTTCTACTGGTTTCTCAAGTTCCTCATATGTTTTGTGAGATTAAAAACAAATTTTGAGGGATTTGGTTACACATTTAATTTTATAATTTCATTTTTGTTGAATTTGTGAACTTTTAAAATTTAATACATGTGGTATCTTTTGTGGTAGTTTTATAAAATATAAATTTGATTTATTAGTAGTTTAAAGGGGATTAAATTATGTTTTTTATTCTATAGTGTCATTTGGGCCTTGGAAGGGGGTTTTTGGAATAGGTATGGTGTGTAAAACATTGTTATACTTCTTGAGATCATTTTATGAAAATGGGTGTTGTCATTTTTATTTTCATGTTATTATTCAAGGTGATTTTATAACACTTTAAAATAGTTTTATAAATATCTCTAGGGATGAAAACTATTCTTTGGTAGTGTTTTGGTGTGGTTTTGTCCTTGAAGTATGGTTTTGAAAAGGGTTTTATAAGAAACGTTTGGGTATACTCTTTAGAATTTTTTTATGAAAGTTTTGAATTATTTAATGATTTATGTAAGTGGTGAAACGATATTGGAAAACTATTTTGGAGTGAGTATATTTTGAAATGGTCCATTTTGAATGTGAAAGGGGATGTTTTGTGATGTGTTCCATCTTTAAATTTTTTTATAAAAATATTTGAAGGATTTACTAAAATGTGTAAGACATGTGAAAGTGATGTTGGATGTTTTTTGTGAGTGTGATGTGAAAAATGGATTTTCGTTATGAAAAGGGAATTAAGTAACATGTTATTGGGTTGTTATGTGAGTTTTCATATCATGTAATGGTTAAAAAAATTGTTTAATTGATTAGTTTAAGTGTTAATGAAATGTGAAAAGTGTTGTCGGCATTTTGGTGTTAGTCGGATTTCAAAATTAATTTGAATGAAAAGTGGACTTTTTTGACTTGTGTGGTATACAAGTTGACTATTTGGTGAATTTGTTACGTGGAAATGATATTTTTTGTGCAAAGAATATTTCAGGACTTGTTTAACTTGTTTGAGCCCTAGGGGAAACCCTGGGTATCTAAGTGGGTGGACGTGTACTAGTATGCTAGTGAATCTGTGGGGTTTGACCCCAGTTTCACTTAGCAAGATAGATGGATAAAACCCTTACTAAAAAAGGATGATTATGATTGGGAACCAACAGGTTTTGGGTCTGTTCCCTAATAGTGGCCCATGCAGGTGAATGGATATATATTGTGATGGTTACTTTCACCAAGATACGAGGTACCTGGGACCCACAGTGAGCTAGTGCCTAGGGGTTATTTTCCACTCTTTGTGCTCATTAGATCATTTACACATACCGTTGGCATACAGTATGTTTGGCTGAAAATTAAGTAGCTTTGGAATTTATTTTAAAATTGTTGATTTCTTAAATTATCCCACTTAGAAATTGTTTTTTATTTAATGTTGCATCTTTTAGAAATTTTCACTTGCATTTCTTGTATACCAAAACATGAAAGATTTTATTCTTTGAATGTTTATCACACGGAATCCTATATTAGTCGTATACTAATGGGATTTGTCTCACACCCTAGTTACACCTTTGGGTGTAAGTAGATTTGGTCTCTATTTTTGGTTGGATGTGTAAAACTTTTCTTGCCAGTGGTTCAGGATTTTAGTGGTTCTTCTTGGTGCAGTGTTATGGGGATGGATTGAGGGCGGTGCCTCTTGACATGTGGAGGTTCTTGGGATATTTCCTTTTGGTTTTTTTCCTTTGTTATAGTTTTGGTGAGTTGTTTTAAACTATGTAATTCAGTTCTGAATTTTTTTAAAAGCTTGTTTGGTTTGAAAAATCCAGATTTGTTTTATTTGATTAATTGGTTGTTTTAGGTTTATAAACATGGGTAAATCATTCCCAATTATCATTTTATGATACTCGGGCAGTTGTTCCAGCCTGTGAGGATCAGGAACACCCTTCATCCTATGTCACGGGCCAGGATTTGTGCTAGTTTTAGCGGTGACCATATTTGGTTCATGAGTGAATTATTACCTACACTTAGACACTAATATATATTTAAAAAATGTTCATGAACACATATACATTACCATTTATAACATGGGACACCCTTTAATTAATAAAAAATAATTAAAAATCATGAATTTTGAATAATCTATATGTATCTATGGTTCTCTGTCTGTGGATGGATATTTATGTATCCATGTTTCTCCATTAATGGTAACTGTAGACTAGTGATCCTTGTGTCATTTATTATTATGAATCTTGTTTTAATCCGTGTAGTGGGGAAAATCTAAGAGTTTATTATCATCCATGAAGATATAAATTGATTTGATATCAAAATCAGATAAATAAAATGTAATTCCAACATATCCGTTTGAAATGAATCAGAACCAATGTAGTTTATTTACACTTAATTCAACATATCATGCATTTTAAGGTCATGTGATAAGGACTAAATTGTGTATTTTAACTCCATATAACAAGTAAATCTAGGCAATAGGACCCTAGTCAATGTTTGGTGTGAGCCTTATGTTGAAGTGTCCTAAAATACTATGAAGGGATGTGGTCTCTAAGGTGTGGTATGATCTCATTGGGAATATGGCCAAATTTGGATGGTGATGAAAGGATATTGGAAAGAATATGTCAATATTATTTGAATTTGACGCTACTAAGAATATTTCCCATATAAGATTATGGTGAATTTGGTCTATTGGGTTTGTACCATAGGGATGCATCATATATATCCCAGTTAGTCGGGAATTCAATCCCACATTGTTAAAACATACACCTATGGAGGATTCCCATTTTCCTGAAATCTTGTTGGGTCTTATACCAAATAGAAGGCCCATGTTTTTGGAAATGTGATGAAATTCTAGACTCATGGTTTTTTAGAAGTTTGGTTGGAGCTTACACTTTAGAGGATACCCAGTTTCTTAATATCTTTTTGGGATTATACCATATAAGAGGCCCATGGGACCAGATCGTGTATATGTAATGATCGTCACTCACCTCTAAGCCAACATGAGTCATGCTTAGTGATAGAAGTAAGAGGAAATGGTAGATTTGGAATCCACACAATCACTCTTGTCATCTTGTGGGTGTGGCCGAGACCCAATATATGTGGGAACATGTGTGGGATAGAATACCTATATCCTCTAATATTTTTACCTTGTAATAGTGAAGAGGAGAAAGAGTTATGTGTCCGACACAAAAAAAAATTCTAGGGGCTTATTCCATGAGTGATTCCCATCACTAATTCCTGGGGAAGAGACAAGTATAACACACTACACCTCAAAAGGAAAGGAAAGTATGACACTAACCCTTCCCTCCTGGAATAGATAGGTATACATGAGAACTTACTTGGTCAGAACCCTCGTAACAGTGGGAATATAGGCTTGACAGAATTATTATAATCCACCATGTTAGGAATTTTAAAAATAAGCCTATTCTTTCCATGGGTATGTAGATTCAAGATGATATTATGATGTGACCACCGATTTGATCATACATATCTGGTGGCTTTGGAAGAGGTTGTGGCCTAATTCCAATAGAATGGTTCACAAAGGGTCCATAGTGGGGCTGGATGGTATGAAAGAGGGAAACAATGGCAGCTAGAGATTAGAACACCCTATGATTCCCCATTGTTCATAGTGTGTTCTCGGGTATGATGGATTTTCCTCAAGAAAACATGTTTTTATGTGTGTAAGGGAACCATCTATATAGAATATTTCTATACTGATAAGGGTGTCATCCACATAGGGTTTTTATAAGAAGACTTGGGATCCACCTTTATTTCTCTTTACTATGCGGATGTAGGTTCCACCCACTTATCATTTTTTCATGTAGGCTTGGGTTCCTCCCAAGCCTAATTTTTCAATTTGGGGTTGGGATCTCTCCACATATCTTTTTACTATGTAGGGTGATGAATCACATTGGTTCCATGCATATATGATTCATGGAATGGTGTTCAAAAAATAGTTTGGGTTTTGTAGATTACCAAGTGAATTTCATTTCTATATTAATGTTATGCAGTGGGTTTACCATCTAGGAATTGATATCCCTTTAAACTATCTTCAATTTTCATCAATGTTTTAGATCTTTTTTTCCTCTGCCTAACCTTTTTATTATGTCTATCTTATGATTTTATAGAGGAGTAGGGTAACTAGATACCAAGATATTTGGTCATATGTGATGGAATATAGGTCTTTCATCTGCAGTATACCAATAAGAAATTTCTATCCAAAAATTGATATTTTTCAAAAGGGTCAGAACAAATCGTTCTCACTCAAAAATGACATATCTTTTTTAGGGAATGGTTGTTTGTGGGGGGGGGGGGGGGTAAATCACCTCCCATAACCACAAATAACTTTTTGTTTGTGTGGGTCCTTCATTTTTGGAGGATTTAAATCACTATCCAACAGCACAAATAATCTTTTTCATTCACAAGCACTAGATGTACCGTCCTTCCCCATAAACAGCTTCATTGTTAAGATTCCAAGTGGTGTGGCAGACTGCATAGCAATATTTTTTTCATTGTACCAATCCTTCCTTCATATTTTTAATTACCTTGAATCCTTTAAAATTAATTGGGATTAGTTTTTCCCTTACAAAATTCAGTCAATCCTTTTCTATTTCTCTATGACATTTCTCAGGACCCAAAAAATTCCCCCCATCAGAATAGTTTGTAAATAGAAAATAGAGGATCCAATTCTGATGAGTAAGGTGGTCCTTATTTGAACTGGTTTGCAATATGAATGTTGAACCATAGAGGAGAACTCTAATATTAATAGGTTTCCCAAATCATTTTTATTTTACCATGTATTCTCTATGAACTGTGCCCTCTATGAACTATCTTCACTATTTTCTTCCATGTAGAGTCCTCCTTTGTGGATGAGATATTCTACAAAATCATTATTCACCTGTGAATGATACTTATGCTCTCCCATATAGATAATTTGTCATCCTCTTAATGAAATTTTTTTCATATACTAAGTACCTCACACGTTGAAGGTGTGTAGCCTAAATTTTTCGTGATCTTTTTCTTTTTGGTGCTTTAATATGTTGTGTGGTGTTAGTTTACATTAAATAATGTAAATGAATCTAAAATGTTTTTTATCTTTCCATAGGGATGGAATAGGACTTTGTAAAAAACTATATCTTCCACTCCCCTGACTAGATTAAGAGAAAAACATCTATTTCCAAGAACATTAATGATGTCTTTTAACATCACTTCATCCCTCAAGATGATATTTTGGAGAATCGCATATCAACAGAGCTTCAGAATAACCCATTGTCCAACAGACTACCATTTTCCAAAATTTAACTTCAAGATGATGCTATAATTCTGTCAATTTATTAGAATATTCCAACTTCTTAGTTCAAGGTGACTTAGGATCATGATCAAGTGAATATCACTGTTATGGGGTACATCATTTCTGGGTAATGCTAAGTAAATGTATCAATTATAAATGGTTCCATTTGTATTAAAGAAATCATTGTATCCATTACACATCATTACAATCCTCCACTCAATATTATCCATCCATTTTCAACCATATGCATGGTGATCCCAATGGAGGGTGGAGCTCTATGTGGGACTTGTGGTTTGGAGGTAGTTTATCTTACAAATGGGATTTGGTATTTTGGGTGAATTGGAATTTTGTGGAATTTACTGAACAATTAGATGTTGTGGGATTATACCAGGAAATATGTGTTTCTCATTTTGTGGTTTATTCACCGACTGAGATGTTTCTTGAATTTTTCGTTCATTAGTGTTCAAGAACTAATGACTTCCACATATAACATGGTGTAGTCAGGGTCATCTATGATACATCTACTAATAAGAGGGAATATCCATTCTTGGTAATATGTAGGAAGAGTTCCTACATACATCCAACACCTAGAAAAAATAGGTAGAAATCATCTATATTGGTGTGGTACCTACTCATCATGGAAGAGAAAGTCTTTTTCTGTCCCCTCTATACATTTTCACTTGTTCCACTAAATTATTGGATAAAGCACTTTTTGAAAGCTAGTGGTCCAAGGCTCAAAGATCGATCAACCTAGACTCATCTATATCAACAGTCCTTTGCCTCTCTAGGTTCATACTAGGCACACATGAGATAGGAAAACATACTAAAAGGGGCTAAAAGATCAATCTAGACATATCTCTAGGATTTGGACTGGCATGATTTTCTGTTATTTTTCTGAGTGGATGGATATTCCCATCTTGTGAAGTTTATTCCAGTGTCTGAGTCATCACCATGTTGACAACATCCAAATTGGTGGTGAGTGTAATGACCCAAACTTGTATGAATGAAACTTCCTCCAAATATAATTAAAGGCCTTATTATGTAAAATGGTTATATAAAATATGCACTTCCTTGGTTTTATGTTTTTGAAATTTAAAATACCATTAATAATGGTCATTGTTTCTAATATATTTGTTGAATGGTGATCAAATGATTAGTATAAATATAGGGCTTTAACAAATACAATTTACTCAGAAAAAGTAAGTGATGGGATCATCTAGTAGAATTTCTCCTTACGAGGCCCATTTGTTGGATCTCTAAAAGGAGGTGGTGCCACAGGGCTTCTCTCTTGATGAATCCCAAGTCAAACTTCACCAGGTTAAGCTCGAAAGGAACCGCCTATGAGAGAAATAGAAGTTGATAGAGATTACCACCCGAGCGATGTTATCTAAGTCACCCCAAAATTATGTCACCATCGCACACCTTACCATTAGCTCATATGCGAGTGTTATAATTAGTTATGTAATAATACCCTATCACTATGATTATGTTCATTATTATTTTATAGAATAAATAATATACATTCATATTATTGTTGTTTCTTTGAAAATAGTTTTTAAATAAAAAATAGTATTTTGAGTTAACATTGAATTAAGAAATATATTTTGATGAATTAATAGATTTTTTAATTAAATAATATTTTAATAAAATAATATTACTAAATTATGTTTCATTAAATATAAGTTATAGTATACTTTTTATGAATATAATTGAAATTTTTATTTAAGATTTTGAGACGTTTTTATCAAGACCCATGAATTTTTTAGAAATGTCTGTTTTTATTTAAAAATAAAAAATTGACATATTTAGAATATTATTTAGATAAATTGAATATCATTTTTGATATCAGGACATCTAAATTATCCAATGGTGATTTTTTACTAATTTTCAAAGACATTTGAATTTTTTGCGTAAAATTTAAACATCATTTAATTTTAGGTTGTGTTTTATGACATCATATTGACCCAATAGTGATATAATAAAATAATATAAATTTTATTTTAGGCCAATATATATTTTACAATTAAAATAATGTGATATTATGTTTGTTGTATTTATTTTACGAATATTAAGTGGACCCTCCAAGACTTATAAAACATTTTATCTTTTTTAAGGATATCCTTGAAAGTGTGACTCACCGTAACATAATAAAGACTAATATTTTAATACATTCTGCAATTGGCCTTGTGAAATATTGTTTTTCAATCCCCTTTGGAAAATAACTTTGGAAAATACCATGGTATGGTTTGTGGTTTTAATTAGTTTAATGAGTAATGTCCAAAACCTAAATAAAAAATAACTCCCTATGTTTTCCTATATAAACCCACCTAACCCCCCACTTCCTCTTCAATAAATTCCTTTGGAGCTCGACCAACCACTTCCATCCTCTCTCTATAATCCTATAAAGGTGCCTAAAGCTCCCAACAAGCTTCTCTAAATCCTCTACTAATCCTTTGGGATCACACTTCCAAGTAAGGGATTTCTTCTTCTCTTATTTTTGTCCAAGATTATTTATGTTTCTCTACACTAATATATTCAATTAAAATTGTTGGGGTATGATTTAACACCTCCCCTAAACTCCTATCCTTATTTTTTAATGATGAGATACCCCATTCTTTCTCATTAATTCCTCCCATTTACACCTGTTACCATGCCGAAATTCCGTAAGTGACTTCTCTCTTCTCATTTACATTCAAGCAATTATTTTGTATTATGAATCTAAATTCCATTACATATGTTGGGACATGTATCTATATGACACACCTAATTTCAATTTCATGTAAAAATTATAAGACACCCCTTTCACTCTCAGCAACCATTTTTATTAATTCTTATGTCACGCCATTATGCTGCTGAAATTGCACCATGATTTTCCAAGCCAAAGTTATTGTATAGTGAATACCATTCCCATTTCTCAATCAACGGTATTCACCTTTATGCACATTTTCATATTAATTATATAGTTTCGGGTATTAATTCCACTTTACTTTATCGTTGAATAAATAATTATGTTTAATGAATCCATGTTATATGATCCATGTGACACACTTGTGCATGAAATGAAATGATTAAGAAGGGTGTGCCCTGATAGTGCTCCAATGCATTGGGTAAATATTAGTATCATGATATGTCTAGTGAAATGAGGGTTTAATCATGATTATTCAAGAGAAATTAAGGTTTACTCATGATCCATGTTCAATGGGCCATGGGCTATGCTAATATCATGTTAAATGTTGTTTCCACATTTCCATGTTATGATAAGCATGCCATATCATGACTTTATGTTCATATTTCTATTATGCTCCATTTATTTGCATATTTACTAACATGTATTGTATTCATAATTGGGTTCCGTGTTTACTCACTTTATCGTCTTTATATCCCACATTTTTCACATGTAGCTCCTCATGTTATCGCAGGCAATGATAGGTACGAGGGAATGTTATGGTCATGTAAAGGTAGTTTTAAAAAAAGATGTTGCATTTTTATGTCTTAAGATTTCATGTAATGTCCTTAATTTTCCAAGACACTAGACCTCTCGGTCCTCATAGTTGTCTTAAGTGCATGTTTATTTAATAAATCATGTTTAAGTGTGTAATAATGATCACGGTTTTTATAATTGGTATCAGAGGATAGGTTTAGTTATTCTTGGGGTTAGGATTATAGAACCCTTGTCAAATCATTAGGAATAATAATAAGTATAATAAAATCATCCCTAAATTTTGATGAGTATTGATTAAGTGTTTTATCATGAAACTACATCCCCATCTGGATGCGAGCTGGTAAAGGTGGCTCTGACACAAATTTATCTAGGGGTAAAATTCGAAAAATCCGCTTTGAGATTGACTCGAGTGGGAACTGGTGCATGACAATGGGCCTTATTTCACACATGGTTATGCCACTCTTGGGAAATATTATTTTCCAAATTCATGAGCTTAGTATGAAACATTATTATGTGAGAAAATTCCTCCTAAGAATATATGTTGGGATGCATATCATGGATAATATAGATTGAATCCTAGGAATTCACAAGTTAAGGAAATAAGTGTAATTTATCAGATATCGCTTTTTTTATTTGGATTCCCCTTTTTTATGTTACCCTAACAGTCACTTAATTCCAGATAATTTCTAGTAATAGGAGGACTCAGGCTAATAACTGATGTGATGATCAACGTAATGACTCTTCTAATGAGATGCCCAATTCGGTGGGAGCGGTAATCGTAAACATTTTCATGATACTCTATCAGTTTACTCATATTTTGAATAGAATCATGGGTCAAGTGGAATGTTTAAACCCCCTAACAGTATCAATAGAGATATTCATGAGACAAAGTTCTCCTACTTTTAATGGATCATTTGATCCCTTAATCACTGAATAATGGATCAACATCATTGAAAGGATCTTATCCATCCTTCAATGTTTTTAAAAAGAGAAGGTTATTATCAATTCTTATCTTATGGAGGGTGAGGCTAATCAATGGTAGACATTGATAAAAAAATATGAAGCCTGAGGAAGAGATCTAGGCATTAGAAGGGAATTATTTTTAGAAAAAAAAAATGATAAATTTTTTCCGTGCACCCTCTGATATAATATGGAAAGGGACTTACTTTCCATCAAGAAAAAAGATGAAGAATCCACTAGAGTGTACAAGGAAAACATTAGAAGTCTTGCAAGATACTCTACCAGCTTTACTCTTTAAACCCGAAATCATGGTTGACCGCTTCATTGGTGGACTAAAACCTAGCCTACAAAAATCCCTTGTGATCTGTGACTTTGATAGCTATGTAGAAATTGTATGATTTTTCCTCAATATTGAAATTGAGATTGGTGAATCTTAGGGGTATCATGTGGATAAGAAGCAAAAGGTGGAATTTAATTCTAGAGATCCGATTGATAAGCCCAATGTTGCTAAGAAAATCTAGCATCCCACATGTAAAAGGTGCATAAATAAGCGCACCATAAATTTCTTGAAGGGGGCTGAGGAAATGAACAAGGTTTTGTAGAGTAGGGAAACTAGCCATTAACTGCTGAGAAGAAAAACCTGAGGCAATGATAGTGGAGAGGAATTCTCCATTCGACCCTCAATGAATCGTTCATTGCTTCAAATGCAACGAACCAGGGAACTTTGCAAATTAGTGAAATAAGAAAAGGGTTTTAGATGGAATCCAATAACTTCTGAGTTAGCAATGTCCAACTTTTTCAATAACTATTTCCGAAGTGAACCCGAACAACAAAGTGATGACAGGTGAACTAGTTATTCATTCAATAATAGTGAACACACTTTTTGATTTTGGTTATACGCATTCTTTTATATCCATAAAGTTTAGTAGAAAAATCCCAACACCACAAAAAATCATGAAAGTAAATATGTTTTTGAGAAATAAAAATGGGTTAATCATTTCAACCCATGAATATAACTCCTCCCCTATCAAAATTTTTGGATTGAACTTCTCGGTGAACCTCGTCATACTTCCTCTGGTGGATTTTTATGAAATTATTCGCATGCATTGTCATTGTTATGTATATCCAACATAAATTTCCATGAGAGGGAAATCACCCTCCACATGGTGAATTGAACCCCAATTTTGTAAAGAACAAACAGGATGATAAATCTTCTCTATCACCATCATCTCAATCATGGATATTCCTGCCCTATGAGCTTGTGTATCTTACTCAGATGATTGAGTCTATGGAAGTAACCATACTTGAAGATATTCCTGTTGTGAGGGAATTTTCTGAAGTATTTCCCGGTGAATGGCTTGGTCTTCCTCCAAGATGAGATTTTTAATTCTCAATTGCTCTTATATTTGGGACATTTCCAGTATGAAATAATCTATAATGAATGTCTATTGTGGATCTTGAGAAGTTGAATAAAAAACTATAGGAGAATTTGGATAAAGGCATTATAAGCCCATCTGCTTAACCATGGGGTGTACCAGTCCTCTTTGTCAAGAAGATGGATCAGTCAATGCACCTTTGAATTGATTATCGTGAGCTCAAAAAAAATCACGATAAAGAATATGTATACGCTTCCACTAATTTAACACTTGTTCGATCAGCTATTTGGAGCACAATACTTCTCTATACTGGATTTTCAGTCAGGATATTACCAAGAAAATGTGAAGAAGGAGGATATCCCCAAGCTATTTTTTTGTACAAGATACATGCAATATGAATTTATAGTAATGAGTTTCGGACTATCTAATTCTATATAAATATTCTTGGACTTGACGAATGTAATATTTAGATATTACCTCTACAAATTTTTGGATGTCTTTAAAGATGATATTTTAATAAACACCAAAACCAAGGAGGATCATGAAGAGCATCTAAGAACAGAACTAGAGACCTTGAGAAAAGGGAATCTCTATGTAAAGTAAATAAAGTTTGAGTTCTGGTTGAAGAAAGTCTCATTCATAGGTCATATCATCACAAGCAATTGGTTATCTATGGATCCCACCAAGACAGATGCAATTGAGGGATGCTGGAGGCAAACATTGGTGATGGATATTTGTAGCTTCCTATGGTTAGCTGGATATTATCGCTGATTTGTGATAAATGTTTCATGATTTTACAACTATATTACCAAGAAAACACAGAAGGGAGTCATGTTTTCTTGGAGTGATAAATGAGATGAGAGCTTCAAGGAGATGAAAATGTGGCTTATCACTGTGCTCCTGCTCATACTTCCCACACGTGGATAACCTTTAGTGGTATTCACTGATGAATCAAAAAAGGTAATGGGCTCTATGTTGATGCAAAATGACAATTTCATTTCTTATGCTTCAAGGAAATTGAATTTTCATGAGGAAACTATCCTATGCATGATCTGGAGTTGGCTGCATTAATCATAACATTAAAAATTTGGGGACAATACCACTTTCTGTAGAAGTGTGGCATATACATGAATCACAACAGTCTCAGGTATATATTGACACAAAAAAGAGTTGAATATGCCCCAACAAAGATGGTTAGAGCTGATCAAATACTATGAATCCTCCATCCATTACCACCCTGGGAAAGCAAACAAGGTTGCAGATTCAGAATGAAGAAAGGACCCATCAATTCTGTCATTGATGAGAATTAAAAAAGATCCAATCTTCTTAGATTTGATGAAGATGGTGATGGGAATAAAAAATAAGGGATCATCATTAATCCTTTCACAAATTATTGATAAACCGACTATTTTGGAAAGTATAAAGTTTGGTCAAAAGGATGCTGTGGGAATTCAGAAGAAAGATGAAACTATTAGAAAAGGGAAATCCTTGGAGATCAATGTTCATTAAAAAGGAATTGTGAACTTTGGGTCAGGTCTATTTTCTCCATCAAATCCAGAGTTAAAGAATGAACTTTTAGATGATGCACATAGTTTGAATTTCTCCATTCACCTAGGAAACACAAATATGTATCAAGATATCAAAGAGAATTATTGGTGGGATAACATGAAGAAGTAGATCGATGAGTATACATCAAGGTTCTTGGTATGTTGGTAAGTGAATGCTGGGAGGAAATAGTCTAAGTAGATGTTGAAACCATTAACCATACCATCTTTGAAATGGGAGAATATCAACATTGACTTTCTCACTAGACATTCGGATACATCAAAAGGAAACAATGCTATCAGCGTAGTTTTGGATCATCTTACAAAGAATGTACACATCATTGCAATTAAGGATTTTTTCATTGGATCAACTAGCACGCATATAAATCATAGATGTTGTATGGCTGCATGGAGTACCACTATCAATTGTATTTGATCAAGATCCAAGATTCACCTATATGTTTTAAAAGAGATTTTAACATGATCTGGATACTGATCTGAACATCTGTATGGCTTAGCATCCTCAAACTGATGGCTAATCTTAGCGGACTATTCAAACACTTGAGGACATGTTCACAGAATGCTCAATGGACATCAAAGGAGTATGGGATAAACCTCTTCCTCTAGTTGAGTTCTCTTATAACAAAAATTTCTTATCTGACATCTAACTGGCTCCTTATGAAGCCCTTCATGGGAAGAGGTGCAGAACACAGGCATGATGGGATGAAGTTGGAAAGTGAAAAATCCTAAAATCTAGAAATTCTCAAAGAAATAGTTGAAAAGATTAAGACCATCCATCATCATATTAAAGCTGCTCAGAGTCGACAAAAGAGTTATGCTAATAATCATCGACGAGACCTAGAGTTTGATGTCAGAGACATGGTATTGCTCCACATATCACCGTGGAAGAGAGGTATGAGATTTGTGAAGAAGGGTGTAACACCTGAGACTTTTATGTTATCTAAATCATCAAAGGAATCTTTTTCTACACAACACTTTCTTGGCTTTCTTTACACGCAATCGCGACCTTCCTCGATAGCTTGCGTCGTACGCAATACCGAGTTTCACTAAACAACAATATGCTATTAAAACTAGCCGTTATGAATAGTAATAACCACTTTTTGAAATTTTATAAATTTTATTTTTCAAAATGGACTTCATTTTTGGACTCAGAATATCGAAATTAGCCTAGGGTGAAATTTTGGTATTTTTCTGAAAACTTTCAATTTTTGATGAATAGTGAAACCACTAAGTGGTAGGCTAAAAACTGAATTTTGCATAAAACTTAATTTTACCGCTTCTGTGAATAGAATTTCAAAAATCCGACAGACACGGTTGATGTCAGTAAGTAAAATGTGGTTCAATGAGATAAAAATAATTTTTTGGTGAATAGTAACTTTTGACTTTTTTTGCCGCGGTTAATAGTAAATAGGGTAACTAAGGGTAAATATGATATTAATATTACCCTAACACATGTCCTAATTCTATTGGACAAGTGTAATTCGACCAAAAACAAACTTAGGAATAAAATATGACCATTTAGGCCCACTTGGATTAGATTAGGACATTTATTATTAATTTATTTAAAGAAGGGTTAAAATAGTTAAAATCAAAGTTTAATAATTAAATCATTTTTAATATGGGGTTATACATAAGATAAATTCAATTGTAAATATTCATTAGAAATCTAAAAAGATTTCCTACATGATGATATTTTATTTGTAATTTTAGACATCAAATAATTTAATTTATTTATGACACAAAGATGATGCAGTAATTATCTTATTAATGAAATATTGACAAAATTGATAATATAAATACCAAAATAAATGTAATTTAAGACTTTTTATGAATTCCACTAATTTTATAGGTTACTATGATATATTAATGTTGATTTAATAAACTTGGTTCGAACATATAATTCTGTTATGACTTTCACAAAAATCATATATCAAATAGTGTCAAAATTGACACAAAATAGTTTTTAAATCAAATATTATATTATTAATTGTTATTTTATTCCTAAAAATCTAAGGTTCGGCCAAATTACTTGGATAAGGATATATATATTAATAATAAACAATTTGGGGTTCGTTTGGCATGTTATAGTAAGTGTATTAACCATATAGTGAAAGAAAATAAAAAGACACGGTAAAAGTTAAATTAATTAACTTAGAGTTAAATCTAATTGATAAGGTTAAAATAATACCCTAAACTTGTCTAAATCCTATTGGTTGATAGGATTGCGACCCATACCCACTTTAGATTCCAAATAAGACCCTTTTGAACCATTATAAACCGGTTTTGACTTTAATATAAAATAATATTTTGAGATATTCCTAAGGTGCCCCTCTCCTCCCTTATAAAAGGGCACCTCCTCCCCCTCCTCCTCACACCAATTTGAGCACTCAAGCTCGGCCAACCCCTTCCATTTTCTCCTATCCACTTCCCTAGCAACATCCTAGAGGTTCTGGTCTTCCTCAAAGACCAATTTTAGTTCCCTAAGAGGAGGTCTCCAAAAGGTGCTTCAAAGAAGAGGTAATTACCGTTACCAATTCTTTCATCTTTATTTCTTCTTCCACTTCTTCTTCTTAGGTTGTTTCATTATGAAGTAATAACATCAGTATCACTCATATACTGATATGTTATTATAAGTATGAAACAACCCTATTTCACCATCTATCCATCCTACGGAAAAAGAAATCACCGCGCGTGCGTACGTACGGAATACCGTCTCCACGACGCGATGAGATTCATTCTCCACATTAACCATTCATGAATGATTATAAAGCATATATAACAAGTAATAATTAAATATATGACATAATAATGATACTGGATTTATGTATATTTATATGTATGTCATCTACTTAATTCCATTCAATTCAATAAGGAAACGAAAACAGCGTTCATGCGTACGTACGGACTACCGTCTCCATGAACGGTGTATTTCATTCCATTATCAATATATAATATATATATGTATATTCTGAATATATATTATATATAAATCATGTTTTACATTCTGGATATAAGTAATCATGATCCAAGTAATCATATTAATAATTACAAGTTAAAAACACGAATGACAAATAAGACGATTTTACCCAAAATGCTACTTTAACATGAATTTACAAAAGACCGGGTAATATAAAGCCATAAGAGAACCATATATGATATCATAACAATGAATATGATTCTGTAATAAGTCAATAACATTATGAAAATCATTATACAGGAGGTTCGGACACGTACAAAGCAATTCGGACCTAAGGTAAGGGAAATATCACAATCTCATTTTTATCCAAGATTGTTTATTCGTAAGTATTTATTGGGGTGTATTTTATCATCCACATCCATGTTCCATCAATATGTAATATTGTTTCCATCCACTTACACTAGTTTAAATCTATTTTTACCCTTCGGTGAGTTTTTAGTAATATGTATGAAAGGAATCTTTTGTCGTTTTTCGTACGAGGTACTTTTTGACTTTTCCGACAAAAGTACGAAGAATGTTTTTTTTAACTTATACGGCATGAATGGATTTTTAAAACATTGTTTCCAAGAATATTCCTTTACAAGTTTTCAAGTTTATTTTTAATCAACTTCTTTTATTTTAAAGTTGTATGACATGTTATGAAAGGAAAAATGTTTTTGAAGAAGAAAGGATATTTTCCTCAAGAATGGAGTTCAAGTGTTTTATCAAAATTATTTTCCATCTAAGTTAATAAAGGGTTCAGTTTTTATCCCTATTATTAAATTGATTTGTTCATGTTGTGATGGAATTATTTTTATGAATTCCTTTGTCTTATATGAATTGATTTATGATGTCATGATGTTTCAAGAATCCCATTTTTGTTACATGTGTTATGCGATGATGTATGTTTTATGATTATGTGGTACACATAAGAAAGGATTCATTATAAGATGGGTGGGACCTATATCTCCCTCCAATGCATTGGGTAAAGATTTTATATCTCATGAGATAGACATGGCTGGAACGGAAGGTTATTTTGGTTCAGTGATACAGGACTGAAACGAGGAGTGAACTCGGTTCAGAAAGGGACGTTGTCCACTAAGATAGTCTTGGCAATGAGTCATGACTAACAAGAAATGATTTTCCATGATTATGTGTGCATGCCACAAAGTTTCAAGTTTTATGTTATGATTATGGGGATCTCATTTTCACTTCTATGATTTATTCCATGTTAAGATATTATGATCTCTTTTGCAGGTTTTGATTTTCATAAAGATATGATATGATTTTTATTTTCTTTTATTTGCCCTTGCTGAGCATTTGAGCTCACCCTTTTATGTTTTCTTTTCCCCAGGTCAGGAAGATGGATATTAAGTAGAATATGCTAAAAGGGACCCTAGATATGATGAAATAAATGGGAGACACTGTAGATGATTTATGAACCAGTTGTTTATGTTTCCCAGTTTCTAAAGACACTATACCTATACGGTCCTTTGTGGTTTTGTCATATGTTGTAATAAGTGTGCTTCAATTTCGAAGTATTAACAATGTATGTAAAGTATGGGTCGTTATAGTTGGTATCAGAGGAAAGGTATAGTCAACCTTTGGAAACTAGGAAGTGAAAGCCTTAGTAAGAACCCTAAGGATAAGTCTAAGCATAGAACACCATCTTAGTGTTTTAGAAATGGCCTTGAATAACCTAGGATAAGACCTTAAGCATGAAAATTTTATTCTTGAATTATGTGGTTTCCTATTATAATTAGTGTTCCTCACACTATTCTTCTTGGTTTTAGTCAATGGCTGGAACCCGAAGGAACCGTGTTAATGCGGAATGCGATGGGCAATGCAATGATTTTCCCCCTGAGGAACCAAACGATATGGGAGCTGGAATGAAAAATCTTGTAGTCATGCTCACACAACTTTCTCAAGCTATGAGTCATGCAGGATTTCCAAACGAGCAAAGGAGGGAGCAACATTCTGTTGAATCCTTCATGAGGCAGCGTCCACCTTCTTTCAGCGGGTCCACTGATCCATTAGTTGCTGAACAATGGATTAGTACTATGGAAAAGATATTTTCAGTTCTTCAATGTTCTGAGCATGATAAAGTCATCCTAGCAGTGTATCGTTTGGAAGGAGATGCTGATCAATGGTGGAATCTTGTTAAGAATACGAGGCAAAGGGATGAAATTGAGTCTATGGAATGGGACGAGTTCAAGAACTTATTTTTCAATAAGTACTTCCCTCGTATTCTCCGAACAAAGATGGAGAAAGAGTTTCTTGAACTGAAGCAAAGGGATGATGAATCTGTTGGTACCTATGAAGCAAATTTTACAAGACTTGCAAGGTACGCTTCTGGTATTATTATCCAACCTGAGAGTAAGATCGATCGATTCTTTAGTGGCTTAAAACCAAGTCTTCGAAGGGCGTTAGCCATAAGGGACTTCAATAGCTACGAGGAAATCGTTCGATGTGCTCTCAAAGTCGAGATGGAGATTGGAGTAACCCATCAGTCACATGGGTTTGATAAGAAGAGGAAGATGGAATTCAAAGAAAAATCTAAAGAGCACACGGAAAAGAAGATGAGCTTTTCCTTATGCTCAAAGTGTGGAAAGAAACAATGAGGGAGTTGTCTTAAAGTGACAAGTAAATGTTTTAAATGTGGAAAAGAAGGTCATCGGGCATTTGAATGCCGTGATAATGGGAAGAAGATGTCTAATGACGCAAACAAAGGAAGGGATACACAGAATGAACCTACTACACTTCAATGTTTCAAGTGCAAGGAGATGGGGCATTATGCCAATAAATGCCCAAATCCAAGGGTTGATGATGATGGTCGACGTCAACAAACTCTTAAGGCTAAAGACAAAGGAAAGTCACATGCAATTTCTATCAGCGATGTGGAGTACGATAACGATGTGGTGAAAGGTACACTTACCATCCACTCTAAAGTAGAAAATGTTTTATTTGATTCTGGATCCACCCAATCTTTTATTTCTGAAGACTTTTTCTAAGGGTATAACCGTATTACCTCAACAATTAGATGTTGAGTTAGCTGTGACAACACCTAATGGCACATCAATCGCATCAAAAGTTTATAATTCTTCTCCGATCGAAGTTTGTGGGAAAGTGCTTCCTGCAAATCTTGTGATCCTTCCTTTATTGGAATTTGATGTGATTCTTGGCATGGATTGGCTTTCTCTACATGGAGCTCATATCGATTGCCAAAGAAGGGAAGTCACATTTCATATTCCAGATCAATCTACGATCGTCTATCAATGCAAGGATGAACATAACCTTCCAGTGGAAATTTCTTCCATCTTATGGGTATTGATTCCACTAAATGAAGGTTATTTATCTCAAATGGTTGGTGAGAAACTCACGATTAAGAATATGCCCATTGTACGGGAGTTTGATGATGTCTTTCCGGAGGAATTGTCAGGTCTTCCACCAAATCGTGAAGTTGAGTTTTCAATAGAACTCGTACCGGTTGCATTGCCTATTTCAAAGACACCTTATAGAATGGCCCCAATTGAGTTGCAGGAATTGAAGAAGCAACTCCAAGAGAATCTTGATAAGGGATTCATACGCCCTAGTGCGTCACCTTGGGGAGCACCTATTCTATTTGTTAAGAAGAAAGATGGATCAATGAGACTTTGCATTGATTATCGAGAACTTAACAAGATCACTATCAAGAACAAATATCCTCTCCCACGCATTGATGACTTATTTGACCAACTACGCGGAGCTCAATACTTTTCCAAGATTGATCTTTGTTCAGGGTATCATCAATTAAGGGTCAAAAGGGAGGATATACCAAAGACGGCTTTCCGTACAAGGTATGGACACTATGAATTTATAGTGATGCCATTTGGTCTTACTAATGCCCCTGCTATCTTCATGGATCTAATGAATATAGTCTTTAGAGACTATCTTGATCAATTTGTGGTAGTCTTTATAGACGATATTCTTGTCTATTCAAAGAGCAAGGAAGAGCATGAAGATCACTTGAGAATTATATTGAAGACCCTGAGAAAGGAGAAGCTTTATGCCAAATTTACCAAGTGTGAATTTTGGATTCAAAAAGTTGCATTTTTGGGTCATATAATCTCAAAAGAGGGGATATCTGTGGATCCAGCAAAAACAAAGGTTATCGAATGATGGTCAAGACCAACAACAGTAACTGAGATCCGAGTTTTTCTTGGTTTGGCTGGATATTATCGACGTTTTGTAAAAGATTTTTCACGATTATCTAATCCAATCACCAAGTTGACTCGGAAGGGAGTTAAGTTTGTCTGGACAGAGGAATGTGAAGAGAATTTCAAGGAGTTGAAAAGAAGGTTATCCAGTGCACCTGTGCTCACACTGCCTTGTAGTGGAGAAAGGTTTGTGATCTACAGTGATGCATCCAAGAATGGATTGGGGTGTGTTCTTATGCAAAATGATATGGTGATAGCTTATGCCTCACGACAGTTGAAAATCCATGAGCAAAATTACCCAACACATGATTTGGAGTTGGCTGCGGTAATCTTTGCATTAAAGATTTGGAGGCAATACCTTTATGGTGAAAGGTGTGATATTTATACTGATCATAAAAGTTTAAAGTATATTTTCACACAAAAGGAGTTGAATATGCGTCAAAGAAGATGGTTGGAGCTGATTAAGGATTATGACTGCTCAATCCATTACCACCCTGGGAAAGCAAACAAGGTGGAAGATGCATTAAGTCGACAAGACCATGCTAGTTTATCCATGATGAGGATCACAAAAGATCCAATATTTATGGATTTACAAAGGATGGATCTTGGAATTATAATGGAAGGGGAAAAATCTTATCTTTCTCAAATGAATGTTCAACCATCTATACATGTGAAGATTAAAGAGGCACAGAAATAAGATGTCGAGTTACAAAAGAAGGTGAGAAATGTTCCTGAATTCAACCTTGATTGTAATGGGATAATAAAGTTCAGGAATCGGGTTTGCGTTCCTCCCATCCCCGAATTAAAAAATGAGCTGCTGGATAAGGCTCATAGTTCATCATTCTCTATTCATCCTGGAAGCACGAAGATGTATAGGGACCTGAAAGAGTACTTCTGGTGGGATGGCATGAAAAGAGATGTTGCTGAATATGTCTCTCGATGCTTGGTTTGTCAACAAGTTAAAGTTGAGAGACAGAAGTCTAAGGGGATGTTACAACCATTACCCATACCCGAATGGAAATGGGAAAACATCACTATGGAATTTGTCACAGGACTTCCTAAAACATCCAAAGGCAATAATGCTATCTGGGTCACAGTTGATCGTCTTACAAAGTCTGCACACTTCATTGCTATTAGAGAGGATTTCTCTCTAGATAAGCTTGCCAGGATATATGTAAAGGAAGTGGTAAGATTTCATGGAGTACCACTTTCTATTATATCTGATCGAGATCCGAGATTTACCTCGATGTTCTGGAGAAGTCTTCAGCATACTTTGGATACATAGTTGAGTTTCAGCACTGCTTATCATCCCCAGACAGACGGTCAGTCTGAGAGAACAATTCAAACCCTAGAAGATATGTTGAGAGCTTGCTCTATGGATTTCAAAGGAGGTTGGGATCAACACCTACCTTTGGTGGAATTTTCTTATAATAATAGCTTTCACTCTAGTATTCAGATGGCTCCTTATGAAGCTCTCTATGGAAAGAAATGCAGGACTCCAACTTGCTGGGATGAAGTTGGGGAAAGAAAGATATTAGGACCTGATCTCGTTGATGAAATGGCAGAAAAGGTCAGGTCTATTCAACAACACATAAGAGCAGCTCAGAGTCGACAGAAAAGTTATGGCGACAACCGAAGAAAAGACCTAGAGTTTGAAGTGGGCGATAAAGTGTTCTTACGAATATCTCCCTGGAAGAGGGTTATGAGATTTGGAAAGAAGGGGAAGTTGAGCCCTAGATATATCGGTCCTTTTGAAATACTGGATCGTGTTGGGAAGGTAGCTTACCGATTGGCGCTTCCACCGAATCTCTCTCAAGTTCACGATGTGTTCCATGTATCTCTCCTGAGAAAGTACATACCAGATCCTTCACATGTACTCAGCTCAGAAGTTGTGCCGCTGGAGCAAGATCTTTCTTATGAAGAACAGCCGATAGAGATTCTGGATCGTAGCGAAAAGGTCCTATGAAACAAGACCACTCGCTTGGTGAATGTTTTATGGAGAAACCACCAACTTGAAGAAGCTACATGGGAGCTTGAGGATATGATGAGGGAGAAGTATCCTCATCTGTTTGTTGCAAAGTGACGAATTTCGAGGGTGAAATTCTTTTTAAGGGGGGTAGAATGTAACACCCGAGACTTTTATGTTATATAAATCATCAAAGGAATCTTTTTCTACACAACACTTGATTGGCTTGCTTTACACGCAATCGCGACCTTCCTCGATAGCTTGCGTCGTACGCAATACCGAGTTTCACTAAACAACAATATGCTATTAAAACTAGCCGTTATGAATAGTAATAACCACTTTTTGAAATTTTATAAATTTTATTTTTCAAAATGGACTTCATTTTTGGACTCAGAATATCGAAATTAGCCTAGGGTGAAATTTTGGTATTTTTTTGAAAACTTTCAATTTTTGATGAATAGTGAAACCACTAAGTGGTAGGTTAAAAACTGAATTTTGCATAAAACTTAATTTTACCGCTTCTGTGAATGGAATTTCAAAAATCCGACAGACACGGTTGATGTCAGTAAGTAAAATGTGGTTCAATGAGATAAAAATAATTTTTTGGTGAATAGTAACTTTTTACTTTTTTTACCGCGGTTAATAGTAAATAGGGTAACTAAGGGTAAATATGATATTAATATTACCCTAACACATGTCCTAATTCTATTGGACAAGTTTAATTCGACCAAAAACAAACTTAGGAATAAAATATGACCATTTAGGCCCACTTGGATTAGATTAGGACATTTATTATTAATTTATTTAAAGAAGGGTTAAAATAGTTAAAATCAAGGTTTAATAAGTAAATCATTATTAATATGGGGTTATAAATAAGATAAATTCAATTGTAAATATTCATTAGAAAGCTAAAAAGATTTCCTACATGATGATATTTTATTTGTAATTTTTAGACATCAAATAATTTAATTTATTTATGACACAAAGATGATGCAGTAATTATCTTATTAATGAAATATTGACAAAATTGATAATATAAATACCAAAATAAATGTAATTTAAGACTTTTTATGAATTCCACTAATTTTCTAGGTTAATATGATATATTAATGTTTATTTAATCAACTTGTTTCGAACATATAATTCTGTTATGACTTTCACAAAAATCATATATCAAATAGTGTCAAAATTGACACAAAATAGTTTTTAAATCAAATATTATATTATTAATTGTTATTTTATTCCTAAAAATCTAAGGTTAGGTAAAATGACTTGGATAAGGATATATATATTAATAATAAACAATTTGGGGTTCGTTTGGCATGTTATAGTAAGTGTATTAACCATATAGTGAAAGAAAACAAATAGACACGGTAAAAGTTAAATTAATTAACTTAGAGTTAAATCTAATTGATAAGGTTAAAATAATACCCTAAACTTGTCTAAATCCTATTGGTTGATAGGATTTCGACCCATCCCCACTTTAGCTTCGAAATAAGACCCTTTGGAACCATTATAAACAGATTTTGACTTTAATATAAAATAATATTTTGAGATATTCCTAAGGTGCCCCTCTCCTCCCTTATAAAAGGGCACCTCCTCCCCCTCCTCCTCACACCAATTTGAGCACTCAAGCTCGGCCAAACCCTGCCATGTTCTCCTCTCCACTTCCCTAGAAACATCCTAGAGGTTCTGGTCTTCCTCAAAGACCAATTTTAGTTCCCTAAGAGGAGGTCTTCAAAAGGTGCTTCAAAGAAGAGGTAATTACCGTTACCAATTCTTTCATCTTTATTTCTTCTTCCACTTCTTCTTATTAGGTTGTTTCATTATGAAGTAATAACATCAGTATCACTCATATACTGATATGTTATTATAAGTATGAAACAACCCTATTTCACCATCTATCCATCCTACGGAAAAAGAAATCACCGCGCGTGCGTACGTACGGAATACCGTCTCCACGACGCGGTGAGATTCATTCTCCACATTAACCATTCATGAATGATTATAAAGCATATATAACAAGTAATAATGAAATATATGACATAATAATGATACTGGATTTATGTATATTTATATGTATGTCATCTACTTAATTCCATTCAATTCAATAAGGAAACGAAAACAGCGTTCATGCGTACGTACGGACTACCGTCTCCATGAACGGTGTATTTCATTCCATTATCAATATATAATATATATATATGTATATTCTGAATATATATTATATATAAATCATGTTTTACATTCTGGATATAAGTAATCATGATCCAAGTAATCATATCAATAATTACAAGTTAAAAACACGAATGACAAATAAGACGATTTTACCCAAAATGCTACTTTAACATGAATTTACAAAAGACCGGGTAATATAAAGCCATAAGAGAACCATATATGATATCATAACAATGAATATGATTCTGTAATAAGTCAATAACATTATGAAAATCATTATACAGGAGGTTCGGACACGTACAAAGCAAGTCGGACCTAAGGTAAGGGAAATATCACAATCTCATTTTTATCCGGGATTGTTTATTCGTAAGTATTTATTGGGGTGTATTTTATCATCCACATCCATGTTCCATCAATATGTAATATTGTTTCCATCCACTTACACTAGTTTAAATCTATTTTTACCCTTCGGTGAGTTTTTAGTAATATGTATGAAAGGAATCTTTTGTCGTTTTTCGTACGAGGTACTTTTTGACTTTTCCGACAAAAGTACGAAGAATGTTTTTTTTAACTTATACGGCATGAATGGATTTTTAAAACATTGTTTCCAAGAAGCTTCCTTTAAAAGTTTTCAAGTTTATTTTTAATCAACTTCTTTTATTTTAATGTTTTATGACATGTTATGAAAGGAAAAATGTTTTTGAAGAAGAAAGGATATTTTCCTCAAGAATGGAGTTCAAGTGTTTTATCAAAATTATTTTCCATCTAAGATAATAAAGGGTTCTATTTTTATCCCTATTATTAAATTGATTTGTTCATGTTGTGATGGAATTATTTTTATGAATTCCTTTATCTTATATGAATTGATTTATGATGTCATGATGTTTCAAGAATCCCATTCTTGTTACATGTGTTATGCGATGAAGTATGTTTTATGATTATGTGGCACACATAAGAAAGGATTCATTATAAGATGGGTGGGACCTATATCTCCCTCCAATGCATTGGGTAAAGATTTTATATCTCATGAGATAGACATGGCTGGAACGGAAGGTTATTTCGGTTCAGTGATACTGGACTGAAACGAGGAGTGAACTCGGTTCAGAAAGGGACTTTGTCCACTAAGATAGTCTTGGAAATGAGTCATGACTAACAAGAAATGATTTTCCATGATTATGTGTGCATGCCACAAAGTTTCAAGTTTTATGTTATGATTATGGGGATCTCATTTTCACTTCTATGATTTATTCCATGTTAAGATATTATGATCTCTTTTGCAGGTTTTGATTTTCATAAAGATATGATATGATTTTTATTTCCTTTATTTGCCCTTGCTGAGCATTTGAGCTCACCCTTTTATGTTTTCTTTTCCCCAGGTCAGGAAGATGGATATTAAGTAGAATATGCTAAAAGGGACCCTAGATATGATGAAATAAATGGGAGACACTGTAGAAGATTTATGAACCAGTTGTTTATGTTTCCCAGTTTCTAAAGACACTATACCTATACGGTCCTTTGTGGTTTTGTCATATGTTGTAATAAGTGTGCTTCAATTTCGAAGTATTAACAATGTATGTAAAGTATGGGTCGTTATAAAGGGAAAGCTTAGTCCAAGAAACATTATCCCTTTTTAGTTCATTGATCACATTGGACCAATATCCCATCAAATAGAACTCCCACAAAACCTAGCTCAAGTACTTGATGTATTCCATGTGTCAGTCATGAGAAAGTACATATGTGACCAATCGCATGTACTCAATCATGAGGTGGTACCATTAGATAATAAAATCTCTAATGAAGATAAGTTGGTGTAGATCTTAGATCATAGGGAAAAATATCTATGAAATAAGGCAATGCCCCTTGTGAAATTGTTGTGGAGAAACCATATGTTTGAAAAAGAAACATGGAAATCAGAGGAAGTAATGAAGTAGAGTTACATGCATCCATTTTAGTGTGGGAAAATAAAAATTTTAGGGTGAAGTTTCTTAAGGGGGGAAGATTATAATATCCCAAAGTTTTATTAATGAAAATTCATCTTGATATAATTAAATGTCTTATTATGTAAAATGGTTATATAAAATATGAACTTATATGGTTTTATTTTTTTATTTTTTGATTTTAAAATACCATTAAGAATTGTGATTGTTCCTAATATATTAATTGAATAGTGATCACATGATTTGTATAAATATATGGATTTAACAAATACAATTTACTCAGAGAAAGGAATAAATGGCCTCTTCTAGTAGAATTGATCCATACGAAGCCCATTTTTTCAGAGCTCATAAAGGAGGTGGAATCACTAGGCATCACTCTTGACCAAGTACAAGTCGATCTTCAACACATTAAGCTTTAGTGGAACCTCCTATGGGAGAAGTGGATGTTGATTTAGATTACCACCCGAGCGATGTTATCCAAGCCACCCCAAGAGTTCATCACCATCGCAAACCATACTATTAGGTCATATCAGGTGTTATAAGGGGTTATGTAATAGGATCCTAGAACTATGACCATGTGAATTATCTTTATATAGAGTAAAGAATATACATTCATTTTAATATTGTTACTCTGTAAATAGTTTTTAAAGCACAAATATTATTTTTAGTTAATATTCAATTTTGATATCTATTTTTATGAGTTAATGTATTTTTCAATTAAATATCATTTATAATAAAATATTATTACTAAATTTATTTTAGTTAAATATAAATCATAGTATAATTTTTATGAATACAATTGTAATTTTTATTATGTTTTGAAAGTTATTTTTGTCAAAAACCCATGATTTTTTTTATAAATGTTGTTTTTTATTTTAAACGGAAAAATTCACATATTTTGAAAATTATTTAGATAGAATGAATATTATTTTTGGAATCAAGATGTCTAAATTATCCAATGGTGAATTTTTTATAATTTTCTAAGAGTAAAATATTTGGGTAAAAATTAAATACCTTTTAATTATATAATGTGTTTTAAGACATCATAATTACCCAATAGTGATGTAATAAAATACTATAAATTGGATGTTCGGATAATATATTTTTTTCCATTAAAATAATGTGATTTTAGATTTGTTTGATTTATTTTTCAAATCTTTAGTGGACCCTCGAAGACTTATAAAATATTTTATCATTTTAAAATGATTTTTGTGAGAGTGTGGCTCACCTATACATAATCAAGCCAAATATTTTAACAATTTCATCCATTGGACTTATAAAATAATTTTTTTCAATCCCCTATGGTAGAAACCATGGGATGGTTTGCGGTTTTGATTTGTTTAATGTGTAGTGTCCAAAACCTAAATAATAACGAACTCCCTCTATTTTCCTATATAAAACCACCCAAGATCCAACATCGTTTTCACTCAAACCATTTGGTTCTTGACCATACTCTACCCCCATCTCTCTATAATTCTCCCAAGGCTTCACAATCTCCCAAGAAACCGCTCTCAATCTTCTCTCAAGCCTTTGGGATCACACTTCCAAGTAAGGGATTTCTTCCTCTCTCATTTTTTTTCTAATTTTCTTTTTATATCTATACCCTTGTATTTTCAATTAAAAATTTTGGGGTATGATTTCACACCTCCAGCATACTTCACTCCATTTTTTTACGGATTATAGACCCCATTATCTCTCATTAATTTCTTCCATTTACACCAGTTACTATGCTGAAATTTCGTAAGGAATTTCTCTCTTTTAATTTTCATTCAACCAATTATTTTGTATTATGAATCCAAATTCCATTACATATGTTGGGAAATAAATCTATACAACCCCCTTATATTAAATTTCATGTACTTATGGTAATCCACCCATTTCTCTCTCATCAACCTTTTTAATGAATTCTTATGCCACATTGTTATGTTGCAGAAATTGCACCGCAATTTTCAAATCCAAAGTCATTGTGTAGTGAATACCATGACCATTTATCTATCAGGGGTATTCACCTTTATGAACATTTAATTATTTATTATAGTGTTTCATTTAGTAATTCCACATTCCTTTATCCTGGATGAAATGATAATGTCTAATGAATCCATGATATATGATCTGTGTGACACACTTATGCATGAAATGAACTAATTAAGAAGGGTGTGCCCTAATAGTTCTCCAATGTATTGGGTAAAGATTTTCATCATGATACTTCAAGTGAAATGATTTTTTACTCATTATAATTCAAGTTCAATGATGTTTTACTAATTCTCCATGTGCAATGGACCTTGGAGCATGCAAATATCATGTTAAATGTTGTTGCCACATTTACATGTTATGATAATCATGTTATATCGTGCCTTTATGTTTATGTTTCTCCTATGCTCCATTGATATGAATATTCCCTAACATGTATTGTATTATTCATTGTGTTACTTGTTTACTCCCTTACTGGGCTTTATAGTTCACAATTTTCATGTGTATGTTCTCAAGTTATCCCATGCAATGCTTGGAATGAGGTAATGTTGTGGTCATGTAAAGGAAGCATTAAAAAAGATGTTCTATTTTTTATGTCTTATGTTGTCATGTAATGTCCCTAATTTCCCATTAATATATACCTCTCAATCATCGGAGATGTCTTATGTTCATGTTTATGTAATAAATCATGTTTATGTGTGTAATAAAGAGAAGTTATGTTATAGTGATACAAACTATCAACTTATTTATACCTACCTTTTATTATATATAGGAATTATTGTGTCGGATAAAAGAGAGAAGACCATTGTACCACATTTTTAGTCCATTCAAAATCATTTATGGATGTATGGTGGAACAAATTCGAGGCTATGAATATCAGTAAACTGTTGCAATACCACTTTCAAACATTCATAATGTTCTACTCAACATTATTGTTGTTCTCCTAACATACCTTGGCATTGATGGTGCTATTGAGTTATCAAATGATTTTTCCTGGTTTGATTTCACTCCTTACCCAGAACCCAATGGAGTAGTTCTAAATAATGGCATAGGTTTTTTAGAAGTTTGTTATTATATTTTCTTAGTGTGATATGGAACTGTAAGAGCTCTAGTGGATGGGTAAACCAATTTCGGACCTTATCTCCCTAACAGGTTTTCATTGAAATTTGGATTCCTGCAATAGTTCATATCTTTACACCTTACCAAGATTAGAATGCAATCACACCCAACTATCCTTCATCATCTAGGGGTGATGATGATGTTTAGAAGGTTTCAATGGGTGTTTGTGGTTCATGTAGTTGTTTGGTATTACAGATATGAAATGGGAGATGGGCTACTTTTCTCAGTGAGTTCACAATGTGTGAATATCGATGTGGATATGGGGACATCACCCTAGAACGCTCTCTGTGATATTGGTGTGATCAGAATATGTTTTTAAACCATTTCACCAATCCTCCCATCAATACTAGTTTCCCTTGTAAGATGTTTTAGGTCTTCATTGATTCTGGATATTGTTTTTGGGAAATCTAGTTTTGGAATTGTGTAAAATGAATTTTGAAATAGAAACTATGGGATTTTGTAAATATGGAAAAAAAATTCAGTTGAATTTTTCAAAAAGACTTGGAAATGAATATTTTTGTAAAATTATTTCTAGGATTTGTCATAATGTTTTGTTTGAAAAAAAAGGGATTTGTTGAATTTACAATTTTTTTAATAATATGAAATGGATTTTTTGATGGAAATTCACAAGATGGTCTTTGAACATGATCCAAGGGTTAGAAGGGTGGAATCTGAAATTGGTTTTTGACTTATTGGTTAGTGAGTTTTTGAAAAGTATTATGAATTTCAAAATGTGAAGTGGATTGAAAATGTTAAATTGTGGGTTGATATTTTTTGGGAGTGAAAGTGATTTGTTTTGACCATTGGAATAACCTTGGGTGCTCACATGCATAGATATGTGTGGAAATTGGATGGTTATTGATGTGGATGGATTAGATCCCAGTATAGCATGGTCAAAGGGTGACTGGGATGGTATGGGAATGTGTTTGAGAGTGAGACCCCATGGAATTACATAGGTGAGTTTTAAACCCTTCATGTTTAATGAACATTCAAATTTTTTTTCAAAAGGAATGTTTTGATGAATAATATCTAATGTTTTTGTGACGTGTTATTTTAATGTTTTGGGAATTTTTCTTGTGGTGTATTTGGAGATTGTTAACTTGGGATAATGACTTTGTTTTGTTTTAGCTATTTATATCTTTGTTTCTTAGTATTTCCCCCCATAAGTAATTGAATGATATTGATGACGCATATATGCATGATTACCCATTAGTGGGATTTACAGTTGATCGACCTAAGGATTTTATTCTTGAGTTTTTTAAGCTAAATCCACAAATTATTTATAGTCATGTAGATCCCCTGAAACTGGAAGAGTGGATGAGGAAAATTGATAGGAATATTATCCTCATTGATTTTCCCAATTCTTTGACGGTGATGTTTCTTTTACCATTATTCCTGATGGTTTTCCCATGATTTTGTGGTATTCGGCCTCTCGGAATAAGCCTCGTGAAGATCTTACATGGGAGAATTTGAATGAATCGGTCATCCATCAGTATTTTTCTAAGATGATGAGGATGAGGAGGGGAATTGAGAAGTTCAATTTTTATTAGGGTGATGGGTCAGTGTTGGAGTTCTATAATCTCTTTATATACTTAGTTCCATTAGATCGATGGTTTCTTTTGAATTATTCATCAATGGTGAGAGAGTTGGAGTGTGGGCATTAGCCTGATCTATAGTAGAAGGTGTTGGGGTTCAATCTAATTTATTTTGTAGAAGTGCTGAGGGAATACATTCATGTGGAGGCAGGGATAGTATGGATGTTTTAGGTATTCATCCCTCCCTCTGTTCTTATAGTTGGTGAGGGTAATTCCAATAAGGAATTGGAGAAGAATCCCAAAGCTATTGGTGAAGGTTATGGAATTAAGAGGCATAAAGATCTTCTATCCAGTTCTTCCACGATCATGATCATGGTGTGTTGTCAGTGTAGAAATCCAGATCATAAGAATTCATCATGTCCAATCACACTGAATACATTTTATTCTTGTGGGCACATAGGACACAAACAATGGTCTAGTCAGGATATTTCTTAGAATTTATGTGGAGCCAGTTCGTAGAAATAGAGTACAGTTTGAGATCCTAAAGTCCCTTTAATTTTTAATGATTCCTTCTATTATGGTAATTATTCATGGTGTTGTTTTCTTTGCCTTTAATTTATTGGTATGTAGGGGGTCTCCTTAAAACTCCTACTAAAATTAATTTTTTTCATCATTTAAAAAATCTGAAAAATTATATATTATAAATGGAGGTGTTTCTAGTGTATATCAGTAAATTCATTTCATAGTTGTTGGAGCTTATTAGCTTCTGGATATGAGGTTGTAAAAGCTAAAAAATAAGGGATACACTCATAGGCCCTGGTGTGATGCTCAGGAATAGTATAAAAACCCAAGGGGCCTGAGGTACCATGGTCTAGTTTTTTCTTCTGTGTGGGAATGGGTACAATTGAAGAATAATTGTCATTGGTTTCCTGGTCATGGTTTAATCAACAAATAGCTTGAATTTATTTTATCAGGACGCCTTATGGTGGGGGTTATTGGACAAAATGGGAAGTTTATTGTGTTAACCTATGTCATTAGTTCAAGCTTGTTGGATCTTAATAGCGGGGAGATGCACCATAGGTCTCTTTGTCGTCACTTTTGAAGTAGTTGACCCTAGTTCTTTTCCTATGGTTGTGGGATTGTTCTAGCATCCCATGTTGAAAATATGGTTTGGTTTTGGATGGTGGTCTGGCAAGAAGTGGATTTATTTTTTTCATTATTTGGTGCATAGCAGTTTTTGGCTTGAGTGAGAATTGGTTTTTGGGGTACTCTCAATGATCATGTTTGAGGAATGGTTGTGGACGTTTTGTTATGATCCTTCTTGTTATTTCGGGAAAATTAGTTTTATTTTTTTTTGGACCAGAGGCATCAGTTCTGTTTATTTGTAGTTGAGATATTTTTTAAGAGAGGATGTATTATTTGGTTTTTCAAATCCATAGTATTTAATCCCTTAACTGGGAAATGTTGAGAATTTTCAGGGGTAGAAGTCATTAATGGTGGGGAGAATTTTCACACCCATATTTTATTGACCTGTGATCTAGTTCATCTTCCAGCCCAGGGTTTGGATCTAAGGTTTGGGTGTGATAGGGTAAAATTTTTATCTTTTGGGTGGTCTTATCTAGCTTCATAGTCATCACGCGAAATTGGAAAACCCTACAACATGCTCTATGAAATAGTGCAGCTCAATTTTTGGTGGTAGAGGCATGATGAACGACTTGCACATGGTTTTTAGAACATTTATTTAAGAATGTGGGGAGGTTATATCTTAGGATAATGGAATTTGGAATGGTTGGAACATAGTTTAGAATCCATATGTCTATCCCGTGTGGGTGCCCATGTCAATCCAGTAATGGACATGTGGTTGGTGCATGTTTTGGTAAACCGTGCAACCAAACCATTCGAGTTTTCTGGATATAAAATTTTGTGAAATTCCAACCCTACCCTTATCTAGATATTATCCCAAAATTCCCCATTTCTCCTCCCCATAGCGAGTGCTGACCAAAAGAGGCTTCTCCCACCTTTTACAAGCTTCCAATATCCACCCTTCTTGTGGATGTGTGTTTTATTCGATGTCTTGGGTTAGATCTTCAAGGTAATCATCCTCCTCCCTTCTCCATCTTCCTCTTTCTTCCATTTTATCTAGATTTTATTTATTCCCATATCAAGGTGGATCTATGAATATTGCATCCATTCATTTAAGTTGGGTTTTTTTAGGTTCACTCTTGATAGATCTTACCTCTTAGAACCATCGTGGTGTGATTTTGGGTGTCTGTTGTCAATGCGCCATGGATTAGAGGTAGGATTCCCATTTCACTTGACTTTGTAATTTAGCAATCATAATTTTAATGTTATTTCACCTACAATAAATGATAAATAATGATGTGTGATATTTTAAATTCTATTTTAGTGTTTAATATATTAGTTTCTCCCTTATTATTTGATAAATGGAATTTCTTTTTTAAAATATTTCACACCATGTGTTTTATTAAATAACCAGTTGGTTTTTACACGTGCTTTCAATATATGGATATTTTTTTGGATGTTTGAATATAATTGTGATATAGGAAATGATAGTTTGGGTATGGAAAAATGTTTTTCAAAGTGGTTTTGTATTTAATGGAATGCTGAATTTGGTTTTTAACAATGGTTTCGCATGTGATAATGATTAATAGCCCATTTGACATAATTAATTGAATGGTTTATACATAGAAGTTTGATGTGAATGTTTAAAGGGGATTTGTAAGGGGACTTTGAAATAATAAATGGTGTGTTACTCCTCTTTCAAAAAGGTGATTTGTTTCTATAATAAATAATTATTATGAAAAATGGTATGAGGCTTATTTGAAACATTGATAAAAATGATGCAAGTGTTTATTTTGAATGATCTCCTTGGATAAATCTATTTCCAAGTTTATTTTTTAATGGGTGGGATATCCCCACAGTAAAATCCTAGTGACACATTTATTTTGTTTGTAATATGAGTTCCTTGGTATGGAATACATTATTATATATGAGTTAAATGGAAAGATATCAATCCTATAAGTGATTTGGGTTATACTTATTTTGTGAACTATTTTATATATGTGTGTTTTTGGATGCTCAGTTGACATTTGTTGGACCACCATATTTGAAACTATTGACATGGAGAACTTGGAATGTCTATTGAATAATTTAATAATTATTGTTTCACTAGTTCGGTTATGTACTAGCTAGTGGACCATAAAAGTGGGATATTTTATATTATTTGTTTGGGATTATCCCCATGGTATGTATAATATGGGGTTTGGATGAGAGTGTGGGAGTTTTTTATTTCATTGAGTGAGGCATGATTTTTGGGATGAGTGAATGTGTATTAGTATGTTCTGTATTATTCATGTGATCTTATGTTCCTCCCATGTCTATTGGTGCATACATACTTACGATTCATGAATGGGTTGCATGATTGGTCGACTACTCTTTTGTTTATATTTTTCCATTTCCCTTGTTGTGTAATTATGGTGCTTAATTATTATGTAGTGTGGATTTTGGCCAAAAATGGGACAAAGTTTTCATGTGTTTATGAAAAAGGTTATGAAAATTATTTTTTACAATTTCTTCCAGTTTAAAAATATTAATCACACTTCTTTAAAATAATAATGGTTCCTTAATTGAAAAAAATGGGGTTTATAAGAAAAAAAAGGAAATATACCATGATTTATTTCATAGTGGTAAAGTGTGGGGAAAATTATTACATTATATATTGTATTACAAACTTGAGGTTTATGTTTCATTAATTTAAAATAAAGTGTATTCGGAATTGATTTTTTGTTCATGAGTACTAAGTTTTAATACTCATGTATATAGTTTCTCTTTGTATTTATCTTATGGTGCATGTTTCTTCTTGGTTTACATCACCATTGGTGAAGGTTGGTTTAGGTATCAATGAGTGACCCTCGAGGTCACATTGATGTGTTGTGGTCACTGGTTCAACTTGTCTTTTTTGATTAGTTGTTGTATTTTCAGTTTTACATAAATGACATTCTTTTTATAAAATTATTTATTATATTGGGATCTTTGTTTATATCCATTATACATTTTATTTATTTATTTTTTATAAAATCATTCCCTTCATTTAAATTTTTGATTCCCAATACTAGTTTCCATCCCATGGGTATTAGGGATGACCTTTGGTTCATATTGAGGATTGACTTTGGCGACCGTTTCGGGGTCAACTGAGGTTGGTTCGGGAGAATGGCACTAGATGTGATGATGTTCATCTTCTTCCTTATTAAAGTGTATACATGATGTAGTAGGCAAGTTATTCTTATTCATGCAATATGTTTCATCTCAATAATGTATGAACAAATCATTTCAACACATTAGTTTACCTTTTACATTTCACAAGGGTTCCTAATTCCCTTTTATGAGCTGCAGATTTGTGAATATCTTGATACTATATGCTTCCTCATACAACTTGTATAACATTTACATTAATGCATTATTTATATCATTTAAGATACAAAAATTAAAATATGTTTTTCATTAAATAAAACAAAATATACTTTACAGAAATATTTAATCCAATGAGATAAATTACATAAATAGTTATGGTGAGTCCTGATCGGTTTCTCAATACTAGAAGTATGTCTTTGTAATGGTGTAACTCTATAGTGGTTTTAATGTTTGGTAGTGTGAAAATGGAAGTGTCTCATGTGTGGTGGTGTCTCGTGTAAGGTTTTGTCTCTGGTGATGTTGTCTCAGCAAACATTGATTCATACATCTGACGATGACTCCTCTAGTAGTAGTTCAGGCTAGCGGAGTCTCATTCATTATCGAAATTATACTCTATAAGTGTCTCAAATATGATAGTCTGACATTTGTATTGTTGTGTTAGCTTGGTAGTGAGTAATTATTGATGGTGACCAATCTTAGTGGTGTCTTAACATTAATTTTTTCTAGTGGTGACTCATTCAGAGCCAATTTTATCACCTATCTCAGTATATAAGATTCATACAAAAAGCATGAAACTCATTGATATAATTATAATCATAATTTTATAATCCTTAATATAATGAGGTAAAGAATATCCCATTTTTATGTTCACGTATGATTTTATCAAGGACTAAACAAATCATGATATCAAAGGAAAGGTAAAAAATCAAGAAATATCAGGCACATGGTATGAATGATAAATAAAAAAGGATAATAACTGTAGTGGGAAAACATATCCATATGAGATCAAAAACATAGAAGAAAAGTCATAAAATATATATATCAATGTGATTCATAAATAATAATAATAATATATATATTCCAAAAAATAATCAAGCCATAATAATTCTCCACCTTTTCGGATTATAAAAATGAAAAATCATAATATAAATAAAATAGGAATGAGTAAGATAATAGAAAGAATACGATATATTTCAATTAATGTTATCCAAAAAATGTAGAGAAAAAATTTATATAAATTAACATTCCCATAAAATAACGTGTGTATAATACAAAAACAATATCAAGGCTTGGAAGAAGGATCGATATGAACTTTTCCCTTTCACTTGGATTTCTCTAAATTTGAGATAGTAAGCGCAGAAAGGCCTAAAGGAGCTCTACGTATGGTATATGAAACAACACCTGGGATTTTATCTATTTCTTGAGGAGGTTGAGATTCTATAACACAAACCAGACAAAGTTGTATAATATATTATGTAGGAAGATAATTTAAGAGTGGGAATCTGGTAGGAAAATGTGCAGTAGGATCACTTTTAGCTCTAGGTCTACGGTATTTCTAACGTGTAATAGATGTTTCTTCTTGAGAAAAAAATGAAATACCATGAATATGAATAATGGTCTTCATGATATTGATGGTTCAAATTATAACATATCCACCTATTTCCATGGAACTCAATAAATCTCTTTCTTCATCCATAAATTGATTCAGTACTAGAGTCATCTCCTTTGGTTGTCTAACTTTTTCTTTAACGGTCTATGTAACTAGTGGCATCCTTAAATTCTCATCCAAACATTTTATGTTAGAATCCATGGCATGTTTAGTATAAATATATGATAGATAATATTTTAAAGACATATAATTTTCAATCTATATAGGTTATTATATTTTCAATAACTCATTATAATTTTTTGATCATGGTGATAAATATTCTAAACATTCCCCAAAATATAAAACAGTATCACATGTTCTTAACTAGCAGGGCCACTAGACAAAGGTGCAACTTCTTCCACGACCATGGTTTTGATCTGATCTATATCTACTGTGGGTAGAGTATTAGAGGTAGTACTGTCAAAGGATAAGATCTGAACAATTTTTATAATTCAAACCTTGGAGTTAGTAAATTCCATCATTAAGTCTTTAAGAATAGACATTACATATTACAATTCACTATTAACCCTCTTATTATCAATCTAAATATCCTGGATGTGAGGCCTAATTTTAGTTTGAATGTTGTGGGTCAACAATTAAAAAAAATATCAAGCATCATTTTTTGAATGATTTTTCAGTAGAGGTACTTGAATCTTTAACATCTTATTAATATATTTGGAGAAATTTTATTCAAAATAACTCAAGTCACATTTTGTGACCATATCCATTGGAATAGAACATAATGTAGTTGTAAGAGCATATTATCTCAAAGAATAATTTTTTTTAAATGTCTTGCAACATTATCCTCAAAAAATATTGAACCTACAGAATCCTTTTCATCTAGAATGGATGGTTCACCCTTCTTTGGTGAGCATCCCTCTTTAACAAGGAATTTATCCCATTCCTCTCCCATCAGATCAACTCAACTCCCTAAAGTATAAAAAAAAGTTTCTAAAAAAATGTACAGTAGTAGGATGTACCACATAAATAGGTACATCAGGAAGCTTAACACTTATCTCTCCATTTGGACTCTATGTAGCTATAATTTTTATAACTATAATAGGGATCTCATCTGATTTTTGAGTATTTGAGCTCTATATAGCAACAACATGTTCACCACTGGCTGGATCTCCATCCATCAGAACATCACCAAGAGATGATTCAATATCCATATTCCTAACAACATAAGGCACATTATAAGTATCTTAATTAACCAACTGTATATCATCATCATATCTCTCACTAGAGATAATCATTTTCACTAGAGAAAAACAAAGATTTAGCGATGGATTTAATAATCACTGCTAATTGTTTTTCAAGATAAAATTAATCAGTGGGTTTTTAGTGGCGTTTTTAAAAACCACCTATAAATTTTTTAAAATTATATATTATATTTTTTATTAAATTATTTTAAAAAATCATTTTTAGCGTTGGTTTGTAAAAAAACTACCCCCGAATAGAGGTAATTTTTTTAATAACAGTGAGAAATAAAATGAAAATAAATTATTAGTGATTATTCACTTTCATATATAGTTTATTATTTAAAATTTTAATTAATAATAATATTTTGATTAATAAATATTTATAATTATTAGTTAATAATTGCATGATGCTCAAAAACAATCTAAAAGGTCAATTTGATGTTAAATGGCCATAAATTTCGATCCGTGAGTCATTTTCTTCTCCCCAACCAGTCAAATTGAATCATAGGAAATGAACCCTGAACACATTTGATTTAAATCATGTGATAATAAAAGGAATAAAATATAAATATAGTTTCAATAAAGATAGAAATCGAACTCACACTTCAAACGACCATAACATTTAATCGGGGTGTCTGTTTGGGATCTACCACATATAAAATCAAATCCTGCAATTAGATCTATGACATAGATTTCTCAAAATGATGTCAACACGTTCTATTTACTTTTTCATTCCCAAAAAATTACCAGAAGGCCTCCAAAATTCAGTATTTTATTGTCAACCACAGTTTCATAAAAATCAAACAACTGTAACAACTGATCAAGGTGTATATTCGGCATGTACCATATATCATATCAAATATTATTTCAAGAGCTTCGATTTGACTGGTTGTGGATCTAAAACAGACTCTCAGATCAGAAATTATGGTTGTATCAAGGATTTTAGGCATTTTAGGGTTTTCAATGTTTCTTAATATTTTTTTTGTTTTAAGGGTTCACCGATTTTTTTATTTATTATATATTTATTATTTAAAGATTTTTTGGTTTATTTATTATTTATTAATTATTAATTAATTGATCGATTATTATTTATTTATTTTTTATTTTTTATTATTATTTATTAATTTTAAATTTTAAATTTGTTATTATTTATTATTATTTATTTATTATTTATTTTTTATTATTATTTATTGTTTATTATTTATTTGTTATTTGATATTTATTTGATATTTATTTTATTTTTTATTTTTTATTTTTTTATTTTATTTTGGTTATTTTATTATTTATTTATTTACTCTTATTATTTATTTACATAGTATATATTTATTATTTATTTATTGATTTATTTTTGGAATTATTTATTATTATTATTTTTTATTATTATTTGTTTTTTTAATAATATATGATATATTTTTTATTATTTTTTATTCATTATTTACTATATATTATATATTATTTTTTATTTTTTTATTTTTTTATTTTATTATTTTATTATTTTATTATTTTATTATTTTATTATTGTACGGTCCTGAAAAAACCGTAAAGGAATTTTTACCCAAATCCCCCAAAGGAATTGAGGCAGATAATCAAAGAACAGACACAACAAGAAGGGGATCAGTCCGCGAACCAGTCCATAGAGGCACAACGTGGCCAGACACCACAAGGCACCCCCTCCGCGAGCCATTTTCGTTCGTGAAATGGAGGTGGAGAGCCTCTGCGGTCGCGAGGCAGGATGGGCGCCAGTCCGGTTCCCCGTCACGAACCGCCCTAACCACGGACCGTGTCGACCAGTCCAAGCTGCACCCACTGTCGTTCGCGGAATAGAGGCGGAACCCTCCGCAGCAGCGGAGTACTCCCTGAGTTCGCCTCGTGGAAGGGGGCGAAGCATTCAATAGCCACCGCGAATCGCGGATTGACCAAGTCACCTGTGAATCGGATTATGGGCCTCTGCAAAGGGTGTCGTGTGGCGGCAGATAGATTCCTTTCCCCACTCTATAAAAGCAGGCCGAGGGGGAAAGAAAAGAAGATGGGAGAACTGGAATCATATTCGAAGGGATAAGAGATCGGTTGAAGGAAGGCTTCGGATTTCACGAACAGCGAAACTCCCATTCGCGAACCACAACAGGTATATGAATTAAGAAGGAATCATAAAATGAATAATAAATTGGTGAACCGCGAACCTAAAATAACAAAAAAATAAAAGAGAACCACGAACCATACCCCCTCTGCGGATGACTTCCCCATAGACCAGGGATCCCATCGTTTGCACCGTGTAGCACCCTCCAACGTGGGCGAAGCCCCAACCGGCGAGCCTCCGACTGGCACCGCCCTTGGCCGCCGATGCCCACCTAGAACACTCCGTGAAGCACCCCAGTTCGCAGATAGAACCCAAAGCCGCGAACCACCCTGGTTCGCGGATTGAACATGAAGCTACGAACCGTCCTGGTTCGCGGGACGCCAATCAGTTCGCGGACCACCCTGGTTCGCAGACGGCTTCTCCAGCCGCATGGCACTTTCCCACGCGAAGGGCGCCACCACATATTGTAACATCCCTAAATGATAAAGGGTTAAATGACTAAATGATATGACTCATGTCAACAAGGTGCACCTTCCTTTTCGGGAGCCTGTCTGATTAGAACTCCACAGTTAAGCGTGCTTGGCATGGAGTAGTGATCGGGATGGGTGACCTTCTAGGAAGTTTCCTAGGGTGTGTGTGAGTGAGGACAAAGCACATTGAAAAGGACATGTGTTGGCCAGTGGGGACAATCATTTGTCAGATAACCCGTTCGGCCATGTGGTTGGACCCTGGGGTGGGCCCAACCTGTCTGTGGGGAAACTTGTGGTACCTGGTAGGCCAGGACCCGACGGCCTTGTTACGGCGTGGTGGTTGTGCTGTCACCGAGACCAAGTTGTCACATTTGGTATCAGAGGAAAAACCCAGCCTTAAGTGCGGTGCACTGCCTGGGATGAGGTGTAGGGCCCACAATGAGGGTGTTGTGCTCTAAAGGGGAGGTGATTGTAACATCCCCAAATGATAAAGAGTTAAATGACTAAATGATATGACTCATGTCAACAAGGTGCACCTTCCTTTTTGGGAGACTGTCTGATTAGAACTCCACAGTTAAGTGTGTTTGGCCTGGAGTAGTGATCAGGATGGGTGACCTTCTGAGAAGTTTCCCAGGGTGTGTGTGAGTGAGGACAAAGCACACTAGAAAGGAAATGTGTTGGCCTGTGGGGACAGTCATTAGTCATATAACCCGTTCGGGCATGTGGGTGGACCCTGGGGTGGGCCCCACGAGTCTGTGGGGCAACTGGTGGTACCTGGTAGGCCAGGACCCGACGACCTTGTTATGGTGGGGTGGTTGGGATGTCACTGGGACCCAGTTATCACACCTATACCTCTCGGTGGTTCATCAAATACTTTGGTGTTCTCATTTCTAGAGCCAGGTAAAATCCTTCCAATCCAGCCACGTCCTCTACAACTCTCTCATTGGCTTATTCATTGACCCCGAGTCGAGGCCTCTGCCAGAGCCACCAGATTCGCGTGGTATGACTTTCAGGCACATCAGCGCGCCATTTTGAGTTCACATACCCACGGTAAACAGCGGCAAAGGGGTTTCCCTGACCCTTGAGCAGATTCTTGAATCATTCTTGGGTTCACATTACCATGGTAATGTGGAGTCTAAGCTTGGGAATCCCTTTTTTGCCCCTCCACTTTATGAGGGTACCACGAAGATGGTAAAATACCCATCGGAAGGAAGCCCTCGTGCGCAGCAAGAGAGGAGATGGGCACAGGAGCACCCCCCCTTCCATCTCCCTCCGGGATTTTTCCCCACGGGCATCCATCTCGGAGTAATCTCCGACCTTCTGGGCCACCTCAGAGTGTAAGCCCCAATTTATCACCTTGGTCCGCCCTCATGCGTAAGCCTCACTCCGCTTCTCACGGACACACCTTTCGCGACGTGATCGTCTGGTCCATACTGCCTCTTGTTTCTCACACCGAGCAAGAATCACATGGGCCTAGATTAAGAATCAACAATGACATCCTCTTATGGGCCTCCTCAGAGTGTAAGCCCCAATCCATCATTCTAGTCTTCCTCAGAGCGTAAGCCCCAAGCCTATGCGAACTATGTGGACTTTGATCCCTGCCTCCTAGACAGGGTACGTAGGAAGGCTCCATGAGGTTCAAGCCCACCACCCATTGGACCACCTGGTCTCTCTTCATTTCGGCTCTCCGACACCTAAGAAAACTACGTGGACTTTAATCCCTGTCTCCTAGACAGGGTATGTAGGAAGCCTCCACGGGGGTTCAAGCCCAACAACCGGTTGATCTGATCATCTCCGCATCGGTTCACTGCGCCACTCCTGGTGCCTCCTCAAGAGAGTTCCAACCCTTTGGGGTCATTAATCCAATGAGGGATGGTAAACCTCAAGCATAAATGATTCCAAACCCCTACGTCCTGATGACCGTTGACCATCAAGGTTAAATCTGTGGATACTATGTTTGGGTATAAACCAAAGATTCACAAACATATGAATACGTCTTAAATCTATAAGAGAGTCCCAGAATAGGCAATAATTTCCCCACAAAAAGGGTGCAATGAGCCCGAATTCCCATCCTCTTGTCCATTGTGAGTTCTTAAGAGTGGCTGGTCAGACCATCCGGTGAACGCCGACCTTTGGAAAGCAGGCGCATCAATCATTGGATACAGAGCCGTTGGGCGTTTCGTGGCCAAAAACCAGAGCGAAACAAAAAATGGTGAACCCAACGTGATTATTTAACCAAACATGAATAATTCAACATAATATCACCCAGTTCCCCCTTATGCCGTAATGGAGGGCCAAGCAATGTCATTAATTACGCATGGGATTATGAGATGGTACTTTGATGGGTTTGCTGTTTGTATTTGCTAAAATGTTTTGTAGGCACTACTTTTAGAACTCCCTTCGATCCTATGGAATCGCAAAAGAACTCACAAGTGTGTGCATCCAACAACCCAAGGATGGGACTTCCTCAACAATGGAGGGCCTCGTCACCCACCCAATGTCTTCAACGCTGGGTCTCGGATGCGCTGATCTGAGAGTACCACGTGAATGGTACTCTCCCAATGGTGGAGGCGGCCATGTACACCCTCCAATCTGTCAAGGTTTGTCGTTCGCCTGCCCAGCAACGACCGCAAAGGTGGATCCAGACAGCCCATGTCGTTGTTTCCAACCGTTTCCGGAGTCTATCCCCGAAACAGGACAATGCGTACCTCCCTTATCTTAGGGAGGCAGATAAGGTCGACGTTGAGGACTTTATCCCTGACGAACGGGGGTTCCTCTCTCAGACCCCCGATGACAGACGTCACCGCGGTCATGCCACGACCTGACATCCTCGCACCGACGAGGATGTCTCCCAGAGGATTCAGGCCCACGCTCCCCAAGCTACGGCCCCTCGGACTGCCCGACGAGGGCGGCCGACGTACAATCAGGGACAGGTCATCACCCTTTTCCCTAAGGAATAGCTCCGATGCCTAGCCACGGAGACGCACCATGAAGAGGCACCTACACCTGTTCGATCCTCCCAAGCCCGCCATCCAGACATGGCGGCCTCATAAAAGCCGGCGTGCATCCCCGCTGAGCTCCATCCTACCCGTCGCTCACGCAGGACGGCACATACCAGGCAGGAACCTCTACCTACCCAAGGTCGTGAAGCCCGCCAGCTTGACATTGTGGCAACCCGACACCTGCAGGACCATCTCCTGGAAGTTGCTTCAGACGCCCGCCATCCTGGTATGGTGGTGATCAATAAAGCCTGCCGCCCAGATGTGGCGGAAATTCATAGGCGGGCATATCTCCCCACCAACAATGGCCACCAACTCGATACAGTCGGAAACCAATATATGCAGGGCCAGATCCATGCAGATGCAAGTAAAGTCCGCCACCCCAATGTGGCGGCAAATGGAGAGAGAAACCAGCGTATCCCAGTACAGGGGCAGATTCGTTCACCTGCCCCGACATAGGTGAATTGTCAGTACCCACAGACAACTAGAGGACCAGAGCATGATATTCCTACTACGATACTAGAATGGGCCTTCATACCCGTTCCAGTCAAATATGTCTCTCTACATATCCTGGAAATAATGTATAAGCAAGTATCGATCCTAGATCATATCTTGCAGACTTTCCAGCATGTAATTGCATCAGCGACAACAGCAAGGACTTGGGCCCGTGAACCCGTCTCCCCAATTGAGGTGACTCATCTAAGAGACGAGATAGCCGCCTCAGAGCAGATCTGCATCCCTACTTTATCCCAGAAGGGTCACCAGCTATATTCCACGACGCAAGGGCAACTGGATCGAGCAGCTTCACTCGTTCTAACTTGCGGACACCCGTCCATCAAGTTGGATGATCCAGAGCAGGGATATATCCCTGCTAAAAGTCAAGATGTTTTTTCGCACATCCTGGCAACGTCACGGGACCCAATTAGACAGGGAACCAAAGGAGTTGAAGGCTGTTGTCAATAATAGATGGTCCCCACTACTGGTAAGAGTGCTCCCTGAATGTGCCGAAGGTAGCTGTAAAATGAAGAGCAGGTTCATGGCTCCGCTATGCTGGAAGTTGGGGTTTCCAACACTACTAAGCACACATCAATGGCTCGAACCCCCCCCCCCCCCCCATTACCATGTTATGGGAGTGCCATTAGTAGTTGCGAAGGTTCTCCCTGCAATGGTGCTACCAGCTGCTCTGATGGTCCTCCCCAGAGCACCCATGGGGGCCTCCCCCGCAGGAATACAATGATCTGTCACGAGAGATTCTCTCTTGATGCGAGTGACGGAAACCCTCCGCGTGACCAGAAGATCGAGCAGCAAGAAGGTCCATCACTTTCTACGGTCCATCCTAAAGGTCCTCCCCAGGGTATACACTGAAATCAATCTCCATGCATTGGGACCACAGATTATGATGGTATTCCTCGCTATCATAGTCTCAGCTACGGAGGTCCTCCCCGTAGTGATGTCTCATCATGAAACAAAGGCCCTCCCCCTGTCGTGGCCTTCCCTGAAGGTCCTCCCCAGGGGTTACGATGCAATGGAACTCCACGCTGCCAGGAATCATGTCACGGTGGTTGTCCTCTCCATCCTGATAACTGAGGTCCTCCCCGTAGAGACTTCTAGCAATGAGAAGGCCCTTCCCTCATTGTGGTACATTATGGAGGCCCTCCCTAGGATGTATCCTGCCGATATTCTCCCTGCAGTAGCAGTAATGGTAGTCCTCCCCATTGCCACATCTATGATGGTAGTCCACACCACCATGGCCACCATCGCGAAGGTCCTCTTCGCAATGGCCCCAAGCAACAAGAAGGTCATCCCCTTGTTTCATAGTTTCCTGAAGGTCCTCCCCAGGATACGCGTCGAACGCCAATCCATGATGGTCATTCTCACCATAATGGCAGTTGTTGCGAAGGTCCTCCCCGTAACAACGATATGCAGCCAGAAGGTCCTCCCCTGGCTGCAACATTCCTTGGAGGTCCTCTCCTGGGTGTGCACTGCAAAAGTCTTCTATGTAGTGAAGAATCAATCAATAATGGTAGTCCTCGCCATTGCGGCCGTCATTGTGAAGGTCCTCCCCATGATGACATATTATATCAACAGTAAGCTCCTCCTCCTGCTGAATCAAGCACAGAAAAGCCCTTGTATACCGATGAACTCAGAAGGACGAGATCGAGCATGTCAGATTCCCATCTTGTCGCTAACGACGCCCTTCTTCGATTAGGAGATGGTTCGGGACTGTGTTCATCTTATGAACCACCTCAGAATCGCTTACAGAATGATTCACCACCTACTGGTCCCACTGCCTCTAATCACACTAGCGGTGAGCACCTCAGTTGGGCTGACCAGGTAGAGGAATCACTGGTGAAGGAGTATGCTGATATGCTGAACCTGAGGAAACGACATGCCATGAATGATATACCAGTCATGTTTTGTCCCACGACCACCTCTCAGTATGACATACCAAGAGAGTTGCCATAATAATGCATGAGCGACATCCGCGATAATATATGGACAACCCTCCACCGGTTAAAATCCAGCTTCCTGCCCAATGAATGGTATGTAGACCATTTCAAGATGATAAGGGACCTCCTACGTCACATCGACCTAGATGCCCTTTCATCGACACGACAACAACGCCTCGAGAGGCGCAAAGGAAACATGTAGATAACCTGTCTCTATGTACTACATCAGCTGCGCCACCTCATCGGTGACGCTCCAGCGGGAGTCCATATCAGGGGCTGGGGGGAACATGGAGCTCTTCATTTCACTCTACTCCCTGCCCAGAAGAACTTGTTTGGTATGGTGTCTTGCAATGTCGTCAAATCGAGATGGCAATCTGGTGGACCCCCTGTTTAGGAAAGGCAACACACCCAACAGAGTCAAGCCTTGAGTAAGTCCCAGAAGCGTCAGGACCGGTGGGAACGAGCCATTAAAAAACTACGGAATAAGGCCACCGAGAGCATCCAGTAGGCCTCTCGCCTAAGAGAGGCCAATCAATGATCTATGCCTGCCTCGCCAGCAGGGACTTATCCACACGTGAATTCGGCACCAGATCTGGTTCACCCCTGGATGGGGGCACGCGAGATCATGCAGGTCGCGATAGCCGCAGCCACTGCCTCAATCCAGGGTCAACCCCAGCCTGCAGGGATGGGGGAATTTTTAACAACAAATTCCCCCGTAAGACCAATAAAACTGGGAAGAGACTCAACACCCAGGGAATAGAACCAACCCCAGTCCTCAGGGCTGGGGGCATTATTACCCCCTCAACAACAACCTCCTCCACGAGATTCGGTATTATCTCGACTAGGGAGGACAGTCAGGAGAGGAGGTTCCCATCCTATCTCGTCATACGAATCATCATCCCCTCTGAGAGGAAGTTGCACTATAAGGTCGCATCGAAGAACTCTCCACGTCACCCTTCACCAAGAAGTCTGAGGGTAATCCCAAGTTATGAGAGGGAAGGCCTGCAGATGACATGGGAGATCCTCTTTATGTTTGGAAGATGACGTCCCCTCCACTCCGCAATATGCATTCATCATTTCCATAGAGGCTAACCCCGTGGGTGAAACTAGGGGAAATCAAATCCGAACAGATCGAGAGATGACGGTTCCGGTCAGGCTGTGACTCACAGCGAACCCCCAGGTGTGCACACCCGGAACCAGAGGGCCGCTTTAAATATGTCTTCCCCTTCAGCTAACCTCCCTCCACCTACCCTATGAGCTTCCAACAAGGACAAGAACAAAGGAACGATTACCCTTAACTCGTCCCCTCTCTTGATAAAAACGAGCCACTCACACTCGAAGAGAGGTTCGCTCGACAGGAGGAAGAGATGAAAGAATTGAGGCGGCTTAACGCCGAGCTGCTCCAGAGAAAATGCCTTATTGAAAGTGTGTCCCAAGAAGATCCACGTCATGCACTCCTGGAAAGTGCGCCTCGATGTCTAAGGCATGCCCCCGGAAAATGAAGCACATCTAGGGCTCCCGTCTATTGAGGCGCCCGGCCCGTCCAACTACCTTGATGTGGATCAAGATGAATACTAGGATTTCCCCCCACTTAGGAGACAACCAAAGAAGGTACGCCCGAACCCTTCGAGGGTACCCCGAACGGAATATGCACCCTTGGTGGCGGCCAACCCGGACCCTCAGGCAATGCCTCGGGCTATGCCTTCCCGGGACTGGGCCCAAAAAGATGTAAACCAGGAACTCACCAACACCATCAAGGCACTAACAGCTCGATTGGAAGCGATGGACGCAGACTGGGTGACCAACAAACCACCTCCACCCAATTTTGGGAGCCCTATATTCCCCATCTTCAATTGATCAGGTGATATGGAGCAGCATTTGATGCACTATGCATCCTATTACGACCCTCTGATGGGGTCTCCGGAACAGCAAGAAGTCATAAAACTTAGATGCTTCGTACGAACCTTGCAAGGATCTTCCTTCGTCTGGTATACGAGTCTGCCGGCCCAGTTGATAAAGATATGGGAGGACCTCCGGCAGCGGTTCATTTTCCACTTCAGCTCAACGCTGCCTAAAACAACAGTCAGCGATCTCATGAACTGTAAGCAGAGGGAGAACGAGAGGGTCTCAGATTTCATCACCAGATCAAAAGTTCTGACCTATTCTCTGAACAGGACAATGCCTCAATATGATATTCTAGCCATATGCATCGATAATTATAGAAATGAGATGCGAACACCACTCATTTCGGTGGAGTGCACCACTGGCTTCCGACATCTCTCGGACATTACCCAGAGAATTGAGGACTCCCTGCAGCCGACTAATTCAAAGTCCTGAATAACCTTGCAGGCTTCTTCTAAGAGAACTCCTAAAGGTGAAGATTCTGCTATCTCACTCAATTCAGCCCCTATGCATGCTCCACCGCTGAGGCCTCCATCAAATCGTCAAGGGCCCCCTACATATCATCGGCCACCCCCGCCTAAACGGGACGATCAGAGAGGACCAAAGCAAAACCATTTTGAGGAGTGGAGACAAAAAAGTATACACGTTCCGAGACGATCAAGTTCGTGGCTACTTCATTTCCACCATGAACTATAATTTTCTCTGCCTCCCAGAGCCAAAGAAACCTAAAGAAGTCGGTCGTGATGATAGGCCAGATTACTGCCCCTACCATCGGATGTTGGGGCATAGTATCTGAGAATGGTTCATCTTCAAAGAAATCATGTAAGGGATGGTAGATTCTCGACAAGTTGAGCTGGGACCACCCCTAGCACATGTTGCATGTATCTCTACCACCGACTCCGGTAAAGAGGAGGGGTGGCAGAAAGTCACCAGCAAACAGGGGTAGAAATTTAATAACTGGATGACACGGAAGACTATCAACCGAGCCCAGGGAATACTCTGATCTCAACTACAGCAGCCGTTGTTGCCACCCACAGCCCCTGAAGCCGCAGAGCTGACAACATCGGCCTCACAATCCTCTACGAGCCGGTTATCCAAGCAGAGTCGAAGGAGGAAACAATCACAAGAGGAGCAGTCCACGGTGGGGCCAAGGTTAGTCCAGACCCTGGCAGATTTCATGCCCTAAAATTTGGCACCACGGGCACTGACCCACCAAATGGCACCATCAGAGACTACCGACAAGGTTGACCTGTCAGAGGATGAGGAGAAAATCTTTGGTTCTATCAACATCATCCATCTCATGTAATCAATCCCTGATGAAGGGTATGACTAAGAACCTGAGTTCCCTGTAAGAGGAGCTGGGAGGAGGAATCGCAGAGGCAGAGGATACCAGGGGAGGTGCAGCCGCGGCCGAAACCAACCCTACGGTTGGACCCTGGCCCAGACCGTCAATATTGCGAAAACCCATAAGGGATCCCTTCATCGGACTCAGTAGGAGAGAGAATTCCCCTCCTCCTCTACAAGCAGCCACTCTGGACCTGTTATTCTACGATACCCACCAGAGGTGGAAAAAGTGTCTGGCCTCCTAGTTCGTTCAAAAAAACCAGCCAGACCGATTCCTCAAAACTCGGGAACACCATCGACATCCAACCCCATGGCTGGTCCCTCCTCGTCGAATGCTCCAGCTCCCAAAGCACCCGCTAATGCTCTCCAGCCAATGTGGAAGCGTCGATCACTGGAGCCAAAATACAACATCCTTAAGTAGCTGGCATCTATACCAGCCATGTAGTCAATCCCGGATGCCCTAAGTTTTTCAGCTGACCTTAGGGAGGTGCTCATCAAATCCATGATCTGCCCCCAGGAATTCCAAGCCTAGGTAGCTGCTGCCGAGATTTACCGGGCGGAGACTCGCCCAGCTGAATGCAATGCGGTGATTTCCTTCACCGATCTGGATGAAGATTCCATCATTCAAGGACACATCAGACCGCTATATGTGTCTGTCACGCTGAATGGTATTCAGATCCGAAAATTCTTTATAAACAGTGGCTATGGAGTTAACCTCCTCCCCCTACGGACACTCTATAAGTTGGGCTACAGTGAGGACGATATAATTCCCTCAACCACAACTTTGTTTGGTTATGACAAAAGGGAGCAGAAACCAATGGGAAAGATTAAGCTAATGAACCATTTTAGTGACCTGGTAGCCAACACAGAATTCCTGGTGGTCCGGCAGAGCAAAACATTCAATGCCCTGCTTGGAAGGCCATGGCTCCATAAGCACATGGTCGTTCCTTCATCATACAACCAATGTATCAAGTACTGCGTCAATGTAAAAAGCGGGACGTTGCATGTCGACAAGGCCCCTTTCGAGCTCTCCGAGTCAAATTACATCGACGCCGGGTTCTATGAGCAAAAGAAGAAGAAGCCTTTGGTCGATGGTGTAAACTGGATCCCCACTCCAAATGTCCTAGAAATAGTCCCCGATGAACCCCTCAGGAAGCTTGGCAGAAATTATGTCATGCCCATAAACCATGGTGAGAGTAGGAGTTCATGTCCGAACACGCATTCAGATGTCCTCATGACTTCATCCACGATGGCCGAGAACAACAGTGCAGGAACGTCTACCAAAACTCGATTTGGGGACGAACACTCAAGAAGGGATGCCCGCGATGCCTCTCCCTCAAACCCTCGAAGGATCAGACCAATAAATCTCACCTCGTCAAATCAATAGGATGAGGAAATGGGAGATGAAGAGGGGGAAGATCTCAGAGATGCACCTCCCGTATTTGAGGAGAGTATCTCCACCACTGTGGATGAGCTCAGGGAAAAAAACATGGGTACCGAAGAAGACCTGAGGCCCACTCTCATTAGCGCGGCCATGTCTCCTGAGGAACACGAGGTATATACCTCCTTCCAAAGGAAAAATCAGGATTTATTTTCATGGAATTACTCAGAAATGCCAAGACTCGATCCCGAGGTAGAGATGCATCACCTGGGTCTTCCAGAAGACCATTAGGGCTAAAAAAGGCTGCTAGAAGGACACACCCCTCACATGCTACCAAGATAGAGGTTGAAGTCGATAAGATCATTAAATCAGGCTTCGTCAGGGAGGTCCAGTACCCCATTTGGTTGGCCAACATCGTCCTTGTCAAGAAAATGAATGGGCAAATCCACGTATTCATTGAATTCATAGAGATTAATCGGCATTGTACGAAATATGACTTCCTGGTTCTATTCACCGAGTTGTTAATTCATGCAATGGCTGGGTATGAGGCTCTATACTTCATGGATGGATATTCCAGATATAATAAAATCCGGATGGCCCGAGAAGATGAAGAATCCACTACCTTTAGAGCCCCTCAAGGGGTATTCTGTTACACGGTCATTCCCTTTGGTCTCAAGAATGCTGGTGCCACATATCAGTGTGCCATGCCTTGGATCTTTATGCCATTCTTGGGGAAATTCATTGAATGTTACGTGGATGGCCTAGTGGTCAAGTCCAGATAGCACTCAGATCACATGTCAGACCTTCGGACCGTCTTCAACAAGCTCTGACAGCATTTCTTGAAGATGAACCCCTTGAAATGCACCTTTGGGGTTGCCGCAGGGAAATTTCTTGGCTTCGCCGTATGCCATCATGGCATCGAAGTCGACCATGAGAAGACGAAGGCTATCCTGAGCCTTCCACCCCATCAAAATATCACTGATCTGAGGGGATTCCAAGGACACCTAGTCTATATTAGGCGATTCATAGGCAACCTGGTAGGAAAATGTTTTCCCTTCACCAGGTTGATGAAGAAGGGGGTCACGTACCAATGGACGAATGACTGCCAAGAGGTGTTCCACAACATGAATAAGTACCTCTTATGCCCACTGGTTCTCATGCCCCCGGTCGAAGGAAGGCCTCTCATTATATATGTGACGGCCCTAGAACGGTCATTGGGAGACTTCCTCGCACAGAAGAACGACGCCGGCAGTGAAAACAGTCACTATTACCTCAGTCGAACCATGGTTGATTCTAAGACTCGATACTCAAATATCGAGAAGAGATTTCTGGCCTTGGTCTTCATGGTTCAAAAGCTGCGACATTATCTGCAGCATCATGATGTCCATTTTAACTCGCGGATTAACCCACTCAAGTATATCCACAGTCACCCGATGCTAACCAGGAACCTATCACGATGGGCGGTCGTCCTGCAACAATTCGACATCTGGTTCATGCCTCAAAAAGCCATCATGGTCCAGGCATTAGCATACATTCTGACAGAGCACCCTTCGACAGGGACCACTGCATCGGACGCTGAACTACCTGATGAAGATATCTTCTCGTTTCAAGGGGAGTTCTCCACATGGGAAATATACTTTGACGGCGTGTCCCTAAGCCCCACCGGGAAGAGGATGGAGGATCCTAGATTCAAAAACGTGGGTGTGGGGATAATACTCGTGTCCCCAGAAAAGGCAGTTTTTATGTATTCCTTCCTCCTGTCAGATGGATGTACGAACAATGAAGCGGAATATCAAGCCCTCATTGCAGGCCTGGAGTTCGCACTCCAGGAACAAGTACAACACCTTAAGGTAAAAGGTGACTCGGAGCTGGACATCAAGAAAGTCAACGGTGACTATTCAATCAAAAAGGAGGAGTTGATCCCCTTGTTTGACCATGTCCGAGAGTTAATGGCCGAGTTCTCCATAGAACCAACATTTACTTATATTCCCCGGTCCCAGAACACTCAGGATGATGCCTTAGCCAACGTGGCCACAACACTAGCCGACCCAGACCAGGATGAAACGGTCATCAGTATTGCTCACTGTCGAATGGTATTGCCATTTGTTCAAGCTAAGACAGAAGAGATCCATGAAGTTAGCCCTATCCTTGAGACATATGCTCCTACTACCGGCTGGATGACCCCCATCACGAACTACCTTCAACAGAGAGAGCTTCCATCAAATAGGTATGAATGAGAGAAAATACGGAGAAGGGCATCAATTTTGTCCTATATGGCTGTGCGGGTCAGCAAGAGGTCCTCTACAAACGAGGCCTCGATGCATTACTCCTCAGATGCATTGACGTAGAAGAAACTGTTACCGTCATGATTGAAGTACATGCAAGAGCGTGTGGAGGACATCAACCGGGGACCAAGCGTTCATATCAGGTTCGAAGTCTTGGGTACTACTGGCCTACAGTGGCACGAGACTGCGAGGGTTTTACCGCGAAATTCCACTCATGCCAGATTCATGCCAACTTCATACACCATCCCCCAGAGTTACTTCATCAAGATAAGTACTCCTGGCTGTTTTCCATCTGGGGATGGACGTCATGGGACCATATCCTCCCGCCACGGCCAAACAGATGAAGTATATCCTCACGGCGACCGACTTATTTTCCAAATGGGTAGATGTCGTACCCCTTAAGGAAGTCGGGGCAAGAAATATTGTCAGCTTCATGAAGGCCAATATCATCACCAGATTTGGTATCCCTCATACTATACTGATGGAAAACGGCACCAATTTCTTCCTCTACTAAGTTGGAAAAGCTATACCACGAGTATGGAATCAAGGCTAGCCACTCATCCCACTACCATGCAGCGGCAAACAGATAGATAGAAGCTTTTAACCAGACCATGTCTAACATCCTCTAGAAAATGGTGGAAAAAGTTAGGAAATCATGACCGGATAAACTCCTCCATGCATTGTGGGCTTATCAAACAACAATCTGCATCGCTACTTGGTCTACCTCGTACTCATTGGTGTACGGCATGGAGGCGGTCCTTCCCATTGAACTCCAACTTCCCTCACTCCGTGTTGATATCTGTGATCGATTATCTGATGATGAGCAGTCAGAAAAGCGGCAAGGTGAATTGGAGCATCTAGACGAGAAGCGACTACACACTCTACACCACCTAGAAGTGTACCAAAACCGGATTCCATGAGCGTTCAACAAAAAGGTCCACCTTCGGTCTTTCTTGGAAGGAGAATTACGGATAGTCCTCTAGACCCCAATTATACCTGGAAAGAATCCTCCAAAGAAAGATCCCAAGTGGGAGGGACCATATGTTGTACACAAGGTCTACTCCAACGGAGTGTATTCCCTAATCTCCATGGACGGGAAATCCACCACGGCTCCTACCAATGTGAGATTCCTGAAGGAGTATTTCGCATATAAACATAGAACTCTTCGTCTGGTCTGTATGACACTAAACTTCTAAGCACCTCGTCCTCACTACATGACGTTAAACTGCACGGAATCTAATAATTCCCCTTTGACCTGACCACATGATGTTAAACTATATGGCCCACATCCTCATTGCATGACATTAAACTACATGGAGATCATCCTTACCGAATGATGATAAACTACAGGGACAAGGTGATTTAAGAACACCCCCTTCCCCTGTGTACGAAATAGACATGCATATGGCCTATCATCTTTCAAGGAACTATGTGAGGCTTGATTCCTTACCTCACAGGATACGTAGTGATGCCTGAATTCCACGCCCTGGACCAGCCACCTCAAACAAAAAAAAGAAAACAAAAACAAAAACAAAAATGCCCATCCCCCTGTGTATGGACCAGACCTGCACGGGGTGTGCTCATCGTCCTAACCACATGACGTTAAATTGTATGGAATTCATCCTCACCGCATGATTCTTAACTGCAAGGATTCCAGAGAACTACGTACGGGTTGATTCCTGCCCTCGCAGGATACGTAGCGATGCCAGGATCCCCAGTCTTGGCCCAGCCCCCTGAATAAAAAAATTCCTTCATTCCCCCCGTGTATGGACTAGACCTTCACGGGGTGTACTAAATCTAGAGAACTATATAAATCTTGATTCCTGCCCTTGCAAGATACGTAGCGAGGCCAGGATCCCCAGTCTTGACCCATCCCCCTGAATTAAAGAAAAAAATTCCTTCTTTCCCCCTAGGTATGGACCAGACCTGCACGGGGTGTACTAATTCCAAAGAACTATGTACGACTTGATTCCCACCATCGCAGGATATGTAGAGACACTGGGATCCCCTGTCCTGGCCCAGCACCTTGAAAAAGAGATTCCCTTGCCCCCGTGTGCGATCCAGACCGACACAGGGTCTACTTCTCGTCCTTACCACATGACATTAGACTGCATGGTCAATGATGTTAAAAATGCCCCTTTCCCTGTGTACGAACTAGACCTGCATGGGTTGTATATCTTCATCTTTACCGCATGATGTTAAACTACACAGAAAGCTTCCCCACCGCGCGACGTTATACTGCGTGGACCCTTTTTTTTTCTTTCACGGTGGGACACCCTCATCCTTACCGTATGACGTTAAACTGTATGGAGTTTGTCCTCACCACATGACGTTAAACTGCACGGACTTCATCGCGACCCACTCAGGACACATGGAGATACGAGGTGGAGATACTCCATGCACATTTGGATAAATCCTTTCCATACATCAGACTCCACGGTCCGGATAATTATGGATCTTCATAACCATTCATGTCTATTGGAGGTGGAAAGTCATCGACCCGTGGACACCATTGTACGACTATGCATACCATGTCCTCAGCGGATCTGCATATTGATAGCCACTGGTCCATCTACCAAAGGAAAAATTTCCCACATGTGTCACTCTTCCTAGCTCCATATGCTTACCATCCTCAGAGCCCCCATACCATACCTCTTGTTCCAAAAGTTTACGATGAAGTGGTTTACAAGTTCGTTCTCCTTTTCACATTCAGGTGTTGCCAGGGTTTCCCTATCTAGCTAGCATGTGTGTCCGCCAATGGTTCACATAGCGACCTACATCAACAAACATCAAGCCAGGACTAGGCAACTTTTACTCAATGGAAAATTATGGTGAAGATGTTTCTTTTTTACCCGGACACCATTATCCCCACATGTCGAACTCTGCACTGTGAGCAATCACAGATTTTCAGAATAATTCATGGCCATCGGAAGTGGAATGTTATCAACCCGGGGACACCTTTGTATGACTATGCATGCCATGCCCTCAGTGGCTCTGCATAATGATATTTCCTGGATCGTCCATCAAAGGAAAGATTTCCTCAGGCGGTACTTCTCCTAGCTCCGTATGCCTACCGGCCTCAAATCCCCCACACCATACCTCCTGATCCAGGAAAGCTCAAAGTTACAGTTTATGACCGTCATCCCTCACCTTGTCCTAAGTATATAAAATCATATTGACTCAGTTATCCTTCGTGTGATTGCAGATATAGTCACTCAATGGTCCGAGCTATATGACTGGTAAACTAGGGGTACCTCGTCCTTACCGCATGACATGAAACTACATGGAATGAAGGCACACCCCCGCGCAAAAAAGAGAGAAAGGATCAGCACAGGGAGATCTTTGACACTCAATAAGAAACTAGGGATGGATATCCCTGACATGTCCAGACATTCCCCTACCAAATGACATACTTCGTGGCCTGGATAATTGAGGATCCTCATAACCATTCATGTCCATTAGAAGTGGAAATTCATCAACCCCTGGACACCTTTGTAAGACTATTCATACCATGCCCTCAGCAGCTCCGCATAATGATATTCCCTAGCTCGTCCATCAAAGGCAATATTTCCATAGGCGATGCTCTTCCTAGATCCGTACGCTTACCAGCCTCAGAGCCCCCATATCACCTCTCCTGGTCCAAGAGGCCCTGGAACCATGATTTACACCATCGACCCCCCCTTCCATGTCTGGGGCCTATTGAACTATTCAATCCCTGTTATATTCTGATGAAGAGAAGCCTTCGCTAAAATGGCCCATGTCCTCGCCGAATGACGTTAAACTGCATGGAAACCTTTAAAGATATCTCTGTCTTTACCGTATGACGATAAACTACATGGAATTTGTCCTTGCTGCATGACATTAAACTGCATAACATCCTTTAAAAATTCCTCTCGTCCTTGCCGTATGACGCCAAACTTCACGGATTATGTCCCAACCACATGACGATAAACTACACGGTCATACTCATCATGGGTTTAATGAGAAACAGAGGATTTGCTTCACCTTTCAGTGCACAGGTCAGACCTGCAAGAACCACTGCCTCACACCAGTGTGAAAAAGAATTACTTCACCCATTCTCAGGATGTTTAGTCTAGATATTTCCCCTGTATTCAGGCACCCCCTCGTCATAAACCATACTCTATGCTCAGAAAAAAAGGCCGAACTCTCAGAAGCCACCCCTGGTGGTTCCAAACCTCAACTTCCCTAAAGTTGCTAAGCTATCGGATGTGGATAGTCTTTTACTTAAGGACACCATTTTATGACTATTCATACCTTTCCCTCAGTGGCTCTACATATTGATCGCCCCTAGCTCATCTACCAAAGGCAAGATTTCCTTAGGCAATGCTTCTCTCCATATGCCTCTTGGCCTCTGAGCCCCCATTTCTATCCCAGAATTCGGAAACCCTATAAGATACAGTTTACCATCCTCTTCCACAATCCTACCTGAATGCGGAGAAACATCATTGAAAAATTTACCGAAAACAAAGAGAAGTCATTCCATTTCAGATGATGTCCGAGCTGCATGACTTTAAACTACACCAAGCCCCAACCGTCCTTTACTCTAGATAAATGCGTAGGACAGGAACCTTGCTTCCACACTCCTAATTGATACGGATGTTCTCAAAACCCTTTCATATGTCACATTCCCCTTCTGAGCCACCCCTGGTGGTTTTCTTAATTTTCCAATCCACCCACTGTGGTTTCCATAAGCTGAACTTCCATGAGGTCCCCTGACCATCAAAAATTGATATGCCTTTGGCTTAAGGACACCTTTGTATGACTATGCATACCATGCCCTCTGCGGCTCTACATATTGATCACCCCTGGCCCGTCTACCAAAGGAAAGTTTTCCTTAGGCAACGCTCTTTCTACCTCTATGTGCCGACACGGCTCCCATGCCTTGAGACATGCCCTACATGCTGTTCAAATTTAAACATGTTTCCCCCCACGTGCGTCTGAAGGGTATTAAGACATCTTTTAATCAGTTGAACCCCATTGGGGCCCTCGCCCCACCATATTTGGTCAAAGCTGTTTGACCTAAAACATTAGTAATAATAGTCTTGTCGGCGGGACTTTAAACCGCTCACAGAAGAAGGAGGCATAAATCCTGTTAGGCTGAAAACCCAAAAAGGGAGACCTAAGCAAAAGTCAGGTTATACCCGCTGGGTCCATACTGAATGGGCCCAGGAAAAATCAGGACATTAAAAGAAGAAAACGACAAAATATTTGTAGGGTTTTCCTATAAAACTCTAAAAATAGTCAGACTACGCTCGTTGGAACCCATGGCTCGAGAAACATTTAGAGCATTATCCAATCACTCATTGATTTTCAGGACCTCTCTACATCGGAATGGTCTCCTCTTCGTTCCGATCAGACCCCATTCCGATGGGGGGCATTTATAGGGTCCTAAAAAATCCGCAAAAGAATTTTTACCCAATTCCCCCAAAGGAATTGGGGAAAATAATCAATGAAGAGACACAATAAAAAGGGGATCGGTTTGTGAACTGGTCCATGGAGGCTGAACGTGGCCAGGCACCACGAGACACCCCCTCCGTGAGCCATTGTCGTTCGTGAAATTGAGGCAGAGAGCCTCTGGGGTCACGAGGTAGGATGGGCGCCAGTCCGGTTGACCGTCACGAACCACCCTAACCGCGGACCACGTCGACCGGTCCAATCTGCACCCACTGTCATTTTCGGAATATAGGCAGAACACCCCGCATCCACGGAATATTCCCTAAGTTCACCTCGCGAAAGGGGGGGAGGCATTCAATACCCACCTCGAATCGCAGATTGACCATGTCAGCTATGAATCGGGTTATGGGACTTCGCAAAGGGTGTCGCGTGGCCACAGATACATTCCATTCCCCACTCTATAAAATGAGACTGATGGGAAGACAAAATAATATGGGAGAACAGGAATCATATTTGAAAGGATAGGAGATCGATTGAAGGAAGGCTTCGGATTTCGCAAACTATGAAATTCCCATCCTTGAACCACAACAGGTATATGAATTAAGAAGGAATCAGAAAATTCATAATAAATTGTTGAACCAGGAACCTAAAATAACAAAAAAAAGGAGAAATGCGAACCATAACCCCTCCACAGATGACTTCCCCGTGGACTAGGGAGTTTATGCCTCTTTTCCCATCCTTTGCACTATGTAGCACCCTCTTACGAGGGCAAAGCCCTGACTGATGAGCCTCTAACTGGCGCCGCCATTGGCGCCGTTTCCCACCTGGAACACTCCGCGAACCACCCTGGTTCAGAGATTGAACCCGAAGTCGCGAACCACCCTAGTTCGTGGATTGAACCTCAAGCCGCGAATCGTCCTGGTTCGTGGGAAACCAATCAGTCCGCGGACCACCCTGGTTTGCGGACGGCTTCTCCAGCTGCGTGGCATTTTCCCACGTGAAGGGAACCACCACCTATACCTCTCGGTGGTTCTCCAAATACTTTGGTGTTCTCATTTCCAGAGCTAGGTAAAATTCTTCTGATCTAGCCAGGTCCTCCACAACTCCCTCATTGGCCTATACATCAGCCCCGAGTCGAGGCCTCCGCCAGAGCTACCGGATCTGCGTGGTTTGACTTTCAGGTTCATCAGTGTGCCATTTTGAGTTCACAAAACCATAATAACAGGGAAAAAGGTGTTTCCCCGAAACTTGAGAAGATTCCGGAAGCATTCATGGGTTCTCATTCCCACAGTAATGTGGAGTCTGAGCTCGGGAATCCATTTTCTTCCCCTCCACATTCTGAGGGTTCCTCGAAGATGGTAAAATACCCATCGGAAGGAAGCCCTCATGCGCTGCAAGAGAGGATATTGGCACATGAGCACCCCCCTTTCCCTCTCCCTCCGGGCTTTGTCTCCCCGGGCATCCATCTTGGAGTAAGCCCCGACCTTCTGGGCCTCCTCAGAGTGTAAGCCCGAATTCATCACTATGGGCGGCCCTCATGCGTAAGCCCCACTCCGCTTCTCACGGACGCACCTTTCACGACTTGATCACCTGGTCCCTGCTGCCTCTTGTTTCTCACACCGAGCATGACTCATGTGGGCATAGAGTAAGCATCGATCATGAAATCCTCCTATGGTCCCCCTCAGAGTATAAGCCCCAATCCATCATTCTGGGCTGCCTCAGAGCGTAAGCCCAAAGCCTATACGAACTATGTGAAGGTTGATCCCTGCCTCCTAGATAGGGTACATAGGAAGCCTCCATGAGGTTCAAGCCCACCACCCATCGGACCACCTGGTCTATCTTCGCGTCGACTCTCCGACACCAAAGAGAACTACGTGGACTTATCCATGTCTCCTAGAGAGGGTACGTAGGAAGCCTCCAAGGGGGTTCAAGCCCAACAACCGGTTGACCCGATCATCTCCGCATCGGTTCACTGTGCCACTCCCGGTGCCTCCTCAAGCAAGTTCCATCCCTTCGGGGTCATTAATCCAACGAGGGATGGAAATCCTCGGGCATTAATGATTCCAAACCCCTGCGTCCAGTTAACCGTTTCCCGTCAAGGTTAAATCTGTGGATACTATGTTTGGGTATAAACCAATGATTCGTGAACATATGAATACGTCTTAAATATATAAGAGAGTCCCAGAACAGGCATTAATTTCCCACCAAAAAGGGTGTGATGAGCCCGACTTCCCATCCTCTCGACCAATGTGATTTTTTAAGAGTCGCTGGTCAAACCATCCGGCAAATGCCTACCTTTGGAATGAAGGTCCATGAATCATTGGATACAGAGCTGTTGGGTGTTTCGTGGCCAAAAACCAAGGAAAACAATTATTTTATTATTTTATTATTTAGTTATTTTATTTTGGAAATTTTTTAATATTATTATTTTATTTTCAAACAATTATTATTTTATTATTTTGTTTTTTTAATTTCATAATTTACTTATTTACATATTTATTTATTATTTATTAATTATTTTTATTTATTTATTAAAATTTATTTATTTTTATTTATTTATCAGTTAATATTTATTTATTAATTATATATTTACGAATTATTTTTATTTATTATTTATTATTTATCATTATTAATTAATTATTAATTTTTATTTAGTTTGTATTTATTATTTATTATTTATATCTATTTGTTTTGTATTGTTTATTTTTTCTATTAATATATTAATTATATTAAATTCTGTTTTTTCACCATATGAAGAGCCTACCGGAGTGGTAAAGTCTTTGGAGAAATGCATGAGGTATGGGGTTCAAATCTCACCCAATGAAAAATTTCTATATATGGACTATGCATGTACATGTGCATATACATGTGCGTAGTAATAAATAGTAAAAAAAATAAATAACAAATAAAAAATTAATAAATAATAATTAAATAAATAATAAATAATAATATTATGAAAATAAAAAAATAAGAAAATAAAATATTAACTAAATAATAAATAATAAATTATTAACTATTAATTAATTAAAAAATAAATTAATTAATTAATTAAGAAAAAAAATTAACAAAATTTTGAAAACTTAAAATAAACAAATTTAATAATCCACTAAAAACTATGGCAAAATCGTTCTTCATTGGTTTTGAAAAACAACCTCTACTTGATTACTACTACAAGATTTGGTGGTGGTTTTTCAAAATCGTCGCAGAATGATTTAGTGACAATTTAAACTCTTACTAAACTCAAATTTTAGTATAGTGTTTCTTTATATGTCAAGCTATATTCTGGTCAAAAATAACTATGATAACCATCTGTTCAACCATAGTAGAGTGAGAAACTGTCTGTCCATCAATAGAAGAAGTAGCTTCGCTAATAGGAATTTCATGATGAATTTCCAAAGATGGGAATTTCTCCTCCTCAACAAGCGAATATTTCTTATTAATAGTTGATCTCTACATATTTGAACTAGGATAAGCATGATTTGATGAAACCTCCACACCTCTCCATATAATTCATCTGACGGAACCATTAGGGTCAGAATTATTATCATCAACATCGTTATCTCCATTTTCAGAATCTCCATGTCAACTACCATCTTCTCAATTTTTTTCTTCCTCTTCATCATCATTATTGTCTTCTTCATCATTAGAATTTGAACTACTTTTAAACTTTTATACTTTTAAAACATTAGTTTTTTCTTCATAACTATTCACTAACTTACATCTTTTGGTTAGTCTCCTAGGTTGGATAAGACATACATAAATATGGGAGGAGATTTGGGAAATAAATCGGGTTTACTCACCTTGTAAACTAAAGGGTCTTTATCATCTTCCTATTTTGAGGCATCATGATCGTCTTCACCCTCATCTAAATTGAGAACACCCTATTAGGTTTTATACCAAGTGTAACTAGATCCCTAAGCCTGGAAGAAAAAACCATAGGGTTAATAGCCACATACAACTTCTCACTATCACCTACCCACTATTTCTTCCAGGGGCGCCAACTGATTCTCATTATAGAAAATATTTCTTTTGCAATGAAAAAACCACCACAATCAACAAATTTTTCCTCATCGTCTGAAACAAGGTCATTTTCTTTTAACTTGTTAGAAATAAGGTTTGGATATATTAAGGTGTTAGATCTCAATGTTGGATTTATCATCTCATACATACATATCATAAGATACCTACACAAGTTTATTATATGTCCACGTTTCGTAAGAAAATTTGGTAGACATCATGATATATTAAGGGGTAATAGTATCATTTCCTTAGACATAACATGTTCTGAATGAACATGAATAGAAATAATCATTTTCCATATAACTACAATGTTACTGGTCTTCTAGTTATTTCATCCTCAGTAAATTCTACAAGAGAATCTACCTTTACAGAGATCTCACAATTTTCAGGAATAGTAGCATGGTAGTCATCATAGACTCTATCATGTGGTACACCCAAAAATTAAAACCATTTTTATAAGGATAATAAAACAATACAACCATATATTATGGTTCTCATCTACTATTCTTCATCACTATTAAATACATACTCAATATTCTTATAAAATTGATGCACTAACCTATGGTAGAAAGGTCTTTCATTTGAGGACAACTAGTCTAGCCATCATGGGTTCTATATGAATTTCAGGACTAGAGACTTACTTAAAAACAACCACTTTTCATCCACTACATTTTCTGTTATAACGATCCTCTTTGAATGTTCTAGTTTCATAGGTGGAAAAGGAGAAGGAACAATTGGTTCATCTTTTCCCTTCTTAACTCATTCCGGCTTCAAAGGTGAATATTCATAATGAAAAATCATTTTTGGAATAAAAATGGTATGGAATTATCGATTGAATATATGGAGATTGGATAATGTTTTATGGTTGGGTAGATGATGCGGTTCAATGGGCTCTAAATAAAGCAATGGTGTGATAATAAAGGTGTGTTGGAATTAGACAACAATGTAGTGTACTGTTTGGGATATAGGCATTTTTTTAAAGATTGAATAATATCTGAAAATTGAAATCGAGTAGTGGGAATGATTCAAATTGGTTTTCTAAAATGAAATAGCCTAAAAACATTTAAAACATAAATCTATTCAGTTTCATCAATTTAGAATATATAATTTCACAAAGGCATGAAACCAATGGTGTGACAAGACAAGTGTGAGACAAACCAATGTCATGATACCTATAAAAAATAAACTCCACAAAAATTATTCATTTTTTATTCATGTTTTATAAAATAAATTCTATAAAAATTTATATTCTTTGTAAAAATATATGCAAACTGATGTTATGTACCAATAAATTCAAGAGTGATATCACCCTTTTGAAAATTATATATATAAAATTGGCATCTTATATCAATAACTTTGTCCTAGAATGAGATATAAGACACATAAAAATATTTATAGAACAATTTTATCAGAATTTATTTTCATTATCTGTTAAATTGTGTTTCATCCCAAAAAATGTTAACAACAATTTCCTACAACAATATATTATGATTTAACAGTATATAATGAAACATAATTATATTTCTTACTACACAATGAAATTAGTAACATTCAAATAATGCGACATGTTCTTCAAAATTCATTTTTATCTGAATTGTGCCCTCAAAAATTGGCATTATAATACCTACCTAAATCAAATACATATCCTATATGGTGAAAAAAGTTTAAATTGGTTAAAAAGATGAGGTATTTAAAAATACTTTTACCAGCATTTATGTGTGACTCGTTAGGGATTTCTCGAAGATGATCACACATGTAAACACTAAACATTATACCATGTTAGTAAGAATTCATGTAGAGAAGACTTCAATTCATACCATTTCACTGGTTTCATCCACTAATTTCCCAGCTTCATCTAGATCAAATTAATAGGTGGTACTCGTTGGAGTATTACTACTCTTCGTTCTACCCATATTAGAAGGTTTAAAAAAATATTTTCAATATTTAATTTGATTTAAAATAATTCATTCGTATGTTTGAAAATTTTTTAATCCAAGAAGGTACTTATGATCACCCATCCACCTCATTTCTAATACATTTTTCTTCATTTTAGAAAATACAATACAAAAAGAATCTGTTGAAGAACAAAAAAAATATCATAAGCATAGATTTTTACTAATAAAATATCTTTTGAAATTCATTTTATAAAAATGGTAGGAAGTTTTATACCCTACATAAATAAGTTTCAAATAAGAAATTTTCTAAACATATCATTCAAATCTCTAGGATATAGTTTAAAACCATACAAAGAATTAGTTAAACTGAGAACATGAGTTAGAACATGGGTATTTTGAAAACAAGTGGGTTGTTCAAAAAAACATCATCAACTATAAAACCATTCATGTAAGAAATCATGATATACATTTGATAATGTATGAAATATAGATGTGCGTCATATAAAAGGATTATTGTTGTGGATTCAAGTCTGGAAACTGGTTTAATGGATTCCTCATTGTATATTACTTACCCTTGAAAATATCCTTGTTAAATGAGTTTATTATTGTGTATAAATATAGTGTGTGACTCCTCTACCTTGTTCATAAACACACATTTATTAACAATAGTCAATATTTCCTTGGTTCTATCTACAAGTTCAAATAATTTTTTTTTTGAAAACAGTTTATTTCTTATTTCATGCTTATTACCCATAATTCATCATTAATTTCATTATTGATGTACTTAGGTTCATGATGAGACAAGAATGAAATTTTTCAAATTGATTTCTAAGAAAAGATACAATTTGTTTACCTCTACCTATATCTCATACAAAAACTTATAAGGTGTGGTACGAAAGAGTTATATCGACTCTAAAAAATTTAGGGGTGGTAACTTCATGATTTTTATAGGTTTGGGTTTAGGAAGTTTTTGAAATACATCCAAACTTTATGATTTTTTCTAACAGTTTAATAAATTAATCTAAAGGTCTTGAATTTATTTCTAAAAATTACAAAAAGTCCCCATGGTTTTATGGGGAGGTATCCAACTCATGTGGATCAGTTTTATTCAATTTTACATGAACATATTCATATATTGTTTTTTAATTTAATGAAAAGTTTATATGAATTTCCAAAAATTTAATAACCCAGGAAAATTCATTTATCACTTTTAGAGGAATGTTTTTCAATATTATCCTTAGTATTAAAAATAAATACTGTCTAACTAAAAAATATAATTTAAATAACCTTAGTCTTCCTCTTGTTCTAAATTAGATAACGGGGATTCTTAAAAATTTGTCGAAATAAAACTCAATTAATAATGTAACAAGTAGTGTTTACCACCTCTACTTAAAAATCGATTGGTATGTCATAATCATTTATCATGGTCAAGGATATCCCTTGTAATGATATATTTCTCCTTTAAATAACTAAATTCTATTGTGGGGTCTAAGGAGTATAGAGGTTATGAGTGTAAACATTTTTTTAGTAAAATGATTCATAATCCTAAATTTAAAACTAATTCCAATGGTAACTTCTTAAGGTATTACTTCTAATTCCACTTAGGTTCTCTATATATCTAGTATAACCTATGAAATAAAATAATTTTTACACTGGTGAGCTAAAGAAACACCCATGTGTACATAGAAAAGGCCTATACTAACACATATACATAGTTATTTCTATTTAAACTACAAACTCAATATAGTCCAAAAAAATTATATATAAACCCACTCAAGAGGTTCATAAATTGACACTTCATTATTTAATTTAAAATAAACTTTGTAATGGTTCCTTTTTTACATGGGTTACAGACAATGTTATTTAGTAAATCAAGAATAGTTAGATCCTTGACTAACCCTATCGTATTTTGCTTCCTATGTGAGTGTATAATTCAATTACTTAGTCTCCAATGTTGAATCCAAGATTCTTTTATAAATTCACTCATGCAGGAAACATTTAGAGAAATTAAATAATTTAAAAAAACTAAATAGACATTATCAGTACTTATGGAAGTTAAAATTTAGGCATTTTAATAATAATAAAAATTTCATTCTTTATTTTGAAACATGACATCAAAACCATCAACAAAAATATTCTGAAATGCAATGAAGGTTATATTTTAAGCCATACATAAATAATTCTCAATAAATCAAAATTAATTTTTTTTTTATGTTTTATCCAAGGCTGATGATTTCCACTTTAGCATTGTCAAAAACTGTGACATGACCACCATAAACCTTAATAAGTATCTTGAAGAATGAATAATCTTTTTTCATGTTTCTTGACCAATCAATATCCATATACCATAGATTTATATAGGTGGTCCTCATGAATCTTTCCTATAATATAGAATTAATGCAAGAAATTACTTTGGTTCCCATTAATTTCTTGGGTCTAGAGATGTCAGTAATTAAAGCTTTATAATCCCACACTTTTTTGGTGGTTTTATTATAAATAGATTGAATGTGTTTTTGAGGAAGATCGTTATTAGAACCATTTACAATAATAATTTGCCAAATAATACTCATTATTTAAATTAGGTAATAAGTACTTTTTTATACTCTCTTATGTCCAGCATGATAACATATAGCTAGTACATATTTATGTTAAAATTTATATCCTAAAATCAATGTTAGAGTTTCTATACCATTAGTTAATTTTTCCAAGTCTTTTTAATTATCTCATTTGAAAATATATGTTTAGTATTCTATTTTTATAGTTGAGCATTATTTTCTTTTTAAAATTAAAAACGAGATTTAATGATTGGAGATAAATCATGTTGTCATTTAAGAATAATATATTTATTGTTAAGTTCATTAAATGTATCTTCCATCATAGTGAAATAATAAAAAAATTACTCATTAGGAATATCAACATCATATTTTTATTTTATATAATTATCAGAAATATGTAAATATGATATAGTAGGAACATTGGTGTATTCTTTCATAAAGAACATAGTGGCTTTCTCAGGTTTCTCCTCATGTGATCAATCAGAATAACATGAGCTAACATCTAACGAACTTCATGTTTCTTTGATGGATTTTAGGCATCTTATTTCTTTTTCATCCTATCTCTATTTATTCTTTAATTTTTTACAATCTTATTTGAAATTTTTTTCCCTAATAAATTCATATTATACAAACTTGTTTTCATTATTCTTCTGGTATTTCTTCTAGGTTCCCTTGGAATCACACATTCGTCTATAATTGGGATTTTTGGAGAAAAAAAATTCCTATAAGATTTAATAAATTTTTTTGGATAGATGATCCATATCCTTATCACTATCTAGTGTAGATTCACTATCACTTGAACATAAATATTTGATTTTTTTCTTTTTGTTTAAATTCATTAGTCTTAAAGGATGATAATATTATTTTCGGTTCTTCATAACCTTCTTATTTGACATTTAATTCTTCCTTATACATCATCATCTTATAAATAATCTCTTTGGCGGTTATCTTGATGATATCATTGTATTCTCTAATTTTCATAGATGTACCTTGATATATTACATGTAGACATTTTAAGAGCTGCATAATCTGTTCTTTCTATGATACAGGATTCCCAAGTTAGCTCATTGTATTTACTATCTTCATAAACCTGATATAGAGTTCAGAAATAGCTTCATTAGGATTTATATTGAATTTATCATACTTAATAGTATATTTGTTAATCCTAGTATCCTTAACATTAGTTTTTCCCTCATGTAAAATAGATAAGGTATCCCAAATTTCATATATTGTTTTTCATGAATATATTATATTGAATTATTAATTTCTTAAAGCAAATTACATTTAATTAATTTCATTAAATTAATTATTATAAGATAAATGAGTAGTTTCCCTACAATTATTTATAACCTCCTCAACCACTTCATATTTATCTTCTATTGGAGTCTAGATTTCAAATATCATCCCCTGATTGTGCATTTTCATTATAATTTTTCATCGAGAATAATTATTAGAATTGAAAAATACAGCTTTGTTAGTATCCGAACCATATTGTCAAAAATAAATTTAAATAATTAAATTTATAAATAATAGAAATTTAAAATCATTAAAGCTTAACTGAAATCATAGTTGAAAATATTTTAAGACATTAATACCGATGATTTTAAAACATTTTCTACTAAATTAGGGATGGAGTGAGTAACTCAAGAGGGGCTGGATTTAGTACCCAATAAAAATTTCTATTATAAAGGATTAATTTTAAATCTTGTTATTAATTTAAAAACATCCCGGTTAACCAAAACAATAGATAATTATAACATTCAATCATTAAAAATATTCCTTAAATAATGTATTAGTTCTTGGATGGAATAATAAAAAATATTTCTTAACCATTGATATAAATTTTATTATTTAAAACATTATAAAAACTCTAATTAAGGTTAAATATAAAATTATAATTTTTTTTTCATTTTACATAAACTTTCTATTTTAATGATTACATTCATAGTCTGAAAATTAAACAAGCATTTGAAATTTGATTACAATAGGTCTTGTCTCAAATTGAGACTCAGTTATCTCCAGTTCGTGATCACCTACCACCAATCAGTTTATATAAAAAACAGTTTTATCTATAATCATGATCTGGTTTTCAATAGTATACAACGTTCTAGACCTCACAAGGACTCTTCATATGTTATCCATGTGAGAAAAAAAATCATAGTCCACATAGGACCTCATCCCTAGTTATACGTGGGAGTACTGGTATAAAAATAGTAAAGAAGATATATATGTATCTTCTTATTTAATTTAGGAGATAGTGTAAATATATACAATTTATTACTCTCGTAATATAAAATTAAATAATAAAACTGAGCAATAATAGTATGAAGGTGTAGATATTCATGATTTGTTTTGAAGTGCAACTCCTAACTCTTGATTTTCACTTATAGTATATTTGATGTTAAGTTTTTACGAAAAATACTTTAAAATAGAGTATCATGGAAACATATATTCTTTACTATTGGATGGGTCAAAAAATGTGGAAGTGCCTCTGCTTCCTCATTCGAGTTTATATGGGATGCAGTTGGTAATCTCTTCATGTTCTTGCAATATAACAACCCTGCTCTATATTGCACCCATAAACATAATTTATTACATAAACTCTTCACTTGATAAAACATAGAATATCTAGAGGTTCGGTTCCATTTGGGCATTGGGTCATTATATAACGGCATAAAACATGAAACACAACATCTTTATTGAAACGGTCCTTTACACGACCATGTCATTCCCTCAACTGAGTATTGCATGGGTTACCTGAGGACATACATAAAAATGGGTGAGATATAAAGCAATGTAAGGTATTAAAAAAGGAATAACATGAAAAATATAGTACATGTTATTAATTAGTCATATTAATGTAGTACAAGATAAAAATGAACATAAACGCATGATATAGAATGATTATCATAACATAGAAATGTGGCAAAAACATTTAACATAATATTAGCATAAGATAAGGACCATTGAAAATGCATCATGATTAAACCCTAATTGAAATTTAATTATCATTATTAAACACTAATTTCACTTGATGTATCATGATAATAATTTTTACCCATTGCATTGGAGCTCTATAAGGGTGCATCCTTCTTAATCATTTCATTTCATGCATAAGTGTGACACATTGATCATATAACATGGATTCAGTCAACTACTTCATTTATTACAAGATAAATGAATTTGGAATATATACATGAAACTCTATATTAAATATTTAAATGTGTTTCATGGTTAATACCATTGATAGAGAAAGGGGTGTGGTATTCAATACACAATGACTTCGTCTTGGAAAATTGCGATACAATTTCAGCAGCATAACGACATGACATAATAATTCATAAAAATGGTTGATGATATGGAGGGGGATATCCCATATTTATTAGAATGAAATTAAAATTATTGGGGTAATATATATTCATGTCCCAACATATTTAATGGAATTTAGATTCATAATACAATATAATTTCTTCAATGTAAATGAGGAGATTGAAATTCCTTACGGAATTCCGACATGGTAACATGTATACATGGGGAACATTAATGAGAAAGAAAGGGTTCTATAATCATTAAAACATAATTAGTTAAGTATTGGTGTGGTTTGAAATCATACCCCAACATTTTTAATTGAAAATAAAATTCGATGACCACATAAATAAATTTGGATAAAATGATAAAGGAAGAAATCCCTTACTGAATTTCAACATGGTAATGGGTATACATGGGAGTAATTGATTAGAGATAAAGGGGTATATAATCATTCAAAAATAAATAGGACAGTATAGGGGAGGTGAAAAATCATACCCCAAAATTTATAATTTAAAATAAAATGGATTAACAATATTAAGAAACATGGATAAAATGAGAAAAGAAGAAATCCTTTACTTGGATTTGTGATCCCAAAGGCTTGGGAGGGTCATAAGAGGGGCTTGATGAGAGATTAGGGAGCCTTGGGAAGATTATAAAAGGAGGAGGGAATAGTTTGGTCTAGATACAAAGGATTTTAGTGATGAAGAAGTGGGATCTTTGGTGGGCTTATATATGAAAAGAGAGGGAATTATTTATTATTTAGGTTTTGGACACCACATATTAAACTGATCAAAACAACAAACAAACTCATGGTTTTTCCCATAGGTTTTTCCAAATGGGAGTGAAAAAAATTATTTTATAATTCCAATGGCCGAACTTATTAAAATATTAGGATGTCTTATGTGGAAGTGAGTCACACACTCTAGGAAATCATTTTAAAAGGTTAAAATATTTTATAAACCATAGAGGTTCAACTAAAGCTTTGTCAACTAAATCAAACAAAAATAAAATCACATTGTTTTAATGGTAAAACATATATTTTCTGAACATATCATTATATTATTTTAGTACATCACTTTTAGTTCATTATGATGTCATAAAACACATTATATTATTAAACGGTATTTAATTTTTACCCAAACATTGAACTGTCTCAAAAAATTATGAAAAAGTCACCATTGGATAATTTTGACAACCTGATTCCAAAAATAATATTCATTTTATCTAAATTATTTTCTAAAAATGTGAATTTTTACTTTTAAAATAAAAACTGCTATTTATCGAAAATTCATGGGTTTTGACAAAAATAGATTTTAAGACTTAATAAAAATTACAATTGTATACATAAAAATTATATCATCATTTAAATTTAATAAAAATTAATTTAGTAATAATATTTTTTTAAAATATTATTTATTTAAAAAATCCATTAATTAATCAAAATAGATTTCTTAATTTAATATTAACTAAAAATAATATTTGTGCTTTAAAACTATTTACAGAGAAACAATGAAAAAATGAATGTATATTATTTATAAAAAAGTAATGTAAATAATCATAGTGATAGGGTATTGTTACATAACCCCTTATAACACCCTCTTAAGACCAAAGGGTATGGTGTGCGACTGTGAAAGACTCTTGGGGTGGCTCGGATAACATCGCTCGGGTGGTAGTCTCTATCAACTTCCACTTCTCCCGTAGGTGGTTCTGTTCAAGCTTAAAATGTTGAATCTCATCTTAGGATTGGTCAAGAGTGAATCCTAGTGACAACACATCCTTTCTGAGCTCCAAAGAATGGGTTTCATATGGAGAAATTCTACAAGATGAGTCCATCATTTCGTTTTTCTGAATAAATTAGGTTTTTTGAAGCCCTATATTAATAAAAATCATGTGGCCACTGTTTAGTGGTGATATTTTTCATAGTAACAGTTCTTAACGGTATTTTAAAATCCAAAATTCATAAAATAATTAAAGTACATATATCTTATATAACCATTTTACATAATAAGACATTTAATTGGATCAAGAGGAATTTCCATTAACAAAAGTTTGGGTTGTTAGAATTTTCCCACATTAAGAAATTTCTCCATCAAAATTTCCTTTTCCCACACTAAAACAGATGCAGGTAACTCTGCTTCATAACTTCCTATGATTTACATGTTTCCTCTTCAAATTTGTTGTTTCACCATAACACCTTGATGAGGGGAATTGCTTATTTCATAGAAATTCTTCCCTATGATCCAAGAACATCACCATATTATCTTCATAGGAGAGGTCATTATCCAATGGTACCACCTCTGTATTGAGTACATACAATGGTTCAGGTATATACTTCCTCAGGAGTGATACATGGAATACATCATGTACTTGAGACATGTTTGGTGGGAGTGCTAGTCCATTGGCCACTACTTCAATGTGGTCAATGATCTCAAAAGGGACAATGTACCTTGGACTAAGCTTCCACTTCCTTCCAAATCTCATAACTCTCTTCAATTTTGATATAAAAGGGAATACCATGTCTCTAACATAAAACTCTAGGTCTCGGCAAAGATTATCAGCATACCTCTTTTGTCGACTCTAAGAAGCTTTAATGTGTTGCGGGATGGTCTTAACCTTATCCGCCATTTTTTTAACCATTTCTGGACCTAAGAGTTTATTCTCCTCAACTTTATCCCAACATTCCGATGTTCTGCACCTCTTCCCATACAAGGCTTTATAAGGATCCATTTGGATTCTTCAGTGGAAACTATTATTGTAAGATAACTCAACCAGAGGAAGATGTTGATCCCATCCTCTTTTGAAGTCCATTGAGTATTTTCTCAGCATGTCCTCTAGTGTCTAGATAGTCTACTAAGATAGGACATCAGTTTCAGGATGATAAGTCTTATTGATGTTCTACTCAGTAATTAGAGCATGTTGGATACTCTTCCAGTAGATAGAGTTGAATCATGGATCTCAATAAGATATAATAAATAATGGTACTCCATGCAGTCTTACCACATCTCTTATATATATCTTTTCTAGTTGATCCAATGAAAAATCCTCCCATGATACAATGAAGTGTGCAGTATTTGTAAGAAGATCCACAAAAACCCAGATAGCATTGTTTCTTTTGGATGTCTTCAGAAGTCCATTGAATAAGGTCATGGTGATGTTCTCCCATTTCTATTCTAGTATGGGTAATGGTTGAATCATCCCCTTATAATTTTTCCTCTCATCCATCACTTGCTGACATACCAGGCACATTGATGTATACTTGATGATCTCCTTCTTCATGTTATCCCACCAATAATGATCTTGGATATCTCTTTACTACATTGTGTTTACTGGGTTAATGGATAAATTCGAACTATGTTCATTATCGAAATGTTATTTATTTAACTATGTACTTGATGGAAGAAGTAGTATTTTCCCAAATCTTACAATTCCTTCTTCTTTAACCTTGATCTTCAGGGATTTCCTTTTTCTGATAGTTTCCACTTTCTTCTAAATTCTCACATCATCCTTTTGAGAATCCTTTAACCATTTTAAAAGAGACGTTTGAGAAATCATTTTTGAAAGGATTGATTATGATCCCTTCATTATGATTATCATTTACATATTCATCAAATCTATGAAGATTGGATCCTTTTCAATTCTCATCAATGATATAATTTGTGCACCCTTTCTACTTAGAGCATCAGCCCCCTTGTTTTTTTCCTAGGGTGGTAATGGTTTGAGCATTCATCATCTTTGATCAGCTCTAACCATCTTTGTTGGTGAAAATTCAACTCTTCAGGTGTGAATATATAATTTAGGCTTTTGTGATCCATGTATATTTCAAACTTCTCCCCAAATAGGTAATGTCACCAAATTTTTAAACTGAATATCACCACAGCCAACTCCAGATCATGTTTTGGATTGTTTTTCTCATGAACCTTCAATTTATTTGAAGCATAGGTAATGAAATTTTCATTTTTCATCAACACACAACCCAATCCATTCTTCGATGCATCACTAAATGCCAAAACAAAGTTCTCCACATGTGAGTAATATGAGCACGATCATAGTAATAAGCCTTATTTTTAACTTCTTGAACCTCTCTTCGCATTCATCAATCTAAGAAAGCTTGATTCCCTTCGGAGTTCTCTTGGTAAGAGGATTTGGAAATCATGATAAATTTCTCAAAAATCGGTAATAATATACATCTAACCCTATGATTCTACGGATATCAGTTACCGATGTTGGCATTGGCCATCTATCAATTGTAGTTGTCTTTGAGGGATCCAAAGATATCCCATTACTTATGATGATATAACCCATGAATGAGACCTCCTTCAACCAGAACTCACACCTGTTGTCCTTTTCATAGAGCTTCTCCTTTCGCAAGGTCTCTCGTATAGGTATTAGATGGTCCTCATGCTCCTCCTTGGTTTTGGAGTATATTATTAAACCGTCTATAAAGACTACACAAATCTTTTGAGGTAATCTCTACAGACTCAATTCATAAAGTCCATAAAAATTTCTAGACCATTAGTGAGTTTGAATGGAATTACTATGAATTCATAGTGCTAATACCTTTTATAAAAAGCTATATTCGGGATATCCTCCTTCACCCTTTCATGGTAATATCTTGACCACAAATCAACCTTATATAAGTATTGTTCTCTATGTAGATGATCGAACAAGTCATCAATTTATAGAAGAGGATACTTGTTATTTATCGTGATCTTTTTGAGCTCACGATAATCAATGCAAAGGTGCAATGACTCATCCTTATTCATGACGAAGAGGACTAGAGCACCCCATGGTGAAGCACATGGACAACTAAACCCTTTATCCAGATTATCCTATTGTTGTTTCATCAAATCCTCAATCTCAAAAAAATCTATTCTATATGGAGTCTTGGATATTATAAATTCATCAGGTATAAGATCAATTGATAATTCATAATCTCTTATAGGAGGAAGACCAGACAATTACTCAGGAAACACTTCAGTGAATTCCCTCACAATAGGCATGCCTTCAAGGACGGTTGCTTCCTTAGACTCAATCATCTAAGCCAGATACTCTTTATCATAGGGGATTAATATCCACACTAGAGATAACGGTGCTAAAGAATATTCATCCACCTCCTAGCACTTGTACAGAATCGGGGGTCGATTCCCCATATGGAGAGTGATTTCCCTCTCATGGAAATTTGTGTTGGATCTATATAAGGAAATCCAATCCATGCCATGAATTGAATCAAACTCCCCCAATTGGAGTATGACAAGGTTCCCCATGAAGTTCAATCAACAAATTATAATAGGGGAGGATTTAAATTCATGGGTTGAAATGATTTCCCCATTTTTCATACTCACCGACATCTTTACTTCCATAATTTGTATTGGTGTTGGGATTTTTCTACTAAACTTTCGGTATATAAAAAAATGCGTAGAACTATGGTCGACAACACTACCATTCACTTTTCGATTCTGGTTCTACGCTATTCAATATAAACATAGGGATGAGTATCTTAAATAGCTACATAGAAAAAGAAATCCAAATACATTAAAGGGATAACATATAAATTACATTTGTTTCCATATCTTATGAAATTTTAGGCTTCAATCTATGTTATCTGTGATCTACATCCAACATATATTTTTAGTGAATTTTTATTAACAAACTTAATAATGATTCATAATAAGCTTGTGAGTTTACCAAATCATATCCCTCTGGAGTTTCATAACCAAGAGTGCATCAAGGCCCATTTTCATGAACCAGTTCCTGTTCGAGTCTAGATTAATGTAGTGTTTTTTGGTTTTACCCCAACATACATATGTGCCAGAGTCATCTCTACCTGATCATATCCAGACATGGATGTATTTTCTTGACAAACCACTAACACAATAATCACTTAAATTTAGGGATGTTTTTATTATACTTATTTTTATCCCTCTGGATTTCACTAGGGTTTTCAAATCCTAATCCCAAAAATAACTAAACCTATCCTATGATACCAACTATTACAACCATGATCATTATTTCACACTTAAACATACTTTATTACATAAACACTTAACTTGATAAAACATAGAATATTGAGAGTTATAGTGTCTTTGGGGCTTAAAACACTACATAACGACATAAAACATGAATCAATGACATCCTTATTGAAAACATTCTTTACATGACCACTACATTCTGTCGTACTTATCATTTCATGGGATAACCTGAGGATGTGCATAAAATGGGGTGACCTATAAATCCTATTAAGGGTGTAAAATGGAATAACATGAATAATATATTACATGTTATGCATTAGTCATATTAATGGAGTGAAAGAGAGACATGAAAATAAAGGCATGATATAGCATGATTATCATAACATTGAAATTTGGAAACAACATTTAACATGATATTAGATTGATCCAATGCCCATTGAAAATGTAGAATGAGTAAACCATCATTTCACTTAAATTACCATGAGTAAACCATCATTTAAATTGAATTATCATGATACTAATATTTTCTTAATGCATTGGAGTGCTATCAGGGCACACCGTTCTTAATCATTTCATTTCATGCATAAGTGTGCCACATGGATCGTATAACATAGATTCAGTCAAAATCATCATTGATTAAATAATAAAGGAATGTGTGCTACATTCATGAAACTCTATAATACATAATTAAATGTGTGTAACGGTTAATACCCTTGATAGAGAAATTGGTATGGTATTCACTACACAATGACTTTGGCTTTGAAAATCGTAGTGTAATTTCGACAACATAATGGCATGACATAATAATTCATAAAAATGGTTGATGGGAGAGAAAGGTAAATATCATAATATGTACATGAAATGGACATTAAGGGGGTCATATATATACATGATCCAACATATGTAATGGAATTTCGATTCATAATAAAAACAATTGGTTAAATGTAAATGAGAAGACAGAAATTTCTTATAGAATTTCGACATGGTAACAAGTGTACGTGGGTGGAATTAATGAGAGATAAAAGGTTCTGTAATAATTAAAACATAAGGAGGGAAATATTGGGTAGTGAGAAATCATACCCAAACTTCTTAATTGAATACAAAAGGGAATAACAACAAAAATAAATTTGGACAAAAATGAGAAAGGAATAAATCACTTATGGAATTTCTGCATGGTGAGGAGCATACGTGGAAGGAATCGATGAGAGAGAAAGTGTACTATCATCATTAAAACATAAAAAGTATAGTATATGTGAGGTGAGAATTCATACCCCAACCTTTATAATTGAAAATAAAAGGGAATATCAATAGTAAGAAACATGGATATCAGGAAGAAGGAAGGAATCCCTTACTTGGAAGCGTGATCCCAATGGCTTGGGAGGGGCTTGAGAGAGGCTTATTAGGAGAGTAGGGCACCTTGGCAGGACTCTAGATTTAGGAGGGAAGAGGTTTTTTGAGGTCCATAGGATGTTATTAAATATTAAGTGGGATATTGGGTGGGTTTATATAGGAAAAGAGAGGGAATTATTTATTATTTACATTTTGGACACCACACATTAAGATAATCAAAACCACAAACCAATACATGGTTTTTTTCCATGTTTTTTCCAAAGGATAGTGGAAAATATTATTTTATAAGGCTGATGTCCGATATTAGTAAAATATTTGGCTTCCTTATGTGGAGGTGAGTCACACACTGAAGGAAAACATTTTAAAAGGTTAAAATGTTTTGTAAGGCATGGAGGGTCCACTAATGCATTGTAAAATAAATAAAATAGACCTAAAATTACATTATTTTAGTTTTAAAACATATATTGGAAGAACATACCATTTATAGTATTTTATTGCATCATATTAGGTTTTTATTATTTCATAAAACACATTATATAATTAAACGATATTTAATTTTCACCCAAAAATTCGACAATCTCAGAAAATTATAAAACATTCACTATTGCATAATTTTGACGTCCTAATTCAGAAAAATAATATTAATTTTATATAAATAATTTTTTAAATATGTGATTTTTTTAATTTTGAAATAAAAAATTGATATTTATGAAAAATACTTGGGTTTTGACAAAAACATCATTCAAGCCTTAATAAAAATTATAATTGTATGCATAAAAATTATAAGATCAAATATTTTTAATAAAAATTAATTTATTGATAATATTTTATTTAAATATTATTTAATATTAAATCCATTAATTCATAAAAATAGATTTCTTAATTTAATATTAACTAAAAATAATATTTTTTCTTTAAAACTATTTACAAAGTAATAATGATAAAATGAATGTATATTCCTTTTACAAAAATTAATGTACATAATCATAGTTTTACGGTCTTGTTACATAACCCCTTTTAATACTGAAATGAGACTGAAGGGTAAGGTGTTCAATAGTAAAAAACTCTTGGGGTGGCTCAGATAACATCTCTTGGGTGGTAATCTGTATCATCATCCACTTATGCCATAGGTTGTTCTGTTTGAGCTTAACATATTGAAGCTCGACTTGGACTTGGTCAAGAGAGAAGCCCAGTAATGCCACAACCTTACTGAGCTCTGAAGAATGGAATTTTTGTGGATAAATTCTTCTGGTTGAGGTCATCACTTCATTTTTGTGAGTAAATTGGATTTTTTAAAGCCCTATATTTATATTAATCATGCGGTTAATGTTCAATGACTATATTAGCAATAGTAACAATTCATAATAGTATTTTAAAATCCAAAAGACACAAAACCATGAAAGTCAATATGTATTATATAACTAGTTTACCTTATGAGTCATTTAATTAGATTAAGAAAAAAATTAATTAACAATATTTTGGGTTGTTAGATACAATTTGGCTCAGCTATATCATGTACATGCATATACTTTCAGCGCACTGGTTTCTTCCTTCAACATTTCAAGAGGGAGTCTACTTTTAATTTTTTTAGTAGAAGAAATAGGAATATATGGATCCTATCTAGTTCCTCAAACATAATTCTTAGCATTTACTTGAATGCATTCTACTGGTCATTTAAGTGGAAATTATTAAAATATGTTTGAAATTAAATGAAATAAATTATCCATTAGAGAAATATTTAATTCAAAGTGATAATGTATCGAAATAGTTACGTTGATTTCCAAATAGTGAATCAATAATGGAGGTATGACTTTGTAATGGTTCAAATTTAATTTGGTTTCTAGGTATAGAGGCATGATAGTTGTAGTGTCTCAGATCTGGCGGTGTCACAGGTCTGTCAATGTCTCAGGTGACAGTTTCTTAGGTGATAATGATTCATCTTTTTGGAAGTGACTACTATAGAGGTAGTTCAAGCTGGAGGTATCTCATAATTTACCGAATTTATACTCTAGTTTTGTCTCATAGACAATGGTGTGACATTTGTGGCGATGTGTCAGTCTTGACTATCACCCATCCTCAATAGTTTATTAACATCAATGGTGATTGGTGATGACTCATACATAGCCTATTTTATCATGTGCCGTAGCATATAAGATACTTATTGAGAAACCTAAAACTCATTAATATCATTAGAATCATGCTTTTTTTATCATTAAAACAAGTAGGACAATATAGTTATTAGTGCTAGTTGATAGATTCATAGAAGATGATCTCTAATGATGTTTTATAAGGAGGGATAAAGACTATAAAAAATTTCTAAAACAAATGGTGAGGATGATATAATATCTAATTTTCTAACCCTTGAAGAGTGATTTTATAATGTCTATACATTTTATTTAAATAAAATTTTATTTTTTATCAACTTTTGATTGAAATTACTATGATAAAAATTAATAAAAACTAAAAAAGGAGTTATTTTATAGGGGTAAAAGTTTCTATTACAATGTTAATTTCAATTGAAAATTATATTTTTTCTACTATTCTATGACTTCCCATACACATAAAGAGATAATTTTATTTGAAAAAAGTTTTTATTCGGGTTGGTATCTATTGATATTACAATATAATTCCAATAAAAATACCTAACATATATTGGTTTACATGGTATATGAAAATGTGTTTCTTGTGAATGATGATTTATGGGATATTAATACTACATAAATGATTCCATTCTTCCTAATGATAAGTATTGTTCCATGATAAAAAAAGTTGATTTTTTTATTAGGACAACCATGAATCCTTGAATGATCCTATTTTAAAGTCTATAATAAAAAATTATGAAATGGATCCCCAAAATTCTGTTAAGGGTGATAATTTTATTGTACTAAAATTAATATTACAGTGATAGTAAGGCGACATGTAATAATACTTCTAACTAACAGCATCAATATTTCATAATTTGTTATTTTTTTCAATTCATGTCATATTTTCTTATTTATAAACAAACAACTACCACACACATTTCATCATTTCATTATTTTTAAATTACACTAAATATAAAAGTGATAATAAACTAATGAATGTATGGATTTTAATAAAATCTTTTCTAGGAATAACTGTCAAGCCTAGAAGTCATCATAAATTCCCTCTAGGTAAAGGTAAAAACAAATGTAGAAAAACTCAAACAATGATATATAATTAATTAAAACATAGTATTAGCAGTAGGTTGATGACAATTGACATAGATGGTTAAATTAGTTTGATTTGGTTTTCAAAAAATTTAATTTAATTAATTTGTATAAAGCGGTGATAAATTATGGTTTTTAGTTTATTTTATGATTATATAATGAAGACATTGTGGATTTATTGGTTTGAATAATGAATTTGAAAGCATGTCATAGTTTTGTAATTTAAGGTGTTTGGTGAAATTATATTTAAGAAAATATGTTTATTGATTCATTATTTGTTTCTAATTCAAGATGTTAAAGATTTAATGGTCATGTAATCTCTTCGACAGTGGGAAAACATATTATTTTCTTTGGTCTAATAATTTAGTGTTTCACTGAATTGAGTGTGACTCAATTTCATATAGAAATATGATTTCCCCTAAATTTGACATTGTTCATTTCTTATTTGGGGTTTTTAGTTGTGAAATTTTTATATTCATTATTTATTTGATTATCAATTGTCATGATAGAGGGAAATGTAATGGTCTGGTGGTTGATGAATGAATTTCAAAAACAAAAAACATTAATAATTAAAATAAATCAAACCAACGCCCCTTTTACCTTCTATAAAATTACCCTACATAAAAAAATTTCACCCCCCTCATTATAGTAATGATATTATTTGAGGTAAGGAGAAATGAAAATTAAATCATAAAGAAGTGGGAGATGATCTAATGAAGGACCCTGCATAATAAAGATTCTATCTCCAAGATTTTCTCTCTAGTGGGTCTGGATATCCCAAAATCAGTAATCTAGATCTCTATTTATAGGATTTATATGTGCTTCGTAATTTGTGAATTTCATAAAGGAATGGTGCAACAGTGTTCTAGGGTGGGTTCCTTGTCAAATAACTTGTCAACAATTGAGTATTTCATATTACGAGAATCAAAATCAATTTATAAAAATTACACCATGTGTAATGTAATGATACTTCCGGTTATTTAGAATTAATTTTTTAGTTGTGTCACATCATGTAATTATATTCACCACATGAACCACTATATGTCATGTAATAATTACATGGAACATAATGTCGTTTTTCTTCTCTCAAAGCCTCATTTTTATTTGTTTCTTCTGATTTGTACCTTTGAAGTTCATCATGTTCATCCTCAAAACTCTAGTGTCATTCCTCTTCACTATTCTCACCATGTGACTTTTTTTGTCACACTTTCCAATAATATTTTTTATCATTACATAAAACACGAAAAAAAGATAAATGGTTCACTAAATAAAAAGGTTAATAAATTAAATATATAAATTAATACATTATTATACCATAAAATTTATAAATGAAATAAAGATATCAACTAACATTGATCAAATGTTTCACCCATAGAATGAGATATATTTTATTTTTATAAAACATAAATTATACTCCACTAAAACATTATGTACTAGTTTTGGATTTATATACATTGTTTTATCATTAATTTTATAATATATTTATTTTCATTAATTATTTTAAAATAAAATAAAAGAACTTTATCATGGTTTTTCTTACTTACATAGTAATAAAATTGATTAAAAAAATGTCTCTATCAAATACATGTGAGAGTATATCAAACTTATCATTGATAGGGATATTTATTTTTGGTGGTGATGGAGATAATCAAGGATCTTGTTTAAGACCATTTCCTTAGATAATTGGTCAATAAACAATGTATGTTATTTTATGTCATTATAAAGATTATAAATTTCATATCATAATAATGGGTTTAACTATAGCATCCCTCCTTTTTATCACATAAACTTTCATTACATTTTATAAAACCGAGGATCTTTAAGGTTTAGTGTCTTAGAAACCAGGAACATAAAACATGAAAACATAAAACATTATTCTTAAACACTTGAAGGTATTCTCCTCATTTTCATCATAGGTTCATTACTGAATCTCATAACCTGGGGACATACATCAATAGAAAGGGTGAGCAGAAGGGCCATTATGGGAAACAAGAGAAACATTTTACATGTGAACTTGAGATATATCAATAAGGTCATGAAAAGAACTTTAAGTCATGAGAAAGAAATCATGGGGCATATCATAATAAAAATAACATTTTTCATAACATTAATATGTGGCTACATCATTTAACATAGACAATCATGAACATTTCACCATGGTCCATCCCCAAGGTGTCATTTGAAAATTACCAAGGTTATTCATCAAGATATCGTGAAAATTGTAATCTCTAGTGGTTATATCATTACCCAATGCATTGGAGCGCTATCAGGGCGCACTCTTAAATTTTCCTTTATTATAATGTGAGCCACATATATCTTCATCAAAAATTTCATAAATAACACATATAGAATAAAATAAATTGGTATCATTTCATAATCATAACATTTTAAAAACTGCTTTAAAGACATTATCTTTACGTCACTTTAAAACCCACGGAAGGGGAGAGCGGGTCTCATGTATGTAAATCCCAGAATTTAAAATATAACATTTTGATATATATGTGAATACCCATGTAGAAATAAGATCTTTGAATATTCACTTTATAACATAAAATAATTTTCAGAAAAGAGAGAGGCATTTTGAGATGAAAATTCTGCAGCATAACAGCTATGATTCAGGGTTTTAGAGAACATTGAAAAGAGAGGGGACATGGGTCACCCACTAATAAATGATCGATAAAACAGTATAGGGACAAAATATTAAGGATATATTAACATGTTAATGAAATTTTAATGATGTACCATATGAAATGAATAACATGAAAGGAAGACAAAAATAAGATTTCTCTTATGAAAATTCTGCAGCCTAACGACGTCACTTAGACTTGAAAAAATGAATTGACGAGATAAAATAGGGTCTCTCATCATTTGAACATAAAATTTCAGTATTATATATATATATATCATACCCCAAAATAATAAAAAAGAACTTGAAATACTTGACATGAAAGTAGAACTTCAAAACGAGAAGGGTGAAATAACCACTTAAAAATTCGGCAGCCTAACGACGCCACTTAAAACATCAAAATACTGAATTGAAGAGATCAAATGGGGTCTCTCATCATATGATAATAAAATATCATTATGATAGATTTATATATCATACCCCCACATAATAAAAAGGAACTTGAAAGACTTGACATGAAAATAGAACTTGAAAATGAGAAGGGTGGAAGAACCACTTAAAAATTCGACAGCCTTACGACGCCACTTAAAACTTGAAAATACTGAATTGAAGAGATAAAATGGGGTCTCTCATCATAGGATCATAAAATATAAGTATTATAGATATAGAGATCATACCCCAACATAATAAAAAGTAACTTGAAAGACTTGACAATAAAATAGAACTTGAAAATGAGAAGGGTGAAAGAATCCGTTACAAATATTTCGGCAGCCTAACGGCACCATTTAAACTTTCACAAAATGAAATTATGAGAGTAAGAGGGGGTCTCTCATCATGTGAAAATAAAATGTACAGTATAATTAATATAAAAGAACATCCTCCAACATAATTATAGGGAGCATAAAAAAATGACAAAAAATAGATCACCTGAAAAGAAAGAGAGGGGGTCGGATCCCTTACCTTTAAAATGTAACTCATAAAACTCAATGGTTGGAACCTTGAGGGCTTGGGGGAACATTGGGAGGACTCCTTGGGAGGTAATGAGACCTGATAATCATTGGGGGAGATTGGGGAGTCGAATGGATGAGATTATTGCTTGGTATTTAAAGGGAAAGTGAGGGGACAAGGCATTAATGGCCAAGGGACACCTCACAAGTGGTTTTCTCAAAACCATGAGCTCTACAATGGTCTTTCCAATGGAGTTAGGAAACATGGGGCCCCCAATACAATACTTCATCACCCTTGGTCAGCCAACCCTTAAAATATCTCATGGAATCATCATGACACAGTTATGATGTCATTAATCATATCGAAACCCTAATACTGTATTTTTACTATTCACAAAAAATTCTGCTTTCTCAGAAAAATCCCAAAATTTCACATTAACCAAATATCAATGCTCTGATTTCATAAATGAACTCTATTTTATAAAAATAATTTTCTAAATATTTGTAATTTAATTTTTAAATAAATACACTATTCACCGAAAATTCATTTGTTTTTTAGAAAAAACCCCAAAAATTACCTTAACATAATATCGATGCTCTGAGTTCAAAAATGAAATCCATTTTATAAAAATATTTTTCTAAATATTTTTAATTTAAATTTTAATTTAAAAACAATATTCACCCGAAAAAACTAATACTTGAATAATAATTTATGAAACTGTTATTTAACCATTTTATTGAATTACATTACTTAATCAAGGTTCCTAGATTATATTAATACCTTTTTTAGGTGAGATTACTAATCCATTTGGACACATCACTAATCCTAATCATAAAATCACTATTCATAATTTAATATTCATAAAAAATTATGTTGATCTTTTTAGACTCTAAATTTTGTACTGAACATAATTGTAGAAGACCATTTTTTGAAAATCATTACACATTTTTATTTATTTAAGGTTTACATAAATTTTTTTAAAATATTCTTTCTCTAAAATTCATCAAAAATATAGATTCTATATTTATCCGGACATTTGAAAATTCATAAACCTCATCATAAAAAGAAATCAAAATTTTTATTTAAAACAAAGGGTTACAAAAGGTGGTTATGGTCACCTTACATAGCCCCTTATCACACCAGCATATGACTAAGTGTAAGGTGTGCTAAGGTGAGACAATCCGAGGGAGGCTCGGCCAACATCGTATTAGTAGTAATATCTATCAGTTTGAACTTCTCGCAAAGGTGATTCTGTTCTAGCTTCACACGATGAATTTCGGCTTGGGTTTGGTCTAGAGCAAAGCCCAGTGGTGCTACCTCCTTCCCAAGTTCTGCTAGATGGGCTTCGATCGGTCCAAGACTACTGGGTGAGGCCATCAAATCTTCTTTCTATAATAATTAACAATGATTACTTGTATTTAGAGACAATAATCAAAACATTTATTTTCCAGTGGTCATATTGACCAATGGTCATATAACAGTCAAAACCCAACAGTCTCATTTTAATTATACTCATGTTATCAAATGAAACAGTTTTGATGAGTATCAAAAATAAAATAACACACAAAATTAGGAAACAATATTTATTCAAAATTTCGGGTCGTTACATTAACAACAAATATTTTTCCCATTCATTTTTCATTCAATTAAAATTTTATTTTATTATTAATTTAAATATTATTACATAATTTATGTTTTCATGGGGGAAAATATCTTAAGAATACATTATAAATAAATTAAATAATGTATATTTCTTCCCAATATTCTTATGTGTTGTCTTATCTCTTTATTCATTTCCTTATGAATTTTTTAAAATAATCTATGCTAAAAATGAATATTCGGAGAGACATAATAATAAATCTATACATGGTAGAATTGTGGATGGAGTTGAAGATGTTATTAGTTAAATATTTATTTCAATATATTTTTCATTTTAAATAATCTCATTGATTGTATAAAATATTTATATAGAACTATGTCACTGTTAATTGATATGATAACTATTAATATATTTTTATTAAAATATTGTAGGTATTTTTTTAAGAAAAATATTATATTTTATAATTTTATAATGATAAATTTATATTTTATAATTTTTTTACTCAATTTATTATTATAAATATAAAATATTTACTAATTATTATTTATAATCCTTTTGTAAAATTTATTCATAATTCAATTATATACTTGATGGAATCATAGGACATGGTTCGAAACAAGGAAATTCACATATTCATGTGAATTTTTTAAAGAATTAGATATTATGTTAAAATGATTAGGGAAATGTTATTTATTCCCATGGTTGAAATTGTGAGTAATCATAGTAGTTGATATTATTTTATGAAAAAAATTCCTTATATATTCATTTAGCTAATAAATACTAAAAGATAATAAATCTCATATAATAATATTACTATTATAATTATCAATTATTTTAATTAAAATAATGCGGGTGAAAGGATGTGAATGTATTTATGGGATGAGTATCATGTTTTGGATAATTTTCAGTTTATTCTTTTTTATGGGGAAAAAATTCAATTCATGTCGATTGTTAAAATAATTATCATATATTCTCTAACAAAAATAGTTTTTAATGAATTTTTTTTATAAATTTGAAATAAATAAAAATTAATAAATTAAAATATGCATTATTATTGAGAAAATATTGATGTTGTAAAATAATATTGTCTAAAAAAATTATGGGAAATATATTTTCCATGGGTTATTTCATTTGATGAGTTTGTATATTCCATTGATATTTAAAGATGATCATTCATTATGATTTTGGAGAATTATTCTTTAATACTTTTTTCATTTACCCATAGACTATTTCTCTAAGAGTAAACCACATATATGTCCCATAATAATCATATTTATATTATTTTTCTAGGCGATGAAATGGAATATTTTTTTATTATTTCATAACATTAATGAAATAAAATATAGAAACAATATTAATGTACAGTATTCATTGTGATGAAAAAAAAATAATTTCAAGGGAATGTGTGACAAAAAATAGACCACATGTCAAAATAAAAAGTTTGAATAATTTAAAATATAATGATATTTTTTCTAAAAAGATAATTTTTTTCATAAATCATGATTAATTAAATTTTTATAAAATTCAAATAATCCATTACATAGTCCTAGTAGGTGGATTGGATAAGATATAGATGAACTCATATGATTTAAATATTGATTAATTTGAATGTGTTGGAGATATATACTTCAATAATTTTTTTATTTAATTTAATAAATACACCCTCCATATTTTCATAATAATTATGTAATTACACCATATTATATTATTTTCATTGTATTTTAATGTAAAAAATAACATAACATATATTATAATGTATTTAATTTTGATATTTATTTAAATTTAAATCCATAATTTTAACATTTATTGTAATTCTTTAATGATGCTTGTCAGTAATGATCTCAATACAATTAATAAAGTTAATAGAAATCATTAGGGTGATTGAAATATTATTGAAAATGAGTTATGTTATTATAGGATACCACACTGCATGATATCATGGTGATGAGATAATTATAGATATTATTAAGGTATATAAATTATATAATAATAGATTAGATATCACATTATAAAATTAATATATATCATGATATAGTGAAAATGTATAATCATTGACAATATCCTTATATACCTAAATATATTAATGAAATCACAATATTTAATTGATATAACCCAAATTAATGATAAATATTACCAGAGTATACTCACATAACCAACATAATTTATTGAAGACTAGTTTCAAAATCATGGCTCCACATAAAAAATACATGATGACTTATCTACATGACATATCAAAGTTGATTATGCAGTTTTGTACAATTAATTGAGAATAATTGACCAGTGTTATACCATATCATGTTAGTAAATAGAGTATTTACTACCAACAGAAAAACATCATGTTAGTATAATTTAGTTCAATAAAACTTAGATTCGTTGTTAATTTTCAAGTAATCATGAGACACCTCAATGATATAATGAATCTAAACACATATTATTATGTTATATAATATTTTTTAAAAATATAAGTGTATATATGAACTATTGTTCTAACTAACCAATAAAATAAAAACTAATAGACTTAGTAAAAAATAAACCTAGACACTATATCTAAACCATAATTGTTTATTGAAACATAAAATATAGATTTCCATTTTACACATAGGGTATTATTGGATAAAAAAAATATAATGATCCTTAAATTCCAATAAAACTCTCTACAATATCAATTATTTTATGCATACCAATTAATTATATTTAATAATAGTTTTATAATAGAGATTATAGAACAAAAGTAAATGGAATGGGATTTCCATTTTTATGAAAGTATAATTATGATATTCCAAGGATATGTAATTCATTATTACCATTGTAAAACAAACATACAACATTCATCATTCACATAGTATAGACGAATTTTATAATAAAATATTATATTATTTATTAAAATAAAAAAATTTGACCACAAAATATTTTTTTCCAACACATGTCATAGGTTGTTGTTGGAAATCATTCATCTTAAATGTTATTATTTTTTATATCATTAATCTTATGTGAATATTGGTTATTATTTTTGACATTCAAAATAATAAATTCAATTAAGACGGTTTCATTGAGAATTGTGAAAGATATAGTATGCTCAAATGGTTTTTTCCTAATTGAGGAATATAAAGGAGCTTGTTAGTTAGTGTTGAAGTAAAAATGTGGTGCATAGTGTGTGTTCCATAACGAAATAAAAATTATTATGTGTCATTTTTTCATGGTGATTATAGAATTATTCTATATATGATGTCAGTATGTTGTAAGAGGTAGAGTATAGAAATAAATATAGAATAACTATTATTTGGAACATTCTAGAAGTAGTGTAATTTCATTCAAATAGAAATATTATATTAATAGAAATAGGGAAATTCAATTTCTTCCTATTATTCATATAATCCTCTAAAAAAATTTCATCTCACCACATAAAGAAGACCCTTGATTCTATTATTATTGTTTCATTGGAAACACCAATTTCATACATTCTAATTATGGTTTGTTAACAATAATTATTTGTTGATACATTTATGTACAAATTACTAAATAATATTAGTATTAAATTTTACAATGTTATTCGAATAAAATATTTGATATAGAGCTATTTCATCATATGACATATATAATTTCTCATTTGAAATATTGTTCTAGGGAATGTTAAATCCTATAACATGGTAATATCATGAAATTAGAAAAAATTATTGAATAAAAAAATAATATATAAACCATCAAAATATTCAAATATCATTAATGAATGAGAAAAAATCATAGACATGTTATCCTATAAAATGTTACGGGATAAAACTATAAATTTCTATAGAATTTGTAATTAGAATATTAAAATAAAATTTTGGTAATCGATGGGGTTTTGTTTCCTGTTATAGAATATGTATGGGAATTTATTCTACCTTTCAAAATATATTATTATTATAATTGTTAGGAATTTAGAAATGGTAAGTACACGAATATTGTTGATGTAATGATATATAAGTAAATTAACGTAGAAAATGAGAATAATATTTAAAATAAAGATAATAAAATAATGAATCTAGAATAAATCTAAATCATTTATATATGGATTAATTATTTAAATGGTAGTAGAGAATGAAAATGAGGTTTGATTATTTTTTAAATACCTAGTTACTTATTATATAAAAAATAGATTGCAGGGGTTATAACATGTTAGTTTAGTACCATAGAAGGTAAATATGCCTTTTATTTTTATTTATTGTATTTAAATTGGAAGAATTATTTTATATCCTCTAAATTATGGTAACATTTCACTTTATTTATGGAAAATTATATTTATTGTTAATCCAATGGGGAAGATAACTAATGATTATGAGTTCATTTACTTCTATCTTTTAGTTTTTTTTTTGTTTTTTTATTTGTAGAATGTGTATCAAGATGCCAACTACAGATAGTAGTCCTTAGTATAGTTACATTTTGTTTATGTATTTTATTGTATCATTTCTCCTCCACCATGTCACTTGGTTCAAATTGAATATAATTGAACTCATCTAATAGATAATACATATTGATAATTTTTATTAGTGGATTTGAGTTATGATATTCCCTAAATTACAGAAACTGTTTACATACTAACTATGCTGGATATGATAAATCTTTGAATAATTGATTCGATTGATGTATTATTTATACATTCCATTTATAAATAATAAGAGACAAATAAAAAAAACTCTTTTGATGGTGTTCACTGAATGAGAGTAAATCATATCAGAGGGATTATGATGAAACCAAATTTAAGAACATGATTATTTATTTTTTAAATCATTACATTTTTTAAGAATTTGGTTTTTATATAATATAAATCTAACCTCTCCCAAATATTTTTATGTTATATTACAATTTTAAATTTACTAATAAAAAATATGATAATAAATAACATAATAAACATAGTGTAACTATAATTATTCTTTATAATAATCGGGCCATAGATTACCATTTTAACTCAATCTAGGGTTTGAAATAGTAATTTATTGCACATAAATCAATATTTTATTATTCAGTTTTATTTATTTTGATTAAAAAAATTTATTTACCTCATGGGAAATAAATCCTAATTTGTAATTTATTCCCCACGCCTCTACAATTATAAATACCAAGTCACCTATTTTGTCTTTTTTAAGTAGTTATGTGTGACCAAAAAACTATAAAAAGTATGTTTTATCATCACCGAAGTTCCTTTAATTCCATATTCAACAAGATAGATGATATTTTTATCATGATTTATTCTATATAGACTTTTAAAAATATGTAATAGTTGGATTATATATTTTAATATAACATGTATTATGAATTCATTGTCCTCAAATTATATTCATATTCTTTTATTATTTATCCCTATAGAATAAAAAAGTTAGAATTATTTATATTGATTATATTATATTATAATATTTTTTCTCTAAAAATAATACAATATTATTTATGTTACTAATTCAACTCTTCATAATAAAAAATTTCTAAATGTACTGATGAATTATATGAGTAAAAAAAATTCAATAGCTTTTTTTCAAACAATATATTTACTATTCAAAGAGAATTGCAATGAGTGTTTTATTAAATAATGGAACTCTCTATGTTGGTGAATTTTATTGAAATATAAATGGTGTATATGTAATATATTTATAAATTCAATTAAATTATAAATAATTAAATACAAAATTTATTCATGCATTATTTACTTGGTATGAGACCTTTGTATCTATCTAATTGGCACGAAATATGAAAACAGTGCAATTATTTATAGAACAATGGATACCTACACCTTTGATAAATATGTGTGTGATCAAATTTAGGACATAGATTTAGAGGATCTCTTTCATATTCACATTTTTATGGAAGGATATATATATATATATATATATATTATGTGGGTTCACTCTGTTATTTCACCATTTATTCATGGTATTCAACCATAACGACCATCTAGTCAACTGTTTCATATCATTATGAATGAAATTATTTTAGATAATATTAGATATATAAAATATCATCTAAAACATCAATATCATTATTATTATTATATGGTTTCACCATCATCAGATACACATCATATTGTTCTTGGTAAAAAAGGGATGATAATGGGTGTTCTAGTATATCGTACTTTTCAGTTTACATTTGTGTAATATAAGATACAATTATAAATATCTATAAACTTTACATCGAAGGTAGTGTATGGTTTTATATGGTTGTCAATTACTCCTTCTTAATGGAATAATCCCAATTGATTTATTTGATCAGAAACTTCAAATCAACCATTAAATTCAACTAGGGGATAATTTCATAAAACTATATCACCAAATCCATTACGAGGGATCATTATTTCAATAAATTTTCTTCAAGACCGTAAATAAGGAGGAATGATTCTGTCATAAATTCCATTATGAGGATGCTGAGGATTAGTCTTTCAAAACACTATTAATCTAATATTTATCTATTTTCATGTATGTTTTCTAATAATATGACTAATTATTGATTTATTATACTATAGGGGTTTATTCAACAATAATATAGTAGATTAATTTGGAATCACTCTCAAAAAATTTATGTTCTACAGTTACAAGTTTGAAATACAATAACCATTATAATGATTTTTTCATGGTTATTTATATATAATATATTATAAACCATGTAGAATAATAATTTCATACCATATATGAAATAAACTATATAATAAAGTATTATTAATTATTTTCATGATTTTAATAATGATAGATACCATTTATTTAATATGTTATATTTTAAATACTATATCATTTTAGTATAAATGATTGAGGAAAGGTAGTTGGAATAAAATATTTTATATCTGACTGTATCTTAAATTAATTTCTTGGAGAGGAAATATGTTACATAATATTTTCCATAGTATTTATTTCTATCAATAGTGCACCATGTGATTTCTCATGGGAATCCATGTGAAATCTAAGTGTTTTCCCTTCTATGGACAACATCATTAGTGAAGGATATATATAATAAAATATGTAATTGAATAAAAAATCATTATATATATACCTCTAAAAATTAATTTCATAATCCCGTAATATTACAAAATATATTCATTTTCCATTTATATTAGTTTTTTAATTAATGATACATTGAAAATATAATATAAATACTGTAAATTATTATATATTATAAAGAGTGGATATTTAGGTTATTTAAATGTATTTCTGTGTTAAAACTATAATTTAAAAATGATAAAATAAAATCCATTATAATTTATTTGAGATAATATGAAATTATAATTTTAAAATTATCATCATTGTATTGTATATTAAATTCATATTTCACATTTTCTTAAAATTATCAATGTTTTCCAAAAAAGGTATTATTTAAAAAAAAAATTTAAACAATTGCTTACCTGTTATTTTAACTGTAGAATATAAATATTACTTTAGTTTATTACAATATGGTCTTTATAAATTATATAAAAAAACATGGAGATCTCTTATGGGTTTTATACTAAATCAGGGTTATAATAAATTGCATCCTCATCATATTTTGGTGCCATATGATTTTCGTTACACTAAGAGTTTCAATTATTCAAAAAAGTAATTTAATGGTATTTATAACTCAATAAAAATATTATTTGTGGGATTATGTGGTACATCATTGGAAAATGGTGGTTGATGTTCCAAAATTATGCCTAGAAAACTTTTATGTCCCTTACTCTTCATAAATCACATTGTTTGTTTATGAAACATGGAGAAATAATCAATCCTTATCAGGCTCATATTTATGTACATTTTTCATTGGATTACACTATGGAACTAAGACCTTGGTTCATCCATTTCATAGTCGACATGCAATGATAAATATTTATTACTAATGTAATGTTATTAATAACTGTGTAGGATTTATGTTCATGTGTCCCAATATAGTCCATGGTGATTAATTTTTAATAATGAATATTGAATATGAAATATTTATTCTAAACATATGGTTGTATATATGATTAGTCAGTATTTATATATGTACAATTAATAGTTCCCAAATACAAAGAAACCATCTAATATATCATGGTAGAGGAAAACAATTATTATATTAGAGTGAACTTGTTTAAATATTATTTATAATAATCCAAAGATATTAGCACCAAGTCTACCTATTCAGATGTAATTTCTTAAAAATGTCACTTATCAATATTTATGATTGTTTGTTTATGAAGAGTTAATATCTGATTTTCTAGATCTTTTAAAACAAGTTATATGTGATGATAACACTATTCAATATCAATATTATCTTTTGGGTGTATAGATTATATGAACGTCAAACCATTGTTTGGGAAGATATTTTCTATCATAAGATATGTGTATTGGACTGAGAAACATTAATTATATAGATGTTAATATTTTAGTAGAACAACTATATGTTTACCACATTGGATAATGATGCTATGGTGGAAAATCCCCTTGAACCGAAAAATCAGTTTGATACCCAGGTTTTTGGTTTTTTAATTTAGTAAATGAAAATTTAGTAAAAATGTAATTATATCATCAATGGATATAATAATAAGTGATTCAAAATATTTTTTTATTATAGATATATAAACACCATAGTTATGGGTTTTTCCTCCTTTAATATTTAATTCAAAACATTAATGTAATGGGCATCACATGCATCAAAGGTCAAGGTGTTGTCAAGAATAAATCAAAGAATCTAACCTTATATTAATTCTTTAAATGTCGATATGATAATTTGATAAACACATATTGGTGAAAACATTTTTTTCTTATTTATGTATTTAATTTAGTATCCATACCTCATAAATATATTATTTAAGTCACCAAATCTATAATATATTATTTATTTTCTTCGAAGCATGATATTTTTTAATATTTTACAATATGAATGCATTATATTATATGTTGTGGATAGATCTGATTTTTCTTCAATGGAAAAAATGTATTAGAAAAATAATATGATTTATTTATGATTCGTTATATATTATATATTAACACATATTTATATCAATGATATTTCATTATATATAAAATAGAGTAATTAATCCATTAATGAAAAATATTTTGTCATTATTTGAGATGGATATAAACACATGATATTTTATGAAGCCTATGTTTCCACATGATGTTATGTATCATTATGTACATCATTTTCATTGTCCTTTATTATTGATATATATTACATGAGGTAATTTTACTTAACATTATAGATTATAATATGATTAATTATTTAGTGCCATATAATGATGGACGAATGTTTCTTAAAAACAATATTTTTATTTTTCTAGGATATATGTACAATATTATAATATAATCATTTAAATTTTTTGAAAAATAGTTTTTTAACATTATATATTGACCCATATACATATTTTTTAGTCGTTATCTTATTTTCTACTGACCAGAATGATATAGCTTCTTAATGCATCGTAGATGAATAGAAAAATAATTTCTATAATTTTCGATATCTATATGATTCACTGGAGGAAGAACATTATAGGGTGAAAGATATTACTATATATCTTTATATCTCTATACGATAGACCTAAAATATAAATAATTATATGCCCATGTGATTCTATACCTTAGAAAATTACTTGGTATTTTTTTGGGACATTAGTTAGTATTTATAAAATATTCATTCACTAAATATATATATATACATACTAATATATTAATTTTTTAGAACATTGGATTTAATTAATTTCGTGTACTACTTAGAATTATTGTATCTAAGCACCCAATTATGAGTATTATATGTATATAATGTTATGGGAACCAATTGTGGTTTAATTCCTTTATATAATCCATTTTTTAACCTTATTCATTAATTAAATAATGAAAATAAATCTGTGGTAGTTATTATCATAAATTTTTATGTGACATGATATTATTTTTAATTGTTCATATATATCAAAATGATCCAAAGTTAATAAGAAGGTATCATCTAGGATTCCTAGACGAAAAATTTTCAGTTTATATAATAAACACTTTTTAATCACAATATTCTTCAAGAAGACTTAGAGACACATATATTAAAAAAGAACTTGGTTAAAATAACTCTGATATTATATAATGTACATTATTTTGGAATTATTCATTCCATATAGAATATTATTATATTTTTTTGATCCAATAATCATTTGTATGTGTAATGACCCAAACCTCACTAGTCTAGAATCTGTCGCACCCCAAACCGTGCGTCTATTTTATTTATGATTTCTTTGACCTTGAATTATTTTGCTGGGATTCGTGTCCAGCCTCGATTTAGATTTTTGAGTTTTTGTTAAAAAAAAGTGCGCTTTTTGACGCGACGTCGTGGGGCGCGTGAGCGGAGACTGTTCAGGAAGCCCCGCGCGTCCATGCCCGGTGTTTTTGCGCATCCCGTTGTCTTTGAAATATTTTAAATAGAGTCTTTATATTAAACGCGCACATCTATAATTATAAGTTAATAATTATTATTTTTTATTTAAGACGAAATGAGTATCTTTACCATTTGTATTTTTCTCATTATGATTATTATTGTCATTTGTTTTTTTTATCATTATGTTTTGTTAACGTTGCGGATAGTAGTATAACCGTTATTAAATATGTTTTGTTATTAATATTTATTATTGTTATTAGTATTATTGTAATTTATTATTATAATGATTTTGTTTTGTTTTATTTAATTTTCTTTTTTTTTCTTTTATCTTTTCTTTCTCTCCCCTCCAACCCTAGCGGCCCACTTTATATATATTTTCTTTTCCCCGCTGGAGCCGCCGCCACTTCTCCCTCCCAGCCTTGCTGCGCACCCCTCCGGAGCTCCCCCTTCTCCCTCCTGGTGCAGCACACAGCCCTCCGCTAGCAGGTCGCCCCCCTCATACCCTTCTTCCTCGCAGAGCACCCGCACCAACTGTTCGCGCGCCCCACCAGCCTCGTCTTCCACTGGCGCGACCTCCTTGCTGCGTGACATTTCTCGATCGGCCAACTTCCTCTCCTACCAGCCTCGCCTACTATCTGCACCCCCAACCTCCCGCCATTGCTCCATCCATGCTCCGGCCACACCGGCTCCATCTGACCAGCGACACCCCGACGCATCGCCCTTTCCTTGCAGTTGCCGTCCACACACCTCTCCTCCTCTTTTCCATCACAGCAACGCCTCGGCCAACCCCCTTCATCCATCTCTCGCGCCCCACTGCTTACCTCCGCCCAGCAGCCCCCGCACGACACCCATGTCCACCGCACTGCACCCCCCGCCGCTCGGTCTTCTCTTCTCCTTCCCCCCTTCCTTCTTCTCTCCTTCTTCCTCTTCTTCTTTCTCTTCTCCTTCCTCTCCTCTTCTTCCTCTCCTCTTCCTCTCCTCTCCTTCTTCTTCCCTTCCTTTTTTCTTCCTCTTCTTTCCCGTTCCGGCGCCCCTGTTCGGCCTCCCGCGCAGGTTGCTTTCTGTTTCTTTTTATTCATTTTATCTTATTATTTTAACTTATCTAATAATAATTTTGTTCTCTTTTATTATTATTATTAATATGTTAGTTATTATTATAAATATTAATATATTATTATTCTATTCTTATTATTATTTTTATTATTATTATTATGCTATTCTTGTTATTAATATTATTATTATTATTATTATTATTATTATTAATTTTATTACTATTATTATTATTATTATCATAATTATTATGAATATTGTTATTATTAATTTTATTATTATTATTATTATTATTATTATTATTATTATTATTTTTGTTACTATTATTAATATTATTTTTATTATTTTCGTTATTATTATTATTATTATTATTTTGTTGTTATTATTATTATTACTATTATTATTTTTATTATTTTTATCATTTTTGACTATTATTATTGTTATTATTATAATTATTACTATTAGTATCGCGATTATTATTATTCTTGGTTCGTCTTTGCTTCGCTAGGGGATTTTTATCTTTTTATGTTTATTTTGATAGGATTATTATTTGAGGGCCCGCGCAGGGCGTTTCCAAGTGTGCGCCACCGCTACGCCTTATTTCCGAGGTTCCATCATCGCCGCGCTTTGGTTTCAAGGTGAGCGCTTATTCCCGCCGCTTGGTTTCGAATGCTCTGGTGAGTTTTGGATGTGTCTGAGTCCTTGGTTTTGATTATGAAGAGAGTCGGACTTTATCACGTGGCTTCGGACACGCGTTGTGTCATCGCGCCTCGGTTCCAAAGTTGTTTTGTCGTCGCGCCTTGGTTTTGAGGTAGGTTCCCTTTGCACTGCTTTTAAAATTTAAGTTATACTATTTCATGCTGTTTGCGCACCCTAATTGTTCAAAATCAACATTTTATTAATTGTAATAAATATGAGATAATATACGATAATTAATTTTTAATATAAGATGGTGAATTTTTAAATGGTTATTTAATGTCAAAAGGATCCGTTTATTTTATACACGACACATGAAACATCCTTTTTACGAGCGGACACCCAATAATGAAAGAATGCCCGTTTGGCTTTTAAACATAATTCACGGAATATAAAATAGAGTTCTGGTTTAATGAGAAGTGATTTCTTTTGAAGCGTGAACAAATACATTGGTTCGTTTGAGAAATTGCCCGGTTGGCTCTTAAAGTTTATTTGGAAAATAAAATGGTTTGGTTTGGTTTATAAAAATACTGGCAACCTGTGAAGTAGTGTTTGTGGATTCTTCAAATAGTTTTAAACTGGTTTTGGTAGTAATTGTGAACTGTATTAAATGCCCGTTTGGAACTTTATGGAAAGCGGTGGTAATGTTTTTATAAAAACCCTCTTAGGACGACTCTCATGCCTTGGTTGCGATTGATTGTTTGGGAGGCCGCGCTTAGAGGCTCCCGGGTACTTGAGTAGAAAAAGGCATGAGGTTTTCCCATGGAGTGGCTCGGGGAATGCCTGTTGTTCTTTGTATATATATATATCTGATTGGATGCTCGGTTGGCATCGGTTGTCTCACCCCCTTTTTCTTAAACACTTGAGACATGGGAATCTGGCATATTGAGAGAATATTCTAAGAACGATTGCTGCACTAGTAGGTTATGGTACTGACCAGTGGCCCATAGTAGGTGGATATATTGGGTTTATTGCTATGGGATTTGCCCTCGACCTGCCTGTGAGTGGATGGTCGAGCGTATTGTGCGTTTTGATTTCATCGTGACATGTCAATGAGGATGATTTCTCATGTATTGGTGTCTTCTGGTTTATTCTCGATCTCCTTGGTTCACCCATGTCTATTCAGCTTTTGTAGCTTGCAGTAATGATTATGATGCTCACATGTATACCTACATTTCCCTTGCTGTGTGTTTTACTTTATGCATTCTGGTGTATTGTTTTCTTTGGAAAATGGTAAATTGCTTTTGATTAGGTTTCGAAAAAAATTGTTTTCAAATGAAAGTGTTTAAACCCTTTTGTACAAATTTGAAAATTTAAACATCACTTTCCCCCTTTTCCTGAAATGTCATTGACACTAATGAAATGAACCCAAATTTTGAAATGGCTAAGGGCAATGGTTCGTACTTTGTTTTTAAGTAAGATGCTTAGAAAATCATACTTTTATAAATTGTAGTTCAAACATGAAATGATGTTTCTTTTATTTTAAAGGTAGTGCATTGGGAATAGATATCGGGCTAGCCTACTGAGTTTTAATACTCACGCCTATAGTTCTTTTCTGTTTTTAGTGTTTGTGCAGGCTATAGCTTGAGTGCGCTCGCCTAGGGCGACGCTTGATCGTTGAGTCGGAGAGCGACCCGCGAGGTCGCACGGAGTTTGTTCGCACGTCGTGTTTGGTTAGTTTGTTTCCTGTTTGTTTCTGTTTAGTCACTTTGTTTAGTTTACCTTTTTTTTGCGCTGCTCTGTTTTATCTTTGCTTTCTTATTTATTTATATTGGGCGAAATCGTTCCCACAGTCTCTAAATGATGCCCTGGCGCTTGTCGCCAGCCCGGGAGGATCGGGAACGCCTCTCGGGCCATGCCGCGGACCGGCTCGGGTGACCGGTTCAGGTTCGACCCGGGTTGGTTCGTGACAGAATCGGTGCATTATTTATTATATTGGAATAGATACAAGAAATCAGATCTCAAAGGACCAATAATATTAGAATTTTTGGAGAACCATATACAGAAATGATATCCATTTTATATTGAGAGTAGAAAATAAAACCAAATACATAAAAAAGGTAAACAAACTTCATAATTTACAACACATAGAATGTTATCTTTTTATATCCATGGGAATGGAAACAAAATAAGTGTGAGATCAAATGATAAATAATGGTTTAAGAAAATTAAACATATCATAAATGAATAATAATAATAATAATTTAATTATAAATAGTTGAACACTCATTCTATTTATATATCATTATGATCCTCTTAAGAAAAGGAATAATAAATATTGAAAGGTAATTAACTGAAATCACTTTCCATATAATCTATAAAATGATAATGAAATGCATCTATAGATAATATAATTTCCAATTCCTAGGAATAACAATAATTACTAAATTCTATATGAAGTAAATGATTTATTGTTGTATTTTATCTTTTCCATGAACATGATACCTTTACCATCAATATATATGCACATGAAAGTTAAAAACTACTAGGTAAAAACCCATCTGATTTTTTTAACTGATTCATTTCATGATACTCTTGACGCATCGAGGGGTTATCTATAAATATACCCACATATGTTTTCAATTTTTGTATAATTCATCAAATATAAAATCATATATTTATATCATAATAAATTTTCCTTATCATCATGTATTCATATTGAGTAAAAGAGACATATTTATCAATATTTCCCTAGTTAATAAAATAACATTAAGTGTAAACACCATATGTCAAAAAGGTATATAGTTTAAGAAATAATCATATTCATCACATAAGAATATGAATATTTAATAGGAATGTAATTAACAGTAAAAATGATAATAAGAATGTGGTTATTTTAATAAAATTTAATAATCACAAAGGAATGAGAGATATCACATTAACTGTTTCTACTTGGAAATGTTCAAGTAAAATCCTCTTGGATGAAATAATTCAAAATAATAAAAAAAATCCATGAATTGTGAATGAGTCATGGTATCACATATACAAGGGATGTATATATATAATAATAAATAAATTTGGTGAATAAAATTACAATATTCCTCAATGAAGGGAAATGGAGATGAAGTCCCTCACCTTATCATTCCATGTGGTTGAATGCGATATAAACTCGTATATAGTGGTTTTGAACTTATTATCAACTTATAAAAGACATATATTAGTATTTATAATATTATATATGATTCTTTTATAATATCTTATGTCTCTTTCACCAATAATATTTCATTATTTTCTTTGTTTCATGGGTTAATTTCATTGTTTCCCCATTCTTGATTTTTGATAAATGTTTTGGATCATGTGAATCTTATATATATTTATCATCACCAAAATAATAATAAAAAATTAATTCTCATATTTAGACATAAAATATAAATTTAATAGAAATAATAAAATATTGTTTTGAGAAGTGAAGTATGTTATGATTATGAATATGTTTTTTTTAACATACTCCTAGGTAACATTTAAATTTTTCAACAATAATTATCGAATGGGGTTAATTAATATTTTATAATTAAAAAATTATAATGATATCATAAATAAAATAATATTTATTTAAATATAAATTTACATTACCCAAGAGTCGTGGAAATGAAAAGGGATTCTCATCGCTTCATGAAGGAGGTAGTCCACATGAACATGAACAATTTAATCATCATTAATGGAGTGAAAAAGATACAAAATAAAATTTTCTATATTATATTTAATGAAATAAAAGTATATCATTAATATTTTAATTATATAATATATTTATTAACTTTATCATTATTACATTGTATGTTATGTTTTTGTTAATAATGAATTTGGTCATATCACAAGGCAATAGTCTACTATACACATGAGAGACATTATCGTATCTCCTAATGATTGAATGTAAAAAACTGTTTATATTATATTATAACTATGAATGTAAAATTTTGTTATTTATATCATATATATAATTTATTTCCATCTTAATATAGTTTCATTGGGAGAATGTTGATGGTTTTGTGCCCAACAGTTAGAATATGGGGAGGGGGGTTTAACACTGTGCTCAACTACTCACATAATATTTCCCATTTTATAATATTACCCAGAAACACCCAATAGTTCCCAAATCCATAACTAATTAAATACCTTCCTTCCAAAGGTAGGTGGTCATTTTGGGTTTCATACCCAATTATGCTTAGGTACTAACATTGGTTGAGAGGAAGGTAGGTTGGGCTCATCGTAGCCTTAGGCGGGGTTGTTGACTTCTGTAGCGACTCGGTTTTTTGGCCCTGTTAGACTTTGAAATATTTCTACAAATAATTCTAGAGCTGAGTGTGAAGACGGCATGTGATTCCGAGGCCCGGTGTGCTCGGAATTAATTTTATAAAATTATTAATTATTTTTATACTATGTACATGGAGGGGGTGTGATATCTCATAAATGGTAGCTCAGAATGGGAATCCGATGGAACGGTTGTGTATGGAACATGGCGTTTAATTAGGAGAGGTGTAAACTTCGCGGGCGTGGGACTGCTGCGGAAAACGCCACCAGGGGCATTTTCGTAAATAAGTGGAAAAGTTGGATTACGAGCGTCAGCTCAAATAACTTCTAAACGGATTATTGGATGGTAATTATGAGTCCTCTCTTGCATTCAGAATGGCGCGTTTACCCAAACGAAGACATTACATTTGTCTGCATCGGGAGTCGGGCGGAGGCGAGTCGGGAGCCGGAGATATTTTAACAAAAATAAATATCTTCTTCTCCTCCCCCCATTTGAACGTGAGGCATAGTAAAGGAGAACTCATCCTCCATCCTCCTCCTCCTCCTCTTCTGACGGAAAATCGGCGGCCAAATCAAATGATCATGGTGTCGTTGAGCTCAGATTTCAACGGCGGACGCTTCAGGATCGTGGAGCGGAAGCTTTGGAGTGCGGATCATTGGTGTTTCGCCCGCGAGGTAGGTGGATTGAGTTTTAAAAACATGAATCCCATTTTTTTTTGTTTTGTTTTCTTCAAATTCTTGTAAGGGTTATATAGTTCGAGTCCCGAAGTTTCCGAAAAATGTTTCGGATCTGATTTTGGAGCACCGAGGTGCTCCCGGGGGTTCTCGGAAGTTTTCCGCGGGGAAATCCCGGATTCTGGCGGCGGCCATGGTGGAATCTGGTGAGGCGCGATGGTGGAGCGGTGAATTCCGGCAGTGGTGGCATCACGGCGGAATCCAACGGCGGCGCGGTGGTTTCCGGCGAGGCTGGCGGTGGTCCCTCCAGGATTTTCCCGTGGTTCTATAAACCCTTGTAACTCGCAAACCGTAACTCCAATTTGTGAGTTTTTTGTGGTGACACGCTCCTTTCATCGAGAAGGACCTTTTGAAATTACTTTGAGAATTTTATGGATTGGGATCGTGGCCCGGTAGTTAGAAACATCGTATAAAATAATATTTTTTTTTATTTTACGACTTCAGGCCGTTGTAACTTCTACCTAGAGCGTCCGAATGACATGTCGTCAGTGGAGTTGAGACCCAGATGGTACGAAGGACTTCTTGAGATGGTCTTTAGGAATTGCGACTGAGAATGGTCTGTGGGCCCCACGAAGCCTGGTTTTTGGCATTTCCTGAGAAATGCAACTCTCCCGTCTGGTGTCTGTTTGAGACGTTTGAATAGTCGATCCTGTGTGTTTTTTTGAGAGGATCGCAATGGTTTAATCCGTTCGAGGTGATTTAGGATTGTGGCGTGGTCCCCACCCGGGCTGGCTCCTGTGAATTGTGCCTTTTCACCGGGTGTCCGTTTCGGACGTACGAGAAATCGAATCCATGTGTTTTTTAGGGGATCGTTGTGGTATGATCCGCTTGAGGAGTTTCGTGATCGTTGTGAAGGCCCCGCACAGGCAAGCTATGGAGAATAGTGCATTTTTCACCGATTGTCTGTTTCGGGTTAGTAAACAGCCTATCCTGCATGTTCTTCCATGTGGGTCGTGATGGTGGCATCAGTATCGGCCTTGGAGGTGTGTAGGGTGACGTTGTTGTGGGATTCTCGGGTTACCGACGTTTGGACCGATAGTGGTTGATTGTACTACCTTGGTTCTTTCCAACGAGGGTTTTTGCTGCATCACAACCCTAGTATAGGCTTGTGATCCTCTCAATGGGATGTTTACTCTGTTAGAGTTGTGGCATCCCTCCAGTGGGCCCGGAGTAGGATCTTATTGCATCGTTACCCTAGATCGGGTTCTTGGTATCGCTGTGACCGTTTATCCACGCGCGACGATCTCATATCTTACAGGTTAACCCTGTAGTGTTTGTGGAATAATCGGAAATATGATCCCCTACATAGTGGGTCGTTCTCAGTAGGGTTGTTGCATCGTCGGGTATACGATCCCCTACTCAGCATGATGATTATAGGAGGGTTGCGGTATCGTTGGTTATATGATCCGTTACTCCGCATATGGTTTCTATAGGGTTGCGACATCGTCAGTTCGATCCCCTACACCACGAATTATACCAGATGGGGTTCCAATATCATTGTGACCACTTTTATGTGGGCGATGATCCTCTATCAGAGTAACGTGCTTTTGTCGAGCGCCAGAACAGGTTGTGGTATCCCCCAGCGGATCCTGGTAGTGATCCCCAATCTATGAGATCTACGAATGTCAGATCGGGTAGTGTATCCCCTAGAGGACCATGGGAGTGATCCCCTATCTATGAGATCTTTGTCTATCGGAGTGGGTTCTGTATCCCCTAGCGGACCCTAGAAGCGATCGCATATCCGAAGATATTGGTGGTTATGTTGTTTCAGCGAGTTTTCCTCAGTAACGGTGCCCGATGAGCGTGATCTCTCGGGTGAGCATCTGAGAGGTTCTTGGAAACCTAATGGAGTGTATCTCTCAGATGAGTGTCATCTGGGATGATAGTGATTGTGGAGTGTGCTCTCCTGGTTGTGAACCGTTTCTGGTGTTGAGGTCAGTACCTCATGTGGATTGTTGTGTGAGTTGAGTATATTTTTATTGTTCAAGGTGTATGTATGTTCATACACCTGAGCTGAGCTGACTAGTTGTGTTTAGCCGACGATGGTCACGAGATGAAGTTTCTCTCTCGTCTGGTTTCCCTCTGGCTGGGATGAGCGGATTCTTGCCTTTTAGTTTCTCTCTGTTGGTTTTGGGTTTTTGGGGTGCCTACTGAGTATGTTTATACTCACTCCTGCATGGGCATTTACCACACATGGTTGTGTCTTGTGCAGACCACAGGCCTTTCGACAGAGCCCCAGGAGGACCTGGAGCAGGCAGAGCTGAGTGAGCGAGACTGACCGGGGTGTTTGTCGGTACGGTGTAGAGGGAGCTTTCTGGTGGGTGTTTGAGGTAGTGTTCCCCTTCTTCAAAGAATGTTGGACACGGTTTATAGATTTCTTTTGGTGGGCCCTGTTTTTCCCTTTTGTACCTTTTCTGTTGCACTGTGGTTTGGGATAGATTGTATGCATGCATTTACTTTCAGTTTTCTATATCTCTACACTATTTCATGGAGGTGTTTGTGGGTGCATGTGTACAGGTACCTTAGGCTAATGTCTCCCTTGTGTGTGATAGCCTACTCGGTGCTGAACGCCAGCCCCTGGCCTATTGGAGGCAGGCTTGTAGAGTCATGGCTTGAGCCCCGTTCGGTCGGGTCGTGACAGAGTGGTATCAGAGGAGGTTCCACCTTTGGGATCTCAGATCGTAGCCGGTCTAGCTATGAGTTTGGTTTGGGTTGCATAGCGGCAGTGTTAGGATGTTTCAAGTTTAGATTTCAGGCCTGGGACTCCGGTGTTTGTGCGTCGGCCAACGTATCCATACACCAGGACTTTGATAACCTGCCTTTCGACTCAGTGCATTAGTACATTGGTCGCAGGGACATAACGATTCATGCATCATATAGGACTGGGTTTTTGTGTTCTTCTTTTTCCTTCTGAAGTCAGCTCTCCAGATATATTCTTTGACTATGGTGTGTCGTGAAGGTATTTCAGGATGCCTCCACGATGACAGCCAGTGAGAGTTCCGCCGCAGGATTGTGCTGACGACCCACTCCGTGTAGAGGCTGTGGAGCAGGGTGCAGGTTCTGAGGTTCCACCTCTAGGTGGCCTACCAGTTGAGACACCACCTGTTGAGAAGTTGTTTGTGCCAACAGTGCATGATGAGGTTGCGCGCAGGCTGAGTGTACTTCATGAGTTCCAGAGGCAGCGACCTCTAAGGTTTTGAGGTTATCCAGACCCTCAGGCTGCTGATGACTGGCATGAGGTAGTCACTCAAGTTTTCTGCCTAATGAGGACACCTCTAGATCAGATGGTGGTCCTAGTGGTGAGCCTTCTGTATGGTTCTTCCTGGCGATGGTGGATTTTGGTGACGTAGTCCCATGATGAGGAGATGCTCACGTGGGAAGAGTTTGAGTTTCTCTTCATGGAGGATTTCTATCTCATGACGCTGAGGTCAGTGCGGATTCAAGAGCTTCTACAGCTTAGGCAGGAGGGCCTGACCATGTCGGAGTACTCAGTGAGGTTTACAAACCTGTTTCACTACTCCATGGATATGGTTCGAGACCCATTCTTTAGGGCTCGAACCATCGAGCAGGGCTTATGCAAGGACATCTGAGCAGGTCTGGTTTCCTTATGTCTGCCCACCCATGCTAGAGTGTTGGAGCGATCATCGGTGGTGGAGAGATTTCTGGCTGAGCATATTCCCTCTGTTAGTGATGGGCATGTGAGAGCTGAGACGTCGGCATCTGGTTGTCGACGACAGACTCATGGGTCTAGACATGACTGATGTTTCAGGAGGTGACCCCAAGATGGAGAATCTTAGTCCCTGGGCTCGCAGGCCAGTTTTGGTCAGCCTCAGGAGAGGCGGTGTTATGCTAGCGATGTTTAGGGACATCTTTCTAGAGATTGTCCGACTCGTCGTGCTGTTGAGAGGGATCTGATCGATAGACCACCTTAGCAGAGGCAGCCTCTCGAGCAAGGAGGTCCGCAGGGTGGTAAACGAGGAAATGGATCTGGTACAGCAGCAGGAGGAGGTAGGCAGTATCAGTTACCACCACTCCCACCCCCAGGAGGTCCACATCGAGCTCAGGGAGTTCGGGGACGAGGGTGAGGCCAGCTGCATTCCCTAGAGGCTTTTGACCCAGATGCTCCACGGATGGATAGAGGTACACCTTGTGTGTTTTCTACTTTCTGTAGTAGTTTGATAGACACTGTTTAGCGGTACCCTTTCCTTTTCGTTGGTTGATCAAGTTTTGTTCAGGGCTCCGGTAAGACCCTATGTGGGTGTTGTTTGGTATGCTTTGAATGCTTGAGGAAGAGAGATCATTCCCCCACAGAAATGCATTTTTGTGATGCGATTAAAACCATGTGGGCGAGTTAGTGCCGCCCAAAGCAGATAGTGTTGAGGTGTGGTGAATGAGTCCCTCTGACTTATGTGTTCGGGCATGAGTGTTTGTAATCGAACTCGTTGGTTTGGGAGACCCAATTTAGAGTCCAGTCGCTTCCCTTGTTCTTAGGACTTTTCGGGGAAGAAAAGTACTAACGGGGGGAGGATGTAGAGACTTGGGTTTTTGGCCTTATCAGACTTTGGAATATTTCTAAAAATAATTCCAGAGCTAGGTGTGAAGACGGAGGGCTATTCTGAGGCCTGGTGTGCCCGAAAGTAATTTTATAAAAATATTAAGTATTTTTATACTATGGAAATGGCGTGGGTAATATATCTCACAAATGGTAGATCAAAACGGGAATCTGAGGGCACGGTTGCGTCTGGAACGTGTTGTTTGCCCTATGCGAGGTGTAAACTTCACGGGTGCGGGCCTGCGGTGTAAAACGCCACCAGGGGCATTTTCGTAAATAAGTGGAAAAGAAGGATTATGAGCATCAGCTCAAATAAATTTTGAACAGAGTCTCGGATGGAAATTCTGAGTCCTCTTTTGCATTCAGAACGGTGTGTTTACCCAAACAGAGACCTTACCTTTATCTACATCGGGCGTCGGGAAGAGGTGAGTCGGGAGCCGAAGATATTTTAACAAAAATAAATATCTGCTCCCCCCCATTTGAATGTGAGGCGTAGCAGAGGATAACTCCTCCTCCTTCCTCCTCTTCCTCCCATTCTGACGGTGAATCGGTGGCCGAATTGCACGATCAAGGTGTTGTCAAGCTCCGATTTCGACGTCGGACGCTTCAGGATCGTGCAGCGGAAGCTTTAGAGCGCGGATCATCGGTGTTTTGCTCGCGAGGTAGGCAGTTTGAGTTTCAAAATCTTTTATTCTGTTTTTGTGTTCTTTTTCTTCAAATTTTTGTAAGGGTTGTATAGTTCGTGTCCCGAGGTTTTCGAAACATGTTTCAGATCTAATTTTGGAGCACTGGGGTGCTCCCGGGGGTTCTCGGAATCTTTCCGGCGGAAATCCCAAATTCCGGAAGTGGCCATGGAGGAATCGGGTGAGGCGCGGCTGTAGCGCGGAAGATTCCAGTGGTGGCGGCAGTGGCATGGCGGAATCCGGCGGTGGCGCGATGGTTTCTACTGAGGTTGGTTGTGGTCCGGCCAGGATTTTCCAGGGGTTCTTTAAACCCCCGTAACTGGAAAACCGTAACTCCGATTTGCAAGCCGTTTGTGGCGATGCACTCCTTGCATCGAGACGGACCTTTTGAACTCACTTTGAGAATTTTATGGTTTGGGATCATGGACCAGGAGTTACAATCGTCGTATAAAATAATATTATTTTATTATTTTACGACTTCAGGCCGTTGTAACTTCTACCTGGAGCGTCTGAATGACATTCTGTCAGTGGCATTAAGACCTAGATGGTACAGAGGACATCTTGAGATGGTTTCCATGTATTGGGACTAATAATGGTGTGCGGGCCCCATGAGGCTGGGTTTTTGGCGTTTTCGGAGAAATGCAACTCTCCCGCAGGGTTTCTGTTTGAGACATTTGAATAGTCGATCCCGTGTGTTTTTCTGTGAGGATCGAAAAGGTGTAATCCGTTCGAGGTGATTTTGGATCAAGGCAGGGGCTCCACCCACGCTGGATCTGGTGAATAGTGCCTTTTTTACTAGGTGTCTGTTTCGGACGGTCGCGTAGTCGATTCCATGTTTTTTTTCTGAGGGGATCGTCGTGGTATGATCCACTTGAGGAGTTTCGGGATCGTTTTGCAGGCCCTGCACAGGCAAGCTACGGTGAATGGGGCATTTTTCACCGGTTGTCCATTTCGGGTGAGTAAACAGCCTATCCTGCGTGTTTTTCCATGTGGGTCGTGATGGTGGCCTCGGTATCGGCCTTGGAGGTGCGCAGGGTGGCGTTGTTGTGGGTTGCTCAGGATAGCGATGTTTGGACCAACAGTGGTTGAGGGTACTCCCTTGGTTCATTCCTACGAGGGTTTGTGTGACATCACAGCCCTAGTATAGGCTTGTGAACCTCTCAATGGGATGTTTAATCTGCTAGAGTTGTGGCATCCCTCCGGTGGGACAGTAGTAGGATCATTTAGCAACGTTACACTAGATCGTGTTCTTGGTATCGATGTGACCGCTTATCCACGGGCGACGATCCCCTATATAGCAGGTTAACCCCGTAGGGTTTGTGGCATCATCTGGAATATGATCCCCTACGAAGTAGGTCATGCTCAAAAGGGTTGTGGAATCATCGGGTATACGATCCCCTACTCAGTATGAGGATTATCGTAGGGTTGTGGTATCGTCGGTTATACGATCCCCTACATAGCATGTGGTTTCTGTGGGTTGCGACATCGTCAGTTCGATCCCCTACATCACGAATTATACAATTTGGGGTTCCGGTATCGTCGTGACTACCATTATGTGGGCAACGATCCTCTATCTGAGTGATGTGCTTTTGTCGAGCGTCAGATCAGGTCATGGTATCCCCCAGCAGATCCTGGGAGTGATCCCCAATCTATGAGATCTACAAATGTCAGATCGGGTTGCATATCCTCCAGTGGACCATGGGAGTGATCCCCTATCTATGAGATCTTCATATACCAGAGTGGGTTCTGGTATCCCCTAGAAGACCCTAGGAGAAATCCCCTATCCGAGGAGTTTGGTGGTTATGTTGTTTCAGCGAGTTTTCCTCAGTGACGGTACCCGACAAGTGTGATCTCTCACATGAGCGTCTGAGAGGTTTTTGAGAAACCCGATGGAGTGTATCTCTCAGATGAGTGTCATCTGGGATGACAGAGATTGTGGAGTGTTCTCTCATGGTTGTGAACCGTTGCTGGTGTTCAGGTCGGTACCTCAGGTGGATTTTTTCGTGAGCTGAGTATATTTGGATTGTTCAAGGTGTATGTATGGGTATACACCAGAGCTGAGCTGACTAGTTGTGTCTAACTGAGGATGGTCACGAGATGGAGTTTCTCTTTTTTCTGGGTTCCCTCTGGCTGGGATGAGCGGACTATTGCCTTTCAGTTGATCTATTTTAGTTTTGGGTTTTTGGGGTGTCTACTGAGTATGTTTAAACTCACCCCTGAACGGGCTTTTCACACACATGTTTGTGTTTCTTGCAGACCACAAGCCTTTCGACAGAGTCCCGGGAGGACCCAAAGCAGGCGGAGCTGAGTGAGCGAGACTCACCAGGGTGTTTGCATGTGCGGTGCCGAGGGAGATTTTCAGTGGGTGTTTGAGGAAGCGTTCCCCTTCTTCAGAGCAGGTTGGACGTGCTTTGTAGTTTTCTTTTGGTGGGCCCTATTTTTCCCGGTTTTACTTTTTCCGCTGCACTCTGGTTTGGGATAGATTGTATGCATTCATTTACTTTCAGTTTTATATATCTCTCCACTGTTTCATGGAGGTATTTGTGTGTGTGTGTACAGGTACCTTAGGCTAATGCCTCCCATGTGTGTGATAGCCTACTCGGCGCTGGACTCCAACCCTTGGCCTATTGGAGGCGGGATTGGGGAGTCGTGACTCGAGCCCCATTGAGTTGGGTCGTGAAAACTTCTATGGGACTCTGATGGAAGATAGATTCATGAAATCATTCGGAGACCTTATAATATGAATAGTTACCCCTATTTAAATTTCATCATTCAAACTATGTACCATTAAGAACAACATTATGCATATCGTGGGTTCACTATAACTCCCTTATTTTTTTATGATACACTGGTTATGGACAAATTCGGGCACCCTGAAGTTTATTATCATCCTAGGAGGATGATGGTTTCTTAGAGATGGGATTGAACACCTATGAGACATCCAACGTATCCTACAAGAATTTTAATCAAAATCCACATAGTTCATTCAACATAGTTTAGGGTATTTTGAATGGAACATTCCAGATAGTTTGACATCATGTGCTAAATACATAAAAATTTTGTTTTGACCTCGATGAGGTGTCCTACATATCAAATTTAAAATAGAAATTAGAGTCTACATTGTTCACATACGGGAATCTACATTGTGATAGATACCCCCAAAAGTCCTTATATGATACTTATCCATATAAAACTACCTTGGATATCATCATCGAGAGTATGGCCCTTTGATGGTAGATGAGATGTTCTCAAACTTATATCCCAATGGAGATCTCATAGTGGAAAATTCTCATCATGATATTGGTACAATCATTACCATCCCTTATGGCCATGAGAGTCATACTTGGTTTTAGAAACTAGATATAACAGAAGAGAAGATATATTGCATGAGAATATATCCATGAGTGACATATACATTAATGCTTCATTTTGATATGTATTATTAGCCATGAAATGGAATATTAACCATCCCAATGAAGATATGGTATGGATATCGGGCCTTAAGAAGGCTTCATATATTTACCCAATTTTTAACAAAAATCAGATTCATCATAGTTCGGTTCGATTCTCAGTCTATCGATTGATGATGTAGAAGGATTATCCCATGGGAATGATTTGGTCTTGATAGTGGAAATGTCAGAGGAATTAGGGGACCCAGGCTGAAGTGGATGCCTATTTGAGCTCAAGACCCTTGACGGAATCCTATATATCCAAAAAAATTCTAGAATTAGAGTTCTGTATGTTCAGTTCGATTCTCGGCCCATTGATGGATGATGTAGAATGATCATCCCATGGGAATGATTCATTCCTGATGGTTCAATGTTCGGAGACATGGGGGGAATTACATTGAAGTGGATTCTTATTTGAGAATGGGCCCTAAGAAGGCATCCAACATATCAAGGTTTTTGTAAGAACCAGAGTTACCATAGAATAGTTATCCACTAACCCAATGATGAGAAATGGTTCATGATCGGCATGGAGAAATCATTATTATCCCTGAGTTTTATGGAATTATTGTGAATTATACAAGGACAGATTCCCTATTGATCAAGGCTTACACACTAAGGATTCCATTTGAAATACTCATTATCTATCTTCTAATGGATGAAGATAGATGATGACCATTAAAGTTATGTCTAAGATCATGGAACCAATAGGGTCGCATGAGTGTCTAACTATATCCCTATAAGGACACATCCCTTTAAAAGGGGTATGCAGACAAAGGTTCTCTATTAGGCTCCACATGGAATGTGTATAGTTGTATCTATTAGATGAAGTGTATATGTCCAGGGGGATTTTCTTGACATGACTTTTATATATTCAAAACATGTTTTTATTTACTACACGACATGTTTAGGGGATCAATATGACATGGAAGATATATCCAAGGGTGTCTTCCTAACATGTATAAGATGTTTTTCATGATCAAAGATGACTTATCTGTAGTCTTTCACGTAATCAAATGAATTTTCGTGGATACCTTTCCATGAGTATCGTGAACTTTTCCAAGATGATTCTCATTATCAAAATGTACATGTGTAGGGTCTTACGCATGATCAAAGTAATAATGACTACATTATTTCACATGATCGCATTCAATCATCTATGTACTATCATATAACAATACTAATTTTCCTATGGAAAATCTTGAGATCATGTAGAATTGTAAATAAACAATCGGGATATCAACCTAACTTGTCCAGAGTCTCTGTTGAGATTATAAAGAGATGTCAATCAGTTTCTAACAGATCAACAATTCTTTCCATCATACTACCACATAAAATAGATAATTATCAATTAGTTCTCATGACATCATCCTTAATTTTCCTAGTTTTTTTGTGTGGACAACATGACTTCTCCAAGGTTACCTAACACAGTAACAAAATCAATGGAAAATATTTCAATCACTTGATCTTAAATTATTCACAATGTGGGGTCTCTTGTACATGTTTAGGATCTTGTGATTGTCTAAGAATTTTCTGTTCAACCCTGAAAGGATAATTCCTAGACCGTATGGGCAAGAATTTTACTTGGATTAATTCGTGGATAAGAGTTAATGTTGGTGGAACTTGTCTACAGGTTTTCTTAGAAAAGTATTGTGCACAACCATGAGTCCTTATGCATGATATAGTCACTAGTATGTTGATGTATTTTCTCATGATGACACAAAACCATGCCTTGATTATGAAAACGATTCTCATAAACCTCCCGAGTTATTGCAATGGGTCATGCCAATGTATATAAAGGTTTCCCATTGTAAACACAAGAATGGATTATGGTAGTTTCTATATCTAAAATATGTGAACATTGAATATGAGATAATTTTCCATACTATTTTAGTTGAATTGATAAGGACCTATGGCACCACATAAATGATTCCTAGTGTATTCATTATTGTATGCTTGAAAACACCAACACGATAATTATTTGATCCAAGAATTCTAGTCGATGAATGATAACATGATAGGACCATATGAATCTAAACTAAAAATATACAGTCTAATGACCTCCATGGGGTCTTGGGATGAACTCTCTAACCATTCCAACAACCTATGGGGGTAATAAATGATAAGGAAACTATGTCAAGGGTAGTATTCTAGAATAATAAGATTGAGTTCTCATGACATTCACAATATCTCTAGTTGGTACGACCACTTTACGTGTCCATGGGCCTATATTATCATGTCAGATGGGGTTTTATCACACATGAGATTGCATAATCTGAATGACAGTCCCATTATATATCTTGAGGGACAATGTAGGGAATGCACACTAGGATGATAAGAATAACTAAAGATCTTACATGGTGAATTTTGAAACACGATGTTGAATTACATGATCATGTGAAAACCTCATAGGAACTAGGTGTCTCATGATGATTAGTTTTTCAATAAATATCTTAATCATCAAAATATCATACAATAGGTTCAAACAGTCACCTAAGGAGGTTATCTAGGTATTATTGTGGTAAAAATATGTTACTCCACTTTCCTTATCCACTTATCTCTATATTTTCCTCATGTGTGTGTTTTTTAAGGGTAATAGGGGTATTTATAGGCCATGTTTGGCTAGTGCTAGAGCCACTTTTCATGGCAGTCATACCACATCTATCAACTGAGGAAATATGGACATTGTAATATCAACTTCATACGACCACAAGATGACATCACATTATATTAATTTCATCATGCAATGTCTCTACCATGATTGAATGATTGGTCTCTCATTACATAATTCTAAACAACCACTAGAGAATTACATTATCATAGGTTTTCAATGATGTGAGCCTTTGTATAATCACCAAAGACCTCATGTGATGTCCTACCTTCATTGAAAAATAGCATCATTGATCATGGGATGCTTCAGTTTTCTTCTACGATGTCGCGTTATAGATTTCGATATTTCATAGTTAATTCAAATAAAAATAATAATACAGAAGGATAAAGGTTCGCACGGTCATAAACATCATTTAATAATTTTAGTGACTATCTTCACTTCAATTGTATGATCAAAAGATCATATCATGATGGATTCATTCACAAGTAGAAGTTCTTGATACATGCCACCAATTCATGAATGTGATTCATGAAACATATCACATACAATTTTGGGAGTGTATTGAAACGTCGAACCATGATGTCTTGAGGATGAAGACAAGATTTATAACTATGTGATATTGGATTATTTCTATTATTAATAGTGAGGGATGGAAAAAATTGAATGCACCAAGAATTATTTTTTAGGATCAATGTAACCAATTGTTCGAGAAACTATTATTAATCATGTGAAAAGTACCACGAATATAACCTTCCACATCAATATGTTTACTCTACCACCTTATACTTAATCTCAAAATCAATGGCTGAAATTCCATCGATCTGATATAGGGTTTGAAACCTAACCACATACACACACCACTACACAGAATTCATCCATGCGAACTATCTTCCCACGCTATGCACAACATTTGTATCACGTGCTATAGGCCATACACAATGTCATGACAGCTTCCTAAAGGTGTTATGACTCAAAATATTTCTAGACTGGGTTAGCCCACATTATATGTGGTCGACCTTTGTCCCACATGGGACTGTGGTTGAGCCCTGTCCTAGTTTTCTAGCAGAATGGATAAATTTTTGGCTTAGGGTTGGAATATATCCATATTTGAATACTGTTTAATAATGTGTATTCCCTTATAAACAAGAAAAATCCTATTATTTAGGGATTCCATCACCATTATGTTGGTGAAAATAAAATATTTATTTTTTCTTACTCTTCACACTTTTGATGTCTTTATTGAAGAAATTCATTGCACACAATTATGTGTGTCAAAAAAAATTCCCCACAACTTTGAATGACATTCATTCGGAATGAAAAGAATATAATTTTAAGGTTAATGTAGATCACTTTTAAACATATCAAAACATATGATATGATTTGATACTAATAATCCTAATAAGACCTATATAATAATTCTAATTTTAGAAATTTGAGGTGTTACTCAAAGGAGACCTCTCTCTATGAGTGTTTGGATAAATCCATGATAATAAGTAGATATTTCATGGAGAATGGATCCCTTGAATTTGAAATGCATAAAAATTATAACCTGTAACATGGATTGGGTGAAAAGGAACATGTGTTGGGATTTTAAGTAAGTTACATGGATGCCCTTATGCATCCCTTGAGAGTGGGACTCATGCCAGGTATAGTTCTGGAGTATACCAATGTTCATATCAAACTCATGTATATAGAAAATTAGTTAATGAATAAATAAATATTTGACAAATGACCGTACGTAGATGTAGTTCATATGTAGGAAGTGGAATGTCACTATCTAGTGGAAAAATCCTAGGTATATATCCATGTTTCGGTAGAGATGTTTCCCAGATCATCCATGATACCCATCCATTATTTGTTATTCCAAATAGATCCCTTCACCTGTAATTTACTAATTACCATTAAAAAAAATTGTGTTAAATGTACATGAATTCCCTCGAATATAAGACTCCTCCTTGATTTAATATCTCTAGTTTTCTTGAAAGCACATGATTAACAAGGATAATTATGATATTGTATACATCTTGAAGGAGGAATACTATAACTTCTTCTTAAATCAGGGGACTTAGCAAGCAAAAATTCATTTTTTTTAAGTACATATAGTGGGACCCATAAGCTTTTTATCTCTTTATATATCCCAAAATTTCCCCTGAACTTCATATAGTGGAAGACTTAGCTTGTATGGACATGGATTTTTATCACGCTGTATCCTTTTGGGTTTTCGACCTAAAAGGTTTTGTGGATCTTCAAGTTTATAGATTCTGAATTTTTTCCTTGTTCATAAAAAAATCATTTTAATTATTCATATTTCCACAATTTTTTGGAAATTATTTGGAAAAATTCCAAGACTAGGGCATTGAGACAGAATGTGATTTCAAGGCCCGTGGTTCCATGAAAGTTTCATTGAAAAATGTTAATTTTCTTATAGCATGTGCATGAGACATTACATAAATTGTCGAATATATTTGAAATGGGTTCTCAAATCAGAAATTTGAGTGCACTATTGAGCTCAAAATTACATCTTTACCTTAGGCATAACCTAACTTTGGTTGGCATGGGTCATCTGAAGAAAAATTCACTATAGTCACAACAATAAACAAAATAATAATGTAAAATAATTTTATTTTAAAATTATAATAACTTATAAGTGCTGACATAGACATCAAATTTCAGATCACAGTTGAGTTATTAATGTGGTTCTTACCTTAGGTGTGTCCCAACATTAGTTGGTGCTGGTCGATTATGAAATGTATTCTTATTTTAAATAAGATTAAAAATAATATTTTCAAAAAATGCCTAGGTTAATTTTTTTTTAAAATGGGTGTGAAAATTGAAAATGTGCTACCACCTCTTCGTTTAAGGAAAAAGGTGGTAGCGGTGCTACGACCTTACAACCAGAAACCCAAAAAAATGTTTTACTATAAATATTATGTTTTATATATTTAAATATTTTATTTTTATTTTGTTATGTTTTATATACATAAATATATATATAATAAATCAAAAAAATATAATAGAATTTATCTACTATTTAATATCCACTAGCACTACCATTACAGAAGTCTGAATTCTGACAGAAACACTTACCTAGGTCTCCCTTTTATAAGAGGGTTTTCCAAGAAAATCATTCTACATTTCTGATTGGGATTCAAGTTTCTTTTATCTATGCAGAGCATGTTGCATTTCCAATGGGGGTTCTATTTCAAGTACATGGATTTGAAAGACTAGAAAATGTAAACTCTAAGTCCAATATAAATGAAAATTACAACATGGATTAAAAATATAAGAAATAATTGAAATCAAAAATAATTTCATAAAAAATGATGATAAAAAATAATTTATAATCTTTGAAAACCATATACATGAATCCTAAAAATGTTTTAAGTAAGTGTCTTTGAAAGACAATAAAATATAAAATATAAGACGAATATAAATGTAACACAAAAAATGGATTAAACATATAATAATTAGTGGATATTTAAAATAATTTTAAAAAAAAATGTTGATGAAAAATAATTTATAAGCTTTCAAATCCACCAACTTGAAACATAAAAATGTTTAATTTATCTGACTTTGAAAGCCTATAAAATATAATATATAAGACTAGTATAATTGAAAATTAAAACATGCATTAAATAAATAATAAATAATTGAAAACAAATCTTAAATAATGTTGATGAAAAATAATTTATACGATTTCAAAACCACCTATTTTAAACAAAAAAATATTTCAAATATGTGGCTTTGAAAGACTATAAAATGTAAACTGTAAGACCAACATAATTGAATGTTAAAACATCGATTAAATTTATAAGAAATTATTTAATTATTTTTTTAGTAATATGATTATTGGTAACATAATAATTAATTAGTTAATTATTAATTATCAATAATTAATTATATAATAATTAATTAGATAATTAGTTATATAATTATTAAGCATACAATAGTTAATTATTTAATTAGTAATATAATTATAAATTGTATTTATTCAATATAGTTAATAACTTATAATTATTAACAAATATTACATAATAATTATTTTGTTAATTAGTAATATAATTATTAATTATATAATTTTTAATTATTTAATTAGTAATATAATTATAAATTATAATTAATCATTATAATTATTATTTAGTAGTTATTTAAAATTATTATATAATAATTAATTAGTTAATTAGCAATATAATTACTCTATATAATTATTCATTTTAATTATTCATTAAAATTATTCATTATTAATTATGAAAAATTAATTATATAATAATTAATTAGTTAATTAGTAATATGTAATAATTAATTATATAATAAGTAATTAGTTAATTTTTAATATAATTATTAATTATATAATAATTAATTAGTTACTTAGTAATATAATTATTAATTATAAAATAATTAATTAGTTATTTGGTTATATAATTATTAATGATATAATTAGTAAATTGATAATTTGTAATTATTAATAATTAATTATATAATAATAAAATAGTTCATTAGTAACATAATTATTAATTTTATAATAGTTAATTAGATAATTATTTGAGAAAGATAGAGCCGAGGCCCTTATTATAATTTGTTAATTAGTAAAATAATTAAAAATTAAAATTAATCATTATAATTTTTAAGTGGTATTTATTAAAAATTATTATATAATAATTAATTAGTTAACTAGTAATTATATTAATAATTATATAATATTTAATTAGTTAATTATTAATATAATTATAAATTACAATTTTTCATTATAATTGTTAGAAATTAATTTTTAAAAATTATTATAAAATATTTAATTAGTTAATTACTAATATAATTATTCATTTTAATTATACAGTATAATTATTAATTATTAATTATTTATTTATAAATATAATTATTAATTTCATAATTATTAATTATATAATAATTAGTTAGTTAATTAGTAATTACATTTAATTAATTAGTATATTAGTAATATAATTATTAATCATATGATAATTAATTATTTAATTGGTACTATAAATATTAATTATAATGAATAATGATATTACTAATTAAATAATTAATTATTATATAATTAATATTTAATAATTCTAATTTATAATTATATTACAAATTAACTAATTAATTATTTCATAATTAATAATTAATAAATATATTTAATATTGAATAATTATAATTAATAATCGTATTAATAATTAACTAATTAACTATTTTAACGTTAATTAATTATTTTACAAATTAACTAATTAATTATTATATAATAAATAATTATATTACTAATTAACTAATTAACTACTGAATTACTACATAATTAATAATTATATTACTAATTAAATAATTAATTATATTATAATAAATAAATACATAATTAATATTGATATTACTAGTTAATAAATTTATTATATAATTAATAATTAATAATTAGTAGTTATATTAAAGATTAACTAATTTATTATTATATAATTAATAATTATATTAATAATTATTTATTATATAGTTTCTAAATATATTACTAAATAACTAAATAATTATATAAATAATAATTAATAATTAAAAATTCTATTACTAATTAATTCATTAATTATTATATATTTAATAATTCTATAATTAATATTTCTATTACTAATTAACTAGTTAATTATTAAATACTTATTATTTTATTAATCCATGTTGTAAGTTTCATTTATATTTGTTTTATAGTTTATATTTTATTTTCTTTCAAAGCCACAAACGTAAAAAAAATTATGTTTTAAGTAAGTGGATTTGAAATATTATAAATTATTTTTCATTAACATTTTTTATTAAATTATTTTTATTTTCAACTATTTATTATATATTTAATACATGTTTTGTGTTTCATTTATATTGGTCTTATATTTTATATTTTATTGGATTTCTAAGACACATACTTGAAACATTTTTATATTACATGTAGGTTCCTTTGAAAGCTTATAAATTATTTTACATTAACATTTTTTACAAAATTCTTTTGAATTTAAACTATTTGTTATATGATTAATCAATGTTTTATGTTTTATTTTTTTGGTCTTATAGTTTATATTTTATTGTCTTTCACAGTCACATACTTAAAACATTTATATGTTTCAAGTAGGTGTCTGAAAACATATAAATTAGTTTTCATCAACATTTTTTACGAAATTGTTTTTATTTTAAACTATTGATTATATGTTTAAACCATGACTTATGATTCATTTATCATGGTATTATTTTTTATATTTTATAGTCTTTCAAATACACGTACTTGAAATAGTTATGAATCCCACAGAGGAAATACAGAATGTTCTGCGCACGAAATGGAGAACTAGAATCTCACATCCGTAATGCAGAATGATTTCCAAGGTAAGCCATCTTATTAAAGGGAGCCCTAGTAGAGAGCTTATATCAGAATCCATACTTTTGTAATGGTAGTACAGCTGGATATTAAAAAGAAGATAAATTATACTGAAAAGTTTTGTGATATATATATATATAAACAAATAAAACAAAAATAAAAATAAAAATAAAAAATAAAAAATTTTAAAATACAAAAAATAGTAATTTTTTTGTGTTTTAGAAGAAAGGAGGCAATGGGGCTTCCACCTTTCAACTTAACAGAAAAGGCGGCATCAGTGCTGCTGCCTATAGTGCATATTATTTAAAATAAATTACACATAACACTATTTTTTTAATAAAAAATCTATGAAAACATATTAAAAAAAATCAGTGAAAATTAGTTATTGGCATTTAAAAGAATAAAATAGATTTAAGATTTAATTTATTCTAACATAATGTAGGAACGAATTAAAAAAATTTTATTTAATATTAGACGTAGGAAGGGATCTAGGGTTATGATCATAAGCCAATAAATTCCTTGGAAGCACTAGAGTGAACCCTTGGAGAATCCTCTCGGCAGATAACGATTAAACTTAGAGCAAGGGTCGTTCTTGATGAGATTCTCCAATGGATAATGGTCTTCAATTAAGAATGATCCAATACACCGGTAGGGAATTTGTATCCTTTTAATCCCTATTATTGGTTTTCATAAATAACGATGTTCAATCCATTCACATATTGATACAAAGTTCGATCGTTGTGTGATGGATATAAACTTCAGGGTTCATTAAAGGAGAATAATCCTTCCTCTTCATTTATTTTCCTCCAACCAGAACGAATCAAGGAAAACATTAATATGTCCATGGTTCATTTTTCAGGCATTTTTGTGTTTTTCTCAGCCCCATTATTATATTTCATCTCCATTATACCCCTTTTGGAAATTGTAACACCCCAAACTTCCATGGTATGCTTCTGTTTTAATAATGCAGTAGCATGTGTTGTACACAACTTCGAGTTCTAACACACACCACAACCAATCAAACTAGCCGTTATGAATAGTAATAACAACTTTTTGAAATTTTATAAATTTTATCATTCAATATAAACTTCATTTTTGGATTCTGAATATAGAAATTATCTTAGGGTGAATTTTTTGTACTAATCGGATAACTTTCTTATTTTGATGAATAGTGAAAATTACTAAATTTTAATTAAAAACAACTTTTTTATTCGAAAGAATAAATAGTGATAAATTATTAATTTGAGTGATTTTAGAGTATAATTATATTATATTTTTACCATTTAATCTAATTTTGGCCATTCGACAAAATTTCACATTTAAACTGGACATAAGCAAGTGCCAATCTTTTGATAGTTATTATCTCTTAAAAACACTCTTTTATTTAACAACGGAAATTAATTTTAAATTAATTTCTTCCACTTCTATGATTTTAATTTAGAATAATGGATTCCATATTTAGAATAATGATGTCCAAATTGTTTAAATACGTATGTTTTATTTTTAATCATTTTAAATAATTACTTCAGTAAATATTTCATTTACCATGGTTAAAGGGTATATCTGGTAAATAAGGGTTAAAAATAATATTATAATAATAATAAATTGCACTAAAACGTGTCCTGACCCTATTAGTTGATACATGTCCGACCATGGGCATCTTTGGGTCTATTTTGGGACCCCATGGATCCACATTTAAGTGATAATTACATTTTATATTAATTAAGTTAAAGTAAATACAAAATTGACATAAGCATATATCTTTTAGAAAAAAAAATTTCATAGGGTTATATTTGATATATTTTAGAATATAAATATTAATTATAAGCCTAGAAATATTTTCTACATAATGGTATTTTATTTATAATTTTCATACATTGAATAATTAAATTTATTTATGTCACAATAATGATGTAGTATTTTCTTTATTAATGAAAGAATCAAATAATTAGTATTATAAATGTTAAAATAAATATAATTTGAAAGTTTTTATTACATCCCAAAAAATTATTGGTTAATTTGACATTTTATTATTTCTTAAATGAATTTTTTTTAAATTAATAATGTTTTTAATACTTTAAAAAAATCAATTATTAAATAGTTTCAAGATTGACATAAAGGAGTTTTTAAAACAAATATTATATTATTAATTGATATTCTATTCTTAAATATATAATGTTAAGCCAAATGACTTATATAATGATATTTTTATTATTAATGGACCACTTGGGGGTCACATGGAAGTTTATAGTACGTTTATTGACTATATAATATGAAAATAAAAAGAGACAAGGTAAATGTCAAACTATTTAACTATGAGTTAAATCAAAAAGATAAAGTTAATATAGTGACACAAACCTATCTAAAACCTATTGGATGAGTGTATTTCGACCTATCCCCACCTTAAAATTTAAATAATCCACTTTAGAGACATTAGAAACCGAATATGAATTTATTATAAAATAATATTTCTATCTTTTCCAAAGGTTCCCCTCACCCCTTTTATAAAAGGACACTCACCCTTCTCTCAAATTCAAAACTTCAAATCCTTTTGGATCGGTCAAACTCTGACCAAATATTCTCTCAACATCCCTCAATTCAACCTAGAATCCTTAGTTTGTTAATAAAGCCAACCTAAGAGCCCTTTTGATCAAATAAAAAGGAAGAACCCGAAGAAGAGGTAATGTTTTCACCACCCTCTTTCAAGTTCCATTCTTCTTCAACTTCTTCTTTATTTTTTATTTCCATTCTAAAATAATAAATCCATTATATTATATATACTATGATTTTATTATAAATATTTCAAAACTATATTCATTATTCTATCCGTATTATGAATGATAATGTCACCATGCATGTGTATGTGCCGATTTCTGTCTCCATGCTGTGGTGTAATTTGTTATTCAACACTATGTTATTTGGATGGATATAATGATGATTAATATGTATATAAATAATGAAAATAACAATATAATTTCTCTATAAAATTAATATACCCTCCAATTCCACACCTTTAAAGAAATAATATTGTCGCTCATGCGTACATACAGACTTCCATCTCCATGAACGCGACGAGATTCATATCCACATTCAACATTCATCGACCATTATAAAAATATATTTTACTAATATGTTTGTAATATATGACATAATAATGCTACTGGATATATATATATATATATGTACTTACATATATTTTATTCACTTAGTTCCATTCAATACGTTAAGAAAACGGAAACAACGTTTATCCGTACGTATGGACTACCGTCTCAAGAAACCGTGTTTTACATTTCACATATATATCTATTATACATAATTATATTATAAATATATATGATATATAAATAATTTTTTATATTCTGGAAGTATTTAAATAATGATCTATGTAGAGACCCGAAGCCTGGCGTACATGGGAATTACATTACTTTTGTGGAATACTTAGTATATAACAAAAACGCACACACAAGGACCGTAATAGTTTAGTGTCTTTGGAAACTCGGAATATAATCTTCTAATCGTGGTGAAAGATCAACAACATCTCCCATAAAGATCATTTTTTTTCAAACCTAAATCCTTTCTTTATGTCCTGGGGAAAAGAAAACATAAAAGGGTGAGCTCAAATGAACAGTTAGGGTAAACAAAAGAAATATCAATCACGTCATATTCATAAGAACATATCTTTTGGAAATCTTAACCTCAAAAGAGATCATAATTTGATAACATGGGATAAATCATAGTAGTGAAATGTAATCCCAATAATCATAACTTAAAACATGAAACTTTGTGGCATACACACATAATCATAGAGAATCATTTCTTGTTAGTCAAAACTCATTGCCAAGACTATCTTAGTGGACAATGTCCCTTTCTGAACCGAGTTCATTCCTCGTTTCAGTCCTGTTTCATTGAACCGGTATAACCTACCATTACAGCCATGTCTATCTCAGGAGATATAAAATCTTTACCCAATTCATTGGAGGGAGATATAGGTCCCACCCATCTCATAATGATACCATTCTTATGTGTGCCACAAAATCATAAACCATACATCATAGCATAACCCATGTAATAAAAATGGGATTCTTAAACAACATGACATTATAAAACAATTCATATAAGATAAAGGAATTAATAAAAATATAATTCCATCACAACATAATCAAATCAATTTAATAATAGGGTTAGAAATTGAACCCTTTATTATCATAGATGGAAAATAATTTTGATAAAACACTTGAACTCCATTCTTGAGGAAAATATCCATTTTGCTTCAAAAACACTTTTACTTTCTTAACATGTTGTACAATTCTAAACTAAAAGAATTTGATCAAAAATAAACTTGAAAACTTGTAAAGTATGCTTCTTGGAAATAATGATTTAAAAATCCATTCATGTCGTATAAGTTAGAAGAACATTCTTCTCGTACTTTTGTCAGAAAAGTCAAAAAATTACCTCGTATGAAAAACGACAAAAGATTCCTTTCGTATCATTTGCTATAAAATCACCAAAGGGTAAAAATGGATTTAAAAAATTGTAGGTGGATGTAAATAATATTACATATTGGGGAAACATGGATGTGGATGATAAAATACACCCCAGTAAATTCCAAAGTATAAACAATCTCGGATAAAAATGCGATTGTGATATTTCTGTTACCTTATGTCTGATTTGCTTCGTAAGTGTCCAAACCTCCTGTATAATTATTTAAATAATGTCATTAACTTATTAAAAAATCATATTCATTGTTATTATATCATATATGGTTCACTTATGACTTTATATTACCCGTTCTTTTGTAAATTCCATGTTAAAGAAGCATTTTGGGTAAAATTGTTTCATTTATTGTAGGTGTTTGTACATGTTGTTCTTGACATTATTATTACTTATATCATGATTTACTTACTTCCAGAATATAAAAAATGATTTATATATCATATATACTCAGTATATATATATATAATAGATAGATAAATGAAATGAAACACACCGTTCATAGAGACGGTAGTCCATACGTACGCATGAACGCTGTTTTCATTTCCTTATTGTCTTGAATGGAAGTAAGTAGATGACATACATATATACATAAATACAGTAGCTTTATAATGTCATATATTTCATTATTATTTCTTATATATACTTTATAATCATTCTTAAATGGTTAACATGGAGAATGAATCTCATCGCGTCGTGGAGACGGTAGTCCGTACGTACGCACGAGCGATGATATCGTTCTCATGATCGTGAACATGTGTTGAAGTGTATGTATAATATTTCAGTATCAAAATAACTTTATAATAATCATATATAGTTACTCATTACACCATTATACCCATCCAATTAAGGTGGTGGAGGAAAATAGATTACACACGGCGTGGAGACGGTATTCTATACGTACGCACGCGCGGTGATTTCCTTTTTCCGTAGGATGGATAGAAGGTTAATTAGAGTTGATTCATATTTATAATAACATATAAGTAAATAATAAATACTTATGTTATTACTTTATCATGAAACAACTAATGAAGAAGAAGTTGAAGAAGAAGGAAATTGAAAAAGATCGGTAATGGATATTACCTCTTTTTGACGCGCCTTTTCTTAACCTCCACTTAAAAAACTAAGGATGGTCTTTGAAGAAGACCAGGATCTCTAGGATGATACTAGGGAAGTGGAGAAGAGATTTTGGTAGGGTTTGGCCGAGCTTGAATTCTCAAATTGGTGTGAGGAGGAGAGGGAGGAGGTGCCCTTTTATAAGGGAGGAGAGAGGCACCTTTGGGAAAACTAAAAATATTATTTTATTATAAAGTCAAGTTCGGTTTGAAATAGATCTAAATTGAGATATTTCGAAGCTAAGGTTGGGATGGGTCGAAAGCCTCTCATACAATAGAATTTAGACATGTTTAGGTATCAATTTTAACCTTATCATTTAGATTTAACTTTAAGTTAGATAATTTAACTTTTACCGTGTCTTCTTGTTTTCTTACACTATAAGGTTAATAAACTTACTATATCAAGCAAAACTAAACCCATGTTGTTTATTATTAATATATATATCTTTATCTAAGTCATTTGGACAACCCTTAGATTTTTAGGAATTAAATAACATTTATTAATATAATATTTGTTTTAAAAACTAATTTATGTTAATTTTGACACTATTTGGTACATGATTTTTATGAAATTCATAACAGAATGATAAGTTCGAACCAAGTTACTTATATCAACAATAACATGTCATAGTAACCTAGAAAATTAGTTTATGTCATAAAAAGTCTCAAATTACATTTATTTGGGCATTTATAACATCAATTATGTTAATATTTTCTTAAAAAGGTAATTACTACATCATCGTTGTGTCATAAATAAATTAAATTATTTAATGTCTAAAAATTACACATAAAATATCATTATGTAGGAATCATTTTAGATTTGTAATGAATATTTATAGTCGAATTTATATTATGTATAACCCTATATTAAAAATAATTTACTTATAACATTGATTTTAACTATTTTAACCCTTCTTTAAATAAATTAATAATAAATGTCCTAATCTAATCCATGTGGGCTTAAATGGTCCTATTTTATTCCTAAGGTTGTTTTTGGTCGAATTAAACTTATCCAATAGAATTAGGACATGTTTTAGGGTAATAATAATATCATTTTTACCCTTAATTACCCAATTTACTTTAACCGTGGTAAAAAAAGTCAAAAGTTACTATTCACCAAAAATTATTTTCATCTCATTGAACCACATTTTAGTCCTTGATATTAACCGTGTCTCTCGGATTTTCAAAATTCCACTCATAGAAGAGGTAAAATTAAGTTTTATGAAAAATTCAGTTTTTTTTTAACTACCACTTAGTGGTTTCACTATTCATCAAAAAATGAACGTTTCCAGAAACATACAAAAAATTAGGCCTAAGCTATATTTGATATTATGAATTCAAAAATGACGTCTATTTTACCAAATTCAAAAAATATCAGTTAAATTAATTAATTTAAAAATTAATTCCCGTCGTCAAAACAAATAGGGTGTTTTTGGGAGATAATAACTATCAAAAGATTGACACTTGTTTATGTCTGATTTAAATGTGAAATTACATCCAATGACCAAAATTGTATTAATTTGTAAAAATATATTCTAAATATACTTTAAAACCACTCAAATTAATAATTTATCACTATTAATTATTTCTATTAAAAAGGATGTTTTTAATTAAAATTTAGTAATTTCCACTATTCATCAGAATATGAAAGTTATCCGAAAAGTACCAAAATTTCACCCTAAGCTAATTTTAATATTCCGAATCCAAAAATGAAGTCCATTTTGAAAAATAAACTTTAAAAAATTTCAAAAAGTGGTTATTACTATTCATACCGGCTAGTTTTAATAATATTTTAATAGCATATCGTTGTTTAGTGAAACTCGGTATTGCGTACTACACACGCTATCGAGGAACGTCGCGATTGCATGTAATGCAAGTCAAGTCAAGGATGCGTGTTGTGAAAGATCCTTTTGGTGTAGCGTACAACACAAGACATTAAATTAAAAAGAATATTTTTCATAAAATCCTGGGGTGTTACAATCGAAGTGATACAATTAAGAGTAAAAAGTTAAAACACGTACGATAAAGAAAGCGATTATTTCCCGAAATGTTAATTTAACATGGAAATTATTATTAAATGGGTATTAAAAATTCATAAATGAATAATGTATGATATCATAAATATAAATATGGTTCTGGTATAATTTAATATCATACTATGATATTAATACAAGAGGCTAAACGTACCCTCGACTAATGGAAAGTGCAAGGTAAGGGGTTTTCATCTCACTCCTTGTTCCCGTGAGATTCGTACCATATTGCCACTATTACCTTTTGTGTGGTGTATGTACTGCCCATAATTTTATTCTTTGTGTAAGAAACTTTAATTTATGTGTATTTACATATTAATTGTATGATACCTCTTTCATGGGGTGTATGTTTTGTAATATAACAAATTGGTAAGGGTTAATTTCATAATTTATTTATTATCCAAGGTTGTTTTTATGTATGTATCTACTGGGACAAATTTATTATCCATGTCCATGTTTCATAGAATATTTTTCAAAGGGATTCTATTAAGGGGATTTTTACTAAACCATTATTTTAAATGTTTCTAAGATTTATTCTTCTAAACCATTCTCATTAATGTCCATTTTTTTAAAATGGTTTTAAGGATTTATTTAAATAGGAATGAATGTTTTAAAATGTTAATTAATTTCAAAAGTTTCAAAGTGGTATGGGAAACATTGATTCGAAAATGTATTTAAATGTCTTCCTTTATAAATTGTGTGACTTTTAAATTTTTTCATGAAAATGGGATATTTCTTTCAAATAGTTTTAAAAATCATTTTCACCTATGTAAAAATCCTTTAATGGTTTTTAAACTTGTTTAATGTTGATTTATTGTGATACAAGTCTTCTGTATTGTATTGAAGGTTCTGGGATATGTTTGACTGTGGATGTGTTATTTTTATACCATTCATGGTTTATGGGTATAGTATTGACATTTTGTATTCCATTTTTAATACGAATATTTATGTTATGTTTAAACCTTTTCATATGAGGAATACATTGGACTTAGTAAGTGACGGGTGGAGCCCGCAATAGCTCCTCTATGCATTGGTAGGTCTCATGAGACAAACTAGTGTCTTGACACAAGGCCTTGACAAAAATCTTATTTGTAGTCTTGGCACAAGGCCTTGACTATGTGGTTATGATAGTCTGGAATTATGCATTCCATCATTATGAAATTTGTTAGTGATATTGCATGTGATTATTCAACTAGTAAAATATTCATGTGAATAAGTAAATGTAATTACTTCATTTAATTTTTTCCATATTATGCTGAAGTTCAAGTTTAAAAGGCTTTTGTTTTAGTTTTACATTGTCTTAAAATTTTATACTTATTTCGGAAATTTTCCGCTGTATTATTATCCATATTGAGCATCTGAGCTCACCCCTTTCTATGTATTATTTTTCCCAGGATTAAAAGAAGTGTCTTGTGGTTGATATGCAAGGTTAATCCAAGGTAATAAAGGCATTTGTGAAGGATTATTTATGTTGTTTTTTATGTTAAGAAGTGTAATGTAATATTCATGTATGTAATATGTTTTCCATGACTGCTAAACTGATTGGTCTTTCTGGACTTGATTCCTTGTAATCATGCCAATGTATTAAAATATTTCACTGAATCTTGGTAACTGGGGTCGGGGTGTTATAGCAATGGCCAAACATTCCAGGAGGTTGCAAACATGATTAGACCATCGAATTGGCGGCAATGCATCAACAGAGGTCGCCTCTATGCAGATTAGAACCAAAGAAACCTAGATCTATGATCACTGTATATTTTGGAGCATCGTAGGAGGAGTGGTGGCCCATGGAAAGGGATACAAATTCACTGATTCCAATGACTGGTTCCAGAGGCTGTAACAGGTGGAAGTAGTGTGAGAGAGGTGGCGCGCGCAACGGCGGCACACACTGCAGTGGAGCAAGGTGAATGAAGAGGCCCCACCGCATGGTACCCCACAGTAGCTGGACACATTCAGCATCCAGCTCTGTGTGGAATCCATGGATAATGGAAGTCACGGAAGAGGGGAGAGTGTCTAAGCGGTGAATTCACAATGCACTGGCTATGCGGTTGAGGCGGGCCACGATGGTCGATTGTGAAGGAACGGGTTATGCTTTTGTGGGCCGTTCGAGGTGGTCCATTTGGCCATAGCTCATCATGACTATAAAATCAACTTGGGCTGGTCTGGGATGAACCGGTCTAGGTAGGGATGGGTGGGCCGGACTAGGATGGGTCTGCGAGAGGGCTAGGTGGGACTCGGGTCCACAGACTATTTTAGTCAAATGGACATAACTTTGAACTATGAATACATTTTGATGAGAGGTTTATGGTGTTGGGAGCCTTTAAATGAGATTATATTTTCAAGATAAAATAGTTGGGTTTTTTCAAAAGCGTTCATATCACCTATTGGTGTGAGGAGTGGGTTCTCCCTGAACAAGTGTGTTTTGAGTGGAATCTTGTGGCTGGTTGTGACATTGAGACTACGTAACATATTGATACTTTCTATATTATAGATAATGTGTGTTGTATCAATCTTTTTTTATAGAGACTGTATTTCATAACGAGACTTTGTGTCTTATCAATACTATGTGTCTTGTGAAATAAGTTTGATAATCTTATTATGAATACTAACAACTTATACATATGGGAGTTGATTATATATATTATTATTGGTATTATGTGCGATATCATCTTCCTGGAATTTATACTTTATGGTATTATGTGTGGTATATTCTTTTTAGTATTATGTATGGTGTCTTTTTTTGGTATTTCTCCTTTGAGGTATTCTGTGTGGTATCTTTTTTGTGATATTCTCTATGTTATCTTCTTCATGGTATTTTTCCTTTTTGTATTTTTTCCCATATTCCTTGTTGTATTACCATAGTGTTTTTGGGGTTTCCTAATAATTATTATTTTACTCACCCCTGCATGAGCTTTTCCCACACGTATTCTGTCTTATGAAAACAATCGACCTTTCAATGGTGTCCTAGGCAGACCAGTACCAGGTGGTGCTTAGCGAGGAAAAATATACATTGTGTGTTTCAACATTTTAGATAGCAGTCCGGGTGCCTATTTTCTTATAGGTTGAACTTGTTGTTATAGACAATTTTTTGGGCGTTTACTCTACCCCAGGTTACTTTAATATGCTTCTTTTTATACCCTATTGTGTGATCTTAGTGGTTTTCATGCATTTTTTACTTATAATTTTTACATGTTAGATTCTGTGTCTTAGAGATGGGTGCAAGCATTCATGTACTTAAGAAAGTCCATCCAATTAGTGTGATATTCATAATACATGCTAGTCACTTTTCCCTAGACTATTGGAAGTGAGATAAAGGTAGTCCCAGAATGGGATCCTTTGGGATGGGACATGTCAGTGTGGTATCAGAGGGGATCAGTTCTCCAATAGCACTAGGATTTTGTGAGTTTGGTTTGGGGAAACAATACTAACTCTTTCAGGTTCAGATTTCAAAATATAGAATCGAGTGTTGGTGTGGCAATTGACATATCCATACACCAGGACTCTGGACACCTTCTTTTCGACTCAGTACATGAAAATACTAGTTTCATAGAAAGTAATTTTACATAAATCATATAGTATTTTGGTGTGTTCTCATTTTCTTATTGAGTTATATCACCATGTATTCTTTATTAACTATAATACATCATGTTTTCTTATAGGATTTCTACATATAGATATCCAAATATGATTCAACTATTTGATCATGAGGATGATCCACCTAATGATGATGCATTAGTACCAGTATTTTTATAGGGGATATCACCTCCAGGTGTTACACTCGCTATACCACCACCGGTAAAGAATCACATGGTACCCATAATACCAAAATTTGAGGAGTGTAGGTTGAGAGTGTATTTAGTGTTTCAGTGATAGAGACCCCTTATTTTTTTAGACGGGCCCAACAAACTTGTGGATGAGGTATTTCTTGAGGCAATTACCTATGTTTTCCATAAATTCATGACACTAGAAGATCAATTGGTGGTCCTAGTGGGGAGCTTTCCAAATGGCACAATAGGGAGATACTGGGGGTTTAGTTACATAATCTTACAATGTGGCCAATCCTCTATGGGTAGTGTTTGAGAAAAATTTTTGAGAGGATTTCTCATGTTATAAGATAATGGATTTGTGTGTACAGGATCTTTTATGACTCTGGAAGGATTACATATTGGTATCTTAGTATTCATCAAGGTATACCAATATTTCCAATTATTTTATGGATATGATACATAACCTGTACTTCAGATCCCACAAATTCAAGATAGGTATGTATAATGACATCCAAGCTACCATTATCCCTCTCTATATTCCTACATAAGCTGTGGATCTTGAGCATTATTTGGAGATAAAATGTTTCTAGGATAATTAGGTACATCTAGTGATTGTCAATAGTGGTCATAAACTAGAAAAGTCCTTGTCAGAAGGGGTCTAAAATCACTCTCATACATCTAAAAATACAAGACATTTCATGATGAGGCCCCAGGAAAGAGGTCCTACATATTATGGCTCACATGATTGGTTTGGTCTTCTTAGAGAAAAGTGATGTTATGCATGTCGATTCAGGGGACATCTCGCATGAGATTATCGATCCCATATTTCTACTAATAGGGAGACTATGGATAGACAACCAAGGTAAAGACAATGGTGGGATTAGACAGATTTGTTGGGTGACAGATGGGGAAACGGAGCTACGAGAGAAATAGGAGGTGGTAAACATTTCATCATGTTACCGCCAACACCCCCAGGTGGTCCACACCATACATGTAGAGCTGGTGGATAGGGAAGAGGAAAGATGCAGGTGATGGAGGCCTATAACCCTAAGGATCCTGGGATGATAAGAGATATGATCTATGTCTTTTACACCTTAGATGAAGATTTTTAAGACACAGTTTCCCATTAATCCTTTCATTCCATGAACCTTGTTCAAGACTTGGATATTCTAGTTTAACTGTTGACTCAAACGTCACACATAGAGACTCCTACAAGAGGATACCCAATGAAGACACACTGGTGCGGATAGTGTGTCTAGACTTTTATAGGATAAGGATTGAATTGGGATCTCATGGTAGTGGTGTTGAGGACATGAAACATCATTCTTGGTATGGAATTTTTATCCTCATTTCATCCTCATATTTACTATTTTAGGTGTATAGTGTGGTGTTTACATAGTGACGGAACCTGGTTATCCTATGTTGGTGAAATGGAAACACATTAACCATAGGATGGACTCACACATGGTAGGGAACATCTAGTTACTCATCATATGTCTAGCTTCACCCTCGTTGTGGTGGAAAATATGTGTCCTCAGTTTCCTACTGTGGTGGTGGAGTACGAGGACACCTTTCCTAAATATGTTACAAGTTTACCTACTAATAGGGAGATGGAATTTTTATTGATCTATACCCTAGGATGGAATTGATATCTAAACATACATATAAAATGGCTCCCATAGTGCATAGTGAGTAGTGGGTGCAGTTGGAATACTTGCAGAGAAAGGGATTTGTGAAACCCATTGTTTCACCCTAGGCATCCCCAATTTTTTTCAAGAAGGTAGATAAGATGTTGAAGTTATGTGTGGACATCAGGAACCTAAACCAGGTGAACTTGAATAATACTTATCCAATAATGACTATTAATGAACTATTAGATTAGTTGAAAGGGGTGTGGTGGTTTTTGAAGATTGACCTCAGATCTGGAAAACACTGGCTTCAAGATTGGGATGAGGATATACCAAAGACAACATTCAGTTGCCGATACATACACTATGAGTACATGGCGATTCCCTTTGGAATTAGGCACTACCCAACAGTGTTTAGGGGACTCATGAATAGTATCTTTCATCCATACTTAGACAGGCTCATGGTGGTCTTCATAGATACTCCGTCTGAGGAGGAGCATTATAGACACTTGAGGATGGTTCTGTACACATTCTGAGATCACCATACTTATATGAAGCTCCCTAAGTGTCATTCATAAATATGAGAGGTAAATTTTCATTGGAAATTTCATTTTATATGCATGAGTTTTAGTAGATCATGAAATGATTGATGTAGTGATTTAATGGGATCCACCAAAGAGTTTTACCGAGGTTCAGATTTTCCATGGAATTGTTGGGTACTATCAGAGGTTTGTACCCTCCTTTTTCAGAGTGGCAACATCCTTGAAAACTTTTATATAATAGGGGAAGACGTTCATATGTATGGAGAAGTTCAAAGAGATTTTTCATTAGTTGAGGAAGAGATTGACGAGCAATCCCATATTGAGATTTCTAGAGGAGGGTGTCAAGTATGTAGTGTTCTGCAATACATCAGGAATCAGGCTTGGTTTTTTCCTGATGTATGGGAAAGATATGAATTCATATGGTTCATTCCAATTGAGACAAAATGATTAGAACTACATAACCCATGACCATGAGTTATAAGTGGTAGTATATGCATTGATGATGCGGTGACACTACCTCATGGGTGAGAAGTTTATTATCCACTCTGATGAGAAGAGTCCCATGTATATCTTCTCTGAGAAGGATCTAAACATGAGACAGAGGTGATGGATAGAGTTTCTCCATGATTATGAATTTTAAATTATTTATTATCCCATGAAGGGGAATGTGGTGGATTATTCTATCATCAGGAGATCCATCTCACAATTGTTGAATGAGGCATCAGATTAGTTGGCCTCATTGCAGGAATCCTTTGTGGATGAAGATGGAATAGATTACCTCCAGTCGATGGTTTTTACCCCTCCAATATTACAACGAGTTTGGGACGAAAATATTGGGGATACCAACTACTATACTCTACATGCTAAGATATCCATAGGTCATGTTTTGGATTGATATTTTAATGGTGTACAACACATTGTTCTCATTAGAGGATGCACTATAGTTCCAGAGGAATTATGGGAGGAGGTTTTGAGGGAGTTCAATAAAACCCAATAGGTTTTATGAAATGTTGTGGTGAAGATGTACTAGGACCTCTGACATTAGTTCATGTGGCCTAGGATAAATAATGGGGTTTTAGAGTTTGTTACTCAATTCATCACTTATCTGTATGTGAAGGCCGAGCAGTATGATCTATTGTGATTGATGCAACCCCTTGAGGTACCATAATAAAAATGGGATGGTATATTGATGTAATGTGTGAAGTGATTACCACATAAATCCAGAGGAAATGATACCATTTGGGTTATCATTGGCCAACTCATCCTGTTGGACCACTTCCATGATATCTGGGGGAAGAGTTCATTAGACCGCATGGGGTGCCTCTATGTGTAAGAGATCGTTCGTTTTCATGGATTTCCATTGACAATAGTCTCAGATCGTGATTATCTACTTACATTCTAGTTGTGGAAGAGATTTTATGAGGCATTTGGGACTCTATTGTTCTTGATAACATCATTTCACCCACAAATAGGCAATAAAACTAATCAGACAATTGATGTTTTCAGGGATGTGTAGTGGGAATGCATGTTATATTTTGGTCACATTTGGTAGGATCACATATCCCTAGTAGAGTGTTCATACAACAAAATATACCATTCCACCATCAATATGGCCCCATTTTAGGCCTTTTATTGGTGACCCTGCAGGCTACACCTTTACTGGACAGACCTAGGAGATTTAGAACTCATGGGATCAAAGTTGGTGAAGGTGACTACAGAGAAGTTGTAGATCATTGAGGAGTAGATGAATAATGAACAAAGTCGTCATATGTCTTATGCTGATAGGAAATATAGTCCTTTTTTTCAAGAAGGAGACCACATGTTCCTTTGGGTCCACCTCAATACAGATTATGAAGATTTTTCATGGGTGATAAGCTATATTTGAGTTTCATCATCCCTTTTCTGATAATACATATAGTAGTAGAGTTTTTGTACTTCTTAGATCTACCTCTATAGTTAGAGAACGTCTATGACATCTTCCACCTATCATAACTGAGTTGTTATGTGCATGACCCATCACACATCATTTACTGGGGTGATCTGGACATCGATGATGGGGAAACATTTTATAAGTACTTGATGTAGATTAAGGGTCAAAAGGAGAGGATCCTTAATTGGTGGTCTATTCCCCTAGAGCACATGTTTTGGAAGATTGATAATCTGTATAAGAGAACCTGGGAGTGGGAGGCTTAGATTATTTCTTAGTACCACATTTTGTTTGAGTATCCCATTGTTTTGGCTTTTGGGGATGTAAATCCCTATGGTGGGAAAAATTTATTGAATCATATTTCCCTAATTTTATTTTTAGAAATTATTTTGGAAAATACAGAGGCTAGGCATTGAGATGACGTGGGATTCTGAGGCCAAGGGTGACTAGAACGATTATTTGAAAAATGTTATGTTTTTAATTATACGGTCAAGTGAAATTACCTATAAATAGAATATATTTTAAATGGATTCCAGAATAAGAAATTCAAGGGCATTGTTAAGCTCATAATAGTGGATTTAACCTAGGTATGACTTAGCATTGGTCGGCATGGGTCATCTAAAGAAAAATTTAGCAACAACGTAATCATAAGTAAAATAATTAAATAATAATATTTTATTATAAAATCCTAACAACTCTTGAATAGTGATTCATAATTTATATTTGAGGCAATGATTTATTTTATAATTTGGTTTTTCACTTATGTGAGGTTTATCATCAGTCAGTGTGGGTTAGCTGTGAAAAGTAGTGTTTGGCATGTTAAAGAATAAAATAAATTTTAGATTTATTTAATTATAATGTCACACAGTGACATAATGACAATTTTTCATTTATTATTGGAATTAGGAAAGGATCTAGGGTTAGTCTCATATCCTAGGAAATTCTATAGAAGCTCTAGAGAGAACCCAAAGTGAATCCTCTTGGTGGACGATAATAGAGAATTGGAGTGTGGGGCATTCATTAAGAGATTAACCAATGATATTCGGTCTTCAATGGTGAAAAATAAATTACCTAGGTATTTTTTTGTTTCTTTTTTTTCTAATTTGTGGTTTTCATGATGAACATGGTTTAATCCACAAAAATATTGATTCACAGTTCGATCATTGCTTGATGGATATAAACTGTGGGGGTTCTTTTCCATAGATTAATCATTCCTTCTCATTAATTTTCAAATAACAAGAAAAAATAGAGGCTAACACAAACAGGGCCAAGGTTCTCTCATTAGATGTTTTTGTTCATTTCTCTCATCAATTCTGTGTGTTATTCACCATTTCACCCCCGTTGTAATGACTCGACTTTCCGGGATGCTCCGAACATGATCCAATTTCCAAATTGGAGTAAATTCGTCAACAGGGACCACATCATTATATATTGGGACCGGAGAAACTTGGATCTATGATCATTACACATTTTGGAGCACCACAGCAGGAGTGTTGGCCCGTATAATGATCCACTGGCTCACCAGTGTCGGTGAATGGCACTGGCAGTGTCACACGGCAGTGGCAATGTTTGGGTGGTGGCACACACTGCGGCTGAGCCACATGGACTCAACATCCCAACCATAGGATGTGGCAAGAAATTGTGAGTGGGTTCCCTGGGATGTGTCTGTCACCATGGAGGGAAGCACATTCACAGGGTGCAGATGAGATATGATGGCCACACGGGCCAGGATGTCAGTGTGGGAAAAGTGGGTTAGATCAGCCTGTGCTCCAACAGTATAGTCCAGGTGGGCTAATATGATGGGAAAGATAGCCTAGAAAGCTTACCAAAATGGGCCAGGCTGGGTTGGGTTTTTCGAACAGGGTCGGGTTGGTCAGGCTTGGTCTGGTCGGCCGGCGGGCCTGGTCAGATCTAGGTTGGACCCATGCCTATATACTATTCTATTCAAAAGGATATAACATTCGAATCTTGTGTCTGTTTGACAAGATATATGTGGCGTTAGGACCCCTGTGAAAATACGATCTTTTGATATATCCTATGTGGTGATTTGTTTTGTACAATTGTGCATATGATATTTTGGATTGAGTCATGGGTTCTCCCAAAATGATCATGTTGTTAGAGAAATCATGCTGCTAGCGATGACCATGAGACTATGTGACTTATTTTGACTATGTTTCTTACATAGATTATGTGTATTATCGAGACTATGTCTATTATAGAGACGACGCATCTTAACAATACTATGTGTCTTATTAATAATGTGTGTCTTATGAAATATGTTTGATAATCCAATTATGCATACTAATGACTTATACCTATGTGAGATAAATATATATGTTTTTGTAGTATTATGTTTGTTATCTTATTCATGGTATTTCACCTTTATTATATTATATGTGGTATCTTCATTGATTTATTATGTCGGTATCTTCTACAAGGTAGTTCTCCTTGTGGTATTATATGTGGTATCTTCATTGTGGTATTCTGTGTGGTATCTTCTTTGGGGCATTTCAACTTTTTTGTATTCCTTGTGGTAGAATCCTTAAGGTATTTCCTTTGGGGTATTGGGTGTCCAAAATTATATTTTTTAGTCACCCCTGCATGATATTTTCCCACACATGTCATGTATTTTGGAGAAGATCAACCTTTTTATAGAGTCCTAGGTGAACTAGGACCGAATAGTGCATAATGATACTAAAAAGACAAGGTGTGTTCTCCAAGTTCAGACACTAGTCTCATAACCACTTTTTATAAAGGTTTTACTTATGGTTACAAACACTTTTGGTGGGATTTCATTCTATCCATTTTTACTTTACTATACTTCTTTTCATACAATGTTGTGGGATCATAGTGGTTTCCAGGAATTGTTCACTTAGTGTTTTTACATTTAATCATTTTTGGTTTAGATATTAATGTGTTCATTTTGTTTATTAGGAATATTTCCCCCATTTGTGGGATATTCCTACTCTATTCTAGTCAGCATCACCTGAACAATTGGAGGTAGCCTTACGGTAGTCACTACATGGGCCCCTCTTGGATGGATCATGACATGAATGCCTAGAAAGAAGTGGCCCAACATTCACCCAGGATTCCCTTATCTAGTTTTCAAAATGGAAATAATTATTTCTATTGTAGTTGGAGGTTTGGAGATCTTTCATGAATGAACATTAGTGTTCTATAGTTCAGGTTCATCTACCTCGGTAAACTATAGAGTTTTAGTTTATGGTTTTTAGATTAGACATTAGGATTCCATACAGTTTGAATTATTGCATCTAGTACATTCTATTTTAATTATTTAGGGTCATGTGAATCATAAATTCTATTTCTGTATTTTTTTTATGGTCTTTTAGCTTTTAACCTCCATTTTTATAGTTTTGAGGGTCTTTTAACACATACCCCAATATTATGTGCAACATAATGTCATTCTTCATGGACTTCATTGAAGAATATGGAATGGAGGGCAAACAAAATATGGATGAATCAAAAAAAACTAAAGTGTGATGAGTTTATATATTGAGTTCCCAGAGCTCATGAGGATTGGATTTCATTTCATCCAGGGAAGATATTCCACTAATAAGTATCTCAAAGACCATATTCATTGGTATTTTTTCAAAAAGTGGTGTATCCTCTATTTTTTGGTGGCTTTGGATGATTCATGATTGTAATATTCGACGAATGAGAAATAATAGGGAAGTTAGGCCCATCTGGATAGTTTGTATTTGGGTGATGTAAATCATATTACTAGGATTGTGAATCAAAGGGAAATTGAATCAGATATACATTCCAAGTATTATTGAAGATTCATTAAGATTTGAAGTTCCTCAGTGGTGTCCCCGGGGTTCATGAGGATTGGATATCGCTTCTTATAAGGAGGGGATACATCTGGTTGGTAGGTATAAAACCATAATTCATCAATAACATGGTAAGGCTTAGGTATTTGAACTTATTTACATGGCCTAAGAAAGTTTTATGATGTTACCAACATCTATCCAATGAAGTAGGGTATGAAGGAAAGATATCCAGTAAGGGTTCTATAACCTTAGGAAAAGTTTTCTCAGAATATGTGAAGCTTCACAACTACACACTTTGGATGTGAATAATGAGGTATGGGACACCAAAATGTTCATGATGGTGATTTCTCATCTCTATTATGAGAAAGGCTATAAAACACAGTGATGTTATGTCAAGGATGTCAAATCCCCTTGAATAGTCTGGTTAGGAGAATTGTAAACCATTGTTAAATGTGCTCAGGTTATGAGGAAGGTGTGTCACTATCATGATGATAATGACGCAAAGAAGCCACAATTGATGGGTTATTTCGAGGTGATGTAAGGCTCAAATGAAACATAAATCCCTTTATATTAGGCCAAGATGCCTCCAGTTGGTAGTTCTAAGCCCATAATCATCAATATCAAAGCTATATAGAGATATATAATTTCTTTTCCAAGGGTTACGAAAGGTTTGTGATGACCCAGGTTTCCTAAATCATGAAGTGCGATTTATGAAATCTTCATGATTCATGAAGGCTTTGAGCACCATAATAGTTTGTTCGCCACCTAGTGAAAACATCATCACGATAAGGAGATGTGAAAACCCATTACTCTATCTTTTTCCTATGAACAGGGATCTAGGGATCATATATTATATTCTACTAGGGTCATGAAGTGGACCCTTATAGAATTATGTCTTATTTTTTCCACCCTATTTTTTCCAAAGTCTGGATATGTAGAGTATAGAGAGAGAGAGTACATGAATTTTTCATAAAATTCCCATTGTGGCTTTTCAACCTAACATGTTTTCTTTATCTCTCCCCTGTAGTTTATAGTCCTTCAAATTGAACCATTATAATATAGTGTTGATGTATATACAACACTGACCAATGTGAAGGTCTTTTAGGGTCATGAAACACAAGTATTTAATATGGAGGATGTTACATAAGAATTCCATTAGCATATCCAGGGTGAAGAGAACTCTAACATCATTCATAGAGGAATATGAAAATTTTGTAAATCACAGCACATGGTTCTTAGGTCACGAGTAATGATATGATAAAATCATAGTAGGGATGGACCAGAATATCATTAGTTGATGAGTTCTACCACTGAGACGTCTGGATCACAAGTATTAAAAATCAATCCTTAAAAATCCATGATTTATCTGATATGTAGGTATTATACCTTATGTATCAATAACATGGTCAAGAAGAGATATATATTTTTTTTAAAGGTCCACGAAAGGTTTTTGGCAACTCGAGGTACTCAATACATGAAGTGTGGTATATGGTTTGAGGTTATTAAAATATGGTTAAAACACCTCCTACCCTAGATGAACGGGGTAAGGCTCTTATTTACCTTTGATAGGGGATGACAATGGATGATGGTTGGGATAGTTTAACATAGTGTAGTGGGGATATACAATCTTTTGTACAGTTTAATGTCATGAATTAAGGTCATATTCCCTATAATTTAACGTCATTGTTTATGGAATATTTCCTTATAGTTTAATTTATTGAAGAATGTGGGAATAAACATTAAAAATTATTCAAGATATATTACTAACCAAACAAGATGCATGTAGATCTAACTCAAACATAGGAAAAAAGGTCTTGTATGGCTTTACACCTATACAGTTGCGGTGTATTTTTTATTGGTTGTCATATTGGGGCCCAAGAATAGATATCCAAGCATCTATATATATCTTATGATGATAAGAATTGGGAAATTCATACTTTTTGAATGGGAATATATCTACATAGGTCTAACCTCTTTGAAGAGGTGGGAATTTTTTACATTGATTGTTATACCTAGGCCAAGGATTTGAGAGACAAATGCCACTACGTATTATGAGGTGAAAGAAATCAATCCACATTTAGTTCTCATGGAACCATATAGTTTGATATCCTGATGCAATGATGGGGGTGTAACAACATGAAAAGGGGAATTGTTGTTGGATGTAGGTATAAATATATGGGCGTCACAATGTATCTTATCATAATAGGAATCAATCCACATGTAGTTCTTAATGAAGGATCTTCCAATGCAATTATGACCTATATGAAGGGGGAATTGAAATTCATATTTGTTGTGATTGGACCTAGGTTTCTAAATTATGTCGTCACCAATTATTATGTGTTGTCAGTAATCAAGTCACTTGTAGTTATTGAATGAGACACACTCTATATAGTATTGGTCTTTATGTAGAGTGGGGAAATATTTAAATTGATTATTTTAGTTGGCCCTGCGAATGGAGATATGGGAATCACTAATTATCTTGTGATTACAGCAATCAAGACAAAGGTACTTATTGAGAATGGAGGTTTAGTAGGAGACCTATCACCAACTATAGTGGTACTCTTGGGCGAGATACTTTGGAATATATATTTTTATTCCATACAAGAAACATCAATTGTGATGTTTAACATCTGTCAATGGGGACTCATGGTGTTCTTTTTATGTTATTGAATTAAAGACCATGATGAACCCTTCACTTTTCATTATTCCGTGTTCATGTGGGGATATCCAAAATTAAATTATTAATCTCACATGATCTACTACTGGTGTTAGAAACATGGAATGGAATGGGTCCTTATCACCATGAAGAGGCAATTAAATGTAAGACATGGGAATTTTTTATCAAGTGGTTATTGGAACAGTATGTATGATTGGGGGTTCCGTATATAAGTAATTGAAATGGGTTTCAATCCATACATAGTTATAGAAACTAGTGCAGGTTAGTGTTGTGAAGTAAGGGCATCAATCGGGAATTTTAGCATCTTTTATTGTAGGATTTCTCCGTATATTTTAAAGTCATTTGGTCAGGATCTAAGATGTTGTGAAATTAAACCTCTTGCTTCTAGTAATAATCCATATATTTTATCATCATGTGGTTTGTACATGAGGTTTTGGTTTGATCAAATTATTTCGGCAAGGACTTGGGGTGTTGTGAATTTAACATCCTTCTTGTAGGATGAATTCTATACAGTTTATCATTTTGTGACCAAGATGATATTGTATAGCATAACATCATAATACTAGGATTAATTATATGTATTTTAATGTTTTTCTTCCGAGACATGATCTATACATTTTAATGTCAGGTTGTATGGATATTTTCCATGTAGTTTAACATCATGTTCCCATGATATGTTTTGTAATGTTTAACATTATATGGATAGGACAAACTCTAGAACTCTTTTTTTGATCAGTTTGGGATCTAATAATTGGAAGTTGAAATGGTTTTTGGAATTTTTGGGATGTTTATTCTAGATAAAACTCTTTATATATCCAGGTAATCCTCTACTTGATCATAGGTATACATTGTTATCAGGGACAGATGACATATGTTTCCACTCTAGGTCACATGTTGACACTGGTGAATTGCTTCAGATGGTTGATGGGGAATTATATATGATTAACCCTGGTATATTGATATTTTATATATATAATGGTGTATTATTTTTTCACAACCACTTTATACGAAGGTGTGTGGGGAAGTGGAGGACATCCTTTCCCTTGCAGAATATGACAGTGGGAAGGTTGACCTGGTAGATGTTAGGACTATATTTCCTATGATCCATCACCACACTACCATGAGGAGGAATATTGCAGTAATGATAACCTTATACTTCTTTTGAAGAGTCAAATTAATATGGGGTGTTGAGAATGTGTCTTTAAAAACATCAATGACACATGGAATTGAGTAGGTTAGGGGTATGGTCCTCACATTGCATCATGGTTAGAATATACCATCCTACTGTTTTGGGTTGAGTATGCATATAAGTTCGTCTATGAAAGATTATAGAATTTAATGATAATTTTCTAATACTATTTGAACATGAGACCCTTTCTATGATGCTAATGGAGTATGAAAAGGAGATTATTTGACATTTAAAGGAGCTTTTCTAGAGGTGTGTGCCCCACTCACATAGTGGACCTCATCTAAAATAGGGATGAGATCCTGATCCTGGGAATTTGGAATATTTTGATGGTATTTTTAGGAGTATGATCCTATCCTAAGGCATGTTCCACTATCATTTGTTGATCCATGTTAAGAATATTAACATGATCCTAGTCTGAATTTAAAATCCCATCAGAATATGCTGATGGACCTCTGGAATGGAGAAGGGATACAAGCCTCCTCTTCTATGCTATGGGTATATTTTTTTTTGTTTCTTTGATGATATACATATGAACCTATCCAGAAACATGTTCCATTATCACATGGTGAACCTTAACTTGAACATGGATATGATCCTAATCCTGGGCCTCTAATATATGTTACTGATATTTTTTCTTTATGGGTTTTTGAGACTGTCTCGAGACATGTTCTTCTCTCACATGGTGACCCCCAATAAGAAGTGGGATAAGAGAACGATCCCAATTCTTTGGAATATGACAACAGAATTTTGAGGCATGAATATGAGAATTTCCAAAGTAATATACCGCTCCCCATGGGTGATCCTCAGTTGGAAGGAGGATCTGATCCAGATCCTTAGGCCACGTCCTCTCTCAGAATAAGTCAATAATCCTCCTAGATGGGATAAAAAATATGGGTTTTCTCTAGAGTATCTGATGGTTCTGGGCATAGTGGAAGCTCGGGGGTGGATGTGCCCACTTGGATTTTTGTCATTAGAAATAATCAATCCAGGATCAATACGATGATAAACCCCAGACTCCATGGATCAAATCACAAAAATTGACAAAGAAGAAGAATAGTCTCATAACCACAAATGAGGTTCATCGCAGGTTGATTATTAATAATTTAATTAATTGAAAAGAAGTACCTTTTACGGTGATCTTTCTTCATTGATATTTTTGATCACATTCTGATGTGATACATTGTTTCATCACAGAATCCAAGTGTAGACTAACTCTAGCGGTGATCCACACATGCACCACATATCTCTGGATGTCGCCAAAGGAGTCATTGGGTGTAAATGGGGAGAAACCATTGCTTGAGTTTTCCACCTTATATAACATTGATCCAATAGCGGATGATCTCTCTCGGTCTTGAGAGCATTCTTGGAGGAAGGAATTCTTTTGGCCTTGAGAGAATTCTTCATAATTATTATGGTGCATGCGTGGATCACCACTAGAATAATTCTACCCTTTGGGTTCCTTGAATAATTATTAAACCACATATGAGAAAAATATTTATTCTACTTGAGATACTTGTAAGGGAAAGGATGTCCTCCACTTCCCAACATAGTGGATGACATTCCGATGTGATTCCCCATTGCATCATAGAATCCATGTGTAGACGTCCTCTATCGGTGATCCACACATGCACCACATATCTCTAGACATCGCCAAAGGATTCTTCGGGTGTTAGAGTGGAGAAACCTTTGCTTGCGTTGTCCACCTTAGATCTCGTTGATCTGATTGAGGAGGATCTCTCTCGGTCTTAACAACATTCTTAGAGGAAGGAATTCTTTCAGCCTTGAGAGAATTCTCCATAATTATTGTGGTTCATGTGTGGATCACCGCTAGATGAAGTCTACACTTGGGATATTCCATACTGAATCTCATCAGTATCATGTCTATGTATGTAATTTGACCTAGGCCCATCATTCTCTTGGATCTATCATGACAGATCTTGATCCCAAGAATATATGCTGCCTTGCCCATGTCTTTCACAGAGAATCAATTATCCAACCATGCCATAATTGTCTGTAAGACACGTACTTCGTTTCCAATTAGTAATATGTCATCAACATATATTTTTAGAAAAATTAATGCACTTCCATTAAACCTTTTGTAGACACAAGGCTCACCTTCATTCTTAAAAAATCCAAATTCTGTTACGGCTTCATCAAAATGAATGTTCCATGACCTTGATGCTTTATTTAATCCATAAATGGATTTTTATAACATTCATACCTTGTTGGAATCCTTTGGAGTCACAAACCCTTCAGGTTGTGTCATGTAGTCATCTTCCTATAGGTTCCCATTAAGGGATGTTGTTTTGAAATCCATTTTCAAAATTTCATTGCCATGGTAAGAGACAATGGCCAAAAAGATTCTGATGGATTTTAGCACCGTAACCAGTGAAAATGTTTCATCATAGTCATTTCATTGATGTTGTCTAAAACCTTTTACAACTAGTCATGCCATATAGGTGATGAGTTTTCCCTCCATGTCCAGTTTCTTCTTGAATACCCAATTATTACCAATAGGCTTTACATCAATGGGAGGATCTACCAAAATCCATACATTGTTTTGGTATATGGAATCCATTTTAGAATTCATGGATTCTTTCCACTTGGAAACATCTGTGCCTTCAACTGCTTCCTTGTAGGTAAGAGGATCATCATTATCATCCAATAATGAGTCACCATCCTCAGTGACAAGAAAACCATATCATTCTGGTTCTATCACCTCTCTTGTGATCCTATGTTGTTCCTGTGTCTCTGTAGTAGATTCTTCTTCTACGGGGCTTTGTGGAATCTGTTCTTGTACCAAATATTGTGTATCTTGAGACTCAACATCATCGAAGTCTATCTCACTCCCACTATCACTTATGGAGATGTTCTCCCTCCCAAGGAATATGGTGTGTCTTAACAATGTATCCTTTTTATCTGAGGGGTTTTATAGGTAATATCCCCTTGTTTCCTTGGGATATCCTATAAATATACACATTGTGCCTCAGGGTGAATGTTTCTTACCTGAAGAGGCCATAACGAATGATTTGCTACCCCACACATGTAAATTTGATAACATGGCTTGCGTCCACTCCATAACTCATATGGAATACAATTTATCAATTTAGTTGGTACTTGGTTTAGTATGTGTGTTGTTGTTTGTAATGCACATCCCTAAAAGGATAATGGAAGACTCACATGACTCATCATTGATCTAACCATGTCCAACATGGTGCGGTTCCTCCTTTCACTTACACCATTCCAATGAGGCGTGTAAGGAGAAGTGAGTTGAGATAGAATTCCAAACTCCTGAAAGAAATCAATGAAGTCTTGATTAAGATATTCTCCTCCTCTGTCTGAACGGAGTTTCTTAATCTTCCTACCAAGCTGGTTCTCAACTTCATTCTTGTATTCTTTGAACCGATCAAAAGAATCTAAATTATACCTCATTAATTAAATATATCCATATCTACTAAAATCATCAATAAAAGTTATGAAGTACAAGAAGGCACCCCTTTCATCAACTGGAAATGGTCCACACACATCTGTGTGAACTAATTCTAGAAGCTCTTTACCCTTTCACCTTTCCCATTAAATGGGGATTTGGTCATTTTTTTAGACACGCATGACATAAACCAAGTGGTTTTAGTTTGAAATAATCTAAATACCCAACTTGATGTAATTTTGTCAAACTTTTCTCATTGACATGACCTAGCCGGTGATGCCAAAGTTGGGTGTGGTATGAGTCATGTGAATTAACTTTTCATCAATTTCCATTACTTGGTTTGTTTAGTCTAAGACATAAAGGTCGTTATATAAATGTTCCCTACCAAAAAAATGCTATCTTTATAAAAGTGGAAACATTCATTTCCAAACTTGTAGATGAATCTATCATTATCTAATCTAGATAATAAAATAATATTTTTCGTTATAAATGGTACATAATAACATCTTTTTAATAATAAGACCATCCCGGTAGGCAATGTGAGGTGGTAGTCTCTGATTGCTACAACAGCGAGTCTGGCTCCGTTGGCTGCTCACAGATCCACATCACCTCGGTCAACCTTTATCAATCTACTTGATTCTTGTATTTGGATATTTATGTGAGCACAAAACATAGTATCTAATACCCAATTTTTAGAAACCTATATATTGCATTCGATAACAAACGCACCTGAAGCTTCTCCTTGCTTCCTTAGCTGGGTGCATCTTTTCTTCAACTGGCCCTTCTTTCCACATGTGAAACAAACTACCTCATATTCTATAAAGACCCATAAATTTCTAGGAAATTTTTTTCTTAAATACATTTGAATTTTATGATTCTGCGGTTTCTGACGACACTTTATTTCGAGGTCCAGCGTGCCCGGAATCAATTTCTGAAGTTTTGTTTGGGTACGTTTAGTAAACGTACGTGTAGGTTTATCTATCTTTTGAACTGGGGCTCAAAATAGAAATTTGAGGACACCAATGAACTCGCAGTGCCTGTACTCTCTTAATGATACCTTTACTGTACTTGTGTTTTATGCGGGATGAATGTTAATTTTGGTGATTTTGAATAAAATCAATAAAATTGTGGAACACAATTTTATTTTATATCTGGTGGTTATTTCCTACGAAAATGAATTAGAAGTGGATACCACACCCACATAACCTCCCATGAGTGGATTTAGTGTGGTGGGACCGACACGTGCCCTAAACCTTTCATCTCCCCTTAAACCCCCCATCAAAACTCACATTCATAAATTTTTGACAACTCCCCCTAATTTATTGTGATCTCTCCACCTTCCCCTTCCCTTTAATTTTATGACAACACTTTTAGTTAATGAATTGAACTAAAATTAATTAATTAAAGTGGTTTGAATTTTGAATTACATGTGTTAATAAAATAATAACCATAACTATTATTTTTTTGGGCACTTGTTGTGTTGATAAATATGTTTTGGAGAACTCTTGAAAAATTGAAGAGGAGAGTTCCTATTTTGTTGAGGAACATCGTCCTTCCATCGAAGAACCATCGAAGAATTATGTGTTGGATCGAATATGTAAATATATGTCTATTAGATGGAACAATACAAGAGGGGGTGAATTTTAGATTTAAAACCCTTTGAGTTTGAGAAACTAAGAGATTTGTTTAAATGATCTTAAACTAATACAAATACAAACACCCACAAAAGTATTGAATATAAAAGGTATGATGTATTGTAATACTAATGTAATGTAAAACAATTGTATTCAAGATGAACACAATAATCAGAGTAATAAAGATGAATGATTCTACATTAAAGCGTATAGAATCAATCAATAAAATATGTAATAGAATGATTGTAATTGAAACAATTACAATTGAATATGTGATAGAAAAGGAAACAAAAACAATTTCCTTTCCAATACAGATAGCAGTAGAAATGTAAAATAATTACAATTCTTTTAACCCAAAGAGAAGGGTTATCCTTTCACCTAGGATAAAAGGTCTGTCTCACCTACACCTTGGTAAGCCCTCGATACGATGATCGGAATGTCCGTCTGCCTATCCCTGGCAGCCCTCGATACGATGATCAGCACGTCTGTCTGTCTATCCCTGGTAGCCCCCGATATGATGATCGGCACGTCTGTCTGCCTATCCCCGGTAGCCCTCGATTTTGTAGGGAATCGGCACCTCTGTCTTTCAATTACTTGAAAGCCCTCGATATGATTATCGGACGCATAAATCACACAACATGAGAGAAGTCACAGCATCTCTCTCTAGAATAGAGTACCACAGTTGAATCACGCTTGTTCTTAGTTGTCTATTCTTCATTTTTTCTCAGCTTCAAATGACCTCCTATTTATAGGCCTCGGGTTCCAACAGTCACTTCTCCTCCAACGGTCATATTTCTCCGAAAAACTCGGAGGGACTTGGACACCTGGCATCATAACGGTCATATTGAAACAGAAAGCACGACATCGTTTTGATTAGTTCATAACTAAATCAACGACATCGTTTTGATTAGAACAAGATATATGAGAATGATAAACAATAGTACGATTAGTATGAAATGAGTGTTTTTGACAAAGTCCCAAAACAAGTAATGAAATTATGAATAGCAGAGTCAATACAATTATAATTGACTGAGTCAGTACGATACTATTGACAGAGTCAGTACGATACGATTGACAAAGTCAGTACGATACGATTGACAGAGTCAGTACGATACGATTGACAGAGTCAGTATGATACAATTGACAGAGTCAGTATGATACGATTAATAGAGTCAGTATGATACGATTGACAGAGTCAGTACGATACGATTAAAAAGACATTTGTGATTTCCAAAACAAAATATAGAAGTCAAAAGATAACTTTTGACTCAACAATCTCCCCCTTTTTGGAAAGCACAATACACAAAGTAAATATAACAAGATATACTTATATCCCCCTGAGTTATTGGAAACTCTTGTGAATATGAATTTGAATAAAACTAACTCCCCCTTAGGTGTATACTTTCCTAAGGATTGTATTTATAGTTTTTCCTTGGTTTCGAAAAAAATTGATTAAACCAATCTCCTTTTGAAAAAAAAAATTCTCCCCCTTTATGAAACATTCTCCCCCTTTGTGAAACATTCTCCCCCTTTGTGGTTTACAAAAAGAATGGGGTGACATTGGGTTGCCTGAAAGGGTTATATAGAAGAATTGCTGGAAAAAAGAAAACAATAATAAAAGTTATTACAAAACAAAGATAGGTTTCAAAGGGAAACAAATACAACAGTCATTTGTTTTCTCTTTCCTTCTCCTTCTTGATGAGATCATGAAGAACAGCTTTCATATTTTTGATTTCTTTCTTGTCTTCAGAAATTGATTCACCCTGCATTTTGAAAAGCTCTTGTTGGTCCGCAAAAATCTGATCTTGATTCTTGATAGTATACTCCTAGACTCTGATATCTTCTTCAATGGTATCAATTCTGTCTTGCAGATTCTTGTTATCTTTAGATAACATAGAATTTTGTTTCTTCAACAAAACCATTTCATCCTTGAATGTTGAAACCTTCGAAAACTCAGCTTGAAAGGCATTCATTCTCTCCTGCAATTCTTTTACTGTAGGAACATCAGCTCATTGAGAAGGCAAAAGATTCAACCTTTCAACTGTTTCTCTGTAAAGCTTATTGAAAGCAATTGAAAGCTCATTTGACATCCTTCTTATATCTTCAATTGCTATCTCATGATCATTGATTGAGCTCTATGTTTTGTACGACCACTTGGTCATCTTATTTCAGCCCTTCTTATGAGCAACCGAACTTTCTGAAAGAACTTTCAAATTGGCTTCAACTGACAACACTCTCTTTCTTAATTCTTTTACAGAGCCAAATTTCTTCTTTTGATTGTCAGTGATAAAATCAATCTTTCCTTCCATCCTGGGGAAATATGGAATGGTGTTCTCAACCCTTCTCAAAACATGGACAATGTAATCACACTTTTTGAGAGAGATTGTATGTTCTGAATCAGTATCTTCATCATACAAAGCCAGTTCATTTGATCGGCTTGAATCTATAACTGGCTGTTTTCCTTTTACTTTTTCTTTCTGCTTTCTTTCTTCTTCCACTTTGTCACTAATGAAAACAACTTTATCTGTGTGATAGGATTCACCAACTTGCTTTTCTTGGGATGAAATTCTATCCAGAGTTCGTGCTTGATCGGCATGAGGGACTTGTTGAACACCTTCACTCAGCTTTTGAACTGATTCCTCCCTACTTTTCTTTGAACATTGAAGAAATTCTAAAAGAAAATCTCCTTCCTATTCTTCCACTTCTTCTATCTCTTCCATCATTTGTTTTCCTTTTTCTTTCTCAGGAAGACTCTGTACGATGGGCTCTTGATGTACTTCTTCTGTCAGTTGAGCACTAGCATCCTCAACCATTTTCAAGACTTTCGAGATATCAATGTCTTGAGCCTTTCTTTTCAACACAGTTTTCTTTTTCTTTTCAGCTTTAAGGGTTTCTTCAACCCTTATTCTTTCTGCAACAGCCTCAGCCGGGTTAAGACCAAAATTTGGATCACCTTCCTTTCTCTGTTCATTATCCTTTCTCCATTTGGCTACAACCTCCTTACAGTACTTTGGCTTCTTCTTATGCTTTGAGCTGGTTTGAGGATCAGACTTTTGAGTAATACCAGTAGATTGAATGACTTTGGCTGGCATAGGTGCCGATATATTCTGAGCCGATTCAGCTTCTATATCTCTGACAAAAAGTTTTGAATTATGATCAAAACAAACATTCAACTTCTTCATAGTACTTTTACTAATCCAAGAAGGTTTTAGATCTATCAGGGTTCCTTTGAAAGGGATGTTGCAAAACTTCATACTCTCAAGAATAAACATTGTAAGGATGGTTGGATACATAATCATTTGGGACTTAATCCATCCTGTCTTGACATTCTTAATAGTTTCAAAAACATACCCCATGAGATTCACTTTTCTCATATTTACAAGATAGTCAAGCATAAAAATATCAGAAACTTTCAGAGTTTCTCTATCTCCTTTCCTTGGAATAAGAAAACCTTGCATCCATAAAGTGACAAACCGATTGTCCAGTGAATGATGATTCAATTTTCTCTTTTCTTCATTAATAACAAATAGAGACTTTTCAGCACTTTCTCTATTAAATGTACCAACTTCCTCTGGTAGTTTATGGGACGGACAAAAATAATCTCCTTCTATTGGGACATTCAGAAAATGTGCCGCTTGTTTCATAGACATGGATAGCTTTTGATCGTACACAGCAAAATTGATAGTCATATCTTTGTCGAAAGATACAGTTTTATAAAACTGACAAACTTCATCAAAGAGAACCGGATCTTGAGAAATAGGTTTTTTAACACACAAATGTTCCTATCCTTGAAAGAGAATGATTCTTCTGATTGTGGAATCATATGAATCAAAAAAGTCCCGAGAAACTAAACTTTCTCTGTTAAAGTCTTTCTCTGTAAAAGTCTTTGAAGACATTCCGGCGGGAGTGTTAGCAGAGGATTGAGACATAAATGTGATGCTGATGAATGATCATACGATGATTTAAAACCGGTGGAGAAGATCTTCGCATCAAAACATGAAAACCCAATGTGGGTTTGGGGAGGGGGGTATTTATAAGTGAAAAAGGGGTGACCGTTGATCTTCTACGATCGAGATTAAATGTAAACAGATCAATGGTTAGGATTAAAACAAAAGAAAGTTTTTGAAAAAAAATGAAAGTACATGCCGGAGAACGTAAGGTAGTTGTTGGTTTTAGGAGAGTTAAAACGAAAACACAACCATACAGAATAAAATAAAACTATAAATCGTCATACCGATGGAAAACAAACACACTACCATGAACTGTCAAGCTGATGGAAAAGAAATTCATTACTATCATCGGTCGATACGATGGAAAATAAAATCATTACCATCATCGGTCGATACAATGGAACAGAAATTCATTACCATGATCAGTCGATACGATGGAAAAGAAATTCTTACCATGATTGGTCGATACGATGAAAAAGAAATTCATTACCATGATCGGTCGATACGATGAAAAAGAAAATCATTACCATCATTGGTCGATAGGATGGAAAAGAAATTCATTACCATGATCGGTCGATACGATGGAAAAGAAATTCATTACCATGATCGGTCGATACGATGAAAAAGGAATTCATTACCATGATCGGTCGATACGATGAAAAAGAAAATCATTACCATCATCGGTCGATACAATGGAAAAGAAAATCATTACCATCATCGGTCGATATGATGGAAAAGAAAATCATTACCATCATCGGTCGATACGATAGAAAAGAAAATCATTACCATCATCGGACAGTATGATGAACAAAAAAGTAAATGATAAGATAAAATTGTCAATACGATAAACAAAAAAACAAAAACACATACTAGGGGAGTCAATAATTAAAGATAAAAGAAACATAGTAAAAAAACATAGAAAGAAATGTCCTCCCCCTTTCAAAGGGAGTTTTTTAATGTTAGTAGAATTGTAAAAAATGAAGTAGATATGAATGATCATTTTAATGTAATCATTCCTAGATTCGGTTTTATAAATTCAAACCTATTAGATGATAATGGCTTTGTAAAAATGTTAGCAAGTTGTTCTTGTGTTCTGATAAATTGTAAAATAATATCTCTTTTTTGTGTGTGATCCCTACGAAATTGATGCCTAACATCTATGTTTTTGCACAAGAGTGGTGTGCTGGGTCCTTACTAAGAGCAGTGGCACTTGTATTATCACAAAGAATTTGAGTTTTAGAGAAACTCAATCCATAATCAGTGAGTGTGTGCTGCATCCACAATACTTGAGCACAACAACTTCCAGCTGCTACATATTCAGCTTCAGCAGTGGATATTGCTACTGAGTGTTGTTTCTTGCAGGACCAAGAAACCAAGGAATCTCCTAAGAAATGACATGTTCCAGATGTAATTTTTCTATCCATTCTACAACCGCCAAAGTCAGCATCAGAAAAACATTTTAAAAAAAATCATTTCCAGAAGAGTAAAAAATACCTAAATCCATAGTGCCTTTTAAATACCAAAATATTCTCTTTACGGCTTTTAAAACTAGACTCTTTTGGATTATATTGGTATCTCGCACATAAGAATACGGAAAACATTAAGTCGGTCGACTAGCTGTCAAGTATAGCAAACTTCTTATCATATCTCTAAAGATTGTTTGATCTACTGGTTTCCCAGTTTCATCAAGATCAACTGTATTTGAGGTACCAATTGGAGTGCTAATACTTCTAGTTTTTTCATAACCATACTTTTTGAGTAAATCTTTTATATACTTATGTTGAGATATATATGTTCTTTCTGGTTTTTGAGATATTTGAAAACCTAAAAATAAGGTTAACTCACCCATCATACTCATTTAAAACTCAGATTTCATTAAATTTGCAAAAGAATCAGTTAAAGATTTCTGAGTTGATCCAAATATGATGTCATCAACATAGATTTGAATAATCAAAACATTTTTGTTTTCCTTTTTTATAAAAATGGTTGGATCTGCTGTACCTTTAGTATAATTGTTTTGTAAAATAAATCCTGTAAGTCAATCATACCATGCTCTAGGGGCTTGCTTAAGACCATATAGAGCCTTGGTAAGTTTAAAAACATGACCAGGATGTTTTGGGTCTTGAAAACCAGGAGGTTGTTTGACAAAAACTTCTTCTTGAACAAAACCATTTAGAAAAGCACATTTGACATCCATTTGAAATAGTTTGAAATTGAAATATGCTGCGAAGGCTAATAGAATATGAATAGATTCAATTATAGCTACAAGAGCATATGTTTCTTCATAGTCTATTCCCTCTTGTTGATTATAGCCTTTAGAAACAAGCCTTGCTTTATTTCTTACAATGATTCCATTTTCATCACATTTGTTTCTGAAAACCCATTTTACAAAATTACAGTTATTTCTTTAGGTCTACCAACTAAAGTCCAGACTTGATTCCTTTCAAATTCATTTAGTTCATCTTTCATTGCTTTGATCCAATCATCATAACCTAAGGCCTCACTTGGACATTTAGGTTCAAATTGGGAAAGAAAAGCAAGATGTTCTATTTCATTTCGTAAGGAATTTCTGGTCCTTACAGGTTGATTTACATCACCAATGATGTTATCACTGGGATGATTCCTAATAAACAATTGATTTGGGTTTTGTAAAACCTGTTCATCAACATATGGTAGGAAATCTTCTGTGGTAAATGTTTCAGGAACACTTTATTGAACATTTTTCTTATCAGAGTGATCTTCTATCAAAGGTTAATAATCAGTTTTTGTAAACACATCCGAGGATATAGGTTGGGATAATTTGAAAACAAAAGGATCAGATTCATCAAATTTTACATGTACTATTTCCTCAACAGTACAAGTGTTTTTATTGAAAACACTATAAGCCTTAGAAGTTGTGGAGTAACCTAGAAATATTCCTTAATCAGATTTTGGTGCAAATTTGTGTAGATTATCTTTTGTATTTAGAATAAATACTTTGCATCAAAAAACTTTGAAGTATGAAACTTTAGGATTTCGGTCGGCCCATAACTCATAAGGGGTTTTATTAAGAAATGGTCTAGTTAAAACGCGATTTATAGTATAACAGGCAATACTAACAGCTTCAGCCCAAAATTGCTTAGCAATTGAGTATTCACTCAACATGGTTCGAGTCATTTACTGAAGAATACAATTTCTTCTTTCAACAACACGATTTTTCTGAGGAGTTCTTGGAGCTGAGAAATTGTGAGTAATACCTTTCTTACTACAAAAAGATTAAAAATCTGAATTTTGAAATTCACCACCATGATCACTATGAATAGTTATCAATGGTACGTTTTTCTCATTTTTAACTTGGGATCTTAAAGTTTTGAAATAGGAAAATGCTTTAGATTTCATTGTGAGAAAGTAGACCCATGTAAATCTAGTAAAGTCATCAATTAAAACAAATACATAGTATTTGCCTCCAATGCTTCCAGATTATGAAGGACCAAAAAGATCCATATGCACTAGCTGTAATGCATTAGAAGTTGAAACTTCATTAATTGATTTAAAGCTAGTTTTATGTTGCTTGCCAAATTGACAATGATCACAGACTTTTGAAGAATCATATCTAAGGTCCGGTAGCCCCTTCACACGTCCTTTTTTAGAGAGTTTACTTAGGTTTCTCAGATTATAGTGTCCTAGTCTCCTATTCCATAGCCATGATTGGTCTTCTATTTCACTTAAGAAGGGTATGTTTTGGCTCCTAAGGTCTTCTAAGTTAATAGTTTAAACATTCTCTTGACTATGGGAAGATAGAATGAACTCATCCTTGGAATTGTAAACTAGACACTTATCATTTCTAAAATTCACAAGGTAACCTTCATCACATAATTGACTTATGATGATGATATTATTCCTAAGACCCTTAACAAAAAAAACATTTGAGATAAGAACTTTTCCAGGAAAAACAATATTACCTATACCAACAATCTTTCCTTGAGCATTATCTCCGAATGTAACTTTACCACCTTTTGTTTTGATAAACTTTTCAAGGAGATCTTTGTTTCCGATCGTGTGTCGAGAACAACCACTATCCATGTACCAAATGTTCTTATTGGTACACTTCTCATTTTCCTGAAAAAGAAACAATTAGTTTTTCGGAATCCAAACTTGTTTGGATCCAGAAGGGTTAGATAAAAGAATTTTAGGAATGCACATTTTTTTTTGCAAAATGAGATTTATGAAATCCTAAAGATCGAGTTCTGTTAAGAGAACAATCTCTTCCCCAGTGTCCTCCACATTGGCATTTAGAACAAAAAGAGATTGTTTGAGGAAAAAAATAGTTATTACTAAAAACAGGTTTGGAATAAGTATAACCAAGACCAGAACGATTTCTCAAAGGTATAATTTGAGAATACATCCTGTCAAAGTTTTCCTTTCCATGAGTAAAGTTTGACAAGCATTTCTTCAAGGATAAAATCTCTGATTTTAGTTTTAAAACCAAATTCTTTTTTTCCAAAACATTTGAATTAGAACTAGAGTTAGGCTCTAAAATATTATTCTTTGAAATTACATTTTCAAAATCCTTAGAAAGTTTATCCTTATTAGATTTAACTTTCTCAAGGGTTTTTAAAATACATTCAAAATCAGAAGTTTTCACATCAAGATCTTTAGAAAGATCCGATACTTCTTTATTCAAGATTGAAATTCTTGAATTAGATTTCTCCAGCTTCTTCTTGAGTTTAGAATTTTCATTTTCAAGTAATTTAGCAAATCTAGAGACTTCTTTAAAAGAAGGTAATGTATCATCTTCTGATGATGAAGATTCATCATTTGAAGATTCATAATATCTATTATCAGTATAATTTGCATTCAAAGAGACATTCGTAATAGCTTCTGCATTGTGTACCTTAGCCATGAGACAATGATCTTCAATTGGTAATCTGGCTAGAAGTCCGATATTCCTTTGTCCTGAGGACTCATATTTTTATGAATCATCTGAAGAATCACTACCACTTTCACTCCACGTATCGTTTTCCTTCAAGAACTTATTTGTCTTATAAAACTTATTCTTGTTACTTTCATAGTGTTTCTCCTTTCTGTCATTCCTCTTTAGTAAAGGCCAATCAGGCCTTATATGTCCTGATTTCTTACATTCATAACAAGTTACTTCTGAATCTTTCTTTTCCTTCATATATTTCTTTTTCAATCTATATTTAAAGTCATTCGTTCCCACAATCTTGTTCATTCTTCGATCAAGATTGGATAACTCATTATCTGAAAGATTACAATCACTTGAATCAGATATAACAACTTTCTTGGCTTTAGACCTTGTAAGCCTTTCAGGTGTTTTAGCTTTAGAAGAAAAGGCTATACTTCCATTCCCATTCTTCTTCTTGATTAAATAGGCATCTCTCTTCATTATTGTCTAATTCTGTAGAAGAGTTCCAAAGAGTTCATCAAGAGTAATCTGGGAAACTTTTCTATTTTCATCAATAGCTGTCCTTTTTGACTCCCATTCATTTGGCATTATATCTATAATCTTATCAACTAGAGCTTCATCATCAAGACCTTTTTCTCCCATTGATTGTAAGCTGTTGAAAATTGTCATAAACCTTTGTTGTACTTTACATTCTGGCTCTCCATATGGAAAAACAAAACTATGATACTCTGCATGAAGCATTGCTCTCCTTGTTTCTATAACCTTGGATGTTCCAAAATGAGTGACTTCCAATTTCTTCCAAATAAAGTTGGCTGCTTCAAATGAAGATATCTAACTGTACATATTCCTAGTCATAGAGCATAATATAGTATTGCTTACCTTGTAGTTCAGTTGATATTCTTGCTTCTCTTGGTTAGTGAAAGTACTGACTTCTTTGTCAGGAATTTTATAACCTCCAGTAAGAATAATAAAAGTGTCCACACCAGTATTGATCACAAAAGTCATCATACGATCTCTCCAGTACTCATAATCATTCCCATCAAAGATAGGTGGTCTAGAAGGATTTAGATTGTCTATTGACCCAATATTCACTCCTGCCATCTAATACAACAAAAAAACTTTTCCACTCCACACATTAGTGTAGTAAGTAGTTGAAAATAATACGAAAGAATAAAAAAAGTAATACAAATCAGTGGAAAACCTCCTTTGATACCAATTGTTGGATTGAATATGTAAATATATGTCTATTAGATGGAACAATACAAGAGGGGGGTGAATTGTAGGTTTAAAAACCTTTGAGTTTTAGCAACTAATAGATTAGTTTAAATGATCTTAAACTAATACAAATACAAACACCCACAAAAGTATTGAATATAAAAGGTATGATGTATTGTAAAACTAATGTAATGTAAAACAATTGTATTCAAGATGAACACAATAATCAGAGTAATAAAGATGAATGATTCTACCTTAAAGCGTATAGAATCAATCAATACAATATGTAATAGAATGATTGTAATTGAAACAATTACAATTGAATATGATATAGAAAAGGAAACAAAAACAATTTCCTTTCCAATACAGATAGAAGTGGAAATGTAAAAGAATTACAATTCTTTTAACCCAAAGAGAAGGGTTATCCTTTCACCTATGATAAAAGGTCTGTCTCACCAACACCTTGGTAAGCCCTCGATACGATGATCGAAACGTCCGTCTGCCTATCCCCGGAAGCCCTCGATACGATGATTGACACGTCTGTCTGCCTATCCCTGGCAGCCCTCGATACGATGATCGGCACATCTGTTGGCCTATCCCCGGGAGCCCTCAATTTTGTAGGTAATCGACACCTCTTTCTTTCAATTACTTGAAATCCCTAGATACGATGATCAGACGCACATAGCACACAGCATGAGATAAGTCACAACATCTCTCTCTAGAACAGTGTACCACAGTTGAATCACACTTTTTCTTAGTTGTCTATTCTTCTTTTTTTTTTCTCAGCTTCAAATGACCTCCTATTTATAGGCCTCGGGTTCCAACAGTCACTTCTCCTTCAACGGTCATATTTCTCTGAAAAACTCGGAGGGACTTGGACACCTGGCATCATAACGGTCATATTGAAACAGAAAGCACGACATCATTTTGATTAGTTCGTAACAAAATCAATTACATCGTTTTGATTAGAACAACATATATGAGAATGATAAACAATAGTACGATTAGTATGAAATGAGTGTTTTTGACAAAGTAACAAAACAAGTAATGAATGTATGAATAGCAGAGTCAATACAATTATATTTGACAGAGTCAGTATGATACGATTGACAGAGTCAGTACGATACGATTGACAGAGTCAGTACGATACAATTGACAGAGTCAGTATGATACGATTGACAGAGTCAGTACGATACGATTGACAGAGTCAGTACGATACGATTCACAGAGTCAGTACGATACGATTGACAGAGTCAATACGATATGATTAAAAAGACATTTGTGATTTCCAAAACAAAATATAGAAGTCAAAAGATAACTTTTGACTCAACATGATGATCATCTCCTTTGATCTTCAGCCAAGCCAAAGGAGAAGGAGCCACCCACAAAGAACGCCGACAACGCGCCATCCTCATCTCCTTCTTCCTCGGCGTCAACTAGTTGATGTCGTCTCCCCGCGATGTCGTCTTCTGCGATGCCCGACTACCACGAACCTTATTTTGAGGTAGGGTTTTGTTCAATTTGAAGTGATTATTTTGTACCCCGTCCTTCGTTAAAAATCATAGTTTGTATTCGGCCGACTACTACCACCTAACAAAGAGGGCGTGGGCTGAACACACATGGCCCGACGACCCTCTGTAGTCTCTTTTGTTTGTGATGTAGACAATGATAGAAAGGTGGTGACGAGCGAAGGTGGTGGTCACCTACCCGCCATGTGCGAAAGAACGGCGGCCCGAAACCGCGGGCCGCTTCGCCAAATAAGAATTGGCCAACCATAGACGGCCGGACCGAAGAGACCACGACACTACAATGGGTGTCGCACTGCGGAGGACCATGGCTCACGCTCTGTAGGCCCTTCGGCAGGCAAACCGGCTGGCTCGTTGGCCGGCCGAGCGGATGAAGGCAGCGGCACCCATGGTGCCCCTCAAGGAGACTACGGCCCGCCCATGCGGGCCACTCACACTAGGAAGACCGACTGTCTTCAGGTGACCGGATTGGAGGAGTGGCATCACTCAATGACACTGGTTCTGGAGACTAGGGTGTCGCGCCCCCCGCAGCACTCTGCCAGCCGGGAAGGGCCACGCCGGGCTGGGTCGTGCCGTGCCGGGCCGAGCCGCGCACATCACTGGGCCGGTCTATCCCTCTACCGGGTCAGACATACCGAACCAGGTCGGGCCGACTCACCAACCCACTGGGCTTGAGGGGCCATGCTCGTTACGCTTAAAAGCGAATAACTTAAAGATTGTCCGTCTGATCGACACACCGTCTGTGAAATTGGGAACCTCGCAACAAAGCAGTCCTTTTGCGATACTCTAAGTGAGTTTTGGAAAACTTTTGAAAACAGCCAGATTTTGGAACGAGCGTATTTCCAACCGGGCCCCTGGAATGGAAAAGCCAATATCTCTCAGACCGGGCATCCGATTGACGCACCGTCTATCGCATTAGGTTCCTTTTGACGAGACGAAACTTCATGGTACATCAAATTTATACTTTGTGATAATTGATGTGACAAACTCATTGTACGAGGATCGAACCCTCCTGGAATCGAGCGTGCTGTGTGTGGGAACCCTAGTGCTGGCTGCGAATGCTTCGACAACTGTACTAGAATCCTCCGTGGGATTGGCAGCGACGACAACTGTACTAGAATCCTACATGGGTTCAGCAGTGACGACAACTCTACTGGAATCCTCCATGGGTTCGACAGTGACAAAAATTGTACTCGAATCCTACGTGGGTTCGGCATCGATGTTGAATCAGTGACTACATCTGATCATCTCTGTCTCTTTAGGAAATATGTATACCTATGTGAGCTGAGTCTTGACATTCAATCATTATCATAGATGTGATTGAATTTGCTTCATGTGTGTACTGGGTTGTGCTTGGGCTCGAGAGTAAGAGCCGAACATAGATTGTTAACTTAGGTATATGTATGGGCTTATACCTATGTAGAGTTGATTGATACTTGGGGATTTTAGATTTCCTTTTGTGGTTATCTATCGTGTATTCTGGGAGACCTTCGAGGGTCTCGGGGTCCCTATTGAGTATCGTATACTCACCCCTGCATGGGATATGCCCACACTACATTGTGTTGGATGTAGATGATGGACTAAACTGATCGAGGAGGATGCTAGTGGAGCTGGACGGTACCTGGAGGTGGACCACTTGGCGAGACGTACATGGAGTAGACGACCAGACCCAAGGTGCAGAGGAGGCCATCTGTACCCACCCTTTAGGTGGGATTCCCAGAGGATGACTCAATGGTTTCTGTGTTAATTTTTTTTAGATGTATTAGATTTTCATTTGTACTATACTTTACAGTTGTGTTTGTATACTGGCCCATTTACTTTTCATCACTTAATTTTGTATTCAGTATTACTGAGTGCTTCCATCTATTGCATACTCTATTGTGTTTTTTTACTATATAAAGGCAATGCCTTCAATTTTTATCGGGATATACGCCTTTGGCGCTAGTCGCCAGCCCCTAGCCTATAGAAGCTGGGCTTTAGGTAGGCACAACATGAGCCCCGAGGATGGGTCTAGAAAAATTGGTATCAGAGGAGTCGGCTCTACCGCATAACTGAGGACTATGATCATTTATTTATATGGAGAAATAATGTTAAGAGTATTGAGTGTGGTTTTCAGTCCAGGGAGTCCAGTGTTGGTGTGGAGGCCGATGTATCCATACACCAGGTACCTGACCTCTGATTTCTGATTCAGTACACGAAAACACTTATTGTGTGTGTGTTTCCCTTGAAAGATTTCTTTATGATTACTTTGTGTCAGCTCACCAAAAATATTGTTTGACCATGGCGCGCCTGTTTCATTTCAGGATGGCCCCATGAAGGTAGCCAACTAGGGTTCCATGTTACGTGTGGTATGGTAGCCCACCGAGAGACGAGGCTTCAGTTCAGGGACCCATCACAACAGAGGCACAAGTGGTACCACTACTCACTGAGCCACCGATACTGCCAACCCCAGCAGCAGAGAGTGTGCGCCGCCTGATTGCATTTCATGAGTTTTAGCGACATAGGACACCCAGGTTCCGCGGAGAGACAGACCCACATGCAGCCGAGGATTGGATGGAGGATGTCGTCAGAGTTTTCAAATTAGTAGGGATACCATCTAATCTTATGGGGATCCTTGATGCGAGTCTCCTACACGTAGCAGCGGGTAGATGGTGGAGATTTATGCTCCAGGTGAATGATGAGGCATCTCTACTTTGGATAGACTTCAAGAGTCTCTTCCACTCAGAGTTTGTTCCCACCACCCTTCTTGCGGTGTGGATCTAGGAGTTACTTCATCTACTGCAGGGCAGCATGATGGTAGATCAGTACTTAGTGAGGTTTACAGACCTCTCACGCTACTCCATGGATATGGTACGAGACCCATTCTTCAGGTCCCGGACCTTCGAGCAGGGACTGAGGCACGAGATTAGATCTTTGACGATTCCCCTCCGCATTCCGATGTAGGCGGGGTGCTGGAGTGAGCTCTTCTAGTGGACAGTTGTCTCACTGAGCAGACACCATCAGCGGGACCCACCACAGGGTGACACGTAGCAGAGTCTTCTATAGCCGGCAGTAGACATTTGATGTAGAGGTCCGAGCGAACCAGTCCATCAGGTGGGTGATCTAAAGATACAAGTTCGGTTTTGTGGGGCACACAGAATATAGCAATCTATACGAAGACCAGGAAGTGCTATGCAACCTTTGGGTAGGGTCACATGGCTCGGGACTGCCTGACCCGGCTTGCGGACAAGCAACAGATAGTAGAGGGACCTCCCAGGAAGAGACAAAGGTTCGATCATGGTGGACCGTAGGGAGCAGGAGGATGTGGTAGAGGAGCTAGCCGAGCAGCGGGTGGTGGACAACGCTTTGATGCTCTACCACTACCACCACCAGTAGGAACACCCCAACCACAGGGTGCTGGCAGGCATTGGTAGGCTCAGCTCCAGGTAGTTGAGGCCTACGACCACAGCGCACCTGAGATTATTCGTGGTATTATCTGTGTCTACTCCACCCTTACTGTAGTACGTATAGAAACATGTGAAAGTCATTATTTTATTACCGCTGCCCTTATTCGAAGTTCGACGATTCTGACGGAGCCATTGGCTTGATCCTTACGGGTAGAGACTCCTACGGGAGTAGACTCGATGATTACGCACTGATGCCAGTAGTGTGATCTTACTCTAGGAGGCGTGATCTTCGGCTGGGATCTTCTTGTAGCGGCGTCGAGGCCTTACGATGTCATCTTGGGTATGTCCTGGTTGTCTACAGTCAATGCTCTGATTGACTGCATTAGGCTCAATTTATGGTGTGTCCGCATGGATGGGAGTAGGTTCCCCTTCACCGACGAGAAGGGAGCCTTTGAAGCACATGATGGACTTACACAGAGGAGAGGGAAACCGATAACACATCAGTTGGATAGTCTCATCCTTGGAGCAGTTGATGTGCGGAGTCCTTGTTTTCCTATTGTGGTGGATTAGTATGCGGATATTTTTCATGACGACGTTCCAGGACTACCTTCTCACAGAGAGGTAGACTTCTACATTTAAATGTACCCCGAGACAACACCGATATCTACTCCATCATATCGGATGTCTCCCGCTGAGCTTCGTGAGCTCTGGGTACAGCTGGAATACTTTTAGGGAAATGGATTCATCTGATCTAGTGTTTCAACCTAGGCTTCTTCGATTTTTGTCACCAAGAAGGCAGATAGGAGCTTGCGACTGTGTGTCGACTACCTCCTCTTGAATCAGGTGACTGTGAAGACCAGTACCCACTCCTGAGGATTGATGACCTCTTTGATCATCTAAATGGAGCATGATGGTTCTTGAAGATAGACCTCAGGTTAGGCTATCACCAGCTCAGAGTTTGAGACAAGGATGTGAAGAAGATGGCCTTCAGGTGACAGTATGTCCACTAAGAGTTCTTTGTTATGCCCTTAGACGTATCCAATTCTCTAGCGGTGTTCATGAGTCTCATGAACAAGATCTTCTAGTATTACCTTGATAAATAGGTCATAGTTTTCATCGATGACATGCTGATTTACTCGACTACTGTGGAGGAACACGCCTACCACTTGCGGGTTGTACTGGATACACTCTGAGAGAACCAAATTTATGGTAAGCTCTCGAAGTGCCAGTTCTGGATTTGAGAGGTCCACTTCTTGGGACACGTCCTATAGGAGGCTGGAGTTGTAGTGGATCCATTGAAGATCGAGGTAGTACGTGCTTGGGATCCACCCAGGAACGTGATAGAGGTGTGGAGTTTCCTGGGCCTGGCAGGATACTATTGGATATTTTTACCGGACTTTTCAAGGGCTGCAGCACCACTTTCATCTTTGATGAAGAAGGGGATACCCTTCATGTGGTCAGATAAATTTCAACATAGCATTCACGAGCTAAGGCAGAGGTTGACCGGTGAGCCCATATTGAGGCTATCAGAGGAAGGAGATGGGTATGTAGTGTACTGCGTTGCATCAGGGACCGAACATGGGTGTGTCTTGATGCCGGAGTGAGCGGTGATCGCTTATGGTTCACAGCAGTTGAGACAACACGAGTATAACTACGCTTCCCATGACCTGGAGTAAGCAACAGTGGTCTTTGCATTGAAGATGTGGCGACACTATCTGATGGGTGAGTGCTTTACAGTCTATTCTGACCACCAGAGTCCCAGGTACATATTCTTGTAGAAGGACATGAACCTGAGATAGCGGTGATGGCTTGAGTTCCTCCAGGACTATGATTTTTAGATAGTCTACACTCCTAGTAAGGGAAATGTTGTAGCTGATTCTCTCAACAGGAGATCGGGCATTCAGCTGCTTGGAGAGGTGACAGAGCAGCTAGCAGCGTTGTAGATATCCATTGTGGATAAGGATGGTGTAGCTTTTCTATAGTCTCTCATAATCACTCCTCCACTCTTTTAGCGAGTCAGAGAGGAACATTGAGGGGACATTGACTAATAGATGTGACATGCTCAGATATCATCTGGGCAGGCACCGGATGGATTTTCTAAAGGAGGTGAGCACATCATTCTCTACCGAGGACACACCATGGTACCAGTTGCACTATAGGAGGATGTGTTGAGGGAGTTTCACACTTCTCCTCTAGCGATACATCGAGGAGTGGCGAATATGTACCAGGACCTCAGACGATATCACTAGTGGCCGGGTATGAAGAAGGATATAGTAGAGTTTGTTTCATGATACCTCACTTGTCAGCAAGTGAAGGTGGAGAACCTGGTTCCAGTAGGCTTGGTATAGGCCTTAGAGGTCCCGGAGTGGAAGTGGGATGGGATATTCATGTATTTCTTGACAAGTCTTCCACGTAAATTCAAAGGAAACGACTCTATCTGGGTAATCGTTGACCGACTCACCAAGTCATCCCACTTCCTACCGATTAGAGAGCAGGGCTCATTAGAGAGTTTGGGATGCCTCTTCATTCAGGAGATCGTACGACTTCATGGTGTTCAATAGACTATGATTTCCGATCATGATTCTAGATTTACTTCCGGGCTATGGAAGGGGTTACAGGAGGATTTCGGGACGTATCTACGTCTGAGCACCGCCTTCCACCCTCATACGGATGGTTAGACTGAGAGGACCATTCAGACTGTCGAGGACATGCTCCGTGCATGTGTCCTTGACTTTGGTCATAGCTGGGAGCATCTCCTACCCTTGGTGGAGTTTGCATACAACAACATCTACTACTCCACCATTGGGATGGACCCATACGAGGCACTGTACGACCATCCTTACAGATCACCTCTGTGCTAGACTAACCCTGGGGAGTCAGCACTTGTAAGACTATAGATGTTTCAGGCTACGACGGAGAAGGTGGAGATCATCCAGGATCAAATGAAGACTGCACAGAGCAGACAAAAGTCCTATGCTGATAGGAGACTGAGACCATTGGAGTTCGAGGATGGCGATCACGTCTTCTTACGGTTCTCACCTCGACGGGGCCTTTGGAGATTTGACCAGGGTGGAAAGTTATCTCCACGATTCATCAGACCTTTCCAAGTCCTTAGCAGAGTAGGCGATATGGCTTACCACATGACCCTTCCACCTCAGTTGCACAGGGTTCACGACATCTTCCATGTATCTCAGCTGAGCAGATACATGCATGACCCGTCCCTCATCATCGAGAATGGGGATCTGGACATCGATGACGGGGAGACATTCTCAGAGGTCCTAGTGGAGATCCAGGATTGACAGTAGTGGGTCCTACGTTGGCGGTCGATTCCTCTAGTGCACATTTTCTCACAGCACGGGAACCTCCAGAAGAGCACTTGGGAGTGGGAGGCTCAAATGCAAGCTTAGTACCCCCATTTGTTCCCCTAGTGTGTGTTGTAGCTTTACGGGGATGTAAAGCCCTGAGGTGGGAGTAATGTAAAGACCTAGAAATTTCAAGGAAATTTTTTTCTTAAATACTTTGGAATTTTACAATTCTGTCGTTTCTGACGGCACTTGATTCGGAGGCCCGGTGTGCCCGAAATCAATTTTTGAAGTCTTATTCAGGTACGTTCAGTAAACATACGTGCAAGTATTTCTATCTTTTGTACCGGTGCTCGGAATTAAAATCTGAGGACACCGATGAACTCGTAGCTCCGGTAATCACTTAAGGGGACCTTTACCGCAGTTGCGTTTTATGCGGGTTGAATGTTAATTTTGGGGGTTTAGAATGAAATAAATAAAATTGTGGAGCATAATTTTATTTTATATCTGGTAGTTATTTCCTCCCAAGGGGAGTTAGAAGTGGGTCCCACACCCACTTAACCTCCCATGAGAGTATTTAGTGTGGTGGAACCCACCTATTCCCTAAACCATTCGTCTCCCCTTAAACCCCCCTATTAACACTCCCCTTCATCAATTTTTGATAGCTCCCCCTAATTTATTGTGATCTCTCCACCTTCCCCTCTCCCTTTAATTTTATGACTACACTTTTAATTAATGAATTGAACTACAATTAATTAATTAATGTGGTTTGAATTTTGAATTACATGTGTTAATAAAATAATAGCCTTAGCTATTATTTTATTTTGGGCACTTGTTGTGTTGAGAGGATTTTTGGGAGAACTCTTGGGAAATTGAAGAGGAGAGTTCCTCTCTTGTTGAGGAACACTATCTTTCCATCAAATAACTGCTGAAGAATAAAGATTGTCTCCTTCAATCTTCGGCCAAGACAAAGGAGAAGGAGCCACCTGCAAGTAACACCAACGATGCCCCATCCTTGGCTCCTTCACCGATGTCAACGAGTTGAGGCCATCTCCCAGCAACGCCATCTTCCACGATGTCGGGCTACCATGAACCTTATTTCGAGGTATGCATTTGTTCAATTTGAAGTGATTATTTTGTACCTCGTTCATCAATGAATATCATAGTTTGTATCCGGCCAACTTCTACCACTTAACACGGAGGGTGCGAGCCGAATGCACATGGCCCAACGAACCTCTGTAATCTCTTTTGTTTGCGATGGAGACCATGATAGAAAGGTGGAGACGAGCGGATGCAGTGGATGCGTGTCGGCCGCATGCGGAAGAACCGCGGCCCACAACCACGTGCCGCTCGGCCAAGGAAGAATCATCCCCCCATAGCCGGCCGGACCAAAGAGGCTACGGCGCCACAAGGGCCCCAAAGCTGCGGAGGACCATAGACCGTGCTCCGCGGGCCGCTTTGGCGAGAAAACCGGCTGGCTCGTCGTCCGGGCGGACAGATGAAGGTTGTGGAACCCATGGTTCCATGCAGGGAGACTACGACCCGCCCATGTGGGCCATTCACACTGGGATGACCGACCAGCTTCGATCGGATGGATTGGAGGGGCGGCACCGCTCAGCGCCGCCAGTTCGGGAGAGTGGGGGGCCGCGCTAAGCAAGGAAGCACCCGGCTGCATCGGGCCGCGCCGGGCCAGGCCACGCCGTCCCAGGCCTGCATGCGCGCTTCACCGGGCCGGTATGACCCACTTCTAGGTTGGACCCGCCGAACTAGGTCGGGCCTACTCGCCAGCCCACTCGGCTTGACGGGTCGGGCCCATTATGCTTAAAAGTGAATAACATAAAGACCGCGCGTCTGATCGACGCGCCGTCTATGTTATTGTGACCTTCGTGATGAAGCGGTCCATTTTAGATACTATATGTGAGTTTTGGAAAACTTTGGAAAACGGTCGGGTTTTGGAATGAGCGTATTTCCAACAAGGGCCTTGTAACGGGAAAGCTAATATCTCTCAGACCGGGCGTCCGATTGATACGACGTCTATTGTGTTGGGTTTCTTTTGAAGATACTGAACTTCGGGGTAAATCAAATTTATACTTCATGATAGTTGATTTGAAGAACTCATTGATCGAGGAGTGGAACCTCCCGTAATCGAGCGTGCTGTGTGCGGGAACCCTATAGCTAGCTGCAAATGCTTCGACAACAGTACTGGAATCCTCCGTGGGTTAGGTAGTGATGAAAATTGTATTGGAATCCTTTATGGGTTCTGAAGAGATGACAACTGTACTTGAATCCTCCGTCGGTTCGGCAATGACAAAAAATGTAATGGAATCCTCTGTGGGTTCTTCAGCGATGACAACTGTACAAGAATCCTCCATGGGTTCGGAAGCGATGATGAATCAGTGACTACATATGATCATATTTGTCTCTTCACGAAAGCTTTATACCTGTGTGATATTATTCTTGAATTTCAATAATTATCATCGATGTGATTGACTTTACTTCCTGTGTGGACAGGATTGTGGTCAGGCTTGAGAGTTGGAGCCGAACTGAGGTTGTTAACATAGGTATATGTATGAGCATATAACTAAGTAGAGTTTGTTGATACTTTGTGATTGTATATTTTCTTTTGTGGTTATCCTTCATGGATTATGGGAGCCCTTCGGTGGTATCAGGGTCCCTACTGAGTATCGTATACTTACCCCTACATGGGCTATGCCCGCACTACGTTGTGTTGGATGCAGACGACTGACAACACAGATTGAGGTGGAGGCTTGTGGAGCTGGATGGTACCCGGAGGTGGAACACTTGGAGAGACGTACACGGAGTGGACGGCCAGACCTGAGGTGCTAAGGAGGCCATTTGTACCCACCCTTCATGTAGGATTCTGGGAGGACAACTCAGTGATTGCTGTTTTACTTTACTGCAGATGTACTAGCTTTTTCAATTGTACTGTACTTTATAGTAGGGTTTTTATAATGGCCCATTTACTTTTCAGCAATTACTTTTGTATTCAGTATTACTTATTACGTGCATCTATTGTATATTGTGTTGTGTTATTTTAATATATAAAGGAAATGTCTTCCCTTTTTATCGGGATTTACGCCTTTGGTGCTAGTCGCTAGTCCCTGGCCTATGGAAGGTGGGCTTGGGGTTGTCACATCACGGGCCTAAAGGACGGGTCGTGACATGTTCTCTTGCCTCCCCTTGGATCTTCCATTTCGTAGAAGGCCTTGAAGAAGATTTGGGCTTAAAGATCATCACCTTCCGTTTCCTTTTATTCACCATAAGGGAAGAAGGCTTTTTACACTTCATATCATGGTCCACTTGGAAAATAAGGATAAGAAGATCAGATAGAGGATTCTCAATGTTGTTAACACTACTGGAAAAAATGAACTATACCCACAGTTCAAAACCGTGGGTATAGCCCCCAAAACCATGGGTATAAGCTATACAAATGGTTTTGTGAACTGTGGGATGGAAAGACATCGTGATAGGTCCCGAGCCTATTCCCACAGTTTTACAAACCTTCGGTATAGATTTTTTTTCCACGCTATAAAATCCTCATACTCATTCCACACTGTCAATATATTTACCCACGGGTTTTAAAACTGTGGGTATTAATTATACAAAAACGCACACAGCAGGTGTTAAACCCGCAACTTCGGCCTCCTGTGCCTTTCAGCCGACACATTCCACCACTAACATATGACACATCTGTTTATATATATCTCAATTTTGTTAAATATATTCATAAATTGCGTATCAGGAAAAAAGTATCATAGAGGGTTTTGATTATCGACCTTTCTCCCGAAATTAGTCGTGACTAACCATCCCAGCTATACCACTTTCCTTTAAATAAAACTAAATTTACTTTTATATATTAATATATCTCACTGTAACATAAAAAACCCTCCACGGGATTCGAACCACGGATCGCATGAATTAACAAACACCTCCTCACCAACTGGCCTACAAATTTTATTTGCTAAAATATATTTATCTCTTTAATATATTAATTTAAACCATGGGTATAGGAGGGAAAACCATTGGTACAGGTTTTCCCGCAAAATATTTTTTGTTTCCCGTGGATTTTTTTCCCCACCAAAGAAATACCCACGGTTTTGTAAAAACTTGGGTATAGGTATTCGGAAAAAATCCTATTCCCATGGTTTTTATAAAACCGTCAATATATGCCTTGAAAGAAACACATGTACCCATGGTTTTCCAAAGTTGTGGGTATAGGTCCTCAAAAAAAATCTATACCTACGATTCTCCCAAAACCCTGGGTATAGGTGTCCAATAACCACTGTTTTCATAAACCATGGGTATAGTTCCATATACTATACCTATATCCACAGTTTTGGAAAACCGTGGGTATAAGGCATTCCTATGCCCACTATTTTAAGAAAAATTGTGGGTATAGGTCTATTTTCTACTAGTGTCTTGTATAAATTTACCATAAAGTTAGAGAAGCTCTGGGGGAGTGATGAAAGAATGAGATCAGTACCCTATTCTTCGTGGAGATTAAACCCTAGAACCTCCAAGTGCTCAATATAGCCAATAAGCATGACTACATGAGGACCAGCTAGGTCACTCTATCCAAGAATCCTCTAAAATAGAGTATTTAAGTTCTCAAACCTTTCCTATATTGCTCTCTCCTGATATAGACCATGGAGGTGTTCGTTCATGTTGTTGGCATCCTTGTCTTCATGAGACATAATGAGCTCACTTGACATTGATGATAGCATCAAACACTGAACATTAGGTGCATCACTAAAATGTTGATCAGAGACCAGAAAATCTTTATCACTCGCCCCTTGGGTTGGTGAATCAGGAAGTGAGGACTCCAGCATGTAAAACTTTCGTTCATGGTGTAGGATAACTCAAAGTCACTTAAACCATTACTGAAAGTTTCTATCCGTGAGGATATTGTCTTTATCCTGAATTGATCACAGAGAAAATATGGTTGACAAGTTTTTTATATTGAGTCTACAAATTAAAAGAGTAGATTTATCAGTACTTTCTTGATTACATTTTATGAGAAATAATAAATTATATTAAGTCTCCCACTATTTTATCATGTCCCAATGGCCCTTACCATTGAACTTAGAATGTATAGTTTCTTTGATATTCTTGTGGCAAGGATCCATATTCCTCTTCACATAACCCCAACAAGGGTTTGTCAAGCTATTAGAAGGTATTTAGGTAGGCATGTATTTTCCAACTATGAGATTATAGTTCCTTGATCTGTTGAGTGGACTCCTCAATCCTGAAATCCAGACTTGTATTTCCTCAACACTTGCCTCCATTTTACAATAAGTCTAGCAAGGGCTACACCTCTTGATGTAAAATGTTTAAGTCAACCCAAAACTTACATAAGAGATTCCTTTATAAAATTAAGTGTCCCAACAAGGTTTGGTCAAACACATAGTTTTATTGAGTCTTTCCTTAATCAAATAATGGAAGGCTTGGTAATGCTTAATATGTTATTTGGGGGATTTTATTCTTTATGCATATTTTCTCATTATCACATGCTTGTTAATATTAAGTGATGCTTGCTTAAGTGATTAACCATGTTCTGATAATGTTTACAAATAGTCCGGTTTTTATTTTATTCCATCTTTGCATGCTTGTTTGTTTCATTAACTATGTGATCGCAACCACACATACATAATAAATATACCATGAAATCAGACTGAAATAAAATAAGATGGCATGATCATGAGCTTCTATTGGTTAGCTTATCTAGTTGTTTTGATAAGCTAAACTTGAACTATGGGAAAACACCTTGAACCAGAATGTTCGTGTTTTTTAGCTCCCACCTATCCACCATTTTATCTTCTTGTGTTGGTTTCACCTCAACTTTGAATTATGAACCATCTCCTCTAGCTTTGGAGATCCTCCATTACATGGGGTTTACATTAAAGAAACCATGGGCACACATGCCCTACATTTTATTAGAAGAAGGATTGCAGACCAACAAATTTAAATTAAATAAATTTCTATGAAATCACATACACACAAAGGGTCTTTGGTCTAGCTCATGACCATCCATAGCATGCAATGATATTTACGCATATTTAGTATTAAAATTATTTTAATCGTTGTTTTATTTATGATATGTTGTGCATGAATTAAATTAATTATGATCTTATAATTAATCAATTATTTAACTTAAATTCCATTATGAATGTCCTTGAGATTCTTCTCATACATATTATTTGTATGGGTCTTTCTACTTTGGAGGAAACCCGGTGAAATCCCATTTTTGGAAAGTACACGGCATGTAGGCTATATTACATGGCATGTAATGTTTTCACCCTTTATCCAAAGTACATTCTAGGGCTTTTGTGTAATGTATATTCTTAGGAAATTTTGGAGTACATGGTGTATAGATTAGTCTTACACGGTATGTACTTCCTTGTTATGTGGTTACCGGCCTGGCAATCCCATGTATGCAGTATGCAGCTTCTCCTTGTACATAGTTTCACCTGGGCCGGATCAGACTACATGACGTTTTGATTCAACATACACGCCATGTATTCCAATTTCCACACGCTGTTCAGTTCTGGTAAACAATGTGTAATAAATACATAGTTATAATCAATTCACAAGGTTTGGTTTGGCGAACCAGAACCGGTTCGTTGAACCTAAGTACACGGCATGTAGTTTTCACTACACGCCTTGTATTGTTGTAATGTACAGACAAAAAGAGCTACTCCCCTAGATGTGTTCCTCATTTTTATTTTAATCAAAATTAAAATTAAAAGGTCTTTTTTGTGATGTGAATCGAGAAACTAATGAGGAAGAGAAGATCTCGTTCATTCAGTTTTATAGAATGATTTATCTTAAATAGAATCAAATATAAATGCGTAAATTATAAATGAAAATTAAATAACTATTATCAACGTTGTAACATCTCTCTGATACCATTTGAATGTTCTGGGCATAGCGGATGCTCATGGGTGGATGTTCCCACTTGGATTTTTTTCATTATCAATGATTAATCAAGGATCAATACGACGATAAACGCCAGACTCCATAGATCAAATCACAGAAATAGGCAAAGAAGAAGAATTGTCCCAGAACCATAAACGAGGATCATCACAGGTTGATTATAATTAATTTAATTAATTAACAATAAGTACCTTTTACGTTGTTCTTTCTTTGTTGATATTTTTTATCACGTTCCGATGTGATTCGTCATTGTGTCACAGAAGCCAAGTGTAGACTTCCTCTAGCGGTGATCCACACATGCACCACGTATCTCTGGATGTCACCAAAGGAGTCTGTAGGTGCTATCCTGGAGAAAACTTTTCTTGAATTGTCCACCTTAGATCATGTTGATCCGATGGAGGAGGACCCCTCTCAGTCTTGAGAGCGTTCTTAGAGGAAGGAATTCTATTGGCCTTGAGATAATTCTCCAGAATTATTGTGCACAATGATTAAGGAAAAGTGTTAGGATTGTGTGGAAATTTACAATCGGGATTGAGGTTATAGAGATATGATAATGAATAAATGTGTTATTATTATAATTTATTTCATTAAAACATATTGAACCCCCCCCCCACCCCCATGTCTAATCATTAATTCCTTGACATGCGCCCATGCTGATTATAATAAATATCATTTAATAAAACAATATTATTTCCTCCAAATATAGACTGGAAAAACTATACGGCGTGTAATCATTAATACATGGTGTATACTTGTTTTTCATAAAACTACATAGTGTGTAATCATTAATACACATCATGTAGTTGTTTTTCATTTCCTTTCCAAAATGAAAACTACACAGCATGTAATCATTAATACACGACATGTATATCTTGTTTTAATTTTATTATTCCTCCATCATTAAAACTATTTATGCTTCCTTGAATATTTATTAAACCATGTATGGGAAGAATCTTTATTCTACTTGAGATACTTGGATACACTTAGTGTGTGACCCTCTAGGCCTCTTTCTTGTTGGCATTGGGCGGGCTAGCCTAAAGTCTAAGATTACTATCTAGCAACGGGTTAATGAACCCAAGAGAATGAAGTTGGCATCGCATTGACGTGTCACCTCATATGAACACCTAACATGAAATATAATCCCTTTTCATCAATATCTAATCAATAAGGTTTCATGGTAGTGTCATAAACATATATGCTTGATCTGTCATTCTTTGACATCCAGAAATAAACTTGCCGTTACACCATGGCCATGGAATTTGGGAGATAGTTCTATTTCAATCAAAGGGCTTGATATATCTTCTTCCATATATATAGAAGGGAAAAACCCTTCCTTAAATTATCCATGAACAACATGTCATTCATGAAGAACCCAATGTACCCAACTTCCTGCCAACTTTCTTCGTGACGGTTTTCATCAGCGAATCTAAGTACGCGAGTCATGACATGAGTTAATAATAATCTTCCAGTCTAAGGACCATTACACACACTCGTAGATGGTAATTTATGATGACACCAAGACATGTAGAATTACTACTGGTGGGTCTCTTCTCATAATCTCCCAGATTATTGATTACCAAGTGTGAACTCCATGAGAGAGAGTCTCGTCTTCCTAAGAGTACTCACACATGACGGTTTGTATACTATGTGTCCTGTCATAGTATTTCATCCAACTGTAGAACATTATTTAAGAATATTGTTATATCATTTCATGGTTCTCATTATAGTAGGGATCCTTCATGACCTTATTAATGAATCAAATATTCCAGGACATTATTATATTATAATCATTAAGTAAAATGAACAATATATAATAAGTGTACATTCATGAAATCAATGTACAAATAGTTGGTTCTCTGGACACCAACTCTAATGGTATCAACATGTTCATTCTGATCAAATTGAAGTAATAATATAGATATTAGGATATTAATATATGCCAATCTATGAACATTCATCAGAATATAAAGACAAAACTCCTATGCTCCACTCACAAAGCACTGACACTTCAACAAGGCATGTACAAGAATATATTCATGCATGCTCCCAACTACCAGGAAATGATGGTTGATTACTTTGATTGAAGTGGGGATATATTCCCACCCTTTTCCTCTTTTTTCTATATGAATATTCCGATGAAAATTATGCATGGGGGCATTGATTCATACTTTTCCCATGCCTGCTGCTCATATATGGTCGCAGAATTTGATTAAACTAGAAGGGGTACTATCCAAATCTCTCTATTATGTATCTTTAGAAGACTGAAAATATTTCCATTCCATAGAAATATGAGTGTTTATGGTGGTGGATTTACCAAGAATTCCCCCAGAAGGTGTCTATGGTGGATTATATATTTAATGATATAATGGGGAAAAGGATTATATTGTATTAGTGGTGCTTTAATAAACATTAATTTCCACCTGATGATAATTTTGTCTCAAAGAGACTAAAATTCTGAATAGCTAACCATCCTATGATGGGGACTTCTTCAATGAATTTTATCATCAATTGGTAAGAACATGACTATTGGTGGATGAACCAAGATATAGGATTAAAGCATCCAAATATATCTTATTGGAATGAGATTCAATCCATATATAGTTCTAGAAAATCATGAGGTTTAGTATCATGACACAGGGAAATTAGCTATTAACTATAATGTCTTGTGATAAGGATATGAATATAGATGGACCAGACATGATATAGGATCGTATAATCTCTAGATATCACATTAGGATGAGAATAAAGTCATATGTTTATCTAAAAACCCATGTAGATTATTATCATGAATCCTGGAAATTATCCATGTATTTTAACATATGGACCTATGTACGTCATCCATGGTGATTAATTTCTAGTAGTAAGGATGTTTTCCTTGCAGTTTAACATAATTTGTATAGGATGTAAGACACATAGTTTAATGTATTTTAGTACAAATTTTAGCAATATAGTTTAATGTAATGCAGTAAGGACGTCATCCATGCAAGTTAATTTCACAAAGTAAAGACATCACAATTCATTTGGATATATCATGGTAAGGATTTCATCCATTCATTTTAACAATTTTTTTAAGGATATAAGCAATGTAGTTTATCATCGTATGGTCAGGATGTTGGCTATGCAGATTAACATCATGCGGTATGGATATTAGCTAAGCAGTTTAATGTCTTGAGGATATTATGATGATAATAACCTATCATGGTAGTGTATTTTCCGTTGCAACTTTGAAAAATCTTAGGAATACTGCATGAATTTTTGGATCCTTCAACTATATAAACCCTTAACATACCTATATTTACAACCAATACATGATGAAAAAATATGTTCTCTATTTTTCATCTGAGAAGTCGATGGTAGAGGAAATTTTCTTCATGTACTGTAAACCCTACCTCACTCGGATTCATTATTTAGGGGATTATAATCAATCCATTTTCCATTGGATTGCAAAAATAATTTGAGACATGATTTTTTGAAAGAATAGGTTCATTCAATCATACATTGAAAGATGGTAATTTATCCCAAGGAGGTATTTCGGTTATGTACTACTTCACAACTGATGTGTCTTATTTAGAGTAATTAGATGATTGAAGTAGTGAATCATGTGTCAGTGGTCCCAATATCCCCAAGTCTAACAACACATTAATCCAGTATTGAAAATAAAATCAACATTCTATTATGTGTCTGAGAAGTTTATGGTTGGGTCAATGGTTGTTAGGGCATTCCATCCATCCCTCAAATGTATTTCTCATCATAGATAGATCTATCAAACCATTTTACATGGAATAGTATAAATACATGGGAAATTTATTTATTATAAGCTACACCCTTTTCGTTGTGTTTCTTCATGATATGGGTGAGAATGATGATTCTATACCATGTTATCGATACCTCCATTGCCATGTGTGTATGGATGATTTTTTATCCTATGGTATTGTGTCGTCATATTTATTAGTATAATGGTAGGTACATAATCATTGGGAGTCTTGGATGATACAGACACTTCCCCTTGATTAAAATACCCCAAATATCCTGGGGGTTTTGGGGAAAATATGAGGGAAGATGGTATCTAGAATATATGTGATGATGAAGTGGTAAATATGGAAATTCCCCTTTCCCTATGGGCTGGGGAGATGTGGAATAATTTTTGGATATCACTCAATGAGAGGATGAAAAATATGAAAATGAACCTAGCCTAGGGGGCTGGGGAACTTCACGGTATGGTGGGGTACCATAGGCAGGTACTAGGATATCATTTCGAGGTTGTGATCTTAGGAGTATTTCCACAATTATTTATTGGATATCCCTATTCACTCATTATATTAGTGTAATATATTCTTATAAAGTGATTTGGTTATAATCATCAATTGAATAGTAGGAAGGAGTCCTGAAAACAGCACTTCCTATATCGATGGTAGGGTGAGTGGATGCTGAAGGGTGTTCTGACATGGATTCTTGAGACTGAATCCAATGAATCCATTATCCATATGATCAGTTTTTTTACTTTCTAAAATAACAACACTATTGGTAAGACCTTGTATAGATGCTTCTTATATACCACTGATCCATTCTTTTCATGTGCTAGTGGTAGATTTTAGGGTAACCTGTTGCGACTCAGGTGACTTCTAAAGTCTATGATTGTTTTCTTTATGAGTGTGTTCATCTAGATTTGACGAGAAATATTTATATACTATTTATATCATATTAATGGAGACATATGTGGGATTCCCCTCCTACTTGATAGTGTATCTATTTTGGTTGTTTGGTTCATAGTATACTGTTTGGAGGGTCGATACCCATGGTACCATTTGAGGGTTTGTGGACCATGGTACTATTTGAGGGTTTGGTGACTGAGGTACCATTTTACGGGGTGGTTCTCATGGTAACATATGTATGTTTGGTTCCCATGATACCATTTTATGGGTCTCTTCCCATTATACCACTTTAGGGTTCTCTTCCCATGATAACATTAGAGGGGACAGTGACCATGAATCCATTTTATGGGGTTGTGAACACGATATCATTAGAGGGGTTGGTGGTCATGATTCTGTTTGATGGATCAGTTCCCATATTGAAGACAACCCTATAATAAAATACGACAAATATTCCCCCATCATTGCGGGATATGGTTATCTCTATGATCCCATAGTCACCAAGACTATATATGACTATGTCAGAGGATCCTAGATGATGATGATTAATGATTGATTCTGGACCACAGTCAGGATACATTAGGGAACCTCAGTCATATTGGTGGTATCAGGGATATAAGGCTATCATGAAGTTTCATTATTTGGATACTTCTATTCAGATATACTATTTAACGCCCCAATGTAGATTATTATTGTAGGTGAAACCCCCTATACAACTCCTTCTAGAACCATAGTCACATGATAGTGATGATGATCAGAATCGGTGGGAGTCCTTCTAGGAATATCTCATTTGAATGAGTTGACATGGTGATTTTTATCATCAACCTCCCTATGGAAAGGAAGGCATGTGTTGTCGAACATTAGGGATAATTACTCAATGTGGTTGAGTGTGGAAAAAAGGACACTTCCACTCTTATGGCATATTTTGAGAAACAAGGCTAGTGAGAATTTATCCTATGAAGGATTTCATTGGCTGGTTACAAATTTCAAATTGATATATTGATGTAGTACTCCCAAAACAATGCATTCACCAATTAGTATTGGATGTTTTGTATTGTTGAAAATGTATATAGAGGCCTCGGGTCTAACAAAGATTATTCAGTGATGTTGGAATCTATTTTCACATTTGAGGATTCCCATTCAATAGTAAATAATTCTAAAATTCTTGAAAATAAATAAGTCAACTTACTAGTGAAGCATTATATAAAAGAGTAAATGTTTGATCAATTAGACATATAGATAATGGGAAAAATAGTTAGGCCCTTCTTTTTTCGCATAGTTCAATATAGCTAAAATAAATGTACAATGTTTTCCATTTTGTTTTATAACAAAGGGCTAAAAAAAATTCCAAAAGGGAACCATAATATATATCCTTTATCCCAATGAACGGGGGGAAATGGTTAAATATTTTTCACGACAGGTTCACTATATTGATACATCGAGAAAGACATGGATGTGGTCTAGCATGACGTTTTGACAATGAGGGGTCAATGCATTTCTCAAATAATCATATCAGGTTTCCCATTTGTCAATATTCTCTAGAAAATCATAATTATTCCCACATCCATAACTGATTACAGATATTATTTCCAAAGGTAGGTGGTCCATTGGGGTTTGAGAGCCAATAAAGCTAACAAACTCACATTGGTCCATAGGATGTGAGGTCGGCATCATCAAAACATTTTGGATTGAATTGTTTCCTACTCCGAGTAACTCTTTTATATTTAATATATGTTCATAAAATCCTTCATAGGTGCATATATGTGGCTGGTTTCCCCTATGTTAATACATTTATTCAAAACATGTGTTAATAGAAATAACTATGTGCATATCCTAGGTTCTTTATCACTCCCTTATTTATTTTGGATGCTTTAGGATATGGAAATATTCAACTACTCATCATTTTATTGATGTACAGTGAGTTTGTTGGTGTATTGGAGATGGGTTTGAACCTTTATGATGCATTATATGTATAATTCGAGAGTAATATTAAAATATCACATATTTTTTGGTTGTATTTTAAGGTCATTTGAATGGACCATCCTAGGAAGTTTAATTTCATGTTCTAAGGATTTAAATATAAGGCTTAGAACACGAGGCATAATTCTGTGTATCATGTTTCAAATAAGCATTAGAGTCTACTAGTTTTCATATGAGCATTTGTGTTGAGAGAGATAAACCCATAGAGTCCTTAGACGAGACATATTCATATAAAAGTTCACTAAATTACATCATATGGTGTAAATCCCATTCAGAAGAGATGATATGTAATTGGAATTACATTCCAATGGTGTTTCCATAGTAGGAAATTATCATCATTCCGTTGATGAAATCATTTCTAGCCTCTAATCCTATATGAGTTGTATTCATTGTAAGAAACACAAATTTTAGTAAATTTGACACATTACATGGGAGAATATATGTGATGGGATTACACATTGAAGTGTCCTTTTGATAGGTATGATTACCCATCTCATGGAAGACTATCCATCCCATTAAAGATATGGTATGGAACAAGAGCCTTTGAAAGGTTTACTATGTATCAAATTTTCAACAGGAATCAGATTAATTCTAGTTCAGTGTGATTCTTAGTCTACTGATGGATGAAGTATATGGATCTCTCCATGGGAAATGATTAGATATCGATGGTTGTAATATTGTACATATGAGGGTAAGTACACCGAAGTAGATTCTTATTTTATCTCAAGACTTAGAAAGGCATCCTATGTATCTTGGTTATTGTAGGAATCAGAGTTATCATTGTTGATTTGGAATTTTGGTCTATCGTTGGATGGGGTAGAATTTTTATCCCATGTGAATGATTGGGTATAGATGGTTGAAACGTCAGATACATGATGGGACTTACACCGAAGTAGATTCATATTTGATCTTGGGCCCTATGATGGCTTCCTATATAAAATTGATATTATATTAATCATAGTTCTTATAGTTTAGTTATCCCCGAACCTACTAATGGGATAATGTGGGTGATCAATCATGGAGACGTCATTGTTATCCTTGAGGTTTTAGCAATGTTAGGTTATTATACCAGGATGGATTCTCTATCGAGCAGGGATTACACACTGGGGATGCCATTTGGTATAAGCATTCTCTATCTTCTAATGGATAAAGAGAGATGAGGACCATGTAAGGTATTTCCAAGAACATGACAACAATAGGCTCTCATGAGTGTGTGACCCTATTCCTTTATGGATGTGTCCCATTAAATGATGTATGCATCAAGAGGTTCTCGGATAGGTTCCACAAGGCATTTATATAGGTATATTTTTTCGATAACGTGGACATAACATGGGGGGTTTCTTGACATATCATGGCTCCTGTTGAAATTGTATTGATTTATAACCCAACATGTTTGTGGAATCAGTCTGACATTGAAGATACATCCCAGGGTGTGTGTCGGACATGTATAAGATGTTTCACATGATCAAAGAATACATGTCCATGGTATTTCACATGATCAACTTACTGGACATGCATTTCTTTTCATGGATATAGTGTACATGTCCATGATTATTTAAATATTCAAAGTCGACATGTGCCCTTTCACATAGTTTTTTTATTTTTATAGGTTTTTAAAAAAAGTAAATTTTTTTAAAAACGCTTGGGTTTAAAATATTTTTAAAATAGTGCCTCAAAGGTGGAATCGTAGATGCCGTCTTCAGTATCGAGTGAAAGGCGGCATCCGCCATGCCTCCTTTACACTAGAAAAATATTTTTATTATTTTATATATATATATATATATAAACAAAACAAAACAAAAATAAAAATAAAAATAAAATTTTTAACATAATTTATCTGCTATTTAAAATCCAGCAGTACTAAAATTACAGTATTCTGGATTCTGACAGAAGCACTTACTCAGGGCTCTCTTTTAATAGAAATCTCACCCAGGAAATCATTCTTCATTTTCAATGTGCAATTCCGGTTCTCCATTTCCTGCATAGAACATTCTTCATTTCCATGTGGGATTCTGTTTCAAGTACATGACTTTGAAAGACTATAAAATACAAACTATAAGACCAATATAAATGAAACATAAAACATGAATTAAAAATATAAAAAATAGTTGCAAACAAAAATAATTTAAAAAATGATGAGAAAAAAATAATATATTAGCTTTCAAAACCACATACTTGAAACATAAAAAGTTTCAAGTACAAGACTTTAGAAGCCTATAAAATATAAAATACAGTATGAAAATAACTGAAACATAATACATGGCTTAAAAATATAACAAATAGTTTAAAATAAAAATAATTTCATAAAAAATGTTGATGGAAAATAATTTATAAGATTTCATAGACACCAACATGAAACTTAAAATTTTTTCAAGCACGTGACTTTGAAAGCCTATAAAATATAAACTATAAGACCGATATAAATTAAACTTATAAAATGGATTAAACATATAACAAATAGTTGAAAATAAAAAAAATAATAAAAAATGTTCTGGAAAAATAATTTATATGCTTTCAAAACCACCTACTTGAAACATAAAAATGATTCAAGTATGTGGCTTCGAAATACTATAAAAAATAAACTATAAGACCGATATAATTTAAAGTTAAAATATGGATTAAACAAATAACAAATTTTTAAATTATTAAATTAATATTATTAATAATTAATTATATAATAATTAATTAGTTAATTAGTACTTATTATTTAATTATTCATACACAATGATAATAAATAAATAGTAGTCCCTTTACCTTTAAATTGAACAGAAGCAAGCTATTGAATGAACATAGTTTTAATTGACTCAAGAAGGGTGTGCAACACCCATGTGAACAACTGGAAGCACTGGAACATGGAATTAACAACTTCAAAAACAAATTAGTAGAGATTACATTCATGTTTAACATTGGAGCATTTATTTATAACCAATGTCAAAATAATATCAACAGTGATGTAAAAAAATAATGAATAGATAACACATAGTCTAGAAGAGACATTCATGGTCCCAATATAATGATGGGATGAAGATTACGATGTAAGCCAAATATGTAAGATGTAGACAACAAAATCACTCAAAAACGGAACAAAGACAATGGTTAATATTACATCGAAAGAATTAGTGAACATGTGCAGACCAAAATGAAACCATTGTTATTCACAAAGCAAATATTATGATGAAAATTTATGTAGTGCCAAATAGGAAATCATATAGAAAGAATATTAAGAAAAAAAACTCCTAAAAAGAAAACGTGAACCTACCTCGCACTAGATATAGAAAACCCGAGACAAAACCCTATCTGCAACAAAACAACCGATGTCACCCAAAGTTGGTCTTCCTCGTCCATGGTCGGATGCCTCACATTGAACTCATCTATGGTAGTGACGACCCCCAAACTAGCCTCGACACCCCTAACAATCCCAACTCCATCCATAGCGTGACTTGAGATCCCTGATGAAGACCTCGACCTTGGCTCGAACTCCCAAATAAACCCACAGGCTGCGACCTCTAACCTCTCGAGCTCTCCACTGTACCGATATCTTATCCCTCAATGTCGCACCATCCCGAAACACCCAAACTCGTGAACCCTATACTATGTTTCCACCTACCTGGTATGCCGTGATAAGGTACTCACGGATCCCCCTTTGAAAATTATAATTTTATTAAACAAAAGCATGATATTTTTAATTTAATAGAAATTAATCTAATAAAAATTTATAATTTCAAACTAGTCATTATAACATCATAAACATATATGTTTGTGTATATATATATATCATATTTTATAAATAAAATATCTATTAATATATAATAATTTTAATATAATTATCCATGTTAGATAAAATATATATTTCTAATAAATATAACATCAATATTAATACGTCATTTTTTTACAAAATAATGTTACTTAAATATTTGAAAATAATACTAAAATATATAATATATTAAAATAATAAATTTAAATGATAACTATAATATAAAATTCAATTTTATTAAAAAATATTATAACATAATTATTAACTTAAATTATTCTTATTTACTAAAAAAAATATTCGAATGTACTATTTCATGATACTACATTTTAAAATATAGTAAATAATTTTTTTTCCTTGATATGTTGACATGTATTAGAGTAAAATTTCATTTTGAAAATAATATAAATCAAATGGACATAATTTAATTTCGGTTAAAATAAATCATATGGTTTTATGAAAATTTTATTTATTTAACTTATAATTGATATATTATTAAAAATAGATATTTTATTGAAATTCCAGGTGTTACATTACCCCCCTCCCCATAAGAAGAATTACACCCTCGCAATTTGTTCATTGGACTAAAATCAATTCTGAATTTCCATATTCAGAATTAAGACAAATGAGGACTTCCAAAATTCTATACAATACTAGTTAGACAATAGTATCTAATCTCCAATTTTTTCTAGACCATTCATCTCATAACAATTATAAAGACCCAAACTTGAATCATGGGATCACCCATTCACAAATTTTGTGTAATTTATTGTATAAAAGTAATAGAAAAAATACGTATCATTTAACACTATAGAGGACCATTTACTAGTCAACGTTCTGGAGGATTAGATACAATCTTACTATTTATTAGTGTTTCAATAAAATTGAACAAAAACCCACCTTCTCTTCCTTACGCAAAAATGATGACTTCTATCTTTGGACTTCAATGTGACATGTGAAAAGAATTTTAAAACAAAGAGTGTGTGTTAAATTTTCCCAGTAAGGGGTTTAAAACCCATTGATAAATCCTTTTATGGAATTGATTTGGAAATAAATTTGAAAAAACATTCAAAAACATCTTTATTTAATTGAATATTTGAAATTACTTACAACCTAAAAATACGAGATCCTTTTTAAAAAATAATTATGTTCGAAATTTTCATAAACAGAATCTAGTGTTTTTCTAAAAACATTACACAGGCTTCTGAAATCAAAACACTTTTCTAAAGCCGCATAAATCATTGAAGGTTGTCTAGGTCTACCCTCATTTTGAAGGATGAGTTCAATCCCCAATTCCCTTCCATATTTAGAGTAATCAATCATCGGGTTTTTGAAAACATTTTAAACATACTTTAATTTCATATATATATATATATATATATATATATATATTCACTGGAGTTTTCATTTTTTGTTAAAAAATTCCACTACATCAGAATCCACACACTCAATGATGTTTATATATGTATATATACATATATACATATTTGTATATTGCATTTTATTTCATAACATTGGGAAGTTTGATTACAACCAAAACCCCTACCATAAACCATTGCATAAAATGACTAGGTGTTCAATCCTTTTTCCATGAAATACATTTACCATAATTGATCGTATTTATTTTTTTCTTGAATAAAATTATAATGGAATTATTTAAAATAAAATACATTCAATATAATCCATGTACTTATTAATAATGAAGTTAAAACCTTAAAATGTGAATTGGAATCATGAATTTATTATAAATGAAATTGTATATCAATGTAATTCATAAACGCATGGACATGTTAATATCCAGATGCAACCTCTATGATTTTAATATAACATGATGACATGTTACGTGAATTTTTTACAAACATGGTGATAAAATGAAATTTAAAAATTATAAACATGATAATAATAATTTCATCCATATATATGTATGTATATATGACATGGAATTTATTATAGAATAAATTCATAATTATCTAAGAGTTTTATAAAAATATATATTTTTAACAAGAATAAAAAAGTTTTTTTGACAAACAAAAATACAATTTTCAAAAGAACATAATTGATCTTATCACACCGCCCTGTTTAAAATCATAATTTGTTAAAACATAATAGTATATACTATATTTGAACATATAATTTGATAATTATAATTAATACAATATCTAAATTTAAGAAAGAAATAAATTAATGCATCAATGAAATACAGAAATTAAAAGTGAAGCGCAATACTAAAGCAAAAATATGTTAGAGAAAATTTAACATAATTTTAATAAAAAAATATGTAAATAAATAATTAAATTGATGGAATATTTGTGAATTTGAACGTGGTTACATATGTAAATCCCATACACAACCTTAAATAAGACATGAATTGTAAAATTAAAATTAATTCTTATGTAAGAACACAAATTTAATAATTTCAACTCATTGCTAATATGAAAATCGAAAACCATAATATAAAATATAATTTTCACCCTTAAAGAATTATGAATCCAGCTAAAACTAAATAAATTAAATGATTATATAATGAATTTGAAAATGTAAATCATAATATGAAAATATGAAAATAAACAATCTCTATTATGAACTAATAAATTTATATTGAAACAAAAATTTATATAAATCCCTTAAACAAGCACAAATAAAATTATGAATCTAAATTTTATTAAATCTGAACACTATAATATTTTTCCCTTACTATTGAACATATCATAGCCAAACCCCCAAAAAATACATAAGTTCCCACATGCACATAAATTTGATAATAATTATGCATACACAATGATAATAAATAAACAGCAATCCCATTACCTTTAAATCAAACAGTAGATGGTTATTTAAGGACTTCAGTTTTAATTGAATCAAGAAGGTTGTGAAATACCCATGTTCATCAATGGAAGATCATGCACATGGCATGAAAAAACTCCAAAAACAAAGTAGCAGAGATTCCATTCATGTTTAACAAAAGAAGGTTTATTTATAACCAAAACCAAAATTGTTTCTACTATGATGTAAATAAATAAAAAATTGATAACACTCAGTCGAGTAGAGACTTTCATCGACCCAATACAGTGATGGGATGATGTATGATGCATGCCCAATATGAATATGTAGACAACAAAATCACACAAAATCAGAACAAAAACATTGATTAAAATTTTGTAATAGAATTAGTGAACGTGTGCGGAGGAAAATGAAACCATTATTGTTCATACAGAAAACAGGATGGAGAAAATTGACTAAATGAAAAATAGGAAATTGGATAGAAACACAATTCATACAAAAAACACATAAAAGGAAAATAAGAATCTACATCGCACTAGATCTGAAAAACCTAAGATGAAACCTTGTCTTTTACAAACTAGCCAACGTCTCCCGGACATAGTCTTCCTTGCATGCGGTCGGACCCCTCGCACCAGACTCCTCGACAGCAGCAACGACCCCTTGAATTGGCCTCGACACCCCCAACTATCGTGACTTTAGCCATAGTATGACTCGAGATCCTCGACGAAGACCTCAGCATCAGATCAGACTCATGGACGAGCCTGCATGCCACAACCTATTACTCTCGGGCTCTCCCCAAGCCTGATCTCTTCTTCCACAACACCACATGATCCAGAAGCACTAAAATCTCTGAACCCTAAACTCGTTTTTCCACTACCCAGCATGCCGCAATAAGGCACTCACAGAGGGTTTTTTTTAAATACGTTTTTCAAAAAAAATATTTTTTTAAAAACGCCCAGGTTAAAAATATTTTTAAAACTGCCCCTCAAAGGCGGCAGGCGCGATGCCGCCTTTGGGTTTCGGGGTAAAGGCGGCATCGCGCCTGCCGCCTTTGGCCTTTACTCGAAAGGCGGCATCCGCGATGCCGCCTTTGCCCTAAAAAAATTTTAATTTTTTTTTGAAATTTTTTATTTTTTTTTTGTTTTGTTTTGTTTATATATATATATATATATATATATAAATAAAACAAAAATTTTCAATAGAATTTCTCTGCTACTAAATATCCAGCGGTACTGCCATTACAGCAGTCTGGATTCTGACAGAAACCCTCACCCAGACCTCCCTTTTATAAGATGCATTGCCCTGGAAATCATTCTGCATTTTCGATGTGGGATTCAGGTTCTCCCATTCCTGCGCAGTACATTCTGCATTTCCGATGTGGGATTCTGTTTCAAGTGTGTGACTTTGAAAGACAATAAAATATAAACTATAAGACCAATATAAATGAAATTTTAAATATTGATTAAAAATATAATTAATAGTTGAAATCAAAAAGAATTTCCTTAAAAATGATGATGCAAAATAATTTATAAGGTTTCAAAACCGCTTACTTGAAATTTAAAAAAGTTTCAAGTACGTGAATTTGAAAGACTATAAAATATAAAATATAAAACGAATATAATTGAAACTTTAAATATTGATTAAAGATATAAGAAATAGTTGAAAACAAAAGGATTTTCATAAAAAAGATTGATAGAAAATAATTTATAACCTCTCAAAACCGCTTACTTGAAATTTAAAAATGTTTCAAGCACGTGAAACTGAGTGACTATAAAATATAAACTATAGAACAAATATAATTGAAACTTTAAACATTGATTAAACATATAAGAAACAGTTGAAAACAAAAGGAATTTCATAAAAAATGTTAATGGAAAATAATTTATAAGCTCTCAAATCCGCCTACTTGAAACTTAAAAACGCTTCAAATACGTAAATTTGAACGAGTATAATTATATAAGTAATAATTAATAAGTAATAAGTAATAATTATAATGAATAATAATAATTAATATTTATATAACTTATTAATAATTAATAATTAATAATTACTAATTACTAACTAATTAATTATAATTATTAATTATATTACCAATTAACTAAATAATTAGTATATATATAATAATTAATAAGTAATAAGTAATAATTATTAATTATTAATTATAATAAATAATAATAATAATTAATATTTATATTACCAATTACTAATTAATAATTAATAATAAATAATTAATAATTACTAATTACTAATTAATTAGTTACAATTATTAATTATATTACTAATTAACTAAATGATTATTAATTATATTACTAATAATTATTAATTAATAATTAATTAATCATTATTAATTATTAATTAGTAATTATTAATTAATAATTAATTAATAATTAATTAATCATTATTAATTATATTACTAATAATTATTAATTACTTAATTAATAATTATTAATTACTTAATTAATAATTATTAATTAGTTAATTAATAATTATAAATTAGTTAATTAATCATTAATAATTATTAATTAATAATTAATTAATCATTATTAATTATATTACTAATAATTATTAATTAGTTAATTAATTATTAGTTAGTTAATTAATAATTAATTAATAATTATCATTAGTCAATTATTAATTAGTTAATTAATAATTATTAATTAATTATTAATTAGTTAATTAATATTTATATTACTAATTATTACTAATAATTATTAGTTAATTTTTATTAGTTAGTTATTAATTAGTTAATTAATAATAATTAACTAATAATTATTAGTAATTAATTAATCATTATTAGTAATTAATTAATAATTAACTAATTAATAATTAAGTAATTAATAATTAATTAGTAATTAATAATAATTAACTAATTAATAATTATTAATAATTAACTAATTAAAAATTAATTAATCGTTATTAGTAATTAATTAATAATTATTAGTAATTAATTAATAATTAACTAATTAATAATTAATTAATAATTAACTAATTAACAATTACTAATAATTAACTAATTAATAATTAATTAATAATTATTAATTAACTAATTAATAATTAACTAATTAATAATTAACTAATAATAATTAACTAATAATTATTAGTTATTAATTAATCATTATTAGTAATTAATTAATAAGTATTAGTAATTAATTAATAATTATTAATTAACTATTTAATAATTAACTAATTAATAATTATTTATTAATTATTACATATATAATGAATAATAATAATTAATATTTATATTACCAATTAACAAATTAATTACTAATAATTATAATAAATAATAATAATTAATATTTATATTACTAATTAACTAATTAATAATTAATATTTATATTACTAATTAACTAATTACAAATTAATTATTAATTAGTTCATTAGTAATATAAATATTAATTATTATTATTATTCATTATAATTATTAGTAATTAATTAATAATTAATTTGTAATTATTAGTAATTAATTATTATTATTATTCATTATAATTATTAGTAATTAATTAGTAATTATTAATTATTAGTTATTAATTAGTAATTGGTAATATAAATATTAATTATTATTATTATTTATTATAATTAATAATTAATAATTATTACTTATTACTTATTAATTATTATATATATACTAATTATTTAGTTAATTGGTAATATAATTAATAATTATAATTAATTAGTTAGTTAGTAATTAGTAATTATTAATTATTAATTATTAATAAGTTATATAAATATTAATTATTATTATTCATTATAATTATTACTTATTACTTATTAATTATTACTTATATAATTATACTCGTTCAAATTTACATATTTGAAGCGTTTTTAAGTTTCAAGTAGGCGGTTTTGAGAGCTTATAAATTATTTTCCATTAACATTTTTTATGAAATTCCTCTTGTTTTCAACTATTTATTATATGTTTAATCAATGTTTAAAGTTTCAATAATATTTGTTCTATAATTTATATTTTATAGTCACTCAAATTCAGGTGCATGAAACATTTTTAAATTTCAAGTAAGCGGTTTTGAGAGGTTATAAATTATTTTCTATCAACCTTTTTTATGAAATTCCTTTTGTTTTAAACTATTTCTTATATCTTTAATCAATCTTTAAAGTTTCAATTATATTCGTTTTATATTTTATATTTTATAGTCTTTCAAATTTACGTACTTGAAACTTTTTTAAATTTCAGGTAAGCGGTTTTGAAACCTTATAAATTATTTTGCATCATAATTTTTAAGGAAATTCTTTTTGATTTCAACTATTAATTATATGTTTAATCAATATTTAAAATTTCATTTATATTGGTCTTATAGTTTATATTTTATTGTCTTTCAAAGTCACGCACTTGAAACAGAATCTCACATCGGAAATGCAGAATGTACTGCGCAGGAAAGGGAGAACCTGAATCCCACATCGAAAATGCAGAATGATTTCCAGGGCAATGCATCTTATAAAAGGGAGGTCTGGGTGAGGGTTTCTGTCAGAATCCAGACTGCTGTAATGGCAGTACCGCTGGATATTTAGTAGCAGAGAAATTCTGCTGAAAATTTTTGTTTTATATATATATATATATATAAACAAAACAAAACAAAATAAAAATAAAAAATTTCAAAAAAAAATTAAAATTTTTTTAGGGGGAAGGCGGCATCGCGGATGCCGCCTTTCGGGTAAAGGCCAAAGGCGGCAGGCGCGATGCCGCCTTTGCCCCGAAACGCAAAGGCGGCATCGCGCCTGCCGCCTTTGAGGGGCAATTTTAAAAATATTTTTAACCTGGGCGTTTTTTAAAAAATATTTTTTTTTTAAAACGTATTTTTAAAAAAAATCCCACTCACAGACCCCACTTCGAAAACACAATTCTTCTTTTGTTAATATCATTTTCATTTCATTTCATCATTTTATTATTATATCATAATTATTATTTAACTAATTATATATTATATTATATGTATAATATGTTATGAGTATAAATTTAATATAAAAATAGTTATACTATATAATTATAATTTTTTTAAAACTAAATCATAATATAAATAATTTAATAGATATAAATCTAATAAACTTTTAGAATTTAAAAATATTAATTATAACATCATATAAATTTATGTATATATAAGTCATATTTTCAATATTCAAAATATATTCAACCCAAATAATTTTAATATAATTATTAATATGAGATTAAATATTTATTTTCATTAAATAATATTTGAATATTAAGAGGCAATTTTATAAAAAATAATGTTAATTAAAATATTTGACTATAATATTAAAATATATAATATATTAAAATATTTTTTTGATGAAATATATAATATAAAATTATATTTTAATAAAAAAAATATAATAAAAATATTACAATAAATTATTTTTATTTACGAAAACAATATATTAGAAAGTATCGTTTCATGATATTGCATTTCAAAATAGTATAAATATTTTATACTATCTTAATATGTTGACATGTATTAAAAAAATTGTCATTATAAAAATAATAAAAATAAAATTTACGTAACTTCATTTTTGTTAAAAGAAATCATATGGGTTTATTAAAATGTCATTTATTTAACTTATAATTCATTTATTAGTTAAAATAATTCTTTTATTAATACTCGCGGCGTTTCATTATCGCCCCCCCCCCCCCTCACTTAAAAAGAATTGTGTCCTCTCATATCATCCATTGGAATAAAAACAAATATGAGATTCCATCTTTAGAATTATGACAAACAAGGACTGCCAGACTTTTATACATTACCAGTTAGACGATAATATCTAATCTTTAATGTTTTCTAGACCATTACTCTAATATCAATTATAAAGACCTGAACCTGAAACCTAGGTTTAACCCTTCACAAATACAATGTAATTTTTTTTAAAAGAAACTGAAACAATACACATCATTTAATACAACATAGTTCCTTTTACCATCTAGGTTTTGGAGAAAACAAATACAAGCTTACTATTTATTAGATTTTCATTAAAATTTAACAATAATCCAACTTCAGTTTTACACATAATAACGATGACTTCCAACTTTGGACTTCAGAGTGAATTGTGAAAATAATTTTAAAACCAGGGGAGCATTAAATTTCCTAATATGGGGTTTAAAAAACTTTGATAAATCCTTTTAATGTATTAATTTGGAAATTAATTTGAAAAAAAAGAAATATCCTTATTGAAAATAATATTTTAAATTACATATGGATTTAAAATACTTGAACCTTTTAGAAAATAAATAAGTTTGAAAATTGCATAAACATAATCTGGTTTTTTTTTAAAACATTCTGTAAGATTCTGAATTCAAAACACTATTCTGAGGCCACTTGAATCATTGTGGATGTCTTGACCCACCAACTTATTGAATGATTAGTTCACTCCCCAATTCCATTCAATATTTACAACGATCAAACACTGGGTTTTTTGAAATAATTTTACCCTTTCATTACTTATATATATATATATATATTCAATGGAGTTTTAAATTTTTGATACAACGCGTCACTGCATCATAATACACATTCCCACTGATGTTTACATATAAATTTGTAGACACAAATATTATATACATACGCGTATACTATCTTTTATTCCAGAAAACTGATGAGTTTGTTTACAACAAAAACCCATATGATAAACCTTTTTGTAAACAGTCTAGGTATTGGATTATGGCTCATGCTTCGGCACCTGAGTGCTATCTCCCCGCAACGAATGAAAAACTTCCTTAACCAGAGTCTTTGGATCTACGATTTGGGAAATACTCTCAGCGAGAGCCTATAAGGACCACTAAGGGGCTCTATAAAGGAGCCGCGTTCAAGGACACCCTTTTTGGGACGCTTTCTCCCTCGAAATCAGTGGAAGAAAGGGTGGTTCCAACAATTTTGGTTTGCCTCTTGGACATCCCTCTGATTGTGGTGCAACAAAGGTGACATGGGCGGGTGTACTGGGTTCCTATGGTGGAACATTCGGACATGGAACTCAAGGATGCAGCCTCTTATCATGCTATGTCACTGGTGGCCCGCTTCGTCCACAACAAACTAACGCTCAAGTAGTTCAAATATATTGTCGATTCCTAGGGTCACCAACAATATACAGCGGTCTCCGAACTCTCAAAGGTGGCCTTCTATATCAACTTGTTCTCCTTAGACAACATTGGGGAGGCTTGGGCAGATGCATCTCTTGGAGGTACTCTCTATACCGTTCGTCATGGGACTGCCATTATGGTCGTGATTCTCCCTTAGTGGCTGTCTGGCATCGCCTCCTTAGACCCCCTCCCCCATGCCACATCCTTGCGATCCTGAAGGCTATGGGAGACTCCATAGGTTCCATCTCATGCACGGATGGGGACACCAAATGTCTCCAAGCGGTGGCCAATCCTACCATCTGTGTGGAAGTGGATCTCTAGGTGGATTGTCCCTCGAGTATCCTCTTGAGATCTGAGGATGTTTTCTAGTGGAGGCAACGGATCTTCTACAAGTCACCTATGAGGTTCTGCAACTTCTATGGTGTACATAGTCATTCTACATCGGTTTTTAGACGGAAAATTTTGAAGGCGGATCTTCTAGTGTCATTCCCAGTGGTTTCCTTGGAATGATCTAATTTGATCTGATCTCCCCACAACGTATCCTTTTGGTCTCTCTCCTCCAAGGCGACCTTTATGTGTGCCCTCCGTGCCCACCAACAATCAATAGACTATCTCTGGAATATAAATCCTTCGGAACTCCCTTCTTTCTACATTCCTTATGTTTCGAGCCAGAGGGGCTGGGGGAATTGGCTATAATAGTTTCTCTTCTCATTTGGATGGCTCAAGGCCACAAGGCACAAGAAAGGTATGCGTTTGTGGCCACAGAATCTCGAAATCATCAATCGTATCTCGTGGCCATCCTCAAACCAAAACAGAACCCTTCCAAGCTCCCCTCTTTATCCACGAAAATAGGTAAGCTAATTTTATTGCATGGGTACCCCCATAGTTCTCATATTTGGATCTGCTAGAAGAGGCACCTCTTAGATAATTTGGTGAGCCTCTCCACCCAATGCATTGATCAGAAGATATCTTTCAATGGTGCGGTTTATATCATTTCCTTTGTCCATGAATGAACTGACTCACATGAAAAGACATTGTTGTGGAACCATTTGGAGACTTTACAAACTTAAAACCTCCCTTTGATTTGAGGGTGGGGACTTCAACTCAATCAATCATGCTTCGGAAAAGAAAGGATGATATGCCATCCCAAAAAACGGCATGCAGGACTTCAAAAACTTCATCTCCTCAGTTGGACTTCTGGACCTGGACTTTTCTGGCCCCATGTTTACCTAGTGCAACAACGATAAGGTCTCAATTCTCATTTGTAGCATCCTTGTGAGATGCCTCACCAATATACACGGATTGGAAACCTTCCCCTCATCATTGGTCACACACATCCTCTGATCCCTATTCGACCATGCCACCATTATTCCAGAGCATAGGGGAGAACCCCAACAGATTCTCTCATTCTAGTACAATAACACTTGCCACTAGGAGGAGAGCTTCCTGATTATGGTCAGGGACTCATGGAACTGTGGGGCCCTGAGAGGGCTTAGAGGGGTTTGGCAAAATGCCTAAAATATCTCAATGAGGAATTACAGTGTTGGTTGGCCAACAAACTGAGCGACAAGTAAAGGGTGGATAACATTCAAGCTAAAATCAATGGGCAAGAGGAAGAGGTCTAGGGAACATGGGATGATAAAAACATTATGCTTTTATGCTAAAAGAATATACTTCTTGAAGAAAAATTGTTGGAATGTGATAATGAATAGAAACAAAGGTTGCGGGATAGATAGCTGAGAGAGGGTAACCGTAACAACGCCTTCTTTCATGCATGTGTGAATGAAAAAAAGCCGCTCCATGATAAATATCAGTATGGGTAACATCACATACACTTTAGAAGTGGAGGTGGTGGGTCGGCTATGTATGAATCATTTCCAATGTCTCCTTTCTAAGACGACTGCCTCACAATATGAATGCATATAGGATGGAACATCGGAGCAAGACATCCTGGGATACATGCCACACCTATTGGTGGAATTGGAAAATGATTATTTATCGACAATTCCAATTGGGGATGAAATCAAAGATACAATTTTCAAATTACATCGTGACATCGCAACTAGCTCAGATGGCTTCCTGAGAGCTTTATTTCTGTAGGATTGGGAGATAGTCGGATCACTTGTCATGGAAGCAAGTCAAGATTATTTTCACAGTGGAAATTTTTGAGAATGTTTTGTTTTCAACAATATATAATATTTTTATTATAAATGGAGAGATTGTTGAGAATAATACTCTATCTCTTTATAATGATTTAGATTCTCACAAATACACTTAATTGTTTTCTATTGATTTTATTTTAAGTGTATTTCAAGAATTTAATATTAATTATATTTTTATTACTTGAAAAAATAATTATGTTCTTGAACAATGAGAATTAATTGCAAAAGTAAACACATCAGCGTGTTTTGGAAACATTGTTCACACACTACATATCCGGGAATTGCTTAAGTGTGTTATGGAAACACTGTTCATAACCTACGTGGAGAAGAATAACGTAAGGATTGAATGCGGTGTATACTTTATGAGATATAAGAAAAGTATGGTTAAAAACCATACATTATTGGAAAATTATAGAATAAGAACCCTACGTTAAGAAGGAACCCTAAATTTGGGATATTGGAAAAGTATGGAAGAAGAACTGTACGTGAGTTTTAGACGTTACATTTGTTTTTTCAAAAGTATGGTTCATCAACCTTATTTTTGTGAATAACCTTACATTTCATAAAAAAGTATGGATTATGTACCTACTGTTTGGATGGTCATAAAAGTATGGATCATTTATCATACATTTGAATGTTGTCAAGAAAAGTATAGATGATCAACCCTATGATTGTGTTCAACACTACATTTTTTATCAACCCTGCGTCATCAACCTTACATTTGTATCCGGCCTTATGTTTGAATGTTGCGTCATCAGCCTTACATTCTTTATCTACCTTAGGTTCATAAGATGCATTCTATAGAGTTGAACCTTATGTTTGGCGTTAGAGAATTAAAGACGATATTATTATGCAATGGTCTACAAGTTAATTTTTAGGCTGATTTCAAGCCGGGTTAAAAGCTGATTTTAATGTGTTCCTTTGACTGATTAAAAGTAATTTATCTATGATTGAAAGAATCAATTTTAAAGGATCTTTTCATGCTGAATTTCAAGGGGTGTTACAACTGCTCCATAAATTCAAATTTTGAATATCATGAGTCAGAAGGTGACTTTTGTTGATCTGACTTTGCAAAGAAAGTGCTCGATATATTTGTGCTATTTTAAAAATATATACAACATACAAGGAAAAAGAAAAACTAGAACACAAGAGTATATACTCTTAATATATACATGATCTGCAACATCACAACATTGATACAATAGAGATAATATAGACTTATAGATCTATTGTTAAGAAGAGTGATAAAACTCTGTTTATTGAAGAAGAAGAATCATGGCATAAGATTCACTCATTCGACATCGAAGATCTATTGTGAATCTACTGGTAATGAAGTTGTGAATTATTTTTCTATATCTACTACAATAAGATCGACTCAAAATGACTCTTACTTGAAGATCATTATTTTTGAAGATGATGACCCATATACATTCAATTGTTTTTTGTTGCAATTGTGCAGAACAATGGGAAAGTATTGTCAAAGAAAGAATCTTTCTTTTTATCTTGAGTGAACAACTTCTCGTACTTAGTTGTGTAAGTTCTATGATTGAACTAGAAGGCTCTATTATTCCTTATATTGTAAAGGTTTCAACTTCCTGTACTCAGTGGTGGAATGGTCTGTTGATTAGAGGACCTGATAGGGAAAATCACCAAGCTCGTGGAGTTGAGCATTGGTGGAGTGGACTGGGGGCCTTTTATTCCCCGAACCACTATACATCGTGTGTCCTTTCTATTTAAATATTTTCTGCATTAATCTATCTGATTAAAGTTAAATGATAGAACACGATCTCGTGAAGAATTTTTAAAAGAAACAATTCACCCCCCTCATGGGTTTATTTTCTATAAATCGATCAAAAAATTGGTATCAGAGGGATGAGCCTTCTGAAAAATCCTTAACATGATGAAAGTGATTAAGGATTATACAGAGAGTAAGATGTCTGGTGAAAAACAATGAATGTCTATGGTTAGAGCATCGTACTTCAATAGAGAAAATTATGGATGCTGGATGTCGAGAATGATAACATATCTTAAAACCCTTGGATACATAGTATATTATAAGATTTTGACTCTATATGAAATACCAAAAAATCTTGAGACATGGAGTGCAGATACTAAAGCAGAATATGATATTAACTCAAAGGAAATGAATGCAATTATTTGTGGTTTAGGACATGATGAATTCATAATTGTATCTCAATACCTGACAGCATATGTGATGTGGAAAACTATTGTTGTTGCTTATGAAGAAACTGACAACATCAGGAAAATGAGATATGCCACTACTAAGATTAAATTTGATACATTTAGAATGTTTGAAGGTGAAAGAATTACTAAAATGAATGGAAGAATGGAAGAAATTGTCAACTATATAACTGCTTTGGGAGAACCAATCAAACACGCATATCATGCTTTAAAAGTACGGAGAGTACTTCCAACTAAATGGAATGGAATCTCTACAACAATCAGAAAGTCAAAAAATGTCAAATACTTAACCATGAGATAGATGATTGTAACACATACGATGTATGAAGCCGATATGCAAGATGAATCAAATGAGCATAAGATTTTTATCAAGAAATATGACACTACATTAAAAGTATCATCACAAAGTAAAAGTAGAAAGATAAAGAAAAAGGATGTAAAGGTGAAATCAGAATGTTTTGATTCATTAAATTCTGATGTAGAACAGGCTCATCTAGCCTAATAGTTTAATAAATTATGCATAAAGAAAAATGGATTCATAAAAACATTTAAAAAGGATGAAAAAGAAGTCATATGTTATGAGTGCAAGAAAATGGGCCACATCAGACCTGAATATCCTCAGTTAAAGTAAGACAATAAGAAGATGTTTTTTGAAAGGAATTATTATGAGCAAAAAGATAAGCAATCAATGTATGCTACATGGAGTGTGTTTAAAGACTCCAACAGCTCTTCAGAATCAGACTTATAGAAGAAAGAAGTAAATCTGAAAGCCAACGTGTTATTTATGGAAGAAACAAATGAGGAAGACTGTCACAGAAGAAAAAAGGCCATACGGTATATGGACAGTGGCTGCTCAAGGCATATGAGTGGAAGCTCATCGAATATCACTACACTAACTCAAAAAGATGGTGGACTAGTCACTCTTGGCGATAATGTCAAAGGTCAGATAATTGGAATTGGAATAGTTGGAGATCCAGAAGCTATATCAATCAATAATGTACATTATGTACAATGGTTGAAACACAATTTGATTAGTATATCTCAACTATGTGATGATTTTTTTTCTGTTGATTTCTATAAAAATTGTCATTCTGTTTAAAACAATAAACTGCTTAAATTTAAAGTGCATAGAACTGATAATGTGTATACCCTAGATTAAAATTCCTTGTGTAAACAACAAGTAAACTTCTTAACTGCTAAGATATGTGAATCCTAGATCTGGCATAGAAGTCTTGGACAATGCAATATATATTCTTTACAAATGTTATCCAAGAAACAATTAGTTTCCAAATTTCCTAGTCTCATGTTTGAAAGTGATAGATTTTTTGATTCATGTCAACATGGAAAGTAGCAGAAACCATTCTTCAAATCTATTAACAAAATTGCTACATCTAATCCTCTAGAAATTATCCATATTGATTTGTTCGGACCTTCAAGAATATCAAGCTTGGATATTAAATTATGTTTATATGTTTTAGTTCATGATTATTCAACATTTACATGGATCTTCTATTTAAATTTTAAAAATTAAGATTTTATATTATTTGAATGTTTCTCAAAAGCTGGTCAAAATGAAAAATCTTTTAAAATATTTTCATTAAGAAGTGATAATGGTGGAGAATTTGAGAATCTAGAATTCAATTCCTTTTTCTCAAATATGGGCATTAAACACACCTTCTCTACACCAAGAACACCTCAACAAAATGGAATTGTTGAAAGAAGAAATATGACTATTCATGAAATGTCTAAGACTATGCTAAATGAATACAGTCATCCTACATATTTTTAGGAAGAAGCAGTAAGTATAGCCTGCTATATAATGAATAGAGTTTAATTAGATAGATTCTGAAAATGACACCCTATGAACTCTGGAATAACAGAAACCATAAAGTAAATTACAACAATGTTTTTGGATACAAGGTTTACACCTTAAAAAAATATTAAAATCTTGATAAGTTTGATAAAAAATATGATAAATGCATTTTCATAGGATATTTTGAAACATCCAATGCCTATAGAGGTTTTAGTAAAAATTCAAGGATTGTTAAAGAATCAGTTCATGTGATATTTGATGAATCTGACCACTTTAAGAAAGGGACAGATCCAATTGATGAATTTTATTCTAATGATAACATGAGCCTTGAGAAACTGAAATATTTTTTTGAAAAATAAATAATTAAAATTCAGTGTAGTCTAGAAGAACATGACACTGAAGAACCTATATGTTTACTACCAAGTCAGTCAAGGACAATAAATAATCATACATTAGAAACTTTAGTAGGAGACTTAGTAACAATAATTAAAACTAGAAGAGACATGGGAAATCTTGCTAAATTTTCTGTCTTTATATCCCATTTAAAACCCATGTCAATAGAAGATTCTTTAGATGATGAAGGTTGAATGATAAAAATGCAAGAAGAACTAAACCAGTTAAAAAGAAATGAAGTTTGGAAATTATTTGAAAGACCACAGAATTATCTAGTTATAGGAGGAAAATGGGTCTTTAGAAATAAACAAGACGATCAAGGAATAATAACTAGGAATAAACCAAGACTAGTAGATAAAGGATATAATCAGGAAGAAGGTATAGACTATGATGATACCTTTGCACTTGTAGCTAGATTAGAAGACAGTAAAATCCTTTTAGCCTATGGATCTCATATGAACTTCAAATTATTTCTGATATATGTTAAGTATTACTTTTTAAATAGTTATTTAACAGAGGAATTTTATGTTGAGAAACCTCCTGGTTTTAAAAATTCACAAAACCAAATTCTGTTTTTAAACATTCAAAATAACATTATGGCCGTAAACAAGAACCTAGAGCTTGGTATGAAATATAACGATATTTTATTTTGAAAAATTATTTTACTGTTGGAATGGAAGATCCAAAACTATTAAATAAAACTTTAAATTCTAATATTTTATTGGTTCAAATTTTTGTTGATGGTGTAATTTTTGGATAAACTAGTAAATCTCTTTGTCATCATTTTTCAAATCTAATTCAAAAAGAAATTAAAATGAGTATGATGTGAGAATTTTTTTTTTAAGGTCTTCAAATTTATCAAAAAGACTTTGGAAACGTTTTAAATCAAAAAAATACATTACTTCTTTACTTAATAAATTTGGACATGAAAACATCAAGACATAAACAACTCCTATGTGTACTAATATAAAACTTGATTTGGATGAATCTGGGAAATTAGTTGACAACAAGTTATATAGAGGTATAATTAGTAGTTTATTATATCTTACTGATATCAAGCCCAATATAATGTATTTAGTATGACTTTGTGCATGATTTCAATCAAATCCTAATGAAACCCATTTAACTGCTATTAAAATATTTTTTAGATATGTAAAAGGAACTCTCTTTCAATATCTTCTCTATCCAAAAAAGGTCTGATTTTAGTTTAATTTCATATTCATATGAAGAATTTGGGAGTTTTTGACTAGATAAAAAATACACTTCATGTACTTTTCACTTTTTTGGAAAATCCATAGTGTCTTGTTCAAGTAAGAAACAACATTCAGTTGCCATGTCAACAGCCGAAACACAATATGTGTCTACTGGAAGTTGTTGTGCACAAGTGTTGCGGATGAAAAATTCTTTTATGATATTTGGACTAAATTTTAATAATACGCCTATTTTATGTGATAATAAAAATGAAATTAATATTTCAAAAAACCATATTAATCACTCTAAGACTAAGCATATTGATATCAGACATCATTTTCCAAAAGACCATGTTCTTAAAAAGGATATATTCCTAGAATTTGTAAGTACTGAAATTCATTTCGAAGATATTTTTACTAAACCGTTTCCCACTACTAGGTTTGATTTTATTAAGGGGGAGATAGGTTTAATTAATTTTAAATAATGCTTTATTCTATTAATTTTATTAATTATTTTTTAATACTATTTAAAATAAAATAGTTATTTTTTTTTCAAATAGAATAATTTTTATTTTTATAAGATTTATTTTTATATGTGAACGTACAATTTTATTGTTTTTTTTAATTTATGTAATGTTTATTGATGTCACGGGAATCAAGTCTGTCAGAGCCCTTTCGAATTCTGAATCATTTCATTTTTACGAAAACACCTTTGAACCCATGAATCATTACCACTATTTTTCAATCTGAACCTGATCCTTCAAAACTATAATCTTTTTTCGAACCTTCAAAGATTTATGACAGAAATAACCATGACTAAGAGAACTGATGAGGCTGCGACAAGCACTGCTAAGAGGCAGCGCTCTGAAGGAAGGAAAATTTTGCAAGGAAAGGTCATATATCTGGAATGGTTATATCAGACGAACCTATTAATGAAGATGGATCTTGCTTTTCAAAACCTCGAACATACTTTTAATGGTGAGAAAAATGAGTTTTTATATGATGTGGAGCTTTGTTAAATATTCAAATCGATTGAGTTTAGTATGGGGGAAGATGAAGATTCCATGATAGTGAAAATAGAAGACAAATATTTTTCAATCTCACCTGTAGAAATTGATCAAATTCTAAACTACCCTCATGAGGGAGTTTTCCATTTTTACTCAATTAATATTGGAGATTCAGTACAAAAATCTGAGGATATTAAGCCGTTTTTATTTGGATAAACAAATATCATGAAAATGTCTGTAACATACTTGGAGCCTGATCAGAAGATTCTTGTAATGTTTGTGCGAACTAGGATTTCACCAGGGATGTCAGATATGGAAGTATTCTTTATCTAGATATGTATTTAATGTTTTTTCGGATGAGTGATATCAAGTTAAATTTTCCTAGGTACATGTTATGCTACCTGCATTACTGCTATAAAACATAAGATCGAATGAGTTTTTATCCCTTTGGAATATTTATCTCAAAAATTATGTTTAAGACATATATGATAAGATTGGTGGATTCTCGAGTGATATGACACCATAGTAATATCTTTAATGGTGGTACTTTGAGAAAAAATGGATATTTCTAGAGCACTATCAATGGAATACTGCTACCTATTACAGCTGAAGAGGATGAAGAATGTTCTCAAGCCCAACCAGCAAAATGAAAAGGAGTATCAGAATCTAGAACAAGTGCAGTATCCCCAAGGATACAGTTGGAAGCAGTTGATCCATTAGCTGATGAGGAAAGTCAAAATTAACTTCAGAGGTCAGGACCTCGAGTGACTCAAGTTGTTGAATAGACTACTCAAGAACTCGCAGATGAAAATGAACCTATTATGAGCTATAGATTCATTAGAGACTCTGTAGTACAAGACACTGCTCAACCAATAGATTCTCATATTTAGATGACTCATCAAGTTGAAAAATGAGCAGAGGCCCAAGAAGAGGTAATAGTTGCATATGATGTTGAAACTATTGTTGAGGCTGGAGGAGAAATTTAAGCTAAAAAAGAAAAGGCAGCCATGCCTGGTGAAGTAGAAGTGGCCCATCCTCATATAATTCAAGATGAAATTGTTTTAGAAAACCCAGTGGAGGAAATGGATGTAGATAAAGATCATGGGGAGAAACCTCCATCAAATGTTGAAATTCAGGATGATAATGTTTCTGAAGTATCTAGAGAGGTTTTGGATGAGGATTTTGCTGTGGAAGAGTCTGGGAAAGTCTTTGAGGAATAGTTAGTGGAAAACCTGCCTATGAGGAAGATAAGAAGAAATCTGATGCACAGTTATTACCTATAGTGCTGCTACATCATGTACAATCTATGTATGATAATCAAGCACAAGGTGCCTACGATTTAGTGAATATAGAAGTAGAAGAGCTGTATAGGATGCTGTCATGTTTGGAATCTGAAAATGCTACTCTAAGGAGAGCCTTAGAGAAAGAATAGTTGAAATTTCAGAACCTGAAATCTAGTTTTACTTCAAAGAGGGAAGTTGAATTGTTTAATAAGGAAATATTAAATGAAGATGAAAAGTTGAAATCATAGATTGTTATGATTACATATTTAATGGAAATTTGATCTTTCATAGAGAAACAATTTTCATATTTCAGACTTAGTGCATCCAGTACATCAGGTACATCCCCTTATTTACTAATAATATTTCTAGATATCATAGAAGCAATGAGCAATATGAATGACTGAGTGCAGGACCTTTAATGAAATAGTTCCCCTTCGTTAGTGCTATTAGATAATCAAGAGTTTTTAGTTGACATTTTAACCTCAAGTGAACCATGTATTAAAACTGTACTGACTCAATTCATAGTGATGTTGACTCTGTGTATGGAGAAAGAAGAAATGATCCATGAGTTATTCAGAGTAAATATGATAGAAGATATTCATATGACTCAGGAGGATAGAGACCTTATTATCAAGAAATGAGATGGGATGAGGAGAAGGATGAGGGAGCAGTTGATAGAAGTCAAGGCATTAGTTCAGAGGAGATAGACCTTATCTCATACACTTACCACACCTTGCTTCATGTGTTCATCATGATCATCACTGTTACATATTTTTAATGAAATTTTGTTTCATTTTATATTTTCGTGTTTCTATTAGTTTTACTTTATATGTTTAGATATTCCAGTAATCTAGATTCACATATTGACAAATAGTTAATAATATAATTTATTTAACTTCAGCGCTACATTAAAATGTGTTCTATTTCATATTCTATCATTGTTTTTGATATCAAAAAAGGGGAAGAAATTTGGATAAACACAAAATTTTATTTTAACTATTTTACATTGTACTTTAATTATTATAAATCTTTATTTTAAACTTATTGGAGAATTTTTGTTAACTCTTTTTATTGGGGGAGGAATTTGGATAAACGTTTTTTAAAACATTAGATAAAGGGGGAGAAATTTATTTTTATGATTATAGATAACACAATGTTCATTTTTTTAATAACCTTGTTAAAATTAAATATTTTTTTATATAAGAAAAATTCTAATCTATATGAAATTAATTTTGAATGTTAATTTAATTTATTATTTTAGGGCTTTTTTGATCATCAAAAAGGGGGAGATTGTTGAGAATATTTTGTTTTCAAAAACACATAATACTTTTATTAAGAGGGGGATATTGTTGATAATAATACTCTATCTCTTTATGATAATTTTGATGATCACAAATACCCTTAATTGTTTTCTAATGATTTTATTTAAAGTGTATTTCAGGAGTTTAATATTCATTATATTTTTATTACTGGAAGAAATATTTAAGTTCTTGAACAATGAGAAATAACTGCTAAAGTATTCACATTAGCGTGTTCTGGAAACACTGTTCATGCACTACATATTCGGGAATTGCTTAAGCATGTTCTGGAAACACTGTTCATACCCTACATGGAGAAGTGTAGCGTAAGGATAGAATACGGTGTATACTTTATGAGATATCAGAAAAGTATGATGAAACAAAAATATGTTATTAAATAATTATGGAAGAATAACCCTACGTTAAGAAGGAACCCTACGTTTGGGATATTGTAAAAGTATGGAAGAAGAACCGTACATATGTTTTAAATGTTACGTTTGTTTCTCAAAAGTATGGTTCATCAACCGTACTTTTGTGAACAACCATACGTTTCATCAAATAGTATGGATCATGTACCTTATGTTTGGATGATTATAAATGTATGGATCATTTATCATATGTTTGAATGTTGGAAAGAAATGTTTGGATGATCAACCCTATGTTTTTTTACCAACCGTATGTTCTGGATCAACCATACATTTTTTATCAACCCTATGTTTTTTATCAACCCTACGTTTTTATCAACCCTGCATCATCAACCTTACGTTTGTATTCAAACTTACATTCAAATGATTAATCAACTACCATATATATTTTTTCTACCTTATGTTCATAAGATGCATTCTATACAGTTCAACCTTACGTTTGGCATCGGATAATTAAAGATGATAGTATTATGCAACGATCTACATGCAAATTATTAGGCTGATTTGAAGCTGGATTAAAAGACAATTTTAAAGAGCGTATTTGAAGGATTCAAAGCTGTCTATCTATGATTAAAAGGATTAATTTAAAATGATATTTACATTCCAAATTTCAAGGGGAGTTAATACTGCTCTGTTTATTCAAATGTTTATATATCACGAGCCAGAAGGTGACTTTTGTGGATCCGACATTGCAGATAAAGTGCTCGATATATTTGTGCTATTTTGAAATTCAATATATAAAATGTAAAAGGAAAAATAAAAACAAGAACATGAGAGCAGATACTCTTACGATATACAAGATCTGTTGCATGAAAATGTTGATACAATTGAGAAAATTGAGACTTACAGATCTAATGTTATGAAGAGCGACAAAACCGTGTTTATTGAAGAAGAATTATCACGACATAAGATTCACTCATTCGATGTCAAAGATCTATTGGGAATATACTGCTGCTGAAGTTGTGAATTATATTTCTATATCTATAGAGACCAGATTGACTCATAATGACTCTTACTTGAAGATAATTATTTCTGAAGACATTGATCCATCTACTGTCAATTTATTTTTATTTCAATTGTGTACAACAACGAGAATTTATTTTCAAAGGAAAAAATATTTCTTTTTATCTTAAGTGATGGAATTATCATACTATGTTGTGTAGGTTCTGTGTTTGAACCAGAAGGCTCTGTTTTTCCTTATATTGTATTTGTATCATCTACCTGTACTCAATTGTGGAATGGTCTATTGGTAAGAGGACCAGACAGAGAAAATCACCAAGTTCGTGGAGTAGTGTGTTGGTGGAGTGGACTAGGGGACTTCTGTTTTTCTAACCACTATACATCGTGTGTCCCTAATATTTATAATTTATGATGAACTAATCTATCTGATTAATGTTAAAGGACATAACGCGATATCGTGAAGAATTTGAAAATAACATAATTCACCTCCGTTGTGAATATTTGGTATAACCCGATCCAACATCCCTTTGAACAGAATGGTATGCACCTATAGAATTGGTTTAATCCAAAAAAGACCCCAGAACCATTTATTAGTATCAACCAATATTCCTATGTAATGTTTTGTATAAAATTATGGCCAAACTCAACATTAATTGGATTAGTAGGGTCATCCCTCAGCTTGTGTCAAAGGAGCATTATTGATTCATGAGAGGTCGGATCATTGAGGGCTTATTGGGATATCTAGTGAGATGATCAAAGATATAAACTAGAAATATATGGGCTCAAATGTCATATTTGAAATAGAGATGGAGAAACCCTATGACAAAATGGAATAGAGCTTCATCGTCTGGGTTATGCAGGTGTATGGTTTCGAGGAATGGTTTTGCGACCATTGTTTCAAGTGATTTTCATCATAATGGATATCCATTTCAATGTCGAAGAGATTTTATGGTTTCATCAAGTCATATAGGGGGTACGACATGAGGAACCCTTATATCCAGTCCTCTTTATATTGGCACACGACAAACTCTCCTATAACTTTTGCAGAGAAGTGGCAAGTTGAAAGTTAATTCCTTTCCACAGCAAGTACGATTCCAAGAGAATATCCCAATTAATGTTCATAGATGAAATTTTAAATTTCTCCAATGAAAGATGATGGTCCCTGCTCAACCATATGGATATCCTCAATTCCTATGAGCTCTTAAGGGGACAGGGATTCGACACCACCAAGAGCTAAGTCTTCATCTCCAACAAATGCTCCCATGGACAATACAGGGGTATTGTGAACATTCTGGGGTTCCAACAAAAACAGTTTCTCATTACTTATCTCAGTGTACCTCCCTACTATAGCCTCATAAATAACAATACTTTGAAGATATCACCAATATCATGGTAGGAAGTTTTCTCAATGGGAAGAAAAAACTTCACTCATTCGGCATGAGGGCAATAATGGTTAATAGTGTCTTGATGTCTATACCAATGCAAGTTTTTTCTTTGCTCAACCCACCCTAATGAGTGATTAAGAATATTGAAAGCATTATAACCACTTTTTCTTGGGATTCCAATCAAATTGGAATAATCCACTAGGCCTCCCAGAAGCGTAAGACTATACTATGTTTGGTCGGAGAGTGATGGAAAGAGGGGGGGGGGGGGTGAATTGCCTTTGTAAAATAATTATCAATTTAAAAACAACTTATAAATGCAGCGGAAATAAAAAGGGGCAAGACACAATTTGATAACGGAGTTCGGCTTAAACCAAAGCCTACGTCTCCGCTCCCAACTCAACCGTTGAGAGATTTATACTTCAGCTTGCTTTTTAATGGTTGTAGCAAGAAACCCACTAGCCGTTTTAAGGTAGGCTAGATCACCTTCGTACAACTTGCTTTTTTATTATGGTTGTATCAAGAAACCCAAAATAAAAGTGAGGAAGAAAAGGATGGTTTGTTTTAATACAAACCCAATGAAGAACTAAAAAATTGAAATAAATAAATTATAACAAACTAGAGGAATCCTTGAGCGCCAAGAGTGTGAGAGTAGTTGATGTAGAGGCAGCCCAAGCTTCAAGGATGGAAATGGATCACAAGTAGCCTTAGAGATTTGTCGTTAGAGCTTCAAGGGATCAAAATATCATTCCAATGTATCGGGGGTTGTTCCCAGCATCCATCTTCATCTATTTATAAGAGAAATATCCCCAAATACTTCAATATGGCTGTTGGAGGGCTTTCGGAGCCGTTGGGGGTCAAGTGGGCAAGTCTGGTCAAAGCCCAACGACTAGTTTGACTAGGCTTACCGGCTGACCGGTGCTTGGCCACCGGCGGGCCGGTGCTCCAGACAGAAGGCAGAGCTTTCTGTCTGGGTTCCACCGGCCGGCCGGTGCTGGGCCACCGGCTGACCGGTGATTCAGACACCGGTTGGCCGGTGGCACCTGGCAGTGGGCAAGGCCTACTGTCTGGTTCCACCGGCGGGCCGGTGGTCAGGCACCGGCTGACCGGTGGAACCTGGCAGAGAGAATTGCTTCTACCAGAGACCACCGGCTGGCCGATGGTAATCCACCGGTTGGCTGGTGGACTCAGAGAGTACTTTTCCAGTCTTCTTGGGCCAACTCTTTGGCAACCTTTTTCCTATCATAAACAATACTTGAAAACAAGTTAGAACACGATGAGAGTGATTGTGATCATTAAAATCCAAGAGAGAGGGGTACAACAATCTCCCCCTATTTTGATGATCACAATCACAAATGAGAACGCTTTTAAAAAGGATATGCCAAGTAAAAAAAGAAATAAGAAACTTGGACATGGAAAATTTTAGAGATCATTTTAATACAAGAATTTCATAGATGTAGCATGTATTGAAAATGATATTAATCTTGAAAGGATTGAAATAAAGAGGATGGTTCATTTTGAAATTGTAACCATAGGTCATTTAAAAGAAACAACTTAAATCAATAACTTAAAAAGAGCACTTAAAAAGAGCACTTAATTAAATGAAATAAGTAACTATGTAATAGAGAGTTTTTCTCCCCCTTTGGGATTATCAAAATAGGATGAAAAGTATGAAAGAGAATTAGAAAAACAATAACAAGGAAGTAAGAAATGACAAAAACGATTGATAGATAATACAACTTGAATTTTATAAAAGATGAAACGTTACATAGAAAGTTCAAAATACAAATACAAAGACAAGTCAAAAAACAGGAAAGGCTCTATTCACTCCTAGAGGGCCGAGAGTGACGACGACGCCTGAAGGTCGGAGGAGCTGGAGGAGCCTGGACCGCCTCAAAGCGACGTTCAAGAGAATCGATCCGAGAGTGGAGCTGATCAAACTGAGAGCTGAAGTAAGAAAACTGCAAGTCGATCCGGGTCTCAATTTGATCCTCGAAGCGAAGGAATTGATCAGCCGTCACTGACAAGCCACCAGTATCAGCGGGAGGGGGCACAGCCCCAGCAGGCTCCGGTGCATCATCACCCGCTCCATCTTCCTCATCAGCAGCAGCAGCAGCCTCACCTTCGCTGTCACCACTCCCTTCCTCTGCATCAGCACCACTGTCCTCACTATCTGAAAGAGGATAGGCAGCGGCAATAGCTGGAGGCATGGCATGGGAAGGAGGGTGTGAATGTGTCTGAGGAGAGTAAGCCTTGAGAAGGCCATCCTTGTCAGTAATCCACTCCTGACGCCAAGGATGCCAACAAATGTTCATCCGTTTCACCATCATAAAATTGATGATGCTATCCTTCTTTGGCTGCTCGAAGGAGGTATCACGGAGAGGGACATCAAGAAAGGTAAAGAGTTTGGTCAACAAGAACCCGTGAGGTAGAGTTTTGGACCGGCACGGGTGCTCAGCCACATAAGACATGGCCCGGAACAGGAACCAGACCAAATTGAAATGAATGCCTCTGGTGATATAAGAGAGAAGATAAATATCAATAAATTTCACCGTATCGTGATCACCGATACGGGGTGCAAGGGTGGTCTGAATGAGGCGCTCAATGATGCGATGGTTAGGGGTGAGCTGTGAGAGATTGACAATTGGATCGTTGGGCTGCCCTGTGAGATGCTCAAGAGCGACAGCAAGATCAAAATCAGGGTCCCGAGGAAACTCCCCCTGAGCAAATGCATGAGGTCCAACATGAGGAACTCCTAGCAACCTGGCAATCTCCAAAGAAGTGAAAGTGATAGGTTTCCCAAGAGCGGTGTTGGAAATGGTATCGACGTCGTCAGAATCCGACCACGTCAGGTGAGCATAAAATTCTTTGACAAGAAGGGGATAAATAACATCCTTCTTAGGAGGTTCAAAAAAAGAATGCCAGTGTTGATATTCAATAATAGAGAAAAGCTCGAGACGAGCAGAAGAAAGCCAAGAATAGTCAATCACTCTACTAGGCAGAATGAATTTGTCATGCCAAATGTCCGAAAGTTGAGGGATTGAAGGAGGAGGAGGTGCTTCTTGAGAGATACCCTTTCCTTTGCGTGAAGAGAGAGGACCCATGATGGAAAAAAGAAAAAAATGAGAGAGATTGAGAGAAGAATGGAGTTTGAGAGGGTAAGGATGAAGAAGGGAGGCTAGGGCAAGGAGGAGCCGCTGGTCTGGAGGGGCCGCACGAGAGATGGAAGAAAGGAAGGGGAAGGGTTTTAATTTTAACCCTTCCTTCGGACGGCCCAAAAAAGAAAAACCTGACACCACCGGTTAACCGATGATGTACCACTGGTTGACCGGTGGTATTAAAATTCATAAAAAAATTAAAATAAAATAAAAAAGATTTTAAATAACTTAAAAAAAAATAAGCAAGCCAAAAGAGTCAAATATTTAATAGTTCTCATTGACGAATCATTCCTAACTCCCCCTTAATAAAATCAAAACATTCAACCGGGAGCGGTTTGGTAAAAATATCAGCTAATTGGAAATCAGTAGAAATGAAGTCCAAAGTGATATCCCCTTTTTGAAAATGGTCACGAAGGAAATGATGCCTTAAATCTATATGCTTTGTCCTAGAATGTTGTATTGGATTCTTAGAAATACTAATGGCACTAGTGTTGTCACACCGTATAGGGACATGATCGTAGGAAAGGCCATAATCCAAGAAAGTGTGCTGCATCCAAATAATTTGGGCACAACAATTACCAGCTGCTACGTACTCGGCCTCGGCAGTAGAAAGAGCAACACAGTTTTTCTTTTTGCTACTCCATGAAACAAGGGACTTGCCTAGCAGATGACAGGTTCCACTAGTACTCTTACGATCTCATTGACATCCGCCAAAATCAACATCCGAATATGAAGAATGTTCAAAATAAGTATTAGAGGGATAAAACAAACCAATGTTTTTGGATCCTTTTAAATACTTAAAAATTCTTTTGACCGATTTAAAATGAGATTCTTTGGGATTGGCTTGAAAACGAGCACAAAGGCAAACACTGAACATGATGTCAGGACGGGTCGCAGTTAGGTAAAGGAGACTCCCGATCATACTCCTATAAATCTTGTTATCCACCGGTTTCCCGGCTTCATCTAACGTAAGCTTACAAGAAGTACTCCTGGGGGTACTAATTTCCTTTACTTGATCCATACCAAAACGACTTAAAAGTTCGTTTGTGTATTTTCCTTGGCTTAGAAAAATACCATTTGAATTTTGAAAGATTTGAAAACCAAGAAAAAATTTTAATTCCCCCATAAAGCTCATTTCAAATTCTTTTCTCATTAAATCTGAAAAATCAGTACAAAGTGATTCTTTGGTTGAACCAAAGATAACGTCATCAACGTAAATTTGAACAATTAAAAGATCTTTGGAAGTGTGTTTTAAAAATAGGGTAAATCAGATTGACCCATTTTAAAATCATTTTCTAAAAGAAATTTTGTTAACCGCTCATACCAAGCCCGAGGGGCTTGTTTTAAGCCATATAGAGCCTTGGTTAACTTAAAAACATGATTTGGAAATTTTGGATCTTCAAAACCGGGGGGGTGTTCAACAAAGATTTTTTCTGAAATAAAACCATTTAAAAAAGCACTCTTAACATCCATTTGAAAAAGTTTGAAATTTAAGTGAGCGGCGAATGCCAACAAGATCCTAATGGATTCCAATCTAGCAATGGGCGCAAAGGTTTCACCATAATCAATTCCTTCTTCTTGATTATAGCCCTTAGCTACTAGGCGAGCCTTGTTCTGGGTTATATTTCCTTGATCATCAAGTTTGTTCCTAAAAACCCATTCAGTGCCAATAATTGGATGATCATTGGGTCTTTCAACAAGAGTCCAAACATCATTTCTAGAGAATTGATTTAGTTCATCTTGCATTGCAAGAACCCAATTCTCATCATTAATGGCATCATTAATAGTTTGAGGCTCTAGGTGAGAAATGAAGGCTTGATGTTCAACCTCGTTGAGGATTGATCTTCTAGTTCGTGTGCCGGCTTGAAGATCACCTATAACATTTTCTAAAGGATGGTCTCTAGAAGTTTTCCAAACCTTAGGCAAGGTGGAAGGCGAAGAAGGTGAAGAAGGTTCATGATCATCATCCTCCTTGAGAGGAGAAGAGGAATCATTCAAATGAAGCTTATCAAGCTTATCTTCAACATCTTCAATGACCGGGTGAGGTTTTGGAAGAGTTTCATCAAATTTGACATGAGATGATTCCTCGATGGTTTTTGAACGTTTATTGAAGACACGATAGGCTTTTCTTGAGTTGGAGTACCCAAGAAAAATACCTTCATCGGATTTGTCATCAAATTTCCCTAGGTTATCTTTTGTGTTAAGGATAAAGCATTTACAACCAAACACTTTAAAATAACCAACTTTGGGCAATTTTCCTTTCCAAAGTTCATAGGGGGTTTTCTTAAGAAGGGGTCTTACAAGGACTCTATTGACAGTATAACAAGCAGTGTTAACTGCCTCAACCCATAAATATTGAGGGAGGTTGAATTCACTAAGGAGGGTTCGAGCAATTTCTTGGAGAGTTCGGTTTCTCCTTTCAACCACTCCATTTTGTTGTGGAGTTCTAGGAGCAGAGAAGGTGTGATTGTATCCTTGAGAGGAACACAATTCATCGAATTCTTTGTTCTCAAATTCACCTCCATGGTCACTACGGAGTGATATAATTTTATATCCTTTTTCGTTTTCTACTTTCCTAGAGAATTTCAAAAAGGTTCTACAAGCATCATTTTTATGAGCTAAAAAGAAAACCCAAGTGAAACGAGAAAAGTCATCTACTAGGAAAAAGGCATAGGATTTTCCACCTAGACTTGCTATAGGGGTAGGACCAAAAAGATCAAGATGAAGGAGCTCAAGAGATTTTGAAGTGGACACTTCCTTCTTAGATTTGAAAGAAGATTTGTGTTGCTTGCCAAGTTGGCATGGCTCACAAATCAAATCTTTCTTAAACTTAAGTTTAGGAAGGTCACGGATGAGTTTGTTCTTATTAAGCTTTAGAAGTGAATGAGAGCTACAATGCCCCAACTTTCTATGCCGAAGCCAAGACTCATTGTCAAGAGCACTTAAACAATTAACATTTTGGCTAGATAAAGACTTTAAATAAATAATGTAAACATTTTGAAAACGGGAAGCAGAAAATATCAATTTGTTTTGAAAATCAAACACATTGCATAAATCATTTTGAAAATTCACCGAAAACCCACTATCACAAAGTTGACTAATTCTAATTAAATTATGTTTTAAACCTTTAACAAATAAAACATCTTTAATTAAGGAGGTGCTACCAAAACCAATGGTACCTATTTCGATGATCTTGCTTTTTGAATTGTCACCGAAGGTGACGTATCCTCCATCGAATTCTTCAAGGGAGTCGAACTCGGAGGGATCGCCACACATGTGCCTCGAGCATCCGCTGTCGAGATACCACGAGCCTTTCGAAGTCCTACTTCTTTGGTGTTTATCCTACAAAATCAAGAGAGAATAGATTTTGGTACCCATATAAGTTTGGGTCCGGAAAGATTAGCTAAAAGAGACATTTGAACCCATACTTGTCTAGAGGGATACATCCTAAGATATTCATCCGAGTAGGTAATGATTTTGGGGCGGCCATATCTAGTATTTTTACAATTGCATTCATAAATCATATGTCCGTTTTTTCTACAATAATTACAAAATTTATTTTGAGAGCTCCCCCTTACAAAAGTAGTGGGTTCTCTAGAAGAAGTGGCTTGCTTGTTAAAGCCAAGTCCATGTGTGGTTCTATCCGAACGTTGAGAACCTAGCAATTTGGTCAAATTTTGTTCACCTTGGGTGAACTTGGCAAGATATTCCCTTAAATCTTTAATAGTTGAATTCAAAGAATCAACATTTGGAATATCTTGGACCTTAAGGGAAAGTTCTTCATTCTTTTTGAGAAGTTGATCTTTTTCAGAAATTACAATTTTGTGTTTCTTTTTTAAGTCCAAATATTTAGAGGTAAGTTCGTGAAAACCTTCCTCTAATTGATCTCTCGCATTTTGGAGATCTTCATAAGACATGTCATTATTAAAAGAAGAAGATGAGGAAGATGAGTCAGAAGAAGATACCTCATCAAGTGCCATTAGGCATTTTCCACCTTCATCGCTTGAGTCGCTTGAAGACATGGAGTCATCGCTTGCACTCCATGTTGACGCTTTGAAAGCCTTCTTGTTTTTCTTTTCCTTTAACCTTTTCTTGAAAAGAGAGCACTCCGGTTTGATGTGGCCTTTCTTTCCACATTCAAAGCATGTAACTTCTTTTTCTTCTTTTGGCTCTTCCTTTCGTGCCCTTTGAAAATTCTTCTTTTTCTTCATGAACTTGCTCATTTTTCTTGCAAGTTGAGCAATCTCGGATTCGCTATCATCGGAGGAGCTTTCTTGCTTTGCTTTGAATGATATGTTCTTTTTCTCCTTGAAGATTTTACCTTCTTTATCGGCTTGCCTCTTCATGGTAATCTCATAGGTCATAAGTGATCCAATGAGTTCTTCAACCGGCATTTTCTTTACATATTTCGCTTCTTGGATTGTCGTCACCTTTGGAGCCCATGAGCTTGGTAGGACCCAAAGAATCTTCCTGACCATCGTCTCTGCAGAAACATCATCTCCAAGAGACTTTCTCCCATTACACACATCAGTAAAGCGAGTAAACATTTCTGTAATAGATTCGTGTGGGCGCATGGTGAAACTTTCAAAGTCTTGACAATACATATCTAATCTAGTGTCTTTGACTTTGTTAGTGCCCTCATGGTTCACTTCTAAAAGCTTCCAAATTTCATTAAAAGTGGTGCAAGTAGAAATACGATTAAATTCATTACGGTCTAACCCACAATGAAGAGCATTCATGGATTTTCCATCAAGCTCAAAATTAGCAATGTCTTCGGGGGTCCATTTAGACTCATCTTTGCTAGAAAGAGTGTATCCTTGCATAAAAACTCTATATATAGGATATCCAATACTTCTAAGAAATGTAATCATGCGAGTTTTCCAATAAGTGTAGTCGGTTCCATCAAAGAATGGAGCCCGAGTCATGGAATACCCTTCGGGTGCTTGTGAGGAAGAAGCCATCACTATGGATTTTAGGTTTGTAACCGGTTAAGGTATTACACAAACTTTCCCTTTGATACCAAATTTTGGGTCGGAGAGTGATGGAAAGAGGGGGGGGGGTGAATTGCCTTTGTAAAATAATTAGCAATTTTAAAACAATTTATAAATGCAGCGGAAATAAAAAGGGGCAAGACACAATTTGATAACGGAGTTCGGCTTAAACCAAAGCCTACGTCTCCGCTCCCAACTCAACCGTTGAGAGATTTATACTTCATCTTGCTTTTTAATGGTTATAGCAAGAAACCCACTAGCCGTTTTAAGGTAGTCTAGATCACCTTCGTACAACTTTCTTTTTTATTATGGTTGTAGCAAGAAACCCAAAATGAAAGTGAGGAAGAAAAGGATGGTTTGTTTTAATACAAACCCAATGAAGAACTAAAAAATTGAAATAAATAAATTATAACAAACTAGAGGAAGCCTTGAGCACCAAGAGTGTGAGAGTAGTTGATGTAGAGGCATCCCAAGCTTCAAGGATGGAAATGGATCACAAGCAGCCTTAGAGATTTGTCGTTAGAGCTTTAAGGGATCAAAATATCATTCCAATGTATCGGGGGTTGTTCCCGGCATCCATCCTCGTCTATTTATAGGAGACATATCCCCAAATACTTCAATATGGCCGTTGGAGGGCTTTCGGAGCCGTTGGGGGTCAAGTGGGAAAGTCTGGTCAAAGCCCAATGGCTAGTTTGACTAGGCTTACCGGCTGACCGGTGCTTTGCCACCGGCTGGCCGGTGCTCCAGACAGAAGGCAGAGCTTTCTGTCTGGGTTCCACCGGTTGGCCGGTGATTCAGACACCGGTTGGCCGGTGGCACCTGGCAGTGGGCAAGGCCTACTGTCTGGTTCCACCGGCTGGCCGGTGGTCAGGAACCGGCTGACCGGTGGAACCTGGCAGAGAGTATTGCTTCTGCCAGAGACCACCGGCTGGCCGGTGGTAATCCACCGGTTGGCCGGTGGACTCAGAGAGTCCTTTTCCAGTCTTCTTGGGCCAACTCTTTGGAAACCTTTTTACTATCATCAAAAATACTTGAAAACAAGTTAGAACACGATGAGAGTGATTGTGATCATTAAAATCCAAGAGAGAGGGGTACAACAGACTAGTGGCAAAGGAAAGTGTTGGAATCTATGATATTGATAAAACCATGAAAGTCATGCTTGTTACACCCCGAGATTTTATGAAAAATATTCTTTTTAATTTTTTTTGTGTTGTACGCTACACCAAAAGGAGCTTAAACTACACGCATTCCTGACTTGGCTTGCATTACCCGCAATCACGACCTTCCACGATAGTGTGTGTTGTATGCAATACTGAGTTTCACTAAACAACGTTATGTTATATAAACTAGCTGTTATGAATAGTAATACCAACTTTTTAAATTTTTATAAATTTTGTCTTTTTAAATGGACTTCATTTTTGGATTCAGAATATCGAAATTAGCCTTGGGTTAATTTTTGGTATATTTCTGAAAACTTTCAATTTTTGATGAATAGTGAAAACACTAGGTTACTATTTAAAAACCGACTATTTATTTAAATAATTATTTATTTTAGTTAAATTTATTTTAGGTAAAAATTGATATATATACCTATATAAGTTCAATGTAATTAATTGGAGTCATTTTATAATAAATTTAGATATATAAAAATTTTATTGAACTTTTCACCGTCTTTTACCCACCTCCTAGGAGAATTTAGAAATTCAAATGAAACATAATTTTACCGCTTCTGTGAGTGGAATTTAGAAAATCTGAGAGACATGGTAAATATCAAGGACTAAAATGTGGTTCAATGAGATGAAAATAATTTTTGGTAAATAGTAAGGTTTTACTTTTATTTACCACGGTTAAAAGTAAATAGGGTAATTAATGGTAAAAATGATATTATTATTACACTAAAACATGTCCTAATTCTATTAGATAAGTGTAATTCGACCATAAACAACCTCAGGAATAAAATATGACCATTTAGGTCCACTTGGATTAGATTTGGACATTTATTATTAATTTATTTAAAGAAGGGTAAAAATAGTGAAAATGAATGTTTAATAACTAAATAATTTTTAATATAGGGTTATACAAGAGATAAATTTTACTATAATTATTCCTTAGATATATAAGAAGGTTTCCTAAATTATGGTATTTTATTTATAATTTTAAGACATTAAATAATCTAATTTATTTATGAAACAATGATGATGAAGTAATTATCTTATTAAAATAATATTAACATAATTGATGTTATAAATACCCAAATAAATTTAATTTGAGACTTTTTATAAATTCCACTAGTTTTATTGGTTAATATGACATGTTATTATTGATTTAATGAACCTTTTTAGAACTAATCATACTGTTATGATTTTCACAAAAATCAATTACTAAATAGTGTCTAAATTGACATAAAATAGGTTTTAAAACAAATATTATATTATTAATTGTTATTATATTACTAAAAATCTATGGTTCTGCCTAGATAATTATATCATGATAGGTGTATCATTAATGGACCACTTGTGGGTCTCATGGATGTATATGGTACGTTTATTAACTATATAATATTGAAATACAAAGTGACATGGTAAATGTCAATCTAATTAACTAAGAGTTAAAACTAAACGATAAGGTTAATATAATGACCCAAACCTTTATAAAATATATTGGTTGAGAGGATATCGACCCATACCCAATTTATCTTATAAATTAATCAATTTAGAGCTATTAAAAACCGAATATTACTTTATTATAAAACAATATTTTAAGTTTTTCCAAAGGTGACCCTCTCCTCCCTTATAAAAAGGGCACCCCTTCCCTCTTCACTTCACACCCTTTTGAACCTTTAATCCTTTCCAATACATGCCCATATCTCTTCTACACTTCCCTGGAAACATTCTTGAGGTTCTAGTCTTCTCAAAAGACCAACTCTACATCCTTAAAACAAGGCTTAAAAGAGGTGTGTCGAAGAAGAGGTAATCTCTTCTTCCGATTCTCTCAAGTTTCTTTCTTCTTCAAATTATTCTTATTTAGTTGTATCATTATAAAGTAAAAACATCTTTATTACTTATATAATTATATGATATTATAAATATGTAACAACCCTATTTCACCTTCTATCCATCCTACGGAAAATGAAATCACCGCGAGTGCGTACGTACGGGATACCGTCTCCACGCTGTGGTGTAATCTGTTTCGGCCACCACCTTACTTGGATGGGTATAATGGTGTAAATAAATAACTATATATTATTATTGTAATGTAATATTTATTCTAAAATATTATACATACGCTTCAATACAATTCCATGATCATGGGAATAGTATCATTGCTCGTGTGTATGTACGGACTACGGTCTCCACGACGTGATGAGATTCATTCTCCATGTTAACCATTCATAAATTATTATAATGTATATATAATTAGTAATCATGAAATATATGACATAATAATGATACTGGATTTATGTATATATATATGTATTTCATCTACTTAATTCCATTCAATTCAGTAAGGAAACGAAAACAACGTTCATGCGTACGTACGACCTACCGTCTCCATGAACGGTGTATTTCATTCCATTTATCGATCTATCATATATATATATATATGTATATGATGAATATATATTATGCATAAATTATGTTTTACATTATTTAATTAAGTAAATCAGTATATAAGTAATAATATCAAGAACAACAAGTCCACACTCGTACGATAAATAAAACAATTTTACCCAAAACAGTGCTTTAACATGGAATTTACAAAAGAACGGGTAATATAAAATCATAAGTGAAACATTTATGACATCATAGAAATGAATATGATTCTTTAATAATTCAATTACATTATTTGAATCATTATACAGGATATTTGGATACATATGAAGCATATAAGACCTAAGGTAAGGGAAAACCTCACAATCTCATTTTTATCTGAGATTGTTTATACTTCCGAATTTACTGGAGAATATTTATCATCCGCATCCATGTTTCCTCAATATGTAATAATATTTCCATCCATCAACAATTTTTTAAATCAAATTTTACCAATTGGTGAGTTTTTTGTAAAATATATGAAAGGAATCTTTTGTCATTTTTAGTACGAGGTAGTATTTGGATTTTCCGGCCAAAGTATGAGAAGAATGTTTTTTAAACTTATACGGCATGAATGGACTTTTAGAACATTATTTCCATGAATCTTACATTAAAATTTTTCATGTTTATTTTTAATCAAATTCTTTTAGTTTAAAATTTTATGACATTTTAAGAAAGGAAAATGTTTTTGAAGTAGAAAGGATATTTTCCTCAAGAATGTAGTTCAAGCGTTTTATCAAAATTATTTTCCGTCTAAGATAATATAGGGTTCTGTTTCTATCCCTATTTTTACATTGACTTGATTATGTTATGATGGAATTATTTTTATGAATTCGTTTTATCTTATATTTATTATGTTATGATGGCATGCTATTTAAGAATCCAATTTTTATTACATGGGTTATGCTAAGATGTATGATTTATGATTTTGTGGCACACATAAGAATGGTTTCATTATGAGATGGGTGAGACCTATATCTCCGTCCAATGAATTGGGTAAAGATTTACATCTCATGAGATAGACATGGCTGGAACGATAAGTTAATCTGGTTCAGTGATACAAGACTAGAACGAGGAGTGAACTCGATTTAGAAAGGGACTTTGTCCACTAAGATGGTGTTGGCAGCAATGCCTTGGATACTATGGAAATCATAACAAGTTCTGAATGGTTTCCACAATTACATGATTTATTCCCATGATATTTTATCAAGATTGATGTTCCTTTATGATATATGCCATACGTACTTCCAAGATTTATGTCTTTTCTCAAGATTTTGATTTTATGTTCCTGCTTTTTCATTCAAATGTTTATGGATTGTTTTATGTTCTCTATGCTTACCCTTACTGAGAATTTGAGCTCACCCATTATATGTTTTATTTTCCCTAGGATTTAAAGAAAGGTTTTAGGTAAGAAGAAAAGGGGAAGATCATTATGGGATATGTTGAAGATCTTTCACCATGATTAGAAGATTATTTTTCGAGTTTCCAAAGACACTAAACTATTACGGTCCATCTGTTTCTGTTTTTGTTATGTATTAAGTATTCCGAAAATGTAATGTAATATCCTTGTACATCAAGCTTTGGGTCTCTACAATGCTGGGGGTTCTTGGCTTGGGATATCATTATGGATGAATATCTATGTGCTATGTTTTAAAAGAGATAGTAAAAAGCACAATGGAAGATGATTGGCAGTCATGGAACCATACCCTCTAGCTTCGTACAATGCATGAACTCTTGTCTTTATGTCCTTACGGGTGCCTCCAGGTGGATCATCAGAAATGGTATAGTTATCTTCTCTAAAACCCACTAGGCATGTGAGAAATTAGAATACACTGGGTGCCCCATCCAGAGTTATCCTTTAAAGAGGCCTGCGGCCACACTGGTTTCATTCAATCCATACATTCTCATGATCAGATGAATGTGTACAAAGATATCATTATGAATTAAGAGACATGAAAATTATATTTTACTATCTCAACCTCAGAAATATTTACCATGAAAGATTATAGGGACCTCAAGCATATAGAATCTACCCATGAAGCGTGGCTTACCAAGACCTAGTACAAGGGAATTCCAACAAAGTTGAATTTCATCACCTGGAGTATATGGAACAATGTGCTCCCAACAGATGACAATATCCCAAGAAATGGAATAATATTGGTGTCATGATTCTATTGTTATGATAACCCCAGGACTGAATCAATCATCCACATATTCTTCCATGACACCAAGGCTCACCTCCTCTGGTCCCTCTTCTCATAAAATCCCCTCCACAAGGATGTCCAATATTTACTGTTGAATTATTTGTATACTTGGTTTAACGATAGTGATGGTAGGAATTCTAAAATCAAGGAAAATTCTATCATCTTTGCAGTAGTTGTTTTGGATGATTTGGGAGGCATGCAACCAGGTACGTCTGGGCTTCAGAAGATCACACATTTTCCTCCAAATGCGTCTGAAAACTCTGATAATCTAACGGGGTTCACTTCTCAAAGGGAACCAAGTATCAGTAACCTCATGAAACCTATTTAATAGATCTTTCATACATAGACAAATGGTGGGATAAGGAATTAAATGGACACCTTCATGTGATTGATTGAAGTTGAATGTGGATTGATCTTTTAGGGTGGAGGGGATCATGAGAGGTGGAGGGGTGATTAGAAACTTCCAGGGCTTGGTTCTCATGGGATCCAGTGCATACTAAGGTAATGGTTCTTCACTTGATGTGGTGGAGATATCTCTTTTATCTGGAATAACTTTATACAGGGATGATGGTTTCCAACTGGAAGAGGTAGAGTCAGACTCTGAAGTCGTTGTGAGAGATTTTTTGGGATAACATTAGGTTCCATGGGACATGATCTATATCGTATGTAGATGCTATGTTGTGACAAGTACTAGGAAGAAGTTTCAACACTCTCGAAGAGAATCCCAAAATATGGCGAACGAACTTGCTCAGTTGGGATGTGTGGTAGAGGAAATGGTCATTAATGAAATATTAGTGTAGAGACCCAAGCTTTATGTACATGAACATTACATTATTTTTTCGGAATACATAATACATAAAAAAATATTGACACCCAAGGACCATAATAGTTTAGTGTCTTTAGAAACACAGAACATAATCTTCTAATCATGGTGAAAGATCCTCAACATCACCCATAAAGATCTTCCCCTTTTGTTTTCATACCAAAAACATTTCATTATATACTATGGAAAAGAAAACATATAAAGGGTGAGATCAAATTCTTATTAAGGGAAAGCATGGAGGAAATAAAACAAACCATATAAATTTGAACTTAAAAACCTGAACATAAAGTTTAAACATCAAAATCATGAGTAGTGAAATAAAGCATGACAATACACAAGGAATAGACCATAAAAGAACATCAATCACAAAAAAATATCATGGGAATAAAAAAAGTATTTGTGAAAAACCCTTAAACACATGATCTGATTTCTATAGTATCCAAGGGATTGCTACCAAGACCATTATAATGGACAATGTCCATTATTGAACCAGGTTTACTTGTCGCTCTAGCCCTATATTACTGAACCAGATTTACTTTTTGATATAGCCATGTCTATCTCATGAGATATAAATATTTACCCAATTATTTGGGTGGAGTTATAGGTCCCACCCATTTCATATTGAAATAATTCTTAGATGTTCCAGAAAACAATCATAAATCATTCATTATAACGCAATGAATAAAATGGGTTTCATAAACATCATCCCATCTTAACATAATCCATAAAAAACAAATGGATATCATTTTATCATAAGAAATATCAAACCATGTAAATAATAGAGACATTATACTTGAAACATAATAATACTAAATAATGTCATCTTATATGGGAAATAGTTTTGATAAAACACTTGAAATGAATTCTTGAGGAAAATATCCATTCTTCTTCAAAATCATTATCTTTTCACAAAATTCCACGTAATTTTAAAAGAAATGGATTTTTTTGAAAATAATCATGAAATAATGTAGATTAATATTCATGAAAATAAGGCATTACTAATCCATAAAAATCTGTTCATGCCATATAAGTTAAAAAAACATTCTCCTCGTACTTTTTCCGGAAAAGTAAAAAAGTACCTCGTATGGTAAAAAAAAGAAAAATTCTTTCCATACCTTGTGCTAAAAGTCATAAGATAGAAAAATTTCTTTAAAAATACATGGAATAATAGTAGAAATTTTATGAAAACATTTTGAGAAAACATAAACATGGATGATATACATAACCCCAGTAAATACTTATGAATAAACAATCTCGGATAAGAACGAGATTGGAATAGTTATCCCTTACATTAGGTCTAATTTCTTCTGTTCGTGTCTGAAACTCTTTTATACTATTTTAAATAATGTCATTGAATTTTTCAAGAATCATATTCATTTTTATGATATCATCTATGACTCACTTACAACTTTATATTACCCGTTAATTAGCTAATTCCTTGTTGAAGCAACGTTTTGTATAATAATCATTTCATTTATCGTATGTGTTTGGACTTGTTGTTCTTGATATTATTACATATATCTTGATTTAATTACTTCAATAATATAGTACATGATTTATATATCATATATATTTTTAGTATATATATATATATAATATAGAAAAATGAAATTAAATACATCATTTATGGAGACGGTAGGTCGTACGTACGCGTGAACGCTGTTTTTCTTTCTTTATTGATTTGAATGGAAGTAAGTATACGAAATATATATACATAAATACAGTAGAATTATTATGACATATATCTCAGTATTTTTCATTATATATTATTTATAATCATTCTTGAATGGTTAACATGGAGAATGAATCTAATCTCGTCGTGGAGACAGTAATCCGTACGCTCGCACGAGCGATGATATCATTTCCAAAATTATTGAATAGAATTTGAGTGGACAAAATAAAATCTCATAATTATTATCATGTTATAAAAAACATATATAGATATTATTTACACCATTATACCCATCCAAATAAAGTGGTGGTGGAAAAACAGATTACACCACAGTGAGGAGACGATATTCCGTACATACGCACACGCTGTGATTTCGTTTTTCGTAGGATGGATAGAAGGTGAAATAGGATTGTTTCATATTTATAATAACAAATATGTATATGAGTTATACTGATGTTATTAATTTATAATGAAAAAAATAATTAAGATGACATAGAATAAGAGATAAATTTAAAAGAATCAGTATAAGATATTACCTCTTCCACGAAGTGCCTTCTTTAAACTTCCTCTTAGGGAACTAGAGTTGGTCTTTTGAGAAGACCTGAAAGTCAATAATGTAATTAAACAGGTTTAGAAGAGTAATTGGTAGGTTTGGATGATATTTAAGGCTCAAAATTGAGTGAAGAGGAGAGGGAAGGTGGTTCCCTTATATATGAGAAGAGAGGGGACTTTTGGAAACCTCAAAAATATTAATTTATAATAAACTCAAAAACCACACAAAAAATCCAAAATGACTCAAATTAGAATAAAAGATAATATAGGATTGTAATGTAATCATCCAATAAAATTTATATTTGTTTTGAAATTATTTTAAGCCTTATCAATTTGAATTATCCTTATTTAATCTATTTAATCTTATTTGTGGTAATAAAGTTCTAAATTTTAAGTTATTATAAATACTTACTTATGTGTTGTGAATTTTCCATAACGGGATACTGTATGACATTTTAGACCTTATAAATTTTATGTTGTAATTTTTAAAGATTTTTTTGATTTTTAAACAATTTAAGAATATGTTTTGTTCATAAAATACCAATAGTGTCAATTTTGATACAATTCTTTTATTTTAATTTAAATAAAATTCACACAGAATATATTTTCGAAAAAATATATTTATTATATTCCTAAAAAGTCATATCCATCTATATTCGTGTAGAAAATTAATTATCTCATATAATATTTATTTTAAAACTTTCAGAAACATTTAATTGATAATTCTCTTAAAAAAATAATTACAACATCATTTCGGTATAATTATTTAATATACTTATTTGTTTCATAAAAATTAAAACTAAAATACTATGATGAATATAAATCAAATAAATTTCATAAAAATACTTTTAGTCGAGTTTATCCTTTAAAACACCCAACTTTTAAAATGTTATGTTTATTAAGTTATAAAGGTGACAACATTGACATCATTTAAAAGAAAATAATATAAATATCATAATCTATTTTATACGTCACAAAAGGTCTCAAAGTCCACACATGGATGTTTATGGTGTAGGGTTACCCTAAAAATAAGTTTTGGTCAAGTTTTTGGGCCTTTTGATTGGTATTATTATTTTAATAAAAACTATATTATTGATTTTTCACTAAATAAATAATATTTTCATCATTACTGTATAAGCTATTAAGGGAATTATATATTTCTTAAAAATTACAAATAAATTAACATGATAAATAAAAACATTTTAGATTTCAAATTTTTATTTATAATAGAATTTATATTCATTATATCATTATATTAAAAATTATTTAATTATTAATGTTTGAGTGAGACATATTTAACATTTCTTTAAATAAAATAAAATAAATTTCTTAATCACATACAAATGGGTTCAAATAGATATCATTTCCACCCAATTATATTTTAGGATAAAATATAATCATCCAATTATATTATTACAAGTTTTTGGGTAATTTTATAATATTATCGTTACTCATAATTACCTGATTTACCTTTAATTGTAGTAAATAAAATTTATCGTAGATACTATTCATAATGTCTAAAAATAAAAAGTATCCTATTAACATAATTTAAACATAATTATTCCAAATATGGAATCCATTTTTTCAAATTCACAACATAGAAGTTGCAGTATTTAATTTAAAGGTAATCCCACTATTGCGAAAACGAGTTCTAAAAGTTAAAACATTGCAAAAGATTGAAATGTTTTTCCCTATGAATTCAATGTAAAATTAATTATAATGACATAAATAATATTAAATGGTAAAAATATATTCTATTTATACTTTAAAACCATTATATATTATAATTAGACCATATAAATTGTCTTGATGAGAAATGTTGTTTTTAATTACAATTTAGCGTATTTTTACTATTCTTCAAAATATGAAAGTTAAAAAAAAAATTAAAAATTTATCCAAAGTTAATTTTTTATATCCTTATTGAAATTAAGAAGTTTATTTAATCAAATTGAACATATAAACTTGTAAAAACTAGATTTAATGTGGGTGCGCCATCAAAAGGCGACAAAACTGCATTTTTTGAAAAATACTTATTTTATCTAAAAAATTTATTTTGTTCTCATACCATGTTCTAGAATATGTGTAAGATGAATTATATTGTTATAAAATTCAAAATTTGGTTAATATTATTCATAATGGCTAGTTCATAATAATATTATAACAATATATCGTTGTTTAGTGAAACTCTGTATTGAGTACAACACACGCTACTGAGGAAGGTCGCTTTTGCCTAAAACACAAGACAGGAATAGTGTTGCATATACTACAATATAATATAGTTTTTTATATTTTGAAAGCTAATCTTGGTGTAGCATACAAGACAAGACATTAATAAAATAAAAAATAATATTTCTCGTAAAATTTCGTTGTGTTGCATTCTACCCCCTGTAAAATGAATTTCGCCCTTAAAATTTGTTGTGGTTATAAATGGTTTACTACATGAATGTTTCTTTGATAGAAACCCACATCATAAAAAAGAATTAATAAAACGTAATTTTAAAAACTAATGTATGAAAAGTAACATTTACCCAAATTAACTCATCAATGGGATTCCACATATGATAACATAAGTGAAAATATGGATATGGGAGAGAAATATAACCATCATGTTCTGATGGAGAGTGGTATAGAACATTGCTATAAAAATCCAACAATCACAAAGCCATAAATTTGGGATGATATAAGGTACCATCTAGTTCATCAGATATGAGGGTACTAGGACACCGTTTCTGGTTTTCAATATCATTTCCCAAAAGTTGATGAATTTTTGCATAGGGATAAATAAATACTTGATTTTAGTGAAATATCATCGTTGGTCATTCCATGAAAAATTTCAACATCATCTCTTATTTAATTAAATGAAGTTGAATTTTTTCCTTCTTCAAATTTTAGCAGATCATGTGATAGAATGACAGGTTATTTTATCAGGGACATCTTACAGGCCAGTGGTAGGAGATAAAGGCATGTCGCTCTTCTATTGTGGGTTTGATTCTCATAGCCTTGTCCGACACGATGGGTTTTAGTTTGTCCAGCTGGTTTTCCTTTTTTCTAAAACTACACTATTACAAAATTATAGAAAAATAGTTTTAGACTTAAACAGTACAATATTATTTCCAACTTAATCCATTCCAACCTTTAGGCTTAATGAAAATACTTTTGTCCAAACTCACAGTATAAAGAAAAAAATTACTAGAAAGGTCATATAACAAGATTGTGAATACCATCATTTATCACCCATATATCATTACATATATCTTGTTTGTCACATTTGAAACATATGAATACCTTAATCATGTATACAAGGATCATGAATAACCATTGGAACTTAGTGAAAATATGAATTCTGTCAAAAGTTAACTCTTTCCACATACCAAAATCCAAAAATTTCTATATAATCAAACCATGATGTCACTTTGTATTTATATCAGTCATGAGATCATTAATAATATCCAACATATTATTTTCTCATTATCCCTTCATTATGCGTATATCATCTTCCATTAAAAAAAATTTCAATCACTTTTTATCGATATCTATACCATAAAATTATTGAAAACCAATACACATATATTTCAATATTCCATAATATTATAAATGAGATTCCACAACACAATTTTGGAATCCTGTTACATATACACTTAATCATTCCACTACTTCGTTTTCATATTCAACAACGCCAATAGTAATAGCATGTGACATCCCTTTTTTATTTTCCTTAATAGTTTGTTGATGTTAATCATCATTAACCCATGGATTAGGGCATTAGTTAGCATAATGCCCCATTTCCTTGCACTTGTAGCATTGATGTGTTGGTGGTGAGTTATCTGTTGTTTTTTCTCTATTCACATCATTAGATACCTCTTTCCAATTACTCTGGCACTCAACTGCTCGATGACCTTCTTTTACTCACTTAAAACATTTTCTACCCCCTTTAATACAATCTCCACCATGCTTCTTTCCACAATTTGATCATAAAGAAACATTCATCTTTTTTCCCCATTGTTCTGAGATTTTTCCTCCAACAACATATTTTGTTTCTTATCAAAACCATGAGATGGATATGTAACACCAACTTCTAGTTCTACCTTGATAAAAAAATGAAAAATATCTTCATAGATACTGAAGTATCTTATAGCTAATACCTATTGAAGACTTAGTTTTAAGACACTGAGGAATAGATCAAATTTATGTTCAGGTTGAATGATATAGTCAGATTCATACCGTTCATGCCCTGTAAAATTCGCCTAGTATATAACAATAGATTCATCATCCTTTTTTCTTAAGATCAAGGAACTCATTTTCCCTCTTTGTTCGAAGAATATGATGGAAGTACTTATTGAAAAACATGATCTTGAACTTGTCCCATTCCATAGATTCAATTTCATCTTGGGGCCTTGTATTCTTAATTAGAGTCCACCACTGGTCTGTTTCACCTTCTAAATGGTAAACAACTAATATAAATTTTTCATGTTCCAAATAGTAAAGTATGGAAAATATATTTTCAATGGTACTGATCCATTTTCCAGTAACAAGTGGATCAGAAGACCCACTTAAAGAAGGTGGACGTTTCCTCATGTAGGACTCAATAGAATATTGTTCCCTTATCTGATCATTTGGAATCCCAGAATGATTCATATCTTGTATAAGTATAGCAATAGGATTTTTCACTCCATTTCCCATAAAATTTGGTTCTTCAGGAGGACAATAATTTCATTTCCCATTTCATTGATCATTAACATGGTTCCTTTGGGTTCCATCCATTATCTAAAACCCAAAAACGACATTTTGAGAGGCAAAAATCATACTATAAAAACAACATAATCAAGGGGGGAGTATGTTAAATATATAACATCTTATGTTTAATATTAGTTTATTAATGACCGTTATCAAAATTATAGGACTATAAAATATTCTTATACTTAACCTTATGGACATCCCTAGACATACCTTAAAAATATCTCCAGGGATCTCACTAATGTTTTTGCATCCTAGTTTCCAAAGGTAAACGAATCCTTTACACTGATACCAAATGTAGAGAGCCAAGCATGGTGTACATGGAAATTACATTAATTTTTTCAGAAAACTTAATACATAATAGAAACAGACACCCAAGGACCGTAATAGTTTAGTGTCTTTAGAAACTTGGAACATTATCTTCTAATCATGGTGAAATATCATCAACATCTCCCATAAAGATCTTCCCCTTTTTTTCATTCATAAAAACTTTCTTTATGTCCTGTGGAAATGAAAATATATAAAGCATGAGATCAAATTCTCATTAAGTTTATTCATGGAGAAAATAAAACAACCATATATATATTTGAACATTAAAACATGAACATAAAGTTTAAACATTATAATATTGAGTAGTGAAATAAATGTTGATAGTACATAAGGAATAGATCAAAAAGAAATGTCAATAATGATAAAATAAAATGGTAATAAAACATGTAATTGTGTAAAACCATTAAGCACATGATATGATTTCCATAGTAGCCAAGTTATTACTGCCAAGACCACCATAGTGGACAAAGTTCTTTACTGAACCGGGTTTACTTGGCATTCCAGCCCTGTATTACTAAACCGAATTAACTTGTTGTTCCAGCCATGTCTATCTAATGAGATATAGATCTTTACCCAATTCATCGGATGGAGATATATGTCCCACCCATCTGATATTAAAATCATTATTACATGTGTCACAAAATAATCATAAATCATTCTTTATAACCCAAAGAATAAAATGTGTTTCATAAACATCATCCCATCTTAACATAATCCATATAAAACAAATGGATATCATTTCATCATAAGAAAAATCAAACCATGTAAATAATAGAGACATTATACTTGAAACATAATAATACTAAATAATGTCATCTTACAGGGGAAATAGTTTTGATAAAACACTTGAAATGAATTCTTGAGGAAAATATTCGTTCTTCTCAAAATCATTTTCTTTTTACAAAATTCCATGTAATTTTAAAAGAAAAGGATTTTTTTTGAAATAAACATAAAATAATGTAGAGTAAGGTTCATGAAAATAAGTTGTTATGAAACTGTAAAAATCCGTTCATGCTGTATAAGTTAAAAACATTCTCCTCGTACTTTTTTCGAAAATGTCAAAAAGTACCTTGTATGGTAATTAAATGAAAAATTCCTTCCATACCTTGTGGTAAAATAAATAAAAGTTTAAAAATGACATTAGTAATACATGGAATAATAGTAAACATTTTATGAAAACATTTTGATAAAACAAGGTCATGGATGATAAACATAACCCCAGTAAATACTTACGAATAAAAAATCTTGGATAAGAACAAGATTGGGATAATTATCCCTTACCTTAGGTCCAATTAAATCCGTTCGTGTCCAAATCCCCGGTATAAAGATTTAAATAATATCATTTACTTATTAAAGAATCATATTAATTTTTATGATATCATATATGATTCACTTACGACTTTATATTACCCTTTCATTTGTCAATTCCATGTTGAAGCAATGTTTTTGGTAAAAATCGTCTCATTTATCGTTTGTGTTTAGACTTTTTGTTATTTATATTATTACGTATATAATGATTAACCTACTTCCAAAATGTAAAACAAGATTTTTATATCATATATATATTCAGTTTATATATATATAATTGATACATAAATGAAATGAAATACATCATTCATGGAGACGGTAGGTCGTACGTACGGATGATTGTTGATTTCCTTTCCATATTGACATGAATGAAAGTAAGTAAATGACATATATATACATAAATCCAGTAGAATTAGCTTGAAATATATCTCATTATTATTCATTATATATACTTTATAATCATTCTTGAATGGTTAACATGGAGAAAGAATATCATCTCGTCATGGAGACTGTAATCTGTACGTACACACGAGCGATGATATCATTTCCATATTTATTGAATGGAATTATAGTGGACGATATATTATCTCATAATTAGTATCATGTTATAATAATCATATATATTTATTATTTCCACCATTATACCCATTAAAATAAGGTGGTGGTGGAAAAATAGATTACACCACAGTGTGGAGACGGTATTCTGTACGTACGCAGACACGGTGATTTCATTTTTCATTGGATGGATAGAAGGTGAAATTTGGTTGTTTTGTATTTATAATAACATATAAGTTTATTATTGATACTTATGTTATTACTTTATAATGAAACAACTAATGAATATTATGTAGAAGAAGAGATAAATTTGAAATAATCGGTAGAATATATTACCTCTTCGCTAAAGTGCCTACTTTAAACTTCCTCTTAGGGCACTAGAGTTGGTCTTTTGAGAAGACCAAAACCTCTATAATGTAACTATAGATATTGAGAAGAGAAATTTTCTAGGGTTTGATGAGATTGAAGGATAAAATTTGAGTGAATAGGAGAGGGAAGGAGGTTCCCTTATACAGGAGCAGAGAGAAGCACTTTTGGAAACCTCAAAAATATTAATTTATAATAAACTCAAAACCAACATAAAAACATCCAAATTTACTCTAATTAGAATATGATATTAGATAGGGTTTTAATCGCTTCATCCAATAAAATTTTGACATGTTGGGAAATCAATTTAAACCTTATTAATTTGATATATCCTTATTTAATCCATCTAATCTTATTCGTGGTAATAATGTTCTAAATTCTAAATTGTTATAAATACTTTCTTATGTGTTGTGAATTTTAAATAATTGGATACGTTATGACATGGTAGACAATATAAATATTAATTTATAATTTTCAATATTTTTTTAATTTGTAAACAATTTAATAATATGTTAATTTCTTAAAATATCAATAGTGTCAATTTTGACATCATTATTTTATTTGAATTTAAATAAACTCCCCACAGAATATATTTTCAAAAAAAAATATTTAATAGATTAATAAAAAGTCATATTAGTCTATAAAATTCATGGAGAACATTAATTAGTTCATATAATATTTATTTTAATACTTCTAAAATCATTTATTTGATATTTATCTTAATAACATAATTACTACATCATTTTTGTACAATTATTTAATATACTTATTTGTTGTATAAAATTTAAACATAATGTAATATAATAAATATAAATAAAATATATATCATAATAATAATTTTCATCTAATTTATATTTTAAAACATCCAACTTTTAAAATTTTATGTTTATTAAATCATGAAGGTGATGACTTTGACATCATTTAAAAGAAAATAATATAAATGTCATAATAATTTTTATAAGGCTCTAAATAGGCCAAAAGCAGACAATTTGATGATTATGGTGTAGAGTTACCCTACAAATATGTTTTGGTCAAGTATTTGGGACTTTTTATGGGTAATATAATTTTAATAAAAACAGTATTATTGATTTTTCACTAAATAAATAATTTTTTCATCATTAATGTATAAGATATTATGGTAATTATATATTTTTTAATAATTACAAATAAATTATCATGATAAATAGATACATTTTAGAATTCAAGTGAGTATTTATAATCTAATTTATATTCATTATAACCTTATATTAAAAAATAAGTCATTTATTAAAGATTGAGTGAGACATATTTAACATTTCATTAAATAAAATAAAATAAATGTATTAATCACATACATGTGGGTTCCAATAGATACCATTTCAACCCAATTATATTTTAGGACCAAATATAATCATTAGATTATATTAATATAAGTGTTAGGGTAATTTTATAACATTATTGTAACTCTTAATTACCTGATTTACCTCTAACTGTAGTAAATAAAATTTACCGTAGTTACTATTCATAATATCTAAAAATGAAAAGTATCCTATTAAAATAATTTGGAGATACTGATTCCAAATATGGAATCTATTTTTCCAAATTCACAATATATATGTTGCAATATTTAATTTAAAATTAATATCGCTATTGCGAAAACGGGTTCTAAAAGTTAAAACATTTTGAAGGATTGAAATGTTTTTCCCTATGAATTCAATGTAAAACTAATGATAATGATAGACATATTGTTAAATGGTAAAAATATATTATATTTATACTTTAAAATCATTAAATATTATGATTTAACCATATAAATTATCTTGATGAAAAAAGTTGTTTTTAATTACAATTTTGCGTATTTTTACTATTCATCAAAATATGAAAGTTAAAAGAAAAATACTAAAAATTTATACAAAGATAATTTTAATATCCTTATTGAAATTAATAAGTTTATTTCATAAAATTTATCATATTAATGTGTCAAAAACTAGATTTAATGTGGGTGCACCATCAAAAGGCGGCAAAACTGCATTTTTAAAAAAATACTTATTTTATCCGAAAAATTTATTTTGTTCTCATAACATGATCTAGAATATGTGTAAGATTAATGATATTGTTATAAAATTGAAAAGGTGGTTAATACTATTCATAACAGCTAGTTCATAATAATATTTTCACAATATATCTTAGTTTAGTGAAACTCAGTATTGCGAACAACACACACTATTGAGGAAGGTCGCTCTTGCGTACAATACAAGACAAGAATAGTGTTGCGTATAATAAAAGCAAAAAAAGTGTTGCATATAGCACATGATAATCTTGGTGTAGTGTACAACATAAGACATCAATAAAATAAAAAATAATTTTTCTTGTAAAATTTTTTAGAGTTACACATAGGGTCCCTTCCCCATATTTGTAGGGTTATAATTCAAAAATATTCCCTAGGGCTTCACCACATTTGGCCTCCTTGAGGAGGTCTCCCACTCCCCTTACAATTCATTATAATAAAAAAAGAAATGGTAGTCAAACTGTCTTGGAATTCAGTTATTTTCCCATGAAAAACATTTACTATACTTGATCATATCTATTATTTTCCTCACACAATATTATAAGGGAATAAATTAAAATAAAACATAGTCAATGTAATCCATTTAATTATTAATTATTGTGCTTAAATTATAAATTTTGAATTTTAGCATTGAATTTATTATAAATTAAATTGATCTTGATGTAATTCATAAACACATGACCTTGTTTATATATAGATGTGGCCACGAAGATTTCAACATAACATGACGGCATATAATGTGACATTATTAGAAACATAGTGATAAAATGAGGATTAAAAATTATATACTTGATAATAACTCTTTCATCTATGTGTTTCTGTATGTGTTTGTGTATATATGTCAGGGGATTTATTAGGGAATAAATTCAAATTTATTCCAAAATGTGATTAAATTTTCAATTTTAACCAGAATCCATATATAGTTTTGATAAAAATAAAATATCAGTTTCAGAAGAACACAATTGATCTTATAACAACACCCAATTTAAAATCACGATTTGATAAAAAAATATTTCCAATTAAATTTTATCATTTTATTAGATAATTAAAATTATTACAATTCCACAATTGATAGAATTAGTAAATTAATGCCATAATGAAAGATGAATTCATAGTGAAGTGAAATACTAATGCAAATATATGTTACAACAGATTTAACATAATGTTTATAAAACATAAATTATATTCATAAATAAATAAACTAATGGAATAATTATGAATTTAAACATATTTATGTATATAAATCCCTTACAAGACATTAAATAAAACATGCCTAGTAAAATAAAGATAAATCCTTACAGAATAATATAGATTTAATAAATTCAACTCATTACTGATTTGAAAATTGAAAACCATAAGATAAAATGTAATTTCCTCCCTTAAAGAATACTAAATCTGGATCAATCTAAATGAATTAAACCATTACAAAATGAATTAAAAAATTAAAATCAAAATACAAATATATGAAAATATATCTTCTCCATTAGGACCAAATTAATTCATTTTGAAACAAAAAATGTATATAAATCCCTTACACAAACATAAATTAAATTTTGAAACAAAATATTATTAAATATGAACCCTCTAATAGGTTTCCCTTACTGATGACCAGATTATGAAAAACACTTAAAAAAGTAAAAGACGTCCCTAGACACACTTGAATTTGAAAATACATTTTGCATACAAAATGATAATATAGAGGCAATAGTTCCCTTACCATTAAATCAGATGGTAGTAGGATATTGAAGGAACTTAGTTTTAATGAACTCGGGAAGGTTGTGAAAACCCCATGTGCATGACAAGTAGCACTTGCACAGGGCGTTCTCGACACAAAAAATGAAGTAGTAGAAATTCCATTCACATTTAATAAATGATTGTATATTTAAAACCAAAACCAAAATTGTTTCTACAGTGCTGTAAACATGTAAAAAATTGATAAAACTATGTCTATCTGATACGTTTAGGGACCCAATACAATGACGGGTTGAATCTTGCGATGCAACTCAATATGTAGATGTAGATAGAAAATTGACAAAAAATCAGAACAAAAAAATTGATTAACATTTAAATGACATATTTAATGAATGTGTGAAGACAAAAATAAAACCAAAGCTTTTCTTAAAGAAAAAAAAAGTTGAAGAAAATTGAAACAATAAAAAATAAGAAATTATATTGACACAAAATTAAAACAAAAAACATTTAATAGGATATCATGAACCTACCTCGCACCAAATTTGGAAAACCCGAAGTGAAACCCTATGTATGAAAAACCAGCCGATGTCTCCAAGACTCAGTATTCCTCATCCGTGGTTAGACGCGAAAAAATAGACTCCTCGATAGTAGTGAAAAAAACCCAAACTGTCCTTGACACCCCTGATGATCCCAACTCCAGCCATATCATGACTCGAGATCCCAGATGAAGACCTCATCCTCGACTCAGACTCTCAGAAAAACCCGTATGCTGTGAACACTAACCACTCAAGAACCCCCTAGCTCAATCACTTCTCCTTCAACGCTGCATGATCCCAAAGCTCTAAAACCCATAAACCCGAAACTTAGTTTTTCCCTACACAGCATGCCGCGATAAAGCCTTCACAAACCCCCATTTGAAAACATGATTTTTTTTCATAATGTCATATTCATTTCATTTATTATTATTATTATTATTATTATTATTATATCATTATTATTATTATTTATTTAATTAAATAATATAATAAATGTATAATATATTATGAGTTTAAATTTTATATTTAAATATTTATATTATATAATTATAATTTTATTAAACAAAATCATAATATTATAAATTTAATTGAAATTAGTCTAATAAATATTTATAATTTAAAACTAATAATTATAAATTCTTATTTGTATATATGTGTGCATGTATATATATATATATATATATCATATTTTTGAAATTCTAAATTTATTAAACCCATTTAATTTTAACATAAGTATTCACGTCTAATTAAATATTTATTTGCAATAATTTTTTTTGAATATAAATAAGGATTTTTATATACAAAATAATGTTAATTTTAATATTTGAAAATAATATTAAAATATAAAATATATTAAAATAATAATTTTAAATGACATCTATATTATAAAATAATATTTTACTAATCAAATTTTATTATAAAAATATTTCTTTATTTATTTACAATTACAACATATTAGAATGTATCATTTATAATACTATATTTTATAATATTATAAATAATTTATATGGTCTTAATAAGTTGACATGCATTACCACGAAATTTTCATTTTGAATATAATATAAATCAATGTGATGGAGTTCCACTTCCGTTAAATAAAATCATATTATTTTATAAAAATGTTTTTTATTTAGATTATAATTCGTTTATTATTTAAAGTAATTCTTTTATTGAATCATGCGTTATTACACCCAACTGTGAGAGGTGGTAATGGAAAAAAAATCATCTGTTCATGAGGATGCAGCCCACCATACACATGAATGATTATTTCCTAACCCATTTGAAAGCAAGAGAGATCGTTCAATGTTATTACATTAACATGAAAACAAATCCATATACGGAATATAATTATAATACTATATTATCAAGAATTAATAGGTACTAAATGAGATAAGGGAAGATATAAAATAAGATTACTCGTTTGATAACATTACCTCTTCTTCGGGTATCCTCCTTAGGTTTTCACCAAATAATTCATATGTTGGATTTATAGAGAAAATGTTTTCTAAGACGAGTGGTGAGAAGTTTTAAACTTGTTTGGTCATGGATTGGATGATTCAAAAGTGGGTGATGGTTTGAATAAGGGAGGATAGGGTACAGGCTTTTCTAATCAAGGTGAGTGACACATTTGTACTATTTTGAAATAAAAAGGTGCACCCACATTTCTCACAAGTCACAAGGGTAACAAATGGAGTATCCTTGAGATTTATACGTTATTATGTTGAAAACGTTCCATAAAATATATTTTAGACAAGTTTTCAGTCAAATTTAACCCTTATCTATCTATTTTAACAACCATATAATTCCATTTTTTTACTAAAGTATGGTAATTAATTTTTTTCACTATTCATTCGGTCAAAAATTATGTTTGTTATATTATATAATGTAAATTATATTTTTTCAAAATATGGATTCTTTTTTTTCAAAATTATTTACAAAAAGTGATAAGATTTTAATTTCAAACTAATTACATAGAAGCAAAGAGAAATCATGTTTTTAAAGATACATTTTCAAGAAGTTTACAATGTTTTTATATCAAAATTCAATATGAAAATTATTAATATGAACTAATTATGATTTATTTATATAAAATCAAACTATATTTACTATAAATAAAATTAATAATAAAAGTTTTCATTATAAATTATTTAAATTATAAGGCAGTTTTCAATTAAAATTACATATTTTTTCAGTGTTCATAAAAAAATGGAAATTTTCACGAAAATCCAATAAATTCACCCAAGATAGTTTTTATATTATGATTAAAAAAAATAAATATTATATAATTGGTAATATGTAGTTTTAAATTTCATTGACAATGTGTGTCTTATCCATCATTTATAATAATATTGTTTTTATAAAATGTTTGTTTTTTTAAAAGATTCATATATTCTCAATAATAAATAAATATATGGTGAATTTATTTTATACATGTATAAAAAATATTATTTTCATAATTTAATTAATTTTATTCATAACAACCAATTTAGAAACAATGTTATATTGGTAATCATTGAATAAAAATATTTTAATAGAGTGGAGTGTTTTATTCAAACATGATGTTGTGTGCATTGAATGATATTGATGAAATTTAATTTATTTTGAAAAATAAATATATTATAAAGAATCAGAATATTATGTTTCCTTCATCACATGGTGTTTAATTTCATAAATGTTATCAAATATCACTTTCAAATTATATAGTCTTAGGGTGTTATGATCTACCTCCTTAAATAAATAGCATCCTTCCTATATAATCATTATTTTGGTAATAAAGGATTTTTGATTTTAAACTTCCTTCAAATAAACCCACATCATAAAAGTGCTTAACAAAATATTATATTAAAAAATAGATAAGGATGCACATATATCATCTAGAATAACACATACTAGGTTTCCAAAATACCAAATCATATCTGGGAAGTGAATACCTAGGAAAATAATAGTAATCCAACACCCAAATACTAATAGAGTGTGATAAAGAACATTGAACATAATAATGTGGGTAATCCGTAGAGGTTGAATGAACACAAATCCATTTAATATGGAGGCATGAAAATGTCATTGATGTTACAAAAAATAAAGATAACTAAAAAAATATTATATGTCATGATATTTTTCCTAATGATTGGGATTTATTTTTCCCCATAGTCTAAGAACATATAAAAATGTAAATAATTATTATATATTTAATTCAAATTCATAATTTCATCTTTTTATGTGGTTTTATCATTTTATGCTTCATTTCATGGAAGCAGAAATGGATATCCAAAATGTATTTTAGGTCTAATGCACTAAAATTACATTATAACAAATCGTTAGATCTATAAAATAGTAACAATATATTCATTATGAATTTACTAAAAAAATGTAAGAACATATTATAAAATAACACCCAAATATCAAATTAATCCATTCCATAAATAGATAACCTTAAATCTCATTAAAAATATTTCTTTCCAAATTAACGTCCAAACTTTTTAAAGTAATTTCAATAAACCCACATTAAATTCCTCAAAAAGTATAAGGTATTTATAACTTTCACTTTAAAAATATATAAATAACATGATCTTCATGAAACCATTATGTGATCATTAAATCTTTAAAATATAAAACTTACATTTTTTAAATATATTCTATAAATGAATAATTGATAGTAAACATCAGTAAAGATGACATAAAATATCAATCCTCTAACCTATATCATGGTCTCAAACACTATCCCAAAAAATAATTACAAGTTTAACTAACTTTGAAACATATCAAGGTTCATCTTCCCTTATTCATTAATTTTCTTAAATGATCAACTTTCCAAAGAATCGCTTTTCCTAGTCATCAGTACCATTGAACATATTCTATCAAATCCATAATCAAAAGTGAACTATACTATAATTATTATATATTTAATAATTCCTATAATTAGAATATCATCAATAATATAATTTTATAACATCGTTCATTGATCCAAATATGCAATCAAATTAATCATTCCATCTCAGTTGTTTCAATTTTAGAAGCTTGATGTTGAACTTTTAGCTTCTTCACTGGTATATTCCCTTTGACTCTTGAGTGATTAATTTTCATAGTCACCCATATCATTATAGATCAATCATTGACAATTGGAATGTTATTTCATTGCCTTAAAATAATTAAAATGGTGGCCTTTTTCATCCCACTTATATATAACTCTCATTCCCTTCATTAAAGTACTCGGTTGTTTCAATTCATAATTATCACACGTGGGAAATTCATTCATTACCTTCTTCCCTTTATGTATTATTTGATCAATCATCATCATCTTTTATTTATTCCCATCATTTCCATTAGAAATAAAGAAATTATTCTCTATTTTGATATCACATAAATATTTTTCTCCATATGAATAGAAAGTTTGAGAGATAAGTTCCCTTTGAAGAGATAGATTATTTCCATGTAGGAAATGTGAAATATTTTACTATATATTTCATATATAATCCATACCATAACTATCAAAAACAGTAAATTTATATTCATAATATAAAAAAATCATTCTTTTACCTGTACTATAATGAATCTCTTCTTTATCTCAATTAGTTTTTTATGATGGAAATATTTCTGAAATAATTCTTCTAAAAACAATTCCATTCCATTATATTTATTTCATCATCTTCTATAATATTCTGGATCAATTATCACTATTGATCATTATATCCTTTTATAAAATAAACACTATATCTACCCTTTCCCTTTTCACCACAACCTATTTTCAAAATTATATTATTCAAAAGACATAATCCATTGTTTAGATACCATTGGATTATTAGTACAATAAAATTAATGGGATAACATTTCATAAAGATATCCAATAAAATTGTGGAATAGTTTTCTCCATATAGGAATGATTATTTATTATAACATGATTTATCTTACCAAATATTTCCATAATATTCACACTTCTAATAAAATATTTATTAGCTTTCTCAGTAGGGTAATATATTTATTGGGCATGACTATTAATATTGTTCCTCCTAGGAAATTTTTATAAATAATGGGGTTTACTTAATTAAATCATAAAATTATTTTTTCTAAATAATAATCTAATATTATAAATTTGGTGCAACATTTTACATAGTATTTAATATTTAATCATTTTTAATCTCATAATAATAAATTTGATTTATTTAGGGATATGTATATTATTAAATTTTTTCATAATTGTTTGAAAAGAAATTGTTAACTAACCTAGGAATACCACCAAATAAATTAAAAATGGGTACATAGTAAGTCTTATTTTCGTATACAAGTTGATGATCGGGTGATGCTTAATGAACAAATTTCAGAGTTATTGCCCTACGTGCCTTAAGTCTAGAACCACATCCACTTGTATTATTTTATAGGGTTGTGATACTAGAATAACCCACATATTATCTTCCATACCAAAACATTGTGATGTTCATCTATAATTATCTTATATCATAGGGTTAGGTTCTGTAATATATAATTTCTTTAATATAGTTCTATAGTTTCATGCTAAACAACATTGGATTGAAACTTGTCACGAACCGAATTTGGTCGCCACCAAAACTGTCACCAAACCCAGCCCGTGACATGACCCGAAAGGCGTTCCCTATCCCCATGGGCTGGCACAAGTGCCTGGGTATCATTTATTTTTGTTTGGGAACGATTTACCCGAATATGAAGGCATAAAACATTAAAAACAATCAATAAACTAAATCTGAAAAATGTAAACCAAACGATGTTTACACAAAAACCAGAACTGAATACATATGTTTGAAGACACTAAAAGGGGTCTAAAAACAAAAAATGAAAACATAATGAAATCCCCATGGACTCCACACGACAAGGGGGTCATCACCCACAAACCTTTTCCGCAACTCCGCCCCAACGATGAGGACTAACACCCTGAACTGCGATCGCCCATATCCTTCCATTTACCTGAGTCAAGCATAACAAAGTCTACTTACACCCAAGGGGTGTAAGTAGGGTGTGATCCTAAGCCCAATAGGATACCACCCAATGATTCCAAAGTGCATTCATTATAAGGTGTAGAAGCAAACATTTTTAATTCGTAAAGAAAAACGACGATGGAATTCCAAGAAATACAACTTTCATTTAAAAGAAAAGTTTTCAAACTAGAATTTACAGAATGTTAACATATCTAAATGGAAATTATATATACTGTAAGGTACTGAAAAAAACACCCAAATACATGGGTAAATACTAAAAATCCAGTGAGAAATAAACCAGGAACACCCCTAGGCACTAGGTTGTCTCGGGCCCTATGTACCTCGTACCTCGGTGTAAAGTAACCATAGTAAAATCCACTCTCGTGCACGAGCCACTAGTAGGGATCATACCCACAACATAGTGGTTTACAATCATCATCCATATAGTTTAGTTAGATTTTTCGTTATCCAAATGCTAAGTGAAATAGGGACAACACCCATCCTGTCCACTAGCCGTACTAGTACAAATCCGCCCACCTAAGTACCCGGGCTTCCCCTTTTGTGCTCAAACAATTTCAGCATGCAACATAAATCCATTTTCAAATAAAATACCACTACTGGTCACACCCAATCAATACAGTATCTATCACATTTTTATACCACTTAAAACACACAATAAAACACTTTGATTTGTAATAAAACAATTCTTCAAAATCACGTAGTGTCTTGCACAAAAAAAACACCTTGAGAACACAAATTTCACACCATGTGCACATTTTTGAATTACCAAAACATAAATGGAATCCCAATAAATTTAAATTAAAACAAAAAATCATTTTTTTGGGAGGCCTCATATGGTTCAAGAAGTGACATCATTGTAAAACCTCCATTTTTACACAACACGGCTCTTAGAAATTCATGTGTTTCACAAACACCATTAAAACCAAATTTCACAGCATCAAACACATGGGAAAATCATCAAAACAGTATTTTCAGTCCTATTACAGTTCATAAAAAACAACTAATTAATTATAGGTCTGCCCAAAATGAACCAATAAAATATTTGAATGAAAAGCCCCCAATCTCACCAAAAATGGAACTTAAAATTCATTTTCATTATAAAAGAAACTAAAACCAATTTTTACAGAAACATTCAAGTGAAATAAACATTAAGGTACCATGAACACAGAAATCTAATTCACAAAAATTTCACACACAATGGAATCACCTACCAAAACCAAGGAAACCCTTGAATCTCCGTGCGAAAATCAAATCGCACCCCCGCCGCACCAAGAGACAACTAGATCAAACCTAAAACCACATAAATTGGCCAAGAAAGCCCAAAGTTAAACCCTAGGTTCTAAAACCTAGTTTGTGGACATTATTAAACTCAATTATAACCAAATATACCCAAATAACAATGAGTTAGACCCAAATTAATTTGAAAGGGGAAAGGAAAGGGCTCATTTACTTGAAGTATCTTGAGGTAATCACTCCAAAACACCAGTATATGAAATATAAAAGATCCAAAATTTAGTTTTCGTACGCACAAGATGTATTAGGTCATTTAGAAACTGGAATGGAGGAAAAATATTGAGAATTGAGAGAGTTATGAAAGAAAGACTTTACCTCTTCAAATCTGGGCGATTTGAGGAACCCTCTGAAGTTCGGCATCAAATCGCGATTTACCAGAGCTTCAAAGAGGTGGGAGAGGAAATGGTCGCGTGTCGGGGTTCATTGGGGTTGGGCTCCACTTGGAATCACCAACAAATCCCAACAATTGAATAAGTTACAACAGAATCAAAATTTATTTTTAAAACAGGAATTGGGATTTCGGGATGGCCCAACCCCTTAGATAAAAACCAAAATAAACCCTGGTTATGGATTTATAAAAGCTCCAAATTGAAATGATGGTGTTAATAGGTCAGGGGAGGTCATTTGGGAAGTTGAATGGGTGAAAAATATTAAAAAATGAAAAAGTTATAAAAGAAAAAAAATTGGTTTTTAAATTTGGAATTGGGCTCACGGTTTGGCCCAATTAATGAACACTCTCTCATTCCTCCATAAAAGATTGGGAACCCCCCCAAAACAAAGTATGAATGAAAATTAAATGAAATTTACCTTTAAAATAAGTCATGGGTGTGACAAAACTATAATGTCTCTGACCCTATTAGCTAGAAGTTGGTGTCACTTTATTATATTAATAAATTTATAGGGAATCAAATCCAAAACCACCAATCAATTAAGATGTTTATGAGAGTGATATACCCACATGATATCGAATTTTAATTGGAAATCAAAAATTAAAATAAATATACAACAAAAAGAAAAAAAATTAATCATAGAAAATAATTCCAATATTCATCTAAATATCCAGGGTAATTGAATAAAATATGTGTGAGATCAAACACTCAATAAGGTTCAAGTATAGTATAATATATTATAATCCAATATGCATAATCAATATTTAATAATAGATAAAATAACACCCATTTCATATAACTCAATTGAATATCATGGTAAGAAAAAAAATAATCAATATGGAAAGTTAAATAACTAGAACCAAGTTAATTTAATCAATAAAATGATAATTAAATCAATTCATAGACAATTTGATCGAAAAAATATCATGGATAATAATAATAACATAACTACCAAAGAAGGAAATTATTAATTATTGAATTTCATTTTTCTTAAGCACATGATACCTTCACCATAATGATCTATCCTTGAGGTAATATAAAAATACAAGTTAGGAATCCATCTTATTTCAAAAGATTTTACGTCTAATGAGAATACCAATGCATCATGGGGAAATCTTTATTCAGACCACACCTATGTCTTGCAACTCCAAAGAATAAATCTTATATTGAACAATCTATTTAATTAACAATTAATGTTTCCTATTATCAAGAATTCATTTTGAGTAAAGCATTCATATTTATCAATATTCTCATTCATAATTAAAAAAAATTCAATGTAAAAACAATACAAGTGAAAGGTATATGATATAAGAAAAAAACATATCTACAAAAAAATATTATGAAAATTTAATAGAAATATAACATAAAATGAAAAATTATCTCAGGAAAGTGATTATTTCCATTAAAAGTTAAAATTGACAAAATAGTGTTTGGTTTCCCAAAAACATTCAACAGTTTGTCATTTTCATGTCAATTCCCCATGGATGAAATATTTCTAATTAAAAGATAATTTAAAATTAGTTATTAATGAATCAGGATATTTAATTCCAAATATATATATATATATATATTAGTAATGAAATTAAGAACATAACAATACATATACATTATTGAAGTTGAATTGTGATAAATTACATTACCTTATTCTTCATTTTGGGTTAACATGTATTGAAATACCATAAAATGGTTTTAAATTTTTTTAACTTATAAAAGAACCATATTAATATTTACAATATCATATATGATTCTTTTTCTTGCATTCCAATATCTGTACTTCCGGATGCAGAGTAAAAAAATAACCATTAAAAATGTGACCTAATTTTATTCCATTAAAAAATACAACATCAAAAGTAAATATTGGATCAATTAAGTACCCAAATACCTTTAATGATTATAGTTTTAGTGTATGAGAACAAATATTTATAAATATTATATAAATAACCAATAATCCCACAAAAATATAAATTATCTCCCAAAACTTCTTCACTTTTAGCACCGTTCTTATATATATCATACTTAAAACATTTGGCTAGAACATGGGGAAAAGAATCATAAGAAAATGTGAGATCACATGCTCTATAAGGGTAAAAATATAATATTTATAAGAATATTATGAGAAAAAATGGTACTAAAATAAGACAATGACATTTATAAATAAACCTTACGTATCCAATATCATAATAATGAATCATTGAATTAAGGATTGTCCATTTAGAAGTCATGAATAATAATGTAATCAATAGTATAATCCATGAAATAATTACATATAAATTCGAATGAAATTGTGGCATATACGTAAGTATATAAAATTATTCTCTTTAGTATTCATGGATCCCTACCAAGGGCATATTAATAGTACGGGTTCACTCCCCATAATATCATGGTAGTCATCTTTCACTCCCATGACCAGCTTAGTATCAATGGTTCCTTCCCATGTCCACCCTAGAAGAAATATTCCATTACTAAACTAAGTTAATTCTCCATTATAGTCATGTATATATCATGATATATAAATCAATACCCAATTCATTTGAGAGACATATAGGTCCCACCAATAACATAATGAAAACCATACATATTTGTGCCATAAGAACAGAAGTCATTATTCATATCAAAAACCATGGAATGAAATTTGTATTATAAATATATTTTGATTATAAATAATCCCATGAAAAAAGATAATTCATTAACATCATATAATGTTGTTTTACAAGTAAAATTAAATTGAATGATTCATTGAATTAATTCTTGAGGAAAATATAATTTACAATATGATGTTTTTAAATCATAAATCATATATCAAACATTTTTCATGGGCAGTATCTAGTAATACATATAATTTATTATTTGAAAATAATTTTAATCATCTACGAAATAATTTATCATTAAAAATTTATAAAATATCAGTTAAACAACTTTTAAAACATTTTTAAAAGACATTATTTTCAAGGAAAATAGATTTCAGACCTAAGAGAGAATAATATTACATGAAACTCATGATGTAATGAAAATATTTATATTTATGATACATCATGTCAACCATTAGTCTATACACGTATGAAAATAATACATGCTCATAACATAACATGTATCTCAAGGAAGAAAACTAATGAAAATTTACCATACTGATATGTAATATTTGAACCATAAACCCCATGAAAAAGTGGACATAAAATATATATATAAATACCCATTAATTATTAGAATAAAACTCATAAATTACATTCATGGATACTATGAAAACCAAAAAAATTAATCAACTATTTTAAAAGGTAAGTCTCCCAGAAAAATAAAATCAAGACAAAAATCACATACCTTATGTCTTGAAACAATTTGTTCATGTTCAAACCACATGTATTATAAACATATGATTATTTAATATATATTAAATGTAAATATTAAAATACATTATACTATAAAAGCTTTTATTATCACTGTATATTAATTTCTTATTAGCAATTAAATGTTAATATTATGCTTTGAGTAACAATTTCTCTCATTTTTCATTCATTTCTTTAATTGTTAACCATGTTCCTCTTATATAAATGTAATACCATCATCGTAAAAATGATAACCAAGATATTAATATCATATATATTTTAAGTATATATCTATTCATGCTGATTAATAACATTAATATATCTAATATATAAAACACTGGTGATTGAGATGGTAGGTCCTACGTATGCATGAATGATGTTTTCATTTTATTTTCAAATTAAAAAGAAAACATTATATGATATAATATCAATAACGAATAATTTTTACGTTATTAATATTATATTTATTCATAAAATTAATCGTTATTACCATCCATGTTAGATATAGATGAACAATAAATCACATAACACCGTGGAGAGGGTAGGCTATACATACAGAAGCGCGACATTATCATTTTTCCAAATATTATGTGGTAAAAAGGTAAATATCATATTATAATTACAACAGTATAATAATTTCATAAATATAATATATATAATAATTAATATCATCATAATTTAAACTTTAAAAAATGTGATTGAAAATCCATTATATCGCTACATGGAGATTGTAAGGCGTACGTTCGCACGAGCGATACATTTACTTCTTGATCGATTGGAATGGGGATGTATAATAGTGTGGTACTAAAAAGAATAAAATTTAACCATATAGAGTATGATTATTTTAATATTTTATTATATATATCATAGATTTAGAGGAGGTATATAGGATTATAAAAAGGGAGTGATCGATTAGAGTAATTACATATTCTTTGAAACAACTCATTTAGATATTCTCTAAGGGACTCTTGATTTGGAATTTTAGGAACACAAGAACCTCTAGAATGTGTTTATGGATTTTGAGATGAAATTTAGGAATATTTTATTTGTGATTGAAGGATCAATTTCATTTTTAGATGTGAGTTAGGAGGTTATATATTATAATTGAGTTGATGAGATATTTTTTATTTCAGAAATTAATAATTTATAATAAATTCAATCAAAATAAAAATACCTAAAAAAATAATTTATTCAAATATAAGATGATTTAATTCTTTTATATCATCATAAAATATTTTTTATATATGTTTTGGTATTATATTTAATCTTATCATTTTTATTTACCCTTAATTAACTAATTTTTTTTACTAAATTAATAATGTTTTTCTATCAAAACATTCTTAATTTAACTTAATTGATTTAAATTAAATCATAAATAAACAACATAGAATATTTTATAAGATATTATACTTTTTTTTTATTTTTAAATATGTTTTTATGATTTCTAAATAATTTCTGAAAATATTATTTTGATAAAAGTATTATTAGTGTTAATTATGAAACTATTCATCACATGGACTTTCAAAAATATGAACACAATAAGTTAAATCATTTTTTTATATTCGTAAATGGTTAGGTTTATTTGGAAACATCATTGGTAATATTAATTATATCGAATTAAGTTAATTTTAATATATTTAGAAAACTTTATTTCTTATTTCCATAAATAAAATAATAACTACATCATGGTTTTGTAATTTTTTAATATTTAAGTTTTTCCTTAAAAAAATAAAATAAAATTTCAAGATGAAGATAAATAATCTATATTTAAAAATAACATTTATTTTCAAATTTATTTTTTAAAACATATATAAAATATGATATAGTATTTTAAACAAGAATCTTACCTATTTAAATTATTATTAATGAAAATATTATTAATATCATAAAAATATCTACGTGACCCAAAAAGTCATAACTGTATTTATATCATCAAAATATGTTCAGTTAGTCAAACTTTAACAATTATATTCGTTTATAACATAACTTTGTCCCCATGTGGACACATAATCATTATTCAAGATAAATAAAGCGAAATTTTTGTGAATTTCATTAATTTTTATTTTATATAAGTTATTTTCATGGACAAGTGTTCGTCAAAAAAAATTTAATTTTGATAATTATGTGTTAGTGGTATAATTTATTTCACCCAATAAAGTTTTGGAATGTGTTAGAGTAATTTTATATTCTTTATAATTTTAAGTGTAATCTAAATTACTCAATTTACAATTCCACATGGTACAAAAATTTATTGAGGTTAATATTAATTTTGGACAAAAATAAAAGGGACATATTTAACAAATTTATACCTTAGGAATACAAATTTGGAATCCATTTATTTTTTGTGTGATTCTACTAACTATTGGAGCAATCTTGGTATTGGATAGGGGAGTAATAAATTTCATCTAATGTATTTCACAAATATATTTGGGTATTTATTTTATTTTTACAAACATAATAATAATAATTAATTTACCAATAATATAAAAATTAACCATGATTATATTTTGGAATAAATTTAAAATAAAAGTAATAGGTCCAATAGTATAATTTAAATAGAAATCTATATCTTAAACACTAACCTATCTACAGTAATGATATTTTGTAAGATATGGTAAAATTACTAATCAAATTTGTGTTCAACATATTCATATATATTTTGATGGTAACGGTAAACACTTTGGAATATTCAAATGGAATCGTAGTTTATTAATTTAATAATTAATAACTAGGAATATACTATAAAACCACAAAAATTGTTTTTACTGATTAGATACCCTTACCGACAATGTTTCTAAGAAATATACTTTCCATTATAATTTTATTAAATATGGTTTATTATTTTAATTCACAATATATTAATATTAATGGTAAATCAAATATAATAAATGTGACACAAAATTTATTCTATAAGATATAAAATATTGGACTAAAAAATCAATAATATTTTATTTTTTATGTTGACATTTTAATATTAATAATTTTGGACACTGAAAAATGAACCATTGGATCAAATGATAAAAAAGTGTACTATGAATTTGAATGAGTGGTGTGGTTTGAGAGAAACTATTAAATAAATTTTTATTATGCAATGAATTATAAGGTAAACACAGATAAATTTTAATGAAATGTATGTTTAAACTAATGAGAGAAATGTCATCTTGTAATACTCAGTGAATGAACTAATTGGATCAAAAATATTGTATACAATTGAAAATCAATCGTAGAAGATGAATGAAAAACATAACCATTAAAGAATGTTTAATAATTTAAATGAAATGGTAAAAATTTAATTAAAATATTCTGGAGTTTTATGTAGGATAGAGCATCCTTTGATGAATCTTAACTGGTTACATAATCTAAATAATATTTCATTATAGAATAAAATTATTAGGTTTGTTCCAAAAGTTTTAAATCAAATAATCAAACAGTAGTTAATTTTTTTCTCTATGTCACCAATATATTATAATGTTTAGTTTAATACTATTTTATATAATATATTTAAGGAAAATTGGATTATATTGTAAAGAAATTTTGAAATTTTATTCTTAAAAATAAATATATCATATATAGACTATAATAATGTAATTCTAAAGAATTTATAAATAATAAAAATCATAAATAAAAAAACTAGGTTGTATGAGGTCCAAAAAAATTTATATAGTAAAAGATTAATTAATGTTATGATGATGAATGTAACAATTGGGCCCCACCCACCAGTTGCCCCGCAGACACATGGGGCCCACCCTAGGGTCCACCCACATGCCTAAACAGGTCATCTGACTAATGACAGTCCCCACAGGCCAACACATGTCCTTTTGAGTGTGCTTTGTCCTCACTCACACACTCCCTGGGAAACTTCCCAGAAGGTCACCCATCCTGATCACTACCCCAAGCCTAGTACGCTTAACTGTGGAGTTCTAATCAGACAGGATCCTGAAAAAGAAGGTACACCTTATTGACATGAGTCATGTCATTTAGTCATTTAACCCTTTATCATTTGGGGGTGTTACAATCACCCCCCCTTTAGAGCACAATGTCCTCATTGTGGGCCCTACATCTCAACTCAGGCAGTGCACCACTCTTAAGGCAGGGTACCACCTCTGATACCAAATTTAACAACTGGTCCCCACCCACCAGTTGCCCCGCAGACACGTAGGTCCCACCCTAGGGTCCACCCACATGCCTGAACGGGTCATCTGACTAATGACAGTCCCCACAGGCCAACACATGTCCTTTTTAGTGTGCTATGTCCTCATTCACACACACCCTGGGAAGCTTCCCAGAAGGTCACCCATCCTGATCACTACTCCAATCCAAGCATGCTTAAATATGGAGTTCTAATCATACATGCTCCCGAAAAAGAAGGTGCACCTGATTGTCACGAGTCATGTCATTTAGTCATTTAACCCTTTATCATATGGGGGTGTTACAATGAATATATTTTTAATTAATATTATATTAAATATTATACGTTTTGAAGAGAAAGTAAGTATGAAATAGTATAAGTTCATTATAAAGGGAATTGTTGGTTTTGTTTCATTTGTGGAAAATTTCAATTTTTGAATGGGTCAAAATTATATTTTTTATTTTTTGATATGAGAAAATAAAATTTTGGGTCAAAATTTATTATTTATTTCTAAAATACGTTTTTCTAATTAGATGGACATAATGATTCTTATGCATTAGAATCCAAAACTATCTTGTTTACCTCATGAAATTCATTAAAAATATCATGAATAGACATTAGTATGTAGATAATATGTATTAATAAAACATCATAGAAGACCCATGAAAGAAAAAACTTTTATTATATGTAACAAATTCCAAATATATTTTAAATATATTTTTAATTTAAATGTTTAATTAATTTTAAATAATGGATTTTTATATTTCATTTTTCTTACAATGGTTTTAAATATTTAATGTTTAAAATAAATTCTTAATATTTTTTATCAATTATCTAATAATACTTAATTTTATATTCCAAAAGAGTAAACATATTTTTAAGTTATATTCAATATAATTCTTAATGATTTAATCCTAATAATCAAAATAAAATAATCATACCCTTAAATATATGTATTTTGTTGTATTGAGAAAAATTATAGATTAATGTTACGATGGGAGATGGTAAACACATCTTAATCAGATAATTAAACCACTCTATAAAGGCTATATTTATTATCTCATAAAATTATGACATTCAATATGTTATCCATATACTACTATTTTTTTAAACTATGAACACATTAATGTTAGTTTCTACTGGTAAAGTCATGGTAATAAAATATTAACCCATGAATTCACAATACAATAAATTGAGAGTGGATATAAACATAAGTTCAATATTGATTAAATTACACAACATGGTACATTGGTCGAATGAATATACAAAACTATTCATATGATTTCAAGAATAGTTATGAATATATTTTTTTAAGAAAAATTACTTTTATTTTGAAATAATTAACAAAAAATTATTTGTGTTTAATTGTATCATACTAATTATGATTCCTAAAAATTCACCAAATATGTTATAGAAATGAAGAAAAACAATGTTTGGTTAAATTTTATTCTTTTCTTAAAGAAAGTTTTTCCAAAAATTCCCGTTATGGAATATTTTTTTGAAAATTAACATGAAGTAATTTTTTTGATGATTAAAAAACAACAATTAATATATAATCAAAATAGGACTATATTTATCAAAGAATAAATTTATTCTATTTTTAAGGAGAATAATATTATGAAAAGGTTTTATTTCATGGAATGAATAAATTTCATCTTTATAGAATTGTATATGGATTATTTTTAAAATAAATCATATTTAGTTTAATGTGATGATACAAGAAATAATATAAAACAAAAATCATATCAACCATTAGTATTGTAGAATATTAATGATCACCCAAATGATAAAATGATTGGATTTTTGAATTTTGTATTAGAAAAATAATTGCATTAAGTAATATTCCTAGGAAATCAGATATAATTTTTGTGTAAATATATAATTAATCATTTATTATTTTAAAAAATTCAATTTAAATTAATGAATTCATGTGTAATTTAATTTCATTATAATTTACATGTTTAAGAAGTAGTATACCCTCATAATTATTACAAATTATTTGGAAAAAATGTACTTTCATGATGAATATTTGTTTAAGAAAGATTTATTTTGAATAATGTGTAGTGTTTTGTTACTAAATGATATATAAAGAATAATTAAATTAATATAGAATAAATTTTTCACTTGTTTCAAAAATAAAAGAAATTAAAATACTAATTTTATATAGCTTACAAGACATAAAAGATTATTAATTTGATATAAATTTTACATTATTCTATTGACATATTTTATTTCAATTGGTTTGATATATCATGCAAGGTGTTTAATAATAAGTCCCTATTCAATTCATTAATTATTTTAAATTAATACTATTGAATAAATCATTATCTTTAAAATTTCCATGATAGGTGACATTTTATTCGTTTCTATAACACCAATAATAAACATGAATTTTATCCTAAATAATTTTATAATTTTTTTTTGGATATAATGACTATTTAGATATATCTATTTTTCAAAATATGTATATTATATTTTAATTCACTGTATTTGTTTATAATCTATTATTTACGGAAATTCAGATAGTTTTCATTTATGATTAAATTTATTTTTTGTTTTGAAAAAAATAGAAATTAAGAATAGAGTATTTCATTATAGCCGTCATTTCTAAAAGGATTATCATTATGTACATTTTATGTTTATTAAAAGAAAGAAATATATTGTTATATCATTTTCTAGGTAAGAGTAAAATGTGATTTAAAATTAAATAGATCAAAAGAATTACTTATATATTTCACTAATTATATTTTAAATGAATACTTGACGGTATGTGTAAATATTTAGTGTATGGTTGTCAGAATGATTTCATGATAACAATATAGAAACACCTATGAATTTAGTAAAGAGAATCACAATTTTTGTTATAATATTAATAAGGAATATATTTTTATATTCATGATGAAGATTAGATGAGTTGTTGAAAAACACATACTCTGACATTAGATGATATAAGATAAAATTAATTATCAGTGATCAGAGGTGTCACCTATTATAATTATATTAAATTTACTAAAAAGTTTTCATTTCATGATCTATATATACAATAGAAAATAAGTAATTTAATCCCAAATTTTGTGTGATGAAACATTATTTATATGTAAATGTTTGATTATTTCTATATTTTTTTGAATAAATATTCAATATTTGTGAAAAATTCATATTTTTTATTTCAAATAATACTTTAAAATACTTGAGGATATTTCACATTGATGTGAGACATCGGGTTATCATAAATATTTTTCATATGGTATAAATAGGGTGTTATTTTTATCCAATAGAGAAATGGTTGGATGATTTATTCATAAATAGTAGGAAGATTTTAGGTATAATAATAATAATACAAGAATTAGAATAAGGAGTCTTGTTTATAATACTATTTCAGACCAAAAAATCAATTTAAAAATATATGGTTGAATTTTATGATTATTTACTTCCATAACATCAAAAAATATTTCGTATTTCTCAAAGATCAATAAATAAAAAAAAATTAAAAAAATTTAAGTTTTTATCTCATAATGAATTATGAATTATGAATTCTATATATATTAAATATATATATATATAATATTTTTTAAAATTTATGATGTAATTTTATTTCAAAATAGTGATTATTTATAGAAATATTATTCATTTGTGATTGATATATGGAGGTAAATCAATGATTTTTTCATTAGATCATTTTATTTTATTATATTTGTTTACACATCCCACATTAAGAATTTATCAATTTATAGAATATAGTTAAATAAAAAACTTAGAACATAATTAAGTTATGAAATTTAAATACAAATATTCTTGAATGAGGGAATTGTCACGAGTGTATACATTTTCAACTTTTTATTTTAAGTAAACATATAGTGGATCGAAAAGAAAAAAGGTGTTATTGTATTCTACATAACAAATTAACACATTTATGATGTAAGATATGGTTACATGTTTTGTTTCATGATGAAAATTCGACCATGGATCCACTTACTTCACCATAAAATGATATATAAAACTAATCTAAGTGTTAATAAATATAAAAAACTATAATTACAAGGTTTGATATTGATTATAATATTTTTACAAATTTTAAAACATTTTAATAATATAAATTTTGGGTTTTTAATGTATTTGAATATTGTAAACTTCTATAAATGACAAATTTTTTAATATGACATTCCAATTGTATTTCAAGAATAAAAATGTTATAATAACACTTTTCAATTCATTTTTAAGGTATTTATTTTTACATTATGCAGAATTTAAAAGAAAATATTCTTTAACATCTATAAAATATCATAAAAGGAAATTACTTTTACACCATGAGGAAAGAGAAAATAAAATATTTATATTAAAAAATATTATAATTAAAGATAAATAACGAAACAATCATTAAAAATGTTAAAATTAACTAAGGTATTTATTTTTTAAAAAGAACATATTGTGAAATTGTACAAGAAAAAGATTAGTTTTTGTTGCATACATAATCAAAAAATATTAACAAATTTAAAATTTTCTATTTATTATATATTATTATTTTATTTTATGAATGTTACATTTTGGTGAATTTATATCGATGTATAAATTAAAATAGATATTAAGGTGATTCATTCTATATTTATGAATCTTGATAGTGTTTTTAAAGTTGTCCTGAAATAAAATGTAAATGGAGTTTGAATTTAGTTGTTTCTAATGTTTCTTATGGTAAATGAAAGAGTCTAATGTATGTAAAACCAAAAATCCTCACACATTGAGAATTAATGTCATATAACATGAGTTTCATATATGGTTAAATGAAACTAAATAGTATTTTTTTTAATTTTTAATTAAAAAAATAAAATAAAAAGTAACATCAATCACTGTTATGAATATTGATAAATAATATTCATTATATGATAGGTTTTAGAAAGTGGACTTTGAAATTTTATTACATAACATTTCAGGTAAATCATTTTTATATTTTCTTTTTTTTATTTTGTATAATTATTTTCGTATTATTAATTAAAATCATGAATACCTTCCATATCAATGTTTTAATACATATAGAGTTAGATAATGACATAATAATAGAATAATATTGATTATGTTTATAAAAATGTGATAAGATTTTCCAAATAACATTAATGTAATATAAAAATGTAAAAAATAATTTTTATGTCATTTTCTTAGAGATACACATGTTCAAAAAAAAACCTAAAATCGATGAGTTTGAAAGGATACTATTTTATTCAGTCATTATCATAAAATTAAAATCAAATAGGAACAATGTTAATATTTAATTTAATGATATATTTTTTAAAAAATAATACACAAAAATTGTATCAAATTCTTCGGATGTGGGTTTATTGATAAGAGCGAATCCCCCTCATAATTTTTGTAAGATGTTTATATCACAGTAATGAGATCGAGGAGGATACTTGAGTAGATATCATTATCCAATTTATTTAATCCTATATTGATAAGTAAAAATCAATTTACATATATAATGAAAAATATCGATTTATCCTAATAATGTGACATATTTACCTGCTTTTACAAATGTATAAATTTCATAGAAAATCTATATATTCATAATTAATGAAATTTATTAAAATTTTAGATAACATTAATAATAACATTAATAGATTAGACTTGGTAAGATAAATATCCTTATTAAAACAATGAATAAACTTATGTGTTATTCTAGCATCCCATTAATAGACTAAGATAAAATATTGTGCTAATTGTGGTTATAGAATGACAGATATTTTTGAAATATATTTTTATAATATTGATATTAACAACATGGTGATTGCATAATGATTAATACTTTTTTTACTATAAAAGGGGAAAGTAATTTATTATCTTATAGAGAGCTTAATCCATTTTTTTCAAAAAAATTTATATCCTATTATATTATTATATCCTCATATATGTGAATTTTAATCCACCACACCATGCAAGAATGTGAAAATTTCTAATTATTTTCTTCTAATTTCATTATGGGCCCTCAAAATCACCTCAAAATAGATTAAGATAAATTAAAAACGTTAAATTTTTCCATTTTAAAGGAATTTTAAATTTCTCAAATTAATTAAATGAAATGATCAACTATTACTTATTTTTGTAAAATAAAACAGAAAAGATAGAAAATCATCCTTGTAAGAGTTTAAATAAATTATTAATTATGATGGGATCATAATCACCACTGATTTTATAGTTATTTCTATCTTTTATCCAAATAAAATGATAAAATTTTACACTAGATAACTATAATAAATCCATTTAAGAATGTTCCATTTTCAAGAAAACTAATTTTTTTTTATTTTTACTAAATTGACATCATAGTCATTTATACATTAATTATATATATATCATGTGTTCAATCCCATTGTAAAACCATCTATTAAAATTGTGATATTCTTCTATATTGGATTATATAATTTTACCAAAATAAATTCTATAATCCTTTACTATTATAGATCACCCAAATTATATTCAACATTAGTTTTGAGAAATAAATTTATTAAAATTACTAATTGATAATCTCAAAACTGGTTATAGACATGTTTTCTTTGTTTTTAATAGAAAAATATTATTTTATCTTTAATATCATTCAATAATTATAGTATGGAATATAATTTTTCATGAGGATACTTTTATAATTGGAATTATCTAATATAGAAAATATATGATGTGCATCTTAATGTGCTTTTTACCAATGGAGGTTGAATATTTGGGATTTTCATTATTATATAGTATAAAGGCCAGGTCATTAAACTATATGTATTAAAACCTTTTATATGATCACAATGTATGATGGGTCATATGACATTATAATAGAGTTGTGTGAGAGTTAATTTATACATCCAATGATTCATCTCAGAATGTGTGTAATTGTCAGGGGTAGATTTCTTGAGTCACATGTATATATAAATTCTTGGGATAAATTGTTAAATATAAAAAAATTGTTTTTATAATAATAAATTGATTATTTCATAGAATATTTATTATTCCTAACTTAGTAATCATTAGTTGGTAATTTTTTTTATATTAAGGAAAACATACTGAGGTAGGTATAAATCCATCCAAATGCCATTATAATTAAGCATGTTCTATAAGATAGACATGAAATTATATCTTTGATTGTACTAAACCTATAACATGATATTAGATATTTTCAATTTTTTCTTAGTTTACATAATCACTATATAAAAAATACTTTCTCTTCATTATCACTAGCCTTGTTCCCTATAAGGAAAATGAAATATTAATGTCAGTGGTCCTATACATAATGCTTCAACCTAGATATTTTATCAACTTCACATCCAACAATAATAAATTTTAAAAACATATTGATTGATGTTTTATTGATAATATTATATATATAAATAAATTTCTATTATATTTTTGGATCAATTTTTGTTGGAAACCCGGATGATCGTATGTACTTATAACAAAACATGTGAAAAACAAATTAAAATTACTTATGATTCCATATTTATTTTTCATATTATTTTTAATAATAGTTTCTAATAATATTGAGGTTATATTTATATAAATACCATGGGTAACCCAATGAATTTCTGAGAACATTGAGATAATTATATCAATATTCATTATACTTACCACAAAATTCATCACCATGGTGCACTCCTATAATAACCGAATGGATGTTTAAACAAACAAGAATAACTTATAAAATTTCACCTTTCCACTTTATATTTGTTTTTTAAATTATTATGTTATCTTTATATTAAAGTAAAATGATTCTGAATTATAGTAGGGTCACCCCAATATAAATTTTTTAACACCCCAAGATTTCATAGTACGTTATTTCTTCAAAGTAATCCAATAACTTGCACTACACACAACACCGTGTTCTAGCGCACCATGGCTTACCTAACTAGCCATTCAAATGAGGTTATGAATAGTATTAAATGAATTTTGAACATTATATAATTTTTATAATTTTAGAATCCATATTATGGGTTTCTTAGAAAAAATGTAAGAACAAATTCATTTTTTCAGTTAAATGATGTATTTTTTAAAAAATAAAATTTTACCACCTTTTAATGGAAAACCATTTTTAAATATAATATTTGAAACTTTTATATACTCAATTTTACAAAATAAACTTCTTCCTTAGAATCAGGACATAAGAGTTTAGTTTCAATAAATATTTGGTGTTTTTCTGATAACTTTTATATTTGGATGAATAGTAAAAAATTACTATATTTTAACTCAAAACAACTTTTTTAATCAAAATAATTTATATTGTGAAATTTTACATTTTAATGGTTTGTATGTATATATATATATATAATTTTTTTACAATTCAATCCAATTCTGGTTATTGTATGTAATTTAACTTTTAAATTTGACAAAACAAGTGTCAATCTTTTGATTGTTAATATTTCTTAAAAATACGCTTTTTGGTTTTGAAAATGGGAATTAATATTAAATTATTTAATTAAATTTATATGTTTTTAATTTGGTAAAATATACTTAATTTCTAGATTTGGTGTATCGAAAAAAGCTTAGGGTTAATTTTTGGCATTTTTCTGAAAACATACAGTTTTTGATAAATAGTGAAAAACACTTAGTTGTTGTTAAAAAACGAATATTTATTTAAATAATTATTTATTTTAGTTAAATTTATTTTAGGTAAATATGGATACATAATACCTATATATGTTCAATTTAATTAATTGTAGTCAGTTTATAATAAATTTAGATATATTAAAATTTTATTGAACTTTTCACCATCTTTTACCCACCTCCTAGGAGAATTTGAAAATTTAAATAAAACTTAATTTTACCACATCTGTGAGTTGAATTTAAAAAATACGAGTGGCATGGTTTATATTAGTCAGAAAAATGTGGTTCTATAAGATGAAAATAATTTTTGGTGAATAATAACTTCTTACTTTTATTTACCACGATTAAAAGTAAATAGGGTATTTAAGGGTAAAAATGATATTATTATTACCCTAACACATGTCCCAATTATATTGGATAAGTATAAATCAACCAAAAACAAATTTAGTAATAAAATATGAACCTATTTGGTCTACTTGGATTAGATTAGGACATTTATTAGTATTTAATTCAAAGAAGAGTTAAAAGAGTTGAAATCAAAGTTTAATAACTAAAACATTTTTAATATAGGGTAACACATAAGATAAATTTTACTATAAGTATTTATTATAAATCTAAAACTATTTTCAACAGAATGGTATTTTATTTATATTTTTTAGACATTAAATAATTTAATTTATATATGACACAATGATGATGCAATAATTACCGTATTAATGAATGATTAAAATAATTGATATTATAAATATCCAAATAAATATAATTTTAGAATTTTTATAAATTATACTAATTTTCCTAGTTAATATGACATATTGGGGTTGGTTAGATGAATTTTTTTCAATGTAATATATCTCTTATGAATTTAGAAAAAAATACCAAATAGTGACAAAATTGAAATAAAAGAGTTTTGAAAACCAATATTATATTATTAATTGATATTATATTACTAAAAATATTATGTTCGGCCAAAAAACATATATAATTAGAGGTTTATCATTAAATAACAACTTGGGGTTCTCTTGTATGTATATAGTATTTTTATTAACCATATATTATAAAAATACAAAGAGATATTGTAAATGTCAAACCATTTAACTAAGAGTTAAATATAAATGATAAGGTTAATATAGTGCCCAAACCTGTCTAAAAACTATTGGTTGAGTGGGTTTCTACCCCTCCCCACCTTATTCTTTAAATAATACATTTTTTATCCATTAGAAACCGAAAATAATTTTATTATAAAATACTTTTTTAAGTTTTTCATAAGGTGCCCCTCACCCCTCTTATAAAAGGGAACATCCCCTTCTCTCAAATTCACAACTCAAAAGCCATTTGGCTCGGCCAACCCCTGCACAAATACCCTATCAACTGTCTTAACTTCATCCTAGAGGCCTTATATTAGTCATAAATCTAACCTAAGGATCCATTTTGATCAAATCAAAAGGGAGAACCCAAAGAAGAGGTAAATATTTCATCACCTCTTTCAAGTTCTTTTCTTCTTCCACTTCCTCTTAATTTTTTGTTTTCATTATAAAATAATAAATCCAGTATCTTATATATACTATGATGTTATTATAAATATTTCACAACCATATTCATTATTCTATCCTTCTTTTGAATGACATTTCACTATACGTGCGTACGTACGGATTACCGTCTCCACGTTGTGGTGTAATTGTTATTCAGTACATTATTAATTGGATGGGTATAATAATGATTTATAATTGATGTAAATAATAAATATAATATTATAATTATTATTTATATATTATATACCATCCAATTCCTCAAATTTAACGAAATTATTTTTTTCTCTCGTGCGTGCATACGGACTACCGTCTCCACGACGTGATGAGATTCATTTCCATGTAAACCATAGATCGCTGATTATTAAAATATATATTACTAATAAGTATATAATATATGATATAATAATGATACTGGAGATATATATATATATATATATATATATGTATATGTATTTATGTACTTACATATATCTTATTCACACACTTCTGTTCAATACGATATGAAAACAGAATCATCGTTTATCCATACGTACGACCTACCATCTCCATAAAAGATGTTTTACATTTCATATATCTATCTATTATAAATATTTATATTCTAATTATTTATTATTTATAAATCATTTTTTTTATTCTCAAAGTATTTAAATCATTATCTAAATGATACGATAAATTATGACAAGTTAAAATATGTACGATTAAGAAATAGATTATTACCTGAAATGTTCATTTAAAATGAAAATCATTATTAAATGGGTAGTATAAATTAATAGACTAATCATTTATGATATAATAAATTTGAATATCATTTTGGTATAATATAATAACATACAATGGTCATTATAGAGGAGGTTAAACGTACCCTCGACCAAAAAAAAGTGTATGGAAAGGTTTAATTTCACAATATCATTATTATCTGAGGTGGTTTTTATGTAAGTATCTACTGGGACCTATTTATTATCCATTTCCATGTTTCATGAAAAAGTTTTAAAAGAGATTATTTTAAGGTACTTTTTACTAAAACATCATTTTAAATGTTTTAAATATTTATTCTTCTAAATCATTCTCATTAATGTCCATGTTTTCAAAATGGTTTTAAGGATTTATCAATATAGACATGAATGTTTTTAAAATATTAATTCCTTTCAATAGTTTCGAAGTGGTGTGGGACACTTTGATTCAAAAATGTCTTTAAAGGGATTCCTTTCGAAATTGTCTGACTTTTAAATGTTTTCATGAAAAATGGATATTTCTCTAAAAGAGTTTTACGAATCATTTACATCTATGTCAACATCCTTTGAAGGATTTTAAACTTATTTGAAGTTGATTTATTATGTTCCAAATCATCTGAATTGTATTGAAAATTTTTGTCTAGGTTTGACTGTAGATGTGTTATTTTTTTTACCATTCATGGTTTATGGATAATGTATTGACATTTCGTATTCTAGTTTTAATATGAATATTTATGTTATGTTTAAACCTTCTCATACGAGGAATTAATTAGACTTAGTATGTGACGAGTGGAGCTCGCTATAGCTCCTCTATGCATTGCTAGGTCTCATGAGAAAAACTAGTGTCTTGGCTCAAGTCTTTGACAAAATCTTATTTATAGTATTGGCACCAGGACTTGACTATGTGGTTATGAAAGTCTGGCATTATGCATTCAATCATTATAAAAGTTTCTACTGATATTGCATGTGATTATTCGGCTATTAGAATATCCATGTGAGTAAGTAAATAGAACTATTTGATTTTATCATTACCATATTATACTAATGTTTAAGTTTAAAAGGATTTTGTTTTAGTATTATACTTTGCCTTAAATGTTTAGGCTTATTTATGAATGTTTATGCTCTATTGTTATCCTTACTGGGCATCTGAGCTCACCCATTTATATGTTTTATTTTTCCTAGGATGAAAAGAATTATTTTATGACTGACCTATAGGGATATTCTGAGTCGATATGAGTGTGGTCTATGGAAACAATGTTGTTGTAGTTTTTCATTTTATGATGTAATGTAAACCTTATGAATGTTTTTAGTACATCCGAGGATACTAAACTAATCGGTCTTTTGAGAAATGAGCTTTTTTGATCATGAAAATGTTATGTAATAATGCACTGACTCTTGGTAACTGGGGTCAGGGCGTTACAAATTTAATGTGGTTCATGTATGGATTATCATTATTTAGAATACCCAAATACTAAAAACATTGTTCTTTGTAACTATATGATTTCTGTGTATACTAACCATCTTGTAAGATTCCTTATTTTCTTGGAGATTAATTATTTAAATTTTATTTAATCCTTATTGAGTATGATATTTTTGTATTTTACTATTATATTCATGTATTGATCTAGTTGGAATTGTCATAAGAGGAAGAAAAAAAAGGTAAATGAAGGTTTTTTAGAACAAATTCAAGTTCGGAATCAACCATTCTTGACTTGAATATTCTCAAAAACTCTCCATGAAACCCTTATGATGATTGAATATTTATAGAATCATGTGAAATTAATCCCCATAAATTAAATTGTTGTCCCAATTTTAGTGTCATTATTTATATATTTTTAACTAAGGAATTGTGGTTCATAGTTTGTGTGGGAAAATTGAATTATCAATTTGATTACCCTATTCACATTTGTAATGTGGTGAACCTAGAAGTTATAGAATATAGTATCATAAATTTTTGTGATATTCCTCCTGTATCATGATTTAATACAGCCATATAAAACCTCTATGAATTCTTATTCAATAAAAAATAAAGGCTCAATTGGAATATGGGGTTATGGACCTAGAAAATAAAGTCACGCCTTATGGGTTTTCTACCCCATCTGAATTATTTACATTCAATAGGGAACCATGGTTTATGGTGGAAAAATGTGTTGATAGATTTATTTTTATTTGTCTATGTGAATGATGAATGAATCCTATCTATACCTTTGATGCATGGAAATACCAACATATACTATTTTTTTGGGGTTGGTGGTCTAGAAAAAACCATAACATATGGTTTGATTATTCTAGTATGTGAAATTTTTTCTCTTATACTGAAAAATTTTAACATGAATTTATTACATTTTTAATTTAATGTTCAATAAATTTCAAATAGTTAGACCTCCCATAAATCATATTGGGTCCATCGGCATTAGGACTGATACTTTTTGCAACCCAAGGGCCATGAAAACACTTGTGACAATGACATTGTTGAGATTTTCCTAACAATAAAAACATGGAATTTAATTTTATATGTGAGAAATGGTAACCGAATATGATGTGAAATTAGTGATATTTACTAGATATAAAAATTTAGTAGTTTAGAATTTATGGATTTTTATTTGTATATTTGATAAATTAATGAAATCCACTTTTAGTAACTTTTTACATGTGAGATGTTTTAATATATAGGATTGGTGATTCATTTTATGCATAAGATTACACTAATCAAAATGGTAATTGTTTTTTATTATAATAAATGATTTCAACAAAGATACTTGATGGGTGATTCACAATATCATGAGATTTGGTAGTGATTACGTTTTCTAATGAAGAATAATCCACTACTGGATAGGCATAAAATTCCCTTTGGAATGGAATTTGAACCTAGTAAGATAGAAAAAAAATATTGTGTTTAATTTTTTTACATCCTTGTATTATATTAATTACTCGCCCCTTATGATGGACATGTTAATTTGGATGACATAAGTGAATCCAACATATATAATTCCCCTGGAGGCTAGTGTGATATTATTATTTTCTCCCAGATTTAGAAGTGTGTCTAAGAAATATGTAAATGGCTCCATATTAGGTAATTCATATGGATCCCAATATTTCATGGTTAAATGATAAATTATCCTTGAAATTTAATACAAATAAGAGAATATTCAATGCTAGGTTTTATATGTCCTGATGCAAGTGGATCCACCACTAGATAGATATATTCAGCATGATGCTAAAGAAGGCTTGGATGACCTTGGTTGTCACCCAGGAGATCTAGGGGATGTACATTTATATGATGTGGTGAATTAATTGATTAATTATTATACCATTATATTTAATATATATATTTATATTTTTAGTCTGGATTTTTTAGACACCATCGATTTAACCTTGTTATGTTGTCTTATAACCCTATCTTGGATGATGTTTGGTAACCATACACATTTCACAGTTGTTGGAATTGAAATGTAAAAATTACCATGTATTTATTAATTTCATTCTAGATGGGATGAATCATAGAAACATTATTAACACGGGGTTTGGAAATATGATCATTATAGTCTTTTAATGAGTATTTTATTTGAATATATTATGTCTTACACTAATCAAATCATTTTGGTAAATTCTTTATTTCCCATCATTTTATTTAATATTATTTGGTTAATTCTAATTTTTTCATCATAATTATTGGTTTCATTATTTATTATTTACATTGTTTCTATTGTTCATGTCACTGTGTTCTAGAGGGTACAATATTCTAACTATATTCCTTCATCCCTCGCTAATATTTAGCAACCTTAGGCATATAGGGTGGTGGGCCTGGGGTCCTATATCCAACCCAACAGTGTCATGTGGGGGAGTACTAGGTTAGGGGATTATATGAAGTTGTATCAGAGGTGGTTTTTTTATATTGAATTACTATTTGGCAATGTGAGATAAGAGACTAGGAGCTTTCAGGGCATGGAACTGAGATCATTCATGAGAGTACCTAACCCATGTATGGGGGAAAACCCATCTACATAGTGATAAGATTAATGTTCTTGTTGACATCTTGAAATAGTTTTGTTGTTATTTCACCATGAGTGGTTCATATGATGTGTGACATAACAATTTATTGATATTTATCTTGTGGGATGGTCTGGAATGATATGAGTATTCGTGCATCATGATTGGAATGTAGGGATATATGCTGACATATATTTTTCATAATATGGAAATCTATAATATTTGGGAAAATTATTCCTATAAACTGTATAAATAAATAGAATATTAATTTTCATAAAAATAAAGAAATAAGCTATTATATTATTCCAATTCTCTTATTAGGACAACTACAATGGAACTTATATCTATAGGTTCTATATTTTTCTCACCTTTTGTGGTTGATTAAGATGTGTATGATTTATTCTATGGTGTGTGGAGATCATTGTAGATAAAATTCCTCTTGGTCATCATTGAGTTATGAGCTATGGGATTGGTAATAATAAAAATCATACAATACATAACATAGAACTACTCACATCTCTGGGAAAATAAATTGATGATCAGCCTTATAAAAAATTCTTATCAGTAATGTTATCGATGGAATGGGAGACTACTTGTAACTCATAATCAATTTTTTAACTTATGAGAGTGTTATAGTAATTACATACTATTTTCATTGGTAAGGGAGATCCAAAACCTCATGTTTTCTAGAATAAGTAATTCTAGATAACAGTTGAGAACCTTGAGAAACTTAATATTAGTATTTTAAATCTTTATGCCTACATGTCATGGAGATTAACCAAGCATTGGATATATATTATAGAACAAGAATATCCAAAATATGGGATATTCAGGGTGGAATTTGCAGAATGTTTCCTAATCCACTTCTCTCTCTATATGTTATGGGATATAGGGCATAAGAGATTATACACTTGAAATTGGAGGTCATGTTAGTTAATTAGTACATAAAACATTTCACTGACATGTTGTGTTATAGTTCACCCTTGGAATCCGATGAGGTAGCTTGGGTGAAGAATATCCCTTATAAAATTATTTATGATATAAGGTATTAGTTGAATGTATTTCGACTAATTTTTTCTGAACATGATGGATAAACCTACAATAATAAAAGGGATGTATTGGGAGGCCCCATGTTATATACATGTGGATTTAGCAGGGTGATAATAATGATCATATTATAGTAATAGGAATCACCTCTATGAATGTAAAAATTGGGAAAGTAATGGGACATTTATCTATATATGTAGGAATCCATTTTAGAACCACAAGACATTTTATTTAAATAGGTATTTAATGTTTTTTAAAAGTTATTGTATAATACTAACCACACTATACATTGTCCTTCATTTGATAGGATGATCTATTTATATATGTTATATAGAGGCACCAAATATAAGATACATTTTAGGGAAACATGAATGGTACTAGAGTATGGGACGGACTTAACTGCCCCTATAATACTTGTATCATGATATCATCAAATGGATTTGGGAATGGTAGGGTATGTGGAACTTCAATTCTAGGGTATAAGTACAAACTAGAGGGAGTAGAAATGGATAGTTATACTTGACCTCAGGGTATGATAGTGATTTACATGAATGGTTGAAAGTACCATTTTAATTTCTTCATGGTTATCATATTTGGTTTGATGAATGCATCGATAGTATTCATGAAAATTGTTATTGTTATGTCTCATGCCTTCATGAATTAGTTTTTGTTGGTATTCATCAAAGTGGACTTTTTGTAGTAATATTCTATAGAAAATAATGGACAACAACTTAAAATCAAAATGAGTACACTAATATTGTACTATCATTACACCAAGATATCCAAATGGAATTTATAGATCGATATAGTTCATTTACTAGGCCATTATATCATAGACAATAGAGTTTATTAAAACAGATATTCTTGGAGCCATGTATTCATGGTTGTGACCTGATAATGCCTTTGAAAAAACAATATATATGGATCAAGGTTTATTTTAACAAAATATAATTTTGGAATTCTCCCTCTTGGAAGCACAAATTTCTGGGTGACCAAAAAAAGTGTCATGTTTTATTATATTGATTCTTATGACTGGGATTTCTTGTTGCAAAAGTACAGGATTTTCTTAGCATAGATACCCACATTATCTATGTTGGTAAAGAGATTATTGTGTAGTAAAACACATAAAAATACATTCTCGTTGCACTTATTATGTAGGAGGACAATGATTTTTCTTACAACTACAGATAATAGAGACCACATCATTAGACTTACACTACTAAAGATATTGTGTTTGGTATGGTGGTACACAACCAAATATTGTTTACGAGATATCAATTAGGATTATAATTCTTGTGTATATGAACTAAAATATCAATAGGTATATCATTTTGCAAAGTGACATAAATATTCGGCAGAGGAGGTGGGTCATGCATCAATAGTCATTCAACATTATTCTAGCTTAATCACTTGGAAATTTAAAGTTTTGTGTGATTTGATAATAATGAAGATGTGGAATGTGGTAGTATTAGAGACTTGTGGTGATTGGTGGCAAATTGAACTCTTTGTTTACATGCATATAATTATTCAAGAGTTCGAGTTATAACTTCTACATAAATGATACTAATACATATAGACCATATCAAGAATGATTATTTATTTAACATAGAGAAATTTTCCCTAATGGAAAACATATATAGTGGGTATACACCATTAGGATGGTCTCCTGGCTGCATCAACGTTCTCCTATTTCAACACCATGTATATAACACCCATAGATTTAAATATAAGAAAACAATGTTTTATATAATAAAAGACATGAAACACAAAGAGTATATGGGAATATAACATCTGAAGACCATATGATATATTAATTTTAAATAAATTAAATTTATTTTATATATATTGACGCCCACATCAATGGGTTTTAATGAAACACAATACACTATTAGAATATAGTAATTTAAACAGTACCATTATAATCTAGATGTTAAATTGGTGGGTATGAGTAGTAATGACTAAATTTTAATGATTATATGGTCTAAAAATGTATGAAATAAATAAATATTCATCTATTTATTAGACATAAAATTATAACCATTTGAAATATATATATAAAAATTCAATTAGGGTTATTTGTTTTGATTTTTCTAAAATGTTTCATTTTTTTGAAGAATTGTGAAAATACGGAATTTTAATTGAAAACAACCTTTTAATTAAAATTATATATCAAGTTAAATTTTATTTTAATTTTTTTAAATTAATGTTTCTAAAATTATATATCTATTAATCCAATTTATTTCTTTTTAATCATATTATTATTATAATTTGATATAAAATCGTTTTATGCATTTAATCATTTTTACTTTGAAAACCATCTTTCTCATTATGTTTGAGTAATTAATTTTAATCTATTTTATTCTAATTATGTTAAATTTATTATTAAAAATTTATTAAATTTTTTTAATAACAAAAAATTATATTACATAAGAAGTTTAACTTAATGTTTGACAGAAACTAATAATGAAATAGTAAAAATTAATTGCCATGGTTAAGGTAAAAATGGTTTTTCTGGTGGTTAAACTAAAATTATAAGGGCTAAAATAATTTACTAAATTTTACAAAATCTATTAGTTGTAACTTTTAAAAAAATATAATGTATAATTATCTCAAATAATAAATTTTTTATGTTTTTTTTAATTTGATAAATGTTGGAATAACTATTTAATTTTAAAAATTACAAGAGTTCCAATCACCTCACCTATAAATGTCCAACCACTATCCTGTCTTATTCCCACCATAAAATTCATTTATATATGCCAATAATTTCCCAAATAACATCCCAAATTCTATTCCCCCATCCTAGATTCCGTATCTTCGATATAAATCCAACATAGAGGGATTTTGGTGCAAATATATGGTGGTTACTTGAAGAAGAGGTAACATTATTCAATGATTTTTATTTTAATTTTTCCTATACAAGAATAAATTAATATTTAACAATTAGGATATACTAAAATGAGTATATTACTTATGATTATATATTGTTATGTCAATTTAATGACCAATAATCATCCCTAATTCCATCAAATGGGTTATGACACCATTATTTGTGTGTGTGGTGGACCACTGCCTCACAAACCGATATCATTCATTTTTTCAACACCACATATCGTGGTTGGTTATAATGATGTATCTAAAGAATATATATGATATTTATATAATAACTATAACCGTTTATTAATTATTTCATACATTCATTTTTTACCTTTTCATTCAATATTTGATATAATTGTGTCGCTCAGGTGTATAGAGGACTACCTCGTCGGGAAGCAATATGATTCATCTTCCTCTAATAATTCACATAGAAGGTAATAAAGATAAAAATAAAGATTAAATTTGATATAAATTATATAATTATGATATTAATTATATAGTTATCATTATTAAATAATAATTTTCAATTTTATTTATTTCTATTTCACTCACTTGATGATGATACCATTGTTCATGACTATGTGGACGACCACCTTCACGAATTGATGTGAATAACTTTTGATCACCACATCACATAAATAATATATATAACTCTATTTAAATAAATAATTAATACACATTATTTTATGATAATTTTTTAATTATAAATTATTCTTTACATTCTTTCCATAATGAAAATTCATAAATTGAATTTTTACCCATGCATACATATAGGATATTGTCTACATGATTGTAATGTAGTTCAAATTTAATATAAATGATTTTTTGAGAATAGAATTATTATTTTTATCTATATGTTAATTTTTTAATTTTTATTATTATAAATGTTTTTATATAATGACTTCATGACCATATTCTGGAAGACAATAACATTTTTCACACATAAGAGAAACAACATTAAAACGTAATAAATGACCATAAAGGATTATGTAATAATATATAACGTGGTAATTATTATACTAAATGGAATAATAAACTTGAATATTTTTCTTAAGAAGCTAAATAATTATCACAGGTTTATTGTTCATGAATTTGATAAATTTATGTGATGAGTTAGACTCATGGTAAGGGTTTATAATATTAAATTTATTTCAGTGATATGTATATCATATTCAAAACATATTATTTTGTGTACTGTATATACATCCTATTTAAATATGTTACAAAAAAATTTAATTTATCTTTATGTTATTTATTGTCAATTTAATGTTATTTATTTTAAGGTTATTATGATTAAGAATGTACCAAAGTTGTAAGGGTTTATATCACAATGTAATTATTGATCGTTATTGTTTATGTTTTCATCTCCCTTGGGGAATGATTAGAATTAAATATTTTAAAATAAATAAAAAATCCTTCACATTTGTAATTCAAGAAATTTTTCAAGTAATAGTATAAATTTCCTACTTTTTACCCAAAATGATTGAGAATATGTTTTCATGTAAATTCGACATTATTTCACTACTCAGTAAAAAGTAAATTTTCATCAAAACACTACCAAAATAAAACTTTTTATTAAAGATTGAGGGATCCCATGAAAAAATAGGGTCCAATGACAGAAGGATCACGAGGGTCTGTTATAGTGCAGACCAAGAGTGTCCCCAATAACAATGCTTACACCATTATAAGGGAAGGACCCAATCATGTAAAAGTAGGAAACACTATTAGTAATAGGAGATTTGGAAGCGAATAAGTCGGTCACCCTATTTATTTCTCTCCAAATACGAGTTATTTCCATGTCATCATGAATCATAATCCTGCTCTTCCATACACGGTTGATGATTGACCATGGGGTAGGTGAATTCCCTATAAGATACTTGAGGAGGACCTGAGAGTCCATTTCCAGTGCAAAAAGGTGAATGTTCTTCCTATTCCACTCTTTGAGGCCGACAAGCAATGCTTAGGCTTCTTCCTATAGAGAACATCAATTCCTAAATAAATCGGAAAATACGAGGATGACATAACCTTTACTATCACGAACTATACCACCCAATAACTTGAAGCTAGATAAACATGGCCGATCAGTTTTGTGTTTTAGTCCAGAGACATGGGGATACCACCTGACCCATTTTTCCAGCAGACCTCCATTGATCGATAGTGGACAAAGAGATAACCAGAATGGAATGCATAGAAGTTTCTTTCTCCCCATGAATGAAAATTTGTCCTTTATCAATAAATTATAATAATGTTCTTGTAGAAATAGGCACACAAAAATTGTAATTTACCTTAAAGATATCCATGTTTATGGCTTTCCAAATACACCAACAATCTATTTCTAGAATGAAAGATCTACCATTGTTCTATTGAAATTTCATCTCCATCACTTGAAAGTAAAGGCTATAAAAATTCATGCCAGAGAAATATTGACATGAGGTACCAGTGAAACTCCCAAACATTATCCAAATGCACCTCTCCCATTCACCCTCGAAGAATAAATGTGGAGAATATTCCTCTTTAGGTTCAGAACAAAACCAGTATCGGGTCACCAACTAAAAAACCAGATGCATTTTGTTCTCTTCTATGGAGATAACATTATTTCTAACTCTCCAAACCAAGATTTGTTTTTGGATCGGATGACTTTTCACCACAGAATCTCGCCCCACACATCATTGACTACCAGAGATGCTAACACTCAGCAGAAATCCTTACCAAAAAATGATCTACAGTCCGACATAGTGAAAAAACATTTGTCTGGTACCTCAAAAATATCAATGAGGTCATTCTATCTCTTTTTTTCTAGATTCTTGAATAGTTTGTATAGAATAAGGATACTGCAACACCTATCTAACATGGATGTTCAGGACTAGAAATCCCAGGAAAAAGATCTTCCTGTTGTACCTCTCGTACCCCTCGTGGTTTAATTTTCATGATCACAATCACTCTCTTATTTATCTAATCTTGTTTTAAGTGTTTTTGTTGATAGGAAAAAGGTTTCCAAGGAATTGGGCCAAGAAGGACTGAAAGTGGACTGATTTCAGTCCACCGGCCAACCGGTGGATGACCACCGGCTAGCCGATTGAGTCTTGATAGAAGGCATCCCCTCTGTCCAGACCACCGACCAACCGGTGTCCCATCACCGGCCAGCCGGTGGAACACAGATAGAAGGGACACCTACTGCCTCACCACAGGCCAACCGGTGGCCTCCTCACCGGCCAGCCGGTGGTGCTTGGGCAGAATCCCTCTCCTCTTTCCAAAGCACCGGACAACCGGTGGCCAAGCACTGGTCAGCCGGTGGAGCCAGTCAAACTAGCCGTTGGGCTTTGACCAGGCTTGTCCACTTGACTCCCAACGGCTCCGAAGGCCTCTCCAACGGCTCCGAAGACCCCCAAAGGCCATTTGAGGGTTCCCCCTCTATAAATAAAGGACTAGGAAGCCCCAGAAACGTACGGTAGCCCACGGGAACAATTTTCCATCATTTGGCGAACCTCCGGCGCATTCCTTCAAGGAACCTCAATTGCTCCAACCCATTTCCACATCCAAGGAGCATCACCATAGAAGCTTGGGAGCGCTCTTCATCAACTCCAATCAATCCATTGGCGCCCAAGACTTCTCCACATTACGGTTTTTCTTGTTTTATCTTTTTGAGCATCAATTTGGGTTTGTGCCTACAAACCCCTCTTTCTCTCATCCTCTCTTTGTTTGGGTTTTCACACCACCTTCAAGGTGTGAAGAGGTTAGTCAAGCCTTCCCTTTAAAAGGATTGAGTCATAGGTGAGCTAGCCTTCACCTGTAAGAAGGCTAGTGGGTTCTTTCTCAACCATTAAAAGCAACCTGTAATAGGTTCTAGACTGCCTTAAAGTCTATTGGGTTTCTTGCTAAAACCATTATAAAGAAAGAGGTAGTAAATCTCTCAACGATTGAGTTGGGAGCGGAGACGTAGGCTTTGGTTTAATCCGAACTCTGTTATCATGTTTTGTGTCTTTCCTCTTTTATTTCTACTGCACTTTGATAATTGTTTTAAATTGTTAATTAATTTTTAAAAGGCAATTCACCCCCCCTCTTGCCATCACTCTCCGCCCAACATTTGGTATCAGAGGAAAATTTGAGTAATACCCTAACCGGTTTCAAATTCAAGATCCATTGTGATGGCTTCTTCTTCTTTTGCCCCCAAAGGTTATTCTTTGGGTCGTGCTCTATTCTTTGATGGAACCGACTATACCTATTGGAAAACCCGCATGACCACTTTTCTTAGAAGTATTGGTTATCCTATTTATAGAATTGTCATGCATGGTTACACTCTTTCTTCTCCCGATGAATCCAAATGGACTCAACCCGATATTAAAAATTTCGAGCTTGATGGCAAATCCATGAACGCTCTTCATTGCGGCCTTGATCGTAATGAATTCAATCGAGTTTCCACATGCACTTCATCTCATGAAATCTGGAAACTTTTGGAGGTTACCCATGAGGGGACCAATAAAGTCAAGGATACTCGATTGGATATGTACCGTCAAGATTTTGAGTCTTTTACCATGCATCCATCTGAAAATATTACTGAAATGTTTACTCGTTTAACTGATTTTTTCAATGGGAGAAAGTCCCTTGGTGATGATATGTCTGCAGAAATGATGGTCAAGAAGATCCTTTGGATCTTACCAAGAACATGGGCACCGAAAGTCACAGCAATCCAAGAAGAAAAATACATCAAGAACATGCCGGTCGAAGAGCTCATCAGATCCCTCATGACCTAAGAGATCACCATGAGGAGGCAAGCTGAAAAGGAAGGCAAACCGATCAAAGTTCCAAAGAACATCGCCTTCAAAGTTCAAAAAGAAGAAAGCTCCTCCTCCTCATCTTCTTCCTCTTCAAGCGGCGATTCAGAAATGGATAATCTTTCCCGCAAAATGCACAAATTCATGAAGAAGCACAAGAAGAAGAAATCCCGCAAGGCTCAACCCAACGAAAAATCCGAGCCCGAGGTAACATGTTACGGGTGTGGCAAGAAAGGCCATTACAAGCCCGATTGTCCACTCAACAAGAAAAAGGCCAAGCAAAAGGAAATGAAGAAGGCATTCAAGACCACATGGAGTGATAGCTCCACATCCTCCTCCTCCTCCTCAAGTGAAAATGGTAAAAAATGCCTAATGGCATTTCATGAGGTATCCTCTTCCGACTCCTCATCCTCTTGTTCTTCAAATTCTTTCAATCATTTATCTTATGAGGATCTCCAACATGCTAGAGATCAATTGGAGGAAGGTTTTCACGAACTTTCTTCCAAAATTATTGCTTTAAAAAAGAATTTCAAAAAACTTTCTTCCGAAAAGGAACAACTTCTCAAAGAAAAGGAGGACTTCTCCCTCAAGATCCAAAACCTTCCCGATGTTGATTCTATGGAATCAACAATCAAGGATTTAAGGGAATCCCTCGCTAAGTTCACCTAAGGTGAACATAACCTCTCGAAGCTCCTTAGTTCTCAATGCATATCTAGAACCACCCAAGGTCTTGGTTATTCCAAGCAAGCTTCCTCTTCCCATGCTCCAACTATTTTTGTAAGGGGGAGCTCCCAATATAAATTTTGCAACTATTGTAAAAAACCCGGGCACTTAATTTATGAGTGCAATTGCAAAAATGCCCGGTATGGATGGCCCAAAACCATTTCCTTTAATGATGAATTTCATAGGAGAAGACCTGCCACTAGACAAGTTTGGATTGAAAAATCCCTTTTAGCGAGTCTCACCGGACCAAAATTTGTCTCGGTTCTAAAATCTTCTCCCCGGTGATTTGTTGTTTTTATTTAGGGGGAGTTAGGATCGTTTAAGCCTTTTTGCTTTATTTTCAAAACTTTCAATTCAAAACATTCAATTCAAATTTCAAAAATTTCAATTGGTTTAAAATCTCTATCTTGTTTTTCAACCTCTCCCTCAATCAATTTTTATGCCCCGTGCTATTTTGATAATCACAAAGGGGGAGAAATTCTTGGTTGATTGGGGGAGAAATCTTTCTCTCATGCTTTGCTTTACTTTTCAATTTATCCTTTAAAGCATGCATTTCATTTCAGTCTTTTACATTGCTTGTTTTGGTGATTGTGATCATCAAAATAGGGGGAGATTGTTGTACCTCTCGTACCCCTCGTGGTTTAATTTTCATGATCACAATCACTCTCTTATTTATCTAATCCTGTTTTAAGTGTTTTTGTTGATAGGAAAAAGGTTGCCAAGGAATTGGGCCAAGAAGGACTGAAAGTGGACTGATTTCAGTCCACCGGCCAACCGGTGGATGACCACCGGCTAGCCGATGGAGTCTTGACAGAAGGCATCCCCTCTGTCCAGACCACCGGCCAACCGGTGTCCCATCACCAGCTAGCCAGTGGAACCCAGACAGAAGGGACACCTACTGCCTCAGCACCGGCCAACCGGTGGCCTCCTCACCGGCCAGCCGGTGGTGCCTGGGCAGAAGCCCTCTCCTCTTTCCAAAGCACCGGCCAACCGGTGGCCAAGCACCGGTCTGCCGGTGGAGCCAGTCAAACTAGTCGTTGGGCTTTGACCAGGCTTGTCCACTTGACTCCCAACGGCTCCGAAGGCCTCTCCAACGGCTCCGAAGACCCCCAAGGGCCATTTGAGGGTTCCCCCTCTATAAATAAAGGACTAGGAAGCCCCGGAAACGTACGGTAGCCCACGGGAACATTTTTCCATCATTTGGAGAACCTCCGGCACATTCCTTCAAGGAACCTCAATTTCTCCAACCCATTTTCACATCCAAGGAGCATCACCATAGAAGCTTGGGAGCGCTCTTCATCAACTCCAATCAATCCATTGGCGCCCAAGACTTCTCCAAATTACGGTTTTTCTTGTTTTATCTTTTTGAGCATCAATTTGGGTTTGTGCCTACAAACCCCTCTTTCTCTCATCCTCTCTTTGTTTGGGTTTTCACACCACCTTCAAGGTGTGAAGAGGTTAGTCAAGCCTTCCCTTTAAAAGGCTTGAGTCATTGGTGAGCTAGCCTTCACCTGTAACAAGGCTAGTGGGTTCTTGCTCAACCATTAAAAGCAAGATGTAATAGGTTCTAGACTGCCTTAATGCCTAGTGGGTTTCTTGCTAAAACCATTAAAAAGAAACCGGTAGTAAATCTCTCAACTGTTGAGTTGGGAGCGGAGACATAGGCTTTGGTTTAAGCCGAACTCCGTTATCAAGTTTTTTGTCTTGCCTCTTTTATTTCCGCTGCACTTTGATAATTATTTTAAATTGTTAATTAATTTTTAAAAGGAAATTCTCCCCCCCCCCCCCTCTTGCCATCACTCTCCGCCCAACACTTCCTACCAATCCAGTTCTGTTTCCAGAAGTTGATCTCACCCTAGCCCACAATCCATTAAGTGTAACTGCCCAACTCTGTAATTATAGGTTGGATTAGCCACCACATGCATAAAGATCTCCCTACTAGATCCTCAAGAATATCACTATATTTCACTGTCACAACACACCCCCTAATGATCTTCCTTCAATAACATCCTAGGAATGAATTCCATGCATACCATGCATCACTTACCTGATATTTCTAAGGTCAATCCCCCCTGACCAACTAGCATAGGCATACAATTACATGAAGCCCATTGATGATGACTATCTGTATGAGAATCCCATAAGAAAGATGTCATAATTTTTTTCCAAAAAATATTTAATAGATTGATTAAACTTAATAGAAAAATAATATGTAATGTCATTGAAAATAAAACATTATTAATAAGGGTTATTCTTCCACCAAAGGACATGAAATAGTTCTTCCAGTATGGAATTTATGTATAAATGTTATGGACCAGATTATCGAAATGATGCACTCCGACTCTCCCTGGAGAAATCGAAGATCCAAGGTAGTCTATAGGAAATCCTCCTCTGTTGAAGCCAAGGCTAGATTCGATGGACTTGATTCACCTCTCTAAGAACATGTCAGAAATAAACACATAACTCTTTCCTTGGTTAAATATTTTCCTCCTCCATTAGCAGTATTTATCAATCACATTTTTAATTCTCCTGATATAACGTTTTCTACCATTGATAAAAATGATTGTGTCATATGTAAACATGAGGTGTGATAAACCAATTTCAGTTGCTTTTCACATAAAAGGAAGAATACTCCCCTCCATAATAATCTTACTAAGGAGATGACTCAAATAATTTTTCTTCATGTTGAAAATTCTAGGGGAAATCAGATCACCTTGTCTTAGGCCCCTAAATGATTTGAAGAATATACACGTCTTCATCATGAAAAAAATTTACATCCAAGGAGAACTGAATCAGCGGGAAAAAATGTCAATAGAGGGACCCTAAAAAACCCAAACAAGCAAGAACTTTAAGGATAAAGGACCGCTCCACCCTATCGTAGTCTTTATCCATGTCAATCTTGATGGTGATATTAGATCCCTGCATCTTCAGATTGAGGTTTCTATGCATCTATTGGGCCAATAAAATAACACCCTGAATGGATCTACCATTCACATAACCATGTTGTTCTTCAGTAATCCAAAAGTGAAGATGTAGAGAGATCCTTCGATTATTCAACAATTCCAAGTTTTTATGGGTAAAATTACAAAAACATATTAATCTTTACTGATTCAACCCAGAAATATCTTTAAACTTAGGAATGAGGAGCAATGATGTAGAATTGGCTATACGAGGTAGGATCCCGCCCTTAAAAAATCATGTATAACCCCCACAATTTGAACATTCAACTAATTCCAAGATGCCACATAAAATAGAACCAAACATTCCATCAGGTTCGAGAGCAGTTGTTGGATTAAGAGCATGAATCACATTAAGGATCTCATGTTCATCCAGAATAGCATCCAACATCGAGTTAAAATAATCATCCACAACACAAGGAATAACATCCAAAATATCCTCACGACCTCCCAGGTATTTTCTATGCATATGAGGATTAAGACCTGCAAGAATTATTTTGAAATTCATTTCATCCATACCTTCCACCATGTCCTGGTCATTTAAAATAGATCAATCATCCATATGAATATTTGGCCTGATAATACTCCATTTCTCTTGGATGTAGGGATTAAAGTAGGCAAGAATTCTTATCTATTTAATTAAACCATTTAATCATGGATTTCTCATAAAGAAAATGCTCCTGATCCAGATGTTTCAATGCCAAATCCTTCTTCTTATGAGACGGAACCTGAAAAAAAATATTCATCCTAATGATCATCAAGAATTTTCTCCAACTTCTCAACCTCAACGCTGCAATTACTAGAATCATAAAACCTAGAGGGAAGATTTTTAAACCACGCTTGAAGATAAACCATAAGGCGTTACATACTTTTATGAAGAATAAACTATAAAAAAAACATTGTTTAGATTGATCCTTGAAGCTTCCACAACATGATGATACCCTAGAAGAGAAGATCATTCATGATGAAAGAATAAATGGTCACCTTTAACTGATTTTTTAAGAGATCCACTCGAAGCGTTGAGTGGTCTGAGAGAGCACGAACAAGATGAGTGACTTTGGCATTTGGAAAATTAGAAATTCCATGTACATTGACAAGAAACCAGTCAACTCTACACCAGGTGCGATCTCTTCCTATATTTTTGATTCACCAAGTAAAGTGGTCTTTAGTATACCCAATGTCAAGGAGTCCCTTTCGAGATAAAAAACATTGAAAATTCTGACACGCCTTGTGCAAAAAATACCCCCACCCTTCTTCTCATCATTGTCAAAAAATAAATTAAAATCCACTCCTATAATCCAAGGAAGTTCCTCTAGATCAATGATATATAACTCATCCTTATACGCATCAACTGTCTCAGGAAAAGCACTAGATTTGATTATGGATGAAACTTTACCAATTTCTACATATGTTATGTCACAAGTTCCTGATGGTATATTGATGTCTTGGAATATGTCCTTGACTGTATGTTTTAGAAGTTCATCATTATGGTTTATCTCATTATGAAATTTTCAAGTGAATTCAGTGTGATTATTCGATTAGTTAGAATATATAACATTATGATTCTTGCTCATGTAATTGTTTATATGAAATTTATTAATTATCATTCATTATTATCATAACATGCTCAATTTATTGATTAAATTTCACATTTTCAGTTATTTACCTTTAATTATGGTCTAATCCTTGTTTATTCATTGATTCTTATATACTCTTACCCTTACCGAGAATTTGAGATCACATCATTCTTGTTTTTTATATTCCTTAGGATACCTGTAAGTGTTTTCTAATTGAATTGTAGTGATACACTATGTGTAATAATGGGGTTCTAAAATAAAAAAAATTATATATATATATATATATCGATTGAAATAAGAATTTCATGTTTTTATCTATTTTATCAAGACTATAAATCTATTCTATACTTCATGATGTTATTCATTGTATATCATAAAATGTAAAAAAGTAGACATCAGATCTGGGTGTCAAGGTCACTAGAATTGATATCATTTAATGTTTAGTATAAATGTTTGGAACTATATTTAGGAAAATATAGATTACAGAATATAACCCTATGATAGAATTGGAGGATAAGTATAGAGAAAAATTATAAATTTTTTCTAAGGAATATATTGAGGTGTTTCTCTTAGAAAATAAAACCCAATCCAGATAATTGATGTGGATTTGGTTCTAGAATACAATTAAATATGGGTAATAACAACAATAAGACCACATAGGGTGTGAATTGATCATTAGCTTATGCATGGCAACATGACATAATATTATATTGGTTTGAAAATCCCAAGGGATTTTCTTTGGATAATTAATTTTTTCTTTATGAACTATTATAACGATTTGAAACTAAATATATCCCTGGAGGAACTATTTTTATCATTATGAGATTATATATTCATAAATATATGAATTTATTTTATGTTTTATATTATTTTTGGGATTTAACATTACATTTTATAATGCCATGATATAATATTTTGTATTCCAATCTTTAGAAATGGATCACAATGGATATAATGGAAATGGTATCAATGAAGTACTCTATGTGGGAATTTCCCCTATTTTTTATAATGAAGCTAGAACTGATCAAATTATAACCATATTGGGAAATTTGAATCATGTTATGATTAATAAACCTTCCCATTCGGACCAGACAACTGATCCACCATGTGGTTTAATGATGTTATACAAATTCATTTGTGAACAACCTCTATAATTAAATTGAACTAAAAATCCATTTTTAGCTGAGAAGTTTTTACATTCCATAAAGAATATATATATCACAATGGGATGTATTGAAATGGAGAATGTTATCATTAATGTTTACCATATCTTAGAATATATAGATCAATGGTGGTAATTAATTCATAACACTATGTATGAGGATTAAATAGAAAGCATGGAGTAGAGGGATTTCAAGGTACCCTTATTAGGAAAATATTTTCTTCTGAGTAATGAAAATATATCGAAATATTTTTCATGAGACTAAGATATAATTAGTATGAAAGGTTACTTTGTATGAAGTGATCTATACATGATTTCAAGGCATGTTATGGACAACATATATAATACAATGAGAATTATTGATCATTTTTATATTGGGCTTCAGGAAATACAACTAATGGAACCAGTACTAAATATTATCATCATATTAATATATGGAATAATGTGATATCAAGGTAGATAACTAATTTTCTAATTCATATGATTTCAAAGGAAAGATAGAGACGAAGAGGATGAAATAGAAAAAGTATGATAGTGGGATGAGGGTAATGTGGGATTTTAAAACATGTTATTAATTTGGAAGTAATCCATTTTGTACATGGTTAAAATAAATATGAGTATTATTCATGTGGTGGGTAAATTTACACCATTATAATGATTTAAAGGGGATGAAATAATATACAAAAGTGCAATTATTCCACTTCAAGGACATGAGGTACTAAAAAAATGAATTCCTAATGATTATATGTAATATATATTACAATAAGGTAATGTATCAAGGAAAATATTATATTATTAATATAACTGATGTGGAAGGATTTATGTGATTTGGTATTTTGATCTAAGAAATATATTTTAAATGTATTTTAGTAATGAAATTCTTGTAATTGGAATAAATAAACACATAAAGGTCATACTTCAATAAAATTTCAGAATGGATTTTAGAGCATACGTTGAATGGGATATATGACAATGAAAAATGATTCAATGATAAGTTGAACTTCTATGATATCATATGCTAGAGGTAGGATGGCACTTAATATCTACCTAATGTTGATTTAATAATGATAATGTGGTTTTTAAGAAGGGATTAAAATCCTTTAATGTTTATCTAATATTTTATGTTTAGGTAATTATATTATATTTCAATTTTATAATGTTATAGGAATTATATTAAAATTGTTTTATAAAATAGAGAACCCACATATCAGGTGGAAACCCATTACATCATGGAAGGGCATGGGTCAAGAACACATAACTAATTTACAATAATGGTTTAGTTATTACCACTGACCAATGTGATGTCTTAGTTAATATTTCATTATTTTTAGTTAAATTATCTGATGAATAAATTTTAATGATGAACCAATGGTGTTTCTATTGATATTTACAAATTAATGAAATATATTAAATAACTTGTGAAAATAATATCTATTTTTTTAAAAAAATTAGAGTTGTATGGTTTAACATTCCACACATTTATGGATCTACTGTTCTTTCAAAAGTTAATTTAATTTCTTCAGGCATAAATAATATATGTTTGATATTTATTTCATGGAGTAAGTGATGATTTGGAATTTGATCGAAGAAATATGTATTAATGAAAATTTCCCTTGGAAATTAAAACACATCAAGTAACTATATTTACTAATATTTATAAATTGTAAAATAATTCCTCAAAACATGTAACAGATCTTGAAAAAATGATAGCACAGTACCATTATTCTTAATGAATCATATAGTCTCTTACATCATTACATATTTATTGGTTTTTGGTGGTTAACCTTGTCTTGATCACCCACTATATTGTTATCAATGATCCCTATCATTACCCATTAACCATTAGTTGTTCATATTTTCATTAATGTCTATATATTCATTTCCCACAAATATTTCCCAAAACAGAAACCTAATAATGTGTTATTTTATATAACCTTTTTTTATATCCCTACTTCTCTTATTAGTATTTTGTATTGTTTACTCCTTTTGTTATTTTGGTTTTTAAATTATAGTATTTTGAAATGAACAACCTTTATTATAATGGTCGAGATTGAATTATGAGGGAAAAATTATTTAATGGGGTTATAATGTAACACAAAGAGATTTTCAATTATGACTGTCATATTTACTATTGTGTATGACATGAAAAAAATCATGAATAGAAGGGAATATAATATCTTTGGAAATTATAAAATATGTATTTCTAAATATATTCAATATTATAAATTTCATGCAATTCACACAACTCTGGGTTTGAATGAAACATGATAACCTATTAAAAAAATAATGTTTAAACATTACTATTATAAAATATGAGTGTATGTGTAATAAAAAAAATGTTGAAAATTATATGGGAAAAAATTAAAAATAAAAAAATAATATCTATTTATATTATATATTATAAGAACCATTTTAATTAAATATAATTATTTCCTGAATAAATGTATTTTTATAAATGGTGGTTTAGTTTCACTTTTATATGAAAATGTATAATTACTTTTTCCCACTATTAGTTAATTTATTTGATAGATAAAATTAATTTTTTAAATTTATATTATAAATTTATCTTAGTTTTTTTGTTTATCTAAAATTAAATTTTTTGATAAATAGTGAAAAATACAATATTTTTATAGTGAAATGATTTTTAATTTAAATTATCTATAATGTTAAATTTTATATTTATTTTTATTTTAGTTAAAATTTAAAATATATATATCTCTATTTATTATATTCGGGCCATCATATTCATTATAATATTAAATTATATTATAAAAACATTGTATTCTTTGGAAAATTGTATCTTTGAGAATTATCTTCCTCGTCACACCTGTGAGATAAATTTTAAAATAAAATTTCAACATATTTAAAAGTAATTCTAAAAACTGGATTCTATATTTTTACGAAGAATTGTTTTTGTTATCTATTAATACCATAAATTGTTTTTACCAAAATTAATATTCAAAACAGTGGAAATTAATATCCACAATTAACGTAAATTTGGATTTACAAGATGGTTAAACAAAGAATATATGGGATAAAGTGACCTAAGTTTTTTCAAATATTCCTTTTCTATCAATATTTGGACCCTATCATGTAAATTGATCTATAATAATCTATTGGTGACCCTTTGGGGATGTGAAAATGTGATGACACAATTTTAATTTTAAAAAATTACAAGTATTCCAGTCACCTCACTTATAATAGGACACCCCCAAAACTGTCTTATTCACACCATAAAACTCTTTTGGTTATTCAATTTTCAATCCAAATCACATAAAAAATTCATTCTCCAATCCAAGATTTGTTTTTTGGTAGATATCCATCATATGAATGATTCTTGTTCAAACATATGGGGGTTACCCTATAAAGTGGTAACATTCTTCAACTGGTATTTTTCTTTTATATCATCCTCAATCTCTCTTAATTATTAATTAACCATAATTATATAAAAACAAAAAATACTACATTAAAAATATTTTTTATTTTTTTTAATGTCCTAAAGCCATCCTTAATTTCTTTACAATTTGTTATGAAATCCTTATTCATCTGGAAAGGGGATTACCACCTCAGGAACCAATATTTTTAGTTTTTTCATTACCACCATTTAATATTGGTTATAATTTTTGATATAAAGTATATAAATATACATATATGTATATATATATAAGATATTGGTTCTGGAGAGATGGTGGAGAAAGGGGAGCTTGACGACAACCCTGATGGGCAACGTGATTGTGCAAAGTTGATTCTGGTTGAAATTATTGCATAGGATGATCGAGGAAAATTCTCTTATGAACATTCTAGGGATAATGTTATTTTTGTGTGACCTATTTTAGAAGGTAAAAGTATATTATCCCTCTTCATATGGCGCTGGTGAACGAAAGAAAGGTTTCGTAGAAGTGTTAAAGGCAGATTCTAGAGTGGTATTTGATTTTGCCTCACTTCCCCTAAATGTGTGATAAAAAAGGTAGTGATTCTCGTGTTTCGATGAATTATGAGGTTTTTGAAGAGTGTATACGCCTTTTTTGATACCTTATTATAGCTATGGTCATGGTACAAAATGGTGATAAATTTTTGAAATGCCTGACTGTTCAATACGAAAACACAAGCGAGAATGGAAAGAAGATTAAAGGAAAATATTTAAACACACATAATGTTTTGTGCACCACAAAATTGAGATTCTTTTTAGGAGAGGTTTTAATTTTTTATATAGACAAAAAAACTAAGTTATATTTACAACGTAATTATAACCACGCAGAAGCCTTAAAGGGGTCAAACTGCATTGACCCATCAATAAGGGGAAGGGATAAACGGTGAAATAAATTCCATAAAGAAATTAGTCTACAATCACCCCCTAATTTCTATCTCATTCAATAGATCACAATGATGCCAATCATTGCGCATAGCTCTAGAAACATGACACACCCATGTGACTTCCTGATAATGTCTGCAAGCTTCTCCTTGGAGCGAGTGTGCTCGAGAATTATTTTTCCTCCATCAACGCACTAGCGAATGAAATGGAATCGGGTGTCAATGTGATTTATTCGGCCATGGAAGATGTGATTATTTCTTAATTCAATGGTGGACTTGTTTTCCACTTTGAGTACCGGCACACTGAGGTCTGAATATAGAAATTCCCCTAACAGTCGGGCCAACCAGATGCCCTGCCACATTACGGTTGTCGCAGTAATGTACTCTACTTCACATGAAGACAATTCCACCACCTTTTTTTCTTTGATTTCCAAGTTCCGGGCTTGTCTCCAAGGGAGAAGAAGACCCTATTAATGCTCTTGTGGTCGTCAATGTCGCCATCCATGTCTCTATCACTAAATCCCAACTGGATCACCCAATCATTTTCCATCCTTGTGTAGAAGACACCGTATTTGTGTGTCCCAGAAATGTAGCACAATATGTGTTTGACTGTGGCCATGTGATCTTCATGTGCCTCTTCCATGAATCAGCTTACGTAATCTACCACATAGGCAACGTCTGGTCGTGTATGCACTAGGTTCTTGAGGCTGCCAATGGTGCTTCGGTACTGAGTAACATCAACCAATGGGCATGTTCTAGACTTTCTTAGATTTAGGCGGGCCTCCATCATCACTTGATAGGGGTTGCAATCTCCCATACAGCTCTTCTCCAACAAATTTGGTCGCATAGGCATATTGATGTAGGGAAATTACGTTGGGCCCTTGGTTCTCTTCGATTACATGGTAGTAGGAGAGCAACCCCTTTTCACTCATCTAAAAGAGATTCTTCATGTCCGCCTTGAACATGTTGATGTTGGTGACATCAGTACCGATGATGATCAAGACATCTACATACACCCTGATGATGAGATGAGATGTGTTATTTCCACGTGTATACACAGCATGCTCAGAGTCACTCTTGTGAAACCCATGCATTAGAAGGAAGGCGTTGAGCTTGGCATTCCACTCTTTTGGTGCTTGGAGGAGGCCATATAGTGCTTTCTGGAGTCAGAGAACCCTGTGGTCGTGGTCTTTGATGATGAAGCCTGCTGATTTCTCAACTTAATCCTCCTCTTGGAGGTATCCATTTAGGAATTTCTATTTGACATCCATGTGATGGACCTCCCACCCTTCTTGCGCTGCCACTACGTTGAGGAGCCGCACTGATTCCTTGCGTGCGACAGTGGAAAATGCCACCTCATAGTCAATCCCCTTCTATTGGACGTATACATTTTTAACAAGCCTCGCCTTGTTCTTTGGTAACGCACCACGCTCATCAAGCTTCACCTTGAAGACCCACATGAGACCAATTGGATGATGGCCAAAGGGGAGATTGACGATATCCCATGTTTCATTGTCCTTGATCAACCTCATCTCTTCAAGCTTCACCTTGCGCCAACACAGGTGTTGTTCTTCTTCACCAAACGAGGTTGGTTCATCAGCCGTAGTGAAATGTAGCTCACTAGGGTCGAGCTCATGTAATGAAAACCCATGTGGTGTTGTAGCCCTGATGATGTTGTCAATAGTGCGGAACCTAAGTGGGGTGTAATCATGCTCAACATCAAGTGCTTCCACCATGTTGGATGGTGGTGAGACGAACTCCACTGCGGCTAATGGCATGGGCATCACCTTGATCACATCTAGTGTTGTAGCATCTACAGAGTCTGCGCTAGTGAGTGTGAGTGACGATACATGTTCTCTGACAATGTCGTTGGCCTCCGTCGTCCCTGGAATACATTTCTTTGTGTTTTCGATGGTGAATGGCTCCTCACTGCTCAACACACCATATTCATCATAAGCAATCCAATTCCACTATCCTTCCTCATCGAAGATTACATCACGCGTTAGATGCATGCACTTCCTGAAGGGGTCATACACGCGGTTTTCCTTGGACTTGGACTCATACTTGATGAAGATCATCGGCATACACTGGTCATCCAACTTCTTCAGGTGAGGTTTCACATTCTTGACATGCACAATACAGCCAAAAGTGTGGAAAAAATTCATCGTCGGTCATTTTCTATGCCATGCCTCATTTCGCGTCAACCCGTCAAGGCTACGTGTCAGCGCCCGGTTGTGGATAAAGACATCCATGGAGACAGCCTCACCCATGAAAATCCTTGGAAGGCCTTTTTCCATAAATATGCTTCGAGCCATGGCAACCACTGTCTGGTTGCTTTGTTCAATGACCCCATTCTGTTGTGGTGAATAGGGGGATATGAGTTGTTGTTGTGTGACACGTTTGGCACAATATTCAACAAATTCAACTAAAGTGTACTCACCACCATGGTCCGTCCAGAGAACCATCAACTTCTGCCCTGTCTCCACCTCCACTATGGCTTGAAAGCGTTTTATTTTCATCAGAGTCTGGTCCTTTCTTCTGAGTTGATTGAGTCACAAGTAGCATTTCATGTCATCTATGAGCAGTAGAAAGTTGCGGCTCCTGCATGTCGTCGTCGGCGTGACCGTACTGCAGAAGTCACCGTGGACAAGGTTGAGGGCTTTCTCTGCATGATTCTTCACTTGTTCAGGGAAAGGCACTCATCATTGTTTCCCAATGATGCAGTTGTAGAGGACTGAATCGACCAGATCAATTTGGGGGAGACCACGCACCATATCCCAATAAGCGAGCTTACACAAAGCCTAAAAATTCAGGTGGCTGTACCTCTCATGCCAACACCATGCCTTCATAGATCCCCTTTTAGAAAGGCATATTGGCTATGCAATGTATCGTTTGAGCTTGTACATCCATACGGGGAAACGCTTCACCTTTTCCTGCAGACACCGCTACTGGTCATGGATCCTCAGGATGCCATCTTCGACCAGTATCTACCAACCGTTCTCATTCCAATCCTAATGATGTTTGTGGTGATCCTTGGGATGAATTACACCCCCGCGAGCATGTGGTGCTCACCGGTTTTTCATGTGAGAAAGATGGTCCTGCACACCTAGATGTTGAAGATAGATTCATCTCCAAAATTCACAGTGCCATGGATCCCAGAGTCAAACTCGGAGTAGAAGGTGCGGGACCCAGTAATGTGGTTTGTGGCATCAGTGTCAAGGTACCAAAATTTGTGATCACACGACTGCTCTTGATCTAGTTGTGCGAAGACATTCTTCTCAATCAACCGTAGAGGGCTGCATTGTGGTTGTGAAGTATTGGTTGTGGCAGATTGTGGTGGTGGGGAATCGGGCACTACAATGCATGACCTATCCATATGAAGTGCATGCTCTTCATCATCACCATGGGATAGAAGGGCCTCAGGCCTATTCCGTCTACTGCAACAATATTTTTCCCAATGACCCATTTTTCTGCAATTGTGGAATTTGTCCCTTGAGACTTTATGACCACCATTGTATCCCAAGCCATCCTGTCTATTTTAACTATTACTGCTACCAGTCTTTTGTCGTGGTCCTCGACGACACTGGTTACTGAACATGGATTTGTTGAAATATTCCTCCCTCATCTGCCTCTCCTTCATCCATGCAACCCAATCCTCCTTGGTAAAGAGTAGCTTCCCTCCAGTGTTTGCATTGGGTGCCAGCTCAAAACAATCCTCCACTGCTTTAAGTCTTCCTGTTACCTCATCCACAGAGAGTGTCAAAATATCAAGAATCATTTCAATTGAAAGGGAAATTTGGGAGAACTTGGAGGGGACGATGCATAAATAGTTCTCAACAACCTTGTCTTGTGGATCTGGATCACCGAGGATCGTGAGTTGGTTGACAATCCTGGTGAGCCGTATTGCGAAGTCATCCACTGATTTATTGTTGTGAAAAAAATTCCTTGGTACTATTTGCAGAGCTTTTAAGCATTGGCCTTGTGAAATCGATCAATTCCAATGTTCATGGTCTTCACAATGTCCCATGCTTCCTTAGCAGTTGCCTTGATGACAAGTATTGGGATCATATTCAGTGGGATAGCGTGGAGGATGGACTCCAGCGCCATCCGATATCCCTGGAGTTTTGAACCGCTACTGTTGACTTCATCGCAAAGACCCCATTCTTGAATAATGACCTTCATCATCAAGGACCAGTCACTATAGTTTGTCTTCGTGGGGATCAGGTATGTCGCCGATCCCCCGATATCTTTCAATACACTATGTACCACCAGAGGGACTCTACCATTGTCAATGGGGGGTCTGGGACGTGCCAATGATATCTGGGAGAGTCGGGGCGATGAGGGATCGAAGTTTTTCATTGTGGATTAAGACAACCTTACCATGATACCAAATGTTGGAAATGCCTGACCATTCAACACCAAAACACATAAGAGAATGGAAATAAGATTTAACGAAAATATTTGAACACAAATGATGTTTCGTGCACCACCAAATTGGGATGCTTTTCTGGAGAGGTTTTCATTTGTTTATATAGGCAAAAAAATCCAAGATGTATTTACAATGTAATTAAAAACATGCGGAAGCCTTAATGGGGTCAAACCACATTGACCCATCAATAAGGGGAAGAAAAAAAATGGTGAAATAGATTCCATAAAGAAGTTAGTCAACAAGAAATTGTCGAGGTTTAACGATCTTACTAAATGGATTACAGATGTGCGGGGATTTGAGGATAGACACATAATAACGATGTGGAGAGGATATTACCATGCGGTATTCCCTTATGATAAACTAATGAGGATGTCATGGAGTGTGGGTTAAATATCTCTCATTCCTAGTTTTTTAAGAATCCAAAAATATAATAGAAATATGGATCCGAACAACGTTCGAAACATGAATGTGCCAGTATGAATCATAATATAAAAATTGTACTAGATATATTGGAATCCCAATATTTTTTGGTACATTGCATCATTTGGGGGCCATCAAATTCAAATGGATAAAAATTGAAAATCCATGATTTGGGAATTATTCACTGGTTCTTATGTAGGTGGAAATATCTAATACACTGGCTGAAGATGTCATTCATACCAAAAGGGATAACAATATGAGGCTTGAGAATCAATATGAGAGGAAACCCATATTTTTCCTTAACTGCATGTTTTTGGGTCATATGTCTATGGAATGTAGGAGCGACAAGGAATACAATTTCTACAATGTGAATATTCATGATGATGTCTCATATTGTATATGGAATGGGAAGATGGTCTCCAGGAATACAGTTCCAAAATATGCTGGAACCTCACAAGTTGGAGAGGGATTGAACCAAATTAAGATTTCTAATTTTCTGCACACCAGATAGAAAAATATAAACTCTGTTGTGTTGCATGATGATCTTGTATTACCCAACTCGAATGAGGGGGTGTCTTGGATGGTGTTAATGGTGACACATAGGCTATAATCCTTGTTTGCATAGGCCAACATGGCATCATTGGGGATACAAAGATGGTTTCTGCTCCTGTATGTGATGTGTTATACAAGAACCTAGTTGGGGGTTCCATTCCTTCATATGATGAGGCCCCAAAGGACCAATGAGCAAGAGATGATACTCTTATAGGTAGTGATTCATGTCTTTTGGAGCAGAATGTGTCAGTTTCTCCTCGTATTGATGATGGGGAAGGTGAAACTGTCGTGTCCAGGGACCATGCCACACCTACTGATATTGATTGTGATTTATCAAGGACCCACCCATCTATGGGTTCCCAACAAACTACTCATCTGTTATGTAGTCTTAATTAATTTTTGATTGGGAATAAATTTTCCTCTTTTAATATTATATTTTGGCCCGATGTAGTGGATGATTCATAATCCCCTGAGCATGAATCACATAAATAAGGACATCCCTTGGATGTGGAAGGGGAAACGAATGTTGTTGTATCAGCACTGGCACTGGCTGAACCTGAAGGGGATGCAGATACATCTCCCAAATAAATGAAGAAAAAGTGAAAGGTAATGAAGGGAAAATTCCATGGAATTAAGGTGAAAAATTAAGGGCCCCTTACATGGAGTCAAACCCTTCCTCAATGAATATATTCTATAAGAAGTTTCATGGGATTGGGAATCATCCCATAGACAAAGCCATTAGACATGTTCTTTTAGCATACAAACCCACTTTGATATGAATTAATGAACCAAAAATGAACTTTTTAATTTATAGAGAATTTGACCTGAATTATCTTGGGTATAATTTTATGTCATAGGACATGAGAGAAAATAATGTTGACTGTATCTGGTCTCTTAACCCTCAGAGTGTTAAAATTGAATACTGTACAAAAAATCATAGTGGATCTCTACCTTGTCTATTGTACATTCATTCAACTTCATAGTCTCCTTTTTTTATGCCTCCACCTCTTATATTGCGTAAAGGGATCATGGGATGGAGATTATAATATTTTCTACTAATGTGAATACCATATGGATGAAAATGGGTGACATTAATACCATCCTAAGGCCTAAAGAGAAACTAGGGGGAACATCAATCACGTGGATGCTACAGAATTTTCCTCTTTTATTGATCATTGTATCCTCTCCATGGTCTTGATTACAAAATCCAATTTAAGCTATAGTAGTTAACCCTTAAAAGGATGTCAATAAAGTAAACATGACATATGTTTTATTCAAATTTGTGACGAGGGATTGAAATTTTCCATTTTTGGGCACCCTGTCCCAAAAAATCATTCAGATCACAACCCTATCTTGATGGAAATGTTCACCCACATGAATAGGTCTGCACCACTTCCTTTTCATTTTAACAATGGATAGCTTGTGATTCCGAGATGTAAATAAGTCATTGTAGAGTTTTAGAGTGTTAATATTCATAGTAGCTTATTGCATGTCTTTGTTAAGAAAATGAAAAATGAAAAAATACTATTGAAGGAGTGGAGAAAAGGGTATTTTTCTGCACTTTACCTTGATATTGAATATACAGAGGGTAATCTTACATGCTTCCACTTAATGAAATAACACCCGAACAACCCTTAAACTGGAGAGATTGAAATGTTTCATGTATGGATTACATCTTTAATATTTGGGAGATACATGATAGAAATGACTTACATGTTAAATGGATAGTAGAAGGAGACAGAAACACAAAATAATTTCATAGGTTACGTTGGGAGAAAAGGACAAGGGTTAGAATAAAGGTCATTAATATTGATGTACGTTTATATACCTTTGAGAGTGAAATTTCAAATGCAGTCTTGGATTATTTTTCTAGCCTTCACACTAGTGGTGGACTAGAGAACAATGATAAGATGGTCAATATTATATCTCCATGTATTTAGGAGTATCATAATGAGGTTCTTAAAAAATCCCCTTTGAGGGAATAAATTAAAAATACCCTCTTCTCTCTTAGTATTAAATGTGTGGCTGGTACGGATAGATTTTTCAAATATTTCATCATGTTTTATTTGGACATCCTGCTAGATGATTGGTCAGTACATTGAATGTTTTTTTCACTCTTTATCACATTCCCAATAGGATAAATTCAAATTTAATTTCCCCAATTCCAAATATAGAAAATGTTCTTGATATAAAGGACTTTAGACTTCTGGTAGTTTCGAATACCATTCATAAATTCATTAGAAAAAATTAATATTACCATATTTGGAGGCCACATAAGTGAGAATATCTCCTCAAATCACATTAGTTTTTTACCTTTACGGTCCATTTAGAATTTTCTCTTCAAAACTTTTGAGAGTATTAATTTAATGAAGATGAAATCCTTGCTTTGTAACGTTTATCTCACAATTGAAATCTCTACGATGATCGATTCTCTGATGTGTGGCTTCTTATTTGATTTTATGATAATGTTTCTATTTTCTAATGGTTTTCTCAAACTTGTAACTTGCATCCTCGATTCTTCAATGCAATCCATTTTATTTAATGGATATCAGAAAAAAAATATTTCTAATGTGTTTGAGGTGTCCATCAAGTGGATCCTCTTTCCAAGCATATATTTTTCTATCGCTAATGACTATCTAAGTTGATTATTTTATAATGTATACTAGATTAGTATTTACAAATAGATTAAAACTAGTATAGAAAACCTCATTTCAACTCACCTTTTATATGATGATGACATCCTTATTTTTGAGAAGGCATCAAAGGGAACCATATCGGCAATCAAACCCTTCCTGCAAAATTATGATGTTGTGGATGGTAAATTGATTAGCTATAATAAATAAATTATTTTTATTAGTAATGGCTTAACTATTGTCATGAATAATAGAATAAATAAGACTCTTTGTGTTTAGAAGGGCTCTCAACAATTTGATTATCTTTGTTTCTGATTATTCTATCGCATGGTTCTCATGAAATATCTAGAGGATATATGTTCTAGGATTACAAATTAGCTAACATGATGGAATCAGAATGCAATATATTAGGATGGGAGGGTCTATCTCATTAATTAGAGGATTACATCAAAGATTTTTACTCTTTCTAGTTTTATATATTTCCAAGAGGTATTATTAGTGATATCTAGAAAATGATGATAAAATTCACATGGATAGGATATGTTAGTTAAAGAATGTTGATCCCAGTTTCCTTGAAGGACTACTTCAAACCCATTGAGAATGGAGGCCTTGGTGTGAAAGTCATAAGTTCATTCAATTATGGACTTATTTATATATTCACTTGGATCCTTCTCACTTATGATGAATCTTAGTTGGAATTTTTATATTTCCAATTCATGATGATGATTTTTATTTTGTGTTGTCATTATCATTCCGCCTCTATTTGACCTACTCTCATGTACTCTTTTACTAACATTATGAAGAATTAAAAATGGTTAATAAATATTCAATATAATATTAACTATTGGACATCACCATGGTTGGACTCTCCTCTTTGAAATGGAAATGTTCCTCCAAACTTTTCTAAAATGATGATAGCATAATTTCAGAATCAACATTGAACTATGATGGACATTATCATGCATCATGACCATCATGAAATTAATATTTTTTATTTCATAGATTGTGATACCATGATATGAAAGAAAAGTAGAAATGGGAATTAAAATATGAGGGGGTTTTATAATTTTCAATTTGATGGCCACACTAGGACCCTTGAATGACCCACAACATTAATTTTTCCTTAATTCATTTTTAAAGGTTTTTGTTACTATGGAAAATCTAGAAGACCCATATTCATACTCCTGATAATTTAGAGAATGATGGAAAATTATAGTATAGTGTGTAATATTTTCTCAAGATATTATGATACTAGGTAACATGTTTTCATCCACTACAACATTTCCCAGTATCTTTGGTGTTATTTTGGCTCAATTTTTAATTCTATTTTGAATAGTTACAGTTCTGATGAATAGAAATAGGTGAAAATTTCAAGAAGTGATTGGAGTAAAAATCTTCATAAATTTTTATCCGCATATATAGTGGTTATTTTCACACAATATGGGGAGCCTGAAATGCAGGTATGGAAGATGGGAAACAAGTCTCGCTACAGGAAGTGCCCTTGTATGTTCACCGGGATATCCACACTATTGAAACACTCTAGGTAGGTTCTATAGTTAATTGAGAAAATGATCTCACCTTCATTCATCTTCTCAGAGTCTCAGGTTGTCTGCACAATCCAGATATAGTTATAATCATCCACTAGATACCTCTTTAACGGGAATGTGTTAAAAACAATGTTGATGGGGCTGCACTCTGAATATTTGGATTATCAGAATATGATGGTGTCATTCACACATACTGACGGTTTGGCAAAGGATGTTTTCATCACATTAGGAGGCATGGGGACTCCCTATGAATATGAATTTTGGGCCATCATTTTTGTGGTGAAGCATGTTGTCTACCAGAATTGTATTTTTATATGGGTTGAATTTGATTCTAAACTTTCCGTTAATGCCATGAAATCATGGTTATGGAAGGTAACATGGAGGGTTCTACCTCATTGGATTGGATATCTCAATCGAATAATTTTTCTTAATATTGCGCTGAACCATGTTTAAAGGGAGGACAAAGATGTTTCTAGTGCTAATTCAAAGAGATAAATCATGTATTTGAGTACAATGTGGTCCTTCATGATACCTGACCATTGTGCATAGTTGGTGGACAGTGACATGAGGGGAGTCTTTCACTGTCTTCTTTGTAATAACATTTTATAATTCCTTGCATGAACTTTTAAATTTATTTATTAATTTTTAGGGCCATCATTACAGGACCCTGGTATTTTTGAGTATATATTTGATATTTATAATATAATTATATATAGATATAAAAGTGCTTTATTTCATATATACCCTTTTCATATTCATTCCATTGGCACTATGATAACAATTCTCATGTGTACAGGGAACAACCACCCCACGAAGCAATGTGACACATTTTTAAATAATTTTTTACATAAAAGGAAAATAGAATAATGATAATGGGAATATGTAAAATAAATAAATAAATATTTATATTATTTACATATATCAAATTATTAGAAGATAATATATTAATTATTTCATACCATTTCACTCACATAATGATGATGACATCGTTTGTGTACATGTGGACTACCACCTTAACGAAGTTATGTCACCAAATTTTCACCACTACACCAAATTAATGATACATATTGGTTTATTAAATTATGAGATATGGTATAAATGATATTATTATCAATTTTTAAAGACAAATTATGAGATAATATATTTCCATCATGATTAATGAAAAGTTTCAACATTACACTTGCGTACGTACGACCCACCATCTCCATTATGGAAACATAGTTCAATTTTCATATTGTTATTTCATAATATGATTTAAAGTTATAATTTATCTATAAATATAATAAATATTTTAATATTATTATTGAATATATGTTTCAATAATGACCACTCTGACCATAGTCAACCTACCTATGCCGTTTTTTAAAAATAATCTAAATATCATTTAAACATATGACATAGGAATAATTGATTATGTAATCAATCATATCATGGAATTATGTGAAATAAAAGAAATAATAAATTTGAAAATTTTTCATATTTATTTAAATAATTAACATAAATTTATTATTTTTGAAGATAAATATTGTATGTGATGAATTGAACTTAGGTAAGTGTATCTCATCTAACTTTTACTTCCATGAGAAATATACCATATTCACAACTTATTCTTCTATATGGTGTATTTAAAGTGATTTTTTATGTTATATCTTTAATTAATTTATCTTAATGGTATTAAAATTTTAATTTAATATCATTTCATTTATGGTTATTATGTTTCAGAAGGTACAAAAGTGGTTAGGGTATATTTTCCAATCTCATAATTATTCATGACTTTTTAGGTTTATGTCTTCCCTGGGGGAATTATTTGATATTTATATAATAAAATAAATATATTTTATTAACACCTAGGTATTAATGAATATTTTTCATGAAAAAGAATCATTTTGACACTCCATGGTACTTAAAAGTATTGGCAATAATTTTTTTAAAAAAATATGAATTTATTTCTCTTTTCGGTTAGAAAACCATTTTCATCAACCAAAACTAGTCACTCAAGCATTGACATCGCATTCAACACTCCACACTATACTTATTCCAGTAACAAAATATCCAAGAAAACTAGTTATGCTCATTTTTATGATCAATGTCGTAGCCACCCAATCTAGGTTACATACCCCATAAATTTGATGTATCTTCATGATGAAAACCCATAAAAACTAGAAAAACTGTTGAAAGGATAAGAAACCACACTGAATCAACATGTGATCAATAGAAAGGGGTAAATGTACCTGAATAATTTTGACATGATGTTACATTACCTCCACTATAAATACATTCTTCCCCATAGTAAAAAAGTTAAGACAACTATATTTTAATGAGATAAGGTAAACTCTTTATCATCGGTGCCTTATGCTCCCATTTTACTCGTGAATCAGAAAGATACTACAATTTTAACACATTACTAATTTTAGATAAATATTTATTCTTAAATATATTGAATCTCTTAGTTATCATTTGATACACTCAACCCCAATCCAAAATGAACTGTAATATGGTATACTAATATAAAATAGCAATTAAAATTGTGGTAATGAATAGTGTAAACTAAAATACTAAATTTATATGATTTAAAAAAATTAAAAAATAAATTATTATTAATTGATTATAAATTATAATAAAAATCATTTTAATGTATAATATTATTTAATTTCAAAAATATTAATTTTTAAAAATTACTTTCATCATGTTTTTCAAATTAATCTTTAAATTAATTATATTAGCACTTTTAAATTTTTTTTAAATAAAATAAATCAATTTTTGAAATAAAAAAAGTAAAAAATATTTTAGAATGAATTGTTTTTAATTTTTTTAAATGATTAATATTCATCTTAATCGTGGAAATAATATTTTTTTCAAAACTACAATTTTGTTCAATGAATTTCCATGTAAAAGTTTGTTTAAATATTATTTTAAAAAATTATTTCAATAATATTATTAATAATATCATTTTAAATTTGAATTAATTTTATAGTGATTATATATACTAAAAACTATTTTTTATAAGTATATTTTTTCTTTTTATATAATATTTTTTGAGGATCTTACAAGTTTAATTTTTAACTATATTATAAAAAATATATATTTTATATTGTAGAGATGAATTTACTATTAGTAATAATACTAATTAATTTTCATAAAGAAGGTGAACATAATTTGTTTTCTCAGGGAGGAATAAATATAGTTAAATTAAGCACTATGGTTGAGGTTAAAACACTTTTTTTATGAGTAAAATAAAAATAATAGGGTTAAAATTAACTAATAACAATTTCAATTACTTTTTTATATCTATATTTCTACCATATCACAACTATAGTTTCATAACAATCCATTATGCACTCTAGTGGCCTATGTAAAACCTGGTTACATTTAATTCTATTAAAAAATGTCCAATGTGTGTCCTCCCCCACTTATAAAGTGAAAACCCCACTCATTTCAAATTAAAAATTAAAAGGCACTCTAGTTTTTCCAATACTATCAAACATCATCTCCTTAAATTCTTATACATTACTTATTGTCACTATGTTGATTTGAAAACCCCTCTAAGAAGGCTATAGATATAAACATACTGATGTTCTCAAAAGAGGAGAAATTGTGGTAAACCATGTGTCTTCATTTTATATCTCTTTTGAACTATTTTAAAATAAAAAAATCAACAAATTTATTTTTTAATAAGTTATTAGAGTAATGAAATAATTTTTTTACATCCAATATTCCATTAAACAGGTAATGAAACATCTAATTATGTTTATAGAGACTGAAGACCCCCCAAATCAATGTTATTTTTTCTATCACCACATATCACATATTGATATTATAATTTAATTAATGTATATATATTAATTATAGAAATAAAATATTAAATTTACCTTTTCAATAATCTTTCCTTTAGAAAATGATGGCATTCCTTATGTGTACTTGAGGACTAATACCTCCATGTAGTGTTGTTACACATTTATTATTTTATATTTATAGGTATATAAATACAGATAGATATAATCAATATATATGGAACATATTATATAATAAGGATTTTGGAATGGTGAAATATTATTTACCTTTCTTTTGTTTTGTCTATTAACATAAATGGAAATAGCGTTCATCGGTACATATGGCCTATGTTATCCACAAATAATGTAATTTTTTTCTATATAACATATATTGAATAATCTAATCAAATATAGAATCTATTTTATGATATTTATATAATTAATAAAATTCTAAATCAATATACAATGTCTGAAACTAACAAAAAAAAAGATATATGAAAAATGAAGTAGTTACAATCTAAAATAATGATATAAATAATGAATTGTTATTATACAACTGTTAAATAGTTATAATAAAATAAAATTTGTTATATAATATATGATTTCGGATTTATAACCCAAATATAATAAGACAATATTTATTATATGGGAGGTTTTGAATTGGTGATAAGGAAAAATGACATGAGGTTTGAGATTTTTTGTCTCAGTTTTAGTTTTTGTGAGACACATTACTTATTACACCACTTGATTATTTGGTGTGGTATAAATAAATTCCATGAAAAAATTATATTATTATAATAATTAAAAATAAGGAATATAAATATACTTATTACTTTATTTCTTTCTTTTCATTTATGATTCAGAATATTCCAAAGTGTTAAGGTTTTTATTGTTTTTTATACCATTGTTTACCGAGATTACTTCATATTATGTTTTTATTGATGATATATTATGATATATCTTTAAAAATATCATGAAATATCCTATACTCTAGTGATTTTTGAATATTTCTGGTAATATTAAAATTTTACTATCTTGGGTACATAGAACTATTGAAAAATATTTTTATGAAATGATGACTTTATTTTATTATTAGGTTGAAATTTTATTCATCTGTACCCATGATATATAAAAATGTTATTATAATTATTTTTAATACCATAAAAAAATTAAATAAATATTATCCCTATTTTTAATTTTTATCTTTTAAATGAATATTCTTTTCATTTTATGAAAATGGTACTTCTATATTTGTTACTAAAAATGAGAAATGAATATTTTTTTTAACATACGCGGAATGAATGGAATATCCTACTTTAATGACCACTCATCTTTTTTATGATGTCTCCATTGTAATTTTCAACGATATATTCTTACAAATACTTAATAATTATATCGTGAATAAAATTTATTTTCAATTAGACACATATTTTTTCCTCAACAATGTTTTTTATAATATTTTTATGGTATTTATACTCATCATAAAAAAACAAACTTATTTTACATAATCTACACTGTGTATATGTTATAAGGATATCATCATTATAATATCTCTAGATGGTTTCATAATATATTTGTAAGGGATATAATATTTTCATTCAATTATACATACTCCTCTTCATGGTTTATCATTATGTTTATAAATTATTGATATTATTAACATTTTATATGATATATTTCAATAAAAATTTTTATTTTGATTTTTTTGTTTAAAAAATTATTAACATTTCATATAATAGTTTTTTGATATGAATATTTATGTTAATACCTTTCCACCAATTCATATTAGCGGTGAATTTTACATAGTAATGGATGGGATGGGCTCAGTATAGACTCTATATTCAACAATAGGTCACATGAGACAAACTATCTTGGATATTTGGCCAGTAAATATCTAATTTATCTACAATTCCTTGGATTAATTCCTTGAGTAGATTATTATGATTACCAACATTATTAATTACATTATTATGATATTAATTATTTACTTACATATGATTATTTAATTATTTATGATATCCATGGATAATTATCATGATTATTTGATTTGTGATATTCTATTATTTAATAATCATTTATGACAACAATTTTATTTTATGTTATAACATTATTTATTTAATTGAATGTTTTTCAGTTATTTACCAATCTATTATTATTTTTGATTATTTAATTTTGATAATTTTTGATAAATTCATACCCTTATTGGGTATCTAATCCCAATGATTTCATAAATATCATTTCCCATGGATGCTATAAAATGTGTTCTGATTTATATGTTGTGATATTCCTAAAGAGAGTAGTTTTTTTATCCATTAAAATACTATTTTTTATTTTATATTATGAAATGTAATGATAGTTTAAAGTATTTTTTTAGATTTCTATGAAAATAAAACGGTTTGATACCTTGGGATGTGTTCACTTGTATCTAATACCAAAATAATAAAGTAACCTCTGACATTGATATACTAGGGTTAGAAACATTATAGTTTTTATTGGAGAAATATTATTACAAACCATCAGAACAAGATTTATGAATACATTGATTAGGGAAAATTTCCCCATGTCTGAATTTGAGGAAAATTCTATCTATAAGAAAACATCCTAATGATTTTGTAAGGTAGGGATTATGTGGTTTTTCTCAAAATAAATGGATATACAGAAAATAAAAGAGGATTTGGATTTGGAAGAGTTATACCTAGGTGTAATAACTCTAAAAAGGGTGCATTTGGAATTGAATAGATCATCACATAGTGCATGATAATGGGCCTTTATCTACACCTCTTTTGATAGAACCAACAGGCATTCTTGGGCCAATTTAAATTTTATTAAAACCCAATTTACAGTATTCAACTGTATTCTTTTGACATAAAAATATTCCTAATGATAATCCAATTACAGTTTATTGATTTTTTTTTGAAAAAATATTCAATTTATGTTCTGTTTTTCACTTTTATTAAAATTATATATTTGGTTTTTTAATTTTATCGTATAATCAAGTGTTTTTAATTTATCAAAAATAGTACGTTATCTATGGAATGGAAACCGTATAAATGTACATAATCCATTTAGGGATTTCATTACAATATAAGATAATGTTGCATTAGATATATATATAGTTAGATATGAAAAAATTATATCTATATTAGGGATTCGGAAAAAATATTTATCCAATAAAATTTCTAGAACAAAGAAAGCTATAGAATTCTTTTGTTGTGTAACATTTTATACCATTTCAGTTTTCATAAACATCCATCATATATTGGAAATAAAAATAAATTTAAATCTTATTAATTAATATGTTCCATAGTATTTTTTATCTCTTTAGGATGTAATGAAATGGAGAAGGTTGAAATCAAATTGTATCATATCTCATGGAATATAAATAAATTTTAGTTATTGATTCCATATAATAATGATGAAAATAAAAAATAGAAAAAAATTGTGGATGGATTTTTAGGTAAAATTATTTGAAAAATGTTTTCCTCACAAATAACAAGTATATTTGGATGAGAAATTATTTATTTTCAGAAAAAAGTAACTGGAAAACGTTTCTATGAATGTATCTAACTTTTCAATAATAGAATGGAATATTGTTGAGTTTTTATGTATTACAAAGAGAAGTATTTACCATTTCATTTATGGGAAATAATACAATCCTTCATAGGTAACAAGTCTCACAAATATTATCATCATATTTTTGATAAATTATAATGTTATATAAAGATATATATTGAATTATAATTGAATTATATATTCTATAAAAATAAATATATGAAATATGTGGTTGATAACTCTAGAAAATGAAATAAAATAAAAATTAATGAGGAAATATATGAATTTATATTATATAAAAAAAGGTTACAATAAATAATGTGGAACATGATTGATCAGAATGTGGTTTTTATCCAAATGTGTAGTGAAATTCCACTATGATTGTAATTAAATGATCAAGCAGAAATATTATAGTTTTCAATGATTCATCTGTAAGGATATGAGACACTATGAAAATGATTTTCCCTTTTGTTAAGGGAATTTTACCCAGAAAAGGTGAAGTGAAATATTTCAAGCTAATATAATCAAAATAACTAAGGTTAAATTCCAAATGATGTGGTGGAAGGTACCTTAATAATATCCTAAATTTTATGTAATTCATTATTTTATTATGACTCATTTCAACCTTTTTTATTATCCATGATAGAAGTGAAAAATTAAATGCTTCCCTAGAACATTAAGAAGGGAGTTATCAATAAATAATCCTAGTGGCAGTCCACACTAAGGATGTGACTATAAGTTCCCAATTTGACTCATTAACCCACTACATTTACATACATCATTATTATACTAATGGTATATTTTGATATAAGATTATTTATGATATATAATACTAATTAAGGTTCAAAATATATTTAAAATGGAGGGAAATTATGATTTTTGATGAAGGTACTGGATTCAATGTCATTAGAGGGGACTTCATTATCCTAGCCAAGTCTAGATGTAACCACAATAGCACTTCTAAATAGGATCTTTTGGATGGTAGAGTATATTTAATATATTTATGGACAAGGTAATATTCCAATTTAGTATATTAATATTTTACAAGAAAACATTAATATATTACCCAACAAATTACATATTAATCCACCAAATACTGAAATATAGTTTTATATTGATATAATTAATAATCCATTAATTGTATTATAGATTTAATATAGAATTATCACTATATAATAACTGATGTCGACGAAGCTACAAGAGGATTTGTGTTAAAATGGATTTTTATACCATAGTGTTTCACCTCAGGGATCCCTTGTTCTTTTCATTATAGAGAAATATAGATCTTTAATGCCATGTATCAATTACAATGTAATCAATTCTATTACGATTAAAAAAATTTATCATATAAATTTTCATTTATGAATTATTTGATAATCATTATTGGGATTAATATTATTCAAATAATTATGTTTCTTTTGGGCATCATCATATTTTTACTAAATGTGGAAGTTGTTAGTATGAAAACACGTCACATGAGGTATCAACATTATGAGTTTATATTAATGTAATTTGTATTGTATGATTTTCTAACTGTATTGAAGGATATAATAAAAAGTGTATTCATTGAATATCTAGATAATTGTTTTTCAATATTTATTGAAGATATATTATTGTACTCTATGTTCCATCAGGACCATGGGAATCACTTTAGGACCATCCTTGAGACTCTTATAAGAAAAGAGATATATGGGTAATTAAATAAGCGTGGATTTTATATTCTAAATGTTGATTTACATATCTATATTATGTCCATGGATAGATTTTTATACAATATTATGATGATAAATGATATATGGGAATGGAATTCACCAATGAACATAAAAAGTGTATGTAGTTTTAATTGGTCTAGTAGGTTACTCTCAACTATTTGTGAAACTTTTTCTTAATTTCATAATCAATTTAATAGGATTACCTATAAATGAGTTAAGTTCACATTTGAAATGTAATTTGAGGAATATTTTGTTGAATTGAAGATAATATTTGATACTGTAACATTTTTTAATCTGCCATAAGGAATTGAGGAATATATTATATATAAAGATTCATTAAAGAATGTAATTTTTGGGTTCATTATACCAAATGAAAAATTTATTGTATTTGTAACAAGGGAGTTAATTATTCATTAAAAAACATTACATCCCAAGATCATGATTTTCCAAGATTAATATATTAATTGTAGATATGAATTAATTATATCAATAGTGATTGATTTCAGACATACAATGATCATAATAGGCCGAAATACTACATTTCACAAAAGTGATCAACATGTGGAAATTGTGATGAAATGAGAAAATAAAGTATTATGATTTATAAATTCACTACCACCTTGGAATAGAAAAATAAGGTAGTGCTTGCATTATTCAATCAATATGAAAGATTTATGATACAAATTATGATCAATAAGGATCCTTTGTTCACGGATCTAGTAAAAATAAATATGGTAATTAGTGTTGATAGGGTGAGAGAAATCATTTTTAAAATGATTTCCAATTTTTTTTATATCATAAAATTATATCAACCTAATAATTATTATTTTAAAAATAATATTAAAAATATGAATAGTGGGAAGTTTTAAGAATTCTCTTGTGAAGATGAAATTCCAAAATTGGGAAATATAAAATGTGATCCATATATAAGAGAACTAAAGACGGAATTGGTGGATGATACAGGTAGCTCCATTTTACCTATACAACCCTGTAGTTCCATGAGGTATATATATTTGAAGGAATATATTTTATGGGAAAATATGTTTCTAGAAATTTTTAATTATGTATCAGGTTGTTTGGATTTTCAATAGGATAAATTGAAGAGAAAATATTATTGAGGAGTATTGAAACATCTTTCAATTTATAAATTGAAATTAGATAAAATTAGAATAATATTTTTAGCTATATAACCAAATACACCATGTAATAATTATTCAATATGTGTTTTTTTATTGCCACTATAAATATACACATTTCCTTCCTATAAGAGATGATTTACCTCTAAATAACCATTCACAGATCTATATTAATGACGTTTTAAGTCATCACGTAACACCTCTTTAAATTGTTTCTAATCATGATTCATTGTTTACGTTGAAATTTTATATTATTCCTTATATGGACTACTATACTGGGAATAATTTGAGCACTTATTATCCCCATCAAAATGTTGGAAGGTCATAATGGATTATACAATCATAATAAAAGATGATGTGGTAAACATGTCCCTACATTAACATTATGGGGAAATCATATTTAGCTATGATATATTTCACCAATAATAATTATTTTTATTCGAGTATTTAATTTTAATAATATGAATAATTATATTGATTGATATTTTGTACACAAACATATTAGGATGATGTTTTAAAAATGAATCTTGTAGACCCAAAACTTGCGGAGAAGGCAACGATACTAGAAAAGTTTAGTCTGAATTATATTAATGTGGCTTAAAAAATAAAAAACATCAACATTAATAATAAGATGACAATTTTTTTTTAAATTGGGAGATGGTATTTTTTTGAATTTATCCTTAAGGAAGTGTGTAATGGATTAGTAAGAAAGATAAATTCACCCCTAGGTACATCATATATTTTTTAATACTAGAATGAATTGGATATATTTATTCTATATTTTAAATTCCACCATATATTTATAATGTAAATTATGTTACATATATATCATTATTAAGGAAGTACATTCTAAAACAAATACATGTACCATCCTATTATGTAATTTATTTTGAACTTGATTTATCTTACTAGGAAGAGCCCGTAACGAATTTGTACATGAGAGAAAATGTGTTGAGGAATTTGAATACACATATAGTAATGTTAACTCATAGAAATCATAATATATAAGTGTAAAAATGGGTACCTAATTAAATAATTAGTATAGAATCCCCAAATATATTCATGATACGTCATTCATGGATTATTTAGGAAAAAATATTTTATAGGAGGGTACTATGAAAGAACCCATAACTTTATGATATAAATTCCTGTTAAAATAAATTTAATCTCAAAAGTAACATAAGATACATGATAACATAAGAATAAATAAACCATAATATGGTATAAAATTATAAACTAGTAGTTAAATTTGTGTTTATAAATTGTAGTAAAAGATTATTGAAAAGTATATAGTTTACACAATTTGTTAATAAATTAATTTGTTATCAACAAATTAAAACCCACATATTTTGAAACTAATTTATACCAATTGTAGAGAAATTATTTTAGAAAATAAACCAAAATTTTTAAACTAATATTTTGTAATTATATCTGAATGAAATTTTGAGTATTTATTAGAAAATAATAACATTTTGCATAATGATGAAAACTACTCATTTTTATTGAAAATTAATTTTTTTATTTAATGAACCTAAAAAAGATCCATTTTATTTAAATTTTATATAAAATTTCATAGTTAAATTCAATTATTAATATTCCAATTTATTTCATAAACATTAATTTTATGTTAAATTATAATATAAAAACTTTTTATACTTAAGAAAACAATTCTTTTGAAAAATGTTAAATCCACGTGCCTACATGTTGACTTTTAAATTTAAATCATCCAAATCAATTTTCTTAATATGAAAAAATTGATAATAAAAATTGAATCATAATTATTGATATTATTTAATATGGTGAGAATAAATTATTTCACAATGAATAGAAAAAAAACATTCTTAGCATTGGTTAAAGTTAAAATAGTTTTACTGGGTGGTTAAACTAATCATATAATTCCTAAAATGAACTAAATATTTTTCAAATTCTTATTTGTAGTCATAGTTTAAAATATGATCATATAAAGATCTAGAATCAACTATTTTAGATCCTCTTGTAATGTGTAAATAATGGGAACATTTAGTTTACTCCAAATATTCCTAGTCTACCCTCTCCTTCTCTTATAAAAGGACATCATATATCCACCTCTATTAACACATCAAAAAACAATTTATTCTGAAAAAACAAACCAAATACCATAAACAATTCCTTCCAATGATATAGAGTCACTATTATGATGAAAAAACATGTCTATAGAGGATTTATATATAAACATAAAGATGTTCTCTTAATAAGAGTTATAGTTATTAACCTTGCATCTTCATTTTATTTATTTCTATAATCCCTCCAATATTATCAAATTATGATGAAATGATAACACCATTATCTTTATATAATAATAATATGTCCATAAATTATTGTATTAACCAATATCTATCCCACATTCAATGAAATAGTAAATAAAACCATCCATTGTGTGTACATTGGACTATCAGCTTAAGATCTGATATATTTCGTTTTCCATCACCACCTCTCATGTATGGATATAATAATGAATTTAATGTATATATATATATATATGATATTTATAAAATAATTATACTTCTCGAAATGTAATATTATATCTAAATTCATACCTCGTAATCCATAGCAAAACAATAACATCACTTCTCCTAATATGTGGAATACCGCCTCTACAACACTATGTGATATATTTTTAATTTTATCAAATTGATGGTAATAAGAATATATAATATACATATATATGATATAATAATTATCATTTAATGGATAAATATTAATTATATTTCATTCCTTCCATACATTACAACAAATGGAAACAATGCTCTTATGTTCTTAAGGCATATCGTCTCATGAATAGTGTGACTCATTTTCTATCTGACTTATAAATGATAATATAAATATATATAAAATTAATATCTATTATATTTATATCCCAAATATAATTATAGATATGATTCAAACATTATTAATTTATATGGACTGAAACATCAAAACCTAAACAAATATGAAAAATGATGCAGTTATCACCTACATTAATGATTTTAATAAAGAATTATTAAGAAATGGGTGATAAAAATTTATAATTTAATACTATATAATATTATATATATGAGTATAGATTAATATTATATTTATCATTAATATATATATATATATATATTATACATTATGTTGGAATATGTATGTAGTAAATCATAATATAATTAATGTATTTTCATCTCATTACTATTTTTGTGGGACATATTTTTTATACACCACATGTTTTTTGTGGTGTATGTACTAACTATAAATGTATTTTATGATAATTTCAATAAAAATTATGTGATATAATTATACATATAATGTTTTTTCTTTCATATTACTTATGATTCAAATGGTTACAAATTAGTATGGGTTTTATGATTACAATCACATCATATATCATGATTATTTATTATTATGATTCTGATGATGAAATAATATGATTTTTATCTTGAAAAAGCCCTAAATTTTCTTCCAATATACTTATTCAATATTTTTTTAATTAATCACACCATTTTACTGTAACACCCCAGGTAAATAAAGAATATGACATTTTTATATTTATCCATATTTGTGAATAAAATATTAATATTACTTTAAAGTGTTTCTATGTTTGATAGCGTACCCGATATGCAACAAAGAGTTTCATTGAAATCTTACGTTGCACACTAGTAATAAAATAATATTATTTTAAATGGTAGTTAACATTTAGCGATTATATTGGCAGTAATGGATAGAAATAACTAAAATATGATTATATATGTTTTTAAATGTTTTTACATTTATCCAATAAAAGATAAAGGCTTAAAATACGGAAAGAATTCAATTTTAGGTGTATATGCCCTATTTTTCACTAAAGGTTCACTTATCGCCTTTTGATGGCGAACCGTCATTGAATATAGTTTTTTTCACTCTTATACATTCTATTGGACCAAATAAAACTCTTCTTATGAATTGGGACATCAAAATTTACTTTGTGTAAATTTTTTGTATCTTTCCGATAAAGTTCATTTTTTAATGAATAGTGTAAAATGTTGTATTTTAATTCAAAACCTCTTTTTAATATAATTTATATGTATGATTAGATTATCTATTGAATTGGTTTTAAAGTGAAATTAGAATATATTTTTACCATTAAATCCAATAGTGTTCGTTGGAATTAATTTCACTTTGAAATCAGACTTAAACTAGTGTCAATCTTTTGATACTTATTGTTTCATAAAAACATGCTATTTTCTCTGACAGCGGGAATTAATTAATAAATTAATTAATGTGACTTATATGTTTTTAATTTTGTAAAATAGACTTCATTTTTTAATTCGGAATATCAAATATAGCTTAGGGTGAATATTTGGGTTTTTTCTGAAAAACTTCAATTTTTGATGAATAGTGAAACCACTAAGTGGTACTTATAAAAACTGATTTTTCCGTTTAAATTAAATTTTGCCATCTTTGTGTTTTGAATTGAAAAAATTCGACATACATGGTTGTCAATAAGAAGTAAAATGTGGTTCAATGGGATAAAAATATTTTTTTGGTGAATAGTAACTTATTAAGTTTTTAATCGTGATTAGAGGTAATTAGTGTAGTTTAAGGTAAAAATAATGTTTTAATAATATTAAATGAACTTTACACATGTATTAACCTCATTGGATGTGTCATGGCCGACCATGAAAACCCATGGGTCAACATGGGGACCCCATGAAGCCACTTTGGTTGGAAAATGACATTAATATCTTTTTATTTAATGTTAAAGTAAAAATGAGACAAACATGAAATGTTTTACTAAAACAATTTTTACATGGGGTTATACAAATCAGATTTTTGACTACAAATATTAATTGGAAAGCTAACGAGATTTACTAGATCATAGTATATTTTTTTAATTTTATACATTAAATAAATTAACTTATTTATGACATCATGATGATGCAGCGATGACCTCATTATTTAATGATTTAAATAAAATGGAAAGATAATGTAATATCTAAAACCTACACATGTCCAAAACCTATTGGATGAGTGGATTGCGAACCTTTATCACCTTATCCTCGAAACACATTAATGTGGGACCTCTTTAATCTGAATACCATTTTAAAATAAAGTGACTTTTCTTTACCATCCAAGAGTGTCCCTCCTCTCCTCTTATAAAAGGCCCCCACCTCTACCTCCTTACCCACACTCCAAAAGCCATTGGCTCGGCCAACATCTGGCCATTTTGTCTCTCCACTTCCCTATCTTACTACTTAAATCCTCACTTTGGGAAGAAGTCTTCCCAAGGAAGCCTTTGAGCTCAAACCAAAGGGAGTTACCCGATTTTAAGGTAATGTCTTCACTTGAGTCCTTTTGTTTTATTTTGCTTCTCCAACCACCTAAACTATTTTTATTAATTTCTTTTGTATCAACTCCAGTTTTATAAATATACTAGGATGTTGTTATAAGAAGGATTACATCTACACTTTCACACACCTACATCTAATGGTTAAAGAACATACTGTTTCCGTGGATGGAGAATTTCGGCCTCCCGAAACGATGATTGTTCAACATTCTTTTAACACCTTCAAAGGTGGCCATAAGATGACAATATATTTATATATGATATATAATATGTTTATGTTTTCCTTAAGCTTTTTTATTTTTCATTTTGGGCATACTTTTATGGTTTCCATTATGGGTAAATGTGATATCTTCATTTAAGGAAGTGCGGACTACTGCCCCCTCAAAGTGATGTGATTCGTTAATGCCATATGTGGGACGTATAAAGGATGGATTTAAATTTATTATATATGATGTTATAATGGAATTATAATATACCTCTATATCATTATTATTCCATTCCATAAAAATATGAAATAGAAATGAATGTAGCGTTCTTGCGTACGTACGACTTACCGTCTCCATGAACGGTGCATTTCATTTCATACCTCTAAATGATTATGTAATATTATAAATACATGTATATTCTGGATATATATGATATATATGATATCCAAATCATGAATATAATTCTGGATACAATGAACATTTGACCACACGAACAACATGTAATTGTAAGAAGCCCACTTTCGACTTAAGAACCAAATATCGACAAAACAAACATTATTAACTTAAATGATTACATTATGTTTATAACATGAAAATAAGTGATCTAAAAGTAAAAATGAACTAGAAAAAGGTTCTTAATAAATTGTAAATTAACTCAAGTTTATTATTCAGGATGTTAAAGAACGATCAAGTCAAGTCGGACCCGAGGTAAGGGATCTTACTCCTCTCTTTCTTTTTAAGTACACACTTTTATGTCATTCCTTTTAAATATCATCTTTCATGTTATTGGGATGTTATTTTATATTAATATTACTGTAATTTTTTTGTTCATGTGATGAGAGACCCTATTCTCTCTCATCAAACAATTTTGGTTGTTTTGAGTGGCGCCGTTAGGCTGCCGAATTTTCGTAAGAGATCTAACCTCTCTCTTTCTTTTTTAGTACTCTCCTTTATGTCACTTTTTTTAAGCTCCTCTTTGTTATGATGAGGTATGTTCTTTTATATTCCTATTTCTGTATATTTTATTGTAATATTATGGAGACCCTATTTTACCTCATCAATCCATTTTTGGAAGTTTTAAGTGGCGCCGTTAGGCTGCCGAGTTTTCGTAAGGGATTTTTCATCTCACTTTTATTCCCGTGAGATTTATGGTACATTCGCCACAATTTCCTTTGAGTGGTGTATTAACTATTCATTATTCTACTCTTTGTGTAATATAATTTATTTTATGAGTATTTACATCAATGTTGTATTGTCCTTCTTTCAATGGGCGTATGTTTTGAAAGATACCCATGTCGGTAAGGGAACCTTTCACCCTCCTCTTTTTAAAAGTCTTCTTTTGTTACGTCTTTTAATTCACATACTATTATGTTGGGATATTTTATTTTATATCCTTATTGATGTAAATTTTATATCCAAGTGATTAGATTCCCGTTTTATCTTTCAACAACTCATTTTCTGAATTTTGAAGTGATGCCGTTAGGCAGTCGAATTTTACCACGGGAACTTTTTAACCCAATTTCGATTTCTTTGGGTTCAACATGCAGTTATTGAATATGTCATATTTTGAATATGTGTGAATGAAATTTTATTGTTTTACACTTAATATCCACTTAAATTGGGTGTATTTATATTTGTCACACATAATTTTGAGATTGAATTATCCTTAATTTAAGGATACCTTCTTTATAAGGGAATTCATCACATTTGACATTTCTATTGAGACTTCATTGTTGTTATGCACCAATTCACTCTTATATGGTGTATATAATGTCCTTTTGAATATTATATCATGAATCCATTTATTCTCATGATATTATAAAGTTCTGACTAAATGTTATTCCTCAATTATTGTATTGAAGTGTCTCTAATTTTGGTAGAACCCCTTTAACCAAAATATCGCTTTAAATGTTTTAATTATTTGTTCTTATTAAAATACATGTTTTCAAAATGGGTTTAAGGATTTATTTATATGGATATTAATGGTTTAAAATTTTAAAAGATTCAAGTTGGTATGAGACACTTTGATTCAAAAATCTCTTTATTAAATGTTTTAAATGGTTTTGGAATTGGTTTGTTTTTGAATGGATTCATTATTTCAATATACTAAAATGTTATATTGTGATTGAAATGTGGAAATGTTATATTTCCTTTATGCATGTTTTATGTGATACATTTATGTTATGGTTCTTGGGAATTGTTATGAAAACGGGTGGTTTCATGACAAACTAAGGGCAGGTGAGCCCGATATAGATCTCCAGTGCATTGGGTAACGCGAAGGAGTGAAACGTTAAGGTTTCTCCGAAGAGATTTAGGGAATATACTGTGATGGGTATTCCAAATATAACCAAGTGGGTTACTCCCTACGTAAGAATATTATGAAATCCTCAAGTAACCTTTATGTATTATGATTTCTATGATTTATTCATGGTTTGACGAGGTATGTTAAAGTGACTATGTTTTATGGGTAAAGTATGATTTCATTCTTATGTATATATGAACTCATGTTTCCTTTCCATATTTTTATAACCCTTACTGATCTTTTTATGCTCATCCCAAGTTTTTTTGAAATGTTTTTCACAGGTCAAGGGAAAGGTACATGATGTGATGATATGTCAAGGAGGTGTCAAGAAAGAATCCATGTTTTATTTTAAATAGGTTTCCGTTGATGGGATGAATGAATATTGTATTTTATGTAACCACTTTGTTTAAATGTGGAATGTAATGCAAGTTTCATGATATAATTCTCTAAAAATATAAACCTAAAAAGTTCCTCAATGTGTAATCTTGTAATAACTCAAGATTAAGTAAGGTTTAAGGCTGGGGCCTTATAGTTGGTATCAAAGGTCGGTTTAGATAACTTTAGAGGTTAGGGTATTCTTTAATCATAAGTGACATTACCAAAATGGTTAGGATTTCAGAAAGAGTCCTAGTTTTAGATAAAGTGAATGAGTATGTGTATCTTAGTGTTTACCTTCCTCATTAGTACATGATGGTTTTGTTGATATACTCACACTGACATTTCTGTTTATAGTGAATGGATGGATCTAGCAGGAACCAAAGAGACAACAGGTTTGAAGGAAATTGTGGTGGTTCTATGATTAAGATACTAGATAAAATGGGGTATTCAATGAGGAAACTCGTGGTTGTTCTAAACCAACTATCAAGGAGTCATGATCAACCACTTGAACCTTGGTATGTTTTGTAATGCATCATGTACGAGATGACCAATCCATGTGGAAGTTCAGGTAATAATTATAAAGGTAACCATTAGAGATTATATGATCCTTACTTTTGTGGTAATTATGGGTTATTATATGATATGCTAGAAAATGAAAGGCATGAGATAAACTTGAGGTTAATATATGTTATGATCATTTTTGATGATTTTATATATTTTTGGGGAATTATTTAAGAATTATATAGTTTTGGAAAAAGGACAAAACACAGACTGTGTGACAACCCGTCGCGTCGGACAAAGCTACGGGAATCAAACCCACAACCAAAGTGCGACTGGTATTTATCGCCTACCACTAGACTACGTGAATTCCCTGGTTATTTTGATTGATTCTATTTAGTTATATGATTTTATGAATTAAGAGTAAGTTGATTTTGGGTTATTTATGAAAATGATTAACCTATCATGGATGATATTTGATTAGGTTCATTACTTTTCAATACGAGACTTTAGGAGCAACTGTTGTTGTTTGGAGATAAATGTTACGATTTAAATTGGAAGAATATGTGACTAAATCCTTCAAATATTTGGGTTTCAATCTTGGATTGGTTTACTTTGAATAATTTTATGGACAAATTGTTTATCGGATGGTCCTTGTTGAACTTTGGGTTTTGTTTGACAAATTTTGGAGATTCAGTATAGATTTTATTTTTAAAGGGTTATCCTTTTCTGGATTATCTGACCTTGTACTAACCTTTTTGGTTTTGTTTTTGGTTAAAGCCTAACGACATGGGAAGTATATAGTCCTCTTTGGTGGATTAGGTGATTCTCTAGAAGTTGATTATAGTTCTCTTAATGCGAACAAGTCTCCCTAAATACTCGTCTTTTGGAAAAAATATGACTTTGATTAAGGAATCTAGTAAAAGTTGAAAGTCAACATGATAAGTGATTATGTTTCCTTATGAATAAATTCCTCAATAAAAAGTAACTTAAAACAAAAATGTTGTCTATTAACTTTTCCTACAGGGGAATCGAATACCGTTTAACCCATCACAAGTTTGTGATTTTCTTATGGTTAACTTTCTCCTAGACATGTTTACTATAACTCTCCCTCAAGAACATGACCCTTTGCTTTTTCTTCCATGTCCATGTTTTTCTAAATGAAATCCTAGTATGGGTTAACTCGGGTGACCTCTGTACTTATCTTCATTTATTTTAAAGTGATTCTTTTACCGAATCGTGTTCCGATGTGGGACATTCAAGGATGTTTCGAAGCTCAATTTTAAAAATTGCGAGGACACAATTCCCAAAAGGGGGGAAGGATGTAACACCCCAGGTAAATAAAGAATATGACATTTTTATATTAATCCATATTTGTGAATAAAATATTAATATTACTTTAAAGGGTTGCTATGTTCGATAGCGTACCCGATACTCAACAAAGAGTTTCATTGAAATCTTACGTTGCACACTGGTAATAAAATAATATTATTTTAAATGGTAGTTAACATTTAGACGTTTTATTGGAGGGAATGGATAGAAATAACTAAAATATGATTATATATGTTTTTAATGTTTTTACATTTATCCAATAAAAGATAAAGGCTTAAAATACAGAAAGAATTCAATTTTAGGCGTATATGCCCTAGTTTTCACTAAAGGTTCACTTATCGCCTTTTGATGGCGAACCATCATTAAGTATAGTTTTGTTCAATCTTATAAATTATATTGGACCAAGTAAAACTCTTCTTAAGAATTGGGACATCAAAATTTACTTTGTGTAAATTTTTGGTATCTTTTCGATAAAGTTCATTTTTTAATGAATAGTTTAAAATGTTGTATTTTAATTCAAAACCTCTTTTTAATCTAATTTATTTATATGATTAGATTATTATTTGAATTTGTTTTAAAGATAAATTAGAATATATTTTTACAATTAAATCCAATAGTGGTCATTGGAATTAATTTCACTTTGAAATCAGACTTAAACTAGTGTCAATCTTTTGATACTTATTGTTTCATAAAAACACGCTATTTGCTCTGACAACAGGAATTAATTATTAAATTAATTAATGTGACTTATATGTTTTGAATTTTGTAAAATATACTTCATTTTTGAATTCTGAATATCAAATATATCTTAGGGTGAGTTTTTGGGATATTTCTGAAAAACTTCAATTTTTGATGAATAGTGAAACCACTAAGTGGTACTTATAAAAACTGATTTTTCTATTTAAATGAAATTTTTCCATCTTTGTGTTTTGAATTACAAAAATCCGACATACATGGTTGTCATTAAGATGTAAAATGTGGGTCAATGGGATAAAAATAATTTTTTGGTGAATAGTAACTTATTAAGTTTTTAATCGTCATTAGAGGTAATTTGTGTAGTTTAAGGTAAAAATAATGTTTTAGTAATATGAAATGAACTTGAAACATGTCCTAACCTCATTGGATGTGTCATGGAAGACCAAGACAACCCATGGGTCAACTTGGGGACCCCATGAATCCACTTTGGTTGGAAAGTGACATTAATAGCTTTTTATTTAATGTTAAAGTAAAAATGAGACAAACATGAAATGTTTTACTAAAAAAAAATTTACATGTGGTTATACAAATAAGATTTTTGACTATAAATATTCATTGTAAATATAAAGATATTTCCTACATCATAGTATTTTTTTATAATTTTTAGACATTAAATAAATTAAATTATTTATGACATCATGATGATGCAGCGATGACCTCATTATTTAACGATTTAAATAAAATGGAAAGATAATGTAATATATAAGACCTACACATGTCCAAAACCTATTGGATGGGTGGATTTAGAACCCTTATCACCTTATCCTCGAAACACATCAATGTGGGATCTCTTAAATCTGAATACCATTTTAAAATAAAGTGACTTATCTTTAACTTCCAAGGGTGTCCATCCTCTCCTCTTATAAAAGGCCCCCACCTCTACCTCCTTACCCACACTACCAAAGCCATTGGCTCGGCCAAACTCTAACCATTTTTTCTCTACACTTCCATCGCTTACTACTTGAAGCCTAACTTTGGTCAGAAGTCTTCCCAAGGAAGCCTTTGAGCTCAAACCAAAGGGAGTTACCCGATTTTAAGGTAATGTCTTCACTTGAGTCCTTTTGTTTTATTTTTCTTCTCAAACCCCCTAAACTCTTTTTATTAATTTCTTTTGTAACAACTCCAGTATCATAAATATACTAGGATGTTTTTATAATAATTATTCGAGATACACTTTCACAAACCTACATCTAATGGTTAAAGAACATACTGTTTCCGTGGATAGCGAATTTCGGCCTCCCGAAACGATGATTGTTCAACATTCTTTTAACACCTTCAAAGGTGGCCATAAGATGACACTATATTTATATGTGATATATAATATTTTTATGTTTTCCTTAAGCTTCTGTATTTTTCATTTTGGGCATACCTTTATGGTTTCCATTATGGGTAAACGCGATATCTTCATTTAAGGAAGTGCGGACTACCACCCCCTCAAAGTGATGTGATTCGTTAATGACATATGTGGGATGTATAAAGGATTGATTTAAATTTATTATATATGATTTTATAATGGAATTATAATATACCTCTAAATAATTATTATTCCATTCCATAAAAATATGAAATAGAAATGAAAGTAGCATTCATGCGTACGTACGGCTTACCGTCTCCATGAACGGTGCATTTCATTTATTAATTCTAAATGATTCTGTAATATTATAAATACATGTATATTCTGGATATATATTATATATATTATATCCAAATCATGAATATAATTATGGATACAATAAACATTTTACCACACAAACAACATGTAATTGTAAGAAGTCCACTTTCGACTTAAGAACCAAATATCGACAAAACAAACATTATTAACTTAAATGATTACATAATGTTTATAACATGGAAATAAGTGATCTAAAAGGAATAATGAACTAGAAATAGGTTCTTAATAAAGTGTAAATTAACTCAAGTTTATTATTCAGGATGTTAAATAATGATCGAGTCAAGTCGGACCCGAGGTAAGGGATCCTACTCCTCTCTTTCTTTTTAAGTACACTCTTTTATGTCATTCCTTTTAAATCTCATCTTTCATGTTATTGGGATGTTATTTTATATTACTATTACTTTAATTTTTATTTTAATGTGATGAGAGACCCTATTCTCTATCATCAATCCATTTTGGAAGTTTTGAGTGGCGCCGTTAGGCTGCCGAATTTTCGTAAGAGATCTAACCTCTCTCTTTCTTTTTAAGTACTCTCCTTTCTGTCACTTCTTTTAATCTCCTCTTTGTTATGATGGGGGATGTTCTTTTATATTCCTATTTTGGTAAATTTTATTGTAATATTATGAGAGACCCTATTTGACCTCATCAATCCATTTTTGGAAGTTTTAAGTGGTGTCGTTAGGCTGCCGAGTTTTCGTAAGGGACTTTTCATCTCACTTTTATTCCTGTGGGATTTATGCTATATTCGCCACAATTTCCTCTGAGTGGTGTATTTATGATATATTATTGTACTATTTGTGTAATATACTTTTGTTTATGATTATTTACATCAATTTTGTATTTTCCTTCTTTCACGGGGCGTATGTTTCGAAAGATACCAATGTCGGTAAGGGAACCTTTCACCCTCCTCTTTTTAAAAGTCTTCTTTTGTTATGTCTTTTAATTCACATACTATTATGTTGGGATATGTTATTTTATATCCTTATTTATCTAAATTGTATATCCAAGTGATGATATGACCTTTTTATCTTTCATCAACTCATTTTCTGAATTTTGAAGTGATGTCGTTAGGCTGTCGAATTTTACCAAGGGAACTTTTTAACCCAATTTCGATTTCTTTGGGTTCAACATGTAGTTATTGAATATGTAATCTTTTGAATATGTGTGAATGAGATTTTATTGTTTTACACTTAATATCCACTTATATTTGGTGTATTTATATTTGTCACACATAATTTTGAGATTGAATTATCCTTAATTTAAGGATACCTTCTTTATAAGGGAATTCATCACATTTGACATTTCTATTGAGACATTATTGTTGTTATGCACCAATTCACTCTTATATGGTGTATATACTGCCCTTTGGAATATTATATCATGAATCCATTTATTCTCATGATATTATAATGTTCTGAATAAATGTTATTCCTCAATTATTGTATTCAAGTGTCTCTAATTTTGGTAGAACCCCTTTAACCAAAATATATCTTTAAATGTTTTAATTATTTGTTCTTATTAATATACATGTTTTCAAAATTGTTTTAAGTATTTATTTATATGGATATTAATGGTTTAAAATTTTAAAATCTTCAAGGTGGTATGGGAAACTTTGATTCAAAAATCTCTTTATTAAATGTCTTAAATGGTTTTGGAATTGGTTTCTTTTTGAATGGATTTACTATTTCAATATACTAAAATGTTATATTGTGATTTAAATGTGGAAATGTTATCTTTCCTTTATGCATGTTTTATGTGATACATTTATGTTATGGTTCTTGGGAATTGTTATGAAAACGAGTGGTTCTGTGATAAACTAAAGGCGGGTGAGCCCGATATAGCTCTCCAATTCATTGGGTAACGCGAAGGAGTGAAATGTTAAGGTTTCTCCGAATAGATTTAGGGACTATACTGTGATGGGTATTACAAACATAACCAAGAGGGTTACTCCCTATGTAAGAATGTTATGAATTCCTCAAGTAATCTTTATGTCTTATGATTTCTATGATTTATTCATGGTTTGACGAGGTATGTTAAAGTGCCTATGTTTTATGGGTAAAGTATGATTTAATTCTTATGTATATATGAACTCATGTTTCCTTTCCATATTTTTATAACCCTTATTGAGCTTTTTATGGTCATCCCAAGTTTTATTGAAATGTTTTTCACAGGTCAAGGGAAAGGTACATGATGTGATGATAACTTAAGGATGTGTCATGAAAGAATCCATGTTTTATTTTAAATAGGTTTCTGTTGATGGGAAGAATGAATATTGTCTTTTATGTAACCACTTTGTTTAAATGTGGAATGTAATGCAAGTTTCATGATCTAATTCTCTAAAACTCTAAACCTAAAAAGTTCCTCAATGTGTAATCTTGTAATAACTCAAGATTATGTAAGGTTTAAGGCTGGGGCCTTATAGTTGGTATCAAAGGTCGGTTTAGATAACTTTATAGGTTAGGGTATTGTTTAATCATAAGTGACATTACCATAATGGTTAGGATTTCAGAAAGAGTCCTAGTTTTAGATAAAGAAAATGAGTAAGTGTATCTTAGTGTTTACCTTCCTCATTAGTACATGATGGTTTTTTTGATATACTCACACTGACATTTCTGTTTTTAGTTAATGGATGGATCTAGTAGGCACTAAAGAGACAACAGGTTTGATGGAAACTGTGGTGGTTCTAGGATTAAGATACTAGATAAAATGGGGTATTCAATGAGGAAACTTGTGGTTGTTCTAAACCAACTATCAAGGAGTCATGATAAACCACTTGAACCTTGGTATGTTTTGTAATGCATCACGTATGAGATGACCAATCCATGTGGAAGTTCAGGTAATAACTATAAAGGTAACCATTAGAGTTTATATGATCCTTACTTTTGTGGTAATTATGGGTTATTATATGATATGCTGGAAAATGAAAGGCATGAGATAAACTTGAGGTTAAAATATGTTATGATCATTTTTGATGATTTTATCTCTTTTTGGGGAATGATTTAAGAATTATATAGTTTTGGAAAAAGGACAAAACGCAGACCGTGTGACAACCCGTCACGTCGGACAAAGCTACGGGAATCGAACCCACAATCAAAGTGCGACTGGTATTTATCGCCTACCACTAGACTACGTGAAGTCCCTGGTTATTTTGACTAATTTTTTTTAGTTATATGATTTTATGAATTAAGAGTAAGTTGATTTTGGGTTATTTATGAAAATGATTAACCTATCATGGAGGATATGTGATTAGGTTAATTACTTTTCAATACGATACTTTAGGAGCAACTGATGTTGTTTGGAGATAAATGTTACGATTTAAATTGGAAGGCTATGTGACTAAATCCTTAAAATATTTGGGTTTCAATCTTAGATTGGTTTACTTTGAATAATTTAATGGACAAACTGTTTATCGGATGGTCCTCGTTGAACTTTGGGTTTCGTTGGAGAAATTTTGGAGATTAAGCATAGATTTTCTTTTTAAAGGGTTATCCTTTTCTGGATTATCTGACCTTGTACTAACCTTTTTGGTTTTGTTTTTGGTTGAAGCCTAAAGACATGGGAATTATATAGTCCTCTTTGGTGGATTAGGTGATTCTCTATAAGTTGATTATAGTACTCTTAATGCGAACAAGTCTCCCTAAATACTCGTCTTTTGGAAAAAATATGACTTTGATTAAGGAATCTAGTAAAAGTTGAAAGTCAACATGATAAGTGATTATGTTTCCTTATGAATAAATTCCTCAATAAAAAGTAACTTAAAACAAAAATGTTGTCTATTAACTTTTCCTATAGGGGAATCGAATACCGTTTAACCCATCACAAGTTTGTGATTTTCTTATGGTTAACTTTCTCCTAGACATGTTTACTATAACTCTCCCTTAAGAACACGACCCTTTGCTTTTTCTTCCATGTCCATGTTTTTATACATGGAATACTAGTATGGGTTAACTCGGGTGACCTCTGTACTTATCTTCCTTTATTTTAAAATGATTGTTTTACCGAATCTTGTTCCGATGTGGGACTTTCAAGGATGTTTCCAAGCTCAATTATAAAAATTGCGAGGACACAATTCCCAAAAGGGGGGAAGGATGTAACACCCCAGGTAAATAAAGAATATGACATTTTTATATTTATCCATATTTGTGAATAAAATATTAATATTACTTTAAAGGGTTGCTATGTTCGATAGCGTACCCGATACGCAACAAAGAGTTTCATTGAAATCTTACGTTGCACACTAGTAATAAAGTAATATTATTTTAAATGGAAGTTAAAATTTTGCTGTTGTATTGGCGGGAATGTATAGAAATAACTAAAATATGATTATATATGTTTTTAAATGTTTTTACATTTATCCAATAAAAGATAAAGGCTTAAAATACGGAAAGAATTCAATTTTAGGCGTATATGCCCTAGTTTTCACTAAAGGTTCACTTATCGCCTTTTGATGGAGAACCGTCATTAAATATAGTTTTGTTCACTATTATACATTATATTGGACCAAAAAAACTCTTCTTAAGAATTGGGACATCAAAATTTACTTTGTGTAAATTTTTGGTATCTTTCCGATAATGTTCATTTTTTTAATGAATAGTGTAAAATGTTGTATTTTAATTCAAAAACTCTTTTTAATCTAATTTATTTATATGATTAGATTATCAATTGAATTGTTTTTAAAGTTAAATTAGAATATATTTTTACCATTAAATCCAATTGTGGTCATTGGAATTAATTTCACTTTGAAATCAGACTTAAACTAGTGTCAATCTTTTGATACTTATTGTTTCATAAAAACACGCTATTTGCTCTGACAGCCGGAATTAATTATTAAATTAATTAATTTGACTTATATGTTTTGAATTTTGTAAAATAGACTTAATTTTTGAATTCTGAATATCAAATATATCTTAGGGTGAATTTTTGGGATTTTTCTGAAAAAACTTCAATTTTTGATGAATAGTGAAACCACTAAGTGGTACTTATAAAAACTGATTTTTCCGTTTAAATGAAAATTTTCCATCTTTGTGTTTTGAATTCCAAAAATCTGACATACATGGTAGTCATTAAGAAGTAAAATGTGGTTCAATGGGATAAAAATAATTTTTTTTGGTGAATAGTAACTTATGAAGTTTTTAATTGTGATTAGAGGTAATTAGTGTAGTTTAAGGTAAAAATAATGTTTTAATAGCATGAAATGAACTTGAAACATGCCCTAACCTCATTGGATGTGTCATGGCCGACCAAGAAAACCCATGGGTCAACTTGGGGACCCCATGAAGCCACTTTGGTTGGAAAGTGACATTAATATCTTTTTATTTAATGTTAAAGTAAAAATGAGACAAACATGAAATATTTTACTAAAAAAAATTTACATGTGGTTATACAAATCAGATTTTTGACTATAAATATTCATTGTAAATATAAAGATATTTCCTACATCATAGTATTTTTTTTATAATTTTTAGACATTAAATAAATTAAATTATTTATGACATCATGATGATGCAGCGATGACCTCATTATTTAACGATTTAAATAAAATGGAAAGATAATGTAATATATAAGACCTACACATGTACAAAACCTATTGGATGAGTGGATTTCGAACCCTTATCACCTTATCCTTGAAACACATCAATGTGGGATCTCTTAAATCCGAATACCATTTTAAAATAAAGTGACTTTTCTTTACCTTCCAAGAGTGTCCATCCTCTCCTCTTATAAAAGGCCCCCACCTCTACCTCCTTACCCACACTACCAAAGCCATTGGCTCGGCCAACCTCTGGCCAGTTTGTCTCTCCACTTCCCTCTATTACTACTTGAAGCCGCACTTTGGGCAGAAGTCTTCCCAAGGAAGCCTTTGAGCTCAAACCAAAGGGAGTTACCCGATTTTAAGGTAATTTCTTCACTTGAGTCCTTTTGTTTTATTTTGTTTCTCAAACCCCATAAACACTTTTTATTATTTTATTTTGTAACAACTCCAGTATCATCAATATACTCGGATTTTTTTATAAGAAGGATTCGAGCTACACTTTCACACACCTACATCTAATGGTTAAAGAACATACTGTTTCTGTGGATGGCGAATTTCGGCCTCCCGAAACGATGATTGTTCAACATTATTTTAACACCTTAAAAGGTGGCCATATGATGACACTATATTTATATATGATATATAATATGTTTATGTTTTCCTTAAGATTCTGTATTTTTCATTTTGGGCATACCTTTGTGGTTTCCATTATGGGTAAATGCGATATCTTCATTTAAGGAAGTGCGGACTACCGCCCCCTCAAAGTGATGTGATTCGTTAATGCCATATGTGGGACGTATAAATGATGGATTTAAATTTATTATATATGATTTTATAATGGAATTATAATATACCTCTATATCATTATTATTCCATTCCATAAAAATATGAAATAGAAATGAAAGTAGCGTTCATGCGTACGTACGGCTTACCGTCTCCATGAACGGTGCATTTCATTTCTTACCTCTAAATGATTATGTAATATTATAAATAAATGTATATTCTGGATATATATGATATATATGATATCCAAATAATGAATATAATTATGGATACAATGAACATTTGACCACACGAACAACATGTAATTGTAAGAAGTCCACTTTCGACTTAAGAACCAAATATCGACAAAACAAACATTATTAACTTAAATGATTACATAATGTTTATAACATGGAAATAAGTGATATAACAGGAATAATTAACTAGAAAAAGGTTCTTAATAAATTTTAAATTAACTCATGTTTATTATTCAGGATGTCAAAGAATGATCGAGTCAAGTCGGACCCGAGGTAAGGGATCCTACTCCTCTCTTTCTTTTTAAGTACACTCTTTTATGTCATTCCTTTTAAATCTCATCTTTCATGTTATTGGGATGTTATTTTATATTAATATTACTGTAATTTTTATGTTCATGTGATTAGAGACCCTATTATCTCTCATCAATCCATTTTGGATGTTTTGAGTGGTGCCGTTAGGCTGCCGAATTTTCGTAAGAGATCTAACCTCTCTCTTTCTTTTTAAGTACTCTCCTTTATGTAACTTCTTTTAAGCTCCTATTTGTTATGATGGGGGATGTTCTTTTATATTAATATTTCTTTAAATTTTATTGTAATATGATGAGAGACCCTATTTGACCTCATCAATCCATTTTTGGAAGTTTTATGTGGCGCCGTTAGGCTGCCGAGTTTTCGTAAGGGATTTTTCATCTCACTTTTATTCCTGTGAGATTTATGCTACATTCGCCACAATTTCCTTTGAGTGTTGTATTTACAATAAATTATTCTACTCTTTGTGTAATATACTTTCATTTATGAGTATTTACATCAATTTTTTATTGTCCTTCTTTCATGGGGCGTATGTTTCGAAAGATACCCATGTCGGTAAGGGAACCTTTCACCCTCCTCTTTTTAAAAGTCTTCTTTTGTTATGTCTTTTAATTCACAAAATATTATGTTGGGATATGTTCTTTTATATCCTTATTGATGTAAATTTTATATCCAAGTGATGAGATTCCCTTTTTATCTTTCATCAACTCATTTTCTGATTTTTGAAGTGATGTCGTTAGGTTGTCGAATTTTACCAAGGGAACTTTTTAACCCAATTTCGATTTCTTTGGGTTCAACATGTAGTTATTGAATATGTCATCTTTTGAATATGTTTGAATGACCTTTTATTGTTTTACACTTAATATCCACTTATATTGGGTGTATTTATATTTGTCACACATAATTTTGAGATTGAATTATCCTTAATTTAAGGATACCTTCTTTATAAGGGAATTCATCACATTTGACATTTCTATTGAGACTTCATTGTTGTTATGCACCAATTCACTCTTATATGGTGTATATACTGTCCTTTGGAATATTATATCATGAATCAATTTATTCTCATGATATTATAAAGTTCTGACTAAATGTTATTCCTCAATTATTGTATTCAAGTGTCTCTAATTTTGGTAGAACCCCTTTAACCCAAATATTGCTTTAAATGTTTTAATTATTTGTTCTTATTAATATCCATGTTTTCAAAATGGTTTTAATGATTTATTTATATGGATATTAATGGTTTAAAATTTTAAAAGCTTCAAGGTGTTATGGGACACTTTGATTCAAAAATCTCTTTATTAAATGTTTTAAATGGTTTTGGAATTGGTTTCTTTTTGAATGGATTCATTATTTCAATATACTAAAATGTTATATTGTGATTGAAATGTGGAAATGTTATGTTTCCTTTATTCATGTTTTATGTGATACATTTATGTTATGATTCTTGGGCATTGTTATGAAAACGGGTGGTTCTGTGATAAACTAAGGGCGGGTGAGCCCGATATTGCTCTCCAATGCATTGGGTAACGAAGGAGTGAAACGTTAAGGTTTCTCCGAAGATATTTAGGGAATATACTGTGATGGGTATTCCAAATGTAACCAAGAGGGTTACTCCCTATATAATAATGTTATGAATGCCTCAAGTAACCTTTATGTCTTATGATTTCTATGATTTATTCGTCGTTTGACGAGGTATGTTAAAGTGCCTATGTTTTATGGGTAAATTATGATTTCATTATTATGTATATATAAACTCATGTTTCCTTTCCATATTTTTATAACCCTTACTGAGATTTTTATGCCAATCCCATGTTTTTCGAATTTTCTTTCACAGGTCAAGGGAAAGGTACATGATGTGATGATAGTGTCAAGGATGTGTCAAGAAAGAATACATGTTTTATTTTAAATAGGTTTTCGTTGATGGTAAGAATGAATATTGTCTTTTATTTAACCACTTTGTTTAAATGTGGAATGTAATGAAAGTTTCATGATATAATTCTCTAAAACTCTAAACCTAAAAAGATCCTCAATGTGTAATCTTGTAATAACTCAAGTTTAAGTATGGTTTAAGGCTGGGGCCTTATATTTACACCCACTAGTACATTCACTTTCTTTTTTTTTCTAATATTACTTTATTTATCTATATGATTGAAAATAATTTTTCTTTCATATCTAGGAATAAAAGTTATATTAAAGACTTTTTTCATCATCTTCCAAATGAATTGTAAAATTTATTTGAAAATTTTTATAATATTTTCAAGAAAAATTAAATGTAATCTTCCTCTCATTTTCCAAACATTGATCTTTTTATCTTTTTAATGAAAATGTGAATTGTGTTATTATTTTTAAATACACAACATAAACAGACACTACCACCATCATGACCACACATTACATTGAATATTACATAACACATATCATTTTCTCCTTTTAAGAAAATTCAACTCCTAATATTCTTGAAAAGTATAGTTTTTAAATTTGATTTCATAGTGAAATGGTTATCCCCCACATAAATGTTTTTGATGAGGTTTTGTGGAATTTCTTTTCAGTAATGACAAAATAACTTTTTATTTATTATCCACTAAGAATATGTAGTAAGTATACCATCATTAATATTTATATGGATTGTTTATGATCATTTTTACATAGGATGAACTATATTGATACCGTTATGCATATATTGTGGAGGGTTACTTAATTTTTTTATTGATTGAAGAGATTATTAAATTTTCATATGTTAGATTCAACATTAATATTTACTTTTATTATTTTTACTGAGAGGAAAATTAATAACACATTTTATGCTCATTTTTTGAATATTAATTTTTAGGTGAAAATGTTTCTCCCATTGTATATAAGAAATTAGTTGGACATAGTAACTAACATGTGATACCCCCTGTAGCCCCTTGATTCATAATTATGCCTCATTATACATTCTATCTTGGATATATGGCTATAGACAACCCATTTATGTAATAGTTCATTGAACAAGGCATTGCTGGTATGATTATATTGCTTGAAATACGCATTCCCTCATTATTTGATTATCTATTTATGTTAATATGATTATTTTATTATTTATAATTTATATTGATATGTTTTATTCCCATTTTATTGGTTATATATAATTATTTAATCATCAATAATTCATGATATATTAATTTATTTGATCATATTTTTGACTAAATGATATTAATTCTCAATTACTCACCATTCCCTATTTATTATTCTATAATTATTTATGTTAGATTTTATTGAATTCATACCCTTACTGAGAATCTGATCTAAACCCCTTATTTTGTTTCCTTTCCTTATGAATCAAGGAAATCTGTTTTTATTTTTATAATAGTAAATTGTAAAGGTAATATTGGTTTTATAAGAAAAAATAATATTATTTTATTTTATTTCATTCAATGTAATGTAATTTTCAAGTATGTATCTAGTTTCATAGAACTGCTAATCAATTTAATCCATTGAGATGTAATCTATTATGTCTACCACCAATTTAATAAATTAACTACCAAATATGGAATAATAGTTTTAGGTTATGAACATTTATAATAGTAATTCCATGTTCATAGAATTTACATGAAGAACCTTTATATAAAAATAAACATTATAAATTGGTTGTTCGTCCATAACTAAGTAAATTTTCACATCAAGGTCTTCCAAGATAAAAACATGAGATGGGATAGAAAAATATTTATTGAGATATAAAACATTAATCATGTTATGAACTAATTTTATATGATGTGGAAAATCCCAAGGGAAAAACAACATTCCAATCCTCCAAAAAAACGGAACTACTTATCGCGATGAAATATTCCCATTTTATTTAAGTAATCATGCGATACAACAGAGGTGAAAATATCCAAAACTCGTTCCTAATAATAGAAAAATCTCTAGGGTGTCAATGATGATCAACATAGGGATTATACTGGTTGTGACCTATCAAAAGTTTCTAAATAATTAAATCAATCATTTTTACATATATTATACTGAACTTGGTACAACTAAGGATGCTTCCCAAATCCTTAACAAGCACAATGAAGATTTACTTTTTATTCCATAATGGCTTTAAAGGGTCTATCCTAGTGGATAAATTGGTAATAATGTTGTAAGAATACTCAACTTGTCTCATATCGCTATCCTAAACACCACTAGAATAAAGAAGAAAGCATAAATCATGACCTCACAAAATTTAATAGACTATTCAATATATTTATCGATCTATGGAAGATATTAAATGATGATAGTCACCCATGACACCATCTCCTCCTAGAGGCCTCTCCCAAATGTGAGGATAAATGGGTACACATATCAGAAACAATAACATATGGATATTCATTAAATCTAATGTTCTCATACAGGTGAAAGATTCTTAGGTCCATAAAATAGTTATATCATTAACATGAATATACTTAACAGATTTAGGAAGGTAAATGATCACTACCCATATCACATTATTTCCTCAAGGGGTAAATGGAAACCTTACCGCAAAACCGTTCAAAATATCATCTATATTCAATGTCATCATTCGAAGGGGATAAAGAAAACTAGACATATTCTATTGCTTTTCCATGAAATATTAGAATGAAAAACAATGATACAAAATCAGAAATGTCTCATCTCATTCATGAAAATATTAAAAATTACAACATATCATAGAAAATATTTTTGGTTACAGGGTGTAGTTTCTACTAGAAAATATTTCATTTTGCAATCAATAAATACCTCATGGGAACGAGTATGATGTACCAATTCCAAAATATCAGGATACCCCCAAAACATAATTACCACTCACTAATGGTATCCACACCATAAACATAGTATGCGAAGATGTAAAATATATCATCAAGATGTTACTCTTGAATAATCATCTTTTGATGATATGTGGTCTATTGATTTTAATGTAGAACATTCTCAGACTCATACTCCTAAACATTCAGGTTAATACGAGTAATGAATGAAATAAAAACCGACACTTATGATGATTATAAAATGGAATTGGTTATATGTTTCCTTTCTCAAGGAATCAATTAATGAAAAATTTGTTTATAAGTGTGTATGATGTTTCGAACTAAAAAGACTACATGTACTCCACCCAATACCTCATTCATAGATTAAAATATTTTTGAAAGAATATGAATCTTAGGATTCTGTTTTTGGAAAACAATGTATTCTATCCAAAAAAAAGGTAATGTCAAAAACTAATAAAAGAATTTATTATCGATAAGAGTTTGAGATCATGAGTTTGATATTTATCATCTAGTGCCCTATGTTTTTAGGATGCATATGCCAATACGTGATAACCACTCATGTCTTGGGGATCATTAATAGAGGGGGTATCATTCATGATGGAAACAGGTCAGTCATCACAGCCTTCAACATCAAACTGGGTCTGGGATTGTCCCTTAAGGTAGATGTAATTTCTATGTTAATAGGACTTACAACATGTAGCAAGAGTATTCGGGACATCTCAGAGTTTGAAATAGACTCCCTAGTCTTGCGCAACTCCCTTTAAGGCCTTGTTGTCATCCCATGGTTTATATAGTATAATATCAAAAATATTCACAACATTATTCATAGAAACACAAGAGTGGTCCATACATAGAGGGAGGGAATTAATGTATTCGAATACCTGGCCTCACTGGACACCCCTAGCTCTGAAGGCCTTTTCTTGCAAAATATAGACAATCTGACACTAGAAGGGGTCAATATCATCAAAGGGTACTCCGTTAGTCTCCACTACATTAGACCCCCATGTCCCCTTGTTTTCATTTCATTCGTTTTCCCCACTCCCCTTGAATAAACAATTATATAACGATTATAATAACCAATCATATAAAGACATCCCAAACAAGAACATGATATGGAAAAAGGACACAAAGTCATGCCCTATCTATGGGAGATTAAAAATTGTTGAAAGAATAAAAAATTATTTAACACATAAATTAATTTAGACACATAATATCCCATAAAATCATTACTACATTCAGAGTGATAGCGGCCATCATAGAAGTGAATTTTGAGAAATACATTATGTGCATGCGAAAATACCCCACTAACCCTTTAATATTTTAATCCAAAAATTAGTACATTATTTTTACAATGTCTTAATGATATTCACCTTCTAATGAATGTATACAATACATAGTTTTGGGACTATTTTCATAAAAATATCACTTATCAAATCGATAAATTAAATCTCAATTCATTTTTATAGTGACTATAAACTGTCCAATTTTTTTGAATTGTAAAAGCTAATAAACATGATCATCATTAGGTTAGGAGTAAATAATGATGTCATAAACCAATATTATAAAGAAAAAAATTAGATAATTGTGGGATACTATTTTTATCCAAAACAAATATTCATATCATTGGTCAGATTGATATTCATACCAATTTATTTAAAATGTATATTCTTAATCATAAATGTGTTCATTTGGATGATAGATTGTATGATTCTAAGCTGGTGACAACCAAAACAATGGTCAATCGTTTTAAACCACATCCCACATTCAAACTATTTATAAAATTGGTAAATAAGAGGATATATATATACTTGTTATTTATCAAAACTTTATTTAATTTATGATTATCAATAATGAATAAATTTCCCCCATCATATATCTTTTTAAAATTAAATGGATCTTCGAGAGGAGACAAACTCAGGTAAATAAATAATTTTCTCAACAGATCTTACACCAAATTCATTAATTTTTTTTTTGTAGTTGGTTAAATATATTTAGAAGGAAAAAATATTTTATTGGAAGATAATACCAATTAAATAGATAACTCTACATATCGTACCAATTACCCGTGAAAAAATTTGGAGAAAAACATTTTAGGAAACGTAAATTAATCATTAGGTAGAACATCACTCAAATATTCTTTCTCTAGGTCAAATAATAAAAAAAATATCCATTTTCATAACTACAATATATTTTTTCCACATATACTCAATCTTTTATCCCACTCCCCCTAAAAACCTGAATAAAATCAATAAGAATATTAAATTAGACCCTCCAAAGATAATAGTAAATCATGTATTTATGGGAAATAAAAAAATTAAACCCATTTTTGACATATAGTGGGTTTTTATCAAGAACTAGAAAATTATAGGTGACCTCAAACACTATTAAAGAGAGAACAAATGAGGGGAATAAGAGACATAAAATTATATTAGTTCTGAGGGGATAGTGATATCCACCAAATAAGGCAAATTCCCTATAAGAATACATTGAATTTTAAAAAATGATATGAAAAAAATGGGAGATAACAATATCATATAAAATAGTTACTAAAGATGAATCTATATTTAAAGTACCACTCACTGTTTCTGGACACACATCAAATTCCTATAGAGACTCTTCAATTTAATGAGGAATATTTATACCAAATTCATGATGTATAAACCACTTTTTACATAATAGACCTTCATGAAAAATAATATCACTATTTGATGATGATACTTGTCCACTGTAAGAAATTGAAATGAAATAAATGAAAACACGTGGGTGACTTGAGTGACTACATGAAACCAAAATATTTGGTGCCTTAGTAAAAAAAATTCATTTTATTTTATAATAATTCAATATTAAAATAATTTTGGAATGACTTTTCTAGACTCTGAACAAGGCCTATATGATTCTTGATGTTGTTATCTTCTATGGGACTCATAATGAATCCTCATTCCTTTAATGGAACAAACAAAACTAACACAATGAGTAAGATGTACTCCCTTCAACGATGACATACCATATAGGTCAAGCTAAACCAATAACTCTCGATCATTCAAATATACATTAGAATTGATTATAAAAATAAAAAACCTGATTTCATAAATAATATTGAAGACACTTATATTATCAATTAGACTTATTAATTTTATTCAACGCCATTTATTGAAAGAAAAGATAAATTTAAATAGTTTTGTTTTTGTAATGATTTATAATTCTATCACATTCTAAATGTTAATAAACTATATATACATTATTAAAACCATAATTTAATGATAAAACTATTCTTCAAAATAATATCATAATTATAATCGATTCCTTTATATTTCAACATTGAAACAATTATGTCAAATAACATTTTTCTAGGACATAAAAGCATGAAGGTAGAACATGTTATATTTATCGAACAATTCATTTGAAAAACCATGAAAAAAATCTTAATATTTCCCAAAAAATATTATTCTTCTAGAGGATCATTCAATCCTGGGAAATATGGTTGTTTATGAGGGTGGAACTCCATGTAATGATGTCCAATTCTGTGCGTCTAATGTCACATTGTTAGATTATAAATGTGATCTATTGAATCTGCATGTACTAGAGCATATACAACACATGAAACATTCTTTACAATGTTATGATTAACTGGAGTATTTTCTTACAATGGATCAATAAAATCTCCCATACAAGGGTTATTTAAAAAACTTCTTGGTGGAATGGTATTATAATACATTATCAAGTGAAAAGAAAAAATTGATAATGATAAATTGATAATGTACACAATAATCATATATATAAAAAGTAATTCCAAAAAATATAATTAAAACGTTTGGGATTTCAACATAAAAATAACTGTTTGAAAAAAACACTAGATTTTAATGATTCAATTGATTAAGGATTATGTACTCAAAACCCCATTGTGAAATAATGATTACTATGGTTAGAGAACCCTTAGTACTCACACATAACTACCCCTGATGTCCCAAAAATACTACATTTAATCTAACATAACATCCATTACTATATACTGACATCAAGGAAATATTATCAAACTATTCCAAAGATATACTTTTTTCATGTTCCAACCCACATACTGTGGCACTACCATACCCGAGATAGTATATACATAGCCCATATATAATTTTATAAAACCACGATTTAGTGAATTTCACCCAGTACCAAAAACAACTTACATGGAATAAATTTTCCATCAATATAGGATAACATGAAAAAATAGAAGAAGAAAAAAAGAGTACAATGTCAGTATGTGAAACCATACTCTAGGATAAAATTTGTACAAGAAAGAAGACTAAAATAGTGAACCTAAATATTACATAATACAATATAAAATGATGTAAAATTCATCAAGACAAAGTCTCACAGTCCCCCCTGTAAGTAGTGTAATGTATTATAACTTGTCCACAACATCAATCTAGTGTCCCATGAGTCAAGAATACCCACCACCTCTGAGTGGTACTTTATATATTTCTAGAACATTAATAATATAATCTAAAAATTATAAAATGGAATGTTAGAGTGTGACACATTAATATACCCCATTATATCTTCACAAAATGTTTCATAAGAAATTTCATGGTTAATAAACCATTAATTTCTCTATTTTTCATAACTATATGCATGGAAGGTAATTTGGACGTTTATCTATCAAACCTAATTTCAAATAAATTTATGTAAACTATATTAAAATATTCATGAGTGTATATTTTCATTATATAGAAAGTTAATTAATTAATTAGTTTTGTAAAAACACCATCATGTTGTAATTAAATAAAACATAGCATCACAGCCAGAATCCAAAATACCAGTTAGTTTCTAGCTATAAGATCCTCATTATAATATTTCAATAAATTATAAAATAGTGTGTGAATACACATGTCTATAAGGATTAGGATATCATTATTGTATCAATCAAAACTGAACTAGGGGAAACTATGTCGAACATGGTTTCGTTAGAGCTTTCATCATAAACCCTTTTTCCAGGGAGATAGTGTCGTAACGTAGTTGTCCTAATCACCCAATAATAAGTAAGTATCATATGTTCTTAAATCAGTAAGATAATTAGTAAAGGAGAATCATTTCAATTAAATTCATCATTTATAATTATGTTTCCAAATATCATGTTTTGATATTCCACTGCAATTTCATCTGAATTTGAATTCTTCAATGAAATAGTTCCCATTCAAAAAAAATACTTCATTTAGAATAATTTTTCCTAGATCAACATGAAATCATATCATTAAATAATTTCTCTATTCATGATATTTTTTAGAAAATCAAATCATATTTCTAGATCTATTTCAAAATTTTTTCTACATAAAAATTCTCAATAATTCAAAATAAAACATGAAATAATCACTATTCCTATTTATAAAAACAATTCTAGATGAAATTATACAATTAAAATCAACAATTTATTAAATAGTTGGTAAAATCCATACATAATCACTTATCATTATGTGACATGGTAAAAATATTAACCATGTGAAACAAGAAAAACAATTTGTGAAGATATGGTGGGGAGGATAAAAAAGGTATCAATATATTCATGATCTATTAAATAAATGATTAGATCCAAAAATAACCAAATTATCTATCACTCTATAAAAATTATTGAGTATTAAATAGAGGAAATTATAATTATATAAGGTCCACTTTGGACTAGGTTATAGAGAAAAAATACGTGTTCCAGTAACAAAATGTGAGTAATTATAGTTAATTAGAAAAAAAATACCACATCATAACCATCATTGCCATGGTGAAGACCTACTAAAATAATTAGGACCACATTATATAGAAAGGGACCATGATATAGAAGCATCAGACAAAACTGCATCCATGATATATAGAGATCTCTATGTTTAAGCTCTTTAAAATGTACAGGGGACCACCACATAAAGAAAATTTTACTACCACAAACCCTATCCTATAAAAAAGTAACTATTGAAGGCACCCATCAATGTTGAAATAATATAAAAAGGGATATCTCCCATGCCTCGATTCCAAAACAATATCACTATTCATTATCTATGAATGAATTGGTAGGTTTTACAAAACTGGATACTCTATACCTGAATCATCTACACCATATCCACTCTATCAATGCTACAAAAAATCTCACAATGGTTAATCTCCATATAAAATACCCAGAAAAATTTCAAAATCATTAGAAATGATATAAAACAACACCTAAAAAACTAGTGAGAAAACAAAATTGATAGAAGTACATTAATGTTGTTAATAAAATATCACAAATCCAAAAAATGACATGTATTTACCACAATAGTAAGAAAGGACCACAATATTGGTATCATTATTATTTTACTATGATAAATTTGATTGATATCACACTAAGAAATCAATCCCCAAATCATATTATAGGTACCATTATCTAACTGGTAAATAAGATAAGATTAGAATATAGGGCCATAATATTTTTAGGGTGGGATATGATGATATGATATTTCAATGGAAATTATTTTTAAATAAATTATATATTAGATGTGATGTTTCACTTGCAATAATAAATTATAGAAAAACTTGATATATTTTTAATTTTACATATTAGAAATAAAACATATTAGTAAAATTATTTAGTGTACATTAAAGTCACCAAAACAAAAATAAATATTTAATATAATATTAAATAGAATCTAGAAGAGGAAGTCTTCCCTATATAGCCCTTTATTAAGATTAGAAGGTCGGTAGATTCTATTGGGATTTCTCTGGAACATTTCAAATATAAACATGATAAAATATGGTGTAAGGGAAACCATTTATTGGAGAAGATCAAGGTTGTATTTATTTCCAAAATATTTATAGTACCTGATACGCCACCTAAAACCACAATTAGAGCTTATTTTATTCTTAAGTATTATGAATATATTATAAGGGATTATTTAATTATAAATTTTTATTATATAAACTTAAAATAATGAATTTATATTTATAAATATGAGAATTAATTTTTTACCTCTCTAATGATCTTTTTTAACAATAATAAATATGCTAAAATATATATTTTCCATAAATTTGTGTTTTTAAAATGGAACACTGTTTATTTGGATTAAATAACACAATTATATATAGATTTTTTAAAAACATAATTAAATATAGAATAATTTATAATATATAGGTTAATTGTTATTTAATATATAATTTTTTTTTCAATTAAAAAAAATCCCAATATTTTATAAATTTAATTTAAAAAGAGACTAATGATTTTTTAGATGTAAATTGTAATAAAAAATAAAATTATTATTTTAATATGTATATAAAAAATTATATTTATTTATATGATTTTTTAGATAAATTGTTTTTGAGAAATAGAAAAAGATGAATTTTTTCCAAAATGGATAATTTTTTACTTTATCATTATATAAAAATGACATATAATTTTTTAAAACTATTTAATTTATAATAAATCTATTAATGGGGTATTTTGTAATTTTAATTGAAACATTTCAGATTTATAAAACTTATATTACACCATCATAAAAAATATATTTTATTTCCAATAAAACAAAATTGGCCATTTCAATAAATGAAACATTATTTTAGTTAACCTCATTTTTTATATATTTTATATAAATATAATATATATTAATTGTATTAGAAACAAAAATATGTCTTAAAAATCAAAAGCACTAATAATGTTTTCCACAAAAAAATATAAGTTGAAAATGTGATTTTCAATGAAAGTGTTTTTAATTGTATTATGATAAGATACTAAAATTTATGTCTCTTACACATTGAATCAAAATTTTATAAATTTATTTCCTTATTTAGGACTACAATATTCAAAATAATTAATAATTTAAATCATAATTTGTGGGAACAAAATTCATTATTGAGTGTGAAAGTGGAGTTACTGCTATAATAATAAATTTTTGTATATGTTGTTTATCATAGTGAAAATCATATTATTCTATGAAAAAATGTACTATATTAGATAATCAATAGATTATCAGCTTTATATCAATCTTGAAAAGAGTATTGGACATTTTTCTATCTTTTTCCTTTAATAATTTAATTAAAAATTTTGATACTTAAAGATATTTCACAAAGGTACCTCTCCATTAAATTATAAATAGAACTCACCTCTCCCTAATATCACCACTCATTCCAAATATTTTTTAAACCAAAACTCAAATATAGTATCTCTTAAACACCCCAGTCATTCACTTGAAATATTGGTTTCATGAAAATATCATTCTATACATTTTTAAGGAGACACCGATGAGAAATCATCTAAGGGAGAGGTAATACTCCAAACATTTATTTTCTAGTTATTTGTTTCCTAAAAATAACTAAACTCCCTACTATACATGAATGTTTTAAAATAAAATATTTGTTATTATTATTATGTTACATTATACTAATTTACTAAACATTTTATATCTTCGTCAAAATCATTAAGAAAAATGAAAACTTTTTATGTGTATGTGTAGACTACCACCTTGATGAATGACTTGTTCAATTTATATTAAGAAACAAAAATAGATTGTTTGGAAAATCTATTAAATTAAATAATACAATATTTTAATCATGATTATAATTATTTAATTTCCTACCCTCTATCTTTCTATTGAGAATAAATTTTTTTCATGTGTATATTCATACTACATACTCAATGAAATGATATGTTTTTTAAGAAAACCTAACATTGTTAACTTTATAAATGTATATTGTATGTAAGTATTTTTATTGATATTACATCAATATTATGTATGAATAATGATTTTAATTATATATTTTTGATTTGTGGGAAATTATCATAGTAAATTTAACTGCCTTAAATAGACTTATCATGTCATTAATAAAAATTAGGTAAATTTTGTGATAACAATGGAAATGGTATAAGTATTGTTATAATGGATTAATAAGAGAAAAAAATGTCCACAATTATGAATATTATGATTTTTTTTACCAAACAAAACACCATAGAAAACAAACCATATTTTTTATGGAGAAATATACTTAACAAATCTAACTAACAGACATAAGTAATGAAATTATAGATAATAAATTAAAAAATATAGTAAACATACTATAGGAAAAAAATTATACATAAAAATTGATCTATTATTTTTAATTAATGAACATCATTTAGTAATATAGGATGTTAAAGGCATGTTTCATGAAAATTTAGATATAATATATTGGATCCTACATACCTCCACCATCAATTTACAGTTACCCATTCTCATTCATTTTCACCCTTTTACACATTATTATTCCCTAAAAATAATTTTTTCTGTATATATATATATATCATATATATATATATACCTATATAAACATCATATTCATTTATAGAGTTATAAATTTTTTTAGATTCCATCAAAGTCCTATATTTATCTTTGAATTGATTTAATGGATAATTCATATTTATTCTCTCATGTTAAGAATGACCCTCATCATATTTTTCTCAAAAAATAAATTTCTTGTAAAAGATATTATTATTTTATATATATCCCACTTAGATAAATTATTTTATTTTGTATGAAATTTTTCTCATAACATGCTCTAAAATATTTTACAAATTTTTCACCAAAAATCATGCTATTTGATAATTTGTGTTCTTTAAATTAATAGATCCATCTCATAAGTTTTATAAATTTTAAATATATGATAATGAATTATATACATTTTTCAATTATGAATGTTTATATAGATAAAATTACATATTATCCTTAGAATCCTTATGATTTAGCATTTGGGTTTTACCTAAATAACAAATATGAAACCCACTTCATTTTCATGCAGTTTATCATGCTAATAGTTTATAAATGGTTCCTTTTTCACAAATAGAACATGAATACATGAATGTAAATATATAATTGTTCATCCGAGAATTATATATTCCTATAATCATTGGTAAATTTTTTATAACTCATAAGATTCAAACTAATAAATTTGGTAGTTAACTTATTCCATAATAAAACTTTCTCAACATTATGATGATGTTTATTAGATCTGACCATCGACCTGTGTTTATAAAGTTATTTCTTCTACTTTTTCACAAAAATAATTCTTCCATTATATTATTATGTCTATTAAAAAAAAATTATATTATCATGATCATTTTATTCAAAATATCAAGTTATTTTTCTTGAATTGCATATTACACTTTATTTTCATTTTTTCACTTACGAGGAATTCAAGATCTCCGTTTTTCATACATATTTTCACATGGTAAACCTTTTTTGTTTTATAAAATTTATGTGAGTTTGGATTACATTTACAATTTTTATATAAATATGATTTTTTTCATGTTTAATAAGGTGTAATTATTTTCCCAATTAACTAAATATGCAAGAACACTTTTTAAATGGAATTTTTTTGGAAACGTTTGTGGATGAAATTAATTATCTTATGATTGTGTAATGGGTTTTTTGTGCTATTAAAAGATCCCTTATCCTTATTTTTTGACGTATGTGATTACCATTGACAACCCTAGATTTCATGAAACAGTTTTCATAGTTCCCTTGTTCATTATAGTCAAATTATTATACCAATCATTAAATATTGATCAAAACACTCATTTTGTGGTTGACAATAGGGGGATTCCTCATGTATCTTTGATATTCATTATCCTTTTACACATCCCTTCTACACAATAAAAACTTTATTGCTCCTGTGATTCTCCATCCCATAATTATTGAATTTTCAAGGTAATATTATATTTTCTCAATGAAAAATTTAAAATGATACCCAGAGTTACAGTATCAACTTATTATCCCATATAAAATGAAAACATTAATAATAACTGATACCTATATGGATGTTGATGAGAAATATTAATTCCATTATAGATTTAAATGTTTTGAATTCAAATGTCTTTTAAAATATTCAGCATCATTTCAATACAGAATAATTCGACATTATATTAGTCAACAATGACCTAATTCGAGGTACATATTGTAAGCCCAATGATGTGCTTCTTATAATCCATAATATATTTTCTACCTTTTTTGAGTTCATATAATTTCATATTAATTTTTCCGTAGAGATTTTAGAGAAAATATTTTTTGAATAATACCTTATTCAATACATCCAATTCCATGTATTAAATTTCTTTCTTTCACATTGAATTCATAGTTAGTGTTTATGACTAATATTCTTATCCATAATCAGGATATATTTCCAAATTGACATTCTCTTTCTCGTATAATTGGAGCATAGAGAATATTTTTCCCCATAATGCAGTAAATTTATCAGGATATATAATATCAAATGTTCTAAATAAATTAAGTGGCCTTTGTCACAGAACATTTTTAATTACATATTTTAATTTTTATGGAGAATGTGGCCATTAAATGTGATTAATGTTATCAATAATTTAATTGATTCAGTTTTCATATTAAAAAAATGACTTTCCTAACTACTGATCCAATTTTATTAGTAAATTTTTTAAGGAAATTGTATAATAAACTATCTAGAATAATCAAGAACACTTGTACCCAAATTGAAATTGAAATATTTCTAAGGGTGTTCTTGATATGTAAGGGCTAGAAAATTGATATTGGTAATTAAAAAAAGATCCAAGGGAATGATTTTTCCATATGAAAAATAAATCAATATAATATAGTGGGAGATAAATCAATGAAAAAATTGTAGAAGGAACACTTGTCAAGGAGACAAATATCTCAATATGTGTGATAAAGTAAACTAAATGTACCATGATTCATTAAAGATATGAAATACATCAATATAGTGTCCCATGATATCCATATAATCTATGGATAATAGATCCACTAGTCACCATAATCCCCCCAAGGTCCCAAAATTCAAGAAAACCCACTACCTCCAAATGAGACTTTTCAATTTCCAAGACCTGGAAAAGCATAATATAAAAATTCTTAATGGATATTCTTTATTTTGAGAAAAAGATACCCAAGTAATATATCACAAAAGGTTCCATAATAAATATCATAACAAATAATAAATATATTCTCTAATTTAATATAAAACAATGCATGATAAATGTTTTCATAATTGTAGGAAATAAAGATTTCAAATAAAGAAAATGGAATATATAAAAAATTGTGGAATGGAATTTTCTATAAAATAGAAGGTAAACAATAAGATAGTTAAATTATAAGTATCATTTAATAATCACACACAAATTATAAACTATGGTCATAGGGCTTGCGTTTCATTAATTCATAACTCAAAGATCATAGAACTACCCCATGAATAATTCGAAAACAATTGTACAAATTCCCTTAAGGATTAGGTAATTAGGTTAAAATTAATCAACACCACATTAGTAAAAATAACATATAATAAGGGTTAGTACAATTTTTCAACCTCAAACCATTTCTATGGGGTCAAAGTGTAAGAATATTTTCTTTCACTCACTAACTACTAAGTGGAACATGTCATTTAAATCAATTAATAAAATAATCATAAAAAACTAAGTAAATTCAGTTTTATTATACATTCATTGTTCATCAAAAAAATTTCATGATTCTACAAGACTTTTCAACATCAAAATAAAATCATTGGTTTTAATCATGTTCTTTACATTCAAAATAATCAATAATTTTAATTAATTTTCAACAATAATTAAAATCAAATCATTTTCTCAAATAAATTATTATTTCAATATATATTTTCAGGAAATGATTTTTTTTTTAAAATCCATTAAAAATAATGTTATTTCAAAATTCCATGATGTTTGTTAATGAATCATGAATATACCATTTCTGGGTTTATAATTGAATTCATAATTAAATTTAAATCATTACAATAATAAAGGATTCATATGTAGGGAATATACATTTGGGATAACATAAATTTAGATACATGATCAATTAATATCATTAAGAAGGATGTATAAATATAGATAGAAGAATGATAGTAAGATAAATGAAGAATCCCTATAATTTCCATTCATCAAATAAATTCTATAATCCATCAATAGCAGGATGATTAACCTCTAGAGATGATTATTACAGAATTGATGAATTTATTTTATAAATTGATGTGGAGACACATAATGTAGAGGGATAAATCATATCATGCATCACATTGATCCGAGAAGAAAAGAAGTTGGAGGAGAAAAAATATCCTCTAGAGAGACTCTGCATCCAATATTATTGCAAAGATTGATTTAGATAATTTTAGAATTTAAATATGGTTTCTCACACATTAATTCCAAATTATTGATATTTAAATTCCTATAACTAAGATTCCTATAATTGGCTTAACAATTATTACCAATAGCCTGCCTAACTAAATTCCCTTACTATAATTATAGAGTGAGTAACATGGTTAGGTTTTATAGTTTTACAAACCATTCTCGAACCATGTGTGGTATATTATTCCATAACACATAGTTTTATTGTTATGGTATAAGGTATTTTGTAAAAAATCACTTAACTATGCTCCCTTTTCTGGATCTTAGAATAATGAGCTTGGTTTCTAAGGATAGGTTTCATGGTTTGTAAAACCATTGTCTAACAATTTTCCAGGGACGTGTTTACAATATCGATATAATAATTTCTTTCTTCCACTATAAGTTTAGTGAATAATTTTTATATCAAATAGTTGAGTCAAGTTCACTCTAATCAGTTCCATATACTCCCATGTATTATATAAATTATAATCATGATTCCAAATCATAGGAATCAAGTTGATGTATTTTTGACCAATTCCCTTTATCTTGGATTCAATCATATGAAATTGTTGTTAAATTGTTTGGAAAATTAGTTTTTATATGAATAAAATCAAATCAAATGTCTCTACATGGGTTAATGAGATACTTTAGGATATTTTACATGTAAAACATATTACGAATCAATTCCAATAGAAGTGAAAAATCTATCCAGTAATCCATATTTCAAATTTTCTCAATTACTTCAAATGAGCCCATTTATCATGATATCGGATTTAACTATTTAATAAGTTTCTAGTGAAAGATACATGGTAAATATGTCAATTCATATAGTCACCAATTGAAAATAGAAATTTAAAATAAATGATGATAAATATGATAATTATTGGATCTAAATTCCATTACTATTCTCTATTGAATCAAATTAATAATTTAACTATTTTTCGAAAACAAATAGGTTCATCTTCTGAGGGATTACTAATCACTATCCGAAACAATTTATAATTACATGGTTATCCATAATTGGTCACAAATGGTGCCACGTAGATGGATGAATGATAGCTATTATTATTGTAAAAATAAACCAGTATGAAGTGTATATTCTATAATCAACCAAATTTTAGAAATCTTGCTTCAATCATATATTCCTTTATCTATATAGCTCATTTTTTTGGTAATCCATTACAAGATGATATGTGATGATCAAATAAATCTGAAATCCCACCACCTCTTGGAAGACTCCATAAAAATTAGAAGTGAATTAACAATATCTATCAAATACTATAGTACATGTAACTCATGTAAAGGTTATAAATGTATTCATATATAGATACCCCATGTTTTCTACATTTCTTTGATTATAAATGATAATTATGTGATATGAATTTTTTTGTCGATCAATCAACAAAAAATTCACATTATTACTTGATGTTTGACTTATAATAATGATCAAATTATCCACCAAAACATTGTCCCACATCAAATCATTATATAATGTTATAAAAGAAAAAACCCATTGTTTCTGGTTCTCATTCTTCACTTTAAAAAATATATGACAATGAAAAAAAAATTCAATGATATTTTTTCTCATAACTATAAAACATAATAATTTCCAAATATCAGATAAAATATTAAATGATCCATGGTGTATGTCCCAATTTTAATAATTGAAATCCCCTATCATGGATTAGATAAGGATATGATTTACCAACTTTGGAAGCATTGAACTCCATAAGAAGATAATAACAAATAGTATACAATATTGGAACCATAATTAGAGTCCCTATTTGAACTGAATTTTTTATATAATTGATGTTCATGAATAATCATATTGATATTATAAGAGGTCAACTGAGCGCTTTACAGGGTAAACTTATCCACATCATCCTGAACATCAAAATTCATATAAGCAAAGGGAGAAGTTAACATCAAATTTTAAAATATTATTATATAGAATATGCCATAATTTTATATAAAAAAGAATAAAAAATAACATTACCCATTTTATTAGGTAGTAAATGTCAAACAAAAAATATTTCTTGTATTCCACAAATCATCTCTAATAAATATTTAAACCATTGAGAAGATATAACTCAGAATTTTTTTATTGGAACAAACTATAAATGTTCATATACAATGGTAATACTACCAAATCATAAAAATTAAATAATATATATGACCTAAATATCATAATTATTATAGTTATAATGATTTATCATAATATCTCTAGAAGCATAGTCTTGTAAGTGATAACCCTACATGAGAACGTAGTCAAACTTGAACATGATGGGTCACAAAAGACCGCGTATCCCTACCTAATATCTGGAATGGTAAACATTGGATGATATGTCAAAAAGTATCATAAATTAATAAAAATAAAATGGAATTTATATTATCATATTTTTTAAATTATATAATGATAAAAAAGGAAATAAAATGTCTAATAACGCACAAGAAACCCAACCACGATATTAGATAAGCCATGAAATATTATTTCATGATTATTTACCCAATAAGTTAAATTTTATGGTCTGAATAATATTAAAATGTTCATAAACTACATATTATTATAATAATTAATAATAATTTATTTATTATTTATTAGGAAACAATCACTCTAATTTTTTAATGTCTTTTTATACTTCAAAATTAGGTTTTCTTCTAAAATGATTTTTCATTATTTTTTTGTGAAAATATTATAATTATTTTCTGGAATAATATGAAAATTGATTTTATTGTATTAATTTAATTTTTAAAATAATTAAATAAAAATTATATTTTACTAAATTTTGGGAATTGGTGGAAAAGGATGGTGTTACTATGCGTAGTGAAAATTAATAAAATTTGTTGAAAACTGTATTGTTGTTTAATGTATTTATAAACATCTATTTTGAAATAAAATTGATTAAATAAATAATTATTTATATTATATTATTTATAATCAAATTATTATTATTATAATAAATTTAATGATTAAATCTTGTATAAGAGCAATTTTATATGAAAATATAATTTTCCCAAAAATCCTTTTTTTCATTGGATTTTACTTGTTTAAATTTAAATTAAATTTTTAATTTTTTTTGAGTTTAATTACAAATAAAAAGGATTCAGATTTTTTATTACATTGGGTAAAATTTCATTAAAAATCGATTTTATTTTTTGGAAATTATGAGTAATAACATTATTAATTGTTTTTCTATAGAAAAGCACAATTCCAATGAATAAGATAATAAATAATATGATAAGTAATTGGTGTTACCCTTTATTTTATTTTATATTTTGAAAAATAAAAAATTCAAATCTCTTTATTTTTTTGAAATAAATTTTTTATATAGGAACTAAACAAGAAATGTTTTGATATAAATATTTAAATTAATGATAAGTGCTGTTTTAAATCATGTTAATTTATTTATAATTTATAGTGATGACATAATTACATTGAAATTTTATCTAACTTAATTACAATGATTGTGCGGGCATTATAAATATGAAAAAAATGATTTTAGAAACTATAAATCTTATATTATTTTAGTAATTTTCTGTGTTCACTAATTTCATTAGATAATAATGACATATTAAATAGGTTTTCATGCATTTTATTTTCATTAAATTATTCTATTATTATTTTATAATTCAAAATAAAAGAATATTTTCAAAAAAATATTTTTATTTTATAATAAATTATATGTTATTAAATTATTTAATTTCATAAAAAACATTATATTATGATGAGTGAATGGGATATGGATAACAGAATCATCCATGATCAATTTATGTAAATTTTGTCCTTTTATTGTAACTATATAAACTAATTAATAATAAAAATCCATTATAATTTTTTAATCGTCAAAAGTTAATAAAGGGATAAAATAGGACAATAATGGTTAAAATTTATCCAAACATGTCCAAAATAAATAGATTATTGTAATTAGACATAAAATCATCTTATATTCTAATATTTTTAATTTTAATCCATTTTATATTCAATGTTAATTTATATAAATTTGCTATTATATTAAATTCATAGAGGGACCCTCCTCTCTCTTATAATAGGGAACTCATTATTCACATTTATTCACACATAAATAACTATTTAGATCAGCCAATCCCAACCCAAATCCATTTTTAGTTCCCCATCCACATCCTAAAGTTCATGTTTTTATTATAAAAACTGCCTCATATGATATTTTGTGTAAAATATAATATGTTTTCTCAAGAAGATGAAGATAAATTACATACGTGATGAGGTAGACTCCAAGTATAGTACATTCTATATCAAAAAATAGCCTTTAGATTTCAATTACATATCTATTTCAACCATATATATATTTCATTATTTTTTTTAAAATTTTATTATATGGACATAAAATAATTTTAATAGAAATTTTTCTTCTCATTGGACATTCATATAAGGTTTTCCAAAACAAATCGTTTTTCATAATGTTTTTATATACTTTAGAAAATGTATAAAAATAATTATAAATATTAATATATGTGGAGACATAAATATTTACCACCATAGTAGACATTATTTTATTATATTATTCCTTAAAAAAAATTTATATTTCCATAGAGACAAACATTACTTAAATATTATTTATATTTCCAACTATGTTTTACAATAGAATGAATATTTAAAAATCAAGAAATCATTTCATAGGGGTTCATGGATTCATTATATGAATTTGATGATAAAAATTTATTCTTCATGATTTATTGATTATTTTATTTTTCTTATGAATTATTTTTTATACGAGTATATTCCATTATAAATGAAGGATGAGTGGTTCCATTCGAAAACCATGTACGGGGTGGTTACATTATTAACTAAGAATAGTTTAGACTATTATAAACCATGGATGGGTGGGTCTGTGATAGCCCTCAAATATGTTAGGAAGTAATGTGAATCATAGGGTAACTAAATTTGTATGTGTGATGATGGAAACTATTTCCCATTTTACTAATATGTTTCATAAATGATTTTATGGGGTTTTCACAAATTTTATGATCTATCAACGTATAATTGTAACATCCTAGGTAAATAAAGAATATGTCATTTTCATATTGATTAATACTTATTAATAAAATATTAATTTTACTTTAAAGGGGATTATGTGTTTGATAGAATACCTGACACACCACAATGTGTTTTTCCAAAATCTTATGTTGTATACAAGGCTGAGCCATACTAAATTAAATAATAGTATAATAATATTATAATTTTAAATGGTAGTTAAATCCAACCTATTTTATTGGAAGGAATGAAAAAAAACAAACTATATTGTTATTAAACTTGTTTTTAGGTATTTTTACATTTATCCAGAAAACATTAGTGGCTTAATATGAGAATGAAGCCAATTTTTAACATAAATACTCTACTATTTTTTAAATGTTGTTTTGCCTCATTTATTTAGAAAAACACTTTTAAATCCAGTTTATTTAAATTTTATATGTTCAATTTCAAAAAATAAACTATTTATTTAAAAGCAGGACATCAAAATTTACATTGGGGAAATTTTGGGTATTTTTCTAATAAATTATATTTTTTAATGAATAGTGAAAAATAATGCATTTTTTTTCAAAACTATCTTTTCATCAAATTTATTTATTTTGTTATATTATCTTATTAGTTGGTTTTAAAGTGTAATTAGATTATGTTTTTTCAAGTTAATCCAATTTTTATCATTTGAAGTAATTTCACATTTTAATTATATATAAACACATGTCAATATTTTCATAGTTGTTATTTTTTAAAAACATGTTTTTTGGTACTGACAATGGTAATTAATTTTTAATTTATTTTAGTATCTTTTGTGTTTTGAATTTTGAAAAATATATTCCATATTTGGAATCAGGAGGTCCAAATTAGGTTTATAGATAAGTATTATTTTTAGAAATTATGAATAGTATCATCAGTAAATATTTTATCTACCAGGGTTAAATGGTAAATCTAGTAAATAAGGGTAAAAATAAAATTATAATAATATTAAATTACCCTAACACATGTCCAAATCCAATTGTATGATATATATCCAACTATGGGAATCCTTCGGCTGATTTTATGACCCCATGGAGCCACATGTGTCTGAAAATGACTATTAATTACATAAAATTTAAAGGTAAGGAAAATATAACCTAAACATATATCTTTTGGTTAATTTTTTTATATGGGGTCATATAAGTTATATTTTCAACAATAAATATTAATTAAAATAAGAATGTTATTTCCTAAATTATGGTATTTTATTTATAAATTTCTTGAGATTATATAAAAAAACTTAATTATGACATAATGATGATGCATGGATTGCTTCGTTGATAAAGGATTAAAATAAATGATGTTTTAAATTTTAAAATTTTGTAATTTTGTTATTTTTATGTCATCTAAAAAACATTGGAAGGTATTTCCATGTTATATTATTATTAATGATGTTTTTTCTAAAACCAATAAAGATTTTATGGATTTAAAAAAAATTAGGATATGAATAGTATCAAAATTGACATAATTCAAATTATAAAATATAAAAAATTTTATTAAATATTATAAAATTCAAAAAAGTACATGATTCTAAAAAATAGTTATCATAAGTCACAATTTATATTATTGACACTTTAATTGGATATTTATTATGTGTTGGTAACTATTTGGATTCTAAAAGTGTTAAATTCTTGATAAAAAGATAAGAGTAAAAAATGGTTAAATAAAAAAGATAAGGATTAAAATTATCAAAAACCAATTTAATTATTATTGGATTATTTTATTTCAACATATATTTATCTTATATTTGAATTAGATGAATTTGGACTCATTTATACTTTAAATAGAATTAAAAATTAAATAATAATTCAAGATATTCCTTATGTACCCTTCCTCCCTCTTATAAAATTACACCGCCTCAAACCCATTAAACACACTTCTCTATCCCCCTTAGATCATTAAATCTCTGGCCAAATAATTTCCCCACATCCATAACTTCTTCCTAGAATTGTTACATTGGGAATAAGGAAATTAATGAAGACCTTTTAGATTAAATCCAATGAAGTTACCTGATTTGATGTAAAATATTCTCTCAAGTAGCTTTCCATTATTTATTTCCTTCTCCACTCCCAATGCCATTATAATTAATTGTTTATATAACAACACAAGTTTACTCATTATAATAGTTTGTTGTTATGATAATTATTCTAACTAATTGTACACACATCATTGTTTAATGGGTATAGAATATACAGTTTCTGTGGATGGCGAACTGCTCCCTCACGAAACGATGATTGTTTAATATCATTCTACAGCCTCTTATGGTGGCCATTATGATGGAAATGTAATTATATATGATATATATGATACTTATTTATCTCTATGTATATGTAATTCTCAATTATAACATTCCTTTATCCTTTTAATGTTGTATAAATATGAAAATTTTATTTGAGGAAGTGTGGACTTCCTCCTGCTGAAAGTGATATAAATCGTTCAAGATATTCATGGAATGTATAAATGATGAAATTAATGAAATTATATGTCATATAAAACAAATATATTACACTTTAATTATAATATACCTATGTATCATTTATTTTTCAATCTTTTAAATATGAAAAAAATGACAGTAACATTCACGCGTACGTACGGCTTACCATCTCCATGAACGGTACATTTAATTTCTTAAATTAAAATGTAATGGATTATTATAAATACATATATACTAGATATATATATGATATATATGATATCTAAATCATTAATATCATTCTGTAGATAATGGATTTTTGACCATAAGGATAATTTATAATTATAATAAGTTCATTTTTGAATCATGTTCTGAACATCAACAAAATATCTGATATGAACTCAAATAATTAACTAATGGTTATAGAAATTTAATAAGTGATATAAAAATAATAATATGAATAAAAAAGGTTTTTAATCAAGTATAAATTAACTTATATATATTATTCAAGAAAATAAAGAATGAATGAGGAAATTTATACATGAGGTATGGAACTTTGTCACAATCTCATTTCATTGTGGCTTATTTTGATTTATACACAACATTATTTTTTTTGGTGTATAAAACCCCTTGACTTTTAATTTCATTCAAAGGTAAATTTTTTTATTTGTAACGTTTTACTAAATGTCAAAGGTAATGTTTCTTTTTAACGTACACAGTGATAATGACCTTTCTTCCATCATGAGCATTATTTAATATTTGGCCTCCTTAAGGACTTTTGATGTTTTTAAATGGAATGTAAAAACCATATAACCTTTTAAATATTTTGGTATTTAAAATGGTTTTGAATGTGTATTTATTATTTCAAAATCATGAAATTATTTCTTGTTACTACAAACGAAATTTTTGTTTGAAATTTTGATAGTTGAAATCTTTTAAGTGTGATGATTATATAACGGTACTTGGACAAATATTGGGGGGTTACAAGATAAAATAAATGAAGGGTGGTTCCGTGATAAACCATAAAAAGGTGGCTACATTATAACAACCAATTCATTGGGTATAGAAGTCAGTCGTATGGCTATTCCATTTTTAATAATGATTTGTGGATATCGACCATATGGTTATTCCATTTATGCATGATTATGTCCCATGTTTACCTTTTATATGATATATATTTGTTTCATTGGGTTTTATAGTAATATATTTTTTACAAAAGTAGGTTAATCAATGATATTATATTTAGTGAAGTGTTTTTTGCTACTTCATTAATGGGAAAAGTACTACTTTATGATAATGTATTCAGGGTTTACATGTTGTTTTGAAAACCAAAAGTTTTCATTCTGTGTGTATCCTATACTGATCTTTTTATACTTATCCTGAGCTTATTAAATGTTTTTCACAACATATAAGGTGGAATATGGTTAATTATAGGATCATGGAAATGTCATTATGTTTATAACATATAACTAAACATATTTATTTTCTTTTAAGAGATTTTATTTTATGAAAAAATGGATACAGAGTAGAAGTGTCTATATTTAATATTCAAGTTGTTTTGTATATGTTAGGACCTAATTCTCTAAATCTATAAACTAGAAAATATCCTCAATTTGAATTATTAACATAATTAAATATTATGTAATTTTTAAGCTTGGGGCCTTATAGTTGGTATTAGATGTTATTTTAGACAAATTTAGGAGTTAGAATATTTTAATAAAATATCCATAAATTGTTTACATTATAGTCAAACTGAAATGATATATAACTTGAAGATTACCATGTTTCATTATCTATGATATGTTAGTTCCGAATGTTTTTTGGCATAAGAAACATACCAGCAGTGTTGGAAAGGTATACAAATGAGAATAACCTTCCTAATCCACATCCTGAGGTGGATGGAATCAGAACTGAACAATTTTTTTAAGTGACGTAGTAGATTAATTAGGATATAAATGGTGTCGGTATACAAGCATTATATCAATGAGATCAAAACCAGAGGAACATGTAAAAAGTGGATCATTTCATGTGGATACATCCCCCATCATTCGGCAGAACGTCTGACCCTTCTTACGCTGAAGGGTGGATTGAAGCTCTAAAAATATATTTGATGTCATGGGTTACATGGACAATAAAATGGTTAGTCTGGTTTTTTATCTTACTGATGGAGAAGCATATTAATGGTGGTCAATGTTTAAAAATAATAAGGGTAATGAAGATATTGTTTCTCTTTGTTGGAATGAATTCAATGGTATGTTTCTTGAGAAATATTTTCTTTTAGTGGTTTGGCATAGGATGATGAAAAAATTTATGGAATTGAGGTAGGAGGATAGATCAGTGGATTCTTATGAAGAAAATTTCACTTGACTGGATTGGTATGCTCCAAGGATTATTTGAGATCTTGATAGTAAGACAAATCAATTTTACTTAGGACTGAAGCTATGATATTGAATATCATTATTATCAAGTGAATTCAAAAGTTATGAGAAACTTGACCGACGTTTCGAGAAGGTAGAAATAGAGTTTTCTGATGATCAAGTGTTATAAGAGGGAAAGCGAACACAGTGGTTTCATTTGCATAAAAAGTGAAATAATTCATCAAAAATCCTATATCTATGAAAAATAAATTTCCTTTTTGTAAGAAGTGTAGTAAAAAGAATCATGGTAAATTTATCTCAAAATATGGAATGTGCTACTAGTGTTGTAATATTGGTTAGATTCCTCATAACTGTATGGAAGATGATCAAGAAGGAAATGATTTTTTTTATTAAGATTTTTTAGTTTTAATGTGTTTGGACATTATGAAAATGTGTGTCCAAAGTTGATTACTTAGGGTAGAAACCAAACATATCGAAATCAGAAGGGTAGGAAAAAATCGCTGTCTACTTCTATGGTTGATGTGGGACCATAAAATTAAGAGATATCGGGATAATAGTTTGTTTTTTCAGATTATACCAATGTGTTGTTTGATTTCGGATCTACACGTGCTTTCATTTCAATGAAATATTCTTGTAATCAGGGAATTCTATCTCAAGATATGAATATGGAACTTTTGGAAAATAAACCTAGGGGAAATTTTGAGGAAAAAAGAAATTTCAAGAATCATCCTATCCAAATTTGTGGAAATAATTTACCTAAAAACCATGTTCTTTTACTCTAGTGGAGTTTGGTGACATTTTGGGAATGGATTAGATTTCTGTTTTGAATGATAAGATATACTGTAGAGATAATGATATTTCTTTTCAGAAGGAATTTCAATTTGTGTACAAGAATAAGCCCTTATCTCTGATAATATATGAGGAAGCTAAGAAACTAGTGAAATATGGAAATTAATGTTACATTTCTCATATTGTTGAAAACAAAAAAACTATTCATATTAATTAAGTGCTAGTATTAAATGGGTATCTTGATTTTCTTTCTGATGAGTTTCCTAGTATTATACCTTACCAAGATGATTAATTTACTCTTGAATTAGTTCCTAATGATAATTCCATTTCAAAACCCCCTTATCTAAGGGATCAAATTGAACATTTATATTTAATTAAACAGTGTCATGAGTGGCTAAATAAAGGTTTCATTCTACCTACCACATCACGATGGGGTTCTCTAGTCCTAATTATTAAAAATAAAGATAGTTCAATGATACTTTGCATTGATTATAGAGGCTAGAATAACACCACTATTATGAATAAGTATAATTTTCCTAATATCGATTATTTGATTGATCATCTCCAAGGAGCTTAGTATTTTTCGAAGATTGAATTGAAGTCAGGATACCCTCTATTGAATGTTATGGATGAATACTTTTTGAATACCGTATTTCTAACATGATATAGCAATTATGAATTTATTGTTATGTCTTTTGGGTTAATCAATGATCTTATTGTATTCATAGATATTATTAACTGATTTTTTCATGAGTTCTTAGATATGTTTTTGTTTTTTCTTATTGATAAAATTTTGTAATATTTTAAATGTAAAAAGGAATATGAAAGTAATATAATGGTTATATTTTAATCCATCGATAAAAAAGAAATTTAATGGGAAATTTAGCAACTCTATGTTTTTTTGGATGAAAATTATTTCGTTGTCACATTGTTTCATAAATTGGCATAATTGATGATACTGCTAAAACAAAATTTGTGGAAGAATAGATAAGGCTTACAAATATAACCAATATTCATAGTTTTCTTGTTTTGGAAGGCTATTACAGATTTTTTGTGGAAATGTTTTTATATTTATCCATCCCACTGAGTAAGATAAATCAAAAAAGTGTTTTGTTTATCCGGAAAAATGAATTTCTTGATTGTTTTAAGTAATTGAAAATAAGATTATTGAATTCTCCATTATTGGAATTACCATCTAGAAATGGTGCTTTTGTTATCTATAGTGATGCTTCATTGAAAGGAATTGGTTGTGTCCAAATGTATAATGATTAGGTAATTTCTTATTCTTCATAATAGTTGAAACCTCCTGAGTAAAATTACTATACACATGATTTTGAATTAGAAACTGTTGTTTTTGCATTAAAAATTTTGAGGCATACTTTGTATGGCATAAAGTGTGAAATATATACTGATCACAAATGTTTGATGTATATATTCTTTCAGATGTAATTGAACTTGAGTCAAAGTAGATTGTTAGAATTAAGAAATGATTATGATTGAACGATCCATACCCATCTATAAAAGGAAAATAAAGTGGCATACTATTTGTGCAGAAAGAGTAATGCTACATTAACCATGTTACATTTGGAGCAAGATCATTTGAATAGAAAATTGATGAAATTTTTCATAGAAGTTGTTGGTGCAAAAAAATCCACAGTTTTGTTTTAGGTGTTAGTGAAATCACCTCTCTCACACTAAATAGAGGAAGTGTAGAAAGATGATAGTGAGTTTTACATAAAGGTGGATTTGGTTTAGAAGTGCATTTTTCTTGAATTTTACCATGATAATGATTGTATTTTATGATTTGGGAATGGATTATGTCATCCTTGTGAATCATAGTTGAATAAAGACAGTTATGTGATTCTCATAGTTCATCATTTTCATTTCATCTTGGTAGAACCAAGATGTACATAGATCATCAGGAGTATTACCAGTGGGATGGAATGAAAAGAGATATTGCTAACTTTACTATGAAGTGTTTGACTTGTCGACATGTTAATAAAGAGAAGCTGTCACCGAAAGGGATACATCATATTTTAAAGGTGCCAGAGTGGAAATGGGAAAATATATTCATGAAAATAATTTTGGTATTGCCGAAGAAACCTATAGGTAATAATTAAATTTGGGTTGTTGTTTATCGATTGACAAAATCTACTCATTTCCATCCTATTCAAGAAAATATTTCTCTAGATCAATTTTCACAGTTGTATGTTAAAGAGATAGTCAGGTTACATGCAGTTCCCCTCTCCATTATATATTACTGTGATCAAAGGTTCACTTATACATTTTTTTAAAGTCCTTCAGATGTCTTTGGGAACTAAATTAAATTTTAGGACATATTTTCTTACACAATCAGAAGAATATTTAGAATGAACAATTCATACCTTGAATGATATTCTGTGAGCTTCTTCATTGAATTTTCAGGGATATTGGGACCACCATATTTCTTTGGTTGAGTTATCTAATATTAAAATTTTTTATTCCAGTATACAGATGACTCTATTTGAGGCATTATGTGGAAATTAGTGTCATATCCATCATTTTTGGGATGATGTTGGTGAATGAAAGTTTTTGGGAACATAATTGGTATAAGAGACTCTATATAAAGTTTAGTTAATTCAGAAGAACATGATTATATCATGGAGATGGCAGAAAAGTTATGCAGATAACTCGAGGAGGGATTTTTCTTTTGAGGTAGGTGGTTATGTCTTTCTCAAATTTTCTCCATGGAAACGTGTGTTGTGTTTAGGTAATAAGGGAGAGTTGAGTCCTATGGTCATTGGACGGTATGAAATCCTAGAGATTTGGATTTTTTTCCTAGAGATTGTCTTTCCCTCCATGTTTATCCCATGTATAATTTTTTTCATGTTTCAATGTTGATAATTTACATGCCGAATCCATCTCATGTTTTTAGACTAGAGGTAGTTGAGTTGGAAGATAATATTTCTTATGAGGAACAACCAGTATAAATTTTTGATCGAAGATAGAAAGTGTTGCAGAATAAGGTAACTCATCACGTAATGGTTTTTTAGAAAAACTATATGGTTGATGTGGAATCATGGGAATCTAAAAATGCTATTGGGGATAAATACCCCAACATACGTATTTGACAAGTTAATAAAATTTTGAGGACTCAATTTACAAAAGGGAGAAGGATGTAACATCCCATGTAAATAAAGAATATGATATTTTCATATTTATTAATATTTGTGAATTAAATATTTATTTTACTTTAAAAAGGGTTCTATGTTTGATTGTGTACCCAACATGAAATAATGGGCTTCCCTGAAATCTTATGTTCCATAAAATGTTGATCTATTCTGAGAAAAATAATAATAATATAATATTATTATTTCAAATAGTTTTTAATGCTTAGCTGATGAATTAGTGGGAATGAAATGAACTAGCCATATTATGATTAAAGATGTTAATTAATTTTTTTTACATTTATCCATTAAAATTTTGAGGCTTAAAATGAGAATGTATCTAACTTAAAGCATAAATACTATTATATTTTTTAATGTTAGTTCTTCCACCTTTTGATGTAGAAAACCATTTAAATATAGTTTTTGTCAATTTTATATATTATATTTATCAAAATAAAAATATTCTATATAATCGGGACTTCAAAATTAGCTTCAGGTAAATTTTTAGTCTTTTTCTAACAAACTTTATGTTTAATTAATTGTAACAAATGCTGCATTTTAAGTAAAAAATATCTTTTTATCTGATTTATTTATGTAATTAGATTATATTTTTAATTGGTTTTAAAGTTTAATTAGATAATGATTATAAAATTTAATCCATTTTTGGTCATTTTATGTAATTTCACTTTTTAGTTATACATAAAAACATACGAATCTTCTGATAGTTATTATTTCATAAAAACATTCTTTTTAGTTTTGGGAACCGGAATTAATTATAAATTAATTTTTGAAACTTATGTGTTTTGAATTTGGAAAAATGAATTATATATTTGGAATCATGAGTTCCAAATTGTGTAAATATAAAACATTTTTATTCGGACATTATTAATAGTTACTTTAGTAAATATTTTATTTTTCATGGTTAAAGGGTAAATTTTCTAAATAAGGGTAAAATATAATATTATAATAATATTAAATTAACGTAAAAAATGTTCTAATCCAATTATATGAGCATTATCTGACTATGGGAATCTTGGGTCGATTTTAGGACCCCATGGAGCCACTAGTGAGTGAAAATTTAATTTAATTACTTTTAATTTAATGTTAAGGATAATATAATATAACCGTATATATTTTGGAAAAACAATTTTATTTGGGGTTATATAAGTTAAAATTTCAACAATAAATATTAATTATAAATCTATAAATATTTCCTAAATCATGGTATTTTATTTTAAATTTTTAGAGATTATATAAATAAATTTATTTATTACGTAATGATGATGCAGTGATTGTATCTTTAATAAAAGACTCAAATAACTGATTTTATAAATAAAAAAATAATTTTTTTGTTATTTTGATGTAATCCATGAATTTTTTTGATTCTAGTTACTTTATTTCTTTTTATAAATGATTATTTTGAATCAATAATGTATTTGTGAATTTTTTAAATAATTCATGTTTCGAATAGTGTCAAAATTGACATATTCATATTTTAAAACATCAAATATTTTATAAAATATTATAAAATTACAAAAAAAATCTATGATTCTGGAAAATAGTTATCATAAGTCTAAAATTTTATTATTTACTCTTTAATTTTATATTTTTCATGTTTTGGAAACTAGTTTTATTCTCAACATGTAAAATGCTTGATAAAACAAAAAGAGTAAAAAAAGGTTAAATAAAAATTATAAGGATTAAAAAATATACTAGAACTTTCTAATTCTTATTGGGTGATTTTATTTTCATTTAAATTCATCTTATCTTTGAACTATCTAAATTTGGACTCATTTATCCTCAAAATTGAATTAATAATAAAATAATAATTCATGATATTCTTTAAGTGCCCCATACTCCCTCTTATAAAAGGACACCACCTATAACCACTTACACAAACCTCTAAATCCCACTTGGATCATCCAAACTCTACCCAAATAATCACCAAACATCCCTCCCTTCCTCTTATAATCCTTAAATTGTGAAGGAGTCGATTAAATAAGAAATTTAACTTAAATAAATTGGATTTACCTGATTTGAGGTAACGTCTTCTCCAAAGTTCCTTTCAATTATTTTTTCCTTCTCCACTCCCTATAATCTTTTTATTATTTGTTTATATAAAACAACAGTATCTCAAATATAATAGGTTGTTTTTATTAGAAACATTATAAATACACTTACAAATATCTTCGTCTAATGGGTATAGAACATATAATTTTGATGGATGTGGAACTACTACCTCACGAAATGATGATTGTTCAATCTTCTCTTACCACATCTTATGGTTTCCATTATGATGGAACTGTAATTATATATTATATATATGATAATTATTTTTTCATCATTATTCTTTTATTCTCCTTTATAACATACCTTTATTCTTTTCATGTTGTATAAATACTATAATTTCATTTGAGAGTGTGAGGACTACTACCCCGTCAAAGTGATATGACTTATTCATGCAATACATGGTACATATAGAAGATATAATTAATCAAATTAAGTAAAATATATAATATCAATATTATACAATAATTATAATATACATATGTATCATTTAGTTTTCATTCCCTTAAACTTGAAAAATAAATGAATGTAGCCTTCATGCGAACGTACGGCTTACCATCTCCAAGAACGGTGCATTTAATTTCTTATATCCAAATGATATGGACTATTATAAATACATATATTTTCTTAAAATATATTATATAAATTATATATAAATCATGAATATAATTCTAGAGATAATATACTTTTTACCACATAGAAATTTTATAATTATAATAAGTTAATTTTTTACTCAAGTTCTGAACATCGAAAAAATTTCTGATATGAACACAATTATTTAACTAATTTTTATAGAAATGTAATAAGTGATATAAAAGTAATAATAAAAATAAAAAAGGTTATGAATAAAATATAAATTAACATTAGTTTATTATTTAGGAAATTAATGAACGAACTGGTAAAGTCAAACATGAGTTATGAGACTTTATCTCATTCTTATTTCTTTGAAGAATATTTGGATTTATACATGAATTGATTTTATACATTGTATAAAACCCATTTAATTTTATTTAAATTCAAAAAGAATTTTTTTATACATAGTTTTTTTACTATATGAAAATGGAAATGTTTAGTTTTAATGCATGTAGTGAAAATGACAATTCTACTATAGTGAGCATTGTTTTATATTTGTATTCTTTAAAAAGTTGTGATGTTTTTAAATGGAAAATAAATACCATACAATTTTAGATATTCTGGTATAAAAATTGGTTTTGTAAGTGGATTTACTTTTTCAATATCTTTAAATTATATCCTCTGATTTCAAATGAAATTTATGTTCGAAATTTAAATATTTGTAATCTTTTATGTGTAATGATTATATAATGGTTCTTAGGCATTTGATGGGTGGTTCCATGATAAACGAAATGATTAGTGGTTATATGATAAACCAATGATGGGTGGTTATGTTATAACCTCTAATTCATTGGGTATATAATTTGGTCATATGGATATTACATTTGTAAGAATGATTTGTGGACGTTGATTGTATGGTTATTCCATTTACTTTGTCCCAAGATAACTCTTTATATGATATATGTTGATTTCTATGGGTTTTATAGTAATCATTTGGTTATAAAATAAGGGTAAGTAGTGAGATTATATTAAATGAAGTGTTTGTGATAATATTTTATGGTGAGAATTGTTAATTTATGATAATGTATTGATGTTTTACATATTGTTTTTAAAACTAAAAATATTCTAACATTGTGTATCCCTTACTGAACTTTTCATGCTCACCCGATATTTGTGAAATGTTTTTCACAGGACATAAGGTGGAATAGGGTTTATTATGTGATCATGTAAGTGTATGGCAATATAAAAAATGGAATTATACATGTTTATTTTCTTTTAATATTTTTTATTTTATGAAAAAATGGATACTGAGCAGAAGTGTCTACAAGTATTATTGAAGTTATTTTGTTTATGTTATGACCAAATTCTCTAAAGATCTAAACCTAGAAAGATATTAAATTTGAATTATTAAATTAATTCAAGATTATGTAATTTTTATGGCTAGGGCCTTATAATAATAATGACCATATGTTTACGGGAATGAATATGATACATTATAAGGCAGACAAAACACATTTGTGAAAAGGATTTTATAGATTTTTATCATTATAATGAAAACTTTATTATTATTATTTTTCCTTCAATATTTATTAAGAATTATCTTATGAAAATATTTTGTAATGATTTTTATTTCATGAATAAGAAAATATTTACCTGAAACACAACGTTTACATTGAAAGTAAATAATATTGTATGTATTCATGGTATAACATGTTTCATTAGTTCTTCCTTTTATGTACCTTTCTGATATTTTTTCCCATCCCATGTTTTAGATTGTTTTTAAAAGGGTTTAATAATGGGTAATATAAACAAATAAATCGGGTTGGATGTCAAGAATAATCCTTATGAAATGAAATTATTTTTGATTTTAAATGTTTTATATGATGGAATAAATGGACATTGAGTTGAAGTTTCAACTTTTTAATATACATTCTTACATATCCTTTTTATATTGATGATCATAACATCAAAATACTAGAATTGGTTTTTTGTAATTTTTTTTAGTGATTACTATAAGGCCCTAGCCTAAAAAATTACTTAATATTGAATTAAATGAATAATTCACATTGAGGATCTTTTCAGGTTTAGAGTTTTAGAGAATTAGAACATAACTATTACATCTTAAAAGATTACAAAGTAGACACTTCTACTAAGTTTCCATAAAATAAAAACTCTTAAAAAGAAATATGTCTAGTTCCATGTTTTAGATAGCATGACATTCCCTTGATCCCATCCTCGACCTTATTCCACATTAAGTCCTGTGAAAAACATTTCAAAAAAACTTGGGGTGAGCATAAAAAGCTCATTAAGGGATACACAAAGAATTAAAATTGTTAGTTTATCAAAACAACAACTAAACCATGTATACTTTATCAAAGCAATACTTTTCACCTTTATGAAGTAATAAAAACTCTTCACTGAATAAAGTATCATTACTTACCTTTTTGTAACCAAAGGATTACCATAAAACCCATATAAAGAACACATAACATATATAAAGGTAACTTGGGACATAAACATACTTAAGTGGAATAACCATACGGTCGACTTCCACACATATCACTTAATGGAATAGCCATACGACCAATTTCCATACATACTTAATGGAATATCCATACGGACGACTTCCATACCCAATGCATTGGAGGTTATAACGTAACCACCCGTCCTGGTATTCATGGCACCACCCGTCATATGGTTTATAACGTAACCACCCGTTAAAATGTCCAAGTACAAATATAAAATCATAAAACATAAAACATAAAACCAATATAAGGAATGATAACATTTCCACATTTCAATCACAATATATCATAATAGAATCCTTTATCAAAACCATTTTCAATACCAAAATACATAAAAGAGTATATGGTATTTATTTTATTTTAAAAACATTACGGCTTGTTGAGGAAGCCAAAGACCAAATAATACTCACGGCGGCGGAAAAGGTCGTTGTCACCGCGTACGTTAAAAAAAATTCCTTTTTGTCGTTTAGTAAAACGCTTCATAGAAAAAGATTCCTTTGTATAAAAGTAAAAGTCAAAGGGTTTTATACACCGTATAAAAGAAAGTTGTGTATAAAATAAAATATGCCTCAATGAAAGGAGATTGAGACGAAGTCCCTTACAAATATAATTTTTAAAATGAAATAGATATATTATGTGTATTCACTATAAGTACACATAAATAAAGTACAAATACAAGATACAACATAATAATATAATGACATAATTTGAAAGTAGTAGATTAACCCAAAGAATGGAAATTGGGTTAAGAAGTTCCCTTACCTCGTATCCCACTTGACTCGATCGTTCTTTAACGTCTTGAATAGTAAACTTGAGTTAATTTATACTTGATTTAGAACCTTTTTAAAGTTCATTATTCCTTTTATATCACTTATTTCCATGTTATAAACATTATTTAACCATTTAAGTTAATAATGTTTGTTTTGTCGATATTTGGTTCTTAAGTCGAAAGTGGACTTATTACAATTACATGTTGTTCGTGTGGTCAAAGGTTCTTTATATCCAGAATGAAATTCTTGATTTGGATATCATATATATCATATATATCCAGAATATACATGTATTTATAATATTACATAATCATTTAGAGGTAAGAAATGAAATGCACTGTTCATGGAGACGGTAAGCCGTACGTACGCATGAACGCTACTTTCATTTCTTTGGCATATTAATGAAATTAAAACTAAATGAGAGGTATGTATATTTTAATTCCAGAATTATATTCATCATTTAGATATATCATTAATTATATATATCCATTATATACATGTACTTTTAATATTACATTACATTTGGGGATAAGAAATGAAATGCCCCGTTCAAGGAGACGGTAAGCCGTACGTACGCATTAACGCTACTTTCATTTCTATCTCATACTTTAATGGAATGAAATAATAATTATATATAGGTATATAACATCATATATAATAACTTTAAATCCATCCTTTACACATCCCACATATGGCATTGACGAATCACATCACTTTGAGGGGGTGGTAGTCCGCACTTCCTAAAATGAAGATATCGCGTTTACCCATAATGGAAACCATAATTTTATGCCAAAAATGAAAAATACAAAATATTAAAGAAAATATAAACATATTATATATCATATATAAAAATAGTGACATCATAATGGCCACCTTTGAAGGTGTTAAATGAGTATTGAACAATCATCGTTTCGGGAGGTAGAATTTCGCCATCCACGGAAACCGTATGTTCATTAACCATTTTATGTAGTTGTGTGAGAGTGTAGATAGAATAAATATTATAAAAACATACTAGTATATTGAAGATACTGGTGTTGTTACAAAAGAAGTAAACAAAAAGAGTTTAGGGGGTTGGAGAAGCAAAATAAAACAAATAAACAAGAGATAATGAATTACCTTTAAAAGTGTAACTCCTTTTGATTTGAGCCTAAAGGCTTCTTTTGAAAGGCTTCTGCCCAAAGGGAATCCTCTAGGATGAGGAGAGGGATGTGGAGAGAGTAAATGGGTAGGGGTTGGCCGAGCCAAAGGCTTGAGTAGTGTGTGAAATGAGGTAGAGGTGGGGGCCTTTTATAATAGGAGAGGAGGGGCACTTTTGGAAAGTAAGCAATATTACTTTATTTGAACATGTTTTTCGGTTTTAAAAGGTCCCACATTGATATAATTCGTGGATAAGGTGATAATGGTTCGAAATAAACTCATACAATAAGTTTTGGACATGTGTAGTTCATAGATTTCACATTATCTTTCCATTTTATTTAAATCGTCAAATAATGATGTCATCGCTGCATAATTATTATGTCATAAATAATTTAATTTATTTAATGTCTAAAAATTATAAAAAAACTAATATGATGTAGGAAATAGTTTTAGCTTTCTAATTAATATTTATAATAAAATTTTGGACTTGTATAACCCCACTTAAAAATTATTTTAGTAAAAACTTTATGTTAGTGTCATTTTCACTTTAACATTAAATAAAAATATATTAATGTCATTTTTCAACATAAGTGGCTCCATGGGGTCCCCAAGTTGACCCATGGCTTGTATTGGTCGGCCATGACATATAAAATGGGGGTAGGACAAGTTTCATGGTGTTTTCACATTTTCATATTATCATTTTTACCTTAAATTACACTAATTACCTCTAATCGCGATTAAGAACTTAATAAGTTACTATTCACCAAAAAAATTATTTTAATCTCATTGAACCAAATTTTACATACTAATGACAACCATGTATGTCGGATTTTCAAAATTCAATACACATTAGTGGTAAACTACCATTTAACTGAAAAATCAGTTTGCTTGATTACCACTTAGTGGTTTCACTATTCATCAAAAATTGAAGTTTTTCAGAAAATTACCAAAAATTTACCCCAAGCTATATTTGATATTCCGAATTCAAAAATGAAGTCTATTTTAAAAATTTCAAAACATATTAGTCACATTAATTAATTTAATAATTAATTCCCGCTGTCAGAGCAAATAGCGTGTTTTTATAAAACAATAAGTTTCAAAAGATTGACATTAGTTTAAGTCCGATTTCAAAGTGAAATTAATTCCAAAGACCACTATTGGATTTAATGGTAAAAATATTTTCTAATTTCACTTTAAAAACAATTCAAAAGATAATCTAAGAATATAAATAAATTTTATTAAAAAGAGATTTTGAATTAAAATACAACATTTTTCACTATTCATAAAAAAATGAACTTTATCAGAAAGGTACCAAAAATTTACACAAAGTAAATTTTGATGTCCCGATTCTAAAGAAGAGTTACATTTGGTCCAAAAGAATGTAAAAGAGTGATCAAAACTATATTTAATGACAGTTCACCGTCAAAAGGTGATAAGTGAACCTTTAGTGAAAACTAGGGCATATACGCCTAAAATTGAATTCTTTCCGTATTTTAAGCTTTTATCTTTCATTGTATATATGTAAAAACATTTAAGAACATATATAATCATATTTTAGTTATTTCTATCCATTCCCTCCATTACAACGGCTATATGTTAACTACCATTTAAAATAATATTATTTTATTATTAGAGTGCAACGTAAGATTCCCAAGAAACTCGTTGTTGCGTGTTGGGTACGCTATTGAGCATAACATCCCCTTTAAAGTCATATTAATATTTCATTCACAAATATGGATAAAAATAAAAATTTCATATTCTTTATTTACCTGGGGTGTTACATCCTTCCCCCCTTTTGGGAATTGCGTCCTCGCAATTTTAAAATTGCGCTTGGAAACATCCTTGAACGTCCCACATCGGAACAAGAGTCGGTAAAACAATCACTTTAAAATAAAGAAAGATAAGCACAGAGGTCACCCGAGTTAACCCATACTAGGATTCCAAGTATGAAAATATGGACATGGAGGAGAAAACATAGGTTCATGTTCTTGAGGGAGAGTGATAGTAAACATGTCTTGGAGAAAGTTAACAATTAGAAAATCACAAACTTGTGATGGGTTAGACGGTATTAGATTCCCCAGTAGGAAAAGCTAATAGACAACATTTTTGTTTTAAGTTACTTTTTATTGAGGGAATTTATTTTTGATCTTAAGGAAACATACTTACTTATCTTATTGACTTTTAACTCTTTCTAGGTTTCTTATACAAACTCATAATAGCATACCTTGATCATGGCATCCACTCGGTTTCATCGTCATCTTGTTCACGTAGGTAGAAGTCCCATGAATTACAACAATGATTTAGAGATCCTTCAAAATCATTTGCTTCCTCCATCCAAATACACCTCGTACAACATGGGTCATATGGGTGTTCATAGAAAAACAGTTTTGGAAAATAATCATGTATGACGTATAATTCCAAAACATCTGATAAAACATGATTTCTAAAAAATTGTCGGACCGAAATTGAGTTGAAACTTTCTATTATTGGTCCTTTTAAAATACCATAAGTATGTGATGTGAGACTATATTTTAAAAGCAAATATAAATAGGTCGCGCAAGGGTCCCCTTCCTCATCACCATTTTGAAAATCATAATATGCTTCAAATTCTTGTGATAAGGTAAAATATTTGAAAATACCTTGATAATATTTACCTCTCTTGAAAACATGAGAATATTTTGAAAATAGTATTTTTCTAAAAACAACCCATGATCCACTATGATAACGAGGTATAGCGGAGGTGTTTGATATCTCAAAGAAATGCTTGCAAGTGAGTTGTATGCTAGAAAAAGTTTCACAATCATCTGAAGATGACTTTGCAATAATTATTGCAAGCATGTCATCAGGAAGAGATAGGAATATCGTTTGAGATCCTCCTCCTTCCATTCGTAACAGACTTTACTTGACCTAAAAAAAGTTTTAAAATAAGGATTTAACTGAAATAATAGTTATAGGGACTGATCATGTGCCTCACAAAAACTCTTAATCCCTAAAGTTGTCTAAACCGACCTCTGATACCAACTATAAGGCCCCAGCCTTAAACCTTACTTAATATTGAATTAAATGAATAATTCACATTGAGGATCTTTTCAGATTTAGAGTTTTAGAGAATTAGAACATAACTATTACATCTTAAAAGATTATAAAGTAGAAACTTATACTATATTTCCATAAAATAAAAACTCTTAAAAATAAAGATGTCTAGTTCCATGTTTTATATAGCATGACATTCCCTTGATCCCATCCTTGAACTTATTCCACATTAAGTCCTGTGAAAAACATTTCAAAAAAATTTGGGGTGAGCATAAAAATCTCAGTAAGGGATACACAATGAATGAAAATTGTAAGTTTATCAAAACAACAAGTAAACCATGTATACTTTATCAAAGTAATACTTTTCACCTTTATGAAGTAATAAAAACTCTTCACTGAATAAAGTATCATTACTTACATTTTTGTAACCAAAGGATTACCATAAAACCCATATAAAGAACACATAACATATATAAAGGTAACTTGGGACATAAACATACTAAAGTGGAATAACCATATGGTCGACTTCCACACATATCACTTAATGGAATAGCCATACGGCCAATTTCCATACATACTTAATGGAATAGTCATACGGCCGACTTCCATACCCAATGCATTGGAGGTTATAACGTAACCACCCGTCCTGGTATTCACGGCACCACCCGTCATATGGTTTATAACGTAACCACCCGTTAAAATGTCCAAGTACCAATATAAAATCATAAAACATAAAACCAATATAAAGGAATGATAACATTTCCACATTTAAATCACAATATATCATAATAGAATCCTTTATCAAAACCATTTTCAATACCAAAATACATAAAAGAGTATATGGTATTTATTTTATTTTAAAAACATTACGGCTTGTTGAGGAAGCCAAAGACCAAATAATACTCGCGGTGGCGGAAAAGGTCGTTGTCACCGCGTACATTAAAAAAACATTCCTTTTTGTCATTTAGTAAAACGCTTCGTAGAAAAAGATTCCTTTTGTATAAAACTAAAAGTCAAAGGGTTTTATACACCGTATAAAAGAAAGTTGTGTATAAAATAAAATATGCCTCATGAAAGGAGATTGAGACGAAGTCCCTTACAAAGATAATTTTTAAAATGAAATAGATATATTATGTGTATTCACTATAAGTACACATAAATAAAGTACAAATAAAAGATACAACATAATAATATAATGACATAATTTGAAAGTAGGAGATTAACCCAAAGAATGGAAATTGGGTTAAGAAGCTCCCTTACCTCATATCCGACTTGACTCGATCGTTCTTTAACGTCATGAATAGTAAACTTGAGTTAATTTATACTTGATTTAGAACCTTTTTAAAGTTCATTATTCCTTTTATATCACTTATTTCCATGTTATAAACATTATGTAACCATTTAAGTTAATAATGCTTGTTTTGTCGATATTTGGTTCTTAAGTCGAAAGTGGACTTCTTACAATTACATGTTGTTCGTGTGGTCAAAGGTTCTTTATATCTAGAATGACATTATTTATTTGGATATCATATATATCATATATATCCAGCATATACATGTATTTATAATATTACATAATCATTTAGAGGTAAGAAATGAAATGCACCGTTCATGGAGACGGTAAGCCGTACGTACGCATGAACGCTACTTTCATTTCTTTGGCATATTAATGGAATTAAAACTAAATGAGAGGTATGTATATTTTAATTCCAGAATTATATTCATCATTTATATATATCATTAATTATATATATCCATTATATACATGTACTTTTAATAGTACATTACATTTAGGGATAAGAAATGAAATGCACCGTTCATGGAGACGGTAAGCCGTACGTACGCATGAACTCTACTTTAATTTCTATCTCATACTTTAATGGAAAGAAATAATAATGATATAGAGGTATATAAAATCATATATAATAACTTTAAATCCATCCTTTACACGTCCCACATATGGCATTGGCGAATCACATCACTTTCAGGGGGCGGTAGTCCGCACTTCCTAAAATTAAGATATCGCGTTTACCCATAATGGAAACCATAAAGGTATGCCAAAAATGAAAAATACAAAAGCTTAAAGAAAACATAAACATATTATATATCATATATAAAAATAGTGACATCATAATGGCCACCTTTTAAGGTGTTAAATGAGTATTGAACAATCATCGTTTTGGGAGGCAGAATTTCGCCATCCACGGAAACCGTATGTTCTTTAACCATTTGATGTAGTTGTGTGAGAGTTTAGCTCGAATAAATCTTATAACAACATCCTAGTATATCTAAGATACTGTTGTTGTCACAAAAGAAGTAAATAAAAAGAGTTTAGGGGGTTGGAGAATAAAAATAAATCAAATAAACATGAGAGACTGAATTACCTTTAAATGTGTAACTCCTTTTGATTTGAGCCTAAAGGCTTCTTTTGAAAGGATTATTCCCAAAGGGAATCCTCTAGGATGAGGAGAGGGATGTGGATAGAGTAAATGGGTAGGGGTTGGCCGAGCCAGAGGCTTGAGGAGTGTGTGAAATGAGGTAGAGATGGGGGCCTTTTATAAGAGGAGAGGAGGGGCACTTTTGGAAAGTAAGAAATATTACTTTACTTGAACATGTGTTTCGGTTTTAAAAGGTCCCACATTGATATAATTCGTGGATAAGGTGATAAGGGTTCGAAATACACTCATCCAATAAGTTTTGGACATGTGTAGTTCATATATTTCACATTATCTTTCCATTTTATTTAAATCGTCAAATAATGATGTCATCGCTGCATCATTATTATGTCATAAATAATTTAATTTATTTAATGTCTAAATATTATAAAAAAAATACTATGATGTAGGAAATATATTTAAATTTCTAATTACTATTTATAATAAAAATTTGGACTTGTATAACCCCACTTAAAAATTATTTTAGTAAAACAATTTATGTTAGTGTCATTTTCACTTTAACATTAAATAAAAATATATTAATGTCATTTTCCAACTAAAGTGGCTCCATGGGGTCCCCAAGTTGACCCATGGATTGTCGTGGTCGGCCATTACATATAAAATGAGGGTAGGACAAGTGTCATGGTGTTTTCACATTTTTATATTATCATTTTTACCTTAAATTACACTAATTACCTCTAATCGCGATTAAGAACTTAATAAGTTACTATTCACCAAAAAAATTATTTTAATCTCATTGAACCACATTTTACATACTAATGAAAACCATGTATGTATGATTTTAAAAATTCAATACACATTAGTGGTAAACTTCCATTTAACTGAAAAATCAGTTTGCTTGATTACCACTTAGTGGTTTCACTATTCATCAAAAATTGATGTTATTCAGAAAATTACCAAAAAATCACCCTAAGCTATATTTGATATTCCGAATTCAAAAATGAAGTCTATTTTAGAAAATTCAAAACAGATTATTCACATTAATTAATTTAATAATTAATTCCCGTTGTCAGAGCAAATAGCGTGTTTTTATAAAACAATAAGTATCAAAAGATTGACACTAGTTTAAGTCCGATTTCAAAGTTAAATTAATTCCAACGACCACTATTGGATTTAATGGTAAAAATATTTTCTAATTTCACTTTAAAAACAATTCAAAATATAATCTAATCATATAAATAAATTTGATTAAAAAAAGGTTTTGAATTAAAATAAAACATTTTATACTATTCATAAAAAATGAACTTTATCAGAAAGGTACCAAAAATTTACACAAAGTAAATTTTGATGTCCCGATTCTAAAGAAGAGTTATATTTTGTCCAAAATAATGTAAAATAGTGATAAAAACTATATTTAATGACGGTTCGCCGTCAAAAGGTGATAAGTGAACCTTTAGTGAAAACTAGGGCATATACGCCTAAAATTGAATTCTTTCCGTATTTTAAGCCTTTATCTTTTATTGTATATATGTAAAAACATTTAAGAACATATATAATCATATTTTAGTTATTTATATCCATTCCCGCCATTACAACAGCTATATGTTAACTACCATTTAAAATAATATTATTTTATTATTAGAGTGCAACGTAAGATTCCCAAGAAACTCGTTGTTGCGTGTTGGGTATGCTATTGAGCATAGAATCCCCTTTAAAGTCATATTAATATTTCATTCAAAAATATGGATAAAAATAAAAATGTCATATTCTTTATTTACCTGGGGTGTTACAATTACATTTTGGGAGTTTTTTTATTGGAATGATTTATATGTAATATGTAACAAGCCATGAATTTACGAATAGATATATTTTAGAATGAATGATACATTTAGAATCTAAAAAACACCACTTTGTTGTAACTTAGTCATGTAAACACAATTTTTCCACCTCTGTGATTTGAATTCTGAAAAACGGACATACACGGTTGTGTTTAGTAAGATATTTAGAATCTGATAAGACAAATATAATTTTAGTGAATAGTAACATAACATTATGAATTGTGGCATACCCTTATGAATAGTAATGAATATTAATAAATATTAAATCATATAAAAAATAGAAACTTTACCCATGAATATATAAATACAGTTTATACATCTTGAAAGTGAAACAATTATCATAGTATAAGTATTATCTTTTTTGTATGACATAAATATTTAAAAAACAATTTTTTGATTAATTTAATAATTTATAATGTACATGTATTTTCATAAATTGTAATCAGAAATTGTTATTTTATTTTCTTATTATTATAATATAATTTTACAGGACCTTGATTGATATCTCAAGGTCTTATAAAAGGATTATATTTTTAATGTGGGTTTTTTGGAATAAATTATTATTTTATTTAAAAATTAAATTAATAATATTTAGAAAATTATTGTCAAAAAATTGAGTTAATTTTTTAATTCTACATGCTGAAATTGGTTAGGGTGAATGTTGGACTCCTCATGTGTTAATCATGTTTTAATAATCACAAATCTCATTATTGTTAATTAATCTCGATCGTCATTGCACATCTTGCTAATTCTCTTTAATCTCAATAATAGCTCCAAATCATGTTTTTATGATAAAAAATCTTTTGATGTTAATTAATATTTCTATTATTTACAAATCTCATACATGATCACAATTCTTACATATTTTATCACACCTTTATATTTATGATTCACATTCTCTTACTCTCTAATGATTAACCTTAATCCATATTCTACATATCACTGACTTAGTCCAAATACAGATATTTTTCCAAGTATGGAGACACTGTGACGGACTCACCGTGATGGACTCACCATGACCAGACACCGTGACCCAAACACCGTGACCCTGACACTATGAAGGACTCACCGTGACCACTCACCGTGACCAGACACCGTGATCAGACACCGTGACCCAGACATCGTGAAGGACTCACCATGACCAGACACCGTGACCCAAACACCGTGACTCACACACTGTGCAACTCATACAGTGAACCACATACCGTGAATAAGACACCATTTCCATAATCACTGTGACATCGTTTCTTAAGATTTTTTCAATATTATTTTAAATAATGCTAACGGTCATATTTGTTGTTTTTAATGCAATTAATGTTATTTAATGATAGTTGTTGGCATGACAGGAAACTGTATCTCGTACCTATGAGAAGGGAATCATTACTATTGCTAGAAATCATGGAATATAAGAAAGACTGAGATGCAGTACACGTGGAACGCAACAAGAAACAATGAAACAAGAAGAGAAGCGGTGTGAAAGTGTGAATATACAACACGAAGAACTTACATACACCCAACTGCACTGTGCTGAACAAGAAGAACAATCCTGAACAAGAAGGAGATTACAAGACCTTAAAAGAACACACAATGAAACAAGAGATCTTTCTCACTCCTGAAGAAGACATTCTGAACTACGACACTCAGTTTTTCCACAGAAAAACCAGAGAAGAACTCAGAAGCATTCCTGCTGAATCCAACGAGTCCAGAGCTACATTGATAATCACTAAAGATTTCTAAACTCTCATCTATCTTCTCTAAGTGATTTATTTATTAACTTTAGAGTAGTGTGGTGTACTCTGTATATCATTACACACACTGTCTCCTACACTGAACTGGAGGATATCAAAATCCTCAATCAAATTCTCTTAACTTCTGTTTACCCACATCAACTATGGAAGAGGTCCTTATGTGAACTGGTCTTTGTTTTCTTTCCTATGAAGAATAGTTGTAGAGGTCCCTGCGTGGCTTGTAAAGTTTTGTAAAACTGTTGTTAACCCCAATCCAGGGTGTGGGTCAAATTTATATATATTTGAGAGGACTAAGTCTTGGCTTGAGACTGAACCTCTTGTTATATCTTTTGTGCATATTTTATTTAAGTTTAAAGTATACAACATATATCTTATTTATTCCTCTAAAATTACTTTGAAATACACAACTATTTTGAAGCTATTTTGATAGTTAAATTATAAAGTTTTTACACTTATTGTAAATCAATAGGTTAGCTTCAAAAGTGATTTTTACCTTGTGGTTAAATTAACTGAGACCTAATCAATCATTGAGAAGCTAAGTGAACATTCACAATCTGTATAAATTCACTACAGTTTAACTTATTTTATAAATCGTGGGATTTTTAGTAGACAATATTTTAACAGAACTTTTAATTCGAACTTAATTCACCCCCCTCTTGAGTGTCCACTCCGACCAACAATGAATTTTTGGGATTTTTTTAAAATACCAGATTTTGTCCTAAATAGTAAAAATACAGTTTTGAGTTTTCGGTTATTTAATGACATCATAATGACTTAATAATTTAAATAAAAAGATGTAATTATTTTTTACAGCAGCATATGAAAATATGTGTCCCTTGTGGGTGAAACCATGGGCAAATAACATGGTCAAGACCATGGTTTTACAAAAACCACAAATGAGGTGTCTTTTTAAATCAATAAAAATTTATCTATCTTTTACTATAAGTACCCAATCACCCATTCATGTTTGTTCATTATAAATCCCTCATCCATGATGCTCTAGTAGTTTCACATCCCCAGGAGTCCTTCCATTGTGACATTAATACTACAATTTCCCATCCTTCATTTTCATGGAGTTACTCTTCAAAATAATGGAACATTTCACCCACCTATTTTAGTCAACACTTATTTTATGTTATCTCTTTGAATTTCCATTCCAATATGTTGGGTTTTGATATTATGTATTCCACTTAAAATAATTTTTATTTCCATATTATGAGAAACCATTTTTCTCTAATCAATTCATTTTATTAAATTTTAAGAGACTTAGTTAGGCTGGTGAATTTTCATAAGGGATCTCTCATCTTTTCTTTTCTTTTCATGTTCAATTATTTTTATTTTCTATCCTAACCTCCTCTGTCCAATTTTACAAGATAAATCCATTATCATATACATAAAATAATTATATCATGTGAATGGAGAAACCATCATCAACATTCTTACTCCCTCTATTTTATTTTAATAAATGAAATTAACGTCTATGAGGTTCAAATTTATAACCTTCATGGGTGACGAAGATTAATTCTTCAATTTTCCCTTCATTACTGGTCATGAAACCTTTTTTATGTTTGAAATATACTATAATATGTGTATTATAACATAATTAATATTCATGAACCAATATATGTATATATTAATAATTTTTATTAAAAACCTAGTTCCTAATAATCCAAATCTCGCCAAATAATTGAAGTGGTTTTCATCTAATGATTCATCCTCATTCCATGTAACCAAATTGTAGAAATGACCATTAACAATTCAATATATTCACAAATAATATTTAATTTAAATTATAGTGATTTAAAAACATTCCACATGAACTCCATTACTTAAAATCAATCAAAACGATTATGAAAATCAATAAAATGAACACTCTAGAACAACAAAATTCAATATTATAACATATCTATAAGGACATAAATGAACAAAACTGAACTATGTTAACTTATATACATGTCTAATATGTTCTTAATTAAATTATTAATGTGTTTAATTTTATATTCTATGATCATAAGTTCAAGAGCAGAACACATTCAGACTTAAGGAAAAGGTTCCTTCATCTCACTTCCTTTTTTTGTGATATTTTCAATATCCACTACTAATACTTGTGTATGGTGTATGTATAAATCCCATATATGTAACATATAATTAATATATATTTTAATGGTATTAAATTTATAATTTTAATGTTAATAATTTTGGGGCATACAAATCATTTGATTACAAATTGGTAAGGGTTTTCCCCCCGAACATCCATTTTCTTTCGGGTTACTTTCATTTTCTAATTATCTCTATAAAATTCATAGATATTACTATGTAATCTTCATAAATTCTTGGTGGGTGTTTTATATATTTTTAGCAACTAGAATAATTCTTTATTTTATTATGAGTTACAAATTTTAATAGTAACATTCGAAATTATTTCTGAAATACCAACCCAATTCAAGGGATCTTTTCGAATTGTCACCCAATTTCAGGTGTACACCAGAATCTATTTTATGCCACCATTATTTTTATAAAAAAACTCATTTTATAATGAAAAATTATATTGGATATTTTTTTTAATATAACAAATGTTTATTTCGACTTTAATATTCTCTTTAATACTTTCCTTAAAATCCTCTAAAATGATTTATTTCTAACGAATCTTAAGAACTCCTTTAACAATATTTCACTTCAATGGGAAATCATTTATACCTAAAATATAATTTCAATTTCCTAGTATATTATTTTCAGGGATATTTATCCTTACAAACTGATTTCATGGAAAATACAAAGGATTTTCCAAAATCACTCTTCATTCCAAAGTAGAATAGATTTTTCTCATCACACATTATCTTTTAAGAGATATATTCCTTGTTCACCACTTCTTATATTGTGGTGTCGGTACTACCCTTTGTTATATCATATAATTATTTTCCTTATACTCATAATATTTTAATGGATTATGATGTGAATGTATCAAGGTGATATGGGACATTTTGGAATGTTTGAGGATTATTTCCTCAAGAATTTTTCAATGGACTAATTTAAATGTATCATCATAAATGAAAACATTTCTTTTAAATCTTGTACTTCATTGATTTTTAACACCTATGATATCATAAAACATGTTTTACTGAACGGTTTATGATTAGTTTGATTATGGATGTTCTATCTTAAAACCATTCACCATATTACTCTAAATGGTTTGGGTTTATGATTAATGATTGGGGGATGTTATTTACATTTAAAATGATAGTTTAAATATGAATGTGTATGTTGTTTATCCATATCACCATTAATAAAAGGAATGTATTGGACTTCATAAGTGTATGGTGGGTCCCTTTATATCCTCTTGGTGCATCGGTAGGACTCATGAGACAAACTATGGTCTCGGAACGAGGCCTTGACATAATGGATATATATGGTCTTGGAACGAGGCCTTGATGGAATGGTTATGTTGTCTCACATTATGCATTCCCTCATTACGAAAATAGTAGCCATGGTTCATGTGGTTAATCAACTAGTAGAATACTCATGATTATAGTTTGTTATGTAATTATTTTTTCATCTCTTATTCCAGCCATAATGTGTTCATTTCTATTTATAAATGCTGTTGTTTTAGCTATTAACCATGCCTAATGTTTATGTTTATGTTATCTTCCAATTAATTGCTTACTGTTACTGATCATTTGATCTCAACCCTTTCTTATGTTTCATATTCCTAGGATATGAAGAATTAAATTATGAATGCTTTGAAAGAATAATATAGGAGTCATGGATGTTCTTAATGGAATAAATTACTGTTTTTTTACTTTTAAGATGTAATATTGAACTTATTTAAGTATCTTGTTTCTAAAAGATACTAAAATACTCGATCCTTTAGGATGAATATTACATGTTTATATGCCAATGTAATTAAATAAGGCACCATCTTTAAACAACTGGGGTTGGGTCCTTGCAGTTGGTATCAAATGATGTTTAGTATAAACCCTAGAAACTATATTTAAGAAACTTAGATTAGGGATTCAATCCCTATGAAAGTATTTGAAGATAATCATAAATTAAAATCCTAGTATCAGGGTAAGGAAAATATTATGTGAATATTTATGGAAAATAAATCCTTGACTAGATACAAATAGGAAGAGGTGGGTTTGGCACAAATTTACCTAAAAGTGAAAACTCCAACAAGGAGTTTCGATCATGACTCAGGGTACCCTAGTACATGAAAATGGTTCTTTCTCCACTCATCATATTGACACTCTGAGGGGATATGCTTAGGATACTTCACATTTATTTATAGACCATTATTAAAGGTTTATGCCCCTATTGTAACCAATGATTGTGGTTCTAGTATTTACGATTCAAAAATTTATGCTATGTGCTAAACCATGTGTAGAGTCTTAAAGAGTTCATAATGATACCAATTAATAAATAATTTGTAATTGATTATAAATGACACCTAGAAGAAGAAATGATAACTTCTTCAATAAATGAGATGCGAAGATTAAGAAGGATTATATCTCTGATGTTCTTAATCCATCATTTCAATGGAATATTATCTCCCATGTATCCTCGTCATATGAGGAAATAGTATCATGTGTTGAAAAGGTATGCAATGATTTATCTGAGTCTTAAGGATTTAAAGGGATACCAAAGAAGAAGAGTATGGAAGTGAAAACAGGGATAAAGGGAAGAATAAAATGGCATATTTTCCCATATCTGATAATTGTAGATTGAAACACCTTGGTATATGCTTGAGAGGAATATGTGTTTACTTCAAGTGTAGAGATAAAGGACACCATGATCATAATTTCAATAAATGGAATGAATTTCACTATATTCAACGCTTCAACTACAAATAGATAGGACACTATGTAAATCAATGTACCATACATCCAAGGAAAATAACACAAATGATGATTTTGGATAATGATCTTGTTATGATTCTACCAGAGATGAAGTAGACTAACTAATATTCCTAGTCAATAATCAAGTCATTTGAATATTTTTTCATAATTTTACTTGTTGTATAGATTATTATATTTATAAGGATTTTACTATAGTACCATTCAATTAAATATTTGAGGTTATATGGTGAATGGTACGAAGGAAAAGTGATTCAGTAGAATGTAAAACCTTCTAGAAAACATATTATTGAGGGAAATACCACCCTTAATATGTATATATCTCATTTTGAGATAATGATGAAGAAATGATCAATTCAGATAAGTATTGACTATCTTAGAACTAATTATTGACATGTCCAGAAGTGGTCTATTCTATCATCGATGGGGTTTACAACACATTTGGATTTAAAGAATATAATCAATAACATCTATCTTACTTAAAGAATATAGATAAATGCATTTTCTCCATATGATTTTTATGGTAATTAATGTTATTAAAAAATATCCAGAGGATACAGGATGATGTTATTCACATGTTTGGAATGTGAATTTTAGAGAATCTTCATTTTGATTAAGGTTTAATGATAATTTAATCTTGGAAATTTATATTCCTTTATTGAAATGTATGAATAATTATATTATGGATTTATTAACCATTTACGAAATGGTTTTTGTTGATCATTGTATGTGTTTTAGAGTTTAATGCAGTTACATGATGGTTTCGTTATTCATCCTTGATCATGTTTTCCAATTATAATGTGTTGTTTTGTAGTAACCGATGTGATTTTATTTCATCTTATTAATAGAATATTTTAACTATAATCTTGATGTGGTTTTCCCACAAGGTAATTTTCAAGTATCAACCATTAAATTTCGAAGTTCAATTTCACATTTCAAGGATGCAATTTTTGTAAGGAGTGAATTATGTAACACCCCAAGAATTTACAAATGGATTTATTATAGAATGAATGAAACACTGTGTCTCTAAAAAACACTACATTTTTCTATCCTAGTCGAGTAAACATAAATTATACACCTCTATGATTTTAATTTTGAAATAATGAATTACACAGTTGCATTCAGTAAGATATTGAGAATCTGATAAGATAAACAATTTTTTTATGAACAGTAACATACTCTTAATAATAGTGGCATACCCTTATGAATAGTAATGAATAGTAAATCATTTAAAAAAACATCATCCATGAATGTATAAATACAATTTAGACATCGTGAAATTGAAAAAAAATTGATAATATAAGTATTTGTATTTTTATGTCATAAATATTTAAATTATTATTATTTATTAAATTAATAATTTAAAATGGAAATTTATTTTCATGATAAATACACAAAAAATTTTAATTTGTTTTCTTGTTATTATAAGATATTTTTATAGGACCTTTATTAATTTCTCAAGGTCTTATAAATGAGTTATAGTTTTAAAGTGATTTTATCATAAATAAATTATTATTTTATGTAATAATTAAATTATAAATTTTTAGAAACTTATTTTTACAAAATACTATTATTTTTTGAATTATACATTTCTAAAAATAGTAAGGGTGATTTTTTTGGGATTTTTTTAAAATAATAGAATTTATAATTATTAGTAAAAATACAGTTGGGAATTATTGGTAGTTTAATGATATCATAATGACATATTAATTAAAATAAAAGGTTGGTTGACCAATTTACAATAAAATATGTCATTAGGTGTCCCAAGTGGCTAAAAACATGGGCAAATACCATAGAAAAGACTATGTTTTTACAAAAAACACTATTGAGGTGTCTTTTTAAATTAATAAAAAATATCTCTCTTTTACTATAAATACCCACTCATCTATTAGTTTTCATTCATTCTAAATCCCTTATCATTTTAGATCAGGTTATTTGACCTCCCTATGTGTCCTTTCAAGGTGTCATGATGCCACCAAGGACCGAACCACCATGTTTTAGGAGTTACTCTACAATTAAGAGAACCTTTCACCCTCCTCTTTTAGTCAACACTTCTTTTACGTTATCTCTTTGAATTTTCATTATCACTTGTTGGAGTTTGATATTTTATACTCCTCTTACTATAAATTTTATTTAAATATGATGAGATTACATATTTCTCTAATAAATTGACTTTATTAATTTTTAAGAGGCACTGTTAGGCTGCCGAATTTTCAGACGGGATCACTCAACATTTCTTTTATATTCATGTTCATATCTTTTATTTTTCTCTACCCACACCCTATATCCAAGCGTCCATGATAACTCCTGTATCAACTATATAATGAAAATATATCTTGTTAATGGTTGAACCATCATTAATATTCTTACTCTATCTCTTTTATTTTTATAAACGAAAGCAACGTCCTTGGGGATCCAATTTATAACCATTGTGGGCGATGAAGTTTTTTTCTTCAATTTAACCTTCATTACTGGTCATGAAACAATTTTTAGGGTCTAACTAGTATATAATATATGTATTATAACCTAAATAATATTCAAGAACCATTGTATGAACATATTATTAATTTTTATGTCAAAAATAGTCTATAATAATCCAAATATCTCCAAATAATCGAAGTGGTTGTCATATAATGACTCATCCTCATTCCATGAAACATAATGATATAAATGGCCCTTAAAAATTCTGTATTTTCATAAATAATATTTAATTTCATTTATAGAGATTTACAACTATTCCACATGAATTCAATTACTGATAAACAAGTGAGCTCATTATGAATGTCATGAAAATGAACATTCCAGAATGACAGAATTCGATATTATAACTTACCAATAAGTACATAAATTAACTAAAAAGAATTATGATAAAAAAAATAAAATTATAACAGGTTCTTAATTAATTTATTCATTAGTCTAATTACATATTCCATGATCTTACATTCAAGAGAAGAACACATTCATACTTAAGGTAATGGTTTCATCCTCTCACATCCATTTTTGTGATATTTTCCTTATTCACTAGTATTACTTATGTATGGTGTATGTACAATTCACATTGATGTAAAATATCATGAATATAATTATTTTCATGTTATTATTGTATCATCTTAATATTATTAATTTTGGGTCATAAGAATCGTTCGATTAAAATGTGGTAAGGGGTTTCCACCTGAACTTCCATTTTCATTCGGGATACATTCATTGTCTAATTACCTATATGAAATTCTTATGTATTATTATGTAATACTCATAAATTATGTTTGATTGTTTTATTTATGTTTATCAACTAGAATAATTCCATTATTTAAGGGCAGTTACAAATTTTAAAAAAAACATCCAATTTTGTTTTCTGAAATACAAACCTGATTCAAGGGATCTTTTCGAATTATTATCATTTTTCAAGTGTAAGCAAGAATATATCTCAAGAAACAATTATTTTTATAAAATAAAAAAAAATTATTATGAAAAATAATATTTTATCATTTCATTATTTAATATAATAAATTTTTACTTCCACTTTAAAATTCTCTTAAATACTTTTCTTAAAATGCTCTAAAATGATTTAGTTCTAAAGAATCTTAAAAACACTTTTTAAATGATTTCAATTCAGTTAGAAATAATTTATTCCTAAAATATAATATAAATCTACTATTATTTTATTTTATGGAATATTCATTTTTATAAACTGATTGCAAGGAAAATAAAAATTATTTTTCAAAACAACTCTTCCTTCCAATGTAAAAAGGAATTTTCTCGTCTCAATTTATATTTTATGAGATATATTACTTGTTCACCGCTTACAAATTAATTGTGGTGTATATTATTACATTTGGTATATCATATCAAAGGTCTCCTTATTATCATAATACTCTAAAGTATTATGATTTGAATGTTTCAAGGTGGTATGGGACACTTTGGAATGTTTAAAGATTATTTCATCAAGAAATTTTCAATGGTCTCATTTAATTGTATCCTTATCAATGGAAACATCCCTGGTTGAATATTGTTATTCATTGAGTTTTAAATCCTATGATATCATCATCCATTTTCTATTGATTGGTTTATGATTAGTTTAATTATGGATGTGCTATCTTGAAACCATTCGCCATATTACTCCGAATGACTAGTGTTTATCATTAATGATTGGGTAATGTTATTCCACTCTAAATAATATCATAATGTGTTTAAGATTATTTTTAGAGGCATGTGTTTTAGTTATTCACCATGACTAAAGTTAATTTTTATGTTATCTTCCACTGTATTTCTTAATCTTACTGAGTGTTTGAGCTCACCCCCTTCTTATGTTTCATTTTCCTAGGATATGAAGAAGTAAATTATTAATTATTTCAAAACTAATGTATGATGAGTAAATGTTTTTAATAGAAAAAATTAGTGTTGTTTTCCTTTAATGATGTAATGTTGAACTTAATTTTGTATCTTGTTTGAAAATGATACTAAAATACTCGGTCCTTCAAGATGAATAATCCTTATTTATATTACCATGTAATAAAATAAGGCACCGACTATAGGCAACTGGGGTTGGGTCCTTACATAAACAATGGGTTCAACATTATATATTATTTGAGGAATAATTTTCTTTTAATATTTTTAATGGTATTGATTCAATTCATGGTTTATATAATATTTTGTCAATAATTTTTTTAGGATGTTACTTTTATTGTTTAAGAATACTATAATAATTACACTATTATAGTTTTAGAAAAAGTACAACCCACATATCGGGAAACAACCCAACACATCCAGAAAGGTTGTATGGCTCATACCCACTACTAAAGGATGAAATGGGTAAATCACCCCTATATGATTTTGAATATAGTATTTCATTAAAAATAAATTTTTAGTTCTTATTAGGAACTATTATTTTATCTTATAGGTGTCCATTGGATTGAAAAATGATTTTATGATTAAGGGAATTTTTTAGAAGATGATCATTATAATATTTTGGAGCATTATATTTTATTTTGGAATTTAATAACAAAAATTGACATTAAAATATCATTTTTAAGAATATTTGATATTATTTTGGACTTATGACGATTTAAGATATATAAATAAATTATTAGTATATTTTAGAGATTATATGATTTATGAAAATATAGTTATCAGTGTATAACTATTTAAGTGACTAAGGATACTTGTCAATAAATAATAAAATATGTATTAGAAGAAGTCGTGACCAAATCCTTCTATGTTTTGGATATCTAATAGAGATATAAATTTGATAAAAATATTTATAGTTTGATCATTGAGAAATGATCTATATTGATATATTTTTTTTATTGTTGAGGCTTTTGAGAATAATGTTTTATTTCATCATATGATGTTTTATTTATTTTTTTAAATATTTTTTATTCTTCTTTTAATCATTTTTGTTTTTTATAATTTCTAATAATAGGATAAAATAATTTTTTGAACTTTTTTAAGTATATTATTTTATGGAAGTTATTTTATTTATCAAACTATAATAAATTTATCATGAATAAAAATTTATTGGAGAAAAATATGGGATCGTGTTAAAAAATGATTAATATATGAAATTATACTTGCAATTTAAGTATATTTCATTATGTTCGTAGTTTATATGATAGTCGAATTTATCGAAACATGGAATATAATCATGAATATGACATTGCATCCCATTAAATATATTTCCAACGAATCAATATTATTTTTTAAAACTCTATGGTTTATGGTTTTATGTTCATTAATTTTAGCAGGATAAAATAAACTTCTTATGATCATTGATACCAAACACTCTCCATCATTATTTATAAAATATGATTTTCATTCACATCCATATTTCTCATCAAAATAATTTTATCTTATATAGAAACCTAGATATATGTTCCTCCACATGTACTTTAATGTTAATTCTATCATTTAAATAGGACGATTCACTAACCCCTTTATTGATGCAGGATTTTAAAAAATCTATATCCAATTTAAAAACCCATTATTAGTGATATAATTTTTTAATTGTGAGGAAGAAATTTATTAAATTGGGGAGAATGTAATATCCTTATATGTTAATCGAATTAAATTGTTAAACAGTAAACAAGATGTGCAACATCATGGTTACTCAAACCACACAATTTTTTTATTTGAATGTTAAAACATATTTAAGAAAATGGTGCCTAAAAATATGAATAAAAATATTTTGAAATATAAATTATGATCATACTCAATTTAAATTTATTGATTCAATTCATGGGAAATAAGAACTTGATTTGTATTGGGGATATTTTATGGTTCAAAAATTACTTTTATTATAAAAAACCTTTGTTCATTTTTTGTGATATTTATTATTTATTTAATTTAGAAACTTTTAGAATATTAAATTTATAATATTAAAATAATTTTCAATAATAGAATATCAAAATTATATTATGTGAATGTTTCCAATTTTTCCAAAAATATTTATTTTTTATAATTAGTGTGGAATATGATTTTTATTGAAAACTATATTTTTATTTCAGGAATTTACGAATTTATTATTGTTTTAAAATTATTTCAATGAAAAATTTGTTCCCTAATATTATGATTTATAAAATTAAATTTAATATAATCATAATTATATTTGAATTTGATATAAATGTTTTTATAAAAAAAATAATATTTCCGGAAAAATCATTTTCATTGAGTTTTGTTAGTTTAAGGTTTAATTAATATTTTATAATAATGTGAATTGAAGTATAAATAATAGATTCAATATTTTGAATCAGTGGGTCCAATGTTTTGGTATATATACCATTTATTTTTTAACATTATTTATAGTACCCATATTAATCTTTTATAATGTTAATAGATGAATTAGAATGTTATGTTTAAAATAATATGATATATATCATAAATATTTACACTAACACTTGAATTTATTTCATTATATGAGTATATATCATTCATAATCATTCAAAAATTAGATATAAAAGCTTTTTTTCATTTTTAAATGATTATGAAACTTAGTTATATTTTATATAAAGAAAATTCCAAAATGTCATTCACTTTTTTTATTATAACTATTTTTATTTCATAGGAATCAATATAGGATATTTTGGTACTAAATATTATTTGAATAATAAATGAGTTATTTTCTCGTCATGTTAATTTAGGTTATATTTTCATTCATAAATTAAATAATTCAATGTCATATGAAAAAGTGAGAAAATACTCGTGGAAGAATTATAAAAATCAATAAAATAATGTTAAAACTCTAAAAATAATATTACATAACTATGTTTTTGTGTTCGAGAGGTTTTGATGAAACTAATGACATATTATAGTAGTGAGGATTCCTTGTATTTCAATTACATTATTTTCTTTTAGTTTTGAGTGTTAAATTAATATAATAATTCAAAAATTAATAATAATTTTATTTTATAATATATAATATTTAACAAAAATTTTAAAATTTAAAAAAATATTATTATCAAAAATGTAAACGAGATATGGTTGGTGGAATCTAACTTGGTATATTAATGGGATGTTTTGTTTTTTTAACTAATATATTAACCACATAATATTAAAATAATATTGACATCATTTTATTTTAGAAAATGATTAATGATGGGGTAAACAATATAATGGAATACATCGGTCCCATAGTTCTCCAAAATTTCAAGGATTAGAGTAATTAAACTCATCATCATCATAGATTTAATTCATATCAATATAGATCCATTTGGGATTAAAAATTAATTGATATTTATTTAATATTATAAAGAAATCCAAGGGTTCTTCTTCCTTCTCAAATTAAATGGGACCTCTTCTCCTCATTTAAACACACTCCATAAACCATATGGTTCAGCCATACCTAGAGAAAAATTTTTCCTTACATCCATCTTGAAAAACTAGATTCCATGGATTTATTATAAAATCATCCTAGGAATTATTTCGGTTAAAAACATAAGAGGTTGTCAGAAGAAGATGAAGGAAATGAATGTACATGACTAGTCAAACACAAGGGAAGATACATTATTTTAAAAATAATATTTGATAGTTTCAATTTATAATAATATACTTTAATGTTTATATATTTTTTTTCAAATGTACTTATACATACATTAAATAATTATAATGTATACTTTATATCTATTATGAAATATATTAAAATGTATTTAGAAGGAATATTTCTACCAAAATATTTTAACTGTCTTTATGAAAAGATAGAAGAACTATTCAATTTTAACATATATAGTGGCAATCAATTTTACAACTATAGTAAATATTTTTTTTATATTATGAGACTAAATTATTTCTCTAATAAAACCCCCTTCATTGTGTTGTCGTTATTTAAAAAAAGTTTTTTAAAATGTAAGGGATATTTAAATATCAAAAATTTCTTATTGGTGAATTAAATATTATTTAATTATGATTTGGTAAAAGAATGATTTCATAATTTATGCTTATATTATACTTCATGGTAATTTTCTATAATTATGTATAGTTATATTATAGAGGAAGGAATGGTGGTTTATTTAAAAACAAAAGGTTGGGTGGTCACATTATTTACCAATTATGGGAGATTCTGTTATAATACATGAATGTGTGGGTTCATGGTGCACCCTAAGTGCATTATTTATGGATGTCATTTGTGTTACTATTCCTTTTTTATTTCTGGAATGGAAAATGATGTCCCATGTTACCTATATAGTGTTTCTTTGACTGATATGGGGTTTTACAGAAACCCTTTTTTTCTCAATGTGTGATAATGAAGTAATTCAAATAGAAATTAAATGTATATTTTTAAGGATGAAGATAATAATTTATTTAAATTTTTATAGGGTTTCCATGATTTAAAACCAAAATATTTGGTGTTTATTTTTCAACAATGATATCTTATGGAATCTTTTTAAAAATATATGTGTAGGTAAAATGATATCTTGGGTAAAAAAATTATTTTAAACCCAAAGGTTATTTTGAATTAGAAATTTTTAGTAAGTATAAAATGGTAAAATAATTTCTTTTTAATTTATTTCATAACACTAACATATAATTCTGTGAACATCCCATTTTTTAAAAATATTTTAATTGGGAATACAATTGGGTAAGGGTAACACAGATTTCATGTTTAAAGTTGTTAATATTTTCCATGAAAAGAAATTTTTTAATATTTTTTTAAAAATATATTATGTGAAAAATAGATACTATGAAGAAGTTTCAACTTTATATTATATTGCATTGTTATATATGAGTTATGTCATAAAACTCATAAATAGTAGACCATAAGGATCCATAGAAATTCATGGAAATTAATTATTGGCTAAAAACTATGGATTATGTAATGTATATGGTCGAGTCATTAAAAAATCACTCCCGTATATGAAATTGTGGTATTCTAAGATTATATCTTTGAGATAGTTTTAATATACCAATGGTAATACCCCAAAAATCATGGGATTCCTTGAATCCTAAAATATTTTGTAATGGATCCCATTTAATGATATCCTTCACCATTTTAGGATCAATAAAAATACGATGTTCCATATTTATGTGCCATTGGAACATGAGTTTCATAATCTATAAATTAATCATTGATAGTTTGTTGTAAAAAAACTAATCTCTAGTAATTTCAATATCCTCTCCCCTTGGAAACAAATTTCCTTCCTTAAAGATATATTAAATAATGATTCTATCCATAAATACAACTACAAAGGTATCAATATTCTCATTGATACCATTTTTTCATAAAAATTTAAAATACAAAAATAATGGTTATGACAAATTAATATTAATTTATTTTTAATGGATACACACATTCTAAAAAGATTCCATTGGGTCATCAGAAACTATGAATATAGACATGTTTTAATTAAGATTAAGATCATTCTTAGAGAATTAAATTTCCCTTATTTACATGTCTAATTAAATGAAAATCTTATGGAACTACTACATGTTATCTACCGTGACATGATTGAGTGTTCTTTATAAAAAATTGAACCATTCTATTTAATTTCATAAAAAATTGAATATGAGTCACCGAATAAGATACACCAGCTAGAAGAAAGACTTTATAAAATAATTCAACCAAATGTGTCTTTACACTTTTCAATTTTATTGGTTTCATATGGTAGGAGGGAATATAGGTATGTTTTATACCTAAAACCAAGTCAATTTAATACTCCACCCCCCATACTAGTGGTAAGCTAAAAAATATTGATGGAAACACATCAGGAAACATGATGACTATTGGAGGACGATCACTACTCGATAATAAATAATCATGGATAAAAGAAAACCTTAATATCATCTACTAAAAATTGAAAGTGGTGGACCAGATCTACAAGGACTCTTTTCCCATTCTCCCATGAAGACATGGAAAACCACATTAAGGTCACCAAAAGTACCCACCATTGATAATAATTAATTCAGGATTTAGGTAAAACCCACAAATTCATATTGAGGAATAAATAAATAGTTTTAATAAAATGAAACATAAGGTCCATGGTGAGATTATTTTCTAATAAAGATAAAATAATATAGTTTAATCATATAAACTAGTATCTATTCCTTTTGAGGTTTGAAGAAGTATTCATCTCATAAAATATAATCTTCATGTATGGATTAACATATTATAATTTTTGATCGATGAAATGGAATGTGATGAAGTAATATCATATAGATAAATCATTAGAGATGAAGTTATAGTGATGGTAACTCTCATATTCATTGGACCCAAACTTATTTCTCAAGATAATCATCCACTGCATGAAGATGGTTCTTTTGGGATGCCAATGGATGAATCCAATTTGATCATGATTCATCAAACAACACAACTTTTTCATTTTTTTAGTAATGATCTTATTATTGTATATGAGGTGATAATTTCTAGGGAAAAAACTAGTTTGTATCCAAAGAGAAAACATGAAGCGATAGTATTTTTTATTTGTGAAAACCAACATTGATTTCACGGTATTTATATATTGAAATAAGAATAATTGGACTTTTCTCAACTCTAAAAATAGTCTATATTATTTATACTATTGAGATATACCACAAGAATGAAACCTATTCATCATAACATTAGTCAAAATAAAATAACAAACACTAGGATTATGAGGAAATTCCACAAATCCATGCTTACTACAATCATAAATATCATCCAAAAATTCCCTTTATAGAACATATTTAAAAAAGGTGAGATTTTTTATGAAATCATTTTATTAGATTTAATTTTTAATAATAATATGGAATCTTAGGAATTCAGTCTCTCATATTATAACACATAAGGAGATAAGTGAAAATATCACAAACTAACCCAGTCTTAACACCATAGTGGTCACTAAAGTCAGCCAGCAATAAGGCTCGAGAGGCATTCCCGATCCTATCTTGATTGTGAAACGTGTCGAACAAATCATCAAAAAACCAAGTGAATGGTTTCACGCGAAATAAATAAATAAACCAATGTAGTGGAAATTAATGGACATACCAAAATAAATAAATATTAAAAAAAATTATTTATATATAAACTAAATATACAACAGGGAAAAAACCCAATAAAATTGAACATAAAAAAAGAAAGCCTCCATGTGACCCTTAGGGCAATTCTCTAATCCCCAAAACCCAACATCTCCCATGGTGCTAAAATCCATGTTGTAACTTTCACTAGAAGATAAAAACAAGAATAAAATAATTTAAAATATTTTTAAAACTCATTAGGTGTTCCAAAAATAATCTATTCCCATTATATTTCTATTAAACAAAATAATAGTCAATTCTTGAATTGAGATAAATTGCATAATACTATGTTTACACACATTTTACTCTTTAAAACAAAAAAAGTACATTTCAGTTACACATTTAAAACAATATTCATTATCTTGATAGATTAATTAATATTGTATAAAAAATGTGATGTATTTAATTAAAAAGGGGTAAATAAAGTGTGAACAATATTCAAAACATTTTACCATAAACATTTTGAAAACATACACATATATTTTACAAAATAGTGACACCATAAAAGAGAGCAGAAGCACTTATTACATAATAAAGGAATGAAATATTAAATATATGCATAACCACCAAAACAAGGGATCTCAATCATCGACAATAGAAAATTATGTGACAAAGAATATTGGAGAAATATAGGAGCATAGTTGATAATTCTGAATATACTTACATATGACTCATCCCTTAAGCATGCCTCACCTAATGACATCAATGTTTCTCATACACATAGTCTTTCCCTAACTAGAATAATTAATGGGAACAATCCAAAAGTATAACAATGTCCTCACTAAAGTCCAATATCTAGAGAATAAAAAAACTTATGAAGTAACCATTCTAAAAAATATAATTGCATGTACATGTTCAAATGTCAAAATGAATATGGGTGGGGGGGAGAAAAAAAATTTCAAAACAAGAAACCAATCACATGAACATAAGTCACCCTCAATTAACACACACATGAGTAACTCTTGTAAAACCCCATAGAACAATCCAATGACATTCATCCATTTGATCTCAAGGGAGTCGTACACTAAGGAACACTCATCCCATTCAAAATAAACAATTCAAGAAGATCATCCAATGACATTTTTTAGGAGAACACATTTTATAATGCATTCAAATGGTCCTCATACACTTTTTGAGAAACCGCCCATTTACCAAGGAAATAAAAAAAATTATTTCCAATTTGAAACCATGTATAAATCCATCTAAGAAACTCAAAAGCACCATTTTATAACCCAAATACATTTAACAAGAAAAACTCATGCTTTAGGAATCAAAAATTACATATAAAATCAAAATTGGATATTTATCAAACACTTGGTGTGAAAACCATAAAAAGTCCATTCACCTTAAAATAAGAATGAAATTACCTCATTTAATGTCAGAAATTATTTATAAAAATTATACAACCCTAATGAATATCCATGGAAAATTATAAAACCATGAAAATAATGTATTTTTAATGAAAAAGGTAAAATAAAAAAGAGATCATTTTTAATGCACAGGAGATATAAAAACGCAAACCAAAACAATCTCCATGAGGGTTTTAACAAGTATGAACAACCATAAAGAACCCTAAAAAAAACTCCATTAAAAACTCATATAAACATGAACCCTATATCTATAAGACCAATATATAAGAATAACTCAAGAAAATGGATGAAAGATGAAGATAAAGGAGTGATGAGGAGATTACCTTCAATATTTATCACCAAAAAATGATGAAATCACTTGGATCTACCCTAGGGGATGAGAATCATGGAGAAGAAAGGAGGAGATACCATTAGGTCACACGAGTCATGAGAGGGAGATAGAAGGAATTTTAGGTAAAGAAAGAATGTATAATGGTAAATTCCCATATTTAAGATACCTAGCCACATTTCACAATTAGGTTGGTTAAATTCCCAATATTTACACCAACCATACACCCCTTACTATAAATACATGGAACCCAAATGTTTTGGACACATAGTTTGGGATAATGTGAACTAATACTCTTCCATAGTTGTTTCCACAATGGCAGAACCATGATCATTCCTTCTACATTGTTTCTCTAATCATGTACATGCCATGAGACCTCAAATAGTGATACCCAAGGACTTGTAGAGTTTATATTACAAGTTGAAGAGTTGGGATCAAAACATGATGATGCAATGAACCCCAGACCATGAATGATGAAAATGAATTCAAATGAAACTCAACATTAAAATTATATTGGGATACCCTTTAACAGTACACTTAAACCATGAAACTTATAAAAAAGAGATCAAAACTCAAAATTTAAATCTGAAACGCCCTATACTAGAGATAGAAACCTAGAACAAATAGACAATCCAAATTAAGATAAGAAAATAAATATCTATGTGTTATAGAACACGTTCAATAATGAAATTTTTTATTGAGTCATGGTTTTTTACCTTGTTGGTGGAAGATAAATTCCAAATACGTCACCAAAACAATTTATTTATAGGTGATATAATTGGTGAAATTTTTCTGATGTCATTCTAATCAAATCGTTCTGGATTTATTTTTGTATCTATGAAATCCCACCTACTCCTACCATGTCCTCAAATCATGATAGTATCATATTTAAATATTATTAAATTTTATGTTTACAAGAAATAAAAAACCTAATAAATGATTTCCATCCCATCCTCAACAACTTATTGTTCATTATTTCCTTATAAAGATGAGGTATTATTATAAATACACTGCTAATCATGATATATATTTTTCATCTATTCAGGTTTTCACTTCTTCCTCATAAATAAGAATTGGTGTGACTTCTTATAACAGCTCTAGAACCATATAATCCACTCTATCAATAATGTTATGAAGAAATGGATGAATTACCTTCTATGGTTTCCAATGATATTCCTATGATGGTCTATTAAAATGTATTTTAAGAGGAATGGTACTACACAACATCAGTAGGGAACATTAAAACCTTATAAGGATGCCTAGATAATTAACTCAATCAAGAGACACTTTAATATTAATTAAATCAGATAAAATAAAATTATTGGGATAATAAAATATTCCGATCATGTTTAGATAGACTATAGTCATATAAATATATCCCTCAATGATGATTTTTCAAAGAAACCATGGGGAGAGAAGTATTTCTATAAAGAGAAATAGCCATGATATTTCTCAAAAACTACCCCTTATATACTGATATTCATATATCATTACTACTAGGACATCTTTAACTATATACCAACATCAAGGATAGAGAAATAATGTAACACCCAATTATTTTGAAAATAAATTTAATATTGAATTCATGAAACATTGAGTCCCAAAAAAACACCACTTTGTTATAACCTATCCAGTAAACATACTTTTACCACCTATATGCTTTGAATTTCAAAAAATTGACACACACAGTTGTGTTTAATAATATATTTTGAGGCTGATAAGACAAACATAATTTTTGGTGAATAGAAAAAAAACCCTTATGGGTAATAATATGAATAGTAATATGACCCTTATGAATAGTAAATCATATTATTATTTTATTATCTTATGGTTATGATACTGACAATGTTTTCAATGTGATATAAAATGAATTATAGTCTTAAAATTATTATTTTCAAATAAGATATGATTTTATTTAAATATTAAATTACATGTATTAATTAAATTATTTAAAAAAAATAGAGTTAATTTTTGAATTCTACATATTGAAAATTGATTGGGGGAATTTTCAGGATATTTCCAAGATACATGAATTTTTATTGAATAGTAAAATTCTATATTTTATAAAATATGGGAAATAAGTTAATTTTTTACATCCTTTTTTTGTCATGGATAATGTAAATTTCCATTGGATCGAAATCACATGCACATATTACTATTATTGGTCATAATAATCCATATTATTGGTTTTATTTGGAAAAATAAAAAAATAATGAGTAAACTAATGACAAAACCCTTCACTCCTCTACTATAAAACCCCCACACCCTCTCTTCTATTCAATCATATATAGCCTTGTTCGTTGACCAAATTCTACAAAAATATCATCAAAACCTCTTCTATTATGCATAATATCCTTTGGTATCATAAAAAGACATCAACATATCCCCTAAAAAGGCTCTCAAAGAAGATAACATTGAGAGGTAAATTCTTATTTTCATTTCATTTATTTAAATTTCATTTATTTTATTTTTATTTCCGCAAATCATTTCATCAAAATTTCTTGAAGACTGTATTACCTAACATGTATTGTAATATTGTTATGATAATGGAATAATTCATCATCATCTCACCTTTACACTACATTTATTCTATAAATTAAAACATCATCTGAGATATGTTAATTTATGACATTCAAGGATAACGTAATTTCAATTTCTATTTCCAACATAAATTAAGATTGTGAAACCATTTTTATGGTTGAACCAAACTATATTATTTGTATTGTAACTTATTTAATATTCTTTAATCATTTTGTAGACATGGTTTTCATATTTAAAAAAATGACTTCATTGTGATAAGAAATTGCCAATTAACACAAATAGTTATTATTAAATAATTTATATATTGATTCATCTTCAATCCAAATAACTAAATGAAATTTAGGACCACATAGTGTTATGTTTTTTCACTAATAAAATTAAAATTCTATTCTTGAAAACCATTATCATTCTACATGTTTATCCGTAATCACTCCCAACCAATACAATTGAATCTCTTAACATTTTAAAAAGTACAATAATAAACTGAATAAGGATATAATAAATAAATTACATGTAAAGGAGTTCATGGAATCATTAATTTATAAACATAAGTTTCATTATTATGGTTGTTATAATCAAATGAGGAACACATTTGGGCTTAAAGTAAGGGTTTTCCACCCGAACCTCCATTTTCATTCGGGTTACTATTATTGTCTTCATAACTCAATGAAATTCATATTTATTATTTTGTACTCCTCATAAATTCTATTTGAGTGTAGTATATATATTTTTCAACCAGAATCCTTCTTTATTTTAGGGTGAGATACATGTCTTAAAAGTAACTTTCAAACATCATTGTAAAATAAATGCTTTATTCAATGGGATTTATCAAATTTTCACCTATTTCATGGGCTCACTACAATCTATTTCTACTAAAACAAAATTTATAAAACCAATAATTTAGTTTTGGTAAAACGTTCGTAATTCACTTCTGGTTTTATAAAAATATTTTTCCAAAACAAACCTTATTTGTAATGTAAAAGATTATTTTTATAAGGAATTACTCAATGATTTTATAAGAGTAGCTTCATATTTTTCAACACTCTTGTTGATTCTTATTTATTTCTAGGATTATTAATTTATGATATCATATAAAATATTTAATTTATTGTTTTATGAATTTTTTGTGGATACTCAATCTTAAAACCATTAACCATTTTACTTCGAATGGTTAGTGTTTACGCTTAATGTTTTGGGAATGTTGTTGAAATTTCATATGTTAGTTTTAATATAAATGTATATGTTGTTTTTTTATCCTTTTTCATTTGAAAAATTAATTGGGCTAATTAAGTGATAGTTGGATCCCGTTATATCCCCTTGATACATCTGTATGTCTAATCAAACAAACTACGGTCATGACATGAGATCTTGATAAAATTTTTATTTATGGTCTTGGAACAAGGACATAACATAATGGTTATGATGTCCCACATAATGAAATGTCTCATTATGAAACTAGGAATATAATATTCATGTGTTTAATCATCTAATAGAATTCCAATGGATCTGTTTTATTATGGATTTATTTATTCAACTCTTATTCTTATCATAACCATATCAAGATCATTTTTAATGGCATGTGTTTTTACGTTATTCACCATGCCTACTTGTTATGTTTATGTTAACTTCCACAACATTACTTACCCTTACTAATATTTTAATCTCACCCCTTATTATGTTTCATTTTTCCTAGGTTATGAATAAGTATATTGTGAATGACCTGTAGGAATAAGCATAGAGTTATAGATGTTCCCAATAAAACTTATATGTTTTACTTAATTTAATGATGTAATGCTGAAAATATGTATGTATCTGGATTTCAAGATACTAAAGACTATTTTTTCTTTCAATAACCATATTCCTTGTTTATATAACAATGTAATAAAAAAGTAATAGGCTTTTGGAAAATGTGGTTGCATCCTTCCAGTTGGAATCATTGGATGGTTAGTAGAAAAATTAGAAAATCTATTTAGAAAACATTGATTAGGGAATAAAATCCTAAGATAGTCTTCAAGGATAAACGTATAATTACATCCTATAATTTTGGAAAGGAATAGATTAAGTGGATATTTATAGAAAATACATCCATGTCTAGATACTATATATGGACATGGTTTTAGAACATATTTTCCTAGGAGTGAACACTCCAACAAGGTGTTTTGACCTCGACCAAATATATCCTAGTACACGATAATGATCATTACTGGGAAACTGGTTTGAAACTCCTAGGGGATATTCTTTGGATTATTCAAATTTTATTTTGAAGCCATTATGAGGGATTTAAATGCAAGTTTTTTCTCAAATAAACCATCTTTAGGATAATTTTATTAATAATGCATAGGATTTCATTTAATGTAATTAATTTTTTTCTATGTTGAGATAGTACATTAAAATTCATAACCAAGCCTATTGTATACCAATATTTAGAAATAATTCCTAGTGGAAGGAATGGAAACCTCACGAACCCGCATATCCCATGTAGGGGTTTCCCTCCTGTGCAAGAAAATGATGTTGGATCTGGATCTATGACTGGTGTAGAGAAACTTATAAATATATTGGGACAAGAAACTCAGGTTATGAACAATAAACATACCTGTATAAAGCATCGGGATCCATAACATGGAAGATCTATGTTATATCTCTTTATTTGACAATAATCTCCATCATTTAATGGGACAGAAACCCCATTTATAGTGGAGCAGTGGATAAGTTCATTAGAATATATATTACTCACTTTGGTATGTAAGAAATGAGATAAGTTTTTAATGGTAGTCTATTTTCTATTGAGAGATGCATATTAGTGGTTGTCTTTAATCGAAAAAAAAGGAGGATGATTGAATAGAAGAAATGGAATATAGGTATTTTAAGGAAATATTCATGGAAAAATACATCCCTTATAAAGAATGATCATATATTCAAAGAAAATATATAAATATGAGGAATAAAGAGGATGATAATGTATCAAATTATGAATAAAATGTCACAAGTTTATCAAGACATTACACAAACTACATATTTAATCAGTGGAGAAGGATTGATTGATTATTTGATGTTTTATAACCATTCCTTTTATTATCTCTAGTCACCCAATGTATCTTGTCATATGAATATATATTTTCAATTACTGTCAAGATGGAAAATGAATTTTTTAAGTTTTATGACTTTAATGAAAACCAATAGAAGAAGAGGGATTCCAAAAACTCTGAAAAAAAGAAATAAAGAAAATGGGGAGGAATGGAAGAGTTAACCATTCATCCTCTAGTAATTAAGAGAAGAAACACCCTGACAAATTCGGGAAGGGAATTAGAGGCTGCTACAAGTGCAGAGAAAAAGGCCACCTATCTTAGGATTATAAGGGGAATAATGAAGCTAACAATGTTCAATGATACAATTTTAGGGAGATGGAAATTATACTCCTTAATGTCATAAGAATTATGGAAATTTTCCCCCAATAAAGGGGAAGGGACTAAGTCCATGCTTATGCGGTCACAACTATAGAGGTTCAAGTTCCTAATGATCTAGTGGTAGGTACGTTAATCATTTCCTCGCACTAATCCAATGCTTTATTTGATTCTAGATCGTCACATTCATTCATGTCATCCAAGTTTTCCAAAAAAAATAAATATTTCCTATATGATTTAAACAGATAGTTTTAGTCAAAAATCATAATGGGAGTATTGTGGTAATAAATTGTGTTTGGTAGTCCCCATTACGGTTTATAAATGTTCTTTCTCCGCTAATTTTATATTCATAACCATTATTTACTTTAACATAATCCTCGATAGGAATTTTATTTTGAACCATGATGTGAAAATTTATTTCAAGAAGAAAAAGGATACAATTTTTTAGGATGATGTGGAATCCCTTATCATTAGGGAAAAAACATCGCCATATGATTCACATCTAGATACACCCCCAGTAGCTTTAATGAAATCCATTATGGGGGGGATGGAATTCATTAACTATGTGTGAGGTAAAGAATGATGAAATCGGGGACGTACCTATTATGCCAGAATATGTTGAAGTCTTCTCAGAAGATTTAACAGAACATCATCTAGTGTGGAAAATGGAGTTTTCTATAGATTTAATTCATAGTTTAGGACCTGTATCAAAAACTCTATATAGAATGGCCAATGTGGAATTATTATAACTGAAGAAACCACTAGATGAATTTAGTGATGAAGGATTTATTCTCCCTCATTTATCTCCATGTGGATCCCTTGTTGTTTTCATTAACAAGAAATATTGATCTATGAGGTTATGCATTGACTACAGGGAGATAAATGCTATAAAAATAATGAACAAGTACCCCCAAGCTCAAATTGAAGATTTATTTGATCAACCTTTTGAAGACCAATTTTTTTCAAAGATTGACCTTCGATATGTATATCTTCATTTTCTATTAAGGAAAGAAGACATTACAAATATTGTGTTTTGAAACAGGTATGGGAGTCACGAGTTTACAATAATGCATTTTTACTTTCTAATTCTCCCTTAATTTTCATAGATATAATGAATAGTGTTTAAAAGTAATATCTTGATGAAATTATGGTGGTTTTTATTAATGATATATTAGTATACTCCTAAAGCTACAAAGATCATGAAAATCACATGTGCGCTATTTGTAAGACTCTTCAAAGAAATGAATTATATGGGATGTTTATAAAGTGTGAATTTTGGCATCAATCAGTATCCTTTCCTAGAAACATTGTCTCTAATGATGGAATATATTTTGATCCTATGAAGGCAAAAGCCATGAATGAACTTCCTAATCCATTGAACATAACCAATCTGTGTAGTTTTGTTTGTTTAGCATATTATTATCGGAGTTTCATTTAGAACGTTTCCCATTTAGCCAACCCAATGATCAAACATACACGTAATTGGGTAATGTTTGTATGGAAAAAATAATGTGAATATTTTTTTAAGGAATTGAAGAGAAGATTAGTGAATTCTTCAATCCTAACTATACCATCCAAGAATTATGGTTTTGTGATCTATAGTGAAGAATAAAAGAAAGAACAAGGTTGTGTCCTTATGTATAATGATAGAGTTATTTACTATACATCAAGGAATATACAATTTCATGAACAAAACTATAACACCCAAGATATTGAGTTATAATCTATAATCATTGATCTAACGGAAAGGATACACTATCTCTATAGTGAAGGGTGTGTGATATATATGGTTCACAAGAGTATAAATGATATCTTCTCACAGAAATAGATCACCATGAGGCAACGACGATGGATTGAGCTAAAAAGGATTCTAATTGTTCCATACACTACCACCCATGATAGGAAAATAAGTAAGTTGATGCATTGAGTAGGAAGGATCATTGTGTTTTAAAAAAAATGTGTATTGAACGATATCATGTGTTCATTAATCTAATACGGATATACATAGAAATCCTTAACAAAGGAGAAACATCATTAATTTTTCAATTTGATTTACAAACATATTTATTAGAAAGGATTAAAGTCTCTCATCTTGATGATGATAAAATTAAAAAAATTAATTATTTGAAAGAAAGAATGTTGGCTGACTTTGTATGTGCAAATGGAACTATAAAATTATGGAAGAGGATATGTGTTCCCTCTATAACTAAGCTAAAATGGGAGTTATTAGATGATTCCCACAGCTTGAATTTCTCAATACACTATGGTGGAAATAAAAAGTATAGATATTTGAAGAAACATTTCTGTTAGAAGAACACGATGGGTGAAATTGATGATTATGTATCTAGATGTTTAGTCTAAAAACATGTGAAGGATGAACTAAAACAACCTAAAGGATTTAATAAACCTATATATATTCTTACAAGGAAATGGGATGACATCACCATGGATTTTGACACTGGATTCCCAAAACACAAAGAACGAATGTTGAAATCTGGAAAATTATAGATTGACTGATAAAATATGCACATTTCCTTAGTATAAGGGAGGATTTTCAAATAGAGAAGCTAGTAGGACACCCTATCAATTAAGTTGTAAGATTTCACATAGAAACACATTAAATAGTCTCTGAACATGATCCTTATATTGTATAGAAATTCGGGAAAAGTCTTCAGAATAATTTGGATAATGAGTTTCATTTGAGTACATATTATCATACTCAAATTGATTGGAAATCAAAAAAGGATGATACAAATCATATATAACATGTTAATATCATGTTCACATTACATTAAAGGTATGGAAATTTAATATTTACACTTATTGGAGTTTTATTGGAATAATTGTTTCCATTCTAGTATTCAAATGGACCCATATGAAGCATTTTACCGAAAGAGATGTTGTACCCCAACTTTTTTTTGATGAAGTTGGAGAAATGTAGATTGTGGGACCCAGACATGATGAGGAAACAATAGTTAAGGTAAATAAAATTCATGTCCATATTAGAGCATATCAATGAAGACACAAAATCTATGCTAATAATCGAAGGAAATATTTGGATTTTCAAGTGGGAGGACATGTTTTCTAGAAAGTACATCCATGGAAGTGTATTATAATATTTGGGGAAAAAGGGAAACTAAGCCCTGGGTACATAGGCCATTTATAAATTCATGATATAATTTTAGTTTTTTCAAAGGGTTTGGCTATTCCACCTAGCCTCTCTAATGTACACAATGGATTCAATTTATCATTTCTGATAATCTACATGCCTAACCCAATGCATGTCCTTACTTTAGAAGGTATCGAATTGGTACTGGTCAATCGTACTGTGAAGAGACGATTCAATTTTTGGACACAAATGAACATGTATTGAGGATTAATATGAATAAAAAGGAAAAGATAATTTCAAAAAATCATTAAATTAAAGAGGCAACATGGGAGCCTGAGGATCTTATGATGAAGAACTACCAAAATATTTTTTCCAGGTAAAATATTTGTAATTTCGAGGACAAATTTTTTGAAAGCAGGGGATAATGTAACAGACCATTATTATGAAAATAAATTTAATATTGAATTCATGAATCACTGAGTCTCTACAAAACACCACTTGGCTCTAACCTTGCCTGTAAACATAATTTTACCACCTCTGTGATTTGAATTTTGAAAAACTAAAAGACACAATTATGTATAGTAATATATTTAGAGTCTAATAAGAAAAAATAATATTTATGTGAATAGTATAATACCCTTATGAATAGTAATATGAACCTTATGAAAATTAAATCATATTGTTATTTTATTGTCTTAAGGTTGTGATCTAGATAAATTTTTCTACATGATATAAAAAAAATTATAATTTTAAAATTTTTATTTTCCGATAAATTTTTTATATAATATAAAATTTTAATTAATCATATTTATAAAATTATTTTCAAAAAATGGACTTCGTTTGTGAATACTACATGTCAGAAAAATGGTTAGGTTGATTTTTTTTGGGAATTTTCTAAAATACATTTATTTCTTGTGAATAGTGAAATTTGATAATTTATAAAATATACTAAATAATTGAATTTTTGTATAATGTTTGAGTAATGGCTGATATAAATGACCATTTGTTCGAAATAACATTTAAATATTACTATTTTTGGTGACAAAAATATACACTATAGGTTGTCATTGGAAAAATATTAAAATATTGAGTAAAATAATGGGAAAACCCTCTTCTCTTCACTCCTCTCAATCCATGTTCATAGTTTAAATTCTGATCAAATATCCTCCCATATTCCTCCCCGACATCTATAAGCCTTTGCTCTCATAAAATGTCTGAAAACTCTCCCATAATGAGGCTCCCAATGAAGATAACTTCACGTGGTAAATTTCTCTTTTCATTTATTTTATTTCATGTACTCTATTTTCATTTTCATTACTCATCTCCTTTCAAAAAAAAATTGTGATGAATCCAGTTCATAAATTTAGTAGAATGTTTTTATTATAATAGAATAAATATTCTTCATCCTTCCATCCCCCATTTTTTATACTATAAATGAAAACACAATCTGAGATATGTTAATTTATCATATTCAAGGGGAATGGGTTTTCCATTTCTATTACCATCTTCAATTATAGTCATGAAACCATTTTTATGGTTGAAGAAGACAATATTATATGTTATATAACATATTTCATGTACATTAATCTTTTTATACACATGGTATTTATATATAAATAAAAATGAGTTTGTTGTGTTCAAAAACCACCAATGAACCAAAACCGTTATTATTAAATAATTTATATAGTGATTCATCTTCACTCCAAAAAACAAAATCAATTTTTTGGACATTAAATAATCTATTTGTTCAATAATAACATAATACTTCTATTATGGACATCCATTTTCATTATATATGTCTTTCCATACATGAATATATGTAATCCAATCACGAAAACCAAGGTAGAAAATGGTCCTGAACATTGAAGTTGAATCTATTAACCTATAAAATGGCCAGTAATGAACCAAATGAGGATATAATATATTAATTACATGAATTAGAGGTTTTATATTAATAAATATAGGAACATATGGTTGATTATTATGGTCGTTAATATCAAGTGAGGAAAACCTTAAGGCTTTGGTAAGGGTTTTCCACCTGAACCTCCTTTTTCATTCGTGTTATTTTTATTGTCTACATACCTCAATGAAATACTTATGTATTATTATGTAATCTTCATAAATTATTTTTGGGTTCACTATATAGTTTTATCAACGAGAATCATTAATTTTTAACGGGAGTTACACGTCTTAAAATATACTTTCAAAATTTATTCAAAAATAGAAGCCATATTCAAGGGAATTTATTAAATTTTTACATATTTCATTAGCACACTATAATATGTTTTTATAAACCATTAATTTCATAATGCAAATCATTTTAATATTGGAAAATTACCATATTTTACTTCTATTTTTATACAAATATTTTACGAAATAAATATTTATTTCAAACTAAAAGAGTAATTATATCATGAATTACTCACTAATTTTATAAAAGTATCTTCCTCCTTTTCAACACTCTTATTGATATTATGTATTTTTGGAATTAATTTTTTTGATATCATATATAATATTAAATTTAGTGGTTTAAGATTATTTTGACTATGGATGTTTTATCGTAAAACCATTCACTAATTTACTCCTAAGGGATTGTGTTTATGCTTAATGTTTGGGGAATGTTATTGACATTTCATATGTTAGTTTCAATATGAATGTATATGTTGTTTATATTTACCCATGTTCAAATGGTGAGTTCATTGGACTTAGTAATTTATTGTTGGGGCCCATTGTAGCTCGTCGATGCATCGGTATGTCTCATGAGACAATCTATTGTCATGGCATAAGGTCTTCAAAAAATAGATATTTATGGTACTAGTATGGGGCCATGAAAATATGGTTATGATGTCCAGTATTATGAATTCCCTAATTTGGAATCTAATAATTTAAATTCCATGTGGTTATTCATCTAGAAGAATACCTATGATAATGTTTTCTTATGGCATTATTTGTTCATCTCTTATTCCTTCCATAATGTGTTCATGTTCATTTTTAAAGGAATTTGTTTTTAAGTTATTCAACTTGCCTAATTTTTTTGTTTATGATATATTCTACTATATTTCATAGCCCTACGAATAATTTGTGATCACCCCTTCTTATGTTTCATTTTTCCAGGACATGAAAAGGTAAATTATGAATAACCCATAGGGATAAGCTTATAGTGGTGGATATTCTTTGTGAAACTTATATGTTTTATTTTATTTCATGTTCAAATGTTGTACTAATGTATGTATCTAGATTTCCAAATATACTAATCTATTAATCCCTTTGGGATGAAAATTCCTTGATTATTTTCTAATGTAATAAAATAAGATACTAGCTCTGGGAAATTGGGTTCACGTCCTTATATATAACCACAATCTAATAAAAATGTATCAGTAAACAACCCCAATACATTAGTACCCCATTAATGGATCTAAACATAACATGATTTGTTGATTGTAACTTATCCACATTTTCTGGTGAATAGTTAATGGGAATCAATAAAGGGTTTATGGAAATATTTATAAAAAACAATCAATAAATGTAGATCTATAACATATAACATGGGGGATTTTTTTATGTTAACCACTCATTAGGGAAAAAAACCATAATAATTCATATAAATATCCCAAATGTTACAAAATCTTGTATAAATTGTATAATCCAACTAGATAGTGTTTCTGAATCTCCATATAATTATTTTATAACTATTAAACTTATATCCATCATCACCCATGTTCCCACCAGTCACGCACACATGCCACGTCAACACAAAATTATATCTTTTACTTCAATTGTAATAATGTAATATATAAAATCATGAAGGAAAATCATGGGTGTGAGAATAAATTTCCTCATTAGATGTCCAAAAATGTTCTATAAGAAACTATATAAGAAATAAAACAATTATGCATCATTTAATAAAATAAGAAAGATTACAAATCATTTACATATTTTTAGTGTAACAAGAATTCAAAACACATATATGGAAATCTAAAAAAATTGGTTTAAATGAAAATTTTCATAAATTAAGAGGGAATGTATAAAGATGTTCCACAAAAAATATTATTTAACAATGAAATCAATATAAATAACATTGTGCATATTCCTTTATGTTTAGTTTTTCATTACTCTATGGTACTCAAATAAATCATTTAATCATTTATTTATTGATATGTGAAAATTTCAATAAGTATCATTAGGTTTTGGGGGAACCAATATACACTAAATTTGGGATAGTTATGATGAATTTTTAGTTGTAGTTTTTATTATATATCCATTATTATGGTGTTAGAGTCCTAGAATGATTGACTTATTGACCCATTAACTACTCAGGCTCACATATTCATTTCCTAAACAATCCATCCAATCCTGGGATATAACTCTTTAAGATCTATTTTCTCATTAGTAATTAATTTCCAATTCTAGTTTCAAAATATCATTTTATCTTCAAAACCATGTCAGGTGTTTTTATCATATTCATGAATTTCGAAATAACCATTCATTTAAATACATTATTGTACAAAATTAAAATAAAATTATTTAAGCATATCAATTTTGATGATATGAATTATTTTCTCTAAATCCATCAAATATTTTCAAATCATTCAAAAAAGGGTTTTATTTTATAATTACTTTAATTTTAGTTATCAATTAGGAAATAATCTAAATTCATGGCCTTAAAATAAATTGAAAATAAATTTCAAATAAACCAATATATCAATGTCTCAAGTATAGTAAAAACTAATTTGGAACCACCAACCTTTAGTCACATGATAAATTGATAACCTAATGTAAGAAACACCACTAGATATATGAAGGTGAGAAATATCTTTTTTGAATTAGTATAATTATTATTTACCATATCAAGGATCCAATCCATCAACAACATTGAGATTCACTATTATAAAATAGGTTAACAGTGTGGAGGAAATGGTGATACCTGATAAAAGTGGTTTCCCATATCATAGTGTGATTCATCACATCTACAAGTACAATAATCCAATAAGAAAAGAGTTTGGAGGATAAAAACACTTGTCTAAAGGGCCTCTAAATCTAAGATGTCTTAATTATGTTCTATTTAGTGGTTTTTACTATTTAATGGTGGGTTTTAAGGAACATAATATTATATTTCATTGAATTAAATTCTCATCTAATGTTTTTCTTTGGTAGGACACAATGTTATGAGAATATGGGTTTCTAATAAGTTATAGTATTTGACCACTTGATAGAGATAAATGGGCTGTCCTCATAGTTTGAACAAATATGCGATGAACCTTTATTATCTATTATCTATAGTTCATTTTCATAAGGTTGTAAAACATTTATATCAATAACTATGATCGTGAACATATCCCCTCCCCTAGAACCCATAAAATTGAGCAACATTTATTATGCTTTCCCTCATGATTTTCAACAAACCATAATGATTTATTGGAAACTATAAATAAAATTTTAAAATCCCCCAACAACCACCTAAAGAATATTAAAAGTAATAGGTGAATATAACTGTGGGAAAACATCACCTAAAATTTATTAATTTTATACTAAAAACAATAACATTAACCATTATTTATGTTGTTCAATTGATTACATCTATTTATTTGAATGTTCAAAAATAATGAAATTTTTCAGATGATTATTCTTAATTATACATGTTTAACAATTAGAACTACATAATATAAAATTATGAAACATATACACATAAAATGGAATATTTATGTTTAAATTATGGTTATATATGGTTTATTAAATTTTAGTATCTCATTGATAATGTTCAAATTCATTACAGATGCTTAAAAGGACAATATAAGTTATCCCAATCACATCACTTGGGATTGTAAAGACAGTTTTGTAGTCCTATACACACTCATATTTCATGAGTGAAGATATACATGATATTCAATAGTCCATTATAATGGTCATTACAACTACGTTCAAATATTTCATAGACGAATCAACATTCATTTATCTATACAAGGATGCCATTTCTAGGAAACCACATAGACTCTTCCTTTTAAAAATTTACAATAATTTATATTTTTAAAAATATATCAATAGTATTTAATGATGTTTTCATGTTCCAATTACCCAAAACTAATTATACCTTACTCAATTACATACTATTACGACACAAAATTTCTATACACATATTATTATATGATGATCCAAAAACACAAAAAATAGATTTCAAATGTATTTGAATGATTGGATACATAAATACAATTACATTAACAAAAACTACATAATTATTAATTAAACTCTATCACCTTCTCTTTTATTCCATTGATATTGATATGCTATATAAGAAATACTAAGGAATACATAATCTAAATACATGGTCTACAAATCCTTTAAATGGAATAATTAGAGTAATAATAAAATATATTATACATAAGTTACTTCATGAAAATAGAAAAATTAAAAATTATATTTTTATCATAGAATGAAATGACTATTATGAATTGATAATTGAATCCATGGAATTTGGAAACATCATAATACATGTAGTCATAACATTAAGTAAATCCCACACACTATGATATCAAAATAATGTGTTCTATGAATGCCACATGGACACTATACATAGTATATCTTGAGAAGAAAACATTACTAAATTCAATGGAGATAATTTTGTGATAAACCTTCATATGTATTCCTTTAATTGTTCCAAACATATCATATTTTATATGAAACAATGACATCAATAGACCGTATACAATAAGAAAAGCTTTCAAATAATCTTTATCTGAATAATAACTTAAATTAAATAAATTTTTAATAATTCAAACCCATGACAAGGGAATGTGTTCTTTATTCATGATAATACCCAATAAATGATGTAAAATAATATTTATGTGAATAATGCTCTTTGAAAATATGATTAGTTATTAAATAAAATCTTGTTAATATTTTCAGGTACTATTTGAACCTCGTTTTTTATCATCCTTTAGATAGGTTATGCCTTGGTTTTCTTTGGGTGAAATTTTAAAAAATTTGGGAACATTGTGGGTTGTCAATTCTCGGTGAACATTTTTCCCAAACCGGTCAAGCACGCAATCTAAATCATGAAAACCTAGGAAGTCAGGGTTAACAAGGATTGAGTATGGTATTGAAAACCATAACCCATATTTGAGGGGATTATTATTAAGGAGATTGAACAATCTAACCTGGAGACCCTACCTATCAAGTTGTGTGAACATAATCTTTTTTATGCTATTTTTATTAAAAAAAAATTCTAAAAAACTATTTCATCAACCACTCAAACCTGGATCAGTATTACAGATAATCCTTGTTCTTAAAGTCTATTAATAAGATTTTTTGGCACCTCTAACCGCCTTTCAAGGATGATCAAATTTTGGACAATCTCATTTGATCCATTCTTATTTTTAATTCTTCTCTCATTCCATCTCTTGTGATCTCAGTTTATTTCCTCAATCGGGTTTGTTAGAACATATTATGATTAATGTATCTAAGCTCCATTGTATTGGATATTTAATCTAGGTTAAATTTCATGATCTCTATTGCGATCATCTATCCATGTCATTTTCTAAAATAAGAGTTGAGTTTTTTGATACAGTAAAAAAGGATGGTCGTTCTATTGATATTTTCTATTAAATAAACCCTTAATTTTGTTGATTGTTTTTTATTTAATTCAATTATATTATAAAAACCAAATAATACACTCATTGGAATTTGAAATTGGATTAGAAATCACTTTTTTCAAGAACACCTAATTCCATTGCAATTGGGAATTGAGGTGTGTTTTGAGATTAATGTAATTTGTAAAACTAATTTTTGAAATAGTTATTTTGAGAAAATGGATTAAATTTATTTCAAAATGATATATGATTGGTTTTCTATTAAATGAAATTAATTGAATAAAAATTAGTGTTTTGGTTTTTAACGTGAAATTGGAATATCAAAAATAGAAATCAGGATATTTTATTTTATGCTTATTAGAAATAATTATCCCATTATTGTATTATTTGTTGAGAACTTGCGAACCTTGGTAGTTAGTTGGTTATTTAGAAAAATCATGCTTTGAGGAAATTTCCCTACAAATGGACTGAAGATGAAAACCATGAAACATAAAATATTACCATGTTGCTTCAATGATTACATTGATATATATTCCATTGATTTTAAAACTAATTTACTCATTCCTACCAATTAATAAAATCATTTTTATATAAATTTTTTACTTAATCCATTGTTTTAAATGCTTCTAACAGTTGAAATAAAAAGAATTTTTTGTATAAATATTCAATTGTACTGCCATATATATTATATTTTAAATTGAATTCTTGATTTGGATTATTTATAATGTAATCTTATTATGGATCAATTATTAAGACCCAACTAGGATTTTAAGCTCACATCCTACCTTTTCATTCATGAATTTGTAAAAAATTTTCTTCTAGGTTGGATTAAAAGGAAATAGAATTTTTAGGAGGTGGATGTTGTAGACCCTTTGTGATTCTAGTGTAGAATCCTTTGGTTTTTTTAGTTTTATCTTGTTCATTAGGTAAAATGGTCATGTAATATTTGTTTTCTCATATAAATATTTTGTTTTTGGTACATTCAACTTTGGGAGTTTTCACTGGGCGTAAGGACTTCTTTCTTTTTCTATTACTGTTTATGTGGGAAAATGATTCCCTATTTTATCTTTTAGGATACCAGGTTCTTACCTCCTACCCGTGGGATTCAGAAAGTCTATTCATGATATGTTAATGCTAGCTCAGGTGTCTGGGTACCATGGTATCTTGGTATGTTTTTATTGATGTGGTATCAAAAGTACAGGTTAGCCATCTTTTGTGTATGTTAAAATGTATTTGTAAAATACTATAGGGACATAGAATGTATTTTCAAACGAGTTCCAAGAAATCTCTCATCATGTTTATCTTTATATCACAAGGTGTGGCTATTGGATTATAGTCCTATGGATTACTTCTATTCTATTCTCTTATTTATATTTGGATAGATTGAAACCCAAATAATATTTCATATACTATGGAATAAATCACCATGTTAGTATAATTTGAGTGTTTATCAGGGTAATAATTTGATAAAAAACTGTTGATTATTGATTTTGTGTAGAATAATAGCCTTTAGAATATGTGTTAATAGAACCTATGAAGAATCTTTTGTTGAACCAAAGTGACAAAATCCTCTTGTGGAACATAATAACTTTTATATTATCTTATGTTCTGATCTATATCTAGGAGAAGAACTTGTACCCATTCTTATTCATGATCAAGTTTTAGAACATCATAGGTATGAATTATATAGTCATTAACAGTATTTCCTTAACAGAAGTCACCCACATTTAATTGATACTATTGGCGCCAAAATGTGTGTGGAGGAAAAATAGGAAAAGAACACACCAATTCAAAAAGGGCTGATTTGTGATGGTCCTTCTTGAATCCCTTCAACACCATGACCTTCGTGAAGACCCTCAATATCAAATATGGCACAAAGTCGTGGCCACCTCTGCGATTGACGTAGATTTAAAGGGGTGGGAGACTTTACAGTTATGATGCAACTGATAGAAATATCCATACAGTGGTTGAACCAGATCACCTCTGAGATCCCATGGAAACTGATAGAAAAGTATGCAAGCACTACCGAGGGAATCAAGGTGGCCTCTGCACTAAGGAGGGGATGAATAATTACTCTGATGTTACAAAAAACATGACACAATCTCCTTCCAATCGCAATGCACAATGTGGATTCACAAAGAGCTCTCAGAGCTCTGCATCACCTCTTTCCTATATATATTTGGCTTCAATCGAACCCAAATTACGAATATCCTGACCTTTTTCCTTTTAGATATCAAATCATGAATCACATTATGTTCTGAAAAAATTGATAAAATGTTCACGTCAAGGAATTTGATGATTGTGAAATACCTTTCCCTTAGCTCAAAGGTAACCCCGCATCAATCTGGGATTCCCTTCGTGAATACCAAGGGCCATGGAAAAGGATGGATATCCCCTAGGGAACTCTGTTCTTCGAAGAGAACTCATGATTAATGAATTACATTCCATTCACCTGTGAACCACATGCTAAGGCAGAATCATTATACTTCATGAAGAAATTTTATTTTTTTTCCATACTTTCCAAGGCACCAATGCTCTGCGATGTCCTACTCTGTAAAAGAATGTTCATATCATGAGGTACCCTTTATATTCATGTGTACCCCAAGCCTATTCTAAGACACTCCACATCACAAAGAATATCTCTTCACAATTTGTCTCTAATCTATGGATCACTAGAGCTTCACAATGACCATTCATGTTAACCCTTTATCTTCACAACCCTTCTTTGGTGTGGCCCTCCAGGTTTGTACAATGTGATTTCAAGAACCATTGGGTGATTTTTTATATTTTTTCCATATCTATATGATTCTTTTCATATGCACAATAAATATTATTTCGTCTTCGCATGTCCAGCCTAACATGAGCCCCTCAATGGATCACTCCACAACCCCGTATCACCACAGAATTGTTGGGGCCTTCCATTCAATATGGATTAAAGTGTACTGGTTATGTATGTCTTAAGGGTGAGGAGTACATCCTCATCATTCAAGATGCAGGATGTTAAACATAAAATCAACATCATCGTGAAAACATGACGATAAACTGTGGCCTTACCTCGTGAAATATAAATAGGTTGCCCCATCTCAGTCATTTTCCACACCCACTGGTCTCCATGGGAGTGATATCTTCCTCATCTAGAATGAGATCGTCATTGCACGAAACAACATATTTCTGTAGGGAAGGAAAACCATCTGGTTGTAACCCCCTATCTATTCTTGCAAGAGGTAGCATCCTTGCTCCTTCTATCTTCTTCAGTGCACAATGTCCAAATATGAAATGGGTACAAGGACCTTCATTACCACATCCCTCTCCCTTGGGGCCTCATCGCCATCTTACCTACATCCTAGAGTGTGTCTCAATATCTTTATCTTGGGGATACTAACCAAGGATAAGCCCCTATTTCCCCATTTGGATATAAACCATGCGTAAGAACCAATCAATTCCTCACTGACTCACATTTCACAACATGATTATCTGGGGTTTACAGCCTATTATTTCTCAAACTGAGAATGACTCACATGATCATAGAGTAAGAACTAGCCATGACATCCTCCTTGGGCTTCCTCAATGTGTAAGCCCCATCCCCCACAATACTGAATAATGTGGACTTTGATCCCTTCCCTTCTCAGGAAAGGTACATAGGAAGCCTCCCATAGGTTCAGGACTATCACCAATCTATCCCAACCACTTCATGTTAGTTCAACCTCATCCACCATGACGTTAAACTATATGTCATTCAAACTACATTGATTTTTATCCATGTTTCCCTAGATAGGGTACATAGGAAGCTTCCCTAAGGTTTGACCCCAAACAATGGTATATTTGAACTACGTGTATTTTGATCACTGTCTCCTATATCAGGTAGATAAGAAGCCTCCATGAGGTTCAACCCAAGCAATTTAAGCATTCAAACTATGCGGTGTTTGATCCATGTAACCAAGACAGGGTACATAGGACTCATTGCTGAGGATCTACCCTAAACAATGGTAATTTCAAACTACATGGGGTTGGATTCTTATCTCCTAGGTAGGGTACGTAAGAAACCTCCCTGGTGTTCCACTACAAACACTAGTGTACTTTTATGTCCCCTTTTATGGGAACCACATCCTTGGTCCACCATTTAGTGACAACTGACCAACTCTCGGGCTGCAAACCATGCGTAAGCCCCAGTATGACTTCAAGTCATTGTAATATGCTCACAATCCAATTCCATGCCCCATCCAACACTATGTGGACTTTGATTCCCAGCCACTAGGATTTGTAGGAAGCCTCACTAATGTTAAATCCCACCACCCGTGTCTTATCTCAGTATCTCCCTTGACCATTAGTGTTTTGGGAAGGTTATCTCCAACCTTAAGGTTTCACTTCCTCTAAGTCCCATCCATGTGTCCATTCTCACGGGCTCCCTCCCTTGGTGTCCCATCTCCCCACCAAACTACATTGAATTTGATTCCCCACCAGGGGGATAAGAAGGATTCCACTTAGAGGGTAAATACCAACACCACCATCATCTTCATTTCAATCCCATTTCATTCATCAATCACTTCATTCAACCATCTGTCATCCATCCTGATTCTTACCTGGTTCAGCCCATCCTAGTGAGATCATGTCATCCATCCCATCACCGCTTCTCACGGTACCTAGGATGCTTACCATACATAATCCCAACACAATTCATAACTATCCAACAAAGATTGTATATCTTCTAATGGGACACTAACCACCCGTAATTCCCAGTCTATCACTAGGATGTTGTTCTCTGTGTACACCCAGATTCCTCACTCATTCAAAATATTTGGGTTTTGATCCTTGTATCCTAGATAGGTTATGTAGGAATCCTCCATAAGGATCAATCCAAGCCAATAGTAAACCATGGAATCCCCTTTGTAGGGACCCATGAATCCGCAAATACATCCTCATTTGAATTTTGATCCACTCATCATATAAACCCCTCAGGTGCTCCCCTTGGGGATGTACCCGTGTGATCCACATCTCTCACTATTCTGACCAGTCTGATCTATCTCCGGAAGGCATTAAACTCGTGGTATACCATGTGTCAAACATGTTATGATTAGGTAATCATTAGGGACATGCATATGGCATATAATTCCCCCGCACTCAACATGGGATTCCTCAAGCTTTCTCACCCCCAATAATCCCTATTATAAGGGGAAGACACCATGATACATCAATGTTTCAGTGCTCAGACATGCCAACAATTTCCCACACGACTACTCCAATGATGAAAGGTTGCATCCCGGACATGGCCCTTTGGAATTTCCTAATATAAGTAATTTAATTAACTAGTGTCCCTTATGACATGGAAACTATGAAGAGTTTCACAAAAAATATCTTAATCGTTAATGGATACTGAGATTAGATAAAGATACTTGATGATGAAACCATGGAAGGAGTGATTCAAATCCCATAATCTCATTTCAATCAATTAGAAAAAATCACGTAATAAGTGATGGGTTCCTTCTATCTTTTGAAAGTGTGAATGTGGGGAACAATTACAGCACGTCCTCGATAGACATATGTGAACCTCATTGAAAGCATTCCAAACAAAAATGGTGACCCCGATGTGAAATTATTTACCTCAATGTAAATATTAGTATTGTATGAGACATTAGTGGATAAGCCAATCACCAGATCCATCTATCTGGTGCCAGGTCCTGCCAGGAAAATAGTGGGCCTGGCATGAAACTCACCATAGATAAGGGCAGTTGAACATTGGACAAATTGGTATGCAATGTTGTCTGCATGGATCCTTTTTACCAACCTTGGGAGACAGAACTATGTTCGGTAACTTGAAATCGCTTTCATCCTTTCTACTCTAATGGTTTAATATCCCTGGTTTGTAGGATTCATGTAGCTATGAGAGGAAACCAATCACCAACCAACAATTGAGGCATGGGTCGTGGAAACCCCAACACCAAAATCTCATGTTTCCCCATATCTCTAGTGTAGCTGTCAACATCCATGGTTCTTAGGAACCCATTTCCCATCTCGTCACATGAACTCATTCAGAGAAGGGTGATTAATGACCTCATCTGACGACATGAGGAAGAAGGGATTATCCCAACTCGGGATATGGCCTAGCTGGACATAGAGACTTGTGCGCCTCATCGTCGCAACTTACCCCTATAGCTGCATAGGGAGACAATACTCCCCATAACATCATATAACAGTTTTAGTTTCTCTCCCTGGAGCACTTTGACGAGTCACACCCTTATGCTAATGAGGTGAGTGATGTTTAGGACAGCCTATCTGTGGTCCCTTCATGGGGACCGCCAAAGAGAGATCCCACCAGTATATGTAAATGCCACCACCTATCCCCATAGGATGAGGAGCAGGTGAGTTATACACCTTCACGATAGTCCTTAGTTTGGTTAACTCAACATTAATGTTGAGTACAATCTACGGTGGGGCCCTACCTTGGGGCGTCATCATAAGAAGATACATTGGCATGTGCCATCACAGATGCATACCATCGACGCCCTGTTTATACTGAATAGGGGAACCCATACACCGGACTCAGATTGAGTCCCCAAATACCCCATGGACAGGTTGGTATGACTCTCTTGGTTGCTGACACAGGTAGTTCTCATCGCAGACCGACCCACGACAGTGACATCTAGCACAAAGGTCCTCGCCGTGCCACCAAAAATGAGATCACGGTTCCTCCCTACTCCCAGTATCCAAGTGGTGGTCCCCCCCATGCAACAATAATCCCATGATAAGGCCCTTCCCACCACACTGATATGCAGCATGGAGGTTTATTCCGCTCTCGTGATCCCAGGTATGGTTCCATTCCTCCTGTCATAGGTCACCGATGCGAAGAACCTCCTCACTTCGTGAAATGACGGCATGGGGGTCTTCCCCAAGTTCTTAACTCCATAAATGAAGGACCTCATCATCTTGGAAACCATTATACTATTGTTTTGCATCTCTTTATAGGTCTCCAACGTGAATGTATTCTTCATGTTCAGTTTTACCCGCACGAAGGCCCCCTAATATCGTCGCTGCTAAGGGAAACAAAAACCGAGGTAATAATCATGCTACCACATGATCCAGTGAAGGTTCTAATCACTCTGACATTTCCTAAATGGATCCTCTCCCCACATAGGACAGAAGATGCAGATGCGCTCCTCGTGTTCTTTTGACATTTTCTTAGGTGCTCTTCGCACTCTAACTCACCCAGGAAGAAGTCCTACCCACCCCAGGATCAGTTCATCCAAATGACCTCATAGTGATGAAAACATACCCTATCCTAAAAAGCCAACATGGGGAAATAGGGTGGGTCACCACCACCAAAGGATAAATACCAAGATGTTTTAGACAACTATTAAATTCATCTTCTTTTGAGATTCTGAGGCGGAATGTGATTCATCTATAGAAACCTCACCCAATCTTATCTGTCAATGCCTAGGTAAATAACAAGGCATATAATTCCCATCCTATCGGATTGTGAGGTCTTCAAGATTCTTAACACCCTCCATAGAGACATACTGGAGGAGAAATATTTGGCATCTTTCTAGTGTCTGACCATTCAATCATCCTTATCATCAATAGGATCACTCTCTACGTCAACCAAAAAACAAGGAGAGTTCTTCTGGGGACCGATGGAGGAGGGGCCATAGCATGACCCACCCTTAATAACCATACCCCCGGCATGGGAAGTTGTGATCACTAGTCCGTCTTTCTAGGATTTGGTTGCTCAGTCATTTCATTCTTCAAAAGACATCCCAAGATGCGGCTGCTTGTCTGCTCACTTTTCATATTCTCCACTGACTTGTCTACCATATATGTGGTCTGCTTCAGTGCTATTATCGGGCCGTTATCCACCTGCATCTGTTGAATGGGGCTACAAAGATATGGATCTCAAGTGTGAGATGAGGTGCTTGTGGGACATCCTTGTAGTGGATCATTTCCCAGAGATGTTATGGTAAGTTGTAACAAAAAATTTCAGTGCACCATAATTGCTTACATAGGAGGAGGGAGCATGATTTCTCTAACCCCAATGGGGGACACACGTCCCTCTCCTTCATTGGATGGTGGATTACCCCATGGGTCAAGAGCACATTGAAGATATTTCTAGAAATTCTGTATTGTCAACATTGATGCGATCACTATGGATCAACGTCCGGAGTTCTCCAGTCACCATCAAACCCTACCTCAACAATGAATTTAGAGCTTTAAAGTGCTCTATAGAATAATCAGGGAGGATTCCCCCCAAATCCAGATCCATAGTTCACGGTAGTATACAACCCTTCATTTTAGTTCAATATTTCCATATCCTTCATTTCTAAAAAATATTAAGGATATTCCTCTAGGTATATCTATTGTTAACATTGTAGACCTATCAGAGAGAGAGAAAGAGCTAGTGATCCATGAAAAGAAAATTCCCCTAGAGGGAGTTCCATACTTATTGGATTCATTCTGAAGGGTCACTTTCCAGAAAATAAATTTTTTGGGTCTTCTCGTACCTACCGAGTCATTAGTCCTCAGTTGGAATCAAAATAATGGTAAATAACATCTTGGTGCCATCAAACCCACCGACCTGTATGGCTCAGTATAAAAGATAGAATATGATCCTAAAATGGACATGTTTCACCAACAGATTATGGAGCCTAAAAAGATAATTAATGACCTTCTCACTGAATATGATTCCGATCGATGACCAAACTATGGTAATCCTTAATCAGGGTACCAGGGGCAGGTAAACACTTCCCTATACGAGTTGTCTTCAAGTGATCTTGACCATCATGCCCACATTAACTGGGTATATGCTGAGTTTCATAAAAAAGGGAATGATATGCATCACCAAATCCTCCCAATATGTGGAATAATCATCAGGACCCATCTCGGGTTCCCCCTGCCGCTTCATAGGTCATTCCCCAAACAGTCTCGCATGTCATCCCACTAATTTCTCAATGAGCCGCTATGCCTTCTTATCATGTAAGGGAACCTAACAACACATTGGTGATCAAGGATCCTTATCTAGATTGGAATCCCTTCCATGATGATCCAATGGAAGCTCTCATTTCCTTCCTCGAGGAATAGAAAACTTGATAGGTGGAAATTTTTCCTGAGGTAAAGCCATATCCAACATGGGTAGATGATATTCCTGCACCACATGGTTTCATAAATTCTTCATTTCCCAATTAAATTTTATTGGTGATCTGTTGTATCATCTGACCCAATTCATTCCAAGGAGTTGACCTAGGATGGGAACTCTAGCTCGGGAGGATTCTGCCAAACATCTGTGTTTCATACAAACATTAGCAAGGTCTACATTTGTCTTGTACAACCAGATACCCATGGGGTTAGTAAATGGTTGGGAGGATCTCCATAGACAATTTCTCTACCAATTCATCTACACCACCTTGAAGATGAGTATTTTAGATTTCATCAAGTGAAAGTAGAGGCCTGAGAAAGTGTATCAGGAACTTGGTCGCCTGGTGGAAAGGCCTCACATACTCTCTTGATATGCTAGTGAATCAAGAACAATTGATGACAATGTGTGTTGGAAATGTAAAAAATGAAACGGTCCCCTCTCTCATCATTTATAACTACCCAAGGGGATCTCAAAATTACTCTAACAAATCCCCACATCTAGAGGAAGACTTGCAGCATGCCAAGCAGGCATGCATGTTGCCTCCTATTGTTGTCATGAGAATGGATGCTAAGGATGAGCCAATTGAGGAAGCATAAGTATAAGAACCTATACTGATGAATTATTTTACAATGGAGTGACCTAAACAGCCTCAACAAGCCCCACCACCTCAAGAACAGCCTGTGGCCCAACAGAACCCTCCTCAAAATCTGCAGGCGCCCCCACATAACATGCCGCCACCACCTTGGTGAGATAACTAGGTTCTACCTCCTTGATGGTCTCCACCACCCCCTCGTCAGTGACATGCACCTAGAGACCCCTTTTCTAAGAGAATAAATTGGACTATGACATTTAATGAGGCTTGTGACCTCAATTATTTTTGATTCCCCTTGGAACAGAGTTTTATATAGTTGTCAGAATGCAGGAGGCCCAAAGTGGTAGATCTCACTTATCACCCACATTACTACCCATATCACCGGATTACGGGCCACTCCCTCAAGAAGTGCTATATTTTTAAGGATTAGCTCCAAGACTAAGAGGGGAACAACATAGTCAGGTTATACACATCCCCGTTTCGGGTGGCATGTGTATTTATATAGAACGATAGTGAATGTTACTATTAAGGTGAGTGGCAACAAGTTCCCAACCGTGGGTCCCAAAAATATGAAGATTGTATGTCACATAAGGCAGTCTCACATGCCCATGGTATTATCAACACACATATGAATTGTCCCAAGACATTAGCGGTAACCGCATCAACCACAACCACTTCTTCTCAGTCGACATATCTGTAATTCTCTCCCTAGAAGCGCATGCATCAACAATGCAATGAAAAGGAGAGTACACCATTGAATCCATCATCATCCCATAATCTAAAATTTTTAATGCCCCCATAATTAAAAAATTACCCCAAAATTCATCGCGTAATGGAGGACTCCTCAAGTGAGGATCAAGGGCATGTTTCGGTTAATATCATGGTTTCGGTAAACCCATATATGGTTCCCGAATACGAAGGGCACTGGACGAATCCTCCAAATGTCCCTATCTGATACTAGTGTCAATGGATCTATGATTATATAAGTCACCAGGATGCATTTTCAATTTCTTCCATTCATGATGTGTATGCCATCATTACCAGAATACAGGTCCATTGTAGAGATCAGCAAGTGGAGTATAACACCTAAAACATTTTATGGTATGTTTCTTATAAATACATTCAATTCATAGCCTATATTTCATAATGAACAGAGTTTCTTCCAAAAAACTCTTTTTTTTATTTAGGATATACTCATAACCTAGCCACTAAACATAAAATTTCCACTTCTATGTATAGAATTTTAAAAAATGAACATACACGGTTGTGATCAGGGAAACATTTGGAGTCTGATATAATCAAGTTATTTTTTGAGGAATAGTATATTACCCTTATTAATAATAACATACCCATATGAATATTAACCTACCATTCTGAATAGTAATACATATTTCTTAAATGGTAGCCTTACTCTTGAATGTATAAATAAAATATAGGCACCATAAAAATGAAGATGAATATTTTAAGTGTTGGTATTTTTTGAATAAATAATTCATTTAGTTTAAAATTAAATTTATCATATATGGAATTATATTTTTGAAGAATGATGTTCTTTGTTGGATTCTACATGTTGAAAGATAGATTGGGTGATTTTTTGGGATTTTTTTGAAAATGTTGAATTTTTATGAATAGTAAAATATGATATATTATGACTTATACTAATTAATTGATTTATTGCATCAGAAGTGATGAAAGGCTGATGTAAGGACACATGGTTTTGGCTCACATGTCATTATTACTATTCGAGATCACCTGAATCAAGACTATTCATAATCTTGAGAAAAAAATTTAAAAGGATAATTAAAATAATGTAAAATCCATCATCCTCTCCAATATATAAACCACCCCACACACCCTCTTCCTATCACCCCACTCAAGATTAAATACATGCGTAAATTATGCTCAAATATCTCTTAAATATCCTCCCCCACATCCAATACCTCTGGTCCATCCAAAATGCCAAAATCATAGGCCTTAAAGAGATTCTCAAAGATGATTACTCAAGGGAATGAATGAACCTAATAAGGTTTTACCATATCAATTTCATATTAATTAGATTCTAGAATTATTAATTAATGAAACCTAAATTTTATTATTAAAGTCATTAAGAACAATCAAAAACACCTTTGAGCATAAGGTAAGGGATCCTCTCTATCACTTTTATTCAAGAATTCCCCTTTGTTGGGTCCTTTTATATTTAATTCCTAAAAATGTGGTACGTTTTCACACCTCCCTATTAAAGCCCTTATGATATATATATTATGGGATATCCATTTACCTCCCTTTAACCCCTTATAAGAACACCTGTAACCATGATAAAATATTTTTAATGTGTTTCTCATCTCACTTTCAATTCGGTGGAATTTCTATTTTTGCAGCATATTTATTGTATACGGTATATGTGTGCTTCCATTTTATGTATAATATAATGTTACTCTTTATATTCATGGTATTTTGTGATTTATTTAGAAATTTTTTATTTTGGTCATACGATTCAATTAATTTAAATATGGTAGAGGGCTATGTCTCAATTTTCATTTCATTCAGACCTACTTGGTATTGTGAACCTAATCATTTTTATGTGTTGTATCTACTACCAATTTGAGATATTATTTCATTCGATGTTATAATTCTTGTTAATATACACTATATTGTAGTATAGATATGATTATTTCCTCAAGACATATACCATTTCACTTATAGTGTTTATTTAAAATGTTGTTTGAAATGTTGATGAATCTGTATTATCTACTCTATAAAGATATTGAGAAGGCATGTTGTAAATGTACTAAATATATGTATAAATAATTTTTTGGATATTCAGTGATGGGTAGGGCCCTCTATATCCCCTCGATGCATCGATAGGTCTCATGAGACAAATCAGTTGGCGATAAACCATTCGAGTTTGTTTCAAAAAATCAGATAGGTTTCTACCCACATACATAAACTGTTTTAATGGTATAGTGGTGTCATTTTCCAGATAAATGAAGTCTAATTAATATGAATTATATTTATTAATTTTTGGTTATTACAGTCCATCAGGTTTTCACTATTACAAAATCTATGGATTCAGTTTTATTATCAGTTTACTAATGGCGTGTGTTTTTCATTTATTAACCATACCATATTGAATATGCTAATTTGTTTATGATTCAGTAATTGAATCTTGATTCTACTATTTTTATCACTTCCTAAGCATTTGATCTGACCCATTTTATTTATTCACCTTCAATAGGTTTTTACGAAAAGATCATTTAGTGAGTTTACAAGGATGTAGTTTATTAGTTTTTGGTATGTATTGTATTTTGTTACCATTCAAAATGTTATTTGAGTTAAAAATATGTATCTCGTTTCTTCAAGACTATTAAAATGATCATTAATTTTGGATTTTATTCTTTTTATGAATTTCAATGTAATAATTAATTCACTGGATCTGTTCTAGAGGGGTTGGGGTGTTACAGTTTGTATCAATGAATGTTTATTAGTAAAAAAAGAAACTATATTAGAAAATTTTGATTAAGGAACAAATCCCTATGGTATTATTAGTGGATAAACGTACATGAACTTCCTGGAATTTTTTTTACGAATATATTATTTCGATAATTCTGGAAAATATATCCATGTCTAGATATGAAGAGGTAGAGGTGCCTCTAACCCAGATTTTCCGAGGAGTGAAAACTCAGATAAGGAGTTTTGGGCTTGACTCGGGGTATCCTGGTACCCATCAATGGGCCTTGATGAACTATTGGTTTGACAATACTTGGGGATATTCATAGAATAATTCATATTTTCTTTAAACCCCATTATGAAATATTTTAATGTATTTTTTTTTCCTCACAGAAACCATGTCTATAAGATTATCTGTGCATAGGATTTAAATTTATGCTAAGTATAACACTACTCAGGATTGAAAATTATGATTCCTAAAATAATTTAGTGTATGTCATTATTTAGAAATGAAACCTAATGAAATAAGAGGATTCAATACTTGTGATAAATGTAGGGATTTCCCCACTATGAAATTCAACCTAGTCAACGTTGGAGAAGATTAGTTCATGACCATATTGGGACTACATACATAGGTTGTGAAGAATAACTGTTCTACACCATTTTGGATCATTTCATGTAGCAGAATCAACCATATTTTAGTGGGAATACTAATCTAGTGGAGGATGAATAGTTGATCAAGTCACTTGAAATGATATTCATGGCATTAAGATGCAATGAAAATGATAAGGTAGTGCTAGCAGTGTATTGTCTCAAGGGTGACGCTGATAAATAGGGTTCCTTGATCCATAATACCACAGAGGGAGAAGAGATAGAATATATGGAATGGAGGACATTTAAGGGAACATTATTTGAAAAATATTTCCCTCATGATCAACAAACTGAAATGAAGAGGGAATTACTTAAAGAAAATGGATGAAGACAATGTTGTAGAGTATGGGGATACCTTCACAAGACTAGTATGGTATTCCATAGATTATATATGTTACTTGGACGACAATATTTACCATTTCATTGAAGGTATTATGCTAAGTATTCAAAGGGAACATTATTCTCAATCATTTTCATCATATGATGAAATTTTAATATGTTTCACCAAAATATAGAGGGACTTTTCTAGAAAACATTTGTTCAAGGGAAACCAAGATTATAAGAAGTACTCTGATAACCATGGAAAAGGTAAAGTGAATAAGAAGAATAAGATAATGAAGAAATTACCATTATGATATAACAATTGAAAGAATAATCCTTGGAAATGTTGGAATGGAATGGGATTCTACTATAAGTGTGAAAAAGGGCCATCGATCCAATGAATGCAAGGGGAAGAAACTAGTAAATTATTTTCAATGATTAAATTGTGGAGTTATCAGAAACTATGAAAATGAGTGTATATGATACAATGAAATGATCCTCAGAAAAGTCCATTGGATCAAGGGAATGCTAATGCGATTACCACCAATGAGGTTGAAGTTCCTAATGATGTGGTGGAAGGTACATTAATTGCTTCATACAACTTATCTAATGATTTATTTGATTCTGGATCATCTCATTCATTTATATCTTTCCATTTTTCTGAAAATTAGACATATCCAATTTTATTTAATAATGGAGTTGTCAGTCAAAAATAATATTGGATGTATCATTTCCACAAAGGTATGATGATCAGTCCCCCTAATGACACATAAACATGCTTTAGTTTCTTACCTTATCATCTTACCAATGACTGCGTTTGATATAATTCATAGTATGAATATGCTATCCAATTATGATGAGAATATCTATTTCTAAAATATGGAAGATACCATCTTAGAAAATAGTGTAGAATCCCTTATTTTTAGAGTAGAGACATTGTCATCTGGTTATTATCTAGAGCCACCCATGTATCTCTATAGAATTCAATTCATAGAGGGGAGGGGAACAAAATATTTTATGGGCATGGAACAAAATCATCAAATTTAATATGTACATAGAGTGTAAGAATATGTTGATGTATTTCCACAGGTTTTTCCTGGATATCCTTCAGAGCAGAAAATTGATTTCTCTGTTGATTTAATTCATGGTAAAAGACCAATATCAGAGTCTCCCTGTAGAATGAACATTGTGGAATTAGCGGATCTAATGAAATAGATAGAGGAATTGAGTGAAGAAAGATTTATTCGGCCATTTGTTTCTCCAGGGGCAGCCTATGTACTCTTTGTTAAGAAGAAAGATGGGCCCATGAGGCTATGCCTTGATTACAAGGAAATCAATAATATTACAATAATGAATATGAATCCTCTTCCCTGAATTGATGATTTATTTGATCAACTTCATGGAGAAGAATACTTTTTGAATACTGAACAACAATTTCGATATAATCAGCTGAGTGTGAGGAAGGAATATATTCCAAATAAACCATTTCAAAATAGGTATGAGCATTATGAGTTTACAAAGATACCTTTTGGACTGACTAATGGACACTATGTTTTCATGGATTTAATGAATAGTGTTTTCAGATATTTTTTCTGATAACTTTTTTTGGGTATTTATCTATGATATCCTAGTATACTTCAAAAGTAATAAAGACCATTAGAATCACATGTATATTATTATAAAAAATATTAGAATAAATTAATTATATGGGATGTTTAATAAGTGTGAATTATGGATTCAATATTTTTAATTATTTGGCCATATTGTCTCAAAGGATGGAATCATATTTGATCTTGTGAAGACAAAGTCAATCTCAGAATGTCCCTAACCATCCAACATAACTAAGGTATGTAGTTTTTTGGATTAGTAGGTCAATATCGGCATTTCGTTCATAATTTCACCCGACTTGATAACCCTCTAACCAAGATGACACATAGATGGGTTAAGATTGTATGGATGAAATAATTTACAGAATTCTTTGATGAATTAAAAAGAATATGGGTCAATGCTTTGATTTTTTCTCTTCCATATAAAAATGATGGATTTGTGATTTATAGTGATGTATAAAAGAATATTCTGGGTAGCATCATTATGAAAAATGATAATGCTATCACTTATGCATCAATGAAGTTGAATACTTATGAGAAAAATTACCCAACTCATGATCTTGAGTTAGCAGCTGTAGTATTTTCTCTAAAAATATGTATATATTACCTCTACGATGAAATATGTGAGGTATATATGGATCAAAAGAGTTTGAAGTAAATTTCCACATAGAAATAAGTTTTTATCAGGAAAAGGATATGGCTCTAGTTACTCAAATATTATGATTATTCAATACACTACTACCCAAGAAAGGAAAATCAAGTGATAGATTCATTAATTAGAAATGATAATATACTTATGACCCATGTGAGGATTGGGAGAGATCCTATATTCTAGGATCTAATAAATATTGATATGGGAATTATTAAATAAGGGGAAACATCTTTCCTATTAGAAATGATTTCTAAACCATATTTACTAGAAAATATAAATATCACTCAATTTGATAATGAAAATCTACACAATAAAATAAATTCTATTAAGGATGAGATATTTACAGACATCGTGTATGAGGAATGTGTTCTGATATTTGGGAATAGTTATGCATTCCAACAATACCAATGATAAAAATGGATTTATTGGATGATACTCATAGATCAAATTTCTCTATACACCCTGGTAGTAAAAATATTTACATATATCTGAAGGAATATTTTTTTGGGATAATATGATGTGAGAAATTCCTAACTACATGTGAAGGTGTCATGTTTTTTAACAAGTGTAGGTAGAGAGACAACATCTTTGAGGGGTGATGCAACCTCTATATATTCTTTTGTGGATGTGGGATGAAATTACGATGGATTTTTTCATAGTACTTATGAGGATGACTAGATGGAATGATGCAATATGGGTAATTGTTGATCACCCCACAAAATCTGCAAATTTCTTTTCGATAAGAGAGGATTTACCACTTGAGTTCTTGAAAGGCTTTATATTAAGAAAATTGTAAGACATTATGGTTCACCTCTATCAATTGTTTCTGATCAAGATAACTGTTTTAAATCAAAATTATAGAAATGTCTCCAGAAGGATTTTGATACTGAGATTCATATGAGTACTGCTTATCACCCCCAAACCGAATGAGTGTCTGAAAAGACTATTAAAACACTTGAAATCTTTATCTGATCATTATATATTGACATTCAATATATATGGGATCAATTCAATCCTTTGGTAGACACTTCCTACAATAATAGCTTCCATTTAATCATTCAAATGGCGCTATATGCATCATTATATGGTAAGAGGTGTCGAGCTCCAACTTGTTGGGATAATGTGGGTGACAGGAATCTTTCAGGACCGGAATATATTTATGAGATGACATCAAAGGTAATGAAACTTCAGGCACATAGTAAAGAATCCCAAAGTAGGAAAAGATTTATGCTCACAACTGAAAAAAGGATTTGGAATTTCAGGTAGGAAGTCATGTCTTTCTAAAAGTATTTCTGTGAAAGGTTGCCTTAAGGTTCAGATGAAAGAGAAATTCAGCCGCAAATACATTAGACCATTTGAAATTATTGAAAGGATCAGAGTTGTAACTTACCAGTTTGAAATACAACCTAATCTCTTAAGAGGTGATAATGTGTTTCACCTGTCATTGATAATGAAATACATTCCAGACCCAATGCATGTACTCATCAATGAATAAAAAGAACTGGAACCTAATTTATCATTCTGGGAAGGGCCTATCGAGATTCTGGAAACAAGGAAGCAGATATTGAGAAATTATACAACTCATCTAGTATTGGTTTATTGGAGAAACCATAATATGGAGGAATAAATGGGAGAACCTGAGGATTTTATGAATAATAACAACCCATATATTTTTTTAAGGCTATATACATGAAATATTTTAAGGAAAAAATTTTTTAAGGTGGGAATAATATATCACCCCAAACATTTTGTGGTATGTTTCTTATAAAAACATTATATTCATAGTATATATTTCATAAAGAAATGAGTTTCATTGAAATGATACTTTTTTATTTAGTAGATAGTCATAACCTAGCCCTTAAAGATTAATTTTCTACTTCTGTGTTTTGACTTTTGAAAATAGACATGCACGGTTGTATCAACGTGATATTTGGAGTCTGATAGAATCAAAATATTTTTTGGTGATTAGTAAATTAACCTTATTAATAGTAACGTTCCATTAGTAATAGTAACATACCCTTAGGAATAGTAATATGAACCTTATGAATGGTATCCTCACTCATGAATTTATAAATATAATTTTAGTACCTTAAAAAAGAAGTTGAATATTATAAGTGTTGTAATTTTTTGATTAAATAATAAATTTAATTAAAAATTAAATTTATCATATTTAGAAAAATATTTTTGAAAAATTGAGAAATTTTTTGGATTCAACAAGTTGAAAATTTGTTAGGGTGATTTTTTTGTATTTTTCTAAGATTCTCGAATTTTTAATGAATAGTAAAATACAATAAATTACCATAAATGCTAAATACATGATTTACAAAATCATAGGTGGTGCAAGGATAATTTAATGCCACTTGGTTAGAAATAACATGCCATTATTACTATTTGGGATCACATGAATCTATAAAATTCATATTCTTGAACAAAAATATTAAAAAAAATAATTAAAATAATGTAAAATCTCTCATCTCCACTATATAAAACACCCCTCACCCCATCTTCCTACCAACCCACTAAATATTTAATACCTACCTAAATTAAGCTCTAATATCTCCGTAATATCCTCCCTCACGACCAAGACCAGCTGGTCTCACTAAAAGGAAAAAAACAAAGCCCCAAAGGAGATTCTCACGGAAGAGTACTCAAGAGGTGATCTTCAATTCTATATTCCATCTAATTCTTTTTCAAGTTCCATTCTATTGTTTCTCTCTCCTCACCTCCACACATACAAGTTCTTGATAATTATATTACCCTAAATGTATGGTAATTTTATTATTCTAATGAAATATCTCAACATCATCTCTCCTTTTCCCCACCTCTTACACTAAAAATAAAAATACTATCCCAGATATGTTAATTCTTCACATACAAGGACAATGAGTTTTTTATTTATATTAAAATCATCAAGAGTGTCCATGATACGTTTTTAATGGTTGAACTAGATCATAATATATTTATTTTTCACTATGAAATATTCAGGAATCCTTCCACACTATTAATAAAAAATAATAATACAAAACAAGTTCACTAAGCTCATAACCAAAAAGTTAATCCAAGCATTTATCAATAACTTTTAACTAATTAATAATCCTCATGTATATAAATAAAAATCATTAATGGATTTTTTATAATGATCCTAATAATAAATATTTATAATTATGTATGTTTATCCTCATTTAAAACGAACTTAGATTCCTGAATAAAAGTAAACAGATCATGAAAACGAAGGAACCAAATTCTTCCAAAACAATAAAATTGAATCTCTTAAAACCATAAAAAGATCATGAATAAACCTAATATGGTTATACAATATCAATTAAATGTTGAAGAGGTTCTATAATTATTAATTAATGAAGCTAAATTTTATTAGTCATGTCATTAAGAATAATCATCAACACCTTCGAACATAAGGTGAGGGATCATCTCTGTCACTTTTGTTCAAGAATTCCCCTATAATGTGTAAGTTTAATTTTTATTCCAAATAATGGAGTATGTTTTTTAACCTCCATCATACTTCCATTATGATTTATAAATGATGGTATACCCATTTACCCCTCTTTATCTCCTCACAATAACACCCATTATCATGACAAAATGTTTGTAATGGCTTTCCCATCTCACATTCAATTCCATGAGATTTGTAGTTTTCTTGGATTATTTCATGTATGTGTTATATTTGATCTGTCATTTAATGTATAATATAATTATAATCACTATATTAATAGAATTTTGTGATTTATATGGTCATTATTGATTTTGGTAATATTATTCAATTAATTAAAATGCGGTATGGGAAATTGTCTCAATTTCCATTTCATTGAGATCTACATGATATTTTACACCTAATCATTCTTATGTGGTGTATCTAGTACCCATTTGTGATCATATTTCATTTGATGTTATAATTATGGTAAATATCAACTCTTTTGTTGAATGTATATGATTATTTCCTTAAGTCGTATATGATTTCTCATACGGTGTTTATTTGGAATGTTGTTGGAAATATTGATGAATCTATATTCTCTACCCTATAACGATATTTAGAAATCATTTTACACTTGTATTAAGTATAATTATAAAAAATTATTTGGGCATGTAGTGTTAGGAGAGACCCACTATATCCCCTCAATGCATCGACATGTCTCTTGAGACAAATCAGTTGGCGACAAACACGTCAAGATTGTTTCCAAAAATCAGATGGGTTTCTACCCACGAACATAAACCATTTCAACGGTACAGAGTTATCATTTTATAAATACATGATGTCCAATTAATAAGAATTATATTTAATAATTTTGAGTTATTAAAATCCAGAAGGTTTTCACTTTGAAAAAATTGATGGATGCAGTTTTATTATCAGTTAACTAATGGCATGTGATTTTAATTTATTCACCATGCCATATTGTGTATGAATATTTGTTTATGATTTAGTTATTCATTCATGATTCTACTATTTGTATCCCTTACTTGGAATTTTATCTCACCCCTTTAGTTTTTTACATTCAATAGGTTAAGTAGAGGGGATAATTTTTTGAGATTTAGTGGATATAATATATTAGTTTTTTCTATATATTGTATTTTGTTAAATTTCCTAATATAATTTGTTTTACAACTATATATCAAGTATTTTACAGAATACTAAACTTATTCTTCCATTAGGATTTCATTTCTTTTAAGTGTGCCAATGAAATAAGTAATGAAATTCCACCAGTCTAGAGGGGTCGGGGTGTTACACGTAGCCTTCTCATCTTGCCTCGCAAAACCCTCCACCTCGGTTGTTTTTGTACAAGATTAGGTGGAGACACCATGAATGTGAAACGATCGACCATTTTCATTTTCTGATAAACATCATTCATCATTACCTCCTATATTAGTCCCTCTATTTGTTTAGACTAGTGAAAAATGGGACATTAATAGCACTATTTGGCCACCATTCTGCCAGAATGTCCCGTCATAACTCCCGACATAGAACACCCACCTGTCTGCAGAAGTTCATGCTTGACACAGATGTATGATATTCTTAGGATTCTTTCTATAATTCCCATGATGATCTCTATCATAAATGATATTATTATTTTCAAGGGATATGAATGACGCCCTTGGTGAGGCTTTAATAATCCCCCTCTAGTTTGAGATGGAGGTAGAAACCGCATAAGCCTTCCTCGCTGAGATAGTAGGGCATGCCTAATGCTAGGAAATTATATGTTTCTCTGGTGAATATGAATTCTCTCCCATATGAAGGAAAATCTTTCCATTTAACATCACATTCCATTTCAATGGAATGGAGATTTTTCATTGTCTTGTTGAAACTGGGTCTGAGATCAACCAAATCCCAACCCGGACAATATGAAATATGGTTCTATCCGAGGATGATCTGAGTCCCTATGAACTTAAATTTTTTGGTTATGATAGAACGAAAGAGACATTGGTTGGATAGAACCACCTAAAGAACCAGTTTTGTAGTCTGGTTTCCAACACTGAGTTCATGGTTGTCTCACAAGACACCACCTACAACACTTTGATGGGTGGGCCATGGCTCCACCTACATGCAAAGTTCCGTTTTTCATATCACCAGTTCCTTGTAGAAACCCGTAGTGGTTTATTAGGCATATTCCAAGGTGATGCATCTCCCTTTTCCTCCTATGAATCCCACTACCTGGATTCTGAGCGTTACAGAATCAAAGTAAAAAAGATTCAAGCTAATGAGGATGAATATAATATGGCTACAACCAACATGTGGACAGACCTGGATGATTCCTATACTTTCCTAACACACCGATTGGGGGCCACGACCCTAGATTTTGGGAAATGCATTGTTGTGTCGAGATATATGGGGAAGAACATTCCTAAGTCTATGGGATGCTGGTAGATCACCTCATATTCTTATTCAAACAAGGATCTGGTGATCCCAAATCCCCCAAAACCCAAAAGATATCGGTATTCACACCACATGTCAAATACAACACATCATACATGATTATTTCTCTGGGATAGGATAAACATTCCCACAGAGACACACCACTATATCTTTGATATCATTATGTGTGTCCCCTTTGGTCAAAGGATAGATGGGATAAATTAAAAATCTTTCATTTCTATGATCTCAGTAGTACAGGAGCTCCCTGATGTGATCTCCACTCCCACTCATGAAGACACCAATGTCCCATTAGGGTCTGTTGACTCAGAATAATTTCCTCCTGCTAAGGATCCCTCCACCATTAGTGAAGAAGAGGATTTTTAGGATGCTCCTCCCACATTCAAATATGATGTCTACACCACAGTTGATGAATTAGTACAAGTGAACCTCGTTTACGAGATAGATTTGAAACAACCATTGATCATCACCGCTATTCCCATTGAAGATAAAAAGTAATATGTAGACTTTTTGAAGCAGCATCATGATGAGATTTCCATGGATTATGATGTGATTCAAGGACTAAATCATCATTTCGACGTCCATCAAATCAATCTTCTAGTAAATCATGGGTTCTAGAAGCCTCTAGATGATTCAACCTTATTATGGTGCCATGGTTGAGGCTGAGGATGATAAGATGGTCAGTTTCAATTTCATCAAGGAGGTGTGGTACCTGAGATGGTTAGATAAATTTTTTCACCTTATGATGAATAATGGATATATCAGGGTCTTCATCGACTTCTGAGATCTCAACTATCAATGTCAGAAAGATGATTTTCTCCTTCTTATGATAGAACTATTGATTGATTCCATCACAAGGATTCAGGATCTCTCTATCATGGATGGGTATTCAAGGTACAACCAAATTCTAATAGCCCTCAAGGATGAAAAGTCCACAAATTCTAGGGAACCAAATATGACATTATGTTACTAGGTAATTCGCTTTAGTCTAAATAATGAATGTTCCACCTATCAGGGTTCCATACATCGCATATTTAAGATGATACTTGGGACATTGGTGGATTACTACATGGATGATCTGATTGTCAAATCTTATGGGAGCTGGAACCTTATGTATGTTCTAGAGAAATTGTTCTTCTTCCTTCATTCATGCCATATTATGATTTACCTCTTGAAGTGTGATTTTGGGGTCACCTATGGAATGTTTCTCAGCATCTTTTTTAGATATAGAGGCATGAAGATCGATGAGGAGAATATCAAGGCCATTAAGAATATGTCTCCTCTGAGAAAAATTCCAAATAATTAAGGCTATTGTTGCCACTTAGCCTACATACATCGGTTAATCGCAAATCCTGATGGTCAATGTAAGTCTTTTTTCAGATCATAAATAAATGTGTGGATTTTTAGTGTGATGTGGAGTGTCAGACTGCTTTTGAGGAGATCATGAAGTACCAGTTATAGCCTTCGGTTCTGATGCAACCTATTTCTAGAAAGTTGTTTGTCCTTTATATGACCACTATATAATGATCTCTCTACAACATTCTAACCTAGAAGAATAATGATAGAATGAATATAGTTTATACTATCTCAGCTACATTCACTTTTATACATAGACCATATACTCCCCTATCAAGAAGATATACCTTGCACTAGTATTCAATGTTCATAAACTATGACACTACCTAAAACATCATGATATACAACTAATGTCTCAATTGGATCTTCTGAAGTACATTTTGAGTTTCCCAATGTGGACAGACTATCTAGCTCAGTTTGTATCGATCCAAAAGTAGTTTGACATCAATTTTGTTCCCAAGATGTCCATTAAGGGACAAGCATTGGAATATATCCTTGCTGCCCATCTTGATCCCGCAGACGAGTCTCTAGATATTGATTTTCTTGATGAGGCAATAATCTATGTAGATCAAGTCATTCTATGTTGGAAAATTTATTTTGATGGCTCTTTATGAAGCCCTACTGGTAGAATTATCAATGATACCCGACTCAACAATGTCGGACTGGGTATCATCTTCATCACCCAAAACAAGATATTATTCTATATTCATACCTCTTGTCAGAAGGATGTACCAACAATGAGGCAAAGTACCAGACTCTCATTACTAGTCTTGAGATGGCCCTCGATTTTGACATTCCCTACCTACTAGTGAAAGGGGACTCCAAACTAGTCATCCTTCATATCAACAATGACTATGTCATTAGGAAGCTGAAGCTTGTACCACTGTTAGAACATACCTTCTGGATGATGGCGTATTTATCGTCTCATCGAGAAGTTACACATGTCCCCTAGTCCCAGAATTGTTGAGCCGACACCTTGGATAGATTGGTTGCATCTCTTGCAAATCCTGGTTAGGATGATTCCATCATTCATGCAGCACATCGGAGATTAATAATTAATGTTACACTAGATGATGATGATAGCTTATAGTTAAGCCACCTAACTACCAGTGCCGCCACATAAGGACCCCCAGACCCCCCCGCCAAAGTGTTGGAAGTGACTCCCAACTGGATGATCCCATTTATAATGTATCTCTAGGATGACAATCTCCTAGAAGAGTGAGCCGAGTGTGAGTGAATCTGATAGTGCGCTTTGTAGTTCACGATCCAGAGTGGTCCTAGAATTGAGAAAATTTTCTATAGGACCAGGATTGATGGTATTCTCTTCTATTACTTTCACGGAGGTGAGATCTCTAAGGTCATGTAGGAGGTTCATGCTGGTTCCTGTGAGGCTCATCAAAAAGGGCCAAAACACTCTCATCAGATCTGGAGAATGGGGAATTTTTATCCCACCATGACCCATGATAGTATTGATTTTTCCAATAGGTTCTAGGAATTCCAAATAAATGATAATTTTGTGCATCAGCCACCAGAGCCTCTCCATATTACTGAGTACTCTTGGACCTTTGCTGTTACATGACTCGATGTTGTGGGACCATATGAACCACCGAAAACTCGTCAATATTGGTTCTATTTACTACTACCGAATTTTTTCCTACTGGGAAGAGGTTGTTCCACTCAACAATTTCAAGTACCTTTCTATCTTTGAATTTATAATCTCTAACATCATCTACCGATTCAGAGTCCCTCATGTTATCCACAACGATAATGACACCAATTTCCAGGTTGTCTTGCTGAAGTTGTATGCCAAGTACAACATCCATTCTAACCATACATCCCGCTATCAAATGAATAAAAATGGAAAGGTCGAGGAATTTAGAAAAACCCTCTATAATATTATTTGGAATATTGTTTGTCAGAATAATTATAGTTTTTCAGATAAAATTCATAACGCTCTATGGGCTTATCGAATAAAGAATCTTAATTCCACTCAGGTGACCCCATATTCCTTGGTGTATGGAATGGAGGCAGTCCAGCCCATAATGATTCAGTTTTCTTCATTATGAAATAATATCTACAATCATAAAACTCCCGATAATGTAGCCATAATTTTTCATGTTAAACTGGATGAACATGAGGGGAAAATGCTTTTTTCGCTGCACACTATGGAGCGACATTAGAACAAGATATCCAGATCTTTCAACAAGAGATTTATCGACTACTCATTCTAAAAAGGTGAAATGGTGTTGGCCCTGAGAATTCTAATGATACCTAGTAGGAAGTCACCAATGTTTGATCCTAAATGAGAAGAAACGTAAATCATTACAAAGGTTTATCGCAAAAGGTGCGTACTCCCTAATTACCATGGATGGTGATTTTATTACTCCTCCCACCAATGACAAATTATTCCAGCAGTATCTTGATTAAATAATCTCACTTGACTCTAAATTGTCTCTTCTTCACCACACGTAGTTTAAATGCCAATCCGTGAAGGGTGAAGGATGTAAAACTACCCAGCATTCGTCAGACGTGACAATAAACTACAAGATGGTCTGAGCTCTATGTCCGTAAACTAAGATCTCCCTGCATCCTTTCTGCTTGATGTTAAACTACACAACATATCATGGAATACATATGGATTAATTCCCACCATCATGGGATATGTAGGAATCCTTAGATGATTCTTCTTAGAGTTCTACCCCAAATTCTTCTCTTTGACTGCCCCTGCATATAGTTCTATTTGAGGATCACGCACGGTGTAATGTAAAAAAATTTGTCCCGCATTTATGTTGGGCTTACAATGATTGCCCCATGTACCCCTCACATTCTCATATCCTCTAAAATATTTACCTTATAGTGTTAAAATACATGGACCTTTAAGAACTACGTATGTCTAGATTCCAATCCTCATAGGAAACGTACAAATTCCTGGACCTTTGGTCTGTAAGCCTATGCCCAAACATCATCGACTCCATTTGGGTCAGTGTGGTGTGGGACATGTTTTTCTTTATTGAAGCATAGTTTATCATAACTGCACCATGTATTCACCTCCTTAGATATCTCCACCTCTTCACACTATTCTTCATGATGTTAAACTACATGGGAATATACATTCTTCATGCATTCCCATTATTTGTGATTCTATGAGCATTGACATCTAGAAGGACCCCTGAACAGTATGGATTCTCATCTTTATGGATTACATTCCATTTCGTGCCAACATCCTATAGGGTCTCGAATGATAAATTTAATCAAGTCTCACGTTTCGACTATGGTCAATGGTCGACAATCATTTTTTGTTCCCAATTCATGTATCACAATGTGGATGATGTGTTTCAAACACGATCAACAGCCATACTCCATCATTATCTCCACCCCTATATGTCCCAAATATTGGATGTACTGATTCATTTTTTTCCTTCTATCCCTTTTAATGTCAGTATGCCTTAGGAAGGAAGGTGGGTTTGGTTGGGATCAACCTCGCGCAATCTCTTCCCTTCATTTTTGTACCCGTATGTGATGGGGAGAACCTGATCCCATTCCTTGTTTTGAACACTCAGCATTTCTCACATGGGCTTAAGAGATTTGGTACAGATATACCTGCATAATGGGGAATATAAAAATGGTCCAATCTATATTACCTTAATATAAGATCATCCCACATCTCTGTCGTATGACATTAAACTATGCGGAACTTCAAAACATGCGTTCCGCATGATTTCTATCCCCATGGGATACATAGGATAAACATGATTTCTCATCTGTGGCCCAGCCACATGTACCTCGAACTTTATAGACCCCTGGACCATGTTCCCACTCAGGATTATATAGTGTGATATTGACTCTATGTCCTCGTTCACATCAGGCTATTTTCGCCACTCCACACACATCCTCTTGAGACACCCCTTCTTCACCATCGCCCTTTTTTCAAGACTGTAAGCTGCATTTGTACAAACAAGATTTATTTGTCCCATAAATTAAGGTTTTCATCATCATTCAAATTAAAAAGGACCCTAAAAAAACATGAATTCTAGTCCCTATGTCTCTCCTACCATCTCAGGCCAAAATCCCTGAGGATTTCGGATGAGAATTTGATATAAGTCCCACATTGTGAACATGGTCACCAGCCAATGATCATTTGTTATTCCCATACTAGGTTATAAGATACATAAAATATGTTTCAAACCTAGTCTCCAATTATCCTAAATCATTGTTTACATTTTGAGGTCTTCCAAATGAAAGGTGTGGTGATTCAACCTTTCCACTCATCTGTCCCACACACATGACATTAAACTAGGCATTTAGGGTCTGATCTCTATGACCATAAACATAAATCTACCACATCATTGTCACATGGCCTTAAACTACTCAACATCACGAGAAATACATTTGGCTTGATTCCCATCCTCATTGGATACATAGGAAAACCCATACATTTTCTCTTTAGGTCCATCCCAGGTTCATCTATCCATTCTCTAGACCTCTTCACCTAAGATCTCTCTAGGAATTTTGAATTGTTTTTCATGAGTGTTATTACATTGTCATTCAGATTGGTTTATTCTCCACACCATATACATTTCTCATCGAGGTGACCCTCATATATTCCTCCGTGTTTCATAACGATTATATGAATGACATTTTCCAAAACTATGTGTGGCTTGATTTTCATCCTCATGGGATACATAGGAACTCTTGGACATCTTGTATTATGGTTCATCCATTTTTCTTAGAAACCTACTCATCTCATCGGCCCCATGTCTTGAGTCCCTCGGGGGGGAGAGATGTGGTGTTGTATGGTCTTATGTCTTCAATCACGTTGGGTATGAAATAGCCACTCCACATACCTCCCTATTGAGAGATCTTCATCTACAAACCATCCAAACAACTTATCAAGTCACCTTATCTCAAATGGGCCCCTCAACCCTCATTGGAAATTCACCAACATGCCTAGATGCAATCTAGTTGAGACCCTAGAGTGTTGGGTTCTACATCGACATGTTTCTATCCATTTAGGTGATTCATGTTTCCATTTATTTGGGATTTCATCATTTTTTACGATTCAAAGGGACCCACAAAAAACTTGGATGCTAAGCCTCAGTTCTCCCCTACCTTCTTGGGATAACATCACTAAATATTTCAAACAAAAATTTGACACATGTCCCGCATTCTGAATATGGTCAGCTGTAGACACTCATTTGTTGGTTCCCATTTCAAGTCACACGATATCGATTATGTGTTTCGAATACAGTCACCAGTTATCCAGCATTGTTACAAAACAGTCATTGGTCCATAAAAATTGGTCTCATGATTCACATAATTTTCGACTCCATCAAGTCCACCTGAAATTTTGATACTCTTGGTGTTGTCCCTCAGTGCGAACTAGCGCGTTAAGAGGATGAATCCACAATTTCGTGTCTTTTGAGGCTCCACACCATTTCTCCTTTTCTATATATTCCATATGTTTCAAAGATAATATCCACCATTTGTCCCATATCAATCATTAATCATATGGGCTTAGGGATTTTGTTAGGTTTTACACAAGTTTGGAAGAGTATTTCTCCTTTATGGGATATGTAGAAACGCCTGAACATTTTTTCTTCAGGTCCAGCTCTGGATCCACTAATTATCTCTTCTGTGTATGCCTTTTGGCCCTGACTTTTAAGGGACTTCTTGGTGTGATTTATGTAGTATTATATCGTCATTTACATTGGGTTTTCAATATCGTCACCATGTACTCCCCTTTTAGAATCCAATATATCATGCCTCTTATCCCACATGTTGTTAAACTGCACTCTCATAACTACATAAGGATTGATTTCCATCCTCATGGGATACATAAAAACCCCAATACATTTCATCTTTGGTTCCAGCCCCATATCCGCTGATCTATTCTAGCTCCTTGGCTTGAGGTTTGTTCTCTAGTGTTGCGCGTGGTGTGGTGTGGACATTTTCCTCATTCACATCGGGATTTCTTTATCACACCTTGGACATTCTATCTAAAACTCATTTTTCTGTATTCTTCCATGAAATATGACCATAATATATTCTTCCTGGCCCCACATGACTTTAAACTACCACGTCTTTACAACATCACATTAATATGCTTAGTCTAGTCCTATCATATGACCCTAAAATATGACATTATTTTCCTGGTGACACGACCAAAAATGGAACTGCATTGTGGTTTTCACACATGAGGGGACATCATGTTTTGTGTTGTTTCTCCACCATTCCATTTTTTTAAGACACGCATATGGATTTATTACATTATCAATGCCCAAATTCTTGGTCATAGGTTTTTTTCTTCACAAAAATACGCATCCACTCTAAAGGACAATCATGATCCATCAAATGCCAATTTTTTGGTCCATGGGCCAGACATTCAGGACAATATTTCCCCCAGAATTGGTACATTACCATGCCCTTCTATAACTACATTTGGATTGATTACCATCCGTCTAGCATATATTATACCTCCCATATATTTCTTCTTCTAGTCCATCACCAGGTTTCTCAAATGTGGTCCTCTTTTTGGCCCTTGGCACAAACATTTTTGGGAGCATATGGTGTGATGAGTACCTCTTGGATCCTCATTTATTTTGGTTTTTGCAACAACTTCACCATGTGTCACCCTTATCTCCTCCAAACCTGGTCTAATTTTTATGACTATAAACTAAGATCTTCATACAATAACTATGCTTCGGGTTTGGATACATTTCCACCCTACACACATCCTATTAATCCACATACCCTATTAAACTATAAGTTTTCATCCCCATGACCCTTGTCTGTGGGAAGGGGTTCGACACCCTCTATCAGAAATGTCTCATTGGTATACATAAATTCATCATGGAACAGATTCGAAAGTATGTAATTTCATATGGACATTCCCTCGATTCATGTCTAGGCTTCATGAGCCCTTTATTTGGATCTCTTAATATTCTATGTTCGAAGGGACCGCCTTTACGGCCTGGTCTCATGCCACATTGTCTTACCTTCCATCTTATTTCAACTCCCTAGATGGCCATTAAAGAGATTTTTTGACAAGTCCTGTGTTTCAAACATGGTCAGCTATTGACCCTCATCTGTCTGTCCCCATGCCAAGATAACATGCAATAGATGTTGTGTTTCGAACATAGTCAAGATTTATCCTCTGTCATGATGCCACCACCATTGTGATCTATATCTCCGGTACCATGATTCACATCATTCAACCCCCTTATGTTCAAGTGGAAATCCATCACCCTTATTTTTAACCCCCCCCCCCCCTCGTGCATCTATGTGAGTTAAAATGGAAGGTCAATAATATTGGTATGCCATTCAAATAGCATTCCATTTCCCATAATGTGTACCTCCTTGTACTAGGAAAATCCCATCACTACTCCTTGTTTCCCACATCGATCATGAGTCACATTGGATTAGTAGTTTTCGTAGGTCATGTACTATTGTAGCCAAACCACACAAGCCTCTCATCCTACATGACATTAAACTTCCATTTGAAAACTATGTATTGCTTGAATCCCATATTAATGGTGTATGTAGGATTGACCAAATATTTTTTCTCAAACCCATCACATTTTTTTCCCCATTTAGTCCCTTGAAGTAATATTTCCCTAGAGATTCCATGGTGTGGTGTGGACTACTTATTTCCTCATTCACATCAGGTCTGTAATGGCCTCACAATTTATGCCCCCTTTGGGATCACCCCTTTCACTCTATGTCCTACCTTATAACATTAAACTACATAAGTCCTAAAAAACTAAGAATGTATTGATTCCTACCTCAGTAGTATATGTAGTGACCTTTGTATTTCTAGTTCCTAGATCCATCCACATTCTTGTAAACCCTATATACTGCAGTCTTGACATCATTCCCCCTTGTGGGACCATTCATTGCCTCTGACCGCACTATACAACATTATACTACATGACATTCATAATCCTCATTTGCATGACATAACTTGGTTTTTTGCTATAGGATATCTCTAGAGACATCATATCAAGAATTTAATATGATCCCTGATCAAACCGATGCACGCACCTAATTTGTATTCCTCACGGTGGTGTAATTTCTAGAGTGTTGGACTCCATTAAAACAACCAATCACCCCACTATCCACACACTATGTTCCCTATATTTGTATCCTCATCCTCTTTAATTATTGAAGAAACCCCCTAATAATATGTACTATCGGATTATGTCTCACCTACACTCTTGGGATATTGTTCCAGAAGGATAATGGATGAAATATTTGGTCTGGCACCATGTTTTTAACATGGTCAGTGGTCAGCCCTCACTTTTCATCACCATTTCAGGCTAAAGCAATAGGTAAACATTGTTTCAAACATGGTCAACAGTTACCCTTTCATGACACGCCATCCCTACATTGTTCAAAAAATTTTGTATCATGACTCTCAGTTTCCACTCCCCATTGTTCGGATTGATTCTAACCCCTCGGGCGTTACCCTGCTCATGCACTAGAGCACGCTGGGAAAAAAACAATTTGACTGTGTTTCTCACATCAGGCATGACCCACGTGTGCATAGAGATTGATCACTGGATATTTCAATAATGTGATGGAAATATATCAAATGAAAAAAATAAAGAAACTCATGCATTTAACCAACATAAACAAGAAAATCATTAAAGTACATTTTTGAGTTCGCACAAATTACAACACCCAAGGATTGGTCCCTCCCATTGATGGGTTGACCTCTCCAATGGAGCATCTCAGCTCTTCCACTCTCTGGATTGTGGTTTCCAAGATTTTTTGTCACCTTTTAATATCCAGATCCACATCAATAGAAATGGGCCATTGTTCATTAGCCTCGATATGGGCCCAATCCTCATCAGTATGGATATTAGCCATCTATTTAGAGGCTAAAATTGTCTGTTCTTTAGCCTCATATATCTGGGCCTTAAACCATGATAAAATCCTTGATTGAGCATCAAGAAAAGATGAATACTCATTCCCTCATGTCCTCAACCAATGGATCTCATTTTAGTCCTTCTGGAGTATCTCGATGTTCACAGAATTCCTCCAATGCCAGTCCACACCAAGGCCACAGTCATGTTCACATAACTTCTCTTCCACGAAGTCTCATATGATCATATGAGGACACTGGGAATCCAATCCTCCATCACATATTTCACGTATCTTGGAATGAAACATCCCCATCTGGTCTATCCATTGTGGTTGGGGTGTCTTCCCAATGAACTCCTTAATCATCTTCCATGACCGGCGATGGATGATCTTGTTATCCACTTCATTAGAAGTTGTCTCATCCCGGTCTATGGGGTCGGAGGGTTCATATGAGGGGATAACATCCAATAACTCATTAGAAAGATCATCCTCAATTTTTGATCATTTAGGTTAGGACTCATGTCATCCATTTAATCCCCATCATCGGATTCCAACTCAATTACTTTAGTTTTCATTTGGATGATGATGCCACCTGTGATCGGGAGTGCTATGACTTGGTTAGTATAGGAATCCAATTCTATGACCAACGAGATTACCCTAGTAAAAGTATCACTAGGGGACCCAATAAACCTCACCATTGTTGTCCATGCTATTTGATGAATTGCGCATGTGATAATATCCAGACACCAGTAGGGAAGATTCAATGGATGATAGTTACAAATTCTCTGTAGAAGACTTACACAGATAATGTAGTTGGTATCTCCCCTATGTTTTTGCAGCTAGAACCTCAAGGCACGACCCTACATATATGGTGGGGAAATCCATGGACTTTGGGATAACCACCCTGGCTGTCGCGGCCCTTCTATGCCCGGTAATCACTGTTGTCATAGGTACAGATCCCGAAGTTTCATCTGTTACTGCTCGGGAGTGGATTTTAAATATGAGGCCCTCCTACACAGTTCAAATATTAGGAGAAAATGCCTAATAATCTTAAATGAGGATAATATAAGAATTGTTTTATATTTACCTCAAGAGGATCTAAAAACTTTTCCAGCTCCGAGTCTAAGTGGGAATCTTCATCTTTTTATGATGGTCTCCCTCTACTAGCCTCTTACCCCTTGGAGGATGCTTCTGATTCTTCTGGTAGAGGGATGTTATCCATTAATTCAGAGGGAAATTACATCGGTGGGACTGTATGATAATTAAATACTTTCTCTCAACTCGTCTTTGGACGTAGAACATCCTGAGAGTGCACGACTTCCTCCATCTCGGTGATGTAATGCTCCCCTTCCACCTGAGATATTGCAAAGACGACCTTGGCACAACCAATCCCCAAGAAATCCATCCAAAGATACTTTATATGGTTCCAAATATGGGAAATGTTGTGGAATTTTCTATTCACACCATAGATGTCCCAGGCCACCAAGAAAATAGAATCCTCAGAAATGTCTATATGGTGCAGCAGCTTCCCTAAAGCCTAAGTTGGTGTCCTACGGAACCCCCTAGGTAGCCTCCCCTCTTGCTGACTTCCCTCCTCTTGAACCACCTAGTATGTAGTTGTATCTATACTCTAGATTGGTTCAGACCTTGCCGCTACCGTAACCCCGCCACTACGAGATAATCTCACAACATTCTGACCCTGAACTCGAGGTTGATGAGGTACCCCATCACTATAAAGAATATTCCACCACATTAAAATCTCCCCTAGATAGGCAGCCTACAAACTCTTGGCATACTCTTTCACTAGCTCGTAGAAAGTTGTGGGTAGAGGCAACTCATTATGAATCTTCCCATCCACCTATGTGAACATGATGCATATATTCCTCATAATGCATGGATGGTCTCCATAGCGCACTATGAATTAGAACCGCAGGGTGATACTGTACATGCCCCAGAACATCTTTGTGAAGTGGTGTGTGGTGTACAGCTCATAGAGAGGCTCACAGTCAACATGTGCTACCGGAACCCCATCCCAAAAGGCTATGAGGTAGGTATAATGCTCTTCCATTCTCTATCCATCGTCAATGAACATACTTGTTGGAAAGGGTATTGGGTGAATGTGAAATCATCCACCTTTCAAAATCATTTCAACATCCATGGTATGGTCAACATGGTCTGGAAACTCCCCAGCGCATTCAGAATAGCATGTCGAATGTCTGATCTAGGAGGGGAAATGGGGTCTGGGTATTCGTAGGTTCCCATATTCACCACTATCCATCCATACAGAAGATGAAGTGTCCCACACACCAAATGTGTCTTTTCCCCCTCACTAATATGCCACAATACATTGTAAATGTTAGAGAGTAGCAGGATCCCCAGATTGATTTCTTCCCCTGTCGAAAACATGGACACCATGGTAAACATGCTCATTTGTATTCCCATTATTTTATCCCTTACCGATAATATCCAACAAAAAACAATTTCATAGTTAAACACTGCAAACTAGACCACCGAATGTTGCTCGATGCTAAAACTGAACCCCATGTTTTCCACTAGCTATCCTCTAATTGTTTCTAGTATGAGTAATCTTTGCAACACTATACCCCCTTTGGGTATGTGGGAGTCCTCAAATTAGGATTCCCATCTCTAGGGAAATTTAGTAACTTCCTGAAACACAACATAATGTGGACCTCCCTTGCCTACTTCTTGTCCTCTCCATGAAATAGATCCATCAATTCCTTTTCCAGTAGTGGAATCTCCTCCGGGTCCTCCAATGTATTCACGTTGGGGATGAACTCGTCATAAAGTTCCCCCAATATTGTAATCCCCATGATTTAGTTAAGGTCCTAGAGGCTAATACTGATCTCCCCATGGTGAAGCTGAAAGGTGTTGGTCATCGGTGACCACACTCTCAATATTTGGGGCATCAATTGCTTTAGTTGGTAAATGTGGAAATGGGAGGCCCTTACAACCTCATACAATCCCACTCAACTCATATCTAGCCCAAAATCATTATATGAGGCATAGAAACAGTAATCCAACACCGATTCATCTATGAAATTACCACCAAGATGCATATCCCACTCATTAGTCCACCCCTTCTCAGTGTTCCCCAAGGATGCGTTCAAAATTGTGTGGTACTGTGGGAGAGATACCTCTAGCTGCAACATTTTCCAATAACCGTTGCTAAGAAGGTTTTATAAGAATTTGATGTTGATAGGTTTATAATCCTCCCATGTATAACCATTGTCCACCCTGAACCACTGGGTCTCAAATGGCGTACTCTTGAACCAGCAGGTAGACCCATATCTACTTTCTTCAGGAATGAAAAACTCATCCCTCAAACGAAATTCATATAGAGGTAGCCTTTTGAATGGTGGTTAGTTATTATATCGTTTTTATAACAGCTCTACCAAGGACTCATAGTCCAAATGGAACTGCACATATTCTCCGATACCTAGGTTATCTTTCATTTCTTCCCTCTAGGAAGCATCCTCAAGGTCCCCACTGTCACGCTCTTAGTGATCCATTCCGTAATAAAATTTTATATTGTTTACTTGGATCGTGGAGCTCATTCATGGAGGTCGATCACATAGAATTTTCATAGACCCCTATCATAGACCTCGTAGGCAGAAGCCGTAGAGCTCACAATTGTAGGGTCGGAAGACTTGATGGGTGTTGTGGAGCAAAAAAGCCTGTGATTCACAAAGACTGGTCATAGGGCATGCAACACTTCATGAATCAAAATCCCATGAATGAAAATGCATATATACGAAGGAAAAAACAAGGGTTTTCCTCCCCTATTTGAAGGAAATGACCTCCATGCATCATGGTGCGTCTGACCGCTGTGATCATTCCGGCGTTCTAAACCCACACATCACCTATCCACATATCGACCATACTTCACAAGAATTATTTCTGATTTTCCTAAATATTGTTGATATACCCTCATAATTGTAAAATAATTTTCTCCTTGGATCCTTGTCTGATGGAGGAATTAGTTGGTGCCAAAATATGAGTAGAGGGAAAATATACAAAGAGCACACCATTTCCAAAAGGGATTCATTGTGAAGCTCCTTTGTGAAGCCCTTCAACACCATGAATTTCTTCCAGCCCCTCATCACCACGACCGTAGAAAATCTATGACCACCTCTAGAATCACCACAGAGTAAAAGAGGTGAGAGACTCAGTAGTTGTGAAGCAAATAGAAGAAAATCATTGCAACACCAGGGGAACCAGATCGCCGATGCAATCCATTGGAAATTGACAGAAGCCTCGGAAAGCACCACAAAGGGAATAAAAGTATCTATCTTCCATGGAGGGGATTATGGTCGAATCTAGAGTTATAGAAACTATGAAACAAAACAATTCCTATAACAAATCTCTTCATGGCTTCATAGCGTGTTGTCAGAGCTCCACACCTCTACTTCCCTATAAATACTGAGATTCCTTCAGAACCCAAGAATGGACATCTAGACTTTTTTCCTTCTTAGATCTAAAATAGCAATGCACCATGTGCTCAGCAAAACATTGTGAATATGAACTGTTCAGGATAATTTTGAATTGTGAAATACCTTTCCCTTAGCTCAAATGACACCATATTCAAACATGGATTTCCTTTGTGAAGCCTATATTACATTAAAAAGGATAGATCTCCATATAGAAACATAGGTATTTACTGAGAACTCATGCTTTACTAAGTACCTTACATGCACATGTGAACCCCATGCTAAGGCAGGATCACTGTGGTTCAAAAACGTACATTGCATCACGGTGCCATGCTTTGCATGGAACCCATGCTCCGCGAAGTCCTACACTGCGAAAGAACTTTCACTTCATGAAGCTCCCTTTATACACATGTGTACCCCACGCTGAGGCTTGGCCACTAAAATTCGCAAAGCATACCCCTTCACAGATTCTCTTTACTTTGTTGAGCAAAAGAGATTCAAAGGGTCCCATCTTGTGAACCCTTCTGCTTAAAAAACCCTTCTCCCATAAAACCATCTTTGTTCATATTAAGTAATTTGAAGGTCCCTTTGGTATTTTATCATATTGATTTTCTTATCCTCATGCTTATTTTCATAGGCACACTAATGTCTACTACTTCTCGACATGTCCACACTAATGGGATTCCCTTAATGGGTCACCCAGAACCTCGTATCACCACAGCATTGTTGGTGCCTTCACTTCACCAATGGTTAAGTGACACCATATATATAAGTCATAGGGGTGATGAGTGTATCCTCATCATCCAAGATACATTATGATAAACTTCCAAGCATCATCTTCCTCATCACATGATGTTAAACTATGGCTACTCCCTATGAAATATACAGAGGGTGCCCTGCATCTTATATTTTCCTAGGCCACTGGTCTCCACAGAAGTAATATATTCTTCACATGGAATGAGATCCTCCTTGCATGGAAGGGAGTATGTGTGCGGGGAAGGGAAACCTTCTTTGTGTATGCCCCTAAACTTTCTTACATGAGGTAATATCCTTGCTCCACCTATCTTATCCAGTGCGCGATGACCAAATGAGAGATAGGTATAGAAACCATCATTACCCAATTCCTCTCCCTTTGGGCATTATCCTCATTGGGTATTCGTCCTAGATTAAGTCCCAATCTCCATCTCCCTAGCCTGTTAAACAATAATATGCCCTTATTTCCCCTTTGGTCTTCTAACCACATGTAAGTCCTGGTATATTCTTCATGAACGTATATTTTGCGATGTGATCATCATGACACTTCTACCTCTTGTTTCCCACACCATGCATAAATCAGGTGGGAATAGAATAATCACTTTACCTGAACTTCTCCCTAGGATTCCTTAGCGTGTAATACTCATCCTTCACCATACCGATCTACGAGGACTTTGATCATTTCCCTTTTTAGGCAAGGTACTTAGGAAGCCTCCCTATGGCACATTCCCATCAGTAATGAGTCCCGACCAGTTCACAATGGTTCACCCTCATCCCGCATGATGTTAAACTATATGTCATTCAAATTATGTGGGTTTTGATTCCTATCTCCAAGACAGTGTGTGTAGGAAGCCTCCCTGAGGTTGAACAACAAACAATGGTAAATTAAAACTATGTGGGTTTTGAACCATGTCTCCTAGACATGGTAGATAGGAAGCCTCCCTAAGGTACAGACCCAAACAATATATGCATTCAAACTTTATGGGTTTTGATCCCTATATTCTAGACATGGTAAGTAGGAATCCTCCCCAAGGATCAACCCAAAATTATGGTAAACTAAAACTACGTGGATTTTGATTCATGTATCCTTGGACGTGTATGTAGGAATCCTCCTTGAGGATCAACTCAAACACTGATAAACTTCGAACTCCCCTTTGTTGGGACCCACATCTTTAGTCCTACCATTATAAATACCAGACCAACTCACAGGATTCTAGCCACGTGTAATCCCCAGAATATCTTTGGGTCATTGTCCTTTACGCACATCCTGATTCCATTCCCACATCCTGAATGATGTGGACATTGATTTCATACCACATGGATACTTAAGAAGACACCCTGAGTTTCATTCCCACCACCCATGTCTCATCCTAGTCTCTCCCTTGACCCATTTGTGTTTCTAGATGGTCATTCCCCAACCTGGAGGTTCGACTTCCTCTGGGTCCCATCCATGAATCTATTTTCACTAGACACATCCTCAGGTGTCCCATATCCCCCCCGAATAATGTGTATATTGATTCCTAGCCATGGGGATATGTAGGAAGCCTCATATAGGTTTTATCCAAACACTAAAATCATCATCCTATTGGTCCCATTTCATTGATCAACAACATCATTCAACCTTCCATCATCTATCATGATTCTAACCTATGTTTCCACATCCCGTTGAGATCATGTCATTCATTCCTTGACAACTCCTCGTGGTACCTAGGAAGATAATGATGCATAAGCCACAAACAATCTATAACCATCAAACTAAAGGTGTCCCTATTGTGATTGTCCGCTAACCACATGTATGCCCTCCTATATCTCCGAGTCATTTCTATCTGTGTACACCCCGATTCATCATCAATTCAAACTACGTTGGTTTTAATCCTTGTATCTTAGATAGTATATATTCGAAAACTCCATAAGGTTCAACCCCAACATATGATAATCCATGGAGTACCCTTCGTTTGGACCCAAGAATCCTCAAGTGAATCCCCATTGGATGTCTGATCCACTAATCTAATAAATCCACAATGTGATCCCCCTGGGTATATACCCATCTGATCCACTTTTCTTTGTGTTCTAAGAAGTTATATCTGTCTCTTGTAGATGTTAAAACTGTGGCATACCCTCTTCCAATCATGGGAAGGTGAGGAAATCCTTTGGGAAATGCCTACGAAATAAAATTCCCTACACATGATGTGGGATTACTCAGTCTTCCACACCCTAACAAAGCCCTATAATAAGTGTAATAAACCCAGATGCATTAGTGATTAAGCATCTAGACACAGAAGCGATGTGCAATGTGACTACTACCCTATATCGAACGTTGTTTCCCAGACTTGACCCCTTGGAATGTCCTTAATAACAGAACAGTGTAATTAGTTGGAGCCCATGATGATATGGCACAAAGGAAGAGTTTTAGGAAAAACTTCTTAATCATTAAGGGAGACCCAGATTAGGTAACTAGTTCCAAGGAGGAATCTGTGGAAGGATAGACCAAGATCCCATCATCCCATTTCAATTAAGGATCAAACGTCCTAGAATAAGTGACAGATGCCACCCGCCTTTATAGAGCGATCATTTAGGGAAAAAACATAGCACATACTCAACATATGGATGCACACCTCAACAAAAGAATCTGAAACAAATATAATAATTCTCAAGAGGATGAGGATTGTTGAGTTGGATATATATTTTGTTTGATATCTTGGAGAAGCCTGGTGAAATCAAGGTGAAATGAGCCACTGTTAATTTGTAAAGACCTATCAAGATATGGTGGGAGGAAATTTTGGTGGTCAAGTAGAATAAGGGTTTTTGGTGGATGGAATTAAAGTATATTTTAACCAACCATTTATATCTATATTCGAGGGTGATGTAAAAAATTTGGATTTTTCAAAATACAAGAAGGGTGTTAGGACCCTAATATAATATGTGAATTGATTCACTAATCCTGTATAGTTTTCATATAATATTATATCAAAGGATAAGATGATGAATTGATAGATGGAGATGGTAATTTCATATATTATTCATTAATAGGGGTTTAAGAAGAAGATATACTCTTATACAGATGTGCTGGATATAACATTGGTGTTTCATCTTGATCTGACATGTATGAAAGTGTTGATGAGAGTTCATTTTTATCCTAGTGGTTGTTCATAGTGTTATCATAACGTGGAGAGAAAGAGTGATGAGTATAATGGTGTTTCCCAATATAAAAGATGTTTTGGACCTCCTATAGTTCATGCTTGAGACCCATTGACTTGTTTCTAGTTTGTGAATCCTAGGCATTTGATACTTGTTATCGCTGAGGAACCCAATATATGTTGTTCTAATGGATACTCTAATTAGTTGTAAATAATATTTAATGTATATTATACACCAATAAGGTAAAAATTATCATCATCATATGAAATTTTTATGGTGTAGTTTGATGCTTAAAGATCTACGGGGTATTGGCCATAGGAATTCAGAAAAAAGATTCTTCATGTACAAGAAGACTCTCTAGAGAAAACAGATGTGGGTACATACACTATGAGAGGTATCATAACTATTTATTTATCTTTATTTAATTATTTATATGATAATGGGGAATCTCATTCATTCATTTGGACTAATATTGTGATTTACCTAAATCTTAATATGAATCTTTTTTCTTTTTTTGATGAATATCTCTACACACATCAGAACAATGATAGGGAAGGGTATTCGTTGTCTTACATATACTTTATCATTAAACACATTTTATCTTACATGGTATTTTATATTTTTTGACATGAAACATTTTGATAACGTTTTTTGTGTTTAATGTCTTGTTGCTAATAATTCACAAATTGATTATTATCTTCAATAGGTCACTTTTAATATGCCTCGTGGGGTGTGTCATGTCTTCCATAGAGAATGAGACTCATGTTTGATCAGTGTTAGACCTTATTTTTCAGAGTTACGGTAATTAATAATACTTTTTTCTTTTTATGTGGAGAGGAAATCACTGTGTGATAATCTACCTCCAGTTTTCAAAGTGTTTCCTGATGTTTTGCAACATGATTTGTCTATTTTATCACCAATAAGATATTTGGTAGTTTCTAATGATATAATACATAGTATAAATTTGTATATATACCATATTAATGCATGGATCTAGCTGAGATGAATTATTTAAAGTCTCAATTGGATGATCTTTTATGGGAAAGGATTTATGGACCCTTGTTTTTCAACATGGGTGGATCATTTTCTCTTAACTAAGATTGTTTGTGTTTTATGTCACCTTTATGTTTTTTTATAAAAAACTCAACCAAGTTTCTATAAAGAACATGAATATGATTCTAATAATTGATGATATGTTTGACACATTAAATGGAGTTATGTGGTTATCAGAGATTTATCTTTGATTATAATATAATTAATTGAGAATAAAAGGAATCATTGTTCAAAAAAATACCTTATAAATTTTATATTTTTAATATGTGTATCGTTTCATTCTAGTTGTTCTAATTAATTATTCTATAACCATTACATATTCGATGAAGATGCTCCTTTACTACTACCATGATAATTTCATTTTTATCATTGTGGATTAAATCCTTGGTTAATCTATGTATAATGAGGATCATTTTATTTATATGAGAGCAGTTATGGAATTGGTGATAAGTAACTCACTTTATTCTATGATATAAAAATGTGATTTCTGTATTTGAGAATTTATGTTCTTAGGGAATATGGTATCAAAACATGTAATCTCTGTATATTCTATGAAGGTGAAATATGTCTTGACACAGGATAATTGACATATTTTTTCTAAGATTAAGTTCTTACTGGGTTCAAATAGGTGTTATGGATGGTAATTTAAGGATTTCACAAAATGAGCTTCTCTAGTGACCACACTAACTCAGAATGGAGCGATAATTTGAGGGGATGATAAATTATTGAGTTATTTTGCTTAGATGAATAGTATGTTTTACTTTTTTACTGGTGTTAACTCTTACAGAGGCCAGGAAGGTCTATGTGGTCTTCTGTGACGCATCAGGTTCAGGATTTGGATGTGTTTTTATAGAGGGTGATCACATGGTAGCTTATGGTTAACGAAATCTTACGCCACATGATAAGAATCAAGCAATCACTAAGCTTGACCATTTAGTTGTGATACATGCAATGAATTGTTAACATAATTACCTTTTTGGGACATATTTAATGTGTATTTAGAAAAAAAATAATGAGTTATATCTTTTTTACAAAATATTAGAATCTCTATTAGAGGTGTTGGGTGGATTAACATCAATCCATTAATTTCAACATCACATATAACCCAAGGAAATAGTATGTAGTTGAAGATTATTTTAGAAAGAAACATATTCCCCATTCTATGAAAGAATTATATGTATAGAGAATCATTGGAGTTATTTTTTCACATCTTCATATTAGAGTTCTATAAATATGTGACCAGGTTGTTTTTCTAGTGTTCTGTTAAAAATAATTCTACTAGAGATTAGTCTCCATGAGAAACAATGTGATGATGAATTCCGTAGAAATATAGACTATCATTATAGTTAGGAGATCATTGTTAAGTGGTCATTCTATGTGGAAGAAATAATAGTATTTTGTAATCATTTGGTTATGATATTAACTGGGTGGAAATCTATGATGGTGGATTTCAAAAATTACGAGTGGGTTTTGAAACTAAGAAAAACAATGATGTTCTATGATATGATTTGAAGATTCTGGTGGTTAGGTACTAGAAGTGGTATTTTTTCGTGTTTCTGTAAATTCCAATAGGTCATGGTAGGGAATTTGTGACCTTCATATTTTATTCATCGAATTCCAGTTCTGAAATGGACACAGGATGAGATTTCATTGGAATTTTTGGTTTAGTTACATAACACCCATAGAAATAGAATGTGATATTATTTGTGATCGACAGCCTGGCAAAACCAGCTAAATTTATAACCATTATTTATAAATCCAATGATGAGGAGATGGGAAATATATATGCAATAGAGATTTTTGGTTTTTATGGATATCCCTCAATTATAATATTATATAGGGATCCACATTATTCATTTCACTTTTGGAGAGGTATTTAAGAGGACATGGGATATAATGTCTAATTGAGTGTGACATATCATCCATAAACCGGTTGCCATATTAATAGGGTTATTTTGATTCTTGTGGATATGAATAGTTATTGTGGCCTCAATTTTGGTCAATAACGTGATGACTCTTTCAGGCTTCTTGAGTTTTCTTCTAACAATATTTACTAGTACTAGGTCGTAATGACTCCTTTTTGAGGCCTTATATGGACAACCTTTCCATATATATGTTGTCCATGTTGGAGATCATAGAAATTTCAATGGTTGGATAGATTTTGGATCAAGATGTGAAAAAATATTTTTTTGACTCATCAAGGAATATTGATGCAACATATAAAGTAAATATATTATGTGGATCATCATTATAAAACGTTGAAAATTTATATTGGTGACCAAATGTAATTGATTGTTTTAACCTCATTTTGGCCGTCAATTTATTATATAATCTTATCCCTCATTTTGTGGGATTATTTGTGGTAGTCGAGACATGAGAAAAGTTTTATTCCATTGGAAAATTACTTCACAATTGATATTAATACATAATGTGTTCCATGAATTGGATTATTTAAAGGAACATTCTTATCCATATCATGTTCTGAGCTAGAGTGGTATTAATTTTGGGCCTGATTTATACATGAAACTGAAACTTTTTGAGATAATATGTTCTAATACCAATGTAATTCTTGGGAGGATGATACCTTTTCTTAATGTGACATGGTAGTAATATTCTGATATGTATGAGATGTGGTAGAGGGAGTCACTGGTGAAAGACTAGTGTCCTCTATTTTTTTATATTAAAACTACATAATAGAATTTCTAGGGACATCAAGATCCAATTATATATATGTTTTAACATAATATTATTGTTTTTAGGTACTTGTTTACCAACATCATTGATAATTATTTTTTTTGAGTTACATCTCACGTTTCCTAGGGTGAAATTTTGGAAATTATTGAAAATTATTGGCTATGCATAGTTGGCGAATTTTTTTCCAAATATTTCACAAACCCAGTGTAAACCATGTGATCCCAGGTAATGTGGGTTTTCATGTTTTGTAAAAAAGTTTGAACAACTATGTTCCCACAAATTAAAAATGGTGTACCCCATTATTGGGATATATTGTTAGGTTGTACACTTTTTCGAACCCTGAAGCCTTTACTACTAACAATGTGAAAGGAAATTTATATTTCAAAAAATTAAATAAAAAAATATAGAACCCCTATTTAATCTCCCAATATATTATAACTCAAGATTAATCAAAATAAAAAGTCTTTTAGGCCCTCATGAAACATTTTTATCTCATCCAAATTCCATTCTAGGAAGATCAATACATGATAATTCTTATTCAACCCCTCACCGATGAGTAATTCTTATTTAGTTGCATATATCTTTCTCTATCTCATTATTTACTCTCTAGAGATTATTAAATCATTATTATTTTTGATTGATCTAAAATAATTTTCTGATCTTGAATATAGTTCATATTTCATGATCTCTATTACCACCATTCATTATTTTTAATTCCCACTGTGGGTGTCATGTTTCCTGATACTATTAAAAGGGTATGTAGTATATTTACGGTTACCAATTGATAAACCCTTGATTTGATTGATTGAATTTTAGTTATTTAAATTAAATTATTAAAACCTATTTTTTGTAATTAGAATTTAAAATTGGAATATCATAATTTTTTATAGAAACACTTATTTCTGAAAGATTTTGAAGTTGTGGTTTGATTTGAATTTGAGATAATTTTTCAAATAGATTTCTGAATAGGATTTTCACAAAAAAAAAGAATAAAAATGATTGTATAAGGATACAAATTGATTTTATCATGAGAATTAATTAATTTATTAAAAAATATATTCAGGTTTTAAATATAAAATTGGGATAATGAAACAGAAAATGGGGTTATGTTATTTTGAACTGATTTAAATAAGTTTCCCATTATTTTTTTATTTATTATGAAGATTAAATACAAGGTTCTTATTGGGTTATTTAGGAAAATATCACATGGAGGGTAATTCTCTAGCAATGTATTTACGATGAAAACAATAAATAAAACACTGTTAATCAACTGATTTGACCTTAACTAGGGGATGTTATTACTATGTTCATTGATTTAAGAATGTGTGGATCATATAAAGAGAAACTATCATACCACATGGTAAATGAGTATTTTTCTTGTTTGATTACATATATATATATATATATATCTTTTATTTTGAAGCTTATATAATCATGTCTAGTGATTTTTATAATTTATTTTATATAAAATTTTTACATAATCCATTTTAAATGTTTTTAAATCATTTTAAATAAAAATAATGGTTGGTTAAAATATAACAATGTACTTCAATTCCTATGTTATTTGGAAATTGATGAATTAATTTGTTTATTTATGATGGAATATTATTATGTAACACTTATTCAGACAATATGAGAATTTTAAACTCACACACTTCCTTTCCCTTATAGAGTTTATAAATTTTCAACTATCTGGTTCAAGTAATGGTAATACACCTCTGCAATGTGGATGATGTTAAAGAACCTTTGGTCATATTGTATTCATTCCTTTATGATTTTTCAGTTTTACCTTGTTCTTATGATACCCTTTATATGTACTATTATTTCTTTTGATATTCCTATTTGGTTTCTGGCACTATCTCTGTTGGTTGTCTTTTGTGCACACTGACTTGTTTCTTTTTTCTTCTATTATTTATATAGAAACACTATTAAATATTTTATCTTTTTTATTCCAAATGTTAGATTCCATACCATAATGATTGGTAACACCCTTCAATATATGTATGTACTAACATGGGTATTCAGGGAGCTTGAAATCTGCGAGGGTTTATCAAATATTCATAATAAAAAATTGATTCATGGAATATTAGTGAATGATCTCGAAAACATAATACTTATTAAACATGGGTATATAAATGAGGATAATGATAAATTATTGAAGTGTAAAATTGATAAAATATCATTTATAAAATAGTTTAATTAATAATATATTATGTGTACTTAGTAACAACGAAATTGGAAAGATAACTACAAGGGGTGTTCTTGACTTTAAAAGGAAGGGGATGATAATCCTTTACGATTAAAAATGTTTCCTAATATTATATGGAATATTTATTTAGATATTGGGGGATTTAAGAAAGTTAATAATGAGAGACTAAGAGATGGTTGTATTTGTTAAAAAACCTGAGAGTGAATAAAATGGGTTGTAGAATTCTGTACTTATAGAAAAATGATGATAAGTTTTTATTATATTCAAAATAGGGGCCCTATAAATCTTGTATTTGGAAAAAGGAAACTCATTGTCGTAAACATGGTTTTAGTACATAATATTCAATATTAACATATTTTTATAATTTTATTCAATAAATGTTTTAAATAAAACATTTAATATTATTTACATGGGGGAACGTAATTTTCCCACAATATATTATATTTTTTCTTAACAACCATTTTTTTGACTTGTCAATATATTTTTAATTTGGATAATTAAATTAAATAATTAAAACACATTTTATTAATTATATAGAAAATTTATATTATTGGAATATGTAATATTGATTATTATATCATTATTATATATTTATTAATTCAATAAATGCACCAAAAACAAAAAATTGTATTTCATTTATTTTCATTGAAAAATAATTTATTTTAGAAATACCTAGAAAAAATCCCCCAATATTTTCAGTGTATTAGTTTCAAATTTTATTTTTTTCTATAAATTTAAATTCATATTTTTTTCGATGTAATTATTAATAATAAATAAAATATATTTTTTATAAACTAGTATTTTTAATTGAAGAAATCATTTATTTACATTAATGAATAATAATTTTGGGATAATATCATACATATTCATTAAATTTAATCAATTTCATATAATACCATTAAATATAATATTAAGCATATAATTTTTTAACTCTTTTCAGTATTATTATAATTTTAATGCTCATATAACACATTCATTTCGATGATCAAGTAATAACTATATAAATATGGTATTTTTTCCAATTACACTAAGTATATATAAAAATTGTCTCATATCTCAATATCCACTACATCACTTGAATAGGTTCAACATAAACATTGATAATTCAAATCATATTACTATTGTTTCTTTTTATTTTTAATTCTTTTTTGGGTGGTCATTATGGGGAATTTAGGCACATAGAGATTCCCATACTTTTTACTATTCATTAGTGTTTATCTCCCACTATGATTATTTTATATTATATAAAAAATTATTTCATGAAGTGTAAAGTTCCAATGAAATGTAATAACAATTTTATATTATTTTATTGTAAATAATTGTAAAACATTCAATGTTTTTGATGTGGTACATAACTAATATAATGATTTTTTTTGTTATTTACAGTAAATATAGACATTAACATAGGCATAACAAGTGTGTGGGTGGTTTCACAACAATATAAATAATATTATAGAACCCAGATTATTACAATCAATATAAATGTTTAAAATAATGAAAATAATTCTCCATAATTTTTTTTGATATCGAAGTAGAAAAATAATCGCCAGCCCTTCAATATAGATGTTGAAAAATTATGTAGAATAATGATTATCATCCCGTGTATATTGATGTTGAAAAATGATGTAGAAGACTGATCATTATCCCTTCATCCTAGATTTAGAAGAAGGATCATGATCCCTCAGTGTTTTTTTGGGTCCTTCACCTATGGTATATCATGTTTGGGGTTTACTATGGGGATATTTTTGGTGAATTTTATGATTTGTGTAGGGGTTTTTGGTAGTTCACTATTGGTGTCCATTTTACCCAATTCATGTTCCATACTCCAAGAAAACCTAAAACCCCATATAGTGGATGATTTCATGGTTGGTTCATAGTTTGTAAAACCATGTTCCCAATGAGGAGTAATCATTCACCACTATAAGAGAGGTTCTCTTTTAAGTATACTGATTTGACAAACCAAACTTCCCTAAATATTAAATCGTGTACATGGATTTATTTTTTACTAATAATTATAAAAAACTATTCAACCCAAGGATTGGGTCCTTATACAATCGATATTGACCCTAACTCATTTTCTGTCAAATTTGGAAGCTCTTGGGTGGATTGAAAACCCCTTAAAAATCGTTCATGGATAATTGATTATTTGAATGATAGATCTACACCTATCCCAATATGTAATATATTCCCAATTAGGTTCCTCTCTGTCCTATCTATCTTTCCCAATGAAGAGGTTATAATATTTATCAATTTGATACATTTTATATCTTGTAATTCATGGATTTCGATCTCTTTGCTCTTGTTTTCTAGGATTGGGTTCTAGATCTCAATATTTTTATGATATTGATATTTACATTTCAATGTTGGGATTTTTGTTTGAGAAAAACACATCAATGACATTCAGGTAGGAGGTTAAAATTAAAAATATAATAGTCTTGAATTATAATTTCATGTATATATTATAAAATTTAAATTTTTGTGATTAGAAATTGAATCTTGATTTGGATTAATTAAATAGTAAAATAATTAATTGACCCATGAAACAATTAATTAATTTTCAATGGGTTAATGACCTTGGTTAAACATGGGAAATTTTATCTCTTCAATTGATTGATTTTTTAAATTATTTTACTAAAGTAATGTTTAATTGATTAAATAATTAGAATTAATGGATGTTTGGATTACTTATAAATGATTAATAGTTTCTCTGATTATGAATTGAATAATGAATTAATGGTGAATTTTCATATTATTCTATGTAATTAAAGTGTTGAACCATTTGTTTATAATTTAAATGATATACCATGCTGTGAAATTTTTATAAGAGTGTGATTTATGATTAATAATGAGAAATGTGATATGATTGAATTATGCGATTGATTGAATAAGGTGTTCTATGAGACTTATTGAGGATAAAAATACCTAGAGGGTGGTGGAAATGGAATTTGAGACCCAAATGAATGCATGTGATAATTAGTGTGGGGACTGACTAATACATCAAAGTCCCATGTGTGATTAAATTATAAATAAGTTGTGGGACACAATATGATGCTTCAACTACCCATGGGATCCTAGACAAGGCGTTCTAAGCCTAAAGATTATTAATTTTACTATGGTTTCAAGTGTCCATAATATGAATGGAAATTAATTTATTGATAAATGAAACCATGGTAAATTGTGAAATATTATTATCTATGTGATATTCCTTGGGTGTAGTTAAGACTCCTGTATAAGATGAAGTATGTAATTATGGTACAGGTGTCATTGGAAAACATATGATTTTTGTTTTTAAATAATTTATTATTAAATAAGTAAATTATTGTTTTACCACTTCTATTTTAATATTTATTCAACCACATACACTTTTATTAACTGGATTTTGTTTTTTACATCATTGGTGGTGGCCAACATAGTTTTACTCACAACCCACATGGGCTAACTTCTCGGTTCCTGAATAAACATTGTGATTGCAAGAAACAATAAGGGAAAGATCCTTATATCATATGCATTTGTTGGGATGTTGCATGGATGAGGGAACTCGAAATTGTATCAGGACACTTTTATGATGTTTTCATTGTATTGTTTAGGGTTTTAATTTTGACACATGAACATATTTTTCATCAAATTTATAATAATTTACTTTGGGATATTGTATTAGATTTTGGTAATCTTGTGATAATGGTATTATTATAATAATAGATTTAACCTCTTTTATATTGATTATGAATGTAAAAGATGAGTTTAGAACCTAATTGGGATATTGTCTTCTTTGGACCATGTCAACACAATTTTTTTTCCCTAGCATGTGGACCTCAGGAATCCCCTAGGAAAAGGACCCATGATGGGAGAGCTATCCAAACCACTATATAAATGGGGTCTTTAGGATCCCACTCATTAGATGTGAGATTACAATAATCCTCCCCCATAGAAGGTCCCAACGTCATCACTAACACATCGAATAGGAACTGTATCTTAATCCATTATTAACAGCCCAGTCCTTCCCATGATCCTGATATTTTTTGTATTGAACATAGCCTGCATATTTTTTCTTTTCCATTGTCTCTGGACATCAGGCATCCCCTAGGAAAAGATCTCATGTTTGAGATATATCCACAATGTCTTATAAAGGGGTTCTTCGTGATCATAATTATTCAATCTGGGATTTCCATTACTACATTCTCACTTCTTGACCTAGGTTCCACACACTGGTACCCTGATCCCATCAGTCACATGACCTCATGTGTTCCTCCCCGTACACCCGAGGCTGTCGAGCAGCAATGAGGGTATAATACCAGCCATGGGAGACTCTACCGTCAATTGTTTCCTTATCATAGTGATACACCTACAAAAATAATAAAAAACTAAATTATAAAATATAACAATAATTTTTTCAACATCACAAGATGACCCCAAAATATAAATACAATATCCCAATATAACAATAGATATTCCCTGCTAAGTATGTGCCACGTGTCAATATGAAAACTCAAAATTAAAGACATTGACAACTCTCACGAAGGTCCTAAACCGCATTAGGTTCCATATTCATGATACATACCAAATCAGTTATCTAACATAGGATAATTTCCCTAATCCTATCTTATAAATCATGTAATCTATTCAGGCACAGATTTAGATGCCCAAGTGTGGTGTGAGTACAACTCTGTATGCCATCACCAATGGTGTCTAATTCAAATATAGTCAAACAATGTATATAGTTGTATAATGAAGTAAGTACAATGTATAAATAAATATTTATCAAATCATAATATATTCTTTACAAAACCACATTAACCATTAGTCTCATGAAGAAACCAAAACCTCAATTATTTCTTGGGATCTTACTGGAACATGATGTGTTTCTAGGTAATATCATATCTTTATACCTCCTTCAGCACATACAAGATCCTGATGTATTCAAAGGTGATATAATAACTAAATACCATCTTTGACTCAAATCAGAGCTCAATTTGTTATCTAGTTAGGTCATATATATGAGTAACTTTTTAATTTTTATTTAATTTGAAACTTAATTTCTAATGTCACAAATATTAAATTCACATGTTAGATTTAAAAAAATCCATTCTTACTTAACAATATAATGGCCATGTTCCCATTTATCTTCTCAAAACATAAATGACCATTTCACTGTTTTTACTTCTCAATTAAATGACATTGTTTCATTCCTTTGCTCACATGTACAATGACCATGTTAACATTTATAATTATCAATTCATTAACCATGTTACTATTCCATTACTCAAATGTACAATGAAAATGTAGCAATTTATACTTCTAAATTTAATGACCATGTTCCCATTCCTTTACTCACAAGTACAATGACCATATTAGAATTCAGTTTTCTCTCCTAAGAATGTCCACGTTCCCAATCTGTTACAGATAAATAATTCATCAATAAATTATTCAAACTCAATTTCATAAAAAAAATATCAATTGGATTATCACAAAAAAAACCTTAAATAATTCACCAACTAATTAAGTACATAAAACCCAATAATTAGTTAATTAATTAATTATCTTATGTCAACCTTCTCAAAACCACATTATTAATTCCATAATTAATTATCACAATGAAATAACACTAATATCTTTTAATTAATTCAATAATTATTTATTTCAAGACAATAATATCAATGTCACATAAATAATTGTACAATTAATTAACTCAAAACAATAACCGAAATATCTCATAATTAATTTTATAATTAATCATTTCACGCCATGACATAAAAATAACATAAACATTATAAAACTATTTATCTCAAAGAAATAACCCCATTATCCCTTAATTAATTCAACAGTTGATTATCTCAAATCATATATCTCAATATCTCATCTTTAAGTCACCAATTATTTATCCCATTCACAAATCTCATTGTCCAATAATGAATTTCTAAATAAATTATCCATTTTTATCAATTCAATATCCTGAGAATCAACAAAAATTTGTTGACCAATTAATTAATCAAAAACATTCAATTGCATAATAACTACAATCCCCATTAATTAATTCACCAATTAATTTAATCTAACTCATACAGTTTCATTAACACAACAACCCCAATTAATGAAATTCCCAATTATTTATTCTTACTCCATCAAAATCATTAACATAATAATCCCCATTAATTAATTTTCCAATTAATTAATCGAGCTAGTTTAGTTGAATTAACATAAAATTCCCCATTGATAACTATTCTAATAAATTTATCTAGGTCATTTAATTTCATTAACAAAACAATTTGGATTAATTAAATGGATAACTAATTATACTAACTTGAAAATCATATCATATCATCTATTAATTATTTCACTAATTAAAAAATTCAAATTATTAAAATTAACCAATTCCAAAAATAAATTAATCATACACAATATGTTCTATAAAATCACTAATTAATTTTTTAAATATATTATAATTAATTAATTACACTATTATTTAATCACATTTAATCCCTTCAATTAATTACCTAATTAATATTCCAAATAAATCCCATTAATTAGTTTAATTAAATAACATCATTACTCTCATTGTTTAATTTATCAATTAAATAATCACTTTACTCGCATTAAATAAATAAATACATAATTATTCTAAACATAAATTATTCAATAATAACAACTAATTCCTCAATTAATTATTCTATCTCAATCGATTCAACACTCTGAAATAATGACTCAATTAAATATTATATCTCAATCTTTTAGGCAATATAAAAAATATCTAATAATTAATTCTATACATAATTAACTCATTAGGAATATTAAATTATTTAATTAATTATAATATTTCAAAAATCTCTATCTTACAATAAATAATTAAAAAATTAATTATCCCGAATCAAAAATTAATTTTCCCAACCATTCCTATTAATTAATTTTACAATTATTTTTTCATGTTCAACAATTTCTATTACTCCATAATTAACTCCACAATTATTTATAATAATCAAATAATTCCTTATATATATATATATATAATTTATACTACAATTAATTATCTATTTTAAAACAATTATGAATATATATATATATATATATATTATTTTCATTGTGGTATATGTGTATTAAACACACACAAAAAACACAATTCAATAACAAATAATTAATTCAAAAATAATTATTCAACTTCATAATTAAATATTCAAAAATAAACTCAACGATTGATTATTTCTGAAATCCTTTTGTTTCATAATTTCAATTATCTATTAAAAAAATTATTATTAAATCCACAGGTGAAAAATCTATACAATTATTATATATTAATCCGATAATCAATTTATACAATTAATGATCAATTAATGAATTAATTCATTAAATTATTTAATTGAATTCATTAATTTCATCTCTAAAAGAATTATAAAAATTATAAAATTTAGATCATATAATTGAAATCAAAACTATGATGTTTGAATAAGAGTCCACCTACACCAATAACAGTGACGAAGAACAATCACCAACAAAAAAACACTTTTATTGAATAACACCGTAGACAGATATCTGGATTTAATTCATAAGTCCAAGATTTAAATTAATCATGATATATAAATCCCAGTTCTAAATCAAGATCCATTAGTGGATAAAAATCTCAATTTTTTTCTAGGAATATTTGAAATAGAATGGGACAAATCTAAAAATGATAAACACACATACTCAGGAAGTGTTGATATGCTAATCAAGATTTAAAACGCTAACAAAAGAGGTTTAATGGGCTTGGAATATATTTGGGACACTATAGACTTGATAGAAATCATTTTGGGGAGTGTTGGTGTTTAATATTCCATAAAATAATGGGTTCCAAAAATTATAATATAATTTATGGGATAATTAAAAGTACATGCATGGTTTTCTTTCAGGGCGCACGGTTTCCCCTAATCAGGCACCCAAATTATGTTCTTCTTTTGGGGGGAGGGGTGAGCATGGTTTCTCCCAAGAGAGAGAATAGTTTGAAAATAGGTGCACCAGATGTGAGAATCCCCCCCCATATGGATTTTGAAAACATGTTGGGCCATGTCATACAGTTTGGAAAAACCGTATGCCAACTGTTTAATTTCCCATTTCCATCCAAATTTTCCAGTTTTAACCTAAACTCTCCCTAAGGTAAAACCCAATGAAATGTACTCAATTCGATGAAAAATTGAAAACGTAAATGAGCATGATATATTTCTATGAAATATTGGTATATTACAACTTCCCCACCCTGTAACATCTCTTCCTTGAGCTATACTCATAAGAGATTCTATCATTATGTTTAAAAATGATTAGTTCACTCAGCCCTCATATATGGTTCTCTCCCCCATGTTTCTTATCAAACATGTAAAATATGAAACAATAAATTATTTATCCACATGGTATTTCCCCAAAACACATTCTCAATATGATCTAACGCATGTATCAAATACGCCCCAAATGATACATCGATCTCAAAAAATATATAGAAAGGATATACATCCACCACCTACAAGTCCCACCTGGACATTTTATAAATAATTTAAAGATGCTACATACAAGTTACAACTTTAAAAATATTTTATGGCATACCTTGCTCCATAAAACTCCACATATAGAACTCTATAATAACAACACCTATGGGGCCCCATATCTAACCCAAACACATTCCAGTAACAAGGCATAAAGTCAGAGTTTTCACAGTATAATAGAGATGATGTCAAGGAAGAGGACATGACCATGAAATATTAGGGGTACACAATGATTTCGTCAGTGAAAACCAACCCATATACTCCATCACCATGGCCTCTTCCAATACGAAACCACCATAATCTATTGAATGTCTCAAGCTTCTCATCCTACAATCATCTCACTACACTAATCCAAAACTATATTGTTCTAGGAGAACATAAATGGAGTTCTCAAACTAGGTAATTTCCACTACCCAAATCCCCTACAATAAGTTCAAAATAAACAACAAAAAGGATTCTTATTCCCCAAAATTAATGTAGTTAATAAGAGGTATTTACACAAAACTATAACAAGTCTTTCCCCCCATTTCCACCATTCATTTAAATCTTGGGTTATATTAGTATTCATAACCATCTAACACCTAGGTCCTGGTAAACCATGGTAATAACATTTTCATTATTAAATTTTTACATTTAGACACCCATTTATTCCCACCTTGCATCAATCTAAAATCTATCTCAATTTCATGTTAGGCACAAATTTATTTCAATTTGAATAGAAAAGAAAATCATTTCAAGTTCAAACACTTTTTTAAAACCATTTTTTATTTCATTACTAGAATTATACATGTCATAATATCCCTGAGTAACTAGAATGATTCTTTAATACATTACTATCATGCCATACAAGGCAATGAGACAAATAAGAAAAAAATTCGAAATCAATAATTACATAACATAAGAAGTGCATCACCAAATATGAAATTATATTCATTTGTAACAGAAAAGGCAATAAAAATAATTTTCACCCCAGTTCCTTGGGTACTACCCTATACATGGGTTTGATATGCCCATGCACATGGTCATAACCAAGTCCAACTTCCCCTATTAGCCATTATAACTTTACCAAATTAGTTTGATAAAAGAATATAGAATATAAACCCACATCTGATACCAATTTTTTATATCCGGACCTAGGTTCCACACATCGGTGTCCCAATTCGATTGGTCAGATGACCTTAAATGGACATACACATACACCATAGGCTGCTGACTAGTATCATTGGTCTAATATAGGTCATAGAGAGAATATACATTCTTTTATTCTTTATCATAGTGATACAAAAGTAGAAATAAAAAATAACCAAATGATATATTATAACAAAATTAATATCAACATCACTTTATAACCCCAAACTAGGAAACGGTTTAAAAACCGAACAGTTTCTATTCCATGATAAGATTTGTCATGTTTCCAATTGAAAAATCCAATGTAATGACTTCAATAACTCCCAAACGGGTCTAGAACAGTGTAACCAGTTGTATAATGAAATATGTGTAATTCATAAATAAAAAGTTAACAGATAATCATTTATTATATACTTAACAACGTTAAACCTAGGTTTCCCAAGGACACTTGTACCTCAATGTCTACTTCGGCCCATTCTGGATCCTGTAGTGTATCTGGGTAATATCATATCTCAGTACATATTCATGATCATGTCAGATACCTATGTATTCAAAAGTGATATCATATCTCAATACCTTATTTAGATTATGTTGTAGCCTAATGTATTCTCAAGTGAGGTCATATCTCCGAGGACCATTGTTACCATTATAAAATTTCACACTTATTTTTCAACATTACCAATATTAATTTCACAAGTATGATGACCATGTTACTATTCTAACATCTCATTTTAAAAACAATTTTCGAACTCATTTAATCACATGTTCAATGTCAATGTTACAATTTATATTTCTAAATTGAATAATTATGTTTCAAATCCATTACTCTAATGTAAAATGAGAATGTTACCATTCAAGATCCTCAATTAAATGACCATGTTCCCAATACATTTCTCACAAGAAAAATTACCTAGCTATCATTTATACTTCTCAATTGAATGACGATGTTCCAATTTTGAAACTCACAAGTGCAATGGTCATGATACCATCTATATTTCTGAATTTGGAAAGATTATGTTCCACTTATTTTTCACATAATTAATTAACCAATTAATTATTGAATGTGATTTTAATTACTAATTCCACAATTATTTTGTGAATTGAATAACCTTAATTAATTCACCAATTAATTAAGTATGATAAATACATTAATTAATTCATCACTAAATTTTTTCTATTTAACCATCTAAACATTGCATAACTAATTCTAAAATTAATTATCTCAAATGAAATGACCCCAATATCTAATAATTAAATATGCGATTAATGATTTAAAACCAATCCTCTCAATATAAAATAACTACCTCAAAATTTATTTATCTCAAGGAAATAACCCCAATATATCATAATTAATTTCAATTAATTAATTCCAAAAATAAATAATCACATTCAAACCATTCAATTAATTTAATAATTAATTGTCCATGTCAATCCCATTAATTAATTCATTTAATTAATCTCACTAATCCCATTATTTAATTCACTATTTAAATAACCACATTAATACCATTAATTAATTCTTTAATTAATTAATCCCAATAAAAAAAATTCAATAAACATAATTTATTACCTAATTAATTGTTCAATATCAATCAATTCATTATCCCCTAAAAATTCCTATGTTAATTTTTTAATCTAAATCCGTTAGGTAATCATGACATTATCCAATATTTAATTATACAAATCATTATTCATGTGATAATAATTAATTCTTCAATTAATTATTCAATTTCACAAATCTCTATCATGAAATAATTAATTCAATAATTAAATATCCCAAATAAAAATGGTGTAATCCCAACTATTTCCATTAATTTTTTTTTGTAATTGATTAATCATGTTCAACAGTTTCGATAAATCTATAATTAATTCCACAATTAATCCTCATAAAAAAATTCATTATCCCTATAATTAATTCAACAATTTATTATTTTTATTCAAACAATTAAAAATTTCAATAATTAATTAAAATATTAATTATTCAACTTCACTATTGAATTACACATAATTAATTCCCAAATAATTCTTCAAAATCACTATTAAAAAATAATAAATTCATTAGACAATTAATTATTTCTCTGATACCATATTTTTAACATTTTTACAATCAATTCAAGAAATAATTATTCAATACACAATTTCAAAATTTTAGAAAATCCCATAAATTAATCCATCAAATAATTTATACAATTCATGGTATCTTAATTACATTATTGGACAAATTAATTAATTCAATTCAGTAATTCAATTTCTAAAATGACTCTTATAATTCTATAATTACACACAATTAATTAATAACATGAATATGGGATTTCAATAATAGACCATTTACCTCAACAATGGCATTGGAGGACAATCGACAACATAAAACCCCAACCTCAATATAATAACAACGTAGAACGAGCGCATGATTCAATTACATGATCCAAGATTTAAATCAATCAAGATATAGAAAAACTATATATAAATATATATCCATCAAAATATTTACATCCCTAATTTATCTGGGATAAGGATCAGACAAGAGAGATAGATATAAACGAGAAGAAGGCACATACATGGGATGTGTAGATCTTATAATCAAGAATCTATTTACCAGTAAAGGAGGTTATAGGGATTTGGAATCCCTCTTAGAGGCTATGTATTCATGATAAATCATTTTGAGGTGACTTTGGGACAAATAAGGGTTAAAATAGTTGGGTTATGAAATTAAAATTTAATTTCCATGTTAATTTAATCTACGTGAACCGATTGTTTCTCGAGGTGCATGGTTTACCATAACCGTGCATCTTAAGTGTGTGCCTCTTATATGGATGGGGGGATGGTTTTCAATATAGGATGAACAGTTTGTAAAACTATGTTCCATTCATGAGAATATCCTTTGTTTAGTTTTGAGTGGCTAGTAGGGCCATGGAACACTGTTTTAGATGACCATGTGTCAACCGTTCACTTTCACATTTCCTTCTAAAATTTATAGTTTTCACCCAAATACAACCCCAATGTAAAAAAATAATAATATGTATTCAATAAAAGAAAAAATATTACTTATAAATGATCTTAAGATATCCCCATAAAAATTCTAGTTTTTAAAAATTATGGCATCAATTGTGTTTCTTTGATAAATATGATATAATATATACTTTTTATTTATTCAACCTTCACTACTAGTCAGTAGCCTCTAGAATATGGGGCGACCAGCTTGAGGTCATTTGACTATCTAACTCGAGGCACAGATATGTGACACCCAGGTTTATATGTCACATAACATGTTTGTGATATATCAATATCCTAGTTCATCTCCAATTTTATGCATCCTTAATATATTTCACCATATCAAATTTTGGAGATAAGGATATAGATTGATGATATAATGAATAATGTTTCCATCTGACCCAATACATCACTATGGGGTTCCCTAGAGTTATCATAAAATACGGTGGATAATAGTCAAATTTTATGTATATATTTCTAGGGGATAATATAGGTAAAAATAAATCACTATTTACCACTTTTGAGAATGAATAATGTTTTTAACCATTTATGGGTTTCATGTTGGTTCTCTAAGATTGATCTCTGGTATAGAAATTAATAGTTGAGCGTGAAGGATGATAGTTTCCAAATATTTATTTCTTAAAAATGTAAAATATCATCAAGTTTATGGTCATATCAATTAATTTCAGGAATTCACTATTAGTTTTCATGATAATCATTTACAAATTAGTTCATAATCTTATAGAAACATTTATTCTCTTGTTCATTTATGATATATTGTTCAAATAAAAGTCAAATAAGGATAATGTAGATTATCTTTGATCCATATTTTTGTTCCTTCGATGCCACCTGCTCTGTAAATTGTTTTCCATCTTAATGTTCTAGATGTGATTGGTTGATTTATTTGGTCTTGGGGAGTCTCACTTGGGTTTTTACATTGACTCGTTGATGGTTAGGGAATTTTGTCTCTTTGGAAGAAACTAATAATATGGTAGCGGATCATAATATCAGAATTATTAATATCTATTACTGGGGGACAATGAATGGTTTCTCATTAATTGTTGAACTATTCATAGCTCTAACTAGGATGGGATGGGTTGTTATATGGAATGATTAGTGTTTGGTATATTTCAACTACATAGATTTGAAATTGAATAGTGCATCTATTAATCAATTTCGGGAGGATTGTGTGATGTTTGAGTTGTTCTTTATTGCATCCAATTTGGTATTTGGATGAATCATGATGTAGTTAAAGTTAGTGAAGTCTTATGGGTCTAAGTGGCCTTTTACCACTTAGTGTAACTTTTCAACACATGATATTATAGTCAGAGCAATTTTTTTTCACTAAGGTTGAAGAATCAATACCTCATTAAGGAACACTTTATTCCCATTACATGCCAAAATAGCTTAACATATTCCTTTTCTTGTCATGATAAAAATCAATGATAATAGAGTTGGATATAATTATTCCAATAATATGAAATCAAAATTTACTACACCAATATAATAAATATTTTTTTGTTATCTATGTGCTTTGTTGGATGTCATGGGGAGACCTGTTTAAAGTGTTTGTGGAATTTTGGGAATGGATTTACGATACTTGAGTCACATTTTATGAATTTTTGGAATTATATATATATTTTTCATTATTATAAAATTTTTAATTCATCTATGATATAGAAGGAGGGGGATTATTAGTGGAGATATAAATAGTTATAGATGATTCCTAATATTGTTGGTCATATTGATGCTCTAGAGATATAAGAATAGGATAGAATGAACTGGGATTTTCTTCAATATAGGTTTTTTATTCAGTTGGGGATGAACAAGACTATTCTACATGAGTTTCAAAACACAACATTAGTATTACATCATAGCTTTACAAATATTTATGATTGATCAAGGATAAATATTTTCTTTTCATGGGTGAAATGGCCAATGGCAATGTTTATAGTGATGCATCTAGTTTTTCAGTAGGTTAAAGCTGAACACTGTGTTCCATGTGTCTGATTGTAGCCAATGGATATTGCCATCTTTAAATGGTATGTTAAATTAATGAAATTAATTATATGAATTCCCCCTTACTTGGAATGATTTACTACAGTTTGGGTGGTTTGTTTATAGCGGATGATGTTGTCTCAAATTTTATCGATCTCAGAATTGTGTGTCACATATATCTTTGTGAGGAGATATATGAATGATATAGATAGAATTGAAAGGGTACCATGGAAAAAAAATCCCTGATCATAATAACCTTTTTAATTTATGATTATATTGATTGTTTTTGCATGATTTTGGAACTCATTTATGCCTTAGTAGTGATTTCCACCCATAGAGGGATGGGAAGACATATCCTAGAATCTAGACATCAGATGATTTTTTATTGGACGACATCATGTTTTGTGGTTGATACTTGGAAATAAACCTACCATTGCAGGAGTTATCCTACTAAAATATATACTACTAGTTGATTTTAATTGATCTATTTGAGTCTTTTATAGGTATCGTTGTCATTGTTTGTTGATCTAGACAGTTTTTTCCGGGGTCAACTGTTCTTGGTTTTGATGTGGTTTTCAGCACACCAATCACATCTAAATGATATGATAGAGTATGATGGCAGTAAAATACTATTTAAAACATATGTTAATCCATAATAAAGAACCCTATTTTTGATGTTTAGATATCATGATTTCTGGAGGGTATGCCCTCATTGAGGACTAACCGTTCTAGTATGGGGAGTAAGTTATCTCACTATTTTGTTAAAACATTTGATGTATTGGGGAGTGTTTAGGAGAGGCTTTATTAGTTGGTGTTTATATAGAGGATTAGTATGATATATGAGATTATCAACATATATTAACTCCATTACTATTATTATAATTACTTCCACAATATTGATACATGAGAGTAGTATATCGAGGATAATGCAGAATTTGTGATGTGCTAGTTGAAGATCAATGATTATCAAGGAATGGTTATATATGGAAAAAATGTACCAATGTTTTACTTATTATGTAGGAATCATGAAATAGTGGATCATTATATTAGAATGTGGGAAATCGATATATACCGCATATATATATTTTTTATAGAGTTTTTAATTTTTATATTTTACATGATTATGTGATATTTAAATATTTTGGGTTAATAAAAGTTTCATTTTCCTGAAATACTAGGATGTTCATTAAGGATTAAGGAATTTTAATAGTGGATTACCAATTCTGTATCAATTTTCATTATGTTTTGACATATTTCAAAATAATTTGGGAAAGTTAGTGCATCCCCTTAAGGATACTATCTTGGTGTGAAAGGAACAAGTCCATGATTTTCAGTCTTGGGGTGCTGTTTGGGGGGATCTAGTATTTGTAAACATTTGATATATCATTTTTTATAATAGTTGCGAAATATATTTTTTTCATGATAATCTTGTAGAATGATATCGTATTGTGGTTGAGTGGGATGTTTTTTGGTTTTCTATTGGGTTGTTTTTTTCTTTGCTAGGATTGTTTTGTCTGTGAGGATATCTATGAGAGATATTTCTTGTAAGGTATTATCTCACACTTTCCACCCCTTTACAAATATGGTATTAATTATCAAGGATTTAAATCACATGATAGGTATATAAATTTATTTTATTTTCCTCATTGGTATATTACATTACTCATTTTGGAGTTATATTTTTTTGGAGGCTACTCGAGGTTGGTTCGTAAAAGCTTTGAGCATAAATTATATCTCACTAGGTGGTTCACGATGAGAAAAATAACTCACAATGAGATCAGTTTCCACGTATCTATGAGGATGGATTTTCTTGTATAGGGATTCTAGTAGATTTTGCGATGTTTAATGAAATTGTGGCATGAAGGAATTATCCACTACATGAACAGGCCACATGAAATAAGGGGGCTATCAATAAGGTTTGGATTTCGATAAATTGAAGGCATAGATTTATTTCAAAGAATGAATTATTGGACATAAAATGATTCAATATTGGAATGTGTATTTTACATTGTGAAAGCCTCAAGAAATAAATTGTTTACAAATGTAATTATTCAAATAAATTCATTCATTCATCACTTATGTATCTAAAACCTTGTGTGAACCTTATGTGATTTTGGGTGATTTTTCATACCCATTAATATGACATGGACCCTTGGAATCTAGATGGTTGATTAAGAAAATTGATGGTGAGTTGTATTATTTGAACCCATATTTAAACATTTATCGTACAATGGAAAATCACATCTATGATATTTTTTCTATTTATTTTGTTTTTGTTATATTATTTGATATCCCATTTTTATCATTCTAGTTGATTTATGTTTTCCTGGTGATTTTATTCCTATTTTTTATTTATCCTTCACCACATTGTGCACATTATTTCATAAGGATTATTCTATGAAGGGATAGCTTATAAGTAGAGACCTGGGTTTTGGCCTAATAAGACTTTGAAATAGTTCAAATAATATTTCCAAAGCAGGGCGCTAAAACGACATGCAATTTCGAGGCTCGGTGTGACCGAAATTAATTTTATAAAAATTTTAAGTGTTTTTATATTACGCATGTGTGGTTAACTAAACAAAATAGGATATCTCTTAAATGGTTGATCACATTAGAAATCTGAGAACTCAATTGGGTCCAGAATATGATATTTCCCCTAGATGCGACTTAAAATAAGTCTGCGCGGGATGCTCGGACCCCCTGATCGTTGGAGGTGTATTAAATGTGTAAATTAAATAATTAATTTATTCATTGAATAGTCCAAACTCGAATGTCTCTCGAACATGTTCTCAGATGAAAATTCTTAGATCATTGATGATTTCAAAACATAGGTTTTACCCTAGGTAAGGTATAACTTTTTTTGGCGTCGGGTGTTCAGATTTTGCGCCATAGTGGGAATATAATTAAATAAGTAAATAATTAATTTTTATAATTATTTTATTAAAATCACTTTTAACATAAGAAGTGGTAATATATGTGAGGATTTATGGGTTTGTCTAGATAATTTAGTTTTTCCAACAACGAAAAACCCTCTACTCCTCTCATCTCCTCTTATTTCCATTGCCGAATGACAAATGAAGAACAATTAAACATCAAATCTAGGAAAATAAAAGAGTGAAGAATGGAACATCTTATTCTCATCGATGTGCAAGTGCGATCCTTATGAACACCGAACGGATCTTGAGGAATGTAATTTTATCCAAAGATCGATCCAATCTTCAAGTAGGACTCGTGTTTGCTGCCTTTACGCCTCTGATTAAACTTTGAGTATGTTGATAATTGAATCATTAATCTGCACCTTCTTGTACCATCCCAGAAACTGAAATAAAATGTTTTTAATCAGTTTATAAATTATTATTGTTCCTCGTTCATCCTTCTAATGGAGATGTGTCAAGGTTAATCTGACGAATATTCTAGATTAATTATAGAATTTGTTATCCCTCGTTTGTTCTACGTTATTCTTCCATTCAAGGACATATTTTGTGTGGTCAATGGTTCAAAAAAACCTTACAACAAACTGATGCGAAACCAATCCACGGTGCGTTCAAATAAAAATTCATGATCAATCGTGATACGATATTTTTTTACGGGTGTTTGTAAACAAATTGAGGACCGATCTGAGGGTTTCCATAATTGGTTTGGTGAGATAGAGGTGTGACACTCGGATCGTGATTCCCAAGCAGATTAGTGGGGGTTGGGATTCGATGATGAGGCAGCTTTAGTGGAAGACCAGGGGCACAGTGCCATAGCAGGCCACATCGGGTAGTTCCAGGCATGGAGGTGCGAGACCCGTAAAATGAAGGATGGTCGCGATGTGAGATGGATGGTGGGATGTCGGTGGTTGGAGTGGCAGAATTCTTAAGGGTTGTGGCTCCCGGTGGTAGCGGATGGCCGGAGGGAAACCTCCAGGAGGTGTAAGAGCAATGTGATTTCCAGGACGTCATTAAGAGATCCATTGTGTGTGGACCAGTGGGTGAAAATTAGGGTTAGGAAGAGGCCGCATGAGTATTGTGGTGGAAGGATTTAATTGATGAGAGACAGAGTAATTATAATATAATAATGTGAATAAAATTTAAATAGAGGTTCTATTTGGACTTCAGAATCCTTGTGCGTGAATCTCAAATGAGATTGGAGAGAGATTACAAGGTGATGAAATAATAATGAAAACAATAATAAAAACCATGATGTCATGGAGGATTGGGGTGTGCCGCATGGAGAAAAGGCAAGGGGATGTGCCACTTTTGTCAGAGCATTATAAAATTGTGGAAGAAAGAAAGAATATTGGAGAAAGAATTTGTGAATAAAATGGAGAAATGATAAATGAAAAAATGAAGAAAGCCAATTAGGGTGGGTCGTGGTTGGCATGGAGTCGAAGTCATGGAGGAGCCAATGTTTGTGGTGCATGGAAGTTTTGATGAGATAATTTAAGGAATTAATTTTAATTAAAAATAATAACGATATAATAATGTAATTATTATTTTCATTGGGAAACCGTATTTTGATGATACCTTCTTCGTGAAACTTCAGTTTGATGAAGCATCAGCGGCAGTGCGAACCTAACTTCAAGACATAATTTATGAGTCCAATATTGGATGCCTTTTCGGGTTTTTGGATCAGGTATCTGAAACACTCGTGAATTAATAGATTTAATATCATTATTAAATCTTCGCCCTGCTATAACTCATGTGTGTGATGTCCGATTGACTTTTCATCCATGGTTCTGTGATCCTGTCATTAATATGGTCGATTCAAGGCTAATGTTTGATACTAAATTCTGGTTCATGGATCAGGTCCATGAAGCATTCAATAATAAAAATTTTATTATTATTACGAGATATTTTATCTGACATATATCTCCCATATGGTGTCAGAATAATGAACCGTCTGTGACGTTGCCACCCAGAAGTTAAAATGAATGTTTCAAGATTTTTTTTGATATTTAGGTCAAGGTCAAGGCGCGGGCCCCACGAGGCCCGGTTCGTACGTGTTACGGTGAAATGAAACATTAACACTAGGTACCCATTTTGGACAAATGTGTAATCCATATCTTGTGTTTTTCTTTGTAGATCGCAATGGTGTGACCCGTTTGGTTATCCGGTGTCATTTGTAGTACTGTCGGGTAGGATTGAACATGAATGTAACTAGGCCCTCGGCACTAAAATTCCTATAACTAATAGACTGGTCATCTAATTGAAACATCATCTATTGTGTTGAAACCCTTATGACATGGTGGTCTGTCAGGTTGCTCCCTTGTGGAACTTTGTGGTAGTTGAGGTACGATTGATAACCGGAGGAGCAGAACCATGGCATTACTCTTAGTGAGAGTTTGGATGGATACTCCCTTGATGACTCAAGGTTCAAGTATTACATACTCCCCTTCTCCAGTAGAGACAGGACTCCCTACCTCATGAGTGCATGTTTGTTTTCCTCTACGATTGTCTCAGGGATTTTTAAATTCCTGAGACGGGGGCTCGGTGGCGCGGCACGCCCGTTAAGTGTAATTTAGCACCTCGTTGAGATTCTTGTTTCGGATGGCATGAGCACATCCAGAGTCTGTTTTAGGTGCTGTCAGCGGCATTGTGACCCTAACATTGAGATGAAGTCATCCATGGTGGTTTCAGGCGCTGAAGATGGAGTTTAGGCATGGGCCCATGTGTCTTCATTCATGCTGCGTGCAGTGGTGCGACTTTTTCACCCGACGTCTATTCGGGGCGAATGAATAGTCGATTTGGCGTGTTTTTCTGAGAGCATCGCGATGGAGCAGTTAATAAGACCTTTTTTAGGACCGAGTTGTGGGCCCCATGAGACACCGTATGGGAATAAAGTGGTGTTGAATAACTTTTTCATAGGGAGTCTTTTAAAGGAGAGTAAATAGTCTATGTCACGTGTTTTTCTGCGAGGATTGAAACGGTGTATTCTATTTGGGCATGCAGAGCCTCATTTGAGATCTCATTAAATATGGAAACATGAAAGATCATTGGTCAGAGGTTTTTTTGGTGCACTCCCAACCAACACATTATAGAGATGTTAGTGACACCCAGTGATGGAACATGGAGTGTGGAGTTATCAGACTAGTTCCGGGTTTACACTCCATCGAGGCTGGGAAGTGGTTTACCTGTTGACCTTTGGATTTACCCTCCAGTGGGGTTGAGCAGTGGGATACCCGTTGACCTTATGGTGTACCATTCAGCGGGGCAGGCTAGTGGGTTACTCATTGACTTTAGGTTTTACCCTCTAGTGGTGCTCGGCAGTGGGTTACCTGTTGACCTTAGGGTTTACCCTCTAGCATGGCGGGGTAGTGGGTTACCCGAAGACTTCTTAGGGTTTACCCTCTAGCTGGGTTGGGAATTGCGTTACTCGATGACTTCATTCAATCTCATCCCTCTCTATGAGGATAGTCAGTGACTTTTATCCGTGATTACCGGAGTGATACCCTAGGTTTTACGGTTCAACGGTGAGACAACATTGACACGCGAGACTTTTGGGCATCAGAAATGGATACCCTTAGAACTGTTGGCAACGTTTCCTAGGTTGATCATGAATATGAAGATCCCCTTACACTCTAGTTCGGGTTTCTTTTGAGGATATATATACATACACCCTTCTTTTGTATCAACTCCTTGGGTTCAATTACTCTCGTTCTAGGAGGGGTGAAGACACGCGAGGTATGCAACGTGCTTTCCCTGTCTAGCCCATCTTGGTTGGACGAGTCTACTCTCTTTCTATATGCATCAAAAAATCAATGTGAGTTTAATCTACTCACCATTTCTAGCTCCATACATTTGGATGAGTCTGCTTCCTTTCTCTTGTTGGGTTGAGTTGTGCTCAATTTACTGCACACTTTTTGTTCACTCTGGGTTTACCTTGTTCTGTCTTATTTCTCTCCTTCTCGGTACATCTATTGTTGCTCCCTCGAGGCTTCGGGGAATCTTATGGAGTATTCTTATACTCACCCCGCTTGGGATTTTTCCCACATTTGGCATGCCCTTGCAGAAGACAAATAGGTTGATCGTGACATTATAGGAGCTTTGGGATATGGGGTGCTTGGACCACATGTGGTGGTCATATCTTGGGATTCAGGAGTGGGACTCTTCCAGCTATTTTACTATTTCACCTGTTTCCGGGTTATGGAACTTTTCTAGTCGGGTGTGTATTTTTTTCCCTTTCCCTTTCAGATTTATTTTTCGTATACTTGTACTGTTATAGGTCGATTCATTTTTGTTTTGTTCCCTCTTTACAGTAGTGTGGAACCTTTCTTTCTTCTTTTTCTCATCACGTTTTCACTGAGTTACCTGCACGTGTGTGTACAGGTTCTTTGGAAAATGCCTTCCCGAGTTTGTTGTGCCTTCAATGCTACTTGCTAGCCCATTGCCTATGGAGGTGGGTATAGGGTAGTTTCGGTTCGATCCCTTGCACAGGTCGGGTCGTGACATTATATGTCCACAATTATTGGTTTATGAAGGGGGTGATTTGTTTATCATTTGGCACGATGGTGTTCTCGGCCTTATTAAAGATAATAAATTAAAAATTAAATAATATATAATGTGCTGAGGAAGAAATTTCATGGTCAACAACATAAATGTTATTTATAATGAGTATATATGTTCGGGATTCCTTTCGTATAATTATTTATCTATGGAGACACATTTTTTATATTTGTAGATTTTATGATTTTTTAAATAATATTAATTTTTTATAGCTTTCACTACACGAAGCACAAAATTTCAATTAATTGAAATATACTATTTATATTACTATTAAACATGTTTATTTTGATGAATACATAAAAAATGGTAGTGTGAATAAGATAACCACATTTTAAATATTACTTATAATGGGTTTATATAAATAAATTAGACTGATATATATGTAATAAAATTTTAGTATAGTCTATATATGTTTTGAAAAATCTATATTATCTAAAAAATATTTTATTAATATTTCTAGAAATATAAAGAAACTAATTATTAAAAATTATAGAAAATTTGTTTCTAGAAATAAATCATATTTTTGAAATTAAAAATTTTAAAATATCTTATGAATACTTTTTTCAATTATTCAAAAAAATTGAGTTTTTTTATAAATATTGAAAATGATTTATTTCTATTGAAAAATACATTTTCATTTATAAAATTTGTAAGGATAAAATGTTATTTTATTTCTTTAAAAATGTATAATGTGTTACATAATATCATTACTAAAAAATATAGGTCATTTTAGTAAATTTCATATTGAATATGCAAATAAAAACAATTTATTAACCTAAAATTGTTCTCTTTGGAAAACACATTCTCGTCATGTAAATAGGTTTAATTTTTAAAAAACATATTCCCGTTATATAATTTGAATTTTTAAAATTCATTATATAAGAAAAATAAATATAATTAAAAATATATAATATTGGAATAATAAATTTTTACCACAACTAAATGTGATAATATTAAAAATTAATTATTGTGGTTAAGGATAAAACATGTTTATCATGGGTGAAACTAAATTGATAAAGGGTAAAAGGAACTAAAAAAATTCTCAAGAGAATTTTTATGGACATATTATAACCTTATCAACAATAATGTTATATATTGAACAATTTTTTATCCTTTTGGAAGTTAAAAAATATGAGTACACATTATTCTTTTAAAAAATTCAAACTGTGTCCTATTCCCATATAATAAATTTCTACCCAAGATCATATAATATTACATCATAAAATACACATTCTATAGGGGAATAACATATCTATTCCATTCATTACATCCCCCTACTCATCCAATATTCCTTATTTTTGTTAATAAAACCATAGAATATGTATTTAGTTATAAACCTAAAGAGGCTCTTATAAGAGGATGCACAATTCATAAACATTTGTTTTTTTATTATTACATCATAGAACTCATTAATATATTCATAATCCATTTTAATATAACAATATTTTTTTATTAGATATTTATATATATATTAATTTAATTACCAACATCATTGTCTTCTTCCCAAAAAAAAACAATTGATCATTTGTACTGGGGAATACCTCTTACAGAACAGATGTTATTTGTTTTCCATCACCACCTCTCATGGATTGGTAAAATGATTAATTTATTTTTTTATATTCTATTTATGATATTATTATAACTATTTAATAATTATATAACATATTACTTCATAATTTCATTTCTGCGGGGATATGGTAACAACGATTGTGTGTTGGTAAACTACATCCTTATGAAGGGATCTGATTCAATTTTTCGCTAAATCTATAATTAGAAGGTAATAAAGATAAATAATATGAATATATGTGATATATTTGATATAATAATTACTATTTGAAGCTCATATAATATTTTCCTTTATTTTTTTGGTCCATCAAGAAAATGGAGTCAATGTTTATGTGTACGTAAGGCTTATTTTCCTGTTGAGAATTATATGCAGTTTTTATATATAAAATAATGGATTAATATAAAAAATATATAAAAAATATATAATATTTTTCAAATCAGTGAGCTGATGTAACCATGATATATGTAAATTATAAAAAAATCGAAATCAAAACACAATCAATAATTGGAGAAGTTGTTACCCTAAACATGATATTAACATGGAATTATAGATAAATTGGTTACCAAATTTCAAAAGAAAATCATATATGGTATGAAATATATGATTATGGTTTAATAATTGATTTATAATATTATTATATTTAAAGGATGGGGCCGAAGCTTCATTTATTATTAAAGAAATGAAAAAACCTCTTTAACTGGGTATGGGGAGACCCATTACATAGCCCGAAGCCCCAGTGGGCATTTATCCCATTACATGGCCCGTAGGCCCATTTTTTTGAGTAGTATATAATTATAATTTAAATAAAATATGAATATCATTATTTTTATTATATTTAATGTTTAATTTTATAGTGATCTTAAATGATTCTCACAATTCGAAATATTCTAATAAGGCAAAAATTTTATTTTACAATGTCATCATTTTTATGGATTGTCCATGATTATGTTTCTAATGATGAACCCTTATGATATATTACCAAAAGTAATTATTTATTTTATTATCCTATAGTTATTTATCATGAATACACGATTACATTAATTTTACTCATGTTATGTACCCATGTTAAAACAAATATGTTATTTTGATTCAATTTTAAGTGCCTCTTCGATTTAATATGATTTTTCATCTATATCTATGTCTTCAAAAAATGTTATATAGATGTTTTAAAAAATCATAAAATATTATTAAAATTTATATATACACTTTTTAAAATTTAATAATAAATTAAATAGACAATTTTGGTCATTTTAGAAATGATATAATTCTAAATATTATCAAATATATGTATGGAAACATATTTTTTATTAGAATGAGATGAAGATAATTTTCTACAATCATGACAAATCAGTATTTTAAGATTCCATTACAATTTGAAAATATTATTTTTACTGAAAATTATTTTGTTAATATTTTTTATGTTTTCTATTTTAATTTAGTTTATCAAAATGAATATTATATTCTAGTCCTGAATTAATTAATGATTTCTTTGGAATTTATATTCATAAATGAAAAAAATAATTGGGGATTCTTATGTTTTACTTGGGATATGATCTATTTCAATGATAATTATTATATATTTAGACTTTTTATAATTATTATGAAGATATTTTAATGAAACCCATTTATTGTCCATGGTTAATGATATGATGAAATTTATATGAAATCCATTTATTTTACATGGTTTATTCGATGATAAAATTTTTATGAAACAAATTTCATTTCATGGGTTCTAATATAATTATTGATTTTAGAATATTGTGCAAAAAAATTGTATGATTTTTATTTTGTGATGGCTGGAATCTATATATCCCTCAATAGTATAGGGTAATTATTGAAATATCATGAGATTAATATTACTAGAAATGGGAGGGAACCCAGATTATTCCAAAACATTGTCAAATATAATATATTGGTATTGAACCATGACTAATATGACTGTATTCAGAGTGAAACCATTCAACTACAATTTACATAGGTATTATCCATGACTATTATGGAAATGATTCTCTATTATTATATGTGCTCCACCATTCCATATCCTATGTCAAAGTTATTCTATCATGGATCATGTTATTTTATTTCCATATGATCCACACCTTTTGAAATAACAAACATTATTCAATAAATAAATTCTTTCACCTTTGATGTGTTGGGTTTTTTCATATATTTTCTCATTTTCTCATAACCTTATACTATTTTTATGTTTGTGAATTTACCTTGTTTATTCTTACCAAGAATTTCGATAACCCTTTCTTATATTTTTTTACCTAATTTATAATGATTTAAATTATGTGAGAAATTTTTTATAAGGTTTTATGTAAACAGGATATATGATTGATTAGATGTAAAACTATTATGATGCTTTTGGTTATGTTTCCATGTTTCCAATAGCATAATACCCTTATGATCCTATGGCATGTTTCTATGTATTGTAATTATTTTTCATAAAAAGGTTGTAATATAGATGTATGAAAACCCTAGCTGGTTATAGTTGGTATTAGATGATAGGATTATTTATTTTTTGTAAACAATGATGACAAATTTTAATTAAGAAACCATATGATAATATTATATATATGGTAAAATTTTATATGTTTGGTAAGAAAAAGATTGTGTTGTTTACTTGGAAGTGCATCCCTATCTAGGTATTGTATGTAGATGAGGTTCTCGAATTGATATTCTTATGAGTGTTAACTCTGAAAAAGGAGTATTAGTATGGAAATAAGAATTAAATGGTACACTATAATGATACATACAACACACATAGTTCGAATATATATGGTTAAATGTCTTGGTTAATGTACATTTTATTTATGATCCATCAAGAAGGGTTGGAATAGATGATGATCATTTATAACCCTAGATAAACCATAAGTATTTTGTATTTAAAATAACTTTTCCTCATTTATAAAACCTACAAACTACTTTTCTGGAATATGTGTTTTCCTGTTAATGTTATTATTCCTAACAATCTGATTTTCCCTTTTATTCGATAGTAGGAACCTAAAATAACCATGATAATACGGAATGAAATGGTCAATGTAGAGATTTTCCACCTAAAAAACTAAATATTATGGGAGAAGGATTGAAACATATAATTTATAGGATCACAAAACATTCTAAATATATGAATCTTTTTGAAATTTAATTTGAGAAATGGTGGGAACAAAATATTCTTGAGTCCATCATGACGAAATTTTGATCCTATTTTAGGGGTTTTAATGATACATTAGTTTCTGAGAATTTGACTAATATAATTAAAATTAGAATTTCCATTAAACGGTTCTCAGAACATGAAATGTTCCATTTAGATTATGATTTTTTTGCAAACCTATGTGGTCAATGGTGGACTCTCATAAAGAATATAATGGAAAAAGATGAAATTTACACGAAAGAGTGAGGTATTTTTAAGAGAACAGTTTTCCATAAGTACTTACCACACATTATTTTAATGATAATGGTGATGGAATTATTTTACCTAAAGAAGAAGATTGATGTATCTGTTTTTACCTATGAGGAATCTTTTACAATACATACAAGGTATGATTTTCGAATTATTATCCAACTTGAATATAAGGATCATGGATTCTTTTATAGAGTAAAAATATATATTTGAAGGGAGTGTTACATAAGTGTGTTTATTAACTATGAATAAGTCATTTCATTTTATATCAAATTCGAAATAGATATTATATTTAACCATAAATTTTATGGTAATGATTATAGAAGAAAAATGATGTTTTTGTGAAATAGTAATAAACCCATGGGGAATTATTTTGGATTTCCATCATGATCATTTTGTAGAAGGAAACACAGAGGATAATGTCTTAAAGATAATGGAAAATATTTCATTTAAGAAAGGGAAAGATATCAAAAAAATTAAATATAATGAAATGGGAATAATATATTTAATAATGTTAATAGAGAGTATTATTGATAGAATACACCACCCAAAATCATGTGTTTCAAATGAATGGAGTATGGTAACTATGATAAACAATTCCCAAATCTAAAGGTTAATGATGATGATAATCTTTAGTAAGATCTTAATCTATGGGACAACGTGAAAACTCATTAGACCACTATTAAGTCAAGACTTTCTATATCAGTTTTTCTATTCCATTATGTTTTGGAAATCACAAACTCATATCCTTAATAATACTTTCTATTAGTAATTAAATTTATTTAAAAACCCTATTCCATTTGTAATCATATTTATTAAACATTTTTATAGATATGACTAATTTTCTTTCTTAAGATACATTAGCTATTGAACAAATCAGATGATTTTTAAAATTTGGGATCCAACAATTCTCACTTCAGATTCCTTTAGAATCATGTATCTGGTTCTCTCAAATTAATGAATAATATTTTCTATGTTCCTGATTTCTATATCATCCAAAAATTTTAATCCAATTCATAGTTACTTAAAACAATTAAACTCTCTGATTGGTTAATAAGATTCCCCATTACTCAATTCAGATTCACTCGAAAAAGGTAAATCCAATTGAAGAAATCTCAATCCTTAATCGTCTTAATTTTTGAATCTGATTCTCAATTTCTCAATTCTGATTCACATAGATTTGTGAATCCAATTTAATATTTTTCTCATTTCTGATTCTCAATAATTCTCAGATCCAATTGTCATTGTTTTTTATCTGATTCCCTTTTTTAAGAATCCATTTTTATAACTTTCTTAAAGATACTATATTTCTGTTATATATTATTCCATATAGTTGGATTGATACAAACTTATTTTTTGATGATATTTTCTTGTACTATACGATTTCATAAAATATTTTATTATATGACCATTGTAGGTGCCAGCTGTATAAGTCCCTATGAGATTTTATGAACAATATAACCATTCGAGGTAAATTTTACCATTGGAGATATCACCTATAATTACCAAGTTATATGGACGAGATCAATAGATATATGCAGTTTTGTATTTCAAGACATGTGAGATCTAAACCAAAGTTGGTTTATGTAAAATACTTGAAGTGATTATTTTGTGAACATCTTGTTCAATATATAAAAAATGTTTATTTATATTTTTTTCTTGGTGAGACACCAATCATTGGTGAATACAATTGAATAATTACAAGATAAATGAAGACATAGGTGATGATTAACATCCTAATTGAAGTCCTCCAATTGATTGAAGACAGAGGTGTTGATTACCTATTTAATATATGGATTGTGGGGATAGAAAAATAAAATGATTAATCTGAACATTTTTCGATTGAGTGCTTACCCTAGTGTGGGTAAGACATATTTTATTAAAAGTATAAATCAAGTGAAATTTTTCTATGGTGTTTGGATACCCTAATATTTAAGTTAAAATAATTGTACACTTTTATATGTACATTAATTTTCTGATGAAACTTATTATATTTATAAAGTTTTACATATAATTTCTCTATTTTAATTAATATGATATAAAATTCTATAAACTATATGGTAGAATCTTGTTAATTATACCAGTGTTCTTATTTAATTACACAATTATATAAAACCAAAGGTCGTTGTTATTAACCTTACAAAAGTGGGTTTAGTGAGTCATATTTCATTAAATTATTTAAAAAAATATTTCCATTAAATATAATGTTTTTAAAGATAAAATTTACCCAATATTATATCTAACAATTTTCAACCATATTTTGATCCTACAATTGGTATCAGCAAATGTCTTTGTGATACTGATACTTACACATAGTATCAAAGGATGATTTTCAGTGCTCATTTTAATTTCTCTTTCATCACTTCTCTAAGTTGTCATAATTTCATTTATAATGTTTTATAATTATTTTATACACTGACATGTGTTTTGAAAAATAGAATTTGTTTTTATTCTAATATTATATGAATGAATTTCAGATCCTTATATAATCTAAACCCTACTAGATAAATTTTATTTGATGTAAATGATTATTAATACCAAAGAGAAAGAATGAAGACATTTGTTATCAATACTAGTTTTGATCGTTTTTTTATTCATACTCACGATTACTAACGGTTTTGGATGAAACTGGATGTTAGACATTTTGGTACTTCTAATGTAATTGAGACTAGAAGATCTCTTCTTAGAAAAGATTATCATAGGTTTTTTATGGATAAGTTATTGTTAATGTTCAACAGTGATTTATGACTATCAAAAATAGTCTATATTCATTGGGATAAAAATTCATCGATAATGAGATTATTATATATAAAATTATAGACATCATTCCTATTGAATTGGAATCAAGGATAAATTCAATTTATGAGTTAAGTAATGTTACAACTATTAAAGATGATGAGTTATTTTGAACATTCTTGCCGCATGAGAATAGATTAAAGATATATGAAGAGAATATAAATAAAAAATTGGTGTGTTTCTTTTAATACTACATCAAATCAGGCAAATGAAAAAACGCCTAATAAACATGCAATGTAAACAAAGTCAAAGAAAACTATTTTTTGGTAAGATTCTTGTGACAATAATAACTATGATAGTGGGTTAGATAATAATTATCTAAAGTTGAACACGATTGTTAGAATTAATTATTTCCCATATATATATATATATATATAAAATGAAAGAAAAGATAACAAATACTCTAATGTGACATTCTGTGAGTGTAAGAAATAAATACACATCAAACATAATTGTCTAAGGATTCAATGAAAAGAACAAAAAGTAATAAATTCTAAGAGGAATCAAAAACAAATATCACAATACTCAAGGATAGAAATTCATGAAGGAATATTATTCTTAGAGTGAAAATGGTGGAGAATCATCTGATTAATCTTTTGAAAAAATGAATATTGGTATTGTTTCTGGAATACCTGTTTAAAACCAATGTTTCATGGCTAAGGTACACACTAATGAATCCAAAAATAACATGTCAAAAAGTGATAATTTTCCTGATTAATAGAATTCCATATCCTTGGATCAATTATCTTCCTTAGAATTAGATAACTTACCTTATATTGAAGATGTATCTAGGTTTTCCATGTTGCTTAAAATTGAAAATAGTTAGATAAAACAATCCTGATAAGAAAAAACAAAGAATAACTTTTATTACAAAATAAGAATTAGATATCTCTAACAATATTGATAAAATTATTTTTAAATTTTTTTATTTAAAGAATCTTTGAGGAAGTCAATTATGAAAAGGAAAACATTATAATTATTTTGCAATGCTATTTCTATTAAAAAGAATTTAGAGACAAACTCCAATCCTATGACTAATGAATATGAGGATAAAAATTTACTCATTATACTAAAATCTGTAAAAATTTACATAATGAAATGATAATTAAATATTACTTCTATTAATGAGAAATTTGATAATATATATTCACAACTTCTTCCTCTTAAGAATAGTTCTAGATTTTGTTATTATCACTCAAAACCAGTTTTCAATCACAAATATTTTATTCTTAAAAGAGCCCCATATTGAACTAATTGTCAATGTGGTGGAAATTGGGAGAAAAAGTTATTTAAATAAAACTAAATCTTTAGGTTTTCATAGAGATCACTTTTCAAAGAAATTGTGGATTCCTATGATTTTACATTTTAACATTTCTTGGTCCAATAAATTTTGGGTTCCAAAAGCCTAACTATTTATTTTTCTAGAATAAAAAGGATGTATCAAAAATAATACCTCTTACATGGATAGTGGATGTTCCCTAAACATGAATTGTAACAAAAACTTACTGGAAAATATTATAAAGATGAATGGTTGAAGAGGAACTTTCAGAGTTATTACTCATGGGTAGATTTTTTCTATAGGTAACATCATTTTTATTCGAAACATCTTAATATAAAAAGTTTTATTTGTTAATGGTCTTAACCACATCCTTATATGCATAATTTAGTTATGTGATAAAGGTTGCCTTATAAATTTTAGTAATGATAAACTATTAGTTCCCTATTCCAAGTATAAATTCATTCTTTCGGCCCATGATCATGAAAATGTTTATACACTTATCGTAGAAGATCTTATGAACCAAGACATACCTTACCTTAGTGTAATAGAGGACCAATACCTATTGTGGCTTAAAAGGCTATGACACTATAACCTAATAGACATATATAAACTATCTATGAAAAAACATGTTAAGGATATATCAAATATTACATTTTATTCTTCAAAATTATGTGACCCTTCTAAATATGAAAATAAAAATAAGTCAATATTTAAATATATAAGTAAAGAATCAACATAGAATGAATTAAATCTAGTGCGCATGTCCTGGTTTGGTCCTACACAAATTAGAATTATTTGAGAAAAATATTACATATTTTGTAGTTGATGGTTACATGAGATTTAAATTGGTCTATTTTCTAGAAATGGAATATGAACCATTTATTTATTTCAAATCATTTTCGCTCAAAGTTAAAAAGGAGAAAAGCCATTAATTGATGACTATTCATAGTGATCATGGAGGGGAGCTTCAAGATTCAAAATTTTAATCTTTTTAGTAATAATGGAATTACATATAACATCTCATTTCCTAGAATACCACATTAAAATGTGATTTTTTAATGAATAAATATCTTTGTTCAAGAGATAACAAGGACCATGTTTTGTGAATACTCTATTTCGAGAAATTTTTTGACTGAATCTATATGTAATGTACTATAAATCTTGTTTTAATCAGACCATTTATTAATAAAATGAATTTGAGTTATGGAAAATCCTAAAACAAAAATATTGATACTTCTGAGTATTTTGATGCAATGTATTCATTTTTAATAGGAAAGATATTTTATATAAATTCTCACCCAAATCAGATGAAAGTATTTTCTTTGGATATTCCACTACCACTAAGGATTATAAATTTTTTTAATAAAAATTATTGTACTGTTGAGGAAATAGTACATGTTAACTGTTATAAAACTAATCCTTTCATGTTTAAACTACACAAACCTACATCTCCAGATGTGTTTTCGAAAAATAATTATCAACCAATGATAAAAGAATATTTTAATCATGAGAATACTTATGATTTTTTTTTTGAAGTGCTCACTCTATAATACATTCATCACCATGTTGAAGACCACGTTTTACGAAACCGATGTTAGATGATTCCATGAAGTCATAACATCGATAGTATAACTGGTGATGTACATCTACTGGTAATGGCTAGATGTTCTTTATGAAATGAAGTATAGAATCAAAAATTTTCATTCCAAATTAGATACCAAAAGTCCTGATAATGATTTGAATGATAAATATAGGAATTAATCTATGAAAGAGTAACTAAATGAATTCAAATGGGACAAAGGTTAGACCTTGGTTTAAATTCAAAAAGAAACATATGTAATTTAGGTTAAATGGGTTGTAAAAATAAATTCGATGATATAGAATCTTTGTATGAAATTGAGATAGATTAGTTTCTAAATTATATAATCAACAATATATAAAATTCAATGTAGGGAACATTGCTCCAATAACTATACATGAATCTATTATATTTATCTTAGAATATATATAATTCATTAACTTCCAATGTTTTCAAATGGATGTCAAAATGCATTACTTAATTTTTAAGTTCACGGAAAAAGTTTATGATGACTAAAATTTTGGTTTTGATGGCCCAAAACATCCTGAATTTTTTTAAAATTAATAATTAATAAATGGTCTTAAAAAAACCCCTATATCTCGGTATGATTGACATACAAGATTTTTGTTACCAAAAATATATGTTAAGGGAACTACTTATCTAACCATTTTTATGAAGATAGAAAAACAATTGGTTGTTTAAATGTATTTTGATGACAATATATTCTGATAAACTCAACAAAACATATATACTTTTTTTAAATATATTATAAAATATCAGTTTAAAATTAGTATGATGGGTGGGTTTACATTTTTAATTATTTTAAAATTTTCTAAAAAACAGAAGGAACCAATATATCTCAAAAGAAATATATTAAATATCATTATGAAAAGTATGGAAATAAAAACACTAAATGTGTAAGTACTCCAATCAGTACACCAAATACACTTGATGTTGATGAAGCAAGGCAACTAGTAGGTCAAACAACATTTTTTGGTATGATAGGATGATTACTATAATTAATAGCTAGTAGTCCAGACAAAATTATTTTAATATGATTATGTGACAATATCAATATAATCTAATTGAAATAAATTTAAATGTAACAAAATGAATTTTTTCTATTTAAACAGAGCAATAGATTTAGAAATGTTTTTCTTCTTATAGAAATGATTTAAAAAAATTATTATAGATGTGGAATTTGGTGGATGTATAGTAGATAAAAAGAGTACATATAAACCATGTAATTTTAGGGGATATTCATTAGTTATGGTCATGTATGAAAGAAAATTATATATCACATTAAACTACTAATGCTAAATATGTAATAATTGATGTTTTTCTACTCATGTGTTGTGAATACAACACCACTCTCTGATTATGGCATGCGTTTTTCTAAAACTCAGATACTATGTGAAAACAATAGTGTCATTTTCATAAAAAGAATCCACCCTCCACAACATCATGAAAATAAAATTGATATTAGTAATTACTTCCTTATAGATCAAACACATAAATGAGATTTAATTTTACAATTCATCAGAGCACGAGAACAACTTGCTGATATTTTTAAAAACTCATTACCTTCAAGTAGATTTCAATACCATAAAAAAAATTTATAAAATAATAACAGTAATCTAATCATTCATATGAAATTTCTATTTATACTATATAGTAACATTAAGATACTTCTTTTCATAGGGGGGATACACTTAATTTCAATAATTTTTTCGAAACATAACAAATGTATTGGGATCGTAGAAAAATTATTCAGACTCCTGTAAAAATAATCCAAATCTATGATTTATATGAAGACTCTTATGAAACACTAACAATGTTTCAAAGAAAATTACCAAGTAATTTATGTTACATGTTTCTTCTTAACATTCATTTACATTGTTTAGAATTTAAATCTTGTTTTTAAAAAAATTTCAAAGTATTCATCTTTCCTTTATTCTGTTTTATTTTCATAAAGCCTCTAGAGATTGGAACCTATAAATCAATCTCCAGTTTAATCTCATTCATCAGATCAGGTCTATGAGTTTTCATCAATCATATTAACCATGGATGAAGAACCATCATCTCCAATGCCTATTTAAATAAGATACCCCACATGTCCCACATCAATCTCTAGTCTTTTTTCCTGATTTTCTGCCAGCCTTTAAATTCTCCATTCCACATTCCGGATCTCTTTCTTACAGTTGTATATGTAACTATCTATATACTCATAGACCTCAATGCCTACCAAGTCATTAAACAATTGTTTCATTTATAAGTAAATGTTAGTTTATCATAATTTCTACCTTAAGTATGATTCTTTAATAATAAAGATCATAATGATTCAAGCTGGGGAAATATTATCATTGAAAAAAATAAGGGAGATCAAGATCTAGTGTTTGTGGACTTGTTAATTGGATCTGATAAATCAATTGAATTATAAAATGAAGTTGGAAATGGTATGTTTTAGTTAAATGTAATGTAAAAATCTATTATATTTCATTTAATAATTATAAAAATATATTTATGATCCTGTTTGTTGGTGAAGATTACTATACATCTCATAAGTAGCTAGATTCTGAATGATTTTTGGATTTAGTTGGGTATATTGATTTGTTAGGTCATCATGGATTAATGAAGCTCAAGATTTAAAATATACCGTCTAACTACTAAATTGTGGAATTATGGATACAAGGTCTATTAATGCCAATAAAAGGAGTATAGTACACCTTGAAAATAATAGACATTTTCGTGATGAATATTATCATTAATCTAAGGAATATTAACCTGGTCAAGTACATATTTCTCATAATCAATGTAATTAAGTACGAGTCGATCAAATCTCAGATTTTGTGTTTCCTACCATATTTCCAAATCATATAGTATATTTTTTTTACCTTTTAATAACCCTTGCAAGTAAAATCCAAAAAGTTCAATATGTTTTTTATGTGATGAAACACTTAATGTATTGAAATTTTCCTTTAGTGGTAAGAAAAATATGTTTTTTATTTATTTTTAAAATAAGTGGATGTTGGAGAAAGATTAATGAAATAGTTATTCAATCCAAAGAAATTAATTTCACATTCCTTGAAACCATATAAAACAATACATGATTCCAAAATACTGAAGACAAAGAAACAGAAGTCCATCTAAGATGATGTAGTAAAAAGGTGGTGATAAAAAAAGGGAAATGAATGGAATGAGATCCAATGTTTGGGTAGGATATAGGTAAAGTTAACAAATTAATGATTATATAATCTCATGAAATGGAAATAAAAGAAAAGATGATGAAAGATAATAAAAAACTAATAGATATCAAAGATAATTCAGGACTTATTTAATGAAAAAGAAAAGGAAATAAAAAAATTTTATTTTCGAATCATTTCCTCTAGAAACAAAACATCCATAACAATCACAACTAGTTTAAGTAGATGTTAAACCAAAAAAGGAAAGGATTTTGTTTTAAGATCAGTTCTAATAGTTAATGAATAGACTAAAGAAGAAGATGATGAAAATAGTAATGAAAAAGAAAGAGATGATGAGATACAACAAATTGGAGAATCATAGAGGTAGATTCAATCTAATAAGTTATACATAAGATATTATTAATCCTATTTAAACATGACACTATAGATAAATTAGTCCACTAATCCAATAGTAATAAATTCAATGTGGTTGATACTGAAGTACATAATTTTATATCTGATGGAGATGTTTATGAAAATGATGATGTTCGTAATGATGATAATGAAGAAGATGATAGTAGTTATTATGATGATGATATTATGATTCAGGTTTCTCATGAAAGGAATGTAATTCAATTTTCAGGGAGTTCAGAATCTAATAGACATTGGGAAGAAAGAAGATGCTGGAAAAACTAACCAAGAAGAATCGGATTCAAAAAGATCTTCTACTTTATGAAGAGAATATTTTGTAGTTCATTATTAAAGAAGTTTGTGAACATGAGTACATGTTTCCCAAATATTGATTCAAGATATCAACTTATTCAAGAATCAATAAATCTAAATTCATAGAGAGTGAAAATTTTCATGGAGAAGTTGATAAAGCTGGAAGTTGAGTTTAGATCCTTTATGCTAAATTAATGATATCATAGGAAATTCTATAGAAAGATGATAATGTTGTCAAAACATAAAAACATTTATCATAAATATTTTTAAGAAATGCATGAGTCAGTAAAAAATTCCTTTAATTAATCCAAGGAAAATACCAAATATAATTAAAATAGTTTCTTATATAAGTTAAAGGAAGAGTTGGGAATTAAATTTCAATAAGATAAAGTCTTTTATGGGAAAGATAATTCTCATGCAGCTGAGGGTAATAGTGTGAATGCTTACAAAGATGAGATCATTGAAAAATATAATTCCAGGGAGAGATGAATAAGATCTTGAAGGAAATTTTTCCAAATATTGAGAAAATGAATCAAAATCAAAATGAGATCCTAGAAAAGATTCATGATGATCATAAAGATTTGAAGAAGTTGAAGGCCATAGTTTATGCCTTAATGCTGAAAATGATTACTTTTTCATTGTAATCTCATCCCTTTTTCAAAAAAGTTCAATTATAATCAATTTTTTTCTCCTTTTTTCACATATATTTCCTATATTTTCTCATGTACAATATACTTTTCCTCATTCATTTTTGATGATCACAATGGGAGAGATGACTGTTCTAAAGAAAATGTTAGACTATGGAGGAAAATGTAATCAGAGAATTATTAAATAATATATACTTATGTAAGGAAGAAATATTTCATTAAAGGCATATATAAAAAGTAAAAATATGATCCATTGGAAGATTTCTTATATTAAGGTAGATTTAGTCGTATTTATCATGAGTCATAAACTAAGGGTGAGAAGTGTTATTATATTATGTTAAAATATTAGGTATTTAAATTTTAATATTATTTTATTAAATCAATTATTTGTTCTCTCCAAAAAAGAGGATATTTTTAAGTCAATTTTTTCTTTTTGAATTTTTCCATTCCATTAGTTTTTGGAAATCCCAATCACATTTCCTAAATAATAATTTCTATTTTTAAGGAAATTTATATTAAAAAATTATTCCAATTGAAATAATGTTCATTGAAAATTTTTATATCTAAGTCTAATTTTTTCCCTTAAGACACAATAGCTATTGAAAAAAAATATGGCCCTTACATAAACATATAAAACAACATATATCAATTCCAATTCATTCTGAATCATGAATCTAATTCTTTCAAAATATAGAATCATATTTTCTATGATCGTTAATTCAAAATCATCCAAAATGTCAAATCTGATTCATAGATCCATAAAATTCAGATTCTATAAGATTTTAAAATAATATTCCATATTATTATAAATCTAGATGAACATAAAAAATGTGAATTTAGTTTATTAGTTAAAAATTCCATATCATTCAATTTATTGAATATGATTATCACATTCTCAATTCTGATTCACATAGATTTGAAAATGAGATTTACCATGTTTCTCAAATATGAATCTAAATAATTTTAAAATTTTATTCTCGTAGTTCTATTTCTGATTCCATTTGGTTTGAGGATCATATTTTATAAAATTCTTAAATTAACTATATTTCCATAATGTAATGTTTAATATAATCCGATTTGTATACACTAATTGTTTCACATGATATTTTCTTACACTCAATTATTTCATCCAATCTATAATTATATGCCCATTATAAGTCAATTCTATAAAGGTGCCTCTAAAATATAAAGTAAAATACGACCATTAGAAGAAAATTTGGTGGTTTGAGATCTCAACTATAAATACCTAGTCATTAGGTTAATCTCAATAAAAATATACACTTTTGGATTTTGAGACACATGATTGATCATCCAAAATTGATTTGGGTGAAATCCTTGAGGTGATTAAATTGTGAACTGCTTTTTCAACATACATGAAATCTTCAATAGGATTTATTTTTATTTGTTTAACACTAAAAATTGTTGATTTTGATTAAGGTATTTTAAGATTAATGAATACATAGGTTCCAATTACCTGATTATTCGAGGGCTTCCAGCTAAAAGAAGACAGAGGTGTCGCTTACCAGCTTAATCGAGGGCATGCACATATAAAATGATAGAAGTAGAATTTGATCATTCAGGGGTCTAGGGATTTCTATAGTGTGGGTAAGAGAAACTTTATTGAATATATAAATAAAGGGGCTTTTATAAAATTTGTTTGGATATTTTTATCTTTGGGTTAAAATAATTTTACTGTTTTATATGTACATTAATTTTCCACCACATGTAGTTACAATTAGAAAGTGTTTCTTATAATTTATCTTTTTTAATGACTCAAATATAAGTTTATATGCACATTATTGTAGAATATAGTTTAAATTTACCTATGTGATTATTTATTTACACATAATTATCAACCATAAGGTTGTTTTTATTAACCTTACGAAAGAGGGTGTGATAATGATTTGTTGAAAGGTACAATTACCTTCTAATCTAGAACTATTAATGTATAATTTGACCCTATATCTACCAATTCATTTATATTTGCAGAATTTCATAATGGAATCATGATTACACTTATTTATTTAGATGAATAATTAGTAGTGAAAACCCAAAATGGTACAATGATAAAATATCATGTATATTAATCATATAAAATTGATGTTTTTAGGAATGTTCTTTTTAAAATCAAACAAATAAACTTGTAGTTTAATTTAATAGAACAATAGTAATGTATACCATTTATCTATATAAATCCCACATAATTTATTGAGTAAGGGGAGTATATTTTGATATTAAAACCATCCCAGGATCATCTATTATTGAGATGATAAATATTAACATCCAATATAAATCACATTCATTGTATGGTTTTTTATTCCTATTCAAATGGGGAATTTATCTCTATTTGTTAGGGAGAAAGCCAACATCGATGATATGACTATTGTGTGGGAGTTTTTAGATGAAATTATGGGGGATAATAATAGTCTTCTAATTAATCATGAACATGATTATTTTAATATAAATCATACATATTGTAACACCTATTTTGAATACTCTCTATAGAAAGGCATTGATTGAGTTATAGGAATTAAATATAAAAATACATGAGAATATTGACCAGGGAATCATTCTAGAAAGTTTTTCAACATAGAGTGTAGCCCTATTATTTTTTTTTAAAAAAAATTATGTATTAATGAAACATTTCATTAATTATTAGGATCTTAAAAACACAACAAATAACAAGTACCATATACCCTATATTGATGACTTGTTTCGTCACTTGTATGGAGATCAATAAATTTATATGATTTACTGTAACATCCCAAGTAATTAATGAATAATATATTTTCATATCTATGTCTATTTAGTAATTATATAGTGTTTTAGAGGTTTAAAATGAGAATAAATCCAATCTTAAGAATGGAATACTCTATTAATTTTTAAAAGACTGTTTTACCGCCTTTTGATGGAGAACCATTTTAAAATATATCTTTTGACAATTTTATAAGCTCTATTTGTAAAAATAATCTTATTCTTAGAATTGGTACTTTGAAAATTACATTGGATAAATGTTTGGTATTTTTCTGACAATGTTCTTTTTTTAATGAATAGTGAAAAATACTGCATTTTACTTCAAAACTACTTTTTCATCTAATTTAATTATATGGATAGATTATCTTTTCAATTGGGTTTAAAGTGTAAATAGAATATATATTTACAATTTAATCAAATGGTTGTTATTGGGATTAATTTCACTTTGAAATTGGACATAAAAAATTGTTAATCCTTTGATTGAAATTGTTTCTAAAAAACCTGGTATTTGTTTTGACAACGAGAATTATTTTTTAAATTAATTCTTGCAATTTCTGTGTTTGGAATTTGGTAAAATATATTTTATATTTGGAATCATAAGGTCCAAATTATTTAATTACGACTCTTTTGTTTTTGGACATTATGAATAGTAACGATGGTAATTATCTTTAATTACTGTGATTAGTTAGTAATCGGGTAGTTAAGGGTAATAATATAATATCAATATAATAAAAAATGACCCCAAAATGTGTCCTAATTCTACTTTTTGTGTCATGGCCAACCATGGGATTCCTAGTTCCAAACTTAGGTTCCCCATGGAATCACTTTTGGGTGATAGTGACACTTTATCAATTTATTTTTAAAGAAAGGAGAATATCACAAAAGTATGTATCACCCAAGTAAAAAAAATTTATTATTGTCTATGTAAATGATATCATAGACTATAAATAGTCATTGTAAAAATAAAAACATTTCCTATATCATAGTAGTTTTCTATAATTTTTTGAAATTAAATAAATTAAATTTTTAGTGACACCATAATGATGCAGCAATTACCTCATTAATGAACGATTTAAATAAAATGAAAAGATAATGTAAAATCTAAGACATACACTTTTCAAAAACCTATTGGATGAGTTTATTTCAAACCCTTATCACCTTATCCTCAAAATATATCAATGTGGGGCCTTTAAAATCCTAAACACATTTTAATTTAAAGTAACATTTCTTGACATTCCAAGAGTGCCCCTCATCCCTCTTATAAAATCCCCCCAACTCTACCACCTTACCCACACATCTCAAGCCATTTTCTCAGATTGGATTTATTAATTTTTTCTCTCCACATACCTATATTCCTCATTTATTCCTTAACTTAGTCAGAAAGATATTCAAGAAACCCTTTTGGTTGAAACCAAGAGGAGTTACCCGAATTAAAGGTAATGTCTTCACTTGTGTTCTTTTGTTTTATTTTGCTTCTCTGACCCCCTAAACTCTTTTATTACTTTCATTTGTAATAACACCAGTATCTTAAATATACTGGGATTTTTTCATGAGAATTAATAGAGCTACACTTACACACACCTTCATCTAATGGTTAAAAAACATACTGTTTCCGTGGATGGTGAATTTCTGCCTCACCAAATGATGATTGTTCAATATTTTTTTAACACCATTCATGGTGGATATTAAGATGTAATCCTATTATTATATGATATATATTATGGTTATGTTCTCTTTATTCCTCTATATTTTTCATTTATGGCATACATTTATGGTTTCTATTATGGGTAAACGCGATATCTTCATTTTAGGAAGTGCGGACTACCGCCCCCCCAAAGTGATTTGATTCGTTAATGCCATATGTGGGATGTATAAAGGATGGAGTTAATGATATTATATATGATATTATAATGGAATTTTAATATACCTTTATATCATTATGATTTCATTTCATTAAATATGAAATAGAAATGAAAGTAGCGTTTATGCGTATGTACGGCTTACCGTCTCCATGAACGGTGCATTTCATATCATACCACTAAATGTTATGTAATATTATAAATGCATGTATATACTGGATATATATTATATCTATTATATCTATATCATGAATATAATTATGGATATAATGGATATTATACGACATGAACAACTTGTAATTATAAGGAGTTTATTTTTGACTCAAGTACCAATGATCGACAAAATGACCGTTATTAACTTAAATAATTACATAGTGTTCATAACATGGTAATAAGTGATATAAAAGGAATAATTAAATTGAAAAAGGTTCTTAAAAATTTAGAAATTAACTCAAATTTATTATTCATGAGATTAAAGGACGATCGAGTCAAGTCGGATACGATGTAAAGGACTTCATCTCAATATCCTTTCATTGAGGCATATTTTATTTTATACACAACATTCTTTTTTAAGGTTTATTAATCCCTTTCAATTTTATGTTTATTCAAAAGGAATATTTTTTATACGAATCGTTTTACTAAATGACAAAATTTAATGTCTGTTTCGTACTTATGCGGCAACAACAACTTCTCCATCGTCATGACTATTATTTGAGTTTTGGCTTCCTCTACAAGCCATATCTTTTTTTAAATGAAAATTAAATACCATGTTTTACTTTTCTTTTATTATGTTACTGAGATTGGTTTTGATAATGTTTTGATTACAGCAATGTGTTTTTGATATCTTGTGATTGAAATATCGAAATGTTATATTTCCTCTATGCATGTTTTATGTGATACGATTATGTTATGGTTCTTTGGAATTGTTTATGAATATGGGTGTGATAAACTAAGGGCCGGTGAGCCCGTGATAGCTCTCTAATGCATTGGGTAACGTGAAGGGGTTAAATGCTAAGGTTTCTCCGAAGATATTTAGGGAATATACTGTGATGGTTATTCCAAAAGTAACCATGATGGTTACTACCTATGTAAGAATGTTATGAATGCCTCAAGTTACCTTAATGTCATATGATTTCTATGAGTTTTTCAAGATTTAATGACGTATGTTAAAGTGCTTATGTTTTATGAGTAAATTATGATTTCATTGATTCTTATGTATACATGGACTAATGTTTTCATTCTATATTTTTATATACCTTACTGAGATTTTTATGCTCATCCAATGTTTTTGAAATGTTTTTAACATGTCAAGGGAATGATACATGTTGTGATGATAGTGTCAAGTATGTGTCATGAAAGAAGCCATGTTTTTTTTAAATATGTTTCCTTTGATGGGAAAGGTGAATATTGTCTTTAAAGTAACCACCTTGTTTAAATATGGAATGTAATGCATGATTTATGATCTAATTCTCTAAAACTCTAAACCTGAAAAGATCCTCAATGTGTAATCTTGTAATAACTCAAGATTAAGTAATGTTTAAGGCTGGGGCCTTATAGTTTTTATCAAAGGTCAGTTTAGATAACTTTAGGAGTTAGAATTCTATTAAATTATTATCCAAAAATATTTTTTTATTGTCAAATTGAAATGATATAGCATTTGAAGATCATCATGTTGCTTTATCTAAGACATGTTTTTTCAGAATGGTTTTCCATAGAGGAAACAGGGAAGCAATGCTAGGAAGGCCTATAGAATGAAATCACCTTCCAAATCAGTATCCTGAGGTGGTCAGAATTGGAATTGAATAGTTTTTTGCAGTAATGGTGTAGTTGACTCAAGCAATAAATTGTGGTGGTATCCATGCATGAGATTATCCATATCAATAGTAGAGGAACACATCAATGGTGGAACATTTCATGAGGCAACATCTCCAATCATTCAGAGTGTCATCTGACCTTGTGCTAACTGAAGGGTGTATTAAATAATTGGAGAATATTTTCGATGTCATGGGGTGTTTAGAAAATCAAAAGGTTAGTCTTGTTGTTTACCGTTAGGAGGGTGAAGTAGATCAGTGGTGGTCGATGGTTAAAAATATAAGGGACGATGATGAGATTGATGCTCTCGACTGGCAATGTATGCTCCAAATTTTATATAAGACATTGACAGTAAAATCAATCATTTTTACTCAGGATTAAATCTAAAATATCTAAGGGATTTAGCTTCTCGCGAGTTCAAGAGTTATTAAATGTTTGTTCGACGTGCTGAAAAGGTGGAAATGGAGTTTACCGATAATCAAGTGTTCTATAACAACCAACTGAAGAAGAGACCGAGGTGGCAGGCGAAAGGGAAGAATTCTTCAAAAAGGTATGATGGTAGGAAAACTAAGTTTCCAGTTTCTGATAAATATGGTAAAAGGCATGCTGGGAAATGCCTTCTGAATTATAGAAAGTGCTACTGATGTGTTAAGATAGGAGATAAGGCTCGTGATTGCACTGAAAAAGATCAGGGTGATGGTAAGACCAAATTTGATTTATAGTTAGTGTAATGTTTCAAGTGAAATGAGATGGGTCATTATGAAAACAAGTGTTTGACAAACAGCTCAAATGATGGGAAGCAGTCAGACTACAAGAAAAAAGGTGTGGTGAAATCCTTTGTAACTACTTCAGTAGATGTTGGGCCATCAAATAAAGTGGTATTAGGTACTTTGTTTGTTATATCACATTATGCTAATGTGTTTTTTTATTTGGGGTCTACACATTCATTCATCTCTGAAACATTTTCTAGTAAATTGGGAATTCCATCTCAAGAAATGACTCTTGATATTGTGGTAAAAATACCTGGGTGAAATGTTGAGGCAAAAAAAATTTATAAGAGTCTTCCTATCCTTAACCGTGGAAAGAACACACTTGCAAAACATATTGTTTTACCTCTAGTAGAATTTGATGTTATCCTAGGTATGGATTGGCTCTCTGTTTACCATGCTAAGATTGATTTTAGAGCTAAAGAAGTTTATTTTCAGAAAAACGTTCAATTTGTGTACAAGAATGAACCCTTAATGTTGATAACATATCAAGAGGATGAGAAACATGTAAAATATGTAAATGAATGTTACCTTTCCCATATTGTTGAAAACAAAGGAACCATTCAGAATAATGATGTGCATGTGGTAAATGAGTATCCTGATGTTTTTCCTGAAGAGTTTCCTGGAATAATACCAGATCGGGAAGTTGGATTTACTATTGACTTAGTTCCTGATGCTAAACCAATTTCAAAACCAACTTATCAGATGGCTCAAAATGAACTTCTCGAGTTAAAGGATCAATTGAACGATTTATTAGAGAAAGGTTTCATTTGACCTAGCACATCACCATGGGGTGCTGTTGTCTTATTTGTTAAAAAGAAATATGGTTCTATAAGACATTTCATTGATTATAGAGCCCTGAATAACATCATTGTTAAGAATAGATATCATTTGCCTCATATTGATGATTTGTTTGATCAGGTCTAGGGTGCTGAGTATTTTTTAAAGATTGACCTGAGATCGGGGTACCATCACATGAAGGTAAAGGAAACAGATATTATGAAGACCGTGTTTCGTACAAGATATGGCCATTATGAATTTGTAGTAATTCCTTTCGGGCTAACCAATGCCCCTGATGTATTCATGAACCTTATGAATAGAATTTTCCATGAGTTCTTGGATAAGATTGTGGTTGTTTTCATTGATGATATTTTTGTCTTTTCTAAAATTAAAGAGGAGCATGAAATTTATTTAAGGGTTATTTTGCAAACCATAAAGTAAAAGAAATTTTATGGTAAATTCATAAAGTGTGAGTTTTGGTTGCAACAAATCTCTTTCCTTGGTCACATTATTTCTAAACATGGAATAACTGTTGATCCTTTAAAAACAAAGGTTGTTGAAGAATGGCCAAGACCCACAAATGAAACAGAGATTCATAGTTTTCTTGGTTTGTAATGCTATTATCGATGGTTTGTTAGAAATATTTCCCGGTTATCTAGTCTAATGACTAAGCTAACTCAGAAGGGTGTTATGTTTATCTAGACAAAAGAATGTGATGATTGTTTTCCGGAATTGAAAAAAAAGATAGATGAATGCTCCAATTTTGGGACTACCTTCCAAGAATGGTGAGTTTGTTATCTACAGTGATGCTTTATTGAAAGTACATGGTTGCGTCTTAATGCAGAATGACCATGTAATTGTTTATGCTTCACGATAGTTGAAAACTCTTGATGTAAATTACCCTACACATGATTTGGAATTAGATGCAGTTTTTTTTCGCTTTAAAAATTTGGAGACATCATTTTCATGTTATAATGTGTAAAATATATACTGATCACAAAGTTTAATGTATATATTCAATCAGAAATAATTGAACATGAGACAGATGAAATGGCTAGAATTAATCAAGGATTATGATTTTACAATTTATTACCATCCGGGGAAATTAAATAAAGTGGCTGATGCTTTGAGTCGAAAAAGTAATGATTTATTAACCATGTTAAGTTTGGAACATGAAATTTTGGTTATGGATTTGATGAAATTTGGCATAGAATTTGTTGGTGCAGTATTTCCTTCTATTTTGTTTCAGGTATCAGTGAAATATTCTCTAACAGACAGAATTAAGCAAGCACAAAAGCAACATAGTGAGTTGCAGAAAAAGGTAGACCAGATTGAGAAGGGTAAGTTTCCTGAATTCAACATAGATAATGATTGTGTTTTTAGATTTGTGAAGAGATTGTGTGTGCCTGGTGATTCATAGTTGAAGAGAGAGTTGTTATTTGAATCTCATAGTTCTCCATTTTCAGTTCATCCAGGTAGTACTAATATGTATAGAGATCTTCGAGAGTACTACTAGTGGGATGGAATGAAAAGAGATATTTCTGATTTTACTGGGAAGTGTTTGAAATGTCAACAGGTTAAAGTAGAGTGACAATTACTGAAAGGGATGCTTCAGCCTTTTCCAGTGCCAGAGAGGAAATGGGAGAATATATCCATGGACTTCGTTGTGGGATCGCCGAAGACACCTCGAGGTAATAATGAAATCTGGGTTATTGTTGATCGCTTGACTAAATTTGATCGTTTCCTTGATATACAAGATAATTTTTCTCTAGATAAACTTTCTATTTTGTATCTTAAAGAGATAGTCATGTTACATGGAATTCCCCTCTCCATTGTATCTTATCGTGATCCCAGGTTTACTTCTAACTTTTGGAAAGGCCTTCAAAAGTCGTTCAGTACTGAATTAAATTTTAGTACAGATTTTTATCCTCAATCAGATGGGTAGTCAGAACGAATAATTCAGACTTTGGAGGATATTTTATATGCTTTTCCGATGGATTATCAAGGAAGTTGGGACCAACATCTATCTTTGGTTTAGTTTTCTTATAATAACAGTTTTCATTCCAGTATACAGATGTCACCGTTTGAGGCATTATATGGGAAGCGGTGTCAAACTCCAGCTTTTTGGGATGAAGTGGGTGAAAGGAAGTTGATGGGATCATAATTGGTAGAAGAGTTGGTAGAAAAAAATCAGTTGATACACAAATACATGAGAACAGCTTAGAGCATCCAGAAAAGTTATGCAGACAATAGGATGAAGGATCTATCTTTTGAGGTAAGTGATCATGTCTTCCTCAAAGTTTCACCATGGAAAAGTGTGATGCGATTCGGTAAGAAATGAAAGATGAGTCCAAGGATCATTGGACCATATGAAATTATGGAGAGAGTTGTATCAGTTGCATACCGAGTGGCTTTACCTCCAAGTTTATCTCAAGTACACAATGTTTTTCATGGTTCAATGTTAAGGAAGTACATGCCAGATCCATCTCATGTTTTGAGTCGAGAGGTAGTTCGGCTGGAAGAGAATCTATCTTATGAGGAACAACCGGTCTAGATTCTTGACCACATGGAGCATGTGTTATGGAATAAGGTGATTCATCAAGTAAAGGTTTTGTGAAAAAATCACATGATTGAAGAGGCAACATGGGAATCAGAAAATGTTGTGAGAGATAAATACCCCCACTAATTCAATATGTAAATAAATTGGGGGGACACAATTTTCTAAAGGGGGAAGGATGTAACATCCCAGGTAATTACTGAATAATATATTTTCTTATCAATGTCTATTTATGAATTATATATTTTTTTAGAGGTTTAAAATGAGAATAAATCCACTCTTAAGTATTGAATACTCTAATATTTTTTAAAAGATTATTTTTCTCCCTATTGATGGTGAACCATTTTTAAATCTATATTATGAAAATTTTATAAGCTCTATTAGTCAAAAATAAACTTATTCATTAGTATTGGGTCATTGAAATTTACTTTGGATAAATTGTAGGTATTTTTTGATAATGTTCATTTTTTAATGAATAGTGAGAAATACTCCATTTTACATCAAAACTGATTTTTCATCTAATTTAATTATATGGATAGATTGTATTTTTAATTCGGTTTAAAGAGTAAATAGAATATATTTTTACCATTTAATCCAATTGTGGTCATTGGGATTAATTTCACTTTTAAATTGGACATAAACAATTGTTAAACTTTTGATAGAAATTGTTTCTAAAAAACCCGCTATTTGTTTTGACAACGTGAATTATTTTTTTAATTAATTATTACAATTTCTATGTTTTTAATTTGGTAAAATGGATTCCATATTTAGAGTCAAATGGTACAATTTATGAAATTAATACTCTTTTTTTGGACATTATGAATAGTAACAACGATAATTATCATTAATTATCGTGATTAATTAGTAATCGAGTAGTTAAGGGTAATAAAATATTATCATAATAATAAAAAATGCCCCCAAAATGTGTCCTAATGCTACTTGTTGGGTCATGGGAGACCATGGGATGCATTTTTCCTAACATAGGGTCCCCATGTAATCACGTTTGGGTGATAGTGACACTTTATCGTTTTATTTTTAAAGAATAGAGAATATCACAAAAGTATGTATCACCAAAGTAAAACAATTTTAGTTTTTTTTGTGTAAATGATCAATTAGACTATAAATAGTCACTGTAAAGATAAAAATAATTCCTAAATCATAGTATTTTTTTATAATTTTTAGACAATAAATAAACTAAATGTTTTATGACACTATGATGATGCAGAGATTACCTCATTAAAGAACGATTTAAATAAAATGAAAAGATATTGTAAAATCTTAGACATTAACTTGTCAAAACCCAATTATATGAGTATATTTCGAACCTTTTTCACCTTATCCTTGAAATATATCAATGTGGGACCTTTAAAATTTGAAACTCATTTTAATATAAAGTAACATTTCTTGACATTCCAAGAGTGCCCCTCCTCCCTATTATAAAAGGCCCCCAACTCTACCACCTTTCCCACACCTCTTATACCATTGTCTTAGCTAGGATCTGCTCATTTTGTCTTTCCACATCTCTCCCTTCATCATAGAATCCATACCTTAGGCATAAATCTCTTCAAGAAACCCTTTTTCTTCAAACCAAGAGGTGTTACCCGATTTAAAGGTAATGTCTTCACTTGTGTTAATTTGTTTTATTTTGTTTCTCCAACCCCCTAAACTATTTTCATTCCATTATTTTGTAACAACAATAGTATCGTAAATATACTAGGATGTTATTATGAGAAGTATTCGAGCTACACTTACACACACCTTTGTCTAATGGTTAATGAACATACTATTTCTGTGGATCGTGAATTTCTGCCTCACGAAACAATGATTGCTCAATATTCTTTTAACACCTTTCATGGTGGCCATTAATATGTCAATATATTTATATATGATATATATTATGTTTATTTTTTTCTTATGATTCTGTATTTTTCATTTATGGAATACCTTTATTATTTCCATTATGGGTAAACGTGATATCTTCATTTTAGGAAGTGCGGACTACCGCCCCCTCAAAGTGATTTGATTCGTAAGTTCCATATGTGGGACGTATAAAGTATGGAGTTAATGATATTATAAATGATATTATACTGGAATTATAATATACCTTTATATCATTATGATTTCATTCCATTAAATATGAAATAGAAATGAAAGTAGCGTTCAAGCGTACGTATGACTTACCGTCTCCATGAACGGTGCATTTCATTTCTTATCTCTAAATGTTATGTAATATTATAAATTAATATATATACTGGATATATATGATACATATGATATCTACATCATGAATATAATTCTGTATATAATTGAGATTTTACCACATGAACAAATTGTAATTATAAGGAGTTTATTTTTTACTCAAGTACCAACGATCGACAAAACGACCGTTATTAACTTAAATAATTATATAGTGTTCATAACATGGTAATAAGTGATATTAAAGGAATAATGAACTTGAAAAAGGTTCTTAATCAAGTAGAAATTAACTCAAGTTTATTATTCATGAGATTAAATAACGATCGAGTCAAGTCGGATACGAGGTAAGGGACTTCATCTCATTCTCCTTTCCTTATGGAATATTTCGTTTTATACACAACTTTCTTTTATATTGTGTATAAACAACTCTAACGTTTATGTTTATTCAAAAAGAATTTTTTTTATACGAAGCTTTTTACTAAACGGAAAAAGGGAATTTTTTTTTCGTACGTATGCGGCGATAATGACTTCTCCGCCGATGTGACCATTATTTGAGTTTCAGCTTCCTCTACAAGACATATCTTTTTTTAAATGAAAAATAAAATCCATTTTTTAGTTTTATTTGATTTTGTAATTGAAAATGGTTATGATAATTTTTGATTATATCATTGTGTTTTTGATATCTTGTGACTGAAATGTGGAATTGTTATGTTTCCTCTTTGCATGTTTTATGTGATACGATTATGTTGGGGTTCTTTGGAATTGTTTTTGAAGATGGGTGGTTCCGTGATAATCTAAGGGATGGTGAGCCTGAGATAGCTCTCCAATGCATTGGGTAATACAATGGGGTAAAATTTTAAGGTTTCTATGAAGAGATTTAGGGAATATACTGTAATGGGTATTCCAAACGTAACCATGAGGGTTACTCCCTACGTAAGAATGTTATGAATGACTCAAGTTACCTTCATGTCTTATGATTTCTATGATTTATTCATGATTTGATGAGGTATGTTAGAGTGATTATGTTTTATGAGTAAAGTATGATTTCATTGATTCTTATGTATACATGGACTAATGTTTTCATTCTGTATTTTTATATAACATACTGAGCATTTTTAGGATCATCCCATGTTTATGAAATGTTTTTCACAGGTCAAGGGAAAGGTACATGATTTGATTCTATTGTCAAGAAGTGGCATGAAAGAATACATTTTTTGTTTTAAATATTTTTCCTTTGATGGGAAAAGTAAATATTGTCTTTAATATAACCACCTTGTTTAAATTTGGAATGTAATGCATGATTTATGAGCTATTTCTCTAAAAATATACACCTGAAAAGTTCCTCATTGTGTAATCTTGTAATAACTCAAGATTAAGTAATGTTTAAGGCTGGGGCCTTATATTTACCTTTTTTTGAATATCATCTATTGGTGGTCCTGAAGTGAGACATAACAAAGATTTAATTCCACAAAATATATGCAAATTAGGAGTATATAGTGATTTCATTTTGTCTTACAAAAACCTCACTATATTTGCAGACATAATGAAGATGTTTTTTAGATATTACCATCATCAGATTATAATAGTCTTTATGGAGGTTATTATTTTATTTTAAATGTGAAGGGAATAGCGATAAGATCACTTGATAATGGTAATTAAGACACTAATTATGGAAAATTTATTCAAGAAATTTAAATTTTTTTATTTTTGATATAATAGTTATTATTTTTGGGTCATATATCATAATTTGATGACTTATCATTGGATCCATCAATGAAGGAGGCTATTTAATGGTGGATTATACCATCCTTATTAACTAAGATCCAATTTTTCTTGGTTTGGTGAATATTATTGATGTTTTTTTATAATTTCCATTTACTATCTATTCCACTCACCATGTTTTGTTTAAATGAAGAAAACATCCTTTGAAAATAAGAATGTGAGGAAAATATTAAGTAATTGAAGTGATGGTTTGTCAACATAGTTGTGATCACATTACCCTATAGTGAAATGGGTTTTTAATCATAAGTGGTTCCTTAAATGGGATTATGTTTTTTTATTATGTATAATGTCATTGTTATAGAATAGTACTCGTGAAAATTTAATGTATTTGAGAAAAATTACCTACTCAAAATTTGGACTTACTTGTGATAATTAATGAATTAAAGGTATGGTAGAACTATCTTTAGGGATATAAGATATATATATATATATCCCTACATTTTAATGTATATATTTACCTATAATGAGTTTAAAACACACTTGAGGTGATGGTTATATATGATTTAGGATTGCGACTACTCAATATATTACCACATAAGGAATGTGAACAATGTGGCCCATGATATGAGTCTGATGGATCAAGATAGGTTATCCACGAAGAGGATTACAAAATATCAAATAATTATATATTTTAAATGTATTTATTTTGATATCTATAAGGGAAGAATTCATATCTTTCTCAAATAAATGTGTATCAATCTATGGATTTGATGATTACTGTGGTGTGGATTGATGATATAGAGTATCCAATAAAGTTGCAACTTTTCTTTTGTTTAACCTTGACTATGTTTGAATAGTCACATTTATTAATCTTATATCAATTTTAAAAATACCATATTTGAATGAGATATTAGAGGAGGCTCATAGTTCATTATTCTCAATTTATACCGCAAAGATGAAAAAGTATAGGGATTTGAAAGAGTATTTGATGTGTCATGGATTAATGAATAACATCACATAGTTTATATAGTGATTCATGATATGTACTATTTTTAATACTGAGATAGAAAATTATATGTGGATGAAACATCCATTACACACGCCATAATGGAAATGGGAAAACCTGACATTGGATATTGTCATAAGAATCCCCGAACCATCAATAAGGAACAATGATATATGAGTTCTAGTAGATATCCTCACAATGTCAGAAACATCAATTTAATTCAAATAATATTTCTCTTTTGATCATATTTCCATGATATAATTTATAATTGGTTTAAGATTTCTTAAAGTACCACATTCAATTATGTCCAATTGGGATATGAGGATTACCATGTTGATTTAGAGAAGTCATCATAATTTTATAGAAATAGAGTCCAATTTTAGTATTGTGTATCATCCTCATGTACATAGTTCAAATTATGACAAATTCAAACCTTCTAGGATATTATGGAGGCATGCTCCATATATTTAAATGGTGGTAGTTATCAACCCCATCCCCTTGTTTAGTTTTCATGAAAAATTATCACTAAGTTGACTATTCATATGGATCCTTATGAAGACTTCTTTGTAAAAATGATTAGATAACAAACACGTTGGAATGTAGTTAGATAAATAAACTTATTATTAAATGATATAGTTGATGAAATTGATGATAATTTTACTCCATTTCAATAACACATAAGTTTCGTACAAAGTCGGCCAGGATGAAATATTGATAATAATCAACATGGTCAAGAATTTTATGTTTCTAGAAATGGGTTTCTATGAATTACAACATAAAATATGGTAATAATATTTGGATGTATGGCAAAACAAGGCCCTTCGTATATTATTAAATTTAAAATTATAGATTGTAATGGGTAGGTATCTGATTAGTTGGCACTTCCACGAAACATATCTTAAGCCTACAATGTGTTGTAGGTGTCCATCAAATGGATATGAATAGATGACCCCTGAGATGCACTAAAATCAAAGCTCATATCCTTTGAGAAAAATATTTCTTATGAAGAACAAAAATAGGAGATTTTAGATCGCATATTGAATGATCTGTAAAATAATACCACTCAACTGTTAATATTTTGTGGCATAACCACCAATTTGAGGAATCTATAATATAAATTATATATGTAATTAAGTTGATGTATGTTGATTTTTTTTGTAATAATGTGATATAATTAAAAGGTAAAAATTCATTTTTTAGGTATGGGGGATGAATTTAACACACTGAGAGCTTATGAAATACATTTTAATGGGATTAATAAAACATATTCAATATCTTTTGGTTGACATAGAACTAAGTCTTATCGAATAATCATATTTTTTATTATTACATAATATTTATATTATTACCTGAAAATTTATATTGTATAAATGAATATAAATGAACAAATTTTAACTATTAATAGTAATTGTTTTATATTAATAATTTATATTGATTAAAAAATAAATGATTTTTTGTGTAGTATTTATATATTCTGAAAATCCTATACTCTCAAAAAAATTCCTTTTTTCATATTGAAAACAAAATATACAAGTAATTTTTGAAAATTTAATGAAATATATTTGACAAAATTAAATTCATTATGTGAATCTATATGAAAAAGTTTTCATAGAGGTTATTTTTGGGATATATTTGAAACTATTAATTTTTTAATGAAACTAAAAAAATATTGGCCTTAATTTTGAACATCAATTTAATTTAATTAATTTAAAATAATTAATTTTGTTCCAGAATGGTATAGAACATATCATTATATTTATTATATTATTAATTATTCAATATTGTTCATTTGAATAAATTTAATATTTAATATTTATATAAAAACTATTTATACTTTTGAAACATTTTTTCTCTGCAAAATCACGTTTTAATCAGAATTGTGGAATTAATTATATATTAAATTCACCCACTACAATTTACATATTTTGGAAATGTGTATTCCTTATCTGGGATCCATAATATTAATATTTTCTAATAAATCCATCTTAAATTTTTAAAAAAATTAATAGTGAAAATAGTTAAAATTAATTAATGTGGTTAATGTTAAAACGCATTTACAAGGAATTAAACTAAAAAGATATGGGTTAAAATGAAGTAAAAACATTATAATCTCCAGTTTTAAGACCTTAATCTTCCCTTATCACCTCTAAGGATTTATAATGAACCATTTTTATCAGTTATGAATTTGAAAAACTTTTAACATTTTATTCATATAATAAATTTCACGTCTGTCATCTCACCCGCTTATAAAAGTACACTCACTCACCTCCCCTGTTTGAACATTTAATGTGAATTGGTATAGACATTAAATTAATAATACCATTACTTATTACCCTACTTTCATTTTATAGTACATAGTTTAGTTATATTAACCACCTATGAAAGATTTGGGTACAAACCTAGAAACTCTCTTGAAAGAAGACGTAAAATTAATAAACTTGTGTTTTTGTTTTATTTATTCCTTCATATGTATCAATTATTATGAATCCATTTTAATATAATAAAATCATTGTATTATATATAATGAAATTTTATTATGTTAATGTAATGACCTATATTATTAAAATCTTCTCTAAAATTGAACATAAAATAGAGGCTCAACTGTACGTCAGAAAACCGCCTTGAAAACTGATGTTATTTGTTTTTTGTAACCACATCTCTCTGCTTGATATAATGATTTATTGATTTTTTTATATTTTACATTTATTAAATTAAAATTATTTTATAATAATTAGATTACATATTTATTTTTTACATTCGATTATATAGGGACTTGATAACGTCGCTCATGTGTACAATGGACTACCAGCTCACAAAGTGATGAGATTCATTTTTCACTACTACATTACATTTAAGGAAATAATGATAAATTTAATTAATATATGTTATATATATGAAATAATAGTTTCTACTTAATTTTTATATATTATTTATCTTCCTTTTTTCAAATCATCTAGAAATGTGCAAATAGTTTTCTAATGTATGTATAACATACTATATCGATGAATAATGTAATACATTTTCTATATCTAAAATTATTGGATAAATCAAAATACAAACATAATGAATATATATGATATTTTATTTTTTAAAATATTATGTAGAATATGGTACCACGATCAACATAAAATGATCCAAAATACCAACCCAAAACATTATCCAAAATCAAACTAATAATTACATAAAACATGATTTGAAGGAGAAATTATTAATAATCAGGTAATAAATATTCATAAGTAAATTATACATGTAATGATAAATATGTGTCTCATTCTATGAATTATATAAAATAAACATATATTTATAATATATGAGGTCTAAATTTGTAAAAAAAATCAACACTTGAGGTAGGGGATTTTTCTCAAATTGCCTACTTTGGGACATAAGTTATATTACGCACCTTTCATACATTATGAGTTGTACATACTGAAATTTTTAGTTTATATCATGAATATAATTTTAAATGATATTTAGTGTTTTATATTTTGTTTATCATTAATGGTGCTTATGATTTAAAATCGTCTAATGTTGTAATGATTTTATGTTACTGTTTAACGATTTGTTAGGATTGATTATGATTATGATTACAATGGTGACACAATATGATATATCTCCCATTGAACTAATTTATTTTATTTTCTTCATGTTATTTCATGATGATGAACTATTTTAATTCATTTTAATGTTTTTGTGTGATTATGTGAAACAAATATGTTTTTGTCAAAAAATCATTTTATTTTTTCCTTTCATCAAAAATGATTTTATTCTATATACATGTTTTCAAAAAATGATATAATGTTTTTTACAATTATTCAAATATATGTTAGTGTACTAAATTCCCTTTTTTAAATTATCACAAAAAGTGTTTAAAATTAATATTTTTTAATTATTCTAAATAAGTTTCTATTAACATTTACAGAAAATTTGAAAGGATTATTTTATAGTGCTGACATGAACATAATATTCCAGTATATTTACCATTAATTTTTTTATATATTCCATTACATGTTTCCAATATTATTTTCAAATAAAATATTTTCATTAATATTTTGTATTTTATTTCATTTTTTATAATTGTTCTCAAAATGGGATGGATATTTTCCTTAACAATATTCTAATGATTTTTATGGAGTTTTTAATAATCAATGACAATAAAATTTGGTGTCTATTATGTTTGACATGGTATATGATCTAATTGTTCCATCCATATTATTTATCTTTACAGTTTATTAATTATATATATATATTTTTATTGACCCATTTATTTTCTATTATTTTTCTTCTGGGAAAATATATATGTAATACATTTAATTTCCATGTGAGGTGATATGTTGTTATCCTTATGAAACCCATGTCTATTTATGGGTAATGATATAATGAATATTTTACGATATTGTGGCACCAATTATAATAGTTTTCATTATGAGACTCTTGGAACGTATATCTTCATCCAATGCATTACATAAATATTATAATCCCTTGTGATAATAAGGTTATGAATGGGGTGTGAATGTAGTTATGTATTGAACTTTGTCCACTATGATTCTATGGGGAGTGATTTTTTTCTACTATGTTGGTTTGGGGAGTGAACCCATTCCACTATTGTTTACATGGAAATGATAATTCTCTACTATGGAAAATATTTCATATTCTAAAGTGTATATAAAAATTATGTAGTGTATGTCAATGTTATGATCGGTTGACTCATGGTGTATGGTTATGTTATTTTTTATTTCTTCTAAAGTTCTAATACTTAGGTTATATCTCAAAATTTTGATCATTGATAAACAATTTCTAGTTTTCATATTTTAATAACATGTTCTCATTCCCTTGTGATCATATTTTGATGATGTATTTACTATGTTGAACCTTACTGAGAATCTGAGATCGCACTTTCTTGTATTCTATTTCCCCAGGTTATATTTATATGTATTTCATGTGATGTGTTTAATATGGGATCTAATTATTGAAAAAAATGGTAGATGATGCATAACTCTTTATTACCAAATATTTATGTTTCCATGTTTTAAAATGCACTATATAATTATGGTCACTAATAATATGATTGTTAAATGTTATTAATGTTCCAAAGAAAGTATACAATATCTATGTTTGTGAAGTAATTTTTGTAATGCTATTTTCTGTTTCATTTGATTTTATTTTGGGAGCATGTTGAATTATTTTTTTAATATCACATTGAATAAAATTTATTTTTGACTTGTTCATATATAAAGAAAGGAGTTTCATTTGAAACCACTAGGTTTTTATGGAATTACATGGAACATAAATCAATGAAAATCAAGGAACCTAAATTATTAAATATGAGTAATTCAAGATTTTTATTATTGTGGTTGTGATTCTTGTATTTACTTTTGTGGTGGGGGATTTTTTTACCAATTTTGGGGATAGATAAGGATGATGTATGTATTCAGAAGTGATGTTATTATTTATATGAATGGGATGAGTTATGGTTGTGATATTCTGTGGTTGTTATGATATATGGTGGTACTGGCGATATGTTAAATTTATGATGACAAGTAGTGGGGACCCATATTGACATGAGGTGGGTGGGTTTTTTTATTTGTCAAATATTGGGTAAGTGTCAAAGTAGTGATGAAATATTCATAAATAATTAAACTAAAATAGATATAATTCAAAAGGTTAATTAATACATTAAATTAATTATGAATAGTTGTAAAATTGGGTTCTTAAAAATTAAAATTAATGGTATTAATAATAATTATGTTTATTAATTAATATAATCAATTAGTGGGTTTATATGAAATAAAATATGGAATATGGATTGTTTTTTTAACTTGAATAATTCTTTCATGATGTGGGGTATTAGATATGGTAGTGAAAGTAACATAGGATGTGTCACTTTATAGAAATTTTGGGAGTTGGGGTGGTATCAATATTTTCCGCCCATAGGTTGGGATATTGTGTGTGACTATAAAAGATTTTATTTTAATTAAAATATATATATGAACTTCACCAGCATCAAATAGCATATTCTGATACCAATATTTTTTTGCGGTGTTTTACCAATATCTAGATTTTGATGATAAATGGCTTTCTACCTCCATCTAACATGATCTCTCTAAAAAATATTGATATGTAAGGTATGGGATATACAATATTCCAATTTTAAATAGTTGAGATTTTTTATTAGATGATGATTAACTTTATAATAGGGTTTTCTCATGGATGATGATGGAAAAATGTTGATGTCCATCATGATCACAATACCATATTATTCTGCTTCCTAGGTTTTGGTTGAGATTAAATGTTCTTCACATTGGATCTTTATAAGAGATGTAATTTTCGGGACCTGATGTATTCATGATGGATGTTATGGTTAGTTTCAAATGTTTTACATTATATGATGGTTGTTACCATGTTTCTTTTGGTAGGATTCTTTTATAAGATAATGGAGGGCCAAGGAATATGATGTTGGGGTTTGAGAGAAGTAAATATATAGAAAATTTGTGTGTGGTTAACTCCAATATATATTTATTATTTTCTGTTACTTCACATGGATGAATATTTTTTCATAATCACTTTGTAAATATGGGATAAGATTGTCAAATTTAGAAGGATTCATCAATTCTACTATTTTCCCATGGGCGAATTTGTAATCTTCATTCACATGTGCTTGAGATATATGGTATGGTCATTCAAGGTATTAATGTTATGATTTCCCCACATGTATAAAAACAATTTTGTAGGTATCTAGGAAGACACTAGTAACTGATATATAAATTAAAAAAAAATATTTTTCTGAAATGCTATTGTGCTAAGGCAATATAGCTTTTTCTTTTCAAAATAATTTATTTTCTTTTTTTCATAATTGTTTATAGTATTAATGCATTGTAAGATTTTTTAGTTATCTTATTTTCTTTAATATCACAGAGTTTCTTTCCCATTTATTTATCATATCTCATGGTTTTATTTTATATAGATTGTAATGCCTATCATACGTGAGATTTCATACTCTATGATACTCCCAAACCAAGGGAATATTGGAGGAATGATTTAGGGGACATTATCAATATTATTTTACTTGTGGCCTTGGATAGGTACCTTTAGTGTGAGGGGTCATGAAAAATGAATTTTCATTAACACACTAAACTAAAAGTATATAGTATTTAGAAAAAATATATATTTTGGTCAATAGATTTAATTATATTAGAGACATTGACAAAGATGAAAAATTTTCCCTCTTAGTTGTGATGTAATGAAATTGATTAATCATAGAAATATTTGTGAAAATGAGTCCCACATTTTAATATATAAATATAAAATCACATTTTCTAAATGTATTATTTTGATTTAGTAGTGTAAATAATGTAATTGGTTTCTTTTCGTAATTGTACAGGTGAAAAAATATTTAAATGTATATTTTTTGGGGCTAATGAATCATGTAAGATAATGGTATTCTAAGACTGACCAGTACATGAACAAACATGACTTTTAGAAAGATACAATTAACTATAAAATCAACACCAAAAATTTATAGTTATCAAATAATGAGGGTGTTGGAATATTTTGAAACATTATAATTATGTTGATATATTGAATTGAATTAAATAATATTAAAGAATTAATGAATTACGAGTACTGTCAATGACCTAATATCTTTCATTTTTTCATGTTTTTCATTGTTAAATGAAACTAAATATTTATTTCATCATTGATATATTCTATTGATGTTTTGAAATTATGTGTAAAGGATAATTACATGTTAATGGCACATGGATTTGAACATAGATTATATTATCAAGTGGTGATGATATAGATAATGAAATATCATTGTTCATAAAAAATATTGGGAGACTCTTACACATAACATTGTCCATACTAGATAATTTTTATAAGTATCTTGTCTAATGTTACTATAGACTTCTCATGTAATTACACATGTAATTATGGTAAATAATAAAGTGGTGTCTATTAATCACAATTGATATTATATTCATTACAATTAAAAGAACATTATTTGGTATGTTGGGATATATTGATAACGTTTTGGATGGTTAAATGTTTATAAAATTATGAAAAAATGCCGTTCATTTTATCATAGAGAAATATGTATTTATTAGTTTAAAATGAAATATTATTATTTTTAATTCATCACTCAAAAAAATATTAGTACATTTTTGAACTCTATAAATTATTAAATTATTAGGGTTGATGAAACTGAATGATGAGAGTGAAAAGTTGATGAAATATATTAGAAAAAACAATTATTAACATGATTGTTGTTAATCAATAATAATTCTATCCATCATTAATTGAAATAATTATTTAAATACAGTATCACATCATTAAAGATAAAATCACTCATGTAATATTGATGATATTGTATATTACAACTCAAATTTAGGTTTCAGACATCCTGTAAATGTTCTTCAACAAAATATACAAGTGTGTAGTATAATCTTCCTCCCTGATTTGAATCAACATTCCCCACTTAAATGTGAGGATTCAATATTCTTAATACCTAATGAGTGGTTTATATTTCTTAATGTATTAAAACACTGGTTATAATTAATTTTGAGTTTGATAAAAAGTTTGTAAAATGTTCACAAAATATATTCTCAAAGGGGAAACAGTATTTTGAATAATGGGAAGAATACATAAATATATAATTTAGCTGAGAAAACATGAAAGGGGAAAAAATATTTGTGTCATTTATGGATTCCAAGAACAATGAGTTATTTAAGTGAATGAAGTGATACATTGATGATCTTTTTGTTATAGTTGTTTTTAATGAGATGAATGAATATTATAGAATAACATTAATTTTAATGTGAATAATTGGTCTAATTCAATATATTCATATATTAGATGGTTATGGATGTTTTCAAAACGTTACATGAGGGTTTTGGTGAGCTTTAGGCAATCCTATAGGATGCGATTGTTCAGAAAAATACATCAAGTGAAGTTTTAGGATTTTTTGGGTTGTGTTTGTCGATAAAATTAAAACAAATCATAATGGATTCATGAAAATATCATTTATTTTTGTCATATGAGAATTTTTTATTGTGTTTGAAAATGTTTTTATAATGGTAAAAACCTAAGGAGTGATTCATGCCACACCATGAATGAATTATTATTGATGATTGTGCAGTGAATAGGAAGTAATCAAATTAAATAAACATATATAGAAATACATTCCTTAACATATGTTTATTGAAGTGGTTTAAATGGAATGAATTATATGGAGGTTGAATTCCCCAACATAAGTTCATGGAGTAAGGGATTCATAAATCCATTACACATATTAATTACTCTATAAATGTATTATATAGATGTGATATAATTTCGGAAAATAAATATGAATAACCAATAAATCAATTTGGAAGAATTTTATGTAGTTATATGAATGTTTTAAATAAATTTTGTATCATATAAAATTGTGAAGAATAAGTAGTTTGTAGAACCAAAATTATAAATATGATATTTTCACCTAAATGATCGATAAAAAAGTCAAACTTTTAAGTGGATTTTATTTATATGAATGAATAAAATTTAACGAGTGTTTTATTTCCCAAACGTTTTGTGATAGAATCATGATATATGATTCACAATTAAATATGTTTATTTGGGAAAACTTATGTTCATGGAATTTCCATTACATCACTACCACTATTTTCTTTTGTTTTCTCCAAAATTAAATTGGTACATTACAATTCATTAAAATAAGATAATGGTATATACATTATAATCAAGAAATATGAATTTATAGTGCACCAATAAAAATATATCATGTAGTACATGATATATACACTCTAAAAAAGTTTTATTATTAGAAAATAATAGGAGGAACTTATGATTATTATTTAGGTGTTACTCCAAATGGTTTCCATATTTTTATGAGATGTTGATCAGCATTTCAAAATAGTGGGACATCTAATGATATATTAATATTATAAAAGTTATTTTATATACATGGAAATAATTATATTTATTCGAATGTAAAAATACAATATGCATGGAATTTTATTGGCACGGAATGGGGGAAATACTGTTTTTTATATTATCATAATTGAATGGTATTTACCTACAAAGATACAAAAAATCTTTAGAAATACATTCATATTAAATTATTTTAAGATGTTATTATTATTAATATAATTGTGACTAAATTATTTGTGAGAGTATATTTTAGTGGGATATAAAACACATTTTCTTTATATATGTTCCCATGAATGAAACCCATTTTCATCCCATGGATTATTTATGTTATAATGAATGAATTTTATTTTAAATGGTAATAAAATATAAGTATGTAGACTAGTGGTTTCCTATATCACCCTATAAAGAAGTTGATAATGATTTATGAAGCATGAAATATTGATGCATTAATATATATTTTTCACATATTAAATTAGGGCCATGCATTCATTTGTTAGAAACATAAAGGGAGGATATACACGGCTTTTATTATATTTAGTTCCAATTATTATTATAGACCCACAATTTTATGATCATTCTTAAGACTATGATAATTTCTCATTTATCATGTTTATTAACTCATGTTTCCATGCACTTTTGATTCATTTGATATTTTATATTATGCTTTTTGCCAGGAATTATGATCATTTCATTTTTTGGGAAGAACTATCTTCTACAACCACATTATGCCCATATTACTATATCATGGTCACTTATGGTGTTTAAATTATATTTATTATTATTACCCATACTAAAATTGTTACCTTGCCCCTTTATTATATCTCTAATTTCATAGGTTATGATGAAAAGTAAATCATATGATTTATCTAGAAGAATATTCCATGTAGATAATTTATGGGAGATGGAAAATACTTTTTATCAATTAATTAGTTTATTTTATAGTTTAAAAAATAATACCAATTATAAAAATACATGTCTTTGGTTAGTTGTAGTTTTTTACTATTTCCCTCAAACACTCCACATAAAAGTTAATGTTAATATATAATAAAGAATTAATTCCTATAAGTTATGTAATATAGATTGTCTCATCCATGGGATATCATATCGTATCATTCAACCCTAATGAAGAGTTATACACTTAATGGACTGTATTTTAAGAATACACATGTCAAATATACAAATAATTTCATTATAATGTTTTATATAATTTTGTAAATGTGTTTGGGAGTAGTAATTTTTTCAGTGAAAAACAATTATGAATGTAAGTAATATTGATAAAAAAAATTTCCCATTATTTATATTTAAAATACAGTGGGTGTGTGAATATTTTATAACCCATAATCCAACCAAATAAATGCCCAACATTCCATTTTATTCAATAAATCATTTATTTAAAATTTTCCTATTCATGAGGATTACTAATTTCATTATTTTCTAATAGTTATAAGTAAGTACAATTATAACCTTCAATGAATGTAAATTAAATTTATCAATATGTCTATATGAAAAAATTGAATATTATTGTTGTAACCATGGTCATCTTTGCATGAATTGGAGTATGGTTTGTGTTTGTTGTCAATCCTTAGAGGAAGTTAAGAATGTGTGCCAGCAAAGGGCTCATATAGGTCAAGCAGATTACAGTATTGAAGGTGGCACTATTCTCTAGTGTTTGCCAAATTTTTGGTGCCGAAAATCGACAAATGGAGAAAAGTGGTTTTGGCAATGATTTTTGTGAGACATGTACTTGAAGGAGAGGAAAATTGTGCGCCATATTTTTTTTCAGGATCAGAACATGAAAATTTGGAAATGGAGAGAGGTTTGTGCAAGTATTGGTGTGGTCTTGCAAGTGAGTAGCGCGACCGAGGCTAGGGTGGTTGGAGCAGTGCACCAGGACTTGCATGCCGTGAGGACACTTGCGCACCACCGTGCAGGGGGTCTAGCTGGCCTATAAATAGAGGACCTCCCCTAATCAGTTGATATGATGTTCAAGACATAGAGATTTTTCGATCTATCGTCGCTCAAGTGTTTAAGTCGTGCAAGATTTTTTTGGGCCGTGCAAGTAGATGTTGTGCGCCTATTGTTTGTTGTGCATCCAAAGTTGTTTTGGGAGGTAAAGGCGATGAGTCGCGCAAGTTTGGAGTTGAAGGAGGAAGTGTCGCACAAGTGGGATGGTGTCACCTGCCTGCTAAATTTCTACCACGCAAGTGTCTTGCGCACCGGCCTTGAGAATTGTGCGCCGGTCTTGGAGAAGTGCGCCAGGTGTGGTTGAAGTACGCCCGTCATTTTTTGAGCTAAATGAAAGCTGAATGATTTCATGATACCTTCGGTGCAAAGTGAGATTAGTCTGCAAGTGAATGTCGGACATCAACAGAGCATCTACATACAACATATGATGCATTCTTTTGAAATGATTAAGATACCATCAAGTATATAAACTGAGTGTGACTTTACCAAGGGCACTGAGATAGGGGGAGTCAGCGGGAGTGACCCGAGGGACATTGTGAGCTATCCCTGATCCTTTTGTAAAGTCAGTGAGCCTGGGACATAGTGATTGTGCCCGAACCATTGTAATCCAGAGCTATTGAAGTTTAGTAGAATTTGGTACGGCCGAAAACCTGTCGGCGTATGCTCCTTAGACGTATCCCTTAGTGGTGAACCAAGTAAAAAGTGATGTGTCATATCTCTGCATATGAATGTTTTTTTCTGTTCATATCCATCATATATGTTTAACAAGTTCTTACCAATGTGGAAACAAGATCAATTACTTTAAAAAAAATTTACACCCTGATTCACCCCTCCCCTCTCAGGGCGTCCTAGGGTCCTACAAGTGGTATCAGAGGGTAAAGGTTGCTGGTGTTGAATTTGTCCCTTTTCATCATGGAGAATGCATTCAATGTCAGGGGAGTCCCTCTCTTCGATGTAAGTAATTTCCAGATATGGAAGAACATAATGATATCTTATATAAGATCCGGTGGAATGAATGTTATTTTTTCACTATGAAAGGTATTAATGTTTCTGATCCAACAGGGCTAGCTATGATTGATACAGATATGAAAATTCATGATGCAAATGCTAAAGTACAGAATTATCTCACCCCAGCACTTTCTGATCAAATTTATCTAAAGGTGATGAGTTACACCTCCGCAAATTCCATGTGGGATAAAATTGAAAACGTTTATGAAGGTGATATCAAAGTGAAGGAGGAGAAACAATAGGTTCTACACAATAGGTTTGATGATCTGGAGATGCATCCTGATGAGAATACAAAATCTTTCTTCAATCGAATTACTAAAGTGGATGGAGCAATTCGGGGCCTAGGAGAAGAAATTAGAGACATTGATATTATGGAGAAAATACTGATAAGGATACCACCCCTGTACAATGCAATGGTGTCAGCCCATGAAGAAAGAGATCTTTCCAAACTTTCTTTGAATGATCTGTTGAGTATCTTAGTGGCATATGAAATGAGGGTCAAACCAGAAGATGCTACTCCACGAGTAAGAAAGGAAGTAGCTTTCAAATCAATGGAGAAACTAAAAATCCCAAAAGATATTAGTGGTGAAGATGATGAGGAAAAAGAAATCCCCTCTCTCATTTCCATGAAGTTCTAGAAGGGAAAAGGGAAATTAAAAGGGAAGTCACCTCAAGCTTTCTTTCGTTGTGGAAAAGTTGGGAACATTGCTTCTCAGTTATTAAGAAAGATCGATGATGATGATTGTGATTATGAAAACATGGAGAAGCCTCAGAAAATTTGTTTCAAGAATCCAGACTTCAAATCTTGAAATAATGTTCTGAAGAATATTTTTGTCTGTGAAGAAGAAGAATATGATAATGAATTCTATGATGAAGAAGAGCCAAGAATTTTAAATTGGAAAACATGTTTCCATGATGGACACTATTGAAAAATCTGAAGACACTGGTGGAGAAAATCAGTTAAAAACTAGGGATGATCCCATATTGCAACTTATGGATGCTGTTAGCAAGATTATGATTAAAGGTAAGTGTTTCAATAAGTGGAAATCAATGGTAGAAGAATCAACTGAATATGTTGATCAACATGAAGCTGAAATTGAACGACTGGATGAATTTCTGAAAGTATAGTCTAAAATTATTGAAAGCAATGATGATGAAGTGGATCTAAAGATGAGAATTGAAGAGCAGGAAAATGTCATCAATGAACTCACCTCCAGACTAGAAGAAAAATCCAAGACTTTTGAGGGTCTTGAGGAGGAAGTTATTAGTCATAGGAGTAAACATGAAACCGAATAAATTTCAAAACAATCAAGGAAGAAAATACAGATTGTAAGATACTTAGATGCAGAATAACTAGGAAGGGACAAGAGTGGTTTAGATGGGGTAGGAAAAATCATGAGTGATCAAAGGCCTGCTTTTATGGGAAAGAGTGGAATTGGCTGTGAAGCTGAGAACCCAACTGGTGGATGTAAAGATAGCCAAAATAAAGACAAGATGAAAGTTGTACATGTTAAAACGTTACCTGAAGTGCTGAAAAAGAAAACCTCAATCCATACTAAATGGTGAACTACAAATTACCCTCAAACAATCAGAAATGACAGGTAGTCCAACTGTTCTCCTAAGGAAAAGAGTATGAGGGGAAATTCAAGTGTGATTACATATCCTCTCATGAAGTGTCAGTTCTGTGGCTATCTGGTCCATTCCACATCATACTGTGAAGAGGCAAGGAGCTATCTGAATGAGAAAGATTAGGGACATCAAAAAAGGAGACTTACTTCATATCCTCCATCTTATAGAAGAAATTGTTTCTAGGGATATTGTTTTCATTACTTTAACATTGGTCATAAGTATATTAATTACAGGAAAATAAATGACATGGACACATCATACCGTAATTCAAGACAAGTCAGATCTCATCGACAAGATAGTGTTTCTATTTCAAACAGGTTTTCTCCACTCGAATAAGACTTCAACTATAAAGAACCAATGTACACAGCTAAGATAATTGAAAGGCCATCAGGGCTCTATACTCATTCCAATGTCACATTGAAAGAAATGAAGAAAATTGAGAAATTGAACCTTGTAGAGGTGGCCCTAGAAGCTACAAAAAGAAACAGTACTTGGATTCTGGATAGTAGTTGTTCATCACATATGACAGGTAATGCTGGCCTTTTGACAGATATCAAAATGAGGTTTGATGGAACGGTTAGATTTCCTAATGATGGATCTCTAAAAATAAAAGGATGTGGATGTACTGAATTAGCTAATGGAGAGATAAAAAAGACTAAAGTCTTTTACATAGATGGACTACATCATAATCTACTCAGCGTAAGTCAAATCTATGACTCAGGACTTATTTTTACTTTTAATCAGAATGGATGCACTATGAAGGGAAATACAGGAAATTCACATATGAAAGGATGCAGAACAAAAGGAAACCTCTATCAGGTTGATAATAATAAAAATGTTTTCTACATGACTATTAAAGAAGAAAACAATTTGTGGCATACGAGACTCGGTAACATCAATCAACAGGACATGGAGAAAATATCAAAATTGAGGATTGTCATCGACATTCCTAACCTAAATCATGAGCGTGAAAAATCGGGTGATTGTTGCTTTTGTGGAAAGCTGGTTTGCAGTTCATATCGGCTAATGAATAAAAGGGAATCTCATCTTCTTGATCTAATTCATACAGATGTATGCGGGCCGATTGATGTTGCTGGAACTCATGGAGAAAGTAACTTTGTCATTTTCATTTATTATTACAGTAGAATGGCATGTGTTATGGTCATTCACAGGAAACAACAAGTGCTTGACTGCATGAAATCATATCGGCAAATCCACGAAAATGATAATGGACGAACAATCAATGTTTTGAGATATGATAATATAGGGGAATACACAGTCATTGAGTTTAAGAATTACCTTGAAAAACAAAGAATACAGCCTGAGGTAGCTGTTGTGAGATCTCCATAGGAAAATGGAGTTGTTGAGTGCTAGAATCGACAGGTCAACAACATGGCCAGGACTATTCTAATTGAGAGTGGTATTTCTCGGCATTACAGGAAGGAAGCTGTTGAAGATGCAGTTCACATTCATAATCGAACATGTCTTTATATGGGAGAAATGAAGACACCATATGAATTGTGGCATGGAAGGAAGCCTTCATTGAAATATTTTCATTTTTTCAGAAGTAAATGTTTAATTCGGAATAAAGAAGGAAATCAGGGGAAGTTTGGTGACATTGATAACGATGGAATTTTTCTTGGATATCCAATGAACATCAAAGCCTACAAGTGCTTCAACAAGAAATTTGGAAGGATTGTGTTAAGAAGTTATGTTAAGATAATTGAAGAGAGAAACAAAAATGATTCAAGAAAGTCACATGCTGATGTGATAGAATGTGAGGAAGAAAGTGAATACGGAGAATATACGAATACAGAAATAGAGGAAGCTGTACAAAACACATAGAAGTCACATCATTATGTTGACATAGAAGAATAACTTGAAGAAGAAACTCTAGGTAGAGATAATGCAACATAACCACACAGAAGAAATCATAGTGCTGAGATTTATCCATCAAACATAATTGGGGACATGAGTGTACCCACTTAAACAATGAGGATGAGGAATAACACGCAATATGAATTTCTATCAGTTTTAGAGCGATCCTCATTCAAAGAAGCTGAAAATGATGAATCTTGGGTAAAATCCATGAATAAAGAGCTAGATCAGATTGATAAGAATCAGACATGGGATCTCGTCTAGAGACCCAAAGTTCGTAATGTTATTGGTAAAAAATGGGTCTTCAAGAGCAAGTTTGATGAGCATGGAAGTGTTATTAGAAACAAGTCTCGACTGGTATGTAATGGATATTCCCAGACTTAAGGTGTTGATGTTGATGAAACCTTTTCTCTAGTGGATATACTGGAGTCAATCAGACTTTTCCTTGCCATGGAACTCCAAAAAAGGATATTAAGTATATCAAATTGATGTCAAGACAACATTATTGAATGGTATACTCGAAGAACAAGTCTACATTGATCAACCAGTGGGTTCTGTTCTTGGTACTGATGATACAAAGGTCTGAAAACTGAACAAATCACTATATCGTTTAAAGAAGGCACCATGAGCATGGTATTCCCACGTGTACTCGTATCTCAAGAAGCTGGAATTCAAAATATGAGGAGTGGATCACAATATATGTGTGAATATTTCAACAAAATATCAATTCATGGTTCTAGTCTACGTTGATGATATAATATTTGGTGGCAGCAAGCAGAAATCAGTTGATGAATATGCCAATTGCATGAAATCAGAATTTGAAATGTCATTTATTGGGGAGCTCACATATTATTTGGGGCTATAGGTGATTCAAAAGAAGTATTACACTTTCATTTCTCGGGAAAAGTATGCAAGAGATCTGTTGAAGAAGTTTAATATACAAGATTCCAAACCATTGTCAACTCTGATTGCAGTTGGAACAAAACTTGAAAAGCATGAGGATGGGACCTCTGTAGATCCCATCATGTATAAGAGGATCATTAGGAGCCTACTGTACCAGACAACGACATGGATAGATATTTCCTTTCCCACAAGCCATACAGCCTGCTTTTAGAGTAATCCAAAGGAGGGACATATAGCGACAATAAAAAAATCGTGAGGTACATTCAAGGTACACATTACATTGGGTTATTTTTTGCTACATGCAGGGATAGTGAATTAGCAGCATTTTCTGATGCAAACTGGGCTGGTGATGTGGTAAATAGAAAGTCCACTAGTGGTGGAGCCTTCTATATTTGGCATAAATGTGGTGGATGGTGGAGAAAAAACAAGAAAGTACTTCTCTTAGTACTGCTGAAGTTGAGTATATATCTGCCGCAAAGACATGGACTCAAATGATATGGCTGATGTAACAACTTACAGATATTGGTTATGAGGTGAATCAACTTATGGTAATTTACTATGATAATAAGAGCTTAATTTATCTCATGAAGAATCATGTTCATCATTCTCATACAAAACATATTGAAATAAGGTATCACTTTATCAAAGAAAAAGTTGAGCAATGGGTGGTTGGAATGGATCATGTGGTAACTGATGAGCAACTGGCTGATATCCTGACCAAGCCACTGTCAGCGGCTGTGTTTGAGAATAATCGATTGAACCTCGGTGTTTAGCCACCTCCCAGTGCATAAGGAGGTTACACAATTACCCTACCTCATTTATGATAAATATTTTTTATCCGTTTATGGATGTGATGTAGGTTTTTGGGGGAGATAGTATCTAAGGGGTGTATGGTTTGAACTGGAAAATTAACTCATTACGGGTCTTTATGTTTCTTTTCAATGGTGGATAAAGGAATATATTCAAGAATATTTAGGCATGTAATGCTTCCGTGATGAGAAGGATGAGAAGTAATACATTGGTCATGTAATTCTTCTTCAGCATCATTGAGAATTCCAGAAAACAAGAACCCAATTCAAGCTTTCTCTCTTGTTTTCTACACTGATCATTGCTCACATAGACTTTTAGTGTGGGCCGGTTTGATTCTTGTGTTTTTTGTTTACATGTGGATATGAATCTATTGAATTTATTTTCTGATTGCCAAGAAACCCAAATAGGGATATTGTTTGAACTGTTGTCATCATTGCATGAATTAGAGTATGGTTTGTGTTTTTTGTCAATCCTCGTAGGATGTTCAGAATGTTTTCTAGAAAAGTGCTCATATAGGTCAATCTGTTTAAAGTATTGAAGGTGGCACCATTCTCTAGGGTTTTCTAAATTTTTGTTGCAGAAAATCTACAAATGGAGAAAAGTGTTTTTGGCAAAGAGACTTGCGTTCCGTGTACTTGAAGAAGAGGAAACTTGTGTGCCATATGTTTTTCAATATCAGAACAAGAAAATATGGAAATGGAAACAGGGTTTCGAAAATATTGGTGTGTTCGTGCAAGTGAGTAGCGCGATAGAGGCTAGGGCGGTTGGAGAAGTGCATCGGGACTTGCGCGCTGTGAGGACACTTGTGCGACACCGTTCAGGGGGTCCATCTTGCCTATAAATAGATTACCACCCCTAATCATTTGAAAAGAAGTTATATACTTAGATATTTTTCAATCTCTCATTGCGCAAGTGGTTGAGTATAGAAAGTGGTTTTTGGGCCACACAAGTAGATGTTGCGCGCCGATTGTTGGTTATGCATCAAAACTGGTTTTGGGAGTTAAAGGCATTGAGCCAGGCAAGTTTGGAGTTGAAGGAGGAAGTGTCACGCAAGTGGGTTGGTGTCACCTGCGCGCCAAATTTTTACTGCGCATGTGTCTTGCGCGCCGGCCTTGAGACTTGTGTGCCGGTCTTGGGAAAGCGCACCCGGTGAGGTTGAAGTATGCCCGTCCTTTTTGGAGATGCACGAAAGCCGAAAGATAGCCTGATACCTTCGGTGCAAAGTAAGATTATTCTACAAGTGAATGTTGGACATCAACAGAGCATCTACATAGAACAGTGGATGCATTATTTTGAAACGATTAAGTGACCATCACGTCTATAAACTGAGTGTGACTTCACCAAGGACAGTGAGATAGGGGGAGTCAATGGAAGTGACCCGAGGGACACTGTGAGCTATCCCCGAGCCTTTTGTAAAGGAAGTGAGCCTGGGATTGAGTTACTATGCCCGAACCTTTTTAATCCTTAGCTAGTGAAGTTTTGTGGAATTTTTTACGACCAATAACCTGTCGGCGTATGCTCCTTGGACGTAGCCCTTAGTGGTGAACCAAGTAAAAAGTGCTTTGTCATCCCTCTGCATATGAATGTTTTCTTTCTGTTCATATCCATCATATATGTTTAACATGTTCCTACCAATGTGGGAATAAGATCCATCACTTTAAAAGAAAAAGTTGACACCCTGATTCACCCCTCCCCTCTCAGGGTGTCCTGGGGTCCTACAATTATCTCATATATTTTGTATCATAAACCACAGAATGATTTCCTTCCAAATATTAATGAAAATTGTATAACATGAAATGGTATTATAATATCATTATATGATCATTAAATATATAGAAACATAAGAATTATCATCAATGTAATTCTAAGAAAACCATAAAATGGTATGTAATTAATGTGATGAAATTTTCTTATTTGAAAATTAGTAAATATTCCAATTAAAATTTATAACGATAATCGTTCATGAAGGTAAGATATCCTAGAGAAATATTCATCTTGATAATTACAATACTAAAGTAATAGTAATATTATGAATCACAGTAAAATAAATATTGTTTTTTTAATTTCAAAGAGTTTGAGGTTTTCATGTCCGTTTTTCAAATACTTGCCTATTATTTTCACTACTAACTCAACTATTATTAAATGATTTGTAATTCCTTTTGATGATATATGAATGAAATACCTCACAGAATTTAAAAATAATCATTCTTATTTTCTAAGCCTAAATTTTTTATTTAGGGTAATTTTTTATTATATATGATTCCATTTAATATACAATGGGGGAAGTTATAAGGATGTGATTGTACAAAAAATTTAGAACAAATTTTTTGAATTTCCTAGAGTAACCATTTACCAATACTAATACATAACCATGAAAAAATCAATCTAATATGTGGTTGTTTACATTTGATAATTTTTTATCACATGTTATTGAATTAAAAATGTATTGTGATTACAATTGTTTAATTTGTTAGTAATAATAAGTTATGTAAAGACATCATGATTTCATTTGAAATTGTTCAGGAAATTATTTTCATGAATGAATATTGTCAATGACTAATAATGATTTTACTGTAATTATGGATATTTGAGAACCCAATAAATTCATTTATTAAATAGCTACTACCTAGAGATTTGGGATATATAGATAAATCTTAAAAGTTATAATTTTGGATTTAATATTATACTGAATAAAATATATGTGATCGAAGAACATTCATTTATAGGATCATCATTAGTTGATGAGGTTTTTAAACCAATGATCAAATAAATATTCACATTAGATGAAATTATAATAGTATATGGTTTCAATGAATTATAGATAGTTTCTAGATCAAATTAAATGGACCATGAAGATAAAAAGTTGTTAACATATTAATGAATATTTCTATTTGAATAAATTATAATTTTTATGATAAAAAATGATGTTGGTAGTGAATTAGATGTTATTATATATCCTTATGTAATATCAGAAAAATTGATAATGATGTTAAAAAAATTAATGTAACGTGGTGAGGTGTGACTACTGATTAATTATTTGAGAATAATTTGATCTCTCTTTGTTGATAATTTTTGATAAATATGAATATGAGTTTTTAGGATTTATATTTCATTTATAAAAAAATTATCCATTATATAGTGTATTTTATTTTTAAATTGGATGTATGCTTTAATGAAAAAAGATTTAAATTTCTAATGTCACGTATATTTAATTGAGATTAGATTACATATTTGATGATGTATTGGGATTATTTTATATGAACAAAGAAATATTTAATGATTTTGGGTAAAGGATAAATAAAATTTAAAAATATTTAGAATAATGTATCATGTGTATGTTTGGACGAGTATAATAGAGATTAAATTGGGAAATGAAAAATTAATTTTTGTATCTTTAATATATTATAAGAGGTATGCATAATTAATCAATTGATGCATAAGAATTAGTCATTTTTTCTAATTAATATAAATAATATAAAAGATGATATATGATTAGATCTATATCATATGTTTTGTAATGTACATATATACTTAAAAAAAATTGAATCTCATTATCGTTTATAATATTAATTTTGGGAGAATATAAGAATAACTTGATTATGGTATTGAAAAACATCAAATTTATTCAACATATGTATGAATAAATTATGGAAAAAATCCCTTGATCTTATATGTATTAGTAATTATGAATTTCCATTGGATACAAGAATATGATTTTCATTCCCTATAAAATTATATTTTGTGGAATATAAGAGTAACCTACGGTTTTAAATTGATGCAAAAGATATTTTTAACAGTAAAAAACGATTAAATATGTCTCTTATGGTTAAAAATATTGAAAACTCTTTATTTCATTTATTTCATTAATTTTATTATATTATAATTCTTTAAATATAGGGACATATTTAAAATAATAAAATATAGTTTTATAGTTTAAGTAATATAGTGTCATGTTGAAAATATTCACAACACATTTATTTTTCTGAATTTAAGACAACAGATGTGGATGAATGTTATGGTTTTTGTGGAATTTAAAATGAATAAATAATAAAATTTTGTATATAATTAATATTATGATTTTTGAATTTATCATCATTTTAAATATTAAAATTGTATTATAAATAGTGATTAATTTATTTATTATTGACATATTGAGTATTTAAAATTATAATTTTTGATGTTGAAATGATAATCATGATGTCAATCATTTCATGCAGTATTCCAAAATAGAAAATGGATAAATTACCATCATCATTCATCAATGGATTTAACATGAATGAAAATTGAGTTATATATTGTGAGAGAGGAAACAGATAATAAAATTATGATAAATCATAGTTTTTGAAACATAATAAATCATCATGGAAGCATAAATGTTAGATAGGTGTTATATATTTATATTTCTAGTATTATTAATATTATTAATATGAAACAATATGTATATGAATGATATAGTTAATTAATTGTACAATAATTGTTTCTAATATTCATGTTCATCACGGTTATTTGATTCCATTACCAATCAATTGAGAGATCACTAATGATAATTCTTAATAGTAAAATTAATTATGTCTTCTTATACCACATGAATGTACAATTTTTTATTTTAGAATAGGTTATCATAAAAGATAATTTTGATATTAATTTTTATGAAGTTATAGTGACTAGTTTTTGGAATAAGATAAAATGATTCTTTTGTAGTAGTGTGGAGGATTACTGAGGATATTATTCAATAGTATGGTTTCAATAATAAAACTACATAATTAGATGGATATTGTATAATGACTTATTTTATGGAAAACTAATTATCAGGAAATGGTTTTCAATGTTAAGTATGATACTTTGATAATTATAATCACTTTATCATTGTATTCGATATACATTTATTTTACTCAATCCCAATGAAAAATAGTAGATTCACACACTTTGGGGTATAACATAACTATACAATGTTCTGTTAATTCATTTATTACATTGTGTATGGTCTATTTCGATGAATATAATTTAAAAAATACATTATAACTAATTGATATATAATTTAAAATAATAAAATCAGGTATGCTACATTAGAAGTACTTGATAAAAATTGTTTCACACTAATACACCCCAATATTGTGTTACTACACAGTCCACCAGACATTTCATGTAGTATTGTAATAGTATATTTCACATAATTATAGATATATTGTGTCCTGATTTGTTTTCTTATAATATTTGAAGTGATAATTAGGAAAATATATATATATATACCACCTTTTAATTTTAAATTTTTATTTCTTAAAAAACTCTATTATCACAAAATAGATTATATGTATATGATAATATTCATATCTATGAAAAAATGTGAACTTTTATTCAACATGTATTAATAGAAATCAATTTGACAGTTTTTTCAGTCATATATTTTGGTAATTATACAGATGATAACTAAATTATCAAATGTTACGAATGTGTGCCTATTAATTAAAATTCTATTTTTCATATAAAATAAATCATTAAATAAAAGAATTTTATATTAAATACTTTTCTTTAATATTTATGATAATCACGGGTTTAAACGATCAGAAAACATTATAATTTATAGATATGTTTTCCTTGGAATTATAATTTGTTATAAATATTATCGAAAATAATATTCTCTAAAAATATTTATGTTAAAATGATTCCATCATTATTTCCTCATAATATATGTATAATTGAAATTTAAATTCAATGTGAAAAAATTATATGAGAAATGAATTCTATGATTTTAAACCTAAATTTGGATAATGATATATGGAATCGACTTGTGTTAAGAATATTTTTTTCATGTTAAATGATTATAAATAATTATTTATTAAAATGACATTTAATAATATAAGAAAATTCATTAATATTAGAATTAGTGGATGAAAAATGATTTGGATGAAATTTTGATCATAGTCTTGGATTGGAAATATACCCTCCCCATGATGTGTATGAGGATGGAGGTTGATATATGAAATATTGTTCATGAACAATCTATTTCTTCCAATTCCCCTATGAAAAGGGATTTTTATATTAGAGTTCCTAATGAGATTGTTTATATAAATACCCTATATTTTTAGTTTGAAGGGATTAAACAATATATTGATATAAATACTACATTTTAAATCGAAAAGGTAATCATAATACTCTAAAATGGTTTTTTATAATCATATATATATTTCTTTTACATATATGAAGTGTATTCATGAAAAGAGTTTAAAAGTACAATTTATGAGTAGTTGACCATAAAATTAGTAGAAGAAGTGGGTTAGGGATGAAATTTATATTCCTCTAATAGTGACCAAATGATTTGTATCTAGACTCTAAAATGTTAAGGAGATAAATTTTGTAGAACTATGATTTATAATAAATAATGATTCTTGTTTGGATAGTATTTTCAATCTAATATTTTTGGCATATGGCCTTTGATTATTAGAATATCATATAAACCACAATGAAAATGATTTCTAAATCAATGTGGATAATATATGAAATGAAATATATCTTTTCATGATGGATGTAATGGAAATAGATGACCCAGAATCTATCTCTCTTGAATATTAATGACATCATTGATAATATATGTAGAAATGAAAAAATAGGTTTTTTTTAATGAAGACAAATGAATACCATTTACATCCATGCATGATTCATATTATTATGAAAAAATGGTACCATTAATGTTTAGGATACAATGAATATAATGTATATTAATTGATTTGTTTATGAAAATGAAGTATAATGAATATATCATATTCTATAAAAAATGGAAGGGGATATGTAACAAATCATAATAGACCTCAATCTTTTGTAAGAATTTTCTTATTGTGGATCTTTACAACAAAGTTATGAAAATCAACGATGAAAGTGAAATTTAGAACATCAATGTGGATAATTATTCTATGATACATAAAAATAGATGTGTCTAGTTAAATATAACTGTGATAATGACAAACCATTCCAATTTCTTGAGAAATTAATAATTTAATGTGATTTATGTAATCAAAATAACCTATAGGGAATATGTAATGAAGATATAAAGAAATAAAAATTACGATATGACAATCATTTCATGACATATGGTGATTTTTATGTGAAATAAATAAAAATTGTGAATTCATGTTCTATAATTTTTTCTTAAGAGATATGAATCCACAAAATGAAATAATGTAAAAGTAAGTTGGTCCGAGAGTCAAAGGATCATCATATTATGAAAATAAATGGATTAATGATAATGAGATGTCTTGATAATATTGATTAAAAGAGATTATTTTCTTGGGTGAGAAAAAACAATTAACCATGTATCCCTAACTATATAAAAACATTTTTTTATTTATTATGAAATTTTCTTTTTATTAATAAAATTGTTTGTTTTTTGAAGGTGATATATATATTGGAATTTATAGGTTGATGTCTTGATAATTGTACATTATATTGGATGATTTTTCATATCTTGACTCGTCCCATTCGGGGCATTTTTTGTGACTCCCAAAACCCACCTCCAATAGGATAGGGGCTGGTGACTAGCATTGAGTAGGTATATCACTAACATGGGAGGAATTGCCTATGTGCATGTATGAACAGAAACAACTCCAAGCCCACAAATTTTGAAATGAAAAATAATGACTAATTAAACCAGAATTATGAACCACTAGATATATATTACAATAAGAGTGAAATTGTAATGTAATTCACCTGAAGGTGAATCGGGTCATAATATAAGCCCACCAAATTAAATAGTAAAAAAAATGAAAGCATAATCTCCTAGAAATATTCTATAGAAAACCACACCTGAATGGGTAGGATTAGGAGAACTACCTAAATCCATATAAGTCGTATCATCTGTATCATCTCACTAGACACCACATGTTCCTAGTTCACATAGGCATCAAACCATGCATCGATCATCTATACATGACAAGACCCATGCAGGCAAAGCCTGTGCAGGGGTGAGTCAAACAATACTCAGTAGGAAACTCCCAAAACACAAAGGAAATACTTCAATAGAAATTAATATTCATTTCTACATAACTATATTCCTATAACGTATATATAATTACTATACATTTATAATCATAACCAGCTAGAAGGTATATATGGTAAGTCACAACCATTCATCTGCCATAGTATTTTTTGAGGGACACTCATTCAAGGAGAACTCACTCCAGGTTCCTTGGTTTCATTAGAGACTCTTAATAAGAGACCTCGATAATTTGAACCTAGTCCAAAAACAATATTATAGTCAAAGGTCATGATAAAATAAATTATTATTCTTCCAATATAATATCAACAACCCAATCTTTATCATCCTGAAAAGGTGGGTATTCTTCCCAAAGAATGTAGATAACCCTACCTATGTAGCTCGTACCATAGGGTATCTATTATCAAGGACACCAACAACACTATTGATATTTCCCAATGGATTCTGGAATAATTCCATGTGCTATGGGGTCACGTCAATTCCCAAAAAACTCTATCTAGGGTGTTAGAGGATTTATCTAGTCCCATTATGGGATGAAACAACTCTATTTGGGACTTAAACTCTAGAGGGGACTACTACTCAGTGTCGTAGACATAATGGCGTACTAATCCATTGAAGAAATAATCAAGGGATAGTCTCTACCTATATTGGTACATAATAAAAACACACCAATCTCTCTTAAAAGGATTGCCTAATCATAAGGGTCCCGAAAACAAAAACATATTGTCGAATAAAATAAATGTTTGAAAGATATGGTATATTCATAAAAAAAAAAGGAAACAGTATGGGTAGGGTCTGACCCAACCTGGTCGACCTGAGCCAAACTAGTCGGTCTGGGCCAACATAAACCCAACCGGCTTGAAGGTATAGCTCGTTGGGCCGCTGGGCCACATGGTCTAGCTCATTGGGCCACATGGTCCATACCACTGGGCCACCAGAGCACATATTCACATGTTCTATAGGCATCCTAGCTGCATGAGCTTCCTGGTGAGAATGGTTGTGCATTCGGCAGATGGAGCACACCGACTCCCCCATTTTCTCCTGCCCCATGACCACCACCACCGTCGGGTCCACACATCTGGCCTCCATTTATCGATCATCTATGGGGAATATTTTTTTATCTCAGTCACTTCCCATGGCTCTGGCCATCATGGGCCCTCCTCCGGTGTGGTCCCGCTGGACTGAACCCTGTCACCGCGGCCAGCGGCCACACCTAATTGCCTCACAAGGACTATTTAGGCACTATCCCACCTCGACCAGCGGTTTCTACTTCCACCAGTTTTCCTACTAGTTTATTTTTTGTGGGGTCATCCTAGCATAACCTCCCAAAAGTGCAGGTTCCACCTTCATCATAGTCCACCTCACTGGTGGCCTCTCCTCCTCATGGTCCACTTGCAATGGATGGACTTGCTGCCACTGACCACCGCCTCATGCGGTTGCCACCATACACTATTGTAGTTTCAAATATCTGTCTCAGATTGTAAAACTCAGTGAACTTGGAACAAATAATGTGGTACATACATGAAAAAGAATGTAAAAAATGGAAAGATCATGGAATGGTTCATGGTATCCTCTATATGTCCATGTTAAATGAAGAATGAAGAAGAAGTATAGAAAATTTCAATCAAGAGTGAACCCGATAACAATTACTGTAATGGAATAATCCCCACCCGTAATACACTTGACCAGTGGATTAATCCATTCATTGATTAATCCATGCTTTGTCATAGGGGTAAATAATCGAGAAGTAAGTCAAAGAAAACTCACATGCTACCTGGGTTTTGGATAACATTCAAATGAAGATCAAATTTTGATCGTTATGTCATTCTTCGATTCGTTGATGGTTGATTCGAGATATGACCACCAAGTTGTCATCGATATCAAGAGAGGATCCACTCCTCACCTTAGTGATACTACATAGAAATAAAAATAACCCTGGATTTATGATGAGATTTATTAAAAAGGAAAAATACCAATGCATCATCACATATCATCCAATTTAAAAAATAGTATTTTCATTAATTATTTTATAGACATTCACGTCCATAAAACAACATTCACCCTTGACCTTCACTAAAGGAATATAGGTCACGACTAGGAAAAACACCACATTATGAACTCAACTTTGGTTTCAAATTTTTAATATGACTCACCGTTAATTAGATAAAATGATTTGAAAAATAAAATATTTTTATTTAATAATTTTATTTATGGTTTTAATCTTCTTAGGTTATTCCATAAAAGACCCAAGTCGACTAAACTGAAGTTGTTCATAGGGTAAATCCACTGCTCTGATCTCCATGGTTACCTTAGATTTATAATTTCGGAACACGTTTATGAGCTATTCCACATTTTTAGAAAGGAAGTTTACGTGTGCTACTAAAAATGTAACATTTGTCATCCAATATTTCCAGGCATACATGGCCTTATAATCACAATCTGTTTTAGTGCCATGTCTTTGAATTTTTCAAAATAATTTAGAAAAATAAAATTTTCAGAATCTATGTCATTAAATTATCCATACCATAAGACTATACATCCCTAAATCCAAACCAAGGGTTACATAAATAGATGAGGAAACCAAGCATTAACCTAAGACTCTTGATCGCATGTACTCTACTTGAGATTCTTGTGATACCCCAAGGCACACACTAAATAAATTGATTTTCCACTAAGGTTATACCATTTTCAACCCTTGATCTGCATGAAAATGATGAAAAGTGAGTGTCATGATCTGAAACTATTATTGATTTAATTCTAGGAGGTTGTACTATATCATTCATGTAGAGGCATCCAAAGAACAATACTAAACACTACTCTCATCTAGGTAGGAGGTGGGCCAACATGGTGAGTCAGTCAACAATCACCCAGATAGCATCGTGTCACTTGTACGTACATGGTAAACCTGTTATAGATTAAATTGATATTCTTTCCCACTTCCTTCTTGGAACCCATTAAAGAAAATGAGAATCCATTTCTGTGAACATGTGGCTTAACATAGTGGGTTGATAAACCAAAATTTATTCAAACAAAACCCATCATTCATATCAATAGGTTATCGCATATTTAAGATGTTTTTTCACCCTCATAGTCCTCCCCAAAATTCACATGAATATCCTGAAGTATCTCACCACTCTATGTGTCCACTATTGAAAAAAATACCTCTCTACCCCAGAAATCACCAATGCCATCCACGCTCATGTCACATCACATATAACGACCCATACTTTACATACATTGTTATTACTTCACAATTGAAGCATACTTATTACAACTTATAATAAAACCATGAAAGGACAGTATAGATATAGTGTCTTTAGAAACTGGGAAACATAAACAACTGGTTCATAAATCATCTACATTGTCTCCCTTTTATTTTATCATATCTAGAGTACCTTTTTTCATATATTACATAATATCCTTATTCCTGACCTAGGGAAAAGAAAACATAGAAAAGGTTGTGCTCAAATGCTCAGTAATGGAAAATAAAAGAAATATCTATCACATCATATTCATAATAAAATAACATTTTGGACATCTTAACCTGTAAAAGAGATCATAATTTCATAACATGGGATAAATAATAGTACTGAAATGTAATCCCAATAATCATAAATTCAAACATGAAACTTTGTGGCATACACACATAATCATAGAAAATCATTTCTTAGTAGTCAATACTCATTTCTAATACTATCTTAGCATACTAAGTCCATTTTTGAACCGAGTTCACTCCTCGTTTTAGTCTTGTTTCACTGAATCAGTTTAACCAGCTGTTCCAGCCATGTCTATCTCATGAGATATAAATATTTACCCAATTCATTGGAGGGAGATATAGGTCCCACCCATATCATAATGATACCATTATTATGTGTTCCACAAGATCATAAATCATACATCATAGCATAACCCATGTAATAATAATGGGATTCTTAAACACCATGTCATCATAATATAAAAGCACATCATAAAAATAATTCCAAAATAACATAATAAAATCAACGTAAAAATAGGGATAGAAGCAGAACCCTATATTATCTTATATGGAAAATAATTTTGATAAAACGTGTGAACTCCATTCTTGAGGAAAATATCATTTCTACATCAATTTTTTTCCTTTCTTAAAATGTCATACAATTTTAAACTAAAAGAAGTTGACTAAAAATAAACTTTAAAATTTGTAGAGGAATCTTCATGGAAATAATTTTCTAAAATTCCATTCAGGTCGTATAAGTTAAAAAAACATACTCCTCGTACTTTGGCCGGAAAAGTCAAAAAGTACCTCGTACTAAAAATGACAAAAGATTACTTTCATATATTTTACTAAAAACTCACAAATGGTTAAAATTGGATTCAAAAAATTGTAGGTGGATGGGAAAAATATAACATATTGAGGAAATATGGATGTGGAGGATAAATATTCCTCAGTAAATTATAAAGTATAAACAATCTCGGATAAAAATGAGATTGTGAGATTTTCCCTTACCTTAGGTCCAATTTGCTTTGTATGAGTCCGGACCTCCTATATAATGATTTAAATTATGTTATTGACATATTACATAATCTTACTCATTGTTATGATATCATATATCTTCATAAACTTAGCTTCTTATTACTAATATTTCATTATTACTTGTTTTTCTGGTGTTTATTACGTTTCGTTCTTATGCGTGTTTTGTCGAATAAATTTTTATTCTTATTTTAGGTTTTGGATACCTAATTTACAGAATGTTATTAGTGTAATATATATCATATTTATTCATTCAATTCATTTATATAATCATTAAGCATTGAAGATCAAGTAAAACAAGTCGTATCACATCGTGGAGACGGTAGGCCGTACGTACGCACGAGCGATGATATCATTCCCATGATCGTGGAATTGTATTTAAGTGTATGTATACTATTTCAGAGTTAATATAACTTTATAATAATCATATATAGTTATTCTTTACACCATTATACCCATCCAAGTATGTTGGTGGTGGAAAACAGATTACACCATGGCGTGGAGACGGTATTCCGTACGTATGCACGCGTGGTGACTTCATTTTCTGTAGGATGGATAGAAGGTGAAATAGGGTTGTTTAATATTTATAATAACATATCAGTATATGAGTGATACTGATGTTATTAATTCATAATGATCAACTAAAGACGAAGAATAAGAAGACGAAATAATGTTGAAAGAATCGGTAACATACATTACCTCTTCTTTAAAATGCCTCTTCTTAACCTTCTCTTAGGGCAGTAAAGATGGACTTTGAAGAAGACCAGGACCGCTATGATGTTTATAGGGAAGTGGATAAGATAAATTGGCTGGGGTTAGATGATCTTGAAGGCTCAATGTGGTGTGAGGAGGAGAGGGAGGAGGTTCTCTTTTATAAGGGAGGGGAGGGGACCTTAGGGAAAACTTAAAATATTATATTATTATAAAGTCATATTTGGTTTTTAATAGCTAAAAATTGATTTATTTCAAATATAAGGTGGTTATGGGACAAAATCCTCTCAACCAATAGATTTTAAATAGGTTTAGGTCATTATATTAACCTTACCTTTTTGTTTTAACTCTTAGTTAATTACATTGACATTTACCATGTCACTTCGTATTTTTATATTATATAGTTAATAAACTTACCATATACATCTAAGAGACCCCCAACTGGTCCATTAATGATACAGATATCATGATATAAGTATATTTCTCGAATCATAGATTTTTAGTAATATAATAACAATTAATAATATAATATTTGTTTTAAAAACTATTTTTTGTCAATTTTGACACTTTTTGGTACTGGATTTTTGTGAAAATAATAACAGCATGATTAGTTATAAAAACTTTATTTAATTCAATACTAACATGTCATATTATAGTGGAAATTTTTTTGAATTCATAAAAAGTCTCAAATTGCATTTATTTGGGTATTTATAACATCAATTGTTTTAATATTTCGTTATTTAGGTAATTACTGCATCACCATTGTGTCATAAATAACATAACTTATTTAACATATAAAAATTATAAATAAAATACCAATAGATAGAAAATATTTTTCTCTTTATAATGAATATTTATAGTTGAATTTATCTTATGTATTACCCTATATTAAAAATGTTTTAGTTATTAAACTTTGAATTTTACTATTTTAACTCTTCATTAAATAAAATAATATTAAACGTCCTAATCTAATACATGTGGACATAAATGGAAATATTTTATTCCTAAGGTTGTTTTTGTTCGAATTACACTTATTCAATAGAATTAGGACGTGTTTTAGGATAATAATAATATCATTTTTACCCTTAATTACCCTATTTAATATTAACTGTGGTAAATAAAAGTAAAAAGATACTATTAACCAAAAATTATTTTCATCTAATTGAACCACATTTTTGCCCTTGATATTAACTGTGTCTCTCAGATTTTCGAAAGTCCACTAACAGAAGTGGTAAAATTAGGTTTTATGTGAATTTTCAAACTCCCCTAGGAGGTGCTTAAAAGATGGTGAAAAGTTCAATAAACTTTTTATTGGTATAAAATGATTATAAAATGACTCCAATTAATTATATTGAACTTATATAGGTATTATGTATCAATATTCACATTAAATAAATTTAAATGAAATAAATATTTATTTTAATAAAAAGTCGTTTTTTAAATAGTAACCTAGTGTTTTCACTATTCATCAAAATTTGAATGTTTTTAGAAAAATACCAAAAATTCTCCCTAGGCTAATTTTGATATTCCGAATCGAAAAATGAAGTCCATTTGGAAAGAGAAAATTTATAAAATTTTAAAAAGTGGGTATTAGTATTCATAACGGTTGGTTTTAATAATATTTTAGTAGCATATCGTTGCTTAGTGAAACTCGGTATTGCGTACAACGCAAGCTATCGAAGAAGATCTCGATTGCATGTAAAGAAAGACACGATAGTGTTGTGTGTAGTGAAATATTCCTTTGATTATGTATATAACATAAAAACAAAATATTTCTCATAAAAATATTGGGTGTTACATCACAAGAAAGAGGAAAAATCATAGATAATGGGCTCTCATACCTACATTAAGGAATTCAAACATTCCACAAAATAATCCCATCTTGGTCCCAAATGGAATTTCAAACCCAAGGGGAATGTATGGAACTATCACAGAGCCTCCTACATCAATAATAATGGTATTATCATGCATCCCCTTAAAATAACAATGTTATCCCCACAATTCGAATATCCATCAAAGGTATGCCTTGTGGAAGTCTAAGCACGTCAGGCCTGACAGTCCATATCTCCCAATATGTGCCTCCCTAACTCATTGTAAGAGTGGATGGGTGACAAAAATCCACTAATGGTACGTTTCTCCATCACCATCCAAAAAGGATATCTGCAGTGCGTCTAACTGCTCGGATTCCACACACATCACCTAAGAATGGATCTCATGCTATGAGCATTTCCACCATGTTCCCCTTCTGATGAGTATAGACTATCGTGAATTCATAATCATGTAGAAACTATATCCACCACCATTATTGCATGTTTAGGTCCCTATAATAATATATATACAGGAGACTCTTGTGGTAAAATTATATGATAAACCACTCACCCATCATATAGTGATAGCACATCTTTACCCTGAAGACCGTTGCAGCTAGATTAGGGTTATGGTTTGTGTATTTATTTTTAGGTTGTCCCAACTTGCATGAAATATAGGTAATCACCACATTCCCCTGCATCATAACCCAACCAATCTCAGTCCCTGACACAATGTAGAGAAATATATACCTGATACCCACCATTGGTAATCTCAAGATGGGAGCACTCATCAACCATGACCTCATCACCTGGAAACACTGCGGGAACTTCTCTACCTACATGATGGACTTCCCCTTCCATATAAAAGTCATAATGGGTGCTTCTACCTAGGAAGATATGGGTACATCCATTCGATAGTTCCCTGAGTATCCAACGGAAATCTACACCTCAGTAACACATCTAGGAGGAACCAATGCAACCACCACATCAAACTTCATTAGATCAATTACTACCCCAACCAATGAAATGAAATGTCCAAAAAAGTGGACCTATTGAATCCAAAACTAACACTTTGAGAGAATATATTAAATCTGGTGCTCTCGGATCATGTACATGACCATCCTCAAGTGTATCATGTGTTCCTCCTCTAATTCTGAGTACACCAGGATGTCATTAGTGAAGACCATCATTATCCAATCTAATAAAGGATGGAATATCCTATTTATTCGTTTTATGAAAACATTAGGATGCTCATCATGCCTAAAAGTTTCACTATGTAATCATTGTGGTCGTACCTACACCTGAAAGTCTCCTCTGGTAGAACCTCATCCCATACACAAAGCCAGTGACTACACGACCTGAGGTCGATATTCAAAAAACACCTCAATCTCTTAAGATGATAGAAGAATTATTTAATCCTTTAGAGTGGATACTTATTCTTCAGGGTCACTTGGTTTAGGCACCAGAAGTCCATATATAACCTCAATCTCATATCTTACTTCTTGGAAAACAAAACTGGGGTCTCCCATGGTGAAACAAGGGGTCTCATTAAGCCATTCCTCTACACACTCTCCTAATTTACCCTAAACTCACTAATATATATGTGAACCATATGATTATAATGTGTTGATATCGATGAAATCATGGGGAAAGGATCAATAAAGAAGTGAAACTACCTGTGGGGAGGCAATCTGGGAACATCCTCAAGAAATACGTCAGCATACTCCCCCACTACTTCATGGGACTGAGGAATCCTCTCATCCACATCACTAATGGTGATTCTATACAATTGGTGAGTAAATGCTTTCACCCTCCTTACAATAAGTCCATATTGTCATTCATGGGTTTCCATTTAACCAACAAAGGAAAAACTAGTTCTACTACTATTGAAACACAACATTATTCACATAAAATTATCAATATGAGAATGAACATTGGATAACCAATACATACCAATAATTACATATTAAGGCCTCGACACCACTACTAAATAATCCAATCCAAAACTCTCACCTCTAAGAGTAGTGTAACACAGTTAGCATGAGTGCATGATCATTGGTTCTCCTAGAGTTGGACTCTCAATGTGTGAGGGTCATGTCACCATTCAACCAGAATCTCTAAGCCATGAAAAAGAATCATGGAATGAAAAGGATAACCAATACATGTGTCTATTGATATGAAATTTAAATTAGTATATTTATAGAGCATACCCTAAATCAATCATAGAGACCTTGGGTCATATTCCGTAACCAGATACAGCTATCCTCTTTACTGCACTTTAGCTCACTTAACCTTGTATGGATCACCTAGGGTGGTGGTAAAAACATGTCAAAATTTCTTGAACGTCAAGTTACTCTCATATATCTTCTTCCACTTCTTCCTCCATGTAGATTTTCCTTCTCTTGATTTCCTGCTATTGATAATCAGTGTTTGAATTTTCTCATACATGGGACTCTCAACCATATTTATTTTCTCTAGAACCCAAGAATTTGTTGGAATTCAAGGAGGGATTGCACTATCATGGCTTTTCCTAACCACACCATGTTCTAAGGTCTAGGCCCCAAAGCACTAGTCATGTATCACATCCATAGAGTAACATGATTGGTATGTATGCCTCGATTAATACTTAAATACCGACATGTAATTCTACCAGACCTATAGAAGCTCATGGACCTGAATATCCATTATCATATATGGTGAGAACTCCTTCATTAAATTTTCTCACAAACTTTATCCATATAAAAGACACCTCATCATTAGATTGGGTAAATAAACCTTACCATTTCACTAGTGATCCATGTAGAATGTTTTCTCTGAGGACCAACATCAGATTTTTTGGTGTCAAAGCTTGATGAAAAAATCATGTCACCTACTTTATCCAGTACTTAGACACCTGTGTTCCGGCCCTTCCTCAGATACTAAGGGGTCAATATCACTAAACTTTGTGAATAATTCTTATTCTACACATATCATCCACTTCTATTACATGTACCATTTAATGATATATAGGTGGTGGCATTGATGGTATATATAACAACCCATACTTTACATACATTGTTAATACTTCAAAATTGAATCATACTTATTACAAAATATAACAAAACCACGAAAGGACCGTATAGGTATAGTGTCTTTAGAAACTGGGAAACATAAACAACTGGTTCATAATGTGTCTACACTGTCTCCCATTTATTTCATCATATCTATAGTCCATTTTGGAATATCTTACTTAATAACCTTCTTCCTGACCTGGGGAAAGAAAACATACAAAAGGGTGAGCTCAAATTCTCAGTAAGGGTAAACAAAAGAAATATCAATCACATCATATACATAAGAACATAACTTTTGGAAATCATAACCTGCAAAAGAGATCATAATTTCATAACATGGGATAAATCATGGTAGTGAAATTTAATCACAATAATCATAACTTAAAACATGAAACTTTGTGGCATACACACATAATCATAGAGAATAATTTCTTATTAGTCAAGGCTCCTTGCTAAGACTATCTTAGTGGACAAAGTCCCTTTCTGAACCGAGTTCACTCCTCGTTTCAGTCCTGTTTCACTGAACGAGTATAACCTACCATTCCATCCATGTCTATATCATGAGATATAAAATATTTACCCAATGAATTGGAGGGATATATATGTCCCATCCATCTCATAATTATAACATTCTTATGTGTGCCACAAAATCATAAACCATACATCATAGAATAACCCATGTAATAAAAATGGGAATCTTAAACATTGTGACATCATAAAACAATTCATATAAGATAAAGGAATTCATAAAAATATAATTCCATAACAACATAATCAAATCAATGTAATAATAGGGATAATAACAGAACCCTTTATTATCTTATATGGAAAATAATTTTGATAAAACACTTGAACTCCATTCTTGAGGAAAATATCATTTCTGCTTCAAAAACATTTTTCCTTTCTTGACATTTCATACAACTTTAAACGAAAATAAGTTGATTAGAAATAAACTTGAAAACTTGTAAAGGATGGTTCTTGGAAATAATGTTTTAAAAATCCATTCATGTCGTATAAGTTAAAAAAACATTCTTCTCGTACTTTTGTCGGAAATGTCAAAAAGTACCTCATACGAAAAACGACAAAAGATTCCTTTCATATCTTTTACTAAAGAACTCACCAAATGGGAAAATTGGATATAAACTATTGTAGAAATATATAAATATTACATATTGAGGAAACATGTATGTGGATGATAAAATACACCCCAGTAAATACCAAAGTATAAACAATCTTGGATAAAAAATGAGATTGTGATATTTCACTTACCTTAGGTCCGTTTTGCTTCGTAAGTGTCCGAACCTCCTGTATAATTATTTAAATAATGTTATTGACTTATTCTAGAATCATTCTTATTTTTATGATATCATATATGGTCATATTCTTAGCTTCTTAGTAGTAATATTTCATTGCTACTTGTTATTCGGGTGTTTATAACTTTTTGTTCTTATGCGTGTTTTGTCGAATAAATTCTTATTCTTATCTTTAGGTTATATATACCTCATTTACAGAATGGTATTAGAGTAATATATATCATATTAATTCATTAAATTCATTTATATAATCATTATGAAATGAAGATCATGTAGAACGATTCGCATTACATCGTGGAGACGGTATTCCGTACGTACGCACGAGTGAAGATATCGTTCCTATGATCGTGGAATTGTATTGGAGTGTATGTATACTATTTCAGAGTCAGTTTCACTTTATAATAGTCATATATAGTCATTATTTACACCATTATACCTATCTAAGTAAGGTGGGGGTGGAAAATAGATTACACCACGGCGTGGAGACGGTATTCCGTACGTACGCACGTGCAGTGATTTCTTTTTCCGTAGGATGGATAAATGGTGAAATAGGGTTGTTTCATACTTATAATAACATATCAGTATATTAGTGATACTGATTTTATTACTTCATAAAGAAACAACTAAAGAATAAGAAGTGGAAGAAGAAATAAAGATGAAAGAATTGGTAACGGACATTATCTCTTCTTTGAAGTGCTTCTTTGAGACTTTCTTTTAGGGAACTAAAATAGGTCTTTGAAGAAGACAAGGACCTCTAGGATGTCTCTAGGGAAGTGGAGAGAAGGAATTGGAAGGTTTTGGCCGAGCTTGAAGGCTCAAAGTGGTGTGAGGAAGAGGGGGAGGAGGTGCCCTTTTATAAGGGAGGAGAGGGGCACCTTTGAGAAAACTAAAAATATTATTTTATTATAAAGTCATGTTCGGTTTTAAATAGCTCCAAATTGATATATTTCTAATATAAGGTGGGGATGGGTCGAAATCCTCTCATCCAATATAATTTAGAGATGTTTAGGTTCTTATTTTAACCTTATCATTTAGATTTAACATTAGGTTAAATAAGTTTACTTTTATCGTGTATTCTTGTGTTCTTATACTATAAGGTTAATAAACTTACTATAAGCAGCCAAACGAACCCCAAGTTGTTTATTATTAATATATATAACCTTATATAAGTCATTTGCCCGAACCTTAGATTTTTAGGAATAAAATAACAATTAACAATATAATATTTGTTTTAAAAACTATTTTACGTCAAATTTGACACTATTTAGTAATTGATTTTTGTGAAAATCATAACAGAATTATTAGTACTAACCAAGTTAATTAAATTCATACTAACATGTCATATTAACCTATAAAATTAGTGTAATTCATAAAAAGTCTCAAATTACATTTATTTTGGTGTTTATAACATCAATTATTTCAATATTTCATTAATAAGATAATTACTGCATCATCATTGTGTCATAAATAAATTAAATTATTTAATGTCTAAAAATTAAAAATAAAATATCCTTATGTAGTAAATCTATTTAGATTCCTAATTAATATTTATAGTCGAATTTATCTTATGTATAACCCCATATTAAAAATTATCTACTTATTAAACTTTGATTTTAACTATTTTAACCCTTCTTTAAATAAATTAATAATAAATGTCCTAAGCTAATCCAAGTGGGCCTAAATGGTCATATTTTATTCCTAAGGTTGTTTTTGGTCTAATTAAACTTGTCCAGTAGAATTAGGACAAGTGTTTAGGTAATAATATTATCAATTTTACCCTTAATTACCCTATTTACTTTTAATCGTGGTAAATAAAAGAAAAAAGTTACTATTCACCAAAAATTATTTTCATCTCGTTGAACCAAATTTTAGTCCTTTATATTAACAGTGTCTCTCGGATTTTAGAAATTCCACTCACAGAAGCGGTAAAATTATGTTTTATGAAAAATTTAGTTTTTTTAACTACCACTTAGTGGTTTCACTATTCATCAAAAATTGAAAGTTTTCAGAAAAATACCAAAATTTCACCCTAGGCTAATTTCGATATTCAGAATCCAAAAATGAAGTCCATTTTGAAAAAAAAAATTATAAAATTTCAAAAAGTGGTTATTACTATTCATAACGGCTAGTTTTAATAATATTTTAATAGCATATCGTTGTTTAGTGAAACTCGGTATTGCGTACAATGCAAGCTATTGAGGAAGTCCGCGATTTCGTGTAAAGAAAGCCAAGAAAGTGTTGTGTAGAAAAAGATTCCTTTGATGATTTATATAACATAAAAGTCTCGGGTGTTACATTCTACCCCCCTTAAAATGAATTTTTCCCTCGAAATTCGTCACTTTGTAACAAACAGATGATGATACCTCTCCCTCATCATATCCTCAAGCTCCCATGTAGCTTCTTCTAATTGGTGGTTCCTCCATAAATCTTTCACCAATCGAGTTGTATTGTTTCGTAGGACTTTTTCGCTACGATCCATAATCTATATCGGTTGTTCTTCATAAGAAAGATCTTGCTCCAGCGGTACAACTTCTGAGCTATGTACATGTGAAGGATCAGGTATGTACTTTCTCAGGAGAGATACATGGAAGACATCGTGAACTTGAGAGAGATTCAGTGGAAGCGCCAATCGGTAAGCTACCTTCCCAACACGATCCAGTATTTCGAAAGGACCGATATATCTAGGGCTCAACTTCCCATTCTTTCCAAATCTCATGACCCTCTTCCAGGGAGATATTCGTAAGAACACTTTATCACCCACTTCAAACTCTAGGACTTTTCTTCGGTTGTCGACATTACTTTTCTGTCGACTCTGAGCTTCTTTTATGTGTTGTTGAATTGATCTGACCTTTTCTGCCATTTCATCAACGAGATCGGGTCCTAATAGATTTCTTTCCCCAACTTCATCCCAGCAAGTTGGAGTCCTGCATTTCATTCCATAGAGAGCTTCACAAGGAGCCATCTGAATACTGGAGTGAAAGCTATTATTATAAGAAAATTCCACCAAAGGTAGGTGTTGATCCCAACCACCTTTGAAATCCATAGAGCAATCTCTCAACATATCTTCTAGAGTTTGAATTGTTCTCTCAGACTGACCGTCTGTCTGAGGATGATAAGAAGTGCTGAAACTCAACTCTGTATCCAGAGTATGCTGAAGACTTCGCCAGAACTTCGAGGTAAATCTCGGATCCCAATCAGATATAATAGAAAGTGATATTCCATACAATCTTACCACTTCCTTTAGATATATCCTGGCAAGATGATCCAGAGAGAAATCCACTCTAATAGCAATGAAATGTGCAGACTTGGTAAGACGATCAACTATGACCCAGATAGCATTATTGACTTTTGATGTTTTAGGAAGTCCTGTGACAAAGTCCATAGTGATGTTTTCCCATTTCCATTCGGGTATGGGTAATGGTTGTAACATCCCCTTAGGCTTCTGTCTCTCAGCTTTAACATGCTAACAAACCAAGCATCGAGAGACATATTCAGCAACATCTCTTTTCATGCAATCCCACCAGAAGTACTTTTTCAGGTCCATATACATCTTCATGCTTCCAGGATGAATAGAGAATGAAGAACTATGAGCCTCATCCAGCAACTCCTTCTTTAATTCGGGGATGGGAGGAACACAAACTCGATTCCTAAACTTTATTATCCCATCACAATCAAGGTTGAATTCAGGAACATTTCTCACCTTCTTTTGTAACTCGACATCTTCTTTCTGTGCCTCTTTAATATTCACATGTATAGATGGTTGAACATTCATTTGAGAAAGATAAGATTTTTCCCCTTCCATTATAATTCCAAGATCCATTCTTTGTAAATCCATAAATATTGGATCTTTTGTGATACTCATCATGGATAAACTGGCATGGTCTTGTCGACTAAATTCATCTGCCACCTTGTTTTCTTTCCCAGGGTGGTAATGTATTGAGTAGTCGTAATCCTTAATCAACTCCAACCATCTTCTTTGACGCATATTCAGCTCCTTTTGTGTGAAAATATACTTTAAACTTTTCTGATCAGTATAAATATCACACCTTTCACCATAAATATAATGCCTCCAAATATTTAATGCAAAGATTACTGCATCTAACTCCAAATCATGTGTTGGGTAATTTTGCTCATGGATTTTCAATTGTCGTGAGGCATAAGCTATCACCATATCATTTTGCATAAGAACACACCCCAATCCCTTCTTGGATGCATCACTATAGATCACAAACCATTCTCCACTACAAGGTAGTGTGAGCCCAGGTGCACTGGATAACCTTATTTTCAACTTCTTGAAATTCTCTTCACATTCCTCCGTCCAAACAAACTTAACTCCTTTCCAAGTTAACTTGGTGAGTGGATTAGATAATCATGAAAAATCTTTCACAAAATGTCGATAATATCCAGCCAAACCAAGAAAACTTCGGATCTCAGTTACTGTTGTTGGTCTTGACCATCTTTCGATAACCTCTGTTTTTATTGGATCCACAAATATCCCCTCTATTGAGATTATGTGACCCAAAAATTCAACTTTTTGAAGCCAAAATTCACACTTGGTAAATTTGGCATAAATCTTCTCCTTTCTCAGGGTCTTCAATATAATTCTCAAGTGATCTTCATGCTCTTCCTTTCTCTTTGAATAGACAAGAAAATCGTCTATAAAGACTACCATAAATTGATCAAGATAGTCTCTAAAGACTCTATTCATCAGATCCATGAAGATAGCAGGGGCATTAGTAAGACCAAATGGCATCACTATAAATTCATAGTGTCCATACCTTGTACGGAAAGTCATCTTTGGTATATCCTTCCTTTTGACCCTTAATTGATGATACCCTGAATGAAGATCAATCTTGGAAAAGTATTGAGCTCCGCGTAGTTGGTCAAATAAGTCATCAATGCGTGGGAGAGGATATGTGTTCTTGATAGTGATCTTGTTAAGTTCTCGATAATCAATGCAGAGTCTCATTGATCCATCTTTCTACTTAACAAATAGAACAGGTGCTCCCCAAGGTGACTCACTAGGGCGTATGAATCCCTTATCAAGATTCTCTTGGAGTTTCTTCTTCAATTCCTTCAACTCAATTGGGGCAATTCTATAAGCTGTCTTTGAAATAGGAAAAGCACCCGGTACGATTTATATTGAAAAATCAACTTCACGATTTGGTGGAAGACCCAGTAATTCCTCTGGAAAGACATCATCAAACTCCCGTACAATGGGCATATTCTTAATCGTGAGTTTCTCACCAAACATTTGAGATAAATAACCTTCATTTAGTGGAATCAATACCCAGAAAATGGATGAAATTCCCACTGGAAGGTTATGTTCATCCTTGCATCGATAGACGATCATATATTGATCTAGAATATGAAATGTGACTTCCCTTCTTTCGAAATTGATATGAGCTCCATATAAAGAAAGCCAATCCATGCCAAGAATCACATCAAATTCCACTATATGAAGGATCACAAGATTTGCAGGAAGCACTTTCCCATAAACTTCGATCGGAAAAGAAATATAAACTTTTGATGCGACTGTTGTTCCATTAGGTGTTGTCACAGCTAACTCAACATCTAATTGTTGAGGTAATACGGTGATACCATTAGAAAATTCTTCAGAAATAAAGGAGTGGGTGGATCCAGAATCAAATAAAACATTTTCTACTTTAGATTGGATGGTAAGTGTCTCTTTCACCACATCGTTATCGTACTCCAAATCGCTGATAGAAATTGCATGTGACTTTCCTTTGTCTTTAGCCTTAAGAGTTTGTTGACGTCGACCATCATCATCAACCCTTGGATTAGGGAATTTATTTTCATAATGACCCATCTCCTTGCACTTGAAACATTGAAGTGTAGTAGGTTCATTCTGTGTATCCCTTCCTTTGTTTGCATCATTAGACATCTTCTTCCCATCATCGCGGCATTCAAATGCCCGATGACCTTCCTTTCCACATTTGAAACATTTACTTGTCCCTTTAAGAAAACTCCCTCCATGTTTCTTTCCACACTTTGAGCATAAGGGAAAGCTCAGCTTCTTTTCAGTGTGCTCTTTAGATTTTCCTTTGAATTCCATTTTCCTCTTCTTATCAAACCCATATGACTGATGGGTTAATCCAATATCCATCTCAACTTTGAGAGAACATCGAACGATTTCCTCGTAGCTATTGAAGTCCCTTATAGTTAACACCCTTCGAAGACTTGGTTTTAAGCCACTAATGAATCAATCGATCTAACTCTCAGGTTGGATAATAATACCAAAAGCATACCTTGCATGTCTTGTAAAATTTGCTTCATAGGTACCAACAGATTCATCATCCTTTTTCTTCAGTTCAAGAAACTCTTTCTCCATCTTTTTTCGGAGAACACGAGGGAAGTACTTATTGAAAAATAAGTTATTGAACTCGTCCCATTCCATGGACTCAATTTAATCTCTTTGCCTCGTATTCTTAATAATATTCCACCATTGATCAGAATCTCCTTCCAAACGATACACTGCTAGGATGACTTTATCATGTTCAGAACATTGAAGAACTGAAAATATCGTTTCAGTAGTACTAATCCATTGTTCACCAACTAATGGATCAGTAAACCCGCTGAAAGAAGGCGGGCGCTGCCTCATGAAGGATTCAACAGAATATTGCTCCTTCCTTTGCTCGTTTGGAAGTCCTGCATGATTCATAGCTTGAGAAAGTTGTGTGAGCATTGCTACAAGATTTTGAATTCCATCTCCCATAACGTTTGGTTGCTCAGGGGGACAATCATTGCATTTCCTGTCGCATTCTGCATTAACACGATTCCTTCGGGTTCCAGCCATTGACTAAAACCAAGAAGAATAGTGTGAGAAACACTAATTATAATAGGAAAACCACATACTCAAGAATAAAATTTCAAACATAAGGTATTATCCTAGGTTACTCATGGCCATTACTAAAACACTAAGATTGCGTTCTATGCTTAGACTTATCCTTAGGGTTCTTACTAAGGATTTCACATCCTAGTTTCCAAAGGTTGATTATACCTTTCCTCTGATACCAACTATAACGACCCATACTTTACATACATTGTTAATACTTCAAAATTGAAGCATACATATTACAAAATATAACAAAACCACAAAAGGACCGTATAGGTATAATTTCTTTAGAAACTGGGAAACATAAACAACTGGTTCATAAAGCATCTACTCTGTCTCCCATTTATTTCATCATATCTATAGTCCCTTTTGGAATATCTTACTTAATAACCTTCTTCCTGACCTGGGGAAAGAAAACATACAAAATGGTGAGCTCAAATGCTCAGTAAGGGTAAAAAAAAGAAATATCAATCACATCAAATACATAAGAACATAACTTTTGGAAATCTTAACCTGCAAAAGAGATCATAATTTCAGAACATGGGATAAATCATGGCAGTGAAATGTAATCACAATAATCATAACTTAAAACATGAATCCTTGTGTCATACACACATAATCATAGAGAATCATTTCTTATTAGTCAAGTATCATTGCCAAGACTATCTTAGTGGAAAAAGTCCCTTTCTGAACCAAGTTCACTCCTTGTTTCAGTCCTGTTTCACTGAACCAGTATAACCTACCGTTCCAACCATGTTTATCTCATGAGATATAAAATCTTTACCCAATGAATTGAGGGGATATATAGGTCCCACCCATCTGATAATGATACCATTCTTATGTGTGCCACAAAATCATAAACCATACATCATAGAATAACCCATGTAATAAAAATGGGAATCTTAAACATTGTGACATCATAAAAAAATTCATATAAGATAAAGGAATCATAAAAATATAATTCCATCACAAAATAATAAAATCAATGTAATAATAGGGATAAAAACAGAACCCTTTATTATATTATATTGAAAATAATTTTGATAAAACACTTGAACTCCATTCTTGAGGAAAATATCCTTTCTGCTTCAAAAACATTTTTCCTTTCATAACATGTCATACAAATTTAAACTAAAAGAAGTTTATTAAAAATACACTTGAAAACTTGTAAAGGATGCTTCTTGGAAATAATGTTTTAAAAATACATTCATGTCGTATAAGTTTTAAAAAACATTCTTCTCGTACTTTTGTCGGAAAGGTCAAAAAGTACGTCGTACGAAAAACGACAAAAGATTCCTTTCATATCTTTTACTAAAAAACTCACCGAAGGGTAAAATTGGATATAAAATATTGTAGAAAGATATAAATATTACATAGTGAGGAAACATGGATGTGGATGATAAAATACACCCCAGTAAATACCAAAGTATAAACAATCTCGGATAAAAAATGAGATTGTGATATTTCCCTTACCATAGGTCTGTTTTGCTTCATATGTGTCCAAACCTTATGTATAATGATTTAAATAATGTTATTTACTTATTCCAGAATCATACTTATTTTTATGATATCATATATGGTCATATTCTTAGCTTCTTAGTAGTAATATTTCATTGCTACTTGTTATTCGGGTGTTTATAACTTTTTGTTCTTATGCGTGTTTTGTCGAATAAATTCTTATTCTTATCTTTAGGTTATAGATACCTCATTTACAGAATGGTATTAGTGTAATATATATCATATGAATTCATTCAATTCATTTATATAATCATTATGAAATGAAGATCATGTAGAACGAGTCGCATCACATCGTGGAGATGGTATTCCGTACGTACGCACGAGTGATGATATCGTTCCTATGATCGTGGAATTGTATTGGAGTGTATGTATACTATTTCAGAATCAGTATCAATTTATAATAGTCATATATAGTCATTATTTACACCATTATACCCATCCAAGTATGGTGGTGGTGGAAAATAGATTACACCAGGACGTGGAGACGGTATTCTGTACGTACGCACGCGCGGTGATTTCTTTTTCCGTAGGATGGATAGATGGTGAAATAGGGTTGTTTCATACTTATAATAACATATCAGTATATGAGTGATACTTATGTTATTACTTCATAATGAATCAACTAAATAAGAATAAGTGGAAGAAGAAATAAAGATGAACAAATCGGTAACGGACATTACCTCTTCTTTGAAGTGCTTCTTTAAGACCTTCTTTTAGGGCACTATAATTGGTCATTGAAGAAGACCAGGACCTCTAGGATGTCTCTAGTGAAGTGTAGAGAAGGAATTGTCAGGGTTTGGCCGAGCTTGAAGGCTCTAAGTTGTGTGAGGAAGAGGGGGAGGAGGTTCCCTTTTATAAGGGAGGAGAGGGGAACCTTTGGGAAAACAAAAAATATTATTTTATTATAAAGTCAAGTTCGGTTTTAAATAGCTAAAAATTGATATATTTCTAAGATAAGGTGGGGATGGGTCTAAATGACCTCATACAATAGAATTTAGACAATTTTAGGTTCCTATTTTAACCTTATCATTTAGATTTAACATTAAGTTAAATAAGTTTACTTTTACCGTGTCTTCTTCTGTTCTTATACTATAAGGTTAATAAACTTACTATAAGCAGCCAAACGAACCCCGAGTTGTTTATTATTAATATATATAACCTTATCTAAGTCATTTTTCCGAACCTTAGATTTTTAGGAATAAAATAACAATTACTAATATAATATTTGTTTTAAAAACTATTTTATGTCAATTTTGACACTATTTAGTAATTGATTTTTGTGAAACTCATAACAGAATTATTAGTTTGAAACAAGTTAATTAAATCAATACTAACATGTCATATTAACCTATAAAATTAGTGGAATTCATAAAAAGTCTCAAATTACATTTATGTTGGTGTTTATAACATCAATTATGTCAATATTTCATTAATAAGATAATTACTGCATCATCATTGTGTCATAAATAAATTAAATTATATAATGACTAAAAATTAAAAATAAAATATCATTATGTAGGAAATATTTTTATATTTCTAATTAATATTTATAGTCGAATTTATCTTATGTATAACCCCATATTAAAAATTATTTACTTATTAAACATTGATTTTATCTATTTTAACCCTTCTTTAAATAAATTAATAATAAATGTCCAAATCTAATCCAAGTGGGCCTAAATGGTCATATTTTATTCCTAAGGTTGTTTTTGGTCGAATTACACTTTTACAATAGAATTAGGACATGTTTTAGGGTAATAATAATATCTTTTTTACCCTTAATTACCCTATTTACTTTTAACCGTGGTAAATAAAAGTAAAAAGTTACTATTCACCAAAAATTATTTTCATCTCATTGAACCACATTTTAGTCCTTCATATTAACCGTGTCTCTCGGATTTTTGAAATTCCACTCACAGAAGTGGTAAAATTAAGTTTTATGAAAAATTCAGTTTTTTTAACTACCACTTAGTGGTTTCACTATTCATCAAAAATTGAAAGTTTTCAGAAAAATACCAAAATTTCACCCTAGGGTAATTTTGATATTCCGAATCCAAAATTGAATTTCATTTTGAAAAATAAAATTTATAGAATTTAAAAAAGTGGTTATTACTATTCATAACGGTTAGTTTTAATAATATTTTAATAGCATATCGTTGTTTAGTGAAACTCGGTATTGCGTACGACGCAAGCTATCGAGGAAGGCAGCGATTTCATGTAAAGAAAGCCAAGAAAGTGTTGTGTAGAAAAAGATTCATTTGATGATTTATATAACATAAAAGTCTCGGGTGTTACTGTATACCCCCTAAAGGTTATACATCTGTTAAAAATCCTTACACTGATGTCTCATTACCTATCATATCATCCTTGTTATCATGTAGTGGGATGTTAGAAGACTATCTATGTAGAGGAATATTGACGAAAAACAAGATGTACCATGGTCAGTAGAGTATATCTGGGGAGCTGACTCAAGAAGGATATTGAAAACACAACCCATTCCAATTTTATACAGGTACCATCCATTTCCTTAAAACTATTGTTTTCTTGTATCGAGTTGAATAATAGGTCTCCATATTCATTATGTATGAATACATCAGCCTTTTCACCTACACTGGGATTCCTAGACTGATGGCAGAAAAAAAAAACACTTAACCCTGTTTCCTAAAACTAGTGTCACAGACTCCCAGTTCGAAAGTGGAACTGACCACCTATGATAATATTCTACCACTACTCGTCCCAGAAGCACCCATTCTATTACTTTCCAAGCCCACATCCAAAATAATAGGCGATGGTGGCTATAATCGAGTTAGAATATCATTAACATTGGAGGAATTTCTTATATACCTATTCACACTCCCACATCTCAATGCCCAATAATGATGATATTTAAACACTATGTAAACCATTATTGAAAAGAATATGATATATTCCCCAACCAAAGTGAAATAGGAATATAAGGTAATGGAAGGTGAACCATGCGACAATACAACACTATCAAAAGAATCAATGATAAAAAGTGACAATACAATATTGTAAAACTCATCCATAGAAAATCCTCGATGAATGGGTAGGTATAGGACAACTACCTAAAACCATAAAAGTATTCCTCATTTTTCTGATCTCAATGGTCACAACTTATTCCTAGTCCACCTAGTTATCTGCCAAATTATCTATTGTATACACAATACACGAACAATATGGGTAAGGAATGTGAAGGGGTGAGTAAATAAATACTCTGTAGCCACCTCAAAACATCATAGAAAATACCCTAAAGGAATTCGTTGTCATCTCTACACAATTATATGCCTATAACACATATATAAAAATTATCCACATATACCAATAAGTAGCCACAATGTAATGATGTAAGTCACAACCAATAATCTTCCATAGGATTCTTCTTAAGGCACGCTTGTTCTGGGAGAACTCACTCTTTAACCATTGGTGTCATCAGAGACTCTTAATAAGAGGTCCATCTAATTTGGCTATAAACCAAAGACAATACACATGTCATAGTTAATTAAATAAATATAAGGGATTCCAACCCAAGAATAATGACAACCCAATCCTGACTATCCCACAATATAAGGGATTATTCAAAAAGAATACTAAAAACACTACCGATGTAGCTATTAGCATATGATATCCTTTAACAAAGATACACACGACCCTATCAATACAGACCACTAGAGAGAGGACTAATACCTTTCTCTTTCAGGTCACATCAATTCCCACAAAATTCAATCAAGGGTGATTGAGGATTGACCTAGTCCCAATGAGGGTTACAAAAACTCTTTCTAGGACTTAGCCTCTCGGGGGGACTATTTTCTAGTGATGTAGACATAATGTTGTACTAAACCCTTGAGGGATGACCCAAGGGAACCACTCCACTTAAATTGTTCCATAGTAAAAAGCCACAATCCATCTCAAAAGTACCATCTTTTCATAATCTTCCCGACACTATAGAAAACTTGTTAAATAGAATTATTATTTGAACGATATGTTAAATTTAGTAAAAAGTGTCTGGTCATGTCCTGGTCCAACTAGACCCAATCTGACCAACATGACCCAACCCATCGATCTGTGCCGACCAAAATCGGCTTGGTCTAAAGGCCTATCATGTTGGGCCATTGGACTATGGCCTTGGTTTTCTAGCTCATCCTGCATGAGTAGGCCAGACCTTATCACACATGCCTCCTAACCATGTGCACTTCTCGGTCAGCACAGTTGCCTCGTTCCATAGACGACATGCCCAAACTCCCCCCGTGTAGCCTAGCCCGTGACTGCCGTCACATTGGGGACCAAAAAGATGGACACCATGTTTTGTGGCGTCCAATGCATCACAGTCACATATGAAACCTCTTTACACGTGCTGGTTGGTGGTGGAGACCCTCGCCACCATGGGACCTCCTTTGGAATAGTCCTGCTGGACCGTGCCCTATCACCATTGTCAGCCACCCAGTCAGTACACTTCACTGTAGTGGTTTGTCTCGATGTCAAATTCATGCCTGCAGCGTGGGTTGCTACTCCTAGTGGCATCCATGCCAGGTCTTCCTGTTAATATGAGTATTATCACAATATAGGTACACTTTTGTGAAAATATGACACCCTCAATCAACATCCATCACTTATATACACTAGTTACATGTACATTTCCTTTTAATAATAAGTTAGTTCCATATTATCAAGTAAACAATGTTGGATAAGTCATCACAATTTTCTATAAAAACTATAACTAAAACCAAAATGAAATAAATAACTAAATAAAAATTTCCAAATAAACAATTTGAAAATTCCCACTTATTATGATAAATTTACCAAATAATATAATCTAAATATAATAAATGGATAACATTTTAAAAGTGTGCCCATTTGTATAATGACTAATTGATTAACCATGATCCTATTCATAGGATGGATTTTGAGAGTTAAGAATGGAAATTTTGAACAATATCATATATTGTATTTTATTGTAAAATGATTGATCACTACTGTACTAGACTGAATCTAAGACCGTAATCTAAAAGAAACCCATCACCCAATATTATTTCAACATAATCAATGAATTAAAAAATTACCCCACCAAGATCACAGGTCTTTACACTACATCAATAAATATTTAGTACACATCTAGGGGTAGATTTTAATTATAATCCAATTATTTTTCATTAATGAAACTGAGAGAACAATAACATATTTGTAAAATATTATAACACATTTGTTTTTTTATGTTCCTAACATGACCTTAAAATGATACAAAAATCCATAATAAATAATTTCTTGGTATGAAATACCAAATTATAAACACTATACATCATAATGTCCATAAAAATATTATAAAAAGGAAAAAATAAAAAAAATCATTCTATAGATATTTTAGAGTATGGTCATCCATAATCATATGTTAAATACCCCATGAACAGAAGAAATAAAAAAACATACGAACAAAATTTAGGTATTGGAAGTGAATTATAAAATAATGGAAATAAGAAAATCTAGAGTAATGGTGGTGAAGGTAATACTTACTTCTTAGATGATGGTAATTTAGAAAGATTATTAATCCAATATAATTCCTATGATTTATGAAGAGGATAATTAAAGGAGGAGAAAAGTTATGAAAAACATGATCTACCTCTGAGGGTATCTAGTGGAATAATTGATTTAATTAATGTATTTATTTTTCATTTATATTGATAATATTATTTTAAATAAAATATCTGAAAAAACTTTTATAGGATAGAAGGTACCCATTGCTTTATAATTATATAAATGGTGATATCTTGATGATTTTTTATAATATCTAAGAGTCATGTAAAAAAATGGTATAATTATAATTGGTGGCTGAAATTATCAGTCATCCCATCTTCTATGATTTTTTTTATCCTAATCAAAAACACAATATTAATTAAAATACCAAAAAAACCTTAAATATATAAATAAAAATAAAAAAATTAAAAATTAACCCTTGGAAATTATTTATGTTTTCATGTTAAAAATGATGTTGAAGGTACATTAAAAATAAAATTTTAATTGATGATGAATTTATAAAATTAAGGATGAGGTGTTTTTTGAAATATTTTGATTAATACAATTTATTGGATAAAAATCATGCCACAACATATTTATTAGTGATGAAATAAATCTTTTATCAAATTCTTGAATTTTTCGAAAAAGGATGATTATTCCATGAATGTTGTTGTAGTGTTGTAGTTGATCTATGGACGATGAACCCGTAAATAATAATATTAATTTTTTAGAGATCATATATTTATAATGTTATGACAGTTTAATATAATAATATATATATATCATGTATTAAAATAAAATAATATGTCTCTAAATATCAATTCAATGAAGGTTTAGGTCATTTCCATGCTAATATATATAATGATAACCTATTGTAATATTGGTCATTATGAGGAATATTCAATTTCATAATGATAACCCTATGAAAATTACCATCTAGGATAATTAAATGAGGTTTTTTTTATAATTTTTTAGATTCTATAATCTTGTCATAACGTTTCAAGAAGTTATATAAATAAATTATACATATAAAAGATTCATGAGTAAAGTTTCTTGGCCATTCCAATTATAAAATGATTTCTATGTAATATATATGGTTTTATTTTTAGTATTCTCCCTGGATTAGTGGATTTAAACATCAAAAGAGGATCACAGCATGGATAGATAGGTAAAAGAGATCCCCAAGATTTTTACATATTAGGGTTTTTAAATCTTGATATTTTTGCTGATTACACACTAAGGATGAAAATATCACACTTCAATGGTACCCAAAGAGAAGGAGTTGAAATTCCTGGATTCAAAGTAATATGAAGTTCATTTCGTGATGTTAATTCTCACTCAATGACAAATTCAATCCAAAAAATATTATCTCAAAATAAATATTCATTATTTTATGATGAATATGTATACTTTTAATGTCACATTTTTATTTAGGTTTGAAAGTGTATGTTTGATGAAATTTATCATCCCAATAGATATAAATTAATAATAAATTATACGTATATCTTTTAGAATCTCACATGAACATATATATATCATTATCCTGGAATGAAAAAGAATTATTTTGTAATTAAAAACAAAATTTGATTGATTCCTAATGTAATCTATAATTTATGATTGGAAATTAAAGGGAGATCCATAATCCAATCCAACTCGACATTCATGGAATTCATCATGTTGTTGATGGTGGAGTTTATTGATGACACATTGATGATGTAATCAAATTTATGATTCATGAAACTATATATAGTTTTACAAAAATTATCCATGATCATTCAGATTGATTATGATCAATGAGTTATATTTTATGTGTGGGTTTTAATATTAGATAGCAATTGTGGAATCACTATAATGTATAACACATGATGTAATATGAGATATTTTTCTACATTGACAAATCATTGTGGTTTTCTACTTTATTTATCATAGTATTTGTAATCAATATAAAATATTTCACCTATATTAATATAATTTCATTATAATATTATATTTAATCTGAGGGATAAATTTGTTCCCAATAACTATAAAATAAGAACTTTTTTTGGCTTCCTTTATTATATATATATATATACCAAGATACATCCCATATATTAATTTACCGTACTTAGGAATAACATGTGGTATCATATAAAATGTTTCATCAAGGATTTTCCCCTATTTGAATCCAGGAAAATGACTATATTCCAAATGTATATTCTAATCATCAATTGAAATAATAACCATTTGTAGAAGAATATATTATATTACAATTTTTAATCCTTGGTAAGATATGTTTATAGTACATCCATATATGGGTTCTTATTTAGCATGGAATTCCTATAAATAAAAGAGAAGAACTAAAAAGATCATGATGTATACACTAAATAAGTCACTATGTTTTTTGGATCATTATCAAATTTAATATATATTATGGTGATGTCATGTAAATAACCACATGATTAATGGGATAATCATATGAACATTTATGAAATTAATTCTAATGTATGTAAAGATAAATTAAATTTTATATTGAATAAGTATGATTTATTTTCATGGAATTTAATAAATCTATTTATATATTATTTTATCATGTTAATCATTTTAAAGGAAATGTTTTGTATTAGTGAAAATCATTATGATATCGAAATTTTTAAATTGATTCTGAGATGATTGTCTTCATGATTTTATGTTATGTCTATAAAATAAAAAGAAAATTCTAGAAGAAAAATGTAAATTATTATCATCACAAAATTATCATTTTATAAGAGATGATAAATGTTGACATTGAATCCATTGAAATAGGGATCCATTAGGATGTTTCATTTAATGATATGAAGAATTTGGAAACTGAAACACACACTCTTAGGTCTAGTGGGAAGAACATTTTTATTGATCATTGGATTTTATGAAAAATGAGATGAACCAAACATTATTTAACATAATTGAAAAAAATTTAAAATTACATCAAAAAAATAAGTAACCAATTTTAGGAATATAGTGTTAACTGTCAATGAGTTATAAAAAAATTAGAATTTTATTTTAAAACATTTTTTTTTATTTTTTAATAATTATATTTTGTCTTCCTACTTATATAAATATCTTATGTTATTCTCAAAATCATATCTATGTGAATGAAAATATGAGAAAGTGGCAATAAAAAATTATTAGTATTAGAAATCATATAACCATTACATCATTTTTATGACCAATGGAATTTGAGAAAACAATATTAGGTAGAAATATTCTATTAAAAATAACGTTTATTAATATGAGATGTTCATATGTCACGATATAAAAACATGACATATCATATGAAAACACATTAACACTGATATAAGAGTATAATATTGACATTAAATATTAGAATGATTAAATTATATCATAAGTTCATGGAATCATAAATATTTGAGAATAACATATAAGTTGAGTTTATAATAATAATTCAAGGATCGCTTCCTAGACATTATAACATAGAATTCTATGATGACTACCAATGCACGTAAATTGTTTCTAATGTAATCAAAACATCAACTAATGAATTATAGTTATGTATAAATCAATGAAAACAATAACATATTTGAAATCATATATAACTATTCAAGAAGTGGGAGTGAAATCATACATAATGAATATGAATAATTAAACCCATTAAAAGAATGTTGGGTTGATACAATCATCTCAATGAATAACCAAAGGCTGTATCATAATTATTCACTAGAGAAAAAGAAGTAAAATTATTCTATATTTTTCATATATTATTTATTAATAAAAATAAATAATCATAGAGTTATAATGTATAATTATTTAGGTAAAGGTCTTGAAAGTTAAAAAAAAAACAAAAAAAACATAGGTGATGTGTCATAAAAGTAACAATATAACCTGTAATAAAGGGAAGATATTACAATTTCAATTTAAAGTAGAATTTATTGAGGATGGGTTTTAAACAAAATGGAGTTTTTAGACTAATGATGTTTGAATTTTTTTATTGTTTTGGTATATTGATGGATATAATAATTAGGGATGTCCAATTAATTTATGGTTATTTAAATGAGAATATAGTGAAGGAACCAAAAAAATAGTATCCCCATCAATGGATGGCAATGTCAAATAGGAATATATGCAAGGAACATCTAATGAATAGAATTTACTTATAAGTAAACATATATTGAAAATGGAGAAAATGAATGATTTTTTGTAACATGAAATTAATGAGGAATGTTCAAATGATCCACATTATGTTTAGAATAACATTGATAAAATTTCAAATCCTAAAAGTGGTTAATATTAAAAAAATATTTTATGGGAAACCTTAATTTTACATGAGATAACACATAATTGGGATTATAAATAAAGATATGAACATTTTTTTGGTATGGGAAAATATAGACAAGGATTAAAAATATTTATTAATGTGATATAATTATTGGTAAAAATCCGATTTTTTTAATGAGATGAGATTAATTGAGGAAAAATTTATGAATTAAAAAATTCACACCCATGTAGATAAAACAATTTCAATATAAAATCATATCATTGTATAATATTATCATAGATGTAAGATTTTGATGATGAAATATTTTCTTTTTGAAAGGGTATTTTAGTTAACAAATTCAATTTCAATGCCATAATCATTAATAGAAAACATTCGTGGAAGGAATAACATTATTTGTATGATTAAATACCATATAATTCCTTAACCAATAAATAAAACTATCTATTTAAAATACATACACCCTATAAAACATGTGGTGAATATGAATCATTTCTTAATGAAACGAAATTGAGATAAAAAAAACCTATCTTAATGTATTAATTCACTTTTTACATGCACCTGGAATCCTGAACATTCAAATTTAGTTCATTATAACCATTATAGATATAATATTTAATCTATTTTATAGTTATTCTTGTCTATTATTTATAATATTTAATTCATTAATTAAATAATTTTATCTTCTTTCAGTTTGTTTATTTGTTTAAGAAAATTTCTCCTAAAATATTATGGTATATTGGGAATGGGAAAAAGTGTTAATATTTTTTTCATTGAATATTAAACTGAAAATGTCTTTCTATTTTATTATTTTATGGGATAATTTTTTTTATACTTTCTTATATTTTCCAAAAATGGAATAAAATTTAGAATAATATCTTGATATGATTTTTTATGAAGGTAATATAACAATGTTAATGTGTTTTAAATAGCACTAATAGAATTTCAAGTATTATTTTGGAAACCCACTCCCTCTAGCGATACCACTCCTTGGATAATAATGATGGAAGGTAGATTATTACCCCATGCCCAGCCTCCATTATCTACAAAGATATATATCATCATAATGTGCCTAAAAACTCATATATTATAGGAATTTTCTTCTATAATAAAGCCCGATTGAGAGATAAAAAACCTATCAATACATTCCATCATATAAAATGGAAAATAAAACAAAACCATCCAATTATGCATTAAAATTTTAAACAGATACTATTAATTGAATCCATGTAAACTACCAATGGAAAATTCCATTAGTAGTTTCTCAAAAATTTCTGCATCCCAATGAGTTAATGTACATATCACCAAAAAATATCTCCTGAAATAATAATTTTTTTATTATATAAAGGGTGAAAAAACATGTAAACTATGTAGAATCATACCCATGGTCTCAAGTTCATATAATAAAATAAAAAGCTAATCTGCTGATGAATAATTTTCACAATAAAAAATATCATCAACTGGTCTACTAATAAATAACAACCTCACTATGAATCACCCATCAAGTGAGACATAATATATAGTGATATATAATTCATATCATAAGAAAAAAAACGTGACTTACTATAACATACCCACTAATTTTATGATCTCAATCGCCAACATAAAATTCAATGTGCTCATATCCCTTCCAAAAATATCTTGTCTGAAAAAGATTACTGATGTTGGTAGGGATATATACCTACCTACACCACCAATGAATTGTCTAGAATATATTTCATATATTACTAATCATCCCATTATATTTAATCTTTCCAGAACAATCTTAGTACATCCTAGAAAAACTCACACAAATAATCATTGACTATAAGTGAATAACCTATCATATTACATGAGCGATATCCTATTTCTAATGGAAATCTACCATATTCTGTCCTTCTATCATACATTATGCCCAACACATTCCGCACCACATCACTTACATACATCTCACTCAAAGACAACTATACCTACAAACCACATCTCACATGAGGAAACCATGTCCCTCACATCTAGTAAAAGAATAATGAAAAAGTGGAGATAACCAGACAACTATGTCACCATCATCTGAGATGTTGTGGGAAAACTAGGAATTAATAACCTCTGAGTGATTGTAGGGTTATCCACATGAAAATTTTAACGAATAAAAAAAATATAAAATATATGAATTATATATTTAACACATTACAAAATATATGGTTTCACATCAATGACACTAGAATACACCAAAATAGAACCTTTGAACATCGTTTCATTCACCACAACTAATTCCACCCTTACATGAAAAGGACCACATAAACCACACACAATCCACCTACACAGACAATCATTAAAACAAACCCTATATTTAATTTATATACATTTATTTCACATTTATACATATTATTTTGATATTCAATTGATTGACCCATTCATTTATTTATTTTATCCAACATCATCATTTACTCCATGGCTATAAAAGAAATTAGCACACCCAAAACAAAAACATATTTACCACCTCAAATAACCATTTCCCCATCATCAAATCAATGATAGTGTTAATTCCACAATAACAAAGACACATCACTTAAATAAATAAAAAATACCACATAAACACAACCACTAAACACCATAACAACTACTTACCAAAACCGCTATACACTAAAATCACTGAGCACCACAACCACTACCCACCGCATCACCAAACTACTCACATAACATCCAAGAAAACCAAACACCACATCACAACCCCATGCCTTGCAAAGCCCATCTAGTAACCTATATCACTGCACAACAACCCAAATCAGGTTGGGTTACAAAATAAGAATAATAATGCATAACATCAGCCAATCATGGTTTTGGAAAATTATTTCAAGGGATTTTAACAAAATATATCACTAATTAAAATTGGTAATATGACTAAAAAAATATCTACATGAACACCCAATTCATTAGAAATATAGACATTTTTTATCTTATATTGTACGGTGTGGTAAAAAAATAACACAACAACTATCTAACAATATATCAATTACATCTCACATGAGGCCTAGAACAGTTATTATTTTCCAAATTTGCACCAATCATGCATAATATCATAATAAAATCATTATAGTAGTAAAATAATGTAATTTTACCCCACCCCCATTATTTTCAATCATTATAATTTATTACCTATATTGATCTAACCCATATTACCCATCCAAATGATAGCATAATTCCAAAATCCTCACACATAAAATTAATAATTATAGAAAATGAGTGTCCCATAGCTTGAGAAATTATTATGATCTCCTTGAAAACCGCATATAAATAAGGAAACTGTCCAGAACCCACATCCTCTTATGTAATCCTTTGGTGACCAAGAACCAAAAAAACTGTTATAAACATTGCATCACACACACTCGCTAAACAAAAACATCATCACTACAAGGGACCACTGACACAAGAATTATGGAAAAAAGTAAAATTGATAAGTTATTACTATGATAATCCAAAAAACCACAAAAAACAATAGATCGTGGTTTTTCAAGATAGAATGAATGATCTCCCAAAATTTCCTTGGGTTGATTAACAAAATGAGATGGAGGAATAACTAAATGAATGTAAATCCCCAAAAAAATTACAAACCAGATGTATGCCTTTTTTATTGTATAAAACAAATAAATTTAGTGTAAATTATGTTTTTCCTATGGTTTATAAGTTTTGAACCCAAACCTAGATTGTGGATCCATTTTCAAGAAAAAAAGTTTTTTCCCATTTAATGAATTTATAAAACATCATAAATTCTTCTTTTATGACATAATATAAAACCCAAAAATTATAAAGTATTAACATTGTAATTTACAGCATGTGTAAAATGCTACAATACGAAAATAATGTAATTTTATATGATGATAAAATAAAACATAATTACTATTTTATATAAATTCAATATATTCAAAAAAATTCATTACACACAAGACAAATTTTAAATAGAAAAAAATATATTATTAAAATATTATTGTCTAATATAATAAGACATAACCTATCCATTAATTTATAGATCATGAATAATATTAAATTAATTATGAAAACTTATGGTTTTCAAAAATATAAAATGACTTAATTAGTTATAAACTAATTGTAAATGAATATAATAACCAATTGAATATAATGGAAAAGTTTTCCATAAAAACATAATTTTATGCATAAAAAGGGTTTTAACATAATAAATTAAACTAGTTAATAAATATATTCATCCAATATATTTCGTGGGAATAATATAAGGAAAAACCCAATATTATGTATAAAAACTAATATTTTTATAAAGGCAGTTTTACCGCCATTTAATGTAAACCCCATTTTTATCCATTTTTTGAACTTTTATATAATATATATATCATATTGAAAAACATATTTGAAATATTTATATAAAAATTATCTAAGGATCAATATTTTGAAATTTTCTATGGTGTTTTATTTTTGTAATGAATAATTAAAATTTCAGAATTTTTATACAAAATTACATTTTCATGTAATTTATTTAAATGATAAATTTATCTTTTAAATTATTTTAAAAGTTTAATTATATCATATATTTATAAATTAATTCAATTTAGGTTATTGAAATCAATTTTTCTTTGAAATTTTTCATAAAAATATAGCATGATTTTGGATGTTTTTTACTTTATAAATACGCATTGCCGTTTTGTTTGATGGATTAAATTTAAATTAATTTATACCACATTTCTGATTATAATTTTTAAAAATGGATTAAATATTTATAATATTAATATTTTATAATTTATAATGACGTAAAATGATAATTTTATAAAATTTTTAACTAAAAGTAGTTAAAAATAATTACAACAATAAAGGTAAAATTATGATTATTATGGGACTAAAACATAATAATAAGAGTCCAAGTGACCTATATAATTTTCCAAGATCCATTGTATTCCCATATTTATAAACATTCATCAATTTTATTTAATTTTTTCCATTATGTGATCTAGTTTGCATGGAAAGAACATGAAGGAATTCACATTATCAAACATTACAAGAGTGTCACCCCTCCTCTACTATAAATAAGCCTCCTAACCTCCCACATCCAAAAATTGTTAAATAAAACTTTTCTCAATAAATATTACCCAAATAAATCCTAAAAATACCCTAAATAATCCTACAATACCACCCTTGGTATGAAATCCATCCAAATAGTCCCTTTGTTGTAAACCAAAAGACGTTACTCAAACAAGAGGAACCATTCTTCCTCAAGTTAATTTATTTTATTTTCATTATCCAATCTATAAAATATTATTTTTTAATGATTATAAATTGAAGAAATATCATAAATATACTTGTATTAGTTTATGTAATGTACTAAACCTTCACATACACACACTTCCATCCAATGGTAAACGAATATCAAATTTATGTGTTTGTAGAATTATAACCTTAGGAAACGATGATTATTCAATCATCCATTAACACCTATCATGGTGGGAAGTGTTATAGACACTATGTTTATAAATTATATATATTAATTGTTTTATTAATTATTCCTTTTTAATTATGTTATAACACATATCTCTATATTTTTTATTTTGTGTAAATACGATAACATCATTTGGGGATGTGTGCACTACCACCTCCTCAAAGTGATGTGATTCATTTATGCAATACATGGATCATATTGAGGATACTTTTAATAACCTATGAAACATATATGGAATATATATGATAAATTAATGATATTACACATATTTTTCATTTACTTTTAATTTTTTCAATATGAAAAAATTGAAAGTAGTGCTCATGCATACGTACGACCTACCATCTCCATGAATGGTTCCTTTAATTTATTATCTCAACGATTTATAGATTATTATTGTAACGCCCTGACCCCAGCTACCTAGAGTCGGTGCATTATTACATAACATTGGCATGATCAAAAGAAAGATCAAATCCCGAAAGGCCGATTGGTTTAGTAGCCTTGGAAACACTAGATATAATCATAAAGTTTTACATTACATTTCAAAGTGAAAAACTACTACAACATCAAAGTCTTCATATCCACACTATTAACCCCTCATAATATCCCTGCAAGTCATTCAAAATTTACTTCTTCACTACCTGGGAAAAATAAAACATAGAAAAGGGGTGAGCTCAAATGTCCAGTAAGGATAACAATATAGCGGAACATTCAAAATAATCATAAACATTTAAGGCAATGAATTACTAAAACAAAAGCCTTTTAAAATTGAACTTCAACATAGTATGGCAAAAGTAAAATGAAATAATGCCATTTACTTATTCACATGGATATTCTACTAATCGAATAATCACATGCAATATCAATAACCACTTTCATAATGTTGGAATGCATAATGCCAGACTATCATAACCACATAGCCAAGGCCTCGTGCCAAGACTACAAATAAGATTTTGTCAAGGCCTTGTGCCAAGACACTAGTTTGTCTCATGAGACCTACCGATGCAATTTTTTTTTAAGAAGATACTTACGTTAAAAATTGCTAAAATACACTCCAGTGTTTTTCTGAAAACATTATGCAAGCTTCTGAAAACAAAATAACTAATTCTGAGACTGCTCGACTAATTACAGGCCATGATGGGTCCACTCCCAATCCCTTCCTGTCTACCAAACTCGAGAGTCAGGTTTTCTGAAAACATTTTTAAGCTTGCGTTAAATACCTATACATTTGCACTGGATTTTCATATATTTGAGAGAAATATCTTTTTTTTGAAATCATATAAAAATAACATAATTATAATAGAAAACCATTATTTTTAAAATGTCCTTGTAAACTTTTAATGGATGCTTTGAAGATTTTATAACGGCGGTAAATAGCCAGACCCGCCGTATAAGTTTAAAAAAACGTTCTTACCTTAATTCTGTCGAAAAGGATAAAAAGTGCCTTGTTTGGAAAATGATGGAAATATTCCTTTAAAAACTCATAAGGGTATAAATTACTATAACCCATATTCTTTGTAAATAGTAAAAATGTTTTGAAATACATTTCTAAGTAACATGGATGTGGATGATAAAAAAAATCCCAGTAGATAATTATGTATAAACAACCTCAGATAATGAAGAGATTGCGAAATAAACCCTTACCTTGTACTTTTTCCTTGGTTGGGGTAGGTTAACCTCCTGTATAATGGTGAAATAATTATTACTAAATTATACAAGAATCATATACATTAATATGATATCATATATGATCTTTTAATATCGATTTATAATAATATCTTAGTATTATCGTTGTTTCGGGTGTTAACTTACTTGTTTTCTTTTATATGTTTTGTTACGTAAGACCTTTTTGTAAAGGATAGGTTGTATATTATTCATATCCAGAATGATATCAAGTCCTTAAACATCATTTTTAAATCATCAAATGATAATTATACTTGAATGGATACGATGGAGAATGAATCTCATCGCGTTCGTGGAGACGGTAGTCCGTACGTACGCACGAGCGACAATATCATTATTTGATATTAAAATAATATATAAATGGATGGTATATCATATATATACAGAATAATTAACATGTTATATTAATTATTTACATGAGTTACACATAATTATTATACCCATCCAAATAATATTATATTGAATAACAATTACACCACGACGTGGAGACGGTAGTCCGTACGTACGCACGTATGGTGACATGTTATTCAAAGGGTGGATAGAATACTGAATATGGTTGTACCATATTTATAATAACATCACAGTATATGTGAGATACTGGAGTTATTATTTTAGAATGTTAATAACAAAGGAAGAAGAAGTGGAAGAAGAAATGAACTTGGAGAAGGGTGGTGAAATCATTACCTCTTCTTCGGGTTCTTCCTTTCGATTTGATCAAAAGGGCTCCTTAGGTTGGCTTTCTGATCAAACTAAGGCCTATAGGTTGTAGTGAGGGATGTTGGGAGAGTATTTAGGCAGAGTTTGGCCGAACCAAAAGGTTTGAAGGTGTAAAGAAATGATAAGGAGGAGTGCCCTTTTATAAGAGGGGTGAGGGGCACCTTTGGAAAAGCTAGAAATATTAATTTATAATAAATTCATATTCGGTTTCTAATGGCTCCAAAGCTTATTATTCAAAGTTTAAGGTGGGTATAGGTCGAAAACCACTCAACCAATATAATTTAGACAGGTTTGGGTACTTATATTAACCTTATCTTTAAGTATTAACTCTAAGTTAATTAGTTTCACTTTTACAATGTCTCATTGTATTTTTATATAATATGGTAAATAAACTAACTATATACATCCAAGAGACCCAAAAGTGGTCCATTAATGATGCAACTATCATGATATAAGTCTCTTGGCCGAACCTTAGATTTTTAGGAATTTAATATCAATTAAGAATATAATATTTGTTTTAAGAACTCTTTTATGTCAATTTTGACACTATTCAATAGTTGATTTTTGTGAAACTCATAACAGATTTATTACTTCGAACAAAGTCAATTAAATCAATACTAATATATCATATAATCCTAGAAAAGTAGTTTAATTCATTAAAAGTTTCATATTATATTTATTTGGGTATTTATAATATCAATTAGTTTAATTTTTCACTATTATAGTAATTACTGCATCATCATTGTGTCATAAATAAAATAAATTATTTAATGTCTAAAAATTATAAATAAAATATAATTATGTAGGAAATCGTTTTATCTTTCTAATGAATATTTATAATCTAAAATCCAACTTATATAACTCTATGTAACAATTGTTTTGCTAAAAGATATATGTTTGTGTCATTTTTGTATTCATTTTGACTTAATTAAAATAAAGTGTCATTATCACTTACAAGTGGATCCATGGGGTCCCCAAATTGACACAAAGATTCCCATGGTCGACCATTTATCAACCCATATGGTTAAGACACGTTTTAGGGTAATTTAGTGTTATTATAATATTATTTTTTTAACCCTTATTTACCGGATTTACCCTTAACCATGGTAAATAAAATATTTACCACAGTAATTATTCAAAATGTCTAAAAATAAAAGTTACCTATTTACACAATTTGAACATCCTGATTCCAAATATGGAATCTATTTTCCTAAATTCAAAACACAGAAGTGGCAGAAATTAATTTAAAATTAATTCCCGCTGTCAAAACAAAAAGCGTGTTTTTAAGAGATAATAACTATCAAAAGATTGACACTTGTTTATGTTCGGTTTAATTGTAAAATTATGTCCAATGACCAACATTATATTAAATGGTAAAAATATATTCTAAACATACTTTAAAACTACTAAAATTCATAATTTATCACTATTAATTATTTTGATTAAAAAAGTTGTTTTTAATTAAAATTTAGTAATTTTCACTATTCATCAAAATATGAAAGTTATCCGAAATGTACCAAAATTTTACCTTAGGCTAAATTCGATATTCCGAATACAAAAATGAAGTCCATTTTCAAATATAAAATATATATAATTTCAAAAAGTAGGTATTAATATTCATAACGGCTAGTTTGATTTGTTGTGGTGTGTGTTAAAACTCAAGGTTGCGTACAACACACGCTACTGTATTATTCAAAGAAAGCGTACTGTGGAAGCTTGGGATGTTTCATTTTAAATTTTTGATGTCCCCATTAAGTCAAAAGGTTTAAAATATTGTATTTAAAAAGGGTTCACTATTAAAATTTGATAAAAGTGCAATACTGAAAATGAATTTGTTCTTGCATTATATCTAAGAAACTCATAATATGGATTCTAAAATTATAAGGATTATATAAAGTTTAAAATTTAGATAATAATATTCATAACCTCTTTTGAATGGCTTTTTTTTGTAAGTCATGGTGTGATTGAACTCGGTGTTGCGTGTAGTGCAAGTTATTGAATTATTTTGAAGAAATAACACACTATGAAATCTTGGGGTGTTACATTCTCCCCTCCTTCAATAAATTGCGTCCTCGCAATTTGAAATTGTTCTTCGAAAATAAAAGGTTGAAAATAGATAATATATTTGTGGGAAAACCCACATCGGAAATTGGGTTACTAAAATTTAGTCTTAATACGAGGAAAAGAGAAATGAAATGGTCACCAACAAATTATGATCTCGATTTGGAGAACATTGGTGGTAATTAGAAACATATAATTGGAGGAAAAATGTAAATATTTATAGGTAGTGATTGAGGTCATCAATCACAAACAAGTATAAAATTGAGGTCCTTAAACTCATCAATCTATGATTATTTGAAATACCATCGGTTCAACAAAACATAAGGTATTGGGATAACACATTTTTGACGTTTCAAAATATCTTAGTTGAAATCCCACATCGAAAAATGAATTAATGAGGCCTCTATTTAAAATAAAGAGTGGAAAGTATGAAGATTACCGAAAATAACACATACTAGGGTTCCATGTAGTAAAATATGGATATGGAAGAAAAATCTAACCATCAATTACCTGATGGAGAGTGGTAGAGAACATGGCTATGAAAAGGCCAACAATCCCAAAGCCATAAATTAGTGATGATTTAAGGTACCATCTAGGACAACATTTTTGTTCTAAGTTACTTTTATTAATGTTGAGGAATTTATTTATGAGATTGGCTAAGATCATAAGGAGATATACTTACATTATAATTAGAGTTTTATCCACTAATAAATTTCTACCACAAACTCATCTTTCACTCTAAAAGATAATAGAATGTAAAAATAAATTCTATTTACACTATTCGTATAGGGATCCAAAATAAACGAATTTATAATTCATCTACATGATCTTTTAATAAAAACTACATTATTTAATCCAGGACATCTCGTGGGCCAGTGGTAGGTGATACACCCTTGTCGCCCTTCGGTTGCGGGTTCAAGTCTCGTAGCCTTGCCGGACGCGACGGGTTGCCGCCCGACCTCCGGGTTGTCCTTTTATGGAAATCCAAAATAATCCAAACTAGAACTATCCAAAATAATTCTGTCCAAACTCACAGTCCAACATTTATAAGGAAGGTAAACATAATGTAGATCATTTTTACCCCGTAATAGCATATGAATACCTTCATCATGTATTCTTTTAATACACTGAAACATCTTGAATTACCATATTCATTATTGATTACATTCATGCTCCCTTATTCCATATAGAATGCTGGATATACTTCATCAATCCAACAATGTTTTAAACCCTAACAATGATGGAATATACAAATCATTAATCAGTTTCAAGGTAGTTAAGAATATCCAATATAATTTATCCAAATTAATCATGTATTATTCCAAAATCACTACCTCGGTATCATAACTATATTATGATTTATCATTCTATCAACCATATATTTTCCAAAAATTTATCCTGCTATTGAGTCACTTTTCATTGTTCCACACAATCTCAAGTCCTTAATGAAATAGTACTGCAGTACAATCCTTATATACTCCATAATTATTATAACAAGTACATTGTTGATACAACACTCAATTGACATAATCAACATAAGAACTCTAATCATTCCTCTTCATCTGTGGTAGTATCATAACATGATTATTATCCAATAACATCATTTGCGGCATAGTCTGATGACTGGGACATAGGTTCGCGTAGTGTCCAAACTCCTTGCAAACGAAGCATTGTACATTTAAAACCATTTTCTTACCCTTGCAGTCACGTACTTTGTGCCCTTTTCCTCCACACTTATAACAAACTCCCATTCCTTTCAGGCAAGTCCCAGGGTGTTTCTTTCCACAGTTACCACATATGGGAAAATTCTTCTTTTCCCTCTTCCCTTTATCCATCTTTCTCTCTTCCATCCTTTTCTTCTCTTGCTTCCCTTCAAAGCCATAGGACTCAGTAAACTCTTTACTTATCTTATCAACACATGATATTATTTCTTCATATGATGATAATACATGGGAGACTATTTCTCTTATAAATTCTAGCTTAAGACCATGAAAGATATGATCCTTCCTTCTCTTTTGATCATGTGCATTTCTTGGAGTTCTCATTCCTTCTACGGGGCGCCATTTCTAAACAATGGCATACACTAGACCAGTTTATGAATCAAAATACATAACCCCATACTTATAAAACACTTAACATAAATTGAACTATTTATGGATATAATCCATAATAATAAAAATATCTCTTTTGAGGATGTATATACTCATAAACCCTTCATAATGATTTGTAATGAAAATGAGAGTTATCCTAAGCATATCCCCCGGGAGTGTCGTAACCAAGAGTGCAGCAAGGCCCGTTGTCGTGCACCAGTTCCCGTTCGAGTCTAGCTCAAAGCGGTGTTTTCGGGTTTTACCCCTAGGTACATTTGTGCCAGAGCCGCCTCTACCTGCTCGTATCCAGACAGGGATGTATTGCTCGGAAAACTCACAAAATCTCTACAATACCAAAATTCTAGGAAGTTCTTCTATACTAATCCTCAATGTTCATCTTAGGTCTACGTGCTCTAATCAGAGTTTATCTAAATCTATCTTCCAAGGTTTGTACTAAACTTCCTCTGATACCAACTGTAACGCCCCGACCCCAGCTACCTAGAGTCGGTGCATTATTACATAACATTGGCATGATCACAAGAAAGATCAAATCCCGAAAGACCGATTGGTTTAGTAGCCTTGGAAACACTAGATATAATCATAAAGTTTTACATTACATTTCAAAGTGAAAAACTACTACAACAACAAAGTCTTCATATCCACACTATTAACCCCTCATAATATCCCTGCAAGTCATTCATAATTTACTTCTTCACTACCTGGGAAAAATAAAACATAGAAAAGGGGTGAGCTCAAATGCCCAGTAAGGATAACAATATAGAGGAACATTCAAAATAATCATAAACATTTAAGGCAATGAATTACTAAAACAAAAGCCTTTTAAAATTGAACTTCAACATAGTATGGCAAAAGTAAAATGAAATAATGCCATTTACTTATTCAAATGGATATTCTACTAATCGAATAATCACATGCAATATCAATAACCACTTTCATAATGTTGGAATGCATAATGCCAGAATATCATAACCACATAGCCAAGGCCTCGTGCCAAGACTACAAATAAGATTTTGTCAAGGCCTTGTGCCAAGACACTAGTTTGTCTCATGAGACCTACCGATGCAATTTTTTTTAAGAAGATACTTACGTTAAAAATTGCTAAAATACACTCCAGTGTTTTTCTGAAAACATTATGCAAGCTTCTGAAAACAAAATAACTAATTCTGAGACTGCTCGACTAATTACAGGCCATGATGGGTCCACTCCCAATCCCTTCCTGTCTACCAAACTCGAGAGTCAGGTTTTCTGAAAACATTTTTAAGCTTGCGTTAAATACGTATACATTTGCACTGGATTTTCATATATTTGAGAGAAATATCTCTTTTTTTTGAAATCATTTAAAAATAACATAATTATAATAGAAAACCTTTATTTTTAAAATGTCCTTGTAAGCTTGTAAGGGATGCTTTGAAGATTTTATAACGGCGGTAAATAGTCGGACCCGCCGTATAAGTTTAAAAAAACGTTCTTACCTTAATTCTGTCGAAAAGGATAAAAAGTGCCTTGTTTGGAAAATGATGGAAATATTCCTTTAAAAACTCATAAGGGTATAAATTACTATAACCCATATTCTTTGTAAATAGTAAAAATGTTTTGAAATACATTTCTAAGTAACATGGATGTGGATGATAAAAAAAATCCCAGTAGATAATTATGTATAAACAACCTCGGATAATGAAGTGATTGCGAAATAAACCCTTACCTTGTACTTTTTCCTTGGTTGGGGTAGGTTAACCTCCTGTATAATGGTGAAATAATTGTTACTAAATTATACAAGAATCATATACATTAATATGATATCATATATGATCTTTTAATATCGATTTATAATAATATCTTAGTATTATCGTTGTTTCGGGTGTTAACTTACTTGTTTTCTTTTATATGTTTTGTTATGTAAGACCTTTTTGTAAAGGATAGGTTGTATATTATTCATATCCAGAATGATATCAAGTCCTTAAACATCATTTTTAAATCATCAAATGATAATTATACTTGAATGGATACGATGGAGAATGAATCTCATCGCGTTCGTGGAGACGGTAGTCCGTACGTACGCACGAGCGACAATATCATTATTTGATATTAAAATAATATATAAATGGATGGTATATCATATATATACAGAATCATTAACATTTTATATTAATTATTTACATGAGTTACACATAATTATTATACCCATCCAAATAATATTATATTGAATAACAATTACACCACGACGTGGAGACGGTAGTCCGTACGTACGCACGTATGGTGACATGTTATTCAAAGGGTGGATAGAATACTGAATATGGTTGTACCATATTTATAATAACATCACAGTATATGTGAGATACTGGAGTTATTATTTTAGAATGGTAAGAACAAAGGAAGAAGAAGTGGAAGAAGAAATGAACTTGGAGAAGGGTGGTGAAATCATTACCTCTTCTTCGGGTTCTTCCTTTCGATTTGATCAAAAGGGCTCCTTAGGTTGGCTTTCTGATCAAAATAAGGCCTATAGGTTGTAGTGAGGGATGTTGGGAGAGTATTTGGGCAGAGTTTTGCCGAACCAAAAGGTTTGAAGGTGTGAAGAAATGAGAAGGAGGAGTGCCCTTTTATAAGAGGGGTGAGGGGCACCTTTGGAAAAGCTAGAAATATTAATTTATAATAAATTCATATTCGGTTTCTAATGGCTCCAAAGCTTATTATTCAAAGGTTAAGGTGGGGATAGGTCTCAAACCACTCAACCAATATAATTTAGACAGGTTTGGGTACTTATATTAACCTTATCTTTAAGTATTAACTCTAAGTTAATTAGTTTCACTTTTACAATGTCTCTTTGTATTTTTATATAATATGGTTAATAAACTTACTATATACATCCAAGAGACCCACAAGTGGTCCATTAATGATGAACCTATCATGATATAAGTCTCTTGGCCGAACCTTAGATTTTTAGGAATTTAATATCAATTAAGAATATAATATTTGTTTTAAGAACTCTTTTATGTTAATTTTGACACTATTCAATAGTTCATTTTTGTGAAACTCATAACAGATTTATTACTTCGAAAAAAGTCAATTAAATCAATCCTAATATATCATATTATCCTAGAAAATTATTTTAATTCATTAAAAGTTTTATATTATATTTATTTGGGTATTTATAATATCAATTATTTTAATTTTTCACTATTATAGTAATTACTGCATCATCATTGTGTCATAAATAAAATAAATTATTTAATGTCTAAAAATTATAAATAAAATATCATTATGTAGGAAAGATTTTTATCTTTCTAATTAATATTTATAATCTAAAATCCAACTTATATAACTCTATGTAACAATTGTTTTGCTAAAAGATATATGCTTGTGTCATTTTTGTATTCATTTTGACTTAATTAAAATAAAGTGTCATTATCACTTATAAGTGGATCCATGGGGTCCCAAAATTGACACAAAGATTCCCATGGTCGACCATTTATCAACCAATATGGTTAAGACACGTTTTAGGGTAATTTAGTATTATTATAATATTATTTTTTTAACCCTTATTTACCGGATTTACCCTTAACCATGGTAAATAAAATATTTACCACATTAATTATTCAAAATGTCTAAAAATAAAAGTTACCTATTTACACAATTTGAACATCCTGATTCCAAATATGGAATCCATTTTCCTAAATTCAAAACACAGAAGTGGCAGAAATTAATTTAAAATTAATTCCCGCTGTCAAAACAAAAAGCGTGTTTTTAAGAGATAATAACTATCAAAAGATTGACACTTGTTTATGTTCGGTTTAATTGTAAAATTATGTCCAATGACCAACATTATATTAAATGGTAAAAATATATTATAAACATACTTTAAAACTACTAAAATTCATAATTTATCACTATTAATTATTTTGATTAAAAAAGTTGTTTTTAATTAAAATTTAGTAATTTTCACTATTCATCAAAATATGAAAGTTATCCGAAATGTACCAAAATTTTACCTTAGGCTAAATTCGATATTCCGAATCCAAAAATGAAGTCCATCTTCAAATATAAAATATATATAATTTCAAAAAGTAGGTATTAATATTCATAACGGCTAGTTTGATTGGTTGTGGTGTGTGTTAAAACTCAATGTTGCGTACAACACACGCTACTGTATTATTCAAAGAAAGCGTACCGTGGAAGCTTGGGATGTTTCATTTTAAATTTTTGATGTCCCCATTAAGTCAAAAGGTTTAAAATATTGTATTTAAAAAGGGTTCACTATTAAAATTTGATAAAAGTGCAATACTGAAAATGAATTTGTTCTTGCATTATATCTAGGAAACTCATAATATGGATTCTAAAATTATAAGGATTATATAAAGTATAAAATTTAGATAATACTATTCATAACCTCTTTTGAATGGCTTTTTTTTTTTGTAAGTCATGGTGTGATTGAACTCGGTGTTGCGTGTAGTGCAAGTTATTGAATTATTTTGAAGAAATAACACACTATGAAATCTTGGGGTGTTACAATTATAAATACCTGTGTACATAGTATATAAGGTAAAGAATCCATAGTTTTCATTTTGGATATTATGAATTCATTATATGACCAATAGGATCTGAAAATAAAAAGACGAAACATCCTTGAGAAATCTAGGAATTTATCACATGTAATATAAAATTCTTTTTAATGGTTGTTAAAAAATAGGTAATAAGATGTTAAAATAATACAATAAAATATATAATAAACATTATTATGATTCTTTTATGAGTTATAAAGATATTTTAAACAAATATATATAAGGATATATACTAAACAACAAATGAATGGTTAAGGTAAGTTATTTCATATAAATTTACATTCCATTGATACTTATATGTTTTTATGCACAAAATCATATTTTTATGGTGTGTCTACTACAAATTTACAAGATATATAATTAATAATTATATTCTCATGAAATTATATGTTTCACTTAATACTATTAACTCATGGATAATATGATTCAAATGTTGATCAATGTAGTATGAGACACTTTGTCATGTTTAAAGATTATTCACTTTAATAATGTTTTTAAAGAATATCTTCAAAATGTCATAGACTTTGTGATTGTTAACATTATATATAAATATTCATCTAATCTTGATCATTTAAATATAAAAATTCTTCTGTGATGGATAATTTTATTTATTAAATAATATACCATTTATTCATATGGTGTTCTCTTTGATAGTTATTTCATTAACTGTGGAATTATTAACAAATATGTATCATTTATTCAATATATAAAGATTACAAGGAATTTTTTATTGATTATATTGATTATTATATAGTGTAATTTATTAGAAGTGAAATGGTGGATGGATTAAAAAAATCATATATCTCCTCTATTCATAGATAAGTTCTCATGATCCAATTATGTTGGTCAAATTAAATAGGATTTTACTAATAAATTTAAATTGTCTAGAGGACAGATCATGATTGTATAGGTCCTAATTTTACATAGGCATAAAGTAAAATAATTAATAATTTCATTCATATATATCTCAGTTATCATTTTTATAAAAATGGGTTTTCATATGATAAAATTAATGGATGCATTTTACTCTTAGTTAATTGATGAAATGACATGTGTTTTCAGTTTTATACCATATCATATTGATTATTCATTATCTAGTTTTATAAATTTTAGGTGATGTTAGCTATTTACCATTCCATGATATTTTCTTCTCATTTATTCATTATTTATTCTTATTTACTTAACCATGTTGATAAATTTTTTTCACGCATATATGTTATATTTCCTCAGGTTATGAAGATTAAATCTTGGATTATCAATTAATAGAGTAGATTATTTCATTTTTTATGTACCTTGTTTTTTATTTTATATTACCCTATGTATTATGGATTTCATATATATAATATGGAATTAATAGTATTATAATCTAATTATTCTTTTTAGATTTTATTCCTTGTAATCATAACAATGTAATAAAATAATTAACTGACTCTTTGATTCTAGGATTGCATAATTACAGTTGGTTTCAAAGGATGTCCAATAGTAATTTTAGAAAAAATAGATATTAAAAACATATATTATATAACATGACCCAGATATATAATTTTAAGATCAGTATATATTAACATCCAAAAATTTATTTTATTTAGTGATTATATGGGTATTCAGAGAAATACATCCATATCAGAATTTTACATGTCAATGTTGTTCTAGAACAGATGTACCATAGAGTAACAACTCAGACAAGGTGTGTCCAGCCTGACACGGTGTAACCTGGTACATGACAATGAGGCTAAATATAAACATGATTTAAAACACCCTAGGGAAACTCTTATTATAGATCACATTTTCTGTATAGACCATTATGATAAATATTAATGTAATTAGATTCTCAAAGAATCCAATTTTATTATTTTGACATTATTTGTGGAAAATATTTTAAATATTTGATTAATGGTTCACTAGATTTTTTTATTATAAATAATGTTACACATTCTTATGATCTAATCCATTATATTTAATTATTTAGAAATGGAACCTAGAAGGATGAATAATATCAATACTAATGGAAAATATAATGATTTCCCTACTTCGGAAACTAATTCCACTGTTATTGGAACTAATGATGTTATGGAATTATTAGGAAAATTTAATAAAGTTACGAAAAATAACATTTCTCAAATAGAGAAATTTATTTCACAATGATAATATTTTATGTTAGATTTCTTTTTGTGATATAAGCTCTCATAATTTATTAGGACATATTATCCAATGGTGATGGATCAATGGATAATGACTTTAAATAATATATTTATGTCATTTGGATTGGTGAAAAAGAAAAGGTTACACTAGAGGTGTATTGTCTCTAAGGTGATACTGATAAATTATGGTATTTAATCTAGAATACTAGGGAAAAAATAAATAGTAAGCATGGAATTGATAACATTTAATTATATATAACTCAATAAATACATCCCATGTGAACAACAAATAGAGATAAAGATAATGTTACTTAGCGAAAAGTAATTGGATGAAAAAAGTGTTGTGGAGTGTGAAGCTAATTTGAAAATTTTATAAAGGTATTCTATGGGTTTCATGCTCAACAAATAAAAAAATATTGGACATTTGTTTTAAGTTCATAATCTAAATCTCTACAGGCCAATGGTCTCCCAAATTATTCCTCCATATGATAAAATTTTTGTATGTGTTATAATGATATGGAAATAATTTCTAATTATTTTTTATACAAAATGAAGAAAGGGAAGAATAGAAAGGAAGAAAAAATAATTGATAAATTGAATAAGGTAAGGATTTATTTTCCTAGATTTAATAAATGTAGAAATAATAACCCTGGTAAATGCTCTAAGGATTTGGAGTTTTTTATACGTGTAGTGAAAAGGATCATCAAGAAACATAATTTAAAAGGGTTATAGAAAATAGTTGTATTCTATATTACATCTGAGGGAAATGGGGAACTACGAAAATGAATTCCCCATGTTAAAAGATAATTTTCATTAAAATAATCAAATGTTCTACGTTCACGAATACTTTATTGAAACAACCGAAGTGAAATTATAAACATACCTATGTATTTTGGTCAAAGTAATTTGTCATAAAAATATTTTATTGATGATTTTACCATAATATGAATTATACAATATATAAGAAATTTATTTTAGTACAAATATTTAACTATTTTAGATCATATATTCAATGATACCAAGAAAAGTGATTTAGTGTAAGTTGAATCTAATTGGAAAACATATTATTGAGGGAAATAAAACCACAGGAAAATTTGAAACTGATTAATAAATTATCATAAAAGTAGTCATTTACATTATTGATGGAGTTTATATCATTTTGTGATTTAAATAATATATCAAATAATATGTTTCTTACGTTGTGAATATAGAAGAATGGAGGTTTCTAATAATTTAATATGGTAATTTAAGTTATTACCATTTGAAAAGACAATTCATGATAAATATTTTCACATATTCATTGTGTGATTATTAAAGAGCTACAATACATTGATTGAAGGATAATGATAAGTTAATTTTTGGAAATTCATTGAACTTTCTTGTAATTTTTTGGAATATAATATATTGGAAAAATATAGTATGTATGAAATGGTTTACGTTGATCATTAAAAAAGGTTTTAGAGATTCTTTTATTAATTCACCATATTAGAAAAATGTCGAGTTTCTTTAATTAACAACAAAATGATATTGTTTTTTAGAAATATATATACTTATATTTTTATAGAGTGACATAATTACTCAAATATATAAAAAGGGGGTTATCGGAAAATAATGTTGTCCAATTATATTAATTTTTTATGATATCAATGGACTTTATCCACACCTCAATTTTTCAATTTTTTGGTCAACAACTATAATGTTAACATGTTCTCTAGCACTCTACATCAAAAATTCATTGTTGTATTTTTCTTTTGTATCCATTTTTTCATTTCCAATCTTTGATATCCTACAAGGTAACTTTGTTACATCCCTATTTAAATTTATATTCTATATTATTACGAATATTTTTTTCAAACCATATTTACAATGTCAATTTCTATATAATTGTATTTTCAAATATCAGTCCCTTGATTAAAAATGTAATGTTTAAATTGTGAGAACCCAATTTCAATAATGTTGGGAGAATATAAAACATGAAAATTATAAAGTAAAATAACATTTATTTGGGAGAATATATAACACACAACACCAAGCATGTAATGGAATATAAAATCCTAATAATTTACAACATAATAAATATTTTCAATAAAATTATTATATTTAATAGCTTTCAATTTAAGAATGACCAAGTTTTTACCCAACAAAAATATAATATTAAATTATTATTATATAACATAATATAACATAACCTAGGGTTTAAAATAGCCATTATGAAAATTAGTTACTAACGTATAAATATTTATAATTTAAAAAACTATAAAATAAATTCATTCATTAAAAATTGATTATAATGGAATACATGAACTAATTAAATATATAAGAAATGTTTTTCATAAAAACCTATTTTTATGCACCCAAAAGTATTTTACCTTAATAAATTAAATTAATTACTACTAGTTGATTATTTAAAATAAATAAATATATATATATATATATTATTATATAAAATATTTTTGATATTTATCCAATATATTTTATGGACATAATATTAGAATAGACCAAATTTTATGAAAAAACACATATATTTTTATTTGACCATTTTACAACCTTTTATTGGAGAAAAAATTTTATATTAAATTTTAGGAAATTTTATAAGACATATATGTCAAGATAATCTTCATATTTGAATTAAAAACATAAATTTTTTTTTACGGTTAATTTATGGTATTTTATGTGAAGTTTCATTTTTTATGAAGAATGAAAACTACACATTTTTAAATCAAAACTAAAATTTCATGTAATTTTTTTATAATTTTAAATTATATATTAACACGGTATCAATGATTAATTAGATCATATGTTTATAAATTAATCGAGTGTTGGTCATTGTAATCAACTTCTCATTTAGAGGGGATATAAAACCATACCAATATTTTTAATGTTTTTACTTTAAAACTCTACATTGTTGTCCTTTTATATGGGAATAAATTTACGTTAATTTCCTGAAAATTTTTCTTATATATGGAATAATGGATTATATATGTGGAATAATAAAAATTTATAATTTCTCATATGTTCAAATTAGTTTTTTTAAAATATTTTTGAATGTAAATTAATTGTTTACAACAATTAAGGTAAAATTAAGATGAATAAGGGACTAAACTGTAATCTTAAAAGCCCAAATGACCTAGAAATTTGTTTAAATGAACCTTTTTGTCAATATATAGGCTATATAATCCATTTTTTGAATTGGGTTCATATGGGAGAAACTTTCCATGTTAAAAACGTGGGTTAAATTTTGTTTCCCAAAATTTACAAGTGTGACACTCCTCTTCCACTCTATAAATGCCTCATCTCATCCAACTTCCTCAAACCTCTCATTTCATATGATCTCAAACATTCTTTTCCAAAATATATCATAAATGTTTCCACCTATTCCTAGAATCTAGTCTTTGTAATAATGTTATCCAAAAAATATATTTGGTGAAAACTAAAAAGAGTTACTGAAATAAGAGGTAACAGTCTTCCTTCGGTTCGTTTATTTTACATTCAATATACCCTCCCTAAAATCTTATTATTACAATATTATATTACCAAAATAGTATCATCCATATACAATAATATTTTATATTAAGGGATCAACCTACACATACACGAACTTCTTCCAAATGGGATATGAACTTACTATTAATGTGTGCGCTGAACTATCGTCAATCAAAACAATGATTTTTAGTTCTTCCTTATCCACATCTCATGGTGTTAATTATGATGGAAAAAATGTTTATATATGATATATATGATATTATTTATGTCATTATTCTTTTTTAATTATTTTTATGCATAATTATGGACTTTCCATTTTGTGTTAATATGAAAATATTTCATGTTAAAGTGTGGACAAACACATCCTCAAGGTGATGTGATTCATTCATGTTATACATGTAATATATAAAGGATTTAATTAATATACCTATGTTAAATATATGAAATATATATGATACTATAATTATAATATACATATGTATCATTTACAATACATTATTTTAATATGACGATGAAATGAATGTAGTTTTAATATGAATATACGACCTACCGTCTCGATGAACGACAAATTTAATTTCTTATCTAAAGAAATTATATATTATTTTATAAACATATGTAATATATATATATAATATAATTAATTCATGGTTTATATTATGAAGATTATTAAATCATGATCATTGTAATAGGATCATCAAAAAACAGTTCAAAACATATGTGAGAAAATGAGACAATTAACACTCGAATTAGAGAAAATAAAGAATAATTTTTGACACATGGGATATAAAATGTTATAATAAGATGATATATTATATTATATACATGTTTATGTTTATGATATAATTTAATAACAATTTTTAAACAACAATAAATGATTATAGATACCAGTCAACATGATTATGGTTAAGGTAATATAATTCATCTTAATTTACATTCCATTGAGACTTATTTGTTATTATACACCAATTTACATTTATATGGTGTATATATGGCCCATAGAAATGTTATATAAGTAATATATATATTCTCATTCAATTATAAGATTCAAATATTTTAGTTCCTATTTGAATAGTATGATTAAAACGTTTCACTATGGAATGGGACCTATGGGATGTTTAAAAAGAAATTCTCCACAAGAATGTTTTTTATGACTATCTTTGCAATATCACATTAATTATGATTATTACCATTTAATTTTTTTTTATAAAAATCATTTAAATATCCAAATTCATTGTTGATGGATATTATTATTTCTTTAACCACTTACCATTGATTCATATAGTGCTCAATTTGACATTTATTTGGATAACTGTGGAATTTTTTATAACATTTTATCTTTTATTCAATGCAGATATTGATAAGGAATAGTGTCTATTGATTAAATTGATTATTATATATGATAAATGGATTAGAATATCAATGGTTTTTTGATCTCAAAAATTATATATCCTCATGATTCCTTGATAGGTTCTCATAAGACCATTACATTGGCCAAATTAAATAGGTTTATTCTTGTTGATTTAAATAGTCTGGAGGATGGATCTTGACAGTATAGGTCCACTTGTGACATAGAAAAAAATAAAATAATTAATAATTCCCCTCGTATATATTTCATTTATCATTATTACTGTCCAGGAGTTTTGTATGTGATAAAAATTATTGATTCATTTAATTCTCATTTTATTGATTAAATGGCATGTGCTTTCAGTTTCTTACCTTTCCTTGTTGATTATGCCTTATCTAGTCATATGAATTGTATGTTTTATCATCTATTTACCTTATTGGATAATATATTATTATTTATTAAATATATCCTCCTCATTATATACCCATTATAATCATTTTATCTCACCCATATCATGTCTCCTTTCCCCATGTTACGAATAATAAATCATTGAATATTTGTTCAAGGATGCAGTTTATTTCATTTTAGTATGTATCCTGTTTTTATTTTATATTTAAAAATGTATTATGGGTATCATGAATGTAATATTTCTTCCAAATATCCCTAAAATAGTCGATCTTTAAGGACTTGATTCTTTAAATTTAGTCCAATTCAATAAAATAAGACACGAGCTCTAGGATTTTTGGGCTAGGGACTACACATATAACCATTTTATGTTGTGTCCCTCTACCAAAAAAACAAAGTCCCATAGCCATAACTTCAATAAAAAAACTTACATCAGAAATCCTGTTTTTGATTTAAAATACAGACTAATACATAGTTTTATCTCTAATCTCTAAAAAATTAACATACATACTTCTCAGAAACACCGTTGGACACTAAACCTGTAACTTCCCAAATAAAAAAGAATATGAAATCTTCATATTTATTAATATTTTTGAAATATTTATTAATTATACTTTATATTTTATGCTATGATCAATGGCTACCTGATACGCAACAATGGGTTTCTTTGAAATCTTATGTTGCACACAACATTGAGTTATACCAAAAAATAATATAATATTATTATTAATTTAAATGGTAGTTAATGCATAGTTATTGTGTTTGCGGGAATGAACATAACTGACCAAAATATGATTAATTTTTTTTTAAAATTTTTTTACATTTATTCAATAAAATTTTGAGGCTTAAAATGTAAATAAATACAATTTTATGTATAAATAAATTAATATTTATTAAAATGTCGATTTACCAACTTTTAAGGGATAACCATTTTTAAATCAAGATTTTGTCACTTTTAAAGTTAATATTTTAAAAAATAATTTTTTTTAGAATTGGGACCTCAAAATTTACTTGGGATGAAATTTCAGTATTTTTCTGATAAAGTTCGTTTTTTATAAATAGTGAAAAATACTGAATTTTAACTCCAAACTTCATTTTATTCTAATTTATTTATATGGAATGATTAAAATTTTAAATGATATTAAGGATTATTTATATTATAATTTTACCATTTAATTCAGTTTTGTTCATTATAAGTAATTTCACTTTGAAATTAGACCTAAACTAGTGTCAATCTTTTTATAGTAATTATTTCATAAAATCATGCATTTGGTTTTGACAACGAGAATTAATTTTAAATCTATTTATGAAAATTATGTGTTTTAAATTTGGAAAAATTGATTCCATATTTGGAATCAAGAGGTCCTAATTGTTTAAATATGTAGCATTTATTTTTAGGCATTATGAATAGTAACTTCAGTAAATATTTTATTTACCATTGTTAAAGTGTAAATCTAGTAAATAAGGGTAAAACAATAATATTATAATAATATAAAATTACCTTAAAACATGTTCTTATAATATTTTATTATATATTTCAGACAATGGGTATCCTTGGGTTGATTTTCAAATGTCATGGAGTCACTTGTATGTGAAAATGACACTATATAAAAATTAATCTAATGTTAAGGAAAATGTAACAAAAACATATATATCTTAGTAAAATAATTTTAATAAGAGGTTATATAAATTATCATTTAAAATAAAAATATTAATTATAAGTATAAAAATATTTCCTACATCATGGTATTTTATTTATAATTTTTAAACATCATATAAATAAATTTATTTATGACATAATGATGATGTAATGATTACCTCTTTAATAAATGTTTTAAATAAATTAGATTATAAATATTAAAATAACTTTATTCTAAAACTTTTTGTTCCTTTGATAAATTTTAAGGATTATTGAGACTTTTTATCATTAATTAATGATGTTTTTTTAATTGATGATGTTTTTATTGAGTCTTAAAAATTCATGATGTGAATAGTATAAAAATTGACATAAATTAGTTTTTAAATAAATTAATATTTTATTAAATGATAAAAAAGTCCTACAAATATAATATTCAACCAAATGACATATATGATATTAAAATTTTCATTAATAATCTATTTTTTGTCTCTTGGAATTTTATTGTAAATATATTAACAATATAGTATAAATATACAAGAAGAAATGGTAAATGTTAAATAAGTTAACAAAGGGTTAATTAAAGAAGATAAAGATTAAAAATATCTCAAACATGTCCAATTATTATTGGATGATTTTATTTATACTTATATGTACATTATATTAAAATTAATTTTTTTTGGCCCCTTGAAACATAAAATAAATTTATAATAAAATAATTCTTTCAAACTTTTCTAAAGATCCCCTCCTCCCTATTATAAAATGCCACCACCTCTAACCCATTACACACTCCTCTAAATCCACTTTTCGTTACCTAAATCTGATCTAAAAATCTCCCAACATCACTATATTCCTCTTAGATCCCTTCCCTTTAGAATATTTAAATTCATAAATACTGTTGGTTCAAACCAAAGGGTGTTACCCGATTTAAAGGTAACAATTTCTCTCAAGCTCTTTTCTTTTGTTTTCATTATATAACCCCCTAAACTATATTTATTCCTAACTATTATAAAACAATAGTACGTTAATAATAATAAGGTGTTTTTATGAGGATTATTATAAATACACATCCACACACCTCCATCTAATGGATACAAACATATAGTTTTTTTGGACTGTGAACTACTGCTTCACGAAATGATGATTGTTCAATTATCTCTTATTTCCACTCATGGTGGCCATTTAAGATGTGATATATATTTTATTTATATTTTCTCTTTTCTTATCTATATTTCATTAATATAATACCATTATGGTTTTCAAAATGAGTAAATACGGTAGTTTCATTTGAGGAAGTGCGGACAACCACCCCCTCAAAGAGATATGACATGTTCATTCCATACATGTAATGTTTTAAGGAAAGAGTTAAGGAAATTATATATGATATTATACTAGAATTATAATATACCTCTGTGTCATTATGTTTTCATTCTATTAAATATGAAACAATGATGAAGGTTGTATTCATTCGTACATATGGCTTACCGTCTCCATGAACGGTATATTTCATTTCATTCTTCAAATGTTATGTACAATTATAAAAACATATATATACTAGATATATATGATATCTAAATCATTAATATAATTATGTAGATAAAATAATTTTGACCACATGGACAACTTTTAATTATAAGATGTTCATTTTTTACTCATGAACTAAATATCGACAAGATGACAGTTGTTAACATAAATGATTATGTAATGTTTAAACATGTTAATAAGTGATAAAAAAGGAATAATAAACTTTAAAAATGTTTGTAAAAAAGTATATATTACCTTTAGTTTGTTATTTGGGTTATTATAGAATTAATGAGTCAAGTACGACAAGAGGTAAGGTCCATCGTTTCCATCACCTTTGTTTGTGGCATATATTGATTTATACATGACATTATTTTATATGGTGTAAAAATCCCATTGAATTTTCATTTCATTCAATGGGAATCTTTTCTCTACCAAGCATTATAATAATTGAAAAAGGTAATTTTTATTTTTAACATATGTGGTGACAATGTGTTTTCCACCGCCATTATCATTACTAGATATTTGGCATCCATAACAAGCTATAATGTTTTTAAAAGGTAAATAAATACCATATATCCTATTTACACATTTTGATATTGAAAATTGTTTTGATAAAAACTTGAAAATTTCAATATCATGATACTATATATTGTGTTTTAAATGTGTAAATGTTATCTTTCTTTTATGTTTGTTTTATATGTTATAAATATGTGATGGTTCTTGGGAATTGTTTACGTATATGGGTGGTTCCATGAAAAACCTTGGGTAGATGAGCCTGAGATAGCTCTCTAATTCATTGGGTAATGTGATAGTGGTAAAATTTATTTTTTCTCCAATGATATTTATGGAATATACTGTGATGGGTATTCCAAATGTGAATGCCTATGTAGCTATGAAAGCTACAATGAAATTATGATATATATGCCACAAGTTACATTTAGGATTTATGATTTCTATATGTTATTCATAAATCATTTTATTTCATGAGGTTTTTTAAAGAGCTTATGTTTTTTATGTATCAATGGACTAATTATTACTTTCTTTTATTACCCTTACTGACTTTTTTCTTGTCATCCCATATTTTTTAAATGTTTTCATAGGGCATAATGAATGTTAATAAAAAGGAATAATAAAAAATAGTTTATATTAATAAAAGAATTAATGTTTTCTTTTAAGTTTTTTTATTTAATGGAAAAATGGATATAAAGTAGAAGTGTCTACTTTGTAATATTTGGTATGTAATGTAATAGTTATTTCTAAGTATCTAAATCACTAAACCCGAAAATATCATCAGTCTTAATTATTAAATTATTTCAATATTTTTTAATGTTTAAGGCTGGGGCCGAAAAAACCAATAGTTTAGTTGGCTAGGAAGGATCATAATGTTACATTACATGACTATAAAATGATTCATATACACATGAATAAAAAACCCAAAAGAAACTAAATGGGCCTTAAAAATAATCATATGATATACCACTAAGGGTTCTCATTACACCTCTACCACTATGACCAACCAGACACACAAAATAGAAACCCAAACAAGAACAACATACTACTGTAGATACCTCACTCACTAGGATCAACACCACGCACATCAAAAACAATAACATTCCTACACAACCACATCACCACATTACCATATAACTGTACAATAATATCAACCATCACACAAATCATACCAAAAACTAAAATAACCAGCAAAAAAACATTCCAAATGATATTTTTAATTAATTAATCTTTTTATTAATATATTATCTAATTTTGGTGGCACTGACTCACCATGATTTTTTTAGTCATTTCGTAGTGTAATGTATCTTTATTTGGTATCTATTTATCCTATATTCACATTCAAGAATATTTATCACATATCATATCTTCATGAAAAACATACATCCCATAAAATAGCAATATCCAAAAAACAGATCACCAAATAAAAATAGAAAAAAGTAAGATAAAAAAATTGAGGAACTAGTAATGAATATAATTATCTTATTCTCAATTACACTACACTTGGACATAGTTTCTTCACAAAACAAAAATGAATTGGATGTATTATCCATATGGTACATTTTATTGATGATTATAGATATCTACTAGACACTCATTGAATGTCGTGTCATCATCAATAACCAAATAATCCCATTATTTGAAGTGGGAGTCTTCATGATGAAATTAATAAATATATAAATGTGTATGTTTTTATGGATCCACTATATCCTTGGTGACAATTTTAATCAATATGACTCCATAGAAAAATTCAACAACACTTTCTAGGGCGAAAAAATATGGGAGAAAAGTTACCACTACAAAAAACTCCACTTACCCAATCAAGTGGAGACTCTAAAGAATACATAGTACGGTAAATTTATATCTAGATTATTCCACATAAAATCATAAAATGGATTATGATGTTCATGAAATAACCTAATCCTCTCTCAAAATTAATGTATCTTTTCAGATATTCTCTTCCACACATTATGACAATGCAATATTTTCTCCAAAACATATATCTTGGACTACAAATAACAATATTTTCATCGAAAAAAGTCCTCAAAATGATCCATGAGAATAGATGATTGATAGGTATTTTTTGGGAAAATCGGCCAGATATAGATTAATTACCCAAGACCCACCAATTTCTAGTAAACTAGATCACAATATATCCTATTTGATCTAGATGGTACTATCTATCTTCACATTTGACTATGGGTGGAAAAAGTCCTTAATTGAAAATATGATCCAATAACTCATTACAGTTCCCTCTTGACTCGTATGGAAAAATGGGGATCTCGATTAAATGTGATTGTTCAATGTATGATGTGAATCCATTCCACATCATTCAAAACCCACCGTATAAAATCCTCTATTACACTACACATAAGGATCACTAAAAATGAGCTAATATCATTATTTGGTCCACTATTACCCAAACTATGTTAGAAACTCCCTATTAATTTGGAAAAATTATTATATCCATAGACACATCAACCCATATACACCTTGGAACATCTATTCTATACAAAAACCTCTAGGAATATAGTGCTCCACGTTAACCAGATGATAAAACAAAAACATCCCCAAAAACTCTGCTACTGACTTATTCATCCCCATCCACCAAATAATTCTATTAAATCTACCATATATCATGTAAAAAAAGTATTAACTAATCCTATTTTTTTAAAATTCATAGATAATTTCCTCACTTTAGGGAAATAGAAAAAAAACATTTTATAAAACAACACCTCCTTTTGATTATCCTATTACCATATCATCATAGAATCACCATGTCAAACATGTAAATTAATCACATTTGACTCTAAATATCCCTATTCAGAATTCAATACCAACCAAATCATGTTTTACAACATATTCACTAGAAAAAACCACAAAACAAATGATCACTCCAGAATCCAAGAGAATCACGGTAAGATCGACAAACCCGTTCCAATCATATATAGATACCAGATCCAAATCTCTTTGGGACTTCTAAATAAATTTATCATAATCCACCTTCCCATTTCTTAGGTTATATTATATCTCAAAATTATAATCATGGATAACATTAAACCATATTATATTGCATAAATTCATATACAGATAAGGGAAAACAAATTTTAGGTTCTAATGGTCCATGAAAACAAAAAGACCCTCTAAAACATGGTAATTGGGTATAAAAATCAGTGTGAATGTAAATTCTACCAACACCATATCATGGGTGGTATAATTAATCTTTCATGGATGTAATTACCTTGATCCCAAAGAGATCAGTAGCCTCAATTATATCAAAACACATCTGAAACTAATACATGATGTATCAGAAAACAAAAACAACATGCATTGCGCATCATCAAAAAATTTATGAATTAGATCACATTACAACAACTATTTTATATTACTAATAACTACATAAAAACATCATTCAAAACAAAATATTTTTCCTTGATTAACATGGATATTAGGTATGGAACTTGGGGAAATCTAGAATATTCCTCTAGTTATGTCCAATGATACTAATGAATCTATAAAACTTTTCCATATTCATTATTATATCACAAAAACCCACATTGAAATTGATTATTCTATTACAAAACCCTCATGAGAAATCACAATCCCAAGGAAACACACCTATCTCATCTAGATTATACAGATTAAAAAATTTCCAATGTTTTGATTGTATCAAAGGACCTTAAAAAAACATTGAGATACTCATTGAGATACTTCTCATTCATCTAGTAGATCAATATTTTATTGAAAAATAGACAAATTTTATGATCCAAACAATCATGGAAATTGTGTTCATGATATGCATGAACATGGATATTAAATTCATAACACCAAACACATTGACCAAAAATAAATCTTACCATAACTATATCTGATGTAAAGTTTTACAATATAATCATCTTTTACTATCATCTTTTGATATCCCCACAACACACTGACCATCATAATATGACTGGACTCTCTATACTAAAATAATAGGTCATCAATCATCAGGAGAGGGTATAATTTATTTATCACCACATAAATCATCCTCTGATAGTATATAAAAAACACAAGCTACTATCTTCCTTCATGGAAAACAATATGGGAGAAACTCATAGTAATACACAAGGTTGAACAAAACCCATTTTTATTAGGTTATTCAACAACATCCTCATATCTCATAGTGCTTTAGGTTCTATTAGTTCATGAAGAATAAAATTTTGTGGCACACCTAATCAAATAAATTCTCTAAAATTAGACATCATAATGTAGGCATAATGTCATAACCTCACTAATAAAATCATTTACAAAATCGTTTGGAACTTAGGAAAATTCTCCACTAAGATTCCCTAATATATTTTGTAATAGATGAAAAAGAATCTCTCCCTACCTATCACCCATCAGATAACCTTGATGGCCATGTATTTCTAGTGGTCCTCCCTCCAAATCAATGAAGCACACCTATATGAAAATAGTTAATGAAGAAACTGATGGAATATAACCAATCAATTCTATGGATAGCATCATATGGGTATATTTTTACTAAGAGGAAATTTCCAATGGACAAGTGTTGGTTTATCACCGTTCTATATTTCTATAACTCATCAAACAATGTAGTAAGACCTTTAACTAGAGTATACATCACCAAGGAAAATAAAATAATCTATAGACCTAGTAATGAATCATTTGAAATTTCATTAAAACAAAGGAAAATTACACTCCTCAATAAAACATGGAAGAAATAATGGTATATAATTGATATATTGTAAATCTAACAACCTCTAGACCTACAGGCGTCACATCTTGTTATAACTGAACCAAACCATGCATATATCCTCTTCCACATTGTTGTTAGCCTCCATTATCATTATCAAAACTAGGTTCCAATTTACATGTAGTATCACGAGGATACCATCTTCCAACACCATATTCTTTTAGCTGCAGAAGAAGCATTTCTGGACTCTTCCATTGAATGATCCATGCAAAAGGTGATGCTACTAAATAAAAGGGTCTGAAAACCCCATATAAAAAATTAAAAACTGAATTTTCATAAATCAATCCATGTAGTTTCCATTTCCTCTATAAAAATATCATAAAAAATAGAAGTCCATAGTAGTTTTCCAAAAACTAGCTTCCCTAGAAGGACGAAAGTTGATTATCCATGGTTTATTCCCTAACGGCTAGAACCCTGCTACCATAACACCCATTACGTAAAAACTATATCCATAACCCTCAAGAATCTATATTTAATAATATATCATGTATCAAAACATAAAGAAATAATATTCCCCATAAAAACTACATTCTTAGAGATCCATAGTTTTCTAGGGTGCATAAATTTAGTGACCACATACCTTATCACTGGGTGCCACGAAACCACCATACACCGCGTTCTGGACTCATTATCTAAACAAATATAAGGATAAAAGTAAAAATATTACAAAATTGATGCTAATAACTTTTACACATAGGTTTTCCTTCTTAATATAGGTAAACTCGTGCTCCTTCAATACCTTTGTCAACTATGACTGTAATTCCCAAAGGAACTCTTGAAATTGTTTTTCCACAACACATCTTCATATATACAATCATGATGAATTATTATCCACCATTGAAACAAAGGTCTCTGTATATATCTACCTACCATCAACAATAAGAAATAATCCCATTATCATAACTAAACAAAGTTAATATCAAGATCATCCAACTCATTCATCATGCCAACATCGTAGATTCCCCTAATACATCCATAATCATTGTCATTGAATGACAGAAAATGACATATTATTTGCCTCATTTTACTCTATCATGATTTTCATCCCACAGTCAACAAAATATACATACTCAAAATATAATCCACGATCCTAAAAAAGAAAATTACAACGATTCACTCCAAGAAATTAAATAAAATACTATAAGTATAATATCATGGAATTTAAATAATATTAATATAATCAATTCATTATAGTTTCATAGAAGAACATAATTTATACCCCAAAATAATAAATCATGACACATGGATCTCTCTTAGTATACAAATAAAAGAAATTTTTCCTCACATTGTCATTCAATAATCATAGAGTTCATACACCATATATTAAGGGGACCAAAAATCCAATGTCCTAGTTAGTCTGTCATGTACTAGTCGTGCCCAAAGGTCAACTAGCACTGATGGACTACCAACCCATATAATAATAATAGTGTATAAATCAAAACTCACCACTATCACTCAATTATCACCTATTATAACAATAGTTCACAACCCCTTCCCACTATATAAACCCCTCCTAGGGTTCCAATGATTTGATGAAGGTATTATCCCTTTATGTCCCACATATAATGGGCCCCTAGTTAGATACCATCACCAAAGGTAAAAGAAATTCACATATGGGATAATTACAATATTTCATAAAAAAATATTAGGAAAAAGGATAAAAACCATAAAAACTACAATATTTTACATAAAATTTAATAAAAAAAATTTCACAGTGGATGCACAATGTGAATAGATTTTATTAAAATTCAACCTATAAATAAAAAATAAAATACATATCCTAGAGATTCAATAATATATCTATACCAATATATTAATGTCAAAATTAGTCCTCAATGTCCACTTATTAACCATAATAATGGTGTTTATAGATATAGTGAGCATAAAAGTTAGATTATTAGGATCATTACCAATCACTCATGTGGACATGTGAGGAAAAAATAATTATGTTCCATGTAACATTTAATATAACTAACAAGATACTAAATAGTTTAACTAAAAAACCCAGCCCCACCATGGATTGATCCCCAAATCACACATGCAATATAATAATATTTCATAGATATTATAAAAATTAATCCTCATCTATTTTGAAACTAAATTAATATGAATCTTCTAAACAATAATTTCAAACATCATATAATCTAATCCCTTAAAAACATACCACATATCACAAAAAAAAAATTGATTTAGGTCATGAATCATCCCTATCTTTCCCACAATGTCATGGTTTATCATATCACGATATCATCATGCATCATCAAATCACATTTAATTTCACCAGAAGGCACATAGGTCATCACAACAAATATTTACGGTAAAACCTAAAGCACCTAATTATCGTACATTAAGTATTCCATGTATTTTGTTTGAGGTTTCCATTTTTTTCTGGGTTTATTGAAGGATTTTTAGGAACATAGATATTGTTTTTCATAAATGACAAACTTTTGATAGATTCATGTTTTCTTAATTAATGGGGTCTGAGTAAATACAATTCGAAGGATTAGAGGGCTATCTCTTATCATAGAGAGAACCTATTTTTGTTTTGTATTTTCTAATGAATATATATTTTTTTTTGTTTTAATTGATGAATTAATGATGTGAATGGTCTATACATTGGTTATTATATTTTTGGTAATATTTCATGAATTTTTTCATGGAATTAATGGATTATACTCTTTGAATCAGCTTCACATCATAAATAGTTAAAAATTGGTATTTTTAATCCAAGGTGATGTAGTTTTTTGGAAATTTGATAATTAAAAAATTCACATTGTGAAATGGTTTCACATCAACAATTATTCATGTATTCTAGTGTAAATAATGTTATTGATTATTTTATGTTTAATTTTGGAGAAACTTTCCCTCTATAGACCCAATCAACTCTTAGGTATTTTGGGATCTCTACTCTCTTTTATGGTAGTGTTTTTTATTTTAGATTCAATAACGGTTGGCCTTTTCTATATATCCTTTTAATTTTATTTTAATTCTAATATTATCATGGATAATATATTCCTTCTCAATATTAGTGTCAAAGGTGGAAAATATTCCATCATTCTTAAGGTAGGTGTATATATGGATGTGTTAATAATTATTGGAAGGTTATATGTTATTATTGATTCCACTACATTATTAATTGGAATGGGGTTTCTTTAGAGAAAAGGTGTTTCAATTAAATTTGACCATGGATATGGAAAATGTTTTTGATCAATTTTTTCACATTGAAAACCATAGGTGCATCCAAGAAAAATACATAGTTTAACCTTGTGTGTGTGTTGGGGTAACTTCTAGGGACAACTTTTATGATATTAACATAAAGTGGTAGGACTCGATATCGGTTGCAATAAACTAGTATATTATTTAGGAGACTTTTTTTCTTTTATGTATTCCCATATGGTATAGACCAAAGGGTTTTATTCGAATTATATAAAAATATAATCGTATGATAGATTTTTTCATTTATATTTTATATCATGTTTAATGTATATATTTTTCCATTACACCTCTTATATTTTGTGATTTAGTGAATATGGTATGAATTTATGGAAAACAATGGAAATATTTACCAATCGTTTTATTTATGAAAATTTATATAAATTATATTTTGTTTTAATGATGTATCAACTATTATTTATATTATTTATTCTATATAACATTAGGGGATATACTAATTTTCATTCTTCCCATACCCTCCTTTTTCATTTGGAGGTTATAGACCTTGTTTAGCAAGACTCATGCTGTAACACCCTAAGATTTTATGAGATATACTATTTTCAATTTATTTGATATATTTTGTACACTAAAACAGGATTATCTCTCACTATATAAAACACCATATTATATTTCCATATACACGACACTATATTTGGAATGTGTTACACACAATTTCATATTATTTTGATAAAATTCATTTCACACAACAATGAGTATAGATTTTTTTCTATATATAAAATAACTATGATTATATTATGTTATAAAAAACACCAATGAATGATTTCACTAAATGAAACACTGACATTTCTTTCATTACAAGAAATAATTACCTTCTTCGATAAATTTCATTGTATATAATACAAATTTTCACTGAACGACAATATATTTTTAAAATATTATTATTTAATGGTATATAAACTAGATATTATGAATATTATTAACTAAATATTGAATTTTATAAAACATTGATATTCATATTGTGTATTTTCTAAAACACCATATAAAAAAATCTAATTTTCAGAAATAAAAATGTTGTATTTTTTAAAAAATACAGTTTTTCCACCATTTAATTGCGAAGAAATTTTAAATTTAGATTTTAACACATTTATATATTATATTTTCCCAAATAAAAAATCTTCTATAGAAGTATTACATCAAAAATTTTCTTACGTTGACTTTTTGTGATTTTTATGATAAAATTTGTATTATCATTAATATTGAAAAATAATGCATTCTAATTGAAAACTACATTTTTGTCGAATTTTTTATATAGTTAGATTACATTTTTAATTGGTTTTAAAGTGTAATTAGATTATGTTTTTATCATTTAATACATTTATTACTGCGTTTAATTTTCCCATTTAAATTTGAAATAAACACATAAATCTTTTGATTGTTTTACTTCTTGAAAATCTTCTTTCTGGTTTTTACAACGAGAGTAAATTTTAAATTAATTTCTACCATTTCTGGGGTTTGAATTTAGACAAATTTATTCCAAATTTTATATTATAAAGTCAAAATAGTTTAAATGTGTAACTTTTATTTTTGGTCATTATGAACAGTAACTACAACAATATTTTATTACCCAAATTAAATGTAAATCGGGTAGATTTTTGGGTAACAAACGATATGATAAAGATAATAAAATTAACCTAAAACGTTAAAAAATCCTATTCAATGAATTAAATTTGAAAAATATCACCTAATGGGTGGAATGGATTCGTTTAATTGAGTTTTTTCTATGAAAGTTATGTAGTTATAATTAAAAAAAAGTGACAACATATCACTCTCATATATCTTATAAGTATAATAATTTTAATGTAGTGATAAACTTGATAAAACATCAAACATAAATATTCTACAGAAATATAATATTATTTTATACATCACGTGATTTCATTTATAATTTTTATTGATTAAATAATTACCATTAATGATGACACAATAGTGATATAAAATTATTTTATAAATTAAAATAACAAATAAATTGATTTAATAATGTTAAAAGAAAATTCATATGAACTTATAAATGTGATAAAATAAATTTCTAGGTGACTATGTCATATTTTGAGTGTATTAATTTTTTTTTCTGAATTCATTTTATGTGTGGATTTTTTGTTAATGTCTAATAAATGAATAGTGTCAAAATTGACATTTTTGATGTTTTATAAATGGAACATATTATTAAATTATTTAAAAATCATAAGAATATTTATAAAATACAAAGTGAATATTAAAATGTCTAAAATGTAATAATATATTTAATTGTGGATAATTAAAAACACATAATTTAGTATTTGTAACCATCTACTATTAATAATAATATTACCACAATTTAAATTTAATTGATTAAATAAGGATAAATCAAAATGATAAGGTTTAAAATAAAATCCAAACATGTATAAATATTATTTTTTGATAGTAATTTTACCTATCTTCAAATTATCATAGAAAAAATCCACTCTTTAGGGATTTTAATTTAAAAATTTATTTATATTAATTTAATAGTTTTTGTACATCCAAAGGTCCCCCTCCCCTCTCTTATAAAAGAGCACCAATTATTCTCTCTTAATCAAACTTCTAAATCCATTTGGATCGTCCAAACCTTGACTATTTACTCTCCCAACTTCCCTCATAAAATCCTATAGGCCACATGTTGCGAAGAAAGTGATCATAGGGAGACCATTTGGGAAAATAAAAAGAAGATACCCGAAACAGAGGGTATTGTTTTATCACCACATTCAAAAATATTTTCTACTTCTATTTCCTCTTCTTATGTTGTTCCCATAATAAAGTAATTAATCTAGTATAATATATATGAGAGATTTTATTATAATTATGTTAAAAAATTATACCTCCTTTTAACCATCATGTTAATAACAATATCACCATGAGTGTGTGTGTACTTCTTACCATCTCCACGCTATGGGGTAATTTGTTATTAAATAATAATTAATTTCGATGCGTATAATTATGAGTATAATGGATGTAAATAATGAATATTTCCTGATAATTATTAGGTATAATTAATACTCCATCTAATTCCATACCATTTAATCATTAAGTGAATGATATATTTCCATGTGCTTACGTACGACCTATCTTCTCCATGCCGCGACGAGATTCATTCTCAATGTTAACCATTCAAGAATTATTATAAAGTATATTTAATAAATAATAATAAAATATATGACATAATAATTCTAATTTAAATATGTATATATATATATCATTTAATTTCATCCAATCAATTCTTTCTTTCCTTTAATTTAATAAGGAAACGGAAACTACATTGATGCGTACGTATGGCCTACTATCTCCATGAACGATGTATTAAATTTCATTTTTATATCTAAATATATATATAGTAAATATTTATGATATATAAATAATATTTTATATTTATTAATTTTTAAATCTTGATATAAGTAACAATATCAAAAATAACAAGTCAATACACATATGATAAATAAAACGATTATTACCAAAAATGTTTATTTAACATGAAGCTGATAAATAAACCTGAAATATAAAGTCAACAGTGAATCATATATGAGATCGTAAATATTGTTATGGTTTTGTAACATGTTAATAATATTTTTAAACCCACTATTCAATAGTTTTAGATGCATAAGGAAGAAATCAGACATAAGGTAAGGGATTATTAAGCAATATCATTATCATCTAAGATTGATTATTTGTAAGTATTTACTGGGTTTATATTGATCATTCTCATCCATGTTTCCTAAAAATATAATATAATTTCCATTATTTTATTATTTTTTAAATTCAATTGTACCCATGGATGAATTTTTATTAAACAGTATGGATGGAATCTTTCTATCATTTTCCATACGATGTACTTTTGGACGTTTTTTAGTAAGAGTACGAGAAAAACTATTTTTATATTATATTGAATTAACAGGTTTTTACATCTTCATAATTAATTATTTAGATGAAGATTCCTCTTAAATATTTGAATATTAATTTCAATGAAATTATATTCTTTTGAAATTGCATGGCTTTTTGAGAAACGAAACATTTTCGAAGAAGGATATTTTCCTCACGAATTAAGCTCAAGTGTTTTATAAAAATTATTTTCCATATAATAAGACATAGGTTTATGTTTATGTCCTTATTATATCATTTATTTCATTGTGTTTGTGATATAAGTTTTTTTGAAATCCATTTATTTTATGTGGATTATATTATGATGGAATAATTTTTTAGAAACCCATTTTATTTCCTGGTTATGCTATGATGATTCGTTTATGTTTTTATAGTACATGTATGAATGATTTAATAATGACATGGCTGGGACATATATATCCTTCCAATGAATTGGGTAATGTTTTATATCTCATAACATAGGTATGACTAGAAGAGAAAGTAAATATTGTTCAGTAATGTATCACTAGAGTGGCTAGTGAATCAGGTTCTGTAATACATAGCTGGAACGACATGTAAACCTAGTTCCGTAGTGTACTTTGTAAACAATTATGTTCATGTTAGCAATGCCTTAGATTCTATTTAAATAATATTATGGGATTAATTGTTTTCCATATATCAATGTTTTATTCCTAATCTACTATATCAGGGTTAATGTTCCTTGATGACATATTCCTTACGTACTGCAAAGATTTATTTCATGACTCAATATTCTGATATTTAAACTTTAGGTTCTTGTTTTTATATTTTAATATTTGTTGTTCTCAATTTTTACCCTTATTAATAATTTGAGATCAATATTTTTATGTATCTTTTCCACAAATATAAAGAATGGTTTTAGGATGGAAAAAAGGGGAAGATATTTATGGGAGATATTGAAGATATTTCACCAAAATATAAGATTATGTTTCGTGATTCCAAAGACACTAAACTAACATGATCTACTGATGTATATTTGTGTAATGTATTGGGTATTTCGTAAATGAAATGAAATTTCCATGTACATCACGGTTAGGTTGTTAGAGTTAGTATCAGAATGTAATATTAGAGAACCTTTGGAATCTAGGCATAAAAAACATTAGTGAGATCCCTAGAGATATTTCTATGGATATGTATTAGGAGTTTCTAAGGATAATTCTTGTATAGATTACAATCCTATGATTATTGTGATAATCATGACTAACCTTAGGTTAAAACAAGATATTATAGATTGAAATATTATTTTTAATTTACATTAATTATGTGTTTATAATATCTGATTTGTATTTATCACACTTATCGTTCTAGTCTTAGTCAAAAGCCCAAACTAAATATAATATATTTTACCATTGAATATTTAAGATGAAAAAATTATGAAAATAATGATGATATATTTACTATGTGGAATCAACATTAAGAGAATCATGATGATGGCATGAGTATTGTTCACACTATTGAGAATAATGTGATTTTAAATGACATGTGAAAGGTATGTGATGTTCTTGTAGTATTGAATAAATTAAACCTAAGAGTATTGAGGTTCAGAAAAAATAATACACGATTCATATTTTATGAATGAGAAATGTGATAGATCCTGAGTAATATTTTAATAATAAAGTTATATTATTGGGGTGTATCTATTTCAGAATTCAAATATTATTCTACATGAATCATGATATATATAAGTGATTTCATTATAAGTTTTTAATTAAGTATTATAAATGATATTTTGAATATTTCAATAGATATAGAAATTTTAATTAAGGGTAAAATTATATAACTGGGGAACATATGATTAAGGGGAATATAAGCCGTAATATGTCCCTTACGTTATTATAATGATGATTGGCTAAATATATGCTGGGTTGGAATAAGTAAACTGGATGATGATACTTTCTTGAGAACTGGTTATGGCTTTTTCCATAAGAGGGTTATACTATCATGGATGAAGAAAAAAATTGTAATTATGTAACATATCCAATAAATGTTGAATAATGAAACATGCATGTTGTCAATAATGATATCAAGTAATTCAGGTTGTAAACATATTTCAAGAGAATACATGATTAACGTGTTCACATGTTTGAAATGTGACAACCATGAATTATCTTATGAGATATTGGAAATAAATGTTAAACCAATTTAGTTAAACTCTTTCTAATTTTGTATATTTTTAGTTTTTGGAAGGATTGTAAGGTTATCCAATTATTTATAGTATTGGTCGGAGTGGACACTCAAGAGGGGGGGTGAATTGAGTTCCAATTAAAATTTCTGCTAAAAATAATTTCTATTAAAATACCCCAATTTCAAAACAAATTAAACTGTAGTGAATTTATATAGATAATAAGGGCTCAATTAGTTTCTCAAAGATTGATTAATTCTCAGCTAACATAATCATATGATTAAATTAACTTTTGAAACTAACTAATTGGTTTATAATAAATATAAACACATGTGAGTTTAACTATCAAAGTATCTTTGAAGATAAATTATATTTCAAAGTAATAACAGCGAAATATGAAATAAATGTATATAGTATGGATATAGATTTTAACTAAAAACACAAGAGTTAACCAAGAGGTTCAGTCTCAAGCCGAGACTTAGTCCTCTCAAAATTTATATAATGTGATCCACACCCTGGATCTGGGTTAACAACAGCGATCACACTGTTCAGGTCAAGAGACCTCTACCACAGTTATACGTGGGATAACAAACAACAACTCAAAGCTGTCCAGGTCACACTCGACCTCTACCACTATCCACAGTGGTAAATAAAGGATGTAAAGATTGTGAGTGAGAATTTACAAATCCTCCAGTTAAGGTTCAGGAGACAGTGTGTGTGTAATAATTAACAGTCTACACACACTGCTCGTAATGCAAATACTAAATCACTTAGAGCAAGATATAGAGTTTAGAATGGCTCTGGTAATTGTAGTGCAGCTCTGGACTCCTTTGGATTTGATCATAAACGGTTCTAAGTCCTTCTCTGGTATTTTCCAGAAAAATAGAGTATTGTTTCTTCTTTCAGTGCTTCCAGGTTCATCTTGGTTATCGGCTCTGAAAATGAAGTGTTCTATGTAGTTCTTCTTTATCATAGATTGCTCGATGTATGCTCTATGTTCTGGAGTTTGGTAGTAGTAGTCTTGTGAGTGCAAGTTCTCCAATTGTTCTTGGCATGTTTTTAGCTTGATCGCAAGTGTGTTCTGTGTGCTCGATCTCTTCAAGTCTCTTGTCTCACTCTCTTTCACTGATACATACACGATGTCTTTTATGCCCCCTTTTTTCTTTTCTGAGAAGAAGGAATGATTATATTCTTTTCAATCGTACTTGGTACGGTTTCCTGAAATGGCAACATAAATCATTTAATAACATTAAATGCATCAAAAGTAACAAATGTATTCGTTAGTGTAATAAACAAATAGTGTCGAAGATATAGGATTTGACTCCGCAGTTCATTATAGGTAGCCGTTTGTTTGTAGACGTGTACGGTTGACTCTGTCTAGGATCTTCCATCGGTAGCTCTTCAAACTATTATCGGTAGCTCTTATCGGTAGCTCTTATCAGTAGCTCTTATCGGTAGCTCTTATCGGTAGCTCTGTGCATCGGTAGCTCTGTGCATCGGTAGCTCTGTTCATCGGTAGCTCTATGCATCGGTAGCTCTATGCATCGGTAGCTCTGTGCATCAGTAGCTCTGGCTATCGATAGCTATCCGTCTATCAGTATCTTTGTTCAAGTCAGTGATACACTTGACTGTCTTATCCAAAACACATCTAATTCACTTAGAATCATTTCAAAACTTATATAAACATGGATAATCGATATTAACATAAATCAGAAATTATTTTAACATTATTATTAACTTGATCAACGATTTGAATGAATTAAAGTGTAGATCAACAGTAATTGAGAATATCATAATTTATGAACACATAATTGGGATTTTCAAAACATATGAATACAAGATTGGGATTATCAAAACAGGTGAGGTCATCAATCTCCCCCTTTTTGATAATCACAACTTATGATATGGCCATTTTAAGATAGTGAGAATATAGTATTATATAGTATAACATTAATGTTCAATTTTCTCAAAGAAAACAGTATCAGAGGAAATAGGAAATAGTAATAGAAAGATATAGATCAAAAATTATCATAGGTAGAATTAAATACAATAGTATTAGAGATAAGGTTTGAAAGAATTAGTACCAAAGAAAAAAATGTAAGAAATAGTATCAAAGGCTCCTCCTTTGATCATTTTTTCCCCTTTTATATTTCTCCTTTTATATTTCTCCCCTTTTGTTTTTCTTTTCAGCATATTTCTCCCCCATTGTGATAATCAAAAAGTGGGAAACCAAACATAGAAAACTGATAAACTGAGACAGTGGAAATAAATTAATTTGTAATAGATCAGACAAAAAAATTACATAAACAGAATAGAGAGGAAAAAAACAGGATTCCTATCAAACAACCTTGCCACTGTATCAATCTGCATCTTCAATGTGAGATTTTCCCTTGGGATCAGAAGAGAATTGAGGTGTTGAGGATACTGGGGAGGAATTTGGAATTCCAGAAATGATCAAAGGAGGATGAGCAACTGAGACAGTGTCAGGCCTGTATTGGGAAGTCCTTTGAGTGATCATAGTTGTGAGACTTCTTATGGCTTGAGCAGGAGTCAGCTGAACTGGAGACGTAGTAGAGGCAGAGATAGGAAAAGCAGGAGGTACAATGACCGGACTGGCATCCACATGCAGGAAGGGCAGTAACAGGTTTCTGAAATCCATTATAATTCTTCCTCCTCTCTCCATTGCAGACACAAAATCATCTATATTTTCAATGAATTTATCCAAAGCAGGAGTAAGCTCCCTGAGCTTACTAACCTTCTCTCTGAATGCCTGAGTCACTGGAGGTAACATTAGATTCTCAAGAAGAAGTTTGAAATGGTTGGTCGGTTGTCGCTTGGTATAAACCTTTTCAAAATAAGTATCCACCTTATTCTTGATTGCTTCTTGAGAATCAGAGGCCTCTCTCATGTAGTTCTGAATGATTTTCATTATTTCTCTGGCTGAATCCCTGGTAGATAGCACAACTCGACTTTAATCTGATGAGTCTACAGAGCCACTGGTTGAAATAGAACCAAGCTCCTCCTTCATCAGAGCACGAAATTGATTCAGATCAATTGCAGGTTTTGGAACTAGAGGACCAAGAGAGAAGGATACAGTTTCTTTGAAGCTTGTGGTCAACCCACTAATCAGATTTTGTATTTGAGAGTCTTGATCTTTGACATGATCCTTCACAGATGTTTTTAATGCTTCAAACACCAAGACCAGCTGACTTACAACACTCTTCACATAAGCTAAATCCTTGTCAGCTTGAGATTTTGAACTCATGAAAGAGTCCAAGGAAACAAAACATATTCTTAGAGCTTCAAGATCTGCTTCTAGCCTTGAAGTTTGAGTGTGGCACTCCTTGACTTCTTCCATTAGCTCACCCACAAAATTTGACAGATTGAAACCAAGAGAAATCTCAAAATACCTTTCTAACAACTTCATTTCTTCACCAAAACAGTGCTTCATCTTAGCAATAGAGGCTCTGAAGGATTCCTTCAGCTCATGCTTTAGGGATTCGAGGTCAGACTTTGTAACAAAATCAGTAGGACCAATTGTAGTAGATAATCTTTCAGAAGCTAAACTTACTACAGAGTCAGCCATGACTGATTGAATCGAGGATACTAAAGAAGATTCCATTGTCTTTACTTCTTCTACAAAACTGACTTTGAGATTTTCTTTCAGTACATCTAAATCATGTACTTGGACCACATCAGCAGGTAATAACTCAGGATTGATGTCATAGCTGATCTTTGGTATATTCAAAGATACTTCATTATCCGAATCAGGATAATCCAAACCAAAGACTATAAAACCTTGGTCTTCTACCTAGTCTTCAGACTCGATAGTCACTGTAACATTTCCAAACTTGGTGTGATGATCCCCCTCAATGGGTCCATTCTCATATATAGAAACTACATTCTATGGTGGTCTTTCTTCATCAGAATCTTCCACAATAACTTCTATCTCTGCAGCAGCAGGATGATTTTCTGGAATACGTACAGCTTCTCCTCTTTCTCTTTCTTCATCCATAGATGGTACAACTGAGCTTCCAATAACTGGACTTAGACTCAATTCAGCAGAATCATATAATTCAGAGACATTCTTTTCTTCCTCTACATGCTCAGAGACCGACTAGTCTTCCTCATTAGCAGGTGTCTCCACTTCTGCTATCACTTCCTTTTCTAAAGACAATATTTCAGCAACAGGGCTTGGAGGCAAGTCAGGATCTCCTCCCTCATCCATAGGAGTTTCTTCCTCTTATTCTTCTTCTTCTTCTTCCAACTCATCACTGTACTCAGGTTCCTCTTCATCAGGTCCTAGACCTGGATCTCTTTTATCCTTTGGCCTTGAAGGATAATCCACAGGATTAAATTTATCATATACCTTTTGGTCATCATTGACCCATTCTCCTCTCCACAGATTCCAATTAATCTTCATATATTTGCAAACTGTAGTAGTGATACAAAAGTTGCTCTTCACTACAACTGTCTCATCTTGAGACTCAACTATCCCTTTCAATTTGATCATTACAGAAATCAGCTTAGCAAACAATAGGGTGTTAGACTTTGATTTTGTCCTTGTCATATCTTCCATTTGATTCATCACCAATCTGCACAAATTGACTTTGACATCATGTCTCAAGAGACGTAGGAGATAGATATCCTCATATCTCAAATTAGCAAAGTCTCATCTCCTTGGTATCAACACATGTTGAACAAACTTGAACAGTACTCTGTTCTCTCCATCCATTTCTCCAGCAACCACTTGCCTTGGAGTTCCATCACCAGTCATTTCTTTCAACGCGGTCTCATGATCAAAAATGTCACTGGTAGGTGGCATTGCTCTTGATACATATCCAGACACACCGTCATGAGGAACTTTTAAGAAATCAGCCCATTCTACTGATGAAAATGATATCACTTTACCATTTACAAACGAAGATACTCGGTTCTCATTATCTAAATTCTCGAAGCTTACGAACTCGTAAAAATATTTTACCAACTTTGGGTAGTAGGGACTGTTTTTATTTGAAAAGCAGTCTACCCATATTTCAGCTTCCAGAACTTTGAGCACCAATGACTTGCTGGGCAGTAAACAGTCTACACACAGCTCTTTTTCGATCACAATAGCTCTATTTTGCAGATGAGGATTTACTGGTCTCCTTCCTAACCTAGTTCTAACAGAACTACTGGATTCTGGATCGGACTTCTGCCTTTTTGCTTTAGGCTCAACACAGTCTTCTCAGATGACAGGAATTTTGGTTTTTGCCATCGCTGGTTTGAGGGATCTCAGGTTTGTAGAGGGTTTGGGTTCTAAGGTTAGAAGGTAAAAGGTTTTTGGTTCAGTGGAGTGAGAAGCGGCTTAGACATAGTTTTATCATTTAGGAATCATAAGTTAAATAAATAAAATAAAATAAAATAAAATAAAAAAAATGGTTCAGATTCTTGACAGTAGACAAAAGATTTAAAACATCGCTTTTTCGGTGAGGATTTCTATCGGTGAGGATTCCTATCGGTGAGGATTTCTATCGGTGAGGATTCCTGTCGGTGAGGATTCCTATCGGTGAGGATTTCTATCAGTGAGGATTTCTATTAGTGAGGATTCCTAACGGTGAGGATTCCTATCGGTGAGGATTCCTATCGGTGGGGATTCCTATCGGTGAAGATTTCTATTGGTGAGGATTTCTATCGGTGAGGATTTCAATCGGTGAGGATTCCTATTGGTGAGGATTTCTATCGGTGAGGATTTCTATCAGTGAAGATTAAACTTCCCCAGCTCATGCCTAATGTAACATAGCTTATCCACACTTAAGGGTTTTGTGAAAATGTCAGCCAATTGATGTTCAGTGCAGATAAATTCAAGAGAAATATCACCCTTTTGATAATGATCTCTCAGCAAATGATGCCTTACATCAATTTGTTTGGTTCTTGAGTGAGATATAGGATTCTTTGAGATGTTTATTGAACTAGTGTTGTCACAGTTAATCGAAACATGCTTAAAATCATATCCATAGTCTAAGAGAGTGTGTTTCATCCACAGAATTTGTGCCAATCGACTACCAGCAGCTATATACTCTACTTCGGCAGTGGATAGAGCTACAGAATTCTGCTTTTTACTACACCAAGATACTACAGATTTTCATAATAAATGACATGTTCCTGAAGTTCTTTTTCTATCTAATTTGCAACCAGAAAAGTCAGCATCTGAATAACTCATTAACTCAAAGGATTGTCCTTTTGGATAAAATAAACCAAGTTTAACAGTATGTTTGAGATACTTGAAAATTCTTTTAACAGCAAGCAAATAAAATTCTTTCGGGTTAGCTTGAAATCTTGCACACATACTTACACTAAACATAATATCTAGTCGACTAGCAGTAAGATAAAGTAAACTACCAATCATACCCCTATAATTGGTTTGATCCACTGGTTTCCCAGTTTCATCTGTATCCAATTTACAGATTGTACTCATAGGAGTTTCACTCTCCTTAATACTATCCAAACCAAATCATTTTAAAAGATCCTTTTTATATTTACTTTGATTCAAAATAATACCATTTTCATTTTGGAATACTTGAAATCCCAGAAAGTATTTAAGTTCTCCCATTAAACTCATTCCAAATTCATTTTGCATACTTTTTGAAAAATTAGTACATAAAGAATGTTTAGAAGATCCAAAAATAATATCATCAACATAGATTTGTACAACTAAAACATCTTTAGAAATTATTTTAATAAAAAGAGTTGGATCAGCAATCCCTTTAGTAAAACCTTTTGAAATAAGAAAATTGCTGAGTCTATCATACCAAGCTCTTGGAGCTTGTTTTAAGCCATATAAAGATTTAGAATGTTTAAAAACTTGATTTGGAAAATGTGGGTTTGCAAATCCAGGAGGTTGTTTTACAAAAACAACTTCAACTATAAAACCATTTAGAAATGCACTTTTGACATCCATTTGATATAACATGAAATTTAGATGTGCAGCATATGCAAGTAAAATCCTAATGGCTTCTAGTCTAGCTACAGGTGCAAAGGTCTCCTCATATTATATGCCTTCTTCTTGACTATATCCTTGTGCAACTATCCTAGCTTTGTTTCTAACTACGTTTCCTGATTCATCAACTTTATTTCTAAAAACCCATTTATTTCCTATTGTTAGTGTGTCCTTAGGTCTGTCAACTAATTACCAGACTTTGTTTATTTCAAATTGATTTAACTCTTCTTGCATAGTCATTACCCAGAATTCATCAACGATAGCATCATTAATATTTTTGGGTTCTAGTTGGGAGAGAAAAGTTTGATGTTCAACCTGATTTCTTAGAGAATCTCTAGTCTATGTTCCTCTATGAATATTACCAACAACAGCATCCAAAGGATGATTCTTTAGAATTCTTGTTGATCTAGTAAAGGTAGGACTAGACACTTCAGGTGCATCAGTAGGTTTGGGTTCAACCGAAACAGATTCTGTAAAAAGTCCAGAACTGGAAGTTTTTATAACAGGTTCTTTGGAATTATCATTAAGGTCCAGAACAGACAAATCTTCTTCAAGATTATCAAGAGAGGTTTTAGGCTCATGTGGATCAGTTTCATTGAATTTGATTTGAACATATTCTTCCACACATTTGGATTTATTATTAAATACTCTATAAGCTTTACTTGAAGTAGAGTATCCCAGAAAAAATTCCTTCATCGCTTTTAGAAGCAAACTTGTCCAGATTATCCTTTGTGTTAAGAATAAAGACTTTGCAACCAAAAACTCTGAAGTAATTAACCTTAGGCTCCCTATTGGTCCATAACTCATATGGGTTTTTCCTTAAGAATAGGTCTGATCAAGACTCTATTGATAACATAACAAGTTATATTTACAGCTTCAGCCCAAAAGTAAATAGGCAGTTCATATTCATTGAGCATGGTTATAGCTATTTCTTGAAGGGTTCGGTTTCTCCTTTCTACTACACCATTCTGCTGAGGTGTCCTAGGAGCTAAAAAGTTATGAGTGTAGCCATTGTGTAATCAATTATATTCAAAGTCTTGATTTTCAAACTCACGGCCATGATCACTTTGCAAGGTCTTAATTTTGAGTCCACTAAGATTTTCTGCAGACTTGGAGTATTTAACAAAGGAAGAATAAGCTTCAATTTTGTGAGCTAAGAAATATACCCAAGTATATCTACAAAAGTCATCTACTAGAACATAGACATAGTGATTCCCATTTAAACTAGAAAATCTTGATGGTCCAAACAAATCCATGTGAACCAACTCAAGTGGTTGAGAAGTTGAGTCTTCTTTCTTTGATTTAAAAGAAACTTTGTATTGTTTTCCCTTTTGATAGGGATTACACACTTTTTCATTTGGGATTTCTAATTTAGGTATGTCTCTAACTATGTTTTTCTTAGCCAGTTTTCTAAGTGAGTGAAAGTTGCAGTGTCCTAATCTTCTGTGCCATAGCCAAGATTCTTTATGAAAAGCATTCAAACAATGAATATTTTGTTTAGCTAAAGAATTTAAATCAATAGCATAAACATTTTCATTCCTTAGAGTAGAAAATACTAAAGCATTTTTGGAGTTAAAAATATCACAGGAATCATTTTCAAAATTGAAATTGAAACCATCATCACATAATTGAGATATACTAACCAAGTTATATTTAAGTCCATCAACGAATAAAACATTATAAATTAATACTGAGTCAGTGTTACCAATCTGTCGTAGGCTGATGATTTTTCCTTTAGAGTAGTCACCAAAGGTGACATGACCTCCATCAACCTTTATTAATCTCTTGAAGCAAGAATAATCTCCAGTCATGTGTCTTGCGCACCCACTGTCTAAATACCATATCTTCTTGTGAAAGCTCTTCAAGCAGGTCTCCTATAAAACAGATTTAAACAGGAAATGACTTTGGTACCCAGATTTTCTTGGGTCCAGATAGGTTAGCAGTCAGGGCTTTAGGTACCCAGATTTTTTTTATTCGTTTTATACAATTAACAGAAGTAACAGATTTTGAAAGATAATCTTTATTTGGTCTATAACCATATGAATATCCTGTTGAAGCATATGAATTTCCCAAACTAGAACTAGCAATATTTTATTCAAACTTAGGAATAAATCGGGTTCTGGTGAACTGTCTATGTCCAGGTTGGTATCCTAAACCAGTAGCATATCTAAGTGCAACTTGATTTCCTAGCATTTGAGTAAGAGCATTCTTTCCATTTGTGAATTTTTATAAGTCCTTTCTGAGTTTCTCATTTGATAGTTTCAGTTCTGTATTTTCCTTTAATAGTTGATCATTCTTTTCCTTTTCTATATCAAGATCAGATTTATGCTTAACACTCAAAGAATACTGTTTCTTTAAACCTTTGTATTTGTCTTTAAGCTCATTATAGGTTTCTTCTAACAAATCACAGTATTCAAATAGTTCATATTTTGACATGTTTTCCAAATCAGAATCATCTCCAGAATAATATGAATTTAAAATAGGAGTGTCAGATGTTACCTCAGATGTATTTTTCATGAAACACATGTTGGCTCGATTCCTTTCAGAGTCCGAAGATTCGGCTTCACTAGTGCTATCTTCCGAAGCACTCCAAGTAGCCTTCATGGCTTTCTTGTACTTCTTGTCTTTTTAATCATATTTCTTTTTGAATTTTAACTTTGGATAGTCTGATTTGATATTTCCTTTTCGCTTGAATTCGTAGCAGAGAACTTCATCAGTCCTTTTAGCTTTCTTCCAATACTTTTTCCATTTGCCTTGTTGATCATACTTTCCTTTGTAATTTGTTTTCCTAAAGAATTTCTTTTTCCTATAAAAATTCGTGAATCTCATGGCTATCTGAGCCATTTCTGCATCACTGTCATACTCTAAGTTTTCACTTGTTGAACTCTCATCCCCCATTGGTATTTTCTCCTTCTCCTTACTCTTCAAAGAAGTAGACTTGAAAGCTACAGATTTTCTTTTCGGTTCATTATCTTCCTCCTTGATTACCTTGAGCTCTTCTTCATAAATCATCAATTTTCCAATAAGTTCTTTGACAGGTAGAGCAGCAATGTCACATGATTCTCTGATTGAGACAGATGTGCCTCTCCATCGGTCTGGTAGACATCTCAAGATTCTCATAATTTGATCCTTTGGTGGAACAGCTTTTCAGAGTGATTTCATCGTGTTGACTATCTCATTAAACCTGAGATACATGTCAGAAATAGGTTCATCAGACTTCATTTTAAAATTATCATACTTAATAGTATATGTGTTCAATCTCATTTCTTTAACATTATTTGTTCCTTCATGAGAAACAGCCAAGGTATCCCAAATTTCAAAAGTAGTTTTGCATGCAGAAATTCTGTTGAATTCTTCATCTCCTAGAGAACAGTATAGAGCATTCATAGCTTTATAATTATTATTGTAAGTAGTCTTTGTAGGTTTATCACAAGTAGATCTATCAGTAGTGGGAATTTTGTATTCAGATTCAATAGCAGTCCAAATATCAAAGTTCATGCTTTCTAGATAAATTTTCATTTTAAGTTTCCACTGAGCATAGTTATTTCCATTAAAGAAAGGTGGCCAGTTAGTAGCAGCACCCTCAAGAATATTATCCATTACAAACAAAATTTAAAGAGATAAAAATTTAGAAATAGCAGAAATTTTAAGAACTTTAAAATACAACTAAAATCACAGTTGAAAAGCAGAGAGTAAATAACAATTTTTCAAAACACACAATCCTTTGATACCAAATGTTGGTCGGAGTGGACACTCCAGAGGGGGGTGAATTGAGTTCCAATTAAAATTTCTGCTAAAAACAATTTCTATTAAAATCCCCCAATTTCAAAACAAATTAAACTGTAGTGAATTTATACAGATTATAAAGGTTCAATTAGTTTCTCAAAGATTGATTAATTCTCAGCTAACTTAATCTTATGATTAAATTATCTTTTGAAACTAACTTACTGGTTTATAATAAATATAAACACTTGTGAGTTTAACTATCAAAGTAGCTTTGAAGATAAATTATATTTCAAAGTAATAACAACAGAATATGAAATAAATGTATATAGTATGGATATAGATTTTAACTAAAAACACAAGAGTAAACCAAGAGGTTCAGTCTCAATCCGAGACTTAGTCCTCTCAAAATTTATATAAAGTGATCCACACCCTGGATCTGGGTTAACAACAGTGATCACACTATTCAGGTCAAGAGACCTCTACCACAGTTATACGTGGGATAACAAACAATAGCTCAAAGCTGTCCACGTCACACTCGACCTCTACCACAATCCATAGTGGGAAATAAAGGATGTAAAGATTGTGAGTGAGAATTTACAAATCCTCCAGTTAAGGTTCATGAGACAGTGTGTGTGTGTAATAATTAACAGGCTACACCCAGTGATCGTAATGAAAATATTAAATCACTTAGAGCAAGATATAGAGTTTAGAATGGCTCTGGTGATTTCAGTGCAGCTCTGGACTCCTTTGAATTTGATCAGAAACGGTTCTGAGTCCTTCTCTGGTATTTTTCTGAAAAATAGAGTATTGTTTCTTCTTTCAGTGCTTCCAGGTTCAGCCTAGTTATCGGCTTAGAAAATGAAGTGTTCTATGTAGTTCTTCTTTAGCATAGATTGCTCGATGTATACTCTATGTTCTGGAGTCTATTAGTAGTAGTCTTGTGAGTGCACGTTCTCCAGTTGTTCTTGGCACGTTTTGAGCTTGATCGCAAGTGTGTTCTGTGTGCTCGATCTCTTCAAGTCTCTTGTCTCACTCTCTTTCACTGATACATACACGATGTCTTTTATGCCCCCTTTTTTCTTTTCTGAGAAGAAAGAATGATTATATGCTTGTCCATTGTACTTGGTACGGTTTCTTGAAATGGAAGCATAAATAATTTAATAACATTAAATGCATCAAAATTAACAAATGTAGTCGTTAGTGTAATAAACAAATAGTGTCGAAGATATAGGATTTGACTCCGCAGTTCATTATAGGTAGCCGTTTGTTTGTAGACGTGTACGGTTGACTCTACCTAGGATCTTCCATCTGTAGCTCTTCGAACTCTTATCGGTAGCTCTTATCGGTAGCTTTGTGCATCGGTAGCTCTGTGCATCGGTAGATCTATGCATCGGTAGCTCTCTGCATCGGTAGCTCTGTGCATTGGTAGCTCTGTGCATCGGTAGCTCTGGCTATCGATAGCTATTCGTCTATCGGTAGCTCTGTTTAGGTCAGTGATACACTTGACTGTCTTATGCAAAACACATCTAATTCACTTAGAATCATTTCAAAACTTATATAAACATTGATAATTGAGATTAATATAAATCAGAAATTATTTTAACATTATTTTTAACTTGATCATCGATTTGAAAGAATTAAAGTGTAGATCAACAGTAATTGAGAATATCATAATATATGAACACATAATTGGGATTTTAAAAACATATGAATACAAGATTGGTATTATCAAAACAGGTGAGGTCAACATATAGTATAAGTTATACTAAATTAAAAGTTTGATTGATTGATGAATTATCTCACTATCGGTGGACTTAAGAATATTTTTCAATATAGGTTAACCATTTTTTTGAGTCAAATGAATTAACTTATCATTCTATTTATAGATTTCATGATATGTTAAAAATTCAGGAATGATAAGTTCAATGTCATTTCTTTTAATTAGAGATGAAGTGGAAATTGTTCACAAAATGACCAATAGTGATATTGTACTAAAATTAAGTATATATTTATTCTAATGTTATTCAACATTAGAAAAATGATCATAAAAATCATAAATTCTATACTATTACCTTCTTATCATATAAATTATATGGTCCATTAAATCATTCCATATTTACATCATTTTGGCTGTCAACATTCTCCAACCATTGTTCTATATCATTATTGATTCAAAATTGATGGTTGTAGGTCTATTCCATATGAATGTTTTCACTTTATTTATATGTTCTTCTATGTTGAAACCTAGTTATGAGTTGATAAGGGTAAATGTAATGTTTATAAAATTAATTTATAAAATTATGTTTTAGATTCCTTCTTATGATGTGGGTTTCTATGAAAAAAAATAAAGTAGTAAACCTTTTATAACCCCAACGAATTTAGATGGAGAAACTCATTTTAAGGGAAGTATAATGTAACACCCTGAGATTCTATGAAATATATTCTTTTTAATATATATTTTTTATTTTTTTATGATACAACAAGATTTGATAGCACTATACACAACATCATGTTAACTTACAGTATACGCAACATTGTACTTGGCTTCTGTTACACACAATTTCATGTTCTTTTGACGGAATTCCTTTCATGAAAAAAAGAATAGATTTTGTTAAATGTATAAAAGAACTATGTTTGGATTAATTATTACCAAACACAAATGGATGAATGAACTAAAAAAACACTATCTTGATTTTCATTACATCCAAGATTGACCTTCCTCAATAGATTGAATTGTAAGCAATACTAAGTTTCCCTAGAATTTAATATATTATTAAAATATTATTATTTAATAGAATATAAACTAGACATTATAAATATTATTCACCACATTTTTAATTTTATATATCATAAAAATTATTCTTATGTATTTTCTAGAACAAGATAGAAGAATAGATTTAATTTTTTGGAAAAAGTGGTATTTTTTAAAAAATAAACTTTTTGTCACCTTTTGTTGAAGCATCAATTTTAAATCTTGTTTTTAACCCATTTAAATATTAAATTTAAGAAAATTAATGTCTTATTAGGAATTTTCACATCAAAATTTACTTTGGTTGAATTTTTTGTATTTCTCTCATAAAATTCATATTTAATGAATAGTGAAAAATATTACCTTTCAATTCCAAACTGCCATGTTATCTAATTTAGTAATATAGATAGATTATCTGTTTAATAAGTTATAATATGTAATTGGATTATTTTTTTAATCATTTAATACAAATTAATTCATTAGATGTAATTTGACATTTAAATTGGATATAAACACATATCAACTATTGATAGTTTTTTATTTCTTAAAAACATGCTTTTGGTTTTGACAATAAGAATTAACTATAGATTAATTTCTTCCAATTCTATGATCTGTATTTAGAAAAATGGATTCCATATTTCATATCATAAGGTACAAATTTTCTATATAGGTACCAATTTTTTTTAGATATTATGATTAGTATCAACAGTATTTTTTATTTACCGCAGTTCAAGATAAAATCAAGTAATGTAGGGTAACAAATGATATGAAAAAGATAATAAAATTACCCAAAACCTGCCAAAAATTTTTTGGATGAATTAAATTAGACCAATATCACCTATGTGTTGGAACTGATACACTTAATTGATTTTTTTGATGAATGTGATGTAATTATAATTAAAACAGAAGAAATTTACAATGTGTCACTCTCATGTATCTTATAAGTATAATTATACTAATGTAGTGATAAACATTATAAAACTTCAAAGATAAATATTCTCCATAAATCTAATGAAAATTTCCACCTCAAGTATATTTATTTAGAATTTTTATAGATTAAATAATTCTCAATAATGATGACATAATAATGAAGTATAAATTAATTTATTAATAAAAATATCAAATAAATGGTTTTAAAAATATTAAAATAAATATCATATGAACTAATTAATGTGATCCACAAATTTTCTAGGCGACTATGACATGTAAGTTGTGTATTAATGATTTTGGTTCGAATTTATCTTATGTTTGGATTTTATATAAGGTAAATTTATTGAATAGTTTCAAAATTGAAATGTGATATTTTATAAAAATAAAATATTATTAAATTATTTAAAATTAATAAAATTAAAATTTCACAGTGAAAATTAAAAAGCCTAAAATTTCATAAATTATCTAATTATGGAAAACTTATTATTCTTATGTTATTATTTATATGCATTTAATATTTAGAATATTATCACCACAATTAATGTTAAATAGATTAAATAATGATAAATTAAAATGATAGGGTTTAAAATATAATCAAAACATTTCTACATTTTACTGTTTAAGAGGATTTCAACCCATATACATATTATCTTTGAAATAACCCACTTTGGAGGCATTTTAATATGAAAATTAATTTATATTATATTAATTGTTTTTGTACTTACAAAGGTTCCCCTCCACACTCCTAATAAAACAGAACCACTTCTATTATTTTAATCACACCTCTAAAGACCTTTTTCTTGGAAAAACACTTCCCATTTTATCTTAAAAATTCCCAAACATCATCATAGGGGACATAAATTTGCATAAATCCATTCTTTGTGAGACCTTTCGTGCAAATCAAAAGGAGATACTCGAAAAATATGAACGTTTTTTATCACCACTTTCAAAAATCTTTTCTTCTAATACATCATTTTATTTTGTTTTCCCCATAATAAATTAATAATTGGAGTATCTTCTACTTCATTATATGTTATTATAATTATGGTACAACCATATACCTCATTTTATCAATCCTATGAATAAAAATATCACCATGTGTGCATACATATAGTTTATAATCTCTACATTATGGTGTAATTTATTATTCAACAAAACATAATTTGGATGGGTACAATGATGAGTATCATGGATTTAAATAAAGAATATGACATGATAAATATTCTTTATAATTAATATACCAACTAATTCTATATCATTTAACCATTAATTTAATGATATTATCACGCATGCGTACGTACAACCTACCATCTCCACAACGCGATTAGATTTATTCTTTATGTTAACAATTAAAAAACTAATATAATGTATATGTAATAAATAAGAATGAAATAAAAAATATTAATTCTATTGGATTTATATATATATATATATATATTTCATTCTGTTTCTTCCATCCAATTGTTGTTTCCATTCAATTAAATAAGGAATTAGAAATAGTGTTCATGCGTATGTGTATCCTACTGTCTCTATGAATAGTCTATTCCATTTCATTTATCTATCTATTATATATATTTCTATAAAGAATATTTATTATATAAAAATAATTTTTTACATTTTGGAAGTATGTAATTTACAATTTATGTAATAAGATCAAGAATAACAAATTAAAACATGTACGATAATTAAATCAATTATTACAAAAACATTGATTTAACATGGAATTATTAAGTAATCGGGTAATATATAGTCATAATATAATCATATATGATATCACAAATACTATTATGGTTATTTTAGGTGTTAATAATATTTTTATACCAACCACACAAGAGTTTTAGATACATGCATAAGAAATCATACCTAAGTTATGGGATATTTTTTCAATTTCATTGTTATCAGAGATTATTTATTTTAAATTATTAAATGGGGTATATTTCTATTTAACATCCATGTTTCCAAATTATATAATATTATTTCCATTATTATACAATTTTTTAAATTTAATTTTCCTATTGTTGAATATTTACTAAATGTTATGGAAGGAATCATTCATTCATTTTTTATACTATGAATTTTTTTACATTTGAAGTAAGAGTACGAGAAGAATTGTTATTTTAACTTATATGGCATGAAAATATTTTTAAATCATTTTAAATCCTTATTTATATGAAAAATAATCTAAATTATTTCTTATTTATTTTCAAATGAATTTTTTTCTTTTAAAATTTGGTGGCATTTTGAGTAAAGAAGTATTTTTCCAAGAATAATGAATAATTTCGTCAAGCATTAAGCTCTGTTGTTTTATCAAAATTCTTTTCCATCAATGATTCAATAGGGTTTTGTTTCTATCCCAATTATTACTTTTTTTTATTATGTTTATGATGTAATTATTTTAATGAGATCCATTTATTTTAGGCAGATAGTTTTATGATAGATTAATGTCTAAGAAACCCATTTTATTTCGTGGGTTATTCTATGATGAATGGTTTATGTTTTTGTGTTACATGTAATAATTAATTCAATATGAGATGAGTGAAACATATATATCCCTCTAATGAATCAGGTAAATTTTTATTTCTCATGATATTGACACGACTAGAATGACCAGTAAATTTGGTTTAATATTATAGTGATAAAATGAAGAGTAATTTTGGTACAGTAATACCTTGCTAGAACGACAAGTAAACCCAGTTCAAAAATAGACTTTGTCCACTATGATACAATTGGAAGAAATTCCTTGGCTTCTATAGAGATCATATTATGTGCTTATTTTTTTCAACAATTCCTTATTTTATTCAAAATTTATTTTATCATTTTCAATATTCATTTATTATCTATGACTTACGTACTGCGAAGATTTATTTCATGACTCATAATTTGGATATTTAAAATTTATTTTCATGTTTCTACATAATTATTTTTATGGTTTGTTTTATGTTCACAATTTTTATCTTTAATGAGAATTTAAGCTCACCCTTTTTATGATTTGTTTTTCCAATGATATAAAGAAAGGGTTTTGTAAGGAAAACAAAAGGGGAGGATCTTTATGGGAGATATTGAAGATCATTCTCCAAGCTATAAGATTATATTCCATGTTTCCAAAGACACTAAATTAACATGATCTATGGGTGTATAATTGTGTAATTTATTACTTATTATAAAAAATAAATGAAATTTCCTTGTACATAAATATTGTTCATTATACAAGAAAAGGTAAGGCTACCATGAATCATTCTAGGTTCTCTAGTCATCTCTTGACTATGCAACATGATGATTTGGTAGTGACAGTTTGTCATATGAACTCTTCATGTTCTTGTATGATTCTGAATTTCTCATTTAGCCATTTTTTATTGGTTTGTATGGGTCCTGTAGTATTTTTTTATTCAAAATTGTATGATATTTTATGATTTTTTTTCTTGTATTCAATATTTTTTTCTATTATCTTTATAATAAATAACCATATGGGGTAACACATTTGGTGATCTATATAGACTAAGAAAGTTTTTATTTCATAAAATTTTATTAGTGGGATTCTCATCCTGAAGTGTGTTAACACTACCTGATTATGGTTGTGTGTTTTATATTAACATTATTTAGGATGGAAATAATTTATTTAGAATGCACAGTATTTCCCCTGGCTAGGTCATTTCTGTGTATGAACTCAATATACCACAGATGGTAAGAAATTTTTTATATGTTTGATACTTTTACTTTTAGTTAATATTAATGAAATATATGGGATGTTTATTTAAATGAACATGATAAATTATTATTTGGTACTATATTGATCTTATAATTGATAAATAAATTAGTTTAAAAACATTTTGATCAATAATTGATGTTGGTACTATTGTTTTTGAATCTCATCGTGACTAATTGGTTTTTATATTTATAGTTAGACAATGAATCCTTAATGAGATCTTCCAAATTCAAAAAAGAAATATGTGAGATTTTTTCCACATAAAAACCCTTCGGTAGACCCATGTGTGGTAGAATTTGTAATCCAACCACCTTATATTATGTGTAATTTAGGTTACAAGAATCCAACAAGAGTAGAAAATCATGACTCTGACTTTGTAAGGTAGAATCCACTTACCTTCCATGGTAACAACATTCTACAAGACTCAGAATAATGTAATGATTAGATTGAGAGGATATTCAACATTATGAATACTCCCATGTAATCATAGGTATGTTTTTACATGAATTTTCATTAAGAAACATGATGGAGATAGTGGGACTCTATTTTTTAAGTTATGTTTCTTGAGGATTATACGTCGAATTATATTAATAAAAATATTCAAAAGAAGGTTTTATCGGGAGAAATTATATAACAACCATTATATTTATTTCACACTTAAACATAAATTATTACATAAACTCAGCACATGATACAATTTAGAATATCGATAGGTCTAGTTTTATTTGGGCTTAGATACATTATATAATGACTTAAAACATGAAACACAATATCTTTATTGAAAAAATACTTTACATAACCACTACATTCCCTCAGACTTAGTATTTCATGGGATAATATGAAAATATGCATTAAAAGAATTGTTATATAAAGCCCAATATGGAAGTAAAAAATTAATAAAATGAAAAATATAGTACATGTTAGGCATTAGGAATATCAATGGATCACAAGAGAAACATGAAATAAAGGCATGATATAGCATGATTATCATAACATGGAAATGTGGCAACAACATTTAATAGGATATTAGCATGATCTAAGGCCCATTGCATGTGGATCATGAGTAAACCCACATTTTACATGAATTAGGATTAGTAAACCCTCAATTTAATGGATTTATCATGATTTTAATCTTTACATAATGCATTGGAGTGATATCAGGGCGTACCCTTTGGAATCATTTCATTTCATGCATAAGTGTGCCACATGGATAATATAACATGGATTCATTCAACATCATCATTTATTCCATGATAACTGAATGTGGAAAACATAAATTAAACACTATAATCAATATTTAAATGTGAATAATGGTTAATATCCTTGATAGTGAAATGAGCATGGCATTCACGACACAATAACTTTGGCGTGAAAAATCATGGTGTAATTTCAGCAGCATAACAGCGTGACATAATAATTCATAAAAGAGGTTGATGAGAGAGAAAGTTATATCTCATAATATTTAAATTAAATGGAATGTAAGGGTTCATATAGATACATGTTGAAACATATATAAAATAATTTAGATTCATAATACAAAAGAATCACATGAATGTAAATGAGGAGAGATAAATTCCTTATAGAATTTCAGCATGGTAACTGGTGTACATGGGAGCCATTAATGAGAGAGAAATGGTTCTCTCATCATTCAATTATAATAAGGCTGGTATAGGGGTGGTTAAAAATCATGACCAAACATTTTTATTTGAAAATAAATGTTCACAACAACATAACAAAATTTGGAAAAAAATGAGAAAGGAAGAAATCCTTTAGGGAATTTTGGCATGGTGACGAGTATAAATGGAAGGCATCAATGAGAGAAAAATGGGTCTCATGTAATTACAAAATAATGTGGACAGTATAGGGTAGATTTTAAATCATACCCTAGCATTTATAATCGAAAATAAAAAGGCATTACAATATTATGAAACTTGGATAAAATGAGGAAGGAAGGAATCACTTATATTGAAATGTGATCCCAAAGGCTTCAGAGGGGATTGAAAAAGGATTATTGGGGGAATGGGGTGCCTTGGGTGTATTATATATATAGGAGGACAATTTTTGGTCGAGCTCTAAAGGCTTTGAGTGAAGAGGAAGTGTGATCTTGGGTGGGTTTATAAATGAAAAGAGAGAGAATTCATTATTATATAGGTTTTGAAGACCATACCTTAAACTAATCATAACCACAGACCAACCCATGTTTTTGGCCAACGAGGAGTGGAATAAAAACTTTATATGGATAGTGGTAGAACATATTAAAATATTAGTATTTCTTATGTGGAAGTGAGTCACACTTTCAAGGATATCATTTTAAGAAGATAAAATGTTTTATATGTCTTGGAGGGTCCACTAAGGCTCTATAAAATAAATAAAATAAACATAAAATATCATTATTATAATAGGAAAGCATATATATGTTTACAATTAAATTTATATTTTTTAAATACTTCGCTATTGGTTCATTATGATGTAATAAAACACATTTTATAATTAAATGATATTTAATTTTTCCTAAAAAAATGACTGTCTCAGAAAAGTATGAAACATTCACCATTGGATAATTTTAACGACCTGATTCCAATAATAATATTAATTTTATATAAATAATTTTCTTTATATATAAATTTTTACTTTTAAAATAAAAACTATCATTTTTTGAAAAAGTAGGCGTTTTGAAAAAAATTGGTTTTTAAACCTTAATAAAAACCGCAATTCTATTCATAAAAAGAATATGACCGTTTGTTTTTAATAAAAACTAGTACCTCTCCTATGCATATGCACAACACTAAAAATCGAATGATAATTCTAAAATAAATTCATAGTTTGAAAAAATAATATTGAGAAATAATTATTAAAATGATAAATTTATAAAATAATGATAAATAATATTGGAATACTTGTAAAAGTTTATAAGAATTCATCTAAATATTTGTAAATGAAAAATTTTAAAGAAAATAAATAAAAATATATATTTATCATTATGAAATAATATATATGAAGTGAAATTCAATTCAAATATGAATCAATATTAATGAACTCTGAAATAGGAAAAAATTAATTTTGAATGTTAGCATAACTGAGATAATTTTTAAACCCTGAAAATATAACAGAAATTTTACAAAGAAAAACTATGTTGATAATAGTAGGGGATATTAAGTAACAACACCAACAACATTTTAAATGTATCTACTATTACCATTCATAGCTGCAGTTTAATGGACAACCATCTAGGTAAATAATTACATTCCCAATTAGTAGACATTGTCATAGTGGAGCAGTAGTTCTGAATGTTGGTTTGACAAAAACTTCTATCCCTATAGAAGTGTGGAGCAACAGTTCCAAATGTTTGGTAGACACAAACTTCTATCCCTGCAACAGATATTTTATGTGAAAATTTAATATTGAATTCTGATAATTGAAATGTCAATTGAAAAAAATAATCGTATGAACCATACAAAGATTAGAAATTTTTTGTTTACAGTAGGTGGTGTTTCATAAAAGTATTTGTTTTATTATAGAAGGATTTGTTTTTTATAAAAAGGTTATGTTTTTAAACATAATATAAAAATATATTGGGTAATCTATATGTACCACAAAGCAGTTCCCTAGATTTCCTTGTTAGTTAATGGCCGACTGCAGTAGAGTCAGTCGTTGCTACAGTGGATACCTTGTCCTGGAATTTTTTTTCATACTCACGTTGATACTACAAGAAAGGAATATTATTGAAAAAATAAATCAAATGGGTAATATAGATTACATATAGATGATTTTCAATGCAAATGGGAAACAAAAATACCCTACAAAATACATGTTCAAACAACTTATACGTAATTTGGAATATAAAATATAGTTGACACAATAAATTAAATTGAACATTAGAAAATTGGAAATAAAAACAATTATTTATCAGTATTACCTTACTAATCCATACATGTAACTGAAAATAAAAATAATAAATTCTCACAATTAAAATTAGTATAATTGTATATTGATTGGAATAAGTTAAACATACAATCCATGCATCAGACTCTGATGTGTGGAAGAAATCAATACAAAACCTCCTAAAAATGATTTTGTCAGTTAATCATGTTCAAGTTCAAACTAATCAGGATGTCCAGAAGTGTGAAATATTATAGGAAAATAAGAGAACATAACTGGTTCAGAGATTTGGATCTATAGGAGACAATCCTTGCTCTAGTGGACACATTTTCCATGATTTTGGATTCATAGCTTATCTAATCCTTACTGTAGAGAATATTATTCAAAAATTAAATAATATGGTTTTAAAAAATAAAATATCATTTTATTCTGGATTTTGTTGATGGTATATTCATCCAATATGGTGAACTAAACTACTCTGACACAAATTTCCAAAAAAACATCTAAGTAATCTAGAATATCCTATGTAGTTGATACTGTAACTTATAATGCAAATAATTAATCTATAATGAAAAAAAATCAGTTTTCACAATTATTTTATTACTCTATAAATGTAATTAAAAATGAAAATAATATGTTTTCACAAATGAGAGTGAAAAAATGTAATGTTGAATGAAATAAGTTACACATACCGAATATACAGTACAATTTGATGCATAGAGGAAATGACTACCAACCATGTTGAGATTGATTATCTTAGTAAATCATGCTTAACTGAAAATATATAATGATGGAAGGAAGGGTTAGAACATCTATGAATCTGTGAAAACAGACCTGTAGTAGGAATTTGTATGTGTAGGATCTTTTAATTTTTTGTTGATGATGGTAATGGGATTCACGGTGTGGTTGTCCGAGGGTGGTCCTCCACTGTTGATGATGAAGCTGATTTTGGCGGATGAGATGAATGTGAATGAAGATAGGGTGAACAGGGAGACAGGGAGTAGGTGGAAATATGAGTAGATGGAGACATGGAGTAGGAAAAGTTGGGGAGCACGCAGAAAAAAACTAGGAGCATGGGAAGACTGGTAGAAGGCAGAGATGTCGAGCATACAGAGATTGTGAGAAGATGGATATGGGGACCAACAACCCATATTTTGCTCTAAAATCACCTAACAATGTCCCAATCATAGACTTCCCTCTAAATATATCTTTTATCACATCAGTCTGGTTGTATGTGTTCGCATGCGCGTGATAAATCTGTCTCATTGTAATTTAAACAACCTTTCATGAGCTGTTGTGTTCTCAGATCAAGATTTCCCCTCATCCTTGCATGCTTCTCATTGTGAAGAACTCTCTAGCAGTGTCGATCATCGACCATTATCTGAAATGGAATAAGGAAAAAGTTAAAAAATGAATCAAATAAACTAAGAGTTCCATAAAAATCATAGTTAACAGAAATTATGTCATTAACAATATGTAGGGGTGAAGACAGAAGAAACTGTTTCACCTGGAAATATGTGTTCAGCAACTAAGGTTTTTTGTAAGAAGATCCAGTTAAACAAAATATTTCCCAAAAGAAACAAAAATATAAGGAGATTATTGTCAATCAACTGAATTATAAAAAATCATTGGCCCAAAAATGTATGGCAAGATCAAGCTCATGTAGTGGGTTATTTACAAAAGATCTAGGAAATAAATGGAAAGATGCAAATATTTAATATATGTGATATAGATAATGGAGATGATGGATACGATATATTTATATGCTTCAAATGCGGTGTGCATCTACATAGTATAGATAGTATTCATAAAAAAATTTCTATATAGATTAGGAATATTCTATAAAATAATGCATTTTTAAAATTAAAAATGAAATTCTGGTTTCACAGTACATTGGGTATCCAACCGTGTATCATGCATAACATGAATATGAAAATCGGACATTTAAAATAATACCTCTCTCGCAAATAAATTATCTTGTCCATTAGGGGAATATAACCTATTAAAATAAATAAGTGAACAACTCATAAAATTTTTGTTAACGTATATTAACAAAATTAATTTTCCACATGGAACTAAATCATTTTTATTTAAGAATATGTGTATGAAAATACCATAGTCATGAGTGAAGGGAATGCACACTGAAATATCTACTTATACTTGATGAACCTATAGAATCTACTTATTAACTTAGTAAGCTTGGCATACATTGTGTGCTTATTCATCTAGTTAGTCACATATACTGGGATATGAGAATAGCTACTGTATGGGTTCATGGGAAATGTTGTAAAAATAAACTAGTATTATTGAACCAATTCCTGGAATTAGGGTCCCTAAAAACTTTAATAAAAATGGTGAATTACAGTCCTGGTGAAGAAACAACGAATGTATTAAATGCTATTTCAGTTGTTCCCATATCTCCAAATAGAAAAATTTCTTGCCCAAGAATGCCTAAAATGCTATTTAACCTCCCTCGAAAAATTATCATTGGATTCCTTGTCCAGTTTCTCAAGTTACTTCCAACTATCCTAAGAATAAACTGAACCTTGTGATCTAATATCAATAGATAATGTTAAGTATAATCTAGGAAATCACTACATATCAGAAATAAAATGATTCAGTATAAGTTCAATTGTTATTATACACAAACAAATACATCATAAGATTTGATTATTTGTTATTATCAAGGAATTCTTGTCGTAGGAAAAAGCAATCACCAAGAAATAAATGGAATACCAGTAGAGTTAATAACTAAAAGTTGAGAAGATTTTATGCCCATGTTTCCTTTGATTACCTTTTTCAAAAATAAGTATAAAATATCAATACTGGTAAATTACTGAAAGTTCATTGATTATCAGTCTTGAATAGTTCGCAAAACAGTAAATAATAAAATTCCACAGAATATTGAACAACAAATATTTCAGTGCATATATAATGTTTTTGATTAATAGAAGACTTGAAAATTTAATAATAAAAAACTCACTATTAAATAAATCAATAATAATGGGAACTTATTTTGAGAGAGATATTGGTTGAATATCTAATATGGTATAATAATTAAGCATTAAAGTGAAAATGATATTGCAGAACACTTGTAAAATACTAGAAGTTCATTGATTATCAGTCCTGAATAGTTAGAAAAATACAAAATAAAAAAATTCAATAGAATATTGAATAGAAAATATTTCATGGCATATATAATGTATTTGATTAATATAAGACATACCAAAATAAGAATATATTTCTCCCCCGGGAACTGTGCATCCTTTCATGCTTCAATACATCTGTTAATGATTATCAACCAACAAAATCAATCTCAATCAATGTCTTTGCCCTGTCACTACCTCTATTGATCTAGAATGGCTCAGGAAAAAGATTCTTTCATAAAATTGGTGTTTTGACCTTCACAGTATTAGTTGGGAGAATTATCTCTATCAACCGTAGCGGTGTGCTATAACTATTGCCTTTCACCCAACCATAAGTATTAATAATAATGAGCATCTCATCTTTACCATGATTTTATCTCTTGTTAAACATTGCATACACCACTCTATAAAACTGGTATAGATAAAAAATATGATTTGTATATGTTGTTGAATCTATTTATTAAGAATATTCTCCAAGTAAAATTTTTTTTTTGGGTTTTCAGGCATGAGATGGTCACATCTCATGTTATTCTATCAACTCTTGTCAGAGAGACAAAAACAGTAGTATACTCTATTACCCCAAGATTAGTATCTAAGTATCCTACATTGTTAAACCTATGGAAGAGATAGTTTTGTATGCGATGGGAGAAGGTAGGGTTCCCAACATTTATGGGGCCACAGATTAGAACTTTTGAGGGAGGCGAGATGGTAAATTAAACTATTTTCTTGATCTCCACCATAGATCACTCCACTAGGGTTATAATATTCCGATTTTTTAGTTGTTCCCATATTTCCAGAAAGAATAATTCCATATCCAATATTTCCTAAAAGGATACCTAACCTCCCTTGAAAAATAATCATTGGATTCCTTGTCCAATTCTTCAAGATCCTTCCATCTAACCCATTAATAAATGATCCTTGTGATCTAATATCAACAAATATTGTTCAATATTATCTAGTAAATCACTACATAGCAGTAATAAATTGTTTCAGTATATGTCCTATTGCTATTATATACAATGAAATACATCATAAGATCTGTGTATTTTTTATTATCAATGAATTCATGTCTTAGGTGAATGAAATCACCATGAGATAAAAATAATACCAGAAGATTCAATACCTAAAATGTTGAGAATATTTTATGCTTTTGTTACCTGTGAAGACCTTTATCAATGATAAGTATACAATATCAATATAGGTAAATTACTAGAAATTCATTGATTACCAGTCATGAATAGTTCACAAAATAGTAAATAAGAATATTCAATAGAATATTGAATAAAAAATATTTCAGTGTATATATAATGTGTCTGATTAAAAGAAGACTTCAAAAAATAAGAATATAAACCTCACTATTAAATAAATCAACAATAATGGGGACATATTTTGAGAGATTTATTGTTTGAATAGCTTATATGGAATAATAATTAAGCATTAAAGTGAGTTTTGTATTAAAGAACAACGGTAAAATACTGGAAGTTCTTTGATTATCAGTCTTGAATAGTTCAAAAAAACACTAAATAATAAAATCCAACATAATAGTGAACAAAAAATATTTCAGTGCATATATAATGTGTTTGATTAATAGAAGACTTGCAAAAATATGATTATATATCTCCCACAAGAACTGTGCATCCTTTCATGCTAACATAGATCTGTTAATGATTCTCAGCCAACAGAATCAATCTCAATAAATGTATTTGCCATGTCACTATCACTGTTGACCTATAATGGCCCAATAGGAAGATTCATTAATAAAACTGGTGTTTTGACATTCAATGTATGGTTTGGGGCAATCATCTCTTTCAATTGAGCAATTTTCTATAAATATTTCCTTTCACCTAGCCATAAGAATTATTAATAACAGGAATCTCATCACTACCATTACTTTATCTCTTGTCAATATTTCAATAATATAATCTATAGAAATAGTATAGAGAAAAAATATGATTTGTATATGTTGTTGAGTACATTTATTAATAAATTTATCCCAATAAAAATATCTTTTTGGGGTTTTCAGCCATGAGATTTTCAAATGTCGAGTTATTTTATCAATTCTTATCAGAGAGACAAAAATAGTAGTATACTATGATTCCCCAAAATCATTATCTAAGTAACCTACATTCTTGAACCTAAGGAAAATAGTGTTGAGGATGTGATGGGGAAAATGTACCTGTGAAAAATATACTTGTCTCCGTGTGTGAAGATGTTTTCTCTCAGCAAGCCTAATGATATGAACCTACGAATAGATTGAATTTTAAATTGGTCCACAGGGATGAGCACACATATAAATTATTCAAACGTGGAAACCCAAAAATTATAACAGTATCTAGTACACATGGGATTTAAATGAAACATACCTAAAATAGGTGTATGGAGTTTTAAGTTACCAGGAGAACCAATGATTGATGAATATTATTGCAATGAAACTTACCAAAACCAAAAAATAACTAAACACAGATTATAAACAAAGATTATTACAACCCAAATTGGTTTCATAAATATAGAATTATGAATATAACTATGTGGATATGAATCATAAAATTAGTCAGTTAGACATACTAGATTTTTCTCACAGAATCAAGCATGGATAATGTGAAGTAGGGATGTGGGATTGGGTTTAAAGGAATTGATTTCTTGAAGTGGGTATGTTGGCTCAGACTTAGGAAGTGGTTCGATGAATTCATGGAGGCAGAGGTGGAGCAGGTGGAGGCAAAGAAACATGAGGTGGAGGCAGATGCATAGGTGATAGAATCGAGGAGCGACTGAGGGGAGTGTTTCAGGGAATCAAATGAATGGAATTGGAGGGGTTCTGCAGGTGTGGAGAGAGAGTCAGTGACTGAGAGATGGTGAATAGGATGATTTTGATGGGCGACATGGATTCATTCGAATGGGTTTTAGGAGGCATAGTAAAGAGGAAATAAAAATTAATTGAGGGAATAAAAATTGTGAGAGGAAATCCTAGATGAGGGGAGGGAATTGTGATCAGGGGAAGAACGTGAAGGCATTGAATCTAGATAACGGTATATGGAGAAAGTGTAGAAACCTAGATTGGGGAGACCGAATAAGTTGAAGGAGGTAAATGAAGAGAGCGGTATATGGGAGGAGTAGTGGAAAACGGATTCTTGGAGAGGGAAACTACGAGGGGTAGGCTGAGTAGGAGTGGGATATAGGGGGAGAGAAGCAGGAGTTGGAGCGAAATAATGGTAGAGAATTGGAGGTGAGTCCGGACGTGGAGGCGTGGAGGACTGAAACATATATAAAATATGATGTGGAGGATTAATAACATGACATGAGGAAGTGGATAAAACCTATTAATAATATATTTAATAGATTAATTTTGTAATAATATTTTTTTAAAATATTATTTAATTTAAAAATCTTCTAATTTGTCAAAATTGATTTATTAAATCAATATTAACAAAAAATACTATTTTTTTCATTTAAAAGTATTTACAATGTAGTAATTATAAAATGAATGTATATTATTGATAAAAAAAATAATGTACATATTTATTGTACTAGGGCCGTGTTACATAACCCCTTATAACACCTTCAGAAGTCCGAAGGGTTAGGTGTACGATGGTGACAGACTCTTGGGGTGGCTAGGATAACATCGCTTGGGGAGTAATCTCTATCAACTTCCACTTCTCTTATAGTTGGTTCTGTTCGAGCTTAACATGTTGAAGCTCATCTTGGGATTGTTCAGGAACAAAGCCCAATGACACCACCTCCTTTCCGAGCTATGAAAAATGGGCTTCATATAGAGAAATTTTACTATATGAGGACATCACTTCATTTTTTCTAAGTAAATTTTATTTGTTAAATCCCAATATTTATACTAATCATGTGGTCACTATTCAAAAACAATATTTTCAATAGTATCAATTGATTGAGGTATTTTTGAAATTCAAAATACATAAAACCAAGATCGTGCATATATCTTATATAAACATTTTACATAATAAGACATTCAATTGAATTAAGATAAATTTTCATTAACAAATGTATAGGTCAATGATATATCCCCCCTTAAGAAATTTCACCCTAGAAATTCCATTTTCCTACACAATAACAAATGTGGGTAACTTTTCTTCATCCCTTCCTTTGATTCCCATGTTGCCTCTCCAAACTTTTGGTTTCGACACAACACCTTGACAAGGGGCATTGTCTTATTTTGTATAACATTTTACTTACGATCTAATACCCTCACTGGATTCTCTTTATAAGAGTGGTCATTCTCCAATGGTTCCACCTATGGATTGAGTACATGCGATGGGTCAGGTATGTACTTTCTCATGTGTGATACATAGAATACCTCATGTACTTGAGATAGGTTTGTTGGGAGTGTTATTCGATAGGCCATTGTTCTAATGCGATCAAGGATCTCAAAAGGGATAATTTACCTTGTAATAACCATTCACTTCTTCCCAAATATCTTAAATCACTTCCACGCTGATATGTGGAGGGATATTATATCTCCAACACCAAACTCTAGGTCTCATCGATGATTATTATCATATATCATTTGTCAACTCTGAGAATCATTAATGTGCAGCTGGATGGATATAACCTTCTCCACCATTTCTTCAACCATTTCTAGACCTAAGAGTTTTCACTCCCCAACTTCATCCCAACACCTCAGTATTCAACACCTATTCCTATAACGTTCTTCATAAGGTTCCATTTGTATGCTTGAGTGGAAACTGTTGTTGTAAGACAAATCAACCAGAGGAAGATGTTGATCCCATAATCATTTGAAGTTCATTGATCATGCTCTGAACATGTCCTCTAGTGTCTAGATAGTCTTATCATATTATCCAGTAGATTGAGGATGATAAACCATACTGAAGTGTAGCTCAATATTCAGATCATGACAGAGACTCTTTTAGATCATAGAGGTGAATCATAGATCTCGATCAGACACAAAAGATAGTGGTACTCAATTATGCCTTACCACATCTTTGATATATATATGATCCATTTGATACCTTGACAAATCCTCCCAGATTTCAATGAATTGTCCATCCTCTATAAGACGATCCACAAAAACCAAGATAACATTGTTTCCTTTGGAATCCTTCAGAAGTTTGGTGATGAAGTCCATGGTGATGTTCTCCCATTTCCATGTGGGAATTGGTAATGGTTTCATCATCCCCTTATACTTATACCTCTTAGTCAAAACTTGTGAACATTCCAGAAACATTGATGTATACTCAGCTATCTCTTTATTCATTTTATCTTACCAATAAATCCTTCGAAGATCTCAATACATCTTTTTATTTCGAGGGTGAATGGAGAAATTTTAACTATGTGCATCATCCAAAAGTTCTTTCTTTAACTCAATACATGATATAAAACAAATTCTTTTCCCAAATCTCATAATTCATTCTTCATTGTCATTGAAACGCATGGATTTTCCTTTTCTGATAATTTCCACATTTTTATTAACTACCACATCATCCTTTTGAGCATAATTTTATCCTTTCCAAAAGATATGGTTGCAAAATAATTTGTTAAAGGATTGATGATCATCGCTTCTTTATGATTTCTGTGTCTATATTCATCAAATATAAGAAGATTTGAACCTTATAAATTCTAATCAATGAGAGAATTGATGCGTACATTCTACATAGAACATCTGCCGCCTTGTTCGCTTTCCCAGGGTGGTCTTGGATTGAGTAGTCATAGTCTTCGATCAGCATTAACCATCTTGATTGGTGCATTTTCAACTCTTTCAATGTGAATATATACATGAGTCTTTTTTTGATCCATTTATGTTTCACACTTCTCTCCAAATAGGTAATTTAACCTAATTTCTAATGATAAGTTCACCAAAGCCAAGTCGAGATCATGTTTTGGATAGTTTTGCTCATGAAATTTCAATTTCATTGAAGAATAGACAATGACTTTATATTTTTTTCATCCACTCACAACCCATTCCCATCATCTAAGAATCACTAAATTCCACAAAAAAAAATCTCCACTTGTGGTTAATGTGATCATGGGTGCAGTGATAAGCCTCTTTATCAACTCTATGATGCTCTCTTCGCATTCATCATTCCATGAAAACATGACTCCCTTCTGAGTTAGCTTGGTAAGAGGGTTTAAAAATTGTGTGAAATTTATCAAAAATCAGAGATAATATCCTGCTAACACCAGGATTCTATGGATTTTGATACCAATTTTGGCCTCTTTCATCCCTCAATTGCAGCTTTCTTGGAGGGATCCACAAATATCCCATTTCTTTTTATGATAAGACCCATGAATGATACCTCCTTTAAATAGAACTCACACTTTCTATTCGTTTCATGTCAATTATCCTTTCACAAGGTCTTTAGTATAGTTTTTAGATTCTCCTCATCCTCTTCCTTGGTTTTGGGTTATAATAGAATATCGTCTGTAATGACAACCCCAAATGTTTTTATGTAATCTATAAACACTCTATTCATCACATCTATGAGGATTTATGGAGAATTATTGATTCTGAAAGGCATTACTATGAATTCATAGTGCCCATAGCTTGTACAAAAAGTATCCTTGGGGATATTATCTTTTGTCCCCATTACTTGGTAACATCTTGACCGCAAATAAACATTGAAGAAGTATTGTGATCCACATAGTAGATCAAACAAGTCATCAATTTAGGGAAGAGAATACTTGTTATTCATTGTGATTTTTTTGAGCTCATGATAATAAATTAAAATACACATTGACCCACCATTCTTCTTGATGAAGAGGACAGGAGTTCCACATGGTGAAGTACATGGTGTATAAACCCTTTATCAAGATTCTCTTGTAGTATTTTCTTTAACTCCTCGACCTCCACAATAGTCATTCTATACAGAGTCATGGAAATGCCCCTGAAATAAGATAAATTGAGAATTAAACATCTCTTATAGGAGGAAGACCATGAAATTCCTTGGGAATCACTTCAGTGAATTCCCTCGTAATATACTTGTCTTCAAGGATGGTTTCATCATTAGACTCTATCATCTCATCTATATACGCTTTCTCATAAGGCATTAATATCCATGCTTGACATGATGATTATAAAAAATATTCCTCCCCCTCCTAACACTTGTATATAATTAGGGGTTGATTCGCCATATAGAGTGTGATTTTACTCTCACGGAAATTTATGTCGGCTCTATATAAGGAAATCCAATCCATGCCATGAATTTCATGTTATTCCACTAGTGAGAGTAGGATAAGGATCTCTAGGATGTTCAATCCACAAATTAAGATAGGGGTAGAGTTCTATTAATGGTTTTCAACGATTTCCTGATTTTACATAATCACAAACATATTTACATCTATGATTTTTTGTGAGGTTGGTATTGTCATACAAAACATTCTGGTTATAAAAGAATGGTTAAATCCAGAATCAAAAAGAATGATTGATATTCTTGAATGAATAACTAGCCTACATGTCACCACATAATTGTCGGGGTTGAATTTTGTGGTAGTGATGGAATAGCTCACCCTTTTTGGCTTGATGGTTGTTGGTTTACTTCTAAAACCCTTGTCATAGGGAACTGGTTCGGAATTTTCCCCTGTTCTATGCAGTTTAAGTAATCAACAATGCGTTGAGGGTCGAATGGAGTGTTCCTCTACTTTGTCGCAACCGCATGTTTCTCTTATTGGAAGTTAATATCTAGGTTCCATTATCTTATACGATAAAGGATCATTGAATGAATACTTGAATATCTATAATAAATGTGTAAATGTGTGTAAATTTGAATACCCTTTATATAAAAATGGTCATGGTATTCACTACATAATGACTATGGCTCTGAAAATCACAGAGCAATATTTGCAGCAAAATGACGTGACACAAAAATTCATAAAAATGGTTGATAAGAGAGAAAGGGGGATGTCATAATATGTTCATGAAATGTAAGGTAAGGAGGTTATATATATACATATCTGAAATATGTAATGGAATTTAGATTCATAATACAAAATAATTTCTTGAATGTAAATTAGGAGAGACAAATTCCATAAGAAATTTTGTCTTGGTAACAGGTGTACAAGAGAGGATTTATTGAGAGATAAATGGTTATCTCATCATTAAAACATAAAGAGGGAAGTACATGGGTGGTGTAAAATCATATTACAACATTTTTAATAGAAAATAAAAGGTCATAACAACATAATGAAATGTGGACAACAATGTGAAAGGATGAAATCCAGTACTGAATTTCGGCATGGTAACAAGTATATATAGAAGGCATTGATGAGAGAGAAAGGAATATCTCAAGATTCAAGCATAAAAAGGAAAGTATAGAATAGGTTAGAAATCATAACACAACATTTATAATTTTAAATAAAAGGGCATAACAAAATTAAGAACATGGATAAAATGAGAAAGAAGGAATCCCTTACTTGGATGTGTGATCCCAAAGGCTGGGGAGGGTCTTGAGAGTGGCATAATGGGATCATGGGGCACTTTAGGAGGATTCTAGAAAGATTATTGAATAGTTTTGTTGAGATCCAAAGACTTTGAGTGAAGAATAAGGTTGATCTTGGGGGATTTTATATATGAAAAGAGAGGAAATTCTTTATTATTTAGGTTTGGGACACCACACATTAAAATAATCATACCCACAAACCCACCCATGGAATTTTTACCATGGTTTATTACAAATGGTTAAGGGAAAAAATATTTTATAATTCCAATGGCCAAACCTAATATAATATAAGTCTTTCTTAAGTGGAGGTGAGTCACACTCTCAAGGAAATCATTTTAAAAAAAGATAAAATGTTTTATAAGTCTTCTAGGGTCCACTAAGGCAATATTAAATAAATAAAATAAATCTAAAATCATATTATTTTAATGGTAAAAAATATATTGGATGAAAATCTCATTAATTTTTTTTATTACATCCCTATTGGTCATTATAATGCCATAAAACACATTATATAAGTAATTGTTATATAATTTATACCTAAAAACTCCACCATCACAGAAAATTATGAAAAATTCACCATTGGGTAATTTAGATATCCTGATTCCAAAATTAATATTCATTTTATATAAATGATTTTCTAAATATATGAATATTTTATTTTAAAATAAAAATTGATATTTATCCAGAATTCATGGGTTTCTTCAAAAACAGTTTTCATGCCTTAATAAAAATCACAATTGTATTAATGAAAATTATAAAATAATTTATATATTATAAAAAGTAATTTAGTAATATTATTTTATTAAAATTTTATTTAATTCAAAAATCCATTAATTTATCTAAATATATTTCATAATTGAATATTAACTAAAAATACTATTAGTTCTTTTAAAACTATTTACAATGTAACAATAAAAAAATGAAAGTATATTATTTATAAAAAAATAATGTATATAATCATAGTTTTAGGGTAATATTAAAAAAACCTTATAACACCCACATAATACTGAAGGTTAAGGTGTGTGATGTTGAAAGACTCTTGTGGTGGCTCAGATGACATCGCTTGGGTGGTAATCTCTATCAACTTCCAATTATCCCGTAGGCAGCTCAATTCAAAAATAACATGTCAAAGCTTAGCTTGGACTTAGTAATGTGTGAAGCCTAGTGACGCCACCTAATTACCGAGATTTAGCAAATGCCCTTCGTATAGGGAAATTATAGTAGATGAGGTAATGACTTCCTTTTTTCCGAGTAAATTGGATTTGATAAAGCACTATATATATATATTAATCATGCGTCCACTATTCAACAGCTATATTAGTAATGATTACTATTCTAAATGGTAATTTAAAATCCAGAATACATAAAACCATGAATGTTTATATGTCGTATATAACCATTTTACATAATAAGATATTTAATTGGATTCAGAGGACTTTTCAATAACAAAATTTTGGGTCGTTACAAGTTATGTGTCATAAAGACCATGGAGTTTCTATCATTCATGAAATGGGGTCATGTAGTTCTGCAGTATTACGACAATTTTTCTAAGAGGGTGTATATTCTAATTGATCTTATCACTAATGAGTTCTTAAAGGATCTAAGGATTGTGTTGTGAAAGAGGAATGATATTCGGTCAATGGTGATCCTCATATTCCATTAAATATATAAAGAGGCTACTGATATATAATAAATTATAGAGGCTACAGTAAATTGAAAAAACTAATCCAGATGATCTATAACATGCACTATTATTAGTCAGGGTTCATCTTATATCTAAAAATTATTTGGGAAAAGTTACCATATCTTCACCAAGGATTGCTTTATGGAATTCATTTATATAGTATCAAGTTTTTTTCTATTATTGTGTGTATCATGGTTATATATAGCCAAAATTTATGGAGGCACCCAAGACATTTCATCATTTTTATAATATATCCATATGGAACATTTTTTTAGGATATCCTAAGGTAGTATGGTTGGATTCACATTCACCAAGGGATATAAATTTCATACCAATGAATCCTAGCATTTCATGTCTTATCCTAATGATAATGTCGATTTTTATGAGGAAAAAAGTCTTAGGAGGATCTAGGACCATACATATTAATGTGCTGGAGTATGCATTAGAGGAAAAAAATTTATCGATATCCATAGGTTGAGGTATGGTGTTTATTTAATTTTTATGGTTCAAGATTTTGTTATATACGCTTTACCCATTCATTTATATCATCAATTATAATTCAAATTTTTTTTTTAAATACAGAACTTATTCCATTCTTGATGGGCCATTCCACACCAAATACAAAGAGGTTTGAGCTTGGTTTCATGTGTCCTTGTGTCGTAATATACTAGCCAAATTTGAGGTATATTGGGCTATTATAGTACTCAATCATTACATATTCATATTAATTATCATCATGGATAAAATTATAACTCTTAAGGTATGAATAGTCTACTATCACCATTACATTTTTTTTATTATATTCCAATGGGGCCACTCATGTTTTTCAAGGAGGTTGGGACTCTATATTGGATAATGAAGGTATTTTTTTCCCTTGTGATGGGTTAATTTGATTCTAATTTTCAAAGATGATTCATAATACTATAGACCATTGTATGGGTTTTAGTAACATAAAGTAGTGTGAACATAAACTGAGTTCATTCTAGATTATTTTTCTAGTTTACTTCCATAGTGAGTGGTAAATATTACTATTGAACTACTACCTATAATGATGCCCATTTATTTTCAATCACATCAAATTACACCTATTAATATGGTAGAATATATGATACAACTTTCTAATCTCATTATTAAGGGATTTATTATTCCTAGAATTTCATTATGGGATTCCCATGTCTTCATTTCTATGTAAGAAGATAGGATCCTTATACTTTTTATTGGCAATCATAATATAAACCAAGTGGATATCACAAAAAAACCTCCTTCCAATGGATTGTGATCTTTATTATTATCATGGATATGACCTTTGGATTTGAAAGATAGACATATAATTAGGGTACCAATACATAAGTGTATATGAAGGAGACACACATCATCGAGCATTTAGAAACTTGTAAGGGAATTTAGAGATTTCAGTTATATAATTCAGAATCATTAATTTACATATGTTTTTTATTTCATGGATGGAACATATCATTCACTAGTTCATGGGTTATTTTTTTTGTTTTTTGTGGATGATATTTTCATTTACAATAAGTCATTCGAGGAGCACATGGATCATTGAGATATCATTATTAGAATTTTAAGGGAACATAAACTATATAGCAATATTTCCAAATGTGAGTTATTTATTTAATAATTTTTTTTGTGAAATGTTATATATGAGGGGAGTCACGATTGATCTTAAAAAACTATAGTCAATTATATCCATTGAGAGTCCGACAAATGTGTTTGAGTTTCAAAGCTTCTTGGGTCAGGCTAGTTATTACTATAAATTTTTAGGACTTCTCCTAGATTGTGTCTCTGATAAACATATTTTTGAATAAGGCTATACTGAATTAGTGGAATTAAAATTGAAGGAGTTTTTTTTTGAGGAACTAATGGTGAGACTAACTTCATGTCCAATTTGATACTTCTAAAACCATGATGAGCTTTTAATTTTATGTATGATTCGTTATGCAAGGGTTTGAGGTGTGTCTTGATGTAAGGGAGATATGTGGTAACCTTGGACTATCAACATTTACACCCTTATAAAAATAAACACCTTATCTTTGATAATGAGTTATATATGATTATACATGAAGTCAAAAAATAGTGTAACTATCTATTTGGTGATAGATTTATTGTGTATTTTGATAACGTGAAAATTAAATATTTTTTTATTTACACGGATATGAACAAGAGATAGATACAATAGGAGGAGTATATTCACCATTTTGATTTTGAAAATTATTATAATCATGGGAACGGTAATGTGTTCACCAATATTCTATGATGTATATTATTGGCATAAACAGTGAAAGAATCAGTTGAAGAGTTGTCTTTGAGAATTTTTTCTATGATGAGCATTCGAATAAAATAAGTTGGAGGGAGGGTGTTTCTACATTAAATAAAGGATGAGTCATTTTTTGATGAGTGGGTTTGGGATGAGTATGTGTATGACACTAAGTGACAGATCTCTAGTATAATACATTATGATGGGGGGACTTTTAGTGAGTGGTCTTAGTCACCCAGTGGACTCTGAGCTTTTAAGGTAGGCCAATTACTCTGGTTTTCATGAGATAGGAGTTGATTGATTGTAGATATATTTCTTGTTGGTTCATCTACCTAAGTAATACCAAATATATCATGATTTCATAAGTATATATTGGTGGTTTAAGATGAGATGGTTAATTGCGGAATTTGTATCATGGTTTCTTTTAACACCCGCTAAATGTGCATTGATAAATTCACAATGAGAAAACATCAATATGGGTATTATACTCCCCACAAAAGAGAAGGAAGAAGATGGTTGATGGGACCTATAGATCGCATGTGACTCCAAAGGACACACGATCATGTGACCATGTCGAGGTCACACAAAGACTCAATGAACATCAGATAACATTTGAAAGGTGATGCACAAGTCTTTTTTATGATCCTTTAGCTCTCATGAACATGCTTTCGACAACAAATGATTATTCATAGGTAACCATATAAGCTCCCCAAGACCACACGATTTGAGAACCGGTGAGTGCCTAACAACCGATCCCAAATCTAACAAAAAAAGGAGAAAATGTTTGCAAGGAGGAGGCCACTTTAGAATGTAAAATTACATGTTTATGATCATTTATGAGGAGGATAATTCTCTTTTATAGCATTCAAACAAACTTGTGATACCCCTGAGACATTGTAGAATACAATAATTGAAATAAAAGGGGTGGTGGAAGGAGCCCCTTTCCATAGTAAAAGCCATGTGATGCACCCATGGATATCTAAAAGGCACCATGAGACCATAGGGACATGCTCCCCATTCCTCATGAATGCCACTTCACTTTTCAACCTCATCACAATAGGAGAATTAGGTATTTCAAGGAAACCTCAAAATCCCACTTTACTTACTAGAGGTAAAATATATATAATTTTGATAATATGTTTATGAATTCCCAATAATTATGTTATTGGAATCATGACACATAACCAAAAAAATAATGTAATTATCTTCAATATTACTAATGAGGTCATTCATGACTTCCAACATTTTAGAAATAATAATAAAATAAAATAAAAGGGAAGGTGGAAGGATCCTCTCACGGTAGTAAAACTCTTGCAATACCTTATGGTTTTCAAAGAAACTATCTCACTAGACTACTGGAAAAACTCATTCTGATCTCATGATGTTCCCTTGACAAAAAATCCATTTCTCGTGTAAATTTCCATAAATAACACCCCGTATCACGAGAAGCCCTTTCAATAGGAATCCTTATCTCATGATGTCCATTCGACTTATCAAAACGAAAATATGTAAATCCATTAGAGTATCTATATAATTAAACAAGGCCCCTTCAATTGACATATTCCAATAATTTTGGTTTAGATAGAGTAATCTCATAATGGTTGAAAATCATGCAATTCCCTTAGAGAGTTCCATGATATAGACTCATGAAGATGCATGATGGTGAAGTGAAATGACCATTATCTCCTAGATCTACATGATAAAATCCATGAAAAGTGGTGTAAAACATGGGTGGAAAGGCTTAAAAATACCCACCCCAACATGAAGAAATCATGATTACTAGATAGGGGGAGGACCATGACCAGAAAGGTTATTCGTTATTTTAACTCTCAAGCATAATGTCTTTTTGGAATTTAGATGCACCAGTTCTAGATAAGATTTCTCATAGTGGATGATAATGCAATTTTAAAGGATTAAATCTAGTAACATACCTATGAATAGATTGAGGGATTAGGGGCCATGCATAAGTCACTTTTTGTGATAATCCCCATATCATATGAAGAACTTCTAGAAGGTCACTTGACGAACATCCTTCAAATCTTCTATACTATTAGAGTCTTAAAATAAACTAAAACTGAATAATTATATGGAATTTTAAATGTAAAATATTCAAAAAGGATTAAACGTGGAAGAAGATAGTGAGAGAAAATTGTTCAATGATCCTATTTGGGTCGTGTGAATTCTTGTGGACGTATAAAATCATGTTACAAATTTCACATGGGCACATCAACTCAGTCTTGCAAAACACTAGGGATTTCCTTTCTCACCATGACATGTCTATCAGATATTTCACTTAAATCATATAACGATTCATTCTAATGTAATATAAGTCTCATATTATCACTTTGGAATATCAATAGACTCTCATAACTCCCTTTAAGAAAGCCAATTTTGTCTCGTGATTTCCTTTATGGTTGTTTTTTAGGACCTTCGACACCCTCTGGGAAATGTCACAATAACTCTTGTGACACCATCCATCTGTGTTAGCCCAAACATGTGATGAAATCATGGAAACTTGGTTGGATCATGTGATTCCTTATAGACATTAAAACTTGTGTCATGAAATGGATTCCTGAGAAAACAATCCAGGTATTATGATTTTCTATAGAGAATTCATCAATGGACGTGTTACAATCCTAATACATGGCATCCAGCATACAGAACATCCCTTGGAAAAGTCAGTTGGATCATGAAATTGTGCAGGGAATTATCCTCTAGAAATTATACAACATGTTAAGTATGAAATAAAGTCATATTGAGTAGATAATGAGTTCATTTTAGGTATGAAGGAAGGATTGGAAATAATGGAATCATTTGACTTTATCCTTGTGTTCATCATCAATGTGTAAGAACTGATGATATGTGAATCTTCATAGTGTAAGCCCCAATAAAGTGACCTATAATGACTCTGATTAGTTATATAACTAGGATATAATGAATACTCCCTATGTCTTAAGAAGCTCATAAAAATAACTATGGGTCATTCTAAACACATAATCCATACACCATCAAGCAATGACAGTGACTTTTTTTATACCTTGTTTATGAAAATGAGCAGAGTTCATTTGGGAAAAGAGAATTGAAAAAATCATATCATCTTTTCCATAAACTACTAAAAATAAAAGGTAAATGTTAGTTTGTAATCCTTAATCTACAGAACAACATGAAATCTAATTCCTACAGTAACCATGATATGTAGGATGCCTTCGTAATGCCTATAGTCCAATAAACATCCATTTTGATGTAATAAATATGCCTATGAAATGAAATATATTACGATAGAATCATTCCCATTGGATGATAACTCTACCTAATACCTCAGTGGACTAGGAAAACAAGTAAATAATTATTACACTATTTCCATCAATAATTAGGATATGTATGTCGCCTCGGTAGGACCTCGAAACACCGTGTGAGGGGATGTGTGAATCATGGAGTCAACTTTTTTTTCAAATAATGGACCTTGTTCCCAAGTGGGTTGGAACATGTCAACCAAATCTGATGAGAATTTATATGAAATAATCAATCACATGCAATGAGATGGAACATCAATTTTAGTTTCCCCACCACTAAGTGATAGTCCACTGAGCCAACACCAATAGGTTGGTGGTTGTATCAAAGTCCACTAATCTTTACTAGATTAAGAGTACAAGAGATTAAACATGTTCACCCTATCCCAGACACAAATACTTTGTAATTATTTTAGGGATATCATATTGCATCCCTGAGAATACTTTTGTTGACTCACATTTCTAATTTTTTGGGGGATGACATGCACCATTTTACAACTTGATGGTCTCTTAAATAAATTGGAAATAATGTATTTGTCTCTATCTAGCATGAGTTACTAATTGAATCAATGTTCTGAATTGATGAACATGAAATCAGTGTTCACTAAATACTAAATTTTCTAAACTACCTTTCACAAAGCACCTTTCTGAAGCTCACAATGTCAATGTGGTAAACCATATCATTGTGAAGAACCCTTTTCTCAATAGAATTATCAATAGTCAAGATGGTACAAATTTTTCACAACACTCTATAAGTCATGGAATGTTATTTTCATCGAGCTCCCATAGATTCACAATATCATGGGGATTCCATATTTTAAATGTCAAAATTATTTAGACCTGAAGTGGGGTATCCAATTATTTATAGGATTATCTATTCGTGAAGCTTTACCACCTCCAGCAAATTTTTTAGATCCGTTAAAATCATATTCATGGACCACCTCCTTTTGAAAACCCCCATTGGGATTTGACATTTTCATGATGCTCTCAGCATTTTATGAAGTTATGAAGTATTTGGTTGTATGTTTTCATCATGTAAAGTAGGTATTCATTACTAGGAATGGATAAAGATCCTAGGATACATACTAATTAATTCAATAATGATATCCCCCCTTTCTTTTAAGAACAATGGATATTTATCATATAATTTCTCTATTATGGTAAGTAGTCTCATATCAAAATTATGAATAGATTATATAACAAATATTAAATATTCAATATAGTACTGGAGAAGGAAACAATCCCCCTTAAAATGGTGTGATTATACCAACCCCATATCTTCTCAACCAACACATGTCTACAAGAATCACCTTGTTTGAAACCCCAATTGACCACCTGCCATTGGAAAGGATGTTCATTCCCATTTATGGAGTGGGAACAGTTGGGAGTTCCTAATAAAATGAAAATGGTAACCTGATATTAATGATTTTTCAAGAAATAAACCCCCTTAATCATCAATTTTACCACACAAAATGTTTACCAAATACTTCTACAATACATGTTGAAATAAAAAATTTTAACCCAATGCGAATCTGTCTAATAAAAAGGACCAATTAATAATGTGGCAATCCAATTTTTTTTCATCTCTACACAAAAAATATAGCATGACTAGCATTATCGTATAGTTAATAATTTGTAACCAGGGTTCTCACAAAATCATTTCATCATATTTTTGAAAATTAAAATCATGTAGAATGGATGTATTTGGAATAACTGGATAATTGTGTAAAGAATTCATATCTAATTGAGAACATCACGCCTGTGATATTTTACTAATCAGTAACCTTTTTCATTTTTTTTGTGTGTCTTAAGATACTGCTATCATCAAAAATATTATAACCCAATAAAATTTATTATTTACCCAATGATCACTTAATTAAATTTCATAGGATATTCACCCCCATGGGTTCCAAAAAAGATCTCACCTATTCGATAGATCCAAAATTAGGTGGAAAAAATGATGCTCCAAGAGTACCACCAATGCAGTACAATCCTGACCCTAGAAACTGCCTAGAAGGTTTTATATTCATGGAAACCAGCTGGTCTACATTTCCATGAGAATGATTTTGATAAGATTTATTCTTTTTCCACTACAACCAACTGATTCTAGGGAATATCCCTAGATAACAACAATTATGACCATCAATATCTAATGAAGTTTTATCAGCAATCCAAAAAAAATTCCTTATTTTTCAGGTACCTCAAAGGTGGGAACCTATCATCTTTCATCGCCATAATCATTCCATCAGTATCCACAAATCTTTTTCTCCAGTTACAACCTGACACACATCATCCTTTAACACCCATGCATGGGAAACAAGGAAGGATCTTCAGGTGATGATAGTTTTTGATACCCTAGAGTGGGCTCATATCCACTCCCCCACTAAAAAAGCCTACTATCGTATTCTGGCAGTAACCAGTGAGCATGCCTATATTTCTACACATTCAAGAGTATTATTTGGGCATATTCCAGTATCTATAATGAGTTAGGTGAATATTATTACCCCTATGCACGATGTCCATTGGAATATTTTAGTGGAATATGGTCAAAATATGTGTCCATATATCCCCATTTCAATTGAACATATCTTTCAATACACAATGATGATGGAATATGTACTGGGTTATATCCAAGAATAGACATTTCTAAAATGATAATATATTTTAGTAATAGATGAATAACTCCACTATGGTATTTTGAAAGTGTTTCAGGTAAAGGGACATGAAAATATTCATTTACCTATTTTCAGGGAAACAGAACACTCTGATCATTGTGAGCAAGTGGTTTCCTTGGATTAGGCACTCAATCTTTCTCTCAAGCCCAAGGATCGCCTATATATTATGTTAAATTATGAGGCATAAAATCATCTCATACTCCCATTAGAAGTGGGCATCACCATGTTAGATAACCGAATACATTGGGATGGGGGAACATGACTATCAATGAATTTTTGTGAAATATTTCAATGTCCCAGGATCGGAATCACATTCTCATTATGGTCGGGGATCTCCAAGTGAGAGGGGTACATTCTTCAGGACATTCTCATGTTCCTATAAAAGAAGTCCATCGGCCTACACAAAAAGTAAAAATATTGGTTGTATATCACCATTTTAGTAAGGGATTTTCAAGTGATAATGGAACAAGCCACAAAATACGATCATATTATTATTAGTGAATCATCCTAGAATATTAAAAGAGAGCACAGAAGTCAGGTGCATATTCCTATTTCCTCTAATGAATGAATTCACTCATAAGTAAAGGAAATACGGGAGGAGGCTTATACCCCATCTCTCATTCTGAATGTTCATCATTATATTACAATGGGGATAGAATATTCAAACGATACTAATATTCCCAATCCAATAAAGGCTCACTAAATGATATTAGAACACCACTTGGGGTTGGATCAAGTCACAAAAAAATAATGAACAGTGTTTTATCCCAATGGATTAGAATCAGTCTCGTACAACCATCTAGACCGAGTCTCACGAGGAGAGAATTAAAAATGCCTCAAGATAGTTGCACAACATTGTCATTAATGAGATATCTCAATGGAATATTACATCATCTTCATAGCTATGGGCTTATACTACCATAGTGTCAAGTTTTAAGAATCATGTTTCAGATTCCATTATATAGTATGTTCGTACCCTTACACAATTTCAAAATTTAGGTCACCAAATTTATACCATGATGTACAAAATGGTCCACATCACTTATCTATACAATTCCAGTGTAATTAAAGTCATTCGAGTCACATTATTAATACCACAAGGGTCTAACATCACATCCGCTGAATTAGAAGATAGTCATTACCATAATAGTATTCCTCATGGAAGTGAGGATATAGATCATTGGGACTTTACATATGACATCCACCATGAAAAACCTCTTCATGGCGATATCTCCCAGAAATAAATAATTCCTTCACTTTCCAAAAAACATTCATATATATAGGTGTTCAATGGAAAGAAAAATTTGTATGGGGTGGTTTTCATATATTTAATGTCTTTATATTGAGGGGTTCTCATGATATTGGGGTCAGATGGATATAGTTCCCCATTAACATCTCACATCCCTCTTGTATAATCACTAAGAAATCATCAGAAGAATATTATATAGTCTAACCTAATGATGGTGTGTAACTATGATGAAGAGGAGATAGAAATTGACATATGGATAGAGTTAGTAGGACACAATATCTACAAACTATTATGTACCATCTCCACTTCTACCTATGAAATTCTGGATGATCTTCAATAGAATTATATTTTTTATCTACATCAAAAAATGTGGGATACTCAACCATTGTGGATTTATATACATGTCCCTTATCCATGTTATGATGGACACCTTAAGACCATCATATTCTAATCTGAATATGGATATTATCTCCATGGACCTAAATCCAATACTGGAAAAGAACAGTGTGAATCTGTAACATGCATTCTTCCATTGCATCACAACACATTGAATGATGTTCTTGAATTCCACATCTTGAATCCACAATCGAGGATGGGGAGAGTATGGATCATTACACATTTTCCCACCCAAGGAATAAAACACCGCATCATACATGACATCCTATAATGTTATACAATCTGATGAATTCAGGTGGTCAGGTAACACTAGGGGATATTGGTATCTTAAACATAAATATCCTGCTGAAATAGTTAACATATATCATAGAAGAAGGTGATTATTTACAATAAATACTAGAAATTGGGCCCTCGAACTTATTGGAAATCATTTCAAACATGGAGAATGAATTTTCAATCATCTAAAAAACATAACATAAATAAAATTTCCCTTCTTGAGATACATACACACCATGATCCCACAAAATCGAAACTATGCTACATCAAATGGGCTGTAGTAGAAGTATCCATATTATTCATCCAAGACATGACCTAGCACATCATTCCTAGGGGATATCTACCACTACATCCACCTCTCTGATATTAAATAATTGTCGTCATCCATGAAACATCATCAATAGCTACATACCAACACCAACACACTAGGATATATGAATTTTGTTTATCTCAATCACCATTTCCTGGTTCAACATCCCCTAAGAGTGTTCTTGGGATATCAAAATTTACTACATATCAACCAACCTCCATTGGACTAGGGGAGTTTTATCATTAGGACAATTTTAGGATTCATAAATTCCTTGATAGTAATCATTGGATCCCAAATAACCAGAATAATCAATGCTAATTATAGCCCAAAATAAAAGCCACCCCATATGGATGTATGGATTTTCATCATCATCATCACCACATAGGGAATTATTGTCCTCCTAATTTGGATGAAAATATAAATTTTTATTTTTCTACGGGTTCTTACCAAAGAAAGATGAACCATTGCTGATAAGGTACTTATTAGAAAACATGATATGAAACTCCATCAAGGAAATTGTTCATTGACAAATATTGGATGAGCATATGAAAAGGTTATCAGACCCCCCAAGGTCACAATCCAAAACATCCCAATATGGATAACATTTCAAATAACAGCTCTGATGAAATTTTAGAAAATAAACCTCTTTCATTGAATGTAATTTCACAACCACCATTTCATGATATTCCTCTATGAATAAAATCACTATAAACATGAAAAGAAATGATCAAGATGCAAATTAATAGGGCCTCAATCAGAAAATATACCAAGATATGAGAATGATTTGGATCCACCAACTGAGTATGGATGAACTAAGATTCAGAGAAGGATCCAAAATTGTTGTAATATCTGTCTATAGAAGTAGAAAATGGTTGTAATATCCCTCCATTTTTGAAAAATCCTCTCACTTCCTAGAGTAATTATTAAATCATAAGAAGAAATTATAATTAGTGGTAGAAAAAAGTGGGTCCACCTCATCGACCCCTACATGCTCCATGTATATGGTATGTGGCTCAGAAAACACTACCCCTATATTTTCTTAATATCATCAAGTCTCATTATACTTGAATAGAATCCATAGAAGGGGGATGCACACATGTGAATCCTGAGGAAATGATATATCCCTTATCAATGTACTACACATGGCCTCTAACCAAATTTAAAAATCATACCTTCTCTAATTTGGATGGTGAATGAGACCATGAACAACATCTCACACACTACGTATCCCGATGTGGGATGATGATGGACCCTCAAGATCATCATGATATAAAAATGATGGTGTGTTTTTTACAAACTATAACAGGACTAACTTTTATATTGTATATCAGCATTATATCAATTTCTGTTATAGAATGTGAAGACCTTCATCATAAATTTCTTTATCAAATCACCTCTGTGCTAAGAAAAATAACGATCAGTGACCAGAAGGGCTGTGAACAATATGATATTGAGAGAGTGTATGAATTCATAGCTTCATGGAAGGGTTTAATATATTAACTCAACATTCCTCTATCATAAGAGAACCATCTAGAATTATATTTTTAAAATATCTATGATGAGTTGTAGAGGAATTTAATCCCCGTAAAGTATCAAGGAGGGTTCCATGAGTTTTCTGAAATGGTGAAATGTTTTGAGGATTCCATTAAGTGAAACAAATATCTAAGGATTGAATCACGCTGAGAACATAACAGAAATTTCAAGGAAAATAAGACAGTGTAGTTTTGAATCTCTAGCGAATAACAGTGATCATTCAAGAACCCATGATGGTCCTAAACCACCCGTAACCTCTTATATTGCATCATAAACCACAAAATCACTCTTGAATGTAAGCACATGGAAATCATGGTCACCCAAGATTTGAGGAACAGATGAACAAAGCATACTCCATCCTAAATCAAAAATCCACTTACTATTTCTAGGCAGTAATGGAAAATTTCCTACTCATGCCTCCACTATCTAGAAATCCCATTGGGTTCAACCTCCCAAACCATCTTAATTACTACCATTCCCAAAGAATGAAATGTTATAATATCCTGGACTGGTTATTCTTTAAATAACTCATTCAAAGCATGATCAATTCTAGATAGGTATTATTACATAACACCTTATATATGATTGAATATACATTTCCTATTCATAAGAAGAAATTGGTTGTCTTAATGTTATGTCCATGAATGATAATGAGTTCAATAAATGGATGACTTGAAAAATAGCTGAACAACATAATTCTCCTATAAAATCATAGCTACATAGATCGACAATAGATCCAACACCCAAGGATGTAATGTCAAATATGAATCCAATAGGTGGGAATAAACATTATAATAGAGAATAAAGGAAAGTGGATGAGTCATATTCTACTCAAACGCATGACTTGACTGTTGCTAATTTCTTCATTAAAACATCGGCAGTCTGAGAACCGCCCAAACAAACAGAATCCTCATCGAATAAAGAGGTCATAATTGTTTCTATCATAATTATACACCTGTAATTTCCATTATCTAATTACGAATATTCCCTATAATATATGTTTTACACACATGAATGGGGATTAGATACTGCATACATTGGAATTGAGGACACATGGGACTACATGAATGTGGTCGGACCCAATAATATGTTCCTATCCCAATGGTGAATAATATATACTAAACAATCATGGAAAAATTTATATTAGTCCAAAAAGTGGTAGGGTGGTTACCTAGAGCCCCCAAGTAGTACTCTGTACCCAATGTTATTATATGACCACCTTGTATGGGTTCATTTATCTGACTAACCAATGAAATGGGGATGGGTGACAAGCCTCACACGGCCTATAGTATATGATTACTCTATATAAAGATAATCAGCAGGCCCATACACCTGATATAAATCTGATCTTTTTCCACATGTCCATGAAAAACCACACATTGGGAAGCGCTGAACACTGGTACCAAAGTAAAACATTCTAAAAAATCTAGATAGTTTCCTAGAAAAACTCTCTATCCATGATGAACATGATTTTTCAAAATAAAAAATGGAGGAAGTTTTTGTATCCCTGTAAATACGATAGTAATTTGAGACATATGTTTATGCAAATGAGGTTAATCAAATGTAGAACATGTTCGAAAAATGGCATGTCACTATATTGTTGACATACCATGATTAGGAAGAGGTCCTCTAGGGGAACATCAATCCCCTAATTGATTTGTGTAGATTCAATATTCTGAATGTTGAAATGGATCTATTTAATAATGTTTCGAGGGTCAACCTCATACTGGTTCAAACTCTTTTGACATTTGTGACATGTATAAGGGGATTTATCTTTGAAAAATATAACCATTAAAGGTTATCATAAGTGAAATAAAAGGCCTCTTGGAAATATTACCCTCAAATTTCAGTTTGGGGACCTCGCATATGACACTAAGTTTATGGTTATCTAGAAAGAAATAGAAAACAATATCTTTATTGGGAGACCTTGGCTCTATTTCCAAATGTATTTTCCTTCAAACATTAATTAATGTATGAAATACCTATCCGTGGAAGGGTTAGTATTTTGATTTTTAAAAATTATCCCTTTCGATAAATGTGTAGCCCCATATGACGCATCATATTTCTATAAAAATGGATGAAAAAACAAAAGGGAAATGATCCAGTTTGGATCCCCCATTGTCTAAGGAATAGACCCTAAAATGATTTATCTATGGTTGAAAATAGCTATGTTTTCCCTATAAATATGGTCATACTGACAGACTTGACCCTAGAGGTAAAATCCCCTTCCTTACCAAGGTATTGTGAAATAGACAATCATCTCTGACATTACTCTACATTGACTCATGCGACAAGGGGTGATAATGTTTATTTGCATGGCCTACATGACACAAATGGTTTGAGAGAAGTCCCAAGATAGCGTTCTTAATATGAATATTCTCTATAGAATCAAATTTGGAAGTGGATTAGGATGATCTTGGGAATACCCTTACTTCATTCGAGGAATGTGTCTCCATCACCATTGATGAGATAAAGAAGATAAATATGGGAATAGGGGATAAACTATGGCCTACTATGATTAGTTCCTCCATTCCCCTAAAAGAGAAATATTTGAATTTTGAATTTCTGATGAATATCAGATGTATGTATTCTTTGAACTATACATAAATTTCCAAACTGATTATAGATGATTCTACACACCATCTTAGAATACGTAATGAAAATCTAGGATTATAAAATCATATCTAGATACACCCCTCACATTACGCTAATTTAGAGCTAGAATTTGACATGTTAATCGAAGTCAACGTTTTTTTGTAGAAGATAAATACCTTAGATGGATTCCCAATAAAATCAATGTCAAGAGAACAAATGGGAAGATTAAGGAATACATCGATTTTAGGGAACTTAATTAAAATTTCACAAAGGAATATTTCCCATATCCAATAAGATAACTCATAATTGTTGAAACTGCTAGATTCCCCAACATTTTCACCATGGACGCGTACTTGGGGGACAATAAAATAAATATGGCCCCAACGATGATGAAGCCACTAGCATCGTAGAACCTTAAGGTATTTTTCCCAACCAGGAAATTCCCTTTGTCTTGAAAAAATCTATCGCCACATATCGATAATAAAATCCTCATATCCTTAGTCATTTATTGGGAAGTATAGTTGAAAATTTATGTCTATGAATTGGTTTTCAAATCCAAATAGTGATGTGATCACTTCAAAAACTCCATAGAGTCATTGAAAAGTTGTGGCAATAGAATCTGAAGATGAATACATTTAAATTTGCCTTTGGGGTAACATCAGGGAAGATCCTTGTCTTTTTGGTACACTGTCGTGACATAGAGGGTGAACTATATAATACTAGTCATATTTTAGAAGTTTCACCTCCATAAATTTCATTGAACTGATGGGACTCTGAGGTTACCTCCTCTATGTTTTCTAATTCATAGAAAATTTTTCTAGTAAAGAACTCCCCTTCACCAGGAAAATAGATAATGGAATCACCTATCAATGGTATGATGACATCCAAAAATCCATTAAATATATCATATTGTTTTTCGTCAACCCACCATTATTGATTTCTCTAGAGGAATGGGGCCACTCATCTTATATGATGCTTCTATATAATTCACATTCAAAACCCTCCTCGCATAGACAAATGATGAGGGATGCAAGAATAGTATCTAATACCTTTGTTAGACTATGATAGGTACTATGAAAAGATACTCTTATGTCGATAAGAACTATGTTACACTAATATTTATAGAGATATTGATGAGTCATTACATGAAGCACCATGAATTCCACATGATCTCTTGAATTGATCCACTCAAGTACGTCCTTGGCTGCCCTAGGTTGATTAGGTGCTCGGACCAATGGGAGATCATTCTACAGTAATACAAAACTCTATTCATGTCATAGATGTCAGTGAAAGGAAAATCCATTTTTTATTTCTAGATAGCATATCCTTCCTCATAAAATATTCCAATTTATACCAAGATTCCATATGAGGTGGTCTTTTATTCCCATGAAACACTCTAGACATGAGAGATGCATTTTGATAGATCCTCCCAAATTCTTGTAGGCACAATTATCGTAAACCTAATATTCAATTGGATTGGATTAGTGATTGTACTTATCTATCCTAGATAAACCTATTTTTTCTACACTTTATCACTATTTAATGGTTTCAAACATAATGAAGAATAATACCAGACACTAATTGTTGGGTTCGAACAAGCACAATAGCTACAAATATCATACTGAAATATCAAAAGGGAATCAAAGTTATGGATAATGTATATAAATGGATAATTTTCTATAAAATTAGATGAAATGAATCCTCTCACATGAAACATTAGGATATTGATGAAATATTTCCATTTTAAGCCTATATTGCATCATGTTCCCTGATCACGGAATCCTTAGGCTAATGCATTGGTTAATGTTTCCACAATCATGGTTGACCCTAATGAGGAGAAAAAAATCATTTGTATCACATATTTATGAATGGTATCTTTGGTCATAAAATATAACATGTAATAAATCAATATGTTATTCCCACCCTAGTGTGAGATGAGCCAAAATCTGCCACAGGATGGATAGATAATATAATTGGTTATCTTCAAAAAGTGACTTTTCCGATAGATAGATACATAAGGGATCATTGTTGTTACCATGAAGTAAAATATACCTCTTAGAGTGATCCAAATGAACATACGTCCCTTTTATAACTATGGATTAAAATGAATCATCTTTATATGAAAAAAAGAATAATATATTGTCTATTTTATAAATGAACTCCCTATAGGCTCCAATGATGCCTGTGATTCTAGAACCAGGATCTCCCACCAAACATGATGGTTGGGATATTAGTGGAAAATCATAATACAAGATTGAATGAAATTAAAAAATAAATTTTTATTCATTCCAAATCCATTCAAACTTCATACCCCAACCGTCCAAATATTCTACATAAATTGAAATAGTCTTTTTCCATTCTCCATTTGTGGAATTGATGTTGTGGGGACATATCCCCCACCAACAAACAAGCGGTCAAAGTACATCCTAACTAATACAGACTTATTCTCCAAATGTGATGAGGTTGTTCGAATCAAATAATTTTGGATGAATAACATCATCAACTTCTTAGAATCAAATATCATTACCTAGTTTGGGGTTCCTGACACAATATTGGCGAACCAAAGCACTAAATTCTATTCTATATTGTAGAATAAAATATACCAAGAGTACAATATCAAGTCAAATCACTCACCTTGCTGTCATGTCATGGAATATGGATAGATGGACTCCATTAATTATATTACAAAAAATATACTCCATAAGATGGTGAATAAGGATAAGGAATCGTGGTAGGACACGACCCTCTATTCTTTAAGGGAAAAGTGTACCACCATGAAAACATATACACAAGAAACACCAAAAAATGGTGTATTAGACTGAGGCAGTGTCCCCAACATAAAGCCTAAATACTTCTCTCTGAATATATATTTACGAAAAACACTCAGGTGATGAAAAGTCATAGAAGAAGAATGATGAGTTGGAGTTTCTCGATGATAAGAGGTTGAACACATTTCCCAACACTGAGTTCCATCAAAATCGGATCAAATGGGTATTCAATAAAAAATTTCTCATTTATTAAATCATCCAAGGGGAAATGGGGTTGGTTATGATAACCTCAGTGATACTAGAGAAGAATCATATAATGTTATAACCCAAATGGGAATGTCCTTAAATCATATATTAGGTTAGCCACAATGGAGTGTACACATTTTCCATAATGAATGGGGTGTGTCTTTCACCCTCCGCCCCACAAATGTGATCTTTATCAATAAATTATATTAATATATGTCCTCATCCAAGGAAATTATATTTGTATATAACCCTCCACTGCATCATTTCCAGATAATGTTAAACTGTACGAAGTCATCTCGACAATAAGATAATAAAATTCGTAGCCGGACCAGTCCTAACATGATGACTTTAAACTACACCGCACTCTATGTCATAAACACATGAATATAAACTCTATGATATTGGTACTTACACGTGGCATAAAAAATCATGGAATATGGCAATCCCATATGACATAAAATTGATAGGATTCATAGTTTTACCTCATTGTCACATTGGGTGACCTAATGTCATTTCCACATAAAAATAAACTGCACGGTATTGAAAAAATATGTGTAGATTGGTACATTTAATAACATGATACATAGTTACACAAAATAATTGGCACTTGGTAATATCTATAGAATCCATCCTCTTTCACATCAATTCACCCATACCCTTACTATAAAATGATAAAACTACATGGAAAAAGTCATTTCTACTTGATATTATACTATACAGGTTCTCAGAAGATATATATGGATTTATTTTCCTTATAAATTTGATACGTAGGGATGACTCAATCTTAAAACAAATCTATCCACCACATGATATAAATTCCCTTATCCAATATTTAATTTACCCAATGTGGTATGATACACCTACAACATTTCTTGTTTCTCACACCAATCAAGGACCACCTAATAATAGGAAATTTGATAATGGGCTCCCAATGAAAATTAGGAATGAAGGACTGTGAATGATTCACTATGGTCCTAAATGAAAGGCCACAAAATGAAGGCCATGTTTTCATTCCACATGATATTAAAATATATTTTTGATGTCCCTAGAATGACATAAATCTCCATATTCCTGTGGCAATCACCAGAGAAGACCACATTGATTGTTGTTGGTCTCTTAACACATAACCATTTATGATCTAAATGTGAATTGATTCATGACATCATATGATACATTGTGACTATGGAATATTTAATATCGTTAGTTTTCATGACAAATATAAGAATCCCTTTTCTATTTGTTTAGGCTAGACATGCTTCTGAAGTGCATAGTTCATGAACTATGATTAGATTGATTCCTATTACAATAGGGTATGTATTGATGCCTACTTTTTATAATTGGGTCCGTCCACTGTACCCCTTTTCACATATACTCATCTTTATCCTTACCACATGAGGTTAAACTACTTGATTTATCATGAACTAACTGTGTCTTGATTCCTGTCATCACTGGATACATAAGGATTCATAGATATCAAATTTTGTATCCAACTACAAAAATCAATGGAAATAATTCTTGTCTGTCAGCACAGGTCAGACCTTTGTAGAGAGCATTCCTTCATAAATAAAGTGTGGAGTGACTCCAGAAATCACATATAATATAGAGATTTTGAGATGATAAATCTATATTTGAACTGAAACAATGATATATAAATTCACTTCAATCTTTGCAAGGGACTAGGAAAAACATGATCACTCTTCCTACATATGAGACTTATCTATGACCGGTCAGTTTTTGAAGATAATATACCTTGAAGAAAAATTCAAGTTGGATCCAACGTCATTACTACCTAACATTAAACTATATAAATTTACATCTTTACCTCATGGAATTAAACATGAAGGATAATTCCCTGGTTACATGCCATTAATACATCACTACATAAATTTCCTTACCATGTGATAATAAAATTCATGGAATACATCCTTATCACATGATGCTAAACTACACATGAATATGTCATTTTCGTATGACAATAAACTTCATGGAACATATCTTTACCTATTGAACTAAAACTACATGTAAAACATCGCAAATACATGATATAAACTTTATAGAAAATCCCCAATTTTTCATCTTCTATCAATTGGCCAAAAAATTCTTACCTAAAATATCCAACATACATGGTTCTTCCATCAACATTTAAGTTACTTCGATCTATAATCTAAAATCCATGCTTTGGGAACTTCAGGTTGTGAAAAAACTTCAATTACATTAGAAATAGTAGCCTTCTTTGAGGATCCAACTGAGTAATTATGCATGCAGGGAAACCCCTCCTGCATATTTGCCTATGGTCGTCAACGAATTGCATCACACAAAAAAAAGGAAATTTCAATGCTTTTGATCAAATCAATCACCATGGAAGAACTCAACACCTTGATGTGATTTGAGAATCTCCCAGCTTGATTTTCCTATGTCATCACTCATCACCTATGTACCTCCATCCATAATTTATAATATTCCTATCTCCCACTCAAAAGGATAGTGGGGTACATCTGACCCTTGGTATCCTAATTAGGTTCTTGTGTATCATTATCAATATTGGCCTATGGGTTTCATGACCTTAAATAGCATAGAATTTTGAAAAATATTTAAGACCATAAAATCTATCCTTTAGTGGTCTAGATCATAAGACCTTAAACTAAAAGTGGGAAAAGACATAAAACTTGTCAGGTCAAAAACTATGAAGAATATCTTGAGAAAAAGTCATCTCTTTTCTAACTAAACTATTCACTTTCAGTGTTTAATAGAAAATAGTTCCTATAAATAAGGAACAAATCTTATATGGTCTATAATATAACACTTTTAAAATCCAATATATGCTCGTTAGAAACCCTGGTTCAAGAAAATGTATGAGTAATGATTTTTCACATCTCGTCACAATAAGAATCTGATTTATTGGTTGTGGAATAACATCTAGGCAGATCAGACCCTTCATTTATATTCGCCTTCCCAAAAACTGCACTTCAGGATTTAGGGTTACTTGGTTCACCATAAAACTTCCATATCCATTATAAAAGATACATATCTTTAAGGGATCCTTTTCATTACTATGGATTTATTCTTATGGATCATGAATATGTACATATGGTTTTCAACCAAATTATTCACTCTTCAAAACATACACTTTGACCCTTATGATCCCTAACATCACTATGAAAATACTCAAAACCCCAGTTTGGATGAACAACAACTTGTATGTGTGTCCCATATCATCCTCATGCTCTGATCCCTTTGGACCATGACTTACAGTCTCTACACCAAACTATGAGACAATATTCAACTTCTTCGATGTTACGTCATCGTGTTTGGTACCCTTAATCAAGGCCAAAATGCCACACTAAATTCACTAACCTTTTATTTCCCACACATCATGACTCAAAACTACAAGGGGTTAGGATTGATCTTCACAATAAGGAGATAACTACCATATGGTACCAAATCCTTTCTTGGATATCCGTCCTCCATTACCAACATCATCAAATGGATGTTTGGGCCTTCTACAATCATTCATAGACCTTATAAAGGAGTTGATATATGATTTTTATTGAACATTCTACTGACACATTTGGTTTTTAACCCACCAACTAAATGTATCTCATCCTTTCTAGAACAGAACTTCAATCCTTCTAAGCCCTAGAGACCCCGCAATGGAACCTATAATCATAGAATGTCATAGGACATAACCAATTTCTTTCCCCATATCATATTCATGAATCATGATTTTGGGTTATGAATTACTTCACCCATATCTCAACCATCCAGAAAGACATATAATCCTTATAATTTCTCCCCAAACCGATATTACCTCTATCAATCTTCTATGAACCCATGAAAATAAACCCTTCTTGAATGAAATTTTTCTTGACTATGGCTGTATAATTATTTTCCTTACATATTCTTCTATGGTCATTGTCCAAATTAATCACTCTGAAAAAGGGGCTTTCTGATCCTTGTGAGCCCTAGAAACACCACGACTTCACCTGGAATGTCAATTTGATTTATGTGATTCCCGATATGTTTGTACCACATCCCATGATCATCGATCATGTTTTAGTATAAAAACCTTAAACTAAACAATAAATATATTTTTCAATTTAAATGACCCTAAAACGTGAAAATTCATTTCAATATAATTGACCACAAACTAAATCAATTTTAGCTATGAGCTAAAATAACATAATCTATAATTTAATATCATGTATGATCTAAAAGTCCCTAAACTAAAGAAATACAATGACTGAACTAAATGACACTATACTAATTTAATATGATGTATCATATAAAATAACCAAAACTAATTCAACATATTTTCCTATGAAAATGACCCTAAAAAAGAAACATTGGGTTTGAGCTAAAAGATCTTAAACTAAAGTAATATCATGTATGAGATAAAATAATGTAAACTGAAGAAAAGTCATATCTGAGCTAAAATATCCTAATCTAAAACAATAACAGGTCTTATCTAGAAGACCAAAAACTCTATCATGATAAATTTTTATTCTAAAAATTATTGTGAGGGCCACCATATGGACGTAGAGAAATCATACTATGCAAACTAAGCCTATCATATTTGGAAAATAATATAACACTGTACGTCTAGGATATGAATTCTACCTAACTATCCTTCTACATGTTAGGTGATATCAAGATAGATAGAATAGATATATCCCAGAAGGATCTCATTATGGTGGTTATTCACGAGTTTTTCTCAAGACATAATTTGTGAGAATTCAAAAATTCAATTCGATTAATTAAAATTTATTTGATATTAGGTGATGTTTTGGTCTTATTGATGATTCACATAATATTAGAGCAATGAAATTTCATGAATATCATGGATGAATAGAAACTGGACCTCACTGATGAATGTTCGGAAAATTCATTAATTTATAAATTTAAAAATGGGTGGGGGTAATATAAAAATTTTAGAGTCTCTCTGATGTCATATAAAAAATTGGATACACTATAAAGGTTGAACTATGATAAAAGTTGATCGGTTGTCTTAGAAATGATGGTTTTTTTTTTGAAAAGAAGAATCAATTGAACACTAGAGTGCGTCTCTCTAAACATCATCAGTTACAACCCCAGGAAGGAGATCCTTGAACAATTTGGTTAGTTCTTCAACTATATTTTGTGTTGTATCCAATAAGGATGATAATATTGAAAGGTTAGACATCAATAAGAAATGAACTTCTCTAATCTCTATATCTATATAGTACAATCATCTATCTGAGCGTTTAGTTTAGATATAAACTTGAAAAATTTCAGTAATGACTATAACACCTCCTTTATCTACTCAATGAGAGTATCCTCATCTGTGAAATCATGAATTTCCCTCTCATTGATAGTGATATCTCACAAATTTAGGATTTTTTTTCATCATTATTACATTCAATGGGTTCTGATCAAAACCACACATCCCCATGTCATGAATCAATGGATGGAAGAACAACCATTGGTTTTGGAACACATCTCATGGGTTCTCAGTAATCAAGGAATTAATCTATTTTCAGATTAGCCAATGTTTTTTCTTATCCTCTGTAGTTGATAGAGCAGATGCGACATGAGAAAGAATAAACATTTGAGCTAAATCGAAGTAGGAGAAGAAACCTCATATTCCATCAATTCATAGACTTATCATATATTTCTTCTATTATAAGACTGATTTCCTCAAAATAGTTTTTTCACCATTGGGTTATTTATTATAGGAAGGGGGTCTATTTTCTGACGTCTCACCATGATCTATGATCAAATCCATCATTTCCACTTACAATGGGGTTATAGAGGAAATCGGAATGTCTACATGATGTACCAAATGGATTATCACACCATCCAGATAAGATGATGTCGAAGCCTGGGAATAACCATGGTTAAGGGATCTTTGACAACAATGAGCCTACATATGATCTTGGTCGTAGAGCCTTCACATTCTAGCATCATCCAAAATTGGCAGATGTTCTCATGATGTCACTCCCATTCTACTCCAGCCAAAGGGAGAGAGGAATCAATTTGGAACAACCAAACTGATGAAAAAATATATAGGTTGTTTAAGGCTCATAGATAATTATCCTATCGACCATAGGTACATGGAACTCATACCTAAGTGACATCATACAGAACCTTTCATCATGGGAATGGCTACTATTGTCAATGTTTAGCCCAACTAGTGAATAAGATGGGTAAAATTGAAGCTATCATATTAGACTAGTGGAAAATTAAACACAAATGGGATAAGAGGCATAATCCCAACCCCATATATGTTTAGTTGTCTAATATATTATAATGTTTTTGGGATCCTAGGGGAATTATATTGTTAATAATAATGAAAATTGTCCCCTATACAGACAAACAAAAACTAGATAAGACCAATTATCTTGTAAGAGGTGATGCCTTGTTGAATATAGACAAGGTGATGTTAATGGCATGCATGGACTAACATTCCAAATTGACTATCTATCCTTCCACAATCCATTCCACCATCAACAATGTACAGGAATAAATATTCGAATGATAATCCCCAATAAGGAAAATCCATCCATTAAGAAACATAGAAATGGATCCTTCCAACATATACATTTGAGATATATTTGAGTTTTCTTGAGAGAACAACAAGGTAGAGTCCCTAGCTTAAAATATATCCCAATCTGATCTAGCACTATCACAAACTTGGTGATAGGGGAACTAATGAGGTCATATATATGTGGGCCTAACACCACCATAGTAGAGAAAAATATTGATCTAGTAATTGAACTAAATGAGTGAGTTCATCATCGTATATTCCCTCGGTTTCCCTTTCATAATAGTAAATATTTCATTCACCAAAATAGGAGTCTATAAGGGATCATCTCAATTATCCATAGCAGGGAGTATCTAATTATACACATCTCTAAGAGGGGGTACCCATCCTAGTTAGTATATGTCTTATAGGATGATTCACACTTCATAATGGGATATGATGAATGAGTTAGCTCAATGAAACAAACAAATGATCATTTATCAGAAGAGGTTGGTCTAGTAGTAGATGGTGAATTTTTAAATCCACATAGCTTCACAAATATGAACCCTCTATAACTTATCAGTAAATTCAATACAAAATTTCATAACCCAGAATGGACATTCCCACACATCATAGAAATTAACGCATAGAAATATATCTCATTTCAAACAATGAACATTCCTTGGGTAGTTCAGAGAGGAGGAAAATATACTCAAATAGATCTAAGTAATGAGCACATGAGAAAAAGCACGACCATATGGACCTCAGGGAGTGCTTTCCAATATATGAGATAACCCTTTTGGATAAGTTGTGACTAGCCAACTATCTATGTAAATTCCTATTTGAACCCAATCTAGAGAATCTAACACCAAACTATATATAATGTTAGATCCATGAGGAGGAATGGTAGCATCATCCTACAAACCAAATCTTTACAGAGGAAGTCGGTGAGTTAAGGGATAATTCTGAATCTACAATGAGAGGAAAATCTTCAAGATCTCAGTATCAATATATACATTACATCAGGGATATACATCTAAATTTCTATCAATCATTCCCCTTTGATTGTGTACAACTATGAATACATAGTGATAACCTGATGACATCTGAACAAGAGTTCGTGGAAAATTTCATACAAAGGGAATACAAAATATTTTCAATCCAAAGACATAATAAAGTGGAAGTATCAGACACATCATATGAATTGATAATGGATTATTGAATCACATAACTAGTTCATAAATCAATTACATGTCTCCTTGGTCACATAAACCCCATCGGGAATCATGTAATCGCATGCCCCTTGGAGACTCGCAATCGTGTCACATGGATATGGTTACAAGAATTGCATAATAGTATAACAATCGAATGATCGAGATATAAGACCCCATATAACCTTCAATAAAATCACCATCATCCTGAAAAAGGTCCTAAATGTTACCAAATTATTAATGAATATTGATTCAATAGGGTGATTGAGAAAAAAAGTTATTGTTGAACAATTCTCATGAATAATGTTTGTAGCGGTGTCTTCTGATCGAGTATCATGTAATGAACTCATGATGAGGGCACATAATGTCATTAGGGAGATAGATCTGGAGGAATGTTATCAAATGAATTATGTGTAAGCACTTAGTATATATATTTCATTTTATATATTACCATGCATCACCTAGAAGACCAAACATCTCCCAAGACACTGACTGATGATAATTCCAGTCTCAGAAGGGCATTCACATTCATTAGAACCGATTCCATGTCCCTATGGAGGTTTTCTTAAGGGTGTGTATTTTTTGACCCCCTCCAAATGATCAATATAAAATTTACAATGGAAGGAATACATGAATATGGTTTATATATACCATACAAAATTATATAAGAATAAGTTTGTTGGGACCTAGGTAGAACAAGATCCTCTGAAGGATGTTTGATCACATTACCAAAATGAGGTCACAAAAATACTCCATGTGAATTGGATTACTTGATAAAGGTCCCATAAAAGTTATTTTTATGGTACTTCTTCTCTCAAAAATGTTCTTTAGAAAACCACTTTTTATGCGGCAGTAGCTAGATAATCCCCCCCAAGGACAAATGATTTTTCAACCAATGAGTGGCTAAAAACCCATATAAAATCCATAAAAAATAGGCCAAAAATATTCAGAAGGAAGATGCCTCTTTCTATCATAAAAAACACAAGTGGTTGATCACCAATGGATAAGATTATTTTCATTAACAACATTCCAAAAAACTCAAGAGAACTCTTTTCCATTGAAAAAAGGGGGAAATTAAATGGGATGAGGTGAGACCCTCTCACGGTAGTAAAAGTCACATGATGATCCCCTAGAGATCCAAAATGTAACGCAGTTCCATAGTGACATGATTGAATCATCTCAAAAGGCCATTTTCTTTATCATCTTCATCACACAGAGATCCATGGGTATGCCTTTGAAATCTCACAGTCCACCTTTTTCTCAGTAGGTAAAAAACATATAAAATTCTATAAAAAATGCTCTTGTATCTCCAATAGAACATTTATTGGTAAAATGAAGTATCACAAAAATATAATAATTTTCCATAACATTACTCATGAAATATTTCATGACTCCCAACCGTTATAAAACAAAACAAATGAAGTACAATGGAATGATTTGGGAGCCTATTGGGGTTATAAAACACATACGATACACTAACGATGTCCATGACACGGTCTCGCGATACTCCCAGGAGCCTAGACTAATCCGGTGAAGGCCCCTACAAATATGATCCTTCTCTATTTGAATTTCTCAAATAAGTCTCCCAAGATCATGTGAATCCCTTTCAGTAAGCATCCATATCACATGAAGGCCCTAGGACAAGACAATAAAAGAAAAATATGGAAATTATTTGGTGTATACTTATAATTAAACTAGGACCCATTAATTGGTCAAAATCCAATAAAGTATGAATTGTTGGAGTTCTATTATAGTCTCTGAAAATTAGGTGATTCCAATAGAGTGATCTGTGGTAGAGACTCCAAAAATATTCCTGACACTGAATTCCTTCTCCGACTCGATCCTATATCTTTTCGACATACTCCACGCAAAGAGGCGAATAAACATTGTGATGATGTTAATAGACCCCCCTCCAAACATGAAAAAATTCATGTTTACCCCATTGGGAAAGGACTATGACCACAATTACTATTCATGGTCCAGACTCTCAAATGAAATGTCTTTTCTTTATTTAGACACACCAACACCGTAGATGAATTCTAGGAGTGGTCGATCTCATGGTATGTATGGAATCCTTTATGTAATATATTGGATAAAACTCAAGTGATCATTCTCCAAGAATAAATAACATTGTGTGGTCACCAATATGTCATGAAAAGGGCATCTAGAAGGACATACAGGGAACATCCCACACATCTTCTAGATCAAGTGAGATTTAAAAAAACACCGAAAAAATCTAAGGAATTCATTATTTAAAATCTATAATGCGGATTAAATGTGGAAGTCCTATGAGAAAAAAATGTTTATTGATCCTTTTACACTTATGAAGAACCATCCATGACAGACAACATCACGAGGACTATCGTCCAATTCTCTTAAATCTCGTTTGGTATGATATTTGGGTAACGCAAAGTCCTATGGACACGTTAGATAAAGTCACACAGGGCCCCCTGGGTATTCCACCTCTGTCTCACAAGGCGCACTTTGGGCCTTCCATTATAGCATTTTGATTCCCTTAAGACATGTAACCTAACACATATAATGTCTCCCACTCTTATAAATTATGTATCAAAGTTTCACACAGGAATGTCAACTGGCTCTCATGAATCCCTTCAATCAATCCATCCAAGTCTCATGATATCCATCAGTAATGTCATTGTGGACATGCAAAAACCTCCAAGGAATGATAGAATTAATCTCATGACACCCACCATATTCATTAGTGAGAACCTGTGAAAACACCTGGGAAGGTCATATAGATCATATAACACATTATAGGCATTAACATTTGGGGTCATATGATATATTCTAGATAAAACAATCTAGGTATTGCGTTGTCCTATGAAAAGTCAACCTAGATCAGTAGAAAATACTCATAAAATCCATCTAGGATATGTGATGACCCTTAGACAATATAGTTGGATGATGTAGTTGTCAGGGGAAATGTAAAGAAGACAAACTTTGACATGTTGAGTAGGAAATAAAGGAATTTTGAGTAGACAATAAACAAATTTCACATATGCATGTAGTCAATGTCATAAGGGTAAGACAAGACACGATCACCTTGTTCATCCTCAGCATATAGGCCTTGATGATATAGGTAGCATTATAGTGTATGCCCAAACAGGGTGATCTGTGATGAATATTATTCCTTCTATTATAGGGATACATAGGATTCCTTCTTAATTCTTGAGAACAACATTAATAACACAAAGTTAAGTACCACCACATGTGGCCAACATCCACAAGAAATGACATTGACTAATTTCCATCCATTATTTCAAACATTGAGCAAAGATCACGAGGGCATAGTGGATTGAAATAATAATATCATCGACCCCTTAAAACTCTAAAAAGGAAAGGAAAATTGTACTGTTTTTCCCCAATCTACTGAACTATGATAACTATGATTCTTATAGTAACCAGGTCAGGTAAAAGACACTTCTGTGGCATTCCCACAAATAAACATCCATTATAATGTATGACCCATGTCTCCATCATTTCAACCATTTTGAAATAATCATTCTTATAGGTTTATCACTCTTCCTCATCCCTTAGTGGACTGAGAAAAAAACTGAACTATGATGACTTTGATTCTTTCTTTAATCATGATACATAAGATACCTCTTGAAGTCATGATCTCAATAGTATGTAACTCAAGGGTAACCTAAGTTCATAATCCACACCTCCACATGTAATGAGGAAATTCAATTACTATAAATTGTTTCACACACTTATTATAACTGATGTGGCTTTTCGAAATCAGCATAAATGCATCATTAGAATCTTGAATCTTTTCCAGCTGGGGCAATACTAGTATGTAACCCCAATGATTTCATGATATAAACCTCCCCCATATGAGGATATATACATTGGGGTCAGTACCAAGGTTGTTATAAATCTATGATAACTCTAATTAATTCCATAGTCTAGATATATTTGATGTATCCTTACGAAAGTATCTCAAATATTTGACACCCAACTTCCCACACATATGTCCTATAACCATAACATAAAAATGGATTTGATTAACCAAACTATAAGGTTTTTTATTCTTTTAATTGTTAGTATATCTAAGAAATCTCCTAACAAATCAATCCCCTCTTTAGAATATTAATAACCTCCATGCAAGGAAGAAAATTATAAAGTATTTCGTTGTATGGAATCATCATATAGTGCAGCTAACCATTATTAGGAATGGATGAATAACATTACATACATACAGATGGATTCAATAATGATATCCCCCATTATTTTATGAATATTTGATATTTAACGTAAAATTTTTGTAGGGTAACTGGTCCAATATCGATGTTGGGAAGAGATTCTCAAACATATCTTAAATTTAAAAGTGAGTCCAGAAGTAGGAAAAAATCCCCCCAAAATGTTGTTCTGAGTCATGAACCCATCCGATTGACCAAAATCAGTCTTTATGCATCATTGGGTCTGAAACCCCAATTGAATGTCAATATTTTGAAAACACTTCCATATAACGTTATTGACTAAGAAACCATTAGAAAATATCATCAAGAACGAAAATGGTAACCTGATGTTAATGATTATGTAATAAATATCCTCCCCCATAGTAAATCACTAATCTATACCAATCATACACCACTATCTACTAATTTCCACATTGAAAGAGTGTCATACATATTAGAGACATAAGAAATAACACTACATGCCTATTGTTTTGTTAAATCCATCACGTATTCCATTATAAAAATTGAATGATATTTCTAGGTATTTTGTAATTAGTTTACCAGATACTCTTACGGGGAAGGATTATTTTGGTGATCATTGATAGACACAGGAAATTGGCTCATTCTAACCAATCAAGGGGATGAAAATGGTGTAATGGGGTAGGAACTTGTATATATGAGATATTTATTGAATTCATGGTGTTACCTTTATGGTTGTTTCAGATAGGGCGTTGAGATTCTTGACCAGTTTTTGTTATAGATTGGTGGAGGAGATGGATTTTTAGATGAAATTGAGAAAATCGCATCACCACTAGAATGAGAGGAAAAAAACTATATATATTCTACAAAATATTCTCAGGGCTTGCGTTCTATATTTTTGTGGTTCTAGGTAAAAACGTTTTTCATTAGTGGACTTTTCCTATAATCATATTTATTAGGATTTGATCAAAATGGGGCCCTTCAAGTGTTCTTATATGGGATATGTATATATCATTTATTCTTCCTAGAGATGAGGGACATGTCATCTTTTGGGATTATTTTTTATAAAAATATGATGTAGAAGGAGAATTTGATTTCTATGACATTTATCATGGAAAAGATTCATTTGAAATAATTTACACAGCTTTCTCACTGGCTGTAGGGTTTGATTTTTGTGTTCAGTTATTTCCAAGTGTTTCAAATCTCATGGGACATTATCAGTTACATAATTTTGTTATGTTGGGACCAATGTCTGTTGGACCTATTGAGATCATTGGGTATCTATTAAAGGTGTCATATCGGTTTGACATACCATTTGGTTTCTGTACTATTAATGATGTTTTTTCAGGATTCCTAGATGAAGAGGTATTAGATGGATACCTCCCACATGATTAGATGATAGGATGTCGATCATGATTTAGAAATAATTTGTATTGTGAAACGTATTTCAGTTATGGATCATTGAAGAATGATGGTGTGTGGTAAGATGATTCATTTGGCTCATGAATTGTGGTAGTGTAGATGGTTTTGACATGAGACATGTGAGTGAGTACTATTTATGATGTATAAATGGACACAACATTGTATGTTTCTAGGATCATGAGGACTTTATGGGACACAAATAATTTTTGGATGGAAAATTTTAAAACAACATCATCTATATTCTTTTATTCAATGTATTTTTTTGGTTTCCCTTTTCCCTTGTTTGAATTGTCAGCTTGCAATGAATAGTTTACGTTTTTAGCGAAAAATGAACACAAATTAAGGGAATTATGTTGGTATAAATTAATGGTCTCTAGGTATCAATGTGTCAAATGGTTAATGTGGTTAATCCCGAGATAATAAATCACTAGTCATAGTTTGGGATTTTTTGTTGAATCTGGAATGTATATTGTCTACTGGATGAATTAATGATGCAAAATGGTTACATTCAAGTATTTTTAATTTTGAATATTTCATGAATTAATTCAATAAATTAAATGTTTACACTCTATGAAACATGTTCATATCTTTAATTGATCGTCAAATGGTTTTTTAATTTTAGGTGACACATTATTTCCTGTAATTTTTAAATTAAGTAATTTCTATCATTAAATGGTATCACTTCGTTAATTAATAAGGATTTTAGTTTTAAATGTTCAATACATATTTTTTTTGTGTTTCATTTTTCCAAAACCATACATCTTAAGTCCTATGTTTTATCCTAGTTAATTGTTTGGATCTCTACACCTTTTGTATTATTCGTTATTTGACTAATTATCATGGTTTTTCTATGGCATATCTTCATGTAAGTCTTCTATTCTTATTTGTGTACATTGTTCATGGTGGTGGGATTTTTGTGGTTATTGATTTATATTCATGATCTATTGGTGTTTTTTATTGATCCTTTGAATTTTATGGTCATTTAACTTCTTTTGAAGGATAATCTATGGTTTCTCAAAGTCTATTTTCGATGGATGTTAGGTTTCAATCAATCATGATAATGTTTCATCTATCCATGTTGTTATGATTACTGTATTTCATTATGTTCTTTATGAATCCATTTTATTTTTTGTTGGAAAAAATTTGATTTAGTGAAAAAGTGATTCAGTGAAATATTATCAGGGTTTTGGAAGTGGATTTGAAAGATCGTAGAACATTAGGGACCATTGGTGTAATGACCCAAGATTTCAATGGAATCCCTTATTATAATTATATTATATAATAATATAGAGCCATAACACGACGAACTACTAAGTAAATTGTAACGTTTAAACCATTTTTTTATCATTTGTTTGTTATTAATATAAAAAATGGCTATATACAATTTTGATCAGTATGTGATTTGGAGTCTAATAAGAAAAAAAATATGAACAATGACATATCCATATGAATAGAAGAATAACTTTATTAATACTAGGAAAGAGTAACAAATAGAAAATAGGCCAAAAAATTGAAACTTCATCCAAGAATGTTCAAATACAATTTAGACATTTTAAATGTGAAAAATTGATCATTGTATAAGAATTGGTATTTTTTTATGTAAAAAATATATTATTTACAATTTAATGTTTAATTTAATAAATTAAATTTGAAATTTATTTTTATAAAATTTAATCACAATTTTTTACTGTATTTTCTTATGGTTATAAAATAATTTTATGGGACCTTGATTAATTTTTTAAGGTGTTATAAATGAGTTGTAGTTTTAATGTTCATTTTGCTGAATAAATTATTATTTTATTTAAAAATTAAATTAATAATAGTTAGAAAATTGTTTTAAAAAATGTATTTCATTTTTTAATTATACATGTTGAAAAAGTTTTATGGAGAATTTTTGGGTTTTTTCTAAAATACTGGAATTTTCAATGAATAGTAAAAATATAGTTTTCAGTTTTCAGTTTTCACTGTGTTAGATGAAATCATAATGATGTAATAATTAATAAAAAATTATGGTCGAATTTTGTACAATAAAATAATATATTAGGTTTCCCAAGTTTCTAATACCATGGGAAAATACAATGGACAAGCTCGTGGTTTTCCAAAAACTGCTAATGAGGTGTCCTTTGAAATTAATAAAATATTCTCTCCCTTTTACTATAAATACCAATTCTTCCATTATTGTTATTTAATTACAATTACCACATCCTTTAAACACTAGTGGTTCATATTCCATAGTATCCCTCCCAAGGTGTCCTCAATCCCCTAAGGTCCCAACCTATATGTTTTAGGAGATACTCCACAAGGTAAGGGAACCTTTCACCTTCCTCTTTTAGCCAACACTTCTTTTATGTTATCTCTTTGAATTTCCATTCTCATATGTTGGGGTTTGATTTATTGTATCACAATTATGTTAATTTTTATTTCCATGTGATGAGATACCATTTTTCTATCATCAATTCATTTTATGTAATTTTAAGTGACGTCGTTAGGCTACTGAATTTTCATAAGGGATATCTCAACTTTTCTTTTATTTTCAAGATCATTTCATTTCTTATTTTAGTCACCTAATTTTATAAAAATGATGTCATTAATTAAGTAACTTACATGTACTGAAATTTTTTAATGATAATGGAATAATTAGTCATCATCTCCCCTTTCCATTTCTTTTATACTAAAAATGAAAACAACATCCGAGATATGCTAATTTACTACATTCAAGGATGATGAGTTTTAAATTTCCATTACCATCTTCAATTATGTTCATGGAACCATTTTCATGGTTGAACCATACCGTAATATATTTATTATGTCTCATCTATATTTATGTAATTCTTTTGTACACAAGGTTTTGATTTATAAAACAGAACATGTTCGTTTTGGTAAAAAACCTCCAATTAACCCAAACGGTTCTCATTAAATATTTTATATAATGATTCATCTTCATGAAAATTATCCAAAGGGAATTTACAATCATGAAACCACATAGAATTTCACTAAAAAAATACAACTCTAATTCTGGGTAGTCAACCCCATTTTACAAGATTCGTGGAACATTAATATAAGTGAACTGATCATTTGAACAAAGGAAACAAATAGACGCAAACAATGAAATTAAACATCATAACCAATAAAAAGGTTATTGATGAACAAAAAATTGTTTTACTAAATAATTTTCATGTATAAGAGGTTATATAATTATTAATTAACCTAATTTTATTATTCAGGTAATTAATATCATATGGGGAACACCATCATACATAAGGTAATGGATTCTACAAGAACCACCTTTATTCCTTCAGGTTTCTTTATCATTATTTTTACCCAAAATAAGATGTATTTAATTTTAATGAAAAACTTCAAAATTTTACCTATATGCACCATACTCATGTTTCATGATCAATTCCTCATTATCTTTCAGGTATATATATGTTTTATAAGGAATTCCTCCTTAATTATTTCCGATAAGTAATCCTATTTTAAGGGAACAACCAGAATTATTTCCCAATTTCAAGTGCATATTATCTTCAATTTTAATCCAGAATTGTATTAATAAAATCACTAATTTTATTATAAAAACCTACTTAATTCAATTTTTTCTTTTTTATAAATTATTGTTCCATTTTCTATTTTAAAGGCTCAATAGTATTTTCCATTAAAACTTCTCAGAAAAAATTTAATTCTAAAGATTCATAAATACATTTATTAAATATTGTCACTTCTCTTTGGCATAACTTACCATTTTATATGTCCATTTTACATTATAAAAGTCCATTTATGTTCTAATACCTTTCTTTCATAGAAACTGTCATGATACGCCCATTTGTTAGGCTTTATGATATGATTATGGTAACCAATTATTTCCATGGGTACCCTTATGTTTATGTATGGTTGATTATGTATGATTATTTATGTGGAAAGAATATTCATTAAAATATGGATATGGGTGCACCCTGATAGAGGTCCAATGCATTGGGTAATGTTAAGTCTCATGAGATGCGATGTGAAACGGTATTGACAGTTAGCCTTGACCCATTCTACTATGGGAAATGGGATTGGTGGTTAGCCTAGACTCGTACTAAAGTCCTGTTTTATGTTTCTTCCACATCTATGTGTTTTAATGTTTATATGATCCGAAGTTTATATGTTAGGATTCGATATGTTCCATGCTTTTGATATAATTTTTTCATGCCTCGTAACTCATGTGATTAATCTTTATTATTATGTTCATTCCCTTACTGAGATTTTTAGCTTATGCCCTTGATCATGTGTTTCACTAGGATATTCTATGTCGTGGTATGATCACAATGGAAGTTATGAGATCATTTAGAAGATTCAATAAAGAAGCATTTTTAGCCCCATGTTTTAGGTTTTATATCTAGTTTTCAAAGACACTAAACTTAACGATCCATGGATTGTACCTTGATTTACATTTATGCTCAAAATCATTTAATGTTATATTTAAATGGTTTGGGTTTCTATATTTGGTATTAGAGGATGGTCTTGTTATTTTTGGAGATTTTGAATAAAGAACTTTTGTGGGAACCTTAAGGATGAGACAAAGTATAAGAAAAAAATACCTAAAATATGGTAATTATATTATTTGGGGTTTACCAATAAAATATGTCCATTTTGGATAAAAACGGGTAGAGGCGGCTCTAGAACAGATGTACCGAGGAGTGAAAAATCCAACAAAGAGATTCGGGGTTGACCTAGGGAGTCCTATTACATTAAAACGTGCCTTGATTCACTCTTGTTATCATCACTCCTACGGGATATTCCATGCTAATTTATGAGCTTGGTATAAACAGTTATTAATAGAAAAATCCCATAAGAATATAAGATAATAAATAGATCACAGATAACCAATATTGAAACATTGAGAATCACAAGTTAGGATATACTTCTCCATTAAATTTTTTTCCATTTTTGTTCTAATGCTTCCTTTTATAGGTTCAATAATTAAATATTTAATCCTTCTAATTGTACGTTTTTTTATTATTTAACGGAAGGAAATATATTAACATTTGGAAACAATCACTGTGAATGGGAATGTGAATAATGCCCAAATGATTTGCTTGATATGATGGGAATGGGTTCTCAAAACATCATGATAGTACTTCCTCAGGTGGCTCATGTTATGAATAATAACTTTAATCATGTGAAACTCCCTCCTACTACAAGAAGAGAAAAAGTTGTGGTAGAATCCTTCATGTGTCACAGGCCTCCCATGTTTAGCAGATCTTATGATACCCTCCTCGTAGAAAAGTTTATTATCTCTATTCAAAAGTTATTCTTTGTCCTCCAGTGCTCAGAAGAACAAAAAATTTTATTAGTGTTCTATTGTTTTGATGGGGAAGCTGATTAGTGGTGGATATTGATCAAGAATATAAATTCCTACGAGGAAATTGATTCCATGGATTGGGAGAAATTCAAGGGGATGTTTTAAAATAAATATTTTCCTTGATCCATCCATCTTAATATGGAAGGAGTGTTCCTGGGACCGAAGTAGAAGGAAGAAGTTCCCATCAAGTTGTATGAAGAAAATATTACAATGATTGTAAGGTACTCCCCTGGCTTTTTCATGAACACTGAATGTATTGTGGATCACTTCTTTAGAAAACTATAGTTGATTCCACAAAAATGAGTTGGAAATTCAAGACATTGACAGTTCTGAGGAGATGGTCTATTGTGCCCTCAACGTTGAAATGGAGATTGAAAACTCTCAGTGGTCTCATGGGCCCAGTTAAAATAATTGTAAAATGGAGAACAAAATGGGTTGATAAATAAACAAATACCCTGATAAAAACAATCTCAAATATCCCATTTGTAAATTTTTTCTGAAGAAACATCCTTGGAACTATTTAAAGGGAACCAACAATTTCTTCAAATGTGGAATGCTTGGAAATCTAGCTAAAAACGTCTCAAGGGATATGAAAATTCCCACTAAGGTGGAAGAATAAAGGAAGGATCAGATCAATACTCAGCTATCAGAGTAGTGTTACAACAGTTAAGAGAATGGGCATTATTCAAAAAAATTCCCTAAGCCAAGAGTTGTTAGAGAAAATAAGCAACAACCTCTAAGGGAAAAGGAAGGGATTATGATATCCCTACTAATGAGGTGGACCTGGAAAATGATGTGGTGATAGGTACTCTAGTATTTCATTCAAGAATAGAGAACGTTCTATTTGACTCTAGTTCAATTCATTATTTTATATCTATCAATTTTAGTATAACTATTGAACTACCACCTCAAATTTGGGAGGAAAAGTTATCTGTGAGAACAAATAATGGTGAAATTATTGTGTACGTGTTTTATAACTCCCCCTCGGTTAACGTTTGTGGATTAGACCACCCAGAAAATATCATGATACATTTTTTAGTGGAGTTTTATGCTATCTTGTGCTTTGATTGGATATCATTATACAAGGCCAACATCAATTGTATGGAAAGGGAGATCACTCTTCACATCCTGAACAATCATCCAATTATTTATTAGAGTAAGGAGTAAGGTTAATCTTCTTTAGAATCATTTTCTCAAGTGTTTATATTGTTTCCTTATGAGAAAGAAAATATAGAATAGATGATTGAGACTAGGTATAGAATATTTCCTGGAAAAATGCCCATCATGAGGGATTACACTAACGTATTCCTTGAAGAGTTTCCTAGTTTTCCTGCTAATCGAGATGTTGATTTCTCAATTGAACATATCCCCATATCTTTGCCTATATCAAATATACATTACAGAATGGCCACTGTAGAGCTGGAAGAGATGAAGAAGAAGTTATAGAAGAAACTAGAGAAGGGTTTTATATGCCCTAGTGCATCACCATGAGGTGCACCATACCACATTGTGAATATGAAGGACGGATCAATGCGCCTCTGCATTCATTATGACAATCTTAAAAAAATAATGATAAATAACAAGTATCCCCTTCCATGGATAGATGACTTGTTCAATAAGCTTTGTGGGGCCTGTTATTTATCTAAGGTGGTCCTTCGGTCAAGATATCACCAATTAAAGTCATGGAAGATATTACCAAGACTAACTTTTGAATGAGGTATGTACACTATAATTTCATAGTAATTCACTTCAGAATCACAAATTCTCCAAAAAAAATTCATTGATTTAATGAATAGAGTTTTTAGAAATTACCTCGACAATTTTGTTGTTGTATTTATTAATGATATTATGATTTACTCCAAGAGAAAATAAGAACATGAGGAGCATTTGAGAATTGCGTTAATGATTTTTTTAAGGTAGGAGTTGTATGCAATGTACAGTAAATGCGAGTTCTGGATGGTGGAAATATCATTCTTATGTTAAGTTATCACTATTAAAGGGATATCTGGGGACCCTTCTAAGACAATGGAAATTGAAAAGTGTCCCAAGACCACATCTTTAATAGTGATCCGCAGTATTCATTATCTATCTGTGTATTATCGATTATTTTTTAATAAAGATTCTACATTTTCAAATTCAATGACCTAGAAGACATGGAAGGGAGTAATGTTTTTCTGGACATAGGAATGTAATGACTGTTTCAAAGAGATTTAAAAGTGGCTAATAACTATGCCAGTACTCACACTCCCATCAAGTGGAAAAAAATTTATGGTCTATATTGATTCATCTAAGAAAGGATTTGGTTGTGTGTTCATTAAGAATGATAAATTGATATCCTAAGCCTCAAAAGAAGCATAAAATACATTAGAAAAATTACCCATTGCATGATTTTGAGTTGACAGCTGTGATATTTACATTGAAAATCTTGAAGCATTATCTCTATGGAGATAAGTGTGAGATATATACTGATCACATGATTATAAAATCTATAGTCACCAAAAAATATCATAATATGGACCCACAATGATGGATAGTGCTCTTCTCGGATTATAACTATTCAATCCACTACCATCCTAGTAAAGAAAATAAGGTGGCTGATGCTCTAAGTAGAAAAGATCATGTATCTTTATCGATGATGCGAATTGAAAAATACAAGATCTTCTTAGATTAGATAAGGATATACATCAGGATCATTAATGTAGGTACATAATCATTCCTCTGTCAAATGATTTCTAAACCATCATTCATGGAAAAAATAAATGATGCTTAATGAAAGGATGTGGATCTTCTGAAAAGGGTGAAAGATATATGATGTGGGAAATAGACTCAATTCAAAATTGATGAGGAAGGGGTTATAAGATTTGGGTAATGATAATGTGTACCATCTGATCCAGATATAAAGAAGGATCATATGAATGACGTATATAGCTCAACCTTCTCTATCCACCCAGGGTGCACATAGATGTATTGAGATCTCCAAGATATATTCTGGTTTGACAATATGAAAATGGAGATTGTTGAATATATATCAAAGTGTCTGGTATGTAAATAAGTGAAGGCTAACAGATATTAGTCTATTGGGTTGATGAAACCACTACCCATACCAATATAGAAGTGGGAGAACATCACTCTGGACTTTTCCACTGGACTTCCAAGGAAATACAAAGGAAACAATTCTATATGGGTCATTTTGAACAGATATATATCATAGAAGTGTTAATGTTGAATATAGTAGCACTTTCTATTGTATCTGATCTTGATTCAAGATTCTCCTTGATGTTCTGGAAAATTCATTAACATGCTCTATGAACTGAACTGAACTTTGAAATGGCCTATCATCCTCCAACTGATGGCCATTCAAAGAAATATATTTAGACACTGGATGATATGTTTAGAGCATGTTCTATTGAATTCAATGGAGGATGGGACCAACATCATCCACATTTTTAATTCTCCTATAACAACAGTTTCAACTTGAGAATCGGAATGGCACTATATGAACCCCTTTATGGTAAAAAGCTACAAAACACCAGCGTGTTGGGATCAATTCAACGAGTGTAAGCTAATAAGACCTTAAATGCATGATGAAATGGTGGAGAAGGTGAAAACCATTCAGTAGCACATCATGCCTGCCCAAATTCAACAAAAGAGTAATGAAAACAATCTTCAATAAGACCTTGTTTTTGAATTGGGAGACATGACATTTCTACACATATCTCAATATAAGAAGGGCATGAGGTTTTGAAAGAAAGGTATGATTTTTCCAAGGTACATCTTCCCCTTCAAGAACATGGATCAAGTCGGAGCTATGGACTATCAACTAGGACTTCCACCTGCCATGTCCAATGTACATGATATCTTTCATGTATCACTCATAAAGAAGTACTTTCGAGACTCTTCACATGTACTCTCTTCATAGGTGTTACAGTTGTAGGATGATCATTCTTAAGAGGGGAAGCCAGTGAAGATCATGAATCATAGAGATAAAGACTTATGTAACAAGACCACTCACTTGGTGAAGGTACTACGGTGAAACCATAAGTACGAAGAGGAAACATGGGAACTATAGGATGCAATGAAGGAAAGGTACCCTCACCTGTTTTGTCCTAGAATGTAAACTAAAAAATCAAGGGAAAAATTTCTTAAGGGGGGAGAATGTAACAACCCTATGTTCCCAATGGAATCCCTTCTTATAATTTTGTCCTATAATAAAATGGAGTCACAACACAATGAATATATAAGTATTATGTGACCTTTAAACATAATTTTGTCACTTATGTGTTTTTAATATAAGAAAAGAGTCATCTAAAATTGTGATCAGTAAGTGATTTGTAGTCTGATAAGGAAAAAAATAATATTTGATGAATAGTAACATACCTTTAGTATTAGTAGCATACCTTTATTAATAGTATGAATATTAATTATTTGAAAATCATCCCAAAAAAGAGAAAATTTACCAATGAATGTATAAATACAATTTTGACATCTTAAAAGTGAAAAAAATGAACATAGTATAAGAATTTGTATTTTTGTATGTCGAAAATATTTTATTTACAATTTTATGTTTAATTTATTTATTTAAAATGGAAATATATTTTCAAAAAATTTATTCATTAATTGTTACTTTGTTATTGTATTGTTATAAGATAATTTTATGTGACCTTGATTAACTTTTCAATGTGTTATATAACGTCTTATAGTTTTAATGATGATATTGTTGAATAAATTATTATTTTAGTTATATGTTAAATAATAAATATTTTTAAATTTATTTCCAAAAAATGGAGTGAATTTTTTAATTCTTAATATTTAAAATTGGTTTGGGTGAATATTTGTGTTTTTTCTAAAATACATGAATTTCATGAGAATAGTAAAATTACGTTTTTGATTTTTTAGTATGTTTGATGACATCATAATGATATAATAATTAATAAAAAATTATGCTATAATTTTGTACAATAAAATAATATATTAGGTGTCCCATGTGGCTAATACCATGGAAAAATACCATGGGAAATCCTATGGTTTTCCAAGAACCACTGATGAGGTGTCCTTTGAAATAAATAAGAAATTATATCTCTTTTACAATAAATACATACTATTACCATCATTTTAATTTTGTACAAATCCCTAATCCTCAAATAACTGGTGGTGTTACCTCTGTAGTATCCCTCCCAAGGTGTCCTCAAGCACCCAAGGTTCCAAATTTCATTTTATAGGAGTTACTCCAAATGGCAAGGTAACCTTTCATCCTCCTCTTTTAGTCAACACTTATTTTGTGTTATATATTTCAATTTTCATTCTCATGTGTTGGGGATTGATATCTGGTATCAATTATACTATCCTTATGATTTCCATATGATTATATAACATTTCTTCTCATAAATTAAATTTCTGAATTTTTATGCGAAGTCGTTATGCTATCAAATTTTCATATGTGATCTCTCAACTTTCCTTTTATTTTCAAGTTCATTTATTTTCATATTGTACTCAGATTCTTTTATGAAAATGATGAGATGACTCCATTAACATACATGTACTATAATTCTTTCCTGGTAGAGGAATAAGTACTTATAATCTCTCCTTTCACATTTCTTTATATTAAAAATGAAAACACTATCAAAGAAGTGAAAATTTACCACATTCAAGGACAATGGGTTTTCAATATAAATTACTATATTCTATTCTAGTAATGGACCCATTTTCATTGTTTAAACATACCAAAATATATGTATTATGTCTCATATATGGTTCTGGAATCCTTTTTTCCCCAATTATATTATCACTACAGGAAAATTCACTGATCGTGATGGTTTTTTGTGTATGGTGGCAGTTTAAACCGCCACAATATGATTCTGTGGAGGTTTTTGAAAACCACCACTACACTATGTTTCGGGACACTATTGTGGTTGGTTATATGCGTTTAGTGATAGTTTAAAAGAACTGTTGTAGTTTTCTCATTTTTTGGTGGTTGTGACATTTTTTTAGCGTCTGTTTTGCCGAGCAAGAGATTATTTTTTTACTAGCGGTTTTAACCACCACTAAAAAAATATTAGTCCCTAGCCAGGAAAACCGCCATGATCTTCACACAAAAGATGGTCCAATTCAGCGACAACTAAAACCATAGATAAATTTAATACCGTATAGGTGTTTATAATTTCTACTAATAGAAAAATGAGGACATAAATTGGCGGTTTAAACCACCGCTAAAAACAGATTTACAAAAAAACACCAGCTTCTACAGCTTCTGTATCAGTGCCCAGAAAAATAAAAAATTCCATGAATACCATAAAAATATATACCATAGTCATCTGGTATAATAAATTATTCAAAACTCACTGAGAACCACACATATATAGTGTGTACTACCCTCACATAGCATGCATTTGTTTGTTGGAATAAAAAACCAAGACACACTCACTTCTTCACACTATAGAGTAAACCTATGGGAACTGTCTCCTAATCCTACTTAATATTTCCCAAACCTAATGGGTACACACTCCCATACTTCGTGATCATAAAACTATAATCATGATTCAATGAATCATGTATGGTCATATCTGGTTCATGTTCCCAACCCACATACCATGAACCACTACATGTGAGTAAATTGAGTATCCCAAAGAATATTAGTCATACAAAGGCTAACCACATGATCAAACACCACATAAGAGTCATTATAAAAATGGATATCACATACCTATTCTATTCTCAACATTATACTGACAACATATGATCTCAATCTAGAAGGATTGTTGTCCAATTGACCCTACCCTCTCCCCTGAACTAAACACCAAAACCACTCAGAGTGTTTCTCATCCCATGAACACTGAATTACCTTGACATAACTCAACCCTTTCATTGTTACCTGCATAACAACACTTTTTTGTTATGTATAATAACATAATCAAGATATATGAGAAAACACTACATAATATGCATACCATGAAATTCCTCAACCCTTTTATTCCTAATTTTTTCCTTATTTTTCACTATGGTAAAGTTGTTGGGAAGAGAATGTTTGGATATGTTAATTAATTGGTAGGGGAATGATATAGGCTATTGTGTCCTAAATATTCATACCACACTCAAGAAATAATGTCATAAAAGGAAACATCAGAAATCAATAAAATAAATAAAAGGAAAAATAACAAATCAACAAAATGTCAAGTCATGAAAATGTTTGGTGGAAAATATGTTCCACACATGATACATATACAAACCGAAGATGAGCACCTATCATTACCCTCTCCACCTCCAACATATCAACAATACAACTAATCACTATTCGATGATGAACACATATCATCACCCTCTCCACCTCCATCTCCACTTCTAGCTACCACCTGTATCAACATTATATTGAAAATTAAATATGTTTGCATATTTATATTTACTATTAAAACAAATAAAATATTGAAAACTAAATGATTTTTAATTTTTTTGATTTACTTGCTCACCCCCAATTGATACAGTACCATCGGGGTCATATATGCTAATCTGCTGATGTATTTCAATCAAATCTTTCTGCAAAACGGATATCTGATCCCCCTGCTCGTGAACTGTGTTTCGTAGGGTAGAATATCTTTCTTAGAATCTCTAGGTATGGGATGACTACAACCAGGAGATGATTCAGCTACCATCCATGGTGGCCTGCTAAAAACATCAAATCATATGGGTGCTAAACCCATCCCACAAACTCTACCAGGATGCACATTCCCAAGGACTTTATCAATCGGGTCATCCTAGTAGACTGAGTAGGAATGCCCAGGATTGGCATCCCATAGTTATTTAGTTGTTACCTATAAATCAGATATTAATATATATTAACTTAGTAAAAACTGATAATAAGATATTATTATGAAAAAATTATTTCATACCCCAACTTCTTTGGCAGGCTCTTTAACAAAACTTCCATCCAATTTTCTGGGAACATCCAACCAAACTTTAGTTTGGGATGCTTCATGACCTAAAGTCTGTGACTACATTAAACAAAGATAAATAAACAATTTTATTTATTAAATAGATAATATTGTCTTATAAATATTTAAACTAATGAAAAGATTACCAGTGTTGATCTTTTTAGCCAAAATCTATGAGATGCACCCGGAATTCTTCTATGGCACAAGAAGCACCATTTTTTACAGTGGGGTAGCCGTTTGGGATCAAAGTCAAAGTTACAAATAGAAAAATCCAAACCCGTGTAATTTTTCCGACCAGATAAATTCCCATGCCAAGGGAAGTCACTAATTTTCTACATTAAAGAAACATTAATTTTGAACATTTTCTAAAAAGAAGCATAAAATGTGTCAACAACATTGCTCCCAAACTCAAGTAATTCATCAATTAAATGATTCAATTATACATCAATATCATTTCTAGGAAATTGTTTTCTTGGTATAATCATCGAAATAATAAAATATATTTTTTGTATACACATCCAAGGAGGAAGATTGTAAGGGATCAAAACAACTTTCCAAATTCTATAACTGGTACACAAAGTCCCAAATTGGTCAAATCCATCAGTAGCCAATCCCAATTAGGCATTCCTAGGATCAGCTGATAAATATGGATGTAATGAATCAAATTTCTTCCATGATTATGAATCTCATGGATTTCATATTAAACCATCATTGTTATTATCTATTGAATGCCACTTCATGTGTTCGGATGTTTTTGTTGATATGAATAATCATTGCAATAGAAGATTTAAAAGAAATTAATGAAACCCATTTACAGGTGTGTTCATTTTCTTCATATTCATAAAAGTATGTTGATTCATAATTCCAACATCACCCATTGGCTGCCAACTAGAAGTAGAACATTTTTTACAATCATACCTACTTTAATCCTCTCCCCAATAAATCATACAATCATTGGGACCCGCAAGTATTTTTGTATAATTCAGACCAAGACTGTTAACAATTTTTTTCATCTCATAAAAAGACTCGGGGATGTTTTCTTCAGGAAATGCATCACACAACAATTCCAATATCATGTACATTTATTTATTTGTAATTCCACATTTAAATTTGATATGGTACAACTTCAGCATAATAGAATGTTTTGAATCTTTCAAACATCCACTATAAAAATCTTTATTTCCATCATCAACTAAATCATGGAACATATTTTCTTCAGTGAAGTTTTCTCATACACTATTCTCCACAGAATCAAGAAGAAGATCCACTGATATGTTACAATCTTGATATGGTTGTCCCACAGTCTCAAAAACATCACTTGTCTTGTTTCTATTTATATCCCCCTCATCTGGTTGTTCTGATATGTTTAGATGTTGATGGTGATCTCTTGTAGTGCCGAATGTATCATTTATAAGGTTTTTCATTTCATTTTCATTTGTTGACGAAGTTGGGAGGTCATTTTGTTGATTAACATTAGTGCTCAACCATTCTGTAACGTTCGATTCTCTGTTCCAAATCCATCGCAAATATTGACTAAGGATTTTCTTCAATATTAAATGTTCATAAACTTCATCTCTCTTCATCCATCTTGTAAATTTACATTTAGGAAATGAACATATTATTCTCCCTTCAATGGATCGATTAGAAATTGAAAAATCTAAAAACTCATTTAAACCCTTAATATACAGAGGTGTGTTCCTCAGTAATGTGATCTAGCTATTATCCATGTATATCACAATGTGCCTACACAATACTTAAAAAAATTAAAACACATAACTGTTACTAAATAGGGATATAGATTCATATATACTTGTTAAAAAATATAAAAAATATGATATATAATGTTTTCTTATATCAATACATATGGAAAATCACCCACTAATGGTGTTATCTAAAGTAGTACCCCCACAAAGGATTAGAATTAAATTAGGAGATTAGTGTGAGTGAACAAAGTCCAACCACAATACTCAACGTAATAAAGTTGGAGGTTCCCCTCTCCCGTTAAATTAAATAATTCTAACTATTGTTTGAAGTGGCTTAATATTTTGGGGAAGATATGATCCATGGGGTGGATGTGATAATAAATTACATGTTATTCAGATAGAGGAAGATCTGATTAAATCCAAAAAAATGCATGAAATAAGTGATGTAATAATTATTTCAAGTTTCATTTGATATAAAATATGATCCAAACGTGTCATGGCTGATCATGACTCAGCATGTGGTGTTATGAAACCACTTTTGTTTCTTCAAAACTTGATCTTGAATTTTCATGTTGACGTAAAGTCACTTTTTGAATCTATAATTACATAAAAAAGGGATTATTCTAGAATAAAAAGAGGTTTGCAAGCCTTAACTAAGAGAATCAATGATGTCATATTGAATCTCGTTTATAACAAGGGATATAAAGCTCTAAACATAGTAGAATTAGACCACTGATAAGGAAGAGGTACCATCCATGCCATTTCGTAAAATCTTTGTAAATCTCTTTTTATTAAGGGAGTGGGTAAGGAAATAATTATGTAAATGTTTTGATTTTGAAATTTTGGATTGAATATTCCACCTTAGTTAAGGTGGTTAAAGAAATTATGGATTTTGGTTTCCTTTAAAGATCTAAATATGTTATAAACAAGAACTAATGTCATTATTCAAATGAAATGAGATGATCATGGGTTGTGGATCAATGTTGGTGTTGTGAAAAATTCATTTATTGTGACTTAGATTATTGGTATAGATTGTTAACTGAAAAATTAAAAAGGAATCCAATTTTAAGGGAATGAATTCTAGATAAGAAGAAGAAACATCCATAGGCTAAGATAAACATGTATATATAAAAAATAATTTGAAATTTTGAAAATGTCTACGATGTATGAAAAATTATTATTCATAGGATTGGTCCATGTTCATATCAACCTATATATTAATTGAATAAGAAAATATGTCCAAATTACATAGTCAATAAATAAAAATCATCTTTATGAAAAATTGAAATAATATTTTAAGAAAAACCCGCATAAGAATATTTCACATAGGGAAGGTAAGAGGCCTTGGAATATAAATTTGAGATGTTTTTGAAAAGTTCATCATTTGAAATAACTAATAAAAATGAGGGATGTTAGAAGTATCCATGTTGAGTGTTCAAACATTATACCAATGAAAAAACTGACATGTTAGTTATATAGATTGATTTTATAAAGAAAATTTGGAAAATAAAATAAGCACAACAAATGTATAGTCAAAAGGTAAAAGAATCTATTCCACATGAAGATAACTTAGTTCAATGTGTGTGGTGAAACATGTATTGAAACACTCCTAGAGATTGTTATAAAATAATTTCATATTACCAACCACACGTATAAACAAAACCTTCTATAATACTATTTTTTAATCAACCAACATGGGTCCCAAAGAGTATTCTGGATCACCATGGGCAAGCGACAAGCACCTGGGTATCAACACACATAACCATGGGAGTGATTTCACACTAAAATAACAATACAATATCTCTCATATATAAAAAGATAGATATAATCAATCAGATTACATCATGGATGAAAAATTACATGACCATGAGACATAAATAAACCAATCCAGAAAGATAAACATAAAGAGAAACTAAAACAATGTCTCCATGTGACTATCTGTAACCACAATCCAAACCCACCATTAAAGTGAAAACAACCCAGAGATGCATTCAAGCTACATGAAAATGTTCTATTTATCTACTTACTAAATGACCATACATCCATACACCCAATAAAATATAAAAGGATTGTGAAAAATTCATAGTAATATACCACCATGAATCTATACAATGTTTATGACCATGGAAAATTTTATTCTATCTTAAAAATGAAACAAATTTGATAAAGTAATTTATTTTGAAAACAATTCCAATTAAGCATCCATTAGTTTGATTTAAAACATTCCATATTCCAATAAATTCATAATTTGAAAAAATAATTAATGAAATTTAAATAAATTGAAATAAACAAAGATCCATAAGATAAACATGTGATCATTAAAACATCAAACACTATCATCACGAATGAAACCAAACACAAAGATTTAATGGGATCCATCCTATAGGAACACATTACTAAAACCCCTAAGAAACACTAGACAGGAAAATTTGTATCCCAGTGAATCTGATTCATTCTATATTCTAAAATTATCAAAACCATACCACTAAGATGTGATACACTCCCAAAGGGTTGCATATGTATATAACCATATGCACTAAAGGCTCCAAAAAATTATAAAAAACAATACATATGGCTATGAAAACCGTCGGCATTAGGGGAGGGGATCCGACATAGGGTAGGAACTCGACAGGGTCGGGGTAGAAGGGGGTCAGTAGCGTCAAGCGGCGGGGTCACTGGCGGCCCTGGAGGGGAGAGGAGCTTGGGTTATGGCTCATCGAGGGAAGAGGTGTCGCAGGTGTCGAGGGGAGAAGAGGGTCGGCTTGGGTGGGGGGGGGGAGTGTATTCACTAAAAAATAAATGGGTTTCATAGAATTTTTAATAAACCTTCACTAAAACATTTTATGGAATGGTTTAGCGGCAGTTTATTAAACAAACACTAAAAGACCACATCTAAATGTGATTTATGTTGTAGTGTATTTATAAAAAAACTTTTTCCTTGTGGTCAAAAACCTCCATTAACCCAAACCGTTTTCATTAAATAATCTATATAATTATTGCGCTTCATGAAAAGTAACAAAATGTTATTTACAATCATGTAAACTACTATATTTTCACTGATAACATATTTCTCCATTTCAGAAAAAGCATCCCCTTTTACAAGATTCATCAAACATGAATATAAGTTAACAGATCATTTGAACCAAGGAAACAAACTAACCCTAACAATGAAATTGAACCCCGTAACCAATCAAAAGGGTATGAATGAACTCAACTGTTTTTAATAAATAATTTTTATATATATGAGTTTCTTGAATTATTAATAATCCTAATGTTATAATTCAGGTCATTAATATCACGTGGAGAATGCCATCAGACTTATGATAAGGGTTTCTACATTAACCACTTTTATTCCTTCAGGTTGCACTATATTTTTTTACTCAAAAATGTTGTATTTTATTATTATGAACAATTTTTAAATTCTTTTTATATGATCTAAACTCATGTTTCAAGATCCATCCCTCGTTATCCTTCAGTTATATACATTTTTTAAGTGAATACCTCTTTAATTCTTCTCAAAAAAGAAAACATATTTAAAGGGAACATCATAAATTCTTACCCAATTTAAAGTGGACACTATCTACGGTTTAAATATACCATTTATTTATAATTTAAATCCTTTTATTGTGAAATCATTCTTGTTTAACTTTTTGTTTTGTATAAATGATGGTTCCCTTTTCTATTTTAAAGGATCAATAGTATTTTCCATTAAAACTGCTAAAAATGTTTTAATGATAAAGTTAAAAAATTCATTTATTAAATATTGTCACTTCTTTTTTACATAACTTACCATGCTATGTTCCCATTTTACCTTATAAATGTCCATGTATGTTCTAATACCTTTCAATCATGGACACTTTCATAATATGGCCATTGGTTGTGATTTATGTCTTGATTGTGGTACCCAATTCGTTCCATGGGTACCCTTATGTTTATGTATTGTAGATTTTGTATAATTATTTATATGGAAAGAATATTCATGAAGATGATGATATAGGTTCACCCAGATAGCAATCCAATGAATTGGGTAATGTTATGTCTCATGAGATGTGATGTGAAACGTGATTGTCAGTTAGCCTTGACACGTACTATAATGGGAAAGGAGATTGATGGTTATGCTTGATTCAAACTTACGTCATGTTTTATGTTTATTCCACATTTATATGATTTCATGTTTATATGATCCCATGTTTATATGTTATGATTTCATATGTTCTGTTTGTTTGATATCATTAGGTCATGCATCCAAACACATTTTCTTATGTTTTATTCTTATATTCATTCCCTTACTGGGATTTTTAGCTCATGCCTTTGATCATGTGTTTCCCCAAGATATCCTATGCATATGTATGATCACCAAAGAAGTTTGGAGCTCATTTTGGAGATTAAATGCAGAATCATTTTTAGTCCCATATTTTATGTTTTATATCCAGTTTTCAAAGACACTATACATCATGATCCTTGGCTTGTACTCTGGTGTATATTTATGATTAAAGTCATTTAATGTTATATATAAAAGGATAGGGTCATTATAATTTGTCCATAAAGAAATTTAAAATGGAGTCCCTAGTGTGTGTGGCACCTCTAGGGGTTACTTTTTAGATATCTTATGGAACGTGAAAGTGTTTGGTTTAGTAATATTTTATGTCCACTACATATTCACATATGTTATATCCAATGTAGTGTGCTTTTACATTTATAGCTTGTTTATCTCATGATGGTTTATTTCATGGATATTTTCTCACATGTTTTATATACTTTTTATAATTTATAGTTATTATATTTTCATATTTGGATAATATTGTATGAAAATATAAAAAGGAAATTGATACAAATATTTTTATATACGAAGATTGTTCATTAAAATGATTCACATTTAACGATAAAACTTGATCATTATTCATATTATAAAATGAATAGATAATTTGGAGATATCTTTTTGGGCTCTATGATCACACACTATTTATTCCTTTGGGTGTTAGTGGACTATGTTTTTCAGGACTTAGGGAAAGATAAGTGAATCTTGTATCATTATAGGTTCTCCCCACATCTTTTTACAACAAAAAGGGATGGTTTCGGTGTGATAGTTGATCACACAAAGTGTTATTTTTATTTTATGATTCATACATTCTATTTTATCCTATTTTTCTTGGGATGTATCAATATTGTTTAATATATATCATATTTAATGTAATATTGTTTCATCTATTATTTCATTTTTATTCACGACCTGTTTCTATTGTCTTTTTTTATGACACACTATGTGGTGGAATACATTGGGTGACCTATAAATTTGACCAGGGGTGGTTTATTATAATCCTTCTTCATCATTATAGAACCCAATAAATATGCACAATATTTGGGTATCATTAATATGAAGGATATCCACCTCATATTCCCCACATAGAAATCAATACCCCCACCACATTCCAGATCACATCGCTACCTTACATCTTTCCCGAAGACACCTATGACAATACATCACATCTCACCCAAAGAAACATGGGTGAACATAAATTTTGAAATAATCGAGGGGAAGAGGGGTAGTGGTAGGACTCAATTAAAATCACCACCATCCTTGATATTGGAAAAAAATTGAAACCCATATCCTCTCAGCATAGTTGGGGTTATCCAACTAAGGTGTTACATGCATAAAAATTAAAAGACATTATATTTAGATATCACGAAATTACCAACCAATGGGATCACATTATCTATAGTAGTGTATACAAAACCCCACCATCATACATATCCTCTATCATCACAACTGATAAAACCACTTCAAAAATGCAACACATAACCTCCACTTGAGTCACACACTTTAAAATTCATTGGAACAAATAATGTTCTTTTATTCATATAAATTTATTTGAACTTTTTTTATGTAATTATCTTATTTAATTAATCAACTAATAAATTTATTCATTTGATTACGAATCATTATTAATTATATGGTTAATTTGGAAAATAACACAACCACACCACAAATAGCTCAGCTGCCTCCCAGAAATACTACCACAATATCACACAAACCATAGTATGCATTCCGTATCGACCAAGACATCTGAGTACAACAATAATTAATCAGAGTCTCTAAAACAAATAAACACTATGCACCAAAATTAATTTTCACCATAACCAATATAACCCACCACCAAATTGAACCACAACACAGAACATAACACATCTTATCTATACCAACTAACCATCTCATCACTACATCATGCATCCCAAAACCCATCTAATCACCTACAAAATTACTCGACAACCAAAATATCACTGTATATCGAAAAATCACAAGGAGACATAATGTCAATCGATCTAGACTTCAATAATTTATTCAGGGAATTTCGTATAACAAAATTATTAATTAGAATGTGTATTATCACACAAAACATATTCCCAGGGAAAACATATTTTATATTCATATTTACATTTTTTTTCATTTATTTTAGGTTATCCTAAAATAAAAAAAAATGAAATGGTTGTCACATTATATAATCTATGGTTCATGAATGTATCCTTATATGGGTAACTTTTACAATTGGATACAATTATGAATAATATAAGTTATAATAACATGAAAGAATAAATAGAAAATTGTGTATACCCATCCCATTAAATTTAAATTCTTCCAACATATTATACTTGTTAGGATTTCCATTTCAATCCACAGAAAGGAAATTAGAAGTATAAAATCCAAAGTCATACAATGTACAGAGGGTGAAAATGATAACCCCTACCATGAAGAAAATTTGTGATCTCACTTAACAACGCATAATAAAATCATGGAAACAAAAACTGAATAAGGGAACCATGGATCACACTAAAACACCCCAATATGTTTTCAAAAAGAAAACACAAACATACCAAAAACAAAAACAGCCTTAACATAACATACATCATACATAATAATGCTGTAAATAACCAACAAAGGGATTAGGGATTAATATATAAGGAAAAAACACCACCACTGAATCCCATAGATAAGGGATATGGAAGATAAAAATAATTTCTTCAAAAATATTCTTGGCTTAATCTACAAAACAGTATGGATTAATGACCTAAATAATGAAAAAATTTGAAACAAAAAATTATATACAAGCGTTATTTCCACTGATTTGTGATGTGAATCTTATCTTTATGGTGTAAGTTATAGGGGTCCTTGGATTACAAGTTATGAAAAAATATTTAGGTAGTGATTTTGTTTTCATCTTAAAAAATGCCACATTCCTTAAACTAAACTATTCAAAAAATTCCAATTTTATGGAATAAAGCGAATTTATGACATACCACATAGCACAAAAAAGAAAATAAACCATTAAACAAAATGAAAACTTTATATTTACCTACAAAATAACCTTTCTATGTGTTAAAATACCAAAAACAACACAATTGATGTTATTAACTCTATAGAACTCCCTTACAGATTACTTATAAGAAACATCAACTACATGACCTACAACGTAACATGCTGGGAAGGAATTTAACATTAAAATAATAATTTAATCTTAATAATAGTTTCATTAATATATTTTTTTTAGGTGAAAAAACTAAATTCACTTATGTTATGTTATAAAGAAAAAATATATTCTTCATTCTATGGTGGGGGTAGTCCACACACAGAAGAATAGTGTATCCATTTTTCAAAGTGAAAGAGTGTTAAAAAACTAAAGTAAAAAAAGTATAATAAAAAATTCTATTATAAATGTCATATTTTTCCCTTATGTAACTTTTTTACTATACATTTAAATTAGTTATGAATAATACAATGTATCATTCGTGGAGGAAGTAGTGAGCATGTATGCATGATGACGTCTTTATTTATTGAATAGTTTTGGTGGAGGATAAAAATTATACTTCAGTATTATAATAACATTTATTAATATAAATAATATATCTTTTTATAAATTAATATATATTATTTTATTTTATGGTGTAAAATAATAAAATAATAAGAGATATCAATTGAGAAAATAAATCATTCGTCATATGTTCTCCCATTGGGATAACCATAAGTATCCTTAGTTTCGAGTCATGGAAAAACCTATACTTATAATATTTTGGGAGAGGTTAGAGGAGTTTCATTGTTATATTTTTTCTAAATATAATATTTTTAAATGATTGTATAAATGGGGTGGAGGTTAACTATTTTTAAACCTTATGGGAATAACATTTTTTAAAATATAAAATTTTAATAAAAACAAATGGCATGTTAATAATTTAATGTGGAGACAAAGTTATTTTTAATGAAAATGAGGATAATTTATGGTCAAATCCACCAATAATTAATTTTTTATCTCTTTTTTAGAAATTAATTTATGGATTATACTTTTATATTTATATATATTAATATTTTCAATATTTACCCTGTTAATTAATTTTTACCTATGTAATTTAAATTTATTTATTAATAATAAAATGGACCTTATTAAAAATTTCTGACCAACAGATTCAAAATATTAAATCTGTTTTATCATTTATAATTTCTATATGATTATGATATTAATTTAAACATTAGGCAATGCTATGGGTAATAAATATTTTCTACACACTGTTTTTTTCGCTAAAATGATTCATTTTATAAACATTTATGTATATAACTCACATTAATGAAATGAAAATTTTAGTTATTAAATAAAATATACTTTCATGATATTAATATAAATATAAAAAATATATTTAATATTTTAAAACATAGTTAATAGTGAATTTATAAAAAAAATCATTATAAAAATATAAAATAATTTTTACAATTTTAAAAATGTATTTTAGAAAATCTCCCTAATAATTTTAAATTAAACATTTTATAACATAAATACATCTTTTATCATGAAATTATGTTTATATTATTTCTCATTTTTCATAATTCATGATATTTTCATAAAAACTATGGTTTTATTAATAGAATATCAAAAATTTGAACTTAAAAATCAATTATTTTAAAAACAAAATTCCCCCACATATAATATTTTAATTATTAATCTAAAAATGAATTAAATTTTATGAAATTAAAAATTAAAAATATAACTTCTATATCAAATAAATATTATATATCTCAAAATATTTTCATTGGAAGATAACTTTTCGTAATAAAAACCTTTCTAACAATTATTTTTATCAATTACTAAATAGATTAGTTTAAAGATATAAATAAAATAAATATATTAAATATGATTATATTTATTTAATTTTTCATATAATTTTTTTAAAAAAAATATAAATATATATGAAAAAATTTCTTATTTATATTTTTAATGCATTGATTAATAAACATAATTTTTAATAAATATTAAAAATGTAATATATTGAAAATAAATATGAAAAATAATGTATTAAATTAATACATACATTATAATATGGAAAAAATTTATAGTTTAATAGCTTGGCTATAAAACCACATAATATCTAAGAATAAGGTATGCTCAACTGGCAGTCACATGTGGTGATTCCTATAGCAAGGTTCTTGAGGACATTTATAGAAGATTGATATTTCATAAAAATGATTCCTTTCATAAATTTATTATTTGATTTAAAATTTGTCTTAGACTATTGGAAATTATAGTGAATATAATTTCTCAAGGATCTTATAAAAATTATCTTCATATATGTGGCTTCCATTACAAGATTAAATTTATTTCAATGTTTTTTTTTTGTATTTTTTAATGTGTTTAAATTATTTATACATACTAATTTAACTATTACAATATGATAATAAATTTGAATAATTTGATTTTAATGCATGGATATTTATTTTTAGATCAGTTTTATATATAGAAAAAACTACTATCATTATTTTAATTTAAATAATATTCGATGTGATCCTTCATGTTGTTGTGTTATCCCACACATAAATAAACTCCATTTGATTAATTTTAATTGTCAGATAAAAATATTTTTTTATCTATATGTAAATTATATATGTTACACAAGATATAATTTAAATTGTTTCCTCTATATTTATTTCTCTGGTAGGACTCTGAATCAAACATTTAAATACCCAACATTGAATTTTATTAAATAATTGTTCAATATAAACAAGTTTTTATATGACCTATTTTACAATATATAAAACATATTCTAATTCCATTGAGACATTACACTTAATTCCACATTATACATTTCCAGCGACATTTAATTTGAATCTTATTTACTTAATCATATTTATCATACAGACATCAATGAGACTCCATCTTTCACATCTTTAGTTGGTTCTGGAAATAAGGTAACTCCCCGACCCTAGTTACCCAGAGTTGGTGCATTATTACATAACATTGGTATGATCACAAAAGATCAAGTCTTGAAAAACTGATTAGTTTAGTATCCTTGGAATCACTAGAAATATTCATAAGTCTTACATTACATTATAAAGTAAAAAACTACAATAACATAGTCTCCATAGTCCCCACTCATATCCCCGTCATACGATTCTTTTAGGTCATTCATATAATATTTCTTCACATCTTGGTAAAAATAAAACATAGAAAGGGGAGAGCTTAGATGCTCAGTAAGGATAAAAATATAGCGGAAACATTCATAAATAAGAATAATCATTTAAGGTAATGTATAACTAAAACAATAACCTTTTAAACATGAACTTCATCTTAATATGGAAAAAACAAAATGAAATAATTTCATTGACTTATTCACATGAATATTCTACTAGTCGAATGATCACATGCAATATCAAAAACCACATTCATAATGATTGAATGCATAATGCCAGCCTATCATAACCACATAGTCAAGGCCTTATGCCAAGACTACAAATAATATTTTGTCAAGGCCTTGTTCCAAGACACTAGTTAGTCTCATGAGACATACTGATGCATCGAGGAGCGATAGTGGGCTCCACCCATCACTTACTAAGTCCAATGCATTCCTCATATGAAAAGGTTCAAACATAACATAAACATTCTTATTAAAACTAGCATATAAAATGTCAATACATAATCCATAAAACATGAATGGTATAATTATAACACATCCATAGTAAAACATATCACAAAATATTCAATATTATATGTAATTTTTGTATCATAATAAATCAACCTCAATCAAAAATAATATCCAGTAAAGGATGCTGACATAGTTGAACTTGATGAGTAAAACTTTTTTAGAGAAATATCCTTTTTGTAATATCATTTAAAAGTCACAAATTTATGATGGAAATAATTTAAAAGAGATTTTGGAATCAAAGTGTCCCATACCACTTTGAAACTTTTCAAAAGAATTATCATTTCAAAACATTCATGTCCATGTATAATTTTAAAAACATGGAAATTAACTAAAAATATTTAGAAAGATAAACCATTAAAACATTTAAAATTCTTATATTGATAAAGATTACATTTCAAAAATCCTTAAAAAATTCATTTTTAAATCATTTTTATGAAAAATGGACAAGGATAATAAAAATGTCCTAGTAAATACTTACACATAAACAATCTCAGATAATAATGAGATTGAGGAATTAACCCTTACCAATTAGGTAACTTAAAAAAATACACCCCACGAAAGAAGTATCATACAATGAATATGTAAATACATATAAATTAAATTTTATTACATAATGAATACAATTGTGGGGAATATATACACCACACCAAAGGTAATAGTGGAAATATGATATGAATCTCAGGGAAATAAGGAGTGAGATGAAAACCCCTTACCAATTTGGTAACTTACGAAGCATACACCCCATGAAAGAGGTATCATACAATGAATATGTAAATACACATAAATTAACGTTTATGACACAAATAATACAATTATCGGCAGTACATACACCACACAAAAGGTAATAGTTGCAATATAGCACAAATATCATGTGAATAAGAAGTTAGATGAAAACCTCATACCTTGTAATTTTCCTTAGTCGAGAATAGTTTAACCTCTTGTATTATAGTTAAATCATTTTTATTAAATTATTCAAGAATAATATACATAAATATGATATCATATATGATCTTTTAATATTGATTTGTTAATAATATTTTAGTATTATCATCGTGTCAGGTGTTCACTTACTCGTTTTCTTTTATATGTTTTGTTACATAATCCATGTCAGTTATCCACAGTTTGTATCTTATTAATATATAGAATGATATCAGGTCCTTAAACATTATTTTTAATCATAAACTGAGAATTATACTTGAATGGATATGATGGGGAATTAATCTCATCGCGTTCGTGGAGACGATAGTCCGTAAGTACGCACGAGCGACAATATCATTTTTCTGTTATTAAAATAATATATAATTTTTTGGTATATAATATATAAATAATCATTATAATTTTATATTTATTATTTAATTCAATTAAACATAATTATTATACCCATACAAATAATAATGTTTTGAATAACAATGACACCACCACGGGGAGACGGTAAGCCGTACGTATGCACGTATGGTGACATGTCATTCAAAAGATGGATAGAATACTGAATATGGTTTTACCATATTTATAATAACATCACAGCATATATAAGATACTGGATTTATTATTTTATAATGGAAATAACAATGAAATAAGAAGTTTAAGAAGAATAGAACTTGAAAGAGGGTGGTGAAAACATTACCTCTTCTTCTGGTTATTATTTTTTATTTGATCAAAAGGGCCCCTTAGGCTGGCTTTCTGATCAAACTAATGCCTCTAGGTTGAATTGAGGTAAGTTTAGAGGATAATTGGGTAGGGTTTCTCTAATCCAAAATGCTTTTAACATGTGAATAATTGGTTAGAATTGGTGTCCTTTTATAATGGGGAGGAGGGGCTCTTTAGGAAAAACAGAAAGTATTAATTTATAATAAATTCAGTTTCAGTTTCAAATGGCTCCAAAGATGATTATTCAAAGTATAAGGTGGGTATGAGTCTAAATACACTCAACCAATAGGTTTTAGACATGCTTGGGTCACTTTTGTAACCTTATCTTTTAGTTTTAACCCTTAGTTAATTAGTTTGACATTTACCGTGTCTCTTTATATTTATATATTATATGGTTACTAAACATACTATAAACTTCCAAGTGACCCCCAAGTGGTCCATTAATGATACAAATATCATTATATAAGTCCTTTTTCCAAAATTTATATTTATAAAAATAGAATATCAATTAATAATATAATATTTGTTTTAAAATCTAATTTTGGTCAATTTTTACAATATTTGATAATTGATTTTTGGTATAGACTTAACAACTTTATTAAATCTAAAAAAATTAATTTAAGTAATACACACATGTCATATTCACCAATAAAATTCGTGGATGGCATCAAAACTTTCAAATTATATTTATTTTAACATTTATAATACTAATTATTTGATTTTTTCATTAATAAGGAAAATACTACAACATTGTTGTGTAATAAATAAATTTAATTATTCAGTGTATAAAAATTATAAATAAAATACCATTATGTAGGAAATAATTTTATCTTTCTAATGAATTTTTATAGTTGAATATATACTATATATAACCCAATGTTAATTTTTTTTTCTAAAAGATATATGCTTATATCATTTTTTTTATTTTCTTTAACATTATTAATGTAAAGTGTCATTATCACTTACAAGTGGATCCATGGGGTCTCAAAATAGGCCCAAAGATGACCATGGTTAGAAATGTATCACCAAATAGGGTTAGGACAAGTTTTAGTATAATTTATTATTATTATAATATTATTTTTTACCCCTATTTACTGGATTTACCCTTTAACCATGGTAAATAAAATATTTATGAAAGTAATTATTTAAAATTTCTAAAAATAAAAGTTACCTATTTACACAATTTGGACCTTATAATTATAAATATGGAATCAATTTTTCAAAATACAAAACACATAATTGGAAGAAATTAATTTAAAATTAATTCTTGTTGTTAAAACAAAAAACGTGTTTTTAAGAGATAATAACTATCAAAAGATTGGCACTTGCTTATGTCCAGTTTAAATGTGAAACTATGTCCAATGTCCAAAATTGGATAAAATGGTTAAAATATAATATAATTATACTCTAAAATCACTCAAATTCATAATTTATTACTATTAATTATTTCGAATAGAAAAGTTTTTTTAATTTAAATTTAGTAATTTTCACTATTCATCAAAATATGAATGTTATCCGAAATGTAACAAAAATTCACCCTAAGATAATTTTTATATTCCAAATTCAAAAATGAAGTCTCTTTTGAAAGATAAAATGTTTAAAATTTGAAAAAGTGGGTTTTACTATTCATAACAGCTAGTTTGATTGGTTGTGGTGTGTGTCAGAACTCGAAGTTGTGTATAGTGCATGTTATTGAATTACTTTTAAAAAAATAACGTACTATAAAATATTGGGGTGTTACATTCTTACATACTTTAATAAATTGCATCCTTTCAATTTGAAATTATTTTTCGAAAATAAAATGTTGAAAATAGAAAATACCTTTGGGAAAACCCACATCAGAAATTAGGTTAATAAAATTTAGTCATAATAAGGGGAAAAGGGAAATGAAAGGGTCAACATAAAATTATGATCTCGATTAGGAGAACATTTGTGGAAATTAGTGACATATAATTGGAGGAAAAACTTAAATATTTATAGGTAGTGATTGAGGTCATCAATCACAAATAAGTGTAAAATTGAGGGCCTTAAATTTATCAATATGTGATGATTTAAATTTCCATCGGTTCAAAAAAACATATGATATTAGGATACCACATTTTTTGTATTATGATCCCTTCAATAAAGTATAAGAATTAATTTATTCATAGAATAAGAGAAGAATAAATTTAAATACTTTACATGTATGTTCCCGTCATTTAACTAATTTCTACCACAAACTAATCTTTCACTCTAAAAGATAATTGAACATAAAAATAATATTATATTTATCATATTCATATATAGTTCAAAAAAATTAATTTATAATTTATCTACCAGATTTTTTAAAAAAGACTACGTTATGCAATCAAGGACATCACGAGGGGCCAGTGGTAGGTGATACACCCTTTTTGCCCTTCGGTTGCAGGTTCAAGTCTCACGGCCTTGCCGGACTCGACGGGTTGTTTCCCAACCTCCAGGTTGTCCTTTTATGGCAATCCAAAAATAATCTCACACTATAATTATCCAAAATACTTCTACCCAAACTCATAGTCCAAAATTTATAAGGAAGGTAAAAAAATGAAGATCCTTTTTTCCACGTAATAACATGTGAACACCTTCATCATGTATTCATTTAAAACACTAAAACCTCATGAATTACCATAAAACCTTATTGATTACATTCATGATCTCTTATTACTTATAGAATACTGGATATACACTTTCTATCTAAAAATGTTGTAAACTCCAACAATAATGGAATATACACATCATTAATCAGTTTCAAGGTAGTCAAGAATATCTAATATAATTTATCAAAATCAATCCTGTATTATTCCAAAATCACTACCTTAGTATCAGAACCATATTATGGTTTATATTTATCTCAACCATATATTTTCCAAAATTTTAACCTGCTATTGAGTCACCTTTCATGGTTCACACAATCTCAAGTCTTTAATGACATAGTACTACAGTATAATCCTTATATTCTTAATAATTATTATAACAATTACATTATTGATACAACACTCAAATGACATAATTCTCTAATAAAAACATAATAACTCAAATCATTCCTCCTCATTTGTGGTAGTATCATGACTTGATTATTATCCAATAGCATCTTTTGAGGCATACTCTGATGATTTTAACATTGGTTCACGTAGTGTCCCAACTCTTTGCAGATGAAGAATTGTACATTTGAATCCTTTTTATTACCCTTCCAGTCATGTACATGGTGGCATTTTTCTCCACACTTATAACAAACTCCCATTCCCTTCAGGCAAGTTCTAGGGTGTCTCTTTCCATATTTATCACATATGGTAAAATTATGCTTTCCCTCTTCCCTTTATCCATCGTTCTCTCTTCCATCCTTTTCTTCTCTTGCTTCCCTTCAAAGCCATAGGACTCAAACAATTCTTTACTTATCTTATTAACACATGATACTATTTCATCATATGTTGAGATTACGTGGGAGACTATTTCCCTTCTAAATGTTGGCTTAATACCATGAAATATATGATCCTTCTTTCTCTTGGGATCATACGTATTACTGGAGTTCACATTCCTTCCACTAGGCACCATTTCTACACAATAGCATAAACTAGGTCAGTTTATGAATTGAAATGGAAAATTCCAAACAAGTAAAATACATAGCGTTAATTGAACGGTTTTTGGATATAATCCATAACCATAAAGAGGTTTTCCTTGAGGAATTATATACTCATCAACACTTCATAATGGTTTGTAAATAAAATGAGAAGTATCCTAAGCATATCCCCCGGGAGTGTCGTAACCAAGAGCGCAGCAAGTCACGTTGTCGTGCACCAGTTCCCATTAGAGTCTAGCTCAAAGCGATGTTTTCGGGTTTTCCCCTAGGAACATCTGTTCTAGAGCCTCCTCTACCAGCTCGTATCCAGATAGAGACGTATTATCTTGGAAAATTCACAAAATCTCTACATTACCAAAATTCTAGGAATTTCGTCTATAATAATCCTAAATTTCCATCTTAGGTCTATGTGCTCTAATCAGAGTTTATATAAATCTAGCATCCAAGGTTTGTACTAAACTTCTTCTGATACCAACTGTAATGCCCTGAACCTAGTTACCTAGATTCGGAGCATTATTACATAACATTGGTATGATAAAAAAATATCAAGTCTCGAAAGACCGATTAGTTTAGTAGCATTGGAATCACTAGATATATTCATAAGTCTTACATTACATCATAAAGTGAAAAACAAAAATAACATAGTCTCCATAGTCCAGACTCATAACCCCATCAGACAATCCCTACAGGTCAGTCATAAAATATTTCTTCACATCCTAGAAAAAATAAAACTTAGAAAGGGGTGAGATCAGATGCTAAGTAAGGATAACAATATAGCGGAAAATTTCATAAATAATTTTAACCATTTAAGGCAATTTATAACTAAAAAACACCTTTTAAACTTGAACATCAGCATAATATGGAAAAATAAAATGAAATAATTCCATTTACTTATTCACATAGATATTCTACTAGTCAAATAATCACATAAAATATCAATAACCACTTTCGTAATGATGAAATACATAATGCCAGACTATCATAACCACATAGTTAAGGCCTTATGCCAAGACTACAAATAAGATTTTTTCAAGGCCTTGTGCCAAGACACTAGTTTGTCTCATGAGACCGACCTATGCATCGAGAAGCTATAGCGGGCTACACCCGTCACTTACTAAGTGCAATGCATTCCTCATATAAAAATGATTAAACATAACATAAACATTCATATTAAAACTAGCATATGAAATGTCAACACATTATCCATAAACCATGAATGGTATAAAAATAACACATTCACAGTAAAACATGTCACAAAATCTTTAATATTATATGGATGTTTTATATCATAATAAATCATCATCAATCAAAAATAATATCCAGTAAAGGATGCTAACATAGTTTAAAATTATGAGTAAAACTTTTTGAGAGAAATATACTTTTTGTAAAATAATTTAAAAGTAACAAATTTATAAAGGAATTAATTTAAAAAAGATTTTTGAATCAAAGTGTCCCATACCACTTTGAAACTTTTGAAAAGAATTATCATTTCAAAACATTCATGTTCATATATCTATTAGAAAACATGGAAATTATTTAAAAAGATTTATAAATATAAATCATTAAAACATTTAAAATTATTATCTTGATAAATATTACCTTTCAAAAATCCTTAAAATATTCATTTTGGAATCATTTTTATGACAAATGGACATATATGATAAAAATGTCCTAGTAAATACATACACATAAACAATCTCGGATAATAATGAGATTGAGAAATTTACCCTTTCCAAATTGGTAACATAAAAAACATACAGCCCATGAAAGAAGTATCATACAATGAATATGTAAATACCCATAAATTAAAGTGTATTACACAATGTATACAATTATAGGCAATACATACACCACAAAAAAGGTAATAGTGGCAATAAAACATGAATATCACGGAAATAAGTAGTGAGATGAAAACCCCTTACCAATTTAGTAACATAGTAAACATACACCCCATTAATGAGGTATCATACAAAGAAAATGTAAATACACATAAATTAAAGTCAATGACACAAAGAATACAATTATGTGCAGTACATATACCACACAAAAGGTAATAGTGTCAATATGGCACGAATCTCACTGGAATAAGGAGTGACATACAAAAACCCTTTACCTTGTACTTTTTCTTAGTCTAGGGTATTTTAACCTCCTGTATAGTATTTAAATCATTTTTATTAAATTATACAACAATAATATACATAAATATGATATCATATATGATCCTTTTATATTGCTTTGTTAATAATAATTTAGCATTATGGTCGTTTCGGGTGTTCACTTACTCATTTTCTTTTATATGTTTTGTTACATAAGCCGTGTTTTTTATCCATAGGTTGTATCTTATTCATATAAATAATGATATAAATTTCTTAAACATTATTTTTATTCATAAAAATATAATTATACTTGAATGGATATGATGGGGAATGAATGTCATCGCGTTCGTGGAGACGGTAGTCCGTACGTACGCACGAGTGACAATATCATTCTTTTGATATTAAAATAATATATTATTGGTTGGTATATCATATATATAGAATCATTATAATGTTATATTTATTTTTTACTTCAATTACACATCATTATCATACCCATCCAAATAATAATGTTTTGAATAACAATTACACCACGACCTGGAGATGGTAAGCTGTACGTACGCACGTATGGTGACATGTCATTCAAAGGATGGATGGAATACTGAATATGGTTTTTCCATATTTATAATAACATCACAATATATATAATATACTTGAGTTATTCTTTTATAATAGAAATAAAAGAATATGTTTAAGATGAAAGGAACTTTAAAGAGGTAGGTGAAAACATTACCTCTTCTTCGGGTTCTTCCTTTTTATTTGATCAAAATAGCTCTTTAGGTTGGCTTTATGATCAAAATAAAGCCTCTAGGTTTAACTGAGGGAAGTTGAGAGGATAATTGGGCAGGGTTTTGCCGAACCAAAAAGCTTGTAAGGTATGAATAATTGGTTAGAAGTGGTGTCCTTTTATAAGGGGATCGTGGGCTCTTTAGGAAAAACTTAATGTATTAATTTATAATAAATTGATATTCATTTTTAATGGATCCAAAGTTGATAATTCAAAGTCTAAGGTGTGGATGGGTCTAAATACACTCAACCAATATGTTTTAGATATTTTTGGGCCACCTTATTAACATTATATTTTAGTTTAACCCTTAGTTAATTAGTTTGACATTTACCATGTCTCTTTGTATTTTTATATTATACGGTTAATAAACATACTATAAAATTCCAAGAGACCCCCAGGTGGTCCATTAATGATAAAAAATATTTATATAATTCCTTTGGCTGATCCTTAGATTTTTAGGAATATAATATCATTTAATAATATAATATGATTTTAAAAAACTCATTTATGTCAATTTTGACTATATTTAATAATTGATTTTTGTTAATGTATTAACAACATTATTAATTATAAAAAATTTAATTTAAGCAATAATAAAATGTCATAGTAACCAATAAATTTCGTGGATGGCATCAAAACTTTCAAATTATATTTAATTTAACAGTAATAATACTAATTATTTAATTATTTCATTAATAAGGAAAATACTGCAACATTGTTGTATCATAAATAAATTTAATTATTCAAGGTCTAACAATTATAAATAAAATAAAATTATGTATTAAATCTTTTTATCTTTCTAATTAATATTTACAGTTTAAAATATATCACATATAACCCTATGTAAATTTTTTTTTGGTAAATGATATATGCTTATGTCATTTTTGTATTTACTTTAACTTTATTAATGTAATGTGTCATTATCACTTTCAAGTGGATCCATGGGGTCCCAAAATCGACCCAAAGATGACCATGGTCAGAAATGTATCATCCAATAAGGTTAGGACATGTTTTAGGGTAATTTATTATTATTATAATATTTTTTTGTACCCTTATTTACCGGATTTACCCTTTAACCATGGTAAAAGAAATATTTACCGAAGTAATTATTCAAAATTTATAAAAATAAAAGTTATCTATTTACACAATTTGGACCTCCTGATTCTAAATATGGAATCCATTTTTCAAAATTCAAAACATAGAAGTGGCATAAATTAATTCAAAATTAATTCCCGTTGTTAAAACAAAAAGCGTGTTTTTAAGAGATAATAACTATCAAAAGATTGGCAGTTGCTTATGTCCAGTTTAAATGTGAAATTATGTCCAGTGACCAACATTGGATTAAATGGTAAAAATATAATATAATTACACTCTAAAAACACTTAAATTCATAAATTATCACTATTAATTATTTCAATTAAAAATTTTGTTTTTAATTAAAATTTAGTAATGTTCACTATTCATCAAAATATTAAAGTTATCCGAAAGGTACCAAAAAATTCACCATAAGCTAATTTAGAAATTACTAATTCAAAAATGAAGTCCATTTTGAAAGATAAAATTTATAAAATTTCAAAATGTGGGTATTACTATTCATAATGGCTTGTTTGATTGGTTGTGGTGTGTGTTAGAACTCTATGTTGTGTATAGTGCAAGTTATTGAATTACATTGAAAAAATAACATACTATGAAATCTTGGGGTGTTACAAATAAACATGTATCATTGTGATAATCATAAATCTTAATAAATATTCATTCATGAAAAAATATTTCTAAATCCAACCCTTATCTAGCTATTTTCATAATCAAGGAAATATATCCATTTTCTATGGATTCCTTTATTAATTTGTTTCTTTTAATATTAAAAAAAACTAAAATAAAAATGGTTCAACATAAGAGATGTATAATTAACATATATGAGAATGATTATAAATTATGTTATGAACAAACCACCCTATAATTTTCGTACCCATTAAAACCATCATATTAACATTCAGTATAACCAAAATAACTCTTGGTAAAATCAATTATTCATTAGGTTGGATTATATCAAAGACTTTTAAATACTTCCATAACATAATAAATAAATCAAAATGTCTCGTATAGATAATGTGATTGATTGATACATATTACTTCTTCATGGCACTTAGAGTGGAATAATGAGAGGGTATGGCTTGTCCATCAGTTTCGTGTTCGTGCATCATTGCACATGACTGTATGCTGAGTTCTCATGCATTGGTGGAGGCCTTTTAATGATGAGTTTCTGGGGAGAGGTAGGACCGGTATTTGTCTTGGGGATGTTTTGTGCTGTTTTATTTGGCTGTTTTGATAGACTTTGGGTTTCTCCCTTCTATTTTAAAAGAGATTTAATAATAAAATAAAAAATTATTTTTAGTCAATAATCAATTTTTTTATGGTATTTTCCCCCAGAGAAATTATTTGAAAACTATATAAACATTATTATATTTATAAATGGATGTAATTGAATTGATAAAAACAAAACAATATAATAATAATAATTCAGATGTCATCCTATGGATATATTTATCTTTTAGATATATACCTATGGTTTTAACTAATGTTATCATACCCTAATACCCACAACATGCTACTATAATATTCAAAAAAAATAATCTAATCCTTGAAAAAGGCTAAAATCATCTCTAAAACCAACTTATCCACAAACAATGACACACTTTGGTTCTTTGTAAAAAGAACTTTCAAAAAAATATAGATTAAAACAAAGATAGAAGAACAATAATTTATTATAAATTATTTATGTAATTTATATATTATATGTCTCATGTAATAAAAAATAATTTGAATGATAGATTTATTATATTTGAGGACTATATATAAATGAAATTTATTTTATAACCCTTCTAACCATTTATCCATACTTGGCTGCACTAGACCCCATATAGATATCCCTTATGTTATAAAAATCCACATACCCCCACAAATAAAAACAAAATCATTGATTTAGATCAATCACTCATTAAGTTAAAAACACATAATTTTTTCCATTATATTAATTATTATCAAATGATAAAACTACAATATGAGAGAGATATATTATAAAAAATAAAATGAATTTATAGTTTTTTTCAATGATTCAAGATTATATAACATGTATTCTCTAATGAACCAACTTGTATAATTTAATTATAGTTTTAGATAAAAAAAATAAAATATGTTATAATGAAATGATATAATAAGATTATAGAATCATAAATATGTGAAAAAAAATAAAATAATGCATCATAATAATATGTAAATGGATTACTACCAAAAAAACAGAACATATTGTGTTTGGATGACACCACATGCACCAAACATGGCACCTCTTGAGATAAAAACATTAACCAATTCATTATACAGATATATAATTACATTACCACCCATCACATTATGAAAATCCATCATATGTTTACCACATGAGAAATTGAATCCATACACAAAGTTTAATAAAAATTAAACTGATGAGAATAATGTTCATTTCTTAATCTCTACTAAAATAATATGGGATCTATATATATTTAGGATTATAAATGGATAATGGTAATAAATATTTTTTCAAGTCAATAATTTATTTAATATGAAATTATATTGAAAATGTATTTCTAGTGTAGAAATATTCCTAAGACATATTGAAAAATCAATTATAAAAACACGCCACTTCTATGTTTTTTTATAAAATGTGTAAAGGATCATTAAATTAACAGTAAAGATTATTATTTTTAAATAAAACATCATCAAAGTGGGGATTAAATAATATAATTTTGTTTTTCTGCAAATATTTTTCGTTAAAGTTATTTGATAGTTGTGGTCCATAGCCTCAAATAAAAAAGACAAAATTTCCATTAAATACTATTAATTTATGAGAGAAATTTTCAATGGGAATATAAAACATGAATTATCATTAAAATGGTAAGGTAAATTTTTTATATATGTAAGGAATATATATATAAATTATGCATTAATTACTTTTTACTAATTTAGAGGAATTTTTTGGGTGAAAAGGTAATGTGTAACACAAAGGTAATGATAGTGGATCAAAATATCACTTTTTTATATTTAGTAATTGAATCGTTGAAATCTCAAATTCCTAAAGGGGGTAATAAAACATGCATTATAAATAAGGATATGTTATATATGATAATAAAATGAGATGAAATATAATTATCTTTTCTAAATATAAATGATCATAATGAAAGAGATATTAAATATAGACATTGAATAAAATATTGTTAATGATAATGGGAAGTATTCTTAACAATGTATAACATTTATGTGGAAAATTTTCATTGAGATGATTTGACTCAAAATAAATATTCCACTATGTTTAATGATAAAGTTAAATAAAAAAATTTATGTTTTAATACTCAAATAATAGACACATAAAGTTCATGAGGAAAAATTATTACTCAGAAGAAGTGGGTTTGGGATTACAAAAATGGTTACAAAAATGTAAAATTTTAATTAGACAATTTTTAAATGTTAGAGCATGGGATGGATTTTTGAATCCCATATAATCCAGGCTTATTAAAAATTTGAAATATATTTTAAATAAATACTCAAAAAAATATGGGTGAATATGAATTAAATTTTAATAAAAAAATTGAGATCTAAATCATTTAACTCGGGCCTTGATTCACACATTCCATGCTCTTTTGGTAAATAAAAATTAAAATAAGACTTATTGAAAAAATCTTGAATAATTTTAATATCTATATAATTTTTATTGAAAATTTATTAGCCAATTTAATTCATTTAGTAAATATTGTTCCCTTATATTTGTTTCTTGAGTTTTTTCAGTTAATTTTTCTGAAACATCCATAGTATATTCACCATTTTCAAAATTGTTTTAAAATAGAATCATAATTTCTAGGATTGAATAAGATTAGGTCATATATTATTACATAGTATCAAGATTTATAAATTTTCATATTTTTTTCTAAAATGAACTCAGTTTTAGAAAGGGGATTTCATATCTTCACATTATGAAGTTTTGTTAGAGTAGAATTACTTTTTTATATCACTTATATAGTGTCAAATATTTCATAATATATAACTAATATTATCATAAATATAATTTTTATACATTAAATCATTTTTAAATTCGACCATTTTAGGTTGTGATTTAAGATGAATTTCATCATTCAATGTAGGATGTAGTATAAATTAACACAATAATTCCATTTGAATTTTACTTCAAATGGGAGGAGGGTAGAATAATAAAATAATTATCATTTCAAACTCATAATCACGATTTAGAAATTATATGTTTTCATTTAATAACCCTTCTAGACCATCCATAATAGGTTCTTATGATAAAAAGATAATTTTTTTCTTGGAGGAGGTTGTTCACAAGTATGTGTGATGATGTATTCATTTTTTTTAATGATGATACATGATGGTAGACATATGATATTCCATTAGTATAATAATAAATAATAATAATAATAATGTTTATGTTATGGATTTGAGGGTGTAAATGATGAATAGAATATGATAGTCCATGTGGGAACATTAACTCCCTCCATGCATATTATCCCATTCGGAATTACATAAGTATCCTTAGACAATTCTCTTTCAAATAACAAGTATAAAAGGATGTAGAAACAATGTTGAGGGTAAAATGTGGTAGATTTCTGGTCTTTCTAATTATTTATTACAAGTAGATAAATTGTGTAGATTAGATATCCCTATAAATGATTAAGGGAATTAAATTTTTTAAAATATAAATTTTTATTATAAAGAGTTGAGCTGATTCATGTCTTATATAGATTGAATGATGAAAATAATTTAGTGGGTGATTTTGTAATGTATAGAATCCTGAAAAATATAAATTTTTTCAAATGTTTTAAATATGGTTTTATGTATTTTAATTTGGGATTTTTCACATTTACCATTTTTCGTTTCTAAAATTGTATTTATTTTTTCCCTAAAATATTATGTTTTACCCCAAAAAATGGGACTTTAGACATAATTTGTACATTAATCTATGGCTTTGATGACTGAAATGTGATTATAATGGGGTAAGGATATTTCCACCTGGTTTTCAACTCTGAAGACTGCAATCGATGATATTAGTGCATTGGTTCAATCTCTAAGATCATGGTTTCCTATGAACCCAAGACTATGATATTATCTTTGACCCATATAATGTATAGAACATTCATACACTTGTTTGGATTTGTGTATGCAATGTGAAAGTATTATATAGCAACCCATGTATTCATTTTAACATAGATTCAACATTAGGGGCCATATTATGATGGACAATAAAACTGAAAAACCAATGTATGGACACTCTACTAGGATCCTAGTTGGAAATTATATGTCTAAAACCATTGTGGATAAATTATTTCTAACCAAAATTGTTGAAAAACTCAATCTTGTGATCCAATATGATAGGAATCCCATGTTATACATTAATTACATGTTTTTGGGGAATATAATATCTCAATGTACTAAGATTAAAAATGAAATATTGGAAATAATAAAGGATGTTGTACTACTCATTATATTAGCATGAACGAATAGGATTATTTTCTACCTAATAACTAGAATGGAAACAGTATTCCCACCAATGTAGGAAATTTGGGGTTTGGGATTGTTGGGAACATTTTGTGGAGGGTACTTATCAAAATTATGGTATTCTGTTTACATCAATTAATGACTCCACCACTAGTATAATTGAGGTTTTGGATTTTTTGAATTCTCATCTGACTTAGGAACCAGACATGGTGGGAACTGGGATTTTAGATAAAAACTATGTGAGCAGTACCGATGGACATTCTAATAATCTCCACTCTTCCCCTGATGACAACCCCACTAGTTTCATTTAGGTTGTAGAGGCTATCAATTCCCATAATACTCACCCTCTAAAAACAATACCATAAACCCTAAGTAAACAAGAATCCAAAACTTTTGTGTACATCTACTACATGCATGAAAAACTTGATATAATTACAGGGGTCAAAAAATAGAGGCATTTCAGAGGGTAATCCACAACCAAATGGTGGTAATATCAACCCCACTACTAAAATTATTTTTAATGGAACACCCATCACTATGGAAGAGCAAGAATTTCAATAACAAAATGTGGAAAATAATGGACCAATGAAAATAGAAAAAAAAAATTGGTAACACATATGAATTTCCAATAGAAACATCAGACAATGTTTGGCCGAGTGTAGACACCTTCTACAGGAATATCATCACTAATGGATTTAGAAATGTTATAAATAAATATACTAATTTTAGTAACTCACATTAAATTAGATTTATGGGGCCAGTCTGGATGAATGTATCCTAATAGAACTCATTAGAATTTAAAGGATGAAGGGCCTCATGAATATAATGTAGAAGCTTTTTGATTAAACACATCAGAAATTGATGTAAATACATAGTAAAATCCAATGGAAACGTCTCTTAATTCTGGGAATAAATTCAATAAATAAATTCATCCTTCCTTGTATGATGATAATAACAGTTTGGGGTTCTTTAACAACTACCTAACTCTACATATTCTCAAATACTAGTATATATGAATAAATCTCAAGATCATATTAAATCAAAATACATGTTCACTCATATTTTGGGTATATTTTGGGTTCATGAGGCTGAGGATTCATTTTTGGGACTATATTAATAGGGTAAAGAAGTAAGAAGAGTTTGACATTATAGAGTGTCGTCTTACGATGTCAAATAAAATAAATCAATTCACTTTGTAAAGGACTTGTAACCCATATGATGCTTTTCATGATTTTAATTTCCCAAAGTTCTTAAGTATTGGGATCAACTGATTAAATCCTTATCAATGAAATAGGTAAAAAAGGTTACTCCAATCATATTTGGTTTTGTTTGGAAGGAATAGTGTTGCTTGAAGATTAGGAATTTGTAGTACCTTAAATTAAAAATATAATGATGCTAATGGTGTTTTATGGAAGACAATATATAATGGAAGAAATGGTTCATGATGAAGGATGTTTTTTTTGAATAATGTAGATGAAATTGAAGTGGAATTGGTGTTTTTTCTCAAGTATATTTTAAGGTGGAACTATTTTCAAATGTTGGCCAATTATTTGGGGTTGAATATCGGGTGATGGGAAAATGTAATTTTGGAAAAGGATAATTCATACACATTTGAATATGGCATGGTATATTGCATGAATGTGGAGTTCCAATATCTAAACCACACAATATGGTAAAAAAAATAATTTCATGAAAGATTGGTGTTTGTGTGCCATATTGAAGATAGTTTCAAATGTTACACACATGGCATGATTCGAGTTCAAAACCTCAAGAAAATAAAAAATAATGAATTGAATGAAAGACTTAAAAATTGCACAAAAGATAAGGTTAATGTTGAAGTGACTTGTGTGCTCAATGAGATGTCAAATGGGTTTTTGCATGATGCATCAGGATCTTGCCTGATGCATCAATTTTTTTTGTATGGGGGTCAGTGATGCCTATAAATAAAAGGTGCCCACCTCTCATTCAAAATGCATGAAATTTGGTGAAATCATGAGCTCTGAAGCCTAGAAGACTTTCTATAAAAGAGTTTCCAAAAATATATAGAGTTTCATGTTATAAGGGAATGTTTCATGCAAGTAGAGAGTTTCACACAAGATTGAAGTTGCGGGTAAGAGGTGGTTTATTAAAAAAGTCAAATCTTGCACACAAGGAATAAAAGTTGAGTGCAATCCACCTAAAAGGGTGTGTGAATTATTTAGGTTCATTAAAATTAGTTATATGTGTGAATGGATTTTCTTACTAGCATCTAGGTAGTATGGTGAATAATGATTTGGAAATATTAAACTGTAAAAGCTAATTAAGAATCAATAAAACATTATATGTTCCATATTTTTGCTAAGAGTCTGCACACGCACATGAGGATTGTTTTCCATGTTCTACATGAGTGTAAGGGTATATAATACTCATTTTATTCCATAAAAATTATCTTTTAGTGGATTGTGTGGTACTGGATTATTTCTGTTCAATACAAAGGATGTAGCTACTTTTGTTGTGTACTAAACCATACAAATATTGTATTCATGTGGATGTGTGTTTTGATTGTGTTCCTTAGGGTAATAACTATTTTAAAAGAGGCGAAGGTTGTTTAGAAAATAAGTGAACATAAAATAAAAAGATATCAATGAATCAACCCTCCCCCTCTCTGCAATAATGGGATCCTGACTGGGAAACATCATTCAAATCCCCTTATGATGACTGGTATTAATGATAAAAATAATGAAGAATGACGTAAAATTTATGAATTGAATAATATTGAGGATTTAATGAGAAAAAATCAATAAATAATGTATGTAAGTCAAATGGATGGAAATAATATAGGTAAATGAATAAAAGGGATGGGCCATGGTAACTTGGTATAAGAAGGAGGACCTATGATAAAGGTAAAATACTTATAAAAATGAATATTTTTACATGAATTTACATGGTATAGGGAAATCACTAATAGACAAAGGTCTTGCATCTTAATTATGGACATTCTACATATGATTATTGGAATAGAAGAACTAGAAATGTTGTCTGGGAGTCGGAATACTTATAAATGGGACTCTATTGCATACTATTTGTTTTCAGAACCTTCACTATATCAACATTGATCACCTATGGATTCATATGAATAAATTAATAAAAATAGTCACATCAAAGAAGAAATACTTGAGAATCACTATCTATTTCGCCATTTTAAGGAGTATTGTTCATGTATGTTTTATATATTAACCTACATAAATATAATGATAAGATAATTATGGATTGATTTGGAGTTAATCTCTAAGAACGTGTCTCACAAGTGGGTGATTATAGGGTTTTCAAAAATATTTTGAACATGAAGAAAAAATAGTATCCAATATACATAGGACATCATCTCTTAAATTCTCATATTTCTTTTATTATTGAAATCACATTGATGAACCAACTTCTACAGATGATTTAAAAAGTATTATGTACATAGTAAATGGTATACAACAAAGAAAGACTGACAGTTGATTTGTTTTAAGAAAAACCGGAGTGTTTCCAATCGAGTTTTAATTTTAAACATTCCCAAATTTCACTCATACCACAATCAGATAACCTGGTGCTCTCCATCATAAAATTTCAGCCCTCTACATTTTCATTTCAAATGAGGATAGTATTTCATTCTTAAGTAAAGGGGATCTATATTGGAGTCTTGGAATCTCGAACCAGTGGGAATCCCAGTTTAGAGACTCGTGGAGAAATTATAGAACACTAAATGTATCCTAGTGGAATATAGTAGGAAAACAATTTCAATTATTAACATTTAAATTAAGGCCTCTAAGAAATATCTTAAAGGAGAAAAATGTAGAAACTATAATTATAACATCTCTTCTAGAGAAGAATTGAATACTCATTCTCCATTGGATGATCTATTAACCATAAAAGATATGTTGGAAAAGAATAACTGAAATGTGAAATAGTTTAAATAAGTTGATAGGAATTAAGGATTGATCCATAAAATACATAGGTAGAAAAGAATATATGAAGTAAGAAATGAAATCACTATTAATGGATATTTTTACACCTCAGAGGATAGTGTTTCATAAGATGTGGATGAATAATTTAATAGGTTTTATGTAAATTATGAGAGTTATTACACATCAAAGATGATTTGAAATATAATTCCCTCCATTGAAGAGAATAATAATCAGAGTTTTTACATGGCCATTATTAAAAATAAAAGCAAGGAAGCTATATTATCTCCCAATATAGAGAGTTCTGTTAAACACGATGGATTTACCAAGAAATTCATTATGTATTATTGGGATATTATATTATTTGGCTTTGTATGAACATAATCTGTTAAATTATTATTCCCTTGATCAATATGAATTAAAATGAAATTGGTATTAAATTATTAAAATGAGTATCCCTTTAGAATCCAATCCTTATATTCATTAGTAAAAATCATTATAACTAGTAAATGGGAATTATTAAGAATTAAATTAACAAAAATCATTTTTGATTTGTTCTATGTCGATGCATTCCGAACTATTTATTCATAGCCTCATGAAGTGTAATCATAATGAAGGCAAAGACCCAATAAAGGGACGTTTCCCTCAAGATTGATATATCCAAGGCATTATACTCTATTCAATGGAGTTTTCTATTCAATATCCTATGGATAAAATGATAGCAATTTTTTATTAGACTAATTAAAACCATTCCTTCATATTCAAGGATATATATTCCTATAAATAATTCCTATAGAAGATTTTTCAAATGTAATAGGGAAGTTAGGAAAGGAGAGACACTCATGGGTATTTTATTTGAAATATCTAAATAATATCTAATTAGTTGTATCAATAATATTTATCTGGATAATATTTATAGGAAAAATAAGTTAGTATGGGTTAATTCACTCCATCGCATCTATTATATGAAAATTACATTCTCTTATTTGGATAGTCCTCAATGAAAACCATATTTACTTTCAAGGTTCTATTTTATGACTACAATAAAGAGGATGGGAAGGTTATCATTTAGTGAAAATCTATTATCATATGTGGTGATCAAATATCTATTATAAAATAAATCAATATCACTGGAATAAATGGATTGAAAATGTAATCCTTTACAATCAATTATCATGTTGTTCCCCTGTTTTAGGGTAATGTAAAGTTCCATATTTATAGATAAATAAGCACTTGAATCATCAATAAGTTACCTATATAACAATGTAAATTCATTTCCCATGTTGGTATGATGTGTCTTGTTAAATAGGTGTTCATATATAAATTTTTCTACTCCCCTTCTATCTTTTTTTTGGACAATAATTCATATCAAGGATCTTCAAAGTATGATTGGGTATTATTTTTAGACTCACATAGAACCTAAAAGGAAACTGATCACTATCACCTAAAAGGAATCCATAAAACATGTTTAACTGGGGCATTGGATTAAAATATATCATGATATTCAATGATGTCTTTAATTAAATATTCAAATGGAACCTTCAATATATAAATGATTCATTTAGTGTTTTTTTATAAGGCAGGTTCATGGTAAAATAGGTAGATTAATATCCATAATACCTTGCATCCTCGATTGGTCCCTTAGTCAGTTACATTATTAATGATATAATGAAATCTAAGATATAGATGTTTAAGAGGAAAGCAATCATAAGTTGTTGAAACAAATTTGTTCTTGATTGGTCCCTCGAAAACAGTATGATAACTCATCCAGATAGACTTCATACGAATATAGATGATTTTATGACATAATACAACAAGCATGATTTTGTTCTCATGAAGAATATAATTTATATTCAAAATTATGCATTCATGGAAATTGATACACTAGTGTAGAAGCCTAGTAGTAATATAGGGATCAAAATCAAAGAATATTACAAGATGGAATGTGAGAGATTCACTATGCTACCATTGTGACTCTCTAAATTTAATATACATTTCATACAACACTTGATATTTCTTATTCTGTAGAGAATCTAGAAATATAGGTTTCCCAGAAATGGTCAATTAATTTAGTCTAGACAGCAGTTAATTTCATCTTGAATTTTTTTCATAAAATACGAATAAAGTGTTTAGAACAACTTCTTTCACTATGAAAATGGATATGAGCTATGGTTATATGAAGTTGCAATGATTTATATTGATAAAAATATATATATATATATGAAACTAAATAAGATCATGGTATTTATCAGCAGCTCTTGAGAAAGTAACCATCTTCATCAACTTTTGTTTTGAATGTAGTGTCATATATACTTGAAGTAATTTAGTGGTAATAAAATGGAATGATGATCAAATATAAATAACCCTATATTCACACTAGGTCATTGGACATCCATATGGAGAGATAATGAGTAGAAATTCATTACAACATTAGTTATATGAAAATAATGAGTATTATAAATGTAACGGGGAGGAAAAACATATTTTGTCTTCAAATATTCAAGGTGGAATACTTTAATAAATACATGGATGATAGAGAATATTGATGGTGATGGCTTTAGTATTTTAGAACCTTTGGTTTATAGAGTTATTTTATAAATCTATCATTAATTTTTTCTATGTTTAGTTTCATCATTAAAGAGAAAATTGAACTTTCCTATGAAGATGAGTTATGGGAAATGATTTCTTCCATCAAGAATTCGATTCATCATAAATTTACAAAAATGTGGATTGAATCAGATTTTGAAATTATTATCCTAGATCTAAAGGTAAGAAATTTAAATGTCCCATGGAAACTTCAACCTTATTAGATTTATTTTATTAATAATTCCAATAAACATGATATTATATTTTCACAAGAATACAGAGAATCCATTATGGTTGAAGTTGTTTTTTCAATGTGTTCGATCATGGAAATTAGTACAATGAAATCGTTTGGATCTCTAGATTATTGTGAATCATTAGTGGAAGAAGATATGTGAGGGTTGGTTCACTCAAATATTTTTAATATCCATTTTTTTTCTTGACATTTTTTTTCAATTTTAATTAATAAATTTTAGTTTGAGATTTTCCACAATCTGGGGTCTTCGTGATATTCACTAGACTATTTTGATGAATATCAAATATATTATAACGAACAAAAAAGTCATCAAAAACAAATTTTTAATTATAAATCTAAAAATGAAGATAATTTAACACATTTATATTCTAAAAATTGTAATTAATATTATTACATAAATATATAATGATTACTATTACAGAAGGAACGTAAAATATTTTAACATATAAAATATTATTACCCTTTTTTATATCAATTATTTAATTGAATAATTTTTATATTATACATTTAAGTAGTATAATAATAATATATTCATTCATTAACCAAATAACATAGAATAAAATTTTAGAACAAAATTATTATTAAAAAATGATCTCTTTAATTTTACCAATGAAATAATAAATATACCTTCCTTTATATTAAATGTTAAAAAATATTTTTTTGTAAAATAAATTTTATAAGTATCTTGTTTCAAAAATAGTTAAATTATTTTATCACCCGAATTTATAGTTTTATAGCCCCTTGTAATCTCTAAATAATATCAATGTATAATATATTTTTTGGTGGAAGTTTCAAGTAGTAATTCTACTTGGATGGATCATTAGGAAACATCATAATAATTGAACATGTCACAAATATTATTTAATTAATGAAAAAATTTATATACATTGTATTTGGATTCATATTGGTAAAACCCTATTAATTAAAAAACCTTTGAATATTGAAAAAATTAGATCTATAAGGTCTTATTATACTAACTGAATCCATTTCATTCAAATTTATTTATAAATTTGATAATACCAATACTTCCTTTTATACATCATAAATTATTGACTTTATTATAGTTGTAAAATTTTGTCACTTTATTGTAAAGTATAAAAATTTCAATTTACTTATATGTTGTGGTTAAAATAGGGTATTAAAATAGTATTTATTTTAGGTGATTTTTTTTGAAATAACATATCATTATGAAGAAACTCTCAAAAGATTATTATTCCCAAGAATAGTAAAACAAATATATGATTTATTTTATATCCACAGTACACAATATGAAAAAAGTAAATTTCATTGGAATACATCATCATACTCTCAATCAGTTTAGATTTGTTTTTTTGAAATCTCACTAGAGAGTGTTCTATGTAAATCTAAATTGATGATGATGATGTTTTAACCTTGAAGAAGTTGTCAAATAATGTATAATTTATTCATAGAACACATTTGAAATTATTCAAGATAAATCACATACCATCACAGGATGATGTAATCACCCAAAAAATTGAATTATAAGAAATTTAGGAATCTAATGAGCTCAAAGTTGGAGTCCATTTTACTATAATACACAAAGAATATCTAGACTACAAAGACTATATTGGTTTGGATATAGATGGTAAAATTGATCTCAATGTTCTACTAAATTATTTACGTAATGAAATTGAGTTTTTGAGTGGAACAATTATGAAACCAATGGAATTGGTATGTGATTTATGAAATTATATATGTGTGTGTAATGTGCATAAGAAACATTATTATGGATGGGATTGAATGGATCAGATTTTGAAATCCATAAAACTAAAAAAACACAATTAATTATATAGAGGTAACTATAGGACATATAATGATTATTTTTTCAAAGAAAGATTCTATGGAATATCATTTCAAAAGGATTTTTGAAATCAATACAGAATTCATATACATTTGAAAATATCTATAAACTAAGGAAGATATCTTACTCCTTTCACAACATCAAATATTTAGTGTACAAGACACTAATGATGAAATAAATAGATGGTATCAACCAATAATTTTAATGGAATATATATATATATATATATATTGTTGATTTTTTTAACAAAGAAATATACTAAAATGGACCCCAGAATATAATATAATTAATATATAATAAAAAATTTACCAATTATAATAAAAAATTGTACTCATTTAAAATTTATTATAAGGTTATGAACACATAAATCTTAAAAATATTATCTAAATAAATTAAATATTTACATTATAAAATTTATTTTGGAATAATATATTTTATTATAAAAAAAATTGATTTTTCTATTCCACATATCATAATTAAACTTTTATTTATTTTTATGATTTTTAAAAAATAATTTAATATAATATGATTTGTAAAAATACCTTTTTGGCCCAATAATGACTTCAAATATGTTATTTGTATATTAGAAATTTATATAATTTTATAAACCCTGTGGATTGAAAAAATCTTTATTAAAGTAATAACTATATTAATTTCAATGATCTTATTTAAAATTTATAAAACCAATGTTTAAATTTATAAAAAAATTAGTAATTAAATTGTAATAATTGTTTTAATCTTTTCATTTAATTAAACATTAAAATGGGAAATAATTATATTTAAATCAATAAAGAATTTAAATATTTTATAGTAATAAAATTTATTTCTTCAATATAAAAAATATAAATAAATTTATGAAAAAAATATATTTGGATCATAAAATATAGTTTACCAATTTATTATTTTTACATATTGTCTATATTTATTTCAATAATAACATTTCACTTTTTTAGAAAATTTATTTGATTAAACAGTTTTCCAAATTAAACGAAAAAGATTAATATTATGATTAATTATAATATTAATTTTCATCATTATAATAATTTACTATTGGTGAAAATTAATTACCCTTTAAAAGTAAAATGATAAACATTTATTTAATAATATAAAATGTCACAAATTATTAAAAAAAATATCTAGAAGGATGTTTGAGGATTGGATCTACTAGGAAATAACCAAACCATCCTATTAGATAAAATTTTAATCCATATAACATTGAATATTAAAATTACACTATTGAAAATATAGGTTTTTCCACAATAATTTATTTCCTACTAACTTATAAATGGGAATTATTAACAACATTAAGTTAAACCTTTCCCATTGATTTTCTTTGTTAATATATTCAATTTCACCCCCCCCCCCCCCAGAACTGTATCCAAAACTCATATGCATCTATTTTTCAACTAATGTTTCTATAATATATTTCTAATTTTTTTATTTGACGAGTTTAATATCTTGTGAAACATGAAACACCAAGATCAAATGAAACAGAACATTCTATAAAAATATTATTATTTAAATATGAGGAATATGACCTCGTTATTTATTTAGCTATTATGATTATAAATAACTATATTATGAAATATACATATATATTATTCCAGTAAAAATGAATAATTATTCATTAATTGGTAACAAATTTATTGAAAATGAAGATAAAATTTATTGTTGGTGGAGAAATTATGTTTAATAATATTGTATTTTTTATGTAATGTATTTAAATTATAATAAATTAAATTAATCACAATATTATAAATGATAGTTATTAAATATTTCAATTCGACATATAATTTATTGATTCATCATTCTAGTAATTATTTTAATTAGTCAAGTAATGAGAATAAATTCACAATATACTATAACAATACATTACTATTGAAAATTGTTGCATTAATTTATGTGTACGTTGATAATACAATTAATTTAAAAAAATTGAAAATTTTATAATGAAATTAAGTTATCATTTTGTAATCATATTTTCATAATAAAATTTTAGTGATTTGTTTATATTTTTCTAAATATATTTTCATTAAAGGAATAATTAAATATGTTGATTTTGACAAAACACTCATGTCATTTTTATAAATAAATTAATTTAAAATTATCAATTAATTATATAATTAAATATAAAGATAAATAATATCAAATTTATAAAAAAAATTAAATAATTCAAATGATATTTCTATTATAAATGGTTATGAATAAAATCAATTTTTTGCAAAAAAAAAATTAAGTTTCTAAATGTTTTTATTTATGATGTTTTCAACACATTACAATAGATTTAAACTAAATCTAAAAGAATAATCCTGATAAATGGAGCTGGTATATATAATCATGATGTTATAATTTTGTAATTTGATTAATTTACATTTTACTCATATTAATATTAGTCATGGTAAACATTTATCACAATAATAATTGCAAAATTTGGGTTTTAAATGTAAAACTAAAGACATAATACATTAATATCTACTAAAAAATACAATAATTATATTTATTCAGTTCAAATAAAAAAAAATTGTCTTGAATGTTAAAATACAATATTTTGGTTCCACTTGATGTTGATTAGGACCATTATATTATTTTCAATTATGAAATATTACAAAATTTCAAACTAGTTATTTTAACACATATACTAAGTATTCAAAGATATAAATTAAAATATAAAAGATTATAAATGATTATATTTAATATTAATAAAATATTTTCATGTTAGAAACTTAATTATAATTTTAAGTGATTGTATTTGTACATTGAACACCTACAGATCCCAGACATAGTGCTTCTACAGACAGTAGAAAGATCAACTAAATGACTTTACAGATATTAAAAATAATAATATATTAATGAAATAAGATATCCTAAAATGTAAATGGATAATAATAATCTATTATATTTAGTGAAATATTTTATATATTAATTAACTTCTTATATTTTATTATTTAAATTCAAGATATGTGATTAGACCCGAAAATGATCATCAATGATAATTAAATTTTAATTTATTGAAAATCATTATTGAAAAATATCACAATATTTTCTAGATAATTTTGATGGAAAATTGGTGAGATTAAAATTAGTGGTGCATCTATGTACCACTTGGATATTTATAATTATATTAATGACCATTGTTGAGTGAGAGATTTATTTCTTATTTTTAGGTCAAAACATATTAACAAGTGGGTAAAACAAAATTATAATGTTTCAAATTACACATTATATAAAATTTATTTTATGATTATATTTAAACATTATTATCTATTTCATAAAATATATGTCACTCTGGATCCATTTAACATGATATTAACACATATTATATATTAATTTTTAGTGTATTTAATTGTTTTTCAATCCAGTCACTTAAAAAATATAAACAACCATAAAAAATCACAAATTTTGAGAAATGTTTTTATGAATATAGTTACCCAAATGGATTTAGATCATCCCTCTCTTCCCTAGAGTTCCTTTTTATCAACATAAAGTCAATAATTGATTTCTTATGATTTAAGACAAAGGAGTTTTTCCAGATTTGTGGTATAACACTTAAATGATTATTTTATGTTTATTTTTTCATCCCCAACCTCTAAATGTTATATAACAACATTCATATAATAACATATTTATCATCAATAAATAATAATGTATTTTTTAATGGAATAACGGATTTTACTCTCCCTTCTATATTGATTTGGAATGGAATAATTACCCATGCATAAGTTCGAACTACCTTCTTCATGAATATTTGTATATTATTTTATATCACCCCAATATATAGATGGTTGTTATGATATATTTAATGTTCATATGTTATATTTATTATATAATTTTTCAGTTATAATTATATTATACTATCTACCTTCCTATTGTCCCATCATTTGGGAAATGATAACTTTATTGATGCGTATGGGTATATTACCATCTATACAATGTGAGGTGACTTGTTTTTCATTTTAACAGTATTGGTTTGGTAAAAAGGATATAATTACTGAATATATAAGATTTAAATAATATTAATAATTGTTTAATTAGTATTACCTTGAAATTTTATTGATCCATCATAAATATGAATCATTACTCGTATATACACACATATTACCTTATCCACAAGTTATGCTATTTATTTTTTACCACAAAACATATATGAAGGATTATAACATAATAAATTAAGAGAAAATACTATGAGTATGAACTTATTTTGGATTTAGATATGATTAAACCATAAATTTTGTTGAATGTAACAAATCCATTGAATAGAAATGTGCATTGAAAATAGACATGTTGTCACCTGAATAATAATTTCATATAAGGAATGGTTAACAATCGAAAAAATTAAGATTGAACAGGCATGATATATAGTAATTTCTTTTATTATATGTTTCTAAACTGTAATGATAATAAATAAATATTCACTATGTTGGATTCTTGAATACATAAAAAGTATGATAGGACTTAGGAAAGGGTTTCCTCGCTCATATATTTTCCTATGAGATATGTTTCATATTCAACTTTTACTTCATTTGTGTGGTGTATATAATATTTCTGAATTAAATAAATGAATATATTTAAGGAAATTATAGTGATTAAAAAATAAATATAATTCTATCTACATTATGAGTATTTTATTTGTATATTTACAAAATTGTGTCGTAAAATTTAAAATCTTATATGTTTTCAGGTTCCTGATGGAATATTTAAAAAGAGTCAAATTTTATGATCCTTTTCCATTAATAAAAATTTATTTTATTATCCTTGGTTAATTTTATGGATGTTTTTTTCTTAATGTTTCATTTCGTTTATATTTAATATAAATCACAACATATTTTTAATAAAAATGACCCTAATTTCTACTTTTGATAGGGAATAAATCATCTATATATCAGGGATCATTAATATGAAAAAAAACATTTTTATACTATGATTGAAATATTTGTTTTATTAATTTTCAACAACATTTGAATGTATTTCTATTTTATTGAAAATTATCATCATTTTAGTTTATAGATTATGTATATATTTATATTTGACAAAAATTTGATATTAATTTTTGTTTTATTAGTTACCAAAAAAACGTTTCTTATAAGCTTTATTACCTCTATTTTCCTTCAAAAAAAATTAAATGTTGAAATCATTATTTTTAGTGAAAATAATTCTTTCACTATTATTAATTTGTTAAAAAGTATCCATTAAATAGTATAATAATAATTTCTCTTTATTTTTATAGAGTATTTTAATGTGTTTGTAGAATATTTTTTATACATGTCAATATTTTTAAATGAATTTTATGCTTCACATAGTATATTCTCTTATATTTCCATTCAAATTTTGAGATTAAATCTCATGATGATGATCTTAATATGATACCATGAATATCATTTCATTCAATTAGGGATTTATGATCTAATGAGATTATGGACTCCCCTTTGATAACATAGACTATATTTATCAAGAGGATTTATGATAATATTTTGATGTGATGTATATGAAACCCTTGTATTTTCATTATTTCATATTATGGTATATTAGCTAATGATTTATGATCTTGTGGGACAAATATGTATATATTTCGTCATTTCATGGGTGGTATTATTATTATATATAACATACATTAATCGGTTAAGAATAATATCTCATTGGATAATATGTACCATTATGGGGAGTAAAACCACATCAGTAATGTACTTTTCTCATTATGTTAGTCATTGAAATGAATCATGACTAAAGAAATTAATGAATACATAAGGAACCAAATCTATTATGATAGTAAGGAATTTTTTATGTTACAATTAAAGGATTTTCTATGCATAGAATATTTCGACCCTATTCCCATGAAAAGTTCTTATTCCTAAGATATACAGTCATGGTTGTTGAATCATTAATTATAATTCCATAATCGTATGACTCAAGTCTTTTGAGATGAAAAATCCTTATGCCCTGACTTATAAATTATAACTTATGATTGACTAGGATTGGATTTTGTATTTTATGGTCATGGTCTAATATTGTGATTATTATATTATTTCATAATATGTCCATTGATGTAAAAATCACAAGTTTACCTTTATGGAAATATGAACCCACCCTTCCTGTTCTATTTAAACCATTATATAAATAATGATATTATATATAATGTTTCGAAATCGGTTTCACATATTATTAATTTTTATGATGTTTTTAATGACCTCTTATTGAACATGGAAATATGTGTACACTAGGAGAAATTTCCATTTAAGGATAATATAATGGGTTTTGTTAAACAAATGGGATTCACTAATTTTCTAAATATTTTAACATTAAATGTCTTAGGTGTGTAATGGATTCAAGGTTTTATATAGATATAGTAATTATTTATTATTAAATGTTGGTCAATTAATTTGGAATCAATGAATGTATGTAATGAAAATAGATAGAACCAAATCATGGTTTACTAGTATCATGTCATGTCATTTTGTATTTGAATGGGGTATAGATTAAATTTGAGGTAAATAAGTTGGGATACGAGGGTAATTTAAATGTTTATGATTACATTAGGGGATGATATGTTTAAGGATTATCATTATATTAATATACTTAATTTATTGTTCAGGTTTTACATTTTATTGATTTAATTTGATTTATGATATTTTCGTAATTGATTATTACATTTTAATGTGTTCTTGATGTATATTTAACAAAGTGGGGTAACAAAAAATTTAGTGTGAGGTTATTCATGATAAATGTTATTGGGAGTAAATTTCGAATGGATAATATAGTCTTTAACATAAGTATGTTCTTTAATGATGATGTAATTATTGAGAATGGGAATAAAGGATTTATCATAATTTTGGAACATATGAGATTTAAAATTGAATAATCGAATATGTTATTATTTTAATTTTTGAATATTTCACATTATTGGTAATATTGTAAGATTAAAATTAAGACAAAATTAGTACTAGAATGATTTTTTTGTGATAAATATTTAATAAGAATTTATAATCATATATTATTTTATTATAGAATTATAGATATTTTGGTTTTTTTAAAGGTTGGGGCCGAATCCTGATTTTATTATTTAAATTAAATACCTCATTAGACTGGCTAGAGAGAGACCCATTACATAGCCCCAATTTCCAAGGCCAAGTGGCCTGAATTCTATGCTTGAAAGCCTATTTTTTCGCCAAAAGAGCCCCTCATTGAATAGTACAGCTTCAGTACCCGGGCTTCTATAGTACCTGCTACAGTTCTACCGCCGCTATAGTTCCGGCTATAGTTCCTCCACCGCTATAGAATAAAGAAAAAAAATCATTCATATATAGATCTTATGAAATACTAAATGATAATTTTATTTACATAGCATTGAGAAATTAGTTATTGTATTTATCAAGAATAAGAGGTTGAAAAATATCAGAAACAAAACCAATGGATTAAATTATATAGTAAAATTAAGACATTTTGTTTTATGTCATTCTATATCTCAGTGTTGAATAAATTACTAAAACTCATGAAAGATGAATATAAATATCTTTATATATATTGGTAAAATATAAATTAGTTTTTGAAGTATGTTTTTTAAATATCTTCATAGTTGTGATTTTTATAATGCATAAATTGTAATAACCAGAACTGTTATAAATGAATTTTCCCTTTATTATTTAATAAAATGTCATATTATGTAATATGGTTAAAGAATACACATTAAAATCAATGGAAACATATATATATTTAAAATACCATTAAGATTATTGAAATTGTTAATATAGTCATTAAACTGTGATTTCGTGATTATTATAAATATAGGGCTTTACTAAATCCAATTGACTTAGACAAATGAAGTGTTATCCTCATCTAGTAGGATTGTACCACATGAAGCCCATTTATCAGAGATTATAAGGGTGATATAATCACTTGGATTTTCCTTTGACCAATACGATTCTGAGATCCAACAAATGAGGGAAACTGTTTATGGGAGAAGTTCAATCTCATTAATATCACGACCCAAACCAAGTTTACAGAACGACCCAATAAATACATCACTGTCAAGAACCTTAATCTTATTCCATTCACAAGTGTAATAAAGGGATACATATGAAGAACATAATAAATATTTATATGTTTATTTTATAGAATAATTAATCTGTTTTCATTATTTTTTTTACTTTATAAATGACTATTATTTCAATTTAATTAAACATAACCTATATTTTTAGTTAATATTCCAATTAAATTAACAAAATTATTTGGATTAATTAATGGAAAATTTAAATAAATGTCATTTAAAAATAATTATTACTCAATAATTTTTATTAATTATAAATTATCACATAATTTTTATTAAGTGATGTGTACTTTTTATTAGGGTTCAAAACTGTTATTGTAAAAAACCAATCTTTTTTCCAAAAAAATATAATCTTATTTTAAAATTCAAAATAAAAATATTTAAAAATTATTTGGAAAAAAATAATATTATTTTTGTAATGATAACATAAAAAATATATAACAATTAATTTTTTATTTTTTTCTGATACGCTCAAAGTTTCGGGTGAAACTTAAATACCATATAAATATAATGTGAGTTTTATGACATAAAAATGACTAAAAATTGATATAATAATGAAAATAATTTGTATTATAAACCAAATATATTTTCTACCATTAAAATAATGTGATTTTATGTTTTCTTTATTAATTTTATTAATCCTTAATGAACACTTTAAAGCATTTAATATATTTTAGAGTTATAAATTAATTTATTTAAAAGTTTGACTCACATCCATAAAAAAAATGGAATGTTTTAACATGTTCTTCCATATTAATATTAAAATAATTAATACCTCCCCACTTTTGAAAAATACATGGGGAAAAACTTTGGGGAAAACCATGTGATGGTTTTTTTGAAAACTTTTATTATGTACAGTCCAAAACTTGAATATTAAAGAAATCCCTCTATTTTCCTTCATAAACCCACCCATGCCCCCACTTCTATTCACTAAAAATACTTTTATCATTAAATTACTCTACCATACACTCTAAATAATCATCCCAATGTGAAAAAAGATTTCAAAAATCCCCTTTCACTCATATGGTGTCAAACTCTAAGGGTAAAGGATCTTCTCTTTTCAATTTTATACAAGAATCTAATATATGTTATGCAGTTTTATTATTTTATTCCAAATTATGAGGTATGATTTTGAACCTCTATCATTATTATATTAAGATTTATAAATGGTTAGATATCCCTTTCTCTCTAAATAAGATTTCCTAAGTACACTTGTCACCATGTTGAACATTTTTATCAATTATTTATTTTCTCATCTTTATCCATGTTTTATTATCTTATTATGCCATTTTATTTTCAATTAATATTTGTAGTGTATGTTTTCTGACCTTAAAAATGCATAAATTATTATGAAAACATGATGATATACCCCTTTCTCTCTCATTATTCCCTGTCATGTACACCTGTTACTATGTCAAAATTTCTTAACAAACATTTCATACACTATTTTCTTCAATGTATTTATTATTCTATTACTTATTTATCAAATTATAAATGTTTTTAAAAGTTCCTAATGTAACACCCCAGGTAAATAAAGAATATGACATTTTCACATTTATCCTTATTTGTGAATAAAATATTAATATAACTTTAAATGGGATGCTATGCTCGATGGCATAGCCAATACGCAACAACGGGTTTCTTGGGAATCTTACGTTGCACTCTAATAATAAAATAATTTTATTTTAAATTGTAGTTAATGCCTAACCATTGTAATGGCGGAAATGAACAGAACTAACTAAAAAATGATTATATATGTTTGTCAGATATTTTAACTTTTTACAATAAATTTTAGAGGATTAAAAATGCGAATGAATCAAATTTTAAGCGTAAACATTCGAATATTCTTTAAAAGGTCGATCAACCAACTTTTGATGACGAACCTCTTTGAAATCCTCTTTTTGAAAATTTTATGTGTTATATTTGACAAAATAAAATTCTTCTTTATAATCGGGACATCAAAATTTACTTTTTGTAAATATTTGGTATATTTCCGATAAAGTTCATTTTTTTTAATGAATAGTGAAAAATGTTGTATTTTATTTCAAAAACTCATTTTAATATAATTTATTTATATGAATAGATTATCTTTTTAATTGGTTTCAAAGTTAAATTAGAATATATTTTTTCCATTTAATCCAATAGTGGTCATTGGAATTAATTCCATCTTGAAATTGGACTTAAACTAGTGTCAATCTTTTGATACCTAATGTTTCATAAAAACGCACTATTTTCTCTGACAATAGGAATTAATTATTAAATTAATTAATGCAACTTATATGTTTTGAATTTTTTAAAATGGACATCATTTTGGAATTCGGAATATCAAATATAGCTTTGGGGGAATGTTTTGTAATATTCTGAAAAACTTCAATTTTTGATGAATAGTGGTACCACTAAGTGGTAGTTAAAGAAACTGATTTTTCGTTTAAATGAAACATTACCACTTCTGTGATTTGAATTTCAAAAATCCAACATACATGTTTTTCATTAAGAAGTAAAATGTGGTTCAATATGATTAAAATAATTTTTGGTGAATAGTAACTTTTAAGTTTATTAATCGCGATTAGAGGTAATTAGTGTAGTTTAAGGAAAAAATAATGTTCTAATGATATAAAATGACCTAGACACATGTCCTACCCTTATTGGATGTGTCATGTCAGACCAAGACAATCCATGGGTCATCTTGGGGACCCCATGGAGCCACTTTTATAGGAAAATGACATTAATACCTTCTTATTTAAAGTTAAAATTAAAATGTCACAAACATGTGTTGTTTTACTAAAAAAAAATTATGGGGTTATAAAATTCATATTTTTGACTATAAATATTCATTAGAAATATAAAAAGATTTAATACATCATGATATATTTTTTTAAATTTTTATATATTAAATAAATTAAATTATTTATAACACCATGATGATGCAGCGATTACCTCATTATTTAATGATTTAAATAAAATGAAACAACAATGTAGAATCTAAGAGCTACACTTGTAAAAAACCTATTGGATGGGTGGATTTAGATCCCTTATCACCTTATCCTATATATTTATAATTGTGGGTCCTTTTTATTCGAAAATCATTTTATAATAAAGTATATTTTCTTAACTTTCCAATAGTGCCCCTCCTTTTCTCTTATAAAAGGCCCCCACCTCTACCACCTTACCCACACCTCTCAAGGCTTTGGATCGGCCAACCCCTACCCATTTCATCTCTCCACATCCCTTTCTTCATCATTGAAGCCTCGCTTTGGGAATAATCTTTCCCAAGGAAGCCTTTGAGCTCAAATCAAGAATAGTTATCCGATTTTAGGGTAATGTCTTCACTTGTGTTCTTTTGTTTTATTTTGATTCTCCAACCCTCTAAACTATTATTATTCCTTTATTTTGTAACAACACCAGTATAGTTAATATACTAGGATGTTTTTATGTGAAGGATTCGAGCTACACTTATACACACCTTTGTCTAATGGTTAAATAACATACTATTTCCGTGGTTGGCGAATTTCTGCCTCACGAAGCGATGATCATTAAATCTTTTTTAACACCTTTAATGGTGTCCATTATGATTTCACTATATTTTATATATGATATATATATTGTTTTTATGTTTTCTATATGTTTCTGAATTTTATATTTAAAACATGACTTTATGCTTTTAATGTTGTGCAAATGCGATTATTTCATACGAGGAAGTGTGGACTACCGCCCCCTCAAGTGATCTGACTCGTTCATGCAATACATGGAATATATACATAATGAAATTAATGAACATATGTTACCTATATAACATATATATTATACTTGAATTATAATATATATATATATATATCTCAATTATTTTTAATTCCATTAATATGACAAAGAAATGAACGTAGCGTTCATGCGTACGTACGGCCTACCGTCTCCATGAACGGTGCATTTCATTTATTTTTATCTCCATATGTTATGGAGTAGTATAAAATTAAAATTTAGTAGATATATATGATATTTAAATCATTAATACTATTCTGGATATGATTTACTTATAACTACTTGGACAATCATTTTCAAACAAGTTCATTTTTGACTCATGTACCAAACATCGACAAAAATGTCTGATATGAACTCACATTATTAACCAATTATTAAAACATTATAATATGTGATTTAAACAGAATAAAACTATTTAAAATAGGTCCTTAATCAATTATAAATTTACCAAAGTTTATTATTCAGGAATATAAAGAAACGAACAAGACAAGTCAGACTTGAGGTAAGGGATCCTACCCCTCTATTTCATTTTAAGTACAATATTTTATGTCATTACTTTTAAGCTAATATTTCTTATTATTTGGATGTTCTTTTATATTACTCATACTGTAATTTTTATGTTCATATGGTGAGAGACCCTGTTTTCTCTCATCAATCCATTTTGGAAGTTTTGAGTGGCGCCGTTAGGCTGCCGAATTTTCATAAGGGATCCCACTCCTCCCTTTCATTTTAAGTACACTCTTTTATGTCATTCATTTTAAGCTCATATTTCTTATTATTGGGATGTTATTTTATATTACTCCTATTGTAATTTTTATGTTATTATGATGAGGGACCCTATTTTCCCTCATAAATCCATTTTGGAAGTTTTGAGTGGCGTCGTTAGGCTGCCAAATGTTTGTGAGAGATCTAACCTCACTCTTTCTTTTTTAAGTACTCTCCTTTGTGTAACTTATTTTAAGATCCTATATGTTATGATGGGGGATGTTATTTTATATTCCTCTTTCTGTAAATTTTATTTTAATATGATTACAGATTCTATTTGATCTCATCAATCCATATTTGGAAGTTTTATGTGGCGTCGTTAGGCTGCCGAGTTTTCGTAAGGGATTGTTCATCTCACTTTTAGTCCCATGAGATTTATGCTACATTTGCCACCATTTATTTTGAGTGGAGTATGTACTTCCCATTCTTATACTCTTTGTGTAATTTAATTTCATTTATTGGTATTTACATATTCATTGTATGACCCTTCTTCAATGGGGTGTACGTTTCGAAAGTTACCCAAGTCGGTAAGGGAAGCATTCACCCTCCTCTTTTTAAAAGACTTATTTTGTTATGTATTTTAATTCACATACTATTATGTTGGGATATTTTCTTCTATATCGTTATTGATGTAAATTCTATATCCAAGTGATGAGATACCCTTTTTATCTCTCATCAAATCTTTTTCTGAATTTTGAAGTGACACCGTTAGGCTGTCGAATTTTTGCATGGAAACTTCTTAACCCAATTTTGATTCTTTGGGATAAACTTGTACTCCTTGAATATGTCGTTATATGAATATGTGTGAATTTACTATGATTGTTTTACAATTAATATCCACTTATATTTGGTGTATTATCTTGTCACACATAATTATGTAATTGATTTATCCTTAATCCAAGGATACCGTCTTTATAAGGGACTTCGTCTCAATCTCCTCTCATTGAGGTATATTTCGTTCTTTTATACGGTGTATAAAACCCTTTGACTATTACTTTAATTCAAAATGAATCTTTTTCTACAAAGTGTTTTACTAAATGGAAAAATGGAATGTTACTTTTAACGTACACGGTGACAACGACTTTTTCTGCCGTCGTGAGTATTATTTGGTCTTTGGCTTCCCCAATAAGCCATAATGTTTTTTTAAATGAAATAAATACCATATACTCATTTATGTATTTTGGTATTGAAAATGGTTTTTATATTTTATTTTCTATGTCAATATATTTAAGCGATATATTGTGATCAATGTGTAGAAATGTTTTCTTTCCATTATATTTGTTTTATGGTTTATGATTTTATAATGGTACTTGGACATATTACGAGTGGTTACGTGATAAACCATATGACGGGTGGTGATGTGAATAACAGGATGGGTGGTTACGTTATAGCCTCCAATTCATTGGGTATGGAAGTAGGCCATATGGCTATTCCATTAAGTGATATGTGTGGAAGTCGACCGTATGGTTATTCCATTTAAGTATGTTTATGGCCCAAGTTACCTTTATATGTTATGTGATCTTTATATGGGATTTATGGTAATATTTTTGTTACAAAAGGGTAAGTAATGAACTTTTATTCAGTGAATAGTTTTCAATACTTCATAAAGGTGAAGAGTATTACTTTGATAAAGTATACATGGTTTACTTATTATTTTGAAAAACTAACAGTTTTCATTCATTGTGTATCCCTTACTGAGCTTTTTATGCTCACCCCATGTTTTTGAAATTTTTTTCACAGGACTTAACATGTAATAGGGTCAAGGATGGGATCAAGGGAAAGTCATGTGACCTAAAACATGGAACTAGACATGTTTCTTTTTAAGAGTTTTTATTTTTTGGAAACATAGTAGAAGTTTCTTCTTTGTAATATTTTGAGACGTAATAGTTATGTCCTAATCCTCTAAAACTCTAAACCTGAAAAGAACCTCAATGTGAATTATAAATTTAATTCAATATTAAGTAAGGTTTAAGGCTGGGGCCTTAGTGTGGGTATCAAAGGTCGGTTTAGATAACTTTTGAGGTTAGGGTATTCTCTAGGTATAAGTGACATTTCCATAATGGTTAGGATTTTAGAAAGAGTCATAGTTTTAGATAAAGTGAATGAGTAAGTATATATTAGTGTTTATCTTCTTCTTTAGTACATGATGGTTTTCTTGATATACTCACACTGACATTTCGGTTTTTAGAAAATTGATGGATCTAGCAGGCACCAAAGTGACAATAGGATTGAAAGAAACTATGGTGGTTCTCTGATTAAGAGACTGGATGAAATGGGGGATTCAATGAGGAATCTCATGGTTTCTCTAAAACAACTATCAAAGAGTCATGATCAACCACTAGAACCTTGGTGAGTTCTCTAATGCATCATGTACGAGATGACCAACTCGATGTGGAAGTTCATGTAATAATTATAAAGTTAACCATTAGGGTTTATATGATCCTTACTTTTTAGGTCATTATGGGTTACTCTATGATATGATGGAATATAAAAGGAACGAGATAAAATTGAGCTTAAAATATGTTATGGTTATTTTTGAAGATTTTATCTTTTTTTAGTGAATTTTTTAAGAATTATATAGTTTTTGAAAAAGGAAAACATGCAGACTGTGTGACAACCCGTCACGTCGGACAAAGCTGTGGGAATCGAACCCACAACCAATGTGCGACTGGTATTTATCGCCTACCACTGGACTACATGAAGTCCCCTGTTAGTATGAATTTTTCTTTTTAGTTAGATGATTTTATGAATTAATAGTAAGTTGATTTTGAGTTATCTATGGAAATTATTAACCTATCATGGAGGATATGTGATTAGGTTAATTACTTTTCAATATAAAACTTTAAGAGCAGTTGATGTTATATAGAGATAAGTTTTATTTTGTACCTTGGAAGACTATGTGATTAAATCCTTCAAATATTTGGGTTTGAATATTAGTTTTGTTTACTTTGAAGAATTTTATGGACAAATTTTTTATCGAATGGTCTTCGTTGAACTTTGGGTTTTGTTGGACATATTTTGGAGATTATGAATAGATTTTCTTTTTATAAAGGGTTATTATTTTCTGGATTATATGATCTTGTAATAACATTTTTGGTTTTGGTTTTGGTTAAAGTGTAAAGACATGGGAAGTGTATAGTTATCTTTTGTGGATTAGTTTATTCTCATGAAGTTGATTATAGTACTCTTAATGCGAAAAAGTCTTCCTAAATACTCGTCTTTTGGAGAAAATATGAGTTTGATAAAGGAATCTAGTAAAAGTTCAAAGCCTACGTGACAAGTAAGTATGTTTCATTATGATAAATTTACCTCAAAAAAATTCCTCAATGAAGAGTAAATTAAAACAAAAATTTTGTCTGTTAACTTTTCCTACTGGGGAATCAAATACAGTTTAACCCATCACATGTTTGTGATTTTCTTATGGTTAACTTTCTCCTAGAAATGTTTACTATCACTCTCCCTCAGAACATGGCCCTTTGTTTTTTCCACCATATCCATGTTTTCCTACATGGAATCCTAGTATGGGTTAACTCGGGTGACCTTTATACTTCTCTTTATTTTAAAGTGATTGTTTTTCTAACTCTTGTTCCGATGTGGTATTTTCAATGATGTTTCCAAGCCCAATTTTAAAATTGCGAGGACGCAATTCCCAAAATGGGGGAAGGATGTAACACCCAATGTAAATAAAGAATATGACATTTTTACATTTATCCATATTTGTGACTAAAATATTAATATAACTTTAAAGGGGACGCTATGCTCGATGGTGTAGCCAATACGCAACAACGAGTTTCTTGGGAATCTTACGTTACACTCTAATAATAAAATAATATTATTTTAAATTGTAGTTATCGCCTAGTCGTTGTAATGGAGGGAATGAACAGAACTAACTATAAAATGATTATATATTTTTGTCAAATATTTTTACTTTTTACAATAAATGTTAGAGGATTAAAAATGAGAATGAATCCAATTTTAAGCGTAAACATTCTAATATTCTTTAAAAGGTCGATCAACCGCCTTTTGATAACGAACCTCTATTGAATCCACTTTTTGAAAATTTTATGTGTTATATTTGTCAAAATAAATGTCTTCTTTAGAATCGGGACATAAAAAATTACTTTTTGTAAATTTTTGGTATTTTTCCGATAAAGTTTATTTTTTAATGAATAGTGAAAAATGTTGTATATTAATTCAAAATAGCTTTTTAATATAATTTATTTTTATTATTAGATTATCTTTTTAATTGGTTTTAAAGTGCAATTAGAATATATTTTTACCATTTAATCCAATAGTGGTCATTGGAATTAATTTCATCTTGAAATTGGACTTAAACTAGTGTCAATCTTTTGATACCTATTGTTTCATAAAAACACGCTATTTGCTCTGACAGCGGGAATAAACTATTAAATTAATTAATTCAACTTATATGTTCTGAATTTGGTAAAATGGACATCATTTTTGAATTCGTAATATCAAATATAGCTTCGGGTGAATTTTTGGTAAATTTCTGAAAAACTTCAATTTTTGATGAATAGTGAAACCACTAAGTGGTAGTTAAAGAAACTGATTTTTCGTTTAAATGAAACTTTACCACTTCTGTGATTTGAATTTCAAAAATAAAACACACATGGTTTTCATTAAGAAGTAAAATTTCATTCAATGAGATTAAAATAATTTTTTGGTGAATAGTAACTTTTAAGTTTATTAATCGCGATTAGAGTTAATTAGTGTAGTTTAAGGTAAAAATAATGTTTTAATGATATGAAATGACCTAGACACATGTCCTACCCTTATTTTATGTGTCATGGCCGACCAATAAAATCCATGGGTCAACTTGAGGACCCCATGGAGCCACTTTGGTAGGAAAATGACATTAATACCTTTTTATTTAAAGTTAAAATTTAAATGTCACAAACATGTGTTGTTTTATAAACCTATTTTTAGATGGGGTTATACAAGTCATATTTTTTACTATAAATATTAATTAGAAAGATTAAAAGATTTCCTACATCATAAAAGTTTTTTTATAATTTTTTGACATTAAATAAATTAAATAATTTATGACGCCATGATGATGTAGCGATTACCTCATTATTTATCGATTTAAATAAAATGAAACAATAATGTAAAATCTAAGACCTAAAATTGTCAAAAACCTATTGTATGGGTGGATTTATAACCCTTATCATATTATCCTATATATTTATAATTTTGGGTCCTTTGTATCTGAAAATCATTTTCTAATAATGTATCTTTTCTTAACTTTCCAAGAGTGCCCCTCCTTTTCTCTTATAAAAGGCCCCCACCTCTACCACTTTACCCACACCTCTCAAGCCTTTGGATCGGCCAACCCCTGCCCATTTCATCTCTCCAAATCCCTATATTAATCATTTAATCCTTACTTTTGGTGTAATCCTTCCCAGGGAATGCTTTGAGCTCAAATCAAGAAGAGATACCCGATTTTAAGGTAATGTCTTCACTTGTGTTCTTTTGTTTTATTTTGCTTCTCCAACCCTCTAAACTCTTTTTATTACTTTATTTTCTAACCACACAGGTATATTCAATATACTAGGATGTTTTTAAGTTAAGGATTCAAGCTACACTTACACACACCTTTCTCTAACGGTTAATGAACATACTGTTTCTGTGGTTGGCAAATTTCTGCCTCACAAAGCGATGATTGTTCAATCTTCTTTTAACACCTTTAATGGTGTCCATTATGATGTCACTATATTTTATATATGATATATATGGTATTTAGGTTTTCTATATTCTTCTTAATTTTATATTTAAAACATTCCTTTATGCTTTTCATGTTGTGCAAATGCGATAATTTCATACGAGGAAGTGTGGACTACCGCCCCCTCAAGTGATGTGACTCGTTCATGCAATACATGGAATGTATAAAAAAATGAAATTAATGAACATATGTGACCTATATAACCTATATATTATACTTTAATTATAATATATATATATCCCAATTATTTTTAATTCCATTAATATGACAAATAAATGAAAGTAGCGTTCATGCGTACATACGGCCTACCGTCTCCATGAATGGTGCATTTCTTTTCTTTTTATCTCCAAATGTTATGGAGTAGTATAAAATGAAAATTTACTGGATATATATGATATTTAAATCATTAATACTATTCTGGAGATTATTTACTTATAACTACATGGACAATCATTTTCAAACAAGTTCATTTTTGACTCATGTACCAAACATCGACAAAAACGTCTGATATGAACTCACATTATTAACCAATTATTATAACATTATAATATGTGATTTAAACTAAATAATAGTTTTTAAAATAGGTCCTTAAGAAATTATAAATTGACCAAAGTTTATTATTCAGGAATATAAATAAACGAACAAGACAAGATAGACTTGTGGTATGGGATCCTACCCCTCTCTTTCTTTTTAAGTACACTCTTTTATGTCTTTACTTTTATGCTCATCATTCTTATGATTGGGATTTTATTTTATATTAATCCTACTGTACATTTTATATTCATATGGTGAGAGACCCTATTTTCTCTCATCAATCCATTTTGGAAGTTTTGAGTGGCGCCGTTAGGATACCGAATTTTCGTAAGGGATCATACTCCTCCCTTTCTTTTTAAGTACACTCTTTTATGTCATTACATTTAAGCTCATATTTCTTATGATTGGGATGTACTTTTATATTAAACCTACTGTACTTTTTATGTTCATATTATAAGAGACCCTATTTTCTCTCATAAATCCATTTTGTAAGTTTTGAGTGGTGTCGTTAGGCTGCCAAATTTTCGTAAGAGATCTAACCTCTCTCTTTCTTTTTTCAGTAATCTCCTTTATGTCACTTATTTTAAGATCCTCTTTGTTATGATGGGAGATGTTATTTTATATTCCTCTTGCTGTAAATTTTATTGTAATATGATGATAGGCTCTATTTGATCTCATCAATCCATTTTTGGAAGTTTTATGTGGCGTCATTAGGGTGCCGAGTTTTCGAAAGGGATTGTTCATCTCACTTTTAGTCCCGTGAGATTTATGCTACATTTGACAACATTTCTTTTTAGTGGTGTATGTAATTCCCATTATTATACTCTTTGTGTAATGTAATTTCATTTATTGGTATTTACATATTCATTTTATGACCCTTCTTCAATGGGGTGTACGTTTCGAAAGCTACCCAAGTTAGTAAGGGAACCTTTCACCCTCCACTTTTTAAAAGACTTATTTTGTTATGTCTTTTAATTAACATACTATTATGTTGGGATATGTTATTATATATCCTTATTGATGTAAATTCTATGTCCAAGTGATGAGATACCCTTTATATCTCTCATCAAATCTTTTTCTGAATTTTGAAGTGACGCCGTTAGGCTGTTGAATTTTTGTAAGGGAACTTCTTAACCCAATTTTGATTCTTTGGGATAAACTTGTACTCCTTGAATATGATGTTATATGAATATGTGTGAATGTCCTATGATTGTTTTACACTTAATATCCACTTATATTTGGTGTATCGTTTGTCACACATAATTATGTAATTGATTTATCCTTAATCCAAGGATACCGTCTTTGTAAGGGACTTCGTCTCAATCTCCTTTCATTGAGGTATATTTCATTCTTTTATAAGGTGTATAAACCCCTTTGAATATTACTTTAATACAAAAGGAATATCTTTCTACGAAGCGTTTTACTGAAAGAAAAAAAGGAATGTTTCTTTTAACGTACGCGGTGACAGCGACCTTTTCCACCGTCGCGAGTATTATTTGGTCATCAGCATCCCCAATAAGCCGTAATGTTTTTTTAAATGAAATAAATACCATAAACTCTTTTATGTATTTTGTTATTGAAAATAGTTGTTATAATGGATTTTCTATGTCAATATATTTAAGTGATATATTGCGATCAAAGTGTGGAAATGTTTTCTTTCCATTATATTTGTTTTATGTCTTGTGATTTTATAATGGTACTTGGACATATTACGGGTGGTTACGTGATAAACCATATGACCGGTGGTGTCGTGAATACTAGGATGGGTGGTTACGTTATAAACTACAATGCATTAGTTATGAAAGTCGGTCGTATGGCTATTCCATTAAGTGATATGTGTGGAAGTCGATCGTATGGTTATTCCATTTAAGTATGTTTATGTCCCAAGTTACCTTTATATGTTATGTGATCTTTATATGGGTTTTATGGTAATATTTTTCTTAAAAAGGGTAAGTAGTGAAATTTTATTCAGTGAAGTGTTTTTACTACTTCATAAAGGTGAAAAGTATTACTTTGATAAAGTATACATGGTTTACTTGTTGTTTTGAAAAACTAACAGTTTTCATTCATTGTGTATCCCTTACTGAGATTTCAATGCTCACCCCAAGTTTTTGAAATATTTATCACAGGACTTAACGTGGAATAGGGTCAAGGATGGGATCAAGGGAAAGTCATGCTACCTAAAACATGGAACTATACATGTTTATTATTAAGTTTTTTTATTTTATGGAATCTTAGTAGAAGTTTATACTTTGTAATCTTTTGAGATGTTATAGTTATGTCCTATTTATCTAAAACTCTAAACCTGAAAAGATCCTCAATGTGAATTATTCATTTAATTCAATATTAAGGTTTAAGGTCGGGGCCTTGTACCTAACATTTCCCTATTATTATAAAATTCAGGTATACTTGATGAGATACCCATTTCATTCTCATCAACCCATTTCATGAACTTTTATGTGACACCATTATGATTTCAAATTTTCACCGTGATTTTCTATACCAAAACAAATGTGTAATTAATACCACAACCATTTCCTATTATTTGTATGAATTTTTATACATATATACCCTTTTATTGTGGAATTGCATGTCTTTATTTGAAATTATATGATCATGAAATAAATTATCTTGTTGAATGAATCTATGTTTTATGATCAATGTGGCACACTTAAGAATGAGAATGACCTAAAATTGATAGGTTTCCAAGAATTATATAGCGCTTAAATGCATTATATTGTCTTTAGTATCAAGATAAGTAATGTTGGGACATGGATGTACATGATTCATTTATTGAATATGGTCTATAAAGAAGTCTTGGCATTTTATCCTTGACTTATTTTTATGATGTAGTGTTTTATGTTGTTTTCACATTTCCTATGTTGTGATTATCATGCTATATCACATCTAATTACTCATGTTCCTTTATTCATTATAGATAGGTATTTTATAACATATATTATTATCTTCATTTTTCCATGTTTATTCCCTTATAGGGATTTATGGATCACCCAATTCTTATATATTATTTCCCACGTTATCCAGGGTAGTTTTAAGCTCAAGCATGTAAATATGATTTTAATAAAGATATTTTAAATCATGTTTAAAGTTTCAATTCAATGTAACTAATTCCCTAACACACATGACTTCTCAATATTGTAGGTTATATTAAGTGTACTATTATGTAAATAATCACGTATTAATGTGTAATAAAAATAAGTATTTTTATATAAATGGTTTAAGAATATTTAGGAAATGAAATGTTTTCTATTTGAAAAATAAAATTTAATACACTTTTCAATATAAATGTTATCAAATTTGATTAAAATTCACTTTTCTACATATGTATGTTTATCTTCCACTTCATTGAATTGATTTTGAAATTTTTTTAGATCAATTTTTTATCAAGAATGAAATTTAAATACAGATTATAGTTTAACACCCCAAAATTTTAAATTATATTATATTTTATATATTATATTAGTTTGAAATATTTTAATACACTCAAAACTGAGATTAAATTATCTGAGATATACTATGGTCATATTATTTTTTAAATATTATTATAATGATATAGTTGATTGTTTGGATGATATAAATAAAAATAACCGTATGATTAATTACATGTATAAAATAGTTTTTTAATTAAATTAATAATAATAATTTAATGATTATCAATTGGTAGGATGTGATGGTGAAATAATTTAATGTTAAAATAGATATTTTTTAAAAAACAAAATTTTTGCGTGAATTTGTTTTTCCTTAATAGAATATATTATTCAATATTGTTAAACACTATAAATTAAATTTATAAATTATATATATAAATAAAACAATTAGTTTTCATCTAATAGATATTAGTTGAAATCATCTAAGAATAAAATCATTCTATGCTTCAAAAATACAAATTCCTCAAAAGTAATTTACTAATATATATTTTTGTATATTTTTGTAAAAAATATGGTAATGATAGAATAATGTTTTTCATATTTATTTGTATTCTTTAATTAAACAGTTGTATTCATTACAAATAAGTTAAGCAATTATTAAAATCTAAAATATAATAGCATTATTAAATTAATTTCAAATAAGGTATCATTTAGATTTCTATTTTTCAAATTATAAATGTATAATTTGAAATAATAAAATAATTTTTAAATTCATTAAGTCAAAATAATTTTAAGATGCGTTTTTTGAGAATTTTCAGAAAATACATATTTTTTAATGAATATTTAAAAATGTATTTTCATTGAAAACATTATTTTTATTCATTTTATTTAAAATTAAAAATTATTATATATATTACTTTTGAATTTGAGTTAGTATATATTTATTTAATTTAATCAAATTATGTTTTTTGAAATCGATTTTATTTTTGAATTTTTTAGAGAAAAATTTTATAATTAAAAATAATGTTTTCCTGAAAAACAATCATTATGTTTTTTAACATAAAATTTAAATTTAATTATGAAGATTTTTTTTTTAGAATATTTAAAATTTTATTTCTTATTTTAATCATTTGTTTCCAAAATTTATTAAATAGTTCGCTTTTGATGTAGGAATAATATGAATAGTAAACCTAGTAATTCATATTAGTATGGTAAAAGGTAAATCAAGTAAGTAATGGTAAATATAAAAAAATATAGACAAGAAAATGTCCTTAAAACTTCCAACAATATTATAGTTTTTTTAAATTATGTCCATTTTCTTTCAATGTATGGTTATTTTCTAATTTATTTCCATTTAGATATAATGTTATCTTTTATAATATTTTATTTAATGAAAAGTCAATGATGTCATGGCATTGTATTTAATATGTATAACATTTTTTATATATGGTTATCAATAATATATATTAGACTATAATTATTATTTTTAAATCTATATTAATTATATTTTTTATGTTATTTTAATTTTAATTTTCATGGATGTAATAATTTCGTTAAATAATTGGACAACGTTGATGCAATTGTTATTTAATTATTCAAAAAATAATATAAGTGATATTAAAAATATTAAAATAAATATAATATTATATAATTAATGTGATTCATTAAATTTATGAACTACCATAACTTGTGTCAGATAAAATAAAATAATATGTTAAAATAGGAATTTTTTTCTTCATGTTTTCAATGAAAAAATAATGAATATTATTACATTTGACTAAATGATATTTTATGTGATTGATATGTTATGAAACTATTTAAAAATAATATAGATATTTAATAGTCAAAAATGGTTTATAATTTGTTCTAAAATTTTATCCCATATTCATTTTTCTAATTTTTTCTTTGTAATTGATTTATTATATTTTATTATTTTTCGAAATCTCTAAAGTACACATCTCATATATAATTAAAGGGCCCCACAAATTCTAAATCATATACAATTAAAATTCCATTTGGTTTTACCCAGATCTTCACAAATACATTACATATCCCTTTCCATATTAAATTTTTTTTTGTGGAACAAAATATCATCCGTAGTAGACTTAAGGAGTTATGGAAATGGGGGTTTTCAAAGAAAAGTTTTAGATTATATCTACATGTATAGTTTTTTTCTTCTTGACCTCTTTAAAATATTCTTCAGACGTTATGAAAAAAATAATATATTATAAATAATATATTTATATATTATTATTTCATTTCAATGACTCTTATCCTTCTCCTCTTCAATTATATCTGATACGAAATCATTATTTGTGTGTAAGGAGGACTAGTGAAACATGAACCAATGTCATTTCTTTTCCAAAATTGCCTTTCATTGACTGATATTTTGATGGAATCATTTTTTTCATATTATTTAAATATTTTTAAATATCTAATGATTATATATTATTTACATTCAAACAATTCAACACAAAAAAAATTATAATGTCGTTGATGTGTACGTGTAGACTACCAACTCTACGAAGCTTTTCTATTCATTTTTAATCACCAAATCATATAGATATTATATATAATAATATTTATAGAATTAATATGATATATATAATATTATTATCATTAAATAAAGATATTATAGTATATATATTCTTTCTGTAATGACCATTTAAAAATAGAAATGTTACTCATACGAATGTTGGAATACTATCTCCATTAATGAAATTTAGTTTACATTAATATACATATTTAATGGATTAATTTCAAAATTATATTTTGGAATAGAAATTATAATTATTCTATAATAATTATTTTCTATGTTTTTAAATAATGGAAACTTTGACCATCATCTACATACCTAAGACATTTTGGACATATGAACTGAATATCATAAAAACATATTATCTAAATTTAATTAATTATATAGTTGTTATAAAACATTTTGAGTGATATAAAAGGAGTAATAAACTTTGAAATGGTTCTTAATAAATTAATAGTTAACCTATGTTTATTATTTATTAAGACAAAGAACATACATGATGGGTAAGACCCCAGGTACGAGACTCTTTAACAAAAAACTATTATTTTAAATGATATAATGATTTATTATATAAATCATTTTCATTGATTTCAATATTTTAAAAATATTTTTTTTGAATATATATATATATATAAAGGTTATAAAATTATAATTTTTTAGTTTCTCACAAATTATTTCAAAAAATATCATTTTTGTTCTTTTATATAATAGACCTTGTTTTGAAAACACACTTTTATAGTTACTCTTTCAAATCATTTTAAAAAATTAAAAAGGAACATTTATTACTATTGTTATTGTTCATATTTTCCCACCATCATTACACCATAATTAATTTAATATTCCATTATAATATTAAAATTTTGTTTAAAATAAAATGTTTTCATTTATGAGTGCATATCTTTTTATAAAAGAAAATAGATTTCAAAATGGAAATGTTGTTATACCTTAAGAATGGTTTATTATTCCATATTTATGTGTCATGATTTTATTATTGTTATTGGTAATTTTTTATAAGTATGGGTGGTTCTATTATAAATATAGTGGGGGTATGTTAGTTTTATCTCTTAAATTCATTCGGTAAAGGGATATTGTTAACTAATTAGGTTTTTTCTAATATATTTTAAGAATATACTGCAATGGTTTTTTCAAGTGAACCTATGGTGGTACTCCATATTTATTTAGTAGAAGTATATTATATGTAATAGTAATATTATAATTATTTCACAACATATCTTTGTGATTGATTATTTCTATGGATTTTATAGGAAATATTTGATTTTATAAGGTAAGATAATGAACTTTTTTATAGGAAGTTATAAAATTTAGAAAAACATTCATGACTCTTGTATGAGTTTTATATATTATTTTTATGTTATCATAAAAATTATTTTATGAAATCCTTAGTATATGTTTTAGTTTGGGGGAACATTTTGTTTTAAAAAAGTAATTTTTTATAAGAATTTAGGGACTAATGAATTCTTTATTCAACTTTATGTCCCTTACTATGATCATTGTAAAAATTCAATTTTTTTTAAAATATTTTAGTGTCTATGTAAGGGAAATGTAAAATAATAATTCATATTTAAATTCTGTAAAATGTATCATGAAATGAAACAATGTTTTATTTAAAATTTTGGTTTGGTGGAAAAAATATATACCGAGTATAAGTGTCCACTTGTAATGTATGGTTTTGTTATGTACGAGTAATAATGTAATTATATAAAACATTGAACATAAAATATCTATGGAAATGATAGAAATTGAATTATATTTAAATATATTTGATTAAATAATGTTTAAGGTAATTTTCATATAGTTTGTATTATAGAAAATATTGCATATCATTAATGGTTTTGATAATGTTAATAGAAACCCATTTATAGATAATTATAAATGATACAATACTTAAATATTTACATGATTGTATATATAAACTATTTCTATTGGAAATTTCATCCAATATAGTAAACAAGGTGTCTGATGTTTTAAGGAACTGCGAGGAAAATATCTTTCAAAATCAGTATCCTAGAATTCTTAGAATCAGAACTAAATAGTGTGTTGATATGATGGATAAGTTTATGAAAGAAATAAATAGTTTTAATTTCAATAATGGAATGTAGAAAAATCATTTAAAATGGAATATTTCAATGATGGAGAATTTTACGAGGTATTACCCTCCATTATTTGGTGGATCTTCTAACCCAATGGTAACTTATTTTTGGATCAAATCCATAGAATATATATTCATTATCATGGGTTGGACAAATCATTAAAATTTATACATTCCATTTATGATTTTGAAGGTGATTTCAACTAGTTGTTATATATGATCAATATTATTAGTGAGATAGAGGATTTATATTCTTTGGAATACACTAAATTAGGAAATATTTTTCACAAGAAATATTTTCCTTAGGATATTATTTTTAGAATGGAAACTAATTCCTTGAATTTATGTAGGATCGAGATTTAGTTACTGTATGTGAAGAAACATTCCCATAATTGGGAAGTTATACACAATATTTAATCCCTGATAATTATATATGATTAATAATTTTTAATCATGAGTGATTCCAAAATATCCATGTTTAATGGCTTACTATGAATTTAAAATTTATGGGAAACATGTTAGATGTGAGGAGAAGGAGGAAATGTTATGGTTTTTGATCACGTCTTCTTTGAAAACTATCAAAAAAAGTGGTCATGTATTCTAAAAAAATGAAAGAATGTATAATGATACACTATTTTCATACATATACAGTATATCTAAATAGATGAATATTTATTAAAGAACATATAAAAACCAAATCAGAATCATATGTGTATAGTGTATTTGCAAACACGAAGGAAAAAAACAACTCATTCATAATCATCTGCATCATCTCCCTCTTATTCCATCATATATATACCCTTTATATATGACATATTTAATAACATAATTAATATCCAATGGTATATAATCATATGAAATGTGTGATCTTAGATTATCATTAAGGATAAACAATAGAGATATATAACATCATCATAAGATCATGAACATGACAGTTGAAAATTATAACATGTATAAGAGGGATAACAAAGCATGCACTTTTTAATAAATCATTAAAGGTTTGAGTATATAAATATGAAATCAATCAAAGAAAATGATTTTTCCCATTATATCAATGGTATAACCCATGGAATATGTGGATTCATAAACTTAATAAATCTTTTGTCATGGCTTCCTAACAAAAAATTTCAAACATGTTACACTTAGGCTATTTTCTCATGCACTTAATTTTGGATTGAGATAACATCCCATGTACCCTCTATCTTTAATAATAGGATGAAATATTGTGTAAACACTTCTTTTTTGAATAGTATGACCTCTTTTATATAGTATTTTTTGAGCTTTGGATGACTATTCTTGTACCTTTTGGTTGTGGGTTTTGGGTGACCAATTGTGTGCCCTTTTATTTTGAGCATGGGATTACCACATGTATACCCCTTGATCTCATATAAAATTTATCATTTAAAAAGTAATTTTATTTAGATATAGATCCCACACTTCACTAATTAATATCATACATATATTCTCCACAATAACATTAATCATTCAAAACATCTAGACCCATGTAATGAAATGATTTTCTGGAACATGTCATTATAACACAACACATGTAAAAGAAATAGGTTTCCCAAATATCATGATATCATTAATATAAAACAACAATAAAAATATTAAGTTATTTATTACTGAATAATATCCCTAAAAAGGCATAAGTATCGTGATATCTTAGATGAAAAATAATTTTTAATGATCACTTTAATAAATTATTGACTAAATATCATTTCTATCTTTAAAACAATTTTACCATAATAATATTTTTAATTATAAAAAAACTATTATTTGATAATAACATTTTATTCCTATAATGTAATATTCATGTTTATTGTGTGGCATTACATCCATAAAACATGCTTGTTCTTTATATGTTATTAAAGTCATTCATTGCATATTTTGTATGGAAAATAAAAATAAACAGATTTTCAAATTGAAGAAAATAATCATTTCAAAAATATTATATAGGAAAATATGAGTAAAAATGAACCAAAAATCATAATACAGTAGTGAAAATAATCTATATTAATCTTTAGGAATCATAGACACATAAAAAAGTGAGTTTTAAGGGTAATTTTAAAATTTTGTTTTTTGAATGGAAATCCCTTATAAATATCATATCAATGATGTGAGCATTAATAAAACTAATCAATTATTTGTATTATATATAAACCCAAATAAAATATTGTAAATTAAATATTATATAATAAAAATCAATCTCAAAAATTATCATATCATGAAATAATCAATGATGAATATGGTAAACCCAAAGAATGAAAATTGGGTTATGAAATCCTTTAACTCATTTTAATCAGTTAAATCACATGTCCCATACAATTAATAATTCTAAAAAAACATTTAATGACATTAAAGTAATTAATTTTCATATATCATATATTGAATGGATGCATATACCCTGCATACAAGAAATAAGTGGTTAATAAACATATATCTCAGAAAAGTGAAAATGAGATTAGAGACCCTTACCTCACGCTTCCATTTAGTATTTCATAAATTTAAATCTTGTAAAAATGTTTAAATAATATTATTTAATCATTATTGAACCAAATTAATATTTATAATAACTTATATGAAACTTATATAACATCTTTCAACCTGTTTAGTAATTTTATTTCATTATTTTCATTACTTTGGGTGTATTCGTTTCATAGAACCATGATCGCTTCATTTGTGTATAATTATAAATTATATTTTCAAATATAAATAAAAAATACATATTTGAATTAAAATATTACTAATGAACATAAATTTAATTAACTTTTTCCGTATTCTATTTTTATTTCATATATAATGATGATTCATTTGATAAAATGTTAATGATAAATGTTTAGTTTAATTTGGAATTTTTCTGAACATCATGTAAATTATTTCTATTGTTGAATATTATTAGTATATATTATTTATAGAACATTAAATAGGTTATTATATATCTATAAATTAATTAATTAACTATAATTATATTTTTATGACCATCTGTGATAGTGGTTGTGGAAAAAATATCATTATTAATAGATATGGTGAACCACCACAATTTGGAAAATATTTTAGTTTCATTGAATAAGTGGATAGAAGAAATGAAATAGTTATGAGATATTTAATTAAAAAAAATAAAACTCCTGTATAAATTAATCATGTTTTATCATTATTTTATTGAAGTAGGAGGTGATGAGAAAGTACAAGAAGAAAATAAATTAAGAGTGGTTCATTGAGAAATTTGACATTTTAATTTCACCTTCTTGAAAGATCCTTTATAGACCTTGGAAGAGGTATTTAGATAACAAAAAAATAAATTTTATGTTGGTAAAGTTATGAGGTAGGGGTTTTGTTAAGATATTTAATGGGATTAATGTTTTTTGTGGGGAAATGTGGGTTTATTAATACATGAGGATGGGTGGTTTAAAGTGATTAAATAATTATTATTTTAGAATTATTTCTATCCACATTGAGGTAGAATTAATTTAAATTAATTTTTCTCTTAAATAATTTTTTGAAGTATTAGTGTTTCTAAATACATTAACAAACCATTAATGTTTGTATTTTTTAGAAATTTTATTCCCTTAACTTTCAACTTCATCATGTTTAGTTGTTTTTTCTTTAGAGTAGTAAGTCTTTCTTCTTACCATGGTAAAATGTTTATGAAAAAAATTTGATGAACATTATATAAAATTTAGACCTCATGATTCTAAAAAAAACATATTTTATCAAATTCAGTTAACAAATCTGAAAAAAGTAGATTTAACTTTAATACCATATAAATTATGTAAAAGCATGTTTTACATTGAAATTTTTATAACATTTTATTTTTTTTTATGTAAATATCCAATGTGAAATTGAATAAAATATCCTATGTAGGAGATTTTTTATTATGCAACTAATTATAAATTAAAATAATTTTAAATTCAATGTATTCATATAAATATATTATAGAAAAATAAGTTTTCAACTAAAATTTAGTATTCTTCACTATACATCATAAAATAAAAATCCTCCAAAAATACAAATATTTCAGAAAAATATAAATTGGATAATACATTTTAAAAAATTAAGTTTATTTTGTAAAATAATATATATATATATATATATATATATATATATATATAATTTTCAAAATAAAGGATTATATAGGTCTTCCAATAAAGTTAGGATATTACAGTTTAGAAAAGTATAACTTTTGTGCTTAAAATTGGATTGGTTTTTATCAAAATACTATAAAACTAATTTAGAAATATTTGATTGAATATATAACATATTAATTTTATTAATATATCAAATAATTTTTATTAATATAATTTATGTAGATCAAATTCTAGTATGGGAATTAAAATGACTTTTTATATAAATCCATCGATTATATTCAGCTACTTTTGATTTCCATTTAAAATTAAATGGAAACAATATTTTCATATTTTATTTAATATCATTCATTACCACCATTCCAATGTATATTTGATAACTATAAGTATTAAATAATAATATTTTTTAATGGATAATCTCATTGTTTTGTGCAATGTATGCTATCAAGGTGATTAAATTTATTTATCAACAAGTGACATAATAAAAAAATTTGGGGTGTTACATTCAAGCCCCATTAAAATTAATTTCACCCTAAAAATTCATCACCCATATACAAATATATGGGGATACAACTTCCTAATTACATCCTTAGGTTCCCCTATACAATCCAAATATTTTTTGGTGTCTTCATAAAACATTAACAAATTATGTGGTCTTGTTTCGTAGAATGTTATACCTATGACCCAAAATCATTACCAGTTATTCCTCATAACAATGATATTTATACAGTAGTACAACCTATGATTTCAGAACTAATAGAGAATTATGTACGGACTTTATTATGTGAGATACATAGAACACATCATGAACGTGACAAATATTCTGTGGAAGAGACAATCGATAAGCTACCATGATGATACTTTTATGAATTTAAAAAACCATTACATCCTCAAAAATTTGAAATTTCAATTGAAAATAAAATAGGAATGATTGAAAATTTACGTTTAAAAAAAATATCAGAGAAGAGGTCGATAAAAATTCACCTTAAGCAATTGAATGGAAAAGAAAAATATCACCACATATATAAAATTCATATTAATATAAATTTTTAAAAAAAAATCAAAATCATGGAAATGGAAGGGAATTATAAATATAATGTTCTGATAGATAATGATAGGGAACACAGTCATTAGAAGGTCAATGAACACAAAACCATATGTAAATATTTACCAAAATGCCATTGATATCTTCATAAATCATGAAATTAGGATTAATTTTTTCTTTCAATATCTTTTGAGAAATATATGAACATGATTCCATAGGATAAGTACGATATCAAATTTTTTTATTCCATGAGAAATTTATTTTTCATTTAATTCTTCTTTCAATGATGTTGAAATTTTAATTCATGTAGAACTAATAGACCATACAATCTATAATTGGAAGAAATTTCGTTCATTCTATCTCTAGTTACAATGAGAAGAATAGTTATTATGGATTATCAAATATATAAAAAAATTAATTTGGTTTGGTAATGAATTAATTTCCCAAAAAAAATCATTCATATGGTCACACATAAGAACATTTAGAAATATTAAAATCAAAAAAAATAATCAAATAATGGTTGCTAAATTTTCTATATAAAATTATCATTAGTACAAAAAATAACATGATGTAACTCTTAATGGACACACACCAAATATATGAAGATCATTCTTATTTATTCTCCTAAAAAATTCTAATTAGATGAATTACTTCATTACCATAATAAAAAACATGAATTCTATAAAAATTGTACTCTGTTCCCGTACATTAAATCCAATGATTTAGTAAAGTTAATCCATAAACAATATTTTTATCAAAATATTATTGAATTATATGGTCATCAACAATATCCCAAAAATATCATCAAAATCAATAATCTATTTATCGCATTATTATCCCTATATCATACACATATAAACTATAATATTTTATTTAATTAGGCGTGCTCTAAAAATATCGCATTAATACATTAATCACTTTTTATGGTTACTAGTACCATTTAACTTATACATATCAATACTAAAGGAAAAACTATATTGAAACAATCCCTAATTGTTTCATTATTCTATAATACTGTAAAAATACTTCTACAACATTATTCTTGAAATTCAATTTGTAGACACACAATCGTTAATCTTCCTTCATAAACCATTATACAATAATCTTCATTTAATTCCTTATGATTTTTCCATCTCAAATTATATTTTTAGTCTCCTCATAATAATAAATATAAATATTATTAATAAAAACATTAAAATTATATTCATGTGCTTTCCCCCTAGAGAATTTATTTTCATGATGATCATGTATTCCCCATTTATCTATTGATGATTCCCTTGTAATAAAATTATTCAATTCCATTTCATTGACATAACTATTCACTTTTCCTTAGATAATACTTCTATTATGTATATATTTGCACTACTAAATCATCTTCTAGTTCCTTTAATACGTTCTCCTTGATGCCTCCCCACACATGAAATACATGAGATAAATTTATCATTCCTTCCTATATGTTCGACATGAAAATCCATCATTCACTTAATTGATGGGTCAATAAAGTCAAAAAAATTGAGATTATAGATCGTATTAATATATTTTTTATTACGAATAAAAACAAGGAATCACCTTTTAACTCCTATTTTATTTTGTTTTCATGAGGAATGACATTCCATTTTACATCACAATAACCAATATCCTAAATCCTATTTGTTCCATCAATTTTATAAAACTGAAAATTAATTGTGTAGTAAACACAGATAATAATAGTAAAACATTATTATCATGTGAAATTATTAATAATATTTAAATATATAATACATATTCTGAATCATAGATTATTTATGATCATTACCGAGACTCTGTGACTATAACCTAGATTTATTATTAGGGATTTTATTATATTTTTCCCATCCTAGTTTATAATGGTTAAATAAAGCATTTTTTTTATTCCAACTGTAATGAACCTATATTTCAAGAAATATTTAATACATATATAGAGATGAATAATGATTATATAAAATATAAGTACCATGCTAAAATGGTATAGGTTTAGTGTCTTTTGGAAACATGGAGATAAAAATAATTGGTTTAAATTTCATCTACATCATCTCCCACTTATTACATCATAACTAGAACCAATTTTACATGTAATATTTAATAACATCATTCATATATATGGGAAAATAAACATAATAAAAGGTTGATTTTAGATAATAATTAAGGGTAAATATGATATATATATATATATATATAATATAATCTTATGACCATGAACATAACATTTCAAAATTATACAGTATATAAAAAGGATCCTAAATATGTTTATAAAATATCATTCCATCATAAAAAATAATGAAGCATAAAAATAATAAGGTGTTTATTCTGGAATAATATCCATATTAATGGATAACCAATATGAAAAACCTTTATCATAGACTTATATTAATTTAGAATGATTTCGTCAAAGAATTATTTAGGAAAATAAACATTATTCTTTTTTTGAAAAAAAAATCTAATTCCAACCAATTATTTAAGATATATTTCCCTTAAAAATAACTTTGTTAGACATTAAAATAAGATTCTATTTACTAAGTCATAATGATGAATGGAATATACCTTATAACATATAATTTAATAAATCATTCCATTATTTTTTCTTATTAGTCACAATGAATCTTATTTATAAAATGAAAAAAATAATCCATTTCAATGGTTTTGTAAAAATTAAAACATGAGAAACAATAATTATAAAATCTCATAATATATTTTAAGAAACATTCTCAGAATAAATTTTAGAAAACATATACATGAAATAAAATTGATCTTTAAGGGAAATTTATAAAAGAAAATTATTTTATAAAACCAAAATCCATTCTAAATATAATATCTTTGAAATGATTATTTATATAATAAATATATTATAAGTAGTCACTATAAATAATCCTAGAAAAAGTGGAAATACAACAATAGATAATAAAATATATCCCCAAACATTTCCATATCATGTCGTAATCAATGATGTAGAAGGTTAACCTACTGTATGGAAATTAGGATTAGAATTCCTTTCAATCATTTTAATTAGTAGAATAATATTCCCCATAAAAACAATTATTAGCAAATGAAATATGTAATAACATTTAAATATCAATATTAATGATATTATACATCAAAATATATTATATACACCACACATAATAAATAATTTCTGAATAATTCATATATCTCACCGAAGACAAAGTGATATGAGAAACCCTTACCCCATGATTTCATTTTGTTTATCCTAATATATCCCTATGTATAATTTTTTATGGAATGTTAATTATTCTTTTTAAGACCATATTCATATTTATAATACATTATTTGAAATGTTTATAGAATATTACCACATGTTCATTAATGAATTTTCATCATATTAATTGATTCATATGTGTTCGATTTATTATTTTGTGGTCAGTTAATTTTGGTATAATTAAACATTTTATGGTAAAATGAAAATAAAACTCTATAAGTGAAATGATATGGTATTAAATTACATAAATTATTATAAATGGTCTAATATATATTCTTTATTTCTTACATTATGATGATTTATTGGAAAAAATGTTATGTATAAATGACTGGTTTAATTTGAAGGGTTTTTGAAAATGAAAGACTAGTTTCGTTTCATTTAATATTTTGAGTGTATATTAGATCCAGAACATGAAATAGATTATAATTTATATATTTAAAATATTAGTTAAATAAATTTATATTTAAATAAAAATCCGTGAAGGATGTAATTGAAAAAAAAATTATTATTCACCAAGTTGTAATCTACCATAATTTTGGAAATTATTTCATTTATTTGAATAAGAGCGTATGTGAAATGAAATGTTTTGGAGATATTAATTTAGAAACCTGAAAATAAATTATATATAGGATTCTGGAGTTATCTAACATTGATGGATGAAGGATTTTATGAGAATGTGGAAGAAAAAAAAACAAATTAAGTGTAGTGATTTGGTAAAATTACCCCTTAAATATCATCTCCTTGAATGATCCCTTAATGAACATGAAAATTGTATTTGGGTGATACAAGAATAAAATGAATTTGGGTAGTTTTTATATTATAGTTTTTGGATGATATTTGAGTATCTGATGGTATTTTGAGGATAAATGGTACAATGAGGGTGGCATTTGTACTTGAGGAGGGTTTGCAATAATGATGAATTAAATATTATTTCATAATTAAAGATAATAAAAATGTGTTGGAATTAATTTATATTAATTTAGATGATATATAATATTGTTATGGTAGGATAGGGTCAATTAATACAACAACAACCCATAAAATGTTTTATTGTTTAGTTATTTTAAGCCTTTACAATTTAACATTAACATGTTTCATTATTTTACCAATACCGTGGTAAATCATTCTTTATACCCTAATAAATTTTTTATTTATAAAAATAAAAATGACTATAATAATTAACTTTAAACCTATAATTCCAAATATGGAATCCATTTTACCAATTTCACTTCACATTAATGGAAAATTTATAGTTAAAATTTATCTCATAGACACAACGAGAAAGTGGGGTTTTAGTGTGAAGAAAATAAATTGTTCTAAATGGTTTATATAAAATATGAATATGAACTAGAATAAAAATAATTAAATTGTACTGATTAATTATTTAGTGAAAAAATTATACTCTAAAACCAATTTAAATTATAATTTAACTATATAAATAAACTAGATGAAAAAACAGTTTTTTATTAAAAAAAATTTCACTATTCAACAAAAAATGAATCTTCTCAAAAATTTACCAAAATTTCACTAAAATATTATATTCATATTATTCTTTATAGATTTATGTTTATTTTTGGAAGGGATGGACATAAGATATGTTATTGAAGCGACAGAAGTTAGGCCCCATTTATACCAAATTTGCTTAGCTCTCGGGCAGTGAACGATGGCGTGCAAAAGAGTTTCTGGAATGCCCTGGCAGAAATGGAAAAAGGACGAAATGGCCATATGATGGTGAGCTAGGAGGATCATGGTTGGGAGAGTACCTGTGTAGAACTTCCACCAAAATTGGAGTATTTTATGGGGAATGTTGAGCTTCCAAACAAAATTCCATGGTCCCTCTTTTTCGGCTGACTAAATGGTTTCCATGAGCCAGTCTGTAGCCGAATCTCACCGTGTATTCGCCCAAGAGATCATTCATCCAGAAGAGCAGGTCGGAGCCTTCATCAAGGACCCGGGGAATGATTAGGACAATTCTTTTATCCCTTTCAATAAACCAATCAAGTATTTTTTGAGACACCACCCCTATCCCTGGTCGGAAAGGAGGCTGCTGACAGTGGAATTTTCAAGACCTGGTTGGATGGGGGATGAAGCCTGCGTGCCATCCTTATTAATAAGCCAAGGATCAATCCAGATATTGAATGATGAGACAGAATCAATACTCTAGCCTAGTACTTTATCCAGGATCTTTTTAGCCCCCCAGATTCTTCTCCAAAGGAAGCTTGGATGGGGACCAAGAGAGGTAGCATAAATGTCCGTGTGGGGAATGTACTTATCCTGGTGTACCCATGCGCAAATAGATGATTGGAGGTTAAGGAGGAATCATCATTTCTCTTCCAAAATTGCATCATCTAAGAGACGTAGATTTTTGAATCCCATCCCTCCCTCTTATTTGGATCTACCGAGTTTCTCCTAGGCCATCCAGTTGGGCCGATTCCTTCCATCGTTTTCCCCCACTAGAAATTGGAAGTGTGTGTGTGGATTTGGTCGACGATGAATGTTGTGAGATTAAACAAGGACATAAAGTAGCTAGGAATGGACTGGATGACAAATTTTATGAGGATGTCTTTTCCAGGTTTAGAGATTCTTTTAGAGGACCATACTAGAATATTTTTCTCGATCCTGTCCACAAGATAAGTGAAGATTTATTTTTTAGATCGGCCAATCACTGTGGGAAGACCAAGGTACGTCTGATATTTCACAACCATATGGATACCAGCTGATGTGTATAACTCATTCCTCATAGAAAGAGGTACCCCAGTACTAAAAGAGATTTCATATTTTCCATGATTAATCGATTGGCCAGACTCCCTCTCATACTATTGGATCGCTTGGCTGATCACCCGACATTCATTAATTATTACTCTGGAAAATAAAATGAAGTTGTCGGTGATGAAAGGATGTGACACTGGTGGGATAGTACTGTAGACCTTTTCCCCATGAATAGATTTAGAGGATGCAGCCCTGAAAATAAGATTAAAAAACACATCAACCACCAGTATGAAGAGAAAAAGGGAGAGGGGATCTCTCTAGAGAAGGCCTCGATATTAGGCGAATCTTATGGTGACCACCCCATTGACCTTGATTCTGAAGGAGACAATCATGATGTATTCCATAACCATATCTATCCATTTAGCACAAAAACCCATTTTCAGCATAACAACATGATTGAAGTGTCATTCCACTCTACCGTAGGCCCTGGTCTTATCCAGTAACCAGGCCATGGTTCCTCTTTTCGTGGTGGAGCGTGATTTCATAGAATGGAATACTTAATGGGAAACAATCACATTATCAGTCATCAGTCTCTTGGCCACAAAGGCTCTCTGATTCTCAGGGATAATATCAGGTAGCCATGGTTACAGCCGATTGACAAAGATCTTTGAGAAGATTTTGTAAGAGACATTGAAAATGATGACAGGACTAAAATTAGGGGTTTCCATAGGTTTCTTAATTTTGGGGATGAGGAAAAGGACAGTTTCATTGATATTAGCCATGCAAGTATTCCCATCCCAGATATTTTTTATCATGATGCATATTTCAGGACCAATAATGTGACATTATTGTTTAAAGAAAAGGGTGTGGAACACATCCGCTCCGGGGGCCTTAGTGGGATGAAGATTTTTTAGAGCCATACATATCTCGTCATCTTTCACATATTTGGTGAGATGTCTATTGATCTCAACGGTGATCACAGGTATGATGAAATCTTCCTCCTCGGTAGAAATGAAAGGGGTTCCTACAGCGAAGATGTTCGGGAAATAGTCTGTCAAGGCCTCATGGATACCATTGGTGTCAAAAAGTTTTCTTCCATTGGGTAGTAAGATGTATGTAAAGGTGTTTTTCCTATGCCTGGATGAAGCTTTCTGGTGAAAAAACTGGGTATTAGTGTCCCCCTCTTTAATGTGGTTAACTCGCGCCCGCATGCCCCAGAGGATTTCCTTGACACACAGGGCAGTTTCCAGCTCTATTTTCATAGATCCAATCATAGAGATAATGCAATTAGATGTGGGTTGTTCGAGGAGGTTGCTCAGTCTCTTTTCAAGGGCACCACAGTGCCAGTCGGGTGGCAGAATTACTTGTTGGTCCAAGACCTCATATCAGATGCAACCTGTTGGAGATTGACGCAAAAATACACTTGAGTGCTTTTCGAGCTTGAATGGTTCACCTATTTGCATTATTGATCTTTTGACCAGAATCTCTCAAATCTGAAGGGTCTGGTAAGTTGGTTATTTCGTTTTCCTTGTGTGCAATCAATGATAATTGGATGGTGGTCTGAGAAGTTAAGGGACACGTGGCCGATATGAAACACGCTGAATAGATTAATCCAATTAGTCGAGCCCAGAAATATATCAACATGCTCAGTGATGTGGGTGCCTTTAGTGTTTCTGCGAAACCAAGTAAAAGGATTACCTGTATACCCCTAATCAACTAGGTCCGCCCTAGAGATCCAATCCTTGAATTTTGACATCGAAGCTAAGGGTCGAATGGTTCCACCCAACTTTTCCTTACGGAAAAAACTATCATTGATATATCCTCCAAATAGGATAGGGCTTAGTATGTCATGTCGCATCTTGTACAGAAGATCCCATGACTTCACCTTATCATTACGGGATGGCCAGCCATAGAATCCCACAAAGGTCCAGTGTGGGTGAGAGTCTGTTTGGATAGTCTCTACCACATGGTGTGAGGAGAAAGAGAGTATTTTAACATTGATGTTTTCCTTATAAAGGAGACAGAGGCCCCCAGCATGGCCTAGTATGGGCATTGGAAAGCAGCCTTGGAAGCCGCACTTCAGAGCAATACCATTGGTGTCCATTTTTTCAGAATGTTTCAGATAGGAAAACAATATCGGGGTGACGTTGAGCGCAATTGCATTGAAGCATGTGAACCGTTCGTGAGTTTCCAATCCCACGATAGTTCCAGCCTAAAGTACTCATTAATCTAGGTGGGGTTGGGTCTCGCTTACCGCCACCTTTGGTTCCTCCGGATTTGTTTGTCCACTTTCCATTTTCCAACATTTTGTGGGATTCCTCCCTAGTTGGCCAACTTCATTATGTCATTTCTTGACTGTGGGTTTAAAGTCTTCCATAGGACGATCACTCTATCCTCGTTGCACCCTTTTCCATGATCGATGGGTAATTGGGCCCAGTAATGAAATCCCCATCATTCCATGGGACTCCATTGTAAGAGTTCCTGCTGCTATCGATTGTGGGTCAGTGTTCGGATCTAGTGGTTCGATGTGCATTTTCATTGGCTTTGTATAGTGTATTGGTGGTTCTGGGTGCTTCATCGCCAACTCTATAGATGTTTGACTCTTGTCTTTCAAGGGGTAAGGATGAAGTCTAGCATCTCTCTGAGTGGAACGGCTAGCATAAGGAAAATCCAATGGTCCTAGCATTTGGTCTTTTTCATGTATGGGTTATGCCTGACTAGTATGTACCAGTGTGAGACGGCCACGGTCCTTTTGTTTTTCCGCCTTCGGGATGACAACATATTTATTCATTTTGGCATGGAGCCAATGTCCATATTTTAGGATAATGTTACATAATCCACTCTTGTGATTTGTAGTGAACTTTCCTTAAAGGCGGCCAAGGCAACCATTAGAAAAAGCATATGATTGGGAGTTTCTAGAAATCGAATGAAATCCACCTGTTCGTGTCATTGATTTTCAAGAAAATTCCCCTAATCAAAGGCTATAACACCTCAATTTAGACCTTTATCCACACCTCGGGGGCCCATTGTATTGGGTTAGAGCTATTCCATTCAAAAAAGTGACCTAGACAGTCCCTGATTTTTCACATGATTCATTTCATTCTGACATGGAATGGAATTCCTTTAATTCGTATCCAAATGGGGGATCAGGTTAAATTCACTCACTGGATAACATCCCCCCCCCCATGATTTATTCCATGAGTAGGAGTTGTTTATAAAAGGACCATGTTATGCCATGAAAGATTTTGTCTCTACCTCTCTCATTAAAGAACTCAAAGACAAAGCGATTGGTCCCCGCTTCTCGGATAGCCACTCCAGCTTCCAGTTTCCAGATGTTTTTTATAGTGTTTTTGAGAGCCCCCTGATTTACCGATATATTTTCCATGAACTTTCCAACCACGAGCAAAGACATGTGCTTTTCCAAAAAGTGTGTATTCGTTTCTCTGTGCCTCGATCGTTGCCTTTTCATTGTCCATCAGGGACAACCTCTTCCATTGGATAAAAATATATGCATCCATAGAGATGATCCAAAAGTTTATTTCACAATTATCCTTAGGGATCGGAACCCTGGTGGAACCCACAACCCCGGACCCTTTCTTGGGAACTTGTTAAATGCTCCCAAAAATTCATGGTGCATAATGCCGACCCAGTCCAGCCACACACAAAAGATGCCCGGACCGACAGTGAGGTCACTGGACTAGACACGCCTTCATGTCCTCCCTACATGGTCCACACAGACAAGGCCACGGCCATTGCGAACAATCATTCCACTTGAAAGGTCGCGCCCAAAGAACCCACACCATGGCGCACACAAGTCATCGCAGAGAAACACCACGCGGTTGACTCTTCATGGCTTCACAACAAACTGATGCTTCACGATGGCACGTCACTGAGAAAACTCACTGCGACGACCATGCCCATAGGACACCGCCTTTTTTACTACACACACCAAGACTTCGCAGATCCACAGACTGCGATAATAGGTTTGTGGCGTCCACAATTTGATTACTCAACACGCTGAAGAATCAGGGCAGGTGCTTCGCGAATCAAATCACTTCGTGAAAAAAACTCTCCACGGTAGTAACATCGTGGAAGCCACTTTTTATATTCTCACCAAGACAAATCATCATGTATGGTGCTTCACAGGAAAACACATCGCAGCAGAAGCTTCGTGATGGCAAGGAGCCAAATCACCACCTGGGACTGAAAGCTGAAGGGGGAAAGGTGAAAAGAGTAATGTAAACCTCGAAAACTGGAAAATGTCAGAAGATAAAAACTTGCGGATTAGTAATGTAGAAGGAGTTTAAAAAAATGTTAACTAGGACCACTGGCCCTCTTCTAGAATATTTGGATCTGGCGAAATGATGTTGTTTCTCATTATCATCACAAACCCCCTGAATTCTGGATTGAACGGGCCACCTCTTCGATTGAGGGATAGAAATAACACAATGGACATTTTATGCTAGGTGTTACCCGCTCCCCCCCCCCTCATTGAAATCCCTCAATGTAAGGGACTCTTACTATCAATGTGGATGCGTTTCTGCTAAAGGAGGGGCTTGTTTCCCTAGGAATCCTAGCCCGAAATCATCTGGGAAAAATCCTTGCTGCAAAATATGAACCACATAAGGAATTCTGGGAACCTTTAGTTGTTGAGGCCATGGACATCCTTGTCGGTATCTTTCTCTCTTTGGAATGTGGATGGAGTGATATCATTATTGAGTCTGACTGCATTACTGTAATCAATTCTATTCACCAAAATTATGGGGGGATCCAGGCATTGGGCATCATCATCAAGAGAATTCTCTCACATTTCCAATGCTTCTCCATTTTCACCTTCTCCTTTACCAAAAGAGAAGGTAACAAAACGACCCATCAGCTTGCTGCCTTAGGCCCTTTCGAGTCCAACCAGCTCTGGCAAGAAAATTTCCCCTCATGGCTTTGCATATGAACTTCTTCTGATTTTAGTCATTAATACTCCATGTTTTAATCAAAAAAGATGTTTATTTTGTAAAAAATATAACTATCTCAATTTACTTCTAAAATATGTGTACCATTAAAATGATGCAAAATTTCAATCTAAAAAGACTACCATTTATGCTTAAGGTCAAAACTAATTTTACCATAATCTAATAAATATTATTGTAAAAAATTGTTATTATATTATATAAATATTTAATAATGAGATTTCAATTATTGTTATTAATTTTATTTATTAAGATAAAATTATATTGTTGAAATAAGATTATTTTTTTAAAAAACACTTACATTACGCTCAATTGGTATTTAATTTCATTTATAATTAAGTGGTAAAAAAATTAATAATTTATTTTATCTCATTCATTCTTTCCATTCAAGTGGCCAGGAAATAACTATCATAATTATATAATAAAATTTCGTGGTTTTTGATGCTCACTGTTTGGTGTAATGTATTTTTCCGAGTAGATTAAATTTATTTAGAAAAAAATATTCATAGAGTTAAATTGTTGGGTGTTATAGAATGTAATGAATAAGATCTATTATCAGAAAATTAGGCTTTCAGTTTTTGAAAATTAGGGCTTGCACGCACTGTGGAATTCATTTTGATGATTGGTATTTGATTTCGATTTTGTAAGATTGGTCATATACCTTGTAATTTAAAAGAAAATATCATGCTAGTGCTAAATCCTACTATGATAAAAAAGTATTATTTTTATGATACTAATCCTTATGAAAGGGCGCGTTCAAAGAGTAACATGAATAATGGAAATAATATTTACTATACGTATATAGGAATGGTGAAATATTGTTCATCTATCTCAAAAAATATTGGGCCATTAAACAATGTAGTATCAGGTACATCATTTTTTATTCAGATTATGAAAATTTATTTTCTGATTCATTTATACATATTTTTTTGTATATATTGAGTTTTATTTTAAATTGTAAATTTCACCCAATAAAATTAAACTAGATCCTATGGTAAAAACATAATGTATAAGAATTCAGAAAAAAGTGATTATATGAATATTAATATAATATTATTTTGAAACACATTACCTATAAACCATTTTATTATTCCTCAATTAGTGTTTTCTTTCATTATACATATTGATTGGATGTTCATTTACCATGATAAGATATAATATAGATAACATGATTCTTTCAAAGATGGTCTAATTTTTTTAAAAAAATGAACGTATATCATTGATTACATGTATTGAATGAGATAATATGTTAAAAGAAATAAATTAATGTTTTCATGCACTTATAGTTTTGTATAAGGGAACTGTTTAGATTAATGAAGTTCCAGTAGTGAATAAATACATGGATTATATTCCTGATAATTTTTTGGGTGTCATTACTGTTTGATTGGTTGAGTATACTATCGGCTTAGTTCATGATTCTAAGGCTATTTCAAAACCCCATTATCGAATGGAACATATAGAACATTTAGAAATGAAAAAGTAATTATATTTTTATATAGATAAAGGTTTCATTTTCCATAATACATCACCTTTTGCTTCTATTTTTCGATAAAAATAATGATCATACTATGAGGATTTTAATTGGTTATGGAAATTTGAATTACATAACTTTTAAGAAAATCTATTTTTGCCTCATATTGATTATATGCTAATTATATCCTGGGAGTGTAAATCATTTCATATATTAAAATTATGTAAACTAACTATCAATTGAAATTTAAGTATGAATATATTGTGAAGACTAAATTTCAAACTACCTATGGGAATTATGTGTTTGTAGTTATTCCCATTGGGATGAAAAGTCCCCCCACCCAAGTATTTATGTATGTTATGAATAGTGTATTTGATGAATATTTGAATTATTTTATCATTAAATTTATTTATTATTTTCTAGTTATTCAAAATTTTAAGGGGATTAGTTAAAACATGTATGGTTTGTTCTATAACCCCTTAATGAATATAAGTTATATGAGAAATTTTGAAATATCTATTTTTTTCAAAATAGATTTTTTCCCTCATGCCATTATTTCTAATGATGGGCTTACTATTAACCATAATAAATTTTTTTATGAATAAATGAGACCAAAAAATGAAATATAGATCTACTGTTTTCATAGGTTGGTTTTTCACTATTGTTGGTTTGTTGAAAATTTAATGTAGTTGTGAATCTCACTAACAAAGATAAAACGAAATGGGGTAATTTTATTTGAGAAAAATAATTATATGATTATATTTAGTAATTAAGATGAATATTTTTGAATGCTCTATTTTTTCCACACACTTGAAAAATGTTGATTTCATCATTTATAGTGAATCTTACTTATATGTATATGGTTTAGTTCTAATGCATAATGTTTATTTAATTACATATTCATAATGTAAATCGATACATCATGAGTTAAATTATCATACCTATCATTTGGATGTAGTTTCAATGAATTTTCCTTAAAAATGTAGAGGAATCATTTATTTGGATATAAGTGTGAAATATATTCATAAAAAATTTATTATGTATCTATTCCCATATAATGAATTGAACATGATCTAGAGAAGTTATATAGAAATGATATAGGATTCTAATTTTATGATCAATTAACATCCCATAAATTCAAGAAAGGATGATGATTCATTGAGTGTAAAATATTATTCATAATTAACCATGTTATGTTAATAACATGATCCTTTGTTTAATGATATATGTAATTTTTTACTTTATATTAGGCGTGTAGGGAATTAATCTTTTTTGTTTTAGTTGACTATGTAACTATTCTATATGAAAAAAATTAAGCATGAATAGAAGGGAGAATTTTAGATATAGAAAAAACATTAATTGGGTGAGCAGGGTATGTTTCTAAAATTAAATGATTATTGGGAATGTGTTTGGGACTTGGAATGACATTTTGGGTGCCTTTTGATATGATGTTGAGGTGGAAATTGTTAAATGAAGCTCATAGTTCTCCATTTTCAGTTCATCCATGTAGCACTGAGATATTCAAAGACTATAAAGATTATTACTGTTGTGATGGAAAGAAAAGATATAATTTTGACTTTACTATGAAATTTTTTATTTTTGTATTATCTATAACGGAATGGCAATTACCAAATGGGATTCATTATAATTTTCTTATGTCATCATGGAAATGGAAAAATATATCTATGGATTTCTTGGTAGGACCACCAAAGGCATCACATGATTACAATGCAATTTGAGTTATTATTGATCAACAAAAAATATCTGTTCATTTCTTACCAATACTAGATATTAAGTATTTAGATAAACATTATAAATTATACCTTAATGATATATTCTAGTTACATAGAGTTCATCTCTCCACTATATCAGATCTTGATCACATATTCACTACTAATTTATGTAATGGGCCCCATAAGTCAAAGGGTATTGAATTAAATTTTAGTATAGATATTAATCTTCAATCAGATAATGAGTCAAAATTATAAAATCATACCATAGATGAATTTATTAATTCTTATTCAATGTATTTCTAGTGATTTTGGGACCAACATCTTCCTTTAGTTGAGTTTTTTTATAATAACATTTTTCGTTCCTATGTAGAAATATTACTTTATAAATCATTATATGGATAGAAGTAATAACGTCCATCATTTTGGGAAGAAGTATGTGAACTAATTTAAATGGGAGCTAAATTAGTAGTGGAAGTGTCTGAGAATTTCAAAATTACATAGCAACATACATTGATAGCTCAGAGCAGGTAGATAATTTAAGTAGATAATGAGAGGAAAGACCTGAAATTCAAGGTATGTGATAATATTTTTATTAAAATACGTCCATGAAAAATAGTAATGAATTTTGATAAGAAGTGAAAGTTACATCCCAAGTTCATTGCACCGTATGAAATATTGGAGAATGTAAGACCAGTTTCTTACTGAGAGGCCTTCCCTCTGAGTTTATAATTGGCTCACAATTTTTTCATTTTTTAATATTTAGAAAGTATGTGCCTAATTTATCTCATGTTTTCATCCCTTAGGTAGTTGGTTGGAAGTTAAAATTTGTGTTAAGAGAAAATAATTAGATTATTGATCGTAAATAAAATTTTTAGCGGAACAAAGTAATTAACTAGGTTATAGTTTTGTAACAAAATTATAATGTTGACGAAGCATCCTGGAAATATGAAAATTATATGATGGAAATGTATCCCTCATTTTTAATATATGAATAAAATTGAAATTATTTAATTTTAAAATGGGGGTGGTGAATGTAAAAAACTAGTTACTTATAAAATAATTATTTTTCATAATTCATATTATTCTTTAATTAGAAATTTAAATTATTTTTAAATTTGTTACATAATTCATAAAATCAAAAATAAAATAGATTTATTAATCTAATTTTCTATAAGTATGTATTTTGATGATTAATATTGAAAATATAGAATCTTAACATGAAAAAATGTATTTCATTTTTAATTTATCATGAAAAAATTATCATATGAATAGTTTTTAAAATTTTAAGAAAATATATATTTTTAATGACTTTTAAGAATACAGATGTTTATTGAAAACTATATTTTATTTCATTTTATTTAAAAGTTTAAATTATATTTTTTTTAAATTTTTATTAGTTATTTTTATTTAATTTAGTAAAATTATTTTTATTGAAATGAATTATATTCAAGAATTGAGAAGATAATAATTTCATGTTTAAAAATATAAATTTTCTAATATTTTTTGTTGTTTTTTCCAGTTTAAATATAAATTTAATTAGGAATTTTTTTTAATTAAAAAAAATTAACATAATATAAGAAATAATTGTTTTGAAATTTAGTAAATATTTCAATTTAAATATAGGTAAATTTGAATGGTAAATGTAGAAATTTTTTACAACATAATAAATAGTAAATCATGTAATTAGTGGTAAAAATAAGGTGATAAGGACTATAAAGTTACACTAACACAATACCCAAATTTAAGTGGATGAGAATTTTTTGTTCATATATAGTAAAGGTTCTGTTATATGACAATTTTTTGGAAATTGGATATGATTATAACCTTAATAGTATTTTATTTAATGAAATGCCAATGATGTCACAATATTTTTTCAATAAGTATAACATTTTCAATATGTGTCTATATCTAATATATCATTGAATATTTATATCAATTTAAAAGATGATGGTTTTTCTAAATCATGATAATTTATTTTTAATTTTGTGGGAATAAATAAATATCTTAAATTCTTAAACAACAATAATGTATTAATTATTTAATTAATGGTATAATCAAATAACTGATATTAAAAAAAGTAAAACATTTAATTGTATTAATGTGATACATTAATTTAATAGATTATATTGACATTTTTGGGATAGAGTAAAACATTTCTTCTTAAATATGTCTTTTCTTCATGATGTTTGTAATGTAAATATAATGAATAGTATCATATTTTACCATCATAAATTATAGGGGAATAATAACTTATTAAATTATTTAAAACTAATTAAAATAATAAATAATAATATATGATATAATATAAGACATTATATTTCATCAAATATCTATTTATAGTCTATCTATAAGATTTTAGCTCTCATATTTTCTTATAATACTTTAATATGTTAATAAATTCCAAGAGTTCCATTGCCCTCTATTATTAAATAGATACTCTTACATATATAAAAAATTCCATCCTATACCAAATTAAATAATTACTATAATCTCTTTACATTATCTTGAAGAAATGTTTTAGGAATCATATTTTTCTTAGTAGTCTTTAAATGTTACGGAAAATGGGATTTCCAAGGAAAAGGTATATATTTTATATACATGGTTCGATTTTTTTATTCTTAAAACTCCCTCAAATATTCTTTATCCGTGATAAAATAATAAATAATTTATAATAAATATATATATATATATTATATAAGATTAATTACCCATATTCATCTTATATTTCATTAAATGGGATAAGAAATTGTTAATTATGTTTATGGTGGACTTCCTCATTAAATATCGATTTCATTATTTTTCCATTTTCACCTCTCATGGATTGATATAATGATAAAAGTGTTATACATATATGGTATTAATGATATTTTTATTACAATTAAAATATAAAATATTATTTTTGTTCTTACCTTTCCCTGTATAGAAAAAATCTAACATCATTTGTTCATATGTGTGGACTACCACCTCTTGAGAGTTATGTGATTCATTTTTTATCAGAAAATAACATGGATAATATATATAAGTATATTTAAAAAAGATTTTTTATTTATATAATATTATGATAATTATATAGACATTATATATTTATTAATTTCATTCTATATTTATTATTCAAAAATGAAATTTTTACTCATGTGTATGTACAACCTACTATCGTCATGATTATAATGTAGTTCATTTTTCATAACCATAATTAATAGATGTATATATGTGACACCCCAAGTATTTATAATATTTTTTTTCTATGTAAATTTATTTTTCTTCTTCTATAATGTTAACATAACACCATGTTAATCTTTCTCAACACACAATAATTCGTTTGTTTGCCTCACTCGCAAAGCCCATTTTTACTGAACAATAATATATATAAAAAATGTTATTTTCTAATATAATATATAACCTATATGTTAAATTATAATTTGTGAATAGTATTAATAACAATTATATTTCCAATATTCCTCATAATTTTATGATTCATCTTATTTATTTTCGAGTCATGAAAAAATAAAATATTTCATTTTGCGGATAAATAAAATATTTTCCATAATAATGCAGTTTTACCACCTTTTGATTGAACACCCATTTTAACTCTAGTTTTATAAACCGTAATATATTATATTTAACAAAATAAACATATTATTTGGAATTGGGATAGAAAAATTTACTGGGGATGATTTTATTATATTTTTTTGATAAGTTTTATGTTTTAATGAATAGTAAAAATATACAAATTTTTAATTAAATACAACTTCATTCATAAATTTTTTTTTTTTGATGATAAATTACATTATTAAATTGTTTTAAATTAAAAATAGAATATATTTTTACCGTTTAATATAATTTTGGTCATTTTAATTAACTTTAACATGAATTTAGATGTAAAAATATTTCATTCTTTTGGAATGTTTAATCTTTTAAAACCCCATTTTTTCATTCCAACAATAGGATTAATTTTAAAATGATTACTAAAAGATAAATATTATTAATTTTGAAAAATGGATTCCATATTTTGAATCATTGGGTCTAAATTATGTTAATACATTACTTATATATTGTGGATATTATGAATAATCACTTTATTAATTTTTATTACCATAAATATTGGTAAATCTGGTAATTTAATGTAAAAATAAAAGTATACAATTACCTTATCCTATGTAAAAATTCGATTTTTTGTCTAAATTATACCATTATCATCTATTTTGATAAATTAAATAATTAAATGGACCCTTGTCCATGAATATGACATTAATATTATTAAAATTAATGAATGTGAAAAAGTTTCACAATGTCATTTTTTATAAGGATAATAATTTTAATATAGAGATATCAATGAGATAAAATAAATTATAAAAAGCCTTTGGGAATATATTTTTATTTCCTACATCATAGATATTTATTTATAATTTTTTGGGATTAAAAATTTATAAGTAATGATGAGACAATAATGGCGTACAAATTATTTCTATTAATAGAAATATCAAACCGATGATATTAAAAAAATTAATGTAAATATAATTTTACTTAATTAAGGACAAAAAATTATTTTATTTAGAATATATAAATTTTAGTTATATATTTGTATTATATATTTGAATTTATAATGTTCTTTTATATTTTTAAAAAAGAAAATATTGAATAGTAAAAAAAATTGACATTAATGATGTTCTAAAATAAATACTATTTTATTTAATTATAAAAAAAATTCTGATTCAAAAAATAATAACATTCATTATATCAATATTTCATAAATAATCCAATTGGGGTTTTTTGGAATTTTATATTAACTATATTAACCTTGTAGTTTAAAAATACAAGGTGATAGAGTAAGAGTTAAACTTATTAACTAATGGTTAAATCCAAATGATAAGGTTAATTTTATTACCTAAACATGTATAAAATTTCTTGTATGAGGTCATTTTGAACCATACTCGTCTTACCTTAGAAATAAATCACATTTTAAATTTTTTTAATTCGAAAAAAAATTATAATAAATGAATATTATTATAAATTTTAAAAGTGTCCCTCATATATATTATAAAAGGGAACACATCGTTCTTTTTAATTCACACATATAAACACATTTGAATCGGCCAAACCCTTCCATATTTTTCACCAACTTCCACAAATTCATTCTAGAGGCCACACGTTGGGATCAAATCCATCCTATGGATTTTATTTTTTCAAATCAAAAGGAGACACTCAATGAAGAGGTAATTGATTTACCAGTTCCATGAAAAAAAAATTCTTATTCTTACACATTCTCTATTTTTACCCCAAAAAGGTAATAAATTCAGTATCATCCATATAAATAGATGTTATGATAATCACATGACAACAATATTCATCATTTCGTCCATCCTATAAATAATAATATCACAATGCATGCGTATATATGGCTTTCGGTCTCCACACCATGGTGTTATTTTCTATTCAACATGATATTATTTAGATGGATAAAATGATGAGTATAATGGATAAAAATAATGAATATATCATGATAATAATTCTGTATAATTAATATGCCATCAAATTAAATTCCGTTTAACTATCAAGTAAATGATATCTTTGCTCATGCATACGTCTGACCTATTGTCTAGACGATGTGATGAGATTCATTATTCACATTATCCATTGGAGAATGATAATAAAATTTAAATAATGAGTAAAAAAATAATTATGAACATAATTTCATTCTGGATATGAATAAAATACATCCTATATATAACAAACATGATAAAATATAAATTAGAAAAAATAAGTTAACACTTGAAACAACGGTGATACTAGAATATTATTACCAACAGGATATAAAAGGATAATATATTAAATCATAAATATTTATATGGTTCTTGTATAATTTAATAACATTATGTAACCATTATTAATGTGGTTATCAGGCCCTAGGATAATGTAATATACAAGGTAAGGGTTAATTTCTCACTCTCATTATTGTCCGAGATTGTTTATGAGTATGTATTTACTTGGAAAATTTTAAATCCATGTCTATGTTTCATTAATAATTTTCCAAAATGATTCTTTTTAAAGTTTTATTTAATGGAATCATGAACTAAAACATCATTTTAAATGTTTTAACTATTTATTTTTCTAAAACCTTTTCATTAATTTCTATGTTTTCAAATGGAATTAAGGATTTATTTATATAGAAATAAATGTTTTAAAATGTTAATTTCATTAAAAATATTGAAATTGGTATGGGAAATATTGATTCAAAAATATATTTTTTATTTTATTTTATTTTTTCACATCTTTTGAATAAAATAATTCAAATAAAAATAGATATTTTTCTGAAGATATTTTAAATGATTTTATTTTATTATTTTAATATATGTTGACATCCTTTGTCAAATTTTATGTTTAATTGAGTTTTTTTCTTAATATTCAATAAGAAAATATTATATAATTGTTTAGGGAATTTATTTCTATACATGTTCTATGTTGATAACATTCTTTGATTATTGTTAATAATTTAAATTTAATATGCTAGTTTTAATATGAATGTTTATGTTGGTTATGTTTAACCCTTTCATAAGAGTAATGCATTAGACATAGTAAGTGTTGGGTGTGGCCCACTATAAACCCTCATTGAATTAGTAGGTTGCATGATTCAAACTAGATATAGACTTGGTCTAGGCCTTCACCATTTTTTTATGTGGTACTAGCTAAGGAATTACCCATTTATTAGATTCTCATAATGAGGATTTAGAAATATTATATTTTTGGCATTAATCCTTGACAATATTATATTTTCAACATAAATCCTTGAAAAAATAATATTCTGGGAATTATTCCTCGATGGTAACTTTAAAATGTACAACATTATGTATTTCCTCCTTCTGATATTAGTTGTTGATATGACATGTGATTATTCAACTAGTATATTATCAATGTGGCTGTTTAAAGGGTATTATTTGATTTTTTTTTCATAGAATATTTTGCTGAGGATTATGTTTACAAAGCTTATGTTTTAGTTTTAAATATACCTTAAAAGTTTATGATTATTTATGAAATATTCTATTGTAATTTTTAACTATACTGAGATTCTGAGATCGCCCCTTTCTTATGTTTTATTTTCCAAGGATGCCAAGAAGTGTTATATGACATATATATATATGGTTAAGATAATAGAATTATGGAATAATCAAATAATTATCAATGTTGAATTTATTCTTTTAATTGTAATTTAATGTTCATGTATATTATATTATTTCCAAAACTAGTAAATGGATTTGACCATTGGATTTTATTCATTGTTGTCAGAACAGTGTATTAAGATAATACACAATATATAAGAAAATAAGGTCAAGAAATTATAATTAATAAAATAATTGATGTATAAAAATGATAATTATTTCATGATTATTATTAATGAGTGGTTTTAAGAATGAACTCTATGACCATATTCCATATATCTATATAATTTTAGACTTCTGAGCCGAATATCATCAAAACAACTCATATAAACATAAATAATTAAGTATTTGTTACCCAATAGTAATGAGTAATATAAGAAAAATAATAACCCTTAAAATAGATCATAAGAAATTTTAAATTAAAAAAGCTTATTATATAGTAATATAAATATCATATGTGGCATGTCAAAATTTAGGTATGGTACTCCTTAACTAAATATCATTGTTTGACATATTTTGAAGACTTATTTTCTAAATATTTCTCATTTGTGTACATTTAATAAAATTATTATAATATATGATTTTCATGGGGAATAATGTTTCAAAAAGTTAATTTTATAATTTCACTAAATAAATTAAAAAAATGAATCTTTTATTTTTTTATTTAAGGGGATTATTTTAAAAATCATCTTTTCAAGTTACTTATTAAACACTTTATAGAAAAATGAAATGAAATGATTTTAGAATTTATGGTGTGAGATGATTTTATCACCATCATAAAAAATCAATGATTTTATGATTACTCTACATTTTTTCAAGATTATTTTCAAATAAAAGTTTTTCATTAATGAGTGTGAAGATTTTAAAAAAAAGAAACATTACCTCAAAATAGAAATGTTATATTTCCTTAAGAATTTTCTTTATGAAATATTTAAGTTTTAATATTATTTTATGGTTATTTAGAAGTGTTTATGATAATGTGTTATTCCATTGTATATTAAGGGTTACTGAGTCTATTGTCTCTCACCAATATACTATGTAAATAGATGTATTTGACTAATTAGTTTTTCACTAAGATATTATGAGAATATAATTTGATGGTTATTATAAATGTAACTATGATTTATACTCCCTATATAGATGGGGGAGCTAAAGTATGTAGTCCTAAAAATTTGAGAATAAACTATAATGGTTATTCTAAATGTAACTAAAAATCATTGATTCTATTTTTATGCCATTATTATCAAAATTAGTATATAGTCCCCAAAATGACATGAAATTATATATAATTTTCTAACATTATTTGTAATTCATTTTAAATTAATAATACTATGATAATAACTAAATTGGATGGTAAATTTTAGATACTATTATGTATGGTTAATGTATGAGATAGTTTTAATTTTTAAAATTATGTTCATTACACTTAAATAGGGAATAAATATTTACCACAATCATGGTTAAATAGGATGAATGAGGTGGTTAAACCAAAATATATTTCCTAAAATAACATCTTTTCTAATCCAAAATTGGATGACTAATTATATTTCATCCATTTCCTTGTTATCATTGATTATATTATAATTTGTATCGACATGACCTGATATAAGAAAATAATATATATTAATTCATCACATATTTACAGTGTTTCGAACGACCACACTTATAAATGGGAACCTATATTGTCACAATATGTCCCTACAATGACATTGCAATAAGGATTGAAATTAAAAATTATATATAATGACACCCATGTCATACCTTTATAAGCACTTGGGTTAGATACTAGCACCAAGGGTATCAAAATATCACATCTGTAATGTTTTATGATCAATAACAAATATGGGATTAGAAGATAGAGAAAATAACCACGAATTCATCTCTTTATAATAAATTAAAGGTATAACATTTACAATTATAAAAATAAACAATATTAATAACATTAAATATATTAATATTATTATAAATATAAACACATATTGTCCCCTCCATCCACCCGAACAAAATCTCCCAACTCTGACAATCCGTCCAACAAATACTAAAAAACTGTGGTGGAGTAAGAACCTGTAAGAACTGAATAAGATCATCCCTCTAAATAGAAAAACATATTGTTTAAAATAAATATTTAAGAATAATAAACAGGTAAATAATACATGGATGAAATATAGTATAAAAATTTACATAATATAACAAATATTAAAGGAACAAGGAACACCATCATCAAAATCGCATGACTGCCAAACTGACTACTCTCACCATCAATTCCACAACATTTTGCAATAATAAGAAATATTTTAATAGTATAACCATAAATAAAAAAATTAATAACATCTATCTGAATAATTCCAAAAACTCAATCATGGAATATAAACCTCTTATCCACAACCTACCCACATGAGTGTTTTCCCACTCATAGTGCATGTGCTCCAATTAGATAATGCACTCATTGATAATAGGTACAAAATTTTGAAAAAAACCCAATTATATATCATCAACCATCATTCTATACATCCAGACACAATTCACTGTATCTCTATATACCCATATTTACTTCATTAAACACTAGTGAAATCATAAGTATAGTCACAAAAAATCCACCATTTCCAAAAAAAACCCTTCAATTTTGCAATGTAAACAGGATGAACATCAATCTTGCTGTGTCCCTATTCTGAATATATCACCTATAACCCCTATCCCATTATCTATAGTAGTAAATAATTAATATTTATACCTTAAACTTCATGCCCTACACCAACCATATAGATTCCCCACATTGATACACTTTCCCCTAATAAATGTTTACCTATAATGCTCTATAATTACAATCCATCACAACATGTGCTTATACCATCCTCATGATATTCATCTCAAAGAATAATATATTACCCCCACAAGCCATTATATTAAATAATGAAATTTTTCAATCTATATTCCTATCCACCATAACCACTTCTAACATATTCCAATAAAAATAAATAATGAGAAATATTTTTAATGTAATATACAATTACAATTAAAACCAACTCCATGTAAGGAAGATTTACACATAATTAATATTTTACATTACCCATGTTAATTCCAAAACAACATTTACCACATTACCAAATGTCATCAAAATGGTCGGGCAATTAAATAATTTATTCCCATAGATTTCAAAACATACTCAATAATTTACACAAGATGGGTATAATAGGGAAAATAATCTACACCCACCATTATTATTTTAATGTAACACCATTATGTGTTTAATAAATATTAAGGAATTAAAAAAAATATCACATTATAAAATATGTTTTAAACATGTTTGAAATTACAATCAATATATAATTTATCCTACTTTTTTCATTCATTACAGTACATGAGTGATTAATTTTTTTATGATGGTGATTTTTGTTTCAATGGATGCAGTAACCAAAAACAAAAGTAATGAGAATTGATAGTAGAATTAATAACATCATTAACATATAAACAAATGTAAAAATATTTACTTCCATCCTGACACCATAGACACCACCTACATGCCACAATAATGTCTAACACACCACAAGGATATCAATATAGATTCTGAACTCATTACTCATCTCTTTACACTCAAACTATCTATTTAAACCTACAATAATTGAAACTCAGAATATAATTTTATTGGGAGGTCTATAACGTTACATTATTCTCCTATCAAATTATTATTTTTCATAAGGATCAAAACATAACCCCTATGAATTAACTAAAAAGACACCTCTCAAAAAGAACCAACTTACTAAACATAATACCCAAAAGATCTAAACAATGATCCTCTAAGAAAATATATCCCAAAAAATCCTCAGGGGTATTGGTGATTCAGCACAAGAAGAGTACCTCCATCAGATACAGAAAATGTTACCTCATCATCCTAAAACACGACCAAAATTTCTAATTTCTACTTCGACCTTAATAAATTTTCAATATTTCAATTCTATTGATAAATAATTCTCACATATTGATTTAAAACTTTTTCCTATTTTGGAACAGGATGATCAAGTATTTTTTTTCATAACATTTATTCATACAATTTTCAAATAATTAAACACGGTTTCAAAAAAAATCCAAATATAATAATATTATTTAGTGAATGTTATAGAATAAAACCAATACAACCCCCTTAATTAAAACTATACTAATGACTATAAAATATGATAATTCATCAAATAGTCATATTTATGATTAACTTTTAAATCACACCAAAATCAATTGATCATTAAATATTTAAGACACCTAAAGACACCCAACCTCATTGCAATTTGTCCTTCCTTATCATTATTTGTCTTCCTCACCATCTTTCTCCTTGAATCATAATACACATGACCTATTGAAATTTAATACACTGTGTCAACAACTCTTGAGATATATTAACTAGAACCCCTTCGTAAGAAACCCTTTATTTACTATCCAATCCCAACCTATCACAACATCCTATGATGATAACATAAAAGTAAAAAAATAAATTACTCACGGGTATTAAAAAATATTTAAAATTAGGTGCATATACAATCTTTTAGGGAATAATAAAAGGAATTTTATGAATAAATTCTAATAATGATTCCAAAATATAAAATCACATTAATACCACTATCGAAGCTAAATAGTACTCATTAAATGATAACATGTTATAAAAAATCAATGGAAACACATCTTCAATAATTATATATATGTCCTATATGAAATCTCTAATTGTTCACTACACTTCACCTCATAACATCATTTAGATTTTTTCATAATAAACAAAAATTCCAACAAAACACAAAAAGTGTATGAGGTTTTTTCCAAACCGAATGAAAAAAAACATCCTCAAAAACATATTCAATATTGGGGTACGATGATCAAATAATGATGTTCAAAAATTAATTCCTCTGAATCATCCATAATAATATTTCGTTGGATATATCATCCTTTCCATTCAACCCGACCATGAGGGTGTTTTGATGATATAACATAACACTATGAAACAATGAGGATTTTATAAGACACACAATAGAATCAATAAAAACACATGGAACATAAACATATCAGAAGTATAAAATTAACCCCTCACCGTCCTCACTAGGCAGCTCTACTACACTAAACCCAATGTATCCACATCACCATATTCGATTGGGAAAATTACAACACCATCACACAACATCTAAAATAAAAAAAATATTACAGATAACAAATCACACCACCACTTCATGAAATTTATCTTCTAGGTAAATATATAAAACGATAACAGAAAACCATATAATATTATAAATAAACTAAACCATCACTATAAAAAGAACAAAAATCAAATTGACCTAGTCACAGAATTAGGATATTTTCTATATTAGGAATCCCTATCTCATCAACATTATTTTTAAAGATGAAAAAATATACAATGTGTATTTATGGGGAATGGGTTTACTTCAATTCATATGCATTAATCCATATAATACATTAACAGTGTGAATTGAATCTCAACATATCAAAGAAAAAATTTCTTAGAATTAAATAACACCATTATTATAATTTAGATATGGAGAACAAGATCAATTTAATCAATATCACGGTTCTCTGAACAACCATTTTATTCATGAAACTGTGTTGTTAAATTTTTAATGGTAGGTGGGTGAATCCATATATACAACCACTACTAAACACATAACCACAATATCTTTACATTCCCTTAATAACAAGACAAATCATCTTAATTGATATAGTAATTATTTTAAAACAATATAGATTCATGGATATGGATTCATTAGAGGGACACTTATTAATAAAATGTCTCCATAAATTACTTTTTAATAATTTATTGAACATTTTCATAATTGAATATATAAACATCAGAGAAAATAATCTCAAAATATGGAATTAGAAATCAATGCTCAACCGTTCCTTATGATTTTATGGGGAATAATTGACTCATAAATTTAAATATCTGAAAAAGTAATCCATGATAAATACAAAAAACTAAGCATCTTATGGAATGATACATCATGCATGACAAACTAAAACTCAACATTTGATATCTATGTAAAAATTCATCCAAAAAATAAATAATGAATATTTATTTCCTCCATATATCATAAGGTAAATTTCCAAAATAAACATTTCTTAAACATTATATCACATAGGTAACAAGAATCACGATGTAAAATATATGATTATTTCAAATAATGTAATAAATATAAACATGTCGTACCATCTTGTTTTATACATGAAAAGCTCAATCTCAATATTAATTAATCATTTCATCACCTGAGAACACTATTAAAATTTTATCTATTTATGATAGGATATCTGCAAGAGGATCCTGTTGAAATAACTCTTTTGCCACAGGGTCCTGTCACAAATAGTCCGTTGCAGAAAACAATGTCACTGCTAGTATTTTTTGAAATGGGCCCATCGTAAAAAATACAACCTATGACTGTAAGCAGTCTCGTCGCAAATATATCTCCAATTAAATACATTATATATACAAGAACCTGTTTGTATGGGACCGTTGAAAAATATTTTTTTGATGGGATGAATACCCATCACAAATAGCGTTATCTTATAAACCTATTATGATGGGCCCGTCGTAAAAACTATTTTGTGATGATAATGTAACCCATTGCAAGTAAGTTTTAATATATATATATATATATATATATAATCTATTTGTGATTTGACCCCGTCACAAAAAATCATGTCACAAATACTTAATAAAATATAAAAAATTAATTTAATTATGATTAATAAAAAAATAATATTAATATTATCAAAATAATAAAAAAAAATTAAAAAAAAATTAAATCTAAATATTTTCAAATACTTAATAAAATTAAAAAATAATAAAGTTATGATTAATGAAAAAATATTATTAATATTTTTAAAATAATAAAAAAATATTATAATTCCAAATAATCACAAGAAAAATTAAAAAATCATAAATTATTATTATTATTATTATTAGTTAGGAAACATTAAAAACATATAATACTAATAATAAATAAAAAAATTAAAATATATAAAATAATAAAAAAAATATAAATTATTCAATATCCACACCAATATAAAAGACACAAACTATAAATAGTTCATATTTCAACATATGTTCAATTAAAATGTTTTTTACAGAACAAAAAAATCACTGGTGGTAGTCTTCTGGGGTAGTTGGTGGAGTTAGAGGAGATAGTGGAAAAAACTCCATCTCTAAACTATGAGTGAGACGAAACATGTACTCTATATGTTCGTGTTGGTGCTGCTTCCATCGTTGCATGTTCTCCCCGTGCTACTGACACACTTTTTCCTGATGCTTCTTCAAACTCTCTATAAGCCCAGTTTGAGATCACAACTACTCCTGATACTGTGAGCCAGAAGATGATGCATTTTCATGATCTCCTCTCGATCTGGATGCTGACATCGCAGTCATACCATAATAAGTACCATGAGTCAAATGAGAGTTGATTCCAACTACTCGGACCTTCTTGAAGGCATGCTGGGTCACCTGCATCCATGCCGCCTAATCGAAATGGTGGGAAATAGTCTAATCAGTCATCTCAGCCTGACTCTCATCCCATGTCTATGAGGTCTCATCCTCATATGACTTCTTCATTTTCAATTTGAAATTAAAATTTTAAAAATATTATATGCAGATATTTTTCAAATTTAAAAAATGTAATGATAATGACCACAATCTGACGCTTGTGATCACCTCTAATCTCCACAATGGGTGGATCACTATACATACTCCAATATAAGGCATACTCCATAATATTGGGATGCTCAACAACCTATATGAATATAAAATAAACTGTTCGTATTTAATGTTTTATAAATTATTTAAAAATTATACTTACTAGATACTCTCAATGCGTACTAAATGTACGACTACCAGCTTGATGTGTCACCACCTGTATCTCTCGATTCTATTAGCCCAATTAAGATATTCTCCGAAATCCACAACTCAACTAATATGAACATAATCCATCCCAAACGTGACATGGAATTTACTTTGGTGTAACATCCAGACCTAACTCACCGCTAAACTGGTGGCCGGACCGGTCGCCACATGACCTCAAGCGTGTCTCCATGTAAGCCAGAGGCTGGCGACATGCAACAAGGGTCTATGGATAGTTAGTGGGGAGACTATAACCTCTTATCAGAGTTTAACAATGGTATATCATTGTAGATAACAAACAATAGTGGATGTAGTAACTCATAAATGACAAATAGTGGAAGATAAATAATACTCATTTTATAAAAGTAGACAACACCCAATTATACATCAGATGCATGTATGACATGCTAATGATAAAAAAGTGGAAAACAGTGAATAAAATAGTATTCTTTAAATTCTAATATAGAAATAAATAAATAATAACCCAAAGCCACAAGGGTGATCTCCTCGAGCATATACTCGGTCCTCTACTCCCATCTCCCATGAAAATGAAAACAGCATAGTCCTTTAACAAAATAGAATCTACTCGGGTACCAAGTGAAATAGCGGCATGAGTAGAGTGTGAGATATAAATCACAGTAGGCTGGGACCACCGGTTTCTACCCCAAATCCAGACATATAATAAATAATTTAAAACATGTGAAGGAATGTATAAAATGAAGTAATCTGCAAAAAGTAAATATATACTCAAGTACCTTCTTCAGCACTCAATTGGTGTCTGAACCTGCACAATTCATTAGTCATTCATACTCAACAATCATTACATAAACATTTTTAATTTAGCAATTACTCAAATATTATAACAAAATTCTTTAGATTCATCCTACACCCGACATCCCCCGTATAAGTCACTGACAACAGTTGTCACTAGAGACCATCTAACTAATCAATGTAAAGACTGAATCCGATATTGTGCGTTAGCTTGATAATGTGTCATAAGTTATTCAATTTAATCATTCATATATTATGTCTAAGCCCGTACACTAAAATAGTGATTCACTCTTGGTTCGGTCCACTAACAGTGGTTCTCCCAATTCATTATGAAGTCTAAAACCTTTCTCATAATCAATTCCCAAATAATCATGTTACAACAGCCTTTATTAACCATTAACTCATTTCATGCACAAAAAATTAGACCCAGAGTCCAATTTTAATTGATGGTTGTGGAACATCATTTATATCACCATCATGAGTATTTGGAGCATCAGTCCTTGTCTCACAACCCATAGGTATTTGGAGGATCAGTCCCTATGCCATAAAATAATATTTTCTTTCAAGATAGGTGTAGAACGCCATGTGTAGCAACCCGTGAGTATTTGGAGCATCAGTCCCTGTCTCACATCCCTTATATAAATCATACATACTTATTTATCATTAGTGTATAATACCATGTATAACACCAAAAAACCAATCTGTTAATTAATTCAACAACTAATTAACAACATAAAACACTCTTCAAATAAGTCAACACTTAATTAACCATATTCCTTAACAAGCCTGAACCCGTCCTCTCAAACAATGATTCGTCTAGGGCTTCAACAATATAAAAGCACCCCATAATCATCACAAAACATGCTGAACAATGCTGAGATATTCAAAAACTATCTCACACAATATATCTGATCTTTATAAAACTTTACCCAAGAAAACGTAAGGCATGGAAAACTAATACACATCAAAAGATACTCCAGGACAACTATCTTAACAAACAATCAAATCACAATCTTAATTTAATGCATGAAAATTAATTTATTCAGCTATTAATTAATTAAATCTAATATCTTTAACAAATCATCAATTATTTAACCATTTACTATTTAACATGTAATAATTAATACACCCATTAATTATTAATAGGTATTAAATTATATCGCGAACATGTCAAATATTCAATATTCCATATAATCTATAAATTACAAAATCTTATCCCAACTCATGACTTGGTAATTAATTATAAAATTTATTATCCTATTACTCATTCTTCCCATTGTTCCCATTTAATTGTTTAATCATATCACTTTAACTAAAATAACAACCCATTTTTAAAATCAATACATGTAAAATTCCTCATTTATCTCATGTGGGTGGCATTATTTAATAACATCAAAAGTCCCGTGCATTGACATATCATAATCAAGGAAACTCAAATTCTCAATTTATCAAAAGGATCTCAAATTCTCATATAAATTGTTAAAGATTTGGGACCCTACCTCTGGGTTTTGACAAAAACCACCACGAACGAAGAACCCTCAAGAGAAACGTGTTTATTCTTGAAGAACGCACCTTAGATCACTTCTCCTCGAAAGACCAATACAAAAACTCATTATACTGGTTATCCAAACACTTAGATTTACCCATAACGAGAGTAGATCTAAGATACCATGAGATGAGGAGATGTAGATCTATGTAGATCTATGAAACTGAACAAGAATGAATAAGAACATCTATCTACCTCGAGAATTTGGCTTTGAGTCGCCAATAGAAGCCTTCAAATCACCTCCAAAATTCTTGGGAGAGGTTTTTAAAACATCAAGGGAGAGTAATCCCAACATATGGCTGCTTAGAATAGAAAATGAGCAATATAATGACTTTATCTTGTGAGATACACTTTTTTAGGATCTCACATAAGTTCCCACACAGTTTACTCGCACAGTTAAAAAAACAGTGCGCTAACTGTGCGTTAGCTACTGCCTTGGCCATCCCTCTTGCACGACCTCATCGAATGGTCTCTTCTAACTGTGTGCCAACCATGCGTGAGATACTTTCTCAAAACTTCAACTACACATGGTTTGGCCACACAGTTAGACAAGCCATGCGCCGCCCGTGCGACTTCCCCTTTACCTCAAAACATCTATCAAAGATCAAAGAAAACAACATCTTTAGGTGTTCCAACACTCGGAATAAAATAAAAGATCTCAGTTTAAAAAGAACAACCCATTGATAAACCTAAAAAGAATTTCAGAATCATTCGTAAGTTTTAACCCGGTTCAAAAACATGGGATTCTACATTATACCCACCTTAACATCTTCTCATCCCCGAGAAGCCATTGGGAACCACAGCTAAAAAAACTAACTTATCAAGGTCATTTAAACTTGTTATAAGTGACGTGTTGCGTTCCCAAAGCCAAACACACCTTTAAATCTTCTCAAAACTAATGGATAAGACTTTTTAAATGGATCCAAATATTACTATAAATCTCATACATCGAAACAGATCTTATATCATAGGTCATTAGAAGGACCTTGTCAACGTAAAAGGATGAAGCTCAATCAAACAATGGAACAAGATTCACATGTTTCCCTCAAAAGATGTCGCGGACCCAAAAGCCACTTCCACCCTTTATCTAACGGTGTGCCTTTAAAACTATCCAAAACCATCCACCAGTATAACGAAGTCCTTAACAAACATCTGGTAAAAATTCCACGTCAAACCATAAGAAAGCTATTTTAAAAAACAAATGTGCCCCAACACTAATAAACAATTAGCCTAAAGCAACCATGCATCCCGCATACTCACCGGATAACAATTACTCCTCAATCCCAAAAACATTTAAACTGTAGGGCAGTGTAAGACCAATTCTATCTTAGTGTCTCCATGTTGAGGACAAGATAAGGGACATTATCGTCGTGTCCAGAAGAGAGAACTAAGAGAAAACTGGGGTCATGAAGAAGATCAGTCAAACCATTACTGGACAACTCTATTCTAAAAGCTCGAAATCACCTGCCAACACGTTAATCAAGAACAAAGAGGCAATACCCACCTTAAGATTTCCCATGACATCTCATGAAAATATCTTCCACTCACCAGCATGCTAGATTAACAACAAGATCGGCGTGTTAAAACACTCGGGTCTTTCGAAAATTATTATATGAATTGAAATGAAACTAATTATTTAACGCTCAAGTTACACTACATGAAGTTGACCCGAGACCGTACTCAAATTATAAAAAAGACTTATTACAGAGTCCTTTTTCCTCATAGAACCATTTTCCTGGACGACGCCATAACAAGTCATCTATTACTAAGAATAAAGGGTCAAATGGCCAACAAAGCAACCGACCATGCTCAAGGCACATCTAACTAGCTGAAAAGGGCATTAATCGATGCTCAAGCCCACAACAAGGTCAAGAAACACATCACCACGCATTCTAACAAGGGTGTCATAGGAAAATAGAAGTCCTACCTAGGACAATGGCACCCAAAATCTCCAAAATACTGAGAAAATCTATAGCGCTAGAAAGAAATTTAAGTTTCGAGGGTGCTAAAGACAACAGGTTAGCACCTTACGAAGAAATAAGTGTCAACCCTAAACCAATCACTTCAAATAAGCCACTAGGCTCAAAATCCAAACAAAATTCCATTGCTAAGGATAAGAAAACCTACAGAAACTACTCACGCTTCCATTCCAAGGCAACTCAATAGATGACTGAAATACCCTTTACATGAGGGTTTTAAATAGTGAACACCACAATAGGTTCCATTTCCATTCCTCTTATACTTAATCACTTTTAATCTTTAATCATCAAATGATTTAATCAAAACATCGAAGTACAATTTTCAAAATACCCTAATTAAAAACAAGAAAGTTTCATGAAACTCCCATTTTAAAACAATTACGTTAGTTGACATCACTTCATTTTCAAGAAACTTATGAAAATAAATTTCTTTTAAGAAGATAAGTTGACCTACGAGGAACCCATTTTAACCAACCTGGGTTCTCTATAAATCCACCCAATAACAAACACACAGGTATTAAAATTCCAAACACCCAAATGTGTTATCCCATAAAAACACTCCCCAACTGACCTACTTGGGTCCAGTTGCATTTTGGAAACTAACCATTCGATTTCAGATCAATATGAAACATATTTCACATTTATAAGGATTTCACACGACATCAAGTCATCACATGTAATATGAGTCGTCATTTCCCAATTCATGAAGCGTACATACACTACATGGATTCAAATTTGGATCTCATTAATCGATACCAATGTCAATTTATAAATTAACATGATCAACCTATTGGTACAAATTATATGGGTGGACACCTACCAACCGATAAGGTGCCCATACACCTTATCGCTTGATTTTGGCTTCCATTTAACACAATCAACATTTATTTAAAATTTTATATTTAGCACCCATTTTACATATCAAAAATTATCTAACATGTTAGCATAATCAGTAACACAACAACATGCTATAACACGGATTCATGTCACAACCAAAAAAACATGCTAATAACCAAGTTTTTATGGAATATAATCACTCAAACAAGTTAAATATGTCACTGTAACATGATATCTAGAGAGGCATGCCTAAGAAAATCAAACATTGCATTACAACCAATGTACACAATCCAAATTAGCAGGCATTCTACTACTTCAACTACATGGCATGTTATATGCATCACATGTGAATATTTAAGTGCCTAAGATGATGAATGTATAAAACATCCTTGCCATATCAGGCCAAGAAAATTATTCTTTTCAAAATTATCATAATCAATAAATAGCAGAAAATACACCAGTCACTCAAGGTGAAATCATATCAACTGTAACCTCTAATAGTAAAAACATCAATTCCCATCCTTGACCAATTGGTCATTTCCAATACATGATGTGATCTGTCCCAAGCACGGTTATTAACCCAAATGATGACACATTCCTTGTCTCTTATCTACCAACCCCAATATATTATGATAAAGGAAAATAAAGAATCCTAAACTTGTGATACCACTTTGTAACATCCCGACCCAACTCACAATTAAACCGGTGGCCAGACCGGTTTCCACATGACCTCTAGCGCGTCTCCTCGTATGCCAGAGGCTACTGACTAGAAGTGAGGGTGTAAGGACAGTCAGTGGGGATATTTTACCCTCTTATCAAAGTTTCACAGTGGTATATCGGTGTATATATCAAACAATATGGGAAGTAGTAACTCATAAATGAAAAAGATAAAAAGACAAATAATACTCATTTTATAAAAGTGGCCAATGCAAAATTATACAGCAGATGCATGCATGACATGCTAATGACACAAAATTAGAAAATAGTGAACAAAACAGCATGCATTACATTCCAAAATAGAAATAAATAAATAATGACTCAAAGCCCCATGTTTGATCTCCTCAAGAATCCATAGCATCTGCTCATTCCTCTGCTCTTATCTCCCAAGTAAATTCAAAGAGCATAGTCCGACAACAAAATACAATATACTCAGGTACCCAGTGCAATGGCAGTCCGAGTAGGGTGTGAGATATAAATCTCAGTAGGCTAGGACCACCGGTCTCTACCCCAAATCTAGAAATTTAATAAATAATTAAAAACATGTGAAGGCATGCATAAAATAAATTAAGCAATACAAAGTAACTATATACTCACGTACCTACATCAACACTCAACTGGTGTCTAAACCTGCACTATTTATTAGTCATGCATACTCTACAATTATTACATAAACATTTTTCATTTTTCAATTACTAAAATATTATTATAAAAGTCTTGAGATTCAGCCTACACCCGACATCCCCCATATAATTCACTCACCACAGATGTCTCTAGAGACCATCTAAGTAATAAAAGTGAAGACTGAATCCAATCTTGTGCTTTGGCTTGGATAATGTGTCATACGTTATTCAATTTAATCTTTTATATGTTATGTCTAAGCTCATACACTAAAATAGTGATTCCCTCTTAGGTATGTCCGCTAATTGTGGTTCACCAAACTCATTAAGATGTCTAAACCCATTCTCAAAATTAATTCACAAATCATCATGTCACAACAGCCTTCATTAACCATTAACTCATTTTATTCAAGAATAATTGGACCCATAGTATAATGTTAATTAATGGATGTATAACATCATGTCTATAATCCTAGTATGTATTTGGAGCGTCAGTCCTTGTATCACAACCCATGGGTATTTGGAGCATCAGTCTTTATCCCATAAAAAGAATATTTTCTAGCAAGATAGGTGTAGAACGCCATGTCTAGCACCCCATTAGTATTTGTAGCATCAGTCTCTATCTCACAACCCATCTACCAATTATACATACATATTTATCATTGTTGTAGAATACCATGTCTAACACCACAAAAAACAGTCTGTTAATTAATTCAACAACTAATTAAAAACACAAAACGATATCTAGATAAGTCAACACTTTATTAACCAAATTCCTTAACAAGCCTGAACCCATCTACTCAAACAATGATTCGTCGAGAAAATTAACAATCTACAAGCACCCCATAATCATCACAAAACATTCTGAAAAAAGAAAATATATTTAGAAACTATCTCGCACAACATATCTGATCTCGTAACAACTCCATCTAAGACAACTTAAGGCATGGAAAACTAATATTCATCAAAAGATACTAATGGACAACAATTGTAACAAACAATATAATCGCAATCTTAATTTAATGCATGAAAAGTAATTAATTCAGAAATTAATTAGTTAAATCTTATCTCTTTAACAAATCATCAATTATTTAACCATTTACCATTTAACATGTAATAATTAATCCAACCACTAATTATTACCAGGTTCCAAATTATATCCTGAACATGTCAAATATTCAATATTCCCAATAATATGTAAAAGCCACAATATTATCCCAACTCATGACTTGGAAATTAGTACTATAATTAATTATCCTATTACTCATTCTTCCCATTCAAATAATTCAATTGTTTAATCATATCACTTTAACTAAAATAGAAACCCTTGCATAAAATCAACACACTTTCAAGTCCTCATTTATCTCATGTGGGTTTCATTATTTAATAACATCAAAAGTTCCATACATAGAAATATCATAATCAAGGAAACTCAAATTCACAATTTATCAAAAGGACCTCAAATTCTTATATACAGTGTTAATGATTTGGGACCCTACCTCTTAGTTTTGACGAAAACCACAACGAACAAAGAACCCTCAAGAGAAACAAGTTGATTCTTCGAGAACCCTCCATAGATCACTTCTCCCCACAAGACCAAGACCAAAACTCATCATACCTTTCATCCAAACACTTAGATTTACCCATAATAGGCGTTGATCTAAGAAACTGTGATAATAGGAGATATAGATCGAAGTAGATCTAGAAAACCGAACAAGAAAGAATAAGAACATTTACCTACCACAATAATTCGGCCTCGATTCACCAAGATAAGCCTTCAGATCGCCTCCAAGACACTTGGGAGAGGTTTTCCAACCTTCAAGGGAGATTAATCCCGAGTTATGGCTACATAGGTGGAAAAACGAGCCATCAAGAGGCTTAAATGTGTGAGATACACTTTTTTAGGATCTCAAATAAGTGCCCGCAAAGTTTTCTCACACGGTTAGAAAACCCATGTGTTAGCTACTACCTCGGCCACACCTATCACACGACCTCATCACATAGTCTCTCGTAACTATGCACCAACCATGTGAGAGCTACTGCCTCAAAACTTCAACTATGCATAGTATGGCTACACGGTTAGACAAACCAAGGGCATCCTGTACGACTTCTCCATTACCTCAAATCTTCTATCAAAGTTTGAAAAAAATGACATATTTAGGTGTTCCAACACTCAGAATAAAATTCTAAAGTGTGGTTTAAAATGAATGACCTATTCATAAACCGAAAAATAATTTCAGATATATTCATAAATTTTAACCGGTTTAAAAACATGGGATTCTACATTTAGTAGATGAGCTCTACATTACTCATCAAATATTGTCACTCCTAATTTCTTAATGGCTTTCCTTTTTAAATTGGGTGAATACTAACAAAAACACTCACGCATAGACACCTATAATGACTTGTGTATAGCACCACACATTCTATCATCGATGGCATCCCATGAACCCAACAAATAATTTATTTAGAAAATTATTTCACTAATAACTTGATATTATAAGTTATTTGTATAGTTCATGGTATCCCATGTGATCCATGACTGAGAATAATAATTTTGCAAGATAGCGCTCCCCTGTCCAATAACTGCATTCCCAAAACTGTTAAAAAGGAAAAAATAATCAATCATTTAGTATATAAATAAATTAAGGAAATATAACTAAAATACTTTAGATATCATGCCACCATGTGTGTGGATCAAAACCACGATGTGGATGTCGCTCGGGGATAGGGTCTGGAATCATCAGTCATGAAAGATCGTGCCCCCTCCGCAAACTCACTAAACCGAAAGTAGGCTGAGGGTCAGATGATCCCAAATCCTCCTCATCCAAAATGTTGCTTAGAATCCTCCAACATAGAAAATATATCTGGGTCCATCAGAAACACAAAATTATTGTTTCCTGTAGTCAGTTGAAAATAACTATTACATATAGATATATATTAGTTATCAATATAACCATCATTTAACTATGTTAATGTTCAAATTAATCATCATCTTCATACCCGACAATGTTAATGTCTTCATATTCATCATCGACATCATCAATATCCATATGCATTTCAGTTTCATCATCTCTTTCAATTTCGAATTTATTTGCAACATCATTAACATCATTGTCACCATTGACCCGTAATTTTTGGTTTTCATCATCGATATTCATTTCTCTTTGTAAAATATATGGATTTAGATTAGTCTACTTAAATAATAAAATTCTTTGCACTTCATCAGAACCAAATTTAGTTTTAGTAAACTGATTTTCAAGAGATTTCATATTATTATGCTCCACCAATCACTGAGGTCTCTTGATGTTCCACAATACATTGCGTAATATACATGATGTGCATGTTGATCTAGTAAAAATAGTTAATTTATTGCAAGAATACTATTATATTTATTATCGATGATACCATGAATCAGATGAACACACAAGATTATCATAGTATCCAACCACCGAAATTTAAACATTGTTATGTAATCATTCCATAGATAACCAAGTTCAATAATATCATCCAGCATGCAGTAAAAGTCAACATTAGTTTCACTATGATGTGATCCTCTCAATCAGTCTCTACTGTTCATTATTTTTATGATTCCCCATTTGTACGTGTATGAAATTGAAAACCATTCACTACATATGAATTTTAAGATTTAAGCATTTTTGATAGTGGGTTACTCAATATACATAGTCACATAATAATTTTCTCAGCATGTTAAGACACCTAAAAATTTCTAAAACAATTATCAATATAATAAATAATAAATTGAATTCATATATTAAAACATCAATAGTGTAGGTTACCAATTTTTGAAACCATTGAGAAATGTTTTTTGTCATCATTATTCTAGAGAAACTACTATAATTTGTGGAAGTTGTATCTAGATATGATTATCATATAAACTAAAAAAATTAAGTTTACATACTATTACATAAATTATAGAGTAAGTTAAAGAGTCACTTATATTACAAACGTTGTAATTTCTTCACAGTTGAGCATAAGAAATGTATGAGCTTTATTATGTTCATCATCTAAAAGCCAGCATTCATGAAATCCACTGAATCCATGAACTGGATGATTAAAAACTAATAATTAATGGTCCATTTCATAATCAACATGCCCCCCCATTCCATCCCATGTGGTTTAGTTTCGATGGATATTAAGATTCAATGTAATGAGGTCATAAATAAGAAATTTTCTATTGCAAATAAGATCCAGCAATTAATCCTTCAATTGATTCCTTATAATGTACTTTTTCTTCAATTTCTGCAAGCATCTCTTGAATAGATACATCCATCGAAGCTGTACCAGACCTACACATTTATAATCATGTGGAAAATGTATGATCATATGTTTTATTCAGTCAATGAAAGCCAGATGGAATATTTATACTAGTTTACAAATAATGACAATAACATCTTATTCTAGTTTACATAGTCCATCATAGTCTTTTGTCACTGCAAAAATGTCTCAAAAAAATATGATATGTCTGTTATCAAATCAAAAATCAATTAATTCAAAAAACATCTAAATCCAATCGGCATAAGTCCTTCCATTATTACATGATAGTCATGACTTTTTAATCTGGTATTACAACCATTCTTAACACATCTTCCCAAATTAGAAGCATTTCCATATGGATGTCTCAAATCTGTAATCCACTAAAAAAATAATAGAATCTCTTTGGAAAGTGTATAATCTGATTTTGGCTTCATTAACCTCTATGATCTAACATTTTATAAAAGTTCATGTTCTGGTCATCAAAAAATTTGGGCAAGATTTAATCATTACTTTACATTATATTTGGTCGTACCTAGTGTATCCAAAACTATATGAAATAAATTATCAAAATTGGTCTCCTCAATATGCATGGCATCATACATATGGAGGACCATGAAATCAGACCAATATAGAAGATCCCAAAAAATTATCTGCTTTATCCAATTATGTTCTTTCCAAAAGCCCTGAATTTTATATTGGTTTTTTGTTTTCCCAAATGTAATGGGGGGAAATTAAAATACAACTGATTTTAACGTTGCACCAAAGATCATTTTTTGAGGTTCATCCCTTTCAATTTTCTTTTTTCTGAAATGATATTTGTTCCTCTGAAAATGATGATCTGTTGGAGGGAATATGCGATGACCGTTAAAATAGAAAGGTTTTTTCCATCGATGAGAATAAAAGATTTCTTATATTTCATATAGTAAGGACATGATTTTGACCATGTTTACTCCATCTAGATATCATTCCATATTCTAGGAAGTCAATAATCATTCAAAACAATGTAGATTTTAATATTAGATTTTTTTTCACATAGACATCATATGTAATGACACCATTACTCCACAATGAATTAAAATCATCAATAAATGTTTTCAAATAAATATCAATATTCATTTACAGATCTACTGGGATTTGTAATGTCAAAAATATATAGGGTTCCTTCATCAATATCCATAGAGGTAAATTGTACGAAGTTATAATGATATAAGAACATGAGTACTGACTACCAGAAGAACCGAATGGACAGAAACTGTCAGTAGGAAGACCCAATCACACCATTCAGGCTTCTAAAAAAAGACGGAAACAATCGGTAAAAATGATTTCACGAATCACCATTAAATTTATAATTCAAGATTTTATTAGTTGAAATATTATTTTTTTCATGATATCATTGATTCTATGTTCTAAGACATAAAAAAATTATACAACCGAGGTGTAAAGGGGAAATATATCAACTGTTTTATAGGAATTGATCCAGACTTCCCCGGTTAATGTTTTTTATACCTCGATTGTCCACATGTAGGATGACTATCCAATGACTCATTTTAACCATAATATAAGATGCAATCATTTTCACATGCATGAATCTTCTGATATTTAAGGCCCAGAGTACGAACCAACCTCTTTCTCTCATAGTAATATGCTAGCAACACATTTCCTTCAGGTAATAGTTTTTTACCAAAAGAAAATATCTATTCAAAATAGTTGTTTGACATTTCATTATCTGATTTAATATCGATAAACTTTACAACTACTTCTAATTAACTTATCTTCCAACTAGGATATAATGATTCCTCAACATACATAAAAAACACCTAAAATTAGGATGGTGCTAACATAGGAATTAAATAAATATCATCATGAGTTTTAGTTTGTTGAACAGATGAACCTGTAACATCATGCACTAAATTTTCAAAATGTGAGGGATCTCGAATCAAGTTATTTGTATCCTTTCTGGAACAACATTCACCATTTTGGTACCAAAATAAATATAATCTGGTTTAAAACAAAACCGAAAAAGATGTCCCCCAACATTGTCAAATGTGTCAAATGTTCTAAGAGAAAATTTTTTACAAGGACAAATAATTGTGCCTTATGAAATAAATTTTCTGTTAAGATGATGAAAATGATAGGAAAGCTTCAACACCCATAATATATACAGGATTTAAATCAAATCTATTTGGATTAATTCTCTAATTTATCCAAGCGTGATCATTTAATAATGACTGTTGTTGACTTCCTTGTTCCATATTTTTCAACAAAATATAAAATCATTACTATTTTTTAATAATTTGAAATTAGAAAAACACTATAAAAATATAAATAATTACAAATACTTCTTAATAATTACTATTAACAATGGGGACACAATTTCTAGCAGATTGATGGCTACACTTTTGTCTGGCGGCTCATTTACTTGAAACATTCTCACAATAAAATCATGATGAAGAATCTGTGTAGAGGTACACATATACATTCTCATATGAACAAGAATGAGTAATTTTGAGCATATTCTTCATTGTCATTTCATTCTGAGAAAGATGCAAGTAAATGTGTCGTCAGACAGAAGAGCCCCTTTTTCATTGCTGAATCTTCCTCTGGAAACTTTCACTGCCAAAAGACATTATAAAAAATTTGGTACTAAGAATTCATATTCATACTCATGCATACGATATTGGATATTAATACGTAGAAGCACACTTTTCATAATGTTTTGAGTCGGTGATAGTGAAAAGGAGAAGAGTCATCGAGCAAAGGTAGTGTTATCAATCCATTAAAAAATGTGCCAAGATATTAAAATTTATTAAAATTTACTTTATTCTTAATTTTTCCTAATTTTTCCTAATTATTACTAATTATTTCTATTTTTTTCTAAATATTCTAATTTATTTGTATTTATTTGTAATTATTCAAATTTATTGGTAATTATTCTAGTTTATTAGTATTTACGGTTAATTATTCCAAATTGTTGGTAATTATTCCCATTTATTTCTAATAATTCATATTTATTGCTAATCATTTCTAATTATTACTAATTGTTATTATTTAATTGTATTTATTCCTATTTATTCTTATTTATTGGTATTTATTGGTATTTATTTGTATTTATTTGTATTTATTGGTAATTATTTGAAATTATTAGTAATTATTGGTTATTATTTCTAATCATTGCTAATAATTTCTAATCATTCCTAATTATTGCTAATTATTGTTAATTTGTTGCTAATTATTGCGAATTATTGCTATTTATTGCTAGTTTTTTGATATTTATTCCTATTTATTGGTATTTACTGCTATTTATTCCTATTTACTCCTATTTATTCCTATTTATTTCTATTTATTACTAATTATTACTATTCATTACTAAGTATCACTATTTATTCTTATTTATTCTTATTTATTCCTATTTATTCCTATTTATTCTTATTTATTCTTATTTATTCATATTTATTGCTAATAATTACTAATTATTGATAATTGTTCTTAATTATGGCTAATTATTAATAATTATTAATCATTATTTCTAATTATTTCTAATTATTGCTAATTATTGTTAATTATTGCTAATTATTGTTTATTATTTCTAATTATTTCTAATTATAGCTAATTATTTTGATAATTATTTCTAATTAATGTTAATTATTTCAAATTATATCTAATTATTACACATCATTCTCAATTATTTTTAATTATTTCTAATTATTCTTATTTATTACTAATTATTATTAGTTATTCCTAATTATTCCTCATTATTCTTAATTAGTACTAATTATTATTAATTATTACTAATTTTTATTAATTCTTATTAATTTATACTAATTATTACTAATTATTTCTAATTATTTCTAATTATTACAAATCATAACTAATTAATAATATTTATCACTAATTATTAATAATTACTAGTATTTATTACTACTTATTACTCTTTCATACTATTTATTACTAATTATAACAATTTATTACGACTTATTACTAATTATTACTATTTTTTACTAATTATTACTAATTATTACTAATTATTATTAATTATTACTAATTATTACTTATTATTAGAATTTATTAATATTTATTAGTATTTATTACTAATTATTACCATTTTTTAATATTTATTACTATTTATTACTATTTTAAAATATTTATGTCTATTGAATACTATTTAATGTATTTTTTACTATTTTTTAATATTTATTAATATTATTTACTACTTTTTACTATTTTTTACTATTTTTTACTATTTTATACTAATTATTAGAATTTATTCATATTTATCAAAAAATTATTACTATTTATTACTATTTATTTCAATTTATTTGTATTTATTACTAATTATAACTATTTGTTAATATTTATTATTTTTTATTACTATTTAGTTCTATTTGTTACTGTTTATTACCATTTATTACTATTTATTACTATTTATTACTAATTATTACAAATTATTATGAATTATTACTATTATTAGTATTAATTAGTAATTATTAGTATTTATAACTAATTATTACTAATTATTACTATTTGTTAATATTTATTACATTATAATTATTAATTACTATTTATTACTGTTTACTTTTTTATAACTATTTATCACTAATTCTTACTAATTATTACTAATTATAAATATTTATTACTAGTTTTTACTAATTTTTACTAATTATTACTAATTATTACTCTTTATTAGTATTTATTACTGTTTATTACGGTTTATTACTATTTATTACTATTTATTTCTATTTATTAGTATTTGTTTCTATTTATTAATATGTATTACTATTTATTAGTATTTCTTTGTAATTGTTAGTATTTATTTGTAATTATTACTATTTATTAGTATTTATTACTATTTATTATTATTTATTATTATTTGTTACTATTTGTATTATTTATTACTATTTATTAGTATTTTTACTATTTATTAGTTTTTATGAGTAATTATTAGAATTTATCTGTAATTATTAGTATTTATTAATAATTATTACAAATTAATACTATTTTTTACTAATTATAAATATTTTTTTCTATTTTTTTATATTTATTACAATTTGTTTCTAATTATTAATAATTAATATTAATTGCTATTAATTACAGGAAAATACATATACTAATTAGTAGATACCACTAATTATTTATATAGGACACTAATTATCATTAGTAATCATTAGTTATTATCAATTACTAAAAATTAGTAATAATAACTTAATTTTATTATTACAAAAAAACTGATGAGAAAACAATTTAAATCTAACATAATTACAACAAATAAAAAATAAATAAAATTAATATAAAGAAATGACATAAATACTAAATTAAATAAAACATAAATACCTTTAAACTTGATCTCTTATAATTGCATGCGACTTCACAGTGTCTTCGTAAAAAAAATAACTCTCAAAAAATTTCACTCTAAAATTAGAGTTTAGAGAAGTAGATGAAGAAGGAATTTAGGAGGAGGGAATGAAAAACAGATGGGGTATATATATAGGTTAGATTGGTTGCGATGGGACTATTTGCAACAGGAATCTCGTCGCAAATAGTATTTTTTGCGACGGGTCCCTTCACTAATACCTTCGGCCGCATTAATTACGGTCAGCGGTAAAAAGATAATTTATGACGGGCCACATCGCAAAAAGGTACCTATTGACACACTATTTGCGATGGGACAACACCCCGTTGCAAATAGGTTTTTACTGCCACTGGTTTTTTGGGACGAACCCTGTCGCAAATAACCTCCATGTGTCGAACTATTTGCGACGTGGTATCCCCCATTCCAACTAGTTCTTACCGCCTCCCGGTATTTGCAACGGGCGGTGCCTACCTATCCCAAATACCCTTTCACACGGTTTGGCACGAAAAACCGTTCAAATCTGTGTGTATGTTTTTGGGATGGGGAACCTATTTCATCGCAAATAATTGGTTATTTGTGACGGGTTGATTGTCCCATCGAAAATAACCCGTTGCAAAACAAAATCCCATAGGGGGGAACATGATTTTATATAGAAAATTTATTCCAAAATCATACCTCAAGATTTAAAAACAAGATGATTGGTACAAAACAATCTTTCAAATTTTCATACAATATATTAAGGATGTTACTCTATCAATATATAATTTCAAATTATTATCAACCTAGCTCATACATATATTATCAACTTTTCACACGGAATATACACTAAACAGGTTAAATGTTATAATATGAAGCATTATAATTTAAACAATATAATTTTTTTATTCTTGAAATTGGTGACTTCTATTATAATTTTATTTTCTAGTCTCACGTTTCAATTAGAAGACATGATTATCATTTTCCATGAATATATTAATTTTCCCTATATTATATCCACAATACATGTATTCAATATATAAGAAGAAGAAAGGAAAAGCATGGAATGCTATTCACATTTTTATTTTCAATTTTTAAGCATAATCAATCAATCAAAACAAGGATCTTAACCATTCATATAATATGGGAAACATTACATGATTTTGAAGGAAAAAAAATCTGCTCATAGTAATCACTAATAATGATATATTTTTCTCAAAATTTAAAAATAAAATTGTAGAAAAATTGAATTCAAAAGATAATTTTTCAACACATGTATAATACATTTAAACTGATTATGGATCAAAAACAAAATTCACTAAAAAATGAAGTTCCAGGCTTTTCATGTAAAAAGTATTCATTTAAAAATAATTAACAATAATTATTAATATCATTATTTTTTCTGAAAATTTAAAAATAAAATTACCAAAACCAAATTGAAAATAAATCCATAATATATTTTTTGATAAATCATGAATTAAAAAACAATTTTAATACAGCATACATAAGAACTGGGAAAATTCTAATCTTGGTCTCAATAAAATTCATTACAATATCGTTGCATGACATTTAAACAAGATAAAAATACTCAAAATGGTTTACAAAATTCTATAGCTATTCAATGAAAAATACAGTACATATACTTTTTTAAAAATATGAATAATTCAGAAATTATTTTTTATCTATATAATTTTATGAATATGAAAAAAAGTATATTTATAAAAAATTATGTTATGAATTGATAAGGGAAAACACAGTTCATGTCATACAAATGTTTCAAAAATAGTAAAAAAAAGTAATCACAAATTTCCACTTTTCATCAATCTAATATAAAAAATCTATCACATAATGTTACTTTATAGTAAACTAACAATTAATAGAGTCATGAAAACACACATAAAAAATATTAATTCTAATGCAAAAAACGACCTTGGAAAATATACCTCCTTATAATATTACCCTAAAACGGTTGAACATAAATAATAAATTTACAGTAAGGTGTCAAATTACTTGTTCAGATCACTAGGTTCCTGAAGAATTGTCTTCCTGTGAATGTATCCATTTTACAAATCACTTGTTATGGTTGAGTTTCACCACATACTCCCCATTCTCATACAATACTCACATGTCCATAAATACAATATCCAATATATGACTCAGCAAAAACCTTTTGACACAACTTCTAAAAAACTACATTCCTCCCAAGGTACCCTTCTTGGGATGAAAATAATGGAACAAAGATATTTAGCATTGTGTACCAACTTCATTAGGCCATTGTTTTGTGAAAAACATTGAGTCTTTAAAATTGTTACATATAGAAGGAATTACCCTCAAAAATAAATATATAATTGAGAGATATTGTGAATGAATACTTGGTATACTCCATATATAAAATTAAATATATAACATTTCCAAGTAAAACAAATTACTACATAAAAAAATTAACATATCCAAAATAATGACAACTCTAAAACATATGCTACACTTCATCTAGGAAAATAATAACTCCCAACTATAGTGATCCATCACGAAAATACAAAAATATGGTGGTAGGGTGAGGAAAATGGGGGTATATAGTATGATCATACTTCTAAAAGGATCATTATCCATGTGAACTAAATATGTATAAATAATGTAGGGTGAAATCATCCAATACATAAAGAATAGGAAAATAGTGAACATAAGATAAGAATAATTAAAGGCACAAGTTTCACTGTGATCAGAATCACATGCCCCCCAAACCCTCCATTACCCTAATCAATGAAAAACAAATCACTATAACTACTTTTATCAATGTATTACCATGACCATCACTGTAATAAAAACAATATTCATTTTTCAACATCCATGTTATAGAAATATAATAATTTTCCGTCCTTCCTAATAGCTCAGGGGTTCTCAAACTCAAAATTATAGTGATTCAATACAATAACTCTTTATTTAATGACATATACATGATTATAAAATGACATTGATGACATTTCTTTGTTCATAATAATATAAATCACTAACTCCATTAGTACAACCCCACATATACATATCTGCATCATCACACATCTGTAACCACATCACTACAGTATCTATAATTCAACTATTTCCCAAAATTATAAAAATAATTGAAGGTTCTAACAAAGGATGAAAACATTAATCACTTTTCATTCTATATATATCTCCCACAATCACATTAAAATTTTATATAGTGTGGCATAATGAATCTATAGTGATTTATCCTTGTTCCCTCCCTCTACCTTGCACAACCACCACTATAACCCCCCTCACCCCCTCTTCAATCACCAACCATGTTTCACTACAATCATCATCCATTATAACTAATGAATATATACGAATTTTAATCCATTTATGACCTAGTATAATATATACCAACTATGATACATTCTAGACCATAATGATAGGTGTCAGTACATCACCCATTCTAACACCACAACATCCATAATATACATACAACAGTATAATCCATTCCCCCACAACAACATCCATCATATACATAAAATATTATATAAAAAACAAGATAAAATCATGGAATAATATCAACATAAGAATTACAGTAATCGTTTAAAGAATTAGCCACATAATAAATTATTTAGTTTGACCATATTATTTCTGTATAACAATTTACTATTTAATCATACATCAGAAAATATATTATTTCATTCATTAACTCATTCCATTGAAATAACATATTGAATAATTCCTACATGTCACAAAAAATATGAACCATAATCTATACTCATATTTCATCCTATAAATTTCTTAAATTACGTTTTTAAAAATTTTGATGGTAATTTTATGCAATAAATAACATAAAATATTAAGTTCATAACATGAAATAAATGATTATAATTAAAATATTTATTCCACATTTCAATCCATTATTATATTCATGTGATTAATATATTTATGAGGGAGAAATTTTTTCCATGTATAACAGTAACATAAGGCCAAAAAATGACAATCGATCATGAAATTCTTAAAATAGAAAATTTATAAATATAACACCAAATATTAAATTCCTTTATAATATCCAATTTATCTAGAGTTAATTATTCATTTTCATAATTATTATATTTAGATTCTTCATTACCCACATTATACCATGAACCGGTCTTATGAACAATCACATGAAACAAATCAAGAGAAAACACACTGTGTAACATCCCAGGTAAATAAATAATATGGAATTTTCATATTTATTAATATTTTTGAATAAAATATTAATATTACTTAAAATGAAATGATATGTTCAATGGTGTATCCAATATGCGACAATGTGTTTCATTGAAATATTACGCAGCACACTAATAATATAATAATATTATTTTAAATGGTAGTTAACATATTGTCATTGTAATGGCAGGGATAAACATAACTAACAACCAAATTATTATATATTCTTGTCAAATATTTTTTCATTTATCCAAATTAATGTTAGAGGCTTAAAATGCAAATGAATCCAATTTTAAGCATAAATCTTATAATATTCATTAAAAGGTCGATTAACCGCCTTTTGATGGAGAATCCTTTTTAAATATACTTTTAAAAAATTTATATGTTATATTTGACAAAATAAAATCCTTTTTTATAATCTGGACATCAAAATTTACTTTCTGTAAATTTTTGTTCTTTTTCCGATAAATATCATTTTTAGTGAAAATGTTGTATTTTAATTTAAAACCTCCTTTTAATCTAATTTATTTATATGGATAGATTATCTTTTTAATTATGTTCAAAGTTTAGTTAAAATATATTTTTTCCATTTAATCCAATGTTGGTCATTGGAATTAATTTCACTTTGAAATTGGTCATAAACAAGTGTCAATCTTTTGAAAGATATTGTTTCTTAAAAACACATTATTTGTTTTGACAGCAGGAATTAATTATAAAATTAATTAATGAAACTTTTATGTTTTGAATTTGGTAAAATGGATATCATTTTTTAATTTAGAATATCAAATATAACTTAGGGTTAATTTTTGGTATTTTTCTGAAAAACATAAATTTTTGATGAATAGTGAAACCACTAAGTGGTAATTAAAAAACAGATTTTTCGTTTAAATGAAATTTTACCACCTCTGTGTTTTGAATTTAAAAAATCCAACATAAATGGTTGTCATTAGGATTTAAAATGTGGTTCAATGGGATTAAAAAAAAAATTGGTGAATAGTAACTTTTAAGTTTTATTAATCTCGATTAAAGGTAATTAGTGTAATTTAAGGTAAATATAATGATATAATAATATGAAATTACCTTTAAACTTGTCCTACACCTATTAGATAATTCATGTCCAATAAAAAAATCCATGGGTCAACTTGGGGACCCCATGGGGCCACTTGGGTAAGAAAATGACACTAATAACATTTTTAAATGTTAAAATAAAAATGTCACAAACATGTATTTTTTTACTAAATAAATTTTTACATGGGGTTATACAAGTCATATTTTTTACTATAAATATTCATTATAAATATAAAAATATTTCCTACATCATGATATATTTTTATAATTTTTAGACATTATATAAATTAATTTATTTATGACACCATAATGATGCAGCGATTACCTCATTAATGAACGATTTAAATAAAATGAAACGATAATGTAAAATCTAAGACATACACTTGAAAACAACATATTGTATGGGTGGATTTTGAACCCTTATCACCATATCCTCAAAATATATAATTTTGTGACCTTTGATATCTGAAAATCATTTCATTATAAAGTAACTTTTCAATACTTTCCAAGAGTGCCCCTCCTCCCTCTTATAAAAGGCCCCCACCACTACCTGCATACCAACACCTCTCAAGAATTTGGCTCGACCGAACTATACTCATTTTATCTCTCCACATCTATCTACTAATCCTAGAAACCTTACCTTAGGCAGAAATATCTTCAAGAAACCCTTTTGGTTCAAATCAAAGGAGGTTACCCGATTTAAAGGTAATGTCCTCTCTTATGTTCTTTTGTTTTATTTTGTTTCTCCAACCCCCTAACATCTTTTTATTTCTTTATTTTGTAACAACAACAGTATATTAAATATACTATGATATTTTTATGATATTTATTAGAGCTACACTTACACACACGTCCGTCTAATGGTTAAAGAACATATTGTTTCTATGGATGGGGAATTACTGCCTCATGAAACGATGATTGTTCTATCTTCTCCTACCACCTCTATGGTGGCCATTATGATGGAAATATATTTATTTATGATATATATTATATTTATTTCCTCTATACACTTCTGTATTTTACATTTAAAACATCCCTTTATTCTTTTCATGTTGTGAAAATATGATAATTTCATTTGAGGATGTGTGGACTACGACCCCCACAAGTGATGTGACTCGTTCATTTATTACATGGAATGTATAAAGAATTAAATTAATGAAATTATGTGACCTATATAACATATATATTATACTGTAATTATAATATATTTATATCTCATTGAGTTTTAATTTCATTGAATACTAAATAGAAATGAAAGTAGTGTTCTTGCGTACGTACGGCTTATCGTCTCCATGAACGGTGCATTTCATTTATTACCTCTAAATGTTATGAAATATTATAAATTCAGGTATTTATTGGAAATATATGATATATATGATATCTAAGTCATGTATATAATTCTGGATATAATGGATATTTTACCACATGAACAACTTGTAATTATAAGAAGTTTATCTTTGACTCAAGTACCAATGATCGACAAAACGACCGTTATTAACTTAAATAATTACATAATGTTCATAAAATGATAATAAATGACATAAAAGGAATAATGAACTTACAAAATTTTCTTAAGAAATTTTAAATTAACTATAGTTTAATATTCATGAGATTAAAGAACGATCAAGTCAAGTCGGACACGGGGTAAGGGATCATACCTCTCTCTTTCTTTTTAAGTACACTCTTTTATGTCATTTTCTTTTAAGCTTCTTTTTATTATATTGAGAGATGTTATTTTATATTAATCTTACATTAAATTTATGTTCATATTATGAGAGACCCTATTGTATCTCATAAATCCATTTTTGGAAGTTATAAGTGGCGTCATTAGGCTGCCGAGTATTCGTAAGGGATTTTTCATCTCACTTTTATTCCCATGGGACATTTGCTACATTTGCCACCATTTCCTTTGAGTGGTGTACGTACAACCAATTATTCAAATATTTGTGTAATATAATTTAATTTATTATTATTTACATCAATTTTTTATAGTCCTTCTTTCATGGGGTGTACGTTTTGAAAGTTACCCAAGTCGGTAAGGGAACCTTTCACCCTCCACTTTTTAAAAGACTTATTTTTGTTAGGTATTTTAATTTACATATTATTATGTTGGGATATGTTATTATATATAATTTTTGATATAAAATTTATTTCCTAGTGATGAGATACCATTTTTGTCTCATCAACTCGTTTTCTGATTTTTAAAGTGATGTTGTTAGGCTGTCGAATTTTTACAAGGGAACTTCTTAACCCAATTCTGATTTCATTAGGTTCAACTTGTAGTTATTGAATATGTAATACTATGAATATGTGTGAATGACATATGGTTATTTTAAACTTAATATCCACTTATATTGGGTTTATTTATATTTGTCACATATAATTGTGAGATTGACTTATCCTTAATTTAAGGATACCATTTTTATAAGGGATTTCATCTCATTTTACATTTCTATTGAGACTTCATTGTTGTTATGCACAAATTCACTCTTATATAGTGTATATACATTTCATTTTCGTATTAGATCATGAATCCATTTATTCTCATGATATTATAAGGTTCTGGTTAAATGTTATTCCTCAATAATTTCTATTCAAGTGTCTCTCATTTTTTTAAAAATTCTTTAACTAAAATATAATTTTATATGTTTTAATGATATATTATTATAAATATTTCTCATTATATCCATTTTTTCAAAATGGTTTTTAAGGATTTATTTATATGGATATTAATGGTTTAAAATGTTAAAAGCTTCAAAGTGGTAAGGGACTTCATCTCAATCTCATTTCATTGAGGTAAAAAAAATTTATACACATCTTTTTTTTATACAGTGTATAAACCCCTTTGACTTTTACCTTTATTCAAAAGGAATATTTTTTATATGAATCATTTTACGAAACGACAAAATGGAATGTTTTTGATTTATGTATGTGGAAACAACGACTTCTCTACCGTCGTGACCATTATTACAGTTTTCGTGTTCTTTACAAACCTTAACTTTTTTTAAATGAAAAATAAATACCATGTTTTACTTTTCTTTTATTTTGGTATTGAAAATGGTATTGATAAGGTTTTTATTATATCAATGTGTTATTGATGTCTTTTAATTTAAATGTGGAAATGTTATGTTTCCTTTATGCATGTTTTATGTGATACGATTATGTTATGGTTCTTGGGAATTGTTTATGAAGGCGGGTGGTTGCGTGATAAACTAAGGGCGGGTGATCTGGATACAGCTCTCTAATGCATTGGGTAATGCGAAGGAGTTAAACGCTAAGGTTTTTCTGAAGAGATTTAGTTAATATACTGTAATGGGTATTCCAAACGTAACCATGAGGGTTACTCCCAACGTAATTATGTAATGAATGCCTCAAGTTACCTTTATGTAATATGATTTCTATGAGTTAATCATAAATCTTATGATTTCATGAGGTATGTAAAAGTGATTATGTTTTATGAGTAAAGTATGATTTCATTGATTCTTATGTATACATGGACTAGTGTTTTCTTTCCGTATTGTTATAACCCTTACTGAGATTTTTATGCTCATCCCACGTTTTTTGAAATGTTTTACACAGGACTTAAAGGTTAATAGGGTCAAGGATGGGGTCAAGGAATGACATGCTATCTAAAACATGGAACTAGAAATGTTTCTTTTTAAGAGTTTTTATTTTATGAAAAAATAGAAACTGAGTAGAAGTGTCTACATTGTATTCTTGTGAGATGTAATAGTTATGTCCTAATTCTCTCAAACTCTAATCCTGAAAATATCATCAATGTGAATTATTCATTTAATGCAAGATTATGTAATGTTTTATGTTTGGGTCCTTATAGTTGGTATTAGGGGTCAGTTTAGATAACTGTAGAGGTTAGGGTATTCTTTAAGCATAAGTGACATTACAATAATGGCTATGATTTCAGAAAGAGTCATAGTTTTTAGATAAAGAGAATGAGTAAGTATATCTTATTGTATATCTTCCTCAATAGTGAATGATAATTTTTTTGATATACTCGCACTGATAATTTTTTTTGGTTTTAGTAAAGGGATGGATCTAGCAGGCACCAAAGTGACAATGGGTTTGATGGAAACTGTGGTGGTTCTCTGATTAAGAGACTGGATGAAATGGGGGATTCAATGAGGAATATCATGGTTATTCTAAACCAACTATAAAGGAGTCGTGATTAACCACTTGAACCTTGGTGAGTTCTCTGATGCATCATGTACGATATAATCAACTCGATATGGAAGTTCAAGTAACAATTATAAAGGTAACCATTAGGGTAAATACGATCCTTACTTTTGAGGAAATTATGGGTTACTATAAGTTATGATGGAAAATAAAAGGCATGAGATAAACTTGAGTTTAAATTATTTTATGGTTATTTTTTATTATTTTATCTCTTTTTGGGGAATGTTTTAAGAATTATATAGTGTTGTAAAAGGACAACACGCAGACCAAGTGACAACCCATCACGTCGGACAATGCTGTGGTAATCGAACCCACTACCAAAGTACGAGTGGTATTCATCACCGACCACTGGACTACGTGAAGTACCTGGTTAGTATGACAAATTATTTTTAGTTAGATGATATTATGAATCATGAATTAGTTGTTTTGGGTTATCTATAGAAGTAATTATCCTATAATGGAGGATATGTGATTAGGTTAGTTACTTTTCAGTTTGAGACTTTAAGAGTAACTGATATTATTTGGAGATAAATGTTAATATTTACCTTGGAAGACTATGTGATTTAAATCCTTCAATGAGTTGGGTTTCAATCTTAGTGTGGTTTACTTTCAAGAATTTTATGGACCATTGTTTATCGAATGGTCTTTGTTGAACATTGGGTTTTGTTGGACAAATTTTTGAGATTAAGAATATATTTTATTTTTATAAAGGATTATCCTTTTTGGTTATTATCTGATCTCATACCAACAATTTTTGGTTTTGGTTAAGGTCTAAAGACATGGGAAATATATAGTTCTCTTTTGTGAGTTTGGTGATTCTCTCAAAGTTGTTCACAACACTCTTAATGTGAACAAGTCATCCTAAATATTCTTCATTTGGAGAAAATATGAGTTTGTGTTAGAAATCTAGTAGAATTTTAAAGTTTACATGACAATTAAGTATGTTTCCTTATGGTTTAGTTAAGCCCATAAATAAATTCCTCAATGAGAAGTATCATAAAACAAAAATGTTGTCTGTTAATTTTTCCTTCTGGGAAATAAAATACCGTTTAACCCATCACAAGTTTGTGACTTTCTGGTGGTTAAATTTCTCCTAAACATGTTTTCTATCACTCTCCATCAGAACATGACCCTTTGTTTTTTCTTCCATATCCATGTTTTCATGGAATCCTAGTATGGGTTAACTCGGGTGACCTTTGTACTTCTCTTTCTTTATTTTATTGTGATAGTTTTACTTACTCTTGTTCCAATGTGGAACTTTCAATGATGTTTCCAAGCCTAATTTTAAAATTGTGAGGATGCAATTCCTAAAAGGGGGGAAGGATGTAACATCCCAGGTAAATAAAGAATATGGAATTTTCATATTTATTAATATTTATGAATAAAATATTAATATTAATTTAAAGGGAATTCTATGTTCAATGGCGTACCGAATATGCAACAATGAGTTTCTTTGAAATCTTATGTTGCACACTAATAAAATAATAATATTATTTTAAGTGGTAGTTAACACCTAGTCATTGTAATGGCAGGAATAAACATAACTACCTACCAAATGATTATAAATTCTTGTCAAATATTTTTTCATTTATCCAAATAAATGTTAGAGGCTTAAAATGCAAATGAATCCAATTTTAAGCATAAATCATCTAATATTCATTAAAAGATCGATTAACCGCCTTTTATGGAGAACCCTTTTTAAATATACTTTTGAAAATTTTATATGTTATATTTGACAAAATAAAATAATTCTTTAGAATATGGATGTCAAAATTTACTTTCTGTAAATGTTTGTTATTTTTCTGATAGAGATCATTTTTAGTGAAAATGTTGTATTTTAATTCAAAACCTCAATTTAATATAATTTATTTATATGGATAGATTATCTTTTTAATTGGGTTCAATGTTTAGTTAGGATATATTTTTACCATTTAATATAATGTAGGTCATTGGAATTAAGTTCACTTTGATATTGGACATAAACAAGGGTCAATATTTTGATAGATATTGTTTCTTAAAAAGACATTATTTGTTTTGACAACGGGAATCAATTATAAAATTAATTAATGAAACTTTTATGTTTTGAATTTTCTAAAATGGACATCATTTTGTAATTTGGAATATCAAATATAGGTTAGGGTTAATTTTTGGTCTTTTTCTGAAAAAAATCTATTTTTTATGAATAGTGAATCCACTAAGTGGTAGATAAAAAAAATAGATTTTTCGTTTAAATGAAATTTTACTGCCTCTGTGTTTTGAATTTCAAAAATCGAACAAAAATGGTTTTCATTGGGATGTAAAATGTGGTTCAATTAGATTACATTAATTTTTTGGTGAATAGTAACTTTTAAGTTTTATTAATCGCGATTAAAGGTAATTAGTATAATTTAAGGTAAATATAATGATATAATAATATGAAATTACCTTTACACTTTTCCTACACCTATTAGATAAGTCTTTTCCGACCATGAAAATCCTTGGGTCAACTTGGGGACCCCATGGGGCCACTTGGGTAAAAAAATGACATTAATAACTTTTTATTTATAGTTAAAATAAAAATGTCACAAACATGTTTTGTTTTACTAAAACAGTTTTTATATGGGGTTATACAAGTAATATTTTTAACTATAAATATTCTTTATAAATATAAAAATATTTCCTACATAATTATATTTATTTAATAATTTTTATACATTATATAAATTTATTTATTTATGACACCATGATGATGCAGCGATTACCTCATTAATGAACGATTTAAATAAAATGAAAAGATAATGTAAAATATAAGACATAAACTTAACAAAAACCTATTAGATGGGTGCAATTATAACCCTTATCACCTTATCCTAGAAATATATAATTTTGGTACCTTTTATATCCAAAAATCATTTCATAATAAAGTAACTTTTCATGACTTTCCATGTGTGCCCCTCCTCCATCTTATAAAAGGCCCCCAACTCTACCTCCATGCCAACACCTCTCAAGACATTGTCTCGACCCAAATCTGCTCATTTTATCTCTAAACATCCCTCTCTTCATCCTAGAAGCCTTACCTTAGTTATAATGATCTTAAAAAACCCTTTTGGTTCAATCCAAAGGGAGTTACCCGATTTAAAGGTAATGTCCTCTCTTATGTTCTTTTGTTTTATTTTGCTTCTCCAACCCCCTAAACTCTTTTTATTCAATTCATTTGTAACAAAAAAAGTATCTTAAATATAATAGGATTTTTTTATTAGAATTATTCGAGCTATACATACACACACCTCTGTCTAATGGTTAAAGAACATATTCTTTCTGTGGATGGAGAATAACTGCCTCATGAAATGTTGATTTTTCTATCTTATCATGCCACCTTTAATGGTGTCCATTATGATGGGACTATATTTATTTATGATTTATATTATATTTATTTTCTCTATATGCTTATGTATTTTACATTTAAAACATACCTTTATTATTTTCATTTTCTGCAAATGCGATAATTTCATTTGAGGAAGTGTGGACTACCGCCCCCTCAAGTGATGTGACTCATTCATGCAATGAATGGAATGTATAAAGAATGAAATTAATGAACATATGTGACCTATATAACATATATATTATACTTTAATTAATATATATATATCTCTCATTTAGTTTTAATTTCATTAAATATGAAATAGAAATGAAAGTAGCATTCATGCATACGTACGGCTTACCGTCTCCATGAACGGTGCATTTCAATTATTACCTCTAAATGTTATGTAATATTATAAATGAAAGTATTTAATGGATATATATGATATATATGATATCTAAATCATGAATATAATTCTGGATATAATGGATATTTTACCACATGAACAACTTGTAATTATAAGAAGTTTATTTTTGACTCAAGTACCAATGATCGACAAAACGACTGTTATTAACATAAATAAATAAATAATTTTCATAAAATGGTAATAAATGATAAAAAAGGAATAATTACCACAAAAAAGTTTCTTAATAATGTATACATTAACTCTAGTTTATTATTCAGGAGATTAAACAATGATCGAGTCAAGTCGGACATGAGGTAAGGGATCCTACCTCTCTCTTTTGTTTTAAGTACACTCTTTTATGTCATTTCCTTTAAGCTCCTTTTTCTTATGTTGAGGGATGTTATTTTATATTAATCTTACTGTAAATTTTATTTCCATATGATTACAGACCCTATTTGATCTCATAAATCCATTTTTGGGTGTTTTAATTGGCGTAGTTAGGCTGCCTAGTTTTTGTAAGGCATTTTTCATCTCACTTTTATTCCCATGGGACTTATTAAACATTTTCCACCATTTCCTTTGAGTGGTGTATGTACTTCCCATTATTCTACTATTTTTGTAATATAAATTCATTTATGAGTATTTAAATCAATGTTTTATAGTCCTTTATTCATGGGGTGTACATTTCGAAAGTTACCCAAGATGGTAAGGGAACCTTTCACCCCCCCTCTTTTTAAAAGACTTCTTTTTGTTAGGTATTTTAATTTACATCTTATTATGTTGGGATATGTGCTTCTATATCCCTGTTTATGTAAAATTTATTTCCATGTGATGAGATACCCTTTTTGTCTCATCAACTCGTTTTTTGAATTTTAAAGTGATGTCGTTAGGCTGTCGAATTTTTACAAGGGAACTTCTTAACCCAATTTCGATTTCTTTGGGTTCAAATTGTAGTTATTGAATATTTCATCATATGAATATGTGTGAATAACCTCTGGTTTTTTTACACATAATATCCACTTATATTGGGTGTATTTATATTTTTCACACATAATTATGAGATTGACATATCCTTAATTTAAGGATACCATCTTTATAAGGGATTTCATCTCATTTTACATATCTATTGAGACTTCATTGTTGTTATGCACCAATTCACTATTATATGGTGTATATACATTACATTGGCATATTATATCATCAATGCCTTTATTATCATGATATTATAAGTTTCTGATTAAATGTTATTTCTCAATTATTTGTAATCAATTATCTCTCATTTTGTTAGAAACTCTGTAACTAAAATATCGTTTTAAATGTTTTAATGATTTATTCTGATAAATATTTCTCATTAATATCCATGTTTTCAAAATGGTTTTTAAGGATATTTATATGGATATTAATGGTTTAAAATGTTAAAATATTCAATTTGTTAAGGGACATCATCTCAATATCCATTCATTGAGACATATTTTATTTTATACACACCTTTATTTTATACGGTGTATAAACCCCTTTGAATTTTACGTTTCTTTAAAAGGAATATTTTTTATACGAAGTGTTTTACTAAATGAAAAAAGGGAATTTTTTTGTCGTACGTATGCGGGGAAAACGACTTCTCCGCCACCGTGACCATTATTTGAGTTTCGGCTTCCTCTACAAGCCTTAACTTTTTTAAAATGAAAAATAAATACCATTTTTTACATTTCTTTTATTTTGGTATTGAAAATGGATTTGATAAGGTTTTTATTATATCAATGTGTTATTGATATCTTCTGATTGATATGTTGAAATGTTACGTTTCCTTTATTCATGTTTTATGTGATACGATTATGTTATGGTTATTGGGCATTGTTTATGAAGACGGGTGGTTTTGTGATAAACTAAGGGATAGTGAGCCCGATATAGCTCTCCAATGAATTCCGTAACATGAATGAGTTAAACGCTAAGGTTTCTCCCAAAAGATTTAGGGAATATATTGTGATGGGTATTCCAAACGTAACCATGAGGTTTACTCCCTATGTAAGAATGTTATGAATGCCTCAAGTTACCTTTATAGATTTTTATTTCTATAAGTTATTCATAATTCTTATGATTTCATGAGGTATGTTAAAGTGCTTTTGGTTTATGAGTAATGTATGATTTCATTGATTCTTATGTATACATGGAATAGTGTTTTCTTTTGGTTTTGTTATAACCCTTACTGAGCTTTTTATGCTCATCCCACATTTTTGAAATGTTTTCCATATGAGTTAATGGTGAATAGGGTCAGGTATGGGGTTAAGGAAAGACATGTTATCTAAAACATGGAAGTAGAAATGTTTCTTTTTATGAGTTTTTATTTTATGAAAAAATGGATATTGAGTAGAAGTGTCTACTTTGTAATCTTGTGAGATGTAATAGTTATGTCCTAATTATCTAAAACTCTAAACCTAAAAAGATCCTCAATGTGAATTATTCATTTAATTTAAGATTATGTAATGTTTTAAGGTTGCGTCCTTATACACTGAGTATGAAAATTAACTATCAGTACGGATAATCCAAAATTTATATTTCATCTATCTCCTTAACCTGATACCAAGTTTATAGAAATATTTATTCATATAGGTTATAAGATTAGTAGGTGAAGAATAAACATATTAAATAGAACAATTACACATTGTTAAATAAAAATCAACATATAGAAACATCATGAAATTCGTAAGACATATTAAACATATACTCCAAATTTTAAATGATTCATTTAATTAGTGAATATATAATTTCGTTCCATATTAAAGATATATTTTATATAATCTCCCATTTCCAGTTAATCAAAATAGTATTAGATCATAGTAGAACTAAATATAGATAACACCACAAAAAAATAATTTATAGTAATTACAGAATCTAGATTATAAATGTACTGATTCCCTACAAAAAATGGATCTCATAACCCATTTCACCTAAAAGAGGTGAAGAGAGTAGACTGACAATGTTGGTGCCACACCAATGGTAAATAAACATATTGGGAGTCACCACCAATTTTTATAATTATGATATAACACAACCCAAATTAGTCATTCCCACAATTTTAAAACTCCTTGAATAAATAATGAAAAAGTTCCCCAAATAAAAACTGTAGAATAAAGGTTCTAAATAACATATAATATTCAAGGAGAGATTTACCAAGGCCAAATAATAATTAATATAGTTTTTGGAAGACCTTAAAAGGATTCACATAGATTACCTAATAATTGAGAGAGATTTTTATTATTCATAGAGTTTTATGTTGTTTTGGGAATTTATATCCAATCTATAAATTAGAATATTAACAATATTTACAATACATAACAACATTAAATGTCGGAATTAAGATTATTCCACGATAAATAATAAGAACATTACTTAAGAGATATGGTAAAAACTGTGTTCATGAAATATATAATGGACTATGATAAGATCCAATAAAGTTAAAAATATTTCATGCCATACATGAACCCCCGGACTATATAAATCTAATGAAAAATATTATAGCCATGTCATATTCTGACACCATGAATCAGTAACCCCAAAATAGGATGAACAAACAATAATCCTCTTCCAAGTATCTACATCACATTGTATCATTCACACTGTTGGATTTCTATATAATGGTCTTCTACGAATCAATGTAAGCGACAAACCACTAATACCTTTGTAAAAAATGAACCTATAGAACACCCAAAAATTATCTTATAGTACTCTACATCATATCTCATTACTACACACCACAATAATACCAAAATAGGAAGAACAAATAGCATTCCACGTATTCGCTCTAAACAGTAATTCTCAATATTAGGTAGAATTTTACACCACAAAAACATTGTGAACACGAAAACAGTATAGGGATATATACTCAAAAACACAACTACAAGATCCTCCTTTCACAATTAATCATTATATTGTATCATCCAACAATTAAAACTCATCATGTACCTTCTTTAGTTTTCCCAACACTTACAAATGATAAATCCCAACTGCTTCATGCCCTTGATAATAAAATCCAAAAACTAAGAGAAAGAAAGAAATACACCAAAAGACTCCCAAATATGATACCTCTTAAACAGAACCAACCTACAACCAAAAACATCCTCAAGTGGTGATATACAATTCTTCTAAAATGTATCTATGAACAACCCTCAATGTTAGTAGTGATACCTCTCAAATAGAACATCACCAGTGGCTAAACCCAAAGTGACACTATTATCCCCACTCATTAAAATTTGTTAAAATTATTTACAACCACATAATATATTAATCATGATGTCCATTCCATGGTAAAAAAATATTCTTATCTTCATTTCAAAAATTAATTTTATTTTCAAAATGGAATTTATTAATTTTTTAATTATTTATTTCTTCATAAATTTTACAAATCATTCATCATTGATTTAATAATATTATAAAAGAAACTATAATTGTTCAGTGAATGGATTATAGCCTAATATTGGGATTCCATCTACTAATTCTCTATATAAGATTAGGGATAATTATTATTCTTGGAAAATTCATTCTTATGGTTCCTTACAGAAACTCACCATAATGAGATTATCCTTTGAGATATTGGACATGTCTATCCTCTGAACCCTATAGATCTAAATGTCTTTTGATCAACTGGTCTCCCAGCCTTAACATGATCATGGGTATTTTTTTTACTGAAGATGTACTAATAATTTTTGTGTTGTCATATCTAAATTTATTAAGATGATATTTTATATTCTTATTTAGAGAAATAAAATTTCATTCTGGTTTTTGAGAAAAATGAAAACAAAAAAACACATAAAATCACCAATCATACCAATATGTAACTAAAATTTCATAAGATTGACAATGAAATATGTGAGAGAACTTTAAGATGATCTAAATATAATGTTATAAATATAGATTTGAATAACTTTAATATATTATTTCTTATTTTATAAAATGTTTTCGGGCCATAATACCATTAAAAAGTTGATTTATTAAAATACTATATTAATAAATAATACCAAGCTCCAGGGGCCGTTTTATGTCAATATAATTATTTGGAGAGTTTTCAAATGTATTAAAGATGTTTTTTATGTTCATAACTAGTGGTTTGTTAAACATAAACACACTCTTTCATGTATCCATTGTTAAATGAACACATTACATGCTTTTGAAAATAATTAATTAAGGAATGTTTTAAATGATAAAAGTATAAAAATAGCTTTAATTTTATATACTGGTTCCTATGTTTCTTCCTAGTCTATGTCTTATTGTTTATTGTTACCATTATCAATAAATATAATGTCATTTAAACCAATTATTCTATTTCCATCACTTTTATTTCAAAAAACCCATTATACCATCGTTATAGATGTTTCATGAGTTCATTCAACTAATGTAATCAATTTTTTCATCAAAATTTCATTGATCTCATCTTCAATTTCTCAATACAATCCACACCACATAAATCCTCATGAAGAATATTATAATCAAATTTTGAAAATAAATGTTCATTTAAAATTTGATTTTATAAGATTCTTATTATCCTAACTAATTGGTAGACATCAACAATAATACTCTCACTAAGATTATTTGAAAGGAACAAATTACCTCTGGGATTTGGAAACACTATTTTTCAACATTATGTAGAAAAGTTTCTAATAGAAAACATCATAAACTAATTATTGAGTTATTTTAATTTGAGAAAAACAATATATAATATTTTGAAAAATATTTTTTTAAATAACATTGAAAGATGTCAGTTGACGGTGTTCGAAAACAATAATATTTTTTCATCCCTCTTAACATGTAATATTTTTTCAACAACACGTGAATTTTTGTTAAAAATCCTATATTACATAGATTTTGGGGAATAACATAACATTTTTCTTTCATTATATTTGGGGGAAAATTTATGTAAGTTATATTTCGTATTCAAGATGAATACATTTCTTCAATAAACTCTTAAGTAAGAAAAAATTTGTTTTCTTCCTATCAAATAATTATATAGAGTTTCATTAATAATGGGTATAACTAAAAATATATTTATATTATAGTAGAAATTACAAACAAAATCATCTAAATATTGATTAGAAATTGATTATTCTCCAAACATGATTGTAGATATCTCATTAAGAATTTTATTTCTTCATTAAACTACACCATTTTGATGAGGTGTTCTAAGACCTAAAAATTTATAATCTATACATTTGTTACTATAAAATATGATAAAATAAGAATTTACAAATTCTCCACCATGATAACTACAAATTTTATTTATGGTAATATTTTTCTCATTTTTAACATTGGATACAAATTTTTTATAATAAAATATTCATTTGATTTATTTTTTTAAAAATAAACCCAAATATATCTAGTGTAATCATCAATAATGACATGAACAACGTGTTTTCCACCAATACTTCATTTTTGTGTAGGATTAAAAAATTCCATGTGAAAAAAAATACAGAATTATAATTTGGGACTCCAATAATATGTTTAAAACGTGAATTCTATTGTTTTATGTATTGAAAAATGTCAAAAACATTTTAATAATCATTCATGTGTTTTGGTAGATCATTAACAACTATTTCTTAGTCAACATGGATATTTCTATAAGGTTAAAATGAAACATCCCAGGTAAATGAAGAATAAGATATTTTTCATTTTTATTAAAATTTGTGAATTAATTATTAATTTTACATTAAAGGGGTTTATATGATCGATAGTGTACCTGATATGCAATAATAGGTTTCTTTGAAATCTTACATTTCTCACTAATAATATAATATTATTATTTTAAATGGTAGTTAACTCCTAGTAGTTGTATTGGATGGAATGAAAAACAATAACTACAATATGAATATATGTGTTTGTTAAATGTATTTACATTTATCCGATAAAAAGTTTGAGGCATAAAATGTGAATGAATCTAATTTTAAGCATAATTTACATTAAAAGGTTGATTTAACACTTTTTAATGGAGACCCCTTTTTAAATATAGTTTTGGTCACTTTAATACATTACATTTGGAAAAATAAAATCTTTCTTTAGAATGGGGACCTAAAAATTTACTTTGTGTAAATTTTTGGATTTTTTCCGAAAACGTTCATTTTTAATGAATAGTGAAAAATATTATATTTTAATTCAAAACTAAATTTTAATCTAATTAATTTTTATGGTTATATTCTCGTTTTAATTAGTTTTATAGTTTAATTAGAATATTTTTTTACCATTAAAACCAATTTTCATCATTGGAATTAATTTCACTTCGAATTTGGACATAAACCAGTGTCCATCATTTGAAAGTTATTATTTCATAAGATCATGCTATTTATTTTAACAACGGGAATTAATTTTAAATTATTTAATGCTACATATATTTTTTGAATTTGGTAAAATATACATCATTCTTGAATTTAGAATATCAAATATATCATAGGCTGAATTTTTGGTAGTTTTCTGAAAAAATTCTATTTTTTATGAATAACGAAACCACTTAGTAGTAGTTAAAAAACTGACATTTTCATTTAAATTAAATTTTACCACTTCCGAAAATTAAATTTCAAAAATCCGAAATAAATGGTTGTTATTATAAAGTAAAATTTGGTTCAATAAGATGAAATTAATTTTTGGTGAATAGTAACGTTTGATTTTTATTTACCACGGTTAAAGGTAAATAGGGTAATTCAAGGTAAAACGAATATTATAATAATTAAAAATTACCTTAACACTTGTCCAAACATTATTGGTTGAGTAATTTACAACCACGGGAATCTTTGGGTTGATTTCGGGACCCCCATTAAGCCACTTATGAATGATAATGGCATTTTAGATTAATTAATTTAATTTAATGACAAAAATGACATAAACAAATATCTCTTTGTAAATTAACATTTATGTGGTGTTATATAAGTTATATTTTAGAAAATAAATATTAATTGTAAAGATAAAATTATTTCCTACATCATGGTATTTTTTAAAAAATTTTAGACATCGAATAAACTAAATTATTTATGACACAATAATGATGCAGTGTTTACCTCATTAATAAATCAGTTAAATAAATAAGACAATAAATATAAAAATAACATCCAAAAACTGTCCAATTATTATTGGATGATTTTATTTCGACTTTGAGTCATTATATCTTCGACTATAATGATTTTTGGACCTTTATAAACAAAATATCATTATATAACAAAATAATATTTTCACACTTTCCTAAAGACCCCCTCCTCCCCCTAATAAAAGGATACCATTTCTAACCAATTCCTCACACCTCTCAAGATTTTTGCCTTGTCCAACCTCTTCCCAATTAATCTCTCTAAATCCCTCTATCCCACCTAGAAGCCTTAACTTCGGCATAGGGAACTCCAACAAACCATTTTGGTTCAATCCAAAGAGAGTTACCCAAATTAAAGGTAATGATTTCTCTTAACTTCTTTTCTTTTATTTTACTTCTCCAACCCCTAAACTCTATTTATTCCATTATTTTATAACAACACCATTATCCAAAATATACTAGTATTTTTTTATGATAGTTATTATAACTACACATACACAAACCTCAATCTAATGGTTGAAGAATATACTGTTTCTGTGGATGGAAAACTGACGCCTCACGAAATGATGATTGTTTGACTATCTTATACCACCTCACTTGGTGGCCATTAAGATGACACTATATTTATATATGATATATATTATGTTTATGTTTTCTTAATGATTCTGTATTTTTCTTTTATATCATACCGTTATGGTTCCAATTATGATTAAACACGATAATTTCATTTGAGAAACTGCGGACTACCGCCCCCTTAAAGTGATATAACTCATTAATGCTTTATGTGGGACGTATAAAGGGTAAAGTTAAGGATATTATATATGATATTATAATGGAATTATATCATATTTATTTATCATGAGGTTTTAATTCAAATTAAAAATAGAAATGAATGTAGCGTTCATGTGTAAGTACGGCTTACCGTCTCCATGAACGGTGCATTTCATTTCTTACCTCCAAATGATTTGTACTATTATAAATAAATGTATATACTAGATATATATTATATATATTATATCTAAACCATGAATATCATTCTGGATATAATGAACTATTGACCACATGGAAAACTTTTAAATATAAGGCATTCATGTTTTACTCAAGTACCAAATATCGACAAAATGAATGTTATTAACGTAAATGACTACATAATGTTTATAACATAGTAATAAGTGATATAAAAGGAATAATAAAAATGAAAAAGGTTCTTAAGCAAGTATAAATTAACTTTAGTTTATTATTTAGGAGATTAAAGAACGATCGAGTCAAATTGGACATGAGGTAAGGGACTTCCTGTCAATCACCTTTCATTGAGGAATATTTTGTCCTTATACACGACATTATTTTATATGTTGTATAAACAGATTTTTATTTTCATTTCATTCAAATGGAATCTTTTTATACGAATCATTTTACTAAATGACAAAAAGGAATATTTTTTATGTATGCAATGACAACCGCCTTTTTCTGCTGCCGCGAGTATTATTTGACCTTTGGATTACTTAACAAGCCATAGTGTTTTTTTAAAGAAAATAAATACCATATACTTTTTACGTATTTTGGAATTGAAAATGGTTTTTATAAAGGATTTATTATTTCAATATATTTTAATGATATATTTTATCTTTCCTTTATATTTGTTTTATATGTTATGAATATGTTATGATTCATGGGCATTATTTACGTATATGGGTGGTTCTGTAATAAACATATGGCAGGTGAGCTCGAGATAGCACTCCAATGAATTGGGTTACGAGACGGAGGTAAACATGGATGTTTCTCCAAATAGATTAAGTGAATATACTGTGTTGGGTATTCCAAAGTAGCTCCCTATGTAGTTGTGATAGCTACAATGTAAGTATGTTTTGGATGCCACAAGTTACATTAATGATTTATGATTTCTATGTGTCATTCATTTATATTATGATTTCATGAGGTAAGTAAAAGAGTTTATGTTCTGTATGTATTTATTAACTAATGTTTTGTTCCTTTGATTTATAACCCTTACTGATCTTTTTATGCTCATACAATGTTTTGAAATGTTTTTCATAGGAATTAGAGATGAATAAGGTCATGGATGGGATCAAAGAAAAGTAATGTTGTCTAAAACATCAAACTAGACATGACTCTTTTTTTTGAAGAGTTTTTATTTTATGAAAAAAATGGAAGCTGAGTAGAAGTTTCTTCTATGTAATCTTCAGAAATGTAATAGTTATTTCCTAATTATCAAAAACTGTAAACCTGAAAATATCCACAATGTAAATTATTCTTTTAATTTAATATTATGTAATGTTATAAGGCCAGGTCCTTATAATTGGTATCAGAGGTGGTACCCAGCCTTAAGTGTGGTACACTGCGTGGGTTGAGATGTAGGGCCCACAATGAAGACGTTGTGCTCTAAAGGGAGGGGTGATTATAACATCCCAAAATGATAAAGTTTTAAATGACTAAATGATATGACTCATGCCAAGAAGGTGCACCATCCTTTTTGGAAGCCTACCTGATTAGAACTCCACAGTTAATCATGCTTTATCTGGAGAAGTGATCAGGATGGGTGACCTTCTGGGAAGTCTCCTAAGGTGTGTTTGAGTGAGGAAAAATCACACAGGAAAAGGCTTGTGTTGTCTTGTGGGGACTATCATTAGTCAGATGACCCATTCTGGCATGTGGGTGGGTCCTGGGGTGGGGACCACATGTCTGAGGGGCAACTGGTGGTACTTAGTGGGCCAGGACATGATGGCGATGTTACAGTTGGTATCAAAGGTTGGATTAAGAAACTTTTGGAGTTAGGGTATTGTTAACCTAATATCCATAAATTAATTTCTATTAATATTGAAATCATATAGCATTTATATATTTCCATGTCGCTTCACATAAGATATTTCTTTCTTTAGAATGGTTTTTCGTAGAGGATACAGGGCATCTAGGTTAGGACAACATCAGGAGGAAGACAACCTTCCAAATCAGTAACTTGAGATGGTCAGAATCATAACTGAACAGTTTTTTGTAGTGATGGCACAATTTACTAAGGCTATAAATGGTGGTGGTATCAATACACTTGATCATCCAGATCAACTATAGAGGAACATGTCAATAGTGGGTCATTTCATGAGGCAACATCCCCCATCATTCAGAGGATCATCTGACCGGGTTCTAGCAGAAGGGTAGATTAAAGCACTAGAAAAGATTTTCAATGTCATGGGTTGTTCAAAACATCCAAAGGTTAGTATCACTGTTTACCTTTTAGAAGGTAAAGATGATCACTGGTTTTCTTTGTTTACATATTATATTTCTTTGTTCAGAATGGTTTTCTGCAGAGGTAACATGGAAACTATGTTAGGACAACATCATGAGGAAGAAAACCTTCCAAATCAGCAACCTGAGATGGTCGTAATTGGAACTGAACCGTTTGTTGTAGTGATGGAATAGTTGAGTATGGCTATAAATGGTGGTGGTATCCATACACGAGATCATCCAGATCAACTACAGAGGACATGTCAATAGTGGGGAATTTCATGAGGCAATATCCCCCATCATTCAGAGGATCATCTGACCTGGTGCAAGCAGATGGGTGGATTAATGCACTGGAAAAGATTTTCAATGTCATGGGTTGTTCAAAAAATCCAACAGTTAGTCTCGCTTTTTACCTTTTAGAAGGTGAAGCTGATCAGTGGTGGTCGTTGGTTAAAAATATCAGGGATAGTAAGCATATTGATGCTATCTAATGGGATTAATTCAAAGATATGTTTCTTGAGAAATATTTTCATAAGGTGGTTAATCATAGAATGGAAAAATAATTCCTAGAATTGAGGCAGGAGGACAACATAGTGGCTGATTATAAAGCAAAATTCACTCAACTTGCATTGTATGCTCCAAATTTTAAATGAGATCGTGATAGTAAACTCATTCGTTTTTACTCATGATTAAATCCAATGTATCGAAGGGATTTGGATTTTCGTGAGTTAAAAAGTTATGAAAAACAAGTTCATCGTACAGAGAACGTGGAAATGTAGTGTTCTGATGATCAGTTGTTCTTTGAAAAACAACATAATAAGAGGTCGAGGTGGTAGGCGAAAGGGAAGAACTATTCAAAAAATTCTGATGGTAAGAAACATATGTTTACAGTTTGTGAAAATTTTGGAAAAATTCATGCTTGTGAATGTCTTTTTAATTCTTGTAAGTGCTACCGATGTTTTAAAATGGGACATAAGGCTCGTAATTGCACTGAAAAATATCAGGGTAATGGTAAGACAAAATATGATTTATAGTCAGCATAATATTTTATGTACAATGAAATGGTTCATTATGCAAATGAGTGTCCAACAAAGAACTCAACTAAGGGAATCCAGCCAAACTAAAAGAAGAAAGGGGTGGTGAAATCCATTGCAACTACTTCGGAAGATGTTGGGCCATCAAATGAAGTAGTATCAGGTACACTGTTTGTTTGTTCAAATTATGCCAATGTGTTGTTTGATTCATGTTCTACACACTCTTTCATTTCTGAGAAGTATTCTAGTAAATTTGTAATTCCATCTCAAGATATGAATACAGAACAAATGGTAAAAACACCTAATGTTGAGACAAAATGAAAACATAAGAACATTCATGTCCTTATGTATGGAGTGAATCTACCTTCAAATGGTATTGTTTTTTCTCTAGTAGAGTTTGATGTAATTTTGGTTATGGATTGGATTTCTTTTTATCAAGCTAAGATTGAATACAGAGCTAAAGAGGATTCTTTTCAGAATGATTTTCAATTTGTGTACAAAAATTAACCCTTGATTTTTATAACATATCATGAAGCTGAGAAACAATTAAAAGATATAAATGAATGTTACCTTGCACATATTATTGAAAATAAAGGATGTGTTGATATTAATGACGTGCCAGTGGTAAATGAGTACCTTGATGTTTTTCCTGAGGAGTTTCATGGTATTATGCCTGATCAAGAAGTTGAATTTACTATTGACTAAGTTCATGATGCTACGACAATTTCAAAACCCCCTTATTTAGTGGATCAAATTGAACATTTGGATTTAAAGAAGTAATTGCAGGAGTTATTAAATAAAGGATTCATTGAACCTAGAACATCACCATGGGGTGCTCCTGTCTTGTTTGTTAAAAAGAAATATTGTTCAATGAGAATTTGTGTTGATTATAGAGTATTGAATAACATCACTATTAAGAACAAGTATCATTTGCCTCATATAAATGATTTGTATGATCAGCTCCAGGGAGCTCAGTATTTTTTGAAGATTGACTTGATATCAGGGCGCCATCAGTTGATAGTAAAGGAAGCATACATTCGGAAAACCATGTTTCATACTAGATATGGCCATTATGAATTTGTAGTTATGTCTTTTGGGTTAACGAATGCACCTACTGTATTCATGGATCTTATGAATAGAATTTTCCTTGAGTTCTTGGATAAGTTTGTGTTTGTGTTCATTGATGATATTTTTCTTTATTATAAAAGTAAAGTGGAGTATGAAAGTCATTTAAGGGTCATCTTGTAACCCTTAAAAAAAAGAAACATCATGGGAAATTTAGTATGTGTGAGTTTTGGTTGTAACAAATTTCATTCCCTGGTCACATTGTTTCAAAAAATTTCATAACTGTTGATCCAACTAAAAAAAGTTGTTTAAGAATGGCCAAGACCCACAAATATAACCGATATTCATAGTTTTCTTGGTTTGGCAGGTTATTACCTGAGGTTTTTTGAAACTTTTTCATGGTTATCTAGTCCATTGACTAAGTTAACTTGAAAAGGTGTTAAGTTCATTTGGAAAAAACAATGTGATGATTGTTTTCAAGAATTGAATAGAAGATTGGTGAATTCCCTAGTTTTGGAAATGCCTTTCAGAAATGGTAAGTTTGTTATTTATAGTGATTCTTCATCGAAAGGAAATAGATGTGTCCTTATGAAGAATGATCAGGTAATTTCTTATGCATTATGTCAGTTGAAACCTCATGATTTAAATTACCCTACACATGATTTGAAAATAGCTACTATTATTTTTTTCATTAAAAATTTGGAGGCATCATTTGTATGGACTAAAATGTGAAATATATACTGACCAAAAAAGTTTAAAATATATATTCGATTAGAATGAATTGATCCTGATACATGGGAGATGGTTGGAATTAATGAAGGATTATGATTGCATGATCCATTACCATCCGGGAAAAGCAAATAAAGTGGCTGATGCTTTGAGTTGAAAAAGTAATGTATCATTAACCGTACTCTATTTGGAACAAGATCCTTTGGTTTTTTGTTTGAAAAACTTTGGTATTGATGTTTTTGGTGTAGAAAATACTTCTGTTTTGTATCAGGTGTCATTGAGATCATCTCTATAAGACAGAATTAAGCAAGCCCCGAAAGAAGATAGTAAGTTACAGAAAAAGGTAATGTTGGTTCAGAAGGGTAAGTTGCCTGATTTTAACATTGATAATTATTTTGTTTTGAGGTTTGGAAAGAGATTATATGTACCTTGTGATTCACTGTTGAATAATGAGTTGTTATGTGAAGCTCAAAGTTCTCTGTTTTCTGTTCATCCTGGTAGTACTAAGATGTACAGAGATCTTTGGGAGTATTACGGTTGGATGGAATGAAAAAAGATACTGCTGATTTTACTGTGAAGTGTTTGACTTGTTAGGAAGTTAAATCAGATCGGTAGTTATGAAAAGTTATTCTTTAGTCATTACCGGTTCCAGAGTGGTAATGAGATAATATATCAATGGACTTTGTTGGGGGATTACTGAAGACATCTCAAGATAATAATGTAATCTAGGATATAGATAATCAATTGACTAAATCTTCTCATTTCCTTATTATTTGAGATACTTTGTATCTTAATCAACTTGCTTGGTTATATGTTAAATAGATAGTTAGGTTGCATGGAGTTCCACTCTCCATTGTATCTGATCATGATTTTAGGTTTATTTCTAACTTTTGGAAATGCCTTGAAAAGTTGTTGGGTACTGAATTAAATTTTAGTACAACATTTCATCTACAATCAGATGGGCAGTCAGAACGAACAATTCAGACCTTTAAGGATATGCTACGTGCTTTTTCACTGGATTACTAGAGAATTTGGGACCAACATATTTCTTTGGTTGAATTTCTATATAATAATAGTTTTCATTCAATTATACAGATGGATCCATTTGAGAAATTATATGTAAATCATTGTTGAACACCAGCTATTTGGGATGAAGTAGGTGAAATGAAGATGATGAGACCATAATTCATGGAAGAGATGGTAGAGAATGTTTAGTTTATTCAGAAGCACCTGAGAATAGCTCAGAGCAGAAAGAAAATCTATGTAGAAAACAGAAAAGGGATCTTTCTTTTGAGGTAGGTGATTATGTCTTTCTCAAAGATTCTATATGGAAAAGTGTGATGTGTTTTGGTAAGAAGGGAAAGATGAGTCTGAAGTTCATTGGACCTTATGAAATCTTGGAGAAAGTTGGACCAGTTGCGTACAGAGTGGATTTACTTCCAGGTATATCCCAGGTACACAATGTTTTTCATGTTTCGATGTTGAGAAAGTATATGCAGATCCATCTCATGTTTTGAGCATAGAGGTAGTTCAGATGGAAGAGAATATCTCTTATGAGGAAAACCAGTCCAGATTCTTGACCAAAGAGAGAAAGTGTTTTGGAATAAGTTATTTCACCAGGTAAAGGTTTTGTGGAAAAACCATATGTTTGAGGAGAAAATCTGGGAATCTGAAAATGCTATAAAAGATAAATGCCCCCACTTATTTTGATAAGTAAAATTGTGAGGATAAAATTCCCAAAAGGGGGGAAGGATGTAATATCCTAGGTAAATGAAGAATAAGTGATTTTCATATTTATTAAAAAAAATTAATTAAATATTAATTTTACTCTAAAGGGGTTTCTATGTCCGATACTGTACCTGATACGCAACAACGAGTTTCTTTGAAATCTTACGTTGCACACTAATAATATAATATTATTAATTTTAATGGTAGATAAATCCTAGTCGTTGTATTGGAAGGAATGAAAAAAACTAACAACAATACAATTATCCATGTTTGTTAAATGTATTTATATTTATCCAATAAAGCGTTAGAGGCTTAAAATGTGAATGAATCTAATTTTAAGCATAATTTACATTAAAATGTCGATTAACCACCATTTAATTGAGAAACCTCTTTAAATATAGTTTTAGTCACTTTAATACATTATATTTGTCCAAAAAATATTTCTTTAGAATGGTGAAATCAAAATTAACTTTGTCTAAATATTTGGAATTTTTCTGATAAAGTTCATTTTTTTAATGAATAATGAAAAATATTATTTTTTAATCCAAACTGTGTTTTAATCTAATTTATTTATATAGTCATATTATTATTTAAATTGGATTTCAAGTAAAATTAGAATATATTTTTACCATTAAATTCAATTTTGTTCATTGTAATTAATTTCACTTTGAATTTGGACACAAACAAGTGGCAATCTTTTGATAGTTATTGTTTCTTAAAAACACTCTATTTATATTAACAACAGGAATTAATTTTAAATTAATTAATGCCACTTATATTATTTAAATTTTGTAAAATAGAAATAATTTTGGAATTTGGAATATCAAATATAGCTTAGACTAAATTTTTCATTGTTTTCTGAAAAACATCAGTTTCTGTTAAATAGTGAAACCACTTAGTACTAGTTAAAAATTTGACTTTTCCATTTAAATGAAATTTTACCACTTCTATGAATTTAATTTTTAAAATCCAACATACATGGTTGTTATTAGTAAGTAAAATTTTGTTCAATAAGATGAATGTAATTTTTGGTGAATGATAACTTTTGACTTTTATGTACAACGGTTAAAGGTAAATAGGGTAATTCAAGGTAAATAGAATTTTATAAAAATTCAAAATACCCTTAACACTTGTCCAAAAATTATTGGATGAGTCATTTACGACCATTTGAATCTTTGGGTCGATTTTGGGACCCCATTATGCCAGTTAGTAATGATAATGGTATTTTAGATTAATTAATTTAATGTAAAGACAAAAATGACATAAACAAATACCTCTTTGTAAATTAATTTTTAAATGGTGTTATATAGGTTAGGTTTTCGAATATAAATATTAATTGGAAAGATAAAATAATTTCCTACATCATATTATTTTTTTTATAAAATTTAGACATCAAATAAATTATATTATTTATGACACAATAATGATGCAGTGTTTACCTCATTAATAAAATATTTAAATAAATAAGATTATAAATATTAAAATAACTTACAATGCCTGTCCAATTCTTATTAGATGATTTTATTTCGACCATGAGTCATCTTATATTCCACTATAATGATTTTTGGACCTTTAGAAACCGAATATAATTATATAATAAAATTATATTTTCACATTTTCTTAAAAAGCCCCTACTCCCCCTTATAATAGGAGACAATTTCTATCCAATTCCTCAGACCACTCAATCTTTTTGGATCATCCAAAAACTATCCAATTAAGCTCCCCACATCCCTATATTCCACCTAGAACCCCTACCTTAGGCAGAGGGAACTTCAACAAACCATTTTGGTTCAAACCAAAGAGAGTTACCCAAATTAAAGGTAACAATTTCTCTTAACTTGCTTTCATTAATTTCACATATCCAATCCATAAACTCTTTTTATTACATTATTTTATAACAAAAATATTATCCTAAATATACTAATATTTTTTATGAGAGTTATTCACACTACACTTAAACACACCTCCATCAAATGGGTGACGAATATATTGTTTCTGTGGATGGAAAACTAACGCCTCACGAAACGATGATTGTTCGACTATCTTCTACCGCCTTTCAGGGTGGCCATTAAGATGACACTATATTTATATATGATATATATTATGTTTATTGTTTCTTTATACTTATGTATTTTTCTTTTATATCATACCTTTATGGTTCCCATTATGTGTAAACATGATAATTTAATTTGAGGAAGTGCGGACTACCACCCCCTCAATGTAATATGACTCGTTAAGGAGATATGTGGGACATATAAAGAATTAAGTTAATGATATTATATATGATATTATACTGTAATTATAATATATTTATGTATCATTATGTTTTAATTCTAATAAAAAATAGAAATTAATGTTGCGTTCAGGCGTACGTATGGTTTATCGTCTCCATGAATGGTGCATTTCATTTCTTACATCCAAATGTTATGTACTATTATAAATACATGTATATACTGGATATATATGATATATATGATATCTAAATCATGAATATCATTCTGGATATATTGGACTATTGACCACATGGACAACTTGTAAATATAAGGCCTTCATTTTTTACTCAAGTACCAAATATTGACAAAACGAACATTATTAACATAAATGATTACATAATGTTTATAACAAGGTAATAAGTGATATAAAAGGAATATTAAACTTGAGAAATGTTCTTAAGAAAGTATAACTTAACATTAATTTATTATTCAGGAGATTAAGGAGCGATCAAGTCAAGTCGGACATTAGGTAAGTGACTTCATCTCAATCACTTTTCATTGAGGCATATTTATTCCTAATACATGACTTTTTTTATACGATGTATAAACACCTTTTAATTTTTATTTCATTAAAAGGGAATATTTTTATAAGAAGAGTTTTTCTAAATGAAAAAAAGTAATGTTTTTTTATGTAAGCAGTGACAATGACCTTTTTCCTCCGCTGCGAGTATTATTTGATCTTTGGCTTCCTTAACAAGCCGTAGTGTTTTTTTAAAAGAAAATAAATATCATATACATTTTTCGAATTTTGGTATTGAAAATGGTTTTTATAATGTATATATAAAGTTAATATATTTTAATTATATATTTTGTCTTTCCTTTATATTTGTTTTATGTGTTATTAATATGTTATAGTTCTTGGGAATTGTTTACATATATGGGTGGTTCCGTGATAATCATAGGGCAGGTGGGCCTGAGATAGCTCTCCAATGCATCGGGTAATGTGACATAGGTAAACATGGATATTTCTCCTAAGAGATTTAGGTAATATACTGTGATGGGTATTCCAAAGTAACTCCCTATGTAGTTTTGATAGATACAATGTATGTATGTTATAGATGACACAAGTTACCTTTTTGATTTATAATTTCTAAGTGTAATTCATAAATCTTATGATTTCATGAGGTAAGTAAAAGAGTTTATGTTCTCTATGTATTTATAAACTAATGTTTTCTTTCTTTGTTTTATAACCCTTACTGTTATTTTAATGCTCATAGCATGTTTTGAAATGTTTTTCATAGGACTTAAAGATGAATAGGGTCAAGGATGGGATCAAGGAAAAGACATGTTGTCTAAAACATCGAACTAGACATGACTCTTTTTTTCAAGAGTTTTTATTTAATAAAAAAATAGAAACTGAATAGAAGTGTCTTCTTTGTTATCTTTTTAAATGTAATAGTTATGTCCTAATTCTCTAAAAATCTAAACCTGAAAAGATCCTCAATGTGAATTATTCATTTAATTCAATATTATTTAATTTTTTAAGGTAGGGTCTTTATATAAAATTTCCTAATCTTCAATTACATAACCATGATTGATCTAAAATTTCAATAATGAAGGGTTTGTATTTTCTCCAATGGTCTACTATGTTATGTTTAAAAACATTCTCAGGCTGATTTGTTGAAATACTGAATTCACCCTTAGAACTATTTACTAAAAATTTATTATTTATAAATTTTTCAATGTATCCTTCATCACATAATTGAATTATTATTATATTATTGATCTTAGGACTATTAACAACCAAAAATACTGATATTAAAGATTCATCAATAAGAACAATGTTAACTATTATGATAATCTCTCCATGAAAATTATATCAAAATGTAAATGTTTCACATTTCACCTTGATGATATTTTCAAGGAACAATTTTTTTATAATCATATTCCTATAAATACTACTATCTATGTATCATTTATTTTTTACATGTATTTTTATATTTTCCTAGAAATAAAATTATTATAATATGCAAACCCAAAACTCCCAAGGTCTGATACTGATGGAAAATAAAATCATCGGTAATCACTTTTATCTGATTTTATATTGGACATATGTCATTTAATTTGAAATATAAGATTTATGAAATCCTAGATATTGAACATTATTATGTGATATATTCTTTTCCAAATGCCCACGGTTTTAACATTTGATGCAAAAAAGTTTCCATCTTAAAAATAAAAAAAAATTGTTACTTAAAATTTGGTTTTATATGTATAACCCATTCCAGACTAGCACCATGATGAATAATTTGTATGTATATTTTATATATTTTTTTATTACATTTCTCATTTTTTTAAATTTTTTTCACCAATGGTATATTTTTAATTTACGTTTTATAACTATATTAATATCTTTAATAGTATTATTTTTTTATGTTAGATTATTTTATAAAACATCTTTCTCGAGAGATAATTTAAAAAATTATTTAGAATTATTTTCCCTCTCATAAATTGTCTCATTAAATCCTTTTGAAATATCTACTAATTATTTTAAAAAAAATCATTGAATCATCCATAGGAAGATTTTTATTACCATGATCTTTTTTTACAAAATATCCAATTTTATTTTTCTAAATATCTTTAAAAATGAGAAAATTATTCAAAAGTATGAATATTATAATCTTAAATTGATAAATAAGATTATTCATCGTAAGATTTATAATACTATTGTTAAAGATAGTTTAACATAGAGAGGTTTTCATCAATTCATACCTTAGAAATTTGAAAATTATTATCAAGGGGTATATTTGAAAAGCGGCCTACGTTCCTTAGTTTGAAGCATAAATTCTCAGATAAACTACTAGAAGAATCACCACCACTAAAACTATATTTTTTAGTAGAATTAAAAATAGTATTTCCCTTGGAATTATAATAATATTTAGTCTTCCATTCTATATTTATATCATTTCTGCCTTTTCTATTTAGCTTTGGAAAACCTTGTCTGATATGGAATGCTTTCTTACATTCATACCAAGTTACAACATATTTCTTGAATCTTATTCCCTTATGAACTTTCTTAAAAAAATTTAAAATCATTCTTAGATAATATATTATTCATACAAATGGATAAGTATGTGACCTCATTCTCAGGATTTCTAGTAGTACACAAATCAGGCTGAACTACAACTTTCCACATTCTTGATGTTTTAATAACTTTTTCTATAGAACAAACATTATGAGTTAATGTTGATGTTGTAGTAAAGGTTACACTATCATTTTTATTTTTATTTTTCATATAATCTCCTTTAATATTCCCTCATATTGTTTAATGGTTCCTATAATATTATCTAAAGTATGATTATTGACCTTCTATGCCTCATCAATAGAAGTCCCCAGAGATTCCCATTTGTGGGAATACTATATAATATACTCTCTAAAATAATCTCATCATAAATACCTTTATCACTAATATGTTTAAAACTATTTATAATCATCACAAATCTTTGATGGATCTTACCAACTCATTAATTGGGTAGAAGATTTAAAACATAGAAATATTCAGTAATTATGAATTAACATTTTTAATACAATAATGTGTAACCTCAACCAATTTAAAAATATTATTAAAAGCCTCCCAAGATTATATTTGACGACATATGCTTACTTTCATTTATCTTAAGAAACTATTCTTTAGTCTATGTTTAGTTTTTTATTACTATTTTTCATCATGAGTAAAGGATATAACTTCCATATCATAAATTTTAAAATATCTAGTAAGTATGAAAAATTTATCAAATATAGTGGTAATAACAAAAGTCTTTATCCAATCTCTATAGTACTCATAGTCAGTACCATCGAAAAGAGGAGGAATTATTATATTGATATTTACTATTGAAGCAATATTAATTCCTTCCATATTTTAGTAAACGAATGAAAATATTCTTTCCCAAAAAATACGCTTGTGTAACCAAATTTTTCTAAATAAAAATTGTATAAAATTATATAAAAAAATTACGTATTAAAGAAAGTAAAAGAATAAGAATGTGTATTATTAGTTTAATCCACTTATTTTACCAATTTATTGATTATTATGTGGTGATATACTTATTATGATTGTTATTATATTCTTGTAATGAAAAATTTGAAGAGGGGTGGGGTTAATTAATTTTTTAAAAACATAGTTTAAAATTGTTATGCTAAACAATCCTATGCATATTTTTGTTTTTTATAGGACATGGTCCTTAGTTTGATCATAGAATCATAATCAGAATTAATATAATTTATTATGAGTATCATTTCAAATTCAGGATGGATCCAATTAAACAGAGTGTATAATAATCACAATGGAAATTATTAGATTAAATTTATCATTATTATCATAATCAGATTAATATATATATAAATAAATTATAATGATGAATAAAATGTTTCAATTTATATTATAATTTGATAAAGAATAAGAAAACATGTAAGAAACAAGTCATAAAATATTATAAAAAAGAAATAATGCCTTTAAATCTATTTAAGGATTTATTTTTTAACATGAAGATATAGGTAGTATAGAACCTTGACTAATTGTATCCTTTTTTATACTTAAATGAATGATTTTATTACCTTTCCATTTAATCCCTTGATATGATAATCATAATATCTATGTCTTCCTATCCCAAAAATCCCTCAATAAAAATATCATATTATTTGTCTACCTATCACTGGTATCCCTGAATATAATGGATTATATTCTCCATCTTTCTATAGATAGAAGCCCTCAATTGTTATGATTATTATTTGAAAGTAAAAATTAAAAAAATTTCATAATGGATAAAATATAATAAAGATTATTTAGAAAACAAATTTCAAAAAATTCAAAAGATACTAGGAACAATCTTTTAACAATATTTAAGCATCAGAAAAATCTAGAGAGAATGTCGTTAACCAACTCCAAACTCTTCAAATGATTGAGTATTTATAGGTATTCATCCAACAATATTATATTCTTCCCAATGGTCATATTTCACTGAGTTTTTCACAATGACATAGACACCCTACACTTTCATGTATCTATTATAACTCGCTACTTGACATCGTATTAGATAACACCATTACAGTGTAAATTTTTCCGCTTATATTATAAATAACTCTTCTAAATATTTTTATAAACATTATATCAGTCTGATGGCCATTCTAAAAAATTTCATAATAATATTATTAATGAGTATCAGTCTAATGTTTTGTAAGTACCAATATTAGTCTAATTGTTAAGATTCTTCATTATGATAGTCATCAATGAAATTCATTCATATGCTCTAATATGAGTGAGTCCAATGTTTATTATATGCATTCTCATTACGATGAACATAATGACTAATTATATGTTTCATTATGTAATTCATTAGGAAAATATTCTAAATATTTTAAAATAATATTATTTGTATGAAAAAATTCTAAAATAATTTTTATATAAAGTAATTAAGAAACATTTTTTAAGAAGGTGTTTAGGATTTCCAAAACTAGAGGAATGGAATAGCGGGAAATAGAATTTCACACAAAACAAAAAATATATTAAAAATAGGTAAATTTAATGTAGGGGGAGTTTGAATTTTATTATGGGTCTAGGTTTTTTTTAATTTGGAATATGGGGATGATCATCCCCACTTAACGTGGCACCGATCGCAAAAAGGCCCACAACACCACTTGAAGTGGAACTATGCATTTTCAGTCGAAAATAGGTGCAACTCCACTTGAATTGACACTGATAGTATCCCACTATATCAATCAGCACCACTTGAATTTGTGCCCAAATTTCTACTCCCCTATGAATGGGGTCTCGCCCCCCTCTACTCCTTATTCCCACAGCCGCACTCCCTCTCCTCTTATCATTTCTACATCCCCACTCTCTCTTTACGATCACTCTATATGAAATCTCTACCTCTCTTTGTCTGCCTAGAAATTCAAAGTATGAAAACCTTTCCATAGATTTAAGGTATTTTTAATTTTTAATTTGTTTGATATGTTGATTTATTTTATATTTTTTAAGTTCATCGAAATAATTCATAATTAATGTAATAAAATTTTAAATATTAATTTTTTTTGTAGTAATTATAATTAATTAATGGTAATTAGGTTATTAAGTAATACTATTTAGTTAATTGAATTATAAATAGTTAAATAAATAATCAGAATTTGGTAATTAAATTGTAGTTAATTAGTTAATTAATCATAATTAGGTAATTAATAATTCTAATTAGGCAATTGATGAATTTGTTAATTAATGATTGATAATAAGGTAATAAATTAATGATAATTAGGTAATTAATTAATCTAATTAGGTAATTAATGGATGGTAATTAGGTAATTAATGTAATTAGGTATTCAATGAATGGTAATTAGGATGTTAATTTATTATACTTAGGTGATTAATTAAGTATATCAAGGTGATTAATTAATTTTGATTATGTGATTAATTAATTATAATTAGGTTATTAATTAATTTTAATTAGGTGTGTAATTAATTATTAGTAGGTGAGTAATAAATTATTATTATTATGTGATTAATTAATTATAAATAGGTTATTAATTAATTATATTTAGCTAATTAATTAATCATAATTAGGTAATTGGTTAATTATAATTAAGTGATTAATTAACTGTAATTAGGTGATTAATTAGGTATAAGTAGGTCACTAATTAATTTTAAGTAGGTAATTAATAAAGTGTATATATGTGATTAATTCATTATAATTAGGTGATTAATTAATGGTTATTAGGTGATTAATTAATTCTAATTAGGTGATTACTAAATTCAATTTAGGTGATTAAGTAATGGTAATTTTGGGATTAATAAATTACAATTAGGAGATTATGAAATGGTAATTAGGTAGTTAATTACTTCTAATTAGTTAATTAATTAATTCTAATTGGTTAAATAATTAAAGGTAATTATGTGATTTATTTATTCTAATTGAGTAATTAATTAATTATAATTATGTGATAAATTAACTCTATTTAGGTGATTAACTAATTATATTTTGGTGATTAATTAATGGTAATTCGGTGGTTAATTTATTTCAATTAGGTAAGTAATTAATTATAAGAAGGTGAGTAATTAACTATAATTATGGGATTAATTAATTTTAATTAGGTGATTAATTAATTCTATTTAGGCGATTAATTAATTATAATTAGGTGATTTATTAATGTTGATTAGGTGATTAATAAATTCTAATTAGGTGACTAATTAATTCTAATCAAGTGATTATATAATGTTAAGTAGGTAATTAATTAATTCTAACTAGGTAATTAATTAAAGCTAACCAGGTAATTATTTAAATGTAATTAGGCTGATAATTAATTCTAATTAGGTGATTAATTAATTCTTATTAGGTGATTAATTAATTATAATAAGGTGATTAATTAATTATAATTAGGCTATTAATTAATTACAATTAGGTTATAAATTAATTGTATTTCAGTGATTAATTAATTATATTTAAGTGATTCATTAATGGTAATTATGTGATTAATTAATGGTAATTAGTTGATTAATTAATTTTAATTTGGTGAGTAGTTAATGATTATTAGGAAATTAGTTAATGTTAAGTAGGAAATTAATTAATGTTAATTAAGAAATTAATTAATGTGTATTTGGAAATTAATTAATTCTAATTAGGCAATTAAATAACTATATATACGTAGTTAGTTAATTGGTGAAGCAATTATATATATTAGTCAAGAAATTATATAAATTAGCGAAGCAGTTATATAAATTAGTGATGAAGTTATATTAATTAAAAAATTAGTAATATTAATTAGTTAAGTTGTTATATTAATTAAATAAGTAGTTACATTAATTAGAGAAGCAGTTATACTAAGTATAGAATAATTTATATTAATTAGCAAAGTAGTTATATTAATTAGTGAAGTAGTTATATTAATTAGTTATTTATTTATATTAATTACAGAAACATTTATATTCATTACCGAATAAATGAGTAAATAATGGTTATGTAGTGAGTAACTAATGGTTAAGTAGTGAGTAACTAATCGTTATGTAGTGAGTAACTAGTGGTTACATTGTGTGTAACTAATGGTTAAGTAGTGGGTAACCAATGATTATGTATTGAGTAACTAATGGTTAAGTAATGAGTAACTAATGGTTAAGTAATGAGTAACTAATGGTTATGTAATGACTAAATAATGGTTCATTTATGAGTACATATTTTATATGTAATTATTAAATAATGATCAATTAATGATTATTTAATGGTTAAGAAAAGTTTAACTAATTTTTAATTAATGATTAACTAATCATTATGTAATTATTAGTGTCATATTTTATGATATGAGAAACCATTATAAAGTTATGGTTGCATATTGAATTTGTGGTTATATAGGAAACAAAATCTCTATCTGGATACAAAAAAGTGGGTGTGGATCTAGCAAAGATGTTCCTAGGACTAACAACTCCGTCCTGGTGTTCCGGGCTAGACTTGGGGTAACCTGGTACACGAAAATGGTCATTGCTACATCCTGGTTTGACAATCCTAGGAAATATGATTTAGATGATTCATAATTTCTTTATGAACTACTAAAATACATTTAGGTACTAATTATATAATGGTTAAAAATTTATTTATGTCATATTTTTGGATTTAATAAACAATCCAAAATTATGGCAGCATATATATTATGTGGTTATCGATGAAATCAAAACATTGTCTGGATATAAACAAGTGGGTGTGGCTTCGGTACAGATGTACCTAGGAGTAAAAACACTGACAAGGTGTTCTGATACTAACATGGGGTAACCTAGTGCATGACAACATGCCTTGCTAAATCATGTATTAACACTTCTAGGGTATATGCTTCAGATGATTAATATTTTATTTATAAATTACTAAATTAAATTTATGCGGATACAAATTGCACTAAAAAAAATTGTATCATGGTTTTGGGCATAAGAAGATGTTGTAAAATTTTATAATCATAATGATTTATAACATCTTATAATGTTTTGTACTTAACATTGTAATTTTTATAATCTTTCAGCATTTAAATAATAACGATGGTATATTGTAGATAAAAAAAGTTGGCATCCTATATTTATTGAAATAGTACAATAATTGAGACAGAACAAGGATGTAGTTATAATATATGGCCAAAATGAGTTGTTATACTTGGAGGTTGTATGACTTTGGAATCACTTCAATGGAAAATTCATCGAAAGTTAAAATTAATAAGCAATAAAGTGATAGAATCAATCACATATAGACATCTAAAATTTATTGATTGGTTTTGGCATATGGCCTATCTAGTAAATGATGTATATGAATGTGAATACATACTTTCTTTGGTTATGTATCAACCTAAGAATCAAATGATGGTGTTTTTTGTCACTGTAGCTACAATGGATGTTCCATAGACATTGGAAGTTGGGCCATCACAACTTCTAGAGACTTTGTCATATGCTCCAGCAATAACACATCATGATGTTCCATCGTCAATGGTAGTTTTTTCATCATTTCTTCTTTCCAAAGTTTCAATGGATAGTCTTCCACCTTCTGTAGATGCATTGGTCGATGATTTTGAGGATGATCAAAATTTAGACCAAGTTGATGAAGATGAAGTTGAAGAAGAAGAAGAGGATGAAGAAGAATAGTATGTTCCCACTCATGTGAGGTTTATCTAACAAATGAAACATCCTACTATATTGGCATTATGGTTGAGTGAAGGCATGAGTCTCTTGCAAAAATTTGATCGGTTAGTTATTACTCCGAGTACATAATCTTTAGGAATCAATAGTGGCACAAATCGAGTGTGTAATGAAGGTGTTCTATATATTGAAAGAGAGTGTGAGAGAAAAGATGCAACAAAAATTTGATAAAACAATATCACATTTAATTACATTTCTCATATGTTGTAGAAGAGTCAAATATGTCTTATTTTTTGATCTATTGTGACAAATATTACTTGAACTATCAAATGCATCTACGATCTATAATTGATAACACATTTCAAAGTTGGTGCATCACTAGGTTTACTCAACACACATGTGTGAACCCAAGATTCTCATGGTAACACTCTTCATTTGATATTGAGTTTGTTTCAATTATTATTTTTTAAATGATTAGAGCATGCTAATATTTTCTTGCCATTTTAGTGGTGGAACGAATCAAACAACTTTTTGGTTATCAAAAATCTTACTGGAAGGCATGGGGGTCACAAAAAAAGGCAGTAGTGAAATTGAATGGTTATTGGGATGACTCATATCAAGTATTAACAAAACCTCTGGAGCTTTTATGCCACACTAATCAACTGATCTATCGGTTAAATACTACCAAATATGTTATCCAATACAACCAAGATGATAATTAGATGGTTGTGTTTGATAGATTTTTTTGTCATTTTTATCATGTGTGGAAACTTTTAGACATTACAAGAAGTTTATAAATATTTATGGCACATCTCTATATGGAACATATAGAAGGAATTTATTGATTGTCTCCACACAAGATAGAAATAGAGCCCCATTACCGTTGTAATTTTCAATTCTGAAGGAGGAGAACATCTCTTCATGGAGACAGATTATGTCTTGTCTTTGAGAGATTGATATAGATGCATAATGGATTTTTCTTATTTAATATCACCATAGTGCAATCAAAGAGGCATTACAGTTTAAGGGTCTTTACTAAAGACCACAATAGGCCCATCATCGATACTATATTCATCATATTTCATGAAATTTGCGAAAAAAGTTGAAGGACAAGTTCATGAAGAAAGAAATATCAATAAGTGGTATTAATATCCTTTTTAATTTTACAAATACCTATCATAGTTACTTATATAGGTGTTCACATTAATAATTGTTTGATAAAACACAAACCTCTACATCAAATGATGGAGGAGCATCTTGAATATATTCACCGAGTTAGTCTAGATGTTTATGATTACATGATGTAAATACCAAAGCAGAAATGGTCATTGGAATATGATTATGGGAAGAGATAAGGAACTATGATGACCAACAATGTTGAATGCATAAATAAAGTTTTTAAGGGAGTTCATAAATTACATTTCAGAGGTAAAGAAAAATATTTTATTATATGTTACTCGAAATATATTCAATTATAATATAATATTAGAATTATGGTTTAAATATAAATTATAGGTTTGGTACAAGAGAAATTCTATAATAGTGTATACTATTTTCTGAAATGCGGAAAGCTGGATGAGGATGGTCTAAACAGAGGCATACGTTATAAACACCATTTCCAGCACGAGCTAGATAGAGTTCTTTAGGAGGGTACAACTTATCGTGTAACTTCATTTAATAACCCAGAGAAATGATTTGAGGTCGTTGATCCTAGGGATGATGTGACTTGTATAAATGGTCGTTTGTGAGTGGTTTTATTAGAGTATTGTTACTATGAATGTGGGAGCTTTCAAGCATTGAGAAATCCTTATGGTCATTTTATTGCATCATGTGCATACATGAACATATCTTGGGAGTAGTTCATTGATCCAAATTATTGACTATATAGTATCAAAAACTATTATAGATCTTTGTGGATGCTATATGGGGAATATTAGAAATTTCAGTTTTCTGATGGCGCACCAACTTTCCTAACAAACAACAATCATCTTCAACCTAAAGGGACACCAAAGTTGACTTGTATTCGGAATGAAATGGATTATCCCAATGAAAAAGCACCTGGATGGGGTGCAGCGTATGCCACTAGGAAGGTCATACGAAGACAATGTTCCCTAGACACATAGGGAAATCTTCTAATGCTTAAAATGAATCATGTACTCTATCAGTTACTATAAAAGTTTTAACATGTAATCATTTTCCTGATTATCAAAATTTAATTTATTTTTCTAACTGATAACATTACATGAATAGATTTAAACAAACCACATCATCTCAAATAAAATAATCCACCTATATAAGAAAAAAATTATTATATGTAATACTTAAAAAAATTAATTGAACATAAAAATGATATAATACATTAATTGTATTGACAATGATTTTATTGTTCAAACATCAAGATTACATTTACATATTTCCAAAGGGTTTATTTGACATTGAAATAAGCTAATCACCAAACTAATGATTCTCTATGCACTTCACTACTGTTGGTTAACTATGGTTTAACATAGCATGTGATCTGAACTTCTTTCCCAAAAACCCCATGATGCTCTCATCGCACACATGCTCACCACTATATGTATCATATCACCATTCAGAATTATCTTTTCCTTCTCTTCCTACTCCCATTTACAACAGTAAATATTAAATATGAACGAAGATGAATGTATATAGTAAATGGGTGTAGGAAGATAAGGAAAAGTAAATTATGAATGGTGATATGATTCAAATGTTGGTGATCGTGTGTGAGATGAGAGAATCACAAAGACATGGGGTAGGAATATTAGATCACATTTTATTTTAAGAGGTAGTTTAAAAATTGTATTGAAGTGAACCAAAGTATTCATGTGGCCCAATGATTCTCATAGGGTTCCCTTATTCTATTCACTATGAAGGCTGATTAGACTTTGCACTTATGTATGGATTATTGAATACTAACCAAGATGGCTGTAATTAATTCATACCACCTTCCACACATCAATGATCTCTTTGATCAACTGTGTGGTTCCAAGATCTTCTAAAAGATTGAATTTATATCTTATTACCATCGGTTTAGGTTGTTACCATATAACATTCCTCGATATTCTTCTAAGAGTATGTATAACTATTACTATTTTTTTCTACTGTCACTCAATCTAACAAATTCAATTGGTGAAGGCCATGAAAAAGAGGCCTAAAGGGTTTTCAGATCCTCCACCCATTCTATAATTGAAGTGGGTTGATTTCATTATGTATTTAATGACAAGATTATTCAAGAAAAATCTAAATAATAGTGTATTATGAGTGATCATTGATCGACTAATGAAGGTCGGACACATCTTTCCTCTCATGGGTACCTTAACAGTTGATTATACAAGAGCATCACATTCCATTTTATATGCTGAATTTTACAATGGTTTGGGTTTTTTTTTTGTTTTATTTTATGGAGTTATGAACATGAAAACACCAATAAGAGTGAAATCTAAATGCATCAGACGTTGTATGGAAAGTTCTTACGAAATTGTTGGCTATTATTTCTTTTCGGATGTATTTATACTTTAAATTATATGTTTCTTTTTAACTCTATATATGGATTGGATAGTTATATACAAGGATCATTTTGAATATTATTGAATGATATTTTCATGCCTATCTCCATAATAGGAAGCTATATCCATTAGGTAGATTAGTATCTTTGATATGGTCATGCAATACTAATTCATTTCATATTACATTGACTAATGGAAAAGATAACAAATATATTTATGCTTCCTTCATACATTAAATGATAAATCTCATACCTTAAATGATAAATTCTATATCATACATTAAATTCATGTTTTAATATTTAGATATTCAGATCGAGAAACCTCTGTTATCTGCCTTGGAGACACATGTGTTGCGTGATGTGTTGGCGTGTTGACCTGTTAGACTTTTTTCTATTCGGAGAGAACATATTTTTTATCATGATGTATCCCCAGTATCTATTTTTCCATACCTCAGACATGCTGAATTTAATGGATTCTCTATGCGTGACATAAACAACATTGATCCCCATTTGATTACTGCATTGGTTAAGAAATAGCGGCCAGAGACACACACATTCCATTTCTGAGAGGCGGAGATGACCATTAATTTAGAGTAATTTCCCAACATTCTCGGTTTACCCATCCATAGACCTGATGTTACTTGTAAAAGTAGTCGAAAATGGCCAATAATAATATAGTTTATACTATTCATTGACGTCGTCAGTGTACGAGGTGTCCTCCAGTGTTCGCATTTGTTCATGAGGTGGCTTGATGATCATTTCATTTTCATTCCTGATGATGAATGTGAGGATTTTATTATCAGCACACATGTTGATATTTTTTTTGACTAATCAGAGGCATATTGTGCATCGACTACTCCACCACTTTGGTACACATGATGTACCTCCCATTACTTGAGGATCATGATCAGATGGCTACATAAAGTTTGGGTGTGCTGCATTATCCCATTTGTATAGATGTCTCTGTAACAGTTGTCATGCTGATTTAAAATATATTGTAGGATTTATAGTTTTGGTATAGATGTGGGCTTGGGAACATTTTCCACACATTTCTCCTCGAGTTATCACACAACTTGTATCAAAGCAATTTCAGGACTGTCCTCCGGGATGTTGGTATGTTTATGTTTTTACTTACATTTATTTAGTACTTCTATTATTGTTTTTTTAAAACTTATCACATATTACTCTTTTTTAACCTGGGGAGTCAATCTAAAAATAATTAACATACTCTGAGGCATAGTGTATATAGATTTTGACATATATTTGATTCCATAGTGCCAGCTGATGTATGTTAAACATTTTTTGGAGACTTTTTTTTGTTATTCCCATTTTATGTTATTTAAATGTAATCATCACACCGTTAGCATGATATTATTTGAATTATTTTTTTAGATTACATTTCAGGTTTCACGGACTCGGTATACATGTTTTCTCTACACATCACTTCCACCATACTACATAGCTATGATTTGAGATGGTGTTGTGGTGTTGCCACTCATTCACATCCACATTATTGAGTGGCACCAACCGGACTAGGTCAAGAACTAGTTTAGTTATATACATCATTTAACAATGGAACCATGACAAGATGATGACTTATATTCAATTATTCTTATATGTAGACACACAACAGACTGGAGGTAGTTTCATGCAACTTATATCGAGATTTGGGACCCGCATGACCAATACGGTATCATTCCATATAGATATCCCACAACACATTATCATTTATATAACTAGGGTGTTTATACAGACCAATACCGACAACACAACACCATACACATGAGATGTCCTGTGATTTTCATTCAATAGTTGGTATGTTTAATAAGATTTATTCTAATTGTTCAACTCACTTTTGTTATTAATTTGAATCTTATTTCATTTGTATTCAGATGACATTTCTCAAATTTCACATATCACACATCCTTAGAATGAGGCATATATTAGGCATGCTATAGTTAACCGAGATGTGTTGGATCTCAATGATCATATTTGACTCATACATGAAAGTTTCTATGATGAGGTGCCACGGTTATATTTGGATCCAAATCCTTTGGCTAATGCTCTTGTGGATGATGATTTCCCTACTATGCCTACTGAGGATGATGCACTTCCACCGCCAGCATAAGCTAGAAGAAAGAGAAGAGTACATCCAGAGGGGTAGATGCAATGACATAGACACCCAATAGAAGCTCTTGAGAATGATGCCACACCATAGAGATATGATCCTACCCAGCCGACTGATTCTCTTGCACAGTAGATAGATTCTTATATGCCACATATGTAATCTTTGATGACTGCTTTGGACTATGAACTAGGTTTTGTAACTTAGCTCATGGTGGCCTCCTCTCCTGCTGAAGAGGAATTATACATTGTCCCATTTCTTCCATTTTTAGGTGCTTCGAGGTCATATGGATCCACATATTTTTTTGGACTATCCTCCACACATGATGTTAGTCAATCCTTTACACAGAAATATGGAAAGGTACCACAAGCACCATAAGAGGAGGAACCCCCAGCTAGGACACCTAAGCAACAACGACATTAGAAATAGAGTGGGTGTGAGGTTCATACACCACATTATCATACTGGGGGGCATCAGCATTGATTTATTCAGATTTCATGTTGTATATATTACTATCTTATTTTTTTTATTTTATTATCAAATCACTTTTAAGGAAAAAGTGAGAAACCACCAAATCTAGGAAAATAGCCAAAAAAGTAAAACAGAATAACCCCATGATAGTAAATGTTATTCCTCTCCCTAGAAAGTTCATCATGTTGAAATCCCTCATCAATTCATGGCCACTCAACAAGTAGTCACGTGGAATGATTCATGGGAACAAAACCAATGGCCCAACCATACCCACTCAGACATATAGTTCCAACTGTAATGCATAGGTGATGTCCTCATTCTATGAACAATATCTGAAGTAAAACTGGTTATAGTACTGGGAGTGTGACACCCAAACGTTGCCCTAAATCACACAAAAAATTGGGCCACAAGTGAATTCCAACCGAACCAGAAAAATGTACAACTAATTAAACAAATCACCAATTTAACTAGAGACCTCAAAATGTAATTTAAGAATACTCGAAACAGGTTCCCTAATAAACATCCATGAGATAGTGTTTATTTGAATGTTTGATGTCACTATCATTAGGTTTTAAATCTCTGAAGCTAGTTGGTCCCAAGATAGTATGTACTCCTCAATGTTAATCACATCTAGAAAAAAGGGGCTATTGTCACTATTCAAAACTGTGGAAATAGAGCCCAAAACTGTGGCCATAGGCTATGGCCACAGTTTTTTCCAACCGTGGCCATAGGCTATAGCCACAGTTTTTCCCAACCGTGGGCTCTATCGTCATGGAATAGGGTCTGACCTATGGCCACGATTATAATCATGGAAATAGGTGGTGTATTGCCACGATTTTGAAAAATGTGGCCATAGGTGTCTCTATTGTCAATAGTGGCAGTTGTCCTTTGGAAATGGTTTTAACCGTCGTAATAGGTGGCCTATTTCCACGGTTTTAATAACGGCTAAAGCCTTAGAAAACTATGGAAATAGCCTAAAAATAATGTGTGTCTAGCCAGATTGATCCCAACACCTTCCGTTTACATTCCAGCAACCTAACTGCTATACCACCAAGGCATCTGTGTATATACATATATAATATGTTATATATACTATTAAAACTGTGGTATTATCCTAAAAACTGTGGCAATAGTTCTTCCCACTATTTTTTGGAAGGAACATTTTTCTACCAAGCAAGTGTGGGAGACCTATAGCCATTGTTTTCAAAATCGGTGCAATAGACCTTGGAAAAAAGGATTATTGTCACATTTTTTAAAAATATGGCTATAGGCCACGAAAAAAATGACCTATAGCCAAAGTCTTAAAATCGTGGTCGTATCCACCTATAGCCACGGGTTTAAAACCATGGCTATAGGTCTGTGGACATAGCCCATTTTTCTAGTAGTGAATCTTCCCACCATTGAAGCCCCCATCAAGAATAAGGTCTCAAGTTGTATCTACTAAAAAAGCTATTTACTATGATAAGTAATTGTTGTTTCAGAAAAATAAAAAGAAATTAAAAATCTTTTAATTGTAACATTAATATGTTTCTTGTATGTGACTTTATAAGTATATAAATTAAAATGTAAAAAAATAATCTGAATGAAATTTGTGATATAGACCAATAAATATATATTTATAATTATTTATTTAATGAATATAATTATTATTATATAATTATATGTTTTTCTATTCAAGAAAATATTTATAATTCAATATATAAGTATATATTTAAAATTATATAATTATCAATAAATATTAATGATTCTATAAATATAAATATTTTTATAAATATATAAATTTAAATATATATTTATAAATATTAATTTATTGATAAATATATTTTTTATATTTTTGAGCATATAATGATTTTTAATGATATATTTATGAATATAATTATAATTATATTAAATATATTAAATAGTAAATATATATTTATTTATAAATATAACTAAATTTTTTATAAAAGTATATTAATTTTTAAATATATCATAAATAATTAAATATAATAAAATTACTTATTATATGATTAAAAATATTAAAAATTTATTTATAAATAAAAACTTATAAGTTAATAAATATCGGATTATAATTATATAATTGTAAATACATTTTTAAATATAATTTTAGTTATATATATATTATGAAAAATTATAATTATATTTTTATTATAAATATTTATAATTATATATTTATTATAAATATATATTTAATTAATTATAAATAAATTTTACATATATATGAAACAATATTATAATAATTATATATTTAAAAATATATTTACATTCATATTATTATAAATAAATATATATAGATAAATGATTATAAACATATCATAATTTTTATTTTAATATTTATGAATATAATTATAAATATGTTTAATATATTAAAAGATAAATATTTATATATATATATATATAATTCATATATTTATAAAAAAATATTAATTTTTAAATATATCATAAGTAATTAATTATAATAAATTTATTTATTATATGTCTAAAAATATCTCAAATGTATTTATAAATAATAACTTATATCTATATAAATATTGATTTACATTTATATAATTAAAAATAAAATTGTAAATATATTTATAATTAAATATTTATTATGAATAATTATAATTATACAATTATTATAAATATTTATAATTATATATTTATTATAAATATATATATTTAGGTATTTATAAATAATATATATATATATATGTAACCATGTTCTAAAAATTATATATTTGTAAATATATTTACATTTATATTATATTTATAATTATATATTTTTTATATTAATGATTATATATTAATTATATCTATCACTATAAATTTATGATATTAATCTTTATAAATTTATTATATTAATAATTATAAATTTATTATATTTTTTATTGTAAATTTATTATATTTCTAATTATAAATTTACTATATTTATAATTATAGATTTGTAATTACATTATATATATATATATATATTAAATAGAAATATTTAATTATATATATAGATTTAATATCGAATTATATATTTATATATTTATAATTATTTATACAAATATAAATATATACAATTAATATATTTATTATTATATAATTATATATCTATCTATATAAGTAAATATTTATAATTATATAAATTATGATATATTTACAATTATACAATTTAATATACATGTAAAATTCAAAGAATATTATAAATATGTTTATAAATATATAATTAAACCTCCTCCCACCCAGTGTCTCTACGTCGACGCCATTACCAGTTCGTGACCCATTGTGTCCCGCTGAGACTCGCAAACCTACGAACGTGTGGGAAACTCATTTCTCAGCTGGTCCCCACGTTCTTGCGGATCTACCCGATAGATCTGGTGTTGCGATGCAAGCCCCGTGACGTTTTGCTGATACCCACTACCCTCTGGATGCTCTGGAGACTTGTGCTTCAGATTGTCTTCACTCGGTTTCAAATATACATGATAGATCTGATGTTGTGATGCAAGGTTTGTCCTACCCTCGTCCAATCTGAAATATTCTTACTAGATCTGAAAAGGTGCTGCAAAGATCTGCTGATGTTGTGATTATAAGCCATAGTGATTTGTGGATGTCATTAGGTGTGACAGAGAATGCATCATTGTGGGATGTCAGGATGAATCCAATTCTGTCCTGTGGTAAGGACATGCATTCTCGATCTTGTGCTTATTCTTTAAAAAATATATCTTTTGGGGAAAAACTGAATGGCATTAGTTTTTTGGGTATGTTCATGGATTCATGTCCTGTTAGTATCCTTCATAAGATTTCGTCAGCTCACGTTGAAGCTAATACTGCATCACTTGCTCAGAGACTTGTGATTAAAAATAACTCTTTGATTTCACGCATTCTATTACCTAGGGTGAAAACCATGGAAACTTGATGATTTTATTTTCCGAACGTCGATTTTACAGGGCTTCTATAAATGGAATTGTGTCTCTCTTGGTCAAGGATTTTTTTTTCATTTTTTGTTTCCTTCTGATGACTTGAAACTTCATGCATAAAGCATGGGGCCTCTAATGCCGAAACTTGGTTGGATTTACATACATGAATGGTCTTGGGATTTTAATATTTGGAGTGCAAGAAATTCCTTTTCTCAGGTCTGGGATCAGCAACATGGGATCAATTGGGTTCTTTGGCACCTAAAGATTTTATACGATATTGCTACAACTATTGGGAATCCTATTCGTAACGGCTAGGAGACCGAAAAATGTTAAGTTTGGTCACTTTTCTAGGATGTTGGTGGAGGTTGACATAATCTCCAACTTGATTGACAAGGTAACTATTTCTACTTTCTTGCATAACATTCAAATTGATGTTGAATATGAAAAAAACCTCTTTTCAGCAATGAATTCGTGGCTTTTGGAAACTCTTTGGAGATATTTCAAAAACATGATTCATGTGAGAAATGTGGTTTGAGAGTTCATTCAGAAAAACGTTGTTGATGAAAGTCAAGGATGGAAGATGTGGCTTTTTAAAAGCCTATCGTGAATTATAGGGATTCCATCAAGGAGCTAGTTTCCATTTTGTCTGATGTGATTATTTCTGGGAAATATGACTCTCATGTGTCTAAGATAAAAGGAAAGGGTTTTCTGGTGAATATTTATTTAGAGAGAGCTCATATGGGCCCCTCATACCCTCAGTTTGTTCTGATTAAAGAGGTTACTTCGGCTGGGGAAATCCCTACTCTGAGACTAATTATCTCTGATCTCTCTCATGTGGAAGTTACAGATCAGACTGATGCACAATAGTGTGTTGACTGCCATTGGTAAATCCAAAATATCTTTCAATCTACAGAATTATCTGAGAAATGGGGGAATGTATTTGATGATGAAAACGAGAATGTTACCCCTATTAATGCTTCAGGTAGTGGTGGGTGTGCATTTTTAAAGGAGGTAATATTGAGTGGTAAGGAAAAGTATACTAATGGTGAGGGTTGGACCTCTTATCCCTCCAAGTAGAGACCATGAAAGAATTACTTTAACCATCTTAGAAATGGTTCTACAAGAGCTTCTTCAAAGATGCTCATGAAGGTGGACAATGAAATTTTTGATATTTTTTATCTGGATAAATCTCAATCTAAGTGGGAGGCTACTAGTGGATCTTATTATGTTAATGATATGTTGTATTATGATATCTAGACCTATTGTTAGGTGGATAAGGACAATTCTGTTTGTTTGATCTCCTTCACCTCTTATTTCTACTTTTTTATTTATTTTTAATAAACGGTCAGAAGCATTGCTCCTAGATAGACTTGTTGGGTATTTATTAAATGGTGGGGTGTAGGTTGGGGAGAAATAAAAAAACTAAAAAAACTAAAATCACCACTTCATGTGGCACAATGATGTATTATCCATGTGCAGCACTTCATGTGGCCCTCAAATAACCTATTCCCCCAATTAGCTAAACCCTAAACCCCTTAAACTAATAAAAACCTCAACAAATTTTTTTGATGAGTGCAAACCATTCTCCACTATAAGGTAATGTATGTATAGGTACACTGACTAACATTTTCTTTGGCACCTTGAAATTTTCATCACATTCATATATCGAAAAAACTAACTCCCTTTTTAGTTAACCTGGTTGGAGGATTCGATATACATTATAAAAGTTCAAAAAATTGGTGATAATATCTTGTTAAATCAATTAAACTATGGATCCATATTATTGTGGTTTATATATTACAACATCTAACAGGCTCCACCATTAACATATCAATAGCTCTACCCTCTCATGAGATTACATGGCCATGAAAATAAGTCATTTGAATCTAAAATTCACACTTTGTAAATTTTTCATATAGTTTATCCTTATTTAGGGTACTTAGTGTAATTCTCAAGTGGACATCATGATCTTCCTTGATCATTTAATTGATAAGAATATGATATATAAAGAGTACCAAATCTGATCAATGTAATCTCTAAATACACTATTCACCAAATACATGTTGGGTGATGGAGAATATTTAAGACCAAAAGTCATAACAACATATTCATATTCTCCATAACATATAGGGTATGGATTTATGGGTATATCCTCTTTTGTGACCCTCAATTGAAGATATCTATAATAAAGTTAAATCATTGAAAAGTAATGAATTCTTCAAAGTTGATCATTCAATTCATCAATATGGTGAAGAGGATACTTGTTGTTGATCATGATCTTGTAAAATTATAACTAATGACTATCGATTAGTATTTATCTACATTCCTTGTTCCAAAAAATAATTGGTACACCCCATGGTGACACATGTAACACCCCAAGCTTCTACGGTACGCTTCTCTTTGAATAATGTGATAGCGTGTGTTGTACGCAACACCGAGTTCTAACACACCATAACCAATCAAACTAGCTGTTATGAATATTAATACCTACTTTTTGAAATTATATATATTTTATATTTCAAAATGGACTTCATTTTTGGATTCGTAATATCGAATTAAGCCTGATTTGAAATTTTGGTACTTTTCTGATAACTTTAATATTTTGATGAATAGTTCAAATTACTAAATTTTAATTAAAAACAACTTTTTTTAATCAAAAATAATTAATAGTGATAAAATATGAATTTGAGTGGTTTTAAAGTTTATTCAGAATATATTTTTACCATTTAATTCAATTTTTTTTATCGGACATAATTTTACAATTAAACCGGACATAAACAAGTGTCAATCTTTTGATAGTTATTATCTCTTAAAAACACGCTTTTTGTTTTAACAACGTGAATTGATTTTAAATTAATTTCTGCCACTTCTGTGTGTTAAATTTGGAAAAATGGATTCCATATTTGGAATCAGGATGTTCAAATTCTGTAAATAGGTAACTTTTATTTTTAGACATTTTGAATAATTACTTCAGTAAATATTTTATTTACCATGGTTAAAGGGTAAATCAGGTAAATAAGGGTTAAAAAAATATTATAATAATACTAAATTACCCTAAAACGTGTCATAGACTCATTTGTTGATACATGTTCGAGCATAGGAATCATTGGGTCGATTTTGGGACCCCATGGAGACACTTGTAGGTGATAGGGACACTTAATTTTAATTAAGTTAAAATAAGTACAAAAATGACATAAGCATATATCTTTTAGAAAAACAATTTTTACATAGGGTTATATATATTGGATTTTCAACTATAAATATTCGTTAGAAATCTAAAACGATTTCCTACATAATGATATTTTATTTATAATTTTTAGAGATTAAATAAGTTAATTTATTTATGACACAATGATGATGCAGTAATTACCATAATAGTGAAAATTTAAAATAATTGATATTATAAATACCCAAATAAATATAATTTGAGACTTTTGATGAATTAAAATAATTTTATAGGATAATATGACATATTACGATTGATTTAATTAACTTTGTTTTAAGTAATCATTCTATTATGAGTTTCACAAAAATCAACTATTGAATAGTGTCAAAATTGACATAAAAGAGTTTTTAAAACAAATATTATATTATTAATTGATAGTAAATTCCTAAAAATCTAAGGTTCGGCGAAGAGACTTATATCATGATATTTATGTTATTAATGGACCACTTGGGGATTTCTTAAATGTATATAGTAAGTTTATTAACCATATAATATAAAAATACAAAGAGACATTGCAAAAGTGAAACAAATTAACTTAGAGTTAATACTTAAAGATAAGGTTAATATAAGTACCCAAACCTATCTAAATTCTATTGGTTGATTATTTTTCGACCCATCCCCACCTTAACATTTAAATAATACACTTTGGATCATTTAGAAAACGAATATTAATTTATTAGAAATTAATATTTCTAGCTTTTCCAAAGGTGCCCCTCACCCCTCTTATAAAAGGGCACTCCTCCTTCTCATTTCTTCACACCTTCAAAGCCTTTTGTTTCGGACAACCTCTTACCAAATACTCTACCAACATCCCTCAATACAACCTAGAGGCATTAGTTTGATCAGAAATCCAACCTAAGGATCCCTTTTGATCAAATCAAAAGGAAGAACCCGAAGAAGAGGTAATGATTTCACCACCCTTTTCCAAGTTCCTTTTTTCTTCCACTTCTTCATCCTTTTTTGTTACCATTATAAAATAATAACTCCAGTATAATATATATACTGTGATGTTATTATATATATGGTACAACCATATTCAGTATTCTATCCACCCTTTGAATAACATGTCACCATTCGTGCGTACGTACGGCTTACCGTCTCCAGGTCGTGGTGTAATTGTTATTCAATATATTATTATTTGGATGGGTATAATAATGATGTGTAACACATGTAAATAATAAATATAACATGTTAATGATTCTGTATATATGATATACCATCCATTTATATATTATTTTAATATCAAAAGAATGATATTGTCGCTTGTGCATACGTACGGACTACCGTCTCCACGAACGCGATGACATTCATTCTCCATCTTATCCATTCAAGTATAATTATCATTTCATGATTTAAAAATGATGTTTAAGGAATTTATATAATTATGTATATTAATAATATAAAACAAATCCATGAAAAACATGGTTTATGTAACAAAACATATAAAATAAAATGAGTAAGTTAACACCCGAAATGACAATAATACTAAGATATTATTAACAAAGTAATTTTAAAAGATAATATATGATATCATATGAATGTATATGATTCTTGTATAATTTAATAACAATTATTTCACCATTATATAGGAGTTTAACCTACCCCAACCAAGGAAAAGTACAAGGTAAGGGTTATTTAACAATCTCTTCATTATCCGAGGTTGTTTATACGTAATAATCTATTGGGATCTCTTTATCATCCACATCCATGTTTCTAAAAAATGTATTTCAAAACATTTTTACAATTTAAAAGAATATGGGTTAAAGTCATTTATACCCTTTTTTGACTTTTTATAAGAGTTTTATAAAGGAATCTTTCCGTCATTTTCCAAACAAGGTTCTTTTAACCTTTTCGACAGAATTAAGGTAAGAATGTTTTTTTAACTTATACGGCGGGTGCAGTTATTTTCCGCCGTTATAAAATCATCGAAGCTTCCCTTACAAGCTTATAATAATATTTTCAAAGAAAATGTTTTATTTTATAAATATATGACTCTTAAATTATTTCAAAAATAGAAAGAGATATTTCTCTAAAAAGAGTTTTGATTTCATCTATATCAACATCTTTGGATGGATTTTACGCTTATTTGAAGTTGATTTATTATGATACAAATCTTCTATATTGTATTGAATGTTTTGTGATATGTTTGACTGTGGATGTTCTATTTTGATACCATTCATAGTTTATGGTGAAATTATTGACATTTCATATGCTGGTTTTAATACGAATGTTTATGTTATGTTTAAACATTTTCATATGCGAATGCATTGGACTTAATATGTGATGGGTGGAGCCAGCTATAGATCCTCGATGCATCGGTATGTCTCATGAGACAAACTAGTTTCTTGGCACAAGGCCTTGACAAAATCTTATTTTTAGTCATGGCAAGAGGCCTTGGATATGTGGTTATGATAGTCTAGAATTATGCATTCGATCATTATGAAAGTGGTTATTGATATTGCTTGTGATTATTCGATTAGTAGAATATCCATGTGAATTAGTAAATGGCATTATTTGATTTCACTTTTTCTATACTTTGTTGAAGTTCACATTTAAAAGGATTTTGTTTTAGTTATACATTTCCTTAAATATTTATTCTTATTTATGAAAGTTTCCGCTATATTGTTATCCTTACTGGGCATTTGAGCTCACCCCTTTTCTATGTTTTATTTTTCCCAGGAAGTGAAGAAGTAAATTATGAATGACCTGAAGGGATATTATGTGGGGATATTAATGTGGAATATGGAGACAATATATTGTTGTAGTGGTTTTTCACTTTATGATGTAATGTAAAACTTTATGAATATATCTAGTGTTTTCAAGGCTACTAAACCAATCGGTCTTTTGAGATTTGATCTTTCTTGTGATCATGCCAATGTTATTTAATAATGCACCGACTCTAGGTAACTGGGGATGGGGTGTTACAATTGGTATCAGAGGAAGTTTAGTACAAACCTTGGAAGCTAGATTTAGATAAACCTTGATTAGAGCATGTAGACCTAAGATGAACATTGAGGATTAGTATAGAAGAACTTAATAGAATTTTGTTATTGTAGAGATTTTTTGAGTTTTCCGAGAAATACATCCCTGTCTGGATACGAGCAGGTAGAGGCAGATCTAGCACAGATGTACCTAGGGGTTAAACCCGAAAACACCGCTTTGAGCTAGACTCAAACGGGAACTGGTGCACGACAACGGGCCTTGTTGTACTCTTGGTTACGACACTCCCGGGGGATATGCTTAGGATAACTCTCATTTTCTTTACAAATCCTTATAAAGGGTTTATGAGTATATACTTCCTCAAAGAAAACATTCTTATGATTATGGATTATATCCATAAATAGTTCAATTTATGTTAAGTGGTTAATAAGTATGGGATTATGTATTTTGATTCACAAACTGATCTAGTTTATGCCATTGTATAGAAATGGCGCCTAATGGAAGAAATGGAAACAGTATCAATGCACGCACTCCATGTAGGGATTTCCCCCTGCTCAAGATAATTATAGTGGAGCTGGTGATGCAACTAGTGTCGATCAGCTAATCACCATACTGGGACAACTCACTCAGGTTATGAATAATAACCTTACCCGTATGGAGCACCCTAATCCGCAACGTGGAGAATCAATGTTAGATCAATTCATGAGGCTACAACCACCAACGTTCAATGGGAGTAAAAATCCCTTAGTATCTGAGCAATGGATATTTTCCCTAGAGAAAATATTTCTGGCTTTGGGGAGTAGTGAAAGGGAAAAAGTTATCATGGCAGTTTACCGCCTCACTGGAGATTATGATCAATGGTGGTCATTGATTCAAAATACAAAGGAAGATGATGAAGTATCAAATATAAAATGGAGGGAGTTCAAAGATCTGTTTTTAGAAAAATACATTCCTCGCGACCATCGAGCAGATATAGAAAGGCATTTTCTGAGTCTGAGACAAAAGGAGGATGAAAATGTCACAAAGTATGAGGCTAACTTTACAAGGTTAGCAAGGTATACTGGAGATTATATACGTAACCCAAGAAGTAAGATTGATCGTTTCGTTGATGGGTTAAAACCATTTCTCCATCGAGCATTAGTCTCACAATCCTTCTCATCGTACGAAGACATTGTCTCATGTGCTATCAAGACCGAAAAGGAATTCTCTAAGTCTTATGACTTTAAAGAAAAGAAAGAGAAGAAGGTACCTGCTGATCAATCTGGGAATGGAAATAAGGGGAAGAAGGAAAAGGTTGAAAATCCATCCTATGGTAATTGTGGGAAGAAACACCCCGGTACTTGCTTGAAGGGAATGGGAGTCTGTTACAAGTGTGGTGAAAAAGGACACCATGCTCGTGATTGCAAGGGAAAGAAGGATGCTACCAATGTTCAGTGCTACAATTGAAGGGAGATGGGGAATTGTGCAAATGAATGTCCTAAGCGTCGGGAGAACATATCTCAGAAAAGGCCAAGGGATCAAGGCCAAGCTTTTTCTATCACTACTGCTAAGGTAGAAGCTCCGAAAGACGTGGTGGCAGGCAATTTAATGGTTTCCTCAAGTTTAGAAAATGCATTATTTGATTCTGGAACATCGCATTGTTTCATATATTCCTAGTTTTCTAGGAAAATTAGATATTTCCAATTTGATTTAACAAGGGAGTTGTCAGTTAAAACTCTTAAGGGAAGTATAATTGCAACAATGTTTTGTGAATCAGTCCCCATTAGAGTACATAAATGTTCTTTATCTGCTGATCTTTTCGTCATACCTATGATTGAGTTTGATATAATCCTCGATATGGACTGGATTTCTGACTATGATGCAAAGATTTGTTGTAAGAAGAAATAGTTTACGATTCTTGATGATGATGATAAGGAACACCTTTTCTTTAGAGCAGAATCGTCAACACCTAATTCTTATTTAGATCCACCCCCAGTAGCTCAACTAAATTAAATTATTGGGGAGGATGAGAATGAAATAACTATGGGTGAGGAAAGGAATGTTCAAATAGAGGATGTACCTGTTGTGAAAGAATTTGTAGATGTATTTCTGGAAGATTTACCTGGACATCCTCTAGAATGAGATGATGATTTTTCCATTGATTTAATTCTTGGATCAAGGCCTATATCAAAGACCCCTTATAGAGTGGGCACTGTAGAATTAGTTGAACTAAAGAAACAACTAGAGGAATTGAGTAATAAGGTATTTATTCACCCTAGTGTTTCTCCATGGGGAGCCCCTGTTCTTTTTGTTAAAAAGAAAGACGGATCTATGAGGTTATGTATCGACTATAAGGAGATCAATGCTACAAAAATAAAGAAAAAGTATCCCCTACCACGCATTGATGATTAATTTGACCAACTGCATGGAGCCTAATACTTTTCAAAGATTGACCTTCAATCTGGATACCATCAATTGTGTCTGAAGAAGGAAGACAATCCAAAGACAGCATTTCGAACCAGGTACAGGCATTACGAGTTTACTATAATGCCTTTTGGATTGACTAATGCACCCTCTGTATTCATGGATCTGATGAATAGAGTTTTCAAAGAGTTTCTCAATGAATTTGTACTGGTATTTATTGATGATATCTTGGTATACTCCAAAAGATACGAAGATCATGAAAATCACATGCGCATTATCCTAAAGACTCTGAGAAGACATGAATTATATGGAAAGTTTAGCAAGTGTGAATTCTGGCTTCATGAGATTTCTTTTCTTGGCCATATTGTCTCTAAATATGGAATCTCTGTTGATCCTTCTAAGACCAAGGAAATCCAATAATGTCCAGCACCTATGAGTATAACTGAGGTACATAGTTTTATTGGTTTGGCGGGTTATTATCGACGTTTCATCCAGAATTTTTCCCGATTGGCTAACCCATTAACGAAGCTCACACCTAATGGGGTTAAATTTGTTTGGACAAAAGAGTGCGAAGAATGTTTCAAAGAACTAAAGATAAGATTAGTCAATGCTCCTATATTGAATCTACCATAGGGTAATGATGGGTTCATTATTTATAGTGATGCATCGAAGAAAGGACTTGGTTGTGTCCTTATGCAGAATGATAGAGTTATTGCCTATGCATCACGACAGTTGAAAATTCATGAAAAAAACTATCCTACTCATGATCTCAAGTTAACAGCTGTGATCTTTGCTTTGAAGATATGGAGGCACTACCTCTATTGTGAAAAATGTGAGATTTATACAGATCACAAGAGTTTGAAGTATATTTTCTCAAAAAAAGAACTCAACATGAGGCAAAGGAGAAGGCTTGAATTGCTCAAAAATTATGTTTGTACAATACACTACCACCCGGGGAAGGCAAACAAGGTGGCATATGCTTTGAGCATAAAAGATCATGGAGTTTTGAACAATATGAGAATTGAAAGGGATCCAATTTTCATGGATCTAGTGAAGATGGACATGGGAATAACCAGGGAAGGAGAAACATCAATGATTTTTCAAATGGTTTCCAAACCATCTTTACTAGAAAGGATTAAGAGTTCTCAGACTGATGAGGAAGAATTTCAAAAGAAGATTAATGCTGTCAATGATGGGAGACTGAGAGACTTTGAGTATGAAGATGGAATTTTGAAATTCGGGAAGAGACTTTGTGTTCCTGATATACCTGATCTAAAAAGGGAATTGTTAGATGATGCTCATAGTTCCAATTTCTCTATACGCACTGGGATAAACAAAATGTATAGATATTTGAAGGAACATTTTTGGTGGGACAATATAAAGAGGGAGATTGCTGATTTTGTGTCAAGATGTATGGTTTGTCAACAAGTGAAAGCTGGAAGGCAACACCCTGGAGGAGTCATGCAACCTCTTCCCATACCGGAGTGGAAATGGGACAATATTACGATGGAATTTGTCATGGGGATACCAAAGACTCCTAGAAGGAATGATGAAATATGGGTTATTGTTGATCGTCTAACCAAGTCAGCAAATTTTCTTTCTATAAGAGAAGATCTTCCACTGGAACGTCTAGCAAGACTATATATTAATGAAGTTGTGAGACTTCATGGAGTACCCCTATCGATTGTTTCTGATCGTGATCCCCATTTTACTTCAAGATTCTGGAAGAGTCTTCATAAATCCCTGGATACTGAACTTCATTTGAGCACTACCTACCACCCTCATATAGACGGACAATCATAACGGACTATTCAAACCTTAGAAGACATGTTGAGATCCTGATCACTTGACTTTCAGGGTATGTGGGATCAGTATTTACCTCTGGTAGAATTTTCCTATAACAATAGCTTCCATTCGAGTATTCAGATGGAACCATATGAAACGTTATACGGAAAGAGATGTCGCACACCAACCTGTTGGGATGACGTTGGTGAAAGAAAACTTGTAGGTCTAGAACTAGTGGAGGAAATGATGGAAAAGGTGAAGGTAATCCAAAATCACATCAAAGCATCTCAAAGTAGGAAAAAGAGCTATGCCAATAATCGAAGGAAGGATTCGGAATTTCAAGTTGGTGGTCATGTTTTCCTGAAGGTATCTCCATGGAAGGGAGTCATACTTTTTGGTAAGAAAGGTAAATTGAGTCCCTGGTACATCAGAACTTTCGAAATTCTAGAAATAATTGGGGTTGTAGCTTACCGATTGGCAATGCCGCCAAGTCTCTCCGAAGTTTACGATGTGTTCCACGTATCTCTGTTGAGGAAATACATGCCTGACCCAACACATGTACTCACCTATGAGGAGTTAGAACTGGAACCCGATCTATCTTATTATGAAGAGCCCATCAGGATTCTTAATACGAGAGAATGAGTACTGAGAAACCAGACGACGCGTCTGGTAAAAGTTTTGTGGAGAAACCATAAGATGGAAGAGGCAACGTGGGAACCCGAGGAACTTATGATGAAGAACTAACTGAGTCTTTTCATGTGATATGTATTCTAGAAATTTCTAGGACGAAATTATTTGAAGGAGGGGAGAATGTAACACCCCAAGCTTCTACGGTACGCTTCTCATTGAATAATGTGATAGCGTTTGTTGTACGCAGCACCGAGTTCTAACACACCATACCTAATCAAACTAGCCATTATGAATAGTAATACCTAATTTTTGAAATTATATATATTTTATATTTCAAAATGGACTTCATTTTTGGATTTGAAATATCGAATTTAGCCTAAGGTGAAATTTTGGTACATTTCAGATAACTTTAATATTTTTATGAATAGTGAAAATTACTAAATTTTAATTAAAAACAACTTTTTTTAATCAAAATATTTAATAGTGATAAATTATGAATTTGAGTGGTTTTAAATTATATTCAGAATATATTTTTACCATTTAATTCAATGTTGGTCATTGGACATAATTTTACAATTAAACCGGACATAAACAAGTGTCAATCTTTTGATAGTTATTATCTCTTAAAAACACGATTTTTGTTTTAACGACGGGAATTAATTTTAAATTCATTTATGCCACTTCTGTGTGTTGAATTTGGAAAAATGGATTCCATATTTTGAATCAGGATGTTCAAATTTTTCAAATAGGTAACTTTTATTTTTAGACATTTGAATAATTACTTCGGTAAATATTTTATTTACCATGGTTAAAGGGTAAATCCGGTAAATAAGGGTTAAAAATTATATTATATAATACTAAATTACCCTAAAACGTGTCCTAGCCCCATTGTTTGATACATGTTCGACCATAGGAATCATTGGGTCGATTTTGGGACCCCATGGAGCCACTTGTAGGTGATAGGGACACTTAATTTCAATTAAGTTAAAATAACTACAAAAATGACATAAGCATATATCTTTTAGAAAAACAATTTTTACTTAGGGTTATATATTTTGGATTTTCGACTATAACTATTATTCAGAAAGATAAAATGATTTAATACATAATGATATTTTATTTATAATTTTTAAATATTACATAATGTAATTTATTTATGACACAATGATGATGCAGTAATTACCATAATAGTGAAAATTTAACATAATTGATATTATAAATATACAAATAAATCTAATTTGAGACTTTTAATGAATTAAAATAATTTTATAGGATAATATGACATATTAGGATTGATTTAATTAACTTTGTTTGAAGTAATCATTCTGTTATGAGTTTCACAAAAATCAACTATTGAATAGTGTCAAAATTGACATAAAAGAGTTTTTAAAACAAATATTATATTATTAATTGATATTAAATTCTTAAAAATATAAGGTTCAGCCAACAGACTTATATCATGATATTTATATCATTAATGGAGCACTTGGGGGTCTCTTGGATGTATATAGTAAGTTTATTAACCATGTAAAATAAAAATACAAACAGACATTGTAAAAGTGAAACTATTAACTTAGAGTTAATACTTAAAGATAAGGTTAATATAAGTACCCAATACATTATAAATTATATTTGTTGAGTATTTTGCGACCCATACCCACCTTAACATTTAAATAATACACTTTGGAGCCTTTAGAAACCGAATATGAATTTATTATAAATTAATATTTCTAGTTTTTCCAAAGGTGCCCCTCACCCCTCTTATAAATGGGCACTCCTCCTTCTCATTTCTTCACACCTTCAAAGCCTTTTGGTTCGGACAAACTCTACCCAAATACTCTCACAACATCCCTTAATACAACCTATAGGATTTAGTTTGATCATAAAGCCATCCTAAGGAGGCCTTTTGATCAAATCAAAATGGAGAACCCAAAGAAGAGGTAATGATTTCACCACCCTTTTCCAAGTTCCTTTCTTCTTCCACTTCTTCTTCCTTTTTTGTTACCATTATAAAATAATAACTCCAGTATCATATATATACTGTGATGTTATTATAAATATGGTACAACCATATTCATTATTTATCCACCCTTTTAATAACATGTCACCATACGTGCGTATGTACGGCTTACCGTCTCCACGTCGTGGTGTAATTGTTATTTAATATATTATTATTTGGATGGGTATAATAATGATGTGTAACTCATGTAAATAATAAATATAACATGTTAATGATTCTTTATATATGATATACCATCCATTTATATATTATTTTAATATCAAAATAATGATATTGTTGCTTGTGCGTATGTACGGACTACCGTCTCCACGAACGTGATGAGATTCATTCTCCATCGTATCCATTCAAGTATAATTATCATTTGATGAATTAAAAATTATGTTTAAAGACTTGATATCATTATGTATATGAATAATATACAACCTATCCATGAAAAACATGGCTTATGTACCAAAACATATAAAAGAAAATGAGTTAGTTAACACCCGAAACGACGATAATACTAAGATATTATTAACAAAGCAATGTTAAAAGATCATATATGATATCATATGAATGTATATGATTCTTGTATAATTTAATAACAATTATTTCACCATAATACAGGAGGTTAACCTACCCCAACCAAGGAAAAGTACAAGGTAAGGGTTATTTCACAATCTCTTCATTATCCGAGGTTGTTTATACGTAATAATCTACTGGGATCTCTTTATCATCCACATCCATGTTTCTTAAAACTTCATTTCAAAACATTTTTAATATTTAAAAGAATATGGGTTAAATTCATTTATACATTTGTTTGACTTTTTATAAGAGTTTTATAAAGTAATCTTTCCATCATTTTCTAAACAAGGTGATTTTAACCTTTTCGACAGAATTATGGTAAGAATGTTTTTTTAACTTATACGGCGGGTGCGGTTATTTTTCACCGTTATAAAATCATAGAAGCTTAGATTACAAAATTATAAGAATATTTTCAAAGAAAATGATTAATTTTATAAATATATGACTCTTAAATGATTTAAAAAATAGAAAGAGATATTTCTCTAAAAAGAGTTTTGATTTCATCTATGTCAACATCCTTTGATGGATTTTACGATTATTTGAAGTTGATTTGTTATGATACAAAACTTCAATATTTTATTGAAGGTTTTGTGATATGTTTGACTGTGGATGTGTTATTTTTATACCATTCAATGTTTATGGTGAAATTATTGACATTTTTTATGCTAGTTTTAATATGAATGTTTATGTTATGTTTAAACCTTTTCATATGGGAATGCATTGGACTTAATATGTGACGGGTGGAGCCTGTTATAGCTCCTCGATGCATTGGTAGGTCTCATGAGACACACTAGTGTCTTGGCACAAGGCCTTGAAAAAATCTTATTTCTAGTCTTGGCATGAGGCCTTGGCTATGTGGTTATGATAGTCTGGCATTATGCATTACATCATTATGAAAGTGGTTATTGATATTGCATGTGATTATTCGATTAGTAGAATATCCATTTGAATAATTAAATGGCATTATTTCATTTCACTTTTTCCATACTATGTTGAAGTTCAATTTTAAAAGGCTTTTGTTTTAGTTATACATTGACTTAAATATTTATTCTTATTTATGAATGTTTCCGCTATATTGTTATCCTTACTGGGCATTTGAGCTCACCCCTTTTCTATGTTTTATTTTTCCCAGGAAGTGAAGAAGTAAATTATGAATGACCTACAGGGATATTATGTGGGGATATGAATGTGGAATATGGAGACAATATGTTGTTGTAGTAGTTTTTCACTTTATGATGTAATGTAAAACTTTATGAATATATCTAGTGTTTCCAAGGCTACTAAACCAATCGGTCTTTCAAGATTTTATCTTTCTTGTGATTATTCCAATGTTATGTAATAATGCACTGACTCTCGGTAACTGTGGTCGGGGCACTACAACACAGATGTCTAAATGAATCCTTTATGATGGTTTTGATGGAGTCAATTCTTAAATTTTTACAACTCAACAGAGTCCATTATATAAGGAGTATTTGAAATTTTTGAGAAACCAGGTGTTATTTCTAGTGATAAATCTTATTCATGTTTCAGTGGATGTTTAGGAAACAATTCTAAAAAGACATCCAAATATTATCGTACGTAAGTCATATAAATGATTTTGAGTTTCTTCCTTGCCATTTGAGAAAAAAATTGATTATTAATGTGAATAAATACTCATTCATTATATGTAGTCTCAATAGTAAGTTCATACATATCATCACATTGATAGGAAATAATAGTATCTTTTGAAATATGAAACTTAACACCCCTTCCCAAACATATAATCAAGGAATTATCTAGAGAATGACAATCCATGTCGAATAGGAAATCAAATTCAAAAAAAGGACGAATAAAAAGATTTGTATGAATCAAATTTCCAAAAACATCAACTATATAAGAATCATATACATGACATTCAATCATGGTACAATTAAGGAATGCGCTGATAATTCGACATCTAATCATTTGGGTGGAATCATAATACCCATATAAAATTATCTTGATATGAAAGAGTGGATCGATCTAGAATAAAAGAACACATTAGATGGTCTTGATTGGATGTTGTGTATACAGTTCATTATTCCATTATATCACCCCTCTTTAGAAATAGTGATAACATGAATTTTATTCTTGTTCCTTAGCTTAATATGTAACACCCCGAGCTTCCACGATACGCTTCTCATTCAATAATGCAATGGCTGGCATTGTACGCAACTTCGAGTTCTAAAACACCGCGACTAATCAAAGTAGCCGTTATGAATAGTAATAACCACTTTTTAAAATTATAGAAATTTTATATTTCAAAATGGACTTCGTTTTTGGATTCGGAATATCGAAATTAGCCTATGTTGAATTTTTGGTATTTTTCTGAGAACTTCTAATTTTTTATGAATAGTGAAAAATACTTAAAAACAACTTTTTTAATAAAAATAATTAATAGTGATAAATTATACTATTTAGTGGTTTTAAAGTATAATTGGAATATATTTTTACCATTTTATCCAATGGTGGTCATTAGAATTAATTTAACATTGAAAATGGACATAAACAATTGCCAATCTTTTGATATAAATTGTTTCTTAAAAACACGCTATTTGTCGTAACAGCGGGAATTAATTGTAAAATTAATTAATTCAACTTATATGTTTGGAATTTTTTAAAATAGACATCATTTTTGAATTCGGAATATCAATTATAGATTAGGGTGAAATTTTGGCCTTATTCTGGAAAACTTCAATTTTTGATGAATAGTGAAACCACTAAGTGGTAATCAAGCAAACTGATTTTCAGTTAAATGAAAGTTTACCACTAATGTGTATTGAATTTTGAAAATCCGACATACATGGTTGTCATTAGTATGTAAAATGTGGTTCAATGGGATAAAAATAATTTTTTGGTGAATAGTAACTTATTAAGTTTTAATCGCGATTAGTGGTAATTAGTGTAGTTTAAGGTATAAATAATACTTTAATAATATGAAATGACCTAGACACATGTCCCAACCTCATTGGTTGAGTCATGGCCGACCAAGACAATCCATGGCCTAACTTGTGGACCCCATGGATCCACTTTTGTTGGGAAATAACATAAATTACTTTTTATTTAATGTTAAAGTGAAAATGACACTAACATAAATTGTTTTACTAAAACAATTTTTAAGTAGGGTTACACAAGTCCAAATTTTGACTATAAATATTCATTAGAAAGATAAAAAGATTTCCTACATCATAGTATTTTTTTTATAATTTTTAGACATTAAATAAATTAAATTATTTATGACATCATTATGATGTGGCGATGACCTCATTATTTAACGATTTAAATAAAATGAGAAGATAATGCAACATCCAAGGCTTACACTTGTCCAAAGCCTATTGGATGAAGAGATTTCGAAACCCTATCACCTTATCATCGAATTATATAAATGTGGGACCTTTAGAATCCGAAAAGCATTGTGAAATAATGTAACATTTCAATCTTTCCAAAAGTGCCCCTCCTCTCCACTTATAAAAGGCCCCCACATCTCCCACCTCATTTACACTTTCAAGCCATTTGGCTCGGCCAACCTCTGCCCAAATACTCTCCCAACATTCCTCCCTTACTCCTATAAACCTCACTTTGGGCAGAACTCTTCCCAAGGAAGCCTTTATCTCAAATCAAAAAGAGTTACCCGATTTTGAGGTAATGTCTTTTATAATGTTGTTTTGTTTTATTTTTCTTCTCCAACCCCCTAAAATCTTTTTATTCATTTCTTTTGTAACAACACCAGTATCCTCAATATACTAGTATGTTGTTATAAGAATGATTGGAGCTACACTTACACACACCTACATCTAATGGTTAAAGAACATACGGTTTCTGTGGATGGCGAATTTCTGCATCACGAAACGATGATTGTTCAACACTCATATAACACCTTCAAAGGTGGCCATTAAGATGTCACTATTTTTATATATGATATATAATATGTTTTTGTTTTAATTATGCTTCTGTATTTCTCATTTATGGCATACTTTATGATTTCCATTATGGGTAAAACGCGATAATTTCATTTTAGGAAGTGCGGACTACCGCCCCCTCAAAGTGATTTGAATCGTAAATGCCATATGTGGGATGTATAAAGGATGGAGTAAATGGTATTATACACTATATTATACTGGAATTATATTATACATTTATATCATTATGATTTAGTTCCATTAAATATGAAATTGAAATGAAAGTAGCGTTCATGCGTACGTACGGCTTACCGTCTCCATGAACGGTGCATTTCATTTCTTACCTCTAAATGTTATGTGACATTATGAATGAATGTATATACTGTATATATGATATATATGATATCTACATCATGAATATAATTCCGGATATAATGGATATTTCACCACATGAACAACTTGTAATTATAAGAAGTTTATTTTTGACTCAAGTACCAAAGATCGACAAAACGACCGTTATTAACTTAAATAATTACATAATGTTCATAACATTGTAATAAGTGATATAAAAAGGATAATGAAATTGAAAATGGTTCTTAATAAGGTAGATATTAACTCTAGTTTATTATTCAGGAGGTTAAAGAACGGTTGAGTCAAGTCGGAAACAAGGTAAGGGAATTTCTTAACCCAACTTCCATTCTTTGGGTTAATCTCCTACTTTCAAATTATGTCATGATATTATTATGTTGTATATTGTATTTATACTTTCTTTATGTGTACATATAGTGAATACACATAATAGATATATTTTATTTAAAAATGATCTTTTTAAGGGACTTCGTCTCAATCTCCATTCATTGAGGCATATTTTGTTTTATACACAAATTTCTTTTATACAGTGTATAAACCCCTTTGACTTTTACGTTTATTCAAAAGGAATCTTTTTTATACGAAGCGTTTTACTAAACGACAAAAAGGGAATGTTTTTATTTCCGTACTTATGCGGCGACAATGACTTCTCCGCCGCCGTGACCATTATTTGAGTTTCGGCTTCCTCTACAAGCCATCATTTTTTTTAATGAAAAATAAATACAAAGTTTTAACTTTCTTTTATTTTGGTATTAAAAATGGTTTTGAAAGCGTTTTTATCATATCAAAGTGTTGTATTGATATCTTGTGATTGAAATGCGGAAATGTTATGTTTCCTTTATGCATGTTTTATGTGATACGATTATGTTATGGTTTATGATATGTTTAAACCTATTCATATGAGGAATGCATTGGACATAATAAGTGACGGGTGGAGCCCGCTATAGCTCCTCGATGCATCGGCAGGTCTCATGAGACAAACTAGTGTCTTGGCACGAGGCCTTGACAAAATCTTATTTGTGGTCTTGGCACGAGGCCTTGACTACGTGGTTATGATAGTCTGGCATTATGCATTCCATCATTATGAAAGTGGTTATTGATATTGCATGTGATTATTCGACCAGTAGAATATCCATGTGAAGAAGTAAATGGCATTATTTCATTTTACTTTTGCCATATTATGTTGAAGTTCATGTTTAAAAGGCTTTTGTTTTAGTTATACATTGCCTTAAATGTTAATGTTTATTTATGAAATCTTCCGCATTATTGTTATCCTTACTGAGCATCTGAGCTCACCCCTTTCAATGTTTTAATATTTTCCAGGATGTGAAGAAGTATTTTATGAATGACCTGCAGGGATAGTCAGAAGAGGAAATGAGTGTGGACTATGAAGAATTTGTTATTAGTTTTTCACTTTATGATGTAATGTAACATTTATGAATGTATCTAGTGTTTCCAAGGCTACTAAACTAATCGGTCTTTCGAGACTTGATCTTTTGTGATCATGCCAATGTTACGAAGTAATGCACCGACTCTGGGTAGCTGGGGTCGGGGCGTTACAGTTGGTATCAGAGGCAGTTTAGTACTAACCTTGGAAGCTAGATTTAGATAAACTCTGATTAGAGCACATAGCCCAAAGATAGACTTTGAGGATTAGTATATAAGAACTTCCTAGAATTTTGGTATTATAGAGATGTTATGAGTTTTCCAAGCAATACATCCCTGTCTGGATACGAGCAGGTAGAGGCGGCTCTGGCACAGATGTACCTAGGGGTAAAACCCGAAAACACCGCTTTGAGCTAGACTCGAACGGGAACTGGTGCACGACAACGGGCCTTGCTGCACTCTTGGTTACGACACTCCCGGGGGATATGCTTAGGATAATTCTCATTTTCTTTACAAACCACTATGAACGGTTATGAGTATATACTTCCTCAAATAAAACCTTTTTATGATTATGGATTATATCCATAAATAGTTCAATTTATGTTAAGTATTTTACAAGTATGGAATTATGTATTTTGATTCATAAACTAATCTAGTTTATGCCATTGTTTAGAAATGGCGCCTAGTAGAAGGAATGGAAACTGTATCAATGCACGAACTCCATGTAGGGATTGCCCTCCTGCTCAAGATAATTATTGTGGACCTGGAGATACAACTGGTGCTGATCAACTTATTACCATACTGGGACAACTCACGCAGGTTATGAATAACAGCCTTACTCGTATGGAGCACCCTGATCCGCAACGTGGAGGATCAATGCTATACCGTTTCATGAGGCAACAACCGCCAACCTTCAATGGGAGTACAAATCCTATAGTAGCTGGGCAATGGATAAATTCCTTAGAGAAAATATTCCATGCCCTGGGGAGTAGTGAAAGGGAGAATGTTGTCATGGCAGTTTACCGCCTCACTGGAGATGCCGATCAATGGTGGTCACTAATTCAAAACACAAAGGAAGATGATGAATTAACAAACATGGAATGGCAGGAGTTCAAAGAGCTGTTCTTAGAAAAATACTTTCCTCGAGACCATCGAGCGGATATGGAAAGGCAATTTTTGAGTCTGAGACAAAAGGAGGATGAGAATGTCGCAAAGTATGAGGCTAACTTTACAAGGTTAGCGAGGCATGCTGCAGATTATATACGTAACCCAAGAAGTAAGATTGATCGTTTCTTTGATGGGTTAAAACCATTTCTCCGTTGAGCTCTAGTGTCACAATCTTTCTCAACATACGAAGATATAGTCTCATGTGCTATCAAGACAGAAAATGAATTCTCTAAGTCTTATGACAACAAAGTAAAGCAAGAGAAGAAGAGAACGGTGGAACAAGAGACAGATAAAGGGAAAAAGGGAAAGAAGGATTTTCCATTATGTGATAATTGTGGGAAGAATCACCCTGGTACTTGCCTAAAAGGAATGGGAGTTTGTTATAAATGTGGAGAAAAGGGTCACCAGGCTCGTGATTGCAAGGGAAAGAAAGAGGCTGTCAAAGTTGAATGCTACAATTGTAGAGAAATGGGTCATTATGCAAATGAATGTCCTAAGCGTCAAGGAAACTTACCTCAGAAAAGGCCATGGGATCAAGGACAATCTTATGCTATTACTACAGTTGAAACAGAATAACTAATGTATTGGTGCTTTTGGACTCATGGATTATATTCTGGTTATTAGAATAATGTGATCTATATAAGGATTGTACTGCAGTACTTGTTGGTTTCAGTAAGGTTTTAATATGATGAAGGTAATTATATTTTTTAGTATGTGACAATAATAGAAACTTTACTTTGTTTGGGGAATCTGATAAATTGATTTTGGAATTAAGAGACCTTTTAGAGAAAGTCTGGACAGAGATATTTTGGATAACTATAAAGGTTGGAGTGGATTAAGTTGATCGTTGGATAGTATGGTTTAAGGTTAAAAAATTTATGAAGATTATTTTTGGAATATTATAATACTATAGTTTTAGGAAAAGGACAACCTGCAGGGTGGGGCATAAACCGTCGCGTCGGACAAAGCTGTAGGAATCGAACCCACAATCAAAGTGCGACAGGCCTTTATTTCCTACCACTAGCCTACAGGAAGTCCCTGGTTATTAAAAAATAATTTTACTAATCTAAATGGTATGTGTTAACATTTGGAACCTTATACAAATAGGATAAGTATAATATTTTTGGGTTCTATTATCTTTTTGAGTGAAAGGTGAGTTGAAGGTTGAAACTCTAATTGTCAAGCATAAATATATATATACCTATCTGTTATTTAATGAGTAAATTAATTCTTAAACTTTAGTAAAGGGATATTAAAACAAAAAATGTGTTATCCTAATACCTTATGTCTTGCTGAACTGATGATATTTTAAATCAACATAGATTGAAGGCTTTGAGGCCCTCAATTTGACAGTTGATTGTGATTGATGACCCCAATCTCTCCCTACAAATATTTACGTTTTTCCTCCAATTATATGTCTCTAATTGCCACCAATGTTCTCCTAATCGAGATCATAATTGGGTGGTGACTTTTTCATTTCTCTTTCCCTCTTATTAAGGCTAAATTTTATTAATCTTATTTCCGATGTGGGTTTTCCACAAAGGTATTTTCTCTTTTCAACCTTTTATTTTCAAAGAAAAATTTCAAATTGCGAGGACGCAATTTATTGAAGGAGGGGATAATGTAACACCCCGAGCTTCCACGATACGCTTCTCATTCAATAATGCAATTGCTGGCATTGTACGCAACTTCGAGTTCTAAAACACCGCGACTAATCAAAGTAGCCGTTATGAATAGTAATAACCACTTTTTAAAATTATAGAAATTTTATATTTCAAAATGGACTTCATTTTTGGATTCGGAATATCGAAATTAGCCTATGTTGAATTTTTGGTATTTTTCTGAGAACTTCTAATTTTTTATGAATAGTGAAAAATACTTAAAAACAACTTTTTTAATAAAAATAATTAATAGTGATAAATTATACTATTTAGTGGTTTTAAAGTATAATTGGAATATATTTTTACCATTTTATCCAATGGTGGTCATTAGAATTAATTTAACATTGAAAATGGACATAAACAATTGCCAATCTTTTGATATAAATTGTTTCTTAAAAACACGCTATTTGTCGTAACAGCGGGAATTAATTGTAAAATTAATTAATGCAACTTATATGTTTGGAATTTTTTAAAATAGACATCATTTTTGAATTCGGAATATCAATTATAGCTTAGGGTGAAATTTTGGCCTTATTCTGAAAAACTTCAATTTTTGATGAATAGTGAAACCACTAAGTGGTAATCAAGCAAACTGATTTTCAGTTAAATGAAAGTTTACCACTAATGTGTATTGAATTTTGAAAATCCGACATACATGGTTGTCATTAGTATGTAAAATGTGGTTCAATGGGATAAAAATAATTTTTTGGTGAATAGTAACTTATTAAGTTTTAATCGCGATTAGTGGTAATTAGTGTAGTTTAAGGTATAAATAATACTTTAATAATATGAAATGACCTAGACACATGTCCCAACCTCATTGGTTGAGTCATGGCCGACCATGAAAAGCCATGGACTAACTTGGGGACCCCATGGATCCACTTTTGTTGGGAAATAACATAAATTACTTTTTATTTAATGTTAAAGTGAAAATGACACTAACATAAATTGTTTTACTAAAACAATTTTTAAGTAGGGTTACACAAGTCCAAATTTTGACTATAAATATTCATTATAAAGATACAAAGATTTCCTACATCATAGTATTTTTTTTATAATTTTTAGACATTAAATAAATTAAATTATTTATGACATCATTATGATGTGGCGATGACCTCATTATTTAACGATTTAAATAAAATGAGAAGATAATGCAACATCCAAGGCTTACACTTGTCAAAAGCCTATTGGATGAAGATATTTCGAAACCTTATCACCGTATCCTAGAATTATATAAATGTGGGACCTTTAGAATCCGAAAAGCATTGTGAAATAATGTAACATTTCAATCTTTCCAAAAGTGCCCCTCCTCTCCACTTATAAAAGGCCCCCACCTCTCCCACCTCATTTACACTTTAAAGCCATTTGGCTCGGCCAAACTCTGCCCAAATACTCTCCCAACATTCCTCCCTTACTCCTAGAAACCTCACTTTGGGCAGAACTCTTCCCAAGGAAGCCTTTAGCTCAAATCAAAAAGAGTTACCCGATTTTGAGGTAATGTCTTTTATAATGTTGTTTTGTTTTATTTTTCTTCTCCAACCCCCTAAAATCTTTTTATTCATTTCTTTTGTAACAACACCAGTATCCTCAATATACTAGGATGTTTTTATAAGAAGGATTCGAGCTACACTTACACACACCTACATCTAATGGTTAAAGAACATACGGTTTCTGTGGATGGCGAATTTCTGCATCACGAAACGATGATTGTTCAACACTCATATAACACCTTCAAAGGTGGCCATTAAGATGTCACTATTTTTATATATGATATATAATATGTTTTTGTTTTAATTATGCTTCTGTATTTCTCATTTATGGCATACTTTATGATTTCCATTATGGGTAAAACGCGATAATTTCATTTTAGGAAGTGCGGACTACCGCCCCCTCAAAGTGATTTGAATCGTAAATGCCATATGTGGGATGTATAAAGGATGGAGTAAATGGTATTATACACTATATTATACTGGAATTATATTATACATTTATATCATTATGATTTAGTTCCATTAAATATGAAATTGAAATGAAAGTAGCGTTCATGCGTACGTACGGCTTACCGTCTCCATGAACGGTGCATTTCATTTCTTACCTCTAAATGTTATGTGACATTATGAATGAATGTATATACTGTATATATGATATATATGATATCTACATCATGAATATAATTCCGGATATAATGGATATTTCACCACATGAACAACTTGTAATTATAAGAAGTTTATTTTTGACTCAAGTACCAAAGATCGACAAAACGACCGTTATTAACTTAAATAATTACATAATGTTCATAACATTGTAATAAGTGATATAAAAAGGATAATGAAATTGAAAATGGTTATTAATAAGGTAGATATTAACTCTAGTTTATTATTCAGGAGGTTAAAGAACGGTTGAGTCAAGTCGGAAACAAGGTAAGGGAATTTCTTAACCCAACTTCCATTCTTTGGGTTAATCTCCTACTTTCAAATTATGTCATGATATTATTATGTTGTATATTGTATTTATACTTTCTTTATGTGTACATATAGTGAATACACGTAATAGATATATTTTATTTAAAAATGATCTTTTTAAGGGACTTCGTCTCAATCTCCATTCATTGAGGCATATTTTGTTTTATACACAAATTTCTTTTATACAGTGTATAAACCCCTTTGACTTTTACGTTTATTCAAAAGGAATCTTTTTTATACGAAGTGTTTTACTAAACGACAAAAAGGGAATGTTTTTATTTCCGTACTTATGCGGCGACAACGACTTCTCCGCCGCCGTGACCATTATTTGAGTTTCGGCTTCCTCTACAAGCCATCATTTTTTTTAATGAAAAATAAATACAAAGTTTTAACTTTCTTTTATTTTGGTATTAAAAATGGTTTTGAAAGCGTTTTTATCATATCAAAGTGTTGTATTGATATATTGTGATTGAAATGCGGAAATGTTATGTTTCCTTTATGCATGTTTTATGTGATACGATTATGTTATGGTTTATGATATGTTTAAACCTATTCATATGAGGAATGCATTGGACTTAATAAGTGACGGGTGGAGCCCGCTATAGCTCCTCGATGCATCGGCAGGTCTCATGAGACAAACTAGTGTCTTGGCATGAGGCCTTGACAAAATCTTATTTGTGGTCTTGGCACGAGGCCTTGACTACGTGGTTATGATAGTCTGGCATTATGCATTCCATCATTATGAAAGTGGTTATTGATATTGCATGTGATTATACGACCAGTAGAATATCCATGTGAAGAAGTAAATGGAATTATTTCATTTTACTTTTGCCATATTATGTTGAAGTTCATGTTTAAAAGGCTTTTGTTTTAGTTATACATTGCCTTAAATGTTAATGTTTATTTATGAAAGCTTCCGCATTATTGTTATCCTTACTGAGCATCTGAGCTCACCCCTTTCAATGTTTTAATATTTTCCAGGATGTGAAGAAGTATTTTATGAATGACCTGCAGGGATAGTCAGAAGAGGAAATGAGTGTGGCCTATGAAGAATTTGTTATTAGTTTTTCACTTTATGATGTAATGTAACATTTATGAATGTATCTAGTGTTTCCAAGGCTACTAAACTAATCGGTCTTTCGAGACTTGATCTTTTGTGATCATGCCAATGTTACGAAGTAATGCACCGACTCTGGGTAGCTGGGGTCGGGGCGTTACATAATAGGTTGCTGACATCGATCAACATCTTTAACAATAGTTTTTTTGAACTTTTTAACATAATTACCATTCTCCTAAAAATTGTAACACTTCTGTGGGGGAGGGTCATTCTATATAGCTTTCTCTCCATTTACATTGTTATCTATATTCTTCTCATTGCACTGGAAATAAAATTCATGATGACCCTCCCTTCCATAATTAAAACATAAATTAGACCACTATATACAATTTACATCATGATTCTTCCCAAACATAGATCATAATGTAAATCTCATTTATTCTCTCTATGGTTTTTAGATTTTCCTTTAGCCTCAATATTTATTATATTATCAAAACCATGAGGTTGATATGTAACTCCAACCTCTATTTCAACAATTATTTCACAGCACACAATTTCATCATAGATTCTAAAAAATATGATAGAAAACACCCTTGTACGGCATTGCATTAAGAAACTAAAGAACCAATCAATTTTAATATCTGGTTAGATGATAATATCATAACTAAACCTCACAATCTTCATAAAATTAGCCCTATAGGTACCAATATATTCATATTCCCTTTGAATTAAATCATTGAACTCTTTCATCATATTTTTATAGAGAATATGAGGAATGTATATATGAAAAAAAATCATAAACTCGTCTAAATCCATAGATTTAATTTCATCAACTTGCCTCATATTAATGATTATTTTCCACCATTGTTCGACTTAGCCTTATAACTAATAAACTACAAAAATAAATATTTGATCTTTAGAACACTAGATAACATAGACTATATTTTTTGTTTAACTGATCCATTGTTCAGAACAATTAGGTTTGAAGGCCCACTGAAATTGTTTTAGATTTCTTCATTATGGAATCAAGATAATATGTTCCCTCCTTTAATCATATGGAAGTCCAAAATTATTGATAAATTGAGATTATTTGGTGAACATGGAAATGAGTTTTCTCAATAAATCTCACATATCATTGGGATGATCAAGTGAAACATTATTTATATTTTCATCACACATAGAATTACATTGGTTCCTTTATGTTCCAACCATTGGATAAAAACGTAAATCATAGAGTAAATAAATTATCATAGTGGGGAAACACATAATCATCAAAACCCATTTTTATGATATCTAAAAAATGATAATTTATTGTATTAATAACACATTATTATTATCCTAGGTTATTCATATCAAACTTTTATTTGAATCAATCATGATGGTTCATGAAGTGTTTCTGAATTCCAAAAGTATATCTCATGGGAGTGTTAAACCAGGTGTGCAGTAAGGCCTAATATCATAGACCAGTTCTCGATTAAGTATAGTTTAATAATTTTTTTCAGGGTAATTTACCCCTATGCACATATTTTTAAGATCCACACCCACCTTTATTATCTATAACAGTATGTACTTCCGTGAAACTACTCACTATTTCCTTTATCAAATTCCCGAGTCTTTTTCATATAGTTTTACTCATCCTTAAACTTATCCATAGAGACATGTCCTTTTGGACATCAAAAAGTTTTTTTATCCTAGTTTATAAAAGATAGGTAAAAATATTATATTATACCAACTATGTCAACCCTCAATTAAAATACACATATATTATGTCACATTCTTGGAACATTTAATACAATACACAAACATATATACAATGACCGTATTAGTTTAGTGCCTTTAAAAAACTAGAAACAATACTCCTAGTAAATAAGTTAGTTAAATTATATCTATCTAGGTTCTTCATTACTTTTACACTTATTAGACACTTCATACACTATACATATCTTCATAAAATAGGAAAAGGAATAAAAAAAATGGATGAGCTAGTATGATCATTAAGGAGAAATAAGGGAGATATGTGAGAATAATCATTATAGTATGGGTATGAGAGTATGATCAAAACATTAGATGATCCTACCCAATATACCAAAGATCATAAAAATGAATCATGGAATAAATATTGGATGTTTGTAATACATGAATCATATGGGAATAATGATAATAATCCATGAAAGTATTAAATAGAAATAAGATACTGAATTGTGGAAGATACATAATCCGATAATATTACATTCATATTAGTCAAGGATAAATGAGATGTAATTGGTAGTGAAATTGGTTAACTCACCAAACCATTATGCTTGTTAGGGTTCACTTCCATTACTATCTTAGTAGTTAAGGCTCACTCCAAAAACAATCTTTATAGAAAAGTACTTCACAAAACCACATTCACTACACATTCCATACATTCATATCTCATGATATTTGAGGCATTACCCAATGCATTTGATGTAGATATAGGTATCACCAATATCATAATGAAATCATACATAATTGTACCAAAATATCATAAATAATCATTGTATCATAACCAATGAAATGAAATTGGTATCATAAACTTGTCATTATCTCATAATATATGGAAAATAGTCAAGTTTCAATATAATTTCATAAAAATCATAACTCATGAAAATTATAAGGTTTCATAATCATATAAACAATGAATTTGAATTGGGTTCTATATGGAAAATAAATTGTGGAAGATAAATAGATGTTATAAACATCATTCTATCAATAATAAAATCATTCATGGAATGAATATGATTGTAACCCTCAGATCATATCCCTAGAAAGTAATAAGTAACACCAATGTATGTCATGTTATATGTAAAAATAAATTTCATTAACTTCTAAAAAAATTTCTTACAGAAAATATTCTTTCGGTTTTTAAAAAATAATTTTGAAACGTAATGCATTTTTTATAAACTTTTTTCAGAAACATTTTCTTAAAAATGTTTAAAGGAAACATTTAAAAAAATTAGATAATGTTTATTTTAAAATAATAATGAAATATCATTTAAAAACATTTTTTAAAAACAATTTTAAGTAACATTATTTCATAATAAAATTTATTTCTCATCGAAGAGATAAATATTGTCAGGTTTTATTTAATAAACATTACTAATTATCTTAATTAGTAAAGAATAAAAAATTGTAGAAATAAATGAAGATACAATGAACAATAAGACGATAATTAAATTAAAAGAATTATTATTATATTGATAATAATATTTAATAAATGTAATCATAATCATAGGCAATCCAAATAAACAATGAGATTATAACAATAAACATGTACCAATTTTGTACAATTGATCATAATCCCCATGGGATAGGGCCATTTCGTGAAGTCTAAAATATCATTAAAATATGTAGATTCATAATATAGAATTTAAACTAGTATTATATACACCTCATAAGATAATAATGGTTCACAAAAATACATGTGTCTCAAAGAAGGAAATTTTAGACAAACTCACCTTTCTGATATTGTAATATTTGAATGGTAAAACTCAAGGAAATAAAGATCCAAAAAATGGATATGTAAATACCCATAGAATTAAGGATATTTATCATATAATTAATTAATGGGAAGTATGAAAATCACATTATAGAAAAAAGTTAATAATAATTAATTAATCTCCCAGAAATAACATTGAGACTCGAAATCTTTGTACCATATGTCTTGACTCCCATAAAACTCATTTATGACTCCTATATAATAAATGTAAAATAATTAAACCACTAATAAAGAACCTTATTAATTTATATAATAACACATATAATTTTATTATTATGATTAATTACATATTTATTAAAAATACCATGGTAATGTTACATTTTGGGTAATATTGTGATTTTTCTTTAGTTTTTTAACATTTTTTGTAATAATAGCTTTTTTTGCATGACATGTGATTTGTAATATTTTTCATACTGTTACTTATATCATTATTTAATAATCATACATATTATAACCAAGATATAAATTACATATTTATTATGTATATATGTATTTATAATAATCTATAAATGATATAAATTTGAAGTGAAATACAACATTCCTGGAGATAGTAGGTCGTAAGAATTAATGAACGCATTTCCATTTCCTTGTTGTGTTGAAAAAAATAAAAAAAATATATATATATTTATGATATAATTATCATGGAATTAATATTTCATATGTGAAATATATTTATATTATAATCATCCTTAATACATTTCATGTAATTCATGAACGAATTAAATCAATTTTAGGAGGTGGGGGTCCACAAGTCTAGAAATGATGTTATCAAATTCCTGTAAAATGGAATTCTTGGAGGCTTGTTTCATAAAAATTATATAAGAATAAATAAATCCTAAATATATTATATATCATATATAAATGGTAATTAAATCATTATTATAATCTACATAATGTGGATACAGAAGAATGAAGGACATCAGTTTATAAGGGGGTTATCCGCCCTACACACGAACGATGATTGTATATCCCATTCTATAGAAGTATGTCTGTGTTTAGGTCATATAATTAAATTAATGAAATATAATTATATTTAGGATATTGAATATTTTATATAACCATTTAATAATAATAATTGAGGTTGTGGAGAATTAAATAAAACAAAAATTCTTGTTGAAGGATGTTACGTCTTCTTTTGGTAAATCATTTTTCCTTTTACCAATGGGCTATCATGGTTGGATTTTTTCCCAAATGGAGGATTATAGGGTTAATATTGAGGTGTTTTAGAATTTTTGAGTAGTTTTTTACAAGAAAATGATATTTATATGTGTGAATAAGTGAGGGGTGACATGCCTTTTATAGTGGAGGAGGAGTGACATTTTTTGTAAATATGAAAAGGTAAAAATTATTGAGAGGCATCCGTTACATAATGTTCCAAAAATAACATTCCATTTTTTGATAGAATATTTTAAATATATTAAATATATCAATGAAATGGATTTGGGAAATGTTTCTATGAAATTTATCCCCTTAAATTAATTTTTAACCACTAAGTAAACTCTGTTTTACCTTAATCGGTGTAATTAGTTTTTATCTGTTTCACTAATAACACTATATAAAATTTATGTTGACCATATTAGACATTATGAATTATGATGAATCCAAATATTGATTAAATTTTTATAAATTCTAAATAGATAATTTGCAAGGATTATCCTATAATTAATCCATTTATACGTGATATGAAAGAGAGTTTTTAAATAGGAAATGCTAAAAAGATCGAAATGTTTTTATATCCAATTTCACAGTTACATTATTTCTAATGACCTAAATTTGAAAAATAAATGTAAAATTGAACTAATTATAATTTAAAAACATATTAAAACATAAATTATAAATTTAAATAAATTTTATAGAAAATTAGTTTTCAATTAAAATTTCATTATTTATCACAATTCATCAAAAAATTAAATATTTTCAAAAAATCTAAAAATTTAACACTAATATAATTTCTAAAATTTGATTTAAAAATGAATATTATATTATAAAATTAAAATTATAACTTTGTCTAATATTAATATTATTATTATTCTATGAATATCATAAAAAGATGTTCTTTTGAAGAAAAGTATTTTTCAATACATGGATCCTTTACCAAAAATTATATATTTTATTGTTAATATGATTTATTTATGAGAAAACATTATAAAAAATATTTAAAAATTACTTATCAATATTCATATTATTAATTTTAATGGATATTTTATAACAATCTTGTTTAAATAGTTATAATAATAAAGTGTTATTTCATAAAAAATTATTGTTATGTGTAACATAACAAAAGATTGTTTTGCATATATAGAAATCATAACATGGTTTGGTCTATGACAAGTAAATAAATCAAAAGAAACATGGTAAAAAATAAATTAATATATTTTAATATATTCAGAAAAATTATAAAATATCGTGGTTTTAAAATGTTGTAACTGATGCTATAAGTATGATGGCTCATACACATGCAGTTCAAGAGTCCTATATAGAATAGAATATTATGGATATTTTTTGAGATATATGTTAATGTTTAGGACCATCATATATTTTCTATACATTCATCACACCTAGTGACCTCTTAAATTCAATAGAATGTGAAGATGATACAGTTTTCATATTTTGATGGATTGGTCCTACAAGAGTTTATTTCAAGGGAAGACCCCAATCTATATTGGATTATTGATGATAGAGACATAATTTGTATAAATGGATATATCTAGGTTCCCACTAATATGAGATTGAATATTATGTGTGATTATCCTACTTCACAGTGGGAATTTCACCACGTTATCTTCAATATGTATCATGATATGCACCTATATTATTGGTGGCTAGGAATGTAGAATCAGATAGATTATTTTATCACAAGGTGTTCTCCCTATCATCTGGTGATGGGGTTAAGGAGTTACTTGAGGATTTATAAAATTATTATTAGTTCCAAAATGTAAATGGGAGTATGTATCATTTTATTTTTTTCATCATATTATTTAGGTTTCTTTGAGGTAGTGACATAGTTTTTTGTAGTCATGGTTCAACAGAATAAAGTATCCCATTTAATTCATATCTAGAATATATTACCATCAATGGGAAGGGATGATTGTACATCTATGATTATATATAACTACATAATTTCCATCATAAAACCATTTGAAATAGTGATTCTAATGTCACATCATGGTTTGGGCATGGGTAGTATAAAGATATGGGCACACAGGTTCTTCTAAGAACATTTCATCCTCAAACCAATGTCCTATAAGAAGAGACGAAAATGGGTTTTGAGGACCTTCTCTTAGCATACTTTCTTGATTATTTTGGTTCATGAGATACATATATCCCTCCCATTTAGTTCTTCTATAACATAAATTTTCATCTCATGAATTACATGGCTTCTTATGAGGCCATATATGGTAGGATATTTAATTCACCCATGAATTTGTTAGAAGCAGTGCTAATGGTTCTTCATCTCATTCAGGAGACTTTGGAGAAATTCCATCTTATCATGAAGTGTATTTATACAAAAAAGTGTAGAAAAAAAATCTTATTTTGATCATTTTTTATGAACTGTAGAGTACGAGGTCAGGGATCATGTTTTCATTTTAGTATCACCCACACATGGGAATCAATGGGTACAGAAGAAATAAAACCCATCTCATCATTATTTCAGGACATTTGTTGTCTTGGCGAGAGTCGAGATGATATCCTATCAATTCATATTTCATTAGAGGCACCATGACATGCATGAGATCCTCTATGTCCCATTACTACTCTTTTATAATGGAGATCTGTGTCATAATTTTTATCTAGAGGTTATGGAGATAGATGTTAGCGATTATTTTAATGAGTGTACTATATGAATCGTTGAATATAGAAAGTTGGTTTTCTGAGGCTAGTATTTCTCATTAGAATGTGCGATATGGCAGTACGACCTGGAATATGACAAGACTTGAGATTAGAATAACAATTTCCACTCTAAGTGGAAAGAGTTGTTCTCAGACAATGTTTCATAGCCATTGGAAGGTTAAGTTATGGAAGAGTTTCTTTAATGGGGGAAGAATTTAAGAACCTACTTGTTATATAAAGTAAATTACATTTATATTTGGATCAAATTCATTATCATGGACTTTATATAAATGACTATTGACTTCATTAGTGTTTTGGGATTTTTTGGGGGCTTGTTTAGAGCATAGAATACATATTTTTTATAAATAACTGATAGACTGCTCAGTTTGGAGAATCCATGCTTGGCATGCCACATGGTTATCCAAAACAGTGTGGGTCATAATAATAGGGTGATGAATATCACATTTTATTAGGAATTGGTGAAACCATAGGATCATCCCATTTCAAAAACAAAAGTCTTTTTCGATTTTTTGTGCTTTGTGAATCATTAGTAAAATCGTGCACACCATCCATGTAAAGTTCCCCTTGAGGTAGGGAAGAATACACCTTTGGTGGAAGGATTTTCAAACTATGTGGGAAAATTGTGTGGCCCATATATTTTGGTTTAATTATCCAAATATCCATTAAATATAATTTAATTATAACCTTCTCCTTATTTTCTCTTATTTCATTTGTGTTGTGGTTTTTCTTCCCTCTATTAAGCTTGCACCCTAGACAACCTAGGTTATTTAATATCACCTCTATATGATCTCTAATCATGATTTTTATTGTCTCATTGAGTTCCTCCAGGTAATATCTCCACTCTCTAGGATGAGTTCATCATTTTTATTTCCCATAACGATTATATCTTAATGTGGGCTCATATGAACTATTTTAAGGTCTTTCTTCAATTACTCTATTTCTCTCGATCCAAGATAAATTAAGGATGACACAAGATGAGGAGAGTACTTCATGATTGTGGTAGGTATTCCAACTTTTATCACTCATATACATGATGCTTCATAAAATGCTTCTCTTTTCCACAATATATTTTCACCGTGCATTTCATTAAATTTTTTCTATCATGAATTTTTCTACCTTTCTTGGAACCTAATGAATTGTTAGAATAAATATTCATGTCACTATTATTCACCTTAGGGTGATACATTCTTTTGGTTGTTCCCTCTTACATGCATAATTTTATTTCATTAGTGTCTATCTAAATTCCCTATTTGGTTAATTCATTTTACATATAAATTCTTATAACATAACTATTAATGGTTGAATGTTGTGTTGTATCATTGCTAACACTCATTTAAATTTGATATGTAATTAATGATTGTGAGTGTTCTGACTACATCACCTAATTAATTGAGAAATGGTTACATCCATGTTATTATAAAATATTAATGAGTTATGAATTTTCTATTGGCACATATTAAAGCCAATGATTTCCTATCACTATTAATCTAAGGGCCCGACGACCATCACTAATCTGTATAATTGGGCCTGATGACCCTCATGCAATTTATATACTTATGTATGTGTATGGAATCTTGTAATAAATTTTATATGGGACTAGAATCCCATTATAAATGTGATATAGTCACAGACACCCTTTATAAATTTGATACACATATGGAGTCCCCATATATTTTTGTTACAAGCATGCAAACCATTGTGTTATATACGGGAATGAACATCCTTATTATGATACTGGGAACGGAGTCCCTTATTCATCTGATCAGGTCATGTAAAACCAAATTATTGTGATAATGGTTATGAAATCACTATTCCATGCTACTAGGCATGAAATCCCTTATTCTTGTAATATCGGGAAGGCCTCCCTTACTACTGTTATAATAGGCACATCATCCCCTATTATTGTGATATTGGTCATTAAGACCCTTGACACATATTTATAGATATAACGATATGGGTCAAAAAATGTAAAGTTATCTCAATCTCCATCGGGAACCAGAGCTGACCCATTTACAGTTATTTATACTAATTTTCACTATTATATATACACATTTTTATGTTATATAAATGGAATTTATAGTTAGTTATATCATTGGGGTGGTATACTGTGTTTATCCCACACTCTATCTAGGGCGTCGATGGTATCCAAAGAACTATATGCTTATAGGTGTAGATAAGGGGAGGAATCATTTTATGGATGCTTGAATTAATATAATTCACAGTAGCATATGATCAGTAGGATCATGGGAACCCTGGATAGTTTTTGACCCTATCCCATTTGTATATCTTATTATGTACTAACATATTTCTTCCATGTAGAGATATTTTCTCTATTTTGTAGGTATTTTCCATCATTATCTATTATAAATGATTCCTTTTAATGAATTAAATTATTCTTTATATCATAGATGTTTACTCTCATTCCACTATCATTTCCAATGTTGATATTCTTCCACTATGGGAGGTCATTGGTTGAGTTATGAAAGTTTAATTTCCTATTTTTCCATTAAATTATATATCTGTGCTTTATTTATCTATTATTACTTATATATTGTAATCCAATATTACATAAGGGCATTGTCTCTGAACATACACACCCTAGAATCTCACTTCTATCCAGAATCCTATGGTGTCTGAGGAGGCTTTCTTGAGGCCATGTGGCCAACTGGGCTTGGGGCATCTCTACGTGGAACCCAGTTCAATGACATCCTAAAATGTTAAACTAGTTCATACATTTAAAATTAAAAAATATTTTATCATTAATATAATATAAATATAATCTAAATATATCTATGTATAAATTTTTTTAACATTTTATAGTAAAATGAATTTATATATAATTTAAACATAATGTTAAGAAACGTTTTATTTCCATCAATAAAATTATATATAACATAAATATAACATTATACCATATTAATATATTGTAATATAATTTTATATATAATAATTATAATGTTATATAATTTAAATATAATGTAAATAAAACATAAATATAAATAACACATGATGATACATTTATGTTACATTTTCCTTCAATATAATAATTATTAATTATTAATTATTAATATTTTTTTATATTTTATTTATTATGAAATGAAATTTATGATTCGTTTTTATCAGTTATTTGAAATTATTAGTAAATAATTTTTACTTATCTATAATAAATTATTAATCAATAAATATTAATTTTATGTTCTTATTGATTATATATACATATGGTTGGTTTGGTTGGGTCGTATAGGGTCGTATTTTTTAAATACCAGGACTCGACCTGAACCGACATTGACCCGACCCAAAAAATAATGACTTGAACAATCTTCAAGGGTATCCTATCCCAACACAACCCCACCTAGCTGGGCCATGTCTGGTTTGTACACAACTACTTTAAACATAAAAAATAAAATGGGAACATTAAATCAATGAGACATGAAAACATTAAATAAATAAAAAATGACCATAAATCATTTAAAATATATTAAAATATAGACTCAACTTCAAACACACAAATAAATATATTTAAAATTTAATTTCATGTAAAATCTCATTGTTACCTTTTTAGAACCATTAGCAATTAAAAACAACACTTTCCATATATAAAATTCCCTTTCAGAAAACCACTTCTGAATTCAATCATATAGTTATCATAAATAATGTAAAGAAAATTGAAAAAAAATCATTCAGTTGATTGATTGTATATAAAATGAAAAAAAAATATTGAAACACCTACCCTAGTCAAGAACGCTTTAAGGGGATCCTTATAGAATGACACGACGAATCCTACAAAATTAATCTTTAAAACCAAGGACAAAAAAACTATTATTTGAACCAAATCCCCACCTAGGGTATGAATAAAACCAACTAATAGCTAGTGGAGATGAAGAAATAATAGGATGGATTGATATATGATAGAATGGACTGAAAACCCCATAAATAATTCACCATGAATCAAAGGACCAAGACCGATGATGGGGAACTAGGGGCATGATCAGTAGAAAGGGTGATTGGGGTGTAATTGGGGTAGGTAAATGGGGGATCAAGGAGTAGTAGGGTATGGTGGGGGAAAAGGTTGTGTCTTGGTTCATAATCAGGGGGCTCGGGGTAGAGTTTTTGGGGAAGGGGGAGTTTATTTTTGAGGTAATTAAAAAATCATCAATTTAAAAAACAAGCATGAAATTATTTCCGACATTATTTTGTGGGTGATTCATAAACTGTCACTATTAAAATGTTGTTAAATGATAAACTTATTGTAGTACATCCACATATCAATTTAGATCATTATTACATAATCCATAGAGTCAATGATATTAACAACCATAACAAAGACACACAAAATCCTCATAACAAAACAATGGTTAAAACATTACTACTACATGACCAGAATTCGAGGAAACCTACTCACCAATGCATGATAATTTTTAGTATGGATGGGCTTGACTCACCTACATAGTTTTAAAATGTATCATAAATATACCACATAATCCTGAGGAATGGGTTTCCCTCTCTTCATATGAATGACTCCATAAAACAGATTACCACCTTAAGTTCAATCACAAGAAACCCAAACTACATTATAACATATTAAATGAAATCTTTATAATAATATTTATATATAAAACAATATCATTTTTATCAATTTTACTATATTCCCATAAAAATTTTCATTACCAAAATTATTTAAATAAATTATAGATGATTATAGATTATACAAATATTACACTATAAAAATAATAATAATAGGGTTACACATCCACATCCACAAGAAAAATGACCTCAATGATCACACAGTTTTAATGTATAAGAATATAGATATTTATGACTATAGCTCAATTATAGATAGCCTTATTCAAATAAATTAACTAATGCTTCATTTTTAATATTCAAAAACATGTTTTCTCTAATTCATTTGATTATCCTTTTCAAATATTCTATTATTCATTATTTAAAGAATAACATTCATGCGATTCAATATTTATAAACCACAATGTTAGAGTGTTAATGAATTTAAATTCCCTTTCTAATAACTAATGCAATTATTTTATAAAGTGAACTAAAAATATACAGAAAAATAATTACCTTGGTTAAACATCCCATATTCATATATTTTTCTTAATATCATAGAAAATTTTTAAAAAAATGTTAGGAACATTCATTTCCTATAGAGTAATTAGGGATTGATTTGAGATGATTATCCTAGAAGTCCTTGAATCCCAAATATTCAATGATTAGTGAAATATAAACCAATTCAAAAAATATTTTTACATTCTAGGATACAATAAAAAAAATTAAATTATCATCGTTGATTAGGGAAATCCATATGAACATTTCATTGTAAATATTATAGAACTAGTAATGAGGATTGTACGGTTTTCTATGTGGCCCAATTGGATGATGAAATTATTGTCCAATGTGTGTGGTCCCGAGATATGGACCCCAATTTTAATCATATCATTGAAAAAAATATTGAATTTTGATGAATTTTTCTTGTTATTATAGAACGTTAATGTATTCAATTTAGTACTCTATGTTCCACCCAAAAGCAATAACATAGAATCTTTTTTGGTGCATTTTTTGAAGTATTTCCATCTAGATCCTATTTCGGGTCAAGGATGGAAAGGTACACATTAAAAAAACATCCCACTTACCTATAACAACCATAATAATTTCAAATGTCATGGATCATTGGGAGATTAATACAATGATTCCAAAAATCAAATTTATTAAATTTATGTAGAAGTATTTCAAAGTAGGTGGTGTGAGTTTTAGTTGTATTATTGTACTTCTTGATTGATATTTGTAATCACCTTTATTTCATTCTTTGTTTTAATAATTAAAATTAGTTTCTTAAAAAATATTATTCTTTAACTATATTATCAAATTCATTACACATATATATCATTTATTCATGGTGTGAATTAAATCACACCAATTATTTTTCATATTCTATAGACAATGTTGGAGTTATTGTTACATCATTGATTCTCTTATTCTATATTGAAACTATCAATAATATTATATCTTCCAATGAGTCCATTGAATCAATAGAGGGTTAAAAATTTTATGGTTTCAACCAAAAGAGGTTTTAAAGTGATATGGTGTATTTTATTTTATGTTCCATTAAAATCAAATCATTAGTTTTAATTTGGAATTATAATCAATTATTATATACTTCCTTATCCAAATTGAATTTTAAGTTGACATATTTGTAACAATAATATTATCTTCACTATGTTGTACCAATGAAAATGGTCTTATAAGAGTATAGTTTATTAGTATTAAGATTTTATGGTAATAGTTTAATATTTGGATCGGGTTGTATAAATTTATTGAATGAATCATTCTCATATTTTGGAAATTAAAAAAAACTACAAATAAATTATTCTAATACCCACTAAAAATAACCTCGGATAAAGTCATTATCAAATAATAATGTATATATTTAAGTGATCATTTAATCCAACTGAAATAATAATTATTTTGGACACATAATATCAAAAACCATCTTTGGAACATGTGTTTTAATATTATTATTAGTTTAAAAAGGATTATATAACCCCTTATATATTTCAAAAAACCAAATTTCTTTATGGTAAATATTGGGATCAAATCTAAGAGGAGGTTAATTTATGTGTATTGTAGCAGTATTGTAGCAGGTACTGTGTAATACTGTAGCAGGCACTGTTTGGCACTATAGCAATTGGGAATATTCCCCTTTTTGGGCTTTCGGGCCACCGATTTGGTCCCTGAGTCATTTAAGGCCTTCAGGCCACCTAGGCCATCAAGTCAGTAAGACCATCAGGCCATCTCAAGGCATTCAAATCACCTTAAGTGCAGATGCAAACCAGACAACCTATAAGAAAAAAGATTCAATAGAATGATGAGAAAGGAGCATTCACCATAGAAGAAGCTAAATGGATTGCAAGAATGAGAGGGTATGGAACCTGCCATTGGGAAAAGCATGTGCATGCATGGGAAAGCGTAGATGAACATTCATGTGAAGGTGGAGAGATGATTTCATCATGATGATTTTGGGGAGGAGCAGTTCCATTTAGATATTCTAGGTTGTATGTAATGTTTGATGCATACAGGTAATGAATTTCTCTATGGCCTACAGACTATGTAATACTTATGCCTACGGTCCTTGTAGGTGTTCCACCTCACCCCTTTAAAGGTGGATTATCAAAAATCAATAAAAATTGAAGGCCTTCGGGCCATTTAAAGATTAGGGTAAATTTTGGGTGAGATAAAATTTTGATTTCATTTTTGGGGACCCAAATACTTCACCATAGAAACTAAATATTTTCTCCCATATTTCCCTATTATCCCTCAATTTTTAAGATATTTTTTACCTTAAAATTTTTATATTTTTATGATGGATGACTTCCCATACCCTAGGATGATCAAATATTCTAATTCTGTTCGATAGTTTTGGGGTTTAAAATCCCATGACTCTATCAGGTCATTTTCATTAAATATAAATCATCAGTAGTATCTAGATTCTAAACTCCATTTAATTTCAATGGGAGTACCTCCTAAAACCCAATCATGAACTGAGGTGTGAACCAAAATTGAAACCAATATCAGGTACCCACAAACATAGGAAATTTCATGGATGAAACCATGACTGGTTACCCCACACATTCCCATAATAATTGACTTTAATTCATTATTCCCAATACACAAGGATATACACACTATGTCTTCACAACCCATTTACCAAACCACTTTCCACAATTTAATTGCATTGAGTCAGAAATGTAATGCATTCATGATCAAGAAACTCAATTAAATTGATGATAAAATATTACTAGTGCATCAACTTGAATTAGTTAAGATGAAGCTTTTTCATTTTTCCCTGAATGATTAAGACAATAGTTTTTAACTATCATGGACTAGCAAAAAACATTTCATGGAATCGAATTACCAATAGAAGTATTTTTAAAAAAAACCCCACATTGGGGAATGATTTCCCTTAAAAATATAATCAACTAAATTATCAAAAAAACATGGATTCATTTTATGAATCATGGGAAATGTATAATGAGACAAAAAAAATTTTACCTCACTATGGATTTTCAAAACTAAACATGGAAAAGTACATTTTTAACAATTACTTCCAAGAAAAAAATAATTCATTGACACCAATGGTAATAAGTATTTCAAAAAAAATCACCAAATGATTCTTTTGTGAATCAAAAAATTGACTCTGAAAAAACCATATATGTTAAACATCACCTTATTCTATGAAGCTACACAAATATGGTTAAATGAAAACTCATTTCAAATAATAAATTCTTATGTAAAAACATGTTATAGAAAATAAGATGTTTGTGGAGACCAATTTTAGGAAAACCATGAGATCATAATTGTTTGTCCTTTTTGAAAAATTTGTGACAAACATGTCCTCAAGAATAAATAATACAAATTAATTCCTTCTATAATGTATATTATATTAGGATTTCCACTAAAAGAGTTAAATAATCATATGTTGTATAATAAATATTACAAAAAATTTATTCAATATACATTATAAGTACCTTCATGGAATCTGTTGTAAAGATAACCAACTAACAATCCAATATACCATTTATCCATATGACGGAAACCATTTCCCTTCCATATAATTTTCCAACTCAAAATCAATTCCATCAAAAAGTAGTCTAATAAAAACATCCCTCAACATAATTTTCTCAACCCACTCAATATCTCATACAAAAATAGATGTACTATACATCAATAAAACAATCAGTATATGAGTTAGACCAATAAGTCATACTCCCAATTCATGAACAATTATATATGAAAAAATAAAAAATTTATTATCAGGATAATTCAAAAAATTGAACTGAATTGAATAAAAACATTAAAGGATATCATACCTACTCAAGTAGTCCAATATTTCACTTTAAAAGGTTATCTTTTTTACACACATACCTCTCATGATCAAATAAATGTTGCGATTATTTTAAAGGGTGTAAAATAATTAATAAACTATACCAAACCGTTATTGTACAATATAAATTCTAAAAACTCTTAATAATGATGAATAAAAACCTTTTTAATCATATCAATCTAATGATAATTTTATGGTACCAACAAAACACCAATAATATGTCTTCCTTCCCCCTTCCAAAAAAACATAAGAGAAAAATCCAAATAACTTAATAAAATATAGAGGGAGATCTTATCAAAAAAAATTTTGAAGAAACCCATTCTTTAGTGAAATGATATCCTTACCTACATACTCCAAATTCATAAAGGACTTGCATATATTTGAATGGTATTTTTCATAAAAAAAATTATGTCTACTAATGTGATAAAATCAATCCAAGGAATTGTTACACTTATGGTACATGACCTAGGTTAACATTACATCATTGATGATCATTGAGATAAATCATATTATATGAAATCATGTGACCAGGAACCCAGCTGGAGCCACATGTAGAATGTATTTTATTATTATTTAGGGATACAAGAAACCCGACCCGGATCTATCATGCATCATCATTCTGATCATAGAGTTTGATTTCATAAGGGGACCATGATTATTGTTATTTTGGATTGTTGAAAATTTTATTTACCATGCTAACCTCATTGTCCTTTAAAATAACCCAACACTGATTCCTAGGTAAAAAATCCCACCATCCATGGTAATACCATCTCAATAACAATCAACATTGTCATCTCCATTAGGAATGAAAACATGAAAATGTTTTTTTTAAATTGATCCATCATTTGAACAACTTCCAACCTATTTATTATGTTAGAGCCAATGTGGATGTTAATTTGGTAAATTGGATAGGTTGTGTTACAAATGAAACCACATATAATGAAAACATTTGTTATGGGTATTTGAATTATGAGGGAATTAATTTATCATAATTACATGATGGATACTTATATTCATGTTTATAATCAATTTAATTTTGATACAATAAAATTTTTTCAATATCACCATCCAATTAAATCTTTGTTGAAATAACTTTAACTGAGTCCATTCTCATTTTTGACACTAATATTCCCAATTTGGGGGATCAAAAATACTACCAGAAAGATTTATTTACTTCAGAATTATTGGAAACCAAAATTGAAATTGAATCAATGGAAAATGATCTACTGAATGAGTTAACCAACCATAGAAATAATTCAAGGACCATTCCACCTCACATGAGTAATCATTATATGGGGCCAACCACACCCTCAATATTGTAATTTCAACTTATCTTGAAGATAATTATGGTAAATATTATAGATTTCATTTTAATGAACATGAATGTTATATGATTGACTATGTCTGATATTGTGTGGATTATCCAACTCTTGATGACCCATTGTACTATCATTGGAACTAATTATAAACTATTATCCCAACACAATTATTATATAAATTGAAATAAAATAAAACTGAAGAAAATATTAATGATTTTTTATTATAATGTTGGAAATGGTTGGTTCTCTATTTTGAGTTAATATTTTTTTTTAAAAAGTTCATTTCTAGAGGGTTAATAACTTTGACAGATAGTTTGACTCTGTGTTTAGTGTTTTAAGAAAATTTTTAATTATTTTTTACTTGTTACCACTTTTTTGAAATAAAAATGGATTTCCATTGTGAATATAATTATGTGGTCCATTATTATATAGGGGATTTTAATGGTAATGTATTTTTTTACTGAATTAAATTTCATTCCAGAATAAAAAATCAATTTTATTTTGTTTCTGATGAGTCCCTGAGAGAACATTATATCAATTGATCATTTGGTTACAATATTTACATCTTATTCAAGATATTATGTTTTATTTTTCCATAATTTTATTTTAAGTTCATAGTTCAGAACACCTCATTTCTACTTATTGAATTATCATATTCCTAAAAACATGGGATAGTGTTATTCTATTTTGGGTGGAAGAGTGAAATAATTTAAAACATATTTACCTTATGTCAAAAAAATAGATAATAAATTTTAAAAATAGATGAAAAATATACATTAATGTAATATATTTTTAATTTTTAAACTCTGAGATATTATATTTTTATTAAATTAAAACTATATATCATATAAATTTAAAATCCATGATTCTAAACATAATGATTTTTTGGTTCATTAAAATATATTTTGGAATGTAATATTGTCTATTTTTATTTATAAATATTTAAAATTTTCATCATATTTAATAAAAATATAACCTCTAAAAATCCTTGTATTATAGGGCATAAGTTTTTTTCTTTAGCTCCCCCAAAAAATGAAATTGTCATCATGGTAATTTAAATTTAATGTGAGTAAAAACAAATGTGTAATTATGAGAAAAAATAATATATTTTTAATATGAGAAAACAATTGACATAATGTAATACTTTTGACACTTGGGGATCATGAATCCTTAGTTTCTTAAAATATATTTGCTCCACATATTTATTTTATGGTTATATTATTTATTAATATATCAATTTATCATGATATTTTTATTGAGTATGTAAGCCTTATTTGGTACCTTATGATTTTTTATCCTAATAGTCATCGACATGGTCTCGCTCTAGGGTTGACACAAATGAGTGAAATTTCAATTACTATACTAAAATTATAAATAAAAATTGAAAAATAATCAATTGAATACACATTTTTATATTATAATTTAATTACACATAGAACTTTTATCTTAAACCCCTTTAATAAATCATGTCTACTATTTCACATCACATCATCATGATTAATTTAGACGTGATGAAATTTGAAAATTTATTTAAAAATCGAAATGGGTTTGGAATTCGAATTTCATTTGGAACCTATATTTAGTAATTTTATTTTAATTAGTGTCCTAATTTATTGATTTAAGGTCTAAATGTTTTGCAATGTATGAAAAATGTATTTGTAAATGGGAATTAATTTTTCAATCTTTCATACATTTTATTAAGGACTAGGAAAACCCATTTTGGGGGAGGGGTGTTATTAACCATGTAAGAAGGAAAATATTAATAATTTTTTATTATGATATTCAGGTTATTAAGTGTTCATAATCACAATGGTTAGTAAATTTTGTAATTTTATATCTATTTCTACTTTTTATTTAAATTTATTGTCAAAATCTAATAATAGTTGACAAATTTATCACTCCTTATTTAAAAACTCTAGTTCATAATTTTCTATGGACATAGAAGTATCAGCCTAAGCATATTTTGTGGAATATTATTTTCTTCTAATGTAATTGGATATTTAATTCAGATATTGATCATAGTGGAACTTAATTCTAGAAAAATCTTTTCTATTATAACTAAACAATATTCCTGTATATCCATTGGATAAATAAAGATACATAAAAAATAATGAAAAACTTTCATATGTTTATTAGGTAAATATATTGGAACATTTAATTAAATATATTCTATATAAGTAATTTTATTTATTTAACTTATTTCTAGGTGTCTCAATTTGAATAATAAATTACATGCATGATTCGATGGGTTAGAAATATAGTTCACGATTTCATTCTTATATCAGAAATAGAAATTCAAATTTGGATACAATTTCAAAGGATACTCAAACAAATATTGAGATTCAATTTATTATTCAATTTCCCAATACAATTAAGCCATCTAGAAGCCCATCGCATGTACACCTTTTGATGTCATGTCATCTAGATCCTATCTAAGGTTAGGGGTGGAAAATTACACATTCCTCAAACATTTTCACCACCCTATGATTCCCATAATCAATTTCGATGACTATAAATGTTTTGGGTATCAATATATGTCTCAAAAAATTAATATATAATGTTGTTTTTTCAATTTTCTAGTGAAATAACTTTTAGTTTTCCTCAAATTTTTTTTATATTAAATTTAGTTTCATAAAAAAAATTCTTTTAAATATATTCAAAACATCCTAACATATTGATACCATTGATTCATGGTGTAACATTATTCAAACCAATGTTTTTGAAAATATTATCCCAATACAATAGTGTTCATTATTTTTATTTTTTTCATCTTTAATTATACCATTTTAATTCAACTACCATTATCCATCAATGGAGTTACATCATTGGATGGATAAACCACTTATGTGTTGATCCAAAGGAAGAATCATCAGATTTTTTTGGATGTTTTTTTTCAAAATCAGGAATTAAATCCTCCATTAAACAAAAAAAAATTAAAAGAGTCTAAAGGAAGAAATTTTACATTTGTCTCTACTATGAATACTGATCAAATACTCAGAAATAGTGGTATAATGCCCACCAGAGGCTTCAGAAATACCTTGATTTACAATCCTATCAGCAAGTGAGTTCGCTTCATGGTAAACATGTGTGATGATAAATCTCTTTGAGACAAGAGTGTCAATACATTTGACCCACTTTAATGTAAGCTTCCAGGCAAGATGGATCTGATTCTTTCTAACAGAATGTACAATAGTAGAGGAATCACTTTCAATCCAGAGATTATTCAAATTTCTTTGATGAACCATCTCCACTTATTTTATTAATTCCATCATCTCAGCTTAAAGGGTAGTGGCATGGCCACAAGAGCTATAAAATCTATCAAGAAAGTCACTATTGTGGTAATAGAAAACAATACCACATCCAGCTGGTCTAGGTTTACCCTTTGAGGCACCAACAAGGTTGCATTTGATCCATCCTATAAAGAGGGGAGTCCAGAAAATTTCCATAGTGACCATACGTTTGGGAAACTTACATAATAAATGAATCCTTCTCAACACCAAAAATTCTTTGATAGAGTTTTGACATTGTTCAGTTTGAAACTGATTTGAACATTGAGCCATCAAAAAAATATTTGAAATAGTAACATTATGATTGAAAGTGTCATTGTCATGCCTAATATATTTTCTGCTTCTCTCTAGTCTGTGAAAATTTTCAGCACAAGTGACAAGGAAGAGAATATAAATCTGCTTGCAAAATTGTTCTGCTAAAATTAATTGTAGAAAATATGCAATGTTGTTGACATGAGGTATCGAGATGCCAAATAGGTCAAAACAATGATCTAGAGTAAAGAAGTAGTTTTACAGGAAAAGAATAAATGGTCCAGTTCATCTCTATATTGGTGTCACAAATCACATCTTGAGCATAGAGAGTTACCAACTATTTGAAGGTTGTTGTCCACTTGCAGTTTTTTGCAGATGAATTCACCATAGAAGAGACAACCACGAGGGTTGTACCCATCTTCTAAATTTTGTGACAACATTGTAAGGAGGGCTTGGTATTAAATTGTTATAGAAGTATTTAAATTCGAGCTTTCCATTTTCACTTATTTCCCATACCATGATATCATTAGAATATATGAATTCCTATGAATTAATATCATATTTATTATGTATAGAAAATATAAGTGATCAGGGAGGTTAAAATTCATTCAAAAAGGCCATTTAAAATTCAAAAATAGAAATAATCTAAAAATATATTATTCCAATCCACCATTTAAAATACAATGGGATCAACTCATTCTATCAAATAGTATTTACATAATTATTTTTGTTCCTAGTTAAAACAACTAATATAAAATCATAATAATCCACATAAATGAAAAATTCATCCACATAATTATTTATTGTAGGTTCCTTATAAGTCTATGTGGATTTGACAACCCATTATATGATGTAAGTGACCACATTGTTCATAGGATATATTTTTGCGATACCAATATATCAGAAGATCAATAAATGAAAATACAAAAATATTGAAATTAAAAAAAACTATAATATTTCTATTACATTTTTAGTTAAATTATCATACCTTTCATTTAGAAAGAATTGACATCAATACATGTTTAAAATAAAAAATTAAAATGATATTGTACTAAACTATGGGAAAAAAATACTCAAACATAATATATACATAATAAGTAAAATGGATTCACCTAGATAAATTTCATTAAATTCCATGTTCACATAATGCAGAATTCCAATTTTAAAATTATATATTTTTTTAAAAAAAATTCAAATATGATACAAGATATTATATTTCAAAATAAATCATTCATTAAGATGATAATATATAGCTTCACATACAGTACCACCACATGTCAAGCAAGATATAATACGGGAATAAATTATTTAAATAATGAAAGACTCCAGAAAAATCATTATTCTAGACTATTAATTTTATAAAAAGATTTTAGTTTATAAATAGATAAAACTAGATTGATTTATAACATGATTTCATATTCAAATTATATATGAAATAACATTATTTATCTCTAATATTTACATTCTATAAATTTTATAACAAGTAGTAAATGTTTTCTCAACATTAATCATGAACCCTATAATAATATTCCCATACAATTACATAATTTTCATAGTTAATTTATCACTACATACATTATACATCATTAAAATGTTATGTTTAATCATTTAACTAGATCTGAGAATCAATAGGTTAACACATGTTATGCAGAATGTTTTTTATGAAAATAAAACTATGTAGTTCCCGAAAAAAATTAAAATTAGATGAAAGAAATATACTATATGTTTTTTACACATTTAGTGAAATTAATATTTAAATAATCACAATGAATCACTAAATATTGATTTCACATGGATGGGATCGAATGTAATCAAATGGGGGATAATTGGACTCCAAATGATGTACATATAATCCACAAGAATGAGTAGTAAATTAGAATGAATGATGGTGTTTGAGTGGGATCAAATTTTTTGGAAATAAAAAATTTTTAAGATCATGAAACTACAGACTAAATAACACCTCATTATGTATTAATTGATAATACACAACATGGAATGAAGAAAGACCATGAAACAATGTAGCTCATAAAAAATACATTCGAGATACGAGGATTGGTTGACAGAGAGATCCCATAATCATAGAAAATTTAACTTGTAAATGGATTACCACCATTCTAGAAACAAAATAGTAATGAAAAAGGTCTCACCACTCCTAGCTCAATGGTGCGACATACCCAAAACAATTCGAACAAACAAAAAACTATTTTCGAGTCTCTACACTATAAGGAATCCATCACACAACAGTACCTATGCACAAGTGTCTTCTGTGATAAATCCAAAGGGAATGTACGAAGTGAAATAGATATCCTCAAAACCCAAAAACAACCTATAATTATCCTATAATAATCTCTATAAAATCTCTACTCCCCAAACAACATTGATACTGAAATAGTAATAACCACCAAAACACATGTTTCTAATGCTCTATGTCATTACACTAAGAATTATAACATAAAAAGATTATATTTTTCATAGATAACACTACTAAACCATATGTAATTATATCCAAAACCAAAACTCCATGATATTCCCTTCACCATATAACCTTCTACCAAAACCTCCACCACTAAAAAATCATAATATAACAAGCTCGGGATGTCTATCCCATTAATTCCCAACTAATATTAATCATTAAGAAGAGATAATTAATTTTGAAAATAGAAACTGATATACCTTTATAACATCCCTCCCTGAACCTATATGTCATAATATCACTATAATTCCAATCTTAAACAACTTATAGTGTAAATATGATTTTCATAGTAGAGGTATAAATCTTAACTAAAGGATTGCATGTTTATAAAATTTTGAACCTCCTCTTAAAATTCACTATCAAAAGTGATATAATTAAATTGTTTTTTCATATATTTTAATTTTTTTTATGTTCATTTATGAAGCATTTTCACCTCATTTGCGTCTTAGTGGTAAATGAAAGCATCACATGAGCATAAGTACATACTACCACCTCCATGAATATTCATATTTCATTTAACATATATTACACTTGTATATTTTTATTTTTAGGGATATAATGTTTGTATATGATATTTATGACTTCATTATTCCCTTGTATTTATAATATTTTATATACTTTCATACCTTCCCATCAATTGAAATATTATGAAGTCATTATTCCATACATGTGGACTAAAACCTCCATATGTTGATATATCATGTTTTTAATTTATGTTTTACTAGGTTTTTAATAAGGATAAATTCAATAAATATATATCATATAATTATGAATATGTATTTATTAATTCTTATTAATATTTATCTAATTTGATCCCATGATTTGTGGAAATATCACATGTTTTACGTATAGAATGTCGTATCTATAAAGTGATTTACTTCCTTTTTCATCATCACATTATTTTGATGATTATGATATTTCATAAATTGAATATATTTTTTATTTATTTTATATATTAAGAAATCTTGACCAAAGTGTATGGATAAGAGTTTTCAGACAAAAATATTCATGGAAAATGCGACTGGTTTGTCCAAAAAATGATTATAATGAAGAAGTATTAATAAAGATACATGTAAATTATTAGTAAAGTAGTTATAATATTATATATATATATATTATATGACTAATTTAATATAAAAAATTTATATTATATATAATCCTTGAATTCATATAGATAAAGAGAAGAGTTTAGCTATGGGATTTTCATTGCACATTAATTTTTTTGAGACATACACTATATTCACCATGTATAATTTTTGGTTATATATATATATCACAATAATAACATTCAAAATTAATTGGAAGAAAATTATTTGTATTTAATCATTTATATTATGTTTTTTATTTTACAAGGACCTAATTTAGATATTTCCAAAACATTGAGGGTTTATGATTTAATATAATTTTAGTTTGGGATTGTATATGATTAATTTCAATACAGGTAAATTTATCAATCATTATCATTTAAATCCATCTATTTTATTCTCTAAATTTTATATACATTGTTTTTATATTTTTCTTCAATTTTCTATACTTTAGGACAAAAAACATCTATGTAATGTGTTTTCAGAAAAAATTTCTTTATTGTTACTTTTTTATAGAATCATTACCATCTCTATATTGTTCATTATAAAATATTTCAAATATAATTTAGTATAATATTATTCTTTTTATAATTATATTAATATATATATCTGCTTATTTTGGAAATAATAAATGGAATCTTCCAGTAATTTTTAAAAAGTGGTATAGAACTTATTCAATAAATTGTTTCTATTATTACAGTGTTAGGTCCCATAAAACATTATTCCATTATTTCTCAAACTTATCATAAGATGATTTTATGTTATGTTTTTCATAGTGATCCCATTAAAAAAACATATGTGTAGAGACCCAATGCTTGACATACATGGACTTTAAATTAATTTTTCGGAGTACTTAATACCTAACAAGAACCAACACTCAAGGACCGTAATAGTTTAGTGTCTTTGGAAACTCAGAACATAATATTCTAATCATGGTGAAAGATATTCATCATCTTTCATAAATATCATCCCCTTTTGTTTTCATACCTAAAACCTTTCTTTAAATCCTAGGGAAAATAAAACATATAAAGGGTGAGCTTAAATTCCCATTAAGGGTAACCGTGGAGAAAATAAAACAAATCATATACATTTGAACCTAAAAACATGAACATAATGTTTTAACATCAAAATCTTGAGCAATGACATAAAACATTGTAGTGTGTAAGGCATAGATCCCAAAGAAACATTAATCATGATAAAATAGGATGCAAATAAAACATGTAATTGTGGAAACCATTAAGTACATGATATGATTTCCATAATAGACAAGGCATTGCTGCCAAGACCATCATAGTGTACAAAGTCTCTTTCTGAATCCAGTTCACTCCTCGTTCCAGTCCTATATCACAAAACCAGATTAGCTTTTCATTCCATCCATGTCTATCTCATGATAAATAAATCATTACCCAATACATTGGAGGGAGATATAGTTCCCACCCATCTTATAATGAAATCATTCTTACTTGTGCAACAAATTAAACATAAATCATTCATCATAACCCAAATAATAAAATGGGTTTCATAAACATCATCCCATCATAATGTAATCCATATAAAACAAATGGATATCATCTCATCATAAGAAGAATCAAACAATGTAAATAATTGAGACATTATACTTGAAACATAATCATACTAAATAATTTCATCTTAGATGGAAAATAGTTTTGACACAGCACTTGAAATGAATTCTTGAGGAAAATATCCTTTCTTCTTCAAAATCATTTTCTTTTCACAAAATGAAATTCAATTTAAAAAAAGGATTTTCTTGAAAATAATAATGAAATATTTTATAGGAAGCTTCATGAAAATTAGGCGTTATGAAACCGTAAAAATCTGTTCATGCCGAATAAGTTAAAACACCTTCTCCTCACACATTTAATGAAAAAGTAAAAAAGTTCCTCATATTGTAAAAAAAAAGAAAGATTCCTTACATAGCAAAATGTAAAAGTCAAATAGGGGTAAAAATTACTTTAAAAAAACATGGAAGAATATTAAACACTTTATGAAAAACATTTTTATAGTCATGAATGAAAAATATAACCCTAGTAAATATTTACGTATAATCAATCTTGGAAAAAATGAGATATGAAAAATTATCCATTACCTTATGTCCAATTTCTTCTGTATGTGCTCGAGACCCCTATATAGTGGGATTAAACATATTATTAACTTGTAAAAAACCATAATAATATTTATCTTATAATATATGATTCACTTATGACTTTATATTACCCGTTCATTTGTCAATTCCTTGTAAAATTAGCCTTCCGGGTAAAATCATTTCATTAATCATTCTTGTTTTGACTTGTAATTATTCATATGACTAAATAGATCATGATTAAATACTTCCAAAATATAAAACATGATTTATATATAATATATAATCAGAATATACATATATATAATTGATCGATAAATGGAAAGAAATACACCATTCATGGAGACGGTAGGTCGTATGTACGCATGGATGTTATTTTCGTTTCCTTATTAAACTGAATGGAAGTAAATAAATAAAATATACATATGTCATGTATCATTAAAATGTCATATATTTCATTATTATTTAATATATATACTTTATAATCATTCTTGAATGGTAATCATGGAGAATGAATCTCATCGTGTCATGGAGACGGTAATCCGTACGCACACACGAGCGATGATATCGTTCCCATAGTTATTGAATGGAATTAGAGTGGATGATATAATATCTGAGAATTAGTATCATGTTATAATAACCATATATATAGTTATTATTTACACCATTATACCAATCCATGTAAGGTGGTGGTGGAATAACAGATTACACCACGACATGGAGACAGTATTCCGTACGTACGCACGCGCGTTGATTTCATTTTTCATAGGATGGGTAGAAGGTGAAATAGGGTTGTTTCATATTTAAAATAAAATATCAGTATATTAGTTATATTGATGTTATTACATTATAATTAAACAACTAAATAAGAGGATGTATAGTAATAACGAAACATGAAAGACTTGGTAGAAGAGATTACCTCTTCTTCGACGCGCCTCCTCTTAACCTCCACTTAGGGCACTAATGGTGGTATTCAAAGAAGACCAAGACCTCTAGTAGGATTCTAGGGAAGAGAATAAGATAAATTGTCATGGTTTGGCCGAGAAGTAAGGCTCAAAGTGGTGTGAGGAGGAGAGGGAGGAGGTGCCCTTTTATAATGGAAGAGATGGGCACTTTTGGAAACCTCAAAAATATTAATTTATAATAACTCAAACCCCAAATAAAAACTTCCAAAGTGACTCAAATTCGGATATGAGGTAATATATGGTTGTAATATCATCAACCAATCATATTTAGACATGTTGGGAAATTATTTTAAACCTTATCAATTTGATTTATCTTATTTAATTTATTTAATCTTATTTGTGGTAATAATATTCTAAATTTTAAATTGTTATAAATAATTACTTATGTGTCTTGAATTATCCATAATTGGGTACTTAATGATATTTTAGACCATATAAATATCAATTTATAATTTTTAAATATTTATGTGCTTTTTAAACAATTTAATAATATGTTATTTTTATAAAATAACAATAGTGTTAATTTTAAAACTATTCAATTATTTGAATTTAAATAAAATCGACACAGAGAATATATTCGAACAAAAATTTTTAATAGATAACTAACATTTCAAATTCATCTATAAAATTTCTCAATAATATTAATTAATTCATATAATGTTTATTTTATTATTTATAAAACCATTTATTTGATATTTCTCTTAATAAAACAATTACTACATAATTTTTGTATAATCATTTAATATACTTATTATTTTCAAAAAAAATAAAAATACAATCCTATGATAAAGATAAATAAAATAAATTTCAGAATAATATTTTTACTCAAATTTATCATCTTAAAATTACAACATTTAAATTGTTATATTTATTAAATTATGAAGGTGACATCTTTAACATCATTTAGAATAAAATAATATAATGGTCCAAATATATTTCATAAGGCTCCAAATGGTCAAAAATAGATCATTGGATGAATAGGGTATATATATACTCGACCAATAAGGTTTTTTCAAGTTTAGGGTCTTTTTTATAGGTATTAATATTTTAATAAAAACTATATTATTGATTTTTCACTAAATAAATAATTAATGTATAAGCTATTAAGGTATTTAAATATTTTTTAAAAATTACAAATAAATTACCTTGATAAATAATAACATTATAGAATTCAAATGAGTTTTTATAATTGAGATTGTATTCTGTATAACCATATATTAAAAATAATCTAATTATTAATGTGTGAGTGAGACATATTCGTTTTCTTTAAAATAAAATAAATTAAAGGTCTTAATCACATCCAAGTGGGTTCCAATGGATTCCATTTCGACCGAAATATTCCTTAGGATGAAATATAATCATCCAATTATATTAAGACAATTGTTAGGGTAATTTTATAATATTATTTTTACCCTTAATTACCTAATTTACCTTTAACAGTGGTAAATAAAAATTTTCGTAGTCACTATTCATAATGCCCAAAAATAAATAGCAGCCTATTAACATAATTTGGACCTACTAATTCCAAATATAAATCCACTTTTCCAAATTCAAAACAAATAAGCTGCAGTAATTAATTAAAAATTAATCCAGTTGGAAAAAATGGGATTTTGTTTAAAACATTCCAAAAGATCGAATTGATTTAACCTAATAATTCAATGTAAAATCAATGATAATGACATAAATTATATTAAATGGTAAAAATATTTTCTATTTATACTTTAAAACAATTTACTATTATAATTTAACTATATAAATTATCTCGATGAAAATAGTTGTTTTTAAATAAAATTTATCGTGTTTTTACTATTCATCAAAATATGAACGTTGTCAGAAAAATAACAATACATTATCTAATGTAAATTATTATATCAGGATTCAAAATAAAAATTTTATTTTGTAAAATTTAACTTGTAAACTTGTCAAAAATTATATTTAAAATGGGTGCACCATCAAAAGGCGGCAAAACTGGATTTTTTTGAAAAATACTTATTTTACCCGAAAAATTTATTTTGTTCACTTACCATATTCTAGAAAATGTGTAAGATGTATAATAATGTTATAAAATTTAAAATTTAGTTAATACTATTCATAACGGTTAGTTCATAATAATATTATAACCAAATATTGTTTTTTAGTGAAACCTGTTATTGCATACAACACACGCTATCAAGGAATGTCGTGGTTGCGTGTAATGCAAGCCAAGTCAGGGTTGGGTGTAGTGAAAGATTCCTTTGTTGATGCGTATAATATAATCCAACCATATTTCATTTATAAATTGAATATATATATATACACTAAATGTTGTGTAGAAAATCTAATATCCAACGAACTTGAAATTGTGTGTAACACGATCCAAGAATTGTGTTGCGTGTACTACAAACTAATACGGTGTTGCGTATAAAGTCAGATAATCATGGTGTATAGTACAACAGAAGATATGAATTAAATTAAAAAGAATATATCTCCTAAAATATCAGTTTGTTACAATATTTCTCATTTTGAGGACTTTAATTTTTTTCACCTTCATTTTAACCTCCAGTCAATATATTACAACAATGGTAAGTTCATGTAACGTTTCATGTGTTTAAACTTCATGTATTCCAATTATGATGTTTTGGATATAGAATAACAATGTAAATAAAATGTATTATTTGATACCTTATTATATCTTTGGATTATTGGTGGTTATTTCAACACAATTCTTGACACTTCAGAGAAGCAAGGAATAGGGGATCAATCCCCAAAATTAAGATAGGATTTCTATAATTTTTTATCTTATAATGTATTTCATGAATTGGTATTCCCTACTAATAAATTCACATGGTTTAGAAATTTATATTTTTAATCATAATATAGAGTTCTATTGTGAATGTTTTCTTAGTAACGTATAGGGAATTTCTTCCTTCCCTAATGAAAATTTAAGTAACCTCATATGAGCTACCTATAATCACTATCCTCTATAAATTAGCTTGGAAATATAGGTCTAGCTAGTGGGAGGTTCTTTTATTCAAACTCATGGGCCTCTAATCCTTCATTACATATCACTATTCACGAGTCCTTGAATACGACCATGAATGAAAATCTATTGGTGGGTCTCCATTCAAATTTAAAACGCCAAAAAAAATATCTTTACTATTGGAACTCTATAGAACAATCTCTCTCCTAAAAGCATGAAAATACCAAATAACAATTATTTACAATGAGGACAAACTAGTTGGATATTTTCATGAATCATTTTTCAACCCACTGGTTATCACTAAAAAATAGCTATCAAATTTTCTATTAGATAATGAAATGTAGTAATAGGAGACATTCATGGTATTGATTAACAATGAATTAGACCATAATACTACGTACAATAATGCATGTATTATTCCTAAAAGAAGACACAATGATCATGATATTTGAATGGACGATTTTTCTTTTATCAATGATATAATGGTTTTCTTGCTTTTCAAAGGATTATTTTATGTCCCAAACATTCTACAGGTTTAGATAATTTCTAATGGTCATTTTATGTGGCATCTTGGCCTCTAGTGAGCTAAGGTTTATTGGGTGTGTTTAAGGACCCAAACAGTTATTAATGGAATTTATCCCTTATTATAATTATTTCATATTGTATAAATAACATAATAATACATAGAGACTACAATAAAAACATTATATATGAATAATTACTCAAATAAGAGGTTTTTAAAAATTATAAAAAATATATCAATGGACTAGTAACATGAACATTGGAATTATAACTTGACCTGAAGTAGTAGTAATCTATCCAATTGAATAGTATCTTTACATATGAATGATTAAATAAAATTATGAATATTATTAAATAAAGTATAATATATTTATATCATGAAATAAGTAAATAAATATTTGAAAAATGATAAATTAAGTATTTTTTTCATAAGTCATAAATATTTATATAATTTTTATAATAAATATAATGATTTAAAAGAAAATTTATTTTCATAAAATTTAATCAATAATTTATATATTGGTTTCTTAGGGCTATGAGAGAATTTTATGAGACAATAATTAATTTTTCACGGCGTTATTAAATTGGTAATAATTTTAAAATATCTATTTTTGAGTTATTGATGAAATTATTTTTAAACTAAAATTACAATATTTATATATTTATTATCATAAAATTGTGTTCATTTTTTAATTATACAGGTTGGAAAATGGTTATGATGAATTTTTTAGGATACTTATAAAATACATGAATTTTTAGTAAATAATGAATTTGATACATTATAAGATAAGACAAATTAATGTATTAATGAATAATAGATGATGTATGGTTGATTTATGGCCATATTTTAAAATATATAAACATTTTATTAATATATTTATAGTTAATTATAAATCTATTCACAATCCTGAGACAAAATATTTAACTAATGAAAAACATAATGAGAAAATATCCCTCTCCTGCACCATAAATACCACCCATCACCAACTATCTCCTCACACCACCCAACAATTTAGTCATGCCTAAATTCTACCCAAACCAATTATGAATCCCCTTCCCCACATCCAAGTGGTTCTGGTATCAACAAAAGATAAAACATATGTGTTTTAAGGAGGTTCATAGAGAGGATAATTTAACAGGTAAAATCCTCTTTCTGTTCCTTTCAATTTTTCCTTTTCAATTTCATTTAGTTTATTATTCCCTACTCACCTTCTATATCAAATGGTTCATGATAAATCCAATATATTTTATATAATGGAATGATATCATGTTAATGAAATATCCATCATCAAATTCATTTCTCTCAGTCACTCATTTTTTCTAAAAATTAAATCATTGCCCGTGATGTGTTAATTTACGGACATTATGGATTATGAATTTTCATTTTCCATTAAAACCTATATGTATATTCATAAAACAACTATATTGGATATTACATACTGAGAAATGTGTTATATAACCCTTTTTATCTTATGTAACATACTTATATACCCAATAATTAATAATGGAACAAAACTAGTTTGTGATGTTGGAAAAACCCACAAAAAAAATAAATGATTATTACTAACCTTATATTTATTGAACTGTCACGACCTGATCTATACTGGGACTTGAGATATAACTACCCCAAGCCCGCCTCCATAGGCTATGGGTTGGTGACCAGTAAAAAAGGTATAGAAAACTCTAGAAGGCCTTTTCCTAAGTATATATACACACGCACACAACCAACCCCATGAACTTGTGCAGAAGAAAAAGATCAGATATAACACTTCTATGTCTAAAATAATATGCATCGAATGATAAATAGTAAAATTATAGAAAATTAAAATGAAATGGAAAATGGGGGAAATTCACTCCCAACTATAAAATTTCCACAACTAAAATATATGACATATCCCCTCTCCTAGAACCCAAGCTACAACCAATGAACACGGCCAAGGAACATCATATCTCTATGCTTGTTTGAAGTCATGATCAATGTATCTATCATTTTCAAGGGTAAAACAAGTGTGGTAAAAGCCCAAGTATTAGCTAGTAAAAAAATACAATGTATGATTACCTGATGGATCAAGTTAAGAGAAAAATATTTAATGAAAGGGAAAGTAGTAGATATTACAAGGTACGGTAAAAGGAGGGTAGCTCAATAGAACATGAGAGTAATGTAATTTTATCCAAATACAAGGAGCTATAATAATTGAAACAATGGAATTATTTTTAAGTCTTCGTTACCTATATTAAGATCGTATAATCATCCAACCATGGGAAACTAGACATGTAAAGCACGTGGAATACCCAACGTGTCATCACATCTCTTTGAATAAGAGTAGAAAAAACCCATGTAGTGGGTACAAAAATAGGATATATATATATGTGTGTGTGTGTGTGTGTGTGTGTGTCTGTGTGTGTGTGCGTGTATATAAATTTATATATATATAAGTTGACAAAGAAACATAAAAGTTTGATTAAGGGGATCTCTACCTCATAGATCTGCCTATGAAAGTGAGTATCCAACAATCCCAGAAGTAAAAAACCATCGATACCCAACATCCCACATGGCTACTCTTAACTAAAGTTAAAGGGAATCAATCATCTCACCTTGATACTATCCAATTTGGGTGGAAATGCCTCACCCTCACAGTTTTAGGTCATGTCACAAGGACATTATTTGGTGGTAAAGTAATAATTCTTTTTCATGAGTCTGAATGTATGTCAAAGAACACCTTGTCAATGTGTCACACAGTCGAGAGGTCATGTAGAAAAGTTGAGAACCCATGCCCAGTCTGATAGGAGGGTTCAACTTCTCATCTTGTGTTTGTTCCCTATTAAATTTGGTGGGATCATAATCCAAAACCTAACAAGGACTCACTACCTAGAACAGATGGGGGATACTTCCAAGAAGTATCCATTGATGGGACCCTCATTCTAGCCTGCTATAGGGATTTATGAAACATCCATCATGAAGAACTTCTCAGCCCAGCTAGAGGTAAAAACAAAACAAATATTTTCACCCATGTTGGACGGTACCTCTGGGAAAATAATCAATTAAAATTGGTTATCCTACTAGATGGTACCACTAAAAGAGTACCGAAGAACATTGGTCATACCTTCTAGATGGTACCTCTCATGAAAATTCCATAACAATCATCGTGTTCCACACCAGGTATGCGTCACACCCGGGTAATCTTATATCATAACTCAAAAGCTATTATGGAAGGAACCATAGAGTTCTAAATTCGTAAAACTCTTGATAAGATACACACATGCCATTATCCAAGTTCAGAAAAATTAGTTTTGAGAGTTAGAAGATTCATAATGTAGTACACGAAAAGTGTGGGAACCATACTATGTGTGACCCAGCCTCATCATCTGGTCATGTACTTAACCATACTAGGGTACTAAACTACAGTCATGTACCCCTATACATTGCATGGTAATTTCCGATTACATTGAAAATCTAGTAACCCGTCTAATTAGTTCAGGATGCTCATTGTTGATCTGTAGTACGAAAAATAAAATTCATTGACACAACTCCTCAAACAGCCCTTGAAAATTTACCATATCACATCATGCATCTTCTCCACTCTCACAATAGTTGATGTTGAACTATGATATGGGTTCACTTCAAACATAAGATAAGGATATTACACTGATGATTATTTCATGTTTACATAATTAATGGGATCATGAAAAAAGGAACCTTATATCCAAATGTATCACACATATATGATCCTTGCTGAAAAACATGCAAGATCAACTATTTATTCTCTTCAATTGGAAATTTGATAGAAAAGCCATAATTCAATGCATTGCACTTGAAATTTTTTTTGGGCCCACTTCTTGATCCTGGAACAAATTATATGGATCACTCCATTGCGATCCTAACAACAAAACACCCGAGATGGACTACACATTCGTCTAAAATGGATGCCTGATTAAAAGGCCATTTTTTCCATAGAAGAAGTGAAGATGAGCTCGTAGAATCCAAACCTCAACATTGGTTTAAATACAATAATGTCCTCTTGAAATGGTCTAAAAAATAATAGGGGTGCACTGTGGCTGACATCACATCAAATAGATGTTCCATTTAATAGATAAGTTTGATATAGGAACCTCGAATAATAATAATTTAATTAATATTATTAAATTTATTTGTTTCATGTAACCAAACCATAAATATTGAATCATAAAAGTCCTGATATGGCCTAAAAGGTTCTGTCTCAATGATAGGGATGCATAGCCATAGACGATGCATCAAAAAACACATGGTTTAAAATTTAATAGTGTTTGAAGGTGTCTTGGTCCAAAATGGGTCGGTCTGTCTCAATCTGGCTGGGCCCCTATTCCTTGGTCTGCTCAGACCGGCCTGACCAGTCCACATCATTGGCCTGGACACACATCCTATATCATACTATCATGGATCGTTCTATGTGCTCTCCCTCAACCCAACATGGATAACTGCCCCTATGTGCCTCGGGATCCTATGTGTCACCCCGTCCAACATAGAGACATGTGTTGCACAGGTCACTCCATCTTAGGGTCTCACACAGTGACCTTGCACTATTCTCCTCCTAGATGACCACCATCCTAGCACCGAAGTCCCATCCTACTCCCCTAGAATAGTCATTTCGGCCTCGCTCACGACCTCGCCGCCTTTCCGCTCTAGCTCGTCGGGCGGTTGATGTTGTAATATTCTCTACCCAGAGTACCACCATGTTTCTAGGCCTATCCGTCGGGTTTCACTCTATGTCCACTGCCACTGGGTTCCATTGGTCGGACATTCATTGGTTGTCCTTTCTATGGACCACTGCAACTTCACCATGTAACCAAAAAAACATTCTATGTTCATATTTGAAAACATAGGGAGAGGATCTTCACATCATTGGGATTTAATCAACAAACCATTTAATATTTTACATGTAAAAGAATAAATCTCAAAGATCCCAAATAATAGGTGATGAAAATGAAGGAAAAATTGATTTCCAGCAAGGGTTTGATAGGTGTGTTGGTGCATTCATCATCGATGATAATTAAACCAATGATACATGCATAAATGGATTTTCAATTTAAAACATGAATTAGAACTCAATATTAGAATAAATCCTAACTTGATTGATCTGATATCATTGAAGAAGTGTTATACTATTCTGTTGAGATCTGCTGAAGTTTTTTCAACAATTATTCCTCAATCTGCCAAATAATTAAGAGAGAGATAAGGGAGGCTTTTTAGAGAGAGATATAATTAGGGGATAAACCAAATTATAATTCCCTAAGCATTTATTTATATGAGCCTCTCTTCATGAAGATTCCTAAATTCCTATGGCCCAAATTTTTATGTTATGACTATGAAAAAAATCCCATTCTGAAATCAATGGAGGTAAGGAATTTCCAATCTGAAATCACAATGAAAATTTATATGATTCACCATTCAAGATAAAATAATTATGCTTGATTTTTTTTTTACGATTTTTACCATTGGTGACTTTTCTCACAGAAGTCCCACAATAACAAAATTTAAGCCCCACCTAAGTTAAACAACACATTCTATACTCAACAGTGGACTCATATTTTAATTCAGAGTTATCATTTTATAGTTATTAAATTTCACTCAAATTCATTGTATAAAATATACTTAATATGTTTTTATTATTTATTATGAGAACATAGAGCCTCAGAATTTCATGCCATCTCAATGCCTATCTCAGAAAATATATGTATAAATGTTCCAAATGAATAAAAAAAATTAATGTGTCTCTATATCATTCCCTCCTTCAAGATTATCATTCTCAAAAAGAAAAATTAGGGAAAAAACTCAGAAAACTGAGTTACACCTTTCTCTTCTACTCCCTGGGAAACTCCGGGACATGTTGGTATGACCACGACACATGAACTGAGGGGATGGTGAATTATCATAATATCTTCTGATGATGATGATGTACATACAAATAGGAATGTGTATCATATATTTCTACATGTGGGAGATGTTGTGATCCCACTCTATAAATTTGGGTAGTTCATGGTGGTAGGAAACCTCTCCATTGCTTTTCACGATCTCGAACATCCCAAAAAACATAGGGGTAGTTTTTCATCCCATATGAATCTCTTCAAACCATGTCGGGAATGGAATCACAACTCATTTCTATACTGTGGTGTGATGATCTCCACCTTCGGAATATCCATTTGGTAAAAACCTAATGGTATATGTTGTAAAATGTATCGTATTCAATGCATCACAATGGATACTCTCTTACATGCTTGGGAAGCGAAGAAGTCATAACCATCGATTGCAGAAAAATTGTACACCTCTTCCCCACTAGGGTCAACAACAAGGAAGATATTCTGAAACATCACACACTAGGTGATCCTGGGGCTTCCTGCTAAGGGAATCAGTTACAATGTTGTCCTTTCTCAAACTACAGACTAGCATGAAGTCATATTCATGCAGGATGTTCAGCTAGCATCGCCGCATTTTGTTCAAGTATCTCATAGTGAAGATGTACATGATACTTTTTTGGATTGAAAAAACCACAAATACCTCTCCTAGAATGTAGTGTTTCTATATTCTCATAGTGAATACTACTACTAACAGCACCAGGTAGTGAGTTGAATCATTCTATTCATGGGGGTATCCTTCACCTCAGCATGTACTAGATAACTGCAGTATCAATACTTGATGTTGAGAACCCTTATAACCTACAAAAATCGTTGGTGAGTAAACACATCCAACCGAAAGAATTTAGACACGAAATATAGGTGGAATACCCCACTTGTCTTCAATTCTCTTGGAATTATTGTAATCCACAAAATAGGCACCAAACCACACCCACTAGTGGATTTCCAATAAAAGGGAGGTCCAGTATAAAAACTCCATTGGCAGTTCAATGATCCGCATTATCACTAAATCACACAACCTCACCCATAATGCACAAATTTAAGGGACTCTTCTGCAACACTTCGATACTTTCTGCATTGGGTGGCACATAATATCCTTCATAGTTTTTCTCATTTTACCAAAATGCGTCTCGGTGAGGGAAGAACCCCACTTTTCTATGCATTCAATGATACTTCAATCATCCTTGAGAAATGGTAACACCGATTCCATGCGTCACCCTCGTAAATCCGCAAGAAAAGAGTAGGGTGAAAAGAGTAATTCACATAATTTATATCATGTTATACAACAAAAAGTAGAAAAGACACAAGGTATACATCATATCATCTCTTGATCAACAGGATCGTAGACATACAATTCTTGTAGCTATCTATGGTCCCAACTAATAGCTTCCTGAGCTGGACATGGTCCACCTTATAGTTGTAGAATGGCCTCATAATGTCTTCTACCACATCCATTTCAAATAACTCATCTCTTATCACCACCTACCTTGGGAAAACACTGGTAACGATGTTGTATCTATTTTTGTGTTCCACCTGTTGCCTACTTGAGATACATAACATGTATGGTTAGAATGTATTGTTCCATGTGACGTCACCAATCAGAACAATAACATCGACCTAACAAGGTTATTTAACTAGTCTAATCTACCTCGGCCCAATATGACTAAGTGCATGAGACTGGTTATGGGGATGCCTCCTGTATCGAGATCATATCGACTGACGTTTACTAGATGTGGAAGACGTCTCAACTCTATTTTTCTCACTGTCACAACCAACAGTATGGTGTCCCATTGATTGAAATATCTCAATCACCAATGTCTGCTCTAGCACCACAATATAGATGGCGATTCATAAGGGTATTATGATAGCACATATCTCTCTGTGTATTCCCTGCTCAATATTCCATGATTGGAAATATCCATCATGGATCATGTCCTAAGAGTATCATGAATGTTCTTTGAACCGAGTCGTGTACTCAGTTAATGTCATAACTCCCTTCTAAAACTAGAGGAGCTCTAAAATTTTAATGGATTGTAAGACAAATGGGTAGTAAAACTCAACAAATAGCTGTTGGAATTCATCCCATTATAGTATTGACTCATTGTGTATCTGAGTAACCAAGATCCACCAATTCCTATATACTATGTGGGAAAGTCTAGCTTCCAAACCCAACATCTGATATCCTGGTGTCTGTAAAAACTAGAAGATGTGGACAAATGACTCTAGAAAAACCTCTTCTACATGAGGGTCTAGCTTACCATGAAACCTCAGTAGTATCTGGCACTGTAACTCATGGAGTGTGCTCAGACTATGAATGTCCTCAACCTACTCTGTAGGGGATGTCTACTTATCAACTGGTGGACGTGCATATACCTATTGATGTGTGTCCTTTTCGTGAGGACGGTCATGTTTACATTTATAAGGACCCAAGATATAGCACAATGGCTAACCTTGGGGTTTCTCTCAAGGAAGCAGTGTTGAGAGCCTATGTGGTATGTTCAGAAAATATTTTTGTATTTTTAAATACTTTGGAAACCAAAAAACACACTCCTAAGGAATCACTAATCAATGCTGAAGAGCACAGTGGATGGGGAACAGTAATGAACAGAAGAGAAACAGAGATGAAAAACTGAAAAAACAAAGAGACACATGACAAAACCAAGAAAAGAAAACATGTGCAGACACAACACAAGACGCATAACAAAAAAAAGACACCATGACAAAGAAGATAAAAGACAGTGAGAACAAGGCTAGACCCAGGTTAATCCACCCCTACTCACCTTCCTATATCAACATGAACAATTCTCAAATTCTCACAGTGCATGATCGATGTCCCGGATCAAACACCAGTCTCACCTAGAACTTGAACACTCAAACATATAATTCCTTCCACGCTTCATAATTCCTCCAAACTACAAGGTGATTCACTCAGCAATGTCATTCTGGAATGAAATTCTCACAACCTAGAGTCATTCCACTAAGATAATCACACTGCACAACCAATCTTGATTCTCAGTTTGTGAAATCAAGACAGGAAGGGGAGAAGAAATTAAACAAGAAATTAGAAGATCATCCTACACAAGATCTTGCTCTCGGTAAATCTAACTTGCAGACGTGATATACCAAGCAAAATAAAAAGAACATGATCACATTAATGTGTGTATCTCCAGATTGTGGTGGGATTCTTAAACTGGATCTGGCCCCGCAAATTAGATCTCAATTTCTGGAGATTTGAGATCGCATCACGAGATGAGAAAGAATGAACAACAGAAAAAATTAAACATAACTAACATCACAATTCAATTAACTAAACATGAAACACTACGAGTGTATTTACAGACTCAACAAAGAACACCAAGAATAGAGCAGAGGGAGGATGGATAAAATGGAGGAGTGGAACCCATCTCCAGTCGAAGATGGTCTCCAGTCTGATGAAGTGGCATTGATTGGGTGCGTGAACCGTGGTGGAGTGTCCTCCACCACTACTGAATGATGCCCCACCCTGGGTACTCTGCTCTGCCCCTCGGCCCTGTCCGGCCTTCCATTGTAGGATTCGAGCATCCTCTTATTTAGAGATGAAAAATATATAACTAAACTAAAAGCCATCAGATCCACATGGAGCGGTTTCATGTGCACGTCACCATCTCTTAAGTGAACACCATGTAAGTACAAACCATCCCTTGCAACGAACTCGAGAATCTTTCACGCCTTTCCCACGAACAATTTCTTTTATCACCGCTTTAATGAATAGCTCCCCTGCATGAATAAATGCACGTGGGTCAAAAAAGAAAACATATAAAATGAAACTATTATATCTATATATTAATATTATTACTTAGATTAGTTAATAATCATACTTATTAATATAATACTTAATATTAATAATACCATTATATGTAAATATAATAACATGTATTATTATGATATAAAAGAAATTAATATAAGATTATATTATTTTACTAATATAACTATTATTATTGTATAGTATATGATATATATATATATATATTATATAATATATATATTATATAATATGATATAATAGAATAAAATTGAAAACTAATCTAACAAAATAATGGATGAAAAAAAGGGGGTCGGGTTTGAGTGGCGCAGGGAGTGGAGAGAAATGGGGAGGAAGCTGTGCAAGTAAGAGGGGTGGCTCGAGGCGGTGCCATATGGAGAAAGGGACGTGGCGGTTCAGAGGGGTTCGACTATGGGAAGAGGAGGCGACGGGGGGTCAGGTGCAGTATTGCAGCGCAGCTATGGTGATGCAGGAGGCGGGCTCGGGGAGTGGAGACGAGGCGAGGTGGCTTCGGTTTGGTTTACAGCTATGGAGAGGTGAAGTGTACAGTGGCTGGAAAATGAAATCCAAGGAGACTTAGTGTTTAAGGGAGATTTGGAAAGTGTCACAGGACAGAAGGTAGAGGGGAGGCGCGATGGTGTTCGAGTGATGCGGGGTGGCGAGGTCGGGTGTAAGGGAAGGAGCGTGCAATGTGAATCCTTGAGTTTAATGGGATTCAGTGATTTGGAATTTTATGTTGAATCGCTAAAATTTGATAAATTTTTCGGCTGTGAGTTTGGTTTTCAATTTTATTGTTTTAATTTTGCTGCTGCAATTTGTTTTGTGGGAATTTGATGTTGTTGGATTATGTGTGGGTGTCATGGGCTGTTGGAACGAAGGTGTGGAATGGAAAGAACGACTTTTCTGCAAGGGCTTATGGCGGTGCGAGGCGTGGTCCGAGATGAGGTGGAAGGAAAAATGATGGAAGATAGGGTTTTGGTGTTGCAGAGATGGAGGCAGGGGAGGCCGAGGCTGTTCCAGTAGGGTGTGTGGTGGGTTCTAGTGGTTCAAGTGAGCATGGATGGGGTTGCGGTAACACTGCGGTGGATGGCGAGATGGAAGGTGAGGGAGACTGGATTAGGGTAAAGGGTGTTTCATGCAGGGGAGGTGCTGACGAGGATTAGAGGTATCAGTGAGGATATGTAGCTACTAATAGAAGAGGTATAGATTTTCCGCTACTAGTACAGGATTAACACCTACTATTAGAGGGGGTTAGGATGGATGAGTGGTGCATCAGCAGACTGGGCTACTGGTAGAGGGGTAATAGTGAGGTATGGTGCGTATCAGTGAGAATGGTTGTAACGGTAGACTTAGCGTATCAGTGAGGTAAGCAGTAGTGAGAATTGTATAACGGTGGACTGTATCGGTAGGCTGTGTATCGGTGAGGATTTGTGTATCGATAGCAAGTTTGCTTATAGGGAGGGATAACGCGCGACCACCACACCTGCAAATCAAACAAAGAAAATTAAATTAATAAAATAATTTGATAAAACTAAAAAATAAATAAATAAATTAATAAATTTAATTAAATAGAAAAACTAAAAACACAAAGAAAAATAATAAAATTAACAAAACATCATTTAAAAGAATGAATTAATTTGGGTCTAAAATTTATAAGCATACATAATTAAAGAAAAAATTAAAATATTTATAATTACTTGCTTAAATTAATTAAACAATTAATTAAAGAACTAATTAAATTGAAAAATGACAAAATTAATTGAATAAAACTAAATTTTTAAAAATAATTAAATTATTAAAAGACTAAAATCCTAAAAGAGTTATTTATTTACAATTTAATGAATAAAGCATTAATTAATTAAATAACTGAATTAGTAAACTAACTAGAAAAAATTATAAAAATAAAATAATAAATAAATAAAATTCTAATTCGCAAGACTAAGTTAATTTAAGACTTATTTAAAATTACACTAATGTACATTATAACACATGTTTTAAACTAAAAACGGATTATTTTAGACAGCAAGAACAAAAACACAATACTTATCAAATATTGACTAAAAGAAATCATTTTGGTATAAAAAAGTCAATAAAAATATAAAAAGGATGTGACAAAGAGTGTGAAACACTGCCACATCAAACTTCCTCAAACTTAAAGCCTTGTTTTTCCTCAAACAATAACATGACTTTAGCTTTAAAACTGAAATAAGATTTGTGAGTTTAAGTTCAAAAGGTTCATGATTAAACTTTAATATCAAGAGGAACATGACCAATAAATGGGTGACGCTTTTCAAAGGTGGTCTAAAATGATGTCCTAGTTTGCTTCAAAAGCCCACTGTAAGTCAATAGCATTACAAATTCATACACTTTCAAGTGTTTCATGCCTCCTATATGTATTCATTAACTATCCTACTTCACCACTCAATTAAAGTTCTAATTCAAGGAGTGATAACAGGTTAGATGAAGTGGAACTCAAAACTTTACCAAGTGCATCTTCCATTCTCGCCTTCCTCCAGGTTCCAGAAATTAAAGTCTATTAAATGGATCACTTTATTGATTCAACTAAAATTAATATTAACCAAGTCAATTACTCCCTTCTTCATCTGGGTTCAAAATTCCCCTCACCTTAATGAATTCATTTTTGATAAGGGCACTTTATTTAACTTTTTTCTAGCCATATTCCATGTGAAGAGCACTGTGCATAACACTTATTAAGATTGAAATTGGCTTTATTTGTTCACCAAAATGCACCTGGTGCACCTTGTCTCGAATACTCACCGTGGGATCCCATTTTCCCATTTTACTCCAGTTACAAATGACTTAATTAATAATCAATAAAGTTGACTTCCTAAAGTGATTGACATTATGTAATCAAATGGTGTGAGTCCCCTAGGTTTCAGTAAGAACCTCAAGTTACTCCAAGTCATGATCCTTACACCACAAAACCTATCCTGTCACACTCCCTTACTCAATCCCTAAACAGAAAGGTTCATAGAGACAGTGAACAATGGCACTCAACAATCATTCATACTTAAAAATTTTTGACTAAGTGTCACTCTCAACATCCAGAAAGCCATTATCCACTAAATAGGACATAAACAAAGTACCAGTGAAACTTCAATGACCATTATGTGATTAAAGAATTTTGATTTTTTTGAAGGAATTTTGAACCATTTTTTTGAAACAAATGAAACAAATTGACTATTTTTTGAAACAAACACAAACTCATGTTAAAGAAGGGGTAATTCGTCATGACACTAGAATGACCCCTCTCCCCCACACTTAAAACCCAACATTGTCCCCAATGTTGAATCTCAATGTGGGAGATAGTTGAAGTTCAAAACAGATGGAAATTTAATATTAAAAAGAGATATGGAGGGGTAGAAATGAAGTTCAAAAATTGTCTTTGCCACACAAAAAGAAAAAAAAACAAAAACAAACAGAAAATAAAAAGAGAAAAGTCTAAACCCACCAGCCTCACCAGCAACCAAGTGAATTTCTGTTCATAAAATGTTCACTCTTTTGAATGTTTAAAGAGTAGACAAAAGATTTTATCAATGTACTTAAAATAATAGCTTGTTAACATCGATGTGAAGCTACAACATAATGAAAATAAAAGTAGTAGGTGAAATCATGTTTCACAAATCATCTCAAAATACGTTTTCAACTCTATAGATACTAGCAGCTACACACCCATGTAGGAAATAAAGTTCACAAGTTTTAAAAACCAATGGTAACTCCCCCACACATAGTTCACAACAGCATGAAATAAAAATTTGAATAGTAAAACATTGAAACATAAAACAATACTCCCTTGAATTTTTAGTTTCTCAAATTTATAAATGTATCCCTTTGATTTCCATGTTCATGAACTCTGGCTGCTCCAGTTTTTCACCTGCATTATGAAACAATTTAACATTAGTGTTCAAGATTTAAAGCTCAAATAAAAAGCAACCACCGAGTATGAGTTAGGGAGTGTTATCCATGATCTTCAGTGAACTGGCCCCCTGAGACATGAACGATAGCCACGTGGAATCTACTGCCTGTTTATTTTCATATGAAAACAAAACTCAAATTAAAAACAACATGAAAAAAGAAACTAAAGTAGTAAATGAAAAGGGATAATCCTAGGATAACCCCCATGGGGTGCTGTAGTTTGACTATCCACAGTTTGACAGCCCTCAGATCAACCCCAATCAGATGGGGGGTTTGGTTTCATTCTCAGGAACCTCCAGGTGTGATTCCTTCAAACTTTAGTTCATTTCCATCATTGGTCTACCCCATGTGTATCTTCAACCACAGTCCCCTCCTTGGCAATGAAGTACTTCATGTTGAATAGTGGAGGGGAGAACAGGATATAGGGGTACTTCCCTACTTCATATGCTTGAGGTTGAGTGTGCACCAGTTGTAATGTTGGAAAACATGGATGTGACTTGTATTCTGGTTCATTCCAATAAAATATTTCCTCTAGGAAAGCAATTAATGTTTCATCATCCACTTCTATTCAAGTGCACAACTCCAAAAATTTATCTTCAATAATAACTCCCAAACTGGAAGTGTCATACAGAATTAGAAGTTCCATAAACTCTTCAGTAGATGCAACCTCAAGTTCCTCACTCTACAGGAAATCACAAAAGTGAGATACATCCTCAAAACCTACACAGGGAGAAACATAATTAAAATCAGCTTCAATGAAATCCATGTTGAATAAAAATACAGCTTCCTCTATAAAATTGTCAACTCCCTTTATCAGTGATGATTGTTCCTCATCGTGATGAAATAGTTATCCTAGGAGTGTGTCCATGGAAAGAGCGAGGTAGTCAACCTGCTCGAACCTCTCTTCAAAACACACCACCTCACATGACGAATCTTCTAAGGAGAATGATATAATGTCATGTGTTGGCTCTAACTGTTACATCATTGATAAATAATTAAAACAATTATTGCAATCCAAATCATTAGAATGAAAATCAGGGAAAGAATGATCATGAAAGAAATGCCCAGCATCATGACTCCTTGCAATTTCCATCTCCTGCCAGCCCATGAAAACATACTCGGAAATTGGTTCTGGAATTTCCAGTTTTGACTCCAGGAGAAAATCCAAATCAAAGTTGGGAAACTCTAACTTTTTCTTTCTTCTTTTTCTCTTCTCTTTCCTTCTCAACTGTTTTCCAGAATGTTGTGCTTCAATGGGAGGTGGTGGTACTACACTATCTCTGTGGTAACCTTTGACCTTATCCATGGGTAGTTGCATCAATTTTAGGATCTCATGAGAATATGTTGTCTCCTCATCAGAAAGGTCTTGATGCTGTCTTTCATGTATCCAACTTTGAAGCATAGCAAAAGCCTCCTCAAGCTCTTGAACCGGGTCAAACAGTAAAACTATATAATATTCGTTAGAGTTCATCACTATGTGTGTGTGTTACTTTTTTTAATTGTTTTTTTATTTTTTATTTTTTTTTATTTTAAAATGAAATAAAAACAATTGGAAAAACCAATGAGACACTCGTTTCTTCCCCAAAAACAGATCCAAAATTTGATGTGCATCCTCGTCGTGAGGATGGTCAAGTTTAAATTTATAATGACGCAAGATATAGCACAATGGATAACCTCTTGGTCTCTCTCAAGGAAGCAGTGTCAAGAGCCTAAGTGGTCTGTTCCGAAAATATTTTTGAATTTTTAAATACATTGAAAACATAAAAACACACTCCTAAAGAATCACTAATCAGTGCTGAAGAGCATAGTGGATGTGGAACAGTGACGAACAGAAGAAAAACAGAGATGGAAAAGTGAAAAAACAAAGAGACACATGACAAAAACAAGAAAAGAAAACATGTGTAGACACAACACAAGACACATAAAAAACAAAAGACAGCAAGACACAGAAGAAAAAATACAGTGAGAACAAGGATAGACCTAGGTTAATCCACCCCCTACTCATTTTCCTAGATCAACATGAACAATTCTTAAATTCGCATAGTGCATGATCGATTTCTCGGATCAAACACCAGTCTCGCCTAGAACATGAACACTCAAACATAGAATTCCTTCCATGTTTAAGCATTCCTCCAAACTAAAAGGTGATTTAATCATCAAATTCATTCTAGAAAGAAATTCCCACAAACCAAAGTGATCCCACTAAGATCGTCACATTGCACAACTGATCTTGATTCTCAGTTCGAGAAATCAAGATAGGAAGGGGAAAATAAATTATACAATAAATATAGAAAATAATCCTATGTAAGATCTTTCTCTCGCTTAATCTAACTCGCTGACACAATCTACAAAGGTGAATAAAAAGAACCTGATCACATTAATGTGCGGATCTCCAGATTGTGGTGGGTTTCTTAAATTGGATCCAGCCCCAAAATTAGATCTCCATTTATGGAGATTTGAGATCTCAGCACAAGATGAGAATGAATTAAAAACACAAACAATTAAACATAACTAAAATCACAATTCAATTAACTAAACTTGCAACACTATGAGTGTATTTATAGACTAAACAAAGAACACCAAGAACAGAGCAGCGAGAGGATGGATGAAATAGAGGAGTGGAACCCATCTCCAGTCGAAGACGGTCTCCAGTCCGATGAAGTTGTATGGATTGGGTGTATAAACCGTTGTGTAGTGTCCTCCACCACTGTTGAATGATTCCCCCCCGGGTACTCTGCTCTGCCCCTCGGCCCTGTCCGGCCTTCCAGTCTAGGAGTCGAGCATCCTCTTATTTAGAGACGAAAAATAGAAAACTAAACTGGGAGGCAGTAGAACCAAATGGTGCAGTTTCATGTGTACGTCACCAGCTCCCGAGTGAACACCATGTAAGTGCAGACCATCCCTTTCAATGAACTCGAGAATATTTTGTGCCTTTCCCAATAACAATTTCTTTTATCACCGCTTTAATGAATAGCTCCCCCTACACGAAGAAACGCATGTGAGTCAAAATAGAAAAAAGATAAAATGAAACTATTATAACTATATATTATTATTATTCAATAGATTAGTTAATACACATACTTATTAATATAATACTTAATATTATTAATACCATTATATGTAAATATAAAAACATATATTATTATGATATAAAATAAATTAATATAAGATTATATTATTTTACAAATATAACTATTATTATTGTATAGTATATGATATATATATATATATATTATAATATATATATTATATAATATGATATAATAGAATAATAGTGAATACTAAACTAACAAAATAATAGAAGAAAAAAAGTGGGTCGGGTTTGAGTAGTGTAGGGAGTGGAGAGAAATGGGGAGGCGGTTGTGCAAGGAAGAGGGGCGGCTCAAGGAAGTTCTAGATGGAGAAAGGGACATGGCAGTTCATAGGGGTTCAGCTGTGGGAAGAGGAGGTGACTGGGGGTTGAGTGCAGGCTTGCGGTGCAGCTATGGTGAAGCAGGAGGTGGGCTCAGGGAGTGGAGATGAGGCGAGGCGACTTTAGTTTGGTTCATGGCTACGGTGAGGTGAAGTGTACATCATCTGGAAAATGAAAGCCAAGTAGGCTTAGGGTTTAAGGGAGAATTGGCAAGCGGTGCATGATAGAAGGTAGAGGGGCAGCGCGATGGTGTTCGAGTGATGTGGGGTGGTGAGGTCAGGTGGAAGGGAAGGAGCGTGCACTTTGAATCCATGAGTTCAATGGGATTTAGTGATTTCTAATTTGATGTTGAATTGTTAAAATTTGATAAATTTTTCGGCTATGAGTTTTCATTTCAATTTGATTGTGTTAATTTTTCTACTGCAGTTTGTTTTGTGGGAATTTGATATTGTTGGATTATGTGTGGGTGTCATGGGATGCTGGAATGGTGGTGTGGAAGGGAAGGAGCGGCGTTGCTGCGAGGTCTTGTGGCGGTGCGAGGTGAGTTCAGGGACGAGGTGGAAGGAAAAATGAAGGGGAATAGGGTTTTGGTTTTGTTGAGATGGAGGCAGGGGAGGCCGAGGCTGTTCCAACAGGGTGTGCGGTGGGTTCTGGTGGTTCGAGCGAGCAGGGCTGGGGTTGTGGTGACTCTGTGGTGAGTGGTGAGATGGAAGGTGAGGGCGACTGGATTAGGGTAAAGGGTTTGTGATGCAGGGTTGGTTCCGACAAGTAATAGAGGTATCAGTGAGGATTGGCAGCTACTGGTAGAGGAGGTATAGATTTTCAGCTACTAGTAGAGGATTAACAGCTTCTGGTAGAGGGGGTGAGGATGGATGAGTGGTGCATCAGTAGACTGGGCTACTGGTAGAGGGGTAACAGTGAGGTATGGTGTGTATCGGTGAGAATGGGTGTAACGGTAGACTTAGTGTATCATTGAGGTAACTATCATTGAGAATTGTATATCGGTGGACTGTATCGATAGGTTGTGTATCAGTGAGGATTTGCGTATCGGTAGCAAGTTTGCTGATAGTGAGGGTCAACGTGTGACCGCAACACCTGCAAATCAAACAAAATAAATTAAATTAATAATTTAATTTAATAAAACTAATAAAATAAATAAATCAATTAATAAATTAAATTAAATAGAAAAAAACCATAAACACAAAGAAAAATAATAAAATTAACATAACTTTATTTGAAAGAATGAATTAATTTGGGTCTTTTTTTTATAAACATACATAATTAAAGAACAAATTAAAATATTTATAATTACATTCTTGAATTAATTAACCAATTTATTAAAGAACTAATTAAATTGAAAAATGACAAAATTAATTGAATAAAACAAAATTGTTAAAACTAATTAAATTATTAAAAGACTAAAAACCAAGAAGAGTTATTTATTTAAAATTTATAGAATAAAGGATTAATTTTTTTAATAAATGAATTAGTAAACTAACTAGAAAAAATTAAAAAAATAAAAGAACAAATAAATAAAAGTCTAATTCTCAAGACTATGTTAATTTAAGACTTATTTAAAATGACACTAATGTACATTAAAACACATGTTTTAAACTAAAAATGAACTATTTTACATAGCAAGAACTCAAAACACAACACTTATCAAATATTGACTAAAACAATCATTTTGGTATAAAAAATTCAATAAAAATGTAAAAAGGATGTGACAAAGAGTGTGAAACACTACCACATCACCTACTCACCATGGGGTAGGGTATCACATGATGGGTCCAATATAGAGTCCTGGTTACTAATAGGGTCATCATCATGATGTAGAGCTTGTATCTTGGCTTGTTGTCCACACAAAGACTTCCTGAATATTATCATGGAGTGCCGCGATTAGATGAAAATATATATATCTCAACAATAACAACAGTGGTTAGATGACTCAAGAAGGACATTCAATGGCTCAATCCTATATGATTCATGAACTATTATTCCTTACAACGAGCATCTTAGAGCAATATGTTTTTAGGAGGGTAATCTGGTTCATGGTGGATGGATACGTCGAACACTCATACCATCACTAGACTCCTTGTCAAGAGAGATTCTCTCCAGAAACTCGACACAATTTTCTTAAACCCAACCATGACCTTTTTAGGGAAACATATTTGCAAAATCCCATGGTTCAAACTACTTTTGATAGAACTATGTCATGACCCAACCCATGTCGGTGCTCGATCCACAAGAAACCCAAGTTGGACTTCATTGGCCAGTGGCTGGAAACAAGAACCAAAGGCATAAAATACTTAGGGATGCCTTTTCTTATGTAACTATACAAATGCACAAAACCAAATCTATGAAAAATTGGAAAGGAAAAGGATATGATAAAACACATATATATATATATACCAAAAATATAAATTGGCCTCTAAATAGTACAAGTATTGAAAATAAACTAAAAGGTAAAAAGGGGAAAAATACATGCCCAACCAGAAAAATTCCACTACTAAAACAACCGATAGAACCCCGCACCATGATAAAAGCTATAACCACCACATGTTGTATAACCACATTGTATCCCAAAGATCATCTGATGTCACTTTCAACCTGTCTGTCATATGAAAGGGAACAACACGTGAGTAAAATACCTATAAGAGGTGAGTATAAAATTTTATAATAGGATTCTTCAGATACTCAAGGGAGAAGTAATTGATGTACTGAAGGGTTAAAAAGTAGAGAGTACATGGTACATGAAAATTAGTGCAGATGAAACAAAGAAGACATTGAGGTAAGCTCGTCCAAATAGAAGGATCATGAAATAGTGAGAAGATAGAATTTGCATCGAGTCTCTACTACCAATAGTAGGAGAGAAGACTCATCCAACCATGATAAGAGATAAATGTAAATCACATGTCATATCCCACACATGTCCGAATCTCTTAGAAGTAGTGTAAACAAAATCCAAGGAGTGGGTACCAAAAATGATATACATATATATATATATATATATACTCAGTCAAAAATCCCAAACAAGAGAATAAGGGTATCTCTATATCATATCTTGGCCCAATAAAGTGAGTTGAAAATAGTCCCAGAAGTATCAACCATTTTTTCCAACATCCCACAAATCTACTCTGAACTGCAAGTTAAAGGGACTCATTCACCACCCCTTGATACTATCTTATTTAGTTGGCATTGTCTTATCCTCAGGTTTTTAGGTTGCATCACAAGGATGTGACTTAGTGGAAAAATAATACATATTCATCATGAGTCCATAGGTATGTAAATGAATGCTTCATTAATATGTCGTATAGTTGAGAGGTCGCGCCAATAAATCGAGGACCCATGCCCAGCCCAGCTAGATGGATCCACAAGTTATTTGGTTTTTATGCACTAGTATGTCATGGGAGATCATAACCTGAATGATGACAGGGACCCACTACCGAACCCAGCTGGAGGGTACATCCATGCATGATTATTCTACAAGAACCACTTCCTAGACCCACTGGAGGGAAGCCCGAAACATCCATTGGGGACCGTATCCCATCCCAGATGAAGGTAAACTTGAAACTTCTTTGGAAATCCCTAATGGATGGTACCTCTCAAAAAGGAATCATGGAACTCTGGTCATACATACTGGATGGTACCTCATAGAAATAACTTAGGAACTCTTTCCATCCATTCTAGATGGATCCTCTCAGAAACATACAGCTGTAGTAATCAGATGCTTCCCCGATTATGTGTAACACCTAAAAAATATCACATCATAACTCGAAATCAAATATATAGAAAACCATAACATTCAGTACAAAACAAAAATCAGAAAAGGCTACTCCCATTCCAGTATATTTTTTCTGAAGGAGTTACAATAGGTATAAGATTTTTAATTTAGTACACTGTGTGTGTGGCTCACATGACATGTGATCCCACCTCATAGTATGGCCATATACCTAACCATATTATGGTACTAAAGTATGATCAAGTACTTCTAGGAGTGCCACGGTACTCCCAGAGTATATGGAATATATTTTCTAATGGTCGATGAGGGCCCGATGCTTATTGTCAATCAGAAGGGCTAAAAACAGAATTCGACGGCACCCCTCAAAAAATGGCCCCAAAACATTGATCGTATCTCTTCACACATATTATCCACTCCCATAGGATTAGAATATGACCTAATTCATGGGTTATATTTAAATATATGATAAGGATATTCCACTGATAATCCATTCATGTTTCCACAATTAATGAGATCCCAAAAAGGATCAAAATGTCCAAAAGATCACATTGTTGTTATCCTTGCAAAACAACGGCAAAGATTGACTATTTATTCTACCCAATTAGTCATCTGATGGAATATTCATAATACACCTCATTTATATAAAATGCATTTCATGGGGCCCATGACTTGATCCCAAATCAAATTATATGGATCACTCCATTGCAATCCTCATGTAAATACACCATAGATGGACTACTCATTCGTCCAAAATCGATACCCTGTGAAAAAACTATGTTTCACAATGACATATGTAAACCAGTCCTATAGGACCTATACATCGAAATTGGTTTAAAAACATTAATATTTTCATAAAATTTTATCATCATGAACAGTGTATTCCACCACTAACAGCATGTCAAATGAATGTTCTACTTGAGATATTGGTTTGATACAAGAACCTTGAATAATAGTAATTAAATTATTTTTATTAAATTTAGGTGTTTCATAAAAATGAACCCCGATACCAAATCAAAAGAGTCTGAAACTAGTTTAAAATGTTTTTTATCTATGAGAGGGATGTGTGTCCATAGACAGCGCATCAAATAGACACGTGGTTTAGGAGATAAGGGCATTTGAATGTGTCTTTTTCCAACATTGGATGGTCCATCCCAATCTAACCAGACCCCTCCATCGGGGTCAGCCCCCCCGATGGCCCAATCAGCATCTCCATCCTATGACATAGCCACACTTCCATGTTCATCCTACCATCATTCTGGTGTGTACCCTCCCCCCAGACCTTTCTAGCTAGCCCTAATGCACCTTGGGACCCCACATATCCACTCTTCAAACATAGCGGCCTGCACTGCATGGGTTGTTTCCACCTAGGGTCATGTGATGTGAAACCTCTCTATATTCTTCCTATAACACCAATGTATTGTCTCCATATCTCCATCTTTCCACCACTGATCAACCATGAAGATATCACTTGTGACATCACCACCTCTCCACTCCCACTCGTTGGGCCCCCACTGTCCTCATCTCCTCCTCCCAATGCACCTCCATGCCGCCAGACCCCTCCTTTGTGTCGCCCATTGTGGACACCATGCACCAGAACTTCCAGTTTTTTATTTCGACCCAAGGTGTGAATTTTAGGGAAAAAAAATGGATTGATATTTAATGACCAATTTTCATTTATCATAGAGAAGTTTACATCACTATGTATGTACCATCTCATTCATGTAATTATACTTTAATGGAAACTATATTGACATAGTGGGGACTGGTCAATTTATCACTTTTTTATTACAAAGGAGGAGTCAAAACTGAATGGTAATAGTGGGAAATTGTAGTAGGTTTTGTATTTGTGAAATTGTTCCTATTAGGAAATGATTTCCTCATATGGTCACCAACAATATTATTTGTGGAGCCAGAAACACTCGATGGCCCATTAATCTTGGATTAATGGACCTCCATTACATGGGTAGAAACATGTTGGATAGTCTGGACAATAATACTTAAGGACTCCATTGGTCGAGAGAATGGGAGTTCGAGCTCGTCAAACCCTTTTGGTGGGAATTATTTCCTACTCTAAGACTCTCTTATATATTTAATACATGTTTATATGTTCATTATTCATTGGTTCATTCTTGAAGAGTGTATACATAGATTAATCTTCGGATTAAAAATCAATAAAGGGTGTGCAAGAGTTAAGAATTACTAATACAACACTAATGCCAGCCCTGTGATGAGGCGCTCTGGGGTTTATCATCATACAGGGGAAGAAGAGCTACATCGATGTTGGGATTGAACCCAAGAGATAGTCTTAATATGTATCATCGTGAGAGGAATCCAAATCAACATAGTTTTTTTCCACTCAATTGGATACATCACATTTTAGGGTCGTTTGATGAAGATCCATCTATATAGTTTAACTTAGTGTAGTGAGGATGTCTAGGATGAAGGTTTCTTGAGAAGAAATGGTGTGGGACTAATGTAGAGGCATCCCAAAGTTCCCCTGTGATGTGTGGTTTCTTAGGTGGACCATATCTTACCAATCATATGACACAGATAACATTAGGGTTGATTTAATGGTAAGATTTGGACATCAAGAAGGCTTCCCATATATCCTGGTGAAATGGGTAATCAAATTCAGCATAGTTATAGGAGAACGGGGACATATACTCTAAAAAAGCCCAATATGAGATAATGTTTTCTTGGAACTTATGCATAGTTGTTTCCCATTTTGGGGGACATTATTAGTTCATACACTATAGAGGAGGCCATAATGTGGGAATTTCACTAGGACAGACTCAGGAGAACAGCCCTTGATCTTGGGAATTAAACTAGTGTCCTATGTATCTTAGTTAGAGTAGGAATCATAGTTATTATGGATTTTTTATCTTGGGGATTAATCTTGGTATGAGTCCCACTTGTGAGTGTCTAATCGGGACATACTCCCAAAGAAGATTCCCTTTTTTCTACTGCATAACTAGGTTATCAATTGAGAAAGGAACCCCTTAGAACATAGGCCTTCAACCAGGCATCTTACATATCCTTGAGGGAGAAGGAATTAGGGTTCTCATAGTTCATTTATGGTTTTTTCCCACATCACATCATCATATACCTCTAATACCATGTTAGTCATGCTCAATGTGAGAAAAAGATGATGTGAAGGATTCAACATATGGTCACATTCTCTTCCCTAGTGATATAAAAAGAGTATGATAAAGGCAGAAGAGGTATTTGATATGATCTCAATTGGAGAGGCAATGAGAATTGGGTGTGTCAATTCCTTCACATGCTCCCCTATCGAGCTGGCAGTGGTTGAGGGTGAAATGCAATGGACCTTTCAATGTGTAATGACATTAAATTTCAACTGGTCTAACTCTCAAAAGGCTAGGGGATTTCCTCAGTTGTACTTCCCCTGAAATTTTTTATCAGAAAGGGGGGGATTCCGCTTCTCTTAAAATGTAAAATAAAGAATGATTCCTATTACTAGTCGTGGTCCCTCTTTGAATGTAAAATAACGTGATCATCCTTGATCCCTATAACTGAGAGTTTTACATCAGTTTCCCAAGCTTTTACTCCAGGTTACCATGGGAATGTAGACTTAAGAAACAATCTAGATCCCACACTAATGCAGGGATTGCTTTCATGACTCTGTTTACCATGGTTATGTTGACTCAAAGTGGTGCACTGATGTGCCCGATGGTCTGTTCATATAGGTCTGGTGTTTTTGGAGGAGGCTTTGGCCTGATGCTAGTGGAATTTTATGATGAGAAGTAATGGAGTACTAGACAGTAATAGAGGGGAATTATTACAGCTAGGAAGAATGAAACATGACGAAATCCCATATTGTGTACTTTATTCTCAGGTGGGATAGGGTAAGACCTATGTAGCATATTTCAATGTGGGTAGAGGGGTCATCCTCGTACCAAAGTGGTACATGGACCTGGGTATGGATCACCACATTCAAGAATGTTATGCAGAGATGGATATGGTTCTCCACATGGCCCCATATTCCATCTTCATACTGATGCAGTATGCAGTGTAGGGTTTAATACATATAGAGATGCACTATGTAGAGTGCCAAATTGAATAAGGGTCCTAGAGATTGTGGTTCATGGATAATTCATCCACGTTGGATTTAAGGATTGCGATTTTACAAATTGTGTTTTATTTTCAGTAATTATTATTATAAACCTGAATTTTCATTTTCATAGAGGGTTATACCTATAGAAAAAATGTTTGTGGTTCTCACTTCATCGATCATTTGAAACCGAATTCAAAATCTTCTATGTATCTGAAATCTCTCTTCCAGCCTCGATGGTCTCATTCGTGCTCTCTTCAACCGGAATTTTTCCAATTCCCCTTGTGCTCATTTTATAGAGAATTGGAGAAATCATATCTATTGGAATATAGAAACTTTTGACAACTCCCATGAGGATATAACTCATCCAATTGAAGACTCGGTCATCCAGGGGTTTGTAGAGGCTGTGGTATGCGTGATGTTGTTCGCAGAACCTGTCAGCTTGCATCAACCACAATATTCTTAGTTTTGTGGAACAATATGTAGTGATATTCCTCCATTTCATTCCACCAATGGCATGGTTTGTTCAATGTAGGGTTTTTTTGACTACCCCCCATGCACCCATGCCTCATGGGTTCTTCCACATAAGGACGGTTTGAAGTTTATGCAACCTGAGAACCTTTATCGGTGATAGTATGAAATTACCCTAAAACTCTTTACAAACATTGATTTCTTCAAATTTATTCTCAATTTTTCTTTCTAAACTACATCTATTATCCTTATTAGACATGTTGGAATGTTTTCTTCCTTCGGAAAAGTGTCTATGGGAGTATTTATTTTTCTTTTCGATGTTTTCAGGACCCTACAAATTCCCCCATTAGAATAAGGTCCAATCAAAACAAAGATGATGCTATTCAAATGCATAAGCGGTCCTGAACAGAAGTAGCTTGTGGTAGAATGGGTAGGATTTGTAGTGTGGAACCATGCCAATTTATAGGGTCCTATGTCATTTTTTTAGCATCTCTCACATAGAAAAGTGATCTTGACCCCTCCACGATTTCCTTTTCTTCCACGTGCTGATGTATCCGTGAAATCTGTCATCCTCAATCTATTCCTTACATTCCATGAACCAAATTCCTAATAGTATCCTTGGCCCATGAAGAAAATTCATTATTGTGAAATGTGTTATGGAATTTAATACCTAATTTCAATCTTCTGTGTAGTAATAGGCTTAGGAGGTTTGGTCATTCCACACACAATACTTCCATCAAGAAAACTAAACATTAAACACTTTTAAATCAAAAATAAAATTTCAATCATTAAAAATTTAACATATGCATATCATGGAATTAATTTTTAGTTTCTTCATTCTAAAATCCACTTAGTTCAATGGCCAATGCTCCATGGACTAGTTCCTTATGGGCCTTCTTCATTCTGAGGTCGTACGTGGGAAATGACTTTTGCGTACCACTACAGTACATGGGAAATGGATTTCACGAACTGTTCCTGGTAGTAGTATTATGAGCCCCATATAGGCCTTCATTTCTATGTCATTTAGCATTTTTTTGTCTTGTTTCCCACAATGTTTTCATTGGACTAGTTATTTGGGGCCTTTTGGATCTTTTTGGGAATGCAGAATGAGTTGGCTATCCCATAAGATGTTGTAGATGTGGTTGATCTTAATGAGGATATATTTACTGCCCCTCTATAGGTTTCTGGGGAATAATTGATGAACATGGTAGACTTTGTTGACAAAATGCACTAGTTTCCCTATGGCATCAATATCTAGAATATATTCTTACTATGAGACAAAGTGAGTGTATGACTTCATACAGGATTTCTACTTATGGATTTGGAATTCTATCTCACACAATGATTTTATCCCCAAATATATCTGATCTTCCCACTTCATGGTTAACTAATACCTCAATTCTAAAGTCCATAATCTCATCCAATGGATGATACAATAAGAAAGATATTGTCGTTAGGTCCCTACTATATTACGCACCTCAAACTTTATGGGAGTTTCAATGGAATCCATACAAGATGGACCACTATTATCAAAACATTCTGTGGAAGGTTATAATGATCTAACATCATGGTAGGTTATCCAAACAAAATATTCATTATAGAGGCGTGTTTATCATATAATAGGGGCTGCCTTTGTGGGTCCACCAGAGCTATAAAAAATTTTGGGCAGAGCTACAGGCATGGTACTATACGAGTTTTCCTAGGTATCTCAGACATACACTCATTGAACTAATTCCCCCATTTCATAGTTCTTGAGACGGTGGAGCCCTAAAATTAATATCTTTGATTTTACCCATGGTGTGGGCGGCATTAGTCTTTTAGAAATTTGGATAATTTTAGGAGTATTATTGTTGAGGACATGTATGATGAGTTCCTATATCCTTTATCCACATGGAATGATGAGGATATGAGACATCCATGTATAAGATAATCATTTTTTTTAAAAGGCACTTTTGATGGTATTCGATCCCTATTTGATGTAGAAAATTCCATTAGTTGAGTTGTTTGGTGTCTCTGTTATGAAAAATGGTCTAGAGCCCCATCTGTGTAGACCCTGGACCTACCCTACCAAGGAAACCTAATGACAAGTGGGTACCTATTGGACCACTTTAATAGAGGGGAAATTTAATTAATGATTATGGGGGATAATTCCTAATGTTGACCAATTATTTTGACCGGCGGCCTTCATGGCCATGTCTCGGAATGGTATGCTCTTACCAGTATGGGAATGTGGTTGTGTCAAAGTCTCAAATTTTAGTATGGACACTCATTTGGAAATAGGAAGATGCATCAATTAAGCTATTCCAGGGTTGAAAACAATTTATCGCTTAATGGTTCAGATCAGTGAATGGGGGCCACCTTACTAGATGACTGGGCCCTTCCAAATACATTCAGACTGGATAAGAGATATAATAGGAGGTTATAACTTTATAAATTCATTGCATATTCTACATGCCATCATCTAAACATATCTTCACAGTACTACCATGCTTATTCCATTCTCTTGGGCCTCACAAAATAATCATGTAGAGAAGACTAAAAATAATTATCAATACTTAATGGCCATTCTTAACGACCATGAACATTTTCCTTATCATCCAAAAAATTCCACAGCTGGCACTATGGTGAATAATTAATTTGAAGACTTTTTCTACCAATACTACTTTTTTCATTAAGATAAGGTACTTGGTTTCCCATATCAAAGTGGATATTATCTTCTTGGGGTATGCACCGTATAGATTTAGTCATCAATTTAATTAGGTTCATAAGTTGTTTCGTCCCACTCTCAATAGTTATTTTCATTTGAAACATATTATGATATAATGTCAATTCGGGTTGTGTTTACCCGAGAGGTCACCCAGTGCTAGTTTAGAATTCTAGATTCTTGGGATTCTGTTCCCTTCTTCACCAAAATCTATGATGAGGCATTGGGTAAATCATATACAATTGTCCAATTTTCTAACCTGGATAATATTGTGAAAACCACTGAGGCATCTTGTGATATGGGACAAGAGATGAAAAAAGATGCTATTGGGACCTCTCATCTAGGAAAATTCATTTAAAAGATCCTCAATTCTCCCCCAAGGGAGGTTATAAAAGAATGGGTTGGGACTTCACGGGCGGCCGAATGAGCTGCCGAAGCTACTGTTGGGAGTCAACCATTTGAACCACACAAGGATAATTTTCCAATATCCCAGAGGCAATGGAACATTTTGAGAATCCACCAATCCTTTCTTGATCATCCCAATAATCCCTTATGGATGTTTCTCCAGACCAGGATGTTTCCCTCACCGATGTTGGTTATGTGTCATCACCTTCTGACATCTCTTTTGATGGGGATTCTGAGTAGGTAGATCATTACCTCAAGGACATTGAGACAATTATCCATTCTTGGAGTTGTAGCTACATATACTCACATTATGTACCTTCTATTCATTTACTAAAAAACTAATGATGGGAATAATTATGTTTGGCTCGTGTGTTGCAGCTACAATGGTATAAGCTTCTCACCTACTCCAAGAGTCCCATAAGTGTTCGGCTCATGGGGGTACCAATATTGTCGAAGCACGCATGAAGAATTTATAGCTATTGAGACATGATCCACATCTTCATTCAAATCCTTTAGTACTTGCAATCATTGTTTCAACTGCATTTCAAAATGATTGGAGGGTGTAGTATGAACTGAGGAGAAAGGCATCTGATGAGGATATTTGATGACTAATTCAAGGGGGATGCTTCCATAAAGGTATTGGAGGATCCATTTCCCCACCTGTATTTCTATAGACGAAATGACAGATGAGGTTGAATATTATCTTAATGAAATTAAAATATTCCTTCATGCCTCTAAAGAGAGGCTTTACTGGTCTCACCGAGTAGCAATGATGGAAGTACTCCAGCAGTTGATGATCGTCGAAGGATAGGTAGTTCTATCCACAAACCCCAACTATTATTTAATTATTTTTGAAGACACTAAAGGTCCATACATTCTTTTTGACTTTATAGGATCATTCTAGGTCTTGGGAAATGGTTCTTTCCCAATTTTATTCCCCCTATGGAATTGTAGCTAGGGAGTGTACACCATCGATTGTGGGGGGGTGTTATGGAAGGATATTCAGGAGAACGAGTGAATATGGATGATGTCATCGCAGATCCTTCCCAAGAATTTTACTCCTCCAACTCCCTTGGGTAATCTTATTCAGGAACCATCTCCATTGAATACCATGAAACACAAATAGGCATCCTGACTACCAGGACACATCTGTAGGGGAATCACAAGTAATCTTCTATTCACTTGGTTTTCAAACCAAGTTCCCTTATCTTGTCGACTCACTATTATGTGAATATTTATATATAGATCCCATCCGTAAACAAGTTCTGTTTTTTTAAGAATCTAATGCTCCTATTCCCTTTATGATAGGGGAATATATTCTAACAATTTGGATTGACTGAAGAAGAGAAATAGAACAAACCTAGGTGTCTTAGTAAGTTTTTGACTCGTTAGGCATGCATGTTCCTCCACAAATGATTTATACCTCAATGATTGAAGAAAATTAAAATGTTGAGGCCTTGTATGAGTACGTTGAGCCATTTTCTATAGTAAAAGATAACAAAAAATTTATGTATGGGGATTAATACAGCAAAGAGCCCCAAGCATCATAGGATGTGGGAGGGATTTCAAATCTTGATGAGCCAACAGTTCTTGATAAAATGGACCTTTCCCTTATAGAAGGAGACACTTTAGTGACTTATTCTCCACTTTTACATGTAGAATATGCCAATGATGAAGTCACAACCATAGGGGAGGCTATTGTCTCAACTCTCTAGAACATGGAGCGATCTATTTAGCTTTTTCTCTAATTCTGAGAAAATTTGTTGTCCCAACCCCAAAGATCCGATGACTAGTAGCCTTTTTCCAGACTGATCATCCCTATACGCCTGATATTTATAAGATAATTTCTAGGGGTATTCCTTGAGGAATCTAGTCTATTTGATCATGGTCATGGATGATTGGTTCCCTCGAGCGACTATGGGGTGAAAATGCTGATTGAATGTGTTGTGTCAACATTGTCAGGAAATGATGTTGCTTGGTAGGTGGGAGGTATTGAATCCTCAATAGATGTAGTTTTATTATATATTCATCAGATAATAGTTCTTCTTTATTTCAGGATTCAAGTATATTTACCCATCATTCCTCTACTTTCATAACTACAACCACAAGCATTAAAAAATATAGCAGAAACTTCCACTCTGCCCTCCATTGCATTTATCAAAGGCGAGGTTGCTGAGGGTTTTCCCCGTGATTCATTCATTGAATAAATTATCTCTCTCTTAACATTCATTTCTAACTATATTTCTTCTTAAGGTAGTTACTCTGAGACTAATCGAGAAGGCATCACCCACCATCTTCTCATCTTCCAAATGGCATGGAAGAATGTTTGGTGATCACCCTCTCATACTCCATTGGCTGAGATGCTGACGAATTTTCTGAAATTACATCCCCATTTAGTGGTCCTAGGATTTATTGGATTCAACTATAATGAAATCTATGATAGAGTGAGACTTGTGGTTGCTTCCAGGGAAGTGACTTGAACACTCGAATATCAAAATTTTGTCACCGAGTCGAGGGTTCATCTTGAAACTATGAGGAAATTCCTTATTGACAAAGCTGCCATTCAAGATGGAGCAGTTGAAAGGCTCAAAAATGGGCTCAAAAATCAATATTCCTTATTGGGGAAACATGAACAGGTAGTAGAGTAGTAGATCTGGATGCTGGTGAGACTTAAGAAGAATTGGTCTCGTGCCATGGGTGCCTTTGAGGAGGGGTAATGGAAGGTAGAACAAGGGAAACAGACTGCCCTAGAATCCATGAGGGATGCAGAGGCACTGTGGATGGGAACAACAGTTGGGACTACAAACATGTTAATTCTTTTTCCGGACAGTAAGGAGTTGATTCAATGTTTTATACAACATTGTGAATACATCGAAAAAATATTTTAATGATCATGTCCCGCCTACAAGGATAAACTCATGGATATAGATGCCCCCCCCCCATAACTCTATTGAATATAATGAGACAATTTTTTCTTCCCAATGATTCTGTTTCATAATTTTCCTACACTTCCAATCCATCATAATTGAAAATAATAAAAACATTTTAATTTCAAAGAACCTGAATCAGGATCCAGAATAAGTGATATTGAGATAACCAAATCATTCTCTGAAATTTTCCATTGTCTAGGGAATTTCTGAGCATAGTTTGGATGTTACAGGGGTTACATGAAAAACATCATTAATGATATTACCTTTTCACTGTTACCCTAATTTTTCATAATATTAATTTGGTATGGGATTACTAGGCATAACATGACATTTTATTGGGCCATCCATTGTGGTTTAAAACCTAAAAAGGCTTATGACTATTGATTTGAAAGATTTATTTCTTGGTATTATTAGCTAAACCATGTACAAAATAGTTTTAGTGAGCTAATACTCTACATTTATCCCAGTTGTACTATGAGGGTTTTTATACTAGTGAGTATTATGTCTCATTAATTGGTGGAATAATGTTTTTCCAATAACACTTCTTACTGATGTTTTAGTTCAAACAACATGGACAAAAAATTTGTGGGCAAGGGGACCCAATTTTTGATTCATCATCCGAGAATGTCCTAATAACATTCATACATGAATGACGAATTTTTCATGACCCTAACATTGATGGTATTGAATGTATATGGGACATGGGATCCATTATATGAATACAATAATATGAATTGACTCTTATGAGGATGAATCTTCCATTGGATGATGACTATTTTTTAGGAAACATTTGCAAGGCCACTGGGGCATGTTGTGAAAAGAAAAAAAATGGGGCACACAGGACATTGGCCTTCTGCTTCTGATGTTTTGGAATGTTTTATAACACTATAGATTTATTTTGAGGTTCAGAACCATAGTAGGTGGCCTATAAGGGTGATTATTTATAAATTTATTATGGACATTTGGATCTCCTTTGAGTTGGAAACTGCTCCAACATGAACATTTATTATATACGGGAGGGTCAATGTATGATTAATTTTAATGTTCTATAACCAAGAAATCTTGTTTTTCAGATTCATTATACTCTGAATAAGAAAGGTTAGATTTATTTAACAGTTTGACAAGAAATTTACATCATTTTAGGGACGTGGAAATGTAAATTTATGTAAAATGTGATCAATGGGGCTTCCTACCCAGGAAGTGAAGTGGGACATAAATTTCATGGCAGTGTAAAAAAGGAGGGAAGGAATATCTTAAGGAATAAATTACCATTGACTAATGGCCATATTGCAGGAAACATATTCAGATCCACCAAGGCATGATATGCATACTTATGAAAAAGAGTCCACAGGACACTGGCCATCCACCTTCAATAGCAATGAAGTTTTATGGGGATTTAGACCTTTCTGTCATGGAGTATGACTTATGAATGAGCATGTGCCTAAATGTGAATGGTTGATTTCATTGGATGAACATTACCAAGAATAAAAGAAATAAGTGGGGGAATTTTATTTTCCCACACGTTGATAAAATTCAGGCATATGTATGGGGAAATGTTATTTTGTATAATCCTTGAGAAACCTGGGATAAATCAGTCCAGTATGTTATAATATATCCAGGATATGGGTATGGAAGAGAATGAAAACCATGACCTTGAGGGTTCTTGAATCATGAGGTATATCACGGGTCATGGGATCCATTTTTGTGTACCATGTTATAATGGAATCTAATGAAGTTGAATTTTCCTATAGTAAAAGTTTGTTTTGTAGGTGACATATGTAGTGCCATTGGGTCATAATTTTCACAGTCAAAAATGGTATCTGTAGTACACTTTACTTCCATATCTGATGGCCATGGGGGATTATGTTGATCCATGATTTCTCAAGACATGGAGTTTTATTTGTGGAAGGAGTGTATCCAAATACTTAAGAAACATCTAGTTTGTGACTCATCCAGGGGATTAAGAAATTCCCTTCTTAAATTTGGCACATAAACAAGGTGGGGAAACTTATTCTTATTTAGATTACCCAGCAGTTAATCATTTTATAGTCATGACAAAGGGTTTCTAATTATGGGGGGACCATAACATTCCTTTTTAGGTTGAGATTCTATGACCAATATCCTAGACTAAATATCCATGATTCCATGGTGGATTTCTTGCTGATGTCCCTAAGCTCACATAAGCTACGCTCTATGGGAGAAAAAAGGTATAACAAGGATTTCATATCCTCCCATAAGAATGGAATAATCAACGGAAATGATCGCTTTATCTTTAGACCAATATTGTGTAGTTTAAAGTTGTGCAATAAGGATGAATTTAATACTTTTACTGTGTTGGGGGTGGAAGTAGAGTAGCCCTGACATTAAATAAGGTAAATAAGATTACCCATGAGCATTGAAATAAATAGAATTTTTCAAGGGATTCTCTACATTGACTCAATTTGTATGTAGAGAAGGTGATATTTTAATTAATTCATTATCTGAGTCTAGATTGTTGGATTCAAGTCTATGCCACATCTATCTAGGAGACACCAAATCAATTAGAATTAACAATGAACATTCCTTGTTGAGGTATATCCCACATGTAGGAATGAATGGACTTTTGTTGATGAGGCTGAACCAAAATAAGAATCTAAGCATTTCCATTGTGTCATGCAGTTTAATAATGGGTACCCAGGACACTTCTGGCCTTTAAGTTTAGCATCGTTTAGTATGGACATTGGAAAAGCATTTTAATATAATGTTGTTGAAACTTGTTTTCAAAAAGACCATAAATAGATCTGAGTTAATTGGGGTGGGATATTATAATATTCATTAGACGTGAGAGATGATAGAAGGTGTAAAACATATTCCCAAGGGGCTATTGGATTAGGAGGAATGACATGGGTATTTAAATCAATTAGGTGTACTAAGTTAGGAAAAGAATCTCCAGAGGATGAATTTGAGTTTTTATGGTCATTTTTCTGATGAAATATGTAGATCCTCTAGGGAATGATGTTTATAGGGAAACAAAGGTGTCTTTTGAACAATAGGCTTCCATTTTGATGGTTGTGATTGTTTATGGGGACCCATGATTTCCTACAGAATGGAGTTTGACGAATGGGATATATGTGTCTAGAAATGTAAGATATATACAGACAATGATTACACATGAACTATAGAAGCTTCTACATATATTTGACCCATGTGTAGGGGGAGCATGACGTTTTGACTTCTACTAGGTGTTGGAATTCATGCATGGAATTTTTGTTTTTTATTTTTATTTTATTATGAAGGAAATTAGGGTTATGTATGGGATCTCCTAACAATGAGAATTGGGCCACACATGATTCTTGAGGATCAATGCGGTTTAATGTCATGCATTATGGACTTTTCATATATTACCCTATGAAAGTATGACTTGTACCCATAGAAAGGAGAATTTGTTTTTTTAATGGCGGATAGACTAGGATGGAACCTCCGGAAGTCACCATATACCCTGTAACGGCATAAATCAATCCATATATAGTTTTGAAATGGAATTCCATATATAGGCCCTACCTGTACATAGGGAAATGGTCATTTTTATTCTTGGTGAATAGAAAAATATTTGGGTACAAGGTGTCACTATGTTTCCTACAAGGGCATAAATCAATCCACACATATTTATGGATATATCCTCTCTATAAAGGGAAAGTCTATAAACTGAGAGTGTGAATGGAATCCCATTGATGGCAGAATTGGGATATGAGATCTGGTCATCACTTCGTATAAAACAGTGATAGGAATCAATCCATAAGAAGTTATAGAATATTTCATGCAGTTTAGCATCATGCAATAAGGATGAAGGGAAAGAAATTTGAATTGTAACCATATTGTCGTTGGGCCCCAAACATGGGATTCATGCATCACTATGTATCCCACAGAGATTGGAATCTATCCATACATGGTTCTCCAAATACCCTCCCTGTAAAGGTAAAGTCCATACATTGGGAGGGGGAAATTTAATCCTATGTTGATGGATGTGCCAGGATATATGACCCCATCATCACCGGGTGTCCAAAAAACCCAAGAATAATGTCATATGTATATTTGCACACAATATTCTCCTTGTACCAATCTGAATCGGGTGTAAAAATAGGGTATTTTTTATTACATCCTCTATAGGTGGAAGGTCAATAATATTCCTCTATGATTTGTTTAATCAAGGGGACCCTTACCTATGATCCTAAGATCACATGAGTTATACTCGATGTGTGAAAGATGGAAAAACAAGTATTTCCCTCATAGTATTCAGTGAGAGGGGAATTAATAGGGGAATTTTGTTTCAGGTGATAGATGGGCCATTATCGAGGGTGGAGGAATCGCTGCATATCCCGCTGATGAGTGGTAATAAAGCCACACGTAGTTCTATAATTCCATTCCTTTATTGGTCTGACCTGTGCACTGGGGGGGGGGGGTATTTCTATCTTTTCATCACATAAATTCTATATATACACAAAAAATTTCATGATTGAACACAACAAAAACCGCATAGTTTTAACATCATTTTAGTATGGGCGTATATTCTCTATAGATTATAATCATTCAACAAGGATGATTTTGGGTTTACAGTTTAAAGTATTTGTTAAGGATGAATATGCTATGTAGTTTAGCATCATACAACAAAGATTATTTTGGAATTTCTATTTAAAAATATGGATTAAGGATGACGGTGATAATTAAATTTCACATCATTCATTGAGTATGATTTATGTTGTTGTGTTATTTTACATCCTATAGCTAGGAAAATGTCATCATTATATATGATATATTTTTTCAAGAACCTTCCATTGGTAGGGACTGTGGTGAGCCTCCCATCAATTGAAATCATGTTTTATACTCCATTGGCATAGACCTTGTGTACAACATATGGTCCCTCCCATTTTGGCTCTAATTTTGGGGGCTTCTTCCCAATTATCATCGGGTTTGTGAGGAATAACACCTTTTCCTCTTCGAGGAATGATCGAAGGCAAACTTTTTTGTTGAAGGATCGTGCAATCTGATTTTGGTATATTTTTATTTGGTGAAATGTGTGCATCGATTTCTCATCCTGACAATCCAACTCATCACACCATTATTTTGTTATCTCATCCATGGACTTTTGATCACAAATGGAAATGCAGTGCAATAGAACATGAAGTTTGATCGAAAAACCATCAATGTCTCTAATACTAGTGAGTATGGGGTTTCCATGGTCGCAATATGGGTCATGGTCTAGTAAGCCAGCAAAGCATGGAGGGGAATGTTTGGCGATGATTTTTTCCATTTTATACCATCTTATTTAGTGTGTTGGATAGAGTCTTTTTGAAAGCCTTTATCATCCCATTGGTTGCTGCATGGTAGTGGGATTAACGGTGGGATTTGATTCCATTTTCATGGTATAGTTTTTTTAACTCAATAGAGCAGAAGTGAGTTCCATTTTCTGTTAGTATTGTATGAGGGACACAAAATCTTGTAATTATGTTGTCTCTAATAAAGATGAAATTGTTTCTTACCCCGACCTTTTTAAGGGTTATGACATCAGTTCATTTGGAGAAGAAGTCAGTTTCTAAGATAATGAACTTGAATTTCCTGTATGTGGTGGGAGGACATGGTCCCATGAAATCCATCCCCTATAAAGAAAATGACCAAGAGTGTTTAGTTAGGTGAAGTAGATCTGGTGTTGGGGAATGAAATTAGCATTATCCTGGAAGGAATGTCATTTCATGGAGAATGTGGAATAATCCTGTTTTAGTTTGGGCCAATAGTATCTAAGCGAATTTATTTGATTGAGAGCATGGACACTAAATGGTTCTCTCCACAAGTTGAGGTCTGCACTTCATTCATGGCAGAAATATACTATTCTCCACTATCTCACATGGTAATTTCTGCATCGGGGCCTTGCACATAGAGAATGTTTTATTGGTTTGTTCCATCATTCAAAACAAAATTGGCTTCCCGCCTCTGGATCTATTCTCTTCGATCCCATTCTGGTTGGATTTCCCTCATACATAGGTAATTTTCAATGGGAGTCATCTAGACAATGAGAGGACCATAAGGTTCAAGAATAGGTCTAACCTCATCAATTTCATCAATGTTGTTATGAATGGATTGAAAGACCATCTAAATGTGGGGAATTTTTAGGATTAAATAATCATGGTCTAGATTATCCAGGGTTATGGTTGTATTTTCTCATGCATTGGCATGAGAATTTTGTGACATGGGGGCATGAGTTAGTGTATGTTCTAATTGAAAATTTTCCACTACCTCTTGGACATGGTTCATAAAACAATCCAATACATCATTCATAATGGCATAGTCACCATTAACATTCTTGATGCCCTACTATTTATAATATTTTGTCATTAGGTTCTTGATCTTTCCTTGAAGTGTATGATCCATGCCTGTAATGATGGCCTAACATTCAACATCATTATTTGTGCACTCCTCTGAAATTGGGATGGAGTATGGTAAGATGACCTATTCTGAAGATTTGATTATTACTATTAGCCCCACTTTTTTGAGCATGTGTTCCTCTATCCTCTTCCCTATCTGGATTCTAGAGGCATCATCAGAGTAAATTTCCCATTCCTGGGGGACTTCTTGGATGGAGATGACTTCTTCATCAGAAATTTCAGTATCCATTGGGGTATTTCTTTCCAATGGGTTCTCTATCAAGAAATATGATAATACCAAGCCATTAATGTCATTCAAGGGAACATACAATATGTCAAACTTCTATTGGATGACTTCCCATCTTGATAGGCATCTAGTTAACAAAGGATGGATGGTGATATACTTAATTGGGCAGCAGTAGGAGACTAGATGGACCTCTTGGTGCTGTAGGTAATTCCTGAGGTTTTAAACTACAAAGACTAGGGCAAGGAATATCTTTTCTATATTTTTATATCAATTATCAATATCGATTATTGTTCAACAGTGATAATATAGACTGTTATCACTTCCAAAATTAGTATTCATTGTGATGAAATCACCTATTGACTATTCTAAAGTTGTCACATAAAGAATGTGTGGCATTTCCTCGATTGGAGACATTAGAACCAATGCTATTCTAATACACCCTTTAATATTTTCAAATTATTTTTGACAATCATTATCCCACTGGTATACAAGCCCTTTCAACATCAAACAAGTTAAAGTAATGAACATACCAAAAAGGTAGGCCATGAAGCACCAAATGTGGCCTAGGTGCCCCTGGATACCCCTCAAATCAGTGAGGTTGTGAGGTGGTGACATGGAAAGGATAGATTTTTCCTTCACAGTGTCGACTTCTATTCCGCGATGGTGTACGACAAAGTCAATAAATTTCATAGTGGTAACGTTGAAAGAATACTTTAGAGGATTCATATTTAGACTGGGTTGTCACTGTTATTGAAAGAATAATTCAAGATTTTTTTGGTGGTTTGCACGCTGTCACAATTTATTTAATAGGTTTTTAATGTAGCCACCGACATATTTTATCTGACAGGGCTTGAAAATTTCATACACGTTACACTGATATTTACTGCAGAAATTTTTTATATTGAAGGGAATCACCTTGTAGAAAAATAATCTTTTTGGGACCCTAAAGGTAGTGTATTAATCATCTTCATTGTCCATTTGGATCTAATTGAATGTAGAGTATCCATCCATTAAAGAAATATATCCATAACAAGCGGTCAGATCGATCAACAATTCCATGTTCGAGATGGGGAAAAAAATTCTAAGTAGTGCTGATTGTTGTCCCTAAAGTCAATGCAGACTCTCATCCATCCATTCTTATATTCGAAAGTAACAATGTTTCTCATAAAGATCATATAATATACACCCCTAATGATGTTAATAATGATTACCTTGTCAACTTCATCCTCTATTTTTCCTTTCATGTGTGGGGTGGGTCCTTCTGACAGCCTTCTTGTTACCACGAAGGTCTTCCAGCATACATAGGTGATGAGTGGAGATCTCATGATGCAGGCATCGAATTTGTTTATAGTTCAATGGGAAACCATCTCAATTTTTTAGCAACTATTTATATGACACTTGTTCCATGAAAGGCATAGTCACACTATTTAGAGTGGGTTGTGGGCCATCTTTGGTACCCAGGTTTATCTCCCTAAGTTCATCGATTGTGGTGGGGATGCCTTCTTCTAATTCAGAAGGGGGGACATTGAGATCTTCTTATTCTTATTCTTCTTCTTCATCCCCTTCATTATCTACATAATTATCTTGTACCACTTTTAGTGGAGAGATTATTCTCAAGATGAATTCTCCAGTATTAGGAGAGTAATCACAACACTAATTTCTAGAAACTGAATATGCTCCTATTGCCCTGTCTTACTGCAGGAAATATTATAAAAAATATGACATGGGAGGTGGATGATTATCCTCTATTTCTTTCCATGACATGAAATCAGATTCTACATTAGTGAGTATGGCTTGAACTATCCGGTTCCATGAGAATGGGTTGTGAGCATTTTTGATTGAGCACTCACCGTCATCATGGGGGGTAGCATGATTTTTAGTGTCAATGGATTCAGCAACCACAACAACGATCATGCCAACAGCTGAGTCCACATAGGAGCTTGAACATATGCACTCAACCTAATTGTTTTATAATAAATACACTTCCCCAATATATTTTAGGTGATCGACATGATCCATTTCCAATCTATGGGGGGGGGTGATCCAATCAACATCATCTTCTAGAAATTGCTTCTCTTTCAATCCATAGAACACTGAATCGATGAAATTCCACTTGCATGATTCAAATGGGGATTTATTAGTGTGAAATTTCATGTTATTCCCCGTTATATAATCATTTGATGCACTAATGTTATGATGAGGGGATTTCAGCATGCTGATGTAGCCAGGGCCTCCCAAATATGACATGAATGCCATATTTTTTACAACTACTAGAAACTAAAAATCACAGAAGATATCACCAAGATAATTTTTATACTCGATTAATCCCAAAATTTATTTATAACTTTTATAATGTTCTGATAGAGTTTTGGTTTAGGGTGTCACACTGTCATCATAATATCCAAACAGTTGAAGTGTTCATGGTGGGAGGAGGTTAACTCCAAATCCATTGTCGACGAATTTTTTTGGAACATCAATGCCATTTTCTCTGTAGAAACATCCCTTAATGATGTTGTATCTATAATGATATGTAAAATAGATGAAAACATGTAATTTTTCAAGGTTGGTGTATGTTCAATAGACATTAGAAACTGCTACATCAGCCTTGAATTCCTGGGCTCTTAGTAAAGCTATGTTGAGTGCCTCTTTAAGGTCTACTAATTGACTCAACAAATCCAGTATTGATATTTGTTTACAGAAATTAGGGTAGATTCTTCATAATATATTATTTATTCTCTAAATGATGTTACTTTTAGTCTTGGGTATTATCTTTCATATGCACTTTTAGAGCATGATATTTGGATTTAGATGGTTTGGCCTCTATGAAAAGAGATACAAGTGCTGCTGCACTTTCTGAGTTTGGATGGATTTGTCTACCTACATGCCTTGGTTGATCAGAAATTTACACTTACTATGAAAATTAATCCAATATTATTAGGATAGGATTTTATATGGCATGTTAATAGAAAGACACCTATTCTTATTGTGTCTTATGGATGGTCCTTCTATGAGATTCAATAACATTAACTGTTTGAGTTATGGCGTGGCAAGAAATTTGAATCCTACCATGACCACACATTCTTGGTAACACTCATCCATTGCGGAATATTTCTCCAACTCTCTGGTATGATGTGTAAAATTCTAGTTTTTAGAAATAGTCCTCATTAGAGAAGGATTCTATTAAGTGAAAAAAATTAATTGATTAGAAAATTTGTTCTTAATCCAACAATGATTATGTCTGACTGTCTTTATTTGATGATGCCATTTGAAGGGGCAGAGTCCCTTGTCCTATTTTTTGGGTTAATTCCCATTCATTAAATTATACTAGAATTAATTCCAAAATTTTCATGACCAATTTTGGCTTTGGTGAAGACTCATCTTCATGCTGGGGTTTTCTACCTTTTCTACCCTTAGAGTATTCTGAGGCTGAGGATGATGGTTGTGTTACATTAGGATCTATTGTGGACATAATTGGTTTCATCAACTATTCTTAGAGGAATACATGAGCTCAGTATACTATTTTTTGAGTCATACATATGTAAAAATATTTTTTTTGTGACTATTTTCCACTCATCTTTCTTATTTGGGTCAAAGTTAGAAACATATTCCACTTTTATTAACATCATTCCTAACTTGAATTGTCTGGAATCCACCATTTTTAGGAGATCCTTGAATACGAGTCCCTCCTATGTGGTGTTTACCAATATCTTATGGTAGGAAAAATAATTGGGACGATTATTGAGACACAATTCATTAGACCTCTTTGGCACTGGTAGCCAGATAAAGTTTCAATTCATAAAGGCTACGAAGTAGAAAAGGACTTGGTCATATCATAATGATTAGATTTTATTTCTTTGTTTCTTGAACTGATTTATTTTGGAACCCCTTCACGCATATGGCCAAGGTGGGGTGTCTGTTGGCATCCATGGGGTCCTGAATGGTTTGGTGGAGGCCTCACAACAAGAGATGGTGTCGAAGGTGGAATTTGTGTGATAGAATTCACTTTATCTTTTACCATTATTTTTCCTAGGGATGATGGGGAAACATGAATCTTTGTATTTTTACAATGCAAGGAGTCTTCTATATTTTGGGCTATTATAGAGAAATATCAGAACCCACAAGTATACTTCAATGGTATGAGTGGATTTTATAATTCATCAAAGAGATTATCGATTCACATATAGAGAATTTCATCGTAGGGGAGTGTATGTTTCATGGTGTTAGTCATACACTTCCTTCTGTAAACTAATTTTAAAACTATATCATTATTCCATTACTTATAGTTCATGAGATCACTAACCATTGTCTTTGGAAATGTCGAACTAAATTGGAAGAGAAACTGTCTCTACAGGTCCTCTCATCCTGTGATTGAGTTAGTTGGAAAACTAGAATATCACACGAAGGCTAAACCCTATAGAGTTCGCAAGAAGAACCTAAGTTTCACTACTTCTTATTTCCTCGGGGTTCCTATCATTGGGTCATAGTAATATTTATAGTGAATTAGATGGTTTTCTTGGTCTCCTGAATCATTGAACACCAGGAATATAAGGTTCCCATTATTTGGCGGCAGTAGAATGTTACTCACCCAATCATGGTAAGTCTTTCATTCTAGTTGTATTGTATTGTGAATCACTTCCATGGATTGTGGTAGATCTTTCAACTACTATATGGTATTCAATATCCCTTTATACCTATCCTTCTAGAGTTGATATTGGTTGGGTGCAACAGGGGTTAAATAGAACATGCATAATATACACAAATTTTTGGTGGATACCTATCTGGGGGTATTCTTTGTGGGTTCTCCTAAATATGTTCTGGTTGCTTCCCTAATTTAGGAAGTCTTGATATCCTTTCAGGGCTACATATTAGTAGACTTATGGTCCCAGTGATGAAATGGATGGGCATCCGGACCTCATTTCATTTATCGGGTTGAATTCATGTGTCAAAGGCACCACATCTGGTAGTATCTGTTAACATTTTCCTTGAAGAATACACCTAATAGGATATATTCCTCAATTTATCTCTACAGTGATTCACCTAAGATCAATAATTTCTACCTCATGCTTGTCGAATCTTTCCTCAATAATGAGGGAAAATTATCAGGGGATGAGAAGGTGGCTCATGGACAACCTTGTATTTATTTTTATCCTTTTCGGGGATTCTTGAGGGTGGTAGTGATTTTTTTGTAGATGGTGCACCCAAATTTAGGGAAGATCTCTGGTTCCAGGTATGAACACACTCAGGCTCGGTGTGGACTACCTCTAAGAGGGAACCATCTTCTCTTACATCCAATTCATTTTTACTAATTCATATGAGGTCCTTTGGACTAATTTCCCCCATGTTTATTGATGCGTACCGCATTGGGGCCGGTGTACCGGTACTGAATGGTAGGAGAACTTTTTGCATCCTTTATTGGACTTTATCTTTCCAATCTATGGTAATCTATGGATTTCAGAGAGATGATAGACTATAAGGTCTTTGATCTGACCTCTCAATATGCCTTTATCACAGGGGGTATGAACCACGATATCAGATTGAATGGATGACCTCTTTTCTAATCTCTCTTCTAAGATGAGAGATGAAAGTCTTCCGCTATGTTGGAATTTCATGTAAAAATGCCTCCAGGCCTGTGGGATAGGGTTACTATCATTCTTCCATTGACATGCTATGTCATATATTTTTTGGACTTATTGGAGAATTTTGTGTTAAAAATTATTCCATCCCTATGGGTAGGGACTAATCCACAATTATGGTTAGTAGTTACTTCTATTGTTGCCTTCTTGATTTCATGAAATCCTATGCGGGAGTGAAACAAGTATATTGTTGGAGTTTCATGGTATTTTCTTGATTTTTAGTACATGATAATTTCTTATTGGTTGTCTTCCCTTAGTTGGGAATCTTTTAGGATGATCCTGATTTTCTAGCTCAGAAGATTCTCGATGGTTTTCACTCTTTAGGGCTTCGGCTTTTGAGATTTACTCAAGGACAATTCTTATTGAGAGTTACAAAATTCCTGAGTACAAATTCCATTTGATTTCTATACTTAGGTAATTAAATTGAATTGTTTCACTTTATTTGGGTTATAGTGGATGGGAAATACTGTGACGTGTAGAGATCCGTACTCTCCCCAACCCCCAATATAAACCCCAGTCGAGGAATCACCGATGAGGCCACACAACTTTTGAAATTCATGGAGGTAGGCCTATCCAAGTTCTTTCTTTCTACATTATTATTGATGTATTTGTGTAGACGGGAGGGATTTCTGGTCAATTAGATGGTGAAGCTCTCCTAATACGTTGACATGGTCTACATACCCTTTTTTGGGGAAGAAATTTTATTTTAGCTGGTAGGGATTTCTCTAGATATTGAGGAAAATGTTATGTATACATTACTCCAACAAATACCTTAGTATGTAAAATTGAGAAGTGGTCATGTGACAATACATCACTGTTATATCATCCATATCTTTTTTTATTCTCATGAAAAACATATCATGTTGTTGTTCTTCTAGGGACTTCTCTACATGATTTTCCCAGCTTGACTGCTTCTTAAGGATTTTTTTCTAAGGAGCAGTTTTGGTATGAGTCTCATTGATATGTTAGCGATGTCAGGGTGGATCGAATGATGAGTGTATCCCCAGATCATCCTCTTGTAAAGAAATTATGTCTCTCATCATAGGATGGGTGGCTGAAATATCGGACCCCATTTTTTCAAGTGCCTCAGTATATGATGTCCTTCTCAAGTTTGATTTGTTGAGTTGAGGTCCTTCTTTACAGGGTGAGTTTTGACTCAGGGGATGACCTTCACCATTGGTAATACAATAGGGGGATACCATTACAAATTGATGTACGACCATGGGGAATTTCCCTATGGTGTATAACCTAGAGTGTACCATTAGGGTGTACTGTAGCAGGGAGTGAACCTTCTTACTTGTTGATTTCATAAAGGGAAGGGACTTTCCAATGATAGTTATCTTTGTGAGGACAACAATCATAGCACTAGCTGTAGGGATAATATCTATAGTGCACATCATGGGGAGAGTCTTAAGGATTATTTTCATTTAGGGGACAAACTTCTCATTTCTTGGTGTCGTTGCGGGGATGTCCATCACATTGGCTATCATCATGGTGAGGATTACCATCTATAATTGTTATATTACTACAGCGTGAAGCATTGGTGAAACATATTCCCTATGGTGGGCCATCAAGGGGGAAGACAAAAAGGGTATGATCTTATTGATGTTTGATGTTATGGTCAAGTAGAAGGATACATTGACCCGCATCAAGAGATAGGCTCTCGTGATCAACCATTCTTTCCCAGAGAGTAATCCCCTATGGGTGATGTGTGGAGGTCCTTCAGAGCTACTGGTATCAACATTATTGGGTAATTCCATCACAATTGCCACTACCACATTCATAATTTGGTAATGTATGGATAGGTTCCTAAGCCTCTATTGATATATTCCTGATTTCATCAAGAACTCCAGCTTCCAGCTGTGAAAAAATAATGAATATAATATTCATTTTCTTGTTTCATTTGGTGTATTTCATTGTTGGGAGCTCTCTTTTAGGTATCCATGGTTATCTTTTATTAGTAACAACCTTCATATATTAGTACAAATTTTATTGGTTCCTATGATTCCATCAGGATACATCAACAAGCATATTGAGTTTTGGATGGTATATAGGCCTGCCTTGGAGCGACCACCACATTGGACTGACATCCCCCAATTCTAATTGGTTTTTTTATCTGTTTATCCTTGTATCATGGAATATATATGTAAAACCTCCAAGAATGGATTAGGGATGCAAATATAATCCAGGCGGATTACCGTATTTGGGTGATGAATCACCCCACTCGAGTAGACCAGATCATGGGCCTGACTCCTCGTTTCTTCCACTAAATCAATGATATCTTAACATGTCTGGATGATATATTTTGGGATTGATGTCTGATCCTCCATCATGTCCAAGATAATTTGATATAAGTCTTTGGATGGAACAGGTATGATGGCCCATTCCATTTGCAAATCAAGGATTTGTTCCATCTCTAGTCCTCTATTGGTTGCCTATGGGTTCTGGCGGTTCTCCTATGTCATGAAAATGGAAAACTTCTTCTTCTAGTTTTCTTGTCTAGTTGTCACCAAATTTATATGGTGGGATTCATATTTACGATCAAGAATATATATTTTCCATCTTTCCACTTTATTTATCTCACATGCTTTGTATGCATCCCCAAGTAGTTGACTATGCCCATATTTGTTTGCCTCCCTATTTGGATTGTATGTTGGGTACACATCAATAGGTGTTTATGTCTGTATTTATCTTATTGTTATCATATTTGGATGACATGATTCATGTTTATCGGTAGATATTTGCATCTTCCAGTAATTCATTGTTCTGTCTACATGGAAGGACCGACGAGAACTAGTAGGAATGTGCACTTTTTTGTATTATGCCACCCTATTTACGTGATTGGATTGAGTGGAGGGGTAGAGTGGTATGTATACCCTTTGATTACTACCACATTTTTATTGAAAATTTACTCATCATGAATCAAGGTTATTACCAAATTATGATTATATATCTGTTTCCCTCGGTGGGCAGACCGAGGGGCCCATGTCCTATGGACTTCAACAGGCACCCTCAGTATGAGATCCTCCTTTGAGAAAGTGTACTTGGTCTCTTGATGTTGTCAACGACGCTCTCCATAAGGGGACCATGAGTAAGACCCATATGCAGTTGGGATTAATTCATCACCATCAATTTCATCTTCCTCCTTGATATAATAGAGGTAATTGTTAGTGTGTTCTAAGGATATGATATTGAAATGGTTTGAGATGAACACTAGGGTCGCCTAGTGCTGGAGTGACGGACATAGCTGATGTGGTAGCTAGAGGGATTTTTCATACTGGTGGACTTGCCTTGTGGCCTCCACTATGGGGAGAGTACCATTTTGGTGGTACTCCCTTATCAGTGTGTTGGATACCTAGCATTGAAAATGCTTGATAGGTGATGGGATCAAGCTCTTCATCAGGTCCCCAACCACCTATTGGAGCAATGTGCTATGTGTCTGAGATGGTTTTTGGGATGCCATTTTTTTTGTAAGTTTCTCAAGAATACTTCAACATATATATATATATATATATATGACATATTCAGACAACAAAACCCCGTCAAAGTAGTACCTCTGGATCTCCTGAATTATTGATGATTCACCTTAGCCGCTTTTCTTTTTTTGAGGTGAAGGGTATTGAGTAGGGTAAAATCACCTCCTTGGATGAGGATTCATATCGGGTTCACCTTTTCTATTTCGACCTAAGGTGGTCATATTGGGGAAAACAAAATGGTCTGAAAGATAATGAACATTAGTCTATTATCATAGAGAATTTCATGTCACCATTTTTTTTCATCCCAGTTCGTGTCATTATCCTCTAGGGGGATCAAATTTACCTCGTAGGGATGGGGAAATTTATCCATTTATCATTACAAAAGAGGTTCCATAGTCGAATGGTCCGAGTGGGCAATTTCACAGGGTTATGTATTTGTGGAAATGGTCCTCTTAGAACGTGATTCCCTTCAATGGTCTCCAATGGGTTTATTTAGGGAAACAAAAGCACCCAACATGTAACACCCCAAGATTTCATAGTACGTTATTTCTTCAAAGCAATCCAATAACTTTCACTACATGCAACACCGAGTTCTAACACACCACAACTTACCAAACTAGTCGTTAAAAAGATGTTATCAATACTATTAACTGAATTTTGAACTTTATATAATCCTTATAATTATATAATCCATATAATGAGTTTGTTATACATAATGTAAGAATGAATTCATTTTTTCAGATAAAAGTAGTATTTTTCAAAAAATATAATTTTACCGCCTTTTAATGGCCAACCTTTTTTCAGTCCAATATTTTAATATTTTATATATTAAATTTTACAAAATAAACCTCTTATTTAGAATAGGGACATAATATTTTAGTTTCAATAAATATTTGGTGTTTTTCTAATAACTAGCATGTTTGTGTGAATAGTGAAAATTACTTTATTTTAACCGAAAACAACTTTTTTTATCACAATATTTTATAGTGATAAATTTTACATTTTAATGGTTTGGAAGTATAAAAATATTATATTTTTACCATTTAATCTAATGATTGTCATTTTACGTAATTTCACATTGAAATTGGACATAATCAAGTGTCAATCTTTTGATAGTTATTATTTCTTAAATATACACTTTTTTGTTTTGAAAATGGGAATTAATTTTAATTTAATAAATGAAATTTTTAAGTTTTTAAGTTGGTAAAATAGACATAATTTCTGAATTTGGAATATCAAAATTAGCTTAGGGTGAATTTTTTGTATGTTTCTGAAAACATTCTATTTTGGATGAATAGTTAAAAACACTACGTTATTGGTTAAAACCGACTTTTCATTTAAATAATTATTTATTTTATTTAAATTTATTTTTTGTGAAAATAGATATATAATACCTATAAAAGTACAATTTAATTCATTGAAGTCATTTTAGAATATGTTTAGATATATTAAAATTTAATTGAAATTTTACCGTCTTTTACCCACCTCTTAGGAGCATTTGCAAATTTACATAAAACATAATTTTAACACTTATGTGAGTTGAATTTAGAAAATCTGAGAGACATGGTTGATATCTATAAGTAAAATATGGTTCAATGAGCAGAAAATAATTTTTGGTGAATAGTAACTTTTGACTTTTATTTACCACGGTTAAAATCAAATAGGGTAATTAAAGGAAAAAATGATATTATTATTACCATAAAACATGTCCTAATTATATTGGATAAGTGTAATTTGACCAAAAACAAACTTAGGAATAAAATATGATCCTTTAGATCCACTTGGATTAGATTAGGACATTTGTTTTTATTTAATTCAAAGAAGAGTTAAAAGTGTTAAATTCAAAGTTTAAAACTAATAGATTTTTAATATAGAGTTTCACATAAGATAAATTCTAATATAAATATTAATTATAAACATAAAAAGATTTTTTTATATAATGGTATTTTTTTATATTTTTTATACATTATATAATTATATTTTTTAATGACACAATGATGATGCAGTAATTACTGTATTAATGAATGATTAAAATAATTCATATTATAAATATCCAAATAAATTTAATTTGAGACTTTTTATGAATTACACTAATTTTAAAGGATAATATGACATTTTAGGGTTGGTTAGATGAAATTTGTTTCGATGTAATAATGATTTTGTGAATTTAAGAAAAACAAAATACAAAATAGTGTCAAAGTTGACATAATAGAATTTGTAAAAAAAATTATATTATTAATTGGTATTATATTAATAAAAATCTAAGGTTCATAAAAAGGGCTTAAATAATATTATATATTTCATTAATGAACCACTTGGTGTTCTCTTTGAATTTTATAGTATGTTTATTAACAATATAATATAAAAATACAGAGAGACAAAGTAAATGTCAAACTATTTGACTAATAGTTAAATCAAAACCACAAAGTTAATATAGTGACCAAAACCTGTCTAAGACCTATTGGTTGAGTGGTTTTCGACCCATACCCACATTATACTTTGAATAATTCATTTTTGAGCCATTATAAAAGTAAAAATAATTTATTATAAAATAATATTTTATGGTTTTCCTAAGGGTCCCCTCACCCCTCCTATAAAAGGGAACTTCCCCTTCTCTCAAATTCACACCTCCAAAGCCATTTGTAATGGAAAACCCCTGACCAAATATCCCCCAACTATCCTTCCTTTGTCCAAGTGGACTTTATTTAGTCAGAAATCTATCCTATAGATCTCTTTTGATCAAATAAAAAGGAAGAACCCGAAGAAGAGGTAAATATTTCATCACCTATTTCTTGTTCCATTATTCTTCCACTTCCTCTTTATTTGTTGTTTCCATTCTAAAATAATAAATCTAGTATATAATATATACTATTATGTTATTATAAATATGTACCAACCATATTAATTATTCTATCCATCATTTTAATGACATGTCACCATACGTGCGTACGTACGGCTTACCGTCTCCACATCATGGTGTAATTGTTATTCAATACATTATTATTTGGATGGGTATAATAGTGATCCGTAATTAATGTAAATAATAAATATAAAATGATAATGACTATTTATATATTATATACCATCCAATTATATATTATTTTAAAATAAAAAGAATGATATTTTCGCTCGTGCGTACATACAGATTACCGTCTCCACGACCTGACGAGATTCATCTCCACGTTCACCATTTAACGATGATTATAAAATATATATCATTAATAAGTCTGTAATATATGACATAATAATTATACTAGAGATATATATGTGTGTGTGTGTGTGTCCTTACATATATCATAATCATTTAGTTCTATTTAATACGATATAAAAATAGAAACAATGTTTATGCATACGTACGGACTACCATCTCCATAAACGGTGTTTTCCATTTAATATATATGTCTATTATACATATTTATATTCAAAACATATATGATATATAAATCATGTTTTATATTCTGGAAGTATTTAAATCTTGATCTAAGTGATACAATCAAGAGTCACAAGTTAAAACACGTACGATAAAGAAAGCGATTATTACGCGAAATGTTACATTAAGATGGACATTATTATTAAATGGGTAGTATAAAGTCATAAATGATTCATGTATGATATCATAAATATTAATATGGTCCTGTTATTGTTTAATAACATAATATGGTCTTAATACAGGAGGTTAAACGTACCTTTTACTAAATGAAAGTGCAAGGTAAGAGTTAATTTCACAATCTCTTTATTATCCTAGGTTGTTTTTATGTAAGTATCTACGGGGACATATTTATTATCCATGTCCATGTTTTAGGTAAGAGTTTTCAAATGGATTATTTTAAGTTAATTTTTACTAAAACATCATTTAAAATGTTTTACATATTTATTCCTCTAAGTTATTCTCATTAATGTCCATGTTTTCAAAATGGTTTTTATGGATTTATCTATATAGACATGAATTTTTTGAAATTTAATTCCTTTAAAAAGATTCAGAGTGGTATGGGAAACATTTATTCAAAATGTTTTTAAATTTAATTCTTTCTAAATTGTGTGACTTTTAAATGTTTTCATGAAAAAACGATATATCTCTCAAAGAGTTTAACAAATAATTTTCATCAATTTCAACATCCTTTGGTGGATTTTAAACTTGTTTGAAGCTGATTTTTTATGATACAAATATTACATAATTTATTGAAGGTTTTGTGATATGTTTGACCATGGATGTGTTATTTTTATACCACTCAAGGTTTATGGATAAATTGTTGACATTTTTTTATTCTATTTTTAATATGAATGTTTATGTTATGTTTAATCCTTTTCATATGAGGAATGCATTGGACTTAGTAAGTGACAGGTGGAGCCCGATATAGCTCCTCGATGCATCAGTAGGTCTCATGCGACATACTAGTGTCTTGAAACAAGGCTTTGACAAAATCTTATTTGTAGTCTTGGCACAAGGCCTTGACTATGTGGCTATGAAAGTCTGGAATTATGCATTCCATCATTATGAAAGTGTCTATTGATATTGCATGTGATTATTAGACTAGTAGAATATACATGTGAGTAATTAAATGTCATTATGTTGATTTATATTTTCCATATTATGCTAAAGTTTAAGTTTAAAAGGTTTTTTTTTAGTTTTATACATTTCCTTAAATGTTTGTGCTTATTTATGAATGTTTTCGTTGTATTGTTATCCTTACTAAGCATCTGATCTCACCCCTTTCTATGTTTTATTATTCCCAGGATTCCAAGAAGTGTATTGTGATTGATATGAAGGGTTAGGATAAGGGAATAATGTCACTGATAAAGTATTATTTATGTTGTGTAGTATTTTATAAAGTGTAATGTTACATTCATGTATGTAATCTATTTTCCAAAACTGCTAAACTGATCGGTCCTCTGGAACTTGATTACCTGTAATCATGCAAATGTATTAAAATAATTCACTGACTCTGGGCTTATGGGGTCGAGTCATTATAGTTGGTATCAGATGAGGTTTAGTCAAACCATGGAATATAGATTTAGATAAACTGTGATTAGAACACATAGCCTTAAGATAGACTTTGAAGATTGGTATAGAGGAACATCATAGGATTTTGGTATTCTAGAAATTTTGTGAGTTTTCTAAGCAATACATCCCTGTCTGGATATGAGCAAGTAGAGGCAGATCTTGCACAGATGTACCTAGGTGTAAAACCCGAAAACACCACTTTAATCTAGCCTCTAATAGGAACTAGTGCATGACAACGAGGCTTATTGCACTCTTGGTTACGACACTCCCTATGGATATTCTTAGGATAATTGTCATTTTCTTTACAAATTATTATGATGGATTTACCAGAATATACCTCCTCAAAGAAAATATTTTTATGATTATAGATTATATTCATAAACTGGTAAATTTATGTTAGGTATTTTACAAGTTTTTAATTATTAATTACAATTCATTAATTGACCTGGTGTATGCTATTGTATAGAAATGGCTCCCAGTAGAAGGAATGTGAATTCTAGCAATACGTATGATCAAAATATTAAGAAGGATCATATAATTCATTGTATTAAGCAAACATTAAGAAGGGAAATAGTCTCCCATGTATTCTCAACATATGATGAAATAGTATTATGTGTTAATAAGATAATTAAAGAATTATCTGAGTCCTATGGCTTTAAAGGGAAGCAAAAGAAGAAAAGGATGTAAGAGAGAAAGATGGATAATGGGAAAAGGGAAAAGAAGGATTTTCCCATATGTGGTAACTATGGAAAGAATCACCTTGGTAAATTCTTGAAGGGATTGGGAGTTTGTTATAAGTGTGGATAAAAAGGACACAAGTACATGATTTCAAGCATAATAAAAAGTTTTCAAATATAAAATGCTTCATCTGCAAGGTGTTGAGACACTACGTGAATCAATGTCCCAGTCATAAGAGTATACCACAAATGATGTTATTGGAAAATAATCAAGTTGTGATACTACTTCAGATGAAGAGGAATGACTATTGTTCTTATGTTTTTATTATAGAATTATTTCAGTTAAGTGTTGTATCAACTGTATACTGGTTAAATGAATTATGTAGTTAAATAAGGATGGTACTGAAGTACTATTTTATTAAGGATCTGAGATTATATGGTTCTAAGAAAATTGAATTAATAATAAGATAATTTTTTTTAAAAAAATACATGGTTGATGGAAATATAATTCATAATATGGTCCTGATAATGAGGTAGTGATTTTGGAATAAGAGATGGTTGATTTGGATAAATTATATTGGATATTCTTGACTTCCATGGAACTGATTAATAGTTTTTTTATTTCATCATTGTTGGAATATTCATTATTTTTCGATATAAGGAATATATCCATTATTATATAAAGGATAAGGGAGCATGAATTTAATCAATAATGTTTTATAGTAATTCATGGTGTTACCATGTTTTAAAATAATACATGATGAAGGTGTTCAAATGTTATTACGTGGAAAAACGAATCTTCATTGTGTTTAACTTCCTTATAAATTTTGGACTGAGAGTTTGGATAGAATTATTTTGGATAAGTATAATGGTTGGAATGGATTAAGTTTGAGATTGGATACTATTTTAAGGTTATTTTTATTATTGTTAAAAAAAGGACAAACTAGAGGTCGGGCGATAACTAGTCGTGTCTGGCAAGGCTGCTAGACATGAAACTGCAACTGAAGAGTGACAAGGGTGCATCACCTACGATTGGACTACGTGATGTGTTGGTTTTTATAATTTATTTTTTTTAAATATTATGACAAATGAATTATAAATACATTATTTTTAAACCCTATATGAATAGGATAAATAGAATATTTTTTAAAAATTTTATTATCATTTAGAGTGAAAGATGAGTTTGTGGTAGAAATTAGATAAAGGATGTAACTCTACTTGTCAAGTATATATTTTTTTATTCTCTAATTCATTGAAGAAATTAACTCATAAACATTAGGTAAGGGATCTTAAAACTAAATTGTTTTATCCTAATACCTTATGTTTTGTTGAACCAATGATATTTTTAATCATCATATATTGATGGATTTGAGGCCCTCAATTATAAAATTGTTTGCGATGGATGACTTCAATCACTCCATATAAATATTTAAATTTTTCTCCTATTATGTGTCTATAATTTCCACCAATTTTCTCCTAATCGAGATCATAATTTTGTGGTGACCCTTTCATTTCCATTTTCCTCTTATTATGACTAAAGTTTATTAACCCAATTTCTGATGTGGCTCTTCCCACAAAGGTATTTTATATTTTCAACCTATTATTTTTTAAAAACAATTTAAAATTATTATGACGCAATTTATTTAAGTAGGGAAGAATGTAACACCCCAATATTTCATAGTACGTTTTTTCAATGTAATCCAATAACTTGCACTACACGCAACACCGAGTTCTAGCACACCACGACTTACCAAGATAGATGTTCAAAAGCGGTTATGAATAGTATTAACTGAATTTTTGATCTTTATATAATACTTATAATGTTAGAATCCATATAATTAGTTTCATAGATATATTGTACGAACAAATTAATTTTTTTATAATAAAAGAAGTATTTAAAAAAAATGCAATTTTACCGCCCTTTAATCGAGAACCCCTTTTAAATCCAATATTAGAAAATATTATATATTCAACATTACAAAATAAACATCTTCTTCATAATCAGGACATAAGAGTTTAGTTTCAATAAATTGTTTTTGTTTTTCTGATAACTTTCATATTTGGATGAATAGTGAAAAATTCATTATTTTAACTGAAAAAAACATTTTTAATCAAAATAATATATAGTGATTAATTTCACATTTTAATGGTTTAGAAGTGTAAAAATATTATATTTTTACCATTCAATCCAATTATGGTTATTGTAAGTAATATCACATTGAAATTGGACATAAACAAGTGTCAATCTTTTGATAGTTATTATTTCTTAAAAATATGCTTTTTTGTTTTGAAAACGGAATTTATTTTAAATTAATAAATGAAATTTATATGTTTTGATGTTGGTAAAATAGACATAATTTTTTAATTCAGAATTTTAAAATTAACTTAGGGTGAATTTTTGGTATGTTTCTGAATACTTTAAATTTTTAATGAATAGTGAAAAACACTATGTTATTGGTTAAAACATACCTTTTATTTAAATAATTATTTAATTTATTTAAATTTAATTTTTTTTAAAATAGATACATAATACCTATATATGTTCAATGTAATTCATTGAAGTTATTTTATAATAATTTTAGATATATTAAAATTTTAGTGAAATTTTACCGTCTTTTACCCACCTCCTAGGAGTATTTGCAAATTTATATAAAACAAAACTTTACCGCTTCTATGACATGAATTTCAGAAATCCAAGAGACATGGTTGATATTAGAAAGTAATATTTTGTTCAATGAGATTAAAATAATTTTGATGAATAGTAACTTTTGACTTTTATTTACCACAGTTAAAGGTAAATATGGTAATTAAAGGTAAAAATGATATTATTATTACCCTAACACATGTCCTAATTCTATTAGATAAGTTTAATTTGACCAAAAAACCTTATAATTAATATAAAATCCTTTAGATACACTTGGATTATATTAGGACATTTATTATTATTTAATATAAAGAAGAGTTAAAAGTGTTAAATTCAAAGTTTAATAACTAAACCATTTTTAATATAGACTTACACATATGATAAATTTGACTATAAATATTCACTTTAAATATAAAAAGATTTCTTACATAATGGAATTTTAATTATATTTTGTAGACATTAAATAATTAAATTTATTTATGACACAATGATGATGCAGTAATTACTATATTAATAAAAGATTAAAATAATTGAAATTATAAATATCCAAATAATTGTAATTTGAGACATTTTGTGAATTTAAATAACTTTATAGGTTAATATGAAATATTAGGGTTGGTTAGATTAATATTTTTTGAAGTAATAATGATGTTGTGAATTTATAAAAAAACAAAATACCAAATAGTGTCAAAATTGACATGAAAGGGTTTTTAAAAAACAAATTATATTTTTTATTGGTATTATATTTCTAAAAAACTAAGGTTCAGACAAAGGGCATAAATACTATTATATATGTCATTAATTAACCACTTGGTGTTCTCTTGGAAGTTTATAGTATGTTTATTAACCATATAATATAAAAATACAAAGAGACATGGTGAATGTCAAACTATTTAACTAAGAGTAAAATCTAAAAGATAAGGTTAATATAGTGACCCTAAACTGTCTAAAACCTATTGGATGAGTGGTTCTCGACCCATCCCCACATTATCCTTTAAAAAATTCATTTTGGAGCCAGTAGAATCAAAATAAATAATTTATTATAAAATAATATTTTAAGGTTTTCCAAAGGTGACCCTCACCCCACTTATATAAGGGGACTTACCCTTGTCTCAAATACACACCTCCAAGGCCATTTTTCTCAGACAAAACCTACCCAAATATCCCCCCAAATATCCTCTGTTTATCCTAGAGTCCTTCCTTTAGTCATAAATCTATCATATGGAGCCATTTTGGTCAAATAAAACCGAAAAAGCCGAAGAAGAGGTAAATATTTCATCACCACTTTCAAGTTCCTTTCTTCATCCACATCGTATTTATTTGTTGTTTCCATTATAAAATAATAAATCCAGTATATTATATATACTGTTATGTTATTATAAATATGGCACAACCATATTCATTATTCTATCCATCCTTTGAATGACATGTCACCATATGTGTGTACGTACTACTTACCGTCTCCACGTCGTGGTGTAATTGTTATTCAATACATTATTATTTGGATGTGTATAATAATGATGTGTAATTGATGTAAATAATAAATATAACATGATAATGATTCTATATATATTATATACCATCCAATTATATATTATTTTAATATTAAAATAATGATCTTGTCACTCGTGCGTACAAACAGATTATTGTCTCCACGACGTGATGAGATCCATTTCCACCTTCCCCATTTAATGATGATTATAAAATATATATATCATTAATTAGTATTTAATATATTACATCATAATTCTAATGGATATATATATATATGTGTGTGTGTCTGTGTGTGTGTACTTACATATTTCTTATTCACTTAGTTCTGTTCAATACGATATGAAAACGGAAACAACGTTTATGCGTACATACAGACTACCATTTCCATAAATGGTGTATTCCATTTCTTGTAAATATATATTGTACATAATTATATTCTAAATATATATGATATATAAATCATGTATTATATTCTTAATGTATTTAAATATTGATCTATGTGATACAATCAAGAGTAACAAGTTAAAACACGTACGATAAAGAAATCGATTATTACCAGGAATGTTAATTTAACATAGAAATTATTATTAAATGGATAGTATAAAGTCATAAATGAATTATGTATGATATCATAAATATTAATATGGTTCTGGTATAGTTTAATAACATACTGTGGTCTTCATACAGGAGGGTAAACGTACCCTTGACTAAAGGAATGTTCAAGGTAAGGGTTAATTTCACAATATATTTATTATTAGATGTTGTTTTTATGTAAGTATCTACCGGTACATATTTATTATCCATGTCCATGTTTCATGAAAGAGTTTTAAAAGGGATTCTTTTCATGTAATGTTTACTAAAACATCATTTTAAATGTTTTAAATATTTATTACTCGAAATCATTCTCATTAATGCCCATGTTTTCAAAATGGGTTTTAAGGATTTATCGATATGGAAATTAATGTTTTGAAATTTTATTTCTTTTAAAAAGTCTCAAATTGTTATGGGACACATTGATTCAAAATTTTCTTTAAATGTGTACCTTTATAAATTGTGTGACTTTTAAATGTTTTCATGAAAAAGGTATATTTCTCTCAAAGAGTTTAAAAAATCATTTTCATCTATGTCAACATCCTTTGATGGATTATAAACTTGTTTGAAGTTGATTTATTATGATACAAATCATCTATATTTTATTGAAGGTTTTGTGATATGTTTTACCGTGGATGTGTTATTTTTATACCATTCATGGTATATGGATAAATTATTGACATTTCATGTGCTATTTTTAATACGAATTTTTATGTTATGTTTAATCATTTTCATATGAGGAATGCATTGAACTTAGTTTGTGACGAGTGGAGCCCGATATATCTCCTTTATGCATCGGTAGGTATCATGAGACAAACTAGTGTCTTGGAACAAGCCCTTAACAAAATCGTTTTTGTAGTCTTGGTACAAGGCCTTGACTATGTGGTTACAAAAGTCTGGCATTATGCATTTCATCTTTTTCAAAGTGGATATTTATATTGCATGTGATTATTCAAAAGTTAGAATATCCATGTGAGTAAGTAAATGGAATTATTTTTTTTTATATTTTCTGTATTATGCTTAAGTTTATGTTTAAAATGATTTTGTTTCAGTTTTATACACTGACTTAAATTTTTGTGCTTATTTATGAAAGTTTCTACTGTATTGTTATCCTTACTGAGCATCTAAGCTCACCCCTTTCTATGTTTTATTTTTCCCAGTATTCGAAGAAGTGTATTGTGATTGATATGCAGGGTTAAGCTAAGGGAATAATGGAATTCATGATGGATTATTTATGTTTTGTTGTATGTTATAACGCGTAAGGTAACCTTCATATATGTAATTTATTTTCCCAGACTACTAAACTGATCTGTCCTCAGGGACTTGATACCTTGTAATCACGCCAATGTATTAAAATAATTCACCAACTCTGGGCTTCTTCGGTCAGGGTGTTACACAATAACCCTTTTATCCATGATTCATGGACCTTTCAAAAGACATGTTCTTTTTGGATTATTATTCCCACAAAACGTGAAGACTCCATTGGTCGAGAGGATGGGAGGTCTGAGTCATCACACCCTTTTTGGGGGAATTATTTGTTACTTTGGGACTCTCTTATAGATTTAGGACATGATCTTATGTTCATGAATCCATTATTAATTCCCAAATAGTGTATCCATATATTACCCATATGTTGAAAAATCAATCATGGGTATGCCTGGGTCATGAATTGTTGAGACAACACTAAAGGGATCCATGTGATGAGGCACTCTAGAGTTTGTTGTCATCTAAGTGGGGAATGAGCTACTTAGATGTTTGTATTAAACCCATTATATTTTTTCCTATATATACTCATGATAGGAATAAAAATCCATGTAGTTCGATTCCAATCATCTAGACACGTCACCTTTTGGGGTTGTGTGATGAAGACCCATCCATGCAGTTTAACGTTGTGCAGTGAGGACACCTAGGGAAATGGTTCCTAGAAAATAATTATTGTGGCACTCATTCCGAGATATCCTGAAGTGCCTAAGAGATATGTAGTGACTTGGGTGGACATGAACCTACCATTAATATGTCCTAGAGAATAATATCGTTGAGTTGAGGGTCAGATGTGGACCATAGGGAGGCTTCCCATGTATCTCTGTTGAATAGGGAATCAATGTCTGTATAGTTCTAGATGAATTTGGAATTATACCCTATAGAATACAAGTATGAGGGAATGGTTTTTTAGGGATAACAGAAATGTGATTCCCATTTAGGGGGACATGATGGAGGATTACACAATAGAGGGGGCCTTAGTTTGGGAATTTCAATAGGACTGAATCAGGAGATTGTCCCTTGAGCTCGGTCCATAAATAGGAATCCTATGAATCGTATTTGGAGCATTAATTAGAGTTAGGTGGTATGGCTCTTAAAAGGCTATGGGATTAACTCATTGGTAGTGCCTCAAAATGTGTTCTGATAATGGCGAGGAATGTCACTTCTCTTCAAAATAAATAGAGTTCATGATTCCTTTGAATGGTCACTATCCCTCATTGAATGTAAAATAATGTGATCATCCTTGATCTATTGAACAGAGAGGATTTCATCAGTTTACCAATGTTGGACTCTAGGTTACCATTGGAATGTAGCGCATTATTGGAGCCCATACCAATGAGGGGATTACTTATGACTCTTCTTACCAAATTTATATAGAATCATAGGGGCATGATCATGCTCACGATGGTCCGTTCATATGAGGTTGGTGGCTCTGGATGATTCATTGTCCACATTCCAGTGGACTGGTTATTGGAGAAACTATGGAAGATTGGACAGCAATGTAGGTGAAAGATTGGATCTAGGGGGTGTAAACCAAAAGACAATCCATTCCATGTATTGTTCTCTCATGTAATATGGGGGAATCCCACACATATCATACTGCCATGAGAGTAGAGGGGTCTGTTATATATCTAAGAGGTATGTAGATCAGGGTATAGACCACCACGTACTAGAATGTTAGGAAGAGTTGGATGTGGTTTGTGAAGTGACCTCAGGTTCTATCCACATACTAATGCATTACATGACACATGGTTCGATCCTCATAGTGATGTAGTATACAGAGTGCTGATTTGAATAAGTTAGTTGGACCCTGTGGTTCATGGACAATTCAACTGTGAGGGATTTATAATTCACGATTTCGTCAATTTGGTTCTTGGTTCACCAATTATTATTATGTTCCTTATTTTTTGGTTTGCGGAGGGTTATACCAATGAAAATGCTATTTTTTGGTTCACACTTCATTAATGATTAGAAACTGAATCCAAAATATTCTATGTATCCGAATTATCTCTACCAACCTCTAGGGTCTCATATATTCTCTCCACCACAGGTCCTTTTACAGTTCCTTTTTTGATCCTTTTATATGTCATTGGGGAAATCATATCTATGGGCATGAGATAGCATGTACGGATTCCCATTAAGATATAATTCAATCAGTGGAATACTCAATCAATCGTGTTTTGAAGAGGCATTGGTTTGCAAGGCCTGGTACATGAAACCCATCATATTGCTTCACCCATGAACTGGTTACTTATATGGCATGGTATGTGGTGGCATTCCTCCATTCGATCCCACCAACGTCTTGGTTTTTGGTGTCATGGGTTTCTGGACATCACCCTATAGGCCAGTGCCTCATGGGTTCTTCCATGTACCCATGGTGAATGGTTTATTCACCCCACAAACCTTACTCAGTGATGGTATTCACTCAATATTAAACCCATTGAAAAAAAATTCATTATTTTTCATCTCAAATTTGTAATACAATCTTCATCTATTTTAATTTCTAGTGTTTTACTACTGTTTTAATGCTTTTGAAATGTTTTTTTGGGTGTATTTACTTCCCTTCACAATATTTTTATGACCCTACAACTGTTATGCTTTGGTGGTCCCTTCTGCAGACCACCATGACTTCACCAAGTACCCAAAAAAATTCTAAGGAAAGATTTAAAAACATTGGGATGAGATCTTTACATCCACGATCATCACTTAAAAAATTAATAATATTTGAAGTTTCCATGAATAAACATCGAAGTACACAATAATTTGAACATAACATGATGAACAGAATGATTTCCGGTAAGGATTTGATATCTATGTTAGTGAGTCCATCGACGATGAAAATAATAATGATTATACAAATAGGCTTAGAAGTATTCTCAATTTAAAACATGAATTAAAATTTAAAAGTATATGAAATCCTACCTCGATTGATTTGATCATAGTTGATGATGTGCGCTACGATTCTATAACAATCCCCCATAGTTTCATCAATGAATCATCCTTGATCCTCCCAAGCACAAAGAGATAAATAGATTTGGGGGATATGATTTATAGAGATATGGAATTATGGGCTAACCTTAATTGTAATTCCCTGTGCTTATATTAATTGAAGCATCTCTCAGTGAAAAATCCATTATCCTTAACCCCCCTATTTTTTTGTTACAACTAGGAAAGACACCCAATTCGAAACTCAATAACGGTATCATATTTAAAATACCCAAACACAATAAAATAATTGTTATTAAATGTTTGATATAAAATAATTCTGTTTAAGTATTTAAATTACAATTTCCCCCCATGGGTGACTTTTCTCAAATAAGTCCCATACTATCAAAAGTTATGCCCTAACTATGATAAATGCAACTTTTGAGACTTAATTATAGCCTCAGACATCTTATCTCAGTTACCATTTGAGAGTTATTACATTTACTTCATATGCATAATATTAAATATATATAATAAATTTTTATAATTTATTATGGGCACACCAGCCCTTGGATTTGAACTTCATCTCAATGCAAACCTCTAGAATTATATATTGAAATATTCTAAATCTATTCAAGGGAAAACCCGGTATCTACATGATTCATACTCATAATGCATAAACAAATGATTTAATATATCCTTCAATCTTAATTATTTTCAATAATAATATTGAATCTAAATTCTCTTTTTTTCTACATTTCACACGAACATATATAGCTTTATACAAGACAAAACAATCAAGAAAAGCATTAAAAAATACACCCCCAAACATTGAAATTGAACTCTATAACTCTTCTTGTCACGACCCATCCTCAGGGCCTGTGCCGTGACTACCCCAAGCCCGCCTTCCATAGGCCAGGGGCTGGTGACTAGCACCAAAGGTGTAAAATCCCGATAACTGGGAAGGAATTGCCTTTATAAAAGAAAACAAGCACCACAGAGTACAAGCGGAAGCAAAACACTAAGTACAAAAGAAATGCTGAAAAGTAAATGGGCCAGAATAAAAACCCAAAAAGAAAGTACGACTACAACCGAACAAGGTACAACAACAAAAAGACAAACAGCTGGAAAAAGGAAGCAGCTCATGGGTCGTCCTCCTCGGATCCTACCTGAAGGGTAGGTACAGATAGCACAGCTCCTGGTCGTCCACCATGGATCCTACCTGAAGGGTAGGTACAGATAGCCTCCTCCACGCTCTCGTCCGTCAACCTCCTCTGTGAGTCGTCACGTCGTGTAGTCCACCTCCAGGTACTGACTCGTCGTGTAGTCCACCTCCGGGTACTGACTCGTCGTGTAGTCCTCCTCCGGGTACCGTCCAGTCCTCGAACACTCGGCCTCCGTCAGCACTGCCTGTCGTCTGCAACCAACACAACGAGGTGCGGGCATAGCCCGTGCAGGGTTGAGTATAACGATACTCAATAGGTACCCCGAGACCCTCAAGGTCTCACTAAACCAACAAGGATAACCACAAAGAAGATATCAACAGATAACCTCTACTTAGGTATATGCCCATACATATACCTAAGTTATCAAGTAACCCATCTCAATCATGAGGAAACATAAGGATTGTGAAATCAACGGATAACCACTACCCAGGTATATGCCCATACATATACCTAAGTTATCAAGTGACCCATCTCAATCATGAGGTAAACACAAGGTCAAAAGTCTCAGCTCAAACCAGGATTTTCATTATCGAAACTGTAACTACTGAAGAGCTCCGTCTCTAGAGTGTACAGTGGTCCTGTCACGACTCCGAGGTACTGCTCACTAACCTATGACTGCTAAGGAACTCCTCCTGTCGAGTACCGCGGGCCTACCACCTCACACAGTAGTGCTTCCCGCCGGGGTCTGCCATCCAACACAGTAGTTCTCCCCCCTCATAGCCTACAGAGGTACTCCTCCTGTCGAGTACCGTGGGTCTGCCACCTCACATAGTAGTGCTCCTCCACTATGGGTCTGCCACCTCACAAAGTAGTGCTCCCCACTGGGCTACGTAAGTCACTCCGAATCGAATCGGACAAGCAGTCTTCAGGTCTCGGCCGGCTACACGGTCTCCGTACTCCGTACGATCGTCTCTGGGAGGGTCCGCTCCACGAGCTACAAGATGATACTCCAAGTATCTCAAATTCCCAGGAATAAGTATCTCAAAGGACTGCCTCGTCATAGGGGTCTCAACGCAACAGACGGCGCGTCAATCAGACGCCCGGTCTGTGAGTTATTAACCTTTTCTTCCCAGGGGGCGGTTGGTTTCGTGAGCGAACCAAACCCGGCCGTATCTCAACTGTACCCCGAACTCTCATAAGGTATACACATAGGGACCGTTTCTCAACGAGATCACCAACGCCACTGACGGTTCGTCAGACGGACGTTCTGTCAGAAAGGTATCAGCTTTTTTGTTCCAGGGGCCCGGTTGGATTTTGGTACGACCCAACCCGGCCAAAATCCAACTACGTCAAAAACTCAGGCGGAGTATGCCAAAAGTTCTGTATCGTCAACAGGAACTCATCGTAACAGACGGCACGTCAATCAGACGCCTGGTCTGGAAGTTATTGTCTTTTTCGTTCCAAGGGCCCGGTTGGTTTTGTGTGCGAACCAACCCGACCGCACTCCGACTTCATCCAAACCTCGAGCGGATTAAGCCAAATGATCCGTCTCACTTAGAGGAATCCATCAAAGTTGACGGCACGTCAATCGGACGTCCGAAGCTCAAGATATGAGCGTTTCTGCTCCGAGGGCCCGGTTGGCTTCGTGTACGAACCAACCCGACCGAACCCAAAGTTCTCCGAAACCTTGAGTGTAATATACCGAAACGACCGTCACGATCCAAGGATCGTGTTGCCGCTGATGGTTCGTCATTCGGAGGTCCTTAGCCCGGGATATGGGCGAAAAACCGAAACCCGTCCGAAACCGGGGGGTCTGGGCCCGGACTGACCCGGCCCGACCCCCCTGGTCCGACCCGGTCCTGCTGGACCTGGCCCGGCCGGCGGCACGGCCCTGCGTGGCGGCGCGGCCTGGGCGCCGCACATGCGCCGCACACGGGGGGTAAAGCCCCCCCCCCCCCCCCCCCGGTTTTTGTGGATCTCGTCTGGCCTTAGGCCGGCCGTTTTTCTTTCACACGCGGGACCCGCGGGTCCCGCCTCCTAAGCAATCCGGCGGCCAGCACGGCCGGCCGCCTTCCACTTCTCCGCCGCGACCCGATGGCCGCGGCTCTCCTGATCTCCAGCGGCCGGCGAGGCCGGCCGCCTCTGGCTGCTCCGCCGCGGCCGTAGGGCCGCGGCTCTTCCTTATCCGCCGGCGGCCGGTTTTCCGGCCGCCCCTTCCAGCTCTGTCGCGGCTCAAGCCGCGGCCCTTGTTCGATTGGCACGGCGCGACGGCGCCGCGCCCCTCCGCCGTGGCCCGACTCTGGGCGCGGTCTCTTCCGCCTTCAACGGCGCGGCGCGAGAGCGCCGTGTTTCTTTGTCCCGTCCCATACCGGTCGTAGTATCTTCTTTTCCGCGCGGTGCAATGGCACCACTTTACCCCGCTCCAATCCGCAATAATTATAATCACTAAGGGAGGAAGGTCGGCCGTGTTTGTGCGGTCCGGCCTCCTTCCGTTAATCCGATAACAGGTGATTATTTAAAATAATGAAGAATGCCAGAAAAAGATATTCAAGGATACCAATGAAAACCCCTACAACCTCTTAAATAAAAAGAAGCATACAAATATTCTCAACCCGCAATTAAAATAAAACATTCGCGGATCAACTTAATGATGAGTTGATCCGGTTCTTTGTTTTAGAAGAACAACCAAGTGAGAAAATACCATTCTCAAAAATAATCCCCTACCTTGATTTAAGAGGTGACGAGATTCAGCATCGCGAAAAGAGATGTCGCGGAAGAATACGTCATCGGTGTCGCGGGTATGGCGTCGCGGAAGACGGTTCCCGAGAACGTGGCGTTCTTCGTCGATGTCCGATTGTTCTTCGCGTTCTTTGTCAAGAGGATGAAGAAACTTCAAGACTTCTAAGCCTTGTTTTCCAAAAGATCTCAAACAACACAACCCAACCAAATGAAATAAGTTCTCCACTTATTTTATTAACTTTACATGGCTTTTGAAATTCAAGTGTTTGAAATTCAAAAGACTCACACAACTCACCACATTAAATTCAACTCATTTAAGACATAAGTTATAACTAGGTTAAATTCATTTAAGTGGGAGTTGAGGGGTTTTAGAGGATATGAAGAGGTGGGGTTCGTGTGGGCCCCACGACCCTCATAACCTCCCAAGGGAGGTTGGGTAGTTACCCAACTTCCACCATGAGCTAACACTTAGAGTAAGTTAATAAAAATTATAGTGTAGTTATAAAATAAACTTCCACAATTTTTATTATCAACACTCATGTAAACGCAACTCCAGAACAGGAGTTCCTAAGCAAAAACCGGCACTGCGAGTTCATCGGTGCCCTCGGAATTCGATTCTGAGCACCAGTTCAAAAGTTAGAAATTCCTGATCGTTCGTTCACTGAACGTACCCGAGCCAAACTTCGGAAATTAATTCCGGGCACACCGGGCCTCGGAATCAGGCACCGTCAGAAACTGTGTTCTTGTAAAATTCCAAGAAAAATAACAAAAAAAATTCCTTGATATTTCCGAGTCTTTACATTACTCCCACCTCAGGGCTTTACGTCCCCGTAAAGCTTCAACACAAACTAGATTCACAAAAGCCGTACAGAGCACGCATCTGAGCCTTCCGCTCCTATGTGCTCACCTGTAGGTTTCCGTACTTCCAAAGAAAATTCAAAAGAGGAATCGACCGTCCTTGTAGGACCCGCTCTCGTCGATCCTCAATACCCACTGGAACCTCCGTGAAAGACACCCCATCACCATCGTCCAGCTCCTCATGGTCGATGATATGCAGAGGGTCGAGCACGTATCTCCTCAGTTGAGATACGTGGAAAACGTCATGCACCTAGTGCAACTGAAGTGGATGGGTCAAGTGGTAAACCACCTCTCCTACCCAGCTGAGGACCTAGAAAGGTCTGTTGAACCTCCGAGATAACTTGCCTCTCTGGCCATATCTCCGTAAACCTCGTCGAGGTGAGACTTGTATATGGACGTGATGGTCATCCTCGAACTCTAGAGGCCTCCAAGTCCTGTCATCATAAGGATTCTGTCGGCCCTTTTCCGTCCTCATCCGCTCTTGGATGACCTGGACCTTCTCTAGTCTCACAAGAGCTGCTATGATTTCTTCTTTGCCGATAAGAGAAATCCGATCTCATCCCCTAGATGAACCACATTCTTTGCCCAATACAGTCAATCCTGACATGAATGATGCTTTAATTCCATGGATGACGTCGTAAGGCCTCGACGTAACTACCAAGAGATCCAACTGTCACTCTCGCCTCCAAGGGTCGAGTCACACTGTTGGCATTAGTGTGTGGTCACTAGGTCTCCTTCAGTAGAAAACTAGAAGTGACAGTCAAGTCAAAAGTCTTAACCGGGACCACTCAGTATCAACCAAACAAAAGGACAGGAAAGAAAACAAAGATAAGTGTCTTTTTATTATTGCAGCTCATAGTACAAGACACAAAGCAACTATAGACAAATATCAACAAAACCAGAAGCAATAGGATCAATAGCCTCAAGGTCGGAAGCTAGTCCTGCTCCTGTCCATCTGCTGTCTGCCCTGAACGAACCTCTGCCTCTGCCTCGGAGGTTCTTCATTTAACTGCTGGTCATCTGCATGGCGGGTCGGACAGTCATGTGCTATGTGACCAATTCCGCCGCAGGAGTAACACTTCATGGTAGGTCTGGCTCTATCACTTCCCTTGGTGCCTCGCACTACCGACCCTGAGTCACGGGGTCGACCACCTGTAGGTCTGGTCCTCTTGGACCCCTATGTCATCTGTCTACTGCCCGCTACAGAAGACTCTGCTGCATGCTGGCTAGTGGTGGGTCCTGTTGCTGGAGACTGCTCAGCAAGGAAACTCCCCACTAAGAGGGCTCGCTCCAACACTCCTGTCTACGTCAGAATGTTGTGCGATACAACCGAAGCTCTGATCACCCGCCTGAGCCCCTGCTCTAAGGTTCGGGCCCTGAAGAATGGTTCCCATACCATATCTGTGGAGTAGCGCGAGAGGTCTTTGAACCTCGCTTAATACTGCGCCACTGACATGCTGCCCTGCCGCAGTTGAAGTAGCTCTTGTATACGCACCGCTCGAAAAGTGGCTGGTACAAACTCTACCCAGAACAGGCTCTCAAAGTCTGCCCATAAAAGTGTTGCCTCATCATGCATCTGAAGCATCAGGCTCCACCATCTGCCTGCTAATGCCTGAAGAAGGCTGGCAGCAAGGATCACCATGAAATCTGCTGGCGTCCCCACTAGCCTGAAGACTCTCACCACAGCCTCCAGCCAATCCTTAGCCGCCTGCGGGTCCATCCCTCCCTGAAACCTGGGTGGCCTCTGGCACTCGAACTCATGCTGTGCGCTCAAGTGACGTGCATCCTCTATTGCAGGGGCTGGTGGCATCGGTGGCCCAACGAGTAGTAGTACCGCTGGTGCCTCCGCTGGTGCCTCAACTGGAATAGGGCCCTGTACTGAGGCATCATCGCTCGGCGGGCTGTCAGTACGCACCACTCTCGGGGCTCTAGCCAGACGTCCACGGGGAGGCATCCTGAAAGAAACAACGTGACACGGTCAAACGATTATACCTGGTGAGCTGACCTGGTTTGAGCTGACATTTAAATAAAACTTCAGGAAAACACACACGCAATCAGTGTTTTCGTGCAAAAATTCGGAAATCAGTTGTCAGGGTCCTGGTGTATGGATATGTCAGCCGCCTGCACAAACACTGGACTCCCTGAACTGAAGACCACACTTGGTACCCTTAACACTATTGCTTCACAGAAATATACATCAGAGTTATAAGTTCTGCGGTAGAACCAAACTCCTTTGATACAAATTTGTCACGACCCGTCCTCGGGGCCCGTGTCGTGACTACCCCAAGCCCGCCTTCCATAGGCCAGGGGCTGGCGACTAGCACCAAAGGCGTAAAATCCCGATAACTGGGAAGGAATTGCCTTTATAAAAGAAAAAAAGCACCACAGAGTACAAGCGGAAGAAAAACACTAAGTACAAAAGAAATGCTGAAAAGTAAATGGGCCAGAATACAAACCCAAAAGAAAGTACGACTACAACCGAACAAGGTACAACAGCAAAAAGACAAACAGCTAGAAAAAGGAAGCAGCTCCTGGGTCGTCCTCCTCGGATCCTACCTGAAGGGTAGGTACAGATAGCACAGCTCCTGGTAGTCCACCATGGATCCTACCTGAAGGGTAGGTACAGATAGCCTCCTCCACGCTCTCGTCTGTCAAACTCCTCTGTGATTCGTTACGTCGTGTAGTCCACCTCCGGGTACTGACTCGTCGTGTAGTCCACCTCCGGGTACTGACTCGTCGTGTAGTCCACCTCCGGGTACCGTCCAGTCCTTGAACACTCGGCCTCCGTCAGCACTGCCCATCGTCTGCAACCAACACAACGAGGTGCGGGCATAGCCCGTGCAGGGGTGAGTATAACGATACTCGGTAGGGACCCCGAGACCCTCAAGGTCTCACTAAACCAACAAGGATAACCACAAAGAAGATCTCAACAGATAACCTCTACTTAGGTATATGCCCATACATATACCTAAGTTATCAAGTAACCCATCTCAATCATGAGGAAACACAAGGATTGTGAAATCAACGGATAACCACTACCCAAGTATATGCCCATACATATACCTAAGTTATCAAGTGACCCATCTCAATCATGAGGTAAACACAAGGTCAAAAGTCTCATCTCAAACCAAGATTTTCATTATCGAAACCGTAACTGATGAAGAGCTCCATCTCTAGAGTGTACAGTGGTCCTGTCATGACTCCGAGGTACTTCTCACTAACCTAAGACTGCTGAGGTACTCCTCCTGTCGAGTACCGCGGGCCTGCCACCTCACACAGTAGTGCTTCCCGCCGGGGTCTACCACCCAACACAGTAGTGCTCCCCCCTCATAGCCTACAGAGGTACTCCTCCTGTCGAGTACCGCGGGTCTGACACCTCACATAGTAGTGCTCCTCTGCTATGGGTCTGCCACCTCACAAAGTAGTGCTCCCCACTGGGCTACGTAAGTCACTCCGAATCGAATCGGATAAGCAGTCTTCAGGTCTCGGCCGACTACACGGTCTTCATACTCCGTACGATCGTCTCTGGGAGGGTCCGCTCCACGAGCTACAATCCGATACTCCAAGTATCTCAAATTCCCACGAAGAAGTATCTCAAAGGACCGCCTCGTCATAGGGGTCTCAACGCAACAGACAGCGCGTCAATCGGACGCCCTGTCTGTGAGTTATTATCCTTTTCGTCCCAGGGGCCCGGTTGGTTTTGTGAGAGAACCAAACCCGGCCGTATCTCAACTGTACCCCAAACTCTCATAGGGTGTACACATAGGGACCGTTTCTCAACGAGATCACCGACGCCGCTGATGGTTCTTCAAACGGACGTTCTGTCAGAAAGGTATCAGCTTTTCCGTTCCAGGACCCCGGTTGGATTTCGGTACGATCCAACCCGGCCAAAATCCAACTGCGTCCAAAACTCAGGCGGAGTATTCCAAAAGTTCAGTATCGTCAACAGGAACTCAACGTAACAGATGACACGTCAATCGGACGCCTGTTCTGGAAGTTATTGGCTTTTTCGTTCCATGGGCCCTGTTGGTTTCGTGTGCGAACCAACCCGACCGCACTCCGACGGCATCCAAACCTCGAGCGGAGTAAGACAAAAGATCCGTCTCACTTAGAGTAATACATCAAAGTTGACGGCACGTCAATCGGACGCCCGGAGCTCAAGATATGAGCGTTTCCGCTCCGAGGGCCCGGTTGGCTTTGTGTACGAACCAACCCGGCCGAACCCAAAGTTCTCCGAAACCTTGAGTGTAATATACCGAAACGACCGTCTCGATCCAAGGATCGCATTTCCGCTGACGGTTCATCATTCGGAGGTCCGTAGCCCGGGATATGGGAGAAAAACCGAAACTCGTCCGAAACCGGGGGGTCTGGGCCCGTACCGACCCGGCCCGACCCCCCCTGGTCCGACCCGGTCCAGCTGGACCCGGCCCGTCCGGCGATGCGGCCCGGCCGGCGGTGCGGCCAGCGTGGCGGTGCGGCCCTGCGTGGCGGCACGGCCTGGGCACCGCACGTGCGCCGAACGCGGGGGGTAAAGCCCCCCCTGGGTTTTGTGGATCTCGGTCGGCCTTAGGCCGGCCGTTTTTCTTTCACACGCGGGACCCGCGGGTCCCGCCTCCTAAGCAATCTGGCAGCCGGCACGGCCGGCCTCCTTCCACTTCTCCCCCGCGGCCCGATGGTCGTGGCTCTCCTGATCTCCGGCGGCCGGCAAGGTCGGCCGCCTCTGGCTGCTCCGCCGCGGCCCTTCCTGATCTCCGGCGGCCGGGGAGGCCGGCCGCCTCTGGCTGCTCCGCCGCGGCCATAGGGCCGCGGCTCTTCCTTATCCGTCGGCGGCCTGTTTTCCGACCGGCCCTTCTAGCTCTTCCGCGGCTCAAGCCGCGGCCCTTGTTCGATTGGCACGGTGCGACGGCGCTGCGCCCCTCCGCCGTGGCCCGACTCCGGGCGCGATCTCTTCCGCCTTCAACGGTGCAGCGCGACAGCGACGTGTTTCTTTCTCTCGTCCCATATCGGCCGTAGTTTCTTCTTTTCCGCGCGGTGCAATGGCACCACTTTACCCCGCTCCAATCCGCAATAATTATAATCACTAACGGAGGAAGGTCGGCCGTGTTTGTGCGGTCCGGACACCTTCCGTTAATCCGATAACAGGTGATTATTTAAAACAATGAAGAATTCTGGAAAAAGATATTCAAGGATACCAATGAAAACCCCTACAACCTCTTAAATAAAAAGAAGTATACAAATAATCTCAACCCGCAATTAAAATAAAACATTCGCGGATCAACTTAATGATGAGTTGATCCGGTTCTTTGTTTTAGAAGAATAACCAAGTGAGAAAATACCATTCTCAAAAATAATCTCCTACCCTGATTTAAGAGGTGACGAGATTCGGCGTCGCGAAAAGATGTGTCGCGGAAGAAGACGTCATCGGTGTTGCGGGTATGGCGTCGCGGAAGACGGTTCTCGAAAACGTGGCGTTCTTCATCGATGTCTGATTGTTCTCCGCGTTCTTTGTCAAGAGGATGAAGAAACTTCAAGACTTCTAAGCCTTTTTTTTCAAAAGCTCTAAAACAACACAACCCAACCAAATGAAATAAGTTCTCCACTTATTTTATTAACTTCACATGGCTTTTGAAATTCAAGTGTTTGAAATTCAAAAGACTCACACAACTCACCACATTAAATTCAACTCATTTAAGACATAAGTTATAACTAAGTTAAATTCATTTAAGTGGGAGTTGAGGGGTTTTAGAGGATATGAAGAGGTGGGGTTAGTGTGGGCCCCACCACCCTCATAACCTCCCAAGGGAGGTTGTGTGGTTACCCAACTTCCACCATGAGCTAACACTTAGAGTAAGTTAATAAAAATTGTAGTGTAGTTATAAAATAAACTTCCACAATTTTTATTATCAACACTCGTGTAAACGCAACTCCGGAACAGAAGTTCCTAAGCAAAAACCGGCGTTGCGAGTTTATCGTTGCCCTCAGAATTCGATTCTGAGCCCCGGTTCAAAAGATAGAAATTCCCACTCATTCGTTCACTGAACGTACCTGAGCCAAACTTCGGAAATTAATTCCGGGCACACCGGGCCTCGGAATCAGGCGCCGTCAGAAACTACGTTCTTGTAAAATTCCAAGAAAATTAAGAAAAAATTTTCCTTGAAATTTTAGAGTCTTTACACTTCATAATGGACCTTAATGAACATAATAAAACTATAATAGATAATATACATGTATAAAAGTTGCATTATTTTAAAAATATTTTATTTTATTTTAATTTCTAGGTTATTTTATAGAAGAAAGCATTTAGACATAAGATAACAATATTCTCAAATCGATCTCTCTTCCTTTGAGTATTCCTTCTTTCACTCCATTTTTTGTATGGATTATTCTAATTATTTCATAAAGATCATTTTTTTCCTTACCTTTTCCTTCTGGTATATACATGTTTCGAATATTCTTTTATGAAAAATTAAAAATATTGCCAACAAAACTCTTATGTCTAAAAAGAAATAAAACAACTTTCACTTCTCTTGAGATTTTTTATTCTCTATTGTTAATACCAAGAATTATATTATATTTTTTTATTAGTATCTACAATTTTTAGGAATTTATTCCTTTTGAATTTATTCCCATTCCATTCCATTGATTATTTTATGGCCAATATTGATATATTCTTTATGTGTTATGCATGAAAATTAAAATGTTATGATGTGACAGGTGCGCCAATAATTATATAGTACATGTAAATGTTATAATGTGATGGGTGAAAATAGAATTATGTTATGCTCCAATGAATGATTTAATGTGTTAAATCTCATGAGACAAAGTGTAATATGCATGATCATGATTCTATATTGGTTCAAAACTATGTGTGTTATTTGACCACTAAGACATGATGTTTTATTTTTATTCACTTCCACATTCTATGACATTATATAATAATTTATTTATTTATTATTATGATTATCCCATTGATTATGATGACTTCTAACCACATTTTATATTGATCCATGTTCTTATCGAACATCTTACATATATTTTAGCTCCACCCATTTTTTTGATATATATACACCAATAATTACTTATAATAAGGAGATCATAAGGACAACCATGAAGCTATAATTGCAGGAATTAGAAAAAAAATTAATTTTTAAAATTATTGGTAATGTCAAAATTTTCTTGATACACTCAATCTTTGCATCCTGGTTCTGTAACACATTTATGTTTTTTATCCACAAAAAATTTAATAGTAATGTATGAATATGTAGGGTTACTATGCTTGGTATCATAGAATGGTTTAGTAATTTAAGAATTAAGAATAAGAAACCTTAGTGAATACCCACAGTATGAGGCTAATTATATGTAAGAACACAAGATGTTATTCTAATAATAGGTATCCCACAAGATATTCCTTTATAGTTAAATTAAAAAAGGAATAAATTATTACTGGCATATTAAAAAATTATTTTTTAAACAATTTCTATTTTAGAAAATGTTGGGAACTAATTTAAAGAGGGATAATAACCCATGTGAGGGGCAATGAACCGATTACCTGAGTGAAATCCCTTATGTCATGGGAGGTGGAGTTAAAAATTTCAAGAGAATTTTTACCCTTCTTTATTAGTCTATGAACAATAACCTAAACATGTGGAACATCCTCCATCTCCTAATAGGAACAAACTAGGAATCAATTAATTTATGTAGAAATGAACACCAAAATTTAGTGGAACTCATAATCCACTAGTCACAGAACACATTGTCAACTCAATAGAGAAGATATTTTCAGTGATTTTCTATTTTAAGATAGAGATGGTGACACTTTACATTTATTGTTAAGATGGAGAGGTCCAAAAATGGTGGGAATTAATTATGAACACCTAGATGAAGGATTAAATTGAAGTATTTAGTGGGGGAATTGAAGATAATGTTTCATAATAAGTCTTTCTATAGCTACCTAACCCCAGATAACATAGAGCAGTCACCTACTATTATTATATTGTCATGACTATAAGGAATAAAATACCGAAGGACTGAATATTTTTCTAGTCTTGGTAATACAAATACATAAATGAGTCTTGTATTATAAATTAATACACTAATTACAACATAATGTTTTCTCCTAAATAAAAAACATCCAGGATAACTCTAATCAACCTTGTAAATCCCTACATATCTTATATAGTATACTTCATGTATTCATGAGGAAACAAATATAATATGGGTGATATCAAATTATGATTAAGGGAAAAATATAGCGGTAGTAATAGTAAATAAATGAGATATATAATTATCCCATGGTAAATATAATAACTCACGTACCATGTAATCAATAAAATGATAAGTAATTTCATAAATAATATGGAAATGTAATTATTGGAAACACATTCCATTCAAATAAAAAGATTAGGAAAAATTAAAATGGCAATGTTTGAAAATAAAACACATGACATTTAATAAATGAAATGAAAATGAAATGTATCCCTGGTTACGTCGATGAATAATCACATGGATTAATAATAACTAACGAAATTAGAGAAATGATTAATTATTGGATTTCATGTATTAGGAAAACAAAACCTAAAATGTCCAGACCTTTCAGAAGTTTATTTAAAAAAATGTATATAAATCCATTTAATTTTTGAAACTAGTCTGTCTCATGAGAACCTACTCATGTATCAAGGGGATATATAAATTCTGGGCCCACCCATCATTACCTATCCAAATTATTCCCCCTATTAAATAATCTAAATAAATAATAAGCGTTATCTAATATATGTATGGATTAAATAATATAGACATATCAATATTTACCAAAATAATAATATAAATTTCAACGTAAAAAAGCATATAAAAGATGGTATATAGTTTAGGTATTAATAATATATATGATAAGTTATATAGATAGTTAGTAACAAATTCAATGTTCAATGATCATATAATATTGAATATATCAAGGGGACAAACAAATGAAGCAAGGGATTGAATGTGATTACAATACTATTCCAAATATTCTATTAAATCGATGAATATAGAAAATATCAGTAAACTATATCCCAAGTGGAATAAAATAAAGGGTTTTTATCATTTCTGAATGAAATAATTATACAAGGATCTTTTAAAAAAACTCTTGTGGATAATATCCTTTTTTTTAACCTTCTAAAACACCTTTTCAATGAAAATCACATTTGAAAACATTTTCTCTAAAAGTAACATTTTAAATACAAAAAGGATGAATAAGAGAAATGATGGTGGGTAAATCTATTCAATTCATATATGGTAAAAAAAATTCATTTTTTAGGGTTAAATAGTTTAAAAATTGCCTTATCGGAAATACGATAAGAAGATTCATTTGAAAACATTGGTAAAATAAAAAACTGGTAAAAATTTATTTACTAAATGGTATTTAAATTTTTAAGGAAAATTTTGAAAATATTTAAATAAAACATGGTTTTAATTCTGATAAAATGGGTTTCAGACTAAATAGAGAAATTAAGTTGGCTTTTCTTATAAATATTTTACAAAATATTTTGAGTACCAATGACAGGGAATTGATGCTAACACATTATTAGGTGCTTATTGACCAAAGGAGAGGAAATAAAACGTTTTTATTGAACAATGATTATATAATTTCTTTAAATGGAAATACAGTTGAATCTTCATTAGAATTATTCTTGAGGACAATAATGTTTAAACATACCAAAGTGTCCCATGTAAATTTGAAACATTTTAAATCAAAATCCTCATAAAGGAAAAATATTAAATAAAATTTTTAAATACATTCAAGATAAATTAATTCAGGATATAATATATAAAAATGGGTATTATAAACATCATTGAAAATAATTATGTGGTGAACATGAAATTTATCTCATATAAATAAAAAGATAGATGAAAATCACTAACCATGTGTCTGACATGTTTTGTGTGTCTTTACATTCCTGAATAAAAAACAAATGTCAAATTTTTAAAATTTTGAAAACCATTTTCACATATATCATAAATTTTATTTAATTTATTACCATTTCTTATAAAACTATTTAAATATTTAGTTTTACATTGACTTTTTGACCTAATTCAATTTATGGGAAAAAAAATTGGTCGGTCAACTATGGATCAAGGGGTCATTATATAAAAAAAAGAATAATAATAATGAAATAATTATCATATTTAAAAATAAATTATAAATTTAAAACAAATAATTAAATATGGTTATAAAAATGAATGGTTGTTATAATCATGGGGACAATATGTCGTACTTAAGTGTGAGTAAAGTTTCAATTTTTCAATGATCATTAGGAAATGAAGTCAAGTAACACTATATATTTTTATAATTATAATTATATCATAAATAAAATTTTATTTAGTCATATAAAATTATACATTGGATTATTGTGATGTAAAAGGAATCACATCATGTTGAGGAGGCGGTAGTCAACACGTCTATGATTGATGTTATGATTGTTTAATTGTATGAAAGGATAATAAAGAAAATGACATACTATTTTTCTAAATTGGTAATTATTTCATGAATTTCATATATATGTTATTTACATCACATATTTCTTATTAGATCCATTATTTAAATATATTATGTATAGTGTGAAAAAATCACATAGCTTTGAAGTGGCGGTAGTGCACACATCCACAAATGAAATTATTGTTTTTACACATAATGAAAAGTATAAACATATATTTTGGAAAATAATTAACAGGACTAAATAAATAATAAATATCATAAATACATTATATGAAAATAGTATACACCAAAATTTTAGTCACGGGAGGTGGTAATGTCAAAATTAACAATCCCTGTTTTGTTATGAGGTAGTTCGTTGTACACGTAAACAGTATGTTCGTTACCAATTAAATAAAATTTTTTGTAAGTGAAGGTATTCTAATTTTAATAAAAAAATCCTGATATATTTATGATATTTTAATTTTGTTTAAAACATAGAATTATTATAATTTAATGATGGGATAAATAACTAAAACTAGATATTTTAATGAATGATGTTTCCATATAATCGGGTAAATCCTTTCGGTTTTCACCAAATGGATTCAATAGATTTATTTTATCCATAAATAGAGTCTAAAAGGAGTATGGTAGGTATTTTGGCGAGTACTTTGGGTAGATATTTGATGAATCTAAGTGTGATAAGAGGTGTGAGGAAGTTGTATGAAAGGATCCCTTTTATAGAATAATAGTGGAAATCTTGTAATATTTTGGAAAAATAGAACTCCACCCACGTTTTGTTTATTTAATGTGTATAAATGATTGTCTAAAGCAGTGAAAAGAGAGTATAGGTTCGCAATATGGCCATAAAATGGTGTCTGGGAAACTTTGTAGGTCATTATAGGCATCATATTTAGGGTTTAGTCTTTTGCTAAACTTAATTTCACCAAAATCATTGAATTAATTTTAATCACATTCACTAAAATTTTAGGCCTAATTTTTTTCAGAATTATTAAAAATCAAATATTATAAATATTTAAAATATATAATCCATTTTTCCAAATTCCAATCATTGATGTTGAAGAAATTATTTTGAATTTTATCCCGCATACGGGATGAAAATGCTTGTTTTTAAAGTAGATATGTTCAAAATAATGCTATGTTTTTATATTCAATTTCAAAGTTAAATTGAATCCAATGAAAAAATTGTATTAATTGATAAAAAAAGATATAATTAAAATTTATGATAAAAATATATATAATTTTCAGATATAAATAAATTAGAGGAAAAAATTTTGAGTTAAAATTTAATATATTTCATTATTCATCAAATATATGTAACTTCATAGAAAAATACCAAAATTTCACTCTAAACTAATTTATATGTTCATATTTGAATGAATAAGTATATTTGGAAAAATAATATTTATAAAAGGGCTAAAAATTGGATTTAAATTAAGTTCTCCATTAATTGACGGAAAAAGTTTCTTAATAAAAATTTATGTTTTTTGTGTAATATTGGGCTTATTATTATCATATACATATCAAATATGTTGGATTAATATCAAAAATATTTTATTAAATATATAAAATTTATATTTCCTTAATATCATTTAGTAATTGTAATTAATTTAATTTATCAAGATAGAAAAGATTTGTGAGCATAAAAATAATAATCATTCTTCTATATTAAATTTGTTAATATTTTAATTTCAAATTAATTACTAACCCATTAATTCATTTTATATTTATGTAAAACATATTTTCCTAAGGTTTTTATTACTATTCATGTTTACAAATTTAATGTTACATTTATATGTTATTATATTAAAAAATAATATATAATAATATATTATTATTTGGTAAGACTCAGTATTATCTGTAATGCAATCGGTTGAAGAAAATCATTGCATCATGTTTTGTACACTAAATTAGCATCTCATGAATTTAAATATATAAATTATAATGAATTCATTTAAAATATTAAATATATTATAAATTATTGGGATATTATATTTTCTTATGTTGTTTTAGTTGAGTTTCATACATGCTATTGAATATAATGTTCCTACTTTAGATATCCAAGGAGTTACAATCTCCCAACTATAATTAAATTGGATCCTCAGAATTTATTCACAATTTTGGTGATATATTTTCAGATCATTCTTACATTTAAATCCCACGTAATGGGATGGTTTGGTAAAATATCCTTCATAAAATAGAGAATGGGAAGTACAAGGGTCACATGGAATGACATATAAATAGGTATATATGTAGGACAACATTAGTTTGAAGTTGATATAAATACAAGAAGTAAAAGCTTAAATAATTATAGGGAGTGATTGAGATCATCAATAAAAAACATGCGAATGATTAATGGAATTTTGAGGGCCTCAAGTCAATATATATATTATGATTTAATAGACCACCGGTTCTACAAAAATTATGATAATCTAAAAAAATTATTTATCATTTTTCTAGTGTTGTGTAATTATTTTACTACATTAAAATACAAGGAAATATAATTTATTGATACATTTAAATTTCATAAGAATCTTTTCATTTATTTTTTTGTTCTTCAACAAAATTATAATTCATCCCTTTCCTCGTGAAATGTGTATCAAAAAATTAACTTTGATAGATGATAAAATAAAACATTGAGAAATTCATAAGGCCCATAAAAGAGATTCTAGTCTCATTTTTGTTGAGTAACTATTCTCCAATGTCATTACAACTAAAATATTAATCTCTAAACTGAAAAAGTAAAACGATTGGTTCATAATTAATATTTATTCATCACATTTTTAAATATTTACACATTAAACTATACATCATTTAGGTTAGTGGTGGGGGAAAACCCCTTATCACCCTTTGGCTATGGGTTCAAGCAACATGAACTTGCCAAACAAGATATGTTTTCACCCGGAACAATGTTTGTACTTTTCTAAATTCAAATTAATATAATTTACAATATAGAAATGATGGGAATCCTTAATATAAGTTAAATAACTAAATATACTTCTAACTAATGTTTTTAAAACAACCTTAATATGAAAATACTTTATCCATTTTTTTCACATAGATCCTTCCATGGTCTAATGTTTATCATAGGTTATTCATTTTCAAAATAGATCAAAATGGTTTGTAAAGAAAACATTAATTATATATAGAATATACACTTATAGTGTCATACCAGGTACACAGTATGTCTAATTTTCATTTACCAAGTAATGTTGAGTTAGGCACAACAAATATTGTTGGAGTTGTTACTCCTTGGTATATCCATGAAAGAATAACACCCACTTGTAACTCCTACACATGGATGCATTTATTGAAGGACACACATAATATATAATTACCATATTTGGGTGATTTTAAAGTATAGTTAACCTAAAAATCAACCTTAGGTATTTTTTCTCAAATATACTTTTTTTCTAAATCTATTTCCTAAGGTTGATACTAAACTTCCTTTGATTCAACTATAGAAACCTGGCCCCAGATATCCACTAATATGTGGATTCTACATTTACATTGGCATGATTACCAGGAATAACATACCAAAATACAAAAGAGTTTAGTAGCCTTGGAAAAAAAGATACATAAATGTACTTGAATTAGATGTGAATACACTATTTACAATATAATTGGTTTCTACTAAATATATAACTTCAAGGATAACTCTAATCTATTTATAAAATCATTTCATATATTTCATATTATTCTTATGGGATTTCTATGGAATGAAACATAAAATGGGTGATCTAAAATTCTTAATAATGGAAAAATATTGAGGATGAAATAATGCATCAATGAGAGTAATAATAATGTCATGGTAAATAATTGAACACACATACCTTGTAATCATAAAACCAATAAGGAATTGTATAAAAAATATAGAAAGGTAATAATTTGAAACAAATGACAATCAAATAACTAGATACATAAAAATAAATATAGAATGGTAAGAAATTGATTCACATCCCAGTTAATCAATGAAATGAAAAATAAATGTATCCACAGATACATGGATGTAAAATCTCACAGATGAATAATAAATGAAACTAAATGATGGAAATTATTAATTGTTGGAAGTCGTGTCTATGGCACAAAAAGACAAATACCATTAGGACATTTCACAAGATGGTTTTAAACTATAAATAGAAAACCATTTATTTTTGGAAATTAGTATATCTCATGAGAATATATTGATGAATTGACAGGTTATATAAAGTCATGGCCCCACACATCATTACTATTCCAATTAATTCCATGTATTAATTAATAAAAATAATTAATATTCGTTATCATATATCATTATCAAATAAATAATATGTCCTTATAAATATTTACCCAAATAATAAAATAACAATTAATTTAAACACCATAACAAATATGGTATACATTTAAGGAAACAATAATATCCATGACAATATATATGGTTAATGTTTTGAAAATTCATTTTTCAGTGATCATATGGGACTAAAACTTTCAAGGGGACCAACCAATGAATCGGGTTAGTGAATGTGAATACTATCATTATCAAAATAATACATATAAGTGAAGATTAAGTATAGTACCAATACAGTATTTCAAATATAGATTAAAATAAATGGTTTCTTTTGTTGAATAATAGAGAAATTAAAACAAAATATTTTAAAAACATTCTTAAGGGAAATAACATTTTTTTAGTGGAAAAACTTTTGAAAAAACGTTTAATTGAAAATAAATTTTTAAAATAGATTTGTTAAATATTAAACATTTAAGCAAGAAATGGAGCCTTCAAATGAAATGACATATGTTAAATCTATACAAGTTATAAGAGGTAAAAGTGTATTAATTTTTCAGAATAAAAAGGTTTGAATAATAAATTATTGATAAAGAGACAAGAACATTCTTTTGAAAACATTAGTAAAATACAAAAGGGTGAAATTTTGTTTATGAAATTATATTTAAAAGGACAAATACATTTGTGATAATATTTAAATAAGACATGGTTTTTATGAGAAAATGTGTTCTTTACAAAAGAGAGAAATAAAGCAGTGTTTTCAGAAATATATAATTCAAATCATATTGAGTACCAACATGTTGAAAAATGATACTAATACTTATAAATGTTCATTAATATAAATAGTAAAGGAAAATGAAATTTTTTATTGAACAATGGTCATATAATTCCATCGAATGTAAATACCATTGAAAGATCATTGGAATTTTTCTTAAGAAAAATAATCTTTAAACATCCAAAAGTGTCTCATTTCACATTGAATCATTCAAAATCATAATCCTTCGGATGTAATTATATTAAATAAAAATTTAAAAAGGAATAAAGAAAAGGTAATTAATGATATAATATATAAAAAATCTCCTTATATACAACACTTAGAAGAAGTAAGTGGTGACATGATATTTATCCCATAGAAATAAAATGTGAGATGGAAATCCATTACCTTGATTCAGACTTCTCCCATGTGTCGTTATATTCTTGAATAACAAAATTTTGTTAATGAATTATTTTCATGAGAACATTATTCATGTTTATCATAACTATTATTTCAATTATTACCATGTCATATTCAACAACTTAATCAATTGTTTTTACATCAAGTGTTTTGGGTAAATTTGATGTATCACTCAAAAACAACTTTAATAGGTCAACTATGGTCGAAGGGTTCATTATATAACATCTCATTAATAATAATAGTGATATAATTATAATATTTACACCTAAATTATATATCTAAATCCATAAAATATATGGTTATGAAAATGAACCAATGATACAATCATTGATATGGTATGTCGAACGTAAAGATGAGTAACCATCCATTTTTCAATGATTGTTATGAAAAGAAGATAAGAAACACAATATATTTCCATATTGATCATTCTATCATAAATAATAATTTTTTATTCATATATAATTATATATTTTATTCTTGTCTAGTTAAATAAATAACATCATATTGAGGTGGCGGTAGTCCACTAATCTATAAACGACATTATCACTTTTTTAGCGCATGAAAGGGTAATAAAGAAATAGATATTTTATATTTAAGAAAATAAAATTAATTTATTAATATTATATATCATTTTTTGAAGTCAAATTTTTTTAAATTAAAACCATCACCTACTAATTACATGTATAGTGTAAACAAATCAAATCACTTTGTTGAGGGAGTACTCTAGACTTCCACAAACAATGTTATAATTTTTACACCAAATAGAGAGTATCGAGATATGTCTTGTGAAAAAATTAAATAAGATTTAATAAATAATAAATATTATATAGATTATATAAAAACATAGTTTCCACCATAATGTCTACCATCATAGGTGATAATGGATAAAAGAAAAATCATTGTTTCATGATACGGTAGTTCACTGAACACATAAATAGTATGTTCATTGCCCTTAGATTGATGTGTTTGTAAGTGCAGGTATAATCCATATCATAAAAACATACTAATATATTGATTATACTATAGATATTATGTAATCATTTAATATGGATAATTGAGAGAGTAGAGAATGAAATAAAACTAGAGAACATAAAGAAAGATATCACCTCTTAATCATGTAACTCCATTTGGTTTGCATCAAAGTGATTCAATGGATTGAGTTTATAATAAAAGTGAGTAAATAAAGTGGAAGGTAGGTAATTTTATGTGTGATTTGGGAAGATCTTGGTAGAACCTAGGTTTCATTAGTGGTTTGAGGATATGTTAGAAAAGGGGTTTATTATATTGGAGTAGTGGTACTTCTATAATATTTTGGATAAAATGAACCCCACCCATGGTTTATTGAATGTTTATTAATAATGGTCCATATTAGGGAAATTTTATGTTATGGTATAAATATTTCCATCTAATTTATTTTGGAATGGTTTCTATGTCATATTATGGCTTACGATTATGGTTTAGTCCCACGTTAAGCTTAATTTCTTTTTAATCATTATAAAAAAATTTAATTACATTTACTATAATTTTTTCCCAAAAACATCATTAAACATAATAGAAATTAGAAACTACACTTATTCTAAATATGGAAACCAATTTTCCAAAATTCAGACACATAATTTTTTAAAATTAATTTAAATCTAATCCATCATATGGGATTACAAAGCATGGTTTTAATGTAAAAACTGTTATAAGTTTGCTAGGGTTTTTTATTGAATTTAAAGGTGAAATATATTACAGTGACCTAAATTAGATTAATTGATTAATAAATGACCTAATTGAACTATAATATCAATCATAATTAATTTATCTTTATAAATAAATTTGACAAAAAATTAGTTTTGAGTTAAAATTATGAATTTTTCATTGTTCATTAAAAAAATGAAAATGAATAGAAAAATACCCAAAAATCCCCACAAGATATTTTTTATTATCAAATTTAAATGATTATGTTTTTTTACATATATGATTTATAAAAGTTCCAAAATATGGATTTAAAATGGGTTCTCCACTAAAAGGCTGTAAAAGTGTCTTAATAAAAATATACATTTTTATGTGTAATATTTGTGTTGTAGTTTTATTATACTTATCAAATATATTGGATGAATATCAAAAAAAATATTTTATTGAATATATAAAAATATATTTCATTTATATCATTCCCTAATAATAATTAATTTAATTTATGAAGACAAAATGACATTTTGAGTATAAAACTAGTAATATTTCCATTATATTTAATGGGTTAATATTTTAATTTCTAATTAAATAGTAACCTATTAATGCATTTTATATTTGTGTAAAACATATTTTCATGATTTAGTTAATACTATTTATAACTAATATTTTAAATTTAATTTTATATCTGATTATATTAAATAATAATAATTAATAATATATTGTTTTTGGTAAAACTCGGTATTAAGTGTAATGCCAGCCACTGAAGAAACTCATCGTTCTGTGTTTCTCGTGGTAACTCAATGTCTCATTTATTTCTTGCTATATATTATATTCAATTTATTTAAAATATTTAATATTATATAAATAATCGATATATTCTATTCTCATTCTCGCATTGTGTTGCACATCCGACACATAATTGAATATAATGTTCCTACTTTTAATTTTATGGGTGTTATAATTACACTTGATATATCATTTAAAATATTGTCCTAGAATTCATAAAACTGAATCAAAATGAAGGAAAACATATCATGGCCTATAAAGAAAATTTTATGAGGCTTTCAAGGTATGTTTCAGGTTTTCTTTTTCACTTTGATATCAAAATTGACAGATTCTTTAGTGGGTGTTACTAATAAGTTATTTGAAGGTCTCTCAGAGTTCATATAGTTTTTGGATAATATTACCATGTATATGGTCATCAGAAAAAATTTATGGAGTTTCAATTTATTGGTTCTAAAAAAAAGTTGGCATTAAATCTCAACCACTCACATGTTGAAAATGGGGAAGAAGAAAAACAAAAACACCCTCAATTATTTGGGGAAATATTATGAGTGTGGGATAGGAGGGCACCAATATTATTAATGTCAATTATATATAATGACACCTAATGATAGAATGGATTAAAGGGGAGAACCACCCATGGTTCAATGCTATAAATACATGGAGAAAAAGAGTTATGCAAGATAGTTCACTAAACATTGAGTCCTCGAGGGTAGTAAACATCATCAACCACCAAATATAATGGATAATGGGAAGGCATATCACATAACTACTGCACATGTGGAGTAATAAAATGATGTAATAGAAGGTGAACTTACTATTCATGATAGAATGGAAAAGTATTATTTGATTCTGGTTATATGCATTCCATTATATCTTGAATGTTTTCTATAACTATAAAATCAAAGCCCAAAGTTTTGAAGTAAAGATATCTGTTAAAAAATATAGTGGTTAAATAATTGAATTCCAAGCACTAAAAGTTTGTCCTATTGGTATATAAGGGATGTTTATTCCATTGAATCTCGTGATACAGCCCTTGGTGAAATTCGATGCTACAATGTGAATGGATTGTCTCTCATTACATAGAGAACATATCAATTATCAAGAATTTTATATTCCATACCATCACATGTTCCCATAAACATTCAAGGAAGATCATGAGTCTCCAATGGAAAATCCCTCAATTGTGTGTGTGTGGATTCCCTAGGATGAGACAAACCATTATCAAATGGTCAAATCAAAGGATGGAATAAACCTTAAATAAATTCCCAATGTGAGGGAATACATTTATGTATATCCTAAAGAGTAACATGGACTTCAACCCGATCGTTAGGTAGAGTTCCCTATATAACTCATACCCAGGGATATCTCTATCTATAAATGTACCTATAGGGTGACCCCTATCTAAATAGAGGTGTTAAAATTAAGATATTGGAGCACATATAAAAGTCATTCATATACCCATGCACATAACATTGGGGTGAGCCTATACTCTTTGTCAAGGAGAAGGATGGATTTATACAGTTTTGAAACGATTATTATCATATAAACAAAATCAAATTAATTAAAATGTATCCTCTTCCAAGGATTTATGACTTTTTTTGATTAGTTTCTAGGAGAAAAATACTTCTGAAAATATTATATTCATTCTAGATATCAGGAGCTAAAGTCGAATAAGTATGATACATAGGAAACTACATACCATATAAGGTATGGGAACTATGAGTATCGAGTGATTCCCTTAATAAGTACTAATTCAAATTCAATATTAATGGATTTGATTAAAATATTTTTTAGACATTACCCTGATAATTTATTTTATAATTTTTATCAACTATATTATATACTTCTTCAAGAGAAATGAGGAACATAAATAATATCAAAGGATTGTGGTGGTGACATTGATGAATGATAAATTATAGGGAAAGTTCATAATGTGTGAATTTTGGATACATACAGTCACATTCTTAGGATACACAATCACAAGTGAGGGAATTTATATAGACCCTTCATAAACAGTGGAAATTGGGGAATTTTCTAGACCCATTAGTCTCATGGGAATGGAATGTTTTCATAGATTAGCTGAGTACTGGAGAATTTTTTTGATAATTTTCTCATGGTTTTATATTTTATAAAACTATGTTAACTTGAAAATGGGAAAATTATGTATAGAATGAAGAATGTGAATAATTCTTCAAGTATTTAAATAAGAGGTTGATGACTTTACATGTACTGTCAATATCGAAAGGTGGAGAAATTTTTTTGAAATTCAATGTTGAGTCAAAGAATGCAATGGGTTGTGTACTCATGAAAATGATAATGTGACAACCTAATCCTTAAAAAAGTTTAAGAACAATGAGAATAATTACATAATTTATTATCTAGAGATTGGAATTATGATTGTTTCTCTAAAAATATGGCAGCACTACTTCTATAGTGAGAAGTCTGATATATGTATTGATTACAAGAGCGTAAAGTATATATTCACATAAAATGATTCCTAAATGAATCAATGGATATGGTTATACATAATAAAATATGATTATTTTTCTATTAACTATCATTATAGAATGGAAAACGATGTAGCTGATGCCCTTAATAGAAATGAAAATGCTAAACTATCCATGATGTGGATTAACAAAGACTATATCTCCTTAGATATACATTGGATGGATTTGTAAATAGTAACTATTTGGAATACAAAAAAATTCCTAAATGATTTACCAACCATCTATCTAAGAGATGATTAAAGAGACACAAAGGGATAAGATGGTGTTACAAAATAATGTGACTGTATAAAAGGAATGGATACTACAAAAGTTCCATATCGATGATGATGGTGTGATTCAGTTTAGATTTTGTCTTTGTGTTCCATGATCACATGTGATAAATAATAATATATTTCAGTAAAATCAAACATATCTATATTATCTATCCATCATGGTAGTACAAAAATGTACCACGATCCCTGAGAACACTTCTTGGGGAACAATATGAAGATTGATATTTCTGAGTATATCTCAAGGTGCTTGATATGCTAGTATGTTAAAGAAGAGAATCATAATTCCATGGGGATAATGAAAACATTTCCTATACCCATGTGGAAATTGGAAAATTTCACTATGGACTTCATCATTATTCTCCCAAATACTTCTAAAGGAAACTATTCTATATCGGTTGTGGTGGCCCAAATCATCAAGACTTCCCATTTTATTAATATTTGAGAAGATTTCTCACTAGAAAATAATGGTAAGATATATATAAAGGATTTGGTGATGCTACATGGTGTTCCACTTTCAATCATCTCTGAGCGTGATCAACGGTTCCAAAACAAATTCTGGAAGAGTTGTCAACATTCTTTGGGTATTTTATTGAATTTTTTAATTTATTATCACCCCCAAACTGATCGTAAATTTTAAAGGATTATTCATACACAAAATTAAATTATAAGGATAAATCAATAGAATTCAATGGTGCGTGGGATTATCATATCCCATTGGTTTATTTCTCATACAACCACAACTTCATCATGGTTATTAATATGTATCCATATGAGGATCTATGTGGAAATTGATGTATATGTCCAATATAACGGGATGAAGTTGGAGAATCAAATCTACTTGGAACTGATCTTTTACATGAAATAAAAGAGAAGAAGCATTCTATCCAAAAACATATCAATGATTCCCAGAGTCGTAAAAATAGCTATGATGGTTACTACTAAAAGAACATGGATTTTGACCTTGGAGATAATTGCTTCCTCCAAATATTTCTATAGAAAGCATCATGTAGTTTTGAATGAAAGGGAAGTTGAGCCCAATATACATTTTCCCCTTTGATAACGTTGATTTCATAGGATAAGTAGACTATCATCTTGCACTTACACCATGTATTATTCAAATTCTTGTGGTTTTGAAAATATATTACTCTTGGAGAAGAACATACTAGATCTCTCAAGTATATTTAACTCATAGGTGGTATAGTTGGAAGATGATATCTTTTACAAGTAGTATCCAGTGAAGATCTTGGACCATAGAGATAAATTTATTCACAATAAGACTACACACCTAGACAATGCACTATGGTAGAACCATAAGTGTGAAGAATATAATTTGGAACTAGATGAGATGATGAAGGAGAAGTACCCTCATTTGTTTAGGTAAAACTAAATTTCGAGTGGAAATTTCAAAAGGGGGAAGAATAAAACGACCCAAACATTTAACAATAGAAGTTATCACATATTATAATTATGTAGTATAGTATAAATAAAATCAAATCAAATATATTCCATAAAAAAATTGTATAAATAAAGAATGAATAAAATAAATGGCTTTTTTAGAAATTACAGAATATATACTAAATGAGTAGTAACATGTCATTTGGAAGAGTAACGCGACCCTTAGGAATAGTAATCACTAAAATAGAATAGTATTTTCTCCTTTGATTGTATAAATAAAACTAAGGTATCTTTTCATGTAATGTATAATATATTTATATCATGAAATAAGTATATAATTTTTTAAAAAATGACAATTCAATTATTGGTACTTATATAAGTCACAATTATTTATATATAATTTTATAATTAATATACTAATTTAAATGAAAAATTATTTTCATAAAATACACTCAAAAATTTATTTTTTTTCTTATTATTAAAATATAATTTTATGATCCCATAATTAATTTTTTAAAGTCAATAAAATGTATTTAATATTATAAAATATATTTTTTCCTGTAAATGATGGTTTTAAATAAAAATTTACATTCTCATATTTATAAAATTATATTCATAAATTAGTGTTCATTATTTAATTCATCACATAAACATTGATTATGGTTATTTTTTGGGTTTTTTTATAATGTACATGATTTTTTTTAATAGTGAATTTTTTTAATTTACGATATAAGCTAAATACAAGAATTATTGAGCTATAAATGGTGTATAGATGATGTAGCCCACAATATCGAACATCCATTCCAGATTTTAATATATTTAGAGATAATTATCAACATATTCATAGTCTTTAGCATAATTATTAATCTAATGAGTTAAATAATGAAAAACAACCATATCATCCACTATAAATACCACCACATAAGACCTATCATCTTTAAACCTTCCAATATGAGATACTTTTCTAAATAATACCCATATAGATTCCCAAGATCATTCCCCATGGATAATTGGTTCTTATATTCATAGTAGTCCAAAAATTGGTTCCTTAAAAATGTTCTCAAAGATGAGAATTTAATAGGTAAAATCCTTTTCCTTTTCCTTTCAATTTTTCATTTCAAATTTATTTATTTTCTTATTTTCTCCTAACTTCCTCTATTAATATTTTTATTAGAAATAAAATGTATTTTATATGATGAAATTATATAATTTTGTGTACAATCCATCATTAAACTCATTTATATATCTTTTTAATTCTAAAAATGAAGTCATCCCCATGACGTGTCAATTTACCAACATTGTGTGTGATGCGTTTTCATGTTACTATAACTCCATCAAGGCTTTATGTAATACCATTATAATGGTTATAAATTAATTGAAAATTAATTTAGTAACTATTTTTATTTTATGCATCATACTTACAAAAAATATATATAATAATGGAGGAAAACTAGTTTGTGTTGTTTAAATCAACTGCAAAAAAATATAAATGATTAACACTAACCTTTTATCTAACGTTTCATCATCATAAAAAATAAATAAATGATTTAAAAGATCATTTAAAATTATTTATGTTCATTTATGACATATATTCACAATTCTATACAATTATCCTCAAATTTCATGAACATCCATACATGTATACAAGCGAAACTATCAAGAAAACCAAGGAAATAAACACTCTAGGATAATAAATTTGAACTATATAGCTCATAAAAAAGAACAGAAATAAACTTAATAGAACTATAATAAACACAATACTAATATAAGACATTATTTATATCATAATTAATGAATTTATTATTATTTCCCATGAAATTAAAGAGTTTAAATCATTCATACATAAGGTAAGGGGATATTCTAACCTAACTCTTTTTATTCTATTTTCTATCCTTCACTCTATTTTCAATATAGATGATCCTTTATTGTTTCATAAATATAATATATATTTTCATTCCCTTTTCTTTATGAGATAAACATGCTTCCAATCTGTATTTATGAAATGTTAAATTGTTTTTCCAAAAATTTATTCTTTTTAAAAATAAAAAAATCATTCGCTTATCATGAGATTGTTTCCTTTTGAAGATTGATACCAATAATATTATTACCTTTTTATCTTGTGAAACCCAATGTTTAGGAGTTTAGACATTATGAAATTAAACCCATTCCATTACATGGGTTATTCTATGTCTAATATATTTATACATTATATGTGGCATACTGGAAAATGTAAATGTTATGATGTGATGGGTGCACCTATAATTATATTGCGCATGTAAATATTATGACTTGGCGGGTGTGACTAGAATTATATATATATTCAACAAATTGGGTAATGTGATTAATCTCATGAGAAATATTTTAATATATGTGCACATGGTGCCATATTATTTCACAACTATGTGTGGTAATTGACCACTAAGACATGATATTTGATTTTTATATACTGCCACATTCCATCCCTTTATCTAATTCTTCTCTCATGTTTATGATGATGATCCCAAAATTATGATATGATTATGATGATTTTGATCACCCCATGTTATATTATTCCATATTCCTATATATCCTCTTACTATGCTTTTATCTTACACCATTATTTGATTTATATCCTCAGCAGATTACTTGAACTAAGAAGAACATAAGGAATATTAATAATTTAAAAAAAAAGAAATTACAAAAAATGTTTATGTTTTATTTATTTTAAGGATATTTATGTACTAATAATCCTAATACACAGAGCCTTTGGGTCATGGTTGTGTAACACTTTTATGTAGATTATATAAAATATTGTAATAGTTATGGAATAAAAACTAGGGTCTCTGTAGTGAGATCCATGATTTTTTCATGGGGGGATAATATATTGAGTGTCCTACATTACAATAAATGTCCTAATAAAGAAGTTTAATGATCCCTCATCACTAAACCATTTCATTCAAAGAAATATTTATAAATTTTTGTATATGTTTTTAGGAAAAAAATTATACCAATGACCCTCTTCTCATGTTTACACTTGGGTTTATCCAAAACAACATGGATTTACTAGATATCACTCCTCTCAGTGTGAGGTAGGAATTTAAAATGAGATGTTGGAAGACATTTATAGAAAATTCTCATGTCCAAATATTTTAATAAATAATTATATGGATAACAAATACAAAATACTGTAATGAGGTTCATTAATACAATTTTTGGATACATGGGGTTCTATTTCTAGTATATTGAAATATTTTTTGGGTTTATCAATTCCCATTATATCCCCATTTATTTCAAAGGAAATAAAGGTGGTTTTTTTAAATTCCAAAGCGGTATCAGGCAGGGAAATTTCCTATCTACAAAATTAGTTATTATAGTCCATGAAACAATTTCATGATTAATCAACATGTATATAAACAACAAGAATATTCACTCATACCATTATAGACCGCACTTCAATGGGGTATCTCTTATTCTCATTAAGAATGATTTGAGAATATTAAATAATGGGATATGAAACTATATCAACATATTTAATAGTATTATGGATGATTATTTGAAACGTATAAAGATCGTGACCCATTATCCCAAATTCCATGCTTTACATTATTACATTGGCAGGATTACAAATAATATCATCTAAATGGAATGATTTGTTTAGTCATCTTGGTAACTAGATACATAATTAAATTTAAAATTACATTTAAAATCAAAAAAACACATGGAATGTTTTTCATGAATTCCATTCTTCCATAGTATATCACTTTATAACAACCACAAAACAATTCCTCGTATCCTAGAGAAAAATAAAAAAAAAGAAAGAGGTGATCTTATATACTTAGTTAGGGTATATATTCAATGTAATCTATCCACAATAATTAGTCATAATGAATATGGTAATTTTTATAACTAAAACCCATTCCATTTATTATATAATTTGATCATAATATGAAAGGAAAAAATATTACCCAATAATTTTATATAAATAATTATGTTAGAATGAAACTAAACTATGGATATTATACTAGTCCGATAGTAAAATGGAATATAAATAACTAATCTCATAATGAGGGAATTCAAAATGTGGGACCTATAAAACAAACCATTGTGACCTTTGTTAATAAATCTTCAAAAATGGTTAAGGAATTATCTAAAACCTAATATAGTTTTCTCATGAGAGTATCTGGTGCGTCGAAGGGATATAATGGTCCCTCCCAAAACAAACTGTGTTCAATGCATTCATGAAATAAAATGGGTGAATAATAATCAACACAATTTTTCATATTTAAAAAATCATACCCAATGTAAATAATTATCTCATTCAATAATCATAATTGAAACCCATCTGGAAAAAATATGGTGAATATTGTCAAAATATTACACCCTAGTCATATTAATCTAAAATAATTTAATAAAAAAATAGAAAATGGGATAATAGTACATAAACATCATATAATAATATGATAAAATAGTTGAGTTTTAAATATATACTTAAATAACTTCACTAATAACTTCATGAGGATTATACCCTTTTGAACCATTGAAATCACTTAATCATAAAAGATTTCATGATAATAAATGAAAACATTTTCATGGAAAATAACCTTATAATATTTTAAAGGAATATTTAAAAAAAGTATCTATTAATAAAATCCTTAAAATCCACTCATTCTGTTATAATGTTTTTAAAAATAATTCATTTTCAATATTGAAAATAAAGACTTTTAAAAGAGTATTTTTAAATTATATTCTTTAAAAAAATATAATACCATTGATGATTCCATTAAAATATAAATAAAAAAATAGTATAACAAAATAAAAAATTTCCAATACAACTTAATAAATAATAAATCATTTGTCACATAACCGTAGAATGAAATAATCAACAGAGAAGAAGTTTAACACAAAGAGGAGAAATTGGTTTAAGAATTCCCTTCACACATTGAAAACAACATAATCATACACACCATAAAATTGATAATCATAAAATCAAAAATTTAATACCATAATGATTATAGTATTAATTATTTGATGCATAATGGGGGGGGATAAATACACCACAAAAACAATTAGTGGTGAATAAGGAATATCTCATAGAAATAAACTTGAGATGAGAAACCTCATTCCATATGTCTAAAAGATTTCATCCCTTGTATATAATATCTTGGATAATAAAACAAGACTCATTAATTACATAAATAATAACCTATTCATGATATTTTTCATTTATTATAATTTTATTCAGTTCATTAATGGCCATTATGATGTGTTAAAATGTTTAATTTAAATTTTATTGGAGAATATGATTCATGGTTTTATTGAAGCTTCTGTTGTGTATAATTATGTAAGTTATTTTAAAATGGGAATAAATTATCTCTATGTGAAATTAATTAGTATTAATGAAATTTAAGGAGAATAAATTGTGTAATATATCATTTTGATTATAGTATGAGGATAATTCATTTGATAATATTTAAATGAAAATATATTATTCTATTTTGGTGTTTTTTACGATCATCATGAACTTGTATCATTTTATATAATATTAGGATTATGTACTAGTTATAAAACAATAAATAAGTATAAATACATATATTATAATAATTTCTGACCCTGAAATTTTTTTTATTACCATCATGCCTGAGGTAATGAAAAATGAAAACATTTTATCCTTGAAGGAGGTGAATCGACACCTCCTAGATGATGTTTATTTTTTTACGATAAAAATGAGTAGAGAAGAGAGTAAATTATGAATATTCCATTTATTTTATGCATGATACTGGAGTTACTATTCCACTTTGGTAAGGGGAGTTTAGGAGAGGATAAGGAATGATATTAAAGTAAAGGATTACATTGGAGGGGTTTACCTCTGGAGTTCCCTCTCTTTGATAACCTCATTCGATGACGTGGAAATGGAACTACTGTGAGATCAGAAAAAAACATGGGGAATATGAGTTTTAAATGAAATGGGATTAATATAATAATGATAAAATGGTTATAAGAAGTTTGGATAAGAGGTGTCGAGGGGTGGTATTTATAGTAGTGGAGAGGTGTGTTTTTTATTATTTAATTTATTAGTATAATAATGTATCTCAAGATATCCAATGTGATGATTCCCATTAATAAATATCATTACTAGATATTTTGAGAAAAATACACTTGGTAATTACCTCATCCATTCATTATCCATGACCTAATAAGTCATTTATTTACTTATAATGTTAAATAACAAAAATGACTGTATTTGACTACTCACCAAAAAATCAACTATTTTAGAAAAATCTAAAATATTATCCCTAACCATTTTATTAATTTATATTTCAAAAATGATATCATTTTTATGTTTCTTTTCTCAATATGATATTTTTTTATTTAGAATCCTCAATTATTTACTGGTTTATTTAATAAAATTATTACTACATCATCAATGTATAATTATTTAATTTAATTATTTTTAATTAAAAACTAATATAAAAGATGTTATATAAATATGTATTATATTTCAAATTAATATCTATGGTTAATTATATATTCTTAATAACAAAGTATTAAAAATAATATAGTTATTAAAAAAATGAATGAGACAACATGTGTTTTTCTTTAATTTAAGCATCATCAAAGTCATTTTCTTGGAAAAGAGTACATTAAATCACAGTAAACTGATAAATATGTGTTAAAGGAAGAAAATATTTCATAAAATACTATTTTTAATGTTTTAAGAACATTCTATAATTATTATCATTTCATTTTTAACCTAAATTAAACATTTTACCTTTTATCGGGGTAACAAAAATTACCACAGTTATTATTCATATTGGTTAAAAATAAAAGTTAAATATTTAGTAAAATTGTAAATTAGAAATACAAATAATATATCCATATTTGAATACTATATTACAGAAATTTTATTATTTAAATCAAATTTCATCCTGGAAAAATCAATCAAAAACTATTTTATTGAAAATTTTATTTTAAGCCCAAAAATGTTTTTATATAATAATAAGGTATAACAATCAATAGAATACAATAAATAAGATTAATTATATATTAATATTATTAATTATAAAATTAGATAAAATGAAAAATTTAATATACTTTTAATATAACAATATTGACAGTTTTAAAAAAATTGGTATTTTTCAGTATTCACTGGAAAATAAATATTTCTAGAAAAAAAATGAAAATACTCATCCTCGGATATTTTTTAGATTAATATTTTAATAATATATATTATTTTTTAAAAAAATTATAAAATATTATAAAAAATTATATTTAAAACAATTGTGCGACAAAAAGGTAGTATAACTTCCTTCACAAAAATTTATCATTTTTTTCATAAAACGGCATACATTCTTATCTTGTTAAAATAAAATTATTTTTATGAATGTTAAACTATTTTATTGAATATATAATATAAAAATTTAATAATGTGGTTGATAATATTCTTTATCTCTAATTTAAATGCTAGGTTTTAAAAATAATAATATTTTATTGTTTGTTTTAGCTGGGTGTTGTGTGTATTGTAATCCATAAAATATATTGAATTTATTTAAGAAGATACATACTATAAAATCATGGGGATTCAAATTCTCCAATCCTCCAAAAAATTATTTCTTATGAATTTTTAATTTTTAAGTTGAATCTCAATGGTTGATGCTTGAAATTTTCATTGTGGGAAACCAAAACCATAAATTGTGTTAATTAAACACATATAAATTTGAGAGAATAGAAAATGTGAAGGTTGTCACAAATTTTGGATTCCTAAATAGTTAAAATTTCTTTAAAATATGGACATGGGATAGAAATATAACTATAAAATAATGATGTATATTGGTAAAGAACATGGTCGTTTGAAATTGAACCATCACTAAACCATTAATATATTATCTATTAAAAGACAATTTATTTCATAGAAAGAAATATAAACAGATGGAATTTTCATTCAAAAATCTTTTTCATTGAGTCATGGGTTTCATTTACTATACATAGAATCACATTCCAAAATTATATTTATTGATTCCTTTTAATTCATAATCTCATCCTTGTGTGGTGCATCGATCTATCTTTAATTCATTTTGTAAACCAGAAGATAGATATTCACGAAAATTTTTTATGCCTGAAGAACTTTTAGGAATCATAATATCAAAAAGTAATTCCTTTATCCAGTAAATGTTTATTGAACCCAATTTAGTGATCATATTATATCCAATTTTTAAAATTATACATTATTCTAAATCAATATATCCATTATCCATTTCATAATTAGTTAACATTAACAGTTATACAAAATATGTTCGTACAAATTCAAAGCAAAAAATGTATAATTATTGTCACTAAATTTCTAAAATCAACATAAAATTGTATTCCAAAATAATAAATAATGTAACTATTAATCTAAAATACCAAATAAATTAATAACTTCATCCCCTTTATACCATTATGAGAATATTAATTCTCCCAATTGAAAAATGTGAGGTTGTTTATAAATTCCTTTAATCCAGACATCATATAATTCAAGAATAACCTAAACCCTTAAATGAAATACCACCACCATGGTCCCCAATATTATCCCCTAACCATCTATATTTCATCATCTTAACAAAAATCTCATATTTGTGGTTATCATTCCTAAACAAAGTGTTTTTGAGAAGATCAACATATAATAGAATCAGATATATTTATTATTGGTTCTATTCATGATATGGTTTCATTTACATATTGAATATGTAATACAATACAATATTTCTATATTCCATGATTATAATAACCAGATTATTATTTATAAAATACTCAAAAAAATATTATTGAATCCAAAAACATGTATATTAATTGTTCTTCATCTTCTGTGGACCTAGAATAATCATTCCAATGATCCATTATCCTATTTTCGATTATATTCCTTTGACAGTTAGGACAATGATATGTGTAGTGTCCCATCCCCTTACACTTGAGTAATTGTACATCAGAAAAATTCTTCACACCCTTGAAATCACAATCATTGTGTCCTTTATCTCCACTCTTGTATGAAAATTTCACTCTATTTATGCATGTACTGGGTATTTTTAATCAAGAATTATCACATCTAGGAAAATAATTCTTTATCTTCAATAATTTATTAAAATTTCTCCAAGATATATTATTTTTCTTGTGCTTCCCTCTAAAGCCATAATACATAGATAATTCATACTTCATCTTAGTAGCACATGATACTATATCTCTATATGAGGAGACTGTTATGGATACTTTTTACATTCGAAAGTTTATCCTAAGGCCATAAATTATATGATCCTCCTTACTCTTTGGGTCATGTTCTTTATTGAGGTTATCCTTCCTTCTTTGAGGGTCCATTTACAAATGACTACACACACTAGATTATATCTAATCAATACAAAACATAATTTATTATCACAAAACTATTGAATTACGTAACAAAATTGATGATTTTTGCGTAGATAAACACATAAACATGGGTTATTTGGGATTTTTTTATATTTATCCTCATTTAAAATTATACGGATTTTTTCCATAATTTATGAGTTCCTATTGGTATTTCCCTTTTATTCTAAAAAACATCCTTTGAGAAATGTTGTATTGACCCCGACTTCGGTAGCCTAGAGTCGGTGCCTTAATTTATTATATAGTCATGATTACAAGGAATCTCATCCTAAATGACCTATTATTTAGTAGTAATGATAAATGAGATAAATAACAAAAATTAAAATTACATTTAAAAACACAAAAAAAATAATTTTTTCCCAAAATTAAATAATTCATTTTGTAGATCCTTATATAGAAACAACCAAAGTATTACTTGTATCTCATGGAAAAATAAAACATAAAAAATCAGTGAGATCATACTCTTATTAATTGTACACATATAATTGATGTTTTCATCAATAATTAGGCTAAACAATAATCTAATATGAATAACTGAAACTCATGCCATTTAATAAAAAGCATGAGCATAATATTGTAGGAAAAACAGATTATAAAATAAGTCCATATATTTAATTACAAGGGAATAAAACATAACCTTGTATATTCAACATGTCAAATAATCAAATGAAATATCATTAAATAATCTCATAATTAAGGAATTCATTATGTTCGATGTCCAAAACATTCCATCAGTGCCTTAAAAAAGAAATATGACTAAATCAGGAGATCCTTGTACAAAACGTTGTCTCATTTTCCTCATGATAACTACTGATGAATTGAGGGGATATAATAGGACCTTAATGAATCACACTGAGAATAATGAATTCATCAAATAAAATGTGTTAAAGATAATACACAAAAATATTCATCTTTTATATATCATATAAAATGTAAATACTTTTCTAATCCATTAATCATAATCATAAACCATCCAGATAAAAATGGTGAATGATTTTCAAATAGTATTTCCCCAGTCAAATTGATCATATACCATTTAGTAAAATATGGTAAATGATATCAAAATATATCAAACTAAAATATGTATAGGCATTAACAAAGGATGTTGACATTGATAATTTAATATGAACACAAAAAAATTATTGAGAAAAATTCCCTTTTTTATGATTGAAATAAATTATTCTTGAAAAGATGTGAAATTTAAAAAGAAAAAATTTTCATTAATGTAAAATTATTATATTTTAATGTAAGCTTAAAAATAAATATGTAATCATAAAATCAATAATATCCTCTGATTTCATCAATAGCTAAAAATATTCCTTTTATGTTATGAAAAATAATTATTTAAAAGAATATTTTTAATGAAATCCCATTGAAAATATAGTATCATTGATTTGGTAGTTAATAAAATGAAAAAATTATCATTAACGCAAAAAACTAATAATAAATAAAAAATAATATAATAATTATTCATTTCACACATAACTATTAAATGACTTAATCAATGGAGTAGATGTTTATCCCAATAAATTGAAATTGGGTTAAGAATTCCCTCCCCACATTGTAAATTGTTGAATCATTTTCCCCATAAAATTTATGATAATAAAATTAAACATTCTATAACATGAATATAATTAAATTTATGATATGATATATCAAAGTGATGTATACATACACCACACAGAAGAAATGAGTGGTGAATAAGGAAAATCACACAGAAATAACTGTGAGTCAAAAAAATCCATTACCTTATGTGTCAAAGTGTTATAAACTTGTAATTAATATCATGGAGAATAAAATTTGACTCATTAATTACATAATTAAAAATATTGAAAATATATTTTACTTATTATTATTTTATTATTTCCATTAATGGCCATTATGATGAGTTATAATGTTTAATTTCATTTTATGGTCGGTTCCATTGTGTATATTTATGGGGGTGTGTATCAAATGGGAATAAAATATCTAGAAATTAAATAATATAGTAATAATTAACATCCATATGATTAAATCATCCCACATATCATTAAGAGATATTGTATGAGGATAATTCATTAGATGAAATTCTAATAGAAAATGAAATGATTATTTTAGCTGTTTTACTGACCACAACAAAAATGTATTATTTTATATAATATTATGATTATATACTAATTAAGAAACATTAAATAAGTTTTAATACACATATTATAAACTTTTTTAATCATTATAAGGGTTTTATGTATGACCTTTATGGGGGTAATGGAAACGGAAAATTCGGCATCCACGAAGGTTGTGAATCGACACCTTACAGATGATGTTTTTATTTTTTAGATCATAAATAGGGGAATAGAATTGATGATGGGTATTAAATTAACATAATATAATTAAAAAATATATATGACCATGGTGTTATCATTCTAGCTTTCATATTTATGTTTAGGGGAGGATATGAAATGAAGAAGAAAGTAAACGACCAAGAGGGAGGGGTTTACCTCTTGAGTTTTGTCTCCATGACCATGTCGTTAAGGCACTAGGAAATGGTATTTGGGTGAGATAAGAAATACCAAAACCTAGGTTAGAATACTGGGATGGTTAATAATGATAATATTTGAAATTTCAATTTCATAGAATATTTGTGGAGGATAGGTGGTGTGGGGCGATATTTTATTGGAGTAGAGGGATGTTTTTTTAATTATTTATTTATTTTTTTAATATTTTTTCCCAAGACTATCAATAATGTTGATTTACATGTATAAATTGAGTAAGTAGAGAATTTAAATTAAAAATAAAGTTGTCTTACATCATCTATACATCATCCATGAATCAATAATTCATTTATTTTCATATCATGTTAAGTACATAAATTACCATATTTCAGTATTCCACCAAAGTTAAACTATTTTAGAAAAATTACAAAAATTAAACCAAATCATTTTTAGTTATGTAGAATAAAAAATGGAATCCATATTTTGAGAATAATTTTCTCTATTTTAAAATTTTTATTTTTAATTAAAAACATCATTTATTTTCATGTTTCATTAAAAAATGACTACTCCATCGTCATTAAATAATTATTTAAGTTAATTATTTATTAATTTAAAAAAAATTATTTAGATAAATTATTTATCTTTAAAATTTTTAAATATAGTTTAACAAATTTTGAATAACACAATATTAAAAATAATATAGTTTTTAAATATATCAATGTCACATTTTATGATTTTCATTATTTTATATAATATCAATGAAATTTTCCTAGAGATGTGTCTATTAAATAACTCAAATTAAGAACATATATGTTATAGGTAGACTAAAAATCATTATATAATATATATGAATGTTTTAGTTTTATTTTCTAGTTCTTATCGTTTTATTTTTTACCCAAATTACAAAATTTACCCATTGGTATGATAACTATAATTATAAGGTCACCATTCATAGTATTCTAATATAATATATGTATATATAATATTTTTAAAATTATGAATCCAAATGTTAATTCCATTTTTTAATATTCAAAACACTTATGTTTTATAATTTAATTTAAAATTAATCCCATTCAAAGAAATGTGAAACAGTTTTATTGAAAATTGCATTTCAAGCCAAAAAATATACTTATACCAAAATAAGCTAGAATGATGATTAAAATAAAAAATTTATTATTTATATATAAATAATATTTGAGTTATATTTATAAAAAAATATTATCAGAAAAAAACTTTTGATATTTTGAAATTGATAGTTTTATAAAAACCAATATTTTTCAGTATTTACTGGAAAAATAAGTATTTTCAGAAAAATAGCACAAATTAATACTAAGTGCGTTTTTACATTGTTATTTTTAAAAATAATATTATTTTATATATTATAGTTTTTAAATGTTCTGTAATTAATATTTAAAACATGTGTGCCAACAAAACGAGGAAAAACATTCATTCGAAAAGTATATACTTTTTATGCATAAAATTTGATTTTTTCTTATCTTAACCCAACCAAGTGTTTTGGATGAATGTAAAAATAAATTATTTAATATATAATATATTAGTTTCATGATGTGGTTAATAATAGTCATTCTCTCCACTTTAATTTCTAGGTTATAAAAATAATAATATTATATTATTTTTTTAGTTGGGCTTTATGTGCAATGTAACCCATAGATGATATTGAATTTATTTAAGAAGATAAATATCAAGAAACAATGGGGTGTTTCAAACTGAAATATGTATATGTGTGACTAAGATAACAAAATCATCTCTTATTCGGTAATCTATATGAAATGCCTCTCACAGATTCTTAAAAATAAGTTAACAATTCACTAGGGGTCTTCCAAATGGAATATATCGAATCCCCCTTATCATTAAGAAGACCAAACATCCATAACTTTGATGTACTTTTTTACAAGATTACCATATGTATCAACAACTAGAAGAATATTTTAATCACCTTTGATGGAAGAATCATGTTAGTTAACATCATTCTATTATCGATTTTCATGCATGATATTTCATCAGTCATGGAGAAAAATAAAATGGTGAGATTGGTAAAAAAATGCATGAATTTAAATATATGGGATTATTAGGAAATTATGTGATTCCAATAGGCCTAATGATTGTGCTTATATTGACTAGTTAGTGTTGTGGGGTTGACTTGGGGAATTTGATAGCTTGTATGCATAACCTTCAAGTAAAACCTGATTGAGTTTTTATCAAGGGAGGATTTCTTTGGGGCATGTTCATTGTTAATATTTATTGGAATGATTTATCTCATTCGAATGGTCATGTATCCATCTTATAGAATATTGTTTATTTATATTCTCACACTAATTTACCTCTCTCATTGGATCATCAAGTGATGTGACATTAATTTTTGGACCCACAATTTGGTTTTAACAACTCTTGGATTCATTAGGTGATCCATGCCAGATATCAACTTTTCACAAGATAGAGATGATCCTAGTTTTATTCTTTCTATCATAAACTATCACATATGAATTTTTAAATATATTATTATAAACTAATGATAAAAAATATGTATTTTCATTAGTTCCTCATCATGTGTTCTTTATATAAGAAATATCATCATGAAATTCATTTCTTATTATGAGGGAACGATGATAGGGTGACTCTCAGTGGTGCACTGTATTCTATTGAAGTTTAGTTTTCTATTGTGGGGCTTGTGGAAAATACCTTACCACTAGATGAGGAAAACCAATATAATGGTATTAAACTAGTCTCCAAGTGTCATTGTTGTTTCAATCTTAAGGGTAAGTCGATAACATAGATTTTATTCATTGGAATTTGGGATTTTTAAATTTGTAATTCCATAAATGATTTATTAGGAATTCCCTATCAAAATAATATAATTAACAACTTTTTTCAACAGTGGTTCAATTAATTTTGTGCCAACAATCACAAGAGAAAGGATAAATATGCCCCCATAGAAGCTGGATTTTGGTGTATTTAGAGAATCAAGAATAACGAAAGGCATTATGTTTTCTATCGCATGAGAGTGGTGGTGGTGGCTAGAGTATGAATCATGATGGATGAGTTGGATTCCTTGATGATGTACAGGGAACTAGATTCATCTCTTGGGTTGGTAATAGATTTTTAGGCATCCCCATATTTCTAAAACCAATCTCCACTCATATGGTGGGTGCATTGGGTTCCCCTAACCACATGACTAAAAGATACATTTTCTTGTTCATGTAACCAAGTAATTTGAAGTTCATAACCCATGTGTTGTGGTTATATTTTGTTTGTTGGAGCATATAGTAATTGAATATCACAAACTATAGAAGATATTTCCATTCTCAGTAGTCTATATTAGTTTCATTTAAATTGTATTATCTTATCTTAAGTCAAAAATGAATCTTCCACCTCTTAAAATTAACTTCTTTATCACTATTCCACTCCTTATTTGATCATTTTATATATATTTAAATGAGAATTTTGATTGATAATTGGACTATTATTATCCACACATTGCATGATGGGAATAATGTCTCTGACTTCATATCATATCAAGTCCCTTATGACCTCCCAATTATCTCCCAAACTAGTACTAGGTCCCTCACTCAATATTGTGTGGAAATGTTAAGGTCTTTTAAAGGCAATGTCGTGATATCTTTCAAATGGTAGGTAATTTTTACGTCATAGGGGTAACAGAGTGGCTGACTGAGGTCATCTATCAAAGGATGAAGTATATTTAACCACATATTAAAGTTATTTTGAAAATAAACTAAAATATATAAATAAACTAACTAAAATGTTTGGGTTTGTTTATCATTTATAAGTCTTTATGATGTATGTTGTAATATGATCTTCTATTCATTTTACGTTTTGTTTTTGAAATGAGATAAATCAAACATCATGAGAATTTTTTTTTCAAAAAAATATTATAAATGCATAATCAATCTAACTCTACCAATTTACATACTTATTAATCATTACCAATTTAAATAATATCAAATTAATTATTAATTGTAATTTTTTTTAACCCATTAACCCTAAAAGAATTGTCTTTTCCATAAATATGAAAATATTTAAACCCAAGGCTTGAATCAAAATGTGAAATAAAAACACCCTGCATTGATTGTTATTATAATTCTAGCATATATTTAGTGTTAAATTAGGGATTAAATCCATTATATATATAATGATGAATTGAGTTTATGGATTATATTCTAACTCTACAAATTTATCTACTGTGGTTTTGTTTTACCGATAAAGGTCATGCTCTCACAATTCACAAAATTCTCGATCTCATTTTTTTGTGTAAATTATTAAATTGAGTGAATAGTTTCATTTAATTAAAGAAATTAAATAATATATCAAATTATGTGAATTAAATTATTCCAATGATTCAAAATAAATTAATTTGGAAGGTAATATTTAGATTGATTACTAAAAAAACAACTCTTTCATGGATAATGTACTCATCATAGATACGTTTTACATTTAAAAAAGATGTAGAAAGGGTATAACCGAATAAAATTTATACTCTGTTTTCTAGTCCAAATAGAACAATTTAGAGAAAATTAAAATTTAAAATAACAGATGAAATGGAAAATAAACTAAGATTTTATTGAACGAACAAAAACATCACAACAATGAAGAAGAAGATAGTATCATTTTTGAGTAGATACCTTCTTGATTGAATCCCTCATCAAATGGTGTATTTAATTATAAAGGAACCGATTATTCTCCTCTCCCAATCATCTATGGCATGTCCTACCCCACCCAAATGATAAAAACACACATTTATAGAGTGAAGGGGAGTCTAGGTTACATATTGGTTTTTGTGTGAATGGGGAAATTCATCCAAATATCTTATCCCATGTTTCACATAATATAAAACATTAAAAATGTGTGAACCAACTGATCTTATAGAAGGATGTGTTGTGATAAATTTTGTACTGGAGATTCACTCCAAATTTGGTCTCAATCCAAACATTTAGGAAGATGTTATGGGGAAAATATAGAACAAATGTCCAATCTAGAGAGGCAAGTCCATATTTCACTTCTTTGCCCTTTTACTCTCATAAAATTCAAGATTTATCACACATGTCCTAAAGGAATTTTGTAGCAAATTATGTCATGAAACATTTTAAAACATTTATGTCAGATTAGACATATGAAGAAAAAATATTTATGAATTACTAAAGTATACATCAAAGGGTAAAATTGGAATTTTCATAATTTTTTTTAATGAATTATATAGTCAGAAATATTTTATAAACAAACATTTTTAATAGATTCAAATGAAATTATATAAATTATTATTAATAAAATAAAAAATATATTTATGTTTTTTCAACTACCCCACACTTATCATTTTTCACTCAATGGAAAAGGCTCATATAATGTTTTCCAAAAAAAATGACAAGATATGCTTTTTTATATTCCTAAATCAAATGTAACAATATTGGGAATGTGAGATTATGATCATGAGTAAATATCAATAAATTTGATATTCATCTTCTCATAAATGGTATTAAAATAAAATCTAGTGAGAGTAATGACACTAATAATATCAAAACAAGTTATGGGTCCCCCATTACATTAATTTCCCTATTTTGTGTGTGCCAACAATTTTAGAATAATATCTCCACCATATATTAAATATATTAATGTCATGTAAAATATGTCTTCTTACCTATTTTAATTCACTGAATGTATTCAATATTTCATTACAATCTAATTTCAAGACACACTCACTTATTCATTCACAAATGCCATCCCTCAATATCACAACCTAGATATCCTAAATGTTGTACATTTAATCATACCCATCTTAATTTATAAATTATTTTTTGAAATAATTTTTTTGATTTCTATTAGGGAGTAAAACTATCAGATACTCTGTTCACAGGTAAAGGTAAATTTTATACAATAATGATTTTGATCACAAAAGAAACAATTATATGAATTAAAAATTTATAGAATATGAATTTCATACATAACAATGATATATAGTCAATTGAGATTGAAAATTTTCAAATTTCATGGTTGTATAAATATTTGTGTGGAGATTTCAATGACACAATTTACTCGAAAAAAATAAAAAAAAGAATACCGTCATAATCTAAAAGTTTTTATAATGAGATAAACATTCATATTATAAATTACTTACACTTTTATAAAAATCATCCCTTAGTAATGAAATATTTCTCATTCTTTTAATTACACCAATGAATTTTTAAATCATTAGTTTTCTATAAGAAATTTTGAATGTTTAATTCTTTTTATTTTAATTTATTTTTGTTTTATGTTTTTTAGTTTTTATGGTTTTGTTTTATTGTTGTTTTTGTTGTTATTTTGGAATTTGTTTACAAAAATCATATCACTAAACACACACAAATGAAAATCCAAAATATATACCCCTATAATACTAATTATATACCCCAAAATTTTGTCCCCTCCCCCACACTTAATATAGTTTATTTTCCACAATTTGAGACTATGAAAAGAAATGTGAAAATGAAGTTTATAATTTTAAATAGCGAAAGTAATATAGAAATGAAAGGGTTAGAAAAATCCTAACATGTTCTAGTGTTTATGGGGACATGGAGTGTCATGAAATCAACTAAATCGATAGGAATTACCTCAATGTATTGATTCAAACATATCCTAGTGACTATAATTCTCCTCTAGTGTCCTATTGTGTAATCTCTAGTACACAATAAGGAATAGAATTAGATACCACATAATGACCTGACCATATGGAATGAAAATTACTAGGAATTTGCTTCATTCATGAACTATAGAGTATAACTTTCAAACCTATATAATAATTTCCTTTAACGATAACTATTTCATGGGATTATTTTAATATTTCCTTATAGAGACTTGAGTACTCATATGGTGAAAATTGAATATCCTCAGGATCTTGAATTTTCAGCCTCTTTTTAATTCCATATTCGGTAAAATCCATGTTACATTTTTTTATTACCCAATATTCCTGATTCTCAACCTCCACAGGGATATAAAATGATTTATAAAATGTAATCTAAAATGGGGATATATCTATGGGGGTTTTTTATGTTGTCTGATAGGCCCAAAATGCGTCATCTATGTGTAGTTTCAATCCTTCCAAATTTGATACATAGTTTTCTATAACATAGGTTTCAACAATTGATTTCAAACCTAAGACTAGATATTTTTTTGGGTGGTTTGGTGTTGAGGTTTTTTGTGTCACCCCATACTTTCGATGTAGGGAATCCAAATTTTGAATAAAAAAGTGTCTACCATGGTTATTGATTATGGACATTGGTACTCTAAACCTACATAAATTTTGAGGGATAGAAAAATCCACAAAACATGAAATTTTTAATCCTGGTGGCCTTAGCCTACACCCATTTTATCACATAATCAACAACATCCAAAATGTACAAGAAAACAAAAGTACATTGAAAAGGACCCATAAAATCAATTATGAAAACATCAAAAATATAATAGAATAATATCATTTTTTTGGAATATCTTGTCTCCTCAATATGTTTCCAATATGTTGGAAATATGATCTTGACCTACAAAACACCTGAGCATAATATAATAATCAAGGACAATATAATCTAGATTATAAGACATTCCATTCTATCTCTTGGGGTCTGAAGTGTACCCCACATGATTGTGTACAGAATAAATGTAGAATAGAATCAAACTCATGATCAGGAACACACCTCCTAATAACTTGATCAATAAAAATGCACTAGATATAGGGATCATCCAAAACATAAAATATTGACTCACTATTTATCTTTTTGGCATGATGTTTCATTAAATTTGTATGAATTTTAAAGGAAAGAGGGTAGTTTATTAAATCAACATACCATGGAGGCATAACTGATATTGAATAAAGATTCAAATTGGGGAAAGTGTCTCGAAGTGGTACCTAGTCTCACGTGTCAGCCTCTAATGTGTGATAAATCCAACTCATGTGGTCCACAAAAACATTTTCTAAACACTTAATATCCTTTATCACAATATAAAATTCATCAAGGAGGAATATTAATCGAATAGACATAGGCTTCACAACTGTCTTCATCAAGAGGTACCTTCAGGCTGTAGTTATATAAAAAACAACTAATTTATATCTCAATTAATACAAACAGAAATTATTTAACGAAAATATGATGGAAGGAGGCCACTTTTGAATTATTCTATTCTATTTGGACAAATCCTATGTCTTCAGAGCATATACAATTACATGTGAGAATTCCTCCACATTCTATCATGTGAATGCTCCCACAAAATGATTTAAAGCATCAAACATAAGATCAAATTTAATGTCCCACTGTGGGGTTGTATTATGGGTGGAGTTGAAAGACACTTCATTAGATCATCAGAGAAAGTCCTAAAATAATCATCAAACACAAAATCACAGGCCTTTTGAAGTAATCACAATATAAAAAGAGAGGTATTAATGAAATCATTGATAAATCACGATAAAATTGTGCATTTAATAGGATAGATCTAAAATCTCACACACCTGAAGGATAGGTAATGGATGAAATAAAATCAACCTTAGATCTTTAAACCTCTATTCCAAGTTTTGACACATCATTCCCTAATACAGTCCCATGATCTACCATGGAATAACACTTTTCAAAGTTGAAGATCAAATTCTTCTTAATATAATGATTCAATACCTTTCCCATACTAGAGAAAAAAATCATAAAATTAGGACCCATACACTTTAAAATCATCCATAAATACCTTCAAGCAAGACACAAGGAAATTAGAAAAAATACTCCACATACATGTCTCGAATGTACAAGACTAATTTCATTATCCAAAATGGAATACTTTTGTTAGAAAATGTACCAAATATAAAAGTGAATTTTTTATCTCTAGGTCATTTTGATCTATAGGAACCTAAAAATATCTTGAAAATCCATCCATGACACAATAATGTGTCCTCCCAGTTAGTCCATCAATAGTTTGATCAATAAATAGGAGAGGGGAAATAGTCATTGTGAGAGAATTGATTTAGATTCTTATAATCAATACACACATACCAATTATTTTTCAACCTCATTGGAACTAAATCATCTTTATTATTTCTACCAACAGTAAAATTTCTTTTCATAGGATCAACGTGAATAGGACTCAACAACTTGGAATATGAAATGGGATAAATTATACCTAACTTGATAAAATTTTGAACTTCTTTTTTAACAAATTTCAGAAGAGTTGTATTCATTCTCAATTTTGGATTTAAAAAAGGATTATCCCCATTATCTAAAAGAATCCTATGAATGCAAACATATGGTCCAATACCCATAATGTCAGCCAAGGTCCACCTGCCTTCCATAATGTTCACCCACAAAATATTCAAAAAAATTATTCATGTTCAAAAGAGAGATTGTAAATAATGATAATAGGTAATCTCTCATCACAAAATAAGTATGAGTATATGAGGCTTTTTTCAATGTCTTGAGTTCCATTGAAGGGGATGTTTTATAGATAGAGACTTTGAACCAATTGAAATATGCACACAATGAACAACAATTATAGAATGGAAAAAATTTAAATTAGGGAATAATGCCTCAAATACATCTTTATACTCAAAAACTAAGTAATAATTAGAGTGATCATGATAAAAATTATAATACAAAAACATTTAATAATCAAATCTAAAATAAGATTTTTCTTAGAAATATGTGTGTAAGTTCTCTAAGACATTAAACTATGACCAATACTCACAATCTCTCTATGAATAGGATAACAAAAATCTAAAGGTTTTTTTGGTTGTTCAAAATGTGATATAAAAAATTAGAATGGTTCGATGAGGGGTAAGTCATGGAGTCCATAACATTAAATATTACATCTTTATCTAAAAATTCCACAGAAATTTTACCATCATGTAAATTTATGATCATTTTTTCCATTTTGGGGATTATCAAAGTTAATAAAATGGGATCATGAGAACTTAACTGATCATTCTCTATGTTAAGCACCTAGAAATTTATTGGAAAGATATTTCTCTTACCCTGATCATGCACAAAATCAAGGACTCCCTCTGGATATATTGTATCTCTATTCACTAATAGAAAAATATTATCATTGACTTCATATCACCAACCTATAAAAAAGAGAATAGAGAGTTAAGGATCATATTTATGGAAGCACATAAATCACAAAAGTCAACAAAAAAGTGCAACACCCCTATGGTTCATGGAATGGTGAATGTTCCTATATCCTGGAACTTTGATTGAAATGATTGAGTTAGTGTAATGAGTTCTGACACATTACTTCCAAGATTTATCCTCTCATTTCCCATGAGCCCTATTAGATTAGTATGATAATATTTTAATAATTTGAAATAATTATGGATTTTATTAATGTCTTTAATGAGAGGGACGTTTATCTTCACTTGCTTAATTGTGTTTTATTCCTCTTGTTTCAATGCCTCATAAGATAGCTTCATGGATTGTACAAATGTGTTAGGAAATTCAAGGGTTTTTGAAGAAAGATCATAAATATTTTTATTACATTTTTATTTCTCATTGGTCTGCATATTAGTTGGTATGGAATGGGGTTTCTCAAGGGTTGAGGTGATTCTCATTAGAATGATAAGAGAATAAGTTTTAGTTGTTTTATTCCCACATATCAATGTGATGGGAATAAAAATCCCCTTAGGATTTTAATTATGTTATAAAGGAATATTTTTGGAGTTCTTACTTTCTAGTTCGTGGAGGGTTGTAGTAATATGGATCATTTGCGTATTCAACTCCCTGACTATAAACCTTCAATATTCATCTCATTCTACTAATTAAGAATTTTTTTTTTCAAAATATCATTAATGATATAATTTACCTTTATTTTAGAATTACATTGTTGTTGGATTGTTAAATATTGTGCTTCAAATACCCTTTGGGGTAGCTGGAAACCATATTTATAACATGGATGTTACTGAATATAATGTTGAAAATGGGTCATTTGTTGTTTTCCAGATCCATAAACATGTCAGATTGATCCTTCCACCATTGGTTGTATGTTGGAGAAAATGAATAATACTTTATCTTGGGATTTGGTTATTTTTGCTGCGGATATGATCTCCTAAGGAATACTAATGCATAATCCTAAATATCATGTAATTAGTGGAAACAATCATTTGGATTGTCTATTTTAGTGAAAATTTCACAAGGCCTCATAGTAGAGGGTTGGGTTGTCTTTTAATCCAATGAAATATTCCTCACCATAGTTGTCAATTAATAAAACATTGTACCAACAAGATGATTTTCAAGAGAAGTACTTACCTGACATACACATTTTAACATGTGTTGTACCTCAATCACCAAACTGCTGGGAGTTTTGTGTCCTCTTTCGATGAATGCATGTGCATCTACTGGCGTTTTATCGAACTATTAACATATTTATAAGGAATCTACCATGATCCTCCCTATAGGTGTTTGGCCTTTATTGAAGTGATATTTGAGGAGTTGTTGTAATGACCCCAAATATTATTAATAGAAATCCATCATGATCAAATTAAATGTCTGTTTATATAAAATGGTTATATAAAATGTATTCACATCCTTGGTTTTATGATTTGGATTTTTAAATACAATTATGAATTATTACCATTTCTAATATAGTCATTGAAAATTGACCACATGATTAGTATAAATATAGGGATTTAACAAATCTAATTTACATAGACAAATAAATCTATTATGTCATCTAGTAGAATTGCTCCATACAAAGACCATTTTTCAAATCTCGGAAAGGCGACAGCGTCACTAGGATTCTCTCATGACCATGAACTATCCATGATTCAACAAGTTAATATTGAACAAAACTACCTATGGGAGAAGTGAAAATTAAGAGAGATTACCACCCGAGTAATATTATCTGAGGCACACTAAGAGTCTATCACCATCAGACACCATAACATTAAATCTTATATGAGTATTATAAGGGGTTATGTAATGAGACCTTTTCACTATTATTATGTGTTTTATTTTTTTATAAATAATATACATTTATTTTATTACTGTTCCTTTGTAAATGTTTTTTAAAGCAGAAATTGTATTTTCAGTTAATTTATAAATTCAATTAAGAAATTTTTTCTGATGGATTAATGGATTTGTTAATTACAAAATATTTTTAAGAAAATATTATTACTAAAATATTTTTTATTAAATATAAATTATTTTATAAATGTTATTAATATAATTGTAATTTTTATTGTGGTCTAAAAGATGATTTTGTCAAAACCCATGAATTTTCAATAAATATCAGTTTTTATTTTAAATTTAAAAATTCATATCTTAAAAAATTATTTAGATAAAGTGAATAATATTTTTGGAATCTGGACGTCAAAAGTATCGAACAGGGAATTTTTCATATTTTTTTGAGAGCGTTGAATTTGTTGGTAAAATATAAATACCGTTTAAAAGTATAATGTGTTTCATGAAATCATAATTACCAAATAGTAATTTAATAAAATACTATAAAAGGGATATTTGGCCATTATATGTTCTAAATTTAAAATAATGTAATTTTATATTATTATGATTTTTTTTACAAAGCCATAGTGGACCTTATAAAACATTTAAAAAAATTATCATTTATATATGATTTCCTTTAAATTGTGACTCACATACACATAATCAAGCCTAATATGTTTATATTTAAGGACACTAGTATTAAAAAATAAGGTTTTACACTCCCCTTTTTCAAAAACCATGGGCAAAAACCATGGTTTGGTTTTTGGTTTTTATTAGTTCAATGGATAATGTCCAAAACCTAATTAATAAGGCATTCCCTCTCATTTCCAATATAAACCCACTCAATATCCCATTCCTATTCACTCAACTCATTTAGTTCTCAACCAAATCCTTCCCTCCTCTCCCTATAATCCTACCAAGGGACCACAATCTCCCAAAAAGCCTCTCTCACGCCTTTCTCAAACCTTTGTGATCACACTTCCAAGAAATGGAATTTTCGTTTCTCATTTTTGACCAAATTTTTTTCTATTGTTATACTATTTTATTTTCAATTAAAATTTCTAGGGTAGGATTTTGCACATCCCCCCAAACTTCCCTCCTTATATTTTAATTATGATAAACTTTTTTATCTCTCATTAATTCCTCCCAAGTTTTCCTGTTACCATGCCGAAATTCCGTAAGGAATTTCTCTCTTCTCATTTACATTCAAGAAATTATCTTATATAGAATCTAAATTCCATTACAAATGATGGGATAATATTATCAATAAAATACTTACTATCCATTTCATTTATAAATTATAATAGACCCTGTTGTATCCCATTAACCCATTTTATAAATTCTATTTGAAGTTATTAAGCTGTTGAAGTGAGACCAAACATTCATTTCCAAAATCATCATGTGAATGAATACCATAACTATTTCCCTATCAAGGGTATTAACCATTATACACATGTACATGTTGATTTAGGAGTTATATTTATGTATTCGACATATCGTACTCGTAGAATAAATTATGATTTTTAATGAATCCACATTGTATGATCTGTGTGGCACACTTATAAATGAAATGAAATGTTTTTAGAGGGTGCGGCCAAATAGTGCTCCATTCCATTAGGTAAAGATTTGTATCATGATACATCTAGTGAAATGAGGGTTTATTCAGGATAATTCAATGGAATTGATGGTTTACTCATGATAATTCAAGATTAAGGAGGGTTTACTCTTGCTTCATGTGTAATGAGCCTTGGATCTTGATAATATAATGTTAAATTTTGTTGCCACATTTCCATGTTATGATAATCATGCTACACTATGACTTTATGTTTAGTTTTCTCTTATTCTCTATTGATATGCGTATTTCCTAACATGTACTATATTATTCATGTTATGCCTTTTTAACTCCATTACAATGCTTTATAGCTCACCATTTTCTTATTAATGTCCTCAGGTTATCCCATGCAATGTTAAGTACAAAGTAATGTTGTGGTCATGTAAAAAACGATTTCAATAAAGATGTTGTGTTTTATGTTCTTTTTTTATTTAATGTTCCGAATTTCCAAAGACACTAGACATCTCGATCCTCAGAGTTTTATTATGTTCAATTTTATGTAATAAGTAATGTTATGTGAGTAATAAAGAGTCGGGTTGTTATAATTGTTATTAGAGGGAGGTTTAGTTATTTTGGGGATTATGATTAAAAACCATAGTGAAAGTATTAGGGATAGGACTAAGTATAATAAACACATCCCCAAATTTTGGTGAGTATTGATTATGTGGTTTATTAAGAAAATACATCCATGTCTGGATACGAGCAGGTAGAGGAAGCTCCGTAACAGATGTATCTTGGGGTAAAACCCAAAAAAGATTCTTTGAGCTAGACTTAAATGGGTACTGGTGCACGACAACAGGACTTTCAAAACTATTTTTTATGATACTTCCGAGGGATATTATTTGGTAAATTCAAATGTTTAGTATGAACCATTATTAAGGTAATTTAAAAAATTCCCCAATGAATATATGTTGGGAATTAGATCATGGATAAAATAGATTGAAGCCTATAAATTCATTAGTAAATGTCATTAATATAGTTAATGAGTTATCCATTTTTGTTTTTGGATTCCACATTATGTTCTAACCCTATCATTCCTTTTATTCCATCCAATGGCTGGTAATATGAAGACTTGGGCTAACAACCGATGAAAAGGTCAATGTGATGACTATTCTAATGATATTCCCAATCTGTTTGGAGTAGTAATCGCAAACATTGTCACAATACTCTCTATGATAACCCATGTATTTAAATGAAACATGGGTCAAGAGGAATGTTAAAACCCCCTAAGAAATAACAAGCCAAAATTGTGATCTTCTGAAGACAACATTCTCCATATTTTAATGGATCATATGATCCCTAAATCTCAAAAAAATGGATCTACTTCATTGAGAAGATATTCTCCGTTATTTAATGATCTGAAAAAGAGGAGGCACTTATGTATGTTTATCGTAAGGAGGGTGAAGCTAATCAATGGTGGACATTGATAAATAATATGAAGCTTAAGGATGAGATCGAGGTGTGGGAATGAAATTATTACTAAAAAATGTTTTTTGATAAATATTTTCCTCACACCCTTTTACATATGATGGAAAGAGTCTTCCTTTACCTTAAGAAAAATGATTACAAATGCATCAGATCATATGAGGAAAACATCCCAAAGGTTGTATGATATGCCATTGGCATTGTTGTTACCCCAAAATGCATGGTTGACTGCTTATTTGGTGGGATAAAACCTAGCCTACATAAAACCCTAGAAATATGTTGCTTTGAAAGCTATGTGGAAATTTTATGATATTCCCCCAAAGTTTAAGTAAAGATCTTAATATCTTAGTGGTATCATGGGGATAAGAATAGTATGGTAGACTTTAATTCTGGTAGTCCAATGGACAAATCCAATGGTTCTAGTAAATTTCTATCACCACACTTTCTAAAGGTGAGGAAAGAAGAACCCATGAAATTACCTGAAGGTGACGAGGAAACGATTTTGGTGTGGAAGAGATAGGATCCTGGAAATTATATATCATCAAGAAAAAACAAGATAATGTGATAGAGTGTAGAAACACTCTATTCCACCCTCAACGCATAGTTCATTGCTTCATCTGTAACAAACCTGGGCTATTTATAAAATGGTTCCATATAAAAAGGGTTTTTAGAGGTAACCAAAAACCTCAATGTCAACAAGGGTGGTAATTTTCCATCACTAATACCAAAGGGAACCCCAAAAATGAAGTGATGACTAGTACGCTAGAAATTAATTCAATAGTGAATGAACTTTTTGATTCTGGTTATATGCATTCTTTTATATCCCGAATCTTTAGTAGAGAAATCCCAACATCATAAAAAATTATTGAAGTTGACAGGTCATTAAGAACGAAAAATGGGGAAATCATTACATCCCATGAATATAAAACCTCCTCTATTAAAATTTTTGGTTTAAACTTCCCAGAAAACATCTTCAAACACTGTTTAGTGGAATTTGATGCAATTCATGTCATGGATTGGCTTTCCCTATATAGAGCCAACATAAATTGTGGTGAGAGGGAAATCCCTCTCTGTATGTCGAATCGACCCCCAATTCTATACAAGTGTAAGGGGGAGGATGAATCTTTTTAAGCACCATAATCTCATGAATTGATATTACTTCCATTTAATCATGTGAAAATTCCTCATATGGTTGAGTCTAAGGAATAAACCATCCTTGATGACATGCTTATTGTGAGGGAATTCATTGAAGTGTTTCTTGAGGAATTGACCGGTCTTCCTCCTAGAAGAGATGTTGAATTCTCAATTGATATTATACATGGGGAATTTCCAATATCTATGACTTAGTATAAAATATTTATTTTGGACCATGAGGAGCGAAGAAAATTCTATAGGAGAATCTGGATAAAGGGTTTATGTGCCCATGTGCTTCACCATGGGTTGCACCAGTCCTCTTTGTCAAGAAGAAGGATGTGTTCCTTCAAATTTATTAGCATGAGATGAACAAAATCACGATAATGAAAAAGAATTATATACTTGAAATTTATGACTTGTTTGATCAGATATATGGAGTGCAATACATATTCAAGGTGGATTTTTGGTTAGGATATTACCAAGTAAGGGTGAAGAATGAGGATATCCCCAATACTACTTTTTGTACAAGGTGCGGGTACTATGAATTCATAGTAATGCCTTTTAGACTCACTAATGATCTAAAAATCTTCAGAGACATGATCAATAGAGTCATTAAAGGTTAACTCGAATAATTTTTGATAGTATTTATATATTATATTCTTATATACTCCAAAACCATGATGGATCATGAGGATCATCTAAGAACTGTACTAAAAACCCTGGGAAAGGAGAAGGTCTATGAAAATTACTGTAAGTGTGAGTTCATGAAGAAGGAATTCTCATTATTGGGTCATATCATCACAATCAATGGGATATGTGTGTATCCCTCTAGGAAAAATGCAATTGGGGGATGGACAAGTCCAAAAACTATGAAGATATTCGTTGCTTCCTTGGTTTAGCAGGATATTATCCCAAATTTGTGAGACATTTCTCACGATTTTCAGACCCTATTACAAAGATAACTCAGAAGGGATTCAATTTTGTTTGGAATGATGAATATGAAAATAAATTCAAGGAGTTCAAAAGTAGCCTTATCACTACCCATGTGCCCACACGACCAACAAGTAGAGAAATATTTAGGGTATTTATTGATGCTTTGAAGAATGGAATGGGCAGTTTGATGATGAAAAATGACAAAGTTATTGCATATGCTTCAAGGAAATTGAATGTTCATGAGAAAAACTATCCAACAAATGAAATGGAGTTGGCTGTAGTAATATTCGCTTTAAAATTTGGGAGATATTAACTCATTGGGGAGAAGTTTGAAATATATAAAAATCAGAAAAAACATCAATTATATATTCACACAGAAAGAGTTGAATATGGAACAATAAGGATGGTTAGACATGATCAAATACTATGACATCTCAATCCATTACCACCATGGGAAAGTGATCGAGGTATATGATGCTCTAACTAGAAAAGAACCAGCAATTCTTTCACAGATGAGAATTTAAAAAGATACAATCTTCTTTTATTTGATGATATGGACATGTGAATAATAAAAAAGCAAACATAATCAATCCTTTCACAAATTATTTCTAAACCATCGCTTTTTTAAAGGTTATAGGATTCCTAAAAATATGTTGTTGGAATTTAGTAGAATGTGTAATATATCAGAAAATGGAAATCCTCATAGTTCAATGTTAATGAAAATGGAATTATAATATTTGGGACAAGACTATGTGTTCCAAAAAGTAAAGATTTATAGAATGAACTTTTGGATAATGCACAAGGTTCAAATTTCTTCATTCACTGAGGAAACAAAATAATGTATCAAGATCTCCAAGAGAATTTTTGTTGGGATAACATGATGAAGGAGATCACTGAGTATGCATTAATGTGCATGGTATGTTAGATAGTGATGGTTGAGAGGAATATGTTTAAGGGGATGATGCAACCATTGCTCATATCAGTATTGAAATAAGGGAACGATACCATGATCTTTGTCACTATACTTATGGAGACATCCAAATGAAACAACACTTTCTAGGATGTTGTGAATCACTTTACAAATACTGAAATCTTCATTGCAATTTGGGAGGATTTCTCATTGGACAACTGCCACACACACATATATATATATCATAGAAGTAATAAGGATAAATTGAGTAACACTATCTACAGTATCTGATATGGAACAATGATTCACCAATATGTTTTAGAAGAGTCTTCAACATGCACTTAATACAGAGCTAAACTTCGGTACGAACAATCATCCTCAAACCGATGGACAATCAGAGTGGACTATCCAAACACTCAAGTACATGTTTAGAGAATGCTCAATAGACCTAAATGGGGGATGGGATCAACATATTCCTCTGGTTGAGTTCTCTTACACTAACAGTGTCTACTCAATCATCCAAATGTCTCCTTATGTAGACCTTTATGGGAAGAGGTACAGAACACCGGCATGTAGGGATGCTATTGGGGAGCAAAAAATCGTAGGCCCAGAAATGGTCTAAGAAATGGTGGAGAAAGTTAAGACCATCGAGTAGAACATTAAAGCTTCTCAGAGTAAAGAAAATATATATGTTTATAATCCTCAAAGATACATAGATTTTGGTGTTGGATACATGGTATTCCTATTCATATCACTGTGGAATAGAGTTATGATATTTGGGAAGAAGGGAATGCTGAGTCACTGGTGCATCCGCCCTTTTGTGATCCTTGATCACATTTTAGATATAGCCTATCAACTAGAAATCACACTAAACATATCTAAAGTACATGATGTATTCCATGTATCCCTTTTGAGGATATATCTAACTAACCAATCTCATGCACTCAATCAATAGGTTGTACCACTGGAGAATGAACTCCCCTATGAAGAGAATCCAGTGAATATCTTATATCATAAGGAAAAAGTTCTATGAAATATGACAATGCCCCCAATCAAGGTGTTGTGGAGAAACCCTATGTTTGAAGAAGAAATGTGGAAATAAAAGGAAGTGATAAAAAATAGTTACCCTCTTCTATTTTAGTTTGGGAAAAGGAAATGTTGAGTGTGAAAATTCTTAAGGGGGGAAGATTGTAATGACCAAAAATATTATTAATGAAAATTGCTATTGATCTAATTAAATGACTTATTTTGTAAAATGGTTATATTAAAAATATGAACATCCTTTGTTATATGCTTTTTTATTTTAAAATATCATTAATGAATATTATTTTTCTAATAAGGACATTGAAATTATCCAACAGTGAAATTTTCATAATTTTCTTAGACAATCGAATATTTCGGTAAAAATTAAACACTGTTTAAATATATAATATGTTTTATGAAATAATAATGACCTAATAGTGATTTAATAAAATTATATAAAAGTGATATTCGGACCAATATATGTTCTACCTTTGAAATAATGTGATTTTAGATATTATTGATTTATTTTACAATGCCTTAGTGGACCATCCAACACTTATAGACCATTTTAACATTTTAAAATGATTTACTTGAGACTGTGACTCACCTCCACATAATAAATCATAATATTTTAATACTTTTGGTCATTGGAATTAAAAAATAATGTTTTCCACTCCCATCTGGAAAAAAACATGGGAAAACCCCATCGTATATTTTGTAGTTTCGATTAGTTTAATGTGGAGTGTCAAAAACCTAAATAATAAAGAATCCCTTATCCATTCTTATGTAAACCCACACAATCATCCAATCCTCTTCACTCAAAAAATTTGGATCATGACAAAACCTTACCTTATTCTGTGTATATTACTCCCAAGTAACCACAATCTACCAAGAATTATCTCTCAATTCTATCCCAAGATTGTGGGATCACACTTCCATGTAGGGGATTTCTTCCATTATCATTTTTTACAAATTTCATTATGTTTTTATACCATTTTATTTAATTTTAAAAATGTTATGGTATATTTTTAATACTCCCCCATGATTCCCTCATAATTTATTAATGATGAGAGACCTTTTTATCGATCATTAATTCCTTCCATGTACACTCGTTACCATATCAAAATTCCGTAAGTAATTTCTCTCTTCTCATTTACATTCATGCAATTATTTTATATTATGAATCTAAATTACATTACATATGTTGTAATATTATGTTCAATTACCCCTTACTATCCATTTAAATTATAAATGATGAGATACCCCTTTATCTCTAATCAACCCATTTTATGATTTCTATTTGATGTTGTTATGTTGTTAAAGTTACATCAAAATTTCAATGCCAAAATAATAGTTTAAGTGAATACCATACCCAATTCACTATGAAGAGTGTTAGACATTATGCGCATGTACTTGTTGATTAAGGACTTACACTTATGTATTCCACATCTCTTATTCATGGATTAAATTATGATGTGTAATGAATCCATGTTGTATGATCTTTGTTGTACACTTATGCATGAAATGAAATACTTTTAAAGGGTGTTTTCTAATAGCACTCAATGCATTGGGTAAAGATTATTATCTTGATAAGTCAAGTTCAATGAGGGTTTAATCATCAAAATTCAAGTGAAATAAATTTTTAATCATGCTAATTGTTGTGAAATGAGGGTTTAATCATACTCTATTTACAATGAGCCTTGGCTCATGTTAATATCATGTTAAATGTTGTTGCCACATTTCTATGTTATGAAAATCATGCTATAACATGCCTTTATGATCATGTTTATCTTGTTCTCCATTGATATGTATATATAATAAAATGTACTATATTCTTCATGTTATTCCTTGTTTACTCTCTTACTGGGATTTATAGCTCCTCAATTTCTTATTCATCTCCTTAGGTTATCCCATGCAATGCTAAGTATGATGGAATGTTTAGGTCAAGTAAAAGAAGTTTATAATAAAGATGTTTTGTTTTATATACTATATTGTTATGTAATGTTCCTAATTTCACAATACACTAGACCTCTTTATCCCTAGAGTTCTCTGAATTTCAATTTTATGTAATAAATAATGTTTATATGGGTAATAAAGAGTATGGTTGTTGTAGTTTCTCACTGATTTTCCAATGTGTACAACTTCCACACAAGTTCTTGAATCTCTACCCATACTCATTCATTGAATTACCATATACTTGTTTGATTCTAGGGATCTCCTTTCTAATAGAACTAGTACTTTATTCTAGAAAATAACTATACATGAAAAGATGATTCAAATCATTCCAACATGTTACATCTTTAGTTAGTAAATAATCTATCCAATCCTTTACTATTCTATCAAGTGGGAATTGGTATGACCTCAGTTTTATAAGATATTTAGAAACATTTATTAGATTAAATGCTGAAAAAAACTCATTAATTTCTATTAATTTTTTTGTGGACCTCACAAGATAATTCATGAAACACTAAAAGAAGCTGAAATAACCTAGATTTCAATTCCATGTCTGATTTGAGGATTGGGTATGCAACAAAATTAGGTTGATAGTTAATGTTTGTTGAATGAAATTATCTAATGAATCAATTTTGTTAATTGTATTTTTTTAAAAAAAATGGTTCTCCATTTATGGTTGATTCAAAAGTTTCTCCAATTAAAATGTTCCACACTAGAGGAATTTTCCAACTAGTTGAATGTTGAAACATTCCATAGACTAAGATTTTCTAATTCGAGCTCGAAGGTTACATTAAATATCAGGGTCAATATCTATGAGATCCAAAAAATTATTTAATGTATTAAATAAAATAAAAATAAATAATAAATAACAAAAAGTGGGCCCTAATAATAATAGTTTGAGATGGTCTAATAAACATAATATAAGAGACAAAAACACGGGATAGAGGAAAAAATAAATAAATATGAGAAGAATATAATAAATGATAATAAAATAAATACCAATAATTGGTTGAATAACTTAATTTCCTCCCCATAAATTTCACTAATTTTAATGATGATGTCATGGTTGCTTCTAAATGATGTATAATTTTTTTCTTCTTAGATGTAGTAGAGTGGTTAGAAATGGTCATCTTTCAAACGAAGAAGTAAAGTTAACAAAATATTAAAGGAATTTCGAAAATAAAATAAAAAATGATAAAAAATACATAAAAGGTTAGAGGATTAGAATCATTAATAAGACTGTAAGAAATATGTTGGAATATTTTTTTAATTGTTTTTACTTCTTTTGAAATAAGAATACAAAAATGCAATGAGAATATGATTTTTTTTGAAAAATATTTAAATGGAGTAATTGAGATAACACTATATCTTCACATAATTATTAACAATTTAAATTAAAATTAAAATCCACTTATTTATGAACCCATAATTTTTAACCCCCAAACCCTAAAATAATTAACATTACCATGAAGATGAAAAAAGAGTACATCCATTGGGTAGCTTTGGAACATGGGATCCCAACTCCGTACATTGATTGTCATTCTAACAATAAGTTATAGTTAGTGGTAAATTATGGAATAAATCTATTATATAAATAAAGATAAATTGTGATTATGGATTATATGTTAACTCTACAAATTTATCCATTGTGGTTTTTTTATCAGTTAAGGTATTGTTCTCACAATTCACATGATTCTCAACCTCATGTGTTTTGTGTTAATTATTCTATAGCTTTCTCAATTTCATTTAAATTAATATAGAAATAAATATATCATTTAATGTGAATTAATTATCTCATTGATTCCAAATAAATTAATGAATAAGTTAATAGGTATATCAATTACTAAAAAGAACTACTCTTCCTTGGGCGGTGTAGTTGTTGTAGAAATGTTTCTAATTTTCAGTGGTCTTGGAAATGGTATAACCCAATCACATTTATAATCTTCATTTCCAATCCAAATAGGAAGATAAATAGAAGAATAAAATTTTAAATAATAGATGAAATTGAAGAAAAACAAGTTTTTATTGAATGAATAACAATATTACAACAAAGAAAAGGAAGATAATATCATTTTGAGTAAATTCATGTTTGATAGATTTATTCCTCCAATGGAGAATTAAATTATAAAGGAAACAATTATTCTTCACACTAAATCCTCTATGACATTTCCAAAAACCTAAAAATTTGAAAAATACACATTTACAGAGTGGCAAGGATTCTAGTTTACAACTGGGTTCAATAGTGAATGGGGAGATTCAACCAAATATTTTATTCCACATTTCACCACATATTTGAGCTTCATAACAAGTGAAACAACGATATTTAATCAAGTTTAACTGTGAGAAATATTTTTCATGAGATTTTATCCAAATTTGGGACCAATTGAATCAAGGATGAAGATGTTATGGATCATCTACAGAACTGATGTAGAATTTAATGAGTCCACCACATCTTTGAATACATGGACCTTGTACACCAATCAAATACAAGTTTATTCTTGCATGTCCTGAATGAATATTGTATCCAATTAATCTAGGACCACCTTTAAAAACTTGTATATTCATATAATATATATTTATATAAATAATTATTATTGAATTACTATAGTGCACATTAAAGGGTAAAACTGGTATTTTCATCAAATTTTTAAATGAATGATCTAGTCCCAAATATTTTATAAATAAACATATTTATCACAATGTGAGAAAATTATATCATTTATTATCAATAAAACACTCAAAAAAATTCTATTTTATCTGGATCATTCTCTCTAGATTTATTTTTTATCCCCCCATGAGCTCTTATATTTTTATTTCTTATCTCTATAAAAATAATCTCTAATATTGGTTGTGTTGGTGTAGAAATAAGGGATGTAGGTGGAGATTTTTTTGACTTGTGACAGTTTAATCTGTTTCCTATTAGTATCATGGTGGTTTCAAAAACCATAATGTATTACATGGTCTCTAGTCATATAGCAGTTTTCTATATAATTTCATGGTAGTTTTACTGTATGTCAAATTTGGCGTATTCATCGATGATTTTTCATTTATTTAGTATGGTTTATTTTATAAAAAAATCCCAAATAAATATTTTTAAAATGTAACTACCATTCTTTGATATGTTTCGTAGTAGTTTTTTTGGATGTGTTTAATACTTACCACTACTAAATATAAATTTTTCATATATTTTGTGGTGGTTTATAAAAACCAATGATAAATCAAAAAATTTATCAAGAAAAAGTATTTCATAAAAATATAAATATAAAAAAATTGACATGATATAAACTAAAACATGAATATATGATAAACCATCATACATATATCATACAACCATAATATATATACAAACCTCCATAGTCATCATAAACTCAATATCAGACAACCCATACATCTCTCAACAAATACATCTACATACCTCCTCTGTGTCCATGTCATAACCAGTATACAACAACCACTAGACCTCTAATACAATAGTATATCACCACTGCATGTCATCAACATAAAATGTCTACATTATCTGATCCAATATAACAAAAAACAAAATTAAAATTAAAACTAAACCTAATAAATAATAAGTAGAGTTTAATAATTGATAAAATTTTACCATAACATGGAAACTATGAACCATCAACACTACCTTATGATGAATTTTTTGGATCATAACGTTCTACCTCTATTCTACTTTTGGATTTTTCCACCTATAATGAAGACCAGAATATTTAAGAAAAGATGTCAAAAAATAAAATACACTTAATATATTTAGAATGATGCATAAAAATGTTGTTATTTTGTTATGCAGATAATTTTTTTAACATAAAAATAAAAATATAAAATTGAAAACACTTTAAAAAATATATAAATATATATTTAAGATAAGATTCTGCACTTGAAACTGAAAAAGGATTGGTAAATATTCTAATTTATTTATAAAGTAACATGTGGTGTGCTTAGAATTTACATAATAAACGAATTTTAAATACTTTGATATCAAAATATGTCCTATATTTCAAAAATAATGTAGCAGTGGGTTTGTAAATTGTTTTACATCAATATCATATTTTTTTTCTATGGTTTTGACCATTCCACTGATAATTTAGTGGTTAAAACACTAAAAACATTTTTACATACATAATAAGAAAAATGTCATCTGGAATGATGTTCCACTGATTTTTAAAGATGGAAATTATATATATGGTCATTATCTACTGATTTATGGGAAATCTATTATAACTTTCCTTGTTTTGGCCCCTTGACATTTGTTTTTAAAGGTATTTATAAATTTATGACGTTCTTACTGAGTCATTCCAACAACACTAAATGTCATATAGATCTGTTGTCCTTGTGTACACATCAATAAAATCATATTGGTGGTTTTTAAATTTTTAATGCAAATATGTGGTTATTTTATTTTACTTTTACAGTTCTATGCTTGTTTTAGAATTTTAAGACACTAAAAATTCAATTATTACCATAAAAAGACAAGCACGATTCATAATGATGTAACATTAGTTTATACATTAAAAAATTACACATAGAATTGTTTTACCCTGATTTCTGGGAAATAGGACATCATTTTCATGGTTTGAACCCCCGTAACATGTTTTAATGGTTTTTGTATCATCTAAAATTTGTAACTGATTCATTTCGAGCAAACCGGTTGTCAAATTGCTATGATTTTTGAACGTAGATGTCACAAATGAGTCAGTTGTGGCTATCCAATTATTTAAGGTTATTTTATTTAGTTATTATCATTCCATGAACGTTTTACTGTTTTAAAACTCTAAAAACACATTTATGGCCATAACGGTAAAGCAGTCATTCAGAATAATGTGTTGGTTGTTCCAACATTTCAAAATTAAATATACTGTCATTTCCCCCTGATTTCTGGGAAATTCAATGTTGTCATCCTAGTTTTGACCCCCTAATACTTGTTTTTAATTTTTTTTATACTTTTTAGTTCTAATTACTCAGTCAGTTAAACAACATTATACATTGGATTGACATGTTGTTTGTGCATACAGAAAAATAAATAACTCATCAGTGTTTCTACAATGATGTTACATCAATATGTGATCTTTTTCTATTTTTTGTATCATTTCATGCTTTTTTCATATTTTAAAATAATTAAAACTCATTTAAGACAATAACTGGAAGACTGTCATTTAAAATGACATGATTTTAGATCTTATATATTGGAATTATTTATATAGTCATTGTCCCTTGATTTTAGTGATATCTGACATCAGTCTCAAGGTTTTAATCCCCCACCCCAAACTTGTTTTGAAAGGTTTTTGTACCTTGAAAATGTGGTAACTAAGTCATTCTGACTACAATTCCTATTAAATGAACGTATTTATTGCTTTTACATTTCAAAAATAATTAAATTGTGTTTTCCATGATTTTAAATCAATTTGAGATCATGTTTTATCATTTTTATCATTAAACGTTCATTTTAGTGTTTTAAAACAATAAAAATGTAATTATAGGAATCATAAGAAAACCGTAACTTGGATTGATGTGGCATCTTGAAATATTTCCCAAATTAATATGTGTATGTTTTCATATGATAAATATTTTACTCAGAAATTTTTTTTAGAAAATATTATTGTATAAATAATATATTATTAATAAAATTAATGATTTATCACACCCTACCTAGTTGTGTTCTATTTTAAAACCTATATAGTGACCCCACAAATTGTTCCCTATCTAGTCACACCACACCTCATGCCTAGTCCACCCAACACATGCATTGTATTATCTTATACAAATAAATGGCTTCTTGAAGATCTTACAATAGGCCCACTACAACATAATATAATCTATGTGTAGTTTTCTTACTAATGTAGGTTGTTTAACATGAAAATACATTGTTTTGGGGATTATATGTTAATTTTCATGTATTTCATGGTCAAAAATCTTATAGTGGAAATTTTTAGATTTGAGAGATATATTCTCTATGTGTTTTTTTAGGGTACTCTTTGGTGAGATTTTATTTAGTTGGAGATAGTTTTTAAAAAAATTCACAAAAAATAACATGGGAAAATATTGGGAAAGCTCAATATCTCTAATGCAAGATTCCTAATAATCTACCCATATATTCCAGCATCTTCAATGTCTCTCTAGCATCATCAGGTACAACAGAATGACATGGATCCACATAAGATGACGATATTGGTGGTGTTCTCTAAGATGCTCATAGGCTTTGATTCTAAATTTTGTATGTCCTCTTCATTCCAACATTTCAAATGTTTAAGGTTTATTAAAAGTATTAAAAATTAAAAACTAAATGATATTTCCAAAAAATAAATAGAAAAACAATAATAATTTATATATGTATGAAACACTTATCATTGACATATTGTAAGATATTTTCATTAAAAATCTGTATATTAAATTATTGACATCGTAATTCACTTCATTTTTATTAACGTTGATGTGGCCTTATTTTTATATAGTTTTGAAACATCATTTAATTTATCTTTTAATGATTTCATTAGAAATTTTATCACTTTTTATTAAATAATCATATTTTTGTATTTTAATAACTAAATTAGTTAATTAATCAAATTTTTACAATTAATCGTGTGTTTTCAGTGTTTAATGTAATTAAATAATGAATTTATTTAATGTTAAATGTTTTATAAATTATTATTTAGTTTAGAAGCTTGAATTCATTATTAAAATTTGACTTTCTTATTATTTAATCAAATAACCTAATTTTTGGAATTTCATTAATTAATCTGTTAATAAACTATGAATATTTTAACTTTATCTATTTAACATTTCATAACATTATTAATTAAATTGAATCCCATTGCTTAATTTTAATACTTCTATTTCAATTTATTAATTATTAATTAATTTCGATATATAATTTTTTAATTTAAATTTAGTTTCTAAGTATATTAACCTTAATGATTCTTATTTAATGTGCCTATTTAGTTTTAATTTATATTTTATAATTTGAGGTTTAAATTAATTATTTTAAAATTTTTTATTTAATAAATTTATTCTGGTTTGCTAGCTTCTTAGTTTTTAATTATCTTTTATAATTGTTACATTAAATTATTTAATTTCATTAGAGGTAATTTAATTTTTAATTTATTTTTTATTTTTCATTGTCTTGTAGTGTCATGGTGGCACTTTCTTCGCTTCACGGTCACACCCCTATCATGATGTCACCATCAAATTCTCTCTTCTTTGTCAGTAGTTCCGGCCTCACTTTACTATCTCACCGTTCCATCGTCACGGTGACACATCCCTCCGACCCTTCACACTATGACCCTCTTTCACCGGTTCCAGTCCTATGCCACCATAACCCACCTTTACTCCTACTACCGCTTTCCCATGGAAAAATGTGCAACCTTAAAACTACCTCGCGGTCTCACCATTCTATTAGGGTGCCTCCTCATGTTGTTTCTAACTCCCTTGCATCGTTTACAGGAAGCAAGCCTTCACCAGGAAGAGGTCTTTCCTGCTATGCGAACCACCACAGTCGAAGTAGTGCACTGCCAGTTCTGGAAGAAGAGGTCATGACAGCTATTTTGCCTACTATAGAAGGAGTTTTCCATTTTAGACATGCAACATAGAATCACCTCTATCGTAGCTGTTCAAGATACACCACCTTCAGAAAACACTACTTTGGGGGGATTTGTTCACTACAAATCAATGAAGATGCCCACAATACACGCTTATGGAGGATATCCACTCCAATGGAGGAAGTCGTCAAAGAGTCCCCAATGCCACTAATGGAGATGTAGCGTGAGGAGGTTTCTACCAAGCTAGTTCTAGAAGTCGCTGATGATGGAGCCCCCCTTTGCGCTGATTTGGGGGGGGGGAATAGATTATTAAAAAAAATATTAATTTAAAATAAATATTAAATTGAATGAAATGTAAACCATAAATTAAACAAATAACTAAACAAATTTTTATTCTAATATTAATAATTTTAGGTATATAATAAATTTTAGATAATTATAAAAAAGAATATTTATTTTAATTAACTTTAATGAAACATTAAATAAACTAAATCTATTAATAATAACTTCTAAATTAAATTAAAATTAACAAACTATCAATTTGATGTTTCGTATAAAATATTTAAAATTATTTAATACTAAAATATATCAATAAAATTATTACAAATAATAATTTATAAATTACATTGGAAGAAACTCTTCTAATTAACAAAAATTAGTAAATTACATAATTTTATAATTAAAATTAAGAAAATTAATTAATAAAATCAATAACTTAAAAAATAATATCATTTTAAAATATTTATATACTTTTAATATAAAGTAATAAGTTTAATTATAAATATTTATTTATTTATTCGTTTTTTTAACTGCTTGTTTTGTTCTTTGTTGTTCAGGTTCACGCAAGAAGTCTAAAACACATCCATATTCATTTAACAAAGTCACAGAAAGGTACATACAAGGGAACAGCTAGTGCGACCTGCAATGCATGAAAAACTACCCCTATGCAGTGCACAAGTGAAGGAAAGTTGAAGTCGGTAGAAAATAATGGGTGAAAAGCAGCATATGATAGTAATTTTAAAACAGGGTAGTGAGGATAAAATGGATGGGGGTACATTCATTCGATTCATTTGATCACCCACATTTGTCTAGAGAAGAGCAGGAACATGGGGTAAATCTTGGAAAACTTCTCAGAGAACCACTTATTGGAGATGCTATGACCAAGAGCAGCAATGATTCAAGCTTGAAGAAGGAGATATATTACTCAAATTTCATTCAAATTTACTTCATTGTAATCAAATTATTTTACATTACATAATAGAGATGATGTTATGCTAAATCTTTATGCTCGGGGTTAAAATCATGTCTACTGGTTATCTTTATTCTTCCCTCTCACGAATAATTATTAATGTGATCTGAATTGATCGACAAGATCGGATCTGAATGCATTCAATTGAAACATACCATTATCACATTATCATGTAACTCCATAAGAATTCAGTGAGGTTGATTGTGGATTAATATTCTTCAACATTTAAATTGAAATGAAAACATCAGAACTTTTAGAGAGTTCGTTATTTAGACTTTTTTCAAATCAAAATTCTCACAATTGATTAATCATGGAGTGGTGAACTCCACGATTTGTCATCTTGAGTGATTTAACTCTTGGTGAGGGAAATAAGTCACTCATTTTCAGTGGTACTAGTTTTAGTCACTTTCGTGAAAATGAATATTTTCCAAACTAGTAGAATAGATATTTTCCCCAGACATATTTCTATTAATTGTTCATTTATCAGCATTTTATATATCTGTTACTTACTGTTTGTAGCATGTTTCTTGTTTCATTACATTTTAGAAGAAAAATCGAAAAGATTGTGTTATTTCATTTTTGTCTAATAAAAAACATACAAAAAAATTAAATGATTAAAATGGAATGTCTACCCCACTGCTGACAACAATGGAGTCTTTCTAAAAATGGTAAATGATTTTTGGTCAAAATATCTTTCTCTGTGGGTTCAAACCTACTTTCCAAATATAGAGTAGTTAGGAGGAATATAAATAATTAAACATTAGTTGGTTTCAATGTCACCTACATCATGTTTTTAGCATCGTTTTTTTAAGGAACATTCCATTCTTTTTCCCTAAAAAACTTAAAAAATCACATAAAATAAAAAGAAAAAAATAATTGTAAACAATTTAAAAATATGACTCTGTCAACTTCTGTGTGTTACTGTACTTCTGTTGTTTTTTTTTGATAAATTTCACTTTTTATCACTTATTACATGTGAACAAGAACCTCTTGTTTTAGTTTAGCGACCCTTAATTCAGAAATAGATAAGCATATCACTGCATTAAGAAAGAAGAACAAATTTGAAATGCAGAACATATATAATATAGTCCCGGATAATACCATCTAAAATCAACCAGAACTCTTATATGATGTTGAAAGGCCTAAGATGATGGACTTCCAACTTCATCTAATTTCTAGAAATCCATTTTCATTAGGTTATCTCCTAGAGACCAAATCTATGAGATAAAATAGTCACAGATTTCACTACTACCTACATTTAATGGACTGTCTAATGAGGACTCTCTAGCCTTCATTAGAGAGTTCTACAACACTGTGCTACAATTACTTATTCTAGGACTTATTGATAATGAGATAATAATGAGATTATTTCCCTTTTTCTTTAATGGGAATTATAGGAATTGATTTCTAAGTCAAGATGAGAACATCTTTAAAAACTAGGATCAAGTGTGGAATTCATTCATAATGAAATTTAATCCTCAAAGACAAAAAGGTGAATTGGGAACATCGATAAATAGTTTTTATCAAGAGGATGAAGAAGCTTGGGATATATTTAGGGACATGTTTTGGCAGTTTCCTTATCATCAACTTCCTTTCCACCTTCTCATGGACACCATCTATTAAGGGTTGTCATCCTCTGGGAAGAATGTAGTTGATCAGGCTACTGGTGGTAATTAAAATGATAAGACAGATTTATAATTGATGCAAATCATTAACAACCTGGCCCAGAATTCACAACATAAAATTTCAAGATGAAAAATAGTAAATAATTACCTAAATACTAGTTCAATGAATGCAACTCAAGCACAAATTGATGAAATCACCAACCAATTGCTATCTTTAATAAACCAGAACTCTAAGAAAACTGTTAACCAACTTGGATTTCAAAACAAAAATCAATCATTATGAGACAATGTGTCCAGTTTGGTATGTTTGGGAACAAAAAAAACTTTTTTCCAAGCATTGATATTCCAGACCAAAAACAATGGAATTCAAATTTAGTTATAGGGTCCCACAATACCTCCTAAGGAAGATCCATTTTCAAACAATTACAAATAAGTTTATAGGAATCATCCAAATCTGTCTTGGAAAGATCAATGCCTAATAAAGCAATCCACTACCCCTCATTAGTCTAACCAACCAAGACCATACTTTCAAAATCAACAAAGGGGAGTGTCTTCAATTATATATGAAAATAATGACAATCAAATTTCTTCTAATCTTGATTTAATCTAGAACAAAATTAACTCTCAAGAGGAATGATACATGACTTAGCTAACCAAACATAAAAACCAATATGAGTTAGATAAAATGAAAAATGATGTGAGAATGCAGAATATAGAAACACAACTAGGCCAAATTACTAGAGATTTAACTTCTAGAGTCATATTTAGGTTTCCTATTTCAACTTAACTTAATACTAGAGATAATTCCTTGGCTTTTATCACTAGGAGTGGGTTGAATACTCCACAGTTGTAGAAAATGAGCTTGAAAATGCAAAAAATAAAAATCTTTCCAAATCTAGTAATAATAAAATAAATTTTCCACATGCTGGAAATTCACAAAAAAGTCATGAAAATGATAAAAAAAATATGAATTTATTATCTGAAATTCAAGATGAAAGCTCATCTAAAAAACAATGAAATAAAGGAAAAAATGTTGAGGAAGAGTTGAGGGATATAACTGATGTTCTTAAAAAAATTTCCCCACTCATCCCTATCCATGAGAAGCGTAAACCTAAAAAGTAATACCTGGGATGAGCTTATTCAGTTCCATGGTCTCCTTTCCAAATATCAAGTAAACATTCCTTTCATTCAAGCCTTAAATCAAATCCCTTCTTATTTAAAATCTCTTAAGAAAATCGTTTCAATAAAAAAGACTCTGGAAGAATTTTCTACCTGTAGCCTCACTGAAGAGTGAAATACTATACTCCAAAAGAAAAATCCCAACTAAATTGAATGACCTGAGTATCTTTGTTACCCCCTGTACCTTAAGAAATTTTGATTAGCTCAATTGTCTTAGTGATTTAGGTGCTAGTATTAATCTGCTCCCATAATAACTGTTTTGACAATTGAGGTTGGGTTACCTTCAACCCACCACTGTCATAATGCAGTTAACTAATTGATATTTGACTCATCATGTGGTTAGGGTATATGACATGACAGCTGGAGTTGAGAAACATTTCATGTCTGCAGAATTTTTAGTCTTAGATATATAGTGTGATCAAGCGGTTCCCATAATTCTGGGTAGGCCCTTCTTAGCCATAGCTGGTGATGTTATTGATGTGTCGAAGGGCCAACTATTTTTAAAAAACGGTGCACAAAAAAGAAGTGTTCAATGTGTTTAAGAAAATTAAGGGATCATCTAATTTTGAAAACAATTCAAAAATTGAGTTCCTTGATGTTGCATGTTCTTATAAAAATCAACATGAACACATTGAAGAATCTGAAAAAAAAAATACTTTGTAGAAGAAATTTCTTTTGATGTTGAAAATTTTGTTGTGTCTATCCAAAAAAATGAAAATTCTCTTCAAACACCGAATATAGAAAATTTACCAGAACTGGACTATTATCTAGTGTATGTTCTAGAAGACACCTCTGGTTCTGAAAATAGGAGATTTTTTAGTGAATTTGAATGTGATTATGTTGTAACCAATCATACGAATCACATTTATTATTTTGAGGGAGAAATTAAAAGATAAATTTATGATTATGATTTGATTAACATGTTAAATTATGATCTGGAAAATCTGGACAGTATGTTTTTCACATTGGATAACAACACTATTATGTCTAAAACTGAGCATGAAATTAAAAATCATTCATAATTTTAAACGCCTTGAAAAGGTATATTGAAGATCATGGACCTACCAGGACTAAGAGACATCCTTCGATTGTAGAACCACCCACTCTTTAACTTAAACCAATCCATGCACATTTGAAATATTCATTTTTGAGGGAGAAAACCACTTTTCAGTCGTAATGTCAGCCGAGTGGAATGAAGATCAAGAAGAAATATTTTTTAGTGTATTGAATATGTTTTAATATTCCATAGGCTAGACCACAACTGATATAAATGATATTAGTCCCTAATTCTATATGCACAATATACCTATGGAACCTGACCATAAAACTAAGATAGAGTGTCAAAGAAGACTGAATCAAAACATGAAAGAAGTTGTGAGAGAAGTAGTGATTAACTTATTTGACACTAGAATAATATATCTGATTTTGAATAGTTCTTGGGTCATCCCTGTACAGGTTTTCCCCAATAAGGGAGATTTCACTGTAGTTAAAAATGAAAAAAATGATGAAATCCATGTTAGGAAAGCCACAAAATGGAGAGTATGTATAAATTTTAGGAGGCTGAATGCAACCCCTAGGTAGGAACATTTTACAATGCCATTTTTGGATCAAATTATTTAGAGGCTTACTAGAATTTTTTTTGTTTCCTAGATGTGTATTCTTGTTACAACCATATTCTTGTTGCTCTAGAGGATCCATAAATACCACTTTCACTTGACCCTTTGTGACATTTGCATACACGAGGATTCCCTTTGGGTTTTGTGGAGATTTAGCCAACTATGATTGGTGTATGATGGCTATATTTTGAGATATTATTGAAATAATCATTAAAGATTTCATGGATGATTTCTCCACTATGGGTAGCACTTATGATACATGTCTGGGAAATCTTGAGTTATTCATAGAAAGAAGCATTGAAACCAGCCTTGTTCTTAATTGGGAGAAGTTTCAACTCATGGTCATAGAAGGTATTGTTTTAGGCCATAATGTGTCCAAGAGAGGTCTCTAAGTTGATACTACTAATGTTCAAGTCATTCAAAAATTCCCACATCCTGAAAATGTTAATTGAATTAAAATTTACCTAGGGCATGTAGGATTCTATAGGAGATTCATCAAAGAATTTTATAAAATAACGAATCCCATGTGTTCTTTTCTAGTTAAGGAATAACCTTTTAACTTTGATGAAAAGTTTTTAAAACCATTTAATCTGTTAAAATAAAATCTCACTAGATCACCGATTATAACTTCACTTGATTGGAAACTAACTTTAGAACTTATGTGTGATGTTATTGACATGGTTGTAGGTAATTTCATTAGATATAGGAAGGATAGGAAACTATATATGATGTATTATGCTAGTAGACTACTATATAAGGCCAAAAATAATTACACCACTACTGAAAAAAAAATCTAGCTATTTTGTTTTCTCTATAGAAGTTTAAATGGTATTTGTGAGGTTAAAAATTCATCATTTTCACTAACCAATATGTTTGATGTACTTTTGGTTTAAGAATGAAACAAACCCCAGCATATTAGATGGGTTTTATTGTTACAGTATTTTGATTTAGATATTTGGGATAAGCTGGGAGTTGAGAATTTAGTTACTGACCATTTTTCTAGGATTCCCTTTACTCAATCTATAGATCCTAGGGAAATAAAATCTTCATTTCCAGATGAAACAATCCTCACTATTTCTATTAGGCAATCATCTTAGTTTTCATATGTTTCCAACTTTTTGGAAGTTGGTGTCTTTCCCAAAAATCATTCCAATAAACAAAGGAATAAATTCATTTTTGAGCATAAATTCTATCGTTGGGATGATCCCCTATTGTTTAGGATATGGGTTGATTGTATCCTTAGGAGATCTGTGCCTGAGGACGAGATTATTCCTATGTTAGAGAGTTTTCACTCCTCACCATATGGAGTTCACTATGGTGCTGAAGGAACTATTCAAAAAGTATTACTGTATGGTTTCTATTGGCCTACTCTTTTTATGGATGCTAGGAGATTTGTAGTTGGCTCTGACAAGTTCCAGAGGTTTGGCAATGGGGCTAGGGAGTATGATTTACCCCAAAAATAAATTCTAGAAGTTGATATTTTTGATATTTGGGGATTAGATTTCATGTGTCAGTTTCCATCATCTCATGGGAATGAATATATTCTGGTTGTTGTAGATTATGTGAAAAATGGGTTGAGGCAGTGGCACTGCCCAACAATCAAGCCAAATCTGAAATAATGTTTGTGGAAAAGAACACATTTTCAAGATTTTGAGTTCCCAAATCCTTTATCACTGATAATGGAACACACTTTATGAACTAAAAATTTAATGCTTTGATGGATAAATATGGTTGTGTTCGTAAAACTAGAACTCCTTACCATCCAGAATCTAGTGGACAAGTGGAAATTTAAAATAGAGAACTGAATCAAATACTTGAGAAATTTATTTTATCCTCTAGGAATGACTGGGCTCTTAAATTGGATGAACCATTATGGTCATATAAAACTGCTTTCAAGACCCTAATCTGTATGTATCTATAATGGTTGTTGATGGAGAAATGTTGTCATTTACCTATGGAGTTTCTACAAAAGTCTTATGGGGTAGTTAAGGATATGAACATTGATTTTAAGAGTGCTAGTGAGAGGATATTACATGAGATGAGTGGGTTGGATTATATTAGAAGATAAAATTCTAATAATTCAAGGATTTATAAAGAGAGGACTAAAACATTAATGATTCTATCATTCAAGACAAATAACTAAAACCTAGACAGAAGGTCCACATTTTTAACTATAGACTCAAACTCTTTCCAGGAAAAATAAATTCCATGTGGTCTGGACCATTTTTTTCGAAAGGCTCAGACCATGAGTAAACCCATGCTCCCCGAAATTTATTAAATAAAAGTACAAATGTAAGATGAATACACAAGGTACAATGGGCTTGTACCAGCAAGAGAATCAATGAAAATAAAGGACACTGGATCCTATAGATCATCCCTGTGAGGGCATGGGAGAGCGCAACATGAATAGAGTCATGACTCACTAGAGCATCCGCCCAGTAGCACACCTTGTCAATCAGAAATCACCCACACCACAACTCCAATTTTTTAGCACAGTGTAGAAAAAATCCCCGCCTCCGTTCCTTGAAGATCCACAAATAAAAAAGAGGGAAATGCTGATTTTAAATTCATCAGAATGGGTGATGAGCCTTCTATCCTTTTCATGAAAATGCATGCTCATCACAGAAAATCTGATGTAACAATATTGTGAATAGACATCAAAAAAGCTGGCAATTGTATTCCTAAATTCCTTGTGCCAAGCCAAGCACTGGACCATCATGACAATCTCTTTTGTAATTCTACAGATGAAACTTCATAATCCTAGACCTCACGATGAGTGATATCCCCTTTATTCTGTCAAGGAAAGCATATCCTCAAAAGTCCAGCCAACTCAAATTTCAGTTCAGGATGGTAGAGCAGAAATTACATTCTTTATGCGCTTCCAGGATAGCTCCTCAGCAAGGCAGATCCACAACCGAAGAACTGATGCAATTATCAGGCAACAAAGTATCAGAATCAAGCAGATAAACAAAAAACAGAGCTGGAACTGGACCACTTAAATTGGTACATCGTGAACAGGTTCTAGCCAGATAGAGTCCAGACAGAGAATCATAAATCTATAGTTTCCAGATAAAAAACAGCAAGATCATCTCAAAAAAATTTCCAAAGATCAGACCAGAGATAGATAGTAATCGACTCCCATAATCAAGGTCTTCTAGATTCCACCCGACCAATAAGATGAGTTAGGACGTTTTTCGAAACTCTTTATTCATTATTTCATTGAATATATCCGACTTGATGGCTATGTAAGTATCCTTTGAAATCTCTCCTCTTCTAAAAGATTGATATTGGATAGTCTGAACCATTTATTATTGTGAGAGTTGTGAATAATGAAGCTGTTGAAATTGTATGTGAAGGGAACAAACCCATGATGGTAAATGGGAAGAGAGTGAAACATTATTTTGAGGGACATCCAAAGGGCTTGGCTGCCTTCAATGTGCTTGAAATAGTTATTAATTAATGTCTAGATAATGACTTCAAAACTTCACGCTACATGGGAGGAAACCCATGGTTCTTTTAGTATTAACATTGTTTCATTTTAACATTGAATATTGTGTTACTTATATGCTCTATTTTTGTACAATTCATATCACTGCATGCTCTTGTTTTAAATGTTTTATTTTAGGGTTATCACGAAGCTGTTGTTTTTTCATTTAAGGAGTGGAATTCCCTCGATGAATCATTAATAAAAAACTATAATATATAGAAGTAATAATTTTTTAACTCTTGTATTAATTTTTCTAATCTTTTCCCCTTTAATAAATATTTAATACAATCCACAATTATTACTATTGGTGAGTCATTTACTCATTGATGCACATGATCCACTGTTACTATACTATCAATGAATCATTAGTTCTGCTATCAGTGAATCATTGTGATGTATTGTTAGTGAAACAGTTACTATTGATATTAAAAATTATGTGTATATTTTAAAAATATGATACATGTCATGCATACTAAAAATTGTTTTCTGCATATCACTTAGTTGAATAAAATAATTCTGTATATTCCTCCTTACAGAAAAATTGAATTTCACTGTTGTAAAAATAATTCCACTACTTTAAACTAAGTGTGGGTACCTGTTTGTTGGTTGTTGTGTTTTTCATTGAAACTGCTTAGCTAAGGGTTGTTAGCATGCATTTTTCTACAATATTGAACATTCATTTGAACCCAATATCTTAAATTTCCACACCTAGTACACTTTGTACTTATGAGATTCATGAAACTATTTGAATTTTCATGAAAATACGTGTCATTTGATTTAAATGATAGTTCATGTACTATTTTTAGAACCTACTCTAAAGTAATCTTTGTGGGAATCAATATTTGTGAACTTCAAAGTGACCCATTATACATATCATAAATCTACTAATATACAAAATCTATTTTGAACCTTTAATTGTTTAACTGTTCTTTTTCACATTAGAAGTCAACATTGGAGACAATTTTGGGTTTTATGTGTGGGGGAGGGGGTCAATTCTTGACTGTGCTGAACTATTCTTTAATGTGAGCACAGCTGCTCCCACTTCCACATACAATTTTTTTAAAAAAAATGGTTAAAAATTGTTTAAAAATTCAAAATTCTTTCATAACGTTAGGATTTACACTGTATCCAATTGGGTCTTGCCTTAGGATGATGCACGATGGGTAGTTATGACTTTATTTGAATATGAAATTATTGAGGTTGGATGATTGTTGAGTGAACTTGTTTAGTGAATAAATAGAAATTTGGTTTAGGAACTACTTTTGAGAGTGATTTGGGTAATATGTTAATGGTGTTATGATCATATCCCTTGGATCTAGAAGTTTAGATTTGAGAGATAGATTCTATATGTGTTCTTTTTGGGGTACTCTGTGGTGAGATTTTATTTAGATGGAGATATTTTTTAAAAAAAATTTAACAAAAAGTAGCATGGGAAAATATTGGGAAAGCTCAATATCTCTAAAGCAAGACGCCTAATAATCTACCCATATATTCCGGCATCGTCAATGTCTCTCTAGCATTACCAAGTACAACAGAATGACATTGATCCACATAAGATGGCGATATTAGGGGCGTTCTCAAAGATGCTCATAGGCTACGATTCTAAATTTTGTATGTCCTCTTCATTCCAACATTTCAAATTTTTAAGGTTTATTAAAAGTATAAAAAATTAAAAACTATTTGATATTTCCAAAAAATAAAAAGAAAAACTAGAACAATTTATATAAGTATGAAAGACTTATCATTGAGATATTGTAATATATTTTCATTAAAAATCTGTAAATTAAATTATTGACATCGTCATTCACATCATTTTTATTAATGTTGATGTGGCCTTATATTTCCATAGTTTTGACGTATCATTTAATTTAACTTTTAATTATTTAATTAACTATTTTAACACTTTTTATTAAATAATCATACTTTTGTATTTTTATAACTAAATGTGTTAATTAATCAATTTTTTATAGTTAATTGTGTGTTTTCAGTGTTTAATGTAATTAATTAATGAATTTCATTAATGTTATAAGTTTTATAAATTTTTATTTAGTTTAGAAGGTTGACTTCAGTATTAAAATTTGACATTCTTATTATTTAATCAATTAACCTAAATTTTTAGCATTTAATTAATTAATCCATTACTAAAATATTAATCTTTGAAATTTATCTATTTAACATTTAATAACTTTATTAATTAAATTGAATCCCATTGCTTAATTTTAATACTTCTAATTCAATTTATTAATTATTAAATAATTTCGATATATAATTGTTTAATTTAAATTCAGTTTCGAATTATATTAACCTTAATGATTCTTAATTTAACTTTTAAATTCGGTTTCTAATTATATTATCCTTAATTAAATTGAATCCCATGTTGCACCGCATTTACAGGAAGTAAGCCTTCACCGGGAAGAGGACTTTCCTGCTCTGCGAACCACCGCATTTGAAGCAGTGCTCTGCCAGTTCTGGATGGAGAGGCCATCACTGCTACTTTTCCGGCTGTAGAAGGATTCTGCTGGTTTAGATCTGCAACATAGACTCACTTCCCTCGTAGCAGCTGAATATACGCCACCTTCAGAACACGCTGTTGTGGAGGAATTTGTTCACTACAAATCAATGGAGATAGCCATACTCCACGCTTGTGGAGGATAGCCACTCCAAGGGAGGGAGTCGTCGAAGAGTCCCCACCGCCGCTGAACAGCCCGCTGATGGAGATGTCACATGAGGAGGTGTCCGCCAAGCTACTTCCAGAAGCTACTGAAGTTGAATCCCCCCTTTGCGCCGATTTGCTGGGGGAGAAGAGATTATTAAAAAAATAATAATTTAAAATAAATAATAAATTGAAAGAAATATAAACCCTAAATTAAAGAAATAACTAAACTAATTATTATTAAAAGATTATTAATTAGAAATATATAATAAATTTTAGATATTTTGAAAAAAGAATATTTAATTTAATTAACTTTAATAAAACATTAATTAAACTAAATCAATTAATAATAACTTCTAAATTAAATTAAAATAATCAAACTATCAATTTGATGTTTCGTATTAAATATTTAAATTTTTTTAATACTAAAATATATCAATAAAATTATCACAAATAATAATTTATAAATTAAATTAGAATAAACTTATCTAAATAACAAAAAATAGTAAATAATTTAATTTTGTAATTTCAATTAGTAATATTAATTAATAAAAAGAACAACATAATAAATAATAACATTATTAAATCTTTAAATACTTTTAATATAAACTCACAACATTAATTGTAAATATTTTTTTATTTATTCGTGTTTTTAACTCCTTGTTTTATTCTTTGTTGTTCAGGTTCACAGAAAAGACTATAACACGTCCATATTCATTTAACTAACTTGCGGGAAGTTAGTTACAAGGGAAATGCTCATGCGACCTGCAATGCATGAAAAACTGCACCTGTGCGGTGCACACGTGAAGGACATTTGATGTCATTAGAAAACAATGGGAGACATGCAGCAGATGACAATAATTTTAAAATAGAGCAATGAGGATAAAAGGGATGGGGGGACATTCATTCAATTCATTCAATCATCCACATCCGTCCAGAGAGGAGCAATAACTTGGGGTATATCTTGGAACACTTCCCAGAGAACCACTTTTTGGGGACTCGAGGACCAGGAGCAGCAATGATTCAAGCTTGAAGAAGAGATATCTTCCTCAAATTTCATTCAAATTTCATTCTTTGTAATCAAATGATTTTACTTTAGGTAATAGAGATGATGTTAGGCTAAATCATTCAATTCATGGTTAAAATCAAGTCTGCTAGTTATCTATATTATTCATTCTCACTAATAATTATTAATGTTGTGAATTTTTATATTCATTTTATTTGTTTGTTAATTAAATGTTGTTTTTATTTAAGATGCTTTTTTCTCTTGAGTTTGTTTTCACAGCTCAATAGGGTGAACCTCCGCCATTCACGTGTCTCATTGACACGTGATCCCTGCCTCGGCCTATTTCAATTCATGAGAGCTCTGGGTCTTGGGAGTTTTTTGATGACGCCTCAGTTTTCACCGAGACAGAGGGCGCACAACTCCTGTTTTTTTGGGGTTTTCTCTTTCCTCCTCGCCACGAGAAAATAGAGAGGGAGAGGCCCAATGATGGGATCTTTGTTCGCCGGAGGTGGAGGAGGACGTTGCAACATCGCTTCTATTTTCGGGGATCTGCAATTCTCCAAACGAATGGGTGATTCAAGATGGGAGAGAATTGGTTCTAGGTTTTCTGGTCCGTTGGAGGCAGAGATGCAGCCGAGGAAGACATTCGACATCCTTAAGGATCAGGAAGGCGACGACGGTTCTTGGACGACATCGGTTATTATTCTCTCTAGATCTGAACAACGAATCATTTTTCATCGAGAGGGTTTTGTCCAAGGAGAATCTGAGCGACAACATTAGGGACCTGGTTCGTGGAGTTTGCTGCAGGACTTTGGTGTGGCTGCAACCCCTTACGCTGGTTCGTGGTCTGCGTTCTTGGACAGCGATGGGGAATCTTGACAGCACCAACAATCTTGTGGACATTGAGACTTATGATTCAACACTGACAACTTCAGCGCCATGCATTGACCCTCTTCTTTGACAAAGGTTTGACCGAGCCTGGGTAAGGGGTTCTCGGTCCACTCAATTTGTTTTTTCTTTTGTCATTTTTTGGTGTCTCATGCTTGGTTCCTATTCTATAATGGTATGTGTTGTGTCTCCGTTTTCCTTTCCAGTTTGTTGTTCACTGTATTGATGTTTGTCCGGCTTTGTCTTCTTGTACTCCTTTGTTCTTGCATAGTGAAAACCCATGATGATCATGCCCCATGCACATAGGCCATTGGACAAAGAATGTAAATCCTTGGTGTCCCTTTTACTGCTTTCATTACCTTTCCGCATTTAATTTGACTTGTAAAATGCTGAATGTTGGTTGCTTCTGGTATTTCTTCAAGGATGTCTTGAATTGAAATGGTTAGAAGAATTTCGGGGATTTGTGTTTCCTAGTTATTCATTATTGCTACTGTAACTTTAATTCTTGGTTGTTGCTTGATTCGGTTTATTGAATCATCACTTGAAAATTATGTTTTCTTTTTTATGAGACTTAATTGCAAGTTTGGATCATAGTTGTAATTGCCACTGTCAGTGTTGTTGATCACTATTGTTGAATTCACTTGATTCATTCCTAATGTTATGGAATTGCAAGTCGAACATTATTTGTTTATCAGTTTTCATGTTTTATACTGTTAATAAACATGGTTTTCACATTTTGGATTTTAACGAACCAAAACACCCAATAGATTCGGGCTATTATGTGTGGATTATCTCTCGCATAGGGGTGCTCCCCAAAACATATTGGTATCAGAGCCCAATTGGGTTTATGTTTTTCTTTGTTAAAATTTTAAATAGATTGTTCATTGCTTTCAAATGATTTGTTAGTGAATTTTACATGTTGCAGCATGCTTTGTTATTTTGTTCAGCTAGGTCGTTAGCTCTCTTAGGTTGTAATTTCATTATGCTGTTGGAAGTTTGATTCCTCATTGTTTGCTTTCAATTTTCTTTTACCTATCTGAATTTCAAAATATGCCTCTTGGTAGTTGCTTCCTATGTGTGTCTATGGTTACATGGTATGATTGGGTACTTTCTGAGGCTTGCCTATGTTTGAGAGCTGATTAGCAGTAAGGTCTTGGAAGGATCTTGTGTCTCTAGTGTCTACCTTTTGCCTAGGAGATGAGCTTATGTTAGCTCTGCTGTGTTCCTCGGCATCCTTTAGGACTGTTCCGCTCCGGGTATGGTTTTGTTGCGAGTTCGGTGTTTAGTTTTGGGTAGCTTGTGGGTGCAGTGTCGCTTGGCTGATCACCAAGCTTCTTTGTTTACTGTTCGACCCTATTTAGCGGCTATGTTCAGTTTCCTAGGAACTGTGTGCCGTTAGTAAGTCTAGACTAGGATGTGTGGCCTTTTGTGCCTTTTTTCCCCTAGTTTCTAGCTGGATCCCAACCTTTTGTTCTTGCTTCTTAGAGCTATCTTAGAATGTTGGGACTACTTGCATGTGTCCTTGCAGTTTCCCCATTGTGTGAGGAAGTCTCCTTTTGGATTTTTTTAGGCGGTCGTCTCTTATGGGGGAGATTCTGAATCCATTGGTTGAGGATCTTATGGTGCCTTGCGTCGAAAGTACAGGCGGCATGTCTCGGTTTTAAAGCCGATGGTTCTTGGTCCTTTGGTCCTGATATGATTTTGTGGGTTCAGGTTGAGACTCTTTCGTGATGTTTCACTTAATATGCAATTTTTATCTCTGTTTCTCTCTCTTTATGCTCCTCTTTGCTTTATTGAACTATTCCATTTCTAAGTTGCAATTGTATGTGAATTTTTTAGAGTTTTGGTTTTCCATGTTTTGTGTTAGGATGATACTGCTCTGTTTATTTGTGTTCTGCAGGAACATCTGAGTTAGTTCGGGACCCGTTGGCATGTGATTTTCTGGTCCATGATTTCCTCATTGGCATCGTCTCAGAGTGCGACTAAGGTAAGTGCATGTATGAACCTTTATAATGCAGTTGATTAGAATTTTTTAGATATCATTCAACTTTGGGCGACATGTAACACAACTGATACAAGGTTGGGGGACTGTTTGGGTCATACCCCATAAGTTGTTTTCTTTTTTGAATATTCCCATGTTGATGATGTTAGATGGTGAAGAATCATCATGTGGTCTGGTTTTTATTTGCAAGGTGGAGTGAGTGATGTTGTTCCATATTAAATTTTTTCATGCATTTAATTTCCAAGGTAGAGATTTGTGAATTTTTATATTCCTTTTATTTGTTTGTTAATTAAATGCTGTTTTTATTTAATATGCATTTTTCTATTGAGTTTTTTTTTCACATCTTGATAGGGTGAACCTCGGCCTTTCATGTGTCCCATTGACATGCAATCCCTGCCTCAACCTCTTTCTATTCATGAGAGATTTGGGTCATGGGAGTTTTTTGATGACACCCCTACTTTCACCGAGACAGAGGGTGCGCAACTCCTATTTTTTTGAGGTTTTCTCTTTCCTCCTCGCCGTGAGAAAATATAGAGGGAGTGGCCCATCGATGGGATCTTTGTTCGCCGGAGGTGGAGGAGGACGTTGTTTCATCACTTCTATTTTCGGGGAACTCCAATTCTCCGAGAGAATGGGCGATTCAAGATGGGAGATCCATGGTTCTAGGTTTTCTTTTCCGTTGGAGACAGAGATGCAGTCGAGGAAGACCCTCGACATCCTTAAGGATATGGAAGGCGACGATGGTTCTTGGATGATGCCGGTTATTATTTTCTCTAGATCTGAACAACGAATCATTTTTCATCGATAGGGTTTTTTCCAAGGAGAATCTGAGCGACGAAATGAGGGAATTGGTTCATGGAGCTTGCTGCTAGACCTTAGTGTGGCTGCGACCCCTTATGCTGGTTCGTGGTCTGCGTTCTTGGACAACGGTGAGGAATATGGACAGCACCAACAATCTTGTGGACATTAAGACTTATGATTCAACACCGATAACTTCAGCACCTTGCAGTGACCCTCTTCTTTGAAAAAGGTTTGACTGAGCCTAAGTAAGGGGTTCTTTTTCAACTCAATTTGTTTTTTCATTTGTAATATTTTAGGGTCTCATGCTTGGTTCCTGTTCTATAATGGTATGTGTTGTGTCTCAGTTTTCCTATCCAGATTTTTTTTTCACATTATTGATGTTTGTACGGCTTTGTCTCCTTGTACTAATTTGTTCTTGCATAGTGAAAACCCGTGATGATCCTACCCCGTGCACGTAGGCCATTATCCGAAGAACGTAAATCCATGGTGTACCTTTTTCTGCTTACATTAACTTTCTACATTTAATTCGAATTGTAAAATTCTGAATGTTTGTTTCTTCTGGTATTTGTTCAAGGATTTCTTGAATTGAATTGGTTATAATCATTTTGGGGTTTTGTGTTTCCAGGTTATTCATCATTGCTACTATAACTATAATTCGTGGTTGTTTCTTGATTCGGTTTATTGAATCATCACTTGCAGATTATGTTTTCTGTTTTATGAGACATAATTGCAAGTTTAGATTATAGTTCTAATTTCCACTTCCAGTGTTTTTGCTCACTATTGTTGAATTCACTTGTTTCATTCCTAATTCAATGGAATTTCAAGTAGAATATTATTTGTTTATCAGTATGCATGACTTAAACTGTTAATAAACACAGTTTTTGTATTTCGGATTTTAATGAACCCAAACACCCAATAGATCCAGGCTATTATGTGGGGATTGTCTCTCACGTAGGGGCGCTCCCCAAAATATATTGGTATCAGAGCCTAATTGGGTTTATGTTTTGCTTTGTTAAAATTTGAAATAGATTGTTCATTGCTTTCAAATGATTTGTTAGTGGCTTTTACATGTTACAAAATCCTTTGTTATTTTTTCCATCTAGGTCGTTAGCTCTCTTAGGTTGTAATTTCATTCTGCTACAGGTAGTTTGATTCCTTGTTGTTTGATTTCCATTTTCTATTACCTGTCCGAGCCTCAAAAGATGCCTCTTGGTAGTTTCTACCTACTTATGTCTATGGTTTCGAGGTAGGAATGGGTACTTTGTGAGGTTTCCCTATGTTTGAGAGCTGTTTAGAAGTAAGGTCTTGGTAGGATCTTGTGTCTCTAGTGTCTTCCTTTTACCTAGGAGATGAGCTTATGTAAGCTCTCCTGTGTTCCTCCACATCCTTTAGGACTGTTTCGCTCCGGGTATGGTCCCATTGCGAGTTCGGGGTTTAGGTTTGGGTAGCTTGTGGGTGCAGTGTCACTTGGCTGATCACCAAGCTTCATTGTTTACTTTTCAACCCTGTTTAGCGGTTATGTTTGGTTTCCTAGGAATTGTGTGCCGTTAGTAAGTCTAGAATAGGATGTGTGGCCTTTTGCGGCTTGTTGTACCCTAGTTTCTGGCTAGATCCCAAAGTTTTGTTCTCGCTTCTTAGAGCTATCTTAGGATGTTGGGACTGCTTGCATGTGTCCTTGCAGTTTCCCATTTGTGTGAGGAAGTCACCTTTTGGATTTTGTTTAGGCGGTCTTCTACTATGGGGGGATTCTGAATCCATCATTTGAGGATCTTATGGTGCCTTGCGTTGAATGTCCAAGAAGCGTGTCTCGGTTTTAAAGCTGACGGTTCTTAGTCCTTTAGTCCTGATATGTTTTTTGTGGGTTTAGGTGGAGACTCTTTTGGGATGTTTCACTTAATATGAATGTTTTCTCTCTGTTTCCCTCTCATTATACTCCACTTTGCATGATTGACTATTCCATTTCTGAGTTTCAATTTTATGTGAATATGTCTGAGTTTTGGTTTTCCATGTTTTGTGTGAGGATGGTATTTCTCTATTTATTTGTGTTCTGTAGGCATATGATAGTTAGTTTGGGACCTATTGGCATGTGATTTGATGGTTCATGATTTCCTCATTGGCATCATCTCAGAGTGAGAATCAGGAAAGTGCAGGTATGAACATTTATCATGCAGTTGTTTAGAATTGTTCAGATATCATTAAAATTTGGGTGACATGTATCACAACTGATACATGGTTAGGGGATTGTTTGGGTCATACCCCATAGGTTGTTTTCTTTTTTGAATATGCCTATGTTGATGATGTTAGGTGGTGCAGAATCATCATGTGGTTTGGGTTTTATTTGCAAGGTGGAGTGTGTGATGTTGTTCCATATTAAATTTGTACATGCATTTAATTTCCAAGGTGGAGATTTGTGAATTTTTATATTCATTTTATTTGTTTGTTAATTAAATGCTGTTTTTATTTAATATGAATTTTTATGTTGAGTTTGTTTTCACAGCTCGATAGGGGGAACCTCCGCCGTTCACATGTCTCATTGACACGTGATCCCTGCCTCGACCTCTTTCTATTCATGAGAGTTCTGGATCTTGGGAGTTTTTTTGACGACACCCCAGTTTTCACCGACATAGAGGGCGCACATATCCTATTTTTTAATGCGGTTTTTTCTTTCCTCCTCGCTGCGGGAAAATATAGATGGAGAGGCCCACCGATGGGATATTTGTTCGCCCGAGGTGGAGGAGGACATTGCAACATCGTTTTTCATTTCGTGGAACTCCAATTCTTCAAGTTAATGGGCGATTCAAGATGGGAGAGCCATGGTTCTAGGTTTTCTTGTCCGTTGGAGGTAGAGATGCAGCCAACGAAGACCGTCGACATCCTCAAGGATCAGGAAGGTGACGAAGGTTCTTGGACGACACCAGTTATTATTCTCTCTAGATCTGAACATAGAATCGTTTTTCATCGAGTGGGTTTTGTCCCAGGAGAATCTGAGCAATGACATGAAGGACCTGGTCCATGGAGCTTGATGCTGAACCTTGGTGTGGCTGTGACCCCTTACGCTGGTTTGTGGTCTGCGTTCTTGGACTGTGATACGGAATCTAGACACCACCAACAATCTTGTGGACATTCAGACTTAAGATTCAACACCATCAACTTCAGTGCCTTGCATTGACCCTCTTTTTGAAAAAGTTTTTACCAAGCCTGGGTAAGGGGTTCTCGGTCCACACAATTTGTTTTTTATTTTGTCATTTTTAAGGTCTCATGCTTGGTTCTTGTTCTATAATGGTATGTGTTGTGTCTCAGTTTTCCTATCCAGCTTGTTGTTCACTATATTGATGTTTTTCCGGCTTTGTCTCATTGTACTCCTTTGTTCTTGAATAGTGAAAACCCGTGATGATCCAGCCCCGTTCACATAGGCCATTGGTCGAAGCACATAAATCCTTGGTGTCCCTTGTACTGCTTAGATCCCCTTTTTTCATTTAATTCGACTATTAAAATGCTGAACGTTTGATGCTTCTGGTATTTGTTCAAGGATGTCTTGAATTGAAATGGTTAGAATCATTTCAAGGCTTTGTGTTGCCCGGTTATTCATCATTGCTACTGTAACTTTAATTGTTAGTTGTTTCTTGATTTGGTTTATTAAATCATCACTTGCAGATTCGGTTTTCTATTTTATGAGACTTAATTGTAAGTTTTTATTATAGTTATAATTTCCAATGTCAGTGTTGTTGCTCACTATTGTTGAATTCACTTGTTTCATTCATAATGTTATTGAATTACAAGTCAAACCTTATTTGTTTATCAGTTTGCATGTTTTAAACTATTAATAGACATGGTTTTCGCTTTTCGGATTTTAACGAACCAAAACACCCAACAGATCTGGGCTATTATGTGGGGATTTTCTCTCACGTAGAAGCAATCCCCACAAAAAATGTGATCTGAATTGATCGATAATATCAGCTTAGAATGCATTCAATTGCAACGTACCATTATCACTTTATCACGAAACTCCAAAAGCATTCAGTGAGTCTGATTGTGGATTAATATTCTTAAACATTTAAATTAGAATGAAAACATCAGAACTTATGAAGAGTTCATTCTTTCGTCTTTTTTCAAATCAAAATTCTCACAGTTGATTAATCATGGAGTGAAGAATTCCAGGATTTGTCATCTTGAGTGATTTAACTTCTAGTGAGGGAAATAAGTCACTCATTTTCAGTGGTACTAGTTGTAGTCACTATTTTGAGAAGGAATATTTTCAAAACTAGTAGAATAGATATTTTCCCTGGCCATATTTCTCTTGATTGTTCATTTATCAACATTTTATATCTTCGTTACTTACTGATTGTAGCCTGTTTCTTATTTCATTACATTTTAGAAGAAGTATTGAAAAGATTGTGCTATTTCATTTTTGTCTTATAAAAAACATAAAAAAATTAAATGATTAAAAAATAGAAATTCCATCCCACTGCTGACATCAATGGGGTCTTTTTGAAAAATGTTATAAGGTTTTTGGTCAAAATCATCTTCTCTGTGGGTTTGACCCTACTTTCCACATATAGAGTAGTTAGTAGAAAAAAAATTAAAAATTGGTTGGTTTCAATGACGACCACATCAATATTTTGGCACCGTTTCCGGGGAAGGATTGAGCCATTATTGTTCAAAAAAAATCTCAAAAAATCACATTTAATAAAAAACAAAAAAAATATTGTAAACAGTTTAAAAATTTTACTCTATCAACTTCTGTGAGTTACTGTACTGCTGTTGTTTTTTTTTATGAATTTCACTTTTTATCACTTATTGCATGTGAACAAGAACCTCTTATTTTAGTTTAGAGCCCCTTAATTCTGAAATAGATAAACATATCGTTGCTTTAAGAAAGAAGAAAAAAATTAAAATGGAGAACATAGATAATAGAGTCCCTGATAATACCTTCTAAAATCAACCAGAACTCTCAGATGATGTTGAAAGGCCTAGGATGAGGGAGTTACAACTTCATAAAATTTCAAGCAATCCATCTTCTATTAGGATATCTCCTAGAACCCAAATCTATGAGCTAAAACAATCACACATTTCACTACTTCCTGTATTTAATAGACTATCTAATGAGGACTATCTAGCCTTCATTAGAGATTTCTACAACACTGTGCAACAATTACTTCTTCTACGACTTAAAGAGAATGAGATAAGAATGTGAGTCTTTCCATTTTTCTTTAAAGGGAATGCTAGGAATTGGATTCTGAGTCTAGATGAGAACATCTTTGAAAACTGGGATCAAGTGATGAATTCATTCATAATGAATTTTTTTCCTCAATGACTGGAAGGTGAACTAATAACATTGATAAATAGTTTTTATCAAGCGGATGTAGAAGCTTTTCATGAAGCTTGGGAGAGATTTAGGGACATGCTTAGGCAGTGTACCTATCATCAACTTCCATGCCACCTTCTCATGGACACCTTCTATGAAGGGTTGTCATCCTCTGGGAAGAATCTAGTTGATCATGCTACTGGTGGTAATTACAATGATAAGACAGATTTATAATTGATGCAAATCATTAACAACCTAGCCCTGAATTCACAACATAAATATTCCAGATGAAAAATAGTGAATAAAAACCTACATAAAAGTTCAATGAATGAAACTCAAGCCCAAATTGCAGAAATCACCAACAAATTGCAACCATTAATGAATCAGAACTCTATGAAAACTGTTAACCAACTTGGCAATAAAAAAAATCAATCTTTATGAGAACAATGTGTCATGTGTGGTATGTTTGGGCATACTAAAAAATTTCTTCCTAACGTTGATATGCCAGAACAACAACAATGAAACTCAATTTTAGTTAACTATGGTCTTAGAATACCTCCTAATAAAGATCGATTTTCAAAAAATTACAAACAAGGCTATAGGAACCATCCAAATGTGTCTTGGAAAGATCAAGACCTAATTAAGCAATCAACTGCCCCTTATTACTCTAAAAAACCAAGACCATACTTTCAAAATCAACAAAGGGGAGAGCCTTCAATTTCACAAGGAAACAATGATAATCAAATGTCTTCTTAGCTTGATTAAATCTAGAACAAAATTATCTCTCAATATGAATGATACATGACTAAGCTAACGAAGCATAAAAACCAATATGAGTTAGATAAAATGAAAAATTATATGAGAATGCAGAATATGGAAACACAGCTTGGCCAACTTACAAGAGATTTAACTTATAGGGAAAATGTAGGTTGACTATTACAATTGAACTGAATTCTAAAGAGAATTCCATGGCTGTTATCACTAGGAGTGGGATAAATACTCCACAGTTACTGAAAACTTCCTTGAAAATGAACAAAATAATAATCTGGTCAAATCTATTAATAAAAATCCACTTTATCCACATGCTGGAAATTCACAGAAAAGTCATGAAAATGATAAAAATATGAATTTATTATCTGAAACTCAAGATGAAAACTCATCTAAAAATCAATGAAATAATGGAAACAAATGTTGAGGAATAGTTGAGGGATATACCTGATGTTCTTAAACATTTTCCCCCACCCATCCTTATCCCCGAGAAGCTTAAACCTCAATGTAAAACCAGGGCTGAGCTTCTTCAGTTCCTTGTTCTCCTTTCAAATGTTCAAGTAAACATTCCATTCATTCAAGAATTAATTCAAATCCCTTCTTATTTAAAATATATTAAGAAAAGTGTTTCAATCAAAAAGCCTCTGGAATAATTTTCTACCTACAGCCTCACTGAAGAGTGCACTGTTGTACTCCAAAAGAAAATCCCACCTAAATTGAATGACCCGGGTAGTTTTGTTATCCCATACACCCTAAGAAATTTTGATCAGCTCAACTGAATTTGTGATTTAGGTTCTAGTATTAATCTTCTCCCTACCTGACTTTTTGGACATTTGAGGCTGGGTTACCTTCAACCCACCATAGTCATACTACAGTTAACTAATAGATCGTTCACTTATCCCGTGGGTAGGATATATGACTTGCTAGTTGGAGTTGAGAAACTTTTCCTGTCTACAAACTTTTTACTCTTAGATATATAGTGTGATCAAGAGGTTCCCATAATTATGGGTAGGCCCTTCTTAGCCATAGGTGGTGCTGTTATTGATGTTTCAAAGGGTCGACTAATTTTTAAAAATGGAGTACAACAAGAAGAGTTCAATGTGTTTAATAACATTAAGGGAACAACTTATTCTGAAAACTATTCAAAAATACAGTTCATTGATGCTGCATGTTCTTATAAAAATAAACAAGAACACATTGAAGAATCTGAAAAACAATATTTTGTTGAAGATATTCATTTTGATGTTGAAAATTATGTTGTGTCAGTCCCAAAAGAAGAAAATTATGCTCAAACACAGAATCTGAAAAATTTCCCAGAACTGGACCACTGTCCAGTTTCTGTTGTGGAAGAGTCCTTTGTTTCTGAACATAGGAAATTTTTTAGTGAATTTGAATGTTAATATGTTGTAACTAATGTTGATGATCACTTTTATTATTTTGAGGGAGAAATTATCAGAAAAATTTATTATTATGATTTGATTAACATGTTAAATTATGATCTGAAAAATCTCGACAGTATGTTTTTCACTTTGGATAACAGCACTGTTATGTCTAAAACTGAGCATGAAATTGAAAATCATTCATCATTTCAAATTCCTTAAAAGAGGTATATTGAAGATCATGGAACTCCCATACCTATGAGTCTTGATTTGAATGTAGAACCTCCTACTCTTCAACCTAAACCAATCCCTGCTAATTTGAAATATTCATTTTTGGGTGATAAATCCACTTTTCTTGTCATAATTTTATCCGGGTTGAATAAATATCAAGAAGAAAGATTGTTGAGTGTGTTGAATATGTTTTAATCTTCCATAGGCTAGACAACAACTGATATAAAAGACATTAGTCCCTCATTATATTTGAACAGGATACCTATGGAACATGACCATAAGCCTAAGATAGAGTGTCAAAGAAGATTGAATCAAAACATGAAAGAAGATGTGAGAGAAGAAGTGATTAATGTAACACCACCAAGCTTCCACGACACACTTCTCTTTGAATAATACAGTAGTGTGTGCTGTACGCAACTTCAAGTTCTAACACACCACAAACAATCAAACTAGCCATTATGAATAGTAATACCCACTTTTTGAAATTTTATAAATTTTATCTTTCAAAATTAACTTACTTTTTGGATTCGGAATATCGAAATTATATTAGGGTGAATTTTTGGTATTTTTTTGAAAACCATCAATTATTGACGAATATTGAAAAAAACTGAGTTATAGATTAAAACAAAATCTTTATATAAAAAATTATTTATTTTATTTAAATTTATTTTAGGTCAAAATAGACACATAATACCTATATAAGTTCAATGCAATTAATTGGAGTCAGTTTATAATAATTTTAGATATATAAAATTTTATTGAACTTTTTACCGTCCTTTATCCACCTACTAGGAGCATTTGCAAATTTACATAAAACTTAATTTTACCGCTTCTGTGAGTTTAATTTCAAAAATACAAGTGACACAGTTGATATTAGTAAGTAAAATTTGGTTCAGTAAGATGAAAATAATTTTTGGTGAAAAGTAACTTTTTACTTTTATTTACCATGATTAAAAGTAAATAATATGATTAAGGGTAAAAATTATATTATTATTACCATAAAACATGTACTAATTCTATTGGATAATTTTAATTTAACCAAAATCAACCTTAGGAATAAAATATGATCCTTTAGGTCCACTTGGATTAGATTAGGACATTTATTATTATTTAATTCAAAGAAGAGTTAAAAGTGTTAAATTCAAAGTTTAATAACTAATTTTTTTAATATTGGGCTACACATAAGATAAATTTAACTAAAAATATTCATCAGAAAGATAAGACAATTTCCTACATAATGGTATTTTATTTATCATTTTAGATGTTAAATAATTAAATTTATTTATGACATAATGATGATGCAGTAATTACATATTTAATTAAATATTAAAATATTTGATATTATAAATTTCCAAATAATTGTAATTTGAGACTTTTTATTAATTAAACTATTTATATAGGTAAATATTACATGGTAGGTTTAGTTATATTCACTTTGTTCGAAGTAATAATGCTGTTATGAATTTAGCAAAAACAAAATACCCAATAGTGTCAAAATTGACATAAAAGAGTTTTTAAAACAAATATTATATTATTAATTGATATTCTATTAATAAAAATATAAGGTTAGGAAAAAAGGCTTATATAATAATAGGTGTATCATTAATGAACTACTTGGCGTTCTCATGGAAATATATAGTATGTTTATTAACCATATAATATAAAAATACAAAGAGACATGGTAAATGTCAAAATATTTAACTAAGATTTAAATCTAGAAGATAAAGTTAATATACTGATCCAAAATTATATAAAACTGATTGGTTGAGTGGTTTTCGACCCATACCCACCTTATCCTTTAAATAATTCATTTTTGAGCCATTATAAAACGAAATGATTTTAATTTAAAATAATATTTCTAGCTTTTCATAAGGTGCCTCTCAACCCTCTTATAAAAGAGCACCCCCCTTCTCTCTAATTCACACCTTCAAAGCCATTTTGATTGGCCAAAACCTACCCAAATACCCTCTCAACTGTACACCCTTCATCCTTGAGGCCTTCCTTTATTCATAAATCCAACCTATGGAGCCCTTTTGATCAAATCAAATGGAAGAATCCGAAGAAGAGGTAAATATTTCATCGCCTCTTTCAAGTTCCTTTCTTCTTCCACTTCCTCTTTCTTTGTTGTTTCCATTCTAAAATAATTACTCCAATATCTATTATATAATATGATTCTTTATAAATATGGTACAACCATATTCATTATTCTATCCATCCTTTGAATGATATGTCACCATACGTGCATACGTATGGCTTACCGTCTCCACGCAGTGGTGTAATTGTTATTCAATACAATATTATTTGGATGGGTATAATAATGATGTGCAATTGATGTAAATAATAAATATAACATGATAATGATTATGTATATATGATATACCATCCAACTATATATTATTTTAATATCAAAAGAAAGATATTGTCTCTCGTGCGTACGTACAGATTACCGTCTCCACGAACGCGATGAGATTCATTCCCCATCATATCCATTCAAGACTAATTTTTAATAGATGATTAAAAATAATGTTTAATGAATTTCATTCTGAATTTTAATAAGATACATCCCATCCATAATAAACATGTCTCATGTAAAAAATAATTTAAATAAAAACAAATCAGTTAACACCCGAAACGAAGATAATATATGATATTATTATCAAAGCAATGTTAAAAGATCATATAGGATATCATATTATTGTATATGATTATTTATAATTTAATAAGAATTATTTCACCATTATACAGGAGGTTAACCTACCCTCGACCATGGAAAATTAAAATCTAGGGGTTAATTTTACAATCTCTTCATTATCCAAGGTTGTTTATATGTAATTATATACTAGAACCTCTTTATCAGACAAATACATGTTTCTTAAAAACGTATTTCAAAACATTCTTACTATTTTATAGACTATGTGTAATGATCCTCCAATTCTCATTGGCTTGAGAGCTAAATGAGTCATCACTAGGCCTTAAGTGACATCCCCAAGGTGCCAAAGGATGACAATAAATGCCGAAGGGATTCAAAATACATTGGGGATGATTTACCCTTTTATTGAAGACAACCAACAAATAGAGAAAACTAGATAAACCTCTCCAAGAAACCACTATTTTATGCATGATCTAAAACCAAAAAAACTCAACCATTAATTTAATAAAAACCCAACCAAAAGTTCCACAGTGAAAACCAACACTAAACATCATTGTAAACAGCGGAAAGACAACTCAAAGATGACAAGACAACAACCCAACTCCATACTCCACAAGCACCATGCTCCAAAATCACGAACCATCCCAAGTATTACGAAGCAGTGCTCTAAACATGTGATACTTTACCTTTTCCAATGTCCTAGTATATGACATCTGAAAAAGCACCAACGTGCCAAAGAAGGGGGTGAGTAATAAAACTCAGTAGGTTTTCCTTGATGACTTCCCAACCCATACCTCTAGGATAAAACATGTTAGCACATTTATATAAAAAAATTTATATAAAGAAATTCCAAAAACAGTTCACAATAAATCAAGTTCCATGTCCAAGCCATTGTTCCAACAAAACCATATTTCTCAAGAAAAGCCACCAAGAAAGATTTCCAATCAAATTCACATTTCCATTTTGGTACATTCATTCCATTCCACAAATCCACACAACCAACTATGCATGAAACCTGGACCTCCCTATACTGGCGAGTGGTGAGTTATCCTTCCTCTAAGTCTTCACTTAGTAAACTACCTTGACGAGGGTACTTCACGACCTTATATGTCCCAACCTATTGATGGGGGGACTTCTTGCCCTTATCCATCCCATCCTTTTGATTGGGGGGCTTCTCAGCCTTATCCATCCTAATGCACATGAAAACACACCACAACCCATGAAAGTCCTTGCCCAAAACCAAGTGTGTTCAAAACCTTTCAACAAAGTATCCCCCTTTTATTGAAAACCATTTCTTTCAAGAAGCAAAACCATAGCCAATTTAAAATCACCATTTTAAATTTACATCAACAACCACTTTCCAAAAACACACAATTTCCATTCACCCGTTACTATAAAGGGGTTTCAACCATTCTTCCACAATAGATAAACAAACCATTTCAATAAAAGAAATAAATTTGAAACTAAGCCTTCAAATTCTGAGAAAGACGAATTTAGATTGAAGACACCTACCTCAACAAAATAGGAGAAACCAACCAAGAACCGGGCCGAAACACCACAAAACCTCCTTATATTCCTTCCCCTATTACCAAAAAACCAAAAACCGACATAAAAGTCATCCACTACCTTATATCTAATAACCTCGGGCATAGATCTACGAATTCAACAAGAGAGAATAAGGAGATCTAAGAAAACAAGACAAGAATGAGACTTACCGCGATCAACCGGCCTCTAAATGTCAAGGCAACCCTCCGGATCGCTTCCAAAATGCCTAGTAAGTGTTCTCCCACCTTCCCTTGAGTGAAATCCCAACTTAGGGTCGTATGGGAGAAAAAACGAGTGGGTTAAATGATAAAACAGATTAGATCCTAATAAATAGCATCTAAGCTGACTTCGCGCACGGTTAGTCCGCACAGTTAGTTAAACCATGTGCTAACCGTGAGGTAGTCACTGCCAGAGAGGGGATCTCCACACGACCTCCTCGCACGGTTTTCCCATGCCGTGCAGACAACCTGCGGTCTCCTCTGTCCAACAGACCACCACCTGCACAACTTCCGCACGGTTTGGCAACCCGTGTGCAGCCCGTACGTCCCCACATTTTTCCCTTTCATGATTTAAAAGTCTCCCAAACTTTCCCCAATCATCTCCCATATTCTTCATGCACTTAAAAAACATAAAACAAGGGTTATATACCAAAGACCAGGGGTACTACATTCTCCCCACCATTGGCCTTTCCATCCTCAGAAAGTAGAAAACCATCGCTTGACTGAAAGATTACTAGACACTGCTCCTTCATATCTTCACCGTGTTCCCAAATATCTTCCTGAATCTGACCATGTTTCCCCAAAACCCGCACTAGACCGATGATTTTTTCACACAAGACTTTATCCTTCCTATCCACAATATTCGCCAGGATATATACCAACGAAGTATTCGGCACTATGTCAACGTGATCCCATCTGATCGCATGGTCAGGATTGGGTTGATACTTTTTTAACTGAGACACATGGAACACATTATGCACTACACTGAACCGTGGTGGTAATGCCAACTGATATGCCACCTCACCAACCCATTCAAGTATCTCAAACGGGCCAATATATCGAGGAGATAATTTTCCTTGCTTCCCAAAACGACGTTGTCCATGACTTGGAGAGATCCTTAAGAAGACATGATCACTCACTACAAATGACAATGGTCTTCGGTGATGATCCACATAAGATTTATGACGACTCTGAGTCGTCTCCATCATCTTTTTAATCGATCGGATCTTCTCCGTTGTTTCTTGGACATGGCTCAGCCCAATTAGTGAATTCTCACATGTTTCCACCCAACAAAGTAGATAACGACAAGGACGCCCATATAATGCTTCAAACAGAGACATGCGTATCACGGCCTGATAACTGTTATTGTATGAGAACTCAACTAAGGGTATATGCCCCTCCCATGAGCCACCAAAATCCATTAAACAAGCCTTCAAAATGTCTTCCAACGTCTGTATGATCCTCTCGGATTACCCATCCGTCTGAGGATGATACGCCGTGCTCATATTCAACTGAGACCCAAGGGCTTGTTGTAAGGATTTCCAGAAATGAGATGTGAAACTTGGATCACTATCTGAGACATTAGACTCTGCTACACCATGTCTCTTTACCACTTCCCATATATAGATTTTTGAAAGATCTTCCACCTGATGGGTTTCACGAATTGGGATGAAATGGGAGGACTTGGTTAGACGATACACTATCACCCAAATGACATCGTGTTTCTGGACCGTTCTTGGAAGACCTGTAAAAAAATCCATTGATATCTGATCCCATTTCCACACTAGGATAGGTAAAGACTGTAACATACCAGTTGGTCTCTGATGCTCTGTTTTAACCTGCTGACAAGTTAAGCATCGTGAGACGAATTCTGCCACCTTCCTTTTCATACCGCTCTACCAAAACTGTGCCATTAACGCCTTATACATCTTCTGTGTACCCGGATGTACATACCATCTTGAATGGCGGTAAGAATTAAGGATTTGTTCCTGACAAACTATCGGTACAACCATCTGATCTCTGAAACACAAAACTGAACTCGCTCTCAGTTTCCATCCATCAATGGTCTCCCCACCATTGAGTTTTGAACTCATTATCAAGCATTCCGCATCTGATGTTTGTGCCTCTTTGACCACTTTTACTAGTTCAGGAACAAGCGTAGCTGAAAAGAAAACCGCAACATCACCTCAGTTTTCACATTCCACATGAATGTCAGCTAAGACAGACATCAATTTCCATTCATCTAAAGCTTCATTCGCCAACTGAGCATACAATTTTCTTCTTAATGCATCGGCCACCGAATCTCACTTAACCTGTGTATACATCAAGTAAAAGTAGAAAATTTGAAGGTTTTCCATCCATATCCTTTGCCTCAGATTCAAATATCATTGTGATAAAATGTGTTTCAGGATTTTGTGATCATTAAACACAGTGAAATTCTAACCAAAGAGATAATGACGCCAAGTCTTCAAGGCATGGACAACTGCAGCTAACTCCAAATCGTGTGTTGGGTAATTCTTCTCATGCACCCACAACTGCCTTGAACCATAAGCAACAACATGGTCTCCTTTCATGAGAACACAACCCAATCCTGTTCCTGAAGTGTCACAATACACCACATACCCCTGTCCTGATTCTGGAAAAATAATGATGGGTGTTGATGTAAGGAGAACTTTCAACTCTTGAAAAGATCTCTGACATTCTTCAGTCCATTGAAAAGCACTGTTTTTCTTTGTCAAAGCTGTCATGGGAGAATCTAGTCTTGAGAAGTCACGCACAATGCATCGGTAATAACCAGCTAGACCATGAAAACTTCATATTTCCATGACATTCTTCGGTGGTTGCCAAGAGAGAACAGCTTATATCTTTTCTGGATCCACTGAAAGACCTTCATCAGAAACAACATGGCCTAGAAAGCATACCTATTATATCCAAAAATCGCACTTTGATAATTTGGCATACAACTGATGGTCCCTCAATATTTCCAACACTATTTCCAAGTGTTTCTCATGCTCAACCCTTGATCTTGAATACACCAATATGTCATCCACAAACACCACAACAAAAGAATCCAGATATGGATGAAATATATGATTCATCAATGCCATGAAGATCACTGGGGCATTCTTAAGACCAAAAGGCATGACTACATATTTGTAGTGGCCATATCTACTTCAGAAGACTGTCTTCAGAATAACCTCCTTCCGAACTCGCAACTGGTGATATCCTGACCGTATTTCAATTTTGGAGAACCACTGAGCTCCCCCTCAATTGATCGAACATGTCATCAATGTGTGGAAGTGGATATCTATTCTTTACTGTAACCTGGTTATGTTTACGATAATCCAAACATAGTCTCAAAGTTCCATCTGCTTTCTTTACAAACAAAACTGGTGCTTCCCACAGGGACACGCTTGGCTGAATGAAACCCTTGCTTTCCAGCTCCTCTAACTGCACCTTCAATTCCTTTAACTCCATTAGTTCCATCCTATAATATGGAAGTGAAATATGACTGGTCCCCAGAAGGAGATCAATCATAAACCCCAATCCTCTTACAGGTGGTAACCTTGAGATGTTTTCAGGAAAAACATCATGAAATTGATCCACCACAGTTGGAAAACTATTTTCCGCGAGCCCTTCCATTGATGCCAATGTCAATGCGGAAAATTGGTAAGAAATTGTTCACACCATTACTGCCAAAAATCTCTTTGCACCTTTCTTTACTATCCTCTCTCCTCTGAAGAGATGCTCCATGCCGTCCTCAGTCATGAAACTGACCATTCTCCTATAACAGTCGATGTGAGCCTTCAACCTTGTCAACCAATCCATACCCTGGATTATGTCATAGGAATTTATCTACAGCACAAAGAAATCCCTTTTCAGCTCAGATCCATCAAAAATTATAGCACATGCTCTACACACAAAGGCTTGGCATTCTCTTTCACCAAGAGTAGTTTGATGTTTCAAGATAGAAGGCATCATTTCGAGTTTTAAGCATAGCTATTCAACATCGCGAGAAGCAATTAAGGAGTGTGATGCACCAGTATCAAACAACACTTGCATGAGGGTAGAATTCAAAAGAATCGTACCTCTCACCATAGATGGTCCAGCCTGATCATTGACCATCATCTGCTCTGATCCATACAGTTGCTTCGTCGCTGCGCTGGTTTCCTTGTTCCCTTGATGAGATTGCCCTAGTTGAGGGGTCATGGAATTCCTGGAATCACCATAACTAGCTCTATTCTATTGGAAAGACTAATTTTGTTGTCCTCACCCTGTCGAAGCATAAGATGCTTGAGACACTTGAGAAGTGTCTCAAACACTGACCATGGAGCACTCCGACAATATCGCTAAAGATTCCCCATCTGCTTGCAATTGTGGCATGCTCTCAGTGGTGCTGTACATTCTCTCTTAATGGATCAGTCGAACCACATTGAAAGAAAACTTCTTTACTCTAGGTCCGTGGAGGAAGGTTGACTGATCCCACCGTCTGGTTCTGATTTGCACTCCCACCTTGGAAGTAGGTGTCCCTATTCCTCTTGTTCCCAGCATTGGAATTCCCACCCGTTACTGTGGGTATCATCATGCCTCCTCCAATCGATCTCGAGATATCACGTTCAGCAACTGTTGCTCTGTTCACCATCTTTGTATAATCTGTAACACAGAGTACAACTATCTTTGAGCGAATCTATTGTCGCATCCCTGATTCAAAGATACGTGCCTTCAGCGACGTACTTGCAGAAACTTCTGGTGCAAAGCGCACTAAATTCATGAATTTAGCCACATATTCCGTGACAGAGAGATTATCCTACTTCAGGCTGAAAAAGACCACTATCCTTTGGATTTTGATCGTTTGAGGTTAGAATTGTTTATTTAACAACTCCTCAAATTCCACCCATCCTAGGACTTGATCCACCTTAGCCTGCACCACTAGCTCCCACCACTGTCGTGAAAGATCATCTAGCATGTACGTAGCCAACATTACTTTCATTTTTGCTGGTGTGCCGATGAAATCAAAGATACGATTCATCCTACTCAGCCACACCTCCTCCCTTTCTGGTTCAGAATTTCCCCAAAAGATGGGTGGATTCTGTTTCTGGAACTGGAAGGAATGGTCCACATGCCCTGACTCATCCCTCGGATTCCCTATGTCCATAGCCTGGAAAGATTGAATGATACTTTGAACCAGCTCTTGGTTCACACATGGTTCAGGTGCAACCACATTCACTGCAGCTTCTTCGGGTTGGTTTCTACAACCCCTAATGGGTGCCATTTTCTATACAAACAACACACACCATTAGTCTCACTTCCTACCAACTGAAGGCTTAACATTTCAATTTCTATCACATCAACTATCACATCATTGTTTTCCATTCATCAAGCTTTTCCACATGTTCAAATATTTTTTAAAACATCCCACATACTTTTATAAATCCACGCTTTTTAAAAATATACCAAATATCCAGTTTTCAAAATCTTTCATTTGAAAATCCATTTATGAATTTTTCAAAAATTAGCACCCTGCCCAAATTCATTAATCATTCTTTGCAATGAGATATTCCATCCTAGTGGGAAGTCATTCCTCTAATGCATGTCATGATCATCTCATTGGCTAAACCCATGACAATGAGATTTGTTATCCTATAAGTGTCTCCAAAACACTTATTTACACAACACCCTGGTAACGTGTAGTTCAACATAAACGGGTTAGCTACATCCTTTTATGCTATACATTTCAAGTTCCAACAATCCTACTCCTATGTAAGATGAACACACTAGGAATAGACAAGAAGAAATTTCAACTCCAAAACCAAGATCATCGATGCCACTTGTTAGGCAAGGACCGAACAAGATGAAACCATTTGTAATGACCCACCAATTCTCATTGGCTTGAGAGCTCAATGAGTCATTACTAGGACTTAAGCGACATCCCAAAGGTTACAATGGCTGGCAATAAATTCCGAAGGGTTTCAAAATTCATGTAGGACGATTTACCCTTTTATTGAAGGAAACCAACAAATAGAGAAAACTAGATAAACCTCTCCAAGAAACCACTATATGATGCCTGATCTAAAACCAAAACAACTCAACCATTAATTTAATCAAAAACTAACTGAAAGTTACATAGTGAAAACTAACACTAAACATCAGAGTAAATGGCGAAAAGACAACTCAAAGACGACAAGACAACAACCCAACTCCATGCTCCACAAGCTCCAAGCTCCAACATCACGAACCAGCCCATGTTTGATGAAGCAACGCTCTAAACATGTGACACATTACCTTTTCCAACGTCCTGGTATATGACATCTGCAAAAGCACCAATGTGCCAAATCAGGGGGTGAGTAATAAAACTTAGTAGGTTTTCATCGAGGACTTCCCAACCCATGCCTCTAGGATAAAACATGTTATCACATTTATATAAAACAATTTATATAAAAAAATTCCAAAAATAGTTCACAATAAATCATGTTCCATGTCCAAGACATTGTTCCAACAAAACCATCTTTCTCAAGTAAAGCAACCAAGCAAGATTTCCAATCAAATTCAAATTTCCATTTTGGCACATTCATCCCATTCCACAAATCCGCACAACAAACCATGCATGCAACCTGGACCTCCCTATACTCACGAGTGGTGAGTTATCCTTCCACTAAGTCATCACTTAGTGAACTACCTTGACGGGGGTACTTCACGACCTTATCTGTCCCAACCTATTTATGGGGGGAATTCTCGACCATATCCATCCCAACCTTTTTATGGGGGGACTTCTCGCCCTTATCCATCCCAATGCACATGAACACACACCACAACCCATGAAAGTCCCTACACAAAACCAAGTGTGTTCAAAACCATTCAATAAAGCATCCCCCTTTTATATAAAACCATTTCTTTCAAGCAGAAAAACCATATCCAATTTAAAATCACAATTTTAAATTTAACTAAACATCCACTTTCTAAAAACACACAATTTCCCATCACCCGTTTCAAGAAAGGGGTTTCAATCATTCTTTCACAACAGATAAACAAACCATTTCAATCAAGGAAAAAATTTGAAACTAAGCATTCAAGTTCTGAGAAAGATGAATTGAATGTGAAGCCACCCACCTCAACAAAATAGGAGAAACCAACCAAGAACCGGGTCAAAACACCACTAAACCTCCTTAGATTCCTTCCCCTATCACCAAAAAGACCAAAACCTGACTTAAAAGTCATCCACTACCTTTGATCTACCCACCCCAGGCATAGATCTAAGGATCCAACAAGAGGGAAGAAGTAGATCTAAGAAAACAAGACAAGAACGATACTTACCGCGATCAACTGGCCTCTAAACGCCAAGGAAACCCTCCGTATCACTTCTAAAAGGCCTGGTAAGTGTTCTCCGACCATCCCGAGAGAGAAATCCCGAGATAAGGGAATCTAGGAGAAAAAAAAGTGGGTTAAATGATAAAATGGATTATATCCTAATAAATAGGATCTAAGTTGACTTCGTGCATGGTCAGTCCGCACAGTTAGTTAAACCGTGCGCTAACCGTGTGGTAGTCACTACGAGAGAGGGGCTCTCGGCACAACATCCTCGCATGGTTTTCCCAAGCCATGAAAACACCGTCCAGTATCTTTTGTCCAACAGACCACCACCTGCATGGCTTCTTCACGGTTTGGCAACCTGTGCACAGCCCGTGCATCCCCACATTTTTTCCTTTTACGCATTAAAATCTCCCAAAATTTCCCCAAACATTTCCCATATGCTTCATGCACTTAAAAATCTTAAAACAAGGGTTACATACTAGAATCCAGGGGTACTACACTATAGTTTAAAGTCATTTATACCCTTTTTTTGTCTTTTATAAAATGTTTATAAAGTTATCTTTATGTTGTTTTCCAGAAAAGGTACTTTATGACCTTTTCGACAAAATTATGGTAAGAATATTTTTAACTTATATGGACGGTGCGACTATTTTTTGCCATTATAACATTGTCAAAACGTCCCTTACAAGATTATAAGAATATTTTCAAATATAATTGTTTTCTTTTATAATTACGTGACATTAAATGATTTCAAAATAGAAAGAGATATATCTCTAAAAAGGTTTTGATTTCATCTATTTCAACATCCTTTGATGGATTTTAAGTATGTTTGATGTTGATTTATTATGATACAAAACTTCCATATTGTATTGAACGTTTTGTGATATGTTTGACTGTGGATTTGTTATTTCATACCATTAATGTTTTATGGATAATGTATTGACATTTCGTATGCCAGTTTTAATACAAATGTTTATGTTATTTTTAAACCTTTTCATATGAGGAATGCATTGGACTTAGTAAGTGGCGGGTGGAGCCTGCTATAGCTCCTCGATGCATCAGTAGGTCTCATGAGACAAACTATTGTCTTGGCACAAGGCCTTGACAAAATCTTAGTTGTAGTCTGGGAACAAGGCCTTGACTATGTGGTTATGAAAATCTGGCATTATACATTCCATCATTATGAAAGTGGATATTGATATTGCATGTGATTATTTGACTAGTATAATATCCATGTGAGTAATTAAATGGAATTATTTTGATTTATATTTTCCATATTATGATGATGTTTATGTTTAAAAGGCTTTTGTTTTAGTTATATACATTACTTTAAATGTTTATGCTTATTTATGAAATTTTCCACTATATTGTTATCCTTACCGAGCTTATGATCTCACCCCTTTATATGTTTTATTTTTCCAAGGATATGAATAAGTATATTATGACTGACATGAAGGGATAGTCTATGGGATCTTAGTGTTGTCTATAGAAACAATGTTGTTGTAGTCTCCCATTTTTTGATGTAATGTAAACCTTATGAATATATCTAGTACTTCCAAGGCTACTAAAATAATCAGTCATTAGAGACTTGATCTTTTATGATCATGCCAATGTTGTGTAATAATACACCGACTCTGGGTAACTAGGGTTGGGGCATTATAGTTGGTATCATAGGGAGTTTAGTATAATCCTTGGAAACTATATTTAGATAAACTCTGATTAGAGCACATAGCCCTAAGATAAACATATGAGATTAGTATAGAAGAACTTCCTAGAATTTTGGTATTGTAGAGATTTTGTGAGTTTTCCGATCAATACATCCCTGTCTGGATATGATTAGATAGAGGGGGCTCTAGCACTGATGTACCTAGGGGTAAAACCCGAAAACACTGCTTTGAGCTAGACTCGAACGTGAATTGGTTCACGACAACGAGCCTTGCTGAACTCTTGGTTACAACTCTCTCGAGGGATATGCTTAGGATAATTCTCATTTTATTTATAAAAAATTATGAAGGTTTTATGTGTATATACCTCCTCAAAGAAAACATTTTTTATGATTATGGATTGTATCCATAAACTATTCAATTTATGTTAAGTGTTTTACAAGTTTGGAATTATGTACTTCGATTCATAAACTAATCTAGTTAATGCCATTTTTTAGAAATATCGCCTAGTGGAAGGAATGGAAACCATATCAATGCACACACTCCATGTAGGGATTTCCATCCTACTCAAGATAATTATAGTGGATCTGGTGATACAACTGGTGCTGATTAGCTAATCACCATACCGAGACAAATCACTCAAGTTAAGAATAATAACCTTACCCATATGGAGCATCCTGATCCGCATCGTGAAAGATCAATGTTAGATAACTTAATGAGGAAACAACCACCAACATTCAATGGGGGTTCAAATCCACTTGTAGCTGAGCAATGGATAAATTACTTAGAGAAAATATTTCACGCCTTAGGGATTGGTGAAAGGGAAAAAGATGTCATCCCAGTTTACCGCCTCATTAGAGATAATGATCAATGGTGGTCACTAATTCAAAAAAAAAGGAAAATGATGAAGTATAAAATATTGTATGGAGGGAGTTTAAAGAAATTTTCATAGAAAAATACGTTCCTCATGACCATCGAGCAGATATGGAAAGGCAATTTCTGAGTCTGAGGAAAAAGGAGGATGATAATGTCGCAAAGTATGAAGCTAAATGTACAAGGTTAGAGAGGCATGCTGCAAATTATATACGTAACCCAAGAAGTAATATTGATCGTTTCTTTGATGGGTTAAAACCATTTCTCCTTAGAGAATTAGTCTCACGATTCTTCTCAACGTACAAATATATTATCTCATGTGCTATCAAGATAGAAAAATAATTCTCTAAGTCTTACGACATTAAAGTAGGGAAAGATAAGAAGAGATCTCCTGAACACTCTGGAAATGTAAATAAGGGGAATAAGGGATGCAACACCGCAAGATTCCATGGTACACTTCCCTTTGAATAATACAGTATCATGTGTTGTAAGCAACATCGAGTTCTAACACACACCACAACCATTCAAAGTTGCCGTTATGAATAGTAATACCTACTTTTTGAATTTTTTTAAATTTTATATATCAAAATGGATTTCATTTTTGGATTCGGAATATCAAATTTAGCCTAGGGTAAAATTTTGGAACTTTTCAGATAACTTTTATATTTTGATGAATAGTGAAAATTACTAAAATTTAATTAAAAGAAACTTTTTTAATTAAAATAATTAATAGTGATAAATTATTATATTGAGTGGTTTTAAAGTATAATTAGAATATAATTTTACCATTTTATCTAATGGTTTTTATTAGAATTAACTTCACTATAAAATTGGACATAAACAATTGTCAATCTTTTGATTGATATTGTTTCTTAAAAACACGCTATTTGTTTTGACGACGGGAATTAATTATAAATTTAATTAATTCAACTTATATGTTTGGAATTTTTTAAAATAGACACCATTTTTGAATTCATAATATCAATTATAGCTTAGGCTGAATTTTTGGTATTTTTCTGAAAAAATTCAATTTATGATGAATAGTGAAACCACTAAGTGGTAGTTTAAAAACTAATTTTTCGTGTAAATGAAACATTACCACTTCTGTGATTTGATTTTAAAAAATCTGATATAAATGGTTTTCATTAGGAAGAAAAATTTGGTTCATTGGGATTAAAATAATTTTTTGGTGAATAGTAACTTTTAAGTTTTATTAATCACGATTAAAGGTAATTAGTGAAATTTAAGGTAAAAATGATATTATAAATATATGAAAATACCTTTAAACTTGTCCTAACCTTATTGGATGAGTCATGGCCGACCAAGACAATCCATGGGTCAACATGGGGACCCCATGGAGCCACATGGGTCAGAAAATGACATTAATAATGTTTTATTTAAAGTAAAAATAAAATTGTCACAAACATGTGTTGTTTTACAAAAACAATTATTACATAGGGTTATATAAGTTAACTTTTCCACTATAAATATTAATTGGAAATATAAAAAGATTTCCTACATCATGATAATTGTTTTATAATATTTAGACATTAAATAAATTAATTTTTTTATGACACCAAGATGTTGCAGCGATTACCTCATTAATTAACGATTTATATAAAATGAAATGATAATGTAAAATCTAAGACTTAAACTTGTAAAAAACCTATTGTATGAGTATATTTCGAACCCTTATCACCTTATACTTGAAATATATAATTGTGGGACCTCTGAAATCCGAAAATCACTTCATAATAATGTAACATTTCATTACTTTCCAAGAGTGCCACTCCTCTCCTCTTATAAAAGGCCCCCACCTCTAAAACCTTCTTCACACCATCAATCCATTTGGCGTGGCCAAAATATACCTGAATACTCTCCAAAAATACCTCTATTACTCCTAGAAGACTCAATTTGGGCATAAGTCTTCCCAAGGAATCTTTTGTCTTAAATACAAAAGAGTTACCCGATTTTAAGGTAATGTATTCTCTTATGTTATTTTGTATTATTTAGCTTCTCAAACCTCTTAAACTCTTTTTATTCCTTTATTTTGTAACAAAACCAGTGTATTAAATATACTAGGATGTTTTTATGAGAAGAATTTGATTTAAACTCACACACACCTCCGTCTAATGGTTAAAGAACATATTGTTTCTGTGGGTGGCGAAATACTGCCTCACGAAATGATGATTGTTCAATATTCTTTTAACACCCCTAATGATGGCCATTATGATGAAACTATTTTTATATATGATATATATTACGTTTTTTTTCCTTATGATTCTGTATTTTTCATTTATGGCATACCTTTATGATTTCCATTATGGGTAAACGTGATAATTTCATTTTAGGAAGTGCGGACTACCGCCCCCACAAAGTGATTTGAATCGTTAATGCCATATGTGAGATTTATAAACGATGGAGTAAATGATATTATATATGATATTAAACTGAAATTATAATATACCTTTATATAATTATGATTTCATTCCATTAAATACGAAATAGAAATGAAAGTAGCGTTTATGCGTACGTACAGCTTAAAGTCTCCATGAACAGTGCATTTCATTTCTTACCTCTAAATGTTGCGTAATATTATGAATGAATCTATATACTAGATATATTTGATATATAATATATCTAAATCATGAATATAATTCTGGAGATAATGGATATTCTACCACATAAACAACTTTTAATTATAAGAAGTTTATTGTTGACTCAAGTACCAATGATCGACAAAACGACCGTTATTAACTTAAATGACTACATAATTTTCGTAACATTGTAATAAGTGATATAAAAGGGATAATGAACTTGAAAAATGTTCTTAATAAAGTAGAGATTAACTCTAGTTTATTATTCAGGAGATTAAAGAATGGTCGAGTCAAGTCGGATATGAGGTAAGGGAACTTCTTAACCTAATTTCTATTCTTTAGGTTAATCGCCTAATTTAAAATTATGTCATGATATTATTATTTCCTATCCTGTATTTGTACTTTCTTTATGTGTACTTATAGTGAATACACATAATAGATCTATTTTATTTTAAAAAATGATCTTTGTATGGGACTTCGTCTCAATCTCCTTTCTTTGAGGCATATTTTGTTTTATACACAACTTTCTTTTATACAGTGTATAAACCCCTTTGACTTTTACGTTTATTCAAATGGAATCTTTTTTATATGATGCATTTTAAAAAATGACAAAAGGGAATGTTTTTTTGTCGTACGTATGCGGCGACAACGACGTCTCCGTAGCCATGACCATTATTTTAGTTTCGGCTTCCTCTACAAGCCATAACTTTTTTTAAATGAAAAATAATTACAAAGTTTTAATTTTCTTTTATTTTGGTATTGAAAATGGTTTTGAAAATGTTTTTATCATATAAATGTGTTGTATTGATATCTTGTGATTGAAATTTGGAAATGTTATGTTTACTTTATGCATGTTTTATGTGATACGATTATGTTATGGATTATAATATGTTTAAACCTATTCATATGAGAAATACATTGTAATTAATAAGTGATGGGTGGAGCCCGCTATAGCTCCTCGATGCATCGGTAGGTCTCATGAGACAAACTAGTGTCTTAGCACGAGGAATTGACAAAATATTATTTGTAGTCTTGGCACGAGACCTTGGCTACGTGGTTATGATAGTCTGGCATTATGCATTCCATCATTATGAAATTGGTTATTGATATTGCATGTGATTATTTGACCAGTAGAATAACCATGTGAATAAGTAAATGGCATTATTTCATTTTACATTTGACATATTATGCTGAAGTTCATGTTTAAAAGGCTTTTGATTAGTTATACATTTCCTTAAATGTTTATGTTTATTTATGAAATATTCAGCTATATTGTTATCCTTACTGATCATCTAAGCTCACCCCTTTCAATGTTTTAATTTTTCCAGGATGTGATGAAGTATATTATGAATGACCTGCAGGGATATTATGAGGGGATATGAAGATAGGATGTTTTTTTAGTTTTGTTTTACTTTATGATGTAATGTAAGACTTATGAATGTATCTAGTGTTTCCAAGGATACTAAACTAACCGGTCATTCGAGACTTGATCTTTTGTGATCATTCCAATGTTACTCAATATTGCACCGACTCTGGGTAACTTGGGTCGGGGTGTTACAGTTGGTATCAGAGGCAGTTTAGTACTAAATTTGGAAGCTAGATTTAGATAAAATCTGATTAGAGCACCTAGCCTTAATATAGACTTTGAGGATTAGAATGTTGCAAAGTATGAGGCTAACATTACAAGGTTAGAGAGGCATGCTGTAGATTATATACATAACCCAAGAAGTAAGATTGATCTTTTCATTGATGGGTTAAAAAACTTTCACCATCGAGCATTAGTCTCACAAACCTTCCCGTCGTACGAAGATATTGTCGCGTGTCCTATCATGGATGAAAAGGAATTATCTATGTGTTATGACTTTAAAGAAAAGAAATAAAAGAAGAGTTCTTCTAATAAATCTAGAAATGGAAATAAGGGGAAGAAAGGGAATAGTTGAATATTAGTCTTGTAGTAAATGTGGGAGGAAACACCCCGATATTTTCTTGAAGGGAATGTGAGTCTGTTACAACTGTGGTTAAAAAGGCCACCAAGCTCATGATTGTAAGGGAAAGAAAGTTTCTGTCAATGTAGAATGCTAAAATTGTAGGGAAATAGGGAATTATGAAAATGAATGTCCCATGCGTCAGGGAAACATACCTCATAAGAGGCCAAGGGATCAAGGCCAAGCTTATGTTATCACTACTACTGAGGTTGAAGCTCCGAAAGACATGGTGGCAGGTAATTTAATGGTTTCCTCATGTTTAGAAAATGGATTATCTAATTTTGGATCATCACATTGTATCATATCTTCCCTATTTTCTATGAAAATTAGATATTTCCAATTTGATTTAACAAGAGAATTGTCAATCAAAACTCATTAAGGGAAGTATCATTGCAATAATGTTTTGTGAATCAGACCCCATTAGAGCACATAGATGTTATTTATCTGCTAATCTCATTGTCATACCAATGATTGAGTTTGATATAATCCTTGGTATGGATTGGCATTCAGACTATGATGAAAATATTTATTGTATGAAGAAGAAGGTTACAATTTTTGAATATGATGATAAGAAACACCTTATTTTTAGAGAAGAATCGTCACCACCTAATTATTATTTAGATCCAGCCCCAGTAGCTCAACTAAATTCAATTATTGGGGAGGAAGAGAATGAAATGACTAAGGGCAAGGAAATAAATGTTCAAATAAAGGATGTACCTATTGTGAAGGAATATGTAGATGTGTTTCCGGGAGATTTACCTGGACATCCTCCAGAATGAGAAGTTGAGTTTTCCATTGATTTAATTCCTGGATGAAGGCCTATATCAAAGACCCCTTATAGAATGTACACTATGGAATTAGTTGAACTAAATAAACAACTATAAGAATTGAGTAATAAGGGATTCATTCGCCCCAGTGTTTCTCCATGGGGAGCCCCTGTCCTTTTTGTTAAGAAGAAAGATAGATCTATGAGGTTGTGCGTTGACTATAGGGAGATCAATGCTATAACAATAAAGAACAAGTATCCTCTACCTCACATTGACTATTTATTTGACCAATTGCATGAAGATCAGTACTTTTCAATGATTGAACTTTGATCTGGATATCATCAGTTGTGTGTGAAGAAGGAAGACATTCCGAAGAGAGCATTTTCGAACAAGGTACGGGCATTACGAGTTTACGGTAATGCCTTTTGGATTGTCTAATCCACCCTCTGTATTCATGGATCTAGTGAATAGTGTTTTCAAGGAATATCTTGATGATTTTGTGGTGGTATTTATTGATGATATCTTGGTATACTCCAAAGGCTACGAAGATCATAAAAATCACTTGCGCATTATCATGAAGACTTTTAGAAGGAATAAATTATATGGGATGTTTAGCAAGTGTGAATTCTGGCTTCAGGAGATTTCTTTTCTTGGCCATATTGTCTCTAAGGATGGAATTTCTGTTGATCCTTCTAAGACCAAGTCAATCCATGAATGGCCAGCATCGATGTGTATAACATAGGTACGCATCTTTATTGGTTTGACATGTTATTATCGACGATTTGTCCATAATTTTTCCCGATTGTCTGACCCATTAACGAAGCTCACACGTAAAGGGGTTAAATTTGTCTAGACAAAAGAGTGTGAAGAATTTTTTGATGAACTGAAGAAAATATTAGTCAATGCTCCTATATTGACTCTACCATCAAGGAATGATGGGTTCGTTATTTATAGTGATGCATCAATTAAAGTACTTGGTTGTGTCCTTATACAGAATGATAGGGTTATTGCCTGTAACGCCCCGACCCTAAATACCCAGAGTCGGTGCATTATTACATAACATTGGCATGATCACAAAGGATCAAGTCTCGAAAGAACGATTAGTTTAGTAGTCTTGGAAACACTAGATATATTCATAAGCCTTATATTACATCATAAGGTAAAAAAAACTACAACAACATCTTGTCTTCATATCCCCTCATACTATCCCTGTAGGTCATTCATAAATTACTTCTTCATAATCCTGGGAAAATAAAACATTGAAAGGGGTGAGCTCAGATTCTCAGTAAGGATAACATTATAGAAGAAGCTTTCATAGATAATCATAAACACTTAAGGCAATTTATAACTAAAACAAAGCCTTTTAAACATGAACTTTAGCATAAAATGGAAAAGGTAAAATGAAATACTTCCATTTACTTACTCACATGGATATTCTACTAGTCGAATGATCACATGCAATATCAATAACCACTTTCATAATGATGGAATGCATAATGCCAGACTATCATAACCATATAGCCAAGGCCTCGTGCCAAGACTACAAATAACATTTTGCCAAGGCCTTGTGCCAAGACAATAGTTTGTCTCATGAGACCTACCGATGCATCGAGGAGCTATAGCGGGATCCACCCGTTACTTATTAAGTCCAATGCATTCCTCATATGAACATATTTAAACATAACTTAAACATTCGTATTAAAACTAGCATACGAAATGTCAATACTTTATCCACAAACCATGAATGGTATAAAAATAGCACATCCACAGTCAAACATAACTCATTCGATACAATATGGAAGATTGTATTGTATCACATTAACCTCAATCAATAATAATGAAGGATGTTTACATAGATTAAAATAATCATCAAAACTATTTGGGAGAAATATCCCCCTTTTTCATGAAATCATTTAAAAGTCACACTATTTTTCAAGAAGCCATTTAAAAATATATTTTTGAATCAAAGTGTCCCATACCACTTTGAAACATTTTAAAAGGAGTTTTAATTTCTAAACTTTAATTTCCATATAAATAAATCCTTAAAACCATTTTTAAAACATGGACATTAATGAGAAAGATTTAGATGAATAAGTCTTTAAAACATTTAAAAATGGTATTTTAGTTAGATATTCTAACCAAAAGAGATACACTTGAATAAAAATAATTGAGGTAATCAAAACTTTGTAATATCACGAGAATAAAGGGATTCATGATATACTATGTCAAAGTACATTATATACACCACATAAAAGTGATTTAGTGTATAACAACAAAGAAGTCTCAATGGAATTTCAGTTGAGATGAAATCTCTCATAAAGGCCGTATCCTTAGGATAAGGATAAATCAACGACATAGTTATGTGTGACAAATATAAATACACTAAATATGATTGGATATTTAGTGTAAAACAATCAAAGGACATTCACACATAATCTTGTAAAAACAACACCAATGAATTGGATGTTTAACTCAACAAATGGAGAATGAGTTAAAATTACTCTTATCAAATTCATATCGATGACTTGAGAAATTATCAATGGAGTGATTATGTGTATCAAAAGTATATCCACAGGAAGGGGAGTGGAAATTATGACATAATCAAATGAATAGTTATTCCACACATAATCTTGGAGTAATATAATCAATGAAATATGCGTAAAGCCGAATGAGTGGAAATTGAAATCTCAAATTCCCTTATCGATTTGGTAACTTATGAAACATGCACCCATGAAAGAAGGATCATACAATGATGATGTAGATACCCATAAATTAAAGTATATTACACAATGAATACAATCATGGGCATCACACATACACCACATACAATAAATAAGATGTGAACAATGGAATTCTCACGAAATTAAGAGTGAGATAAGAAACCCCTTACTTTGTACTTTTTCCTTGGTCGACGGTAGGTTAACCTCTTGTATAATGGTGAAATAATTGTTATTGAATTATACAAGAATCATTTGCTTTAATATGATATCATATATGATCTTTTAACATTGATTTGTTAATAATATCTTAGAATTATCGTCATTTCGGGTGTTAACGGGTTCATTTTACTTTATATTCTTTGTTATGTGATCCATACTCTTTATTAATGGGATGTATATTATTCACATCCATAATGATATCAAGTCCTTAGATACTATTTTTAAATCATCAAATTATAATTATATTTGAATGGATATGATGGAGAATGAATCTCATCGCGTTCGTGGAGACGGTAGTCCGTACGTACGCACGAGCGACAATATAATTCTTTTGATATTAAAATAATATATAATTGGATGGTATATCATATATACAGAATCATTATCATGTTATATTTATTATCTACATGAGTTACACATTATTATTATACCCATTCAAATAATAATATATTGAATAACAATTACACCACGACGTGGAGACGGTAAGCCGTACGTACGCACGTATGGTGACATGTTATTCAATGGATGGATAGAATAATGAATATGGTTGTACCATATTTATAATAACATTACAATATATATATGATACTGGAGTTATTATTTTATAATAGTAATAACAAAGAAAGAAGAAGTGGAAGAAAAAAGGAACTTGAAAAGGGGTGGTGAAAACATTACCTCTTCTTCGGCTTCTTCCTTTTGATTTGATCAAAAGGGATCCTTACGTTGGATTTCTGATCAAACTAAGGCCTGTAACACCCCAATCTTCCACGGTACGTTTCCCTTGGAATAATGCAATGGCGTGCATTGTACACAACTTCGAGATTCTAACACACCACAACCAATTAAACTAGCCGTTATGAATAGTAATACCTACTTTTTGAAATTTTATAAATTCTATCTCTCAAAATGGACTTCATTTTTTGATTCGGAATATCAAATTTATCCTCGAGTGAAATTTTGGTACTTTTCGGATAACTTTCATATTTTGATGAATAGTGAAAATTACTAAATTTTAATTAAAAACAACTTTTTTAATAAAAATAATTCATAGTGATAAATTATGAATTTGAGTGGTTTTAAAATATATTTAGAATATATTTTTACCATGTAATACAATGTGGGTCATTGAACATAATTTCACATTTAAACCAGACATAAACAATTGTCAATCTTTTGATATATATTGTTTCTTAAAAACACGTTATTTGTTGTGACAACGGGAATTAATTATAAAATTAATTAATGCAACTTATATGTTTAGAAATTTGTAAAATAGACATCATTTTTGAATTTGGAATATCAATTATAGCTTAGGGTGAAATTTTGGCATTGTTCTGAAAAACTTCAATTTTTGATGAATAGTGAAACTACTAAGTGGTAGTTAAAAAACTGAATTTTTCATAAAACTTAATTTTACCGCTTCTGTGAATGGAATTTCGAAAATCCGAGAGACACGGTTAATATCAAGAAGTAAAATGTGGTTCAATGTGATGAAAATAATTTTTGGTGAATAGTAACTTTTTACTTTTATTTACCACGGTTAAAAGTAAATAGGGTAATTAAGGGTAAAAATGATATTAATATTACCCTAACACATGTCCTAATTCTATTGGACAAGTGTATCTCGACCAAAAACAACCTTAGGAATAAAATATTATCATTTAGGTCCACTTGGATTAGATCAGGACATTTATTATTATTTAATTCAAAGAAGAGTTAAAAGAGTTAAAATCAAAGTTTATTTACTAAAACATTTTTAATATAGGGTTATAAATAAGATACATTCGATTGTAAATATTCATTAGAAAGCTAATACTATTTCACACATAATTATATTTTATTTATAGTTTTTAAATATTAAATAAGTTAATATATTTAGGACACAATGATGATACAGTAATTACCATAATAGTGAACAATTAGAATAATTGATATTATAAATACCCAAATAAATATAATTTGAGACTTTTATTGAATTAAAATAATTTTCAAGGTTAATATGACATATCAGGATTGATTTAATTAACTTTTTTCGAAGTAATCATTCTGTTATGTGTTTCACAAAAATCAACTATTGAATAGTGTCAAAATTGACATAAAAGTGTTTTTAAAAAAAATATTATATTATTAATTGATATTAAATTCCTAAAAATATAAGGTTCGGCCAAGAGAATTATATCATGATAGGTTCATCATTAATGGACCACTTGGGGGTCGCTTGGATGTATATGGTATGTTTATTAACCATATAATATAAAAATACAAAGAGACATTGTAAAGGTGAAACTAATTAACTTAGAGTTAATACTTAAAGATAAGGTTAATATAATGAACCAAAACTATCTAAATTCTATTTTCTGAATGGTTTTAGACCTATCCCCACCTTAAACTTTTAATAATAAACTTTGGATCCATTATAAACCGAATATGAATTTATTATAAATTAATATTTCTAGCTTTTCCAAAGGTGCCCCTCACCCCTCTTATAAAAGGGCACTCCTCCTTCTCATTTCTTCACACCTTCAAAGCCTTTTGGTTCGGCCAAACCCTGCCCAAATACTCTATCAACTTCCCTAAATACAACCTAGAGTCCTTAGTTTGATCATAAAGCCAACCTAAGTAGCCCTTTTGATCAAATCAAAAGGAAGAAGCCGAAGAAGATGTGATGTTTTCACCACCCCTTTTCAAGTTCCTTTCTTCTTCCACTTCTTCTTTCTTTGTTATTACCATTAAAAAATAATAACTCCAGTATCATATATATACTGTGATGTTTTTATAAATATGGTACAACCATATTCATTATTCTATCCATCCTTTGAATAACATGTCACCATACGTGCGTACGTATGGCTTACCGTCTCCACGTCGTGGTGTAATTGTTATTCAATATATTATTATTTGAATAGGTATAATAATAATGTGTAACTCATGTAAATAATAAATATAACATGATAAAGATTATGTATATATGATATACCATCCAATTATATATTATTTTAATATCAAAAGAATGATATTGTCGCTCGTGCGTACGTACGGACTACCGTCTCCACGAACGCGATGAGATTCATTCTCCATCATATCCATTCAAATATAATTATAATTTGATGATTTAAAAATAGTATATAAGGACTTGATATCATTCTGGATATGAATAATATACATCCCATTAATAAATAATATGGATCACATAACAAAGAATATAAAGTAAAATGAATCCGTTAACACCTGAAATGACGATAATTCTAAGATATTATTAACAAATCAATGTTAAAAGATCATATATGATATCATATTAAAGTAAATGATTCTTGTATAATTCAATAACAATTATTTCACCATTATACAGGAGGTTAACCTACCGTCAACCAAGGAAAAAGTACAAAGTAAGGGGTTTCTTATCTCACTCTTAATTTCGTGAGAATTCCATTGTTCACCACTTATTTATTGCATGTGGTGTATGTGTGCTGCCCATGATTGTATTCATTGTGTAATATACTTTAATTTATGGGTATCTACATCATCATTGTATGATCCTTCTTTCATGGGTGCGTGTTTCCTAAGTTACCAAATCGATAAGGGAATTTGAGATTTCAATTTCCACTCATTCAGCTTTACGCATATTTCATTGATTATATTACTCCAAGATTATGCGTGGAATCACTATTCATTTGATTATGTCATAATTTCAACTCCCATTCCTATGGATATACTTTTGATACACATAATCACTCCATTGATAATTTCTGAAGTCATCGATATGAATTTGATAAGAGTAATTTTAACTCATTCTCCATTTGTTGAGTTAAACATCCAATTCATTGGTGTTGTTTTTACAAGATTATGTGTGAATGTCCTTTGATTGTTTTACACAAAATATCCAATCATATTTAGTGTATTTATATTTTTCACACAAAACTATGTCGTTTATTTATCCTTAACCTAAGGATACGACCTTTATGAGAGATTTCATCTCAACTTAAATTCCATTGAGACTTCTTTGTTGTTATACACCAAATCACTTTTATGTGGTGTATATAATGTACTTTGACATAGTATATCATGGATCCCTTTATTATCATGATATTACAAAGTTTTTATTACCTCAATTATTTGTATTCAAGTGTATCTCTTTTGGTTAGAATCTCTAATTAAAATACCATTTTTAAATTTTTTAAAGACTTATTCATCTAAATATTTCTCATTAATGTCCATGTTTTAAAAATGGTTTTAAGGATTTATTTATATGGACATTAAAGTTTAGAAATTAAAACTCCTTTTAAAATGTTTCAAAGTGGTATGGGACAGTTTGATTCAAAAATCTATTTTTAAATGGCTTCTTGACAAATAGTGTGACTTTTAAATGATTTTAAGAAAAAGGGGGATATTTCTCTCAAATAGTTTTGATGATTATTTTAATCTATGTCAACATCCTTAATTATTCTAGATTGAGGTTAATGTGATACAATACAATCTTTCATATTGTATCGAATGAGTTATGTTTGACTGTGGATGTGCTATTTTTATACCATTCATGGTTTGTGGATAAAGTATTGACATTTCGTATGCTAGTTTTAATACGAATGTTTATGTTATGTTTAAATCTGTTCATATGAGGAAGGCATTGGACTTAATAAGTGACTGGTGGAGCCCGCTATAGCTCCTCGATGCATCGGTAGGTCTCATGAGACAAACTACTGTCTTGGAACAAGGCCTTGGCAAAATCTTATTTGTAGTCTTGGCACGAGGCCTTGGCTATATGGTTATGATAGTCTGGCATTATGCATTCCATCATTATGAAAGTGGTTATTGATATTGCATGTGATCATTCGACTATTAGAATATCCATGTGAGTAAGTAAATGGCATTATTTCATTTTACCTTTTCCATTTTATGCTAAAGTTCATGTTTAAAAGGATTTGTTTTAGTTATAAATTGCCTTAAGTGTTTATGTTTATCTATGAAAGCTTCTGCTATAATGTTATCCTTACTGAGCATCTGAGCTCACCCATTTCAATGTTTTATTTTCCCAGGATTATGAAGAAGTAATTTATGAATGACCTGCAGGGATAGTATGAGGGGATATGAAGACAAGATGTTGTTTTAGTTTTTTTACCTTATGATGTAATATAAGGATTATGAATATATCTAGTGTTTCCAAGACTACTAAACTAATCGGTCTTTCGAGACTTGATCCTTTGTGATCATGCCAATGTTATGTAATAATTCACCGACTCTGGGTATTTAGGGTCGAGGCGTTACAGTTGGTATCAGAGGAAGTTTAGTACAAACCTTGGAAGCTAGATTTAGATAAACTCTGATTAGAGCACGCAGACCTAAGATGAACTTTGAGGTTTAGTATAGAAGAACTTCCTAGAATTTTGGTATTGTAGAGATTTTGTGAGTTTTCTGAGAAATACATCCTTGTCTAGATACGAGCAGGTAGAGGCGGCTCTGGCATAGATGTACCTAGGGGTAAAACCCGAAAACACCGCTTTGAGCTAGACTCGAACGAGAACTGGTGCACGACAACGGGCCTTGCTGCACTCTTGGTTACGACACTCCCAGGGGATATGCTTAGGATAATTTACATTTTATTTACAAACCGATTTAAGTAATATATATATAATATGAGAGTAAATGACCTTGGTTAATCCTAATATATTTCAAATTGAGAATATTGTGACATTTTAATCTCTAAATGATTTTACGACTACTGTTACTCACACAATGCTTTCTGGTTTTAGTCAATGGATGGATTCCAAGGAAGTAATAGTGACTTTGAGAATGATGTACAAGGTGGGAACGGTGGTAGAAATGAGCAACAAAATGGAATGTTGATAGGCGTAAAAGATATCGTCTTTATGCCAAATCAGTTTTCCAAAAATATGATCAACAACATATATATTAACCAACTCCCAGACTCAACAAGGAAGAGAAAGGTAATGAATGATAAGAGCTCCTGCAATGGAGACCATGGAGAAAAGAACCCTCAATTTTCATCATGCAGGAAATGTGGAAGGAGACATCAAGGAAAGTGTCTCAATGGGACAACGAAATGCTTTACGTGCGGGAAGGAAGGACATACTGTGAAGAATTGACGAAGAAAAATGTAGAGTACTATGGAAGAAGATAAAAATGGTCCCAAGAGTCCATTTACAGTCATTTTCCGTAAATGTAGGGGACCTAGCCATTACCCGAGTGAATGTCCTATTCTATAGGATATTTTCTTGGTCAAAGAAGAAGCTATGTGGAAATAAATGGTTGGAGAAATGTTTAAAAAGTATTAGCACTCTTTGTTGATGGGTTTACTTTGGAATAATTTTCTCTTTGTAACCCCGCAGTTTGCCATGTGAGAATTATATTTGAGGAAGAATTGTCTCTTATCTTGTGGATATTGGTATAAATAACCATTTGGTTTTATATGATCATTGGGGTTTTAGAGAATTATAGGTTATTATAATTTGGGATGAAAATTCATGGTATGATATAACATTTGTGGTTAAATTATGTTATTTTGAGGAATTTATCTCATTTTGGTAATATTATAAAATATTGTTTTTGAAAAAGGACAACACGTAGACCGTGTGACAACCCGTCACGTCGGACGAAGCTGTGGGAATCGAACCCACAACCAAAGTGCGATTGGGATTTATCGCCTACCACAGGACTACGTGAAGTCCCTGGTTAGTGTGACTATTTTTTTAGTTAAATGATTTTATTGATCACTAATATGTTGATTTGGGTTCTTATGTCTTATCAAATGAATACCCTTAGTATAGGAAAATGATTTGGTAATTAAGTGATAAATGTTATTTTGGAAGATGTTCACTTTGTTGGGAACACTATATGTCCAAGAAAAATAGAATACTATGGGATGTCATTAGAGGAGTAATGGTGGATTTTTATCTATGTTTTTATTGTGGATTTATAATGATTTGGGTTATTTATGGAAATGATTAGGTTAATTACCTTTAAGTATGTGACTTTAAGAGTAATTAATGTCATTTGGAGATACAATTTAACATGGAAGACTACATTCTTAAAAAGTTTTGGTTTTCAATATTAGTTTTGATTATATTAAAGGATTCTAAGGACAATTGATTATTGAATGGTATTTATTTAACTTTGGGGTATTGTTGGTTTAGTTTTGGAAATTAATATTAGTGTTTATTTATCTCAAAAGACAATGTAAATATATAGTTTATCCTGCATGGATCATGTGATTCTATAGAAGTTTATTCTAGCCCTTCCAGTGTGACCAAGTCTTCTTGAATACTCATCTTTAAAAAAAAAATTTGAGTTAGTGGAGGAAATTTATTAAAGAATGAAACTCTAATTAAAAGTAAATATATATGTTTATATTCTTAGTCAATATCATAAATGAATTCCTCATCCTTATGTAATGAAACTTAAAACAAAAAAATGTTGTCCGTTTACTTTCCTTCTAGGAGACTAATGGCCGTTTGTCCCAACACAAGTTTGTGGTTTTCTTATTGTTAAATTTCTCCTGATCATGATTTCTATCCCTCTCCATAAGAACTTGACACTTATTTTATCATCCATATCAATTTTTTCCTACATGGAATCCGAGTATGGGTTATCTTGGTTGACCTTTATACCTCTATTTCTTTCTTTTAAAGTGATAGTTTTATTGACTCTTTTCTGATGTGGGACTTTCCATTATATTCCCAAGAACAATTTTAAAAATTGCGAGGATGAAATTTATTGAAGGAGGGGAGAATGTAACACCCCAAGCTTCCACGGTACATTTCCCTTCGAATAATGCAATGGCGTGCATTGTACGCAACTTCGAGATTCTAACATACCACAACCAATCAAACTAGCCGTTATGAATACTAATACCTACTTTTTGAAATTTTATAAATTCTATCTCTCAAAATGGACTTCTTTTTTGGTTTCGGAATATCGAATTTATCCTAGAGTGAAATTTTGGTACTTTTCGGATAACTTTCATATTTTGATGAATAATGAAAATTACTAAATTTTAATTAAAAACAACTTTTTTAATAAAAATAATTAATAGTGATAAATTATGAATTTGAGTGGTTTTAAAGTATATTTAGAATATATTTTTACCATGTAATACAATGTGGGTCATTGAACATAATTTCACATTTAAACCAGACATAAACAATTGTCAATCTTTTGATATATATTGTTTCTTAAAAACACGCTATTTGTTGTGACAGCGGAAATTAATTATAAAATTAATTAATGCAACTTATATGTTTATAATTTTTTAAAATAGACATAATTTTTGAATTTGGAATATCAATTATAGCTTAGGGTGAATGTTTGGCATTGTTCTGAAAAACTTTAGTTTTTGATGAATAGTGAAACTACTAAGTGGTAGTTAAAAAACTGAATTTTTCATAAAACTTAATTTTACCGCTTCTGTGAATGGAATTTCGAAAATCCGAGAGACACGGTTAATATCAAGATGTAAAATGTGGTTCAATGAGATGAAAATAATTTTTGGTGAATAGTAACTTTTTACTTTTATTTACCACGGTTAAAAGTAAATAGGGTAATTAAGGGTAAAAATGATATTAATATTACCCTAACACATGTCCTAACTCTATTGGACAAGTGTATCTCGACCAAAAACAACCTTAGGAATAAAATATTATCATTTAGGTCCACTTGGATTAGATTAGGACATTTATTATTATTTAATTCAAAGAAGAGTTAAAAGAGTTAAAATCAATGTTTATTTACTAAACCATTTTTAATATAGGGTTATACATAAGATAAATTCAATTGTAAATATTCATTAGAAAGATAATAATATTTCCTACATAATTATATTTTATTTATAATTTTTAAACATTAAATATGTTAATTTATTTATGACACAATGATGACGCAGTAATTACCATAATAGTGAAAAATTAGAATAATTGATATTATAAATACCCAAATAAATATAATTTGAGACTTTTATTAAATTAAACTAATTTTAAAGGTTAATCTGACATATTAGGATTTATTTAATTAACCTTTTTCGAAGTAATAATTCTGTTATGTGTTTCATAAAAATCAACTATTGAATAGTGTCAAAATTGACATAAAAGAGTTTTTAAAACAAATATTATATTATTAATTGATATTAAATTCCTAAAAATCTAAGGATCGGCCAAGAGACTTATAACATGATAGTTTCATCATTAATGGACCACTTGGGGGTCTCTTGGATGTATATGGTAAGTTTATTAACCATATAATATAAAAATACAAAGAGACATTGTAAAAGTGAAACTAATTAACTTAGAGTTAATACTTAAAGATAAGGTTAATATAATGACCCAAACCTGTCTAAATTATATTGGATGAATGGTTTTCGACCTATCCCCAGCTTAAACTTTGAATAATCAACTTTGGATCCATTAGAAACCGAATATGAATTTATTATAAATTAATATTTCTAGCTTTTCCAAAGGTTCCCCTCACCCCTCTTATAAAAGGGCACTCCTCCTTCTCATTAATTCACACTTTCAAAGCCTTTTGGTTCGGCCCAAACCTGCCCAAATACTCTCTCAACTTCCCTCACTACAATCTAGAGGACTTAGTTTGATCAGAAATCCAACCTATGGAGCCCTTTTGATCAAATCAAAAGGAAGAAGCCGAAGAAGAGGTAATGTTTTCATCACTCCTTTTCAAGTTCCTTTCTTCTTCCACTTCTTATTTCTTTGTTATTACCATTATAAAATAATAACTCCAGTATCATATATATACTGTTATGTTATTATAAATATGGTAGAACCATATTCATTATTCTATCCATCCTTTGAATAACATGTCACCATACGTGCGTACGTATGGGTTACCGTCTCCACGTCGTGGTGTAATTGTTATTCAATATATTATTATTTGAATTGGTATAATAATAATGTGTAACTCATGTAAATAATAAATATAACATGATAATGTTTCTGTATCTATGATATACCATCCAATTATATATTATTTTAATATCAAAAGAATGATATTGTCGCTCGTGCTTACGTACGGACTACCGTCTCCACGAACGCGATGAGATTCATTCTCCAACATATCCATTCAAATATAATTATAATTTTATGATTTAAAAATAGTATCTAAGGACTTGATATAATTATGGATATGAATAATATACATCCCATTAATAAAGAATATGGATCACATAACAAAGAATATAAAGTAAAATGAACCCGTTAACACCCGAAATGACAATAATTCTAAGATATTATTAACAAATCAATGTTAAAAGATCATATATGATATCATATTAAAGTAAATGATTCTTGTATAATTCAATAACAATTATTTCACCATTATACAGGAGGTTAACCTACCATCGACCAAGGAAAAAGTACAAAGTAAGGAGTTTCTTATATCACTCTTAATTTCGTGGGAATTCCATTGTTCACCACTTATTTATTGCATGTGGTGTATGTGTGCTGCCCATGATTGTATTCATTGTGTAATATAATTTAATTTATGGGTATCTACATCATCATTGTATGATCCTTCTTTCATGGGTGCATGTTTCATAAGTTACCAAATCGATAAGGGAAATTTAGATTTCAATTTCCACTCATTCGGCTTTACGCATATTTCATTGATTATATTACTCCATGATTATGTGTGGAATAACTATTCATTTGATTATGTCATAATTTCCACTCCCCTTCCTATGGATATAATGTTGATACACATAATCACTCCATTGATAATTTCTCAAGTCATCGATATGAATTTGAGAAGAGTAATTTTAACTCATTCTCCATTTGTTGAGTTAAACATCCAATTCATTGGTGTTGTTTTTACAAGATTATGTGTGAATGTCCTTTCATTGTTTTACACTAAATATCCAATCATATTTAGTGTATTTTTATTTGTCACACATAACTATGTCGTTGATTTATCCTTAGCCTAAGGATACGGACTTTATGAGAGATTTCATCTCAACTTAAATTCCATTGAGACTTCTTTGTTGTTATAAACCAAATCACTTTTATGTGGTGTATATAATGTACTTTGACATAGTATATCATGAATTCCTTTATTCTCATGATATTACAAAGTTTTGATTACCTCAATTATTTGTATTCAAGTGTATCTCTTTTGTTTAGAATCTCTAACTAAAATAACATTTTTAAATGTTTTAAAGACTTATTCATCTAAATCTTTCTCATTAATGTCCATGTTTTAAAAATGGTTTTAAGGATTTATTTATATGGACATTAAAGTTTAGAAATTAAAACTCCTTTTAAAATTTTTCAAAGTGGTATGGGACACTTTGATTCAAAAATCTATTTTTAAATGGCTTCTTGAAAAATAGTGTGACTTTTAAATGATTTCAAGAAAAAGGGGGATATTTCTCTCAAATAGTTTTGATGATTATTTTAATCTATGTCAACATCCTTCATTATTCTTGATTGAGGTTAAGGTGATACAATACAATCTTCCATATTGTATCGAATGAGTTATGTTTGACTGTGGATATGCTATTTTTATACCATTCATGGTTTGTGGATAAAGTATTGACATTTCGTATGCTAGTTTTAATACGAATGTTTATGTTATGTTTAAATCTGTTCATATGAGGAATTCATTGGACTTAATAAGTAACGGGTGGAGCCCTCTATAGCACCTCAATGCATCATTAGGTCTCATGATACAAAATAGTGTCTTGGCACAAGGCCTTGGCAAAATCTTATTTGTAGTCTTGGCACGAGGCCTTGGCTATATGGTTATGATAGTCTGGCATTATGCATTCTATCATTATGAAAGTGGTTATTGATATTTCATGTGATCATTCGACTAGTAGAATATCCATGTGAGTAAGTAAAGGGAATTATTTCATTTTAACTTTTCCATTTTATGCTAAAGTTCATGTTTAAAAGGATTTGTTTTAGTTATAAATTGCCTTAAGTGTTTATGCTTATCTATGAAAGCTTCTGCTATAATGTTATCCTTACTGAGCATCTGAGCTCACCCCTTTCAATGTTTTATTTTCCCAGGATTATGAAGAAGTAATTTATGAATGACCTGCAGGGATAGTATGAGGGGATATGAAGACAAGATGTTGTTGTATTTTTTTTACCTTATGATGTAATATAAGGCTTATGAATATATCTAGTGTTTCCAAGACTACTAAACTAATCGGTATTTCGAGACTTGATCCTTTGTGATCATGCCAATGTTATGTAATAATGCACCGACTCTGGGTATTTAGGGTCGGGGATTTACAAGGACTCTAGGTTGTAGTGAGGGAAGTTGAGAGAGTATTTGGGCAGGGGTTGGCCGAACCAAAAGGCTTTGAAGGTGTGAATAAATGAGGAGGAGTGCCCTTTTATAAGAGGGGTGAGGGGGACCTTTGGAAAAGCTAGAAATATTAATTTATAATAAATTCATATTCGGTTTTTCTAATGGATCCAAAGTTAATTATTCAAAGGTTAAGGTGGGTATAGGTCGAAAACCATTCAGCCAATAGAAGTTAGACAGGTTTGGGTCATTATATTAACCTTATCTTTAAGTATTAACTCTAAGTTAAGTAGTTTCACTTTTACAATGTCTCTTTTTATTTTTATATTTAATGGTTAATAAACTTACCATATACATCCAAGAGACCCCCAAGTGGTCCATTAATGATGAACCTATCATGATATAAGTCTCTTGGCTGAACCTTATATTTTTAGGAATTTAATATCAATTAATAATATAATATTTGTTTTAAAAACTCTTTTATGTCAATTTTGACACTATTCAATAGTTGATTTTTGTGAAACACATAACAGAATTATTACTTCAAAAAAAGTAACTTAAATCAATCATAATATGTCATATTAACCTTGAAAATTAGTGTAATTCAATAAAAGTCTCAAATTATATTTATTTGGGTATTTATAATATCAATTATTCTAATTGTTCACTATTATGGTAATTACTACATCATCATTGTGTCATAAATATATTAACTTATTTAATGTTTAAAAATTATAAATAAAATATAATTATGTAGGAAATCTTATTAGATTTCTAATTAATATTTACAATCGAATTTATCTTATGTATAACCCTATAGTAAAAATGTTTTAGTAAATAAACTTTTATTTTAACTCTTTTAACTCTTCTTTGAATTAAATAATAATAAATGTCCTAATCTAATCCAAGTGGACCTAAATGATAATATTTTATTCGTAAGGTTGTTTTTGGTCTAGATACACTTGTCCAATAGAATTAGGACATGTGTTAGGGTAATATTAATATCATTTTTACCCTTAATTACCCTATTTACTTTTAACCGTGGTAAATAAAAGTAAAAAGTTACTATTCACCAAAAATTATTTTCATCTCATTGAACCAAATTTTAATTCTTGATATTAACCGTTTCTCTCGGATTTTCGAAATTCCATTCACAAAAGCGGTAAAATTATGTTTTATGAAAAATTCAGTTTTTTAACTACCACTTAGTAGTTTCACTATTCATCAAAAATTGAAGTTTTTCAGAACAATGCCAAAATTTCTCCCTAAGATATAATTGATATTCCAAATTCAAAAATGATGCCTATTTTACAAAATTATAAAAATATAAGTTTTATTAATTAATTTTATAATTAATTCCCGCTGTCACAACGAATAGCATGTTTTTAAGAAACAATATATATCAAAAGATTGACAATTGTTTATGTCTGGTTTAAATGTGAAATTATGTTCAATGACCCACATTGTATTACATGGTAAAAATATATTCTAAATATACTTTAAAAACACTCAAATTCATAATTTATCACTATTTATTATTTTTATTAAAAAAGTTGTTTTTAATTAAAATTTAGTAATTTTCACTATTCATCAAAATATGAATGTTATCCGAAAAGTACCAAAATTTCACTCTAGGATAAATTCGATATTCCAAATCCAAAAATGAAGTCCATTTTGAGAGATAGAATTTATAAAATTTCAAAAAGTAGGTATTACTATTCATAACGGCTAGTTTGATTGGTTGTGGTGTGTTAGAATCTCGAAGTTGCGTACAATGCACGCCATTGCATTATTCGAAGGGAAACGTACCGTGGAATATTGGGGTGTTAAATTCTCCCCTCCTTCAATAAATTGCGTCCTCACAATTTTTAAAATTGTTCTTGGGAATATAATGGAATGTCCCACATCAGAAAAGAGTCAATAAAACTATCACTTTAAAAGAAAGAAAGAGAGGTATAAAGGTCAACCAAGATAACCCATACTCAGATTCCATGTGGGAAAACATGGATATGGATGATAAAATACGTGTCAAGTTCTGATGGAGAGGGATAGAAATCAAGATCAGGAGAAAGTTAACAATAAGAAAACCACAAACATGTGTTGGGACAAACGACCATTAGTCTCCTAGTAGGAAAGTAAACGGACAACATTTTTTTGTTTTAAGTTTCATTACGTAAGGATGAGGAATTCATTTATGATATTGACTAAGAATATAAAGATATATACTTACTTTTAATTAGAGTTTCATTCTTTAATAAATTTCCACCACTAACTCAATTTTTTTTAAAAGATGAGTATTCAAGAAGACTTGGTCACACTGGAAGGGCTAGAATAAACTTCTATAGAATCACATGATCCATGCAGGATGAACTATATATTTACATTGTCTTTTGAGACAAATAAACACTAATCTTAATTTCCAAAACTAAACCAACAATACCCCCAAGTTAAATAAATACCATTCAATAATCAATTATCCTTAGAATCCTTTAATATAATCAAAACTAATATTGAAAACCAAAACTTTTTAAGAATGTAGTCTTCCATGTTAAATTGTATCTCCAAATGACATTAATTAATCTTAAAGTCACATACTTAAAAGTAATTAACCTAATCATTTCCATAAATAACCCAAATCATTATAAATAAACAATAAAAAAATAGATAAAAATCGACCATTACTCCTCTAATGACATCTCATAGTATTCTATTTTCCTTGGACATATAGTGTTCCCAACAAAGTGAACATCTTCCAAAATAACATTTATCACTTAATCACCAAATCATTTTTCTATACTCAGGGTATTCATTTGATAAGACATAAGAACCCAAATCAACATATTATTGATCAATAAAATCATTTAACTAAAAAAATAGTCACACTAACTAGGGACTTCACGTAGTCCAGTGGTAGGTGATAAATCCCAATCGCACTTTGGTTGTGGGTTCGATTCCCACAGCTTCGTCCGACGCGACGGGTTGTCACACGGTCTACGTGTTGTCCTTTTTCAAAAACTATATTTTATAATATTACCAAAATGAGCTAAATTCCTCAAAATAACATAATTTAACCACAATGTTATATCATACCTTTCATTTTCATCCCAAATTATAATAACTTATAATTATCTCAAACCCCAATGATTATATAAAACCAAATGGTTATTTATACCAATATCCACAAGATAAGAGACAATTCTTCCTCAAATATCATTCTCACATGGCAAACTGCGGGGTTACAAAGAGAAAATTATTCCAAAGTAAACCCATAAACAAGGAGTGATAATACTTTTTAAACATTTCTCCAACCATTTATTTCCACATAGCTTCTTCTTTGACCAAGAAAATATCCTATAGAATAGGACATTCACTCGGGTAATGGCCAGGTCCAATACATTTACGGAAAATGTCTGTAAATGGACTCTTGGGACCATTTTTATCTTCTTCCATAGTACTCTTCATTTTTCTTCGGCAATTCTTCACTTTATTTCCTTACTTCCCACACATAAAGCATTTCGTTGTCCCATTTAGACACTTTCCTTGGTGTCTCCTTCCACATTTCCTGCATGATGAAAATTGAGGGTTCTTTTCTCCATGGTCTCCATTGCTGGAGCTCTTATCATTCATCACCTTTCTCTTCCTTGTTGAGTCTGGGAGTTGGTTAATATATATGTTGTTGATCATATTTATGGAAAACTGATTTGGCATAAAGACGATATCTTTTACGCCTATCAACATTCCATTTTGTTGCTCATTGCCACCACCGTTCCCACCTTGTACATCATTCTCAAAGTCACTATGACTTCCTTGGAATCCAGCCATTGACTAAAACCAGAAAGCATTGTGTGAGTAATAGTAGTCATAAAATAATTTAGAGATTAAAATGTCACCATATTCTCAATTTGAAATATATTAGGATTAACCAAGGTCATTTACTCTCATATTATATATATATTACTTAAATCAGTTTGTAAAGAAAATGTAAATTATCCTAATCATATCCCCCAGGAGTGTCGTAACCAAGAGTGCAGCAAGGCCCGTTGTCGTGCACCAGTTCCCGTTCGAGTCTAGCTCAAAGCGGTGTTTTCGGGTTTTACCGCTAGGTACATCTGTTCCAGAGCCGCCTCTACCTCCTCGTATCCAGACATGGATGTATTTCTCGGAAAACTCACAAAATCTCTACAATACCAAAATTCTAGGAATTTCTTCTACACTAAACCTCAAAGTTCATCTTAGGTCTACGTTCTCTAATCAGAGTTTATCTAAATCTAGCTTCCAAGGTTTGTACTAAACTTCATCTGATACTAACTGTAATGCCCCGACCCTAAATACCCAGAGTCGGTGCATTATTACATAACATTGGCATGATCACAAAGGATCAAGTCTTGAAAGACCGATTAGTTTAGTAGTCTTGGAAACACTAGATATATTCATAAGCCTTATATTACATCATAAGGTAAAAAAAAACTACAACAACATCTTGTCTTCATATCCCCTCATACTATCCCTACAGGTCATTCATAAATTACTTCTTCATAATCCTGGGAAAATAAAACATTGAAAGGGGTGAGCTCAGATGCTCAGTAAGGATAACATTATAGCAGAAGCTTTCATAGATAAGCATAAACACTTAAGGAAATTTATAACTAAATCAAAGCCTTTAAAACATGAACTTTATCATAAAATGGAAAAGGTAAAATGAAATAATTCCATTTACTTACTCACATGGATATTCTACTAGTCCAATGATCACATGAAATATCAATAACCACTTTCATAATGATGGAATGCATAATTCCAGACTATCATAACCATATAGCCAAGGCCTCGTGCCAAGACTACAAATAAGATTTTTCCAAGGCCTTGTGCCAAGACACTAGTTTGTCTCATGAGACCTACCGATGTATCGAGGAGCTATAGCGGGCTCCACCCGTCACTTATTAAGTCCAATGCATTCCTCATATGAACAGATTTAAACCTAACATAAACATTCGTATTAAAACTAGCATACGAAATGTCAATACTTTATCCACAAACCATGAATGGTATAAAAATAGAACATCCACAGTAAAACATAACTCATTCGATACAATATGGAAGATTGTATTGTATCACATTAACCTCAATCAAGAATAAGGAAGGATGTTGACATAGATTAAAATAATCATCAAAACTATTTGAGAGAAATATCCCCCTTTTTCTTGAAATCATTTAAAAGTCACACTATTTTTCAAGAAGCCATTTAAAAATAGATTTTTGAATAAAAGTGTCCCATACCACTTTGAAACATTTTAAAAGGAGTTTTCATTTCTAAACTTTAACGTCCATATAAATAAATCCTTAAAACCATTTTTAAAAAATGGACATTAATGAGAAAGATTTAGATGAATAAGTCTTTAAAACATTTAAAAATGGTATTTTAGTTAGAGATTCTAACCAAAAGAGATAAACTTGAATAAAAATAATTGAGGTAATCAAAACTTTGTAATATCATGAGAATAAAGTGATTCATGATATACTATGTCAAAGTACATTATATACACCACATAAAAGTGATTTGGTGTATAACAACAAAGAAGTCTCAATGGAATTTAAGTTGAGATGAAATCTCTCACAAAGGCCGTATCCTTAGGTTAAGGATAAATCAACGACATAGTTATGTGTGACAAATATAAATACACTAAATATGATTTGATATTTAGTGTAAAACAATCAAATGACATTCACACATAATCTTGTAAAAACAACACCAGTGAATTGGATGTTTAACTCAACAAATGGAGAATGAGTTAAAATTACTCTTATCAAATTCATATCGATGACTTGAGAAATTATCAATGGAGTGATTATGTGTATCAAAAGTATATCCACAGGAATGGGAGTGGAAATTATGACATAATTAAATGAATAGTGATTCCACACATAATCTTGGAGTAATATAATCAATGAAATATGCGTAAAGCCGAATGAGTGGTAATTGAAATCTCAAATTCCCTTATCGATTTGGTAACTTATGAAACATGAACCCATGAAAGTAGGATCATAAAATGATGATGTATATACCCATAAATTAAAGTATATTACACAATGAATACAATCATGGGAAGCACACATACACCACATGCAATAAATAAGTGGTGAACAATGGAATTCTCACGAAATAAAGAGTGAGATAAGAAACCCCTTACTTTGTACTTTTTCCTTGGTCGACGGTAGGTTAACCTCCTGTATAATTGTGAAATAATTGTTATTGAATTATACAAGAATCATTTACTTTAATATGATATCATATATGATCTTTTAACATTGATTTGTTAATAATATCTTAGAATTATCGTCATTTTGGGTGTTAACGGGTTCATTTTACTTTATATTCTTTGTTATGTGATCCATATTCTTTATTAATGGGATGTATATTATTCATATCCAGAATGATATCAAGTCCTTAGATACTATTTTTAAATCATCAAATTATAATTATATTTGAATGGATATGATGGAGAATGAATCTCATCGCGTTCGTGGAGACGATAGTCCGTACGTACGCACGAGCGACAATATCATTATTTTTATATTAAAATAATATATAATTGGATGGTATATCATATATACATAATAATTATCATGTTATATTTATTATTTACATGAGTTACACATTATTATTATACCCATTCAAATAATAATATATTGAATAACAATTACACCACGAAGTGGAGACGGTAAGCCGTACGTACGCACGTATGGTGACATGTTATTCAAAGGATGGATAGAATAATGAATATGGTTGCACAATATTTATAATAACATCACAGTATATATATGATACTAGATTTATTATTTTATAATGGTAATAACAAAGAAAGAAGAAGTGGAAGAAGAAAGCAACTTGAAAAGGGGTGGTGAAAACCTTACCTCTTCTTCGGCTTCTTACTTTTGATTTGATCAAAAGGGCTCATTAGGTTGGCTTTCTGATCAAACTAATTCCTCTAGGTTGTAGTGAGGGAAGTTGAGAGAGTATTTGGGCAGGGGTTGGCCGAACAAAAAGGCTTTGAAGGTGTGAAGAAATGAGAAGGAGGGGTGCCCTTTTATAAGAGGGGTGAGGGGCACCTTTGGAAAAGCTAGAAATATTAATTTATAATAAATTCATATTCGGTTTCTAATGGATCCAAAGTTGATTATTCAAAGGTTAAGGTGGGTATAGGTCGAAAACCATTCATCCAATAGAATTTAGACAGGTTTGGGTCATTATATTAACCTTATCTTTAAGTATTAACTCTAAGTTAATTAGTTTCACTTTTACAATGTCTCTTTGTATTTTTATATTATATGGTTAATAAACTTACCATATACATCCAAGAGACCCCCAAGTGGTCCATTAATGATGAAACTATCATGATATAAGTCTCTTGGACGAACCTTAGATTTTTAGGAATTTAATATCAATTAATAATATAATATTTGTTTTAAAAAACTCTTTTATGTCAATTTTGACACTATTCAATAGTTGATTTTTGTGAAACACATAACAGAATGATTACTTCGAAAAAAGTTAATTAAATCAATCCTAATATGTCATATTAACCATGATAATGAGTGTAATTCAATAAAAGTCTCAAATTATATTTATTTGGGTATTTATAATATCAATTATTCTAATTGTTCACTATTATGGTAATTACTGCATCATCATTGTGTCATAAATATATTAACGTATTCAATGTTTAGAAATTATAAATAAAATAGAATTACGTAGGAAATCTTATTATCTTTATAATTAATATTTACAATCGAATTTATCTTATGTATAACCCTATATTAAAAATGTTTTAGTAAATAAACTTTGATTTTAACTCTTTTAACTCTTCTTTGAATTAAATAATAATAAATGTCCTAATATAATCCAAGTGGACCTAAATGATAATATTTTATTCCTAAGGTTGTTTTTGATCGACATAAACTTGTCCAATAGAATTAGGACATGTGTTAGGGTAATATTAATATAATTTTTACCCTTAATTACCCTATTTACTTTTAACTGTGGTAAATAAAAGTAAAAAGTTACTATTCACCAAAAATTATTTTCATCTCATTGAACCAAATTTTACTTATTTATATTAACCGTGTCTCTCGAATTTTCAAAATTCCATTCACAGAAGCGGTAAAATTAATTTTTATGAAAAATTCAGTTTTTTAACTACCACTTAGTAGTTTCACTATTCATCAAAAATTGAAGTTTTTCAGAACAATGCCAAAATTTCACCCTAAGATGTAATTGATATTCCAAATTCAAAAATGATGTCTATTTTACAAAATTCTAAACATATAAGTTGCATTAATTAATTTTATAATTAATTCCCGCTGTCACAACAAATAGCGTGTTTTTAAGAAACAATATATATCAAAAGATTGACAATTGTTTATGTCTGGTTTAAATGTGAAATTATGTTCAATGACCCACATTTTATTAAATGGTAAAAATATATTATAAATATACTTTAAAACCACTCAAATTCATAATTTATCAATATTAATTATTTTTATTAAAAAAGTTGTTTTTAATTAAAATTTAGTAATTTTCACTATTCATCAAAATATGAAAGTTATCCTAAAAGTACCAAAATTTCACTCTAGGATAAATTTGATATTCCGAATCCAAAAATGAAGTCCATTTTGAGAGATAGAATTTATAAAATTTCAAAAAGTAGGTATTACTATTCATAACGGCTAGTTTGATTGGTTGTGGTGTGTTAGAATCTCGAAGTTGCGTACAATGCACGCCATTGCATTATTCGAAGGGAAACGTACCATGGAAGCTTGGGGTGTTACATTGCCTATGCATCACGACAGATAAAAATTCACGTGAAAAACTATCCTACTCATGATCTCAAGGTAACTGCTATAATCTTTGCCATGAAGATATGGATACATTATCTCTATGGTGAAAAATGTGAGATATATACCGATCACAAGAGCTTGAAATATATTTTCTCACAAAAAGAACTCAACATGAGGCAAATAAGGTTGCAGATTCTTTGAGTAGAAAATATATTATGATTGCACGATACACTACCACCCGGGGAAGGAAAATAAGGTTGCAGATTCTTTGAGTAGAAAATATCATGGAGTTTTGAACATGATGAGAGTGGAAAGGGATCCTATTTTCATGGATCTAGTAAAGATGGATATGGGAATCACCCTGGAGGGTGAAACATCAAAACTTTCTCAAATGATTGCCAAACCATATTTACTAGAAATGATAAAGTATTCTCTGTCCATTGATGAAGAGTTGAAAAAGAAGATTAAAGTTGTGAATGATGGACGATTGAGTGCTTTCTGTATGAACATGGAATTTTGAAATTTGGGAGAAGACATTGTTTTCCCGATATACCTGATTTAAAGAGGGAATTTTTGGATGATTTTCATATTTCCAATTTCTCTATACACCCTGGGAGCACCAAAATATATAGAGATTTAAAGGGACATTTTTGGTGGGATAACATGAAGAGGGAGATTGCTAATTTTGTGTCAAGATGTATGGTTTTTAAATAAGTGAAAACTCGAAGGCAACTGTCTGGTGGAGTATTGAAACCTCTTCCCATAACTGAGTGGAAATGGTATAATATTACGATGGACTTTTTCATGGGACTACAAAAGGCTCCTAGAAGGAATGACGCAATATGGGTCACTGTTGATTGTCTCACGAAGTAAGCACATTTTCGTGCTATAAGAGAAGATCTACCACTTGAACGTCTAACAAGACTATATATTAATTATGTTGTGAGACTTCATGGAGTACCCATGTCGATTGTCTCAGATCGTGATCCTCGTTTTACATCAAGATTTTGGAAAAGTCTTTAGAAGGCCTCGGATACTGAACTTCGTTTGGGCACTGCTTACCACCCTCAAACAGATGGACAATTAGAAAGAACTATTCGAACCTCAGAAGACATGTTGAGAACATGCTCATTTGACTTTTAGGGTATGTGGGATCAATATTTACCTCTGGTAGAATTTTTCTATAACAATAGAATTCATTCAAGTATTCAGATGGCACCATATGAAGCGTTATATGGAAAGAGATGTCGCACACCAACCTGTTGGGATGATGTTGGTGAACGAAAACTTGTAGGCCCAGAACTGGTGGAGGAAATGATGGAAAATGTGAAGGTAATCCAAAACCACATCAAAGCAGCTCAAAGTAGACAGAAGAGCTATGCTGAAAACCGAAGGAAGGAGTTGGAATTTTTGGTAGGAGATCATGTTTTCTTGAAGGTATCTCTATGGAAGGGAGTTATACATTTCGGTAAGAAGGGTAAATTTCGTCCCAGGTACATCGAACCCCTCGAAATTCTAGAACGAATTGGGGTTGTAGCTTACCATTTGGAAATGCCGCCAAGTCTCTCCAAAGTTCACGATGTATTCCACGTATCACTGTTGAGAAAATACATGCCTGACCCAACACATGTACTCACCTATGAGGAATTAGAACTGGAACCCGATCTGTCTTATTGCGAAGAGCCTGTTAGTATTCTTGATACAAGAGAACAAGTGATGAGAAACCAAACGACTCATCTGGTAAAAGTTCTATGGAGAAACCATAAGATGGAGGAGGCAACGTGAGAACCTGGGGAACTTATGATGAAGAATCACCTGAGTCTTTTTATACAGTGACATAATATGAAATATAGAGGACGAAATTATTTGAAGTAGGGGAGAATGTTACACCCCAAGCTTCCATGGTACACTTCTCTTTGAATAATATAGTAGCGTGTGTTGTACGCAACATCGTGTTCTAACACACACCACAACCATTCAAAGTAGCCATTATGAATAGTAATACATAATTTTTGAAATTTTATAAATTTTTTCATTCCAAATGGACTTCATTTTTGATTCGGAATATTGAATTTAGCCTAGGGTAAAATTATGGAACTTTTCGGATAAATTTTATATTTTGATGAATAGTGAAAATTACTAAATTTTAATTAAAAACAACTTTTTTAATAAAAATAATTAATAGTGATAAATTATTATATTTAGTGGTTTTAAAGTATAATTAGAATATAATTTTACCATTTTATCCAATGGTGCTCATTAGAATTCACTTCACATTAAAATTGGACATAAACAATTGTCAATTTTTGATTGATATTGTTTCTTAAAAACACGCTATTTGTTTTGAAAATGGGAATTAATTATAAAATTAATTAATGCAACTTATATATTTGGAATTTTGTAAAATAGACACCATTTTTAAATTCAGAATATCAATTATAGCTCCGGGTGAATTTTTGGTATTTTTCTGAAAAACATCAATTTTTGATGAATAGTGAAACCACTAAGTGGTAGTTTAAAAACTAATTTTTAGTGTAAATGAAGCATTACCACTTCTGTGATTTGATTTTCAAAAATCCGACATACATGGTTGTCATTAGGAAGAAAAATGCGGTTAAATGGGATTAAAATAATTTTTTAGTGAATAGTACCTTTTAAGTTTTATTTATCGCGATTAAAGATAATTAGTGAAATTTAATGTAAAAATGATATTATAAAAATATGAAAATACCTTTACACTTGTCCTACCCTTATTGGATCAGTCATGGAAGACCAAGAAAATCCATGGGTCCACATGGGGACCCCATGGAGCCACTTGGGTAAGAAAATGACATTAATAACTTTTTATTTAAAGTAAAAATAAAATTATCACAAACATGTGTTGTTTTACTAAAACAATTATTACATGGGGTTATATAACATCAATTTTAGACTATAAATATTCATTTTAAATCTAAAAAGATTTCCTACATCATGATATTTTTTTATAATTTTTATACATTAAATAAAATAAATTTTTTATGGCACCATGATGATGCAGCGATTACCTCATTAATTAACTATTTAAATAAAATGAAAAGATAATGTAACATATAAGACATAAACTTGTCAAAAACCTATTGTATGAGTAGATTTAGAACCCTTATTACCTTAGAATATAAATATATAATTCTGGGACCTTTGAAATCCGAAAATCACTTCAAAATAATGTAACATTTCATTACTTTCCAAGAGTGCCCCTCCATTCCTCTTATAAAAGGCCCCCACCTCTACCACCTTATATACACCTTCAAGCCATTTGTATTGGAAAAAATATACCCAAATACTCTCCCAAATTCCCTCTATTACTTCTATAAGACTCAATTTGGGTAGAAGTCTTCCCAAGGAAGCCTTTGGCTCAAATCAAAAAGAGTTTCCTGATTTTAAGGTAATGTCTTCTCTTATGTTATTTTGTTTTATTTTGCTTCTCCAACCCCTTAAACTCTTATTATTCCATTATTTTGTAAAAAAACAGTATCTTCAATATAGTAGGACGTTTTTATGAGAAGGATTTGATTTAAACTTACACACACCTCCTTCTAATGGTTAAAGAACATACTGTTTCTGTGGGTGGCGAAATACTGCCTCACGAAATGATGATTGTTCAATATTCTTTTAAAACCTCTAATGGTGGATGTTATGATGACACTAATTTTATATATGATGTATATTATGTTTTTTTCCTTATGATTATATATTTTTCATTTATTTAATACCATTATGATTTCATTTTATGGGTAAATACGATAATTTCATTTTAGGAAGTGCAGACTACCGCCCCATCAAAGTGATTTGAAACGTTAATGTCATATGTGGGATGTATAAAGGATGGAGTAAATTATATTATATATGATATTATAATGAAATTATAATATACATTTATATCATTATGATTTCATTACATTAAATAGGAAATATAAATGAAAGTAGCGTTCATGCGTACACACGGCTTACCGTCTCCATGAACGGTGCATTTCATTTTTTAACTCTAAATGTCACGTAATATAATGAATGAATGTATATACTAGATATATATGATATATAGGATATCTACATCATGAATATAATTCTGGAGATAATGGATATTCTAGCACATAAACAACTTGTAATTATAAGAATTTTATTGTTGACTGAAGTACCAAAGATTGACAAAAAGACTATTATTAACTTTAATGACTACATAATTTTCGTAACATTTTAATAAGTTATATAAAATGGATAATTAACATGAAAAGGGTTCTTATGAAAGTAGATATTAACTCTAGTTTATTATTCAGGAGATTAATGAACGGTCTAGTTAAGTCGGACACGGGGTAAGGGAACTTCTTAACCCAATTTCTATTCTTTGGGTTAATCTCCTACTTTCAAATTATGTCATGATATTATTATGTCCTATCTTGTATTTGTACTTTCTTTATGTGTACTTATAGTGAATACACATAATAGATCTATTTTATTTAAAAAAATTATCTTTGTAAAGGACTTCGTCTCAATCTCCTTTCATTGATGCATATTTTGTTTATACACAACTTTATTTTATACAGTGTATAAACCCCTTTTAATTTTACGTTTATTCAAAAGAAATATTTTTTATAGATATCATTTTACTAAACGACAAAAGGGAATGTTTTTTTGGTCGTACGTATGCGGCGACAACGACTTCTCCGCCGCCGTGACCATTATATGAGTTTCGGCTTCCTCTACAAGCCATAACATTTTTTGAATGAAAAATAATTACAAAGTTTTAATTTTATTTTATTTTGGTATTGAAAATGGTTTTGAAAAAGTTTTTATTATATCAATGTGTTATATTGATATCTTGTGATTGAAATGTGGAAATGTTATCTTTCCTTTATGCATGTTTTATGTGATACGATTATGTTATGGTTTATGATATGTTGAAAACTGTTCATATGAGGAATGCATTAGACTTAATAAGTGATGGGTGGATCCCACTATAGCTCCTCGATGCATCAGTGGGTCTAATGAGACAAAATAGTGTCTTGGAACAAGGCGGTGACAAAATATTATTTGTAGTCTTGGCACGAGGCCTTGTCTACGTGGTTATGATAGTCTGGCATTATGCATTCCATCATTAGAAAAGTGGTTATTGATATTTCATGTGATTATTCGACCAATAGAATAACCATGTGAATAAGAAAATGGAATTATTTCATTTTACTTTTTCCATATTATGTTGAAGTTCATTTTTAAAAGGCTTTTGTTTAGTTATACATTTCCTAAAATGTTTATGTTTATTTATGAAAGATTCTGCTATATTGTTATCCTTACTGAGCATCTGAGCTCACCCCTTTCAATGTTTTAATTTTTCTAGGATGTGATGAAGTATATTATGAATGACCTGCAGGGATAATATGAGGGGATATGAATACATGATGCTTTTTTAGTTTTGTTTTACTTTATGATGTAATGTAAGACTTATGAATGTATCTAGTGTTTCCAAGGCTACTAAACTAATCGGTATTTCGAGACATGATATTTTGTGTTCGTGCAAATCTTACTCAATAATACACCAACTCTGGGTAACTAGGGTCGAGGTGTTACAAGGGAAAAGTTGAATATCCATCTAGCAATAAATGTGGGAAGAAACACCCTGGTACTTGCCTGAAGGGAATGAGAGTCTGTTAAAAGTGTGGTGAAAAAGGCCACCATGATCATGATTGTAAGGGGAAGAAAGAGTCTATCAATGTTGAATGCTAAAATTGTAGAGAAAAGGGACATTATGAAAATGAATATCCACAGCATCAGGGGAACTTATCTAAAAATAGACAAAGGGATCAAAGCCAAGCTTATGATATCACTACTACTGAGGTTGAAGCTCCGAAAGACATAGTGGAAGGTATTTACAGGGTTTCCTCAAGTTTAGTCAATTATTTATTTGTTTTTTGATCATCTCATTGTTTCATATCGTCCTAGTTTTCTAAGAAAATTAGATATTTTCAATTTGATTTACCAAGGGAGTTGTCAATCAAAACTCCTAAGGGAAGTATCATTGTAACAATGTTTTGTAAATCAATTCCCATTAGGGAATATAAACGTTATTTATCTACGGATCTCATCATCAAACCCATGATTTAATTTGATATAATCCTCGGTATGGATTGGATTTTAGACCATGATGTGAAAAATAATTGTAAGAAGAAGGAGGTTACAATTTTTGATGATGATAACGAGTACCTTATCTTTAGAGCATAATCACCACCACCTAATTCTTATCTTGATCCACCCCCAGTCGCTCAACTAAATTCAATTATTGGGGATGAAGATAATGAAATAATAGTGGGAGAGGAAAGGAATGTTCAAATAGAGGATGTATCTATTGTAAAAGAATATTTTGATGTTTTTCGAGAAGATTTACCTAGACATCCTCTAGAATGAGAAATCGAGTTTTCCATTGATTTAATTCCTAGATAAAGTCCCATATCAAAGACCACTTATAGAATGGACACTTTGGAATTAGTGGAACTAAAGAAACAACTAAAGGAATTGAGTAATAATTGATTTATTCTCCCTAGTGTTTCTCTGTGGGGAGACCTTGTCCTTTTTGTTAAGAAGAAAGATGGATCTATGAGGCTGTGCATTGACTATAGGGAGATCAATGATATAACAATAAAGAAAAAGTATCCCCTACCTCATATTGATGATTTATTTGACCAAATTCATGGAGCTCAATACTTTTCAAAGATTTAACACCGATCTAGATAACATCAGTTGTGAGTGAAGGAAAAAGACATTCTGAAAATAGCATTTCGAACCAGGTACATGAATTACGAGTTTACAGTAATGCCTTTTGGAATGACTAATGCACCCTCTATCTTCATGGATCTAATGAATAGAATTTTCAAGGAATAAATTGATTAATTTGTATTTTTATTTATTGATGATATCTTGGAATACTCCAAAAGATACGAATATCATGAAAATCACTTGCGCATTATCTTGAAGACTCTTAGAAGGCACGAATTATATTGGAAGTTTAGAAAGTGTGAATTCTGGATTTAAGAGATTTCTTTTCTGGGATATATTTTATCTAAGGATAGAATATCTATTGATCTTTATAAGACCAAGGAAATACAATAATGGCCAGCACCGATGAGTATAACGATGGTACACAGTTTCATTGGTTTTGTAGGTTATTATCGTTATTTTGTCCCGAATTTTTCCTGATTAGCTAACCCATTAACTGAGATCACATATAAAGGGTTGAAATTTTTTTGGTCAAAAGAATGTGAATAATTTTTTTAAGAATTAAAGAGAATAATAGTGAATGCTTCTATCGGGGAATGATGGGTTTTATATTTATAGTGATGCTTCAAAGAAAGGACTTGGTTGTGTCCATATGAAAAATGATAGGGTTATTGCCTATGCATCACTATAGCTAAAAATTCATGAGAAAAACTATCATACTCAAGATCTTGAGTTAGCACCTGTAATCTTTTCTTTGAATATTTGAGACATTATCTCTATGGTGAAAAATTTGAGATATATACCGATCACAAGAGTTTGAAGTGTATTTTCTCACAAAAATAACTCAACATGAGGAAAAGGATATGACTTGAACGACACAAGGATTGTGATTGCACTATACACTACCACCCAGAGAAGGAAAATAAGGTGGAAGATGATTTGAGTAGAATGGATCATGGAGTTTCGAACAAGATAAGTGTTGAAAAGGATTCTATATACATGGATCTAGTAAATATGGATATGGGAATCACCATGGAAGGTGAAACATCAATACTTTTTCAAATGGTTGACAAACCATCTTTACTAGAAAGGATAAAGAGTTCTCAGACCAGTGATAAAGAGTTTCAAAAGAATATTAAATCTGTGAATGAATGGTTTGTCAACAAGTGAAAGCTGGAAGGTAACAACCTGGAGGAGTTATGCATCCTCTTCCCATACCTGTGTAGAAATGGGATAATTTTACAATGGAATTTGTCATGGGACTACCAAAGACTCCTAGATAGAACGATGAAATATGGGTCATTGTTGATCGTTTTACCAAGTCAGCACATTTTTATGCTATAAGAGAAGATTTACCACTTGAACGTCTAGAAAGAATATATATTAATGAAGTTGTGAGGCTTCATGGAGTACCCCTATCGATTGTTTTTGATCGTGATCCCCGTTTTACATCACGATTCTGGAAAAGACTTTAGAAATACGTGGATACTGAACTTTGTTTGAGCACTTCCTACCACCCCCAAACTGATGGACAATCAAAACGGACTATTCAAACCTTAGAAGACATGTTGAGATCATGCTCACATGACTTTCAAGCTATGTGGGATCAATATTTACCTATGGTAGAATTTTCCTATAAAAATAGCTTCCATTAAAGTATTAAGATGTCACCATATGAAGCGTTATATGGAAAGAGATGTCGCACACCAACCTATTGGGATGATGTTGGCGAAAGAAAACTCATAGGCCAAGAACATGTGGAGGAAACGATGGAAAAGGTAAAGGTAATCCAAACCCACATAAAAGTAGTTCAATGTAGGCTGAAGAGCTATGCCGATAACCGAAGGAAGGATTTGGAATTTTAGGTAGGAGATAATGTTTTCATAAAGGTATCCCCATGGAAGGGTGTTATATGTTTCGGTAAGAAGGGAAAATTGAGTCCCATGTACATCGGACCTTTTGAAATTCTAAAACAAATTGGGACTGTAGCTTACCATTTGGAAATGCCGCCAAGTCCCTCCAAAGTTCATGATATATTCCACGTATCACTATTGAGAAAATACATGCCTGACCCAACGCATGTACCCACCTATAGAGAATTAGAACTGGAACCCGATCTGTCTTATTTCGAAGAGCCTGTCAAGGTTCTTGATACAAGAGAACAAGTGTTGAGAAACCAGACGACTCATCAAGTAAAAGTTCTATGGTGAAACCATAATATGGAAGAGGCAATGTGGGAACCCAAGGAACATATGATGACGAACCACCCAAGTATTTTTATGAAATAATACTCTAGAAATTTCTAGGATGAAATTAATTGAAGGATGGGAGAATTTAACACCCCAAGCTTCAATTATACAGTTCTCTTTGAATAATACAGTAGCATGTGTTGTACGCAACTTCGAGTTCTAACACACCACAACCAATAAAACTAGCCGTTATGAATAGTAATACCCACTTTTTTAAATTTTATAAATATTATCTTTCAAAATGGACATCATTTTTGGATTCGGAATATCGAAATTAGCTTAGGGTGATTTTTTGGTATTTTTCTAAAAACATTCAATTTTTGATAAATAGTGAAAAACACTGAGTTATTGTTTAAAACAAAATTTTTATTTAAATAATTATTTATTTTATTTAAATTTATTTTAGGTCAAAATAGTAACATAATACCTATACAAGTTCAATGTAATTTATTGGAGTCAGTTTATAATAATTTTAGATATATAAAATTTTATTGAACTTTTTACCGTCTTTTACCCACCTCCTAGGAGCATTTACAAATTTACATAAAACTTTATTTTACCGCTTTTGGGATTTAAATTTCAAAAATCCAAGAGACACGGTTGATATCAGTAAAAAATATTTGTTTTAATAAGATTAAAATAAATTTTGGTGAATAGTAACTTTTTTACTTTTATTTACCGTGGTTAAAAGTAACTAGGGTGATTAAGGGTAAAAATGATATTTTTATTACCCTAACACATGTCCTAATTCTATTGGATAAGTGTAATTCGACCAAAAACAAAATTAGGAATAAAATATAATCCTTTAGGTCCACTTGGATTAGATTAGGACATTTATTATTTTTTAATTCAAAGAAGAGTTAAAAGTGATAAATTCAAAGTTTAATAACTAATTTTTTTTAATATAAGGATAAACAGAAGATAAATTCGACTATAAATATTAATTACAAAGATAAAACGATTTTTCCTACATAATAATAATTTATTTATAATATTTAGAAATTAAATAATTAAATTTATTTGTGACACAATGATGATGCAGTAATTAACTAATTAAAGAAATATTGAAATAATTGATATTATAAAATTCCAAATAAACATAATTTGAGAGTTTTAATAAATTCAACTAATTTGATAGGTTAATATGATAATTTATTGTTCATTAGATTAATGTTTTTCGAAGTAATAACACTGTTATGAATTTAGCAGAAACAAAATACCAAATAGTGTCAAAATTGACATAAAAGAGTATTTAAAAAATATATTATATTATTAATTTATATTCTATTCATAAAAATCTAAGGTTTAGCCAAAAGACTTATATAATGATAGGTTTATCATTAATTAACTACTTGGGGTTCTCATGGAAGAATATAGTTTGTTTATTAACCATATAATATAAAAATACAAAGAGACATGGTAAATGTCAAACATTTTAACTAAGAGTTAAATCTAAAAGATAAAGTTATTATAGTGAGCCAAACCTGTCTAAAACCTATTGGTGGAGTGTTTTTCGACCCATCCCCATTTTATCATTTAAATAATTCATTATGGATCCATTATAAACTGGAATTATTTTATTATAGAATAATATTTCTCCCTTTTCCAAAAGTGCCCCTCACCCCTCTTATAAAAGAGCACCCCCCTTCTCTTTAATTAACACCTTCAAAGCCATTTGGATCGGCCATACCTAGCCCAAATACCCTCTCAACTGTCCTCCCTTTATCCTAGAGGCCTTTATTTAGTCAGAATACCAACCTATGGATCCCTTTTGATCAAATCAAAAGGAAGAATCTGAATAAGAGGTAAATATTTCATCACCACTTTCAAGTTCCTTTCTTCTTAGACGTCTTCATTATTTGTTGTTTCCATTCTAAAATAATAAATCCAATACCTTATATATATTTTGATGTTATTATAAATAATTTACAACCATATTCATTATTATTTCCGTCCTTCGAATGACATCCCACCATACATGCGTACGTACTGCTTACCGTCTCCACGTCGTGCTGTAATTGTTATTCAATAACATATTATTTTTATGGGAATAATAATGAAGTGAAATTGATGTATATAATAAATATAATATGATAATGATTCTTTATATATTATATACCATCCAATTATATATTTTTCTAATATCATAATAATGATATTATCGCTCGGGCGTACGTACGGATTACTGTCTCCACGAACACGATGATATTCATTCCCCATCATATCCATTCAAGAAAAATTTTCATTAGATGATTAATTTTTTTTAAAGACTTAATATCATTCTGAATATGAATAATATACATCCCATCCATAACAAACATGGATCGCATAACAAATAATTTAAAGGAAAACGAATTAGTTAACACTCAAAATGATGATAATACTAAGATATTATTAACAAAGCAATTTTAAAATATTATATATGATATCATATTAATGTATATGATTATTGTATAATTTAATAACAATTATTTCACCATTATACAGGAGTTTAACCTACCCTTGACCAAGGAAAAGTACAAGGTAAGGGTTAATTTCACAATCTCTTCATTATCCGAGGATGTTTATATGTAATTTTCTAATGGGACCTCTTTATCATCCACATCCATGTTTCTTAAAAATGTATTTCAAAACATTCTTACTATTTTATAGACTATGGATTAAATTCAATTATACCCTTGTTTACCTTTTATAATATGTTTATAAAGGAATCTTCCCATCACATTCCAAACAAGGTACTTTATGAACTTTTCGACAAAAATATGGTAAGAATTCTTTTTTAACTTATACAGCAGGTTTGGCTATTTTCTGCCATTATAACAATGTCGAAGGTTCCCATACCAGATTATAAGAATATTTTCAAATATAATTTTTTTTCTTTTATAATTACGTGACTTTAATTGATTTCAAAATAGAAAGATATATTTCTCTTAAATGGTTTTGATTTCATCTATGTCAACATCATTTGATGGATTTTAAGTTTGTTTCAAGTTGATTTGTTATGATACAAAAGGTCAATATTGTATTGAAGGTTTTGTGATATGTTTGATAGTGGATGTGTTATTTCATACCATTCATGGTTTATGGATAATGTATTGACATTTCATATGTCATTTTTAATAAGAATGTTTATGTTATGTTTAAACCTTTTCATATGAGGAATCAATTGGACTTAGTAAGTGAAAGGTGGAGCCTGCTATAGCTCCTCAATGCATTGGTAGGTCTCATGAGACAAACTAGTGACTTGGCACAAGGCCTTGACAAAATCTTATTTGTAGTCTTGGAACAAGGCATTAACTATATGGTTGTGAAAGTCTGGAATTATGCATTCCATCATTATGAAAGTTTCTATTGATATTGCATGTGATTATTCGACTAGTAAAATATTCATGTGAGTAGTTAAATGGAATTATTTTGATATATATTTTCCATATTATGATGAAGTTTATGTTGAAAAGGCTTTTGATTTAGTTTTATACATAACCTTAAATGTTTATGCTTATTTATGAAAGTTTCCACTATATTGTTATCCTTAATGAGCATCTGAGCTCACCCATTTCTTTGTATTATTTTTTCCAAGATGAAAATAAATATATTATGACTAACCTATAGGGATAGATTATGGGATCTCAGTGTTTTCAATGGTAACAATGTTGGTGTAGTTTTCCATTTTATAATGTAATGTAAACCTTATGAATGTATCTAGTACTTCCAAGGATTCTAAACTAATCAGTCTTTCGAGACTTGATCTTTTGTGATCATGCCAATGTTATTTAATAATGCACTGAATCTGGGTAACTAGGGTCTGGGCATTATAATTATGTTTCTAGACAGTAGAATAATATATCTGATTTCGAATAGTTCTTGGGTCAGCCCTGTACAGGTTGTCCGCAAGAAGGGAGATCTCACTGTAGTTAAAAATGAAAAAAATGATGAAACCATTTTAGGAAAGCCCAAAAATGGAGAGTTTGTATAAATTTTAAGAGGTTGAATGCAACCACTTGGTAGGAACATCTTCCAATAACCATCTTGGATCAAATTCTTTAGAGGCTTATTAGAAATGGTTTTGTCTATTTCTTGGATGCGTATTCTTCTTAAAACTTTATTATCATTGCTCTAGAGGATCAAGAAAATACCAATTTCACATGCCCCTTTGGGATATTTGCTTACACGCGGATTACCTTTGGGTTGTGTGGATCTCTACCCACCTTTTATTGGAGTACGGTGGCTATATTTTTGGATATGATTGAAAGAATCATTGAGGAATTCATAAATGATTTCTCTAATGTGGGTATCACTTTTGATACTTGTTTGGGAAATCATGAGTTATTCATAGAAAGATGCATTGAAACCAACCATGTTTTTAATTTGGAGAAGCGTCATCTCATGGTCATAAAAGGTATTTTTTTAGGTCATAATGTGTCCAAGAGAGGTCTCAAAGTTGATACAAATAATGTTGAAGTCAATCAAAAATTTTCACCTCCTAAAAATGTTAATGGTATTAGAATTTACCTAGGGCATGCTAGTTTCTACCAGAGATTCATCAAATACATTTCCAAAATAAATACGCCCATGTCTTCCTTGATTATTAATGAATCACCTTTTAACATTGATGAATTTTTTTGAAATAATTTAATCTTTTAAAAGAAAAAATAACAATATCACCCATTATAACTTCACATGATTGGAAACTACCTTTTGAACTTATGTGTGATGCTAGTGACATGGCAATAGGTGTTTTACTTGGATAGAGGAAAGATAGGAAACTGAATGTTGTGTATTATTCTAGTAGACTGCTAAATGAGGCCAAACATAATTACACCAATACTGAAAAAGGATTGCTAGATATTGTGTTTGTTCTAGATAAGTTTAAACGGTATTTGTGAGGTTCAAAATTCATCATTTTCACTAACCACTCTACTTTGAAGTAGTTTTAGTCTAAGAATGAAACAAACCCCAGGCTGATTACATGTATTTTATTGTTATAAAAATTTTATTTAGAGATTTGGGATAAGCCAGGAGCTGAGAATTTAGTTATTGACCATTTTTATAGGATTTACTTTACTCAATCTATAGATCCTAGGGTAATAAACTCTTCATTTCATGATGACAAAATAGTCACTGTTTCTATTATGAAATCATCATAGTTTTCATATTTTTCCAACTTTATACAAGTAGGTTTCTTTCTTAAAAGTCATTCCAATAACCAAAGGAAGAAATTCAATTCTGAACATAAATTATATCTTTGGGATGATCCCTTACTATTTACGATATATGCTGATGGTATCCTTAGGAGATCAGTGCCTGAGGAAGAGATACTTCCTTTGTTATGAAGTTGTAACTCCTCACCTTGGGGAGGTCACTATGGTGGTGAATGAACTGTTTAAAAATTATTACAGTCTGTTTTCTATTGGCCTACTATTTTTATGGATTCTAGGAGCTTTGTAGTTGTCTCTAACAAGTGCCAGAGGTTAGGCAATGGGGTAGGGAGTAGGAGTTACCCCAAAAAAAATTATATAAGTTGAAATTTTTGATGTTTGGGGATTATATTTCATGGGTCAGTTTCCATCATCTATTGGGAATAAATATATTCTTGTTACTGTAGATTATGTGAAAAATGGGTTGAGGTAGTGGCACTTCCCAACAATCACGCCAAATTTATAATAATGTTTGTGAAAAAGAACATCTTTTCAAGATTTGGAGTTCCCAAAGACTTTATTAATGATAATGGAACACACTTTATAAACTAAAAATTAAAAGTTTTGATGGAGAAATATGGTTGTGTTCATAAAACTGGAACTCCTTATCATCCACCGTTCAGTGGAAAAGTGAAAATTTTAAATTGAGAACTCAAAAAAATACTTGAATTTTTTTTATCCTCTAGGAATGACGAGGATATTAAATTGCATGAATATTTATGGGCATATAAAACTTCTTTCAAGACCCTAAAAAATATGTCTCTATAAAGGTTGTTGTTGGTGAAATGTTGTCATTTATCTATGGAGTTTCCACACAAGTCTTATTAGGTAGTTAAGGATATAATATTTGATTTTAAGAGTGCTGGTGAGAGGATATTACATGAGATGAGTGATATGTATTAGATTATAAGATAGAGTTATGATAATTAAATGATTTATAAAGAGAGGATGAAAAACTTTCATGATTCAATCATTCAAGATAAAGAACTAAAACTTAGACAGAAGGTCCTCCTTTTTAACTCTAGACTCAAACACTTTCCTAGAAAACTGAGGTCCATGTGGTATAGACCATTTATTATAGTGAGAGTTTTTAAGAATGGAGCCATTGAAATTGTATGTGAATAGAACAAACCCATTTTGGTTAATTGGAAGAGAGTGAAACTTTATTTTGAGGGACAACCAAAGGGTCCGACTTCCTTCAATGTGCTTAAAAACAGTTATTAAATAATGTCGAGCTAAAGACTTTAAAAAATCACGCTACATGGGAGAAAACCCATGGTTCTTTTAGTATTTACATTGTTCCATTTTAACATTGAATAATGTGCTTCTTCTATACTCTATTTTTTTAAAATTCCTATCACTGCATGCTCTTGGTTTACTTGTTCTATTTTAGAGTTATCACGAAGATGTTGTTTTTTCATTTAAGGATTGGAATTCCCCAGATGAATCTTTAATGAAAAGCATTAATTCATGGAAGTATTAATTTTTTTAATTCTTGTATTCATTTTTTTAATCTTTTCCACATTAATAAATATTTACTACATGACACAATTATTACTATTGGTAAGTCATTTACTCATCGATGCACATGAGACACTGTTACTCTACTATCGGTGACCCATTAGTGCTGCTGTCAGTGAATCATTGTTAAGTATTGTTAGTGAAACAGTGACTATTTCTGTTAAAAATTATGTGTGTATTTTAAAATGTTATTGCATGACATGCATATTAAATTTTTTTTCCTCATATCACACAGATGAATAAAATAATTCTTAATGTTCCTCCTTGCTGAAAAATTTAATTTCACTGTTGTAAAAATAATTCCACTACTTCAAACTTAGTGTGGGGGTATCTGTTTGTTGGTTGTTGTGTTTTTCATTGGAACTGCTTAGCTATGGGGTGTTATCATGAATTTTTATACTATATTGAACAACCATATGAACCAAATATCTCAAATTACTACACCTAGTACACTTTGTAATTAAAAGATTTGTGAAACTATTTAAATTTTCATGAAAATATGTGTTATTGTATTTAAATGATAATGCATGTACTAGTTTTAGAACCTACTATAAATTAATCTTTGTGGAAATAAATATTTTTGAACTTCAAAGAGACCCTTTATACATGTCATAAATCTACTGATATACACAATCTATTTTGAACCATTAATTGTTTGATTGTTCTTGTTCATATTAGAAGTCAACTTTGGGGACAATGTTTGGTTTTATGTGTGGGGGATGGGGTCAATTTTTGACTGTGCTAAACTGTCCTTTAATGTGAGCCCATCTATTCCCACTCCCACATAAAATATTTTCAAAAAATGGTTAAAAATGTTTAAAAAATTCAAAATTCTTTCATAACTTTAGGCTTTACACTGTACTCAATTGGGTATTGCCTTAGGATGATGGATGATGGGTAGTTATGATTTTCTTTGAATATGAAATTATTGAGGTTGGATGATTGTTTAGTGAACTTGTTTAGTGAATAAATATAAATTTGGTTAAGTAACTACTATTGAGAGTGATTTGGGTAATCTTTTAGTGGTTTTATGATCATATACCATGAAACTGAAAGTTTGATTTTGATCACAGGGGACACTATTTTTTATTATTTATTCAAATTAATTATGTTATTGATCTAATGTATATGGTATTCATAATAATCTTTTGAAATTGGAGTAGTTTGGGTGTCTGTGATCCGATGGTGAATTTCTAAATCCCTAGATGTTGGGTGCATTTCTGTTTACTATAATCCCCCTGCACAGTTTGAATAAGTGCATATGCATAGTGCTTAGAACATGATACATGGATTGGGAAAAATAAAATAAAGTGTCTAGGTTCAAAATGATTTCATTATGGTGAGGGGAATGATGACTGCCAGATGAGGAAGGGGTCAACTGGTTTATATGGGAGTCATTTAGGTTGTATCATTATGGTGATTCATAAAAAATATATTTATTATTGGAACCAAGGTGATGATTCTGGGTACAAGATTCCTCGGTTATGTTTTTAATTCCACTGATATTTTACCACTTTTAACTATTATACATCGAACCTAATCCTAGATTGAAATGAGTCACTAAGCATGTTTACAAATGAGATCAATCATTTTCATTGTTTGATGATTCATTTCTCTCTTGACTACTAGTGAGAATTTGATTATTGGAAATGATTCATTTGAAAAATTCATTGTCTAAAATCCTTTTGACAGTTTCATTTTCCTCTACTTCATAATTAGAGGGCAGGTCACATATCGAATTGACACATAAATCATTTTTCTGTATTTAAAATATAGTAATGAATAAGATTATTTGAGGACAAACAATTCTTAAGTGTGAGGTATTTTGATGTGACCTTATTTTTCATAGTTTTCCACATCATTTTATTTAATTATTAATGATTTAATTAACTATTTTTACACTTTATATTAAATAAGCATACTTTTGTATTTTTATAACTAATTTTTTTAATTAATCAATTTTTTATAATTAATTTTCTTTTTTAGCGTTTAAATTAATTAATTAATGACCTTTTTAATGTTATAAGTTTTATAAATTTTTATTTAGATTATAAGTTTGACTACTTTATAAAAATTTTACATTCTTATTATTTAATAAATAAACCTAAATTTTTTCATTTAATTAGTTAATCCATTACTACAACTATTAATCATTTAACTTTATATATTTATTATTTAATATATTTATTAACTAAATTGAATCCCATTGCTTAATTTTAATAATTCTAATATAAATTAATAATTATTAATTAATATCGATATATAATTGTTTAATTTAAATTCACTTTCTAATTATATTAACCTTAATGATTATTAATTTATGTGTCTGTTCCGTTTTAATTTAAGCATTATAATATGATGTTTTTATTAATTATTTTAAATTTTGTTTGTTTAATAAATTTATTTATGTTTATTAGTTATTTAATTTTTGATTATCTTTGTAAATCCATAATTTAAATTATTTATTTTGATAAGACGAAATTTATGTTTTAATTTATTTTTAATGTTTCATGGTTTTATAGTGTCATGCTGGCACCGTCCTCGCTTCACAATGTCACACATGTCATGGTGTCACCATCAAATTCCCACCTCTTTGTCACCAGTTCCTACCTCACTTTACTGTCTCACCATTCTCTTGTCATGGTGAGACTTCCCTTCGGCCCTTCACACCATAACTCTATTTCACCGGTTCCAGATCTCTGCCACCGTAACCCAACTTTACTCCTATTATTGCTTTGCCATCCAAAATGGTTCCACTATAAACCTTCCTCTCGGTCTCAACTTTCCATTACAGCACCTCATCACATTGGTTATAACTTCCTTGCACCATTTCCTCTTCCACAACTACTCCTCACTTACCACAAGGACCGGATACCATTTCTTAACACCAGTTCTACCGTCATTCTTTTCATCACTATTCCACAACAACAAACTCATTATTTAAAAAATCAAATCATTTCCATCCTTCACGGTGACATAAACTTTATACTATCTCCTGTAAATATATCCAGCACCATGACCCAGTGGCATCGATCCACAAATTCCTTCACTCCCATCTACATCAGCGGTGCCACCGATGGATCCAATACATCATTACCCTATTTCTGTTGGAAGTATTAAAGTCTTATTCCTCAAAAGAAACCTACCATCCAATGTTGGGATGAAGGGTTGAAGAGTTCCACGAAGACTGATTGACATGTGTGGATCCATTGGCTTGGGCGGCACCTACTGCGACCAATTGTGGACTTGTGTTCCCACTGTTTTTCTTTGTTTTTTTTTCTGTGTGATTATAAACTATAAATAGAGAGCACATTGTGTGTTGTAATTATTATTAGAATATAGAATGAAATAAATACTAGATAGTGACTTCAATTTCATCAATTACTTCGACTTATTTTCGGATTTTGACAATGATGACGGACACCATCCGCCATCGTCTTGTAACCCGAAGCTGAAGCAATCGTCGTTAATTAAATCCACCGAAGAGCTGGAATTGATGTCCAATAAATGCGAATTTTCGAAAGTCGAGACCTTGGTCGATGTTGTATGTGCCGAACCATCTACCAATGCAGACACCTTCTCAAAAGGCACCGAATAACATGTATTTCTATCGAATGCAGACACCTTCCCAAAAGTCGAGACTGACATCAAGGGTGTATCCAGTGAACTAGGTGCTGATTCAGAAATCCTAAAGCTTCGGTTCCCTGTTTCATTTCCTCTGGTGAAAAATAGAGGCGCCACCTTCCAATGTTTCTGAGTCCCGATTAAGTCCCACAACAAGGGGGGACATTTCAAAGAATCTGAACCCATGGTCAAAGATTCCATGGACAAGAATCCAATTCAAGAGGAGTACGAGATGGAAGAATTTCATATCGAGGAAACAAAATCCAATTTTCTTCTCGGTGATTTGATTTTGATCATACGATCACCTCTAGTGATCTGATTATTTTTTCCACATGTGCTATTGATTTTACTACAGCTAATGACTATGATGAAGTCATTATACCGGTTGGTTACCCTCCTAGACATAGTGAAAAATCATGGGTCACAAGGAAAATGAGTTTAAGGGGGGATGTTGGAAGTATGAAACTCTTATTCATTGGATGGCACCTACCATCCACTATTGGGATGAAGGCTTGAAGAGTTCCATGAAGACGACATGACATGTGTGGATCCAAAGGCTTGGGCGGCACCTACTACGACCAACTGTGGACTTGTGTTCCCACTATTTTTCTCTGTTTGTTTTGCTGCGTGATTGTAACCTATAAATAGAGAGCACATTGTGTTTTGTAATTAGTATTAGAAGAGAGAAAGAAATAAATACCATGTTGCTGCTGATATATATTTGTGTTGTTGCGATCACCTCCAGTGATCTTCATGTGCATGTGGTTTGTGTTACCCCTGCATTGATCCTCCATCAGTTTCATCACCACAATTCGGTTCACTCACCAACAAAAACACAAACCAAAAATTACCAAAATCACACAAAAATATCAGATCTGGAATAGTAATTTGAGATACCAAAGCTTCAATTCCAAACCACATCGGCCACCGTTGCAATGTTTTCACCATTCCTATGAATATAGTGACACTAATTGAAACCTAAAGGATAATCTCTATCCCATGTTGCACCACATATAAAGGAAGCATGTCGTCAAAGGGAAGAAGAATTTCCTGTTGTATGAACCACCACATTCGAAGCAGTGCACAGCCGGTTCTAGATGGAGAGGCCCTCACTACTACTTTTCCTACTGTTGAAGGAGTCTGCTGGTTTAGATCTGCAACATAGACTCACCTTTGTCATAACAGCTAGAGATACCACACCTTCTGAACATGCCGCTGTGGGGGAATTTTTTCATTCCGAGATGGGCACAATACACGCTAGAGTGGGATTCGATGCCACATGGTCCGAAGTCATTGAAGAGTCATTGCTACAACTGAACAACCTGCTGATAGAGATGCGTGTGAGGAGGTGTCTGCCGGGCAACTTACAGAAGTTGCCAAAGATGAAGCCCCCTTTTGCACTGATTTGGGGGGAGAAGACATTATTAAAATAATAATAATTTATAATAAATAATAAATTAATGAAATATAAACCCTATATTAATAAATAACTAAACTAATAATAATTAAAATATTAATAATTATAACCATATTATAAGTTTAAGATATTTATAAAACAGAATATTTAATTTCATTAACTTTAATAAAAATTTTATTAAACTAAATCAATTAATAATAACTTCAAAATTAAATTAAAATAAACAAATTATTAATTTTACGTTACATATTAAATATTAAAAATTATTTAATACAACAATTTATCAATAAAATTATTACAAATAATAATTTATAAATTAAATTTGATTAAACGTTTCTAAGTAACATAAATCAGTAAATAATTTAATTTCTAAATAATATTAAAATTTATAATTAACCTTAATAACATTAATTAATAAAAATACATTAACTTAATAAATAATAACATTATTAAATATTTAAAGAATTTTCTAATAAAATACATACTTTAATTACAAATATTTATTTATTTATTTGTGTTATTAATTTATTTTTTTTGTTCTTTGTTGTGATGGTTCGTGAAGAAGATTTAAACCTATCCATTTTCATTTAACTAACTCATGGGAAGTTAGTTTCAAGGGAAAATCTAGTGCGACGTGCAATGCATAAAAAATGCATGTGTGCGGTGCATAGGTGAAGGACATTTGAAGTTAGTGGAAAACAATGGGTGATGTGCAGTAGGTGATAGTATGTTTAAAATAGAGCAGCAAGGAGAAAGGTAATGTGGTACATTAATTCTATTCATTTGATTATCCACTTCTATCCAGAGAAGTGCAAGAACATGGGGTGAATCTTGGAACACTTCTCAGAGAACCACTTCCTGGAGAACTGAGGACCAGGAGCAGCAGGGATTTAATCTTGAAGAGGGAGATCTCTTACAGTTTTTTCATTCAAATTTCTTTATTTGTAATCGAATGATTTTAGTTTTTCTAATAGAGATATAGTTAGGCTAATTCATCCAATTCGAGGTTAAAATTGAGTCTGCTGGTTATCTTTCTTATTCCTTCTCACTAATCATTTTTAATGTGATCAAAATTGATTGGTGAGACCAGCTCTGAACGCATTCAATTGAAACGTACCATTATCACTTTATCATGGAACTCCATATTCATTTGGTGAGTTTGATTGTGGATTAATTTTCATAAAAAATTAAATTGAAATGAAAACATCATAACTTATGATGAGTTCATTTTGTCGTCTTTTTTCAAATCAAAATTCTCACAGTGGGTTAATCTTGGAGTGGCTAACTTTAAGATTTGTCATCTTGAGTGATTTAACATCTAGAAAGGGAAATAAGTCACTCCTTTTTTATGGTACTGGTTGTATTCACTATCTTGAGAAGGAATATTTTCAAAACCAGTATAATCGAGAATTTCCCTAGAAATACTTCTCTAGATTGTTCATTTATCATCATTTTATATTTCTGTTACATAGTGTTTCTTTCCTGTTTCTTATTTCATTACATTCTAGAGTAGAAAATACAAAATATTATGGTGTTTCGATTATATCTTATAAATAAACAAAATTAAGAAAATTAAAACTTTTAAAATAGAAAGTCTACCCCACTACTGATAACAGTGGGGTCTTTCTGAAATTTTTTGGAAGATTTGTTGTCAAAATCACCTTCACTGTGGGTTCGACCCTACATACCACATATACATTAGTAAGTAGGAATATAAATAATTAAACTTTGACTGGCATAAACAATGGATACATCAAACCTCCATTTGGAGAAGTCTTTCAATTTCACCCTCCCTTTCATGTTATACTATTTAAATATTTTCTATAAAAAACCATTCAATGTTTTGTTTTTGAAGAGGTTCATAGTCACAAAGCACTGATTGATATTCCTCTTAATATCATATTATCCAGTCTACTTTATGTATAATAGAACACTGCAAACATCATGTATTTCATCATCACATAATAAAAAACATTCTCTTGTGAAGTCAAGATAAATTGTTCATGTTATCCACGCCCATCGGTATCCATCAAATAAGATAATTTAACAGAAGTAAAATGTAATAAATATTTCATTATACAACTATCAAAGTTGACCCACATGCATGTGTGTAATATAATATAAAAATTTCGCTGATAGATTATTTCAATTTTTTCATTCATCTTCCTATAGTATCCCACCAATGAAAATGTAAATACACCACTATTTTGAGTTTTCATGTCTTTATCAAAATAAATTGTACGAAACCAGAATCCAAGAATATTGTATACATCAAATATCTTATCCCTCCTTAGAGGAACCTATTCGAAAAAACATCAAATCATTCGATGTTTCAACACAATTTTCACCATTCCTTTTCTAGGATTGTTTTTATAAAGTTACATTTAACAAAGAGAAAATAAGTGAACATCAATAAAATGAAAATGAGTATATACATATATATTAGGATAACTACTTGAAAACCTCTTTATTAACACAATTTTTAAAATTCCATCTCATTTCAAGAATGACCCCGTAGTTTCCTATTTGTTTGTATAAAAATTATTCAATAAATGTATAAAAAAAACCACTGATTAGAAAATATCTATGTTCTTTTAGAAAATCCAATTCATTCAAGGTAAAATTTTTCCGCATTCAAATTGGCCATAAAATATTTTGAAATACTGAAGTCTAATTTTTTGAATGAGAATTATTGGAGATGACATTAACACCACTGTCACAATTGAATATAGTCTTAATCCCATACAAATACCTAGAAAATAAGTTCATGCACTATTTTTCTATGTAACCATCATCAATAAATTTTTGTATATGATCATTATTCCCCACATATGATTACAAATGACCTAACTACCTACTGGAAAAAAATAAGACATATATTAATAAAAATTATCCAATGATTTGATTAAATTTATTTCTCCAAAGGATATGAAAAAAATATCAACAAACCTCTCTATTGGATACACCCATCAATAGTGTAATAGTCCACCATGTTTATCTTCTTCATCTAAATGAACAGTCAAATGAATCATGATTGTGATTAATAAAGGTTAAAAAATAACAAAAAACGAAATAGTGTCTAAATAATAATTTATTATAGTTTATGAGGCTCATTTTGATTTAGATTCATTCTACAAGTCTCTCCAAAAAAATTACAAAACTCAACTAGAACCATATTTACCTTTTTATGCAATTTATTATGAAAATCCAACAACAACTTCTCAATCAAACTATGGGAGTCATGAATTATTAATCAATGTATCCTTGAATGTTTTATGTCAATAGAACCTAATATGTTACTTGAATATCCATCTGATACATTTACATTCATTAATGTTTGATGGAATAAGTCTTTCACGAGATTTTCCACTGTAAAAATTTCTGAAGGATACTTTTAATTCTAATTTTCCAAAAAACCATTTATAATATTCATTAACACCAAATTCTTCTGTGCATTAATTTAATCCATCAATTTACCCTTCTTATTAAGTAAAATGAGAGTTATATTATCACATATGTTATTCTCAATATTCATTACATCAAGATTATGATGTATCCAATTAAACTGCCAATAAAGTTTTGGAAAATATACTCTTTTTATTCCATTGTTGTGTGGCATCTTATTCAGATACTATACCACATAACCTTTCCCCCAATCATTAAACTGATAAAATTTTCCAAATTCTTTAGTGACCTTAGTTAACTATCATGATTCTTATGAACTAGATAATGCATTAAGTGATTTTATCATATCAATATATCAATTGAATCATGTCTTGTTAAACATGAATTTATGAAAAGAATCAGGAAATCAATGATGAATTAATAAACACCATGTTCTACTCTGATATAATCAATGAGGTTCCAAATCTAAACTACAAAACAGACAATCCAAACCAAAATTGTTTTAAATAGATAAATTTCCTACTCAAATAATGTCACTAATTCTTAACATTGAAGGATATTTAAGTTTGAATAGTTTTCTCATTAAAGCATCACATGTTTCCATGCTATCATTTAATAATTATATTATGTATTTGATTAGAGGTTGATGTTATACATCAATTTCCTTTACAAGTATTTTATTTCCATGAATAATCATCGCAATAATGAATGAATTCTTCTTCATACACATCCATATAGGTAGATTATATGGGATGAAAAAAGTATCCAAATTCAATAATTAGTACTCCAAGTAAAAAATGGTTAAATCCTTCATAATCTAATCCCAAACGCACATTCATATGATATATAGAAATATATTCATATAGTGAACCAAACATCATCCATGATGTTGAAACATTTATGTCTCATCATGCAATCATTACTATCTTGATCATGAAAATTGATGTTGTATGTAGTCTTATAAGACATGACTGATCTTTGAAAGCATGGTTTCAATGGAAAATAAGACAATAACATTAAAGGAGTCTCATAATTATACTTCTTCATTCAATTTCATTTATTTATACTCTTATTTTAGTTTATTAACTTCCATATACTTGTATGTCATCTTGTGCAATTTTTTTAATATACTCTTCCCCACTGTAAAGCATGTAATAATAAGTGCATGCATGTGTCCTTGTATAATCATGTACATGTATTTTGATGAATTTATTTATCTTGTAGAATTATTGTGGGATCATATATTTAAGAAATGAATCATGAATAAAATATAAAATGATGGAAATTTCTTTTTCATTAATTCCACAAAGACACTTGATGTGAAATAACATCAGTATAAAATACAACTTGATATACATGGAAAACCCTTCAAATAATTCTTGTAGTCCATCTTCAAATATTTTGTGAAAATAATTTTATTTCACTAAATTTATGAGCAAGATTTACCTGCTCATAATCAACTGAAGGTTCAATTGTCTATTAAAATATTTGACATTGTATTCTCCAAAACCAAATTATTTTTTTATCAAATTGAAATATGAATTCTTCTATATTGGGTCACCTGGAATTTCATTTATAGAATTTTAATTTTTTAATATCCATAAAATGTTATTCACAATGAAATTAAAAATACAAATGTATTATGAAATTGTTTCAATTTCAAATTCTAATATTTTTATTTTGATTTATCTATTAATTATATTTAAAATCATGATACAAATATTTTATTCTACCATTCACTAATCAGTTTTCAATTTCATGATATAAAAATTATTCCAATAATTTGACATATAGAGGTGAGTTTCTTTGTAATGCGATCAAAATTTTATCAATATGCAATGAATTTTATTCTCCCTATACAAACATATATTATGATATAAATATTTAATTAAATAGGTACATTCCAGATTAAAGAAGAATCTATAATGGTTGGAATAAGACTCAATTTAATGGTATTTAATGTAACATCACACATAATTAATGAATAATAGATATTTTTGACTATGTCTATTTATGAATTAGATAGTGTTTTAGAGTCTTAAAATGAGAATAAATCCAATCTTAAGCATGGAATACACAAATATTTTTAAAAGATTGATTTACTGCCTTTTGATGGAAAACCATTTTTAAATCAAACATTTTACTATTTTATAAGATCTATTTGTCAAAATAAACATAATATCTATGATTGGGACATTTAAATTTACCTTGGGTTAATTTTTGGTATTTTTCTGACAATGTTCAATTTTTAATGAATAGTTAAAAAATACTACATTTTACATCAAATCTGCTTTTTCATATAATTTAATTATATGGTTAGATTATATTTTTAATTGGTTTTAAAGTGTAATTAGAATATGTTTTTACCATTTAATACAATAGTGGTCATTATAATTAATTTCACATTGGAATTGGGCATAATCTAATGCCATACTTTTCATAGATATTGTTTCAAAAAAAAACATGCTATTCGTTTTAACAATTGGAATTATTTTTAAATTAATTATTGAAATTTATGTGTTTTTAATTTGGTAAAATGGATTATATATTTGGAATCATAAGGTCCAAATTATTTAATCAAGACTCTTTTGTTTTTGGACTTTGTGAATAGTAACGACGGTAATTATCGTTAATTATCTTGATTAATTAGTAATCGGGTAGTTAAGGATAATAAAATAATATCATAATAATAAAAAATTACACCAGAATGTGTCTTAATAATACTAGTTTTGTCATGGAAGACCATGAGATGCCTTGTGCGAAACTTTGGGACTCCATGGAATCACTTTTGTGTGATAATGACTTTTTATCTTTTTATTTTTAAAGAAGGTTAAATATAACAAATAATGTATCACCTGAGTAATTTTTTTTTAATTTTGTCTACATAAATGATCTATTAAACTATAAATGGTCATTGGAAATCTAAAAATATTTCCTACATCATAGTATTATTTCTATAATTTTTAGACATTATATAAATTATATTATTTATGACATCATGATGATGCAGCGATTACCTCATTAATAAACGATTTAAATAAAATGAAAAGATAATGTAAAATATAAGATTTACACTTGTAAAAGACCTATTTTATGAGTATATTTCAAACCCTTATCACCTTATCCTAGAAATACATCAATGTGGGACCTTTAAAATCCGAAACTCATTTGAAAATAAAGTAACATTTTATAACTTTCCAAGACTGCCCCTCCTCTCCTCTTATAAAAGGCCCCCACCTCTACCTCATTACAAACACCTCTCAAGCCATTGGCTCAGCCAAGATCTGTTCATTTTATCTCTACACATCCCTATCTTCATCCTAGAAGCCTTCTCTTAGGTAGAAAGCTCTTCAAGAACCCCTTTTGGTACAAACCAAGAGGAGTCACCCGATTTAAAGGTAAAGTCTTCTCTAATGTTCTTTTGTTTTATTTTTCTTCTCCAACCCCCTAAACGCTTTTTATTCATTTATTTTGTAACAAAACCATTATGTTAAAAAAATTAGGATGTTGTTATAATAATTATTCGAGCTACACTTACACACACCTACATCTAATGGTTAAAGAACATATTGTTTCCGTGGATGACGAATTTCTGCCTCACGAAACGATGATTGTTCAATATTCTTATAACACCTTCAATGGTGGCCATTAAGATGTCACTATATTTATATATGATATAAAATATGTTTGTTTGTTCCTTAAAATTCTGTATTTTTCATTTATGTCATACCTTTATGGCTTCCATTAGGGGTAAACGCGATATCTTCATTTTAGGAAGTCCGGACTACTACCCCCTCAAAGTGATTTGATTCGCTAATGCCATATGTGAGCCATATAAAGGATAGAGTTAATGATATTATATATAATATTATACTGGAATTATAATATACCTTTACTTCATTATGATTCCGTTCCATAAAATACGAAATATAAATGGAATTAGCATTCATTCGTACGTATGGATTACCGTCTCCATGAACAATGAATTTCATTTCTTAACTCTAAATGTTATGAAATATTATAAATTCTTGTATATACTGGATATATATGATATATATGATATCTACATCATGAATATAACTTTGGATATAATATATACATGAAAAACTTGTAATTATAAAGAGCTTATTTTTGAATCAATTACCAATGATCGTTAAAACGACCGTTATTAACGTAAATAATTACATAGTTTTCATGGCATGGTAATAAGTGATATAAAAGGAATAATGAACTTGAAAAATGTTTTTAATCAAGTAAAAATTAACTCAAGTTTATTATTCATGAGATTAATGAACGATCGAGTCAAGTCGGATACGAGGTAAGGGACTTCGTCTCAATCTCCTTTAATTGAGGATTATTTTGTTTTATACACAACTTTCTTTTATACGGTGTATAAAACCCTTTGAATTTTATGTTTATTCAAAAGGAATATTTTCTTATACGAAGCGTTTACTAAATGAAAAAAGGGCATGCTTTGTTTGTCGTACGTATACGGTGACAACGACTTCTTTGCCGCCGTGACCATTATTTGAGTTTCTGCTTCCTCTACAAGCAATAACTTTTTTTATTAAAAATAAATACCATGATTTACTTTTCTTTTATTTTGGTATTGAAAATGGTTTTGATAATGTTTTTATTATATCAATGTGTTATTGATATCTTGTGATTGATAGTGGAAATGTTGTGTTTCCTTTCTTCATGTTTTATGTGATACGATTACGTTATGGTTCTTGTGCATTGTTTATGAAGACGGGGGGTTCCGTGATAAAATAAGGGCGGGTGAGCCTGATATAGCTCTCCAATGCATTGGGTAACGCGAAGGGGTTAAACGTTAAGGTTTCTCTGAAGAGATTTAGGGAATATACTGTGATGGGTATTCCAAACGTAACCATGAGGGTTACTCCCTACGCAAGAATGTTATGAATGCATAAAGATACCATTATGTATTATGATTTCTATGATTTATTCATGATTTGATGAGGTATGTGAAAATGCTTATGTTTTACGAGTAAATTATGATTTCATACATGGACTAATGTTTTCATTTCGTACTTTTATATCCCTTGCTGAGCTTTTTAGGCTCTTCCCATGTTTTTGAAATGTTTTTCACAGGTCAAGGGAAAGGTACATGATGTGATGATAGTGTCAAGGAAGTGTCAAGAAAGAATATATGTTTTATTTTAAATATGTTTCCGATGATGGAAAAAATGAGTACTATCGTTTATGTAACCACATTGTTTAAATGTGGAGTGTAATGCATGATTTATGATCTAATTCTCTAAAACTCTAAACCTGAAAAGATCCTCAACATGTATTTTTGAAATAACTCAAGGTAAAGTAATGTTTAAGGTTGAGGCCTTATATTTAATGTTAGATACATGCATGAAACAATTAAAATTTATTAATGGAAGTATAGAAATCATCCTCATAATTAATAATGATAAATTTGAATCAATTTTTGATATTTATATCTAGATGATATCATTTTTATGGTAGAAAAAGACAATGGTGCATTCTACCTTAGTGTTGTAACTATGTAGGGTTCATTCCATTGAAAAATTAGCTACACTAATCAATGTTCGAACCATTTCCCATTTTCTAACTAAGACCAAGAGAACTAATTTAATAATATGAATGAACATTTTAATTTATTTAGATATCATGCACTATTAGATGGCTAAAAATAGTAAACATATATGTTTTATGTGTTATATGTTCTTATACTTCATTATAGCATTTAAGGACATCTTATATGTCCACCTAAATTTCCAGAAAACCAGAAATTAACTCCCATTATATAAAATAATGGCCATGAATCAATTATCACACCATAATATATTTAACTATTCATCATATAAGGTTGAAGTGCATTGTGTTGCATTTGTTGTCAATGAGGCATGAAGTTGTCTTGGAATGAATGGAAGTCAAGGAAGGTCAAGATGTGAATGCCAAAGGTTGTGATGGTGTTGGTGGTGAAGGATAATGGCCATAGTACTAAGATGCATGTCACTTAGGAGATTCACTAAGTGGTATTGGAAATTGTGGTTGAAACATTCTCCATGAACATCAGACGATTGTTGAGATGATCATTAAGTTCCAAGAACTTGTATCAACTGGATACAATGTCACAACATTGTTTGAACACCATGCATTGTAGTGACAATGCATGAGGAGTTGAAGCAGCAAGATGATCCATTCACTACTTCTAAGTGGATGAAGTGGTTTAATGAAGTCCATGTACTAACTCTTAGTGCATGTGAATTTGAAGTTGATCCAATTGATCTCTGAGTAGATCAATGAAGCACATTGAAGAATTTAAGTGATTTAGGAGCTCAGTTGAAGATGAAGACCCTTCGTGAATTCCATTACAAAGTGATGAATAAATGTTGAAGAAGAATGGAGGAATTCTAATGAAGAAGAAATAATTGATCAAGTAGCTCGGTTGATGAAGATCCTTGAGAATTCTCTCCTAAGTTGAAAATGAGATGGTGAAGAAGAATTATAAATTGAGGAGTTGTTTTTAATCAAGAAGATTAATGTTTGAATTCTCAAGAAGAAGATGAAGGAAAAGAATGCCTTGAAGGGCAAGTGGCACTTGGCATATTTTACATGGAGGACTTTGATTTTTACAAAGTCTTATTCAAGACTTAGCCAAAAAATATGGCCAGCCCGTGAGCACCTTGTGGGTTCAACCCCAAGGCTCATGTGGGCCTAAGGCGCCACGCCCAAGGGGGAACCCGTGGGGCGAGCTCAGGGCGGCAGGGGCGCACCCGCAGACACCACAGAGGCGCTGGGGCACGCCCGGAGGAGCGCAGTGTGCATAGTGGGCGCCAGTGGCGCGCCCGCAGGAAGCATGGTGGGCGCTAGGAGCGCGCCCGCAGGAGCAAGAGTGGGCGCAGAGCGCGCCCGCAGGGAGAACACGGTGCGGGGCGGCACCGTGGAGGGAGAATTTCAACTGAGCATATGGCGGCAGCGGCAGGGTAATAAACCGCGGAAATTCCGTGAGAGAATTCGATGTGGGACGCGTATTTTTCACCGGGAGCAAATCTCCGCCGTCCGAGCAATCGCGCGCTCGATCTGGACCGCTCATCTAATCTGCCGCGCGCCGTGATCGATCCAGCCGTCCGATGTCTTTCGATCACCTGATCCGACGGCTGCCGCATCGTCTCCTCCCTCGAGCTCGACCGAAGCCTCCCGCGTACCTCCTTCGAACCAGAGGCTTCCCGAAGATGGATTTCGAGTTCTCGGCCACCTCTGAAGGAAGTAAAACGTCCATTGAGATCGTCTGGCCACACTGAATACATCCATGCCTTAAAATTGACCTGCATGCACGAAATGGAGAATCTGATGTTCGGCCGAGGCAAACCGAAGGTGCCGAGGCTTCGGTGAGTTCGTGCCTTTGCATGAATTAGGCTTCAACAGAGGCCGTGCATGCGTTATAAATCGCATGCACGTGAGGAAAAATAAAAGAGAGAACCCGCGTGAAACAGAGGAGCAAAATAAAGATTTGGAAAGTTTTTAAATATCCGAAGATCTCGGGATTTCAAGATTTAACACGCGGATGATCAAAGGCATTCGTCTGCCTATATAAGGAGAGCCCGAGGCTCTCATTAAGCTGCTGATACGCTGAAGTTCTTGTTGAAGATTTGTGTCCCGCGAAGCCTCTTCCTCGCGAAGTTGAAGCCCCGCGCAAGTAAACTTGCGTGGCTGAGTTCCTTGCGCGCAACATCTTTGCGCGACAAGAAGAAGGAGGAGGAGGAGTCCCATGTGTGCATTATTTGCGCGACAGGAAGAGCTCTCCCTGCCCGCATACTTGCGCGGCAGGAGAAGCTTGCGCGCCCAAGGTGTCTTTGCACCCTTGTGGCTTGCGCGCCTCGTGGTGTTGCATACTGCACACCCGAGTGCTTGTGCACCCAAGTCCTTGCACGATAAAAGAAAAGAAGTTGGCCGCACCCCTTGCGCGCCTTCATTTTATATTTGAGCAGTAGGTGTGCTGAAGAAGACCCGAGACTTGTTCTTGTGTGCCAAGTGAAGGAGGAAGACGGCCGAGGATACCTTGGGTGTGTGCAAAGAAGAATAAAAGAGTAAACCTTGTGTGCCAAGAGAAGTGGAAGGCCGTAGCCACATTTCCCCTTGTGTGTGTGCTAAGTGCAAAGAAGGGCAGTAGGTGTTCGGGTGTGTGTGCAAGAAGGGAAGAGAAGGCCGAGCCTTAGTGCCTTGTGTGCCAAGTGAAGTGGAATACCACACATTGTGTGTGAAGTGAAAAAGGCCGAGAGGAAGTGTGTGCAAGTGGAAGAGGCCGTAGCCTTGTGTGTGCACACTATTGAAGAACAACTAAAAGAACACTAAAGTGTGTGTGTGCAACAAGAAGAGGAAGGTCACTACAAGTGTATGCTAAGTGAAGAATTTGTGTGTGCAAACTAAAGAAGTGGCCGAACCTAGGTGTGCACTAAAAGTGAACACACTTAGAAGAAGTTGAAAGGAGGACATCCACACTAAAGTAGAACACACTCTATGTGTGTAAACAAATTGGATAAAGTGTGTGAAGTTCGGAGAAGGTGTGTGCTATAATTGATTACACCCTCTGTGGGTCTACTGCACCATGAAGAGGACAGGAGAAGTGCATGCATGCATGCATACACGTGCACACGTGAACAAAGCCAAATCAGTGGTGTGCATTTGAGTTGTCCAAGACCAGGAGTGAGACTGAGCCAGACTGAAGTTAAAGAGATTGGTTGTCTGAGTTTTCAGTAGATTGAGAAGACCCTGATCATCACAAGTGATCAGAGGTACAGAGCAAGTCCAGCAGCCTTTATCCCAGGCTGCTGAGGATACTTGAAGAACTTAAAGTGAAGAAGAGCTACTCGTGCGACTCGAGGAGCCAAGAGAAGACCCTGTGGGACTCAGGGAGAAGAAGTCTTCAGTGGGATTCTGGAGCAGGCCAGTGGGACTCTGGTAATACTGTGGGACGCAGTATAAAGACCCTCCTGTGGGAATCAGGAGAGATACGGTGGGAAGCTGTATCGACCATTGTAATACTAACAGATTATAATGGGAGAATCCATGCTTGGAGAGCATGGCAAGGATGTAGGCCTTTGGTGCCGAACCTTGTAAATCCTTGTGTCCTGTGCCTTTTCATTACTGCATTATCCAGGAAAGGTTGAGAGATACAAGAAGAGTGGATCGAGGCCTTAATAAGCCATAGAGGTTTAATTGATAAGAATCAATTAGTAAAAAAGTTTTAAGGGATCACTGATTCACCCCCTCCCCCTCTCAGTGATTCACACTGATCTGGGCACTTCAATTGGTATCAGAGGGAGGTTGCCTCTAAAAGATCCAAGGGAGTCTATATGGAGTGCAGATTTGAGGAAATGAAAGAACAACCTCAAATGGAGATATCTGCCAAAACTCAGAAAAACAGAATGAAGAAACAGGCAAAGAAGATGAGGAAGAAGGTTGCTACAATCAGAGAAACTCCTTCTATGGAAAGAAATGTGAAAGTCACATCAGATGACAATTCCTTTTATCATTCTTCTGATGAAGCCTGTGCTAGTTGTGATGATGATGGAAGAAACAATGATCTTCTAAATGCAATCAAATATCTTCAGAAGAGAGTCCCCAAGGAAGTTGCAATGTGTATAGCTACAGGCCTCCTTGATCTTAAAGAAGAAAAATTACAGCTAGAAGATGAAGCCAATTCTCTGGAAGTCCAATTGGCTAAAAGGGTTGGCATAACCAACACTCTCAGAAGGCTGGTGAATGCCAAAGATGAAACAGTTTCCCTTTGCAATGAAAGATATGAAGACACTGCTGAAGAATTGCAAAGAAGCCTTTCTGAGAAAGACATCTTTATGATAATGATCAAAGATGTTGTCCATGCACTGGAAAAGAGGCACAAAGTGTCAATGGTTGTCAGGGATGCTCAACTAGAAGACAAAGTCAAAAGGGTGAAGGAGTTAGACAATTCATTGCAAGAAATGAAGAAAGTGCATGAAGACCAGATGAAACAGCTAGAAGAAAAATGGGAAGGAAGGCTAAGAACTATTGAGGATGAGAAGAACTCCCTCAATATGAAATGCTTAGAATTGGATGTGATATTGAAAAATCAGCAATCACCCAAAGCCAAAACCTCCCAGACAGCTGGAAGAAGAAATTTTGCCACTCAAGTGAGCTTTGAGAAGGATGATTCTAAGAGAAAGACATCCTCTAATAAAAGTGCAACATCTTCTAGAAAGAAGGTACCATCCATACCATCTTGTACTTATGCTTCTAATTGTGTTTCCACAAAAAGTGCAGGATGGAAGAATAACTCCAAACAAGTATGGATGAAGACAAAAGAGAGCTCTCCTGAAACAGCACAACAGGTCAAGAAAAGTTCCCTACAATCAGAAGGACTGAAGAGGTCAAGATTCGTGGGACAATGCTGGTGTTGTAACAAGTATGGGCATTGTGCAAAGGATTGTTGGTACAATCCACTGAATGCCAAAGCACAGAGGAAGCCCATGCCAAGGGGGAGCAAGCCAGAAGGAAGGAAGCAACATCCACAGGTCCAGAGACATCTGTTCACTGCAAATAGATTTGGATTACTTGACAACATCTGGGATGATTGCAAAAGTGGTCAACAAAAAGATACATGTCAATCTCCAACTGTATCCAGAGCTCAAAAGAAGAAAAGATCACAGAACCTGGCTCAAAAAGATTCCTTGGGAAGCAAGAAGAAGAAAGTGGAAAATGCTCCCAAGAAGTGTTTGAGAAATGAAGAGAAGTCCTTGGAGTCTGAGTCCAAGAAGGGTGATGTATCCAGAAGGACCACCAAGAAATTCTTCTACTGTGGAAAGAAAGGACACATCATGGACCTTTGTAAAGAAGCCATGAAACTAAATAGAATCCAACTGCACTCAAACAGACAATCAATCCAGAAGAAGCCGAAGGGATTGATTGAAAACAAGTTGCCTAAGAGAGGTAGCTTGACAGCATCAAAAGAACCATGTGGAACTTCCAGAACTGAGGCCACACTTCCAAATGACTTGTTAGTCATATGGACAAATCAGTTGCAACTTGCCAAAGATCTACAAAGAGCTGAAGATGAAGCTCTGACAATTGCTAAAGCAAAAGGGAAGAAGAAGGTTTCACATGAAGATGTTTTGAGAACCACACCAGCACAATCATCAATGAAGATCCAATGTGCAAGTGTGAAGAATGGTGAAAATGGGACATCTCGGTTGAGAGAATCTTCTCAACCTTGTTGTTCACATTGATGAACCAAGGAGGTTCCATCTTATTCCCTTATACATTGGTATTTACATGTGCTAACAATGCAGGGAATTGAAGATGATGATCATTCTCAGCTGGAGGATGGTTTTGATTGAATGGAGTGCACCCCTTGAGGGGGAGCCAATCTGGAGAAGATGGTATTGTAAGATTTAATACTATCTTGAGAAAAGCTGAAGGTATTCCAATCATACTTTCATCCCTTGTTTCTTAATTGAGTTTATCTTGTCAATTAAGGGGGAGTATGGATTGAAGGAAAGTAGATGAAAGGGGGAGCTTTATCTTTGCACTGAACTTTCTAATGAGTTTTGTGAAGTATGTGCAGGATTTAGCAATTCATTGTTATATCTGAAAAAAATTTCAAACCCCAAAGCATGATCTCACATGTGTAGAGAATTATGGACAGCTTTGAATTCCTTGGTCATATCACTCTTGTTTTCTACACCGGGTTTGCCCAAGTAGACTTAGAGTTGATTTACTAAAGGTTAATTGCTCAAGTGAACATGTGACATCATCCATCTCTTAGTGATTTTAAAGAAAATGCTTTTATAAGGGAGGAAGATATTTTTGAAAGTGAACCACACCACACCTTTGCATTTGATTGCCAATAAGGGGGAGAAAATATTGGCACACATATTGACCCATTCATATGTGCTGAAGGAGTGTATTGACAACAAATACAAAGGGGGAGATTGAAGTGCATTGTGTTGCATTTGTTGTCAATGAGGCATGAAGTTGTCTTGGAATGAATGGAAGTCAAGGAAGGTCAAGATGTGAATGCCAAAGGTTGTGATGGTGTTGGTGGTGAAGGAGAATGGCCATAGTACTAAGATGCATGTCACTTAGGAGATTCACTAAGTGGTATTGGAAATTGTGGTTGAAACATTCTCCATGAACATCAGACGATTGTTGAGCTGATCATTAAGTTCCAAGAACTTGTATCAACTGGATACAATGTCACAACATTGTTTGAACACCATGCATTGTAGTGACAATGCATGAGGAGTTGAAGCAGCAAGATGATCCATTCACTACTTCTAAGTGGATGAAGTGGTTTAATGAAGTCCATGTACTAACTCTTAGTGCATGTGAATTTGAAGTTGATCCAATTGATCTCTGAGTAGATCAATGAAGCACATTGAAGAATTTAAGTGATTTAGGAGCTCAGTTTAAGATGAAGACCCTTCGTGAATTCCATTACAAAGTGATGAATAAATGTTGAAGAAGAATGGAGGAATTCTAATGAAGAAGAAATAATTGATCAAGTAGCTCGGTTGATGAAGATCCTTGAGAATTATCTCCTAAGTTGAAAATGAGATGGTGAAGAAGAATTATAAATTGAGGAGTTGTTTTTAATCAAGAAGATTAATGTTTGAATTCTCAAGAAGAAGATGAAGGAAAAGAATGCCTTGAAGGGCAAGTGGCACTTGGCATATTTTACATGGAGGACTTTGATTTTTACAAAGTCTTATTCAAGACTTAGCCAAAAAATATGGCCAGCCCGTGAGCACCTTGTGGGTTCAACCCCAAGGCTCATGTGGGCCTAAGGCACCACGCCCAAGGGGGAACCCGTGGGGCGAGCTCAGGGCGGTAGGGGCGCACCTGCAGACACCACAGAGGCGCTGGGGCACGCCCGGAGGAGCGCAGTGTGCATAGTGGGCGCCAGTGGCGCGCCCGCAGGAAGCATGGTGGGCGCTAGGAGCGCGCCCGCAGGAGCAAGAGTGGGCGCAGAGCGCGCCCGCAGGGAGAACACGGTGCGGGGCGGCACTGTGGAGGGAGAAGTTCAACTGAGCATATGGCGGCAGCGGCAGGGTAATAAACCGCGGAAATTCCGCGAGAGAATTCGATGTGGGACGCGTATTTTTCACCGGGAGCAAATATCCGCCGTCCGAGCAATCGCGCGCTCGATCTGGACTGCTCATCTAATCTGCCGCGCGCCGCGATCGATACAGCCGTCCGATGTCTTTCGATCACCTGATCCGACGGCTGCCGCATCGTCTCCTCCCTCGAGCTCGACCGAAGCCTCCCGCGTACCTCCTTCGAACCAGAGGCTTCCCGAAGATGGATTTCGAGTTCCCGACCACCTCTGAAGGAAGTAAAACGTCCATTGAGATCGTCTGGCCACACTGAATACATCCATGCCTTAAAATTGACCTGCATGCACGAAATGGAGAATCTGATGTTCGGCCGAGGCAAACCGAAGGTGCCGAGGCTTCGGTGAGTTCGTGCCTTTGCATGAATTAGGCTTCAACAGAGGCCGTGCATGCGTTATAAATCGCATGCACGTGAGGAAAAATAAAAGAGAGAACCCGCGTGAAACAGAGGAGCAAAATAAAGATTTGGAAAGTTTTTAAAGATCCGAAGATCTCGGGATTTCAAGATTTAACACGCGGATGATCAAAGGCATTCGTCTGCCTATATAAGGAGAGCCCGAGGATCTCATTAAGCTGCTGATACGCTGAAGTTCTTGTTGAAGATTTGTGTCCCGCGAAGCCTCTGCCTCGCGAAGTTGAAGCCCCGCGCAAGTAAACTTGCGTGGCTGAGTTCCTTGCGCGCAACATCTTTGCGCGACAAGAAGAAGGAGGAGGAGGAGTCCCCTGTGCGCATTATTTGCGCGACAGGAAGAGCTCTCCCTGCCCGCATACTTGCGCGGCAGGAGAAGCTTGCGCGCCCAAGGTGTCTTTGCACCCTTGTGGCTTGCGCGCCTCGTGGTGTTGAATACTGCACACCCGAGTGCTTGTGCACCCAAGTCCTTGCACGATAAAAGAAAAGAAGTTGGCCGCACCCCTTGCGCGCCTTCATTTTATATTTGAGCAGTAGGTGTGCTGAAGAAGACCCGAGACTTGTGCTTGTGTGCCAAGTGAAGGAGGAAGACGGCCGAGGATACCTTGGGTGTGTGCAAAGAAGAATAAAAGAGTAAACCTTGTGTGCCAAGAGAAGTGGAAGGCCGTAGCCACATTTCCCCTTGTGTGTGTGCTAAGTGCAAAGAAGGGCAGTAGGTGTTCGGGTGTGTGTGCAAGAAGGGAAGAGAAGGCCGAGCCTTAGTGCCTTGTGTGCCAAGTGAAGTGGAATACCACACATTGTGTGTGAAGTGAAAAAGGCCGAGAGGAAGTGTGTGCAAGTGGAAGAGGTCGTAGCCTTGTGTGTGCACACTATTGAAGAACAACTAAAAGAACACTAAAGTGTGTGTGTGCAACAAGAAGAGGAAGGTCACTACAAGTGTATGCTAAGTGAAGAATTTGTGTGTGCAAACTAAAGAAGTGGCCGAACCTAGGTGTGCACTAAAAGTGAACACACTTAGAAGAAGTTGAAAGGAGGACATCCACACTAAAGTAGAACACACTCTAAGTGTGTAAACAAATTGGATAAAGTGTGTGAATTTCGGAGAAGGTGTGTGCTATAATTGATTACACCCTCTATGGGTCTACTGCACCAAGAAGAGGACAGGAGAAGTGCATGCATGCATGCATGCACGTGCACACGTGAACAAAGCCAAATCAGTGGTGTGCATTTGAGTTGTCCAAGACCAGGAGTGAGACTGAGCCAGACTGAAGTTAAAGAGATTGGTTGTCTGAGTTTTCAGTAGATTGAGAAGACCCTGATCATCACAAGTGATCAGAGGTACAGAGCAAGGCCAGCAGCCTTTATCCCAGGCTGCTGAGGATACTTGAAGAACTTAAAGTGAAGAAGAGCTACTCGTGCGACTCGAGGAGCCAAGAGAAGACCCTGTGGGACTCAGGGAGAAGAAGTCTTCAGTGGGATTCTGGAGCAGGCCAGTGGGACTCTGGTAACACTGTGGGACGCAGTATAAAGACCCTCCTGTGGGACTCAGGAGAGATACGGTGGGAAGCTGTATCGACCATTGTAATACTAACAGATTATAATGGGAGAATCCATGCTTGGAGAGCATGGCAAGGATGTAGGCCTTTGGTGCCGAACCTTGTAAATCCTTGTGTCCTGTGCCTTTTCATTACTGCATTATCCGGGAAAGGTTGAGAGATACAAGAAGAGTGGATCGAGGCCTTAACAAGCCATAGAGGTTTAATTGATAAGAATCAATTAGTAAAAAAGTTTTAAGGGATCACTGATTCACCCCCTCCCCCTCTCAGTGATTCACACTGATCTGGGCACTTCAAAGGTCATCCAAACTTTTTTAACCCCTTTCAAAAACATCCTCTTCTCATTAATTCTGGAAAATAATCAATATGAAAACGCCCAATGTGGACTCAACACACCCAAGAATTTCAATTTCACACATATATCAAGGGGCATGGTCTATTCGTAAATTTTAATACTATTTATGAAAGCTTCCAACAATAATGTTGAATATAGTTTGAGATACCTATTTATAAAATATCCATTGAATACTCAAATAATCAATAATAATAAAGTCACATTATTCAAGGATACCCATCATTGGTTCTTACAAATTGATATACACCCTTATAATTCCAAATATTCCAATAATAATTATTTTAAGGGAAAAACATTTAATGTCTTGAAATCATGTAATAATATAAATTCTTCATTTTTATCAATTGTTCAGTGTTCAGGGTAGTTGAAATTGTTTTTAAACAAAATGTTTTTATATAAAAAACCTTCTCATTCAATGGAAAACACAGAAACACTATTTCACTTTAAAATATATTTATAATAATATATAATAGTTTTATTAGTAATATAAAACATATATTAATGAGACAATAAATAAGTCTTTATTAATTTAATGAACTATTAAATAGAGAAAACCAACCTATGATCTATAAAATCTACATTGTGTGATAATAAATCACCATAACAAGGCTAAATAATCCTTAATAGGCTAAGTGTATGGGAATAGATCCTGGAAGAGGGAAGTCAGAGAAGGGGGGGGGGGGGGTCAGTGCTATTGTTCAGTGGGGGAACCACATGGGAGAGGGAGGTTGGGGTTAGGGGTTCTATGTTGCGGCTAGGAAGAGGGAGGTCACGGGGGTTAAAGGGTCAGGATCACCATAGTGGATAGGGGAGGGATATAAGAGGGAGTTTCTTCATCACTGTTAGGGAGTGGGAGGTTGGTGGAAGGGGGCACGAGGTTTGGGTCACATGGGGGATGGTAGGTGAGGAGGTCAGTTGGGAGAGGGGTAGGATATGGGTTGTGGTCGCATATAGGGATGTGAGAATATTTTTTTAAACCATTTCACAACGTTGAGATGGAAACCACCACTAATTATTAAAACAAAAAAAATATGGGGGTTGATTGAAAAAACTACTGAAAAATTACTTTTTTAAACCAAATTTATTTTGCAGCAGTTAACATAACTTCCACTAATAAATAGATTCTAACAAATGTTTTTGTAGTGTATAAATGATATTTTTCACTTACATCTACATAATTTGATTTTTTTTATTTCACTGGTGATTTTTTCTTATAATTACATATCATTTTCTTTATTAATTATGATGATGATGGTTATAACATGACTTCAATGATCAAATTTAAATCCTTTTATGAATTTAGGAATGAGAAGATAATGAATTATATTATTATAACATCCATGTACTTTATATTAATTACTTATGATTATGTTATGAACAAATATTTATGAATGATATTTATTTTTATGTTTTATTTATTGATAATATAATACATGTTTTATGATATTTTTTCACACCTATATATGTTTTCCATAATGTTATGGGTAAGAAAATAAATATATAGTTTTAAAATATATTTGTTAATGAGGTATATCTAATGAGATAATATTTATTTAAATAGTTAGAAAAACATATTTAGTCAATGATAATTTTCATTCTTATAGTTTTATGTGTGAATCTAGTCTAATGAAATGTTCTATTGGAGAGTGACCCAAATAAACTATGATAGTTTTTTAAGTGATCGTTTTCAAATGAAATGATTTCAATGCTTATGATTTCGGCAGACACTTCATTTGAAATGATAAATTCTTATGATATACACTCACGATTCCTAATTGATTGAATATTAATTCTATACCATATGACTCTTGTAACCTAAAATTATTGACTATTAAAGACATGGATTATAAATTATAGTTGATTACATATGGTTCTAAATATCATAAGACATGATCATGATTTATCACCCTTATTTATATCATATTATTGTGTATGATAATTAATGTATATCTCGTATGTTTAACATTTATAGGAATATGATATCAACCTTTCCTATGGTTCTATTTTTCTAAGGATTTGAAGATTACTTTTTTATATATTCGGTCTATTAGAATCTAATATGTGGATAATTTCATGGGAGATATTGAAGTCTATATATAAAATAAAAAAATCTAGGTATATTTGAAATTATTTCTATTTTAAGAGAATGACATGGGGTTTTCTATATAATTTTTCCTTATTTCTCTAAAAAATTAATAATAAATTGTATTAGGCATTTATGTGACACAATGTGGGATATGAAAATTGAAATTATTAATAGTTGAAATTCATTTAGTTCAATTGGCATCAAATCAAGTTTTAAATGAATACTTTTCTATAAATTTCTTCAGGTTTATAGTCCTTTTGATGTCTTATTTGATCACCAATAGTATTATTTAGTTATCAATTTCATATGAAATTTCTATGAAAAAACATATTATCTTTATATAATTATTACACCATCCATAATATTTTATTCCTAATATTATCCATCCAAAACATTTCTAAGCACCATAATATAATTATATCCGTAAACAAAAATAGTAATAATAATATTATCCAAACAGTCAATATTATTCTTTACCAAACAAATATAAATAGAAAAGATAATTGATCATGCATTGTGAATACTACCACCTACCTGAACCATTATCTTCCATTTTTATTCACATTATGTCAATGTTATTGTATTTTATGGGATTACGAAAAAATTACATACATATATATATATATATATAATTTAATCATGATTTTAGGAGGTAAATTTATTATATTAATTTATCACCTCTATTTTTATAAGAATTGATAACGTTAACATATTGTACACGTATACTAACTCCCCAAAAAATTGATGTTTTTTCACTAAAGTATTATTTATTATTTATGAAATTTATTAAATATATTATTATTCAACATAATTAATTATATATAATGACATTATAAATCATTAATACAGATATTATAACCAAATAACTCCACAACATGATTAGTTATTAAATAATGGTATGTTCTAGTTGGATCAGTTTAACCATATACAAGGAAAATGAAATAATATAGTACCATGGATTATAAGAGATATTATTTAGACAGAATATATAACATAAATAGGTAAATTATGATTTCTTCATTCTTATGGAATTTTGTTTTTATCACTTTACATATAAATAAAGATACCAATTCCCTTTTATTATGAATCACTAAAACAAAATCATTGATTACTTTTTCTTTAAAGATGATAATCAAAACACCCTTAACATGAAATTATAACATTATAAATAATTTTAAAAAATTAATTATTATAAATTTTATGATTTATGAATCATAAACATTGGGAGAATAAAAAATTAAACCTTTATGATTATCACACTAGTTCAAAATTATGATGATTACCCACCAAAGAAATTCAAACTATATAGGAGGTTAAAAATAAAAATATAAAGAATAATTTTAAATAAATTATGTGAAAGGTATGAATATGAATAGTTATTAGAAATATGTAATTATTATAATAATTGTTTATACAAGAGGTTAAATAACATCAGTATAAATCAAGATGCAATGTTAATGGATTTTGATTCTAAAATATCTTCATTTTATTTAAAAAAATTCTTCTTTAATTTCTTTAATATTTACTAAATAAAATTATTATAATTTTAAATATAATTTCATCCAATATATATTTGTAAAATAAGGGAGTATAACTATAATTAACAGAATTTTTATAAATAAAATTCAATAGTTGATTTAATTAAATGTATTATTATGCAATATGTTTATAGAAAACACATGAACATATTTTGTTTTATTATATACAATAGGATTTAAATGACCGTTAAGTGTCATTATCATTGATAATATAGTTGGTGAACTGTGATCACATGATTAATACAAATATATGGTTTTTACGAACCCAAATGACATAAAAAAAGGATTTGATTTCCTCAATTAGTTAGATCGTACTCTATGAAACCCATATATTATATATTTCAAGGGACATTGAATCCCTATTATTTTACCTTGACCAAGACCAATATAAGATCTTACAACATAAGCATGAGATAAACTACTTATGAGAGAATTTCAAGATCATGGAGATCCCAACCCAAAAAATGTACTTTGAACCACCCCATCAAACTATCACCGTCGCACACCATACTCACAGGGTGTGTGATGGTATCTTAAACTAAAATGTATCAATACCAAATAATTATGAGTATGTTCATTAATTTATATGGAATGTATAACATATTTTCATCCCAATTTGGACACTTTATAATTTATATTTATTTTTATATAATAAAACATAAATAGAATTTTTAGGTAATATTTAAATTCAATTATGAAGTTTAGTTTTTTGAATTAATGAATTTTTTAAATAAATAATACTCCTTTATAAAATATTATTATTAAATAATTTTTATTAAATATAAATTATCAAACAATTTTTTTATGTTAAATGTAATTTTTATATGGCTTCAGAGACTATTACTATGAAAAAAAACAACATCTCTCAATAAATGTCGATTACTATTTCAGAAATTAAAATCTACATATTTAGAAAGTTATTTATACAAAATGAATATTATTTCTAGAATCATAGTGTCTAAATTATCCATTGGGTATTTCATCATTATTTTCTAAGGCAGATGAATTTTCGATTATAAATTAAATACCCTATAAATATTTTTTGTGTATTATGACATAACAATGGCCCAAATGTTATTTAATACGTATAATAATCAGTATCCATGACAAAAAAGGTTTCAAATTAAAAGAAATGATTTTATGTTTAATTTTTTAATTTTATAAATCCATTAGTAGTCATACAAAACCATTTACTATATTTTAAGGTTCTAATCCCATTTATTTATGATTATGACTCACTTACACATATGAAAGGGTTTTATTATATTATGTTCAGACCTTTTTTATATATAATAATTAGAACCACCAAAATGTTTCAATAACCATGAGAAAAAAATTATTGGAAGGATTGTGGTTTGGGTTATTTTATTACGTATAGTCGAGAACATAAATATTAACGAAATCCACCTCATTTCTTATATAAAAAAACCCAGGATCCAAATTTACTTCACTAAAAATAATTTCATAATATCTATACCTATCACTCCACTATATAGAGTCCTCCAATAGTGACCCCAATCTCTCAATAATCCCCTCCTAAGCATTTGAAATCACACGCTCATATAAGGGATATTTTCCTTTATCATATTTATTAAAGTGTCTTGATTACCTAATATATCTTATCTTTATTTCCTTATAATGGGGTATATTATTCTATATCACCCTTACTGTCCATTTTATGTAAAAATTTTTAAAGAACCATTTTTCTCTCATTATTCCATTTTCTGAATTTTTATGTCACTTTGTTATGCTGAAAATATTTTAATGTGATTTTCCATGCCAAAAAAAATTGTGTATTGAAAACCATTACCATTTCTTATCAAGGGTATTTCACATCAAACACCTATACATAATTCACATGGGACCCACATGTATATATTCCAAACATGTATATCATGGAATAATATATGATTATGAAAGAATACATGTTGTATGATCTATGTGGAACACTTAAGCTTGAGAATGAAATGAAAGTGATAGGTGCGCACGGAATTATATAGCTATATAAAGAATTAGGTACTGTTTAGTCACATGGGACATCACGTTGGGAAAAGGAGTGCGCCTGATTCCTTTTTTGGGACTTTTACCCCATAATATTATGGTGGTTTATCCTTGAAAAATGTTTATGATGCCGAGTTTTAGGTTTTTTCCACATTTCCCATGTTTTTATTTTCATAATAAATCATGTATCATTGTTCATGATTATGATTCTTATTCTTTTTATACCCCATTGATATTTATATTTTCATACATGTATCATATTATGACTATTTTTTTACCTTAATGGTATTTATAGATGACCCCTTTATTATGTATGTCCACAGGTTATCCTGTGCAGTTTTAGAAGCCATAAATGTTTTGAATCATGTCAAGGATGTTTTCAATAATGTTGTTGTATCCCATATTGAAGATATTATTTTATGTACATAATTCCAAAATACAATAGAGTTTTTTATGTTTATGGTTTTATTAAGTGAAATTTTATCAAATAAATCATGTATTAATGTGAAATAAAGAGAAAGTTTGTTATAGTTGGTATGAGAGGAAATTTTTAGTTGATTTTGGGATTTGGATTAGAATACTCTAGAGAACGAATTTGGTATAAGAATATGTATAATAAAAAACCTGATTTTTTGTGTATATTTTATTTTATTTATCAAGAAAATACATCCTTGTCTAGATACTACCTTTGGACATGGTTCTAGAATAGATATACCTAGGGGTAATAACTCTAACAATGTGTGGTAGTCCTAAATCGATTTAACATAGTACACGACAACAAGCCTTACTATTAACCTGGTTGGATATTCTAATGATATCTTATTTTGTATATTCCAAATCTTATTACGAACTATTACTAAAGGAACAAAAAATTTCCATAAGAATATAGTTTATCCAATTGATCATAGATAACATAGATTTAAGACTGTAATTTAATAAGTTAATAAAATTAGTGAATGATAAAATTTACCACTTTAATGTCATTAAATTACAATTTCTTTGTTTATCAGTTAAAAAATACTCATCCCTAATTTTTCTTTTATTCTAGATAATGGCTTGAAATATGAGGAATAATGTAAAAAATCAATGTTAAGGGAAATGTGATGAATTCCCCAATGATATGGCCAACCCGATGGAAATAGGAATCATAGAAATCAAGATGATACTCTCTTAATTGAATTTGAATCTAAATTGAATCCTGGAGTAGTAGGAGTGTCCAAGTACCCAAAATAGGGAACAAGTTTTAATTAAGACCTTTATGTGACAATGGAATCCTAATTTTAATGTATCATATACTCCCTTAAATTTGGAAACATTTATCATTAAAATTCATATTATCTTTAATATACTTCAATGTTTAAATAATGATAATGTTCAAATGTTTTTTATCATATAGATTGAGTAGGGGATAAGTGGTGGGAATTGTAAATAATATTAAGCCCGAGGAAGTGATTGAAGCGACCGCGTGGAAGTTATTATGGGAAATTCTTTTCGATAAATATTTTCCTCACACTCTCTATATTAATTTGGTATGTGATTAACATTCCCTAAAATATAAAGATGAAAAATATATCAGGGAATAAGAAGAAAACATCATAATAGTTTATTGGTATTCCTCTATCTTTTTCATTACCCTAGTGTGAAAGTTTGGCCACTTCTTTGGTGGGATTAAACCTAATCTACATAAATCCCTTGTGATCAATGAATTTGATAGCTATGAGAAAATTATCTAATGTAACCTCAATGTGAAAATAGATATTGGTGAATCTAAAGTTTATCATGGGGATGAGATGTGGAATGTGTTGTTTAATTCTAGTGTTCCGATATAGAAATATAATGTTTCTATGAAATTTGAACATTCCACTTTTCAAAGGTTTGAAAAGAAGAACCCCCAAAACTGTGTAAGGGGAACACAAAAATTATATCGGTATGTGAAGGAAGGACACTAATATAGATATTTTCAATAGGATAAACCTAGTAATGAGATAAAATAAAGGTATTCTATAGTAAACCCTCAACAATTTTTTCATTTTACCAACTGTACGGAATCTAGGAACTTTGAAAACTGATGCACTTACCAAAGAGATTTTGGAGACAACCAACAACCTCCAAGGCAGAAAGGGTATTGTTTTTTATCACAACTAGTATGGTAGATCCTAAAAATTATTGTTTATATTCATAATAGTTATTCATTAAAGAATATTTAACATACATTTTTCCTTTCGTATGCATTTATTTCATATCACGAAAGATTTTAATGACTATTCATACCCCACCACAAAGTGTGGAACTAGACCTATCGATCAAAACGATAAATTATGAAATTATTAAATCCCATGTATAAAATTCTTCCCATGTCAAACTTTATGGGATGAAAATCCCGAAAAACCTTGTAATACTCCATTTGGTAGAACTTTATGCAATTATTGGTATGTATTTTCTTTACCTATATAGAGAACACATAAAATTCTAGGAGAATAAAATTACTCTATTTATTTTTAATTGATCCCCTCTTCTATAAAAGTTCTAGTAGGGGGATGATTATTATTTAAGCACCAAAATCTCAACAATGGATGTTATTTCCCTATGAGAAAAAGAAATCTATCTCAAATGATTGAGTTTAAGTAAAATATCATCCTTGAAGGAATTACTATTGTTATATAGTATGATAATGTGTTTCCCAAGGAATTTCATGGTCTTAATATTAGATGAGATTTTGATTTTTCAAACAATATTATACATAAGGAATTATAATTATCCCTAAATCTATATAGAAAGGATTTTGTAGAACGTGAGAAGTTAAAAAAACAACAACATGAGAATCTGGATAAAGTGTTCAGTCACCCAACTACTTCACCATGGGGTGAACCAATCCTCTTTGTCATGAAGAAGGTTGGGTAAATGTCCCTTTAAATTGATTATTTTGATCTCAACTAGACCAATATAAAGAAAACATATCCTCTATCATGGATTGATGACTTATTTGATAAGCTATAAGAAGAAGAATACATATCCAAGGATGATATTCAGTAGAGATAATATCAATGAAGTGTGAAAGAAGTAAGATATTCCAAAGGACACAAGTAGTACAATGTATGGGCACTATGAAAAAATATTAATTCCATTTAGACTCACTGATTCTACAACAATCATAACATATTTGGTCAATATATTATTTAGATATTATGTTGAAATTTTTTTCGTAGTATTTATTGATGATATTATAATATTATCCAAAACTAGTGAGTATAATGAATAGAATTTTAAAACTATGTTAAAGACCATTAGAAAATAAAATCTTTATGAAATGTAAAAAAATAGTTGTTTATAGAAGTCTCATTCTTAGATATTATCATAATATTAAATGGGATATCTATGGACCCTTAAAAATAGAAGCAATTGAATGATTAATGAGGCCAATATATATGATATATATCTATATTACCATTGGATTATCTTTGTACAATCACTGATTTTTGAGAACTTTCATGCGATTTTGTGAAAATATAACCATGATAACTTAGAAGGGATTTATTTTTTCATGGAATGATGAATGAAAATAGTGCTTCAGGGAGTTGAAAAGTAGTCTTATTGTTGTAACTATTCTCACACTACTAATAAGTAGAGATCTTTTAATGGTATTCACCGATGATTTAATGAAGGGTTTGGGATGTGCGTTAATGAAAAATGACCATGTCATGTCATATGCTTCATGAAATTTAAACGATCACAAATGAAAGTAACCAACACATGATATGGATTTGGCTGAAGTGATCTTTGCTTTGAAATTATGGCATCATTATCTATTGTAGAGAAGTGTTAAATATATATAGATCAAAAATCCTAATGTATATATTTACACATAAAGGGATGAATATGTTCCACTGAATATGGTTAGACCTGATCAAGGATAATGAATTTTCAATGATATTTCAATCTGGGAATGAAAATAAAGTGGAAGGAAATCTATGAAGAAACGACCCAGCAATATTATCATTGAGGAAAATTGAGAAGGATCTTATCTTCTTATACTTCAAGAGGATAGAAATGGGAATAAAAAAGAATTCAATATAATAAAACATTTCACAAATTAATGCCCAACCGTCACTTTTTCAAAAGATAATGGATATTGAAATGGATGAAGTGGGAGTTTAGAAGAAACTGGAAACTATTATAAATGAGAAATCCTAGAGTTCAATGTTATCAAAATAGTTTTTATATTTTGGAGATGACTATGAGTGTAATAAAATCCTATGTTAATGAAGTAATTATTGGATGAAACACATTTTTTGACTTTCTCTATTCACCTCGGAATCAAAAAGATGTATTGAAATCTACATGATAAATATTGGTGGTACAATATGAAGAAATATATTGCCGAATGTACATCAATGTGCTTATTATGTAAAAAAATGATGGTTCAATGTAAGATGTGTGATGGGATGATGCATTCCTTATACATACCAATATGGAAATGGGAAAACATCAATATAAAAATTTTCACCGTAATTATGAATACATTCATTGGAAACAATGTTACATAAGTTGCGGGGGATCTTCTAAAAAATACTACACATTTCATTTTGATTCTAGAGGATTAATCAATAGATAAACACAAACATATATAAATCAGAGATGTAGTGAGGCTATATGGATTACTACTATCGATTGTATTTGATCAAGACCCAAGATTCATCTACATGTTCAAGAAAAGTCTCTCTCATTCTCTAAAAAGTGTGTTTAACTTTAGCATGACATATCACTCTCAAACCACAGGCCAATCTGAGCAAACATTTCATACTTGGGATGGAATATTGTGAGTATGTTTCATATACTTCAATGTTTTATTGGACTGATAGCTATCTCTTTTTGAGTTCTTATAAAAATGGTTTCCACTCCTGAATCCAAATTACCCCATATTAATCCCTTTATGGGAATAGTTAAAAAACACATGCATGTTGGGATGGTTATGGGGAATGAAAACTTTTAGTTCATAAAATGGTCAAGGAAATGGTGTAAAATCATAAGACCATTCGGCATCACATTAAGGATGTTCAGATTTTACAAAATAGATATGATAAAAATCATACACAAGACCAAGATATTGATGTTGGATACATGGTATTACTCTTCATATCTTCATTGAAAAAAGTGATGAGATTTGGGAAAAGGGAAAGATTAATACAATATACATCAGCCCCTTTTAGAAACTTGATCGCATCAGAGTGGTGGCCTAAAGACTTTCAGTCCAACCTAAATTATCTAAAGTACATGATTTATTACATCCATCCCTATTGATAAATTACATTTTGGACCCCACATGTACTCAATCTAAAGGTGATTATTTTGTACTGTGATATCTCATATGAGGAAAAGGTAATAAAGATATAAAATCATAGAGACAATTTCCTATAAAATAAAACAGTGCACTAGGTCATAATGATATAAAGAAAACACAAGATAGAATGTGTGACATTGAAACTAGAGGGTTTGATTAAATTGAGTTACCATTGTCTATTTTATTGTGGGAAATGATAATATGACGGGAGAAATTTCTTAAGGGGGGAAGATTGTAAAGACCATAACTATTATAAATAAAATTCCAATTTCAATTTAATCAAATATCCTATAATTTTATATGTTTATAGAAGACACATGGAATTATTTTATTTTATTATATTCAATTAGATTTAAAATCCAATTCACTATTATTACCATTGGTAATATAGTCATTTAATAGTTATCTCATTATTAGTATAAATATATCGTTTTAATGAATACAATTGAAATAGAAAAAGGTTGTGATGACCCCAAACAGTAGGATCATATCATATAAATCCCATATATATGAAGTTTTATGGGGAGATAGTTTCATTTCGATTTACCCTGGACCAATCCTAAAATGATATCCAAAAACATAAACATGATTGAAACCTTTTATTGGAGAAGATAAAGTACATTGAGATCAAGACCCAAAAAATGTACACCAAATCACCCTAGGTAAGTCTCAATGTCATGCACCATACTATTAAATTGCTTTTTGGTGTCTTAAAGGTGTATGTATCATTATGTTAGAATTATGTGAATATACATTTTTTATAAAATTATGAATATATTTTTATCTCATTATGGATACATTATAAATGATATTTATTTCGATATAATAAGACATAAATAGTATTTTTAAATAATATTAAAATTCATCAAAATAATTTATTATAAAAAATTAATGGATTTTTTAAATAAATAATATTTTAAAAATAATTATTATTCTCTAATTTTTATTTAGTATAACTTATAATATAATTTTTATGAAATCAAATGTAATCGTTATTATGGTTCAAAAACATTTATTGTCAAAAAAACCCAGAACATCTAAGTAAATGTTGATTACTATTTTAGAAGTGAATATGCACATATTTATAAAATTAATTATTAAGAAATTTATATTATTCATGTAATTATATTGGTGAATTTATGAAATGGTGAGCGTTTAATAATTATTTGAGACAGATGAATTTTTGGGTAAAAATTAAATACTGTATAAATATACTTTGTGTATTGTGACATCATAATGACCAAAAAGTGATGTAATAAATACTATAAATTGTACCCATGAAAAAATATATGTTTTACCTTTAATTAAATGCGATATTATGTTTATTTTATTAATTTTATAAATCCATTATGAGTCCTAAATAACCATTAATATATTTTAATGTTTTAAAACCATCTCATTAAGAGTATGACTAAACTCCATATAAGGATGGGTGTTTTTTAATTAATTTTTAACCTTTTAATTATAATATATTTAAAAAACACCAATTTTTCAAGAACCATGAAAAAAACCCATGGGATGGTTTGTTGTTTTGGTTATTTTATTATGTAGAGTCTAGAACCTAAATAATAAAGAAATCCCCCCATCTTCTATATAAACCCAACCTAGACCTAATTTATATTCAATAAAACTTTTTTTAAAATATATATAGTATTTCCTCAACTCTCTAGAGTACTCCTAGGGTTCCCCAATTCTCTCATGAATCCCCTCCCATGTATTTTGGGTCACACACACAAGTTTGAGATCTTTTCAATTCACCTCAGCAAGCAAGTATCTTTTTTTATTTATGTATTTTATTTTAATTTCACAATTATGGGATATGTTATTAAATATCCCACATAGTTTCCAATTTATGTCAAAGTGATTGGAGACCACTTTCTCTCTCATCAACCAATTTTAAAAAAAATTATGTGATGCTATTTTTCTGCTAAAATTTCACCGAGATTTTTCATGCCAAAACAATTGTGTAGTGAATGTATACCAATTTCCTGTCAAATATATTCCCCATTATACAAATATGCCTATTTTAATTGGGAATTAAATTTATTTATTCCACACTCCTTAATCATGGAATATAATATGATAATGAATTGTCTTTGTTGTATGATCTCTATGGAGCAGTTAAGCATGAGAATGAATGGAAAGTGATGGGTGTTCCCAAAATTATATAGAAGTCCAATTAATTGGTTCATGTTTAGTCTCATGAGATGTCATTTTTTAAAAGGACTAATCGTAATTACTTCATGTCATTTTTTCCACTAGGATGTTTTGGTGTTTTATCACCAACCTAAGTTTATGATGTAGTGATTTATGTTGTTTTCACATTTCCCATGATATGATTATCATTCTATATCTTGTATCAATGTTCACGATTATGATTCATACTATTTTTTGTCCCATCTATATTACAATTTATAACATGTATCACCTTATTCCATGTTTATTCCCATACTAGGATTTATGTCTCACCGATTTTCTATGTATGCCCCAAGGTGATCCCATGTTGTGTTAAAATCCATTAAAATTTAGATCCATGTTAAGGATAATTTAAATAATATTATTGTATCCCTTTTTCAAGATGTTGTTCTGTGAACTAAATGTCCAAATACTATAGGATTATCAATATTCTATGTTTTATTATGTGTAATTTTTTTATAATAAATCATGAATTAATATGAAATAAAGTGTAGTGTCATTATACAAACTCAAATACACTACCATGAAATTGTTCCACTTCATATGATTTAATGAAATTGATAGATAAATTTTAAAATTAGGTCTATGACTATGAGTTTTACACCAATAAATGAAATATATTATTTTATATTTTTTATGATTTAATTTTATTTTTACACTATTTATAAAATCAATACACAACGAAGTTTTGATTCATATATCACCCTCCATTTTTCATATGTTCTTTATTAAAATAGTGTAATGTTATTTATGATGTCAATTGATTTATTAGATTTAGTACGACTATTTGAAAATGCTATGAAACCCACATTTATTTCCTAAAGTTATTTATTCTAATAATTGGGAATGAATTTACATTTAAAACAATCCAATTTTTTGGTTAAATATTTATATCTAAAGAAATAATGTATTATCAAGTATGTTTTTGTTTCTTTAAGAAGTGGGAACTAATGATGTCACTTATTAATGAAATGTTCCCCACACAATTGTATGATCCAAATATTAATAATGTTCTATATTATTATCTTATGTTCAAATGATGCGAGTCATGAAAATAATATTTTATGAGGTTAAAAGTTTTCCCGAAGATGAATTTTTTTATGAATCATAATCTTATATAACATTGATTCAAAGATTATGTTCATTTATTAAAGAAATTTTGTTGTTATAATGTTTATCTTCTTAATCTATTATTTTTTTATGTGCTTATTTTGTGCCCTTTGAATCTCACTAACTAATTATGATTATCACTCACAATGAAATGAATTTTTAGTTATGATTTTTTATTATTATCATGTGATCTAATCATCGATGATATACTTATTCACCCATTTTTAAGAATTTAAACAGACCCCTTTCATATGTTTTCATTCCCAAGGTTAAAATGATCATTTTAACTAATGATACATTTATAAGATGGTCTAGTGTGATTGACATAAGAAGAAATATTGTTGAGTATTGTAATATAATTTTTTATATTAATAATCATAAAATAAACAAAACCATCATCCATATAGTTTCTATAAACATTTGTGAGGAAAAATACTTATTCATTTAAAATAGTGAAATAAATGTGTTTATTTAGCTTTGATAACTATAGATGGTGTCAATGGAATGATTTGATACATTAGGGATTAATTTAGAAAACATTAATTTATACCATATAGATATGTCAATTGTATAAGTATATTTATACGATAATATCACAATGTTTTAGTGATATAGGGATTTTGTGGGTTTTCTAGAAATATCATCCCTAGAAGCATACTACAAGTTGTTGAAGGTTACAAAAAACATGTACCTTATCTTAACTGACATGAAAAGTAGTGTTTTGTAATAAATCAATCATTATATGGTTCATGAAAAAGATATATAACTACCCAACTATTTTGAAAATTCAATGGGATAATCTTCACTCAATTCACATTCTCTTTAATAAACTTTTTATGGTATATGAATATTCTTAGTTTATATAACTAAGACAAAATGATATCTAATAAACTATATTGAATAACATATATATATTTTTTTATGTATTTCCATCATTTATGAGTTAGATCATTAGTTCTCATATATTTACTTCTTAATGATCAATAACTTTAGTCCCTAAACTCTCTATCATGTCACAAAAGTTTTCATTGAATGCAGAATAATCCCTTAGAAAATGAATATTGAACAATTTTGAAAATGACCTAATACCATAACTATCACATAAAAAATATAGAACTCTTATCCCATAACAATATAATATGTTCTATAAATCTTTTTTATATACATTTTGTTGAATTTTATATGATATTGGGTAAGAATTTTCAACCCCTGTATAGATCACATAAAAAAATTTGGGACATGATATCTCATTCCATATGCTAAAAGATATTATGACCAAATATAAATAATGGATGTTGTTGATCTCTTATGAGAATAAAATTTTTCAATATTGGTTATGATACCTAAAAATGTGTGAAACATGCATCAAATTATCTTGGACAAGGTAAAAATTGTTGGCATGCTTATTATATGTGAGTATTATGATGTAATTTCATATTAAATACTTATTATTCCCCTAAAAATTATGTTTGGTATTAAATATATCTCATAAATGGATACAAGAATATTGTAGAGAATATATATGGAATGAACCACTTTAAATTAAAGGAATTGAAGAAGAAACATTAGTAGAACATGGATAAGGTTTTTATATCACTATACTCTTGTTTTTGGGTTATGCTGACATTCTACATAAAAAACATTGGTGGATAAATTTTTCATTTCATTAGTTATTTTGAGATTTAAAAAGTCATGATCAAGGAAACACATACTATACCATATATTAATGATATATTCATGAATTATGAGGATCTAATTAATTTTCAATGATATTTATTTAATTTTTTTATCATTAGAATATTGTGAAAGGTAGGATATTTACCAAAAAATAAGTCTATATATTTTATAGACACTATGAATTTATTTTAATTCAATTTTTATATAAAAAATATGATAATTTTTTTAATATTTGATGAAAAAGGTCATTAAAGATTACATTGAAAAATAAATTATTGTCTTTATATAAGATATTATTATATATTATATATGATTGGAAGAGAATGAAGATCAATTACTGATTGTGTTTAAGACTGTATGAAAGGGGAGATATATTACATGTTTAGTAAGAGAGAATTATGGATATAGGATGTATCATTTCGGGGTTATGTAATCTCTAATAATAAAATTTCAATTGATCATTCAAAGACTAATGTTATCATATTATCTTCTATAAATACCATAGTAACCATAATCCATATATTTCTTTTATTATTTAGATAATATAGATTCATTGCAAAAAATTTCCTATGCACTAAATTTAATTATCTATTTAACATACAAGTGAGTGATATTATATTGGATATAATAATTCACATATCATTTAATGAAACTAAATACGTGCTTTTTCACAACACTGGTACTTAAATTCTCTTATAGTGTGGAAGGATTTACAATATATATTCCTTCATAAAAAAGGGATTCATATGTGTCCCAATGAAAAACTCTAAGTTTACTTCTTGTTACTCATTTCAATTAAAGAAATATTAGGGAAATTACCAATGTATTATTTTGATATCAAAGTGGTGATATTTTCATTAAAAAATTGGATTCATTACCTCTATGGTATAATGTGTGATATATAGACTAACAATAAGAAAATTAAATATATAGTCACACATAATGAGTTAATAATTAACCAAGGATTATGGTTATAGTTGATAAAAAATCATGACTACTCAATACATTACCACTTGGGGATGGAAAATAAGGAGGTTGATGCCCTTAGAATGAATGATCATGTTAGTATTTATTGTACAATGATAGAAAATGAAAAAATACAAATATATTTTATAAGGATGAATCTTGATTTCTTATTTTTATAAGAGAAATTAAATCTTTTACTTATAATCATATCAAATTTCCACCGCCGTAATGGTTTAAGAACACTGAAAAGATGATGTAGACATACATAATTATATTGTGAATATTATGATATTAAATATTGAGATATATAGTGTTTTAATATTTAGAACCAAGATATATGTTCCAAAAATTCTAGAAATAAATATGGGAATAATTTAATTATTCTTTTACTTCATACTTATATCTTCATATAGGATGTTTAATGTTGTATACAGTTATAAGAATACACATTAGATGGGATATCATTAAGAGAGAGAATAAAAAATATAAATCAATATTATTATTATAAAATAATTTTAAGGATAATTGAAAAATATATCAGCGTATGTTGCATCAATTATATATATCAATATTAAAATTCGAAATCATTAATGTGTATTTCATCGTAGGACTCCCCAAAATGACTAAGGGTTACATATTTATTTCAATAGTAGTAAACCACATTACTAAGTAAAGATATTTTATATTAATAAATTATTATTTCAATCACAAGAATCATTCAATAATATTCAAAAGGGATTCTGAATTATTGAATGGATTAACAATATCCATTATGTCTGAAAGATATATGAGGTTTAGCCCATGGTTTAAGAGTAGTTTTCAAATAAAATTTGAGATCAAGATGACTATTAGTACTGATTATCATTAATATACCATAGGATAGTATAAGTGGTGTATTTAAACTCAAGAGGATATCATCACATCTTATTTGATGTATTGTAATGGATGTTAGGATCAACACCACCATGTGATATAGATCACATATATTAATATTTTCTATTGTAAAATTTATATGAATTCATATAAGGATCTGTATGACAGGAGATGTAGGACTCTAACATGATGATATATTTTTGGAGAGAGGAAGTTGATTGGTAATTATCTTTTCAATAAAACGATATGGATGGTTTAAACCATTCAGTTTCATATGAATGAATAAAAAATAATAAATATTGTTTATGGGGATAATCATTTAATAGATCAAGAGTTTGAAGATTGTGTTATGGCATTCCAATAGATATCCCCATGGAAACTGGTTATGAGATTTAGATAGAAATTTATGTTTATCTCAATGTATATTTGTTCTATAGAGATCCTTGATATTTTGGGGGTCTTAACCTTGAACATAGAAATTCCATTAACACCTCTCTCAACTACATTTTGTTTTTCACGTATCATTATTGAGGAATTATATAAGATACCTATCACATATATTAAAATAATTTGTTTATTAACTAGAACATGATATATCTTATGAAAAATAATAATTGAAAAATATTGATCAAATAACAAGGTATTTTAGAAAAAGGACACAAATCAAGTAAAATTTATATTGAGGAATGATATGTTTAGGAATGCTACATGGGATCCGAATGATATAATAATGAAAATTTGATCCCACTTTTTTCAATTCTAGTAATAATGATATTGATGATGAATTTTCATTATGGGGTTTAAAATGTATCAATTCCTAATTTCAATGAAATATTCCTTCTAAAATAAACATTATTTATTATATATTTTTTAACATAAAAAATAAAATATGATCTCTATAAAAATAAGATAAAGCGTTAATAATAATAATAATACCTATAATAATCAGAATGAGGGAAATCAAGGTGAAATTATTGAATTCTTTAAGAGAAATTAAATCATAAATAATTAATTTTGCAGTAAAATAATTTGATTCTATATTTTAATTTTAAATTATATTTTCTGAATTCTATAAAATAGATTTTTTAGTTTTCTATCATCGTTTAATGACTATTATTTTATCAATGGGTTTCCCTCCTGGATTATGTTTATTACATAATGTTTAAACACTATTTTGATTTATTTCATTTGTAATGTCATGTCTTATGTCATGATTTATGTTTAATGCTTAATTGGGTGTAAATTTATTACGAAAACCGATAAAAGCTATATTATCTTTTTATTCTCTCAATCTATTAGTAATTTTTGTGTTTTATGATTACTGTTACTAATAATATCAGATCGACCATTTATTATGATTCCATTTCCATAGGATATGATAAAATGAAATATGTATAAAGCCTCTAGCAGGCTATCTCATGTGGATAATTTGAGGGAGTTGTTGAATTCATTTTATTGATTAAGTAGTATCTTATGTAGTTGAAAACATCTATATTAATGTAAAATGATATTGGGTTTGTTAGATAATGATTTTCAATATTTATCTAAAATTCTAAACCAAATGGTCTTATGAACAAAATTTATTGAAATGTTTTCTATTAGTCTTATAATTGGGAGATCACATCTCTTGGATGTAATATCCTATAGGTCAAACCTAATGTGGACTTATACCATCAAAAAACTTGGTTGTAATAATGGAAGAGTTAATAATACATACAAATTTATTATTATTTAATATTTATGTTAGTAAATGAGTTGAATATTAATAATTCATTCTTATAGAAGTGTTACGAATGAAATTATGAAAGAAAGAAACAATATTTTTCCACTATGGAAATTAATAAGATAGTTTCTATGTGATGATTTTCTAAAATGTAATTAATCCATGTATATTCACTACCTTAAAAAAATATTCAATTATGATATGATTGAAACATTTTATATACATTAGGATTACTAATTTCATTATGTTTTTAATTTTTATAACTAAATACTAGTAGGCCATTCAAATCATGTAATAGAAAAATATTGGCATGTGTGTTTGATATATTATTTTATTATCTCTATATTTATGAAAGAAACAACTTATGGATTCTCAAGCTTCAATGACCCATGTAATATAGTAATAATATTATATAGAAACATCATACTAGATAGCATCTATGACATGCTATTATAGTTTTAAAAGAAATATGATACACTATAAAATTATTTTTATGAACATTATAACATAATCAATAGGTTTGTCTGGATGAATAGTAAATAATTAATTATTAAAATTATATATTTTATACATTTATAAAATAATAAGAATTTTTATCTATAGATTATAAATAATATAATAACACTTTCATTGAAAAATTAAACATTTTCTGAGAAATTTTATTTTTTCTAAAAAGCGGTTTAGCTATATTTCTGACAAAAAACTTGATATTTAATTTTTAAAAATTTAAAATAATTTATTATAAAAAATAAAATTTATATAATAAATCAACATATAAAAATTATCTATGGGGGAATTTTTTTTGGAAATATTTTTTTGATAAATAGTCATAAATACTTATTTTTATTGAAAAATTCAATTTTGATTAAATTATTTATAATGATAAATTATAAGTAAATATGGTTTTACAAATAATTTTGGTCAATTATAATACAATTTAACTAATTTTGTCAATTTTAATCAATTTCATAATGAATTCTCATATTGAAAAAATATTTACTTATGATAATCATCTCTTTGTAAAACAACTATTTAATTACATCTATGGTATAATTTTAAATTCATTTATTCAAATTATATTGATATTATTTTTAAAATTTTATTCCATATTTGGATGAAGAATAATTTATATTATATTATAAGGTCACCTTAATTTTTAACGATAAATAATAGTGAAAATACTGAAAAATTAATAACTATGGTTAAAAAAGGAATTGGATTAAAAGGGGTTTAGACTAATATGATAAGAATAAAAAATAACCTAAAACTAAGAAAAAACCAATTACATAGAAAAATATTATCCTAAAACATATCTTTTTTACAATGATTTATTTTTTCTATTTTTGATGAGGGAAACATGGGTATCACTTTATTTATCCAATATTGCAGTTTCGATCTCTCTCCCCATTAATAAATGGTCACCCACTCTCCTCCCCACTCCATGCTTCAAAAAACCCCTGGTTCAACCAAAACCTGTCCAATTCACATAAAAAATTACCTAAAAAAATCCAATATACCTTATACAGTTTAGTACTCCCTCCAATGACGACATTCCCTGTAATCCTAAAGAGGCTTTCCAAAGAAGAGATAAAATTATTAAAATTACATATTTGGGTTATTTCATCTTCCACATCCTCAAAAATTAATTCTAAAATTAAAATATAATAAAAATATCTATAATATGATAATATTTAATTTTTTATGGAATATGCTGGTTCTATATCTAATTCCATCTAATAGGGAATGAAAAAGTCGATCTTATGTATTATGGAGTACCGCCTCATTAACCGATGTAATTAATTTTCCATAACCACCTATAAAGGATAAATATAATGGTGTATTTAACAAATTTATTTTATTTTTATGATAATATTTTACTTCTGGAATTTTTATATAACATATGCCATTTTTTCCATTCTATAGTGGATATGAAAACGTCGCTTGTGTGTATAGTGGACTACTGCCTCTTAAAATGATGATATTCATTTCGCTCTTAATATTTACATGAAAGTTAGTAAAGTTAAATTTAATGAATATATATTATACTTAATATATAAACAATCTTATGTAAATATAATATCTTTTCTAATATATTACGCTATAATCCTTTGGAAAACAATTTCATCACCAATGCAAACATGTTGTCTACCACCTCCACATAGTAACATGAAATACTTTTTATTTTATATTTACATGTATCATCACAAAGTTTTATCTTATTAATATATATTCTATATATTAAATAATAATGATTATATAATTTTTAATTAATATTTATTTTCCATTTATTCTATTAGGTGTTAAAAATGGAATCATCTTACATGCATACACACATCCTACAATATCCATGAATGTTGTAACATATTTTCTACCACTAACATTAATATATTAATATAAATAAATATATATTTAATATATATGATATTTATATCATTTTTATCATTCCTGAGATTATGTACCACTATTAAATTAATAGTAACAAAATTAACAATAAAAAACACACAAGAAAAATGTTATAATTTTCACTCAATATAGTGATTTTATAAATTAATTGTTAGTAAAGGGGTGATAAAAAACTATAAGTAAATATTAAATGGTAATATATATGAAAACTCATATATAATATATTTATAATAAAACAATATTTAATATACATGTAGTTCATACACTTAGGAAAGGAAATTGAACACGAGGTAATGTTTTCTCATCTCACCCACACTACCACGATACATACACCATATTCACCATCTATTCCTTTAGTGTGTAAATATAATTCCTATATTAATATATTATAAAAATAATATCTATATGTTCAATTTAATTAATTTTTCATTTTATATTTTTTTAATCTTATGGATTATGATTCCAAAGATACCAAATTGGCAAAGGGTTTATTTCAAAATCTCATCATTATTCGAGATTGTTTCTTTTTCAGTCACCATTGGAAAAAAAATATTATATTTATACCATAAAATAAATATATTTTATTGTAAACTATTATTTAGGAATCATTTGAATTGATAATATCATATTCCCTCTATTTTTAACGTCATTTTGTTGATATAATATTTTGAATAAAACCTAACATCATTTATCACATCGATTAAAAATAGTTTCTCTTCCAAATGAATGTTTTCGAAAAATATTTTTAACATTGTCCTTATTATTTATTAAATTTTATTTTACCCATGTTTTAATTTTTATAAAATGTATCGAAATTAATATTATTTCCATTTTTCAAATAATGAACTTTTACCTGTTACTAAATATGTGAAATTAATCATTGTTTTAATATGTATATTATAAACATAATTTAATGACCTCATGGCCCATAAATGTTTTAAAACATAGATTATATGTTTACAAGAATATTTTCTATGAATATTTGTTTCAATTTATTTTATGAACTTTTAGTTTTTAGAAAATATATTTTCAAATTGAAATTCTTATTTTCTTAAAAATTGGTTTAATGGAATTTTTTGGTACTTCTATTCCTTTATAACACAAATAATTTATTTTACATATGATCCAATTTGGACATGTCATAATTATATCACCCTTATTATTTCATTGGATTTATTATGACCAATTTCACTCATGATCTACAATTTCATTATTATTAACTAGATTACTTGTGATGGTTTCGGATTATGTTTATTTGATTGGGTAAATTATTAAAATTTCATATGGTAGTTTTTAAATTTGAATGTTTATATTGATTATATTTCACCCATTTAATATAATAGCGTTGACAATGGCTTTAGGCTACTGGATTCAAGGTCATTAGATTTTGTATGAAATGAATTTTATTAGAAACCATAGAAAATAGAGTTTGGATAATATAGATTAGATAATATAACCTTTTGATATTCATTTATGATTAGTAAAAAAACTTATCATTTAGTTTTGTTAGGGTATATATTTATTTTATTTTTCCTTACAATACCCCCTTACCAGGATACTACTTATGGATTTTGTTCAAGATTAAATGTACATTGGGGAAATAAATAGTATAAATCTATTCTAGGATCTACCCATACATTATAATGTACATGAAAATGTGTATTACTATTCACATAGTTTGATATACCATGTGATATTCCAAGGATAATTTGAATTTTCATTACATACCATTCTGAAGGGTATGAAAATATTTTTATGATTTCAAATATTTACCAAGGAAAATATGTTTATGATTATAAGATTAGATATGAATATATATTTCTATTTATATTTTGTATTTATCTAGTACTGGAAATATAAATTAAGTTTCATAATTTTACGACTAATTCTAGTGTATGATATTGTTTATAAATGGTGCATAGTTGAAGGTATGTAAACTATATCAATGTACATACTCCATGTCAGGTTTTACCTCCTTGAAAAGATATTAAATATTGACTCGTAGAAATAGTTATAATGGAACAAATTATTACTATAGTTGGGATATAAAATCTAGTTATGAGATATTATCAATTCCATTTAGAGTAGCATTCTAATCAAAAACATGGTGGAATAATTCTAGACAACTTCATGCATCAATAACTTCCAATATTTAAAAGGACGAGATATCCATTTATATATAAGAATTAGATTAATTTCATAGTGAATATATTTATTGATTCAGGACGTAATGAAAGGGAGAAATGTTTCATATTATTTTATAGTATATCAGTATTTTAATATTAATTTTGATCATTTATTCATATAACTATGGTTGAAGAGGAAATAATATTCATTTAATTGATCAATTTTGAAGTACAATTATTAGAAATTAATATTTCTCATATGCAACGAGCATATTTGGAGATACGGTTCCTGTGTCTAAGATAAAATGAAGATGAAAATGATGCTAAATATGAAGTGAACATTATATTGATATCATGTCATTATAGAAACCATGAACCTAATTCATAGAGAAATATTGATCTTTTATTTGATGGGATTATGAAAATTCATTGAAGAGAACTGGTCTCCTAATCATTCTCAGCATATGAGGAAATATAATCTTGAGGGATCAGGATATATAAATAATTATCCATTACTTATATATTTTAAGGGATGCAAGAGAAGACACAGATAACTGATAAATATATGGTAATGTAGAATAAGGGAATAATTGATTTTCTAATGTGATAATTGTGGAAAGAGACAGCATGGTACATTCTTTAAATGAGGGTGAATATTCCATGAGTTTTGAGAGAAAAGAAACCATGATCATTATTGAAAGTACAATTAAGAATTTACCAATGTTAAAATCTACAATAATAAAGAGATGGTGTACTAGAAAAAATTAATTTCCCAATAATGAAGGGAATATACCTTATAATGAGATAAAGTATTATGGTTAATCATATGATTTTAATACAAAATATGTGTAATGATTAATGTTAATTCATTTGGATTTCAGAAATATATTATATAAGTATTTTATTAATGATATTACGGTTATAAGAATAATAATATTTATAAGGATTGTACTATCGTAACTTTGATTTAGGAAATAGAATGCATCAAATGAATAATTCCGATAACCATGATAACTCTTTCAACTGAAAAATAATATTTTAAGAAACTACATGATTGGGGGATGATTGATTTAAATATGTTAATGAAGTTAAGATAATAATGACAAAGAAATGTTTATGTGGTAGTATTGGTATCGTTCAATATCATTAATGAATTTATAATCTATGTTATCTTTGATGGATTTTACAACATGTTTTCATCTATGGAATATATTAAAAAATATGAGATTTTATTTTTGGAAGAATATATGTTTTCATGAAATTATTGTGATGATAAATACGTTCCCATAAATGAAATGTGTCACGAATAACAACATAATATTTTCCAGGGTATATAATTTAGGCTTAGTGATCTTATTTAAAAAAATTTGGACTTTGAATTAGGAATGGCATATTTAAGATGATTCATAAGGTTAACTATATATATAATGGATTTTGTTGTAATTTGGGTGTTATTAGAAAACTTGTACTAATACATTTGATTTTAGAAAATATTAATTGAAAGGAGGAATGAATTTTCACTCTAACGATTTTCTTAATCTGATATAGGAATAAAAATCAAATTTAGACATTTATTTCTTGGAGTTTGAAATGAAGTTGGGATTGAATGAAGTAAAATGAAATAAAAAAATTTTACATAGAAAAGAGAAAGATATAACATATTTATATTTTTATATTTTAAATGTATTGATGGAAAATAAATGACTAAACTATAAGAAAATAAAAACAAAATAAAAATTTTATTCCAATACATGCATTTCTATTGAATAGATTATCTTTTCATCCATAAAAAATTCATTTATTTCTGGTCAATAATGTTTTATTTTCATTCACATTCTTGTGATAAGTTAAATCAAAGATTATACATAATTATTTACTTATTTTTACATGTATATATCTCTACCTTCTACAAATTTCCTAATATTTGGAATCCTAATATGTGTTATCCTAGAAGAGATTCATAATTATTTTCCTATATTATGAAGAATATGTTTTATTTACCATTTTTATGATTAAGGATTTGAAAAGATTATTTTCATATTTATAACAATTGACTACCATAATCAAGATAAATTTAATAAGAATAATTTATTTAAGGGGGTATAATGTAACACCGTAATATTTTGAAATAGTAAAATCACATTTGATAGCCTGTATGGCATGATACACCAATTTTAAAAGAAATTTAAGACACTACTAAAATAGTATGATGAAAATTTTAACCTAACCGTTAATTTTGATGTTATTAATAGGAAACAAATAAATTATTAAAAATATAAATTTTATACATGTATTAAAAAATTTAAGGGTAATCTATTTAATATAAATAAAATAAGAAACATTTGATAGAAAAATGAATATTTTCTTAAAACATTATTTTTTCTAAATGGAAGTCTAGTCATTCATTTCATACAAAATTAAAATTGAATTTTTACCAATTTTATATAATTTATTAAAATAAATAACTTTTTTTATACATATACATAAGAAATTATCTTTAGTTAAATTTTTTGATTTTTATAAAAATTTAAAATCATTGATGAATAGTGAAAATGAAGATTTTTATTGAAAAATGAATTTAATTTTATTTTACAAAGTGAAATAATATTTTAAAATTTTTATGTAACATTTTTATAAATTATATTACAATTCAACTAATTTATTGAATTTTAATCAATTTTATATTGAAGTTTCATATTAAAATGCATTTTATTTGTGATAATTTCCCCTTTTAAAAACCACTCTTATGTATCGTCCACAATTAAATTTTTAATTGAAATATAACACTTAATGAAATTTATTTTTTAAAAATTGATTCCATTTTTATAATAATAATAATTTTTATTATCTAAAATGGTTAACAAAGTTTTTAACCTTAATTACTATGGAAAATAGTAAAAATTTAATTACCGTGATAAAGGTAAATATGGGTCTCCTGGGGTTAAACTAATAAAATAAGGGTCGAAATAACATAAAACATCTTCATAATCAATTTTATGGTAGTTTTTATACCTTATCACCTATAAGGTTCTTGATTTTACTATTTTGGTGGTATGTGGGATGACATTAACGTTCCTATAACTTTATCATTTACAAAATTCCATGTGTGTCATCTCCCCCACTTATAAAAGGCCACACACTCTCCTCACATTTTCACACTTCCATGAACCTAGAGAAATTACAATACCAGCCAAAATCCATTATTTAAATCCATACCCATATCATAGAGACCTTAGTTTTAATATGAATCACTTTTGTTAAGGCTTTAGTTATAAACCTAAAGAGACTCTCTGGATAAGAGGTGATATTTGTAAATGTGTGTATTTGTTTTATTTTTTATTCCACATTATTAAAACCTTATTAAACTATGATAATATAATAAAAAATTAGATTCTATATAATTTTATGTTATTATTTTAATATAATTTACCACATCTATCTCGAATTCCATTAAATTGTAAATGAAAATGTCAATTCTGTATACAGAGGACTAACGCCTCACAAACTGATGTAACTAATTTTCCATCACCACATTTCAATGATAAATATAATTATAATATATATATATATATATTATAATTATGAAATTATTATATTTTTTTATTAACTATATAAAAGATACCATCATACGTTTTTCTAAAGGGGATTTGATAATGCCACTAATCTGAATGGATGACTATTGACTCACCAACCATTGTGATTCGGTTTTCAGTTACATTTACATGAATGATATAAAGTTAATGTAAATTAAAATATATTATATATATGATCTAAATATACTTATATAAAGATAATATCTAGTTTAACTTTTTTACATTCCGATCTGTTAGAAATCAATAACATTAGTCATACACACATGTGGTCTATTGTGTCCATATAGAAATCTGAAACTTTTTTGCATTATGTTTTTATATGGATTGTAATAATAATTTATAAGATTTATATAAATGTCATATATTAAATAGTAATAGTTATTATATATTGAATATAAATTTGTTATTTTTATTTCATTCCATCTTTTGAGAAAAATTGAAATAATGTTCAGGCGTATATTTGTCCTACCTTATCGATGAATGATGTAATCTATTTTCTAACATTAAATTAAATAGATTAGATAATATATATATATAATTAATATATATTATATTTATATAATTTTCATCCATTTTGAGAATATGTAACCATAATAGAATTAAAATCACGGAACATACAAAAGTAAAATGTATAACAAAAAGGAACCAAATATCATCCAAAACAATTTATGTAAGTAATATATTTCATGATATATTTGAGTATTTATATTTAATATATTTAAAATAAATCAATATTTATTATAAATGTTTTTGGAGAAATATTATGGACTTCAAACTAGAGGCAGGGGTTTCTCATCTCACTTTTACTTCCATGAGACATACATTATATTCAACACTTATTACATTCTATTATGTATATAAAAAACATTTGATATGTTATATCATTAATATAATTATCTTCATGGTATTTAATTTATCATTTTCTTTTATTTCAATAATGAGTATTTTTATTTAATAGTTAACAAAGAGGTAAAGGATTATTTCACAATCTCATCATTATTCAGAATTATTTTTCATTTAGCCTCCCTGGGAAAAATTATTTGATATTTATATGAGAAATTAAATATAATTTATTCTATATTTTTTTAAATTTATCTTTTATAAATAATAGTAATTTTTTTAGAGTGTTTCATACTTAGAATTATTGATAAACTATTTATTAAAAAAATTCTACGTCATATATCCCTTTGCTTGAACATTATGTTTCTTCCAAACAGGTATTCTATTTTTTTTTAATTTTTTTAAATATATTCAAATGATTTATTAAATGAAATTTTCCCCTTTTCAATTTATATAAAATTTTATTATTCGAACCTCTATGACTTTTTCTAAATAATTCTAGATTGGATTTTACTAAAATTGTGAGAAGAATCATTGTTCTAACGCATATGTCATGAATATAATTTCCTAGAAATATGAAAACACAATGTTTTATTGATTAAATTATAATTTTAAATGGTTATGTTCCATGAAATAAATCCACATCATATGTTTATAACATATTATTTATAAAATAGATATTTTCAAAGTGAATTTGTTTCCCCAGAAAAGGTTTTAATAACACTCATATAGACATTCTATTAATGAAAGAAACTAAAAAATTATATTACACATGATGCACTGAATATATGTTGTATTTAAATAATAATAAATTTTTATTTCTATTTTTTATGATTATCTTGAAAGAGGATGAACAATTTTATTACCATTAATCATATTACTATGGATAATTTATTATTTTGTTTTTTGATTGGGATGTATATTAACATATTGAATGTTACTTTTTTCAACCTGAATTTTTATATTTATTATGTTTCACCCCTTTAAAATAAAGAATTCATTTGATATATATTGTTATGGGTGAGGCCTAGATTGTGATATCCCCTGGATGCATTGACATGTCTCATGGGACATATCAGTTTACATAATTAGAGGGGATTCAACAAAAATATTTTAAATGTCATGTGAATGGTATTAAAATTTCTATATTTCTAAATTTATTGATTATCTCATTATGATATCAGTTATTTATTTCCATGTGATAAATTTATTTGTTATAATTTCCATGGTAATTTTTTTGATCTTGTTACAATTTATAAGGATTCATTTAATCATAATTTATTTCTTTCTTATTATTCACATTGTATTGATTTAAATGGAACGTGTTTTAGTTATTTACCATACATGTTGATTATTTATACATTTTTATGATATATTCTTATATATAGATAAGCATACTAATTATTTTATTTCAGTAATTTAATTTTTTTATTCTACCATGGATACATTTTTTTTGGGATTTATATGCCATGATTTGAAAATGGGAATACAAAATTTGATAAAGAAATCACATTGTGTATTATATGATTAAAATTTATTCAAATTTCAAGAATGTATCATGCTTACCAAGGAATATAAACTATTCACTACTACAACATGTGATTCCTTTAATATAGTTATAATGTAAAAACGAATACACCAATTCTAGGTCACTGGAGATGGGATTGTTACAAAAAATATTTTCCATGAAATGGTTTAAGCATATCTAGATAGAATCTTTAATTATATCTCAACATAGAAATGATAATTTATGGTATTATATGAAAACATTAAAAATGAACGTAAATCATGTTGATAAATACTCTTATACATAAATTAGGAAATTTTTTATATTTTTTTTATAAGTGTAATCTTCCATGACACATTGATATCCATGAAATGAATTTGAGTTCACACTGCTAAAGATAAAGTGATATTAAAATTATAAAATCTTCCACAATTAATAGGATTGTTTTTTATAGATTTTGGAGTTTTCATATTGTTTTTTCAAATAGTTCTCTATGATTTTATTTTCTACTAACATAACTATTAATAAATAAATTTCCATTTATTTTTAATTATTCAATAATGGTATTCAAACCTGAATTTAAATATATTATATTATTTTCACATACCATGATATTTTAAAATTTGAGGATATTTTTTTACTCATATGTGAATAATAGAAATATTATTTGGTATGATCTCTAATGTAGTGATTTTATTTAATCTTTTGAATCATATTTTTTTGAGTTTCTTAATTTAACCATAAATTATTTCTAAAACACAACCATATAAAATAATATCCAATAATTTGTTAATTTTATTGAAATTAATTGAAAATATATTATTCAATTATAGTTTTGATAGTGATTAATAATGATTTCATTATTACTATTAATAGGTTAATTAAATATGTAATATGTTTATTTGAATTAGTTTGGGAAATCTATGGGTATAATGAATGTTCATTAATAATAATAATTTCTTTTTTGAAATTTGGATATTTATAAACTTGTTGATTAATATTGTAATACAACTTCTTTATATATATTTTGGATTTGTGGATGTATCTTATTATTGATGATAATAATCATGATATTATATTGAAATAAATATAGGTTAATATTGAATGATCATATATAAAACTATCATGATTTAAAGAAATAATTATAGAACCGAAGGAATAAATATTCACATGAAATGAATTTTAAAAAAAAATTATTGCTATATCAATTATATGATGTTACTGGTTAAGGTACAATTGTTCTAGATGATGATATAATATGGTGAAGAATTTACTAATTTTTTTTATTTTAAATTTTTTTAATTTTTTTATGTAATAATAAAGCTGACAATGATTTTGATATAAATATTTATTATTGTGTAACATAGTAAAATTTTATAACACATTGGGATTGAAATGTTGCTAAAAAATTAGATAGAGATAAGGTAAGGTATTGTATTAATTATTTGATAAAAAATTAATCCAAACCTATTTAGAATATTTTTTATATGAATATTTGTTTTTAGGATATTTATGTTTAATTTTTTCACATGGAATATTACTTTTTATGTTTCATTTTATATTAAAATTTCACATGATAAGTCTGTATACATTGATCTATTACTAAAAACATATATTGTTAATTAAAATTTATTAATGTTGAATATTATGTATTGAATAGATTTAAAATGAATAAATAATTAGTCAACTATTATGAGTAATAGATATATAAAATTCAATTAAAATATATAAAATTTATTTTATAGATGTTTGGAAAGGTATTGGATAACGTAATATTAGATATGGAAAATTATTATTAGAATATTTAATATCTCTTAATATATATATATATATATAACATTAATCAATTTACGTGTAAAGAAAAAACCAATGATATTATGTGATATATAATATATTATAGAAGATAACTAAGAAATTTTATTTTATGTTTTTGCGTGTAGAGGTCATTTTTTTCTCAAAAGACATTAAAATATAAAAAAATATATTTTCATAGCTAGGTGTTGATACATTGTTCGATTTCAACTAGTGTTCGAAAAATTAATTTTATAAAAAAAATTAAATTATTTTTGTATTACCTATAGATGGTTTCCTAATGAAAATGGGAAATCTATTAATGGAATTTTGGATAAAACAATCTGACCACATGGTTGAATCCAGAATGTTAGGTTTACCCTATGAGGAAGCTAAAATAATTCAGCACATGGAGTTTATATAAAGTATCCATTGGACTCATGTTCATTGGGTTGATTAAATAAATATTTTATTTAATTTATTAATTGATATAATTGAAATTAATTTGTAAATACATATTTATCTCAATTATCCTTTTTTAGATGCCTAAACCCTACTATAATTGAGAGTCTTTCCATCCACCTCTTGTGTGTGAATCAAGAGTCTATGGTGAAGAAACTACTGATATAAGAAGATCGAGATGTAGGGAGTGAAAATATTCTTGTTATTTTTTGGTGAGAACATTCTTTATCAATGAATGATCCAAAACCTAGAAGAACTCATCAATTTATGGATTCTACATCAATTTATTATATTTATTGAGAAAGATCAATTATACATCATTGATTCATTCTATGTTATCCATTTCCTGCACTTATATACTGACATTAAATTTTATATTATGTTTATTATTATTTGAAAAACCATTTGTATTCTTTGGCCAATAATTCTTGTCCAATAATTGATACCACTTTTCTTAATTCCTTTCACACAAAATATTCTTTACATTTTTCATCATTAGGCCATGGGGTCATGACTTCACATTTCTAGGAGTGATAGAGCTTGATCAATATGATAGATTCATGATGGTCTTTAGTGAATTGAATGAATTAGTGATCAAGGATATGTTTGGAATGTATTTTGGGTTGTGGATGATTTCATTTTGGAATAAAATTTTGATCCTAGAAATGGTAATACCTTGGTGATAAATAAGGCGTGTAGGTCACATGGATTCAATCATATATTTTAGAATTCATTTTCTTCCATTGGATGGACGAAAACTATCAATAGATGGCTTCCCCATGGATTCTATAAGGCCTAGATGTGATAACCATGGAGGAGGATCATGATCCGTAACACTATTGAATAGAACTAACATTCAGAAAAAGAAACTCAGTAACATGATGTCTAGATGGATGAACACACATTGTGTAATGCCCCATACGGTTACGGCTCTATTGTTTTGGAAATGTAAAGGATCACATTGTGTGCATCCATTCCTAGGTGGAAACAATGTGTGATGGAGAACACAAATTTATCCCCATTATGGAGGATAATTTTAATAATGATGTACACATACACTTGCAACATTACACGGACAAGGGAAGGGGAAAGGGATAGACCCTAAGTGGCATGGAAACATCATGTATTCCTACATGAGAAGTGATTGATGTTCCAAAGGTGACATGGTCTAGAAGTGTTATGGGACAAAATTCCATGTGTGTCCCATTAAACGACATGTACCCCTTATTCCTTTTCAGGAACCATCAGTCTATCATATATCTTTTGTTTGGACTCAGAATTTTCCCACAAGTAGCCTATACTGGCATTTTTTCTACAAAGAACATGATGGTTTCCTCTATAGTATCTTTTGATTTATTATCATATATTTTATAGGTGTGAATATAATTTTGGTAATGTTAGATGATGGTCTTGATTTAGTAGGATCATACTAGACTTATAGAGTGGCACCTCCTACTAAGGTAGGTCATGGATCCTCTAACTATGTAATAGTGGAACACTCCTCCTGGGAATGGAATGGGTATTCTTTCTATCTTTTGAAAGGAAGCCTCCGACTATAATAGGGAATTATTCCCCAACATATCAACTAATTGGAATCCTCCTGTAGAGTTAGGTCTTGGTTTCTCAACCACTTGAGTGGAACCCTCTAACTGGAATGGGAACGAGTCCTATATATGATTTCCTAGTGGAAACCTTCTACATTATCATGGAATGGGTCCTTGACTACTAGAGTGGAACCCTCCATTCAAGATAGTAATAGGTTATCTACTGATTACTAGTGTTTCACCCTCCTCGTATTAGAAGACTCATGTCATATAATATTTAATATTGAGTTGAATCCCCCTACGAATTCAGGGAATAAGTCCACATTCATCCGAGTAGAACCCTCCTCTTGGGCAAGGCATGGGTATTTTATAAACTTGTTTAGTGGAAAACTCATATTGTACAATGGAATGGGTCCACTGGCTATATATTGTACCACACCCCCCGACTATGCAACATAGTGGTGATGCGTGACATGTCTTGGATGCCTGTTTAGATAGGCATGTGAGATGAGAGACATCAATGATAGAACCCACAGAACTATTGGAACTCTTTCTTAGGTTGGGATGTGAGATAGAGATCCACATTCTCACTCATCATGGAATATTTAGTTTGATTATATATATATATTTGTGTGTGTGTGTATCTATGTTGTTGTATATTTTTACTCTCTTCTTTTTGGTTGAGCTATTTACATTATATTTTCTAATTGTGCTTATTTCTACCCCCTTGGATTTTGGGTCATCTTATTAGATATGTTTATAATCACACCGAAATGGGATTTTTCTGCACATGTTTTGTCTTATGCACATGACATACTTTACAGTAGTGATTATAGCAGAGATAACAAATACCTACTGCATTTTACCACATATGGTGGTTGGATCATGATGATTCAGAGACTGGTTACCAAGGAATTTACATTCCAATTTATTTTGGGTTGGGACATTGGTATATCTAGGTGTGTATATTTTTACTTTTAACCTTATGTTTAAATAGTTGTAGATGATGGAACTAGTGAAGATCAATGCATTTCATTAATGGGAGACACCAAAGGTCATCTTAGAGGATACATATCTTCCATTGCTTGGAGTGGGAATATAAGAGTTTTGTGGAAAAATTCTCTAGGATTGTATCCCCTTTGACTTCCTTGACATGGAAATGGTAGTTTTTTACCTACACCGAGCTGTATTATAGTGGCATAAAGTATTTGTGGTTAAGGATGACAATTTCTCCTCGTTTGAGACTACTAGAGGAGGAATTAGAGTACATGTGTATTGTTATTCATTAGGAGCTGGTCATATATGTATGTTGATGTAGATAAAGTTAGTTATTACATTTGAGTAGAGGTTGTAAAGACAACATGATCCAAATTTTTTTACTCATTACTTATAGCTAGAAATTGTAATACGTTCTCTGACAATGTTTATGCACTATCTTATAGGAGGTCATGTTGTTGTTTACACAGACCATCAGAGTCCTAGTTAATTATTCACATATAGATACTTGAACCTAGTACATAGGTGATGGTTGGATTTATTTTAGGTCTTCAACTTTGAGATAACCTATAATCCTTAGAAGATAAACAAGGGGGATTATTAAATTATCAAAATATCATAGGGATGTCTAGTGAATGAGGCATTTTTTATGTTTGATTACATATAGATGACCCTATATGAGAGGGAGGGTTAACATTTTCATCATTGGATGGTGTTGAATCCTCCACTCTATTATCATATGAGAGATTCCTATTTAGGATACGTCTACTATGAGGTATTGTGTGACTAGATATCCCTATATGATCCACCTAATGGATTCCATGAAATATTAAATCACATCATCAATTTACATGGATGGAGGGTGGACCCAGTCACAATGCATGAGGGGGTGATGCAAGAGTTTCAAACATCTCATTTGTATATATATATCTATGTGGGGAAGATGTATAGATACCTTCTATAGTTGTTTTGGTGAGGCGGCCTGAGTAAATATTGGCTAAGTTCATCTCATATTGCCATACTTATTAGTAGGTGAATCCTAAGAACCATTTTTTAGAGGGATTTTCCACTAGTTGACATCAAAAGTAAAAATGTAATGAAATATACATGGAAATAATGACAGGTCTTCCATTGAAAATTAATGTCCATGAATCTATTTGGGTGTTAGATGACTGAGTCATGAAGTCTTCATAGTTTCTTACGATCAAGGAACAATGTATTGTGGTTATTTTTGGGTAGATGTACATACAGAATATTGTACACTTTCACAGGGTTCCCTCATCTATTGCCTCCGACCATGATTTTTGGTTCACATAATGGTTGTGGAGAGTCCTACATAAAGTATTAATGATCCAGACAAAGATGCATACTACCTTCCACATCCAAATATATGGGAAGACCGATCACCATATTCAGATGATATAGACTATTTATTGGGCTTGTATGTTAGATATTAGTTAGAGATAGAAGGATCACATAACCTTGGTAGATATTGTGTACCATAATAGCTACCAGTATACTATCATAATTATAACTTTTTTGTCCTTATACTAGGGACATATATGTCATCCTTATGGGGGAATTATTATAAAGGCATCTAATAAGGGTCTAGAGATGGTGTACCTAATGATGGAGAAGGACCAAGTTATATGTGAGAGGATAAAGATAACCTAGATAATGCAGAAATAATATGAAGATCAACCCCAAAACCCCTTGTTGTTTGTCTAAGGAGGACAAATTTTATTGATAGTCTCCACAAAAAAAGAATTATAGGGATTTTTCTATGGTGGTGAGCTATCCCTAATATTCAATAGGCTATTCGAGATCTTGCATGAGGTTAGAGATGTTACTTACCATATTTCATTACCCCCTCAACTTGAGTGGTTTCACACCGTCTTATACATGTCATTGATCAGGAGATACATGAATGACCTCCCACATGTTATTAACTGTGGTGAGATAGACATTGATTATAGAGGTAATTTTAAAGAGCAAAAGGTAGCGTTCATGCATCGGTAGGAGAGGAACCTGCGTGGATGGACTATCCCCTCAATTTATGTGATTGGGAATTAGTGGAGGGTTCACGAGAGCACCTAAGAGTAGGAAATACATATTTATGCATAGTATCCCAAAAGTTTTTTTTTTCATATATGAACAAATAATGGTGTAAATGATATAGAGACCATTAATTTTCCATTTATGAAATTGGAATATATGTAAACATTTTTTTGGAGCTAGCCTCTGATACAGTGTGAGATATTAATACCTGGTGTTCTCAGAATTAACATTATCAAAATATTAAGTATATTTAATATTAGGAGGCAGTATATTCTTAGATTAACTTGGTTAAATATTTAAAAAATCTCAGATCATGAATCAGATACCATGGTTAATTCCAAAATTTGAGTATTACCCCAGGCATGATCTAAAATTGGTTAGTGCTGGGAGTTCGGATGAAGCAGTCCTTAGAGGTATGTTTAGTGGGTTGATGAAATAATTAATTTATTTAATTTATTATTTTATCAATCTAAAATTCATCTATAAATTCAGTTTTTTTACTATTCTCTAGGTTTATCCTCACATAGCATGGGTAAAATTAAAAGGATTTTTGTAGACCTCTTGTTGGCGATTAATGAATCGATGACGATGAAACTCTAGATCCAAAAGGATTGAGATGCAACAAACATATCAATTTCCCTTCATGATTTTAAATCACATTATTCTTAAAATAATTATACAAAACTAGATAGGACTCCTCAATTTTTTAATTCATCCTCTATTGATTAAATTTACTAATCATGATTGATTCTACATCATTGATCTGCTCTAAATGAGCCATTTTATGCATCTGTGTACTCACACTAAATTGTTTGTATAGTTTTAACCATCCCTAGAAATCCCATTTCTGTTATTTGGACTAGAAGACATGGATAATGATTGTTAAAACACTATTTTGTTTCCATTCTCCAAAAAATTCTTTATATTAGTCATTATTAGAAGAGATGGTTTTGATTTGACATTTTCGGGAATTACCGAGACCGATTAGACCCCAGATTCATGAATGTTTCATTAGTAAAGAATGGATCAGTGATCAACAAATAATTAGAGATGCTTTTCTAGTTGTGGATGATTAATATATGGATCCTATATCAGAATCTATATTTGGTGAGATACATCCTAATAAAGATAAATGGAGGAAAACATATTTTAATAGATGAACCAATATATGTTTTTCCGTAAATTGATAGCGAAAAAAGATGAATAGAGGGTTTAAAATTAATTTATAAAGGCCTTTAGGCGAGATACACATTGAAGGAGTCATATCTAAAATACCGAGAATGATATCTATTTTTTTTTGAAAAATACCAACTACACAGGTATGTCCCTATGTTGGTAGAACACATCGTGTACCGATGTACACATACAGAGGAATCTCTACATGAACATTTCTAGAAACACACGCTGGACCCCAAGGGGATTGGGAATACCATGTATTCCCTCTACAAGTAGTATAGTCCTACATGATCTATGGTCCATGTATTTTATGGGATGAATCAAGGTATAGTAGAGGGACCACACACCATGTTGGTCGCCTTACATAACTTATACCCTATCTTCAATTTTTTATGACCATTTGGTCACTCATATATCCTTTATTTAAAATTTTAATTTGGCCCATGGGTATCCTATACTGGGTGATTTAATGTATAGAACCTGGTGGTGGCCTATGTAGTTGAATTTTAGATATGATGCAATATGTTCCAGGTGTCAAATGTATTTTTCAGATTCTCGAAGATGGTAGTTATCGGGGCGGATCACTAGAGTCATGTAGAGTAGAACCATCCTTCTAGGATACAATATGGTTTGTCTACATATCATAGACTATCACTATCCTTTTGGGTAGGAAATGGGTCCCCTATCTACCATTAGAGTGTAACTCTTCTATTTGGATAAGGCATGGGTCCTATATCTATCCTTTGAGTGGAACGCCCATGCAGAGTGTGGAAATGGGTCTATGAAACATAGAATAGAACCATCATACTGGACAAGGCATGGTACATTTAACTACTATATGAGTGGCACACTCATATAGAAGCAAAAACTGATCATGGACTGCTAAAGTGGAACCCTCTACTGAGGTTGAGAATGGGTTCTCTAATAATTACTAGATTTGAACCATCCTAATATCCTGTGGAATGGATCCTCTACGATTTACTATTGGGTGATTCCCTCTTATGGATTTACAGCATGGATCCTCATCCATCTAATTGGAACCCTTGTGTTGGGAAGGTCATGGATTCTGTCTGAACTTCTTGAGTGGACACCTCCAGTTTCACCTTGGGATTGTCCCTATACCTATAGATTTTTCCCATAAACTATCGGCATTGTGCAGAGGCGTGTTTCTTTTCATGGATTTCTTTTCGTACAGATGCACATGATTCTGAGAATTAACGATGGACCCCTCAGAATTGTTGTTAGTCATTCATATAATGTTTTATGACATAAAAATCTAATTTCTATCTCATTTGGGATTATTTTGAGTGAGCAAAAATATATTAGTATCTATATTGTTTTATGTAGTTACTCTTTTTTATTTGGGTTCAATTTTTTACTATAAGTATTCCTATCATGTAACTTAATCCACCCCCATCTTTCAGGGTATCCTACTAAGTATGTTTATACTCACCCCTTCCTGGGATTTTCTGACACATTTTATGTATTAAGTTGGTGATAGTCAACTCAGTTGAGATTAGAAAGGATATTAAGTATACATGGTTCATTGTACCATGTTTGGTGGTTGGTGTTTGGATATTCATATATTGGCTCTCTCAGCATTTACTTCACCAATTTTTTCCTTTTTTTAAATCATTCTAATTGTCTATGTATTTCACCCCATTATATTTCTATTTACACTACCATACTCTGGTATTACTAAGGGGTTTTTTTCAAGAATGTTTATTCTTTATATATTGCATCATTATTATTATTATTATTCTACACTTAATAATTGATATGGTTGGGTGTTTTAATATGAGTACATTAGGAAAAAACATCCCATATCAACTATACCTTTTAGTTATTGTCTCCACCCTTGACCTTTGGAGGCTTGCATTCGGTATTTTATTTTTATGCCCTTTGGGATAGGTTCTGACATTGGGAATGTACTAGACTAAATGAAAATAATTTTGCATCTCATTATGGTATAAATGAGTATTGTATATCACATTTAAGAATAACATGATTATAGGTTAATGTATCACAAATGGAATTTACTATACATAATATTTAATTAATCAAATTAAAAAATCATTTATCTTTTACTTAATAATAATTAGGATATTCTAGATGATACTTAAGAATAATTTCAAATTATTTAACAACAATTTTTTAATATAATATATAATCCTTTGGTTTCAAATTGACGGGTATGATTTTTATTGGGTGAAAGATGATTAAAAAGTTCATCTTATGTAATTTTTCACATTAAATATTGATGATTTTATCCCATTTATCTATTTTAATATTTCTCAACACATTACTGATTGATTTTGTTTTCATGAATGTAAATATATTTCAAATGTTGAATGGATAATGGATCCTAAAGAGAATCTCCATAGCATAATTACTTTAATGAATGTAAGACATAAAACATGTATGAAAGATATGATTATTTTACAATTTAATATTAATAAAAAATCAATTTTTTTTGAATAATTAATGTTATGATTTTATAGTATTTTATAATGATACATCAAGTGATTGAATTATAAATATTAACTCGATTAGTTGATAATTATACAATGAAGTGTTTCAGAATTATTATTTAACTAGTTTTAATGATGATCATAATGACATAATTGTCTTGTTGGATTCAACAATCCAAAATTGGAAAAAATATCATAATGACTCATCAATGGATTTATAATAAATGAAAATTGAGTTATAGAATGCGATAAAGGCAAAAAATAAGAATATATTTATGAATAACTATTTTCGAGGCATAATGTATCATATAAGTAATTTAATAATGTTGAAGTGTTTCATATATTCATAATATGATAATTATTAATATTATAACGATCATGGAATAAGAAGTAGAATAAGGTAAAATATGGGTCCAATTTTTTAATAACCAGTTTATAATAATTAGGTATATCAAGGTGAGCTAATTATATTACTGATCAATAGTGAGTTCACTCTAGATAGAGGAAGAATTAAATTTATATTATCATGTTAATTTATATAAATGGTTACTTTTTAAGTTGTTAATAAATTGGAATAAATTATAATGTTATTGATTATTTTTATACAGTCAATTTCCTTTTTTAGAACGAATATATGATGATTCCGTTGGAGTAGCATGAAGGACTATTGAGGATATTATTCAAGGGGGGGGGGTTGGAATAATGAATAAAATTAACTAGAATGATATAGTATAATTAAATAGTTTTGTGACACATAACTGTTGGGTTAATATTTTAAATGTTAAGGATAAAATATTCTAAATAATATTACCATTAATATATTAATTAATATATGTGTCTTATAATTAATCCCAATTGAAAATGGATATATTCTCCCATATTCAGGGTGAAATGAACTATATAATGTTTTTTAAATTTAGTTATTACCCGGAATATGATCAGTTTTGATTATTATAATTAAATGAATAAATTAAAACTAATCTATTGTGATGTTAAAATAATAAATGGGGTTATTTTACCTTAAAATGATTTAGTAAAAAAATTACACTAATTCAAGACAATATTGTGTGACTAAACAATCCACAATAAATTCAAATTGTTATTAGAGAATATGATTCTACATTTGAGTAAATATATTTTTTCTTATTTTATTTTGTAATAAATTACATGAATATTTTATGAAAATAAAATTTTCCTTCTTAATGTTGAAATATATGTTTATATAAGAAAACATAAAATGGGATAATGAAAGACTCTATATAGATGGTAGTGTTATTATCTATAATAATAGTTAAATATGATTCAGCTTGTTTTGAAGGTAGTTAGTGTGATAATTTTTAAATCCAGTCTTTTTGTAATTATCCACTTAATAAACATGTTCCTAACTATTGATTTTATAATCCTATTTATTAACATGGTGATTTTTACTCCAAAAAAAACTCATGAATATAATATATATATAATTCATTGATTAAATATTTTTTTTATCAAAGGTTTATATGATGCGACAACATTATGAGTTTTAGAGAGGGTTTCTATGGGATAGGAATTCACTGTAATGTTAATGGAAATAAGAATATTTATAGAAATGATGATGTTAACAAAAATTCATCATATTTTGTCTCATAATAAATAATGATAAAAATGGAAAATAATTATGAAAAATTGGGTATATAATGTATTTTATGATATGAATCATGAAATAGAAGGAAATTATAAAGGATCCCTTGATTTCATGATTTAATAATTAGAGTTGAAGGTTAAAAATAATGGTTCAAGAAAATTAAATTTATGAATTTTATAAAATCAAATAATATAAGAATGAATACATGATAATAGATATTGATAAAAGTATGATATTATTAATTATTGAGAAATATGATATCCACATGATGTGTAATGTGTTGGAGGATGATATATTAAATTATGATCATACATAAGATAGTTCTTCCAATTATCTAGAGAATAAAGTTTATTACACCATAGTTTTAATAGAGATTCAATTTATATAATGATATTATATTATTGTTATAAAAGGAAATAAAAAAAATCATTTTGTACACCTTCTACTTATTCAAAGTAAAAGGTCTCCATGATGAAATAATATTTTTTTATTCAAATTCTATTGAAATTTATACAAAATGTACTATGTTAATTCATTAAAATTATGAAAATAAAAATTCTAATTTACCGACCATAAAGTTAGTGGGAAAATTAAGTTAGAGAATAAATTTTTATTCAATTAATGGTTCTCAATGGAGTGTTATCTTTATTAAAAAATAAACTTAATATAAACATTTCATAACTATGTTTAATTAAAATTCACAGTTTTATAGAAAATATTTTATCTATGAACAATTTTTGAATAAGAAAACTGATTGTTATCATAACATATCAGTCATTGATAAAAATGGAGCCTTAAATCATGTTGTTAAAAATATAATATGAAAATTACTTTTTCCAAACATTCTTGATTCATGTTATTAGGATTAATTAATAAAATAAAATGTGAGGGTATAAAAAAATATGTTGTATATTTAATGAGTGTTAAAAGTATAGGTAGTGTAATAAATATACTATAGTCAGGAAGATAATAGAAAATGATATGAAATAATGGAGAATATTCCCCAAATTTTGATGATAATTCCATATTTTTAATCATTATAATAAATCTATGAACATAATTTCTGAATGTATGATACTACAATAATAAATATTATATTCTATCAAAGATGAAAAAAATGTATAAATCTTGATTAAGTCAATAGTGAGAATGAATAAAAATTAAAATTTCATTTGAAATTACAAAACTATTGTGATCTAAGGAAAATTCTATTGATATAAAGAATTTATATTATTTATTTAAAGAAAATAAAACTTACCAAAAGATAATACATATATTATTAGAGGATAGGTTCATGAAAATGAAGGGTTAAATGGTGAATTACTTTTCTATATTGGTCCTTATAAAATATATGATTCCAAATAAATGATATAATGAAATAAATATGATGTTCATACAATCAGAGGAAATTCTTTTAATGATAATCCCATGATGAATCATAATAAGCTATTTTGATAATAGATATGAAAATAGATTAGTTTATATGTTGATAATAAACTATTTACCATTTTTCCTTAACTAATGAAAATTAAATATCCCCACTTATTCACAATTTTTTTCATTGTAGGAAATTAATGTTAATCTACGAAGATGGAGGTGTATATTGACTACACATCATCTTGTATGTCTCATCAACAAATTATTTACCTCAAAGTATATTATAAGTTGAATAGAATATATAAAAATTATTCTTTGAGTGATATTCTAGTATTATTTTGTTACATCATATAATATATAAAGTATTATTTGAAGAAGGGATTATCCTTGAAGAAGAGTTATAAGAGATTATCCGTTAAAGGTAGGAGATAAATTTCTAACAATACCTCATCATTACATGTGATTCTTCATATTTAGAATTTGATTAAATATTTTATTTTTTACGTATCTTAACAATATTATCCTACCCTTATAGAAAAAAAAATTATGAAATAAAGGGTGAGATATGAATAAATAAATGAAAAATAAAAGGGTATTATTTTTTACAAATTTATGATTTTCTTGGAAATTTATATGATTTTTCATAGTCTCTTATTTATTAACCACAGAAAATTAATCAACAAGATTTCAAATAGACTAAATAAAAACACTTTTTCATATCATTCATTAAATTAAAATAAGACAAAGAATAACTATATTAGTAATATAAGAAGTGTGGGATATATAATTTTTCATCAATTTTTCAGATATGATATTAATGAAAAATATGAGGGAGGATGTTAATGATATAATTTGATTTTGATAAATAGTGTTATATATTTTTTTTAATGAAAAATAATTTAAATATATAATTATTTCATTCAGAATAGATAATGAAATAAGAGAGGTCGTTTAATTTTCTATATCAACAATGATGTAGTTTTGGAACAGATGGTGATTGATTAAAGAATTAATGATTTATGAGATAGAACATCTCAAGACGGTTTTTATATATATTGATGTATCATGAATTTTATTCTTGAAGAGTTAGGAATACATCTAATTAAATAATTATTATATAGAAATTAAAATGATAAGTCAGAGTAGTTCTCTATGTTGTTTATATATAATGAATGATGGTGGATTGAATTAATTGGTTCATTAATAAGGCGACTTATGAAGATAATTTTAATGAATCTTACTTTGTAAAGGCATGATAATGATCTTTTAGAAAGAACTGAAATGGATAAGATTTTTATAGTAATATTAATCCTCATTTTATTATAAAATAATGAATAGTATCAATGAAGATATTAATGAAAACCCAAGAATGACATTATGTGAGAGAAGTGTTTCATTATTTAATGAATAAATAATAACTTGTCATTGATGATATTTAGAAAATATGACTATAAATTGAAGTTGATATTTTATTTTTTTAATTCTAAAAAATAATTCCACATATATTTTATTTTCCCATGGAATTATATTTTAGAGATTTATATACTCAAATGAATTTAACAAAAAATTAGGATGTGTTTTTGGATGAGTTAATGTGGATGAATACTTAGTGGGGTAATATAAGATAAATGACTAATTTTTATTGATTCAATGTTAGTGAAGAAACATTAAATAACCAAATATGTTACAAAATACCACTAGTGATTAAATTTTGATATGCTACATGAATTTATATATGTAATTTATACAATAAAATAGAAAATACTAAAATGAACATGCCAAATAATTAATATATATTTATAAAGGGTATGTAATATCTCATAGATGATACGTAAGATTTATAAGATGAGTTTTTTAGAAACATATAAAAATACATTATATTATATCCAAAACAAACATTATAAAACAAGAGTAACTCAAAGAATATAAAAAAATATGTTGATCTTAAACAGTATTAGATTTTTCATTCTTCATCAAACACATGATTAAAATGAAGAAAAATAATATAAATTGGGATAAATTATACGATTAATTATCTTTATTATAGTTATATATATATATTTCATATTTTATATGTTATGTTTCACTATATAAAAAAATAAGAGTAAATTATGGATTCAAATTGAATCAAAATACTTTTATAATGGCTATAAAACATTATAATAATTTTCATAGGGAATACATAACATTAGTTTTTAATGAATTTTTTCTATTTTAATCTTGTTTAAAATGTGGTATTCATTGAATATTGAGTCATGATTCACTATAAGAAATATTTTTCTGAGATTTATAAATATTTATCCCTAAGATTAATTCTCAGAAATTATTTACATATTTCATTTAATTATAATTTTAGGGAAATAATATACTATTTATTGATAAAAATCCATGAAATAATATAGATATTTTTTTTTGAAATTTGTTAATTATTTTATAATATAGTTTCACAATAATTTGGATAATAAAGTATCATGCATGAAAATAGTTATTAAATATTTAAGAATAGAAGATTTAAAGATTTTTATTTAACCAGATTAAATAAGGATTAATGTGTTTTGATTTTAATAAATTTTATAAGATAAAAATATGTAATCTCTATCGTTTTGATTACTCTACGAATTTAGAAATAATAAAAGATAATTTGTGGAATGTATGATATGAATAGGGGATAAACTGATCAATAAATCACCACCGTTCCACCATAAATTTTGTTCCATGGGAAGAGATAATGTTGAAGAGATTGAGATATAGATTATTTTATTATTCTAAATTTTATATTAATAAAAAATAATATTATGAAATGGATGAGTAATGAAGGGATAAATAAAATATGGCGTGTAGGTACACATACGTATCAATTTCAGTATAGTGTGATACTATTTATAAAATGGATTTCTATTGACAACAATTAAAGAAGATAATATTTTCTATCATGTTATTCCACAAGAATTTATCATTGAATAAATTATATGAGTAATAAGTGTATATTTATCTTTATTACTATTAGGTAGTCAATATCATTTTATTGATGATGAAGTTCAACTACTTATAATAGATTTGGGTGGATTATTTCTTAAGATGTTGTTTATGAGTGAGTTTAGAAGAATAAATATTGTTAATTTGAGGTATCCTGTATAAAGAACATGTAGGAATATTATTAAACTACTTGAAAATATATTTCCAGGGTAATGATGATTCCTTTCAAAAGATATTCAAATTTTTAAATTTGTGGATATATGATTCTTATATGAATATTTTAATCAGAAATGATATAGTACCTAATATTTGTGGAAACATTTGTTTATAATAGATGATAATATGCACTTTTATTTAATTATTATTGTATAAAATTTTCTATTGGGAAAAACGGAAAATATTTATTAATAATAAAATTAATAGGATTTAATAATTTAAGGGGTTTCATTATGTTTAAATTATTATATAAAAATTAGTTCACAGATATTAACACCCAAATTATCTTGATATCATTATTTATTAGGCATTTAACTTATTCCCCATATGGTATGTATTCTAAATGATATTATTAGAATGGAAATTTTATTGAATAAATTATATGAAAAATGAATTTTGATATAATTGAACCTCTTTATCAATAATATTGATATTATTATCAAAATAAAAGTTGAATTATAGTATGTAGTACTTGATCAGCTTTAGAGGATTAAAATAAAAAATATGTTGGTGGTTATTGAAAAAGAAATTTATGATAAATTCAGATATTTGAATGTAAAATTACAACCTGTAATATCTATTAAGAAAAATAAAATCTCAATATACACTATGCACATTGTAATTTTTTAAGTGTAGTTGAAAATCACTGAGCTTTTTTGTTAATCAGTATGTACGTATTTACAAGAATTTCATTGAGGTTATAGGAAATAATATATTTTTTCTAAAAATAAATCATGGATCATTAATATATAATGGGTATTGTAAAAAAATTAAATCATTTATTCAATGAAGTATATACTATACTAATATATTTTTATTAAATTTGACACCTATATGGCTCTAATGAATTATAACAAAATATAAATAAAATGAAATAAAATGGGTAAAAATATTAAAATGATTACAGACATATATTAAATAAATAATTATTAAATATTTTCTAGAAGACATTATTTAAATAATACTAAACATTACAATCAATGATCTGTGTAAACCAATATCTTTTTCAAATCTATATCATTATAACAAACAACTATGATAAAGTTTATCATATAAGTAGAAAAGATTACAAAAAAATAACATATTGAATATATAAAAAAATTATTTTTCCATTCACTTTATTGAATATGTACCAAAAACTTTAATACATGGTTTAAATAATAATCAGCTATATAATCACATTAAATAGAAAAAAGTATACCTATATACTAATTATAAAATAGTAAAAATTATTTTTTATACATACTTAAAAAATTGTTATACCGTGTTTAAAAAATAAATAAATTCTCCATAGATGTGTCTTAAAATTTTGTTACACTATCCAAATTAGAACTATGGTGTTATAATAATGAGAAAACAGGACACCCTTAATCAACTATCATTAGTCATAAACACTAGGCACACATATATGATTGTTAAATAACAAATTAGTTTCATACCAATGCTTATTCAAGGGTTAAAACATATTAAAATTGTACCACCCCACTAAATCTACATCAAAACACTATGAAATAATTAAATAAATACAAATATTCTAATAATATATTTAATAATTACATAGAATCACTAAAAACATAGGCTAATATGATAATATAAATATATATCAAACCTACCATTTTCCCAAACTATTACCATTTGAAGAATCACTCTCTGATAAACACAATCTTTATATATTATTAATTGTATCACATTTATGGATTAATAAATCCATTTTAACTCCAAAAAATAATGTATTACAACTTGAAATATTAGATAACTAATGAACCTAAATAAATAAAAAACCTTAATCCAAATCAAACCCATCACTCACGATTTTATAAACAAATTATACGGACTTCCAATTATGAGTCCACCATCTTCGTAATTATAAACATTGTTTCAATAAATTTCAGTTAATGAAACCAATATAGAACATTATAATCAATTAAAACTAAATATGGTATGATATTTCTTATTGAAAGGGTCCTAACTCAATCTCAAATTGGAAACAATACCTAATAGCTCATTTCATAGTAGTAACTACACAATTACCCATTATAATATTAAACATTCTTGTAAAATGAGAGTAGAACACATTTAATAATTTTAGAGGAGACATTTTATATCTCTATTATTGTATGGCCATGTTTAATAAAAAGTTTTATCCCCCACTATCCCCAAAATTTAGAAAAACAATAAATACCACTAATAGATTATACAGATTTAAAATTAGTAAATAATGTTAAGAGAATAATATATAATAATTACATAAAATTGAATTAATACATTTTAGTGTAGGTTATATTATATATATTTTTATTTAAAAATGATTCCAAGGATTTATAAATTAGAGAATGAGAGGAGGGGGAGAAGGATGATACATTTGATCTACCTACAATGGGTTCCAATATAGTAGATGATGTATCCAATTAATTTCCTTTTTTTATTCTAAAATCACATGTGAAATAATATTTATGAAAAATATATCATAGAATATATAGTAATAAACATCATAGAAGTGGGTAAAACAATGGTATATCAGTGAATATTCATAATATCTATGAGTAATGCACAACACATTATAAGTCTCTACTTGTTTGCTCAAATAAACTACCTTCCCATGTATTATGAAATTGTTTGACCAAAACATAGACTAGTAACGGAATAAAAATCCCTAAAACACTATTAAAAATTACTCAATATTAGTCTATTAGGAAAAAAGCACTTCAAAATATTTTTATTCTATTAAATTTTTTTATAAATGATATTATAATGTAAAACACAATGAAAATAAGAATTTATAACATTACTGATAAATCATGATATAAATTAGATTGAAAAAATAACACTTGTAGGGGAAAAATCATTCCACAACATAATGATAAATTATTCTACCAATATCTCATAAAATTAATTATTTTTAGAAGAAGTAATTACCTTCCATTGAGTGATAATGGTATATTATAATGTTTCTTTTGATTATTATCTAGTAAATAATCTGGATTTCATCATAAATACATTGTAATAATGAAGTTTTTCTAATTAAAGAAAAGGTTATTTAAGAATAAATAATTTCTATAATTGAATGTTTTTATGACATTACATTCCATGAAGGGTTATGTTATATCATATCTAAGAAACATAATGATGACATGCTAAAATATTGGTTATTATTGGGAAATATCTAGGTTTTAAAAATAATTTTTTGAAGCTTAGGATATAAGCTATTTAAAAGATAGTTGTTTTATTCAGACAATGGGTGCTAATATTACACCATGACATGTATTACATGAAAATAAATTTGATATATATAATAATGATTCATGAATGAGGAAATTTTGATAATTCAATATTTATAATTATTTCATTATAATGTATAAGGGGTATTTTTTTATTCTATCCATGAGATGAGGATTGATCCATGAATGGAGGCTCACCCCATGATGAGCATGTGAATAGAGATTCCCAATATTTTTACCAATTATGGTTTTGAAAGGAATATTAATATTAATGTATTTGATGATTAAACTATGAAAAATAGAATGTCACACTATAGAGGTAAATGAAGTGGTATGATTTCCATGTCATGGTGTCAATGTAAGACCAGGATCACATTATGCTTCTTATTCTCAAACCATAAAGATTTAATTTATATATTTTTTCCATAATTTATATTTTCTAGTGTTCTAAATATTATTGTGAATTTTTCTATTTCTGTTTTAGTTTAGATTATTTTTTCTTCTTTAGTCAATTACTTCATCCTATGAACTTAATATTATACGACAATTTTAGCTATATTTTTAAATTTCACTAAATAATAGAGGGATATAATTCACCTTAAATGAAAAATTATGCTTTTAAAATAATTAAAATAGTTTATGGAATCAATATCTTTGTTGGAATGTTAGATATGAAATTGAAGAGAGATTTATTAGTCAATATCAATAGGGGTTCAAAGAATATTTCAAGAAAATTCCAGTAGATCATATTGGTACAACAATAATTATGTAACATAATTCTTAGTTCATGAAAGTCAAGAAGCTTTTTTATGTAGGATCCACGATCTTTCTATGTGATTGTGATTAATGAGTTCAATGTTTTAAATGGGTTATAAAATAGTTTAGTCTATGTGTAATAATAATATTATTTGAAATAATATATAATATTAGTGATTTTTCTACATCAAAACATTATTTTTTATGAACATTAGAATATCCTAGTTCGGGTGACGAGGTAAAATATTTAAAGCCTACCGATTTAATTTATTTATTAATTTTAATTTACTTTAAAATAGAAACGTTTTACTATTAACTATTGAAGATTAACACTAGATAGGGTTTCTTCTAGGTATATATACTATAATTACCTTTCATTAAACATAACATAAGCTTGATTTTTAAGCTAAGATTTGAGTATCTTACATTTAAAAATATTCGTAGGTTTTCAATTTTAGAGAATTAGTCCATAACACATAAATTAAAAAATCATACAATATAATTTTTAATATTTTAATTACTATCCATTTTATACATAATAGAAATCATTTAAAATGAATCGTGTTTTCATTTTATGAAAATTCTCCTTGAATTTTAACTTAAATATTACATTTCCCTAACCCGTCCATAAGCCCTGTGAAAAAATTTTAAATGTTGGGAAAGGAACAAAAATAATATTAATGGAAAAAATAAAACCATTAAACCATAAAAAACAATTAAAATCATATAACCTTTACCTTTACCTTTAATGTTTTTTGAGTGTATGAAACAAAACATTTTCGCATGAAAAAAACACATAAATATTTCTCATAGAAATCATTTAAAACCCATAGCATGGAAATTATAACCATTTTTTAGTGATATAGAGAATAATATTCATAAAACAATTTCAAAATAATTTTAATAGTAATAACAATGTGGTCAAATATAAATATAATAATTACCCAATGCATTTTAGAGCTATAATGTGTCTTGCCTTTGTTATAATCTATATCAAGCTCACTCATTTCACATAATCTATAATAGGGTTCAACCTATAATATATGATATTTCTGGATCAGCGAGAGGTATTATGTGGATCAACCCTTCATATTTGATTTATTTAGATCACAAATTTCATTTAATTTTTATATTTCATATCATGAATAATTTTTTTCATGAACCTTTTCATCATCAAACCCTTTAAAACTATTTTATTCCCATATGATAAACACCTTTTCATGAATAAGTCATTTTTTGAAAACCAATTTTCAACTAAAAAAGGGATTATAGCCATTTAATTTCATCTAAACGATGATTCTTCAATGGAATCCCATAATCAAATAGTGTCCAAAACAATCGAATATTTTTTTTGGCATGTATATAAAGAATTGATCATTCCTTTTTTCGTTTGTCAAAATATCCTATATAAAACACATAAAAATATAACTATTAAAAACTATTAAAAATAAATAAATAATATAAATAAAAATTAAATTTTAAAATTTTAATTTATTTATAAATTTTATCAAAAATCATTTAAAAAATATAGAAATAATAAAATGAAATGAAAACATTAAATGTTATTTTTTAAATAAAATACCCTTATAATATTACAAATATTTGAATCATAAATACATTGAATAAGAAAAATTAAAAAAATATAAATACCATATAATAGGAAAAGTTTTTATATAAAATTTAAATGGTTTGTTATATACACCTCATAAAATAGTATAACTGTATAACATCAAAATATTTTTCAATGATTGGAAATTGAGACGAAGCCCCATACCGTGTGTCTGATATATCACATGTGCCTTTATATTCATGAATAATATAATATTTTAATTATTTAATTTTTGGATAACCAATTTCTTTTTTTAATTATTTTATTACAATTATTAAAATGTCATATACAATTACATAATAAGTTATGTTTACATAGGAGTTTTTAACACAATCCAGCTCATGTGCCAAAAACGGAATTGGTAGGTTTATAATTGCGAAAGAGATAAATATATAACCCAATAGAGAATAATAATCATTTAATATTTATCATATTTATATATAAATTAAGCTTTTTAAAACCATTCATGAATGATGGTTATGATAAATGACGTACGTTACAATCATGGAGATAGTAGGTCATACCTATGCATTCATAATTTTTCCATTTTTCAATGATCAATATGAAAATATTGTAAGTTATAATTTATCATTTAATATTGATAACAATATCATATGCACCATATTATTTATTTAAACATATGTATATATAACATCTATTTGGATCGATGATGAAAAAAGAGTCACATCACTTCATGAAGGTGGTAGTCAACATGTTCACAAATGATGTTATCATTACACAATAATGGAAAATAGAAGAACTAAAATGATATATTATAGTTTAATAATAATGAATATATCATTAATATCATAATTATATAATTTATATCACATATATTCATTATATCTACCTTTATTACCTTCTTTATTATGTGTTAGTGAAAACGAATCACATCATCTCCTTACGCGATGTTCCACGATTCAAACAAATAATGTCATTATTTCCCATAAGAAATGGAAAGTGAAAAAATTTATAGATGATATAATGAATCCATAAGCATAATTACTTTATAATTATCATATATACACTTTATTTTCATTTTTATACACAACATAGAAATGTGGTAATTGAAAAATGAATAACACCAGTTCATGAGGTGATAGTCTGCTATACACACGAATAATGATTTCCAAAACCATGTGATGGAAGATAAAAAGGTATTATGTTATAATATTAATATAATAAGCAATATTTATTTTTAATATAAACAGGAGATAATATAATAATTATTTATATAGAATTTAATGGGTTGAGGGAATAAATACAATAAAAATGATATTTGAAGAACATTGCCTCTTATTCGAGTAACATATCACAGATGGAACCATAAACCATCATTAGTATTATTTAATCAAAAAATAAGGATTATAAAATAGTATTAAAAAAATAATAAAGTTAGTTTTTCATTTATTGGATGATCTAATGGGTGTTTTTAGTGTGAATATGTGAAAATATAGGGTGTCTTTTTATATGTGTGATGAGAGGCACACTTGTAATTTTTGAAACAAATGAATTAGAACCAGGTTTTTTTCATGTAACCTGGATTTAATAAATGAAACTTATAAGTAATATAATTTATAAGGTCTAAATATTTCCACAAAAAGTATTTTATAAGACTTTTTCGGACATTTTAAACCATATCATTTTAATTTAACCCATAGATAATCTATTTTTACCTTAACCACATTTATTAATTTTTACTATTTTTTCTACTAATTATAGTAAAATATATGTTTCAAATATTCAATAATATAAATTATTCTTATTCCAAATATATAATTATTTTTTCTAAATTCAATTCATATAATTGGTAAAAATTTAATCCATCAGACGCGATGAGAAAAAGGTGTTGAAATGTAGAAATTTACCAAATATATAAAATTTTTTATAAATAAAAATATAATAATGATTATATTGTACTAAATTTGATTAATTTACATATTATTGAAATATATTTTCATTAAAAACAATTTAAAATATAATTTTAAATCATAAATAAATTAATCTAAAAATCTGTTTTCAATAAAAATTCACTATTTTAAATGATTCATGAAAAGTTAAATCCTATCATAAAAATACCAAAAAAGCAACCTGAGATAATTTTGACAGTATGGTTTCTGAAATGTGGTTATTTTCTTAATATAAAAATTATATAATTTTTAAAAATATAATCGAAATTATTTGAGTGAAGCATGATGAAACCGCCATTTAGAAAAATTACTGGTTTCCAGAAAAAAATTCATTTTAATTAATTAATATTTTATTTATAATAAATAGTTAATCCTAATTTTAAATATTTATTTATTTCTATTTCATCCCAATAATTTAATGTTATTCTATATAATGGGTCATTTCTAATTTGGTTTTCATGTTTCTCTATGTATCAAAGAGATTAAATTTAAAGAGATATATGCCTTTAGTCATCTATGATTATTTTTCTATGTTTCATATTCTATCAAAAATGTTATTATTTTTAAATATTTTGTATTTATATCCTCCCTACCTTATATAAATTTCATTATCTCAATATAATAATGGTCTCCATAATGAAGGGGTTGACATTTGGAAATACCGTTGTTGAAAACCTCACATCATGAGATGAATAATAAAATATTCTATTATTAAGAGTGAAGGGGAAGGGAAATGGTCTTATTGAGTATTGGATCACTAAGATAATAAATAATAGATTTTTTTGGAACCAATTTATATTGATATGGATGAAGTGAATAAATAAACATAGAGTGTGATTGATTTCATTGATCCGATGAAAGTGAATGGTCATTGGAATACTAAGGGCCTCTAGACCAGAAATATGTGATAAATTAAAAGACCATATAATTCATCATATATGAATTTAATGGTATAACATTTATTAAATATTATCTTCCTAACCTTGATTACTTATTTTAAAATCTATCATTAGATGGGAATATAATTACTTGATAACAAACTATTTCATAAGAATTATTTTATAATTTGGTTGTGCTTTGATCAATTTCTAATTCACCCCTTTCAACAAGAAATTAATATCAAGAAATGATTTTTTGTTAGAAGTATAATAATTCACTTTTAACCATCTATATGATCTTTAAAAAAGTTACACGTCATCCATATACCTCCAACATTTTTCTAAAATGAATAATGTTAGTACATGTAATCTAATATTATAAATTAATATATAAACATCAAAAGTAACTCCACAAGATTGTCAAGAATATTAATTTTCCAAATAGTTTAACCAAAAAATATTAATATTAACTTAGACATTGCATACACCAATGGTTAGTATAAATACCTTATTAACCACCAGTCATAGTATGAAGCCCCACGATATTACTATATTTTCTAGGTTGTCACCAATAATGTGGGTATTAATTTTTCTAATAAATATTAATTTGATTTCAATAACATTCAAAATATTTGATTTAAATAATATAACCTAATTAATAACCCTTTTTCAATGGTTTTTAAAAAATACATTTTTTCACAATGTCTAATAATATTTTTTTACTATAATTTTAATGTTTTTGATGAACATATTATCCCTAAATGTTATCAATACCATAATTATAATCCTAATAAATTATATTTATACCCATGTTAGCACAATTTCTTGAATCATTAATTCTAAATCACCACACTGATTAATGGATGGTTGTTATCCACTTCATTTATTGTGCATGGATCTTTTATTTGAAGTCACAGACCTTATAAAAAAACATACCACACAAGTAAGTCTTTCTTGATCTTGACATAAATCCCATAAAATATTTTTTCCCACACTTGAAACCTGTTACAGGATTACCTCCATGGTTTATAGTTTTTTTATTCTTTATTTCCAACAAATTTTACCATTTAATACTCATTTTAGCTCTTGGATGATTTTTTTTCGTGAAACACCATCACACATTTTTCATCATAATTAAAAAATTACATTTAAATTTTATATTTTTGTTCATACAATAACATTCTTACGGGTGGTTGTTTTTCATTTGTATAACATATTAATTTTACTTTTATTTTTCAAAATAAAATCTAATATATACCTATCCAAACTTATAAATTTTTTTGTTATATGTTGACAATGAATACTTTTCCTTTTTCCAAAATTTGAATAATTGTTTCTCAATCGTAATTCTAACAGAAATAATGAAATATTTATCAAGTATTATATTTTTGTGTGTGTCCCATTCCATCATATCACGATCACATTTTTCATTGTAATTATTATCCAAATACCACCATTAATCATCTTCACCTTAAAACAATAAATTAAAAGAGTTACCATTTATTGTTTTGAACATCAGATGACTTCAAATAGAATTTATAGGGAATTAATCTATTCTTAATCTATAATGGGGTCATATTATCCACTGAAATATGGTGTATGGCGTCTCATAATATGATTTACCATTAACACATTCTTTTATGGTAGATTGGGTTCTACTCTAGCATTGATATCCCATCAATTAATATCTTGTCTCAACTTATCCATCACTATAAAAACATTTTTGGTCGAATTCAAACAATCTCTGGATGTTTATTTGGAAGGAAGTTTTCTTCTCAATGCCTCCCCCTATAGCTTTCTGTATTTTTCAATTGAAAATCATTCCAGACCTAAATATTTTAGATTAAAAAACATGGTAATTATAAAATGATATATCATTTCAACTTATCCATATGGTATAATCCTTCAAGTTCATGGTATTAATATTATCCTAACATCAAAATTTATCTAACCCAACATCAAGTTCCAATTATAAGAACCATGAATTAAACATTTTATATTATTTAGTTTTATGTGAAGAATTTATTATCTTAAATTTGGTAATCATTACCGGTTTAGTGTTTTAGAGAGTTAGAAGATAAATTGTACATAAAATCCCATATAATACAATGTGTATATTTCAAATCATTATCTTTTTTTCATAATATAAATATTCTAAAATAAAAAATTATTTCTTTTCAAGGAATGTATTTAATAAAATTAAATTTAGTTCTTCATTATCCTTACCCATTCTTAAACTCTGTGATTTTTTAACATTTTGTATGAGAATGAAAATATCATAGAGGGTAACAAATAGAAAGAAACCCATTTATCTATAAAAAAGAATGAAAATTCATATAACTTTTGACTTATCATACAATTTCCATTGATTTTATGAAAAAAAAATTTAACCTTAAAAAAAACCAAAAATATATTTCAATGAAAGACTATAAAACCAATATTAAGAAATTAATACAATTACTCATTGACTTTGAGAATAATATAAATAATATCTATTAAAATCTATTTATACTAGAATTACTGTGTGGCTAAGCTCAAATATAAACATTACTCAATATATTGGGATGTTATAGTGGAGATCAGCCTTTGTTTAAGATCTATCAATCTCACCCATTTTTTAATGATCTATAATGGGGTTCAACCCTTCCTAATAGTTATACCAAGATCAATCATGATATGTAATATAACTCAAACATTTTTATATGATTTATAAAGACCATCCATCCCATATAATTCTCTAGTACCACATCATCAATAAAAATGATTATTCTTAACCCTTTTCATCATATAACCCTTTAAAAAAATCTAAACACATATGAAAAAAATTGGATAAAAAACCATTTTCATTAAATATTCATTTTCCATACAAAAATACCAAAAAAATTAGAAAGAGAGTTTTCCATTATAGAAACATGAACAATTTCAATTTAATCTACAAACAAAATAACATATAATCTGATTAAAAATTTGTTTCAACCATACCTATTATTAATAGAACATTCCCAATTTCAATTTTAAATATATTACATATAAAAAACTAAAGATAAATTTGAAAACCATATAGAATAATGTCATAAGATAAGTAAATTAACATTATAAATCTTTTATGTTCATATAAAATTTTTCATAATACAATTTAAGAACAAGGACCTAAAAAAAATATTTACAAGGATAATATTAGAATGTAACTTTTTATAAATAAATTTTCCATATGACTTTTAGAATATTTTATTCATAAGACACCTGAATTGTAATAATTAAAAATAAATATAAATACAGAGAAAATATAAATATTCATGATATCAATTTTCCAAGGGTTTTTATATACACCTTGTAAGAGAGTATAAGTGCCTAACATCCCAATATGCCTTTGTGAAAGAGAATTGATATTATGTACCTTACCTAGAGTTTGTCTTCTCATTTGTGTCTTTATTATTTAAATAAAAAACATATTTAAATTATTTACATCACGTATAAAGTGTCTACTGTTTATTACTATAATTTCACTTCTCACCATTTTATATACAATTCCATTTATAGGATGACTATGGTCAAATAATACATTATTTAAAAACCAATAGAATAAAAATCTTAAAAATTTATCAATATTTTAAAAAATTATACTTTTATTACCTGTCATTAAAGATGGTTTTTATAAACGATGTTTGTTCAAATTATGGAGATGAAAGACCTTATGTTCCAAGGAATAACATTTCCATTTTTGAATGATAATTCGTGAAAGATGGTAATTAATATTTTCTCTTTAAAAATTAATCATAATGTCATATTTATCATATTATTTATCTAAATATACTTATATATGTAATTCGTGTGTTGTGGTGATGATAATGGACTCACATCACAATGTAAAGAAGACAGTCCACATGTTCATGATCGACTTTATCATTTCTCAGTGTGAGAAGTTCAATGAAATAATACGATATATTATAAATTATAAATGATGAATTTGAAAATTATTTCATAATTTTTCAATTTATATCACAAATATTATTTTTATTTACATTTATAATTTTCCATATAATGTGATAGTGAAAAACGAATCACATCGCTTCATGTTGTGGTATTCTGTCGTATGCTTGAATGATTTTATCACATCCCCTATGAAATGGAAATTAAAAAATGATGTAATTAATCCATAGGTATAAATATGTAATAATTAATATATATATATATATATATATTTGATTCATCATTATAATTAATCGAAAGATAAGGTAATGGAAAAATAAATTCAATCAGTTCACGAGACAACATTCCTCTATGCACAAAAATCATCATTTCATAAAACATCACATGGAATAAGACAATTAATTAGGTATATATATTAAAATAATGACATATTAGTTTAAGAGATATACTATTGTTATTATAGAATCATGGTTTATGAATAATTGAAGGTGGTTGTGGAAGAAATAAATGATAAACTCTTATCGAAGAACATTACCTCGTTTTCATGTAACTTATCTTGGATTTTAACAAAGGACTTACATGGTGGGATTTATTACCAAAATAAGGATCCTATTATGAGAGTGTATAATTGAAGATGTTATTCAATCATGTTTTTTTGAAAATAATTTTTTTAATGGTATAAAGACGAGATTTGAGGGGGATGCCTTTTATAACTGAGGCAAGTCACACATTTTTAATATTTAAAATGATTAAATTCCAACCTATTTTTTAAAATTTTTTATTTTATATATAATAAAATTTAAGGAGATTAGATATCTAGATATCCCATTTTCATACTATGAATCCATATTTAACTTAAACAATATAATTAATTTTTTAATATTTTCATTATTCATTTTGGTTAAAAATTAATGTGACGTTTATAGAAAATATACATTATGATTGTTATATATATTTAATTAATTTTTATAAATTATATTCATATAATTGGGAAAATTTAGTTTAATATTATTACAAAACTCACCATGAGAAATAAGTTTTCAAATTTTACATCTGACCTAGTTTAAAATATAATTTACCATTAAAAATATTTGAAAGGAAAAAAGGGGGACTTTAATTAAAATTTAGAATTTATCACTAATAATTAATAAATGAAACTTTTAACAAAAAACCAAAAAATCTCCCAAATATTATTATGATATTACAATATAAAAAATTATGTTTATTTTATGAAATAAAGATTCAATTATTTGTGAAAATAATGTTTAAATTATGTTTCTTAAGTGAGACTAAACTGTCTTATGTATGTTTTCATGTATCATTGTAGCCTTGTCGTTCTTCTTGCCTGACCATTTGTAATAGATAACCCTAATTTTTGTAATTTATTTCGTACTATGAATCCCAAAAAATTTAATGTAATATTATATTAATATTTATTTTGACTTATGGTTTCATTATTTTTAATCTATATAAGAGAATAGTTATAAAATAAATATAATTCATGGGATGTTTATGATTATTGTTTCATGTCACATATTCTATAAAAAACCATGTTATTAATTTAAAAATTCATGGCATTAAATATATTACATGTTAAATACCCCTAAATTAATTTCCCTCTATGCAGAATATAAAGTTATATCATATATAATTGTTAATGATGGATTTTTCCCACTTTCAATCTATGAAAATGAACATAATCCCTATGGGAATACCAATCATCGATAGAATAATCTCTAATTATAGATGAATTATATTTAATACTATTTATGAAGATTAGGAAACTGTGGTTATAGAGCTATGATGCATGAGTTCTAAATAATCATGGAAATACTTCAATTGTCTAAAAACACCAAAGGGATAATTATATTGAATCTAAATGAGTCAGCATGTTTGGGAATATTTCTCAAATATAATAAAAATTAATGTGATATCATATAATACCCCACATGAATAACTGGAAAATAAAATAAACATAAATACATGTGATTCTTTTTTTTGGGGATATAAATTTAATATATTATAAAACCTATATGATGAATTATATTTGAAACTTAATGAATCAATTTATATTGTCTTTTAGAAGGAATAAAATATTATGGAGGACTTCTATGGTTTTAGTGAATTTATTAATTTACTGAAATTTTTTAATAGGGTTATATATTGATTTTCACCATGTTACAATGTGAAATACATAATAATAAAATAAAATAAAATAAAAAACTAAAAGAAGAATTTATTGTATTCATATCACAATAATCCCATAATAGAAGATAAATAATGAAATTGATTCCACCGAGATGGGGATACCTTAGGATTTAAAGGTCACTAAAACCAATAATGAGGCACCTTAAAACCATAATCCTAGTTATAATCGAGAAGAACTAATTAAAAATAGATCCTTAAATTACATAAACCTAACTATATTTTATATTCTTTACATAAGTTTATCATGAAATAAAAAAAATTGAAAATCCCATTAAAATATTGTTTAGTTTTATTGAGTACATATATCATTGTGTTATATTTCTAAAATTTATGATATTATATTTTTCATGGTTTTCATTTTTCATTAATGGGGTAGGGACAATATGGAATTCAAAGGATACCTATATTGGTGAAGTGATGGATTTTATGAATATTTTAGCACAAAAACTATTGGTAATCTAGTCTGGAAGAAATTTACACAACATATAATATGGTTACATTAGTATAACTATTAAAATTTGGTTTATAATAAAAGGTGGTAGGGTTTTTTTGGAATATATGGTACTTCTCAATTAAATGTCATGTAATTTGGTTATACATTCTGTAATTTCTGAGTGTTAATATAATATAGTCAGGTCGAATGAAATTATTATTTCAATTATATAGGATTTCATCCTTCTTGACCTAGATCCATGACCCAGATATTTTGGTGATATCAATTTACTCCAGATATTTAGTTTAGTGATTGATCTACATGTTGGATGTGGTGAATCTATGAGGGTAAGTAGTCTTCCTATCACATTGTCTCGTTCTCCTTCTCTCTAAATATTTTGATAGATCATCTAGGTATTTATGGATCTAAACTTCCTTTTTATTGAATCTTTTTTAGGTTGATTTATAATATCCTCTTTACCTTATTTCTTATTGAAGAGTACCATTGTGGGATTTTTTTCTTGAAAATGGTAGTTAGTTCCAAATATGTTTGGAAAATTATTTAACAATGAATTACATGATTGTTTTTTATTTCATTCAATATATTTGGGAGTCAAAAATCAGTGTAAATTGGTATTTCATATTTATTTGGCATTGGATTTTGGATGGAATTCCTTAATTAAAATAGAATTTGATATCGGGGTGTGAATTGGGAATTGGATGAAATTTTGATATTTTTTTTCTGAATATATTAGAAATTTATATTAGAGAAATTTTTTTAAATTGTTTTGATAAGAAACCAGGATGGATTTATCTTTAGAAAACAAGGAAATGATTATTAAATCATCTTGTTTATAAGTGGAAATTGGAATAGATGAATTTAAAATCAGAAAAATCTATTTTTAATAAATTTAATATAATTTTCCAAATGTTGATGGTCTATTAGGGAATATGAAATCCTAAGTAGTTAGTGATTTTTTTGGTACAAACACACCTTGATATGAATTCCATATTAGTGGATTGAAAAATTAAAAGGTAATAAATAATTTACATTATAGATCAAATTCACAGTGAGATGTTGGTGATTCCTCTCTATCCAATGTGTATGGGACGTGTGTGAACATTTCCATTGTCACTATTTATGTTTGTGATTATCCCATAACCTAGAACTATCATAACATAGGGTATATAACCATTTTTATTTCTATTTTTACATTTATACATATCTCATTTAATGAAAAACTACTTTACATATGCCTTATAGATTTATTTAAACTATTTTATATAAAAAATTTATTAACCCATTATTTAAAATGTTTCCATCAATTGATTTGAAATGCATGACTTGTTTTAAATGTTATATTGAACATAAATTCTATTTTTTATAAAAATTTAATTTATAATTTGGGATAATTATTATGTAATATTATTTTGGAACACTTGATAAGACTGTAATAGAAAAATAGTAGACACCCTACATTTTCCTTTAGGCATTTGTAGATTTCCTTCTAAAAGGTTTAGGCATGGGGAAATCACCACATGGAGGTTCTAATTATTGATATATGTTCTTGGAGTGATTTTTATGTTGGGACTTCAGTTGCTTTATCTTGCATGTATTTGGTACTTTTTTGATAAACTCTTTAGGTTTTGTTTTACCTAATTGACTTATGGTTCTATTCTCCCTGTGCAGTTTATTTTTGAGCATATTGACTTGTAACTATTTATACTTCTATTTATATGAAAATACAAATTTCAATTACATATTATGTGATTAAATGTTCTAGTTACAAACTAATTGGTATTGGGATCAATCTTTAAGTTATTCTTATGCCAGTTTTGGTGTTAGGGTATTGTGGTATCCAGTATGGTTTATAAAAAATTTGTTTCAAATGTGTAGGTTTTACATCATTCCATAACGCGAGTATGCATTTCAGAGATATAGTCAACATGTAATTGGTAGTTGTGAGTCAGTTCTTATAAACATATAACCTTGACTAGACTTATGTTACTAGGGGTGGTTTGGGAAACACATCTTGGGGATTATTTTTAGTCATTTACCTGCTTTTTTATTTGGGTAGTTGAAATCAAAATGTATTTTTTCTATATGATGGGATTATATTTCCCTTTCTTCTGTATTTGAGTGATAATATGATGTCTACAATTTTATTAATTGATGTCATGTAGAATCATTCCTCAATGAATATGTACGAATTTGATTCAGTAGGAATATGATGATGAACCACTGTGAGAAATCCCCTTATTGTCTAAAATATAGTTGAAGTTGTTGTGGGTGTTGTCTATTATATGGGATAGGAACCTTAATCTATTCTCATTAAGGATCTAGTTGTGGAATATCATATGGATTTTTTTCTTATTTTTTAGGAGTTAATTCCCCCGAATCCTCTAGTGTTCCAAGGCTCAAATAACCATCAAGAGGTTGGGGATTTGTTGATGAGAATTATGATGTTGTTTGAATTATTTTAGACACATAGGGAAATCAATTTGAATTTTGACACATTCATACTCGAAGGTCCTAGAAGGAGATGGTAGGACACCATAGTGATAGAGAAGAGGCATGATAGATTATAGAGGAAGGAAATTAATGTTATTTTAACAGACCAATTATATCAATAGTTTACAGGGATATTAAAGTTTATATAGTTTTTTAATCTTGAGAAGGATGATAAGACCATGATTACATATAGAAATATCATTGGTAAGATTTTTCAATTTTAACATGATATTGAATCTAATCAATGATGAATACTTGACAGTTTGAGTATGTACTTCAATCTGATATTCATTCTCATGTTTCCATGATGAATCTCACTTCTTATACTAATATAATGGATATAACATTGATGGTTAAGCTTGAAAATGATGGTATATTGGGTTTAATGAGTTTTCCTTTTCCTCCCAGTGAAATTTCTATGAGTTACTTCATATAAAGGAAAAGCGTGGTGATTATCACGGTGGTACTAATAGAAGGGTTATTATAGACCACCTAATGTGCTAGGAATAAGCCTGTTGATTTTTTACAAGTGTGGAACTCATGTAGAATCGAAATGGGTTTTCATAGAGGTACTAATGATTTATGGTTCTTGTGGATATTTAGGTCACATAAAGATGATATTTTATGTCTATTCTTCTCCTTGTTGTCCCACAATATCATCCACACCTAAATGTATAGAGGTGGAATAAGATTCATCATGAACAAAGGGGTTTCAAATATATGAATCCAGAACGAAGATTTTTCACATAGTTGAAGAGTCTCTAGAGGAAGACAATATGGTTCTAGCGACATGTGAGTGGTACCATCACAACTGATTCAACTTTATTTGTTTCATTATTTGATACTGATGAATATAATTTGTTTATTTTTACTCCTATGGTGAACTCTAAATATTCATACAAACATTATATATATTTTTGATGAATATTACTACACCCCTATGAACTAAGATAGAGCATGGAATGCATTACACTGTATGTGTTCTATAATTATCAGATATCGAGTATGCTTAGAATTTTATGGTTCTATAAATATAAAACCATGATGTTATATTCTAGATAGGTTGTGTAATTTTTAATAAATATCGTATCAATTGTTATCTTCAATGAGTCTCCATTACTATGCTTAGTGAGGTGTGCTGTATCATCCATGTTTAATGTGTACTTAGGCCATTTAGATCTCTAACTTATTATCATTATTTAGGGAAAATGATATCATTGTTCAATTTTGATATGGATTTTGAAATTATGAGTGATGATCCCTCTCTAATTATCACCATGTTTCCCAACGTTTTCCCCTTTGAATTCTTTAGTTTACAGATGGTATATGTAGTTGAGTTCTCTATCAATGTAGTGAATTGCACTCAACTAGTGTCTATTCCAAATTACCATATAAAACTAGCAAAATCTAAGGAGTTTTAAACTCAATAGTATGTTCATATTAAGAAAGGGTTTATATAATAGAGTGTGTCACCTTGGGCGGTGCCTATGCACTATTATAAGATAGCTTATTGGTCAAATAGACTTTGTGTTAATTACCAAAAACTTAATAAGGATATGATAAAGAAAAATTATCTTGTTTACATGGGGCTATGACCTGTTTGACCAGTTGATGGGGCAGAAGTGGTTCTTAAATATTGATCATTCATCTGGATACCATGAGTTTAGAATAAATGAATCTAATATTTAAAAACATTCATTTAAAGTACATATGGCCATTATGAGTACCTTGTCATGTCATTTGGTCTAATCAATGCCCTTAAAATATTTCTGTATTTGATTATCAGGAACATCCATGAGTATATTGACACATTTATGATGGTATTTGTGGATTAAATACAAGTATACATTATTTTTTAGGAGGATCATGTATGTCAATTGAGAGACATTCTGGAATTTTTGATAAATCATTAAAATTATGATAATCTATATAAATTTTGTTTCTATATTGAGTAATTGATTTTCTTGGGCCATATAGTATCAAAACATAGTACCTTAGTTGATCCTAAAATGGTGAAAGATCTTATGACGTGGGAACAACGATGAAATAATTTCAAGATTCTCATATTCATGGGTTTGGTTTTTTATTATCAAAGGTTCATAAATGATTTATCAATGTTATATTATCGAATAGAATCCCTAACTCATAAGGTATTAAATGTTGTTTGAGATGATAAATATTAGAGTTATTTTTTTTTATTGAAACTCATTTTTAGTATTGCGCCTGTGTTGAATCTTCCTGTGGTCGGGTAGGGCTAGGTTTCCTTTATTGATGAATAATGTTTAGGTTTGTGATTTGTTACTATACAAGGTGATCGCATCATTTTTTATGGATCTCAGAATCATAGGCCACATGAGAATAATTATCCTACCCATGAAATTGAACTTGAAAATGTAATGGATTCACTTAATTGTTTGTGACACTAACATTCCAGAGAATGATTTACGGTGTTTTCTAGACACAAGAGTATGGGTTATATATTCTCAAAAAATTATTTGAATATAACTTTGAGATTCTAGGTAGAGCACCAACAAAATTTAGATTCCTATATTTTAAATACCCCAAGGAAAGGAAATATTATCACAGATTCATTGAGTAGGTAAATTGTAACCTAGGTAGTGATAGAATCCTCAGAAGAGTAGAACATGATGTATCTTTTCTCAAATTTGAATATGGGGTATGAGAGATAGGGTCTGAGGTTTTATTGGACAATATTCAATTTACATACACTCTTCTCAAGATGATTCTTTAAGAACTATATCATGATTTTTAATTTTGTAACATTATAGATTCTCATTATGAGGGAAACCATTCCAGAGTGGTATTTCTCCACAAAAAACATTATATGTCATTGAAATTGTATCATTGTACTATTACCATGAAGGAATGATTTGATGACATATTACTATATTTCCTAGTGTAAATTTCACCAATGAACCCAAATTATGTTTTATGACATGTGACAACAATTTTGTTGGATATGTATGAGATGAGAAATAAACAAATTTTTCTCTAATTATTTCACATTCATGCTTGTCAAACATAAAAACTAGAGACCATAGGGTTTTTTAGCCACAGAGAGAGTGAAAATAAAAATATATATGATATACCAATGATTTTTTGTTCAATTTCTATATTCATAGAGAAAAGGAATTTCAATTGGGTTGTGACTGATAAGAAGACCAAATATGATCACATTATAACCATTCATGACGAAACCAATTTTTAGATACTAGGTAATATCAATATGATAAAATATTTCCTATTTTCATGCTGTTAAATCTATTATACTCACTAATAGAGATCCCCATATTAATTAACTATATATTATATACATTCATAAAGAACTATTATATCAAGTTTGTTTTAGTATATCATATCATCATAAGATATATAGCCAGACAGATATTGAAATATTCAAATTCTAGAGGATATTTTACCTGCCTTTGTTTGTAACTTTGGGGAATCTTGGGATAACCATTTTTGGACGGTTTATTTTCTAGTAAATATAATTTCAAGTCCATGACTAGGATGTCTCATTTAGAGGACTTGTATAGATGGTCATTTAAATTACTTATGTGTTGGTCAGAGATCAGTGAAAGTTCCCTATATTGATCGAGCTTGGTTATATAGCTGATAAAAAAGATTCATTTCATTATTAAGAGGATTTCAATTTTATAGAGCCAGTATAAATATTAATTTGATTGTCATCACATACCATTGGAATTTACAATAGGTGGTCTGGTATTCTCTAATGTTTCAATGTGTTTGGGTAACTTATGGAATGAGAGGAATGTGAAACATCAACATCATTTTTAGGGACCATTTAAGTTTTTTGAGGAGGTAGGGAATGTTTATTTCCATTTATAACTTTAAAAAAGGTTTAAAATTATACATTATGTGTTCTATATATCATGGATATGAAAAAAACTTTATGACCCACTTCATATTCTAAGATGGAGTGATCTTGATGTTGAGCCTGATCTATCTATGTCTGTGCATCCAATTATGATTTTTGTTTATGAAACCAATGTGCATAATATTAGAGAGATACGATCTATTATAGTTCTATATTATCACATTTATAATTTTCAAGAGACATGGGAGTTTGAGGCACTGATGAAAGAGCAGTGGTATCACCTTTTTGACATAGAATCTTCTTGATGAGTTTCTGAGGAAATAAAGTTAATATGGTTGGGAGGATATAACATTTCATTACCATTATAATATGTATTCTTTAATAATTTCTATGTTACCCCTTTTCCATTGATGGAATAGGTGTGAGACAGAATTTGGATGATACATGTATTGGTTAAGTTAGTGATTTGTTGAAATTTTCAACATAAATCCTGTGGTTCTATAGTATATTGTAAATTTTCATGCTATGTAATATTTTTATAGAACACATTTATTTTAAATTTGGGTTTTTAATAACATTTTATGTTTTTTATATGTTTCTTTTAATTTATATAAATTCTAATAGGGTTACACCTCTTTTATGGTCTCAAATATTGATTTTATGATAGTAGTATAGATGAAAATCTTATTTCATTACTCCATTCTTCCCTCCCTCTAAACCTAGTGCCATTTTGAGGTGGTTTTTCCGATATTTAATCCCTATATATAATATGTTTGTTGATGCATCTTCCTGTTGGTGAATATCTATAGGGAAGTGGAATTACTTTGCTTCTATCTCTTTAACATTAAATCATTACAGTTTGATATATTATCGTGGTGTTGATTGATCTAAAGTTTGCGTTCTTGAATCTTATTCCAAGGTTTAGTTCCTAGATATTCCACACCTTCATTCTTGTTAGTAATTCAAGTTTCAAGAGTTGTGTTTTTTGGGGAAGTGGTTGGTGGTTATGTATAATATTTGCTAAATAAGTCAACCATGAAATGATTTATTGTTTTCGTACCTTTTAAAATTTTTTTAAAAAACATTTCAATATGAATTATAATTTCAAAATTATTTATCATGGATATTTGGGGGAAACAAAAAAATTATAATTTAATTATAAATTGGGGTGTAATTTGAATGTTGGTGAAAATTGTGAAATTGATTTGTGAAATTGATTTGAATTTGGTAAATGATGAAAATGAATTATATTGTTTTGATAAGAACATTTAATGATTCTATCAGAAAAAATTAATTAATTAATTAAAATAATATATTTGTTTTTAAATGGAAATTGGAATATTGGAATTGAATATGGGTAAGTTATGTTACAATAAATTTTAAAAGTAGCTTCCCATTATTGATAGTTTGTAGACAACATGTGAACCTGGGTAGTTAGGTTTTTATTTTTGACAAAAAAACTAATATGGGAGTTCCCTAGACAAAGATTGGTTCTTTGTAACTCTAAAAAAATATTTCCTTGGTAGATCCTATCCCTAGTGTGATGCTAATGAGTCCTCTTGGGCTATTTTCCAAAAGATGTTTGTTGAATTTTCCATTATAACTGTATGAGTCTGTGAGTATCCCATAGCCTGGAACTATCATACCATAGGTCCTATGACTATGTTTCTATTGATTATTTCATCAACACATATTTCATTGACTTTAAAACTAATTTCCAAATTCCATATGAATTTATATATACTATATTATATAATTTTTTTTATTAAAACACTTTTTGAAATGATTCAATAAAATGAATTGAAAAGTGTTATTAGTTTTAAATATTCTCATATACTTCCATGAATGTTTTGAGTAAAATTGAATAAATCATTTTTGTTATTTATTACTGAATATTATTATGGAACACTTGGTGACACCCTACTAAGATTTTATCCCACTCCCAGCCCTTTTATTCAGAAATTTATAGATTTACTTCTACTATGTTGGAGAATGGGGAAAGCACTACTCGGAGGTGGTGATTTTTGATCTCTATTCATGGAGTGTTATGTTTGTTGGGACAGAGGATGTTTTATCTTTAATGTTTCTTATTCTTTACGGATGAACCTTGGGTTTTATTATAACACATTTATATCTGGTTCCATTTTCCATGTGAAGATTTCTTTTGAGTATATGAACTTGTAATTGTTTCCTATACAGTTTATGTTTCAAGATCATTCCCAGTTTTATCTTGTGTCATTTCAAGTTCTAGTCGCAAACCTGTGGGGATCGGGAACAACCTTCAAGAAGTGCATGTTCTATGTTGGGTATTATGGTACCTATGTATTAAGGCTATTTCATGAAAGGAAAATCCTCATATGAAATATATTTTATAATAAATGTGATCATTTATTTATAATAAACTATAGTAGACCCGCTTTTTGACTTTTATTTTATCATACTCAATTCCATTACCAAAGGGAAAAAATATACTAAATTTATGAAAAAAATGCATTAGTACATGAGAAATTATGAATCTTACATTAGGGATTATGTCAAAACAATATGATAAATCATGTTTGGAGAGAAGTGTATTATTAAAATACATGAAAAAATAATATATGTTTATATGTCATGATAATAGAACATGGGATCTCAAAGGAACATTCATATACCATGGCTTAAGTGTGTGAGAATAAAATTGAAGCATAAAATATATAAATGACATCATAAAAACAAGTAATTATAAATATGTTGGAAAAATAAAAATCATGCAATCATAAAAAAATTCACTTGTCACTATGAAGACAATATAATATAATGTACTAGGTTGACTAGCCCTGCACACAACATTGTATCTCATGAGATGAGAACATTATGAAATAAATTATATAAATATATATATCTTCTCCCACCCATAATATAATGTAATTTATATATGTATTTTATATTAGGGTAAAATTCTCAATACATAATTCATATTCATTACTAATTCCATGAGATGAAAGTAGTATTCACATTCTCATTTTTGAGTATAGATAATGGAAAAATCATAACATTTCTATAAAATGCTTTTTTATGACATATTTGTTTCAACGAATTAAATTTATTTGATGTATTTATTTTTTAAAAAAAACCAATTTATGATTCCACTACAAAAAAATATATTAATCTTTCTTACACACAACACTTTTTTCGACTTGTGTTATATGTACGGTCGACTTACATTGATAGATCTTGTTACACTCATGAATAAGTTTTATAAAAATATAATATACAATTAATGTCATTATTAAAATATTATTTTAGTTGTACAGTTGCCATTTGAATAGAATTTATTAATAATATTAAATGAATTTTGAAACTATGATTTACACAAGTTTATAAAATGAATTATTTGGTTATCCAATAATTAGAAATGAAAATAGAAACTTATTGAATACAATGTGCCCTTTTATGAGAAATATATATTTACGCATTGAAAGGTTTTTTATTAATAAAATAAATTATTCAATATTAATTATATATTTAATGAATCTAATATATTATAAATTAATGATTTTTTTAAAATTAATTCAATATGGTTTATAGTCATAAAATAATAAAATATATAATTATAGGTATAAAAATATGTGTTTTCCTAAAAGGAAGTTTTTTCAACATTTAATAGAAGAAATGGTTGAAAAATAATTTATGAGAGTATTATATTTTTATTTTTACAAAATAACTAAAATTATTTAAAACCAAATATCAATATTTAAATTTCGTAATTGTTTATTATTTTTCATAGATCATTTATTTGATGGTGAATAGAGAAAAATAATAAATTTTTATTTGAATATAACATTTCTTATAATTTATTAATATTGATAAATTATATTTTTATTCGACTTCCAATTATATTTTTATTTGGTTTCAATTATATTTATATCAATTATTCACATATTAATCAAATTTTCACATTTGGAATGAATTTAACCATGAAATTGGATATAAAAAATGTCAATATTTTAAATATTATCACATTAAAAAAAGGTTTTATCATCCGGTCGATATAATTAATTCTAAATTAATTTCTTCCACTTATATAGTTAGAATTTGGAATAATTAATTCCATATTCAAAATTTTAATAATTTATAATTTCTAAATGTAATCATATTTCTTACAAAACTATTAGTGAATTTAATTAATAATAACTACAATGATTGAGGTAAAAATGAGTTTACTTAGTGGTTAAACTATAACTAATGGGTAAAATAACCAAAAAAATGGCCTAAATCTATTTGATATCCCTCTTTAAATATTATATCCTCATTTCAAGAGGATTATATATTATTGTAGATACCAGTTGTAAGGGTTACTTTTTAATAGATTTTCCCTTTTGTATTTACGAGAATGTCACTTCTCCTTCACTATAAATAGGAACACACCTCCCTTATATAATCTAACCAATAATAACATATTTATTATAAAAAACATTAAAAATTATTCTACTCAATTAAATCCTATCAACCTATAATCCTCATAATAGAAGAAATAAATCCAATTATTCCCTTTGATGCAAACCAAAATGAGTTACATGAAGTAGAGGCACGTTCATCAATGAGGTCATTTTGTTTATTTTGTTATAAACCACTTAAATTATTGTAAAATTATTATTTATTTAATAAAATTAGTATAATAAATATAATCATACTTTGTTTTCTATTGTTTTTAATTACACTTTCACCCACATCCATTAATTTAGACTTATAATCATCATTCGTGGGTTCGGAGGATGGTCGCCTTAAAAACTAATATTGTATTTTCTTCCATAAATACCATACTAGTTTGGGAATAATTAAGGGAATAATTTTAATTTGATATATATGATATTTTTTATTTAATTATAATAGTTTAAAAATTAAAAAATGGATACCTTCATGATTTCCATTTTTTGGGAATATGATAACTTCGTTTGTGGATGTGTGGACAACCACCTCCACAAAATGTTGTGATTAATTCAAAGCATACATGAAATATATTTAATATTGGTGTAGTAAATTTTTGTTATATACATTACATAGTAATTATAATATAATGATAATTTATATATATATTTATGTTACTTTCATACTTACAATACGATAAAAAAAGAAACAAAATTCATGTGTAATTACGGCCTACTATCTCCATGAATGGTATAATCAATTTCAATTTTAAATCATTAATATAATATTATAAATACATATATAATAAATATATATGTTTTTATATCATTTTTTACACTTTATAAATAAGTAAAGCATGATCTAACTATGAGTTCAAATAACAATAAGTCAAAACATATACCACAAAAGTTGTTATTATCATAAATGTAAATTTAATATAAAAATGATAATGAATGGGTAATATAATGTCATAGTAAAATAATATATTGTATGATATATAAAAATATGTTTCTGTTTTATATTTATAATAAGATTTTATTTTATATACCATATGATTGAATGTTTATGAAGAATGAAAAAAAGAAGCTAGGGATTTTCTAATATCACTTTTATTTATTTGAGATATATGTTATAATAATCAATTATTCTTATTATGTGGTGTATATACATATATAAAAATTATTATATCATTAATTAAATTTATTTATTGATATCGATATTTTTTATTAATTTTATTCTTTCTCATATATCATGATTCAAAAGTTTCTCAATTAGTAAGTGGATTTCTAGTATCAAATTTATTTCTTAGAGACTGATGTATTATTCGACTCTAATTTATTTTATGTTGTGTATATATATCACATGAATAGATTAAATGATTATTATAATTAAATTTTTTGTTATTCAAATATCCATTATATGATCCCAATTTTATGGCGTCTTACAGATCCAAATTTATCTAATAGGAAGTTAATTTTCTTTCAATTTTCTTTCTTTGAGACAAATGTTTTAATAAATGTATATTCTTTTATGATATGTATATACTTCCATTTTCAAGTTATATCATGGAATTAAATCCATTAATTATATTTAATGATTCATTTTATGTTTTTATTTCTTTGTAATTTTGATTCAACGGTACCCTAGTGGTTAGAGTTTGTTGCTAAAATCTCGTTGTTTATCTGGATTGATTTTGATTATGATTCAATTGATTAAATATTATTATTCACCTGTAAAGTATTTTTCATTAATTTTATCTTATAAAATTTATTGAGGATATATTCATGAAATTATAACATTTATATACATTTTTTTAATTAAAAAATGTATGATAATTTTATCAATAAATTTCAAATTTAATTCCCTCTTCATTCACAAATATAAGTTAAATAAATATAATGTTTTCTAGAATTGATTAAAAATGTTCTAAATAATATTTTATGAATGTTTTTAAGGAAAATATATTTTTTTATTTTAAAAATGTTTTTAAAATGGTCTTAAAATAATCCTTTATATTCATTCAAGGAAATGGTTTTCAAAGTGTTTTGTGTTTTACAGATCAATTTTCAAATAGAAAAGGATAATTTCATCAAGAAATGTTTTAAATGACCATTCAAAATTATTTTCCATATAACAAAAATAATTTAATATATATTATTATATATTGGGGATATTATCCATGTACTATATTCTTATGCATTTGATGAATTTTATATGTTTAACATGACTTGTTATGTTTGAAACCCATTTTAATTCCACTGGTTATAATATGATATAACGAAACCCACTTCCTTTTCTGAGTTATTCTTTCATTAAATGATTATTAAACCTATATATTTTATATATGTTATAAAATGATGAATTTTTTATTAAATCTATTTTATTACATGTGTTTTTATATGGTATTTATTAAACCTATTTATTTTAATGGGTCATGATATGATAAACGATCTATTTTTATATGGCATATATATGCATGATTTCATTATTTTATGTGTGGGACCTATACATCCTTATAATGGATTGATTAAAGATATATATATCATGAGATATACATTAATTAATGGGGAGTAAACCTGGTTTAGTAAATTACATTTTCCTCTTAGATGGTCTTTAGAGTGATCCTTGATAACTAAGATGGGTATAAGAGCACACCTGGAATAATAATATGGTATTAAGAGTGAACCATGACAACTAATATGGAAATAAAAGTCGACGATATTGAACCTATATGGGATGAATGTAAAACTTGGTTTACTACAAGTACTGAGATATAACTAGTCATGGTTGTGTGTCCCTCCAAACTGGTTTTTCCACATGAATTTCCTTAATATTTTTTGGTAATGAGACCTGATTTATAGGGAATGATTTTATATGCTTATGTGTTTTCATAATTCTATGTCTTATTCAAATTTTATTCCCGCATGGAGCATGTGATTTTATTATCTTATGGTTGAAGTCTTATGAACTATTAATATTTATTACATGGTTTAAGATTATGATATTGGATTTGTAGGGTATGGTTTTAAAATAATATCCTTATTTTTTTTCATGATATTATGTTCTTTTTATACATACCAATCTACATTGTTTACCCTTAACAAGAATTTGATATCATCAGTTCATATTTTTCCATTACATAGGTTATAAAGAAAGTTTTCACATAGGATTACCAAATGGAATGATCATTATTAGATATGTTTACGATCTTTCACCAAAATTAGATTAATAACTTCCATGATTCTAATGACACTAAATTATTATGGTCTCAAAACATGTAATTTTGTATTGTTATGAATATACATCTAAAAATAAGTAATATACACGTTTTTTACTCAAGGTTTGTTATAGTTAGTATAAAAAAATAGCCTATTAGTACATTGGAAAATTGGATGAGAAACTATAATGGGATCCATAAGTACATGTCTATAAGGATAAGTCTAAGGATGAGTCAAAGTATATGAAAATGGAATGGAATTTTTGTAAATTATTGGGTGATCAGTATCCTAGAAATATATCCATATATGATCATTATAAGTGGATATGTCTCTATAATAGATTTACATACCAGTAAAAACCTTAAAACACCATATTGAGATAGAATCAATTAAGAACTTGTGCATGACAACAGGTCTTGCAGGAGAACTAGTTTGACACTCCAAGGGGATATGCATTAGAAATTCTCTAGCTATTTAAAATATTCATGGATTATTATTATATAATTTGACAATGAATGGACTAGGATAAACCATTGGTGTTATACATTAAAATGATGTCATAATTTAGATATCCTATATATAATTTTTATTGATTATTTAGTTTAATGATATGATAAGTGTTTCTCACACTATTAATTTTGGTCATAGTCAATAACGAGAATTAGAAGGAATCGGTTTAACATGGAATTTTCCATAGATATAATATAATGGAATTATTTAAATCGATGTCCTAATTAGAAATTTCATGAAGATAATAAGGATAGTGTCATGAGTATTGTTTATACTGCTGAAGATAAAAAGATCACATTTGACAAGTGAAGGGTATGGGATGTTCTAACTATATTGATTACATTAAAGAAAAGAAGAGTGATTAAATTGAGGTTTATGAACCTAAACACATGATTAACATTTAAAATTATAGAGAATGGTTATTAGGGAATAAGATGATTAATATCAAGTAATGGTTTATGAAAAAATATGGATGATTGATATTTATATGTAGAGGATTTAAAGAATTATGATATACGAATCATGAAGTATATGTTGTTCATTAATGATTAAATATGTTATGTGGAATGGTGAAATTGACATTGAAACATGATTTAATGGAAATGTGATATTTTTTTTAACTTAACATGACCATTAATGAGTTCATGATGTTTCGAAAAATGTGTTTATCTTGAATAAATATATTATTGATATGAATAATGAAAATTTGATTCTATTTATTACTGTGGGACTTCTTATAGAGTTTTTGATTAAATTCTCTATTTTATTATGTCTGGTGTTTTCATCATTTATTTGGATCCAATGAATATATTATATAATATTTGGAATAAGAAATTTTTCATTTTTTTAATAAGGATTTTTGAAAATTCAACTGACAGCCTTGTTTAAAGGGAGTACTTGATAAATAAGTTAACATATTTAGTGTGTGAAAAAAGATAAGCATTATATTATATGGGGGATCAATGTTATAATAATTTTATGAAATTTAGTGTACTTATTTCAAAATATTTATTTTTTTATATATTATAATTGTTTCAAGGTTATTTAATTATTTAATGGTTTAATTTAATCATTAGGTGAGGTTTTTATGATGATGGAATTATATATCGATATGATGATATATGCATATTGGATAACTCGTTAAAAAACATCTTCATGAGGTGAAGTAAATACATATTTAATGACTTATCATTCTATCTCATTATCTAATATTACTCTAGGAATGAAAAATTCACCTTGATTTCATGGAGGAAAATATAATGTAGAAATCGGGCAATGGCAAACCAGAGGGTTCAATTATGCATCTAAAAATTATTGAATTCATGTAAGAAAATTTCCTTATGTTCTTATAGAATAATAAAATTACATAAATCCTAGAAAATGTAATTGAAAATATTTATCCTAATATATACATTTCAGTGGAACCAATATTTTTATAAATGATCAAATATTTATGGTTTGTAGGCCCTTAAAGTTCAATTGATTATTCCCCTTCATGTGATCAATGAAATCATTCATGCTCTATAATGATTTTTTCTTTTATTACATATCCAATAGTCAATCCCCACCTGTTTTATTATAGCGCCCTTGGTTTAAAGTATAATTCCATTTAATTCTTCTTTTTAACCATATAAAATATATATGTGATGTTTGAGATAGTTGGAGAATTTTGGACAATTTTTACAATTTTTATATAGGTGTAATATTGGTGAATGGTTTGGGAAAATAGTGAAATAGCTACATGAAATTGTGCACATTGAGACAGGGGAGAAAGTGAAGGCACACATGGATCACACATTTTTTCCAAACCGTGACGCTTCATAGTATAAACCATTCACTTTGAAAATTGGGTGTTGTATTATTGAGGATATAGCTTCTAAAATTTTGGCACATGGTTTAGAGATAGTGCAAGATGATTGTGTGAGGTTTTTACTTATGGTAATGGTGGATTCATGTTATCACATAGATTTCCTATCTGTTTGAATAAATTGTCGGCTATAAGGAAGCTATATCATAAAAAATTAGATCTAGGCCGGTTTAGTGTTTTAATTCATCATTATTTCCCCCAAATGGCCATAAATTTATATTTTTCTCTCTCAATAGTCCGCGATTGTTATCCCATCTGGATGTGATAAAAAGGTATCCCATAGTGATTAGAGGAATATTCCTTAGTGTATGTGATTTTTTTCATAGTTCTTTATGTTTTTCATAGACCTACTTCAACCTCTCTATCAATATCATAGATCTATTGCTGTTGTGGGTACTTCTAAGACTGTGGATGAATAACTAGACTATATTTTACTTTATTTATGATATGGGAAGATATGTACGTCAGGTTTAGGGATATACAACATGGTTATTGATGTTTTTCATTCCATTAATCATTTTTTTCCAAAACTCTCATGGTAAGTGGATACACCTTCAACTCCCCTTTTTATAACTAATTGTCTTAGTTTTATACTGATTCAATCGATGGAAACTAATTGTGAAATTGTGGTTATAATACAGATATAAATCCTTTTTACTGATATTTTTTTGAATTTGGTGAAATTATGGAATTCTGGTAAATTGTTGTGCAATGATATTTTGACTTTCGATTATAAAATTTTGATATTAAAATAGGATTTTATATATTTTTGAAATGGATTTTTGTAAAAAGGTTTTCAATAAAAATATTTTTTTTATTGAAGTGGTTTTGGAATGTTTCAATTTGCATGATTTTTTATCATGCTTTGTCGGTGTGTTCTTATTACATTTGCGAGACTTGGTTGAAATATGAAATTGTTCCCAGTGCCAATGGTGTAATGGGACCTGGGACATAATTATATTGGTATTACTTAGTAGATAGAAGATAGACCATTCATAAGTATATAAATTTTGTAATAAATCATGCATTGTTGATGGTGTTGATATGAGAAATGGAATGGCTCTGCCATTGAGATCTTTTGAAATCGTTTAAATGCATTTTTTTGGATGCTTTAATTAAAAAGTAGTTTCTATTGTAAAATTATATGATATAATACTTGTTTATGTTTAGTTATAAATTATTTTGAATTTTTTTATATAAACTATTATATATGAATGCCACTGACTTTTCAATCATAATGGCGTGAGTAGGGATGTTATTAGGGGAAAACCTACTATGTTTTGGGATTCAACCCTGCTTGTTTAACATTAGTTCTTTTGATGAAGTCATATAACAGGACATGGGAAGAGGTAAATTATAACACATATTTTGCACTACCTCATGATACATGGTCAGTTTGGGGATGTTGGAGTATGGTGCTTGAGGAGTTTGGAGTCTTGTAGTTTTCATTGATTTTCAACACTTTATATATTCTATTGGTTTACTTTGATGTTATATACACCCACTTTGGTATGAAATTTATAAATGAAAATTTGATTTTCCTTTGATTATAATCATGTATTATATACTGGTTGTATTAGTTATGGATTTTCTGGTTTGATATTTTATTATTATTGGAAAAATGGTCTCCCAACTGAATTGATGACCATCGATATTTATTTCTAGACTTTGGCATATTGGAAATTTCGCTTAGGTCCAAGTAACATATCACCGTCCTCTAAAGACAATGAGAAGGGGGTGGGATGTTACAAATGGCATCAACATTGTTCGGCCCAAAGTATGTTTGAGACCAGGGGTATTATCTTGTTTAGTCATTAACCAAAAAGTGTTCATTAGTTATATTGGTCTTTGAGTTGAATTAATTGACTATTCAATGAGTTTGAATCATAGAAAGGAGTAGTATTATAGAGAATTTAAATGTATAGAAAAAAAATAACATAGCTAAACGTTTTATTCTGAACTTCATGTTACTGGGGATTTGTGTACGTTATTGTTTTGGAGACTCTTATAGGATTTAGAATCTCAATTTCATGGGTTTATCCAATGAGACAAGCATGAAATGCATTAGTGGAATGACTTCTCACTATGCGTGCATATCTCTTTTTGATTAATGATATATTTTTTGCGGCCATATGATTATTTTTTAGAAAATTTTAAATTTTTTTCAAACAAATGTCCTTGAAAAGTGCATTAATATGGTATTTTTAAAATAGTTTTATTTTCGAAATCATGTAGAATTTTTTAAAAAATGGTTGAACATGGAAAATTTTGATTTTTTGGAAGAATTTTTTTTGATAGTTGATGTGATAGAATTATAATATATAATAATTTAGTTGCAATTGATTTAGAGTTATGAATGTTTTTGTCTGTTTTGAAAATGGAATCTTCTAGGCATTATTCAAACAAAATATAAGATGTTGTATAGATTGTGGTGACACATGAGATTAATGTGAACCAAAAAATTATTTAGCATATCATCCAAGGGTTTCAGGCTGTGGACACGGGGATCCAATTGGATGAGGAAATATAAGTGGATCATGACATTCAGTTTAATAAGAAGAACCCACCAATCATTTAGGGTGATAATAAACCATAAGAAAGAGATGAGTGCCAAAAGTAAATGAATAGTGTTAAGGATTTAATTTTTACACCAACATCGATAAAATTCAAGAAGAAAATGTATATGCTTGTAGATCATGCACGCTAGTGGTGGGATCTATTGGTCTATGTTGAAGATAGAATAAGGCATTTTTTGGGATGGTTTCTTGGAATTTTTCAACAACCAATTCAATACTCAAATTTTCATCATTCATATAATTATTTAAATCTTCATCCTGAAGTCGAGAAATATTATATCATAGAGTATGTGGATAAATTCATGAATTTTGTGTGCTTTTCACCTGAATTAGCTGCTAGTGTGTCCTTGAAGGAATGCATCTTGGAATCAGGGCTGAGAAAATTTATTCACCTGAAAATAGTTATCCAATGTATTATAAATTATTTAGAGATAATGAATATAGATAGTGGATGAATGAGACATATTATGATATATAAGGGGAGGATGTGTGATGATACCCATGGGAACTGGTGTGAAATCTAATATTGGGGGAAACTAGAAGTGGGACACCCACTTCCATAGTGGCAGAAAGAATTATAATCGAATGTCTAGATCGAGGAATCATCCTCAGAGACCCATGAAAAAAGGGGAATATTTCAAATGTGGTTCCTTCAACCTCATGAATCGATGGTTTAAAACACCACCAAAAGAATTCAATAATTTCAACCTAATGAGACATCTTTAGTTCTAATGTCACAATTCCCTGAGTTCATGTGTTGAATACACTACTCAAGTATCGCAAGTGTTTCATTCATCGATAGGGCAAGGACTGAGGAATCATTATCATTAGTAGAACTGATCCATCCATGGTTATTATTAGAATACCATGGCTCCTAGGTAATGTAAATTTGAACAGGGATCCCCAAAAACAAAGTGTAGTAATAAAGAAATTATATGGAGCCAAGTACATGATTGTGGATGATCTGGATAGAACATATATGTTCAGAGGATTGATTATTTTTATTTCTTCCCTTATAATAGTATTTTTTATATTCATGCATCAAATTAATTCATTTTCATGTTGTACTATTTATTTTATGATAATAAACTTCAAATGATTTCCTATATGATAGAATATAAAATTCTACCTTGTCAAAGAAAATATAGAGCCTTTATGTGTAGATCATTTTATATAATAATTGATGTATCTAAGATAAAATGGTCTTCTCATTATTGGAGATAGATGCGTATAATGTAATCATGGGTATGGATTGGTCGGGAACATTCCATGCTAACATCGACTATTATAACAGAACAGTTAGTTTGAAAATGAAGGATTGCATCGAGAATATCTTTATAGGAGAAAAGAAGGTGAAGATAGATGAAATAGTCTTGTTGGCACTAGCAGTGGGAGTGATATCATACATTTTGGTGGAATTGAAATTGGCATCGATGGAAGAGATCAAGAAAGAATTTTGTCTAGTAGTTATGGACTAGTTTCCCAATGTGTTTACTGAATATTTCTCAAATGTTACCAACATTAAGAGATGTATAGGTTATGGTTGCAGTCCCTTGAGGGATTAATGATATATCTCTACCATATTATCTAATAGCCTTAATATAATTAAAGGAGTTGAAAGTGAAGAGATGAAATAGAATGTTTTCATTTAGAGAGAATGTATCGGTGGGCAGCACCAGTATTCTTATAAAAGAAAGTAGATGTAACTCTAAGGCTATGTGTGGATTATCATAAGATTAAAAAAGTTATGATAAAAATAATGTATAAAATATCATGCATAGATTATTTTATTCAATTAATTTAGGGGACCATATTAGTTCTCCAAAATTGAAATTTGAAAAAGATATCCCCAATTGTGAGTGAGGAAGGGGATATTCCCAAAATTGCTTTTAGAAGTAGATGTGGCCATTTTGAATATGTGGTACTACTTCTCGGCCTTATGAACTAACTATCATACATTATGGAATTTAATAATAATATATTTTGGTAATATCTATATTATTTGTGTGAGGTGTTTCTATATGTCATAATGATGTATTCAACGAAAATAGTTGAGCAAAAGCATCACTTTGTGACAATGTTGAGAATATTGAGAGACAATTTTCTGTATTAAAAATTATCTAGGTGTAATTTTCGGGATAAAATAGGTACACATTATTGACCATTTAATTTATAAAATATTTGTTTTAGTTGATCAAGATAATATAGAAGTTTTTACATCATGGGAACTACCGAATAATGACTTTGAATAATCACGTTTTCCTTGTCTAGTTGGATATTACTGATGATTAGTTCATTATTTTTCCTGAAAATATTATCAAATTAAATCATTGAAAAATAATAATTTTTAATTCCAATATAGTGAATAATTATTCAATTTATTTTAATATTTGATTGTTTTTTTGTATCAACACTTATATTTATTTTTCCAGAATCTGAAAAATTGTATGCAGTGTATTATGATGATTCCGGATTTGGGATGGGGTATGTTCTCATGAATAGAGTCCATGTTGTTTCTTATGGCTCATGGTTGTTAAGGTTTCATGAGAATAAATACACACCACATTATTTGGAGATGTCTACAGTTTTCATGTCCAAAAAACATAGCATCATTATCTCTTTGGTGATAAATTTACATTGTTCACAGATCATAATAGATTGAAAAATATTTTCTCACAATGTCATTTGAATCAGAGTCAATGAATATTGATGGAATATCTCCAAATATTTTACATTGACATGATTTATACAAAGGTAAACAAAAATACGGTGACAGATTCCTTAAGCCAAAATTCCTATGCTCAGTTTAAAAAACAATTAGAAGAGTTGTAGTTAATTTTGGTCCTAATAGACGTGCATGAGGAAAGTGTGTACTGAGATGATGTTGTGGTTTTGATTCCACATTCAATTGAACCTGATTTGGTGAAGATAAAAATGGAGGAACATACATCTGGCTCAAGAGGTATTTCAATGAGTTGACAACAAAATTGTGGGGAGACTACTGAGGGCTGGAGGCTAGCTAGGAGTTCAGTTTTGTGGTTTCATGATCTGATGTTCATATCTATAGATAGTTTTGAATAACATCTTCATGATTACCTGATTTCATGGTAGGAAATACTTACTTGAATACAGATGTTTAATAAGGAATTGAAGGTGCAGTTTTAGTAGACATACATGAAAATGAAGCTGGTTGATCTTGTTTCAAGATGGTGTTATTGTCAGTAAGTTAAGGTAGAACATTAGAAACCAGTAGGTGTGTGGTAACATCCCACCACATCCCATTGTATTGAGAGGGTGTAGTAATTCTACTTGGCCTTAAGAGATTTTACCAAGGTTACAAATGCTAGAAATAAATTCAAAGGGATTTTCGAATCATTGGGGAACAATTTTCCCTCAAGATAAAATCAACCAACCAAATCAATCCCTTATAAAAAAAACTACATGATGAATGTAATCAAAACAACCCAACCCACACATTACCAAAATAAAAACAAAATATTCCATAACAATTCCCAAATTCCAATAAAAAATAACCAAATATCAGAGTACCATGTAGAAGAATACACAACAAGACCCCAAATGACTAGGACACCATCCATTGCTCCATACCAAGCTCCACGCATGAAGTACCACAACATCACAAAAGCAACATGCTGAACATATTTCAAAATGATATACGTTACTCTTACTTATCTCCCATAATAAAACGTCTTCAAATTCACCTAGGTGCCAAAGAAGGAGGTGATTAATAGTACTCAATTTGGTATTCCCCAAATGACTTCCCTACACACACCATTATGAATGAACCGTTAGAACATTTATATAAATTAGTTTATAGAAATCATTAAGAAGTGAAACCATTACCACAATAAAAACATACCCTACCATGTCATTTTAAACAAGAGAAGACCAAAAATACACCATAATTCAAAGAACCATCACTCATTAGCCCAAAAAATTCCACCACACAAAGAAAAACACATTATGGAAACAAAAATGGTGTATCTTCCATCCAACCCATTCACCTAAATCCAATTAGTGGTGCTTCCCAACCACTATTCATAATTTTTTCCCTTCCTTCCACAATCTATCACCTTTTCTAGTGGGACTTCACTCCCACTTCCACACGATCAAAACAAGCCGTAACACTTAATCAAACAATTATCATAAAAAACCAAGGCCAAAGAATAATAAAAAAACCACTTCTAACATAAGCCGATTCACTTCCATGAATCACCCATTTATTGAAAATATCCTTTTACCATTTTCTATGAAACATACCCTTCCCATAAAACCAAATTTTATTAAAAAAATTTCACATACAATTTTCATAATCCAAACCAAGTAAAAAATTTTAAAATCTACATTTAAATCAAACAACAAAAAAACTCTTTCAACAATATCCATTTTCCCAAAAAAATATTCAAATCCTCACCAAAATGGTTTCTACCATGATATTCCATATCACATTTAAAATTAATTTCAATAAAACAATTTAATTGAAACTAAAACCAGTAGTTCATACCAAATGGAGTCGAGAACGAAGCCACCTACCTTTAGGGTTCTGGATAATTGGACCCATAATAATCCGCACCACAAATATGGAAGATGCATCATTGAAATAACTCTAGATCCACATCCCTATCATCAAAAATCCATAAAATAATCACATTTGCATACAAAAAAAATAGATCTAAATGGGACGAATTTAGATGTAGAAAACAAAGAATGGGGGAAGAGAACATCAAGAAATAAACTAAGAAGAAGCCAATAGGAGGGACTTACCCAGGAGGAACCACATTAAAGCCACCTTACAACCCCTTAAAATCACTTCCAAAATGACTGGGATATCCCCAAAAATCCTTGAGAACCAAAAATACTTAGTGAGGCTCAAGTGGAATAAATTTAGAGATAAATAGGTCAATATCGAGTAAACATGGATCTAAAAATACCTCTTTTAAGTGGCCATATGGTTAGTTGAAACGGTTTAGAAAACCATGCGATAACCATGCACATTCCAATACCTCAAGAGAAGGGGTCCTACATAGTTGTCTTGTATTGTTTGGAAAATTGTGGGTATACTATGTGAATCCCACAGTCTCCCCCTGTACGGTTTCCCTTAACTGTGCTCAAACTGTGCGCCCCTAAAAGTCCTCCAAAATCTTCCAGAACCCTTCCAAACTCCCCCATCCTCTTTCAAACTCATACAAATCACATTAATCAAATAAAAGGCATAAAATAAGTCTGCATATCTTAGAACATGGGTGCTTCATTCTCCCCACCATTTGACTTTCCATTCATGGAAAGTAGAGAACCGTATCTTTTCCGAAAGAGCTCGGGCAATAGCTTGACCATCTCTTTCTCCCACTCCCAAGTCTCCTCCTTAATCTTACCAGGATGCCACAAAAGAAAAATTAACTGATGATTTTATCACACAAGACTTTATATTGCCTATCCACAATACTCACTAGAATGTTCACTAAAGAAACATCAAGTTATATCCCAACATGATTCCAATGAATCACAAGGTCATGATCAAGATGATACTTTTTGAACTACGACACATGAAACAAATTGTGAACTGAACTAAACCATAGTTGAAAAGCCAACTGATAAGCCACATCTCCAATTCTATCATGTATCTCAAAAGGCCTCATATACCTTGGTGATAATATACCCTATTTTCCAAACCGACAATGTCCCAACATAGGATATATCTTCAAACACAAATTATCACCCACCTAAAATGACTACAGTCATAGATGATAGTCCGCATATGATTTCTATTGACATTGAGCTGTTAATATCAACTTTGTGATCAAAATAATCATATTCATAGTCTCTGGGACAAGGCTCGGTCCAATCATCAATGTCTCACCCATTTCTGCCCAACATAGCAGGGAACAACATAAATGCCGATATATTGCCCCAAATAAATCCATATGTATAGAAGATTGATAAATATTATTATAGGAGAACTCCACCAATGGTAAGTGATCTTCCCAAGAACCAAAAAAATCCATTACACAATCCATTAGCATATACTCCTAAATTTTTATCGTCCTCTCAGATTGGCCATCCGTATAATGATGATACACTATGATCATCATTAACTCTGTCAAAAGGGAATGCTACTAGGATTTCCCCAAATGAGATGTGAACATCTTATCTCTATTTGATACAATCAAAAATAAAACACCATGACTTATTAACACTTAAAAGAAATATATTCTAGACAAATCCTCTACTATATGGGATTCACGAATTGGAATAAAATGGGATGACATTGTTAGTTAATCCACAGTCACCCATATAACATCATGCTTCCTGACAACTCGTGGGAGACCCATCATAAAATCTATTGTTAATTTCTCCCATTTCCACATTGGGATAGGTAAATACTGTAACATTCCTGATGGCTGCTGATGCTTTACCTTGACTTTCTGACATGTTCAGCATCTTGAGAAAAACTCATCCACAACCATTTTCACACTATCACACCAAATCTAGGATTTCAAATCATTATAAAGCTTCTAAATTATAATATAGAAAGCCCACCTAGAATGATTATGAGCTATGAGAAGTTCCTCTAGACAAGCCACAAGTAAAACCATCTAATTCCAAAAAACACAAGATTGAATTTCCATTCAGTTCCCATCTCTTAATGGTATCCCAATTATTGAGTTTTGACCTCATCACTATACATTCAGAATCAAATGCTAGTGCATCATTAACAAAACCAACCAATTCTGGAACCAAATAAATCATAAAGAAGACTTCTCTGGAACCCTGTTTTTCATATTCCAACCACATGTTGTCTATGAACTACATCAACTTACACTAATCTGATTCCTTTTTCACAACTTGAGAATATTATTTTCTAATTAATGTTTCTTCCACCGAATTTCCCTAACCCGTTGTGTATATTATGACAAAATCTTACTTATGGAGGTATTCCATCCATCTCCTTTTACTCATGTTTAAATATCTATGTGAGAAAGTATACATTAAGATCATTTGATTGGTAAACACTATAAATTTCTTTCTGATGTTATAATGATTCTACATTTTAAAATCATGAACCACTCCCACAAACTCCGAATCATGTGTTGGGAAGTTATTATCTTGCAACCTCAACTTTTGTGATCCATATGAAACCACATGACCCCATTTCATGATAACACACCTTAACCCTGATCTCAATGCATCAAAGTACAACACATAACCTTTTACTAGTTCTGAAAAAACAGAGATTGGTGTAGGTGTAAAGAGACCTTTTAGATCTTCAAAACATTTATCAAACTGCTCATCCCATTGAAATGTGATATTCATACTTGTCAAAGTAATCATTGGTGAGGAAAATTGTGATAAATAATAAACAAAATGACGATAATAGCTAGCTAGACCAAGGAATATCTGTATCATGAAAACGTTCATTGGTGATTGATAGGAGGTAACAAACTCTATCGTTTTAGAATCAACTGAAACAACATTCTCAAAAATAACAAGTCCAAGGAAATGAACCTCCTGTATCCAAAAGTCACACATTGACAATTTGGTATACAACTAACGATCCCTCAATATCCTAAACACTATCGCCAAGTGATGCTCATGCTCTACACGTGTCCTCAAATACACCATTATATGATCAACAAATACCACCACAATGGAATCCAGATATCATTGAAATATATAATTCATCAATTCCATAAAAACCATTGTCTCATTGTTTAGATCAAAGGGAATAACCACATAATTATAATTTCCATATCAAATTCTGTTAGTTGTTTTCTGGATATCTTATTTACCAACCTGCAATTGATGATATCTTGACCTCAATTCATCCTTGGAGAACCACTTAGCTCCCCTAAACTGGTAAACCAAATCATCAATGCATCGAAGTGTATATCGGTTCTTTATAGTAACATAATTAGGTCTATGATAACAAACAGAGATAAGTAGATCCCCACCAACCCTTTTTATAAACAAAAGAAAAATTTCCCCTAGAGACATGCTAGGCATGATGAACCCTTTATTCTCTAATGCTTCCAACTGCACATTTAATTCCCACAATTCTACTGGTTCCATATGGTAAGACCAAAATGAGATAGGGTCCCTGGATAGAGATCAATCATAATCTCCACATCTCTCATGGATGGAAACCATGATAATTATTTGGGAAATAAATCCATAAACTAAATGAAAATTACTGGAAGAACACTCTGTTGAACACCTTCCACTGATGCCGATGAAAAAGATACTAACTGATTTGAGATCATCCCAATAATGGGTGCCAAAAAATTGGTTGCACCCAGATTTTCCTTCTTCTCCCCTCTAATGAGGTGTTCAACACCATCCTCTATCATAAAACTAAACATTTACACATAGTAATAGAAGTGGGTATTAAACATTTCCAACCAATCCATTCCAATTATTATGTCATAAACATCTATCTAAAGCACTATGAAATACCACATCCATTTAATGTCGTCCAAAACTAAGAAAAATGCTCTATAAAGGAATGCTTGAAAATTTCTTTGACACAGAAAATTTTATAGTTTCAAAAAATAAGGAATCATTTCCAACGTTAAAACCAGAAATCTAATATCACGAGATTCATGAGAAGAATGTGAAACACCCACATAAAACAAAGCTTGCATCAATGTGGAATTCTAAAGAATCGTACCTCGCACCATGGATGGTCCTGACTGGTCATTAGTCACCCCCTATTAAACTTCTAACCACTTATTACATTACAAACTCTTCTCTTTATTATCCTAATAAAGTGTCATGGAATATCATGAATCATCATGACCAACTCAGCACTGCTGATGAAGAGTATGCTGTTGCCCCCGTCCAATCGAGGCATAGGATGCCTGCGACCCCTAAGGAGTGTCAAAAAAAAGGTGACCATAGAGAATTATGGATATAACATTTAATATGTCCCATATTATTATAGTTATTACATTCCTGAGCTTGTTTCATACAATTCTACTTGATGGTCCCCATAGATCCAAATTGAAAACATCTCATCTTGCTCTAACTATTCCGAGGAAGATTCACCAATCCTTCCACCGGCTTCTGAGCCATAATCCTACCCTGTAAATAAGTGTCCCTCTTCCGCTTGAACCCATCATTTGAGTTACAAATATTTCCCATGGGTACCAACATGCTTCCCCCACTTGTATCCCCCAAAATATCCTGCTCATCCACAATATCTCTATTCACCATTTCTGTATAATCATTTCTACATAGCAAAGCTATACTAGATAGAATTTTCTTGTTCAACCCAACTTAAAAAATTAATGCCTTCAATGATATAATACCTACCACCATAGGTGAAAAACTCACTATGATCATAAAATTAGACACATATTTGATTACTAAAAGGTAATTCTATATCAATCAAAATAAATCAATTGTACGCTGAATCCGAAATGTATGGGGGTAGAATTGTTAATTAAAAAATTCCTAAAAACACTCACATATCGCACCTTGGTGTATCGTAGCTTTGACAAACACTTTCCACCACGGAAAATCATGATCTTCAAACATGTATGTGGATAACATCACTTTCAGCTCTTTCGACGTTCCAAAAAATTCAAATATCTTGTTCAATTTGTTGAGCCATGCTTTATCCCTTTTTGGTAGCGAATCACACCTAAAAAGGCGTGGTTTCACCCACTGAAACTGAACTTCATGATCCACATCCTTTGGTTAATTTTCATTATTCCAAATTTCCACAACTTGTAATTCTTGCACAATACTCTTAAATATTAGCTGGTTCACTTGGGGCTCAGGTGTAACCTCATTTTCAGAAACTTCCACTGGATTTTCTCTACGATTCTTACCTAGTCCCATTTCAATCAATACAAAAAAAAAAACCATAGGTCCCTCACCCTTAACAGGAAAGTGTATTAAATTTTCAAATTCAATACATTGGAACTATCACTACTATTATTGACACATGTTTACATTTCCCATGTTTCATTATTTTGAAAAATCATCCATGTTTTCAAAACCAACCCATTTTCCAAATACCACAAGTTTCCATGTTTCATGTCCTTCCATTTTGAAACCAAATTCAGATTTTCAAAATTCACACATTCATATCAGACCATAGATAATTATACCCCCAATGAAATATGCATCTTAGTAGGAAGGGATTTATACCATGCATGTCTTGCTCATCACATTGGCTACACCCACAACAATGAGATTTTTAATGCATATAAGTGTTGCCAAACACTTATGTACCTAACTCCCTGGTAACATGATATTAAACATTAAAGGGCTAGATATGTCCTTTAATTCTATACATCCCATGTTTTGATAATCCAACTCCTTGGTATGATCTCGACTCAAGGAATAAAAGAAGAATGAATGTCAGGAACAAGACCAACAGTCAATTCTAAAGGATGAAACAACTAATCCCACTTTAAGGGAAAGGACCACACAAACTAATACCACTTGTAACATCCTGCCCCATCCCATTGGCTTAAGAAGGTGGATGAATACTTCTTGGCCTTAAGTGATGTCCCCAAGGTGACAAAGGCTATAAATAAATTCAAAGGGATTTAACAATAATTGGGGAAAGGTTTCCCTCATGATAAAAACAGCCAACCAAATAATATATTTTCAAAAAACTAAATAACGAATGAAAAAAAAAACAACAACCTAACCGATACATTACAAAAAGACAAACAAACTATTAGATAATGATTTCCAAATTAAAATACATCCAAATGGAATATTAGAGCACCAATTGGAAGACTACACAAAAAGACCTCAAGGAACTAGGACACCGTCCAAAGCTCCACACTAGGCTCTATGCTCCAAGAACTATAATATCACCAAATCATCATTCTTAACTGCTAGAAACATGAGATGATTTACTCTTACCTATTTCTGGGAATTCAACTTCTAAAAAAGATCCCATGTTCCAAAGTAGGAGGTGAGTAATAATACTCATTTTGTATTCAGCAAATGACTTTCCAACACATGCCACTTGGAAAGAACCATTAGACCATTTATATAAAGTAGTTTATACAAAACATTAAATAGTGAAACCATTACCACAATCTATACATACCCATTCCAAGTTACGTCAGACAAGGAAAATCCACAACTATGCCATAAGACATTGCACCATCACACATTATACCACAAAATTACATCATTCCTAGCAATATACAATAAGGAAACCAAAATGGTGGATCTTCTGTTCAACCCATTCACCCATTTCCAACTAGTGGTTCATCCCAACCACTATCCAAAATAGTGGCTCTTCCATCCACTATCTCCCAAATTTTATAGTAAGGCATCCCACCCACATCAACACCATCAACACATTCCATAAAACTCAATCAACCAACAAGGATAAAACACCAAGGCCACACAATAAGCACACAACTACATCCAAAACATGCGTATTAACTTCCATATATCACCCAATTATTGAAAACAATCTTTTTCCTTTTTTACTTTCTACATACCATTCCAATAAAATGACAATTTATTGAAACCCATTTTTAAAAACCATTTTTATAATCCAAACAATGCAATAAATCTTAAATTCTACATTTTAAAATCTCAGAACAAAACCCCTATTTCACAAATAACCCATTTCTCCAAAAACAAATCCCCAAATATTCACTTAACGGGTTTCCACCATGATTAAACACATCATATTAATAACTAATTTTAATAAAAACAAATTAATTTCAACCAAAACAATAGTTTTAACTAAGTGGAGTCAAGAGAGATGCCACCTACCTTTAGGTTTCTAACAAAATCAACCCACAAGCTATAACACCACAAATCCGATGAATGCACCACTAAAACCGCTCTAGATCTTCTTCCCTATATAAAAAATCCCTAAAATCATAAATTTAGGCTAAAAAACCCTATATCTACCTACAACAAATATTGGTCAAGAGAAAAAGAAACATGGAATAGTTGATTTAGAGATTATCCAAGAAAAATCCATGATAAGAGACTTATCTATGTGGTTAACAACTTCAAACCACATTGAAACCCCATTGAAATGTTTCCAAAATGAGTGTGATATCCCCTATAACCATTGAGAACTAAAAATATTGAGTGAGGATCGAGTGGGAGAATGTTTGGAGTGAAATATGTCAAGCCTGGGTGATCATGGATTAAAAAAAACTTTTTATGTGGCCGCACGGTTAGCTTGCACAGTTTAGAAAATCGTGTGATAACCATGCACATGAAACTGCCTCTATATAAGGGTTCCCTCAAGGTTGTCTTGCACAGTTTATAAAACAATGAAATGACTGTGAGAAGCCCACTATCTTCCCCTACACGGTTACCTGGAAATTCCACACGGTTTCCCCTAAACATGCACAAACTATGAACCCATAAAAATGCCTCCAAACTCTTACAAAACCATTCCAAACTCTTCAAAACATTTAAAAACTCATCCCAAACATGTTAATAACATAAAAAGACTTAATTGATGGATACATACATAAAACTGGGGGTGATACATGTGTCACAGTCTTTACTAATTCCTGTGTGGAAATGAGAGCATATAGATATGTATTTTGAAATTAGTCACCCATGAATAGTTTGAAAGCATGATTCCATATGAGAGATAGTGGATCACCTTACCAATTCAAACCATTTCATACATACTAATTAAACTCATATAATGGAGGATATATCAATGATATATATCTAAGAAGTCATAAAAAGACATGAAATATTAGTTTCGAATGTTTCAAATAGAGATACAAGTTTCACTTATAGTTTCTAAAAATACTTATTGAAATCCATTGGGAATCAGTTAACTAAGAGAATAGAATATAATCTATTGACTGATGAATAATCTGAAAATATGATAGAATTTCTGGAAGACATGTTATGGGATTAGGTAATAGATTTTTCTGGTCCATTGGAAGAGCATGTGTCATTAGTAGAATATAATTATAACAAACACTATCAAGGATCAATGCATATGGATAATTTTGAAGAATTATATAGGTGACCCTATAGTTCCCCTATTATTTAGTGGAAATAGGTGAGACGTAACTACTTGGGATGAGCCTTTCAATGAAACAACACATAAGATTTTGTTGTTCAGAAAATTGAAGAAGATGACACATAGTAATCAAAAATCGTATGCAGATCATCATTGATGGTTTGTGTAATTTGATGTGATTGATGATGTGTTCTTGAGGTTTTAAAAAATCCTTGGAATCTGATGTTTTTGGTATGGATGGAAATATATCTCCTTGATATATAATCCCTTTTTAGATACTGGAACATGAGGGAGAGGTGGAATATTATTTGTAAATTTCAGCCCATATCTGTGTGGTACATAATTGTTTATTCCAATATTTGTAGAAAAAATATAACAAAGATTATTCCCTTGTGGTCTTATGGGATCATGTTCACCAAGATTTTTATTACTCATTGGTACCTATCCTAATTTTCATTATGGATAGGAATGATAAAGTATTACGGGGAAGAATCATCAGTTTAGTGCGGGTTTTCTAAATCATGGTTAGATCTTTTAAGAGACATGGCAACACAAGAAGGAAATGAAAGAGAAATGTATAGAACCGTTTCAAAACATAGATGTTTTTGTAATTTTATAGGATAGATAGTCTAATTGTGTGGAGATTGTAGCACCCCTAGTTTTAAGTAGTAACCCTTTAATTATGATATTTATATATATAATATATATGGGTGATGTTTGGGAGGCTTGGAGAATTTTTGGATAGTTTTGAATACTTTTGTACAAGTGCACAGTTTGGGAAAACTATGAAACATCTACATGTATCCAAGCACAGTGTGACAGGGGAAAAAGAGAAGGCACACAGGAGGCCTACGGTTTGAGAAAACCGTTTGGCTCCCAAGTTGAAACCATGTGATTTGAATAGTGGATTTGTAATTTTCTAGGTTGTGGAATCCTCAAAGTTGCCACAATGTTTAGAGACTATTCAAGATGACCATGTGATGGTTTTTATTAAGGTACTTTCTATCACATGGTTAGTGCATATTTTTCCTAACCATGTGAATAATCCATGTGTAACAAGGAATCTAGATCCTAAAAAAGTGTATCTTGGTTAGTTTAATGTATTATTGCCTTGTTTCACACCCAAAACAGCCCTAACGCAGTATTTCTCTCTCTCAAAAGTCATAGAATATTATCCTATCCATTTAGTGGATATGTGAAGGTATCCCTTAGTTATTTTAAGTAAATTCATCATGGTATGTGATTGTTCTTTGTCCATTTTCATGTTTTAAATAGATATAATTCACCCTCTATATGATTTTCAAATATGTTACCCTAATATGGGTGGATAGAATGTTTTGGAATCCAAATATGATTATATTTTCCTTGGTTTTTGATAGGGGAAGAGATATAAGGTGGGTTCATAAAGATTCAAACTTATTTTGAGACATTTTTTATGTCGTTTATCATTTTTACAAAAACTTTCATGGTAGGTGTATTCAATAATGACTCTTATATCTAGAACTTATTGGATTAGTTTTAAATTTATTTAATTGATTGAAATTTATTATTATTTTATTGTGAAAAGCATGATGTAAATTCTCTTTAGTGACAGTTTATTGTTTTTGAGGAAATTGTGGAGTTGTCGTAAATTGTTGTGAAATATTATTTGGATTCCAAGTTTAGAAATTTTTATTTTAAAATATAGATTTTCTATATTTTTTATATGTATTCAATGAAAATAGTTTTTAATAAAAAAATTTAATTGAAATGGTTTTGGAATGTTTCTATTGGCATGGTTTTTGGCATACTTAGTGTCTGTTTTCATATATCATTTATGAGGCTTGGATACAATTTGTACTTATTCATGGTACCAAAGGTGTAAAGTAACATGGGATATAATTTCCTTGTGATGACTTGATATATTTATAAGCGAACACTCATGAATATGGAATTGTAATAACAAATCATGCTTAGTTTGTGGTAGGGAGATGACAAGTGGAATGGTTATGCCCAAGAGAACTTCTGCAATGGTTTTAAATCATTATTTGGAATATTTCATTCAAAAATAATTTTTTTTTGTAAAACTAGTTGATATAGTTCTTATTTGTATTTATTTATAAACTATTTCTGATTTTTTTATATTAAGGTTTTTATATAAATGTTACTAAATTTTTATCCCAGTGGCATGAGTATGGAATTCATTTAGAAAACCCTACCATGTTTTAATACTCACATATACATTGTAAATTTAGTTCTTTTATAGATGTCATCAACCATTTCATGAGAATGGGTAAATTGTCACAAAACCTTATCACTACATGGTGATACATATGAATTTTTGTGATGTTGGAGAATAGAGATTTTGGATCTTAGAGTCTTTTAGTTTCCTTGGAGTTTCAAAAAGTTTTTCTTCCATTATTTACATTGATATTATAGTCATCAACAATGGTTATTGATTTTAGAAGGGGTAAGACATTAATGTTATCCTATATGAAAACCTAGTTATTAGATACTTTAGGCTACAATTATATTTCCAAAACTATTTTTTTAAAATGTTGTTTTTGTAATCATTTATGTGATGTGGGATCATATAAGGGGAACATTATAATATTAAAAGTTTTATGGCCTAAAAAATATTCGAGGTTGAAATTTATTGGAAGGGGGGTAGAATGCAACACTCTGAGTTTTTATGAATTAATTGTTTCTTAATTTATTTAAGATTCATTGATGGATTTCCTTGTACACTACAACATGATATACATTCTATATATGAAACACCTATACTATATTTGGGTAAGGAATGAGATTAATTGATGTGTGTTACACACAATGTAGGGTTCCTTCGATAGCTTGTGTTTCATGAGAAAACGATTTTTTAATAAACAAAAATTTACTATTAACATTTTCATTAAATTATTGTTATTTTTTCACCTAACCATTGGAATGGAGGATATGTATAAAATTGATTAATTAATCAAAACACGGGTTAAAAATGTTTTTAAAATTTATTATTTGGTTCTAATTTTATTAGAATATCAAAAAATTACCAATTTAATATATATGATGTGATTTTATGAGAAATAATGCCCACAAATGAATTTTATAATAATAAATTAAAATATACACCATTAATGAGAGATATTAATGAAACTTATATATTATAAATTCTTATTTTTTAATTAATCCAATATGTATGATACTCATAAAGTAAGAAAAAATCTAATTTTATGCATAAAAGGACTTATTTCTTTAAAAGTATTTTTTCCACCTTTTAATAGAAACATTTTTATAGATAAATTTTTAAACAATTATAGTATTTATTGTAAAAAGTAAAAATAAATTTTAAATAGTAATATCATAATTTAATTTGAGTAAATGTTTGGAATTTTTATGATATGTTTCAAATATTGATAACTAGTTAAACATATTGAATTTAAATTCAAAACAAAATTTTCTTCAAAAATATTTTTATAGATAGATTATATTGTAATTATGTTTATAATGTATATTTAGATTATTTATATATCTATAATTACAACTTATTTCATCCAAATAATTTTCATATTGAAATTAGATATCAAACCATTATAATATTTTGAACATTTTCACTTTAAGAACATGTTGTCATGTCCCTTTTACACGGTTAATTTTAAATTAATTTCTTCCAATTATATGATTATTTTTTAGAAAAATAAATTACATATTTGGAATCATCAAAATTTATAAATTATTTAATGGCCAACATTGTTTTCAGAAAAAAATAATTGTAATTATAAATAAAACTAATTATAGTGATTAAGTTAAAATTGAGTTTACGTAATGAAAAAAATTAAATAAAGAATCCAAATTACCTAGAAATATTTAATCAATACATTGGATGGCCATATATTAATGATATCCTCACATTGATAAAAGATGGACCATTATTGGTTACACATGATGTATGATAGAACTCCCAATATTGTTATTCATTTCGTATTTACAAGAATGCCACTCATCCTCCTCTATAAAATGGAACCCCTCACATAATAAACCCTCTAAACCCCTTTTAATCATATATAACCTACCCAAATATGGTTCTAACATTACTCCTATCAAACTATAATCCTTAATTTAATCATAAATACATCCAAAGAATCCCTTTTGTGCGAACCAACAGGACATACTTGAAGAAGAGGATACATTCCTCAATGAGATATTTTTTTTATTTCATTATACATCAAATAAAACAATATAATACAAGTAATAATTAATATTAATAATATATGTATCGTAAATATAGTAATATGTTGTTATGATATGGTTATCACCAACACCTTCCCAAACATCCGTCAAATGGGATACAAAATCATCATCCATGTATACAGAGGCCTAACACCTCACAAACTGAGGTTATTCACTCTTCCATTAACACGTTCAATGTTTGTTAATAATTAGGGAAATACCATCATGTTTTATATTTTTTAGAATATGATAACTTATTTTGGGGACGTGTAGACTCTCACCTCCACAAACTGATGTGATTTGTTCAAACATTACAAGGAATGAATTATGGATAGTTTTAGTGAAATTATATGATATATATAACCTAATAATTCTAATTGAAATAATATATATATATATATGTCATTTAAATAATTTCATTCAATATTATATAAAAATAGAAAGTGTATTCATGCATATGTACGACTAATAGTCTCTATGAATGATATTTTCCATTTCAATTTTCTATGTGTAATAAATTATTATAATTATTATATAATGATTATATATGATATTTTTAACATTTTTTACATTATTAAATAATTATTTCATCATATAAGTTTGAGGATCAAGAATAACAAGTCAAACATTGTAGAAAAACAAACCATGCAGTGATTACCTGAAACATAACAGTAATATATAATTATTATTAAAATTGTAATATAATATCATAATAAAATCATATATGTTTAATATATAAGAATATTGTTCTATGATATATTTATAATAATATTATATTTATTATATAGGAGGTAATAATGGGTATAAATAAATTAATGACTTAAGGTAATGTTTTTCTCCTCTAACTTGTATTTTTGTGAGATATATGAATTATCCACCAATTATTACTATTGTGTGGAGTATATAATATGCTATAAAATTTTATTTTAGGAATTCAAATTATTTAATTGTTTTAACATTTTTAATTGATGTTAAATTTTTTTGGATAACATCATTTGAAAGTTACTGATGATAAAAGGTTATTTTTTGTCTTACTTTTATTTCTATGGGACTGATGACTTATTCAATAATCATTTAATTTGTGTCCTATATATATTATCCATGAATGTATTAAATGATTATTATGATTAATATTTTCGTGTATTTACTTATCTATTTTATGATATATATTTCACAGTGTTTTACTATTTAAAATATCCAAAATCATTAAGGTAATTTATTGCGAGTTTTTATTTTTTGAGACACATATATTGTTGTGTACCAGTATTATTTTTTGACATGTATATAATATAAATTTAATTTTTATATAATAATCCTCCACATATATATGATATTTGAATATTAATTTAATGTTATTATTTTATGTGATACTGTTTCAATATTACCAAAGTGGTAACACTTTATTTCTAAAATATCATCATTTATCGTGATTATTTATGATTATGATATCATTGATTATAAAATATGATAAATATATCAATAACTCTCATGAATTTTATTATCCTATATTTATTCATGGTATCATCATTTAACTATTCAATTTATTGAATATTTGGTATGCAATATAATAAAAAAATGTTTTTATGAAAATCAGAGATTATTTCTCTCTTCGGTCAGAAATATGTGTATTTTCAAAATAATGATATATAAAAATGTTTTAAAAATCTTTTAAAAGATATTTATTGAAATTTTTTTAAGGAAAATTAATTTAAAATAATTTATGTTTTAAAAAACTATTTAAGATGGGTTTTAAAATATCATTTATATGTTTTCGAAGAAATAGTTTTCAAAATGTTTTATGTTTTAAAAATAAATTTTCAAAGTAGAAAAGATAAATTTCTGAAGATTTGTTTAAATGATATTTCAGGATTACTATTTATTTAAAATAAAATCCTTTGATATAGTTTATGCATTAATGAATATATGATCAATGTAAACAATTCTTATTCTTTATATGAATTTATTATGATTTAGATGACTTGTTGTTTATTAAACTCATTTCTCTTCATTTGGATATATCGTGTTATAATGAAACCCACTTGATTTCATATATAATTTTATGATGAAGTTATTGTAAAACTTGTCTCATTTCTATCGGTTATAATATAATGAAATTTTTATGATACTCATTTCATTTTGTGGGTTAGGATTTGATGTTTATCAACCAATTTCTTTTATGGGTCATGACATAATGAAATTGTTATTATCCTTTGGAGCAGAAATGTATGATTTAATAATATTCTATTTCGGAGCAATATATCAATCCAATACATTGTTTAATGATTTAGATCTCATGAGATATAAATGGATATAATGGAGAGATAACCTAGTTCAATAAAGGAATATATCTACTAAGATGGTCCTGGGTGCGATGCTTGACTACTAAGATGGTATTGGGAGTGAACCCTGACTACTAATATAGTCATGGGAGGGATCCATGAAAAATAGTAAGGGACAAAAGTAGATATAATTGAACCACATTAGGAATAAGGTGTAACAATGTCCACTATAAAGAAAGGGATATGATTGGTGTTGGTGGTGTGTCCCTCCCAGTAAGTGTATCCCCCATGAAATTCCATGATATGTTTTGGCCATGATCCCTAAATTATATAGAATGATTTAATGTGTTTACGTGTTAGAAACAATTATATTTCTATTTACAATGTAATTCTAAGATGGACGATGTTCATTTATTATATTTTTTTCATGTCTTATATACATCAAATATTTAATACATTATTCATGATTATTATCTTTTACATGAATGGTGTGGTTTTAACTTTTTATTCTAAGGGTTTTATGACCTTATGTTCATATAATGTTTACCTATATCATTTTTACCCTTATTGAGAATATATTCTCACCCATTCTAATGTTTCCTTTCCCAAGGCTATGAGGAAATGTTTTATGTTCGATCACTAAAGGAGAAGATCATTATGGGAGATGATGAAGATATTTCAACAAAATTAGAACAATGTCTTCAATGTTTCCAAAGTCATAAAACTATTAAAGTCCCCTGGAATATATATTTGTAATGTATTGTAAATGAATCTAAAATTATTTCTTATAAAATAATAATAATCTCGATTTTCAGTTTCTTTTCCAAAGAAGAAGGAATTACTTTTAAAAAAATAAATTAAAAAATGAATCAAAAAATCATAAAAATGAATTTAATATGTAGAAACAATTCATGATAATGAATTGAATATAATTAATAAATATGAACTACTTAGGTGATTCTTTATAAATGTGGTAAGTGAAATTGTGAAGAATAAAAGATATATTTTTTCCCAATTAATCACAATTTTGAACGTAATGGTGTTATATAAAATAAATACAGTTTTCATAAAATATTTGTGTTAAAAAACATGTATTTGTTTGGTATTTTTCATGAAATAATAAATAGGGTCCTTCTATCATATAACGTTGATCCTCTACTTCGCTCTATTCTGCTATTTATTCTCTCTCAACTGCTCCGTGAGGTTGTTATGCTCTCTCCCTGGTTGCCTTTACTACGCTCTGACCTCATGTTCCATCGCTCCACTCGAGGTCAGATATGGAGCGATGGAAACCTTGAGGTTTTGGGATTAGTGGTTCGGTGGCGGTGGGTTTCTTGGTGGCTCCTCTCTTTATTATCTTCGGGTTTCAGTCCCTATTCTTTTCTAGGGTTTTATCCCCTCGCGTCATTTCATTATTGACGTATTTTCTTTATCTCTCTATTTTTGGTTTCGTATATTTATTATTGGGGTTTGTCGCTCTGCTCGTTATCTTGCTATAGAGGCCCTCTTGCTCACACCCTCTCTGGCCTCCATGGTATTTTCTCCCTTCCAGGTCGGTTAGGTTTGCTGACTCATAGGAGGTTTTGGGTGTGTGGTGCGATGTTAAGGGGGCTCTAGGTTATGCTTCTTGTGCTCAAGAAAGGTTTGGCATGTTAATTATTGGGATTTGTTGCTCTTCTTAGTATCTTGCTATAGAGGACCTCCTGCTCACACCCTCTATTTCCTCCATGGTCTCTGATCCCTTCCAGGTCGGTCAGGTGCGCTGACTCATAGGAGGTTTTGGGTGTGTGGTGCGTTGTTAAGGGGGCTCTAGGTGAAGCTTCTTATGCTCAAGCGAGGGTCTTGTGCTCCATTGGTCGGTGTGGCAACGACAAAGGGAAGAGACAGTGAAGCATTGTGGATGTTACCGACGAAGGTGTAGCGAAGAGAGGATGGTTTCTGGTCATCTCTTCATCGATCAGGTTCTTCGTCAGCTCACTAGTTTTTGTGGTGACCTTCCGGATTTCAGGAGTTTCGTCTCACGGTGTGGTGGAGGGTTCCTGTGCTTGTTTGACTGAGTCGGGTGGTCACCATCATTTCTGGGGATTAAGGATGATGGCAGTGGTTACATCAGGATGTGCTGCTTATGGAGGCTTGATCTGAGGTTCATTTTGTTCAGATTATTTTTCTGGTTTTGTGTCCCCTGGTTCGTGGTTTTGGCTGGTGACTTCTTATCCGATGATGTGGCCGAGTTCTTTTTTTTCTGATTGTCGACGATGGCATGATGATGACGGTTCCAATGCCAGTGGTAACGATGGAAATGTGTGGTGGAGATGACGTGGACAGGTTTCCATGATGATGCAGTGATGGAAAATGACGGTAATGACAGTCCCGAGGTAGTTGCATGGAGATTTTGGTGCTGATTTTAGATTTTTGAATTTTGAATGTTGTGGTTTTTGGAAGGGGGCATTGGTGGTACATGGATCAGGGTGTGTTTGATTTTGAATTTTGATTTGGTATGTTTTATGTTTTGTCTAAGTGGTCTAGTGCAGGTGATATTTGGAAATTATTTATGGTTCTCACTTCTCCAAAAAGTGACTAATTAAAAATAAAAAAAAAGAAGAAATTTTTAAGTGAAAAAATAACACTCTAATGAATGGAAATGAAAATTAGGTGAAAATATTAGGAATATATATATATATATATAATGGAAGAAATAAATTATAAAAATATAATTGAAAATAGAGACAAATTAGTTGATATTTATATTTAAATGTAATGAGAGTGTTTTTAAAAGGCCGCTTTTTATGTTTTATAATTTCATTGATACAATATGAAATCTCAAAATTTTATAATAAACTGTTATTTGTGAATATTTAGAGGCCGTAAATTAATACAACATTCGATAACACATAATTATTTTCCCGAAGATAAAATGAAACTTTGGTAGGATAATAAAATATAGACATGGAAGAAAAATAATAATTAATGGCAATACAAATTATTAATTTTAAATATCATTTTTTATCAAAATGAAATTATTTGAGGTAAAATATATGAATCAAGAAATTCATTCACACTATGATAAATAAAATGTTACATTTATATTCTTATTGTTTAAGAATCTAATAATATATGTATTATGCTCATGATTAGGCATTATAACTCATATAAAGGGGGACTAAGTTAACAAAAACCCATAAAATGTCATATTTATTAAAATTGAAAATTCAAAGAAGGAAGAACCAGAGATATATTTTTAAATACAATAAATTTATTTAATTTTTCATCATGAATAAATAAATTTCAAAAAAATATACACAAAAAATGAAATTGGTGGTGAATAAAAATCATATCCCTACTAAAATAAATTGATACCCAAAAACCATACCTAAGTTCGTAAGTATCAATGTACACATAGAAAATAGCCTTAAAAATCATATTGATTTTATTAAAAATAGTAATTATAATTATTTAATCTAAATTTCATTTTATTGTCTCGATTTATTATCATATGTTATTCATTTATTAAATAATTTTTATCTTCTGTTAGATACATTAAGTAGTTAATTTAATTTCTATTTGACCACACTTTAATATTCGCAATGGTCAATAGGGTTATAAAATAGAATAATGATATATAAAATTTTATACATGCATGTATTTTATTATTCCCGTTTCTCTTAATTTTTACAGGAAATTAATTTTTGAAAAAAGGGAATCAAATTAAGAAGGGTCCCATGATATGATTATATTACATAGTTATAATTATTTTGATTGTTTATTTTTTATATCACTAAAAGAATAAAAAAATAATATCATTACATAATGTTAGTATTTTAACAAAAAATATTATATGATAAATAAATGTTTAATCTCACACATATTATGTGGTAACATAAAAATAAATTCATCATTCTCAGGAGACAATAGTTCTCTTGTAAATAGAGTCAACACTCTAATTTTTCAAAGATATATAGGGGTAGAAAATTAAAATAAATATAATTTTATGATCCAAATTATTTTACAAATACAATATTTTTTCATTATATAATATTTTTTATGACATATTAATTTATATTATGAAATATATAGTAAATCATTCATAGATGGGTTGTCCACAAGTACATGCGATGATGTTATTTTATAAAAATATTTTAGTAGGAGGATAATAAGTGATATTACAATAGTATAATATAATTTTATATTATTAATAATATTTCTATTTTCATGATATAATTCATAAAAATGGATTTTAGAGGGTAGAAATAGAAGAAAATTAGAGATATCGATTATAAACACTACCACTCCCTTTAGATGTTCTCTATTGGGTAATAAATTAATCAACTATAAGATTTTATCAGTGAAATATAATGTTCTCTAATATATGCGTTTAGGGTTGTAGAGTATCTTTTATATAGTTTCAGTTAATATAATGATCTATAATGAGTATCTAAATTTAGTGGCGGTGAAATTTTTTTATAGTTGAAGCTAATCACATTTTTAAAAATATAACATAGTTTTATACCCAAAGAACCTGTTTCATAGGAAAATGGTGAGGATGATTAAAATAAATCAGTTGATATTGAATTACAGTCAATAATAATTCACTAATTTATTTTTGTCCACTTTTGTTCATTTTCTTGTGTTTTACTTTTAAATTTTAAAATTTTACTATTTCTGGTTTTTACCATGGTATGTAATTCGTTACTTATGGAATTTAAATTTAATGCGTAAAAGTAAAATAAGCCTCATTAAAATTTTTCACTAATTGATTTCTAATAAAAAATCCATTATTCAAATATAAATCATATGTATAGGAAATATTATTTTAAATATTATCGCATGTCAAACATAAAAACTAGTTTCTTTTGAAAATTTTATTTTTTATGCATAAATATTACTTTGACGAAAAAATATCTATATTTTTTTAATGAAATTAATTGATATAATAGAAAAAAACTAGAATTGTGTGATTTTAATATAAATGTGATAAACATTTCTATATTGATATCATAATTAATGTAAAAATTCATAAAAATGTCTCGAAATGAAAAATAATAGTTAATATGAAAAACATTATACATAGTAATTTTAAAATACATCATTGAAGCCTATAGATAAATTTTTTTCATTCAATAATTTTTTATTTTTTCTATTCTATTTACTTATTGATACTATTATAAACAATGTTTAAAATAAATATTTTAACTATTCATATAAAAACAATTGTTTTTGTAAAACCCAATAAATCCAACCATGGATAATATTTTCATTCAAATTATAAAAGTGAGGTGAATTTTTTGTTAAATCATTATTTTCTATTTAACATTCAAATAAAATGCTAAATATATATTGTAAAATTCTTTCATGAGAAAATAACATATTTTTAAAATATTATATTCTGAATATTATTTGGTATCAATTAATAATTAGATTGTTTTAGTGATGAAAATAAAATAACAATATATTTAGTATATATAGTTTCATTAAATAAATCATATAATTATAAATTTGTTAAGTAAAAAATCATTTTATAGATTAAATTGACCTTATTTATATTATCAATGCATTTATAACCAGAATCACATTCTATTCAAAAATGAAACTCTAATTTTATTATAATAAATAAGGTAAATAACACATCAAATAATATTTACATGATTATTATTATCATTATTTCTAATTATATAACCCCTCAATATAACTCCCTAATATCCATGAATAAGGTAAGCTCTATAAGAGGTTCCCTATTATGATTCCACTTGCATATTTCTTTTAGGAATTTATAGAACATTTAATTTTTTCTACATATCATTTAATTTATTTATTAATTATTAGATTTAATGTATAGAATATAACATAGGAAATAATAACGATGAATCCTCATTACCAATCTTGTCCAAACAACCTTCATAAGGGTGACTTAAACAACTAAATTCCATTCCATTCCACTTTCTTCAAATGTTTCATTATATTTCTTTTTTCTTCTATACATACATATTATTAAGATATATTAAAATACCCAAATATAATAATTATATTTTAGTGAATCGTAGAGTATTTTTAGTTTAGATTTACAGGTAGAACTATAGGTTAACCCATTATTTAATTAAGGAAATTATATAGAAAAATTTGGGTTCATCACATTCTCCCAATGTTAATGAAAATTAAATTAAAAATTTTAACCACCACTAACATGTTATTTTTTTATGAGTAATGAAATGATAGGAATGAATAGTGATATAATTTAATGTGAGGGGACAAGACATTAATGGCCAAGGGACACCTCATTGGTGGTTTTGGAAAAACCATGGGCTTGCCCATGGTATTTTCCAATGGTATTGGCCACATGGGTCCCCCCATACAATAATTCATCTCATTTGGTCGTCCAACCCTTAAAATATCTCATGACATCATCATGAAATAGTTATGATGTCATTAAACATACCGAAACCCTAAAACTGTATTTTCACTTTTCATCGAAAATTCAACTTTCTTAGAAAAATCCCAAAATTTCACCATAACAAAATATCAATGCTCTGATTTCAAAAATGAAATCCATTTTATAAAAATAATTTTCAAAAAAATTTTAATCTATTTTTTAAATAAATACACTATTCACCGAAAATTCATTTTTTTCAGAAAAATCCCCAAAAATTACCATAACATAATATTGATGCTCTGAGTTAAAAAATGAAATCCATTTTATAAAAATAATTTTCTAAATATTTTTAATTTAATTTTTAATAAAAACAAACTATTCACCCAAAAAAACGAATACTTGAATAATAAGTTATGAAATCATTATTTAACCGTTTTATTGAATCACATTACATAATCAAGGTGCCTAGATTATATTAATACTTTTTTTAAGTGAGATTACGAATCCATTTGGTCACATTACTAATCCTAATCATAAAATCACTATTCATAATTTACTATTCATCAAAAATTATGTTGATCTTATTAGACTCTAAATTTCGTACTGAACATAATTGTAGAAGACCTTTTTTTGAAAATCATTACACATTTTTAATTATTTAAGGTTTATATAAACATTATTAAAATATCATTTCTCTAAAATTCATCAAAAATATGCATACTATATTTATCCGGACATTTGAAAATTCATAAACTTCATCATAAGAAGAGATCAAAATTTTTATTTAAAAAAAAGGATTACAGAAGGCAGTTACGGTCTCCTTACATAGCCCCTTATCACACCAGAATATGACCTAAGTCTAAGGTGTGCTAAGGTGAGAGAATCCGAGGGACGCTCGGCCAACATCGCACGAGTAGTAATTTCTATCAGTTTGAACTTCTCATGAAGGCGATTCCATTCTAGCTTCACACGATGAAGTTTGGCTTGGGTTTGGTCCCGAGCAAAGCCTAGTGGTGCTACCTCCTTTCATGTTCTATTAGATGGGCTTCGATCGGTCCAAGACTACTGGGTGAGGCCATCGAATCTTCTTTCTATATTAATTAACCTTGATTACTTGTATTTAGAGACAATAATGGAAACGTTTAGTTTCCAGCGGTCATATTGACCAATGATAATATAATAGTCAAAACCCAATGGTCTCATTTTAATTATACCCATGTTATCAAATGAAATAGTTTTCTTGAGTATAAAAAAATAAAATCACAAAAAATTGGGAAACAATATTTATTCAAAATATCGTGTCATTACAATATTCCCCCCTTAAGAAATTGGTCCTCACAATTTTTAAAATTGGGTTTTTAAATTTCATTGAAAGTCCCACATTGGAAAAAGAGTCTGTAACACTATTACTTTAAAAGAACGAAAAGGAAGTAAAAAGGCCACCAGAGTTAACCCATACTAGGACTCCATGTAGGAAAACATGGATATGGAAGAAAAAACAAAGGGTCTAGTTCTGGGGGAGAGTGATAGAAAACATGATTAGGAGAAAGTTAACCACAAGAAAATCACAAACTTATGATGTTTGTAAATGGTCTTTGATTACCTAGTAGGAAGCTTAAACCAGCAATGTTTTTGTTTTATGTTCCTTTTAATAATTTTGAGGAATTCATTTACTAAATAGAATAAAAACATAAGGAAATATACCTACATTCCAGTATAGTTTCATCTTTTAATAAGTCGCTACCAAAACTAATCTTTTCTCCAAATGATGAGAACTCAAAAACACTTGGTCTCATCAAAATCACAAGAATCATCTTCTATATAATCACATAATCCACAAAAGATTAACTATCTATTTCTTCTATCTTTAATCATTATCCCAAAAACAGAAAGGTTAAGGTAAAACAACTCTTCAAAAAGAAAGAATCCCATAGGAATGGAAACTACTTTTAAATCTTCAAAGTTCCATGGTACTACCCAAAGTTCATCATAGACCATTCCATAAATAACGGTTCTTAAAATTCCTCAAAATAAACCAAACTAATATTGAAACCCAAATACAAGAAGGATTTGATAACATAGTCTTCCAAAATAAACTTCATCGTTCATCTCTAATCAACATCAACTACTCCTAACATCTTATAACAAAATTAGCCAACCTAATAATTTTTCCCCAAGATAGGTTAATCATTTCCATAAGTAACCTAAATTACTATAATTCCACCTTAAATTCATCGATTCTTCAAAATATAAGTCAACCTTACTCCTCAATGAAAATACCACAGTAATCTATTTACCTCGATCATATAGTGTTCCAAAAATAGTGAACGTCTTCCAATATAATAATCATCTTTTAATCCCCTAACAATCTATGTCATATTAATACGGAAATCATCACATTTCATATCACATTGGTTGTTGGGACATGTTCTTCCATTTCCCACCATTAACTAAGAAGAGAAAGTATAATTAGGGGCTTAAATACTTATCCAATAATCATGAAAAGGAACTTAAAGCATATAAGGATAACTTATAGAAGAAAAGTATACCCTAACTTGTGATCCCCTAGGTTTCAAACTAGGTTATCCATGATCATATATTCTTATGTGAATCTTTATTTTATTTTATCTTTGTTCCTTTAATAATGGTTCATACTAAGCTTATGAATTTACCTAAGCATATCCCCCGGGAGTGTCGTAACCAAGAGTGCAGCAAGGCCCGTTTTCGTGTACTAGTTCTCGTTCGAGTCTAGCTCAAAGTGGTGTATTTGGGTATTACCCCTATGTACATCTATGCTAGATCCACCTATACCTTCTTGTATCCAGACAAGGATGTATTTGCTTGGCAACCCCTTACTCAATCCTCACCAAAATACCAGGAATATTTACTATATTTAAAAATTTCTATAGGGTTCTTCCTACGGTTTTCATATCCTAATTTCCACAAATAACTAAACCATCCTTTGATACCAAATATTGAATCCCACCTTTTTATCACATAAACTTTCATTACATTTTACAAAACCGAGGATATTTAAGGTTTAGTGTCTTGGAAACCAGGAACATAAAACATGAAAACATAAAACAATCTTCTTAAACACTTGAAAGGATTCTCCTCATGTTCATCCTAGGTTCATTACTGCATATCATAACCTGGGGACATAAATCAAAAGAAAGGATGAGCAGAACGCCCAATAAGGGAAACAAGGGAAACATTTAACAAGTGAACTTGAGATACATCAATAAAGTCATGAAAAGAACTTTAAGGCATGAGAATGAAATCATGAGGCATATCATAATAAAAATAAAATTTTTCATAACATGAAGATGTGGATACAACATTTAATACTGACAATCATTTCGTTTCACCAAGGTCCATCCCCAAGGTGTCATTAAAAAATTACCAAGGTTATTCACCAAGGTATCAGTCTAAAAGGGCATCTCTAGAGATTAAGTCTTTACCCAATGCATTAAAGTGCTATCTGGGAGCACCCTTGACATGTATTTATTATTATGTGATCCACATATATCATCATCAATCATTTCATAAACAACCCATATATCATAAAATAAATGGGTTTCATTTCATAATAATAATGTTTTAAAAACTTCTTTAGAGACATGATCTTTATGTCACTTTAAACCCACAGAAAGGGAAACCAGGTTTCATGTATGTAAATCCCAGAATTTAAAAATAGAACATTTTGATATATATGTGAATAACCCTGTATAAATAAGATATTTGAGTATTCACTTAATAACATGAAGTAATTTTGAGAAAAAGAGAGAGGCATTTTGAGATGAAAATTCTGCAGCACAACGGCTACATTACAGGGTTTTAGAAAACATTGAAAAGAGTGGGGAAATGGGGAAAAAATTCATAAATGACCCATAAAACATTAGGACAGAATATAAGGGATTTAATAACATGGTAATGAAATTTGAAAATATACCATATGAAATGAAGAACATGAAAGGACGGAAAAAATAAGATTTCTCTTATGAAAATTCGGCAGCCTAACGACGTCACATAAACTTCAACCAAAAATTAATTGATGAGATCAAATAGGGTCTCTCATCTTATGAACATAAATGATTAGTATGATAGATATAGAGATCATACCGCAACATAATAAAAACAAAATTTCAAGACTTGACATGGAATTAGAACTTTGAAAAAGGAGAAAGGTGAAAGAACCACTTAAAAATTCGGTAGCCTAACAACGTCACATAAAACTTCAAAATACTAAATTGAAGAGATCCAATGGGGTATTTCATCATATGATCATAAAATATCAGAATGATAGATATAGATATCATACCCCAACATAATAAAAAGAAACTTTAAATGCTAGACATGAAAGTTGAACTTGAAAATGAGAAGGGTGAAAGAACCACTTAAAAATTCGGCAGCCTAAAGGCGCCACATAAAACTTCAAAATACTGAATTGAAGAGATAAAATGGGGTCTCTAATCATATGTTCATAAAATATCATTATGATAGATATGGAGATCATACCCCAACATAATAAAAAGGAACTTTAAAGACATGACATGAAAGTAGAAATTGAAAACGAGAAGGGTGAAAGAATCTGTTACAAAAATTTCGGCAACCTAACAACGCCACTTAAACATTCATAAAACGAAATAATGAGAGTAATAGGGGATATCTCATTATATGAACATGAAAAGGGAATTAAGAGTAATATAAAAGAACAACCTTCAACATAAGATCATGGAACATAAAAGAAATGACATAAAAGAGATTACTTGAAAAGAATGAGAGAGGTCGGATCCCTTACCTTAAAACGTAACTCTTAAAACTCAATGGATGGGACCTTGAGGGCTTGGGGGAACCTTGGGAGGAATCATTGGGTGGTAATGAGACCAGAGATTCGTTGGGGGAGAGTTTGGAGTCGAATGGATGATAGGATAGCTTGGTATTTATAGGAAAAGTGAGGGGACAAGACATTAATGGCCAAGGGACACCTCATTTGTGGTTTTGGAAAAACCATGGGCTTCCCCATTTTATTTTCCCATGGTATTTGCCACATGGGTCCCCCAATACAATAATTAATCACCTTTGGTCGTCCAAAAATTAAAATATCTCATGAAATCATCATGACGTAGTTATGATGTCATTAAACATACCGAAACCCTAAAACTGTATTTTCACTTTTCATCAAAAATTCAACTTTCTCAGAAAAATACCAAAATTTCATCTTAACCAAATATCAATGCTATGATTTCAAAAATGAAATCCATTTTATTAAAATATTTTTCTAAATATTTTTAATTTATTTTTTAAATAAATACACTATTCACCAAAAATTCATTTTTTTCCAAAAAAATCCCCAAAAATTACCATAACATAATATCGATGCTCTGAGTTAAAAAATGAAATAAATTTTATAAAAATAATTTTCTAACATTTTTAATTTAATTTTTAATTAAAAAACACTATTCACCGGAAAAACCTAATACTTGAATAATAAGTTATGAAACCGTTATTTAACCGTTTTATTGAACCACATTACTTAATCAAGGTGCCTAGATTATATTAATACTTTATTTAAGTGAGATTACTAATACATTTGGTCACATTACTAATCATAAGCATAAAATCACTATTCATAATTAACTATTCATCAAAAATTAAGTTGATCTTATTAGATTTAAATTTCGTATTGAACATAATTGTAGAAGAACTTTTTTTGAAAATCATTACAAATTTTTAATTATTTAAGGTTTACATAAACATTTTTAAAATATCCTTTCTCTAAAATTTATCAATAATATGCATACTATATTTATCCGGACATTTGAAAATTAATAAACTTCATCATCCGAAGAGATCAAAATTTTTATTTAAAACAACGGATTACAAAAGGCAGTTATAGACTCCTTACATAACCCCTTATCACACCAGCATAGGACCTAAGTCTAAGGTGTGCTATGGTGAGAGAATCCGAGGGACGCTTGGCCAACATCGCACGACTAGTAATTTCTATCAGTTTGAACTTCTCGCGAAGGCGATTCCGTTCTAGCTTCACACGACGAAGTTCCGATTGGGTTTGGTCCAGAGAAAATCCTAGTGGTTCTACCTCCTTCCCAAGTTCTGTTTGATGGGCTTTGATCGGTCCAAGACTACTGGGTGAGGCCATCAAATATTCTTTCTATATTAATTAACCAAGATTACTTGTATTTAGAGACAATAATCAAAATGTTTAGTTTCCAGCGGTCATATTCACCAATGATCATATAACAGTCAAAACCCAACGGTCTCATTTTAATTACACTCATGTTATCAAATGAAATAGTTTTTTTGAGTATAAAAAACTAAAATCACACAAAATTAGGAAACAAGATTTATTCAAAATTTCGGGTCGTTACAATCCATGTCATGCGTAAAAGAAAAATAGAACACGCCATTCATGGATGATGTTGTTCGCATGTATGCACAAAGAAGTTTTCTTTTTTAATTTCGTTTTACATGTGTGTATAAAAGTTATATTACATTGGTATAATAACATATAATAATTAAAATTATATATATATATATCATCATAATTTTAAACATTATAGTGGATTTTATAGGGTATACGTAAAACATAATAAGGTATATTGGTTGAGATCATCACCTCTATTATTGGATGTTCTCCATTGGGTAATAACATAAAGATACCTAGATTTGTGTCATATAATGATCACCACTTATAGGATGTGGGTTGAGTATTAATGAGAGAAAATGGAATTTTTTTATAGATAACATTTTGTAATGAGTTTACAAAAGGGGTTGAGGTGATATATTTTTATATTATAATGGAATTATATTTTTAGAATATAATTTTTTTGTATAAATAGATAATAGGAATTACATATCAGGTAGATATATAATGGAAAATATTTTATTGGATGATGAAATAATTTCTAAATTCTATTAAAAAATCACAATTTTTTCAATATTTTTTTGTCAATTTTAATATGGGATTTTTCAGTTTTTCAAATCTTGTTTATTACCATAGTAAATATTTTTTTCCATTATAATTTATTTTAACATGTAAAAAATATGGTTCTCAATACTTAATTTGAACTTAATTATCCCAAACATAAAATTCTTCTTAAAAATAAAATTATAGGTGTTATGAAAATTAATTTTATTATTGGAAAAAATAATGAGTAAAAAATCTAATTTTTTTTATACATAATTGATGCATTTAGGAAAAATTATTAATGAATTTTTTGTTACATTTTTATGATTAACCAATTGAGGGTTAATTGAATTTTACAGAAATCAATAATCTATTTTCACCTTGACAAATATTTATTAAATGAAAATGATATAAAATATTTTCCATTTGAAAAATATTGCTTCATTATAAAAATAAATAAGTGTTTTCATTATTCATATTAATACTTTTAAACATGTTAATTGCAAGGACCAGACCCAAATTGCCCGGAGCTTGTGCCTTGTGTGATTACATTGGAAGACATACAAGGAATACGAATCCCAAAGGACCGAGTAGTTTAGTATTATTGGAAACAACATATATACATAAGTTCAATATTAAAAGTTGAAGAGAAATACAACATGAAATCTCCTTAGACAACACTCATAACTCCTAGGTGATTTCATCATGTCATTCATAATAAACTAATTCATGTCCTGAAAAAAATGACATGTAAGAAAGGGGTGAGCTCAAACGCTCAGTAAGAGTAAGCAATAAAGCGGAAGATAGTATAAACATAAGAAATGGTGCATAATTGAAAACACATGCCTTTAATAATAAACATGAACACATTATGGAAAGAAAATGAGCTTAGTAAATAATCACATAATAAAACATAATCATGGGCATTCTACTAATCCAATAACCACAAAAAATATCAATAGATGAACTCAGATGGAATTCATAATGCTGGACATTCTGAAAAATTTTGTCAAGGCCTCAGCCAAGACGTCTAATGATTAAGGCCTCAGCGAAAATCCATATCACATTGGGAAAGGCCTCGGCCAATTCCTCGTCTAGTTGTCTTATGAGACCTACTGATGCATCGAGAGGCTATAGAGGGTCCCACCCGTCACATAATAAGTCCAATGAATTACTCATATGAGCAGGGAAAAACGTAAACAACATATATATTCATATTGAAACTATCATATGAAATGTAACTAACTTTCCCCAATTATTGAACACAAACACTAACCATTCAGAATACTATGGTGAATGGTTTTAGGATAGATCATCCACAATAAAGTTAGTCATAAACCATTATATAAAATATGGTATATGAAATAATTAATGATTAACCCCAAAAATACATAAGAATCAACAAGAGTGTTGAATTAATAGAGAATAATCTTCTAAAATCATTAAGCAATTCTTGTAATAAATACTCTTCTATTGTGAAAAAAAGAGTTCTTTAGGAAAAATCATTGCATAAAACCAGAAGTAAAGTAAAATAGTATTTTATGATAAAATTAGTGTTTCTATAATGATAATGGTTTCCAAAAATAGATTATAGATTCCCTTGAAAATAGAAATGAATTTGAGAAATTCCCTTGTATCAGGCTCGTATTTTTGGAAACAGTATTGAGAGATCCTTTTAAAACATGTAACTATCCAGAAAAAATGGATGGATTATGGTTGGTTTACATATATAGAATACTTACACAGAAGTTATGAGGAGTATATAACAATACATAACAATTTCATTGAGGAAATTAGACAATAAAAGTAACCCGAATGAAAACTGGAAGTTCGGGTGGAAAACACTTTCCTTAACTTCGAATTTGTTCCACTCTAGTACTTAAGCTCCAGGAATATGAAATTATACTTATTAATAACTTCTTCCAGAACCTATTAGACATGAATTTAGTTTATCATAATTCTATTTAGTTTGTTTATATCCTTATTGATACGTTTTTGTATTGAATTTCTTTGTTCCGGGGTGTTCATTTCCTTAATTTTCATAATCGGTTCACTTGTTTTTATTTATGTGGAGTTCATGTGGAATGGTTATAAATCCATAGGATTCAAAATAAAAATTATTTATGAACCTAAATAATTGATAATAGTTATTTATTTCATTTTTTTTACATGGAATGAGGATGAATCATTAGATGACAACCACTTTGATTATTTGGCGGTATTTGGATTATTATGAACTAGTTTTGTCATATAACATATTTATATGTACATATTCTGGTTCCTGAATATTTATTAGGTTATAATACATATATTATAGTCTGGTTCCACAATAAATATATTTTCATTACCAGTAATGAAGAATAAATTGATGAATGAAACTTCATCGTCCACGAAGGTTACAAATCAGAACCTCATGGACGTCGATTTCGTTTATAAAAATAAAAGGAAGTAGGAATATTTATGATGGTTCTTACATTAACATGATATAAATCTAGTATATTGATCTCACTGGAGTTATCATGGTCATCTAGATAGAGGAGGTGAGGAGATAATAACAAAAGTAGATAAATTGAAAGACAACTAAATGAGAAAGAATTGTGCTTTACCTCTTGAAATAACGTCCTGGACAAACACCTTAAGGGAAGGAGTTTTGGTCTTTTGGAAAGATTAAGAGAATCCTGCTCATGAGGAGTGACTAGGGAAGGGTAATTGGGCAGAATTTTGAGGATCTTAAAGGACTATAGAAGTGAATAGAAGTGTTAGTTGTGGGTGGTTTTAATAGTGGAGGAGAGGAGTAAATTTTCAATATTTTATTCATTATTTTATTATTTCCATCAATACAACCAATAGTGTTGTTTCATGTGACCCCTAATATTAATAAGTGCATTTGAGTTCAAACCAAGTGGCCTTGCATCACTTGTGATGTCATGAATATTGTATTTAACTGATAAATTGAATATATAGTATTTTACCATATTTCACAATTCGTCAAAAATTCAAGAATTTCATGAAAGTCCCAAAAATCCCCCCTACCATTTTTCGATGTGTAGAATTCAAAAGTGAACTATATTTTCCAAAAATAATTTTCTAAATATTATTAATTTAATTTTTAAATAATGTCATAGTAAATTATAAAAATAACACTCTAAGAGGTATAATTAGTTTTATGTGACAACGAAAAATTAATTACGATCCCATTATCTTATTACCATAAGAATATAAAATAATATCATTATTTTCTATTCAAGGGTCATATTACTATTCATATTTCTATTTATAATGGTATGTTACTATTCACCAAAAATCAAGTTTTTTCTATCAGACTCCAAATGACTTACTGAACACAACTCTAGATGACCATTTCATGAAATTGAAAACCTAGAAGAGGAAAAGTTGTGTTTAATGGATTGATTATAAAATTGCATTCTATATTTATTTTCAAAACCTTGGGGTGTTACATTCTCCCCTCCGTACAAAAATTTCATCCTCGAAATTCAGAAAATATTACCTAAAAAGATTTGGGTATGTCTTTAACATAAGCTCCTCAGGTTCCCATGTCGCTTCCTCCATCTTATGGTTCCTCAAAAGAACCTTCACCAGACGAGTCATCTGATTTCTCAATACTTGCTCTCTAGTATCAAGAATCTTGATAGGATCTTCATTGTAAGATAGAATGGGATCAAGTTCCACTTCTTCATAAGTGAGTACATGTGGTGGGTCTGGAATTTACTTTCTTAACATCGACACAAGGAACACATTGTGAACCTTGGAGAGTCATGGCAGCATTTCCAAACGGTATGCTATGACTCCAATTCGGTCCAGAATTTCAAAAGGGCCGATATACCTAGGATTTAATTTTCCCTTCTTACCGAATTGTATGATACCCTTCCATGGAGATAAATTTAAGAAAACGTGATCACATTCTTGAAATTCCAAATCCTTCCTTCGGTTATATGTAAAGCACTTTTTCCTACTTTGAGATGTTTGGATATGGTTTTGGATATTCATTACCTTTTCTGTTGTTTCTTCAAAAAGTTATGGGCTCATGAGATTTCTTTCACCAACATCATCCCAGCAAGTTGGTGTACGACATCTCTTCACATAGAATGCCTCATAGGGTGCCATCTAAATACTTGAATGGAGATATTATTGTAAGAAAATTCCACGAGAGGTAAATAATGATCCCACATTCCATGAAAATCAAGTGAACAAGACCTCAACAAGTCCTATAATGTTTTAATAGTCCATTCTAATTGTCCATCAGTTTGTGGGTGGTAGGCAGTGCTCAAATGGAGATCAGTATCTGGGGCCTTCTGAAGACTCTTCCAGAATCGTGATGTAAAATGGGTATCATGATTAGAAACAATTGATGGGGGTACACATTGAAGTATTAAAACTTCATTAATATATATTATTACTAAAAGTTCAAGTGGTGAATCTTCCCTTATAGCAAGAAAATGTGCAGATTTTGTAAGACGGTCAACAATGACCCATATCATATCATTCGTTCTTGGAGTCTTTGGTAGCCCCATGAAAAAGTCCATTGTAATGCCGTCCCATTTACACATAGGTATAGGAAGGGTTTTCATGAATCCACAAGGATGTTGTCTTCTCTCCTTCACCTCTTGAAAAACTAAACTTCTCAAAACGTAATCAACAATATCCCTCTTCATGTATTCCCACAAAAAATGTTCCTTCAGATCTATATACATCATTGTGCTACCTGGGTGTATCGAGAAATTTGAGCTATGAGCATCGTCTAATAGTTCCCTTTTTTATCTTAGGTACTGATGGAATGCATAACCTCTTACCAAACATCAGAACTCATTCTTCATACACAAAGTCATCCAGTCTCTCATCCATAACTGCATTAATTTTCTTATGCAGATTCCCATCATCATATTGAGAAATTTTTATCTTCTCTAGTAAATATGGTTTAGCAATAATTTGAAAGAGGAGTGATGTTTCCCCTTCCTTATCAATTCCCATATCCTTCTTCAGTAGATCCATGAACATAACACTTCTTTCAATTCTCATTTGAGTCAGAATTCTATGATCTTTCCTACTCAATGCATCTTCCATCTTATTTTCCTTTCCTAGGTGGTAGGGTATTTACCAATCGTAATATTTGAGTAACTCGATCCATCTTCTTTACCTCATGTTGAGTTATTTTTGTGTGAAAATATATTTAAAACTCTTATGGTCCGTATAAATATCACATCTCTCTCTGTAGAGATAATGATTCCATATTTTCAGAGAAAAGATTACAACTTCTAACTCAAGATCATGATTTGGATAATTTTTCTCATGACTCTTCAACTGTCTTGATGCATAAGCAATAACTTTATCATTTTTCATAAGGACGTAACCCAATCCATTCTTTGATGCATCAATATATATTAAAAATCCATAATTCCCAGATGGAAGAGTCAAAATTGGAGTATTGAACAATATTATTTTCAATTCATCAACGAATTCTATACATTCTTTTGTCCACAAAAACATAACTCCTTTACATGTGAGCTTTGTCATTGGGTTGGCTAAACGGGAGAAGTTCTGATAAAACACCGATAATTACATGCTAAACCAATAAAACTATGCACCTCAATTACGTTTGTTGGCATGTTCCATTCTTGCATTGCTTTTGTCTTTGTAGGATCTACAAATATTCCATCCTTAGAGACAATGTTGCCCAGAAATGAAACATATTGGAGCTAGAATTCACAGTTGCTGAACTTCCCAAATAATTCATTTCTTCTCAGGGTCTTCAGAATAGTGTGCAAGTGATTTTCATGATCTTCATAGCTTCTAGAGTAAACCAGGATATCATCAATAAACACCACAATAAAGTCATCAAGATATCCCATTAATACTCTATTCATCAGATCCATAAAAACAGATGGTGCATCAGTTAGTCCAAAAGGCATTACTGTAAACTCGTAATGCCCATACTTGTCCAGAATGCTATTTTTGGAATGTCTTCCTTCCTCACAAGTAACAGATGATATCCAGATAGAAGATCAATCTTTGAAAAATATTGGGCTCCATGAAGTTGATTGAATAAATTATTTATTCTTGGTATAGGATAATTATTCGTTATTTTAATAACATTGATTTCTCTGTAATCGATGCACAGCCTCATGGATCCATATTTCTTCTTAACTAAGAGGATAGGGGCCCCCTATGGAGAAATACTAGGTTGAATAAATATTTTATCACTGAATTCTTCTAGTTTCTTCTTTTGTTACACTAACTCCACAGTGGAAATTCTATAATGGGTCTTTGATATGGGTCTTGAACCAAGAATTAAGTCAATGGAAAACTCAATTTCTTACTCAGGATGATGTCCAGGTAAATCCACTGAAAAGACATCAATATACTCTTGCACAACAGGTACATATTCAATTTGAACATTCTTTTCCTCACCCATAGTTATTTCATTATATTCCTCCCTAATAATACAATTTAGTTGAGCTACTGTGGGTGGATCTAGATAAGAATCACGTGGTGGCATTTCTGCTCTAAAGATAAGATACTCATTATCATCATCGAAGATTGTAACCTCCATCTTCTGACAATAAATTTTCGCATCATGGTCTGAAATCCAATCCATACCGAGGATTATATTAAACCCAATCATGGGTATAACAATGATATACGTAGATAAAGAGAATTTATATTCCCTAATGGGAACTAATTCACAAAAAATTGTTGCAATGATACATCCTTTAAGAGTTTTGAATGAAAACTCCCTTGTTAAATCGAATTGGAAATATCTAATTTTCTTAGAAAACTGGGAATATATGAAACAATGTGATGATCCATAATCAAATAAAGTATTGGATATATTTGAGTAAATGATTAAAGTACCTTCCACCACATCATTAGGAACTTCAACCTCTGTAGTTTGGATTTCATGAGCTTGTACCCGATCCCTTGGCCTTTTATATTGCATATTTCCTTATTGCTTTGGACAATCATTAGCATAGTGTCCCATTTCCCGACAATTAAATCATTGAACATCATTGGATTCCTTCTTCCCTTTTCAATCACCAGCAAGATGGACTTTCTGACCACATTTGTAGCATACTACTTTTCCTTTTATGCATGCACCAGGGTGTTTCTTTCCCAAATAGTGACATGGTGGAAATTCAACTCTTCCCTTATTCCCTGTTTCCTTGATTACTTTCCTAGGGTTTTCAGTAGCCCTCTTCTTTTCTTTCTTTCCCTTAACTTCATAAGACTTAGAGAATTCTTTTTCTGTCTTGATATCACATGAAACTATATCCTCATATGATGAAAAACCTTTGTAGACCAGTGCCCGCCGGAGGAATGGCAGTAGGCCATCAAATAATTGATCAATTTTCCACCTTGGATTTCGTATATAGTCCACAGTATGTCTTTCTAACCTTGTGAAGTTGGCTTCATACTTGGAAATATTTTCATCCTCCTTCTCCCTCAGATTCAAGAATTGTCTCTCTATATCTTATCACTACTCACGAGGGAAATATTTTTCATAGAATATTTTCGTAAAATACCTCCATTCCATCTCTTATATCTCTTTATCCTCCTTTGTGTTTTGGATTAATGACCACCACTGATCTGCATCTCCCGATAGACAATATACAACCATGACAACCTTCTCTATTTAATTATATCCCAAAGAAAGAAATATCTTCTCGAGGGAACTTATGCAATGCTCACCTACATATGGGTTTGTAGTCCCATTGAATGATGGAGGATGTTTTCGCATAAAGTGATATAGCGTGGCTCCTCCACATGGTGGATCCGGATGCTCCATATGGGTAAGGTTATTATTCATAACCTGAGTAAGTTGTCCCAATATAGTTATGAGTTGCTCAACACCAGTCACAGCACCAGAGACAACATCATTATCTTGCATTGGAGGAAAATCCCTACAGGGGGAACGTGCATTCATGAGGTTTCCATTCCATCCACTAGGTGCTATATTTAGATAATGGCTTACACTAGATTAGGTTATGAATCATAATGTATAATTTCAACTTAAAAATACTCAAATAAATAAATTGAGATCTTACGCATGGATAATCCCATATTCACAAAAATGAATTCTTTATGGAATATTTTACATTTCAATCCATTATAATGGCTTGTAAAGAAAATGTGAATTTTCCTAAGCATACCCCCTAGAAGTTCCATAAACATGAGTGAAGCAAGACCCATTTTTGTGCACCAGTTCCCATTCAAGTCTAACTCAAAGCAGTGTTATTGGGTTTTACCCCTAGATACATCTGTGCCAGATCCGCCTCTACCAGCTCATATCTAGATAGGGATGTATTGCTTGAAATATCCTCATAATCTATTCCTTACTAAAATACCATGACGTTATTGTATGTATATCCTCAAATAATAACTTAGGGACTCTTCCTTAATTCTACATTTTCTAGTTTCCAAATCCTCTACTAAACGTATTATGATACCAACTGTAAGGACTCGATCCCAATTTCCCAGAGCATGTGCCTTGTTTGGTTACATTGGCATACATACAAGGAATACGAATCCCGAAGGACAGAGTAGTTTAGTATTATTAGAAGCAAGATATATACATAAGTTAAATATTACATCTTAAAGAGAAATACAACATGGAAAATCCTTAGACAACACCCATAAATCATAGGTTATTTAAGCATGTCATTCATAATAAACTTCATCATGTCCTGAAAAAAAAATGATACATTAGAAAGGGGTGAGCTCAAACACTCAGCAAGAGTAAGCAATACAGTGGAAGATAGTATAAACATAAGTCATGGTGCATAATTGAAAAAACATGCCTTTAATAATAATCTTTAACACATTATGGCAGGAAAATGAGCTGAGTACATAAATCTATAATAAAACATAATCAAGGGTATTATACTAATCGAATAACCACATGAAATATCAATAGTTGAACTCATAATGATGGAAAGAATAATTCTGGACATTCTGAAACATTTTTTCAAGGCTTCTACCAAGACGTCTAATGATTAAGGCCTCGACCAAAATCCATATCACATTGGGAAAGGCCTCAACCAATTCCTCATCTAGTTGGCTCTTGAGACCTACCGATGTATCGAGAGGCTATAGTGGGCCCCAATAATCACAAAATAAGTCTAATTCATTACTCATATGAGTGGGGAAAAACATAAACAACATATATATTTATATTGAAATTATCATATGAAAAGTAACTAACTTTCCCCAATTATTGAACAGAAACATTAACCATTCAGAATAATATGGTGAATGGTTTTAGGATAGATCATCTACAATAATGTTATTAATAAACCATTCAATAAAATATGGTATATCACAACACAAATTATTAACCTGAACAATACATAAGAATCAACAAGAGTGTTGAATCAAAGGAGAATAATCTTCTAAAATCATTAAGCAATTCTTGTGATAAATACTCTTCTATTTTGAAAAGAGGAGTTCTTTTGAAAAAAGCATTGTATAGAACCCAGAGTAAAGTAAGATATTATTTTTTTGATAAACTGAGTGTTTTAATAAGTATAAAGGTTTCCAAAAATTTATTATATCTTTCCCTTGAAAATAGAAATTAATTTGAGAAATTCCCTTGTATCGGGCTCATATTTTTGGAAACTGTTTTGAGAGATCCATTTAAAACATGTAACTATCCAAAAAATATGGAAGGATTATGGTTGGTGTAAATATATATAATACTAACACAGAATTTATGAGGAGTAGATAACAATACAGAATAATTTAATTGAGGAAATTAGGCAATAAAAGTAACCCAAATGAAAATGGAAGTTCAGGTGGAAAACCCTTACCTTAACTTTGAACATGTTCCGCTCTTGTACTTAAGCTCATGGAATATGAAATTATAATTATTAATAACTTATTTTAGAACCTATTAGACATGTATTTTTTTATCAAAATTCTTATTAGTTCATTTATATCCTTATTGATATGTTGTTGTATAGAATTCTGTTGTTCCGGGGTGTTCATTTTCATTATTTTCATAATCGGTTCACTTGTTTTTAAGTATGTGGAGTTCATGTGGAATGGTTATAAATATCCAGGATTAAAATTAAACCTTATTTAATAATATACTGAATTGATAATGTTTGTTTCTTTCGTTTGGTTACATTGAATGAGGATGAATCATTAGATGACAACCACTTCGATTATTTGGGGGTATTTGGATTATTATAAACTAATTTTGTCATATAACTTATTTATATGTACATATTCGGCTTTCTGAATATATATTAGGTTATAATACATATATTATAGTCTATATCAACCATAAATATGGTTTCATGACCAGTAAAGAAGAATAAATTGAAGAACGAAACATCATCTCCCACAAAGGTTATAAATCAGATCCTCATGGACGTCGATTATGTTTATAAAAATAAATGGGAGGGAGTAAGAATATTTATGATGGTTCATCAATTAACATGATATAATTCCAGTATAAAGATGTTACTAGAGTTATCATGTTCATTTGGACAGAGGAGGTGAGGAGATGATATCAAAATTAGATAAATTGAAATAAAACCAAATGAGATAGAAGGGTGTTTTACCTCTTGAAATAACCTCCTTGAGAAACTCCTTAAGGGAAGGGGTTTTGGTATTTTGGAGAGACTAAGAGCATCCTGGTCGTGGGGAGTGACTAGGGAAGGGTAATTGGACAGATCTTTTAGGAGCTTCAAGTCTTAGATAATTGAAGAGAAGAGGTAGTGGTAAGGGGGAGGGTTTATAGTGGAGGAGAGGAGTAAATTTTGAATATTTAATTCATTATTTTATTATTTCCCTCAAGACAACCAATAGTGTTGTTTCATGTGAACCTTAATAGTAATAAGTGCATGTGAATTTGAACCAAGTAGCCTTTCATCACATGTGATGTCCGGAATAGTGTATTTAACTAACAAATTGAATATACGGTATTTTACAACATTTCACTATTCATCAAAAATTGAAGAATTTCATAAAAGTCCAAAAAATTCACCACTACCATTTTTCGATGTGTAGAATTCAAAATTGAACTCCATTTTTCAAAAATAATTTTCTAAACATTATTAAATTTATTTTTTAAAAAAGTCCTAGTTAATTCGAAAAATAACAATCATAGAGCTATAATTAGTTTTATGTGACATTGAAAAATCAACTAATATCCCATTATCTTATTAACTTAAGAGAATAAAATAATAACATTATTTACTATTCAAGGGTCATATAACTATTCATATTACTATTCATAAGGGTATGTTACTATTCACTAAAAATCAAGTTTGTTCTATCAGACTCCAAATGACTAACTGAACACAACTCTAGATGACTATTTCTTGAAATTAAAAACATAGAAGAGGAAAAGTTGTGTTTAATGGACAGATTATAAAATTGAATTCTATATTTATTGTCAAAACCTTGGGGAGTTACATTAATTCAGTAAGAAATAGCTGGATTACTGTTAAGAATTTTCTATATTTTTATGTTACACTTTGTTTATGACATTTTCATAAATGATGATGTTTAAAAAAAGCATTACTTCTCAATATTGATATAAAAATAATTTATTTTCAAAAAAATAACCCATTGATACTTTTTTACTCAAAAACTAAAAAATTAATTAATCTTATCAAATTAAATTGATGAAATTTTAATTGTCATTTAATTCATTAAATTAAAATGAAATATTTTTTATAAGAATATAACAATTCATTAATATAACATGTTCATTCCGTTATTCTTATGAAATAATTGTCTGAATGGTGTTATATTATACAAGACAATAGAATTTTTAATATATTTTGTCTCATTTAGTAAATAAAATAATTTTTTTCAAAACATTACACTATTATGAGTAAATATATCATGTTAGTATTATCAATTCTTTAGTAATAAACATTATTTTCCATTAAACGTCAAAATATGAATTATGTTGAGTAAAATTTTTAATAATTTCTTTAATTATTAGTCAAATGATTATGTCATCCTAATTTGTTATTAAAAACCCTCTCATGATATCCATTGAATATTTATTCCTAATTTTGGATTTGGTGGTAGTGGCAAGTGGTAATTCCATAATTATGGCTTATGTGGAAATTTCAATAAGTTTTAAAAAGTCTTGTATATAATATAATTTATGCCATAATTATTGGACATACGATTGGGAATGGTCTTGGAAAACCACTATTGAATATAACTCTTCTTGAATAATGTACATATGAGTTTCATATGGTTTTCTTCCATTAGTGGACTCTATTTCATTCTTATTTATTCATAAATGTCATGATATAATTACTTTAATTTATACCCTCAAATTTGTGGAATCCATGATATTAGAAATAGTTAGTCAAATTATTTTAGTGTATCATAGTTTCACTTTAGTTCATTATTGTGTTGAGAACAATTTATTATCATAAAATTTATTTAATTTACATATATATTTAAATCTAAGGACATTATAAATAATCTCACATGTTAAGATGATTCCAATGAACAGAAAAATAAAAACATGATGTATTTTATTTATAAAATTCTCAAAATTATAAAGGGAAATTCAATTGAAAACTACCACCTGACTATATACTTTTTGTAATTTTTTATTATTTCACTACATGAACAACCTATGAAATCATATATTAATGATTTAGGGGATAAACCATGATGAAATAATCAAAAAATGTGAATGGAATATGGATATCTCATTAGTAATAGTTAAAGAAAAATAACATATATTACCAAGATGTTAAATGCGCCAATAAAATAGAAAAATAAGTAATTGATAACTACAATGATATCAAATTTGATTTATTTTCCACTATAATAAATAAATAACATTTTTACAACATCTATTGGATCAGTTTTTATGTTTATAGGACACTGAATATCAATTTTGAAATATATTAATCACATGAAGAAATTGAATCTTTAATGGAGAAAATAGGTATGGAAATAATTTGGTAAGTGGTTCTAGATATTATATACTTTTTAAAGAAGTTTAACTTTTTTATAAAGAATTGTATTAAAATGATCAAAATTTTATATTAAAAATATAAAAAATGTAATTGAGTATAAATTCCAAATTACAGAGTATGTGTGGATTATTATAGGAATGAATGATTCTATGGAAGATCATTTATTATGTATTGGTGAAATATGTGTTGAAAACATGGAAATGATAGAAAATTATGATGATTAAGGGATACATTGGACTCCTTGCAAGACATTAGGATATTATAGTGAACATGGTACATAAGGTGTTATTGATATGTTGTAATGACCAAATATTTTTGTCAAATATTTCACATTAAATATATATTATTATTGATATATTATTTCATACTTAATTCCAAAAAAAAATTATCCAAAAAAAATTATATAAGGAAGTAAAAAAATAAAACCACAAATAAATAAAAATAATATAATCATTTAGATATACATAATAAGATTATGGACACAAAATTAATTAAATTTATTATTAAAATAATTATTTTACTTATAAAAATTATATTTATTAATTGTATAATATGATTTTTATAAAATGGAGTTAATTTTTTTTATTAAAAATATCAATATTCATCTGATATATTTTACTGGGATTTTTCTAAAACAATTGGTTTTTAGTAAAATTGTTAAAAAATCAATTTTCCAAAACGATGACTTTTATTATATTGTTATAATATAATAAATACATATAATATTTCTAAAAATTATATTTTATGATGTTTTTCTATAACTAATAGTATTCTTAATTTTTTTGAAATTTATTAAATTTATTAAATCCTATGTTTATACATATAAAATCATATTATCATTATAATAATAAATGTTTCTAATCTATTCATTTAATTAAACATTACCCTGAAAAAGTATAATTTTTTCCTCATTTAAAAGATTAATAACATTTTTTTATTTTAGTATAATAAAATTAATGTCTTCTAAGGACAAATCATTAATAATTTTATCTTAAAAATTAATGTTAATCCTAGAAACATAGTTCTATAACTATTGTTTTAGTCATTCGTTATTTTTATTTTAAAATTATTGTTTTAAAAAATATGAAAATTTATTTTTTAAATTTAATTTTAAAATTTGAAATCCTTATAAACATATTTTATTAAACATTTAGTTTTTTTTCAATCATTATATTTAATTTCTATTGGGGAAAATTAACAACCGTTGTAAAATTAAAATTGGAAAAAAATATTTTTATATGAAAGAGAGAACCAATATATGTTAATTGATTTCTAGAAATATGGAATATGTTTATATGAAAAAACCACACCCCTTGTTATGTTTTTTTACCACTGAATTAAAACATCACATTAATAAAAATGGGTTTTTCATCCAAAATTCCCACCTCTTCAAATATTAAATAGAATTATTCAACCACATCAAGTTAAACCATTCCCATATATTTTAATTCTAAATTAATAAAATTTACATACTCATAGAACCATATACCACTTACACAATCCTGTAATATGCAACCTGATTATTTTAGAATATATTTATATTTTATAAAATTTATTGGAATGATAGATTCATATGCATGAAAAATTATGTATAAATGAAAAAATGTACTATAAAAATATATTTTTTAAAATATTTCCATTATAAAATGGACTTTTTAAATGGGTTTTAATATCAATAACTATATTCTGAAATATTATTATTCCAATTTCCTTAATAAAAATAACTACCATTCATTTTATGATTCTCAAATGGATAAAAATGAAGATAAAATATTTTGAAGGTAAATGTAATATGTTTAATTGAATTTTATTTCAAAATGTATTGTAATTGGATATCAATAAATTAAATTAACCATTTATGACAAATTTTAAAAAATAAATAAGTACATCAAATAAATGATTGAATTATTTTTCATTCTCTCAATTTATATTTTTTTGGAAAAGAATAAAAATAAATTAATTTTATTCTCTAAAAATATATTTCCCAAAAAAAGTTTGTCCTTCATATATTTTGTGAGGATAATATAATAAATATATATAATATTAAATTTTATTAAAATTTTTATCACTTTTATAAGAGAAATATTTTTAGAATTAATTTTAAATATTTTTAAAAAAAATATTGATTTGTGATGGAATAGTGAAATATTCATATTTTTTCAAAACCCTCACCACATTTAATTATTTAAATTAATTAAATGATATAATTATATTTGGTATTTAGTTATAAATTTTAATATTATAACAATTAATAACAAATATATAATTACTTCCATAAGAATCAATATTAATTTTTATTTTCAATAAAATTATTTTTCTTCATAAAAACAAAATCTCAAAAATATATTTTCACTTTATTAGTGCACATATTTTATATTAAATTCTATGAAATAAAAAAAGTATTTTTTTTAAAAAAATTAAATAAATATTTGGATTTAGTTGGCACATATTTTTTGAATTTCAAAATTTTTGTGTGTCATAACTAATAGTAATCATTGAAATATGTTGTAACTATTGTAATGGTTAAAATGGATTAATTAGGGTTAAAGAATGGTGATTGATCTCAAAATCAACACAAAAAATTAAATCATTTCAGTTTGTTAGAGTAAATAGAAAATAACCATCCTAATATTTAAAATATTTAAATTATGTGACACATGAATTTATTGATTCCATGAACCATGGATTATGATCTATATCTTATTAGGAATGAACATCGTAAGTTATAATAATAATATTATATCCTCATTCATATCTTAAACATTTATTTGATCATTAATTCATATCTGAAATGAATACCCATAAATAGATACTGATCTCACCCATTATGATATTTTAATTTTCCCCATGTTATAGATAATTATATTATAGAATATTAGAATAGAAGGGTATCATATGTGGATAATCCTGTTAGAGACAGAATAAGAAAATCTTTCCATAATGGTAGAAATATTCATTTGAGGGTGAGGGAATACGTTTTATTTAAAAATTGGGTTCCCCAATTATCTCAAACTATAAACATAAATGTTTTACTATTTTTAATTGAAATAATGTTTCCTATGTTCATTGTAATTATGAACAAATAAAATGGGTTCATTTTTATTGGTATCAATGCTAGTATGTAAATAATACTACTTACCACTAGATCCTAGTGTGTGGGTCTCATATCATGTATCTTTGTTTCAAATTATGGTTTAGAAAACATAATTGAATATCAGGTTATCTTATATGGATAATTTAATAATTAAGGTTACAATTATGGGTTAATATAAATAAGTATGGTCATTTGTTTAAAAGAATCATATAAATTATTTAGATTTAGTTTTATGGTACTTAAAAGTTCTTGATGATGTTGTGGGAAATCGTTATTTTGTCTAAATATTTCACTGATGTATAGATAACCCATTGGTTTAACAATTCAATTAATGTGACGTTATTCATGATGAAATTTATTTCCAATATTACTTGAAAGGAACAAATAGTGATGACCGTGACTCTAGTAACCCATAACTAGTTTCTACTTTAGTACAATTGCATAAGATTCAAAGAATCACATTCCAATGGACTAAACAATATATTAGACAAGGTAAAATAGTTTCATACATGATTCCAATATTATATTTGAATATATAAATTATAACATAATATTACTTAGAGAATATCTTTTTTCCCTATATCCTATCCTGGAATATAATTCTTTTTAAACATCATGTATTCTTAAGAAATGAATGATAATAAGGGTGACCTCAAATATCCAAAAATATTTACATAAATAGGATGTTATTATGATTTAATAATTAAGAATAATTAGTGAAAATTCAATATGACAAGGTAAATATATAAAACAATTTACATTTTTGTAATTATTTATGATAAATAGATCGAGAATAATCAATAAGTAAAAGAAATGAATATTTCTACATTCCATTTAACTAACCTGGATATCATGAATAGATAAGGAATAATCAATATAAAAAGGCAGTTAAAAGAAACAAATTTCATTTAATAAATAATTAAGAATGGAAAACATATAGACGTAATTTGAGTGTGAAAATCACATGGATAATAATAATATTATTATAAATTTAGGATATTCTTAATTACTAGACTCTATGATCATATGAATCATGATACCTCTAATGTCGAGAAATTTTAGAAGAATGATTAAATCTACTGGTAAACACTCATTAAATATAGATTATTAATTTCCATCTTGTGAATCTTGATGTATATATGGGCTATATAATTCCAGGATTCACTCATAATTGTATGTACGAATCCTTATTTAAATATTTAACAATTAAGTAAATTCATGAACAATGTGTCTTATCGTCAAATATCCACATTGAGTAAAGAATAATAATTTATCTATTCTTCCCCATAAAAAAGAAAATTCAATTTAGGAATCCTTATTTATAAATGATATGTTGTCCAAGAAATTAAATTGTCCATGATAAATAATGTTTATAGTTAGTTCTACATTAATGAGCAATGATCATAGAAATGTGAATACTTGAAGGGAAGGTTATTAGCTAAAAAAATAATCTATAATGTGAATTTCAATAATGTTTTGCTAAAAATGATCATAAAACATTAATATTAATAATAAATATTGTATCAATAAAAATTATCCACAATGGTGTATAACTAAAAAAATGTGTTTTTTATGTTTACTAACCTAATTAACATTAAAATTTCCATAAAAGTTTTTTTCAAGAAAATTCCTCTTCACATTTAGAAAATTTTCTAAAAAAATGAATGCTCAAAAAATATTTTGAAAATATATTTATTTTATAATAAACTTCGGAAAATTTATGGAATATTTAAAACATTGAGTGGTCATGATAGTGGTAAATTTCTTACATGTCATACATGTTAAAAGAATGATTATTTTCACATTTTAGGTAAAATAAAAATGAATATTGATTAAAAACAAAACATAAATTATCAACTAATTTTTTTAATATTTAGAACATGATTATAATTTTATCTAAAAAATAATTTGTTAATTTTAATATTGTTTTTAATAATAATTTAAAAAACATGGTTTTGGAAGAAAAACTATTTTGATATAATGGGGAAATGTTTTTGGATTTTAGAAAAATCTTTTTGTCAAAAAAATTATGTTAAAAATAATGGGAAAGTGGTACTATTACATGAAAAAATTATTAATAACTCAGGATGAAAAAATGATATTATTTTATTATTTAATAATCACTTAATTTCAATTAATATAAATCGAAGCATAAATAATCATGATAAAAAAATATTGACAAATAAACCTTAACATAGATCATAACATAGATGTGAAAATTAACCAATGAATCGATTATATGTATCAAATGATAAAAAACATGCCTGCGTGGGCTGGGAGAGTTGGTTCAAGGTGGTGGTGACTTGTCGCTGATGTTTCGGGTTCGAGTCCTCACAAAGGTAACACGCACCATTTTTCAGTGAACCTCTCGTCACCTTCATCTCGTGTGGAACTGGCCCAAGACCAAGGGTTGGCCACCTTGGGCCTAGCTGGGGATGTGTGGTGCGCATGTTAGCAAGGCTAAGCCCTATACCTTGTTACCCAACAACACGTTTGCCCGCGGGGCCTGGGTGAGTTGGTTTAAGGCGGTGGCAACCCGTCACTGAGGTTCCGGGTTCGAGTCCTCACAAAGGCAACACGCACCATTTGTCAGTGAACCTCTCGTCCCCTTCATCCCATGTGGAACTGGCCAAAGCCCAAGGGTTGGCCACCTTGGGCCTTGCTGGGGATGTGCGGTGCACAGGTGGGCAAGGATAAGCCCTATACCTCATTACCCAACAATACATTTAGCCCGTGGGGGCTGGGTGAGTTAGTTCAAGGCGGTGGCGACCCGTCACTGAGGTTCCGGGTTCGAGTCCTCACAAAGGCAACGCGCATCATTTGTCAGCAAACCTCTCATCCCCTTCATCCCATGTGAAACTGGACCAACCCCAAGGTTTGGCCACCTTGGGCCTAGCTGGGGACGTGTGACGTACAGGTGGGCAAGGCTAATCCCTATACCTCGTTACCCAACAACATGTTTAGCTGCTTAGGCGGTGGCATAGTGGTTCAAAGTCGAGGACCATGACAACGGTGTTCGGTGAGGTCTGGGGTTCGATTCTTGGGAGCCTGCTCTTGGGGAAATTTCTGCCTCCCATGTACTGCTCGCCTTGCCAGGTCACCCTGTGTCGCACTGGGTGGGCAGAATGGGCACACTTCACCTGGATGATGGCTTGCTGTGTCGAACCATCGCTGATCGAGGTGTTTCCCCATGGGACGAAATGTCATCTCGGCTGACAACGGCTCCACTCCGGATGGGGCTTCTCCGGACGACCTCTTCGTGGAGAGGGGGGTTCTCGCGTGTGGAGGGTTCGAAAAGGCCACACCCGGTAATTCCCATATAAATACATCAAATGATAAAAAACCTAATTTATACTTTTTAAAAAATAATTAATTAAAAATTCATTACACAAATATTCAATGAATATTAATGACAATGACGATATAGTATAACCGAATGAGAAAATTAAGTTATGATCTTTTTTTACCACATGGAAACCTTTATATAAAATAACCATGGATGAAATAATTAATACTTGATATATAAAATGACTTGAATTATAAATTAATACATTTTTTAAATATAAAATAGGAATTTTATACAACATATAACAGTAATTAGTGGAATAATATTAAAATAATCCATAGTTATCGGAAATTGAGATGAAATCCCTTATATCACAATTAATTTAGGTGAAACGTGATTTAGAATCCTTTATAAAGGTTTTAAAAATTTTATTGATTAATAATAGAACCACTACCATATATATATAATATATTATATTATCCTTATTCAATGTTTTACCACCCATTTTATAATAATATTTCATTATTTTTATTATTTTGGGTGTGAATTACTTTATTTTTTCATGTGTGTTTTTTTCTAAATGTTTGAGTTTTTTTATATGGATATATAAAAATCATATCCATAGTGATATAAATATAATAAATATATTTTTTATCTGAATTAATTTTTTCAATATTTACTGAAATTTGAATATGTTGAGTGGATCACATTGCTTCTTGGAGACAGTAGGTCGTACATATTCAATAGTTACAATATCATTTCCTTAAACGGTGAAAGTGAATAGAATTAGGTGATATTAAAATTTTCCAAAATAAATGTCACACACATATATATATCATATATTCAGTAATTTATCCTTATAATACATCATGTTATGTGTAAGTGATTGTCACGAACCAGCCCGGGTCAACCCTGAACCGGTCACCCGAGCCAGCTCGCGGAAAGTCCCGAGGGGCGTTCTCGATCCCCCCGGGATGACAACTAGTTTCGGGCATCAAAGTTAAAACATTGGGAACGATTTGATCCAAAAAGATAAACAAGTAAATAAGAATAAACAAAACGAAAGTACTAAACTCTAGAAGCGGAAAGAAAAGAAACCGAACAGCAGACGTACCTCCAAGTGACCCTTTGGTCACCTCCCAACTAAGGCCAACCTTGCTCCCATGACGAGAAACCCGGCCAAGAAAACCTGAGCAAGGGAAGCCTGCAACTGAAATGATAATATAGGCATGAGGATTAAAAACGCTCAGTAGGGATTCCAAAGTAACCACAAAATCCAACCAAGACCACTTTCCAAAAACAATCCCAAATGATCCTAATTTACCATTTCAAAACCAACACACGCCACAACCAGTTTTTCACAAAACAATGAATTTCTAAATAACTGGATTTCAAATCTATGTTTATCACATTATGAAAAAGACGTACAGATGACAAGTAAATGTTGGAAACCAAGTGAAAGGAAAAGTAAACAAGTAGAAGTAAGCAATAACCATGGGCGATCCTAAACATCCCTAGAAAACCCCTAGACGTACTCGGGTTCAGACTACCTACCGGCGTGGTGCTCTATAGTCAATAACCAACTGGCCGCCCTAATAGCCAACCAGTGGCACATCCCCCCTGACCTGTCCACGACTCCAGGGGGGTACTAACCCGTCTAATCCGGGCTAGCAAGCAACCGTCACTCGATAATCTATAAGACGCCCAGGAACCCATGGTGATTTCGATAATACTGTGTAAGTGGGAGGCCCTCGCACGTGTGACTCATCTCACCGCACTTGCCGACCCCTTACACGGACACCGCTACACGACAACCCTCAAAGGAAGTCCCCCTGTAGAGGTGCCCCGCAAGCATGCACACATAAAAAATTCCTTCACATTTAGTATGGTGCCAACCGGACCTTCACAACATTAGAACCTTTAAAAATTTCACAAAAAGGGTTGGGTTTCCAATCGGGCACATTCCACCTTTCTCAAAATCCAACACAATCATCCCTTTACATTTTAAAACTTCAAACGGACCTTTACACCAAACAACCATTCAACTCACACAAAAAGCCAACTGGGCCAACCACGCTTCCAACCATTCATCAAAAACCATGTTTTCAGAAAATATAGTTTGAATGTGTCATTTTCATTTGGAGGCACATCCATGTGAGCACCTAGTGCTCCCATGGATGTGCCAACATCCAACGACACATTTAGTTTTTAGAAGAATCGCCTCAAAACCTATATTTCATAAAACACTTTAGTATTGAAACCAAACTCAAATTCGTTCACAACACTTTATAAAAACAAAGGCATCTTTCAAACCAACCACCATTTCCCAATCTTTTCTAAAACAACTAATGGTTCATATTTTTGTTTAACAAACACACCAAAGAATTTTTTTTAACTTTACCAAGAACCTATGCATTTCATTTAAACAACATCAAAAGCCACTTTCAGAAATTTAAAACTGCAACATAACTAATCCAGGGGTTTTTCATAAATACGATAGATATGGAAACGATATAAAAGGATTAGTGGAAAATATTCAAGTGCTCGAGGTTTGAATCTAAAAGGGAAAAGGTTGGAAACACCTACCCCGAACAAAGGCCACACCATGATTTTTAACTCTAGCCACACCCTGCTCACGTGCGCACACTTAGACAAAAGCGCACACACTTGGAAACGATCTCGACTCCCCGCGACAACTTCCAACACCTAGAATGAGTGCAGCGAAGACCCTCGCACACAAAATAAAACACCAGGGACTCAGGGACATAAACATGACCCAAATAAATAAATAAATAAATAAATAAATAAATAAATAATTAAATAAGATATGTAACAAGACAACGGACGAAGAACATCACCTCGGACGGTGGTGGAAACTCTGAAAACACACGGCAAGCCGAGATTGCATCCAAAAAACATCACCCGTACTGCTAATAAAAAATGGAAGGAAATTCAAAACACATTAATGATAATAAAATAAACGCGCATGCAATAACAAAACTCTTACCTTGGATGGTGGCGGCGAACCAAATCGTGCGGCAAGACCAAACACGCACCGCGAACAACAACGGATGATCCGAAGCAATTTGAATTGCTTCGCCATTGGCGGCGGCGGACGGAGCGTGGTCCGGCATGACCCGAGACACCCTTTGTGAAACCAGAAAGGGGATTTATGGTCACGTCAGAGCAACACCCTAAAACAATTAAAAAACACCCAAGAACAATTAATTCAGAAGAACCAAAGAACGAAAAAAAACCAGGGACTCAGAAACAATTAAATCAAGCAGTGCAAAACAAATCAACTGGTATAAACTCATACCCGAAACAACAGCGGCAAAGCGAGACATTGATAAAAAAAATAAAAATTCAGGTAAAGATGACTCTGGACTAGATAAAGACCTCAAGGGTCCGCGACTCAATTTCATATTTTTAAAGTGGCGTAAATATATATAAAAACGCATAAATATATTCTTACCCAGAAATCAGCGATAAAACATAATTGCTCTCAAACGCGGTTGTCAGAGTGGACCGGACCGTCACGACACATCACCCGCACAACCTTGAACGCATAAACAAGTCATCGCACTAAACCCGAAACAAATAAACAATGATAAAAATAAATAAACAAATAAATAAAGTAACTAAAACAACTAAACAGCGTAACCCTCACCTCGGCGCGGGGAAGCACCCAACCGGATGAGCTACGTGGAAGGGGGAACGGCCAGCGGAGACGTCGGAGAGGGGTGCGGGTTGGCCGGAACAACACCGAGAGGGTGCGCACTCGCCGGAAAGACGCCGGCAGGGCGCGGGGAACATGGAAATCGCGACAGCAGGGGCGACGCCAGCTAGGGCAGCACCGGCAGGGGCAGCGCGGGCAAAGGTGGCACGGGCAGGGGGCCGAACGGCGGCCGAAGGCTGCTAGAGGGCGGCGAGGTCGGCCAAAGCGGCTGGCCTGAGCGTGAGAGGAGGGGGAAAAGGCCGGAGACGGCCAGAGCAGGAGGGGGGGGGGGCGACGGCAAAAGGGAATGGGGGGGGGGGTAGCTTAGGGTTTCTTGATTTTTTTTATAATAATAATAATTATAAATCTAATCAAATAAAAATAATAATAATAATGAAATAAAATACTGATAATAATAATAATAATAATAATTAGTATAAACATATATATATATACATGTATAAAAAAAATATATAAATATATAAATATATATATAAAACAAAATATATAAACATTGATATATATATATATATATATATATATATATATACAACGTTACAACATAAAAACGTAACATTAAAACTAGATGACCGTGCGGTATTTCCGCACCGTACGGTACCCAAGCAGACTCCAAGCAGAAAGCACGTGCCCAAACGGACAGCGCGTCTTGAACGTACGACATTCGCGCACTAACCCAAACCATAAACTCATCCAAACATTAAAAATTTAAACTGGGACTCACCCGCACTTAAGCAAAAACACCCGACGCCAAGTGGAATAAAATAATTACAATGACTAAAAAAACGGGTGTGACAATTCTCCCCACCACAAACACTTTCTGCCCCAAGAAAGTCACCAAGACAACAGTTAGCTTACCTCGAGTCTGTGCCCAGGAAAAAACCAGAAGAAGCTGAAAGGCTTGGGGTGACCATTACAAACACAAGTCGCACCCAACCAACTCAAGTACAAACATTGTCCGAGGTTGAGGGGAGAACACGGGAGGGTTCTCCCCACCACAGAAATCTACTAACACAGAGACCTTGAAACTCGAACACACCACCCCTGAGGTGGGGGGGGGGGGGGACAACACGGGAACTCCCAAACTGAACACAGTTACTTTATCCACATAGGCCGAACAACACTCGGAGTTTTAAACAGGAGCTTGCTCCGAAAAGACCCAACAACTCTAGGATAAAGAATTAACTCAACCCCTCACACACCGACCAAAGAAAAACCTCATCGCAACCAGAGACTAGGGAATTTCTATCCCAGACTCACAAAGGACCAAGAAACACCGCACGTTAATTTCATGAAACCAAACATCCCCCTAACGCACAAAATTGAGACCCAACTCAAAATTAGAACGACCATTTATTCGCGGGCCCAACACCCTTCAAAGAGAACCGAATGATTTTGAGAACACACTGAGAACAGATAAGATCGCTTAGAATGCGGTAGAATAAGTTCATCACATCACCACAACTATAATGTGCTTTAAACGGTGACAAGAACAGAACAAGGAAACTTTGCGTATTTCCCTTCAGAAAGCTGAAAACAGAATCTGAAGCGAGGTTCTACACACCCACGGAAACTTCTGACTGTGCGTGAGCTTCACCCCGAGACCTGTGGTTGGGGCCCTGATGGCTGAAGCATCTCCTGCCTCACAGTCAGGCATTTGCATCATCTGGTCTCTTGATCCTTCCTCCCAGACGACACTTCTTCCAGAACTCTCACTGGTAGCTCGAACAACCACACAGTAGAAAGACTTCAGAGGGATGTGGAAAGGTGACTTAGAATGTCTGGACAGGCCATACTGGTGGTTCACAAGATAGCGGTCCGACAAACTAAGAGTCGGTACCGACGAGGATGGTTTCTTGGAGACAGGTTACACTGGCCCGCACTCCTTGCCAGGTGGGAGACCATCGCGGAAGTAGACCACAGTTAATAACACCCAAAACTCCAACGTCGATGAGACATATCATCTTTACTAGTCTAAAACTGAACCCTCAAATAAACCTGAGATGGCACGCACCCTAACAGCCATGGGAGTTCCCAACAACCTAGAGACCCACTCCAATTCCGCAATCAAACAACTACCCCTTGTGGACTTTGATTTCGTTGATCGATAGGCAATATGCAAAAAGAAATGGAAACTGGGCATGACTCATTAGCAACCTTAACGACCTTCCTGGGTGGCATACTCATGACAACATGAGAAACATCATCAAAACTGGCTTTATGCCAAAATTCAATCAAGGGAACAACACAAGTCTAGGTCAAAAGGCCCATAAGTCAAACATGTACAAACACAAGCATAAATCACTTTCCAAAATCATCATTTCTTTAAAAAATTTAAAACTCACCTATGGCATCTTATGAACCATCACATGTGCGTTCATTCAATCTCACTCACATCATCTGCAAACAAGTGCCCCTACGCACTCTTTATGCATACCCACGCACATGTGACCCTCCCTAAGGAGTGTCAAGGTTCAAACACTTCCTTCCTCACCAAATCCAAACACATACCATATTGTTCCAAACCGAAACACTTTTTCTTCAAAAACCCACTTTAGTAATTTCAAAAACAAATTGGAAGAAAACCCTTTTTTTCGTTTCGAAAGCACCTTCATTTTCAACACACATAAACACATAAACCAGGTTTAAAATGAAACACAACCAACTATAAACCATCGGAATGAGGGACTAGTGTCTGTACTTAACTCGGCGACATGGTGGTGAGCCATGTTCCAAGTAATACATAACACTAAGGGGACCCTAAACCGGGTACTTGGACTCCACATGGGTCACCACCCCAAGTGAGGCCGCAATGTGAACCGATTCACTCCCATATTCATCCCTCAATCCAAAATAACCAAAGACTAAAGACTCAAATCCCGGACTAACCCTAGTAACTCAGGTCTCATCATGATCGGTGGTGATCAGGAACCGACCCGTAACCAACCTCCTGAGCCCCGACAGTCCTAATCTCCTTCTACCTAACATCCCAAATATCAAGAATCTCCCTTTGATACCATTTTGTCATGAACCAGCCCGGGTCGACCCTGAACCGGTCACCTGAGCCGGCTCGCGGAAAGTCCCGAGGGGCGTTCCCGATCCCCCCGGGATGACAACTAGTGTTAGGAATCAAAGTTAAAACATTGCAAACGATTTGGCCCAAAAAGATAAACAAGTAAATAAGAATAAACAAAACGAAAGTACTAAACTCTAGCAGCAGAAAGAAAAGAAACCGAACAGCAGACGTACCTCCATGTGACCCTTTGGTCACCTCCCAACTAAGGCCAACCTTGCTCCCATGACGAGCAACCTGGCCAAGAAAACCTGAGCAAGGGAAGCCTGCAACTGAAATGATAATATAGGGGTGAGAATTAAAAACGCTCCGTAGGGATGCCAAAGTATCCACAGAATCCAACCAAGACCACTTTCCAGAAACAATCCCAAAACACTAGTTTGCACATAAAAAGATAGAAAATAGGTTTTTCACGTTTTAAACGAAAAATGATCCTAATTTACCATTTAAAAACCACCACACGCCACAACCAGTTTTTCAAAAAAAAAATGAATTTCTAAATAACTGGATTTCAAATCTATGTTTATCACATTATAAAAAAGACGTACAAGTGACAAGTAAATGTTGGAAACCAAGTGAAAGTAAAAGTAAACAAGTAGAAGTAAGCAATAACCATGGGAGATCCTAGACATCCCTAGAAAACCCCTGGACGTACTCGGGTTCAGACTACCAGCCGGCGTGGTACTCTATAGTCAATAACCAACTGGCTCCCCTAATAGCCAACTAGTGGAACATCCCCCCTGGCATGTCCACGACTCCAGGGGGGTACTAACCCGTCTAATCAGGGCTAGTAAGAAACTGTCACTCGATAATCTATAAGACGCCCAGGAAACCATGGTGATTTCGATAATACTGTGTAAGTGGGAGGCCCTCGCACGCGTGACTCATCTCACCGCACTTGCCGACCCCTTACACGGACACCACTACATGACAACCCTCAGGGGAAGTCCCCCTGTAGAGGTTCCCCGCAAGCATGCACACATCAAAAATTATTTCACATTTAGTAAGGTGCCAACCAACCCTTCACAACATTAGAACCTTTAAACATTTCACAAAAAGGGTTGGGTTGCCAATCGGGCACATTCCACCTTTCTCAAAATCCAACACAATCATCCCTTTACATTTTAAAATTTCAAACAGATCTTTACACCAAACAACCATTCAACTCACACAAAAATCCAACCGGGCCAACCACGCTTCCAACCATTCATCAAAAACCGAGTTTTTAGAAAATATAGTTTGAATGTGTCATTTTCATTTAGAGGCACATCCATGTGAGCACCTAGTGCTCCCATGGATGTGCCAACATCCAATGGCACATTTCATTTTTAGAAGAATCGCCTTAAAACCCATCTTTCATAAAACACTTTAGCATTGAAACCAAACTCAAATTCTTTCACAACACTTTATAAAAACAAATGCATCTTTCAGACCAACCACCATTTCCCAATCTTTTCTAAAACAACTAATGGTTCATATTTTTGTTAAACAAACACAGCAAAGAATTTTTTTTAACTTTACCAAGAACCTATGCATTTCATTTAAACAACATCAAAAGCCACTTTCAGAAATTTAAAACAGCAACATAACTAATCCAGGTGTTTTTCATAAATACGATAGATATGAAAACGATATAAAAGGATTAGTTGAAAATATTAAAGTGCTCGAGGTTTGAATCTAAAAGTGAAAAGGTTGGAAACACCTACCTTGAACAAAGGCCACACCATGATTTTTAAATCTAGCCACACCCTGCTCACGTGCACGCACTTAGACAAAAGCACACACACTTGGAAACGATCTCAACTCCCCGCGACAACTTCCAACACCTAGAATGAGTGCAGCGAAGACCCTTGCACTCAAAATAAAACACCAGGGACTCAGGGAAATAAACATGACCCAAAAAAATAAATAAATAAATAATTAAATAATTAAATAAGATATGTAACAAGACAACGGACGAAGAACATCACCTCGGACGGAGGTGAAAACTTTGAAAACACACGGAAAGCTGAGATTGCATCCAAAAAACATCACCCGCACTGCTAATCAAAAATAGAAGCAAATTCAAAACACAATAATGATAATAAAATAAACGCGCATGCAATAACAAAACTCTTACCTTGGATGGTGGTGGTGAACCAAATCGTGCGGAAAGACCAAACATGCACTGCGAACAACAGCGGATGATCCGAAGCAATTTGAATTGCTTCGCCATTGGCGGCGGCGGACGGAGCGTGGTCCGGCGTGACCCGAGACACCCTTTGTGAAACCAGCAAGGGGATTTATGGTCACGTTGGAGAAACACCCTAAAAAAATTAAACAACACCCATGAACAATTAATGCAGAAGAACCAAAGAACGACAAAAAAAACTAGGGACTCAGAAACAATTAAATCAAGCAGTGCAAAACAAATCAACTGGTATAAAATCATACGTGAAACAACAACGGCAAAGCGAGACATTGATAAAAAAATAAAAATTCAGGTAAAGATGAATCTGGACCAGATAAAGACCTCAATGGTTCGCGACTCAATTCCATATTTTTAAAGTGGCGTAAATATATATAAAAATACATAAATATATTCTTACCCAGAAATCAGCGATAAAGCATAATCGCTCTCAAACGCGGTTGTCAGAGTGGACCGACGCGTCACGACACATCACCCACACAACCTTGAATGCATAAACAAGTCATCGCACTAAACCCGAAACAAATAAACAATGATAAAAATAAATAAACAAATAAATAAAGTAACTAAAACAACTAAACAGCGTAACCCTCACCTCGGCGCGGGGAAGCGCCCAACTGGACGAGCTACGCGGAAGGGGGAACGGCCAGCGGAGACGTCGGAGAGGGGTGCGGGTTGGCCGGAACAACACCGAGAGGGTGCGCGCTCGCCGGAAAGACGCTGGCAGGGCGCGGGGAACACGGAAATCGCGATGGCAGGGGCGACGCCGGCTAGGGCAGCACCGACAGGGGCGGCGTGGGCAAAGGTGGCACGGGCAGGGGGCCGAACGGCGACCGGAGGCTGCTGGAGGGCGGTGAGGTCGGCCGGAGCGGCGGGCCTGAGCGTGAGAGGAGGGGGAAAAGGCCGTGAGAGGAGGGGGAAAAGGCCGGAGACGGCCAGAGCAGGAGGGGGGGGGGATAGCAAAAGGGAATGAGGGGGTGGACGGGTAGCTTAGGGTTTCTTGATTTTTTTTATAATAATAATCATTATAAATCTAATCAAATAAAAATAAAAATAATAATGAAATAAAATACATATAATAATAATAATAATAATAATTAGTATAAATATATATATATATATACATGTATAAAAAATATATAAATATATATATATATATAAACCAACATATATAAACATTGATATATATATACATATATATATATATATATATATATACAACATTACCACATAAAAACGTAACATTAAAACTAGATGAACATGCAGTATTTCTGCACCGTACGGTACACAAGCAGACTCCAAGCAGGCTACACGTACCCAAGCCGAAAGCACGTGCCCAAATGGACATCGTGTCTTGAACGTACGACATTCGTGCACTCACCCAAACCATAAACTCATACAAACATAAAAAATTTAATCCGGGACTCACCTGCACTTAAGAAAAAACACCCGACGCCAAGTGGAATAAAATAATTACAATGACTAAAAAAATGGGTGTGACAGTGATAAACAATTTGTATCACTTGATGGGGCGATTTTCTGCTGTGCACACAAGTAACGATATCATAATTTAAAGGACATGGAATGTGAGAATTTTTATATGATATTAAAATTCATGAAATATAATAATATCTGAAATATATTTTCAATTAGTTAAATACATCAATATATACATCCTTGAATAGTTGTGACTGAAAACAAATTACATCGATTCGTAAGGTAGTAATCATCCACACACATGATCGATGATTTTGTTTCCAATTTCATTAAACCAAAAAGTAATGTTTTTAATTTACATAAATTATTAAAATTTAATTAATTGGATTATACTTATTTTATTATATAATAATGGTTTAATAAATATTATATATAGGTGGAAGAAGAAAAAAAAATAGAACTACTCGTTTAAGAACATTACCTCTTATTCTAAAAACTTAATTAGACTTAAACAAAAATCTATCATAAGATGAGATTATGATAATACCAAGGGATATGGGATATTATAATGGGATTAAAGAAGTTATTTGGTTTTGTATTAGTATAAGAAAATGGATTTGGAATTGAGAAATGGGGAATAAATGCGTGGTCTTTTATATGTAGTGCAGAGGCCCGACATGTCATTTTTTAAAATAATCAATTAAACCAACATTATTATATTAAAATAAGATAAAATATTTAAAAATTATTTATCCACAGGATTTATGAAGTTATTATTTTTTCAATAAATTAGCTTTGTACAAGTTTTAGGTCATTTTTAATCCTTATCCTCATACTTTATCCCCCTGATAAATATTTTTTTACCTTTGCGGTGGTAATTTTTTTCCCATTTATATTTATAAAAGTAAAAAAGTAATATAAACATATTATATAATATACATTATACTTATTCCAAATATGTAATAAAATTTTCCAAATTCTATACAATAAATTATTAGTATCATATTTAAAATTTCATTCACAAACACGATGAAGAAGCTGGACTCCAAATAGAAAATCCTCATGTCTATAGAAGCATTTAATATAAATATTCCAAATAAAAATAAGTACAATGAACTAAGTTAGATAAATTGTAATATTAATGAACTAATATTACATTAAAACCAATATAACATATAACATATTCCAGTAAATTTTTTAAATGAATATGTAGTTTACAATAGAAACTAGCATTTTTACTATTTATTGAAAAATGAAACATTCCAAAAAAATCTAAAAAATTTAACATAACAAAATTTTGATATTATTATTTTAATAAAAAATTTATATTTGTAAAATTCATTTTCTAAATGTGGTAAAAATGATTTTAAATTTAGTTGGGATAAAACAAAACAAAACCGTTTTTGAACAATTTTTCATAAAACATTTGTCTTTATTTTAAACAATTAATAATTTATTTATAATAAACAGATAAATATTATTTTCAAAATTTACTATGTTATACTCATACAGAACTAATTAAAACATTGTATATATTAAAATTAAAAAATAAGATTCACGGGTTGTATATGATTAGTGGTTTTTATCATAAACACTATCAAATAAAATTTAATTGTATTAAAATAATGAGGTTTTACATTATATCTAATATCAATAAATTATCCTCTCACAGTTTAGACATGATATCTGTAATCAAGTGAATGAAATTTTGAAATACCACTATTAAAAATTCCACACTATAAAAGTTTTAATAAAAAATTCTCATCATAAGACATGAAGGGAAATAAAATTTTTATACAAAATAAAAAATAAATTTTTTCCATGTTTGAGGACCATGGAGGTAGGAGATTATATAATAATTATTGAAAAGTTTAAGTAATTATACATTGTGAGAAAATTTCATTGGCCATAATAAATTTAATGGTCCATTAAATGTTAATGGCCATAAAACCATAAATATGATAGGATTAAATAAAAACATTGATACATCAAATATCGAGGATATATGAATTTTTAAATGATCATTTTATTAAATTTTAATATTTTTTAACTAAATTATAATATAATGAATCAGACCTACATGATATCATTCTATTTCATAATAATAATTTCATATTTTTTCTTTAATTCAGTCAATTTTCAATTCAAAACAAAATCCAAGAAATGAATTTCCAGAAATTTAGTTTTTTATTCATAAAGCTAAAATAATTAATATTAAAAAAAATACAAATATCAATAAAATAGTGAAAATAGATTCAGTCTCTCGTTATTTATATTCCAAAACAATTGTTATGAGAAAAAGAAATCCAAAATAATACATTATTTTATAAACCTAAATAGTAAAAACACTTGTTCATAATTAATATTTTTTCATAAAATAATTTATGTAAATAAATGACATATCAACTAGAAAATAACCTAGAGTAGTGGTAGGTGTTCAACCCATTTCACATCTCCTTTATGGGATCAGGCCCCGTGACCTTTCTTGGGGTGATAGGTTATTACACGGAATGTGGGTAATGAACTTTGTAAAATAACATTAACATAATTACAAATAATGGTAATAACTCATAATTACCTCAAAATTGAAAATAATAAAAACACTAAAGTCCATACTTACTTTTCAACTCAATCCCAAAAAGTTGGGAAATTCTTCGTTAAATAATATTTTCTCTAAAAAAATATTCTAATTCAATGATATATATTCAAAAAACAGTATCCCAGAATATAATAAGACATATTAGAGTCCCATAAAATAAAACATAAAAAATGGGTTTAACGACATTGAAATTTTAAACTATCTTATACTCATAAAAATATGATACATTCCATAAGACATTTGTTAATGAATACATATATTCTTCTAAAATATTAAAAAATCAATAGACGGTTAACGAATGCTAAAATTAGAAAAAAGAACTGTATAATATAATTTTGGATACCCTAAATATAATTACATCCCCCATTTATTTCAAAATATGATCTTTAATGGTTAAGGAGATAACCACTAGATGAGGGAATTGACCCAAATAATTCATAGGTTCCCCACATTTAATATATTGAATAATAAATAGGTCTCTTAGGTTATATTTATTTTCTTCTATCATAGTCTTCATTTTTTACTTAGAAATTAATTTCATACGAATTTATTTTAGACACATAAATCATTTTACCTTTTATATGAGACACTTTCTTAGGTATCCCCTTCCATATTACTCATGTGAATGAAATTGAACTTTCTTTCCCCTATTTTGTGTATCACATGTGCTCTTGGAAAACTCTATCAATCTATTCATTAGTTATTATGGTATTTTTTAAGGTAAACATTATTAATAATATTTTAGGTTAACTAATTACTCATAAATAGTATATATTTAATAATTATATTCATCATATTTAGTAGATCAGATTCAATGTATTTTCCTTCATATTTAATGTTTACACAATTCCACCAGCTTCCAGTAATTGACTAATACCAAAAATTATAGTGTGATAACAAATAATCATAGTTGAGTAACCATATAATCATTTATAGGACATCTAAATAAATACATGTTATATTCAACATAAGAAAACAATTTTTAAATTAATTCATCATATATCTTGTAATAGATTTAATTCGTGAATAATGTTTTTTATCATCAAATATATTTAATGAGTAATGAATCTGGATTTACGAATAATTTAAAAAACAAAAAAAATTACTTTCAATGTAGAAAATTGAATGTAGAAATGATATATTTTTTTAAAAATACACATTTTAATGATAAATAATATCTATATTTAGAGTAAATTTTATTTCTTTAACTTATAGGAAAGTGAATATTTTATATGAACATTAATGACTACAAAAAGTAATTATAATGTCAATTAAAAAACTATCCTTGGTCAAAGTGATCATAAACTATATAATCTAATTATTTTCTTGGTCTTTCACACTTTTAGTTTTTTATTGAACCACTTTTTTTAGGATTAAATCAACTTTGAACATTGAAGGATAAGTTAATACGAAGGAGCGAGTAAAATTTATGAATGAAATGACCTAAATTTAGAGATTTTATGTTTATTTTAATCAAAAGAGTATATATTTAAACATGTAAAAGTGATTCCAAGGGTTTTTGATGGTATAGATGTTTTCATAGGTGAGTAGGGGTGTTTATATAGATGTTGATATTGGAGTTTTTGTTGGAAATTTACACGTTGTGAACATGTTACATGAAGTGTAATTATTTTTAGGTAGACATCGTGAACTGGTTTACGATGTGAAAATTTTACACATTAAGAAACTATTCCAAAATGCGATATCATTGATCAACGTTATTTTATACTAAGGTGTTTTTTCTAGGCAACACAAATATTTAGATATACATGATGTGGAAGGGTTTCATGCCATGAATTACTTAGACCTAGTGGGTTTAAAACACTCTGCATTGGATATTTATAATCACATCCATCTGAAACACTTCTATCATGAATATTGTGATGAATCCTGTTAATTTTGGTGTTCTTTAATCCTTTATTAATTTTTGGATCATGTTCCAAAACCCCAATTATTGTTTTTTATTTTTTTACCTTATATTTTTTTATTCATTATCATGGTGTAATATTTAGGCTACCATGAAATTTTTTATTGATCTAGGTATTGTGTGTTATCTATTATTCTTGGGATATTCTTCACCTTCTTTTTTATGGAGCCTTCATTTTAGAAGAACTTTTTTGATTTCCCAATAATGGTCATAGGTCTAGAAACAGATCATATGGTCAGCTTCTAATTTGGTTTAATGTAAAATATTTTCCAATTGCACTAAAATAATATGCACCTTAATTAATAAAATATATATAACATTAATCATGTGATTACAGTACTCCTTTGATCCATTTAGAACTAATGGTGTTGAGACATAGCTTGTAGATACCCATTCCGTGAGTCTACAATGGATTTTATTATGAACTTGATAATTTCATAAAATATACCAGTCTTTAAATGATAACTAATGTAATATATTGTGAAAAAACTCTTTAGAATTTCGCAAAATTGATGATTGAAATGGACAATGATGATTTGATATTAATGGGTGTGTAAAAAATCCTGGAAACAACATAAAAAATAATTTAGTGAATCAAAGGTTTATTTGATAGAAAAATTGAAATTGGTTGAATTAATAAATTTTTCATATGTTATTATGATGTGATATTTATTATATTATGATGTGTGTTGTGATTGATGTTTAAATTAAAATATAATGGGTTCTAGTCTGTGATGATTTAATTATTATATAAAGGTCTTGAAACAAATACTAAAATGATAATTAAAGGGTTTTCATAGATTCTAAAATTAAAATAAGTGGTGTCTTTGACCAGATGATAAAATTCTTATATAAAAGGTTCGTCCCAGTTATGATCTAGTTATCATAACGCATCACCGAGTTATGTTATTATACCATGGAACCATGGTTATTGATGTCATTGTTTTTCTACATTCTTAGATAACTTCCATCATGGTGATGAATCATGTAAATTATTTTATTATATTAATTTAATAATTAAAACACATTACAAACACTTTATTGTTTGAACTTGTTTTCAGAAAAGATTTGTTTAGAAATTGTGGTGTTTTCCTACATATTTTTACTAAAACCCTATTTGGGCCTTTGTTTTGAACCCTTGAAGATTACAGGTATTAATATTTGGTTAAGGGATGAGGAAATTATTACTGATTGAATCTTGATAGATGGTTTGGATATTTTATAAGGGACCACCACGGGGATTTTGAACATGGGATTTTGAGTTTATTTGTGTCATAGTGGTATTATTATTTATTTTGATTTGTTTTAAATTTACATATATTACATCACAAAATTACTTTTTTATTATCTCAGATACCTGGTCACTCCATTAACTTCAAATTATGTTTTGTACTATGTACACTATTTCTATTACTCTAATGTTTGTTTATTTTTTTATATAATATAACTCTATAAAAGTGTGTATAATATCTATACTTTATTATTTACCCTCTCTACTATTCATAATCCCTTAGTATTTGGGGAGCTACATTTGAGGCCCAGTAACCTACCTGATATATCTATTCGAGAAAGTGCTAGAATGTTGTGGGTGGTTATTACATAGAGTATCCAATGAATGATTATAGATGGTATCAATAAAACATATCTCCATGGGAGTATATGTAAATTAATGATTTTTTGTCTTCAATTTTTAGAAATACAATAAAATTTCACTAAAAACATTCTTTATGAATATATCATATTCAATATTAAAATATATATTTTTAACCCAAAAGTGAAACAATATTAAGAAAATACATTTCCATAAATGTAATAATTGAATATTATAATAGAATAATTATAACATTAATAGTTCATAAAATAAGGAAATTCCATATATGAGGAACAAATTTATATAAATATTTTTTTCATATTTTTGAAAAAATCAAAATTGGATTTAAAAAAAAACCCAATGTTCCTTTAAATTTTTAAACCAAAGAAAAAAAAGTTAATTTTTTTTGATAAATCATTTGGATAATGATAACAATATTTTATAAACCATCTTATGAAAATATGGTTTTGTTAGAAAAAACTTTTCTAACTTAAGTAAGAAATTATGTTGGATTTTATTAAAAAAATATTTATTCTTTATTTTATATACGATTGAGTTGAAGAACAGAAAGATTTTTAAAAAAATCATGAGTAACCGTATAATATTAATTTTAAAGAGGATTATCATGATAATATCAAATAATTTCCTTCAATGTAAATTCAATTAGAAATAATCCGGATTAAAATGAGATACTAAAATGAAACCATAAAAAATCATAATATTTATGTGAGAATTTTGCAAAGAATTTTTTCTGTGTATAAAATATAAATTGTAATTAAATATGATAAAATAAAACATAATTTCTTCCAAAATTTATTATTCATATAAACCATGAATATTGATGATGATGAAGAAGTAATATAAACAAATGAAAAAATAGTGTTTTGATATTCATTAACACTTTGTAACTTTTATATAAAAGACCATTGTATAAAATAATTCGATCTAGAATTTGGAATACCATGAATTATGAATTAATAATTATATGAAATATCAATGTTTAAATATAAAAAACATGTAAAATAAATAAGTTTCATGACATTATAATATGCCTTAATAAATAGAAATTGAGACGAACTCCCTTACCTCAAGAAAAAATTTGGAGGAACATGATTTAACTCATGTATAATTGTTTTAATAATGTTATTAATATATAATATAACCATAAAATATTTATAATATCATATATTATCCCACTATATCATTTGAGCACCAATCTATTGATAATATTTCATTATTTTAATTGTCATAATTGTTAATTTCCATGTTTTATAATGTGTGTTTTATCATGGAAGATCGATTTATTATGTATAGGATACAGATTATTTATATACTAAATTATATTATTTTTATAATTATATTTTTTAAAATTATATTCATTTTAATAATTATTATTTAAATTCTTACATGGAGAATGGATCACATCACTTCTTGGTGATGGTAGGCTGAACGTACGCATGAGTGACATTATCATTTCCTTAGCCTGTGATTCATTAAGGAAGTATGAGATATGTTATTTTTATATAATCAATATAATTTTATATATATCACATAAAATAATTAAATTTATCCTTGTTAAATTCCATGTAAATCATAATTGAAAAACAAATAACATCACTTCGCAGGGCGATAGTATGCCATACACTAGAGAAACATTATCATAATTCAAATGTAAAGATAATTATGAATTTATATGTGATATTATAAATTATAAAGTTTAATAATATTTTTAATATGATATATATGTTTCATATCAATCATTATACCCATACTCTAATGGTTTTTATAGAAAATAAGTTACATGAGTTCGTAAGGAGATAGTCTGTCGTACACACGATCGATGATTTCATTTCATATTTAATGGAAGTGGATATAGATGTAAGAGACTACCTTAATATATTAACATCTTAAAATCATTAATATATAGATGATAATATGTAATCTTGGGTTAATATGTCTTGAAGTAGGTGGAAGAAGAAACAAAAAAAATGATCGTTTAAAAACATTACCTATTTTTTATAAAACTTATTTATGTTAGCAGTAAAACCCTTCCCTATTTGGAATTGTGATAAAAATGGTATCTATGATTAGGGTATTTGTTTAATTGAGTTATTTTTAATTTTATTGGAAGAATCAAATTTATTTTTTTGTGTTATGTGGGGGGAAGAGGGGTTGCATTTTTTAAGTGAGGAGGACGACACATATTGATGTATGAAAAGAATAAATTAAGGACACATTTTTAGTATAAAAAACCATTACAAAATGGGTAATTATAAATTATTAGATATGATAAGGTCACAAAATGAAAACCAAATGAGTTTTGTATATATTTTAGGTCATTGTAATCTTTATCTTATAATTTTAACACTCAATAAATCAATATTTACCTTAACTATTATTATTATTATTAATCTATTTTACAATTAATAATGGTAAAAAATATGTATGAATTATTATATAATATAAATTATATTGATACTAAATATGGATTAAAATTTTCAAAAAAAAAAATCACTAATGTGGAAGAATCCAAAGAAAATACATACCCAAAGACGCAACAAACTAGTGGCTTTCCATAGAGAAAATTCTGATATATTTAGATGATTTTATTATCAATATTCATTATAAAATGGATTAAAATGAACAAAATTAGTTAAATTATGATATAGTTTCATAATATTTACGTTAAAATAAATATAAAATATAATTTAACATTGATAATTAATTAAACTGAAATATGTTTTTTCAGAAAAAAATAAATATTTTCACTATTCATTGAAAAAAACTTTTCATAAATATTTCAAAAAATAACACCTAGAAAATATTTGAATTTTTTATATAAAAAATTTATTTCATATTTGAAAATACATTTTCAAAATGTGGCAGAAATTATTTTAAATTTATTCTTGAAAAGTGAGACTAAATAGGTTTTCTTATAAAAATACATCTATTTAGAAGTTTTATTTATTAAATAATTCTTTTATTATTTTGAATTAAAAGATAGACATAGTTTTTATAATTTATTTATTACTCTTCATACCCATTTATTTAACTGAAATGTTATTGTGGTATAAAATGTAATGATTAATTTAGTATTGAGGTCACATGTTCAACATGCTATCAAAGTGACTAAATTTTAACTAATATATTTAATTTATTTTATAATGTCTACATTGTGTGTCACATATGCGATAAAATACATTGTTATTATTTTAAAATATTAGGTTATTTAAAAACAAATTATTTTATGATTTGGTAATTGTTATTAATTGCAAAGAATTTCTTATCATAATTTGGGAATATATGAGTATGAAATGTGTTTTGTGTATGAAGTTATTAAATTTTTTTAGAAGAGGGTAACTTGGTTGTCATAATTATATGATCATGGTTAATAAAAATTATCAATTGTATGTTTATTTTATTTTTGAATAATTATTGAGTAATTTTTAAAAGAATATATAGTTTTATTATGGAATTAAGATTCTTTAATTTGATCTAAAAGATGATTAGAATATTTTTAAGATTATATGATTAAGGTATATATATATATATTTGTTATTATTGGAGGTAATAATATTTTTTGAAACAAATGTGAAATATATCCTTGAAAAATAATTAATAAAATATTTTAAATTTTGGGTTTTGAAAATGGTTAGACAAATTTTTCATTGTATTATGTTTATATATTTATAAAATGAACATTTTTAACTTCATTTATTATTGTTGATTTTTGAAGAATATTGTATAATTTATTCATATGAAGTATTTTTCATATTATATATAATCATTAATTGTTCGAAATATTTTGGTTTTGTAAAATATCTATTTAATAGAGTAATACATTTTCATTCTTCTACAAATTATATAATCAATACTATGTTATATTAAATGCATTGTCCATGAAAAGATTATCATTGTATTTATTAAGAAGAAAAGGAAGATAAATGAGAGAAGAAATGAAAAAAGGTTAAATAATGAAATAAAGTGAAATAATGTTATTTCATCAAAATCTATATCTTAGTGGTGATAATGTTATTAAAACTCTTGAAATATGGGAATAAATCTATTGAGTCATTTTTCAAAAATATCACATAGCTATCAAGGTATTATTTTTTAAAATTATTTAAAATTATGATAACTATACTATATAAATGGATTAATTAATGTTTATGAAATAAAATGTTTCAAATTATCAAATTATATAATAATTTAATTTTAAATAGTGAATGTGATCAATGAGGAATAAATTTTATTTTTTCCTCTTGGTATATTTATCTCCCACATATTGGTGTTGATTCGAAAAAAGTTTTAATAAATTTTCATTAAAATGGGATAAAACTTGTGATATAACAATTTTAAGGGGATTCTAATGCAAAAAATCATGTAAGTATAATATATTTATATTTTATATATTTTATGAGTTTCAAAAAATGTGATACAAGGAACCCTGAGATTAAATGATCTATGATATGCTATAGACATAATAATATTTAAAGATGGCCATAATTGACTAACTATTTGTTAGGATGATATGAAAAAAGTAACCATGTTATGAATTATTTTCATATATTATTTAATTAATGAAATTAATAATTAAAAAATTATTAATTTTCTATTTTTCTAATGTGATGATGAAATAGTTTAAAATAAAAATAGTTATTTTTTATAAAATTGTTCTTAAGTATGAAATATATTTTATCTAAATTGATTGATTTAATAAATGATAATAAATGATTTTAATTAATTATTTAAAGTATATATTCAGCTTAATAAATTATAATTTTTTTATTATGATTTATTTTAAATGAAATATAATAAATCTCTTTTATGATCGAAAAATAAAAATTCATATAAAATAATGTTTATTATATTTTTTATATGTGTATGATAATGAAAATCAAATAATTTTTGAAATTTTAGTTTAAAAAATGTGCATAATTTTTTAAATAATTATTTAGTTTTTCCCATGATTAGTAATTTTAAATTTCCAAAAAATATTGATTTTTTATTGTACAGTGAAAAGTTATTTTTTTTGAAAAACTGTCAATTTTTTCATTAAATCATGTATTGTCAAAATATAAATATGTTTATGATTTGGAATCGATGTAAAATCTAAATAATTTTATTATAAATCAAATTGATCTATATAAATCAATAATATATATTAGTTGGTATAAAATCATATTTTGTGTATACAAATCTATTTTCCTAAAATTGTTTTTATTGTTATTTTTACACAAATAATAGACTTGATTTATACCATTTAAAAAAAATACAATCACATTAAATATGTTTCATGTTATTAATCTATACATTCATATTTGGAAAACATATTAATTGCATTTTTTGTCATAATTAATCATATTAATGGTAAAATTTAATCCACATGGTAATGAGTAAAATGGTTTAATTTTATTTAAAACTATGTGATATGATATAAAAATTATAACTAAACCTTACATTACTTAATTGGATGGATATAATTTGAAAATAACTATACAAACATTAAAAATATTCAATTTTTTTCCACTATATTGTTATTATAAAAAATAGATTATTTAATGTTTTCAAAAATTATAAAATGTTAGTCTATTTATTTTAACATATTTAATAAATATTTATAGGGATAATAAGAAATTATGAATGATAATAAAAATTTATTTTCAATATTAATAAATTGGGTTTATTGTTGTAATTTAATTTCAATTTTTACAGTTACAATAATAACCTTCAACACTTACGCAACACCATAACGACATTATTAAAATAATGTAAATGGCATAAAAAACATTAAAAATAATAAATTTTAATGAATTATTTTATATTGATATTTTCATGATTAATTATAATGTATGTGTTTTTTGGGGGAAGAGTTTATATTTGAATTATAATGTTACATTTTTTCCATGTATATAATGATTTTCATGTAGTCCTAAAAAATTAACCTTAAATATTATTTAATGTTCATTTTTTTAATTTTAAAAATAATTATATTAATACTATTTTCACCCATGTGGATGGTATGTCTTATATACCATCTTATATGGTTAATGTATCTAAATCATGGAATTGTTTAAATAATTTTGAATACCATTTAATTTTGAAAAATTTGTGACTTCAGTAAATGATAAACAAGATTATCAGGATTGATAAACTAGTAGATAATGATTAAAATTAAACCAAAACCTATATGTTGTTGGCTGATTAATTATATATCAATATAAACCTCCTTATCATCAGTTTTATGGAAATGTAGTTTTATTTTAAATGGGTTTTAAACACATTATATATTATCTATACAAGTATATACAAGTTTTCCACCAACCACACATATAAAAGGGAACTCAGTCTATAATGACCCCTACCTAAAAACCTATTCATCAAAGGCTGGTAACAAAGGAAGTTTGATACTGACCCATGAGTCCCATAGTTAGTAGGAATTATGTGTCAAACTAGCACGGAGGGTATGAAATATAATCATATAAGAGACATTAATCTTTATATTTACTATAGAATTACAAGATTGAGTGGAAAAAACAATCCAAATCCATATAATATATTAATGATATGACATTTATTATTAAAAAATGAAACAATAAGAAAAAAAATTAAATTTCCAAAAAATTAAATAAATGTAATCATATATGCTACAACTCACCTACTCAAAAAATTCTCCCATATCTGATGATCCATCTTAAAATAACAAGAATATTATTGTGTGGTGGGCACTAGGAAATACTTAGTATGATCAAACTTCTAAATAGATAAACATATATGTTTAATAGATATTAAATAAAAATATTTTTCTAAAATTATCCTTGTAAGATAAATTGGAAAAGAATTATTTCAAATAGTAAGAATAAAAGGAAAAGAAAACACTATTATCTAAATCACCGGGTTTTTATATCATCCCATCACACAATCAGGGAAAAAAATTCATTATTACTCCCAATATCCTCAAAGTATCACTATTACCATAACCAATAGAAATTTTACCAATATAATTCATGAATATTATGGTTAGAATATGTTTATCTTGAATCTAACATATCCAAAATGGGGTTTTACCACTCATAAAAGTAGTGACCCGATTAGATTACCCTCTATATAAGAAGATGCACAAGAGATTGAAACCGAAGTAGCATCATATCATCTGACATTATGTCATTCATCCACAAATACATCACTATCCATTCACATATCCACATTTTCATCATATAACACATGTAACCACATCTCTAATGCCACCCCAATTCCCCAATTTCCCAAAATTCCATCTATAGGGATATGTTAACATGATGTACATCAACTGAATTCGATATTCTATCAATTTTCATCCCCTCTCAACAATATACCATTACCTATAGCAGGTAATTGTGAAAATAGATACAAAAAACCTATATCCCTCATACATTTTTGTATAACAACCACTATGAAACAACCCATCCCCCTTGTCAATCATCTCCTCTGGTGAACTTTAAACGCATGTCATCATATTATATATTTTTATACTAATCTAATGAATTCCACCGCATTTAATTATATGTGAAATTTTTTTCCATTATAGTATATATTGGTATGTTTCTCTTTATCATCTCATCCCCCACTACCACTTCTATCTTATTCAAAAAAAACATAATAAGAAACACTTTTGATAGAACAAAATAATATCTTACACAACCATCATAGGGAATAGAAGTAGGACCCATAATCTATAATTCACGTTAACCATATTAACACCACATAACCATTTAGCTATTTCAAAAATATGAAATAATATATTTTATTAATAAGTAACATATTCCAATGGCCATAAGGCCATAATTAACATGGCCCAAAATTCTAAGACAACTTTCCAAAAAAGATGCACACCCCAATCATTATTTAAACTAAAAAAATTATGTGATTATAAATTTTATGGTTATTCTAAAAAACCAATCACTATGAAGAATAATTTCATAACATAAATGATATGGAAACCCTGATAGTCTTGAGTCTACATTTTAATCGATTACATTAGTCAGGTGACTAATTATTTTATTAAGAAGAAATGTTTTTCATGTTTGGTAAAAACATAATACCTAAGTAATTATAAATGATCATAGAAATGATGAAATATATAATTTATTAATAGTCCTCCATATAATTAATTCATTCCCTTTATATAATTACCATGGAATCCAATCTTTTTTTAATAAATCATATATTTAGTTTCCCACATAAAAATGTTAACCAATGAATTATTCTCATTAACTGTCAAGGAAAAGAATTTAATCAATGAAACATGGGGTATAAAAATCAAATATCATCATTGTTAATCGATAATTTATATTTTAGAAAACCCATTTATCAATTACTAGGTTTAATAAAAAATATTTTGTAGAGGTTACCATGTTCATAGGTGATAACAACATCTTGGAATAAATTGTAGTAAATCATCTTCCCATAATAATAAAACCAAAAAAATAACAAAAATACCATAAATGACTAGATATATACCATACAAGTTTTCTATCACTGATTTAATCTGTTAACATAATATTTTATTATTTATTCAAGGTGGGTTTTATATGTTCTCTAGCTACCTAAAATAAAAAAAACTGTGAAACATAGTACCTTATGTGGGAGAAACAAAACATAATAACCATTATATTAAAAAATATATAAAATATTTCTAGGTATTAACTACCTTATCTAACACTTCAGTAATAAATTCATGAAGATAACAAGAAGGGAGTACACCAAGAAGGCCATAATTACAACAAATATGGATTAAAAACACTATATAACACAACCCATCATTAACCACCTACGATAAGTCAATTCAAACAAGACATTATATAAAATGAATCCTTATAAAGGTGATGAATGTGGAGTAACTAGGAAGAAAAACGAATATGGAATGGTGTAAATTAACATAAATAATCCAGAGATATATTTCCCATGGTATGGGTTGAAATTTGATGCAATGGCCATAGATGCACATATGTCACTTAATACTTGAGATAAAGTTATAATTAATGATAGGGTTTTATGGGGATGAATAATATTTTGTATTTATTAAAATTATGAGTCTATGCAATAACATAATACACTATCTTGTAAAATTATGTCATCATGTAACTTCTATAGTGAATATAAGAAGAGAAAGATAAAATGAAGTTAGTTAAACATAATTTATACAAAGAATATAGGATCTATTAGTTATGAAAATCAGACCACACCATTAGAGAATATCAATGTATAAGAATTACAAAGATAATGTATTAGAATATGTCATATCTTAACATTATGAAAAAACAACCCCTATATAGAAATAAACACTGAAACCCCACTTCCATTTCTCTACATTAAATGTAATCAATTAAAATATAATAATTATAATCAAGGATTATATAGGGTCTTGCATAATTTCCACATTTCATATTCATCAGCATCAATAGAACAACCCCCCAAAAAATGGTGGACTCCACATTGTATCATATTTCCCCATGCCTCAACAATTCTATAATGGGAATATCCACCCAAACATCCCTTCTATGGAATCTATAAAATAAATATTTACCTTGTGAGGAATGATATACCTACATGTAATAATGAACACTATTACATCATAAATTAATCAATTCTAAACATAAATTCCATGCTCCTCTCGTCACGCTCAAACCATCAACCAAAATCTTCAACACATAAACATAATAATTTAGTGTTCTAGGTATGTCTATATATTAATGTTATATTTATCTCAAATGTTTATAATACTAGATAATTATAACCATACAACATTATAAAGAATACTTCAACCAAAACACTCCGTCTAGTGATACAATTAAAAATAGATCCAACAAACTACAAACAACTATAGAAAGATCTAAATCATGACCCTATCCAAAAATATATCTCATTTACTATAATGGCTACATGGGTTAACTATCAAAGTGATATCCAACCAAAATTAAAACCAATTTGGAGCCATCCTTATGAATAATGGAAGTTTTTCCCCAAAAACTCAATCCAACTTATAAAATTCTACTGTTGTATATACCTTGGTAAGTAATTTTCTTTGCATGATTATAATTTTTTTTATTTTGGAAATGGTCATTCTAAATATTTTTATGAAAACATTAATTCATAAATTTGTGTAATATATTAACATTGTTTGAATGAAAACTAGTAATCCATGTAATGGTTTTAGTGGATAGAGTATAGGTAAATAAACAAATCACTCCTCTAATAAATTTATACTAAATACTAAGTGACATGATAAATCATGGTATACTCATAGTAATGATTCCATATAAAATCATAGATAAAAAAATTAATGTTTCCAAATAGAGTATTCCTCTAGATACTCAATATTAGATTTGAAATACATGTCATATATTTAGAATATTGACCCACTCTCTCACTCAAGGAATTAAAAGACACATAACATAGCTCATTTATCTCCACCATCCCAAAAAATATGAAACAATATTCAAAAAAAAATCCTCCTTCACAAAGAGAATATTCTCTATGATCTTTTCATGATCCCTATATGATTCATAAAATGTTAATTGAAAATGTAAGATGGATCACTAAAATCTCTGGAGTTAATTAAGATTAAAAAATATATTCATGAAAAATTTATTAGGAAAGAATACATGGAAAATGAATAGTATGGTCTATAAAATTATTCCCAAAGGAATAAAAAATGTCATCCCCTGGAAGAAAATTTGGTATCCGCATTAGTAAATCTCATATCCTTCCATGGGAATGGACAAAATTCTATAATAATGAAAGAAACTTCCCTGAAGACATATGTTCATTTACACCACACCTTATCTCCCACCATTATTGATCTTCTCTCTAAATGAATCCATTATCAAGAGAAACTCAAATTTTATATATGTTATTACCAATGAAAATGAATCTGTAGCCTTCTCTATTAAATATCCAACATCTGGGGTACATGATCCCGTAATTAAGTAATGGAATTCTTACCACTATATCTTCAAATGGCGATAACCTAGGATATAACATCTTTTATTTCCTCCAACAACTGATGGTGTACCAATAATCTAAATTACAAAATGAATCAATTAATATTGAAAATGTAACCAAGTAACATTAATCAATACACATGAAAATTTATCCAATTAAAATAAGGACGTTGACCCAAAAAGCTTCACAATATATCTATTTTGATCCACACCTCACACAACCAAATCACCATCTTCCATCTGGAACATCAACACTTCATAAAACATTGTCCAAAAAAACCTATCTTACACATTCCCATTAAATAATATTTTCAACCTCTTCAGATTCAATGAGAAGATCAAAAAGTTCTATTCAAAGCATATCCCCATCTCCTACAAACAAACAAACCATCATTTAAATAAGAACACAAATCTACATGACCCACTCATTTTATTAGTATATTGTATTAATTGGGTAGATCTGACTCACCTTCATGATTTTTGGTCAAATAAAAAATACAACACACCATGATGGGGTACTAGATTCCCTCTTATTATATTCAGGAATACATATCATACAATAATAGCATAATCTCAATCACATCAATCCCTAAGAGCACGACATCACAATCAATAACATCTTTAGAGTAATTTAGATATTGAAAACTAAAACATTATAATATATTTTATAGTTTTCAAAACAACATTCTAATTCATGAATTTATGTTATTATCTTTTCATGGAAGGTTGGTGATGCCAAAAATATAACTAAATCACAATATATAATTATAGTAGTCTAACATGTTCAAAATAGTAAGATTCAAATTTTCATTTATTATTATGTACTTATTTTAAAATAAATAAGAATCAAATATGTGGACACATTCAGTGCCACCTTTTTTATAAATAGTCCCTAAATCCTTAATTTTTAAATTTTTCAATTGTTTTTGAGAGTTTATTATAAAAAAATCGGTGTAATAAATTATAAATCGAGAAATAAAAAATATTAAAAATTTCAATTTAATTTTGAGGGAAATAATCCTACCATGAAATTAAATTACATTAACCTGTGGCCATGATAAATAAAAAAACACAACATGTTTTGGTATTATAATTTGGAATGGAATGTATTTAAAAAACATTTTATTTTCGTGGAAACATCCTTATGAAAAATGAAAAAATACCCACTAAATTTTCCCTTACATCATATTATGTATTAAAAAATGTTAATTTATTAAATATATAATCATATAGGTGAAATGATTTAATAATTTAAAAATTATCATTCCTTTTTATCACAAAATTAATCTGAACATGTCGTATCACCATGTGTAAAATTGGACATTCTAATACTAAACAGTCTTTTTTCATTCCATCTCTCTAAAAAATAATCATATACTTTGAAGTGAATGGAACATTATATTATGTACGTATTTAAATACTTCATAATTAGTACATAAAATTATTTTATACTATAATTAAAACCTATTAAATGGTAACATACTGATTATTTACATGGTAACAATGTCATCACTAGTTATACAAATATTTTCTACTATAGAGATGTAGTCTACAAAAACAAATTCTGGATTATCATATGAAAAAAAGTTATATTTGAGTTATAAATTTTATTTAACATGAAATTATTATATTCAATCATATAAATAGTTTTGACTTTAAAGTGTTAATCATAGGGAATTCATATCCTTTATTATTAATTTATTAAATTCCCATAACTATAATATATCCCAAAACTTACAAATTACAAACCATTAGATGAAAGGGAACACATGGAATATAATTTAAATTTTTATGATAAATATATAAATATTTTATGTTTAGTATATAAAGGATCTAATCCATGAGTGGATGACATGATGTATTTGCGGACTCTGAAACAAATTCACATTGTTAACGATCATCACTAAGAATATTTATCATTTTATATCCAACATTCCGAAATAAAAAGGTATAAAACTTTGTACCATAGGAAATATTATAAAAGCATGTATATAAGATATAAATCTATTATTTCATAAAAACTATAATCATTAGAAAAATAAATGAACAAATTATTCCTTTAAATGTTATTAAATTAAAATTAATCATAATTTACAATTATGGCCCTTTTATGATTTCTAGGAATTGTTAAATTCAAATTACTAATATGAAATTTTCAATAAATACATAACATATTATTTTGATACATAATAAGTAAAAAAATGTATAAAATATCCTCTTAAATGAGTAATAGTATAGTACTAATTTTTTTTCGAAATAAATCATTTCAAAATGGAAGTATAAAACTTAATCAATGAAATATGATTAATAAAGGATATTAAAATTCTACGTATATTCATAAAAAAATTCAATAAGGATATATTTTTATCAATTTATGAAATTTGGATAACATGTTACGATTATTTTCATTTTTGAATTCAAATAAAATTAAATTTATGAAATTTCATATTTTTACTGGAAATGGAAAAACATATTTTAAGTCCTAATAAATTTTCAATCTCAAATAAAAAGATAATTAAATCACAATTTACTCTATTATTTCTCATTATACGAACAAATTCAAAAAAATAGTAAATTATTAAATATTAAACAATATAGTCCGAGTGAAATACATAAAAATAAATATTTAAATTTTAATGCATCTAATTACCATGATATTTGTACCTCACTATAAAATTACTATAAAATAGTTTAATTTATAGGTAAAAAAGTCTATTATGTTTTCAATGTCCACTTGTATGATCAAACTGTCCTATCAAATTTATGTGTCTTTATACGGACCCAGACATAGACATTAACTAATCTTGAGTTAAGTCAATAATTCACATTGAGGATATTTTTAGTTTTAGAGTTTTAGAGATGTAGGACATAAAAATTAAATTGCAACTCAAAAATTTACGAAGTTTTTTCTTCCACCCAGTATCCGATTTTCTCACAAAAAAGAAATAGATTAAAATAAAAAATGACTTCTTGTTCGTGATTAAAAACTTATTGACTTCATCCTTTCCCTTAACCATCCTTATACCCTATGGAAAACATTTCCAAAATAAGGGATGAGTATAATAAATTAAATAATATAGGTATACACTTCTACTCACTATCTAATTATTCTATTTTATGAAACAAATTTTTTTTGAAAAAGAAACATGGTTTGTTTCATGTTTAAATAGAATGACTTTTCCTTGATCTCATCCTTGAATCTTTTCTTTATTAAATCTGAGGAAAATATTTCCAAACATGTTATGAGAATAAAATGATTACTACAGATTATAAAATAATGAATAAAACCGTTAGTATATGAATATTTAAAACCCATGATTTCTTTTTCATAAAATAATAATTTTAACCCATAAAACATAAATAATTTATATTACATCATATAATCATATGATTCATAAAAAACCAAATAGAAATAATAATTCATAAATGTAAATTGTGGAATCCATATCATACAAACATTGTAGTTTTCAAATCTACATATAGAGTAACCTTCATGGTTACGTTTAGACTACCCATCATAGTATATTCCCTAAATCTATTATGAGAAACATTAATGTTTACCTCTGTATTATTATCCAATGCATTTGAGAGCTATCTTGGGATCACACAAATTAATTTTATTATTAAACCACCCATATATATAAGAAATATCCAAATACCATAACATAATAATAGCACATAAAACCATCTTAAAAAAAATAATGTTTCCACATTTTAATTCACAAGATATCATTTCAATATGTCAATATAATATGTCCAATTAAAAAAATACTAATTTAAAACATTTAAAAAAAAGATTTTTGAATGAATGCGTCTCATAAAACTATGAAAATTTTAAAGGAATTAACATTTTAAAACATTAATGTCCATATAAATAAAAACATAAAACTATTTGGAAAACATTTCCATTAATGATAATTATTAAGAATATTAAATCTTTAAAAAATTTAAAATGATGTTTTAGTAAAAGAGTCCCTTACCACTTGAGAAAATTCAATAATAAAAACAATTAAAGAATAATATTAAAAAAAACCTATAATACCATAGGAATAAGTATATTCATGTTATAATATTTCAAAGGGAAGTATATATTCCTTAAAAGTAAATTGGTGCTGAAATACATATATGTCTTAATGGATTTTAAATTGAAAGGAAATCCATTAAAATGATCTTATCAATAGATTAAGGATAAATAAATTAAATAATTACATATAAAAAAATATAAATACACCCAATAAAAGTGGATATTTATTGTAAAACATTCATAGGTCATTCACACATATTCTTGGAGAAACACAACCAATAATATGGATATTTAACTCAATGAAATGAGATTGAGTTAATATTTCCCTTAAAAAGATAATTTGTTAATAAAATTGATTGATTCATGTTATTAAATACAAATAAAAATTAATAAAGTATAAATTCAAGATAGTATGTCAAAACTTATTTCTCACATAATCATATGGCGACACAATCAAGAAATATATGATTATCCTAGTGAATGGAAATTGGTTTATGAAGTTCCCATACCGTGAGTCCGAATTGTCTTGTTCATTCACTATATTAATAAATAATAAACATAAGTTAATTTCTACTTGTTTAAGAACATTTTTAAAGTATAATATTCATTTTATATTTCTTCCTAACAAGTTATAGAAATTATTTAATTATTTGAGTTCATAATTGACGTTTTGTTGATGTTCGATACATGAGACAAAAAAGAACTTGTTATAATAACAATTTTTCTATGGGGTCAAGATAAAATTATCTCTGGTATATGATTAATTATTTAAATATCATATATATCTAGAATATATGTATTTAGAATAGTCCATAATATATAGAGATAAGAAATGTAATGAACTATTCCAGGAGACGGTATGACGTACGTACGCATGAAAGAAACTTTCATTTCTTTTTCATATCAATGGAATGAAAACTAAATGATACATAGGAATATTAAAATTAAAGTATAACACCTATGTTATATATGTAAAGTAATTTCATTAAAATCAACCTTTATATTTTCCACATATGGCATTAACAAGTCATATAACTTGGAGGGTGTGGTAGTCCGCATTTCCTTAAATGAAATTATCGTATTTACAAATTATGGAATGAATAAAGGTATGCTATAAAAAAATTTCCGAAGCATAGAGAAAATATAAATATAATATATATCATATATTAATTTTGTTACATCATAATGGCCACAAGGAGAGGTGTTAGAAGAAATTTGAACAATCATTGATTCGTGAGGCAACCGTTCTCCAAACACAGAAAGCATATATTCGCATCCATTAGATGGATGTATATTTATGTGTGGTTAAAATACATCTCATAAAAAAATAATAGAATATTTATGAAATTTGGTTTTATTTAATCATATAAAAAGATGATAATTGGGAGTTAATTAGGAAAATAAAGAAAATGAACTGGATAGAAGACACTACCCATATATCGGGTAACTCTTATTGATTTGAGCCAAATGGATTTACCAAATTGCCCTCTTCCCAAGGAAAGGATTATATGAGTAAGATAGGGATGTTGGGAGATTATTTGAGTATAATTTGGATGATACAAGGTGCTTGAGAGGTGTCAGTAAGTGGGTGGAGGTGGTTTCCTTTTATAAGATGGAGATGTGGAACTTTAAGAATGTCTTGAAATATTATTTTATTATAAATTGATGTTTAAATTATAATACCTCAAATGTGATATAATTTGTGGATATGGTGAGTATGGTTCAAAATTCTCTTAGCCAATAGGTTTTAGATATGTTTAGATTACAAATTTAACCTTATCCTTTAGCTTTAACCCTTAGTTAAATTATTTAACTCTTACCATGTCTTCTTGCATTTTCAAAATATATGGTTTCTAATGATAAAATAAATTGACAATATAACCACAAATGGAACATTAATGACATTTGTAAAATTATATAGGTATGTTGACAGAATATTAATTTTTAGGAGTATTATATAATTTAATAAAATAGTTTTTTTAAAACAAATTTATTTCAATTTTTACATAATTTATTAATTTATTTTTGTTAATTTATAACAACTTTATTCCTATGAATCAAATGATTTAAGTCTAGTATAATATGTCATAATAATCTATAAATTTTTTTAATGAACTAAAAATTTTAAAATTACATTTATATTAATATTTATAATATCATTTATTTTAATATTTCATTAATATGGTAAACAATGTATCAACATTGTTTCATAAATAAATTTATTTATTTAATGTATAAAAATTGTAAGTATAATACCATGATGTATAAAATCATCATAGATTTATAATTAATTTTTATAGTCAAAGATATCAGTGATATAACTCCATTATTAAATTGATTTAGTAAAAATATACATATTTATGTTATATTTCTTTTTAAATTAAATTAATTATTATAACACTCATTATCACAACCAAGTGGAACCATGTGGATCCTAAAATCCACCCAAGGATACTAATGGTAAGAAATATATCATCCAAGTGGATTAGAAAAGATGTTAGGGTATTTTTATATTTTTATAATATTATTTTTTACCCTTATTTACATGATTTACCCATTAACCATGGTAAATAAATAGAATTACTGAAGTTACTATTCACAATGTCTAAGAATCAAAGGTGGATATTTAAACACTTGATTTTCTAATTTCAAATATTGAATAAATTTTCCTAAATTAAAAAAACAAATTTTTTGTAATTAATTTAAAATTAATTCATATTGTCTAGACCAAAATGTGGGTTTTTAAGAAGTAAACAACTATCAAAATATTGACTTGTGTTTATGTCCAATTTCAATATGAAATTACATCCAATGATGAACATTGGATTAAATGATAAAAAATATTCCAATTACACTTTACAACCAATTAAATGGACAATCTAACTATATAAATGTATTAGATGATAATTCATTTTTGAATTAAAATAAAGTATTTTTCATAATTCATTAAAATTGAATTCATTATCATTTTAAGCCTCTAAAATTTGTTGCATAAATATAAAAATAGTTAACAAAAATTGTTACATTTTTGTAGTTATTTATGTTCATTCCCTCTAATACAATTTCATGGTGTTAACTAACATTTAAAATAATAATATTGTAGTTTTATAATTTGTTTTTATAATTCAACATTTTGTTAAATGTAAGATTTCAGAGAAACCCATTGTTGTGTGTCGAGTACGCTCTCAGATAAAGTGTCCCCTTTAACACAAAATTAATATCTTAATTGTAAATATTAATAGATATGAAAATATATTATTCTATAAATAACTGGGATGTTACATCCTTCCCTACTTATGGAAATTGTGTCCTTGCAATTTGAAAATTTGGCTTCATAACTTCATTAAGAATACCATATTGTAAAAACAGTCAATAAAACTACCAATTTAAAATAATGAATGGGAAGTGAAAATGTAACATGAGATAACAAATACAGGGATTAAAAATAAAAAATCATTGATATACAAAAAACTAACCATCCTGTTCCGACGGAGAGTTATTAAAATCGTGATTAGGATAAAGTTAACAATGAGAAAACCAAAAAATATAAGGGGTTAAAAGGGCATTGATTTTATAGTATGAAAACAAAAAAAACATTTTAAAGTCCTTTTCATAATTTTGTGGAATTTATGTATGATCTTGAATAATAACATAAGAAAACATGCATATATGTCAAGAATAATTTCATCCTTTAATAAATTTCCACCATAACCCATATTTTATCAAAACAAATAGTATTCTAGATGAATTGGTCAAGACTAAATAACTAGAATCAACTTCTAGATAATCACATAATCCATAAAAGATTAAATATATATTCATCATGTCTTGAGACATTTACATAAACCAAAACAGTTAGTAATATATCAGATAATCCCCAAAAATAATAATCCTTTATAAGGATAAGGAATACATTTAATCTCCAAAATTTAACCGTAATACCCATATTCTACATAGATCATTAAAATATCAATTGTACTTAAAATTCATCAAAATAATTCAAAAAAAATTGAAACCAAATATTCTTAAGGATTTGATCACATAGTATTCCAAGATAAAATTTAAATTTATCTTTAAATAAAATATATCTATATTAAAGTCTTAAACCATAAAGCAATTACCCCAATCCTATATTAATTAAAATAGGTTAGTCACATCCATAAATGACCCGAATCACCATAAATATACAATAAAAATAAATATTATTACAAAATAAAATTGAACTATTACTACTCATATAAAATCCCATAGTATTCTATTTTCCTCAGGCATATACATTTTCCAAAATAGGGATCATCTTCTAAAATAAAATTTATCACGTAATCCCTAAATCATTTTCAAATACTATGGATATCAATATAATAAAAATTAATTTTCTAAATATAAACTTATTCTCAATCCTTAAAATCAATTAACTTAAAAGAATAAGTCATACTAACTAGGGACATAATGTTGTCCATTGGTTGGTGAAAAATCCAAGTAGAAATTCGTTTGTGGGTTTGATTCCTATAGAATTATCTAACATGACAAGTTCTCACATGGTCTGTGTGTTGTCCGTTTTATAAAACAATATAATTCATATAACATTAAAAAAATGAGATGAAATTCCCAAATTAACAATAACATCTTTTAACCTCAAAGGTTATTTCATACCTTATATTTTTCATCATAAAATCTAATAATCCATAATTTATTCAGTGGTGAATATCTCCAAAAATACCATTAATTTCCTGAAAATTTACAAATATAATCGTCAAAAGATATTTCTCTGACATTAAACTTATGATCAACCTAATAATTATATACTCATAAGATATACCTATCACTGAAATGGACATCATTATCTCTAAAGTTTTCTAAACCGACTTCTAATACCAATTACAATGCCCCAGCCTTAAACATTATATAATCATCTGTTAAGTCAATAATTCACATTGAGGCTATTTTTAGGATTATAGTTTTATGTAATTATTCCATAAAAATTACATAACAATTCAATAATTAAAAAATATTACTCTTCCACTCATTATTAATTTATTTCACAAAATTAAATTGGTTAAAATCAAACATGAGTTCTTTTTATTGATAAAAATCTTATTGACTTCTTCCATACTCTTACCCATCCTTATACACTATAGAAAACAATAAATTTTTTTTTTATGAAAATATTTACTTAAATATTTCAATTAGACACTTCTACTCACTATGGAGTTTCTCTTTTTTCATAAATAGAATATTTTTTTATAATTAAATATGTTTCATTTCTTGTTTAAAAAACATGACTTTTCCTCGATCCCATTTGTGAATTTATTATGATTTATGTCATATGAAAAAAATTTCAAATTATGGGAGGAGAATAAAAATCCAAATAAGGTATATAAATTAATAAACAAAACATTTAGTCAGTTAATATTTCAATCCCATAAAAAACTTGTTCACAAAATCATACTTTTCACCCATAAAACGTAAACTATTTTGCTTACATCATGTAATACTATTATTCCAACAAAACATAATAGAAATCATAAAACATAAAGGTAACTTGTGGTATCCATATAATACATACATTTTATCTTTCACAGCTACATAGGGCGTAACCATCATGGTTTCATTTAGAATACCCATCATAGTAGATTCCCTAAATCTCTTAGGATAAACCTTAATGTTTACCTCCGTCATGTTACCCAATGCATTGGAGAGCTATCTCAGAATCACCCACCATCATTTTATCATGAAAACTTCTATATACATAATAAATTCCCAAGTAACATAAAATAATCATATCACATAAAACCATCTTATAGGAAAAATAACATTTCCACTTTTTCATTCACAAGATAACATTTCAATATATAGACATAATCAATCCAATTTAAAAAATTCACATTTAAAACAATTAAAAAGAATATTTTTTAATAAATTTGGGCCATACCACTATGTCTATTTTGAAGTAATTAACATTTTAAAACATCAATGTCCATATAAATAAATCCTCTAAACCATTTTAAAAAATGTAAATTAATGAGAATGATTTAGAAGAATAAATCTTTAAAACATTTAAAACTATATTTCAATTAAAGAGTCCCATACCACTTGAGAAAATACGGGATTAAAAATATTTGAGGAATAAAATTATAAAAAACAAATTATATCATGAGAATAATTAGATTCATTATATAATATGTCTGAGGACAATATATGCACCATAAAAGTGAAGTTGTGCATAACAACAAATCAGTCTCAATGAATTGTAAATTGAGATGAAATCCCTTACAATGATCATATAAGTAGATTAATAATAAATAAATGATATAATTATCTATGATAAATATAAATACACCCAAAATAATTGGATATTTAGTGATAAATAGTTAGAGGTCATTCACATGTATTATTGAATAAAACCAATAACATGGATATTTAACTCAATGATATGAGACTGAGTTAAGATTCCCTTGCAAAGATCATTTTCTAAATAGAATATATTTATTCTATGTATTCATTATAAATACACATAAAAATTTATAAAAATAAGTTATTAAATCAAAAGTTATTTCTCACATAATCATAGCATGACAAAATCAAGATATAATCGATTAACCCAAAGAATGAAAATTGTCTTAAGAAGTTCTCTTACCTCGAGTCTGACGTGTCTCGTTAAATTTTTGTATTCTTGAATAATTAACATAAGTTATTTTATACGTTTTCATGAATATTTGTCATGTTTATAATTTACTTTATATTTCGTATAACATTTTTATACAAATTAGATAATTATTTGAGTTTATATCGGACGTTTTGTCGATGTTCACTACATGAGAAAAACATGAACTTGTTATACCTAAAAATATAACATATTTTCAAAAGTATATTTTCTAAAAAATAGTATTCGTGTTTTAAATATTATATACATCAATTATATTTGTATTTATTTTATTCTATAGTGTATATAGATAATAAATGAAATACCCTGTTTATGGAGACGTTAGGTTGTACGTACGCATGGATGATACTTTCATTTCATTATCTTATTAATGGAATGAAAAATAAATAATAAATAGGTATATTATAATTATAGTATAATATCTATGTTATATATGTTACATATGTTACATATCTTCTCTAACATAATCCTTTATATGTTTCATGTATGGAATGAACGAGTCATATCACATTAATGAGGCGATATTCATCATTTCCTCAAATGAAATTATCATATTAACGCATTATGGAATGCATAAAGGTATTTTATAAATAAAAATTAAAGAAGAATAGATAAAATAAATATATAAGATATATCATATAAAAATATAGTTCCATTATAATGGCCACCATGAGATGTGGTAGGAGAAAATTGAAAAATCATCGTTTCGAGAGGGAGTAGTTGTCCGTACACAGAAACATTATGTTCTTATTCATTAGAAGAAGGTTGGTGTAAGTGGGGTTTGAATAATTATCATAAAAATTCCATTGTATATTTAGGATACAATTTTTTTTATTTAATAATATATTAATAGGGTCATAGTGAGTGAACATGGAAAATAATGGAAAGGATCTTGAGAAAAGATACTACCTCAAATATTGAACTCCTTTTGATTTGTGACAAATGGCTTTCAAGAATTTATTTATTCCCAAGGTAACTATTCTTTGAGTAATAGAGGGATGTTAGTATCTTATTTTTGAAAAATATGGATGATAAATGTTTCTTTATATGAGTGAGTAAGTAGGTAGAGTTGGTGGCCTTTTATAAGAGAGGATGGGAGCTTTAGTAATGTCTTGAAATATCATTTTGTTATTAGTTTTCGAATTATAATATCTAAAAAGCTATATAATTTTAGGATAAGTTGATTATAAGTTGAATTCCTCTCAACCAATTGTTTTTAGACAAGTTTAGGTTACAAATTTAACCATGTCATTTGATTTAATCCTTAGTTAAATAATTTTACTCTTACCATGTCCTCTTGTATTTTCCTAATATACGGTTACTAAAGTTACTATAAAATTATAATAGAACCAAAATTTGACCATTAATGAAATTTTAACATTATATATGTCACTTGGATAAATAATAGATTAATAGGACTATTATATTATTTAATAAAATAACATTTGTTTCAAAAACTCAACTATGCCAATTTTGACACTCTTTATGAATTTATTTTTGATAAAGTCATAAAAACATGATTCCTTTGAAAAAAAAATTAACTCATATATGATATTTAATATTATTCCAAAAAATTACGATATGGATTAAAAAATTTAAAATTAAATTTATTTTAATATTTATAATATCATTTATTTTAATATTTCATTAATATGGTAATCATTACATCAAAAATTGTGTCATAAATAAATAAATTTATTTAAAATATAAACATTATAAAGATAATACCATAATTAATGAATTTTTTTAGCTTTATAATGAATATTTATAGTCAAATATATCAATTATATACCAAAATAATAATTTTTTTTATTAAAAACCTACATGTTTATGGAATACTTCTCTTTACATTAAATTAATTTTTATAACATATCATTATCACACCCATGTGGGTCCATGTGATCCTAAAATCGATCCAGGGATTCTCATAGTCGACCGTATATCATAAAATAGGATTTGGACACGTGTTATGGTATTTTTATATTATTATAATATTATTTATTACACTTATTCACCTGATTAACCCTTTACCCATGATAAATAAAAATAATTACTCAATTACTATGCATAATGTCAAAAACAATTACATATTTTACAAAATTTGTACATTTTTATTCCAAATATGGAATCCATTTTCCAAAATTCAAAACTCAAAAATTTTATTAATTAATTTAAAATTAATTCATTTTTTCAAAACCAAAAATGGGGTTTTAAGAAGTGAAAACTCTCAAAATATTGACATGTGTTTATGCCCAATTTCAATATGAAATTACTTCCAATGACCAAAATTGGATTAAATTATAAAAATATAATCCAATTACACATTAAAACTAATTGAAAGAAAAATATAATTATATAAATAAATTATATGAAAATACAACTTTGAATTAAAATATAGTATTTTCACTTTTCATTAAAAAATAAATTTTATCATAGAAATATAAAAATTAAACAAAAGTAAATTTTGATGTCCGTATTATAAATAAGAATTTTTTTTGTCAAATATTATGTATAAAAGTGAAAAAAATATTTAAAAATGGTTCACCAACAAAAGGATATAAAACAACCTTTTAAAAATATTAGAGTATTTTATGATTAAAATTGGATTCATACTAATTTTAAGCCTATAATATTTTTTGGATAAATATAAAAACATTTAAAAAACTATTTTAATCATATAGTAGATAGTTATATTCATTCCATCCAATACAACTTCTAGTCATAAACTACCATTTTAAATAATAATGATATTATTTAGTAATTTTTCAATAATACTCAAAGTTGTGTGCAACAAAACATTTTAGAAAAATCCATTATTGTGTGTTGAGTATGATATTAGGTAAAGATCCCACATTAACATAAAATTAATATCTTATTCATAAATATTAATAGATATGATAATGTTTTATTTTATAAATAACTAGGATGTTAAAGTCTTAGTCGACCTTATTGTTCAAAATCACATGTTACGAATGAGATTCACCACTTCCCTACCATTCCCATGTAGTCCTTACTTTTACCAAACTCGGATATCATATATATCTCTCAAAAAACACATTTATATCACTTTTTAAAACATCCTCACTCTAATGGAGACCCTTCTTAGATGAAAATAAAGTATGAGAGACAATAACCAAAAAGTACTTACTTTTATAGGCCCCAGGGTTGAGATTAACCCTATGGGTTTAAAAATACTACATATTGAAGGAATTTCAATCAATAATTAATATAGGTTCAATAGATAGAGTGAATAAACAACAAGTGAACTTCATTAATAAATTATTGGTACCAAAATTCCTATTACAAAATGGAACAACATGAATACAAGTAATATTTAAAAAATAAGGCAATATCAAACACATGTTCTCCACTCTATCTACTTGAACATTACACACAGAACACAATGAAACATTATAAAAAATCACCCAAACATTTGGAGTGTGAAAACATTATATAACTCGGTATGATCAAACCTCTAAAAAGATCAATATCCAAGTGAAATAAATATAAAATAATAATAATGTGTGAAATCCTACAACTATGAAAAATAGAAAAACCCATCACATATACCAACAACAACAAAAATACAAATGAACCCCATTGTCCAAATCCCACGACCACCAAATCGATCAGTCCTAGCATCAATTCCGTGATATCCATTTCTAGTAACAATTCCCTTAAAGAGTGAACATCACCACAACCACCGTAAAAAAATACATTGTTCAATATTTCATTATTTGAATATATTCATCTCATCTCTAAACTCTCAAATTAGGGATTCTTCCACTAATACTGATCTATAATTGGTAGGATAACCCCAACTAAATAATTGGAATGTGATTATAAAACTATATGACAAACAAATCAACATCCATGATGTTATATATGCACAAAATCATTAACACATATTTATATATACATATCTAAATCATCCCATAATTGTAAACACAACCCTATAGTCTCTTAAATTACACCATTTTCCATCAATCTATCGATAAGGAAATTCAAACACAAAGGAATTATACCTGATATTTGGGGTTTCAAACCATTATATTAGTTTTTTATGGTTATTTAATGTTGCGGTTAATGTTTTGTGTGTGTGTTGGTCCCCATGCACTAATTATGGGTTCCAGTAAATGGTTATTAGGTGTGAAAATAATTTATGAGTGTGTGTGCGCTTTTTTTGAAGTGTGTGTACGTGAGTGAGTTACGATTTGAGTTAGGAAGCTTTAGCTCATCCAAATTAATTGAGTTAGGGTCCTCAACATTGCTTAATTAATAAAACAAAATTTTTTCTAATTATTATTGTAGATAAATTTGACCGAAAAATCTAAATGGACTGATTATTGGTATAAAATGTTTTGTTAGATTACAAAATCAATTTTTTTGTAATAAAACCCTTCCAATGAAGGTGTGGTGCCTTAAATATAAAAACCTAACGATTTGGAATGATATGTTCATTTAGTTTGTAGATTAAGTGTTTCAATAGTGCTTCCCTTACATGTTGATGCACTTGGGTTAAGTGCAAATTATGAGTTATGTGTGGGATAAGTTGAGATAATTAATTATGAATTAATGAGTGGAAAATATTTGAGAAAATTATTTTTGAATTAATTGTGAGATTTGAAATTGTAATTTGAAAAATTAATTGGAGAATTAATTATCTAATATTGAAAATATTGTATAAGATATAACTTATTTTTGAATGAATAATGTGATATTGAAATGGTTTCCTTAATATAATTAAATTGTGAATTAATTATGTGATATTGAAATGGTTTTCATGAGATTATTAATTTTTGTATTAATTATGTAACATTAAAATAGTTTCATTAGAGTTAATTAATTTTTAACTTAATAGTGTGACATTGAAACAGTTGGATGGAGATAATTAATTTGTTAATTTATTATGTGATATTGAAATAGTTTCTTTAAGATAATTGAATTTTTAACTAGTTATATGATATTGAAACTGTATCATTAGATGTAATTAATTTTTGTAATAATTATGTGATATTGAAATTGTTTCCCTAAGATAATTAATTGTGAATTAATTGTGTGCTTTTTGTTTTTTAATTGAGATAATTAATCGGGGGATTAATTATGTTGTATATTAAATTGGTTATATTGAGATAATTAAATTTGAATTGATTATATGCATTGAGATTGTAATACAGATAATTAATTAGGGGATTAATTATGATCTATTTACATGAAACTATTAAGATAATTAATTGTGAATTAATTATGTGCATTTGAAATTATGATATAGAAATTTAATTGTTGAATTGATTATAGAGAGGTGATATTTATAATGAGATAATTAATTCTGTAAAATTAATTATGAGATATGATTTATGTTATTGATTAACTAAATGATGAATTAATTAATGGGTTTTTTGTACCTAGTTATTTTTTTTGTTAACAAATGGATTTGATTATGGCCAATTTGATGACTGAGATGGTGTTGCCATGTGTTTATTGAGTTGAATGTAAATCATATGTTAATGTTTTAATAAAAATAATTATGACGGATTTCCTTAAGTAGAAATGTGAATATTCTTGCTTATATGTAATAGTAACATGCTAAAAAATGAAAGAGATGTTAAATGGTTCAGACATTATATGTTGTGAATGGTAATACCACATATAGGATGGGGAACCATGGGACCATAAGAGACCTTGGGGATAAATAATATGTTAGTTTTTGCAATGATCCTCTAGAGACCATGAGATCTCGTGGAATTGATATAGGTGATTGACCTTGTGCATTACTCTTGGTGATGTATGTCGTGTGTTATGTTCTAATCCATCCATCATCGTTTTCCAAATTACCTTAAAAGCTGGGGGTAGAAAGACCGTGTGAGATTCCATATTGATTTCAATGAGACCATGACAGCTCTTCGTATTTGGACCTAGGTAAAGACAGTGAATGCTCCTCTAGTAATGAGTGTTAGTTCATTACGTCTTTGTCAAGCCAGAAATAGTATCTAGGGTAAATGTACAGTTGGCCTTGTTATGCACTTCGTTTATATAGAAGGATGCTATGAATATCTATCTATTTTGATAAATATATAAACTATTACAATATATATATATATATATACATAATTGAAATGATCAGAAAAAGTAGTCATGGGATGAATCATTTATCGTCAGAAAGTGTCCCTTAAGAACCTAGACCAGTTGTTGGTACTTTATTCAATTCTATTATTGTTTCGTTATACTTGCACACTATTTAACATTATTTCATTTTCTAGATTTATCTAGAAATTAGTGGTCCATGCCTACTAATATTTATATCTCACACACTATTCGAGCCTCCATTGCACTAGGGTACCTTAGTAGACTTTAATTGATTACAGGACCATAGAAATTGCTTGTTGTTGTTTTCATGTACCTAATATTTAGGACAAAATGAACAAGTAGGATATGGGGATGCTCAAGGAGACCATCCTTGAGGATTTTTGCCTTTTCATTTGTTTTCTGCAATGAGATTTGAACAATGCTTATTTTTTTCTTGTTTCATATATGTACCACTATGACATGGATAAATTGTATAAACTAGCGTTTTCAATTTTCTTTGTTGAGTTGATATTACAATTCACTTCTTCATCATTAGTTATTACTTTACCTTAAATCTTCTATTTTCATTTTTTTATATTTTTATACTGCTCTACAATCTCTGTTATGAGGGTATTGTCTCTCTTCTGACTACCCTTACCCCCTCGCTGCTAGTCAGCAGCCTATGGAGTATGGGGATGTGCACTTGTGGTCATGTGGTGACCGGTTTAGCTACTGATTTTATGGTAAGCTGGGATGAGATATTACAGATTAGTATCAAAGGTTCTTGTTTTATTTATATTCCATTTTTCATTCTATTTTGGTATTTTAGATAGTAGACAAGGAAAGTGTTATCTCTTAGTTAATAGTTGTCCAATGGACTAATCACCACAGAAATGGGAAATGACCAAGTGGACATGGATGGGAATTTGTGTTATAATTTTTGTGTTTATAGTTGATATTATTTCACCCATGGTTACTGGTGTACATTCATATGCATATTGATTATTAGAATATTTGAAATTTTCTTTGGCCTAATATGGAAAGGAAGATCCATTACATACATCATCTAAAGCACTTAGATTTTCAAATTCAATGTATATAGAATTCCATGTAGTTTAATTAGTAGTATGCCTACTATTTTTAATTGTGTATCTTGGGTGGGATTCCATGTTCCGGTATTCTTTAGCATTCCTATTTAGATATAAATTTTTAGTTATATATTTATCATTCTTGGGTGTTTATATTCCATAATACCTATTCTTTTATCATGTTTTGTTGTTTTGTCACACTTTTGAGTTATAGCATTCTTTTATGTTATTGCTTCTGATGATATTCCAGAGTTTTTTATGTATAAATGGATAAATGTGTAAAAATGGATTTTTTGTGATTACAATGGGATCCAGTTTCATTTATAAGGATTATGTGTGCCTTATAACTAGAAAAAGGGTAATCGGGGTATTCAAAACATTGTAAAAAAGGGATGATGAAGTGGAAATGTTTAATGGAATTTTAATTCATTAAATCAGATCCAAACACTACATATAATGCGTAAGGGAGATTAATAGATTGGTATATGTCCACTCATATCACTTTTGGGTTGCTTTTTGAAGAACCTGGATTGAATAAATGGGACCCTTAAAGGTCCTATATGTGTTAGAAAGAAATTTAGATTCTAACTTGCATGTTTAAAATGATATGACACTAAATGTTAAATATCTGAAGTGTGATTTTTAATTTTTTCAACTTTGATATTTTTTATTTTGGTATAGTTCAAGTGTTGTAGTCCCTTGTAGGACTTTTCGGATTTAAATGGCACCCTTGTTTTGAGGGGTGGTCATTGTATTTTGACTCTTGTTTTAGGAATATGCATTGAATAATGCTTGGATCAGTGGGTTATACATTCCTTAGGGATGTTCATCCATTAATGTTGTTCTTGGGTTATCTTTGGAGTAGATTGATTGGTGTGCTAAGGTAAATATCATCCCACTACTTGGGAACTCATATTGGGACTCTGGTGTTTTGACATAATAGTATGTTTAAAATTTCATCTTTCATGTAGATGTTGACACGGTGATTGTGTTTCTTGGAACATCATAAATGCATTTATGGTGTATCTGAAATAGCGTGCTTGAGAGAACCTAGTCTTTTCCTTCCATGACATGGATACTCCAAAGGTGGGTGGCGTCACATCGGTTCTATTAAACATGTCAGGGATTTCTTGGTAGCAGAACATAATAGGGATGGTGGAGTGCACAAAGTTTTGGAAAGTGTGTTTTTTTATGGAAGAGTTTATGTGGTATGATTTAAATGAACATGGATGCCTTGGGTGAAAAAGGATTCGGGTTTTGGTTGATGGAACATCTCCAAGTGATGCTGAGCTTTTTGTAAAGAGTTGACTGGTTATAGTTAGACTGATCTACATGGTGACCTAGGATTGCTCTTAGTGTGATATTTTAAATAATAATAGAATATCATTTATCTTTACATTTTCTTAGAGGAACTAAGAGTGTGTTAGTCTTAAGCTGTGCTAATGTTTTAAAAGTCTTGGGGCTTCGTATGTGGTCCTTATTTGGGTTGTATGCATGATTTTTGGTTTTTTGGGTTAATTGTTTATTCAGGCAGGGGAATGATAATTTTTTAAATATCCAAGCGTTTTCTTGGCTTGGTAGATTCATTGGAATTTGGGTAGGGACTTTCGTATATATGTGATTGGTGTTAAAATAATTTTAAATGAACTTCACTTCTTTTACGATGGGTATGGGTTTCATGGGTTAGTGATGTCTTTAAAGGAATGTGTCATATCCTATGGTTTTAAAATGGTTAAAGGCTTGTTGGGAATTTGAGAATGCAACACAATCGTTCAAAGTAGACTTCTTGACCTTGGTGGGTTGTCTAGTGTTGTATTAGATCCCAATGGCTACTCGAGGAGGAGAAGTTCATAAGGTGGGTAGATTGTAATTTCCTAAATTTTTAACCTAGTTAAAATATATTTTTACCTTTTCATTTAATGCTCATTTTAGTTTTAAAACCATTCTTCAGGATGATGTTTCATGATTTAGGTTAGTTGTAAGTGTTTATATCAGGATGGAGTAAGGGCTCTAGGAGTTTCCTAGGTGTATTGATTGATTTTGGGAGAACAGGTCCCTAAAACCCAATATTCAAAAGTCAAGGCAGAGGCATTTTCATGGGTTGTGCATAGTTAGTCAAACCGCGTAGGTTAGCCATGCGTGATACTCCAGGAATCCGGTAGCTGGTGCGTGGTCTATGCACATTTTTTCAGCTATGTCAGTTAAACCATACATCTTACATATTTTTGAGTATCATGTTAATTTAAATTAATTAATTCACGGTTGAAAGGAATTTAATTAAATAATATTGATATAGATAAGTTATTTAATTTAATTGAGATGAAAAGAATTACATTTATTTTAAATGATGGTGAGTTTATGTATTAATTTAATTATATTGAGATAAGTGTAATTTAATTAAAAAACTTGTAATTAAGGAGTTGGTGGTTTTATGAGAAGGGTAATATAAAATGGTAATATTAAATTATGTGTAAATCATGATCTTTGGTTTTATTAAATTAAATTCAAGTTAAAGTCGAATTTATGTAATAAACATAAAGTCGTCATTTTATTTAGTTAAATTCAAGGTTAAAAAGTATTAAATTAGTTGTTTTGAAATGAGGGTTATTATTTAATTAATTTTACTTTGAGGGAATTTAAATAAAATAGTATTAATGATTTAGAGTATTAATTTAATTAAATTATGTTCAAATAATTAAATTAAACAACATGAATTGGAGATATTATTTAATAAAATTCACTTGGAATGAATTTAATTCAGCGATGACTAATAAGGTGTTGGGGTTTATCAAATATGTGTTTTTAATTAATTGATAATAATAATAATAATAGAATTGTGATTATTAACATTATATTAATCCCTATATTTAATTTGGGTTTATATTTATTTTAGTTTGAGAGAGAGAGCACACATGGGAAGCACATAGAACTGGGTGAGGCGTGACCCCCCTATCCTCATTCATCCATGGACTTGTACACAACCACCTTCACCTGACCCTTCTCCGTACACCGGATCAAAACAATTTCTTCATGAATAATGCTCATCTCTTTGAGGTGTGTCTGTCTACACGTGTTTCATTATACAAATCAACAGTTTTGGCTCTCTGTCACCCGATCATCGTAGGCCAAAACCCTAGATCTGGGATTGATTTGTTTTATTCATTTATTTGGGTTTTAGGTGGTTTTGAAGAAGTCTCATCACCTGTTAGTACATATTTAGACAACCTCCACTAAAGATGTGGCAGTTTAGCTCAATTCAGTTCACTTCCATCAAACACAGGTAAGCCTATATATCAAATATTTGGTTTCACACCCCTTTAAATTATTTTTATATTGTTGTTTAGTGTTATAGTTAATTGTTTGGGTGTGTGTTGGCCCCATTTGTAAATATTATGGGTTCATTTTAATGGTTGATATGTGCAATGATAAATTCCAAGTGTGTGTGCACTTTTGTTGAGCTGTGTGTACGCGAGTAGGCCGCGGTTTGAGTGAGGAAGATTTGTCATGGCCAAATTTGTTATGGTATAATCCTCAAAATTTCTTAATTAATAAAATACAATAGTTTTATTATTACTATTGTTTATAAGATTGACTAAAAATTCTAAATGGATTGTTTATTGGTATAAAATATATTTTTATATTAGAAAATCTCATTTTTTAACAAAACCCATCCAATGGAGGTGCACTGCCTTCAAGATAAAAAAATAATGATTTGGAATAATAATTTTTTCAAGTATTTTAATTGTGTGTTTCACTATTACCGACCTTACATGATGACACACTTAAGTTAAGGAGTAATTGTGATTTTTGGGCAGGATACGTTGAGATAATTTATTATGAACTAATGAGTGGAGGGTATTGAGACAATTATTTGGGAATTAATTGTGTGCATTAAAATTGTAATTTAGATAAATAATCCAGGAATTAATTATGTTACATTGAAAAAGATTCCTTGAGATAATTAATTTGTGAATTAATTATGTTATACTGAAGCGATTTTCTTAAGATAATTAATTTGAGAGTAAATTAGGTGATGTTGAAACAGTTTCATTAGATATATTTAATTTTTTAATTAATTATGTGATATTGAAATAGTTTCCTTGAGATAATTAATTTGTAAACTAATTATGTGATATTGAAACAATTTACATTAGATAATTAAATTTTCAATTAATTATGTGATACTGAAATGGTTTCATTATAGATAAATAGTTTTTTAATTAATTATGTGATAATGAAATAGTTTCCTTGAGATAATTAATATTAAATTAATTTTTTTCTTTCAGTTTTGTAATTGAGATAATAATTTGGGGGATTTATTATGATATATATTAAATTGGTTAACATGAGATAATAAATTGTGAATTAATTGTATGTTTTGATAGTATAATTAAGATAATTAATTGGGGGATTAATTATGAGATATTTAATTTCATAATTTGAGATAATTTACTATGAATTAATTATGGTCCTCCTATATTTAGATCTAGATATTTAATTGGGGAATTGATTATTGAAAATTGAGATTTATAATGAGATAATAAATTCAGAAACCTTAATTATGAGTTATGATTTTTGTTATTGATTAAGTAATTTATGAGGTAATTAATGGGTTTTTTGTACATAGATAATTGGTGAGTTAACTATAGAATTTGTTTATGGTCATTTAGATGAATGAGAGTCCCTTGCCTCATGTATTTTATTTAAAATTGAATCCCATGTAAATGTTTTAATTGAAAAACTTAATATGTATTTCCTTAAGTATAAATGTGAATATTCTTGGTTATATCTAATTATAATCGGATAATAAAATTATTGAAAGGTTATATACATCAGGCACTATATTTTGTCAAGAGTGATGCCTTGTATATACCGGGTATCCAAGGGACCGTGATATCCCATGGGGAGAAAGAATATGTTAGTTTTTTATGATTCTACAGAGACCATGAGAGCTTCTGGAGTTGATCTAGGGGATAGACCATGTGTGCTACTCATGGTCATGGATGAATGTGTTTTATGTCCTGATCCATCCAACAAAATTTTCCAAAATACCATGAGATCATGGGGTAGAATGATCATGTGAGATTCCATGTTGATTTCCATGAGATCATGAGAGATCTTGGATTTTAGACTAGGGGAATGAACGTGAGGGCCTCCCTGAGTAATGAATGCATGTTCATTACATCTTGGTCTAGCCAAGAATACTCTTCAGGGTATAAATCTTTCTAGAATTGGAACACACTTGGTTCATATAATAATATTTTAAACATATTTATATATATATACATACATTGTTACTATATATATATAATTGACAATATCAGACAAACCATGTGTGGGATGATGCCGATATTTTCGTCAGGTGTCCCTTAGTAACATGTACGTGTTGTTGGTTATTTATTCATTCCTGTTATTGCTTCAATATAGTTTCACACTATTTAATGTTATTAAATTTACTAGATTGAGATAGATACTAGTGGTATGAGACTTCTGAGATGAATATATCACACCCTCTTTGTTCTGTAATAGTACTGGTGTACCCGAGTAGACTCTAATTATATACAGGACCTTAAATATTTCTTGTTGTTGTTTTCTTTTACCTAGGAGTTAGGAGCAAAGGAGTGAGCGAGAGATCTTTATTCTCAGAAAGATCAACTTTGGGGATTTATAAATTTTCATTTTTATCTGTACATATATATCACGAATGCTAATTTTTTTCTTCTTTAAGATATGTACCGCCATGACATGCATACATTTTATAAACTAGAATTGTCCATTTTCATTATTCAATTGATTTTACATTTGTCTTCTGCTGTATTTGTTATTTCTTTTTTACTTATTCCATTATTGTTATCTATATATATATTGTGATAGTGATATGAAAACTCTTATATGAGGGTATAGTCTCCCCAATCACAACTTTACACCCTCGCTGCAAGTCGGTAGCCTCTTTCATATTAGGAGGCACACTTGAGGTTATCTGGAGACTGGTCGGTCTATCGATTTGATAGTAAGCTGGGCTGAGACATTAAACACTCTTACATTACATTCTTTAAATAATCCACATTCCCATTATAAACCATTATAATGGATTTTGAAAATATATAGGTTATATAATCTATTATAAAATCACCATATGTAACCCAGATTTAATCATATAGATTTATTATTCAGTGTATGCACATCATTTATTTGTTATATCATTTAGTATGACATCTTTAACTCAACATGTTTAGTAATTAATTTATCTAAACACTCTCTCATATCACATATATTATCAAAAAAATTATAATCACCCATCATTTAATAGATATTGAAATATTTAAAAAAAACAAAGGAATAATGGCACCATATAACATATAAAACTCTTCTTCCATCAAGATATGTTGGAATTTTTTTCCTAAAAATTAATTTATTCTTGATATGGTTTAATTCATTGAGATATTAGTTATGAATTGGATACCCATGCATATATCACATAAAAATTGATGGAATTTGGGAATCTCATTTCATATCCCTAGCCATGATGTAGTAAAATATCATTGAATGGATGAATATGATTTCCTATTATAAGAAAATTATATTATATGGGTTAAGATAATAATAAAAGAGGGAATCATATATTAAGTGAATGAAGATGCTTTTTAATAGAATCTAGATAAGGGATTCATACAATCGAGCTATTTTTCATATGGTGTGATGACACAAGTTGTTAAAAATATGGATAGATAATTGTGTCTTTTCATTGGTTATTGTGATATTAATATACTAATGTTCAAGAAAATGTATCATCTACCATGTAGAAATGAACATTTTAATCACTTACTTGGAGAATAATACTTCTCAAATATGAAAATCTAATCATTATATTATTACCTCTACTTCGTAGTGGTGATATTTCTAAAACATTTTTTTGTATAAGGTATGAAAATTATGAATTTATAGTAATTCAATTTATATTTAAGAATTATCTTAATCCCCCTATAGATTTTATGATCAAAGTCATTAGGGATTCCATTAAAAAATTCATCATCATGTTTATAAATGATATTATCATATATTGAATCTATAAGAAAGTAGACGATGATAATTTTCTAAACTATTTAAAACATTAATAAATGTGAAATTTTATGGGTTGTTTATTAAGTGTGAATTATTCTTTTATTGTGTATAATTATCAGTGTATGTATTCGCTAAAAAGATAATATCATTTGATCTTTAAAAGGAATATATATTTTTTATAAATTACTCCAACTTATGGTTATAATATATATCCTTATTTTTATGGGGTTATATATATACTATATATTCTTATTGAATAAATTCACATGTCTATAAAATCCATTAACATTGATAACCTAGATGAAAGTGATATTCCAATTGATTATGGAATGAAATTAAAGACTCATGGAACTAATGAAAATGTTAGTAACTGAACCTATAAATACATTACACTATAGAGGGAATGTCCTTATAATATATACTGAGTCATCTGAAATTTAGTAAGGATGTGTCACAACAGAAAATTATTAATTAATTTCTTATGGTTTAGATCAGAAAATGGATAAATAAAAAAACAACATTTTCTTCTTTTGACTCGTTAGTTTTGATTTTTTCTCCAAAAATATGGTGATATTATATACATGGTTAAAAATTATATACATAAAAATTCCACATATAATCAAAATATATATTAAAAAAATAGGAGTTGAGCATTGAAAAAATGATATGGTTGGAGTTAAGAAAACTCTTTGACAACTCAATACATTAACACCCAAGGATGGAATCAAAATTGTTTGATGCACTAAAAATGAGTAATAATGAAACTCTATCAATGATGAGTATTAAAAAGAACCCAATAATGATATATTTTTAGTGGATATATCATGATATTATAATTGGTGCATTGAAATAATATATTTTTAAAACAAAAAATCAACTTAATTCTATTTTAATGATTGAAGAATTCCAAATAGTTGATGTATAAATGATCTAAAAGGTGGTGAATATTTTAGAGTTAATCATTGAAATAGATGCATTTACAAGGTCAGGAACCTGAATATGAGTTTCATCGTAACTAAGTCGAATATGTGAAATTTTTAATTAATCTTATAGAACAACATTTTATATTCATCTAGGATATTTGATATTGTATATTTATATAAATGAAAAACATTTGGGATGATAATATGATGTGAGATATTGAAAAATACATATCTCAATACATGATATACAATTATGTAATGTATGAATTCAGAATTTAATAAATTATTTTGGAATAATTACTTATACCATTGTTGAATTGAGATATTATTTTAATGGAATTAATCATTAGACATTCCAATATTTCAAAGGGAAATATTGTTATTCAGCGTTTAGTCCACAATATTAATAAGTTATCACATTTAATTTACATTAATTTATTATTTATGGAACAAATAATCCATTATATATATATTGGAATTGTTAATACTGAATGTATTATCACCCTCCATTTTTATTGCAATGATCTGACTTTTACCTCATTATTCTAGATAAGTCTTTAGATTTAATTTGACACAGATCCAGATTTTATCACTATTATCATCCTCAAATAGAAGGTATGTCAATGATGACCATTAAAACTATATAGTATATAATTATGTAATATTTTATGGATTTACAAGAATATATAAATCAAAACCTCCCCTTATTTTTGTTCACATATAAACAAATTTCAATTTTCAAATTCATATCCAACCATATTTTTATTTGTACTAGAATATGTGTTGGACTACAATATGATGTGGTGGTGTTAGAAATAGGTCCAAACCTTTTCTAATAAAGTATACTAAAATATCAAACCACTCATTTACATTTTAATTAAGCATGATATAGACATATGAGTAATAAATTAATATATTAACTAGAATACAAGATTAAAGATGGTGGTAAGGTGTTCCTCAAGATATTCCCATGGAATCTGGTAATGGGAATTTGGGAGATTGGTAAGAGGATACCAAAGTGGATCAGTCCCTTTGATATATTTTATCATTTTGAGGTCATATACAATCAATTATAAGTTCTTATGATGATTTCTCAAGTTCATGTGTTGTTTATTGTATCTCTTTTGAGGAAGTGTATTACATAACCATCACATATACTAAAATTACTTCATATTTAAACATAATGTCATCTCTCATATTATTATAAAACTAATAATTATATATCAAATAGAAAATGTGTTTCAAAATAATAAAATTTAAATTTTAATATTTATATATAGGATTTATCTACTAAAAGTATCTACATAGTATGCGAATGATAAAATATAGAAATTGCACCATTAGTTGTTTATTTCTTGAAAATAATAACGATGTATTTTTAATGGGGATAGAATATAACAATATAGTATTTTAGTGACCTATTACTCTTTTAATATATATTATTTATGATAGAACTTTTTTATATGTAAAAAAACTAAAATGATCATTTATATTCTAAATAACTTAATAATAAAAATAATGACACCATAAATAAATGAAAATATATATATCAATTAGGTATTATTAATAGAGTTTAGAACACCTAATGATTATATATATCATAAGTCAATATAATATTTTTTATAATTTTATTTATATTAATGAATTCAAATTTTGTAAAATAAATTTCATTTTATTAATTCCAAATATAAAAATAAAATAATATTAATTTTTATTATTTTTATAAAATAGTTAAATTTTATATGATTACTAAGAAATTTAGTACATTCCATTACAATTATTTTTATTACACTATTAATACATGAGAATAAAATTAAATATTAAATAATATTAATCAACTACAAATTTAAGGAATAAATTTATCCATTATAATGATATTATTTCAAATTTATAAAAACTATACTTAAAAATTTAAAAAGAAAAATTATTTTAATTGTAATAAAAACTATTTTTGGTAATTTCATTTAATTAAATATTATTGAGGTTAAAATTATTTTTTTGTTTATTTGAAATCCCCATAACATTTATTAATTGTATAATAAAAAAATTAATATATTGAAATTCAAAACCGTGGAGTATTTATTCCAGAACAGAAATTTTAATATTAAAAACATACCCTTCTCGAAAATTATTATTATATATTATGGTCATTTATTATAAAATTATCATTTAAATAATTAATTTTTTTATATAATGACTTTAAAATTTTATATTTGAATGGTAAAAATTAGTTGATAAGGAAAATTTTATTTATAGTTATTGAAATTATTTACAATGAGGAAAATTTGAATCATGGAAAATGTAACAATAATAAAAATTGATTTTATGGGGGGAGATGACATTAAATAGTAAAAAACCTATTTACTGATGGTTTTATGATGTGTGTATCAAAAAATAATAATTATACTTTCCCATATATCCATTTTTTATCCTTTTACCATTTAATAGAAACATTATATTATTTAAAATGTAATGTGTTTTCCCCAAATTATTCTTCTCTTCAATTATTAAATGGAATACTTCCAACACATAATCTTACACATTTACCATTGAAGTTCATCAAAGAAAACATTCTACATGTTCCTACTATAACCCTATATGTCTTCATGAAGCCTCTGATCACCATTCTATTTCATAATGAATCCCTTTTAATAAATTGTTTTTAAGAGAAAACTAAAGCTATTGATATAAATATTACCCATATAAAAATCATTTTAGATTAACCATAAAACTAGAAAAATATAACATAATTGATATTATTATATCTACATAATTAATATACCATGATTTTATTATGTTAATTATGAAAACTCAATTTATTCATTTTTATCCACTGAACAAATTTGAACCTCGATCGTTCATAGTGAAACCCCCCCACTTACCTAAAGTGACATCTTTTGTTTTTCATCACCATATATAAAAGATGGATTTAATGAAATGAATTCTGAAAAATATTAAATATATAATATTATTATGATTCTATGAATGAAATTTTTATTCTACTATTATCTTGTACCATTTGATTTGAAATGTTACCTTTAACTATATTCTTTTCTGGACTACCACATACCAGGAGACTTTATTCATTTTTCACATAATATTTTAATATTAATAATAAAACTCATTTATAATATTATAAAAAAATTCAAATAAATAAATTATTCTATTTTAATACTGATATTATTAGGAAAATATCACATATGATTCTTAATCTATAAAATTATGGTATGTTTATGTCAGGTTAATTTAACAGCTGACTTGATAAATGGAATAATATATTATCATTGATGTCTATGAGAACAAAATTTCTGAAAATATTATATATAAAAAATAAAAAAAAATTATTTTATTTAGGAATAAGGAGTTTAGTATTAAAATCATTAATTGAGATAACAATGTCCAGTCATTTAAAATCCAAAAAACATGCTCATTGACAATATTATCTCATGGGATCATAACCAAAACAACCAAAAAAAGTTAAAAAATAATAAATATTCAAAAAAATCTATTCTAGTACATATTAAGATAAATTAATGATCCTTATATGAATAATAATAAATTTTTACATGAATATTGTTAATATAATTTAAATTATTAAAAAGTAATCACGTTTAAAATTGAATATGTATAAGAACTAAACAAAAAAACATAGAGAAAAAAATTATAAATTTTACTATATCAAATAGCTTAGATAAGAATAATATAAAAAATAAGGGATTAAAAAACCAATTTTCAATACGGGATGTAAATTAAATTCAATAGAAATTAAAAAGTGAAGATAATGGATTTGATAACTCAAATGTATTCATTTGATTAATATTAATTCTTATTGAATTTCATTCTAGTAGGTTAACTATATTTATTTACATCAATTATAAAAGTTGTCATACCTTATAAATCTGTTGAAAAAATGGATTCTTAATAAAATCATCTTTACATATGGTTTTTCAATTCTGTTTTATTATAAACACAATCAACACATTTTGAAAAGGTGCTTTTGAATATAAATTTTACATTGATCATTAAAAAATGTTCTTAAAAATATATTATGATTTCATTTTAATTTTAATATATATAATCTGAAATATCAATCTTTAATGTATTTATATTTCATGTATAATGCACTATATTTCTTCATTAATATGAATATTATTAGGTAATCATGTTTGTGACATCAACCTGTTTGTTTCCAAATATTATACCATTTGGAAATGTTATGGAACGAAATTTTAATTCTATGGATTCTTTTTTATATGAATGCTGAATTATCTTCCTTGAAATTTTTAACAAAAACCATTTTATTTTCATTGTTTCCCCATGATGTGATATGTGAATTATTTTCAATATACGTTTTTAGTAATGGATAATAAGGGCTTGGGACCTATATCACAATGTAATCCATTTCATAATATATTACATGACAATAAATTATGTCTACCTAGTTATGTTTTAGTTGATCAAAAGCATTAGAATTGATGTTGTGTCTCAAAAAAGAAATTCTATATATATTAATATATGGTCCATATTTTAATGATGTCATGTATTATTATCTTATTCTCTCTTATTTTTTCTATTGAATGTAATGTTTCAATTCTCTAATGTTTAGGCTGTAGTTGAAAGTTGTTATAAATTCTTATCATATTCTCATATGATTCATGTTTTTTGATAATGTGACTATTTGATGAAATGGTTGTTCTCTTTCATTGTCGATCAACTATGGAATTATGTTATTATTCAATATTATTTGTAGAAGAAATATTTTTTTAAATTATCATACATAACCACATGTAATTTTTCATATTCACCTTTATTTTTTCATATTATTACGAAAATATCATTTAAGAAAAGTTTACTAAAACATTATTGTGAATTTCAAATATCCCTTCTTTTCATACTGTAACACCCCATAATTTTAAAGGAATAAATGATTAAATGATGAGACTTATGTAAATAATTTGAACATTATTTGGGAGACAAAAATGAATAGAACTATATAGTTAATCATGCTTATCATGGAGTAGTGATCTGAATGGGTGACCTCTAGGGATGTTTTCAAAGATGTGTGTGAGTGTGGAAAATTCACATTAGGAAGAATATTTGTGGATATTTGGGGTAATCATTTGTCAGATGCCCCGTTCAAGAATGTGGGTGGGGGGGGGGGGGGAATAGGGAGTTTACCATGTGTCTACAGGGAAACTTGTGTTACCTTGAAGGCATGACCATGATGGTTATTATAAGGTGAGGTGTCTATGTTAATAGAATGGAGTAGTAATTAAATTTGTATCAGAGAAAGAACATAGCCTTAATTTTTGTGGAAATGTATGATCTGGGATGTGTGGTCCATAAATAAGAAGTTGGTCTCTATAGTGGAGGGGGTTAATATAACACGACAGAATGTTCGAAGGTTAAAATGATAAATGATATGAATCGTGTGAAAACATTACAGCATTAGTTTATGGATCATACCTTATTATAACTCCATAATTAAGCATGCTTGGAAAATATAAGTGATAAAAATGGGTAACCTCTTATTATGTTTTATAGTGTGTCTAAAAGTTAGGGAAAAGGTCATTGGAAAAAACATGTGTTGGAATTTGGGGATAGTTCTTGCTCTGATGACCTAGTCGAGCATGTTGGTGGTCCTCCAAGGAGGGGATCACGTGTCTAAATATATCTTCAGAAAAATGACTATACCCATACTGAAACCCATTTTCATTCCAGCATTATTTTTCCTCACTCCCAAAGACCCTTGGAAATAACTGGGAGGTCACCCATCCCGATCAAAACTCTCGGACAAGAATGATTGATGATGGAGTTATAATTAGGTACCCTCCCAAAAATAAGTTTCACTTTTCTAACATGAGACATATCTTTTGGTCACTTCAATATTTAACATTATGAGGTGTTATAATCACCCCTATAAATGAAAAACCTCACTGTGGAACCTAAATCATATGACATGCAGTCCAACCACACTTAAGGATGATCTCATGATCTGATACAAATTTATCAATTGGGCTTCTCTGATAACACATAAACACCATATTGAAATGGTCTTTGGTCCTCTCCTACCATGTATAACAAGTTTCCTCATGGGCACATGATGTCATGTGGGGCCATCATTGGATGGATTACCCATTAAGGAACATTAGTGGGACCTAAAGAAGGAAGCATTTTTTCAAATGGATCATCAGACGAATGACTATCCCTACACAACAACATATGTTTTTACAAATTATCATATCATTACTCGCCCACACCATTGAATATTTCCCACTAGGTCACCCATCATAGTCACTACACCTGGTTACACCTACTATATTAAGGAGTTCTAATAAAAATCTCTCTTTAAATGAATATTTCACATTTTTGACATGTGTCATATCATTTTTCAATTAATCCAACTATAATTTTGGGTTATTACACCCCTCTAGTGCTCAAAATCCCCATTTTGGACCCTAAATTTCTACCATAGATGTGTGACCACGTAGAAGGATGGGTTTCTATACTATTATGATATAAAAGGAAAACCCTAATGACATCACTATAACCCCACCTTAATCCCATCCTTAACATGGACATTTGGATCTCACTTTCTAGGTACCACATGTTTCCCCACAAGAATGGGGCCACCAAACATGGGACCACCCTTATGTTCAGATGGATCATCACACTTATGATTATCCCCATAGAAAAACACATCTTATTTCAAGTGTTCATTTTCCTTACTTAGGCGCACCATAAGAAACACCCCATAAGGCCACCCATATTTATATCTACTCTATGACAAGATTGCTCAACTGTAGAGGTATAATAAATTAGAATCCCAAAAGGAAAGGTGCATCTTGTTTACATGAGATATAAAATTTATTCACTCGAAACATTATCATTCTGGGGTGTTACACATTACCAAAGCTATGAGTTTTAGTTTAAATAATTTGGAGCTTAATTGATGGTCAGAGGATAAAACATTACAATGAAGTGTTGAATATAATTTTAAGAAATGATATTATTATAGGAAATCCTCCGTAAATAATTCCACTATTCTTCTAATTTTTGTGACCATTTATATAGTGAATTCTTATTCATTTAAAATATTTATATAATCTTTTATATATTGGGTATAAATCGAAATATATGGATTCAATGGGAAAATTATATTATTTTATATAAGTGGAACACTTGAATAATAATTTAAAATCTATTGAACTTGTTGATCAAAATTAAAAGGGAGTTATAAAATGTGAAAATTCAGAAGAACCTTCTATCAAGAAGATAAAATATTTTGTAAACTAAAAAAAAATATTGACTAGATACAATAATACATGAATCAATACCCCATGAATCTGGTTTTTTTATATGAGGGAACAAATTATTTTGTTATATAACTAATTACCACTTCATATTATTAGAGAAATAAAAATAAATGGGGATAAATTTATATGATAATTTTATTAATTTTAATAATTTTATTTTATATAAGGGATACCGAAACTATTAAATGAGTTTTTTTAGAGTATACCCACATTGTACTATCTTAGTAGTTAGAAGAATTAACATGTTCACTATAAAATTTTAATTTATTTCAATCCTTGAAATATAAGTGTATTCTAACTAAGATGGATGTTGAACACTCGTATTCACTACTAATGTGTGTGTTGAAAAAATGGATCATAAATTATAATGATCAGGGGAAACAATTATTGGATCCTTAATTGATTGAAACATACCAATCCATATTATGATTCTTTATTTTAGAAATACTTCATATATGGATGTAAACATAGATATTTCCATAGAAATGAAATAAAAAAATGAAGTTATATTATTGGAAGGTTATATGTTTGAAGGTAGTTGGATAAAATAAAATAAACAATTAGTGGAAAAAACTTTTGGTTCTTGTATGTAAGGGTGGTCAAAAGAAGTTTTCAATTTTTTTTCATAATTCATGGATGTCTCTTGGGAATGGAACAAAATTAAACAATAATTCATGCATTATCTAAGAATGAAATGGTAATATTTAATTTTATAAAATATGTATGAAATGAAATCTCTTCCTCAATAATGGAGAATAATACATTTTCATTCTATCTATGGATAATGATAATAAGCTATATCATGAAAATAATTTCCTTTTTAACCAATAGTTATTTGATGAATTGGTGATGAATGAAGGAGTTTGTTATTTAAATTATCTTCTTTTTCACTAAATAAAATTAAAAAACATGTAAAAATTGAACATCATAGAGTCTATATAGAAACTAGATGATAATAAATTGGTTATATTATTTTAATTGGTTATAATTGATATGTTTTAAAAAATATAATAAAATTTCATTGAAAAAATTATTACTTAATTTTACTTATGTATTAATATAGTAAGATGAAATGGATTATATTGATATATTATGAGTTTAATGTGTTAATGTATATAACATGATATAAATGTGGTTTCCAGAATATCATTAGGCATAAAATATTAAATGGCAAGATATAAATATATAATATTACACTGGATCAACATATTAAAATTTTGGGATAAGGAAATATTTTTTACTATGGAGGACACATAAAAACCCTATTATTGAGAGGAGGAATCATTTTATTTAAAAAAAGTATCTCATTATTTTATGTGATAATGAACTGTTTGAGAAATATTATAAATAATAAATGATTACATTAGTATATATCTATACCAGTTATTTTTATATCCATCTTATGAGATACATCCCTATATTATTTGATATGTGAAGACACCAATTTTTAAATACAGTTGAATTTTACCATATATGTATTATATAATAGATAATTATAATAAATAAAGTTTTAATCAAATGAAAATATGGATATTTTTTATTATTATTAAAAAAATAATGGGATAAGAATTCATTAAAAAAGTTATTATAAATTGTATTTCTTTGTAAATAAAACAATAGTAAGAAATATGCATAGAATACCTAATAATATGAGTATTTTTCATTAAAAATTATAATGAATGTTTTTTAAAAAAATGTTATTGTGTGCATACTAGGTAAATAACATGAATATAGTATTGTTTCTAAATATGTCATTGATTATTTGAAAATTTAAATCTAAGAATCATATTCAATGTTGGATATGATCATGGAATAAATCAATTATGAAAATATATTAAGTGATCAGAATCAACCACTATACTCTAAAAATATTATGTTTCGATAATTATTTTTATCTTCTTTAGAGCCAAATAATATTTTGGATGCTACTAAAAATAACCACTGGCTAATTGTCATTCGAGTAGAGTTTCAAAATAATGATATTAAATAAATATGAGAAATTATTAAAAAATAAAAATGGAACAAATTTCATCATAATCATGTGTGAATTCCATATCATCCACAATAAATAGAGAAAGGATATCTATACAATGTAAAATATATTTTTTGGTATATTCTAAAAAATGGGATTAATAATGATTAGAAATCCAACCTCATATAATAATTAGAACAAATTAATTAAATTAAGGACATTTAAAAATAATAGTTTTCATTTTTTTCCAAATGGTTGTTAAATATTGATTTATTAATGGAAGTTTTAGTTTAATATTGTGCATCAATCATCTAGATTAATGGTGACGATGAAAAATAATTCTAGTTAGTAAAGGAATTTTATATACTAAAGTATGAACCAATGGAATTATTTAATAGTGTTGACTAAAACCTGTGAAATCATGTAATAAATCTAGAATTCATTGATATCAATCTGTAAATTGTAAAATATAATGAAAAAATCGGAGTGGTGAAGATTATTGTAGATGAAAGTATATTTAGGGGATCTGATGAATCCTAATGAATGTTGTTTTGAAAATCAATGAAGTGTCGATTGCAAATTTTTTTGATTAGTGATTGGTAATTTTTCTATAGTTTCTAGGTTTCACAATATTATATTGGTTTATTTATTTCTCAATATTATACTAAAAAATATTCTCTCAATATGATTTAAATTTATATTTCAAAGAATTTGAATATTCTTTTATTTACCTAGTTATGTATATTATAAAATAACCATCTTGAAAATATTGGTGGGAATTTATATAGTTAAATCCATTTTTTCTTTCTATTTATATATTGAAATATAAATGGAACCATGTATATCACAGTGTAATTTACTTTATATTAATGAATATTATTATTAATTATATCAAAAGAACAATTTTTTTTTCATTATATATATTTTAAAACATCATAGATAGATTAATTGGGATTAATAGATGTGATTTTTGATATTTCAATGGATTACTTACATTAAACACTGAGATATGTATTAATTTATAGATGTCTTTGAATTTTATGGTTGTGGAAAAAACATAGACAAAATTGGATAAATAGTTTTTTTAAGATGACTATATTATTGATACACAATACTTACTAATTTCCATTAGAAAAAGTTATATCATGAGGATATATGAATTAATGTGAAGTCTCATATTTCAATACAGATTGATATCATAGGAACTATGAATATTTTTATAAATCCTATCTATAAATTTAGAAAATTGAATATCTATATAATATATCAAGTCATCAAGGGTAAGGTTGAACAATTGGTAATGCATTTTGGTGCGTGTTAATAGAAAAAACGTTTGTGGAAATCCTGATAAGGGCACTATATAAGGTTTATTTTCAGTGTAAGAGTTTTTCTATTGGTGATTGGAACCTTAATCCCTAAGAGAATGTTCAATTTATAGAATGATATCTTAATCCACTATGATTATTTTTTTACTTATAATAACCTCTTTTTATTAGTTAAATATGTTATTTTAGGTTTTTTGACAATGTGGGCAATGTATTCCTTTTATTATATACATAGTGATGTTTTATATGATTTAACATGATGAGGGTTGATAGTGTTAAATCATTCAGGATATTATGTACTTATCCTACGATAATGAATATGAATAGTATAGAGAATTTGTATTTATATTTCTCTAGAGAATATTCTTTTGGTTTATTATAATAGAATCAATTTAAATTATCAGTTTCATAGAATGAATATTCATTTTATTCTTATATGCGATAATGAGACTAATTAATATGGGATTATATTTGGTGGTATTTAAATACTTTTTACACTATATGATGTCATCAAGACTAAAAATGTGTTTATTCTTAGTTCTAAAGTATTATCATGTGGATGTTTTTTAAGTAGATTAGATGGGTTGTGAATAAACTCATAGATGGATATTAATATAAAAGACCCTTAATGTACTTTTGTGTTTTGTTTTTTTGAGCATGAGATTGAATTTACATTTAATGTTACTTATAATGTCAGGAATAATGTATAAAATGATCAATAAAATATTTTTAAATACCTTGTATAATTTTCTTTATATAAAAATAACTCCCTAAGAAATATATTCATTTAGTTATGTATATCACATAAATATAATTATTTTCAAATGAAAGAATGATTGTATCAGGAATCTTATATATATTTAGTAATGTGGATTTGTATTTTCAACTAGTTTAAGTTATCTCCTTATTTTAAAGAGGCCATACACTGATGGAGAAATTTTATATGAAGATCATGATACATATAAGTAAATCATGGTTGTAGAAGAATAAAATTCTAATATATTTCATTATGCATTGTTTTCTGACACTTTAATACATCAATGTAAAATTAAACTTTTTTGGATAGTCATTAAAGTGAATGTTTTTTTCTGTGAAGGAAACAACTTTCAATTTATTATTTAGGATACAAGAGACATATTATTTTAGTTATTTTTTAAATCTAATATCACACCCTAAAATGTTTAATGTCTATTTAAATCATATCGATGTATGAATGACTAATAATTTCTCGAACACTTATCATGTTGTATTTTTATAGTTTTATAATAAAGTATAAGTAATTATTTCTATTATTCATGTTAGGATAGTGAGATTATTTTATGGAAGGAAACTCACTCCATAGTAAATTATATAATAAGTAACTGAAATATTTTTTCCAAATCATAGTTAACAGAGTCTATAATGTTTAGAGGGGTCATGAAATATTCCTAAATAATTTTTTAACAACATAGATGAACTCAATTATAATGTATCTTAGGTCTAAGGTTTGAATTTATGTTTTGGATTATGAAATCATGTTTATTCCCACACCCAAAAAACACAACATCCTTAAGATTATCCTACATTAAATTTTTATACCAATTTGGAATTCTATGAGCTAATTTAAATATTGATATTTATTTATGTCTAATTTTGTATGTAGGAGAAAAAATTCTAACAAAATCAAGGAAAATTAATTTTCATTCACCAATGAAATAATAATATTCTATCATTAATGAATTTTAATAGTTTAATTGAAAATAATAAGTAGAATAATTGAATTAATTAAATAAAAGAAGGTATTTTTAAAATATTAATGGATGTTACAGTGGATATAGTAGTTTTATCCATGAGGATACCTCAACAGTGGTTCATGGAATTTATCACATTGATTATTCTAGAGTTTATGGATACACCATTTTTGGTGTAATCTCAATCTTGGAACATGAATTTCACCACAATTTCTATTGGAGGAGTAGTGAGAATTCATAGTGATTCATTATAGTGAGTGTTTGGTTATGTGAGGGTTATAAACATTGAAACATAGTGTTATGAATAAAATATTATGAAATAAAAAATATATATAGATATTATGATAAAACATAATACCTACATTGCATAAACATCAATAAATGTTTTTCTAGAGATCCATTTTAGAAGTTCTCTTCTTCTTTGTATAATTTTTTGGATTCATTACCTATATTTTGAGTGAGTCTCGTATTCATAAATTTTTTGAAATCAAATCAATGGAAAAGGGTTGTTTCAAGATATCATAATAAACTAATTCAAACCTCCCCTCAAAATATAATAATTTTTATTACCAAAATTATTATACAACAGCACCGATATAGATTATATCATATAACGAGAAACCCCTTGATATAAATTTATTTTATTCTTAGCTATTCAAATTAAATTATTCCATCTGAAGATACTTTACTATAAATATTACACTATATTGCATATAGACACCAAGATATATCAAAGGTTTAAAATATAATATTACCAATATACATTATTGAATATAACAATATAAATCATGAAATAGATTCAATTAGGGTAGGCCTTTATCATTTATATTTTTCATTTCATTAAACTAGTTACTATAATTGATCATTTTTCAAAATTTTTATATAGAACATAAGTCGGTTTTAGTGCATTGGATAAAATTATGTATGAAAGTAAACAAGGAATTTAGTATATCAGGAAAATAATTTTTGGGGAAAAGAATAAATATTAGGATCAGAACTAATGAGTTACCTCTACAAATCCATATATTAGTACATTTCACACAAAAGTTTTACACTTTATCATATGTATGAACACAACACTATATGAATTTGGTATGTGAATTCATTGTTCACTCATTATTCCATGTGTTCACAAGTTATCAGCAATATTCATTAGATGAAAATATAAAACACATCATCTATGAATTAATTACACTCCACTAATATTTTAAAACTCTATATTCTACATCTATCACACAAATTAAAATTTACTTAAAATTAATAAATAACGAATCAGATAATAATTTTTTCGATGGGGATAAATAGTTAAAAAATAATCATGATTCAATCCTTCACCAATCTATTGTCCCTAAAACTCCAACAATTTTGTTAGATTAAACTCAAATGAAACCATGAATCATTATGATTCTTTTGAAAAAAATAAGTCAAAACTATAAAATTTATTGAGAAAGGAATCCATGATTATATAGGTACATATCACAAAATATAAATGAAAAAATTGAATAAGGGTGGTTGAAAAAAAAGAATGTATAAAAATAAAAAATAGTGAATAATATTCAAAAGTAATGAAATACTATAAACATAAATTCATTACCAAAGGCCAATCACATGTGGGAAATATAAACGTATTTATAAGTGTTCATGGACTATCTTAATCCTCATTAATAGTTATGTCACATATCCATGTCTTCATGTGATCTATTCCATGTGTAATGACCTATGTGATTGGATGGGAGAATAACACATCTTTTTGTAGTATTAATTTTTTTTAATAATAGTAATATGGTAAAAAAATTTGCATAATAATTAAAAAAAGGCGGGATTAAATAATTTTTTACCATCTCATGATTTTATAATGAAAAAGGATAAGGGATATGGTTTTATGTTTATATGTAAATAAATAGAACTTTATTTTATTTGGGCACCATTACGGGGTTGATAAATAAATGGATCCTTAGAAATAAACTATAATATATTAAATATTGGATGATTTTAATGTATAAAACTAATAGAAAAGTAAAATATTTTATTTGTTGCTAATTGGATCTCAACTCTTCACCAGTGAAAAATAATAATTTATTATAGATTGTATAAAAAATATATATATAACAAAATAAATTTCTTATTGTTTGTTAGCAGTAATCTTTTTTATAAGGACATACCACTCTTCCCCTTTACTAAGAATATAAATATAATTACATGTAACTTTGGATTAATATGATAAATCCATTCATATTAAAAAAATTTCACATCATAAGGGAATTGAAACTGTCAAATATCTCTTACAACAAATCAAAAATATATTCTAAATAACTATTATGTAACGGATATAAAAAATGTAATTTATTTATTTTTTATTATAAATAAAATTTAATCTAAGAATATTTTTCAATATTTTTTGGAAAACATATTTTTTTTAAAAAATATCATTGAAAATCAATTTTTTAAGTGAAGTAATTATTAAAATGAAATAAAAAATAATTAATATGCATAAAATTAATAATTTACATCATTCATAATAGATTTGAAATTTATTCTAGAACAAAATAGATAATTTTCAAAAATTTAAAAAATATTGTGAAAATTTATAAATGAAAAAAACACAAATTTCTCATTTTAACTATGCCACTATATATTTGATCCATCATCATGAAACTTACACAAACCCACAATTTTCAAAAATAATCACATGTATGACTAATACAAGTTCTCAAAAAGTAAATATATATATTAAATACAAACTCAAATAAAGCATTATTCTAAAAAAATAATCTTTAATTTTAGACATGATTAAAGATGGATCACATCATGGAAAAATAGGAGAAAAATTATGTAATAAATATATAATTAATCATTTTACACTAAATTAACTATGAGATAAAATTCTATGTTTTGGTTAATCAATATTCAATTTAAATATAAATTATTTAAGCATAATGTTTCCTTTCATAATTGATAATTTAATTCTATCATTTAATAGTAGAAAATAATTGTTTTTATCAAACAGTGATGATTTATTGATGCACTATTATATATATTTATAATATATTTTTACTACTATTAGTTTCAAGTTTGTAACTCTTTATTTATGTATTTTATGTGTAAAATGTGTATGAGTGATGTTTGAGAGGGATTGGAATACTTTTTGAATTTTTTGGGGGGTTTAAAATGGTGATGATTGGTGAAGAGTTAGCAGATTCACTGTATATCCATCAAGAAACCATGCATAATGAGGAAGAGGCTAAGAGGAAGGTTCATAGATAGGAACATGGTTTTTCCAAATATCCTTCATACATAGGATAAATCATGAAATGATGGAATATTTATTTTTTATGGATGCCACACGGTTTCTCATAACGTGCAAGACAACAATTTGAGGGTCCTCTATATGTCAGTCACTGGTGCACGATTAGCACATGATTTTCATAACCATGCAACTATTAATGCACAGTTAAAAAATATCTTATAATTATAGATATAGTTTGGGTTTAGCCTTCAACCCCTTGTTTTTTGTTCTCAAAATTGACTCAAATTTGTATATTATCACTCACCAATTATATGGAAGATTTTCCTTATCTTGGATTCGATATGAAGGAAATTATTAGTGTCTTGAATCGTTATTCTCATGGTAAGTCATAATTTGAAGTAGTTTTTGGTGGTTTCTATTAGATCTAATTCTCCCACTCTCTTTGATTCATATAACTAGTTCAACTATGGTGAGATATTTGGTTTTGGATGCCAGATATTATTTTATTTTTCCTTATTGATGATAAGGAAAGCTATATATTGCAGATTTTTTGAGATTCAACATAGTTTCATTGGTGTTTTAATGTAGTTCTTAGCTTCTATCATAAAGTCTCTTGGTGTGTAACTTGAATCTTTAACTCTTTTTTTTTGAAAAAAAGTATTAGTTCCAAATAGAATGTTTTGATTGAAATTCACTGTGAAAATGATTTTCAATGAATGATAGAAACCTTTTTTATGAGGTATTAAATATATTGTGAACTTTTTGAAAGTTTTGAAAATTAATTTGTTGATTCATTTTAGAATGACTATTGTTTAATATTTTTTTAGTTTTTATTCATGGAAATGTGTTTCTAACTAAATGATGGTGTTATTTAAATAGTTTTTATAACATTTTTCAATAAATTTATGGTTTTATTAAAACAGTTGGAATAGTTATTTTGGCATTGATTTTTGGCATAATGGTTGTTTGTGTTCATATGAATTCGGGTAGGATAAGGGTAAGAAGTATCACCCATAATTAGTGTGATGTATATGGGTCAAGAAATACCCCCATAAAAATAGTTTATTATGTGATAGTTAAGTGAATGGATTAATCACCACATGTAAACATAGGGAGGAATTAGTTTCATACATGGGTAAATGTGTGGATATGTGTAATGGATTAGTTAATCCAGAAAAGAACTTTTTCAACAATTTTATCATATTTCGTGGTTTTTGATCTTGTAAAAATTTATTTTTGGAAGATGATTTTGATATATATATTATTTTTTATTCATTTATAAACTATTAAAACGTTTTTACGTCAATTATTTATATTAATAGGATAACATGTTCAATCCAAGTGGCGTGAGTAGAGAAATTATTTTAATAAAAACCTTCAGAATTTCATTACTCACCCCTTCTTTAGATCTTTGGTGATTTCCAGATATCATTCATTGTGACTTAGAAAAATGTAATATATCATCCTTATTTAGTGGTGTGTCGTGATATATAGTATTTTTTTGGAATTGGATCATGAAGCATGTTGGAGCCTAGATATATTGTTTTGGACTGAATCTTTTAATATTTTCTGCCACTATTTAATTTGATATTTTTTATTCTTCCACTGATGTATTCTTTTGGTGTTAGGTTTGGATATAAATAGTATAATTTTTTTAATTTATTATCATGCATTTGGTAATATTATTTTTCTAGGAACTTTTTGGTTGGTAGTTTTTATTTCAAATGTAAAATTATTCCCCACTTGTTATAGAAGATCATCACATTTATTTCCCGCCATTGGAATCCTTGGGATAATTCTCAAGGCCATGTATAATTTCTTCCTCAATTGATGCCAATATGGAGGGAAAATATTTTACATGTGGTATCAGTCTTCGCCCTTCAAATTATCATTGTGGAACAAGTCGAATCATCTTGTTTAGTTGTTGACAAATATGTGCTCGTCAAATCTTTTGTTCCTAGGGTTGAAATTAATTTTGGATAATTCTTGGAGATGGTATAGTATAAAGGAGTTGGATTTTTGAGAAATAAAATTTAGAGCATATAATGAAGAAACTAACATTTTATTGCTAAAATTCAAGTTAATAGGGATTTGTGTACATATGTGTTTTGGAGATACATAAAGGATTTGGAATCTCATTTTCATTGGTTTAGCCAATGATAATATTATGAAAAAAAGTACAGAAATGACTTCCTATAGGGAGTTCATATTTATTTTCAAGTAATTATATTTTATTTGGTGTAAAACTATTTATTTTAGAATGTGATAATGTTGTTTTCAAATGTGGGATTTTGGAAATGACTTGTTTGTAGTATTTTGAAAATGGTTATATTTCCATAATCATGGTGAAAATTTAATAAATTGATGAGAATAGAAAATTATTGAATTTTACAAATCCATGATGAGATAAATCATGTGGTAGAATTTGAAATTATTATGCCATCAGTTCCTAGAGAGTAAGAAATCTAACATTCAATATTTTTATAGATAATGGAAAAATTTAGTCATTATTTGTACCAACTAGTTATAGCTAATGATAACGAAGTTCCAACTGAGCTGCATGTGAACTAATAGATTGTTTAGAGTCTCATCCATGACTTTTTGGTTGTGGACAGATGGAACTGATGAGATAAACCAATGTAACTGTATCACTTTATTCAGTTCGACAACCAGAATCCACCAGTCATTCAGGGTTTTTTGGAACCACAAAATCTTAGGGTGTGGCCTAATAGGTGGAATCATTTATTCAATTTCCGTAGAAAATGATAATAGCTATAATGAAATACCACAACGTATATGATGGATGATATTTTATGTCAATGGTGGGATTTAATCATTCATTTTATGTTAGACCAAGGAATTAATTGGGGGTATTTTGAATAAATTTTCAGCAAAATATTCTATCCTCATATGTTATGAACTGAATGAATAATACATTTATTCAGATTTAAATAAGATAACCTAATTGTGACAATGTACACTGTGTAATTCATTAATTTAGTCATATTTTCATTTGAAGTAGCTGCTAATGAATCCTTGATGTAATTCATTTCTGAATAAGGTTTGTGGAATAAGATTCGGTTAATGATTATTGTTCTCTATAATATGGATTACACAGATATGGTAAATAGTGTGATGATGGTTGAAAGGGAGATATCCAAAGAAAGATCTAGAAAAAGCATGTTTATACCTACATGGCATAATAAGAACTTGAATACTAGGTGAATGTGGAAGAGGATCACCTACTTACAATGTGGGATTAGGGATTAGAATCAAATAACTAGATCATTTAATATTCCTCAAAAACAAAATATCCATCAAAGATATCTTAATGTGGCTCGTTTGGCCACATGAAGCGATAACATACAAAACCAGGTGCAACATTCCATAATTTCAATAATATGCGGGATGTTCAATGATACTATCATTGTACTCTGATATCAGGTGTTTAGGAAATTATCTTTTGTCATAGATGTCCTAAGGTTCGATATGGCGAGGGAAGTAGAACACCTATCATGTTTTTGATTACTAGGTTTAAAATTTGAGATGATTCCTTCTATGTTAAAACATCAAACTCATATGGGTCATAGATAATGTTGAGCCTTTCTTTGCTGATCATTTTTAGTATAATTGATGGATATCTATTTATATGAGACTTATATATGCGTGATATAAATTTCTATGATGTAATCCTCAGTATGTGTTGGTTCACAACATTCAAGGGTCACAACAACAGTTATACTTGTATAATCAGTTTTATGACTAATGATGGCATCAAGAATGTATTTCGAGGAGACCATGACATAAAGGATGCTAAAATGAGATTTTTATCACTAGTAGGTGGAACTATTTCATATAGTTTGGTGTCATTATCATTTTACAAAATGGAAGAGATCAAGAATAACTATTTTATAGTGGTTATGGATTAGTTTATATAGTTTTTCCTAGATTATTTATCAGGGTTTACTCATAATAGAGAAGTCGAGTATATGATTGATCTTATTATGGGGATGATTCCTATTTCCCTTCTATCATAAAATATGGGACTAACTAAATTTATGTAATTAAAAGATTAGTTATAAGAGATAAAAAAGAAAAGTATTTATTGGGATGTGAATGTCTCTATTGGTTAACCCTATATTGTTTATCAAAATGGTAGATGTAACTCATTGATTATGAGTGGATTATAATAAGATTAAAAAAGTAACGATAATGAATCGATATCCACTTCAATGAATTTATGATTTTTTCGATCAATATAGGGTATCTTATTTCTTCTATAATATTGACCCTGGTCTAGTATATCTCCAATTTCATATTGGAATGAAGATAACCAAAATACAACTTTTAAGAGTATATGTGACCATTATGAATATGTAGTGACGCATTTAAGATTTATAAATAAACTATAAATCATTATGTAATTTATTAATTGAATATTTTAGAGATATATGGATTGATTTTTGGTGGTTTTATTGGATTATATATTGGTGTATTCAAGAACAATGTTTGAACGTGAGAAACACTTGGTGATATTGTTGGGAATCTTGAAGGATCATCGTTTGTATGCCAAATTTTCAATGTGTGATTATCAGTTAATGAGGAACTCTTTCTTGGACATGCAATTTTTGAATGAGGTGTTTCTTTGGATCCAAAAATGATTGAGACTATTATCTCTTAGAAACCACTAAATAATAACTTTCTAAGATACACATTTTCTGAAGTCTATCTCGTAATTACAGAGGATTTGTTTATGATTTTTCATGACTATCATCATCTATTATATCATTTAAAATTAATAACATTACATTCCAATTGTTAGAGGAATTCCAATTGTTTTTTCAGGGAATAATACATGACTTAAAATAAAACCAATCATGATTTTTCTTGAATAAGGACAATGAAACATAGTTTATTGTGATTATTTGAGATCTAGGTCGGGATATGTTCTTATGTAGGAAGATCATGCTAATTATAATGGCCCAAGGATTTTGTAATTCCCTCAAGATAACTTTCTAACACATGATTTAGAGTTAGCTACCATAGTTCATGCTTTGATGATTTGGCATAATTATCTCTTTGGTGAGAAATTTACAGTGTTCATACATCATAAATTCTTAAAAAATATTTTCTCACAATAGGATTTGAACATTAGATAATTAAGATGGATGAATAATTTCTAAATTTTTTACATTGACATGATTTATACACTGTGAAAAGGAAATAGAGTGGTATATGCATTATTTAGAAATTTTTTTTCATAGTTAGAAAAATGGGCTTAAAATCAGCGGTAGTTGATGTCAATGATAGAAGACATAAGCTTTGAGTGAAAACACTAAGTTGATGTGGTGGTTTTCTTTCTAGATTAATTAGTTCCAAACTTCCTTAAGATGGTAAAATAGGAATAGAGTTATGGTTTATAATGTTTGAAAATTATTTCTAAACATAATGATGGGGATACCATTAAGGGAATAAATTTGGATGAGAGTTCAGTCTTATGGTTTCACAATTGTATGGTCATACTGTGTCTTGTCAATAAAAACATATATATGATTCCCATTTTTCAAGATGGGATGTTCATCCTAGAATATAGAAGATATATAAGCCATTGAAATCAAAATTTTGGTGGTTCAGTATGAAAACAAGTGGCTGAGTTTATATCTAGATGCTTAACTTATCATCGGGTTTATGAGGAACATCAACAACCAGATAGTATGTTGGTGTTTTTAACTATCACTATTTTTAAATAATAACATATAGCTATGTTTTTTTAATATGTCTTCAATAATTATTTCAGAAGCATGATACCATTTGGGTGATAGTGTATTCGCTACCAATGTCAGCACATTTTACCCCTATTTGTGAATCTAAAATGGTGGGGTATTTTAAAAAATATATATCCAAGCATTAGTAAAGAAGAATGGTGTTCTATTTTCTACAGTATCAAATAATGATTCTTGATTTTGATATCATTTCTGGAAATCCTTACAGAAATACCTTGGGATATCGTTTACTATGCGTAGGTCATATCATCCTCAAACGGATGGGCAATCCAGAAGGATGATAAAAATGTTGGAAGACATTTTTTAGTCCTATGTATTATATTTTGGTGGTTTAATGGAGGAGCACATACATTTATTAGTGTTATCATATAAAAATATATAGCAGGATTCAAAAAATATGTCTTATTTTGATTCATTATATAGGCACCCCTACCGTTCTCTGATTTGTTGGGTGGAAACTGCCAAGACATTGGTAGTTGGGTCAAGCCTTGTCCTTGTAATATTAGAGAAGATTTAGTTGACCAAGAAACATATGAATATGTCTCAGAGTCATAATAAATCATATGTGGATCGTCACCTATTATTGTTAATATTCAAGGTGAGTGATAATTTGTTTTTTGGGGATATCTCTAAGGCTTGGGCATCATTGTTTTGGGGTGTAGGGAAAGATATCTCCTAGATACATAGGACCTTTTGAAATACTTAAACTAGTTAGAGTGTGGGCATATCGTTCAGAATTTCAAACATAATTTAGTGTTGTTAATAATGTGTTCCATGTATTTTAGTTTCAAAAGTATAAGACATGTCCTAACCAAGTGATTCAATGGGATCACATTTACCTAGAGTTAGATAATTTTTTTTGTGTAAAATCTAGTGTGGATTGTGGACTACAAAGTGAAAGTATTACATGGAAAAATAATTACTCTAGTTTGTGTTTTGGGGAAACATGGTCTGTTTCAGAAATACCCATGCTAATGGGAGAAATTTATGGTCATGTAATGGCCTGGAATATTTTAGGGAAGTGATTGTTATCAATTTTTCGGGTATGGAATGGAAAATGTAGCACCCCCTGTTTCAAGTTTGTAACCCATAATTTGTTTATTTTCTGTATATAAAGTTTTTGGGTGATTATTTGGGGGTCTGGAAGTCTTTTAAAATGTTTTTGGGACTTTTTAATGTGAATTATTTTTGAACTGTAAGTGGAAACCATGAAACTTCTACATGAAATGGTGCACTATTTTATAGAGGCTAAGTGGGAGGCACATAGTTTAAATAATGGTTTGACAGACATCGTAGCTACCTAAGAGAAACAATGAAATGTGAGAGAGTGGTATTTTTCACTGTTGGTGCATAGTTTGTCTAACAGTGTGGAAAAACCATGAGAGGTTCCTCTTTGACGTATTTGATGGGATAAAAACAGTGCACAATTTTCCTACGCATGGGACTAACCCAACATGGTTTTAAAATAATATTTTAAATTGTGGATCTTTTCCATGATTAGATTTTAACCCATTTCTACTAAAAATTGACCCTAATCAATGTATTATCCCTCCCAAAGGCTATAGATGCTTTCCCTATCAATCCATACCCGATATAAAGGAATTTCTTGGTTCGTTGAAGCTTGATTCTCATGGTAAGTCGTTTTCAATAACTTTTGGTAGTTTTTGTTCGATATTATACCCAATCTATCTTGGTTTCTTATATTTACTTCTGCTACGGGTATATATATGTTTTCTAATGAAAAATATGATTAGTTTTGTTATTTTTTTAAACATAGTGGAAGAGATCAATGGTGGGGTTTCGGAGATCCAACACAGTTTTGTCATCATTTTTATGTTGTTCTTCATTTTTATCAGAATTTCATGAGGTTGGTGGCTTCACTCTTGATTCCTATTACTAAAACAAGAAGGATTAGTTTAAAATTGATTGTTTTGATTGAAATTGATTATATTTTTTTTGAAACTTCTGGTAGATTGTTGAGACCCAAGCATGACATACATGGGCGTTACATTACTTTTGCGGAATAATTAATACATAAAAAAAGATGCCCAAGGACCGTAATAGTTTAGTGAATTTGGAAACTCAGAACATTCTCTTATAATCATGGTGAATGATCTTTAACATCTCCCATAAAGATATTCCCCTTTTTCTTTCTTACCTAAAACCATTCTTTATATCATAGGGAAAATAAAACATATGCAGGATGAGTTAAGATGCTCAATAAGGTTAAGCATAGAGAAACTATAACAAGCTATATACATTTCAACTTGAAAACATGAACATAAAGTTTAGACATAAAAATCTTGAGTTGGGAAATAAATCATGGTAGTATGTAAGGAAATGATCATAAAAGAACATCAATCATGATAAAATAACATGGGAATAAAACATACAATTTTGGAAAACCATTAAGCACATGATATGATTTCCATAGTATCCAAGGAATTGTTGCCAAAACCATTATAGTGGATGAAGTCTATTAATGAACTGGGTTTACTTGCCATTCCGGCCCTGTATTACTGAACCAGATTTACAGGCCATTTTAGCCATGTTTATCTCATGAGATATAAATATATACCCAGTGCATTAGAGGGAGATATAGGTCCCACCCACCTCATATTGAAATAATTCTTATGTTTTCCACAAAACAATCATAAATCATTCATCATAACCCAAAGAATAAAATGTGTTTCATAAACATCATCCCATCATAACTTTATCCATATAAAAAAATGGCTATCATTTCATCTTCAAACCATTTAAATAATAGATACATTATACTTGAAACATAAGAATACTAAAAAATGTCATCTCAGATGGAAAATAGTTCTGATAAAACACCTGTAATGAATTCTTGAGGAAAATATTCGTTCTTCTTCAAAATGATTTTCATTTCACAAAATTTCATGCAATTTTTAAAGATATTTTTGATGAAAATAGTCCTGATATATTGTAGAGGAATCTTAATGAAAATAAGGAATTATGAAACTGTAAAAATATGTTCATGCCATATATGTTAAAAAAACATTCTCCTCGTACATTTTCCAAAAGAGACAAAAAGTACCTCATATGGTAAACAGAAGAAAGATTACTTCCATACCATGTGGTAAAAGTCATAAAAGGGTAGAAATGAATTTAAATATACATGGACGAATAATAAACATTTTATGAAAACATTTTTAGAAAACATGGGCATGGATGACAAACATAACCCCAGTTAATACTTATGAATAAACAATCTCTGATAAGAACGAGATTGGAATAATTATCCCTTAATTTATGTCAAATTTCTTCTGTACATGTCTGAAACTCTTGTAAAGTGGGTTTACACATATTAATAACTTGTAACATAGCCATATTAAAATTATGATGTCATATATGATTCATTTATGACTTTATATTACCCTTTCTTTTGTTAATTCTATGTTAAAGCAACGTTTTCGGTAAAATCATTTCATTTATTGTATGTGTTTTGATAGTAATTTTTTTTCATATTATTACATAGATCATGATTAATTACTTCCAAAAGGTAAAACATGATTTCTATATAATATATATTAAATATATTAATATATATAACCGATCAATAAATGGAATTAAATACACCATTCATGGAGACGGTAGGCCGTACGTACGCATGAACACGGTTTTCATTTTCATATTCAATTGAATGGGAGTAAATGACATATAAATATATAAATAAATCCAGTAGAATTATTATGTCATATATTTCATGATTACTTATTATATATACTTTATAATCATTCTTGAATGGTTAACATGGATCACATCATGGAGACGGTAATCTATACACATCCACGAGCGATGATATCGTTCCCATAATTAATGAATGAAAATGGATTGGATGATATAATATCTCAAAATCAGTAATATGTTATAATAATTATGTATAGTTATTATTTCCTCCTTTATACCTATCCACGTAAGGTGGTGGTGGAAAAACAGATTACACCATGGCGTGGAGACGGTAAGTCGTACATATGAACACGCGGTGATTTCATTTTTTGTAGGATGAAGAGAAGGTGAAAAAGGATTGTTCCATATTTATAATAACATATCAATATATTATTTAAACTGATGTTATTACTTTATAATGAAAAAACTAATGAATAATAAGTATAAAAAGAAATAAATTTGAAATAACCGGTAAAGGATATTACCACTTCTTTGATGTGCCACTTCTAAACCTCCTCTTAGGGAACTAAAGTTGGTCTTTGAAGAAAACCAGGACCTCTAGTATGTTTATAGGGATGTGAAGAAGATAAATGTACATGGTTTGGCCGAGTATTAAGGCTCCAAATTTTTTGAATATGATAGGGATGATGTGCCCTTTTATAAGAGAGGAGAGGGGCACATTAGGAAACCTTAAAAATATTATTTTACAATAAACTCAAACCCCACAAAAAACCCCTCCAAAATGACTAAAATTAAAATATTAGATGAGAAAGGTTTGTAATATCATCAACCAATAAAATTTATACATGTTTGGAATTTTTTTTAAACCTTATCAATTTGTTTTATCCTTATTTAATCTATTTAATTTATTTGGTAATAAGATTCTAAACTCTAAATTGTTATAAATAATTACTTATGTTTTGTTAATTGTCCATAATTGGATACTTTATGAAGTTTCATACCATATAAATATCAATTTATAATTTTTTAATAATTTTCTGATTTTCAAACAATTTAATAATATGTTATTTTTATAAAATTACAATAGTGTCAATTTTTTTCACCATTCATTTTTTTGAATTTATATAAAATCCACACAGAGGATATATTCGAACCAAAAAATTTAATTGATTCATAACATGTCATATTTATCTATAAAATTCGTTGATCGCTTTAAATAGTTCATATAATATTTTTTAATATTTTTAAAACCATTTTTTTGATATTTCAATCAATAAAATAATTTCCACATCACTATTGTGTCACCATTAATGATAATTATTTAATACTTAAAAATAATAAATAAATTCACCTGATATATATAATTTTTTTATATTTTTGGTGACTATTTATGTTCTATGTTTTATGAATTTTATCACTAAATAAAAATTATTACACTTATGAGATATAAGAGAGTGACATGTTGTCAGTTTCTTTGGTTTTAATAATAATTACATCCTTTTCAAGGTAAAAAGTCCATTAAATGAATCTATTATGACCCTTAGGTGATATGGGTCTATTTTTATTCATCCAATAGAATTTTGGAAACTGTTAGGGTAATTTTATAATCTTATTTTTATCCTTAATTACACGATTTACCTTTAACAGTGGTAAATAAAATTTACCGTAGTTACTATTCATAATGCCTAAAAATATAAAGTATCCTATTAATATAATTTGGACCTAATGATTCCAAATATGGAATCAATTTTTCAAAATTCAAAACACACAAGTGGTAGTATTTAATTTAAAATTAATCCTACTGTTGAGAAAACGGGTATTAAAAGTTAAAACATTACAAAAGATTGAAATGTTTTTACCTATGAATTCAGTATAAAATCATGCTAATGAATAAAATTATATTAAATGGTAAAAATATATTCTATTTGCAATTTAAAACTATTAAATATTATAATTTAACCATATAAATTATCTAGATGAAAAAAGTTGTTTTTAATTAAAATTTAGCGTATTTTTACAATTCATCAAAATATGATGATTATAAGAATAATGTCAAAATTTCATCCCCTGTATATTTTTATATCCTGATTCCAAAGAAGATGTTTTATTTTTAAAATTGAACATATAATCATGCCAAAAACTAGATTTACAATGGGTGTACCACAAAAAGGTGGCAAAATTGCATTTTTTTTGAAAATACTTATTTTACCTAAAAAATTTATTTTTTTCTCATATCATGTTCTAGAATATATGTAAGATGAATGATATTTTTATAAAATTAAAAATGTGGTTAATAATATTCATAATGGATAGTTCATAATATATCATTGTTTAGTGAAACTCAAAATTTCGTACAACACATGCTATTGAGGAAGGTCGCTCTTGCGTGCAACACAAGCCAAGAATAATGTTTGCATATACTACAAGCTATTACAGTGTTCCGTATAGCGCAATCTAATCTTGGTGTATCATACAAAACATGAAATCAAAGTAATTAAAAAGAATATTTCTCATAAAATATCAGGGTGTTACATTCTACCTCCTTTAAAATGAATTTCGTCCTCGAAATTCATCGGGGTTATAAATGGTTTATTACTTGAAAGTTTATTTCATAGAAACTCAATCATAAAAAAGAACACTAAAACATAATTTTAAAAACGAAATTATGAAATGTAATGGTTACCCAAATTAACTCATCACTGGGTTTCCACATAGGATGACATAGGTGAAAATATGGATATGGAAGAGAAATCTAACCATCAAGTTCTGATGGAGAGTGGTAGAGAAAATGGCTATGAAAAAGCCAAAAATCACAACGCCAAAAATTTGTGATAATCTAAGGTACCATCTGATTCGTCAGATATGAGGGTACTAGGATAATGTTTTTGGTTTTCAAGATCATTTCCCTAAATTTGATGATTTTTTTTCATAAGGATAAATACTCACTTAATTTCAGTGTAATATCATCATTGGTCATTTGATGAACAATTCCCACTTCATCTCTTATTTAAAGAAATGATGTTGAATTTTTCCTTCTTGAAATGTTAGCAGATCATGCAATAGAATGATAGGTTATTCCATCTGTCTCAAACAAAAAGTTATAAAAAGTTATTAAATATACATAAGTCCTTCTATGGTGAGATTAACCATATATGATCCCAAAAAACGGACTTATACTTCATCTTTCGTGCTGCGTAATAAAATAAAACTAATTTCTACTTACCAGTGACTGCTTATAGGCCAGTGGTAGGCAATAAAGGCATGTCAAACTTTTTTTGTGGGTTCAATTCCCGCATCCTTGTCCGACACAACGGCTTGTCGCCTGTCCTACGTGTAATCCTTTTTCTAAAACTATACTATTACAACATTCCAGAAATAATATCAAAAAAATTCTATCCTTAAACAGTACTATCTAATTTCCAACATTATCCATTCCAACCTTTAGTCTTATCAAAAATAGTTCTATCCAAACTCGTAGTATAAAGAGAATGATTACTAGAATAGTCATCTACCAAGCATTGCATACCATCATTTATCCCCCATATATCATAAGATATATCTTATTGTTGGTCACATTCCAAACATGTGAATACCTTAATACTATATTCTCTTGAAAAATGAATACCCATTGAACGTTAGTGAAAACATGATTTCTGTCCAAAGTTAACTCTTTCCACATACCAAAATCACAAAATTTATATATATTCAAACCATGATGTCACTTCGTCCTTATATCAGTCATGAGCTCATTAATACTATCAAGAATATTATTTTATCCTTATCCCTTCATTATGCACATATCATCTTCTCTCCAAAATTATTTCAATCACTTTTCATGGTTACCAGTACCATATAATTATTGAAAACCATAATAAACCAATACATAGATATTCCAATACAACACTATTTTGGAATCTCGTTACATAAACACTTAATCATTCCACCACTTCGTTGTCATATTTAACATCCCCAATAGTGATGGAATGTGGCTTAAATTTTTCCTTTGACTTAATAGTTTGTTGATATCGATCATCATTAACCCATGGATTAGATCATTGGTTAGAATAATGCCTTATTTCCTTGTACTTGTAGCATTGAAGTGTTGGTGTTGCATTCTCTATAGTATTTTATCTATTCACATCATTATATACCTTTTTCCCACTACATTGGCACTCAGATACTCGATGACCTTCTATTCCACACTTAAACTATTTTCTAGTCACTTTAAGGAAATTTCCACCATACTTCTTTCGACACTTTGGTCATAAAGAAACATTCGTATTCTTTTCACCAATTTTTTGAGATTTTTCCTTACACTATATATTTCATTTCTTTTCAAAACCATGAGATGGATATGTAACACCAATGTCCAATTCTTCCTTGATATCAAAATGCACAATTTATTAATAGCTACTGAATTCTCCTATAGCTAATTCCTTTCGAAGACTTGGATTTAATCCACTAAATATTCGATCAACTTTACTTTCAGGTTGGTTGATAAATCCAGATGCATACCTTGCAAGCCTTGTAAAATTTGCCTCGTATATACCAACAAATTCATCATCCTTTTGCTTAATCTCAAGGAACTCCGTTTCCATCTTTGTTCGAAGAATATGAGGTAAGTTCTTATTGAAAAACATGTTCTTGAAATCATCCCATTCCTTGTATTCATGTTCATCTTGGGGTCTTGTATTCTTAATTAGAATCCACCACGGGTCTGCTTCACCTTCGAAACAGTAAAATGCAAAAATAAATTTTTCATGTTCCTAACAATGATGTATGCAAAATATCTTTTCAATGGTACTGATCTATTACTTAGCAACAAGTAGATCAGAAGACCCACTGAAAGAAGGTGGACGTTTCCTCATGAAGGACTCAATGGAATAGTGTTCCCTTCTCTACTCATTCAGAAGTCCATAATGATTCATAACTTGTGTAAGTATAGCAATAATATTTTGAAATCCATTTCCCAAAACATTTGGTTGTTCAGGAGGACAATCATTGCATTTCCCAGTGCATTGATCATTAACACAGTTCCTTCGGGTTCGAGCCATTATCTAAAACCCAAAAAAGAATATTGTGAGAGGCATAAATCATACTAAGAAAACAAAATAATCAAGGGGAGTACTTTAAATCACTAACATCTTATGTTTAATCATAGGTTATTCATGATCATTGTCATAATTCTATGAATGTAACCAATACTAATACTTAACCTTAGGGACATCGTTAGACATACCTTAGAAATATATCTAGGGATATCACTAAAGATTTCGCATTCATGATTCCAAAGTTTAACTAAACCTTTCCTTTGATACCAACTGTAGAGGCCCAAGCATTATGTACATGGATGTTACATTATTTTTGTAGAATAATTAATACATAACAAAAATAGATTCCCAAGGACCATAATAATTGAGTGTCTTTGGAAACTTGGAACATAATCGTCTAATCATGGTGAAATATCTTAAACATCTCCCATAAAGATATTCTCCTTTTGTTTTCTTACCTAAAACCTATCCTTATATCTTCGTGAGAAGAAAACATATAAATGGGGAGATAAAATTCTCAGTAAGGGTAAGCATAGAGAAATAAAACAAGCCATATACATTTGAACTTAAAAACATGAATATAAAGTTTATACATCAAAATCTTGAGCTGGGAAATAAATCTTAGTAGTACGTAAGTCATAGATCATAAAAGAACATCAATCATGATAACATATTATGGGAATAATACATGTAATTGTGTAAAAACATTAAACACTTGATATTATTTCCTTAGTATCTAGGGAATTGCTGCTAATACCATCATAGTGGACGAAGTCCATTACTGAACCGGGTTTACATGCCATTCTAGCCCTATATTACTGAACCAAATTTACATGTCGTTTTATACATGTTTATCTCATGAGATATAAATCTTTTCCCAATGAATTAGAGATAGATATAGGCTCCACCCATCTCATACTGAAATCATTTTTTTGTGGGCCACAAAATAATCATAAATCATTCATCATAACATTAAGAATAAAACGGGTTTCATAAACATCATCCCATTATAACATAATCCATATAAAACAAATGGATATCATTTCATCATCAAACCATGTAAATAACAGATACATTATACTTGAAACATAATCATACTAAATAATGTCATCTTATATGGAAAATAGTTTTGATAAAACAATTGAAATGAATTCTTGAAAAAAATATCCTTTCTTATTCAAAATCATTTTCATTTCACAAAATGACATGCAATTTAAAAGTAAAAGGGTTTTGTTGAAAATAGTCATGAAATATTATAGAGTAATCTTCATGAAAATAAGGAGTTATGAAACCGTAAAAATATGTTCCTGAGGTATAAGTTAAAAAAATATTATCCTCGTACTTTTTCCAGAAAAGTCAATAAGTACCTCGTATGGTAAAAAAAGAAAGATTCCTTCCATACCTTGTGGTAAAAGTCATAAAAGGGTAAAAATGAATTTAAAAATTCATGGAAGAATATTAAAACTTTTATGATAACATTTTGAGAAAACATGGACATGGATGATAAACATAACCCCAGTAAATACTTACGAATAAACAATCTCGGATAAGAATGAGATTGAAATAATTATCCATTACCTTAGGTCCATTTTTTCCGTACGTGTCTGAAACTCCTATATAGTGGGTTTAGAAGTATTACTAACTTGTTAAAGAACAATATTAATATTTATGATATCATATATGATTCACTTATGACTTTATATTACCCATTTTTTTGTCAATTCCATGTCAAAGCAGCGTTTTGGGAAAAATCGTTTCATTTATCGTATGTGTGTTGACATGTAAATTTTATTCATATGATTACTTAGATCATGAATAATTACTTGCAGTAGGAAAAAAATTATTTATATATCATTTATATTCAATATATTAATATATATAATAGATCGATAAATGGAATGAAATACACCGTTCATGGAAACGGTAGACCGTACGTACGCATGAACGTTGTTTTCATTTTCTTATTAAATTGAATTAAATTAATTTACATATATATATATTCATAAATCCAGTAGAATTATTGTGTTATATATTTCATGATTACTTGTTATATATACTTTATAATCATTCTTGAACGGTTAACCTGGAGAATGAATCTCATCGCATCGTGAAGACGGTAATCCGTACGTACGCACGAGCGACGATATCATTCCCATAATTATTGAATGGAATTGGAGTGGATGATATAATATCTCAGAAATAGTATTATGTTATAATAATCATATATAGTTATTATTTCCACCATTATACCTGTCCAGGTAAGGTGGTGGTGGAAAAATATATTACTCCATGATATGGAGACGGTAAACTGTACGTACGCACGCGTGGTGATTTCGTTTTTCATAGGATGTATAGAAGGTGAAATAGGGTTGTTTCATATTTCTAATAACATATCAGTATATTATTTATACTGATTTTATTACTTTATAATGAAACAACTAAATAAGAGGAAGTAGAAGAAGAAATAAATTTGAAAGAATCGGTAAATGATATTACATCTTCTTCGACGCACCTCTTCTAAACCTCCTCTTAGGGCACTAAAGATTGTTTTTGAAGAAAACCAGGACTTCTAGTATGTTTCTAGGGAAGTAAATAAGAAAAATGGATTGGTTTTGGCTGATCTTGAAGGCTCAAAATGTTGTGAAGAGGAGAGGGAGGAGGTGCCCTTTTATAAGAGAGGAGAGGGGCACTTTTGAAAACCTCTAAAATAATAATTTACAATAAACTCAAACCCCACCAAAAAAACCTCCAAAATGACTCAACTTAAAATATGAGATGAGATATGGTTTTAATCTCATCAACCAATAAAATTTAGACATGTTTGGAATTTACTTTAAACTTTATCATTTTATTTTATCCTTAATTAATCGATTTAATTTTATTTGTGGTAATAAGATTCTAAATTATTAATTATTAAAAATAATTACTTATGTGTTGTGAATTTTCCATAATTGGATATTTTATGAAATTTTAGACCATATAAATTTCAATTTATAATTTTTAAATAATTTTTTGATTTTAAAACAATTTAAAATATGTTATTTTTTATAAAATAACAATAGTGTCAATTTTATCACTATTCATTTATTTGAATTTAACAAAATCCACACAGAGGATATATTCAAACAAAAATATATAATATATTCATAACATTTCATATTTATCTATAAAATTCATGGAGAATATTAAGTAACTCATATAATATTTATTTTAATTTTTTTAAAACCATTTATTTGATATTTCATTCAATAAAATAATTTCCACATCACTATTTTTTCACCATTAATGATAAATTTTTAATCCCTAAAAATTATATATAAATTAAAATGATGTATATAATTTTATAATCTCTTTGATTCCTATTTATGTTCAATTTTTTATGAAGTTTATCACAAAATTAAAATTATTACACTTATAAGATATAAGAGAGTGACATGTTGTCACTTTCTTTAGTTTTAATAATAATTACATACTTTTCATTTTCAAAAGTCTGCAAAATGAATCCATTCCTACCCTTAGGTGATATGGGTCGACATTTATTCATCAAATAGAATTTTGGTATGTTTTAGGGTAATTTTATAATCTTTTTCCCCCTTAATTACCGAATTTACCTTTAATAGTGGCAAATAATATTTACCGTAGTTACTATTCATAATGCCTAAAAATAAAGAGTTTTCTATTAATATAATTTGGACCTACTGATTCTAAATATTGAATCCACTTTTCCAAATTCAAAACATAGAGGTTTTAGTATTTAATTTAAAATTAAACCCATTGTTGAGAAAATGAGTTTCATAAGTCAAAACATTGCAAAAGATTGAAATTGTTTTACCTATGAATTCATTATAAAATTAATGATAATGACTTAAATTATATTAAATGATAAAAATATATTATATTTCTACTTTAAAACCATTAAATATTATAATTTAAAAATATAAATTATCTCAATGAAAAAATTTGTTTTTAATTAAAATTTAGCGTATTTTTACTATTCATCAAAATATAAAGGTGATCAGAATAATGTAAAAAATTTATCTAAAGTAAATTTTTATATCTTGATTCCAAGGAAGAAGTTTTATTTTTAAAATTTAACTGATAAACATGTAAAAAACTATATTTACAATGGGTGCTCCATCAAAAGGCGACAAAGCTGTATTTTTTGAAAAATACTAATTTTACCCGAAAAATTTATTTTGTTCTCATACCATGTTATAGAATATGTGTAAGATGAATGATATTTTTATAAAATTAAAAATTTGGTTAATACTATTCATAACATCTAGTTCATAATAAAACGCTGTTTAGCGAAACTCGGTATTGTGTACAACACACACTATTGAGGAAGGTCGCTCTTGAGTGAAACATAAGCAAAGAATAGTGTTTGCATATACTACAAGATAATATGGTGTTACGTATAGTGCAAGCTTATCTTGGTGTAACATACAACACAATACAACCAATTTATTAAAAGGAATATTTATCATAAAATCTCGGGGTGTTACATTCTACCACCCTTAAAAGGAATTTCTCCCTCGAAATTCGTCGTGGTTATAAATAGTTTATTAATTGAATGTTTCTTTTTTGGAAACCCGCATCAAAAAAGGATACTAAAACTTAATTTTAAAAACTTAAGTATGAAACATAATGGTTACCCAAATTATCTCATCACTAGGTTTCCACATAGGAGAACATAGGTGAAAATATGGATATGGAAGAGAAATCTTACCATCAAGTTCTGATGGAGAGTGGTAGATAACATGGCTATGAAAAAGCCAATAATCACAGAGCCATAAATTTGTGATGATCTAAGGTACCATCTGATTCATCGGATATGAGGGTTCTTGGGAAATTTTTTTGGTTTTCAAGATCATTTCCCTAAAGTTGATGATTTTTTTGCATAAGGATAAATACTTGATTTCAGTGTAATATCATCGTTGGTCATTCCATGAACAATTTCCACCTCAAATCTTATTTAAATAAATGAAGTTGAATTTTTTCCTTATTGAAATGTTAGTATATCATGCGATAGAATGATAGGTTATTACATCTTTCTCAAACAAAAAGTTATCAAAAGTTATTAATTATACATAAGTCCATCTATGGTGAGATTAACCGTATATGATCCCAAAAATGGACTTATACTTCATCTATCATACTGCTTAATAAAATAGAACTAATTTCTATTAACTAGGGACTTCCTGTAGGCTAGTGGTAGGTGATAAAGGCCTGTTGCAGTTCAGTTGTGGGTTCGATTCCCACATCATTGTCTCATGCGACGGTTTTTCGTCCATCCTATGGGTTGTCCTTTTTTCTAAAACTATACTATTAAAACATTCCAGAAATAATATAAAAAATTTCTAACCTTAAACAGTACTATGTGATGTCTAACTTAATCCATTCCAACCTTTAGTCTTATCAAAAATACTACTGTCAAAACTCACAGTATAATGAAAATGATTACTAAAATGGTCATCTACCATGCATTGAATACCATCATTTATCCCTCATATATCATAAGATATATCTTGTTGTTGGTCACATTCTAAACATGTGAATACCTTAATCCCGTATTCTCTTGAAAAATTAATACCCATTGAACCTTATTAGAAACACGAATGCTATCAAAAGTTAACTCTTTCCACATACCAAAATCCCAAAATTTATATATATTCAAACCATGATGTAACTTTGTCCTTATATCTGTCATGAGCTCATTAATACTATCAAACATATTATTTTATCCTTATCCATTGATTATGCACATATCATCTTCCTTCCAAAAATATTTCAATCACTTTTCATAGTTACTGGTACCATATAATTATTGAAAACCACAATAAACCAATACATAGGTTTTCCAATACTACACTATTTATTAATCATGTTACATAAACACTTAATCATTCCACCACTTTGTTGTCATATTCAACATCGCCAATAGTGATCACACGTGACTTCAATTTTTTACTTTGACTTAAGAGGTTGTTGTTGTCGATCATCATTAACCCTTGGATAAGGACATTGGTTAGCATAATGCCCCATTTCCTTGCATTTGTAGCATTGAAGTGTTGGTGGTGTGTTCTCTATAGTATTTTCTTTAACCACATCATTATCTACCTTTTTCCCATCACCTTGGCACTCAGATACTCAATGAACTTATTTTACTCACTTAAAAAAACATTTTATAGTCCCTTTAAGAAAATTTCCACAATGCTTCTTTCCACACTTTGAGAATAAAGAAACATTCATCTTCTTTTCACCATTGTCTTGAAATTTTTCCTTGAACTCCATCTTTCGTTTCATGTGAAAACCGTGATATGGATATGTAACACTAACTTAAAATTCTATCTTGATATCACAACACCCAATTTCATCATAGCTACTAAAGTATCTTATAGATAATTCCATTTGAAGACTTGGTTTTTAGCCACTAAAGAATCGATCAAATTTACTTTCAGGTTGGACGATAAAGCTAGATGCATACCTTGCAAGCCTTGTAATATTCGCCTCATATATACCCATATATTCATCTTCCATTTCCTTAAGCTTAAGGAACTCCTTTTCCATATTTTTTCGATGAATAAGAGGGAAGTACTTATTGAAAAACAAGTTCCTGAACTCATCCCATTCCATGGAATAATGTTCATATTGGGGCATTTTATTCTTAATTAGAATCCACCATTGGTCTGCCTCACCTTCTAAATGGTAAACAACCAAAATGACTTTTTCATGTTCTAAAAAACGAAGTATGGAAAATATATTTTCAATGGTACTGATCCTTTGTTCAGCAACAAGTGGATCAGAAGACCCACTGAAAGAAGGCGAACATTGCCTCATCAAGGACTCAATAGAATATTGTTCCCTTCTCTACTCATTTAGAAGTCTATAACGATTCATAGCTTGTGTAAGTATAACAATAATATTTTGAACTCCATTTCCGATAACATTTGGTTGTTCAGGAGGAAAATCATTGCATTGCCCAGTGCATTGATCATTAACACGGTTCCTTCGGGTTCAAACCATTTTATAAAACCCAAAAAGAATAATATGAGAGGCAAAAATCATACTAGGAAAACAAAATAATAAAGTGGACTACTTTTAATCCCTAACATCTTAGGTTTAATCCTAGGTTATTAATCATTGTTATCATAATTCTAGGACTGTAACCTATACTTATACTTAACCTTAGGGAAATACCTTGACATTCCTTAGAAATATATCTAGGAATATCACTTAATATTTCACATCCTAGTTTCCAAAGGTTAACTAAACCTTTCCTCTGATACCAACTATAGAGACCCAAGAATGATGTACAAGGATGTTACATTACTTTTGAAGAATAATTAATACATAATAAAAACAGATTCCCATGGACCATAATAGTTTAGTGTCTTTGGAAACTCAGAACATAATCTTCTAATCATGGTGAAAGATTTTCAACATATCCCATAAAGATATTCCCCTTTTGTTTTCTTACCTAAAACCATTATTTATATCTTGGGGAAAAGAAAACATATAAAGGTTTAGATCAAATTCTCCGTAAGGGTAATCATGGAGATAATAAAACTAGCTATATAAACATGAACTTAAAAACCTGGACATAAGGTTTAAACATCAAAATCTTCAGTTGGGAAATAATTCTTGGCAGTACGTAAGGTATAGATCATAAAAGAACATCAATCATTATAAAATAGAAAGGGAATAAAACATGTAATTGTGGCAAACCATTATTCACATGATATTATTTCTATAGTATCCAAGGCATTGTTGTTCCAGCCCTGTATTACTGGGTTTACTTTCCGTTCCAGCCATGTGTTACTGAACCATATTTACATGCCCTTTCATCCATTTTTATCTCATGAGATATAAATATTTAACCAATTAATTAGAGGGATATATAGGTCCCACCCATCTCATATTGAAATAATTATTACGTGTGCCACAAAACAATCATAAATCATTCATCATAAACTAAAGAATAAAATGGGGTTCATAAACATCATCCCCTCAGAACAAAATCCATAAAAAACAAATGGATATCATTTCATCATAAAACCAAGTAAATAATAGAGACATTATATTTGAATCATAATCATACAAAATAATTTCATCTTAGATGGAAAATAGTTTTGATAAAACACTTGAAATGAATTCTTGAATAAAATATCCTTTCTTCTTAAAAATCATTTTATTTTCTCATAATGTCATGAAATTTTAAAAGAAAAGGATTTTTTTGAAAATAGTCATGAAATCTTGTAGAGGAAGCTTCATGAAAATAAGACGTTGTGAAACCGTAAAAATATATTCATGATGTATAATTTAAAAAATCATTCTCCTCGTACTTTTTCCCCAAAAGTAAAAAAGTACCGCGTATGGTAAACAAAAGAAATATTCCTTCCATACCTTGTGATAAAATTCATAAAAGGGTAAAAATGACTTTAAACATAAATGGAATAATAGTAATCATTTTATGAAAACTTTTTTTAGAAAATATGGGCATGGATGATAATCATAAGCCCAGTAAATACTTACGAATAAACAATCTCGGATAAAAACGAGATTGGAATAATTATCCATTACCATAGGCCCAATTTCATACGTACATGTCTGAAACTCCTATATAGTGGGTTTAAACATATTATTATCCAGTAATTGAACAATTATAATATTTATGATATCATATATGAATCACTTATGAATATATATTACCTGTTCATTTGTCAATTCCATGTTAAAGTAGCGTTTTGGGTAAAATCGTTTCATTTATCATATGTGTGTTGACTTTTAATTTTTTCATATGATTACTTAGATCATGATTAATTACTTCCAGAAGGTAAAACATGATTTATATATCATATATATTCGATATATTAATATATATAATCGATCGATAAATGGAATGAAATACACTATTCATGGAGACGGTAGGTCGTATGTACGCATGAACGCTATTTTCGTTTCCTTATTAAATTGAATGGAAGTAAATTACTTATATATATACATTAATATAGTAGCATTATTATGTCATATATTTTATGAGTACTTATTATATATACATTATAATCATTCTTGAATGGTTAACAAGGAGAATGAATCTCATCACATCGTGGAGACGGTAATCCTTACGTACGCACGAGCGATGATATAATTCCCATAATTATTGAATGGAATTGGAGTGGATGATATAATATCTCAAAATTAGTATTATTTTATAATAATCATATATAGTTATTATTTCCACTATTATACCCATCCATGTATGTTTGTGGTGGAAAAATAGATTACACCACGACGTGGAGACGATAAACCGTACGTACGCACGTGTGGTGATTTCTTTTTTCGTAGGATGTATAGAAGGTGAAATAGGGTTGTTTCATATTTATAATAACATATAAGATATAAGAGAGTGACATGTTGTCACTTTCTTTGGTTTTAATAATAATTACATCTTTTTCATGGTCAAAAGTCCATGAAATGAATCTATTTCGACCCTTAGGTGTTATGGGTCGACTTTTATTCATCTAATATAATTTTGGTAGTTGTTAGTGTAATTTTATAATCTTATTTTTACCCTAAATTACCTGATTTTCCTTTAACGGTGGTAAATAAAATTTACCGTAGTTACTATTCATAATGCCTAAAAATAAAAAGTAGCTTATTAACATAATTTAGACCTACTGATACTAAATATGGAATAAATTTTTCCGAATTCATAACACAGAAGTGGAAGTATTTAATTTAAAATTATTCCTGCTGTTGAGAAAATGGGTTTTAAAAGTTAAATCGTTGCAAAAGATTGACATGTTTTTACCTATGAATTCAATGTAAAATTAATGATAATGAATTAAATTATATTAAATGGTAAAAATATATTCTATTTATACTATAAAAAAATTCAATATTATAATTTAGCCATATAAATTATATCGATGAAAAATAATGTTTTTAATTAAAATTTAGCATAGTTTTACTATTCATAAAAATAAGAAGGTTATAAGAATATTGTAAAAAATTTATCCAAAGTAAATTTTTATATAATTATTCCAATTAAGAAGTTTTATTTTCCATATTTAACTTACAAACATATAAAAAACTAGATTTACTGTGTGTGTGCCATCAAAAGGCGGAAAAACTGCATTTTTTTGAAAATACTTATTTTACCCGAAAAAATTATTTTGTTCTCATACCTTGTTCTAGAATATGTGTAAGATGTTGATATTTTTATAAAATTAAAAATGTGGTTAATACTTTTCATAACAGCTAGTTCATAATATATCGTTGTTTAGTGAAACTCGGTATTACATACAACACACACTATTGAGGAAGGTCGCTCTTGCATGCAACACAAGCCAAGAATAATATTTGCATATACTACAACCTAATACGGTTTTGCATATAATGAAAGATAATATTGTTTTAACATACAACATAATACATCAACCTACCTAAAAATAAAATTTCTCATAAAATCTCAGGGTGTTACATAGAAACCTTGTCTGAAGATGGTTTTTGGATGTTATGAAATTGTGGACTTTTTGAGGAATTATATTTTTTAATGATTTTAAAATGGTTGAACAGTGATTATGCATAGATATATTTTTGAAATAGAGTTTTGGTTTTATTGAAATTGTTTTTTATTTAATTCAATAAAGTTATGGTTTTCTTGAAGTGGTTGAATGGGTTGTTTTGGAATTATTTTTTGGCACAATAGTTGTGTGTGATTATATGAATTCAGGTTGTATAAGGGTAAGATGTCTTCACCATCATTAGTGGGATGGATAATTTTTAGGACATTCCCTAGTTAAAATTATTTACTTAGTGATTTTTTTTGAAAATATGAACCACAAATCATGAGTATAAGGAGGTCCATGATTCGTGCAGGGTTTTATGTGTGGATATGTGGAAGGGATTAGTTATACCTAAATACAAAATGTACAAGATTTTTAAAGTATTGATTGGTTTCTTTGATAAGAAAAATGGATTTTTTGTAATAATTGTTTTGAAAATAAATTATTTTATATTCAGTTATAAACTGTATGAATGTGTTTTATATAAACTGTTTATATAAATGTTCTAGTAAGTTCTATCCTAGTAGCATTAGTAGCGAAGTAATTTGGGAAAAACCAACAGAGTTTCATTACTCACCCATAATTTTACCCTGTGGTTATTTAATTGATATCATTCCTTGTGACTCAGGAAAAGGTAATGTATCACAGTTCTTAGGTGGTATGTCTTGACACATGGGCTATTTTGTGGAATTGTAGAATGGGGCATATTAAAGCTTGCTAGTTATTTAGTCGTCATTGAGTTTGTTAGTTTTTTTATTCCACCCTATACAATGATTTTTTGTTTTCTTCCACTATGGTACTATTTGGGAGTCTTCTATAGATTTAAATGGTATTTATTTGAGTTTTTTACATTAATTATCTTTCATCATGTAGTGTACTTTTTTCATGACAGGTTTGGTTGGTTTTTTTCAATTGGAAAATTATCCCCCACTTGATAATGAATACCTTTTTATTTCATTATATCATTTATAATCCTGGGGAATTAATGTAATGACAAGTATCATTTTATCCTTAACTCATGCCAATGAGGAGGGGAATATTTTACAATAAGACTAATAATCAACCATTTTCCCACATACATAACACACCTAACATGTCATCAATTAAAAATGCTCACAATTAAAAAAATCCCATTTTTTAGTAAAGTTATCTAACCAAAATGACCTACACATTAATGTATATAGTCACAAATCATTTGATTAATTTTAAATCTGTAAATAATATTAAAATTATTAATTAATAAAAAAATATTTATGTTATAAATTAAATATGTATCCCTATAAAATATATTTTATCATAAAAAATGATTCAACCAATTATTCAGAATGATTACTATTTGTATTCAATTAAATATTACTAGTTTTTTGGGATTATATTCATCCCATGTTGTTAGGAATATTTTATAAATAAATGGGGAGGCAGAGATATGGATATTACAAATATTATTTTTCATGTGAAAGTGTTGTTACTCCCAATTTTTTGATGTATTGGATGTTATAAGGAATAATTTGTGTGATGATATTGAGGAATAAAAGGTATATATGTCATGAATGTTTGTGTTTTAAAAATTTAATGGATATTAATTTATTGGATAAACTGATAATAGTATATATAGAAGTCCATTAGAAACTAATTTTATTATTTATAAAATGCGATTTAGGTTGTCTACAAATGATATTTATCTAGTAGTGTATGTTTTGAAATTGAATTCATTGTTTGGAAAATATTTTAAAAGGATTATTAATAATAAACAAATTTAATTTTCATTATATATCATTAAATATACCATGACATGAGAAAATAGTTATGAAAATTTTAGGAGTTTCTTGAAATTATAATGTTTTTGGACTTCCATATAAACTAAAATTAATTTTGAATATGTAAGAGTAAATCCCAATAGAATAGATAAATTTTTTAATAACATATATGTCTCCCTAAATACCATAAATTAATTAGGATACATTCATGAAGAAATGGAAAATAACTCTTGAACATTATATAAAAATCTAACAGTGACCAATATTCATACATAAAGGTAACCATGACAATATTTAATTGTTACCTAGGATATATAGTGTCCCACATTAATATCAATTGTGGAATTCTAGGACTGATTTTAATTTGTGATCTTTTGAATGATTATTAAAAAATACATTTTGGATTGAAATAATAATGCTTGTAATATCATAGTGAGAACATTTTTTGTGAAGGAAGAGGCTTGAGAGGTGATATCAGTGCTTATATGGATGTATGTGTAAATCCATGTGAACCAATAGAAATATTTTTCTACAAATAAACAACCATGGGAAAGAACATGCTATTGTAGACACCTTGGTGAAGGCTGAAAATCCCAAGGCCTATGTTATAGGGTATGGTTTTAATGTGTTCCAACTACGTAATTTACCAATCATAAAGAGAGAGAACCATGATACATATTTCATCATGGTGTTGGGAACAACACCCAAAATATGATGTTTTTACTACAATCATGCCTTTTTATAGTGTTTCTATAAACCCTGTAATGAATACATTCAGTGAACTATGAAAATGTTATCATTGAAAATAAAAAATATATATTTTATGGACAATTTTATATCCCTATATATAATAAATTGATTCTCTCTAGGTCCACTAACCTTGGAAATAATTATATTATATCTATATTCCTTAAGACCCATCAGATGGTGCAGTTTCCTATCATGACTTAAAAAACATGGGACTAGTTCCATTTAGGAGAACCTAAAATTTATTGGAGTGTACTACTCTATGTGGCCTTAATATAACATAATAGTTCTACATCCCCCCAAAACCTGGTTCCCCACCCATAATTCATTCATAATGAATTAAATACCCATCCTAATATGAGTCGCATATATATAGGATATTTCTTAGACAATTCATCATCCATTAACATATATCTCAAATGAATGGTCTTGATTTATATTTGAGTCATAAATAACCAAAAATATGTATTTATTGATTCATATTATGTTGGGAAAAGTAAAGTCATCCATGTTCCATGTACGTGATCTAGTGAACCATTAGTCTCCATCCCAAACTATATTCATATTTTATTTTAACATATTATTCAATTCTGATATAAACACCTCAAGAAGATATTATATATTTCGTAAAATCAATGCCTTAATAGGATTAAATATATTGATCATTTGAAGGTTTATTAATTCAAAAACCTAGAAACAATTAATGGGGATTACACTCTTAAAGGTTCTAAAAATACCTCAGTCAACACACTTATAATAATTCCTCTCATGGGATTCAATATCAAATCCCATCAAATGATAAATTATAAAAAAAATTGTCTAATTTTAATTTATCATTTAACTCAATTTTTTATAAATGAATTTGATTCTATGTAGGGGAATTATATTTTAACCAATAATTTAGTACCATGAAATATTACTGCGATTATTTGATATCTGTGAATCCATTGTCAATAACATTAAAAAGTTAGTTAATGAATTGTAATATTTAAGGGGAATTATAGAATAATAACATCTTGTTCATGGTGGGTAGTTGAATTGTGCAGGAACAAGATGACATGATTTACAATGAGGTTTTGTTGAATAGTGGATGTTAGTGATGACACAGTTTGATGAAAACGAAGGTTAGAAAAAGACAATAGTACTGACATATGTCCCGATAAAGTAACTAATTTATTTATTATGTTTCACTCAACTATATGGATGTATTTTGTGACAGTGTAGAAGTACAGGGAAATTTTAACCCATTAAAGGCATGGACATATAGCCTCGACCATCGTATAATGGTGATATGAGATATCCTATCATTCCCATACATCGCCTTCGACATCTTTTAATCTAGAAAATTCCATAAACCAAATGGTTTGAGTTTGTGATACACCCAACATCCACTGAGCACTAGTTCTTGATCAAACTAGCAACATTAACTTCAATTAGGTCCTTAGATGATGTTTGATAAAGACTGGTAAAACTAGTAGAATTGTCTATTGATCAACATCATACATTTATCTTACAAGAATTATATTGCATGATGTTTATAGAACACATTAATGATTAGAAAAAAAGATCTCATATGCCCCAAGACACCATGCCTGATATCTACGTCATATATTCAGGGGTTTATTTAGAAGATATAAGTGTCGTAATGAAAATCTTTGGTCTTGTGATGTCCTTTGGAACACACAATTGTTTGGAGTCATATGGGTACTGTGATTGAGAAAATTGATACCGATTATCAAAGTTAGAATATAATGAACATTGTGCTCAATCAAATGAATCCATAACATAAAGCACATTGGATGACATGATTTTTTTTCATCCATCATGGTCACCAAACATTCATGTCATCAAAAGGGATATCAACATCAAAATTTATCCTTCAATGATTTTTCATCAATCGAGATTGAGATACAGTGTGATAATTCAATTTCATTGATACTACTAATTGACGACCATCTAATAATCATGTGGAGTTTATTGGATCACATAAACAATGTTAATCTATCATAAGAATTAATATATTTCACTTGATCAATCAATTATAATCATGAGAAAAAATAATGACACCATATATTACATATAAAAAAATATATATTCCCTTCACAATAAATATATTTTATTTACAGAATTCTAGCATGTAAATGCCCCAAATGGATTTCAAGTGTTTCTCCACTAAAATATCACTTTATCATGTGAATACAATGAATAATTGATGTGAATCGCCCAATGGTTGTCCATTAAGAGATTAACTGATCATATGAATCCCACCTTAAAATGATATCATGAATCGTTAGATCAAGAATGTGATTGATAAATCATATGTAAACCTCAATAAGACATAATTATAATGATTTCTAAGAGTAACTAACCTCAATGATTAGCCTTTTGGTGCCTCAAAATGGTGCATGAAGCACCTACACCATGTTAAAAATATGATATATTGGTGTCCCATGCCAATATATACTACAACAATCCTATTTAAAAAATACCAAAAAAGATTAAAAAGTGCATTAGGAACATATGGAGAAAACTAGAAGAAGTGGGGGATGATAAGGTTACTACCATCAAATAATTTCTCTAGGTAATCATGAGACTCGGTTGTGAGAACCAATAATGAGATTACATTTAGAGATTCTATCATGTGATTCCCTTAAGATCCTGAGTTCTCATAATTATTTGAACATCACGCGAGCCATCAATTATGAATCACATTGGATGAGTTCATCCTTGTCATGGGATAATAAAATGAAAAATCCACATTCTCACAATGCATATACTTTTCCATGTAGTGAAAACCCAGGGTCATTTAGAAAGACTCTTGTGAGTGTCTGTGGACATCTTCCCTTATAATGTGAATTTTCCTTGAAATGTGGCCTCTTCATTTATGTTAAGAAATTCACAAGTACTCTTTATTAGAACAATTTATAGGAGATATAGACTTTAACTAAAGCCTCAACCATGTAGTCTTACTGACATGCATCCTTTAACATGCAGAAGTTTTCATGTGAATGGATTACACGATCATATTAATGTCCACACGTCTCATGAAAAAAATATTTTTTCTTGGAAATTCATCTTGAACCCACGTACATGAACCCTTTTCCATATGAAAGATCCTATAAACATTTGTTAGACACCACCCTATAACGCTTTTATGAAAATGCGACCAGAAGACCCCTCACCAATCCCACAATGAAATCATGAAACAACCCTTAGACTTGTCATCGTTTATCAGGTGACACAGATGTATGTTAGGGTTTTCATAACTTCAATACACCCTCAACACTGCATAATTTTCATTAGGTATCCTTGGGAAATATCTTATTTGATAATGATATCCCCTTGGATGTGTCATATTTGATCACTTGAAGACCCATTGAAATGTCATCCATGGTAGGAAGAAATACCAATACACGTAAGGAAGACGTCCTCGATTCTGTTATTAATGTTAGGTAGACATCCTCATCTTTTTAAATAATACACCCTAAGACATGTCATCATTTTTAGGCAAGCACACATGGAAATGTAACAAGTGAACCTTTGATTCTTAGTATTTGGTATAACATAACCATTAAATGGTAGTGTCCCTAATGTTCTAGTATTAAACACTCATATTACTCAATTCATTCAATACTCTATAAAATTCTGATATTGCATATAATAATTTTTGACAGTCCTTTGAAATTCCTCACACATATTCATACATTAATGGATAAATAATGAATTTGTGTCTGTTTTTATGTCCTTGGATAATGAGTTCATATATGATATGGTAATTCACTGTAGTGTAATTCTATCCATATTCGAAAAACTATATGTCATAGTACAAAATTTATTTGTTGGGACTATCATCCATCCACATATATTAGTGGAAGATACGTGGGTTCAAACACAACCACCATCTTATGTGAATTCCCTTACCATGCCATTAAAAACCTTATACAATTAGTAGTTCGGATTATTAGTGAACTATGTAGTCTCTAATTCATTTTATAAATAAGATAATTTGAATATCATCATAAGGAATTATCTCAAAACCATTTTGTATATTTTACAAGTAATAAATAATCAACGAAACCTTAGTATGTATATCCCATGCATAATTTCCATCATGAGATATATATGATAATAATCTATAACTTATTTCTCACAGTGATCATGGATCATATGACCTTATGAACCTTGGGAGGTTTTAATAATATCTTGATGTTGAGACGCCAATATGGGCCTTTTATGGGATATAATCTCAATTAATCATATCCTTCACTAAATGTTTCATTTCCCAATTAGTCAATGATATGAATCCTTACATAATTTTGTTCAACACAAAACCTATTTTATCACACATTTACTAATATAGACCCCATAACATGAGCTATGTGGAAATTTATTCTTGTCTTCACAGGATGAATGGGATGACACTACATAGCTCAATCCCTATTATCTATATTTTAATTCCACCACATAAAAAATTTTAGAATGTGGTGAAACTGTATGATGTTTTTATCTATTAAAACTGAAATACAATGTTAAGACAACTACAATGGATTTAATTATTCTTCAAATAGTATACATGGGATTCCTATTAAATGTTCAATACCATTTACAAGGCACTAACATGCTATATAGATGGTGAAAAACTTCTGATTTCATGAATGTGTCTGTTAAAATGGGAATCCTAAATATACAAGAGAATAATCGATAAATTTTGACACATATAGTTATTCTAAACTTCACATGGTTATGATCCAGTCATTGGTACCTGTGAAAATAGTCTGATATCTAGGCATGTGAATGATTCAGCAAAATATATTAAATCAATAGGAGGGTCTCAGAGCATGAAATAATTCACCCAAATAGGGTTTGAAAAGTCCATATACCCATACTTCCATCCAATATGAGTTCATAAGCATTATTGGGTTCGAACCCCCCCAAATGACAACTTGTATTTTGAATGCAAACATATAAGTTGTTACCAATATGGGCATATCAGATAGTTTTCATGGGAGAAAAAAATGTGTTACAAAAAATGAATTTATTATAAAACAATATTGTTCCCCCAAAATAATGAATATTAACTTATCTTTTAATAATTAATAAAAATTAAATTCCACATGTCAAAAATGGATTATATTTAAAGGAATTTAAATGTGTGATGATCAATTTTATTTCCTAGTGAATAATATCCAAAAATTTCATTATGATGTTGAATTACACATCTTTATATTTGAATATTCATCACATTAATCATGAGTATATCCACCCATATTACCCACCTGTAATGAAATTATTGGAGAAGATGAGTAGAATAATCCTATATATTTGAAAGGTAACACTATGTTTTATTAGTACATGTAAACATTATTGTGATTCTGTATAAATATATTGAAATCATCCTACATATAAAGTATTTTTTTCTATTTTACAAGTACCAAATGTGAAAATATATATAGGACTCCCAATAGAACGGAATTTATGGAATTATTATACTTATATATAAAACAATAGGAATTATTTGATAAATTATTCATATTCCAAATGTTTTTTCATATAGAGTTCATATTATATTTTTTGAAAAAAATGATGAGGAAAAAATGATGTGATTTATTACTTTTAAATCAATGTCATTAAAATGATTAAATAATATCTAGTTCCTCCTATTGATTACTTATTTTTTCAACATCATGGATCTCTTTATTTTTCAAACATTCATATTCATTATGGTTATCATAAATTTTGAGTAGGGATGTATGATATTCCAAAGGGAATATTGAAAATTTGGAATGAAAACAAAAATTATTTTTTATCCCATATGGATAGACTAATTCACCATATATATTAATAAGTCTAATTAATTGAGTGTTAACAGAGTATCATTAATATTCCACTTTCATATTTGATGAAGAAATTATAGTATACTACCAATGTTATAAAAAGTATACTATTCATGTAAAAATTAACCATAAGTATATTAAAGAAAATTTAAAATGAGGATAATTTTTCATGTGTGATGTTTGGTCATTTAGAATCTCTTTTTAATTTGAAAAAATTATATCTAAGATTAAAATATCAGTAGATCTTTCGAAGTAAATGGATGTAAATTAATAGACTATATTGAGAAAAATAACTAAGGTAAGTAGTGTCCTTGTATTTTCATGGAAATATCATTGATTTTTTTTCAAAATATTGTATTATTATCCTTCCTTCTAAAAACCCTGACACTAATAGGGGTTAAGATCATATGGATATCAGAAATTAAATAATTATTTAAATAATTACAGGGGATTATTATCAATGAGATAGAGTTGAAATTAACTCAATACTGGGAAGGATTTGTGATATACAGTGAAACATAAATGAATGGTCATGGATGTATACTTATGAATAATGATAGTATTATTCCATATGATTCATGAAATTTAATGATCCATTATTAGAACTATCTGTACAATGATGTGGAGTTTGGAATTGTAATTATTTTCTCTACGTATAGAGGAATTATAGGTATAGTAATAAATGTAAGATATATAAAGAAAAAAATACATTGAATTAAATATTTTTGTTGAAATAAAATAATTTGTGGGGAATGGGGTAACTAAAGATACTGAAAGATTTTTATTTCCTAATACACCATAACAATTTGATGTCTTGCATGGAAAATGATGCATTATGTATAAAAGATCAATGTGTTCTAAAATATATATGAATAGATAATGGTTTTTAGGTACATGGTAATGTTGAATTTGGGAAATAATAAGGAAAGTACCAAAATATTGATTTTCCATATGATTGAGAAACTAGTCACATTGGAAAAGATAAATAGTTTCCATCTCCTTTATAATAGTTAATAATAGAAAATTAAATTCATTAATGATGTGAAATTGATATATTTTATCATGTGTTCTTTACATCCTATATTAAAATTAATGTTTCATGATTTTACATTAATTTTTCATTGGTATAATATGGAAAGGGGATTATAGACATTCTATAAGAACTCATATATTTTCAATAGCTAAATGATTACATACAATAACCCAATAGATGAATGCATCGTATACCAATTACTATGTGAAAATATGATGATATTAATATGGAAAAGTATATTGGAATAAAAAATAATACAAGAAATAATATTTCCATATGGTTTAATATTAATTTCCTTATCTAGTATTCATATTTCCCTATAATATTGGAAGATAAACAACTTGAGTGAATTACATGAATCTTTGATAATGATATTGTGAGACTTCATCATGAACCTCTTTCAATTTTATCTAGTGTTTATCTTTGGTTTATATAAAATCAATATAAAATTCAATATAAGTATCTTAATACATGATTGTGTTTTAGATCCACTTAGCATCCTTAATCTAAGGGGAAATATAAAAGGACTCATTTTAAATTAAAATATATTATGTGTCCATAATAAATTAAAATATTATGTGTATATGATCAATATTTTCCCTTAATTGAATTAAAAAAATATAACTTCTATTCAAGTATGAAACATTTATCATATAAATAATTTTATAGGAAGTGGTATTTTACTCAAACTATTTGAGATAATGTTATTGAAATATATCTTACATGACTAGATTTTTTTGGATAAAATAATTAATTTAATGAATATTAAGAATAATATTAAGTAATATCAAATTAGAAAAATTATTATCATAATAACTTATGTATGTATTTATGAATTATGAGTGTATGATCCTTTTTTATTGAAGATATATCGATGGAAATTATATATAAGATTCATAAATAATTGGAAACCTAAATCCTAGTAACATCGAGACAATAGAATTTATGGAATGAACTACAAATGTAGATTAATATATTTCAATGTAACCGAGTGTATTTATAGTTCATGATGTTCTCAATATCACTTTATTGATAAATTAATTTCTAGATCAGAAATAGGTTCTATCCTCTAAGGAAATATAATTGTACCATAATTTATTTTACAATGAAGACCCTATCTTGATTGTTGACCCTAGAGAATATCCTTCTCAGAATCAAAAAACTCTTCTGGTAAATATACTTTAGTGTAATCCTAATATATGTAAGGTGATTTTGGAACCAAAATATTTATAAAAAAGGCACTACATATATCTGGTCACGAGGATAAATTATTGAAATTTTTAGTAAAAATGTTTTGGGGGAAATTAAAAAACACCTGAGATTTAATTATAGTAATATTTTCTTTCTAGATAAACAATTATAGAATTCATATATATTTATTCAATATATTATTATAAAATATAATTTTAATATTATTAAATTAAATTTTATCAAATGAAATTATTTTTTATATGTATATAGTCAATATTTGTTAGGATGACTTGTTTTTTCGGATTTTTTCATTTTTTAGTGTATATTGATAAATAAAAATATTATAACATTGCCACCATTTTGAAATTATAATTATGTTAGAATAAAATGAATGTTTAATAAATTTTTTTCTAGAAAAAATATATTATAAATATGTCATTCAATTCTTATAAAAATATAATTTCGAACTTTAAGACATATATTTAAAATTTTGAAAATCTAAATAATGTCGTTGTCCAGTTAAAATACATTTATTAATTTTTCTCAAATAATCATGTATTTACAAAATAACATAAGGAATTAGTTTGTTTTTAGAGAAATACAATTCTTTATTGAATTAAAACAATCCGTTAAATTACATTGGGATCAAAATTATATTTTATTTGTTTATAATATCATTTTATGTATAAAAATAAATTTTGACTAAAAATATATTTTTTTTTCTATTTTTCACACTTATATTAAAAAGAATGATCATATGATTCAAGGAGTCAATACAAGTGAAATGTATTAAAGAGTTTAATTATAATAACTAATTATAGTAAATATCATAAACATAAATTTTCTTAATAATAAATAGTGAACATTTGGATTGTTTTCCACCTCATTTAGGTGTAAAATTGTTGAAATGGGTTACAAATGATGATCCTTCATATACTATATTACATTTTATTGTTCAGAGTAGGACACTGAAGAGGGAAAGGTGAATTTAGTTCAAAGATATTTTTTTAAATACCTTAATTAAAAATCCACAATGAAAATAAATTTTGGCCAATTAACCAAAGTAGTATATTTATAATTGTTTTGAATGTTCTATCATTTTCACCAAATATTGATTAATTCTCCATTACAACAATTCAAAGATTCATATATCTTTTAAAAGAAATTTTCTAAATAAAAAAGTTAAAAAAATATCTAAGACTAACTATTATAGAAAAGTACATTTGTTTGGTATGAATAATCTAAGATAAAAAAGAAATCAAAACATTAACATAGTGGATAAAAACAAGAGGTTTAGTATCCAGAAGAGGCCTAGTCCTATCAACTTGGGGATCATATTCTGCCAAACAGATCATATAAACAAGGGTATTCCACTCCATGTGTTGGGGTTTACAATAAAATAAAATTTTTCCATGTCAACTAAACCAATATCACAATTTAAATGGGAAACAAAATGCATCCAAATCAAACGGAGACCTCTTACGCAGTTATATGTGGGAGTAAAATTGTATAGAAGGATGAGCGAGTGAGGATATATTTTATCCTATTGATTTTATCAGGAGACATTTTGTGTATGTGATACAAATACACACACTACTCGAAAATTAGTAATATTATACCCAACACAGTAGAAAGAATGAAAGAGGGTATATAAATCTATGAGTGATGTGCATGATTATTCTGGAAATCTTGAGTAAGCAGATGTGAAGCTCGAATCCACATCTCTGAAATATACCCCAAAATAGAGTGTTGATGATGCTCTATGTTCTTATTTTAAGTGGTAATCTTCTTTTAGATTCTCTATTTTGAATTATTTCTGCAAGGATGGTCACACTGTTTAGTTCATAGAAAATTATTTCTTATTCATGACTAGCAGGATTGGCGTATATCTATTATCTCTTTTTGGGTATGGTATTTCACACCACCTATATCAATCTACTCGCACGCCACATTTTATTTAATCTTGGATGTTTTTTTGGACGACATGGATCATGATCTCCTTCACGTGTAGGTGCCTTGTACTCAGTAATATTTACTAACAAGGGTACAAAAAATAATTAATAATTTTATTATCATTATATATCTCAAATATGATCATTAGTTGTAATATTGAATTTAAATTATAAAATAAGAAATGACTATGTCTGGATGGTGTCATAGGCATGGTGATACATGAGTGGTGACACAGAAGTGGTGACTCAACCTTTTTCCTTGAACGGTGTCTTAAGAGAGACACCTCAGACATTGAAAACATTATCGACTAGTTTTATAAAAATAGTGTCTAGTACATTGTGAGAATTTGGGATGTGTTTCATAAGAACAATGTCTTCTCCTTTTCAAAAATATCGGACTGGTGTCATAAGAACAGTTTATGGTCCTTTGTAGAAGTTCTGGACCACTGTCATCAGAGTGTTGTCTGGTCTTTTGAAAAAATTTAGAATGAGCAGTGTCATTGCAATTGTGACTCATACATTGCCGATTTTTTGACTGAATGGTGACATCGATGATCGTGAGTCCACTAATCGGTGACTGTGAGTCCACTGACTGGTGACTCATACTTATTAAAATATTTTCCAACTATCTTATAAATTGATACTTAAAAGAATAGATTAATATTATATGTAATCATAATGAATAATATTAACACATGATTAAACAACATTAAACATGATTTGCGATCATTAAAAATAGATGAGTCCAACAGGCTTCCCCTTTTTTATGATCCCATGTCAGGTAATTTACAAACCATACATAATGATCCCATTAAAGGATAAATTGTTTTTTATTATATTTGAAAGGTAATGCGATATGAATACATATACATATATTAATTGAATTTAGTATGAATGGAATATGGCTAGAACAATTCAACAGTGGTAAGTGAGTTAATTACATCTCTTAGTTCTCCACCATTTTAGATTATCAAAAAGAAAATAGGAAACTAAAAATTAATAATAAGAACAGAAGTTCATAAACAAGTTAATAAAATAGTGATAACATTTCATTGAGTACATCAATATTGTACAATGACAAAAAGTGTATCATTGAACTATAAAAAATAATCCAATCAATTCGGCTCTAAGTCCACCACATCATTTCCCTTGTGAAAGACATATGTTCTAGAAGTAGTAGGTGTAGAAGTGGGAGGTATGGAAGGAAAAAAATCTAGTTCCATGTGATGGTAGTGGAATCACATTAAAAATAGAAGGTACAAGGCTTTTTTGGAGGAAGACTGATGTAATGTCCACATGGTAATGACTATTCTAATTTGGATCAGAGCCAGATTAGGGTTCATGTTTAAAGAAGGAAAAGATGTAGACGTAGAAGGAATAAAGACATGCCTCAAAAAGTGAAATAAATAGAGAAACAACTATTGTGTTTTTATAATGCAGATATGGATTGAGATGATTGATGAAGTCCTTCATGAATTCACCACCATGAATCATATTTTTCTCTAAAACTTCCTTGTTCTCCTTTAACTTTTCAAGGGTATGAGTGAAATCCTTAATAAGCTTGACTTAATCCATGAAATCTTGATTCACTAGAGTTATATTCAAATTCTCTAGTAAATATTTGAAATGATTTTTCACATGGTGATTGGTATAAATTCCATTAAAATAGTAATCCACTAACTAATAGATTTATTATTGAGTATTAGTGGTAGTTTTAGAGTATGATCTGACCATTTCATGCACATGGTCATTGTGATTTGGAATATTACTAAGGCATTCTAGATCAGAACCACAAATCTAGGCTTGAATCTATTCTCTAATCACTAATCTAATCAAAACACTCTCTAATAAGTTAAGAGGTCAGTGAAAAAGATGATTGAGCTAGAGCAACTGAGGTGAAGGTATTAATACATTTATGAATTGCATATAAAGATCCTTTATATTCATCTATAATTTAATTAATGTTTGAAACAATCCCAGTATTTTCATTAGCTAATTTTGGGTTGTTCTTGACAAGGTCTTCAACAACTGAAATAAAATTATGTTGAATCTGAGTGTAAACCTTTCCTGAGAGCATGTTAGCGTCATCCTCACTTAGATAAGAAACTAGAGTTGGAGCATGACTAGGTTGAAAGTCCATATTAATTTGCTCAACAAATGATTTCAAGTACATTATGTCATCAATTAGATTTCCATCTTCAACAAATCCCTCTTTTATCTCATAATGAATCTTGGGTTTAGATATACATATTATCTTTTCTAGAATCCTTCTAGTATACAATTCATAAATGTTAGTCACATGAGTAGGATATGACTGCACATGATTTCCAATGACAGATAGCATATTTTCACAAAAAAACATTCAATATTTATGAATCACCTAGATTGGGGTTGTTTAAGAATGATCAATAACATGTACTGGCTCTTGAATAGAAACCACTTTTTTATATTTGATGGGTTTGAGTCAAAAAACTTTTCAATGGTCTGTTTCATTATCTAAGTATGTCTGGGAGAAATCAACATAAAAATAGCTCAGAATCATGTACCATCCATCTAATGAACATGGAACAATAGAATTTTGATCTTCAATATTTTCCAAACTGAGGTTTTTCTCCCACTCATCTAATTCTTCCATTGTAGAATTAAGTGATTCCATCACCTAAACTTTTTCCACACCATCTACTATCTTTTGATACATTTCTATCTAATCTACATTTCCTTATAATTGAAAAACATTTTCAAGACATTATCCCCTAGGAAGATAGAATTATATTTAATTTCATTTATCATGATTATATACATTTCCCTCACTTGGATTTATATCATAATTCATTTCTCTTCTATCAGATTATTCAAATTTATCTTTACTGACTTCATCTATTATAATTTCTACTTCTTTTTTCTATTAATAATCAACTACTTCCACAACTGCTTCATCCTCATTAGTAACTTTACCCAAAGTATCATTTTATCCACTTTCACCATGAACACCTTCATTTATATATCTATTAAAAAACTGTCTTTTCCAACAACACCATCCATTTCCATATCTAAGTATTCTACTACCTCATCTGGTTCTAAACCAGGGTCAGTGAAAATATTGGGTCTCAAGGGATGATCAATAGGATTAAAATCCTTATAATGTTTTTCACTATCATCATCCCAAGACATTTACCCTAGATTAAAATGGATTTTTGTAACCCTTGATATCTCATTAGAAAAACAAATAATATTCCTCAATATTATCATTATTATTCTCCACTATGCCTTTAGCTTGTAGCATTATAGATGTGAATCTAGAATATAATAGGGAGGGGGATTTTGAGGAAATTTTGATCATATCACCCTTATGGAAGACAAGATATTTTCTAAAGATTATCATATGACCATTTTTTCCAAAGACGAATCAAAAACTCATTATGATATTTTAAGGTAGAAAAATAACATTTCATTGGAATGATAATATTTTGAATGGAATTGAGTAGAAATATGGATTCTCCCTCTAACTCGACAACACTAGGTCTCATCCTCCTCCCAACTCCTATTAAATCACCTAAACCCTCTCCTAGAAAATAAATATAACTTGGTGGTGGAGGACCTCTTTCATGATCCTCAAAAATACCTTCATTCGGTAATTTTAAAAAAAATCCCCAAATTACTGGAGGAAAATAAAATATATTTTCATTTACCCAAATACTGACTATGAAATCATCTTTGGCATTGAACAATTACTAAATGAACTGATAAAACATGAAATGAAGCTTTGGGTATAAGGGTATCTTGTAATTGGTAAACTATCCAATCCATCCCTTCTCATACAATACCCTAAGATCAAGAATCTTAATTGAAAGAATCCATCATTCGCACACTTCCATTCCCTGTATTATTAAACGATCTTTGAGAATAGATGTCAATGGTTTCTCATTCATTTTGATCAGAGAATTTTTCAATTTCTTCAATGAATGGCATTTCTCTTGGGTTGAAGAAGATGGATTCTTACTTCTCACCATTCCCAAAATAAATATAGAGTTCAATGGAGAAAAAAGGGTTAGAGAGATAGAAGAGGGATGGTTTCAAGATTCGAGAAAAAGAGTGAAGTGATAAGTGATATGGATTTAATGGGTTTTATTTATTTGGAATTTCAATGTTTTCAATCAAAAATATATTATAAAAATGAAAAAAAAATAATTAAAATAGTACATAAAGAAATAAAACTATGTATAAAACAATGATTCACTATAGTATTCTACGAATGGTGTCATCATAAAAGTGTAACATTGAACGGTTAGACATCAACCAGTGAGACCACAAATGGTGTGACAATGACCGATGAGATAGAAAATGGTGAGACATCAAACTGTCACACAAAATTGATCATTCCCAATTCAGGTATGATGTAACTCATTCTTTCATAATTTAATGGCATTGTTTAAATGTCTGAAAGATCATGTTTTATTCCAATGAATTTTAAAGTGATATCACCTTTTTTATAATGATACTTCAGAATTTCCCAAATAGTTACATGTTCCCAATGTGCATTTTGTATCTCATATAAAACAACCAAAATCATCATCTGTGTAGCTAACTATATAAAATAATTGTCCCCTAGGATAGAACATTCCTATATTGGTAGTATTTTTTAGGCATATGGAGAATATTTTTACAATAACAATATGTGACTTTTTAGTATTTTCTTGAAAACGAGCAAAAATACATACACTATACATAATACCAGGTGTACTAGTAGTCAACTAGATAATACTTCAAATCATACCTCTATATTTATTTTTATCAACATATTTTCCATTTTCATCATGATCCAATTTATAGGTGGTATTCATAAGAGTATCACTAGCATTATCAATATCCCAAATAAAATGTATTATAATATCTTTAGTATATTTAGATTGATTCAAAATAATACCATCATTATTTTAAATAATTTGGAATCCAGGAATTGATTTTAGTTCTCCCATTATACTCATTTCAAACTCATTTTGCATAATTTTTTAAAAATCAACACATAAAGTCTTTTTTGAAGATAAAAAAAAAATAGTATCATCAACATATATTTTCACAACCAAAACATCATTAGATGTTATTTTTTAAAACGGTTTGGTTTATCTATTCTTTTTGAAAAAACCATTCAAAATAAGAAAATTGTTGATCCTATCATACCGACCTCTTGGAGCATATTTTAAACCCTATAAATCCTTTGATAACTCAAAAACATTATTTTAAAGATGAGGGTTTGTAAAACCAAGTGTTTTTTCAAAAACAAAATCCCCAAATGTATACCCAATTAGGAACATAATGTTAATATCCATTTGATATAGTTAGAAATTTTGTTATGATGCATATGATAGAAGGATTATAATGACTTCAAGTCTAGAAAACTTTTTAAAAGGTTTTTTATAGTCAATTCCTTCTTCATTTTATATCTTTGTGCAACCAAAATTTCCTTATTTCATACTATGGATCCATCTTCATCCACAGTATTTCTAAACACCCATCTAGTGCCTATGGTCAAGGTTTCTTTAGGTCTATCAATTAATTTCCAAAATCTAATTCCTCCAAACCAATTCAACAATTTTGGAATATCTATTACCTACAATTCATCATTTATTTCAATATTTATGATCTTAGGTCCAAGATATGACAAGAAGTCTTGATGATCATACTTATTGTTAAGTGAATCTCAAGTCTGTGTACCATTATCTATGTCTCCCACTATAATATCTAAGGGATTGTTCTTAGGTGTTCTAAAAGATCAACAAAAGGAAGGACTAGTCACTTTGGGTTCATCAGTGGGTTCCGGTTCACTATGAGTTGAGTCTGGCGATTTTCTAGAACTAGAGGATATAATAGATTGCTTAATATTAGGTTCAGGTAGGCTTATATTTATGTCTACATTGGAAAAATCATCATCAATATTTTCAATAGGGATTTTAGGTTTATTTTTATCTTTTAAATCAAATTTAACCTGAACATATCCCTCCAGAAATTCAGTTATTTTATTAAAACCACTATTAGAATTACTAGAAATTGAGTAACCTATGAAAATTCTTTTATCCCATTTTGGATGCACCATTATCAAGATTTTATTTTTCATTAAGGATGTAGACATTTCAACCTATAATTTTTCCTTAATTACTATCACTAATGGTCACATGCCACCCATCTACATTAACTATATTAGTGAATCTCGAGTAGTCCCATGTCATGTTTATTTAAAATCCACTATCTAGGTACCATTATATTTTACATGAACACTTCAAGCATACTTCCTATAAATAAAAGTCATACATGAAATAATTTTGGTGCGCATACATTTTTAGGACTAGTAATTGTAGTGGTAAAAACATTGGGAACTCCCTTGGGTTTTATGGTTTTCCTATAAACAATTTCTAATATTGTGTAAAATTAAAATTTATTTTTAATAGAAATACTACATGAAGTGAAATATAGTCCATTTTTCAGAACATGGAGAAATTTTATCTATTTTATGAATAAAAACTAATTTTCAAGATTGTGTTGAAAGATTCCTATTTCTATATTGGTATCCAATAACTACAGTATATTTTAGTGAAATTTGAATACAATGAATTTATGTGAGAGTATTATTTATATTGTGAAACATTTCAATGTCATTTTTAAAATGCCCAGTTGATAGTTTGAGTTCATCAGTTTCTTTAATCAATTAAGAATTCATTTCTTTCTCCATTGAAATATTGGATTTAATGGTAGAGTTTTTATGATATTTTTCATTAAAACATTATGTTTTTATTTTAATTCATTTTATGTGTCTTAAATAATTATTTAGTACTCAATAATTTCCCTACATGTCATATGTTCACAATAAGATTCATCTTTAGAATAATAATTATTATGCACAAGACTTTTTCATATTACTTCAGATGTGATTTTCATAAAACACATGTTATATTTTTTTTCCTTTTCATCATGTGAAGATTATAACTAACTAAATCTATCATAAGAAGCACTCAATGTTGACTTAATTTCTTTTTTTTGGTGCTCTATCCTTATCCTCATATTTCTTTTTATACATTAATTTTAGTTAGTCAGCCAATACATGTTCTATTTTATTACACTCATAAAAAATTATCTTATAAGTATTTTCACATATTTTCTAGTCTTTTTTATAATTTCCCTTATTAGCATATATTCTATTGTAGTTAGGATTCCTGAAAAAAAAAATCTTTTTATAGATATTTTTTAACTCTTCTGGCTATTAGAGCCATTTCTTTATCTCTATCAGATGACATTTTTTATTTCTTGAACTTTCAGAATGAGTTTTTTCATTTCTCTTTTCCTTATGTTGAGAAGTATTTTTTGAAATCCACTGACTTAATCTTTGGTTCATCATAGAACTCTTTTTTTACCTTAAATTATTTTTCAGACATCATTACCTTTCCTATCAGCTCCATTACTAGAAACATAATGATATCAAAATATTCTCTAATTGATACCAAGTTTCCTCTCTATATTTCTGGTAGACATCTAACAATTCTCATGATTATATCCTTAGTTGTAAATTCATTTCCCAGAGAGATCGTATTATTTACAATTCCATTGAACATTTGATACATGTTACAGATTGGTTCATCAGTCATCATTTTGAAGCTAATATATTTGATAGTATGTGCGTTAAGTCTCATTTCCTTATAATTAGTGGTTTCTTCATGTGAAACATCTAATGCATCAAAAATTTCATTGGATTTTCTATATGTAGATATCCTTTTGAATTATTCAACTCGTAATGAAAAAAATAAATCATTAAATGCTTTGTTTTTTATTATTATATGTTGTCTTGTTTGGGTCATACCATGTATTTCAGGTTGTAGGAGTCTTATATTCACCAACAATGGAAGACCAAATTCCAAATCGCATAATTTCTAAAAAAATTTCATCTTAATTTCTCACTTGGAATAATTTATTACATTGAAAAATAAAGGATTGTTGTTAGTAGATCCTACCAATATATTGTCAATAACAAAAAATAACGATTACTTTTTTAACTATATAAAAATTTATAACTATCATAAATTTAGAGATATTTAAAATAGATCTAAAATTATATTTTAGAAGTCTTTGAAAACATTGAAAATAACAGTTTAAAAAGAACAATACTATAATACCAATTTTTGGTCATATTAGGACAGTCTAGAGGGGGTGGGTGAATGGAGTTCCTATAAACATTTATATTTATAATAACTTATAAAAACCCCAATTTATTAAAATTATAGCTAGTTGACCAATTTAAATGATTTATAATAGTTTAAAATTTTCATTTAATTTATCTTAATATTGATTAATTTTCATTTACATAAATGTGAAATATTGATATAACTTTTTAAGTAATGTACTAAATAAAAAATAGTTATATACACTATTTAATATTAACTATCAGAGTAAAGTAAATTTTGATGGTATGAATAAAAAAAATACAAACATGAAAATAATACATTAACAAGGTGGAGAAAAACAAGAAGATTAGTCTCAAGATAAGACCTAATCTTATCCACATGGTGATCACCTAAAACCAATAATTTGATATAAATAATGTAGATCCATAGTCTAGAATGGGGTTTAAAACACCATTCAAGTTGTCTAGGACAAGTATACCTTTACCACAAAATAAAATGAGAAAAAAATATAACCATGTAATATAAAGACATATTTCACAGTTATATGTCGGAGTTAAATGTTATACAATTATGAGTGGGTGGAGATATCTTATATCTTCCATATTAGCTAAAGATACAATGTGTGAATGTAATATAGATAGGGAAATTGCTCGAAAATTATTATAATTATACACAAAAAAATGAAATATTGAGAGAGGGTATAGAATTCTCTCAATGATGTGCTTGATTATTTTGGACTTCTTGAGTAAGGAGATGTTAAGACTGATTCCACTTCTCAAAAACTGACACCAAAATATTTCGTCATCTTTTCTCTATCTTATGATTTCTAGTTAGATACTTCTTGTAGATTCTCTATTTTGATTTGTCGCTACAAGGATGTTATCATTCTTTGGTTCACAGAAAATTATTTCTTTTATACAGAAAGAAGGATTGGGGTGAATATATTATATATTTTTTGTTCTTGTGTTTCACACCACCTATATAATTCTTCTTGCAATCCACTTTTTATTTAATCGTGGGATTTATTCTTTAGGCAAGCAGGGAGAATGATCTCTATCATGTGTAGGTACCTCAAACCATGTACTACCTACTACTAAGTGTACAAAAATATCATTAATAATATCAGTATCATTAAATACCTAAAATATGACCTTTAGTAATTATTTTTAATTTAAATGATTAATGAATAAATTACTAAGCCTCGAGTGGTGTCATAAGAACAGTGAAACATGACCGGTGACTCCAAAGTGGTGAATCACCCTTTGTCTTTGAATGGTGTCTTAAGAATGGTGTCTTGAACATTAAAAAATTATAGATTTATGTCATAAGAATGATGTCCGGTACTTTGAAAAACAATTTATTGAGCAGAGTCACTACAATGGTGACTCATAAATTTACAATTTTCAAATTTAACACTGAGACCAGTGATTGTGAGTCCACTGACTGTTGACTGTGAGTCCACTAGTCAGTGAATCATATATAGTAAAAAATTTGTATTATTTCTTATTAAGTACTAATAAATATAATATATTAAGATTATATATAAACATAATGACTCATAATGACATAATAATAAACTTGATTAAACATGATTAAACATGATTTGTGAGCTTCAAAACTAGATGTGTCTAACACAATGGTCTTATAATAAATCTACTATATTCTATATGTTCAAATGTTATTATAATTGCGGCACAACTAAGATTCATATCCATTGCATCCTATGGAAAACTACAACATTCCTAGTTCATTCGCATGATTACAATCTATAAATAATAGTGTAATTAATTTTTATCACCACATTATTTTGAGGGTAAAAAATATTGAAATAAATAATATATCTAAAATTTATTACGTAATTATTTTATTTTGATTTGACATATAATCTCCCATATTAAATTTTGACCAGTTAAAAAATGATAACATCTCTCATGTATATGTGGGGACTACCGCTACTAAAAAGTGATGTGATTCATTTTTTCATACTCTTTCATGGAAAATAAAAAATATGTTTATAGTGAATATATTTGATTTTTAATTGAGGAATACTGTTCATGATTTTATTAAACCATGATAAATATATATGCACTGAAATAACCAAATTGAAACATGTATGAAAATAAATAGCATAACATCAAGAAATGATGATTTTAATAATGTATTATTAATAAAATTTGGTTGTAATATTTAATGGGGAACGTATATTATATTATATAAATGTGGTTCTGGAATATATATAAAATAAAATTTAACTTATTATATAGTAATTTAATATCACATACAATACATTTTAGACATAAGGTATGGTTTTATTTCACCATCTAATCAACATTTAATAATTTTTATGATCATGTTTTTTGGGGAAATTGGATAATCTTTCTATATTACACCCCTTAAATTTTATTCTCCAAAATTTATTTTATTAAATTACATGATTTCAATTCCTTTAACACTATCAAAATAATTTATTATTTGAAATAATGCTTCTTTGGGAAAATAATTTTGTAATATATTTTCAAAATTCTTTTACTTCCATATCTATATTTTCTTATGAATGATATCATAATTGGTTGAAATATTCTATGATTATTTATTAATTTTATATTAATAAATTATTAATTTCTATAAAATTATAAAAAGTAATATTATATTTATATTCCAGAACACATAGTTTTTAAAGATGTTGTGCACATAATATATGTTGTAACATTCACCAGAAAACTAAGTATTGATGAATCTGGTGTATTAATCACATTTATGGTTTATTAAAAAATATCTACTATTCTTTTTGATGAAATTTTGTTACATAATATTTTGGATGTTATTAGATTTTAAATATAAAATTTCAAAATAAAATTGTTTAATTCATTAAGAAATGTTTCTGTGAAATTTTATGAGCATTCTAATTTACACTAACCAACTTTAATGGAGTTTATACTCTATTAACTACAAACACTAATGTGTATTTGGGGTTTGTATTAGTGATAATCACCCTGTAATCGTACATGAAAATTTTTGGTTGAAAACCCATTAGGCGCATGGCATTGTAGTAGTAATGTAGCAGTGGTGGCACTATAGCAACGACAGGCACTGTAGCCACGGTAGGGCCCTATAGCAGTGGCATGGCATTATAGCAGCTGCAGGTACTGTGTGGTACTTTAGTAGGTAGGTACTATAACATTACTACTCATAGAATGTGCCTTAGGCAAAAAAATTGGGCCTACGCACCATGTAATGGGCTAAATTCCCACTGGGCCTTCAGGATATGTAATGGGTCTCCCTCTACCCAGTTAAAGAGGTCTTTTCTTTGAATTAATAATAAATGAGGCTTCGGCCCCAACCTTTAAAAAAACTATAAACACTAATGATTTCATCATAAATATTTCTTTGGATGTCATATGATATTTTTGACATGGTAACACATTGAAATTCCATATGTCAGTTTTTACAGTATGAATTTTTATTTATATTTAATTTATATTGATGAAGTTATATTATTTATTCATATGATGAATTAATTTTAATCATTATGTGACTCATGGGGATGGGAATTATATATCCCCTAAATACAACATTAGGTCACATTGGAACAAAATTTTTTGGTACTTGGTATTTCCATAGCTATATATATATATATGATATATTTTATAGAGTCCTTGAACATGCGTTTATGATGTTTGATATTTTTTATTCCATTAATATGATTTTTTTGACATTTATTTTATTATTTTAATATTTATGTTATCCATGATTGTCATTCAATCTCATTAAATTATTTATATGTAATTTTTTAAACTCTATTTATTCATATCATATTATTCATTCTTTATTTTATATATTATTTATTTGGTTTCTCACATTCCCATACTGACCATCTGACCACATGCTTTATTTTATATCATTTCCCTAGGATATCAAGAAGTGTCCTTTGATTAACATTCAATGATACACCCAACTAAATAACAATATTCAAAAAGTAAATTTTATGTTTTATTTTATGTTTTTCAAATGAAATTCTAAATTCATTAATGTGTCATGTTTTCCTAGACTACTAAAAAAATCTCTCTTACAAAGTGATCGAATGAATCTAGTGATGTTGTAATAATGTTACCACTATATTTTTGATTTTATGGTTAGTGTGTTTGTATACAATTTGAGACCATGAAATTCCTAAAAGTTTTCTACCCTTATAAAATTTTTATTTATGTATGAGTAATATCTATTTTAGATCATCTTAAATATGATTTATATCATCATAAGGTCTCACAACTTATGTAAATTTTTCTATAATCATATGTTATGCTAAAAAATATCTCTACAAACAATATTTATTTATTTAAATTAAAATAAAAAATATAAATCCCTCATATCCGGACCCTAAATTGCATAACACATGAGTTATCATCAATTGATGATAAACTACACAATCATTTTGTCTATGATTCAAAATGAAATATCTAACTTACCAAAATCCATTATCACTTGTTATCATAGGACCTCAATATCCAATACAAGTTCAACCATGGTTTGTGATATATCCAAAACTATTTCTATACATCTTAGGAAATGAGAAATATTTAATTACTCTAGTGTCTCATATTTCAATAGAACTTTCAAAACCATTTTAATGTAGAATATTCGGCTTTAAGGGATCTCTAAAAATGACTATGTGTGTATTAAAATGGATCATGCATATGATCCTCTATCCTATCAAATAAAATAATCTTTGACATCCAAAAAGTATTATATCCTCTCATGTGTGGCATAAAAATATTTCAATAATGTTTTTAACTAAAGAGTTGTTATTTTACATCCCCAAAAATTTTGTACACTACCATTAATCATGATATGAGAACCTGGATAAATGATTTAAAAAATATTTATCCACATCAAAAATGGTGTTGGGGTGTTCCAAACCATGTGAGATGTAATTTTGTTATTGTTTCATGAATTCTTCTTTTCTTTAGTGCACACATAGTGATGATAAAATATATATAAATCAGTAAATTTTGAATGAATATAATCATTTTTCATTAATAATACTAATAAAAAGATGAAAAAATACATGTAAATGGGAAAAATTGATAGTTTGTATATGAAATAACGATTTTCCTATTGATATTTAGGTCTCTAATAACTATGATTTACTCTTAAATTCCATTGGGAAAAGTTAGATTATAAATAAATGAGGCAAAACACCTGCGAGGTCTATTTCATAACCATATAAGTAAATAACCCATGCTTCCAAGATATATATACTAGGAAAAAGGTAGTTTAAGGATTTATCACATCATATAACATTGATAACATTTTCAATAAAAAATGACTAATCATTTAGAACACCATAAACCCTCGTTTAAATCTTTTTTCGCAGCCCAACACCATTGTTTATATGTTGCAATCATATCAATAATTTCATAACCCTTATAATAGAATATACCTAGCGTGAAAGTTGATCACTTTTTTTTTTACTATTCATGTATTTCCATGACTACAGAATAAGTAGATCCAACATATAAAAATGTGTCATATTCACATTTCAGACAGTATTCTTTGATCCATTTGTACAGAAGAAATATTTCCACTAAACTTATTAGCCTATCATATTCATGATAATTTATAACAAGTCTCATGTATCATAATAATAGATAAAAAATCGTTCAGGAATGATTTAAATAGCCTATAATACATATATTCTAGTGTAATCGACAACTAAGGTGTTAAAACACAATGTATCATACCCATTATTGAACAAAATAAGCAATACCTCATTCTTCATCACTTTCGTCATCCTTAGCACATGACCCTAAAGCACAACTTATATGATCGAGAGTCATTAGAATAAACCCATACCCTTATTTATTATATATTTTATTCTTGAACAAGTACCTCCATTTAGTATTATTTAATATCACCCATTTTTATGTAGATTATCTCTTGGTTTCCAGTAACTTCCTCGGATGTATATTTTCTAATATACACTACAACATTTCTCATGTATCTAAATCTTCTAAATCCACTCATGAACCCTGGAATGTTGAATAAATGACATCAATAAACTTTCTACTTGAATATGAATGTATTTATATCTCACATATATATATTCTTCCAATCAGTCAACTAGAAAAATCACCTCCTTGCAAAAAATATCCTCTGATTATTACATTCACAAAAAAAAAAGTTAAATTCATAAACCCAGTATGTATCAATATTATCCCTAAAAGTACATCTCTATCTTATCATCATTCATCCATTCCTCTGAAGGTGTTATTTACACAACCCAAATTCCGACTATTAAAGTGGATTTAACATATTTTATGTTTGGTCTTGGATTACTTATCATAAATTGAATGCTTCCCCATTCCATGCCTATAACAGTGGTTTACCCTATATTCATGATGAGTTTAACTCATATCATTACATATAAATTATCACTAGGGATCGAAAAACCCTCATGAATTCTCATTTTCATGAAATATATTCATATATATTGTGGATATATCCCCCAAAATATATTCCAAGGCCACCAGTTAGAAGAATAATATGATTTAATAAACCCTTTACATGACTATGAAATCATTCCCATATCCCTTTCATCTGTGCTCCGTCCTAACAACCAGTGTAGTCGTTTATTCAAAAAATGGTTCCTTGTATCCTTGTGTGCCTAGACTATATTTTATCAGTACATTTTACCCTATTATTATTATAGATCTTCCCCAACATATCTATTTCATGCCATCACCCGGATAAATTCTGTTTTAGACATGGGTTTCCTTTTATATGTGATCATCATTCATGTTCTAGTGCTTTGTCCATTAATATATATCATTATAATATAAACATAAAAATATTTAGAATATGGTGGAATCTGTATTTCAAATAATATTTCTAAAAAACAACAACGTAAGACATAAGACATATGGTATACAGCCTTAAATGAAGATTATTCTTTCAAGGGAATCTTACATTAAACATTACCTATATTGGTCTAACTTGTATAAGCCTAAAATACTGAAGGAATGAGATATAATACTCTCAAATATGCAAAACCATATACATAATTACTTTAAAATCCCATGTCATTAATCAATGATCACACATCGATATTGATCTTGGATAAAATTTAGTATTAAATATTGAGGAAATGGTACAAACATTGTTAGGTAAAATCCCTGCATAAAGTTCCCTATGAAAACACAATTTCCCATCATGTTAACATTTTATCCCATAATGAAGAAATAAGGGAAATAAAATAATAATACACAATGATTGTGGTTCCAACCATAGATAACTATTAAAATTTAAACTATTCCTTATATGCCGCTAACATAGGAAAAATATTAAGACTTCTCTTTCCAAGAAATAAAGTAACACTCAGGGTTTTTATTAATTATTTTTTCTGAAAAAATTAAAATACATTGATGAATTATTTTTCACAATACACAATTCTATAAAGGTTTAAATGTAAATTAATTTTATCTTTTGGTACATGAATCAATGATTTCCATTGATAGCTTGTGTTCCATGAATGACCATGTTTTACTAAACATCAATATTCTATTAATAATATTATTAAAATATTATTTTAGTTTTCAAATAACCATTGGAGTGGATGTTATAAAAAGGATTAACTAAATTATGGAGAAACATAATTCATTTTAAAAAAATGAATTATCTGGAATCCAACTAATTATAAATAAATTTAAGAAATGTTTGAAAATAGTGAAATTCATTTTCTGTAAAACTAGTTTTCATGAATTAACATATTTTATTTTATATTATCTAAAAAATTTATATTTATGATTTAATTAAATAATATATATTATATATTCAATAAAATATTAAATTGACATCATATTTTTTTCCTATAGAAGTAATAATAAATAATTCAATTTAACTAAATAAGTTGTATTTTTCTAAATAGTAGTTTTACCAGATTTTAATTGTGTACTTATTTGAAAAAAAAATATTAATTGTTAATTATATTCTATTTCAATAAATAATTTTTATTTTTTGAATCATAACATCCAAATTTTCTTTTGGTGAATTTGTTTTCTGGAATATTTTTTGGATGAATAATGAAAAATACAAACTTTTAATTGAATATATCATTTTTATTAAAATTTATTACATAGTTAAATTATATTTTAAATAGGGTTTAATATATTATTAGATAAATTATATATATATTAATACAATAAATTTCATTGGAATACATTTCACCATGAAATTATATATATAACCCTTTAAATTAATTAATCTTTTCTTACTAAAAAACAAGGTGTTTAGTCTCGTATGTTGGATTCATTTTATATTAATTTATACCACTTATATGATGGGAATTTGTAGAAAAATATTCACAATAAATAATGAGTATAATTTATACTGTTTAATATGGATAAATCAATTTTGTACCCCAATTATTTCTAAAAATAGTTTATCTTAATCATAGTGATTAAGAGAAAACTAATTCACTAAGGGATTAAACTTTAAACATAAGGGGAAAATTGAGCTCTATTTTTTTTTTAAAAACATAAATTATTTCTATATTTCAACCATATCCACTATTTTACATAAAATGGTTTATTATTTTAGGAAGATGATATAAGGGAGATCCCCTAATGGTGTTTACCTTTTAGTATTTACAATAATTCCACTCATCCCAAACTATAAAAGGAAACTAACCCCCTCACTTTTTCACACATCTCAATCAATTTGGATCATAAAAAAAATAATAAAAAAAATTAAAAAAATTTCTCCCTTCAGATTATAATCCCTAATTTTTTATATAATACATACTATGAAGTACTATAGGTAAAACCAAAAGAAGATACCTGAACAAGAGGCAACATTCAGAAAAAACATTTTTGTTTAATTTCCTTTATAAACCCCATAAAATATTTTCATATCATTCTTATATAATATAGAAAATATCATTTACATACTAATATTTTCTTATGTTAAGGGTTTGTCAGAAAAACACACACACATCCATCAATTGTTCTATGAATTCATTATTTATGTGTACAGAGGACAAACAACTCATGAACTGATATTGTTCGTTCTTCCATTACAACCTCTTTATATTGGGAATATTGATAGAAATTATATTTATATCTGATATATATATATATAATAAGAAATATTTATTTATCACTATAAAATTATTATATAACACATTGCATCATGATTTCAATTTTGTGAGAATACAATAACATCAGTCATGTGTATGGAAGACTACAGCCTCCAATAGCAATGTGGTTCATTCACGCATTGCATGAATTGTATTATAGAAAACATTAAAAAAAATAAGTGATATATATGAAATAAAATATTATTAAATTGATAATAGATATATATATCATTTTATTTTTTTCTTTTAATATTACCAGCAAATGGAAACTGCGTTCATGTATATGTACGACCTTCCATCTTCATGAATAGTGTATTTCATTTCCTATCACAATTTTTTTGGGTTATTATACATTAATGTATAATGAATATATCTAATATTTATATCATAGTTTTCATTTTTTTATTAAATCATGTTCTATATAAAATTAATAAGAATAACAAGGCAAATCATTTACGAAAAAACAAGAGTTCCATTGTTGAGTCATAAAATAAATGTGATATTTTAAATAAACATGAAATAAAAAGTTATAATTAAATAATATATGGTATTATATATATAAATATGTTTATTTTAAAGATTTATATTAAAATTATATTTTTTATTCAAGATTTTTAAATGTGTATTGTGAGAGTTAATACTTAAGGTAAGTAGATTTTTGGCCTCACATTTATATCTATAAGAGAAAATACATATTCACAACCCATTTATTGTATGTGGTGTATATAATTATATATGAAAAATTATATCATGAAATTAATTTATTTAATGATATTAAATGTTAAATTTTTTATTCATTCATGGTTCTCATCATTCCATGGTTACTCAAGTAGTAGTTGATTTCCATATCCCTTGTATTTTTTGTGAGACACAAGACATGTTCACAACAACTTTCTTCAATGTGGTGTTTATAATTCCAATTAATGTATTTTAGGATACATATATTTAGAATTATTGGTATTTAGATATACATTTAATGATATCTCTTTCATGGGGTTTACCGTTTAAAATATACTAAAGAGGTATGATAATATTTGTTTCTCAATTTTTATTCTTTGAGACAAAAGTTATGTCACAAAATATTATTCATTTATAAAGTGTATATAATTAACCTTTGAAATTTTATATCATGAATATACGTATATAAATGATGTTTTGAGATAAATTTAATGTTATTATTTATTTACTAATATGATTCAATTTCAAAAAAGTAATTGGAGTTTATTACTCTAATGTCATCGTTTATTGGGATAATTTAGAATTATCTATAAATTGAATAATTATTTGGATCAATATCTCAATAATTATAATTAACTTATTATCCAATTAATATTAAATATATTTCCATGTAATTTTGAAAATTTTTCAACCTTGTTAACTTAATTTAATTAAGAAAACATTTTTAAGAAAATGTTATTTAAATTTTCATTTCAATTAGAATTATATTTTCTTGAAAACCCATTTTTTTAAAAAAAAATTTCAAATTTTTTTCTAATATTATACTAAGGTCATTAAAAGTCATTTATTTTAAGATTAATCATAAAAACGTTTTAAAAATAATTTTCATTTCACTTTCTGATGAAGGATCTTTTGACATTTACCGACAATATTCAATAAAAATTTATTTTTACCTATATGTCACATAAAAAATGATCCACCATCACGAACACTCCATTTATTGGATCATCCATTAAAGTTTTTTCAATTTTATTTTAAAAAAATAATATTTTAAAAATTATTCCAATCATCATTTATATGATTTCAGTGTTATGTTCAATGCAAAAAGTTATTGAAATTCTATATGTATTAAAATTTATTTTTCAAAGTGGAATAGATATATTCCTCAAGAAATGATTTCAATGATATTTAAAAATACTTTTGAAAATATGATGACATTCATTGGTGTAAATAAATATTTGTTCGGGATATGATATGAGGGAACAATTGTTATTCATTCTATGAATGGATTACATTTTTATGGATAGATGTTTATAAAACATGTTTCTCGTCAACCAGTTATATTATTTGAAACTAGATTCCCATAACAGATTATGATATGATGAATGATAATGAAACCATTCTCTTTTCCATAGGTTAATGGATAAATAAATGTTTATAACTCCAATATCATTTTATGGGTTATGATATGACGAATGTTTATGATCCTATAGTATACATATGTATCATTTAATTATTTGATGGGTACGACTTGTATCTCCAAATAATTAATTTAGTAATGATAATTTTTATATGATATCATAGGGAAGATGAGATTGTATCCAAATCATAAGAAATAGGGTACATGGGTCGTTAGCCCAATTTCAAAGAGATGAGTGTACCCAAGCCTGAAAAATATATGGTACATGTGTTTTTATCCTAGACCTGAAAAAATTGGGTACATGTAATGCCCCGGCCCAAGTTACCCAGAGTTGGTGCATTATTACATAACATTGGCATGATACAATGAATCATGTCCTGAAAGACCGATCTGTTTAGTATCCTTGGAAGTACAAGATACATTCATAAGTTTTACATTACATCATGAAATAAAAACGTCAACTAAATTTCGTCCCCTTTTTTGAACACAATTATATCCTTAGCCTATCCATTCAAGTCAACAATAAAATACTTCTTCTCATCCTAGAAAAACCACTATATTGAAAGGGGTGAGCTCATATTTTCAGTAAGGATAACAATATATTGGAAACATTCATAAATAAGTATAAACATTTAAGTCAATGTATAAGACTGAAACAAAATCCTTATAAACATAAAATTAAGCATAATATGGAAAATATAAAATCAAATAATTTCATTTAACTATTCACATGGATATTATACTAGTCGAATAATCACATGCAATATCAATATCCACTTTCATAATGATGGAATGAATAATACCAGACTTCATAACCACATAGTCACAGCCTTGTGCCAAGACTAAAAATAAGATTTTGTCAAGTCCTTGTTCCAAGACACTAGACTGTCTCATGAGACCTACTTGTAGGATCGAAATAATGATGTAGATGCTCAATATACAAGAGGGGGGGTGAATTTTATACTTTAAAAATTACTTTGGAACCTTTAAAGTTAGTTACGATTAATTATGTTTTCCTTAAGCAAAGGAAATGGATAAGTTTAACAAAGTTAAACTTAAGAAAATTCACAACACTTCTAACACCAAATGAAAACTTGGAAAGAGATTCCGAAAGTAGGTTCCGGAAATATGGTTCCATAAATTGAAACTTAACAAAAGATTACAATATGAGATTCTACCTTAAAGCCTATAGAATCTAAATGAAACAGAGTATAAGTAAGGAAGTATAAGAATGTTATACTTTCCTTATAATACAAAATGCAGTGGAAATAAACAAGTAGTAAAACTAAAAGTAACAAGATATAAGTATTTTAACCCAAAGAGAAGGGTATCCAACAACCTTGGATAAAGGTCCCTTGATTTATACTTTCAAGCAAGTCTGTCTTACCCAAACCAAGGTAAGCCCTCGATACGAAGATCGCAGTCTCTGTATTGCTATCCCCGCAAGCCCTCAACTTCAACGTAGTTGGAAACCTATGTCTTCCTCAGCAAGGAAGCCCTTGAACTTCAAGGTAGTCGGCACCTCTGTCTTCATATCCCCGGAAGTCCTCGAATGTAATCACCAACATTCGGAGTCGCACGAAGCAAAAACTGAATGAGTGGTTCAGTATGCACAAGGCATGAAAATATTTCTCTCTCTAGAAATCACTTTAGCAGCGTGTGGTCTCTAGATTGATCAACTTCATTCTATCATATGGAGCTCTTTCAAATGAGATCCTATTTATAGTTAAGGTCTGCCTCCTTCCCAACGGTCACATTTTCCTTAAAAATCGGAGGGACCTGTACACGTGTCACTTAGCCATCGGTTATTTAATAACAGAATAGACGACATCATTTTATAACAAAACAAGTGTAACATAATGTACGAAATTGTTTTAACTCTAACTAAAAAGATCGGAGTGAACGTTCGGAGTGTAAACAAAAAATCATAGAGTATACATATTATAGAAGTGTAAGCAAAAAGAAAGTTCGGAGTCTAATAAAAAATAATTTTCGGAGTCTAAATAAATTCAGAGTGTATAAAACGAAGATGACCAGATTCTGTTTAATAGGTGAATTTAGAATGAGAATTCAGAATGAGAATTCGGAATGAGAATTCATCATCAGAATTCTTAATCAGAAATCGTAAAGGAAAAATGGCATTAGAATTCGTAATGAGAGTTCGATGTCGAACTTCATAAGGATTCGTATCCTGAATCTGGTGTATAACTTAATCAGAGTTCATATCTGGAATTCGGAAAGAAATTTTATCACAGTTTTCATTTGAATTCGGAGTGAAACTTTGTTACAGTTCTCAACCAGAATTCGGATCCTAAAACAGAATACTTCATATCAATGTTTCATACAATTCTGAGAATATAGAAATGAATCTGAATCTTATACTTAAGAAAAATATGAATGAAAATATGATAAGGATAATTTTTCTTACAAAATAAATTTTCCTTATAAAAGCAATTTTCCTTATAAAAGCAATTTTCGTTATAAAAGCAATTTTTCTTATAAAAGAAATTTTTCTTATAGAAGAAATTTTTCTTATAAAAGTAATTTTCCTTAAAGATAAGGTGTTTGTGATTTTCAAAACAAGAAGGAATGGAAAAGTCATAAGGAAAACCTTATTGACTCAACAGTCTCCCCCTTTTTGGAAAGCACAAACATCCTTACGAAAAAGGAATTTTAAGAAGAAAGAAAAACATTAAGGATTATCTCCCTTTTCTTTAAGGATATTGATGAATACGTCTAACTCCCCCTTAGGATTTGAAACTCTAAGGATCGTATTCTAGATTTCCGGAGTGTCATTTTATTATGAATAATAAAGTCATCTTTGAAGAAAAACTCCCCCTTAGATAATCTCTTATTAGAGTTCTTTTTCCATAAGGATCTCTTCCTTCTCCCCCTTTGTGATTTTCAAAAAGAATTCGAGGGAATGGAAAAAAAATGTACCTGAAAAATTAGTAATAATAACAAAATACGAGAAACCAAGATTTTCATTAATTTTAAGGAATGAAAGATACAACAAAAAGATCGGATTTAACTATTTCGGATCTTTTTCCTTCGAAATGAGCCCCTTAAGAATAGTCTTGATCTTTTTTAGGTCTTTATGATCTTCTTCAGCTTGCTTCTCTAAGACCACTATTCTTGCAGATTGAGCTTCAATATTTTCTTCCTGGGCTTTAAGCTTTTCTTTCTGAGCCTTCAACTTTTCTTCCTGAGCCTTTAATTTCTCTTCAAACACAATCTGATGATCCCTTTCAAACTTCCAGTTTTGAGAAACAGAATTCAGTTTCCCATTCAGATCTCTGACTTCTTGAATCCGGAAGTTCTTTTCATCTGTCAGCTTCTCTTCAAAAGAAGAAGTCACCTCATTTATCATCCTGTACTCAGTTTCAAAAGAATCTTTAACATTGTCTTGAAATTCATCCAATAGCCTCATCTCTTCGATAGTTTTCCTCGACCAACTAGTTGTCCTCTTGCAAGATCTTTTGTGGGATTCATAGCCAACAAGAAAAGATTTGAATTCAGCTTCTATCTCGACACACATATCCATGACCATGGATACGAAATCTGATTTCTGATTCATAGCATGTTGGAGCATTTGGCATCTTGAATCTATAGTCGAGATGGTCGGAATGGAACCCACTAACTTCCTCAAAGATTGAACAACAATGTCATGTCCCAGCGAGGATGACTCCGAATCCGAAACTTTGCTTGGAGAATTTTCTTCCTCAATAAGCTCCAACATCCTTTTAGAAGAATCACCAAATTCTCTTTTCTTCCTTGACACTGATTTTAGAGTATCAACAAGGAGTTTCATTCCCTTGTCTCTTTTCGGAATAGAATCCTGTTCCGGAGTTTTCTGCTCGCTAGTAGATACTTGAATAACATCATCAACAACTTTTTGAACAACATCTTCCTCATTCTTATCCTTCCCTAGAGTTACTAACTTAGAGGACTCAGCCTCTGATGTTCAGAGTGACAGATGTTCTGAAGGTGACCCCTTATAATCATCTACTTCTTTCAATAGATCTCCAGTTTCACCACATCCTTCAACAATTACTTCTTCCTCTTCCACTTACTGAATCTGCTCGAGTTGCTCAACATGCTCAGCTCTAATCTCTTTCGGAAAATCAATGTTTCTTCCTGGTGTCTCGGGTAGAGAATCCAAGGACAAAGATCTCAGAACTGGGATGTTTCCGGAAACCAAATCATTAAATTTTAACAATGTTTGGACTGCCTCATCTTCTGACATCTTCTTCTTGAGATTCTATTCTTTTTCTAGTTTTACCAATTCATCTTCTGTCTTTTCCTTCAAATCCTTAGAATCCACAGGATCCAATCCGAACTGCAGATCCCCTTCTTTCCATTTCTCTTTATCTACTCTCCACTTCGCAACTACCTCATCAGGATAGGCTTTCTTCTTTTTCGGTTTTTGAGGTGTGGTTTGAACTTCCTTAGATTTAGGATCCTCTAATTCAACTGCAACTTCTTTCAACTTTCTTTTCTTTACTGTCTTAGATGAGTTTGGTTCAGTATCATTTGGAACCGATTCTTCTTGATTTGGAAAGTCAAAGAACTCACCAGTCTCCTTGTTGAAAGCCGAATCCATCCTCTTAAGAGTATCATCACTCATCAACAAAATTTTGCAAACCCTTGGCTTAGTCTTGCAAGCTTCCTTGAAAGACTCAAGGCACCGAACTATTATCTTTGATAAAATTGCTGGGTACATTACGATTTGGGCTCTGAGATTTCCTTTCTTAAAATTCTCAATAGTTATAAGAATGTGCCTCATGAAGTTAAACTTCATTAGATTTATCAGAAAATCTAAGATATAGATTTCACTCTTCTTCAGACTGTCTTTACCACCTTTCCTCGGTACGATAAGACCATGTACCCACAACTCAAGAATCCGGAAATTTGTAGGCAAGCTAGCAATCTTCGGAGCCTTGTCGTCTGACAGTCCGAGAGTTTTGAAGGCTTTTTCCTTGTTGAAGCTTCCTTTAGAATCTGGAAAAACGTGAGATGTGAACTCGGCTTCTCCTTCATAGGTCAGCCCTACCATGCTTGCTGCCTTGGTATAAGAAATCCTATAATTCTTTCCATAAGCCTTAAAAGAAAATTTCTCTCTATTATCTTCCTTAAAGAAGGAAACTGTTTCATAGAATTCAAAAAGTAACTCCAAAAAAACATCATCTTGATTCCCCGGTTTGGACACAACAATATCTTCCCACCCGTTCAGCTTTATGTTCTTCGAAATAAGAGAATCATAGTTGTTGAAGAAATCCGGATGAACTTGTCTTTCTCTATAAACTAACCATTGTGAAATAGGCTTGGAGGATGAAATTTCTTGAGAAGCTAATTCCACATACATTCGGGTCTGAAGACTTCTGAGAAGTTCGTAACAGAGAATGCCGAAGTTCGGAATGGCTTTAAAACGGAGAGGCAGAGTTTCGGGACGCTGGAGCTTGAAATCGATGTGGGACAACTGTTTTGGGGTCCCCTTTATATAGGCAACGAAAAAATGGTTCATCTTCCACGATTGATCAAATGGCTGAGACAAGTTGAGAACAGATCTGACGGTCGAAAAACAATTCTCATGAAAACTTAAATCCGATCTTTTTGAGGTTTTATTAAATCAAAGATTTAAGAAAATTATAATCCGAAAAGAAAGTATAAGAAAATGCCAGCAAGTAAAGTATGATTAAGAAAACTTGAGTAAGGAAATCATACCTTTCTGATTGGCTTAGGAATATTATACGTAATGGGTAATATAAAAATGACTACGAAAAATCTTTATTATGAAAAGACAAAATTCAGAAAACTCACTACGAAAAAGAAACCCAGTAAAGAAAACTCAATATGAAAATTTTATTACAAAATTTGAAAACGAAAAAATTATTTAGACAGATTCGGTACGAAAATCCCGTTATGAAAATACCAGTACGAAATTTTCCATTCCGGATGTTTTTAATACGAAAATTTCCATTCCAGAAGTTTTCTATACAAAAATATCCATTCTGGAAAGCTTTAGTTCCAGAAATTCCATTCCGGAATTTTTGTTCTGAAAAGTTTGAAAACAAATTTTGAAAAACTTTATTAATCTAACAATAAAATGTACTCCCCCTATGAAAAGAAGTTTATTAAAGTAAGGAGAATTTTTTCAATAGAAAGTTAATTAAGAAATATTACCTTACGGTTATCATTCCTAACTTCTGTTTAATATATTCAAATCTATCAGAAGGCAAATATTTTGTGAAAATATCAGCAAATTGATCTTGTGTTCCGATAAATTGATGAATAATATCTCCTTTAAGTGTGTGATCCCAAAGAATGTGATGCCTAATATCTATGTGTTTTTCACGGGAGTGATGTGTAGGGTTATTACTAAGGGAAATGGCACTTGTTTTATCACACAAAATTTGAGTTTTATTAAAACTCAAGCCATAGTCTGTGAGTGTGTGTTGCATTCACAAAACTTGAGCACAACAACTTCCAGCTGCTACATATTCAGCTTCACCAGTGGAGAGTGCTACAGAATGTTGCTTCTTGCAGGACCAAGAAACTAATGAATCTCATAAGAAATGTAAAGTTCCGGATGTACTTTTTTATCCATTCTACATCCACCAATGTCAGCATTAGAAATTCTTTTTAGGATAAAATCATTTCCAGAAGTATAAAATAGTCCTAGATCCATGGTTCCCTTAAGGTAGAGAAAAATTCTTTTTACTGCCTTTAAGTGAGATTCCTTAGGATTAGATTGATATCTTGCACATAAGCATACTGAAAACATTATGCCTAGTCGACTAGCTGTTAAGTATAGTAGGCTCCCTATCATACCTCTAAAAGATGTTTGATCTACTGGTTTCCCAGCTTCATCAAGATCTAAAGAGTTTGAGGTACCAATAGGAGTACTTATACTCCTAGTGTTGTCATAACCATATTTTTTAATAAGATCTTTAATATACTTATGTTGAGATATGTAGGTTCCTTCTGGTTTTTGAGTAATTTGAAAACCAAGGAAAAATGTTAACTCACCCATCAAACTCATTTCAAACTCAGATTTCATTAGACACGCAAAAGAGTCGGTCAAAGATTGCTGAGTTGAACCAAATATGATGTCATCAACATAAATTTTAACAATCAAATTTTTTTTATTGTCTTTATTTATGAAAAGGGTTGGATATGCATTTTCCTTAACATAGTTATTTTGAAGAAAAAATCCAGTGAGTTTATCATACCATGCTCGTGGGGCTTGTTTAAGACCATACATGGCTTTGGTAAGTCTAAAAACATAATCAGGATGTTTGTATCTTCAAAGCCAGGAGGTTGTTCATCAAAAACTTCCTATTGAACATAACCGTTAAGAAAATCACATTTCACATCCATTTGGAAAAGTTTGACATTAAAGAATGCTGCAAAGGCAAGTAGAATATGGACAGATTCATGTCTAGCTACTGGAGCATAGGTTTCTTCATAGTCTATTCCCTCTTGCTGATTATAGCCTTTAGCAACAAGTCTAGATTTATTTCTTACTATGACTCCATTTTCATCACATTTATTTCTGAAAACCCATTTTACTTCAATAATAGAAGTTTCCTTAGGTATTTCAACCAATGTCCAGACTTTATTCCTTTCGAATTCATTTAGTTCATCTTGCATGACTTTGATCCAATCATCATCACCTAAAGCGTCATCAGTGCTTTTAAGTTCTAATTGGGAAAGAAATTCTAGATGTTCTACATCATTTCTTAAGGAACTTCTAGTCCTCAAAGGTTGATTTACATCACCAATGATACTATAACTGGGATGATTCTTAAGAAACGCCTGATTTGGGTTTTGAAAAGCCTATTTATCAACATAGGATAAAAAGTCTTCTGGGGTAAATTTTTCAGGAATATCTTCTTGAACATTATCCTTATCAGAAGATCCTTCTATGAAAGGTTGATAATCAGTTTTTGAAAACACATCCGAGGATGTTGGATGGGATGGTTTAAAAACAAAAGGATCAGACTCATCAAATTTTACATGTACTATTTCTTCAACAGTACACGTATTTTTATTAAAAAATCTATAAGCCTTAGAAGTTGTGGAATAACCTATGAAAATTCCTTCATCAAATTTTGGTGCGAATTAATGTAAGTTATCTTTAGTATTCAAAATGAATACTTTGCAACCAAAAACCTTGAAGTAAGATAGTCTTGGTTTTCTACCATTCGATAACTCATAAGGAGTTTTATTAAGAAAAGGTCTAATCAAAACTCGATTTATAGTATAACAAGCCGTACTTACAGCTTCAGCCCAGAAATGTCTAGCTATAGAATATTCACTCATCATGGTTCTAGTTATCTCTTGAATAATTCTATTTCTTCTCTCAACTACACCATTTTTTTGTGGAGTTCTAGGTGCTGAAAAATTGTGAGTAATACATTTTCTACTACAAAAAGTTTCAAAATCAGAATTTTGAAATTCTCCTCCATGATCACTATGAATAGTTTTCAATGGAAGGTTTTCTCATTTTTAACTTGATCTCTAAAACTTTTGAAATAAGAAAGAGCTTCAAACTTATTTTCTAGAAAATAGACCCAAGTAAATCTAGTGTAATCATCAACTAGAACAAACACATAGTATTTGCCTCCAATACTTCTAGTTTGTGTTGGACCGAAAAGATCCATGTGCACTAACTATAATGTATCAGTTGTTGAGACTTAACCTATTGATTTAAAACTAGATTTATGTTTCTTGCCATATTGACAAGGATCAAAAACTTTAGAAGAAGCAAATCTAAGCTCCGGTAGATCCTTAACTAGTTTCTTCTTAGAGAGTTTACATAGGTTCCTAAGGTTACAGTGACCTAGTCTTCTATTCCATAACCAGGAATGATCTTCCATTGCACTTAGGCAAGGTAAATCTTGGCTTCTAAGGTCTTCTAGGTTCAAGGTGTTAAAATTCTCTTGCCTATTGGCTGAGAGAATAAATTATACCTTGGAATTGTGAACTAAGAACTTATCATTCCTAAAATTCACAAGGTAACCTTCATCACATAATTGACTTATGCTAATGAGGTTGTGCTTAAGACCCTTAAAAAAAGAACATTTAAAATCAAGGTTTTACCAAGAAGAACAATATTACCAATACCAACAATCTCTCCCTTAGCATTATCTCCGAAAGTTACCTTTCCTCCTTTCATTTTGATAATCTTTTCAAAATAGCTTTTGCTACCAGTCATGTGCCAGGAACATCCACTATCCATGTACCATGTATTGTTGCTGGTACTCTCTTTATTTTCCTGATATCAAGAAGAGAATTTGACTTTTGGTATCCAAACTTTCTTGGATCCAAGATTTCCAGATAATAAAATTTTAGGTACCCTCATCTTCTTAGAAAAATAAGCTTTGTGAAATCTGAGAGATTGTGTTTTGTTTAAGGAACAATTCTTTTCCCAATGACCACCACATTGACACTTGGTACAAAATGGGGCACTTTGAGGAACAAAATAATTGTTACTAAAAATTGGTTTTTCATGGGTATAACCAAATCCGGATTTATTTCTTAAAGGTCGTATTTGGGAATACATTTTATCAAAATTTTCCTTACCATGGGTAAAGTTTGATAAACACTTATTTAAGGAAAAAATTTCGGACTTGAGTTTTATAACCATGTTTTTATCCTCAAAATCATTAGTTTTAGAACTAGAGCTAGGCTCGAAAACATTTTTCTTAGAAATTACTTTTTCTAATTCTTTAGAATGTTTGTTCTTCTCAGAACTTACTTCCTCAAGATTTTTTGAAATACTTTCAAAATCAGCATTTTTCCTATCAAGATCTTTAGAAAGATCTAATATTTCTTTTGTAAGAATAGAATTCCTAGAGTTTGCCTTATCATGTTTCTTATTGAGTTTAGAATTCTCAATCTCAAGAAGTTCAGCAAACCTAGAGACTTCTTCATAAGTAGGTAAAGTATTTTCTTCATCAGAAGAGGATTCTTCATTAGAAGAGTTATAATACACACTATCATTAGAATTTATAGAAACATTGGTCAATGATTCAGAATTTCGTACCTTAGCCATAAATCAATGATTATCAATAGGTAATCTGGCTATAAGACCAAGATTCTAATGTTTTCAAGGTTCATAATCATAAGATTCATCTGAAGAGTCACCACCACTGGGACTCCAGGTATCATTAGCTTTCAAAACTTTCTCAGCTTTGGCTTTATAATAGTTCTTTCTGTTTCGGACGGAATGCCTTTCTTTCCTTTCTTTCTTTTTAAGCAATGGTAAATCTGGTCTAATATGTCCAGCTCTCTTGCATTCATAACAAGTAACTTCTCCATCTTTCTTATCTTTACATTCCTTTTTCTTATACTTGGATTGGAAATTTCTCTGGCCAGCTATCTTGTTCATCCTCTGAGAAAGATTATCTAACTCGTTTTCTAATATTTCACTCTCACTATAATATGACTGAAAACCCATCTTCTTATACTTGGATCTGGTTAATCTCTCAAGAGTCTTAGATTTCATACGATTTGATGTTGTTGTAAAAGAAACAGTACCATTTCCATTTTTCTTTTTGATGTTGTCAACATCTCTCTTCATTCTGGTTTCATGTTGGAGAAGAGTTCCAAATAACTCATCAAGAGAAATTTGAGTGACCTTCCTATTCTCATCTATAGCAGTTCTTTTGGATTCCCACTCATTGGGCATGATATCAATTATCTTATCCACAAGAGATTCATCATCTAAGCCGTTTTCTCCCATAGAATGTAGACTGTTGACGATAGTCATAAATCTCTGTTGAACTTTACAAATTGGTTCTGCATAAGGAAAATTGTAGCCATGATATTCAACTCTAAGCATAGCTATCCTAGTCTCAATCACTTTAGAAGTTCCAAAGTGTGTAACCTCTAACTTCTTCCAGATACAATTAGCTACTTCACAAGAAGAAATTTGGCTATATATATTTCTGGTCATTGAACAAAGTAAAGTATTGCGTACTTTATAATTGAGTTGATACTCCTGCTTCTCCTAGTTAGTGAAAGTTCTAACTTCCTTATCAAGAATTTTATAATCTCCAGAAAGAATAACAAAATTGTCTACTCCAGTATTGATAACAAAAGTCTTCATTCGATCTCTCCAGTTATTATAGGCATTACCATCAATGATTGGTGGTCTTGTATGATTTAGATTATCAATAGAACCGACATTAATACCTGCCATACTTATAATAACCTTCGGCACACAAACTTGTTAGTAGAAAAGATTCGTAATGACAAAGTTCAGAAGGGGGAAGTTCGGAATGGAAAAGTACGGAATTAAAAAAGTGAGCAAGAAAAACTTATATGTGAGTACAAGTATTTTAGAGACCTCCTCTGATACCAATTTTAGGATCAAAATAATGATGTAGATGCTCAATATACAAGAGGGGGGGGGGGTGAATTGTATACTTTAAAAATTCTATTGGAACCTTTAAAGTTAGTAACGATTAACTATGTTTTCATTAAGAAAAGGAAAGGGCTAAGTTTAACAAAGTTAAACTTAAGCAAATTCACAACACCTCTAACTCCAAATGAAAACTTGGAAAGAGATTCTGAAAGTAGGTTCTAGAAATATGGTTCCGGAAATTGATACTTAACAAAAGATTACAATATGAGATTCTACCTTAAAGAGTATAGAATCTAAATGAAATAGAGTATAAGTAAGGAAGTATAAGAAAATTATACTTTCCTTATAATACAAAATGCAGCGGAGATAAACAATTAGTAAAACTACAAGAAACAAGATATAAGTCTTTTAACCAAAAGAGAAGGGTATCCAACAACCTTGGATAAAGGTCCCTTGATTTATACTTTCAAGCAATTCTGTCTTACCCACACCAGGGTAAGCCCTCTATACAAAGATCAGAGTCTCTGTCTTGCTATCCCCGCAAGCCCTCAACTTCAAGGTAGTTGGAAACCTCTGTCTTTCTCAGCAAGGAATCCCTCGAACTTCAAGGTAGTCGGCACCTCTGTCTTCCTATCCTCGGAAGTCCTCGAATGTAATCACCAACATTCGGAGTCGCACGAAGCAAAAAATGAACGAGCGGTTCAGTACGCACAAGGAATGAAAAGATTTCTCTCTCTAGAAATCACCTTAGCAGCGTGTGATCTCTAGATTGATCACCTTCATTCTATCATATGGAGATCTTTCAAATGAGATCTTATTTATAGGTAAGGTCGGCCTCCTTCCAAACGGTCACATTTTCCTTAAAAATCGGAGGGACCTGTACAAGTGTCACTTAGCCAACGGTTAGTTTATAACAGAATAGATGACATCGTTTTATAACAAAACAAGTGTAACATAATGTACGACATTATTTTAAGTCTAACTAAAAAGATCAGAGTGAAGGTTCGGAGTGTAAAAAAAAATTCATAGAGTAGACAAATTATAGAAGGGTAAGCAAAAAGAAAGTTCGGAGTCTAATAAAAAATAATTTTCGGAGTCTAAATAAATTCAGAGTGTATAAAACAAAGATGACCAGATTCTGTTTAATAGGTGAATTCGGAATGGGAATTCGGAATGAGAATTCATCATCAGAATTCGTAATTAGAAATCGTAAAGGAAAAATGTCATTAGAATTCGTAATGAGAATTTGATGTCGAACTTCATAAGGATTCGTATCCTAAATCTGGAGTAGAACATAATCAGAGTTCGTATCCGGAATTCGGAATGAAATTTTATCACAGTTTTCATTTGAATTCAGAGTGAAACTTTGTTACAGTTCTCAAGCAGAATTCGGATCCTAAAACAGAATACTTCATATCAAAGTTTCAAACAATTCCGAGAATATAGAAATGAATTTGAATCTTATACTTAAGAAAAATATGGATGAAAATCTGATAAGGATGATTTTTCTTACAAAATAGATTTTCTTTATAAAAGCAATTTTCCTTATAAAAGAAATTTTCCTTATAAAAGAAATTTTCCTTATAGAAGCAATTTTTCATATAAAAGCAATTTTCCTTACAGATAAGGTGTTTGTGATTTTCAAAACAAGAAGGAATGGAAAAGTCATAAGGAAAACCTTATTGACTCAACACTACTAATGCATTGAGGATCTATAGAGGGATCCACATTTTACTTACTATGTCCAATGCATTCCTCATATGAAAAGGTTTAAACATAACATAAACATCCATATTATAAATAGCTTATGAAATGACAATACTTTATCCATAAACCAAGAATGGTGTATAAATAACACATCCATAGTCAAACATATCACAAAACCATCAATACTATAGGGAGTATTTGTATCATAATAAATCAACTTCAAACAAGTTTAAAATCCTTCAAAGGATGTTGACATAGATGAGATCAAAACATTTTGAGAGAAATATATCTTTCTATTTTGAAATCATTTTAAAGTCAGTTAATTATAAAAGAAAATAATTATTTTTAAAATATTCTTATAATATTTTAAGGGAAGCTTCGATGATGTTATAATGGAAAAAAATAGCCTCACCTGCAGTATAATGTAAAAAACCATTCTTTCTTTAATTTAGTCGAAAAGATCATAAATGACATTATTTGGAAAATAATGGAATGATACCTTTATAAACATTTTATAAAACATCAATCAAGGGTATAAATGAATTTAACCTGTCGTATGGGAAATATTAAACAAAATTGAATAACATTTTTAAGAAAAAAAAATATGTGGATGATAAAGGGGACCCAATATATACTTATGTAAAAAAACCTCAGATAATAAAGAGATTGTGAAATTAACCCTTACCTTGTACTTTTCCTTAGAAAAGGTTACATTAACCTTATGTATAATAATTAAATCATTGTTATTAAGTTATAAAAGGAATATATACAAAAATATGATATCGTATATGATATTTTAATATTGTGTTTTTAATAAAATTTTAAAAGTATCAACGTTTTAGTTGTTAACTGATTCGTTTTCCTTTATATTCTTGGTTACGTAAGCCATGTTTGTTATGAATAGAATGTATTTGATTCATATACATAATGATATTATGTTCATAAACATTAGTATCCAAATGGGATCATATCTTATTCCTATTTTTGTTTTTGGTTGAGTTACAATTATCCAAATAAATTAGGACATGTGTTAGGATAATTATGATATCATTTTTACCTTTATTTACCCTCTTTACTTTTAACCGTAGTAAATAAATGTCAAATGTTACTATTCAAAAAATTTAATTTAAATCTTATTAAACCACATTTTAATTTACTGATATCAACTGTGTCTTTCAGATTTTTGAAATTCATCTCATAGAAGTGGTAAAATTAAGTTTTATGCAAATTTGAAAATTCTCCAAGGAGGTGGGTAAAAGACTGTAGAAAGTTCAATAAAATTATTATATATCTACAATTAATTTAAAATGACTCTAATATATTACATTGAAATTATATAGGTATTATGTATCTATTTGACCTAAAATAAATTTAAAAAAAATTAAATAATTACTTAAATGAGAAATTCAGTTTTAACCAATAACGTTGTGTTTTTCATAATTCATCAAAAATTGAAGGTTTTCACAAAAATACCCAAAATTCACCCTAAGATAATTTCAATATTAATAATTCAAAAATGAATTCCATTATGATAAATCAAAATTATTAAATTTCAAAAAGTGGGTATTACTATTCATAACGGCTAGTTTGATTGGTCGTGGTGTATCAGAATCTCGAAGTTTCCTACAATGAAAGTTATTGCATTATTCAAAGGGAATCATAATGTGAAAGCTTGGGATGTTACATTATCCTCTACTTAAAATAATTTATTCCTCAAAATTTCAAGAATATTACTAAATAATAAGATTCGGGTGGTTCTTCATCATATGTTCATCGAGTTCCCAAGTTGCCTCTTCTATCTTATGATTTCTACATAGAACTTTTACCGAACGAGTCGTCCAGTTTCTCAGCACTTGTTCTTTGGTATCATGAATTTTGAAAGTCTCTTCACTATAAGATAGATCAGCTTCCCTTTCAATTTCCTCATAGATCAGTACATGTGTTGGGTCAGGCATGTATTTTCCCAACAGTGATACGTGAAACACATCATGAACATTGGGGAGACATGGAGGAATTGCCAAATGATAAGCTGCAACACCAAATCATTCTAGAATTTTGAAAGGTCCGATGTACCTAGGACATAGTTTACCCTTCTTACTGAATCGTATAACTTCCTTCCATGGAGATACCATCAGGAAATCATGGTCTCCTACTTGAAATTCCAAATCATTCCGTTTTTGGTATAACTCTTCTACCTACTTGGAGCTTCTTTGATGTGGGTTTGGATAACCTTCACCTATTAAATTGTTTCCTCAACATGTTCTGGACCTACTGGTTTTCTTTCACCAACAACATCCCAACAATTTGTTGTGCGACATCTCCTTCCATATAATGCTTCATATGGAGACATATGAATACATGAATGGAAGATATTATTATAGAAAAATTCTACCAGAGGTAAATATTGATCCCACATACATTGAAAGTCAAGTGAAAAAGATCTCAACATGTCTTCTAAGGTTTAAATAGTCCGTTCTGATTATAAATCAGTTTGAGGCTAGTAGGCAGTGCTCAAACAATGTTTAGTATATAGGGACTTTTGAAGACATTTCTAGAATCATGATGTAAAATAGGTATCACGATAAAAAACAATCGAAAGGGGTACTCCATGAAGTATTAAAAAAACCTTAACATATAATATTTCTATACGTTAAAGTGGTAATTCATCTCTTATTACATGAAAATGTGCTGACTTGGTAAGATGATAAAAAATGACCCATATTGCATCATTCCTTCTAGGAGTCTTTGGTAGCCCCATTACAAAGTCCATCATAATATTATCTCATTTTGACTCTAGTATGGGAAGAGGTTGCATGATTCATCTAGGATATTGCCTTTCAGCTTTCACAGGTTGAAAAACCATACATCTTGACATAAAATCAACAATCTCACTCTTCATGTTGTCCCACCAAAAACGTTCTTTAAAATCTCTATTCATCGTATTACTACAAGGGTGTATAGGGAAATTGGAGATATGAGCATCATCCATCAATTCCCTTTTTAGATCAGGTATATTGGGAAAACCATGTTCCTTCCCAAATTTCAAAATCTCATCTTCATATATGAAGTCACTCTATCTCCCATCATTCACATCTTTAATCATCTTTTGAAACTATTCATAATAAGTCTGAGAACTCATTATCCTTTATAGTAATGATGGTTTGGAAACCATTTGAAAAAGTATTGATGGTCCACATTCCATGGTTATTCCCATATCCATCTTTAATAGATCCATGAAAATAAGATCTCTTTCAACTCTCATCTTGTTCAAAACTCCATGAAAATTTATTCTCAAAGCATCTTCCTCCTTATTTTCCTTCCCCAGGTGGTAGTGTATAGTGCAATCATAATCCTTCAGTACATCAAGCCATCACATTTCCCTCATGTTTAGTTCTTTTTGTGAGAAAATATACTTCAAATATTTGTGATCAATATAAATCTCACATTTTTTACCATAGAGGTAGTGTCTCCATATTTTTAGAGAAAAGATTACAGCTTCTAACTCAATATCATGAGTGGGATAGTTTTGTTCTAGAATTTTTAGCTACTGTGATGAATAATAAATAACTCTATCATTCTACATAAGGACACAACCAAGTCCTTTCATTGAATCATTACTACAAATAACAGACTATCATTCCGTGATGGTAGAGTCACGATAATATCATTGACCAATCCTCTCTTCAGTTCTTCAAAACATTCTTCACACACATTTGTACAAAAAACATTTAACCCCTTTATGTGTGATCTTGGTTAATGGGTTAGCCAACCGGGTATAATTCTAGAAGATACGTTGATAATAAAATTCTAAAACAATAAAAATACGTACCTTAGTAATAATCATCGGTGCTGGACATTCTTAAATTTCCATGGAAATTGAAGGATCAATAGATATTCCATCCATAGAGACAATATGGCCAAGAAAAGAAATTTCCTCAATCTATAGTTCACACTTCCTAAAATTCCAATATAATTCGTTTCTTCTAAGAGTCATTAGAGTAACGCATAAGTTAATTTCATGATCATCATAGATTTTGGAGTATACCAAGATATCATCAATAAATACCACTAAAAAGTCATCATGATATTCCTTGAAAACTCTATTCATTAGATCCATGAAGATAGAGGGAGCATTACTCAGTCCAAAAAGAATTACTGTAAACTCGTAATGCCCCTACATGGTTCGAAATGATATTTTTAGAATGGTTCATTCATCACAAACAATTTATGATATCCAAATCAAAGGTCAATCTTTGAAAAATACTAAGCTCCATGAAGTTGGTCAAATAAATCATCAATGCGAGGTAGATGATGCTTGTTATTTATTGTTATAGCATTGATCTCCCTGTAGTCAATAAACAAACTCATAGACTCGTCTTTATTTTTAACAAAAAAGACAGGTGCTCCACACAGTGAAACACTAGGGCCAATAAATCCCTTGTTACTAAATTTCACTGGTTGTTTCTTTAGTTCCACTAATTCCAATGTGGCCATTCTATAAGGGGTCTTCAAGATAGGCCTTGAACCAAGAATTAAATCAATGGAAAACTCAATTTATAATTCTAGAGGATGTATACGTAAATTCTATGAAAACACATCACTATATTCTTTCACTATAGGTACATCCTCTATTTGAACAATATTTTCCCCACCCAAAGTTATTTCATTATCTTCCTCCCCAATAATATAAGTTAGTAGAGTTACTGGGGGTGGATATTGATTAGAATCATGTTGTGACATTTCTGCTAAAATGATTAGGTACAACTTATCATCATAAAAAATTTTATCCTCCTTATTATTACAATAAATTTCCACATCATGGTCTGAAATCCAACCCATACCAAGATTTATATCAAATTCAATCATGGTTATGGAGATGAGATCAGGAGAAAAATAACATTTATATTCCCTAATAGGAACTGATTCACAATAGATTGTTGCAATGATACTTCCCTTAGGTGTTTTAATTGAAAACTCCTTTGTTAATTCAAATTTAAAATATCTAATTTTCATAGAAAACTGGGAAGATATAAAACAATGAGATGATATGGAATCAAATAAAGCATTGGATAAACTTGAGGAAACCATAATATTACCTTCCACCATGTCTTTCGGAGCATCAACCTCATTAGTAGTGATCTCATAAGCTTGGCCTTGATACCTTGGCCTTTTTTTGAGGTAAGATCACAGGGAGTTTAGGACATTGATTTGCATAATTCCCCTTTTCTCTACAATTTTATCATTCAACATTGACAACCTCTTTCTTCCCCATGCCATCATGAGTTTGGTGGCCTTTTTAAACACAATTGTAACAGAATCCCATTCCCTTTATGCAAGTACCAGGGTGTTTATTCCAACATTTTCTAAAGTATGGATATTAACCTTTTCCCTTATTCCCCTTATTTCATTTTCCAGAGTGTTCATCAGATCTCTTCTTCTCTTTCTTTTCATTAAATTCGTATGATGTAAAGAATTCCTTTTCTGTCTTGATAGCGCATGAGACACTATCTTCATACGACGAAAATGATTTTGAGACTAATGCTCAATGGATAAATGATTTTAACCGATCAAAGAATCGATCAATCTTACTCCTTGGGTTGTGTATATAATCTGTTGTATTCCTTTCTAACCATGTAATGTTAGCCTCATACTTTGTGACATTCTCATCCTCATTTTCCCTCAGACTCAGAAATTGTCTTTCCATATCCTCTCTATGGTCATGAGGAAAGTATTTTTCCAAGAAAATCCCTTTAAAATCCCTCCATTCCATGTTCAATACTTCTTCATCTTCTCTGTGTTTTAGATTAATGACCACCATTGATCTTCATCTCCCTTGAGGTGATAAACTTCCATGACAACTTTTTCCCTTTCGCTACTCCCAAAAACATGAAATATTTTCTCTAAAAAATTTATCCATTTTTCATCTACTAAGAGATTTGTACCACCATTGAGTGTTGGTGGTTGTTGCCTCATGAATAAGTTTAACATTGATCCTCCACGTTGTTGATCAGGGTGCTCCATACGGGTAAGGTTATTATTTATAACCTGAGTGATTTCTCCCAGTATGATGATAAGCAAATCAGCACCAGTTGTTTCAAAGGATCCATTTTAATTATCTTGAATATGAGGTAAATACCTACATGGATTATGTGTGTTGATATGGTTTCCACTCCTTCCACTATGTTCCATTTATAACAATGGTAGAAAATAGATTAGTTTATGAATCACAATATTGAATTTCGAACTTTTAAAACACTTAACATAAATTGAACAGTTTATGGATATAATTCATAATAATAAAAATGTTTTATTTTAGGAATTAAATACTCATAAAACCATCATAATGGTTGGTAAAGAAAATGAGAATTATCCCAAGAATAACCCCAGGAGTGTCTTAACCAAGAGTGTATCAAGGCCCGTTGTCGTGCCCTAGTTCCCGTTTGAGTCTAGCTCAAAGCGATGTTTTTCGGTTTTACCCCTAGGTATATTTGTGCCAAATCCACCTCTACCTTCTTGTATACAGATAGGGATGTATTTCTTGGAAAACTCACAAAATCTCTGCTATACCATAATTATAGGAAGTTATTTTATACTAATCCTCAAAGTCTATCTTAGGGTAATGTTCTCTAATCAGAGCTTTCTTAAATCAAGCTTCCAAGGTTTGTCCTAAACATACTCTGATACCAACTAAAACACCCCAACCCCAGTTACATAGAGTCATTTCATTATTACATAACATTGACATGACACAAAGAATCATGTCCTAAAAGACTGACTAGTTTAGTAGCCTTGGAAGTACTAGATACATTCATAAGTTTTACATTACATCATGAAATAAAAACATCAAGAAATATTTTCCCCGTTTTTGAACACAATTATATCCTTATCATATACCTGCAGGTCGACCATAAAATACTTCTTCACATCCTGGGAAAAATAAAACATAGAAAAGGGTGAGCTCAGATGCTCAGTAAGGATAACAATATAGCGGAAACATTCATAAATACGCATAAACATTAAAGGAAATGTATTAGAATAAAACAAAATCATTCAACACTTAAACATTATTATAATATGGAAAAGATAAAATCAAATAAATCCATTTAATTATTCATATAAATATTATAATAGTATAATAATCACATTCAATATCAATAGCCACTTTCAAAATGATGGAATGCATAATTCCAGACTTCACATGCACATAGTCAAGGCCTTGTGCCAAGACTACAAATAAAATATTTTCAAGGCCTTTTACCAGGACACTAGTTTGTCTCCTGAGATATACCGATTCATTGAGGAGCTATAGAGGGCTCCACCCATCACATACTAAGTCCAACACATTCCTCATACGAAAAGGTTTGAACATAACATAAACAGTCACATTAAAACTAGCATAATAAATTTCAATACATTATCTATAAACCAAGAATGGTGTAAAAATAACACATTCATGGTCAAACATATCACAAAACCTTCAATAAAATATGGAATATTTGTACCACAATAAATCAACTTCAATCAAGATTAAAATCCATCAAAGGATGTTGACATAGATGAAATCATAACTTTTTGAGAGAAATATCTCTTTCTATATTGAAATCATTTAGAATTCATGAAATAGTAAAAGAAAACATTTATTTTGAAAATATTCTTATAATCTTGTAAGTTAAGCTTCAATGATGTTATAATGGTGGAAAATTTCCACACCCTCAGTATAAGTTTAAAAAAACATTCTTTCCATAATTTTTGTCAAAAAGGCCATAAAGGACCTTGTTCAGAAAATGTTGGCAGGGATCCTTTATAAATTTTTTATAAAAATTCAAAATAGTTATAAATGACTTTAAATTATATACTAAGAAATAGTAAAAATGTTTCGAATTATATTTTTGAGAAAACACAGATGTGGATGATAAAGGGGTCCAAGTAGATACTTATGTAAAAACAACCTCAGATAATAAAGATATTGTGAAATTAACCCTTACCTAATACTTTTCCGTGGTAGAGGGTATGTTAACCTCTTGTATAATTGTTAAATAATTGTTATTAAATTATACCCAAACCATATATGTAAATATGATATCATATATGATCTTCTAATATTTCTTTGTTAATAATATTTTAGTAGTATCATAATTTTGGGTGTTAACTGATTCGTTTTTCTTTATATGTTTGGTTACGTAGGCCATTTTTGTTATGAATAGGATGTATTTGATTCATATAAAAAATTACATTATGTTCATTAAATTTATTTTGAATCATAAAATGAAAATTATTCATGAATGATTTTTATGGGGAAAGAATCTCATCACGTTCATGGAGATAGTAATCTCTGCGTACACCCGCGGGAAAATAACATTATATTGATGGTGAAATCATATGTAATTGGATGGTATATCATAAATAAATAATCATTAACATGTTATATTTATTATTTTCATTAGTTATACTCATGTTTATCCCCATCCAAATAATGATGTTTTTAATAACAACATACACCACGACGTGGAGACGGTAATCCATACATACAGACGTATGGTGACTTTGTCATTCATATGATGGATAGAATAATGAATATGGTTGTAACATTTTTATAATAACATAAAATTATATATAATATACTGTATTTACTATTTTTGAATGTAAACTACAAACAAAGAGGTAGTGGAAGAAGAAAAGAACTTGAAAGACTTGATTAAATATTTACCTCTTCTTTGGGTTATTCATTTTGATTTGATCAAAAGGGATCCTTAGGATGGATTACTAACCAAAGGACAACCTTGAGGATTAAGGGAGGAAAGTAGGGAGAAAATTTGGGCATGGTTTGGATATGAAAAATGGCTTTGGAGGTATAAAATTAAGATAAGGGGAAGTACACTTTTATAAGAGAGTTGAGGGTCACTTTAGGAAAAGCTTGAAATATTATTTTATAATAAAATAATTTTAGGTTTCTAATGGATCCAAAATAATTTATTTAAAGGATAAGGTGGGTATGGGTGGAAAACCTCTCATCCAATGGGTTTTAGATAGGTTTATGTCATCATATTAACATTATATTTCATATTTAACTCTTAGTTAAATAGTTTTACATTAACCTTGTCTCTTTGTATTTTTATATTATATGGTTAATAAACTTACTATAAACATCCAAGAAAACCCCATGTGCTTAATTATTAAAATATATAACCTTATATAATTACATTGGCCATACCTTAGATTTTTATGAATATTATATCAATTAATAATATAGTATTTGTTTTAAAAACTCAATGATGTCAATTTTGATACTATTTTGTATTTGGTTTTTCTGAAAATAATAATAGCATGATTACATCGAAAAAAAATTAATTAATCAACCCTATCATGTCATATTAACCTAGAAAATTAGTTGAATTCATCAAAAGTCTCAAATTACATTTATATGGATATTTATAATATCAATTATTTTAACATTTCATTAATAAGGTAATTACTACATCATCATTGTGTCATAAATAAAATTAATTATATAATATCTAAAAATTATAAACAAAATACCATTACATAGGAAATTTTTTTTACCTTTTTAATGAATTTTTATAGTCTAATTTATATTGTGTTTAACCCTATACTAAAAATGGTTTAGTTATTAAACTTTGAATTTAACTCTTTTAACACTTCTTTAAATAAAATAATAATAAATGTCCTAATCTAATCCAAGTGGACTAATGGGGATCATATTTTATTCCTAAGGTTGTTTCTGGCTAAATTACACTTATCCAATAGAATTAGGAAAGGTGTTAGGGTAATTATGATATCATTTTTACCTGTAATTACCCTATTTACTTTTATCCTTGGTAAATAAAAGTCAAAAGTTACTATTCACGAAAAATTATTTTCATTTTATTGAACAAAATTTTACTTACTGATATCAACCATGTGTCTCAGATTTTTAAAATTCATATCATAGAAGCGGTAAAATTATTTTTTATACAAATTTTTTAATGCTCTTAGGAGGTGGGTAAAAGACGGTAAAAACCTCAATTAAATTTTAATATATCTAAAATTATTATAAAATTACTCCAATGAATTACATGGAACATATATTGGTATTAGGTATCTATTTTGACTAATATAAATTTAAATAATATAAATAATTATTTAAATAAAAGATTCGGTTTTAACCAATAACACAGTGTTTTTTACTATTCATAAAAAATTGAATGTTTTTAGAAAAATACAAAAAATTTACCCTAAGATAATCTTGATATTCAAAATTCAAAAATAATGTCCATTTTAAATATAAAATTTAAAAAAATTTAAAAAATAAGTATTACTATTCATAACGGCTAGTTTGATTGGCCGCAGTGTGTTAGAATCTCAATATTGCGTACAATGCAAGCTATTGCATTATTCAAAGGGAAACATATCGTGGAAGCTTAGGGTGTTATAGTACATGAGTTTTTAACCTAAGACTAAAATAATGGTGGCAGATGGGTTGTTATCCGAGGGCCAAAAAACAAGAGGGTACACATGTTATTGTCCAAATCCTGAAAACAAGATGGTTCAAGGGTTGTTAACCAAACCATGATAACTAGGATATACACAAATTAGCATCCCAAGCCCGAATACAATATCTTAAATAGGGTATTATCAAAATCCTGATAAAAATATCGTACAAAGTTTGTTCTCCCATCCCCCAAAAAATAGGGTATATAGGTTATTATAACAATCTTGAAGGAGGTTCGTGGTTTGAAATACCAATAATAACACGCTATGAATGTATTGGTGGGTACCCATAACATAATTTTATATATTCATATGTTTATGCCATATGTATATTTCTTATTAATATTTTATTCCTTCCTGACTAATTTTATTTGATTTAATTATTATTCATGTCGTATGAATTACTAATATTTCTTCCATGAATCATGATTATGACATTTGATTTTTTGGATGCGATATTCAAATATTCTGATCATGTTATCATACCCTTATGTTCACGTTATGCATCTATATCTCCATTACATACCCATTTTGAGCATTTGATCTGATACTTTCTAATTTTTTCCATTCATTAAGTTTGGAATAAAAATTAATGTATGATTTATAAATGGGAAGATTTTTGTGGGAATATTTGACTATCAATCATCATGATATAAAATTTTGATACATGTTTCCAAATACACTAGACTATAATAGTCCTTAGGCATTTGTTTGTGTAATGTAATGAATATTCATAAAAAATCATATAATATCCATTTATGAGAAGCTTAAGTCTCTATATTTAGTATCATATGAAATATTTATTCAACCTTTTGAATGAAGGATTGTAAACCAAGTGAGATCCCTAGAGATATTTTAAAGAATATGTGTATGGATGTATCAATGAATAAGTCTATAAATGATTGAAAGTTCAGGAAAATGTCTTAGAATTTTTTTAACGGATTTATAGAATTATGCTTAAGAAATTACAGACCATTATGGATTATACATGTGGATCGATCTCTAGAACAGATATATATAAGGGTAAAAATATGAAAATACCATATTTAGTTTGACTCGATTTGGAAATGGTGCCTGACAACAAGATTTGAGGCACACTTGATTGTCACTACAAATCGATTTGTTTTGGAAGTTGAAAAAATTATTCATGAAACGTCCTAAAATATTTAAAAATATGACAACTTTGAATGACCTATATTAAGACTATGGTGTCATATATTTTGAAGAAGGTGTCATGATTTAGACACCATATAAGTTATTTTTCATGATTATGTGTTTTTCCATAGTGATTATTGTCTCTAATGATCTGAATTTTAGTTATTGTTAATCGATGGAAATGATGAAACCATGTTATTATTGCATTAAATGGAAAATTAATTGATATCCTTCTAAGAAATAAGATTTTATGAGTGATGGAATGGGGAAAATTATTGTTATTATCTGAAAAATCCCCACACTATGAATCATGATGAATTTCTAAAAGATCAAATGAGAGAAAAATGATCTATTTAATCCATTATGTGTAAGGCCAAGACCCTAATTCCCCAAATTTGGTGAATTATTATATAAAATTGTCATGATACAAGGAATCATGTCTCGAAAGACAAATCAGTTTAGTAGCCTTGGAAGTACTAGATACATTCATAAGTTTTACATTACACCATGAAATAAAAAACATCAACACAAATTTGTCCCCTTTCAACAGACTCAAATCCATAGCCTATCCCTATAGGTCAACTATAAAATAATTCTTCCCCACTTGGAAGAAATAAAACATAGAAAGGGGTGAGTTGAAATGCTCAGTAAGGATAACAATATAGCAGAAACTTTCATAAATAAGCATAAACATTTAAGGAAATGTGTAAGACTAAACATATCCTTTTAAACATAAAATTCATCATAATACGGAAAAGATAAAATAAAAAAAATACATTTAATTGTTCACATAGATATTCTACTAGTTGAATAATCACATGAAATATCAATAGCCACTTTCATAATGATGGAATGCATAATACCAGACTTTATAACCACATTTTCAAGGCCTTGTGCCAATACAACAAATAAGATTTTATCAAGGCCTTGTGCCAAGACACTGGTTTTCCTCATTAGACCTACCAATTTATCTAGGAGATATAGAGGGCTCCACCCATCACTTACTAAGTCCAATGAATTCCTCATATGACAAGGTTTAAACATAACATAAACATTCATATTAAAACTAGCAAACAAAATGTCCATACTTTTTCCACAAACGATGAATGGTGTAAAAATAACATGTCCATATTCAAACATATCACAAAACCTTCAATACAATATGTAATATTTGTATCATAATAAACCAACTTCAAAAAAGTTTAAAATCCATCAAAGGTTGTTGACATAGATGAAATGATAACTATTTGAAATAAATAACTATTTTGATGTTGAAATCATTTAAAAGTCACATAATTATAAAAGAAAAAATTTATTTTGAAAATATTCTTACAAGATTATATGGGAAGCTTCAACGAAGATATAATGGTGGAAAATAGCCACACCCGCCGTAATAGTTAAAAAAAATCATTCTTACCTTAATTTTGTCGAAAAGGTCATAAAGTACTTTGTTTGGAAGATGACAGAAAGATTAATTTGAAATCATTTTATAAAAATTCAAACAAATGTATAAATTACATTAACCCATATCCTATTAAATAATAAATTTTTTGAATTACACTTTTAAGAGAACACAGATGTGGATGATAAAGAAGTCCCAGTAGATACATATGTAAAAAAACCTCGGATAATAAAGAGATTGTGAAATTAACCATTACCTTGTACTTTTACGTAGTCTATGATATGTTAACATTCTGTATAATAGTGAAAAAATTGTTATTAAATTATCCAAGAACTATATACATTAATATGATATCATATACAATCCAATAATATTTCTTTGTTAATAATATTTCAATAATATCATTCTTTCGGGTGTCAGCTGATTCGTTTTACACTATAGGATTAGTTACGTAAGACATGTTTTTTATGGATAGGATGTATTTGACTCATATATATAATTATATTATTTTATAAAACATTATTTTTAATCATAAAATAAAAATTATTCTTGAATGATTACAATGGGGAATGAATCTCATAGCGTTTGTGGAGACGGTAATCCGTACATACGCACGAGCGACAATATCATTCTATTGATGGTTAAAAAATATTTAATTGTATGGTATATCATATATATAGAATCATTAACATGTTATATTTATTATTTACATCAGTCATACTCATTATTATACCCATCCAAATAATGAAGTGTTTGAATAACAAACTACACCACGACGTGGAGACGGTAAGCTGTACGTACGCACGTAGGGTGACTTTGTCATTCATATGATGGGTTGAATAATGAATATGGTTGTAACTTTTCTATAATAACATCAAATTATATAGAAGATAATATAGTTATTATTTTATAAGGGAAACAACGAAGAAAGATGAAGTGGAAGAAGAAAGGAACTTGAAAGAGGTGATGAAATATTTATCTCTTCTTCGGGTTCTTCCTTTTAATTTGATCAAAAGGGAAACATAGGATGGCTTTATGACAAAATAAAGACCTCTAGAATTATGGGAGGAAATTTTGGAGGATATATGTGTAGGGGTTGGCCGAACCAAATTGCTTTGGAAGTGTAAAATTAATATAAGGGGAAGTACCGTTTTATAAGAGAGGTAAGAGTTACTTTAGGAAAAGCTGGAAATATTATTTTTTAATAATATCATTTTGAGTTTATAATGGATACAAACTAATTTTTTTAGAGGATATGGTGGATATGGGTCGACAAAATCCCATCCAATAGTTTTTATACAGGTTTAGGTCACCATATTAACCTTATCTTTAATATTTAACTCTTAGTTAAATAGTTTTTCATTTACAATATCTCTTTGTATTTATTTATTATATGGTTAATAAACTTATTATAACAAGGCAGGGGAACCCCAAGTGGTTCATTATTAATATATAAATATATATATATCTTTATCTAAGTCTTTTTTCTGGTCCTTATATTTTTAAGAATATTATATGAATTAATAATATTGTATTTGTTTTAAAAACTCAATTATGTCAACTTTGACACAATTTAGTATTTGATTTTTGTGAAAATCATAACAGCATGATTACTTCAAAAAAAATTATTTAATCAACCCTAACATGTCATATTAATGTATAAAATTATTGCAATTCATCAAAAGTATCAAATTACATTTATTTGGATATTTATAATATCAATTATTTTAACCTTTCATTAATAAGGTAATTACTGCATCATCATTATGTCATAAATAAATTTAATTATTTAATGTTTAAAAATTATAAATAAAATAAAATCACGTAGGAAATATTTTTATATTTCTAATGAATATTTATAGTCTAATTTATAATATGAATAACTTTATATTAAAAATGATTTAGTTAATAAACTTTTAATTTAGCACTTTTAACTCTTCTTTAAATAAAATAATAATAAATGTCATAATCTAATCAAATAGTACCAAATGGGATCATATTTTATTCTTAAGGTTGCTTTTGGTCTAATTACACTTATCCAATATAATTAGTACATGTTTTTTGGTAATTATAATATCATTTTACCCTTAATTACCCTATTTACTTTTAACCATGGAAAATAAAAATAAAAAATTACTATTCACCAACAATTAATTTCATATTATTGAACCAAAGTTTTCTTACTAATATCATCATTGCCTCACTAATTTTTTAAATTTTACTCACATAAGTGGTAATATTATGTTTTATGCAAATTTGTAAATTTTCTTAGAAGGTGGGTAAAAGACGGTAAAAAGTTCAATAAAATTTCATATATCTAAACATATTATAAAATGACACCAATGAATTAAATTGAACATATATTGGTATTATGCATCTATTTTGACCTAAAATAAATTAAATTAAAATAACTAATTACATAAATAAAAATTCTGTTTAAACAATAATGCTGCGTTTTTCACTATTCATCAAAAATTAAAAAAATTCAGAAATATAGCAATAATTCACCCTAATCTAAAAATGATATTCCATATCCAAAAACGAAGTTCATTTTAAAAAATAAAATTTATAAAATTTCAAAAATTAAGAATTACTATTCACAACAGCTATTTTGATTGGTCGTGGTGTGTTAAAACTCCAATTTTCATACAACGTTAGTTGCGTCATTATTCAAAGCGAAACGTACCATGGAAGAATATGGTGTTACATTCTCCCCCTCATAATAATTTCATCCTCAAAATTTCTAGAATATTTTTGCAAAAAATGATTTGGTTGGTTCTTCATCATAAGTTCCTCGAGTTCCCACGTTACCTCTTATATCTTATGGTTTCTCCATAGAACTTTTACTAGATGAGTCATCTCGTTTCTCAGAACTTGTTCTCTAGTATCCAGAATTTTGAGATGCTCTTCAAAATAAGATAGATCAGGTTCCTGTTTAATTTCCTCATATGTGAGTTCATGCATTGGGCCATGAAGTATTTTCTCTACAGTGATACGTAGAACACATCATTAACTTTGTAGAGAATTAAAGGGAATTACAAATTATTTATTACAACTCCAATTAGTTCTTTAATTTAGAAAGGTCCAATGTACCTGGAACACAATTTACCCTTCTTACCAAAATGTGTAACACCATTCTATGATGATACCTTCAAGAAAACTTGGTCTCCTACTTGAAATTCCCAATTCTTCCTTTAGTTATTGACATATTTTTTTCCCACTTGGGGCTAATTTTATGTGGGTCTACATAACCTTCACCTTTTCCATTGTTTCATCAATATGTTCTGGGCCTATTGGTTTTCTTTCACAAACATCATCCCAACAAGTTGTTATGTAACATCTATTTCCATATAACGCTTCATATGGTGGAATCGGAATACTTGAATGGAAGCTATTGTTATAGTAAAATTCTACCATAGGTAAATATTGATCCCGCATACCTAGACATTCAAGTGACCAAGATCTTATCATCTCTTATATGGTTTGAATAGTCTTTTCTAATTGTACATTAGTTTGATCCTGGTAGGTAGTGCTCAAACGAAGTTCAGTATACAGGGATTTATGAAGACTTTTCCAGAATATTGATGTAAAATGGGGATCATGATAAAAAACAATCGATAGGGGTACTCCATGATGTCTTAAAACTTCATCAATATATAGTCTTGTTAAACGTTCAAGTTGTAAATCTTATCTTATAACAAGAAAATGTGCTGACTTGGTAAGACGATCAACAATGACACATATTGCATAATTTCATCTAGGAGTCTTTGGTAGACCCGTGACAATGTTCATGGTAATATTATCCCATTTACACTTAGGTATGGGAAGAGGTTGCATGGCTCCTCCTGGTTGTTTCCTTCCAGCTTTCACATGTTGAAAAACCATACATATTGACACAAAATCAACCATCTCCCTCTTCATGTTGTCCCACCAAAAATGTTCCTTCAAATCTTTATACATCTTAGTGCTCCCATGTTTCATAGAGAAATTAGAGCTATGATCATCCTCCAACAATTACCTTTTTAGATCAGGTATTTTAGGAACACAAAGACTCTTCCCTAATTTCAAAATTCCATCTTCATATATGACGTCACTCAATCTCCCATCATTCACAGATTTAATCTTCTTTTGAAACTCATCATCATCAGTCTGAGAACTCTTTATACTTTCTAGTAAATATTGTTTGACAACCATTTGAAAAATTATTGATGTTTCACCTTCCATGGTTATTCCCATATCTATCTTTACTAGATCCATGAAAATAGGATTCCCTTCAACCCTCATCTTGTTAAAATCTCCATGATTCTTTCTAATAAAAGCATCTTTTACCCTATTTTCATTCCTCATGTTGTAGTGTATAGTGCAATAATAATCCTTGAGTAGTTCAATCTATCGTCTGTGCCTCATGATGAGTTCATTCTGTGAGAAAATATACTTCAAACTCTTATGATCGGTATAAATCCCACATTTTCACCATAGAGATAGTGTCTCCATATTTTTAGAGAAACGATTACAACTGATAACTCAAGATCATGAGTAGGATAGTTTTGCTCATGAATTTTTATCTATCATGATGAATAGGCAATAACTATATCATTCGGCTTAAGGACACAACCAAGTCCTTTCATTAAAGCATCACTATAAATAAGAACCCATCATTCGATGATGGTAGAGTCAATATAGGATCATTGACTAATATTCTATTCAGTTATTCAAAACATTCTTCACAATCATTTTTCCAAACAAATTTAACACATTTACTTGTGATATTGGTTAATGGGTTATCGAACTGGGAAAATTATAGACGAAATGTCGATAATAACATGATAAACCAATAAAACTGTGTACCATAGTTATTCTCGTCGATACTGTAAATTCATGGATGGCATTGGTCTTTGAAAAATAAATATAGATTCCATCCCTATAGACAATATGCCCTTGAAAACAAATCTCTTAAAGCCATAATTCACACTTGCAAAAATTACCATATAATTCATTTCTTCTAAGAGTCTTTAGAATAATGCACAAGTGATTTTCACGATCTTAGTAGTTTTTTGAGTATACCAAGATATCATTAATAAATAACACTACAAAGTCATTAATATATTCCTTGAAAACACTATTCATTAGATCCATGATGACAGAGGGTTCATTAGACAATCCAAATGGAATTACTGTAAACTCTTAATGCCCATACTAGGTTCGAAATTCCGTTTTTCGAATGTCTTCCTTCTTCACACACAACTGATGATATCTAGATCAAAGTTTAATCCGTGAAAAATATTGATCTAAATGAAGATGGTCGAATAAATCATCAATGTGAGGTAGGGGATACTAGTTCTTTGTTGTTGTAGCATTGATCTCCCAGTAGTCAATGCACATCCACATAGATCTGTCTTTATTCTTAACAAAAAGGGCAGAGGATCCCAATGGAGAAGCACTAGGGTGAATAAATCACATATTACTCAATTTTTATAGTTGTTTCTTTAGTTCCACTAATTTTATAGTGGCCATTCTATAATGGGTCTTCGATATGGGCCTTGAACCAAGAATTAAATCAATGGAAAACTAAATTTCTCACTCTAGAGGATGTCTAGGTAACTCCTCTGGAAGCACATCAACATATACTTCCACAATAGGTACATCTTATATTCGAACATTATTTTCATCACCCATAGAAATTTCATTCTCTTTTTCCCCAAAAATCGAATTTAGTAGAGCTACTAGGGGAGGATCTTGATAAGAATCAGGTGGTGACATTTCTTCTCTAAAGATAAGGTACTCCTTATCATCATTGAAAATTTTAACCCGCTTCTTCTTACAATAAATTTTCACATCTTGGTTATAAATCCAATATATTCTGTGGATTATATATAATTAAATTATGGGTATGATGATGTGATCAACAGATAAAGAATATTTATATGCCCTAATGGGAACCAATTCACAAATATTTATTGCGATGATACTTCCCTTATGTTTTTTGACTAACAACTCCCTTATTAAGTCCAATTTAAAATATCTAATATTCTAAGTAAATTGGGAAGATATAATGCAATGTGATGATCCAGAATCAAATAAAGCATTGGCTAAACATGAGTAAATGATTAAATTACCTACCACCACGACTTTTGGAGCTTCATCCTCAACAATAGTGATCACATATGATTAGCCTTATATTGTCAGACTTTTCTGGGGTAAGATTCCTTGGTGATTAGGACATTAATTTTCATAATTCCCCTTTTCTCTATAATTATTGAATTCATCAATGACATCCTCTTTCTTCCCCTTGAAAACACAAGATCAGTGGCCTTTTTCACCACACCTGTAAATGACTCCCATTCCCTTCAGGAAAGTACCAGGGTGTTTCTTCCCATATTTACCACTGGATGGATATTCAACCTTTCCCTTCTTCCCATTATTTCCATTTTCAGAGTGTTGAGAAGATATCTTCCTCTCTTGCTCTACTTTGATGTCGTAAGACATAGAGAATTATTTTTCTATATTGATAACACATGAGACAATATCTTTATATGATGAGAAGGATTGTGAGACTAATGCTCGATGTAGAAATGTCTTTAACCCATCAAATAATAGATATATCACACTCCTTGGGTTATGTATATAATATGATACATGCCATTCTAACATTGTAATGTTATCATCATAATTTGTGACATTATCATCATTCTTTTTCCTCAGACTTAGAAATTGTTTTTCCTTACCCGCTCGATGGTCACGAGGAAAGTATTTTTCTATGAAAATTTTATTAAACTCCATATATTTCATGTTTGATACTTATTCCTCTTCTTTTGGGTTTTGTATTAATGACTACCATTAATATGCATCTCTCGTGAGGTGATAAACTGCCAAGATAACTTTTTCTCTTTTGCTACTCCCCAATGCATGAAATATTTTATCTTATGAAATTTATCCATTTCTCAGCTACTAATGGATATGTAATCCCATTTAATGTTGGTGGTTGTTACCTCATGAAGTAATCTAATATTGATCCTCCACATTGTGGATCAGGGTGCTCTATATGTTTAAGGTTATTATTCATAACCTAAGTGAATTGTCCCAGTATGGTGATAAGATGATCGGAACCAGTTGCATCACCAGGTCCAGTATAATTATCTTGAGTATGAGTGAAATCCTAACATGGATTATGTGGGATGATACGGTTTCTATTCCTTCCACTATTATTCATTTTGAAACATGTCATACACTATATTAGTTTATAAATCGCAGTACATAATACCAAACTTGTAGTATAGTTATCATAAATTGAATAGTTTATGGACATAATCCATAATCATAAAAATGTTTTCTTTGAAGAAGTATATACTCAGAGATTCTTCATAATGTTTTGTAAAGAAAATGAAAATTATCCTAAGCATATCCCTTGGGAGTTTCATAACCAAGAGTGCAGCAAGGCCCATTGTCGTGCACCAGTTCCCGTTCGAGTCTAGCTCAAAGCGCTGTTTTCAGGGTTTACCCCTAGGTACATCTATTCTAGATCCACCTATACCTACTCATATCCATAAAGGTATGTATTTCTTGGAAAACTCAAAAAATATCTACAGTATCAAAATTCATGGAAGTTCTTTAATACAAATCCTCATAGTATATCTTAGGGTAGTGTTCTCTAATGAGTGTTTTTCTAAATATAGTTTCCAAGGTTTGTACTAAACTTCCTCTAATTCCAACTATAAGGCCCTGACCCCAATTTCCGAGAGTCGGTAAATTATTATATAGCATTAGAATGATACCAAGAATTATTACCCGAATGACCGATCAATTTAGTATCCTTTGATGTACTAGATACATTCATAAGTTTTACATTACATCATGAAATAAAAACATTTAAAAAATTTGTTCCCCTTTGAACACACTTATATCATTAGACTATCCCTATAGGGAAACCATGAAATACATCTTCACATCTTGGAAAAAGTAAAACATAGAAAGTGGTGAGCCGAGATGCTCAGTAAGGATAATAATATAGAAAAAACATTCATAAATAAGAATAATCATTTAAAGGAAATGTGTATGACTAAGACAAAATAGTTTTACTATTACACTTCATCATAATATGAAAAAGATAAAATCAAATAATTCCATTTACTTATTCACATGGATATTCTACTAGTCAAATAAAGACATGTTATATCAATAGCCACTTTCAGTATACTGGAATACATAGTGCCAGAATTCATAACCACAGAGTCAAGGCCCGGTGCCAAGACATAAAATAAGATTTTGTCAAATCCTCGTTCCAATTCACTAGTTTCACTCATGAAAGATACCAATGCATCGAGGAGCTATAACATGCTTTACCAGTCACTTACTAAGTCTAATGCATTCCACAAATGAGAAGGTTTAAACATAACATAATCATTTGTATTAAAACTAGCTTATGAAATGTGAATACATTATCCATAAACCATGAATGGTGTAAAAATAACACATCTACAGTCAAACATATCACTAAACCTTCAATAAAAAGGGAATATTTGTATCATAATAAACCAACTTCAAACAAGTTTAAAATCTACCAAAGGATGTTGACATAGATGCAATGAAAACTATTTGAAATAAATACCTCTTTCTATTTTGAATTTATTTAAAAGTCACATAATTATTAAAGAAACATTTAGTTTGAAAATATTATTATAATATATTATGTGAATATTCAATGATGATATAATAGCGTAAAATAGCCAAACCCGCCGTATAAGTTAAAAAAAGAAATTCTTACCTTACTTTTATCGAAAAGGTCATAAAATACCTTGTTTGCAAAATAACAGAAAGATTTTTTTCCAACCATTTTATTAAAAGTAAAAAATGGTATAATTGACTTTACACCACAGTATAGTTAATAGTAAAAATGTTTTGAATTACATTTTTAAGAAAACGCAGATGTGGATGACAAAGAGGTCCCAGTAGGTACTTCTGTAAAAACATCCTCAGATAATTAAGAGATTTTGAAATTAACCCTTACCTTGTACTTTTCCATAGTTGATGGTATGTTAACCTAAAAGTATAATAGATAAAAAACATTTATTAAATTATAAAATAACTATATACATAAATATGATATCACATATGATACTATAATATTTCCTTGTCAATAATATTTCTGTAGTATCATCGTTTTGGGTGTTAACTGATTCATTTTACTCTATATGATTAGTTACGTAAGGCATGTTTATTTTGAATAGGATGTATTTGATTCATATATTGAATTATATTATTTTAATAAACATTATATTTAATAATAAAATGAAAATTATTCTTGAATGTTTATGATGGTGAATGAATCTCATCACATTCGTGGAGGCTGTAATCCATACGTACGCACGAGAGACAATATCAATATATTGATGGGAAATCGTCTGTAATTGGATGGTATATCATATATAAATAATATTTAAGATGTTATATTTATTATTTACATCAGTTATACTCATCCAAATAATTACGTGTATGAATATCAAACTACACTACGACGTGGAGATGGTAAGCGGTACGTACGCACATATGGTGACATTTCTATTTATATGATGGAAAAAATAATGAATAGGATTTTAAAATTTTTATAATTACAACACAGAATATAGAATATACTAGAGTTATTATTTTATAATGGAAACAATAAAGAATGATCAAGTGGAAGAATAAAATATCTTAAAAGAGGTGATAAATATTTACCTCTTCTTCGGGTTCTTCCTTTTTATTTGATCAAAAGGGATCCTTAGGTTGGCTTTATAACCAATTTAAGGCCTCTAGGATTGAGGGTGGAAAGTTGGGTGGTTATTAGGGTAGGGTTTGTCCTAGAAAAATTGACTTGGAGGTGTTAAATTAAGAAAATGGGAAGTACCCATTTATAAGAGAGGTAAGGGTTACTTTAAGAAAAGATTGAAATATTATTTTTTAATAAAATAATTTTTGGTTTCGAATGGTTCCAAAATTATTTATTTATAGGATACGGTGGGTATGTGTGGAAAAACATTCAACCAATAGGTTTTATATAGTTTTAGGTCTCCATATTAACCTTATCTTTTAGATTTAACTCTCACGTAAATAGTTTGTCATTTACCATTTCTCATTGTATTTTTATAATATATGTTTAATAAACATACTGTAACAAGACCAGAGAACCCCATGTGGATCATTATTAATATATATAACCTTATCTATGTTCTTTTTCCCAACATTAGATTTTTAGGAATATTAAATCAATAAATTATATTGTATTTGTTTTAAAAACTCAATTATGTGAGTATGAACACTATTGAGTATTTGCTTTTTGTGAAAATCATTGGAGCGTGATTAATTTGAAAAAAATTATTTAATCAACCATAAAATTTCATATTAACCTTGAAAATTGGTGGAATTTATCAACAGTCCCAAATCACATTTATTTTGATATTTTTAATATCAATTAGTTTAATCTTTAATTAGTATGGTAATTATTTCATCATCATTGTGACATAAATAAATTTAATTATTTAATGTATAAAAATTATAAAAAAATATCATTATGAATGAAATCATTTTATATTTATAATTAATATTATAGACTAATTTTTATTATGTATAACTCTATATCAAAAATGGTTTAGTTATTAAACATTGAATTTAACACTTTTAACACTTCTTTAAATAATATAATAATGAATGTACAAATATAATATAAGTGGACCAAATGGGATCAAATTTTATTCCTAAGGTTGTTTTTGGTCTAATTACACTTATAAAATATAATTTTGACATTTTAGGGTAACTATAATATCATTTTAACACTTAATTACCATATTTCCTATTATGTGAGGTAAATAAAAGTCAAAAGTTACTATTAACCAAAATTTATTTTAATAATATTGAACAAAATTTACTTATTGATATCAATCCTGTCTCTCGGATTATTGAAATTCAACTCACATAAGTGGTAAAATTACGTATAATGTAAATTTTTAAATTCTTCTATAAGGTCGGTAAAAGATGGTAAAAAGTTCAATAAAATATTATATATCTAAACTTATTATAAAATCACTCAAATTAATTACATTGAAAATATATAGATATTATGTATCAATTTTTTCTTAAAACAAAATAAAATAAAATAACTAATTACTTAAATAAAAAGTCGGTTTTAAATAATAACGTAGTGTTTTTCACTATTCATTAAAAAAGAATATTCTCAGAAAAATAGAAAAATAACCGTATGCTAATTTTGATATTCCAAATCCAAAAATAATGTCCATTTAAAAAAAAATGTATATAAAATTTAAAAAATTGGGTATTAATATTCATAATGGATACTTTGATTGGTCTTGGTGTGTTAAAACTCCATGTTGCGTACAACACAAGCTACTATATTATTCAAAGGTAAACATACAATGAAATCTTGGAGTGTTGAATTATGAGGAAAATCCAAAATAATTTAGTAGTTCCACAAATCCACTAATTGAAGAGAATTGGATTAATACCATCCAAAATATATTTTCCATTATTCAATGTTCATAACATGAAAATATCATTTCGTCTATTTATCATTTGGAGGGTAAAGAAGATTAATGGTGGAAACTTATTACAAACTCAAGGGAATAAATAAAACTGAATATATACAATAAGAAGAGTTTACATAGATATATATTATAAATTAATTCCCATTTATTCAACAAACATTGATAGAGAAGTAATTTCAAGATCTCAAACATAATGATGTTGAATCTCTTGGTGATTATGAGAAAATTATTACAATTCTAGAGAGATTCACATTGAGTATTATCATTAATCATAAAACTAAAGTTAACTAATTCATGAATTTTTTTAAACCAAATTTATAAATGGTGTTATCCATAAGAGAGCTTGTATTCTATGAAGATATTTTGGGATGTTTTATTAAGGTACAAATTAATGTTAGAGTTATTTATCCATATCATGGTATTGATAAGAAGACAAACATGGAAATCAATGGAATACTTAAAAACCATTGGGAGTAGATGATTATATCTCTTTTTTACTAATGTGTTTGATGAATCATGGAATTAAATTTTATAATGGGACTAGTAAATGTTTTATGCGTGGAAAATATTGTAATATAGTAATTTAATTACAATGTGATTGTAAAAATATATCTAATGATGGGAATAATGAGAAATCTCTATATAATCCAACTCCCTGTCATTAGTTTTTCAATTTCAAGGAGTTTTTTCAGTATATAAACAAATTACATAGATATGATGGTTAGTAATAATGATCAAATCCAACAACCTCTATAGAAAAATTAAAAATGTAGAGCTTATGAAATCACAAAGGATGATGTGAATCCTAATAATTAGGGAACTCCATATTAAGAAATTTCATATGGAATTTTATGAAAATAGGCTCTATGAAATTATTGTTGTTCACCCTTTAGTGGAACATTATTTGAATCTAATATTTATTATCATAATCTACATATATCTTGGAATAATGAAATAACATTGATATTCTAATATTTAAATGAATAAGAAATAATTATAATAGAATTTGTTATAAGATATGATCCAATTTAAGAAATAAATGGTGGATTATCTTTTGGAAGAATGTAGGAAAAAATATGGATATTTTGTATTTCATTTTATTAGCATATTTCAATAGTAGAAATTATTAATTTATTCACATGTTACATATGTTAAATTCAGGATATACATTATGATATATGGGGGATCAATGTCAAACAGGTTATAAGAAATTTTTTGAACAATATTATAATGTTTTGGTCTTTTGACTATCCAAATGGTTACAAGGTTAAACATTTATGAAATGGATTAATTTAAATATAAGATGAGGTTGTAGTGATTATGGTATTAACTCATCAAATGGGGATTTATGCATATTTTATATCCTTTTATAACCATGTTTCTATGATTATAACTAAAGACTAATGAAATAAATTATCATCTTATTTATGGATATCATGTTCTGTTAGTGATTATGGCATAAAAAGTACAACATAATTACATGAAGTAATAAATGAACTGTAAATTGTTCAAGGAATAATTAAATGGTTAAATTATTATTATGAAAAAATGAAATCAATTATATATATCTTCTTGCGAAAATTATTAATCATTATGAAAATGATCTTGAAAAAAGGTTATAAAAGTAACACCATTTTTTAAGAATCAAATAGTCCCTTATATCAACATAGATTTATGGTTTTTTGATCATTAACATTATTTGGGTCTCCAGCGTTATTCTTATATGTGATATATATCACTATCTATAATTATTTACCCTTTTAATCTATGTCTAAATATTCACTTCCCAATTGTGTTCTCTTATGTGGAAACCATATTAAGAGTTACATAGGGTAATTCGTATATTTAAAACCATTCCCCATTAATATATTTTTTATTATTTATTTTTGTGATATGTTTCTAAATTAATGAAACCATCATGTATTAAATAATTGATAAACTATATGAATTTGGATGGTCAAATTGATTTTAATGGGGTAGAATGTAACACCTTGAGTTATTATGAATTATTTTTTACAAAGAAATTTAAATCAGTATACGGATTTTATTTTATGAAACACCAAGTTACGATTTCATTACATACAAAAGTTAGAATATAATTTGGTACATGCATTACTTGTTTTATTTAATTTTTTGTGTTATACACAATTTCCAATTTTACCAAACTACAATATACTATTAATATTTATTTTAATGTACTATTTTTGTTGTCACCTAACCATTGCAATAGAGGGTAAGAAATTTATTATCTAAATTTTGAAGAGTTTTCTTATTCATTTTTATAAAATGAATTCTATGGAAACCAATTAACAATAAATGAATGTAATATTATTTGAAAATAATGATATTACATTTCTGAAAAATAATTTTTCAATGCACAAAAACATTTAATCCTAATAAATTTATTAAAATTTTTTTAATTATATTATTTATATATATATATATTATATTTCCGATAAACTATTTTAAATTCATCTTATAGGTTTTATAGACAAGATGTAAGATTGAATTAAATTTAATGCTTAAAAGATGATTTTTTACTTGGGATTTCCACAGCCTTGTAATGGATCCGTTATTTTAAATACAGATAATGAAAATATTTTTTATTATTTGATAAAAATATTTTTTTTAAAATTATAATTTCAAAATTATATTTGGTTTATTTTTTGGTATTTAGGTATAATATTATATTTTTGGATGAATAATAGAAAAATACTAAATTTTTATTGAAAAATGACTTTTTGAGATTATTTATATTGGTTAATTATATTTTAAATAGTGACTACTGTATAATTAGAACAATTTTACATCATTTAATCCCTTTTATTTCTTTGAAATCAATTTCAAATTGAAATTGGATATATATAATTTCAAACATTTGAACATTTATAATTTAAAAAACATGTTGTCTTATCTTGTATACGACGTTAATTTTAAATTAATTTCTCCAAATTCCATGATTGGAATTTGGAGAAAGTAATTTAATATTTTCAATCCAATAAATTTATAATTTATAATAAGTCTAACAATGTTTTTACAATATTTATTGGTGAAAACATCTTAATGTATTCACGATGATTAAGGGGAAAATGAGTACACTAAGGGACTAAAATATATCATAAGGAAAAAAATTTACATTAAAACTTATCTAAACCCCATTAGATGGACATATATCAACCATATACCCTATTTTATGGAAAATAGTTCATTATTAGAGTAAAATGATATAATATGCACCACCAATAGCATTTAACTTTTTGAATTTAAAAGAATATCGATACACATCCACGATAAAAGGGAACTCACCCCCATCAAATATTCACAGCACTAATGTCAATTGGATCATACTGACCCTAAAAAAATAAGCTCTATAAAACCATTGCATTCTATAATTATACTAACATTTGTAATATAGAAAACTGAGGTTGTCCTTTGCAGAAAACCAAAAGGATATACTTGATAAAGAGGTAACATTAATCAACGAACGTGTTCATTTAATTTCTACACAAACCCCATAATTATTTTTATATCATGATTGTATAATAACATCAATATAATCAATATAATAAGAATTTTTTATTAATTTAATTCCCTAATAACACAATTATCCATCAAATGGGATATATAGTTATCATTAGTGAGTACGACGAACTACCACATCATGAACCGATGTTGTTGGTTCGTCCATTATCTCCTCTTAAGGTTGGAAATAATGATGAACATGATGTTTATATACGACATATGTATTATTTATTATTTATTTATAAGTAATAAATTATTTTATAACATAAAACATCATTCTTTCCATTTTGTTAGAATATGATGTCGTTGTTCATGTGTACGATGTACTATCGCCTTACAAAGCGATTTGATTCATTCACACTTTACATGGAATGTATTAAGGATGGTTTTAATAAAAATATTTTATATATATGAAATAAAAATTATAATAGAATGATAATGTATATATATATTTATAATTTTCTTTTATAACTTTCAATATGATAAGAAAATATAAACAACATTTATGGATAAGTATGGCCCACCATCTCCAAGAAAAATATTTTTAATTTCTTATAACTAAATACTATGGATTACTATAGATAATTATACAGGAAAAATATTTTATATTTATATCTTGGTTATCATTATTTATATGAAAAAAATATGATCTAAATATATGTACTAATAATAATCATGTTAAAACATGTATGAAAAAAGAGGGGATATTACCTAAAACGTAACAAAAACATGGAATTATTAATAAAATAGTAATATAAAGTCAAAAGTAAATCATATATGCTATCATATATATGAATATGGTTCTATAATATATGAAACAATAAATTTATATTTGTTAAATCAGTGTTTTGAATGAGTATGACAAGAGTGAAGACAAAAGTTAAAAAAATTTCATATCTAAATTTTAATTTTTATCACTTATATTATATTCATCAATCATTTATTTTTTGTAGTGTATATAATATAATATGAAATTTTATACTCGGAATTTAAATTATTTCACCATATTAAAATTTTCAAGTAATGATATTATTTCACATATCTCACGATTCACGTGTTATTCACGTAGTACATGATTTCCGTCTCACCTTTATATTTTGTGAGACACCATCCATGTAAACTACCTATTTATTGTATGTGGTCTATATAATACGAATGGATTTATTTTATGATTATTATAATTTTAATTATTTGGATTTATATATATATTTCTGGATATATCTCTCATGATTTTTGGGGTAAACACATTACTAAAATGGATTGAGAATTTTTTCTCAATTTTTGTTTCATTAAGACACATGTTATTTAATGCACCTATATTATTTTAAATGATGTTTATGATCCCCTATTTAAATGTTATATCATAAATATTATTTTTTTATTTTAAAATTTATTTAATGTTATTTTTTATAGTTATTATGATTCAATGCTACCAATGTAGTACGGGTATAAAATTATAATCTCACAATTTATCAGGATTTTCTATGAGTATGATTCCTTTGATCAACTCTTATGATCCATATCTCATGAATTATCATTAATATTTTTATTCTTCATTCATCTATTATATATCCTTGGTATGTTACAACTTTTCCATCATTTTTTTTCATAATATAACTAATAAATTTGTTTTATTAAAATTCTTTTTTATTTATCTACTCAGTCGAAAATTGGTTCCCCTCAAAACCATGTTCTCTAAAAATGACTTAAATCATTTATACTATTATTTTATTATTTTTTAAAAAATATTTGTTCCCATGTTTTACCTTTTCAAAAATTTAGTTTATAGAGATATATTTTTGTTTTCAATCAATGATTTTTTTACTACTACAAAAAATATGAAATGAATATTTGTTTTTATATATACATCTTGTATGGAATTATCTTCCATTTTTTCCAATACATTCATTTAATCTTCCTTTATATGTATTCAATTATATTTTAATATTTTTTGTCAAGAAGTTTTTATGATTACATTAAAAAATTTCAATGTAATTTTTAAAGAAAAAGGTTGTCAAAAGGGTTTATATTTTAAAAATAGTTTTTCAAAGTGTAAGGGATATCTTTAAGAAAAAATGTTTGAAATGATATTTAAAAATTATTCTTTATCTAAAATAACATATTTCTGTGTTACTTAATCCTTATTAAGGATTTTATTTTGGGGTACCATTCATATTATTTTACTTAATTATTTATGACTAGATGGAATAATGATAATGAAACATGTTTATATTACACATGTTATATGCAGTGAAACCCACTTCTCTTCATAGGTTATTATATAAGGAAATGATTAAAAAAACCAACCTTTTCATAGGTTAAGAGATGATAAAATTTTTATGAGACCCATTTCAATACATTAGATACTATATGATTATTTTTTATGATTGTATAGAACACATATGTAATATTTTACTATGTTACTTCTTGGACAGATATCTCCATCCAATTACTCATGTACTGATAAAAGTTATAAGAGATCAGAGGGTGCACAGGTTGTTAACCCAAGAAATTAAAGAATAACTCACTTGGATTTCTATCACAAGCCAAAAAATGTGTGTACATAGGTAGTTTTCCCAAAATATAACGTAATAGGGCATATGGTTTTTACCATAAGCCTACAAAAAATGGTAAATAAGATATTTTACCATGTATAAAATAAAGAGTGTACATGGGTTATTATCAAAATACTAGAAATAGGAGGGTATACATGTTTTTTCCCAATAATCTACTCTAATGGCCCCAAGGCCTTCAAGTTTTATTGATTTTTGATAATCCACTTTTCAAGGGGTGAGGTGGAACCCTTAAAAGGCTCATGGGCATAAGTATTACATGGAATGTAGGCATTAGAGGAATTCATTTCCTATAGGATTCAAACATTACATACAACCCAGACTATCTATTTGAACAACTCGTCCCCCGCATCATCATCATGAAATCAACTCTTCACCTTCACATGGTTGTTCAGCTAGTCTTTCGTGTGCATGTACATGCTTGTCCAAATAGAAGGTGTCACACCCTTTCATTATTGCAATCCGTTTAGCCTCTGCTATGGTAAAAGATCCTTTCTCATCCTCCTTCTAGATATTTTTCCATGTAGGTTTTCTAGTTTTCATCTACACATAAGGTTTCCTGAAGGCCTTGAGTTGGAATTAAGACCTTACTGACCCGAAGGCCTGGGTGGCCTAAAGGCCTTAAATGACTACATGACCAAATTCGTGGCCCGAAGGCCCAAATGGGGGAATAGTCCTGACTGCTACATTGCCAAACAATACCTACTACAGTTCCCACTATAATACCTGCTACATTACTGCTGTATTATCTGTTATAGTACCTACTACAGTTCCTTGAGATATTCCTCCAGTTGGATTTGATCCCGGGTCTCTTGGATTCACACAAGAAGTCATCACCAATAGGGCTGAGGATCATGGGAATTATTTTTCCAATACTAAAAAACATGATAGATGAAATATTATCCAAATTACAAAAACATTCATGAACATGTTTTTTTATTAAAATTATAAAAATGTTTACATTGGATGTTATAAAAATCCTAGAAACATGTGGGTATGGATGTTCTTATCACAAACTAGATGCAGCTATATGTGTAGTCATCCCAGACCTAGATTGTTATGAATTTCATGGTGTTTATCCTTGATATATATTTTGTATTCATGGTTTTATTCCATAGGATTATGTATTTTATTAATTTTATCATCTCATGAATCTTGTACGTTGATTTCATTATGATTCATACCATATGAATTTCCAGTCATTATTCCATGAAATGTAATTTTGATCTTTGATATGAATATTACGGACTAGAATGTTATGTTCATGTTATCATATCAATATTTCCAAGTTATTCAAACATATTGCCTTTATTTACACTTACTAATAACATGTGCTCACCCTTACTTAAGTATTATTTCCTCAAAGTTATAAATAATGGTATTAAAAAGGAGTACTAAATGATAATATCTTTGTGGAAAAAATTTAAGATCATTCCCGTTTCAAGAATATTTTTTCCCATGTATCCAAAAAAATAAAATATTATGGTCCACAACAATTTGATTGTGTAATGTAATGAATATTCATAAAAAATTTCTCAATATTGATGTTTGAGAAAATTTGGTATCTATACATACTCATGTATATTTCAACTCATAAGACTTTATTTGACATGGGGTTTTATACTCCCATTTGTATTGTTATATAAATCTATGAGAATCAAATTGTGTCTCTATTATATATGTTATATTAATCCATATACATTAAGTATAACAAAATCAGAAAAAAATTGAAAAAAGTGATATTTTTTTTATTGTTAAAAGGAAAGAATAGAGGAATCAATACATATTTGGTAACATCTCTTTATTCCCATGATAAATAGCGGAGTACATGATTATATAGAAAATGAAAAAATATGATCATAATGTTCACCATGATCTTCCAGTCTCTTCTCACAAGCTTCTATTGAATGGAACAAATGATATACCGATGTTTTTTAGCCTATGAAACATTTTTTATACCTTTGACCATAAAATAACATTTTATCTAGAATTATTAATCTCATTTATGAGAATCACATTATCTTCCACTAAAATATCTATATCATTGAGTAAGTAATATATGTTTTATAATTAATGTTGATGTTTTTTATTTCATCTTTCCCAATGTTAATCACATATTAGGGTGTAAATATTTCAATCACATGCTTGGGAGAATAGTTTATAGTCTCATTTCAAAATTTTATGTCTAATGTTGATGCCTCCACCATTGATAACCATAGTGTTAATTCCCACGTATTTTTCTAAATGATGACCCCATATTCACGTTGGAATGACTTGTTCAATAGTGAATCCCACATTAGTTGATGGTTATGAAAATATACTGAAGGTGGCCCAATTAGTATTTATTCTATTGAAAGAGGCCCATTTGGATAATATTGTATATATTATTCTACATATATAACCTATGTTTACATTAAAATGAAGAGTACTCAGAACCTCCAACCAATTGTATCTTGTGGAAGTTAAGTAGAAGAAAATCCGTAAACCTCATTCATATGATGTGTTAGTGATTCAAAAATAGAAAGAAAAATGATGTATGATATTTTAGAGTAAAATTATGTGAGTAAGAGAATATTGATTGTTATTCAATATTCATAAATAATAAAGTCAAATGACCCTCAATAATATTAACCTCTATGAATATGCCATTTCTATCAACAGTAGTGGATAATTATACTTCCTCACACCTATCTTGAAGGTGATAAAAGTGTCTTGTAGATATTTATTAATTAGAGGAAAGAACAATATCCTATCACATATTAGAGTATTTTCATGAATCTTTCAAGGGATATAACCACAATGAGGTTTTCTATATAGGTAAGATGTTTAGAACAATATGTTTCAACTTTAATGATATATTAAATTTCCGTAAAAATTATCCCTCTACCCAATGAATCACCCTTATTGGAATGATAGACAAGAGTGTAGGTTCTCAAATCAAATTCCTCTAAGAGTGAACTAGCATGCTCTGAATCAAAGGGATTGATTTTTAGTACATTAGCATTATGATCCTAGTCTAATCCTATATGGAAATTGATTATATCTATCTTTCCATTGATGCCATCCATTGTCTGAGGCCCCATCAAAGATATGAGTTTGATATCATAATCGTAAATATATGTATGTATTGTTGGATGCATCTGAATAGAACCTTAATAGCTAAAAAAGTAAAGATAACTTATTAAAATAGTCTAAAAATCAATCCAACAAATGTAATTATTACTTATTTACTTTGGGTGATCCCGATACATCAATTAAATTTACCATATCTTATTTTTTGGGTTATTAAGATATGAACTTCATAATGGAAAAAAATATAATTTTCCAGTGGGGGGAAAATCCATTAAATTGATGAATTTATTTCTGAATAAGAAACTACAACATCCTTGAAATCCATCAAACTAACTGACCCCTATTCATCATTCTCCCTATTATCTTGACATATATACTATTCTATAATTTCCATCGGATAATATATAGGGTATTCTAGTAAAATACCCAAAAAAAATATAATAATTATTTTAATAATAATCTAATATATTTGGGTAATGAAGGAATTTATGTTACCACTTCACTATAATTATTATAATTTCCCATGTCTTCACCAGCAACTACTATACTAGTAATAATCAATCACCATACTTAGGCCATGTAATATACATGGATCTTGAGGGAAAATCTCATCACATTTTGGTCATGAATGATTTATTTGACCTCATCATGTTCATTCTCAAAAGATACTCATTATGGAGAAGTAGAATTCCCAATTCCCTCTGTATCAAATGATTCCTAAAATAAAACCCTCCAAGAAATGATGACTAATTTCTTCTACCTACAGTTTTCTCATCGCTCAAACAAGATAATAAATTATTAAACAACTATAGTTGGAGGCCCAATAAATAGTATTTCACTCATTGTAACCTCAACTACAAATTTCATGTCCATAAGTAACCTAATTGGTAAAGGAATTGACATAAATAACATTTTTTAGATCCTTTTCATATCTGAAAATGAGTGTCTACAAGGAGGCCACAATATTCTATGTCTCTGTCTTTTGGATAATTATGGACCACCCATGATGTCACCAACAAAAACCATCAACATATTCAATAAATTATTCACTTACATAGATAACTATATATTGGGTTATATCAAATCCTTGGTCCATTATATTCTCTATAGTGACAAACACCAACACCCATTAGGGGGAAGGACACCTAAGGGAGAATATTTTACTTGTAAAAAATATTATATTTTTTTAAATTCAAAATTGGTTGACTCTTTTAGTGGAAGTGAGGAGGAGGTGGAAAAAATTTCTTATCGAACCATCATAAAAAAGTGGCATGTCACATTATACCCATAGAAAATATTTTAGTTGATAAGAGTAGATAAGGAACACAAAAGAATAGATATCAAATAGATTGGATGTTCAAGATCACCCGTTTTTTCTAGAAATGGTTCATGTCATCACTATATATGGAATGAATACTAACTAAACATGCCTACTAATTTTATATTGATCAATATGTTCATTAGTGTAATGTCCCTTTCCCAACTAATGAAATTCATGAATTTTAGAAATCAATCACTAGAAATTATATGGGATTTGACTAATTTGTAACATCCAATGTATGCTCCAATCCAAATCCACAACAGTTGGAAGAGTCTTAGCATCCTAAATGGTTCCTTCAAATTATAAATTTTTAAATTATGATGATAAATCATGGATAATATAAGAAATTTCATGTTGAGGTTCCCAACACATGTCATCTATGTTTTCATCATAAAAAAGGGTTCCCTTAATTAAAATATCTCTTGAACTGTAAAAATGTACTCACTCAGGTTCATCACCATTAAGATAGAAAACTAGAACTGGTGATCATATTGGGAGGTGACTAAAAATAACTACCCATTAACCTCACCCTCTTCAACCATTTTTTAATGAATTAAATCTTCTATATATATTTCAAGCAACAAATAAGACTTGGTCTTCTTGGATATAGGTTCGTGTTACATCCTCATAATGTGAAACTCTACAAAAACAATTTAAATGGATTTCGGCCCCTTGTTATAGGTCCTAACCAAGGGAATCATTTTCTTGATTGAAAATATTATTTTTGATAGGAAGATACATTTTCATGTATTCCAATCAATAAAGGGGAAGGAATTATTCATTACTAATTTCATCCTAGACTAGTTCCCTAGTGATCTTTCTAAAATACCATAGACTGATTCCAACCTCACCTTGAATTAGTTGGAATATGTGAATGTATAGACTACATCAAATGATATATAATTCCACCATTTGTTTCTTATATTAGGTGGGATTATATGAAAACCATGTGGTATTATACAATCCCACCTTCACAACTTGAACTAAAATTGTACTATAGTTTGTAAAACCCATAAGGTCCATCCCAAATCTATTCTAAATCATCTACCTGGTCTGATATCCTTGATGGATAACCACTCAATCATTTAATTTGATTTATAATTATACATTAACGATAAGTAATCATTTCTAATAGGCTCATAATCACTACATACGTCTTAAAAATACATCATAATATCCAATAACATAAATTTATTAGAGCAGTCCTATACTATGTTTAAATGATAGGAATACGTGATATTAACTCTAAATTTATTATAGGTTTTAATAATATAAGAGGGTGGAATGATCCTTTTATGAGTAGTTGAGATCATAATATTATTCTGAATTTCAAATCCATAATGGGGAAACCATTAAGAAAATTGATACTCCGGGATATTTTTATCTATTATTCATGGAATATGATGATGAGTGGAATAACTAAACAAGTTCTATTTAGCATTAAAATTTTTAATAATGTAATTCCAGTATGAAACATCCTCTTTAGGATCTATTAATAATTCTATTTACTTCTGAAAAATGGGAAATCATCATAATTTTGAACGTAGGGGAGTTTCGTAGCACCCCTACACGTTTTTGATATATTCCCCATATAATTAATTACTTTTGTTTGACTTTGTTCATCCATAAAACACTATGTTTCATCAGAAAACTGTAAATTATTACTATCTAATTATTTTATAGAAATAAGATTATTGTATATGAATGTAACTAACTAAATTATGAAAATTTAATTTTTCACTTATTGTAAAATAATTCATTATTTATTAATTAATTATAAATTAAAATTAAATCATTCTAAAGTAAAAGAGGTATTTTCCTGAAAAACTATTTTGTTTGAATCCACTATATTTTCTTTTAATAAATTAAATAACACATTATAGATGGATTCATTTAAAAAATTATATATATTTTATATTAATTATAATATTTTTATATACAAATTATAGAGTTTACTAGTTATGGGATATTAATTAATCAAGATTAATGTTTTAAAAAAAACTTTTTATCAAACTAATTTCATTATATTTTCCACACATATTTTGATGTGGATTTATACCATATTTTGTTATTTAATCATGAAAAATAAATTCCATATTTGGAATTAGTTTTCTTTAATTTCATAAATAATAACATTTTTAGTCATTATGAAAAATAAGAATGGTAAATATTTAAAAATAAATTAATGTTAAATCATGTAATTATGTTTAAATATAATACTATATGTGTCTAAAATACAGTTAAAACATTAATTTAACCCACTGGTTAATGATATAATGGAGATTATAATCTATGTTTCAAAAATATGGAATCTTGGTTCCACATATCAGTGATAATGACCTTAATATTATACTATAAAAAGGATAAACAAAAAATTCCACTCTACATTTATTAATATATATATAATATTCCAGATGAAAAACAAAATATTCCATTATGGATTTTTATTTTAAATCATAATTCATTTTTTTCTTAGTAAATTATATTTTATTTTTCAGGTTTTTTAAAAATTATATTAAATTATAACACAGAAATATTACAAAATAATTTCAAGTAGTATAAAAATTAGATATGTGAAATTAAAAATGTAAAAATTATATTATTTGGAATAATTATTTTTTTTCCAATATTATTATATATAAATATAATACAATAGTGAGGTTTTAATGGGTTTTATTTCAACTCAAATTTCAATCATGTTATCTTTTATGTCAAATAATGTCAATTGTCTCAAAAATGACATTAATTGTATCCAATCTTGTAAAATATTATATTAAATGACTTAAAATTACAAAACATTATCTCAACCAAGGGAATTTAATATTCTCAATAATATCAATCATTTTCAACTTATATGACACATTACCTTCTATAGAAAAATTCTTGACCCCAAATCACTAATTGTTTTTGATATGACAATAATTGAAAAAGGGGTTAATATATGGTATAATCATAACGATAAGGGTCAAAAAATCACCATGAGATGTATAAATATTATTAGATGATATAGTTTAGGCCGATTCTAATCATATATTATTAATATTTCAATTTTAAGATATATATACCTAATAATTATATTATAATAATTTAACACATTATGAAATTATATGGTATCCTCTCCACTTACTTATAAAATAGAACCTCCTCACATCAATTATTCATAATAATTTAAGATTATGGATTATCCAGTTCCAACCCTTATATAATCATAGCTTCATTCTCAGCTTTTTGTATCCTCTTATATTTCTAAAATACAATACTTTCAATAGTAAAGATGTATACGAAAGAAGGTTTCTCAACAAATATACATTACTATTAACCATGTAATTACAATTTAATTTACTATTATTCTTCATATATAATATATTTTGTCTATTTATAATAATGAGTTTAGTATATTTAATATAAATTGAATTTTTTATAATGATGTAACAAAAATTTTCCCCTCCTTTATTTCTGATGGTAAAGAAAATGATTGCCTCTATAAATGTATGGGCTAGCACCACCCTAAAGAGATGAGTTTTTTTATTAACACTTTATGTTGATAGTTATAATTATTTTTTAATGAATAAAAATGATATTTATGAGATAAATGTTAATTTATAATTAATCATAATTATTTATATTTATTTCATTGCAGCCACCAAAAATTGGATGAATAGCTTTTCCTACATACAAATTACCTTCTCTATAATGTTATACGATTAATTGTTAATATCTTATTTATATGATTAGTAAGAAAAAATTATAAACCTATTAAATATTAAAATAATTATGAAAATAATATTTTGTTTTTGATGGAACTAGTATTAATATATATGGATTGGGATTGTTGGACTCAAATAGGCATGAAAAATGATGTATTTGTCACTCGGAATAACGATTCTAATGAATAATTGTTAATTTTGAGGTGATAATAGGATATATAAAAATAATATATTGTATGATATATTTGATTATATATTTTTAATTTATTTATCAGAAATATATATTTATTATACATGATTTTTTAACATGTATGATGAAAAATGATTATTGTGTGAGGGGATTGATGCTTCAATTCCATTTTAATTGGGATTTTTAAACATGGAATTCTATTATTGAAAATTTATGCTACCTATCTAGTAAACCCCTTTAATTATTCTTCCACTACTATTTATTGAGGGTTAATTGTTTTGTACTATTTTCCTTTGTATTGATCTTACAAAATTTCAAGGAATGTTATTATGAAATGTTTCTTTATATGGCATATTTTTATCAGAATACCTTTTAATACATATCCATGTTTTAAAAAAAACAAGAACATATTGAATAATAATAAATTATTTTTAAATCCATAATTATGATTTTTTCTATATTCATATTTTTTCTAAAATCAACTTATCGTTATTTTCTGAATGATGTAATTTTTCATGAAGGTGTGAACAAAATCACCATATTAAGGCTTATGAAATGAAATTAATTTCCTGATATTTTTGTTGTTTAATTATTTAAACCTTCTATTAAATGTTTTCATGGATATTTTCAAATTAGATATTATCCAAAAAAATTTGAAAATTACTATATTTAAAATATTGATTTTTAAAATGATAATTGCATTTTCCCTAAATAAAATTCTTGTAATATTTTAATCATTTTTTTCATCTATGAAAACATCATTTGATGTTACATATTTATTAATAAGGATTTGATCCAATGATACAATGCATATTATTTCTCATGATGTTCTATTATTTTGGTGATTTATTAGAATCCATTTAATTCCACCTTGTTATGATATGAAAAAATTTTGAAATTTAAATGAATCTCACTTCCATTGCATAGGTAATCATAAGATGAAATGATAATTTTGTTATGTACTTTGGATCAAAAATATTTTGTTTTCATTATTTAATTGTTGTATAATTTAAAGAAATACAACAAATTGGGTAATGTATTGTATCTAAAGGGATAATTTAGAGAAATTAGTTGATGTGATCGATCCACTATTATATGGAAATTGGGATACCTGATCATCAATGATGAGGGAAACATATAAATCAATTCGATAAAATATTATTTGGGTAACATGTGGTGATGAATTAGTTTTTATGATATAAGAAATATGGGGTGATTCCATATCAGATATGGTATTAGTGTCACCATGGTTATCAATGACATATGATATGGATTCTATGACTTTGAGTGTTTCGCACTCTTATAACATGTTTTTATAAACTATAAATTTATATTAAACATTATCATTGACTATTCATTATTCCTCTATTTTATGATTCATGAATTTTTAAATAATAATGATATATGTTATGATTAATTTTTATGATATCCCAAAAATTGAGTATAATAATTTTATGGTAATATAATAATCTCATTTTGTTATAAATTTATTATTATTTCATATGATCCTCGACTATTATCTAAAATGATTATTTTTATTGACCAAATGGGGTAACCCATTATTATGTTTCCTTTCTACATGTTATATTGTAATATATTAACAAGGGTATACCAATGAATGGTATAATTCAAGAAAAACAATATAGACGATTTTAATATTATATCACAAAATAGTGTTTTCATATCAACTATCCAATTAATCTTGATTGTATATAGTTTTGGGAAATGTAATGTTATAAGATATATTCAATAAATATATAAATATATGTAATATTAAGGTATGAAATTTAATGTCTCGATATTCTTCTATAATATGGTATTCATTAAAAAAGATTGTTCACTAATTAATGTTCATGTGAAGGGAATGAATCCAAAACATTCACTTGATCACATGACTATAATTGGGTCACATAATAGTATAAACATTTAATATTCACATAGCCACATTAAATTCATTCATTTATGTTATTTTATGATCATTAGAGGGATATGTTGATATGTGGTTCATGTGAATTACCATTTTTATTAGCGTGAAAATATTTTATGATTCGTTCATGTGGCATTGATTATGTAATGGGTCATGTTACTAGTTTACATGAAATATACATGCATGAATTAATCACATTAAGTATAACGAAAAGAGAGATGTTGAATTATGGAGAATGTATAGAGACCTCAATTTATCATATTAATTATATGATATTTCATAGAATAACCAGAGTCAACTAGAATAAAAAAATAAAAAATTGAAGCTCAATGGTCTCAGCTAAGAATCAACTTCATCAAAACTGAGACCATAATTCCTCTTCAAAACATCAAACACTAGGGGTGGTGGAAATTGATTACTCAATCTATATGAATGATTAAAATATGATGTGGTGAAAAATAATTTAAATTTTTGTTCCATTTGGTTTTAATGGAATTCTGAAAATACACTCTTTCACATGACCGCAAGACAACAAGAATTTCATGTGATTGGGTTGCTTGACTATAACACTCTGTGTTTTTATGGACCTTTTTTATATCGAATAAATAAAATTTTCATATACGCTTTTGTAATGAAATAATTCAAAAATCCATTTCAAACATCATAAAATTTATTTACGGAAAATCTACTTGGCATATGATACATAGAAAATCGATTTGGTGTATATTACATGCAACACTGACTTGGTGTACGTTACCTACAACATCAATTTTTTTAATGAAACAACATTTTATTGTTATAATTATTTATACAATAAAATTATAACATATCCATTAAACATAGTAATATGAATACTAAAAAATACTTTTAAAATATTTTATATAATGTTTTTATATAAATAAAACATATTGAAAAGGAATGATTTTTTTTTAAAATTCCTTATATATTATAAAATACTGCATTTTCAAATGAACTACTTTTACTATCATTCTATGAAAAATAATTAAATTATTTTAAGAGAACATTAGAAATTTATTTTGATAAAATAATCTTAATTTTTTAATTTTTAATTTTTAAATTAGCTTATCAATAATTTTTAGGATTTTTATGAGAATCATCATTTTTGAATGAATAGTGAAACACACTAGTTTTTTTATTCAAAACTACATTTTCATCTAATTTATTTATAAAATTAAATTATATTATCACTTTTTATTAATGTTGAATTAGAAACTATTTTTTTAATTCAATTCAATTTAGGTCATTTATGTCAATTTTTCTTTTATCTTGATAAAAAACATAGCAAATTGTTTACTGTTTTTACTTTAAAAACATACACTGTCAACCTGACTGTGGGATTAATTTTAAAACAAATTATTTCACTTAACTAACTAATTTTTTTTAAAATGGATTTAATATTTTTACTCATAATAATTTATAGTTTTTAATGATTTTACATAGTTTTTTAATAAAAATATTAGTTAATGAAATTAAAATTAATCTCAACGATTAAGGAAAAATTAATCCTCACTAAGAATTAAGCCTTATATTTTAAACCGAAAACATCATTGAAATATTTACAAAAAACTCTTTTCTCGAAATTATTCATCCATTATCATTCCTATAAATATTTTTTTTGTCTTTTTATTAAATTGTTTAGGTAAAATTGTTGTTAAACCTAACATGTTTTAACGAATACAAAGTGAGTCCTTTCACATCTCTATAAAATTCCACTACTTGTCCTTCTAACTGTCACCTAAAAAGCCACTTATGTTTGGCCATTCTATGACAAATACAATTAACAAAATCCCAAAATTATTCTTTGATTCTATCCATTGGGAAGAAATAAATCCAAGTAATCCTTATGTCACATACCAACAGGAGTTACCTGATTAAGAGGTATTGTATATTTTCCAAATCCTTTATTTTTTTTCATTTTACCACCCCTAAACTCTCAAAATAAAATTATTGTATAAAAAACAGTATAAAAAATAAAATAGGATCTTTTTCCTGTAGTTTATACTTACAGGTACACACACTTAAATTTAATGGTTAATGAACATATATTCTATGTGTATGACGAAATTTCTCATCAATAAATGAGGATTGTTTATTTTTCACTCACCGCCTCATAATGGTGGATGTTCTGATGTAAAATATATTTATATATTTAAAATTTTATATTTTTATTTATTTAAACTTATTTATTCATTTTAAAACTAATATATTTTCACATTATATTTAGTGCTAATACGATAATTTCGTTTGAGGATGCTTGGACTACCACCCCCTCAAAGTGATGTGATTCATTTGTACACTACATAGAATATATTATGGATTTATTTAGTGAATTCATATTTTATATGTGATATATTTAATATAAATTAATAATTATATATATACAATAATATATTTCTTTTATTCTTTTATGAAACACGATAATTTCAAATAAATAGCATTCATGCAAACATACGACACACCGTCGCCATGATCGATGTATTCGGATTAATACATCAATATTATATGGATTACTATAATTCATATATAATAAATGAAAATAATGTATTTTATTAATGAAATAATTATATAATTACTTGTATAAGATATATAACAAATTAATACATATAAAAAAACCCGGATATTACCCTAACATAAAACATAACGTATGATTGTTAACAATAGGGTAATATAAGGTAATAATAAGAACATATATAGTATTATATATAATAATAAGGTTCATTAAAGTATTTATAATAAATTTATATTTATTATAAAGATTTTTTGAAAGAGTACGATGAGAGTCAAGACAAAAGGTAAGGGCATTTCATCGCACATTTAATTTCTGTGAGATAGATACATGAATAAGAATTCAATTATTTTGTGTGGTGTATGTACTTACCCTGAAAATATTATTGTTATATTATAATTAAATTTATGGGTATTCAAATATCAATTTTATGATCATTATTTCATGTATTTTATGTTTCAAAAGTTACCAAATCATTAAAAGAGTTTTGTCTCAATTTTCTTTTTTTGAGTCTCTTGTTTTGTTACACACCAATTTTTTTAAGGTGTATATTGTAAAATTTTACAAAATATATCATGAATGTAATTATTTTAATGATATTTTATGATACATGTATTTTAATTTAATTAAATGGAGATTATAATACCAAGTTACCATGTGATAAATGTTTATTGAAAATATCTACACACTTTTTAGGATTTTTTTTATTATGCTTAAATTAATTAAATATCATCATCCATAACTCAATACAAATCAAGAGTTTTATTATCCTATGAATATTAAGGACATGATAAGGTTTTGGTACAATTTTCTAGTCTTTGGTACATGAGATAGTGTTTTACTATTAAATCTGACATTCAGTCTCTTCGGTCAGAAATCTATTATATTCAAAAACCATGTTTCAAAAAAATGTTTTAATAATATATTCAAAGAAGATTTTCAACGAAATATTATTTTATAAACGTTTTATTTTTTTCAATGACTCATTTATATGTTTTAAAGGCTATTTATTAAGAAAAACTATTTTCAAAAGGTTTTGTGATATTAATAGAATTATCACTATAGAAAGGAAATTTTCATCAAGAAATATTTTTAATAGATATTTCAAAATTATTTCCCAAATAAGATAACATTTGTTGGTGTTAAAACATCCTTTATGGGGGAATTATTTAATTTCTAAATTCATATTATTTATTGAAATTGATGATACTTTGATTACATGATGGTTATGATACTTTTTCCATTTGAAGGGTTATATTATTTTGAAACCTTCCGCATTTTAAATTTTTTGTTTTTAGAGAAATGATTATGAAAAAAATATTTATCCACAGGTTATGGTATGATTACATTTTTATAATACCCATAAAATTTCATGGGTGATGAAATGATTATTTTTGATATTGTGGGGAATATATGTATGATTTAACAATGAGATGGGTGGGACCTATATCTCCCTCTAATGCATTTGGAAAATATATATATATCATGAGATAGACTAAGATAGTATTAGGGGTAAACATTGACTACTAAGATTCCTATGGGAGTGAAGCATGACAATGAAAATGGAGTGAAAAGTGAACGCATGATTTAAATATGGTCATGGAAGTGAACCATGACTACCATGATGGTATGGGGAGTCAAACGATACTATTAAGATTGTCTTAGTAGTGATGCATTGGAAAATAAAGAAATATTATTATATACTTTGGTGTTTTTCATAATTCTATGTTTTATACTTATATTATTATATCATTACATATGATAATTATTTATTATGATAAATGTCATATGAAATACAAATATTTATTTTATGATTCATGTATATAAAGTTTTATATTAAGGGTATGATGTTCTATTTTAATGATCATGTTCTCATACCCTTATACTCATGATTATGCTTACATATCTCTCCCATTTAACCTTATTGGATGTCTGAGATCACCACTTTTTATTTTTCGTTACTGAGGTTATGAAGATATGTATTAAGTTTAATGTTTCTAAGAAGGTTTACAGGGATGTAAAAACTTGTGGGAGAAAATGTTTATTAATTATGTATAAGTATTTATGTTTCCATGTTTCTAAAGGCACGCGACTAGAACAGTCACTTAACGTCTATTTTTAAAGAGTTTTTTGTATTCTGAAAAATAATTCTAATGCAAATACACGAAATGATAGGGTTTCTATAGTTTTTATTATAGAAATGGATTAATTATCCACTGGAACCAAGTATGATATAATCTTAGTGAGAGACCTGATAAAATATCTAGGAATAAGTCTATGGATAAAGAAAACTATATGAAAATGTCCCATAATCATGTTAAAGGATAGAGTGAGTGGTTTCCTAAAAATAGATCCATATCTAGATACGACAAGTGTTTATTTCTCTCAAACAAATGTACATAGAGGTAAAAATTCCTCCAAGTTGTTTGGGGCCTAACACAGGGTAATCTCATATAGGGCAATGGGAATTGCTGTACACCTGGTTTGACACTCATAGGGTATCATCGTTATGAATTCAAAAACAATTCTGAAAAAATAATAAATGTTTTAAAATATTTTGGATATTAATAACCTACGATAAAACTATAGATTCATATATTAAAAAAGGTTTTATTACATTAACAGCTTGTAAGATACTTTTCATGATTATGTGGTTCCTCTTTATGATAATTGTTTCTTACACTAGGAGTTTTGGTTTTAGTTAAATGATGGAACCCAGAGAAACAAAATTAATGGTGATCACGATGGAAAATGAAATAAATATACTCATGAGAAAACTAATGATATGGGTGAAGGGATGAAAAATATAGTTTCAGTGCTCACCAAAATCACACAATCTATGAATCATGGTGGACTTAAATATGAGAAAAGGAGGTAACAATATTCTCTTGAGTATTTTAGGTGTCAATTATCAAATTCTTTTAGAGGGTCTTCAGATCAAGTTATTTCTAAATAATGGATTAGTACTATTGAATTGATATTATCCATTATCGTGTGTTCATATAATTAGAAGGTCACTCAGGTTGCCTATCAGTTAGAAGGAGAATAATTCCATATGTGGAATATAATAAAAAATATGGGGAAATAAGTTGATATTGATATCATGCAATGAGACGAGTTCAATAAGTAATTTTTCAATAAGTAATTTAGTCATATTATTCATTACAAGATGGATAATTAGTTCCTCATAGTGAATAAAATGGATGATTAGTTGGTTGGCACCTTCAAGGTAAATTTTCAAAGGCTTGTGAAGTACGCTTAGAGTATTATCATACTACCTGAAATTAATGTTGTTAGATTTTTTATTGGATTTGAGGAAACTCACCAAAAGGCGATTTCTATAAGAGAAATTAGTAGTTTGAAGAGATTTTTGTCATGTAGTCAGGGTTCTAATGAAAGGTGAAATCACATGTCAATATCATGGTTTTGACAAGAAAATAAATATGGACAACAATGTAAAATCTAAAAACCATAAATACATGAATATGATCTTTCCACTATGCTCTATAGGTGGGAAGAATTAAAGAAAATTGAATTGTGGGGTCTAATTTTTTTTAAGTGTCAATGGTAAGGACATGGGGAATTTTATTATCGATGTAATGGGAATAAAATAGCTAATGGTAGTAATAGATAAAAATAGGCACCAAATGCACATCCCAAGATTCAGTGTAACAAGTGTAAAGAGAATTCCCATTGTTTTAACCACTGACCAAACCCAAGGGCTGGTGATGATGATCGATTTTAGCAACCTCTTAAGATGATGGAAAAAGTTAAATCTCATGAAATTACATTTTTGATGAGTGGTGCAATAACAAAATGATGGAAGGTATAATTAAAACCCACTACAGTACTTCTAATGTCATATTTGATTCTATATCTAACCACTAATTCAAATATAAATAATTTTATAAGGGTGTAATGTTCCCTCCAATAAAATTAGATTGTAAATAAGCAGCGGAATCCCTTATTGGTATGATGATTAAATTTCAAGACTGTGATTCCTCTCCAGTTTAATACTATGGAATATGATTCCCACATATCTTATCAATATTTTGTTGATTGAATTGGATGGCATCATATGCATGGATTTATTTTCTACAAATATAACTCGTGTACATTTTTAAGAAAGTGTAGTTGAATTTGATATTTTAGAACGTTTCATGATTATCCTTCTATGTGAAGATAATTATGAACTTCGTATGGAGATTACATCAAGTTTATGGGTTTTAATTGCAATTAATTTTTTTTATCTCAATTGGTTTGGGAGAAAATTGACATTGATGATCTACCTATTGTTTAATAATTTTTTTATGTCTTTCCAAAATAGTTGTGTAACCTTCCACCAAAATGTGATGCTGAGTTATCAATAGAACCAGTACATGGTTCCAATACTATTTTAATGAATCCTTATAGAATTGATCTAATTTAGTTAGAGGAATTGAATAATAAAATCAAAGAAAAACATGATAGTGTATTCATTCGTCTTAGCGTGTCACCTTAGGTTGAAATAAATCATTTTGTAAAGTCTAATTATTGATAAATGTGACTATAAATTGATTATATGGAGTTGACAAATACCAAAAACAAGAACAAGTATCTGCTTCCATATATTGATGAAACATTTGATCAATTGCACGAAGCTCAATACTTTTCCTAGATTGACCCCTATTCTAGATATCATCTATTGAGAATCAAGATGGAGGATATACACAAGAATTAATTTTTTACATGTTATAGACACTATGAATATATAGAAATGACTTTTCATCATACTAATCCACCTAATATAATCATAGATTTCATTAATAGAGTCATTAATAATTACGTAGATTAGATTGTGGTAGTCTTTATAGATGACTTTCTTACCTGTTAATAGAGATTGTGAAAATATGAAGACCAATGGATAATTATTCTAAAGGACAAAATGGAGGATATAATATATGAAAAATTTATAAATTGTGATATTTTCCCACAAAAGGATTCATTTTTGGGTCACATAATCTCAAGAGATAGTATAGAAGTAGATCCATAAATGAAAGAGTCTATTGACCTCATTCCTAGACCAACCACGATGACTTAGATATGTATAATTCTTGGTTTAGACAGATACTATCCACATTTATAGAGAATTTATCATGAATATATAATCCCCTGACCATGTTAACCTAAAATGGTGTCAAGTTCCTTTGGACAAATGAATGTGAGGAAAATTTCAAGGAACTAAATTTAATGTTTGTCAGTGCACCTGTGCATACATTACCCTATATTGGAGAAAGGTTTGAAATCTATTGTGATGCATAAAATAAAATATTGGGATGTTTTCTTATGAATAATATAATGGTTATGTCATATACCTCACAAAAGATGAATATTCGTGATCAATATTACTCAACCAATGAGTTGGACTTTGAAAGCAAATTTTTTTACATTAATGATATAGAGGAATTATTTATACGGAGTGTTATATATATACATACTATAAATTTATGAAATATATATTCACATAGAAGGAGTTGATCATGCATAAGATAATATGGTTGAAGCTAATAAAGGATTCTGACTACTCAATACATTACCACCATCGGAAAGAGAATAAGGTGGACGATGATTTTAGTCAAATGGGTCATGATAGCTTACCCATGAGGGGGATAACAAAGGATCCAATATTTCTTGATTTGAAAAGTATGGATCATGAAATTATAAAATAAGGGGGGATATTATATTTCTCAAATAAATTTTCAACCCTATATTAGTGTGATGATTGATGGGGAACAAAAAGAATAAGTACATCTACAAAAGAAATTATAAATGTTCCCGAGTTTACGGATATGGTTGAATGATGAGGTTCTGGAACCATGTATATTTTTCCTGTATACTAGATTTGGATAAAGATTTGATAGAATTGTGTAATAGTTATTCATTATCTATTCATCCTAGATGTATGATTATGTATAAGGTCATGAAGTAATACATATTTTGGGATGGAATAAAGAGTCTTATCGTAGAGATTGTATCTTGGTGATTGGTATTATAGCAAGTTTAGGATGAAAGAACAAAGTTAAAGGGTGTGTTTCATCCATTAACTATACCAAAAATGAAATGGGAGATAACTACTATGGTTTTTTTGTGATGGAATACCAAAAATCCTTAAAGGGATTAATTATATATGGGTGTTAGTAGATCACCCTACTATGTCACCAGACTTCGTCATTATAAGAGAAGACATCACTCTAGATCAACATTCCAAGATATAATTTAAGGAAGTAGAAAGGATAAATTGATTAACACATTCCATTGTATTTGATTGGGATCTTAAGTTTACCTTAAATTTCGTGTAAAGTATTGAGAAATCATATGATACATATTTGAGATTCATCAATGAATATCATCATCATATGGATGTTAAATCTGAAAATACAATTCAAACCCTAGAGGATATATTGGGATATTGTTTTCTAGATTACATAGGTGGTTGGGATCAAGTCTTTCCTTTATTTGAGTTTTTATAAAATAATAAATTTCAATAGAGAATTCAAATAGATTCATATGAAGCCCTATGTGGGAAAAAATTTAGATATAAAATGCATTGTGACGAGGGTGGATAAAGAATGATTTTGGGAATTCATATCACTGACGAAAGGGTCAAGAAGGTCATAACTATTTAGTAGCTTATCATGGCAGCTCAAAATCGGTAGATATGTTATGCTGATAACTGACGACATGATCGAGAATTTTATGTTGGGGGAAAATTGTTTTTACATATCTCCCCTTGAAGAAAGTCGTGAGATTCAAGAATAAAGGGAAACTATTACATTGGTCTATCGGTCCCTTTAAGTTTTTTTTATCATATTGGGGAGGTAGCCTATCGCTTGTCACATCCATAAAATCTCTCTAAATTCAATGATGTCTTCCATCTCTCTCTCTTGAATAATTACATACCAAAACCTTATTATGTATTAAGTACAGAAGTCACACAACTTGACCACGATATTTCATATGAGGAATAACCTATTGAAATTTTTGATCACACATATAATGTTCTAAAAAAATATACCACTCTCATGAAAAATGTTTTTTGGAGAAATAACTAGTTAGAGGAAGCCACATGGGAACATGAGGATGTTATAAAATAGAAGTATCCTCAATTTTTACATGAATAGTGATTTTCAATGGATAAATTCGCATTATGGTGGTTGAATTTAACACCCTGAGTTTTTATGGATATTTTTTTCTCTCAAATAAATTATCAATTCATTAAGGTCTTACTATGGACTAAGTCAAACATTCCATTAATACATTATTTATTCTATGTATAGAACATTGACATGGTGTATGATACAAATAACACTGATTTGGAATATATTAAATGCAAAAATGACTTAGCATAAGTTACATGCAACACCGATGTTTCTAAAAAAAATTTATTGTTAGAATTATTTAAATGAGATGATTATAACCGTTCCCCCTTTTGCGCCATGATTTAGTAGCTCATCCCTATCCTCCAACCACATTTCCGCTAGATCATGGGGGAAGGTAAAATCCATTTCTGGACTCACAACTGGGAAGGTTCGATCATAGGTTTTCCCAGCTTTCCTGCCCCTTGATATCGTTTAGGGAAGCAATCCTCTTTTCGGTGTTCTGTAAGGCTGTTCTGAATGAGGAGCAGCAGAATATATGCAACTCAATTGTCATTTGCACAGAGCCCAACAAATATATATTCACGACTTCATCATTAGGGGCGTTAACCATTAGGGATTTCTAGATGCTTCAGTCGGAGCATGATCAACACAGTAACTGGAATGACATGGCTTGGTGCACTAGGATCCCCTCTAAGTACAATTTTCTAACATGGAGAATCATGAGGTAGGCAGTGGCAATAGATGATACCATCAGGAAGCTTTGTATTATCATTTTTTCTTGATGTCATTGCTATAGATCACCGCGGGAGGAAAGTACGAGGCATCTCTTCTTTGAAGGAGAATGGGCTCGTGATGTATGGTCTTTTTGTGGGGGCCTCGTGTCATCCCGTGGAAATGCGCATGATGGAGTTTCCTTTCTGGATGGGTGGTTTAATAGGACTTTAGAGGCAGTTCATGAACGAATGACAAGGGCCATCATACTTAGTAGCGCTTGCTGGTGTTTGTGGCCGGCAAGGAACCAGGCCAGGTATGAGGGGCTCAACCCTACTTCAAGGACTATTGTGGTATGTATGAAAAACCTGTTGTGTGACATGTCCGCCCTCTTCGAAGACACCAGTGGTGCTCCCTTGAGGAACCTGCTCAGAGCACAAATTCTCCCAAACCGGGTCTTCTTCAACAAACCAGAGGGCCAATGGGTTCTCTGTCACCCACCGCAAGAGGGCTACAAGCTTAATATTGATGGGTCGTGTATTCTGGGAAGAATGAGAGGTGGGGGCATGGTCTGGTACTCCCAGGGGACCGTCATGATGGCATTTGCGGAAAATTATGGCACCGGTGATCCCATTCAGGGTGAGGCAAGAGCCATGATGACATGCCTATCCATATGCAGGCAGGAAAACATGGAGTTATACCCAGTGGAAATTGACTCTTTTTTCCTTCGTGACACTTTGCATGGAAGACGTTTCACCCTTTGGTCTATTTTTATTCGTTCAAAAAAAGAAAAAAACCATTGATCAACATCACTCAGGTGGCTCACACATGGAGAGAAGGGAACAAGTTTACGGATTACCTTGCTTCCATGGCGGACTCAGTGCTAACTATTTTACCACGTACTCACATGTTCAAGCCGGAGGGGGTTAGACTGATTAAAGGAGATGCTTTGGGTCTCCATTACTTTAGACCCCCTTGAACCTTGTTGATGTTTTTTGTCTCAATAATAAAATATTTGATGTTGGATGGAGATAATTATAAACTGGCCATTAAACATTGTAAAATGAATAGTAATAACTAATTTAAAAATATTGGTTATAATATTTCTATATAAATAATTTATATTGATAATTAAAGATATATTTTTTTTAAAATCCATTATTGTTTAAAAAAATTATTTTATCCAATGATTACTTACATATTTGTTATTAATACAATAATTTCATTCGGGGAAGTGTGGACTACTTCCCCATAAAAGTGATCTGATTCTTTCATAAAATAAATGAAATTTTTAATGATTGATTTAGTGAATAAATATTATATATATTATATAGTCATGATACAATGACAATTATATATATACATATATATATTTATTTTATTTCATTATTTTAACATGACTATTATACATAAATAACCTTCATGCATATGTATGAAATACCATCTCCATGAATGGTGTATTCAATTTAATACATTAATAATCTATGGATTATTATAGCACACATATAATTAATATAAATTATATTTAGGTCATGTTTTAAATTATGGAAATTATTATATAATTATAAAGACCAAATATATAAAAAATAAAGACGCATGTGAAAAACAATGAGGATAATCCACGAAGTGAACCTTTAACATATGATTGTTAAATAGAGAGTAATATAAGGTCATAATCAAACCATATATAGTATTTTATATAATAATATGGTTGTGTAAATTATGTATTTAAAATTTATATTTATTATATAGGTGGTTTGATTGAGTATGACTGGATTCATGACACTAGGTAATGGGATTTCATCTCATTTTTTATTTCTACGAGATACAGTCCTTAATTACCACTCATGACTTTTATGTGGTTTATATAATCACTAAGAATATATTATATTTATCATATAATTAATTTTATGTTTATTCACATAAAAATTATATTATATTTCATTAATGGGGTTTATGTTTTATATGCTACCAAATCGGTAAAATATTTTTGTCTCAATTTTCCTTCTTTGAGACTTAGGATTTATTATACACCTAATTATTTTTTCAAGGTGTATATACATCCATATTACATGTGATATCATGAATCTAAATATTTTCAGGATATTTTATTTTTCATGTACATTATGTTTCTTAATAGCAGTGTATTTTCCCATGTTAACAAGTAATTAGAGTTTATTGAAATAATCTTTTCACTTTTCAAGTCTGTTTATTATTATGGATATATTATTGAAATATCATGATACATATCTTAATAAAACTCATGAAATTTATTCTCAAATGGTTATTCATGAAATTTCCATTTATTATTACTATTTTACACTCTTTTCTACTTAATATAATTTTTTTAAACTATATATGACCATCTCTCTCTTCTATAGAAAATCAATTGTACTAAAAAAACATGCTTTCCAAAATGTTTTCAAAATTTAATTGAATCCCACATTCAAGAAAAATAAATTTTTTTATAAACAATTATTGAATTCAATGATTACATTATCTGTTTTCAAATATATCTTCAAGTAAAATAGTTTTCATATATATTTTTATTTTAAAAATGTTTTTCAATGTAGAAAGGATATTGTTTTTGAGAATTTTTTTGATAGTTTTTTTAAGAATTTCATCCCATACAATATAAAATCCAACATTGTTACTAATTTCACTATGGATAAATTAATCAATGTTTCTATTCATATTCTTTCTTTAAATGGATAATGTTTTGAGGGAATGATGATCATCAAACTCATTTCCCTTTAATGGTATATATTCTTCTGAAACATATTTCCATTCATGTGTTATTTTTATGATGAAAAGGATTTGAAACTTTTCCATTTTCCAAAGTTTATGATATTATTACATGTTTATAATACCCAATTTATTTCATGTGTTATTATATGATTATTTTTGATCTTGTGGCACATGTATATTTGATTTCACTATGATATAGGTTGTAGCTCTATCTCTCTCAAATATATAGGGTAATGATTAATATTTGACGAGATAGAGTGAGATATTATTGGGAGTAAACCATGACTAATAATATGGCCATGGGAGTGAATCATGACTACCATGATTTTATGAGGAGTGAACTGAAGCCACTATAATGTCCACTAGAGTGAACCTTCACTACAAAGAATGTTATGGGGAGTGAAACCATAATAAAAATGTGGATTTTTAAGTGATTCCATGGATAATAGGGAAATAATATTATATACTTATGTTTTTGCTACAATTACATGTTTTATTCCTATGTTATGTTGTCATGGATTATGTTCATTATTTACCTATGATTCATGTCTTATGAACTACCAATATTTATTCCATGTATCCTGTATATGATCTTTGATAGGCAGGGTATGTTCTTTTATTATCATGATCGTGTACTCATACCCTTGTGATCATGATTATGGTAACATATATCCATTTTTTACCCTTATTGGGCAACTGAACTCAGCCATTATTATATTTCCTTTAATAGGATATAAATATTTGTATTATGCTTGATGTGTCTAACAAGGGTTCTTTGAAATTTGAACCTAGTGGAAGATAATGTATCTCACTTATATATCAATATTTATGCTTCCATGTTTCTAAAGGAACATGAATAGTATGGTATTTGAGCATTTGTTTTTATAATGATTTATTTATTCCATAAAAATTATTTAATGTTAATGTATGAAATGAGAGGGTAGCTATATTGATCCCCTATACCTCAAGGATTCAAATGATAATATAGGATTTGGAATGTTTCTAGCCTTGATCGGTCCATATTTTGTCCATTTTCTTTGCTGGTCACAAAAGAGATACTTGATATTCCAATTAAAAGGGTTTTATGGTATCAAGGATTACTATAATGGTGCCTTTTCATAGTCTATGTTCATTAGGTGATACCCCAATGGTTATGTGTTTGTATTAACCTAAATATATCACACGAATGGATTTCGACATATTTACCATTATTAAAATAGTTGTTATAGAATAATTTTAATATGATACACTGGGGGTTATCATCAATGACATGTATCGTAGTCAGACTATGTGGATGAGTTAGGAATGAAATATGTGGGAACATTCCACCATTATTATTCTGGGTATGTCAGTTTTATTTATTGTCCAGTAGTGAAGCTAATGGGTGTAAATTTCCTATAAGTTCCCCATACCTCATAAAAAAATATTGATATGAAATGTGGAATCAATCAAGAGAGTGAGAGTGATTGAGAATCATGTGGACTTAATTAGCCTTGTTTGAAAAATTTTATGAATATTTTTGAGGAATTACTAGTTGACCATAGAATATATTTGTATGTCATTGAAGAAATATATGGAAACATTACTTTATGAGATTCACTATTTAAAAAATATGACACATTAGTCACACTATCAGATGATGACCCCTCTATCACATGATCTAATAATTACTATGATGTCCCTACCTAGCTCAACTGGTAAAAAAAACCGAACTAGATGGAAACATGACCTAAATCATGCATCCCTACACACTATAGAGCTCTTACTAGTATCAACTGTCCAAGGACGTTTTGTGGGGAAAATATACCCCCATGATTAGATTTTAATATATTGGTGAACAATGTATAAGTAAATTGGGAATAACATATTAAATAGCAATGAATAAAGTATTGAAACAAGTATAAAAATCCATGTCATATATAATCAACATAGAATTTTAAACAATACATTATACCGTAATGATGTATTATATTTAAAAATGATAAAAATTACATGGTGGTAGGTGGATTCAAAAGAGTCAAATGACCAAAATCTTTCTTGTATCCCCACCGCTAGCCCAATCATATTCCTATTTCATTCCTTCCAAATTCAAGAAGTCACCCAACCATAATAGGATTCTTCTACTTGTCCATAACTACAATTATATAATCTATTAGGGTACCATTAGTGGTCCAAATAGCGAGTGACATAAAATCAGTTGGCCACCACTAACAGTGTCTATAAAAATTCAATTTGTGAACATAATCTAAAAGAGTGTGAAAGTATATAAATGTAAAACTAGAAAATAATACCATTCAGGTTGAGTTGATGTCCCACATGGGACACCATGATGACCAAAACTACTTCATCTTATTCAATATTAATGAGAGCATGTGATCATTTAATAATCTAGTAAATGGAATAGATTATATAATAATATCTACTGCAGATTAAAATAAGTTATAAAAGTAATAAAATATGATTGATCGAGAAACTCATGGATTATGTACTTTAGAATGTTAGTTTAGCTCATGGTACACAACCAGGAATCCTATAAATAGTTTTTATGTTTAATCCATGTGGTATACCCAAGGTATTCCACTAGAATATCTCAATCTGAGTACCTAGATCATGTTTAATATAAATTAAGGGACAATAATGAGTAGATCCCAAATATAACAATCAAAGGCATCATATATAATAATAAATCCCATATAATCAAGTAATTACATCCAAATAATTAATATTTTATTGAGGAAATATGGATCCTATGATGTCACATCATCAATACTTTAATATTAAAGGTATAAGTTCTAATGTCGGTATGTCCCTCAAAAACTAGCTCCTTGAATTAGATTGGATTCCTTGGGGTCTAGATGAAATCCCATTTGGAATCCAATCCATGCTCAATTCATAAAATTACAATATATTGAAAAATTTCCATACAGAATATGAACCGTACATGTATATTTAATATTAAATAGGAATCCATAATACGACATATTAGAATCATTAAAATTATTATTATTTAGGTTAATTACATTACATCTCATCCTAAGTGATAAGTTCAAAAATGAAATCAATCCAATTTCTAATTCAATAAAAAATTATCAAGGCCAAGTGATGTATATATAAATATAAATAAATTACGTTTAATTATTTAAATATTAATTGATTATGATGAAAAACACACCTTATCCAATTTCATGTCAATAACACATGAATTATGTGTCAGTTAATCAACAAATATGTTATAAAATAAATAATAAAGAATGAACCACAATTTTAGCTGCAAGCATTGAGGTCACAACTTACTATAATGATAGTTGGTTTGACTAGGGATTTAGATTGAAATTTTGAAAATTGAATTTAATGTAGATAAATTATAAGGGAAATTATCTGAGAAACTGGTGTGTACAGCATGATAAAAATTTATAAAATATGTGACCTTGAGTGAAAATTAATATATGACCAACCATATGACTATGGAGGAAACGTTTTCTAGTATCACCCTTTAGATTGTTCTGAATTGGGTGAAGATGGAATAATATATAAACTCCATAAAAACATTGCATATAATATCACACAGAAACAAACTATTCAGTTTGGATAAGAATGAATAAGGGAGATAAAATAATGGAGAAATCATGTGTAGGAACCTAATGAGATGAATTGATCATTATTTGGAGGTTGGAAGGAGAAGATATCTGAAGGATAGGGGAGAAGGGTGGTAAACCTCCATGTGATGTGGCCTCATAAGCGTGGAAGAGAAAATTATCAGAGGTTGGGTTATTTAGAGAGTGGGGAACATGTAGTTTTCACAAAAATATTAAATTTTTTCATGGTTTTGCTAAATATTTGTGAAACTACACAAAAAAGAATGTAATTCACTATACCCTATGAATCCCCATGTATGTTCTAGATACATGGTTCTACTAACCATTTTAAGCCCACAAAAAATTCTTTTTAAACATTTCCTATAACACTAACATGATATTGCGGCATAGGATTCATAGTAAGGTCAGACTGTGCAGCCTTTCCTATGAACTAAAATACCCAACAATGATTCTTCAAACAATTTGGACTGGGTTACATGGTTTTTACACACTATGTGGAATAACTATTTTCTCAAAAAGAAAGGATCTAGGTACCAAATAAGTCTTTAACACCACTGTTTTCTCATAAACTCAGGAGGAGATTCCATTAAGATAATCATGTGTAATTAAACTAAAACATAAAGGTTCCATTCCTTTAGGGGAATATAGCTACATTGTGTATCCCCCCCAAACTCATCTATGAGATATCCTTGCAAGGTTGGTAATGTTTTTTATGAGAATAACTTCATCCAATAAGAACATTTTTTGACCTATCTCTCAAAAATATAATCATATTCCTCGTTGTGATGAAATACCACGCATACTAAATGGATTAACATATCTTATAGATCCTTCATGATCAAATCAATGATATGAATTGGATACTCATAAAATTATTCATTGACCTCTAATTCAACATCCTTATGATTAAATATATGAGACTATTCCATTTCATATAGGATAATATCTGATTTATGGAAGTCATTGGGGATGGCCTGATACTTATGATGATGACTTTTATGATAGGCTACAATCATAACTCACTACAATATTTCAAATGTTCAAAAAACACCTTATAGTTCTCTACTATTTCCATTTTATTTATCTATTCCCTAGACTAACAGAATCAATAATGAAAACATTATCTCTAACCTGGAACTCTATAAGTGATCAACGGTGATTGAATATAAGATTACTACATCGATAGTGTGGTTATCGTAAACATCCTTATATTCTACAGTATCTCTGAGGTGTCATCGAAAAGATGAAGTACTAGTAGTTCTACCTATCTTACAGCTATCTATCATAATGGAAATTACAATGTAATAATGTATAAGAACATAAAAGGAGAAATATGTATGGTATCCTAATAATGGTTTTTGAATAAAAAATAAACAAGTGGAATATGTATCTCCTAGGAATCATTGAAATAATGGAATCATGCTTGATAATTCTCCTCAATAACATGAATTATCTATTCTATCTGACCATTTTTATGAAGCTTGTATATTGTACTCTGAAGTTCCTTTGTACCCAATTCTAACTGCAACCCCTAAGAACAACTCATTATGAAGATAACATCCATGTAAGAAATGATAATATGATAAATCCCATGATAGAATAAAATATCATGGACATAAATTCTACCTAGTACTTCTATTTAGATGGTCTCTAGGATAGAAAAGATTTAGGATACATTTTTCAGCCTATCCATGACTACCAGACATGTGTCCCATCCTTGAGGAAACCTTACTGAGAAAATCATAAAATATAAAAGAACATCATACCATTTCCATTATGAGAATTTTAATTATTTTAACAATCAAAATGTCCTATTTTCCTCACCTTTAGTTAGTGAATGGATAATAACCTATTGATAATTCTCTCGCTCTGATGTTTCATCCTAGGATAACTATACTAGCGATGCATGTCACGATAGATCTCATAAATCCCTAAGTAAATTTCATATTGTAAATCAAGGGATTCTAGAATCAGTTCCTCACATATATTTATTGAAACTAATATATGACCATGTATGAGAATTCTATAAACTACAGAGACCAACCAATATAGAGGTGGTTCTATACATGAAATACTCTCCCTCCAAACTAAGACTTTGCGAATAGAGTACTTCCTCCTCTGCACTCTATCTGGAAGAGATGGTTAAACCACTAAGGACATATAAATAGGACACTAGTAAATTTACATAACATATATATGTGTCTTATAGAGAAAATCCATCAACCCCAATTAATCATTATATTTCTAAATAATTCACATTTGGGAAATTTAAATTAGGTAATCAATAACTAAATTTCCTTTACCATGCAATTATGAAAGCTCAAAATCAATTGAATAAAATCATTTCACCAATATCAATTTTTTCTCATGTATTTTTCTATTAAGATATCCTTAACGATTTTTTATTATGTATACACCATAAGAAACACTTCCAAAAAATAGTGTCTCTTGTAATGTAATTCAAGGACTGCTTCTAATTTCATGATATAATGCAATGGGAAATTCCCCTCAATAGACCTCAACTTATGTAACATGTATTCAAAAACTCAATCTACCATCTTTATAAATTCATAAATCTTGATTCATGATACATTAAAAAAAATTTATAACCTCTTACAGGATCAAGTAGAAATAGAATCAGGGTTGAGTAATGTCAATCCTTCTTTTAAAGAATAAAATTTTTATATGATTTTGAATTGAAAAACATGATTAACTTATTCTTCAAACCTATAAGAGGGGATTCAAGATGGGATATATCTTAAATAAAATTCTTATAACATTCATCCATTTCTAATAAACATCCTACATAAAAATTATTCATTCAATGTTTCCAAGATATAATAAACCTCACCACACCATGGTAAACATATGCCCATTTTTATGATATAATAAGAATCATGATGTGAACCTTGTCAATCCAAAAGAGGAATTTTATGAGTTTGGTAGAAAACAAATTGTATCTATGTGTACTCAAAATGATATCATTGTTTATTTGTTTATTAATGACTAGTGAACAATTATATCGTGATGTCGTCAACAAATACCACAATGAATAAATATAGGAATGGATAGAAGATCTAAATCATTAAGGAGTAAAAAATAGTATGTGGGTTTGTATGACTTAACTACATAACCAAATAAAGATAAATAGCATACCTACTACGATATGGAGTATGATGTATGTATAATGGTCTAACATGTACCTAATTATATCCTTAACTCATAACAATCTTCAATAATACTCCCAATTCTTGGATATAGTTGAATAGATCATATGTGTGTGGAAATGGATACCATACTTAATAATATTTTGGTTAAACTATCATTAATCAAGAATATCTTAAGGGTCCCAACTACCTTACTAGTGAAAATTATAGTTGAACCCCAATATGAATTACTAGTTAAGATAATGGCCTTAGATTCCAATTCATATAGCTCCCTATTATGCTCCTGTAACACATTAGTATCCATAGAATAAGGAGTAGAGGATATTAGTCATTCACGTGGAACTTTCTCAATAGAGAACTCCACCACTATCCAAATAGGTAACACAAAAAATTCATTTGTGTTGAAATCCCCTAGAATATATAACATCATATGAAAATAATCATGATGTATTCCATTATCCTCTATATATATCCTAGAAATATGGGTTTCCACTTTAACCAACCCCTATGCCATGGTTTAGCTCGATCATTATGTAAATCCCATTAACACTTATAAAAAAAGTATTCGATCTAGTGATGAAAATGATAACATAGAATGATAAAATCGAATGTAATCATGATTGGGGATCAATTAGTAAAACTGAAGAATGTAATCCAATCCCATCATCTTAATGATGAATAGGTCACATAATTAATGATAAATTCATGTATCAATTGAGAATTCCTTACAATGGTTAATAATCGTAGATTCAAATTCTCACATGGTATCAACTGTGATCATACATAAATTTACTTATACTCAGCCCCAATACATTCCATGATTGATATAGAAATAATGGATTGTGATAAAACTATATTGAAAAGAGTATATACAATAAAGGAGGATAATAAAATTGTAACAATTACTGCAGAAGGCCATGTGGAATTCTCCTTGGGTATCATCTATGAAGGTACTTGGAGTAGCAGAAGCTCGTCGGTGGACGTTCCCACTTGGCTTTTTATCAATAGAAATGATCAATCTGGGATAAATACAATGATAAACACCAGTCTCCATAGATAAATTCATAGAAATAGACAAAGAAGAAGAAAGGTCTTGGAATCACAATAGTGGATCGTCATAGGTTGATAACAATTAAATTAATTAATTGATAAGAAGTACCTTTTGGGTGTTCTTTCTTCATCTATATTCATGGTCACATTTTGTTGTGATTTTTTGTTGCGTCACATAATCCAAGTGTAGAATTACTCTAGCGGTGATCCACACGTGCACCTCGTATCTCTAGACGTCGCCAAAGATGTCTCCAGGTGCTAGCGTGGAGAAAACATTTCTTGTATTATCCTACTTAGATCTTCTTGATCCAATGGAAGAGGATCTCTCTCTATCTTGAGAGTGTTCTTGGAGGAAGAGGTTCTTTTGGCCTTGAAAGAATTCTCCATAATTTTTGTGCACAACGATTAAGGAAAAGTGTTGGGGTTGTGAGGATATTTATAATCGGTATAGAGACCCGGCCTTTTCTTACATTACTATTACATCATTTTAAAGATAAACAACACAATAGTATTACACATGGAGCATCCAGAGGTTTAGTGTCTTGGGAAAACTAGGACCATATATAACAAATACAACATCAACCATAAACATTTATTTAATTTCTTCTTCGCTAGCTTCTTAGTGGCACTTGTCCTCTCCTTAGTACATGTATCCACCTGAGGATATAAATCAAAATGGGTGAGCTAGAAGCCCAGTAGGAGGGTAGATAAGAATAATATTACAATGGGTGAGCATAATCATGACGTAGGCAAAACATAATGAACATGAGAGGAGCATAAATAAAAGACTTCAAATGTGGCAATGCATAAAAATGAAACATCATGTCTTAGTGGTTAAATACCACACATACTTGTGAACAAATCTAGCATCATGTTCACACATCATTTCACATTTACTCATGAGATTCATCACTTTACCCAATGCATTGGAGCGCTATATAATTCCGGGCGCACCCGTCACATTTAGACATTCATATTACGCTATATAATTCCGGGCGCACCCATCACATCATAACATTATCATTATCATGATTGCCACATAGAACACATATCAAACATGTACATAAATAACCCATGGAAAGGAATTGGTTTCATCTCATAATAACACATTCATAAGCTTTGGGTTCACAAAATAAAGAGGGAACAACATACTTGATACAAGAACCATCAACCTTGAATGAGAGGTAAAATGTGAGATCTTGAAAGAAGAGTTCTTTTGGAAAAACTTTTGATGGACATAAAAACCAGTGACAAACATGTATATCCCAAAAAAGTAAAGTAAATGATGAAAAGATGATCTTTGAGGAGTAACCATATCAAAAATGGAGTGAGAGAGGGAGAACCTGAAGGAAGAAAATTGGGTTCGAGATTTCCCCTTACCTTGTACTCGAATGACTCCTTCTCTTTAATGTCTAGTATAATTAAATTATATTTATTAATTAGAAATTCCAGAACCTTTTATACATTAATAGGGTTCATTCTGGTTTCATTATTTCATTTTATGTTCCTTTGGATGACTTATAGAGTTTAGAAACATTGTTCGGGGATGTTTGTTTTTATGGTTTCTTGAGCGGTCCACTTGTATTCTTAAATTGATGTTTGGGTAGATCATGGGTAAACATAAATAACTGATACTACATGTTATTAATGCTATTATAGAAGCTTGAATTATTTTATAATGAGTTATATTAGATCCATGTGGATGAATCATTAGAATAGAATTAAATGAAGATTATTTGGGTTAATTTGTGCGGTTTTTGGATCACAACCAACTAATTTTAACTTTTCACTTAGTAGTATGGCCATAGGTTATTTCCAGAACTTAAAATAGAACATAATAAATATAAAACATTCTGATTCAACCATAAAAATGGTTTCATGACCAGATTGAAGGTATAAATGGAAGAAGAGAGCATGTTGTTTTTGAAGGTGATAAATTATCACCACATGAACAACGTTCTCTTTAATAAAATAAAAGGAAGGGGGAAAGGGTGTGGGGTGATATAATATAACATTAGAATTATAATATTACATTATATATATAATACTGTATGTATAGAACAATTTGGATGAAGATATATAGAGAGAGATCAAGAAAGGAACTTGAGCTTGAAAGGAAATTAAAGGAGAAGAGAGAGAGAAATTACCTTTAGAATCCTCCTCTTGAGATCCTCTTTAAGGAAGCTAGGCTTGGTCTTATGACGAGACCAGAAGCTTTTGGACGTGGGGGATGAGCTAGGGAAGGTGATTGGGAAGAATTTATAGAAGGCTTGGAGCTTGAGAGGTGTGAGTAAAAGAGGGAGTGAAGGGTGGCTTTCATAGTGGAGGGGAGAGGGGTTTCCTTAATATAAAATTGATTAGTTTATTAATTTCACCAAAGACAAGGAATAGTGAGACTTGGATGACTAAGAATAGTAAACTAGACGTGTGAATTCGGGATTTGGGTGCTTACATCCCTTGTGATGTCAGGAATAGTGGGTTTTAATTGAAATGTATTTATATGATAAATTAATGTATTCTACTATTCATCAAAAATTCAAGTATCTCAGAAAAATCCCAAAATTTTACCCCAACCATTTTTCGACATGTAGAATCCAAAAATGAAGTCCATTTTTCAAAAATAATTTTGTAAACATTATTTATTTAATATTTAATTAAAATCATAATTTACTTGAAAAAACAGTTTTTAAAATTAAAAATGATTTTGTAGTTCTTTCAAAAATTACTTAGGGTCTTATAAAATTATCTAAAAACTATTATAGATTGATTCAATAATTTTTGAATATATTTAAGGAAAATAAATATTCTTTTAAATTAATTAATTAATTAAAATTAATTATTTATGACTTATAAAATACCAAAAAAGTTTACTAAGGTCAAATTGTCACTAAGATGTCTAAATTTTATTTTATTATTCATAGGTAATGTTACTATTATTTAATATTCATAAGGGTCATATTACTATTCATAAGGGTAGGTTACTATTCATAAGGGTAGGTTTCTATTCACCAAAAATTATTTTTATTTCATTAGACTCCAAAAACTGTCTTGAACATAACCGTGTATGTCGGATTTTTAAAATTCCAAACATAGGGGTGACAAAATTATGTTTAAAGGTCACTTATCACTTAGTAGTTCATTATTTTGTGTTTTTATGACATATATATAAGAAGGGAATTTTCCATTGAAAAAAATTGGGTCGTTACATTCTTCCCCCCTTAAGAAATTTCGCCCCCGGAATTTCACTTTACAAAAACAGGTGAGGGTACTTCTCCTTCATTTCCTCTCCTGGTTCCCACCATTTTCTACAATAGAAATGGTTAGAACAAAACATAAGTAAACAAGTTACAAATAAATTATTCATTTAAACAATTATACCAAAAACATAACATATGGGATCCCTAGGTAAATATTCTTGTGTATGTGTTTGTACTTATTCTTATGCTAGAGGTTTTCTCTAGGGTTTACTAATCCTAATTCCCAAATTAACTAAACCTTTCCATTGATACCAACTATAGCGATCCGGCCTTTTCTTAAATTACTATTACAACATTTTAAAGATAAACAACACAATAGTATTACACATGGAGGATCCAAAGGTTTAGTGTCTTGGGAAAACTAGGACCATACATAACAAATACAACATCAACCATAAACATTTATTTAATTTCTTTTTCGCTAGCTTCATAGTGGCACTTGTCCTATCCTTAGTACATGTATCCTCCTGAGGATATACATCAAAATGGGTGAGCTAGAAGCCCAGTAAGAGGGTAGATAAGAACAATATAGCATTGGGTGAGCATAATCATGACGTAGGCAAAAGATCATGAACATGAGAGGAGCATAAATAAAAGACTTCAAATGTGGCAATGCATAAAAATGAAACATCATGTCTTAGTGGTTAAATACCACACATACTTGTGAACAAATATATCATCATGTTCACACATCATTTCACAATTACTCATGAGATTCATCACTTTACCCAATGCATTGGAGCACTATATAATTCCGGGCGCACCCGTCACATTTAGACATTCATATTGCGCTATATAATTCCGGGCGTACCCGTCACATCATAACATTATCATTATCATGATTTCCACATAGAACACATATCAAACATGTACATAAATAACCCATGGAAAGGAATGGGTTTCATATCATAATAACACATTCATAAGCTTTGGGTTCCCAAAATAAAGAGGGAACAACATACTTGATACAAGAACCATCAACCTTGAATGAGAGGTAAAATGTGAGATCTTGAAAGAAGAGTTATTTTGGAAAACATTTTGATGGACATAAAAACCAGTGAAAAACATGTATATCCCAGAAAAGGAAAGTAAATGATGAACAAATGATCTTTGAGGAGTAACCATATAAAAATGGACTGAGAGAGGGAGAACCCGAAGGAAGAAAATTGGGTTCGAGATTTCCCCTTACCTTGTACTTGAATGCCTCCTTCTCTTTAATGTCCCGTATAATGACATTATATTCATTTATTGGAAATTACAGAACCTTTTATACATTAATAGGGTTCATTCTGGTTTCATTATTTCATTTTATGTTCCTTTGGATGACTTATAGAGTTTAAAAACATTGTCCGGGGATGTTTGTTTTTATGGTTTCTTGAGCGGTCCACTTGTATTCTTAAATTGATGTTTGGGTAGATCATGGGTAAACATACAGAACTAATACTACAAGTTATTAATGATATTACAGAAGCTTTAATGATTTTATAATGATTTATATTATATCCATGTGGACGAATCATTAGATAAGAATTAAATGAAGATTATTTGGGTTAATTTGTGCGGTTTTTTGATCACAACCAACTCATTTTAACTTTTCACTTAGTAGTATAGCCATAGGTTATTTCCAGAACTTAAAATAGAACATAATACATATAAAACATTCTGGTGCAACCATAAAAATGGTTTCATGACCATATTGAAGGTATAAATAGAATAAAGCATGTTGTTTTTGAAGGTGATAAATTTTCACCACATGAACAACGTTCTCTTTAATAAAATAAAAGGAATGGGGAAAGGGTGTGGGGTGATATAATATAACATTAGAATTATAATATTACAGTATATATATAATACTGGATTTACAGAAAAATTTTAATGAAGATAGATAGAGAGAGATCAAGAAAGGAACTTGAGCTTGAAAGGAAATTAAAGGAGAAGAGAGAGAGAAATTACCTTTAGAATCCTCCTCTTGAGATCCTCTTTAAGGAAGCTAGGCTTGGTCTTTTGATGAGTCCAGAAGCTTTTGGACGTGGGGGATGAGCTAGGGATGGTGTTTGGGCAGAATTTATAGAAGTCTTGGAGCTTGAGAGGTGTGATTAAAAGAGGGAGTGAAGGGTGACTTTTATAGTGGAGGGGAGAGGGGTTTCCTTAATATAAAATTGATTAGTTTATTAATTTCACCAAAGACAAGGAATAGTGAGTATTGGATGACTAAGAATAGTAAATTAGACTTGTGAATTCTGGATTTGGGTTCTTACATCACTTGTGATGTCAGGAATAGTGGGTTTTAATTGAAATGTATTTATATGATAAATTAATGTATTCTACTATTCATAAAAAATTCAAGTATCTCAGAAAATTCCCAAAATTTGACCCCAACCATTTTTCGACGTGTAGAATCCAAAAATGAAGTCCATTTTTCAAAAATAATTTTCTGAATATTATTAATTTAATATTTAATTAAAATCATAATTTACTTTAAAAAACAGTTTTTAAAATTAAAACTGATTTTGTAGTTCTTTCAAAAATTACTTAGGGTCTTATAAAATTATCTAAAAACTATTAGACATTGATTCAACAATTTTTGAATATATTTCAGGAAAATAAATATTCTTTTAAATTAATTAGTTAATTATAATTAATTATTTATGACTTATAAAATACCAAAAACGTTTACTAAGGTCAAATTGTTACTAAGATGTCTAAATTTTATTTTATTATTCATAGGTAATGTTACTCTTATTTACTATTCATAAGGGTCATATTACTATTCATAAGGGTAGGTTACTATTCATAAGGGTAGGTTACTATTCACCAAAAATTATTTTTATTTCATTAGACTCCAAAACCTATCTTGAACACAACCGTGTATCTCATATTTTTAAAATTCCAAACATAGGGGTGACAAAATTATGTTTAAAGGTCACTTATCACTTAGTAGTTCATTATTTTGTGGTTTTATGACATAGATATAAGAAGGGAATTTTCCATTGAAAAACTTTGGGACGTTACAATCGGGTTTGAGGCTATAGAGTTATGACAATAAATAAATGTGTTACACATTTTATTTATTTCATTAACTCATATTGGAAACCCCATGTTGAATTATTAATTCCTTGACATGCGCCAAAATATATTATAATAAATATCATTTAATAAAACAATATTATATCCTCAAGATCCCGACTAAAAAAACTAAACGGTGTGTATTTATTTATACAAGATGTGTACTTGTTTTTCAAAAAACTACATGGCGTGCAATCAGTAATACAAAACATGTACATGTTTTTCATTTTCATTCCAAAATAAAAACTACACGGTATGTAATCATTAATACACTGCGTGTACTTGTTTTCAAAATATAAACATCCGGGCGTGTAATCATTAATACACGACATGTAGTTGTTTTAATTTTATTCTTCCTCTAACATTAAAAAGGTTTCGTCTTCCTTGAATAATTATTAAACCAAGTATGGGAAAAACCTTTATTCTACTTGAGATACTTTGATACACTTAGTGTGTGACCCTCTAGGCCTCTTTCTCGTTGGCATTAGGCGGGCTTGCCTAAAGTCCAAGATTACTATCTAGCAACGGGTCAAGGCAGCCAAGAGAAAGAAGTTGACGCCGCATTGACATGTCACCTAATACAAACACTTAATATTTAATTTAGTCCCTTTCTCTCAATATCTCATCAAGAAGGTTTCATTATAGTGTCATAAACCTATATGCTCGATCTGTCATTCTTTGACTTCCAGAAATAAAATTGTCATTACACCATGGCCATGGAATTTGGGTGACAGTTCTATTTCAATCAATGGGCCTGAGATATCTACTTCCATAAATATGGAAGGGAAAAATCCTTCCCCAACTTATCTATTAACAACATGTCATTCATGATGCACCAAATGTACCTTACTTCCCGCGAACTGTCTACAAGATGGTTTTTGTCAGCAAATCTATGTGCGCGAGTCATGACATGAGTTAATGATAATCGTACAGTCTAATGACCACTACACACGCTCGTAGATAGCAATATCTGATGAAACCATGACATGCAGAACTACTACTGGCGGGTCTGTTCTCATAATCTCCCATATTGTAGATTACCATGTGAGAACTCCATGAGAGAGAGTCTCTTATTCTTCCATGTACTTGCACATGAAGGTCTGTATACTATTTGTCCTATCATAGTATATCATCCAACCGTAGAACATTATTTTAGAATATTATTATAGAATTTTAAGGTTCTCATGACAAATTGTATCTACCATGACCTTATTAATGCAACAAATATTCCAAGACATTATTATGTTATAGTTATACAGAAAAATGAACAATATATAATAAGTGTACATTCATGTAATCAAAGTACAAGCTGTTGGTTCTCAGGACAGCAACTCTAACAAACTCCCACTTGGACTAAAGACAACTGCCTACGACTTTTAGTCTGCTAGACCTCACATGATGATCATGTTTTTTCTGAGTTAAGGCTTTATTCAAGGGGTATGCTACATTGTATTCTGTGGAAATACTGCTCACTGAAACTTCACCTCTTTGAGAAAAACCCCTCATGATATGATACTTCCAAAGTATGTTCTTTGTCCGTAGATGTGAACATGGCTCTTTTTCAAGTTCCACCACTACAGTATTATCACAATAGAGTGAGATAAGATCTTTACTGCTAGATACTACATCCATCTCTTGGATGAAGCTTTGCATTCATACGGTGTTTTTAGCTACCTCAGAAGCTGCGATATACTCGGACTCTACTGTAGAATCTTCAACCACACTTTTCTTTGAGCTCTTCCATCTCACTGCACCTACATTCAAACTAGATATGTATCCATTCTATGACTTCATGTCATATTGATCCATCTAGAAACTAGTATCTACACATCATCTGATGACTAGTTCCTCACCTCCTCCATAAAATAGGAATATATCCTTAGAACACCACATATACTTAAGGATAGTCTTAAATTCCATACAATGGCAGTCTCCTGGATCATCTTGATATCTACATACCACACTTAATGTGTAAACAACATCTAGCCTTGTACATATAAAATAATACATTACTGGCCCAATGGCGGATGTGTATGTGATCCTTGCCATTTTCTTTCTTTCCTCATGTGCCAAATGAAAAATTTTATTGGAAATATGAATTCCATGTGACACTAGCAACAATCCCCTCTGAGATTGTTCCATATTGAATCTATTTAGTATCTTGTCAATGTATGTACATTAACTTAGGCCCAACATTCTCTTGGATCTATCATGATGGATCATGATCCCAATAATATATGTTGCCTCACCCAAGACTTTCATAGAGAAGAATTTATCTAACCATGGATGAACTAACTATAATATTGGTAATTTGTTTCCAATTAGTTATATGTCCTCAACATATACTATTAGGAATACGACTGCACTTCCACTAATCCTTTTGTAGAAACATGACTCACATTCATTCTTAACAAAGGGGAATTTGATTACATCATCATCAAAACAAATGTTCCATGACCTTGATGGTTCCTTTAATACATAAATGTATTTATGAAACTTTCATAACTTGTTGGCATCCTTTGGAATCACAAACCCTTCAGGTTTTTTCCTGTAGAAATATTCCTGTAGGTTCCTGTTATGGAATGCTATTTTGACATCCATTTTCCAAATTCCATAGTCATAGTAAGTAGAAATGGACAATAGGATTATGATAGATTTTATCATCCCAACCAGTGAAAAGGTTTCATCATAGTCAATTCCATGATGTTGTCTAAAACATTTTGCAACCAGTCATGCCTTATAGGTTCTAACATGCCTCTCCATGTCCAATTTCTTCTTGAATATGCATTTATTACCAATAGGATTTACATCAACTGGAGGATCTACCAAAATCAAGATTTGGTTTTGGTACAAGGAATCTATTTCAGAATTCATGGATACCTACCACTTGGAGACATATGTTCCTTCAACTGCTTCCTTCTAGGTAAGAGGATCATCATTGTCAAACAATAATGAGTCACCATCCTCAGTGACAAGAAGACCATATCGTTCTAGATCTCTCACCTCTCTCATAATCCTATGCAGTTCTTATGTCTCTAGAATAGATTGTTATTCCATGGGGCATTGTGGAATCTAATCTTGTTCCAACTCCAATGTATCTTGAGCCTCATCTTCACCGAAGTCTATCTATCTCCCACTATCTCTTTTGGAGATGTGCTCCCTCTCAAGGAATATGGCGTGTCTTACCACTGTAACCATGTTATCCGAGGGTTTCAATAGGTAATATCCACTTGTTTTCTTGGGATATCCTATAAAGATACACTTTGTGCCTCGGGGTGCATGTTTGTTACCTAAAGAGGCCTTAACAAATGATTCGCTACCCCACAGATGTAAATTTAATAACATGGCTTTGCATCTACTCCTTAACTCGAATGTAATACCATTTATCGATTTAGTTGGTACTTGGTTTAATATGTGTGCTACTGTTTGTAATGAATATCCCTAAAAGGATAATGGAAGACTCACATGACTCATCATTGATCAAACTATGTCCAATATCGTGTGGTTCCTCTTTTCACTCACACCATTCCACTGAGGTGAGTAAGGAGGTGTGGGTTAAGAAAGAATCCCAATCTCCCATAAGAAATCAATGAAGTCTTGATTACGATATTCTTCTCCTCTATCTGAGCGTAGTTTCTTAATCTTTTTACCAAGCTAGTTCTCAAATTCATTCTTGTATTCTTTGAACTGATAAAAAAAATATGACTTATACCTCACTAAGTATATATATCCATATCTACTAAAATCATTATTAAAAGTTATGAAGTACAAGAACAAACCCCTTGCTTCAACTGGAAATGTTCCACACACATCTGTGTGAACTTGTTCTAGAAGCTCCTTAACCCTTTCACCTTTCCCACTAAATGGAGATTCCGTCATTTTTCCTTGTAGACATTCATGAAATACACCAAGTGGTTTTAGTTTGAAATAATCTAAATACCCATCTTGATGTAATTTTGTCAAACGTTTCTCATTGACATGACCTAGCCAGTGATGCCAAAGTTGTGTGTGGTATGAGTCATGTGAATTAATTTTTTCATCGATTTCCATTACTTGGTTTGTGTAGTCTATCAAATAATGGCCGTTATATAAATGTTCCCTACCAGAACAAATGATATCTTTATAAAAGTTGTAACGTCCACTTACAAACACGAAGATAGATCCATCAGTATCTAATCTGGATACTAAAATAATTTTTTTGGTTATAGAGGGTACCTAATAACATCCTTTAATAACTAAGACCATCCCATTAGGCAATATGAGGAGGTAGTCTCCAACAACTACAGCAGCGAGTCTGGCTCCATTGGCTGCTCGCAGATCCACCTCCCCTCGGTTAATCTTTTTTAATATACTTTGTTCCTATATTTCGATACAGATATAATCACCACAAGCAGTATCTAATACCCAATTGGTAGAAACAGATAGATTTCATTTAATAACAAGTGCACCTGAAGCTTCCCCTTGCTTCCCTGGCAAGGTGTAGTTTTTCTTCCAGTGGCCCTTCTTGCCACATAAGAAACAAAAAGCCTCATGTTCTCTTGCCACCCCTTTGATCATACTTTTCGTGGAAGGCCTTGATGATGAGTTGGGATTAAATCTCTTCACCCTCCCTTTCCTTTTATTCACCATAAGGATAGAAGGCTTTTCATGCTTCATATCATTGTCCACGTGGTGAATAATGAAGAAAAGATCAGATAGATACTTCTCAAAGTTGTTCATGTTGATATTTACATCAAATTTAGAGAATATCTAGGGAAGTGATGCAAGAATGAGATCGGTATCCAGTTCATCGGGGATCTTAAACCCTAGAACCTCCAAGTGATCAATTTATCCAATGAGCTTAACTACATGATGCCCAGCTAGGTCACCCTCTCCAAGCTTGCTCTGAAATAGAGCCTTGGATATCTCAACCCATTCTTATATTGATCTCTCCTGGTATAGACCACAGAGGTGCTCAAGCATTCTATAGGAATAGATGTCTTCATGAAAATAAATGAGCTCACTAGACATTGATGAAAACATCAAACATTGAACGTTGAGTGCATCGTTCAAATGTTGATCATATACTAGTATATATTCATCACATTCCCCTTGGGGATGCGATTTAGGAAGTGAGGACTCCAGCACGTAAAACATTCAATCATGGAGAAGCATAACCCGAAGTTGCCTAAACCATTCCTGAAAGTTACTGCCGGGGAGGATATTGTCTTCATCCAGAATTGATCGTCGAGAAAATGTAGTTGACGAGATTTTCATATTGATTTTACTGATTAAAAGAGCATATTTATCTGTAGCTTTTGATTACATTTTATGAAAAATAATAAATGAATTTATTAAGTCTCACACTATTTTATCAAGTCCCAATGTACCTCACCATTGAACTCAGAATGCCCAGTTGCTTTGACATTCTAGTGGGAAGGATCCATATTCCCCTTTTCATAACCCCAGTAAGGGTTGGTCAAGCTATTTGAAGGTATTTAGGTAGGCATGTCTTTATAATCTCTGAGCTTACAGTTCCTTGATCTGTTGAGTGGACTCCCCAATCCTAAAATCATGACTTGGATTTCCTCAACACTTTCCTCCATTTTAAAATAGTTCTAGCAAGGGATACTACTCTTTATGTAAAATGTTTAATTCAACCGAAAACTTTCATAAGATCATCCTTTATAAAAGTATGTTTCCCAATAAGGGTTGGTTAAACACATAGTTTTATTGAGTCTTTCATTAATCAAGTAACAGAAAGCTTGGTGTGAATTAATATGGTATTTGATGGATTTTATTCCTTATCCGTAGTTTTGCATTATCACATGCTTGTTAATATTAAGTGAAGATTTCTTAAGGGATTAACCATGTTTTGATAATGTTTATGCATAGTCTAGTTTTAATTTTATTCCATATTTGCATGCATATTTATGCCATTAATTATGTGATATTGACAACACATAAATAATAAATAAACCATGCAATCAGACAGGAATAAAATAAAATGGCATGATCATGAGCTTATATTGTTTTGCTTATCTAGCGGTTAGATTAGCTAACCCCACCCTAGGAAAAAACACCTTGAATGGATGGTTCGTGTTTTGCATCTCCCACCTGTCCACCTTTGTATTTCTTTGGGTTGGTTTTTCCTACACTTCGGGTGTTGAACCATCTCATTTGGCTTGTGAGATCCTCCATAACATGGGGTTTACATTAAATAAACCAAGGGAACACATGCGCTACATTTTATTGGAAGAAGGCTCACTAGCCAACAAATTTAAATTAAACAAAATTTAATGAAACCATACACACATACAAAGGGTATTTGGTCTAGTTCATGATCATCCATATAATGAAATGACATTTATGCATATTTAGCATTCAAATTCTTTTAATCGTTATATATATTCAAGATAAGTTGTGATTGAATTCAATTAATTATGATCTCATAATGAATCAATTATTTATCTTAAATTCCTTTATGAATTTCCTTGAGATTCTTCTCATTCATATTCCTTGTACAAGTCTTCGTACTTTCGGAGGAAACCCAGTGAAATCCCATTTTTGGAAAGTACACGGCATGTAGGATATATTACACATCATGTGTTTTTCACCGTTTATCCAAAGTACATGTCGGGGGCTTTGTTGTGTTTTCTGTACTTTGGATATTTTGGAGTACACGGCGTGTAGACTAATATAACACAGTGTGTACTTCCTTGTTACATGTTTACTGGACTAGCGATCCTATGTACACGGAACAGAGCTTCTCCTTGTACATGGTTTCACCTGGACCGGATCAGAATACACGACGTGTTGATTCAACATACATGCCGTGTATTCAGGTTTCCATGCATCGTTCAATTCTATTCAACACGGTGTAATAAAATTCAGGTATACTCAATTCACATGGCTTGGTTTGGCGGACCAGTACTGGTGAGTTGAACCTAAGTACACGACATGTAGTTTTCACTACACGCCATCTATTCTTGTGTTGTACGGATATAAAGTGCAGCTCCACCCGATCAGTTCCTAGGTTTTAATTTAATCAAAATTAAAATTAAAATTTCATTTCTCTAATGTTAAACGAGAAATGAAGGAGGAAGAACAGATCTCATGCATTCAATTTTATAGAATTATTTATCTTTAATTGAATCAAATATAAATGCGTAAATTATCAATGAAAATTAAATAACTATAATCAACGTAGTAACCTACCTTTGATACCAATTGAAGGTTCCAAGCGTAGCAGAAGCTCAGGGGTGGACATGCCCACTTGGATTTTTTTCATTAGCAATGATCAATCCTGGATCAATACAAAGGTAAACTCCAATCTCCAAGGATCGATTCATAGAAATAGACAAAGAAGAAGAAAGTTCCTAGAACCACAAAAGTGGATCGTCACTGGTTGATTATAATTAATTTAATTAATAGACAGAAGCACCTTTTGGCTGTTCATTCTTCATCAATATTCTTGATAGCATTCCAATGTGATTCATCGTTGCATCGCAGAAGCCATGTGTAGAGTTCATCTAGTGGTGATCCACATGTGCACCTCATATCTCCGGACGTTGCCAAATGAAACTCCTGGTGCTAGCGTGGGGAAACCTTTGCTTGCATTATCCACTTTAGATTGTCTTGATCTGATAGAAGAGGATATCTCTTAGTCTTAAGAGAGTCCTTGGAGGAAGAGGTTCTTTCGGCCTTGAAAGAATTCTCCAGAATTGTTTTGCACAACGATTAGGGGAAATTGTTGGTGTTGTGAGGATATTTATAATCGGGTTTGAGGCTATAAAGTTATGACAATAAATAAACACGTTACGTATTTTATTTATTTCATTAACTCTTATTGGAAACCCTGTGTCAAATTATTAATTCCTTGACATGCACCCACATTGATAATAATAAATATCATTTTAATAAAACAATATTATATCCTCAAAATCCTGACTAGAAAAACTACACGGCGTGTATTTGTTAATACATGGAGTGTGCTTGTTTTTCATAAAAATACACGGAGTGTAATCATTAATACATGGAATGAACCTGCTTTACATTTACATTACAAAATAAGAACAACATTGCTTGTAATCATTAATATAGGGTGTGCACTTATTTAAAAAATAAAAATTACATGGCGTGTAGTCATTAATACACGACATGTACTTGTTTTAATTTTATTCTTCCTCCAACATTAGAACGATTTAGGCTTCCTTGAATAATTATTAAACCACGTACATGAATAATCTTTATTCTCCATGAGATAATTGGATAAACTTAGTGTGTGACCCTCTAGTCCTCTTTGTCATTGGCATTTGGTGGGCTTGCCTAAAGTCCAAGATTACTGTCTAGAAACGGGTCAAGGCACCCAAGAGAAAGAAGTTGACGCCACATTGACGTGTCACCTCATACAAAAACTTACTGTGTATTTTAATCACTTGTTCTCAATATCTCATCAAGCAGGTTTCATGGTAGTTTCATAAACCTATATGCTTGATCTGTCATTCTATGCCTTCCATAAACAAACTCGTCGTTACACCATGGAAATGGAATTTAGGCTACAGTTCTATTTCAATCAAAGGGCCCGAGATATATAATTCAAAAAATATGGAAGGGAAAATACTTCCTAGACTTATCCATTAACAACATGTTATTCATGACACAACCAACATACCCTACTTCCCACCAACTGTCTACGTGATGGGTTTTTTCAGCAAATCAAAGTGTGTGAGTCATGAAACGAGTTAATGATAATCTTCCAGTCTATGGACAATTACACATGCCCACAGATAGCAATATCCTATGATACCCATACATGCAGAATTACTACTGGCGGGTCTGTTCTCATAATCCCCCATCTTGGAGATTACCAAGTGCAAACTCCATGGAAGAGAGTCTCGTCTTCTTATGAGTACTTGCAAATGAAGGTCTATATACTATGTGTCCTATCATAGTATATCAACCAACCGGTGAACATTATTTAATAATTTTGCTATAGCATTTATAGGTTCTCATCATAGCGGGGATCTTCCATGACCTTATTAATACAAAAAATATTCCAAGACAATGTCATGTTATAGTCATGAAGAACAATGAACAATATATAATAAGAGTAAATTCTTGTAATCAAAGTACAAACAGTTGGTTCTCAGGACAACAACTCTAAAAATCTATAATACTTGCAATGGGGTTGATTTGTGCACCTATTCTACCACACGAATACCTTAAGATGGTTTTCTATGCTAATTCTAAAAAAATAAAATTATGGCTACCATATCCTTGAATTCATCCTAGAACTGGTCAACAGGTTCCCCCACATCCTCACACATGAAACAGATAAAATGATCATGCTCCCGAAATTTGAGCATGTAATGATCCTCTCCCATTAGAAATGGATGGTAAGGTCTTGTATAATCTCTAATGATTTCACATTTTACTATAGGCCCTACAGTCAAATGTGTTTCTATGGAAGTTATGATTTTGGTGGACTTTCCTCCAAATCGAATGGAATGATAATGATCCACAAATAAGGATCATCTTGTTACTATATCCTACTAAGATATGTAATGATGAAACATGTATCCACTTTAGTAATTAGTAATTTTTCTTAGTAATAATACATTGTGTTTGGTATCATCATATTCACCCATATTTCATTAGTGATAACTGCTCCATTCAAAATCTATGAGATAATAGATAAAGTAAAGAAATTAATTGGATATAGAAAAGGGGATATATTATACCATATTTAAATAAAAATTAACATGATGGTTCTTCAATTATTAGGGTTGGGGATAAATTCTAATTATTAGTTAATTAATATCAATAGTCCATGAAGAACACAATTCTCTACATAGGTTTGTAAAATATATTTCTCTATCTACCCTCAATGTCTCATGGAAGAATAATCAATAAAATATAGACTTGAAATCCCTCCATTTGATACCCAGATACTGATCAGCCTAATTTATCTCATTCCAACAACACCTAGATATATTTAGAACCATGTTATTGGTGAGTGTCACTATCCTCTCTTGAGGTGTCTCAAGATGATTAAAATCAATAACATGACCTCCATCCATGACATCACATCACGAGGACCTCCATCCATTTAGAAAATGGTTTCATACTAATACTAAAACTATCATATCATTTTTTCTGTAGAATTAAAAGGTCACAGGGCTCCTAGTAATGTCTGTATAAGATGAAATAATACAACTAGAAGTTGTTCATCAACAACCACATTAGAAAAATCAGAAGGATCTATATCTATAACTTATATTTGAAATACATGTTATTTAGGGCATGATAAATATAGTGTATGATCACAACCACAACCCTCATAAGAAACTATAGGGCATCATGGTGTAATATCTCTAAAAAATCTTGTAATATGCCTTAGCTATGTTTTGATAATGAGATTACCCCGATATAAAAGTAGGACATGAACAGTCCTTCTAATAAGTAAGTCACACACCTTTTTGTGCTCCTAAATCTAGGTCTATGTGATAGTTTAAATAAAATTAACCAAAAGATCCACTTTAAACTTTCGACTACTTATATCATGTCTGGGTCAAGCTCTATGTTTTACTATAAGGGACATGTTATATGAATTTAAATTTCATGTCATAGAGGAATATAACCTTAATGTTTAAATTATAGACCCCATTTAATGGAGTCTATATTATATTTGAATAATTATTAGTTTTACAATTATTATTATAGAGCATTTAAATGGAATAACATTGAAAATTTATACAACTACTTGATTTATAAGTTACCTTTGGTAAGAAATTTAACTATATCTAGAAAAATACATTCTATAAAATAATTTAACTGGCATTATAAGAGTATTTGAATAAATTATACATCATTACAAAATTATAAAAGAACATTCATTATTTGAATTATAAATGACATTCATGTGTTCAAAACGAAATATTGTTACAATTTATAAAACCTCAGGTATTAAACACAATCATGTGATTATTTGTTAGTCAGGGTTTCATTGTCAACCTGTACGAGAAAACATCATTTAGGGTGTCGAATAAACATTAATAAACTATTATTAAATCAACTCTATATTGAAAAAAATCTTGTTTCATAAGAGGTATATCACTCATGTAACATACAATAAGTATCAAGGAGGTAGGAAATGCAACCTAAATTCCATGGCATAATACATAAGATATTAATCGGATAAGGTGCAGAAAATTATTGGAGTTTCCATGTAATTCACAATTACATGGGAACATACTAAATTTCTAATAGATTCATTCCAATCTGAATCCTTGTTTTCCATTAAAACCTTAATATGAACAGAGGGTATTTCCTAATAAAATATCTCAAGGGCCCCATTTCCTCAATTATACACCACATCAAATATTTGTATTTCTCTCCTGTAAGACCACAGAGTGCATCCTTAGTATAGATGAACTATAGTGAAATGGGGATATTGGGTTCCCAGGTAGTTCTTCTCCTACAATATTCTTCAAGGAATCTAGTGGCTACCCCATTTTCATCAGTGTGGTGCTAGGAATAGATTGGAAGGACACCTTCATCCTCATTAAACTGAGCCATGTTCCTGACCATTCTTTTTTCACTCCCCCTTCCATAGGGGCCTTATCCTCTCGTAATTTTTTTCTAACTATAATCACACAAGAATGTCTTGAAAGCTGGAACAAGACCCTTTGACCAATGTTTTTTTAATGGTTGGGGCCGATGCCTCATTTATTATTAATGAAAAGCAAATACGTCTTTTAACTAGGTATAGGGAGACCCATAACATAACCCAAAGGCCCGGTGGGAATTTATCCCATTACATTGCCTGTAGGCCCATTTTTGTTTTCCCAAATCCAATCATGTGAATAGTACTGCTACATTACACGTCCTGCTACATTACTGCACAGTACCCGCCGCTACTATAGTATCTACCACCGCTATAGTGACCTACCACCGCTACAGTACCCACCGTTGCTACAGTGCTGCCACTTTTACAGTAGGATATAGTAATGCTATAGTACCTGTTCCCAATGGGGTTTGAACCCCCATTTTTCATGTAGATTGAAGGGGTGCTTACCACTAATCCAAACCCTAACTACTACCCTTTGTCCAATGTCTCTACCCTAGAAGTACAACTTTTTATCATGGTGAATCTGAAATAGGGAAATCCCAACAGATGAGAGAATTAAATGTTGTGGGATCTAGATGGTATCTTAATGTCCCTACAAGAAGAATTGTAAATATGAGAGTTTTGATCACCTCTTCTTCCATGGAGATTGGGAGAGTGTGGTGTGGAGTGCTCTCAGTGAGTTTAATGCTCTCGCCAATCATATCATGGATGGCCTCTTATTTATCCAGAGGTGGGTCAATGGCTCTGGAGATAGGGAATCTGAGAAATAGGACCACACCATGCTCTAACATGCAGGGTTATGGAATAGTTAGATATCTAGAAATAAGGGGAGGCATGTTGGGGTCCCATCCTCTTGCATATCCATCGATATCTGGACAAAAAATAACCTTCTTTATTTTTCCAATCTCTCCAATAAATGGGGGGAGACTCCCTCTCTCTCCTTTCTCTGAAGGAACTCCAACAATTCCCAGCTCGATATAGTAAATTCCCAGAGCCAATGGGTCTGATTGACCTCCCCTCTAGTGGAATTACATTAAATATTGAAATATCCAACAACATATGGGTCCGTAATGGTGGAGTTTTTGTTCGGGATGATAAGGGGTCTGTGATTCTTGATTTATCATCCCTCTTGGATTCTGGATCATATTATAGGAATAGGTAATGGTTTTTTTAGGGAATTAGCATATGAAATCCAGAAATTATTGGATTATCAGAGGTAGAAACCGACTGCAAGATCTTATATAATGAATTAAATTTCTATTGTTCCACCCATTTTTCAATTAGTTATTCAATTAGAAAGTGTAGAGTAGAGCTTAAAAACAACACAAAAGTGGTGCACCCATGGTGACAGGGAAACCAAGTTTCAAATAACCTTTCTTCCACTAAGCTTCTCGGTCATGAACCTATTTTTCTTTCCCAATGTAATGTCTCAATTACCCTAGGGGGTTATCTTTATTAGAGGGGATTCCATCGGCCTTCACTATTTTAGGCACATGATATCCATAGTGTTTGCGATCTTTCTGTTTTTTCTTCATAATAATATTTTACTCGATGATAATAATCACATTCCATAAAAATAATACCATCACATAACATGACATTCACCCAATAGAGGAATCCATACAATTGTGACATTAATACAAAAGAACACAAAATCCCATCCTATATAATTTTACATTTCCCCATATATGTGTTAGATACACCTAGTAATATGAACAATACCAAATTATGACACATCCTAATCTCTATTACACCACCAATTCAATATGATATTTAAAGAAGAAAGTGTATAACCCCACTTTGAGAATTCATAGCACGACCGACCTAATAACTTTAACTAAACCAATTTTCTACATTGACTTGAATGCATCTCCCCATATACTAGAGGCTTACAAATTGCAGTGAGGGTCTAACGTGTTAGGGTTGCGGGAATATACCCTAATTAATATAATGAATTACAATGGTATACAATTTATAAGTAACTAATGAATAAAATATGAAATAATAATTAAATAAGCATCCGAAGAAGTATAAAACATCTAAGTCATAAATAACCATCTCAAATTATAAAACAATACCATATACAATACACTTTTAATGAATCAAAAATTGGATAGACATACATTGTAATAGGAAAATTCAAAAGAGTAAAAAAAATTCCTTGTATCTCGAGCATTGTCCTTGTAATCTTTTACAAATCTTGTAACCTAATACCCAAATACACACCTACATAACAAGACGCCTCCCCTTATGCACACCTATAATGATATAATCTTCTAAACTACCATAAAACGCCATGATGGGTGTGAGATAAACTAAGTAAGACACCACCAATGATTCTATATAAATCTTGTTGATAAATATAAACTCTAATAGTTTATCAGTATATAAATGTAAAAAATGAAATAAATAAAACTCATATAGAGCTCAATTTCTATAGGTTACACCTATTTAACCATACCTCTGTTATCCTATGTTGGATTTCTCTAATCATTTTTTTATTTAATCATGTATTGAATGGATTAGGGTTTATAATATTAGTTATAATCGAGTAATAATGATGATAAATGTAATAAAAGAACATGTAAGGAGAAACCAAGGGATCCATTCCCATTAAAGTTCAAGATAGCATATGGTACACAACCATGCATCCTAGAAATATGGGATATTTGTAATAAAAATGTGTAAAATGAAGTAATTACATTGGAAATGACTCTAACTGGGTCCAAATATTATGGAAAAAGTAAATCCTAGGAAAATAATGATTGGATCCTATGTCCAATAACCCAAGGCGATGCAAGGTCTAAGACATCATGCTAAATCAATAGACGACATCCATGAAATCATAATTTCATATAGGGGACATGGATCCTATAGAATCATTTCGGGCATCTTCTAATAGACATGTACTAATTTACAATGTGGTAATCCCCATTGGAAACTAGAAAATTGAATCAGAATGTTATTCTCTAAGTGCTCAAGGCATTCCCCCAGGAAGCCAAGCTGGTCTTAATTTTGACCATTCCTATAAAGATGAAAAAGGAAAAAATATATAATAGGAACCATATACCTATATATTATTAATTCAAAAATAATCTTAATCTTGGAAAGTGTAATTGAAATTAAAATTCATTTGGTTCGTTACATTACCTTTCAACCAACACGACCAGGTAAATAAAGACATGGAACCAATTTTCATTTCAATTAAAATTTCTAAAGGCCAAGTGATAACTATATATTTATATATACATTCCGGTTAATACATTAAATAATAAATTATTAATATAAAATATTAACCTTATCAATCTTTAAGTAATGGAAAGTAGAACGATGTCTCAGGTAATCACAATGTTGGTTAGTAATGGCACATCAATTAATATACCCAAATTTTGGTAGTTGGAGATGAGGTCAAAACCACCAATGAGGTATGTTGGTATCACTAGGTAATTTTATTAAAATTTAAATAATTGAATTTAAATCATTTAAATTCCAGGAGCATCTCCCAGTGAGGTCGACATGCACGCAATGACATAAATTTTTAAATGGTGTGACATTGATTGAAATATCATAAAACACCTACTATATGATCGTGGTGGAACAATCTTCTAGTATCGAAATCTAGTTTGGTATAGATTTAATGAAAATGAAAAAATACTAAAAAATATATCATTTTAGATCATATAGAAACAACTCTATTTATATGAATATGAAGGACGGTGGGAGATAAAGGAAAATAGAACTCACTAGTTTTATTCAAATGAGATGAATAAATCATTATTCATAGGTTAGATGGGGATAATCATTAAAGGGGAATGTAAAAGGGAGGAATACCTCCAAGAGACTAGGTAATGAATTTTTTAATGTGAAATGAATTGGATGAATGATTTATAAAGAGATATGGAAAAAATTCGTTTTACCCAAAAAAATAAAAAGAGTCAATGGGTTTGGCTGCATGTTTGGCCAAAAAAAGCACTAATAGTCTGCCCATATCTATCCGAAGACACCCCTATCATAGGCTTTGATAATGATTAGATTAAACATTATAATCACTTATAGATGTATATTTACTCTGCTTGCAACATGTTAATAGACTTGTTTCCTAATAGGAATATTTATGGAAACTCTTGTGGTTCTCTACTATGAAATAAAATACACAAGAAGTTTTGTTCTATCCATGTTGACTGACTGTCATGGTTTTTATTAACTATGATTCCCAACTGATTTCATCCAACATTAGGGATCGGAGATCTAAAACTTCTCCAAACACCCTCATTTCCTCTGTATCCTCATTTAGAATTTATATGCAGACAAATCCAAATAATTTAAATAAATACTAAATATTCAATAGATCAATTAAATATATGGTCCATAAAATTACACATTGATCAAAAGATCATATGATGAAGTCTCCATTTTGATATCATTTGATAACCTCTTGGTCATGTGATCCCACACATGATCACCAACCATAGTACATGTTAAATGGTGATGTGACCGTCATTATTTCAGTTGATTTCATGAAACTTATTCTATTAAGTGATTTATGACCCTGTGTTCTTTATATGAATGTCCAACTCCCAAAAGATCTACATGAACCTACTAAACCAATATTTACTTCCTATACTATATAGGTATATCCATTATAGTCGTACACAGTGTTATATGTCCTTAATAATTTCTAACCCTAGGGGAAATAATAACAAGGAGTTCAGTTACATTTTCTTACAAAACAACACCTCTAATGTTTTTGGCAAGTAAACATTCTAATTCCTATTTTTATCTAGATCTATAGAACCCCTTTTTATGACTTGAGATCCCTATCCAAGAAATTTATATACCTTATCTCTATATGTTCCTATCTACCCAAAAATTTACATGACATTGTTTCTATGTTATGAAAATATATAACATTAAAACTACAATACTAAAATTGAATGATCATTCGCAATCTCATGAATATAAATTATAAAATTAAATACATAAGAAACATACTTGAAGAGAATCCTTAGAGTGAAATCCCAATTCAAATCCTTGAATACAACTGGAGGTAATGTGTCTAGTTTCCTACTTTCTGTAGTTTTTTATTCAGTGATTGAATCACATGGTCTTAGAGATCTAAAATGGTCATGCCCACTACATGATGAAAATACCTCAATCATGGGTTTATTTCTTATATATAATTTTTAAATATATGAAAATTTCAATTAATTGTATATACTCAAAAATAATATTCTCACAAAGGATCATATACATGATCCCCATTCAAAACTATATTTTCAAACCATTCCTTGTGTAGATTTTCTCAAATTTTGAACAATGTAGACATTTATTTCTATATGAAAAATGATATGCATGAATCCTCAAAATGTCCAGAGCCCCATATATATCAAAAAAATGTCCACATGGACATCATATTCATATGATGTAATACTACAAGAAAACATCTTTGTCTCTAGAAATTAAACTACATGGCAATGAATATACAAGATGAAATTAAAATTAACATTATGATCCTATCACATGAACATAAATTGTATCATTAAAACTAAAAGAGAATTTATTTATGTCTAGATGGGATATATAGGATTCCAACTTGATGATTATACCCAATATCATTAACCTTTCATTGGTATCCCCACTTGTCTATATTCTGACTAAGGTAATTCAAATAATCACTTATCCTAAGAATACTTATATGAGATAGGATTTTCTATCCCTTAAGTCCATATTTCCCAATGGATTGTCCTTATTGGTCTATATTCCTAATATGGATATTCATTTCATCCCGTCACCTCGATATACATCCCAGAGTCAAGACATCCTATCCCATGGGGATATACTCTAAAAAAACATAATCTATCATGTTAAATTCAAAATAGAATCCTGACCACATGTAGAGGGATATGTTTTAGCAAGGTCACATACCACTATCCAAATTGGAAAATAATCTTTTTGGGATCCATATTCACATTTACATTAACTTTTTGACCCCAATAAATTCACATAGGTACAAAAAACATGTTATTTCTACCATAAAGATATTCCCATGCCTATGTCCCACAAATTTTTTTAACAAAATCTTTTTTCATGTTGATATTACAACAATACCAAAGCATGCATAGATAAGTAATGTTTAGTTGTTCTATACTACATGGGTTTTTACACCATTTACAATTATATATAAGATTCCCCATAAATATAACAATCCTAAAACATAGATTCCTACATCATTCATAAATGTAAACAATTTATTGAGTCCCTGCACATATGAATTAAATCATAGAAATGTAAATTCCTTAATCACTAATTAATAAGGAGTAACTAGGGTGGGAACCTTATATATATATATATATATAATATTTCAAATATGGAGAATCTTCGATACATAGAGATGTTCATGTTGATTGAATACCATAGATATGTATAAATAATCATTGAATCTATGTAAGTTGTCTGTTTCATAAGTCCCATATCAGGAGCTTGTAATGATTCCTAAAAATATCATAATTCATTATGTGGTTCATGAAGTAGGAAATAATTCACCATGATATGGTTTCAAGATAACTAAAACCCACACACATGATTAGTGTGAGTTCTTAATCATCATGGAAAATGGACCGTAATGAATGTATACCTGTCCAAAAATGGCCCACAACTCATTAAGGATGTCAGAACCATGTGGTGATTCAAATTATATAAATAAACTAGAATGGACAAAATATGAGTTAGTGGAGCTATCAAATCATGGTGGTTGTGAAGTCATAAAAAGTCCCCCAAAACACCAAGTTCTTAGCTACCCCATCCTAGGTAAAATAATAATAAAATAAATATCCAAAACCATTTATGTTATAGTACATGTTTTTAGGGGAAATGTTATAATGTTATTGTATATAATGTTGTATGTTATTTTGTTTATATTTCTTATGTTTAAATTCATAGAGGGTTAGTGAAACTGATATCATGTTGAATTATGATTTTCTATGCAACAACACAACCATAAGAATTAGTCTAATTACATGTTCTATCCTAGTTGTTATCATAGTGTATATGATGTATTAATGTGAAGAGAAGATATTGGAAACCAAACATGAGATTATAAGAAGAAATTTTGACAGATAATCTATAAAAAATGTTTTTTAATTATTATCATTTCCCTAAATTATGATTTAATAGTATTTTTTAGCATTAATAATTTTATTAAAAATGGATGGATCAAAGTATGTGTTTGAATGCTAAATTAAGTGGTACATATATGAAGTTAATAAGATTTCTGATATGAACATTGAAAAAATGTTTTCCCTAATTTATGAGGAATGACACTCAATTGATGACAGATGAATTTTTTTCCATGGATTGTAATTTAATTAGCTTCTATGGGAGAGATTTATTTAAAATAGTGTATTGGATGAGGAAATTAAAACATTCATTGTTTATTTACCAATGACTTGGGGAATGGTTGGATGAAATCATAGTGAGATTCCTTTGTAAATGATAAATCATTTTACTTCTTATATCTTATGGATGTAGGTTATTACATTGTATAATAATGTTTTTAGGTTAATATATCTCTACTTAAAAAAAATTAACCGAGTTGGGTTAGAGGTTGTGTTGGTGGATATTTTTTTACTTGTGTGTTTTATTATTGAAAGTCATTGAGTGGGAATCCTCAGCAAGAAATATTTCTTTATCATGAATGTTAAATATGAAATTATAATACACAATTCATTATTGATCCTAAAATTGTAGTTGACTTTTTGTTTATTAAAATGAGGGATCCCAATCTCTATGGTCATTTGAAAACAAAAAATATAACATTATATAAATAATTTATGTTCACAACTGTCCTTTAGATTTTCCATCTCATTATGAATAAAATGGGACATTTATAATATGATTTAAAACCTATTTTAATATTAATTATTCATCAAAATGTGTATTATAGAATCTCTTGAAAACAAAGATAACATTAATAATAAACCATTCCAAATTAAAAACCATATATAATAAGATTTTAAATCACTCTATATAATTTTAAACGAGAGATATATTATGTTGATACCCTTTTCATCAATTCTAGGTGGGTTATTCTTACCTATGTGTAATCAGAGATGCCCCTTATATATCACTTTATACCTCTATAAAAAACATATCTACCTAGAGGATTATGTGTAATTAAAATAAACTAAAAAATATAAACAATATTATTTTCCCACTAAAAACACTTATCATATAACAATTATTATAGTTAAGAAAATAATTTATTTATATGATCAGTAACTATCATATATTTTTTTGTATCTATTTCAATTAGTCACCAAAGATCTAACACATTTAAAATAATTTTAAAAACAAAATAAAATCATGTTTGATAAGATTCCTAGAAAGAATCAACATGATATTTCAAACACCAATATTTATGAAAATAGAACAATAAAACAAAGGTTTTTATTTGATCGTCACATACACTAACTAGAACCTTGTTATAGAATAAGCATAAAATAATTAACCAGTGTCATTTCATAATATAAATAGTTTTTATTTTAATCATCTATTTATAATATATTTTATAATGGATTTTTTGACAACATATTAAAAAGAAATTTATATTAATAAATATTTATATTACCAATTCCAATTTTTTTTTGAAAAATAAATTAATTTTTTTTCCTTTTAAGAATCAAAACCTTCAAACAATTGTAAAATAATATCCCACATTTGGGTAAAGAAATTAAAAAAAGATAATTGATCATGCATATGGCATAAATTAATTATTTCACTTCCAATAAGGCTTATATAATCATATTTTTTACGTAATTAAAATAATATAAATATTTAAATTTGCTGAAGTGTGGAATGAACATAATAAATAAGATTCAATGTTAATTAATTAAAAAATAATGGTGACTCAAAATGAATTAAAAAACATTAACATGACATAACCACTTTATGTGTTCTTGAGAATATTTATATTACGTAAGAGATGTGTAACATCAATTCTTATCTATTCCATTGATTCCAAATTAATATTAGAAAAATGTTTATTTATTTCTTTACCAAAAATAAATTAAACTATGATGCTCATTTTGTGTTAAAATAAAATAATAAAATAAGTAAAATATTATTTCAGTTAAATTGGTAGAAAAAATGATCACAAATCAGTTATAATGACTTGACCCAAGTCATATATCATCTTAAATCAACCTCCATATACAGTATGAATGTTCCCAAATTAGTAGTAAATTGATGAAATTTTCAGGGTTTACATCTATCAACATGCAATGATATATCCTCTTTTAGAGAAATTTTATGTTGACTCCATATTTCATAAAATATAGAACAATCATATTATATATCTTGAAATTGAAAAAATTAAATGATAACCTATAAAATATATAGATCCATATATACCTGTATAATATGATAAAATAATACCATTATATGAATACATATAAATAGCATAGTAATATAAATCAGTAATAAAATAAATATTATATAAAAAAGTAAAATACTCAATGATATATCATATTACTCCACCAAATTATGTTAAATATATGTACCCCAATTTAAATATAAATGTTGAATTTAATCCCCATAATGGACTAAACATCCTTGTTATTATCTTAAATCATATGATAAAACCTAATATAAAAAAATATAATCTATATAAACACTAAAGTTCATTTACAAATTCATTAGTATGTATATCTATAATATACTAAAAATATACCCTATATAATAATAATATATATTCTAGTGAAATAATAATATTATATTTATAAATATGACTAAGTATGTGGAAAATAGATAAGTGAATGAAGTTAGTTTTAAATTATATTATAAAAAAAAATAAAATATTATCCCATATGATTTTTTCTACAGGTGTTTACAATATTATTATAGAAACAAATTCACCTTATTTAATCTTTTATTGGGAAGTAATTATACATTCACTCATCTTGTCACGACTCATCCCTCAGGCCCCACACCATGACATTCCCCAATCCCACCTCTCGAATGCCATGGGTTGGGGACTTTCACCAAAGGCATCAATCTGCAAGTGGGGGTCATTTTTCTGAGTACCTACACACATGCACAAAAATATATGTCCCACAGCTAGAAAAGTAAACATGCATGCCCCTAAAAAACCACTGAGTAAATGAAAAAACTGCAGGTTAAATAAGCCAAAATACAAACCAAACTATAGATAAACTAAAAACTGGAATGTATAAGGAAAACACATAACGTTTTCCACTGGGTAAGTGTAGAGTTGCTCTTGGAAGATGATGAAGCCCCGCCAGTATTGAATCTATAGGCACCACTTGGTCTGGGGCCACCAAGTCCTCCGTCAAGGATGTAGATGCATGCACCAGACACAACACATGCAAGAGAATCCCATGTAGGGGTGAGTAATGGAATACTTAGTAGGGACCCCAAACCAACAACGAAATAAAACCAATAAATCGACAAGATACCCATGCAGTTTGATCACAAACAAGATCATCATGTAAGAAAACTCTGACAATGTATAATTTACAGTTGGAATATAGGACCATTAGCCATATCATCGAACACCATGGGATGCTAGAAATATCCTCCTTAATGAGAATAGTGGGCCTACTGGGTCACCAAAAATCCTCTTCCCACTATCCATAGACAGTTGTGGTAGTCATCCCAGATGAGTACAATGGGTATGATGTGTCACATAGAAGCCACTCCCCACTGTGGGCATGCCTGGTCACACCGAAGCTGCATCCCACCTTGGCCATACTGAGGTACTACTCCAATCGAGTACCATGGGTCTACTGGGTCACAGAGAGTCTCTCCCATCCATGGTCCTATTATATCACACCGAAACCACTTTCCACTAGCTCATCTTAGCATATCTACATAGGGTCACTTGTCAGTAGTCTTTAGGCCTCAGTCAACCGCATGGTTTCCGCAAGTAGTGCGCTTGATTTTGGTAGAACAGACCCTCAAGCCATTCATCAAATTTCAACTTCCCAGAAAGCCTCTATATTTTATTCCAAAATATCCACCTCTTCTTGAGGGTTCCAACATCAAAAATAGATCATCAATTGGACACCCTGTTTAATGATATTGATATTTTCTCGAAAAGGTGTCGGTTGGGTCTGGGGCTAGTTCGACCCGACCCGACCCAACCAGGGGTCCACCTACCCGACCTAGGTCTGATAACATGACCTAGATATGGTCCATCCTAGGCCTGGTCTGGTCCAGCACGTGCCTTGCATAGTCCGCCTGGACAGGATGTGAATGGATGTCGCGTCCGGGACACGCAGCCTCACATGTCATTTGTGGGGTCGTCTCCTCTACTACGATCTGTTGACCATAACCTGCCATTTGAGATGCATTGAAGTGTTGTTGACATGATGCATAAACATATCTGGGTGGCCATTTCTTCCAACCACTAGCCACCGGCACAGAGTCCAGTGGTTCTTGCCACACCGCTGCAACCAGATCCGGCTATAGAGCATCTTCTGGCACTCTGTCACCCACAATCAGGTTCATTCGCGGACCACTGGGCCCACTCTGGTGGTCTGTTCCCTGCTCCACCTGTTCCTATATCCTCTTAGGAATTACATATTCTCTATGAAGGCCTTGAATCCCCCTTCCCATCTCTTCGAAGACACCATAATGAAGAACGCAAAAAGCACACAAGACAAAGGTCCTCGAGACTTGTTCGTGTTGGCCAGTACACTATTAATTAGGGATTTAGAAAATATGGGATAATTATTTGATGTTTTATTACAATTTAATCAAGTAATCCTGGTGCAAAACCCAATGATAGGTACCCTACCTCAAGAAAGAGCACTCCATGGATCAATCAATTTGTGGGTTTATCCGCGTTAATCGTTTTGAATGAAGAATGAGAAACATAAAACAAAAAAGAATCCTACCTCGTTAGATTTTGTCACTGAAGTGATCTCCCCTCAAGGATTCATGTTTTGTTTGATGCTGTGAGCATCCCTCACTATCCAGTCCCATTCATCAAGGTGTGTTGACGTTTCTGGCATTTCGGCAGTGTCTTTCATTCATCGTAGTAGAGGATTTTCGTTGTATATTCCTTAGAGGAAAAAAATTCCATTTTTTGATTCCCCAATGTGTTGTCTCGTTAATAGAGAAACATGTCACAACAGTTCTTGTTATGATGTGTCACCACAACGTTACTCTATTCCAATAGTGAAACAACGTTACTATTTCAGTTCCGTTAATGAGTCTCATTAAATGGGATTGTTGCCTCCTCGTCGACACACCGAAGTGCTGGTGTGCCACCACTCAATGGTGAGAAAAGAAGAAGAAAATAAAATTTTATGTTATATTATTATTTTTTGTAATGTTTGAAAAATATATTTTCCACTCGACCCATGCTTGTCGATGTTAAATAGATTCTATGAAAAACATGATGGTCTGATTTCAACGGTGCCCTCAGATTTTGTATCCGAGCTCCAGTTTTTAATATTAGAAAAACCCCGCTCACATGTTTAATTAAATAAAATAATTTTTTTTTCTAAATTATATTCTTACCACACCATGCCTTGTAATTAGGTGTCTTCAAGGATTCTGGTCTCAAAATAATTCAATATAAATTAAAAAAATTGCACAAAAATTTAGGGCCTTTATACATCTTTTCTAAGATTCATAAACTAGGTTCATATGATCTTTATAAATCTCTAGGGGATACTTGAGATAAAAATAATTTTTTTAATACATATATTACTTCATATTACATAGTTAAATTTTATAATTACAAACTAAATAATTGTCTCACATTTATTTTATTTTGTATTATTAGACATCAAAACAAAATAATTTTTCTTTCAAAATACAAAATATATAAAATCACTAAAATTGTGCATATTTTATTACATTTAAGATCAATATATACATTATTGTTATTCTAAACCCATTGAAGTAGGAAAAATATGATAATTGTGACCTCATTTATATTGTAAGGGATGAAACATATCATTGAATCATGGCTATGATGTCATTAAATAAAGAGCATCAAAGGATTATTGAATTAAAATCGTCCAATTTTATAGTAATATGATATCAGGATCATATGAATTTTTTATGAGACATTATACCATAACCATATATAATTTAATGGAATTATATATCCATTAAAAAGTCATGATAAATTAATAATGTATGACATGGTAAAACAATAATGGCAAAAATTATGTGCCATCATAAAATATCATAATAATAAAATATAGTAATCAAAAAAATAATTACTCATGGGACATAACAATGGAAAAAAATTATTAAATTTTCATTATAACCCATAACATATAAGATATTTTAATTACAATCCCAATTAATTTGTAATAATATATATCATTCTAAATCACTACTGATTATCATATTAATCTCCAAAGATATAAATTTTCACCCAATTTATTTTAGGCCTATAAAGTTCTTAGCTCACTAATTATATAATGATAAACACATAGATATTTGATTTATATGGTATAAATCTTACAATATATCAAAATTATCCAATAAATATATAATCGATTAATGGAAATTTTAATAAGGTATTAATGGAAGATTATTAAAATAGTGTCCTGGTTGATACTAGAAAATTAGTCACCAAAAATAATCAAATTTTTCGACCATTTAATTTATTGTTTTAGGTTTACATTAAATATTGGTATATGATAGATCATTTAATTATGTTGAGTTAAATAAACTGGATATCCTAAGAAGAAACTTATTTATATTTTTTATGTTAAAATTATAATAATTATATTGTACAACTTATCTAAATAATTTTTTCATGTTATAAAAATTATAAACATAATTTTAATCAAAAATAAAAATTTTGGACCTTATGTAATTATTATTTTCGTTATTGGTTTGGAATTCATAAGTAAATATACATGTTTCTATTAGTGGATGGTTTATAATGAAATCCTGAATATGGGTTTGTAATCCGAGGGTTTGAATGAACCTAATGGATATTTTTATGAATATCCCAAAAAATTTATAAGTTATGATTTCATGGATAGGGAAATATTTAATTTGAAGATTTGTATAAAAAGGTGTCTATTGTAGGAGGTATTCACAGTAATCACCACATTTAGTATCCTAGTCATACCTTAAAAATGGAATTTACTAAATTATCATAAAATGAATATATGTATCACATTGTGAACCAAAATTTGGGTGCACTAAAATGATGTGTTTGATTAGGAACCCCCTCATTTAATTCCCCCAATTACATGATGTAAAATAGGATGGGAATGAAAGGTTTTGTCCATCAATAGCTGGCATGGCCATGTTTCCTCACCAAATAAATTGTCGTTTTCTATAATAGATTCCTATTAGTATTTATTAGGCATTTTCATCCATTCATGTCCCAATAATCTTCAATATCATGTTTATCTATTGATCATTCCCAAATAGTGACTATATATTTGGCTGAAAATTCCAATGGATCATAGAATAAATTTCTATGAATAATGAGGATATTGATTTTCATGGAAAGAGAGTATCTCATGATGAAGAATATGTTTTGTTGAGGGGTATTTCATGATGGGACTTATTTTTTTTCTTAGTTCTTTTATATTGAGTTAGACTATAAAATATATCACAAAAAATATTGGAATCTTACATTTATTATATTGATGAGTTGGTAAATATTATTTGTACACCATTGGATATTATTTGGATAATAGAATGTCACATGGTTTATTTATCATATTAATTAAAATTTAATTTTTTTATAATGTCCACAGAATTTTTGTCATGTAAAATAAATTATCTTAGGGATGAGATCAGAAAAAAATTTCAGTCCTTCCAAGGATGGTATTTTGTTGTTCTTTTTTTTCAGAGATACCAAGTGATTCATTTAAGAAGTATTTATAATCAAATGGTTTTATTATTTCTTATAATAATTTAATTATTTCATATTTATTTTAATTAACTAAATTGAAATTATTAGGGTTTATATAGGATCTCATGATGATTTATATACATTTAATGAACATAAAAATACATTGAAAAAGATAATGATAATGTGACTCCCTGAAAAAATAAAGTAAGAACCTTGTATTTGATAGTGTATATAATACGTTACTACAAGACCATAATGTAATATTTCATCTATATACTTTATAATATATTTACCATTTTAAATATGATCAATATATTTTTACAAATAAAACACCATGTTTGCTTGAAATTTACTTTAGATAGATTTATATTAAATTATACACAACAACAACCTTCCACTCTAGCCTACGTTACATGAAAAAGTTACCTTCTTTGATGTCATGCACTATACTCAATTCTGAGTCCTACTGAGAAACAATATATTATTAAAACATTATTATTTAACATAAAAATGTTGTTATGAATATTAATTACTAACTTATAAAAATATAAGGTTTAGAAATCTAATTCATTGGCTGCAAATAAATTACAATTGTATATGATAACCAATTGAATATTAAAAGGATATTTCAATAGAAAACTATTTTTATGCTCACAAAATTGTATTACCCCAATAGATTAAAATAATTACAATTATTGAATGATTTGAATGTAATAAATATGTTACACAATCAATAAAATATTTTTTATATTCATAGAAAGGATTTGGTAAGCATAATATAAGAGAAACCCCAGTATTTCACATAAAAACCTATATTTGTATTAATACATTTTTAACACCTTTTATTTTTGAAATTATTTTAAATATTGTTGTTGTAAATTTTAAGAATTTAATTTGATAAAAAATATTATTTATGAATTAATAATTTCAAAAAATATTAGGCTGAATTTTTTGGATTTTTCTGAGAAACATCATTTTTTGTGAATAGTTAAAAATACTACATTTTAGATAAAAACTGGATTTTCGTTTAAATAATTATTAAAGATAAACTATATTATAAATTTGTTTAAAGGTAAAATTTTCTCATTTTTACATCAATTAATATATTATATTTCATTATAATCAATATATATTTTAAATTTAACAAAAACCATAACAATCTTTTGAATTGTTTTCTATAAAAACCAATCAAACCGTTTGTCCATGAGATTAGCATTAACATTTTTTTTATTCATCTCTAATTTGAATTTTTAAAATCCAACACATGCTATTTTATTCAAGATAATATTTTTGGTCAATTAATATCTACTTAATTTTTGAAACAAATTATTTGTGAATGTGATAAAAATTATTTATAGTGATTAAGGTGTAATTAGTCTTTAAAATAGAATAAAACCCTATAATTACGGGATCAAATGACCTATCCACTTGTCCAACACTCATTTTATGGACATATATCCTCTAATAACATTCTATTATTGATTTTTGGTGGTTTGATATGAAATTTATTAAGTAATAACATGTTCACACCTAACTTAATTTCAAAAAATTCAAGTGAGTCCTTTTGTTTTCCTATAAAAGGTCACCAATTCTTCCCATTCCTCACACCTCTCAAACCTCATACGATTAACCATGATATTATCATATTGAAATAAAAAATCCCTACCCTCGACATATAATCATACCTTGGGGAATAATACCTTTCATTGATTCATTTTGGTTAAACTAAAAGAAGTTACATGATTAAAAGGTAATGTATTTTATCAATCTATCTATTTTCATTTCCATTCTACAACCCCTAAAATCTCTTTAATATGTTATTTCACAAAAAAATAGTATCATTAATATAAAAGAATGTTTTTTTATATATATACCTAAAATTACACACACCTCCTTCTAATGTGTAACAAACCCAATGTTTCTGTGAATGACAAATTATTGCTTCACAAAATGATGATTGTTAAATTTTTCCCTACTGCCTCTCAAAGTGTCCATTATGATAGAAACTTTGTTTAGAAATACTATAAATCATATTTATGGTGTCTTAATACATCTTTAATAATTTTATTACACCTAACTTTAATACTTTTCTTTTTATTCAAATATTATAACATCATTTGAGGATGTGTGGACTACTGCCCCGTCAAAGCATTGTGATTCGTTCACACTAAGCATATAACTTATAAAGGATGATATTAATTTAAAATTTGAGACATAAAAAACATATATATTAAATTATTGACATAATTATCATTAGGAAAGATAATATTGACATATATATAATTTTTTATTACCCCTTTACACATTATAATAGATATAATGTCATTCGTGGACATGTGGACTATCGCCTCCTTGACATGATGTGATTCATATTACATCACATAATTCTATATATATATGTATATATTATTAAATAATAGTATATTTATTATATAATTATCATTATGGAAATATTTTTTTTACTTACCTTCATTCCACAATGATCATTTAATAATGGTAATGGTACTCATGTGTCCATATGGCCAATCATCTCCATGACTATGACATATTCTCATTTTCATAACCTTAATTTATTATTGAATTTAAAATTTTAATAAATGTAAAAATACGATAATTATACCATTTTTATTATTCTGGATATTTTATATAATGAACCCTATGACCAATGTTGACCAACAATAGTTGTTTTGACACACAAATTAAATTTAGTCAAAAACACCTAATGTAAACATAATTTTTTGAGTAGATGTAAAAAATATAGAAATAAGTGATATAAAACTAATTATAAACATGTAAAAGTTTCTTAATGAAGTATAAAATTAACATCAGTTTATTATACAAGAATTTAATGGATGTTCACCCAAAAGGAAACACAAAGTAATGAATTCTTGTCTCATTTTCATTCAATAAGGCATACATAATAGTTTTACACCTAATTTCATATATATGGTGTAATTACTACAACATAGACATATAATAAAATGAACCATATTATATTCATTGTATTTAAATGTATATTTAATTATTAATATATTTGGGTTTTTTCAATTCATTTATTACCACATTGGTAAGAGATTATTATATCATTTTCATTCTGTGAGGTATACATTATTATTGTACACAAAATTTCATATATATTGTGTAATTACTACCACATTAACATATAATATCATGAAACCTATTTTCATCATAGTATTTAAATGTTTTATGAAATGATTCATACATTTGGGTTTCCAATTCATTTGTTACCGCATTGGAAAAGGATTTTCATCTAGATTTACATACTATTGAGGCTTAATTGTTGTTATGCAGCCTGTTTCTTTTACAAGGTTTATATACTAACCTTTACATTATATAACATAAATCTCTTAACTCTCATGATATTGTAAAATTTTATATAATGTTATTTATTCATGATGATTATGTTTTAAAATATATCAACTTGGTATATGAAACTTTGGTATTTTAATGATAATTTTATTCAACAATAACTTTATTTATCATTCAAAGGTATTTCTATTCGAGGTTATTATATTACCATTTTTCAATATATACCATTAATTATTATATAGTTATTCATGATCATTTTATGTATTAGTACTATTTTTTCACCATATAGTACTCATGTTTTTTAGAAAATGTTTCTTAGAAAACATGATTTTATATATCTCTTTAGTCTAAGAACCTGTTTTATTCTTAAAATCATTTTTTATTTAATGGTTTTCAAAAATGTTTCTAAATTTATTTTGTACATTAATTTTTACCCTTTTACACTTTTACTAATGTTTCAAATGAATCTTCTGGTTTTTTTCCCATGAAGCATTTTCTAACCTTCTGTCATACAAAAGGAATATTCTATTTACCTCGTACGACATGTATGTATTCATCTATCATCATTTCATTGAATAAACACATTAAAAAGGATCATTTTTAAAGAAATAAATTTTCAATAGTTTTTTTAAAAGAAAGTGATATTTTCCCAGAGAATATTTATTAAAATATATTCTTTTATTTCATCAACTATAACAACCTTATCTTTTTACATCATATGGGATTTGTTGTATTATTACAATCCTTAATCATACTCTATTTGGTTTATGATTTATTTGGTCAAAGATAGTATTCATATTCACTTATTTGATTTGTTTATTACCCCCTTGAAATATTCAAGCTCTTATAATAACTGAAGATTTAATTACCCCAATATTATCCATTTCATTTATCATAGATATTACAATCTTTTAAACTGTATACCATTTTACACATGGTGTCCATTTTGATACTAATTTGACTATCGTGGATATTATTTATAAATCTGTATCTCTTAACCCATATGGATATTTGATAAGTCACGTTTTTTAAATAAATTATTTGATAGATGAGTAATTTTATTGGATTGGAACGACAAGGAAAGGGCTCGGTTATAGATATCCCCATGATTTATTAGTAGTCTTATGGGATGAGCCATTTTTCTAGGCACCATAGATGGGATTTTTACACTAAATTTTGTAAACTATCTTGTGAAAGGTCATGAATGTATGGATACCATGTAACTAAGAAACATAGCATCTGGTAATTATGAATTTCCTTCATTTATTTTATGATATTATTTATCAAAGAAATTTTGCGTAGACATATCTATGGATAAATTAGATTTTCAGTTTGTTGAATAAATTTCATGTTTATCAGTTTCTTTCCTTTCCCTATTGATATTTAATTATTTATTTATTTGAGTGGAATGTGCTTCCAATTATTACCTTTCTATATTTCATACATACTTCTATTCAGTTTATTGATTAAATGTTATGAGTGTTCAGTTATTTAACTTTTCATATTGACTATTCTCATTGATTCATTATTGTTTCCTCTATATTTAAACCTTTATGATAATTTCATCCCAATTTTTTTATGTTTCTTTCCCCAAGAATCCAATAAGCATACTATGAAAGATACACATGGATTTTACTAGATGGATTAGCTTTATTCTAAAAGTTAATTAATTATTTACCTAGAAAGAAGAAAAAATATGTTGTAATCAGGGTATTCATTTGTAATAAAGTACTCATTTATGCTTTTGGATTACCAATATTATTAAACTAATTAGTTCATTGTGAATTGATTCCCTGTAATCAAGATAATTTATTTAGTAGGATACACCACCTCTGGGCTATCTTTGTTGGGTTCTCTACAGTTGGTATCATAGAAGGTTTAGTTGCAACCTTGGGAACAATATTTAATAAAACCTAAATTAGATAACATAACCCAAATATTGAATTTTATGTTATTTATAGATGAAAACCATTTAATATTAGTAAATTAAAGATTATATGGATCTTTTTAAAAATAAGTTGTTATCTAGTTACTAAATATGGATGTGGTTTTTCCACATATGTACCTAGGATTAACAACTTTGAAAAGGTGTTCCGGGCATGACTTAGGGTAACATGGTACTTGAAAACATGCCTTACTACACACCTAGTTTGAAACTCTTAGGGAATATGCTTCAGATAGTCCATTTTTTCTTTACAAACCATTATAATGGATATGAATTGATCATGACAATAAATAACTTAGGTTAAAACTAATGAGTTTTAGACTAAATATAATGGTTCATGATTAATAAATCCAAGAATGAAATTATATATAAACCCTAAAATAAAGAAGAACCTATGTGGAACAAAAAAGGAAGAGGTATTTATCTATCGAGGTCATATTGAAAACCATAGATAGAATTCTAATTTGTCTTTAAACATATTTAAAAGATGTCCATCATGTATATTTTTAGAGTTATATTAATTTGGTTTAAAAAAAATGAGTACTTATAAGTTGATGACAACCAATAAAATCTAGCAAGGCCCTGGGACATTAATCCATCACCAAAGGACGATAAGGGTTTCACACCAACCACTGACCTATGAAATTCCCTTGTTAATTTTTATTATTTAAAAAATAAACAAATAAATATTTATGATTAACTATTACCAACACTTTTGAAGATTAGATATTAATATATTAACCATATTTTTTTGGGTGCTAGTTAAAGGAAAATAGTAAGACTTTTCACTCTTTTATAGAACTTAAGATCCATTAAATGATTTATTTTGTGCATTAGCCCTCAAAAAATTCATTGATGGTAATTAATTTTTGGTAGTAAAGAGGAGAATTATAATTTGGTAAAAGAAAAACCAGAAGTTAGTATTTTTCATATGAGATCGAAACATATCATATTTAATAAAATTAATTACCCAACTTTAAATGAATAAACCAACATTACCAAAATGAGTTATAAATAAAATGAAGTCATATTACCTTAATTTATATTGAAATAATTGTCATTAAATCATCATAAATTTATGGATTTGGGGCGCACAGCTTTCCATTAATCATTTACTTGTTTGTGACTGATGACTACATTCACCCAATGTAAATATTTACGAATTTACTTAATATATATATCTCTACTTTCCACTGATGTTCTCATACATGGAGACTTATTTACATCATATTCAATGTGACCTTTGTAATTTCTATTCCATATTTTATTAAGGATTACTCATGAACCATTCTCATGATGTTTAAATTATAGCATAAGTAGTATCCCAAAAAACTAATGTAAGATCCTTGTATTCGATTGGTAGTATGAAACTCAACAACCAGCACGTAATGTATTACAATATTCAAATACTTTATAATATATATATTATTTAAAATATATTCTATATATTTCAATGCATAAAACACCATGTTATATTTGAGTGAACATGAAACTAAGTTAGCTTACATATTTTTAAACAATGACCTTCTTATATAGCTTACGCTAGATGCAAAAGTGACCTTCTTCGATGGATTACGCTATAAGTAATATGGAGTCTTATAGAGAAACAATATATAAATAAAACATCATTATTTAATATAACCTAACATATGAAAATATATGGTTTAGAAAAATTATTCATTTATTACAATTAACTTAGAAATAAATATAAGAACTAATTGAATATTAAAATGATATTTTTTAAAAAAACTATTTTTATGAAGACAAGGATACTTTACCCTAATAGATTAAAATAATTAAAACTATTTTGTTATATTAATATATTAAATATCTTACATATTCAATCAAATATTTTTTATAATTATCCAATAGATTTGGTAAGCATAATATAAGAGACAACCAAATATTTCACATAAAACCCTATATTTTTATTATGCCATTTTACAACCTTTTTATGGGGAACCTATTTTAAATATTAATTATGAATCTTTAATTTATTTAATTAGATAAAAGAAACTTTATTTTTCACTTTAGATTGTTAAAATTATCTTAGGATGTATTTTTTGGACTTTTCTGGGAAACATCATTTTTAGTGAAGAGTGAAAAATACTGTCTAAAATGACTAAAGCCTTCATTTTTTTTATAATACACCTTTCAAGGGGAGATGTGGAACCTTTAAAAGGCCTAAAGGTTTAAGAGGAAATTACATGACTCATAGGTCTTAAGGGAATCACCCATTCAAGACAACATGGAACTGCTCCTCCCTAGAAAATGTCATGATATCATCAGTCCACCTTCACAGGGAAGGTTAGATATCTATCCTTTGCAGAATTTCACATGCCCTATATCTATGGAAATTCCATACCTTTTCATTATTCCAATTCTAGTTAGCTATTATCTAGTGAATGAGCTAGCTCTAAATCTTCATCTGGAGCTTTCTCCCATGTAATCTGACGGGTACATATGCATATTTCTTGTGTAAAGAAGGCCATAGGGTGGAATGAAGGACTTGATGTGTAATAAATTCCTTAAGATGCAACTATACCAATGTCATTGGGTGGCCCTAAATCCTTACAGGACCCGAGGACAAAACTGGGGGCCCGAAGGCCCAGATGGATGAATAGTTTCGACTACTAGAATACCGAATAAAACCATCTACAGTACTACTATAGTAATGTAGAAATATGTCTCTACCCTGATTTAATCCCAGGTCCCTTGGATTCACTTTTTGAGTCCTCGCCAACTGGGCTGAGGCTCATGTGCAATAGTGAAAAATACTGTGTTTTAGTTAAAACCCACCATTTTGTTTAAGTAAATATTAATGTTAAATTATATTATAAATTTGTTTTAAAACCATATTAGATCAGTTATACATATATTAATACAATTTAGTTCATTATAATCCATATAAATTTTAAATTGACTACCATAATATAACCCTCTTTTGAACATTTTTCTACTAAAACTAGTTAATTTGTTAGTCTCTGAGATTGGAATTAATCATAACATTTCTGCTTCATTGATTTGAATTTTGATAGTCTACAATAAACCATTGTAATAATTATAATTGTTTTTAATAATATCAACTTATGTTTTGAAAAAAACTCTTAGTGAAAGTGATTAAAAATGATTAATGTGATTAACGTGCATTTTGGCATCAAATAGACTACAAACCGAAGTTTAAGGTCCCAAATGACCAATCCACTATTCCAAAACTAATTTTCTGGACCTATCTCTATCATGAAACAACCATTCATGATTTGTTGTGGGTTTCTATGACTTTTATTATGTAATAACTTTTTCACACCTAATTTCTATTCAAAAATACCATGTGAGTCTCTTTCCTTTCCTATAAAAGGCCACCGCCTCTACCAATTAATTACCCCTCTCAAAACTCATACATTTGGCCATGAACTTCTGAAATGGAATCCCAAAATCCCTACCCTAGACTTATATGTCTTCAATTTGTCATAATACTATCACGACCCGTCCCCCGGGGCCCGTATCGTGACTATCCCAAGCCGGCCTTCCATAGTTCATGGGCCACCGAATAGCACCAAAGGTGTAAATCCCTAAACTCAGAAGGAATTTCCTTTATAACTATAAAAAAACACATCAGTGTACACAACTGGAAGAAAAACACTTAGTAAAACTGTATAAAAAAGAAGTGCTGGAATGTAAAAAGGGGCCAGAAATATAGCCCCAATAGGAAAGTACAATTAAAACTGAAAGAAAGTACAACTAAAGAGAAGTAAAGAAACTACTAGGTCATCCTTTGAGGTTCCTACCTGAAGGGTAGGTACATATGACCAACTTATAACTCCACATCCATTCTTCTCCTCTGTGTACCGTCACACCGAGTGCTCCACCTCCGAGTACCGTCCAGTCCTGCTACTCACTGCTTCAGTCAGCACTGTCTGTCGTCTGCAACCAACACAAGGAGGTGCGAGCATAGCCCATGCAGGGGTGAGTATACTGATACTCAGTAGGGACCCTAAGACCCTAAAGGTCTTACAAAATCCAATGAGGATAAACCAAAATGAATCAAATCAATGGATAACCATTACTTGGGTAAATGCCCAAACATATACCTAAGTTATCTAGTAACCCATCTCAATAATGAGGAAAACACAAAAGTCATTGACTCAGCTCAAACCAGGATTTTTATTATTGAAACCACAGCTACTATAGATATCCTCCTCTGTCGAGTACAATGGGAAAGTCGTGACACCAAGGTGCTTCTCACTAACCATTGACTGCTGAGGTACTCCTCCTATCGAGTACCGCGGGTATGTTGCCAACTACCAAGCACTCCACTACTGTGGGTCTGCCGCCAACTACCTGGAGGTCACCCTAATAGCCTGTATAGGTACTCCTCTTGTCAATTACCATGGTTTTACCAGCATCTTCAAGGTGATCCTCCGTCGTGGTTCTGCTGCCAACTGCTAGGCGCTCCCCAGTGGGCAAGTCGAATGACTCTAATTCCAATCGGTCAAGCAGTCGTCAGGTCTGCCAGCTTCTAGGTGTCTGCACTCTGTCTGCTCATCACTAGAAGAATCTGATCCATGATCTACTGGGAAATACTCCAACTGTCTCAAAGTAATACAAATAACTATCTCAATGGTACGCGATGTCGTAGGGGTCTCAACGCAATAGACGACGCATCAATCAAACACCCGATCTGTTAGTTATTAGCCTTTTAGCCTCGAGGGCCCGGTGGGATTCGTGTATGATCCAACCTGACCATAACTAAAATATACCTGGAACTCTAGTGGGGTATTATCAAAGGGAAGACTTCATTCCAAGAATATTGGCATCGCTGATGGTTAATCAAATGGACGTCTAATGCCAATGATATGATCGAAGAAGGTAATGGGTCAGTAGTGGGCCCGGGTCCGGTCCAACCTGGTCGGACTGACTCGGTGCAAACCAGTCTCGGACAACCCGGTCTGGGTCGACCCAGTTAGTCTCGATTGGTCTGACCCGGCCCATTAGGTGGGTGAGCCTGCTTAGTTTTGGCCCGGTCTGCAGGGCCCGACCGAGCAGACTGCGAGGGCGGCTCGGCCTGGAGGTCTCCTTATTAGCAACTCGGCCCAATGGCTAGGGCTGGTTCAGATGGTTCTGTGAGGGTTGCGGCTCGGGAGACTTGGCCAGGGAGGTCAGGAGACTAGTGGCAGCGCACAGGCTGGTCACAGCTGCGCCGGGCAGGGTGCGGCAGGGTCTGGGCAGGCCGTAGGGCGGTGGGGGGGCGCTGTGCAGGCCACGAGGGAACCGTCAGGGTGCCCGGAAGGGCACGGGGGCACCAGGTAGGCCGCGGCCGGGGCCGAGTAGGCCGCGGGGTAACCGGAAGGGAAACGGGCAGGGCGCGGGGGCGCCGGGTAGGCCGTGACAGGGGCCGGGTGGGTCGCAGGGGCACCGACAGGGTGTCGGGCAGGCCGCAGGGGAGCCGACAGGGTGCCAGACAGGGCACGAGGGCATCGGGCAGGCCGCGACAGGGGTCGGCCAGGTCGTGGGGGCACCAACAGGGAGTCGGGTAGGCCACGGGGGCGTCGGGCATGGCGTCTGAAGGCCACGGGTAGGCGGTTTGGGTGCCGCTTAGGCCGGTAGAGTTCGGCGGGGTGCATAGGTACACCGCGGGGGTGGCGCAATTCGAGGTGGTTGCGGGTAGCAGGGCCTTCGTCGTTGCTGCCTTCATCTTTGTCGCCTTAACGACATGTCGCGGAATGTCCTAAGAAGAGAGATCGACGGAGGTTGTCGGGTCATGTAAGGTTGGCCCGCACCCTCCACGATTAGGGTGATAGAAATTGGTTCTCAAGAACAAAGCACAACATTCCACCTGCAACGATAAACATCACCTTTATTCATTTCTTAATGAACGGAAGGACATGACGCTTAAAAGAATCTAAACCCCTACCTTTAATTCTCTAGTCCTCATTTGATGACGTCGTATAAAGATGGTGGTCGATCCTTGGTAGACGAGCACGTCCCACGTCAAAGGAGTTTGAGGAAGAAGGTCAGAGGTGGTCATTCGTCGTAGTGGAAGGCGTCCCTCGTTGGGGTTCTTCTTTGGGAGAGCATTCTTTTCTGGAAGAACGTTCTTCGTTGGAGTGTTTTCTTCTTTGGAGAGAATTCTCTTTTCTCCCATGCTCAACCAAAAGAAAGTGCCCAAAATAATAGTTTGCCTATTTTTTTAATCATTGGCACAAATTTAAAAAAGGTGAATTAATTACGTAGGCTCCACCAATTAATCAACAAGAGGTTGGCATATTAAATAAAGGGGGTTGGCTCTACTGATTTAAAGGGGGAGGGTCAAGGGGTTTCTCCCCAATTAATGGGGAGTTGAGTAGGTTTTATCCTCCTCCATTATTAGGGGGTTAAATATCGTGTGTTCCCCACATCATAACCTCTCACTGGTGGTTAGGCTCTGGTGGGCCCCACCACCATAACCTCTCATGGGAGGTTAGGGTGTGGCGGTCCCACCTCCAACTCCCAAGTATAGGTTTTAACCAACACACACACATGGCATCTTAAAATAAAATAAAGTGTTGTACACGATATTTTATTATTATGATTTTTTATAAAAAGCCAAAACTAACTTTTATTCTCAACCAACTATCGTCAAGGTGAAAGCCTTCATAAAAAAATACCGGCATTGTGAGTTCAATGGTGCCCTCATATTTCAGTTCTGAGCACAAGATCAAAATTTATAAAATACTGCTCGTACGTTTACTAAACGTACCCAAAAAAACTACACAAATTAATTTCAGGCACACCGGGCCTTGTAATCAAGCACCATAAATTTTCACGAACTTGTAAAAATCCCATGAATTTAAAAAAGAAAAAATTTCCACGGAATTTTTGGGTCTTTATTATCTCCCCACCTCAGGGATTTACGTCCCCATAAGCTACAACTAAAATTATGGCAACCAATGGGGGGTACTGAGTACACATCTAAGCCTCCTGCTCCCATGTGCTTTCCTGGAGGTTCTCGTGCTACCTGCGAATGCGCACCAGAGGTATCGACTATCCACGTAGGACCTTCTTGTGTTGATCCTCAATCTCCAATGGAACCTCCGTAAAATTTCCCCCACCTTCAATGTCCATCTCTCCATGGTCGATGATGTGGGAAGGGTTGTGCACATATCCCCTCACCCGAGATATATGGAAGATGTCCTGTACCCGGTGAAACTGAGGTGGAAGATCTAAGCGGTAAGACACCTCACCTACTCTACTGAGGATCTGGAAAGGTCTGATGAATCTCGAAGATAAATTTCTGCCTCGGCCAAATCACTGTACATCTCATCGAGGTGAGACCCTTAGAAAGATGTGGTTTCCGTCTTCGAACTCTATAGGTCTTCGTCTCCTGTCATCATATGACTTATTCTTGCTTTTTTGCAGTCTTCATCCACTCCTGGATGATCTAGACCTTCTTCGTAGTAGCTCATACCGTCTTTGGTCCCACTAGTGCTGACACCCTAGGGTCAGTACAACATAAGGGTGATCTGCAAGGTCCCTCGTATAAGGCCTCAAAATGTGCCATCCCAATAGTGGAGTGATATCTGTTGTTGTAATAAAACCCAAGTAAAGGCAAGTGATCCTCCCAGGTATGACTGAAGTCGAGGACACATGCACGTAGCAAGTCCTCGAGGGTCTGAATGTTCCTTTCCATTTGACCATCTGTCTGATGATGGAAGGCAGTGCTAAAGTGAAGCTGTGTCCTGAAAGCCTCCTGCAACCCCTTCCATATCTTGGAAGTAACCTGTGCATCACGGTTGGAGACAATATAGGAAGTTACTCCATGTAGTTGCACAATCTCGTGCACATATAGGCGTCACATGCTATCTATTGAACCATACTCTCTGAATGGTAGGAAGTGTGCCGACTTGGTGAGTCGGTCAACGATCACCCAAATCGATTCATGACCCCTGGATGTACTTGGAATACCCATCACGAAGTCCATGGATATCCCATCCCACTTCCACTCTGGGACCACTAAGGGTTGAACCGACCCTACTAGTACTTGGTGCTCTACATTTACTTGCTGGAAAGTGAGGCACTGTGGGAAAAACTCAGATATTGTCTTCATCATACATGGCCACCAGTGCTGTCATCAAAGGTCCAGGTACATCTTCGCCACTCCTAGATGTACCGCTAGAAGGGATGTGTGGAAATCCCTCAATAATCCCCCCTGAAGTGCTACTTGTACTATGGTAAGTCCTCTAGAGGGGATGAGGTGCTCTCCATATTTAGAGAATCCATCACGTGCATTCCCTATGGATGTCTAATCACACCAAGTGTCATAGTCAGTGTTCTCATGTTGTGACTCCCTGACTTGCTGAAGAAGTGGGGGAGTGACTGTAAGATAATGAAGATAGGATACTCCATCCTTATACACAAAGGATATTTGTAAGGCAGCCAACTACTCTATCTTCTCTCCTAGAAGCTGTATACCAGATCTCCTACTGAGTGCATCTACACCAACATTCCCCTTCCCAAGAGTATAAACTATCTCGAAGTCATAGTCCTGGTGGAACTAAATCCAACGTCGCTGTCTGAGGTTCAGGTCTTTCTGAGAGAAGATATACCTTAAAATATTGTGATCTGAGTACACGGTAAAATGTTCGCCCATCATCTATTTTCGTCACATCTTCATGGAGAAGACCACCGATGCTAACTCCAGGTCATGGGTAGCGTAGTTCTACTCATGCTGCCTCAGTTGTTGATAACCATACGTGATCACATCTCGTTCCTGCATCAACACACACCCATGTCCGATCCAGGATGCGTCGTAGTAAACTACATACCTAATACCTTCCTCAAGAAGCCTCAAGATGGGGGGCAGTAGTCAGCCTCTACCTCAGCTCTAGAAAGCTCTATTGGAATCTCTCTAACCGCATGAAGGGTTGAAACTTCTTCATCAAGGCTGATAGGGGTGCTGCAACTCTGCAGATGTCTGGTAAGAACCTCCAATAGTATCCAGCCAAACCCAGGAAACTTCGTACCACCATCACAGTCTTGGGTGGCACCCAAGAAAGTACCACCTCAATATTCACTGGATCCACTGCAACTCCAGCCTATGAGATGATGTGTCCCAAGAAGAAAACCTCTCGAATCCAAAACTAGAACTTCGAGAGCCTACCATGAAGCTGGTGCTCTTAGAGTGTGTCCAGTATTACCAACAAATGGTAGGCATGATCCTCCTTAGTAGTCTAGTTGATCAGAATGTTGTCGATGGAGACTAAGACAAAGCAATCGAGGTAAGGCTGGAAGATCCTATTCATGAGACTCATGAACACTACTAGAGTTTTGGTCATGACGAAGGGAATAACCGAGAACTCGTAGTTGTCGTAACTACACTTGAAGTCCATCTTCTACACATCCTCATCTCAAACTCTGAGCTGGTGATAGTCTGATCTATGTTTTATCATCAATAACCACCATGCTTCCTTCAACTAGTAATAGAGTTCATCAATCCTTAGAAGTCGGTACATGTTATTTACGGTCACTTGGTTCATCCGAAGGAAGTCGAAACAGAGCCTCAAGTTCCCATCCGCCTTCTTGGCTAACAGAATCAGGTCTGCCCAGGGAGAAACACTGGGCCAGATGAATCCCTTTCCCTGCAAGTCCTCTAACTGTACATGCAGCTCACGATGCTCTGCAGGGGCCATCCGATATGCTGGTGTGGATATCAGTGTCATCCTGAGGTACATTTCAATGTAGAAGTCCACCTCTCTGCAAGGAGGTAGTCCTGGAACATCGTCAGGGAAAACATCTGTGTACTGGTCCACCACTACAGGATAGATCAGACTCTCCACATCTACTGCTCTAAGGGTAAGGCCATCCAACTGATGAGTGATTGGATACACCCTACTCCGACTAAGTCCTCCCTACACTGCAAAGGCTCCATTCTCATTGGTGAAGTTGAACCTGGTCCCATCAGTGCAGACACACCGCACTTTGCGCCTAATGTTGTCTATCAGACCATGGACTGTAGATAACTAGTCCATACCCTAGATGACATCGTAAGTCCTCGACGCCACTACTAGGAGATCCCAGCCGAAGCTCTTGCCTCCTAGAGTAAGCTCACACTTCCAGAACCAATACGTAATCTTCATTTCAGCTCTCGTAGCAGTCTCTAGCCGTAAGGATCAAACTACGTACTCCTTCGAAATCTCCACGTTTTGAATGAGAGTAGTGGAAATGAAAGAGTGAATGGCACATATGTCTATAAGAACTGCAACTTAGTGGGAGAAGAAACATATCATACCTCGAATCATCTCTAGAGCACTGTGATCGTAGGCCTCAGCTGCCCGAAGCAAAGATCTCCCATGTCCACCTGATCCCTGTGGTCGGGGTGGACCTCCGGGTGGTGGTGGTAACACCTCGTAACGTCATCCACTGCCAACTGCACGTCCATCTCCTCTACCACATTTGCCTCCTCCCTATGGACTGCCTCGTTCGAACCTATGCCTCTGCCTGGGAGGTCCCTCAACTGTCTGCTGATCATATGTACGGCGGGTCGGATAGCCACGAGCCATGTGACCATGCCCGCCGCATGAGTAACATGGAACAGTCCTGGAATGAATGGATTTTTCTTCACTCTGGGTTCCCCGCACAACTGATCCTGAGTCATGCGGTCTACCACCTGTAGGTATGGTCCTCTTGGACCTCCGCGATATATGTCTACTACTAGCTGCTAACGACTCCGCTACGTCTCATCTAGTGGTGTGTCTCACTGCTGGAGACTGCTCCGCAAGGAAACTCTCCACTAGGAGGGATCTCTCTAGCACCCCTGCCTACGTCAAGATGTTGAGTGAGATCATCAGAGCTCTGATCTCTCGCCTGAGTACCTAATCGAAGGTATGGGCCCTAAAGAATGGGTCTCATACCATATCCATGGTTTAGCGTGAGAGTTCGGTGATCCTCTCTGAGTACTGTACTACAATCATGATACCCTGTTGTAGATGTAGTATATCCTGTATCTACACCGCTCGAAGAGTGGTTGGGACATACTTCGCCTAAAAGAGGCTCTTGTGGTCTTTCTATTGTAGCGTCTCCTCATGATGCACTTGGAGCATCAGGCTCTACCATCTTCCTACTACTGCCTGAAGGAGACTCGTGGAAAAGATCACTATGAAGTCGGATGGTGTTTCTACTAGCCTGAAGACTCTCACCACACCCTCTATCCAATCCTCAGCCACCTGTGGGTCCATCTCTCCCCTAAACCTGGATGGCATCTGGCGCTGGAACTCATGCAATGCGCTCAAGCGGCGTGCATCATCTGCTGCTGGGGCTGGTGGCATCGGTGGCCCAATGGGAAGTAATACCACTAGTGCCTCTGCTGGTAAAAGGCCCTGCATCGAGGCATCATCGCTCAGGGGGCTGTCAGTATGTACAAATCTCAGGGCTCTAACTGGCCATCCGTGGGGAGGCATTCTAAAAGAAACAGATGTGACACGATTAAAATGTTATACCTGGTAAGCTAACCTGGTTGAGCTGACTTAAAGAAAACCATTAGAAACATGCATGTAATCAACGTTTTAATGCATTGAGTTGGAAATCTGAAGTTAGGGTCCTGGTGTATGGATACTTCATCCACCTGCACCAACACTAGACTCCCTGAACTGAAAAACACACTTATTATCCTTAACACTATTACTTCATAAAAAATAAATATCAGAGTTAAAATTTTTGCAGTATAACCATGTACTCTGATACCAATTTGTCACGACCCATCCCCTGAGGCCCATATCATGACTACCCCAAGCCCACCGTCCATAGTCTAGGGGCTAGAGTCTAGAACCAAACGTGTAAATCCCTAAAATTGGAAGGAATGCCCATTATAACTGTAAAAAAACACATCATCTCACACACCTAGAAGCACAAAACTACGTAAAACTGTACACAAAAGAAGTGTTGGAACGTAAAAAGGTGCCGGAAATACAAGCCCAACATGAATGTACAATTGAAACTAAAAGAAAGTACAACAGAAGAAAAGTAAAGATGCTACTAGGTCATCCTCTAGGGTTACTACCTGAAGGGTAGGTATAGATGGCATCCTCAACAATCCATGTCCGTCTGTCTCCTCTGTGTACCATCACACTGAGTGTTCCATCTCCGGGTACCATCCAGTCCTACTACTCTCTACCTTAGTCAGCGCTTCCCATCATCTGAAACCAACACAATAATGTGCAGGCATATCCTGTGTAGGTTTGAGTATAACGACACTCATTAGGGACCTCGAGACCCTCCAGATCTCACAAAATTCTACAAGAATAAACCACAAATTATGAAATTGACATATAACCGTCACTTGGGTATATTCCTATACATATACCAAGGTTATCTAGTAACCCATCTCAATCAGGAGGAAAACACAAAAGTCATTGACTCAGATCAAACCAGAATTTTTATTATCGAAACCATATTTGCTGGAGAACTGATCCTATGTCGAGTACAGTGGGCCTGTCGTGACACCGAGGCACTTATCACTAACCTTGTACTGCTGAGGTACAACTCCTATTGAGTACGGCGGGTCCGCTGCCAACTACCATGCGCTCCTCCGCTATGGGTCTATTGCCAATTACCAAGAGATCCCCCTAATATCCTACAGAGGTACTCCTCCTGTCGAGTATCGTGGGTCTACTACCAACTACCAAGCACTCCTCCACCGTGGGTCTATTGCCAACTACCATGCACTCCCCACTTAGCTAGTCGAATCGCTCTAAGTCGAATCGGTCAAGAAGTCGTCAGGTCTTCCAGCTACTAGGTCTCTGAAATCTGTCGGCTCATCACTGTAAGGATCTTCTCCACAAGCTACTGGGAAATACTCTAACTGTCGTGAAGTGCCACGAAGAAGTATCTCAAAGGTCCTCCTTATCATAGGGGTCTCAACGCAACATACGACGCATCAATCGGATGCCGAGTCTATTAGTTATTATGGTTTTAGTTTCGGGGGCCTGGTTGGATTCGTGTATGATCAAACCTGACCGTAACTAAAATATACCCCGAACTACAATGGGGCATTCTCAAAAGGATGTATTTGTTCCAAGAATACCGGCACCACTAACGGTTCATCAAATGGACATTCGGTGTCAAAGATATGGCCCAACAAGTTAATGGGTATGTAATGAGCACGGGTCCGGTCTGAACTGGTATGACCACCTCAGCCCAACCCAGTATGGGCCGACCCGGTCTGGGTCAACCAGGTCATGCTCGATGGGTCTGACCTGACCCGTTGGGCGGGTCAACCCGCTATGTTTTGGCCCGGTCTGCTGGGCCTGGCCTAGCGGACTGTGAGGGCGGTTCGGCACAAAGGTAGCCACGTAGGCGACTCAGCTCGAAGGTCGGGGTCGGGTTGGCTAGCGTCGTGAGGGGCATGGCTCTGGTGACTCCACCTGAGAGGTCAGGCTGGTCGGGAGATCAGAGGCATCGCACGACCTGGCTGCGGGTGCGCCGGGTAGGGTGCGGGGGGGGGGGGGGGGCAGACAGGCCACAAGGGCTCCGGCAGAGCACCAGGCAGGGTGCTGGGGCACCAAGAAGGATGCGACTGGGGCCGAGCAAGCCACGGGGGCACCGGCAGGGCACCAGGCCTGGAGCCGGGGCATCATGTAGGCCACGACACGGGCTGGGCAGGCCGTGGGGGTGTCGGGCAGGACGCGGGGGTGCCGGGCAGGACGCGACGGGGACTAGTCAGACCGCAGGGGCGCTGGAATGGCACCGGGAAGGGCACAGGGGCTCATACCAGGGTGTCAAAAAGCCTCGAGTATGCGGGTCGGGCACCACTCGGGTTGACAGTGTTCAACCGGGTGCATCGGTCAGCCGTTAGGGTGGTGCGATTTGTGGAGGTCGTGGGTATAGTGGCCTTTTTCGTTTCCACCTTCATCGTCATCACCTTAATGCCATGCCGTAGAACGTCACAAGAAGAGAGATCGACAGAGGGTTTCGGGCCATGTTAGGTTGGCCCGCACCCTCCGCGATTAGCATGATAGAAATTTTTTCTCAAGAATGAAGCACACAATTTCACCCACAAAGATAAACATCATCGTTATTAATTTTTAAAAGAAAGGAAGAACATGATGTATAAAATAAAATAAACCCCTACCTTTGATTCGCTGGTCATCGTTCATTGACGTCACAGGAAGATGGTCATCGATCCGTGGTAGACGAACACATCCCACGTCAAAGGAGTCAGAGGAAGAAGGTCGGAGGAGGTTTTTCATCATAGTGGAAGGCATCCCTCTATGGCCTTCTTCATTGGGAGAGCGTTCTTCACCGGAAGAGCATTCTTCGTTGGAGTGCATTCTTCATTGGAGAGAATTCTCTTTTCTTCCATGCTCCACCAAAATAAAGTGCCCAAAATAATAGTTTAACTATTATTTTAATCATTAGAACTAATTTCAAAAAGGTGAATTAATTATGTAGAATCCTCCAATTAATCCATGAGAGGTTGTAATATTAAATAAAGGGGGTTGGGCTCATTTAATTAAAGGGGGAGGGTGAAGGGGTTTCTCCCCATTTAATAGGGAGTTGAGGAGGTTTTTTCCTCCTCCATTATTAGGGGTTTAATCCTCGTGTGTTCCCCACGAAATAACCTCTCACGAGAGGTTATGATTGGGTGGGCCCCACCACCATAACCTCTCATGGGAGGTTAGGGTGTTGCAGTCCCACCTCCAACTCCCATGTAGGGGTTTTAACCAACACACACACATGGCTGCTTAAAATAAAATAAAGTGTTGTACACTTTATTTAATTGTTTTTTTTATAAAAAGCCAAAAACTAACTTTTTTTTATCAAACATATGTCGTCAAGGTGAAATTCTTTTTATGATAATATCGGTACTGTGAGTTCAACGATGCCCATGGATTTCAGTTCTGATAATGGAATCAAAAGTTATAGAATTCCACTCGTACGTTTACTGAACGTACCGAACAATACTTCAGAAATTGATTCTCGGCACATCAGGCCTCGGAATAAAGTGTTGTAAATTTTTGTGATCTGGTAAAAAACCCATGAATTTATGAAAAAAAATTCCATGAATTTTCCGGGATAGTAGAAATACCTTCCATGGATTCATTTTGTTTAAACTAAAATAAGTTACCGTATTAATAAGTAATTTCTTTTCTCAATATCTGTTGTTTCGTTTCAATTCTCTAACCCCTAAGATCTTCAAATATTATTCATGGGTAAATAAAATGGTATCTTTAATATAATTGGATGTTTTTTTATTTATTTTGTATGATTGAACTTACACACACCACCATATAATGGGTAACATACATAATGTTTCTATGAACGGTGAATTACGGCCTCGTGAGACGATAATAGTTCAATTTTTCCCTATGGCCTCTCATGGTGGCCATCATGATAAAAATATTGTTTATATATATATATTATATATGATATTAATTGTACCTTAATAATTATTTAATAATTTTATTAAACATAATATGAATACTTTCAATTTAACATTAATTAAATAATATCATTTGAGGAAGTGTGGAGTACCACCCCCTCAAAGTATTGTGATTTAATTACACTAAACATGGAACTTATAATGAATGGTTTTAATTAATATTTTGATACATAAAAGAAATATATATCATATTAATGATATAATAATATTTTTGAAATATTATATACATATATATATCACTTTCATTATTTCCCCTTCACACACTTTAAAAGAGATAACATCATTCGCAGACGTGTGGACTACCACATCCCCAACATGATGTGATTCCTTTCAAATCACATAACAATTTATATAAATATATATTATTAAATAATATTTTATTTGTTATATAATAATCATTTTCAAAGGATTGGATTTACATACATACTTTCTACAATGATCATTTAACTATGGGAATGTTACTCATGCTTATGTACGACCTACAGTCTCCATGATTGTAACATAATCTCATTTTCATAACAATATTTAATGATTTATTTTATATGTAAAATTGATGTTAAAATATGATAATTATTTTATAGATATAATTCTGTATATGTTATATAATGATCCCGATGACCATATTTGACCAACAATGGTTGTTTTGATAGATAAACTGAATTTGTTAAAAAAACCAAATGAAAACCAATTGTTTGAGTAGTTTGAATAAAAATGTTAATAAGTGATATAAAAGTAATTATAAAAAATCATAATGTTTTTATGAAATTATAAAAGTAACATAATTGTATTATACATGAATTTAATGGATGTTCACCCCAAATGAAAGGTGTGAATTACTTGTGTCATTTTCATTCCATGAGGCATACATAATTCTTGTCATCCTCATTTCTTATTTATGGTGTACATAATGCCACATTGATATCTAATATCATGAACCCTTTTATAATAAATGTATTTAGATGTTTTATTTAATGTTTAATACCTTTGGGTTTTCTAATTCAAAACTACCACATTGGTATATGATTCTTGTCTCATTTTCATTCCATGAGGAATACTTAATTATTGTTCAAAAAATTTCTTATATATGGTGTAAATACTTCCACTTTGATATAAAAAATCATGGAAAATAATATCTTTGTGATATTAGATGTTTTATTTAATTATTAGTACCTTTGGGTTTTCCAATTCATTTGTTACTGCATTGGTAAGGGATTTTAGTCACAATTTACATTCCATTGAGTCTTCATTGTTGTTTTGAACCTAGTTTCATTTACATGGAGTATTTACTAAACATTACATGGAATATCATGAATCTCATTACTCTCATGATATTTCAAGCATTAATGTAATGTAATTCTTTAATAAGTATTATGTTTTAAAATATTTTAACGTTGAATGGGACACTTTGGGATGTATAAAGATTATTTTCCTCAATAATAACTTTAATGATTTTTAATGGTATTTCCATTTGGGGAAATTATATAGCCATCATTTAATATATACTATTCCTTATTATCTAGTTATTCATGACCATTTTCATGTATTAATAATATTTTCCACTATTTGGTACTCAACTGGTTTATAAAATGTTTCTCAAAAAAGCAGACTTTATATCACACTTTAGTCGGACAACCTGATTTAATCTAAAATACATTTTCTATTAAATGATTTTCAAAAATGTTTCTAAAATGATTCGGTAAATATATTTTTACCCTTTTTCCTTTCACAAATTTTTTAAAGGAATCTTCTTAGTTGTTTCATAATATGGAATTTTCTATCCTTTTTCCATATGAAATGAATATTATTATTACATCATAAAACATGTATGGAGTCATCCTCCATAATTTCATTGATGAATCCACTTCAAACAGTTTATTTAAAAGAAAAATATTTTCACAAGGTTTTTCAAAAGAAAATGATTTTTTTCTTGATAATGTTTTTTAAATATTTTCCTTTATTTCATGAATTTTAACCACCCAATTTTTTTACATAAAATGGGATTGTTTGTGTTGATATTATCCATAATAATGCTCTTGATAGTTTATCATTTATATTTACAAGGATAATATTCACATTCACTTCCACAATTTATTTATTATCCTACATTAAATAATCAATCTATTATTTTCATTGAACATTGAATTTACCCAAAATTATTCATTTCAATTATAATGGATATTACTATTTCCTAAAGTGTATACCCTTTTACACATGGTTTATACTTTCAATTTTTTTTGAATATCTGGGTTAATATTGATAAATCAATATCACTTACCCCATAGAGGTATTTGATAAGTAAAATTATTAAATCAATTATTTGATATATGAGTAATGTTCTAGACTGGTATGACACATGATTGTCTAGGTTATAGATGGACCCTCGATGCATCAGTAGTCTTGTGGGATGAGTAATTTGGATTGTCACCTTAGATTGGTTTTTAATCAAAATTTTGTAAATTGTCTTTTGTATGGTCTTGATGGTAAGGGTAACATATATCAAGATAACATGGAATAAAATAATTAATAATTACATTTTTTTATATTCTAATATTACTCATCTGAGAGATTTTTCATTGTCATATATATGGATACATATCATTTTCAGTTCATTGAATAAATGGTATTTGTTTTAGTTTCTTAACATTACATATTTATATAGAATTATCTTGTAATTTAAATGGAATATTCTTCCGGTTATTACATTTCCATAATTTTTTACATAATTCCATTTAGTTTATTCATTACATGGAATGTGCCTTCAGTTATTTACCTTTCCAAATTGATTATTATCATTGATTCATTCTTTTACCGAGTATTTGAGATCATCCTTATTATGTTTCCTTCCTGAAGAATAAAACAATTGTACTATGAAATATATGAATCGATTTTACTACATGGATTATATTTATCCCAGATGTTTTTTTAATTATTAACATAGAATGAAGAAAACAAATTTATTTGGTAATAAGTGTTTTTATTTGTAATAATATACCCTGTTATGTTTCTTGTTTTCCATGAAATATAAAATGATCGATCATTCATGGCTTGATTCCTTATAATAAGTCCAATGTATTAAGTAGCAGGGGCCAACACTAGGCTATCTCAGACTGGGTCTTTACACATAATTTCTTAGATGAGAGTTGGATCTATATTTAGATAGTAGATATTATGTTATGTACTAGATTTTATTATGAATGTTCTATTTTCCATTGATATGAGGTATTTTAATCTAGAAGAAAATATTATAATTAATTTATGTAACCCATTTTAACCTAGTAAATGATAACAGGGCCTTTCTATACCCCTAGTTTGACACAATAAATGGAGTTTATTTATAAATTCAAAATCTCATTAAGATCCATTATGAAGGAATTGATAAAATATTCTTGATAGAAAACCTTATAAAAAATTTATAATTGATAAAATATATATAAAATTAGATAATCATAATTATATATATATATGTATATAAATTTTTTGTTATTCCACCCATGTCTATATGTTTCCCTTTTTTATTTTTATTTGTTGATATATTATCATCTTATTTTCATCATTAGTTAATTATGGGAGGTAAGATAAAGAATTCCAAGAACCAATGTGAAGGGGGGTTTTATTATCATACTAAATATTTGTCTAAACAAATAGAAAATGTGTTTATAAATCTTGTTAACATGTCAAAGGATATATCTCAAATTATGATTAAGAATTATAAAATAGTTGAAATTATAAACAATCTAATAAAGAGAAGGATGATGCATCATTGAAGACCAAGTGATAAATATGATTAATAAAATAAGAATCAATTTTCTATTTGTAAAAACTGTAGGAAGAGGATACATTGAAAATGACATAAAATAACTAGAAAATTGTTTTTTGGGAAGGATGGAATATAAAAACATACTTCTGATGGAAAATTATGTGTCTTCATAATATAGAATATGGAAATAATGTTCAACCTAAGGCATAGAAAAATGTTCAATGTCATTGATTTGGGGTGTATTATCATTATCTAAGTCAATTCCCAAATATAATTATTAATTTTCAAGATCTTATTTTATGATAATAATTAAGGATAAATTATTCAAATGTTTATGTTAAGTGATTTCACAACTATGTTGTTGATGTTTTTTTATTAATGATAATCAGGTTATATGCATAATATATTTTTTAAGGATCACTATGTAGTCTTTTCATTATAAATTTGAAATAATATGTTGAATTAAACTAATGTAATAATAATTGACTTAAATGTGTAGAGATATAGTTTGTTAATAATCCTAATCAGGGAAAATATAATTCTTTATCTGTTCCTCATGTTGGAGTAATTATAGTAAATTGAAATTATTCAATTTTGGGTAAAATAATGATTTTGATAGAAAAGTGTAGTGGATAATAAATATTTAATTTTAATATGATCATTATTTTAAAGATAATTTTATAGGATCATTGTTAATAATGAATATTTATTTTAATTTTAGATTCTATAGTTTTATAAAAAATGAAAACAAGATTGTCGGGTGACAACTCATCACATCTTGAAAGGCCACATGGCTTGAAACCACATGAAAAGGTTGATCAAGATATAGTTCTTACCGCTATCATATGTGATTTATTGGTTAGTATGATATTTTTTGAGTAAAATTATTCAATGGATAAATATGATTTATGTTTTCAGAAAAAAAAATTAGAATAATTTTTTTTGAATTTTTAGGATTATGAGTTGATTAATGATATTTTGGGAGATTTTTCATTGCTTATATGTGTATATAACCCTTTTGTAAAACATTTTATTTAATATGAAAGAATTTTCAAAGGCCATAATTAATCAATATAATTATTATGTTTATTGGGATATATGTTAATTTAATTATGAAATGATTTCGGTCGAAATTTGAATGTAGATATAATTATGAATGTCTATTAATTTTAAGAATTTTCATAACTTGTTAAATACATTTCATGTTTTCAATAACATTTAATGATACGAGTAATATATTGGCATGATTTTTTTAATCCTTTTATACATTAGATATAAATTTTCAGGATTTAGGAATAAAAAAATTCATTGTGAATGTTTATCATTTAGAGTAAAATATGATATTAGTGTAAATTAATAATTCTTAAATGAAAAAATAATACAAGTAATATAATTATATTTCATTATTTTATGAATATATATAACAAAAGGACCCTTATAATTTCGGAAAGGGATCGTAAAACAAAAACAAAATCCGATTACCTTTGTATTTAATGAATCAATGGTATTTTAATTCATCATTGATTTATGGTTTTATAGTTGTCAACATTGTCTTGATAATTTTCCATGGAATCAATGAAAACAATCCATAAATTTATATATTTATTATTTTCTCACATGTCTATATTTTTTCATCCCACCATTGTTCTCCTTCTTAGAAACCTGTGCATGTGTTATTCTAGATGACCTTAATATCTCATGGTCCCTTTATCAAAGAGAAATATTTTATAAACCTCTTTTTGATGTGGGTTTTAAAAAATGGATTTATCAAATGTATAATCACTAATTAATGATAAAATATCAAATTTTAATTGTGAAATTTATTATATTGTTCTGGAATTTAAAACCCTATAATTATAATATAGTACTTTGTTCCATTGACTATTCAACACACAACATAGATTTTTAAAAACATGATATCATATTAAAGTATTATTATATAAATATGAAAGATTTATCCTTTCCATTAAATAGGTTTCTAATAATAGTATTAGAATATTTCAAAAAATTACATAAATTTACTGAATAAATTTATCGATAATTTCATAATAGTCACTTATATATTAAAAATGAAATTTTATTCTATAAAATATATATTTACCATAAAAAATCATTGCTTTTGTAGGAAATTATTATATAAAATTTACCAAAAATTTAAAAAATTTAATTAATAAAATGATAAACAATATAGAAATAAATATATCGAATTTACGTGGGGTTAAATATTCTGAATTTTTTGAAAATTTTTATTCTATAGCAAATAGTTAAAATAACAATTTTTATATTTTTTTTTTAATTTAATAAATTATTTAATATAAAATTCCAATTATTTAATAACATTTATTTAAAATAAAATATTATTTATATATTTATTAATAGTTAATCCTATTTATTAAATAAGAATAAAATTTATATTATATTTTTGTTGAAATATATTCTTATGGTAAAAATCACATTTGTCAAAAAAATGTCTACAAGTGGATGTTGCTTCACCATTTTAACAGAGTAAATTAAACCATAAAGTGTATTTATAAAAAATTTAATTTATATATTTTATATAAAAATAAAAATATAAATTCATTTAACATTTATTATTTTTCATATAGTTATTATAAAATCATCTCATGATTGAAAATTATAGTTCTTGGTAATCCTAGTTTTTCAACATATCTGCGAGATTGGTTTTATGTTAAATTATGCAACTTCTATGAATTTAATTTGATAATATGTGATAATAATTTTTAATTATATATAATAAGTTTTAATTAATTTTTATTCTTAATTAATTGTAAGAATAGTAAAAATCTGTTCAAGTTGATAATGTTGAAACCAGTTTATTGGAGGGTAAATCTAAAGTGGTAAAAGATATTAAATTTTTATGAAATGATTATTTATAATTAAAGAAGTGTGTATAAATGATATATCCTTAAAAATGAATAATTTTTTATCTTCTAGAACATTTCTTGAGATTCTATTCCCATTATTGACTAGTTTAGGTTATTTACTAGAATACCACATGTCCTCCAATATAGATGGGAATCCACTATCATATCTATTAAAAAAATACAACACCTATTTTTTCAGCCAAGAACAATCAAAATATACAACTTAATTATGTACCTACATCATCTAATCCATTTATTTATCATAAATCCTATCTTTTAAAGGAATTAGGTGTAATCATAATGGGATGGTACGAGGAAGGGGTATTGTTCATAATTGAGCATATTTATTTTATTTATACACCCACTTACATAAAAAAATCAGAGTGAAATGTTAATTTTATTATATTTTATACAATAAGATGTTATTATTTTATTGTAACAACTCAAATTCTTATACACTCCCATAAAACATAAAATGGAACCATTTTTTATGTGTATGATGGAGTATACCCTCATGTAATGATGTAACTCATTTTCCTTAATAATCTGCTATAGTTTTTCATGATGATGATATAATGTTCATATATGATATTTGGGGAATATTATTCATTTTTTAAATGTAATATATCATATATCTTCTTAAATTACCATCTATTAAATGAAATACTGTTTCTTTCATGTTTACAAAGAAGTTTAAATTTGTGAAATGATGTGATTCATTTATAATTAACCATTAAAATGGATTGTATATGTAAGTTTATTTAAATAAATAATATTATATTTATGATATCATTATAATTATGTAATGTGAAATAAATTCATACCCTCTCTATATTATAATATTTTATAAATGTAAAAGTTATTCAAGTTCATGTAAAACATATCGTCTCCATGATTGTAATGTAGTTAGTTTCTCAAACATATATACCATAGTTAATTTTTAAAAGTATAAATTATTACAAAAAATGATAATTATATCTTTATTTTTATTCATTTGATGATGTAATAATGTACAATTTTACCACTTTTAACACTTGGATTCCATCATGAAATTATGAACCATGAATACCCAAAATTCCCATGGTGGATATAATTGAGTAATTAATTAAATAATTCATTAAAAGAAGTCAAAGCTTTATGTTTAATGGATTAAAAATAATAAATGTATTATGAAGTAAAAAAGATATAATTTTACTGTACAAGAGATAAAATAAATACATGATAATGTTTGGACTAGAGAAAAGGTTTTATGTCTCAAAACAACCTTCCTTGTGACACGTTCTATTTTACACACATAATTACCATTATTAATGAATAGATTGAATTTTTTCAAATTATATCATGAATACTTCAAATATTATTATATTTTTTATTAAAATTCATTGACTTAAGTCATTGGAGTTTTTATTCAAAAGATATTGAATCGGTATGGGTTTATGTTTCAATCTCATTTTGAATCTGGATTGTTTTGGCCTAAATATCGATTCTCTAAATTTATTTGATAATTTTATGATGAAATAATTTAAAATAATTTTGATATGATATCAATTATTTTTTAATGTAACATTATCTTTTTACACTCTTTGGAACATTAAATGACTATGAAAATCATTTTAATAAAGCTAGATTTTATTTCTCTCATCGGTCAAGAATTATTTATTTCCACATAAATTATTTTCTAATTTTTTTTTCAAGACTGAATTTAAAATTACCTAAAAAACATTAGTTAATTTTCTTACCATTTTATAATTTAACAAAATTGTTTTCAACTAAAGAACTATTCATTTTTAGAATGATGTAGTTTTTATTCTTTTTTGTAATAGTTCAAAATGACTATTTTTAAAATATAAAACATGTATAGATTTACCCATCAGTATGAAAAATTATTTCCTTGAATCTCATTTTATTTTTTTCAAATATTTATATTCTTAAATATCATGTTTCTAAAAAAATTAGTAATATTTTTATATTGAATATATAATTAGAACGTTAAAAGTATAATTTCCACATGATATATTCCATGTAATATTTCAATGAAAATTTCATCAATGACGACTACAATTGATGTCATGGGTTGATTATAAATTAATTATATATGTATCCCACATATATACATATCTTTTTATCCCATACATTTATGGGGTAATACATGTCTGATATTCATCCCTCAAATACCTTCCTTATAAAATTTACTTTGATTTTGAAATTATATTAGATTATACAACCAATTTAATTCCATTGATAAATATTATGTTTATTCCAATTAATTGAATTCTCAATGATACATTGTTTCTAATGAATTTTTTATTATAAATTGTCCCAGATAGTTCCCTAATTCATTATGTAATGTTTTACCCTCATGTGATGTCATTTTTAATACATTTGAGTAAAAAGAATCTATAATGGGGCATTTTCAACATTTTTATATTCTCTAGGATGTTTCCCTTGACTCAATTTTATGTCCTGTTATATGTTTCTACAAAAATTCTAATAGTTATGTGACCTTATTTTATGAAGATTTTATAATATGATCATATGTGATTACTATTAAGACTTCCTGTTTATGATATCATCTCATACATTTAATTCAAATTTTATTATTTCTTATATTTTTATTCTTATAATGGGAATTTTAGCACACCCCATTTTCCAATGTATTCTACCAGTCACTACATGTAGTTATAACAAATTTGTTAAATTACTGAGCTCATTGTATAGAATAAAATAAATCACTTTAATTTTAAATTGTGTTCATTTTATTTTTAACTACATAATATAGAGACCCTATAAATATTCAACCCAAGTAATTATGCGAATATAAATTTAATTTAATCCCCATGTAATAAATTTTGTAAAAGATTATGTTTCAAATAATTTTACACCAAACCACTTGATTATCATCCCTTTTGATATATGACAGATCACTTAATCACCAATCTCAAACTTTGTGTCTCATTGATCTTTGTATGAATAGATTTTTTATAGAATTTTTGTGAATTTAAGATAAAATTGAATGTCTTTAAACAACAATATCACATCACAGATAATAGTAGGTTCCATAAGTTTCCACTATCAAACATCATCAAAACATGATTGAGTCAAACACCACATCCATTATAGAGACTCATAATGGTTTATTTGAATGCTAGAATAGAATATATTTTTATATTAGAAATACAAAATGGATAGTTGATGATATTATCGTCCTTATAAATACAATAATAATGATATCATCATATAATTTATTATTTTAATGGTTATTTAATCTATATGGGGATGATAATAATTATTTAAACTCAATTATGTATTCAAATCATAGTAAAGTCTTATCAAGAACATTTATAAAAAAACACTCGATTAGATAGAACAGAGATTGGAACATCCTATAGTCTTATCTCTTTTCATATATATATATATATATATATATATATATCATGGTCGGTTGGACAGTATTGAAATAAAAAATTATAACAATTTAATGATCTAAATTTGGAAGGTAATTAACTACCACCTAGATTTTTTTTTCTATATATGTCTTACGGATCCCATTGATGAAATATATGGTTATTCATTCCCATTTCCATACTTTTTTATGAAATGGTTCTATAAACCCATTATAATTAGTTCATTAAACCTTGAATATTTTGTACATAAATCATTAATAATTTAATTCTATAACCTCCCTCATCATGTTATTCCACCAGATGTATTTTTATATATCTTTAAAACAATGTTCTTTCAGAATGAATAGACAATGATGATGTTTCCATAAAATACAAAAGAAACCCATTCTAGGTTTTATGGGAAAATTTTTCAATTTTCCAAAGAATTGATTTAATATTTATCAATGTTTCCCTCTATAAAATTAATTTCATTTTTATAGCTTATCATCACCTTTTTGGACAACCTTGATCCTATTATAAATATATTTTTGATCATTTATTTGAGAAAGATACGATTTTTTTTAAATTTAGTATCCCATCTATCATTTTCATATCCAATAAGATTGGATCCCTATCAATCCACTAAATGAATAGGTTTATTACATCCTTTAAAACCAGATTAGCTTCCACATTATTCATCTTCCATGGATTTGTAATGTGTTGAATAGTCTTAATCCTTAATGAAATCTAACAACATTTATTATCATATATTAATATCTTTTTATGTGAATAAATACACGAGGATTTGAAAATATGAATATTTGTTATACTTCTCTCCATAGAGATATTGTCACCAAATAATCAATTCAAATATCTATTCAACTAATTATAGATCATGTGATGGGTAGTTCTAATAATTGATCACTAATTGGGGGAATCATTGGCTATCACATTGTCTTCATGCATGAGTAGAAACCCAAATAACAATTTCGATTTATCCCCCTAGATCACAAATCCTTCCCCACATGATGATAATGTGGGAATGTATGAATAGACTAAAAAAATTTATCTCCTTAAATAAATCATCACATTCATCATTCTAGAACCACATCGAACCCTTATGTGTTATCATTTATAGTGAACTTGACATTCGTATGATTATTTTCAAAAATATATAAAGGTAACCAGATAATAAATTTAAATTATATATATAATTAACATATTATTGTATAATCCATCATTCCATTGAAAATATTTCTGATGGATCCATAGATATTCCTTCCTTCTGATAACAAGCACTATAAATTTTACTTCTTCCATAAAAAACAATCATTTAGTATACATTTCATTCACATTTTTCTTTTTCAATGTCATTAGTAGAAAATTAAAATAATCCTAATGTTAATTTATTCATTTAGACAATATAATAATTTCATTAATAAACACAAGCACCAATTTGTTGATGTAATCCGCAAAGAATCTATTCAACAAGATCATATATATAGTTCAAACCTTAGTGAATACAAATAGAATCACTATGAAAACAATGTGATTCCAAATTTTATAAATACAAGTCTTGGGGATATTCACCTTCCTTAGCATTATAAGATTAGATCCAAATAAATAAGTACTAGGATGAAAATATCTTCTAAATAAATTCTTAAATCAATGGACGAGGATAATTGTTCCTTATTATGATCTTTTTGAGCTCATGATAATAAATGAAGAGGTGAACTAAACCATAATACTTCTTAATGAAGATGACTAATTAACGTGAACCACTCCCAACAAAGATACACCTCATGGGGTGGCAATGATGTAAGGGAGATGATGACCCCATGTATCACTTGATGTTGGACCCTAATTGAAGACTAGCACTAAGGGTATACATGTCAGGATATATTGAAGGCATTACCCTTTTTTAAAAAACAAGATCATGATATATGATGGCTAATAAAAAAGAAAACACCAAAAAATGTATTAAAAATCCAAAAACCATCCCATATGCATGCATAAAATAAAATAAATGAAATTACTCTAAAAATACAATGTAATGTACCAAAAATCTTGCTAAAGATGAAAATCAAGAATTTTCCCAATTCCCTACATTGTAATGCACAAAATAGTCCATAGAAACCAAAAAGAATATTTAGATACCTATATTGATCATATATGTATACTCATTGAGAAATTACTAAGTCTCTCATGAATACATGAAATAAAGCATACTAATTCCCCTATGAGAAAAGAAGTAGAACCAAAAAACACCTAAAAAGGTATACTAGCCATACCATCCTCACCCAGTCATGCTCACCATGTTACACATGACAAGTAATGTAATATAGTAATCACATAGATGATGGGGTACCCTTCACCACTTACCATTTAATGTCAACTCTTTTATAGTGGGACATGTCATTTCACTCCCACCTCTGCCAAAAGTACAACATCACAACCCACTTGTACACACCTATGATGCACAACCCAAATCACATCCCACCCGAAGTCACATGGTCCCACAATCCACACCACACCCCACACACACACACACACCTAGTCCTCACAAAAAACATCACATCTCACCCACATACACCTGGGCCAAAAAACACACTACATCCCTCCTAGAGAAACCTCATCCACAAACCACAAAACATCTCTCCATCTGACACCTAATCGTCACAAACCATATTTCACCATGAAAACACCTTGTAAAGAATAAATCATCTCATACTAAAAAAACCTAGAAAATAACAACACATATCATCCGAAAACACCTGGGATATCACAACACATTACATCGGAAAAAATAACATGGAAAACACAAACCGATTGCAAATACCAATGCCTTGTATACCAAAAAATGCCTAAATATTATTTGGATATCACTACCAAGAATAGGGAGTAGGGATGGGATAGTGGCTAGCCATCGATCCTCCCACTGAGACGTTTGGGAAAGAAACCCTTCCCAATACTATGGGGGTGTTCAGAACATTGTTCTCAAATATGTTAGGTTGCATATTGAAATCACAAGGTTAACTCAACTATATATATATATATATGATACCAAACACTCAAGCCCAACCTATGGTTACTCAATAAGAAACATTCTCAAAACACATCCAACTTTACTTCTACATCTAAATGAACAATACCAAAAATCATTCCACAATCCCCTTTCATTTTCCAACCAATATAATTCACCATTACCATTATTTATTCAAAACGCATTTATTTGTTCCATTAACCAAACAAACCCAGTATAGTTCCAAACATTGTTAAACCATTATTTATAAATTTATTCAACTAATATCTGGATAACTACCAAGAACATCACACAACAAGTAAAACAAAAACACAAAAACACACATCCCAATCATAGATCCACAGTTCAAAACATCTCCTCCCATACCCAATCAATAAATATCTCAACCTTATATTTCATTACATGGTTATTGTTATGTGTCATCTACAATTTCATCCATGTCACTAGAAAAACCAACCCACTCCACACACCAATGCTTCACATACATAGAACATCACATACTGAAGCATATCCACCCATAAAAACATATCCTCCTAAAATTTCATCTATTCCTCACACAAAAAATAGTTATCCCACACAAAACATTACTCCAAAAACCAAAGCATAATAAAATTATGGAATTTAAAAGGCATCAATTACTTTTTTTCACTGGTTAATTCAAGGGCTATCACAGAAATAACATAATCAGGGGGAATTTGTTTATTAGCCATGTGTACATGATTTACAAATTTATATATAAAAGTGTTCAACATTGATCCAACCCACATGAAACTCGTTTATTTAAAAATCAAGGAACACCAATGAATAATATTCTCTAATATAATTCTAGCCCACATAATTCAAAACATCGCAATAATATCAAGGAATTAAAAACATGTGAGTTGATTCCCTCAATCCATTTCAATCCATTTAACCAGTTTGGATCTATGATTAGTGTGGGGAAAAATGATCTAAAATAAGATCAAATATATCTATCCATCGTGATACAAAAACAAGGAGAAATAAAAGAAAAACTCCCCTAAATGTTATGTCAACATTCTTCATGAGGAAATGGATTGTGAAATGACCCCTCGATTTCATCACATGTGAGGTCTGAATCTACATGAGGATGCTGGGACACAACCACATTGATCAATGACTTAAATATAACTCATTAAAATCAATGAGTAATTTCCTCTATCACATGAAAAAAAGAGTGAGACTAAAAGAGAAACCAACCCATGATAAACCATTTAAATGGAGTAAGAACACACATCTGGTCAATGAAAGAATAATACAAATTGGTTATGGATGTTTGATGATCGATTCTCATTGAATATATTTCCCAGACATTAAGAATGGAACTACCATGTCTCCTAGGATGAGAATGATTGCTGCAATTGTTGGGTTTTTGAAAATCTATTGGGTTATAATTATTTAAAACATTACATCTTCTAGGAGATTTTATGATGTGTAATCCCCTTTCACATTGTGCAATACCTTCAGGTTAGTTTCTACTGAAAACTCCATTTCCTTTCAATTTATTTTAATTTTTTAGACCCCAAAGAATTTCACACTGTGAACCACCTTGTAAAAGACATGAAACCATGATTTTGGATATAAAATCCACTTATAATTAGTGTAATTTCTATAGCATCTATGATGCACCTTTATATCCAATGAAAGCTATCAGAACCTCATCTGAACATCTGCAACACACAAAACTAAAAAATTTACAGACCAGGGGGAATATAGAACATTAAATTAGATACCTCTCCAATTATTTTCACCCTAGGAAATCCAACAACAATCTAGAGGAAACAATGAGTCTAAAAAACCACCCTGTGAGATACCTTTCAACACTCTCACAATTCTTGAAACATCTCTAATAACCAAAAACATTAATAATTAATTATAAAACTACCAATGTTGATTAAAAATAAGAGTGGAGACTGCAACATCTAATAAAACCTCCTCCAACATCTTTAAATTAGATCTTATCATGTAAACTAAAACAACCACAAAAAACCCCACTCATTCCAAATAACCACACTATATGAACATCTTAATCTAGGACTTCTATCCTCTATTTTAATATAAAATCCGATATTGGGGAAACTAACTTGACTGAACAGGTTCATTCACGTCACAATTAACGTGCCTTGATTAGGATTCAGTTCCTACCCTTTCCACACATGTGTACTTTATCTCAAATCACACCACACATAAAACTACCAAGGATAAAAATCATATCTCATATAAAACAATGTTCAATAATTATATCATAAAAAAGACATAATACGAATAAATTGAAAAAGACTTTGTGTACAAAGAATGCATTTTCATCTCTAACACACAAGTACACTCTTACTAGAAACCATGCCTACACAACACACAAACCGGAGGAATAGTTCATCAATGAAACACCATATCATGATGATCATAGATCACAAGTGTATGCTCCAAATGTAGTGGAAATTCCATATGATTCGCCACCTCGCCACCTTGCTCCAGCACGACAACAGGCTGAATAAACATAGGAGAATTATTACTCCCAATACTAAACCTTTGATGCCCATCCTGAAGGGAAACCTTTTCAAAAATGTGGTACCCAACGTCAAACTCCATGGGAATCCCCATGTGATCAAAATACAAATTCTGCAGTCCAATGTTGCTCTCAACCTCTCAAGAAAAAGCTGAACATTCTCTGTCATTATTTTCACCACATTCGGAAAAAGGACAATTGTCTCCTCAACCTCTATATTGTACAACGTAGTATGAAACAGTCTTCTAAAAAACACCTAAAATGAAAATCTACTAATATAATAGTGATATACATTTTTATATGCTTAAACTTTTAAGGGCATGTTCCATAACCCAAATCCAAAAATTTCTGAAACACATCCCCGAAACATATCCTCCAATGTCTGGATAATAATATATGTTATCCCTTTTGTATGAGGGAAGAAATTAGTGTTGAGGTTTAACTTGTTTCCAAAATCATACTACAATACCCTCCAGAATCATGAGGAAAACCACACTTTCTGATTAGAGACAATGGTATTTGGAACACCATGTAACCATACCACCACATCCATATACCTATTTTCCAAAGAATCAACAATGTACGAATCCTTAATCGCTAAGAAGTTAGCATATTTCATCAATCAATCCACTATCACCCAGATAGCATCATAACCTCCCTAATCCTTTGCAAACCCTAGGACGAAATCCATTGAGATATTGTCCCACTTCCACTTGTGTATATCCAAGACATGAATCATACCACCAAGAACATGGTGTTCATCCTTCACATGATAGAAACTATGATAGTTTACACAATCTCCACCACTTTATGTTACATACCAAGCCACAAAAATCATGTCTTCAATACATGGTACATCTTATAAAATCCTCAATGTACTGCTAAAGGTCATATATAAAACTAATAATGGACCCCATCATGCACTTCTAAGAGAACAAACTACTTTTTATTGAACGTCTATGCCCCTGAGTCTCACCACTAGGACTCCACCACTTGCTGCATCAGAGAAGACTGAACTGTTATCTGAAATAACTAGTCTCTACCACCTTCTACTCGTGAATCTATATTCAAGGTATCAAATTCCTCCAAAAACATCCAGGAATCTGTAGAATTTTGAACAACCACATTCTGTGACTTACTATTCATACAAATAGCCACGACATTTCCCATTCTAAAGGTTTATGATATCTCAAAGTCAATGTTATGAAAAAACTCCATTTACCATAACTAATGCATGTTTTGATATCATTAAGAAAAGATATAACTCAAGATATAGTGATCTATAAAAACCCCAATGTTCTCCATGATGAGGTAATGCTACCACAACTTCAGCATGAACACAACATATGCTAACTCTAAATCATGGGTGGCATAGTAACATTCATGTGGATATAACTACCTAGACCCATAATAGATTTGGTTTTTTGCATCAATATGCATCCCATGCCCATATATAAAGAATAAAAAAACACCTCCAAGAATTCCCTATCCCTTGGAAATATGAGAAATCGAGCACTAACCAAATTCTGCATCAGATGGTCGAATGCTTCCTCTTACTGCTCGAACCACAAAAAATCTTGGCCCCTTTTAGTCATACATGTCAATAGAGCAGAAAATTGAGAGAAATCGTGTAAAACCACATATAATATAATGAAATATCATGAAAGCTATGCACCTCTACCACATTCATGGGTGTTTCCCAGGAAAAAACTACTTCAACCGTATATGTGTCTATTTCGATATCCTACCGTGACACCAAGATCCCATGGAAATCTTCCTATTATATCTAGAACATACACATGGAAAAAATCCATAGAGCTGGTGGTGTCAAAAAACCTTCAAGATTTTCCTGAGATTCTCAACATGTTCCTCCTCTACCTTCGATTAGATAAATATGAAATCGATGATCACGATAATGAACCAGTCTAGGGACACATGGAAAATGGAGTTTCTATGCCCCATGAACATGGAAGGTGTGTTAATAAACCCAAACGACATGACTATGAACTAAAGGATCTAATACATGAATCTGAATGATGTCTTTAAGATATCACCCATCATCTCCTCCAATTAGTGACATCCAGATCATAGATCGATCATTAAAAACCAACATTCCCATTTCAACTAGTCGAAAAGATCATAAGTCCCTATAACAGGGTAACCATTCATGTATGTCACCTGGTTCAACCTCCATTATTCTATACAAAACCTCAGACCACCATCCGTATTCTTTGAAAAGAACAATGGATCACCTATTTGTGACACACTGGTCTGGATAAAGACCTTCTTCATCAGTTCAACTATTTGAATCCATAACTATTGCAACTCAAAAAAAGTCAATCAATAGAGATCCATAAAAATCATAGAGGAATCATGATGTAAATATATAATGAAATTTACCTCCCATCATTCGGGTAGTGTCAAAACTGCTTGTGTAAAAATTTCAAGAACACCCCATGGTGTAACACCCCAAGATTGCATAGTGTGTTATTTCTTCAAAATTATTCAATAACTTTCACTACACGCAACACCGAGTTCAAGCACACTGTGACTTACCAAAAAAGCCGTTCAAAAGAGGTTATGAATAGTATTAACTAAATTTTAAACTTTATATAATCCCTATAATTTTAGAATCCATATTATGAGTTTCTCGGACATAATGTAAGAACAATTTCATTTTCAGTATTGCACTTTTACCAACTTTTAATAGTGAACCCTTTTTAAATAAAATATTTTAAACTTTTTGAATAAATGAGGACATCAAAAATGTAAAATGAAACATCCCAAGCTTCCATGGTACACTTTCTTTTGAATAATACAGTAGCGTGTGTTGTATGCAACTTCGAGTTCTAACAAACACCACAACCAATCAAACTAGCCGTTATGAATAGTAATAACTACTTTTTGAAATTATATATTTTCTATATTTCAAAATGGACTTCATTTTTGGATTCTGAATATTGAATTTAGCCTAAGGTGAAATTTTGGTACTTTTCGGATAACTTTAATATTTTGATGAATAGTGAAAATTACTAAATTTTAATTAAAAACAACTTTTTTTAATCAAAATAATTAATAGTGATAAATTTTTAATTTGTGTGGTTTTAAATTATATTTAGAATATATTTTTACCATTTAATAAAATTTTGGTCATTGGACATAATTTTACAATTAAACCATACATAAACAAGTGTCAATCTTTTGATAGTTATTATCTCTTAAAAACACGTTTTTTGTTTTAACAACGGGAATTAATTTTAAATTAATTTCTGACACTTCTGTGTTTTGAATTTGGAAAAATGGATTCCATATTTGGAATCAGGATGTTCAAATTTTGTAAATAGGTAACTTTTATTTTTAGACATTTTGAATAATTACTTCAGTAAATATTTTATTTACCATGGTTAAGGGTAAATCCGGTAAATAAGGGTTAAAAAATAATATTATAATAATACTAAATTACCCTAAAACGTGTCCTAGCCTTATTGGTTGATACATGTTCGACCATAGTCATCTTTGGGTCGATTTTGGGACCCCATGGAGCCACTTGTAGGTGATAGGGACACTTAATTTTAATTAAGTTAAAATAAGTACAAAAATGACATAAGCATAAATCTTTTAGAAACAAAATTATTACATAGGGTTATATATGTTGGAATTTCGACTATAAATATTCATTAGAAAGCTAAAACGATTTGATACATAATTATAGTTTATTTATAATTTTTAAACTTTAAATAATTTAATTTATTTATGACACAATGATGATGCAGTAATTACCATAATAGTGACAAATTAAAATAATTGATATTATAAATACCCAAATAAATATAATGTGAGACTTTTAATGAATTAAAATAATTTTCTAGGATAACATGACATATTAGGATTGATGTAATTAACTATTTTTGAAGTAATAATTCTGTTATGAGTTTCACAAAAATCAACTATTGAATAGTGTCAAAATTGACATAAAAGTGTTTTTAAAACAAATATTATATTATTAATTGATATTAAATTTCTAAAAATATAAGGATCGGCCAAGAGACTTATATCATGATATTTATATCATTAATGGACCCCTTTGGGGTCACTTGGATGTATATAGTAAGTTCATTAACCATATAATACAAAAATTCAAAGAGACATTGTAAAAGTGAAACTAATTAACTAAGAGTTAATACTTAAAGATAAGGTTAATATAGTAACCCAAACCTATCTAAATTCTATTGGTTTAATGGTTTTCTACCTATACCCACATTAAAATTTAAATAATAAACTTTGGAGCCACAATAAACCGAATATGAATTTATTATAAATTAATATTTCTAGCTTTTCCAAAGGTGCCCCTCACCCCTCTTATAAAAGGGCGCTCCTCCTTCTCATTTCTTCACACCTTCAAAGCCTTTTGGTTCTTACAAACTCTGCCCAATTACTCTCCCAACTTCCCTCACTACAACCTAGAGGGATTATTTTGATCAGAAATCCAACCTAAGGAGCCCTTTTGATCAAATCAAAAGGAAGAACCCGAAGAAGCGGTAATGATTTCACCACCCTTTTCCATGTTCCTTTCTTCTTCCACTTCTTCTTCCTCTGTTATTACCATTCTAAAATAATAAATCCAGTATCATATATATACTGTGATGTTATTATAAATATGGTACAATCATATTCAGTATTCTATCCACCCTTTGAATAACATGTCACCACACGTGCGTACGTACGACTTACCGTCTCCACGTCGTGGTGTAATTGTTATTCAATATATTATAATTTGGATGGGTATAATAATGATGTGTAACTCATGTAAATAATAAATATAACATGTTAATGATTCTGTATATATGATATACCATCCCTTTATATATTATTTTAATATCAAATGAATGATATTGTCGCTCGTGCGTACGTACGGATTACCGTCTCCACGAACGTGATGAGATTCATTCTCCATCGCATCCATTAAATTATAATTATCATTTGATGATTTAAAAATAATATCATTATGTATATGAATAATATACAACCTATCCATGAATAACATGGCTTATGTAACAAAACATATAAAAGAAAACGAGTTAGTTAACATCCGAAATGACGATAATACTAAGATATTATTAACAAAGCAATGTTAAGAGATCATATATGATATCATATGAATGTATATGATTCTGGTATAACATAATAACAATTATTTCACCATTATATAAGGGGTTAACCTACCCTAAACCAAATAAAAGTACAAGGTAAGGGTTTATTTCACAATCTCTTCATTATCTGAGGTTGTTTATACACAATTATCTACTGGGATCTCTTTATCACCCACATCCTTGTTTCTTCAAAGTGTATTTCAAAACATTTTTACAATTTACAAAGAATATTGGTTAAAGTAATTTATACACTTATGTTTTTTAAAGAAATATTTCCGTCATTTTCCAAACAAGGTACTTTTTACCTTTCGACAAATTTAAGGTAAGAATGTTTTTTTAACTTATACAGCGGGTGCGGCTATTTACTGCCGTTATAAAATCGTCAAAGCTTCCCTTACAATCTTATAAAAATATTTTCAAAGTAAATGTTTTATTTTATAATTATGTGACTTTTAAATTATTTCAAAATGAATATTTTAAGAATTATTGAAATGTACTCTTTATCAAGATCATAATTTTAAATGATTTAAAGATTTATCTTTCTAAATATTTTTAATTAATGTCCATGATTTCAAAATGATTTTAAGGATTTATTTATATAGACATGAAGGCTTTGAAATGATATTTCTTTTCAAAAGTTTCAATGTGGTATGGGAAACATTGATTCAAAAATCTCTTTTAAATTACCTCCTTTATAAATGTGTGACTTTTCAATGATTTCGAGAAAAGAGATATTTCTCTCAAATAGTTTTGATTTCATCTATGTCAACATCCATTGATGGATTTTAAGCTTATTTGAAGTTGATTTATTATGATACAAAACTTCTACATTATATTGAAGGTTTTGTGATATGTTTGACTGTGGATGTGCTATTTTTATACCATTAATGGTTTATGGTGAAACTATTGAAATTTCATATGCTAGTTTTAATACGAATGTTTATGTTATGTTTAAACCATTTCATATGGGAATGCATTGGACTTAATATGTGATGGGTGGAGACCGCTATAGCTCCTCGATGCATCTGTAGAACTCATGAGACAAACTAGTGTCTTGACACAAGGCCTTGGAAAAATATTATTTGTAGTCTTGGCACGAGGCCTTGGCTATGTGGTTATGATAGTCTGGCATTATGCATTCCATCATTATGAAAGTGGTTATTGATATTGCATGTGATTATTTGATTAGTATAATATCCATGTGAATAATTAAATGGCATTATTTCATTTTATTTTTTCCATACTATGTTGACGTTCAAGTTTAAAAGGCTTTTGTTGTAGTTATACACTGCCTTAAATGTTTATTCTTATTTATGAAAGTTTCCGCTATATTATTATCCTTACTGGGCATTTGAGCTCACCCCTTTTCTATGTTTTATTTTTCCCAGGATGTGAAGAAGTAAATTATTAATGACCAGTAGGGATATTATGAGGGGTTAATAGTGTGGACTATGGAGACAATATGTTGTTGTAGTAGTTTTTCACTTTATGATGTAATGTAAAACATTATGAATATATCTAGTGTTTCCAAGGCTACTAAACCAATCGGTCTTTCGAGATTTGGTCATTTTTGTGATCATGCCAATGTCATGTACTAATGCACCGACTCTGGGTAACTGGGGTCGGGGCGTTACGGTTGGTATCAGGGGAAGTTTAGTACAAGCCTTGGAAGCTAGATTTAGATAAAATCTGATTAGAGCACGTAGACCTAAAATGAACATTGAGGATTAGTATAGAAGAACTTCCTAGAATTTTGGTATTGTAGAGATTTTTTGAGTTTTCTGAGCAATACATCCCTGTCTGGATACGAGCAGGTAGAGGCGGCTCTGGCATAGATGTACCTAGGGGTAAAACCCGAAAACACCACTTTGAGCTAGACTCGAACTGGAACTGGTGCATGACAATAGGCCTTGCTGTACTCTTGGTTACGAAACTCCTAGGGTATATTCTTAGGATAACTCTCATTTTCTTTAAAAATCATTATGAAGGGTTTATGAGTATACACTTCCTCAAAGAAAACATTCTTATGATTTTGGATTATATCCATAAATAGTTCAATTTATGTTAAGTGTTTTATAAGTATGAGGTTGTGTATTTTGATTCAAAGACTAATCTAGTGTATTCCATGGTTTAGAAATGGCGCCTAGTAGAAGGAATGAGAACTCCAGCAATGCACATGATCCAAAGAGAAAGAAGGATCATATCTTTCATGTTCTTAAGCCAGAATTTATAAGATAAATAGTCTCCCATGTATTATCATCATATGAAGAAATAATATCATGTGTTGATAAGATAAGTAAAGAGTTTTGTGAGTCATATGGCTTTGAAGGGAAGCAAGAGAAGAAAATGATGGAAGATAGAAAAATGGATAAAGGGAAGAGGGAAAAGAATAATTTTCCAATATGTGATAACTATGGGAAGAAACACCCTGGAACTTTCCTAAAAGGAATGGGAGATTTTTATAAGTGTGGAGGAAAAGGGAACAAAGTACGTGACTGAAAGGGTAAGAAAATGGTTTCAAATGTACAATGCTTCATTTTCAAAGAGTTTGGACACTACGTGAACCTATGTCCCAGTCATCAGACTATGCCGCAAATGATGCTATTGGATAATAATCAAGTTATGATACTACCACAGATGAAGAGGAATAATTAGAGTTCTTCTGTTGATTATGTCATTTGAGTGTTGTATCAACAATGTACTTGTAATAATAATTATGGAGTATATAAGGATTGTACTACAGTACTATTTCATTAAGGACTTGAGATTGTATGGAACAAGGAAAAGTGACTCAATAGAAGGATAAATTTTTGGAAAATATATGCTTGAGAGAATGATAAACCATAATATAGTTTTGATACCAAGGTAGTGATTTTGGAATAATACATGATTGATTTGGATAAATTATATTGGATATTCTTGATTACCTTGAAACTGATTAATGATTTGTATATTCCATCATTATTGGGGTTTAAAACATTTTTGGATTGAAGGAGTATATCTATTATTATTTAAGGAATAATGGATCATGAATGTAATCAATAAGTTTTTATGGTAATTCAGGATGTTGCAGCGTTTTAAAAGAATACATGATGAAGGTGTTCACATGTTATTACTCGAAAAAAAGGATCTTTATTGTGTTTACCTTCCTTATAAATTTTGGACTGATGTATTTTGGATAGTTCTTGTTTGGATTATTTTAGATTTCCATAAAAGGACAACCCGGAGGTCGGGCGGCAACCCGTCGCGTCCGGCAAGGCCGCAAGACTTGAACCCACAACCGAAGGGTGACAAGGGTGTATCACCTACCACTGACCCACGTGATGTCCTGGATTGAATAATGTCATTTTTTAATGGTTCTAGACGATGAATTATAAATTCATTTTTTTACCCTATACGAATAGGATAAATTGAATATTATTTTTAAGTTCTATTATCTTTTAGAGTGAAAGATGAGTCTGTGGTAGAAATTAGTTAAAGGATGGAACTCTACTTGTCAAGAATATATTTTCTTCTTCTCTTATTCTATGAAGAAAGTAATTCTTATACTTTATTTAAGGAATCCTAAAAAAAATGTGTTATCCTAATACCCTATGTTTTGTTGAACCGATAGTATTTCAAATCATCATAGATTGATGAATTTAAGGACCTCAATATTAAACATGCTTGTGATTGATGACCTCAATCACTATCTATAAATATTTACATTTTTCCTCCAATTATGTGTCTCTAATTTCCACCAATGTTCTAATCGAGATCATAATTTGGTGGTGACCCTTTCATTTCTCTTTTCCTCATATTAAGACTAAATGTTAGTAACCAAATTTCCAATGTGGGTTTTCCCACAAAGATATTTTCTATTTTCAACCTTTTATTTTCGATGAACAATTTCAAATTGCGAGGACGCAATTTATTGAAGGAGGGGAAATGTAACACCCCAAGATTGCATAGTGTGTTATTTCATCAAAATAATTCAATTACTTTCACTACACGCAACACCGAGTTCAAGAACACCATGACTTACCAAACAAGCCATTCAAAAGAGGTTATTAATTGTATTAACTAAATTTTAAACTTTATATAATCCCTATAATTTTAGAATCCATATTATGAGTTTCTTAGACAAAATGTAAGAACAATTTCATTTTCAGTATTGCACTTTTACCAAATTTTAAGAGTGAACCCTTTTTAAATACAATATTTTAAACTTTTTGACTAAATGTGGACATCAAAAATTTAAAATGAAACATCCCAAGCTTCCACGGTACACTTTCTTTTGAATAATACAGTAGCGTGTGTTGTACGCAACTTCGAGTTCTAACACACACCACAACCAATCAAACCAGCCGTTATGAATATTAATACCAACTTTTTGAAATTATATATTTTTTATACTTCAAAATGGACTTCATTTTTGGATTCGGAATATCGAATTTAGCCTAAGGTGAAATTTTGGTACTTTTCGGATAACTTTAATATTTCAATGAATAGTGAAAATTACTAAATTTTAATTAAAAGCAACTTTTTTAATCAAAATAATTAATAGTGATAAATTATAAATTTGAGTGGTTTTAAATTATATTTAGAATATATTTTTACCATTTAATACAATTTTGGTCATTAGACATAATTTTACAATTAAACCGTACATAAACAAGTGTCAATCTTTTGATAGTTATTATCTCTTAAAAACACGCTTTTTGTTTTAACAACGGGAATTAATTTTAAATTAATTTCTGCCACTTCTGTGTTTTGAATTTGGAAAAATGGATTCCATATTTGGAATCAGTATGTTCAAATTGTGTTAATAGGTAACTTTTATTTTTAGACATCTTGAATAATTACTTCGGTAAATATTTTATTTACCATGGTTAAGGGTAAATCCGGTAAATAAGGGTTAAAAATAATATTATAATAATACTAAATTACCCTAAAACGTGTCATATTCTTATTGGTTGATACATGTGCGACCATAGGCATCTTTGGGTCGATTTTGGAACCCCATGGAGCTACTTGTAGGTGATAGGGACACTTAATTTTAATTAAGTTAAAATAAGTACAAAAATGACATAAGCATATATCTTTTAGAAAAACAATTTTTACATAGGGTTATATATGTTGGATTTTCGACTATAATTATTCATTATAAAGCTAAAACTATTTCCTACATAATTATAGTTTATTTATAATTCTTAGACTTTAAATAATTAAATTTATATATGACACAATTATGATGCAGTAATTACCATAATAGTGAAAATTAAAATAATTGATATTATAAATGTCCTTGTAAATATAATTTGAGACTTATAATGAATTAAAATAATTTTCTAGGATAATATGACATATTATTATTTATTTAATTAACTTTTTTCAAAGTATTCATTCTATTATGAGTTTCACAAAAATCAACTATTGAATAGTGTCAAAATTTACATAAAAGAGTGTTTAAAACAAATATTATATTATTAATTGATATTAAATTCCTAAAAATCTAATGTTCGTCCAAGAGACTTATATCATGATATTTATATCATTAATGGACCACTTGGGGGTCGCTTGGATGTAAATAGTATGTTTATTAACCATATAATATAAAAATACAAAGAGAGGTTGTAAAAGTGAAACTAATTAACAAAGAGTTAATACTTAAAGATAAGGTTAGTATAGTAACCCAAACCTGTCTAAATTCAATTGGTTTAATGGTTTTCGACCTATCCCCACCTTAAAATTTAAATAATAAACTTTTTATCCATTATAAACTTAATATGAATTTATTATAAATTAATATTTCTAGCTTTTCCAAAGGTGCCCCTCACCCCTCTTATAAAAGGGCACTCCCCCTTCTCATTTCTTCACACCTTCAAAGCCTTTTGGTTCGGCCAAACTCTTCCCAAATACTCTTCCAACTTCCCTCAATACAACCTAGAGGGCTTAGTTTTATCAGAAAGCCAACCTAAGGAGCCCTTTTGATCAAATCAAAAGGAAGAACCCGAAGAAGAGGTAATGATTTCACACCCTTTTCCAAGTTCCTTTCTACTTCCACTTCTTCTTCCATTGTTATTACCATTCTAAAATAATAAATCCAGTATCAGATATATATACGATGATGTTATTATAAATATGGTACAATCATATTCAGTATTCTATCCACCCTTTGAATAACATGTCACCATACGTGCGTACGTACGGCTTACCGTCTCCACGTCGTGGTGTAATTGTTATTCAATATATTATTATTTGGATGGGTATAAAAATGATGTGTAACTCATGTAAATAATAAATATAACATGTTAATGATTCTTTATATATAATATACCATCCATTTATATATTATTTTAATATCAAATGATGATATTGTCGCTCATGCGTACGTACGGACTACCGTCTCCACGAACGCGATGAGATTCATTCTCCATCGTATCCATTCAAGTATAATTATCATTTGATGAATTAAAAATAATATCATTCTATATATGAATAATATAAAACCTATCCATGACAAACATGTCTTATGTAACAAAACATATAAAAGAAAACGAGTAAGTTAACACCCGAAACGATGATAATACTAAGATATTATTAACAAAGCAATGTTAAAAGATCATATATGATATCATATGAATGTATATGATTCTGTTATAATTTAGTAACAATTATTTCACCATTATACAGGAGGTTAACCTACCCTAAACCAAGTAAAATTACAAGGTAAGGGTTTATTTCACAATCTCTACATTATCCGAGGTTGTTTATACACAATTATCTTCTGAGATCTCATTATCATCCACTTCCATGTTTCTTCGAAGTGTATTTCAAAGAATTTTTAAAATTTACAAAGAATATGGGGTAAAGTAATTTATACCCTTTTGTGTTTTTAAAGGAATCTTTCCATCGTTTTCCAAACAAGGTACTTTTTACCTTTCGACAAATTTAAGGTAAGAATTCTTTTTTAACTCATACGGCGGGTGCGGCTATTTACCGCCGTTATAAAATCGTCAAAGCCTCCTTTACAAGCTTATCAGAATATTTTCAAAGTAAATGTTTTATTTTATAATTATGTGACTTTGAAATGATTTCAAAATGAATATTTTAATAATTTTTGAATGGTACTCTTTATCAAGATCATAATTTTAAATGTTTTAAAGATTTATCTTTCTAAATATTTTTAATTAGTGTCCATGTTTTCAAAATGATTTTAAGGATTTATTTATATGGACATGAAGGTTTTGAAATGATATTTCTTTTTAAAAGTTTCAAATTTGTATGGGACACTTTGATTCAAAAATCTCTTTTAAATTACCTCCTTTATAAATGTGCGACTTTTCAATGATTTCGAGAAAAGAGATATTTCTCTCAAATAGTTTTGATTTCATCTATGTCAACATACTTTGATGGATTTTAAGCTTATTTAAAGTTGATTTATTATGATACAAAACTTCTATATTATATTTATTTTTTATGATATGTTTGACCGTGGATGTGCTATTTTTATACCATTCATGGTTTATGGTGAAAATATTGACATTTCGTATGCTAGTTTTAATACGAATGTTTATGTTATGTTTAAAACTTTTCATATGGGAATGCATTGGACTTAATATGTGACGGGTGGAGCCCGTTATAGCTCCTTGATGCATCGGTAGGTCTAATGAGACAAACTAGTTTCTTGGTACAAGGCCTTGGAAAAATCTTTTTTGTAGTCTTGGCCCGAGGCCTTGGCTATGTGGTTATGATAGTCTGGCATTATGCATTCCATCATTATGAAAGTGGTTATTGATATTGCATATGATTATTCGATTAGTAGAATATCAATGTGAATAAGTAAATGGAATTATTTCATTTTATTTTTGCCATACTATGTTGAAGTTCATGTTTAAAAGGCTTTTGTTGTAGTTATACACTGCCTTAAATGTTTATTCTTATTTATGAATGTTTCTGTTATATTGTTATCCTTACTGGGCATTTGAGCTCACCCCTTTTCTATGTTTTATTTTTCCCAGGATGTGAAGAAGTAAATTATGAATGACCTGCAGGGATATTATGAGGGGATAATAGTGTGGACTATGGAGACAATATGTTGTTGTAGTATTTTTTCACTTTATGATGTAATGTAAAACTTTATAAATATATCTAGTGCTTCCAAGGCTACTAAACCAATTAGTATTTCGAGATTTGATCATTCTTGTGATCATGACAATGTCATGTACTAATGCACCGACTCTGGGTAACTGGGGTCGGGGCGTTACACATGGACCCAACAAACCTTTTCCATATTAATTTCCTCGTATTATACTAACATCTTATCTAAGAAAGAGATAAGGGTCTCCACAAACTGACTTCCCAACTGAGAACCCCGCTCACCAATGAAAACCACACACTGACCATCCACATCCTGAAACAAAAATTTTATGCCAAAGCAGTCGATAATATCATTCAACAAATAAAACCAATCTATGTTAAGAATGAAATTGTATGGTTACATCTACATCAATAAGGGATCCACATGGGATTGATGTTTCCCCATCATCAGTCTACACCCCAAGCACCCATGAAACAAGATGGCCTAGCATCCAACTATTATACTCAATGGTAGGGGAATGAAAAGACTCTATATTTATAGTCTCAAATAATGGGATAGATTTTGGGAAAAAAATTATTGTGGATGTCTTGTATCAAACAAGGAAAAAACAAGAGTACCAAATAAACTGATCATTCCTCTGACAATCTTAGGTCCTATTAGAACCATTACCTCCACTGTATGAAATTGACCACAACCAGATCCTCTTCCCCTCTACTAATGTCTGACTCCACAACCATGCTAGGGTCAAGGTCCCTTAGGAACATCATGAGGTCATCCCCTACATTATATTCCTTCCCTCAGTGGAGCATGACCTTACTCTCCCTGCATCTAAAACTACCTAGTTGGAAACATCTCATGATGACACCATTGTACTTATCCGACTCCACCAAGCTGAGCTTGGAAAAACATTGGGTACTAATTGGTAAGATAACCTATAAATCCATAATGAAAACACTTTGGTGCCAAAGTTATAAGGAATGAAAAAATTACCATATGGTTGAAAAGGAAGTTGCTGAGGTCGACTCTCTCCTGGTCGAAACCTCGATGTTACTGGAACCTGAGACATACTACTGATAACTCAGCTTCTCAATGAACCCTTTTCTATTCGAACTTGTAGTAGACCTCCATTAAAGTGCATCCTATAAACCACCACCTCCTTATTTTATGCAAACAAATATATCAACAATGTAAAGGGTGTAACCACATGCTGTATATAAGGGTGAGGTGCCTCCTCTAGATGTCTTAAACGAGAATCCTAATCCAAAAAGAGACATGTTAAAAATAAAAAGTGATCCTTGAACTTGATCCGCATCTCCTGCACCGACATACTCCACTACAAGAGGGGGGAGTGGCTCCTTCCTCTTCTCAACCTTCATGGTCCATGGTTGGAATTCTTTCTAGAACTCCTCCTCAATGTCAACCAATGAATCATCTACATCGTTCCTCACCCCTAGAAAAATAATCCACTATAGATGCACAACTCTTTTCATCTAAATTACTTCCATAGGAACCCAATACACTCTCGGGGCCTAGATCAAGCTAATAGTGATATCAAGATTATAAATCTATTTCCCAAAGCCAAATTCAATGCACTTCCATTTTACATTCCCAAGCATGTATCTTGAAAGAACAAAACATCCTATGCCATAAGTTATCCTACTCAGCTAGATCAGCCATATATAACTCAACAAGATATGTCGTTTATTCCTCTATTTCCTAATACTCATGTAGACGAGACCAGAATCCATATTTGAAAAGGAAAAATGATATCCTTATCCATAGATGTGTGGAATTTAAGATTAATTTAAAATTTTAAATTAATTAAATTCATTTTTTACCTATCTTAACCAACATAAAAAATCCTTATTCAGACAAGAACACAATTTATTATGATGAATATACCATTCCAAGGGTCTCTAATCTGAAAATGGTGGCACCTCAACTGGTCGTTTGGTAGGTTCAGAATCCTGGGATTAGATCACAGAGGGCCTAAAATATTGTGTCTGGTCTGGTCATCCATGTCCTAGGTCACACACCATCATCACTTTAAACTATTATCCTACCATCCAATTCAATCCTTAATATACATGAGTCAAAAATCTATCTTATCTCACAATCATCATAGTATAATACCTTTCTATCATCACCTGTACCAACAAAGATACCACTCTTGGGATAGAATTGAGGAATGAAAGATAATGACCCCCCAGTCCAACCTATAGTAGGATTTGTGTTGGTGATAAATACTAGGGGTATACATGTCACACAATATGGAATCCATTACCCTTTAAAAATTGATCTCGGTATATGATGGATCATCCACAAAACAAAAATAATGAATATTTAAAATTAATACATAGACCACAACATATAAATAAATAAAATATATCTATTGAAGTTTAGTTAATTATTTAATGTATTTTACTAAAAAGAAAGATAAAACAGTGACTTAGAAACTATTCTAAATCCTTATCAAGTAATACCCAGTACACCCACGCAATCCTCTAGGAAACATGAAATAAGTTTTACATATGTATTGTGACCATATATGTATACTAATTGGAAAAAAACCAAAGTCTCCCTTGGACATGTTAAAGGAAACATACTAATTCCCCTGTGGGGAAAAACAGGAGAACCAAACAGCACAAAATATGTTATGTTATCCATCCCATCCTCATAATGGTAGGAACGCAAGTATCACAAGTCATGTAAATTAATATAGTAAGAACATCGATGATAGGATACCCCACACTACGTCCAACTAATTAGTCACTCATTACTAATGGAAAATTTCCTCATACCCCCACCTCTTCTGAAAGTACCACATCACAACTCTCCCACGCACACCTGGGCTTTAAAAACCACATCACATCTCACTTGTAAGAAAATAAGCCTCACAAACCATACCACATCCAACCCACACACACACATCGTCTCAACAAAGGATATCACATTCAACCCACAGAAAACTAGGACACAAACCACGCTATATTCTGCCTACAAACACCTGGGCCACAAACCACACCACATCCCACCTTCAGAAACTAAGGCCTCACATACCATATCTCTTCCCAATCACATATATTATAGAAAAACATATCTCTCAAAAAAATAGGAAAACACAAAACATATTATCCCAAAATCACCTGGGAATACAAAATCACCCCTCACAAACCAACCCATAACATACCAAAATCGTCCCAAATAATCATATTCTATCACTACATGGAAGAGGTAGCAGGGAATAGTGTGAAACCATCCATTCATCCTCCCACCAGGATGTATGGGAAATACACCCTCCCCTATGATGATGGAGGTGTTCTTCACATAGTTCTATACTAGGGTGGGGTGCATATAGAAATCACAAGGTAAATTCATGTAAATATATATATATATATATGTTACCAAACATTGAATCCCATTATATAAAATCATTGAAAAAAACCATATCACAACATTTAAAATACTATTTCTACCTATAATGCACACCACACCACATCTATCCACAACATACTTTCAATTTCTAACCAAAATAATTAACCATTACCATAAATTATTTACAACTCATTTATTAATTGTATTATCAATACTAACCAAATCCACTTCCAAAAATTATTATGAAATTATTTATTCATTTATTCCACTACTATCTGGGGAACTACAAAGCATATCACACAAAAATAAATATATAAAAATATCATCGCATAACTCAATAAAATCCCTCATGTGGAAAACTTCTCCTCTAGTAAACAATAAACCAATATATCATCCTGATATTATGTTACAGGTATAATTTGATGTTGCATCTACAAATTTATCCATGTAACCAACCAAACAATCCAACAACACAAAAAATTATTTCCCAAAAGTTCCACATTGCAAACCAGAGAATATCAACACCTCAGAACATATCTACTTCACATTCCACATTTCCCATACACATGACCACAAGTATATCATACGACACATCACACCAAACAACGTAGAATTAAAAAATTATGGATTTAAGAATCCACCCCTTATTTATTTTTACTTTTAAATTCATAGGCTATAAAAGAAACTAGGTAATACGGGGGAATCATTTTATTATCCAATTATATGTGATTTAAATAATTTCATATACATGTTTTCAATAGGAAACAACTAGAATTCAAGATTTTTAGTTCAAAACAATGGACCCCCAAATACCATGATATTTAGTGAGGTGTTTATCTCATTTTTATCATTTATTAGTATCGGGAAACACTGATCTTTAGGAAAAAAACAGATCCCACCCACATGATGAAAAAATGAGAAATAGAGGAAACCCCTACCTTAAAAAGTTCTTTATGTATTTACAATGTAATAGATTTTGCAGAAGTTTTTGATTCCTTCTCCTATGAAGTCTCCATCCACCCAAAGATGTAAAAACACCACCTCACTAATCACCAACCTATGGAGAACTCATTAGATGAAAGGAAGAAGTTCCACAATCGCAAAGAAAGAAGCGTTGGAGGAAAAGAGAGATATACCCAAGAGAAATCATTGAAACAGAGGTTGAATTCACATAAAATAGAAGACATTTCACTACATATTCTTGATAGAAGCTCAATGGTTTATTCTCATCCATGTGGATCCAGAACACTGAGGAAGGGATGGTTTTGTCTCCTTGGATGAGATAGACTACTACAACCATAGGGTTCGTGAAAAACTGAGTGGATAGATTGTTTTAATACATTATTGAATCTCGGGATTCCATGACGTGTAATCCCCTTTCTAGTCGTGTAATACCTCAGGGTCTCTTTCTGTGAAAAAAAATTCTTACTTTAGTTTTATTTTTACCTTCATACCCTAAATAATTAGAATACTTGAACCAACATTTACAATACATGAAACTGAGATTTAGTCTATGAAATAAACTTATATGAGGTGTAATCCCTATAAAATATTTTATGAACCTCAATATCAAATGAAAACTCTTTGATCCTCCCACAAACATCTCAAAAACCCAATACGAACCAATTAACAGACCAGGGGGAACACATACCATTACAATAATTCCTTCCATGGTGAAACACAGGGACATATATAATCTCTATCTAGATTATCAGGCATGTTCTTCTCCATCAATTCTTGTTCAGCAATGTACTATCTATATTGATAATTTTATTTTGGAAATTATTTAAGCATGTGTTTTATTTAGAACCAAAACATATGGATTTCTAGAATACCCATAAATTATTTTTGAAATGAAATAGTGTATTCACATACAATGGGGACGTCATCAATGATGCAATTTTTTTAGTATTAAACATTTTAACTAGATTCTATATCTCATAAGGCACTTAAATCATTGATTGAGATGATGTAACAAAATTATAATAATCCTTCACCATTTGTATGTATATAATGAATGTTTCTCCAAGGATATTAACGGTGTTTCTTAATTTTTTAATTTATGTTGGCTATATACAAGGTGGCCCAGTCTAAACCAAAAATTATATAAAATATCATTATAAGGCGTATCACATGGTTTTCTAAGTTGTTTATCTCTCCAATTTAGATAGGGGACATGTTTTATAATTATGAAAATATAATTTCATCATTTACCATTGTCATATATAGATCAACAATCATAGAGGGTGGTGGTGTTTGGATAGTTGTACTAATCATGTTTGATATGAAAGAATGTGTTGATATATTTTCAAAACATATAGTTTATGTTTATAAAAGGTTTTTAATAACATATTTAACAATTTTATTCTAGTTCTAATAATTATAATCTTCCAAAATAGCCTTATGGATGTGAATGTTAAATATATTAATCAAACAGGGGAGAAACTATGAACATTAAATGTATAACTTTTGAATGACACACAATCATTAACATATTAATATTAATGTCTCAATCTATGTTATCCATCGTTGAATTATAAATATAAAATTTATGTGTATTTTTGTTCCCTTCATATTTTTTTAAAGATATTGAATATAAAAAATGGTATACTCTATGTGTTTCATACTAAGTGTGAATAGAGTCATTTTTCATGCAACTAATGAATATCATGTTAATAAAAAATGTACCATATTCATAGTTATTACCTCTAGGAACAAATATTCTAGATCCACATCCACATGTAGTATCAAGACTACGATTTTTGTTTATATTTTTTTTTCTTTTTATAATTTTACAAATAAGAATTCACAATATTTTTCTTATCCTAATACCCAAAAAATAACTATACTTTCCCCTAATACTATATATAATAACACATATCATTAGTAATCACTAATAAATGATTTATTAAATGATGATTCAAAAAATAAAATCCTAGAAGACTGTGAGGCCATTTTTTAATGGTAGAATTTGTACACAATACAATAAAATGAAATATGGGTCTAATAAGATTACTTTAATACTCTTTAACTAGACCTTATATGCCAAAAATATTAAATAATTCATGAGATTACCTGGGTACATAAATAATAAAATTGTGACCTATAAATCCCATTAAAAGAATAATCTAATAATAAGATAACAAAAGTTCAAGTTAGCCAGCATTAATATCGTAGTGATATAAAATGGATGAGAATCATAATAATGATCATTGATTAATTTTATAAGATGAAGAAATTAAATGATTATAATAATATGGAAACAACATAAATCATGATATCATAAGCATATGACTACACTATGAAATAAGAAACCATGATATAATGATCTTTTGATAACCACTTATACCCCATATGTGGAATATTATGTGATAAAAAAACTACCCAATTCATTATAGGGCCATATAATATCTGGACCAATAGTCAAAATCCAATTAAGTACATGAATTCATGTTCCACATATTTCTTAAAAAATGACCACAAATCATTACTTATAGCACAAGGATTAAGGATAGATCGTTATATACATGGAAGTATCTAATCATTTAATTATATTTAAAACTAAGTTAATATTGTTATGTGGAAATGGGGATTGGTATTATCTTTTCCAATGCATCAGATTTTTAATTATAAGAAATTTTTTTCATTATATAGGGTGAACATAATGGTTGAGGAATGAAGTTAATTGGATTTTATGGTTGTCACTAATTACATTTTTATCATAATAATAGTAAGGGGATTTTAAAAAAACAATATTTAAAATTTAAAATCCAATGGGCTAGGTAAAATGAGAGTAATTCAAATAAATAAAGAAGAAAGAGTCCCTTACCTTGAGTTTGTATATCCAATATATTGGGCGGATACTCATAAGATATTGGGTAAAAGAAGGAGGTTTTTTTAAAGATACATGTATATTTTTTTGGCCAATTGGTTTTGAGTGAATAGGTGGACATGGATGGAGGGATATTAATAGAAAAAGGAGAGGAATTCTGTACAGATTTCTAAACAAAACATTTAGACTACATATGATAATATAATCAAAAAATAAATCCTTCCCCTAGGGTTTTCCATTATTTATGAAAAATAGTGTTTTTAAATATTTTATATTGGAATCAACCTTACCCTTTATTTTAATACCCCTGATAATGTGGAAGTGAACAACCATTATAATCAGTTTTTAAATCATAAAATATAATTTTGGTTCTATAGGATTAATTAAGTGTTACAAAATTATTTATATAATGTAAACACCACTATCTTTTAATATTGAAAGATATTTTTTATTAATGGAATAACTTTATAAAAAAAATCTCATCACTTCTGAGATATTAATATTTAATAATATAGGCCATATATTTTTAAAGTATTAATTATTTACAAAAAATGTTCCTTATCTCAAAAAATTAATAAATTAAAATAGTTCGTTAATTTTGACAATATTATTTCAAAATTAATATGTATTTAATCAAGAATCGCTAATTAAAATATCTTAATCTTTTAAATAAATACTCTCATTTGTTAAAAAATACTTATTTTATAACGATAATTGTTTTCAAGGCCTTATAAAATTATTATTTGGTTTGAAAAAAATATATTATAATATTTATATAAATATTATTTACTTAAAATATTACATGAAAATAACATGTATTTCAATATTTTTGAATTTATTAAAAGGTTATTTTTAATTAAACTCATATATCTTCCAAAAATGAAAATTTATTTCTTTATATAAAAAAATAATTTTCAATAACTCATATATAATTTTAAAAATGAAAAAGGAATAAATATATTTTTTTATAAAAGATATTATAAAGATTCATACTATTATGGTTTGGATACATAACCCCTTATTATAGTAGGATACACCCTATGTGAATGGTGTTTGATAATGGATATTTACTTGGGTGGTTTGATAAATATGATCTGGGATATTATCTCGACAATATAAAATTCTCCCATAAATGGTTTCATACATGTTTTTTTTGGAATTTTTTAAGTTGGATTTGTCAATTAGAACTCCTATCGAACCCATCTCCCTTGGATGCATTTGAATACAGTCTTCAAATGATAACAACCTACTAGTAGAGGAAATCATGAATTCCATCTATGTCAAATATAATTTCACATAACATTGATTATATGATAAAATTTGTGGTCAATACATAGTAGAATTATTATGAAATATTATGAAGATTAATGTTAATATAAATACAAAAGTCAATATTGGTCCAAAATTAACAATTTACATCATGTTTGTTTCATAACTATATTTCAATAACTCAATAATAAGGGAATATACTTTATAAAAAAATAGGGACATTGAAATTTATTAATTTATCCTGGATATTGTTTTGAAAATGTATCAACAAGGATTGTAAAAAGGTTTCATATAATTTTTTGACTTTTTTTATTGGTATGAATATAAATTATTCATTTTTCTCTATTAATGAAAGTGGATAGAAAGCATGTTATGAGTTGATTAAAACTTAAAATTCCCATTGTATTATTATAATAAAATAAACCCAAATGTGATATGTGATGGGTTAAGGATCTATCCATGGGTATGAACTCATACCATAAGGCCTATTGTGAATGTTTACTGTCTACAATGGGTTTTCTATGTTGTGTGAAGAAGCTGGTCATGGAAATGTAGTATTACATAATAGTCATGTTTTTAGGGAAAATCCAATACTAGGTAACCTACTAATTATGATATTATTTTATGGATACTAAATGATCTAGAAATTTTTATATTATGGTATTATTTTCTATATTTAATATATTTCTGATAATTTATTTTGATATTTAATGAAATTAAATAAAAACTGTTTATTGATGTTTATAGAAATAATGATGAGGTGGATTTTTCATTCTTTTTTATTAAACTATTTATATTTGTGCATCAAAAATTATTTCTATTAACATTATTATATTTGGTATATTTTATAAATTATACATATGAAACATTAGGTAGGATCTGACTAGGATAGATTTCATAAACCCTTCAAGATCCATTGGTCACACATATATATATATATATTGTTTTATCTAATAATTGTAGGGTCATTTTGATACATTATAGATGTAACACTTATCTTTAAGAGGGTATGGGAGTATGGAGGTGAAAATGTCTCATTGAGTTGGGACATAGTATGTTTCATGTACTTTGGTTGTCTAATGTATCTAATAATATGTTTTTCTTAATGTTTGAAATATTTTTCTGTTATATTTTTTGGGTATATCATCAATTATATGTATGTTCATATAACCTATAAATATGTTCCTTGTGGAAAAATTATTTCCAATGGAAGCTCATGATGATCTTCCACATGTCTCTATACCATGGGGATTAGTAATTACCTTTTGGACATGTCAAGACTGGTTCAAAATATAGATTGTTCAGTAATCATGGTGCTCAGTGTAAAAAACTACCTTTGTCCTTGAATTACATTGATAATTTCTATATAAGTATTCTTCAAAGATTCATTCCAACCATTATTTATAAACATCATTGATTTATAATTCTAGTGGTCTAATTTTTGGATCTATAATGTATGAACACTTTTCACATCAAGGGTTGGAATAGGGGAGGCCTGACCTAATAGTTTGAATTGTTTCCATCATTAGATATCGAGTGATGATCCGTTCTTGTCATACCAACCTGTATTATAGAATAAGTGAATGATTACTGGAATTAAATATCACTTATGTTATGACTGGTATATAATGAATATTGGTATAACAAAATTTCCAATTATAAACCGGATTTCTCAAATATATCTAGTTTGCTGGATTTGTCACATTATGGATCATGGTTAGATTAAAAGTTGCGTTCATATAATATATGAGGTCTGTGACTATAGGGGGAATAAATCTATTTGGAATATAATGTGGTGTTTTCATGCCTCACTGGATGTCCTTAGAGCGTGAAAATTAATTCCACAATTATGCACATACTCTTTTGAATCTATTGAAATGGATGTGTTCATGACGTTAAAAGTGGTTTAGGTCCTACTGATCGAAAATTAGTGGTTTTGGTGGTTCTCCACTAATGAATTCGATTCAAGGTCACCGTTATAGTTAGATCCAATTTTTCCCCCATTTGATTGGTATCCTATAGTATGTTGAGAAAAACATGTCTTCAAGGTGGAAGATAAAATATATAATTGTTTAATGGGTCATTGTGAGGTCTAATTGAGACTATCAATGTCAGATATGTGGTGGTTCGAAATAGTGGCATCCCAATGTGGTTGAATCCCATATATGGGGGATATTATTTCACAACAATAGGATTTTGGAGTGTAACTCATACAACGAGTGGGTTGTTGAGTGTAGTGAATTCTATTCTAACAAGTTTAGGTATTCTATTTATAGTGTTCCTATCTAAGAAATATGGTAAAAATATATAACAATTTTTAGTAATTGTCTTAATTTATGAACTTTTTAGAGCCTTTTAGACCTATTTTGTCACTATTGGGTGTAAATATAGATTCTCATATGGCGAGGAAAATATATATTTTTTGATTAAAGGACCATCTTATATGATGTGTCATGGGATTTTTATGCAATAGTTCATTGTATGGTAGGGGTATCTTGAAAAACCCAATGTTTAATAGACTTCATAACACCCAGTCTAGGATTTATTTTGGATATTTGATTTAAATGATTCACTAGATGGAGATAATATATATATATATATTGGACTCAGTGTATTTTAGGTATTTTTAAAGGTGAGTTAGACTACTTGTACATTAGTTTATGATTGAGATCCATTTGGATACAGTGAGAGGTCAGTGAACGAGCATTAAAATTTCAATTAAATAAGATAATGAATATGGTTTAGACATTAGATCTAGGTAAATATTCCTTCGAGGTATAAGGCGTCATGATTGGTGACTTCAATGTGTTTTGATTGTTTTCTCTTTCTTCATTGGGAGAATGTCAGACGGAAGAGTATCAAATTATGTTTCAATGTCAAACTAAATGAGATGGGTGGGAACCCCATTGATCTTCTTTTATTTTTTATAATATTGATTTTGAAGGACCACCTAGGTACTTCCTAAAATGTTTTTCAATTTTATATATTATTTTTTGTTGGAGAATCATTAGTTTGGTTTGGAATATTGAATGAGGGTTTAGTATAAAAAATTAACAAGTGATATGGTTAACATGGTCCCTATTGTAAAAACCACAACTTTTTACACGGTTTGTGGGGTGAAAACCGAATTTAAATTGTTATTCATGGGGTAAACCATGTAAAGAAACATAGAAATGTTTTGCACTGTGATGAATTTTCTTGGGAACCATGTGAATGTTTTTTATAGTTCACAGAATTTCTATGGTCTTGTTTGTTATGATCATTGGTGAATGTGTTAGGTAGGATGATGGTTTCTCATTTTTAGATTCTGTCACGAACCAACTCAGGTCAACCCTGAACTGGTCACCCAAGACAATCCACGACATGGCCCTGAGAGGCATTCCCGATCCTTCCAGGCTGGCGACAAGAGCCATGCAATCAACAGAGAACAATAGGGGAACCATTTTGCCCAATAAAAATAAATAAATCAATGGAAAGAAAATAGAACAAAAATAAATAAATAAATGATGCGAAAAAGAAGAACAAACTACAAAAACAAACTAACCTGACCACGAGCAAAACTCCACATGACCCCAAGAGTCGCTCACCAAACCACAATGAACTCTATCCCACAACGAGCAAGCTTGAGTCAAACCTGCAATAGAAACTAAAAATAGGAATACACTATAGGCGTGAGTATTAAAACTCAGTAGGAGTTCCCAAAAATCTATTCCCAATGAACTAACATTAAATAATGAATTTACCAATTTCAGGTATGAACTAAAGTATACAAAATATGGGTTTCCACACATACATTCATTTCTAACACAAGTAACTATCCATTTCCCTTTTTTTAATTTAAAAACAAGTTTACTGTTTGAAATAAACATGCTCATTTAATTTAAAAATTGTTTTTGAGAAAAATTTAGAAATCCAAATTTTAGTTGTTAGGAAAAAGGGAAAACCACAAAACACATAACACACACTAAGGTAAATGGAGAAAGTGGAACACAAGGGCTAGATACATAACTAAACCTCCCAATCATCTTCCACAAACAAATAAACACTAAAGGAAACATTGGTCGAACCTAGGAGCTCATGAACAATCCAGAGTGTAAAATACATGTGATTAATCTTGAAGGCATGCCTACTCTCGATGACATCATAACAACCTAACGCCCAGTGCTTCCCCTACATGGCCTAACTGAGGCTCCCAATCCCCTAGTAGAGTGTAATCCGTACAAAGGGCCACTAGCCAATGTGTAATCTAAACGAGTGCAACAATTGTTCTCAGAACATTCACTTACTATGCCAGGTTCCCATGTCAACACATATAATAAATAGGGGTGAGTCAGCAATGTCAAACAAGAAATTAATTTCAATGTACAAACATCACACACAAGAATCTCACATAATCACCGAACACTAAAAGATCACCCCTGTGTTATCCCAAAGAATGTTTTCTCAAAATAATTTTTTTTATCAAAGTGTCAACGGGCCATAACCATCCAATTTTAAAGAAAATCATCATTTCTCAAGAGAACCAAAACACTTGTTCATACTTCAAAAAAATAATTTACCAATAAACCAGAACAACATTTGAAATCCCGTGAATTATGCTTATAAGAAAAACTTGCATTCCTTCACTATTGGGTGTCAGTTCATCAGGAGAATATACTATGTGTTGTGTATAAAATAAATGGATCGTTTTACACCAAATAATCATTAAAAAATTAATTATCTTATATTATTTCCCATTTATTAAAATTAATAAAATATTAAGTAGTTAATAAATTCTAAATTTAATGGCGAGTGTAGTGGGGGACCTACCTCGACTCACTGTCCAAACACAATGGAACATCATTCCTCTCACAGACGCACAAACATGCACATGCCGACCACTGCAGTATCGTAGGACTTCCTTGCCAACACAATGCAACAACTCCACAACTAAAAACTCATAAACATGGACATGAAACAATTCAAATGAATAAATAGTGAAAAAGAACCACCTTGAAAAGTTTTCAAAAACGAAATCACAACGTCAAAATTATTTACTAAAACACATGAGAACTCACAATGTGTTTATAAAAACCACACCACACCATAATAATTCACTAATCCTTTTAAATATCCACATGGCCATTTCAAGAAACCAAAAGAGTGAAAAACTAGAAAAAATCTCATGATACGTTGAAATCTACATTTAAAATCACATTCTCCTAAACACATTTTCCAAACAGAGCTTGCAACATCAAATTTATTTAATAAATTATCTAAAAATTCATAAAACTATTTTGAGTATTATACCACAGTTTTTCATACAAAAAACAAACTAAAAACCACATAAAAAGTTTTATATTACCATTACATAATTTATAAAACACCTTTTCACCATTTAGATAATATAATAAACCATTTTCACAATTAAACAAACCATTAAGAAAATTTTATTAAACAATTTCAAAATGTATCTCATGACTCAAAATATCAAAAACTCACTCAAAACATCTTTTATAACTAAACACACATTGATGTCACACCAAACACAACTACAACCCTTACACATTTTAATAATCCAATAACACAGTTTATAATGAAATACAAAATAGTGAACACAACTTAATAAAAAAATGAATTATTTTACACCAAACTAATTAATCTCTTAGCTTTCCAAAACAACCGAGCAAGTAAATTAATTCGTCAAACAATGACTATCTATAAGGGATATAATTTCCTCCGAAACAATTTTTCTAAAAATAAAAATAAAAATAACTAATTAATTCTTAGTGGATGTGAAATATAAAAGAAATCAAAGTATTTATAAATTTAAAGTGCAAGGAAAATATATCCTACCTCAATCGTCGATGGACATATCAAAACCAGCATGAAACCTCATTCGCATCATGACCGCACCTTAAAGGTTCAAAAATAAACCCTAATTATCAATTTGGACTCACAATTTTATAGATAAATATTGAACAACCCTAGCCACAGGAAGTAGAAGAGAAGAAATAAAATTAATGAAGAGAGTGAATATGGGGGGATGAGAAGGAAGATCAGTGCTGGAGGAGAGGCATGCAGGTCAGGGAGAGGTGACAGTGAGAAGGTCGTCCGACATAGAAGGTCTCCAGAAGGGGGATGTGTGACCAGGGAAGGGTTGACTAAAGGGGGATGCGTGATCGGGGAAGTGTCGACCGAAGGTGGCTACGCGACTGGGGAAGGGTTGCCCGAAGGGGGTAGTGCCGGTGATGCCACACTGGCCTAGAGTAGGTGACGATGGAGGTTGAGGTGGATGATGGAAGTGGCAGGTCGACCGGCAAGAGGGAAGGGGGGTTGTTGCGTCGAAATGGGGAAGGGGATGGTTAAAGAACTGGTGGAAGACGAGAACAAGGAGGAGAGGGTGCTAGGGTTCACTGAGTAGGGAGCATGGTCACGTGGCGCTGCTGCATGAGGGAAGGATGAGGGAGGTGATTGGTAGAGGCATAGGGGAGGAAGTGCGCATGGCTACGGGGAAAAATGAAAGAATGAGAGTTAGGGTTAGGTGATAAAGAAATAAAAATTCAGAAAATAAAAGAATAGAACAGAAAAAAATAAATAAATGAATGAAAAAGTGAAGATAATAAGAAAATAATAATAATAATCAAGATAATAATAATAATAATAATAATAATTCTTTAATTACAATGGTAATAATAATAATAATAAATAAATCTTAATAATAACTATAATAAAAATACAACAACTATAAAATAATTCCTACAATAATAATAATTTCATTAATAATAAAAAAAAATATTTTAATAATGATGATAATATTATTATTATTTCCTCAATAATGTTTTTAACTTCAATTTTAATATTCCATCAACATCTTAGTTCGCCCAGTACACTGGGCAGGTCGCGGGGTGAATAGGGTGTCCCTGCACAGTCCCTCGGCCGAGTTCTGATCGAGCGCAGACGCCACCAAACACACATACATTCATTTTTCTAAAAAACTCAAAGTTTTAACAATAGATCCCCCAAAAACCCAACCCAAGTCATAACCAAAGGAAAATTTAAATCAAGGCCTGACAATTCTCCCCACTATAATGCTTTCTGTCCCCAGAAAGCCATAATAAGATCAAAACCCAAAACAAGAACTGACATTGCTTTACAATTCAAAAAGATCTCTAAAGAATGACAACAAAGAGATCCCGAAACACTCCCAAAAAAGGGAGAGTTAAACCAGAAGAAATCATTCAATAGAAACAAAATTCCTGCTAAGTTTCACCCCCCCCACAGTGTGATCACTTCTAGTTGATTCCTTCAAATGACATAGAACTTTCACAACAGTAAATCCAGGCCCAACATACACATACCTTAAACACCATTAAATGGAACTCTAACATTTCCCCCATCCTCATTTCAACCATTAAACACAACATCCAAGACAACACCAAGAAAAACACAACAACCCTCTTGAAACCAACAAACTTGTTAAAACCACGTCCAATGAGTACCTCTTAAAACCTCACTCTGATCTAACACTGGGACTACCACACCCCAACTCTTTTCTAAAAGGTGAATATAGAGTTTTGTGGTTCCGCACAAGACCACCCACCACCAAAAAATACCCAGAACGAAACTGGGATATTGACACGGAAGGTCCGAACGGACTCCCCACCATAGGAAAAAATCCAAACTGAATATAACGAGACTCGTGGTGGTTCTCCCCACCATACGGATAGTTGAGATTAATTGAACTCTAAGACTTCCACATGGGCCAAAAACCCCACCATAATGGGAGGTGCGGGAAGGGTAGGACCCAACTGATAGAGTATCAAAACTACCACCATCGCTACACTAAAAAATTCACACCCTCGGAAGAACACGAACCATGATTTATTAAAAAAAATACTAAACTGAGGCCCTTATTTACCGTTGAGGTTCTCATGACTACAGTCCAACTTCACTCCAGGGCATATGGCTAGAGAACTGATGATTGGAGCATCTCTTATGTAATGCCCTGACCCCAGTTACCCAGAGTCAGTGCATTATTACATAACATTGGCATGATCACAAGAAAGATCAAGTCTCGAAAGACCAATTAGTTTAGTAGCCTTGGAAAAACTAGATATATTCATAAAGTTTTACATTACATCATAAAGTGAAAAACTACTACAACAACATATTGTCTCCATAGTCCACACTTTTATCCCCTCATAATATCCCTGCAGGTCATTCCTAATTTACTTCATCACATCCTAGGAAAAATAAAACATAGAAAAGGGGTGAGCTCAAATGCCTAGTGAGGATAACAATATAGCAGAAAATTTCATAAATAAGAATAAACATTTATGGAAATGTATAACTAAAACAAAAGCCTTTTAAACATGAACTTCAACATAGTATGGAAAAAATAAAATGAAATAATGCCATTTTCTTATTCATATGGATATTCTACTAATCGAATAATCACATGCAATATCAATAACAACTTTCATAATGATGGAATGAATAATTCCAGACTATCATAACCACATAGCCATTGCCTCCTGCCAAGACTACAAATAAGATTTTTTCAAGGCCTTGTTCCAAGACAGTAGTTTGTCTAATGAGACCTACCGATGCATCGAGGAGCTATAGCGGGTTCCACCCATCACATATTATGTCCAATGCATTCCCATATGAAGAGGTTTAAACATAACATAAACATTCGTATTAAATATAGCATACGAAATGTAAATACTTCATCCATAAACCATGAATGGTATAAAAATAACACATCCACAGTCAAACATATCACAAAACCTTTAATACAATATAGAAGTTTTGTTTCATAATAAATCAACTTCAAATAAGCGTAAAATCCATCATAGATGAAATCAAAACTCTTTTTAGAGAAATATCTCTTTTTATTTTGAAATCATTTAAGATTCATATATTTCTAAGATAAAAAATTTTCATTGAAAATATTCTTATAAGATTGTAAGGGAAGCTTAGAAGATTTTATAACGGCGGAAAATAGCTGCACCTGCCGTATAAGTTAAAAAAACATTCTTACCTTAATTCTGTCGAAAGGGTTAAAAAGAACCTTGTTTGGAAAACGACAGAATGATTCCTTTATAATCCTCTTATAAAAAGTCAAACAAGGGTATAAATGACTTTAACCCATATTCTTGTAAATAGTAAAAATGTTTTGAAATACATTTTTAAGAAACATGGATGTGGATGATAAAGAGATCCCAGTAGATTATTACATATAAAAAACCATGGATAATGAAGAGATTGTGAAATAAACCCTTACAAATTTGGTAACTTCCGAAACATACACCTCATGAAAGAGGAATCATACAATGAATATGTAAATAAACATAAATTAATGTGTATTACAAAAATAATACAATGATAGGCAGTACATACACCACACAAAAGGTAATAGTGGCAATATGACATGAATCTCACGGGAATAAGGAGTGATATGAAAACCCCTTACATTGTAATTTTCCTTGGTTGGGGGTAGGTTAACCTCCTTTATAATGGTGAAATAATTGTTCTTAAATTATTCAATAATAATATACATTAATATGATAAAATATATGATCTTTTAACATTGCTTTGTTAATAATATCTTAGAATTATCGTCGTTTCGGGTGTTAACTTACTCGTTTTATTTTATATGTGTTGTTACATAAGCCGTCTTTTTTATGTATAGGTTGTTTCATATTCATATATAGAATGATATCAAGTCCTTATGTACTATTATTAATCGTCAAATGAGATTTATACTTTAATGGATACGATTGAGAATGAATCTCATCGCATTCGTGGAGACGGTAGTCCGTACGTACGCACGAGTGACAATATCATTATTTTGATATTAAAATAATATATAATTGGATGGTATATCTTGTATACATAATAATTATTATGTTATATTTATTATTTACATGAATTATGCATCATTATTATACAAATCCAATAATAATTTATTGAATAACAATTACACCACGACGTGGAGACGGTAAGCCGTACGTACACACGTATGGTGACATGTCATTAAAAGGATGGGTATAATACTGAATATGGTTGTACCATATTTATAATAATATTACAGTACATAGAATATACTTGATTAATTATTTTATAATTGGAATAACAAAGAAATAAGAAGTGGAAGAAGAAAGGAACTTGAAAAAGGGTGGTGAAATCATTACCTCTTCTTCGGGTTCTTCCTTTTGATTTGATCAAAAGGGCTCCTTAAGTTGTCTTTTTGACTAAAGGAAGTCCTATAGGATGAAGTGAGGGAAGTTGAGAGAGTATTTGGTCAGAGTTTGGCCGAACCAAAAGGCTTTGAATGTGTGAGTTAATGAGAAGGGAGAGTGCCCTTTTATAAGAGGGGTGAGGGGCACGTTTGGAAAAGCTAGAAATATTATTTTATAATAAATTCATATTCGGTTTCTAATGGCTCCAAAGTGTAATATTTAAAGGTTATGGCGGGGATGGGTCGAACACCACTCAACAAATAGGATTTAGACAGGTTTGGGTCATTATATTAACCTTATCTTTCAGTTTTAACTCTTAGTTAATTAGTTTGACACTTACCATGTCACTTTGTATTTTTATATTATATAGTAAATAAACTTACTATATACCTCCAAGAGACCCCCAAGTGGTCCATTAATGATACAACTATCATGATATAAGTCTCTTGGCCGAAAATTTGATTTTTAGAAATTTAATATCAATTAATAATATAATATTTGTTTTAAAGATGATTTTATGTCAATTTTCACACTATTTGGAAAATTGATTTTTGTGAAAATCATAACAGAATGATTAGTTCGAAAAAAGTCAATTAAATAAATCCTAATATGTCATATTATCATATAAAATTAGTGTAATTCATTAAAAGTATGAAATTATATTTATTTGGGTATTTATAATATCAATTATTTTCATGTTTCATTTTATGGTAATTACTGCATCATCATTGTGTCATAACTAAATTAAATTATTTAATGTCTAAAAATTATAAATAAAATATAATTATGTAGGAAATCATTTTTGATTTCTAATGAATATTTAAAATAGAATTTATCTTATGTATAACCCTTTATTAAAAATGTTTTAGTAAATAAACTTTGGTTTTAACTCTTTTAACTCTTCTTTGAATTAAATAATAATAAATGTACTAATCTAATCCAAGTGGACATAAATGATAATATTTTATTCCTAATGTGGTTTTTGGTTGAGATACACTTGTCCAGTAGAATTAGAACTTGTGTTAGGGTAATATTAATATCATTTTTACCCTTAATTACCCTATTTACTTTAAACTGTGGTAAATAAAAGTAAAAAGTTACTACTCACCAAATATTATTTTCATCTCATTGAACCACATTTTACACCTTGATATTAACCGTGTCTCTCGAATTTTCGAAATTTCAATCATAGAAGCGGTAAAATTATGTTTTATAAAAAATTTAGTTTTTTAACTACCACTCAGTAGTTTCACTATTCATCAAAAATTGATGTTTTTCAGAACAATGACAAAATTTCACCCTAAGATATAATTGATATTCTGAATTAAAGAATGATGTATATTTTACAAAATTCCAAAAATATAAGTTTCATTAATTAATTTTATAATTAATTCCCGTTGTTACAACAAATAGCGTGTTTTTAAGAAACAATATATATCAAACGATTGACAATTGTTTATGTCCAATTTCAAAGTGAAATTAATTCTAATGAACACCATTGGATAAAATGGTAAAAATATATTCTTATTATACATTAAAACAACTCAATAATATAATTTATCACTATAAACTATTTTTATTAAAAAATTTGTTTTATGTATTTTTCCCTATTCATAAAGATTGGAAGTTCTCAGAAAAATATCAAAAATTCAACTTAGGATAATTTCGATATTCCGAATCAAAAAATGAAGTCCATTTTGAAATATAAAATATATATAATTTCAAAAGGTATGTATTACTATTCATAACGACTAGTTTGATTGGTTGTGGTGTGTGTTAGAACTCGATGTTCCGTACAACACATGCTATTACATTATTCAAAGGGAAACGTACCGTAGAAGCTTGGGGTGTTACATTCTCCCATCTTTCAAATAATTTCATCCTCGATATTTCTAGAATACTACCGCATGAAAAGACTCGGGTGGTTCTTCATCATAAGTTCCTCGGGTTCCCACGTTGCCTCCTCCATCTTATGGTTTTCCACAAAACTTTTACCAGATGCGTCGTCCGATTTCTCAGCACTTGTTCTGTCGTATCAAGAATCTTGACGGGATCTTCGCAAAAAGACAGATCAGGTTCTATTTCTAATTCCTCGTAGGTGAGTACATACGTTGGGTCAGGCATGTATTTTCTCAATAGAGATACGTGGAACACATCGTGAACATTGGAGAGACTTGGCGGCATTTCCAATCAGTAAGCTACAGCCCCAATTCGTTCTAGAATTTCGAAATGTCTGATGTACCTCAGACTCAATTTACCTTTCTTACCATAACATATGACTCCTTTCCATGGAGATAACTTCAAGAAAACATGATCACCGACTTGAAATTCCAAATCTTTCCTTCGATTATCAGCATAGCTCTTCTGCCTACTTTGAGCTGCTTTGTTATGGTTTTGGATTACATTCACCTTTTCCATAGTTTCCTCCACTAGTTCCGGGCCTACATGTTTTCTTTCACCAATGTCATCCCAACAGGTTGGTGTGCAACATCTCTTTTCGTATAATTCTTCATATGGTGCCATATGAATACTCTAATGGAAGCTATTGTTATAGGAAAATTCGACCAGAGGTAAATATTGATCCCGCATACCCTGAAAGTCAAGTGAGTAGGATCTCAACATGTCTTCTATGTTTTGAATAGTTTGTTCTGATTGTCCATTTGTTTGAGGGTGGTAGGCAATGCTCAAATGAAGTTCAATATCTAGGGATTTCTGAATACTCTTGTAGAATCTTGAAGTAAAACGGGGATCACGATCAGAAACAATCGATAGGGGTACTTCATGAAGTCTCACAAATTCATTAATATACAGTCTTTCTAGACGTTCCAGTGGTAGATCTTCTCTTATAGCAAGAAAATATGCTGACATGGTAAGACGATCAACAATAACCCATATTGAATCTTTCCTTCTAGGAGTCTTTGGTTGTCCCATGAAAAATTCCATCATTATATTGTCCCATTTCCACTCCGGTATGGGAAGAGGTTGTATGAATCCTCCAGGTTTTTGCCTTCCAGCTTTCACTTGTTGACAAACCATACGTCATGACACAAAATCAGCAATCTCCCTCTTCATGTTGTCCCTCCAAAAATGTTCCTTCAAATATCTATACATTTTGGTTCTCCCAGGGTGTATAGAGAAATTGGAACTATGAGCATCGTCCAACAATTCCCTTTTTAGATCAGGTATATCGGGAACACAACTTCTCTTCCCAATTTTCAAAATTACATCTTCATACAAAAAGTCTCTCAATATCCCATTATTCACAGCTTTAATCATCTTTTGAAATTCTTCATCATTGGCCTGATAACTCTTAATTCTTTCTATGAAAGATGGTTTGGAAACCATTTGAAAAAAATTGATGTTTCACCTTCCCTGGTTATTCCCATGTCCATCTTCACTAGATCCATGAAAATTGGATCCCTTTCAATTCTAATATTGTTCAAAACTCCGTGATATTTTTTTCTCAAATCATCTTACACCTTGTTTTCCCTCCTCGGGTGGTAGTGTATCGTGCAATCATAATCCATGAGTAATTCATGCCATCTCCTTTGCCTAATGTTGAGTTCTTTTGTGAGAAAATTTACTTCAAACTCTTGTGATTAGTATAAATTTCACATTTTTCACCATAGAGGTAGTGACTCCATATCTTCAAAGAAAATATCATAGCTGATAACTCAAGATCATGAGTAGGATAGTTTTGCTCATTAATTTTCAACTGTCGTGATTCATATGAAATAACTCTATCATTCTGCATAAGGACACAACCAAGTCATTTTTCGATGCATCACTATAAATAATGAAACCATCATTCCCCGATGGTAAAGTTAATATAGGAGAATTGACTAATATTCTCTTTAGTTCTTTGAAACATGCTTCACACTCTTTTGTCCAAACAAATTTAACCCCTTTACGTGTGATCTTCGTTAATGGGTTAGCCAATCGGGAAGAATTCTGGACGAAATGTCGGTAATAACCTTCCAAACCAATAAAACTACGTTCCTCAGTTATACTCATAAGTGCTGGTCATTCATGGATTTCCTTGGTATTAGAAGGATCAACAGAGATTCCATCTTTAGAGACAATATGGCCAAGAAAAGAAATCTCTTGAAGCCATAATTCACACTTGCTAAACATCCCATATAATTCATGTCTACTCAGAGTATTCAGGATAATGCGCAAGTTATTTTCATGATCTTCGTAGCTTTTGGAGTATACCAAGATATAATCAATAAATACCAACACAAATTGATCAAGATATTTCTTGAAAACTCTATTCATCATATCCATGAATACAGAGGGTGAATTAGTCAATCCAAAAGGCATTACTGTAAACTCGTAATGCCCGTACCAGGTTCGAAATGTTGTCTTCAGAATGTCTTCCTTCTTCACAAACAACTGATGGTATCCAGATCGAAGGTCAATATTTGAAAAGTATTGAGCTCCATGTAGTTGGTCAAATAAATCATCAATGAGTGGTAGGGGATACTTGTTGTTTATTTTTATAGCATTGATCTCCCTGTAGTCGACACATAACCTCATAGATCCATCTTTCTTTTTAACAAAAAGAACAGGGGATCCCCATGAAGAAACACTAGGGAGAATAAATCCGTTATTACTCAATTCCTCTAGTTGTTTCTTTTGTTCAACTAATTCTACAGTGGCCATTCTATTAGGGGTCTTCGATATAAGCCTTGATCCAGGAATTAAATTAATGGAAAACTCAACTTCTCGTTCTGGAGGAAGTCGAGGTAAATCGTCCGGAAACACATCTACATATTCTTTAACAACAGGTACATCCTCTATTTGAACATTCCTTTCCTCACCCTCTGTAATTTCATCCTCTTCCTCCCTAATAATGGAATTTAGATGACCTACTGGGGGGTGGATCTAGATAAGAATTAGGTGGTGATGATTCTTCTCTAAAGATAAGGTGTTCCTTATCATCATCATCAAAAATCGTAACCTCCTTCTTCTTACAATAAATCTTCGCATCATAGTCTGAAAGACAATCTATACCGAGGATTATATCAAACTCAATCATAGGTATGATGATGAGATCAGCAGATAAAAAACATTTATGTGCTCTAATGGGGACTGATTCACAAAACATTGTTGCAATGATACTTACCTAAGGAGTTTTAACTGACAACTCACTTGTTAAATCAAATTGGAAATATCTAATTTTCATAGAAAACTAGGAAGATATGAAACAATGTGATGATCTAGAATCAAATAATGCATTTTCTAAACTTGAGGAAACCATTAAATTACTTACCACCACGTATTTTGGAGCTTCTACCTCAGCAGTAGTGATAACATAAGCTTGGCCTTGATCCCTTAGACATTTATGAAGTAAGTTCCCCTGACGATTAGGACATTCATTTGCATAATGTCCCATCTCCCTGCAATTGTAGCACTGAACATTGGTAGCTTCCTTCTTCCCTTTGCAATCACGAGCTTGGTGGCCTTTTTCACCACACTTGTAACAGACACCCATTCCCTTCAAGCAAGTATTAGGGTGTTTCTTCCCACATTTACCACAAGATGGATATTCAACAGTTCCCTTCTTCCCCTTATTTCCATTCCCAGATTGATCAACAGATCTCTTGTTCTCTTGATTTGCTCTAAAGTCATAAGACATTGAGAATTCCTTTTCTGTCTTGATAGCACATGAGACAATGTCTTCTTATGACGAGAAGGATTGTGAGACTAATGCTCGATGGAGAAATGGTTTAACCCAACAAAGAAATGATCAATCTTACTTCTTGGGTTACGTATATAATCTCAAGCATACCTTGCTGACCTTGTAAAGTTAGCCTCATACTTGGAGACATTCTCATCCTCCTTTTGTCTCAGATTCAGAAATTTCCTTTCCAAATCTGCTCGATGGTCATGAGGAAAGTATTTTTCTAAAAACATATCTTTGAACTCCCTCCATCCCAAATTTTATACTTCATCATCTTCTTTCTTTTTTTGAATCAATGACCACCATTGATTGGCATCTCCAGTGAGGCGGTAAACTGCCATGATAACTTTTTCCTTTTCACTACTCCCCAAACCCTGAAATACTTTCTCTAGGGAACTTATCCATTGCTCAGCTACTAAGGGATTTTTACTCTCATTGAACATTGGTTGTTGTTGCCTCATGAATCGATCTAACATTGATCCTCCACGCTACGGATCAGGGTGCTCCATATAGGTAAGGTTATTATTCATAACCTGAGTGAGTTTTCCCAGTATGGTGATTTGCTTATCGGCACCAGTTACATCACCAGATCCTCTATAATTATCTTGATTAGGATGGCAATCCCAACATGGAGTGCGTTCATCGATACGGTTTCCATTTCTTCCACTAGGTGCCATTTCCAAAAAATGGCATAAACTAGATCAGTTTATGAATCAAAATACATAATTCCATACTTATAAAACACTTAAAATAAATTGAACTATTTATGGATATAATCCATAATCATAAAATTGTTTTCTTTGAGGAATTATATACTCATAAACACTTCATATGATTTGTAAAGAAAATGATAGTTATCCTAAGCATATCCCCCGAGAGTGTCGTAACCAAGAGTGCAGCAAGGTCCGTTGTCAAGCACCAGTTCCCGTTCGTGTCTAGCTCAAAGAGGTGTTTTCAGGTTTTACCCCTAGGTGGATCTGTGCCAGAGCTGCCTCTACCTACTCGTATCTAGACAGAGAGGTATTTTTCGGAAAACTCACAAAATCTCTACAATACCAAAATTCGAGGAAGTTCTTCTATACTAATCCTCAAAGTTCATCTTAGGTCTACATTCTCTAATCATAGTTTATCTAAATATAGCTTCCAAGGTTTGTACTAAACTTACTCTGATAACAACTATAATGCCCCGAACCCAGTTACCCAGAGTCGGTGCATTATTACCAAACATTAGCATGATCACAAGAAAGATCAAGTCTCGATAGACCGATTAGTTTAGTAGCCTTGGAAAAACTAGATATATTCATAATGTTTTACATTACATCATAAAGTGAAAAACTACTAAAACAACATATTGTCTCCATAGTCCACACTATTATCCCCTCATAATATCCCTGTAGGTCATTCATAATTTACTTCTTCACATCCTAGGAAAAATAAAACATAGAAAAGGGGTGAGCTCAAATTCCCAGTAAGGATAACAATATAGCGGAAACATTCAAAAATAATAATAAACATTTAAGGCAACGTATAACTAAAAAAAAGCCTTTTAAACATGAACATCAACATATTATGGAAATAATAAAATGAAATAATTCCATTTACTTATTCACATGGATATTCTACTAATCGAATAATCACATGCAATATCAATAACCACTTTCATAATGATGGAATGGAGAATGCCACACTATCATAACCACATAGCCAAGGCCTCGTGCCAAGACTACAAATAAGATTTTTTCAAGGCCTTGGGCCAAGACACTAGTTTGTCTCATGAGACCTATCGATGCATCGAGGAGCTATAGTGGGCTCCACCCGTCACATATTAAGTCCAAGGCATTCCCATATGAAAAGGTTTAAACATTACATAAACATTCATATTAAAACTAGCATACAAAATGTAAATACTTCATCCATAAACCATGAATGGTATAAAAATAACATATCCATAGTCAAACATATCACAAAACATTCAATACAATATATATGTTTTGTTTCATAATAAATCAACTTCAAATAAGCGTAAAATCCATCATAGATTAAATCAAAACTCTTTTTAGAGAAATATGTCTTTTTATTTTGAAATAATTTAAGAGTCATATATTTCTAAAATAAAACATTTTCATTGAAAATATACTTATAAGACTGTAAGGGAAGCTTCTAAGATCTTACAACGGTGGAAAATAGCCACACCCACCGTATATGTTAAAAAAACATTCTTTCCATAATTCTGTCGAAAGGGTTAAACAAAACCTTATTTGGAAAATGAGGGAAAGATTACTTTATAAACCACTTATAAAAATTCAAACAATGGTAAAAATGAATTTAACCCATATTATTGTAAATATTAAAAATGTTTTGAAATACATTTTTCAGAAACATGGATGTGGATGATAAAGAGATCCCAGTAGATTATTACGTATAAACAAACCCAAATAATGAAGAGATTGTGAAATAAACCCGTACCTATTGGGTAACTTACAAAACATACACCCCCTGAAAGAGGTAGCATACAATGAATATATAAATACACATAAATTAAAGTGTATTACACAAATAATACAATTATAGGCAGTACATACACCACACAAAAGGTAATAGTGGCAATATGGCATGAATCTCACAGGAATAAGGAGTGAGATGAAAACCCCTTACATTGTACTTTTCCTTGGTTGGGGGTAGGTTAACCTCCTGTATAATGGTGAAATAATTGTTATTAAATTATTCAATAATCATATACATTAATATGATATAGTATATGATCTTTTAACATTGCTTTGTTAATAATATCTTAGAATTATCGTCGTTTCGGGTGTTAACTTACTCATTTTCTTTTATATGTTTTGTTACATAAGCCATGTTTTTTATGGATAGGTTGTAAATTATTCATATACATAATGTTATCAAGTCTTTAAATACTATTATTAATCATCAAATGAGAATTATACATGAATGGATACGATGGAGAATGAATCTCATCACGTTCGTGGAGACGGTAGTCCGTACGTACGCACGAGCGACAATATCATTATTTTGATATTAAAATAATATATAATTGGATGGTATATCTTATATAAAAAATAATTATCTTTTTATATTTATTATTTACATGAATTACACATCATTATTATACACATCCAAAAAATAATTTATTGAATAACAATTACACCACGACGTGGAGACGGTAAGCCGTACGTACGCACGTATGGTGACATGTCATTCAAAGGATGGATGTAATAATGAATATGGTTGTACCATATTTATAATAATTTTACAGTATATAGAAGATACTGGATTAATAATTTTATAATGGGAATAACAAAGAAAGAAGAAGTGGAGGAAGAAAGGAACTTGAAAAAGGGTGGTGAAATCATTACCTCTTCTTGAGGTTCTTTCTTTTGATTTGATCAAAAGGGATCCTTAAGTTGGAATTATGACTAATGAAAGGCCTCTAGGATGAATTGAGGGAAGTTGATAGAGTATTGTGGTAGTGGTTGTCCGAACCAAAAGGCTTTTAATGTGTGAGTTAATGAGAAGGGAGAGTCCCCTTTTATAAGAGGGGTGAGGGGCACCTTTGGAAAAGCTAGAAATATTAATTTATAATAAATTAATATTCGGATTCTAATGGCTCCAAAGTGGATTATTTAAAGGTTAAGGTGGGGATGGGTCTAAAACCACTAAACCAATAGGATTTAGAGAGGTTTGGGTCATTATATTAACCTTGTCTCTTAGTTTTAACTCTTAGTTAATTAGTTTGACACTTACCCTGTCACTTTGTATTTTTATATTATATAGTTAATAAACATACTATATACCACCAAGAAACCCCCAAGTGGTCTATTAATGATACACCTATCATGATATAAGTCTTTTGGACGATCCTTAGATTTTTAGGAATTTAATATCAATTAATAATATAATATTTGTTTTAAAAACTATTTTATGTCAATTTTGACACTATTTGGAAAATTGATTTTTGTGAAAATCATAACAGAATTATTAGTTTGAAAAAAGTCAATTAAAACAATCCTAATATGTAATATTATCCTTGAAAATAAATTTAATTCATTAAAAAACTCAAATTATATTTATTTGGGTATTTGAATTATCAATTATTTTAATTTTTAACTATTATTCTAATTACTGCATCATCATTGTGTCATAATTAAATTAAATTATATAATGTCTAAAAATTATAAATAAAATATCAATTTGTTGGAAATCTGTTTAGATTTCTAATGAATATTTACAATCAAATTTATCTTATCTATAACCCTATATTAAAAAATTTGTAGTAAATAATCTTTGATTTTAACTCTTTTAACACTTCTTTGAATTAAATAATAATAAATGTCCTAATCTAATCCAAGTGGACCTAAATGTTAATATTTTATTCCTAAGGTTGTTTTTGGTCAAGATAATCTTGTCCAATAGAATTAGGACATGTGTTAGGGTAATATTAATATCATTTTTACCCTTAATTACTCTATTTACTTTTAACCGTGGTAAATAAAAGTAAAAAGTTACTATTCACCAAAAATTATTTTCATCTCATTGAACCACATTTTACTACTTGATATTAACCGTGTCTTTGGGATTTTCTAAATTGCAATCATATAAGAGGTAAAATTATGTTTTATGAAAAATTCAGTTTTTAACTACCACTTAGTAGTTTCACTATTCATCAAAAATTGATGTTTTTCAGAACAATGCCAAAATTTCACCCTAAGCTATAATTGATATTCCGAATTCAAAAATGATTTATATTTTATAAAATTCCAAACATATAAGTTTCATTAATTAATTTTATAATTAATTCCCTCTGTTACAACAAATAGCGTGTTTTTAAGAAACAATATATATCAAAAGATTGACAATTGTTTATGTCTAATTTCAAAGTAAAATTAATTCTAAAGAACACCATTGGATAAAATGGTAAAAATATATTCTAATTATACTTTAAAACAACTAAACAATATAATTTATCTCTATAAACTATTTTTATTAAAAAAGTTATTTTTAAGTATTTTCAATATTCATAAGGATTGGAAGTTCTCAGAAAAAACCAAAAATTTAACTTAGGATAATTTCGATATTCCGAATCCAAAAATGAAGTCCATTTTGAAATATAAAATATATAAAATTTCAAAAATTAGGTATTACTATTCATAACCGCTAGTTTGATCGGTTGTGGTGTGTGTTAGAACTCGATGTTGCATACAACACATGCTATTACATTATTCAAAGGGAAACGTACAATAGAAGCTTGGGGTGTTACATCCTGCCTCATAGTCAGGCTTCAGAAATTCTAAAACGTAACACACAAACCAAAATTTCACCAAACATACTTCCAATAAAATAAAAGTTTCAAAAAGGTTCAACCACAGCCATTCTTACAACCGAAAGAAAGGAAACATAAAAAGACGCTACAAGTGACGATTACTACCTCAAAGAAACACTAAAATGAGAAAACCTCAAAATGGTCCCCAAACATCGCCCTACTCATACTAATAGGATTTGGTGACCTTCGGTGATACATGCCTTGATTCAACGTGCTTTTTTGAAACACCACGACAGAATCGCTGCAAGTGACCCAGAAGTCCACAGGTGTGGCTGGGTGTCGGAGCACTCAGGCAGATCGGCCTCTTGTGAGCCTGCCTACCGCACTGGTGGCAGATCACGATGTTACGCTTTGAAGGTTTTGATTAGAGGTCCAAAGGCCTTTTAATTCCTCTAGTAGACCCACCAGCATCAAAGGGATTCTCATTCTTCCTCTCGCTATCCTCTGCACTACTTCCCAAGACCGGGAGAGGATTCACCACCTCATGTCCCCCTGATAACTCACCTTCGACATGAATGGATTTCCCCACAATATCCAAGAAGGTGGTTAGGTTGTTCACTTCCACTTTAGATCATAGTTCATGTTGGAGTCTAGAATAAAATTGTCAAGCCTTCCCAGGATTGTTTTCTACAAACCATTGGTCGTACGGAACTAGGTCTCAGAATCGTCGATAGAATTCTAATACTGATTCAACACCCTACTCAAGACAACACAACTCCATCATCTTCCACAGCTTAGTCAAATCAGAGTAGTATTGATGGATGAATGACGTCTTGAAGTATTCCCATGTGAGATCTTCTCGAGGCTTGCTCCGAGACACAATCTTCCACCATTTCCAAGTTGGATCTTCAAGCATAATGATAGCCAACTTCACCTTTAACAACTCAGGCATCCCAATGAAACTGAACTTCCTATAAATGTTCAACAATCACTCCTCCACTTCAAGTGGATCTTCTTGAAAATAAAACTGGGAAGGGTTCAACTTCTAAAACTCTAAAACATAGTCTATATGCCGATCGACTAGAGGATTTTCTAAGGATTCACCACCCGAAGCTACACCTTGGGCATCCATCAAACCTTCGTAGAGGCAAACACTAAGGAATCAGAAAACAATAATATGGGTCAGACATTTTCATTACCATTTTAAATACCAAAATAACACTTTTCATAATGATTTTCAGAATGAAGGAAAACTCAAATGATTCACTAGGTGAAAAACTAGTGATGATGGATGACTCGTCCATATGGATGGAGGCCATATGCCAGTAACACCACCATCACTAAGAGAATTGTAGGGTAATGTACCCAGCTCCACAGTGTGTTCCAGACCATGCGATCTCACAGAGGTCACCCACCTGGGTCCCATTTAATTTCTCAATTCCAAACAAACTATAAGAATCAAAAGACATCGAAAACCCAAATATCCCATGAGAATTCGAGTTTCCGAATGAGGAAAGGATCATGACATCCTTCCCATTCATGTGACTTGAGTCTAAAAAATCCTAATCCTTCTACCATGAAAACCTCAAATAACAATGAGCGCTCTAAAAAACAAGGTCTCCTTAGGAGCCGACCTCTTCTGATACCATTTTTTCTCGAACCAACCCGGGCCGACCCTGAACGGGTCACCCGAGGCGATCTGCGACATTTCCTAAGAGGCATTCCTGATCCTCCCAGGATGGCGACAAGTGCCATGGAATAAACTGAGAACAGTAGGGGAACAATTTCATCCAATAAAAATAACTAAACCAGCTAAATGAAAATAGAACTACAGAAAACAAATAAATGACACGAAAAGGAAGAACAACCAAAAAAACAATATAACCTGACCGTGGAAAAAAGTCCTCATGACCCCAAGAGTTTCCCACAAAACCACAACCAACTCTCACCCATAATGAGAAATCTTGAGTCAAACCTCCAAGAGAAACTAAAAACAACAAAACACTACAGGCGTGAGTATTAAAACTCTGTAGGAATGCCCAAAAAACAATTCCCAATGCACTACCTTTAAATAAAGAATATACCAATTTCATGTTTGAAGTAAAGTATAGAAAATATGGGTTTCCAAAATTACATTCATTTCTAAAACAAGTAACATTCCATTTCCCTTTTTTAATTTAAAAACAAGTATAATGTTTGAAAGAAACGTTTGCATTACATTTAAAATTGTTTTTGTGAACAATTTAGAAATCCAAATTTTAGTTGTTAGTAAATACGGAAAACCACACAACACGCAACACACACTAAGGGTAACGGAAAAAGTGTCACACAAGGGCGAGATACTAAACTGGACCTCTCAATAATCTTCTAAATACAAATAAACACTAATAAAAAGATGGGTCAAACCTAGGATCTCGAAAAAAATTCAGAATGTACTATAAATGTGACTCATCCTGATGGCATGCCTACTCCCGATGATTTCATAATGCTATAATGCCTGTTTTTTCCCTACATGGTCTAACCGAGGGGCCCAATCCCCTAGTTGAGTGTAATCTGTACTAAGGGCCATTAGCCTGTGTGTAATCTAAATTAGTGCAACAATCATTCTCAAATGATTCACTTATTATTCCAGGTTCCCATGTCAACACAAATAATAAACATGTGTGAGTCAAGAATGTCAAACAATCAACCAATTCCAATGTACAATCATCACACCCAAGAATCTCACACAATCGTCAAACACAACAAGATCACCCCTGTGTTTTCTCAAAAAATGTTTTCTCATTATAAGTTGTTTTATCAAAGTTCCAAACATGCCTTAACCAACCAATTTTTAATAAAATCCTCTTTTCTCAAGAGAACCAAAACATGTGTTCATGCTTATAAAAAACAATTTATCAATAAACCAAAAATACACTTGAAATCCCATGAATTATTTTTAAAATCCAAATGGGCATTCTTTCACTACTGTGAGTCCGTTAATCAAGAAAATATTCCAAGTGTCATGTATAAAATAACCGGCTCATTTTACACCAAATAATCATTTAAAATTTAACTATCTTATATTATTTCTCATTTGTTAAAATTAATAAAATATCAAGAAATTAATAAATTCTAAATTTAATGGTCAGTGTAGTGGGGGACCAAACTCAACTTGTTTTCCAAACACAATGGCAGGTCATGCCTCACATAGACGCACAAACACACACATTCTGACAATCGCATAATCACAGGTCTTCCTTTCCGATATGCTGCAACAACCGCACAACCGAAAATGCATAAACATGGACATAAAACAATTAAAACTAATAAATACCACAAAAGAACCACCTCGACAAGTTTTCAAAACACAAATCACATCCTAAACATTTTTTAATAAACCACATTAAAATCCAAAACCTATTTTCAAAAACAACACCACACCCTAATAACACACTGATCATTTTAAAGGGCCATAGAGACATTTCCAGAAAACACTAGAGTGCAAAATCAGTCAAAAGCGCATGATACATTGAAATCTACACTTAAAATCACATGCACCTAAACACATTTTCAAAAAGCATCAATATTATTTAATAAATTATCTGAAAATTCATAAAACTATTTTGAGTAGTATACCACGGGTTTTGACAGAGAAAACCAACTCAAAACCACATAAATAGTTTTATATAACCATTACCTCATTTATACGACACCTTTTCACCATTTAGATAATATAATAAACCATTTTCACAATTAATAAAACCACCAAGAAAAACTCATTAAACAATTTCAAAATGTGCCACATGACTCAAAATATCAAAAACTCACTCAAAAATTCTTTTAAAACTAAACACACATTGAAGTCACAACAAAACACAACTGAAAACCATGCACAATTTAATTAACCAACAACAATGTTTATAAATCATTATAAAATGGTTAACACAACTAAATAAAAAAATTACTATTTTTCCCCAAACTAATTAATCACTAAGCATGTCAAAACAACCGAGCAAGTAAATTAATTTTCCAAAACAATTACGATCTATAAAAGAAATAATTATCTCCGAAATAATTTGTCTGAAATTAAAAATAAAAATAACTAATTAATACTCAGTAGATGTGAAAAATACAAGAAATTTAAGTTTTTCTAAATCTAATGGGAAAAGAAAAGGGATCCTACCTCAATCATCGATGGACTTCCCGAAACAAGTGTGAAACCTGATTCGCACCATAACCTATTAGAGGGTCAAAAACAAACCCTAATCATCAATTTGGACTCACAATTTTATGGATAAACCTTGAACAACCATATCCATGGGAAGAAAAGAAAAAACTAAACTCAGTGTAGAGAATGAATACCGGAGGGGGGAGAAAGAAGATCAGTGCCGAATGAGAGGCATGCCGGCGAGGGAGAGGTGCTGGTGAGATGGTCGGCCGGCACATCTGGTTACCGAGAGGGGGATGAACGACTGTGAAAGGGTCAGTCGAAGGTGGCTACATGACCGGGGATGAGTTGGACGAAGGGGGTGGCTCCGGTGATGCCATGTCGGCTTGTAGTAGGCGACACCGGAGGTTGCGGCGGCTGGTGGCGCTGGTGGGTCGACCGTAAAAGGGATGGGTGGAGGGGTTGTTACACCAAAATGGGGAAGGAGATGGGGGTAGAACTGGTGGAAGAGGATAATAGGGAGGAGAGGGTGCTGGGGGTGCTGAGCAGGGAGTAGGGTCACGCGACACTGCTACGCGAGGGAAGGAGGGGGGAGGTGACGAAGAGAGGGAGAGGGGAAGCAGTGTGCATGGCTACGGGGCAAAAAAATTAAATAAGGGGAGGTAAGGTAAGGTGAGAAAGAAATAAATATAAAGAAAAGAAATGAAAAGAAAAAGAAATAAATAAATGAATGGAAAAGTGAAGATAATAAGAAAATAATAATAATAATAATAATAACAATGATAATAATAATATCATAATTACAATGATAATGAAAATAATAATAATAATAATAAAACCATCTTAATAATAACACTAATAAAAATATAACAATGATAAAATAAATCATACTATACTTATAATTTCTTTAATAATAGAAAACATGTTTCAATAATATCGATAATATTATGATTATTTCCACAACAATGGATTTAACTTCAATTTTAATATTCCTTCATCATCTTAGTTCGACTCGCAAACTGGGAAGGTCGCACGGTGAATAGGGTGTCGCTGTATAGTCCCTCGACTGTTTTCTGCTCGAGTGCAAATGCCTCCAAATACACATTCATGCGTTTTTCTCAAAAACTCAATGTTTTAACCACAACTCACCCAAAAACCTGATTCGAGTCCTAACCAAAAGAAAATTTAAACCTGGGCGTGACAGATTCATTGTTGGGTGTGATATAGAATTTTGGGAAATATTTTTTTGAACAATTCCAAATAGAAGGGCTATTTTAAGAGGGACACGTTAGATGGGAACCATGTGGGAGTATCATGAGGGATGTAGTTATCAAGATTATGGACCACTAGAGTGTCATTTTTGGTAGGTGAATACTTTGATGAGAGCTCCATGTGATATGAATATTCATGGAAAGGGAATACATATTGTTTTTTTTGAAACATATGATTTCAAAATGTATTGCTATATATGTTAAGGAGTAATGGGTTACATAGGTGCGGAGAGCACCATATTGGTTTTCATGTTTGTTGTTAGTGTATGGTTGGTATTTTTGGGTTTTATTTTTAGAGTTTCACAAGAAGAGAATGTTGGGAATTTTGAAATTATTGCATACTGTGGTGGTGCTCTAGAATTATATGATAGAATATGGAGCATAGAGTTCAAATGGGGATCGATAAAGATCAATATGGATGAATTTCATGTAAAAAAATTTATAATGGTCATAAGTTTTGTGGTATTTAGAATGTAATTAACCAGTTCTTTAGAGGTTTGATAATACTTATGATATGAATTATTTATTATTTATAGAACGTCTATTTTTGGAATGAGATATTTGGTTGGTAATTAAAGGGTTCCAAATACAATAAATTATACTTTTAAGAAATTAATATCTCTTTAGAGTTTTTGAGTGGCTATGAGTGAGAATAAGTGAATATAGAGACATTTATATAGCTGTTCAGAATGTCAATAGAGATTCACAGTGTGAATTATTTTCCAATGCTATAAATTATTTGGTTCAATCCTTTATGAGGTATGTTTCTCTATTCTCATGTAGTAAAATTTGGATTCACATGGTGATATATTCCTAGGAAATAATTAAGGCATTAACAAATAAATGAATAAGTCTATAAACACATTGTTTATGTTACATGATTACTTTAAGAGAAATTAGATAGGAGTGAAGGGTTTTCCCCATGAAATCCCCTCAGACTTCATTTCCTCATTAGTGGAAGTATCGTTTGATATAATATATTATTCTATGTAATTCATATCATTTTTATCCCTTTATTTAACAATTACAATTGAGATTTACTTCATCTATTGACCTTATTTTGATTATGACAAAACAATAATGTAAAAATAAAATTAGATCATGGTGTAATTGTTTGAAAAAAATTTGTATTTTCATCAGAACGGAGAGAACGTAAATGGTGATAATGTAATCTATTCATTGATGGATATTTATTTATGAAAATTTTTTGGTGTTGGGTCAATTATTGTGGTCAAATTGAGTTCAACATGAAAAGTATCAAAAAAAATAGATATTTGTGAGACATAGGTATAGATGAGTGTTTAGGTGAATAAAATAAATTAAAATAAATTTTAGCAATGATACCTCACTCTAATGATTTTTCATAGGGATTTAATTTAATTATTTTAAATTATAACTCCAACTATTTCCAAATGATAGCTATTTTTACTAAATTGATTTCAATTGTGTGGTGTGAATATTCCATGTATTGTTTTTCATGCTTATGGATTTATCAAAATAATATGTTACTATTTTATAAAAATCGAATTTATCCATTGGTTTTTTATTTTTGGGTAAATATTTATATAATTATAATTGATTTATAAATGATTAAAATAAAATTCTCATGTATTAGTTGAAACCTCATCATGATTGATCAATTTTATGTAGACCTGGATATAATCAGACAAAAATTATGATCTTTTCATGGATTTTATCAAACCTTCTATGGAGGTAGATGGTATAGTGTTCCCTTTTTTATGGTATTATGAATAGTCTATTGTAATGTGATATTGGGTATTCAACATTGGGTGAATGAACAATTCATTATAATTTATTATGAACATTCTATAATGATTAATATTTATGTATTTATATATCATGTTATTTAATGGAACCATCTGTAATGTTGTAGAACAATAATCCAATGTCTATGATCGGATCATGGGTATTGTATTGATGTTTTCCACCTATAGACATTGTGTGAGACCCATATTTGATATTGATCACAAATGAGTCTGTATTTAGTGTTTATGAGATCCATGTTGGATATTAACCTCATGTGTGTGAATTCATACGCCCTAAGACCCATGTTTAACACTGATAATATATGGGTGCTTTTATAGTATGTGAGACCCATGCCTAATAAAGAACACATGTTGGTGTCTTCATATGGTCTGTGAGTCCGATTCCACATGTTTCCTCAATTATTGATTTGTGATGTTTATGAATCATGATAGATATGATATGATAAGGATCTATAACCTTGTTTATATATGTTATATGAGTTTTATTCTATTGTCAACTATACATGTTGGGCCATATTGACTATCCCTCCTGAGAGGGATGAGACATTCCTTGGTCAGCATGTACATGTTCTATCCATTAACATGGGATGTGTAAAATTGTTTTTTAGGAGTCACCATAATGGGAGATTTATGTGAGGATGTTTGTGGAATTTCCTTCTGTTGTAGAGATGAAGAAGGTACAATTATGGATTGCGGAGTCACAGAAGTCCCACCATCTGTCGACATATGGATATTAGTTTCTTATTTTTTAATTTGAAATTTTTTGTTAACATTGTTAATTTTATTGATTTTATTTTTTACTTCCAGATGAGTTTACCACAATCACATATATTATATTAATCATTTATGTCCATGAATAAATATGTGTTATACTAATGACTTATACTGACATCCATCTTGGGTGGATATGGAACATTGGTACACAATTATCCCTTCTAGGTTGCACGTATAGGTTTGGATAAGACTCGGGTTTGATAATTGTGTGTGATGGAAGACTACGATTTTAGAAAATATGAAGATGTGTTTCTTGGAGTTCTGTACAAAGCCACTTTTCATTTTATTCTTTTTATATATTGTGAGTATATTGTTACAGATTAGTGATCAGAGTCCATGTACTTAGGCAATACATTCGATTAATTTATTTCACATTAATTAATTAAAGGTGGAATTTTATTGGTATATGGGTACTATTATTTTTTTATTAATAAATTCTTATTTATTTTTATAATATTTTTAACATTAATTGAAGGAATAGTCTCCCAATACTTTTTCTATACCCTCACTACTATTTGCAGGCCTTTGGAATTTTTAAAGGTGTTCATAATATCATTTTCCACTACAACTCATACCTGGTGATTCAGTTTGGGGTGATACAAATTGAAATTAAATATAATATATATATATATAATGAGTGAACATTTAAAATTTTTTACGCATTTAATTACAACCATTTTTACATTTTTTTTAAATTAAAAAAACACTTCATCTAAAGTTACATTAAAAGGAATATAATTAAAGAATAATATATGATTTATAGTTTGGGATATATATTTATATTTCTAAATAACTAGTAAAATAAATTTATTGATGAAATAAAAAAGATAAAAATGTGATATTAATGAATACAGAGTTTATATTTTCATATATAATGATTTTATATAATAATTAAAATCCATTAAATTGAATGAGACGGATTTAACTAAAAATATAGGTGGAGTTTTAAAAAAAATAAAATTGAATAATATATTAGATATATATTATTATAATATTAGAAGAAACAATATTTCTCAAGAAATGAATATGGTTTCAATAGACCCCCCTTTCAAAAAATGATAAATTATGATTCAAAATAAAAAGAAATATGGAATATAATACCTAATCCAAAAAAGTTTATGAATATTAAGGAATGTGATATAGATGGGGTAGTTAATGCACTATATACTGAAAACTAAGAATATAATATGAATAAATTATCTACTAATGAAAATTGATATTAAAAATAGGTATATTGTTTCTCTAAATTGAAAAGTTAAACAAATTAATTATATATTTCTTAATAGAAATTAAGATATCAAAAAAAAATTCATGTGTAACGTAATTAATTAATAAGTAAATGTATTAAAAATAACGGAATATGAAATTATTGAAAAAGAATGGATATCATATAGAGTAGGATTGAAAATTTGGAAAAGACAATATATAACATTCATAGAAACAATATACAGAGTGATGGAATCGAAATATAATATAATATATTGAAAATAATAATAATTAAACATTATACTACCAATATAGAAAAAAAATTATATTCAAAATAATTAGTATATAATTTTCTGATAGGTCTAAGGGTGGGGTTTAATGGAATGAATGTTCTAGATGCGATTGTTTGAAATCAGGACCTACTGAACTCACTACCATGGTTACAATAGGGGAATAACCAAGGGATTAGTGTATAATTAGATTAATGGTATCCTAGAAATGTAGAAGGAATTATATCTATATGATTATATATTTATAAAATACATTTATCATATATTATCAAAAACATCAATACCCTATTATTACCATTAAACTCATTTTGATGTTTTATGAATATGTCAAAACTCTAATTAAATTTATTTTAAATAATTATATAAATTTATCATTTTAGTTTACATTTAATAAACAATAATATATTTTTTAATATGAGGTAAAATTTATTTAATTTATTTCATGTTTTTTTCAATGTATTTTTTTTGTTCTTTGATCAATTATGTTACGTTTATAACTATTAATACAATTAGAAAGAAGTTATTTACATTTTTCAAATAAATTGTGTGTCCCATGATTTTTTAATGTAGGTAGAGTTTGATGTTCATATATAATTATTACTTATTTCATGTTTTTTATTAATTAATTATTATGTGAATTTATTTTATTATGTAATTTAAATTAAGTCTTTACTATTACTGAATTTTAAAGGTATACTATATTCATAATTATTAAATCATAATTCCAATATTATTGGTTCATAATCATTTATAATGGAATCCATCAAAAATCACTTTTATAGGTGGTTTATCCAATAAAATCATGATTACAATATAACAAATGAATAGAAATATATTCTTTTCCTCATGTAAAAAAATCTCTATAGAAGGTTAATTAAGTAAATAAATATTTTTTTAATCTATAATGTTGATTTATGAATTTTAAATTGAAAAATATAATTATTATTTTTATGTATAATAGGACACATTGAATAAATATTGGAATCTCCCCAAAAGAACTATTATTATTATGATGAATGTTTTGCACCTTTTGGTGACCATATACTTATAATAAGAGAGTGTGTTATTTGGGAGATAAATTTTAAAATGATTTCAATAATTATATAAGATTATTTTTCTTTGATATAGTTATATGTTGGCCCCTATTATTGATGATTTTTATTGTCATTCTTCAAATTACTAATTCTGAAGTTTATATGAAATGTAATTTCTCAAATAATGATTCTCTAAAAAGGTTAAGGATGAGTATAGGTTCAAAAACCCATCATAAAAATTGCATACATAAATGGATTATATAATTTATATAATACATAATCATAGTTTAACTTTTTTAACTTATTTTGATAGTTACCAATGTTACTAATACTTTGTATCAAAAAATTATTTTATTTTCTTGAAATGAAATAGGTCATAATAACTATTTTTCCCACTATGATTATAAATATGAAACTGATTTCTCATAATTCATTTCATTAATATGATAATCATATTTCTAAATTAATAATGTATAATATAAAACATAATAATTTATAAACATGTAACTATTGCAGTAATTATGTTTTTTTACTCATATTTATTTAAAATATTGTATATTTTAAAAAAATTATTTTCATGTTTATATATATATGAATAATTAATATTATTATATAATTAATTATACTAAATAGAAATTTTTTCAAATAAAAAATAAAAAATAAATAAAAGATGGTATCTAAAGAAAAATATATATGTATTTTCTCTATAAGGGATTATGTTTTTATTCATTATCATTCATTAAGTAATCTTTGAATTATTCTAATTTTAAATCTATTTAAAAAAAGAATTTCCAATTCAAACACAATCATTAATTATTTGAATATGATTAATAAAATTTTATCACAAATTTAATAATATAACTATTACAATTTATTGTTTATTTTTGTATCATATATAGTCAATTTTACCAATTAATATATATATACATATATTAACATTATATTAAATTTTATATTCTAAAAGATCCAATATATATTATGAAGTCATGATATTTTAAAATTCTGTTGGATTGATATCCATATGTTGAATTAAAATATTTCATTCATTTCTCATTAAAATTTTAATATATAACATTTTTTCTTAGGTAAGATCACATATCAATATAATTGTTAATAATTTTTATATATTTTCAAAAAAATTCAACCAATTATATATTATATTTCATTATAAAAAATAGAATTGTTCTTTAAAATGAATAATTTTTCTAATCAGGGAAAAATTATATTTTCTTGTTATTTATCAATATTTGTAAATAATTATATTAAATATGATACAAAGGAATAACCCATATGGTGGAAGTATTTAATGATATTTTATATAACATTATCCATATAATGTTTTATTTTAATTATGTACGTTTTTATATTTCTAATGAATCATTCAAAATAATATGAACTTTTACTCATGTTCCGTAACTGATATTCATTTATTAATGTTGTATAAAATTCATCCCTTAATTTACAATGTGTTTCCTTACATCATCATGTTCAATTTATTATTTTTATAAGATAAAGTAGTTTCAATTTTTTGAAATATATGTTGAAACAAAAACTGATCATTGGGGACATTTATTGATATTAATCATAATGTTTTAATATATCACACAGAATATGTTTTTAATAAGAAAAATTAATATATTTTTTTGTTACCTATTTTAAAATAAGGATATATAATTAAATATGATATAATAACATTCTCTTAGAAAATAGGGCATTTATTTTTATATATATTAGCTGCTCTGAGATATATATCCTTTATTATAGTATATAGATTTTTATGATCATTTGAAAGATGTGAAATATTAAAAAACTAAAATATTATATATTTTTTCTCTTAAAATATAATTTAATACATAATACAAACAGTGGTTCAATCAAACTATGGAGGAGTTTTTGGATATATTATAATGTGGTTTACAAGTGAACTAACTATATAAAAAATCAAGATCACTTGATCTTGATTTCTTAAAGATTATTGTAATCAAATTGTCTTGAAAATCTAAGAGTCACTTTACAAATTATGTCCTACTCATCTCAATGAACACTCATTACAAATTTGATAAAATTTTCAAGTCATTAGAATATATATATATATAATAAAAAACTATTAAAAACAATATTAGTATCAGGTTATGAAATGTTAAATACATATAAAGACTATAAATTAAATTATAACATTTATAATATTAAAAATATTTTATTGGGAGTTACAGTAATATAAAATAATTTTTTTGTGGAAAATTATAATAAAAAATTAATCCTAGAAATTATTGTCTTATAAAAAATTTATCCCATCCTATGATTCTCTTGATTAAGAATCTCTCTCTATATCATTCATATCATAATAAGACAAATCAAATAAATAAAAATAAATAATCCTCACATTGAAACCATCTTAGTTGATGAAACCAATATATAAACATATTTTCAATCAATTTATTAAATTTAACTTAACTTATAACATTACTACCTTCCGAAAAACCAACTATTTCATTTATTTGAGTGTAATGAACAAACCATCATATATTATATAAAAAATCGATATATTATATAATATTTTTTAACATTTAATTTCAATATAGTATTATCATGTAAAAACCCTTGTAATTTTCACAAAAATATATTTAATTTCTTATTATTAGTAATTATTTGATGTGAGGGATTCACATTAATTATCATATGATTATATGATTTTAAAAATAGATAAAAAATAAGTTATTTAAAATAATGTTTATTCAATTTATTATATGGAATTTTGTACACTTCAACTCTTTGAATAATTTAAATCGATATTGATATTATTTAATTAATTTTTTTTATAATATGAATTATATATTAATATTAATATGCAATATTTTTCTCAAAAGATTTATTTATGGATGAATAATAAAAACTATCTATTTTTTGTAAAACCCATCATATTAATTCATGAATTTAGAAAGTCCCATTATATTTTGGATTTCATTTAAAAAATTATTATTTTCCTATTACTAAAAACTATAATAAAAATTCCATATTAATCAACATTATAATATATTTTAGCATAAATTCTTCTTTTCCATATAAATAAAATTTTGAAAAACGTTATTTTAATTGTGTTTTGAATGATTATATGAAAATTAATATAATAATCATTAACAAATTGAATTTTTAAAAAAACTATTAAAATTTTTATAATGTGGAGTCAAATTTTTCTATGAGGTCAATTTCATTTTTATTAAAATGAATTGTAACACTCAAAAAACATTTAGAATATATGGGGTAAAATGGGGTAGTTAAGGATACACGTATGTGATAGTATGAAATAACTTAAATATAAATGTTATTATATGATATTATTGAAACACTCTTCATCTTATTATATAATTGGTTTGGATTTACTTCCTAATACACATAAAGATATATTTGAATTGTTTTCTGTCATTAAAATATTAAAAAAGTGTTGCTCTCCCAGCATAATTTTTTTACCCACTCTTTTTTATTATTCAGATACATTAAGTCACTAATCATGACCAATACCTAAAAAAACCTTCCAAAAATCAGAATCGTGTCATAGAAGTCATATTTTAAATAAAATAGTGTCCTAGACATCTTATAGTGTATTCCAAATGTGGTTTTCCATAGAAGAGGTATAACTTAAAACTTAGTACTTTTGTCATTATTTCTTTAAAAACATGTATCATATCATGCATAAAAATGATGATATGATAGAAATATAATATTTCATATATTTAAATATTATTACGTTAAATCCACATCATTTTTTCATCTAATTTTACGTCATAAGATAGATGAAAATATCACTCGTGCAAACATGCGGACAAGCCCCACCACGAATATATGTGTTTTATTTTTTATAATCACATCCCATTATCCTTTATTATGATGGGTTTTGAAAATATATATTATAAAAAAATTAATATTCATTGACTATATTATTAAACGTATTTTCTTTCCATTCCTTTTGTTTTAAAATATTGTACATTATTGTGAAATACCACCAACAAGAAGTTATGTTATTCATTTTTCATTTCTTATTTTCATGGAAGAATCTAATATTTCAGTAAATAAATAAAAATGAAAACTAAATAATGAATAAATTTTTTGAAATGATGTAACAATGAACCTTTTAACATATTTAACCTAACTAACATATTTTTCAATTATGAGTGGAACATCCTAAAAATATATGACATTGAATTACCCAATATAATAACTATAAAATTAATAATAATTAATGGAAGTAAAAGGATGATATTAACATAATACAACTAATTATTTTTTATTAAATATTTAAATTAAAAATATTTTATTATATTATAATTGAAATATTTTACTATGATTCAAAATTGATGTAAGGGATATTTCATCAAAATATTATTATAACCATTTTAATGTTTTTGTCTTTGTTTTATCTTTATTTTTTTTGAAAATCTAATATGTTGTCATTATGTAAAAATATTAGTTGAAATTAATTTAAAAAAAAATTATTTTTCTTTTAAATGGGTTTAGAAGTATATTTTTAAATGTTTTTGAAATAGATTAGTTTTGGAAATTTTTTAATAGTCTGAAATGGGTTTTTCATGTATATAGGAATTTATAAATTTTCCACTATGATCTAAATTATTATTTAAGAATATTAATCTATAATATTCTAGTTTTTATCAAAATAATTTCATATATCATGTTAATGTAATAATTTTTATAAAAATATTTTTAATGGAAAACTTTTTTTAGTAGCATTATTTTTACATGAAACATGAAAGTCCTTTGACATATTTTTGAAATGAAATAATTATGGAATTTTAATTTTGAAAATAATAATATTAGTGGTTTTATGTATGTTATATTCCATCAAAACTATTTATGAGATTTTTTGATCCTGATATAGATTAGTAATTCATTGTTTAGTTGAATATTTGTCCTAGGATTTTTTTTTTGAAATTTACTATGTAGGTGTTTGATCTTGTTAGTGTGCATATAATATTTATTATAAGTGAGATATTAATAAGATGTCCAAATGTAGGTATATTAGAATTATATGAATTAAATTTATTTCACATTAAAATAATTTTATATCATAGGTCTTACTAATGAGATTCTATTTAAATGAATGTGTATCCCCCTTTCATTGGTCAAATTGATATTTTTAATGAAAATGTATACATGAGTACCAATATTTTTTAAATTCCTAATAATTCTGATTTTTAAATTATTACTCTATAATAAATATTTTAAGAAACAATTTGAGATGTGATGTTGTTTTTTTGGAGAATTAAAAGGTAATTTATAGCACAATTTATATTATATAAAAATTAAAATATTCTATAAAATTTAATGATTTTTGAAATGTAAATTATGTTTTCTATTTATAAATAAAATTCATTGATATTTTATTCTACACCTAGGATTTGAAATGTTTTTAACGATGGTTAATGATAAATAGAAAAATACAAATTTCTACATATCCTTTATTTTGTTTCATATTAAGATAGATAATAGTGTTTTCAATAAAATATGATATTATATTTATTAATCATGTTTTTTTAGAGAAATTCATTTTTAGTGGAAGTGTACACATTATATTTCAATTGATTTATCTATAAGATTTTTTGATAATTCCATTAAAATATAAACATAAATGATCATGATATTGTAAAAACATTAATTCCAAGTAATTAAAAACATATTTTTGTGTCGACTGTGGAATGCGTGTAGGATCGAAATAATGATGTATATGCTCAATATACAAGAGGGGGGTGGGGGGGGGGGGTGAATTGTATACTTTATAAATTCCTTTGGAACCTTTAAAGTTAGTTATTCTGATAGTAGGTTCCGGATATATGGATCCGGAAATTGAAACTTAACTAAAGATTACAGTATGAGATTCTACCTTAAAGCGTATAGAATCTAAATGAAACAGAGTACAAGTAAGGAAGTATAAGAAAGTTATGCTTTCCGTACAATACAAAATGCAGCGGAAACAAACAAGTAGAAAAACTACAAGTAAAAAGATATAAGTCTTTTAACCCATAGAGAAGGGTATCCAACAACCATGGATAAAGGTCCCTTGATTTATACTTTCAAGAAAGTATGTCTTACCCACACCAGGGTAAGCCCTCGATATGATGATCGGAGTCTCTGTCTTGTTATCCCCACAAGCCCTCAACTTCAAGGTAGTTGGAAACCTCTGTCTTCCTCAGCAAGGAAGCCCTCGAACTTCAAGGTAGTCGTCACCTCTTTAATCCTATCCCTGGAAGTCCTCAAATGTAATCACCATCATTCGGAGTCGCACGAAGAAAAAACTGAACGATCGGTTCAGTACGCACAAGGCATGAAAAGATTTCTCTCTCTAGAAATCACCTTAGCAGCGTGTATTCTCTAGATCGATCAAGTTATATAATGTAATTCTTATCTCTTTAAAATGATCTCTTATTTATAGGCAAGATCGGCCTCCTTTTCAACGGTCATATTTTCCTTAAAAATCAGAGGGACCTGTACATGTGTAACTTAACCAACGGTTAGTTTATAACAGAATAGACGACATCGTTTTATAACAAAACAAGTGAAACAGAATGTACGACATCGTTTTATGTCTAACTCAAATGTTCGGAGTAAAGGTTCGGAGTGTAAAAAAAATGTCAAAGAGAAGAAAAATTATAAAAGTGTAAGCAAAATGAAAGTTCGGAGTCTAACCAAAAATAATTTTCGGAGTCTAAATAAATTCAGAATGTATAAAGCAAAGATGATCAGATTCTGTTTGATAGGTGAATTTGGAATGAGAATTCAGAATGAGAATTCGTCATCAGAATTCATAATGAGAATTCGTAATCAGGATTCGTCATTAGATTCCGATGTCGAACTTCATGAGAATTACTATCCTGAATTCGTAGTAGAAATTTATAAGAGTTTGTATCCAGAATTCGGAGTAGAACATTATCAGAGTTTGTGTCTAGAATTCGGAGTAGAACTTCATCAGAGTTCGTATCCAGAATTCGGAGTAGAACTTTATCAGAGTTCGTATCCCGAATACGGAATGAAACTTCATTACAGTTCTCATCCAGAATTCGGAGTGAAACTTCATTATAGTTCTCATCCAGAATTCGGTGTGAAACTTCATTACAGTTCTCATCCAGAATTCGGAGTGAAACATCATTATAGTTCTCATCCAAAATTCGGAGCCTAAAACAGAATGCTTCATGTCAGAGTTTCAAATGATTCCGAGAATATAGAAATGAATCCTATTCTTATACTTAAGAAAAATATGGATGAAAATATGATAAGAATAATTTTCCTTATAAAAGGAATTTTCATTATAAAATAAAATTTCCTTATAAAAGCGATTTTCCTTATAAAAGAGATTTTCCTTAAAGATACGGTGTTTGTGATTTTGAAAACAATAAGGAATTTAAAATTCATAAGGAAAACCTTATTGACTCAACAATCTCACCCTTTTTGGAAATCACAAACATCCTTACGAAAAGAATATTCTTAGAAGAAAGAAAACATTAAGGCATATCTCCCTTTGCTTATGAATGTTGATGAATACGACTAACTCCCCCTTAGTCTTTGAAACTCTAAGGATCGTATTCTAGATTTCTAGAATGATATTTCACTAAGAATAAGAAAGTCATAGTTAATGAAAAACTCCCCCGTAGATAAACTCTATTAGATTTCTTTTTCTTTCTCACCCCTTTGTTAAGATTCTTTTTCCTTTTCCCCTTTTATTAGGGTTATTTTCCTTCTCCCCCTTTGTGTTTTTCAAAAAGAGTTTGAGGTAATGGAAAATATAACAAAGTACCTGAAAAATTAGTTATGACAACAAAAGAAATGAGAAAGCAAGATTTTCATTAAGTTTGGATGTTCAAAATCAAGAAATCCAAGATATAACAAAAGATTGTATTTGTCTATTTTGGATCTTTTTCCTTCTCCATGAGACCCTTAAGAATAGTCTTTATCTTTTTCAAGTCCATATGGTATTCCTCTGTAGAGACCCGAAGCTTAACGTACATAGACATTACATTACTTTTGCGGAATACTTAGTACATAATAAAAAAACACACACAAGGACCGTAATAGTTTAGCGTCTTTGGAAACTCGGAATATAATCTTCTAATCGTGGTGAAAGATCTTCAACATCTCCCATAAAGATCTTATTTTTTTAAAAACCTAAATCCTTTCTTTATATCCTAGGGAAAATAAAACATAAAAGGGTGATCTAAAATGCTCATTAAGGGTAAACAAAAGAAATATTAATCACATGATATTCATAAGAACATATCTTTTGGAAATCTTAACCTGCAAAAGAGGTCATAATTTAAAAACACGGGATAAATCATAGTAGTGAAATGTAATCCCAATAATCATAACTTAAAAAATGAAACTTTGTTTTATACAAAAATAATCATAGAGAATCATTTCTTATTAGTCAAGACTCATTGCCAAGACTATCTTAGTGGACACACTCCATTTCTGAATCGAGTTCACTCCTCATTTCAGTCCTGTTTCACTGAACCGGTATAACCTACCGTTCGAGCCATGTCTATCTCATGAGATATAAAATCTTTACCCAATGCATTGGAGGGAGATATAGGTCCCACCCATATCATAATGATACCATTCTTATGTGTGCCACAAAATCATAAACCATACATCATTGCATAACCCATGTAATAAAAATGGAATTCTTAAACATCGTGACATCATAAAACAATTCATATAAGATAAAGGAATTCATAAAAATAATTCCATCACAACATAATCAAATCAATGTAATAATACTGATAGAAACAGAACCCTTTATTATCTTAGATGGAAAATAATTTTGATAAAACACTTGAACTCCATTCTTGAGGAAAATATCCTTTCTACTCCAAAAACACTTTTCCTTTCTTAACATGTCATACAATTCTAAACTAAAATAAGTTGATTAAAAATAAACTTGAAAACTTTTAAGGGAAGATTCTTGGAAATAATGTTTTATAAATCCATTCATGCCGTATAAGTTAAAAGAAAACATTATTTTCGTACTTTTGTCGGAAAAGTCAAAAATTACCTCATACGAAAAACAACAAAACATTCCTTTCATATCATTAACTAAAAACTCACCGAAGGGTAAAATTGTATATAAACTATTTTAGAATGATGTAAATATTACATATTGAGGAAATATGGATGTGGATGATAAAATGCACCCCAGTAAATTCCAAAATATAAACAATCTCAGATAAAAATGAGATTGTGATATTTCCCTTACCTTAGGTACGATTTGCTTCGTAAGTGTCTGAACCTCTTGTATAATTATTTACATAATGTCATTGACTTATTCCAGAATCATAATCATTGATATGATATCATATATGGTTCACTTATGACTTTATATTACCCGTTCTTTTGTAAATTCCATGTTAAAGAGCGTTTTCGGTAAAATTGTTTCATTTTTTGTCCGTGTTTTGACTTATAATTATTCATATGATTACATAGATCATGATTACATAATTCCAGAATATAAAAAATGATTTATATATAATATATATTCATAATATACATATATATAATAAATCAGTAAATGGAAAGAAATACATCGTTCATGGAGACGGTAGGCCGTACGTACGCATTAATGCTGTTTTCGTTTCCTTATTGAGTTGAATGGAATTTAGTAGATGACATACATATATATACACATAAATACAGTATCATTATTATGTCATATATTTCATGATTACTTATTATATATAATTTATAATCATTCATGAATAGTTAACGTGGAGAATGAAACTCATCGCGTCGTGGAGACGGTAGTCCGTACGTACGCACGAGCGATGATATCGTTCTCATGATCGTGGGACTGTATTGGAGTGTATGTATAATATTTCAGAATCAATATCACTTTAAAATAATCATATTTAGTTATTATTTACACCATTATAACCATCCAAGTAAGGTGGTGGTGGAAAATAGATTACACCACGGCGTGGAGACGGTATTCCGTACGTACGCACGCGCGATGATTTCCTTTTCTGTAGGATGGATAGATGGTGAAATAGGGTTGTTTCATACTTATAATAACATATCCGTATATTAGTGATACTGATGTTATTACTTCATAATGAAACAACCTAAGAAGAAGAAGTGGAAGAAGAAATAAAGGTGAAAGAATCGGTAATAGACATTACCTCTTCTTTGAAGCGCCTCTTTGATTCCTCTTCTTAGGGCACTAAAATTGGTCTTTTAAGAAGACCAGGACCTCTAGTATGTTTCTAGGGAAGTGTAAAAGATACTTTTTCAGGGGTCGGAAAATCTTGAAGGCTCAAAGTGGTGTGAGGAAGAGGGGGAGGAGGTTCCCTTTTATACGGGAGGAGAGGGGCACCTTTGGAATAACTAAAAATATTATTTTATTATAAAGTCAAATTCGGTTCATAATTGCTCCAAATTGATATATTTAGAAGATAAGGTGGGTATAGGTCGAAATATTATCATCCAATATAATATAGACAAGTTTAAGTCATTATACTAAACTTATCTTTTAGTTTTAACTCTTAGTTAATTAGATTGACATTTACCATGTCACTTTGTATTTTTATATTATATAGTTAATAAACATACCATATACATCCAAGAGACCCCCAAGTGGTCCATTAATGATACAAATATCATTATATAAGTATCTTGGCTGAACCTTATATTTTTAGGAATATAATAACAATTAATAATATAATATTTGTTTTAAAAACTTTTTTATGTCAATTTTTACACTATTTGGTAATTGATTTTTTTGAAAATCATTAATGAATGTTTAGTTCGAAAAACATTAATTAAATCAACACTAACATGTCATATTAACATATAAAATTTTGTTAATTCATAAAAAGTATCAAATTACATTTATTTGGGTATTTATAACATCAATTATGTCAATATTTCATTAATAAGATATTTACGGCATCATCATTGTGTCATAAATAAATTAAATTATTTAAAGTCTAAAAATTAAAATTAAAATATAATTATGTAGGAAATAGGTTTAGCTTTATAATTAATATTTATAGTCGAATTAATCTTATGTATAACCCCATATTAAAAATTATTTACTTATTAAACATTGATTTTAACTATTTTAACCCTTCTTTAAATAAATTAATAATAAATGTCCTAATCTAATCCAAGTGGGCCTAAATGGTCATATTTTACTCCTAAGGTCCTTTTTGGTCGAATTAAACTTATCCAATAGAATTAGGACATGTGTTAGGGTAATAATAATATCATTTTTACCCTTAATTACCTATTTACTTTTAACCGTGGTAAAAAAGTAAAAAGTTACTATTCACCAAAAATTATTTTCATCTAATTGAACCACATTTTAGTCCTTGATATTAACCGTGTCTCTAGGATTTTCGAAATTCCACTTACAGAAGTGGTAAAATTAAATTTTATGAAAAATTCAATTTTTTAACTACCACTTAGTGGTTTTACTATTCATCAAAAAAATGAAAGTTTCCAGAAAAATACCAAAAATTAGGCCTAAGCCATATTTGATATTATGAACTCAAAAATGATGTCAATTTTACCAAATTCAAATAATATCAGTTACATTAATTAATTTAAAAATTAATTCCCATCGTCAAAACAAATAGCGTGTTCTTAAGAGATAATAACTATCAAAAGATTGACACTTGTTTATATCTGGTTTAAATGTGAAATTACATCCAATGACCAAAATTGTATTAAATTGTAAAAATATATTCTAAATATACATTAAAACCACTCAAAATAATAATTTATCACTATTAATTATTTCTATTAAAAAAGTTGTTTTTAATAAAAATATAATAATTTTCACTATTCATCAGAATATGAAAGTTATCAGAAAAGTACCAAAATTTCACCCTATGCTAATTTCGATATTCTGAATCCAAAAATTAAGTCCATTTTGAAAAATAAAATTTACAAAATTTTAAAAAATCGGTTATTACTATTCATAACGGCTAGTTCATAATAATATTATAATAATATCTCGTTTAGTGAAACTCTGTATTGCTTACTACACATGCTATCGTGGAAGGTCGCGATTGCGTGTAATGAAAGCCAAGTCAGGGATGAATGTAGTGCAAGCTCCTTTTGGTGTAGCGTACAACACAAGACATTAATAAAATTAAAAAGAATATTTTTCATAAAATCTCGTGGTGTTACATTCTACCCTCCTTAAAATGAATTTCGCCCTCGAAATTCGTGAGAGTTATAAATGGTTTACTACTTGAAAGTTTCTTTAATAGAAACCCACATCATAAAAAGGAATACCAAAACTTGGCTTAAAAAACGAAAGTATGAAATGGAATGGTTACCCAAATTAACTCATCATTAGGTTTCCACGTAGGAGAACATAGGTGAAAATATGGATATGGAAGAAAAATCTAACCATCAAGTTCTGATGGAGAGTGGTAGAGAACATGGCTATGAAAAATCCATCAATCACAAAGCCATACATTTGTGATGATCTAAGGTACCATTTGATTCATTGGATATAAGATCACTAGGACAACATTTTTGGTTTTCAATATCATTTCCCTAAAATTGAAAATTTTGAATTTGAAGAAATACTTGCTTGATTTTGGGTACAATATCACTGTTTTTCGTGCTTTGAACGATTTCTACTTCAACTATTAATGAAATGAAGTTGAATTTGTTATTCGTGACGTGTTAATAGATCATGTGATAGAATGATGGGTCATTCCATCTGTTTCAAACAAAAGGTTAGCAAAAGTTATCAAATATACATAAGTCCATCTATGGTGAGATTAATGATATATGGTTCCTAAAATGGACTTATACTTCATATATCATACTTCATAATAAAATAAAACTACTTTCTTCTAACCAGGGACTTCCTGTAGGCCAATGGTAGGCGATAAAGGCCAGTCGCACTTCGGTTGTGGGTTTGATTCCCACAGCCTTGTCTGACGTGATGGGCTGTCGCCCGTCCTGCATGTTGTCCTTTTTCTAAAACTACATTACTATAACATCCAATTAATAATATAGAAAAAAAGTTCTATCCTTAAACAATACTAACTTATGTCCAACATAATCATTTCCAATCTTTAGGCTTATCCAAAATACTGTTGTCCAATCTCATATTATAGTGAAAATGATTACCAAAGAGTTCATATAACAAGCATGTTAATACCATCGTTGATCCCCGTATATCATGAGATATGTCTTCTTGTTAACATTCCAAACATTCGAAGGCCTTAATCATGTATTCTCTTGAAAAATGAATACCCATTGAATCTTAGTGAAAACATGAGTGTTGTCAAAAGTTAACTCTTTTCACATACCAAAACCTCAAAACATGATATAACTATTTCATTATATCAGTCATGAGCTCATGAATACTGTCAAACATTTCATTTTCTCCTTATCCCTTCATTATGTGCATATCATCTTTTTTCCAAAAATATCTTAATCACGTTCCATGGTTATAGGTACCATAAAATTGTTGAAAACCACAATAGACCAATACATAAATATTTCAATATTCCACGATACTATATACAACATTATTTTGGAATCCCATTACATAAACACTTAATCATTCTACCACATTGTTGTCATATTCAACATCACCAATAGTGATAGCATGTGACTTCCCTTTGTCCTTTGCCTTAAGTGGTTGCTCATGTTGATCATCACTAACCATTGGATTAGGGAATTTATTAGAATAATGCCCCATTTCCTTGCACTTGAAGCATTGAAGTGTATTAGGTTCATTATGTGTATCCCTTCCTTTGTTTGCATCATTAGACATCTTCTTCCCATCATTTCGGCATTCAAATGCCCGATGACATTCTTTTCCACATTTGAAACATTTACTTGTCCCTTTAAGACAATCTCCACCATGTTTCTTTCCACACTTTGAGCATAAGGAAACATTCATCTTCTTTTCACCATTATTCAGAGATTTCTCCTTGAACTTCATCTTTCGTTTGTTGTCAAATCTATGAGATAGATAAGTAACACCAACTTCCATTTCTACCTTGATAGCACAACGCACAATTTCTTCATAGCTATTGAAGTCTCTTATAGCTAATCCCCTTCGAAGATTTGGTTTTAAGCCACTATAGAATCGATCAACTTTACATTCAGGTTGGATGATAAATCCAGATGCATACCTTGCAAGCTTTGTAAAATTCTCTTCGTATATACAACCAGATTCATCATCATTTTGCTTTAGTTCAAGAAACTCCATCTCCATATTTGTTCGAAGAATACGAGGGAAGTACTTATTGAAAAATAAGTTCTTGAAATCGTCCCATTCCATGGACTCAATTTCATCTCTTGGCCTCATATTCTTGATAAGATTCCACCATTGATCAGCTTCACCTTCCAAACGATATACTTCTAAGATGACATTATCATGTTCTGAACATTGACGAACTGAAAATATCATTTCAGTGGTACTGATCCATTGTTCAGCAACAAGTGGATAAGAAGGCTCACTGAAAGAAGGTGGACGTTGCCTCATTAAGGACTCAATAGAATATTGTTCCCTTCTCTGCTCATTTGGAAGTCCAGAATGATTCATAGCTTGTGTAAGTATAGAAATAAAATTTTTCACTCCATCTCCCATAAAATTTGTTTGTTCAGGAGTACAATCATTGCATTGTCTATTGCATTGATCAACACGGTTCCTTCGGGTTCCAGCCATCGTCTAAAACCCAAAGAGAATAGTGTGAGAGGGAAAATCATGCTAGGGAAAACAACATAATAAAGGGGGAGTACCTTCAATATCTGACATCTTAGGTTTAATTCTATGATTGTTAGCATAATTCTAGGACTATAACCTATACATATACTTAACCTTAGGGACATCCCTAGACATACCATAGAAATATCTCTAGGGATCTCACTAAAGTTCTTGCATCTATGTTTCCAAAGGTTGACTAAACCTTTCCTCTGATACCAACTGTAGAGACCCGAATCTTAACGTACATAGACATTACATTACTTTTGTGGAATACTTAGTACATAACAAAAACAGACACACAAGGACCGTAATAGTTTAGTGTCTTTGGAAACTCGGAATATAATCTTCTAATCGTGGTGAAAGATCTTCAACATCTCCCATAAAGATCTTCTTTTTTTAAAACCTAAATCCTTTCTTTATATCCTCGGGAAAAGAAAACATAAAAGGTTGAGCTAAAATGCATAGTAAGGGTAAACAAAAGAAATATCAATCACATCATATTCATAAGAACATATCTTTTGGAAATCATAACCTGCAAAAGAGATCATAATTTCATAACATGGGATAAATCATAGTAGTGAAATGTAATCCCAATAATCATAACATAAAACATGAAACTTTGTGGCATACACACATAATCATAGAGAATCATTTCTTATTAGTCAAGACTCATTTCCAAGACTATCTTAGTGGACAAAGTCCCTTTCAGAACCGAGTTCACTCCTCGTTTCAGTCCTATTTCACTGAACTGGTATAACCTACCGTTCCAGCCATGTGTATATCATGAGATATAAAATCTTTACCCAATGCATTTGAGGGAGATATAGGTCCCACCCATCTCATAATTATACCATTCTTATGTGTGCCACAAAATCATAAACCATACATCATTGCATAACCCATGTAATAAAAATGGAATTCTTAAACATCGTGACATCATAAAAACAATTCATATAAGATAAAGGAATTCATAAAAACAATTCCATCACAACATAATCAATTAAATGTAATAATAGGGATAGAAACAGAACCCCTTATTATCTTAGATGGAAAATAATTTTGATAAAACACTTGAACTCCATTCTTGAGGAAAATATCCTTTCTACTCTAAAAAAACATTTCCTCTCTTAACATGTCATACAATTCTAAACTAAAAGAAGTTTTCAAAAAATAAACTTGAAAACTTGTAAGGGAAGATTCTTGGAAATAAAGTTTTAAAAATCCATTCATGCCGTATAAGTTAAAAGAAAACATTCTTTTCGTACTTTTGTCGGAAAAGTCAAAAATTACCTCGTACGAAAAACGACAAAACATTCCATTCATATCTTTTACTAAAAACTCAACGAAGGGTAAAATTGAATATAAACTATTTTAGAATGATATAAATATTACATATTGAGGAAACATGGATGTGGATGATAAAATTCACCCCAGTAAATTCCAAAATATAAACAATCTCGGATAAAAATGAGATTGTGATATTTCCCTTACCTTAGGTCTGATTTTCTTTGTAAGTGTCTAAACCTCCTGTATAATAATTTTAATAATGTCATTGACTTATTCCAGAATCATAATCATTGTTATGATATCATATATGGTTCACTTATAACTTTATATTACCCGTTCTTTTGTAAATTCCATGTTAAAGAGCGTTTTGGGTAAAATTGTTTCATTTGTCATCCGTGTTTTGACTTGTAATTATTCATATGACTAATTAGATCATGATTACTTAATTCCAGAATATAAAACAGGATTTATATATAATATATATTCAGAATATAAATATATATAATAAATCAGTAAATGGAATGAAATACACCGTTCATGGATACGGTAGGCCGTATGTACACATGAAAGCTGTTTTCGTTTCCTTATTGAGTTGAGTGGAATTAAGTAGATGACATACATATATATACACATAAATCTAGTATCATTATTATGTCATATATTTCATGATTACTTATTATATATAATTTATAATCATTCATGAATGGTTAACGTGGAGAATGAATCTCATCACGTCGTGGAGACGGTAGTCCGTACGTACGCACGAGAGATGATATCGTTTTCATGAATGTTGGACTGTATTGGAGTGTATGTATACTATTTTAGAATCAATATCACTTTAAAATAATAATATATAGTTATTATTTACACCATCATACCCATCCAAGTAAGGTGGTGGTGGAAAATGGATTGCAGCACGGCGTGGAGACGGTATTCCGTACGTACGCACGCGCGGTGATTTCGTTTTCCATAGGATGGATAGATGGTGAAATAGGGTTGTTTCATACTTATAATAACATATCAGTATATTAGTGATACTTATGTTATTACTTAATAATGAAACAACCTATGAAGAAGAAGTGGAAGAAGAAATAAAGGTGAAAGAATCGGTAACGGACATTACCTCTTCTTTGAAGCGCCTCTTTGAGTCCTCTTCATAGGGCACTAAAATTTGTCTTTGAAGAAGACCAGGACCTCTAGGATGTTTATAGGGAAGTGGAGAAGATAATTTGGCAGGGTTTGGCCATGATTGAAGGCTCAAAGTGGTGTGAGGAAGAGGGGGAGGAGGTGCCCTTTTATAAGGGAGGAGAGGGGCACCTTTGGAATAACAAAAAATATTATTTTATTATAAAGTCAAATTCGGTTTTTAATAGCTCCAAATTGATATATTTCGAAGATAAGGTGGGTATAGGTATAAATAATCTCATCCAATAGAATTTAGTCAAGTTTAGGTCATTATACAAACCTTATCTTTTAGTTTTAACTCTTAGTTAATTAGATTGACATTTACCATGTCACTTTGTAATTTTACATTATATAGTTAATAAACTTACCATATACATCCAAGCGACCCCCAAGTGGTCCATTAATGATACACCTATCATGATATAAGTCTCTTTGATGAACCTTAGATTTTTAGGAATATAATAACAATTAATAAAATAATATTTGTTTTAAAAACTATTTTATGTCAATTTTGACACTATTTGGTAATTGATTTTTGTGAAAATCATAACAGAATTATTAGTTCGAAAAAAATTAACTAAATCAAATATAACATGTAATATTAACATATAATTATTTTTTCATTCACGAAAAGTCTCATACTACATTTATTTGGGTATTTATAACATCAATTATGTCAATATTTCATTAATAAGATATTTACTGCATCATCATTGTGTCATAAATAAATTAATTTATTTAAAGTATAAAAATTACAAATAAAATATCTTTATGTAGGAAAGATTTTTAGCTTTATAATGAATATTTATAGTCGAATTTATCTTATGTATAACCCCATATTAAAAATGATTTAGTTATTAAAATTTGGTTTTAACTATTTTAACCCTTCTTTAAATAAATTAATAATAAATGTCCTAATTTAATCCAAGTGGGCCTAATTGGTCATATTTTATTCCTAAGGTTGTTTTTGGTCGAATTACACTTATCCAATAGAATTAGGACATTTGTTAGGGTAATAATAATATCATTTTTACCCTTAATTACCCTATTTACTTTTAACCGTGGAAAAAAAAGTAAAAAGTTACTATTCACCAAAAATTATTTTCAACTCATTGAACCACATTTTAGTCCTTGATATTAATCATGTCTCTTGGATTTTCAAAATTCCATTCACAGAAGCAGTAAAATTAATTTTTACGAAAAATTCAGTTTTTTAACTACCACTTAGGGGTTTAAATATTCATAAAAAAAATTTCTAGAAAAATACCAAAGATTAGGCCTAATATATATTTGATATTATGAACTCAAAAACAATGTCTATTTACCAAATTCAAATAATATCAGTTGCATTAATTAATTTAAAAATTAATTCATGTCATCAAAACAAATAGCGTGTTCTTAAGAGATAATAACTATCAAAAGATTGACACTTGTTTATATCTGGTTTAAATGTGAAATTACATCCAATGACCAACATTGTATTAAATTGTAAAAATATATTATAAATATACTTTAAAACCACTCAAATTAATAATTTATCAATATTAATTTTTTCGATTAAAAAAATTTTTTTTAATAAAAATATAATAATTTTCACTATTCGTCAGAATATGAAAGTTATCAGAAAAGTACCAAAATTTCACCCTAAGATAATTTTGATATTATGAATCTAAAAATGAATTCCATTTTGAAAAATAAAATTTAGAAAATTTCAAAAAAGTGGTTATTACTATTCATAATGGCTAGTTCATAATAATATTATAATAATATCTCGTTTAGTGAAACTCGGTATTGCTTACTACACACGCTATCGTGGAAGGTAGTGATTGCGTGTAATGCAAGAAAAGTCAGGGATACGTGTATTGAAAGCCCCTTATGGTGTAGCATACAACACAAGACATCAATAAAATTAAAAAGATTATTTTTCATAAAATCTCGGGGTGTTGCATCCTCAGCTTGCTTTTCTAACACAACTATTCTTTCACTTTGAGATTCAATCTTTTCTTCCTGGGCTTGAATCTTTTCTTCCCGAGCCTTCAAGATTTGTTCTTGCTTTAACAACTTCTCTTCAAACTCAATCCGATGATCCCTTTCATACTTCAAGTTTTGAGAAACAGAATTCAGCTTCCCATTTAGATCTCTGACTTCTTGAATCCAGAAATTCTTCTCAGCTGTCAATTTTTTTTCAAAGGAAGAAGTAAGTTCATTTATCTTCATGTCTTCTGTCTCAAAAGAATCTTTAACATTATATTGGAATTCATCAAAGAGCCTCATATCTTCTAAATTCTTCCTTTACGAACTAGTCATTCTCTTGCAAGATCTTTTGTGGGCTTCATAGACGACAAAAAAAGTTTTGAATTGAGCATATATATCAACACATTTGTCCATAACCATGGATACAGAGTCTGTTTTCTGATTTAAAGCATGTTGGAGCATCTGGAATCTTGAATCAATACTTGAGAAAGTCGGAATAGTACTTACCAACTTCTTTAATGACTGAACAACCAAGTCATGCCCCAACGAAGATGACTCTGAATCCGAGACTTTTCTTGGAGAATTTCCTTCATCAAATTTCTCATCCTTCTTCTTAGAAAAATAACCAAATTCCCTTCTCTTTACAACAACTGAGCTTGGGGTATCAACAACAAGTTGCTTTCCCTTGTCCTTTTTCAGAATGGATTGCCGTTCTGGAGTCTTCTGTTCACTATCAGAAACATGAACAACATTGTCTTTATCATCAAAAACTTTTTGAGCATCATCCTCTACATTCTCTATTTGAGAAACATCATGTAGAAGTTGTTCTTCCTCTTCATGATAGGCTACTTCTTGTTCTCCTTCCTCCTCATCCTTCCCTGGAGTTACTAACTTCGATGATTCAGCTTCTGATGTTCGGAGCGACAAATGTCCCGAAGGTGTCCCCTTATAATCATCTACTTGCAACAAAACATCTCCAGTCTCACCACTACTTTCAGCAACTGGTTCTTCCTCTTCCACTTTCTCAATATGCTCAAATACTTCAACATGCTTAGCAACTGCCTCTTCCGGAGCGATAATGTTTCTTCCTGGAGTCTCAAGTAGAGATTCCAAAGAAAAAGACCTCAGAACGGGAATGTTTCCGGAGGCCATCTCAGTAAAAATTAATAAAGTCTGAACTACCACATCTTGAGACATATTCTTCTTAAGCTTCTTTTCTTTCGCTTGTTTTTCTAGCTCATCCGCTATTTTTTTCAAGGCCCTAGCCTCCACGGGATCCATGCCAAACTGAGGCTCCCCTTACACTCTCTTCTCTTTGATTTCCCTCCACTTAGCAACTACCTCATCTAGGTAAGCTTTCTTCTTCTTCAGTTTTGGAGGTAAGGAATGAACATCCTTATATTTGGGATTCTCTGCTTCACCTTCAACTTCTTTCAACTTTCTCTTCCTCACTGGCTTAGAGGATTCAGGTTCACCAACTTTCGGAACAACTTCTTCATGAGCAGGTAAATCAACGAACTGACCAGTCTTCTTATCGAAGGCTACATCCATCCTTTTGAGGGTACCATCACTCACCAACATAATTTTGCAAACTCTTGGCTTAGATTTTCAAGCCTTCTTGAAGGACTCAAGGCACCGAACTATTAGCTTCGAGATGATTGCTGGAAACATTATGATCTGAGCTCTCAGATTCCCTTTCTTAACATTCTCAATGGTAACAAGAATGTGTTTCATCAGGTTAAACTTCCTCAGATTTATTAGAAAATCTATGATATAGATATCGCTCTTCTTCAGACTATCTTTGTCACCCTTCCTCGGTACGATAAAGCCTTGTACCCATAATTCTAGAATCCAAAAATTTGTAGACAGAGTAGCAATCTTCGGAGCCTTGTCATCTTCCAGTCCAAGAGTCTCTAATGCCTTTTCCTTGTCAAAGCTTCCCTTTGAATCCGACAAAACATGAGAGATGAACTCGGCATCCCCTTCATAGGTCAGACCTACCAAGCTAGTTTCCTTTACATATGAAAGCTTATAATTATTTCCAAAAGACTTAAACGAAAATTTCTCCCAGTCATTTTCTTTAAAGAAGGAAACTTTCTCATAGAACTCTATAAGTAAATCTGAAAACACATCATCTTGATTCTCGGGCATAGACACATCAACATCTTCCCATCCGTTATGCTTAATATTCTTGGATATAAGAGAATCATACTTGTTGAAGAAATTAGGTTGAACCAACCTTTCTCTATATACTAACCACTTGGAAATCGGCTTAGAGGAAGACATGTCTTGAGAAGCTACTTCCATAGATATTCGGATCTGAAGACTTATGAGAAGATCGGAACGGAGAAAGCTGAAGATTAGAACAACCTTAAAACAGAGAGGCAGAGCTTCGGGACGCTGGAGCTTGAACAACCGATGTGGGATAAGCATTTGGGGTTCCCTTTATATAGGCAAAGAAAAGATGGTTCATCTTCCTCGGTTGATCGAACAGTTGTAACAATATGAGATCAGATCTGACGGTTGAAAACCAATTCTCAAGAAAACTCGAATCCGATCTTTTGAGGTTTTTATTAAAACTTAGATTTAAGAAAACTATAATCCGAAAATAAAATATAAGAAAATACCAGCAAGTAAAGTATTATTATGAAAACTTGAGTAACGAAATCATACCTTTCAGATTGGCATAAGAGGATTATTCGTAATGGGTAACATTCTAAAAAATGACTACGAAAAATATTTATTACGAAAAGTCATAGTTCACAAAACTCACTATGAAAAATAAATTCAGTACGGAAAAGTCAATACGAAAAAAAACGAAAAAACCTTATAAAGATTTCAGCATGAAAATTTCATTAAAAAAGTTTGAATACGAAAAGCTTATTATGAAAGACTTGGTACGAATATCTCATTATAGAAATACCAGTACGAAATTGTCCATTCCGGAAGTGTTAAATACGAAAATTTCCATTCCAGAAGTATTCTATATGAACATATCCATTCCGGAAAATTTTAGTTCCAGAAATTCCCATTTCAGAATTTAGTTCCGAAAAATTTGAAAACAAACTTTGAAAAACTTAGTTACTCTAACAATCAAATGTACTCCCCCAATAAAAAGGAGTTTATTACTATAAGGAAAATGTTTCAACAGAAAGTTAATTAAGAAAGATTACCTTACGGTTATCATTCCTAACTTCTGTTTAATGTACTCAAATCTATCTGAAGGCAAATAATTTGTGAAAATATCAGCAAGTTGATCTTGCGACCCAATAAACTGAAGAATAATATCTCCTTTTAGTGTGTGATCCCTAAGAAAGTGATGCCAAATATCTATGTGTTTTAAATGAGAGTGATGCACATGGTTCTTACTTAGGGAAATGGAACTTGTGTTATCAAACAAAATTTGAGTTTTAGTAAAACTCAAGCCATAGTCTGTGAGTGTGTGTTGCATCCACATCACATAACTGACTTATGCTAATGAGGTTGTGCTTAAGACCCTTAACAAAAATAACATTTAAAATCAATGTTTTACCTAGAAGAACAATATTACCAATACCAACAACCTCTCCCTTAGCATTGTCTTCGAAAGTTACCTTTCCTCCTTTTGTTTTGATAATCTTTTCAAAATAGATTTTGTTACTAGTCATGTGCTGGGAACATCCACTATCCATGTACCAGGTGTTGCTGCCGGTACTCTTTTTATATTTCTAAAATTAAGAAGAAAATTAGACATTCGGAATCCAAACTTGTTTGGATCCAGGATTTCCAGATAACGAAATTGTAGGTACCCACATCTTCCTAGAGAAATAAGCTTTTTGAAATCCATGAGATTGAGTTTTGTTTAAGGAACAATTCCTTTCCCAGTGACCACCACATTGACACTTGGTACAAAATGGGGCACTTTGAGGAACAAAATAATTGTTACTAAAAACTGGTTTTGCATGGGTATAACCAAATCCAGATTTATTTCTTAAAGGTAATATTTGGGAATACATATTATCAAAATTTTCCTTACCATGGGTATAGTTTGATAAACACTTCTTTAAGGAAAAAATTACGGACTTGAGTTTTATAACCATGTTTTTATCTTCAAAATCATCATATTTAGAACTAGATCTAGGCTCGAAAACATTTTTCTTAGAAATTACTTTTTCTAACTCTTTAGAAAGTTTGTTCTTCTCAGAACTTACTTCCTCAATATTTTTTGAAATACATTCAAAATAAGCATTTTTCTTATCTAAATCTTTAGAAAGATCTGATATCTCCTTTGTAAGAATAGATTTCCGAGAGTTTTCTTTATCATTTTTATTGTTGAGTTTAGAGTTCTCAATCTCAAGAAGTTCAGAAAACCTAGAAACTTCTTCATAGGTAGGTGAAGTATTTTCTTCATCAGAAAAGGATTCTTCATCAGAAGAGTTATAATACTTACTATCATTAGAATTTAAAGATACATTGGTCAATGATTCAACATTTCGTACCTTATCCATAAAGCAATGATTATCAATAGGTAATCTGGATATAAGACCAAGATTCTTCTTTCCTGAAGATTCATAATCCGAAGATTCATTTGAAGAGTCACCACCACTAGCACTCCAGGTATAACAAGCTTTCAGAACATTCTTAGAATTGTATTTATAATACTTCTCTCTGTTCCTGTCTGAATTCCTTTCTTTCCTTTCTTTCTTTTTAAGTAGAGGGCAATCTGGTCTAATATGTCCAGCTCTCTTGCATTCATAACATGTGACTTCTCGATCTTTTCTATCTTTCCTTTCCTTTTTCTCATACTTGGATTGGAAACATCTTTGGACAGCTATCTTGTTCATCCTTCGAGCAAGATTTGCTAACTCATTTTCAGAGACTTCACACTCACTAGAATCTGATTGGAAAATAACTTTCTTAGACTTGGACCTGGTTACTCTCTCAGGAGTCTTAGATTTATTCAGATTTGATGTTGTTGTAAAAGCAACAGTACCATTTCCATTTTTCTTTTTGATGTTGTCAGCATCTCTCTTCATTCTTGTTTCATGTTGGAAAAGAGTTCCGAATAACTCATCAAGAGAAATTTGAGTGACCTTCCTGTTATCATCTATAGTAGTTCTTTTGGATTCCCACTCATTAGGCATGATATCAATTATCTTATCCACAAGTGCTTCATCATCTAACCCTTTATCTCCCATAGACTGTAAAATGTTGACGATAGTCATAAATATCTGTTGAACTTTACAAATTGGTTCACCATAAGGAAAATTGAATCCATGGTATTAAACTCTAAGCATAGCTCTCCTAGTCTCAATCACTTTAGAAGTTCCAAAGTGTGTAACCTCTAACTTCATCCAGATACAATTAGCTTCTTCACAAGAAGAAATTTGGCAATATATATTTCTAGTCCTTCAACAAAGCAAAGTATTGTGTACCTTATAATTGAGTTGATACTCTTGCTTTTCCTGGTTAGTGAATGTTCTATCTTCCTTATCAGGAATTTTATAATCACCAGTAAGCATAACAAAATTGTCCACTCCAGTATTGATAACAAAAGTCTTCATTTGATCTCTCCAGTACTCATAGTCATTACCATCAAAGATTGGTGGTCTTGTAGGACTTAGATTATCAATGGAACCAATATTAATTCATGTTATACTTAAAATAACCTTTGGCACACAAACTTGTTAGTATAAAATAATATCAAAGTTCGGAATGACAATGTTCGGAATAGAAATGTTCGGAATGAGAATGTTCAGAATTATAATGTGAGAAAGAAAAACTTATAAGTGAGTAAAAGTATTTCAGATACCTCTTCTGATACCAATTGTAGGATGGAAATAATGATATAGATGATCAATATACAAGAGGTGGGGGGGGGGGGTGAATTGTATACTTTAAAAATTCTTTTGGAACCTTTAATGTTAGTTATTATGAAAGTAGGTTCCGGAAATATGGATCCGGAAATTGAAACTTAACTAAAGATTACAGTATGAGATTCTACTTTAAAGCGTATAGAATCTAAATGAAACAGAGTACAAGTAAATAAGTATAAGAAAGTTATACTCTCCTTACAATACAAAGTGCAGCGGAAACAAACAAGTAGTAAAACTACAAGTAACAAGATATAAGTCTTTTAACCCAAAGAAGGGTATCCAACAACCTTGGATAAAGGTCCCTTTATTTATACTTTCAAGCAAGTATGTCTTACCCACACCAGGGTAAGCCCTCGATACGAAGATCAGAGTCTCTGTCTTGCTATCCCCACAAGCCCTCAACATTAAGGTAGTTGACAACCTCTGTCTTCCTCAGCAAGGAAGCCCTCAAAATTCAAGGTAGTCGGCACCTCTGTCTTCCTATCCCCGGAATTCCTCGAATGTAATCACCAACATTCTGAGTCGCACGAAGAAAAAACTAAACGAGCGGTTCAGTATGCAGAAGGCATGAAAACATTTCTCTCTCTAGAAATCATCTTAGAAGTGTGTGGTCTCTAGATCGGTCAACTTCTATCATGTCATTCTTATCTCTTTCAAATGAGCTCCTATTTATAGGCAAGGTCGACCTCCTTTTCAACGGTCTTATTTTTCTTAAAAATCGGAGGGACCTGTACACGTGTAACTTAACCAACGGTTAGTTTATAATAGAATAGAGTACATTATTTTATAACAAAACCAGTGAAACAGGATGTACGGCATCGTTTTATGTCTAACTCAAAAGTTCGAAGTGAAGGTTCGGAGTGTAAACAAAATTTCAAAGAGTAGACAAATTATAAAAGTGTAAGAAAAATGAAAGTTCGGAGTCTAACCAAAAATAATTTTTGGATTCTAAATAAATTCGGAGTGTATAAAGAAAAGATGATCAGATTCTGTTTAATAGGTGAATTCGGAATGAGAATTCAGAATGAGATTTCGTCATCAGAATTCGTAATGAGAAATCGTAATCAGGATTCGTCATTAGATTTCGATGTCGAACTTCATGAGAATTAGTATCCAGAATTCGGAGTATAACTTTATTAGAGTTCGTATCCAGAATTCAAAGTAGAACTTTATCAGAGTTCGTATCCAGAATTAGGAGTAGATCTTTATCAGAGTTCGTATCCAGAATTCGGAGTAGAACTTTATCAGAGTTCATATCCAGAATTCGGAATGAAACTTCATTTCAGTTCTCATCCAGAATTTGGAGTGAAACTTCATTACAGTTCTCGTCCTAAATTCGGAGTGAAACTTCATTACAGTTCTCATCCAGAATTTGGAGTGAAACTTCATTACAGTTCTCATCCAGAATTCGGAGCCTAAAACAGAATGCTTTATATCATAGTTTCAAACGATTCCGTGAATATAGAAATGAATCTGATTCTTATACTTAAGAAAACTATGGATGAAAATATGATAAAAATATTTTTCCTTATAAAAGCGATTTTCCTTATAAAAGCAATTCTCCTTATAAAAGCGATTTTCCCTATAAAAGCGATTTTCCTTAAAGATAAGGTGTTTGGGATTTTCAAAACAAGAAGGAATGGAAAAGTCATAAGGAAAACCTTATTGACTCAACAATGAGTAATTCTAGTTGGTATCAAATGATGGTTTGGATAAAATTAGAGGTTATTATTGAATTATAAAAATAAAAATACTATGTGTAAATATATGGATTATATTATAATGATACGAATTTTATCATTTCCATGCTATGCCATATAATATTACTCTCTTTTTAATGGGTTTATTAAGATGAATAAGGGTCAGTGAGATGGAATTCTCATTGAGGGTATAATATAATTATGAGTTAGTAACATTGAATGGTAGGAATTTTAATAGAATAGTGTGTAGTAAAGTAAAATCCGTTGAGGTAGGATACTAACAGTGGTTCCCAGGAATGATATCAACTTAAATGTATATTTAGAAACATGTATTTATTTACGAAATTAACAAAATAACACCCTCTGAAATTTTTTTCCTCAGATTCAGGGGTAGCTGACGGATTGATCTATTCTAAGGAAACTTATTAAACGTTTTGTGTTGTACAGAATAAAATTGTAATTCATTCCATTTTTATTTTTGAAGGATAGGTCGATCAGTGGTTTTATGTGATTAAGAATAAAAATTAATAATGATAATATTGATACCATTGAGTGGATAATAATTATTGATCATTTCCTTGAATATAATATTACGATTTTTTTGAATTAATATTGAAATGATTTTTTTGGATTTTAATTAAAAATAAGAGGACTCTATTATATGAAAATATGATAATTATAGTATATTTGTTAGGTATTCACCATATTTACGTATTGACAGTGATAATAAAATTGATAGGATTTAGTCAGGAATGAAACCATATTTTTGAATATCGTAGGACCCTAAAAATTTAAAAGTTATTAGAGTGTCCTATTATTTAATGAGACTATAAATATATAGTTTCATTACTTTTAAAAGAACAATTATATCAATTAGTCCATGTAGAATTAAATTTTATCGTTCCTTTTGAATAAATATTAATTTAAGTAGTTAAATTTCCCACTTGTGATTAGTGTAAAATTATTCATCAAATAACCTATCTTATTAAATGAATACATTATATATATTTGTTCTTATGGGAATTTTTGTATCATGATTGAAAATAAAATATTCATTGTCATGTTAAAAAGTTATTATAAAAAGGATGTTTGATGTTTTAAAAATAATGAGATGGAAAATTAATTAGGTAAATGTCTATAGAAAAAATGAATGGTGACAATAATTAAGAACATATGTAGATGGGTGTCTAAATGTAATTTGTGACTACCTTAGAAAATATAGGACCATAAAATTTAATACTTGTTATTTCATTAATTATTTACATAGAATATTTCAGAAAAATATCTGACTGTCAGTATACAAATAATTTTATTTCAATGGAATTAGATTGTAAAATTGAAATATTACAATAATAAATATAATAATAACTTTTATTATAAACTCATGGTGTTAAAATTAATGATATAATTATTTGTAGGAATAATTTTATTATTAACCATTTAATAATGTTGCCAAAATATATTTTTTCTTTTCTATAGATGAATTTGATGTCATTATATGCCTGGATTGTATTTTGTTATATTATTTTATAATATACTATATAGATACAGATTTTTTATTCAATTTTAAATGTGATTTTTTATTTTTTATAAGAATGTGATCATACCTATTATTAAAATAAATAATCTAAGAAAGTAATTAATGATAGAAATGAGTATTACCATTCTCAAATTTCTAAAAATAGTGATGTTGTTCATATTAATGATCTTTATGTAGTAAATTAATATATTAAATTATTCATTAGGGATTTTAATTGTGTAATTCTTAATTGTGAGAATAAATTAAATATTTACATTATTTATAAAGATACTAATATTTCAATACCTAATTTTCTAATTCCTATATTAGTGTTATTTAATTTGAAAAATTAGTTACAAGAGTTTTTAAAAAATGGTTTTATCCTTCCTCAAATATAACTATTTGGAACACCATTTTATAATAAAAATGATGGATTAAAGAGGGTTTTCATTGAATGTAGATAAATCAATGGAATTTATATTATGAAAAAAAATCCTCATATAGAAGACTTTTTTAATAAACATAATGGATATCGGTATATTTCAATGATAGGTATCAATTAAATATATGATTATATTAAATTAAAGTAGTAAAATATTATAAAGATAATTTTTTATAGGTATAAGAATTATGAGTATCATGTTATTGTCAATAGGTCAATAAGTGTAACTATATTTTTCATGGAACTTATGAATTGGTTTTCCAATAGTATTTTGATAAATTTTTGTTTCTAAATTTTAAATATGTTTTGGTTTATACAAACATTAATACGTTATATGAATAGATTTAGGATTTTTTAATAGTTATTAAAATGAATTTTATTTTATGAGAGAGTTATAACATTACAGTATTCGTTAGAATAGACACATTTACAAGGTAATTTTATTTCTAAATAATGTATAACTATTGATCTTGCTAAAACTATATTAGTGGAATATTGATGAAGCCCTAAAATTTTTAATGAGATTCATATTGTCATTGTATTAGCTTGACACTACCAAATGTTTATTACAAAATATATCTTGATTATCTGTCCCCATAAATAAGATAACATGTGAAGGAGTTAAATTCCACTGAGAAATAGAATTTAACAAATGTTTCTATGAATTGAAAAGTGGACTGATTAATGATCCATTGATATCCACTCCATATATATAAGTATATATTTTTTATAAAATGATTCTTAATTTATGAGAATTAAATTTTTTATATAAGATGAGAATATAGTTGAATATGCTTCATTATAATCAAAATTTCATTATTTAAATTACATTACACATGATCATCAACATGCTATTGTAATTTTGGAATTAAAAATTTTAGATACATATTTTATATCCTTTAAAATGTTAATTACCTAAAAATCATTAGTTTTTGATTTATATATTCAACCAAGATAAGAATAACATGAATAATTGGATTTTTTTGGTCTAGATAAAGGATTAATTTTTCATGGATATCTATCATTATGAAAAAAAATTATAGTTGATGCTTTATTCAAAAACATAATTCATCATTAACTATACCAAGTCACTTTTATGATTCCTTAGATAATGAATGATTACTTTTTGGATTTGAAATTTTAGATTAAAAAACTCTAACATTTTTTAGGTATTAATAGAGGCATACATGGCATATCAATCTAATAATACTCTAAGTGATGATATTTGTTTCTAGGAATGTGTATCATTTTTAGTAATGGTAACCAACATAAATTTGATCTTAAAAAATATGTTATTAGAAAATTGTAAAATAGGTTTTTGTACCATGTAATACTATGTTATAGACCAAAATTTTGATTGATGTTTATTTCTCAAAATATTCAATTTCTATTATATGAACTATTATGTAAAGTTTTCATTGGGAATTTAAATTCTTTTAATGAATTAAGAAAAATAATATTGATTATATGTTAAATTATTAACATTAAAATATTATAAATTTCAGTGAAATCAAGTGAAGTAGATTCCATAGAATTTTCTAAATACTGAATGATAATGAGATAATATATACATGTATTTATTTGGGATATACCAGTTAAATCTTGATGTAATAATTTGATTTTGGTCTTTGTTGATCTATTTACTAAATGTATAAATTTTATTCATATTTTGGAGGATATCTCATTGAATTGAAATTATATTATCTACTATAAAGATATAATTAGTTTATTTTGATCCATTATATCTATATTTCATAATATCAATACAAGATTAATTTTTTTTATAATGTAACTCCAAAGTCACTCATTACCTAATTAAATTTTAAAAGATAATCTCAACCTAAATGTTATAGATATTGAAGCTGAAAATTTTAAATTATCAAAGTCATGAACCAATATTTTTTATTTTTTATTCAATGAAATTTTCACTTCATCATCTCTATAGTTTAATGTTTTTATAATATTACCTTTATTTTCATTATATAGATGGAACCTTCTAGGGATTTATATAGAAAGTTAGGTCACATATAATTTTTCTAGAAAAATATTACTGAATGAATTTTTGTTACCAGAACTACTAAAAAATATACTTCTGAAGGAAAATATGATTGAATATGAAATAAGGGAATAATAGAGAAAGCAGAAGAGTTATGATGATAACAAGGTAAAAGACCTCTTGTCTAGGGAATGTGATAATTTATTAATTAAAAAATTCCCATAGAATGGTTTAAAAATAATCAATAATAAATTTATGTTATCTTCATAGTTTTTTTTCGAAAAATAATTATGGAAATGTTTTATTAGTTTCATAATGACTATTTTTACCTTGAATTTTATGTAGTTTACATGATGAATTTTATGTATCTCATTTAGGGTTATATGTAACTGGTTCCTCTAATGTTTTAATACCCGTGGTTTTAAAATTATAATAAAATCAGTATTATGGGTAAAATAATATGTATATTCAAGATAATAGAAATAATTTGTCAAAAAATACTATAATTATCCGTCTTGATTTTTTATTGTTGAATCACAATATTAAGGAAGAACCATGGGAACATGAAAATGATGTGAGGGTAAATTATCTCTACCTATTTATATTGTGACAAACATTGAGAGGATGACACATTATTAAAGAGTGAATTATTAAATAAAATTAATTTTTATAGTAAATCAATTGTTTATCATATTTATAGTCATGATTAGATTTTATGGTTTCATATTTTTTACTATACTTTTGAATGATTTTTTAAATCATAAAATAAATATTATAATTCTAGGTAATGTGTAATCCATTTATTATATGGAATAATTTAAATATAAAATTAATAATATTACAAATTTTTTTGATAAAATGGAATTCATTTCTAACATCATTATATCAAATATATATGAGTTTCAATTTTTAGTATTTTTATGTTAAGCTAGATTTTTGGTCCAACAATGAAAATTGATATTTTTTGTGAAAAAATTAACTTCTTTTCAAGTACTCAAAATTTCCCAATAAATATATATTTTTTGGGTTTAAGGAACAATTTGACCTGTTAAGCAAAACAATTTCTATTGAATCATAAAATAATCACCATTATGCTTTATTTTTATATTAATTAAATTTTGGTCATAAAATATTTTTTTTGAACCAAACATATTTTTCATTGTGTTCTTCACAACAATATTAGAATTAAAATCCTACACCAAAAAAGTCATAATAATAATTTATTTATTATATTTTTTTATAATAACCTGGTTTATATTCATTTATGAGGGATTTATTTCATAATAAATATAAACCATTGTAGAAAGTAATCATCAGAAAAATGGTTAAACATATTAATTAAACAACAAACTACATGACATGGTCATGTAATAACATCATAAATATTATGGATTGACAATATTTTAAATTTTTTTTCTTAGATCCATAAATTGATATATTTACATCCAATTTTCCATGAATATATGTTTTACCAATTTGAAATATGTAAAAAATACAAGATTGAATCTCCCCACAATTATTATTGGGAGCCTTCTCTATTTTATTATTCCCATAAATTTGTTTTTAAGATCATTTAATTTCATACCAAATTCCATTAAAAATCTTAATAAAAATCATAAATTTCGTAGTGTCCCCAATTGGAGAACAAAAAATTACCAAATTTTTAATCCATGTGATGCTTTCAAAGAAAATGTATAACTCTGATCTAGGTGTTTTCATGTTTATTTTTAATTCTAATTCCTTAAAATCATTTATAAAAATGATTCTATGATGAAATCAATAATATAATTATATCTATATTTTATTATGTTGATGGAATACCCCATTTCCATCGCTATTTCCAAAATATTTTAATTGAAAATGTTGTTCCTTGGTATGTGGGGGATACCACCTCTTTGAAATGATGTGTTTTACTTTTTTTCACCACCTAAATAGTATGCTTTTTATTATCGATTTAATAACAATGTATGATATCAATAAAATTATTTTTCTTTGGGAATGATAATATATAACACACCTTCTTTCACATCTATCAATTTAAAAATGATAATGTCCCACGGTTACACGTGTAGACAATCATCCACTACTTAAAGAAAATCTACACCCATCTTTTTCAAACATCGGTATAGGCTAGAGAACCGTTGTTATAGGAAATTAAAATGGTTCCACAAACCCATGGGTATATGGACATTTCTAATCATATATACCGATGGTTTTCTATAATATATTGGCATATTTCCCTTGAAATAAAACCATACTAATAGTTTCTTTAATCCAATGGTATATGTCTATACTAATGGTTTGGAAAACCATTGGTATAGCCTTCAATTATCATGGAATCCACCATCCCACTACCTTGGTACATAATTGGACATAATAATTTTATATTATAGTGTATTTGAGTTATAATTCACTTTATTAAAATTACAAGGATCTTGTTGGTTTAGATTTATTGAGAGTTAGGACAAACTCTTACATAGTAGACCCAAACATTACACATGTAAACCTATACTCAGTATCCTTTTTTCCCATAAAATATAAAATTATAAAAAGAAATATCATTTTTTTCCATGATAAAAATTTACCATTTCCCTCATGTACTCATCATTTTCTATACTATTCATTATACAAAATGAATGATATTTAAACAATTTGGGAAGAGAAAAAAACATTGGAACTTGACTTAAAAGAAAGGAAACATGTTTTATATGAAAACATAAAAAAAATTCCTTTTAAAAAATTATATATTGGATAAAAAGTTAACATGTTATCACCAAATATATATCCTTAACTTCCAAAAAATTTATATAAAAACCAATAAATAAAAAATCCCACAATAATTCCATAAAACATGAAAAACCTTTAAAAACTTATTAAAAAAAATTATACTTTTTTCCGTAGAAAAGTATCATATGATTCTATAAAATATTATATCATCATGTTGCCTTTTTAAATAAAAATAGTCCCATAAAACCAATAAAATTCATATATAAATATTGTATTATACATAGAAAATCATTTTTAAATCACTTTTATAGTAACTCTTACTAATTGAATAACCATTTAGTATACTTCCATAGCCAATGAATTTGTTGCTATAACATAACCAACTATACATTTTTTATAATGAAATAACCCATAATTGGATAATAACAGAACCAACAATCATTATTAAAATTACTATCGACCATGGAATAATCATAATTAATGAATCCTTGAATTATAATAAAATTATTATGGAAAATGAATTTTCATTTTGAAATTACGCATTTTTCGAAAAATAGCACACATATTTGGGGAATATATTCTTTGAAAATAAACATATAAAATTTTAAATAAATAATAAAACAAATTATTATTCATGGAGGTATTGAAATATTATGATTTTTTATAATTTAAATAAATATTCCTTCAGTGTTTTGTTAGAAAAGTAACAAAGGACCTCATTTGGAAAATGTAATAAATATATTTCTCCCCAAAATAATTAAATAATAGTAAAATTATAAATCTAAAATAAAAAAATCAGATAAAAATAATAGAAATAGTTTATAAATCACTTTTATAAAATAATTATATGTAATTAAATGGTAATATTAATGGAAACACAAAAAGATCATTTTTAAAGGAAAGTACCTTTCCTCGAGTCTGACACATCGCATTCATTCATTATAATATTCAATAATAATGATAAGTTAATTTATACTTTTTAAATAACCTTTTTATATTTTATTAATTCTATTATGTAACATATTATCATGTTATATGCCATTACATAATGATTTAATTTCATATGAGATGTTTGTTGTTAAATTTAGTTCATGATGCATGATGGAATTTTGTAAGTTGTCTATAGAACATGATATCATTTTTTTAATCATCTCTAAAGTAATATCCATGGTTTTATTATAATTTATATTAAATATATATATTTTTTAGTCATACATAATTATGTTGGTATAAGAATGAATTCCATCCTTAATGGAGACAGCAGGTTATTTGTACATATGAACATTTTTCCATTTTTCAATGGACTAAACAAACAAATTTAAAAGAATGATTATATATTTTTATATAATTAATATTCCATATGTATTGTATATATTCATTAAATTTTTAATAATAACCATCCATGTAATGTGGTTATGAAAAATTAATGAAATTGATATATGGTGACGGAATGTCGTACGTACACACAAGTGATGTTTTCACTTTTCATAGGATGAAAATACGATATAATATGGTTGTATTATAATCAAAATAAAACTTTTCTTTATAGATTATACTTTATTTATTAGTTTTTAATTGAAAAAATAGAATAATAGAAATTAAAATAAAGAATAAACATTATGGATTTGGTAAATACAATGACATATTCCTCAAAATTATTCAGTTAGCTCACTTCATATGGGAACTAAGGTTTGTATTTTATAAGAACAAGATTTGATATAACATTTATAAAAAAGTTTAGAAGTGAAATGGTAAGTTCATGGTCTATCTGTATGTATTAACGTAGCTCCGGAAGTGAGGTAAAATGTACCAAATTTATTATTAAAGTGAGGGGAACTATATAATTTCTCAATAGATTAATGTAAAATAACACTATTATACAGATAAATACATAAAATTGATAAATAAATAAATTAGTGGAAAATTAAAGAATATATAATATAATAATTTATTTAATTTTATAAATTTTAAATAACTTAATTAAATATCAATGACATAAAATATCATTATGGTTATTTGTCATAATATTAATAACTTTGAATTTAAAAACATAACAAATACATGAGAAATTAGAAAAAAATATTTTACTATATAATATATATGCCATTTTCATATATAAAATTTGGTTTTTCATAAATAATATCAAATTAGTTTAATATTTATATTTTTAATATAATATATTTTTATATTTTTATTAAGTAATTATTACATTCACGTTGTTTATGAATTTAAGGCAATAATTTGGTCATAAAAAATTAATGTACCATGATTAATATAAGAAAATTAGCTATAAAAATAATATTTATTGTAAAAAAAATCAGTATAAAACAATACTAAAAAAATACACTTATTAAAAAAAGAGTGTGACTTATTTGAATTTTTTTTATATAAAATTATTCTAAGGTCCTAATCTCATCGATCATTCCAAAAAAGTTCCTAAATTATGTCCTTCAATTATTATATTCTATATATACGCATAAAATAAAACATAGGTGTGTATTTAAGTCATTTAATTGTTCTTATAATTTTATTTTTAACTAAAATTAATTAATTTACCCATTACAATGGTAATAAATCTTATTGAGGTTGCTGGTCATATTATCCAGAAAAAGGGACATATTTATTAAATATATAAATTATGAAAAATATATGGAATATATTTTTCAAAATTTATGTCATAGAACATGAATTATTTTGTGTAAAAGTAAATTAAGAAAAATCAAAAACCCATTTTTTTGGAAAAATCCCCATCTAAAATATAATATGTTTTTATATTGAATTAAAAGTTAAAAAATTCGGAAAACAAAACTAAAATTATTATAAATATATATGAACTGATATACATATTAATATAATAAAAAATTAATTTTATAAATACTCTAAAAATTATATTTTTCAATAAAAATATATATTTTCATTATTCCTTGAATTATAAAAAATTTTAAAAAAGTTTAAAAAATTATTTATTAAATATTTCTTAAATGATTATTAATAATATTAAATTTGTTTTGTAAAATATATTTTATATCATTTTATGAAATTTATAATAACTAATAAAAAGAAAAACAATTAATTTATATGAAATATTATTTTGATGAATAAACTAACTTACAAAAAACTATTACTTCTTTAATAGAAAATAATTAAAACATTATAAATTATTTCTACCATAATATATTTTAAAGTTTATTTAAAATTAACCATTCTAAAAAAATTAATCGGTAGGTTGTAATAGTTACATTTCAAGACTAGGATTTAGTTTTTTATTTAAACTTTGTATTACATATCTTATACGATGTCAAACATAGTATTCCCTTTTAAAATATAATGATGTTAAATTCTCCCCCACCCCCATCACCTTAATAAATTTCTTACTCAAAATTTTACATTTGGATTGAAAAATACGTTTTTTATTTTTAAAACTACATATTTTGAAATTCACCATCGTAAAAATTCTTTATAAATCATCCACTTGATAAGAGTGAAAAGAGAAATTTGATGGAAATATAGAGTAACACATACTAGGTTTCCTATTATGGTACCATATATAGGAATTTAAAATATTTTTACGTAATAAAAAAATAACTGTTGGAGAGATATAGAGATTTATTCAAAAACATGGTATGTGAATAATAACTATCCAAAAACATAAATCTGTTACGGGATTTAAGGCTATTGATTTCGTAGTAAGATAATTAAATAAATAACAATATTTGTTTCAATATCATTTTATACTCATTCTGTAATTCCTTTTACATATATAATAATATTAGTTGAAACTAATCTTACATAAATTGTATAATTTCATCCTTCAATTATTTTACACTATAAACTCATCTATCACTCTAAAATATGAGTATGGATTTTTCATGTCTCAAGGGCAAGAATAATATTATAAAGATCATAAAATACAGAAAATAAGAAATATATATTCTCCATTTATTTAAATATTATCAAAAACCAAACTAGTTAATAAAATATAAGACAATTATATAAAATTAATAAACATTTATATGATGAAAGACATTACTAATCTAAAAAACCTACCAATAATACCCAAATATCAACATAGATCATTCACTAAATAAATATCCTTGTAATTATAGAAAAAATATTCAAATATTGGATTGAAACCCAACAAAATTAAATGATGAATTTGATCACATAGTATTCTAAGATTAATATTTATATTCATCTGAAAATAACATCAATAAATATTAATGTGTCACTATATAATATATATTCCAAAATCATATTATATCCATGATTTCTAATTTAATTATATCAAAAAACTGAATCAACATAAGCCACAAAAAATAAAAAATTATTCCAAAATATAATTCAACCATTATTCCATAAATCAAATCCCATAGTGTTTTTTGGTTAATCCAATAGAGTTCGTAGAATAGTGAATGTGTTCTAAATTAACATTAATCACTTAATCTTCAAATCAGTTTCCAATCTAATGGGTAACTATTTAATAAAACATATTTTCCCAAAATGAACATAACCTTTATCTATTAGATCATTTAAATAAAATTAAAATGTCATAATACCTATATATTCATGTAGGATAGTGTTAAGAGATGAACCCTTATATCCCTTTGGGTGTGGGTTCCATCCCTATGACCATGATAAATATAATAGGTTGTCACAAATCTTTCTGGTTCAATTTTTTCTAAAAATATATTGATTTAATCCGTAAATTTTTTTGCAAAAATGACAATTATACCAACAAATATCCTTAATATATAAAAACATTAATGAAATTTTTTATCCTCAAAGATTATTTCGTGCATTTAGTTTACATCCCTAATTGCTATAAATATAATTTAAAAAAAATATGTATCAAAAATAATATTATTCAATATATATTGAATAACATAAATACTCTAAAGTGGTTTCTATGATGTTGAACATTTGATCAACCATAAAATTATTAAACTATGAATATATCTATAACTTAGAAAAAAGATCACAAGAAAAACTCATAATCACCAATTATTTTTCATCCATCTTCTAATACCAACGAAGGAAAAAAAATTACATATTCTAGTATCTTTGACCAAAAATTCACATTATTTGAATCCCTAGGATAATTTTGGTTTTTATAATTATATAATTATGAGAAAATATTACATCATAATCCCATAAATTAATTGTGGCACCTATAATATGTATCATTTGTTCTCATTGGTAAAACTTTATAAAATAAAACACGGTTTATTTTCATGACAAATATTAAAAATATTTACCTTTACCACATCATTGTCCCTATAAGTTCTAAAACCCTATTATAAAAAATTTAAAAATGTGATATGAGAACATAAATCTTATTATAGGAATTGAATAATGAAAACAACTAGACCATGAATAGTTTTATGCAATTCTATTTTATAAAAAATACTTTGGGATCAAAATAAACATTTTCTAACCCAAGAAACCGCCTCATCTTTCTAATTATTTTCAAATAATATTTTATATAAATATCAATTGAAAAATAAACACATAAAATTTCAATGAAAAAAATAAAAAAATCATCATTAAATTTTCATGATGTTATAATTTTCACCCAAAAAAAGATGAATATTCATTCCATTAAATATAAGATTATCTAATTACATTGAAGAATCATTATATTCCAATAAAAACCCATATAATCATAGATATGTATTTTTGGTTACATGGGACAAGATTTTTTGTATCACTCTTATAATTAGTCTTACAAGTGGAATAACCATGTTTTCAACTTCATTTCCTAGTGCACTAGAGTTTATAATGTTACCAACCATATATGGTTTTTCATGAAGACAACCATCATTGGTTAGTAACGCAACAGCCCATCATCATAACATTTCTGAAGAACCATAACATCACCCTAAATTGTAAAATCATTCATAATATAAAAATCATTAGGAAAATATCCTTTTAATCTTGAAATCACATATATTTAGAAAAACTAATCACATATAAATGAAAAGTGTATCATCCCTCTCCTATTAATTGGATTGAGATGTGACGGGTGTGCTACTAGGCCATAGGTAACTTCCCCAAGACATTAAAGGCAAGACATAAATTCTAAGGGAATTAAAAGAAATTTCAGGATTATTTTTTATTTTTAAATAAAAAATCATACATGAAAAATCAAATCCAATCAGCCTCTACATAAATTCCATGCATAAAACTATATGATGTATGAGTATAATTATATAAAATTAAAAATATTACTAACTCCAAAAAATCTATAACCATGTAATATATCAGAGACCAAAGGGGAAAATAATCCAACAAAACCCAAAGACACAAAGGAACTAACTCAACAGTTTTCAACAAGCTTTAAGATACAACTATAAAGTCCATTACCAAGGCATAAATGTGAATCCCTAAAAAATTAGATAACATTACATTACATATATCTCAATATGAAACATCTAAAAACACACCAACATACCTGAGTAGGGGGTGAGTTTAAAATTGAGCAGGTTTCCCCCGTTGACTTCACAACACATGCCACTAGGATAGAACAAGTCAACACATTTATAAAAAATATTTAAGAATAATTAAAATAGATTATAATAAATATAATTCCATTTAAAAGACAAATAATATTCCATTTAAAGAAACCAAACAAACCATTAGAACCAATTTTCCATTCTATTTGGAATAGTCATTTACATTCCACATAACAACACATGGCTTCCCTGGGGAGAATTCCATACCCATGATTGTTATCTCAATAATCTACCTTGTCATAAAAATGTAACCATATACCAAGTTCCCAAAATTCACATTCCCCAACCACTATGTCACATAAATATAAATAAACTCGCACTAACATTTTATTCCAAATACCATTCCAAACCAATTATGACGAAACATTTAAATAAAATTATATGGTTTTTGAAAAAATTTAAATAAAATTATCATAAAATGAAAACAAAAAAAGTAAAATTATCATTTAAAAATGTTATAACCAAATTAACATTATAAAAAACCGAAAATTTCCATTATTTCAAAAACCATCACTAAAGAGTGTTATCATCAATCCTTTCACATTTATTTCATAATTAAATTCATGAATTGAAAAAAAAAATTATAAATCAATCAATTTCTGTCTATGAAGATTTGTGACTGAAGCCACCTACCTCTCAAACAATGGTGAAAAAAAATAATGAAAAAAACACAAAAACAAATCAGCATGAAAATCCAAAAAAAAATTCTTTCAATCCTGTTAATTATCATCCAAACAACCTTAAAACAAAATGATTAGTTCTTAAACCATTAGTATATCACAAAAATAATTTATTAATGAATCATATAATGGGATGATGAAGAAAACTAATGAAAAATACCTCAATCAAGATCTTACTATAGAAATTGGGCCTACAATGCAATTAGATACACCTAAGGGATGCAAATTGATTAAGTGTAATGGTTCGTGATTGGTATAACTATAATTTTTAAAGAGTGTAATTATATTTATAGTCATATTTCATAAAAATTAATTGAAGGTGTATGTTGAGTAAGATTCACAAAATAAAGTTCTTTTTTTAAAAGTGCACAACAAGACAAACGTTGAACTAATCATGCACCAGTCACTACCTCAAATTCCCTTTACATGGTAGGCTCTCATTGTTTAAAACAATGTTCACCAACTGTGTTATACCCTTATATCCAACATTGGATAGTTTTTCATGGGTGGTCAAAATATTTATGAAAGCCATGTTCCTTACCATGTGCTTATCCAATGCCCACTATTTCAGTTCCACAGTTTCATGAAAGGTGTTTCATGGACTATATATACCATAATCCAAATGTAAACCCCTAAAAAATATCGTTAAATGTGAAACAAAAACCTCTAAAATCGAGAAAAATAATCTAATTAAATTATATATATATATAATTAAAACATAGAGGGTATTGTACTCAAAATTGTGGGTGAAACATTCTCCCCACTATTAGAATTTCAATCCCAGGAATGTAATAAACAACCATGTTTATCAAATAGCTCATGAAACTATTGGACAATTTCATTTACATTATCTATTGTTTCTTCTCAAATATCATAATGTTTCTATAAATCCTACACTAGACCTATTATTTTTCTTACTTGATGCCTTCTCTTCCCTATCCACAATCTACACTGGCGGACGAAACAACATATAATCCATCTATCGGTCAATGTGGTCCAATCAAATGACACAATTTGAATCAGGTTGAAAATTCTTGAATTGAGATATTTGGAACATCTGATCCACTGAAATAAATCATTGTGTAAAATACAATTGAACCCCCACCTCACAATCCCATTCAAATACCTCAAAAAAGCCTTTGTATCAATGAGATATATTTCCTGAATTCCCAAAAAGATGATGCCCATGCCTTGTAGAGAATCTCAAGAACACATGATCACTCACCTAAAATGAATATTTCCATTTATGATGATCCAAAATAAATTTATGATGACTTTGATCCATCTCAAGTTACTCCCTAATCAAATGAATTTTTTAATTTGACTCTTGTAGAAGGCATGGTCCAGTTAGTGATGTCTCGCATGTTTCCACCATACAAAGTGGGGAACGAAATGGATTCCCATACAATGATTTAAAAGGAAATATAATTATTATTTCTTAATAACTATTTTTATAAGAGAACTCCACTAAATGTATGTACTTTTCCAATAAGCCATAAAAATCAATTACAAAATACATATTAATTTTTTTTAATGTTTGTATCATCATTTCAGATTTCCTATCCATCAGAGGATGATAGACTATTGTCCTAGTCAACTACTCCCAATGTAATTTTGTAAGGATTTCCAAAAATGATATGTAATCCTTGTATCTCTATTAGATAAAATCAAAACTAGTATGCCATTCCTCTTTACCACTTCTCGAATATAGATTTTTGATAAGTCCTCCATGGTATGACATTATGAAATAGAGATGAAATTGGATGACTTCAGGAGATAATAAACTATCACTAATATGAAATGAAATTTCCTTACCATCATTGAAAAACCTATCACAAAATCCATGGCTATATTATTCCTTTTTTTAATAGTAAATTGTAAATACTACAACATATATGTTGGTCATTATTACACTTCCTTAACCAACTAACATGTGAGGAATGTCATAATAATATCAACATATTTTATTTGGATTCCAATCCATAAATTTTTTTCAATGTAATCTACATAGTTTTTATTCGACTATAAAATAACCCATCTCAAATAGTGGTATGTATGGAAAATTTTTTACAGTCAAGAAAAATTTGATGACTATCTGATCTCTAAACTGAAAAAATGATCACAGATCATGGATTGATCCATCAATGGTCTCCCTAACATTGAGTTTGACAATGTATAAATAGATTAAGAATCATATTTTTATACATATTTAAAATTATCATCCAAATAAATATAAAGGGAATCAGAAAAAATAACTACAACACTACCTCGACCATCAAAATCCAAGTTCATGTTATTTATCACTAAAATCAGCTATTACTGATCTGAGGCATCTTTCTCCAAATGACTAAATGAATTTATACATAATCAATTCTATACCAAATTTCCTTTATAAATTTTATAAATCATGCAAAATTAAAACAAAATATATTTTACTCTATCCATACTCCTTCACTCATATTCTAATATCATAGTAAAAAAATGACATTCTAGCTTTTATAACCATCAAAACCATTATTCTGTCACATACGAGGTAATGAATCAATGAATTATAAGAATTGACTCCATGAACTAATTCCAAATCATATTGTCAGTAGTTCTTTTAAATAACCCATAATTGCAATGATCCATAACCGGAAACATGATCTACCTACATGATAACACACCCAAACCCATATCCCAAATCCCCACAATACACCAAAAATAATTTTCTACATTTTTAACAAAGCATGATCAATGAAGATGTAAGGAAAACATTGAATCTTAACAAGACATCTAACCTTAATCATTATTTGTTAATATAACACCATTACTTGCCAAAAATATCATTGGTGAAGATAGTCCTGAAAATTCTCAAAGAAAACATTAGTAATAAAAAGTTCGGTGAAAGAGAATATATATCTTAAAGACATTCCATGGAGGTTTCCATGATATCACTTCCTATATCATTTCTGGATCAACATAAAAAACTATTTTGAGAGATAACATGCCCTAGGAAACCTACCTCTTATATCCAAAAATCAATCTTGGAAAATTTAAAATTCATACATTGATCCCTCAAGATACCCAAGAACATTTCCATGTGTTTAATATTCTTAAAATATTTCCTCAAACACAGAAAAATGTCATCCACAAAAACCACAGAAAAAGGGTCCAAATATTATTGAAAAAATGATTCATCACTTCTAAAATGAAATCTGGAAAATTCATAAGACATAAAGGCATAATCCAATAATCATAATGGTCATATCGTCAACTGAAAGCTAATTTTGGACTACCCCCTTTCCAAACATCAAATTGGTGATATCCTAAACAAAATTAAATTTTAAAGAACCACTTTTATCCACTAAATTGATAAAATAGATCATAAATTTTCAAATAGGACATTGATTATTTATCATGATATAGTTAAGAATACTATAATTTAGTCATGTTTGGTGAGTTCCAAGACTTTTTTACAATGAAAACTATTACATCCCACAATGACATACTAAGATGAACAAACCATTATCATTCCAAATATTACCACTACCATGGGGCACAGGTTACTGTAGCAGCACTGTCGCGCTACTGTAGCAGCTGAGATACTCTTGCAATGGCGGCACTGTAGTGACGGAAGCAGAATTATAGCAGCGGTAGGTACTGTAATAGTGCAGGTACTGTAGCAGTAGTATTCACAGAATGGGTACTGGGCGTAAAATTTGGGCCTATGGGGAATGTAATGGGCTAAATTCCCACTGGGCCTACGTGTTGTGTAATGGGTCTCGCTCTACCCAGTTAAAGATGTATTTTCTTTGTTTTAATAATAAAAATGAGGCTTCGACCCCAACGTTTAAAAAATGTATGATCCATATTAAGATATTAACCATTAAATTCCCTTATCTTAAGGGTGGAAACCCTGATAAATTACTTTGGAAAATTTTATAAAACTGATTGTCAATAATTTGAAACAAATTATTATTAGTCTCATCCATAGTTGAATTTTTCAAATCTATCAACTAGTATGGAATATTTTCAACCAATGTTTCCAAAAATTGTACTTCACTAGACTTTATGTTCCAATATCCTCGATATATATTCTCAAAAACATTATTTTCAATAAAAATAATCTTTCTGGTATAATAGTAAATGCGTGATTTGAACATTTTTATCTAATCCATACATAGGATTGTGCCACATACATCCATATCATTCATAGAGAAATCCCATATTAATTCATCCTCATTAAAAGTTATAGAACATGATATTCATATAATGGATCGACATTTTATATATCTAAGAAGATTTTGATGTTTTAAAATAGAAGACATCATATCAATAAGAAATTTTAGAAAATTAATAGAATGTTTAACAATATATCTTTAGGATCAACCTGTATAAATAAATCATGAATAATTATAAAATTGAAATTAATCATACCTCTCATCGTCAATGGTGCAACATGATTATCTGCATCAATTTTCATAGATCCATATAGTTTATTACTATATTCACTTTGATAATTATTACCCGATTAAGATTGAACTAGTTAGAAAGTCATTTTATTCCCTGAATCAACATGGTTTCATCTATTCTACTGATATTAAATATTCTACTACCCTTTACCCATCGATGCATGTGAAGCCTTTGAAAAATTTGATAGGTCTTTAAATACCGAGGATAGAGCAATGGGACCAAATAATTGAAGATTCCCTATACGGTTGAAATTATGGAATTCCTTAAGGGGTGTTGGAAAATCTCACTTCCTGTGATCAAAACAAACAAATTGAAAAAATCTAGTCATGTGGTTTTATTTAGAAGGAACACTCACAAATCTATCCATCTGATCATGAGACATACCAGTAACATGGAAATAGTTGTCACTGTACCATATATTCACGTGATTAGAGTTCCCTCAATTTACCCTATGTATCAACATTGTTCCACCACATGTAGTTTCATTTATTTCTTTTTATTCCGCCATATCTTTATTGAGCATATCTGTTTGAACCATAATACAAATAATGAAAACATAAAAGGATATTTTTCCTCTACCCTGATTCAAAAATTTATTCCTTAAATTATGTACTTCGAGGAAAACACATTACAAGGATGACTAAATTAAATAATTTAGAAGTATAATCTATCACTATGAAGTTATATTTATCCATAATGTTAATTTAAATTGTTTTAAGAATCCTAAACCCATGAGGCTATAATTTTTGTTAATGTATATATCAAAATCCTCATACTCAATTCTTTTGTGAAATTTAGATCGAACTGATAAATCCCACCAATGATGTGTTAGATATTAAGACATGTAAATTTTTAACATGAATTTCAACACAAATGGTGTTCCTTGGAAATCAATTATTTGATTCAAGTTATTTATTAAAACATCTTGTTTTTTCGATTCTCAATCACCCTAAAATATGGGTCGATTATTCTTTTATAAATATATAGAATGATCCACAATCCTTGGTTTATCCTTTCTATTTATATAACCCAAAACCTGAATGTACATGAAAATAATAAGAACCTATTGGATTTCATATGGATTAGGTGCAACCACATTCTAAACAACCATTCTAGTTTTATTCTTGTACACCTAATTGGTTACATTTTATATAACAAATTGAATACCCCATTAATTATCACTCTCATTCAGTAGAAGGATTTTAAATACCAAATTTAACGCTTCACAAAATATCCAAAAGTATTTACAATATCAAATAGTTTCGATTTTCGAAACAATTTTGAAAAGTACATCATACATTTTAAAATCAATAAAATTTTCAAATGTTTAAAAAACTAAACACATTTTTCCAAAAATTATTATAATTTCTCAAATTGAATTATTCACCCTTATTGGGAGAAAATTCCTAATAATTAATATCATTCCCTTTTAAATAACCAAACCTATGAGGACAAGGTTACAAATCCTAAAAGTATCTTAAAACACTCATATACCCAAAATACCGGGTATCTTGATTCTCATTATAAATAGGCTAGTTATGCTTGTGTCCATGTTCTAATCATCCTATTCCATAATAGAATATCCAACCCAATGAATGTACTCGAATTATTTTCAAATGTAGGACTGAAAAAAATGATACCATTAAGAACATCATATCCCCACCCTCATAGGCTTGAGATGTGACTGGTGTGATACTAGGAATTTGGTGACATCACCATGACACCAAAGTCTGGAAATAAACACAACTAGAAAATTAATCTACTCCAATATTTTAAAACTATAAAAATAAGTCCCAATACTATGGAAATAGCCAATTATCATAGTTTTCCTCAACCATGGACACAATGTGTGGAGAAATATGTGGGTATTTACTCGGTGTTCAAAACCATGGAAATAGGTCTTTTGGTTGTCCACCGTCGAAGATGACCTATAGCCATAGTTTAAACCATCACTATAGCCTAAAAATAATATGTCGTAGGTCAATTTTTATCTCTGTATCTCACTTATAGAATTGATTTTCTCAACTATGACACTATGGGGGATCATCAATTATATATATACACACATGTATATTATGTTATATATATTATTATAAGCAATCGAGGTAGCATAAAAACAATGGAAATAGATATTCGCTATCAATTTTCAACCATAAAATTTTTCTCATACGCAATGGTGGGATACCTATAGCCATGGTTTTCAAAACTATGTATATAGGTATGAGATATAACCATAGTTTTTCTAAAAACATGGCTACATTCCTTATAAATGGCTAGGTCTGATGTTTTTGAAAACCATTTCAATAGACCACACTTATGGAGACAATTTTAGTAAAACTATTGATATATCATACCTATATTCACAGTTTGGAAAACCATGTCCATAGGACTATGTAAAAGCCTAATTTTTAATATGTGAAAATATAATGGATTTCCAAAGATTTTTGGTGGTGATTCCCCCTTTAAAAAATATTATGATATTAATAAGAAAAAACCGACTAAAACATGAAAATAAACCACTATATGATACATGAGAATAATGAAATACTTATCAATGAATAATAACCAAGAAAAAAAACAAACTACGACTATGTACCATATCAGAGTGCAAACAAAAAACTAATACAAAACCCCGAAAGTCACCCAGAATTTTAATTAACAGTTCCCAACAAGAAATACACTCAAACCCCACAGGCCATACCTAAGGTATCATGAATAATCACTAAAGATATGAGATATGTCCTCTTTATAGTTACTCTATATAAATCACGTACAAGTGAACCAATGTTCATAAGAAAGGGGTGAGTATAATACTCATTCAAATTTTATCTAATGATATCCCAACTTATGCCAATAATATATATCTAGAATGAAAATTTATATAAAATAGTTTTAAACAATTTAATGTAGTTTATATTTAATACAAACCTTTTATAAAAATATATGTTTTCTATTTAATTAAACAAAACAACCCTTTTTATCCACATATCAATTCCATATGGAATAACCAATCCAATTCCACAAATCTGAACATACTTTCCTAGGTGGCAGTTCTAGTCAAAGGATTGGCCTATTCTTGTTCGACGAAGCCATCAATAGGTAACCATATACCATGTTCCAAAATGGGAAATGTTTCTTCCACAATGTAACATTAATGAAAATAAACACATGCTAACTGCTTATGAAAAATACAATGCCAAAAAAATTGTGCCCAAACATTTCATAAAATAAAATTTTATTCAAAATGTTATGTAGGACATTTTTAGTAATTCAAAAAAAAACAAATGTTTTGAAATCAATATCTTAAATTCATCAAATCAACTTCACTTTCCACAAAACAAGATGCTTCCATATTTTCAAAAACATCACTAAAGTGGGGTCTAATCAATATTTTCACATCAATGTCACTATTATATTCATGAAATTAAATGAATTTCGATTTTTTACTTCAATTGCTTACTAATATGAGTGGATCATGATTTTACATAACACTATAAAGTTTGTCAAACTAATGAACGACTAAAAACAACAAAAACATGGCTTGAAACTCAATGAATCACCCTTAGATATTGGTTCATATCACCAAATACAACTGAAACCATTTATATTGGCACAAAAAACATTAATAAATCACCAAAAGATTAAATTAATCAATACAAAAGTGGGAGGAAGAACATTTTTAATAAAAAAAACCTTGAACATGCACTTATAAAGGAATATTGGGCTCTGAAACACTAAAATAAGACTACAGATCCTTAACAGAACAATATAAAAAGGAATCCCGATATTTTTAAAGTATTGAAATTTGTGTAAGGGATCGATTATGGTAAAAAAATATGAATTATGGTTTTAAACCATGATATATCTGATGAATTCAAATCTTGTTTTTATTGTCTACAATTAAGGGGCTTGTTTAGAAAAATCATGCACTAAATGTTTTTTAACCAGTACCCCCAAAATCCCATTGCATGGTTTGATCACATGGTTAGGAAAAAATGTACTAATAGATATAAAACCCACTATCCAAAATTTCATAGTTTCTCATGGGTGGATGCATGATGTGGCCAAACCATGTACCTACCCACTTCTCATTGTCTCAGTTTCATGGTATCCTAGAATGTGTTTCATGGTTTATATTAACCATTATTATAACATAAAGCTCAATAAAATCCCAAAAAAATAAAAAACTCCTTAGAAACACCGAAAACATAAAAAAATTATTTATATACATGATATACATAAATAAAGGGTGACTTACCTAAAACGAGGGTTTCTAGAGAAAAATATTATTTGAAGATAAACCTATATTCTTATAAAGAGAGATTCAGAGAAATTTTTTTTAAGGGCTCTGGGAAATTCCACTCATGATGTACATGATTAAAATTCATTCACTTCAAATGTTTTTAGAATAATAAAAAGGCACCTAATTTGAAAAATAGTAAAAAGATAGCATGCAATTTTTTCTAATAAAAATAAAACATCTGTAAAAATTAATTTATAATATCATATAGGAAAAAATAAAAAACTGTTTAAAAAAATATGAAAAAATATTTATATGAAAGAAAAATAGTGTTTGAAATGACACTTTAAAATATTATTTTTAAAATAATGTCCCTTACATTATGTAAGACTCATCACATACATTATTTCTCATCGTGAATAAAAAATGCATTAACTTCTACATTCTTAATAACATTTTTATTTTTTATCATTCCTTTTATATCACTTATAATCATGATATTTATCATTTTTAATCATTTAATTTCCAATCATTTTTTTCGATGATATTCAGTTTATATGTCTAGAATGAATTTGGTGTTGTGAATATGGTTAATAGGGAAAAATTCAATCGTTAATAAATAATATTAATGGATTGAATATCATATATATTATATAAATAGATACATAGAGTAATCCATACTGATAGAGATAGAAAAATAAATTACACCATTCATGGAGATGGTGGGTCATATTTATTCATTAAATTTTTTCAATTTTTTAATCTATGGAATGATAGAATCGAAATGTAACAACCTCAGTACCTATAAAATAATGTTTTTCTTATTCTGGATTTAAATTGTTAATTTTTTTTTAAAATGTATAATGAAAAAAGTTGTATTATAAAAAATATGATATCTATTCAAACAGAATATTATCCCCATCTTTAAAAGTAAAAATACAATATGAGTATCTAATTATTGAAAATATGATCTATTTATATCATAGAATAAGTAAATAATAGTTTTCAAATGATAAATCAATTGTTGTTATTTTTGCGACACATAAATAATTATTCCCAATTTATTAATTAATAAAATGATTTAAAATAAAATTTATATTCATATAATAGATTCATAAAATAACATTTTATTGTATTATGATTATAATATACTTTTATAAGACCATAATTAATTTCATAATGTGGTGTAAATTTTTTAATAATTTTAATCTCAGTAATTATTTAATAAATGATGGTTTTAATTAAAAATTAATTTTTCATATATAGAAAATTATATTCATAAAATGTATTTAATAACATATTTTTTCAAATTGAAAAATTTTTTGTGGGTACTAATGTGATTTACATAAAATAGTTGAATATTTGGAGAATAGTGAAATACTATAATTTATGGTGTATGAAAAAGTCATGAATTATTGAGTCATAGATGATGTATGGATGATGTATGAAAAAAATATCAAACCATCCATCATTATGTTAATATATTTAGAAATAATTTTCATACTATTCATATTGATGAGGGAAAATAATAAACTAATAAATAAAATAATAATTAAACACTCATCTTCTCTCTTATAAATATTATCCCTCACCAACTATTCTTCTCACATATCAATTCCTTGTATCTTTTTAAATATCATCCCCATTGCCTTCCAAATCATATTTCAAAATTTTAAGACCTTCTGGTCTCAACAAAATTCAAAAACCAATTTCCATAAGGAGGTTCTCAAGGGGAATAATTTAAGTGGTAAAATCCAATTTCATTTTGGTTTATTATTTTCAATTTTTTCATTTTATATGAAATAATCCCCTCCCCTCCACCAGGTTTCATGGTAACTACAATATATTTCATATAATATAGTTTTATTGTATTAATGGAATATCCATCATCAAAATTCTCCCCTTTTCCACTTATTCTAAAAAATAAAAACATTGTCTGTGAAGTGTTGATTTATTATTATCGTGTAGAATGTGTTTTAATTTCTTTTTACCACAATAAATACTAGTAATTAAACCATTATTATTGTAATCATATTTATTTATTATACATATTATAGTTTATATGATTTTCTAGAACCAATATATAAACATGATATGAAATATGATGAAATAATTATGTGATTGTCATAGAACCACCTAAAATATATTAAGTAATTTTCAATAATGATTTTTTATTAAATCATACTAAAACAAAAAAAATGATATATTTTATCATTGACAATTTTTGAAACATGTTAATACCATTTCATTAACCATGTGGTGTTTTTCCACAATTTGACAAGAAAACCCATAATGAACCAACCATAGAAACTGTAAAACAGCCACACCTAAAAGAATTAAAGAACTAAATATTATGAATAAATTGTTGGAAAGAAGTTATAAAAAGATCATAAAAATTATTTTAAATTTGAATTTAATATTTTAAAAAATTAATTACTCACATTAAAAAATTATTGAGGAGGTTTGGACATTTTTGAAAGAAGTCAACCCCATGGTAAGAAACATTCCTTTAAAAATTCTCTCTTAATTTCTATTTTTATATAATTAAAAAGAAATTATTTTTAACAATATATGACATGAGAAAAAGTTCCTAAGTTCATGAAACCTATATTTATTTAATTCTACCACACAATATTACATGTTCATTTATAATGAAAATTATTTCCCTTGTATTTATGGAGTATTATTTTAAAATTAATTAGTTTCACGAAGAATTGTTTTTATGATGAATGTATTATGGTTTTATGACTGTGTTCTCATTATTTAGAACTATTTATGATGATGCGTGGAACCTATATCTCCCTAAAATCCATTGGGAATTTATATGTTGTAAATTGACTTAAATGTTTATTCAAAGTGTAACTGTGATGGTTACACCATAAGTTATCCATGGGGGTTACGACATAACACAACTTTGAGGGTTAAATTTTATGGTATCCTAAAAACCATATGGTAAACTTTAGGGTTAAAATATTTTGTATTTAATTCCTCATGTTACATAAATATTTTATTTATGATATCTATTGTTTATGGAACTCTCTGGTTTTCACAATTTCTGTATATGATACTTTATGCATGAGAAGTATGTCTTTGTGAAAATGATTTCATATGTTTATATGTATTAATAGACTGGTGGTTTATTTCTTAAATTTATGTACCTTTCTGAGATTTTTCAGATCTTCTCAAGTTATAAATTGTTTCTTTATAGGTTATAAGGATGGGTGAGGGAGTAGGTGAATCCATGATGAATGGTGTGAGTAGTTTTAGTGAAATGATTTCATTTTTTGTTAAAAACTAATGTATTCTAGATGAAATGGATATTTTTTTATAGTACACACTTTCTATGCAATTGTGGGTTATTATGTATGAATTATGAACAAATTCATTGTAACAATAAAAATAATATATTTTTGTGGAATGTAATAAATTGAATTATAAATGAATTTTCTAGATTCTATAATGTTTACAGGTGGGGCCATGTAGTTGGTATCAGTTAACAATTTAGATAACATTAGTGAATATGATGATTTTAATAGAATAAAATAAATTATTTTTACTTTATAGTTATGTTTAAATAATATATAATTTTATGATTACCAATTTTCTTCATCTAATATATGATTATTTAAAATGGTTCTCTATATAATAATCATGGAAGATTATGTAAGAATGCCCCAAGAGGATGATAACATTCCAAATATGCAACACAGAATGGTGGGAATTGGAATCAATCAATTTTTGATATTTTTACTCATTTTACATATATTATAAATGTCATTGTAATCCATTTAAGATAATAACCAGACCTAACAAAAATCTAAAATTATGATTGTGGATCATTTTATGTGGCAACAGCCTCACGATTTTAGGGGTTCGTCTGACATAGTAGTGGATGAAGGGTGGATCAAATATATTTAATAAATATTTTATTTCATGTGATGTTTAAGTAACAAATGTTTTGTGTTTATATTTATCATTTTGAAGGTGAATCCGACCAGTGGTGGTCAATGGTCAAAAATATCAGGGAAAGCAAGGAGATTGATGCCTTAAAATGGGTTGAATTTAAGAATCTATTCCTTGAAAAATAGTTTCCAATTGTGGTTGGATTTATTATGGAAAATAAATTACATGAATTGAAAAAAATGAAGGAAGATTCATAGGACACTTATGAATAAAACTTAACTCGATTGGCCTGGTACACACCATTTCATATTCATTATCGTGATAATAGGATTATTCATTTTTGCTCAGGATTGATACCAATATATCAAATTAAATGGTACTCCCATGAATTAAAAAAGTGGCTAGAAAATTCTGAGTTGTGATTAGAGGATATAAATAGAGTTTTATAATGATCAAATTTATTTTGAGAGTAAAAAAAGTTCTAGATAGAAGAAAATGTGTGTGAATCAATAAATAAAATGAGACTATATGAAAATCCAATTTATAGTTTGTCAGAAGTGTGGTAGAAAGAACATTGAGGAATTATATAATAATTCCATGAAGTGTTTTTGATGTAGTAATTTGTAAATATGTCCCTTGATTCAAATTAAAATTATGTTACATTCAGTTCTGATAATAAAACTCTAATGTGTTAAAATGTGGTGAGATGGAAAAATTTTCCAATACCTACACAAATAAAGATCTGAATGATGGAAAACACCTATATTATAAGAATAAAGGGACAATGAAATCCTTTGTGACTGTGATACAAGATGTTCAGTCATCCAATGATGTGTTATCTAGTAGATTATTATTTTAATCAGATTTATTAAATGTCTTTCTTAATTACGGGTCTATACATTCCTTTATCTTTGAGAATTTATTTTTTGTAAAATGGACATTTAATCCCCTAAAATGAATCCATAACATCTGGTTAAAACAATAGGGCAAAATATAAATGAAAAAAGGATTATATGATCTTCATGTTGTTTTATATAGAATAAAATTACCTGAAAACTATTTTTTTCCTTGGTAGATTTTTATGGTACTCATTTAAATAGTGGACTTCACTTTATCATTATATGGTTTATTTTAGATCTAAATAAGTTATTTTTATTAAAGAGTTTTAGTTTTATAGTAGAATGCATCAATACCAATGATAACATATTATAAATCTTAGAAACTATTAAAATATTGAAATAGATGTTATCTTGCATATATGGTTGATAACATGAAAATTGATATGATTAATGACCTACCAATGGTAAATGAATATCTGAATTTTTTTTCAGAGTGATTTTCCTATTGCTATACTAGATCTAGAAGTTTAATAGACCATTCACTTAGTTCTTAATGCTAATACAATTTTAAATCCATGTTATAGAATGGATATAGGGGAAATTCTTGAATTGAGAAATATATTATAGGAGTTTGTTAATAATGTGTTCATCCGTCATAGCCATCACCATGGGGTGCTCATATTTTTTTTCTTTAAAAAAAAATATTCTTCCATGTGACATTGCATTGATAATCAATCATTGAATAAAATTAATATTAAGAATAATTATCAAATACCTCATATCGATGACAATATTGATTAACTCTAGGGATCATAGCATTTTTCTAAGTTTGAATTGAGATATAAATACCATTAGCAGAATGTGATGGAGGATGAAATTCTGAAAACCGCATTCCAAACAAGATATTATCATTATGAGTTTCTTATTCCCTTATGCTTGAAAAATTCCCCTACTATATATATGGATATTATGAATATACTATTCCATGATTATTTAGATATCTTGGTTTTTGATTTTATTAATTATTATTTTTGTTTATAAGGATCATTAAATGATTATAAGGATTATTAAAAAATAAATCAATAAAATAATGTTATACAGAAAATTTAGAAAATGTGTTTTGTGGTTGCAAAATATTTTTTTTCTTCAAAACATCATAAATAATGATTTCATAAATGTTGATCAGGAAAAAATAAACTTGATTTTTGAATTTCCACGGCATACAATTGTTAAATAAATTTGTATTTTTCATTGATTGTCATGTTACTAATGATGAATTCTTAAAAAATATTTCATGGTTATATATCTCTATAACTCTGTTAATACAAAAAGGGGATAAATATATTTGTAAAGAAGGATGTGATTCTTGTTTTTATAATTTGATAAATATGTTCAGTGAATGCTCTATTTTGGGATCTTCCTTAAAAAAATATTGTTTTTTCATCTAATGTGATGCGTCATTAAAGGGACAAGGTTGTGGTCTGATTCCGAATGATTAGTGAATTTATTATGCTTTAATACAACTTAATCCTCTTGATTTAAATTATCCCATACATGATCAAGAATTATCATCTCTGTTTCTTACTTCAAAAATTTAGAGGCATAGTTTATATGGATCCAAATGTGAAATATATAATAGCCATAAATGATTGAAAAATATATTTACATAGATATAATTGAATATGAGGCAGTGAAGATGGCCAAAACTGATAAACTATTATGATTTCAACATCAATTATGATCCTATACAATTATTCAAAGTGGTGTATTATGTGAACGGAAAAAACCATGAATCACTAACCGTATAATATTTGGATCATGCCCTCAAAATTATGATTAAATGAATTTTTTCTAGGAAGTTATTGGAGTAAGAAATTACACTATTTTTCTAAGGTTTCAATGTATTCTCCTCTCTCATAATTAATTAAAAAAGAAATGAAGGAAGGATGTGAGTAATAGAAAAACATATAATTGGTTATGAAAGGTATGTTTCTTGAATTTAAGATTCATAAATATTGTGTCTTGATATTTGGAAGGAGATTATATCGGAATTGTTATTCTCAGATGAAGAAAAATTTATCATATAAAGCTCAAAATTATTCATTTTTAGTTCATCCAAGAGGCCCTATTATTTATAGGTACATTCTAAAGTATTACTAGTGGGATTGAATAAAATGACATATTGCTGATTTTTCAATAAAATATTTGAATTCTAAATTGGTTAAAGAAGAGAATCAACTACCAAAGGGGGTGATTTAGCCTTTTCTATTAAAAGAGTTGAAATGGTAAAATATATCCATGGATTTTTTTGTGGTACTACCAAAGGAATCACGAGGTAATAATGTGATTCAGGTTATTATTGGTTGATTAAAAGAATATGGACATTTTCTACTAATTTGAGAAATTATTACTCTAGATCATCTTTCTTAACTTTACATAAAAGAGATTATTAATATACATGGAGTTACTTTATTCAATGTATCTAAATTTGATCCTAATTGTAGTTACATCTATAAGTAATGCCATTTTTCGTAGTTGGGAACTGAATTAAATTTAAGTACATCATTTTATTGTTAATTTGATGGAAGGACAAAGTAAATAATTCAGACATTAGATGAAATGTTATGTGTTGGTTCGATGGATTACTATGGATTTTGCGGTCATCATCATTCTTTAATTAGGTTTTCTTATAATAATATTTTTCATTATAGTATACAGATGGAACCTTTTGAGGAATTATTTGTATGTTTGTATTGAACTGCATCATATTTAGATGTATCAGGTAATAAATGGTGATAGGACTAGAATTATAAGATGGAGTGGATAAAAAGTGATGATTATCTAAAAAATGGGAACTTTTTAGAGAAGGTAGAAAACATATGAAGATAACACAAGAAAATAATTTTTATATAATGTAATTGATATAATTTTACTTAATATCTTTCTCCATAAACATGTTTTGAACTTTGGTGACAAAGGAAATATAATTACATGGTTCATTTGTATTTATGAAACCCTAGAAAAAGTTGGACCAATTTCCTATAGAGTTTATATTCATATGATATTATCTCAATTACACAATATTTTTATGATTCAATTTTATAAAATTATATTTCATAATCAACTCATGTTTTTGTCCAAAAATTAGTTCAGTTGTAAGAGAGACATTCTTATGAAGAAACTCTTGTTTGTAATCTCAATCATAGATAGAATGTATTATGGAATAAGGTAATTCTCCAAGTTTGGATTTTATGGAGAAATCACATGGTTGAAAGAGAAACATGGGAATCTTAATATGAAATATGGGAAACGAATAAAAACTTATTTAATAAGTGAATAAATATTTTGAGAATTAAATTTTCCTGTGGGGGAGAATTTAACATTCCAGTTACTTATAAAATATTTTTTTTCTTTCATTCTAAAATTAAATAGTTAAATTCATTATAAACGTATAATGAAGTAATTTATATACACAAAATTTAAGGAATATATGCAAAAATAATAGTAACCTCACCAATTGAAGTATATATAAAATTTATTTATCTAATAAATGAAATTATAATATATTTATATCATATAACAAGTAAATAAATGTTTTGGAAATGATAAATTAAGTGTTTGTATTTTTGTGAAACATTAATTATTATTTATAATTTTTCAAATATTATAATTATTTAAAAGAAAATTTAACTGCATAAAAAAGATTTAAAAATTATTATTTTGTTGCATTATTTTTATAAGATAATTTTATGAGATCATAATTTTTTTTCAAATTGTTATAAAATTAGTTATAATTTTAAAATAGGTATCATTCGAATAAATGATGATTTTAATTAGATAATAAATTTATCATATGTGGAAAATTATTCAAATGTAATATATTTCATTTTATAATTCTAAATGTTTAAAAATTGATAGGTTGATTTTTCGCGTATTTTTTTAAATAGATGAATTCATTATGAATAGTGAAATATGTTAAGTTACGATATCTAACAAATTCATGAATTATTGAGTCATATATTATATATGGATGATTTAAGACCAAAACATAGAACTTTAAATAATTATATTAATATATTTAGTGATAAGGTTCAAACTATTCATATTCTTGAACCAAAATAATAAACTACTAAATAAAATAATTAAAAAACACCCCCTCCTCCACCAAAAATACCAATCCTCAACACATCTTCTCCACACATATCAAAGCCTTTTAGATTGATTAATTCCTACCCAATTCCATTACCATGCATATTTATCACTTCTAAGTCCTATTGGTCTCACCAAAATAATGAATCTATGTTCTTTAAGGAGTTCTCAACGAGAACAATTGAAGAGCTATGATCCACATTCATTTTCATTAATTTTATCTTCAATTTAATATTTTTTATTATTTTGTCCTCAACTCAACTCAACCAGGATACATGATAACTCCAGTTTCTTACATATACTTTAATCTTATTTTTTTAATTTAATATCCATCATTAAAACTCACACTATCCCCACTTATCAAAAAACTGAAAATATTGTCAGTAATGTGTCGATTTACCATCATCGTGGATGATGTGTTTTCATTTTCTTTTATAGTCTTCATGGATGGTTATAAAACCATTATTATGGTCAAATAAAATTCTATTAAACATATTATAAGTAATAAAATGTTATATAACTAATATATAACCATGATATATGTTGATATAAGTTAATGATGGTCATAAAAACAACTAAAATATACAAAACAATTTCTATTATTATTTTATGTAATGAATCATCTTAATATTAAAAAAAATATTGTATCATTTAAAATTCTAGAAACAAATTCATTCCATGTCATTCCACTTTTGGTTCTTTTCTTCCATTCGACAAGAAAACCTATAATGAACCATCCATGGGAAAAGTAAAATAAATGCACCCAAAACAACAAAATACAAACATATTATAAAAAAATGAATGAAAGATGTTATAGAAATATAATAAAAGGGTATATAAATATTAATATAGTAATTTAAAAAATTAATAACACTCTTTCGATGATTATACAAGATTTTTGAACATGATTTAAGGAATTTAAACCCAATGCAAGGGTCTTTTCTTTCAAAATAATCTTTTATTTTATATTTTTACAAATGAAAATTGGTTTTTTAAAAATATACCTCATTAAAATATTTTCATACATTCTTGAAAGATTATGTTTTTAATTATACTTTACAATATTACATGTTTATTTACAAAGAAAGATATTCTATTTTTATTTTCATAGTACACTGTTATAATAAATGAGTTTTTGAAAAAATGTTTTTATGATGCAAGTGTTCATTTTTAGTAATTGTGATTTGGTTCTTAGTAATTACATATGATGAAATATTAGACCTATATCTCCCTCTAATTAATTTGGAATGTTTATTTACGATGTTGGTTGTAATGATCATTCCATGTACAGCTATGATGGTTACAACATAAGGCATCCATGAGTGATACATCATAAGGTAGCAATGATGGTTACATTTTAAGGTAGTTGTGAGGGTTACTAATCACATGGTAGCCATTAGGGTTACAATCTAATGTATGTGATTCCCCATTTTACCATAATATATTAATTATTTTTTTAATGTTTTATGGAAATCTATTGTTTTAAATAGTATATATACAATACTTTTTGGGAGAGTAGAATATATTTGTAAATATTATTTCAAATGTTCATATGTATTAATGAAATAAATATTTTCTTATTTTCTGTCCATTATTATGATTTTTTTCTCATCCCATGTTTAATTTTTTTCATATGGTTTAATGATTGGATAAATAATAGGAAATCTATGCTGAATGTTTTAGAGTTTTTCCATGAAAATATGTCATGTGTTAATAAAAAAATTTGAATTATGGAAGAAATTGATATTATTTCTGTAGTACATACTTTTTATTCTTTTATGGGTTACTATGTATGAATTATGACCTAGTTTTCTAAAACTATAAATAGAAATGATTGTTGGTAATTATTTTTGACACATTCGTTAGAGAGAACATCGGTCTATCTAGGACACTCTAATTATTTCCCACATTCTTGATTTCCAATTCAGGAAGCCTCCACCAATTATTAAGGGATTTTTCTCTTTGATCGAAATGGGATGATGGAATTTTGGTTCCTCATTCCATGGATTCCACCTCATAACTTGCTGCCTAGTCTGGGTCTCCCTTAAAGATTAAGACATTGTTCGTGAAAATATTCTCAGTGCCATGGCTTCATGGATGTCAGTTTATTACACTACATCTATCATGAAATTCCAAGGCATCCAGAAAGGGAAGAAATATTCATTTTGGGGAGTAGTCATTTAGGACATCGCTAATGTGTCGGGATGCTAGAACACTGATGCATATGGGTGCTTTCCTTTTATTTTATGCTTATCAAGGACGTGGAAGCTCATGTCATCCCACATCAATTTCAAGGATTTTTATGGAATGATAATATCTTTGAGGTTTTCCACATCTTCCCATGTTTAACACAGGGTATGCTTCTAGTTTAATGTCTGGAGGAGACAGATCAGACTTATTAGAACACTTGGGAGAGTGGATTAGATGGGTGAAACCCCTTGAGGGAACACTGATGTTGGGGATAATGCATTGTTAGTTACCCAGGTGCTGTTAGGAGCAGTGATGAGGTGAATGGAAGGATCTCACCAGGATGTGGCAGCTCAGGTAAGAATCGGGATAGATTATAGAGAGTTGAAGGATGTGGTGGGGGATTGAGATGGAACTGTCATGAATGTGATGGTAATGTTGGGATTGAGCATTGAAGAGACTTCCTACGTATCCTCATGGTAGGGAATCAAATTCAGAGTAGTTTGGTGAGTTGTTGGGACACCTGAGGAGGCAGTCCATGAGGAATGATGCATGGCTTGGATCCAAAGGAAGTATGTCCTCCATGTTGGGTAATGACCCTCTTGAAACACATATTCTTGAGAGAGAGACCATGATGGTACATGAGTGATGTGCTTCAACCGTAGGGAGGATTCCTTCATATCCCTGTGGATGGAAATCAAAGTCCACGTAGTTCAGGATGGGGTATTGAATCGTGGTGTGAACTGAGCATAGTGACCTGATGAAATACTGGGGATTACACGTGGTTAGTAACCCGGGATGGTCAAATGCTCAAAGGGAAGACCAAATAATTGGGTCCCGACAATGGGGACACCAAATTTTACCAATTTTTGGGGTTGATCCTCAAGGAATATTCCTATGTACAATTTATCATAAACATGGATCAAACCCACATAGTTCATCATAATATAGAATTCCTTCATATGGGGATGACAATGGCTTACTGCTAGATGGGATACAACAGCTTACGGCTGATTGGGGTACAATGACTTGCCGCTAATTGAGATTGAACTTATGTAAGGATTCCTATGTAACCTAACTAAGAAAGCATCAATGTACACATAGTTTCAAAGTAAATATTTTAGTGTCATGTTGGATGAGGGTAGTCTGTTGTGGAGTGGTTGGGGCCGATGGATGTTTGTCTTGAACCTCGGGGAGGCTTCCTATGTACCTTGGCTTGATAATGATCAATGTCCACATAGTTTAAAATGGGTTGTCGGTGAACCGATGTGCAGGGGTTAGGACCAATGGCTGTTGGGATTGAACCTCAGAGAGGCCTCCTATATACCTTTACATGGTAAGCATAAATGTCCACATAGTTCGGAATGGGGGACATAGTTTAATGTCATGTTGGACGAAAGTGAATCGACGTAAAGGGGTCATAACACATAGGTGTTGGAATTGAACCTAAGTAAGGATTCTTATGTAACTTGACATGGAAAGTAAAAAAGTCCACGTGGTTTAGAATGGGTGTTGGTAAACAGACATAAAGTGGTCCAGACTAATGGTAGTTGGTCATGGACGTTAGGAAGTCTTCCTACATAACATGCCTTCACAATGATCAAAGTCCATATATTTTGAAGTGGGGGATATAGTTTAACATCATGCTGGATGAAGGTGAACCGATGTGAAGTGGTTGGAACAAGTAGGTGTCAGGTTTGATCCTCTGGGAGGAATCCTACGTACATTTTCTTGGCTAGGATCAAAGTCCACGTATTTAGGAATGGGTGTTGGTGAACTGATGTAAAGGGTTCGAGGCCAATGGTTGTTGGGATTTAACCTAAGGGATTCTTCCTACATACCTTTCCATAGAAAGGATCAATGTACACATAGTTTATAAGAGGTGAGGGGATAACATGATAAGGTGGCCCAGAGAATATGTCATGGTTAATGCTTAATCTAATCCCAGATGAGTTATGATTGGTGTGAGAAACAAGAGGCAACACTGAACTAACGACCACGTCATGAAATTTTCATTTGTGGGAAGTGGAATGGGTCTTACACATGGTTAGAGGCCAAAAGAAGAAATTGGGGCCTACATGTGGTCATTGGATCATAGAGATAGATATTAGGACATACTCTAGGATGGAGGCCTGAGTGGCGACAATGCCTAATGGCAGAGGGATGTGATAACAATGGTCCTTCTGCCCATATATTCTCTAGTTTTTGGCACCAAATAATAGAGGAAGAACATTAATGACACCTCCTTCCAGAAAGGCTAAGGGATTACACCAGGTGGTTTTCCATCCCCGTGGATAGACGCTTCTCCAGAAAAGAGGATCTCATTCCATGTGTGGAAGATCTCACTCCTGTGGAGACAAGTAGACTTAGTGAATGTCCAAGATGGGGCATCCCGTGTGTGATGCATCGGGAGAGTCCACAGTTTAACATCATGTGTTGAGGTGGATGGTTCTTGGATGTTTAACGTTCTGAAGATCGGATGATATGAGTTCACACCTCACCCCTAGGACTTATATAATTGATACTCGCTCGCCCTTGGGGAGGGGAATGCATCATCAATGCCGAGGTGTGGGGTGTTGTGGAGTGATCCATTAAAGGGAAAATGTTAGCATGGCTATGCGAAGAAGCAATAGTTGTTAGCATACCTATGTGAATAAGCTTAGGGTTATGCAATGTAACGTGAAGCACCACCCAAGGGACATTGAAATCACTTCTTACATGCTTGGGGTCCATACAAGAGAAGGCTGTGTAACATAGGTGTCTTCTGTATAAGAAGTTTCCAAAGATGGTTCCCAGGAGAGTGAAATCGATCACATGATAAAGGGAGCATACAAGGAGAATGGATTGCGTAAAAAAGGATCTTTTTGCACGCAATAGGCACGCAAATCAAGGGTTGTTTCATAAAAAATGATGATTTTAGTGGAAAGGAATGTGTACACGCAAATGGACAAGGTTTGGGTGCAATGATGGGTAGATATATTACACGCGTGTGGAAGGATTTTCCCACAAATGGGAGAGGTTCACGTGCAAAGAGGGGAAGAGTATTTTCACACAAGTGAAAGGGTTTGCATGAAAGGGTCCCAAAAAATAAGTACATGGGAGAGGGTCAAGAACTAGTGGTCCAGCATGAAGGTGGATTTCTAGGAGACCAATTGCAGAAAATACAGTACCTGAAAGTCATCTATTAGGTGTGGAGGAGGTGAATTATGCGCCGGGGTGATTGTTCAGATTCTTTAGCCAGCATATGGGGGTGAACTTCTATTTATAGGTGATTAGGGGCCACTTGTGGGAGTGGAATTCTGTCCGTGTAGAAAACCTAGACCCATGGGGCGCTGTAGAAGTTCCCATGTTGGAGTACAAAAAACCCCTTCAGGTCATGACTTTTTTCTGCGTGATGAACTGGTTTTCCACGTGAGGAAGCAGTTTTCTGGGCACCACTCCATTTTTTCACACATCATTATGGATCCTCCTGAAATATGTTACCATGTAAAAAATATGCCTTAGTTTTATCCTAGTATGCATTTGTGGGACCATTTGTGGATTTTAGCGTCTAAAAATCCCCCCCTCGGAATCGGATTTGCGAGGGAGCGTGAAGGTCATATTCCGATGGAAACACAGTAACGGTTGTCCCCTGGGGGCTGTGTGCATTAAATCACGTCAGGTGCGCATAATGCATTTCCATGCACACGAAAACCCTGTCCAAGCCTATAAAACTACTCGGGGTGGGGGGGGGGGGGTGGGGGGAGCTGGTCCTTACATATTTTCTCACACTATTTTCTTCGACCTCTTATTTGAAAAAAAAACTCTTCTTCCTTGTGTGGAATTAATTCAGTGTGGTGTATAATTCCAAGATCTTGGGCGTGATTTTTCTACACAACTAACAGTTTTAGCACTACTTTCCTTATTTTCCGTGAAACCATATGATTTTTCATGCACCCTACTTTTATTACGCGTACCCTCAGGATTTTTTCATACTTTTTCAAGGAATGTGGTTTTTGATCATAGTGTTGCAGAAAGGGATTCAATGTAATCTATGAGGAGGGATGAGATGAGTGTTATCCTAGAGGTTTATAGTGAAAAGAAACTAGTATAAAAAACCAAGCCTTATTCAATGTTCTTACCTAATCCCAAAAGTATTACCCGCTATCTGAAAATCTACCAATGTGGGACTTCAGTATTTTAGTGGAGGTAATAGTGTTAGGATTTTAAGTCAACACACTGCAGTCATGGGGGATGAACGAGGATGATCTTCCATGATAAAACATCAAAAATAATGGTCATCCCACTAGAGAATCTAGGAACATGCCCATTTATGTCCTGAACCAATGGACCAGAACTATCTTGAGTGGATAGTTGGTCGCCATGTATTCTCCAGAACATTATGCAAGTACCATCTGATGAAGCATCACCGCCCACCCCAATGGTTGGATACATGATTAGTACCTGAGGTCCGGGGAGAATTTTACCTGTGAATGGGCTTGGGTGTACTGGGTACGCCAATCAAGCAGTTATTTCATAGTAGAACTGTAGCATATTGGGATATTTGAGGAAATTTGGACATTGCAGTTCCACTTCTACCGTCAATAGAAACGTGGACCAGAGTTGTTTAGCCGGTGGTCCCTGGATAGCAACACGTTCATCCTCCATCATGTGAAGGTTGACATCAGTCATTGGGGCATCCAATGTATCAATGTTATTTCTTTTGGATTGGCACCAATATGATGAATTCATTCGGACATCAAATATTTGGGGGGATAGACTGCGGACCCCCATTCTGGCATGTCACTTGGTGGACATAGCCATGTAGAGGATAGGAGTCAAGTATTTTCTGAATGATATTTCTTATTCGAAGTGGTTTATCCTATTCATTCAGAAGTACCCAAATGTGAAGTGGTTGGGGAGAGGAGGGAGATGTTAGATTGTGGAAAAATAGAGCAAGAGCATGTCTTATTAGAAAATCATTGAGACAAGAGACTTCTAATCATAGGCATTTTGTGTGGATGAGAGCCAGGACCCAAATTTCTGATATGCTATATTTATAACAACCTTACTGAGTGGTTGGAAGATACCAATACAAGATAACATGATGGAGGTTTTCCCACAAGCATTGATGATGGCCTGAATTATGGTAGCCAATCAGAGGTTCAACCAGGGGTCCCCGTGCTGGCCCACATGTATGCCATCTTGGGGGGCATTTCAAGAGGGGCTCACCGAGGATGATATGTGGCCCTTACCAAAACCTTCATGGTTGGATCGCCACTCACTACGACATACATACTTTCCCAAATGTTATCCATCCTCCATGTAATGGTCTGGGACCTTCGTTTCTAAACATTTCCTTCACCATGCCGTTGACGCACAGCAAATAAGGGATTAGGATTAGGATCAAGAATCACACCAATTTCACCTTTATAAAATTCGCCACCCTGATCAGATAGATGGTAGACAATGTGCAAGGATCGCTAGAGAAAAGATAATATTTTCAAATCCTTATAGGTGGAGTGATTTTGGCTCAGATTGATGGAAATATCCTTTGCGAACACTATGTGGCGTCATGGTTCGCCAAGTAGTTTTGATTCCCCCAACGAATGCCGAAGAAGGTGAAGAAATATTTCTTGTAAGAGGAACACCCTTGCATTCTTTGTCAAATGGGGATGATGTTCACGACTTATGGTTCCACTAAGGTTGTTAACTTTCCCCCCAATATAGTCAATACTGGCCTCTCAAAGAAATATGTCGAGCACTGGGTAGCGGTATACCCGGAGGGAAACCTACAGAAATGAATTCGGAAAAACAAGGTGGCCAGTGTGGAATAAGGGAAGAGAGAATGTCGACAAGGCACCACTATAGAGGAGAGGTCCGAAACTAGTCAGGTATCCTGGTTAGTACATGTCGGGACCTCGACAACAAGATCATCACATGGTGTATCCATGCCCTCTTTATATGGAGGGAGAGGGGCTCCTGAGCCACATTACAGAGTGGCTAGGGGGATTCCATGGAAATTGTTAAGGTACCTGCTTCATCCCTCTGATGATGCAATCTTCCTGGTGTTGTGGTCTTCCATGTTGACCCTATGACAATAAATGAGTACCGAAGCCCTCTGAAAAAAGATGGTATGGAATGGGATACAACTACCAAAAATTGGACTCATAAGCATTGACAACAGAGTGATATTTCATCATCATCATGAATATATAATAGCAATGGATGTGTTTGCACGCCACCGGGGTCAGCAGTAAGAACCAACTATCATGGTTAATGTGATGCTCGGTTAGGATCATGATCTGTAACGAATGTCGTTGGAAGATGACGAAAACGATGAGGAAACAGAGGAAAGAGAATCAATGAAGGAAGAGGAAGGATGAGAGGAATAATAAATAAGGGGAGTTGAAGAGGATCTTGTAGGCGAAAGATCTTAGGCGACGAACCACCAAGGGATTACTTGGGAGAGAAGCAAGATTTCTGGTTCTGACATGAAAATAACAGTGAAACTCGAGGTATGACTTAATTATTATCCTATAATTTCCTCTCTTCGACATTCATAACCACCAACAAAACTTTTTCTATGATCAGGAGCATCATGGTGATAGTTGTAAGAAGGCTCCATCTAAGGGGGTGAAGGTTCACTGATAAAACATGGTGGGGAGCTGACACCCATAATTGAACAAACAAGAACTGATGGATCTCCCACAACGATAGCTCTTACAACACCTTGAATGCTGGAGGTCGAAATGATGAGATCTTCTAAGATTCATTAATAAAACTCCAATATTCGTCATTGGAGAGATCTGCTAATCAAGGAATTTATAATTTTTGTAGTAATCAAGATATTTGAGGCTCGAAAAGCTATTGGATCCAGACCATCAGTTGATGACTCCATGGTGAACGCACTGACCCACTCAGAACACACATCTCAAATTGAGCCGGACCCATCACCTGTTGAGAAAATGGCTTCGATCATTAGAGCTATCAATGTCGGAGTATATTCTGAAGTCAGTGGGGGTGAAATCACTGAGACTGATATGAGATTGGAAGGTCTCCCACATGTTTAAGAGACAAATCCCATAGGAGGGTTACTAGAATGAGACATTGTTGCTTATATTTGGGCTTCTTTCCCTGACAATCTTCCTACAGACCATAAAGAAATAGATCACTCTGATTATGACGTAGCTGATGAGAGCAGTATGATGTGGTACAAGGGCTGGACATGTATCAACCTATTCCAAATTATTCAGTAGGCTGAATGGATGAACCAGACGGGATCACTCCACACCTGGCTATGCTTTCTCTACCCTGGAGGGGTAGATTTTCACCACCTCCATGTAAAAATGCATGATTACATGGCTAAGAAGATACATGAGAATAGTCAAAATTTTGACATTTCTCAGTGCCAGAATGAGTCAAATAATACCCATGAATTCTTGAAGTCAGAACATGATGTCCAACACCTCAAAGAAAAAATGAAATAAAGGGAGGCATTCATCATAACCCACTCTAATCTAATTGAACAATTGAGGGCCCAACTGGCAATCGCCTAGGAGCATGTAGTTTAGGAAAGTCACCAAATGAATGAGCTCCAAGCAGAATGAGCTCGAGTGCCGGCTAGGGATAATGAGCTATGATCTATGACTATTGATGAAGAGATAGATTTCAATGTTTAGAAGGCTTTCCTAGATTCCAAAAGTCTGAAGGTAGCAGTGCTAGAACAAACCATCCAAAACACCAATCCTTAAGGTCCATGTTTTGGCCAAACCCATAAACATTCCCTTCTTTATTTCTTCTAATTTTATACTATGTTCATGGATGAACTACTTTATCATTTATTTTAGTGCATTCAGACCACAATCATCAAATGATTATAAATATATCCCTATGCTCATGTGGTTCGTGCCCAATGTGAGAAAAAATGGATGTTTGCATCGTTACATCATTTAATGTGTTAATGATTACCAAATTCCCATCATCTCAGGTATAGACGACTCATTTTTACTTCCAAGAAGAAAGGGGGAGTCCTCCCTGGAGAATTAAGATCTTAGAACTGTCGAATTATAACCTTCCCTGTAGAGACCCGAAGCTTGACGTACATGGACATTACATTACTATTGCGGAATACTTAGTACATAACAAAAACACACACACAAGGATCGTAATAGTTTAGTGTCTTTGGAGACTCGGAATATAATCTTCTAATCATGGTGAAAGATCTTTAACATCTCCCATAAAGATCTTCCTTTTTTTACCTAAAACCCCTCTTTATATCCTAGGGAAAAGAAAACATAAAAGGGTGAGCTCAAATGCTCAGTAAGGGTAAACAAAAGAAATATCAATCACATCATATTCATAAGAACATAACATTTTGGAAATCTTAACATTCAAAAGAGAGCATAATTTCATAACATGGGATAAATCATAGTAGTGAAATGAAATCCCAATAATCATAACATAAAACATGAAACTTTGTGGCATACACACATAATCATAAAGAATCATTTCTTATTAGTCAAGACTCATTTCCAATACTATCTTAGTGGACAAAGTCCATTTCTGAACTGAGTTCACTCCTCGTTTCAGTCCTGTTTCACTGAACTGGTATAACCTACCATTCCAGCCATGTCTATCTCATGAGATATAAAATATTTACCCAATGCATTGGAGGGAGATATAGGTCCCACCCATCTCATAATGATACCATTCTTATGTTTGCCACAAAAACATAAATCATACATCCTTGCATAACCCATGTAAAAAAAATGGGAATCTTAAACATCGGGACATCATAAAACAATTCATATAAGATAAAGGAATTCATAAAAATAATTCCATCACAACATAATCAAATAAATGTAATAATAGGGATAAAAACAGAACCCTATATTATCTTATATGGAAAATAATTTTGATAAAACACTTGAACTCCATTCTTGAGGAAAATATCCTTTCTATTTCAAAAACATTTTCCTTTTTTAACATGTCATACAATTTTAAACTAAAATAAGTTTTTTAAAAATAAACTTGAAAACTTGTAAAGGAAGCTTTTTGAAATAATGTTTTAAAAATCCATTCATGTCGTATAAGTTAAAAAAACATTCTTCTCGTACTTTTGTCGGAAAAGTCAAAAAGTACCTCGTACGAAAAACGACAAAAGATTCCTTTCAAATCATTTACTAAAAATACACCGAAGGTTAAAATTGTATTTAAACAGTTGTAGGTGGATGGAAACAATATTATATATTGAGGAAACATGGATGTGGATGATAAAATACACCCCAGTAAATACCAAAGAATAAATAATCTCAGATAAAAATGAGATTGTGATATTTTCCCTTACCTTATGTCCGATATGCTTTGTACGTATCCGAACCTCCTGTATAATTATTTAATTAATGTCATTAACTTGTTACATAATCATATTCATTGTTATGATATCATATATGGTTCACTTATGACTTTATATTACCCATTCTTTTGTAAATTCCATGTTAAAGAAGCGTTTTGGGTAAAATCGTTTCATTTATCGTAGGTGTTTGGACTTGTAGTTCTTGGCATTATTATTACTTATATCATGATTTACTTACATAAAGAATATAAAACATGATTTATATATCATATATATTCAGTATATATATATATAATAGATAGATAAATGAAATGAAACACACCGTTCATGGAGACGGTAGTCCGTACGTACGCATGAACGCTGTTTTCCTTTCCTTATTGTCTTGAATGGAAGTAAGTAGATGACATACATATATATATATATACATAAATACAGTAGATTTAAAATTTCATATATTTCATTATTATTCATTATATATACTTTATAATCATTCATGAATGGTTAATGTGGAGAATGAATCTCATCGCGTCGTGGAGATGGTAGTCCGTACGTACGCACGAGTGATGATATCATTCTCATGATCGCGAACTTGTGTTGAAGTGTATGTATACTATTTCAGTATCAATATCAATTTATAATAATCATATATAGTTACTCATTACACCATTATACCCATCCAATTAAGGTGGTGGCGGAAAATAGATTACACCACGGCGTGGAGATGGTATTCCGTACGTACGCACGTGTGGTGATTTCCTTTTTCCGTATGATGGATAGAAGGTTAATTAGAGTTGTTTAATATTTATAATAACATATAAGTATATAATAAATACTTATGTTATTACTTTATCATGAAACAACTAAAGAAGAAGAAGTTTAAGAAGAAAGAAATTGAAAAAGATCGGTAATGGATATTACCTCTTTTTGACGCACCTTTTTTTAACCTCCACTTAAAGAACTATGGATGGTCTTTGAAGAAGACCAGGACCTCTAGGATGATACTAGGGAAGTGGAGAAGAGATTTTGGCAGGGGTTGTCCAAGCTTGAATGCTCAAATTGGTGTGAGGAGGAGAGGGAGGAGGTGCCCTTTTATAAGGGAGGAGAGGGGCACCTTAGGAAAATCTCAAAATATTATTTTATATTAAGATAGAATTCGGTTTACAATGGTTCCAAAGGGTCTTATTTCAAAGCTAAAGTGGGGATGGGTCTAAAGCCTCTCATCCAATAGGATTTAGACAAGTTTTGGTTATTATTTTAACCTTATCAGTTAGATGTAACTCTAAGTTAAATAATTTAACTTTTACCGTGTCTTTTTGTTTTCTTACACTATATGGTTAATAAACTTACTATAAAAAGAAAAACGAACCCCAAGTTGTTAATTATTAATATATATATTCTTATATAAGTTATTTGGACGAACCTTAGATTTTTAGGAATTAAATAACAATTAATAATATAATATTTGTTTTAAAAACTAATTTATGTAAATTTTGACACTATTTGGTACATGATTTTTATGAAATTTATAACAGAATGATAAGTTCAAACCAAGTTACTTATATCAAAATTATCATGTCATAGTAACCTAGAAAATTACTTTAAGTCATAAAAAGTCACAAATTACTTTATTTGGGCATTTATAACATCAATTATGTCAATATTTCATTAATAAGACAATTACTGCATCATCTTTGTGTCATAATAAATGATAATTATTTAATCCCTAAAAATTATAAATAAATTCCTATGAGGTAGATAATTGTATTAGATTTCTGGAGACTATTTATTTTTGAAGTTTCATGAATTGTATCACTATAGTAAAATTAATATACTTATAAGATTTAAGAAAGTGACATGTCGTCACTTTCTTTGGTTTTAATAATAATTAAATTATTTTCAAGGACAAAAGTCCATTAAATGAATCTAATCCGACCCTTAGGTGATATGGGTCGACTTTTAGTCATCCAATAGGATTTTTAAATGTGTTAGGGTAATTTTAAAATATTATATTTACCCTTAATTAGCCGATTTACCTTTAACTATGGTAAATAAAATTTACCGTAGTTACTATTCATAATTCCCAAAAATAAAAAGTAGCTTATTAACATAATTTGGAACCACTGATTCCAAATTTGTAATCCATTTTTACAAATTCAATACACAAAAGTTTCAGAAATTAAATTAAAATTAATCCCGTTGTCGAAAGAAAACGGGTTTTTCTTTAAAACATTGCAAAAGATTGAATTGATTTAACCTACGAATTCAAGGTAAAATCAATGCTAATGAAATACATTATATTAAATGGTAAAAATATATTCTATTTATACTTTAAAACCATTCAATATTATAATTTAACCACATAAGATATTATGATGAAAAAAGTTGTTTTTAATTAAAATATACCGTGTTTTTACTATTAATTAAAATATGAAAGTTATCGGAACAAAATGAAAAATTTATCCAAAGTAAATTTTTATTTCATGATTCCAAAGAATAATTTTATTTTGTCAAATGGAACTTATAAACATTTCAAAATCTACATTTAATGTGGGTGCGCCATCAAAAAGCGACAAAACTTTATTTTTTGAAAAATACTTATTTTACCCGAAAACTTTATTTTGTTCTTATAAAATGTTATAGAAAATGTCTAAGATAAATAATAATGTTATAAAATTCAAAATTTAGTTAATAATATTAATAACTTCTAGTTCATAATAATATTATAATAATATATCGTTGTTTAGTAACACCCGGTATTGCATACAACACACGCTATCGAGGAAGGTCGCGATTGTGTGTAATGCAAGCCAAGTCAAGGTTGCGTGTTGTGCAAGAATAATTCGTTGTATCATATAACATAATCCAACCATATTTCATTTATACATTGAATATATATATATATACACTCAATGTTGCGTAGAATAACTTATATCAAACGAACTTGAAATTGTGTGTAACAAGAGCCAAGAAAAGTGTTGCGTATACTGCAAGCTAATGCAGTGTTGCGTATAGCGCAAGATAATATTGGTGTGTTGTACAATAGAAGATATGAATGAAATTAAAAATAATGTATCTTATAAAATCTCGGGTTGTTACATTCTACCCCCCTTAAAATGAATTTCTCCCTCGAAATTCGTCGGGGTTATATATCGTTTACCATTCATAAAAACCCACATCGTAAAAAGAAATACCAAAACTAAACTTTAAAAACTAATGTCTGAAATATAACAGTTACCCAAATGAACTCATCATTGGGTTTCCATATAGGAGCAAATATGTACATGGAAGAGAAATCTAACCGTCATGTTCTGATGGAGAGTGGTATAGAACATGGCTATGAAAAACCCAAAAATCACAAAGCTATTGATTTGTGGTGATCTAAGGTACCATCTGATTCATCGGATATAAGGGCAGTAGGACAACATTTTTGTTTTTTCAAAATCATTTCCCTAATGTAAATGAAATTGTAATTAGAATAAATACTTTCGTGATTTTGGTATAGTCTCACCGTTTGTCATTCTTTGGACAATTTCCACTTCATCTCTTAAAGAAATGAAGTTGAATTTGTCAGTCGTGATGTGTTAGGAGATCATGTGATGGAATGATGGGTCATTCCATCTGTCTAAAACAAAAGGTTATAAAAGTTATCAAAAAAAATACATAAGTCCATCTATAGTGAGATTAATCTTATATATTTCCTAAAATGGACTTATACTGCTTAATATAATAAAACTGGTTTCTACTAAACAGGGACTTCCTGTAGGCCAGTGGTAGGCGAAAAAGGCCAGTCGCACTTCGGTTGTGGGTTCGATTCCCACGGCCTTGTCTGACTCGTTGGGATGTCACCCATCCTGCAGGTTGTCCTTTTTCTAAAACTATATTACTATAACATCCCATCAATAATATCGAAAAAAAATTTATCCTTAAACAATACTAACTTATGTCCAACATAATCCATTCCAATCTTTAGGCTTATCCATAATACTGCAGTCCACTCTCATAATATAGTGAAAACGATTACCAGAGATTTAATACCATCTTTGATCCCCATATATCATAAGATATGTCTTGTTGGTCACATTCCAAACATTTGAAGGCCTTAATCATGTATTCTATTGAAAAATGAATACCCATTGAACCTTAGTGAAAACATAAATGCAGTTAATAATTTACTCATACCAAAATCCTCAAAATTCAATATACTCAAACCATGATATCACTTAGTCCATATATCAATCATGAGCACATGAATACTATCAAACATATTAGATTCTCTTTATCCCTTCATTATGTGCTTATCATCTGATTTCAAAAAATATTTCAGTCACTTTTCATGGTTACCGATGTCATATTCTTATAGAAAACCACAATGGACCAATACATAGATATTCCAATATACCATAAAAGTACCTCAATAACATTATTCTTGAATACCAATACATAAAAACTTCAGTCCATCCACTTCAATGATTGTCCTGGAATAAGTCCTTCCTTGATTTAGAAGCAACTTTTTAGGTTATGGCATTGAGTTTGGTAATGCCCATGTTCTCCGAAAATAAGACATTGAACTCCATAACAGTCTGTCACTCTATGACCCTTTTCTCCACACAGATAACATCGTTCCCTCCATTTGAGGTATTCCTCAAGGTTCTTCTTCCCTTCTTTAGAAATCTCAATCTTCCTTTCTTTATGATCCTCAACATGTGAACACGAATAATAGTTGATATTCCTCTTCTTTGATGAATTAGGCATACCGCTAAATTTCACCTTGTTAATCATATATCGCGATGACTGATTCGACATAATCACAATATCTTTCTCTCTAGGAATTACACAATTTTGTTGCTCATAGTCACCAATTTTTCCATTGGATTCAATGTTAACTGAATTCCTTCTGGTTCCCTCCGTTAACTAAAACACAAAATGAATCTTGTGAGAGGCAAAAATCATGCTAGAGAAAACAACATAGTAAAGGGGGAGTACCCTCAATATCTAAAAACTTAGGTTAAATTCTAAGATCGTTACCATAGTTCTAGGACTATATCCTATATGTATACTTATCCTTAGGGACATCCCTAGACATCCCTTAGAAATGTCTCTAGGGATCTCACTACAATTTTTGCATCCAAATTTCCAAAGGTTGACTAAACCTTTCCTCTGATACCAACTGTAGAGACCCAAAGATTGACGTACATGGACATTGCATTACTTTTGCAGAATAATTAGTACATAACAAAAACACACACACAAGTACTGCAATATTTTAGTGTCTTTGGATACTCGGAATATAATATTCTAATCGTGGTGAAATATCTTCAACATCTCCCATAAAGGTCTTTCTTTTTTTAACCTAAAACCTTTCATTATATCCTGGGGAAAAGAAAACATAAAAGGGTGAGCTCAAATTCTCAGTAAGGGTAAACAAAAGAAATATCAATCACATCATATTCATAAGAACATAACATTTTTGAAATCTTAACCTGCAAAAGAGAGCATAATTTCATAACATGGGATAAATCATAGTAGTGAAATGAAATCCCAATAATCATAACTTAAAACATGAAACTTTGTGGAATACACATATAATCATAGAGAATCATTTCTTATTAGTCAAGACTCATTGCCAAGACTATCTTAGTGAACAAAGTCCCTTTCAGAACCGAGTTCACTTCTCGTTTCAGTCCTGTTTCACTGAACCGGTATAACCTACCGTTCCAGCCATGTCTATCTCATGAGATATAAAATATTTACCCAATTAATTGAATAGAGATATAGGTCCCACCCATCTCATAATGATACCATTCTTATGTGTGCCACAAAAACATAAATCATACATCATTGCATAACCCATGTAATAAAAATGGGAATTTTAATCATCGGGACATCATAAAATAATTCATATAAGATAAAGGAATTCATAAAAATAATTCCATCACAACATAATCAAATCAATTTAATAATATGGATAAAAACAGAACCCTATATTATCTTAGATGGAAAATAATTTTGATAAAACACTTGAACTCCATTCTTGAGGAAAATATCCTTTCTATTTTAAAAACATTTTCCTTTTTTAACATGTCATACAATTTTAAACTAAAAGAAGTTTTTTAAAACTAAACATGAAAAAATGTAAATGTTTCTTCTTGGAAATAATGTTTTAAAAATCCATTCATTCCGTATAAGTTAAAAAAACATTCTTCTCATATTTTTGTCGGAAAAGTCAAAAAGTACCTCGTACCAAAAATGACAAAAGATTCGTTTCATATCATTTACTAAAAACTCACCGAAGGGTAAAATTGGATTTAAACAGTTTTAGGTGGATGGAAACAATATTACATATTGAGGAAACATGGATGTGGATGATAAAATACACCCCAGTAAATACCAAAGTATAAACAATCTCGGATAAAAATGAGATTGTGATATTTTCCCTTACCTTATGTCTGATATGCTTTGTACGTATCCGAACCTCCTGTATAATGATTTAAATAATGTCATTAACTTATTACAGAATCATATTCATTGTTATGATATCATATATGGTTCACTTATGACTTTATATTACCTGTTCTTTTGTAAATTCCATGTTAAGGAAGCGTTTGGGGTAAAATCGTTTCATTTATCGTAGGTGTTTGGACTTGTTTTTCTTGACATTATTATTACTTATATCATGATTTACTTACTTCCAGAATAAAAAACATGATTTATATATCATATATATTCAGTATATATATATATATATAATAGATATATAAATTAAATGAAACACACCGTTCATGGAGAGGGTAGTCCGTACGTACGCATGAACGCTGTTTTCCTTTCCTTATTGTCTTGAATGGAAGTAAGTAGATGACATACATATATATATATATACATAAATACAGTAGATTTAACATGTCATATATTTCATTATTATTCATTATATATACTTTATAATCATTCATGAATGGTTAGTGTGGAGAATGAATCTCATCGCGTCGTGGAGACGGTAGTCCGTACGTACGCGCGTGTGATGATATCGTTCTCATGATCGTGAACTTGTTTTGAAGTGTATGTATACAATTTCAGTATCAATATCACTTTATAGTGATAATATATAGTTACTCATTACACCATTATACCCATCCAATTAAGGTGGTGGTGGAAAATAGCTTACACCACGGCGTGGAGACGGTATTCCGTACGTACGCACGCGCGGTGATTTCCTTTTTCTGTAGGATGGATAGAAGGTTAATTAGTCTTGTTTCATATTTATAATATCATATCAGTATATAAGAAATACTGATGTTATTGATTTATTATGAAACAACTAAAGAAGAAGAAGATTAAGAAGAAAGAAATTGAAAAAGATTGATAATGGATATTACCTCTTTTTGACACGCCTTTTCTTAACCTCCACTTAAAGAACTAAGGATGGTCTTTGAAGAAGACCAGGACCTCTAGGATGATAATAGGGAAGTGGAGAAGAGATGTTGGCAGGGGTTGTCTGAGCTTGAATTCTCAAATTGGTGTGACGAGGAGAGGGAGGAGGTGCCCTTTTATAAGGGAGGAGAGGGGCACCTTAGGAAAATATCAAAATATTATTTTCTATTAAGGTCAAATTCGGTTTATAATGGTTCCAAAGGGTCTTATTTCGAATCTAAAGTGGGGATGGGTCGAAATACTCTCATCCAATAGGATTTAGACAAGTTTAGGTTTTTATTTTAACCTTATCAATTAGATTTAACTCTAAGTTAAATAATTTAACTTTTAACGTGTCTTTTTGTTTTCTTACACTATATGGTTAATAAACATACCATAACAAGCCAAACGAACCTCAAGTTGTTTATTGTTAATATATATTTTTTTATATAAGTCATTTGGCCGAACCGTATATTTTTAGGAATTAAATAACAATTAATAATATAATATTTGTTTTAAAAACTAATTTCTGTCAATTTTGACACTATTTGGTACATGATTTTTATGAAATTCATAACATAATTATAAGTTCGAACCAAGTTACGTATATCAATAATAACATGTCTTATTAACCTAGAAAATTAATGTAAGTCATAAAAAGTCTCAAATTACATTTTTTGGGCATTTATAACATCAATTATGTCAATATTTCATTAATAAGACAATTACTGCATCATCTTTGTGTCATAATAAATGATAATTATTTAATCCCTAAAAATTATAAATAAATTACTATGATGTATATAATTGTATTAGATTTCTGGATACTACTCATGTTCTAATTTTCATGAAGTTTATCACTAGATTAGAATTATTATACTTTTAAGATTTAAGAAAATGACATGTTGTCACATTCTTTGGTTTTAAAAATAATTAAATTATTTTCATGGAAAAAAGTCCATTAAATGAATCTAATCCGACCCTTAGGTGATATGGTTCGACTTTTAGTCATCCAATAGGATTTTAACATGTGTTAGGGTAATTTTATAATATTATATTTACCCTTAATTACCCGATTTACCTTTAACTATGGTAAATAAAATTTACCGTAGTTACTATTCATAATTCCCAAAAATAAAAAGTATCTTATTAACATAATTTGGATCCATTGATTCCAAATATGGAATCAATTTTTCCAAATTCAATACACAAAATTTGTAGAAATTAAATTAAAATTAATCCCGTTGTCGAATGAAAACGGCTTTTTCTTTAAAACATTGCAAAAGATTGAATTGATTTAACCTACGAATTCAAGGTAAAATCAATGCTAATGACATAAATTATATTAAATGGTAAAAATATATTCTATTTATACTTTAAAACCATTTAATATTATAATTTAACCACATAATATATTACGATGAAAAAAGTTGTTTTTAATTAAAATATAGTGTGTTTTTACTATTCCTTAAAATATGATAGTTATCAGAACAAAATGAAAAATTTATCCAAAGTAAATTTTTATTTCTTGATTCCAAAGAATAATTTTATTTTGTCAAATGGAACTTATAAACATTTCAAAAACTATATTTAAAGTGGGTGCGCCATCAAAAGGCGGCAAAACTGTATTTTTTGAAAAATACTTATTTTACCCGAAAAATTTATTTTGTTCTTATAACATGTTCTAGAAATTGTGTTAGATGAATAATAATGTTATAAAATTAAAAAATTAGTTAATACTATTCATAACGGCTAGTTCATAATAATATTATAATAATATATCGTTGTTTAGTAACACCTGGTATTGCGTACAACACACGCTATCGAGGATAGTCGCGATTGCGTGTAATGCAAGCCAAGTCAGGGTTGCGTGTTGTGCAAGAATCCTTCGTTGTTTCGTATAACATAATCCAACCATATTTCTTTTATACATTGAATATATATATATATATATATATATATACACTCAATGTTGCATAGAATAACTTATATCAAACGAACTTGAAATTGTGTGTAACAAGAGCCAAGAAAAGTGTTGCGTATACTGCAAGCTAATACAGTGTTGCATATAGCGCAAGATAATCTTGGTGTGTCTTACAATAGTAGATATGAATGAAATTAAAAAGAATGTATCTTATAAAATCTCGGGTTGTTACATTCCCAATGTACTCTAGTGCACGAGAAGGGTAAATCCAAGGGCGTTATAATTAATTCAATCACAGAGGAATGTAAAGTGTGACTCACGATACAAAAAATTCAGAACACTATACGGGGTGGTGTGACAATAAAGGATAATTGTTGACTGTGTTCGAAACACAGTAACCCTTTTCAATTAGCCCGCTGTGGGGATAAAAAAAATGCCGACCGTTGACCATGTTTGAAACATGAGGCCTGGCTCAAAATTTTATCCATTGGTCTTCTATAATGTTGGCCTAGAATAGTTTGAGATCCATAGGATTAACATCCATACTATTAGGGGGTTCTTTTAGACGCGAAATAGAACTAGGATCCAACTAATGAGCACGCAAAGCATGGAGGGTAGAGGGATTGTTTGTTTCAATGGAGTCCAATACTCTTGATATTACACCATAGTGGTGGAAACACATTAGGTGGGAGCATCAATCTGATCATGGATCAAACCTACATCTAGATTGGACATCTTGGCTGAGAATCTGGAACACATTATACAGATGTATATACCGAATGAAATAGTTTAACGTCACTCACCTGGAAATTGAACATAGTTTTAAGGTCATACCTCCTAGACTGAGGTAGAGGCTGAGGGGCCAAATGGACTAATGACCTTGGGGATGGGCCAATGGTTAATTGCCCGGACGTCGATACATATTCCTTGAGGATGAGAATTAAGAAAAACGTATTTCTGGTAATGTTGTGAATATTCCCTATAGAAAGGATGTAGAGAGATATTATTTTATGGTCTTAGAGCCTGGACAGAAAATGGTTTGGAATGGGGGAGACACCTGGTGAGGGAATTATAAAACCCAAAGTGAATGAGGACATGGAGTGTATATCACCATGTGTTCCTTGGAGAGGTCTTATGTCGAGGGACTGAAAATGAAAGTTAGGTTGGGCCCATAATAAAGTGTATGGGAGTTCCTATATATTCCATGAGAATAGGAATCAAACTATACATATTTCCAAAGGTGGTATGGTAAGGTACCAGTTCTAGGGATAATAATGTCATGCGGGTCTGGCCCTCACACCAATAGAAGAAAAATTTGATAAATTTGTTTTTTATTTTATGAAAGATGTGTGTTTTTTTGTGAAGTGATTGACCCTATATATAGAATCATGGTATCGATATAGGAATGAAGCCGAATTTATGAATCGAAATTTGGTATGGTGGATGACCAATACCAAATATGATTTCCAATCGAGTGTGGACATCACTATGTCGTTTCATTTTTCATCATGTGGCCATGATGATAATGTCACAGTTAAGGGTCATGCGATAGGCTCAACCAATGCATTTTAACGTCATGAAATAAAGACACAATAGTTTAAAGTAATTTGGGACAAGTCTGTGTTGTTTAATATCATATGGCTCCGACACATATATAAGAATACAAGGTTTTTGGGGGAAATGTGCATGGTATGATAAAGCATAACCGACGTGAATGAGGATGAGGTCCACACATCACCACACACAATTTTGGGGAAGAAAACCTGGGCCGAGGGGCCATAAAAGGTCAGAAAATATGGGGCTGGACATGTGGACGAATTGTATAGGGGTTCCTACGTATCCCATGAGGATGGGAATCAAGCCATACATAGTTCTGAGGGTGCAGTTTAATGTTATGCGGGATGGGGGGAATGAGAGACTACCTCCTAGAAGAGATGTATGTGGTGAAACTATTAAAAATCAGATGTGAGTGAGGGTGTAGGTTTTATGTCACACCACCCCATTCTGTGGAAGTCATAGCCACAAGGCCAAACCGTAGAGGTAATTAGAAAAACCCGCTATGGACCAGAAGATGAGATGTATGGGCATTCCCACGTATCCCATGAGCATTGGAATCAACTTATAGGCAATTCTGAGAGTTTCAGTCTATATACCTTATGGAAATGACATAAAAGGAGATCTTAGTATAAGGTCTTGGAGAACGAACCATAGAGAAGTAAAGATCTTCCAAGTGATTTCAGACCTCAATATGATCCCTAAGACCATGTGACTTATTCTTGATGTGGAAAACAAGGGTGGAGAAGGTCTTTGCAACATGTGGAATTCATGAAAGGGGAAATCGGCAAAGATCCTCGAATGAAGCCTTATTGTGGCTTTATCCTCTTAAAGTGAAACTGTGCACTGAGGGGTTGTACCAAAAGTGTCGAAATTATACTTGGACGTGATGGGATGGAAGGAGATGTGAATCATGAAACCAACATTTAGGGATTGATGGGGTCAGCGTGATGATAGAGGATAACTGTTGACCATGTTCGAAACACAACATCCTTATCGTGTTACCAGAAATGGGAACAATAAACGACTGTTGACCGCTAATCGCATTTGCAATGAAGGAATATTATCAAATTTTTCTTTGAGATCCTTGAGGACATTGTCCTGAAATAGTAGGAGAGCCCTTAGTCCAAGCATCCATGCCATTTGGGGGTATTTTTGGATGTGAATGATGATGGAAGCCCTAATGATGGGACTTGTAAAGCAAGGTGGGACCTGTGCTTACGAAAGGGACAATAGATAAAAGATAAATGTCTCAAGGGGATATGTGTGGCATGGCCAAAATATCCTGATGTGAATGTGGATGTATGTACATACCACACCGCGGAATCCTAGGTGATAACTAACTCTAATGGGCTAAAAGGGGAGAGGGACCTGAGACATAATGTCATGGCTGGTTTGCAGTTTAACATCATGCATGGAGGAAAATCATGATCTTAGTTTAAGTTCATAGAGCTCAGACTATAGAAACAAGACCCTTCATACTGTTTTTTCCTTCCAAAATTACTAATCAAACGTGATTAATTCTCAATGAGGGAAACAAGGAATTGGACCCAGCTATGTCAAACATATAATATTACGGAAAGTGGACTCACACTCCTACCCAAATCAAACTGACATCTGAAGATATATCGGGATAAAATAAACCACTATAACCAATATTTGGGTCATATGGGGTGGTGAAAATGATTAAAGATATATGTTTACCATTTTTGAAACACAAAATCCATATTTTGTGACATGAAATTGGAAAAAATGAGTATCGACTACTGACTGTATTCACAATGTGAGACTTGTATCAATATTTTGGTCAAGGTCCTCGAGCGTGTTGGCCTGAAATGATAGAAGATTCCCTAGGATAAGGATCTATATAGTTCTTGGGATCCTTTGGATGTGAAGGATGATAGAGTACCAATTAAAGGGAGTGTGTGAAACAGAAATGTGCTCGTTCAATTTAATGTCTAGAAGGATGGAGAAAGAAGTGGAGATCTCCAAGGAGGGGGATGTATGGTGTGGTCGTGATGAACTTGACTTAAATGAGGTAAAAATCCAGCACCACACCATATTTTCCAACCATAGGGTAGATCCTGATGTTTGGGGCTGGGCCGATAGACAAACTGTTCGAGCATTACTACATATCCCATAATAATGGGAATCAAGCCATACATAGTTCTTGAAGGGCATGTAGTTTAGTGTCATGCAATGATGATGTAAGAGAATAGAAGAATGAATAGGGTCACATGATGTGATCATTGTAATCCTGACATGAGTGGGGCCAAAGGAGCCTACATGACACCATGCAAGATTCTCCAAGAGAACCATACCCAGGGGTAGTCAAAGAGGAATCTGGGGGCTCAACTTGAGATGAGGCATCCGAGAATTCCTATGTTTCCCATGAGGATTGGAATCAATCCATAATGAGTTCTTGAAATTCATTTTAATGTATTGTACATGACATAAAATTTAATTTCATGCGGTACATAACATTTTTAGGTCAGGTAGAACCAAGAAACTCATGCAAAGTATTGATTGAGAAACCTGGCATTGGTGGAAGGAGTTATATGATCCCCATCCATAGTGACCAAGGAGTATACACCATTGGGATAAAACTTATGTATGATGAAGGGTACATCCCAAATTGGGAACTATCATGGGTGGTTTCCTACTAGGTAACATTGGTTTTATCATAGTGAACACCATGTTACCTTGAAAGAAATATCAGAGGTGAAATTTCTTGTTTAATGATCTAGTTATCCTGTTCTGATTCCCTTCCAAATTGTACAGGGCACAAAGCCTATTCTCATTAAGTGATTCCAATTCATCCAAACAGATTTTATCTACTTTATCTATAACTTTATGATTTTAAAAAACTTTGTGTAATAATGAAAATTGAATCTTGATGAGCACAACTTCCTCCGTTCCATACACCATGGTTTATGGAGTCGCTTGTGTGGAATTTCCAGTCAGTGTCTGATAAGGCTTGAGGGCATTGGGGAGATTTTCCAGCCAACTCTTCTTGTTTTGACTAACCATTTTCTGGAGAAAGTTATAGAGAGTTTTGTTTGATTTCCTGGATCTGTCCATTTTCTTGCGCATGGTAGTGGAATGTCTGGTTAGAATGGATGTTGTACATGGCGTTCAATTTCTTCCACTCGGCTTCCCATATGATGTTTATGTTATCTGTGTGGATGGTGTGAGGGACTCATAACTGGTAGATGATATTGGAGCTCATAAATCAAATGATAGATTGGGCCTTGACCTACTTGAGGTGGGATACCTTTTCCCTCATGGAAAAGGAATCCATAACAGTCAGAATGAAACTACATTTGTGAGATGTCACTGGTGAATACGGTCCCATCACATCAAGTCCCCATACTGCAAATTTCCAAGAGTAATTAGTAGTGTGGAGAGGCTCCAGAGGCCGACACACAAAGTTGGAATGAATTTGGAATGACTGGAAGCTACTGGAAAACTTGATGCAGTCACGGATCATGGAGGGAAAAAATACCCTAGTCTCCAGATTAGGGGAGATAACTTCATCCAAGTTTGATGATCCCTATAAGAACTAACAATAACCTCCTGCATGAATTTTGAAATATAACCTCCATGAATGCAGTGGAGAAGAACCCCCATCAAACCTGTGATAGTAGAGGATCTGATAAAGACCAGGACCACTCTGGATTCTAAAATGAGGTGTGCGACGTCTAGTTCACTCACGCTCAGTTTGATCTGCTGAGAGAATACTGTTTTGGAGGTACTCGACAAAGGAGGTTCTCCAGTCGGGAGTCACTTCATTCACTACATCCTAGGGACCTAGAGGTCATGTTGTGGGGGAACTGGTGGTAAGGTAGCTTACCTGTGGGCTATCATTGTCATCAATGTGACGGGAGTGATGACTCTCTAATGTGCCTTGTGTATAATCAAATCATCATGTTTAGGCTCTTCAAGGGTTGAAACTAGGATGGCCAAGGACTTGACTAGGTTATTCTGGGATCAGGGAACATGAATATCTTTTAGCCAATATGGGAAATAGTCCATCAGCTTGAGGTTTTATTCTAACAAAGGTACAAGCACTGGATTTTGGAAAACATAGTCACTATTGACCTTCTGGATTTATAGTTCGGAGACCCCTCTCACATGCAAGTGAAAAATTTAAATATTGAGGTCCATCTCAAGGATAGTGATGAAAGCCTAGTATTCTTCCTCATTGTTTGTACAACCTTCTGATACCAGGATTGAATATGGAAGAACAACTTGTGATGGTGTAATGAAGATGATACCTATCCCTACTCTATTGAGCATGGATTCATAGATCCTACTATCAGTAGGGATTCGGGAAGCACCAACAATGTGAATTTTTTAAGTAATGAATGTCTTGTTCCACTAAGAGGATTGCCTCATCAGAGAAATTATGGTCTAGAGACTGGTCCGAAGGAGTTGGATGGGCAACAAGAAAATCATCCAATTATTTCCCCTTAATATCCTTTTGAGGGATATTCATGATGTAAAACAACTGAAGGATTACTATCCAATGATTTAGATGACGTCTCAACATTGGGTGGTTCAGTATGTATATTAGCGTATACACATAGGACACCAACTATACCTCAGGGTGATGCATGAAAATTTTCAATTTCTACAATGCAAATACCATCCCAATGCTGCTCTTCTCAGTATGAGAGTATCTGGTCTCCATATCGTGGAGCATGCACCTATGATAATAGATACTCTTATCTATTCTCTAATTGTTCTTTTGGATGATAAGGGCACTGAAATATCTTTACAGGGAAGTCACATAAAGGGCCAATGGATTTCCAGAAATGGGTGGCATTAGTACCAGATCCTATAACAGGTACTACTTAATTTCTTAAAAAGCAATCTAACATTCTTCATCCCATTGATAGACCATACCATTATTCATGAGTCGAGAAATGAAATTACACTAGGAATACAAATTCACGATGACTCAGCTTATGTAGGCTAAGTGGCCTTAAAATCCTCGAATCTTTGAATGTTGATCGGTGGAGACATTTGGATAATGGCCTTGATTTTCTCTAGGTCGATCTTGATGCCCCTATATCTAAAAACAAATCCATGACACTTCCTGTAGGTGACCCCAAAAGAAAGCTTCAATGGTTTCATCTTTAGGTGTTTGGAACGGAGGAATCCAAACATTTTATCGTGGTCCTTGAGATGGTCGTAACACTGGAAAGATTTGACCACCAGATCACCTACATATAATTCCACCAATATCTCAAGGATAAGCTTAAATATGCAATGCCTACCTCGCTGATAGGTGGCACCTTCATTCTTTAGACCAAAGGGAATTACCCGGTAAAAGAAAGTACCTTGGCGTGCCCGGAAGGCTGTAGACTCCTCGTCCTCAAGGGCCTTTTGAATCTGGTTATACTCGCAGTACCCATCCATGAAAGAGAGGGAATGGAACCCATTTCTAGCATCTATCAATAATTCCATCAATGGAATGGGAAAATCAACCTTTAGAAAATGGCGGTTGGGATCCCAAAAGTCAATACAGAGTATGAGCTATCCATACTATTTCTGATAGGCACAATGTTGGATAACCATCTTGGGTACTGGACCTCCTTGATGAAATTGGAAATGATGGGATTATCAACTTTGGCCTCGACCATGGCACCATGAGAATGGTTCATATTTCTGGGAGTCTACTTAAACCCGTAGTGGATTGTTGGGGGACCGAGGTTGTGGATGAAAACATGGTGATCTAGTCCTAAAATTTCTTTATAGCTCCAAGAAAATAAGTCACAGTGTTGATTCAGGAAGTCCATGTACTACTTTTTCTCTTTGATAGGAATAACGACACTAATTAATGTGGGTTTCGAATCGGTCTCGCTATCGAGGTTCACCTGTACCAGGTCATCGATCATGGTGGAGACACCCTCTTCGAATGCAGAAGGTGTGCCCACTAAATCATCTTCTTCACATGTGGGGGAGTGATCCCTTGTGGGAAGAGCTTCCTCTAAATCAACATATCCATATGGGAGGCTGGTACCAGCCTGAGTGGCGGTAGACACGACATCAGGTGAATCCTGTGCTACCAAAACCATAGTGATGAAAGTCGTCGATCCGATCTCATCTGGTCTTTGTCCCATGGGTCCACACTTAATTATATTGAAGAAATTGTGACATGCCATCTTGAGCAAGTTTATCCTAACCTAACGGAGAAAGTATTTATGATGTATTTTTGTTGCCATGGGGCAGACGTACTAGTACCTTATTAGGATAGAATGATCCAGGATCACCCGAGCCTGATTCGTGTAGGAGTATGAAGTGATCTTATGTCGCTGATTATTTGTGGAAATGTGCTCCCCCCACATTCCAAAAACAAAAATTAATCATCCTATATCCATGGTCCCAACATTCAATCAGTGTACTGGGAAGATATAGGAATAATCTCGATCAGTCCATGGGTCAGTGGCACCCATAGCATGTTCAACCTTGTTAGCCTGATTATGCTTGTATTTTCTCTAGTAATAATTGACATCTCGATATAGGGAATCACATGAGGAAAAGAGATATGTGTCAAATTGGAGTACACCAACTCGACCATTAACAGAGTATTTAAGGCATTGGTGATACGATGAAGGGACTGCCACATACAGGAGGATCCATGCCCTGTCCATCAATGCATTGTTGGCAGTGTCTTGGGAGACAACCAAGAACTCGGTGTTGGATAATAGACCACTAAACTAGGTCTTCAAGTGGATCGTTATGACCAGTTTCTATTCTATCATGTCATAACCATGAATTTTCAAGTTAGAGGGACTCAGATCAGCCTCGGGAAAACCCTGTTTTTGCAATGTCCGATTCAAGATTAAGTTGATCTCAGAGAATCTGTCGAAAAGACAACAACAAACCTCCATACCATTAAAATGGATGAGAGTGTAAAGTGGGTGGATGTGCCCCTGTATGAGATAACTTTCATCTTCTCTATATAATGAGATAATTTCCTAGAATTCAGCATGCTTGACTGCATAGCATGGATGGATTCTATAGTAGCTACCTCTATCTCAAACCAGAGGGGGCCACTTAAAGCCTCAGAAAGGGATTCACACATATATGATAATAGGAGAAGAGCCTTGAGGATAGAGATCCTTACTCGAATGCTTTAAAGTTGCGTGAGGATATCATACATCCATTTCATGTATGAACTTCTTCTTATAGGAGGACACTCTATGAAAAGAGGTATGGAAGGCCCTGCTGGCTGGATCATCAGCTGACTGGTGCAGGGAATGTCCCACTGCTAACTAGTTAAAGCCTATGGAGTGACAACCGAATGATGTCCAGATGGATGATCACAACGTGGTTGGGACATATCTACCTTATATAACAACACAAATAGATGTGAAGTAAAAACTGATGACATAAGATTAGAAGGTTTCGCATGCTGAGATCTACGTTGGGTCTACTGACTAGTTTCGGTAGCATGCACAACCTAGCTAGAATTACCAACTAAGGAACTCCGATGACCCCCATATCTACGACAATATCGATGCTGGTGATGTCATGGGATGTTGGGAGGGTCCTCATGGCACTCCTCATCATCAGGAATCCTGTAGGGTTTTGACCTACTCTACTGTGTTAACTGAGGCATACCATTGGCTGTCACAAGAAGAATCCTCCACCACTGGACAAATTCTAGAGGGAATATCCATCCTTGGGAGCATAAAGACTCCAATAGTAATTTATGTATATGGAATCAGTGGGGGACGTTGTTTTCCTCTGTGTTGCATATGCTTGCTATTCTGGGAAAGAGATGGATGAGCTGTTGACGCAGAGGTACTGGATGTGAATGACACGATGAATTATAAAGGTTCTGGTTGATTCAGACATGCATGGATAAGGACATGGGCACATGAAAATGTTTTGCGAGCCATCCAGTCATCGTACTTCTAGGATCCGCGGTCAGAAACCTGATGCTACTCTCCCTCACTGTCCCCGCTACTATCTGGCTTCACGAAGACACATGCCACATGGCTGAAGATGGGCCTAACTGGACTATGTTGTTATCAACCAGGTCTTGAAGACAGTCTTTAAATACATAGACTATATGAGGGTGTGCCCCTAAATCTGGTGATGGGGGAATAGTTGGGGTGATTAGTAAGATCTACCGCTTCTGGACTCTGACATTCTAGAAAACGTAGAAGTCATTGTGCCATGATACTTTGGAAATAACTGAGGACCTGAAACTCATTGAATGAGTAGGACTGGTTTCTCCTATCTGGAAAGTGGGCTATTGGAGCCTGGCCCTGACGAGGTGATGGAGGAGCCTAGTTATCTCTCCTAGGGGGTGGTGGTATATTATGCAGGGCGCCTGCTGGTTCTAAGGTGGGAACATTTGGGTTGGGGGATGCACCTGAGGTGGAGGGCCTCTGCGAGGCTATGGAGGTGGCTCCATTGGTAACAAATCCATTTTCTTGGGGGCCTCTATCTATTCCACCATAATAGGATCAGCCATAACGACCCTTCTTGTAAGAATTGCTAGAGTGAAATGACGTGCTTGCATGGCTGGTTGCATTGTTTCCTACAGACAATGGGCCTTATTAGTGAAGTCTTGAAATCCTCCAGGTTAATACTGGGTATTGAGTGAGGGGGCCCATTTTTTATTGATGTTCCCCACACAAATTTTCATAAGTTGTTCCCAAGTCAGCAGCATTTCCAAGGAGTAGGTGATCTCATTACACCAAGAAAAAAGGTCTATGACGCACTCGTCAAGAATCTATTTTCATTTGAAGAGGTCAACAATACTCCTCTTCAGGGTGGTGGAACTAAACTGGTAAAGAAACTACCTACAAATATCATCCTAGTAGGAGACTGACCCAATGGGTAGTTGGTTGTACCATAAAAATGCAGGACCTTCCAATGTATGTACGAAGCATCAACGTTATGCAGCTTCTTGCTAAGATGAAGTTCCTAGAATGGGTCCCCACCTTGAGATGAAGTGGGCTAGATGCTGCAGCGGATTGCCAATCCCATGGAAGGGGGGAAAAGATGGGATTTCTGAAACATGGGGTTATCGACATATCATCAACCCACACTAGATACAACTTTCCATCAGGTGGGATTGCCACCTTTTAAGTCTCCAAAGCCACAAGTCAGGAAATGAGTTCCTCCATTAGATCATCTAGATGAGGGTTTCTGTCTTGGTGAGGAACCCATAACACTAGTGCATTGGAAGGTTCATCAACATGATAAATAGGTCTGTCGGCTCATGGAGCAGCTGATAAAATGACATGTAGATAAGTTGGGGGAACCTGAGCTGGGTCCGGAGGATTGTCACGCCACTAGGGTAGATTTTGTGACACTTCCCACACCTTCATACCATATGTTCCAGCCTTTATCATATCTACGTGGGTGGGATGGTCAAGATCACCTGAAGGCAATTTACTGGGTGAAAGTTGTGTCTTCCCCTACGGCCCCGGTCGAGGATCAACATAATCTGGCCATTGCTCTGCAACACATTTAACAAGGAGGGTGTCAACCATCTTCTTATGTTCTGTGATATATTGGTGCAACACGACATTTTCTGGATCATCCACTACCTTCTACAATGAGCCATACATGTCTAAGGGTTTAATGCCTCTGAGGTTCTCTTTTCCCTTATTTAGATTTAGGATGATGGTTAATGACTCGATAGGTATAGGAAGACCCAGTAAATTCTTTTGTTGGAGAGTGATCATTCCAAATAGATCTAATATGTCTAAGACTCCCTCTGGAGGGGGGGGGGTTTCTCTAAGAAGCTCTAGCTTGTTCTCTTCCCCTGGTAGGTCGACCATGTTAACCACGACCCTACCTAGAGGCATATCTTCTATATCACCTGAAAATTTGGGTTGGTGCTGGATAGAACTAAAATGGAGGGATTCATTATACCACAACCACAAATCTACATGTGGGGGGAAATGTAACACCCTAAGCTTCCATAGTACACTTCTCTTTGAATAATACAATAGCGTGTTTTGTACACAACTTCGAGTTCTAACAGACGACAACCAATCAAAATAGCCGTTATGAATAGTAATACCCACTTTTTGAAATTTTATAAATTTTTTCTTTCAAAATGGACTTCATTATTGGATATGGAATATAGAAATTATCTTAGGGTAGATTTTTGGTACTTTTATGGTAACTTTCAATTTTTGATGAATAGTGAAAAAACTGAGTAATTATTTAAAACCGACTTTTTATTTAAATAATTTTTTATTTTATTTAAATTTATTTTTTGTAAAAATATATACATAATAGCTATATATGTTCAATGTAATTCATTGGAGTCAGTTTATAATCATTTTTTATATATAAAAAGTTTATTGAACTTTTTTCCTTCTTTTACCCACCTCCAAGGAGCATTTGAAAATTTACATGATACATAATTTTACCGCATCTAGGAGTTGAATTTCAAAAATATGAGAGACACGGTTGATATCAGTATGTTAAATGTGGTTCAATGAGATGAAAATAATTTTTGATAAATAGTAACTTTTGACTTTTATTTACCATGGTAAAAAGTAAATAGGGTAATTAAAGGTAAAAATGATATTATTATTACCCTAAGAAATTTCCTAATTCTATTTGATAAGTGTAATTCGACAAAAAAACCTTATTAATAAAATATGATCCTTTAGGTCCAATTTTATTTGATTAGGACATTTATTATTATTTAATTCAAAAAAGAGTTAAAAGTTTTAAATTCAATGTTTTATAACTAAAATTTTTTTAATATAGGGTTACACATAAGATAAATTAGACTATAAATTTTCATTATAAAGATAAAACTATTTACTAGATAATGGTATTTTATATATAAATTTTAGACAACAAATAATAAAATTTATTTACAACACAATGATGATGAATTAATTACCTAATTAATGAAATATTAAAACAACTAATATTATAAATATCTGAATAAATGTAATTTGAATATTTTTATGAATTCCACTAATTTTCAAGGTTAATAAAACATGTTAGGGATGGAAATATGAATTTTTTTCTATGTAATAAGGCTGTTATGAATTTATAAAAAACAAAATACCAAATAGTGTCAAAATAGAAATAAAAGTGTTTTTAAAACAAATATCATATTATTAATTGATATTCTTTTCCTAAAAATCTATGGTTTGAACCAAAAAATTATACAATTATAGGTGTATAATTAATTTACCACTCGGGGTTTTCATCGAAGTTTATAGTAAGTTTATTAACAATATAATATAAAAATACAATGAGACAGGGTAAATGTCAAACTATTTAACTAAGAGTTAAATCTAATAGATAAGGTTAATATAGTGACACAAACCTGTCTAAAACCTATTGGTTGAGTGTTTTTCTACCCATACTCACCTTATACTTTAAATAATATATTTTGGAGCCATTAGAAACCAAAAAATATTTTATTATAAAATAATATTTCTAGCTTTTCCTAAGGTGCCCCTCACCCCTCTTATAAAAGGGCACTTCCCCTTGTCTCTAATTCACACCTTCACTGAGATTTGACTCAGCCAACCCCTACCCAAATACTCTCTAAACAATCCTACATTTATCCTAGGGTCCTTAATTTAGTGATAAAACCAAACTAAGTATCCTTTTTGATCAAATCAAAACAAAGAACCCGAAAAAGAGGAAAATATTTAATCACATCTTTCAAGTTCCTTTCTTCATCCACTTCCTCTTTCATTGTGGTTTCTACTATAAAATAATAAATCCACAATATTCTATATAATGAGATGTTATTATAAATATGGTACAACCATATTCATTATTCTATCAATCCTTTTAATGACATATCACCATACGTGCATACGTATGGCTTACCGTCCCCACGTCGTGGTGTAATTGTTATTCAATACATTATTATTTGGATGGGTATAATAATGATGTGTAATTAATGTAAATAAAAACTATAATGTGATAATGATTCATTATATATGATATACCATCCAATTATATATTATTTTAATATCAAAATAATGATATTATCTCTCGTGCGTACGTACTGATTACCGTCTCCACGAAAGCGATGAGATTAATTCCCCATCATAATCCATTCCAGAATAATATTCCTTAGATGATTAATTTTTTTTAATGAATTAATATCATTCTGAATATTAATAAGATACATCCTATCCTTAACAAACATTACTAACATTTCAATGCATATAAAGGTAAATGAATCAGTTAACACCTGAAACGACGATAATACTAAGATATTATTCACAAAGTAATGTTAACAGATCATATATGATATCATATTAATGTATTTGATTCTTGTATAATTTAATAACAATTATTTCACCATTATACAGGAGGTTAACCTACCATAGTCCAAGTAAAATTACAAGGTAAGGGTTAATTTTACAATCTCTTTATTATCAGAGGTTGTTTTTACATAAGTATCTACTGGGACGTCTTTATCATCCACATCCATGATTCATAAAAATGTATTTCAAAACATTTTTACTATTTAATAGACAATGGGATAAATTTATTTATACTCTTATTTGACCTTATATGTTTTTTCAGAGGAATATTTCCGTCGTTTTCTGAACAAGGAACTTTTTAACATTATCGACAACATTAAAGTAAGAATGTTTTTTAACTTATATGACGAGTGTGGCTATTTTCCACCATTATAACATCATAAAATATTGACTTAAAATATTATAAGAATATTTACAATATAAATTTTTTGTTTTATAATTATATAAATTTTAAACAATTTCAAAATAGAAGGAGATATTTCTCTAAAAAAAGGTTTTGATTTCATCTATGTCAACATAATTTGATGGATTTTAAGATTATTTGAAGTTTATTTATTATGATACAAAAATTCCATATTATATTGAAGGTTTTTGGATATGTTTGACTATATATGCGTTACTTTTACACCATTCGTGGTTTATGGAAAAATTATTGACATTTCATATGCTAGTTCTAATACGAATTTTTATGTTATCTTTAAAACTTTTCATATGAGGAATGCATTAGACTTATTATGTGTTTTGTGGAGCATGCTATAGCTCCTCGATGCATCAGTATGTATAATGAGACAAACTAGTGTTTTGTCACAAGTCCTTGAAAAAATTTTATTTGTAATCTTGGAACAATGCCTTGACTATGTGGTTATGAAAGTCTGGCATTATGCATTCCATCATTATGAAAGTGTCTATTGATCTTGCATGTTATTAGTCAACTTGTAGAATATCCATGTGAGTAAGTAAATGGGATTATGTTGATTTATATTTTTCAATATTATGATGATGTTTTTGTAGAAAAAAATTTTGTTTTAGTTTTATACATTTCCTTAAATGTTTATGATTATTTATGAAAGTTTTCTCTATATTGTTATCCTTACTGAGCATTTGAGCTCACCCCTATCTATTTTTTATTTCTCACAGGATGAAAATAAGTATATTATGACTAACCTACAGGGATAGTCTATGGGATCTTACTGTTTTCCATGGAAACAATGTTGTTGTTGTTTTCCATTTTATGATGTAACATAATCCTTTGAATGTATCTAGTACATCCAAGGCTACTAAACTAATTGGAATTTTGAGACTTGATATTTTGTGATCATCCAAATGTTATGTAATAATACAATAAATCTAGGTAAATAGTTTTGTGGGTGATTCTGTTGGTATCAGAAGAAATTTAGTACAATCCTTGGAAAATAGATTTAGATAAAATATGTTTAGAGGACATTTCCCTAAGATAGACTTCGAGGACTAGTATAGAAGAACATACTAGAATTTTTTATTGTTGAGATTTTGTGAGTTTTCCGAGCAATACATCCATGTCTGGATACGAGCAGGTAGAGGCAGCCCTGGAACAGATGTACCTAGGGGTAAAACCTGAAAACACCGCTTCGATCTAGACTCAAATGGGAACTGGTGCACGACAACGGGCCATGTTGTACTCTTGGTTATGACACACCCGAGATATATTCATAGGATAATTATAATTTTCTTTACAAACCATTGTGAAGGGTTTATGAGTATATAATTCCTCAAAGAAAACATTTTTGATGACTATGGATTATATCCATAAACTGTTCAATTTATGTTAAGTGTTTTACAAGTTTGGAATTATGTATTTTGATTCATAAACTACTCTAATTTATTCTATTGTTTAGAAATGACACCTAGTGGAAGGAATGGAAACTGTATCAATGAATGCACACCATGTAGGGATTTCCCTCCTAATCAAGATAATTATAGTGGAGCTGATGATGAAAGTAGTGCTGATTAGCTAATCATCATACTGGGACAACTCGCTCAGGTTATGAATGACAACCTTACCTATATGGACACCCTAATCTGCACCATAGAGGATTAATGTTAGATTTCTTCATGAGGAAAAAACCACCAACATTAAATTAGGGTAAAAATCTACTAGTATATGAGCAATGTATAAATTCCTTATCGAAAATATTCCATGCCTTAGGGAGTAGAAAAAAGGAAAAAGTTGTCATGAAAGTTTTCTGCCTCACTGGAGATGCTGATCAATGGTGGTAATTTGTTCAAAGAAAAGGAAGATGGTGAAGTTTCAAATATGGAATGGAGGGAGTTTAAAGAAATTTTATTAGAAAAATACTTTCCTCATGACCATCGAGCAGATATGGAAAGGAAATTTCTGAGTCTGAGGCAAAATGAGGATGAGAATGTTGCAAAGTATAAAGATAACTTTACAAGGATAGTGAGGTATGCTAGAAATTATATAAATAACCCAAGAAGTAATATTGATCATTTCTTTGATGGGTTATAACCATTTTTCCGTCAAGAATTAGTCTCACAATCCTTCTCGTCGTACGAAGACATTGCCTCATGTGCTATCAAGACAGAAAAATAATTCTCTATGTCTTACGACATTAAAGAGAAGCAAGAGAATAAGAGATCTGATAAACACTCTGAAAATGGAAATAAGGAGAAGGAGGAAAAGTTGAATATCCATCCTGTAGTAAATGTGGGAAAAACAACCTGGTACTTTCCTGAAGGGAATGTGAGTCTGGTACAAGTGTGGTGAGAAAGGCCACCATGCTCATGATTGCAAGGGGAAGAAGGTGGTTGTCAATGTTAAAGGATACAATTGTATAGAAATATGGAATTATGCAATTGAATGTCCTAAGAGTCAGGGGAACATACCTTAGGAAAGGCCAAGGGATCAAGGCCAATCTTATGCCATCACTACGGCTGAGGTTGAAGCTCAGAAATAGGTGGTGACAGGCTATTAAATGGTTTCCTCAAGTTTAGAAAATGCTTTATTTGATTCTGGATCATTGCATTGTTTCATATCATCCCAGTTTGCTAAGAAAATAAAGTATTTCCAATTTTATTTAACAGGGGAGTTGTCAGTAAAAACTTATAGGGGATGTATCATTGCAACAAAGATTTTTGAATCAGTCTACATTAGGTCATATAAACTGTTTTTATCTGCTGATCACATCATCATACCAATGATTGAATTCGATATAATCCTTGGTTTGAATTGTCTTTCGTACCATAATAAAAAAAATTATTTTAAGAAGAAGGAGGTTACTATTTTTTGATAACGATGTTAAAGAACACCTTATCTTTAGAGAAGAATCGTCACCACCAGATTCATATCTAGATCCACCCATAGTAGCTCAACTAAATTCAATTACTATGGAGGAAGTGAATGAATTAACTGTGGGTGAGGAAATTTAATTTCAAATAGATGATGTACTTATTTTGAATGAATGTGTTGATGTGTTTACAGAATATTTACCTAGACATCCTCCAAAACAAGAAATTGAGTTTTCTATTGATTTAATTCCTGGATCAAGGCCCATATTGAATACCCCTTATAGAATATCCACTGTGGAGTTATTGGAACTAGAGAAAAAACTAGAGAAATTGAGTGATTATGGATTTATTCACCCTAGTGTTTCTCTATGGGGATCCCCTATCCTTTTTGTTGAGAAGAAATATGGATCTATGAGGTTGTGCATTGACTACAGGGAGGTAAATGATATAATAATAAAGAACAAGGATCCCCTACCTCGCATTGATGATTTATTTAACCATCTTCATGGAGATCAATATTCTCAAAGATTGACCTTTGATCTGGATATCATCAGTTGTGTGTGAAGAATGAAGATATTATGAAAACAACATTTCTAACTAGGTATGGGCATTACGAGTTTACATTAATACCTTTTGCATTGACTAATGAACCGAATGTCTTTATGGTTCTATCGAATAGATTTTCATGCAATTTCTTGATGACTTTGTAGTGGTACTTATAGACATTATCTTGGTATAATCCAATAGCTACGATGATCATGAAAATCACGTGTGCATTATCCAGAAGACTCCTATAAGAAAAGATTTATATGGGAAATTTAGAAAGTGTGAATTCTGGCATCAGGAGATTTCTTTTCTTTGAAATATTGTCTCTAAGGATGGAATATCAGTTGATCCTTATAAGACCGAGGCATTCTAAGAATGGCCAACACCGACAAGTATAATTGTGGTACACAGTTTTATTGGTTTAGCAGGTAATTATCAATGTTTATTATAGAATTTTCCCCGGTTGGATAACCTAATAACAAAGATCACACGAAAAAGGGGAAACATTTGTTTGAAAAAAACAGTATGAAGAATATTTTGATGAACTGAAGAGAATATTAGACAATGCTTATATATTGACTCTACCATTGTGGAATGATGGGTTTGTTATTTATAGTGATTCATTAAAGAACGGACTAGGTTGTGTCCATATGCAGAATGATAGGGTTATGGCCTATGCATCATGGAAACTAAAAATTACTGAGTAAAACTATATTGACTCATGATCTTGAGTTAGCAGCGGTAATATTTTCTTTAATGATTTGGAGACACTATCTCTATGGTGAAAAATGTGAGATATATAACGATCACAAGAGTTTGAAGTATATTTTCTCATAGAAGAACTCAAGATGAGGCAAAGGAGATGGCTCGAACTACTCAAGGATTATGATTTCACTATACACTACCACTCAGAGAAGGAAAATAGGGTGGCGGATGCTTTGAGTAGAAAGGATCATGGAGTTTTTAGCAAGATGAGAATTGAAAAGGATCCTATGTACATGGAACTATTAAAGATGGATATGGGAATCACCATGGAAGGTTAAACATCGATACTTTTTCAAATGGTTCCCAAACCAACTTAACTAGATAGGATAAAGAGCTCTAATAACAGTGATGAAGAGTTTTAAAAGAATATTAAAGCTATGAATAATGGGAGATTGAGTGACTTCATATATGAAGATTGAATTTTTAAATTTGGGAAGATAATTTGTGTTCCCAATAAACCTGATCTAAAAAGAGAACTGTTGGATAATTCTTATAGTTCCAATTTCCCTATACACCTTGGGAGCACCAAAATGTATAGATATTTGAAGGAACATTTTTTGTGGGACAACATGAAGAGGGAGATTGCTGATTTTGTGTCAAGATGTATGGTTTTTTAACAAGTGAAATCTTGAAGGAAACAACCTGGAAGAGTCTTCAAAGCTCTTCCTATACCTGAGTGGAAATGGGATAATATTATGATACACTTTTTCATGGGACTACCGAAGACCCCTATAAGGAATGATGCAATATGGGTCATTGTTGATAGTCTTACCAAGTCGGCACATTTTCGTACTATAACGGATGATTTACCACTTGAACATTTAGCAATAATATATATTAATGATGTAGTAAGACTTCATGGAGTACCACCTTCAATTGTTTCTGATCATAATCCCCATTATACATTAAGATTCTAGAAAAGTCATAAGAAATCATTGGATACTGATCTTTGTTTGAGCACTGCCTACCACCCCGAAACTGATGGACAATCAGAACAGACTATTCAAATCATAGAAGACATGTTATGATTATGCTCACTTGACATTCATGGTATATGGGATCAATATTTACCTTTCGTAGAATTTTCCTATAACAATAGCTTCCATTAAAGTATTCATATGGCACCATATGAAGAATTATATGGAAAGATATGTCAGACACAAACCTTTTGGGATGATGTTGGTGAAAGAAAACTCGTAGGGCCAGAACCTTTGGAGGAAACGATGGAAAAGTTTAAGTTAATCCAAAACCACATCAAATCATCTTAATGTAGGTAGAAGCGCTATGGTGATATCCGAAGGAAGGATTTGGAATTTCAGGTAAGAGATCTTGTTTTCTTGAAGGTATCTCCATGGAAGGGTGTTATAAGTTTCGGTAAGACGGTAAAATTGAGTCCCAGGTACATCGGACCTTTAGAAATTCTAGAACGAATTGGTGTAGTAGCTTAGCATTTGGAAATTCATCCAAGTCTCTCCAAAGTTCACTATGTGTTCCATGTATCACTATTGAGGAAAAACATTCCCCACCCAACACATGTACTCACCTTTGAGAAATTAGAACTGGAACCCGATCTGTCTTATTGCGAAGAGCCTGTCAAGGTTCTTGATAAAAGAGAACAAGTGTTGAGAAACAAGATGACTCATCTGGTAAAATTTATATGGAGAAACCATAAAATGGAATATGCAACGTGGGAACCCGAGGAACATATGATGAAGAACCACCCATGTCCTTTTCTGCGTTAATATTCAAGACATTTCAAGGATGAAATTATTTGAAAGAGGGGAGAATGTAACACCCCAGGCTTCCATGGTACACTTCTCTTTGAATAACACAATAACATGTGTTGTACGCAACTTTGAGTTCAAACAAACCAGAACCAATCAAACTAGCCGTTATGAATAGTAATACCCACTTTTTGAAATTTTATAAATTTTATATTTCCAAATGGACTTCATTTTTGGATTTGGAATATCAGAGTTATCTTAGGGTAAATTTATGGTATTTTGCTGAAAACTTTCAATTTTTGATGAATAGGGAAAAACTGTAAGTTATTATTTAAAATAGAATTTTTTTTAAATAATTATTTATTTTATTTAAATTTATTTTAGGTCAAAATAGATACATAATACCTATATAAGTTCAATGTAATTAAATAAATTCAGTTTATAATAAGTTTAGATATATCAAAATTTTATTAAACTTTTTACCCTCTTTTACCCACCTCCTATGAGCATTTTCAAATTTACATAAAACTAAATTTTACCAGTTTTGTGAGTTGAATTTTGAATATTTGAGAGACACAGTTGATATAAAAAAGTAAAATGTGGTTCAATGAGAAGAAAATAATTTTTTGTGGATTGTAACTTTGGACTTTTTTTTACCACTGTTAAAAGTAAATAGATTAATTAAAGGTAAAAATGATATTATTATTACCCTAAAACATGTCATAAATCTATTGGATGTGTATAATTTGACCCAATAAAACCTTATTAATAAAATATGTACCTTTAGGTTAACATGGATTAGAATAAGACATTTATTATTATTTAATTCAAAGAAGAGTCAAAAGTGTTAAATTCAAAGTTTAATAACTAAAACATTTTTAATATAGGGTTACAGATAAGATAAATTCGACTATAAATATTAATTATAAAGGTAAAAATCATTCCTACATAATTTTAGTTTATATATACTTTTTATACATTAAATAATTAAATTTATTTATGAAACAATGATGATGCAGTAATTACCTAATTAATGAAATATTAAAATTATTGCTATTATAAATTTCCAAACAAATGAAATTTGAGACTTTTTATGAATTACAATAATTTTATAGGTTAGGATGTATCTTATTCATATTAAGAATGATAAGGGTTAAATTCACAATCTCTTTATTATCCGAGGTTGTTTTTACATAAGTATGTAATGGGACCTCTTTATCATCAACATTCATGTTTCTTAAAAATGTATTTCAAAACATTTTTAATATTTAATTGAAAATGGTTTAATGTCATTTATACTTTTATTTTACCTTATAGGTTTTTGAAAGGAATCGTTTTGTTGTTTTCCAAACAAGATACTTTTTGACCTTTTCGACCAAATTTAGGTGAGAATGTTTTTTAAACTTATACTGTGGGTGCAGCTATTTTCCGCCGTTATAACATCATTAATGATTTCCTAAAATTCATATAAGAATATTTCCTAAATAAATGATTTTTATTATAATTATATGAATTTTAAATGATTTCAAAATAGAAGGATATATTTCTCTAAAAACAGGTTTTGATTTCATCTTTGTCAACATCCTTTCATGAACTTTTAGATTATTTGAAGATGATTTATTTTGATACAAAACATCCATATTGTATTGATGGTTTTGTGATATGTCTGAGTATAGATGTGTTATTTTTACACCATTAATGGTTTATGGATAATGCATTGACACCTCGTATGTCAGTTTTAATACGAATGTTTATGTTATGTTTAAACATTTTCATATGATGAATGCATTGGACTTAGTATGTGATGGGTGGATCCCGCTATAGATCCTCGATGCATCGGTAGGTCTCATGAGGAAAACTAGTTTCTTGGAAAAAGGCCTTGAAAAAATATTATTTGTAGTCTTGGATCAAGGCCTTGACTATGTTGTTATGAAAGTATGGCATTATGCATTCTATCATTATGAAAGTGGCTATTGATATTGCATGGGATTATTCGACTAGTAGAATATCCATGTGAGTAAGTAAATGGAATTAATTTGATTTATATTTTCCATAATATGATGATGTTTATGTTGAAAAGGATTTTGTTTTAGTTTTATACATTGCCTTAAATATTTATGCTTATTTAATAAATTTTCCGCTATATTGTTATCCTTACTGAGAATTTCAGATCACCACTTTCTATATTTTATTTTTCCTAGGATTTGAAGAATTATATAATGATTGACCTATAGAGATAGTCAATGTGACCTCAGTTTTTTCCATGGAAACAATTTTGTTGTAGTTTTCCATTTTATGATGTAATGTAAACCTTATGAATGTAACTAGTACTTTCAAGGACTCTAACCTAATTGGTCTTTAGAGACATGATCTTTTGTAATCATGCAAATGTTATGTAATAATGTACCGACTCTGGGTAACTAGGGTTGGGGTGCTACTGGAAGCCTCCTTGATGATCCTACTTAACACTTTATTGGCCAGGACGAATCATTGTTGGAGGGTTCTATGGTGACCGGGTGACTTAGGGCATTGGCCCACGGGGAGTGCGGCCAAATAAATGAAATAGAACTATTAACCACTGATTTCGATGTGTGTAAGACTTTTAGGATAAGCCACTCAATGATGATGCAGACAAAAGTGTATCACCAAGAGGGCTTGGCGAAAGAATTCAACTTCCTCCGGGGTGAGCGATACCGGTGCACTAAAATTCGTTCCTACGACTGACCAAAACATCTCTAGGAAATAGTCTTCCGTAAGAATTTCCAACAAGATCCTCACCTCAGACTCAGGTTCTAGCCCTTGTTTACCCCACTCATCTACTGGGGGTAGTTGGGGAAACAATATCGGTACTGAAGTAGACCGCTGAGATGGTAGGCTGGCTGGGGGAGAATACGGAGAGAGGGCTGACAAGACGCCACATCTCGGGAAATCCTCCAAAGAGTGATGTTACATATCCGCCACATTGGGATAAGATGGGATGGCGAACACATCTTCTAGAATAGGTACTACGCCTACAGGTAGTGGACCCTGATGTCGGTCGTTCACCATCAATCCCCCGAATAACTCTTTGTGATCTTTGGTCAAGGTAGAGAATTCTTCTGGTGATGATGGTGGTAATTGCACAGCCGTGCCCTAGGGAGACGCAAAATCTTCATCCTCCTCAATGTATCTCAGAATGAAAGAAGGATTCTAGTAGAACACACATTCCCAATGGATGAGGTTGATGTATCTTGTTCCTACCTCAACTCTTGATGTAGAGGATTTAGAGGAGGCTTCTATTATTGAATCATATTCTGCTTCGTAATCTATGAATCTGACAAGTTTAATCTCGGTCTGAATTTTCCTAACATTATTTTTATGGCCTCAGTGAACCGACCTCTTGCCTCGAGAGAGATCTTTGTGATAGGTAACATTTTAGGATCGAGGAGCACCTTCATCCAAACAAGTGCTGGGATAGAATAGAATTCCTCATGGGTGAGCCACAATGTGAGGATCTCTAGAAATATTTCTAAGGGAATACATGGAGGACTTCTGTATCGACTGACTAACACAAGGAGGGAATACCCGTGTGACTTACTAGAGTAGGTAAGACCTCCATTGATGCTGGAGGGATCATGGATAAGGCCCTTATTCTTATTTACCCTAACAACATCAGCACAAGTAGGGTCCTCGTACTATTTGACCAGAACACAGGTAGAACAACTGTGATGAGTGTTTATGAAGAAAGGAAAACCTCAACTTCATTGGTTTCTGGGACAAGGAGGACCTCCTTCGACAACTGTAAGGACATGGGGAAGATCCCCACACTAAAATTTGACCGGATGTGTAACATCATCACACTGGAGACCTGTGACGGGATGAAGGGATCCATACCTAAAGTTGTGGGTATGAAGGAAGATCCTGTACTCATTGTCACTACTGTAAGGAAGACTATCATCAGGATTAAATCTGTCATGGGGAGGACCTCGATTCTGAAATTAACAACTGGATAGACATTTTCTCTCATTAGTGATGGAACAGGGATGACTTAGGTACTGTGTATCATTTCAATGGGTTGTCCTCTGGTAGGTTCCACCTATATCGTCGACCAAGAGAGTCGACCCAGCCATCCCCTGGGGCTATTGGGGCCTTGATCTAAGTTATATGTCTGTATGGCCCTATATGGTGCATGCCAGGGACTGATGGTTCACATCAGTGGTGGCCCGAGCCACGATATTCATTGACGTTGACGCCCCCCGACATGCATCCTCCTTAGCCTGCCCCTAACATTGGCATCAGGTTAGCCGGACAAGGGCCAGTTGTGCATGCGCATAGCTTACCTACTCTTCAGTCTGTGGGTATAGGTGGCGGCTTTGACGAGGCCAAGTGGGATCCCTCCCTGGGAGTCCCTAAATGGGATCCTGACCGGGCAGTCCTGAACATCCCTCACATCATCTGTGTTGGGGAAGGAGTCATCGATGTGTTCTAGGGAGAGGCTCTCGAAATGGTTATGCATCGTATTAGAGAGCAGTGGCTACCTGTGCAGGCCTTGGGGAAGTATGAGTGATGAGGTGGCAATGTCTCTATGTCAGGACTTTCTATATCCTAGGTTGGGCTATTGGGAATGGTCTCCAAGCAGCTGGGGACATGGAGGCTTCCACGGGGGAAATGAGGTCACGCGGGATTGTCGCACTAATGATTCCCCTACACCTATGTTAGTTGGTGGGAGGTGATCAATTTCAGGATAGGGAATCTTGGGTCTTGTGGGGCCGGGAGATTTAAACCATTAGTCATGAAATAAGTAAATCGACGTCCAGTGCCCCATCGTCATTCCTTCTTCCGTGGATGGTAAAAAGGATCCATGATGACAAATTTGTAGACCAAGATGTCCAATGTTTTATGAAATAATTTCGGGTGAGTTTCATGTGATGCCCTCTATTTTCATGGTAGGACCTGGCACTGGATACATTGATCCAGTGGCAGACTAGTCCACTGATGTCTCTAAAACTACTAATCTCCACATTGAGGAGAAGAACATCAAGTCGGGTTCACCATTTAAATTTATAATTCTATCACTAGGGCCCATGTCCATCTATCAAGGACTCTCTTGATTTTTTCCCTTAAATCCCTCTTTCCAAAGGTGGGAGGAATCTATTGCTTATTCATGGATGTTTGATCCTTAAATGAAATTGGATGATTGGATGTCAGTTGCTCATTCTTTGGATTCCTCCTCAAAACTTGTTGCCAAGTAAGGGTCTCCCTTAATGATTACGATATTGTTCGTGAAAGTATTCTGTTAGCCATATCCTCAAAGATGTCGGTTAATTACATTGATTCTATCATTTCACTCCAAGGGGTCCAGTTAGGGTAGCACCCTTCGGTTGGGGGAGTAGTAATTTTGTAAAATGAAAGCGTTTTTTGAAGATATAACAAAAATGTGTCTGTGTTTCTTCCCCTTATTATATGGCTTCTCATGGGTGCAGAAGCCTAAGGAATCCTACCTCGAATGCAGGGAATTTTATGCCATGGGGATTTCCTTTAGGTCTTTTTCATCTTCCCATGTTTAAAATAGGTTATACCGCTAGTTTAACATCAAGAGGATATGGATTGGACTGATCAAAACACTAATGGGAGTAGATAATATGGGTGACACCCCATGACAAAACACTAATGTTGGGGATAATGCGTGGTTAGTTACCCAAGAGTTTTTTGGACCAGTGAAGAGGTTAATGGAATGATCTCATTGGGATTTGGTGGCCCATGTAGGAATCTGGATGAATAATAGGGATTTGAATGAAGTAGTGTGGGAATAAGATGGAACCATCATGAAGGTGGTGGTAGTGTTGTTCTTGAGCCACAAAGAGACTTCTTACGTATCCATGTGGCAGGGAATCAAAGCCTGCGTTGTTCGATGAGTATATGGGACACCTCAGGAGGCATTCTATGAGAATGGATGCATGGTTGAGATCCAAAGGATGTAGAACCTCTAGGTTGGGTCATGACCCTCTCTAAACACGTCTCTTCTAGGGAGAGACTGTTATTGGATATGAGTGATGGGATTAAACCTCAGTGAAGCTTTATACATATCCTTGTGGTAGGGAATCAATGTCCGCGTAGTCCAGGATGGTGTATAGAATCGGGGTGTACACAGAGGATAGCAACCTGATGATATACTAGGGATTATGCGAGGCTAGTAGCCCAGGATGGCCTAATGCTTTGAGGCGAACCCTAGATATGGGTCCCAACAAGGGACACCAAATTTTACCAGTGTTTGGGGTTGAAAATAAAAAAGGTATCCAACATACCATGTCTAGGAGACTTGGATCAAACCCATGTTGTTCATCCTATAACAGATTACCGTAATGTGGGGCTGATAACGGCTTACGGCTGTATGGGATACAATGACTTACCACTGATTGGGGTACAACGACTTAACGAAGATAGGGATTGATCATTAAGAAGGTTTCCAACGTAACCTACCTAGGAAAGGATCAATGTCGACATAGTTTAAAATTACACATTTTAGCTTTAGGTTGGATGACGGTGGACAGACGTGGAGTGGTCGGGGCTGATGGATGTTGGGCTTTAACCTCAAGGATGCTTCCTATGTACCTTTCCTCGATGATGATAAAAGTCAACATAGTTTGGAATGGGGTGTTGGTGAACTGACGTGAAGTGGTCAGGACCAATGGTTAAAGGGAATGAACCTCAAGGAGGATTCCTACGTACCATGATATGGTAAGGATCAATGTTCACGTAGTTTGGAATGGGGTATATAGTTTAACGTAATGCTAGACAATGGTGAACCAACGTGAAGGAGTCAGAACAAGAAGGTGTTGGGATTGAACCTTTGGGTGGCTTCATATATACCTTTCCTTGGCGAGGATCAATGTTCATGTTGTTTAGAATGGGTTTTGGTGAGTCAATTTGAAAGGGTTAGGGCCAATTTTATTTCGGCTTGAACTCCAAGGAGGCTTTTTACATACCTTTCATTAGAAAGGATCAAAGCTCATGTAGTTCGGAATGAAGGATATAGTTTAACTTCTTGTTGGATGAAGGTGAACTGACATGAAGGGTTCGAAACAGGTAGGTGTTGGTATTGATCATCAGGGAGGCTTACCACGTACCTTTCATTACAATGGATCAAAGTCCACGTAGTTTGGAATGGGTGTTGGTGAACTGATGTGAAGGGGTCGAGACTCGTGGTTGTTGGGCATGAACATTAGGGGCGCTTCCTACGCACCATTCCTTGGAAGGGATCAAATTCCAAGTATTTTTGAAGAGGTTTAGGGAATACAAGATATGGAGTCCCAGAGAGGATATCATGGTCGATTCTTAATCTGAGCCCACGTGAGTCATGCTTGGTGTGAGAAACAAGAGGCAGCAGAGGCCTGATGACCACGTCGTGAAAGTTGCGCCTGTGGTATGTGGAATGGGGCTTACACGTGGTTAGAGGCCTAGAGAATAAATAGGGGATTAAACACGGTTAGGGATTCATAGAGATGGATATTGGGACTTACTCTAGGATGGAGGCCCGGGTGTTGAAAAATTCCAATAGGAGAGGGATGGGATAACGAACTTCCCAGTTCCCATATTTCCTCTAGTCATTAGAACTGAATAAGAGAGGAGTAGAAAGAATTACACATCCTTCAAGAAAGGCTATGGGATTACACCAAGGTGTTTTAACTTCCCCGCGGATAGATTCCACTCCAGCAAAGAGGATCTCATTCCATTTGAGAATGATCTCACTCTCATGGAGACGAGCAGATGTAGAGAATGTATGATATGGGGAATCCTGTGTGTGATGCATGGAGAGAGACCACAATTTAACATAATGTGCAGAGGATGATAGAGTGTGGCAGTTTAATGTCATGGATCTTAAGAGAGGAGGGTTCACTCTGCAACCCTAGGAAATACATAACTGATACTTCCCTGCCCTTGGGGAAGGGAAGGGATCAACAATTCCATGGTGAGGGGGTGTTGTGGAGTGATCCATTGAGGGGCCCAAGATAGTGTGGCTATGATAATAAGAAATATCTATTAGCGTGCCTATTAGATGGAGCATAAGGCTAAGGAACGCAATAAAAGGCACCACCCAAGGGACCTTGATATCACTTTGTACAAACCTGGAGGGCCATACGAGAGAAGGGTGTGTAACATAGGTGTATTGTGTGTAATAATTTTCTCTATTATGGTGTTCAGAAGAGTGACAATGAACACATGAAAAAGGTCACACACAAGGAGAAAGTATTGCGCGCAAAATGAGTAATTTTCATGCAATAGGCATGAAAATAGGGGGTTGTTGCCTGCAAAAGTCCTAGTTGAGCAGAAACAATGGCATATGTGTAAATAGAAGAGGTTTTGGTGCAATGAGGAGAAGAGGTTTTGCGTAAAAGTGTAAGTGATTTCCTACAAATGGAAGAGGTTTGCGCGCAATGAGGTGTAGATGTTTTCATGCAAGTGGAAGGGTTTGTGAGAAACGAGACTAAAAACATAATTTCATGGGTGAGGGTGATTCCCTAGTTGTCTTGTGATAAGGAAGACCCCTGGGAGACCTGATATAGAAAATCCCACACCTGGAAGTTATTTTTATGCATGGAAGGGGTGAATTCCGCGTAGGGGAGACAGTTTGGATTATTCAGCCGTCAGAAGTGGGGGGGGGGGGCACTTCTATTTATAGGGGATCGGGGGAAACATGTGCACGCAAAATTCATCCCGCTTGGAAAAACTGGACCTAAGGGTGGTGTTGTGGAAGTTCCTGTGGCAGAGAAAAAAATGCCAACAGGTCGTGACTATTTTTCAGGCGGGGAACCAGTTTTCCACGTGAGGAAGCAATTTTCCGTGAACCCCTCTAGTGTTCTGTGCAGCCTTATGGCTCTTTTTAGAACCGGTTTTTGAGTCAAAATATGGCTTCATTTTATCCATGGATGCATTCATGGTACCTTTGGAAGATTTTTGTGTCTACACTAATGTAAAAATGTGACTTCTCAATGAATTTAATAGGCTATGTAATGTTTAAGGTCAGGACATTATAGGTAACGAATAATTAACCTTTATATAATAATAATAATTTAATATATATTATATTTATTAATTAGATTCATATTTATAACCATAAATTTAATGTGTTTATGAAATATGAATAACACCACTACATAGAGATGGTATGTTGTACGCACAAACTACCGATGGATTTTCATTTCAAATGATGAAGGCCACAAGAATTATTGTTTCTCCATAATCATAATAACATATTATTATATATATGATAATTTATTTTTTAATTTTTAATGTAAAAAATATATTAATAGTATGTATAATAAAAAATTTACTTGAAAGAGTTGTTAAAGACGATTTCCTCTTCCTTGGCAGAGTTCCGTTACATCTATTATTAAAGGATCTATGGTTGGTACTTTGGTAGTACCAGATCCTCTAGAAAATGTATGAGGATATTTATAATAGTAATTAAAAGGAAATGATACATATATAGGGCTCGATGTTTTTTGAATATGTGAGGGAGAAGGTGTCATTTTATAATTGAGGTTGGGGCGATATTGGAATTTCTCAGAAGATTGATATATAATGAAAATATTTTACAATCAAATGCTTCAAAATAGACAATAAATAAATTTGGGGTGACATTATAGACAATATAGTATCAATGTTTTTATATTTTTGATTATAATGATATGAAAATAATTTAATTATATATTCATCAAATAAAAAATCATTATTGTCAATTTTGACACTATTCATTACATTTACATAAAAAATAAGAAAATAAGTAAAAAATGATCCATATATAATATTATATCTTTATAAATAAAATTTAATCTATATAATTCGTGGATTCCATTAATTATATCAAATTAAATTTATTTTAACATTTTCAATATCATTTATTTGATTTTTTCATTAATTGAATAATTACCGCATCAATGTTTTTTAAGAATATATGGTAAAAACAATTATCTAATATTTTTAAAACAATTATACTGATGAGTATAAATAATTTTTATTTAAAATTCAATTTATACTCCTACTTTACTTCTAGATAAGATCATATAAAAAATTGCACATTTATTAAAAACAAGAGTGTGACAACTTTTACTTTTAAAAAATTAAATTACGTAAAGATATTACTATAATATATATATATACCCAAAACGTCCTAAATTAGACCTTTGGATGACTATGGTCTATATATATTAATTAGATAAGATTTAGTTATTTTTTGGGACATTTCATGGTTCTTATAATTTTATTTTTAACCATAATTATCTGATTTACCCATTACCATGTAAATAAAAATTACTAAGGTTGTAATTCATATTGTCCAAAAATAAAAGTGTACTATTTAATAAATATTTAACTTATTCTTAAAAATATAGAAACAATTTTATAAATTCAAATCAGAGAATTAGAATAGTGAAATTTATAATGAAATTGGGAAACTGCATTGAGAAGAATGTTTTTTTTGTAAAAATTTCATTCTAAAATTTAAAATACTTTTATAGTAAATTCATTTTTAAAATACATTAAAAACATTATTATATTCAATTAAATGAAAAAAATATTTATAAAAAAATTTAATTTGGAAAATAATTTTGACTTGTAAAAACATTATAATAAAATAATGTTTCCAATAATAATAACTATTTTCTATTAATCATTAAAAATTAAATATATCCTATAAAATTCTAAAAACATCATACCAAGATTTGATATAGATGAAATATTTAAAATTGAAATTATTATTTCAAATATTTTTTCAAATATTTTTAAAACTTATTAATCACCCATAAAAATCAATAATTTTTTTTATGAAAACATTTTTAATGAATTGAATTACTTCATTAAACAATAAGTAAATATTTTAAAAAGATATAATTAATATATTAGAAACTATTAAGATCATTAAATATTTTATAATGTTCTAAATATTTATCATTCTCTCTAATTTATTGGTTATGTTATAATTGTCACATTTTAATTATATGATATCGTTTTTTGTTTAAGCTTAGTGTTTCATATCATATATGTTATCGAACATTGTATTTAATTTTATAGTAATGGGATGTTAATACATGGACCAAATTATTCATAAGCCAAATAAAACCATCTGAAATCAATAAAACAACTACACCCAAACTACATCCATCTAATATAAAAATTCATGAAACCAATTAATTCATTCAATAAGTTACAACCTGCATTTAAAACATCACAAATATTAACTCACATCGAATCAACAAATAGGATGTTAAATAAATATTTTTAAAAATAAAAAGAAATAAACACCTATCTCATCAAACCAATACCCTTATAATCATCATCATCACTACCTTTTTCACTACCCTAATCTTTTACATCATCATCACCATTATTGAAAACATCTATATCTCTATCTCCATCACCATCAACATCACCACCACATTCCCATCCCCAGAAAATACATTGTCCAAACCACAACTAGATCCATAAAAACAATTTCTTTTTAGATCATATAAAAAATTTATCATCAACAAGATGTTTTCAAAAACTAAATATCTAGTAAATGTGATTTACATAATGTTTTCATAACATTCAAAAATTTCTTGTTGGACTTTTGACTCTATTAATTCTCGAAATTTTTATTTTTTGGACTCAACTAACTCTGTAAGAGCTTATAAAACTTCTTCATGTTATATTTCCAACTCAGTGATACCTCAAGTAGAACATGAAGTTGGAAAATATATAGTGGGGATAATAACCTTCCTCGTTCTACAGTGTACTCTCCCATTATTCTCATATACTAATTCCTTTTTAAAAAAAATATTTGGACAAAGGTTGATAGATTCATTCTTTTTATGGGAATAAAACAAATGATTTTGAATATATAAATAAAATAATTATTGGTAAAATTGTTATTATAAATTTATATTAACAAATTAAAATTTTAAAACCTTTTTTTGTCTCTTTATTTCTCGTGATGCTATATTTCCTGTTTCTTCTTATAAAATTCAATATTTCTCAAGGCACATGTACTTCATTATTCAATATATCTCTTTGTAAAAAAATTTATTGTATAAAAATAATTATTTTTTAATATTAATGCTTTTAACTAACATATTTGATTCTATGAAAAATCTTAGCTACAATTAATAATTCTAACCAATTGAATTGTTTTTCACAAAAATGTTTTGTATTATCCACAATATTACGAAACTATAAAAAATAAATCCAAAATAATGGGTTATTAGGTATAATAATATATACCCCTAACAAATTATATTTGAATGAGAAGAATAGTTAAATTAAATATATAAAAAATATTAAAATTTCAGTTTATGTGTGTTGTTTGGTGAAATAGTAATTAATTAAATGATAAGAACATGTACAAGGATATTTGAATACATTGTGAATCAAAATGAGAAGTGGATTGTTACCAGACACAGGGGATCCACATTTTAATCCTTCTTTATGTATAGTAATGTGTAATTTTATTTCTTCAAAATATTCAGTGGTTTCGGATGAAAATCAATTATTGGAAGTAAATATGTAGATTATGTGGATGTTCTAAAGATGATTCTAGTGGTGGATGTGAATTTTATTCATGTATTTATATGTTTTAGAAGCTTTCATTAAAGGGGGAATAATTTTTTAATGGAAGTAAATTTAATGTGAAAATGTTATGGAATAATATGATGTCTTTGTTGATGTGGAATTCAAATTCCTATGAGTTATTTCACCAAATTTTTGCCTTTTATACATCCTTGTTTCTATGATTCTGTATGATTTGTGGATTTATGTGGTTGTTATGGCATTTTTTAATGATAAATTTTTATGGTCTGACTAGATTCCACGAAATGTGAAACTATATCTGGGTTCAAGAATTTATAAAATTTATTTTTTAAAATGGTTGTGGTTCATGTAATTGTTGGATGGTTTATTTTAGTGGATTAACCTTCTATTAGTGGGTAAAACCATTTCATGTTTTAAAAAATGATATAATTTAGTGGATGTCATTTTAGTCCCATAAAATTTATTAAATGAAATTTAATAAAACTAGGCATTTGTTTATTCATCCAAGTCATTTTTATATAAAAACATTCTAAACTAAAAAGGATCAACAACGGAATATTAACGGATAAGGATTTATTAATCATGGATTTATTTTTTTCATAGAATTGATAAAACCAACCCTTAGTTTATTGCACCACGTCATGGTCCTATTTTTCACTATTAAATTTTAGATTTTAAAACCCCACTCTATTTTTATTTGGAATCAAATATACCTTAATGACTCCTAATAGAGGCAAATTTCTATTATTATTTTTTGTTTGATAAATTTTAGATTTCATTACCTCGTCACATTTATTTCACAAAAATATGATGAATTCCATTTTAACCATTTAACATTTCTTATATACATTAATATTCTTGATTATCAGTGGTTGGTCATCATCATATTGATTTTATTAAATATTGATATTATATCATGAATAATTTATCAATAATATGTATTTCATTATAATATGAGACCTAGACATTGGATGTCATAATTTAATGATTAAATTAATTGAGCAATTTTTTATGGTGGTTTATTTTATGGAACACATTCTATTTAGTTATATAAATAAATAATTATAAATAAATAAATTATTTATTGTTTTATTTGAAATTTTGTACATATTTTATTGCATAAAATTGTGGAATGTTACATTATATTGATATGCTTTAATGATGAGTATATTTAATTATTACATTATATAATATATGTAGTGAGGATGACACAATTGTATTAATAATTCTTTATTTTATTCAATGTGTAATGAATGAATGAATAGTGTCAATATGTTCAATTTCATGGAATTTTGTGGATAAAAATAAAAAAGGAAATGAAAAATGTAATGAAAAAACATGGTATTATAAAAATATTATAACTTGAAATTGATTACTATGTAAGAGTAAATTTATTGATGATTTTATAAAGATAAAATGTGAGAATTTTTTGATGAATTCTACAAAGAAGATAATTTTGTATATGGAAGTGGTTTTGTTGTGAAAAATTATAAAATGAGATGGTTATATAAGTTATAGTTGTAGGATGTAGACACTTGGATTATGGTTTTTTGAAATTATATATCATTTTATGTTTCCTAGGTAATAAGTGAAACCACCTAAGTCAAGTATCCTAATATATACTTATATGTGGTTTTTGGGTACTAGGTAAACCACCCAAAAACCATGATTTTATAGATATAGATAATTATATACATTATATATCCTTATATAACATCTATTAAGAATTATAGTTTATATTATGGTTATATGTACATGTGGTTTTGGTATGTGGTGGGATTTGATGTGATTATGGTATTATGATATTATGGGTATGGTATGATGTGGTATGGGGAATAAGTGAAGGATGGTTGGGCTGGGATATGTGTATTTTGGAAAGGAGTGTGAATCTATTGGTGGAGATATTGATCTGTTGTACCATCATGGTTAATAGTACTTGATTTAATTTTATTTTTAGTATATACACATCTTTTGGATAGTGTATACATGGTCAGATTGTTCAATAGTTTTTTAATGGAAAATATACAATTTAAATTATAGTATTTAATCATGGATGATTTTGTAAGATTTTTACACATTGATATAATTTTACTTTGAGAGGAACCTTATACATATGTTTATATTCCCCCCCTTAATTCTATATACTTATATTTATTATTTTACAATATAGTGTTGAATATATGGTTAAACCTTACTATCTGATGATATTTGGGGTTATTAGATGTTGGGGGAGTCATTAAACTCATTGGGATTTATTAATTATATACATATTGACTATTAGATTATATCTATTTTATGGTTTCATGAGACATAATATATATACCATATTTATTGTGATGTTGGACTAATTTAATTTTTGGATTTTAGTAATTTTTTAATATGATGATTTAATTCATTTTTCCACTATGTATGATTCCCCTCTGATGTGTTTTATATACCCTAATAGAAGTGTAAATTGAGGATAAAAATCAATTTAACTAAAAACCCTATTAAAATATTAATGTAATCAATTCTTGACCATTTTAAACATTAAAATTCCTTACTTTATATTATTTTAATTGACATTAATTATTTATAAACCATTTATGTAAATTGAAATACATAGAACCTAAAACACTTCATTGTGAATATGAACACTAAAAATATAGTTATTTTATTATGAATAAACTAATATATATATATAATACAAATATGTGTTTTCTATTATCCAAAGAAATATAACTAATGAAATAAAATAAACCAATCCACAAATGGAAAATATTATTGGCTAAGTCTGTTGATTATGATTGGTAGAAAGTAAAGAATTATTTTTGATTAATGATCAAATATTATAGAAATATAACTGTTTATTATTATAAGGATGAAAAATTATATGAATTGAATTTGTGGAACATTAGCATAGTTTTCCACTTTATTGTGGTTGTATAAAATATATATTTAAAAAAATGGATGTGGAATGAAATAATTTCATACAATAATTGAAATAAGTATTATTATTGATGTTTCCCATGATGTGACATGAATGTATTTATATATACACAGTCATAGTATATTATAATTATTGTCTTAAATTTTAATTTATTATAACAATTTAACAAAATATAATCCAAATTCTAAAATCAATACAATAATAGAGTGTGATTTACTCTATTTAATTTCAATGAATAAAAAATAAATATGAGGCTTCAAAATTCTAAATGATGTTGATGATTTCACAAATTTTATTCCCACTATATGGTAAGAAACTCACTTTTAATTTATATTTTTTCATCAATATATTGTTATGTTAATAATTAATCATGTAAATCAATATATTTTTTATGAAAATATAATAATGAATACATATAAAACAAAATTGATGAAATTTTATTTCCAAAATTTTTTAAAATAGAAAATTTATATAAGTGAGAAGTCCTAAATCTTTACATTTTAAAAAATATATAATAGACTATTTGATATCGATTAACTAAATGATTGAAATACAACCCAATGAGATCTTAATCTCTCCAACTCTCAAGACGATGATAATCCACCGTTTGTCTTCATGTATATGACCAATAAACCATTAATTAAACACCCTTCAATATTATACTAATTTTATATAGTTTCTATATTTTTTACTTAGTGAAATTTCCCCCACATTAGTCAAATTAAAGTGTTTATTGAACATTTTGAAATTTTAAAATATTACCTATATATATGTCAATAGGAACAAATGATGAATATGCTGATTAGATGCTAAAAAATTCCCAAATTTATAAGATTACATGAAATACATATTTTAAAAATTTGTACCCAATTATGCACTAGATTTTCATAACAATACTTGAATCTTTTGGTGGTCAAGAATAATATATCACTCCAATGTGTCGAGGAGTTTAATGGATACTTGTTTTTTTAATATCATTTCGATGATTCCTAAAAAGATAATACTAAATAATTATTAATGTATATCATTTTATTTTTTATTCAACAACTCAAATATGATTAATAATTACAATTTCATAATCTTCAAATGAGAAATAATTTTTAAAAAATATTTAACTATACAATTATTCATGATAGGAATGGTCTCGAAACCCATTCCAAATCTATAAACCCAACGAATTTATAAATCATTCTTATATTATCATTGTAGATCACCCAAATCCACGAGTTGTCCATTTCTCAAAGCCTCCTCATCAGGAAAATTATAATGATGTTTCTCAAATATTCAAATAAATAAAATATTATTATAACATTAAATATAATGAATTTTTATACCAATATTTTCACCCAAAAGCTATTAATTAATTATTTTTGAAATTTTATCGAGGATAGTGGAAGGATGGGAATGATGTTATAATATTAGGAATGAATCACCATTAAAACAATTCACTTCACCATGTTTTAATGATAATTTTATTATCATGGTTGTAATCAACTATAAACTATGTGATGTATTTCTAAACTTCATGCATGTGTGTATTCCCACAACACATAATAGAAGATCTAGATATGAAAGAAAAAAATGAAATATTATCTCAATATATATATTCTATTTAAAATACATAATAATAATTTTTTTTCTAGGTATCTATACATATACCTGAGCTAGGATTATTAGTGTGTCCTACTACATACCTAAGATGTAAAGGATCATTGAAATTTAACATAATTGTGAGGTTTAATGTTTGTTCATGAAGCCTTAACTATATCAAAACAGATATCTGATGAGCATAAATATAAATTTATATAATGAATGAATTAAATTAATTAATATATTCCATATATGTCTGTAGAAAAGTATATTATGGATGGGGAGTGGGATCCATCATCACATAAGGAAATGAAATAGAGTTATCTGATGTAAATAGTTTTGATATTATATTTTTTCTTGACATCATAATGTCTTCTAATGACATTGTGCATCATAGAAGTAATCTATATGGTATGTATGATGAATTGATCGTGTGTTAATTGGTATTAATAGCGGTGATAGTCACTCTAATATAACCCAACCTCAAATCTTATTCTAAGAATCACATCCAACATGTTGGATAAAGAATTTTTTTTACTATGTCATTGTTACATAATATTATTTTTTAAAAATTATTGACCATATATTATTCATTAATGAAATATATATAAATATATATGAAATTGAATAATTGAAACATGAACCAATGGAGGAATTTACATCTCTCTCTTATAGAAATTATTTTCAGATGTCCATTTCCATTATACATCTTCATTGTTTATCAGTTCAATTTTTTTTAAAAAATAACAATTAATTAGTAAGAGAATAAAAATGATTAATATAAAAAATAGATAAAGTTCCATGAAATATTTAAGGAATAAGTATTTTCATGATAAATAAAGTACACATAGTTGCAAAACATAGTGGTATTATTTTTATTGGAAAGAATTTCAAAACCAACAATAAATGTCATTGAAAAACTAACACAATCTAATTATGACGATCGTAATGAGTATGATATTGATTTATTCTTATATTTTTAAAATGATAGAATCCATTTTCTATTTATTTGGTTTAAATTTTCAATTAATTAGTTAAATTTTTCATATTTTGTTTATGTCATTTTTTCATATTTTAGGTTAGTTCATTTTATCTGTTTTTTTTCAGGTCATTCGTTTCATTGATTTTTAATTTTTTTTATATTTAATTTGATATATTTTATATCAGTTAATAGTTTATTTTATTATAAGTGGATAGTTTCTATTTTTTAGTCTACTATGTTCCAATATAGTTCAATTAGATATTAGAAAATGAAACAAAAATAAAACTTCAAAAAATTTACATTGATAATGAACATGATAGTCATATTGGATATAATTATTTTTAGTCAACATTAATCAAATTCAAATATTCCTACCCTAAAAAAACCCATGTCGAGATGAACACAAAATAAATGAGAAATAATATCAATGATTCTATATGTTACCCACAATAACATTATGTTCACAATCAAATATAAAAATTAATCTTTTGTAGTCATCATAATTATTACATTGATCGAGGAATACTGAGATATGATGGATTCAATGTCATCCCCACTATAATAATAAATTTTCTGTTGGATTACATCAATAGTAACAACCAGTTCAGTTCATGGATGAACATTTATATACGATACCTTTATTTCAAATGATTCATTTATATGTGGCTCGTCAATTGTAAGAAGGTTATTCATTTCGATAACAATTAATCTCTATTCATCTATAAATATCACATGAACATCATCATTATAAAAAAACTTGTATTTAATCATTGAAATATGACCATTAGAGTAATAATATAATCTTAATATTTTATCAGAAATAACTCAATAATATTCCCTTTCACATTGAGGTCTACTATCTGATTAAGTAGTATAATATTATTTTGTGTAAGTTACTATAACACCCTAATATTGTGTTCTCTTGTTAATTTCCTATTCAATGATAAAACTTTGTTCCCATTTTTCGCAATTAATTTTGATTCAAGAACCTTTGAATTATGACCATGATCCAAACATATTATTTCTTCATAAATAGAGTTCGTAGGTAATCTCAATACCAAATATAAAAATTAATATTAAAATTAGGTGAATATTTAAATTTTAGTTTATTACTCCCATACTTCTACAATAAATTTTAACCAAAAAGAAAATCCTTTTCTTAGAAATTTTTATATCCAGAACAACGATAATGAATGATGATTTATATTTATAATTTTTATGTCCCATTAGTTAAATTATTGAAACATTTATATATATATATATAATTACATGGGGTTAGATAACATATGAATGTAAAATTTATTAACAAAATTATTGTTATAATTTTTTCGATCTATCATCTCCCAATCTTCATGGATCAATGTATTCAATGAATATTATCCAATAATTATCCCATTTAGGGATTTTATAGAAATTTGGATTTAATTTTTTTATTTTACAATTTTAAATTTCATATTATCATGTTTTGTATCGTTGTTTAATCCTAAAAATACATTTATCAGAAATCCATAATTTTTTTGATCCATGTATCCTTTAAAAATATAACATCAAACAAGATTCCTATTTCTACCATAAGAAATAAATTTGGGAAATTTTATTTTATTTGGAGACATCAAAAAAATGAAATTGGTTCCTAATAATGTATTTCATGTGGAAGATGTATAATTAGATAATGCTTGCATATAAAAAATAATTTAGGAAACATTTTCCCTATCTCACAAAAAATTAATGGTTCATCCACTTATATTCATTAAATAAATTTATTAGGAAAACATTTTACAATGATGATATATATAAAAATTGCACATTTGATTAACATAAATTTGTATATTATTAGAAAATATATGGTGGATTTTATTGGAATCAATATATGAAGAAGGACGTGATAATCTAGAGAATCTACAACATTATTATATTGACTCATTTTGATATGCTTCCTGAATATCCAAGAGGAAAATTAATGTCCTATAGTACATAAATAATATTTTTAGTAGGTTGTATCACAGAATAACAACACAGAACATTACGTTTCTTTTCATTGAAACACATGTGTTAGTATTTTTTTCTTTAGTCCCCATTCCAGAAACTCATAGAGAGATAATCAATGAAATTTTTATTCCTTCTTACAGCTTAATTAATTGGAATATATATTTAACATATATTTTTAATTTTTTTGTTATATATGAATGAGGATGTGAAACCTTTATTGACCAATAAATAGAAACAAATATGGTACATTTATTCTTCCAATTGTACTTCTCTTTAATTGAAACAAAATTACCATTATTTATTTCATCAAACATTTACCAATTGAAACAATTATATTTTAAATTAATTATGATCATTAGTTGGGGATATAAATTGACTCTAGTTATTAGTTTTTGTGGTATTTCTAATCTATCAAGTATTATTACTATATATATTATCCATTAACAAGAATCTATGACTTCCTATAAAACTAAAAGTACAACAATATTTTACTCTTGTATATAATTTATTAATTATAAATGCATGGAATTAAATTTTACCAATCATTCTCTAGAATAATATAATTAAATAAGTTGTAATATCATTTCTCATCATCATAAGTGAAGGAATCATCTGAAATATGTCTAATGAACAAGAATCATTTGTCCGCAAAATCTCATTCCAAATATTCTTCAACTATTTTACTTGATATTATATTCATTCATCTATAATAATTTCGGGTCCAAAATATCCCTCTCTGATTATATTCATTAAATTTATATGGTATATAATAGGCATACATGGATTTATGATGTAATTGTTTTATGAAAATAGAAATTATTTTGGAATCAAGTAATGAATGAAATTTTCCAAATTATAATATAAGAAAAATGAAATGTTGTTCCATCATAATTTTCAATACATCAACATGTTACATGTTTATGTATTTATATTGGTCAAACAGTTCTCCCTAAAATAAGATTAAATCTTTTGGGAAATCCAGATTTAATGTCATGAGAACCCTGGTTCAAAAAATAACTTTTATTTCAAAGAATGGATTATGGAAATATCTATATAATCTAGTTATAATTACTTAAAAACGTATGAATATAATGAATTTATTCTTCAGAAATAACATACACAGTTTTCCAATGAAATAGTCATATTAAAAATTTTCTCCTTTTCATTTTCCCATAGTTACGATATACTAGTGTTATTGAAACATCATTCTTTTGTTCTCTTTATCAATATTACAATTTTCAGAACACAAATCATGTGTAATCATATAACTTCCTCCTAGGATTTGTATCATTTCTTTCCCCATATGATTTATTCACAAAAATTATACATTTAATAAATCATCTAATTAAATCCTCTCATTCATAACATGAAAATATGGGTACTTCTCTTCCCCAAAGTGTTGATATGATACATGGTAGTTTTTTTAAACATAATTTTATTTATAATATATGAAATATTTATATCATAACCAAGGTCCTCTAATATAATTAAATCAAGGATTGTTCCTATTTTCTAAATCAAATGCATTAGTAAATTTTAAATCTGTGAAAACAACAACTTATCTTCAAAATTTATTGAGATATGTTTAGTTTGATATAACAAACAACAATAAAATAATTTTAAAAAAATTTATATGTATTATCATAAATGAAACAAAAATAACATTACATTAAAACCCATAATTTATTTTAGGAATCATAAAATATTCACATTATATCAATAATTTGTAAAAACATTGTGCTAATATTGATGTCATATCCATTTTCAATCACTCCCTCAATTTATTCCAAACTAACATATTTTAGATTCATGAAAATATCATTATAAAAAACAAATTAGTTTATCCTGAATAATATAATTTGATAAGGTCAAATAATATTTTGAAATATTTTAAATGAACATTTTTAACCATGTGGTGAACTGAACCTGGATACATTATCCAAGTTCCATAAATGAATTTCCACGTACTTAAAGGGTGTTCCTAAGAACCATAGGACGAAGAATAGAACCCAAGCATCAACAAACAATATGAAATTATTTCTCACATCTGAAAGAGGAAAAATGAAACATATATATAATAAAGTGAAATGGAAGAAAATATTTACAAATTATATAATGTAAATAAGATAGAGAAAATGATACAGCTGAAACAATGTTTGAACATCCCCATTTACAGGTCCAACATCAAAGGATTACTAAAATTAAGGAAATAATACTCCATGTGATAGTGTGGGAAAACTATAATAATATCCCAAATATCTACCCATATATATCTAGAAGAAATATTTTAACCTCACTGTCATGCCTTTCTATTCCCTGCATCGAATGACATCAAATTTCTACACGACACTGAAGGGGTGTGCAGGGTGTGAGTTAATAGGATTAAAAGGATACCACCCATATGTTTAATAATATATATCATGGTAACAGTACAAAAATGGTAATACTTAATGGAAAAAAATCATGTTAAATAGTTTAACAATTTTTATTTTGAAAATAATTTATCCCATTACATATAAAACCACAATAGTACTAGCTGAAACGTTATTATCCAATTTCATAGGTAACATTACACGAAAGATAAACATAGGTTTGTATTATAGACTACACAAACAATAATTTATGACTAGTTCATAATGATGTCCTCATAACACATACCTATGGAGTTGGAGAAAATCACTATGAGTTAATCACCCAAAAATAACTTTATCAATCCCCAAGAGAAACAAGCCTATGGTATAGGGGAACACCCCATGAGTGAACACCCTAGTAATACCTGTATGGTGGCCCTTATCCATGCATTTCCCCTAATTATCCCCAGTTTCCCATGTGCACAATTTTTGAATCCACTTCATGAAAAAAATTCCTTTAAAACCATCTCATAAATCCATTTCCTAATGATTTGAATTTACACGTTATTTTTACCAAAACAAGGGAAAACAATCTTGTATAAAAAAATATTATATTTAACAAAAATCAATCTATCAATAATTCCATTCAATTATATTTTTTATAAATATAGAGAAATGTTTTTACTCTAATATTTTCTACAGACAAAACAGCCAACATCAAACTAGATTCTCACACACTCGTAACGAGATTCCACAACCAAAAATAATGTAAATACAACAATTAAGGACCTAGAATTGAACCAAATATCTTCAAATAGTTCAATATAGCATAATGGTTTGGAGGACAAGACAATTATTAATATACCTAAAAAAATTAAAAGTTGAACCACAACCAATACAAGGGTTAGCCTAGAAGGAATATCAAATATTGGAAATTAAAATGATTAATAAGAATAAACATAAAATTAAAATATATTTCTACACACAATACAATGGTGCTATAGAAATAAATGAAAAAGAAGAAACATGATAGATATTTACCAAGATAAATTCATAACAAAAAATGATGATAAATCACTGAATGAATATATCTAGATATAATTCATGTCTCAATGCATGCCAAGGGTATATTGAAGGCCAGGATGGGAATGATTTGCAGGAAAATGAAGCAGTATATCAACTATTAAAAGCCCTATATTCCAAAACTGAATGAAGTAAATGTTCTAAAACCCCATTTTATGTTGTGTAATATGTGAAATCCATGTATGCCAAAAAGAACATATTTTTATTAAAAACACTTTTTTTACCTTTACACATTGTGTAATAAAAATTCTCATTGTGAATACTTCCCACACCCCATACCAGTTCATGGAATATTTCTAGCCACCAATACATAGCATGTAAAGTTCTTATATTGTGTGTATTTCCCCTATATATAAATAAATTATTAGTTTTATCTGCAAATCCCTTGTTCAACTCTGGAGTTCTCCAATCATGGAGGAAATCCTACAAGGCCATTTACACATTTATAACTAGACTCCATTAAATTAAAAAATCACAAAACCACAAAAATAGTTCATTTTCACCCAAAATATTATTTCTAGCATAGGGCATCGAATCATGTTTCCATGTTTAGAGGGTAATAATACAAGAGAGTATAAATACTTGAATGTAGGAATTGTGATGATATAAACACAACACCATAATACTTTTCATCCATGAGATGTATTGTGGGAGACTAATTTATAGAAAATATTTGATACCACATATCCATCATCAACTACTAATGATCCCATGTCTCATGGTAATCTAATACATGCTACCAAATCACTCTGACCAACAACACCATCTTCCAATGCAAGACTTTCATTTGAGAGTCATAATCTATACTGGTTGCTCTAGAACAAAATCATATGCTAAAACTAAATCTCTTCCAAACTCAAGAATGGGAGATGGATTATGATTTTATTATCTAAAATGTGATATATGGAAAAAATCATGAATTCATATCATCCAAACATAAAACAACTACTAATAAGAAAATTACAAAAGCTATTTAGTGACCTCAAATGCTCAAACATCTCTTCAAGCTAATTTTATTATTTTTCACCATGATGATGATGATGAAATAGAGGAGAAGCAGTCAAGGGAACACAAATCAAAGTAAAAATCTTCAATTGATGAAGATGTTAAACTAAATAATATTTTTGTGGACTCTATGTTGTAACATGACATAGGCGCATATCATAAATCCTCACTAACATCTTCTAAATGAGACTTCGTTACACCAAGAAATATTTTTGTACCTCTAACCAACAATGTGTTTATAAGAATGGGTGGCCATAAATATTCTTAAAAATAGTTATTCTAATCAATGACTGAGAACTATTGTTTTTAAATACTCAACCTGTCCCAGAAGACTGTCCCACAATTCATCATATTCAATGACACGCACACGATGCATATCCTCCAATATCTGAATAGTACTCTCTATCTTAATATATATATATATATGGATGAAATGAAATAATGATCCTAAGATGAGTTACCTTCTAAAAATAGAGACATATCTAAAACCATGATGTGAACATAATATCATATATTTATAAAATGTTAAAAGGAACCTCAAGAAAAATCATTATATTTGGAATGTACATGTTACCCCTATCATCAACCTCTGTGGTGTCTCTAATCAGAGTTAAATGATATGAATTTTTCAACCAATAAACCACCACAAAGATATAATTCCTCCATTATGGATTCCATGGTAATCCCTAAAAAATATCCATAGACACCATTTCCCGCTTCCAAACTACCACTGGAAGAGTCTAGAGGAAACAATAACGTTTTTGACACTCATCATTTATCTGTTGGAAGGTGTAACACAGAGACATGTAATCATAAATGACACAATTAATACCCTTAAAGAAAAATAAAAATATTATTTCATAATGAATCTTCATTGTTCCCAAATGTAACGCCCCTGATGAACTATTATAGTAAAAAAACTCCTCACAGATTCTGTGAGGAAAAACATATCAACAAAAAGAAAAACACTAAATGAATAAATAAACCAACCAAAAGTAGTGTCCCAATTATAATACGATTATCAAATCCTTATGAACTCATTTATCTATATTATATTGTATAATAGACACAAGGAGTGGTGATTATAGAATAACACTAGTCAAGACCACACCTAATACTTTTTCATAACCTTCCAGGTAGAATTGAGTAATGATCCCAATAAGGGTACACTCTTCATTTGATTCCATAACTGCAAGTTTTGATGATTTCCAACAGCGATAATCTAAAACAACATTCCCCTTCCCTAGGGTTTAAGTGATATTGAAAAAAAGAATCTAATGGTGTTCCACTCAACACCACTGTATGATATTCACACTATTATAAAAAAAATGAAGAGCTCATAATCATATTGTTTGAAAAGACAGAGACCCTCTTCTAAAAGAGATAGAGCTCCCTAAAATTTAGTGTACAAAAATTCATAGAAATATCCAAATCATGTGTGGGGTTATTATTCACAAGTTTTTAAAATGATTATTGTCATTATCCACCACATGATATTTCAGAATAAGGACAAAACCCAAAAAAACAACAATAGCATCACAAAAACCATATACACTATACCAAGATCATATAAGATCAAAATAAAATTTGATGTCAGAATTCAATTCAACTCATAAAAATAATTTTAACACATTTAATCTTGTAATAATTTTATCCCTTTCATAGAGAGACCATAAAATGTAAATAATATCGTAAAAAATTCCTAAAACCCCGTCGATAATATCTAATAAGACCATAGATTCTTTGAATATCAAATACATTACATGGATCTTCCCATGAAATGAAAAGCTCCAAATCCACCAGATTAACTGATATTCCATGATCAGAAAACATTTTCCCCATGAACAACACTTATTGGATCTAGAAGTATCCCCTGGGAATATTTCCATACAAATGGTGTCTCGCAAGGATTTCAACCACCAAACTCATGCTTGTTATCTCATCTCAAAGAGACCAAAATATCAACAATGAAAACAACTTTAAATGTGTTGAGATACTAAAGGAATATCTAATTCATCAAATCCGTGAAAATATAAGGAGCATCAGGGAGTCTACATTACATGATATTTCATTTATAATGGACATACATTATTCAATGATCCATAATCAGTACATCAAACTCCAATAAATCGAGATAATAAAAAATCGACTAACGAACAATATTCCAAAAACCAATTTACCCTTTTAACTGATAAAAAAAATAATCGACATAATGAAAATGCTAGATTTTTTTATCCATCACCTGGTTCATCTTATAATATTTCACACATAATATGAGTGAGTTTTCATTCTTATTCAAAAATAAAAAATTTGATTCTTGTAGAAACATACATGGATAAAAAAATCTTTAGACATCAGATCATCAAGATGAATCTTGATCTCTTATATCTCCACTAGTGTTAAGTAATATGATGAGTAAAAATAATGAACATACCAAACACCATGTAAATAAAGAACTCTACCTCATTATGTAAATTAAATTTAGAGAAATCCTACAAAAAGAATTCTGAAATTTCTTGAACAACATCGGTAAGATAAAATCATATGAAATATAATTATCCTCAATTGCTATTACTGTAAAAAAACTCATTTTCTCTATCAAGGATGGTCTTTCATTATTATAATTTGGATCACACTGTCTCTAAAAGACATGATGAATCACATTAAGTGAATAAAATGAAGTATTCCAATGATAAATCTCACCCTTAGAAAAATGTGTGAAAAGATACTCTATCGAAGTGATAATGTAAAAGAGATCCAAATCATGAATGAGAAGATCCCAAATTACTATGCATTAGTTATTAATAGTGATCAAGATGTATATTGAAACCCATACTCATTCCTCTTCCTAATAGGTGATTCTAACTCCATAAAAAAGGACATGACCTCCATTGAAATTTTAATAATATCAAAAAATATTTACATATATACTTTTGGGAATCACCAACATTAAATAATTAAATTTTTACTAAATATGAAATAAAAATGGTACCTCTCACTATCTCTATAATTTCCTATTCCTCTAATGAAAAATCATCTACTATGTAAGGGTTCTTCTCTGCTGTTTCTTTTATGAAAATTATTATTCTCATTGAATAATATAAAAATTCTATTGTATCCATTCGAGGATTAAAATAAGAACATATAAAGGAATAATAATTTTTTGATAGAAGAACTACAGATGACCATAAATTCAAATACTGTTATAGATATTTACATGTTCATGACAATAAAAATGAGCACGTCAAACCTTACTGCACTAATATCTAGTAATAGTAACACTTCATGATGTAACTGAGTAATCAAAAAATTCCTTACACTAAGAACCTCCTCAACCACTCATGTGGTGATCTTCACACTTCTTCTCTTCCCATTGACCACACAAAAATATACTACTCAATGGAAGTAGAGGGGGTATAATTACCAAATTTATATACCTTATTCATTTCTTCAATCATTACCCTTTCTACATTCTCTATGTCAAAAAAATGATACATCATTAATACCAACAATATGATATTCAATCAAAAACCTATATGTACCTATAGTCATTCATCTAGAAATTCATTAATAAACCTCAAGAATAACAAACTTGTTGAGAAAACTTGTTGATTTTTGAGGACATTGAATGCTCTCTGTTCTGTAGATTGTGATTCTATGAGGTCTTCTCCATTAACTATTAATCTATAAAAATTACTATAATAATATAGTCTTGAAACTATTTTAGTATATTACCAAATGAATATATGCTTATACCATGGAATCACATCATATCTTGTTAGGACCCTCATGTCTCAACACTATACATTTCTCCGTGATACACTCTGGTTTATCTAGGAATCCATAGATTTGATCTATCTTATCCATCAAATCAATTTTCCTCTTGACGATCTATCATAATATTAATTTATAGTTAATTATCATTCATGAACTCCCCTAATCGATCGTTGTCTCATCCATCCCCGAGTTAAGACTCAACAACATCATTCTAAACCTTCGAGACATTTTTATCAATAGAATGAACTTCATTCATGAAAACATAGACTACATTCTGATACGTTGAAGGATTCATTTTAGAGGAACCAACAACACTTTAAAAAAGAACCCATGGATCTTGTCTTCATGGCATAAATCTAAACACTGAAATATATTAAATGTTCAAAGAACATGATAATATTAGTCCAAATTAAAAATTAAGTGAAAATATATATTAAGATTAAAAATTCAAAACATGAGCTAGAAATCCCAACATCCTATGGTAACATGAGTCTCATACTCAAACGAGTTGTCCCAAAGATCATTAAAACCTTCCTATAATTCCATTACAATCATATATTATGTCTATAAAACTATTAAACACATGGAATCATGAAGAAAAAACAAAACAAAAAAATACAAAACTGTGCACAAATTGACTCAGATACCCTCTAAAACTTTTTCTAACCCCAAATTTACACATACTCAAATGGTGTTCTCAATCCCCATAGGTTGGAAATTATCACCAAACATCAACAAGATCCTAATGGCCTGATTTATCCCATCCAAAAGTAATATTATGTAATATATATACATAACATATTGTAAAGGAATAAAATATAAACATATTTCATAAATGAAAATAGACTTCAGAAATGATAAAACTCAATAATAGTCAGAATATCCCAAATTACATGTCCAAAATCAATGTCCTACTAAAAGAGAAAAACAATAAACTATGTGATATCATGGGAATAATAATTCCATGTCCCCATCAGATTCTGATACATAACTAACCTAAACCTCACCATCAAATTATGGTGCCTTTCCTTTCTTAGAATCAAATATTAGACAATAAACTATGCATTGCAAAATCAGTTTGCATTTTTTCAGCAAATAGTATCAGCATGATCTCACCTAGGAGTTACAATTTTTTTGTGTAATTATCTAGACATGGTCAACATTAAAAAAAAGGTTATGATAAATAGTTAAATAGTTTTTATATGAGAATGATTGAAAAAAAATTATTTTCCCTTTTCCCACATTTTCAAATTAATCATGGTAATATTGTTTCACAAAATATCCTATATGGATGTATTACAATCATAATAAAATAAAAAACATTTCAACTGTTATATCAAACCATTGTACTAAAAGATAAAAATTTACTATCAAAGAACATAGTTAATTCTAGGGAAAGGAACACTAATGGTTAGGCTAATAGATTACTCATACCAAAATCAATGGCTAGTGAAAAATCATGTCTTTGGAACCCAAGCCTCATAATAAGAGAAATGATCCTTCAATGAATCACTTAATAATGTCAATATTAATTCCATAAAACAATATTTCAAGGGAATAGTGGAATAGCCCATGAGTAAACCCCTGGATAATACATGGACTTTTCCTTAAAAACCATCAATCAAAGTACTAAAGCCTTCCCATGTGATTTATTTTTCATACTATTTCATCAAAACTATTATTTAAAACCCATTTCAAAAATCAATTTCATAATGCTAGGAATGTACCATTTTCTTTCACAAAAATAATGGAAACATCATATTTATCACGAACTCATTCCATGTATAAAATCAATCAATAAATCTATCCATTTATTTATTTAAACAATTTAAAAAACTATTAAAATGATGTTCATCTAACATAAGATAGATATGGTTCCACCTACCTCTTTGAAGGGTTTAATTATCTCGTGAAATTATCCCCTAACTATAAATAATGTAATGAATGAAAATAAGGTCTCATAATAAATAAAAATATCATAGATTAAGTTCAATTTTTAGAAACTGTTTAGTGGTGATAGCATATCCCAATGTAACTCAAGGGAACTCAGATTCCACACCTTAGCTGACACAGGGGTTATCCATCGGGGGATAATCACCCCATGTATATAGAAAGGATATATAAGATTCAGCACAACAATCCAACAGATCTACTAAGGCAATGAAATTGTGGTACCTTGATTAATGGAAAACAAGAAAAATAAGGAAAACTCTCCCAATAAACTTCACTAAAAATTCAATGCCCAAAAAATTGATATTAGAAATTATTTGAATGAATAATAGATCATAAAAATCACTTGGGGGAGATCATAAGTTAGGAGGGGACGGAATGGTGGATGAATGTAACTAAATATTATATATGATGAACCCTAAAATTCTAACTCATGAGATTTTTATGACACTGAACCCTTTTTCACTTCATGTATTCCATGAAATCCAATTACCCATGAATCTTGTCTCATTTTTATTAAACCCTAAATTTTAATATTACACTATGTTTTATAATGTTAGGAAAAATGAAAAGATCTACCATTATGTACTGGTTCAATGCTCTAGCTTGGTAACTAACACAATATGTGTGAACATATCATACAGTGACTATTTCTATTATAGATAGTAAAAATATCAATTTCAGCTCAAAATCCCAAAAAAAACTAATGCATTATTGAACTCGAGTAGAAGACTATAAGGCCCTTAATAGGTTTATACCTAGATTCCACTAATTCGAGATATCATACATCCCCAAACTATGGGTCATTTTCTCTAGAAAATTTCCAATATCAACGGGTGACCCAATACATTTCCATATACAGTGGGAGACGTCACAAGAAAAGAGAAATACATAAATGTGTGTAAAAAGATATTAAAATCTATATCCTTAATTTTTTAACTCAATCTAATGTAATAAAAATAATCTATATATAAAAATCATTATATTAAATTAAATTATTTTGATGAATAATAACAATTAATTATATCACAAAAAATATATGTATAGAATAATTGAAAAACTAGTCTACATATGAATTATAAAATAAAAGAGATAAATGTACATAAAACATTAACCATGGTATATATTATGGTATAAAGATCAAAAATACATTCCAAAAATTGAATAAGTCAAGGTTTTTCAATAACTTGATGGTTTATGCAGATTAATTAGTGTTTAATATGGGATGGGTCATAACAATTTCTTACTCATAACAACTCACACATGTTATATGGAAGAATAAAAACATCTATCAATAAATATGAAAATAAATGACATTATACTTTTCATAAATATCTATAACACCCTAAAAATTAATAATTAATTTATCATTAAATAAATGTTTTTTCTTCGATATCATGGGTTATACACAACATTGTGTTTATACAAACAAATATATAATATTAAAATATTAATATTTAAATGTGACCAATATAACATAGACATTAAATTGGTGGATATTAATTGTATTAAAAGCATTATTAAATAAATATTCACGCCCTAATAAATAATAATTATTTAAAAATGTAGAAAAAATAATCAAAATGAATAAGTATATAAAATTACATAAAATAATATGTTTTCATTAAAAATGATATTTATTTATCTTTATAAAAAATATTATAATTTTCTTTTACATTTAATTAATTTATTTCTATAAAATAAATAAAAAAATTTAATCTCAATATTGATTAGAACATATTGTGAACTATTTGGGTTTTTTTATAAAATATTGAATTTTTAGTGAATAGTGTACAATACAAATTTTTTAATTAGTATTTTTTTAATAAATAAAGTGATATAAAAGTTCCATTATTAGTTTAATTTCGTTTAAAATTAACAAATAAAATATTTATTTATATTTAATCCAATTAATTAAATTTATGTCATATTTATAATAGATTTTAGTAAACTTTTATATTGAAACCTTAAAAAAATCTTTTATCATCATGATTTTTATGTGTATTATGTTTCTCCATTTTAATAGTAAAGGGTTAGTTACAATAGTAATAAGATTTAATTACCTAAAAGTGATTAAACTTATTGGTTTTGTGGATATTAGGTTTAAAACATGATTATTATTAGTGGTAGTTGTGTAGATATTTCATATCCATCACCCAATGCATTATTTTTCTATTTTTGAGGAACTTTGCACGAGAGTGACTTCCCAATATTCAATATTACTGAGTATTTACATGAATTTCTCACTTTCACTTATAAAAGGGCGCCCCTCTCCTTTGGATTCCACAAATCCAAAACCCATTAGTTTAGAAATTACTTTCCCAATACACGTCCTTATATCCATACACTCATCCTATAAGGATTGGTTTGATCATTAATAATATTTTCGATGGATTTGATAATAAGCTATAGGAGGTTGTCTGTGGAAGATGTAATTTTAATAATAGAGAACAATTATTTAATTTATTATTCCACCTCATAAAAATATTAATCAGTAATGCTAATATCACATTATAATTATATCTCATTTATAAATTTTTTAATTTTTTAATGTAATAAACTAAATGAAAACCTACTTCCACCAAATGGTAAATGAAGTTGACAGTCATGTGTATGATGAACTACCTCAATGAAAATGATGTAATTACTTTTCCATCATCAACTATCAAAGATACTGAGAAGTTTATATTAAATTTTTATATATTATATTCCTGAAATATTAAACATTTGGGAAATAATATATTTTATATAATTTCATACCTTATAATCCATTAAAAATTAAAAGATCATTCATGGGTACTGTGTACTACCTACAAGAAAAGCATTGTGGTTTGTTTATTTTAATTAATATATCAAATGGATGGTATATGTAATTGTATTGAAAAAAATTAAATTTTATTTATGATATATTTATCAATTTTTAATGTAAAAACAAACACTTAACTTCTTTCCATCATGATCGTCGAAAAACTGAAATGTTAGTCTTATACACGTATTACATGTTATCTCTATGATTGTAACATGTTCTTTCTCATGAACATACTTCATGATTGGTTTTAGAAGTTTATGGTATATTTTTAAATGATATGGAATTCATCATCATTATTATTTATATAATTTTATTAATAATCTCTTCGATGTAACTAAACATAACAGTGTAATTTTGGATATATGAGTCAAACATCGTCAAAATGATTTACATGTAGTGAAATGATTAAATAATTTAATGTGATGTGAAAATGAATAAAATAATTATAATAATAATAATGAAAAAAATTATTATTTATGTAATCAATTAACATAAGGTTATTACTTAGAAATATAATTAATACACATGATAAATCCGTCATAATGTAAGGGAAATATATAAACCACACATTTTCTTCAGGTTATGGAAACCCTATTTTAAAGACACTTTATATTTCCATTTAATGATATTAGATTATTATATATTATGTATATATTACTCTTATATACATACCATTCTCATTATCCCTTAAATTTATTTTTCTAACAAAATCCCCGTGACCTTTTCTCAAATACCATAATTATGAAACCTATTTTGATTCTATTATAAGACGTGATTATAAAACCCATTTATTTTTAGGGGTAACTATTATTTTATTTCCATATTATTTTTTCCTTATGTTTGAAATATATTCATTTAATTAAAATAATTTCATCTGTTTTCCAAGAATTATATATCCCTATAAAGATTTGGGTAATGTTTTTGTCTCTTTATATGTCATGTATATGACTAGGGAATGGGAATAATCTTTTATGGAACACTTCCACCATGAGATGTTGTCTTGGAAGATATAAATTACTTAATATATAATATTTTTTTATCCATTATCCTATGCTTCCAGGATCTTATGATTTCGTTCACTTTATACTGTGCTCGCATTTATTACTCATTGTCCTTCTTTTTAATCATATCTTGTTATACCACTGACTCTCATATTATTCTTCCTTATTATGTTTATTTCCCAATTAGATTTTTTAGATCACACTTTTTTATGTTGTCCCCATGTCATCACATTAAATTTAGGATCTATATTGTAATTAGGATATCATTATGAAGAAAAAATAAAAATGTATTATTTTTGCCTCACAATTATGTAATATGAACATAGTCTTACAATGGAACTAGTTCTCATGATTTATGGGCATATACATGTTGGAGATGTATTCTTAGAAATTAATTAATAATATTTATAAAATTAATCTATCTATATAGGTTGTATTGGAAAAATAAGGTTTAGTTGTCCTTTAGAAATAAGGTCGACAACACCGTAGTGAGAACCATATAAACATTTATAAGGATATGTTTACAGATAAGGATAAGTATAACATAATATCACTGAATTTTGGTGATCTATAGAGAGATTTATTTTCCATAAATTACATCCCTGTCATTATACTATATGTATAGGTGGTTCATTAAAAGATGTACATATGAGAAATATCTCTTAAAAAGGGTCATCAAGATTAAGTCGAGAATTACCATCTATAAAAAAATTGTCCTTACTATGCACTTGGTTTGACACTCCCTGAGGATATGTTTTAGAAATTCATTAACTCTATATGAACCATTATGAAGTTTGGTAACAAGTTTTTTGAGAAAACCTAGACAGAGTAATTATCATGGATAACTAAAAATAAAAACTATAAACACAAAATGTAGAACATAATTTTCTTTTATAAGTTATTCTATTAATGTTTATATGTTTTCACTAATTATTATGTTAATGTTTTTTTATAATTTTTTTAATTAATTTTATTTAATTTTATAAAATATGAGATATCATGAATAAATGTGATTAGAAGTGAAAACCATATGACTAACTTACTAGTAATAATAATATAGAATCCTTCTGTAATCCCATATAATAATTAAATAATTATTATTATCAAATAAAACATACATTAATTAACTAAATGATAAAATAATAAAATGATATAATCTCATGGAAGATATATTATTAAAAATTAAAATGTAAATAAGATTAAATTTCATAGAAGAAAAATAATATTGAAGTGGAATAATGAAATATTCCACAATGGAATTGGATGATGAGTTATTGTGGAAATTAGAGAATATTGAATCTAATATTTGAATAAAAATTAAGAGTTTGATTTATAAGACATACGGAAATAAATTTCATCCAATGACACCAATAATGGGTCATTTTTGTAAATATGGGGAATGTATCAATATCTAAGTAAATTCTATAAATAAAGGACTAATTCATATGGGAATGTGATTTAACAATGATTGATGGAGAATGATTAAAGTGTTTATTTTTTGGAACACTTGAATCTAGATCTTGTTTTATATTATAAAAATTTTATTCCTTTGATTGGAATCATGACTATTATATGGAATATTCAGTAGTGTTTTTTTATTATGGGTTTTGTATAATATGTTTAATTATAACTAATAATTAAAAATGTTATTTAATCTCCATGTAATATTATATGAAAAATCATGTGATTTGGGAAAATAAAAACATGGAGATTTTCTTAATGTTGTGGTTGGTATAATTAACTTAAATGAGTAGATTTTGTGGAGGCTAATGAGATATATAAAAATACTTAGTTGTAAAAACGGTTATATTGTTACTAATTTTTTGAAAATATGTTTATCATATTATTTATACTTATATATTATTAAGTATAATAATTAATATGATATTAAACAATGATTTTCAGTATGTTTATAAAATATATTTCTTTCATGTTAGGAGATACACCATTGCATTCGATAAGGCTATAGTGAACTGATTGAACAACTGAAAGGAAATAAGGGTGAAGTGTCTACCACTGGCATATGTGATTTACTAGTTAGTATAATTTTTTCATAAAATAATATCTCCATAAAAGTTAGGTTTATTTTATGAAACATATTGTATTATCTAATATCTTATAAATTATAATATTTTTAGGTGATTGATTATATTTTGGGAAATTTATTGTTCTTTTATATTTAAGAAGTAAAATTAATGTAAATGATTTTTTGTGATTTTTTTTTTCTGATTTACAGTGAAGGTAAAAAAATAACCTCTGATATTAAATCCTTATTTAATATTGTGGTTTTTTAGGATATTTGAGATAATTTATTTATTTAATTAACTATTAATGTAAATACATAAGTTTTATAAATTAAATTTAGAGATTAATATATTCATATTCATTTTTCAAATAATCTTTCATTTCTATAACATATTTGTTTTTAATAAATATTTTTTGAATATCTTGTCACTAAATAATTTATCTTGTTATCTGTTAAACCTCTAATTTTTGAGACTTGGGTTTAAAAAATTCTTATTGGATACACATTTTATAGAGAATTTGGTGAATAGAAAATATATCAAATCAACATGGAATGATGAAATTGTGTTTATGAAATAAAAACATATCCAGTAAAAATATCTTCTAGTTTTATATACCAAGATAGAAAAATAATACCTAAAATCATGGAAAAATAATCATAAAACATATCATTTATCCCATTACCTTAATATCAAATGAATCAACGGTCTTTAAATTTATCATAGATTTATAGTTTTTTGTTTGTTAACTTTTTCATTATCATTCACTATCTTGTGATCAATAATCTCTATCACTCTGAATATTTATTTATTTTGTTCTTCCATGTACATATTCTAACTTCCCATAAATATCATCATTTTTTAAAACAATTTTCTGTTATGATGTTCATATTTCAATTTCCCTCTTTTTAGGTGGATTTTTTATTAACCCCTTTTATGATGTGGTTTTTCAGCAAAGGAATATTCAAATGTCCAACCATTGATTAACAAGTGATTTTTATTTACTATGTATGTTTTGATTCGGTATTTTTAGTCCTCTATCACAAATCTTGTTTCCATTGTACACATAATTTTAATCATGAATTTTTTTTAATAAAAATTAATTATATATGGATTTAGTTTCATCCTATAAATTTCAATCATTAAAACGAAATACAATGTTCATGGAGTTTGTGAGGTGTATGATTTAATGAATGCTAATTTTATTTTCCTAAGGGGAGAAAAAAGGATTGTTATAATATAATAAAATTATATAATATGTTTTAATTCTTTTATATCAAATATATTTATTATATATAACCATATTAACATTCCTCTAATGAGTTTTTGAATGATGAATCACATTGTATCTTGAGGAGATGGTCTGTCGTACACACGAATAACATTATTGTATAACCAAGTATTGTTATGCTAGTGGGTATATGTGGTACCATATCCTAATAATTATAATTATGTGAAATAATATCATATATATTCATCTAATCTATCATCATTTCAATCCAGGTATAATATAAATATATGCAACGTGAGATCGGTTTACGAGGAAGTATTCTGACGTACACATGGGTGATGTTATTTTTTTCCAGGGGAAAGTGATAATAATTTAAATATGGTATTATAATTCTATATGTATAATAATAAAATAAACATCATTTATTAGTATAAAATATATAATTATATATATCCTTGAGACATGTTAATGGGAAACGTATAACATCAGTTCTTGAGGTGGTAGTTCACTGTATACATGATCCTTCATTTTGTTTCCCTTTGATTGATGCGGAGAATAATATAGGTTATTCCAATAAAATATTTACAAATTAGTATTTTATAGATAATTTTACAAATATATAATAATCTTGGAATAATATTTGAAAGGTGTTAAGGATGAAAAAAAACAAAATAAAAACAAGTTTTAAAGTTTTACCTCTTTTTTGGAGAGCCTCTTCAGGTTCATATCTAAATATTTCATAAGAGGGATTACTAATAAAAATTGGGCCTCGAGGATGTATTATATAAAGTATGAAATAAATATGGGTATGAATTTTAGCTATTAAAATTATTTTTAAATTTCATTTGGAATGTATATGTTGTGGATATTTTTAATTGGGGTAGAGGATACACATGCAATTTTTATAAAAGAAAAAAGTGTTCCCGTATTTTCGAAATGCCGAAGGGAACCAAAATGGGACATTAACTTAACATAGAGTGGATATGATATATATAAAAACTTAAAATGTGGTTTTTACAAGTTTTTATCTAATTATACTACTTATATGTTTTGTTTATCCCCATATTAAATTTTTTTAACCATAATAGTGACAATAATTTTTTTTGTTTCACTACTTCTATGAAAAATAAAGAAAGATAAATATATTTTATAATATAAATTATTTGGATTCAAAATATGGAACCAGTTTCTGATATTAAATTACTATTATTTTAAATATTAATATTATAATTAAACCTGCAGATGTGATGAGAAAGAGGTTTTTGAATGAGAAATTCATTAAATGTTTTACAAGCGTTTTATATTAAAAATCAATATGGAATTAGTTACAGTAAGGTAATTTTAATTAAAATAAATATAATTTAATGACAATGTCAATTAAAACCATATTAAAAATAAATTTATCTGGTAAAATCATTGAATATGATGTTTTTATTTAATAAAAACCATTATTTTTCACTATTAACTGTAAAATTTGTATTTTCAAATAACTATTAATATATATATACTGATCTAATTTTTAATTTCATATACCTAAAAATGATGTAAATTTTTTAAATTTATTTTATAATACAATCAAAAACTATTTCAAGTGTTACATTATAAAAACAATTGCAAATCATTTATTTCAAAAAGTATTATTCAAGTCATTTAAATATTTTACTAAAAATAAAGTCCATTTTTATCAATGTGGATTACATATATAAAAAATAGTACATAATTTTAAAAATTTGTTTAATCATATAATTTCCACCATGTATAATGGTATATAATAATGATCATGTTTAAACAATAATATTTATAGTTTCATGTGTTTCTTTAAAATATCATGTTTCATGTAACTCATTATATCACATAAATTAAATTTATTTTAGTAAAATATTTCATTAAAAAACATGATCTAAAATTATACCCCTTTTAAAATGAAGTTCACCTTTGAAATGTTTCACCTAGTTATGAATATATAAGGATAATTCTTCCTCATTAAATCTTCAAGCTCCCACATTTCTTCTTCAATCCAGTGATTTCCCCACAAAACATTGACCATGTGAGTAACCATAGAGTTAAAGACGATAAAATTTTATAAACATGATTAATTTTAGGGTTATAGGTAGTTTATAGCCTTATATATCCTCTAATAAATATTTATTCAATACTATAAGAACATCTCTTAATAATGACCTTCTATTATTTAAATAGTTTTGGTAAGGTATCATAATGTATATCCCTTTACAATATAAAAGTGACCCCCACCTCTCCATTATACAAATAACAATACAATTGATTAAAGAAATAACTTGTCATATTTATTTATCACTTCCCTCCCATCATCTAATATTCCTTGGTATGATCATATATCATGTCTATGAAGTATTTTGGTTAAATCCTAAATAGGTTGCCCGAAAAAGATTTAATGTTCCTAGTAGAGCATCCTGGATTAATTTCTTCATCCATATTCTAAATATCATAATCATTCATTCTCATATAACATAACCATTATCTATCATATACAATAATGTTAAAATTTTAATGGAATAAATTAAATTAATATCCACTTCAATAAAATGGAAAATGAAACTATCATGACCCCCTCTCACCAATGTGTACCCCTCTTGGACCAATAATGTTAGATGAGAGATAGTGACCCCATGTCCCACCTTCAGTAGGCCTCGAGTTAGTGACTAGCATTGAGGGTATAGTAAACACACAAATGGGAGGATTTACCCTTTAGGATGACACATGCCGAATAATGTGGTAAGAAAAAAATCAAACAACTCCAACTCATAATGAAATATAAAATTAAAACCATGTACACATATGTAACAACACAGAATAAATACTACAACTAGTTGGGAAAACTACAAGTACCAAAGTAATGGAAAATAGTAGAAACCACGAACCACAGACAGTTCATGTAACCGGAAGCTAGTAGTCCCATTCATGAACTCTACCATTATCCATGTTATATGAAAAAAAATTAAATATACATTGGTTAAGTATAACAATATACTCAGTAGGATCCTCCTTGGAGCCTCTTGAGTAAAAGTAATAAAATCATTCTAATGCATTGTGAGAAACTAGTGAAACTAACTCATCATATAAAAAGGTAAAGTATGTTCCCATCATCACCATGGATACTCTCACCAAATATCACATACAAGAGTATATAATATTATAATGAATCTCAGGGGTACCCCGCAACCACTTCCCTACTGATTTTCTACTTTGCCTAATCATTACACGTTCTAAGCATCTCTCTCCCAAAAGGCTTTCCCACATACATTTGGGTAAAGAACCACAATATGCATCTCATGAAACCAAACCACTATGTCCATATACTAAAAGTCACCATGTAGTTCATGGGATCAACCAAAACTCTAATAACTTGTATCATACACTAGGAATTATACGTCAACACATTACAACCCAAACACCGATTAAGGGTCCTAAACCCATTACAACCTATACATGTTACAACTATTGTAGTCCATAGGAAACTATATTCAAAATATATATTTGTGAATAACCAAAAGTCATTACAACCCTCTCGACACATATAGAGAGAAACTATCCATTGTGCCTACCAACACATGTAAAAACCACAAGTAGAGAGTGGGGACAAAGGGGGTAGTCAACCATCCGTCCTCCCATCTGGATGCTGGGGAAAACACCCCCCAAGTCTTAGAATCCCCGTTGTGTTAGTTTCATGAACTGTTGGGGGTGGGGTAGAAAATATAAGCACATAATGTAATGAATAAAATATATCTAACAACCACACTATAGAAATAATCTAGTAATAGACTCAATAGTAACTAACGTCTCTCGAAATATTGATTGCCACTACTAATGCTATGTTTCCTATAAGCAGACTACAATTTATAAATATTCATTTGATTACATTATACCTTTTTATCATTTTCAATTTACATTAATTAATTATTTAACAAATAATTAACTATTACTAATTACACATAACATTTCCTTGCATCACTCAAATGGTTCTTTCCCTAGAGACATAACCACACCATGTCTAGAACATCTCAGAAATATTACCTCAACATTTCATCCCAGAAAGATCAAACTCCATGGGTTAACATTATTTATTAAAATGTTTATTACCAACATTATTACTTTTCCATAATCCCAATAATTCTAGAAAAACATTCTAAGCTACTAAATTGAAGTGGATTAACACTGTGAGTAGATGAAATACCCTTCAAGTCTTTTCCACTTATAGTAGGACCGTAGATCCATCCTCCCTCAAGAAGTTAAAAATGAAAATCACATGGCATAACCTACTCATCTTCACCCCTTTTGGAAGGATGTTAAGAAATAATGTCTTCCTTGGTAAGTGGATAAATTAATGCTAATAAAAAATCATCACAATTCAACAAGAATCCAATTAATCATATCCAACACGTTTCATCACCTCTGGTTTCCTCCCCAACAACCACATGAATAAACTGAAGCATCTCACAACTCTAAGCACCAAATTCTACCAGAGCCACTTGGCCTCCCTTCCTCCACATCCAACGACATCCATCTAGGCTTATAACACATCACAAGAAGCCGAAAAAATAAATAAATTTGGCTCTTGACCCTAAAGAATGCATTCTCACTTCACACGCAAAAAGCTCTCAGAGCTCCAAGCATAAGGCTCTTGGCCATTACCAACAAGATTGTAACTCCAAACCATATGAGGCATTATATATTATCAAAAAACTAGTTATTTAATCTATATTGAAATAATCAGTTCATTATTAGTAGTTTCTATCTATGGATAACCTAGTTTATATGCTATCATAGCTATTACAAATTCATTAAACATGACTTTTGCATCAATTTGATTATCAATAATTTACAATATCAATAATCAAATTTATTTTCATGGATATTTATATTTGAAAAATAATTACAACATAACCCATTATACATTATATACCAATTTCTTTCAAGAAAGACATGATAATGATGTCAAGGTAGGTGTCACACTATATTGAAAATTAGAGGGAATAACATACGATCGATACCAATTTATTTACCTGGTACAAATATTTATTATATCGATTATATTTTGATATATTGGGATAAAAAATTCTACCTCTATAGTTTCATTTAGAAGAATATAGATTCCATGAATACCCTACCTCAAAGGGATCTTGACATTCTCTACACGAGAACAATCCATGCAACGGATCACAATCACATCCCCCATGACAACTTTTGCCACATGAGGACTCTAGGGCATGATCACAGCAACTGAAACCAATAAAACTCCATTAGAAACATGGAGATCAAAAGCCGTGACATGGAAAGGAATGATGACTGAAGAAGGATAAAAAACAAGATAATATAGGTAGACAATACATTTTATCAATGACGGGATGACACATGCTTCGTTCACCAAAACAAGGGGTTCACATGCAGCATGAATAAACTCCTAGGGGAAATGATCCAAAGATTATGGTCCGATCACACCACTCTAACGGGAAGAATGTATCCGGGTACCTCACACCAAGTGAAAGAATAAGTTAATAAGGAAGAAAAGGTTCCCAACATTAAAGGATTGTATCAAATACTATCGGGATTTGAAATGGTTTAAAATTTCTAATAATACATATCTCATTAATATCTGCTGTTTGACTATGTAATTGAATCTTGATCCTTAGTAAAAATAGTATAAGAGTAATGGGATTTGAATCAAACATAAATCCTTTAAACCCATGCCATGAATGCATTTTTGTTTAAAATATAGCTAAATACGTGAAAATATTTTAAGGGGTAAAAACTACTCACATCAATCTCACTAATGAAAGTACATACATATCTCCCACCAATGACTCTATTGATAACGGTTGCACTGATGACACTGTTCACATCTGTCTCATTGATGAAACACCTGAAATCTATCCCACCAATGACATTGTTCACATCTGTGTCATCAATGACAATGTTCACATAAGTATCATTGATGACATTGTTCGCATCTATCTCACTGATAAAACTAGTCACATCTGTCTCACCAATGACATTTTTCAGTTCTATCTTGCTGGTAAAACTGCTCATATCATTCTCACCGATGAAACTATTCACATTTATCTCACAGATGAAAATAGTCGCATCTACCTCCCTGATGACACTGATCCCATTTCTATCACATGTGACACTACTCACATATGTGTCACTAATGACACTATTCACATCTGTCTCACTAATGAAACTATTCTCATCTATCTCACCAATGACACTATTCACATCATTCTCACTGATGACATCGTTCATAAAGCTAGAAAAATTGTTAGATAATTAGAAATTTGGAATAGTGTTGTGGATAAGCCAACATGCCATCCAATAACACCTCGAACACAAGAATTTAGTAACGTAATGGACCAGAGAGTTAAGGGACATTACGACATATAACTCTCAAAAAAATATATTCCTTATGAATTCAAAACCAAGCTAGATAGGAAGTTGAATAAGGGGTCTCAAAAACCACCCTTAAAGATACCTCTCAAGGTTCTCACCACCAATGAATCTCAAGCACAACAAAAGGAACAACAAAAACAACATAAAAACCAAAACCAAAACCTAAAAACTCACACAAGGGAGATACCTCTCAATGTGAGCAAGACAAAAAAGTAGAAAATGAAATACATCTCATAAACACGAAATGTCTACAACCACAAAGGGAACATCAAACCTGAAAATAGATTAACATTAAAAAATTCTAGGTATTGAGAATGTTTCTGAAAATCACATTCCCTTATACTCTCTTCTATGCCACTACGCCACCACAATACATAGACCAATGGAATAACACGTCCACATAACTCCTTCTTTTTATGGTCTGAGATATCTACTAGCCACTCCTTGAATGTCACATCGTTGTTAACATTGATATCTCCCATATCGATGATGTGAGATTTGTCATGAAGATAATAATGGTGCTGTGACACAAGAAAAACATCATGTGTTGAGATTATCTTCCGGGAAGTGTTCCGCAATACTCCCAAACTCCAAAATGAGACAACACCTCGAAAGTCCCAACAAATTGGGGATAAATCGAACTCCCATGACCCAACCATTACTTCCCACAATGGGGATCCACCTTCAGAAACACTTGATCCCTATCATTAAATTACATATTTCTCCTCATATGGTCAACATATGACCTCTAATGATCCTACACTATCTTTATCCTCTCACAAATCACCTAAACCATCTCTATCATGTTATGTATCAATCTTAGTCATAGAATTGCTGAAATTGCACCCCCAGTCCATCATAATGGAGAACGGAAATTCTAGCCATACAAGGATTCAAACAATGCCATACTGATTTTGTAGTGAAAACTATTATTGTAAGAAAACTCCACCATGGGTATGTTAATAATCCATGAACCTCCAAAATATAGGAATCAAGAGCACACCATTTCATCAAGAGTCTGGATAGTCTATACAGTTTGATCATCTGTTTGCTGATGGATAGTAGTGATGCGGCATAATTGAGAACTGAAATCTTTCAAGAGACCTCTCCACACCCTATAGGTGAAATGAAGATCTTAATCATAAATGATCATCCTTGGGACTCTATGGAGTCTCACAAAATCTTCTATATACCGCCTCGAAAAAACCTCCACTAAGCTCAACTCCTTTATCACTATGATGTGAGCTAATTTCTTTAAACGATTCCCTACCACCAATATAGAATCATTACCTCCCTAAGCTCAAGGTAACCCAATAAAATATTCCATTGATATTTCCTCCCACATCAGCTGAGGAACATAAAATTGATGGAGAAAACCCCCAGGGATACATTGATCGAACATCAGCTTTTGGAAGACCAAACATTGAGACAAAAAGTCTACAAGTTCAAGCTTCATCCTTGGACTCCAAACATTACACCTCAAGGCTCAATAAATCTTTGTCATGCAAGGATGAACAGTTAAATGTGGTCTATGGAACTATATCAGAAACATCTCACACAACACAAATGTAATGAGAATCTTTCCTTAATACAACAACTGATGATGTTTATCCTCCAACCAACCATCAGAGGGCCCTCCACAAACAACTTGGTCTCTATAGACTTCCACCTCAAGACCCCCCATATATGACCCGTTTACCTACTGTACCAGATATGAAAACACCATCATCTAAAAAATAAAACCTATTCCCCCAACCTCACCCATATTTATATGAAATGATGAATGTTCTTTAATTATTCTTCAGTAATCACCAGATTCATGGACTATATCACTACGTGACTTCCTGGTCAGTGCTACAAAAACAACATTCTACATTCCAATTGTATATTAAATTTTGATGGCATACTCTTGTAAGAACTCCTTCTACTAATTCTATTTCGTGTTGAAGTCACATTGGGAGAAAACAATCCTCAAGATCTAATGAAATGTGAGAAACACAAAGTGCTCGCTCATGAGGTAATTTCTTCACAACATTAGAGAGAACAAAAATACCACCAACTCCAGATTATGGGTGTTATATTTACATTCATGGGGATGCAACTACCTAGAAAAAATAATAAATTAAGTATCTTAACAGCATTAGTACAAGGCCTTACCAACAACAAAAAGCATAATAGAAAATGTCAAAATCAACTCTGTATTCTAGCAGACAAATAACAAAATCACTGACCATATTCTACATCAAGAACTCAAAACCTTTCTGACAATGACCTGTACAAATGAACACTTGATACATCTTATTCAAAAATATTTGAGGATTCGCAACCTGAGAGAAATCGGTCATGAACCTCCTATAATAGCCTGGCAGACCAAGGAAGCTTCAAACTTCTTCCACTTCCTTAGGGGATTCCAAGGACACAATTGCTAATATCTTCCACAAATCCACTATTAATCCCAACAGGGACACCACAAGCCCAATGAAACAATCTTCTTGTACCCAAAACTCACACTTTAAAAATCTTCCAAATAGCTATTGTTGGTGAAGAACTACCAAAATAGTTTGAATATTCTCTACATGCTCCTCCTTAAAATCAAAGAACACAAGGATGTTGTGGATGAAAACCACCATGAACTTATCTAGGAACTCATCGAACAAAACATTTATAAACTACATGAACACAAATATAACATTTTTCGCACCGAATGTTATTATAAAGAACTCGTAATGCCCATGACGAACATAGAAAGCGGACTTCCGGAAGTCCTCGTCCTTCACATGCATATGACGATATCCTAACCAAAATTTGATCTTCGAGAACCAAATTTCACCCTTTAGTACATCAAATAATTTATCAATCCTTGTAAAAGGATAAGGATTATTAACATTCAATTTGTTCAATAGACTATAATTGACAAACAACCATAAACTATTTTAAGCCTTATTCAAGAACAAAACTAGTGAGACCCATGGTGACACACTCGGCCGAACAAAACCAAACTGAAACATACCATAGAGCTGTATACACAACACCTTTAACTTAGAAGGGGCTATACTATATTGGTACATCAAGATAAGAGATTCTCTTGTCTGTTGTTTAATCCAATCTCAATCTGTCATTAAAGTGGTAATGCTATAACCATTTCGAAAAGAACATTTGGGTGATCTTCTACGAACCTAGGAGACAAAAACTACTAATCTTATGTTTCTTTTCGTAAGAGACAACATCTACTAAAACTCAAAAGAACTCAGTATTAGAAAAAACATCAAGGTTTACAGAGAAATAAAATTCCTATGGCTCATCTGAGGGTCTCAATCACTAACAAACATTTCTAACTCTCAAGAAGCATCGATGAACACAACATTAATATAGAAGAAATATATGATATCATGCATCAAATATGACCAATCCATGATGAAGATGACATTGTTTTTTTGTATCCTCGAACATAGGAAATCTCCCCAAGAGTCGTGTTTCCCCAACACTTGATCATAATCTCTACATACTTCAAAAAAGTCATCTTATCCTCTAGCTAGTGTAGTAAACACATTGGCCACTGAAATCCTCTGAAGCTCATGTCCCAAAGAATGGAAAATGGGAGGTGATATGAAGGTGTGTGTGGCTCCAAAATCCAAAAATACATACACCCATGTAGAAAACATGAACAGGGTTCCTCAAATTATGTCTCGCTCACCTAGCACTAATAGCTCTAAAACATGAAGTTGACCATGACCTACTCCACGACGACTATGACCCTGATGATGCCCTCCACCATAGCCACACTCGACTCTATGAGGATGGGGAGTGTCACCGGGATACCCTTTTCCTTTCTCATTTTCTCACTGCTGATCCAAAGTTCGTGTGACCTACTCCTGCTGCCTCAGCTAGAACTGCCTCAATAGTGGATATTGGCACAGAACAGTAGGTGTAATATTACTATTCAGAGATTATGGACACTCTAGCTTCTAAAAACCATTGCCTCCACAAGAAATATAAGTTCCTGATCTCTCGTTGTAATCCTTAGAGTCACCGTCCCCATTGAAACAAGATGATGAGGGCTGGGAACTACCCCCAACTAAACATAAACTCTTCTTCCCTAAATGCTGAGTCAATAATGTTATCTTATTACATCTAAATTACATATTATATTATGTTTTAAAAATCGCAGACACTTTTTCTTATGTTCAGAATTTTTCCTTAAGTAATATTTTTTACATAAGATCTGAACATGTCACTCTGTTATACTTACAGAATTGTCATTTCGATTTACATGTAGATCAGTCATCATGTTTTATGATTCTAAATCTAGTGCAAAAGTCATTTTGTTTTATGGTTCCAAATCCAGTGAAAAAGTCATTCTATTTTATGATTCTGAATCCAGAGAAAAAGTCATTCTATTTTATGATTCCAAATCTCGTGCAAAAGTCAATCTGTTTTATTATTTTAAATCCTGAAAAAATATCAATCGGATTTTTTTATTCTGAATCCAGTACAAATATGATACTAGTTTCCCAATCCGATTCACTTTTTCTTATGAATCCATTTTCCAGATAATGTTTTTCTTAAGAATCTGTTTTTTTAATAATTTTAGAGTTGTTTAATGTATCATTCCAATATTATCATATTCCATGTTTTCTTAGGCATTACACTTATCTTTAACATAACATGGTATCTTATACTTGAAACGATGTCGTACAATCTGTTACAAACTAATCGTTGTATGTTTGACTTGTGTCTAGGTACCTATGAAATTTATGGAAAATAAGACCATTGGAGTGGAGTTGACTATTGGAGAAGTTTTTCCTATAAATAGAAGTCCATTTGAATGAGAAAAATATTTCAACTATGATGGAGATAGGGGATGAACAAGATGCATGTGAAAAAGCTATGATGTTATTTATAGAGAGAGAGGCTCTTAAAACTCTCGGTGCATCATACAAATATCATGAATAACATGTTCAGGTGTGAACAAATTTTTTAGACTTTCTTTGTACAAAATCCGGTTATGCTAATCGTGGGCTTCCAGGTTTTCATGATAGAGGTTCCGATTTCGTTCTAAATCAATTTCATGTGGGGATAACAAGATAAATACCAATATTCGGATTGAGGTCTTACCTAGGATTGGGTAAGATAGAATTTCTTGAATGTATAAATCAAGGAACCTTTATCCAATTTTTTTGGGTACCCTTCTCTTTGTTTTAAAATAATCTTATAGTTACTTGTTTTATATTTCATGTTGTTTTATTTCCACTGTAATCTTAACCTTGTTAATGTTAGAAAGTATAACTATCTTATAATTCCTAATTGTGTTACTCTAATTATATTATAGATTTTATATGCTTTAAGGTAGAATATTTCTTTTAATAAAATCATTCTTATTATTTTATCACAATGTTGTAAAGATTAAGAAATGGTTTTATTAAGTGGTTTTGTGAATGTTTCTTTAACATTGTTAAACTAAACATTAAAGGTTCCAAAGTAATTTTTAAAAGAATACAATTCACCCCACTCTTGTATTTGAGCATCTCATTACATATTCAATCCGACAATTGTTTTCTAGGGAGGGGTTTAAAATACTCATATCATCATATATGTTTTCTTTCCCAACTTATCTTTTTCTAATTTGGTTATAAACTTTTTCTTCTAAAATGTATTTTGGGAAGATTTTTTTTGGTATGTCAAGCATTTATGTTGCATCTCTAGATCATCTCAATACTACTATAACACCAATATTTGATGGAAATTACTATGATTATTGGAGAGGAATAATGAAGACCTTTATGATAAACACAGGTGTAGACAACTACATTATGTTAACTAGAGATTATAAGATTCGTGATAAAAACATAGAACCATTACAAATCCAGAAAAGTTAGAACACCATATGAACATTATGGTATGTAATTCTTTTCTTTGTTCCATGACAAGAAATATATATAGACAAATTTTATATTGTGAAGATTCATATAGTATATGGAAGAAACATGAAGTAACTCACTTTGGAACTTCCAAAGTTATTGAAACTAGAAGAATATGCTCAGAGCTAAATATCATGGTTTCTACAATCCTTATGGAAAACCAATATCTAAAGTTCAACAACGATTATTGACTATTGTCAACAACTTGAAATCAATGTCTGAGAATGGTTTAGATGATGATGCTCTGGTAGACAAGATCATAGACATCACACCTAACGAATGGGAATCCAACAGAACTGCTATAGATGAAAATAGAAAAGTCACACAGATTTCTCTTGATGAACTCTCTGGAATGCTTATTCAACATAAAACCAAAATGAAGAGAGATGTTGATAATTTTATGAAGAAAAATGGAAATTGAGGTGTTTCTTTTACAACTACTTCAAATCATATGAATTCTAAGACTCCTGAGAGAGTGATAAGATCTAAATCTAATAAGGTTGTTATTAAATCTGAGTCCATTAAAAGTGATGTTTAGAAAATGAGTTATGTAATCTTTCCTGAAAGCTGAGCATGATTGTTGGGTTTAAAAACATTCAATATAGATACAAGAAGAAATATGGAAAAGATAAGAAATATGGATAAGTGACATGATACGAATGTAGAAGAACCAATCATATTAGACATGATTGTCCCTTACTTAAAAAAGTGCCAATAAGGATAGGAATTATAAGAGAAATAAGAAGAAGTTATTCAAATCAAAGCATACTAATGTTTTGAAATCCAATGACACTCTGAGTTCTAGTGGTGGAGATTATTTGGATTACTGTTCATAATATTATTCTTCTAAGAAAATGGATATTGGTCTAATATCTAGAGATCTATTTCAAAATCATTGTCTTATGACCGAGGTACGAACTGTCGAATCCTTAACCAATATGTCTTTGAGTGAAAATTTACTTGATAACTATTTTTCTTTAGATGAATTATCTTCTTCATCAGATAATGATAATTATTTTCCTTCCTATATGGAACTTTCTAGATTTTTTAGGTTACTAGAGACAAGAAATTGTAAATTTTCTAAGAAACATGAAAAAGAAAATTCTTGAGAATTTATTATAAAAAAAGAAATTTCAGATATTACAAACTGTATCACCCTGACCCCAGTTACCCAAAGTCAGTGCATTATTACATAACATTGGAATGATCATATATAAATCATGTCTCGAAAGACCAATTACTTTAGTAGCCTTGGAAACACTAGATACATTCATAAGTCTTACATTAAATAATATTGTGAAAAACTACAACAACACAGTCTCCATAGACCACACACATATGCCCTCAGAATATCCCTTCAGGACAGTCATAAAATTCTTCTTCAAGTCCTTGGAAAATTAAACATAAGAAATGGGTGAGCTTGAACACTCAGTAAGGGTTAGAAATACAGCGAAAGATAACATAAATATTAAGCATGGTCAATAATTGAAACCACATGTCTTTACCAATAAAAAACATGAATAATTTTATGGCAGGAGTATGAGCTGAGTAAATAATTCCATAATAAAACATAATCATTGGTATTATACTAGTCGAATGACCACATGAACCATCAATATTATTTTCATAACGAGGAAATCTATAATGTCAGACATTCTGAAACATTTTGTCAAGGCCTTGGCCAAGATGTCTAAAAATTATTAAGGCCTCGACCAAAACCATTTATAAAAATTGGGAAATGGCCTCAGCCAATTACACATCTAGTTGTCTCATGAGACCTACTGATGCATCGAGAAGCTATATCGGGCTCCACCCATCACTTACTAAGTCCAATACATTCCTCATATGAAAAGTTTTAAACACATCATAAACATTCGTATTAAAACTATAATATAAAATCTCAATACATTAACCATAAAACCTGAAAGGTATAAAAATAGAACATCCACAGTCAAACATATCACAAGACCTTCAATACAATATGTATGTTTTTTTATCATAATAAATAAACTTCAAATAAACTTAAGATCGATAAAAAGATGTTGAAATAGATGAAATAAAAACACTTTTTAGAGAAATACTTCTTTCTATTTTGAAATAATTTAAGAGACATATAATTTTAAAGAAAAAATTTATTTTTAAAATATTATTATAAGATTTTAAGGTAAGCTTTTATGATGTTATAATAGAGTAAAATAACCACTCCCACCATATAAGCTAAAAAATCATTCTTAACTTAAATTTGTCGAAAAGGTCAAAACGTACCTTGTTTAGAAAATGAAGGAATGATTAATTTAAAAACACATAAGGGTATAAATTACTTTAACCCATTTTATATAAAATAGTAAAAATGTTTTGAAATACATTATTATGAAACATGGATGTGGATGATAAAGAGGTCCTGGTAGATACTTACGAAAAAACAACCTCAGATAAAAAAGAGATTGTGAAATTAACCCTTACCAATTTGGTAACATACGAAACATACAACATATGAAAGAAGTATAATACAATGAATATGTAAATAAAAATAAATTAAAGTTTATTTTACAAAGAATATGATTATGGTCAGTACATACACCACCCAAAAGGTAATAGTAGAAATATGGCATGAATCTCACGGGAATAAAGAGTGAGATGAAAACCCCGAAACGTGTACGTTTACTAGGTTGATGGTAGGTTACCATCATGTATAATTATGAAATAATTGTTATTGTTTTATTAAATAATAATATACATTAATATTACATCATATATTATCTTCTAATATTTCCTTTTAGTATTATCGTTGTTTCAGTGTTAACTAATTTGTTCTCCTTTATAAGATTGGTTATGTAACTCATGTTTGTTATGAATAGGATATATTTGATTTATATTAAGAATTATATTATGTCATTAAAAATTATTTTTAAGAATAAAATTAAAATTATTATTGAAAGGATATCATGGTGAAATGAATCTCATCGCGTTCGTGGAGACGATAATCCGTACGTACGCACGAATGCTACTTCCATTTCATTTTTCATTTTAAAAGGAATAAAAACCAAATGATACATAGGTATATTATTATTAAAGTATAATATAATATCATATATATGTTACTTAAGTTCGTTAACACCATACATTATACATTCCATGAATGGTACGAATGAGTCATATTACTTTGAGGGGGCGGTAGTCCGCACATCCTCAAATGAAATTATCATATATATATATGCAACATGAAATGAATAATGGAATGATATAAAATTTAATTAAAGAAGATTATATATACAATAAAGATCATCAATATAATATTTAATTATAGTTCCATCCCAATGGCCACCATGAGAGGTGGTAGGAGATAATTGAACAATCATCGTTTCGTGAGACCTTTGGTTGCCATCCAAAGATTCATTATGTTTTTCACCATTTAGATAGAGGTGTGTGTAAGTTTATTTCAAATAATTATAATAAAAATATCCTATTATATTGAGTATAATTTATTTTTTTACATAACAAAAAAATAAGAAGAGTCTACGGGTTGGAGAAGTAAAATAACAGAAAAGAAGCTAAGAGAAATTGTTACCATTAATTTTGGTAACTCTCTTTGGATTGAACCGAAAAGGACTCTTGAAGTGACTTATTCCTAAAGTAAGGATTCTAGGATGAGTATATGGATGTAGGAATATTAATTGGGTAATGGTTGGACGATCGGAAAGTCTTGAGAGGTGTGAGGAATTGGTTATAAGTGGTGCCCTTTTATAAGGGGGAGGAGGGTCTCTTTTGGAATGATTGAAAATATTATTTTATTATATAATGTAATTCAGTTTATAAATGTCCAAAACTCACTCAAGTTGAATATAGGATGACTAACTATCTATGTGAAATCATCCAATAAGAATTGGACAGGTTTTGAGTATTATTTTAGCCTTTATAATCTTACTTATTTAAATCATTTATTGATAAGGTAAACACTACATCATTATTGTGTCATTAATAATTTAGTTTATTAAATGTCTAAAAATTATAAAAAAAATACCATGATGTAGGAAATCTATTTATATTTCTAATTAATATTTATAGTTGAAAATATAACATATATTACCCTATGTGAAAATTGTTTTTCAAAAATATATATGCTTTTGTCATTTTTGTATTTACTTTAACTTAATTAATATAAAGTGTTATTATCACATACAAGTGGATCCATGTGGTCCCAAAATCGACCCAAAGATGCCCATGGTTGGAAATATGTCAATAAATAGGGTTAGGACACGGTTTAGGGTAATTTAGTATTATTATAAAATTATTTATTACCCTTATTTACCGGATTTACCCTCTACCCATGGTAAATAAAATATTTACCGATGTAATTATTCAAAATGTATAAACATAAAAGATACCTATTTTCCCAATTTGGACCTCTTGATTCTAATTATGGAATCAATTTTTCTAAATTATAAACACATAAGTGGCAGAAATTAATTTAACATTAATTCTCGTTGTCGACACAAAAAGCGTGTTTTTGACAAATAATAACTATCAAAAGATTGCCACATTCTTATGTACATTTTAAATATGATATTATGTCCAATGACCAACATTGGATTAAACGGTAAAATTATAATCTAATTATACTTTAAAATCACTCAAATTCATTATTTATCACAATTAATTATTTCGATTAAAAAAGTTGTTTTTAATTAAAATTTAGTAATTTTCACTATTCATCAAAATATGAAAGTTATCAGAATTGTACCAAAATTTCACCCTAATATAATTTCGATATTCCAAATAATAAAATTAAGTATATTTTACCAAATTAAAAACATAAAAGTTGAATTTATTAATTTAATATTAATTCCCGCTGTCAGAACCAAAAGGCGTATTTTTAAGAAATAATAACTATCAAAAATTTTACACTTGTTTATGTCCAATTTCAAAGTGAAATGAGCACAATTTGATTAAGTGGAAAAAATATAATCTATTTATACTTCCAAACCATTAAAAAGTATAAATTAACAATATAAACTATTTTTATTTAAAACGTTGTTTTCCGTTAAAATATAGTATTTTTCACTATTCACCAAAATATGAATGTTATCAGAAAAACACCAAAAAATTATTCAAAATAAATTCTTATGTCTCAATTCTAAATAAGAAGATTATTTTTTCAATTTTAATATATAAAAGTTTCATATATTTGATTTAAAACAGGTTCACCATTAATAGGCAGTAAAATTTCATTTTTAGAAAAATACTTTTTTTATCTGAAAAAATGTATTTGTTCATAAATTTTGTCTAAGAAACTCTTTATATGGAATCTAAAATTATAAGGATTATATAAAGTTAAAAATTTAGTTTATACTATTCATAACTGATTTTCAATGTCTTGTTTGGTAAGTCGTGGTGCGCTTGAACTCGGTGTTGCTTGTAGTGCAAGTTATTGAATTACTTTGAAGAAATAATGTACTATGAAATCTTGGGGTGTTACATTTTCCCCTCCTTAAATAAATTTCATCCTCACAATTTGAAATTATTTTTTTAAAATAATTGGTTGAAAATAGAAAATACCTTTGGGAAAACCCTCATCGGAAATTAGGTTAATAAAATTTAGTCTTAATAAGAGGAAAAGGGAAATGAATGGGTCAACACCAAATTATGATCTAGATTACGAGAAAATTGGTGGCAATTAGCGAAAATATAATTGGAGTAAAAACTAAAACATTTATAGGTAGTGATTGAGGTCATCAATCACAAATATGTGTAAAATTAAGGGCCTTAAATTCATCAATCTATGATGATTTAAAATACCATCGGTTCAAAAAAACATTTTGTATTAGGATAACAAATTTTTTGTTTTATGTTCCCTTCACTAAAGTAGAATAATTAATTTCTTCATAGAATAAGAGATGAATAAAAATATATACTTGATAAGTAGTGTCTTATCTTTTAACTAATTTATACCACAAACTCATCTTTCACTATAAAAGAGAATATAACTTAAAAATAATATTATATTTGTCTTATTTGTATAGGGTTCAAAAAAATGAATTTATAATTCATCTACCAGATGTTTTTTAAAAAGGACTACATTATTCAATACAGGACATCACGTGGGCCAGTGGTAGGTGATACAACCTTGTCGCCCTTCGGGTGCGGGTTCATGTCTCGTAGACTTAACGGGCGTGACAGGTTGACGCCCGACCTCCGGATTGTCCTTTTATGGACATCCAATAATAATATAAACCTAGAATTATCAAAAATACTTCTATCCAAACTCACTTCCCAAAATTTATAAGGTAAATAGAATGAGGATCTTTTGTTCCGCGTAATAACATGTGAACACCATTATCATGTACTCTTCTAAAACACTGCAACATCCTGAATTACCATAAAACCTTATTGATTACATTTATGATCCCTTATTACTTATAGAATACTAGATATACTACATATATCCAAAAATGTTGTAAACTCAAACAATGATAGAATATAAAAATCATTAATCAGTTTCAAGGTAGTCAAGAATATCCAATATGATTTATCCAAATCAAACATGTATTATTCCAAAATCACTACCTCAGTATTAGAACCACATTATGGTTTATCTTTATCTCAACCATATATTTTCTAAAAAATTAACCTGCTATTGAGTAACTTTCCTTGGTTCCACACAATATCAAGTCCTTACTGAAATAGTACTGTAGTACAATCCTTATATACTCCATAACTTTTATTACCAGTACATCATTGATACAACACACAAATGACATAATTCATTAATAACAACATAAGAACTCTAATCATTCATACTCATCTATGGTAGTATCATAACTTTATTATTATCCAATTGAAACATTTGGGGAATACTCTGATGATTTGAAAATTGGTTTGCGTAGTGTCCCAACTCCTTGAAGATGAAGCATTGTACATTTGAAACCTTTTTATTACCCTTGTTGTCGTGTACATGGTGTCCTTTTTCTGCACACTTATAACAAACTCCCATTACCTTCAGGCATGTTCTAGGGTGTTTCTTCCCACAGTTAACCCATATGTGAAAATTATTTCTTTCCCTCTTCCCATTATCCAGCTTTCTCTTTTCCATCTTTTTCTTCTCTTGCTTCCCTTAAAATCCATAGGACTCGGATAATTATTTACTTATCTTTTTAACACATGATACTATTTCTTAATATGTTGAGAATACATGGGAGATAATTTCCTTTCTAAATGTCGGCTTAATACTGTGACAAATATAATCCTTCTTACTCTATGGATCATATGTATTGTTGGAGTTCACATTCTTTATACTGGGGGCCATTTCTATACAATAGCATAAACTAGGTCAGTTTATGAATTGTAATGAATAATTCGAAACTTGTAAAATACCTACAGTAAATTGAATGGTTTATGGATATAATTCATAATAATGAAGATTTTTTCATTTAGGAAGTACATACTCATAAACCCTTCATAATGATTTGTAAAGGAAATGAGAATTATCCTATGTGTATACCCCGGGAGTGTTGTAACCAAGTGTGCAACAAGCCCCATTGTCATGCACCTATTCCCATTTGAGTCTAGCTTAAAGCAGTGTTTTTGGATTTTACCCATAGGTAAATCTATGCTAGAGCCTTCTCTACCTACTCATATCCAGACAGATACTTATTTTCTTGGAAAATTCACAAAATCTCTACATTACCAAAATTCTAGGAATTTTTTCTATGCTAATCCTCAATATCCTTCTTAGTTCTATGTTGTCTAATAAAAGTTTATCTAAATCTATCTTCCAAGTTTGTACTAAACTTCCTCTAATACCAAATGTAATGCCCCGACCCTAGTTACCCAGAGTCAGTGCATTATTACATAACATTGGAATGATAAAAAGGAAATCATGTCTCGAACGACCGATTAGTTTAGTAGCCTTAGAAACCCTGGATACATTCATAAGTCTTACATTACATCATAAAGTGAAAAACTACAACAACATACTCTCCATAGTCCACACACATATCCCCTCAGACTGTCCCTGCAAGTCAGTCATAAAATACTTCTTCACATTCTAGGAAAATGAAACATAAAAAAGGGGTGAGCTCAAACGCTCAGAAATGGTATGAAATACAGCAGAAGATAACATAAATATTAAGCATGGGGAATAATTTAAAACACATTCCTTTACGAATAATAAACATGAATTCCTTTATGGTAGGAATATGAGCTGAGTAAATAATGCCATAATAAAACATACTCATTGGTATTCTACTAGTCAAATAACCACATGAACCATCCATATTATTTTCATAATGAGGAAATGCATAATGCTGGACATTCTGAAATATTTTTTCAAGGCCTCAGCCAAAACATCTAAAAATGATTAATGCCTCAGCCAAAACAATATATAAAAATTGGGAAAGGGCATCGGCCAATTCCACTTCTAGTTGTCTCATGAGACCTACCGATGCATCGAGGAGCTATATCAGGCTCCACCCATCACTAACTAAGTCCAATACATTCATCATATGAAAAGGTTTAAACATATCATAAACATTCATATTCAAATTAGAATACGAAATCTCAATACCTTAACAATAAACCATGAATGGTATAAAAATAGATCATCCACAGTCAAACATATCACAAAACCTTCAATACAATATGGAAGTTTTGTATCATAATGAATCAACTTCAAATAAACTTAAGATCCATTAAAGGATGTTGACATAGATGAAATCAAAACCCTTTTTAGATAAATACCTCTTTCTATTTTAAAATCATTAAAGAGACATATAATTATAAAGAAAAATTTTATATTGAAAATATTCATACAATCTTGTAAGGTAAGCTTTGATGCTATTATAATGGAGGAAAATAACCACACCCACCATATATGTTAAAAAAATCCTTCTTACATTAATTTTTTTAAAAAGGTCAAAAAGTACCTTGTTTGGAAAACGATGGAAGGATTAATTTAAAAAAACATAAGGGTATAAATGAATTTAACCCATTGTCTAGGAAATAGTAAAAATGTTTTAAAATACATTTTTAAGATATATGGATGTGGATGATAAAGAGGTCCCAGTAGATACTTACGAAAAAACAACCTCGGATAATAAAGATATTTTGAAATTAACCCTTACCAATTTGGTAACATACAAAACATACACCCTATGAAAGAAGTATCATACAATGAATATGTAAATACATATAAATTAAATTGTATTACACAATGAATACAAATATGGGTAATACATACACCACACAAAAGGTAATAGTGACAATATGGCATGAATATCACAAGAATAAGGAGTAAGATGAAAACCCATTACCATGTACTTTTCCTTCGTTAAGGGTAGATTAAACTCCTTCATAATGGTGAAATAATTGTTATTAAGTTATTCAAGAATAATATACATTAATATGATATCATATATGATCTTCTAATATTGCCTTTTAGTATTATCGTTGTTTCGGTGTTAACTGATTCATTCTCTTTTATATTCTTGGTTACGTAAGTCATGTTTGTCATGAATATGATATATTTGATTTATATAAATAATGATATTATGTAATTAAACATTATTTTCAACCATAAAATGAAAATTATTCTTGAATGGATATGATGGGGAAATGAATCTTATCGCGTTTGTGGAGACGACAATCCGTATGTACGCACTAACGTTACTCCCATTTCATTTTCCATTTTAAAAGGAATAAAAAACTAATGATACATAGGTCTATTTTTATTCAAATATAATATAATATATTATATATGTTACTTATTTTCTTTGACACCATCCTTTATACGTTCCATGTACGGTATGAACGAGTCATATCACTTTGAGGGGGTGGTATTCCACACTTCCTCAAATGAAATTATCGTATATATATGCAACATGAAATGAATAATGGTAAGATATAAAATGTAATTACAGAATCTTATATATAAAATAAATATCATAAATATCATATTTTATTATAGTTCCATCATAATGTCCACCATGAGAGGTGGTAGGAGAAAATTGAAAAATCATTGTTTCATGAGACGTTTGGTTGTCTTCCACAGAAACATTATGTTCTTCATCCAATAGATGGAGGTGTGTGTAAGTGTAGTTAGAATATTTATCATAACAATATACTTGTATATTGAGTATACTGTTTTTGTTACAAAATAAAATAATATCAAAAGATTAGGGGTTGGAGAAGTAAAATAAAAGAAAAGAAGATAAGAGAAATCGTTACCTTTAATTTGGGTTACTCCCTTTGGTTTGAACCAAAAAGGACTCTTGAAGTGCCATATACCAAAGGTAAGGATTATAGGATGAGTATATGGATGTAGTTAGCTTAATTTGGGAGAGGGTAGATAAGCCAAAAGGCTTTAGAGGTGTGAGAAATTGGTTAGAAGTGGTTCCCTTTTATAAGGGGGAGGAGGGGCTCTTTAGGAAAGATTGCTAATATTATTTTATTATATAATTTTATTTGGTTTCTAATGGTCCAAAACTCATTAACTTTGATGATAATATGACTCATGATCGAAATGAAATCATCCAGTAAGAATTGGATAGGTTTTGGGTATTATTTTGTCATTATAATCTTATTTATTTAAATCATTTATTAATGAGGCAAACACAAAATCATTATTGTGTCATAAATAATTCAGTTTATTAAATGTCTAAAAACAATAAAAAAACTACCATGATGTATGAATTATTTTTATATTTTTAATGAATATTTATAGTTGAATGGATAACATATATAACCCTACGTAAAAATTGTTTTTCAAAAAGATATATGCTTATGTAATTTTTGTATTTACTTTAACTTAATTAATATAGTGTCATTATCACATACAAGTGGCTCCATGGGGTCCCAAAATCGACCCAAAGATGCCCATGGTCGGAAATGAATCAACCAATAGGGTTAGGACACGATTTAGGGTAATTTAGTCTTATTATAATATTATTGTTTACCCTTATTTACCAGATTTACCCTTTAACCATGGTAAATAAAATATTTACCGAAGTAATTATTCAAATTGTCTAAAAATAAAAGTTATCTATTTACACAATTTGGAAATCATGATTATAAATATAGAATCCATTTTTCTAAATTCAAAACACATAAGTGGATGAAATCAATTTAAAATTAATTCCCGTTGTCGAAACAAAAAGTGTGTTTTAACAAATAATAACTATCAAAAGATTGACAATTTTTTATGTCCAGTTTAAATATGAAAGTATGTATAATGACCAAAATTGGATTAAAAGGTAAAATTATAATATAATTATACTTTAAAATCACTCAAATGCATCATTTATCACTATTAATTATATCTATTAAAAATGTCATTTTTAATTAAAATTTAGTAATATTCACAATTCATCAAAATATGAAAGTTTTCAGAAAAGTACCAAAATTTCACCCTAAGATAATTTCGATATTATGAATCCAAAAATGAAGTATATTTTACCAAATTGGAAACATAAATGTTTCATTTATTAATTTAAAGTTAATTCCCGCTATCAAAACCAAAAGGCGTATTTTTAAGAAAAAATAACTATCAAAAGTTTGACACTTGTTTATGTCGAATTTAAAAGTGAAATGACCATAATTTGATTAAATGGTAAAAATATAATCTATTTATAATTCCAAAAAATTAAAATATATAATTTAAAAATATAAATTATTTTTATTTAAAAATCTATTTTCAGTTAAAATATAGTATTTTTCACTATTCACCGAAATATGAAAGTTATTAGAAAAACACGAAAACTTTTTTAACACGAAATTATTTTTTCATTATTCTAAAAGAAAGATTATTTTGTCAAATTGAATATATAATAGTTTTAAATATTGGATTTAAAAATTCTTCGCCATTAAAAGGCAGTAAAATTGCATCTTTTGAAAAATACTTCTTTTATATGAAAAAAACGAATTTTTTCTTACATTATGTCTAAGAAACTCATTATATGGACTCTAAAAATAAATGGATTATATAAAGTTAAAAATTCATTTTATACTATTCATAACCGCTTTTGAATGCTAGTTTGGTAAGTCGTGGTGCACTTGAACTATGTGTGTCGTGTAGTGAAAGTTATTGAATTACTTTGAAAAATAATGTACTATGAAATCTTGGGGTGTTACACCAAGGATCTTGATAATAAAAATGATGTTTTAGAAAATCATTCTAAGAAACTTAAGGAAGCTAATTATGAGAAATATAAGCTTTCTAATGATCTTAAAAATCCGTTCATAAAAAAATTGTTTTAGAGGATAAACTTAATTTTATGTGTATTTTAATTGAGGGTAATTATTTAGTCCTAAGACTAAAATCTGAAAACTTTCCCTTGAAGAAACTTCTTTCATACTATAATTATAGTAAAGAAAATTTTGACAATATATATTCTCAAATCCAACCTAATAGTAAAAATAAAGGATTAAGTTATTATTATGAAAAACCTTTTTTTAAAAACAATTATTTCATTCCTCAAAGACCCCCTTTTTCTACTAAATGTAAAAGTGGTGGGAATTATAAGAAGAATTTTTCTTTAAATAATGTTCAATATATTGGGTTTCATAAAGCTTATTTTTCAAAAAAATGTGCATACCCAAAATTTTATTATCTAACAAATCCAGATCCATGCAACTTTTGATTCTGAAAACCTAACTTTTTTTCAGGTTAATAAAATAATTACCAGAAACATATGGTGTGTGGATAGTGGATTCTCACAGCACATGACTAGTAATAAAGACTATTTCTAAAATATTTTAATGTCTAAAAGGCGGAAAAGTAAACATTATAGATAACTCTTAAAGAGAAATTGTCTATATATGTAATATTATTCTTCCTGGAAATTAATTAATTTCAAATGTTTTATTTGATAAAGGTGTTAAGAACAACCTTATCTGCATAAGTCAATTATGTGATAAAGGATACCTTGTGAATTTTAATAATGACAAGTTCTTAGTAGAAAATTACAAGGATCAGTTTATTCTCTTAGCCCATAGGGCAAGAGAATGTAGACACAATAAACCTAGAAGACCAAAGAAGTCAAGATCTTCATTACCTAAGTGAAACTATAGATCAATCGTGGCATTGGAAGGGAATACTTGGACATTGTAACTTAAGGAATATTATTGAACATTCTATTAAAGAACTTGTTGAGGATCTACCAGATATTAGGATTTATTCTTCAAAAATCTGTGATCCTTGTCAGTATGGAAAGCAACATAAATCCATATTTAAGTCTATAAGTGATGTTACAACTTCTAATGACTTACAATTAGTGGACATGGACTTATTTGGGCCAACACAAACTGGATATATTGGAGTAAAATACTATGTATTTGTCTTAGTTGATGACTACAATTGATTTACATGGTTCTATTTTCCCCAAAGAAATCTGAAGCTTTTTCTTACTTTAAAATTTTCATAGCAAATTTTAAAAATGAGAAAAACCTTCCATTGATTAATATTCATAGTGATCATGGTTTAGAATTTCAAAATTCTGATTTTGAAACTTTTTTTAGTAAAAATGTTATTACTCGAATCTTTTTAGCTCCAAGAACTCCTCAATAGAATGGTGTTATCGAATGAAGAAATCTAATTCTTTAAGAAATGACTAGAACAATGTCAAGTGAATATTTTATTTGTAAACATTTTTTGGGCGGAAACTGTATGTTCTGCATGTTATACTATAAATAGTGTTTTAATAAGACATTTTCTTAATAAAACACCTTATGAGTTATGGGATGGCCAAAACCAAAAGTTTCTTACTTAAAATTTTTTTGTTGCAAATTATTTATCCTAAATACCAAGGATTAATTACATAAAGTTGTTCCCAAATCCAATGATGGAATTTTCTTACGTTACTCTACCAACTGTAAGGCATACAGAGTTTTTAATAAAAACACTTTCACTTTGGAGGAAATAATACATGTTAATTTTGATGAAAATGTTCCTTTTGTTTTCAAACAACCTTAACTTATTTCTGATATATTTTCAAAAACCTATCACCAACCATTGATAGAAGTCCTTTCAGATAAGGAAATTTTTTAGGAAAATATTTCTGAAACATTTAACCCTTAAAATTTCTTACCCTATGTCAATGGTCAAGATTTTCAAAACCCAAGTTAGTTGTTGCATGGAAATCATCCCTATGGTAATATCATTAGTTATGTTAATCAAATAGTATGAAATAGATGTTCTTTAAGGAATGAAAACAAACATGTTTCTTTTCATTAAAAATTTGAAAAAAAAGACTCCTAAAGAAGAATTGGGTGATGAATATTGGATTACGTCTATGCAAGATGAACTCAATGAATTTTTAAAGAAACATGTTTGGAACATGGTTCAATAAACATAAGGAAACTTCTATTATTGGAGTAAAATGGGTTTTTAAAAACAAATGTGATGAAAATGGGGTCATTATTAGAAATAAAGCAGGATTAATTGCCAAAGGCTATAACCATCAATAGGGCATTGACACTGAAGAAACCTATCCTCCTATAGCAAGACATGAATATATTCATATTGTTCAATCCTTTGTATTATTATTAAATTTTTAAACATTATCAAATGGATGTAAAGTTTGCTTTTCTTAATGATTATGTACATGAAGAAGTATATGTAGATCAACCCCGTTAATTTAAAGACTCAAATCATCCAAATCATGTTTATAAACTTACCAAAACATTGTATGGACATAAACAAGCTCCTATATCTTTATATGATAGATTTTAAAAAATTTTGATTCAAAATTACTATGTTTAGGGAACTGCTGATCCAACACTTTTTATTTAGAAAAATAATAAAGATGTTTTCATTGTCCAAATTTATGTTGATGGCATAATATTCATATCAACTCAGCAATCCTTAACTGATTCCTTTGTAAATCTTATGAAATCTGAGATTGAGATGAAAATAATGGGTGAGTTAACCGTTTTTCTTGGTTTTTGAATTTCTCAAAAAACAAAGGGAACTTACATATCTCAACATAATTATATCAATGATATTCTTAATAATTTTGGGTATAATAATACTAAGAGTATAAGTACTCATATCGAAACCTCTAATACTCTTGATATTGATGAAGTAGGGAAACATGTGGATCAATCATCTTATAGAGGGATGATAAAAGATTTATTTTACATAATACCCAGTTGACCTGCGATATTGTTCTTAGTATTCTTATATACAGGATTCCAAGAAAATCCTAAAGAATTTCATTTAAAGGTAGTTAAAATAATTTTTCGCTACTTAAAGGGAACATTAGATTTGGGACTATTTTATTCCACTAGAAATGATTATGAACTTTAATGTTTTTCAGATACTAACGTTGGTGGTTGTAAAATGGATAGTCAAAGTACATAAAGAAAATTCCATTTCATATAAGATTATTTAGTTTCTTGGTCTTGCATGAAACAACATTTTGTAGAACCTTCCAATGCTAAAGCTAAATATGTAGCAGCTGTAAGTTGTTGTACTCAAGTGTTGTAGATACCACACACACTCAAAAACTATGGTATGAGTTTTACTAAGACTCAAATAATGTGTGATAACACAAGTTAGATTCCCCTATGTAAAAGCACTATACATAACTCTCCTGAAAAGCACATAGATATTATATATCACTTTCTTAGAGATCACACACTAAAAGGAGATATTATTCTTCAATTTATCATATCACAAGAACAACATACTGATATTAATACAAAACCATTATCTTCTGATATATTATAATACATTAAATAGAAGCTATGAATGATCTCTATAAGACAATCATTCATATCGACTTCTTGTTTAAACATTCTTCTAACATTACACTACATATTATTTCAGGGGATGTAAATAATTTTTTTCCTTTTCTTAAGAATATTAATTCTCTCTTAAAATTTTATCTTTCCTTAAGATATTTGCTTTCTTAATATTTTATCTTTCTCTATAAAATTTCATTAATAGAATTTTCAGTATTGAAAATTTTGGTATTGGAAATTTTGATATTGAAAATTTCAGTATTAGAAATTTTGGTATTGGAAATTATGGTATTGGAAATTTTTTATTAAAAATTTCGGTATTGGAAATTTTGGTATTAAAAATTTCAGTATTGGAAATTACAGAATTGGAAATTTCAGTATTGGAAATTTCTGTATTGAGGATATCAGTATTGGAAATTTTGCTATTGGAAATTTCAGTATTGAAAATTTTCGTGTTGAAAATTTCGGTATTGAAATTTTCGATATTGAAAATATCAGTATTAAAATATCGAAATCTAAAACTTTAAGAGAATTCTTATAATATAGATAAATTACTTAAGGTATTCCAAAAGGTAAACTTTCTTACTATTTATTTTCTTATCTTAAGATTTAGTTTTTGGAATTTTAAAATTTTTAAATCCTGATTTACCTTACAATAAAATATTGGAATTCTTATTTTCTATATTCATCCTCAACCATCATATCCGATTCGGTTATTTTCAGCCATTGAATTATCTTATGGAAGTTGAAAGGTCATAAGCCTTATCTATATAAGGGGTGCCTTGTCTATGAGCACCTCACCATCCATACTAATATCTATGTCAATGTTCTGTTTCTATCAAAGTCCTCATTCTTATTCCATTGTCTCTTTTATCCCGAATGACTCCTAAATCCTCATATGATTAGATGTTGTTTACCAAAAAATAAAGGATTAATCAATATTTAGGGAAAGTTTGTTATTCCTTAACTTCTATGAAAAATATTACTCCCTTATCTCTAAGGTGATAAGAACAAATAGATGGGAAAGTGTTTGTCTGGCTAAGGAGAAAAGTCAGGATCTAGTTTTCCCTAACCTAGTTATTCAGTTCTATGAATCCGTCACTTTATTCCAAAAGGATAGAAGGGACTTGTTTCAGTTCAAATCATATTATAAGACTTATACTGTTCTATATAAGATGGAATCAAATGTTCTTAACATACCGCATGAAGGAGAAACTATTCTATGCTCTCAAAAACGTCCCGAGAAGGAAGGTTATTTTGAGAAAGTCAAGGCTTTGGATTATCCTTGTCTCATGTATGTTATGAATATAAAGATTAAAAATATTATAACAAAAAAAAAGATGGTAGATGTCTAGATGCAGGGATTTCTTGTCCCAAGAAAAGGAGATAAGGACTCTATAAAAATATGTGATATCATTCTTTTAGAAATTCTTGTCAACATAAGGAAGAATAACTTAGTTAAGTACATCTTCCTCACCATCCAGGAAATAAAAGGTGGATCCATCAAATCTCAAATTATTATGTATCCGACAACTATCTCTAGGATAATTGTTACGTGCCTTCATGAGATGAATTTCCCATGCCGAACATTCTCAAATCCTTTTAATACCTTTTCACTCCATGATGACACTCTAAGGAAGAGGAAGATAGTGTTTTACAGGAATCCAATGTTTTGAAGAAATTTTTGTCTGTAACAATGATGATGTTCCATAATCCACAAAATCTATACACAAGAATAAGAAACATGAAGAACCATGCTTTCCAGTACCAGTTTCTAAAGTCCCAGTATCAGCACCTCCTACAGCAAAGAAACCGAAACCCCATTCTAGTTCTTATGAATATATATGCCTGGAGTCAAATGATGCAATAAACTCCGAATCAAAAGACATAATAAACCAATATGCTTATGGAAATGGTGATCAAGCAAGAAGAAGACTTTAGTAATATTTTGATATATTATAATGCTCTGAAGGCAACTTGTATGAAATTATTTAACCACAACAAAACCATCAATAAAGAGCTAAGACAGTTCAGTGACTTCATAGATTCAAAAAATGGAGCTTCCAATACTTGTGAAAACATGTTCAACAATGTCAAGGAATCAATCACTGAGAAGGATAGTCAACTCAATTCTGTTTATTGATCTATATGTAGTGAGAAAGTAGTCAGAGCTGAACTTGATAGAATGGTGGCTACTCAAGAAGAAAGGATCATGTCATTAGAAAAGAAGAATCAGGATTAGGAGATCTTGTTGAAGATGTTTGAAGATGATCGTAAGGAAGTGATGTAACATAATTCCATGATAAAGAAAATGTTGTCTAATAGGAAGAAGGATTGATGACTTTCTTTACATTCTGATGTTTTGTTGTGATCTAAACCTTATTTCCAAAATTTCCTTAAAAGATTCTTATATATCTTTCTTTTGTTTTCTAATGTTTTCTTGCTTAACCTTACAGTTACATCTTATACTTCTCCATTTTTTCCCTCTTTTTGAAAATCCCATAGGGAGAGAATTTATTTTAAAGAATAATTTAATAAAGATCTCAAAGGAGGAGAATCTATTAATGGAGTGTATGGTAAGAATGGATAATGACCAAGTAAGGGATTTTTCTTTAAGAAGATATGTTTATCTATGTGGGAGATATATTCTTAAGAAAGAATACCAGTCACTAATGATCAAGAATAAAATACATGGGAAACATAACCTAAGGGGGTGTTATTAGTATTAATCAGAAATCTCATTCAAAGGGTAAGATAAGTTGTTCACACTAGTTTATCTAAGTCAACATATTCTTCCTTAGCAATGTTGTTTGTGAGTTCAAAAATGGGGATATTTTTGAGTCAATAAGGTTATATTAGGACTTCTCCATTCCTTATGGTCTTACGTCTTGAAAATCATTCACACTTTTTCTTATGTTATGAATGATTTGTAAGTACTATTTTTTTCTTATGATTTGAATGTGTCATTCTGTTATACTTACAAAATTGTCATTCTGAATTACTTATTGATTATTCATTTTCTTTTATGATTCCGAATCCGGTGCAAAAGTCATTATTTTGTATGATTCTGAATCTAGTGAAAAAAGTAATTTTGTTTTATGATTCCGAATTCAGTGATAAAGTTATTCTATATTATGATTCTAAATCCGGTGAAAAAATCATTCTGTTTTATTATTCTAAATCCAATGAAAAAGTCATTATGTTTTGTGATTCTGAATCTGGTATAGAAGTCATTCATATTTTATGATTCCGATTCTGGTACAAATGTGATGACGGTTTGGCAATATGATGTACTTTTTCTTATGAATCCATTTTCTTGATAATGTGTTTCTTATGATTTTTTTCGTAATAATGTTAGAGTTGTATATTGTATCATTCCATTATTATTGGATTCCATGTTTTCTTATACATAATGCTTATCTATAAATTAACATTGTTTCTTATACTTGAAACGATGACATACAATCTTTTATAAACTAACCGTTGTATGTTTGAAACCTATCCAGGTCCCTCCGAAATTTAAGGAAAATAGTGCCATTGCTTCGGATCTGGCTGTTGGGATGTTTTGTCTATAAATACAATTCCATTTTAATGAGAAAAGGGAAAAGAATAAAATATAGAGAGTGGATGAACTTGATGCATGTGAAAAAAGTTATGATGTGATTTCTAAAGAGATAGGATCTTACAACTCTCGCTGCTTTGTGTAGATGTTGTGAACAACTTATTCAAGTGTAAAAAAATTGTTCAGACTTGATTTGTGCAGACTCTGATCATGCTGATTGTGGGGTTTTAGGTTTTGAAGATAAAGGTCTATATTTCATTATAAATCCAGGGCTTGTGGGGGATATCAAGACAGATACTGATCATAGAATTGAAGGCTTAACTGGGTTTGTGTATTACAGATTTTCATGAAAGTATAAATCAAAAAAACATTATCTGGGGTTGTTGGATACCCTTCTCTTTGGATTAAAATAATATTATTGTTACCTGTTTTTTATTTCATGTTGTTTTATTTCTACTGTAATCCTAAACTTTTTAAAGTTAAACAGTATAACATTATTATTCTTTCTATTTCTACTACACTGATTATATTACAGATTCAATACGTTTTATGGTTGAATCTTTCTTTTAAGAAAATATTTCTTATAATTTTATCTCAAGGTTGTAAAGTTTATGAAAAGATTTATTTAAGAGGTTTTGTGAGTGTTTGTTTAACGTTGTTAAACTAAACATTAATGTTTCCAAAATAAATTTTTAAAGAATAAAAATCACCCCCTCTTGTATTTGAGAATCTTATTACATATTCAATCTAACATTAAAAACTGGGAACCCCAAACAACAACTCTGCTTCGTGGGAAATCCTGATGATTCCCCTCTAATGAATATTCAGTTATGGAAAATTTTCTCCCGATGATCTCAAACCTCTCCATAACCCCATTATATGTATATGACATTATCCGGGAAACCTATCATTATATATCTTGATGAAAAGACTCATCGAAATTCCTTGACATGACCCCCTCACCTAGCGAAAAGTCTGAAGCATATCGTTAAAGGATTCTAAAATGGATTCAATCTTTTACACAATCGAGCTCCCTTGTTGATGCGTAAGAAGATCCTAGAGACTAGACTTTTTCACAGCCAAATAATTAAAATCACCTCTGAACGTGTCTTATAACTCCTCCCATGCGATCGTCGATTCCACACGATCACCTAATAACAAGAACCACCACTTCCTCACTAACCTATAAAACATCATCACATCCAAAGAAACATTGTACTCTTTGTAATCATGGATCGAACTGAAGTCTATCAATACCTCATCCAAAAAAAAATTATTGACTATATTAGAAATGGATCCCTTATACTTCTACAGACATTGGCACTGAATCACTTGGACTATCCTCCTCCAAGTGTCATCGTCGTCAACCTCTACCCAGTGTCTATATTCTGGCACATCCTTCTAGAAATCTTCTTTACAAAACAGATGAGGATGTCAACCTTGAGACATACCTAATAAATAATAAATAGTGGGATCCCTCTAATACTATAATATAAAAGAATCAAAATTAATTAATTTATTGTTTTCTTTTTTAAATTTTTGGTTATTCTATCCCATGTTTTACCCATTCAAACACCTGAAAAAGGAAGAATAATTCTTGACCCTTTCATAGGTCTCTGCAATTCAACTAGTATCACCTTGTTTAGTAGCCACCATAAACATAAAGGTCCCCAAATTAGATGAAAGGGGTCCCTAAACACATATTTCTTAGCCAGACTCCTCTGTTTACATCACATGCTAATCTTGACTAACACTGTTGCCCTACCAACCCATGAAACCACAACTACATAACACCAAAATCCATTATATACCCTAACCTAACCTCGGATACCACTCTTTAATGACCCATTCCCCCCTCCCAATGTGTACCGTTGATTGGTCAATAATGTGAGAAGAGAGATAGTGACCCATGAGTCCTACCTCCAGTAGGCCCAGGGATGGAGACTATCACCGAGGGTATAGTAAAGACAAAAATGGGAGGCATTACCATCTACGAGAACACATGAAAAAGAGAGTGATAAGACAGAAACCAACCAACTCTAACTCAGAGTACAATATAAAAAAATCGAAGTACACATATATATTGTCTTCCAATAACTACAACAACTGAAAGAAAAAACATCATATAAAGAAGGAAAGTAAAATAGTATAAACTATGAATCCCGAATAGATTCTATAACCACAATGTATTGGTAACCACTATGATATATAACCTGATCTTTGTGACATGAATATTATATTAGATATACATAAGGTTAGTATTAAAATATACTCAGTTGGAACCTCCCTGAAGCCTCTTATAAAAATGTAATGAAATCATGCTAAAGCACATTGAGGAACAAGTGAAACTAACTCGTCACCTATATAGGAATACTATGTTCATATCCTCACCATGGATACTCTCACTATTCATCACATAAAATTTTATATAATATAATATTTATTATCAAGGATACCCCACTACCACTTCCCAAATGGTTTTCCACTTTTCCCTAACATAGCATGTCCTAAGCATCCCTCTCCAAAAAGGCTTTACTACAGATACCTGGGTGAAGCACCACAACATGAACTATGCACGACATAACCACTATGTCCATGTAAACTATTTAACCAGGTACGTTTTGGGAGCCACCACAGCTCGCATAATGTGTATCATACATTGGGAATTTTAACTCAAGCCATTACATCCCATACACCATGTAAAAATCCTCAATCCATCATATCCTATACACGTTACACCTATAATAGTCCATAGGATACTATATCTAAAATATATGTGTATAAATAATCATAAGCCATTACAGCCCTATACACACTTATATGGGGAAACTAGTCACTATTCCTACAACCACAAGTAACTACCTAGAGAATAAAGTAAGACATATGGGGTATTCATCCATCTATCCTCCCATTAGGATGTTGTGGAAAATACCCCTAGGGATCATAATCCTTAGGGTGTTAGTTTACCTACCTGACAAGGTGGAGTAGAATATAGAAACACAAAAACGTACAAAATATACTACAGCTCACAACCATATTATGTGTATATCCTTGTCTTAGACTCAACTACAACTAACATCTCTTGGACTCCAAAATTCCACGGCTAAGACTATGTATAAAATAAGCACACAACAATTTAAATACGTACACTAGATTACATTAGCACTTTTTATTAGTTTCACATTACATTAACTAATTATTTAGCCATAAATTAATAATTATTAATTTGACATTATCTTTCATTAGAATCACGCTAGAGTTGCATTCCTACTAGGTATAACATAAACAAGTCCACAAATTCTCTGAAATTTTAACTCATCATTGCATCCTAGCAAGATCCAACCCCTTGGGATAACATAATAAATCTAGTTATTTATTAAAAATATTATTACATTCCCATAACCTTATGATTTTGGGAAAACCATTCTAAGCAACTAAACACAATGGGGTCAACCTGGTGAGTAGATGAACTCTATGTTATCTATTTTTCGACCTATAGCAGGAGCATAGAATCATCATCCCTCCAGAATCTAAACATAGAAAGCATGCAAAATTCTATGTGCATCATCGACCCTTTTAAAAAGAGTGTAAGAAAGACTATATGCCTTGAATTTTGGGGATTGTAAACTAGATAAACAATAACACAATTTATAAGTATATGATTAATCATATCCAATATGTTTTATCATCTCTGATATCCTCCCTGACACCCCCATGCATAAGACGATGAAATTCACCACTATTGGAGTCAAAATCTCCAACAACCATTGGGCCTCCCTTCCCCCACATCTCAAAACATCCATATAGGCTTAAAACACTTCAAAAGAAGTATAAAATAAGAATGAAACTGGTCTCTTGGACCTAAAAAAGTAATTCTTCCTTCACATGCAATGAGCTCTGACAACATCAGGTATATGGCTCTTGGAAAATACCAACAAGAAGGTAACTTATAAACCAATGAGCCATTATATTTTTTAGACAACCAGTTCTTTAATCCATATAAAATTAACCAGTTCATTATTAGTAGGTTCCAAATATAGGAAACCTAAACAGAAAGCTATCGTAGCTATTACAAATTTATTAAACATGTTGACTGCATCAATTTGATTATCAATAATTCACAATATCAACAACCAAATTTATTTACATCTTTATCATTGAAAAATAAGAAAAATTAGTCCCATTATATGTTCATTAAGAATTTCCATCATGAATTTCATGTTAAACAAGATAAGAAAAGATATTAAACTATCTAGAAAAAATAGAGGAAATAATATACGATAAATACCAATTTATTTATCCAGTGAGAATATTTATTAAATCAAATATATTGTGATCTAGTGGAATAAAACATGATAACTATACAGTTTAATTTATAAGAATATAAAATCAATGAATCCATTTCCTTAAAAGGTTCTTGACATTTACTACATGAGAATGATAAATGAAACAGATCATGATTTCCTCCCCCTGCGACAACTGCATCCAACCAAGGACACAACGACACAACCGCACCAATTGACACCCAAGATAAATCCATTAGAAACATGGAGATCACATCCCATAACATGTAAAATAGAAACCAGAGAAAAATAATAGAATAAAACACAAGAATGGAGGTTTATCACTCCTTAAATCGATGATGGGTCGAAACTTACTGTTTTCACCAAAATAGGGGGTGCACACGTAGTAGGATGAAACATCAAGGGGAAAAATCCAAGGATTAAGGATCGATCACACTATTCCTATGGAAAGAATGTATTAGGGTGCTTCACACATAGTGAAAATAGAGGGAATTAATAAAGGTAATGTTCTTGAATTTTATGGATTCTTTATAATACTAATGGAATTTGAAACGATTTATAATTTACATTAATAAAGATCACATTAATCCACACAATTTGCCTTAGTAAATGAACCCTGATCCTTAAGAAAATTAATATTTGAATTATGGGAATTGAATAGGCCTTAAATACCATAAAAAAATACCTTGAATGCGTTTTCCTTCAAAGAAAATGTTTACGGAGTAAAACTGTAGGAAGTTGAAAACATTGTTCACATCCAACTCACTGATGACACTATTCACATCTGTCTCACCGATGAAACTTTTTACATCTGTCTCAGTGATGTAATTGTTCACATCTGTCTCACCAATGACATTATTCACATCTATCTCACCAATTACATTTTTCATGTCTATCTCATTGATGAAACTATTCCCCTCTGTCTTACCGATGACATTGTTCACATCTATCTCCCCAATGAAATTGTCCACATCTGTCTCACTGATGACACTATTCAGAAAACTGGAAACACAGTTCACAGAACAAAAAATTTATAAATGTGTTTGGGATAAGTTATTTTGACCCCCCAGAACACCTAAAACACCATATTTCAGCAATTTAATGAACCATATAGGTATAAGGAATTATAGAAACCGTCGATCATGTTTATGGGTGACTAACAGTTCCCCAACAATATAATTAATTTTCTATAATATCCTCTAAATGATATTAATAGTTATGGATTTGATGTTCATATATTATAATCTTGAAATATTAATCATTTGTTAAATTTAATATATCATATAATTTTACACCTTACCATCCATTTAAAATTATAACCAGTTCAACTGTATGGAGGACTACTACCTCTCGATGTGATGTGGTTCAGTTGTTCTAATAATGTATTAAATTGATAGTATATTTATGTGTCATTAAATGTATAATATGATATTTATTACATAATGATAATTCGATAATTATATTACAATACATAAGTTTATTTCTTTATGATCGTTGAAAAATTCAAGTAATTTGAATGCATTTGTACTACTTACTGTATCCATGCTTTTAATGCTGGTAATTTTCCATAAGGATCCTTCATGATTTATATAAAACATTATAATTTATTTATTTTAATGTTATTTATTTGATTTTTATGATTTTGTAGTGGATTAATTAATAATATCTTTGACCATAGTCAATAAACAAATGTTTTTTTAAAATTTGAACTGATCACTGGAAAAATATATGTTATCAACCTAAATAATTATGTAATTTATTATTAAATAGTAATAAATAAAATAAAATGAATTAAAATATTTAAAAGGGTAATTAATAATATAAATAAATAATTGAATTTTATTATTCCAAAAGATAACGAATGCACATGACCAACCGAACAAATGTTAAGGGTTATATCTAAACTCTCCTTTGCCATCGAGTAATGGACACATAATTTCTCTCCTTATAACCCATTTCATCTCCATATTTAATGATTTTTAATTTTTATATATTATGCATATTTGTATATTATATACATATACATAGCTTGTTCTACCTTCTGATGATGTTGTAATACCTGCATGATGACCATTTATCAAATTCCTTCTTTAAGATGTCTCTTTTGATTAGCATACAATAAATGAATTTGAAACCGATTTCATTCCTTTGGAATCTCATACATGTATTAAATATTATTGTTTTGATTTTTTTTATAACATATGAATTTATATAATATGAATGTGATTAGTGGGCCCATAATTATATAGCACTTTAATGCATTTGTAATTTTATAGTCTCATTAGATTTCATGTATGGGTATAGGGTGTGTAACTAATCTATCATGGGACTCTTTCACCATTTTATGTTGTCTTGGAAGTTATCATTGAATTATATTTAACTTGTTTTTTATTTTTATCTACTATCTGATGTTTCCTAGATCTTATGATATGATTTTATTTATTTTTTACTCTTATTGATTACTGTTTTTTCCTTATATTTTATGATATCATGTTATACATTTGACTAAAATGTCATGCTTCATTAAACTTTTTTTGGGATTTTTAGCCCACCCCTTTTTTTATATATTTCACATGCTAGAAAATGTATATTAAGAGATCAAAAGTGACTTTGGTAGAATTATTGGGAATATAATATTAAATATATTTTATTTTATTCTCAATTTTATTTAATATAAACCATTTATTCAAAAAGACTATGGTCTTATTTTTTTTGTTAACATTCTTGGTTATATATGATTAAAAAGAAGGTAATAATACTATTAAAAGGCATTGGTCACTATAGTTAGTATAAGATAAAATTTCAAGTTAACCTTTGGAAACATTTATAAGAAAACCACAGTGAGAACTCAATATCTACTCTAGGGTTATGTTTAAGGACACGACTCTAGATGAAAAAAATTCCTAGGATTATGGTAATGTATATATAGGGTTGTTTTGGTCAATTAAATAATTATATAGATATTATACCTGGAACAAGATCTAAAACAAATGTACATATGGGTTATAAATATGACAAATAATATTCAGGATAGACTTAATAGTTACCTATTTCCTTATAAGAGGACTTACTGTGCACCTAGATTGATAATACTAGAGGATTTTGTCTAGAAATTGAAAAAATATTTACCATAAACTATGAAGGTTGTGAATAAGTTGATAGTTTTGGAAACCCAATAGGAATAATTATCCATGATATCCAATATTATAAACTAGAAACACATAATATAAAGAATAATTCTCTTTTACATGTTACAATTTATAATTTTAAAAGTTTCCCTTTCTATATGTTAAAGTATTATCAAGTAGTTTTATATTATATTTAGTTAATGGGGATGAATTGGATAAATAATTTAAATTAAAAACTTAATTAAAATTGTAAAATATATTCCAACCCTAATAGGAATAGAAAGTTTTAATAATTTTGTCATTTAAATAGATTGAATAAATTTATATTTTTAACTAGAATATAGTTTATGTCCAAAACACAGCAATGAAGTGAATCATTGAATCTCTTGATTGATTATGTATTAAATAATAAAAATAAATCTATATTTAATTTAATACATGTTATAAATATGGGAAGATGAACCATAGGAAACTCTTAAATGGAACTATAATATGAATTAATAATTAAATGGGGGGAACAAAGTATCTTATTTTGAAGATAAATTAAGAGTTTTGAAAAAAAGACGCAGGGAAATAAATTTCAACCTAATACACCACTAACGTTTAAATGAATTAAATATGGTGAACATATCATTTTTTGAGTGACTTCCATATGAAAATTATTAATTTTGAAGGGAATATGTTTTGAAAATAATTGAATTGAAATTATTGAAGTGTTTTGGTTTTGTAACCCATGGTTCATCATATTGGTGTATTTTATACTAATTTTATTCTCATTACATAAATCATGAAACTTTAATGGAATGTTCAGTTATAATTTTTCTTTAAAGTTTTGGAATAATATGTTGAGTGGTAAAAATTAGTTAAAATATGATTAATTGTAAAGAGATGTTATTTTTAAAACAAAATATTTAGTAAAATGTAATCTTATATGTGTGATTGATGTTGACGTAGTTATATTTATTTAATACTAACTGATTATGTGGAGGATAATGAGCTGGATTGAATTCCGTAGAGATTAAAAAAGTGATTTTTGGAGTTTCTCAGTCAGGATTCAATTATCACTGAGAGGGGGAGGGGTAAATTTGTGATATATTTTTCTTTTTTATCACTTAGGAAATAACCTTCTCATACTTTTAAATATTTTTTACCTACTAAAAAATTTCAAACACAAATCCATAGATTCATGAGAACATAGGTGGTCCACTACTCAACAAGAGTAGTTGTGTTCTTGGTGTGGTTTAAAAACACTATAATATGTCACAATCCACTTGAAAAAAATCATTTCATGTAGAATAATAGGTTTAGTATATTATATTACACACATGTAGCATCATTTTCAAAATCAAATAGTGCATGTGATTCTTCTAGCCCAAAATTATGAAATGGAATTTCATGGTTCTTCTTGATCAACTTTCAAATATTTGATCTTTCAAAAAACATTTGTTACTTTATTACTAATAATTTGTTAAGAAATTCTTGAACTTTACAATGATACTCATTCTGATCCACCAGTCTTATTTCCATGTTCACGTTGATACCTGTGTGAATTCTATTTCAAACCACTTTTCAATTAAACCAGATATCCAAAACAGATGTTCGTGAACCTCTATCATGAAGCACATGACCTTCATAATGAAAAATACTGTCACGATGCTCACAAATTCAATATAGAATATCATATCATTGTGGAGAAGCCATTAAATATAATCATTAGAATTATTCAAGACATTTGTTGTCATTTTATGATGCTCCTACTCTAATAGAAACAAATAATCAAAGGGCTACTATACCTCCATGGAATCAAATCAATTTCATTTTTTCTTTAAAATTTCAATTAGAAATTAATTAGGGGTCACAACATATTTATATTCTCTCTAATTCTCTATGTTTCATTACCTCTAACACATTTTTTCAGATCACTCAAAAATATAGTCGTGGTGCTCCTCTATTCATGATGAACTTCTGATATTGTTCATTGTGTAACACCCCGAGCTTCCACGATACGCTTCTCATTCAATAATACAATAGCTTGCATTGTACGCAACTTCGAGTTCTAAAACACCACGACAAATCAAAGTAGCCGTTATGAATAGTAATAACCACTTTTTAAAATTATAGAAATTTTATATTTCAAAATGGAATTCATTTTTGTATTCCTAATATCGAAATTAGCCTATGTTGAATTTTTGGTATTTTTCTGAGAACTTCTAATTTTTATGAATAACGAAAAATACTTTAAAACAACTTTTTTAATCAAAATAATTTATTGTGATAAATTATACTATTTAGTGGTTTTAAGGTATAATTAGAATATATTTTTACCATTTTATCCAATGGTGGTCATTAGAAATAATTTAACATTGAAATTGGACATAAACAATTGCCAATCTTTTGATATAAATTGTTTCTTGAAAACACGCTATTTGTCGTAACAGCGGGAATTAATTATAAAATTAATTAATGCAACTTATATGTTTGGAATTTTGTAAAATAGACATCATTTTTGAATTCGGAATATCAATTATATCTTAGGGTGAAATTTTGGCATTGTTCTGAAAAACTTCAATTTTTGATGAATAGTGAAACCACTAAGTGGTAGTGAAATAACTGATTTTTCGTTTAAATGAAATATTACCACTTCTGTGTTTTGATTTTCAAAAATCCGACATACATGGTTGTCATTAAGAAGTAAAATGTGGTTCAATGAGATTATAATAATTTTTTGGTGAATAGTAACTCATTAAGTTCTTAATCGCGATTAGTGGTAATTAGGGTAGTTTAAGGTATAAATAATACTTTAATAATATTAAATGACCTAGACACATGTCCCAACCTCATTGGTTGTGTCATGGCCGACCAAGACAAGCCATGGCCTAACTTGGGGACCCCATGGATCCACTTTTGTTGGGAAATAACATAAATTACTTTTTATTTAATGTTAAAGTGAAAATGACACTAACATAAAGTGTTTTACTAAAACAATTTTTAAGTAGGGTTACACAAGTCCATATTTTGACTATAAATATTCATTAGAAAGCTAAAAAGATTTCCTACATCATAGTATTTGTTTTATAATTTTTAGACATTAAATAAATTAAATTATTTATGACATCATTATGATGTGGCGATGACCTCATTATTTAACGATTTAAATAAAATGAGAAGATAATGCAAAATCCAAGGCTTACACTTGTCCAAAGCCTATTGGATGAAGAGATTTCGAAACCTTATCACCTTAGCCTCGAATTATATAAGTGTGGGACCTTTAGAATCCGAAAATCATTTTGAAATAATGTAACATTTCAATCTTTCCAAAAGTGCCCCTCCTCTCCACTTATAAAAGGCCCCCACCTCTCCCACTTCATTTACACTTTCAAGCCATTTGGCTCGGCCAACCTCTGCCCAAATACTCTCCCAACTTCCCCCTCTTACTCCTAGAAGCCTTACATTGGGCAGAACTCTTCCCAAGGAAAACTTTGGCTCAAATCAAAAAGAGTTACCCGATTTTGAGGTAATGTCTTCTCTAATGTTGTTTTGTTTTATTTTTCTTCTCCAACCCCCTAAACTCTTTTTATTCATTTCTTTTGTAACAACACCAGTATCCTCAATATACTAGGATGTTGTTATAAGAAGGATTCGAGCTACACTTACACACACTTACATCTAATGGTTAAAGAACATACGGTTTCTGTGGATGGCGAATTTCTGCCTCACGAAACGATGATTGTTCAACACTCATATAACACCTTAAAAGGTGGCCATTAAGATGTCACTATATTTATATATGATATATAATGTGTTTATGTTTTACTTATGCTTCTGTATTTCTCATTTATGGCTTACTTTATGATTTCCATTATGGGTAAAACGCGATAATTTCATTTTAGGAAGTGCGGACTACCGCCCCCGCAAAGTGATTTGAATCGTTAATGCCATATGTGGGATGTATAAAGGATGGAGTAAATGGTATTATACACTATATTATACTGGAATTATACTATACATTTATATCATTATGACTTCGTTCCATTAAACACGAAATAGAAATGAAAGTAGCGTTCATGCGTACGTACGGCTTACCGTCTCCATGAACGGTGCATTTCATTTCTTACCTCTAAATGTTACGTAATATTATAAATGAATGTATATACTGTATATATATGATATATATGATATCTACATCATTAATATAATTCTGGATATAATGGATATTTCACCACATGAACAACTTATAATTATAAGAAGTTTATTGTTGACTCATGTACCAAAGATCGACAAAACGACCGTTATTAACTTAAGTAATTACATAATGTTCATAACATTGTAATAAGTGATATAAAAAAAATAATGAAATTTAAAATGGTTCTTAATAAGGTAGATATTAACTCTAGTTTATTATTCAGGAGGTTAAAGAACGGTTGAGTCAAGTCGGACACAAGGTAAGGGAATTTCTTAACCCAACTTCCATTCTTTGGGTTAATCTCCTACTTTCAAATTATGTCATGATATTGTTATGTATTATCTTGTATTTGTACTTTATTTATGTGTACTTATTGTTAATACACATAATAGATATATTTTATTTATAAATGATCTTTGTAAGGGAATTTCTTAACCCAACTTCCATTCTTTGGGTTAATCTCCTACTTTCAAATTATGTCATGATATTGTTATGTATTATCTTGTATTTGTACTTTATTTATGTGTACTTATTGTTAATACACATAATAGATATATTTTATTTATAAATGATCTTTGTAAGGGAACTTCTAAACCCAATTTCCATTCTTTGGGTTAATCTCCTACTTTCAAATTACGTCATGATATTGTTATGTCCTATCTTTTATTTGTACTTTCTTTATGTGTACTTATAGTTAATACACATAATATATCTATTTTATTTATAAATGATCTTTGTAAGGGAATTTCTTAACCCAACTTCCATTCTTTGGGTTAATCTCCTACTTTCAAATTATGTCATGATGTTATTATGTCCTATTTTGTATTTTTACTTTCTTTATGTGTACCTATAGTGAATACACATAATAGATCTATTTTATTTTAAAAATGATCTTTTTAAGGACTTCGTCTCAATCTCCTTTCATTGAGGCATATTTGGTTTTATACACAACCTTCTTTTATACGATGTATAAACCCCTTTGACTTTTACGTTTATTCAAAAGGAATCTTTTTATACGAAGCGTTTTGCTAAACGACAAAAGGGAATGTTTTTCTTTCCGTACTTATGCGGCGACAACGACTTCTCTGCCGCCGTGACCATTATTTGAGTTTCGGCTTCCTCTACAAGCCATCATTTTTTTTAACGAAAAATAAATACAAAGTTTTAACTTTCTTTTATTTTGGTATTGAAAATGGTTTTGAAAGTGTTTTTATTATATCAATGTGTTGTATTGATATCTTGTGATTGAAATGTGGAAATGTTATGTTTACATTATGCATGTTTTATGTGATACAATTATGTTATGGTTTATGATATGTTTAAACCTATTCATATGAGGAATGTATTGGACTTAATAAGTGACGGGTGGAGCCCGCTATAGCTCCTCGATGCATCGGCAGGTCTCATGAGACAACTAGACGTGGAATTGGCCGAGGCCCTTTCCCAATTTGATTTATGGTTTTGGCCGAGGCCTTAATCATTTTAGACGTCTTGGCCGAGGCCTTGACAAAATGTTTCAGAATGTCCGGCATTATACATTCCCTCATTATGAAAGTGGTTATTGTTATTGCATGTGATTATTCGACCAGTAGAATATCCATGTGAAGAAGTGAATGGCATTATCTCATTTTACTCTTGCCATATTATGTTGAAGTTCATGTTTAAAAGGCTTTTGTTTTATTTATACATTGCCTTAAATGTTTATGTTTATTTATGAAAGCTTCCGCAATATTGTTATCCTTACTGAGCATCTGAGCTCACCCCTTTCAATGTTTTAATATTTTCCAGGATGTGAAGAAGTATTTTATGAATGACCTGCAGGGATAGTCAGAAGAGGATATGAGTGTGGACTATGAAGACCATGTTATTGTAGTTTTTCACTTTTTGATGTAATGAAAGACTTATGAATGTATCTAGTGTTTCCAAGGCTACTAAACTAATCGGTCTTTCGAGACTTGATCTTTTGTGATCATGCCTATGTTACGAAGTAATGCACCGACTCTGGGTAGCTGGGGTCGGGGCGTTACAGTTGGTATCAGAGGCAGTTTAGTACTAACCTTGGAAGCTAGATTTAGATAAACTCTGATTAGAGCACATAGCCCAAAGATAGACTTTGAGGATTAGTATAGAAGAACTTCCTAGAATTTTGGTGTTATAGAGATGTTATGAGTTTTCCGAGAAATACATCCCTGTCTGGATACGAGCAGGTAGAGGCGGCTCTGGCACAGATGTACCTAGGGGTAAAACCCGAAAACACCGCTTTGAGCTAGACTCGAACGGGAACTGGTGCACGACAACGGGCCTTGCTGCACTCTTGGTTACGACACTCCCGGGGGATATTCTTAGGATAATTCTCATTTTACTTACAAACCACTATGAAGGGTTATGAGTACATACTTCCTCAAAGAAAACATTTCTTTTTTTGATTATGGATTATATCCATAAATAGTCCAATTTATGTAAAGTGTTTTACAAGTATGGAATTATGTATTTTGATTCATAAACTAACCTAGTTTATGCCGTTGTATAGAAATGGCGCCCAGTAGAAGGAATGTGAACTCCAGCAGTACGTATGATCCAAAGAGTAAGAAGGATAGTATCTTTCAAGGTATTAAGCCAATATTTCGAAGGGAAATAGTCTCCCATGTGTTCTCAACATATGAAGAAATAGTATCATGTGTTAATAGGATAAGTAAAGAATTCTCTGAGTCCTATGGATTTGAAGCGAAGCAAGAGACGAAAGGGATGGAAGAGAGAATGATGGATAAAGGGATGAGGGGAAAAAGGAATTTTCCAATATGTGGTAATTGTGGGAAGAAACATCATGGAACTTGCCTAAAGGGAATGAGAGTTTGTTATAAGTGTAGAGAAAAAGGACACAAAGTGCGTGACTGCAAGGGTAAGAAAATGGTTTCAAATGTACAATGCTTCTTCTGTAAGGATTGGGGACACTACGCAAACCAATGTCCAAATCATCAGAGCATGCCCCAAATGATGTTATTGGATAATAATCAAGTTATGATACTACCACAGATGAGGAGTAATGATTAGAGTTCTTATGTTGTTATTAAAGATTTTTTTTAATTTGAGTGTTGTATCAATGATGTACTGGTCATAATAATTATGGAGTATATAAGGATTGTACTGCAGTACTATTTCATCAAGGACTTGAGATTGTGTGGGACCAAGAAAAGTGACTCCACAGTAGGTTAAATTTTTGGAAAATATATGGTTGAGAGAAAGATAAACCATAATATGGTTTTGATATTGAGATTGTGATTTTGGAATAAGACGTGATTGATTTGGATAAATTATATTGGATATACTTAACTTCCTTGAAACTGATTGATGTTTTGTATACATTTTTGGATAGAAGGAGTATATCTAGTATTCTATAAGGAATAAGGGATCATGGTAATTCAGTATGTTTAAAAAGAATACATGATGAAGGTGTTCACATGTTGTTACGTGGGATAAAGGATCTTCATTATGTTTACCTTCCTTATAAAATTTGGACTGTGAGTTGGACAGAAGTATTTTGGATAACTATTAAGGTTGGAATGGATTAAGTTGAACCATGGATAGTATTGTTTAAGGTTAAAAAATTTATGAAGATTATTTTTGGAATATTATGATACTATAGTTTTAGGAAAAGGACAACCTGCAGGGTGGGGCATAACCCGTCGCGTCGGACAAAGCTGCAGGAATCGAACCCACAATCATAGTGCGACAGGCCTTTATTTCCTACCACTAGCCTACAGGAAGTCCTCGGTTATTACAAAATAATTTTACTAATCTAAATGGTATGTGTTAACATTTGGAACCTTATACAATTAGGATAAGTATAATATTTTTGAGTTCTATAATCTTTTGAGTGAAAGATGAGTTGAAGGTTGAAACTCTAATTGTCAAACATAAATATATATATACCTATCTCTTATTCAATGAATAAATTAATTCTTAAACTTTAGTAAAGGGATATTAAAATAAAAAAAATGTGTTATCCTAATACCTTATGTCTTGTTGAACTGATCATATTTTAAATCAACATAGATTGAAGGCTTTGAGGCCCTCAATTTGACAGTTGATTGTGATTGATGACCTCAATCACTCCCTACAAATATTTGCGTTTTTCCTCCAATTATATGTCTTTAATTGCCACCAATGTTCTTCTAATCGAGATCATAATTGGGTGGTGACTTTTTCATTTCCCTTTCCCTCTTATTAAAACTAAATTCTATTAACCTTATTTCCGATGTGGGTTTTCCACAAAGGTATTTTCTATTTTCAACCTTTTATTTTCCAAGAAAAATTTCAAATTGCGAGGACGCAATTTATTGAAGGAGGGGAGAATGTAACACCCCGAGCTTCCACGATACGCTTCTCATTCAATAATACAATAGCTTGCATTGTACGCAACTTCGAGTTCTAAAACACCACGACAAATCAAAGTAGCCGTTATGAATAGTAATAACCACTTTTTAAAATTATAGAAATTTTATATTTCAAAATGGAATTCATTTTTGTATTCCTAATATCGAAATTAGCCTATGTTGAATTTTTGGTATTTTTCTGAGAACTTCTAATTTTTATGAATAGCGAAAAATACTTTAAAACAACTTTTTTAATCAAAATAATTTATTGTGATAAATTATACTATTTAGTGGTTTTAAGGTATAATTAGAATATATTTTTACCATTTTATCCAATGGTGGTCATTAGAAATAATTTAACATTGAAATTGGACATAAACAATTGCCAATCTTTTGATATAAATTGTTTCTTGAAAACACGCTATTTGTCGTAACAGCGGGAATTAATTATAAAATTAATTAATGCAACTTATATGTTTGGAATTTTGTAAAATAGACATCATTTTTGAATTCGGAATATCAATTATATCTTAGGGTGAAATTTTGGCATTGTTCTGAAAAACTTCAATTTTTGATGAATAGTGAAACCACTAAGTTGTAGTGAAATAACTGATTTTTCGTTTAAATGAAATATTACCACTTCTGTGTTTTGATTTTCAAAAATCCGACATACATGGTTGTCATTAAGAAGTAAAATGTGGTTCAATGAGATTATAATAATTTTTTGGTGAATAGTAACTCATTAAGTTCTTAATCGCGATTAGTGGTAATTAGGGTAGTTTAAGGTATAAATAATACTTTAATAATATTAAATGACCTAGACACATGTCCCAACCTCATTGGTTGTGTCATGGCCGACCAAGACAAGCCATGGCCTAACTTGGGGACCCCATGGATCCACTTTTGTTGGGAAATAACATAAATTACTTTTTATTTAATGTTAAAGTGAAAATGACACTAACATAAAGTGTTTTACTAAAACAATTTTTAAGTAGGGTTACACAAGTCCAAATTTTGACTATAAATATTCATTAGAAAGCTAAAAAGATTTCCTACATCATAGTATTTGTTTTATAATTTTTAGACATTAAATAAATTAAATTATTTATGACATCATTATGATGTGGCGATGACCTCATTATTTAACGATTTAAATAAAATGAGAAGATAATGCAAACTCCAAGGCTTACACTTGTCCAAAGCCTATTGGATGAAGAGATTTCGAAACCTTATCACCTTAGCCTCGAATTATATAAGTGTGGGACCTTTAGAATCCGAAAAGCATTTTGAAATAATGTAACATTTCAATCTTTCCAAAAGTGCCCCTCCTCTCCACTTATAAAAGGCCCCCACCTCTCCCACTTCATTTACACTTTCAAGCCATTTGGCTCGGCCAAACTCTGGCCAAATACTCTCCCAACTTCCCCCTCTTACTCCTAGAAGCCTTACATTGGGCAGAACTCTTCCCAAGGAAGCCTTTGGCTCAAATCAAAAAGAGTTACCCGATTTTGAGGTAATGTCTTCTCTAATGTTGTTTTGTTTTATTTTTCTTCTCCAACCCCCTAAACTCTTTTTATTCATTTCTTTTGTAACAACACCAGTATCCTCAATATACTAGGATGTTGTTATAAGAAGGATTCGAGCTACACTTACACACACTTACATCTAATGGTTAAATAACATACGGTTTCTGTGGATGGCGAATTTCTGCCTCACGAAACGATGATTGTTCAACACTCATATAACACCTTCAAAGGTGGCCATTAAGATGTCACTATATTTATATATGATATATAATGTGTTTATGTTTTACTTATGCTTCTGTATTTCTCATTTATGGCTTACTTTATGATTTCCATTATGGGTAAAACGCGATAATTTCATTTTAGGAAGTGCGGACTACCGCCCCCTCAAAGTGATTTGAATCGTTAATGCCATATGTGGGATGTATAAAGGATGGAGTAAATGGTATTATACACTATATTATACTGGAATTATATTATACATTTATATCATTATGACTTCGTTCCATTAAACACGAAATAGAAATGAAAGTAGCGTTCATGCGTACGTACGGCTTACCGTCTCCATGAACGGTGCATTTCATTTCTTACCTCTAAATGTTACGTAATATTATAAATGAATGTATATACTGTATATATATGATATATATGATATCTACATCATTAATATAATTCTGGATATAATGGATATTTCACCACATGAACAACTTATAATTATAAGAAGTTTATTGTTGACTCATGTACCAAAGATCGACAAAACGACCGTTATTAACTTAAGTAATTACATAATGTTCATAACATTGTAATAAGTGATATAAAAAGGATAATGAAATTTAAAATGGTTCTTAATAAGGTAGATATTAACTCTAGTTTATTATTCAGGAGGTTAAAGAACGGTTGAGTCAAGTCGGACACAAGGTAAGGGAATTTCTTAACCCAACTTCCATTCTTTGGGTTAATCTCCTACTTTCAAATTATGTCATGATATTGTTATGTATTATCTTGTATTTGTACTTTATTTATGTGTACTTATTGTTAATACACATAATAGATATATTTTATTTATAAATGATCTTTGTAAGGGAATTTCTTAACCCAACTTCCATTCTTTGGGTTAATCTCTTACTTTCAAATTATGTCATGATATTGTTATGTATTATCTTGTATTTGTACTTTATTTATGTGTACTTATTGTTAATACACATAATAGATATATTTTATTTATAAATGATCTTTGTAAGGGAACTTCTAAACCCAATTTCCATTCTTTGGGTTAATCTCCTACTTTCAAATTACGTCATGATATTGTTATGTCCTATCTTTTATTTGTACTTTCTTTATGTGTACTTATAGTTAATACACATAATATATCTATTTTATTTATAAATGATCTTTGTAAGGGAATTTCTTAACCCAACTTCCATTCTTTGGGTTAATCTCCTACTTTCAAATTATGTCATGATGTTATTATGTCCTATTTTGTATTTTTACTTTCTTTATGTGTACCTATAGTGAATACACATAATAGATCTATTTTATTTTAAAAATGATCTTTTTAAGGACTTCGTCTCAATCTCCTTTCATTGAGGCATATTTGGTTTTATACACAACCTTCTTTTATACGATGTATAAACCCCTTTGACTTTTACGTTTATTCAAAAGGAATCTTTTTATACGAAGCGTTTTGCTAAACGACAAAAGGGAATGTTTTTCTTTCCGTACTTATGCGGCGACAACGACTTCTCTGCCGCCGTGACCATTATTTGAGTTTCGGCTTCCTCTACAAGCCATCATTTTTTTTAACGAAAAATAAATACAAAGTTTTAACTTTCTTTTATTTTGGTATTGAAAATGGTTTTGAAAGTGTTTTTATTATATCAATGTGTTGTATTGATATCTTGTGATTGAAATGTGGAAATGTTATGTTTACATTATGCATGTTTTATGTGATACAATTATGTTATGGTTTATGATATGTTTAAACCTATTCATATGAGGAATGTATTGGACTTAATAAGTGACGGGTGGAGCCCGCTATAGCTCCTCGATGCATCGGCAGGTCTCATGAGACAACTAGACGTGGAATTGGCCGAGGCCCTTTCCCAATTTGATTTATGGTTTTGGCCGAGGCCTTAATCATTTTAGACGTCTTGGCCGAGGCCTTGACAAAATGTTTCAGAATGTCCGGCATTATACATTCCCTCATTATGAAAGTGGTTATTGTTATTGCATGTGATTATTCGACCAGTAGAATATCCATGTGAAGAAGTGAATGGCATTATCTCATTTTACTCTTGCCATATTATGTTGAAGTTCATGTTTAAAAGGCTTTTGTTTTATTTATACATTGCCTTAAATGTTTATGTTTATTTATGAAAGCTTCCGCAATATTGTTATCCTTACTGAGCATCTGAGCTCACCCCTTTCAATGTTTTAATATTTTCCAGGATGTGAAGAAGTATTTTATGAATGACCTGCAGGGATAGTCAGAAGAGGATATGAGTGTGGACTATGAAGACCATGTTATTGTAGTTTTTCACTTTTTGATGTAATGAAAGACTTATGAATGTATCTAGTGTTTCCAAGGCTACTAAACTAATCGGTCTTTCGAGACTTGATCTTTTGTGATCATGCCTATGTTACGAAGTAATGCACCGACTCTGGGTAGCTGGGGTCGGGGCGTTACACATTGACACAAATATCATCATCCAACCATCATACACCTACGATTATCTAGGTCTCATAATTGTAGATATTACAATCACCATTCAGTATGATCAGCATCTACATGAATCTCATCCCATCTTTCAAGAAGCCCATGCCTTTACAGATTTAAGCATTTTTATTGCCATAAATTAAAATTTCTCAATGAATGGATTCCCAAAAACTCTTAAGTGTTTTATACATGGAAATTTTTTATAAAAGTTTTTTTATGGAGTTATATTTGAACATAGTATATAAAAACATTAGTATTGAATATACATAGTGGAACTCGTGGATTTCCAACAATAGTAATGGGAAAGTCCATGTTCAAGTAACATAGTTCTCCTCATATACACCATTCTTATATTAGTTATTTCAGAAATCCAAGTTTGCTAAGGTGTGCATGGTGAACTAAACTCCTAATAAATTCCATGCTTCTCAAGATAATTTTTAAATTTTTCAATCTTAAAATAACCACCATTATTAGCTCTCAACTTCTTCACTGAATACTCACATTCCTTCCTTATGTTTCTCCTGAATCATTAAACAATTTTTATTAATTTGTTATATGATTCATATTAATAATACATTTATGGAATATGAAGTCAACAATTAATGTTATGAACAACTTATATCAATTTTTAATGTTTTCTCATTACCCCACATATATATAATGAATATTTTATAGGGGTCATTTTGAACAAATTTCATCATTCTCATGAAAAAATATATAATCATTCCTTTTTGAAATTTTTTGAAACAACAATATATTCTCTATTACATATTAGGATTATATCAAAAACTATTTCTATTTGATAACATTCCCATGGATCTTTGGAACTTGTGTCCAATAATTTTATGAATCGTTTAACATTATTTAGCAACATTAAATCTTTTCTAATAGAGTGGAACACCGACTATCAAGAATTCCAAGTTGTTCCCCTTTTAAATTGTTCAAATATGTTTCAATAACAATACATTTTTCTTCTTCTTTTACTATCATTATCTTCAGATTTTGAGAATTGTTAAGAATTTGTTTGTCCTGGAAAAAAATAGACAACCCCTAACTAGATGTTCAGGTTTTTCACATCATTCTCAAATAGTTTCCATTGGTTGAGAACCTATTCTCAACTTCCACACCAACCTTCTCAGATTTTATCTGAACATCCTTCTCTAACATATTCTTTTGATAGGATAGACTCCATATCGAACTTTTCCTTCGATCACCTAGAGAATTGTAGTAATTTTGTTGGTTTAACCAATAAATATTTTTCATAATTTCTAATCAACCATAATACCATCAATATCTATAAAAAGTATATTTTTTCTGAAATTATCAAATTAACTGGTGTTGTGAGAATGTTTCTCGAGAACCATCTAAATAGAAAATTGTTGACAATCAAATTTTTTATTTTCCAATGGTACATTCTTTTTCAGGGTAGTTTTCATTCTATAATAATCAAAACCAAATGCAATAAAAATGTTTATAGAATCAGTATTTTTAGAATCTTATTATTTTTTCAATGTGTAGACATTTTCCACATACATAACATTCCCATATATCCAATGAATCTTAGAAGGTAAATTTAATTGATCAATCTTTGGTTCATCCTTATATGAACATTCACATGCTTATGGGATAGAGTTTTTTAATCGTTTACCTCTCTATTAGAATATGGATTTTATTGAAATTTTTTATATCTTCTTATTTTTTATTCATCTTTACTTATAGATTTCTTTTGAGATTTTTTTTCTCAATCTAATTTATCAAATTTTCAATTTATTGTACATGATTTACTTTCTCATCTAGGAAAACAATTTATTATTTAATAAGGAATTTGCATTTAAAAAATTCTTGTTTTCTTTATCAATATTTATAATCATTATAAAAAAAATCAACTCTTATTTTAAATGACATTCATATTGATCTTATACTTATATTGAGCAGTAGCTCCAGAAATATTCACTACTCACTCTTAAAAATTAATTTATTTTCTACAAATTTAATATCATAGTGTTTTAATAATTCAATGTCACTATCTTCTTCCTCATCATATTTAGATAAAAATCATTTAATTTTATATGTGAAGAAAATTTTTTCCTTTTCTTTGGAATAATATTTATCTTTATAACCATGCCATTTCACAAAATTCTTGGACATCATTTGTCTTCATCATTGTATTTTTCTTTCATTCATTAGGGTAAAGTTTTTTCAAAAAACATCCAATATCTCTACATTCATAACACATAAAGGGAATTTTCCATTGTGTTTACCTATACCTATTCTTATATATTTAGAAGATAACTATAAAATTTAATAAATATTTTTACATACCACATTTTTAGAGTTAGATTCAGAAACATTATCTTCCTCAAGAACATTCTTAGCATTTTCATTCTTGGATGCATTGAATGAAATTTCTATATTTTTTTTAATCAAATTCCCCCTTATTATATTATAAGTGATGATTGTGCTATGAAAATCATCCAGATAAAATTTTTCAGTGTCTAATTCTTCCAATGAAGAAACATTGACCTCATAATTTTCAAGATGATTTGTTAATATGTTTTCAACAACTATACAGTCATCCAATATTTCATCAAGGGATATGATAGTGTGGGTAATGCCATTGTCTTATTTATGATTTCCCCAAGAGATTCAAACTCTCCCATTTCTAAATCCACATTCTTTATCCTCCATAATTATAGTCTTTCATTCTTCACTTTTTTATTTCCTTCATAGATGTTATTTAATAATATCATATATACCTTTACATGTGGAAACAACTTTCACTATTAAAAACCCACTTTTAGAAATTGAGGAGAGTGAATCATTTTGAGCTCTTCCATTATTCTAAAGATCCTTCTTATCGATATGTGTTGGAAGAACCCAATCATATATTAGAGGAAATCTATCTATTATAGCTTCAAAATCATAATACCCAAGAGAGATAAGTTAAGTCATCATTATATTTTTCTTGGTATGGAAATTAATTCCATAAAATATCATAATCCCTTTACTATTTACCCAATTTATATTCCCCATTAGAACTTCTCTTTAAACAATAAAAAATGAATAAATGAAGGGTACCTTTGGATCTAATTCCAATTATAGTTCCCTATATAGAATTTATTTATCCCTATGATATAGAGGGTGAATTAGTGATATATTTTTCTTTTATGTTTCCTTAAATGTTAAATAGCCTTCTCATCCTGTTAAAGATTTATTTCTCGATTGAACAACATTCTACCACACATCTACAATAACACAAGAACATGCATGGTTCACTACTCAACAATGGTATCTATATCCATATTATGGTTTAAAAACAATCTATTACAACAATAACCATAATAAAAAATCCTTTTGTGTAGAATATAATGATAAGGATATGCCCTTACACTAATGTAGCACTATGAAAAAATACAATATTGTGTTTTTTAATATAAAACAAAATGATTCAATAAATATTTATTGTTCTTCTTGATAAAAATTGTCAATTTATCATTCAATACAATTCTTCACATTTATACCAAGAATATTTTAAGAACATTCTTAACATCGTAATGATACATAGTTTGATACCCCAGTTGGATTTCCTATATCACAGAGAGACATGATTTGATACTCTTTGAACGAATTTTCACTTAAATATGATATCCAAAACCGATGCTCACAAATCCCTCTTGTGATGATCACAACCTATGTGATTAAAACTACATTCATGAATCTCGTTGAGTTAACATAGGATATCCCGTCATTTCAAAGAAACCATTACTTATAAGCATTGGAATTAGTCAATAATTATCTAGTCTTTTCGTGAGGCTCAAGATCACATAAAAATCCAGATTCACATAGCCCCTCTACCTCGATGAATTTAGATAAATTCTATATTTTATCAATTATTTCAATCTATAATGATGTGGGGGTCACATAAAATTTATATTCATTCTTGTTCATGATCCTCCACTTCCTCCAATTAATTTCTCGAATCACTAAAAAATATCTTCATGGAACTGCTACATTTATGATTCCCTTTTTATATTTGTCATTATGATGGAGGTTACCATCAATCCATAACATGATCACGACAGCCCACTCCATGTAATCATGGTCATTTTTATTTTTTTAGAAAATAAAAATTGACATGTCATTAAAGAATCAACAATCTTACAAAAATTCACTCTATTCCAAAATATGTCGATTAATTTCATCATTAACTCCCTCTTTCAGGATATTGAAACATTGATTGATTAGCTATAGAAATATCATATACACCAAGTAATGTATTCTAATATCTTTATATTCTATCATCATATTTCATTCATAATAAAATGAAATTTCTTTAAAATTATGAATCAAAATTATTGAATATGAGAGTTAGTATGATCATCCACATGTTCAATGAGAGGTGATTACTTTTATACTCAAACATCTGTGATAACAAAATCCATTCCCAGAATATGATACTCTTCTTTATCAGTTTCTCACTAACAATTTGATTACTAATGTTATTTTGGAAGATGTTCATAATATTCTAGAAAAATATATAAGATCATTTCTACTCAGAAATATAATCGTTACATATTTTTTATCATAGTTTTATAGTGTAGATATCATGCATTTTAGGTGAAAAATCAATGCATTAGGAATGGCCTAGAGAATTGATTCTACAATTGAATGTCGATGAGTATATAGGGCATGACACTATCATATGTGATGTATATGTTAGAATGAAATTTTTGTTCCATAAATGTTTTTATAGATAAATGGTGTGTTGATTTTGGGAGACATATTATAGGAGAAAATTATTTTTAATAATTATGATTTTAATATATTAATTTATATTTTCTAAATTTTATTTATAAATATAACCATTATTTTTAATGTAATGGATTATTTTTGAATAATTATATTATGTTTTTGGATATGTTACATGAATTATATGAGATAACCATTGATGTGAAACTCTTGTTTTGTTTTGATGTTTCTGAACTTATTTGTGATATTTGATTATATATTTAAGAAATGGCCTATGTAAAACCATTGGTTTTATTATTTTATTTAGATATTAATATATTTATATTCATTTTTAGTATTAAATTACTTTTTTCTACCCATTTTGGTTTTAATATTTAAAGGGAAAATAAATTAATACTCTTTTATAGATATTATAATCTAATATAGATAAACATAGTACACAAGTAATAAAAAATCACATTGGTTGTTTATTACATAGAGAATATAGTGAAGATAAAATTGCAATGAAAAACCAATAGAGGAAATTGTATTTATGAATAAAAAAGATATCCAATAAATATAATTTCCAATTTTAACTATCTTAGTTCAAAAAGAATTAGTCAACTGTAGGGAAAATGATAATGAAACTTAACTTTTATTGTAATATCCCAGGTAAATAAAAAATATGAAATTTTTATATTTATTAGTATTTTTTAATTAAATAGTAATTTTACATTAAAGGGGGTGCAATGTTTGATGGCTTACTCAAGACGCAACAACTTGTTTCTTTATAATCTTACGTTGGACACAATGTTCAGTTATACTGAAAAATAAAATAGAATAATTATTATTTTGAATGGAAGTTAACGTAGAGTAGTTTTATTAGTTGGAATGAACAGAACTAATTAATAAATGATTACCCATGTTTTTTAAATGTTTTTATATTTCACCAATAAAATTTAGAGGCTTCAAATAAGAATGAATCTGATTTAAGGATAAATACTATAATATTCTTCAAAATGTCGATTTACTGTCTCTTGATGGAGAACCATTTTTAAATCTTTTATTTCCACTTTATTATAATATATTTGAAAAAATAAAATTATTTTTTAGAATCAGGAGATCAAAATTTACTTTGGATGTAATTTTGGTATTTTTTCTGATAATGTTCTTTTTTTAATAAATTGTGAAAAATACTTCATTTTAATTCCAAGCTTCTGTTAATATAATTTAATTATATGGTTATATTAACATATTAATTGGTTTTAATGTTTAATTGGATTATATTATTATCATTTATTCCAATTTTAGTAATTTTTAGTAATTTCACTTTGAAATTGGACATAAACAATTGTCTATCTTGTGATAGTTATTATTTCATAAAAATACTCCTTTTGTTTTGACAATGGGAATTAATTTTAAATAAATTTCTACAACTTTTGTATTTTTAACTTGGAAAAATGGATCCTATATTTGGAATCAAGTGTTCAAAATTTTTATATTGGAAACTTTTATTTTTAGACATTATGAATAATAACTTCAGTAAATAATTTATTTATCATGGTTAAAGGGTAAATCTCATAAATAAGGGTAAAAATAATTTTATAATAATATTTAATTACATTAACACATCTACTATTCTTATTTAATGATATATGTCTGACAATGGTAATACTTGGGTTGATTTTGGAACCCCATGGAGTCACTTGTAAGTGAAAATGACACTATACAAATTAATTTAAAGTTAATCAACATGTAACATAAACCTACATCTATAAGTAAACAAATGTTTATAATCGGTTATATAAGTGATATTTTTTACTATAAATAGTAATTAGGAAGATATAATTATTTTCTAAATCATGGTATTTTATTTATAATTTGTATACATTAAATAAATAAATTTATTTATAATACAATGGTGATGTAGTAATTACATCATTAATAATGGATTCAAATAAATGATATTAAAAATATTAAAATAAGTTTATTTATATTTTTTTTATGACATCCACGAATTTTAGGGATAATAATGGCTTGTTATATTTGAATTAATAATTATTTTTGAATAAATAATGTTTTTATGTTTTTCTAAAAGTCTTGATATGAATAGTTTATACATTGACATAAATGAGTTTTTGAAACACCTAATATTTTATTATATCATAAAATAATCTTAGAAAAAAATGAATCATATAACTGACATATATTATGTTACAATTGGAATTATTTATCCATTTTTGGTCACTTGTAACTTTATATAAATATATTTACCATATTGTATGAATATATAAGAGGACATGATAAAAGTTAAATATGTTAACAAAGGGTTAGATAAAAAAGACATGGATTAAAAAACAACACCAACTTGTCCAATTGTTAATGGATGATTTTATTTTGACTTATATGCACCTTATTTTATAATTAAATATGTTTTGGACCTTTTGAAACCAAAAAATAATTTTATAATAAAATAACACTTTCAATATTTCCTGAAGATCCCCTCTTCCATATTATAAAACGCCATCACTTATAACCCATTAAACTCACCTCTCATTCCACTTGTCTTGCCCAAACACTACTCCAAGAATCTCCAAATATCTCTATATTCCACCTAGAATCCTTCCCCTTGGATTAAAGAAATTAAATAAAGCCTTTTGGTTCATACGAAAGGAAATTACCTGATTTAATGTTAACATCTTCTCTCAAGTTATATTGTTTTATTCTCCTTCTCCAACCCCCTGAACTCTATTTATTCCATTTTTTATAACAATACATGTATATTTAATATAATAGGATTTTTTATGAGGAATATTCAAATTTCACATCCAGAAAATGGATACAGACATACTATTTCTCTGGATAGTGAACAACTGCCTCAAGAAACGACGATTGTTCAATTATCTCTTGTTGCCTCTCATGGTGGCCATTATGATGGAACACTATTAATATTGTAACACCCTGAGATTTTATGAGGAATATTTTTTATGTCTTATGTTTTACGCAACACCAAAGGAATATTTCACTACACACAACAATGGATTGGCTTGCATTACACGCAATCACGACCTTCCTCGATAGCGTGTGTAGTACGCAATACTAGGTTTCACTAAAACAATTTTGTTATAATATTATTATGAACTAGCCGTTATAAATATTATTAACTAATTTTGGAACTTTATAATATTATTATTCATCTTAAACATTTTCTAGAACTTGTTATGAGAACAAAATAAAATTTTTCGTGTAAAATACGCATTTTTCCAAAAATGTTGTTTTGTTGACTTTTGATGGCGCGCCCACATTAAATCTAGTTTTTAACATGTTTATATGTTAAATTTTAAAAAATAAATTTCTTCTTTGGAATCATGATATAAAAATTTACTTAGATAAAATTTTCATATTATTTTGATAACTTTCATATTTTAATGAATAGTAAAAATATACTATATTTTAATTAAAAACAACTTTTTTCATTGCAATAATTTATATGGTTAAATTATAATATTCAGTGGTTTAAAATTATAAATATAATATATTTTTACCATTTAATATAATGTATGTAATTACCATTAATTTTACATTGAATTCATAGGTAAAAATATTTCAATCTTTGGCAATGTTTTAACTTTTAAAACCCGTTTTCTATAAAATGGGATTAATTCTAAATTAATTACTACAAATTCTATGTTTTGAATTTTGAAAAATGGATTACATGTTTTAATTAATTGGTTCAAAATTATGTTAATAGGTTACTTTTATTTTTTTTTTAAATTACGAATACTAACTACGGTAATTTTTCTTTACTGCAGTTAAAGGTAAATCTGGTAATTAAGGGTAAAAATAATATTATAAAATTACCCTAACACCTACCAAAATTCTATTGTATGAGTAAAAGTCGACCCATATCACCTAATGGTCAGATTATATTCAGTTTTTGAACATTTTTCCATGGAAATAATTTAATTATTATTGAAACCAAAGAAAGTGACAACATGTCACTCTCTTAAATATTATAAGTATAATAATTTTAATTTAGTGATAAACATCCAGAAACTTCAAAAAATAATTGTATAAATAATAATAATAAAATTATCTACATTATTGAATATTATTTAGAATTTTTAGGGATAAAATAAGTATCATTAATGAGGACACAATGGTGATGTAGAAATTATTTCTTTGATTGAAATATCAAATAAAGTGTTTAAAAAAATTTAAAATAAATATTATATGAACTAATTAATGTTCTACATTAATTTTATAGATAAATATGACACGTTAGCAATATATTAAATATTTTGTTTCGAACATATATTCTGTGTGGATTTTATTTAAATTCAAATGAAAGAATGGTGTCAAAATTGACACTATTGATATTTTATATTATTAAAATGTTTAAATATAACAAAAATATTTTAAAAATTTCAAATTAAAATTTATATGATCTAAAATTTCATAAAGTATCAAATTATGTTTAATTAAGAACAGATAAGTAAGTATTTAAAACCATATAAAATTTATAATATTATTACCACAAATAAAATTATGTAAATTAAATAAGGATAAATCAAAATGATAAGGTTTAAAATAAAATAAAAACATGTCTAAATTTAATTGGATGATTAGATTACAATTCTATCATATCTAATATCTTAATTTGAGTCACTTTGGAAGTTTTTATGTAGGGTTAAGGTTTATTATAAACTAATATTTTAGAGGTATCCAAAAGTGCCCCTCTACTCTCTTATAAAAGGTCACCTCATCCCTCTCCTCCTCAAACCATTTTGAACCTTCAAGCGCAGCCAAAACCTGCCAATTTTTCTTATCCACTTAACTTGAAACATACTAGTGGTCCTGGTCTTCTTCCCAGACCATCTTTAGTTCCCTAAGAGGAGGTTAAGAAGAGGCACGTCGAAGAAGAAGTAATATTCTTTACCGATTCTTTCAAACTTATTTATTCTTCTACATCCTCTATATAAGTTGTTTGATTATTAATTAATAAGAACAGTATCAATTTTATACTAATATATTATTATGAATATGAAACAACCATGTTCTATCTTCTATCAATCCTATGAAAGAAACGAAATCATCAGGCGAGCGTACATACGACCTACCATCTCCACGCTGTGGTGTAGTCTTTTATTTCATCACTAGTATACTTGGATGAGTATGTGATGGAAGAAATAACTATATATGAGAATTTTAACGTAATATTGATTCTGAAATATTATACACCATACACTTCAATACAATTCCACGATCATGGCATTGATATCATCGCTCGTGCGTACGTACGGCCTACCGTCTCCACGATGTGATGCGACTCATTCTACATGATCTTTATTGAATAATGATTATATAAATAAATTGAATTAATAAATATGATATATATTTTACTAAAACCATTCTGTAAATGAGGTATCTATAACCTAAAAATTTGAATAAGAATTTATTTGACAAAACATGCATAAGAACATAATGCAATTAACACCCGAATAACAAGTAGGAATATTACTAATAAAAGATAAGAATATGACGATATATGATATCATAACTATGAATATGATTCTGTAATAAGTCAATGAAATTATTTAAATCATTATACAGGAGGTTTGGATACATACAATGCATATCGAACCTATGGTAAGGGAAAATATCACAATCTCATTTTTATCTGAGATTGTTTATACATCAGAATTTACTAGGGATATATTTATCACCCACATCCACGTTTCCTCAATATGTAATATTAATTCTATATTCCATCAATTTTATGAATCCAGTTTTACCCATTGATGTGTTATTAGTAAGAGATATGAAATGAATATTTTTTCATTTTTAATATGAGGTACTTTTTGACTTTTCTGACCAAAGTACTTGAATAATGTTTTTTTAACTTATACGGCATGAACGGATTTTTAAGGTTTCATAACGCCTACTTTTAATGAAGCATCCTCTACAAGTTTTCATGGTTATTTTCAATAAAATCGTTTTCTTTAAAAATTGTGTGGCATTTTGTGAAAATAAAATTATTTTAAAGAAAAAAAGAAATCTTCCTCAATAATTCATTTCAAGTGTTTTATCAGAACTATTTTCCATCTAAAATGAAATTATTTAGCATTTTTATGTTTCAAGTATAATGTCATTATTATTTACATGGGGTTATTTTTATTATGATGAAATGATATTCATTTTTTAAGGATTATGTGATTATGGGATGATGTTTATGAAACCCATTTTATTCATTGGGCTATGATGAATGTTTTATGTTTATTTTTTATCACAAGTAATAATGATTCCATTATGATATTGGTGGGACCTATATCTCCCTCAAATTCATTGTTTAATGATTTATACCTCATGAGATAGACAAGGTTGGAATGGACGGTTAATCTGGTTCAGTGATATTGGACTAGAACGAGGAGCAAACTCAGTTCAGAAATGGGCTTTTCCCACTAGGATAGTCTTGGCAATGAGTCTTGACTACTATGAAATGATTTCCTATGATTATGTGTGTATTCCACAAAGTTTCATGTTTTATGTTATTATTATTAGGATTACATTTCATTACTATGATTTATCCCACGTTATGATATTATGATCTCTTTTGTAGGTTAAAATTCTCAAAATGTTATGTTCCTATGAATATTATATGATTGATATTTCCTTTTTTTACACATACTGAGCATTTGATCTCACCCTTTTATATGTTTTCTTTTCCCATGGTCAGGAAGAAGGGTATTAAGTAGGTTATTCCAAAAGGGACTCTAAATATGATGAATTAAATGGAAGACAATGTAGATTATTTGTGAACCAGTTGTTTATGTTTCCCAGTTTTTAAAGACATTGTTCATATACGAGCCTTTCATGGTTTTATTATATGTCGTAATAAGTATGATTCAATTATGATGTTATAACAATGTATGTAAAGTATGGGTCGTTATAAATATGTTATAAATATTATATTTATATTGTCTCTATGCTTCTATATTTTTCATTTATAGCATACCATTATGGTTTTCATAATGGGTAAATACTATAATTTCATTTGAAGAATTGTGGACTACCGCCCCCTCAATGTGATATAACACTTTCATGTCATACATGGAACGTATAAAAGATGGATTTAATGAAAATATATATGATATTATACTAGAATTATAATATACCAATGTATAATTAATTTTTCATTCCATTAAATATAAAATAGAAATGAACGTAGAGTTCATGAGTACGTACGACTTACAGTCTCCATGAATAGTGAATTTATTTTCCTATCTCCAATATTTATGTACTTTTATATCTACATATATATCGTAGATATATATATATATATATATATGATATATATTATTTCAAAATCAGGAATATCATTTGGTAGATAATGGAATTCTGACCACACGGAAAACATGTAGTTATAAGAAGTTCATTTTTAACTCAATTACCAAATATAAAAAAACAGCGGTTATTAACAAAAATTATTATGTAATGTTTATAATATGGTAATAAGTGATATAAAAGAATAATAAACTCGAAAAAGTCTCGGAATCAAGTTGAAATCAACACAGGTTTATTATTCATGAGATTAAAGAATGAACAAGTCATGTCGGACACGAGGTAAGGGACTTCTTCTTAATCACCTTTAATTGAGGGATATTTTTATTTATATAGTTCTTTATTTTATATGGTGTATAAACCCCTTTTAATTTGAATTTCATTCAATGGGATACTTTTTTCTATGTAGCATTTTACTTATCAAAAAATGGTAATGTCTTTTTACCGTACACGGCGATAATGTATTTTCCAACACCGTGATCGTTATTTGATATTTGGATTCCCAAACAAGCCGTAATGTTTTCAAAAGTAAATTAAATACCTTATCCCCTTTATACATATTTTAGTATTGAAAATGGTTTTGAGAAACCATTGATTATTTCAATATCGTGAAATGATATATTTTGATTGAAATGTGGAAATATTATTATTTATTTTTGTTAGTTTTATGTGTTATGAATATGCTATGGTTCATGGGTAATGTTTACATATACATGTTGTTCTGTGATAAACGTAGGGATGGTGAGCCCAACATAACTCTCCAATTCATTGGATAACGTGATGGAGGTAAAGATTAATTATTCTCTTAAGAGATTTAGGAATATATTTTGATGGGTATTCCAAATGAATCTCCTTATGTAGCCATGAATGCTATAATGTATGTATGATATGGATGCCACAAGTTACCTTTAGGATTTATGATTTATATAGTTTATTCATAAATATTCTGACTTCTCGAGGTATGATAAATTGCTTATGTTTTGTATGTATTAATGGAATAGTGATTTCTTTCTTTTATAACCATTTCTGAGCTTTTTAGGCTCATCCAATTTTTTCAAATGTTTTTCATAGGGTCTAAGGAAGGTTATGAGAAGGGAATAATTCAAGAATACTTAAATCAAGAAAAGAATTAGTTTTTTCTTTCAAGAGATTTTATTTTATGAAAAAATTGATATATAGTAGAAGTGTATACATAGTAATATTTAAGATGTTATGTAATAGTTATGGCCTTATTCTCAAAAAAACTAAACCTAAAAAGATCCTCAATGTGAATTATTAATATAATTCATGATTATCTAATGTTTAAGGCTAGGGACTTATAGATGGAATCAAACTTCATTTTAGAGAAATTTATGAGTTAAAATATTTTAAAGATATCCAAAAATTAATTTATGGTATGATTGAAATGATATAGAATTTACAGATTACTATGTTTCTTCTCCTAAGATATTTCTATGTTCAGAATGGGTTTCCAAAGAGAAAACATGGGTGCTATGATTGGATGAAATATGAAGGCAGACAACCTTCCAAATTCGCAACTTGAGATGGTAACATTCAGAACTGAACATTTTTTTGTAGTGATGTAAAAATTGTCTCAGGCTATATATGGTGGTGTTATACATGCACGAGATCAAGCAGATCAACCCAAAAGAACATTTCAACAATGGAGCTTTTCATGAGGAAAAATCCCTCATCATTCAGAGTATTATAGGACTATGTGCTAGATAATGGGAGTATTAAAGAATTGGAAATGATTTTCGATGTCATGGGGTGTTCAAAACATCAAATGGTTCATCTCACTTTTTATCATTTTGAAGGGGAAGTCGATCAGTGGTGGATATGATTATAAATATTAGGTATATTGAATGTATTGATGCTATTTATTGGGATAAATTCAGAGGTATGTTTCTTGATAAATATTGCACAAAGGTGGTTTGTTTTGGGATGGAAAAACATTCCTAGATTTGAGGCATGAGGATGACTCAGTGGCTGCTTATAAAGAATAATTCCCTAAACATGAAAGGTATACTCCAAATTTTATATGAGATATTGGTAGTACAATAAATCATTTTTACTCAATATTAATGGAAAATTATTGAAAGGATTTATCTTCTCTTGACTACAATAGTTATGAAAAACTTTTTCGATATTTGGAGAAGGAGGAAATGGAGATTGCCAATGATCAGGTGTTCTTTGAAAAACAAAAAAAATTAGAGGTCGAGGTTGCAGTTGAAAGAGAACAACACTTCAAAAATGAATAATGGTATGAAACATAATATTACATTTTGTGAAAATTGTTGTGAAAATAAAACTGGGGAATTTCTTTTGAATTATTATAAGTGCAACCGATGTGGAAAAATGGGACATAAGGCTCGTAATTGCACTGTAAAAGATCAGGGTAATGGTAAGACAAAATCCAATTTACAGTCAGTAAAATATTTTAAGAGAAATGAAATGGGTCATTATACAAATTAGTGTCCAATAAATAACTCAACTGAGGGAAAGCAGTCAGACTACAAGCAGAATGGTGTGGTGTAATATTTTGCAACTACTTCAGTAGATGTTGGTCTATAAAATGAAGTAGTATCAGGTACACTGTTTATTCATACTATTCCAATGTGTTGTTTGATTCATGGTGTACAAATTCGTTCATTTTAGAGATGTTTTCTAGAAAATTGATAATTCCATCTAAAGATATGAATCCTATATATATCAAAAAATAGAGGAACTATTTAGATAAAATGAAATTATAAGAACCTTCATGTGAATGTGTGCGGAAAGAATCTACCTGAAACCATATTGGTTTTCCCCTAGTAGAGTTTGATATTATTTTGGGTATGGGTTGGCTTTCTGTTTATGATGTTAAGATTTAATGCATAGATAAATAGTTTTCATGGTATAATGAATTTCAGTTTTTGTACAAGAATGAACTCTTATATTTGATAACATATTAGTAATCTAAGAAACTAGTAAAATATGGAAATGAATGTTACATTGCACATATTGTTAACAACAATGGAACAGTTCAAATTAATGATGTGATAGTCATACATGTGTATCTTAATGTTTTTACTAATGAGTTTCATAGTATAATACCTGACCAGGAAGTTGAAATTAATGTCGACTTAGTTCCTGATGCTAAAAAAATATCAAAACCCCCTTACCGAATGGCTCAAATTGAACTTTTAGTGTTAAAGAATCAATTTCAAGAGTTATTAGACAAAGGTTTAAACCAACCTAGAACATCACCATGGGTGGGCTCCTATCTTGTTTGTTAAAAAGAAATATGGTTCAACGAGACATTTAATTGATTAAAGATAAATGAATAAAATCACTATTAAGAAGAGGTTTCCTTTTCCACATGTCAATGATTTGTTTGATCAACTCTAGAGAACTCAGTATGTTTTAAAGATTGACATGAGGTTGGGGTACAATCAGTTGATAGTAAAGGAAGTAGGTTTTCTAAAGATCGTGTTTCGTACTAGATATGGCCATTATTAATTTTTATTTATGCCTTTTGGGTAAACCAATTCACCTATTTTATCCATGGATCTTGTGAATAGAATTTTCCATGAGTTCTTGGATATGTTTTTGGTTGTTTGTATTAATGATATTTAGGATTATTCCAAAAGTAAAGTGGAACAAGAAATTCATTTAAGGTTTCCCTTAGAAACCTTAAAAGAAAATAATCTATTTGGAATATTCAGAATGTGTGAGTTTTGGTTATAACAAATTTGAATATTTGGTGGCATTGTTTCTAAAAATGGCATTACTATTGATCCTTCTAACATACAATTTGTTAAATAATGTTCAATAACAACAAATATAACTGAGATCTATAGTTTTATTGGTTTATTAGGTTATTATAGGAGGTTTATTGAAATAATTTCATGGTTATCTATCCCCCTAACTAAGTTAACTTGAAAATGTGTTATTTTTAATTGGATAAAATAATATAATGATTTTTTTCAATACTGAAAAGAATAATGGTGAATGCTCTTGTATTGGAACTGCCTTCTAGAAATGATGAGTTTTTTATCTACAGTGATGCATCGCTGATAGAACGTTGATGTGTCTTCATGCAGATTGATCAAGTAATTTCTTATGCTTCAGAGTAGTTCAAACCTAATGAGTTAAATTAACCTACACATGATTTGGAATTACATGATGTTGTTTTTGCATTAAAAATATGGAGAAATAATTTATGTGGAGTAAAGTGTGAAATATATACTAATCAAATAAGTTTGAAATATATATTTACTTATAAATAATTAATCATGAGACAATGAAGATATCTATTATTAATCAAGCATTATGATTGGACGATCCGTTAATATACAGGAATGGTAAATAAAGTGGGTGATGGTTTGAGTCCAAAAAAGTAATGCTATATTAACCATGTTATGTTTGGAACATGATACATTGATTAATGATTTGATGAAATTTTGAATAGAAGTTGTTGGTGTAAGATGTTACTCTATTTTATTTCAGGTGTCAGTGAAAACATCTCTATCAGACAGAATTAAGCAAATGTAGAAGGTATACGATGAGTTGCAGAAAAGGTAGAGTTTGTTAAGAAGGTTTAGTTTCCTGATTTTGACATTGATAATTTTTTGTATTTTGATATTTTGGAATATATTATTTGTTCCTTGTGGTTCACAATTGAAGAATTATTTGTTATGTAAAACTCACATTTCATCATTTTTAGTGCATCCCAGTAGTACTAAGATGTACTAAGATATTCAGAAGTATTACTAGTGGGATTGAATAAATATTGATATTGCTGACTTTACTGTGAAGAGTTTGACTTGTCAACAGGTTAAAGTAGAGTGGCAGTTACTGAAAGGGATGCTTCAACCTTTACCAGTGCCAGGGTGGAAATGGGAATATATTTCCATGGACTTTGTTGTCGGATTACCAAAGACATCTCATGGTAATAATGAAATATTGATTATTATTTATGGATTAACTAAATATGCACATTTTTCCTTATTAGAGATACATTGTCTCTAGATCAACATTCTAGGTTGTATTTCAAAGAGATAAATAGGTCTAATTTAGTTCCCCTCTCCATTGTATTTGATCATGATCTCGAGTTTACTTCTAACTTTTAGAAAGTCCTTGAGAAGTGATTGGGTACTAAATTAAATTTTAGTATATATTTTCATCCCGAATTAGATGGGTAGTCAGAATGAACCATTTAGACATTGGAAGAGATGATCCATGATTTCTAAATGGATTACCAAGGATGTTGACACCAACATCTTTATTTAGTTTAATTTGTATTATAATAATAGTGTTTATTCCTGTATATAGATAACTCCATTTAAGGCATTAAATAGAAAGAATTGTTGAACTCTAGCTTTTTGGGACGATGTAGGTGAAAGGAAGTTTATGGGAGAATAATTGGTATAAGATATGGCAGAAAAAGTTCAATAGATTAAGAAAAATAAGAATATCTCCGAGTAGGTAGAAATGTTATTCATATAATCAAAGGAAGGAAGTTTATTTCGAGGTAGGTGATCATGTCTTTATCAAATATTCTCTATGGAAAAGTGTGATGTGTTTTGGTAAAAATAGAAAGATTTGTATGAGAATCATTGGACCCTATGAAATCATGGAGTAAGTAAGATTATTTGAATATACAGTGGATTTACCACCATATTTATCCCAGTTACATAATGTTTTTAATGTTTCAATGTTGAGAAATTATATGTCTGATCCATCTCATGTTTTGAGTCCAGAGTTAGATCAGTTGGAAGAGAATCAATCTTATGAGGAATAACTAGTCCAGATTCTTGATCATAGATAGAAAGTGTTGTAAAATAAGTAATCCATCAGGTAAATGTTTTGTAAAAATACAATATGGCTGAAGAGGCAATGCGGGAATCTGAAAATGCTATGAGGGATAAATACCCCTCTTTATTTTATAAGTGACTAAAATTGTGAGGACACAATTTCCAAAAGGGGGGAAGGATGTAACATCCCAGGTAAATAAAAAATATTATTTTTTCATATGTATTAATATTTTTTAATTAAATATTAATTTTATATTAAATGGGATGCTATGTTTGATGGCATACTTGATACTCAAAAATGAGTTTTTTTGAAATATAATGTTGTACAAAACGTTGTGTTATATAGAAAAATAATAATATAATATTATTACTTTAAAAGTATGTTAACACATTTTCATTATATTAAAGGGAATGAATAGAAATGACTATATTATGATTTCACATGTTTGTTAAATGTTTTTACATTTATCCAATAAAATTTATAATCGTAAAGTGTGAATGAATCAAATTTTATGCATAAACACTCTAATATTCATTAAATGGTTGATTTACCTCCTTTTGATGGAGAACAGTTTTAAGATATAGTGTTTTTCACTTAAATATGTTATATTAGAAAAAATAAAATTATTCTTTAGAATCAGGATATCAAAATTTACTTGAGATGATGTTTGGTATTTTTCTGATAAAGTTCATGTTTTAATGAATAGTAAAATATACATCAATTTAATTCAAAACTACATTTTATTATAATTTATTTATATGATTAGATTAACCATTTAGTTGGTTTTCAAGTTTAATTAGATTATAAGTTTACCATTTAATCCAATGTTGGTCATTTGAATTATTTTCACTTTGATACTGGACATAAAGAAGTGTCAATCTTTTGATAGTTTTTATTTCATAAAAAACACACTTTTTGTTTTGACAACATGAATATATTTTAAATTAATTTCTAAAGATTATGTTTTTTGAATTTGAAAAAAATGAATTCAATATATGGAATAACTAGTTCCAAATTGTGTAAATATGTATCTTTTATTTTTATACATTAGGAATAATAACTTCAGTTATTATTTTATTTACGATGTTTAATGGGTAAAAAGTTTAAATAAGGGTATAAAATAGTATTATAATAATATTATATTAACCTAACAAGTGTTCTAATCTTATTGAATGAATCCTATCCAAACATGGGAATCCTTGGGTCAATTTTGGGACCCCATAGAGCCACTTGTAAGTGAAAATGACACGTTATAAATATTAATTTAATGTTAAGAAAAATGTAACATAATCCTATATCTATTAATAAAAAACATTTATAATGGGTTATATAAGGGATAATTTATACTATAAATAGTCATTAGAAAGATAACATAATTTTGTACATCATGATATTTTATTTATTATTTTTTGACATTAAATAATTAAAATTAATTATGACACAATTGTGATCCCATAATTGCTTCATTAATAATTTATTCAAATAAATGATATTATAAATAATAAAATAAATTTATTTTGAAACTTTTTATGACATCAACGAATTTTACGGATACTAATGACTTGTTATTTTTAAATTAATTTTTTTTGATATAATAGAGTTGTTATATATTTTTTAAAAGTTTTGGTATAAAGAGTTAATAAATTGACATAAATGAGTTTTTAAAATAATTAAAATTTAATTAAATGATAAAAAAATCCGAAAAATATAAGATTCTATAAAATGACATATATAAAGTTATAAATGTAAACAATGATCCATTTTGGGTATCTTTTCTTTTTATATTAAATATATTAACCATATAGTATGAATATATAAGAGGACGTGGTAAAAGTTAAATAAGTTAACAAAGGGTTAAATAAAGAATTTAATATTAAAAAAATCCAAAACGTATACAATTCTTACTGAATGATTTTTTTCAACTTATATGGACATTATCCGAGAATTAAATATGTTTTGGGCCATTTTAAACTGAAAATTATTTTGTAATAAAATAATACATTCAATCATTCCTAAAGATCCCCTCCTCCCTCTTATAAAAGTTCACCACCTCTAACCCATTACACACACCTCTCAAGCCCATTGGATCAACCAAAATCTACTCCCTGAATCTCCCAAAATCTTTTTATTCCTCCATGAAGCTTTAACCATGGATGTAGGAAATTCAAGAAAACCATTTGGTTCCAACCAATGGGAGTTACGCGATTTAAAGGTTACATTTTCTCTCAAGTTAGTTTTTTTTATTTTTCTTCTCTATGCCCCTAAAATCTATTTATTCCCGTATTTTATAACAAGAGTATCATAAAAATAATAAGATATTGTTAGGAGGATTATTTGAACTAAACATCTACACTCCTCCTTCTAATGGATATGAACATACTGTTTCTATGGAAGATGAACCACTACATCACGAAACGATGATTGTTCAATTATCTCCCACCACTGCCCATGGTGGCCATTACGATGAAACTATATTTATATTCAATATATATTATTTTTATATTGTCTCTATTCTTCTCTATATTTTATTTATATCATACCTTAATGGTTTCCATAATAGGAAAATACGATAATTTCATTGGAGAATGGGCGGACTACCGCCCCCTCAAAGTGATACGACTTGTTCATGCCACACGTGAAATGTATAAAGGATAAGGTTAATGAAATTATATTTGAATTATAATATATCTATGTTTTCTTATGTTTTAATTAAATTTTATAAGAAAAATAAATGAAAGTAGCATTTGTACGTGCGTACGACTTACAATCTCCATGAACGAAGCATTTCATTTATAATCTGCAAATGTAATGTACTGTTATACATAAATATATATTTGATATATATGATATATATGATATCGAAATCATGATTATAATTCTGGAGATAATGGACCGTTTTTAATATGGACAACTTGTTATTATAAGATGTTCATTTTTTTACTCAAGTTCCAAATATCGACAAAACAACCATTATTAACTTAAATGATTATGTAATGTTTATAACATAGTAATAAGTGATATTAAAGGAATAATAAACATGAAAAATGTTATGAATAAAGTATAAATTAACATTAGTTTATTTATAGGATATGAAAGAAAAAATTATTCATGTAAGACATAAGGTAAGAGACTTCATATCAATAACCTTTTATTGAGGCTTATTTTGATTTATACACGAATTTCTTTTACACTATGTATAAACCCATTTGAAATTTAAATTCATTTAATGGGAATAATTTTTCAATGTAGCATTTTACTAAACAAAAAAGTTAATGTTTCTTTTCAACATACTTTTTGGTAATGACCTTTCCGTCGACATGAGCATTATTTGATATTTGGATTTCTTAAAAAGCATTAATGATTTTAAAAGGAAAATAAATACCATATACCCGTTTTACATAATTGGGTATTAAAAATGGTTTTGAGAAATCACTAGTTCTTTCAATATCTTGAAATTATATATTGTGATTTAAATATATAAATGTTATCTTTTCTTTATGTTTGATATATTTGGTAGAAATATGTTATTGTTTTTAGGAATTATTTACATGTATGGGTGGTTCATGGATAAACCTAGGGCGGGTGAGCCTGAGATAGTACCCAATGAATTGGGTAACATGATGGAGGTAGACATTAATGTTTATCCTAATAAATTTAGGGAATATACTAGGATGGGTATTCCAAATGCAACTTCGTATGTTGCTGTGAAAGCAATAATGTAAGTATGATATTGGTGCCACTTGTTACCATTATGATTAATGATTTCTATATGTTATTCATAAATGTTATGATTTCACGAGTAATGTTAAATAGATTATATTTTTTATGTATTAATGGACTAATGATTTCTTTCTTTTATAACCCATACAATTATTTTTATGTGCATCCCATATTTTATAAATATTTTTCATAGGGTATATTAAAGTGTAAGACAATGGAAGATTTCAATAAGATTTATATCAAGAAAAGAATTATTGATTTCATTTAAGATTTTTTATTTAATGAAAAAAATTAATACTAAGTTGTAGTGTCTACTTTTTTATATTTGGGATGTAATGTAATAGTTATGGCCTAATTCTCTAAAACAGTAAACCTAAAAAGATCATCAATGTGAATTATTAACATCATTTAATATTATGAAATTTTTAAGGCTATGGCCTTATAATTATCCTATTACGTTTATATATGAAGAATAGGTTGTCTATTAATTCATAATATATTTACGGATATTTGGTTGTTAAATTTATATTCATCATTCAGACACTTATGTCAAATGATCTTTACCACTCCACATAAATATTTATTAATTTCTTCCACGTATATATTTTCATATACCACAAATGTTCCTTAATGTGAAAACCATTTTATATGACGATGATAATATTTGAAATTCACACTTTTTAAGGGGACGTATTGTTATCCACTTTTAAGATTTGGTTTCTCCATAAATATTTTTTGAATTTCCAATTGTTGATAACTGTGAAAAATATAAATTTATGCATATAAAATTTATTTAAGGGGGTATAATATGACCCCATAATAATTATTAATAAGAATTTATTTAGATAAATTTGATTTATTTAATATATTTTTTTCAAAAAACATAGTTTAAATAAACCATGATATAATATTAAAATATTATTATTTAAATAATATCATTATAACCTAGAAGTAATATTTTTTGATATGGATTGTACTAACTAATTTTTTATATAAAAATATTTAAATATAATGTTCCCACCCCATATAAATTTATTTAAACTTTTTTATAAATTAGAAAAAATTAGTAACAAACACATCTTATTCAAAAAAAATGTTTCCTTAAAAAATTATCGTTATTTATTTTTGATATAAACTATTATAATAAATATCTGGAAAATTTATATTTTTTTATGAAATTAAATAAATTTTTAAATTATAATATCTATATAAAATTATGTTAGTTATATAGAGAATGACTTTTTTTAGTGAATATTGAAAAATTCCAAATTTTTTTAAACGAAATTTTATTTAGTAAATTTAGAAATTTAAAAGTACAAATATTTAATGTTCTTTTAAATTATCTTTATTATTATATAGTATGATTTAATAAAATTAATTACATCTATATCATCAGATTATTGTATTTTTTACACGTTTCTCTTTGTATTTAAAAAATTTTGTTCTCTGAAAACTATTCTAATGTTTATATTTTTTTTTAATATTTACCAAAAACCTAATAATAAATGGCATAAATTTAATTTATACACTATATATCCCCAATTATGAATTAAAATTAATTTAATTATGATTAAATATCTAATATTTAAAGACCCAACCTCTCATATATAAATATTAAAAATTATTATATGAATATACATTACATAACATAACGATCCATTCCAAAATCGTTTGTGTATAGTGGCTTTTACAAAAAGTCACATAAGAAACTGGGCCATACATGAGCTAGGTCATCTACCTATATGTTATTCATAACTACCACCCTTTATATGAATATCACAAATTATAATTTTCTTTATATCCTTGTGAAATGAAATAAAGGAAATGCTGATCATAAATTCTATGTAATGGTATAAAAAGGAGTTATATATATTTAACATAAGCATATATATATTGGAATATGAGATTTAGAATTTTAAAACATAAAACATAGATCATTGATCATAAAAATAAATAATACCATAAATCATTGATGTTTAAAACACATATATTAAAATATAATAAAAAACATGATCCATTGGATAAAAAAATTATCATAATAAATATATTTGTGTATAAAAAATAATTTTATAACACTATGAAAATGTATAAATAGAAATATGTTCATTCATTTCATCAAGGACAAGAAATCACACCCTCAAATAAAATTAAGAACACACAAATAGATTCATGAATAACCAAATGTACATAAAATATAGGTTCACATATAAAAAATGAATGTATAATTTGGTTCATGCATAAAATAGTGAACATGTGACATAGTTCTTGAATAACATTTTTAGCATATAAATAGTATCATCGATTACATTATGAACATGTAATCTAGTTCACACACAACATATTTACTCATGACTAATACATATTTACCCATTGAATTGGAAAAATATTTATGTCACACCCATCACATAATCCATACATTTTTGTGCCACAATATGATAGAACATTCATGATATTTTAAATTGTGAATAGAACATGTTTCATAAACATTCCATCATTGGATAACCCATGGATAGAAATTGGCTCAATAAAAATCTTATCATGATAAACAATAACAACCTAAAGTGTAACAACCCAAGATTTTATGAGATATATTATTTTTTTATTTCTTTGATGTGTTCTTTTATACACTACACCAAGATTAGATTGTACTATATGCAACACCGTATTAGCTTGCAGTATATGCAACACTATTCTTGGCCTGTGTTATACACAATTTCAAGTTCATTTTGTGGGAATTATTCTACGCAACATTGAGTATATATTTTTTTTAATTAATAAATGAAATATGTTTTGATTATGTTATACGCAACACCAAACTGAGCTTTAACTACACACACGCAGCCCTGACTTGTCTTGCATTACACGCTATCAAGACCTTCCTCGATAGTGTGTGTAGTACGCAATACCGAGTTTCACTAAAGGAGATATTATTATAATATTATTATGAAATAGCCGTTATGAATAGTAATAACCAATTTTTTAAATTTTATAAATTATATCTTTTAAAATGGAATTCATTTTTGGATTTGAAATATCAAAATTAGCCTACGGTGAAATATTAGTATTTTTCTAAAAACATTCAATTTTTGATGAATAGTGAAAACACTGGGCTACTATTTAAAAACCGACTTTTTATTTAAATAATTATTTATTTTATTTAAATTTATTTTAGGTAAAAATTGATACTTAATAACTATATAAGTTCAATGTAATTCATTTGAGTCATTTTATAATAATTTTAGATATATAAAAATTTTATTGAACTTTTCACCGTCTTTTACTCACCTCCTAGGAGAATTTGAAAATTTACATAAAACATAATTTTACCGATTCTATGAGTGGAATTTCGAAAATCCGAGACACATGGTTAATATCAAAGATTAAAATTTGGTTTAATAAGATAAAAATAATTTTTGGTGAAAAATAACATTGTACTTTTATTTACCACGGTAAAAAGTAAATATGGTAATTAAGGGTAAAAATGATATTATTATTACCCTAACATGTGTATTAATTCTATTGGATAAGTGTAATTCGTCCAAATACAACCTTAGGAATAAAATATTACCCTTTAGGTCCACATGGATTAGATTAGGACACTTATTATTATTTAATTTAAAGAAGAGTTAAAATAGTTAAAATCAATGTTTAATAACTAAAACATTTTTAATGTAGATTTATACATAAGATAAATTCAAATATAAATATTAATTATAAATCTTAAAATATTTCCTATATTATGGTATTTTATATATAATTTTTTGAAATTATGTAATTCAATTTATTTGTGAAACAATGATGATGCAGTCATTACACTATTAATAAAATATTAAATTAATTGATATTATAAAATCCAAATAAATGTAATTGGAGACTTTTAATGAATTCCACTAATTTTATTGGATATTATGACATTTTAGTATTGATTTAATTAACTTTTTTCGAGTTAATCATGCTGTTGTGGTTTTCACAAAAAAATTAAATTCCAAATAGTGTCAAAATTGACATAAAAGAGTTATGAAAACAAATATTATATTATTAATTCATTTTATATTCCTAAAAATATAATGTTCGGACAAGAGACTTATATCATGATATTTGTATAGTTAATGGACCACTTGGTGGTCTCTTGGATGTATATGGTATGTTTATGAACTATATAATATAGAAATATATAGTGACATGGTAAATGTCAATCTAATTAAATAAGAGTTAAAACTAAAAGATAAGGTTAATATAATGACCCAAACCTGTCTAAAATCAATTTTTTGAGAATAATTCGACCCATACCCACTTTATCTTCGAAATAAATCAATTTGGAGCTGTTATAAACAGAATATGACTTTATTATAAAATAATATTTTATGTTTTTTCTAAAGTGTCCCTCTCCCTCCTTATAAAAAGGGCACCCCTTCCCTCTTCACTCACACCCTTTTGAGACTTTAAGCTCAGCCAAAACCAAGAAATTTCCTCTTCTAAACCTCTATAGTTATATTATAGAGGTTCTGGTCTTCTCAAAAGACAAACTCTAGTGCCCTAAGAAGAAGTTTAAAGGAGGTGCATCGAAGAAGAGATAATCTCTTCTAACTATTCTTTCAAGTTTCGTTCTTCTTCAACTTCTTCTTCATTTTTTGTTTCATTATAAAGTAATAACAACAGTATTAATTATATACTAATATGTTATTATAAATATGAAACAACCCTATTTCACCTTCTATCCATCTTACGGATAACGAAATCACCGCGCGTACGTATGTACGGAATACCGTCTCCACGCCGTGGTGTAATCTGTTTTCCACCACCTTACCTGAATGGGTATAATGGTGTAATGAATAACTATATAAAGTTATTATAACATCATACTGATTATGAGGTATTATATAATCCACTCCAATTCCATTCAATAATTATTGGAAACGATATCATCACTCGTGCATACGTACGGATTACCATCTCAACGACGCGATATGATTCATTTTCCATGTTAACCATTCAAGAATGATAATAAAGTATATATGATGAAAAATAATTAGATATATGACATGATAAAGATACTGTATTTATGTGTATATATATATATGACATCTACTTACCTCCATTCAAGTCAATAAGGAAAGGAAAACAATGTTCATGCATACGTACGACCTACCGTCTCCATGAACGGTGTATTTCATTTCATTCATATATCAATTTTATATATATGTATACTGAATATATATTATAGATAAATCATGATTTACATTATGGATGTAATTAAGTCATGATATAATTAATAATAATATGAAAAACAACAAGTCCAAACAAGTACGATAAATAAAATGATTTTACCCAAAATGATGCTTTAACATGAAACATACAAAATAACGGGTAATATAAAGTCATAAGTGAACCATATATGATATCATAACAATGAATATGATTCTATAATAAGTCAATGAAATTATTTAAATCATTATATAGGATGTTCGGATACTTACGAAGCATATCAGACATAAGGTAAGGGACAACTCTTCCAATATCAATCTTATCTGAGATTGTTATTCGTAAGTATTTACTGGGGTTATTGTTATCATCAATTAACATGTTTTCTGAAAATGTTTTCATGTATTTTTAAAGTCCTTTTTAAACATTTTTGAAATTTATCAAATGTTATGAAATGAATCTTCCTTTTATTTACCATACGGGGATCTTTTTGACTTTTCCGATAGAAGTACGAGAATAATGTTTTTTTATGTTATACCGCATGAATTTATTTTTATGGTTACATAATGCCTTATTTTCATGAAGAATACTATACAATATTTCATTAATAATTTCAAAAAAAATCCTTTTATTTTAAATTACCATGGAATTTTGTGAAAAGAAAGTGATTTTAGAAAGAAATTATATTTTCCTCAAGAATTAATTTCATGTGTTTTATCAAAACCATTTTCCATATAAGATGAAATTATTTCATATGTGTATGTTTCAAGTATAATGTATAAATCATTTACATGGTTTCACTTTTCTTATTATAAAATTATATCCATTTGTTTTATATGGATTATGTTATGATGGGATGATGTTTATGAAACTCGTTTTATTCGTTGGATTATGATGAATGTTTTAAGTTTATTTTGTGGCCCATTTAAGAATGATTTAATTATGAGATGGGTGGGACCTATATCTCCCTAAAATTAATTGGGTAAATATTTATATCTCATGAGATATACATTGCTGGAATGGTAAGTTAATCTGGTTCAGCGTTACAAGACTGGAACGAGGAGTAAACTCGATTCAGAAAGGGACATTGTCCACTAAGATGGTCATGGCAGCAATGCCTTTTCTACTATGGAAATCATTTCATGTGCTTAATTTTTTTTACACAATTACATGTTCTATTTCCAAGATATTTTATCATGATTCATGTTCTATTATGATTTATGCCTTACGTACTACCATGTTTTATGTCATTGCTGAAGATATCGATGTATAAACATTATGTCCATGTTTTTATGTTCAAATGTATATGGTTTGTTTTATTTTCTCAATGCCTATCCTTATTGAGAATTTTACCTCACCATTTATAGGTTTTCTTTTCCCCGGGATATAAAGAAAGGATTTAGGTAATTAAAAAAGGGAGATCTTTATGGGATATGATGAAGATCTTTCACCAAGATTAGAATATTATATTCTGAGTTTCCAAAGACACTAAACTATTATGGTCCTTTGGAGTATTTTTTTGTTATGTATTAATTATTCTTCAAAATTAATTTAATTTGTATGTAAGTCAAGATTTGGGTCTATACATTTGGTATCAGAGGAAAGGTTTAGTTAACCTTTGGAATCTAGGATGCAAAAACTTTAGTGAGATACCTAGAGATATTTCTAAGGTTTGTGTAGGGATGTCCCTAAGGATAAGTATACATAAAGGTCAGAGTCCTAGAATTATGTTGACGATCATGAATAAAATAGGGTGAACCTAAGGTGTCATGGATTAAATAATTTTTGATTAGTTAGATATCCCATAAGTGATTTTTATGATTATGTGGTTCCTCGTTATTTAACTGTTTCTTACACTACGGTTTCTAGTCTTAGTCAATGGAGGAACGAGAAGGAATTTAGTTAACATTGATACCAATGGAAAAATTAGTTACTATGATCAACAAAATTATGTAATTTCTGGACTGAAATATATTGTGACTATGATGAATCAAACATCTTGATATATGATTAACAAGGTGAACATTAGTTGTATTCTGAAGTCCTCAAATAAAAGGAAGATGGAATTTTATGCATGTTCGCATAGTGAGGAGCATAGAGAAAAGAAGATTGATATTTCTAAATAAGGAAAGAAGATCCTTGATTAATACATCAAATTGAGGGGAAGATGTGATCTGTGTGGAGAGAAGGGTCATAGAGTGACCGACTATTATGGAGTTCAATGTCTCATTTGTGGAGAATAGGGGCATTACCCAACTAAATTCCATGACCTAAGAGGTTATTTCTAAATCAAGGAAGGACTTATTCCATGATAATCATTGAAGAGGATGGATTGAAGTGTTTATGTATTGGTATTAAAGAATAATGTTGTTGAGGTACTTTTATGGTATATTGGAATATCTATGTATTGGTCCATTGTGGTTTTAAATAATTATATGGTACTGGTAACCATGAAAAGTGATTGAAATATTTTTTAATGTAGATGATATGCGCATAAGGAAGGGATAAAGAGAAAATGAAATGTTTGGTTGTATTCATGAGCTCATGAATGATATAAGGACAAAGTGATATCATGGTTTGAGTATATAGAAATTTTGGGATTTTGGTATGTGGAAAGAGTTAACTTTTGACAACATTCATGTTTTCAATAAGGTTCAATGGGTATTAATTTTTTAAAGAAATACATGATTAAGGTATTCACATGTTTGTAATTTAAAAAACAAGATATATCGTATGATATACGGGGGATAAATGATGGTATTCACATGCTCGGTAGATGAAATTTCTAGTAATTGTTTTCTTTATACTAATGAGCTTGGACAGAAGTATTTTGGATAAGCATAAAGAATGGAATGGATTATGTGGGACATAAGTTAGTATTGATTAAGGATATAACTTTTTCAATATTTTTGATGGAATGTTATAATAATGTAGTTTTAGAAAATGGACAACCTGTAGGATGGGCGACCACCCGTCATGTCAGACAAGGCTATGGGAATCGAACCCACAACCAAAGTGTGACATGCCCTTATCACCTACCACTGGCCTACAGGAAGTCTCTGGTTAGTAGAAACTAGTTTTATTATATTAAACGATATAATATATGAAGTATAAGTCCATTTTAGGAACCATATATGATTAATATCACTATAGATGGTCTTATATATATTTAATAACTTTTGATATTCTTTTGTTTGAGACAGATGGTATGACCAATCATTCTATCACATGATCTTCTAACACTTCACGAAAGACAAATTCAAATTAATTTCATTAATAGATGATGTGGAAAGTGTTTAACGTACAAACAACAGTAAGATTGTATCAAAATCAAGTAAATATTTATTTTAATTCAAAAATTCTTCAATATTAGGGAAATGATCTTGAAAACAAAATTTTTTTTCCTTGTGTCCTTATATCAGATGAATCAGATGGTACCTTAGATCATCACAAATTTATGGCTTTGTGATTGTTGGCTTTTTCATAGACATGTTCTCTACCACTTTCCATCAGAACATGATGGTTAGATTTCTATTCAATATCTATATTTTCACATATGATATCCTATGTGGAAACCCAATGATTAGTTAATTTGGGTAACCATTACGTTTCATAATTTAGTTTTTAAATTTCAGTTTTTTATTCCTTTTTACGATGTGGGTTTCTATGAAAGAAACATTCAAGTAGAAAACTATTTATAACCCCGACGAATTTTGAGGGATAAATTCATTTTAAGGGGGGGTTGAATGTAACAACCTGAGATTCTATGAGATATATTATTTTTAATTAATTTGATGTGTTCTATTATACACTACAACAATATTATCTTGTACTATATGCAAAACCGTATTAGCTTGCAGTATACGCTACACTATTCTTGGCTCGTGTTAAACAAAATTTCAAGTTCGTTTTGTGGAAATTATTCTACGCAACATTATGTATAGATTTTTTAATGTATTAATGAAATAAGTTTTGATTATGTTATACACAACACCAAACTGAGCTTTCACTACACACAGCCCTGACTTGGCTAGCTTACACGCTATCAAGACCTTCCTCGATAGCGTGTGTAGTACGCAATACCGAGTATCACTAAATGAGATATTATTATAATATTATTATGAAAAAGCTGTTATGAATAGTAATAACCACATTTTGAAATTTTATCAATTTTAAATTTCAAAATGGACTCCATTTTTGGATTCAAAAAATCAAAATTAGCCTAGGGTGAGATTTTTGTATTTTTCTGAAAACTCTCAATTTTTGATGAATAGTGAAAACACTAGGTTAATATTTAAAAGCTGACTTTTTATTTAAATAATTATTTATTTTATTTAAATTTATTTTAGGTCAAAATTGATACCTAATACCTATATAAGTTCAATGTAATTCATTTGAGTCATTTTATAATAATTTAAGATATATAAAAATTTTATTGAACTTTTCACCGTCTTTTACCCACCTCCTAAGAAAATTTGAAAATTTACATAAAACATAATTTTACCGCTTCTATGAGTGGAATATCAAAAATCCGAGAGACACGGTTACCATTATGTATTAAAATTTGGTTCAATAAGATTAAAATAATTTTTGTTGAATCGTAACTTTTTACTTTTATTTACAACGATAAATAATAAATAGGGTAATAAAGGGTAAAATTGATATTATTATTATCCTAACACTTTTTTTAATTCTATTGGTTAAGTTTAATTTGACAAAAAAAACCTTAGGAATAAAATATTACCCTTTAGGTCCACATGGATTAGATTAGGACACTTATTATTATTAAATTTAAGGAAGTGTTAAAATAGTTAAAATCAATGTTTAATAACTAAAACATTTTTACTATAGGGTTATAGATAAGATAAATTCGACTATAAATATTCCATATAAAGATAAAACTATTTCCTAAATAATGGTATAATATTTATAATTTTTAGAAAATAAATAATTCAATTTATTTATGACACAATGATGATGGAGTTATTACTTAATTAATGAAATATTAAAATAATTGGTATTATAAATATACAAATAAATGTAATTTGAGAATTTTTATGAATTACAATAATTTTATAGGATATTATGACATATTATGAATGAATTAATTAAATTTTTTTGAATTAATAATGTTGTTGTGATTTTCAAAAAAAATTAAATTCCAAATAGTGTCAAAATTGACATAAAAGCGTTTTTATAACAAATATTATATTATTAATTCATATTCTATTCCACAAAATATAATGATTGGACAAGAGACTTATATAATGATAGGTGTATCACTAAGGGACCAATTGTGAGCCTCTTGGATGTATATGTTAAGTTTATTAACTATATAATATAAAAATACAAAGTGACTTGCTAAATGTCAATCTAATTAACCAAGAGCTAAAACTAAAAGATGAGGTTAATATAATGACCCAAACCTGTCTGAAAACTATTTTTGAGAGTATTTAGACCCATATCCACTTTATATTTGAAATATATAAATTTTGAGCTATTATAAACCGAATTTAACTTTATTATAAAATAATATTTAAAGTTTTTCCTAAAGTGCCCCTCTCCTCCCTTATAAAAAGGGCACCCCTTCCCTCTTCTCATCACAGCATTTTGAGCCTTGATGCTCGGCCAAACACTGACAATTACTCTTCTAAACCTTTTTAGTTATATCATAGAGGTTCATTTATTCTCAAAATACCAACTCTAGTGCCCTAAGAAGAAGTTTAAAGGACTAGCGTCGAAGAAGAGGTAATCTCTTCTTACGATTCGTACAAGTTTCTTTCTACATCAACTTATTAGTATTTAGTTTTTTCATTATAAAGCAATAAATAAATTATTTCATATATATTGATATGTTATTATAAATATGAAACAACCCTATTTCACCTTCTATCCATCCTACGAAAAACGAAATCACTGCGCGTGCGTACGTACGGAATACCGTCTCCACACCGTGGTGTATTTTGTTTTTCCACCACCACCTTAAACGGATGGGTATAATGGTGTAAAAAATAACTATATATAGTTATTATAACATCATACTGATTCTGAGGGATTATATCATCTACTCCAATTACATTCAATAGTTATGGGAACGATATCATCGCTCGTGCATACGTACGGATTAACGTCTCCACGACGCGATGAGATTCATTATCCATGATAACCATTCAAGAATGATTATAAAGTATATATAATTAATAATAATTAAATATATTACATGATAAAGATACTGTATTTATGTATGTATATGTATATAGGTCATATACTTACCTCCATTCAAGTTAATAAGGAAAGGAAAACAACGTTCATGCGTACGTACGACCTACCGTCTCCATGAACGGTGTATTTCATTTCATTCATCTATATTATATATATATATATACTGAATATATATGATATATAAATCATTATTTATATTCTGGAAGTAATTAAATCATGATATAAGTAATAAAAACTTGAAGAACAACAAGTCCAAACAAGTACAATAAATTAAACGATTTTACCCAAAACGCTACTTTAACATGGAACTTACAAAAGAATGGGAAATATAAAGTCATAAGTGAACCATATATGATATCATAATAATGAATATTATTCTGTAATAAGTCATTGACATTATTTAAATAATTATACAGGAGGTTCGGATACGTTCAAATCATATCAGACATAAGGTAAGGGAAAACTATTCCAATCTCGTTCTTATCCGAGATTGTTATTCGTATGTATTTACTGGGGCTATTTTTTTCATCCATGACCATGTTTTCTAAAAATGTTTTCATGTATTATTAAAGTCCTTTTTACCCATTTTTGAAATTTACCTCATTTTATGAAATTAACCTTACTTTTGTTTACCACATGGGGATCTTTTTTTTACTTTTCTCACAAAAGTACGAGAAGAATGTTTTTTAACTTGTACGACATGAATGGATTTTTACTATTTCATAACGCCTTATTTTCAGGAAGAATACTATACAAGATTTCATGAATATTTTCAACAAAATCCTTTTCTTTTAAATTATCATGGCACTTTGTGAAAAGAAAATTATTTTAAAAAAGAAAGGATATTTTCCTATAGAATTCATTTCAAGTGTTTTATCAAAACAATTTTCCATATAAGATGAAATTATTTCATATGTGTGTGTTTCAAGTATAATTTCTATATGATTTACATGTTTTCACTTTTCTTATTATAAAATGATATCCATTTGTATTATATGCATTATGTTATGATGGGATGAAGTTCATGATACCCATTTTATTCGTTGTGTTATTATGAATGTTTTAAGTTTATTTTGTGTCACAAGTTAGAATGATTTCATTATTAGATGGGTGGGACCTATATCACCCTCCAATTCATTGGGTAATGATTTATATCTCATGAGATAGACATGGCTGGAATGGTAAGTTAATCATGTTTAGTGTTACAGGACTGGAACGAGGAGTGATTTAAATTCAGAAAGGGACTTTGTCCACTAAGATGGTCTTGGCAGCAATTCCTTGGCTACTATGGACATCATATCATGTTCTTAATGTTTTTCCACAATTACAAGATTTATTTCCAAGCTATTTTATCCTGATTGATGTTTTATTATGATCTATTCCATACTTACTACCATGTTTTATGACATTTCTCAAGATTTCGATGTTTAAACATTATATTCATGTTTTTATGTTCAAATGTATATGGTTTGTTTTATTTTCTCCATGCTTATCCTTACTGAGCATTTGAGCTCACCCTTTATATGTTTTCTTTTCATCGGGATATAGAAAAGGATTTAGGTAAAAAAAAGGGAGTTCTTTATGGGATATGTTGAAGATCTTTCACCAATATTAGAAGATTATATTCCGTGTTTCCAAAGACACTAAACTATTACGGTCCTTTGGTGTCTTTTTTTTGTTATGTATTAAGTATTCCGCAAAATTAATGTAATGTCTATGTAAATCAAGATTTGGGTCTCTACATAGAGAAATAATGATGATGATATCATTGGACCATATCTCTAGTAAAGATAATTTATCATCAAAGGATTTTTTCATAGATGTAAAATTAGTTTGGAAGAAAATTATTAAGAACATTTCATGAGGAAATTATCCTTTCAATGAAAAAAACCTTATAAATTTATAAAATAAAAAAATATTTTGTACATAATTTTCATTAAAAATAAAAACGAATAATAATAATGTAATACTAAAATAAAATAATTATCCTAATGGTGGGAAAACTAATTCATGTTGTACATTTTAAAAGAATGATTCATTTCACATTTTTAGTAACATAAAAACATGCCTTGTTTGGAAAATAAAAAGATGATTTCTTTTAAAAAGAATTTAAAAGGTAAATTGTAGTTAATTATGTCTTTATAAAATCCTTTTTATAATTTTAAATCCATTTTAGATTTTTTAGAATTCCAGGATATGAAAAAGAATGTGTTTTCAAGGAAAGACATAAATATTTTCAGTTTTCAATTAATTTTTTAGAAATGATTACTACATAAAGAGAGTAAAATTATGAGAAAAAATATATTATAAAAAATTAACCTTAGAAGATGATATTTATTAATTTTATTTATATATACATAATAATATGTATTCCTCAGAGGCATAAACATAAAAAATCAATATAAATGATGAGATTATATTGTAAAACTATTAACACATTGGAAACATGGAATCATAAGCCTCATTACAGAACAACATTAAATAGAAAATAAAAAATCATTAATATAAATAAATTCGTGATATCTTATAAAAAGGAGATTTATGTATTCGTCAATGTATAATATAGGAACATAAAATATTGTATTCCCTGAAAAATAAAAATTGAGGAAACATCCATTACCACACTAGTAACCATTAAACTGAAAACCCCATGAAATTGAAATACAAAAATGGAGATATAAATCGTAATATTAATTTTTATAATTACAATTAAACAAATTGATGTTATTATATAAACCACCACAATGAAACACATGCATAATATGGAATGCATGCAATATAGAAAAATGAGACGGAAATCATGTATGTTAAATCTAAACTAACATTGTACGTGTTTGAAAATATTGTATAAAAAATATGAATAATATAAATATAATAAATAAAAACATTTACTTATATCATCACTTATATGATTCACTAATGATTTTTATTACCATTTTATTACCAATTACTTGTTAAAATCGTGTTACAATTTATAACATGCCTAATTTTTAATCTATGTTTTGATTGGATATCGGGGGTCCTCTTAAATTTATCATTAGTCTATCATATAATGATTTTTGTCCATTAAAAAATATTATATATATTAATTTTATATTTATCTAGTGTAATATGTAATAGTCAGAGAGAAAAATTGAATTGCATCATTCATTGAGACGGTGGTCTATATGATTGATGAATGTTGTTTCCATTTTCATAAAGTATTAATATAAAGTATGGTTAATATAATATTATCATTATAAAAAAATTATTTCATATTTATAAAATATATTAATTCAATTTACACATATTACCAACCGTGAAAAGAATTAGAGAAAAAGGAATCACATCACTTCTAGAGGCGGGAATCCCCTGTACACACAATGAATTTTATCATATTCCCCAATAAATGTAATGTAAACGGTTATATGTGATATAAAAACTCCAGATGTATTATAATGTTAAAAATATAATATATATTCATTTTATCCATCCTTATTCCCCTCAAATTAAAATATAACTTAAAAAACATCAGTTCGGTTCTCTGGGTGGTAGTCTAGCGTACACATGAATGACATTATTGTTTTCAAATGGGATATGTGGTAATAATGTATATATGGTATTATAATTACATAATTATTAAAATAGTATAAATATCATATATGAAAATTAAATCCATTATTATATTCTACCGTGAAAGGTGGTCTTGGAAATCAAATAATATCAGTTCTTGAGGTGGTAGCCCACCTTACACCCAAACCACAGTTTGGTTTCGAATTTGAGGGATGTAGAGATGGATATATTTTATTCCATAAAAATAATAAAATCTATTTATACTGGAGATATTGGGGTAAGTATATCATATTTATTATGAATAAATTACTGGTGTTAAGGAAGAAATAAAATAAAAACACATGTTTACGAAGTTCGCCTCTTCTTCAGAGCGCCTCCTTTGGTTTATATCTAATTAAATCATAAGATGTATTCTTAATCAAAATAAGGACTATAGAATGTGTTTAATTATTTATAGAAGATATTTGGGAATGTATATTCCCATCTAAAGTGTTTGTACATGTGATGTGGATATCAGAGTAGTGGCTTTTATAATTTAGGGATAGTATACAGAAGGATTTTTTTGAAATGATTAAAGTGTACCCATTTTGTTTACATGAAATAAGGTTCAAAATATTTCATTATAGAATAATATTTTGTATATGGATTATTTTTTTCTAGATAATTATATTTTAAGAAATTAATATTCAATTTTTCAATGTATATTTTCATTTAATCCCCAAAATAAATTCATTTTAACCATAACCACATTAATTAATTTCTACTGTTTTACTATTCTTTTTGAAAAAATGTAATTTTGATCACATAATATATATTTAATTTTTATAATTCCATGTATTTAATCCATTATTAAAAATCTCAATCGCATAATTTGAAATATTTAATTTAAAATTGAACAAGTTGAGGTGACGAGGAAGAAATATTTTGAAGAGAAAGTATTCAAAAGTTTTAAAATATTTTTTATAGAAACATTCTATATGAAATTTATTGATATTAATTAATTGGACTAATATATATATAATTAAAATAAATTTACATTTAATAATATATTAAAATAAAGTTTATAATAAAAATTATTTGAATTAAATGAAAATTACACAATAAAAGAAATTATTTTTCACCATTCACAAGATAATTTATGATTTGGAAAAATAATATCACAACTTTTCCATAAGATAATTTTGAAATGTCGATTCCAATAATGAATTTACTTTTTATAAATTTACATTATAAAACTCTTAAATGTTAATTTGATTGTTTTTTTTAAAAAATAATAACAAATAAATATTTTTAGAAAATTATTACTCAATGAATTATAATACTTTTCTAAAAATTATGTACTAATATATAAATTTTATTTATTCACATAAAATCATTATAAATAATTTTTAAAATTTATTTATTCTTATCATTTGTTCCATGTTTAATTAATAGGTAGTAATAGTTGGTTTTTAAATAATAATATTAATAGTTGTTCATAGTTCGTTAAAACTCATTGATGCATTTACCACAGAATCTCATTGAAATTAAATTTATTTGAAAATATATGATATAAAAACTCTAGGAGTAATATTCTATTTCAATTATAATGAACTAAACCATCATAATATGTCACATTGGCACAAATAAATGATTATAATTCTTCTTAATTATATCAACTGGTTCCCACATAGCTTCCTCAAGATGGTTCTTTCACTCTAAAACAATGACCACATGAGTGGTCTTGTTCAATAAAACAATATCACTAATATATAGAATATACACAAGATCTTAACTATATGAAATGTTATTTTCTAGTGGTATAAACGTTGATTTTATTACATATGGTGGATTAGGTATATAATTCCTCATTAGGGATAGATGAATAGATTGTGAACTTGAGAGAGGTTCGTTGGAAGAACCAACTGATAATATATCATCCAAATATGATCAATAATGTCAAAGGGACCAATATAATTTGGAATCCGTTTTCAATAATTTCAACAATGTATAATTTTTTAGAAAATATTTCTCACTAACATCAAATTAATGTCTATTCATTAATTATCATAATATATATTCTTCTGACATTGTGCTCCCCAGATTTGTTCTCGAATGGATCTAACTTTCTATTAAATTCTATATCCTAATATAGTAATAATATCTTGGTCTCATTAAATTCATTCTAGTATATTTTATTTTGATACTTATTTTCATAAAGGTCTTTATAAAGATCCATCTAAATTCATGATTATTGCTAACTTTTTATGAAAACTCAAAATGAGGATGGTGTTGATCACAAACACCATTGAAATAAAAAAAGATCAATGAATATCCTATATGGTATGAATTTTTCTAGAAAAATACCATCAATAAGAGAATTATACACAATTTTGTAACATATATCATTATCTAAGTCCAATGTAATACTTTTTCAGATCATAGATCCAATCCTTAGATCTAGATCATATACAATAGAATATTGTACTCTATGAAACCTTAAAACTTCCTTAATGAGTATTATTTGATTTTTTTTTTGAAAATTAGAATTATTATATGATATAAATGCACTATGATATATATTATTATGGATATATAGTACATCCCATATAGTATTTTACTATTTAGTTGTTTTGGGAAGTTCTGCGACAAAGTTCTTGGTTCCATTTTCTGATTTCAATTTCTGTATGGATAATGGTTATTGAATCCCTTTAGAATTTTTCAATTATCCTGAATGTGATAAAATTCCAAGAACTGAGATACATACACAAAAATATACCACTTCATATTGTTCCACATGATTTATTATTTCATATAGGCTGATGGTAGGCACTACAACCTTCCCTTCCTTTTGTCGTGGGTCCATGTCATGCATCATTATTTAATTAAATGGGTTGTTATCAGCTTATAGATTATCCTTTTTCAAAAAATATATTAATGTTATTCCTTAACTATTATGAAATAAATATAACTTATATTTACCATAACATGAATGATAAGTAAAATTAAAAATGTGACCAACATAGTTAGTTATATTCACACAAAATAAATCAAAAAAAAATTATACACAACAAATTGGATATATTTCAATAAATGTATCCAAAAATAACTTTTCTATTGATAAAACCCAGTCACATAAAACCTGAAAATGGATGTATAAGAAATTTAAATTATTATAAAACATAATCACATAAACCAATCAGGATTTCCATAACATTGATGTTAATATTACATAGAAACATATATTCTTCTAACAGGCAAATCACATATTATTTGTTAAATAATATCTAATATTATTAAAAATACTTTATATTATTTTTTTGGGTTCATAATTTTTTATAGAAAATATAAAACGTTATATTATTATTCTAGAATCAATGTATAGGGAGAGGATCATTTCTAAAAATAAAATTAACTTCCACAGAAGGATGAATAATTATATTATCATAACTCTCCACTATGAATAATAAAATAGGTAATTCCAACGTATTATGTTGAGAATATGTGAACCAAAATTATTATGGTTCACTTTAGTATTTTAAATGGATAGGCTTTCCCATTAATCTTTTTTATTTAAAGGGTATTCTGGAAAATTGTAATTATTAGCCATTGTATTTGAGAATTTATTCAAATAATGAAGAAAATCATTTCACATGAAGCACTAAAGTGTGGGTGGTTCATTTTGTGGGACCTTACCCCATTCTCATAATTAGATAAATTATTCCAATCAATTTTTCATTGATCATCTAAAATACCATTATTTTTATAAATAAAACAATTGGTATTCCTTTTAATAAATTTTTATTCATGTTTCCTTCCACACATTGACCATTATGGAAAACTCTTCATCATCACTCCATGCTTTTATGATTTTTTATTTAATTAAATAATTAATTACGTATAAATACATTCATATTGATGAGTAAGTGATATTTCTATTTACAACTTGAATGAATAAAAAACAACTTCTGTATATCTACTAAATACCATTATGGATAACCCCCTTTAGATACTTGTTTTTATGAAACTAATGAAATTGATCAACATTACATTAAGGTTGATGATAATATTATATTTATATCTCGTATGTCTTAAAACAATATCTTCATTGCTACCAAAATATTTTTCATCGATATGTTGTTTTCTTTTGGAATTAATTCTTTATTTTCATATATTAAATATAGCGGAAGTAATTATTAGAAAATAATGAAATTAAATAATCCCACTCTATGGAGTCAATATACTATTTTCCTTGATTTATTGATAATATTATAGTACTAATCCTTTTATCCTTTATAATGATATATAGAAAATTGGATTTATCATGGTTAAAACACTGGATAATTGAAACTAAAAATTCAATGATATTGATCAATTTCTTGGACACTAGTGGATTTGGAAAACCACTAAAAGAAGGTTGTTGCTTCCTCATGAAGAAATCCATATAATCTTTTTTCCCTCCATATCTTTTTTGTAATTTTTTTATAATTCATAGATTGATAATGTATCACGAGTAAGTAAATTATAATTTTCATTCCATACTCAGTAAGGTTTTTCAACTCATCATGAATATAATTTCATTTTCTTGATCACTCATCATTAATAAAGTTCCATTATGTTATATCCATTGATGAAAATAGAAATTCATTGTGTAAGTAACATTATTAATATAGGGAAACCATGTAAGCATAAATAATAATTTATAGATTGTCTACATCCCGAAACTTTCATTTTAGTCTATGAAAACTTATTCTTAGCCTGGGATATTCATGGTCATTATTAAATCACATCATGTGGGTTGTTAAATAGTATTTTAATTTAAAAATTATATCCCCCAAGAGTGTTGAACCAATTTTGTAGTAAGGCTTGGCATCATGTTCCAGATAACAGCTAGTTTAAGACAAACTTTCCTTTTTTAGATTTATTACCACAAGGTACATCTTTTTTAAACCCTCATCAACATGCATTATCGAAACAAGATTGTAATTTCTTTAAAACCACATGATCTATCCATCAATTGATTTCTAGGATATTTTCCTATACATAGAATTATCCTTATGTATATCCCTTAGTACCTCAGTATCTTTTTCATTGAATGGTTTCTAATTGATATAAAAAACCAGTCCCTAATACAAACTAAAATGATCATAACATATCATATGTAAATATTATACCATAGTAGATGAATATTTACTAAATTAGATAAATTTCTATGATAGAATTACATTATTCTAGTACCCTTGGAAACATGGACACATAAACAACTTTTCTATAAGTGAACTACATCATATTGAACTATGTTCTTCATAACTATAACCCATTATAAACATGTTATACATAATAACATTTTTTAATATTATTGGGAAAACAAACATTGGAAAGGCGGATCTCAAATTCCTAGAAAGGGTAAACAATGAGGATAACAATATAAAATATGCATAGGATAATTAGAACATGAGAATAAACTATGAAAACTATACCATTGTAGGGTCATGAAAAAAATTCCTCAAAGGAGAATGAGAATACCCTTAATTCAAGAGAGGATTCTACCCAATTTCAATCGAGGAATTGGGCAATAATGTGTAGAATACTCAATGATTGGAAAAAAGATGGACTGGGCCGCATACCAGTCCAATATTGATGGTACACGGCCAGTTCAGCAAGCCGAACCCTCCGTAGAATACTCTCATTCACGAAACAGATGTAGGGACCCACCACAGGCGAGAAGTAGGTCAGGCTCTAGGCCGGTCAGCCATCATAAACTGCCCCAGTAGAAATACATGGAAACCGGCCCAGACCGTGTACACCATTGTTCATGGAACAGAGGCAGAGCCTTGTGCGGTTGCGAAGCACCCCCGAACCAATTTTGTTCGCGAGTGAGGTGCATTCAATGCCCCACAAGTTACGGATTGACCAAGTCATCGGTAAACATGGTTTTTGGTAATGGGCCTCTGCAAAAAGTGCCAAATAAACATCTCTTTCCCCACTCTATAAAAGGACATTAGGGGTATGAATGAAGGGAGGGGAGAGAAGACTCGGGTGGAAGGATTTCGGAGGAAGGAGCTTACGATTTAGCAAACAGCGAAGATCCAATTCGCTAAATAGAACAAGTATGAAACTAGACATGAATTAATAAGGAACCGAAAAATGAATAACAACTTGGTGAACCACAAACATAATAATAACAAAAAAAAATACCATGAAGCTCGGGCCTCTGCGTGGATGTACTCCTCATGGACCAAGGAGTCTATGCCCCTTTTTCGATCCGACTCACCGCGTATCACCCTCCTACGTGGGCGAAGCCCTGACCGATGAACCCCCGACTGACGTCCCATCTCGCTACTACTATTCACATGGACTCCCTTGTGTACCAACCAGGTACGCAGCCCGAGCCCGAAGCCACGTACAACTCTGGTATGCTAAATGCCTCTCAGTCTGCATACCACCCTGGTACGCGGCCGACCACTCCAGCCGTGTAGCACCCCCTACGTGAAGGGCACCACTCCTCTTACAACTATGTGGCCCACCAACATCTTTGGTGCTCCCATTCTCCGAGTCAGATAAAATTCTTCCAATCTAGCCTAATCCTTCACAATCCCCTCATTGGCCTAATCATTGGCCTCGATCCAAGGCCTTTACCAAAGCCACCAGATCTATATGATGTAAACATCGGGCGTATCAACATGAATCTTTGTGTTCACATAAACATGGTAATATAGGACAAAGGGGTTACTCCATCCCTTGAGTGGGTTACAGAAACATTCAAGGGTTCACATACCCACGGTAGTGCAGGGTCCGAGCCCTGGTGTCCCCTTTCTACCTCTCCACTCGCTAGGATTGGGGGACCCCGCTTGCATTTCCTTTTGACGCTAGTGGTGAGCACTTCTTCCATATTCTAGGAGTGATCAGGCCTCTATCTTGGAGTATATCCCAATCTCTCAGGGAACCATCCTGGTGTAAGCCCCTAGTTCTTACTGTAGGAGGTGGTGCCTACACCCCTCCTTTCTTCAGTCCCAAATCCCACTCTCATTGGGGTTTGTCATGATTCCGGGCTCCATCTGGGAGTAAGTCACAATCCCCATTTCCAAATGCTACTAGCCATGCGTATGACCCATTTCGCTTCCCACAGATGCACCCTTTGTGGTGTGATCGTTAAGTCCCTGCTACCTCTTGTTTCTCACACAGAGCTTGAATCATGTGGGTTTAGAGTAAGCATCGACCATGAGAACACCCCCATCTCTCATGATGTTAAACTATATTCTTCCATTCTAAACTATGAGAACATTGATCCTTGTCTCCTAGGCGGGGTATGTAGGAAGCCTCCCCGAGGTACAAGCCCAACAACCGGTCATTCTGACCTCCTTCGTGTTGGTTCACCAACAACGTGGGATGCCTCAGAGTGTAAGCACGATACCACCTTGGGATTCCTTGGGGTGTAAGCCCCAACCCAAACCGAACTATGTGGATTCTGATTCCTCTCACGAGGATACATAGGAATCCCGTATCACGGGTTCGATCCAAGCACTCAAGTCGTTATCTGTCCCCCCTGGATGACAATAAACTCTAGAGTTCCCAATTATGGGGCTTCAAACTAGTGCCATCTCAATGAGTTAAAACTCTTCAGAGTCATTAATCCAATGAGGTATGGTTAACCTCAGGCCAAAATGATTCTGAATCCCTGCGTTCAGCTGACCATTGCGAACAATGAGTAATCTGGGGATACTATACTTGGGAATAAAACAATGATTTGTAAACATATGAATCCATCTTAAATCTATAAGAGAGTCACGTAACATGCAATAATTCCCCCCAAAAGGGTATGATTATCCCAACTTCCCATCCTCTCGAACTGTGTGAGTTATTAAGCGTCGCTGGCCAAATCATCTAGTGAACTCATGCCTTTGGAGAGTAGGTCCACGTTTCACTAGATATGGAACCATTGGGCGTTTCAAGATGAAAATGGTGCACCTAATATGAGTGATTAAGGAGAATCTAACCATCTCTAATCAACCATCAGGTAGTGGACGTTTTTCTACACATCGTCAGGAAACAAAAAATTGTGAAAATGACGTGAATATTTAACCATGAATGACAGATTTAACCTAATTTTACTCTGTTCCCCCTTATAATCACAAAGAGGGACATGTATGGTCATTAATTAAGCATGGGATCATGAGATGCTTCTTTGACAGGTTTGCTGTTTGTATTTGTTAAAATATTTTACAGGTACCACTCAGAAATCCATTCTATCCAATGGCATCATGGAGGAACTCAAGGACACGTACTTCAAACAACGCATTGACCTGACATCCTCACCAATGATGGACCCTATCACATACCCAGCATATTCAATGCTGGGTCTCAGATGCGTTGATTCGAGAGTACCACTTTAACGGTAGTCTCTCTACAGTGGAGTCGGCCATCCACGCCCTCTAATCCGCCAAGACCTGCCGGTCGCCTGCCCAGTAGCGACCGTGAAAGAAGATCTAGATGGCTCCTATTGTCATCTCAAACCATTTCAGGATTCTATCCTTGGAATGATACAATGCAAAACTCCTTTATCTTATGGAGGTGGATGAGGTCGACACTGGGGAATTCATCTGCACTAAATGGGGGTTCCTCTGTTACGCCCTCGCAGGAAGATGTCGTCGTAGTTACACTGCAACTAAAAATCCTCACACCAAGGAGGTTGATGCCCCGAGGATCTAGGAATACGATCCATGAGCTCTGGCCCCTCGGACCGCCCTATGAGGGTGGAAAACATGAAACCAGGGACAGTTCATCACCCTTTTCCCGAAATAGGATATATGTTTCCCAATCACGGATACATATTACGAACATGCACACACACCTGTCCGCTCCTCCAATGTCCACCATCCAGAGATGGAGGCATTATACAAGCAGGCGTGCATCCCCGCCTAGCTTTATCAAGCCCGTCACTCACATAGGACGACACCTATTCGGCATGCACCTCTCCCTGCCTAGGGTTGTGAAGCCCACCAACAAGACGTGGTGTCAACCTAGTGCCTATAGGACCAGCTATTATTAGGTGCTCCTGACGACTACCATCCTGATATGGTGGCGATCAACAAATCCCGCCATCCAGATGTGGCGAAAATTAATAGGCAGGCATGTGTACCTGCCAACAAAGGCCACCGACTCGATACGGTGGGAAACCAACATATGTAGAGCCATCTCCCTGCGGATCCAAGTAAAGTCTGTCATCCCGATGTGGCGGAAAATGGAGAGATAAACCGGCATATCTCGGCACATGGGCAGACTCGTTCACCTACCCCAAAACATGAGAATTGTCAATACCCACTGACCAACGGTGGACCAGAGCAGGATATTCCTACTTTGATACAATAATGGGCCTTCATACCTGTTCCAGCCAATGATGTCTCTCTACATATCCTGGATATGATGGAGGAGAAGGTAACCATCCCAGATCATATCTTCAAGACTTTCCAGAATGTAATTGTATCAGTGGCAACAGCAAGGGCTCGGGCCCCTGAGACCATCTCCCCAATTGAGCCGACTCATCTATGAGACGAGATAGCTACCTCAGAGTAAATCTGCATCCCTTCTTCTTCTCAAGAGGTTCGTCAGACATATTCTGTGATACAAGGGAAACCGGATCGAGTAGCTTCACTCGTTCCAAATGGGGGACACCCGTCCATCACGGTGGATGCTCCAGAGCATGCATATATCCCTTCTAGAAGTCAATATGATCATCATCATATCTCAAAAACATCACAACACCTAATTAGAAAGGGACCCAAAGGTGAAGGCTGTTATCAATAGCATACGGTCCCAGCTACATGCAAGAAAGCGCTCCAAACGGGCCAAAGGCAGCCGGAAAATAAAGAGAATGTTCACGGATCTGCTCGGTTGGAAGCTGGGGTTCCCCATCCCACCAATAACATATCTAAGGCTCAAAAACATTCCCACACATTACCATATTATGGATGTGTTAGTAGCAGTTGAGAAGGTCCTCCCAATAATATCGCTACTAGAATCTCTGAAGGTCCTCACTAGAGAATCCGTGGGGGCCTCCCCCATGGGAATATAACGATCGGTCACAAGAGGTTCTCTTATGATGAGAGTCACGGAAGCCCTCCGCATGACCAGAAGATCGAGTAACAAGAAGGCCCTTTACTTTCTACGGTCCACCCTGAAGGTCCTTCCAGGGTTATACACATCAAACACACTCAATGAAGTGGGACCACAGATTATGATAGTAGACCTCACTATTGTAGTCACAACTACAGAGGCCCTCCCCATAGTAACATCTCATCACAACAAGAAGGCCCTCCCCTTGTCATGAACTACCCTGAAGCTCCTCCCTAGGGGTTACGTTTCAATGACACTCCGCATTGTCAGGCATCAGATCACGATGGTATTCCTCGCCAACCTGATAATGGAGGTCCTCCTCATAGAGACACCATGAAACGAGAAGGACCTCCCCTTGTTTTGGAACATTCAAAAGGCCCTCCCCAGGGTGTACCCCGTAGATATTTTCCATGTGGATGCTGTGATGGTAGTCCTCGCCACCATGGCCACCATTATGAAGGTCCTCCCATTGTCGCAGTTTGTCTTGAAGGTCCTCCTTAGAATAAACATAGAACATCAAACCATGATGGTCATCCTCACCATGATGGAAGTTGTTGAGAAGGCCCTCCCCATAACAACGCTACGCATCCAGAAGGTCCTCCCCTTGGTGTGATACGCCTTGGAGGTCCTCCCTAGGGTATGCAATGCAAATGTCCTCTATGCAGTGAGGCTTCAAGTAGTAATGGTAGCCCTCACCATTACAACACGGATAGCTGAGGCCCTCCCCGCCTAGATGCCGATCAACAAGAATGACATACCCTCATTGCGGTACATTCTGAAGGCCCTCCCCTGGGTGTACCCCATAGATATTGTCCCTACGGTAGCTATGATGGTATTCCTGGCCATTGCGGAAGCTGTAATGGTAGTCCTCTCCATTGCATCTGCTATTGTGAAGGTCCTCCCCGTAGTGACATCATATCGACATGAAGGTCCCCCCCTGCAGAATCAAGCACAGACAAGCCCTCATTTGTCATGGAACCCAGAAGGACTGGATCGAGCATGTCATATTTTCAGCTAGTTGCCAACTACCCCTTTATTCAATCAGGAGATTGTCTGGGGCCATGTTCATCTTCTAAACCACCTCATAATCGCCCACATGATGATTCAATACATGCCGGCCCCACTACCTCTGACCACACTGTCGGTAAGGTTCTAAGTTGGGCCAACCAGGTAGAGGAATTACTAACGGAGGAGTATGCGACATGTTTCACATGATGAAACCACTGGCTAGAGATGACATACCGATTATGTTTTGGCCCACGACCACCTCTCAATTTCGACATACCCAGAAAGTTTCCAGAAGAATGTGTGCACGACATCTGCTCCAATATATGGAACACCCTCCACTAGTTGAAATCAAGATTCCTGCCCTATGATGGTTATGTAGACCTTGTCAAGATAATAGGAGACCTCCTTCATGACATCTACCTGGAAGCTCTTTCTTCGGAGTGGAAACAATGACCCGAGAGGTGTAAAGGAAACATTGAGATAGCCTGCCTCCACGCACTGCACCAGCTACACCACCTCATTGGAGATGCTTTGACGGGAGTCCATATCAGAGGATGGGGAGAACATCGAGCTATTAATTTTACTCCACTCCCCTCCTAGAAGAACCCATTCAACATAATGTCTTGCAACATCATCACATCAAGGCATCAATCGAGTTGGTTCCCTGTTAGGAAATGCAACACACCCAACAGAGACAGGCCTTGAGTAAGTCCTACAAGCATCATGTTCGATGGAAACAAGCCATTCAAGAGCTCTTGAATCATGCCACCAAAAGAATACAACATGCCTCTCACCTAAGAGAGTAAAATCAGCGTTGATTTCCTACCTCCTCGGAGGGGATTGAATCACAGGAGAAATCAGAATCAAATCCAATTCACCCCTGAATGGGGGCACGCACGGTCAGCCAGGTAGTGATAGCAACAGCCACTTCCGCAATCCAGGTTCAACCCCAGTCTGTAGGGATGGGGGACTTTTTAACAACAAATTCCCCCAAAAGACCAATATAAATGGGAAGAGACTCAATGTCCAAGTAAAGGAGGCAACCCCACCACTCAGGGTGGGGGGAATTTTTACCACCTCAACAATCACCTACGCCAAGAGAATCAGTATTCTATCAACTATGGAGGATAGCCAGAAGAGGAGGTTCCTGTGCTATCATGTCCTTTTAATCATCATCCCCTTCAAGAGGGAGACATAGCATAAGGACACATCAAATAACTCTCAGTGTCACCCTTCGTCAAGGAGTCCAAAATCAATCCCATGATCGGAATGGGAGGACCAGTAGAAGGTGCGAGAGATCCTATTCTTATTTGGAAGATGACATCTTGTCCACCCCACAATATGCATCCATTAACACCATAGAGGTTAACCCCATGGATGACACCAGAGATGATGCGAATCCGGATGGATCAGGAGAAGATGGTTCCAGTCATGCTATGAATCACAATGGACCAACAAGTGTTCTCACTCGAAACCAGAGTGCTGCCCTAAATATGGTCTCCCCTCCAGCTAACCCTCCCCTTCTTACTCGGTGAGCTCCCAACAAGGACAAGAAAAATGGGCCGGTTACCCTTAACCCGTCCCCTTCTCCCGATAAAAACGAGCCACTTACGCTCAAAGAGATATTCTCTTAGTAGGAAGTAGAAATTAAAGAATTGAGGTGGCTTAACACCAATCTACTCCAGACGAACCAAATTATTGATAGTGCTTCCCAGGAATAGCCACACCTTGAACTTCCAGTAAGTGCACCTCAAAGACAACAGTTTGCCCCGGCAAACGAAGCTCGTTCAGGGCTCCCACCCAATGAGGTGCCCGACCCATCCTACTACCTGAATTTTGATTCGAATGAATACCAAGACTTCCCTCCACTCAGGAAGCAACCGGATTGAGTGCGTTTGAACCCTAAAACGGTGAAACAAACGACATATTCACCCTTGGTGCCGGCCAAGATAGATCCTCAAGTAATGCCGCAGGCTACACCTACCCAAGTCTGATCCCAATAGGATGTAATCCAGGGTCTCGCCAACACCATCGAGGCACTGACAGCTCTATTAGAATCAATGGAAGGTCCACGCGCTCCGATACAGCCAAAGCAGAAGCCCTACCCAGATTGGGTGAGGAACATGCCACCCCCACCCATTTTTGGTAGCCATGTATTCCCTATTTTCAATGGATCAAGTGATCCAGAATAACATTTGATGCACTACACATCTTATTGTGACCCTATGATGGGAACTATCGAACAAAATAAAGTAGTAAAACTCAGATGCTTTGTGCGGACCATGCAAGGATCTGCCTTCTTCTGGTATACGATTCTCCCAGCTCATTCGATAAAAAGATGGGAAGCCCTTCGACAACAGTTCCTATTCCACATCAGCTCAACGCTTCCTAAAACAACAGTCTGCGTCCTCATGAATTTCAAATAGAGGGAGAATGAGAGGGTCTCATATTTCATCGCTGGATGGAAGGGTCTAACCTACTCTCTGAACATGTTAATTCCCCAATATGAGATGCTTTTGATTTTCATCAGTAACCTTTGGGATGAGCTACGAACACCGCTCACACTAGTGGAGTGCACCACTGGATTCCCCAGTCTCTCTTCCATTGCCCAAATAATTGAAGAATCCCTAAAGCGGACTAATATGAAGTCCCAAATAGCCTCACAGGATCCTGCAAAGAGAACAGTTAAATATGAAACATCCTTTGTCACGGTCAAGCCATCCCCTATGACTACTCCACTGCTTAGACCTCCACCAAATAGTCAAGGGCCCCCTTTGTATCAGTGGCCACCACCACCCAAGCGGTATGATTAGAGAGGATCGAAGAGAAATAGTTCAAGGAATGAAGACAAAATGTATACTCGTTCCAAGAGGACCAAGTCCGCGACTACTTCATTACAGCCATGAATTGTAATTTTCTCCATCTCCTGGAACCAATGAAGCCCGAAGAAGTTAGCCACGATGGAAAGCAATATTATTGTCCCTACCATCAAATGCTAGGGCATAATATTTGAGAATTATTAGTCTTCAAAGACCTCATGAAAAAAATGGTAGACTCTGGGCAGGTCGAGCTGGGACAACCCCCAGCACATGTGATGTATATTTTTACCACCGACTCCAATAAAGGGGAGGGGTGGTAGGAAGTCACCAGCACGAAGGGGAAGAAATTATATGGTAGGATGACTTGGAAGACTGTAAATCGAGATCACAGCATACTCCGAGCTCAATTACACTAGCCGGTGTTGCCGCCAGCAGACCCTAATGCCGCACAACCGACAATATCTCCCTCACAACCCTCCACGATCCGGTCATCGATGCATAATCCAAAATGGAGGAGACAAGCACAAGAGGAGAAGCCCGCAACGTAGCTGAAGTTATCATCGACACTGTCAAGTTTTATGAACCCAAACATGGCGCCACAGGCACCGACCCACCAAACGACACCATGGGAGAAAACCGACCAGGTTGATCTATCACAGGATGAGGAACTAATATTTGGTTCCATCAACATCATCCATATAATAGAGTTATTCCTTGATGAAGGGTATGGTTACGAACCCAAGATACCAACACAAGGTGCTAGGAAAAGGAATCATAGAAGTAGGGGATACCTGGGGAGGTCCAATCATAGATGAAATCAACCCTATGGTTTTACCCCGGACCAAACCGTTAATATCGCGAAAACCCAGGGGAGATCCCTTCAACGAACTCACTAGGATGAATAATATCTATCCACATCCACAAGCCGCCACTCTGGGCCCATCATTCTGATGTACCCATCAGAGGAGGAACAATTGTCTAGCTGCCTAGTGCTTGCAAACAGACCAGTCAGGCCAAGCCCCCAGAACATGGGAACACCGTCGACATCCGACCCCATGTCCAGTCCCTCCTTGTCACATACTACATCTCCCAAGATGCCTGCTAAAACTCTCCCACTGACGGAGAAGTGTTGGCTGCTGGAGTAGAAATATGATATCCATAAGTAGCTGGCATCGGTACCAGCCAAACTGTCAATCCTGGATGCCCTGAGTTTTTCAGTAGACCTCAGGGTGGCACTTATAAAAGCCTTTCTTAGCCCCCATGAGTTTCAAGCTGAGGTAGCTGCTGCCGAGATTTACCGTATGGAGACTAGACTGGCTGGATGCAATGCTGTAATTTCCTTCACCGATCAGGATGAATATGCCATCATTCAAGGACACATCAAACCACTATATGTGTCCGGCACACTAAATGATGTTGAGATCTGCAATGTATTTATTGACAATGGCTCTAGTGTTAACCTCCTTCCCCTATGAACAATCCAAAAGTTGGGCTACAGTGAGAATGAACTAATACCCTCTGCCACAACTCTGTTGAGTTATGAGAAAATTGAATAGAAGCCAATGGGAAAAATCAAGCAAAAACCCCATTTTGGTGACCTTGTGGCCTACTCTGAATTCCTAGTGGTCCGGAAGAACACAAAATTCAATACCCTGTTGGGAAGGTCGTGGATCCATAAGCACAAGGCCATTCCTTCATCCTACCACCAGTGTATCAAGTATTGCATCAATGGAAAATGTGGGATTTTGCACGCTGATAAGGCCCCTTTCGATCTCTCTGAGTCACACTATAATGACGCCGAGTTTCATGAGCAAAAGAAAAAGATGCCTTCGATCTATGGTAACGACTAGGTTCCTGCTCCAAATAGTCTGGAAATGGTTCAGGATGACCCCCTCAAGATGCTTGGCAGAGAATATGTACTTCCCATCAACCATGTTGAGAGTACGGATTCACGTTCAGATGCACACTCAACTGTCCTCATGACTTCAGATATAACGGTTGAGCGTGAAAATGCAGAAATTACCGCTAACCCTCAATTTTGGGATGACTACTTGAGCAGAGACACCCATGATTCCAGGCCTCCAGACCCTCAAGATCCCATGCTGGGAACTTTCCCCCTGTCAGATCAAGAAGATGAGAATGTGGGGGAAGAAGAGGAAGAATATCTTAGGGATGCACCTCCCGCATTTGAGGAAGGTATCTCCACCACTTTTTGTGAGATCAGGGAAATAAACCAGGGTACCGAGGAAGACCCAAGGCCCACTCTCATTAGTACAGCCATGTCTCCTGAGGAGCATGTGGTATATACCTCTTTCCTAAGGCAACACCAAGATGTTTTTTCCTGGAATTAAACAAAAATGCTGGGACTCGATACCGAAGTGGCGATGCACCACTTAGGTCTGCCAGAAGTCTACCGGTGCTTTAAACAAGCTGCCAGAAGGAAGCACCCCTCTCATGACACCAAAATAAAGTCTGAGGTCAATAATTTAATTAAGGTAGGCATCATTTTGGAGGTCTAATAACCCATATGGTTGGCCAACATTGTCCCCATCAAGAAAAAGAAGAGACAAATCCACCTCTGTATCGATTTCAAATAACCTAATAGGCATTGCCAGAAAGATGATTTCCAGTCGCGATTACTGAGTTATTAATTGACTCAACGGCCGGGTATGAGGCTCTCTCCTTCATGGATGATTATTCTGGGTATAATGAAATCAGGATGGACTGAGAAGATGAAGAAGCTGCTTCCTTCTAGGGCCCCTCAAGGAGTATTCTATTACAGGGTCATACCCTTTTGTCTCAAAAACGCTGGTGCCGCATATAAACGCGCCATGCATCATACCCGTTAAATCATTCATGGGGAGATTCTTCAAATGCTATGTGGATGACTTGGTGGTCATGTCAAAACAGATCTCAGATCACCTGTCAAACCTCGATAGTGTCTTCAACAAAATTCAATAACATATCCTGAAAATAAATCCCTTGAAATGTGCCTTCGGGGTTACCTTAGGGAAATTTCTTGGCTTCGTCGTATGACATTGTGGCATCGAAGTCGACCCTGAAAATACAAAGGCAGTCCTTGGTTACCAACTCCCCACAATCTCACTGAGTTGAGAGGATTCCAAGGGCACCTTGCCTACATTAGGTAGTTCATAGCCAACCTGGAAGGCAAATGTTTTACCTTCACCAGTTTAATGAAAAAGGGGGTTACGTACTAATGGACAGAAGATTTCCAAGAGGCATTTGTCAGCCTAAAGAAGTACCTCATAAGACCGCTAGTGCTGATGCCCTCGGTTGAAGGAAGACATATTATCCTATACGTGATAGCCATAGAGCGGTCACTGGGAGCCTTACTCGAACAGAAAAATGACGTCGGTAGTGAAAACAGTCTCTATTACCTCAGTCGAACCATGATCGACGCTGAAACCCAATACTGAAACATCGAGAAGAGTTGTTCATCCTTGTTCATCACCATTCAAAAATTGACACATTATCTGCGGCATCATGAAGAACATTTTTTCTCGTGCAGTAACCCACTCAAGTACATCCTCAGCCGCCCAATGCTGACCGGGTGCCTATCCCGATGGGCAGTCATCCTCGAACAGTTTGACATCCTTTTTGTGCCTCATAAAGCCATCGAAGGCCAGTCATTAGCAAATTTTCTGGCATAGCACCCCTTGATAGGGACCACCGCACTGGACGACAAGTTACCCGATTAAGACTTATTATTGGTTCAAGATGTGCTCCTAACATGGGAAATGTACTTTGGCGGCGCATCCTGAAGCTCGAGAGCGAAAAGGATGGAGGATCCCAAATTTAACAAGGGGTGTTTAGGAATCATCATCATGTCCCCAGAAAAGATAGTATTTCCATATTCCTTCCTCCTGTAAGAAGGATGTACGAACAATGAGGCGGAGTATCAAGCACTAATTGCAGGCCAGCAACTCACACTCCATGCACAAGTACAACACCATAAGGCAACAGGTGACTCGGAACTAGTCATCAAGAATGTGAATGGTGACTATGCTATTAAAAAGGAGTTGATTCCCCTATTTGACCATGTCCATGGGTTAATGGTAGAATTTTCCATAAACCCACATTGACCTATATTCCCGGATCACAGAATGCCCAGGCCGATGCATTATCTAACGAGGCCACAACCCTAGCTAACCCAGACTGGGGTGGAACAATTATCAGTATTGCTAATCGTTGAATGGTCTTTACATTTGTTCAGACTATGACTAAAGAAATCAATGAATTCAGTCTTCTCCCTCAAACACACTCTCCTGCTACCGGCTAGATGACCCCCATTGAAAACTACCTTCATCAGGGAGAACATCCATCAGACAGGGCTGAACGAGAGAAAATATAGAGAAGGGAAATCAACTTTGTCCCATATGGAGTAGTGAGTCTGAAAGAGGTCCTCTACAAACAAGGCCTCAACAGAGTCCTCCTCAGATGCATTAATGGAGAAGAAACTGATGCCGTAATGACAAAAGTGCATGCCAGATTATGTAGAGCACATAAAGATTGGTCTAAGCTTTCCCATCTGGTTTGAAGGCTTGGGTACTATTGGTCCATTATGACACAAGATTGTGAGAACTTTACCTCAAAATGCCACTCCTTCCAAATTAATTCCAACTTCATTCACCAACCCCCGAAGTTATTTCATCAGGACAAGTACTCCATGACATTTTCCTTCTAAGGAATGGACGTCTTGGGACCATATCCTCCCACCATGACCAAACAATTGAAGTACATCCTCATAGTAACTGACTTCTTTTCAAAATGGACATAAGCTATACCACTCAAGGAAGTCGGGGAATAAAGCATTGTCAGCTTTGGAAAAACCAATATCATCACCGGATTTTGCATCCCTCATACCACACTGATGGTTAACAGCACCAACTTCTGCTCTGCTGAATTAGAGAAACTATACAGAGTATATAGTATCAAGGCTAACCACTCATCCTGCTACCATGGAGCGGCCAAAGGACAGATAGAGGCTTTCAAAAATACCACGTCTGACATTCCCCAGAAAATGGTGTACAATGATAAGAAATCATTGCCAGATAAACTCTTTCATGAATTGTGGGATTATTGAACCACAATCCGCACTACTACTCGGGCTACTCCGTACTCATTAAAATACAGAATAGAAGCGGTCCTGTCCATTGAGCTCCAATTTCCCTCACTCCGTGTTTCCATTTGCGATCAGTTATCCAATGATGAGCAATAAAAAAATGGCTAGGTGAATTGGAATAGTTAGATGAGACGCGGTTGCACACTTTTCACCATCTGGAAGTATATCAGAACTGTATCACATGAGCCTTCACTAAAAATGATCATCTTTAGGATTTCTTGGAAGGAGAATTGGTGTTGGTCCTCTGGACCACAATGATACCCAGAAAGAAACCTCCAAAAGAGGATTCCAAGTGGGAGGGGCCATATTTTTTACACAAGGTCTACTCCAATAGAGTATATGCCCTGATCCCTATGGATGGGAAATTCACTACCACTCCTAAAAATGAGAGATTTCTGAAGAAGTATTTTCCATAAAATAAAGCAGTTATCGTCCGATCTGCCGGACGTTAAACTGCCAAGCCCCAATAGTCCAAACACTATGACCCTAAACTAAAAGTATTTCGTCCTCAAGGAATGACATTAAATTGCACGGATTTTAGAGAACTACGTACAGCTTGATTCCTTCCTTTGTAGGATACGTAGCGACGCTAGGATTCTGTATCCTGGACGGGCCTCCCCCAAATAAAATAAGATTAAAAATTCCCTCTTCCCCCATGTACGGTCCATCCCAGCACCGGGTGTATCCCATTCAAAGAACTACGTACAGCTTGATTCATGACCTTGTACGATACGTAGCGACTCTAGGGTCCCCCATCCTGGCCCAGCCACCTAGAAATGAAGATTAAAAATTCCCTTTTCCCTCGTGTATGGACCAGACCTGCACGGGGTGTATTATCTCCAAGAAAACTACGTATGGCTTGATTCCTGACACTACAGGAAACGTACCGATGCCAGGGTCCCCCATCGAGGCCCATCCACCCCAAAATGAAGATTAAAAATTCCATTTTCCCTCGTGTATGGACCAGACCTGCACCGGGTGTATTATCTTATAACGAGCTACGTACATCTTGATTCCTGCCCTCACAGGATATGTAGTGTTACCAGAATTCCACAACCTAGCCCAACCACCCCAAATGAAGCTAAAAATACCCCATTTCCCCCGTGTAAGGACCAGACCTGCACGGGGTGTATTCCCCAAGAGAACTACATGTGGCTTGATTCCTGCCTTCACAAGATACATAGTGACGTTGGGATATTATCTCGTAGACCAACCATCGATAAAAGAAAACATATGTATATATACCCATCATCCTTACGAAATGACGTTAAACTGCACAGAATCTCCATTCACGTCAGTTTGACTTCAACCTCACCACACGACGTTAAAACTACATGGAATTCGTCCTCACCGCAAAACATTAAACTGCATGGACTTCATCGTGACCCACCGAATATATACAGAAAAACGAGATTGGAATACTCCTTGCACATTTGGATGCATCCTCTCTATATATTAGAACCCACGACCTGGATAATTGCGGATCTTCATAATCATTCATGGCCATTGGAAGTGACAAGTTATCGACCAGTGGACACCTTTTAAAGACTATGCATATCATTCCCTCAGCGGATTTGCATATTGATAGCCCCTGGCCCGTCTACCAAAGGCACGATTTCCCCAAGAGATACCCTTCCTATCTACGTACTCATACCTGCCTCAAAGCCCCCATATCACATCTCCCGATCCAAAAATTTATGGAGCAGTGGTTTACAAGTTCATTCCCCTCCCACATCCAAACATTTTCAGGGTATCCCTACCAGGTTAGCCTATGTATCCTACTGTGGTTAGCATGATGATCTGCATTTACAATCATCATGTCAGGGATAAGATACTTTGACTTGACAGGCAATTGCGGTGAAGATGTTTCTTGTATTCTTGTTCACCATTATCCTCATATGCCGAACACTGTGATATGAGAGATCCCATATTTAATAATCATTCATGGCCATCAGAATTGGATAGTCATCGACCCGTTGACACCTTTGCGTGACAATGCATACCATGCCCTCTACGGATCTGCATATTGATCGCCCCTGGCTCGTCTACCAAAGGAATGATTTCATCAGGCGATACTATTCCTATCTTTGTACTCTTACCGGCCTAAGAACCCCATACCATATCTCCTGATTTGGGAAACCCCAGTGTTACAGTTTATAGCCTCATCCCCTCACACTTGTTTAGAGTATACCAGAGCATCCTAACTCAATTTCCATCTGGGTGATTGTAACAATAGTCACCCAATGGAACGAACTCTGTGACCATTAAACTAAGAGTGCTTCGTCCTTACTACACGACGTTAAACTGCATCGAGTAAAGGTACACCACATGTGCAAGATAAATCAGTGCAGGGAATTCCTCGAGATTTAACAGAAACCAGGGAAGAACATACCTGATATGTCTTGATATTTCCTTACCAAATGACAAACAATGTGTCTCGGGTAATTTCGGATCTTCATAACCACCCATGGCCATCGGAAGTGGAAATTTATCGACACGCGGACACCTTTTCATGACTATGCATACCATGCCCTCAGCGGCTCTTCATATTGATAGCCCATGTCCCGTCTACCAAAGGCAAGTTTTCCCCAGGCGATACCCTTCCTATCTTCGTACACTTACTGGCCTCAGATCCACCATATCATTTCTCCTGATCCATGAAGCCATAGTACCACAATTTACACCATCAATACCTATCCACATCTTGGACATGCCGAGATATTCGAGTTAAGTGACATTCTATTCAAGATAGGCCTTTACAACTATGTCCTTACCGTATGACGATAAAAACATCACATAACATGTCTTTGCTGCCTAGCTTAAAGATGCAAAGGCCAAGCATTAAATATCTAGGGAAATGCCTCCAACTCCAAACATCTTCCCAGATTTAAAAAAAATGCCCCATGTCCTCGCTGCACGACGTTAAACTACATAGTATCATTAAAATGCACCATGTCCACACCGAATGATGCTAAACTGTATGGAATTTAAAATACAAATACACCCTTACCACATTTCAAAAAACTGCACAGTAGCAGATAATAATCATTCCCTTCATCCTAACCGCATGACGTTAAACTTCATGGTCAAAACCTGTCATGGTTTCAATCAAGAATAGAGGCTATCCTCTATTCCTCAGTGCACGGGCTAGACCTGCATAATCCACCATCTCACACCAGCGCGAGAAGGGATGACATCATTCATTCCCAAGAAATTTAGTCGATATGTTTCTCCCGTATCAAGGCACTCTCTCCTAATAATTCACACTATATACCTAGAAAGAGTCGAACCCTTGTAAGCCACACCTGGTGGTCCCGAATCTCCACTACCCTAAAGTTGGCCGTCTATCGTGAGAATACCATCATTGACCTAAGGACACCTTTTCACAACTATGAATACCATTCCCTCAGCTTCTTGGCATATTGATCGCCCCTCGACCATCTACCAAAGGAAAGATTTACTTAGGAAATGCTTCTCTCTATACGTCTCTTGGCCACTGAGCCCCCATATCCATCCCGGGATTCAGAAACTCTCTTAGCTGCAGTTTACCAACCTCTTTCACAACCCTGCCTGAATATGCTAGAACGTCTCTGAAGAGATCACTGAGAACCAAGAGAAGCCATTCCATTTTTTTGAGGAATGTCCCAGCTACCTGACTTTAAACTGTGGCAAGTTCCAACCATCCTTTATGCTGACAAAAATGAATAGGAAAGGGACCTTGCGTCCACACTCTTGATTAATACATATGTTCCCAAACCATTTCAGACATCACACAACATTTCCAAGACACCACTGGTGGTTTTCATAAATCTCCAAGCCACCCATGGTGGTTTCTATAATCCAGACTTCCATGAAGTCCTCAGGAAATCATAAATATAAATTCATTGACTTAAGGACATATTTGCATGACTATGCATACCATGCCCTCAGTGGCTCTGCATATTGATTTCCCATAGCCCTTATAACAAAGGCAATTCTTCCTTAGGTAATGATTTCCTACTTATGCATGCCAATGCTGCTTCCATGCCTAGAGACATGATATGCATGTTGTTCAAATCTAAACATGTTCTCCCCACATGCATCTGAAAGGTACCAATACATCTTTTAATCAACTAAACCTTGTCGGGGCCCTCACCCCACCATATCTGATCAATGTTGATCGACCTAAAACATCAGTAATGATAGTCTTGTCGGCAGGACATTAAAACACTCCCAAAAAGAGGCGCAAATCCCATTAGGCCGAAAACCCGAAAAGGACGAACTAAGAAAAAGTCGAGCCATTCCTACTGGGTCCACACCAAATGGGCCCAGGAAAGAATTAGGGTATGGATGAAAAAGACAAATTGTTTTTGGGGTCTTTCTATGAAACCCTAGAAATAGTCAATCTATGGTCACTAGATCTCATGGTCCATGCAAAAATTAGAGCTCATTTCTATTTTATCAATTCTCATGAGCTTTGATTTTTCTACGTTCGGTGAATTATCATATACAAAAATCTTGTAAAATAATTTCTATCACAGGAAAAGACTGCAATATTGCAAAGAAAAAAACAACTCTATGTTCCATAACAAAGTTGATGAGAAGGGCCACCCCAATCCAATGACTTAAACACCCCTCCGGGACGGAGGTCCCGGTATGCTAACCAGCCATGTTGGTTGTTTAGCATAACATTGTGGGAAATGATATGGTAACAGTGAATTGCCCCATCTTGATGATGTTGTTCTCCTTTCTGGGAAATAGGAAGGTGATTCAGCACAGACCCAACAAATGTATCCCTTGGGGTAGGCCACTCTCTGGCAGATATCACAACTCGAATGATAGTACTATTAAATATCCATGTTGCGGGATTGTTGTCGTGAGATGGTAACAGAATTGGTGTATCAGACTGTAAACCGAACTCGTAGGCAGGAAGGCTGTTGGAAAAGGGGTACTCCTGATGTGACTCAGAGAGCTTGTTTTCAAGGAAGGGGTAATATGGAGTGTGGTGGATTCCAACCTGAATAGAGCTAGCCACATCCATTAAGTGTTGATCACAAATTAGAAGAGGCTCGACAGCAGGGCTAGGTGCAGGTCAAGGAGGAACCATATTTTCTCCTTGCATTATAAAAACCAGGAAAATGGTTAGTTCAGAATAATAAAATGTGGACAAAAATACCAATTATTAGTAAAGGGACACCATCAAGGAGCCTTTATTATGATTTCCATGAGTAGGCCTCCAAAGGTGGTTCGAGACGACTACATCCCGGGAACCAACCCTATGCAGAAGAAGTCTGTGGTACTCTGGCCTATAGAGCATTGGCCAGAAAACCACAAACTAGGCTGCTCTGTGGAATATCAATCCCGGATTTAAATGTTTAAGTTTGAAAGACCTAAGAAATTTTCAATGTCTGGATGTTTTCCGGTCAGCAAACCATCAAAACCATGTAGTGAGTTCCTACGTGGCCCGTCGTAACTTACATTTTAATTGATTAAAAGTGTTAGTTCATAGCTGAGATATTGGTTAGTGGGTGAAGGCAGAAACGAAGGAGGAATGGTTCGCGACAATGGAAGCTGGTTCACAGAAGAGGAGTTTCCCTAAGGAGCAAGCACGCAGAGAGAAAAAGCATGATCTCTGTGTTTGGAAGGAATATAGTAAAAGACAAAGGTTAGTGGCCTCCTTATTTATAGGTGTGGTCCAATACCGAGTCCACTCCCTTACCAAAAACTATCCAAGTTTTAGGACCACTCTACATTGGTAAAGTCTCCTCTTCATTCCGATCGGACCCCATTCCGATGGGGGGAATTTTTTGGTTCATGAAAAAAAATCCACAAAGTCAAATGGGAATCCCATTAATTCAAGAGAGGATTCTGCCCAATTTCCCTTGAGGAACTGGGAAAATGTAGAGAATTCTCAAAGGTTGGAAAAAGATGGACCGTTCAGTGTACTGGTCCAATATTGATGGTACACAGCCAGTTCAGTAAGACGTCCCCTCCATAGACTGATGTCGTTCACTGAAAAGAGGTGGGGATCCTCCATGGGCATGAAGTAGGATAGGCACCAGGCTGGTCTGCCATCCCGAACCACCCCAGCAGCAAGACACGACAACCGTCCCAGACCGCATACGCCGTCTTTCGCAGAATAGAGGCGTAGCCCTTCGCGGCCACAAAGCACCCCCGAACCGATTTGGTTCGTGAGTGAGGTGCATTCAATGCCCCCCGAGTTGCGGATTGACCAAGTCATTAATAAACCTGGTTTTTGGTAACGGGACTCCGCAAAAGGGGCCACATAAAAATATCTTTTCCTCTACTATAAAAGGATATCAGGGGGAAGAAATAAGGGAGGGGAGATCAGACTCAGGTGGAAGGATTTTAGAGGAAGGATCTTAGGAGTTCGCAAATAGAAATGTTTCAATTTGCGAACCAGAATAGGTATGAAACTGGAAACAAATTAATAAGGAACTGAAAAATGCATAACAACTTGGTGAACCGTGAACATAAAAATAACAAAAAAAAGAAGACCGTGAAGCCAGGTCCCCTCCACGGATGTAATCCACATGGGCCAGGGATTAAATTCCCCTTTTTTGATCTGATGAACCATGTGGCACCCTCATACGCGAGCGAAGCCCTGACCGATGATCCCCCGACCGGCATCGCCCCTGGTCGTCGTTGCTCACGTGGACTCCCCCACGTACCAACCAGGTACCTGGGCCGAACCCAAAGTCGCGTACCACCCTGGTACGCAGGATGCCTATCCGTCCGCGTACCACCCTGGTATGTGGACGACCTCTCCAGCTGCGTAGCACCCCCCCTATGCGAAGGTCGCCACTCCTCATACACCTATATGGCCCGCTAACTCCTTCGATGTTCCCATTCCCTGGGTCAGATAAAATCCTTCCAATCTGGCACGATCCTTCGCAATCCCCTCATTGGCCAATTAATTGGCCTAAGGTCAAGGCCTTTACCGAAGCCACCAGATCCATATGATGTAACCTTCAGGCATATCAATGTGCCACTTTGAGATCACATACCCACCGTAGGCGAGGAAAAGGGGTTGCTCTGGCCCTTGAGTGGGTTCCTGAAACATTCATGGGTTCACATACCCATGGTAGTGTAGGGTCCGAGCCAGGGAGTCCCCTTTCTGCCACTCCACTTGCCAGGATTGGGGGACCCCACTTGAGTTTCCTTTCGACGCCAGTAGTGAGCACTTATCCCCTCATTTTCAAGTGATTGGGCCTCCATCATGGAGTAGTCGCAATCTCTCAGGGAAACCATCCCAGTGTATGCCCCTAGTTATTATTGCAGAAGGTGGTGCCTACACCCCTCTTTTCATTGGTCCGAAATCCCTCTCCCATTGGTGGTTGTCACAAATTTGGGTCTCCATCCGGGAGGAAGTCCCAATACCCATTTCCCCAGGCTTCTATCCAAGCATAATCCCCATTTCGCTTCCCACGGACGCACCCTTCGCAACGTGATCATCAGGTCCCTCCTGACTCTTGTTTCTCACACTGTGCGTGAAATACGTGGGATTAGAGTAAGCATCGACCATTAAAACAGGCTTGTCCTGCATGATGCTAAACTGTATTCTGCCATTCAGAACTACAAGGACTTTGATCCATGTCTCCTTGTTGGGGTACATAGGAAGCCTCCCTGAGGTTCAAGCCCAACAACCGGTCATTCTGACCTCCTTCATGTCTGTTCACCAACACCATGGGCCACCTCATAGTGTATGCCCCATACCACCTTGGGCTACCTCGGGGTGTAAGCCCTAACCCAAACCGAACTACATGGATTCGGATTCCTCTCATGAGGATATGTAGGAAGCATGTATCACGGGTTTGATCCAAGCACTCATGTCGTTAACTATCCCCCCTAGATGACAATAAACTCCAGAGTGCCCAGTTATGGGGCTTCAAACCAGTGTAGTCTCAATGGGTCCAAACTCTTCGGAGTCATTAATCCAATGAGGGATGATAAACCTCGGGCCAAAATGATTTTGAATCCCTGCGTTCAGCTGACCATTTACAACATCGAGTAATCTATGGATAATATGCTTGGGTATAAACCAAAGATTCATGAACATATGAATACGTATTAAATCTATATGAGAGTCCCAGAATAGGAAATAATTCCCCCCAAAAGAGTGTGATGATCCCGACTTCCAATCCTCTTGAACAATGTGAGTTCTTAAGCATCGCTGGCCAAATCACCTAGATAACACCAGCCTTTCGAAAGCAGGTTAACGTGTCGCTGGTATGGAACCGTTGGGAGTTTCAAGATGAAAATCGTGCTCATGATATGAATGATTAATCTGAATCCAACCTTCTCTAATCAATCATCGGGTATCACACTTTTTTCCACACAACATCGCAAAACAACCTTTGAAATCATATATCATATACTACATTCATTGAATAAATCATGTATTTTAATAAGTCATGAATTATAATGTAATCAAATAAAAAGAGACATGGGAGAATAACATTTCAATAATTTATAGATTTGTGGCATACACATAATCATCTAAAATTGTGGACATGTAAAAATAGAAATCGGTTCACTTATTTCATTTAACACATGAAATCATCTCTATCATAATGTTATGGACATCAAAACTTGTCCACACATAACCTTATATACATGGAACCCATTTATGTCCCAAAAATGTTGATCATGTAATTCAATTCAAGAATAAAAATAGATAAATGTAATCAGGTTTATGGTTAATATTGTGAAAATGTAAATAGGTTCTTGCATATAATTGTGAACATTTATTCAGGATCTTGCATAACATATTTACTTATGAGTTATCCATATTTACCAAATTAATTTAAGGTAGATATAAATCCCACCCATAAAAAAATTGATACATTTGTGTTCTATAAGATAAAAAAACATTTAACATGTCATAACACGTGAAAAGGAAGTTGGTTTCATTAACATTTCATCATATTATTACCCATGGAATAAATGGGTTTTCAAATAATATTTACACCATACTCATAAAACATCAAAATAATAAATAAATACATAATAATTGTATCATATCCCCAATAAATAATTTTTAATAACAAATAATGTCATTTTAATAGGAAAATGATTTTGGAAGAAAATCATACAGAACATTTCATGAAAAATAAAATTTATTTTAAAAAAAACATCATAAAATAAGAAATTAATAAAATTATATGTATATCGTTTTATTTTAAAATACATATAAAAACCAATAATGGATGGTTCATGTAGAGACATGAAGCTTGATGTTCATGGACATTACATTTCATTTTTGGAATACTTAATACATAAAAAAATACCAGACAACAAAGGACTGTAATAGTTTAGTGTCTTTGGAAACTCATAACATAATCTTCTAATTGTGGTGAAAGATCTTCCACATCTCCCATAAAGAACTTCCTTTTTTGTGTTCTTACATAATACCATTCTTTAAAACCTGGGGAAAAGAAAACATATAAATGGTGAGCTCAAATTCTCAGTAAGGGTAAGCATGGCTAAAATAAAACAAATCATATACAATTGAACTTAAAAACATGAACATAATGTTTATACATCAAAAACTTGAGCAATGGCATAAAACAGGGCAGTACATAAGGCATAGATCATAAAGAAACATTAATAAAGATAAAATATAATGGGAATAAAACAGGTGATTGTGGAAACCATTAAGCACATTATATGATTTCCATAGTAGCCAATAGTTTTCTGCCAAGACCATATTAGCGGACAAAGTCCCTTTCTGAATTGAGTTCACTCCTCGTTCCAGTCCTGTATTACTGGAACAGATTAACTTACCATTATAGCCATGTCTATCTCATGAGATATAAATATTTACCCAATGCATTGGAGGGATATATAGGTCCCACCCATCTCATAATGAAATCATTCTTACTTGTCCCACAAAATATACTTAAAACATTCCTCATAACCCAAAGAATAAAATGGGTTTAATAAACATCATCCCATCATCACATAATCCATATAAAAAAATGAATATTTCATCATAAGAAAAGTGAAAACATGTAAATCATAGAGACATTATACTTGAAACATACACATATCAAATAATTCCATATTAGATAGAAAATGGTTTTGATAAAACACTTGAAATGAATTCTTGAGGAAAATATCCTTTCTTCTTAAAATAATTTTCTTTTTAAAAACTGCCCTGAAATTTTAAAATAAAAGTAATTTTTTGAAAATAGTCATAAAATATTGTAGAGTAAGATTCATGAAAATGAGGCGTTATGACACCGTAAAAATCTGTTCACACCGTATAAGTTAAAAATAACATTATTCTCGTACTTTTGTCAGAAAAGTCCAAAAATTCCTCGTATGGTAAACAAAAGAAATATTCCATTTATAACATGTGGTAAAAGTAAAAAATGGGTAAAAAGTACTTTAAATATACATAAAAACATTTTTAGAAAACATGGGCTTGGATGATAACAATAACCACTGTAAATAATTACAAATAAACAATCTGAGATAAAAAAACGAGATTGGAAAAGTTATCTCTTACCTTACGCCTGATATGCTTCGTATGTATCCGAACCTTCTGTATAATGATTTAAATAATTTCATTGACTTATTAAAGAATCATATTCATTTTTATTATATCATATATGGTTCACTTATGACTTTATATTACCGGTTCTTTTGTAAATTCAATGTTAAAGCATCAATTTGGATAAAATCGTTTCATTTGTCGTACGTGTTTCAACTTGTTGTTCTTGATATTATTACTTATATACTGATTTACATAATTCCATAATGAAAAACATTATTTATATATAATATATATTCAGCATATACATATATATATATATGATATATCTATAAATGGAATGAAATACACCGTTCATGGAGACGGTAGGTCGTACGTACGAATGAACGCTGTTTTCGTTTCCTTATGGAATTGAATGGAATTAAGTAGATGAAATACATATATATATATACATAAATCCAGTATCATCATTATGTCATATATTTCATTATTATTCATTATGTATACTTTATAATCATTCATGAATGGTTAACATGGAGAATGAATCTCATCGCGTCCTAGAGATGGTAGTCCGTACGTACGCACGAGCGATGATATCATTCCCATGATCGTGGAATTGTCTTGAAGTGTATGTATAATATTTAAGAATCAATATCACTTTAATATAATCATATATAGTTATTTATTTACAAAATTATACACATCCAAGTAAGGTGGTGGTCGAAAACAGATTACACCGTGGAATGAAGACGGTATTCCGTACGTACGCATGCGCGGCGATTTCGTTTTCTGTAGGATGGATAGAAGGTAAAATAAGGTTGTTTCATATTTATAATAAAATATCAGTATATAAGTAATACTGATGTTATTACATAATAATGAGACAACTAAAGAAGAAGAAGTAGAAGAAGAAAGAAACTTGAGAGAATCGGAAGAAGAGATTACCTCTTCTTCGACACACCTCCTTTAAGCTTCCTCTTAAGGAAGTAGAGATGATCTTTTGAGAAGACCATAACCTCTAGAATGTTGCTAGGGAAGCGGAGAAGGGAAATTGGAAGGGTTTTTCTGAGCTTCAAGGCTCAAAAGTGTGTGATGAGAAGAGGGAAGTGGTGCCATTTTTATAGGGGAGGAGAGGGGCACCTTTGGAAAAACATAAAATATTATTTTTTAATAGTCATATTCAGTTTTTAATAGCTCCAAATTGATTTATTTTGAAGTTAAGGTGTGGATGGGTCTAAATCCTCTCAACTAATATATTTTAGACAGTTTTGGGTCATTATATTGACCTTATCTTTTAGTTTTAACTCTATGTTAATTAAATTGACATTTACCATGTCACTTTGTATTTTTATATTATATAGTTAATAAACATACCATATACATCCAAGAGACCCCCAAGTGTTCCATTAATGATACACCTATCAGGATATAAGTATATTGGCTGAACTATATATTTTTTGGAATATAATAACAATTAATAATATAATATTTGTTCTAAAAAATTATTTTATGTCAATTTAGATACTATTTGGTAATAGATTTTTGTGAAAACTATAACAACATGATTAGTTCAAAAAAAGTTAATTAAATCAATACTAAGATGTCATATTAACCAACAAAAGTAGTGTAATTCATAAGAAGTCTCAAATTACATTTATTTGGGTATTTATAACATCAATTATGTTAATATTTCATTAATAAGAGAATTAATGCATCATCATTGTGTCATAAATAACTTAAATTATTTTATGTCTCAAAATTATAAATAAATTACCATTAAGTAGGAAATATTTTTATCTTTATAATTAATATTTATAGTCGAATTTAACTTATGTATAACCCTATATTAAAAATTAATTAATTATTAAACATAGATTTTAACTATTTTAACCCTTCTTTAAATAAATTAATAATAAATGTCTTAATCTATTCTAAGTGGAACTAAATGGTCTTATTTTATTCCTAAGGTTGTTTTTTGTCTAATTAAACTTATCCAATAGAATTGAGATATGTGTTAGGGTTATAATAATATCATCTTTACCCTTAAATACCCTATTTACTTTTAACCGTTGTAAATAAAAGTAAAAAGTTACTATTCACCAAATATTATGTTCATCTCATTGAACCAGATTTTAGTCCTTGATATTAACCGTGTCTCTTGGATTTTCGAAATTCCACTCACAGAAGTGGTAAAATTATGTTTTATGTAAGTTTGCAAAAAGCTCCTAAGAGGTAGGTAAAAGACGGTGAAAAGTTCAATAAAATTTTTAAATATCGAAAACTATTATAGAATGACTTCAATGAATAACATTAAACTTATATAGGTATTATGTATCAATTTTTACATAAAAAAATTTCAATAAAATACATAATTATTTAAATAAAATGTCGGTTTTTAAATATTAACCCATTGTTTTCACTATTCATCAAACATTGAATATTTTCAGAAAAAATACCAAAAATTCACCCTAGGCTAATTTCAATATTCCAAATCCAAAGATAAAGCCAATTTTGATAGATAAAATTTATAAAATTTCAAAAAGTGGGTATTACGATTCATAACGGCTAGTTAATATAATATTTTAATAACATATCATTGTTTAGTGAAACTCGATATTGCGTACAACACACGCTATCGTGAAAAGTTGTGATTGCGTATAAAGCACACCAAGTCAGGTATGCGTGTAATGCAAGATCCTTTTGGTGTAGTGTACAACACAAGACATCAATAAAATAAAAAAGAATATTTCTCATAAAATCTCGAGGTGTTACATTCTACCCCCCTTAAAATGAATTTCGCCCTCGAAATTCGTCGGGGTTATAAATGGTTTACTACTAGAAATATCATTTAATAAAAACCCACATCATAAAACGGAATACTAAAATAGGTCTTTAAAAACTAATGTACGAAACGTAACGGTTACCCAAATTAACTAATCACTGGGTTTCCATATAAGAGAACATAAGTGAAAATATGGATGTGGAAGAGAAATATATCCATCATGTTCTAATGGGGAGTGGGAGAGAACATGGCTATGAAAAAATGCAACAATCACAAAGCTGTAGACTTGTGATGATATAAGGTACCATCTGATTCATCAGACATAAGGGAACTATGACAACATTTTTGGTTCTCATCTTCATTTCCTAAAAGTTGATGAAATTGTAATTAGATGAAATACTTTCTTGATTTTGGTACAGTCTCACCGTTGGTCGTTCCATGGACAATTTCCACTTCATCTCTTAAAGAAACAAAGTTGAATTTGTCATTCGTGAAGTGTTAGCAGATCGTGTGATAGAATGATGAGTCATTCCATCTGTCTCAAACAAAAGGTTACAAACAGTTATAAAAAATACATAAGTCCATCTATAGTGAGGTTAATCGTTTATGGTTCCTAAAATGGACTTATACTTCATATATAATACTACTTAATATAATAAAACTGGTTTCTACTAAACATGGAATTCTTGTAGGCCAGTGGTCGACGATAAAGGCATGTCGCACTTCATTTGTGGGTTCAATTCCCACAACCTTGTCTGACGCGACAGGGTGTCTCCCATCCTTCAGGTTTTCCCCTTTTCTCTAACTACATTATAATAACATTCCTACAATAAAATAGAAAAAAATACCATCTTATGTCAAACATAATTCATTTCAATTTTCAGGCTTGTCCAAAATACTTATGTCCAAGCTCATAGTATAAAGAAAACAATTACTAGAAATTTCATCTACCGAGCATGTGAATACCATCATTTATCCCCCATATATCATACGACATATCTTGTTGGTCACATCCAAAACATTGAATACCTTAATCATGTCTTCTCGTTAACCATAGTGAAAACATGAATACTTTCACAAGGTAACTCTTTACATATACCAAAATCCCAAAAATTCTATATACTCAAACCATGATATCATTTTTTCCTTATATTAGTCACGAGCTCATTAATACTTTCAAAAATTTCATTATCTCTTTATCCCTTCATTATGGGCATATCATTTGCTTTTCAAAATGTTGGAATCACTTTTCATGGTTACCCGTACCATATAATTATCGAAAACCACAATAAACCATTACATAGATATTCCAATGTTCCATAATACTATAAATGAGATTCCACAACATTATTTTGGAATCCCTTTACATAAGCACATAATCATTCCACCACTTCGTTTTTATACTCAACATTGCTAATAGTGATCTCATGTGACTTACCTTTGTCTTTTTCCTTAAGAGGTTGCTCACCTTGATCATCATTAACACTTGGATTAGGGCATTGATTAGCATAATGCCCCATTTCCTTGCACTTGAATCACTGATGTGTTGGGGGAGAATTCTCTGTAGTCTTTTCTCTATTCACATCATTAGCATCCTTTTTCCCTTTACTTCGACAATCAACTACTCGATGACCTTCTTTTACACACTTAAAACTTTTTCTAGTCCCTCTAAGACAATCTCCACCATGCCTATTTCAACACTTTGAGCATAAAGAAAAATTTATCTTGTTTTCACCATTATTCTGAGATTTCTCCTTGAACTCCATATATCGTTTCTTGTCAAAACAATGAGATGGATATTTAACACCAACTTCCATTTATACCTTGATAGAAAAATGCACAATTTCTTCATAGGTACTGAAGTCTCTTATAGCTAATTCACTTTGAAGACTTGGTTTTAAGCTACTGAAGATTAGATCAAAATTACTTTCAGGTTGGGTGATAAAGCCAGATGTATACCATGTATGTCTTGTAAAATTCTCTTCACATATACCAAAATATTCATCATCCTTCTTCTTAAGAACCACAAACTCCTTTTCCATCTTTGTTCGAAGAATACGAGGGAAGTACTTACTGAAAAAAAAGTTCCTAAACTTGTCCCATTCCATGGATTCAATTTCTTCTTGGGGCCTTGTATTCTTAATTAGTGTCCACCACTGGTCTTCTTCACCTTCTAAATAGTAAAGAGCTAAAATGAATTTTTCATGTTCTGAACAATGATATATGGAAAATATCTTTTCAATGGTACTGATCCATTTTTCAGCAAAAAGTGGATCAGAAGACCCATTGAAAGACGGTGCACGTTGCCTCATGAAGGACTCAATAGAATATTGTTCCCTTCTCTGATCATTCGGAAATCCAGAATGATTCATATCTTGTGTAAGTATAGCAATAAGATTTTTCACCCCATATCCCATCACATTTGGTTGCTTGGGATGACAATCATTGCATTATCCATTACACTGATCAACATGGTTCCTTCAGGTTCCAGCCATCGTCTAAAACCCAAAAAGAACAGTGTGAGTGGAAAAACTTCTGCTTGGAAAACAATATAATAAAGGGGGAGTACCTTCAATATATAACATCTTCTGTTTAATTCTAATATCGTTACCATAATTCTAGAACTATAACCTATACTTATACTAATCCTTAGGGTCATCCCTAGACATACTTAGAAATATCTCTAGGGATCTCACTAATGTTTTCGCATCCCAGTTTCCAATGGTTAACTAAACCTTTCCTCTGATACCAACTGTAGAGACCCAAATCTTTACGTACATGGACATTACATTAATTTTGCGTAATACTTAATACATAACAAAACCAAACACCAAAGGACCGTAATAGTTTAGTGTCTTTGGATACTCGGAACATAATCTTCTAATCATGGTGAAAGATCATCAACATCTCCCATAAAGATCTTCCTGTTTTTTTCTCTTACCTAAAACCTTTCTCTAAATCCTTGGGAAAACAAAACATATAAAGGGTAAGCTCAAATTCTCAGTAAGGGTAAGCATGGATAAAATAAAAAAAATCATATAAAATTGAACTTTAAAAATGAACATGATGTTTAAATATCAAAACCATGTGCAATGACCTAAAAGATGGAAGTACATAAGGCAGAAAACATAAAGAAACATTAATCATGATAAAATAGCATGGGAATAAAACATGTGATTGTGGAAACCAATAATCACATGATATTATTTCCATAGTAGCCAAGGAATTGCTTCCAAGACCATCTTAGAGGACAAAGCTCCTTTCTGAATCGAGTTCACTCCTCGCTCCAGTCTTGTATTACAGAACCAGATTAACTTACTATTCTAGCCATGTCTATCTCATGAGATATAAATCTTTACCCAATGAATTGGAGGGAGATATAGGCCCCACCCATCTCACAATTAAATCATTCTTACCTGTTCCACAAAATATACTTAAAACATTCATAATAACCCAAAGAATAAAATGTGTTTCATAAACATCATCCCATCATCACATAATTCATATAAAACAAATGGAAAGTTCATCATAAGAAAAGTGATACCATGTAAATCATAGAGACATTATACTTGAAACATACACATATGAAATAATGTCATCTTATATGGAAAATGGTTTTGATAAAACACTTGAAATGAATTCTTGAGGAAAATACCCTTTCTTCTTCAAAATCATTTTATTTTTATAAAATTCCATGAAATTTTAAAAGAAAAGTATTTTGTTGAAAATAGTCATAAAATCTTGTAGAGTAGGATTCATGAAAATGAGGTGTTATGAAACCGTAAAAATCTATTGACGCCATATAAGTTAAAAATAACATTCTTCTCGTACTTTTGTCGGAAAAGTCAAAACATTCCTCGTATGAAAAAAAAAGAAATATTCCATTCATAACATGTGGTAAAAGTAAACAAATGGGTAAAAAGGCCTTTAAATATACATAAGTTTTTTAGAAATCTTGGGCTTGGATGATAACAATAACCCCAGTAAATACTTATGAATAAACAATCTCAGATAAAAAAAGGAGATTGGAAAAGTTATCCCTTACCTTACATCCGATATGATTCATATGTATTTGAGCCTCATGTATAATGATTTAAATAATGTCATTGACTTATTAAAAATTCATATTCATTGTTATGATATCATATATGGTTCACTTATGACTTTATATTACCCGTTCTTTTGTAAATTCTTTGTTAAAGCAGTATTTTGGGTAAAATCGTTTCATTTGTTGAACGTGTTTTGACTTGTTGTTCTTGATAATATTACTTATATATGGATATACGTAATTCCAGAATGTAAAACATGATTTATATATAATATATATTCGTCATATACATATATATATATATATGATAGATTGATAAATGGAATGAAATACACCGTTCATGGCGACGGTAGGTCGTACGTACGCATGAACACTATTTTCGTTTCCTTATGGAATTGAATTGAATTAAGTAGATGACATACACACATATATATATACATAAATCCATTATCATTATTATTTCTTATATTTCATTATTATTCATTATGTATACTTTAAAATCATTCATGAATGGTTAACATGGTGAACAAATCTTATCGCATCATGGAGACGGTAGTCCGTACGTTCGCACGAGCGATGATATCATTCCAATGATCGTGGAATTGTATTTAAGTGTATGTATAATATTTAAGATTAAATATAACTTTACAATAATCATTTATAGTTATTTATTTACCCCATTATACCCATCCAAGTAAGGTGGTGGTCGAAAACAGATTACACCACGATGTGGAGACGGTATTCCGTACGTACACACGCGCAGTGATTTTGTTTTCCGTAGGATGGATAAAATGTGAAATAAGGTTGTTTCATATTTATAATAACATATCATTATATAATTAATAATTATGTTATTACTTCATAATGATACAACTAAAAAGAATAAGTAGAATAAGAAACAAACTTTAGAGAAATATAAGAAGAGATTACCTCTTCTTCGACGCACCCCGTTTAAGCTTCCTCTTAAGGAAGTAGAGTTGGTCTTTTGAGAATACTAGAACCACCATAATTTTAATAGAGAAGTGTATAAGAGAAATGGTCAGGCATTGGAAGATCTTAAAGGCTCAAAAGGGCGTGAAGAGAAGAAGGAAGGGGTGCCCTTTTTATAGGGGAGGAGAGGGGCACCATTAGAAAAACATAAAATATTATTTTATAATAAAGTCATATTCGGTTTTTAATATATCCCAATTGATTTATTTAGAAGCTAAGGTGGGTATTGGTATAAAGCCTCTCAACCAATAGATTTTAGACAGGTTTGGGTCATTATAGAAACCTTATCTTTTAGTTTTAACTCTTAGTTAATTAGATTGACATTTACCATGTCACTTTGTATTTTTCTGTTATATAGTTAATAAACTTACCATATACATCCAAGAGACCCCCAAGAGGTCCATTAATGATGCTCCTATAATGATATAAGTATCTTGGCCGAACCTTAGATTTTTAGAAATATAATAACAATTAATAATTTAATATTTTATTTAAAAATTATTTTATGTCAATTTTGACACTATTTGGTAATTGTTTTCTGTGAAAACCATATCAGCATGATCAATCCGAAAGAAGTTAATTAAATAAATAATAACATGTCATATTAACCTAGAAAATTAGTGTAACACATAAAAAGTCTAAAATTACATTTATTTAGGTATTTATAACATCAATTATGTTAATATTTCATTAATAAGATAATTAATGCATCATCATTGTGTCATACATAACACATAATATTTAATGTCTAAAAATTATAAATAAATTACCATTAGGTAGGAAATCTTTTCAAATTTCTAATGAATATTTATAGTCGAATTTATCTTATGTATAAACCTATATTAAAAATGAATTAGTTATTAAACCTTTATTGTAACTATTTAAACCCTTCTTTAAATAAATTAATAATAAATGTCCTAATCTAGTCAAAGTGTACCTAAATGGTCATATTTTATTCTATAGGTTGTTTTTGGTTGAATAAAACTTATCCAATAGAATTAGGACATGTTTTTGGGTAATAATAATATCATTTTTAACCTTAATTACCCTATTTACTTTTAACCGTGGTAAATAAAATTAAAAAAGTTACTATTCACCCAAAATTATTTTCATCTCATTGAACCACATTTTAGTCCTTGATATTAACCGTGTCTCTCATATTTTATAAATTCCACTCACAGTAGTGGTAAAATTATGTTTTATGTATGTTTGCAAAAAGCTCCTAGGAGGTAGGTAAAAGACGGTGAAAAGTTCAATAAAATTTTTATATATCAAAAATTATTATAGAATGACTCCATTGAATTACATTAAACTTATATAGGTATTATGTATCAATTTTTACCTAAAATAAATTTAAATAAAATAAATAATTATTTAAAAAAAAGTCGGGTTTTAAATATTAACCGAGTGTTTTCACTATTCATCAAAATTGAATGTTTTCAAAAAAATACAAAAAATTCACCCGAGGATAATTTCGATATTACGAATCCAAAAATGAAGTCCATTTTGAAATTTAAAATTTATCAAATTCCAAAAAGTGGGTATTAATATTCATAACTGCTAGTTTATATAATATTTTAGTAACATATCGTTGTTTCGTGAAACTCGATATTGTGTACAACACACGCTATCATGGAAGGTCGCAATTTCTTGTAAAGCAAGCCAAGTCAGGGATTAGTGTAGTGTAAGATCCTTTTGGTGTAGCGTACAACACATGAAATCAACAAAATTAAAAAGAATATTTTTCAAAAAATCTCGGGGTGTTACAGTTCAAATTAAATAATGTCCATGGTGGTGGGAAATTCTATGTATTTTGTACGTGATAAAATAATGATTCGTTTCAATTTTTTAGAAAAATTCAAACATGGATTGAATGAGGAAAAAATGAATAATCCATTTAAAACACTTTTTCAAAAATTAAAGCATTGTTGATAAATTATCTTGTAATCCCTTTGAAGAATATCAATAAATTTATTAAAAAAATTAGAAAACTATGATATGGATGTAATTGGATTTCCAACAAATGAGATAAATAAATCCATCGCCCTTTTTAAACAACGGTATGAAATCATGGTTACACAAATAGAGAAAAATGATGTGAAAATATATTCTAATGTGAGAAGAAAAGGAGGTGAAATTTATAATGATTCTTGTGGGATATATCACTATAATTCATTATCATATGAATAAAAATAAACAATCTGGGTAAGTGACGTGGTTGTATCATAATACCCAAACCACTTTATTAACATTTAATCATAATATCCATGAATGAATAAAATTAAATGAGTCATAAATTATCAGAGTATAAATAAATTAATAATATTATATGTTATTGCGCTAGTATATAAACCACATAAAACAAACATAGGTGCATAATTTAACGGATGTCCTAATGAAGACAAATTGTGTAAACAATGAATTCCCGCTTTGGTAACCTCTGAAAAATAAACCCCAAGAAAGATAGTTCATATAATTTATATGTAAATCCACATTATTTTTTGGATAATCATCATAATATACATTCATGGGATTTATATACATTATATACATGTAACGAATATGGAACATGTCAAGTGTCACATTGAAAATAAAAAGGAAATGGAAATTCATTATCTTAACTCTTAATATCTTCCACACACATTGGAAACACCTATATAATATGTATAAAATTATTATAATTAGATTACAAAACCATAATCAGTGTTATTATACCATAAATTCTTTATTATAACCTACCATTATCCTTTTATAAATAATTCCCTATTAAAATCATCAGTCGATTAATAATTGTACAGTTTATTTTTTATCTATTTGGATTTTTCATTTTTTGTCCTCGTATAGGAAGCAAGGTTCCCTAATATCCCGAACATTGAACACGATATTAATATAATATGAATTCATTATATATTAATTTAGATTAATCCACTATAGTTAGTTATATAAAATTAAATACACCATTCATATAGATGGTTGGTCATATGTACTAATTAATATTATTCCCATATTTTGAGTGATGGAATTAAAGAAAAGTAAATAATATATTACCAATATATAATAGTATCATCCTTTACATAGGATCCACAAAACTGGTTCATTGTTCTGGGTTTCCACATCTCCTCTAGAATGCCTCATCATATCCCAGAGGCTACTGACAAGTATCATATGTATAATGGAACAAATTGGGAGACTATACCCTCTTTATTAGAGTAATCCATAGAAGATAAATACAAAATAAAGAAAAATATTAATGATAAACAAGAATTACCCACCATTTAACAAAACTATGTACACATCCAAAACCAAAAAATAATTATGTTATGCCATGTGATACTATTTAAAGTGAAAAAGAATCCCAAAATTAAATATATAAAAGAATCCTCAGACTAGTCCTGACTCTAAGTCAGAATCACTCTCCCATGAACTCCCCATTCCAAAACAAACCATATAGAATAGATCACTTTCCCTTGCCTTGACCTTCACCAAGAATCTTTTCTTTGGTACCCAATGGCAGCCTAAGAAGGGTGTAAGTACATCACATTTGTCAACCACTAATAGTTTCTATAAAATATTTACTCTAGATAGATACTTTTATCATGTAAAAAATAAATGGAATAATAAAACATATAAACCAGGTGCCATTAGTTAACAATATCTACTTTGACATTTTTTATTTTTTTTCAATGATTTAGGTATTCTAATTAAGTACATTACAACTTATGATGGAAAACTACTATTCCTTATGGGATAAGTCACGTTCCCCATCTCAATATAGAAAATATTTCTTAAACAATTACATCACAATTACCTTAGAGTTTTAGTCCAGGTAGTTTCATCAGATGCCACAATTTCATGAATAGAGCCTCACACATCTACATATCCTATGTATTGTAGGGGATGAGTTTAAAACCTTATCCCAACACAACTTGTGGATTTAGAACCTGAATTCAATGTCTCACATACCACCAAGCCATGTGCACATACTTCTTTAACCAATTACCACATAAAATAATTCAAAACTATTCTCATTTAATACACATACCATTTACAATTTATAGTTAGTTTAACACCTGAATCATCTTCATTTCTTAACATAGTACCATAATTTCCATTTACAATTCATTACTATTTATCACATGAAAATTATATCAAATATCACCTTATCCGATGTTATCAATTAAATATAATTTAAATAAATTTCACTTCAAAATTCTGTTTAACCATCTATACACTTTCTATATGATTTCCGTCATCAAATCGTTTTAACCTCATAAACATAAAAATCATAGGATCAATCTATTAAACCACACAATTTCATATTTTTTGAACTAGGCCAAGTTGATGAATATGTTACACTCCATGGGTAGCCTCTATCCTTTTCTATTAAACCTTAATGCAACACTCTAGGATCATGTGGTGTTCAATTCATCAACTAACTAATTTAAACCTCAATTATCCCATATAAAACCCAATATATAGCACAATAAACCCAAAGTACAACCAGATACACATGAAATAAATATAAAAGACTATGGTATAGAATTTTTAGACCAGATACCATGATTATAAAGACGAATAATCACTTAACCCGAACCATTGATTTTGATTCAAACACCCTTTAAATCCCCAACCTATGATCTACTAGAAAAATAGAATTTGTGGCTTTAGAATATTAGAAACAACTAAATGATCCATAATCTGGAAAAAAGGAATCAATATGAGTAATAAACTCCCTTGATGCTTTGTTCTGCACCCTATGATGCTCCAAACATCTTAGAAATGAGTGATATGGATTTTTGGGATGTTTAATGTGATTTAGTTTTTCACGACTGGTGTTGGAAAAAAATCATGTAAGAAAATAAGACTAGTGTTCCGAAATACCGAGTGGAAATCATAAAATCAATCATTTTTAATTGGGAGAACTATTTGGCTGCATTGTTGGCCAAATAGTTCTCCACCCTATTTTAAAGAGGGGGCCATACCACATGGTTTCTTTGGGATCCCACATAGTTTTCCTAACCATGTTGTAAAAACTAATCATGGATTTGTAACAACCTAAATGAATTGCATCATCCCTAATAATGGTTTTACCAACTATTTTACACCTCTATTGGAGAGAACATTTAAGGAAAATGGTTACTACTAACCATGCACTAAAAATCCAATGTTCACTTTATGGCCCCATTTTCACTTATTTTGTTCCCGAAACATCCATAAAACCCCCTATACACCTCAGAAAATCTGAAATCAAATCATTACTTATCGTAATAGGGTATAAAAAACATGAACATAGGTCACTAGAAGTCTGGGATATTACAACTTCCCTAACGTATACGATCTCATCCTCAAGTCGTAATCCTAATAATCAATGGTCCTACAATATAAAAAATATCAGTCAACAAGGCCCACATATATGTCTCTCATTACCGTGTTTACTCCCAAACATTACCATGATTCGACAACACTCGGACTAACAGAACTACATTACCTCGCAAAACATTCTCACTGTGATGCACAATCACAATCCAGATTCCCCTCAAGGGATGCATTAATCTCCCATAGAACATCAACCACCAGGACCTCATAATGCAGCTAAGGAAATATCACCTAAATTCTGATTTAAGGAATCATCATATATAGAATTTTTTCATCAGGTAAGAGACCATTGGAACACTATCTATGTGATTATCTCCATGTCACATGTGCCAATTGACCTGGAACTATCTTACCCTATTTTAATGTTCCAACATGACCCAAAATCAACATCACCCAAGGATCATGAAATTTTCTAACCACAATTCTAGACATAAAATCATACAAAAATGAAGGTTCATCATCCTCAATCCACATCTAAAGACCCAAAAAATTAAATTGAAGAACAACCAAGAACATAAGGATCCCAACCTGTCAAAACCATGGAGAATCTCATCATCAAAATTAAAACCCCCAAATGGAACTTCTATGTGCCCATCAAACCTGAAATGTCGGTCACATGAAAATCATAGATAACTTACCTTCTAAAGTGGTCCCCAATGTATGATTTAACTCATGATCATTATATTACATTGATGGGAACTATGGAAATTGAAATGACCACCGGTACATCACCTGAACATTCACATCATACTTGATTCCTTTACAAAATCACCACTCCTAATCATCCAGAAGGACTCCATCCAACTTTTATATTTATCCATACCGACTAAACTACATAGAATATACATTTATCCACCATACACTACAGAACATGAACAACTTTACCTATCCCATGTTTTCCTTCAATTAGAAATTTTTTCCACAAATCATCAAACTCATTGTGGCCTATAACATTATTGATCGGTTACATTTACATATCATGTTAAACCATTCATGACTGGACTATCCCGAAAAATCTATTTTTTACTATTGAAAAGATACTCTATACACCTACCCATGGTTCCTCCTCTAATAAATAATAACACCACAAACCAGTTAACCTACCATAGTCATTCCGCAACATCATTTAAACACTAAAGTTATGGAATATACTACATTAAAAATCATCATCATGCTCCACCACACCCATTAATATTCCTAACACAAGAAAAATTGTCACATCTACAATGGATGAATTAAATTATGATATTTAATAAAACACATTTCTAATATAGAAACACTCCATTCATTCAAAAACATCCACTAAAAGTTGTTTATAACTAACATATTTTGATCATCTTTTTAACCGAATTGAGCTGTCACCAGTCGAACGATCCTAGAACACCCAAATTCACTATTGGAACAAAACTACATCACATGAACATAGTCCCATCTTGCATAAATACATTCCACATTCTAAAAAATATTCCTATAATGGTCTATGTTAGACATCCAATTATGTTCTAACATCGATACTCCATTACAAATAATTTTTTTATTCCTTATCAAACCAATCAATGACCATAACATAGGCACCACAAAATTATTTTAGATCAACCTAAGCCTAAAGGCAATTCTTGGCTCGATAAACTACCACATTAATGGCCCACCCATATATTCCCAAATAATATAAACTTGTCCGTTATAGGGTGTTTTTTTGGAATCCAAATGGCAACACATCCATTCCATCTTATACTCCACACATCGTAGATTGGCATATCGCTTCCCCCCATTAGACATTCGTTATAGCCACATTCCTCAAGCAGTCTCAAACACCATCGATCACACTTTGAAAATACGATGAAACTATAAACATGGATGTTTACATTATATTTCTTTTATAATGGAAAAAAATCATCAACCGCTATATACTCCAGGATTCTAGGAATAAAACACAAGGAATTTTCAACATCTTTTCTATCATGGGGACCTCATCTATACCCATCGTTGGTGCACATATAGCATCCAAATCCACATAAACTATCCAATGAGATTATCCTCCAAGATTCCCCATATCCAATCAAACCACATTCACTTATCTAGACATAAATTCAGATCTCTTTTAGTATCTCCAAGATGATGTCCGTATATTTGGAATGATTGACACTAACTAGGATCACACAATGATGTCCTCTAAGAATACGATCATAAGTTATCCATTACCAATGTCACCTAAAATATAAGGAATCGTCAGCTAGTGGAAGATCATTAGATTCCCTTCTCACCAGAATGTCATTAGTAGTCATCCAGTACATCTGAATCACGTCGGGTATTCCAACCAAAACTCACCCCTTCATCATGAACCTATACCATTTAGTCATGAAGTAATGCATCAAGTTTCACTACCACCATTATACCATGTGAATTCATCCAAAATAACATTATTTCTTCGCCAAAAATTAACCAAAAGGATCCACCATATCAATATAAAACCATGACTCTATTGCATAAGCACGAATCCTTCATTTTTTCATAAAAAATGAAATATCCTAATCTTGATACACTTGTTCACCCTACCATGTGGAATCATTCCCTCCATGTATGTTCCCACATGTGTGCCTCATCAGGCCCCATAAGGTCTCACACATTCTTATGAAAAAAATCTAAACCCGACTCTAGAAATCATGAGTCCTACATAATAATGCCCAATCATCCCCTTACAAATCTAACCATTACTCCTGGTCTGTCAAACTCATCAGAATCACATAATTCTCATCATTCCAATCCAAAAAACGAAACATTTCACACAAAATCCCAAACATATAACCTCCCATCACCACAAGTGTCACTCCTATATCAAAATTTTATATTCATTCCTTGACCATCATAGTCTCATCCACCTAATTCTACCAGATTCCCTAACCAAATGTTATGATTCACTATTTTAGGTACCATAATGATCTTTACCCATTGAAACAATGATTGCAGCTAACCTCAACTCTCATGTTATTATTTAAGAGAGAAAATGATGTATAGTTACACTCTTTATACAGAATCTCTATGGCATAAACCATGAATTGATTCTACTAATTATGAACCCACTCTTGTTGCACATCCCAAAGAAGCTCCAACGGTAGGATAATATCCCTCAAGATAACCCTTGATTATTAAAAAACAACCAATGCATAACCACAACCCATGTTTCATCTTCAATACCATTGACCATCCCACATAACCCAATAAGACAAACCCATGCAAGGTATCACATCACATAATACATTGTCACATTCTAATGCTTCCACCGGTACCATATTCACCCACAATAACTACCAACCATATTGAACCTTCTCACATGTCATCCCTGAAGATCACAGGAAAAAAATTCCTTAAACTGGAGTGATGTAAAGAAATGGTGGCCAACTTCCCCCTACACCATATATATCCATCCTCAATAATCATCTACCCATGGTAGCACACCTGTCCCCATACTAAAATTCCCCACATCTAGCATTCCATATGACTAGTTAATCTAGGTTCCACACCTTTTAACACCAAAATAACACTAATGAAACCATAACCCATGACTCCCACCCTTAGGGATCTACATAAAATATCATAATTACAACCCACAAGTTTATCACATTAAAATTAGTATTCAATACCTGAAAAACTCATGGTAACAACATTATAAATAATGTATAATAATGAATAACCCCATACCCCATAAGACAAAACACACCATGGTCTCGAAATTAAAGAACCTTCACAGCCCAAAACAACCACAAACTGTACATGATCACATCATAAGGGATACTAAATTTTTGTGTCCCTTCACATTCCATATGACGGAACATTCCGAAATAAGGTCCACCCTCTCTAGATAACATCACAGTGAATAGTAACTGAAGCTCTCTATTAAAATTTTCCATACTCAAAACAAAACCCTCAGGTCCATGTTTTGTCATCTAAATGAAAAATACAAACTGCGCATGGTAATTCTCCTCCCCTTGGTTACTTTGGCCCAGTATGGTCACTTGATCCACTACTGGTAGAGCGTTCTTGACAATATCCTTATATATCATAACCGGTATAAATCGTTACGATGTCATTTCTCTTTAATTTAAAACACACATATCAGAACACATAACATAAAACTCCTACAAAATTCAAAATAGAATTCGTTTTTAATAGCTATAAATAAATAATTTATGTATACACTATACTAATAGATATATTCACATCTCTATCACTACCCTCAACAATCCATATCGTAGGCCATGGTCAGCCTAGGTAAATAATGTCATGTAACCACAAGACCTTTTCATTAAACATACGATTAAAATGTTTCCACAATCACAATTTATAACATTATATTTTAGGAACCATTCCATCTTTACAACTCATTATAACAATTTTTTACTCACTTAAAACTTTTCATATAGACCTATTCATTATCCATTCTTCCACAATCATCCCACTTACCCATCTCCTACGTCATTATTTGAAACCAAGGAATTCAAATTTCATGAAGAAAAATAAATAATTACATCCCTTATATCATGGATATCCTTTCTATGTCTTATGTCCATGATTAATGACACGTATATCTCTAGGTTCCTAAAATGATAAATATATGAATAAAATAATACCATTTCATCTATGAGAATCAGATCAGTAAATATTCACCTCGTACAACATGTGAACAACCCATAGATGAAATATCATTCAACCGTAACAATAAAACCCTGAACAGAGATCCCACCATATCTTAAATGTGGATTCCCACATATATGGGATAAATACTCTCATGGACTAGATAATTTCTACTTTTGTTAAACTTCATAGACTCACATATATTATTCCTAATTAGTAAGAGACAAAAAATAAAACCACTCTCATAAATGAAATATCATTCAACTGTAACAACAAAAACCCTGAACAGCAATCCCACCATAGCTTAAATGGGTTTTCCCACATATATGGGATAAATACTCCCATGGAATAGATAATTTACAATGTCTTAAACTTCATTAACACCCATATATAATTCTCAATCAATAAGAGAAAATAAATAAAACCACCCTCATACAAATTTTTAATGTCTCAGACCATAGAGACTCTAAATTGGTTCCTCGAGCTGGGTCACAACATGACCTCAGGGGAACAAACGTATATTCTATAGGATAAATACTACCAATAAGGGTCTAGTGGAACACATGGTAAGACTATACAATCTTTATTAGAGTCATCCATATGAAATAAATATAAAACAAAGTAAACTATAACCCATAAAAATTCATGAACCACTATTTTAAAAAAAATTGTGCAAGTACACAACCAAAAAACGAATATTCTATTCCATGTAAAACTATACCAAGTGAAATTGATTCCCAAAGTGAAACTAATAGATGAATCCCAAAATGGGCCTTGATCCATGTATGAAACCCATTTCCATTAACATCCTTCAACAAAATCAACCAACTTACCCAAATCCCTAACCCTTGTCCTAACCTACAAGAATGATGTCTACTCATCTACCAAATGGAAGCTTAAACAGGGATTGAGTGCAACTCAGTTTGCCACCAGCAACAGTGCCAACAAAATATACAGTTTAAATAGATGTTTTATTCATGTTAAAAATTAATGAAAAAATAAATCATGTTCCTTTAGTTAAAAATTTCCACATAGAGAATTTTCATCTTTAGTTCTATTGGTTATTCATTTTCATCAATTACACTATGTAATATACTGATAAAATAGAATTTATAAGGCGATAATTCAACAGCTATATCTAAAAAAGGAAATTATTTCTAAAAAAATACATCACTCGTATCGTGGAGCCTCAGTTGGGTAGTCTCAACCTGACCGATTATCATAGAACCTCAACACACTATGCTTCATAACACCAATCCATGTGAACATTCTTCATTAAATAATTATTAAATATATCACATCACTAACATTCTCATTAAATACAAATACCAATCAAAATTCAATGTTATTTCGAAATATAAATCATATTCACTCCCTAACCCATTAAAACATTAATGGATTAAAATTCCTAACTCATTAAAAATATAACATGATACCAAAAACCCTTTATTTCATGTTATAGTTTAAACAAAATTAAAATAAATTAAATTTTACAATCAATGTTATACAATTATGAAGAATATCATAGAATTCCTTCATCAAAAAATGTTAACATACTAAACATAAAAATCATATGTTAAATCTCTTAAACTCTTCACTTTCATTTTTAATAAGCCCATCCATTGTTCAAGAATATGGAATTCCCCATGGGTAGCCTCTATCCTGGTCTATTCAGCCAAAATTAATATCATAGGGATCATGAGGGGATCAATTATCCAATTAAAAAATTTAATCCCCAATTAGAAAAAATATAAACCAATGGACAAAACAACGACAAAAAATACCAACTACAAACACCTAAAAAATAAAAAACAATAATGGGATATAACTTCTAAAAAACATAACATGATTATAATGAAGAACATTTACTTAACCTGGGATTTTGATTGAAAATCAAACTCCATTCGAAGCTCTAACCTATGATCCCTGGTAATTTGAAGGTTTTATCGATTAGGAAGAAGGAGAACAAAAACACAAGACCTAATCTAGAAAATGGAAATAACAATAGTGTTTGAACCCCCAAATAATAAATCCCCACCCACAGACGCTCTAAAGGGATTAAAAAAGTAAAAGTATTCACGAAATTTAAAGGGAGATTGAGATCATTAATCATGCTATTGGAAGATAAATGGGGAATAATATCATGTGAGGGATCCTAAATCCCTATTAAGATGATGGTAAAATACATTCTTTTAATTGGGGAACATGGTTTGGATGCACGGTTGATTAAAATATGTGCCACCCTCTATCCAATAGTTTACAAGGCCAGACAATATTTTGGGGACCCACATGGTAGTTCAATCCATGTGGTAACTGTACAAGATAATTCTTTCCAAGCTCATACAACTTTGATCTTCCCTGTGGGTAGTTTTTTCAATGCTCCACCAATCTATGAAATCATGGTTAAGGAACACTGTTACTACTAATCATGCACTAATCCTATGAAATTCATTTTATAGACACGTTTTGAATTATTTTCTGTCCCAAACACCCAAGGAACCCCTAAGCCCCCACAAAGACATGGGAAATATTTCATTGACCAACATACGGGGGGTTTAAACAAAAAAACAAGGAAGTACCAATCTAAAAGTACCGAATAATACAAGATTCATTTTTATGGAATATATATCACATTTTTTCCTTACATTTACACTTATCAACTACAATGATAAGGGATTGTAAAAAAACATCACTTTTTGAGGCACCAGTCCACTGTACACAAGAATGATTTTATGATGTCTCCCATTGAATAAAATGTAAAAACGTTATGTGTGATATCACAATTTTATATTTATAATGAATTTTGAAAAATCATATATATTAATTTTGTCTTTCGTTAATACCATAAACATAAAACATAAATGAAAAACTAATCAAATCAGTTCATGTTGTCGTAGTCCACCGTAAAAATTTTAAAGTTATTGTTTTGCAAGTGGTTGGGAGGTAATAATTTATATTTGGTATTTTAATTTTTGGGAAATAATAATATAATAATATAATATATACATTATATAATCATAATATAAATCATCATATGCAGCTCTGAATGGTGGTTTTGAAAAACAAAAATCCTCATCTTTTGATGCAGAAGTCCACTGTACACATGATCAATGGTTTCATTTCACAATTTAAGGATGTTGATATGGATATAATATATTCCATTGAAATAATATAATAAATTTATATCAGAGGTTATTGTTTTATTATATCTTCATAGGTAAATCAATTTTTTTTAAGAATAAATAAAATAATAATTCATGTTTAAGAATTTTACCTCTTTATTTGAGACCCTCTTTTGGTTTATTCCTAATTATATCATATGTGGGATTAAAAATAAAACAATGGGATAAAGGATTTGTTAAGGTAAATAAGTAATATTAATTCTATGGAATTTTCCAGAATAAGTAATTTTTTTGGTTTAAAGAGTAGAGGTCATTTGTGGGGTCTTTAATAAGAGGGGAGAGGATAAAATTAATTTTTTTTAAAATAATAAAAGTTCCAACATTATTCACATTTTAAAAGGGGCCAAATTTGGAAATTTTTAAACCTTAGAGGTGTTAAGTATATAATATTTCTATAAAATTTGTTCTGATAATGTTTTTCTAGATCATTTTACCCATTATCATTTTACTTTAATGTTTAGTAAACCCATTTTAACTTTATCTATGATAGTGGATTTTATTGGTTTTTTCAAAACATTTTTTATAATAAAGTATTTTTATGTTATTATAAAAAAGTATTTACTGTAATTATAAATATAGAGTCCATTTTTCTAATTTCCAATTATATATTTGTAAATTCCTATATTACTATTAAACTCGTAGAGACGATGAGAATGTGGTTTTCTAAAGGGAAAATAATCAAAATATTATTCATTATAATATCCAAATTAAATATAAAATGGATTAAAATGAGTTAAATTGGATTAGTAGATATATAATTTAACTATTATACTTTTTAACCCATATTAAAATGAAATTTTAGATGAAAATTATTTTGTCGAAAATGTAGTATTTTAATAATAACTATTATTTTTCACTTATTAAATGATAATTTAATTTTCTAGAAAATTTTCAAAATTTAACCTTAATTTAATTTTCACATTTTTATAGGAATAAATATTTTCATTTTGTAATATTTATTTTAAAATTTCTGATAATTTAAAATTTTGGTTTAAAAAATAAATACAGAAACTTTTATAAAGGAAAGTATTTTTCGATGCATCGAATGAAATATCTATAAATTTTATTTCTGTATATAAATAATATTTATTTAAATAAAACTAGTATACCTCAAATTTAAAATGGGGTTATTCATACTAACTCAACCCTAACCAATGGCTGGGTAATAATAGTCATATTTTGATAATAATATTAACAGTTTATCACAGTTCATTAAAACTCAGTGTTTTATGTAATGAATGATATAAAATGAATTAAATTTATTAATATATATATGTATATATATATTAAAAATGTGTCATAAAAGTTTTTTTATAATAACATTTTTTTCAAGAAGAAATTAAATTATTCAAATAGGATTTGATCAAAACGTATGTTGGTTAAATTTAAAATTAAATTTGTCCTCTTCTATGAATTGAAATTAATAAAATATATTCCTTATTCAGAATCATTATTAATTTATATTATATAATATGGTCAAATGTTTTTTTTCATAATTAATATTTAATACATTAAAAAATTATCTTAATAAAAAAATAAAAGGTTAAAAATGATTTACCATAGAAATAATGATGGTAAAATTTTTAAACCATGTTTCTTTTGAATATTATAAACTTGGTTATTAATTATCTCTACTACACATATTTATTAATAAATTATGTATTCCCTTTGTAATGAGACTTACCATCAATTATTGAAATTTTGGGTATTTATAGAAATGTCACTCATCAAACCTTATAAAAGGGAACCATTATCCACTCATTTCAGCCCTTCCATAAACAATTGGGTTTTCTAATACCTACCAAAATAAAATATATACTTCCCTAAGCTCACTAAAAATACATTGTATTATCTAAAATAAATTATATGTAATCAATAGTTATCATCCAAAAGAGATTGATTGAAGATGAAGTAACATTCTCAACAAGGAATCTTTGATTTATATCTACTTCCACCTTCTAACATTCATTATAATTCATGATCATAGAGATAATTATTTATCTCCATTATCTTTGATGTTTTTATGTTAATGTAACAACCTAAATATATCACATTATCCCATAAATGGGGAAAATCAGTTGATTGTGATAATAGAGAACTACTGCATCGTAGACCGATTGAATTCATTTTACACTGTTTCATCTCATGGATATACCTAATGATGGATTTTATTTTTATATATTATTATAATAAAATATTTTTAATTCTTAAATGTTATATATCATATAATTTCTTACCTTACAATCCCTTAAAAATTAAAACTTCCCTTATGTGTGTGATGGAATACCACCTCAACATTTGGTTTAATTCATTTATTTTTCCCCATATTCATATGGATGAAATATATATGTTAAAATTAACAAGAATTTAAAAATTTATTATATAATTATAATTATTTAATTAAAAAATTACAATTATTTTTTTATAACATGATTCTTGGTAATAGAAATGTTAATAATGTGTAAGAATTACTTACCGTCTCCTTGATTGCAACATATTTTTTTCCTAACCATCCTTCATGACTAATTTAAAAACTGTAATTGGTGTATAAATATTACAAATATTTATTTATAAATATTTTAAATATTAAAAAATAATAATATCATTTACATAATTCAACATTACAATATTATTTAAGATGTATTACTCAACCATCATAAATATGTTTGGCATGAACATTATGGTTTTTTGTAATTTAATGTGACATGGTAATTAAAAAAATTAAATAATAGGCATGAAAATGTTTATTATGAATTAAAATTATAAAAATAATTTAATTATTATGGGAGATAAAAAATCCCATGAAGAATCGGGATCATTGTAAGGGATCTCTCTAAAAACACCTATTCATTGGGGTATGGACACTCTCCCTCTAACCAATGTTATATACTTCATTAATGAAATGAAACTATTTTAAATTAAATATATATAAATCTTACATATATGTATTGATCATTCTCCCCTTCGTTGATGGGTTAATAATTCTTGGATACCATTTCTAAAATTTTTTCCCAATTAAATTTCTTTTGATTATGTTATGAAATAAGATTATGCATCTAATTTAATTGAAAGGGTAACTATTATTTTTATACACTTTAATTATTTCGCTTATGTGGAACAAATATTAATATACATTATATAATTCTGATTGGTTTCCCGAAAATTATAAAACCCTCCAAAGTATTTGGTTATATTTTAGTCTCAATAGATGTCATGTATGGTATTTTAAAGTAATTATAATACATTATGGGACTCTGTTGACCATGTCATATAATTTTGGAAGTTATCCATGTCTTATGGTGATTTCATAATTTTTTTCTTCCAATTTCTTTTATTTCTATGATCTTATGATACCATTCCCTTTATATTATTATCCAAATAGTTACTCATCTTCCATCTCTTTGATGATATCATGTTATTCCTTTGACTTACAGACTAATATTCCTTATAAGGGTAAATTATTTTATAGATATTTTAGATAACCAAATATTTTTATATTTTCCATGTGTAATCCCATGTAGTTTAGGCTCTCAAAATGAATTAGGATCTCATTATAGAGATTATATTAAGAAATCATTTTTATTTCTCATTTATATAATATGTACCTTTACTTCCAAAGGAACTAATCTTCACATTATTTGGGGTTATACTTGTAGGATATTTTAGAAAACATATTTTGTAATAATAAATTATAATGTAATGGGTCACTGTTATATTTTAACAATAAAATTAACAAAATTTTATAATTATATTTCTATAACAAAATGTACATCAATATTATACATTTTATGGAAGCATCACCAATCAATATATGTGAACCAAATAATAAATTATTAATGAAAATAGTTTTAAGGATTGCAAAGAAAATATATATTATTAATATAAAACAACCTCTTAAATAATTCTAAAAACCCCTAATATTTTGGCAAAATAATTATTATAAAAAATAAATACAGATGTACCTCAAATATATATACCAATAAATAATGTGTTTATATTTGATTTTAATATACATAGACAGGAAATTAATTTTTAAAAATATATATACTAAAATAATATTTTCAATTCAAATAATACAAAATATTATATAAACATAACCTCATTATATAAATGTTGAATAAGGAAGACAAAATGGATTCCAAATTAGTATTTTAGATCTATAAAAAATTTAAAGTGATCGTTGATAGAAAGGATAATGATTTTGAACTCACTAATTTAATTATAAATAATAAATAATTTAACAAAAAAATCGAAAATATTTTTCCATGGATGGGGAAGAAATTATAATTATAAAAAATATGGGGAGTGATTTTAATGAGAATGTGATGGGAGGATGGGAGCTAGAGTGCTGGATAAATGTGGGAATGATATTATAACTATATTTGAAAATCAATAGTATATTTTTAATCTATACAATAAATCTTCTAATACCATTTTTATAGCTATCGAATTAATAGTTTAGTCGAGCTTGTTAGAACCATTAGTATTGGGGTACATATACAAATAGTTTTTAAAAACATTTTTATACGTCCCTTTTCCACTAGTGACCTTTATTGAGTGATATTATTCATTTTGTGTCATCAATTCATTTCTTATTCTAAAATTTTATTTAAAATATAAAAATGATAGTAATTTCAGGATTCATTTTCTAATAATAATGTATTGACGACCCATTTTACCATAGTTTATCTACCATTTTGGTTTTCTGATTTGAATTGAATATCCTCAATTCAACTAACAAGATGTTATAAAATTGTACAACTATAAAAGGAACTATAATAAATGATATAAATAAATATTAAGATAATACACATAATAAATGTTTATAATCTTTTAAATAATTAATATATATTTATTATATGGGAAATAAATTATCATAACGCATATTCATACTTAATGCGAGGTTTTTTTAAAATGAATATAAAATGTTTTTTTTTTCAATTCATCCATCTCATACAGGTTCATTAAGATATTTCAAGTATTATATTAATATGAATATATTTATTTTTAACTTAATTTTAAACAATTTTTTATTATCATTGTGAGGGTTTTAAATGAAAGAATTTAAATTTATTCCAATAAAATTATTTATTACATGTTTACTAAACAATTAAAGGAATCATTCATTAATAAATACATCATAAGATTATTTCATCATCATCATGATCATTATTCATTAATTATATTTCCCTACACATTTAAATTTATATTAATAATAATATCTTATTTCTATTTCATTTGGGAATGTTTTTTATAATTAGTTTTTAGTTTCTTGCAATCATAATAGTTATTTTAAAAGTTAGTAAAATAGTGACATGAAGATGATTTCTTAGGGTAAATTCTCAGGTATAAAACAATTTCAAATTGAATTAGATTCCATTTTTATGGTAAAAATTATGTTTTTATTAAATATGTTTTCCCAGGTATATATTTTTTATAAGAAATGAATGGATTTTAATTTTTCAACTATAATTTATTATGAGATGTATTAAGAAATGTATTATTATGTCATGTTTTCCTGATTATTTTTTAAATATTATTTTCGAGTTAAATATTTATTATCTGATGAGTAAAATTGTATATTGGATTAATTTGCATTTAAAATGAAAAAATGGATTCCATTTCGTTTTTCTACCTTGTTATAATTTACTATTCTCAAAAAAAAATTTCACATTGATTAATGATTACTATGAACCATTATATTTATATCTCTCAACTATGTCATCTCATATTTATAGAAGTTAATGGGTTTTTAATTAAATGAGAGTTTAATTCTATGAATGTGTTTTTTATGAAAAATGATATTGATTTGAAGTGTTATTTTGTATCACCGCATTTTATAGGCAACATATATTTATCATTTTCTAAAATTACAAACATAAAGGATAGTGCTAATTTATGATTTTTTTTGAAATTAAAAATATTGTTATTGTTGAATTAATGAAAAAACATCATAAAACATACATAATATTCATTATCAATATGAATAGAAAAGATTAATATATGAAAATGGATACATCAAATTCTATATGAGGGTAAAATAATATATATATAATCTATAGGAAACATATCATTTGATGGACTAAACTAGTAAAACTATCCCTTTAAATTTATTTAAGGAATGGTTAGTCCAAGATTGGGTTTTGAGGTGTTATAGATTCTAGGGATAGTTTTGTCCATTTTGAAGGTCACCACACAGTGGGAATGTGTGTTTTGGTCATACTATTTGAGCTATGGTCCCATGATTTCTATTTTCTGGACATGGTTGAACTGTTTGAATATCTAGTTTTTATATCAGGGTTTGGTTCACAATGGCTATTGGTATGAATTTTTTGGATATTTTGGTGGATTTATATGCAATATATTTTCCATTAGTAAAAAAGGCGGTTTGGAATGGACTAATGTGCACAGGAAATTGATCATGGAACATATAGGGATCATTTATGTAGGAAACAACTGTATGGGGATGGTTGTGGTGAGGAGAAAATAGAAATGTTCTTAGTGATGCAATATAGTGGTCTGCCATGGTTAGAATAAAATTTGAAATATTGTTTAAAGAATGAATGGTCTGTGATCCTAGTGGTAGTCAAAACATTTTTTTAAATGATTGGAAATTAGTAGTTCAATGGTTTTATTCATGATCACCCGTTGACTAGTGAACACCAGTAGTGTTTTCAATGAACCTATAGAATATTGAAGTCTTATGTATCCCCAACTAGGATAATTTGTGTCAGATACATATTAATTCACTGATCATTATTCTCTTGATATTTATATAACTCTATGACTTATTATTAACTTTCATCCAAACATATTGATTAATTTAAATATATAGAAGGATTAGATCAAAGAATTAAAAATAATGATATAATTCTTTCCATTATGTTTTTTCTTGTTATTATTTTTCAAACATATAGTTAATTTTTTGGAGATCCTATGTTTTTTGGTTCATTATTTGGAAAGGCATGGTGAAAAATGTCATTCTTATGTTCTATTGGTGTTTCCATCAGTGGTGGGTAATATTTTATCATTTTTTTATTTCCTATAGAATTATTTGTTTTTATTTTAGTTGTGAGAAATATATTTAATCATTTTTATGTGAATCTTTTAAAATTCCATGTTTTTCATTCATTGGGTGGATATTATGGTATAAAATAATACTACAAAAAATATATTTATCTAAAATTGATAGGGATAGTACTTACAAATAAAATTCACTTTTTTTAAAATATTTATTTGGATTTTTATGTATCCACTATTATCTTTAAAGATCACTGTTTTTAGGAGTATTTTTTGAGTTTCAAATGAGTTTATGTTTCAAAATTTTAGTCATGATTTTTATGCTCTCTATTAGTAAATTTATATGAAATTATATAAGACCAATAATCTATTTTCCAATGAAAACCAATAATTTTCACAGAATACCCATGAATTTAATGAATTAATGTAATGAATTATATTAGTAAAACTCTTAATTTGAAGTAGTAATATAATATAGATATTATACAATTTTTGAATGTGTTTTATGGTGTTTTTTTGTGTAATTTGATGTTAACATATATGAAATAGACTTTTTATGGGGTTGAATGAGTTCAAATATTGAATGTGTATAGTTAAAAAAAACTATTGTATATTTGTGTAGGGTGTGATGGGAGATGGTGTGTTGTGGTAGAAATATGTTTTCCCCATTAATATTTGGTAGGTTGTAGAGATATCTTGGAAAGATGCTTGAATATTGTTTGTGTTATGTGTATGGGATAATGTGTGACCTATTTGTTTAGTGTCCTAGTTTTAATGGATTGAAGTGTTAAAAGTTGAATTTAAATATCATGGGTAATAAATTCGATATTTTTGGACTGAAATCGATTTTTTAAATTTTCTATTATGAAATAAACGAGTCATGAATTTTGGTATTGAATTGTAAGATATAGTTATATATTTTTTACCTTAAATATCATATAAATTATTTAAATAAAATTAATGATAATTAATTAATATTGATATTGGATAACTAGATAATATAATATCAAATAATGATTATGTGCATCTAGGTTGTGTGGTGTGTAGAACTATTGTTGGATGCAGTTTATGGAAGAGGTTATGATATATTGTGGTGGTGTTCTGCGATGTTCCATTGGAGATGTATAGGAACCCAATAGTTGGGTATGGTGTACTATCTTTCTATCATTTAATTTAAATTAATTTGTATACATAACCTACTATCAATGGATAAAATTATCAATGTATACTTTTTATGGGTTCTAGATTTCACCAATATCTCTTATGATGATGAAATAGATGGAGTTCTACAGAATATTCCCAAATTTTCTTCCTGTGTAATGATGAATAATACTTATGTTAATGACACTTAGTGATGATGAGGGTTAGTTATGAATATTTCTATTAACAAAAATGAATACTATTATGGATTATTAGTAATGACAATGTATTGTATATGTGATTAGTGAATTTGGTAAAGAAACCTACCAAGTATTATGTTCGGTTTAGGAGATTCTTAAAGATGATGTTTATGTGATATTTTGTTGTGTTCATTCAATAAATGAGTATGGAATGAGGTCATACCCTATAACCCCTATTAAGTGATGAGGTTGTGATAAATGATTATTAAATGATTCTTAAATTGGATGGTGTTCTATATAAGAGTATGGGGTGTATAGGGATGAGTCCCAAATCATAACAAAGATTTTTTGATATAAAAATCCATGATAGGAATTGAATGAGATCACATGATGTTCAACAATGGGGCATGCGAGAGAAAATTTATTAGGGAAGAAATAATGGGGTTCCTTTTCCTTGAATAATATGATTATTCATTATCGTTATTGTATAATTGTTTAGTGTTTGTTAGGTGAGGTTTGTATTGGATAGTTATCTGATTTTAGAATTTGTTTTTTATTTTTTTTTATTATTTTATTAGTACCATAATTTCACATTTTCCTAATAATCCTTGACTAATACCTTACTATGAATAAATTTTATGATTACCCACCTTATATAAAAAATACTTTTCTAAATTACAAGACTTCATTAAGGACCCAAGAAGATAACACTGTCTTGGAAAGTGTGGAATTTTTTGAGTTTTACCATAATATTTCTTTTTTGTACACATATTGGTGAAAAAAAATTTATTTTAACATTTTTCATGAAATATTCGATTGTTTTAAATATTGTTTATTTAATTTTAAGGGTTTTTAGTACATAATATAATATCTCACAATATTTCTATTATTTTTAGGGTATTGCTTCACATATGAGTGAATTTTTATATTCCCTTGATGATAATATATATCCCATGGAAAATAGTTTTAGGACTCGATGGTTATTATATCTCATACTTTTCTAGCTTGGTCTGGGAGAGGCACCTGAGACCCACACTTTTTGGAGATCTTCTAAAAGAACATACATTTACAAATTTACATTATTACATTTTGATAAAATACATTATGAACTTTAATAAATTTCACAATAGCATTAAATCCCCTGAAATTACCGCATTTCATAGATAACCTTTTGGATTATAGACTTTGAGGTACAATTTCATCAGAAAATGATTTTACATAACATGTGAAATTTCTCTATAATATGACAAGAATAGTTACCTTTATAAGTTTCCAAAACAATTCAATCATCATTGTATCAAAAAAATTTGAAGGATAAACATAGGTTGATAAATACTGATAAATAATTGAAAACATAATTGATAAAAATCAATGATCATAAGTGATTATAGGAAGATCATTTTATAAGAATCATATAACATAGGATAATTTAACATAATAACGAATGGATCATAAATCAGGAAATATTTAAAATTCATTAATCATATAAAAAGGGAAAAATTATTATGTAAAAATGATCCTTGAGTGAAAAACAAAAATAAATTGTGTAACAGTGGAAAAATATTAGAATAAGAAAACATATAATATTTGAGAGAACTCAGGAGATAAAATTTAAATATGAATAAACATTATTCAAATTTGGAAGAAGTATTAGTAAAGTGATGATTACATTTCTGTGCTACAGAATCAGTTCCCACACATATGATACACTAAAATATACACATCAATACTTTTCTCATCATACTAAACTCTTTTTTCAATGAAATTTGTGGTGATTTAATACACCATTGACAATTCAACCATACATACTTGCATCACATGAAAATATATATTCTTCAAATCATAAAAAACCCATGGAAATAAGATGGGATTCATATTATTTTTACAAGGAATCATATAAAAAATAATTCAATATTACTTAAATTATAAAAACATGATATACCCATTGAAGATAAGTAAGAATAAAATTATATTGTGTAACATTCTAGGAAAATAATATTCCACAGATTACATGTTCTTTACAATGTATAAGTAAATGATTTATGGTTATCTATTTAATTTCACTAATCTCTTAATGTTTGAAATATATCATGAAACTATATGTAAAATAAATTGATAATTTGTTTTTGAAATTGGAAATTCATTTGAATATTAGTAATATATATAAATATCATATTGCTTCATGAAAAAAATCATTGATTGATTAGTTTGTTGATATAATATAAAATTACATAATACATCCACATAGAATAATTTAAGGGTATAAATTGTATAATTTATTCAATAATTCATAAGATATATAATAATTCAACGAAGTCTTTAAAAATAATGTAACATATGAACGAAATTTCGAAAAAATAAAAATGATCCATTATCCAAAATTAATTTAAACGAATAATTTTATAAAACTAAGTGAAATAATAACCTATAGAAAAATTAAATATTTAGAGGTATAGGTTTATAGAAAATTTAAAATCTATTAGAATTGTATATTAAATGTGTAAATTATATGTTTCTCACATTTTTTATGAATGTGAAAAAAAATAATGTTAAAAATTTCATTAAAACATTTTAATTAGGTAATGTTTTAGAAAACGACAATAATAAATTTTGGAGTCCAAGAAGAAGAAATTTGAAAAATAAAATAATGAATATAGAAATGGAGAAAGGGAGGATACTAAAAAAATAAAATATTGGTTATTAGTTAATAATATGGGTAAATAATGAGAAATGGGTAAAATAAAATATGAAGAATTTGACAACCCGAACTCGTGCTTATGAATCTGATGTTAAAATGTGAGGTATAATTTTCTTTAAAACAAAATGAATAATTACACAATAATTTAAACAAAAAAGAATATTTTCTATTTTTTTTTATAGAATATAACAAACCATACAATTTTATCATAGGATTACAAAAGTTAATTATGAAAACACAATATACTTTATATTTTTGGAATTAACCATTTATTGATGCTACCCAACATAAAACCTTAATGTGAGCTATGTAAATCAGTTTAAAAAATATGATGAACATTAATTTTCTTAGTATGGGGGTTTAAAAACATGTATACCAACTATTCAAATAGTTTTAGGGAATAAACATATATATATGTGCATATATAAATAAAGTTCAATTTTTAAAAACATAGAAATTTAAATTCGTATATATAATTTTAAATAATATGAATTTATCAAAAAAGTAATATTTGAAAAGTGGTTTGGGATTTCTCCAATGAAAAAAATTATTTTTTGGTGGGTCATTTAATATATTTGGTTGTCAATAATCAAAACCTACGTTCTCTAGTTATAACTCATGTGGAACAAAGTCCCCTTAAGACATATGAGTTTACTCCCCATAACCAAACAAATAATTATACTAGTTTCATTTTTTAGAAAAATCATCTAATGATCCTTCCTTCCTCAAACATAACCCAAAAATATTTATATATACATACATAATATTTTTTTCTTTAAAGGAAAAGAATCCTTCTAATATAAATCCATAAACATAATTTTAAGTGTTTCTATAACAATTTTTTGGAGAATCCCATGCTTAAAATAATTGTTCCTTTTTATAAATCATTGATTAAATGGATAATTAAATAAATGCACACTTCATCCTTAATTGCGTATATAATTTTTTATTAGTAAAATAATAATTAATTATTAATAATTATGTTTCATTGATAAATTTATAAAGTAATCATTTTCAATAAAACATTTTAAAGATTAAGAATTAGGTATACTCAATTATTTCAGAATTATGATTAAAAATTAAATTGAAATCAATATTTTATTATTAATTAAATTTAATTTGATATTATTCATAATTCATGTCCATCTCTATATGAAAATGTGATGTCTATAATTTCAGTATAACTAGATGACATGCTTAAAATTCTATGCACACTCATTTAGAAACATGATTAAAAAATTATAAATAAAAGAATTAACATGTCATCCAGATATATACATATACCATGAATTTAAATTACAAAAAAACTAAGCCATAATTTCCCATAATAATAATATATATATATATACCCTAAAATTCATAATAGACATGATAATGTATTAAAATTATATTTAAACAAAACATTCCTCAAATAAAAAAAAAATACTTCCAGAACATGGATTCAATTTAGATCATAATTTTTATTAGTTAAAATTCCTTTCATAACCATGTATTATAAATTAAAAAATAAAAATATGTCACTGGAACATATTTAACAAGAGTTCTAAAATATAGATTATTTATAATAAATGAATTTTTTTAAAAATATATATATAATAAACATAATTTCACATAATAAAATTATGATAATATAGATTTGAAATTAAAATAAACACACTTTTAATAAAATAAACCTTTAATCAAAAATATAATACCATACATTATAATTTAAAAAAGAATTACATTTATATAGATAGATAAGAATATGTACACACACACACATATATGCATATCCTGTTAAAATAGTAAAATTTGATCAAGAAAATTAAACCCTAATTTTTTTTTGTAATATTAATTACCTTGCTTGAATTGGAGTAGAAAATGTGTGGATGATCTTCTTTACCTGAACCCATAGTCAACCTCTCTCTGGACTAACACTATTTATTTAAAATAAATTTGAAGAATGGGTTCAAGATTCTATATATATAAATATAATTATTTACATAGAGATAAAAACCAAGATTTCCAATATAGAAGATAATTGAATCAGACAACAATTATAAATTGAAAATTGATCGAAAAAAACATTTAAAAGATTAATAAAATGATAAAAGGATAGATGATATGGACTTTGGTGGAAAAATTATTTCATGATATTTCAAGTTAGAGATACGTATAATCTTGTAGTGTAAGCTGGGTACACTGTTTCAGTCAATAAGAATATTAATTCAATCATACAGAAAATGGATATAGAAAAACATTAACACATTAATTCAAAAATAGTTCAATAATGTTAATATATTGAATATAGAAATTCCAAATGTAGTTTTTGATTCAAAATTAGTAGACCAAAACAAAATAGTTTTATTAATATTCAAAACGTAATACAATATAAATGGTTTGGTGAAAATTATATTAGAAGAAAATGGTGAGAACCAAATTTTGAAAGAGATTTGGAAGGAAGACCAAACTCTCTATGTTAAATAATATATGAACCCTCAGATATAGATTTCTGCCATTTTCAGAACCCCTAACTTGCATGGAACCATCGACAACTCCTAGATCTTCAATGACACTTAGTACTATTCTTTGATTGATGTTAGGGCCTTGCATCGGACTCCTCGCCATCTTTAATTGGATGTCAGCCTCTTAGTCTCCTCAATCAAAACCGTTAGGGTGATTCTACCTCAGTTCTCCCTCAAATATCACTCCCTTGGTCAAATGCAACCCTACCCTCTCCTCTAAGACCCAGCCAGACCCCCAAATTCACAAAAAAGAAATTTCACTTAATTTTTACATTAAATTTATATTAAAAAAAATAAATTTTAATATTATTGTAATTTATATATTGAATAAATATATATTAATAATAACATTAATTATAGAAATAATTCTATATATTAAAAATAAAATTTGATAATAATATTTACATAATTAAATATAATTCATTTATATAATATAAAATTTTGATTTATATAAATGACAAATTTAAATATTTGATAATAATTTAGAATATCTTTATTTGAAAAATAATTTTTTTTTTCATATTACTGTTATAAATTAAAATATATAAATTAAATTAGTCAAAATGTATACATTTTACATTATATGTCACATTTTAACTTATAATAATTTATGAAATATTATTTCATCATTAAAAAATATTAATCAAATTTAAAAATCACTTTAATTTTATTAAAATAATTATTAAATAAAAACATATTTTCTGTAGGACCCCTAAATTCTAATATATTACATTCTATTCAATAGCATGTGTGACACACAACCCCAAGCGCACTGGGAAATATAACATCCAAATACTATATAATATATTTAATATTGAAAATAGATTCTATATATTTCAATTCATGAAAATATAAGTAATCTTGATATAATGGAATGAAATTCCTTCCTCTATATTTTGAGTGACACATAGGAGCGACCGTACTTGAAATCATTCATTACACGCAAGACTGAGTTTCACTAAGTAATAATGTATTATTAAAATATTATAATTTAATATAATATGATATAAACAATATATTATGTTATATGTTATAAATAGTATTAACTATCATAGAAAAACCTACATCTTAAAAAAATATAAAATTAATTCATTGTCTATGAATTCATTATAAATGAAAATAAGAACTAATTAGAGTTTATAACAATTATTATTATTATTAAGAATCAAAATGAGTCTTGTATTAATAAATATAGAAAACTAATACTATTTAATTATTTGAATGAAATATATATGTTATATGTTTAATAAATTATTTTTTATATTCATCCATTAGGTGTTATATACGTGATATAAGAACTATCCCATTTTGACACATAAAAACCTATATTTTAATAAAGTCTATTTTACTCCCTTTTATCAAAAAAACACATATTAAATATGAAATTTGACACTGTAATTGATTTAGTGTGTAAATATAAACTTCATATTTTATCTCAAAAACAGATTATTAGGTTAGGCTGAATTTTTGATATTTTTATGAAACAATCTATTTTTATAATGAATAGTTAAAAATACTGTATTTTAGTTCAAATTGTTTTTTTCATATATTATATTTACAAGGTTAAATATTAATATTAATTATTTGTTAAGATAAAATAGAAAATATTTATACCAATTAATAAAATTTATGTTATTTTAATCAATTTATCTCGGAAATTTATGACAAAAACATAATAAACCTTCCAATGTTTTTACTTCAAAACCCTTCATTGTTCTCCAGTCTATGAGCTAAAATTTAAAAATACATTTTCCACTTTTATGATTATAATATTGAAGAAAATATTCAATATTTGTAATCATAATTATTTATAATTTCTAATAAGATAAATTATATTTTTCCTAAAATGATTAGTGAATGTAATTAAAATTAATTACAATTATGATGGAAAATTAAGATTAATAAAGGAATAAACCATTAACATAAGAACTACAATAACCGGAAATCTTTTAAAAATTCCATTTATTGGATATATTAATCCCATATTATCTCTTTTATATAAATTTTACCATTATTGGTTCCACTTAAAAAATAAAAAATATGCATGGAATTCCATTGTCCTAATGTTACAAGAGTTCCACTTTTCCTCCTCTATAAAAGGACATCCTCTCCTTCCACATCCTCACAACTATCAACCCACACAGGATTACCCAATATATTCCCATATATCATCCCATAATCTCTATCCCCATCATTTATTCCTCCCCTTGGGAAAAAATCAATCTAAAGAAACATTTTCATCAAACCCAAAGGAGTTACCATTTACCCGATTAAGAGGTATCATATATCCTTTAGCTATTTCGTTTCATTTCCATTCACCTTCCCTAAAATATCCTTATTATAATATTATATTTAAAAATTTCTCTAAAATATACAAGTTATTTTTAAATGGATATACCTAAACTTATACACACATCCATTTAAATGGTTTCAAACATAATGTTTCTATGTTTGGTGAACTATTGCACCATGGAACGATGGTTTTTTATTTTTCCATTACAGCCTATCATAGTGGCCATTATGATGAAACTAATATTAGATATTATATATAAGATATTTATTATTTATGTATACCTCTTTAATAATTTTATTACACATACCTTAAATAATTTCTATTTTTCGTTAAAAAGATATCATCATTTGAGGAAATGTGGACTGTTGCCTACTCAATGTGACGTGATTATTTCACAAGATCCATGAAATTAATAAAGGATGATTATAAATAAAAATATGAGAAAACAATATCATAAATATTTTATTAATGAAATAAATTACATTCTATAAATATTATATATATATGTATCATTTTCTTTATTACCCTTTCAAACAAAATGCGATAATGTAGTTCACAGACTTGTGGATTAACACCTCCTCGAAATGATGGGATATATTTTACATAACAAGAAATATATATATATAGTTATATATGTTAAGTAAGATAACATTTATGATAGAATTATAATTCAATAGGAATATAGTATTACTAATCTTCTCTCCAAAATGATCATAGTAAATTGAGAACATTTCTCAAGTGTGTGTACGACCAACCATCTTAATGATTGTAACATTGATTCATTTTTCCTAACCATATTAAATTATTTTTTTTAAATTATAATTTATGTATAAATTTTATAATTAATAAATCTTTATTATTATTGAGATGTCATATAATGACCCCGTTTGACCATAGTTGACCCACCCATGGTTTTTTACACACAAACCAAATTTGGTTAAAACACACAACATAAATGTAATTAATTAATTTATGGAATATAATGTGGTAATTAGTGAAATTGAAGTAATGATAAACATGAATAAGGATCAGATTAATGTATAATATTTACCTAATTTTAATATACAATAATTTAAAGTATAGTCACCTGAAAAGAAACACAAGGTAAGGGTTTTTCATCTGGCATATTACTTGTCTGAGATAAATGTCATGTTCACCACATACATATTTTTTGTAGTGTATCTACATACCCTATGGTTATATTATATTATTTATCCTTTAATATTAATTTTATCACTACTAGAAAATGGACCTATCCCCACGGGTTTCCCCAAAACCGTGGGGATAGACCCCCCCCCCGCCTATACCCACGGTTTTCCTAAACTGTGGGTATAGATGAATTTTCAAGACCTATACCCACGGTTTTGGAAAACCGTGGGTATAGGGGGGGGGTCTATCCCCACGGTTTTGGAAGACTGTGGGTATAGGGGGGGTCTATCCCCACGGTTTTGGAAAACCGTGGGGATAGGTCCAGAAAACTCACCTATACCCACATTTTCCAAAAACTGTGGGTATAGGGGTACCTACCCCCACGGTTTTCCCCAAAACCGTGGGGATAGGTCTGGGCTAAAATACCTATACCCACGGTTATGAAAAACCGTGGGTATAGGTCACTTTTGTGTGTGTGGGAAATTTTTTTCTTCAGTGGGAAGGAAATTTTTTTTGGTGGTAACCCTATACCCACAGTTCTTCCCTCTATACCCACTGGTTTTATAACTATATTTAACTATATATATATATATACATATAGGTGAAGTTAGGGTAGTGGTTATACGCGGTGTTTCCAGCGTAGAGGTTGCGGGATCGAAACTCGGCACCTGTATTATTTTAGGACCTATACCCACGATTTTGAAACCGTGGTTAAAAGCCATTGACACTGTGGCAATTGGCTATGTTTCAGTGACACGGTGGTAGGACACCTATACCCACAGTTTTGGAAAACCGTGGGTATAGGCTGGGGACCTATACCGACGTCGTTCCAGCCCACGGTTCCCAAAACCGTGAATTTACAAAGAAGACATTTTTCTATCCTTTAACCGTGAAAAAGTAATATTCATTTTACCTCATACGGCATGTATGAATATATGTTTACTCATTTCATTGGGGAATCCTTTTCATGTTTAAAATCATAATTTTTGAAATAACTTTTTGTCAGAAGTTATTTTCAAAGAAATGGTTTTTAAAATGTTTTTTCAAAATAGAATGAAATTTTTCTCAGTAATGTTTTTAAAATATCTTTTTATAATATTTATATTCATCAATTAAAACAACACTTTATTTAACTCCACTTGGGTTATATTGTATTTCTACCATCCATAGGATTCCTTTGAATAGTTTTTGTTTTATTTTTTTAACTACAATATTCAAATTCACTTCCTAGATTCCTTTCCCCCATGAAATATTAAATTTAATATGATAATTGATCACAAAATTTCACCTAAATATCCATTTCGGTTTCCATGAATATGATTATTTTCTAAACTGAAGTCCATTTATTATATGGTGTATACATTGAAAGTTATTTTATTATTTGGTAAAATATTAATAACTTCATATATTTCTTTCAATAAGGATATTTTGTACGGAAAACTGTTTATTTGTTTGCTTTAGACATTCACATTATGGGTTGGGGACCAATTAATGAAATCCCAATGAGTTATAGAAAAGTTAATTCATGCTCTACAATTTTGTGACTAGTTAATGAAATACCATCAATGCATTGGTGGTTTCATTAGAGGAATTACTTTTTCACATTTTAATTGTTTAAACTATCTATTGACAGTAATGTTATGATGTGGTGGGGAAACACGATGTACAATATTTACACATTTCCCTTAACTAGATTCACTTATTTTTCATTAATGAAATTTTTTGTCGACATATATATGGATTTATTTCATTTTCATTTTATTGATTAAATTGAATGTGTTTTACTTTCTAACCAATAAATATTTATTTTTCCTTATATTTTTCTTTGTATAGAATGTTTTTCTATTTATTACCTTTCAATATTGTAAATTCACATTCGTTCGGTTTATTGATTAATAGCTATTTCTGTTCAGCTATTTACCGTTCCATCTAAATTTATTCAAATTTATTCATTATTTATTCTGCTATACTTTTCCCTTACTGAGAATTTTATCTCACCATTAATATGTTTCCTTCCCTAATAATAGAAGAAGAATGCTTTGATTGAATTTTAGGGATTTACTAGATGGTTTAGAGTTATCCTCAAAGATATTTATTTATAATTAATAATAAAATTATGTAATTATTAGTTTGTTATATTTAAATACAATATAAATGTATTTATATGGTTTTCCAATACTACTACACTCTTCAATCCATTAAATAATGATTCCTTATAATAATTCCAATGTAATTAGTAGTAGACATTAGATCTAGGTTTCTTGGGTAAGATCACTACATTTGTTATCAGAGTAAGTTTATTCAAAATATTATAAACTTTATTTAGGAAAACATATGTTAGAGAACATCACCCTAAGCTAAAATTTGAGGATATGTACAGATGAACACCCTTGAATTTTGGTAAATTGTGGATTATGTGGGTCTTCCAAGAAATACATCTCTATCTAGATACTAAACATGGATGTGGTTCTGGAATATATGTATATAAGAGTAATTACTCTTATGAGGTGTTCCAATCTAAACATAGGATAACCTGGTATAAGAAAACATGCCTTACCACACACATGGTTTGACACTTCTAGAGGATATGCATAGAAAAAAACAAATTTTTATTACAAACCCTTATAAATTATATGCATATATAGTGATAATAAATAACCTCTGTTAAAACAATGCTATTTTAGATTGAATATAAGATTTTACAATTTTGAAATCTAACTAAGGATATTATGGGTAAATCCATAACCGAAGGACGTTAAGGGTTTCACACCAACCACTAACCTAGACAATGTCCTTGATAATTTTTCATTATTTTTAGTTAAATAATTTGACAAATAAAAATTTATCATAAAAAAATAGTATGAATTTTTAGTGTTTATGATTAATTTATTATCCATATTGGTTTTTAAGTTAGTTAATTAAAAATAGTTATGATATTCACTCATTTATAGTCCTTATGATCCTTAAAAACTATATTTTTGTGCATCATTATATAAAATAAAATTCTTTATTAGTAATTAATTACTAAGAGAATGAAATTGAAATAAAAATTATATTTTTTACTTACCATTATTCGTTTATTTATGGTTAGTAATATGGTTTAAAAAAAGGAGAATGAAATTGAAATAAAAATTTTCCACAAATACTTATTATTTATGAACTGTTGGTATTTTAAATCATTGAACATTTAGGTCTTTGAATCCTTTAACATTATGTTGATCATTCAATTGTGTTTTACCAATAACCTCATTCACTCCATATAAATATTTACTCATTTTCACTGTGTACTTATCTCTACTTTCCATTGATGTTATCTTTTTTAGATACCTAGTTACATGGTAGACCATGTGACCTTTATATGCTTCATTCCTTCATTTATAGAGGATGAATTAAGAACCCTTATCATGATGTGGAATTTCAATGTAGAAAATATAATAAAATTTATTACATTGATCGATTAAAAATTGTGAGGATTCAATTTAATTAAGGTTGGGAGAATGTAAAACCTAGTAATTATAAAATGATTTTTTTTCTAAGTGATATATGTCATGCTCCACCAAGAGAATAAGGGTATATAATATCTGGATACATTCTAAAATATTTACATTTTAAAAAAGATTATTAATATTTTTATAATTGAATCATTGAGTTATCTTTTTTTACACTAAATAGAGACCTTCCTCGAAATCATATTTTACACGCCAGAGTAACCTTCAACGATAGTTTCTGTTATAGTCTTGGCCAAGTTTCAACAAGTAACAATGTAATATTATGATATTATTATATAATACAATATGATATAACCCTGCTGTTATTCTTGAAATTATAAATAGTTTTATCTGATATATGAAATACAATGGTTTTCAAAAATATAAAATTAATTCATTGGTTACAAATTAATTAGAAATCAAAATAAGAACCAATTATATTTAAAAATAAATATTATTATTTTTATGATTTCAATGGAGTTTTGTCTTCGTAAGCATAATTAATTGAAATTAGATAATGATTTTTATGAAATATATATATGATATATGAAATAAATATTTTTTTATTCATCAATTAGGATTCATTTACAAAATATAACAACAAACTCTATTTTATACATAAAAACATATATTTTTTTAAAGAAAATTTTAATGAATTTTAATGGAGAACCCTTTTTAAATAGGTATTTTAAAACTATAATTGATTTTAAATTTTAAATTAAACAATATATTTTAAAAATAAATATATTAACTAGTTTAGGGTGAAATTTTTATATGTTTCTAAAATTGTTTATTTTTAATAAAATGTTAAAATATGAAATTTTAGATCAAAAATTAATTTTCACATAATTTATTTATAAGGATAGTTATAAATTTAATTATTTTTAATTTTTAATTAGAAAATATTTTTATCAATTGGTATAATTTATGTAATTGGAATCAATTTCACATTTATATTTATTATAAAAACAGAGAAAACTTTTATATAATTTTACTTCCACACCCATCATTGTCATCATGTCTGCAGGATTAAATTTAAAAACATTTCATCCACTTACATGATGAGAAATTTGAAAAATGGATACCACATTAGGAATCATTATAATTTCTAATTTCTAATTATTCCAACTATTTTTGACCAAAAAATTTCGTGATAGTAAATAAAATTGAATACAATAATTACGAAAAATATATTTATTAATAAAGGACAAAACATTAAACTTCAGACCTAAAACTGCAATTAAACATGTCAAAATGAAATTGCATTGATATACTTTTACCATATTATATCTTTTATTGAAATTGTACCATTATTTGATCTATGTGAAAAATGAATATTATACATGCAATTCCAATGTTAAAATATTACCAGAGAGAAACTCCTCCACTATAATAAAGCCTACTCTCCCCACACATCCTCACACATCTCAAACCACTTATGTTTGGAAATTAGCTTCTTATATAGATTTTTATAATCTCTCTCATCATCCTAAAATACTCCCCTTTTTTAGAAAGCAATTAATGTATGATTTTGGTTAAGACCAAAAGGAGTTACCCAATTAAGAGGTAACATATTTCCTTAATCTACTTAGTTTCATATCCATTCCAACCCCCTAATAAATCCTTCATATATGATTATATAAAAAAGTATCATAAATATAATTTTTTTAAATTTCTATACTGACACACACACACACACACACCCAACTAACGTGTAACAATATACTATTCCTTGGTACGGTGAATTATAGCCTCACGAAAGAAGGATTTTCCATTTTTTTCATTTACCACCTATCATAGTGACCATTATTATGTACACTCTATTTATATATTATATATATGTTATTTATTATTTATTAATACTTCTATAATTCTTTTATAACACATAACATTAATACATTACATTTTTCCTTAACATGATAACATCTTTTGAGAATTTTTTGAATGTCACCCCCTAAAATCTATGTAGTTCATTCAGACAATACACCGAATGTATAAATGATGATTATAGTAAAAAATACGAGACAGAAAATAATATCATATTTATGAAATAATTACCATTCTATCAATAATATATATATATATACAATTTTCTTTATTAACCTTTCTCACACATTGTGATAACGTTTTTCGTTGATGTGTGGATTACTGCCACATTGAGATGATGTGATTTGGTTTACATCACATGAATTATATATATAATATTATATGGTTAAATAATATTTTATCTGTTATAATATTATCATTCCGGAATGATATAGTATTATTTACCATTTTTTCATAATGATTATAAAAAAATGAGAAGATTACTCAGGCATACGTATGGCCTACCATCTCCATGATTGTAATATTGATTCATTTTACATAAAAATAATTAATGATTATTTTAAAAGTATAATATGTTTAGGAATTTTATAATTATGTGATGATTATTAATCTTTAAATTTTATATAATAACCTACTTTGAAAATAGTTTATTTACCGAAGTTATTTTTATCACATAAACCAAATTTGGTCAAAACACCTGATTTAAACAATATTGATTATTTAGTGGTATATGAAATGGTAATATGTAAAATTAATGTCATGATAATCCTAAAAAATATTCTCAAAAAAGTATAAAATATATTTAATTTTATTATACTTGAACATAGATGACATCATCCTGAAAGGTAATATAAGATAGGGGAGTCTCATATTAGATTCTACATCTGTGAAATTAATTTCTTATTCACCACTTACATCTTTTTTTAATTGTAATAAATTCCCCTATAGTTTTATTATACCATTAATCAATTTATAATCATGGTATTGTATAATTTAATTTAATATTATTATTTCATTAGGTTTATGATTTCAATGTTTTCAATGTTTTATGGGACACTTTGTGATATTTAAGGATTATTTACCTCGAGAAAAATGATAGGGATATTTCAATGGAATTTTCATTTGAGATAATTATATAACAATTTTTCGATAAATATATTCATTTTTATTTAGTTATTCAAGACAATTTTAATGTATTATTACCATATTTCTACTCTTTGGTAATCAAAATGTTTTATAACTTGTTTTTTAGAAATCATGATTTTATTCCTATCTTAGTTGGAGACCCTATTTTCTTTTAAAAAATATGTTTTCCTAAAATGTTTTTAAAACAAACTATAAAATTATTTGTCAATGAAATTGTAACCATTTATATCTATTAAAAAAATTAAAAGGAATATTCTTGTATCATTCTAATCAAGTCATCTTACTAAGCTTTAACCCTACAAAAGGAATAACCTATAACCTTTTACGACATAAAATGATTTACCCATAGTCATTTCATTGATTCTTTCATTATATGTTTAAAAGGATAATTTTCAAATGATTTGGTTTTTCAAAACATATTTTCAAATAAATGTTTATTCAAAAATATTTTTTAACTAAAATGTTATTTTTCTAAAAAAAATTAAAATTCTATTTGTATGATGTTTACATTCGTCAATGAGAACAACCCTTTATTTTACTCCAAATGGGTTATGTTGTATTGAAACCATCCTTAATCTACCTCTGGATGGTTTATTTTTTATTTTTCTAATGATATTATTAAAATTTATTTCCTTTATTATTTTTCCCCCTTGAAGTTTTCAATTTTCTATGATCATCTATCATTTAATTTCCCAAAAATATCTATATTATTTCTCTTAGATATTATTATTTCCTAAATTGTTTTCCATTATTCATTTGGTGTATAATTTGATAATTATATTATTATTTGGTAAAATATAGATAGAATCACATCCTTTATTGAATACCAGTATTTTATAACGAATATTATATATTAAAATACTTTGGACATGAACTATACGGTTTGGGGTCTAGTTAATGAAAAACATATACATTACAGACTGATTAATGCATGCTATATATGTTGGAATAGTTAATAAAATCCCCTTGATACATCTATATTCTCATGGTAAGAATTATTTCTGAAATTTTGAAAATTTTAAAATTTATCTTGATGGTAATGGTATCATGTGCCCCGAAAACATGATGTCAAATAACTAATAATTTCCCTCATTTAGATTCATTTATTTTTCATCCTTGATATTTTTCAATGATATATCTATGGATTCATTTTATTTTAAATTAATTAAATAAATGGTATTTTTTTAGTTTCTTAATTTCCATATATATTTTTATGTATCTAGTTATTTGAATATAATATGATTTAGTTATTACCATTATATATTTATTATGCACTTTAATTCATTATATTAATAACATGGAATTTTTTATCTTTTTTTTTACATTTATATGTTAATATATTCCAATTGACTCGTTATTTCTTCAACTATACTTTTCCATTACTTTAAATTGTAGTACACACATAATTTTTTTCTTTGCCTAGGAATCCAAGAAGTGTACTATGAACGATATTACGGGTTTTACTAGATGTATTAGAGTTATACATGAAGTCATTTATATAGAAAGAACTAAAAAATGTGCTAATAAATTTATTAGTGGTTTCCTTGAATTTATTTAATTATAAATAAGAAACAAATATGTTGTAATTAGTGTATTATTTTTGAATAGAAGTATCAGGTGTTTATCTGGTCACCATGACTACTAAACTCATTGATCCTTCAAGTCTTCAATCTTTTTAATTAGGATAATATAATTAGTAGTAGACATGGAATCTAGGTTTCTAGGATAGAGTCACTACATTTCTACTATTACTTAAATTATTGTTTATAATCATTTTAAATAAAATATTGTTTTGTCAAGAAATATTAATTTAATATGTGTGTTTATTATTTATAAATAATATCATTTTTATAAATTTCATATTATTTTATTATCAAGTCATATTTCATTTAAATATTAAAAAATTATATTATGAAAAACATAAATTTTTTTAAAGGAGTAATTAATAATTATTTAAAAATAATTTATTCATATTTCATTATAATTCATTTATAATGGGATGTTACATTACTCCCCCCTTAAAAATAATTTCACCCACACAATTCAATCATCATACATTAGAAAATTTTGAATTTGTATCATTATAATTAAGAAGAAAAAGATAGTTAATTCATATATTCTACTACATAGATGAAAACACATAATCTCTAAAAGTGGTCTAGATATTTCCTCTGATAAAAATTATAATGACTTCATTCCGTGATTCTGGAATCCGTGATAAAATATGATGGGTAAAATTTCTTATAATAATTAACTGAATAATTAGATAACACTTTTAAAATTATAGGGATTTATCAATCTAGGTTTCGGAGAAGAGAAAAACATTACATTTTTATCACACCTTTACCAAAATTAATGAGGGGGACATCTAATATAAGTCATGCACATTAACTCTTTATCATAGCCAACCTACATAAAAAATTCAATGTGACCAATGTAATTCATTATAAAACATGGGATGATAATTTATTTTCTTTGTAGGAAGTCTTGAAAACAATTATAAAACTATCTAAAATAGTTTATTTGAATATATATATATATATATATATATATTTATAATTTTTTAAAGATATAAATCCAAATATGTTCATATAATCTAAAAACTATTAGTTTTTCAAAATATTTATATTCAAAAAGATCATTGGGATTTATCCCTAGAAATTAATAATCACCTTGTGGGTCATTTAACGTACCTAGAAAACCATAATAAATAAGTAAGGCCCCTAGTCAAAACTCTTATAGAACAAATACCCTATTAAGACTTATGGGTCTACTCCTTATAATATAACATTTATTATACTAGTTCCAATGTTTAGGAAACACTTTTTATGGACCTACCTTTCAAAATTTTATGTAAAAAATTAAAATATACATACATTTGTTTTTATTTAAAAGAAAATATTTTTTTATAACACGTCATAAACATAATCTTGAGAGTTTCTAAACCAATTTTTTGGACAATACCATGATTGAAATAAAATTACTTATTTTGAAATCAAAAAGAAAATAAGTATTGAAATAAATGTAGAAATTATCTCCAAATTCATATATAATTTTACATTCTGAAAATAATAATAAACAATAATTTATTATATTTCAAATATTAATTCGTAAAATAAATTTTTTAATTAAAACATTTTAAAGATTGAATAAATCAATGTAATTAATATTCTCAGAAGTAAACCATAAAATGTAATTTAAAATCATGAATTCATTCTGAATTTAATGTATGTTGATCTCATGTATAATGTGTGGCCAAGAATATATAAAAATTTGACATATTTAATTTTAGTATAACATAATGACTCGAATAATATTTTATGTGAACTCTTTTATAAAGATGACAATAAAATTATAAACATGAAAATAAATATGTCAACCTTATAAATATATAATACATGATATTAATTTCAAAAAAATGAACTCGAATATCCCAGAATAATAAAACATATATACCATGAAATTTCAAATAAACAAAATAGAATACTAAAATTAATTTTAAAAATTGTAGAAAAAATATGAATAATCCTTACTACGCAAATATGAATTCAAATTAGATCATAAATTTTATAAGCAAAAAATCCATTATAATAACATATATTATAAATTAAAAAATATAAATATAAAATTGTAACATATTAAACATAAATTATACAATAAAACCAAATATTGATATATAAAAATCTCATAAAAAATTAAAATACATATGAAATATTCTTTTTAATATAAAATTATTATAAATAAATTTTGGAAAAAACTCAATTTCAATGAAATTTTACTTTAAAAACAAATATAATCTCTTATATTATAATTTATTACAAATAAATGATACATAGATATATAATAATATGTATAAATATATATACATACATTCATATATATATATATATATATATATATATATTAATGTAAAATAAAATAATTTGATCAAAAAAAGTTATCCCTTACAGAAAAATATTATTTTGAAATTTTAATTCCCAAAAATAAATTGCTCTAGAAAAAGAGAATAAGAACTTCTTGTATTGGTCATGCACTCAAACTCCATCCAAATTAACAGAATGTGCTTCAAATTCATTTATACAATGGTTTCGGGCTTCTAGAACCCTAACAAGTAGTATTTATTCAAATACTAAAACTAAGAGTGATGGGAATGCTGATAATTGAAATAGACATCAATAATAAATTGATAGAAGATTGACAAAAAACATTTAAAAGTTTAAAATAATTATAATACAGATGGATTAAATGGAAATCTATAGAAAAAAGAGACTTTGAGATTTCAAGATAGCAACATGTGTGAACTTTTAGTGCAAGAGGGGTTAACAGTTTTAGACAGAAAATATACCAATTCATTCATTCACATAATGGAAATAGAAAAAATGGACAAATTCGTCCGAGAAATTTTCAACAAAGATGACTGATTCCATATAATTATTCTACTAGAGGTATGTTATTCTAAGTCCGTAGACCAAAACTAAAGAGTTCTATTCACATTCCAAAATAAAAAAAAAATGGTATGAATAAAAAGGTATAAGAATAAAACGATGAGAACCGAAATCCAACATAGATTCTGAAAGTAGCCCTACCTCACTAGGTTGATAATGATCCATACCCCCAGATACGAATCTCTATAATTTTTGGAAGGCCAAACTCACGTGGAACCATCAACGTCTCCTATATCATCAACGATGCTTGATCATCTTCTTCAATCATGATTGAGGCCTCACACCAGACTCCTCCCCACCATCGATTGACACTGGAAACATATTCACCTCGTTCGAAACTTTCTCGCCCTCGAAGCTCTCTCCCATAGTCGAACATGACCCTCCCTTATCGTCTTTCACTACACTCAACACCCTAATCCTCAAAATAGAATTTCAGTTTTTTAATTTCATTTCAATGTTTAAAAAAATGATCCATATATCATTATTATTATTATTATTTATATATTCAAAAATTTATAATTAAAATAATTTTAATAATATAAATAATTATGTTTAATAAAAAGAAGTAAATATTATCTTCATAATTCAAAATAATTATTAAATAAATAATTAATTTTTTTGTTTCTAAAAAAATTAAATATTTGATAATAATTTATATTATTTTTAATGAAAATAATGTTTTATAGTACTATTATTAAAAAATAATTTTAAAAAATTTATTTATTCAAAAGATATATATCATATTTTAATTTTGAAAGTTGAAATTATCATTATTTTTAAAATATTATTTCGTCACTCAAAATTACTAATCGACGTTAAAAATCACTTTAATTTTTTGATATTTATTATAATATATAAAAGATTATATTATTTTTCATTAAATTATATATAATCCGTTTATATAATGAAATGATTTGTTAAGAAAAATTAATCAAATATTTATGTTTGTTATTTTAAAATAAAATCCAATTTATAAATCCATGTTAATTTATTATCATGTTATATTTATTTTAAATAATTAAAACCCATAATATGAAAAAAGTATATTTTATAAAATAATAATTTAATACTTTTCAAAAATAATAATAAACTCATATTTCATTATAATTCATTTATTCTGGGATGTAACATAGATGGTAGGAAAACCCTTAATGATGCCCATTGATGAATAATATTATTGGGGATTTAGTTATTAAATTTTATAAATGTCCAGAATATGTTATCAATAAAATGAAATAAATTATTTAAAATGGGATTGGTTATTAATCCCTCATTTTTTTGGTCAATAAATGAATCATTGGATAGTAACATCCAAATACATTAATAAAACACTATGTTTGATAGTGTATTCAATACACATCACTGAGTTTATACAAAGTGAGATAAATATAAAAATATATTTTTGTATAAAAATAAAAATTTTAACCCATCAATTAAATTTTCATGTATTATAATATTTAACTGATTTACAAAACATACCAAATAGTCCTATAGGAATTTGTTGAAATTTTTTATATAAGAACATAAATTTTAACAAATTTATTTTACTGAACAAGAAATATGCTTCCTCCAAAAATGATTTCACGTTATTTTTTTATGAAAATAATAAACATAATATTTATAAATTTTATTTTACAAAATTATTATCATTTATGAAATAAAATAATAATAATTTAATTAGGGTGAAATTTTAGGATTTCTCATAAATAAAATATTTTTCTATGAATAGTGAAGTATAGATATTTTTGTAAAATTAACATTTACTTTTAATAATTATATAAAATAAAAGTCATATTAATCAATTAAATTAATTAAAATTTACCATTATTATTAATTAATTACATTTAATAAAATTAAATTCAATCAGTCAACATTTATAATGGATTTTACTATATGCTTTGAAGCTTAAAAAACAATTCCCTAGAACTATTTTATAGTTAACAATGGTTCTCCATTATTACAAATTAATATAACCTATAAGGAGAATTTGTTTAAATGATATATATATATATATATGAATTTATATACCTCTTATTCTCCTCACATGTCATAACATTATAATTAGATCATCATAAGCTTAAAAATGCATTAATTGAAACCTTATTTTTTCTACACATCTATAAGATTATTTTTTAAATAAATTCGAGAAATTTTATAATATGGATTATTTAATTTTAACAAAAATATATAATATTATTTAATACTATAAACACATTTCACTAGTAATTAAATGTAATAATAGTGGAAATAGGTTCCCACTTTTAATATATAAAAACCACAAAGGGAGAAAGAGTTAAACTAAAGAGGTAAAAAGAATTAAATCATTAAAACATATTTATTTATAATTTTAGAGCACCATATTGTCTTAATATACCCTCCAATCCTTTATTTTCCATTTTTTTAGTAACTTGGATTTAGAGTGACTTCACATTATAGAACAGTTTTGGGTATTAACAATAATTCCACTTTTCCTCCCTTGTAAAGGAAAACCTTTTATCCTCTCCATTGACACATAAAAAACTCCTTGGATCATAAAATAGAATATATGATATATTTTTTTTACCTCACATTAATATCTTATTTTCTTTTTCTAGATTATATATCCAATATATGAAGGATTTATGAAAATTTTTAAATAGATGGTCTGAAGAAGATGTATTATTTTTAACCGAACATTTTTCATTTCTTTCTTCATCCACCTCCACAAAATCTTACCCAATCATGTTAATATTATAAAGATCTAAACAATAAATTATTTTCGTATAATTTTTATCGTATAATATAAATACAACTTCACATTCATAAAATGGGAAATGGATCCATAATATTTGTATATAGAGGAGTTTATTCCCATGAACTGATGAATATTGTTATCCTTTATAACCTTTTAGTACTATTTGTGATGATGTTTTTAATTATATATTTTATTAATAATATATTAGTAATAATTTAAATATGACATATAAGATTCTTTTTTAATGTATTTTCCATTGACAAATGATTTAATCGTTCATGTTTTCAGAAGACTACCACCACACGACGTAATGTTGGTTATTTTTATAGTCACATCACATGGATTGTAATGACCTGAAGATTTTCAATAAAAATTACTTTCTTAAAGTTATGTCATAAAATCAAATTAAAACACAAAAAATGAACTACTAAGTTCTAAGTGAACATTAAACATAAGTTTTCCACTTCTGTATTGGGAATTTTGAGAAACTAACATACACGGTTGTGTTCAAGATGATTTTTGGAGTATAATAAAAACATAAAATGATGAATAGTAACATACCCTTATGAATAGTAACATACCCTTGTGAATTGTTATATACCCTAATAAATATTTACCTTACCTGTGATAGTAGAAAAAAATATTCAAGTGAAAGTTTGAGGTACATATATTATATAATAAGTAAATGAATGTTTTAAAACTGGTTTTTAGTAATAAACGACGATTTTAATTAAATATTAAATTAATAATATTTAAAAAATTATTTTTTAAAAATTTGATTCACTTTTTTATTCTACACATCGAAAAATGGTTGGGGTTAAATTTTGGGATATTTCTGAAATACTTGAATTTTTTTATGAATAGTGAAATACATTAATTTACAAAATCAGTTAAATAATCTAATTATAGGGTCATGTGTGATGTTTTGATGATGTAAGCATACTTGGTCCTGGATTACATTATAAAATTACTTTTTTGGTCATGTAAGACTCACTATTCCTTGTATTTTGAGGAAATAATAAACTAATTAATTTTATTTTATGGAAACCCCTCTCCACTCCACTATAAAAACCACCCTTCCACCCTCATTTACTCACACCTCTCAAACTCCAAGCCTTCTATAATCTCTGACAAAAAATCTTCCCTAGCCCCTATCCCACCTCCAAGAGCTCATGGTCTAATCAAAATACCAAGCCTATCTTCTTTAAGGAAGATCTCAAGAGGAGGATTTAAGAGGTAATTTGTCTCCCTCTTCTCCTTTAATTTACATTCAATTTCAAGTTCATTTCTGGATCTATCCCCACCTATATTCAACAAAATTGTATTGTAACTCCAGTATTATAAATGTACGGTAATTTTATGATGATAATGGGATATCATATCCTCCAACCCCCTTTCCTTATTCCATTTATTTTATTAAAGAGAACGTTATTCGTGAGGTGTTAATTTATCACCTTCAAGAACGACATGTTTTAATCTTCCATTTCTACCTTAAGATCTTGGCATGATAACTTTTTTATGGTTGAATCAAAATATTTTATATGTATTATGTCATATTTAATGTTCTGGAACAAACTTATGTACATATTACTAAGTGATAAATTAAAACATGTTCGTTGTGATCGAAAAACTGCCCAAATTAACCCAAAAAATCCCCATTTAATTTTTATCTAATGATTCATCCACATGGTATAAAATATAACTCATTATAAGATCTTCTTAAATTATATATTTTCACTAATAACATGAAATATTTGTTCTGGATGTTCACCCATGTTCTACCTGAACTTCAATTTATGAATACAACTGAACAACCCACGAAAAACCATAAAAATGAACATCCCCGAACAATGTTTTTAAACTATATAAGTTATCCAAAGGAACAAAAAATGACATAATGAAACCATAATTAACAATATTCATGTATAAAAGGTTCTTTATTTTATAATTAATGAATATAATGTCATTATACAGGACATTAAAGAGAAGCAAGCGTTCAGATACAAGGTAAAGGGGAATTCCCGAACCCTACTTTCATCCTTTGGGTTCTACCCCTTTCAATCCATTTTATTTATTGTTACTCCTTAAATATCATTTCTTCATCATTTAATTTCATTTTATGAGATATAATTATTTCCCAATGGTTTTTATTTCAAAAAACAATTATTAAAAAATAACTCTTCTTTTAAGAACACACATTTTACTTCTCACTCAAAGTAGACGGTTCTTGTAACATGTATGTTATTCCATCTTTCTTTTGGGTACCCAAAGATTATGAATGTGTTATTATGAGATTAAACCCATTCCTTTACTTGTGTAGTGATGTACATTTTTTATATGTGTTCTATGTGTCAATCATGATAATGATAATGTTAGGATGTGACCGGTGCGCCCGGAATTATATAGCGCAATAGGAATATTTCAATGTGACCGGTGGGACCGAAATTATACTGCACTCCAATGAATTGGGTAAAGTGATGAACATCATGATTCAATTTTAAATTTTGTGTGATCAATATTATATCTTGGTTCACAATTATGTGCGGTATTTAACCACTGAGACACGATGTTACATTTTTATGCATTTCCAAACTCCAAGTCTTTTATATATGCTTCCACTCATGTTCATGATCTTTTTCCCATGTTATGATTATGATCTCCCCATGATATATTGTTTTATCTATCCTCTTATTGGGATTTTATCTCACCCATTTTGATGTATATCATCAGGTGGCTACATGTAAGTAGAGTTCAAGTTCCAATAAGATGCTAGAGAAGAAGAAATTAAATAAATGTTTATACTTGATGATGTAATTGCAATGTATGGACCTATTTTGCCCAAAAAACTAAAAATTTGGATCCTCTATTTATAATAATATTATGTTTTCTGTCTTAAAATAATTTAATAGTAATGTATGAAAAGGCAGGGTCACTATAGTTGGTATCAGTGGAAAGGTTTAGTTAATTTTGGAATTAGGGTTATTGAACCCTAGAGAAAACCTCTAGAATGAGACTATTTACAAATAGGCACACAAGAATCTTCACATTGGGATCCCATATGTTATGATTTTAGTATAATTAATGCAAATTAATAAGTTATTTATTCATTAATTGTTGACTTATGTTTTTTTCAAACTTTTTTATTTCAGAAAACGGTGGGAACCAGGAGAAACTAGACCAACATATCGTGCGAGGGCCAATGCAACGATTGCCCGAATGACATCCCCAATGATTTGGGATGTGGAGTTCAAAACATCAGGGTGATTCTTACCCAACTATATTGGGTTATGAACAAGAACAATTATAATGGGAAACTTCCACCTTCACCAAAGAGGCATAAAATGGATATCGAATGTTTTATGCCGCAATGACCACCGATGTTTAATGGATCTTCTGATCCACTAGTTGAGGAACTGTGGGTAAACTCCATTGAGAAGATCGTTTATGTGCTTCCCTAATCTAAGATGGAGAAGGTGACCCGAGACATTTAATATCTACATGAGGAATCCAATCTATGGTGGGATTTGATTAATAACACCAAGCCAAGGGAGGAAATTGAAGAGATGGACTGGGAAGACTTTAAGGTAATGATTCTTAATAAGTATTTCCCATGAACTCTTCATATGTAGATGGAGAGATAATTCATAGATCTAAATAAAAAAGAAGAATAATCTATCACAACCTATGAGGTGAATTTCCAAAGTCTTGAAAGATGTGCTTCAAGGTTTTTTATCAACAATGATAGAAAAATAGATAGATTCATTAGTGGATTAAAACCACACAATAGAAAGGCTCTTGAAATTATGGACTTTGGGAGTTATGTAGATGTTTTTTTGGTGTTCTCTCAAAGTGGAGATGTAGTTTGGATATTGGTCCCAAAAAATGGTTATATGAAACAATAGATATAGTTTCAAGCCGGTGGATCTAATGATGATGGTGGGAAGAAAACTCAATGACCCACATGCCGAAAATGATGAAATTTGCACCATTGGAACTGCCTTCAAGGGATGGGGAAATGATTGAAGTGTGGTAAAGGAGAAAATAATTCTCAATAGTGTTAAAAACACATGAAAATGAAGGATAATTTAACAGAAGAATGGAGAGAACCACCCATGGATCAATGCTACAACTGTAGGGAGCTAGGGCACTATGCCAGCCAGTGCACTAAACCTCGAGTTATTGAGGGTAATCAGTGTCAGAAGACACCAAAGCCAAAGGAACAAGGGAAGGATTATTCCATCACTACTGTGGACGTGGAGCAAGACAATGATGTCGTACAAGGTAAACATCCAATTCACTCAATAATGGAAAAATAGTTATTTGATCTTGGTTCTATGCATTCCTTTATATCTTCCAAGTTTTCTAGAACTATAGAATCGAATCCCAAAAACCATGAAGTAGAGATATCTATAAAAACACCAAGTGGTGAAATAATTGAAACCCAAATGTTTAAATATTTTCCTATTGGCATTTGTGGGAAGATTCTTCTTGCGAATCTCATAATACTTCCCTTGGTGAAATTCGACTCTATATTGGGAATGAATTGGCTCTCATTATATAGAGCACATATCAACTGTAGGGAAAAGTAAATATCTTTTGATTTTCCAAACCATCCCATGCTCCTCTACAAATGTAAGGAAGATCATAAATCTCCTTTGAAAATTCCTTCATATATGTGGATGTTGATTCCCTATGAAAAATCATACCTCTCCCAAACGGTTGGGTCGAAGGATAGTTCCGACCTTGCAGAAATGCACATCGTAAAGGAATACGAAGATGTATTTCTCATTGAGTTCCCCAGAATTCACCTGGATCGTGAGGTGGAGTTCTCAATTAAACTCATACCCGGAGATACTCTTATCTCAAAGTGTCCCTATAGTATGGATCCTATCGAACTAGAGTAGTTAAAGAAGCAGTTAGAAGAGAATTTTGACCAAGGGTTCGAATGCCCTAGTGCAACACCTTAGGGTGCACTGGTGCTCTTTGTGAAGAAGAAGGATGGAACAACATAGTTTTGTATCGATTATCGGGAACTCAACTGGATCACCATAAAGAACATGTATCCTTTCCGATGGATTGATGAATTGTTCGACCAGTTAAGCATAGATCAATATGTCTCAAAGGTGGATCTTGGTTCTGGATATCATCATGTAAAAGTGAAGAATGTAGATATTCATAAGACTGCCTTCCATACTAGGTATGGGCAAAATGAGTTTTTGGTGATGCCCATCAGACATACTAATGCCCCTGCAATCTTCATGGATTGGATGAATAGAGTCTTTAGACATTACCTCGACAAATTTTTAGTAGTGTTTATTGATGATATTATCATCTAATACAAGAGAAAGGAGGTACATGAAGAACATTGATGACTTATGTTGGCGACATTGAGAAAGAAGAAGTTATACACCATGTTCCGTAAGTGTTAATTTTGGATGAAGAAAGTCACATTCTTGGGACATGTGATCACAAGTGGAAGAATTTCAATGGATCCTTCAAAAACAAAGGTGATTGTGGAATAGCCCAGGCCCTCTAGCGTCATAGAAATCTATAGTTTTCATGGATTAGATTGGTATTATCGACGTTTTGTGGGAAACATTTCACGATTGTCAAGCCCGCTAACTATGTTAAAAAGGAAAGCGGTAAAGTATGTCTACAGATTAGAATGTGAGGAATGATTCAAGGAGCAAAAGAGAAGGATGATCACTACACCTGTACCCACACTACCAAAAAGTGGAGAATGTTTTGTTATATACAGTGATGCTTGAATTAAAGACTTGGGTTGTGTACTCATGAAAATGATATTGTGATAGCCTACACCTCACAGCTGTTGATGATCCATGAGCAGAACTACCCCACACATGATCTAGAGCTAGTAGCCAGGATTTTTTCATTTAAAATCTAGTGTCAGTACCTTTATGTAGAAAAGTGTGACATATAAACTGACCACAAGATCCTAATGAATATATTCACACAAAAGGAGCTCAACATGCATCAAAGGAGATGGTTAAAGCTAATCAAGGATTACAATTGCTCTATTCACTACCATTTTGGAATGGAAAACAAGGTAGATGATGCTCTAAGAAGAAAAGAACCTGATACTCTATCCATGTTACAGATTGAGAAAGACCCTATCTTCCTAGATATGGAAATGATGGATTTGGAAATAATAAGGGTAGGGGATTCATCATACATTTCCCAAATGTCTGCACAACCATCCATACAAGAGAAGATTGAGGAAGAACAAAGGAATGATATAGATATACAAAATAGGTTGAATGCAGTAAGGAAATGGAAGCTTCAAGAGTTCCATATTGATGATGATGGTGTGATTCGGTTTGGAATGAGGCTTTGTGTGCCTTCATCAGCTGGGATAAAGAAGGGTCTATTGGGAAATGCACATAGCTCAACTTTATCTATCCATCCTAGGAGTACCAAGATGTACTGTGATCTCTGAGAACACGTATGGTTAGATAACATGAATAAAGAGATTATAGAATATATATCAAGGTGCTTAGTATGTCAGCAAGTTAAATCAGAGTAACAAAAGTCCAAAGGGATGTTGCAGTCATTGCCTATACCCATGTGGAAATGGAAAAATGTTACTTTGGACTTTGTCATGGGTCCCCCAAAGGCGTCCAAGGGAAATAATGTGATACAGGTTGTGGTTAACCGACTCACCAAGACTTCCCATTTTATCGTTATTCGGGAAAATCTCTCACTTGAACAAGTTGCAAATATATATGTGCCGGAAGTGGTGAGACTGCATAGTGTTCCACTCTCAATGGTCTCTGACCATGATCCAAGGTTCACATCTAAATTCTAGAGGAGCCTTTAACATGATTTGTGTACTGAATTAAATTTTAGCACAACCTATCACTGCCAAACTGATGGCCCGTCTAAAAGGACTATTCAGATGCGTGAAGATATACTAAGAGCCTACTCTCTAGAATTAAAAGGAAGACAATGTCAGCATCTCCCATTGGTTGATATTTCATAAAACAATAGCTTCCACTCGAGTATTCAGATGGCTCCATATGATGCTCTAAATGGAAGGTGATGTAAAACTCCAACCTGTTGGGATGAAGTTAGATAAAGAAAGCTACATAGACCTGATCTTGTTCAAGAGATGACAAAGAAGGTTCATGTCATCCAGAAACACATCAATGATGCTCAGATTCGGAAAACTAGCTATGCTGACAACCATCGAATGGACATGGAGTTCGAATTTGGAGATAAAGTCTTCCTTCGAATATCTCCAGGGAAGAGAGTCATGCAGTTTGGAAAGAAAGAGAAGCTAAGATCAAGGTAAATTGTCCCCATTGAGATCCTTGACCGCATAGGAGTCGTGGCCTATTGACTTGCATTTCCACTGAATATGGCTCATGTTCATGATGTGTTTCACATATCACTCCTAAGGAAGTACATACCGGACCCCTCACATGTACTAAACTTAGAAGTGGTATAGTTGGAAGATAATCTCTCTTATGAGGAACATCATGTAGAGATTCTAGATCGGAGAGATATGGTTCTAGGCAACAAGACAAATCCTCTTGTTAATGTGTTGTAGAGGAACCATAAGTGTGAGGAAGCAACTTCAGAAACGAAAGAGGAAATGAAGGAGAAATACCATAACCTGTTTATGTAAAGTGAATTTTGAGGGAAACATTTCTTAAGTGGGGTAGAATGTAATGAGCCAAAGTTTTCCAATGGAAATTACCTTCTTATAATTATGTCATAAAATCACATGAAAACACAAAATAATGAACTACTAAGTGCTAACCAACCTTTAAACATAATTTTGTCACTTATGTATTGGAAATTTTTAGAATCTTACATACACGGTTGTGTTCAAGATGATTTTTGGAGTCGAATAAAACAAAAATAATTTTTTTCTGAATAGTTACGTACCATTATTAATAGTAACATACACTTATGAATATTGATATACCCTAATGAATAGTTACCTTACATATGATAGTATACAAATATTATTCAGGTGAAAGTATGATGTACCTATATTTTAGAATAAGTACAAGAATGTTTTAAAACTATTTTTTAGTAAAAACCCATGATTTAAATTATATATTAAATTAATCATATTTAGACAATTATTTATTTAAAATGGACTTAATTTTTGGATTCTACATGTTGAAAAATTTTTGGGGTGAAATTTTTGGATTTTTCTGAAATATGTGAATTTTTTATGAATAGTAAAATACTGTAATTTATAAAATAAGAAAAATATGCTAATAATAGGGTCATGTGTGATGTTATGATGATGTAATCCCACATGTTCCGAGATTACATTATAAAATTTCTATTATTTGTCATGTCAGACTCACTATTCCTTGTCTTGTGAGGAAATAATAATCTAATGAATTTTATATTAAGACAACACCTCTCACATCCACTATAAAAAATACCATTCACGTCCTCATTTACTCACACCTCTCAAGCACCAAGATATCCTTAAACTCTGACAAAACATCATCCATATCCACTCCCTCACGTCTAGGAGCTACTAGTCTCATCAAAAGACCAATCCTAGATTCCTTAAAGAGGATTTCAAGAGGATGATTTAAGAGGTAATTTCTCTCCCTCTTCTCCTTTAATTTCCTTTCAATTTCAAGTTCATTTCTTGATCTCTCCCCAGCTATATTCATCCAAATGGTATTTTAACTATAGTATTATACATATAATAGAATATTATGATGATAATGAGATATTATATCATCCAATACCATTTCCCTCTTCCTTTTATTTTATTAAAGAGCACGTTGTTCGTGAGGTGTTAATTTATCACCTTCAAGAACGACATGTTTTCTTCATCCCTTTCTACATTCAGATATGGTCATGAAACCATTTTTATGGCTAAAACACAATATGTTATATGTATTATTTCATATTTATGTTTATGTAACTGACTTATGTACAGATTAATAAGTGATAAATTAAAACAAGTTCATTGTGATCAAAAAACCACCCAAATTAACCCAAACAATCACCATTTAATACTTATCTAATGATTCATCCACATGGTATACAATATAACACATTATAAGAACATTTTAAATTATGTAATGTCATTAATAACATGTAATATTAGTTCTGTATGTTTACCCATGTTCTACCTGAACATCACTTTATGAATACTAGTGAACCACCCAAGATAAACAATAAAAATGAACATCCCCAAACAATATTTTTAAACACTATAAGTCATCCAAAGGAACATAAAATGACATAATGAAACCAGAATGAACCCTATTCATGTATAAAATGTTCTAGAATTTATAATTAATGAATATAATGTTACTATACAAGAAATTAAAGAGAATGAAGTGTTCAGATACAAGGTAAGGCAAAATCCTCGAACCCTACTTTCATCCTTCAGGTTCACCCTCTTTCACAACATTTTTGATATAATTACTACATAAAGATCATTTTTTCATCATTTTATTTACATTTTTGATATATAAATGTTTGTCACTAGTTTTTATTTCAAACACAAAGATTTCCAAAATAACTCTTCTTTTAAGATCACTCCTTTTACTTCTCACTCAAAGTGGACTATTCTTGTAACATGTATGTTATTCCCACTTCTGTTTGAGACCCAATGATTATGAATGTATTATAATGACCTGATCACATTTTTTTACATGGTTTTTTTGTACATTTTTAATATGTGTTTAATGTGAAAACCATGATAATGATAATGTTATGATGTGATGGGTGTGCCCAGAATTATATAGCGCAATATGAATGTTTCAACATGACGGGTGAGACCAGAATTACACAGTGATCCAATGCATTAGGTAAAGTGATGACCCTCATTAATAAATGTGTAATTATGTGTGAACAAGATTATATCTTGGTTTACATTTATGTATGGTAGTTAACCCTTAAGACATGATGTTTCATTTTTATTCATTAACCGCACTTCAAGTCTTTAATTTCTGCTTCCTATCATGTTCGTGTTCTTTTTCCCATGTTATGATTATGCTCACTCCATGCTATAGGGTTTTTATCTATCCTCTTGCTGGGATTTTATCTCACCCCTCTTGATCTACATCCTCAGGTGGATACATGTACTGATAAGAGGTCAAATAAAAATAAGAAGCTAGAGAAGATGAAATTAAATAAATGTTTATGCTTGATGATGTAATTTCTATGTATGTTACTAGTTTTCCCCCGACACTAAACCTTTGGATCCTCTATTTGTTATATTATAATGTTGTATATCTGAAAATAATTTAATAGTAAGGTAAGAAGATGTAGGGTCGCTACATGGATGGTATATGTAAATTTATTTAATGAAATAATATTATATATATGATATAATTTTTATTTTTGTAATATCTTACAACACTTAACATCAATCCATCATTTTCATCGAAAAAAGGAAATATTTCTCATGTGTACATATGACCTACCATCCACATGATTATAACATAATTAATTATTTCATAACAGTTATTCATTGATATTTTTAAAATTATAATTAATTTATAAAAATGATAATTACCTCCTGAATATTATTTTATAGATTATTTACAAGTTACACCTATTCCCCCATCAACACAACAATACTATTTTGAAATAATAAACCATGCATCCCCAAAATAATTGATGTTTACATAAATAAATAAATAAATAAATATTTAAATTCAATAAAGGAATTAAAAGGTATAACCTTATGGAAATCACCTTGGAAATATTAATTAATAAATAATCTTATATAATTTTAATTGTTATAAATAATCTGAAATAAATACATTAAATAGTTTGAACTCAAGGTAAAGGATTCATCTCAATACATCATTCTTTGAAACACATGTTCCTTTTCACACCTAATTTATATTAAATGGTGTAAATAATAGTCCATTAATTAATGTAATCATGAAATAAAAAGGAATCATGATATTTTAAGTTGCAATTCATCTAGTTCATGCATGAGAGGTATGCATCGAATGTTACCAAACCAGTAGGGGTTTGTGATTCAATATTATTTTAATTGTGATATTGTTTTCATGGATTCATATTGTGGAAAATTATTTTATCATTGTCTAATAAAAAAATTAATTTTATTATCCTTATTTTATTCTTGAAATTGTAATGATAAAATGTTATTTTCTTCAATTTAGTACTTCTAATTATTTAGAAAATGTTTTTTATGAAAATTTGATTTAACTTATCTCTTATAGTGAATTTTTTACCATCCATATCCATGTTTGTTAAAATAATTTCATGAATTATTTTAAAATTATTCTCTTAATTCATTAAATAAATTTTATCCCTATTTCTACTTTTTATAAACCAATTTAAGGGAATTTTCCTATCTCTTTCTATACATGTAACTTTTTATCCATTTTATAAAAATGTAAAAGGAATATTTTTTAGCTAGTATTGAATTTACAGAGTTACCCTATTTCATGAACACTCAACAATTTTAATAATTTGTTTTATGTTTCATTGTCCATTTTAAATAAATTTATTTCTATAAAATTTTATATTTTTTAAAATTTTTATGAAATTATTTCTACGTGAAATGGTTATTTGTTTTAATAAATATTCCATTTAATGTTGTATATAAATTACTATCAAAGGTGATAGACATTGATGTTATGAAATGATTAAAAATTATGTATATTAATATATGTCACTTATTTTCCATGTTTATTCTTCTTTACATTGATGGGGTGACACATTATTTATTTTCATCTTTCAAATCCATCATCATGAAATTTATATTGGTTATGTTGTATGAAATAATTAATCAACCCATTTTCCCATGTAAAATACTAATTATTTGACTTATGATATATTTCTATTTTGTGGAAACAAAAATCATGAAATTAATATGATTTGTGGACCTATATATCATCATGTGATCCCAATATGGATTATATGATGGTTTAACACAAATATTTCTCTAATTCATTGGATAAAATTTTATTATAAAGAGGCATCATGTATGGGATTAGGTAGTAAACCAAATACATTATGGGAAATTTTCCATTGTTTGATATTTTATATATAGTACGTTGTGAATCATGTTAATTTCATGACATATGTTTCTTCCATATTTCCAATTATTACATAATCTTATGATTACATGTTCTGTTTTAGTCTCCTATATGATTAATATTGATAATTATATTTATTCATATTAGTTTATAATTTTAAGTTATATTTTATATTTCCATACTATAATATTACATTAAAATTATATTTAGGGATCCAAATTCATTAATGTACTCCCTAGGATATCAAATGTAGTATTAGGATATTATTCATTTAGAATATCATTATAAATATTAAAATAAAGAATTTTTATTTTTATTTTTTATGTATGTAATCATCGGAAAATAGTAATCCTTTCTCATAATCATTTAGTATTTATTTGAAATTTATGCTAGTTATCTAGAAATAATTTTTTAAAAGGATTGGTTAATTATAAAATCTATTAGAAGAAATGATTTAATTAATAATTATAATCTTGCTTTAGTAATCACTATTTATAACCCAAGGTATAATTATGGGAATAAAAAATCTAATAGAAAAAATCTTGTAATTATAGTGAATTATAGTTTTAGTGGTGTTCAGGATATTATATCCTTGCCTAGATATAATAAGTGGATGTGGCTCTGAAGTATTTTTATCTAGGTATTTTAACTATTAAAATTTTTCCTCGAAATTTTATATATCATTACATGGTTTAGGAAAACAATCCTTATTGCAATCTTATATTGACACTCCAAAGGAATAGGATTTCAAAATCCTGTAACACTTAAAAATTTTAATGTAAGAATATTGTATTTAATAGCATGTAAGAGATGCAACACCATACATAAAGAGGAATATAATGACATGAGACATTATGATATATTTAATATTTTAAACAAATATATTCTAAATATTTTTATGAATGAATCAATGAGGTGGAATGCATTATACAAAAGAACAACTTTGTTCTTTAGTTTGCGTTACACTTATGATCGAGGATTATAAAACTACAATATTTTATTATGATATTATTATATAATATAATAAGATAAAATGTAGACTTATAATATATGTTATTGAATATGATTTACTATCTTATTAACATATATGTTTTAATTCATGGGTTACAAATTAATTTGAAATAAATATAAGAACAAATGGTATATAATGTGAATGATTTTATAAAATATAATTCTCACAAAGTGATTTTATCGTAAAAAATTAAATTAATTAAAATAAGCGAATAATATAAACATAATATATGTATATTATTAAATAATGTAATTTTATCATTAATCTTAGAAATTAGATAAATAAAAGAGATGTCCAACCCAAATTTTACATATAAAAAACTATATTTTTTTTAAAAGCGGTTTTGACACTGTTTAATGCATAAACTATTTTAAATCTATATATTTTAAAATTTATACATATTTTATAGGAAAATTAAAAATAATTTTTAATGTAATGGAATAACTATATTTGTATGAATATTTAAAAAAATTCTTTGATGTTTCAATTTTTGATAATTAGGGAAAAACCCAAAAGTTTCATTGAGAACGTATTATTTTTCTAATTTATTTGAAAGGATTATTTATATTTTAAATTGTTTTTTTAAAAAAATTTATAAACCATACAACAGTAAATTCAATTTAGGGCTTTGGAATAAATTTTAATTTGATATTTAATATAAAAACATAGAAAACTAATAACCGCTTTACATTTAAAAACACCGCTTTCTCGCCCTATTTACATGATTAAATTTAAATTAATTTGTTCTAAATATATGATTATAATTTGGAAATATGTATTAAATATTGGTAATAATTATAATTTAAAATTTATAATAATTTTTAATTAATTTTTTTTTCCTAAAATTACTAGTGAATGTTGTTAAAATGAATTACAACAATTAATTTAATCATAAGAATAATAGGGGACTAAACCATAAATACAGTCGAAAAAATGGTATATACAATTGTCCAAAATCCATTTTAATCAGATATTATGACCATATCCTCCCTTTTTTGGAATTATTTCATTAATGGAGAAACATATGTAAGGTATACCTCTCCATAGGTTTTTCCTTTTTTATAGTTACGAAAATTAATCTCCTCATCCATTATAAAAAGGAACACACACCTCCCACATATTCACACATATAAACAAACATTTTCTTTTCCAAACCCTTCCCACAAAAAGTTTTAATATCCATAAAATAATCATACAATCCTCACATTGGTGTAAATAAATCTAAGGTAATCATTTTTATAAACCAAGAGGAGTTATCACACGATGCATTTTTTTTTTCAACAATCAATTTTGTATTATTTTTTTACAAAACCACTCAATAATTATTATTCCATGATTATAAAATTAAATTAGTATAAAAATATAGTAATATTGTTTAATTTTAATATTTACACTTAAACATATACACAAATCAATCAAATATAAAAATAACATTCTGTTTGTCTGTAAAGAGAAATACAACCTCGCAATATGAGGACGTTCATATTTCTTTTACCAACTTACATGATTGGTAATTATAATGTAATGCCTCTATATATATGATTTATATGATATTTTTGGTTAATTAAAAATTATTTAATTCGTATAAAACTCTTACCATTGTGCTTTTCATTTTTTTTGTGAATACGATACCATCATTTGTGGACATGTGAAGTTCCACGACCTAAAACATTATAATTCATTCACAATTTACATGAAATTTATTAAAAATAGTCTTAATTATAATATGTAACATATATTAAATAAATATTATATTATATTTAAAATATATATCATTCAATTTTAATTGTTTATACGAATAAAAAATAGAAGCAACGTCTATGTGTGCATACATCATATCATCCCAGGAATAGTGCGTTTAATTTCTATTATCAAAATATGATGGATTATTATAATCACATTTATACTGTTTATATATGATATTTAAATCCTTATTTAAAATATTGGGGTTATGAAATTATTATCTAATTAATATGATTAACAAGTAACAAGTTAAATCATACTTGAAAAATTTACTAATTAACACCTGAAATATTGAAAATAAAGATAGATTGTTACCAAACAACTAAAAGATATTACAAAAAAGATAAAATATCATATTGTAAATATTATCATATTTATTTTATAATTTAATTAAATTATTTAAAACATTATAGATGATTTTAAAAGTCATTCATCTAACAAGAAATGCAAACTAAGGGATTTCATCTCAATTTATATTCCATTGAGAAATTTTTTTGTTAGGCACAAATTCATGTTATGGTGGTGTATATATTAATACTTCTCTTTTAAAATATAATTTTTATTACATATATAATATAATTTTAAATATAAATTATATTTATCTAATATATGGGGTTTATCTTTTAAATTATAATGTGGTGAAAGTTTTATTTTCCATCTAACTTTATTTTGACATTTTTAACTTTCTATTGAAACAATCACATTTGTGTGATCATTTTTCACTGGAAATTTATATATATATATATATCCAAAATCATGGTTCATGGATATTATTATTTCCAAAACAAAATAAATGTGTTATATATAGTGTTCACTTTGACAATTATTTTATTATATGGGGAATTATTAACAAAGAAGTAACTTTTATTAAGTACAAATTTTTGATATGGTATAATGATTATAAATACTTCATTACATGATATATGAGGAATTATTTTGGACATGTAGGGATGGTTGGGTCATGGAATTTATATACCCCCTTGATACATTTATAGGTTCCTATGAAAAAAATAATTTTTCCCAATTAAATGGGTTTTTACATTTAGTTTTAAACCTTATTTTGAATTGTCTAGATGGTATATTATTTTATGTTCCTTATAAATTAAATCCAATAATTAACCATTTCCATCAAAGATATTTTATTTATCATTTTTAATTTCTATGATATTTTAAAAATAAAAAATCTATGGATGAATTTCTTTCTCGGTTTATTGACTAAATAGAATGGGTTTCAGTTATTCTCTTTTCTATATTCATTACGCCTTATCGAGTTATCTAAATAGAATAACTTCATTATTATCTACCATGAAATATTGATTTTTTATAAACTAGTTATTATTTATTCCTACTTACAATCCCTTTTTGAGTATTTTACCTCACCCTTATTATGTTTTATTTCCACATTTTAGGAAGAGAAATCTTTTCATTCAGTTTACAAAGATGTAGTTTGCAATATTTTGTTATATATTTTGTTACATTTTATATTTATAAATATAAAATGAATATGATGCATGTAATATGGTTTTCATAAACTTTTAAACAATTCACTCCTTTATGTTCTGAATCCATGTTATCATGCCAATGTAATAAATTATATAATCAACTACGAGCTTCTAGGGTTGCAACATTAGAGTTGGTATCAGTGAAATTTTAGTAGAATCTTAAGAAAATATATTTAGAAAAAATATATTACAAAACAAACACTAAGAGAAATACTGATCATAAGTATAGAAAAACATTATAAAAATTTGGAAATGTATTGATTATGTGGGTCATCCTAGAATTATATCCCTATTGGGAAACTACATATAGAGGTGATTCATGAACAAATGTTCCTAGTGGTAAAAACTCTAAAAAGGTGCATTAAGTCTAACTTGAGTGTAACCTAGTTCATCAAAATTGGCCTTATTGAACACAAAGGTTAACACTAAAAGGGGATAATATTTGGATAAATCACATTTCATTCCAACCCATAATGAATGATTTTAAAGTAAATATTTACCTAAGGAATCCATGTTTATGATTATAATATTATTTATGCATATATTTTTCAATTTAAATAATCTTCTATGACATATTATAAATTTTAAATATTTCATTGTTCTAATAACTAATCCAAGTATATTCCATTGTCTATAAATGGATCCTCTAAGGAAGAATGATATTAATAATCATGAAAAATGTAGAGGATTCCCTGCAAGGTAAACCAATATATCTAGTATTAGAATTGAGAATGTTATTGATATATTAGGAAAACGTGATAAAACTTCAACATTTAAACTTTCTGATATGGAGAAACCCCTTTAATAAAGATATTATTTTATGTTTGATCTCTTTATGTGATAAAGGCCCACATCATTCTGTGGGACTACTAAACCAATAGTGGTTGGTAAATGGATTAAGTATTTTTTGATGATTTTAATTGCATTGGGATGTGGTCAAAATTAAAAGGTTACACATGTAGTGTATTTTTTCCATATAGATTCAGAACAATAGTGGTAATTGATCTTGAATACTAGGGATGAAATAAAATAGAACTCATGGATGGGAATTATTTTCTAGAAACATTTATTGGAAAATATTTACCTCATGAGAAAACAAAATAAGATGAATAGAACGTTCCTTAGTTTAATAAAAAAGGATGAAGATAGTTTTTCCGGAATTGAATAATCATTTAAAAGGTTATCAAGGTATTATATATATTTCATATGAAACTTGGAATGTATGGTTATCCATTTCTTTTATTTCTTTAATCCAAGTGTCTGAAGGTAATTGATGTCTCAAATGTTTTCTTCATAAAATGAAATAGTTTATGTTCTTACAATATAGATAAATATTTTTCCCTTTCTTATAGATTTAAAAAGATAAAAGAGTAGAATAGGATCTGAGATAAAATAATAAATAATGGAAAAAAATGATTTATTTTCCCATATGTGATAACTATATAATGAATCACCATGGTAAATTATTTATTGTATTGGGAGTTTATTATAAGTTTGGTAAAATTGTTATAAATGAAAAATAATGGAACAGAAATAAATAAAAACTTATATTAAATGTTACAAATTCATAGATAGGGGTATCCATGACAAGGAATTCCCCTATCATCTTATGGATGTACCTCAGAATAGGCCAAGGGGAGAAGGGAATGCTTATATTATTGATGCAACTAAAGTGGAAGGATTATGTTTATCTAATATTTGGAACCTTTAATAATGTTGTAAATATATGTGTTTGATTATTTATTGGTTATAAGTATTATGAAATTTATAAGGAACTTATTTGAGTAAATTCTCACCAAAGATTTAATTTTTTAATCAATATATATCGATAACCAAGAAATGAAATTTAGTTTTAATTTTATCTTTTTGGATAAAACAGGATTGATGGAATGAAAATCCATTAAATGATCCTAATAATATAATAAGTATGCAGGAAGAAAGAGATGATTGATTTGGAAATATTAAATTTCATGGTGCTGAAAACCATTGAACTCATTAATGGTTTATTAAAAATGTCGTTTTTTCAATTGTTTATGGGGATTATATCAATTTTGGATTTAAGGAGTATATCCAAAAATCTATGTTCTATTTAAGTAACATGGAAGTATGTATGGTTTTAAAAAAAATCACGATAATTCATTTTATTACCATTTTCATGTGACTGGTATGTGATGCTTTAAAAAAAATACATCATGTTTATTGAACACTAATGATAATTTCAATTTTTAATTAACTAATAATCCTTATAATATGTGGGATCATAATATTTTGGAAAAGTTAACCATTTATGAAATAGTTTAAATTGATCTCATGATGATTTTTTAATGGTTAATTTATAACTTTACCCTATGATGAATGTTGTGACAATAAAAAAAGTATAATTTTTTCAAGGAAAAATTGATATATAATATAGTGTCTATAACATTGAAATGTACATTTATATAGAGAGTTATAGAATTCCTAATCTATAATGAAATGGTATTAAAACTAAAATATTTTCCAATTATCATCATTTTTAATGATATAATTGCACTTTTCAATAAATAATAGTTAAGTAATTGTGTCATAAATTATCACATAAACAAGTTCTCTATCACACACCATCATAACATAATAGATGTATTTTTCTCCCGTAACTTTGTTTTTAATAATTTTTTCCTATTCTAAATCCATGTTTTGTGGTGACCTTTTAATTTAATTTTATATGTGATAATAATATGTGTTATTAAAACTATTTATTGTGTTTTTTCAACAATTGTATATAAAAATATCAAACACTTCATTTATAAGATCTATGTAAAATTCAATGATGAAATTATTTAAGGTGGAGTGAATTTAACACCCCAAAATTCCAATGTATGAACATTGTATTTTAAAGAGTGTATGGAATGAAACACCACGTTTAAAAGGAATATTAATTCCTAATACATTATAATATATATAATATTTTAAATAAATATATTCTATATCTTTTAATTCATGAAATACTATGCTAGATTTTGTTACAAGAAATAATTACTTTGTTCTATAGATTGTGTTAAATACAAGACTAGGTTTTACCAAACAACAAAACATTTTTATGATATTACAATTTACTATAATAATATATAAATTGATATGTAAAATTATTAGTTAATAATAATATTCAATAACTTATGGAGAAAATGGCGGAATTTATTTTTTAGTAATTAATTATAAATAAATATAAGAACCAATTGAAAATAAGGGTAATGTGATTATAAGAACTATTTCTTATGTTCACCAAGTCAGTTTATCCTAGTGTATAAAATTAATTGCAATTAGTGATTTATAATTATGTAATATATATATATATATATATATATATATATTTTATTCCATCATACATTCTTTCACTCATACTATAGATTTTGTCAACACAATATATGACGATCCCCAATTGTATACATAAAAATTATATTTTTTATCATGGTAGTTTAGCCTATTTTAAATAGAGAACCTATTTTAAATATATATTATTTAACATTTATAAATTTTATTTTTAAAAATAAAAATCAATTTTAAAATATTAATTCCAAAATTATCTTAGAGGGATTTTTGGTATTTTTGGTATCGTTTCATTTTTTCATGAATATTGTAAAATATTGAATTTTAATTAAAAACTACTTCTTTTTCTAATTTATGTATGAGGATAAATTATATTTAGAATTTTTTTAAATAAATTTTATTTTAATTATATATAAATTATTCCAATTTAGTATATTTTATTCATATTAACTTTAAAATTAATTTTATAAATATTGAAATAAGTGGAACATTTATTTCTTTTAATACCTGCGTTCTCATTCCGTCTATGGGATTGATAATAAATTAATATCTTCCAGGTTTATTATTTGAAATTTTAAAATTAGATTAAATATTTGGAATCTTCATAATTTATAATTTCAAAAACGTTCACCTTTTTTTACAAAAAATATTGGAGAATTCAGCTAAACATAATCACAACGGTTAAGGTAAAATAAATATTATCAATGGGTCAATTATTAAACGTAAGGCCCAAAATCCCCATGAAACATAAATAAAGGAAATTATATTGAAACATTTAGAACATATACTCACTTTAATATAATCATTTTAATTATTTGAGTAAAATCTTGTAAGGTAGACCTATCAATAGTGATTATCTTCTAATATTTAAAAGAATATCAATCCTCCTCCACAATAAATAGGGACTCACCACTCCGAATTATTCACACCTCTCAATAAAATATTGCTCATCAAAACCCTAAAACAATAATATAGAAACAACTATATACATGTCATATTACCATAATTTTGGGAATATATAAATACAAGGAAGGCCATTAGTGTAAACCAAAAGAGATACCCAAAAACAAAGTAACATTCTTTAAATATCACTTTTGTATTATTTGTTTCTAAAACAACTAAATTCGTATTATTAAATGATTATATAATAAAATAAATATCCTGAGTATAATTTTATGCTTTTATTTTAGTTTTTTACATACAAACACAAACACATCCATCAGACAGTTAATGAAGTTACTCTTTGTGTGTACAGAAAACTACCTCCCTCGAAATGATGTCATTGTTTTTTCTTGTAACACCTCTCATAGTATAGAATTATAATGGAAACACTATTTATATTTGATATATGTGATATTTATATTTTATTAATTATTATTTAATTATTTTTTAAATAATAATATCGTGTTTTCCATTTCTTGGGAAGTAGATTATATTGTTTGTGGACGTGTAGACTACCACCTCTTGAAAGTGATCTGATTCGTTCACACATTACATGAAATGTATTAAGAATGAATTAAAAAAATTGAAATATATGAAATAAATGTGATAATTTAATTATTATACAATCAAATTTCATTTATTTTTCCTTATTTTAATATGTCAATGAAATGAAAGTGGAATTCATGTGTAAGTACGACCTATATCTCAATGAACGGTGCATTTAATTTGTTATCTCCAAAAGTTATAGATTAATATATAAAAATCAATGGATATATATTAAAATTAATTTTTTAAATTATTAATATAATTATATCTTGATCTAATTAATATGAATAAAAAGTCAAAAAGTCAAAACATACTCAAAAAACTTGGCAATTTGCACATGAACAATTGAAAGTAATGAACGATTGTAAACTAATAGGTAATAAGATATTATAAATAGGTATTACATGATATTATAAACGTGATTATTTTTTGTGTAAATAAAATTATTAAAACCATTATTAGTTATTTTAATGTATTTTCCACAAAAAGACAACAACATGTATGGGATATTGTTTCAGTTTACATTCTGTTGATATTTACTTGTTGTTATGCACCGATTCACTTTATTGTTCGATATATAATTACCATTTTTCTTTTGTAAAATTACTATCTCATATTTAATTGTATTTTTTGTTTCACATTGATTTATCTCATCCATGAGGTTTATATTGAATATTACCAAGTGGTAAAAGTTATATTTGCAATCTCACATTATTTTGTTATTTTTAACTATCTATTGAAACAATCACATTATTATAATCATTTTTCATTGTGAATATCATTAAATATCCACATTAATTGGTGATGGATATTATTAGTACCTAATAAATATATAATTTATTACACATGGTGTTCACATTGATTTTTATTTGTTTAATAAGGAAATTATTGATAAATATGTATATTTGTTTCTATACTGTTATTTGATATGGCATATTGATTGTTACTAAAAAAGATAACTTAGTATTTAAGGGATTATTTGGACTGGTAGTGATGCCTATGCCACATAATTTATATATCCTCTCAATGCATTGATAGGTTCTTATGTCTTAAATAATATGGCCAAATTAAATAGGTTTCTACCCAAATTTTTAGACCGTCTTGTAAAAGGTCTTGTTTGTATAAATTTTAATGTGTCACAAAAATGATGTAGAGTAATTAATAATCTAAGTCATATATATTTTATTTATCGTTGTTATTATCAATGTGATTTTCATAGATTTCAACTTATGGAGGAAATAAATTCTAATTTTTTTGACTAAATGGAATGTGTTTTAGTTATTCAAATTTTCATATTGATTTTGGATTATCCAGTTATTAAAAGAGCATGTTTTTGTAGTTATTTAAATTTCAATTATTATTTATTCTTATCAAGGAATTATTTCTCCCACATTATAAACCCTTACTGATGATTTTATATCACCCTTATTTGGATTCCTTTCCCTTGTTTAAGAAGAAGGATCATTTGAATGGGTTTTCAAGGATGAAGTTTACTATATGTTTTCATATATTTGTTCCATTTAATATTTTCCATTGTAAAATTTGAATCATTTTTGTATTACAGTTTTTTTGGAACTGATATACTATTGATCCCATTGGGATTTTATTCCTTATAATCATTACAATTTAATAAATTAATGCATCAACTTTGATATTTTTGTGTCAGTCATTATAAATTAATAGACTCATTGTGGACCACCGTGTAGGAAAAAATAGATGTTTATAGTGGATGATATTTTTCAAACCAAGTGTGGTCTGGGTAGATAATTATAAATATGAACATAATTTAATATCCATAAATACCAACTTTTATGTTTTATGTTATGGAATTATAAGATTATTAAGATCATTTTTTGATAAATATATATTAATATAACCATCTGTTTGACATTCATGTTTTTATAAAAAAGACAAGAAAATTTTATTTGAAGAATAATTCCATTATAACATGTTGACATTAGTTTAATGGTATTGGTAACCTTTAGGTTTTATCATATAATTGATGTTATGGATTGAATATTATGTAATAATTATTTGATATTGTTGGAAAATAAGAAGTACAGAAAACAATAGTTATTATATATATATATATATTTGATGGTTAATTTATATTTTACATGTTCATCAATTTTTTTTTCATTTTATTAGAAATATATTAATAGTTTTTTTAAAATGGAATCCCCCATGTTGGGTTACAATGCATCAAATCTATTGTGTTCGCGGGAATTGAACCAAAAACCAATGTGAAACAAGGGACCTGTACCAACCAAAATCCTATGATATCTACTAAATTGTATGTAATTGTATTTATTTAATGTTTCAATTGGTAAATAATAGTTATATGTTTGGAATCATATTTTAGTATGCATTATATTTTAATATTTGGTATTTTTAAGAGATTAATGATCACATATGATATGTTCAACTGGGATAAGGAACCCATGACCCTTAGGTCTCACATGTTATGTTACATAACTGTGTATGTGGGAAGAACAGAATTAGACCCTTGACTAATGAGGTTATTTAGGATATATAATTAATTGGTTATATGAAAATTTGTGTTGATATTTTGATTTGGACATTAATATAAGGGTGTATTCATTTTAGAAATGATTATACATTGTGATATCCATTCCAAGATTTAGTTAATGCGTAATGAAATGAATGAAATTTTGATATCATTTTAGGGAAATATTTGATCCATTAAAATTTAATATTTTTTATTTGGATAAAAAAAGAATATTAATTACAAATTGTTTTAGGGGAACATATGATAATGTGGTGAATATTGATTCAATAATGAAATTATTTTTATGAAATAAAATGATGTTAATTATGAATATTTTTTTATGTTCTCTATCTTGATAGTAGAATAATACCCCAAATCCATGAGATTTTCATTGATAGTTAAATTTTATCATATTTCCATCATTTAAAGTTAATAAATGGTCTTTTAACTCTTCTCAAATTATTTGTTTCAGGGTATTTCTATTTCTATTAATCATTCACTTTCTTGTGATCACATATATCTATAACCATCAATAATTATTTAATGTTTTCTCCCATGTAAGTATTTTAACTTACCACATATGTGATTATAAATGGAATACTCATTAAGTGTTATTCTAGATGAAATTTGTATGTTTCCATTCCCTTATTTTTTTGGATTTTTTATTATCACATATTAAGATATTGGTTATCTATAATGTAATATTCAAATTTGAAACACTAAATTACTAAAAAAAGTTAATTTTTTGGAATTCAATATATTAAATGATTTTAGAATTTGACAACCAATTATTTTAAAATAACATATTGCTTGATAGTATATTAAACAAGAAAAAATTAGTTTTGACATACCATAATATAATATCAAAGTACTATTATACATATATGAATGATATAACATAGATAATTAATATTTGGGTATAAATAATATTATATTTCTTCTTAAATATATATATAATTTCAATATAAACTTATATATAAATTTTTAACAACCATTCAACATTTAAAATATCTATCTTATTCTATAAAAAATAATTTCTCTTCAAAACGAGTATTATTTATATTTTCATGTCAATAATATAATTTAAAATTTTAAAATTTTATTTTATAAAATTAAATAAAATTATGTAATAATCACATTATAATTAAATTAGGGTAATATTTATGGATTTTTGAAAAACATATTAAATTTTCATTGAATATTGAAAAATAACGACTATTTCAAAACTGTCACTTAAATATAATTACCTAATTTTATTAAAACTCATAGTATTTGTTTAATTTTATTTAAAAGTAACATAACTATTATTTATTTATATTTAATATTATTTGTTACATTTAAATCATCATTATTATATATTTTATTGAATTTTTATTTTGAGACACTAAAATGCATTTTTTCTGAAAATTGTTTTTATGTGAAACCTATTTCACCATTATAATTAAATAAAAAATCCCATAATGAGTAGTTATTTAAATTATATTTTTAGAATATATAATTATTAATATAAATAAAAAATATTTTTTTTATAATTACCTATTATATAGTGAATATAAGTTTACCATATTCTTGAAAAATCCATTTCTTGAAAAAACATTTTTTCGGTATGTTTGCTAGTTTCATATTAAATTAAATTCAACTAATTGTTTTAATGTAATATTATAAAACCTGTTACATATTATTAATAACATTTATTAATATTATATAACAATCTCCACCCAGTTTTTGATAATAATGAATAGTTAAAAATGAAAAAATTTGTTACCAAGTTTAAAATTAAAACCAGATTATTAGGGACTAAACTAAAGAGGTAGAATTAATAAAATATTTAAAATAGATTTATTTTTAATGTCATATATGATTATAGTTATTATTTTATCTAAAATACTTTATTTTTAAATTTTCAAGGACCATTGATTGAGAGACACTATGAATTATTGATTTTGTTAGGTTATTTATAATAATGACTCTCCTCAAAACATATAAAAGTGAACATCCTTTGGTCTCCATTCAACACTTCTAGAGACCGTTATTCATCTGTCACCATTATAATATCTTCTTTATATCCCTTATATATTCTAGAGTCATTTTTTTATTAGAAAATTACTCAGGTAAGGGTATTTTATAATCCTAAATAGATGGTCTGAAGAAGATGTATCGTTATTAATCGAGCATATTTTAATTATTTTTGTTCCCACCTCTATAATATTATACACAAACATGAATGTATAATAACATAAGTATCTACCATGTAATATTAAATTTTTATATACATTGAATAAATTAAATCCATTCATGCTTCTAAAAAATAAAAAACGATACCATCATTCATATCTATAGAGATTCCTGCCTCCCAAAATGATGTACCTCATTTTCCAAATCTAACATAATTTATTTTCAGGACATTAGATTTCATGTTTGTTTAATAAAATAATTAATTATTAATAAATATTTCAATTTTAAATAATATATACCTTTTTACCTTACCATCAATCAAAAAATGAAAACATCCTTCCAGTGTATAGATGATTATCGCCTCCTAATGCGATGTCATTTGTTTTTTTTTGTTGCGTCATATTGATAGTATATGTAAATATATTTCATCAAAAAATATGATAATTATTATATAATTAAAAATATGGAAAATTGAAATAATCATTAATCTATTTTCTTTCATTAATATTGAAAAAATTGAAGTGTTACTCAATCGTATGTGTGGAAAATCATATATAGTATTACAAGTTAATTCATTCTTAATAACAATATTTCATTTCTAGTTTTTAAATTATAATTAATGTATATAAAAGTTTAATTATATCACAATTTTTATTACATATTTGATGTGAAAATTCACCCTTTGACAAATGTCAACACACAGATTCCTTTTTTATATGAACAAAGCATCCTCAAAACACCCAACATGGACGTATATAATGAAGAGATTAAATATGTCATTAAAATTATAAAATTATTTTATTTATCATTAATGTACGACAAATGGAATATGTAATTGTGAAAAATATAATTTATATAATTTTATAATACATGTTATAAAATAAAAATAGATTTTTTACTTGATGCAGGGGTTTTATCTAAAAATATTATTTCATTCGAACACTTGTTAATTTATAAACCAATATTATTTTAAATTGTTTATCTTCAACCAAATTACAGATTAAATCATGTATTGTTCATATTTAATTTTATGTTAAGATATAATTAATCAAAATTGTTAAAGGTAATTAATATTATAATTTTATCAAATAGTAAGGTTTTGTGATTAAATTTCATTTAAATCAGAAATACTTATGACTACTTTTTTATTGTATTAAATTATTTGACAAAAATTAAATAAAAATATTATATTTTATTCTTATCTTGTTATTCATTAAAAGTTAATGTAATATTTCCATTTCCAATAATGTGGTACATAAAATGTTTGAGGAATATTTTTTTATGAAAACATGACTTTATTTCTCCCTTCAATCCAAAATTATTCCTCTTATGTATGCATGTTTCCCAAAAAAATCAACAACTGTTTTATAATTTTACAAATTATTTATTAAATAAAATTTTACCATGTTTTTAATTTTAAATACTAATTTTATGAAATATAATTTTCATTTTTTGAATTAATAAATTTTATCCTATTTATAGTAACGTGAAAGAATTTTTTTTATTCATATACACCAAGTATAGAATTATCCATCTATATGAATGCTAAAATATTTGAACCATCATTTTTATGTATACATTTCAGTTTTTGAAGAATAATTTTTCTATCATATTTTTGAAATTTATATAAATTTATTAAATGATTTAATGTGAATAGTGTATCTTTCTTATGAAATTTTATATTTAATATTTTAAAGACATTTTCGACAACAACAAAACCATGTATGTTATATACTATTTAAAAATTATGTATATATTTCACTAACATATATAACATTGTTATTCTAAATTATATTGATTCTATAATTCATGACATATGTTATGGTCTCAAAATAATTCCTAATAAAATTTATATTTATTATATGAAACAGTTTGATAAAACCAATTTTATTTTAGTGTTTAATTATAATGTTATAAAATAAGATTTTATTCCCTCATGTGGAGCACATCAATCATGAAAATGTTATGATGGGAACACCCACGTTGTGTTAGGTGATATCTATAAAAATTATATGACAGTTTCACCCAAAATGAACACCATTTCATTTGGAATTGATTCGGTCTCATTAAGTGTTATGTATGGGTTTAGTGTGCAATCCTAATCAATTATATGACCTTTTCTACCATGTGTTATCCATAAATAGTAAATCATGACTCAATTTTTTCCATGTTATATGTTTCATTGACATTTCTAATGATTACATACTATTTTGATACTGTGTTTTTTGTGTTATACTATAATGTGAATACTCCTAAGGTTTTTATATTATGAAATCAGGTTATAAATTTGAATAATATGTTTTGTTTCTTTTATCATTTTTTCCCTTAATAGGATTTTTAGCTCAATAATTTGTTTAATATATTTCCCTAGTTATATTATTCTATTTATATATGTCAAGTAATATAGAATCTCATTATAGATATTAAAATAAATGTATTTTTTTCATAGTTTTAAGTAAATAGCATTGTAATAAAATTAAAATTTTGTTATCCTCATAATTTTTAATGTTTATTTGTATTAAAAACCATGTAATGAAATGTATTATTGGCTTGGATCACTATAAGTTTATTAAGTGGACGATTGTAAAATAGAAATTAAAATATCATGGACTAAGAGATATTTCATACTTTAAATAAATATGTTCTGAATAGAATATATAATTGAAATTATGGTGTATAATATTAACAATTCCACATGTATTTAATTGATTCCCAAATAATTTCTTATAAATAAGAAACAATATACTGAAAAAATTGATGTATATTAATTCAAATTAAATATTAAATACCTTGGTTTATAATAGTAACAATATAAAAATATTAATGGGGTATTATATGCATCATAAAAATGATAAATAATGTATTAAACAAATATTTCATAAGGGGTGCATGTTTGAGATATGAATCCCTTAAAATAATTTCTAAAATACTATAATAAACATTAGTCATCTATATAAATAAATATATAACATAATAACCTATTTTGACACATTTTATTAAAATAATAAACTTTTATTATTTATTTTTTAAATTTTCCAGATAAATATATCAGTCGAGTATTAAATATTTTCAATATTTTTGTGTGTAATCATTAGTTTTTTAAAATAATTTTGTAATTATTGGGTTTTCAATATTTTATCCAACAGATAACAGTTAATATATTGTAAAAAATGCATTAAATTATTCATTAATTTAATTTTTGTTGTTAAAATATAATTCTATAGTATTTATTTAATGGTCTTAAAAATTAAAGCAAAGAGGATCATGTTTCAATGCTATTTAAAGTAATGATGTTTTTATATCAATGAATGAGTTTTATATTAGATTAACCACTCATGAGAAAATAAATATTTAATTATTTATATAACACCCTATATATAATAATGTTCTATTAATCATCCAAAATATTAATTTTTTTTTATTTTTTAAGTAGGTTTTTTAATCATCTCAAATAACAACATAAAATACCTAAAGGAATGTTTTGATAATGAATGTTGATTTTTGGGAAAAATAAATATAAAAGAATGAAAGTTATATTATTTAGGTAATTTTATGGTGTTGATTTACATTTTATATTGATTATTAATTAAAAATGAAATAATATGAAAATTATATACATTAATTTATGAAGAAGGTTGTTTGCACCATGAAAGTTTAATGTTTTAATTTCTAAATAAACTCTAGGTAATGGAGTTAGATTTTAAATTTTACACCATAATAATAATAAAATTATATGGTTAATTTTTTTCTTAAATGTATCCTTTATAATATGTGAGGTGTTGTAGTGATGAAAAACAAAATTCATCGCATCGTGGATGAGGTAGTCTAAACAACTGATGAATGAGAGTATATTACCTATAAATGGAAATGTTGGAAGGTGGATTATTATTATTATATTACAATAATAACTATAATAAATCTAACTAATCATGTTTTGTTTTTTAGTTATTATAAAATTATATTTTGTAAGGATAGAAATAAATGAAAATAATTTAGGAAAAAAGGAGGGTATGCATTGAAGACATGGTACATCACTAGAATGGAACCTTTGAAATGGTGGTTTTTGGACAATATATAGCAACCAAATGATCTAGAAATAGGAAATTTATTTTATAATATGGAATAAGGTTAGTTTTTACAAATTTAATTTTGGTCCAAATGGTTTGGGGAGAGATCATTTAATGCATATTAGAATGGAATATTTTTTTTAGTATTTCTACTATGAAAAATGGTGAAAGTTTTTAACCAATCTAACATACTATAATATTAATTTTAATGTATTGTGTAATGATATAATGATCTTTATTTCTCAACTAATCAAGCAAAAAAAATTATAAACATGTTTTTAAGTCTATTACTTTTTAAATCATCACTTGTACCACATCCAATTTTAAAGTGGTAACTGGTTTTTACCTATGTAAATTAATCTTAATGAATAAATATATAATAACCATTATTAAATACTTTCGAAATATAGATTCTATATAATATTTCAAATATAATATATAGGATTTATATTTTTAGGAATACATTATTATAACATGAATTGATTTAGTATATAAAAATAAATTTTTATAAAATAAATATTACAAAAAACATTGATAAATAAAATATTCATCTAAAAATATAACCAGAATAAATTTTATTTTTATTTTATCCTAGTAAAAAATTAGCATATCAATATTTGATTATAATAAAACAACTAATTTAATTATAATTCGATAATATAATTTTTGTCCAAAAAATGATAATCAATTCATTTCGAAATTTAACATAGTATTTATATAATATATATTATTTCATCTTAAGCAACACATTGTCATGTTAATTGATCGATAAACATCTTGTACATTATTATATAATGTTAAAACATTCTGTTTTTTAAAACAATATAATATGACTATTTACGTAAACATAAATTATTTTCCAAAAAATGAAAAACTCACCATAATATAAAATTGAAATTTTCAATTAAAAAAATTATTAAATTTTTGTTCTAGGAGTTATTAATATAAAATTAAAATTAAATAAAATACATATAAAAAAATTTCTCTAAAAATACCCATTTTAAAGCATTGGTATTGTAAATGTTGATTTATCATAATTTATTATTTGTTGAATTTTTTTATCAACTAGATATTTTATTATTATTATAATTTTATTATATATTATTATTTATATTATTTTTTTATGTGTGTGTAAAAATATAACTATTCAAATATAATTTAAATGAATAAAATTTTATTGTAAAATATTGTAAAATAACATTGTACCCCTTTAAATATATTCTATCCTCACAAATATAATTATACAAATTTTTTGATTATTTTTGAGGGAATTAATAAAATATTAATCATTTGGTATATATGTTATGATATTAAATTTATCTTACTATATATTTTTATATCAATTTACTTATTATTCCTCAAAAAGTAGTAATTTATTATACAATAATATTTTATTTTATGAATATTCCATGATATACAATTCTAAAAAAATTAACTCTCCTAAATCATTTTAATATCCATGGGATTAAACTTTAAATAAAAAATATATTCTTCCGAAAATAAACTCAATCATCCCCCCTAAAATATATTTACTTTAAGTTCAAAAATTCTCACAAATTTTAAATATATATCATAATCTTAGAAATTATATTAACATCACTAACAATATAAGAATTTGGATTTTCATTATATAAATAATCAGTTATATGGATTTCAATAATATCTAATGCCCTTTTATAAAAATAAATAATCCATTTATGATCTCAGAATCTTGAATATAAAAATCTAAAGATTCTTCCATGCCTCAATCATGTTCTCTACAACCATTAACCTGAAAAATATATCCTTTCCAGATAATTAATTTTCAAGGATAGTAATACTATTTTATTAATGTATCTGTATATTTAAATAAATATTATTAATGAATAATCCTTATAACCTTTTGAAAATTATATAATAACATGAATTAATATCAATCACTAATTAGAAATTTATATAGTATCATGATTTAATTTATATTTTAAATCATCCTCATGACATTATGAAAGAACATGAAAAAAAAATTATAGTCAAAACAAGAATATAATAAAAAAAATATCATAAAATTATGTATTCTAGTTTTTTAGTTATAAGACATAGTCAATTCAAAATACATTCCATTAAAATAATTATTTTTTTGATCTCGTTTCTTAAAATAATAATAAATCCCAAAATAATTATCTATAGAATAAAAATAAATGATTTATAAAATATGAATACAATACCATAAATTATTTCACTAATGAAAACTTTTTTCAAACATTTATGTGATAAGATGTATGCAATTTTCATTATCTTTTCTTCTGTAGTACATCATATAATAATCAAAAATTCAACATTGAAAAATTATATTTTACGCGTTTAATTGTATTGAAATCCAAAGAATTATTTAAATAATTGCCATAAAATATCAACATACCTTTTATCTACATTTAAACATATAAATTAATATGTACATTAACTCATAAGTGTCAATATATTAATATATGTTATCCATTTTCAATCTCTTTTGAGTTTAGGTTAAATATTTCCAAATTGATTAAAAATTTTCATACATTGAATGTTCATTAACCAAATAATATCCCCACTATCGTAAAACTAAATATGTAGTTAGGCCTATTTATCATGCAATAAATTATGATTTAGTTAATACAAAGACAACCTATTTAGTTTTATTACCCATATAAATATTTATGGTAAAGCATACACTCACTTGTATAATACATACATTGATATATATTTAACGTGGACAACATAATAAAATTATTACAATAACATCAGGATGTTACCCTATTCATAGACTTATCAACTTGGCTTGAAATAAGAGATTGCAGTAATGTGATCCAATCCTAATAAACATAAATAAAAAATGTTTGAAAAAAAATCTAAACACTACATTGATACAATCCAATTAACCAAATAATAATATTATTAGATTTGGTAAGAAATAAACATGCATTTAAATATTATATTGTTTATAAAGTGTGATGAATCAATCTTAACATTAAAAAATTTCACATTTGATTTACAGCTCACTTTAATCTTATAAGACTCAATAAACCTTTAGAAAAATTAAGGTCCATTTAAATAAGACACAAAAAATATAAAACATATGGATGTTTCTCTACAATTGAACCATAATTGACTCACTTATGAACATCTGATTGGTGAAACTACTCTTCATTAACTCAAGAAATAAAATTTTATGAATTGGACTACCTCATAGTCTTAGTTAGAGAAAACATACGTTATAAAAATGAAATATCATATATGAGCATAAAATAGAAAATGGGTATAATTAGGATACAAAATTAAATTATAAACATTAAATAATAGACAATAAACCATTGAATATGTAAAATGTATAAAATAAATTGATTTTGTTATCATTAGTTAATAAAAAAATCCATTGGTGTGGATCATTTTTATACTATAGAAATGAGACACAAAAATTAATATATGGAAACATCACTTTCTTGATCCACCACATTAGTGAATAATATAAAATGAATAAACTATTTCAATTTTTACTCATACATACATAATAGAAACATTACATTAATTAAACAAACCACGCGGTCCTACAATAACACATAATTAATATGTACCTGAGAAAACATTTCGCTTAATATATAATCTTTTATCCAATACATAGAAGTGTGATATAGGACCCCACCCTATATTCAAAAAAACATCTTATTCCACATGAAATAAATCATTAATTATTTAATTATGAATATATGAAAATATAATTGATTTCATATCATCTTTTTATAGAATCTCATAATGAATACATTAATAATTTCACCAATTATAATTATAAGATAACTTATAGAATATAAATGGGAATATTAATATATTCAATAAAATATAGGTAAAAACCTTTAATAAATTAATATGTAATTTTAATAATAGTTAAAAAATTTATATAGTTTTGTTAATTATTTTTTGTAACCAATCATGTATTTTAGGTGAACACCCGTCAATAAAATGAACTAAAAATAGTGTATTTCCATTGTATTAACATTTGAAGAAATTTTATTCTAATTCATAGTGGACACTTAAGAATGGAAAAGTAAGATATGTATAATTTCAATGATATAAAATAACATTATATAATTCATATAGAGAGAAAATAATTATGGAATAGGTAACACATTAATATTAACAATATAAATTTATATGTATTGGAATAAACATGACGTATTTGATAGCCTTTATGGAATTTACTACTAATTCCATATGAAACATGTTATAGTATATCATTATTACCTATAAATTAAATATGATTGATGAATAAGAATTACAAAATTATTAAAAATATTAAAAATTGGTTTATATAATGGGAAAGTATTTATTAATGCATAATAATCACATACCCAAATTTTATTAAATTCATTTTTTCTTCCAAAATATTTTCCATCAATTGTTTTCATTATGTATGATTATATGATAATTAATTTCTTCAAAATTTATTAATTTTATTTAAAAATTGATATCATTTTTGAAACTAGTATATAAAATAATATTATGATAATATATTTGTATGTTTTTGGAAATAATTATTTTTATTGAATTGTAAAAAATAATGATTTGATAGAAAACATTGTTTTCCATTAGAGTATGTTCAAAGTCCCCATATATAAATTTATGATAAAAATTCATTATTTCCTTATTCTTAAAATTTAAATGAATAATTTCATTGTAATATACATTATCCTTAGTTTTTAAAAAACAACATTTTTATTCATAAAAAATAATTTTCCAGAAAGTTGTTTTAGTCACATTTTGCAGGTTTGTAATTAAATTAATTAATACTACATAAAATAATTTAATATGATAAATGGAAATAATGGATATAAAAAATTTACAAATACATTGGAGATATGTATAATTTTGGTCCAACACATCACATTCACATATTATACATTTCATCTTATCCCAAAATGATCATAAAATAAAAGAATGATATTCAAAAATATTAATCAGATAGTGATATACATTAGGGTACAAAAAATTATTTCCCAACACAATGAAGGATATAAACATTTAGATTCATTCCCTTGAGTGGAAATAGGGATGAGTATTCACCATAAAATTGTTTGACATTGAAAATTACATGACAATTCCCATAATATAAAAGGTGTACATAATGATTCATGGACTATTTCAATGAGAGTGAATATGGTCACTCATTATGTATTCCTCATAAATATTGTTATTTTATTTTTAAAAACACATTAAAAAAGAGAAAAATGGAAATCAAAATGATCAATATGAATCAAGAACAAGAAATAATAATGAAGAGATGTGGATCCCAAATGTGGACATGATAAATTTAGAAACATGAGCTGGTAATGTTAGAAATTTGAGAAACTATTTGAGGTATTTAGAGATGGAACAAAAGAGTAATATCATTAAATGTTTTCTTTGAGTAGGGACGAGGGGATAGTTGGGTATGATTATTTGTAAAAATAGTGTTTATTTCATTATTAATTTTTAATCATATGTTTTAGACACTATTTTATAAAATAATTAAAACTAGAATCATTCCAAAGTTTTACCCCAGATTTTTTTGTAAAATAATAGTTGTTTGAAATATTTTATATAGTTCAAAATGAATCATATTAATATAATACCACTATGGATGTAAATGTATTTCATGTTCAAAATTAATCAATATTAAAAAAATAAAATATCATACATCTTTTGGATTATTAATAAATGGATTATAAATTATTAAACTATATTTAAGAATGCATTATTTTTGTTATGGAAAATCAATTTTTTAAGATGAATTCAATTCTTGTATTTATTACATCAGTTCTGTATTGTTATGATATCAATATAGATACTGTATATTCTAATTGTATTTAGTTTGTATCCAAAATGTGACAATATTGAAATATTATTTTTCAATAAGTATTAGATAATTTTGATGTGATTATTTCTAAAAAAGATATATTTTACTAAATTATTTATTAAAATAATTATACATTTAAGTGAAAATAATTATTTACCAGGAACTATTTGTTATTATACAAACAACATTCTGATACTTAAATAATTATAATAGTCTTTTTTAAGTAATATAATAATTTATATATAAATAAACATTAGTTAATAATAGTTTTTTATTTCAATAAAATTTATTTCAAAAATTAATAAATTTTAAAAAATATCATTTTCTGAAAATCCCTTTTTTACATGGTGATAAAATCCTTTAATGGAAAATACCACAAGTAGTTGAGGTGAAAATTAAAGTCAATGGACTCAACTAATTCAACTAACCCAGGACCCACCTACATTCAAAGAGGCTCATGTAGGCCCAACCTATACAGCTAGATAGGAGTAGATAGTATTTGTGTGAGGTTTTTGTGTAAGACACATGCATGATGGTCCATCATAGATGTTATCCTTTTCTTATGGTCTTATATATTTCCTAATAATAGGTCTATTTAGATCCCCATTTTAGATAAAAATTTGAAAAAGAGATAACATGAAGCTTTAGTATACCATGTATCACTACCGAGTCCTCCAAACCCTCAGGTATATCACTAATCCTAAAAAGAAGAGGTAATTAGCAATGATTAAATTATTCATTTCCCTCCTAGAATATAATTCCATTATCTTATATAGGAATAATACCCTTATTAAAAATAATTATGGAAAAAAGATCATTCATTGCTAAAATCATGGGAAATAGCTGTCAAAAGACACTTGCGTAAACCCTAGTATAACAGAGAAAGGCCACTATGAATCACTATTCCCTTAGTTTTTCATCATCCATTTGGTATCAACAGATCGACATGGTCCAACCTATGTGAATCAACTTTATCTATTTAATTAGAACCTTATGTGAGACATTCACATCTCAACTAGGTCCACCCTAAGTGAATCAACCATAGTCATCCTATGATTTACACTAGATGAAGAACCCTCAGTCTGACCAGGTCCACCTCAGATAGACAATCATCACCTCTCCCAAGCCTCACATGGGTGATCCAATAATTAACCCTTATTTAATATTAAAAATGACATGATACCACATTCTTTGGATCCCTCATCAAGGGGAGACATATCCTTTACCTCCCCATAATCCTACATATAGAAATGACTAAATTGTTGGGCACACTATTGTGTCCACTCAATTATATATTCCCATGGTAATGTTAATCTCACATATTTTCTACCAAATAATAATAATACTTATAGTTTTGTCAATTAAAAATTCACAGTGTATATAGAATACAAAATATAGGGATGATTAAAGATGGAATCTTGGGTGAGGCTACAACATCTACTACTTGAAATGTGAAAGGAATCTGGATATATTTATATGGATAATTAATCCCAGACTCATGGGGTTTGAAAAAAGAGAGTAAAGGTACATCAAAGCCCCATATCTGATTTTAACGATCCCTCCAAGAATTTATCCTTATCTAGTGGTGATTAATTTTACAATACCTCCTTAAAAAATCTTTCTTAGTTTAACAACAATGAATTTTTTAAGGGACATTTTCCATCCATCCATATCCCCACACATGTCCACTAGTGGGAGAAATGGATTATGTGGATTATAAGATGTTCCTCATAGTATTTTTATAACACTGAGTATGAATTACATCAAATGTGTGGTTATTAGAAATCAATTTATCAGCATGACTGAATAATTCAATGTGCCTCCTCTCTAGTTTAACACCTAACCACACTCACACAATGGGCCTCCTATTATCTTTAATATTGATCCATGTTCTAACAACCTAAAATAGAAATATTCCCAATGAAGGAACCTAATGGCCTCATTCATTTGTTTAATCCCAAGCCAATTAATTTTATGTTGGCTTTGATTCTTATACAAATAGGATACATATGAATCCTCCTTATGGTTTAAACCCAATATGAAAAAGTCATCATAATATTCATTTTTCCATATAATCAGTAGGTTTATATATATCATAGTAGTCTATATCCCTTCTAAGTCCACCTATATAGTTTGACCTAATTATAAAACCATCTTTTTCTAGGAACCTCCCACCTAGACATCCTTATCACACAATGTGAAAATGCATACTCAATTCCTCCTCACATGATGATATAAGTTGTGATGTGTTCTATTTGGTTCCACCAAATTATCTGGGATCCGATTCCTTTCAAAATTATATATAAGAAACCCATATTATGGTTCTGATATTGATATAAAAATAACTATTTTCTTCGTGTATGATGATTAATTTTAGATCACCCCACTGTTTGGCTTGAAACTGTTGTAACGATAATAAAATACATAAAAATTTATAATCATAAATATAGTAGGTACCATATATTGAGATCATATGATGCATATAAGTGTCTTCATTAATGAATAACCTTGGAATTATAAAAATTATTCTAAAGAAAATACATACCATCAATTTAAAATCAATATATGGGTGACCCAATCTATATGTGGGATTTAATAAAGGATTAATGAAAAAGTTTTCATTTATAAGAGAATAATGAAGTCAAAAATAATTCAAAAAAATGTGTGATGAGACTCACCACCCATCCTCTAAAAAATTTGGACTCCCTATATTTTATTGGAGTTTTTTTCTAATGAATTACAACCATTACAATTTACATTAATAGAATATTCTGAATAATGGAATCATTGGGTGCTTCTGGTTCCATGAAAAAATCCCATTAGAAACCAATTAGGTATGATTTGAAAATAAAAATGTGTCTCTAATGTGATGTTTCACACCACCCCCACTATGAAATTCCATTCAAAGATCAATTTATTTTCATAATTAAATAAAAATTTGAACCTGATGTAAAACCCTGACCAAAATTTCTTAGTCACCCACATGTTAGGCTCCATTAAATATCTTACTAAATTTAATAATAAAAAACTATGATCTAATGAAATTTATTTTTTATGTTATTTTATATTAAGATGCTTTTTTATCTAATTACCTTATTTTTTTTATAATCAATCACTCTCATTAAAAATACATTAAATCCAAACGGACTACCTCAAAATATCTTGGTCATGTGTAATAGCTTCCAATAAATCCATATATTCACCAATTATGAAGATATAATCACTAAGCTAGCATCTTTTCCATGAGTTATCTTATACACTAAAATTGTATTACAACTTCAATCACACTATCCCTACACTATAAGCCACAAATGAATATCTCTATGGAATGAAACGAAAAAAACATCTAGTAAGAAATGACGGTTGTGAGGAAGTTAGTGGCACAATTTTCTATTTCAAACCATTTGAGATCTCATCCCTATAATGAATATATTGATTCCTCCTCTATCTTAGTGAAGAGGATCAAGAGGTCCAAAATATCCTCATTCCAAGAACACATGGTTAACAACATTGTGGTCCTCCTAGCTACAACTAACATCATCATTGCACAATAAAATGTCCCCATCATGATGAGAATGCTACACATCATGATAGAGCTCAGTTCATTCTTCCTAGAGCACTGAGGATATCCCACATAGGGTGGTAATAAAATAACTGGGAATTGGCCCATGTATTATATCCCGGCCAAATAATCTCGACAAAAAAACATTTCATCAAATTATTAGAAAGTGAAAATATCTACCTATACCCATGAAACTGTCTAACATAGTTTAGAAGCAACCAATGGAATCCACAAAAATAATAGGATAGAAACCAATGATAAAAAAAATTACCTTATTGTGTCTATAAATACTTCCAACATTATCTAGAAGCTCTTAGGGATACCATCTAGAAAATTCTAGCACCAGACTTGGGGAATACCCATATCTAGTCACCCATACATAGTTACTATCAGTATATATAACTTGGAAATAGAGGACATGATCATCCCTAAATCCTTAGGCCAACCATTAAACATTTTTATATCCCTATTTTTTCTGCTATGGTCACTGAACATATGTTTAAAATGATGAAATAATCTTCTAAAATCCAATCCAAATGTCCTAATAATTATAATATATAAGGTTGATTGGAGTAGTATTTGAATGGGAAGCAAAAAACAATTCCCCTACAATTGGGGTAACTCATCTATGTAATTGGAGGGTCCCTCTAGAACAGACACATATCCGTTATCCCATCAAGATGGTTTCTTAGAAAAATTCCCTGATAAATGGTCAACTACATTGGTAACATATCTTCATTATGAATAGAGGTTGTTGGTCCATCCCAGTGGCCACAAATGGAAAAGCATACATCCTTAAAAAATTCATTACATATATTAAAATATTCCAGAAATAAAACATGGTATACTCAAACAAGCCCATTTTTGTTAAACTAGTTATCCAGATGAGAATTACAGAGTCACCCAATAGATAATATTCAAAAATAATGATTAGTAGAGGTGATTGAATATTGACTAGTTGTTCAAGGATCTTGTTATACATAATGCTAGTTTTCATTAAAAAATCATATGTTTATATGTCGTATCTTTGTATCTTAATCATTCATTTCTATGTTAGAGACATTTTATTTAAAATTTTAATGGTAGTTTTCACAAATTATCTACAAGATGTTTTTGAGGTCCTCCTCATACATCTTAAAAATAAGGCTTAATTCATATCCTCAACCAGGCCAATCAAAAGAACTCATCTGATGATAAGCACCATGAAAACACTTCTCATGGAAACATAATAAAACAGTAAGAAGTTTATCCCCTTGCTATATTCCACCCTCAAGGTTCTCCATAGGGTATACCCTATATAAATTATCCTTGTATTTGTAATTAAATTCAAGATGGTAATTCTCCCTGGGATGGAATTTGCTGTAAAGACCCTCCTCACAGTAAAACTTCCTTTTTCCAATAGGTTCCTCCACTTATAGAAAAAGAATGGGAAATACCTCATATTAAGAGGTTACAGTAAAAATAAGTGCAATATTTCTTGATGTAACATCATTAAAAAGTGATATTATTTCTCAAGTAGAAGTGATACCAATGAATCAATCCTTATTTGAACCACATATGGATCTATTGGCTTCCAATATGTCAAAAGATATCCCGGGAAACCCAAATGATTATATTAATGCAATAACGAAATTTCCACATTTGTTAGATAAAGATGAGTAACCTATGAAAAATGGTGATGCATAAATTTTTCTCATGAGGATATAGTTGTATAATGATAATATAACTATCTTGTTATATCCTTTAGAAACTACCCAATTCTGCTTTTTAGAGGCCCTAAAAGATGAGTATGATCATAAAATCAATATAAATTTATAGATTACTCATCATCAACTAAAAAAATTCTTCCCTTATCATGAATATACATTCCATGTCAAGGTAGTAAAATAAATTCATCATCAACTCGACATGGAATCCATTATTTCTTCATGATAATTGAGACTAGAAAAATAACAATGAGAATGTCAATGTGCATGTCTTGATTCCTTAAAAGTGTTATGGAAATAGATCATCAACACCCCATCTAATAATTATATAAGATAATGGGGTCACACATAGAATTGTATTTCATCTCACTCCTTAATAAGATTTCGAAATTGAGGTGAATTACATTTAGAATAATCCCTCATTGTACATTATATAATTTATAACATTTTTTAATATGTGGCATGTTCAATTAAAAACATGCCTAAATGAATCTCAAAGCCATTGGGAAAGAGGATTTCATTAAATTGAATTTCTCTTTCATCAAGACTCTAAATATGTTGAACATTCCTCCCTCTATGGTGAATATAATCATCATGTGTTGAAAATAAGTTTTGAGGAAGATGGGTCAAGTGAAAAACATTCAAGGAACCCAACCCATGTTTGAAATTTGTTCCAGAAAATCAAGATATTTGTTACAATATACTAAGAATTATAAATATATATGAAACTTTATCATATATGAATCAGGGCATTTTTAACAAAACAATCAATCCCAAAAAAACAATCCTGATAGGTTATGAAAATGTAACCCAATAAGAAGGTCATGTGTAATTTTAACATTTACCTCCACCTCAACAGATGTCAAACTTTTATCCTTTATAATGAAAAATGTATATGTACATTCCCAATTAAATCTATAAAATGACCCTACTTTCTAACATGAACAAAACCTGAATTGTTTTCATAAATTCCCTCAAAATGTCCATTTTTCAACTAATTCCAAAAGGACTAGAGAAAATGAGGTGAAATCCCTAGGGTGGCCAAAAACAAAAGAATTCTCTCAAACTACACTATAAAGAAGTGAAAATAATTATCACCACCCATGAATATTCTAAAGAACATGAGTCCAATATTTAGTAATATGAGGAAAATAATTCTATTTGTAATATGGTTGGTACTTAAATGATTGAATATGATGTGTGTACATAAAACCACAATATTTCTATGAATTTATTTTTTCAATCAACAAATCCACTACCACCTCCTCAATTTGAATTTACCCAGGAAAGGGTAATTATGATGTCGTATCTCATTCATCACCTTAAGATTTTGAACCCCTGTCACATGATGAATAACTTTATCTGTATGAAGATGGGATAAATGAGTTGAGAAATCTCAATGAAAAACTAGTCTGTTAAGAATTCCCTACATGATATATTCTATAAGAAGAGCCTCGTCTCACAATCAGAACTAATATAACTCAATAAAAAGTGTTCATTATTATAATTTATATGGATTTTTCACATATTCATGATGTGTGGAAAAAACCAATATATTTTCGCCCCATGAATAAAACATATAAATAGTTCTTTAAATTGGGTATCCAACTAGAATTAGGATAGATGCATCTTTATTGGATCCATATTATTCTACCCACAAAGAGTACAGACCGTGCAACCACATCTTTTCAAACCCATTATTCCCATTATTTAGGATAATATAAAATTGTCTCTTCTACCATATCTCATCGACACTTTTGAGACACTAGATGGTAAATTTTATTCTATATAAGTATGCTATAAACTGGTACATCTAAAGATGTATCCTTATAATGAATGGGTGGATGAAACTCCTTCCAAAACAAGTGTTGGGTATCATATATTCCTAACACTAATTGGTTTAGGGGATATATAAGTACATAAAAAACACTTATTTTATCATTTTGGCCCCATGATAGGGACATTAAATTATAAAAAAATCAAATAATAATATATGTATCATAAATTAATTATCGGTACCAATAGTCACCTTTTATACTGGTCTACCAATCATATCAGTCATGGGGTGGTAGGATATTTTTTTGATAATTTCTCTATTAATTCATCTCAACATTACAGAAGGAAACAATCCTTGGACATTCCAAATACTGACAAAAATAAAATGGGATGATTTCATACGTCAAATCGTTTTCGAATAGTCTAACTTATTCCATGGACATGAATCTTCCTCTAAATGATTTTGATAGTCTTTATATTGAGAATTTTTAATATGATCTAAGAACACTACTTATCCAATTAAATTATATATATGGTTTTTGGGATCCTTGTCCAATATCATAATGGTTAGATGATTGTACTATGTGAAACAAGGTTTACTCCAATCCCTTTTTGGTGTCTCAATTGAAGGGGATGGATACAATTGAAAATGAAATAGTTTCTTTAAAACCAGCTTCTATTCTATCTCAAGCACCAGGGCCAACACCACCAAATGTGTCACCACAACCCAAATGAATGTTGGAAAAGTAGTATGCCTATTAAGAAAAAATAATTGAACATAAACATTAAAATTTTTAGAAAAATATATTTTGTATTTCTTATGAGTTGAAAACGTTCCCAGTTACTTTTTAGCGGACATAGAAAATATTTTTCAAGGTCCACTAGAGGCAAGGGGACCCAAGAAAGTTTTTCCTAGATAAATAACCATATTACTTTTCAAATAATTGAATTCTAGGTAAAATCATCCAAGAAAATTTCATTTTCAATGATATTGTATAATATATGGTTTTTTCATGGAACATGAAGAATATAAAATAACCAACATAAGCATCGTGTTTCTACGCCCCGACTCTGCAGGAAGAAGGAGAATATAAGGATGTTACCAAAAAGGATGACCATAATTTTTTTTATTGGATTACTAGAATGACAGGAAAACAAACTCATTTTGTCCTTTTTGCATAGTTAAAACAAAAAAATTATCCTCTAGTCTATTCTACTATGACACATCTAACTCTTTCAATGATAAAACCCTCCAAAGGCCATAAATTACATTTATGGAAGATAAAAAACAATCATATGAGGATGTTCATAAATTAAGGATAACGATATCCTTGAATCTCTCACACATTATGATTTCATTACCAATGGAATGGGAATCAACCAGAGGAATGGAACAACGAAAGCTACCCTAAAAAAATGGTACCATGTTAATCATCCTTCCAGATAAATTAGTATTTTATGAAAACAATTTTTTTATTCCATTAACATAATTCAATCAATGGATCAATTCCACAATGAAGAGATATATTACATACCTTAATTCCTTAACCCTATCTAAGAAGCTACAATTATATGTTCTTGAAGCTAGTTTTGTAGGGGAATATGTAGTTGGGGTCAAAAACATTTCCCATACACATCCTTGATAAGTCCATTTAAGCATCCATGACATCAGGATGATGTATTTTTAAAGAAAAAAATGTGAAATGATACCTCCATAAAAAAGAGTCTTGTAGGCCTAATTAATCTTGAACATTGGATAAAAGGGGTACATTAGTTTTGTAATACAGGATGGGTAGGTGAGACGAAATGGTCCCATACAGTAGATAGGATGCCTTCAACATCAATAAAACCATATGACTCATCTACCCAATGAATTGTAGTCCAAATAATTCATTCTAGGGTGAATATTTGCACATGAAAAGATTTTAAATTGACATAAAAGTTTGTAAACATTACTTATTTGGCTATTTTTCTTTCAATACATTTAATAATAAATGCTCTTGACATGATAAAGTTTTTATGATAAGATTGTTTTTTGGATTTATTTTATCCTTATAGAGTTGTGAACTCATGTAACTATCACTGAGGTATACTGTGCCATTGGTTGAACCTCAAGAACGTCCTTAGGTTATCAATTTCATATATAATGATAAACATTTTTTTATATAGGTACATTTTAGGAACTTTTTTATATCTTAAATATAATATATACTTGGAATCTAGCATTCCTTCATCAGCAATGGGTCAGGTTCAACAACATCCTTTTTGGAACACCTCATTAATTGGGTTATTTTGAAGGTGATCTATACCCTTCCACTCAAACATTTCAAGGGTATGATAAAAGAAAAAACCTTATCAACATTATGCTCATATTAGAGATTGAATATTTGGTGTGTATAACAATTTTCTAGGTCATTCAGCAAGATGAAAAAGATAACATCATGTTTGAAATGCCTTATATGGTTCATTATAGATTGATACATTAATAATTCTATTAATTCATTAAATAATATAGCATTGAGAATATTGAATCATTTCTGGGTAATATATATATATATATATATATATGTTCATTTGAATGTTGTAAATATCAATATATTGATTCATAATTATGCTAAATGAAATTTAAATTACCAATAACTAATGGTGTCTCTTGGGTTATTTCTCACAATGGTCTTAAAATAACCCGGGCTAACCCATTCAATGACCATGGTGAGGAATGTGTACTTGTTGTTAGTCAGGTTGATGATATGAACTCAAAATCATGTATTTTCTTATCATTCATCATGATATTAACCACATTAGTTTTATATGTGGGAATTGAAGAAGCCATGAATTTCAACATTGTTGTTGTTACTTCAAATGAAAATTAACCAATATTTCTCCCAGAACATTAGTAGTTCAATAATTCCTTAGGAAAATATAAAAAAGTTATTAAATAAATTTTTCAATAAGTATCTCAAAACATAACCTACCCCTTAACATATAAAAAATCCCATTTCCCTCAAATCCATCCAATCATTGACATAGAGGTTAAGAAAAAGGAAGAAGAAGGCCTTCGATATGATCCTAAAACATTCAGATATAGAGTCTCTACCACTATCAATAAATAAAAAATATAAACAAAGTAGAGACAATGAACCATAACCTATAATTATTAGTGAATCTATGTCTATTCATTAAAATTAAATGTAAACCACCTTTATGATGTATCGTTTACATATGTCTTATTTTAAGTATAATGAAATTACATGTCTTTATCCAAAAGTGAAAACACAACTCATTGGATTTCAAGGAGATCATTTTGGTTACCAAGAGGTAGTAGGAGGACACATCTGACCCATTCAACTAGGGTTTAAGCTGAAATATAAAATATCTTTGAAGAAATAACTATTTGAGATAAAATATGTGAAATTGGATTTCCAAAATGCATCCCATTAGGAAAACGAATGAGAATATTATAGATTACATATATTTCAAGGACCAAAAATGGAACTATCTAAAAAATTAAATAATTGTTTCAATCATAGAACATATGATCGATCAACCGATAGTTTATCAAGTACTCTATATGATGGATGGAAATTTAGTATAAAAACAAATCCAAATGGGCCTGTAATTTAATAAAGCTACTACTTTAGATCCCCAATGTTTTCTTTTGTTACCAGCCGATTCCATTTTTTTTGGGGAATGTTATCTAGAAAGATCAATGGGATATGAAACACGTATAAATGAATTTATCAAAAAAAATTATTTGAGTTTTATGTTGATTATTTGTGGTTCAGATCATAAAAATATACATATAACCATTCTTACATAGATTTCATTTTGGAATAATTGTATTATAAATATCTAAAAATGAACCCCATGAAATATGATTTCTCTGTTACCTAAGGAAAATATATCATCTGTGTAGAAAATTGTTGTTCCATTGAATTTGAATCTATGAAAAATAGGGAAATTAGGGGTATGTAATCCACTCAAAACTACAAATATATGAGAGAAATATGGGTATAAATTCCTTACATTCAACGAATCATATAAAATAACACAAGAAACTATTTTCCCTTCACCTAGTTTATAAAAAATAGGTCACCTTGAAGTATACTAATGACTGTGTAGAAACATTTAACATGAACAATAATTATCTCTTAAGTCTGCAAGTGGAAATTCGGTAAGTTGATAGAATTCAAATAATATTATATGTGACACAATGAGAACTAACATCGGGGGACATACTTTCAAAAAAAAATGAATGTTTTAATGAATAAAACATTTATTATCTCATCCATGCCATACTAAACACTATATGTCTATATTGAGATATCTATAATAACTATTTGGAATTTATTTTTTTACTTCCAAATTTAGGGATCTATCTTGGGAAAAATAATGTCTATATGATCTGTCTTTATGACCCAATCCTATATATCAACAAAATTTCCATGTTTAATGGATTTTAGGATAAATATGTGTTCATTCTACAACATTTTGGCATCTAGTTCATACCAGAGAAAGTTGTTAAAGAAAATAAATCATTGATCCTTCGAAAAGAATATACATCTAGGGAAGTTGTTTTTGGTACATAAAAATCTTCTATATTATGATATATTATCCATCCAAAATTCTAACAGAAATATGTAAAATGTAGATTGATGGTGCATCGGAAATCCCAATTAGAATGTGTATGGAAGACACTAATCTCAACAATTTTTTGTTTGGATTCAATATCATTTCATGGGAAAAGGTATTTATACTTGACGCTCTCCTTTAATAAAAAGTCTACACTTAGAATGATTTTGAAAAACTATCCCTCATTAATAGATTTTAAATTTCATTAAAAATATCCGTTCCTCACCTAATAATCAATGGTGACTCTAAGTTAGTGTTTAAATACATCCACAATGATTATTTCATCGGAATATAAGGAATGAACCACTAGATTTAATGAGACATATGTTTAATGGAATAATTCTCCTCTAATACAACACTAACAAATATACCACATTAAAAATGATTAGGAAGATTAATTTACAAATGTTTCAACTTTCATTAATTATTCACATCATGATGAAATATCCATCATCATTTCCCATTTCAAAATAGTGTCACTATTTGATCAAAATTGTGTGGAAAATACCAATATGGCTGACTCCACTAAGGATGTAAATAATTCGTTAAATGGTTGCATAATTCCATATCTATAAATCTTAAATTATCAGACCCTTCTACTGAAAATAGATATAAAATAATGGATCATATCCTAAGAATTCAATTTCACTAACTATGATGATCGGATAAATTAAACGGTTTTTATAGGTGCTACTTTGATAATGTTTTCCTCTTATTCTTTTATAGATAGGATTTGAACTCAACCATTAATTTAGTACATTATATTAATTGTTTTTACCATTATTTGAGAACAAATAATTATAAGAAAATCAGTTCTCACTAGTTTTTATGGCCTTTGATGACTTAGTTTTGTACTCAATTCATCAAAACCATTCATTCTGTGCAATAAAATTTTAACTTTTTCCCTAAAAACCATGAGTTTCTACATATATATATATATACTATTAGTCATTCTCTACATCAGATATGGGTGTTGTATTCTATTACCCTCTCTCTATGGAAAATAATTTCAAATATATTCATACTTGTACTGATGTTTTCAATAATTGGATTGAGGTGGTACCTTTTAAGGATGTAAGGACGAAGAATATCAGGAATTATGTGATGTCAACCATAATCACCTGATTTGGATTACCTTAAACAATACTAGAGGAAACATCATCAACTTACACTAATTTTAATTTAATAAGTTGTAGTAGGAGTGAAAAATTGTTTCTATGAATTGTTCCCAATTCCATGTTGTTATAAGTTAGAAAATAGTGTCTCTTAATAAAAAATCATCCAAATATTCTCTAAAAAATAGTGGATAGAGAGTATAAGTCTTGTATCTCCAATATTCCACAATTCTTGTGGTCCATACACACTATAAACAATACAAATACTTAGGTGACAACATACTGATTGGTTTCTGTAACATAGGCGGTGCTACCCATTGAAGAGAAATTTTCATCGCACTAAATAGTTTTATGCAGAAAACTCTTAGATGATGAGAAATCATAGATGTATTTGAATGATTTAGAGAGGCTCAATGATAAATGGTTTGAACAAATTCAAAACACATAAGTTCACCGAAACTGAATTGGAATATAATTCAACAAGAATTTTCATCTCAGTTCATTCCTTCGTCGAGAACTGGTTCAATATTTAAAAACCTCAATTATTTACTAGATCAACCATCAATGATATAACCAAAATGGGGTGAACATTTTTTCATTCATAAGGTCTATCATATGGTGTAAATTCATTAATTACCATTGATGTTGATCATACAATCCCCCTATGAATTCAATGGTCTTTAAGAAATACATCCTATAATCAAACGGTGGTCCTACCTATATAACCATAAACTATAATACATCATGTTAACATTTTTAGGGACCTAAAATGAAAGACACCACAGTAATATTATTATAACATATAACTATATGACATTAAAGTCTATTATGTATGTCTCAAAATAATTTAGCCTAATGTTCTAGTTAATATATGTTAACTTTAATGATCACATCCTTTCCTAAATATGTAAAACTTTAGTGTGCACAACATTGCTGAATTCTTTAAAAATACATAAAAATATGATTTGTTCTTCAGTAGACCACAAGTCATTATTATTTTCCCTAACTACACTGCCAACATATCTTTTTTACAAACAATGTGGGGCTCTGTTATTATTTCAATGGGGTTTTAAGAATACCTTATATCCTAGTCTTAGTGGTGAAATAAATAATATTCTACCTCCCCATTAGAAAACTAATGCAGTGGAATCCAATGCATGTCCATTCATTTTTAGGCTCATTTTTATGAAAAATTCCCTCTCTCTGCAAATGATTCAGGTCTTTGTTGGGAATATTTTTCTGAAAATTCTATGTTGTTATACTCCCTTTTATAAGAAACATAACAATTCATATGGAATATTTCTTGGGAGAAAACCCAAATCGACCACATTAAAATCCTTTTTCACCTAAAACCATCCCTTGACTCTATTATGGATGTTGGTTTTGTTCCTTTTAGGCTGGTAAAGGCATCAGTCACCCTCATATTGATCAAATATTTAATAAATTTAATAATCAAAACCCCAAGCTCTTGTTCATATTACCCAAAACTAAATGACACTATAGAAAATTCTGTATAAAATTGAAATGAATAACTTTTATCTTCATGAAACACTAAAAGAACATCGGATTCATCTAAGAAACATGATGTTAAGTTACATGGAAATTTCATCACAAGAATATAATGTTCATTATTCATGTGGCCATTTGGATATAGGGGGGATCTCATGTAGTGTGAGTTTCCTATAACTCTATGTTTTAGAACTACAGATGTCTTGATTCCCTTTTTAGTGGGTGGTATAGTGATTCCTAGGCCCCATATCTATAGTCCAAACAAAAACCCTGATAAAATTTTTCCTTTTGGTTTGCCCCTCACTTTGTGTAATTTCCTATAGATTTTCATGACACTGATCTTCTATTTCCCCTATTCATGTCTCAATATTACCTTTCATGTGTCAGGAAATTCTCTCTTATGAAGATGAACAAATTTTCTTAGTCGTATGACCCTAAAATGAAAGATAACATTCTTATTATCAGAATGAGTATATGCTACAAAGAGTGAAACTTGTATCATTACCCAAAAAAGGAATGAACTGTGTAATCCTAGTGAAATGAAATTGACCTATTGGACCACATCATTATCAAATGCCATTAAAATGTAGTCTTTACCTATGTAACAAGAATTGGATTCCCCCTTGAGAAAAATCATGTCCCATAAATGGGACACCTCGCATGATATGAGTTCCCAAATTCATGGATATAGTGTACGGAGATTTATGAATTCCATTTCACATCTTGTATTTTTTTCATTATCACATGATGTTAAACTAAATAGTTATCACCCACCCCATCTGATATTAAGATTCTCTAATAACTATATACATAATTATTCTTATTCCAATGGAATACATCATGATTTTTATAGAAAATATCATTTCCATCATCCTCATGATATAAAAATACCCATTTCATTGATTTTAACTGCAACTATACGAATAAATAACCCTTTTCCATTCCTTTTTTCTTACATCGAGCATAACTCACAGGGTCTTCGGAATTTTAGAAAGGGATTCCCGGTATTATTGATACATATCAGTTACCATCAACATTAAAATAGTCCTGGATGAATTAACTAAAATGAAACACCATGAATCCTTACCATAAGAAGCTAAAATTCATGGTCAAAATATCATACCAGGAATCACAACTATGAATTACTATAGCCTTCACCTAAGAGATCCATTATTCTAGGTGTTTTTATCCCACCACATCTACATCCATGAACTATTTTTGTCTTGTTTTTTATTCCAATTGGATAATTGGTTATTCTTAAATCACGCATCCTAGTACACCAGTAAAATAAAAATATACCCACCATTTAACTTAGCATCCATCTCTTATATTATAGTATGATACTTGTTCTCGCCTTGTTTGTGAGCCCATATTTAGGGGAAAAAATTCCTCGATATATAAAAACCATACCTACATGATGAATTCTTACAACATGAAATATGAATAAATTTATTATTGTTACCAATGTATATGTAGATAAGAATGGGTCTGAATATATTTGGATGGGCCACAAATGTTCCCTTAATTATATGATATTCATAAATATTTCTTATATAGTAAAAACTATACCATTTCCCAATAAAATATGGCATATATTATCCTTTCATACATAGGCATACCACGTTCAGAAATCATACTTCATGTAGTTGGAAATTCATAGCTTAATATCCTTTCATTGGATAATAGTAAAAAATGAGATTATATCTGAAGGACAATTTTTTTCTCTATATATAATACACTTGAAATAGTGTTTTGATAATGTGTTCAAGAAAATTTATTTTTCACCAAAAGAACCTTGATTATTTAGAGGACTTATATTTACCTATGTATGTCATAATTACATTTCCATGTGTAAAACTATTTTTAAAATGATCAAAGACCATCTCATGTGCATGTATCCCCTATCATTTTCCTAGATCTAGGAACTCTATGGCCATGGATTACAACCATCCCTCTTCACCCCAAAATAATTTCCTAGTGTTATTATCTGAATCATGGTGAAATGGTTGTTTATAATCCTAAGACACTAAAATTAATGACACGAATGTACTAGTCACATAATCTAATATTACATGGTTCAAATCCCTATTTCCTGATATCAATCATCATAACACATTGTTAATAATCAATAATTTCCCCAATATCGGTGTTTATATCTGACCAAAACACCTATATATATCTCCTAAATATGTAAATTTACCTTGAAACTACCATATGATATATAGTGATAGCATGGTAACGTTTCTTAGGAAAAACCATAGAGTAAAAATGAAGAAAAATGTATCGCTTTCCTTCAACATGTGACCCAATTTCATGAAGGAGTTCTTAATTCATGTTCCTTATTTTGGAAATCATAAATGAAAAAACTATCCCATTCACTATTTGTGATATAGATTTATTTATCGACAATCACACTCTATGTCCAATTTTGAAACAAATTTTACACTTGTGCTCAAACACACTTTTTTCCCACACATTATACCCATTGTCCAAGGGGTACTCATATCTTTGTAATATATCATTTTAACAGAGATTATGAGATAAATTATCTCCAATGAACATGATTTTTATGAGGAATCATAATAAAAGTCAAATCAGATCTACATAATGTGTACCCCCCAAAATAAATTATCAACCAATGGCACCATCATCCTTAGTATGAAATCATTATATCTCCAAATGATTTGAAAAAATCAGATGGGTTTCTGAATCAACCATCCACTTTTCAATAAAATGATCATAAATTCCAAACCATGCGATGGATTGATGATCCATTTACAGTGTTATGACCCTCATGAATAGATGTCCCTTTATACATAATTGAAGTGAGAATTCATGGATGATGGGATATGAACAATGGATTGAGGTGTGTATTCTCCGAGAATCAATCAGGCTATGAGATGCAATCCTTCAGCTAGGTGTGACGAGAAGGAAGTGATGAGAAGACCTTATTTTCCCATCAGAACTCAATAATGAGCGGACCTATGTGGCCCAATAGAAGAGAAGATCTTAGTGGCCTAGATTACCTCAATGACAACTGGACCTCAGTGGCCCAACACAGAAGTATACCTCAGTGACATAGCAGACCTCAATGAAGAGCGGACCACAGTGTACTATCATATGAGGTGACCTCGGTGGCCCTTTAGAACTTAGTGACGGGAAATCCTTAGTGGATGTGCAGAAGAGTAGACTATAGTGTCCTTGAAGACCTTACTGACAAGCCGACCTCAGTGGACTAGTATTTCACAAGACCACATTGGCCTAAAAGAGCCCAGTGATGAGCATAACTTAGTGGCCTAGAAGTCCTCAGTAACTCATCATGGATTGTTTCCTCAGCAGTACAAGATGACTAGCAATAGAACTAATATTACTGCTTTCTATACTTTTTGTTACAACTTTGTGAGATGACTTTCGTGACTCTCTTGAATGCACTTCATAGTGGATACACTTCATGTACCTCTTTTTAATCATCCATGTGTATTAATTTGTGGAATACCTCAGGTTTTTGGGGTCCCTATTGAGTATTTTTTACTCACATCTATATGAGATTTACAAAAAAATTCATTTCTTTTCAAAATGATCTGTTCTTTAACGATGTCATTAATAGAACATGGCTAAGTGGTGATTCGACTAACCTGATAGACGAGACATGCTTCTGCGTCTTCGAACATCTATTTTCAATACCTAACCTTCATGTAATGTTTTTGGAAGAGGGGTTCTAGAGACATCTACTTTAACTTTACTACTTTAGTTGGCCTTGTATTCTGTCCATGTTTATCTTTTGTTTTCTACTATCATACCTTGTGTTTTTTCCTTAGTATTCCCACCTTCTAGAATATGTTGTTAGGAGTTATGTATGTGTGTACATGTACTTAGGAAAATGGCTCCCATTTGTTCGGGATATGCCAACTTGGAACTAGTTTCCAACCCATAGTCTTTGAGAGGTAGGCTTCGGGTAGTCCTGGAATGGGCCGTATGGGACAATTCGTGACTTATATAACATTATTAAACTTATGTACTGATAATATCTTAACTATATTCGTACCACACAAACCTTTTAAAAATGATTACTTTTCTAGTGCGTACGTGTGGATTACCACCTCCAAAAAGCCATGTGTATCATTTTTTATTTATTCATTATAGGAATGGTAATAAGGAAAGATTTTTTTATTATATATTTTATTTATTGTATAAAAATGATTATGGTTAGGCGAATTATTATTTACTATTCTTTCATTCGACCCATCGAATAGTAGAAGCATCAATCATGTGTATGTATAGAATTCCATATTCCCGAATAAATTTAATTAATTTTTCATTATCAATATATATTAATGATTGGAAATTGTACATAATGAATAAATAAAAAAATTATTTTAAAATTATTATTCTTGTTATGTAAAAATTGATACCACAGAGGATGTAAATTGTGCATCGAACTAAATCATGCATGGGATACTGGATGGTTTTAAACTGTATGATAATTATAATGATGTATTTTTAATAAAAATATAATTGGAAAATATAAAGGAATTTTGAATAATATATTATTAATTAATATGAATATGAATTAGATTTATGAGGAATATATATTTTTATAAAGGATATTTAGACACCAACGATTAAATATAAGCCTTGAGGCAAGGGGACATCATATTTTTTTCCACGAATCATATTAGATATTCACCTCCTATTTTATTCAATTGGTAAAAATACAATAATAAGATATATCATGAATCCCTTTATATTTTTAATTTTTATTATTTATATGATTTTATATTTTCATGTGGATTTGGCTACAAATGATTCCTTACCAGTAAAGGATTTACGTTACCATATCATATCTTTTTGGGAATTTCTATTAATGATTTCAATTCAATGGACTTATTTGGATCTTATGATTAGAATACTATATATTTTATTATTATCCACAAATTTCTTTAATTTCAATCTAATAGAATCATCATTCTCTCACTGGTATATAAAATAATGGACATATTATTTTTATAAAGAACAGATATCACATCAGCATTGATCTGATTTTTTTTTTCAACATCCATATTCAATTTAAAATATTTTAATGAGTTTTTATAATATATTAAAATAATTTATTATATTTTTTTAATAATTTTTTACTTTAATTAAAAATATTAACATGTTTTTTTAGTTGAATTTCATATTTTGTTTGTTTTATCAATGTAGAGAATGAATTAATTATTTAAATACATATCACAAGTATGTATTTTCCTTCAAACATGACAAATTTCTTCTTTGAAAAATCATTTATAGTATTCCATGGAAATTTTTAATGAAAATATTTTACATAATATTGTTGACAAAATTTTATTTTAAAAACAACAAATCAAAATGAAAATTTTATTTTCTTTAGTATTTGTTCATGTGATATTTTTAAGGTATTATCCTCTACTACAACACTAATTGATGTTTCTTACACCTCACTAGGAAGATGATCCAGTGATTCAATCTTTATTCATTTTATAGATTCTAATTAATTTGGATAATAGTATATTGATGAATCATATATTTTTCCCATTGGTTATTTGATGAAAAAATTTAAATTTATTTTGTGATCTTGGTGAATACATAAAGAAGGACTATGATTATATGATGGAAAGGATTAGTATATCCTTTTATGAATTTTGTAACGTGATAATAATATCTTATTAGATATTGATAAAAATAGTGTGAATGATTTCGATTATATATTTTAGCATATTGATGTGTGATCATTATTTATTCCTTCCATTTTCACCAGATTAAGTATGTAAATGATTATGAATGGAATTGTTCTTATTTTTATGGATTATCATGGTTTTATATTTTTTTTCTCATAATTTGTTTTTATGAATGTAAATAACTATGTTCAAGGGATTTTGATTTTATATTCTTATGGTTCCACATTCATATGTTTGGACTCTTGAATGATTATTATAGCTTTAACATCCTTATTGATCTTGATTCTAGATATTAATTATTTTGGTTTTTATGATCTATTATTTAATGGTTTGAATATATGATTTCTTTAATTTAATATATTATTTTTAGAGCACATACAGGATTATGAAATCATAAAATTGTGATTATGTTATTCTCATTTTGATTGATATATTCTATTTTTACCCCAACTAGACACATGAGATAACTCATTGTTAGGTTTTCATTCCTATTTTTTTATGAATGGAATGATGTGATATGAGTCTATAGGGGAACATTATTAATGTTAATTGTTTTAAATTATGATAATTAAAAATAAATAAGATGTTTTTCTTTCTGGGTTTCATTTATAAAAAATTGTGATCTATATGAATATTTATTTCTTAGATATATATTATATTCATTAAAGGATATAATATATTTTTATGTAATTCTTTAATCATTATAGTAACATATTAAAAAATTTCATAATAAATCCAATGATATTTTATACTATAGTGTCATTGGTGAAAAATACATTATTATATTTCTTGAAAAATAACATTGGAAACATGAAATATCATCATTATTTTGAATAAATATTAAATAAAATATTTAGGAAAACTACTAGATAAAACATTTCTTTTACAAATCATGTAAATATAAACATAATGTTTTATATAATATGAAAAAAGATTAAAAATATTTTCTTTTAGATAGAAAACATTAAAAAGACAATATACTATCATTTTGATGAAAATGACCAATATAAAAGAAAAATATATTTTAAAAAGATTATTTAGAAGTTAATGTGTTATAAATTTAATTACTTAATTATTCATTAATATATAATTAAATTCATAAAAGAACACAGGGAATATGGTCAGGTAAAATTGATGTTGGGATCCAAAATAAAAATTTAATTTATGTTTCCTTACAATGATTAATTAAATGATTCAATAGGAGGAATTAAAATATAAATAAGTTAAGTAAAACCAAGACAATGAACCAATGGGAAAAAGGTAATCAGGTTTTATGAGAAAAATTATTCAAATTCCTTATTTGGAATATCTTTCATTAGAAATATCTATTTAAATATAATAATGGATATAAAATCCTCCTCGTGTTAGTAATGTATGAATTAAAGGGCCATTAAAGGGATATCTAAGAATGTACCTTAAAATATTTATGTTCAAATGATATTTCACATGGGAATTAAATTTGGTAGTTACAATTTCATATAGAATTAATTATGTTACGAAATATCAAACACGACATATAAATCTAAATTTGATGCAAAATCCTCTAAGAGAGATAGAAAAATTTGATTCAAAACCAAATTAAGGATATTATTTAAATAAAAGTTTGTATACACATTCAACTTATAGGATAATGAGAAAAAGTATAAAATTTTAAATAAATATAGAATAGAATATAAAAATAGTGTATAATAATAAATATGCCTCAATTGGTGATACATTGATACAAAAAACCCTTACATTAATTCTTGACATCCAATAATACGCTTTCATATAATTCATATATATATTTTTTATTTTAGATCCTTATTCACATTTAAATACTTTTATAATACTAAATTATAATTATTCAATACATCTAGAGAATATATTTATTATTTATTTTCTATATTGGGATTGAAAAATCTCAATCATTTGGAACAAGATTTATAATTACAGTTCTATTATTATCATATTTGATAAAATTCATTATTAAAAGATAATAAAATGTATTTGGAATATTATATGAAGTTAATATTTTTTTTAATTTTTAAATTATATTTTTGGTTATGGTCCGTAATGTGGAAATTAGTAATGATAAACTTTCTATGATTTTCAACAAAGTGATGCTTGTATCTTCGTTAATGAGTATTATATTTGTAGAAAAACTCTATAAAAACATTATATGAAGAATTATGTTATATATTATAATTAAAAATGTTTTAATTCTCTTCCATGAAATCAATTTTTATCAATTTTTAAGGAGACGGTTTCACCAAACAAAACAAGGAAATAACATAATCAATTAACACTTATGATATCATAAGAGGATTAATTTTTGGAATAGTATAATTACTTGTAATAATAATAATAATATAATTTAGGTACCTGTATTTTTTCAGATCATATTTCAATACAGTTTATTAAATAATAAGGAAACTAGTTGAAAAATGAGTTACCTAACATTGTGGAAATGGTTATCTACACAACGTATTGTAAAAATTTTCATTTCTCAATGATTGAGATTGATAGAATGTATTTTATAATATTTCAACTAATAATGACAAATATATTATATTTTTTTACCTTTATTCTCTAATTTCACCATTATAAATAGTGACGTGAAGTGGTTGTCAAAAATGAAACAATTCCCGTCAGAGAGTATGTAGTCCACAAAATGAATAAATTATGGTTTATTAAATATTAATATAAAAGGGAAAAACTTATTTCCTATTATTACATCATCGTGATAAATTTAATTATAAAATATTTATTATTTCATTATATATTAATTATAAATATATAATTTTTAATGTAAGAATATAATTTAGTTAGGAAAAAATACAACTCTTCATAATGATATGAGTTTCACCCTGGAACCCATTATGTTATTAATATTTTCATGACTTATTATATACCCCATTTACTTATTTTCTATGAAATATGCATAAGTTGTGTGAAATATTAATGTTTTAATACAAAGTATAATTTATGAGTATTTTTTGAAGTAGTCCAATTGAGTTAGTTTTCTATATTATTTATAACTCTTACCCTACTGATTCAAATTGTGGGGTTCTTTTTTTAGGATTCCTTATTCAATTTCGTTATTATAATTAAAAGGAATAATTTTCCAATTCTTCCATTTGAAGAACCATACAGACTATATAAGAAGACCCAAATAATTTGTGATGAAACTAGACCATCCATGATGATTGAGTTACTGGTCTAAACCCTGAATCCCAAATTTTATGAAACTCTTCCATATGTTATATAATATCCAAATAAATAATGGATAAAAATTTGAAGCTCCAAATACAAGAAACATGGGCCCAAATAATGCCATGTATTCCAGCCCCCCATTCTGGCCGGAAATTAAAATCTGTACACTATTCATGACATGTCTCCTGATCTAGTAATCGAATCGAGCTAAGATTTTTTTAGTGTAAATGTGGAGATATAGGAATATGAGTTTATTGAAGAAATCATTCAGATTTGAATTCATGTTCCAATTCCAAAATCCATTGACATTTTGGCCATCGAATAAGAATGGATTGAAATAGAAAATTTAACTTTTTTTAATAAAACATCCATAACATTGTCTCCATATGTCCACATGACTCCGCATTTTGAGAGCGATCAGCCAACATTATTATATACAACTTTGAATAAAGAGATATCTCGATATTAGGCACTCTGAATGTCCAAATCGTCGAGCCAAGTGGTGGGAAAGATTGGGAATTCGAACAGTCCGCTTCCTTGGGCTATAAATACATTCCCCTCCTCTCCTTCAACGGGGTTGGAATTTCAGAAGAGAGAAGAGAATCAATTGGCATGAACAAAGCCTTTCCAAAGGCTTTGTAGGACCTTTCATACTCATGTTTTTACTTGAGAGACCTTTCCTCCACTCTTTGTTTTCATTTACTTTTGTGTTCTTAATTATTGTAATCTTGTAAGTCTCTTTCTTTTGTAATTATATTTTAATGAATGTTTATTCTTCTATATATATTATTCTAATCCAAATTCTATAGTTTAATATTATTTTTCTTAAAATAGTTTAAATAATGTTGAATCTTCTTCCCTTATTTTTCTTCCTCATTCAATCGAAAATCCGTTTTTAATTATCATCATTGTTCGTGTGTGTGTGTGTGTGTGTGTTCAATGCACCACTCTTTTCTTATCCCTTTCTTTTTCATCTCTTCTTAATTTATCATCATAATCATTATATACAGATTATTAAACACCCAAATGGCTGAGTAAATCCATTTTTGGGGTGTGTCATAATTTACAGATGTTAAGTGATTGAGAGTATTTTCTTGATAAATATTCTTTGAATTAACATTTTTTATGTTGAACTTAACATTTCATGGATTAATGACTTGTTTGGTTTAACATACGGTTTCCATGGATTATTGGAACCATAAATACACCATTGTCAACAACCTATGATTGAGAGTAGAACCTTCAGTTAATTTAAGGATTGGATTAAAGCCTTAACAATTAAGAATTCCAATTAACGTTATCTTGTGAACAAGGTGTTAATTTAATGCAATATAAAGCAAGGCTCAATGATTTTACAAGCTTAACTAGCTAATGATGAAATCACCCCAATCATTATCAATTTTGTTAAATCAATAATAATCAATCAATAATTTAAATTGAGCTCTACAAACAAACCCTCTAATCGAAATACAATCAACTAAAAACAATTGACTATTTAAAAAGTATTATCACTGAGGATTCGACCCGAGGGCTGATATACACATTAGCCGAGCATCATAACATTGAATGGTCGATAGGCGACAATCAGTCACGCATTTCAACGCTCCATGGAATATAGATGTTAAAAAAATATTTCCAATATATGATCAATAAAAAAGAAATTATTATAGGTAAATAATGATGGTTATAATTTCAAGAGGAAACCTAATTTTTAATGTGGTTATGTAGTGGTGGTGAGGGGTCCCTTGTATAAGTGGTGATAATTGATTTTTTTTCATATTTCAGGTTAATATTAATGAAGTCCATGGTTCACCTATCATGTAGAGTAAAACAATTATAATTATTGATAGGGGGATAAAATATTTTCTATTATCCCTTAACCATATCCTTTTTCTAATGTTTTATAAATGTTTTTATTCTATTATTCTTTGAATTGTATCTTCTTCTAATTTTGAATTTATGGTTCTATATAGTTATTACAATAGTATGTTTTAAAGGATAAAAATAAAACTGAATGAATTAAATTATTTTAACCTCATGATTCTATATAATAATTCCATATATATAGAAAAAAAAGTAATTTTACAAAAATTGAATTATAAAACTAGCGCATGTAACAGTTAAAAACATGTTTTAAAAAAATGTATTTTTATGCTTAAAATATATCTATATTGTGAAATTTTTTATGCAAATTATTTACATGTTAAATGTTCTCTTATAATAAAGAAAATAAATTATATTTAAATTTATAGAAATATTATATAATTTTTTACATAAAATACTTTTCAATTTAACAAACAACATAAATGGTTTAATTGGAAAATATTACTTTCGTCCTTAACATGGAAATCATACATTTTAAAAATTTATCATTATATTTTATAAAATTTATAGTATTAATTATTAAATATATATTAACAATATTATTAGGTTTTAATGATTCCATGTAATTGAATTAATTAGGAATAAATTATCAATTATATAAAAAAAAATATTTTTAAATATTCAACTAAAAATAAATTATTTCAAAAAAAATCATAAATTTACCTGCATATATTTTTGAAAATATGAATTCACAAATTATTTTAATTTCATGTAAATTTAATTTAATAATTTATAAAATTATCATTTAAAATAAAATAAGATATATATACTAAAAAACTACATTTCTTAAAAAACACACTTTTTAAACAAAAGAGTATATTTAAACCTATTATATATATATATGGTTTATTTTAATATTAATAATTAAAATGGGATTTGTTATTGTTATAGCTATCATCTTTAATATTTCATGGATTAAATATGTGTGTCTTTTAATGTGTAAAAATATATCCACATTTTTTTATTAAAATAAAATAAATTATATTATAAAATATTAGGTTATTTTAGGGTTTACAATAGGAGGGATTGGTCAACAAAGAGTGTTACTAGTTGTTATGGTCGATATATAAGATGGATCATGGGTTTTGGAGCTTTTGAGACCTACATGGGTTGGTAGGGATATGTATCAGTAGATTTCAAATAGTTTCATTGACTATGGACACTGGCTAGGATATTAAATTTTAGGTCCCTACATTATCCATTCCAAGGACTCAGGGAATTTCAAATATCATAATACACTAGTTATTGTTTCTTTTTCTTGTACCAATAAATTTAAAATATCATATTAAGCAGGTCTCCAGCACACCTGGCCAAATCGATCCTAATTTAAATCTGTAAAAGTAGTCAAGTTCATCTCCTTACCCTCCAGGTGATGTTGATTCTCTTTTAATTATTAGTTTAGGTGATACTAACACCTCTTTGTCCATATCTACCAAGGTGAACCATGGAAGCAGTAATCAAAACCATATTTCTATAATTACAACTAGAGCAATGGAAACTGGGTGCAAAAAGAAAGGGGACATCCCCACTAAAAATAGGTCCACATGAAGCTTTTTTTCTACAATTGTTAGGGCATTGCGAACCCTGACACCTTTAAAATCATAAAAAGATTTCTTACCACTCATCGTCCTTATTTGTTTTCCATTTCTGAACAAAAAAATTTATATGCTTCTAAATTCTTACATCTAAGACTTCTGGATATTCCTTTACAGGAGCTTGTAGTAATGGTAATTCTGTTGAAACCCTCTGGATGTTTTCTCATTCTTCCATGAAAAATGTGAACATTCAAACTATAGTGAATCAAATCATTACATTTGATTTCATATTTGAACATTCTCTAATTTTTATTACTTTTGTGTATGATAATAATATATATTAAGATAGGAGTGTGCTCTGGAATGAGCTCACTCAACATAGTAGCACTATTCAATATCCTTGGTTCATAGTTGGGGACTTCAATGCCATTTTATCCCCTAGTGTGAAATTGGGACTTTCTCACTCCACTATCTCCTCTAGAGAATTTAAAAATTTTATTGAATCTAATAATCTCATTGAGGTAAGTTTAACCGGTTCCAAATTTACCAATTATAGGAACAATTATAATAGGTTCATGGCTAGTAAGCTCTATAGGGATTTTACTAATGAACAATCCCTATACAAATGGGACAATATTTCAGGAATCACCCTTCTGAATGTTTCCTATAATCACCACCCTATATTGATTAATTTTTCCCATAATCTCAACAAACCTAGGCATCCTTTCAAATATAAAAATTCCTGGTCCTCAAATCCTGATGGTGTGAACATAATCAAAAACTCATGGACTAATATGTATGATCATAGATACCCTTTTCTTTGTCCTTTGAAATTAAAAAATATCAAGCAAGTCATAAAGAATTTGTGTAAAAATTAATCTAAAGAAATAGACAATGAAATTACCCTCTTGGAGAATGAACTCACTCAAATTCAAAATAAAATTACCTCCTCAAACTTCTCCACCAATTCCCAGCATGAAATCATCATTTCTTATAAGATGGTCACGTTACTTAAATTTAAGGATAACCTCAAAAAAATCATTAAAACCAGATGGCTCAATGATGGAGATATGAACACTAAGTTCTATAACTCTCTTCATAAAACTGAAAGTATTTTAAGCCTCTGGCCTATCTTATAAATGAGGGGAATCTTATTGACACTGATGAAGGTATTGCCAATTTTTTTGTCTCTTACTTCTTTGATATCTTAAATGGTACAAGCATTGATTGAGATCTTCTCCATGATTTCATTCCAACTACGGTGTCTGTAGATGACAACTATTTTCTTAATAGTATCCCTTTGGATCAAGAAATAAATCACACTGTCTTTAACCTCAACCCTCATAGTTCTCATGGACCTAATGGTTTCAATAATGGGTTTTATCAAAATCATTGGGATATTATTCATGATGATGTCTGTCGCTTGGTTAAAACATTCTTTTTTAAAGGCATTCCCCCACATGGTTTAATGTCCCAATTTCTTAACCTTATTGAAAAAATGGAGAATGTTGATGAAGTGAATCTCCTCTGGCCTATTTATCTCATAAATTCTCTTCTCAAAATTGTCACTAAAATTCTAGCTAATAGAATCTCTTCCATCAGTAATAGAATTTTTTCTTGGAACTAATTTGGTTTTATTAAAGGAATATCAATCCAGGACTACGTTTACCTTACCATTGAATCCACCAACCTTTTAAATAGAAAAAATCAAGGTGGGAATATTTCCCTTAAGCTTAAATTACAAAGGCTTTTGACACTATTGAATGGAATGTTATTTTTAAGGTCCATACACACTATGGTTTTAATGAAACCTTTATCAATAGAATTAAAACTCTTTTTAACACAGCTCAAAATTCAATTCTAATAAGTGGTTCCCTCTAAAGGATATTTCAAATGTTCTGAGGGGGTCAGACAAGGATACCCTCTCTCTGATATTCTCTTCTCAATTGCTAATGATTATATGGGTTCAATACTCACTCAGTTAATGGAGGAAGGTAAGATCAAACTGAACAATGCCTCCAGAAACATGAAAGCCCCCTCACATATTCTATATTCTGATGAAATTATTTTTTTCCTTTAGGGGGTCAAAATAAACATTAAAAACATTAAAAGCATTCTCAATCACTATAAAAAGGTTTCAGGTCACCATGTTAGTTGGCATAAATATTTTTTGTTACTTTCGAAAAGGATATCCCCCTAGAAGAAAATGAGACATTATCTGTACATTGGGGATCAAGGATGGTACTCTACCCATCACATATCTCGGAGTGCCTATATTTTAGGGCAGGCCTAAGTCTATCTATTTTTCTCCCATCATTGACCAAACCCTTTGACAACTCTCATATGGAATAGGTAAAAACCACTCCATGGAAGGTAGAATTTTCCTTATCAAATCTACCATTGTCTCCAAATTAGTCTACTCCATGATGATCTATAAATGGCCTGCTAGTCTTCTGAAACGCATTAATGTGGCTATTAAAAATTTTGTCTAGACAAGGAGCACTCTCGAGAGAAAACTAGTTACATTTCATTGGTCCTCTTATTGCAATCCAATAGAAAAAGGAGGCATTGGAATAAAAAACCAAAATAATTTTAATGATGCCCTTCAAGCTAACTCACTTGGAACCTCATTCACAACAATTATCCTTCCATTTATTTTCTTAGGTCTCACTTCCTTGATAAAATACGAAATAAAAATTTCAATTATTTGACCTCCTCTATCTATCCCTCCATCAAGAATAATTTCATTTCTATTATGACTTACTCTAGATGGATGGATAGCAAAGATTATAGCTTAAATTGTTGTCATGATAACTCGACCGGTACACCCATCATCACAGTGGCTCCTGACGCTCAACTTCTAGACCATTCTAATGATACCATCAAGGACATTTTAGAAATGAATAATCCTTTCTTACCCGGAAATATAAGTCATGTTGTTGATAATTATCCAATCACTATTACTAAGGATCTTATAATCTGGGAACCTACTTATAATGGTTTACTAGACTCAAAAAGCTACTATAACCATTTATTCAACAATGCTGATAATTATTTATGCTGGTTACACTTTTTTAATAAATATTGGTTAAATCCCTTGAGATTCACTATCATTTGGCATATTTCTTATGGTAGGCTTCCCACTGATAATTGTCTACAATATTTTTGGATTAATCTCTATTCAAAATGTCATATGTGTAATTAGCATCGTGAGTATATTAATCACCTCTTTCTTTCTTGTGATATGGCAACTACCTTTTGGTATTACATTTTTGAAATTTTTGAGTGCATATGGCTACCTTATAGCTCTATAACATCTCAGTTGCATCAATGTGTGGACATACCTAACTCCCAGAAAATTAGGAAACTCTTTATTTCAGCTATAGCAGAGCCCCTTCAAGTGATCTGGTATGGAAGAAATGATTTTATTTATTCCAATAACTCTTTTAAGGTTAATGAAGGTAAAATTAGAATTATAATTTCTATTCATGAGGCCTATCTGCTTCAGAAGGATCATTGCTACCACTCAGTTAGAGATCTTGGTATTCTCAGATGCATCAGTGTAGATGGGAGTTACCTTCATCCTAAATACACCATGGATGTTTTTTTTATCAAGATTCACCTTCATGTTGGATTAAAATCAACGTTTATGGGGATTATAAATGCAACCCATGCCCCGCGGGATGTGGTGCCATCTTCAGAAACCATCTGGACCAGGTTCTAGGCAGTTTCTATTGCTCCCGCAGCTTTGCTTCTTCCTATAGAAGCATAGAAGTTGAGTGTGACTCAAACTACATCTTTTTCCAACCTGTATAACTAGAACAACACCTAGATCGAGAGGGACTCAACTACGATAGTCCAGGCCATTTGTAATGGCGTCGTCCACCTAGATTGGACTCTCTATCCTTGTTGGATGGACTATTTTCACTGTCTATCAAATATCAACTTCATTTCCACCAATACCATTTGGGAAGAAAACTAGCTCGCTAATGGAATTGCCACCATGGGAGCTAATCATGAGGTCTCTTGATGGTATGACCATCCTTTGGAGTTACTACTTCTTTATGTTAGGGATGTTCATAAAATTTATTAATCTAGAATCATGTAATTCTGTCATATTCTTTCCTTTATAATAAATATAGTGTTTTTGTCATTGAATAGAATACCACCTCTAAAAAATGAAATATTAGTTTGTTAAAAGATTATTTAAATAAATATTGAAATTCCATTCTACAGAGCATAGAAATTACCGTAAGATTTCATAAATGGATCATTTTGATCATATGATTTCACACCATATAGTAGTGTGACTGAATGGACCAAGGCCATCTTTTTTATTGATTTTCTAATAACCCCCCTTTCAATGGATGATGGGGAACCCTTACAAGGCCCATAGGTTTAAGCATTACATTTCCCATAAGCTTGGAGACATTATAGTACCTGTAGGTATTAAGGAAATCATACAGACTTTGACTACTAGAAACTGCTCCTCCCAAGCATATGCATCGTGATCATGTCTCCACCTTTGAATTAATGTTTGGCTAGCATGTCCATGTGAAAAAGAACACATGTGCGGTACCGATGGAAAATGCCATAACCTCTCATTCTTCTTATGTCTGTTTTTCACAGCTGTGGTGAATGCTCCCTACTCTTTCCTCCTCTAGAGCGGTTCCTTGTATAATCTTTAAATGCAACTATAAATAAGCTGGACTTAATGGCCTTGAGGTGGCCCAAAGGCCATAAGGTTGCCTGGAATCCTTACTAACCTGAAGCCCTAGGTGGCCCGAAGGCATTGAAGACTCCAAGCCTAAATCAGTGGCCATGGGGAATAGTTCAGTCTACTATAGTACCGAAGAGTAACTGCTACAGTACCTGATACAGTGCTGCAATAGTACTCAGAATTATTCCACTACCTGGTTTTGAACCTGGGTCTCATGGATTCACATAGAAAGGCCTCACCAACTTAGCTGAGGATAATGTGCTAGTAGAGTGTAATTATGAAAGACCCACCGAATTGTGAAGTATATATATGTTATAGGTGCATGATTCATGTAATAACTTTATGTGTTCTATTTCATCATTACAGTTGTGTGATATATAAGGAGGGTATTTATGTTATAGAAAATATGTTCTAGTTGGATGATATGAAGATCACCTTTTTTATAATTTCTACCTAATTTTATTTATTGGTTCCATTATCAGTTATCTGGATATAAGGTATGGTGAATCACAAGAGGACATTTTGTCATATTGATTAACTAGAGGTACATGTTTTCAAGGCCGAAATTTAAATCTATGATGAACTGGAGTTACTATCATTGATAATGATGTCTACAATGTTGTTGTAGCTACAAAACCATTAAATAGAGAGATAGATATATTGAATATCATGATTATGTTTAAGGAAAATTATCATTTTTCACCTATATACTTTTTATACGATGTTTCTAGCTCATAATGTCATCATTAAGCACTACACCTTCCTATTAGATAAAAAATATTCCCACTTAAAATTCATATATAAATTGTAGTGTATAACATATTTGAAGTGATAATGTGAATTAACTGTTAGGGACATGCTCCTAGATAAGGAGACCATAATGGTGGATTGAATAGTAGAGATTTAGTAAGTGGATCATATATGATGGGGTAGTTATTCTTTTGATGGGAGAAGAGTTGATCCCATTGACCATTATAATTCAATGTTGGGACAATTAGTTCCCCAATGTCAATATGGGTCATTCGAATTGGAAATTTTTTTTTGATGAATTTGAGGTATAAAATTCTTATTTAATGAATTCTATGTGTAGACAACATTGTATTGGAGGTAATGACCCTTTTTAATTGATGAGACTATTACCACATAGGGGGTATGAACAGTACATGTCATTGGATTTTGTTCCACATCCAATTCCACTAGAATATATTTTATCACGGGGTTATGAAACTAGTGGCGATCCACCCCACAATTTTCTTTACTATTTGGGACCTTGAAATTATCTTTTTCATGGAAGAAATATTCATTGAGATATGGAAATGATTATGGGAAGAAGCATTCTATAGAGTTTCTAGTAACAGTAGAACCCGTGGTTATTAGTGGTATGATAAGTTTATTTTATTCTCTATTTTCTATATTATATTATTTTAGAACATTATATTCCTTTATTTATACTAAATATTTCATTATTTTATTACTGTATTGGAAGAGGATTCCACTACCCATGTTGTTATCCACATTAGTTATAGGCCAGGATGTTTTATTTGATGTGTGCTATTAATGTTTACTGGTGATGCAGTTACACTAATGTATGATGTACTTCATGTTTTTCTAGATATAATAATATGATTTAAAACATGGAATTTATTTTTGTATTCAAATTTTTATAATTTCATTTATTTAAAATTTAATTTTTTTTCTCATCTGTGTATGTCCAATGATTCATTTTCACTGTTGTTTGGTTCAATCAATTTTTTTGATGATGACCAAAATCTATTTTCCTCAATTAGTGGAGTTGTGATTAATATCCACGGTTTTATATGTTTTCATATAAATTAAGTTGTTTATGTATTTATTTATATATTTGTTTTTATAATCTACCACAAATCATGGAATTGAGTATTGGGATAGATATTCAAATAATAACTTATATATCTTGAAGGATTCATATTTTTTGTAACAAATAGAGTTGTATGTGTTGAGAATTCATATTGATAATAAGAGGAAAAAGGATTTGATATAACCCAATGTGTACCTATTTAGTTAACTAGTGTTGTTCAACATGAATTTAGATTAATTTTAATTGTTTTACAAAAAGTACAGGAGGTTTAATTTTGAAATTTTCAAGAACCATTAAACTTTTATTATGATATATAAATTTTTCGAGTTGTTGAAGAGGTCCATGATATTTAAATGGTTAGCCTTTGGTATGGATATAATCTTATGTCTATAAAAGATAAGTATATATTGGAGATAACCATTACATGTAGGCATGATAAATTTGATTATGTTCTCATATCATTCTAAATCACCAATGATCTGTTCAAATTCTATGGAATCATAAACATTTTTTTCTATGAATTTTTGACCAGTTCATGGAGCGTATATATATTACATCATATTCTACATGAGATTAGTATATAACTATGTTTAAAATCTTATATTTTACCTCTATGTTCTCATTCATCATAAAAAATATAAAAATTTATTCTGGTGAAAATTAATAATGAGGAAGTTCATTTTATTAAGAACTTGTTTTATAAAAAGGATGTGATCATGGATTCATCAATGGTAGAGGAAGCTGTATCACAGAAAAGAACGATAAATATTTTATATATTCACACCATTATTTTTCTTATGGGTAATTAGAAGAGTTTTTTGTATTATTTTAATAGAAATATATCCATATTTACCACATTAAAGAGGATGAATCAATTTTTTATCTTGAATAATTAGTGTCAATAATATTTTTAATAGCTGACATAGAGTTTGGTCAGTGCTCGAGTGATTCATATTCTAGTGGAATGGGTGTAATTTGAGTACTTTTTTTGATGATTATTGTTTGGATAGGGTATGTAAATTGATGAAAAATAGTTAAATAAACTATTGTGGGCCTAGGTTGTTGAATCCTTCTGAGATTAACCTTTCCTCCCATGATATTTAGTTTATGGTTGTCTAGTTTTACATGGTTTTTTGTGATCATACCTCCTTGAGGTTATAATTAGGGTTTTAATAATTCACCAGACTTGGAGGTATGTATTTACTCAATGTGGTCAAAATTATTCAAAATTCTTGTTTATGGTGTGTCTCAATGATTATTTTTTTAGATCTCCAATTCCATGGGTAATCGATATTTTTAACTGATGTATTGAGTAATAATCCACATGGTGTGGTAGTTCTATAGTCTTATGATTCTTGGGAAGGGATGAAAGTAGATTCATTGATGCATCTCCTCAAAGAGGAGGTCAGTGTTAGAGTTAGTCCCCATCAAAAGACTTTTCAGTCATCCATGATGATACTAGTGGAGTTGTCACAGTGTGGAGACTGAGATGTGAATCTTATATGAGACTATGTCTGCCCTGGTAACTCTATGGAGGGTTCATTAGAGGATAGTTTTGAGAATTTTATTTGTCGAAGTTCATGACATTAGATATACAAGAACATGTTCTCCATGACATTCAAAACTAAACTTTTATGGTATGTATGGGGGTTTCTATGATGTATCATTCCATATGGAAGACATATTGTTTGAATATATAAAGTGGTATATGTTAGTGTGTGGACTAATTTATGTTTTGAAAATAACTATAATATGAGAATCATGTCTATTTTATTTTGTTGCATCCCTTTTTTTCTCCAATGTATATGTGATAGGAAGAGTCAATACATTTTATCACTAGGATATTCCAGGACCTGGTAGGATATGTTGTTTTTTAGTTATCATGGATCAACTAATAATGTATTATTATATTCAAGTGATAATTGTTTCATTTTTTAGTTTTTTGGAATGGGTATACGAGGCGGCATATGGGAAATTTTGTATAGATTCAGAACAGTTTGAGGTTCCCCTATACTAATTGGATTCCTATTTTAACACACAAGTCTATAGTGGAAGGTAGCATGATTTTGTCTCCTATTTTTAATTTTACACTTTGTTCCCCCCATTTTTATAGTTAGATATAATGTAACATCGATATTCTATGTTATATATTTTTTGTATGTTATGAGGATTTTGATGGGTCATGGGTGAATCACATGCTCTTGGATTAAATATAACATATTAAAATGATTCACTCATCTATTAGAATATAATGATTAAATGTGGTGTATAATTTTTCTGTTCTCAATTTTTCTAGATTAATATTGGTGATCCAAGGGACCTTAGTCCAAATGTATTGTAATTTATAGAAGAAAAGATACATATAGTTTGAGTGAGGGAGGAGGTAGTTTCAGAATAACATAACTCTAATACCAATTATATATGTACAACCATGGTGCCTAATGATATAGAGAATCTATTCCTAATGGTTACTACCCTTAGAGAATTTTTTCGATCATCTGTTAATAAGCATTAATCCCCATCAATGGATGTACAGGATTATAATCGGAGAAAACATTCTCCTTAGTTCTTCATGACTTTCTATGTTTTAAAGAATGTTAGAGATTTTTTTTATTTTTCTAGTAAAGCCACTACAGCTAGGAAAGATCCACGTATTCTTATATATTTTATAGGTCGATCATTACCTCCAAGATGACACCCATTTCATTGACTCAATAGTGTAAATTATTATGGATAAAATAAAAATTTTGGGAGATACTAGTTGGGATCTATGACTATGGAGGTAAGGTGTTGTATGGGTGAGTTAACCCTTTAGTTCATAAGATATTGATGCATATTCTTATAATTGATAGTTCTTCAAAATGTCATAAAAACACATGTTCTTCAGTATCTAGAGTTTTTTTAGATTTATTTTCAAATTTTCCATCAATTATTTGATTCTTGGTTCTTTTGGTTTTATGAAAAATTACTTTTCCATGTTCTAGTCATTAATTGTTTGTGGTTTTGTCTAGGTAGTATTGAAACCTTAATGATATGTTTCTTGGGATGGTATTTTAGAACATTTATTTCCTCCTTTGAATTTATTATTTTCTTCTTCTCAAGTTTGGTAATTTATATAACGTTTTCCAATATATGGTTTTGGATACAAAAAAATAATTTTTTACATTTTTTAATAATTTTGTGTTTCCCTGAATGAATATCTAGGTGATTTATATTTTGAATGATATTTTTGAATTTCTAAGGGTCACCAAACTATGGGATTAGGCATCGTGGTAACTATTTTGGAGATAAGGTCACTTACTATCCATTTTTGATGGTCATGGTGAACCCTATAGTGGTTTGGGTAAGTCATGTTGTTCATGGTTCACCAGGGCTAGTAAAAATTCATGTCTATTCATTTTTGAATCCTTATTGGAAGAGGTTTCATACTTTATAAAATTTTTTGTTTGGAAAGGCCCAATGTGGGTGTGTTTACAAGGATTTATCTTAGAGGTATTACTTCTTTAACCATGAGAAAAAGAAATCACACACTATGGTGGTCAGTGTGGTGAGCAGAAAAAAGGAAAAATATTAGAAATAATATATAGTGTATGGTTGTGCGGTGGTAGGTAATTGAAACCAAATCGAAAATAAAATTTCTTAGGAATGATTCTTGTATAAATGGTTTTCAAATTTCACAAAAATGTATGGTTTTATAATTGGTTTCTAGAAGTCCCATTTTATACAGAACACCATGTGAATTTTTTCATTCCCATAATTTCAAGGTGTCTTGAGAATCCCCTGATAGGTAGATGGATGTCATCACTATCTTGGATTACATTTCACTCTTCTCTCCAACCATAGTATACCCCCTTAAAACACTCTAAATTAAATCCAAAGCTATTGAACATTTAAAATACTTCCTTTTTTTTCAGATCAATTACTCATAAATAATGGTAATATTAATTCCCTATATTATGAATTCATTTTGTTCCACATAATAATAGGTTCTTTTGATATCTTAATCGTTTTTATAAAATCAAGAATGTTTGTATGGTACTTTTATTATTAGTTTTTGATGGTATTTCCTATAGTTGGGTATGGTTTGTGATCATCTATTTCACTATAGAATATTAAACATCTATCTGAGGTACATGTCCTTTTTATATTTTTATCTTACATGAATATGTAGAATGTATTATGTTTTTTACTCTATTGAGTTCGTATTATTAGATAACATAATTATATAAATAATTTTATTTAATTCATATGGATGAATATGGGATTTCATGACCATTTTTACTAGTTTTACAACATTATATAAGTGTTTATACATATTCACTGCTATATAAGAAACTCTCAAATGTTCATGTAATTTTTTATTAGATTTTATTTGAGGATTTAAACATGTATTTTTTATTACTTACTCACTCCATGAGTAAAAGGAAAATAGAAAATATATTTCAAAAGGTATATATTCCAATGAGATTCCAGAATGTCTTATGAATAAAAATGAATTCAATGATGTAATGTTATGAAATACTTTTTTTAAAGTCAACTTTTTAGAGTTTATGGATTTTTAAACTTTTAATATAAGGGTTACAATTATTTTGATGATTTTTTAATGCATATATACCTTTTTTGAAATATTTAAGTGTTGGTCAAGACTATGTTTAATTGAAAAATTTCATAGACTATAAATCTATTATTGATTTGTATGAGAAATGGTATCTGATTATTTATTGTGTTGGAATCTTGGGGGTTTTGTGAGATTATTTGGTTATGTAGACCTCTTTTGATGACATGAGATTAATTGTGGTGTGTGGGGAATTGGTTGTTTTGTGGTGTTTTAGTTTAGTACCCAGATAATGATGGAATGAAATTGTAATGATAAAATAGAAATGGTGTGGGTTTGAAATTAAATAAATGTTGAAAGAATTAAATGTGAAAAATTCTTTCAATGAAGGAAATGAATTATGAAATTTATTAATTTAATGGGATGTTATGGTTCTAGTTGTTTTCGTTGTTATAAAATCCATTTCAAAACTATATTGATGTTTTATGATAACTAAAATTTATGTAAATATATTAAACTGAAAAATGATGATGAATTATTTATTCTATGTGGATTGGTTATATTATGTGATTCATTATTCCTGGATGTGTTTAATGGTAGAGGTATATATATATTGGGGTGGTGTTATGGGATATAGTAATAGAGATTGATGTGAATCTAAAAAATTTGAATGGGGTGTTATCTATTCAATTATCCTTTTATGTTATTTATACACACTGTCCCCTAGATTTTGATAACCTTACTAATACCCAAACTTTTTTGGATCTATTTTTTTAAATCATTCATGCTTGTGATGGAAATGATAGATTGATACTGCTTCATCCATACTCTTCATTCAGAAATGTTGAGGATTGAAACTGGTTTTAGAGATGCATAGTAATGTTGAATGCTACTATAATAGTTTCCATGTGATGGTTATGGATGGTTTTTGAGATATTATGTGATGTTTAGGGATATAGTTGAATATAAATGGTGATGATTATGGAAAGTGTGGTAGATTCGAAATGATGATGTTTATTTGAAATATAATCAAATAAATTCCTTATAGTATGTGGGATATGTATGGTTTCCTTCATGTTTGTTATACCTTTCTCCTTATTTTACCCTAGGATGTAGTGATATTCATATATTTATTGATTAGAACATAGAATTATGGTTTATTTCGTAATCTGGTGCTGGTAGAGACACATTATAACTCTCATCAGAGATGTATGTATATGTTAAAAGATTAAATTAAATGAATTGGAGAACATCTTTTTGTTGTTTTGGTAATGATATTATAAAAATTAATGTTGATTTAGTTATGTATTCATTACCGTATATTCTTTTTTGGGATATCTTACTGTACAAGGATTTTTATTTTGGGAGAGTTCCATGTTGAGATTGGGATTAGATAAAATATCCTTTTAGGTGATTATTGGTTTTCCATTTTGTTCACAGGTAAATTAGCATAATAATTTCTCCTATGAATAAGTGATCTTCTGTATAATACTACATGGTATAAATGATTTAAACTTTCTATTCATATGTGATTTTTCATCTTTTTACCAGGATAAGTATATTAACCATAATGAACAGTGCTAGGATGGGATGTAAATATATTTTTCAGTTACAATCAAAGTGTTTTCATTTTGTAACATTAGTGGATATAATTATTTTTATCCATTGGATATTATTCAGGAATTGTGGGATGGTTCCCTATAATTTTATATTTCTATGGTGGTGTATTTTAGTATGTATATCATATCTCTCAGTACTACTTATCATTTGGTGGTAACTAATACTATATGTTGGTCTATTTTATACCCTTGATTCCAGAAACAAACACATGGACTACTATAGGTTAGAAATAAGGGTCATTATCTCAATAAATATAGTTTTTTTCTTGGAAGGGTACAATAGGAAAGAAACCCAAGAATATTGTGAAAAAAATTATGTCTCCTTTAATTCTATGATCTTGTTTCTTGGGTTTAGAGATGTTATGGGAGTTTCTACAGAACATGGACTAGGTAATACTTGCAGGACTAGTTTATATACCATATTTGGAGTATATGATGTAAATATGGAACTAGAAAAATTTTGTAATATAATTTTTATAAAAAAATATTATAAGTGATAAAATTTATTTTACTCCCTAAATTGATTTTATTCCATTATAAATTATTTATAATAAAGAAGTATGGATTTGTGTAAATTTTTCTATAAGAGAAGTTTTTTTACACTCATATGATGTATGGGATATTAAACATTTATACAAGGTTCTTATTCTATAAACACATAGACCCATTATATTTTAACATTATGCATACCTAATTCCATATTCATTTGATGTGAATTCCACCCTCTCAAATTATAGGATTAATTTATGTGAATTTGGGTTTATTTTCATTCTTATAAATTCTATAATAGTTAGTTATTTCTATAGTAATTTTTTGTCACTTCACTCTAGTAATTATAATTTCTTAAACATTTCCATTATCTAGTACATAAGTGTTGGTTGTTTTTTTAGAAAAAATTGGTAGTGGTTTTGGTTTTATATCATTCCATTGCAGTTTTCTCTCATGCCCTAATTTTCTATGAACAATATACTTATTTTTAATAACCATTGTCAAAAGAAACTGGGTTTTATCCATTAAAATTATAGGTGTCTTTATACAAGATTCCTAGTTGTTGACATGCCCCATGTCATTTTCAATTATTTTTTTAAATTTTATGATATTGAATGATTGTTATTAGAATCAAATTTTTGGAAGGGAACCAATTTCTATAAGGGTTTCATTTAAAAATATATTTCTTCACACCAGGTGTTTGGTTACAATATGTTAATGGTCGAGATAGTTTTTCCATGTTTTTTCAATCCTATAAGCATAGATATTTTTATGAGAAATTTTTTAGTAAACATGACCAATGTATTCAAATTTAAATGAGAAACATTTCATGTTGGCTGCCCTTAGGTATGTAAGGAATAATTTTCTCACTCATTGTATGTGTAATGCCATAAGTAGATTATAGTAACTTTAGTGTGTGTAACTCCCAAATAATATGTATAGGTAGGATCTAAAATAGTCCCCAATTCTTTATTTTATTTTATTCTTATAATATAATAAAATACTATAGAGACCAAATGGTGTTCTTTTATATTAAGGATTGGTTTATCAAAAGATAGAATTTTCATGTTTATTTTCTTTAATTCTTATCATATGGTGTATCCATTATTGGTTTTATTATTCATTTATATTATATCTCATATACAAGAAATATTAATTCATTTGGTGAATATGGTATTGTTTTTTAAACAATGGGATGATTTAAAAAATATATATTTTTAGAAAATTATTTGTATACTGTAATTTTTTAATGGTAGAGGTAATAAATTTTTAATATCATAACATTTATATATTATTTTGTGCTGTCATATTGGTATTTCTCCTCACACCCTATGTTTCCATTTGGGATGGTATATATGTTTTTTTAAAAGACATAGGTAAGGGTACTGCACTTCTTTAGTATTTTGGAATATCTTGTAGGAAATCATAGTCATAGAAGGATCAATTGGTAGTGATGGATGGTCACAATGGTATATGTCTCATCATTTTATGGGTTATTTTTTTTGGTTTAATCAGTATGATTTTATATGTCTCATGTATACTTTTACTTACTTATTCTATGTAATTTTTTTGTTTTCATAGTTTTCATTTGACTTGAGAAATATTGGTTCCATTTTTTTACTTCACCATAGGGTGGACCAAATTGGAATGAGAACTAGTTATCTTTGGCTGGTTCATTACCAATTAATATCAAGTGTAATACACATCTTGATTAGATACAATAGCTGGGTTTGGTTATATGTATTTAGAGTAATAGTTTTAGGATCATTACAAATCAAATATTAAGGGTCCGAGGGTGTCTATCCAGGTGACATCCTTGTTGAAATATATGTTTTGATCGTTGGTTAGGATTTTTGTGATGCTTGATACATATTTATTGGGGTTTTCTAAATCAAATAGAATTTGCGATCAATTAAATGGATATATTACTTTCAAAATGTGTTTTATTTTGTTCATAAAATTCATACATTGTTTTAATTCTTATTTTTATTAAATAATTAATATTGAATTTTTTTATATTAGTCTTATTATTTGGGAATATTCTTATAAATTGATTCTTCGTTTTCATATATTTAATAGACTTTGAATCATATTAAGGCTTTTCCAAATATGAGAGATGATGTTTTAATATAGGTTTGGCCAGTAGATTCACATGTTGACTGTTACATAGTGAATGATGTAGTCTGTACTATTAATACTCTATGTCATATAGCTGTCAAGAACATAGGATGAGAAATTTCGAACAGTTCAGAATTTACTAAGTTATTTCAAATTGTATTCTACGGTGATAAAGTTCCCTAATAATATGGATAATAGAATGAGAAGATTGGGCGGATCTTCAAATTCTATAAAACTTATGAAGACTCGGATGTGGGTTATTCAATGAACATGATCTAGGGACTAAGTCGAATGTAGTGAGATATTGTTGTGAATGCTATGTTGTATGAGGATCTTACATAGAATTGTTTCAATAAAACCCCCAAAAAATATTTCATTATTAGGATGTTAGTTGGGAAAAATACTATTTCATTTCAGACCATACAGCAAGGGGAACATATTGTTCAAGAGTATTCCACATGTTTTGTTTAGTTGGTTCATTTATCCCAATATCTCGCCAATACATATTACCTAATGTTTCAGATTTATAAATTGTGAAGGAGGAATAATATTCAGTTAATGAAAATTTTCACGTGGCTACCAATATTTATAGAGGCTTACAATTTGGAGGCATTAGACGATGAAAAAGTATCTTGTAAAATTGGATTTGGGGGATCATTGGTTTGTAATTTGTTTACCTAAGTTGTATCCTCTTATTAGAATAAAAAGGAAATTGGTAGCTTATTTTCTTCTAAAATAGAATTAGTATTTTCGACAAGAATGAATGTACTTTTATTCTATAAATGTTGACGACTATTGAAAAATTTCCAACTGTTATGTGGATACAAATACATATCATCATTGGTAAAAATCAATCCATGTGATGTGATTTTGTCAAAGGATGTCCTATGGATGTATAGGTGGATTAACATTCCTCATGGTTTCAATCGTTTTATTGAGGCGTTCAATGGTTTTTGGTATTATACTTACATAAAGTGGGATGTTCATGTGGTAAAGAATGTTCTGAGAGGATTTTATATAATATAAAATTTTGTTGTGGTTTATTGAATCGGGTAATGTAAATAAGGGATTGAAAATATTAAAGGTACAATATTTACATCGCCTTCTATGGTTCTACAAATGTTTGTTAAAGGTGATTATAATTATTTAATATTTTCAAATATAGTAAACGTATTGGGAATTTTTTCTCTTATGATATTACTATACAACATTTCAATTCCTTTGGGTATGATATCTGAATACTGTTTGAATTATCCCTCAAGATGGGTGACAATAGCTAAACATGATGAGGTGAAAGACTTGTTGGATAAATATCATGATATTTTTAAACAAATTGTTAGCAAAGATTGTATGATCATATTCAATTCCTATATTGAATAGTATAATGATTATTTTTATATTTAGTCTCTTAATGAAAACACTAAACTATTTCTGGGTGACTGGGATTCTTGGTCGAGGATAGTAGGGCATGTTTTTAAATATGCAGGGGTGACCTCATGTCAGTTGTATTAGATCTTCTATAATGTAGTTGATCCTTTTCAATTTTTCCACTTATAGTAATGGTTTTTTTTACTCCAACAGGTATTTAGGGATAATAATTTTTGTTATACATACATATAGAATGATAATGTACATCATTGACGTTGTACTAGGTATGATGTATATTTCTATGTCATATTATCATATGGATCTTACTGAGTTACAAGAATTGAAGTTCCCGATTTTAGACACTGAGTATATGGGATTTATTTTTCATAGTGTTTCACTATGGTATTCATGTATCATATTTTATAAGAAGGAAGACGTGAGACTCATAATTTGTTTTAATTATTATAATTATAACTAGGTGACTATTAAAAAAATGTTTCCATTTTGGAGGATTGATGGTAAATTTGATGAAATTGATTGGTTAATTGTATTTTAATGATTAAATTTTTTTCATGATACAACCCGTTCAGAGTCTGAGTAGGTGATAATCCTATAAGAGGTATTAAGATCTAGTAAGGGAATTTCATTTCTTGTTTATTCCATTTAGTATCATTATCTATCGTTTAATATTATTGGAATTGATTAAAGAAAGAATTCATCAATTCTTGTAAACCTATTTTGTGTTCATGAATGATTTTTTTTTATAATACATATTGGAGGTATATGAAAAAGATAATTTGGAAATAATCTTATGAATATTTATGGAAAAGTTTCTGTATTGTATGATTTCATCATATGAATTTTGGATTTATGATATTAAAATTAATGGTCATTTTAAAAATAATAGGGGGATCATATTATATTATTAAATGACATAGAAATTTAGGTATTTAGAAAATAGAATTTTTGTAAAGACAATTATTCCTTCATAGGATGGGTTGGTTTCTATAGGTTGTTCATTATGCGATTCCTTATGATTGAATTTCTGAGGAGAGCTCTAAATCGTAAGGGAGTAATTTCTATAAAGAAAAAATTAATATATATTTTATTTAACTGATGGTGAGGTTTAATTATTCTGTAATATTAGATGCTTCCTAAACCATATTTGGGGGAAGATATTTTATATGTTTCTTAAAATATGGTTTTGGTTTTGTTTGGATGAGGGGAAGATGGTAGTTACCTATGAATATAAATAGTTTCACCCAAAGTATAATAACTACCATATCATTGTTCTTTAGTTGGAAATAGTTATGAATATAATAAAAACGTGTTGTCAATAACTCTTTATGGAGTGGGTAATAGAATATTATAATCATAAATTCCAAAAATATATTTTCACATAGATAGATATGAACATTAGATAAAGATTTTAGGTTTAGTACCTCTATAATTATGATATTGATAACTCTTTTACATCCGGGAATCTGAATGTGGATATACACGCATTAAGAAATAAATTACTGACTAAACCCGTGAATGAATTAGTGGAAGAGTCATATTAAATTATTTTGGTTGATGATATGATATTGAGAGTGGAAGAAGAATGTGGGGGTGTGTAATTATCTTCAATAAAGGCTGACATGTTTTTTAACGGTTGGTATTGGCTCGAACAGTTGTTTGACACAATGTTATAACACTTTAGTTAAATATGATATCAGGGGGAGCTCAGTTGATTTGTCTTCATTTCCCATTGGCACTTTTTTAATGAAAAAATTGGTTTTTCCTTTTTCAATAATATGTAGTTTTATGGAAAATGGACATAGTTTTGGTTGTTCAGTGCACCATGGGACTACCAAGATGTATCATTATTTGAAATGTTAGTAGTGGATACCAAGGATGATATGATCTATTGCGTGTAATGACCTAAATTTTTTTAATGAAAATTACACTAGATCCAATAAAATGTATCGTTATTTAAAATAATTATATAAGACATATAAAATTTCTTGGATTTATGTGTTTTTTATTTTGAAATACAATTATGAATTGTTATCGTTGCTAATATACCTGTTGAATAGTAACCACATGATTTGTATAAATATATGGCTTTAATAAATCCAATTTAATCAAAAAATGGAATGAATTGCCTTATCTAGAAGAATATATCTGAATGAATCCCTTTTTTTGGAGCTCAAAAAATAGGTTGCATCACTAGGCTTCATATGTGACCAATCCCAAGCCGAGCTTCAACATGTTAAGCTCCAATGGAACCACCTATGGGAGAAGTAGAAATTGATAGAGATAACTACCTGAGCGATGTTATTCGACCCACACCAAGAGTCAGTCACTATCACACACCTTAACCTTATGTATTATTCCGGTGTAATAAGTTGTTATTTAATAAGTCCCCAGAACTATGATTATCTACATTTTTTAAATGAAAAATACATTCATTTTATCATTGTTACTTTGTAAATAGTTTTAAAAGCACAAATAGTATTTTTAGTTAAATAAATTTAATAAATCTATATTGATGAATTAATGTATTTTTGTTAATAAAATATTTTTATAAAATATTATTACAAATTTTTTTATTAAATATTAATTATTTTATAATTTTTATGAATACAATAGTGATTTTTATTAAAGATTGGAAACTGATTTGGTCAAATCCCATGAATTTCCGATAAATGAGGGTTTTTTTAAAGTAAAAAATCACATATTTAAAAAATTATTTAGATAAAATGAATAATATTTTTGGAGTCAGGATGTCAAAATTATCCAATGGTGAATGTTTCATAATTTTTTATGATAGTCAAATTTTTAGGTAAAAATTAAATATCGTTTAATTATATAATGTGTTTTATGACATCATAATAACCCAATAGTGATGTAAAAAAATACTCTTAATTAGATTTTCGGCCAATATATGTTTTACCATTAAAATAATATGATTTTATGTTTATTTTATTTATTTTACAAAGACATAGTTGACCCTTGAAAGCTTAAAAAAATTATCATTTTAAAATGATTTTCTTGAGAGTGCATCTCACCCCCACATAATCAAGCCTAATAATTTAATAAGTTCTTCCATTACCCTTACAAAATATTTTTTTCTAATCCCCTTAGGAAAAATCCATGGTCAAAAACCATGGGTTGTTATGTGGTTTGGATTAGTTTAATATGTGGTGTCCTAAACCTAAATAATAACGGATTCCCTTGCTTTTTCTATATAAACCCACCCATTATCCCCCTTAATCATCATGAAAAGACATTGGATATCAAAAAAAAACTGACATTCTCTCTCTAAAATCCACCCAATGCTAACAAATATCCCATGAATCCTCTCTCAATCCCCTCCCAAGACTTTTAGATCACACTTCTAAGTAAGAGATAATTCCATTCTCATTTTATCCATGTTTCTTAATATTATTATTCCCATTAATTTTCAATTATAAATTTTGGGTTATGATTTCAAACCTCCCTTATACTTCAAAAATTATTTTTGAATGATGAGAGACCCCTTTCTCCCTCATTAATGCGTCCCATGTACACATGTTACCATGCCGAAATTTCGTAAGGGATTTCATCCTTTCTCATTTTGTTCCAAATTTCATTAAGTTGTTATGCCAATTTATTTTCAAATAAAAATGTTGGGGTAAGATTTCACACCTCCCAATACTGACCTATTTATTTTTAAATAACAATTCACCTCTTTCTCTCTCATTAATGCCTCCCATGTACACCTGTTACCATGCCAAAATTCCATAAGGAATTTATCTCTCCTCATTTACAATCAAACAATTTTTTTTATATTATGAATCTTAATTCCATTACATATGTAGGGACATGTATCTATATGACCCCCATACAATCCACTTTATGTAAATGTGATGATACACCCCTTTCTGTCTCATCAACCATTTTTATGATTTCTTAAGTCACGTCGTTATGCTGTCGAAATTGCACCGTGATTTTCCAAGTCAATGTCATTATGTAGGGAATACCATCCCCATATCTCGATCAAGGGTATTAACCTTTATGCACATTTATTTATGGATTAAATAGGTTCATGTAATAAATCCACATTCTTTTATCATGTAATAAATTATTATGTTTAATGAATCCATGTTATATGGACCATGTGGCACACTTATGCATTAAATGAAATGATTATGAAGGGTGTTCCCTAACAGCGCTTCAATTCATTGGGTAAAGATTAATATAATGATACATCATGTGAAATTAAGTTTTACTCATGCTTATTAATGTTCAATGGGGTTTTAATCATACACCATGTGAAATGAGCCTTCACTCATGACAATACCATGTTATATTTTGTGTCCACATTTCCATGTAATGATAATCATGAAAAATCATGCCTTTATGTTCAGGTATCTATTATGAACCATTGATATGCCTATTGCCTCTCTTGTATTGTATTCTTCATCATATTCCATGTTTACTACCATAGTAGTCTTTATATCTCACCCTTTTCTTATGCATGTCCTCAAGTTATCCCATGCAATGCTATGTATGAGGGAATGTAGTGGTCATGTAAAGGATGTTTTCAATGAAGGTGTTGTGTTTCATGTTTTATGTTTTATGTCATTATGAAATGTTCCAAAGCCCCAAAGACACTAGACCACTCAATATTCTATTTTTTATGAAGTGAATATTTTATGTAATAAATCATATATAAGTTTTTAATAAAAATAAGTGTTGTTATAGTTGATATCATAGGATATGATTCTTTATTTTAGGGATTAGGATTAGAAAACCCTAGTGAAATCCTTAGAGAAAAGACTAGGTTTAAAAAAAATCCCAAAATATTGGTGAGTATTGAGTAAATGGTTTATAAAGAAAATTCATCCCTATATGTATAGGAGCAGGTAGAGGCATCTCTGGAATAAATTTATCTAGGTGTAAAACCCAAAAACTCCACTTTGAGATAGACTTGAATGGAAACTGGTACACCACAACGGGTCTTGATGCAGTCTTGGTTACAAAACTCATAGGGGATTGGATTCGGTAAATTCAAAATGTTATTAGGAACCTGTTTCTGATGCTTTCGTTATGGCGTGCACATCCCTCTGTGGAGGACACACAACTGTTGCCCCGAATTCATGCTTTCCAATGGAGAGAGGAATCTGTTCCTTATTCAGGGATGTTTTCTCCTTGATCTAAATAGGAAGATGGGATGTTGGTTCTTCCTTTTGTGGATTCCTCCTTAGAACTCGTTACCTTGTCTGGGTCTCCCTTAATGATTAAGGCCTGGTTTTTGAATCTTGTTACCGGTGCCATATCTTTGTAGATCCTTGTTAATTACACTACTTCTGTCAGGACATTCCATGGGGTCTTGACATCGTAGCGACCATCTGTCAGAGTAGATGGTAACATCAGGCATATCAGGGCATATATGAATATGTGGACATTGGGGAACATGTATTCTTCCTCACAAGAGGGCATCTTAAGGGCACATAACCCGATGAATCCCACATCAGTCATGGGGTATCTTAGGCCAGAGGCATGCCTCTAAAATGTTCCTAAACTTACCATGTTTAGCACGGGGTATGTTGCGAGTTTGACATTTTGCAGAGATGGTTACGCCGAAGGCGTGTCTTATGAGGTTTTCCTCAAGCATGTCATGCTTACCATGAGGTAGGCCATGAGATTAACGTCTTTTGGAGAAGGAATGAGGGTGATCAGAACATTCCATAGATATGGATTAGATTGGTACATCCATAGTAGGGATCTCTAAGAGTTTTTACCAGGTAGATTGATTAGAACACTCAATAAGAGCAGACCCAAGACGATGTGTCCCATAAAGGGAATATGTCACACCATGAAGGCTAAAAAGGACACCACTGAGGGAAGATCAAGGATTGTGCACCCCACTGTGGTGGGCACCACGGTTTACCATTAGTAGGGATTGAACCTCATGGAGGCTTCATACATACCCTGTGTAGAAAAAAGGGATCAAAAGCCATGTAGTTCGAAGGGGAGATGAATCAGGGTGTACATAGGGGACAATGACCCAGATACATGTTGGGGATTATTCATGAAAATAATTCCATCACATTAGGTATACACATTGGTGGATGGTTATGGATTTTGTGTGGGGTGTATGCACGGTTAGCTGCCCGGGTGTCGCAAGGAGGAATGATGGGATGAATGGCATGATCTCACCAGGATGTGGTGGCCCGGGTAAGAGTTATAATGGAGGATGGTATGTTTAATGTAGTGGAGGGGTAATGATATAGAGCCATCATGAAGGTGACAGTTGTGTTAGGATTGATCCTTGAAGAGACTTCTTACGTATCCCCATGGAAGGGATTCAAAGTCTTCGAAGTTTGATGGGATGATGGGACACCTGAGGAGGCGACCCGGGAGAATGGACGCATGGATGGGATCTGGAGGAAATTGAACTTCCCAATTGGGGCATGATCTTCCTAGAATACATGGGATCGAGGTATGAATCTAGGTGAGACATGGATGATGGTATTGAACCTCATTGAGGCTTCCTAGGTATCTCTGTGGCAGGGAATCAAAGTTCATGTAGTTCAACTAACGATGGATTACCATCGATTGGGGACATTAACGGCTTACCAACAAATAAGGATGAAAACATATTACCGCTGAATGGGGTTGAAAATGGTTTAATACTGGATAATGGAGAGTTTAGTGTCATGTGATACAAAAGGGTCAAACAATTTAACATCATTGAAGATGAGGGTGGACCGACGTGGAGTGGTATGGACCGGTGGGAGATGGGATTAAACCTCAGAGAGGCATCCTACATACATTGCCTTGACAAGGATCAATGTCATTATAGTTCAGGATGGTTGGAACCGGCATGAATGGGGTCAGAACCAATGGTTGTTGGTCTTAAACCTTATGTAGGCTTCCTACAAACCATTCCTTAGTAAATTTCAATGTTTACATAGTTCTAGAGGGAGGGGGATTGACGTGAAGACGTTCGGGACCAATAGGTGTCGAAATTGAACCTCTCGGAGCGTTCCTACATACCTTTCCATGGAATAGATCAAATTCCACATAGTTTAGGGTGGTTTTTGGTGAGCCAACGTGAAGATGGTCAAGACCAATGGGTTATGGGGTTGAACTTCAGTGAGGCTTCCTACATACCATGCCTTGGTAAGGATCAAATTCCACGTAGTTCTGAAATGTGGTTGTGGCTTAAACTCTACACATCCTGGAGAGGATTCCATGGTTGATGCTTACTCTAAGCTCACGTGAGTTATTCTCAGTGTGAAAAACAAGAGGCATAAAGGACCATATGATCACTACACAAGGGTGCATCCATGAAGGGTGGTGAATGGGGATTATGCAAGGAAGTTTCCTAGGTGCCTCTATGAAGGGGAAATGGTGAAATGGGATTACGCACGAAAGCAAAATTGGTGATGCTATGGAGTGGTAATAGTGGATGGGGCTTACGCATAAAATCTCTCTAGGTGCCACTATGGAGTGGAAAGGGTGCATGGGGCTTACACAAGGAAGCTGCCTCAGGTGCCGCTATGGAGTGACAACGGTGCATGGGGCATACACAAGGAAGCTACCTGGGTTTCATTATGGAGTGAAAATTTAGAATGGGGCTTACGCAGAGAAGCTACCTGGGTTCTACTATGGAGTGGTAATTGTGGATGGGGCTTATATGTTGAAGCTGCCCGGGTGCCGCTGTGGGGAAGAAATGATGAATGGGTCTTACACAAGGAAGCTTCCCGGGTGCCACAATGGATCAATAATAGTGAATGGGGCTTACACAAGGAATCATACCATAATTTCTTCCTCATGTATGTTCATGAGATAATCGCATCTCACTGGTGGGTTGAGGTAAATAACTGAGGTCTACACTTATGCGCTAGTGCACAAGCAGGATAACTCCAAGGGGCATTGGAATCAGTCCGAACAAAGAGAGATGAATAGTGTGAATCACAAGCCCGATATTCGGAATTCAATGGGTGTGTCATGGTGTTGGAGGATAACTATTGAATACGTTAGAAACACATCATCCATGTCATGTTGTTTTGAAATGGGGATAAACAAATGTGGGTTTACAGCTGATCATGTTCGAAACACACGACCTGACTCGAGGTCTTATCCAATGTCTTACGGGGAATTGGCCCATGATGGTAGGTGAGCTGATACGTAATGGGACCCGTTCTTTTGGCGTTCCATTAAGACATGAATGAGGATGGTGATCTGAATGAAGAACATAGGAAGCATGAGGTGGAGTGATGGAATGCTCAAATGGTTTCCAATGCTCTTGAAACTACTCCACTGTAATCATGGCATGAGTCATATTATGATTAGCACATAAGGAATCATTTATTTGGAACAAAATGAATCTTATTATTTAATGATAGGGACTGCTACAGTTTAATGTCATGTAGTGAGGACTATTGGTGGCTTATGCTTGGAGCATAAGGCATCTCTTATTTGGATCAAGAGGCATCCTATATTTTTTATATATGGTGTTCTATAGTTTAAATTCATATATAGATGACTATTATAATCTTATTCATGGAGAATAAGGCATCTATTATTTGTTGCAAGAGGCATCCAATATTTGTTTGATTGGGTGTACTCCAGTTTAAAGTCATATATATGGGACTTTTAGCATCTAATTCATGGAGAATAAGTTATCTCTTATTTGGAGTGAGAGGCATCCTATGATTGTCAAATATGGAGTACTGTAATTTATAGTCATGTAGAGAGGACTATTAGCGTCTTATTCTTGGAGCATAAGGCATCTCTATTTTAGAGAAAGATGCATCATATTTTTGGAACATAGGTTTTAATGCATTTTATAGTCATGTAGATATGACTATTAGCAACTTATGCTTCAAGGATAAGGCATCTCTCTTTTAGAGCAAGCGGTATCCGATTTTTGGAACATAGGGTGTAATACAGTTTATAGTAATGTTGGTAGGACTATTTGATTCATATTCTTGGAGTATAAGGCATCTCAATTTAGAGCATGAGGCGTCCTATGATTGTCCTATAGGGAGTAATACAGTTAATAGTCAGGTAGAGAGGACTATTAGTACTATATGCTTGGAGCATAAGACATCTCTCGTTTAGAGCAAGAGGCATCGTATGATTGGAACATAGGTTGTACTATATTTTATAGACTTGTAGAGAGGACTATTAAAATCTTATGCTTGGAGAATAAGGAATCTCTTGTTTGGAGCAAGTGGAATCCTTTGTTTGGCACTTAGGTTTTACTATAGTTTATAGTCATATGGATAGGACTATTAGGCATAAGGCGACTAGAAATGGGTGCTGTTGGCACTTATGCAAGAGCAGAACATTCTAGTTCAACCTATCATAAGATCCTAGTGATAGGGATTGGATTATTTTCTTAAGGAATGGTTTGAATAAAGGTACTTGAGGAATTGATGAGGGGAATCTCAACCCACAACCTAATAAATGAACCAAGCAGAATTTGTCGCCCAAGGTTTTTCATGGTGTATGGATGAGTATCTGAAATCATGGTATTCCATAGGTGGAAGGTGGGTACAAATAATGGTGTAATGGAAAATACCGATGTCCCAGCCCAAAAAAATTGCGGTGAAACTCTCCATTTTTCATGATGTTCAGTGACAGACACAAAGGGACTGGCACATAGGGACATGACCACATGTTGGAACCGACCCTAAGAGGGGGTACGGGGGCACAACCCCCGTGGTATGCACCACCAGGCACAACCCTGGGCACAATGTGAGTAAGATTTCCTACACACTGGATGGGTTTCACGCTTGATTTGACCATGCGGCATAGGTGCGTGCAAGATTCAGCACCTTGGTTCTATTGTGCACTTGATTGAAGTCTTGTGCACATGATTGAATTCTTACACCAAGGATTGATGTCTTGTTCACAAGATTGAATTCATGCATGCAAGATTGGAAGTTTTTCCACAAATATTGGATGTTTTGCGCCCAAAATTGAAGTCTGGTGTACATGATTGGATGTTTTTTACGCAAATACAGAATCATGTTTGCACATGACTTAGGCAAAAAATATGTCAGGCGAGGATCAAACCACTATGGGCCCACATGAAATCGGTTCCATATGGGAGATGTCGCGAAAGATCTCACATGGATGGTTTCATTCAACCATATAGGATTAGAATTGGTGGTCTTTTGTGTGGCAGAGTGGCAAGCGACCCCCAGATACCTCCCCCCAAGGGGTGGGGGATGTACTTGTATTTATCGACGAACCCATTAGAGGTTGCGCATTAGATTCTTGGCACGAAAGTGATCTTACGTGCACCCTGTGGTGGGTGTGCGCACAATGGGGAATTTGACATTGCATTGGGTGTAGAATAATCTTGCACGTGGATGCTAATGTTGCACTCACATATCAAAACATGTGTGCACCTCCTTATCCATTTTTCGGGTGTCCTTGGTGGATGATAAAATCTCATTGGATGCGTAAAATGTTTGTGCAACCTATATCATGGTAGGATTTACTATTGTGTTATGGATTCCATTATTGCGTGAAAAACATCCATTTTGCATGAAATATTTCAATTCTTGGGTGAAAATCCATACTTTTCCCCCCAAATCATTCTGGATTTCCATTTCCAGCTACTAGACTTAGAATGGACATAACACCATTTAGTCTCCATGACCAGTCAAATCAAAGCCCGCAGAATGAGATACACTCTAGGATCATGTATAAAAGAATTCTGTAAATTACATGGATACATGTTGAGCCCTCTGGGAAAATTTGTTGAACTTATATTTTGATAATCCCAACTATGCTCAATCATATTTTAACTATGATCAATTATATTTTGATAATCTCAATTATGTTCAAGTATAGTTTGATATATCCTATATTAATCAATGATCAATTACTTATTTCATTATTTATGTACACCATGTACATATTCATATATTAGAATATTTATATTATCTTCATAGAATCCGGTTACTAAATGGATATATATTCTAACTTGACCCATTCTGCCAATAGAATGATTAAACAGTCAAGTGGTCACCGTTATAAAACAAGGCTACCGTTATGAAAAGGCTATCGATACGTGAAGGTTACCGATATGTGAAGCCTACCAATATGCGAATGTTACCATTACAGACAAGCCTACTGATACAGAAAAGTTACCGGTCAAGGTCACCGTTACATCAAGTCTACCGATACGTGAAGGTCACCAATACATCACTGATACAGAAAAGTATACCCTACTAATGCAATCAAGTCTACCGATAGAAGGCTTACCGTTAAAAATGAAGTCTACCGATAGAAGGGTTACCGATGGAAAGGATACTATTACACAAAGGTCTACTGTTACACAAGAATCTATCGATACTCAGACCTACCGACACACAAGGCAACCGATATCCAAAGCTACCGTTCCAGAGACAGAACCCCATGCTACTTTAATTTCTTTATCATTATTTAATCTAACCAATGGTCATATTAGGTATATTTTAATACACAGACATTTATTTAATGTGTGTTGTTGGATATCAGGAACCGTACCTCGTACCTGCAAAAAGTAAATCACTTCTGTTGCCGGAGCTCGTGCTTTAAATAAGAGATGCTCCTACTGCTGAAAGATAGAAGAGGATGGAAAAACTAAGAAAGTGTTGAACCGTCTGCATGAAAAGAGACAACTGAACTTACACGAAGAGCTCATACATTCCTGCATAACTGTGAGGAGACAATAACGAAAAAGAGAAAATCAACACAAGAACTTCATCGACTACTTTCTCCTCTGTCTCTACACCTGGAAGTCAAGGAAGCAGACGACACTCTGTTTTCAAGACAAAAACCAGAAGAGGACTCAGAACCGATTCTGATCTATCCCAAGGAGTCCAGAGCATCACTGCAATCAGTAGATCCATTCTAAACACTACATATTTTCCTCTGTGATTTATTATTTACTTTTCGAGAAGTGTGTTTCATCTGTTGTATGTTTACACACACACTGTCTCCTATACGTTAATTGGAGGATATGTAAATCCTCACTCAAACTCTTACATCTTTTATTTCCCACTGGGATAGTGGTAGAGGTTGTGCGTGCCCTGAACAGATGGTTTGCTGTTGTGTTTTCTTCCCATGAATAACAGTGGTAGAGGTCTTAGACCTGGATAGTTATATACTGTTGTAATCCCCGATCCAGGGTGTGGATCACTTTTGTATAAAGTTTTGAGAGGACTGAGTCTCATCTTAAGACTGAACCTCTTGGTTATATCTGCTATGCATATATCTTTTCAAAGTTATTTTTATTCTGTTGCAAACTACTTTAAAACCAAAAACCGTTTTAATGTCACTTTGAAAATTAAACCCGCAAGTGTTTATATTAGTTGTAAATCAGTAATTTAGTTTCAAAAGATAATCAACTCTTCTGATTTGATTAACTTGGAAATGATCAATCCCTTGAGAACTTAATAGAACCATTACTTTGATATAAATTCACTAAAACTTAATTCTGTGTTTTATTTGGGGGAATTTGGTAAATGATTTTTAAACAGAAGTTTTAATTGGATCTCCATTCACCCCCCTCTTGAGTGTCCACTCCGACCAACATTTGGTATCAGAGGAATTAAAATATTTTCTGAAGTACTCTGTTTTTAAACTGTGATTTTAGTTGTATTTTAAAGATCCTAATATTTCTGTTATTTCTAAATTTTTATCTCTTTACAATTTTTATTTTAACCTAGTTATCATGGATAACAGACATGAAGGCGTTGCTACTAATAGAACACCATTTTCAATGGAAGAAAATATGCTCAGTGGAAGATTAAGATGAAAATTCATTTAGAAATCATGGGTTTTGAAATTTGGACTGCCATAGAATCAGAATATAAAATTCCTACTACTGTTAGATCTACTTGGAATGAAGCTACTAAGACAGCCTACAATAATGATTTCCATGATATGAATTCTCTGTATTGTGCCTTAGGAGATGAGGAATTTAATAAAATATCTTCTTGTAAGACTACACATGAAATTTGGGATACCTTAAGTGTTTCTCATGTGGGAACAACTAACGTTAAGGAAATGAGATTAAACACCTATACTATTAAATATGATAATGTTATGATGATGCTTGATGATCCCATTTCTAATATGTATCTTAGGTTTAACAAAATTGTCACCACAATGATCTCACTGGGAATGGATGTTCCATCAAAGGAGCATATCATGGGAATTTTGAGATGCCTACCTGAAAGATGGAGGGGACTTCTGTTTCAATTAGAGAATCTTGTGATATTGGTGAACTGCAAGTTAAAGAACTTATTGGTAAGTTGATGATGTATGAAGAAGAGCTTAAAGTAAACAAAGAAGAAGAAGAAGAACCAAAAAGGATATCAGTTGCCTTCAAGACATCTACTTCAAAGAATAAAGAGAAGCTTCAAGCTGTAAGTGATAACTCAAGCTGTGAAGAAATTGAAAGTGCATCTGACAATGATGCAGAAATGGCTGACATAGCCAGAAGATTTAAGAAGTTTTATAGGAAAAAGAAGTTTTTCAAAAAATCAAATTACAAAGGTAAATATGACAACAAGAGACACTGGAAAATGGACTGGATGAAATCTGACAAATCTGATGAAGTCATCTGCTATGAGTGCAAGTGAAAATGACATATAAAATCAGACTGTCCAAAACTGAAATACATGACGAAATATGAGTATAAGGATAATAAGTATAAGAAATCCATGAAGGATACTTATAGTGCTTCTGAAGATAGCTCCAGTGAATCTGAAGCTTCTGAAACCGAAATCAAAAATAACAAAAACATGTGTTTTATGACAAACACCTCTGAGGTAACATCTGAAACTCCTTCTTTAAATACATATTATTCTGGAGATGATTCTGAATCTGAAAAGATGTCAAAATATGAACTATTTAAATACTATGATATGTTGGAAGAAACCTGTAATGAGCTGAAAGACACATACAATTGTTTAAAGAAACAGTATGCTTTAACTGTTAAACATAAATCTGATCTTGACATAGAAATAGAAAAGAATGCTCGATTACTTAATAAAAACGCTGAACTGAAATTGTCAAATAAGCAACTTAAGAAGGATTTATAAAAATTCACAAATGCATAATATACTCTTACTAAAATGCTAGTTAAGAAGATTGCACCTAGATATACTACTGGCATTGGATACCAACCTGGACAAAGAAAAATAACCAAAAATGGATTTATTCATAAATCTGGACAGAATACTGCTAGTTCTAGTTCTAGACATTTATATTCTTCAACTAGTTATATTCATAGTTATGGATCTAATAAAGTTTAACATTCAAAATCTGTTGATTCTAAAAATTTTATGAGACCCATAAGACAAATTTGGGTACCTAATGTTTTATTGGCTAACCTGTCTGGACCCAAAAAAATATGGGTACCAAAATCATTTCCTATCTAAATCTATTTTGTAGGGAACCTGCTTAATGAGATCCTATAGAAAGACCTTGTAGATGGAAATTGGATGTTCAAGACATATTTTAGGAGAATTCTCATACTTTAAATGCTTAGTCAGAGTTGATGGAGGTTTTCTCACTTTTGGTGATAATTCTAAATGGAAAATCATTGGCTTAGGCGAGATTGGTAACACTGACTCAGTATTAATTTCTAAATTTTTATTCGTCGATTGACTTAAATATAATCTGTTAAGTATTTCTCAGTTATGTGATGATGGTTTTAATGTTAAATTTGAATATGATTCTTGCAATGTTATTCATTCTAAAAATGATTTAGTATTTTATGCCCTGCGAAATGAATATGTTTATACTGTTGATTTACATTCTTTAGCTATGCAAAATATTACTTGTTTAAATGCTTTTCATAAAGATTCTGGGCTTTGGAACCAAATATTACGACACTGCAATGTACATTCACTTAGAAAGCTTACTAGGAAGAACTTAGTTAGAGATGTACCAAAACTTGAATTCCCAACTGATAAAGTTTTTAATCCCTATCAAAAGGGAAAGCAACATAACGATTCTTTCAAATCAAAGAAAGAAGTGTCAAATTATCAACCTCTAGAGTTGGTTCACATGGATTTGTTTGGACCTTCTAGAGTTTCTAGTTTAAATGGGAAGCACTATGTCTATGTTTTAGTAGATGACTATTCTAGGTATACTTGGGTATAATTTTTGGCTCACAAAAGTGAAGCTTGTTCATACTTTGTTAAATATTCCAAGTCTGTAGAGAACCTTAGTGGACTTAAGATTATAACCTTGAGAAGTGATCATGGTCATGAGTTTGAAAATCATGATTTTGAATCCTACAGCTCATAAAATGGCTATAGTCACAATTTCTCTACCCCTAGGACCCCTCAGCAAAATGGTGTAGTGGAAAGGAGGAATAGAACCCTTCAGGAAATTGCCAGAACCATGCTCAATGAGTATGACCTAACTATTTATTTTTGGGTTGAAGCTGTCAATGCAGTTTGTTATATTATCAATCGAGTCTTAATCTATCCTATTCTTAAGAAGACCCCTTATGAGTTGTGGAACCATCGGAAACCTAAGGTTAACTACTTCATAGTTTTTGGTTGCAAAGTCTTTATTCATAATAATAAAGACAATCTTGATAAGATTTCATCCAAGAGTGATGAATGAATTTTCCTAAGTTACTCTATTTCTAGTAAAGCCTATAGAGTTTTCAATAAGAGAACCAAATGTGTGGAGGAATCTGTTCACATCAAATTCGATGAAACTAGTCCACATGAACCTAAGACCTCTCTTGAAAATCTTGAAGATGATCTCTCTGTTTTGGACCTTAATGATAAAGACAGTTGACCTATAGTTAAAACATCTAGTTCTGGAAATTTTCCAGAACTTGCTTCGGTTGACTCCCAACCGGTTGATGATCCTGAAATCTCTATCCCAACTTTTTCAAGACCAACTAGGATTCTAAAGAACCATCCTTTAGTTGCCATTGTAGGAAATCATGACAGAGGAACGCATACTAGATATTCTCTATGAAATCAGGTTGAACATCAAGCTTTTCTATCACAGTTAGAACCAAAAAATGTCAATGATTCTATCAATGATGAATTTTGGGTAATAGCTATGCAAGAAGAACTAAATCAATTTGAATGTAATAAAGTCTGGGAACTAGTAGAAAGACCTAAAGACACTTTGACCATAGGCACAAAGTGGGTGTTTAGAAACAAAGTTGATGAATCTGGAAATATCATTAGAAACAAAGCTAGACTAGTTGCACAAGGTTATGATCAAGAAGAAGTAATTGACTATGAGGAAACCATTGCACTTGTAGCTAGATTAAAGGCAATTAGAATCTTACGTACCTTTTCATCACATCTGAATATAAAGTTATATCAAATGGATGTTAAAAGTTATTTTCTAAATGGTTTTATTATTTAATATGTTTTTGTAGAACAACCACCTGGTTTTTCAAATCCTCACTTTCAAAATCATGTTTTTAAACATTCTAAAGCTTTATATGGTTTAAAACAAGCTCCAAGAGCTTGGTATGAAAGACTTACAAATTGTCTTATCTCAAAAGGATTTACAAAAGGAATTGGTGATCCCACTCTTTTTATAAAAATAATTTCAAAAGATATGTTAGTAGTAAAAATTTATGTTGATGATATTATCTTTGGATCTTCTAAAAATTATTTATGTACTTATTTTTCAAAGGTTATGCAAAATGAATTTGAAATGAGCTTAATGGGAGAGCTTAAGTACTTTCTTGGATTTCAAATCGTTCAAACTAAATATTGTATTATTTTAAATCAAAGTAAATATAATATGGATTTATTAAAACATTTTGGTTTGGATAGTATTAAGGGAAGTGATACACATATGAGCACCACCTGTAAATTGGATATTGATGAAACTGGGAAACCAGTGGATCAATCCAATTACAGAGGTATGATTGGGAGTTTACTTTATCTTACTGCTAGTCGACCTGATATTATGTTTAGTGTATGTATGTGTGGTAGATTTCAAGCTGATCCTAAAGAGTCGCATTTACTTGCTTTTAAAAGGATTTTCAAATATATTAAAAATATTGCTAATTTGGGACTGTTTTTCCCAAAAGGATAATCATTTGATTTAATAAGTTATTCGGATACTGACTTTGCTGGATGAAGGTTAGATAGAAAGAGAATATCTGGAACATGTCATTTACTTGGAAAGTCCCTAGTATCATGGTGTAGTAAGATTCAGAATTCAGTTGCATTATCAACTTCTGAAGCAGAGTATATAGCTGCTGGCAGTTGCTGTGCACAGATTTTGTGGATGAAACACACTCTATTGGACTATGTATTTGAATTTAAACATGTTTCAATTAACTGTGACAACACTAGTGCGATCAACAACTCAAAGAACCCTGTGTCTCATTCTAGAACCAAACACATTGATGTTAGACACCACTTTCTATGAGATCATTATCAAAGAGGTGATATAACTCTTGATTTATATGCACTGAACTTCAATTAGCTGATATTTTTACTAAGCCATTATTTTCAGAAAGATTAAGTTTCATTAGACATGAATTAGGAATGATAACTTACTCTTAAACCGTTAGAGAAACCTTGCCGATAAGAGACCTCACCGTTAGGAAACCTCACCGTTAGAGAAACCTCACCGATAAGAGACCTCACCATTAGGAAACCTCACCGTTAGGAAACCTTACCATTAGGAAACCTCACCGTTGGGAGACCACACCGTTAGGAAACCTCATCGTTAGGACACCTCACCGGTACATCTCTCGCGCTATTTAAATTTCTCTTATTAAGGGAAAGACTTTGGATTTATTTTTAATATAAGATTTATTTTATATTTGATTCATAAATGATATTAATCCCGACTCTAGACATCACTTAATCACCGGGAACCCGTCTATTAGAATCCTTCCTACCTAAACCTATCTTGTTCGCAAAACCCTAAGCCTTAGAATCTGAAATGGCTCGTGTGAAGTGACCCTCAGTGGATTAAGGTAGTGATGCGCCGCAATCTAAGAAGCAGAAAGTAACAAATGCTAGTGGCAGTGGAAACAGTAGAGAAGCTGTTTGAAGGAATCCCATGAATTCACATTTTTTGAAGCGAGAAATTGTAGTGGAAAAGGAATTGTGTGCTGAATGGCTGCTGGAAAGAAAGTCCTTGATTCTGAAGGTTCTACAAGAACAAGGATGGATCGAATGAATCATGAACAATAATGGACTGTACTATCCAACTCTGGTAAAAGAGTTTTATGAGTTTGTCTATTTTGAGACATCAGAGGAGGAAAATAGAATTATTTCCTTTGTAAATAGTAAAATGTTCTCGTTTTCATCAGTTGAATGGGCTGAGAACCTTAAAGTTGCTCATGATGGTGATAATGGATTTTATTCAAAATCCATACCTACTGCCAGTGACTTTTTCAATTATGATGATGCCTTGTTGGAGTTGACAAGGAATGGAACTCCTAGAAAGTTCATTGCTACAGAGATGGCAGGGGAGGATAAATTAATTTTCAAGTTTATTCAGCATGTGATTATCCCAAGGAGAGGAGATTTTTCTACTCTCAGATTGCAAGATATTTATTTTTTGTACCTATTAAAGCATGGAGTAATGGTAAATTTATGCAGATTACTTATGATTCAGATTGAGGAGATGAATAGACCGAAGTATAAGTCCAATTCACTTTTCTTTTCTAAGTTAATTTCTATTATATTGAAGGCAAAGGAGGTAGCTGGACCTCAAGATGAAACTGTTGTTGTCAAGGATAATTTTTGCCTCACCAGGACTGTGTGTATGTTTTTGAAAGTGAGCTGGAACCCTTGGAAGAAATCATGGATTAATGATGATGGCAAAATCTATGACAAGTATACTCTTGTGGATCATCCTTCTAGACCAAAGGATGTGAGGGACCCTGGTCTTGGACCAGATGAGCCAGAACCGGTCTATAGTGATGATGAAGCTGAAAAGGAAGATACATCAGTTGAGGAAGGAGGAGACCCTGATTTACCTCCTAGTCCTATGCCTCAAACCATTTCCTATGGATCAGCTAGCCCTCCAAAAGAACTACCAAGGAGAGAAACTGTTTTGAAGGACAATGACACTGAAACTACAGAAGAAGAAGAAGAAAGTCAGTATGTTGTTAAGGACACCTCTGAAGAGGATGGGGCAACCAAATCCGATCGTGTTTTTAATGAAGAAAAAGAGGCTGCTGGTGAAGAAAATAATGAGGAAAATTAAGAAGAAGAGCTCATTTTGAGTCCTCTGATTGTTAGTACAGTCAGGACAGCGCCAGATCAGGATGTAGAGGAAGCATCTGTTGATGAGAGATTCATTGATGACTCAGAGAAAATGGCTATTGAATCTGCTGTAGTTGTAGAGAAAATTATAGAATTACATCAAGAAGAACAGTTGTAGAAGATACCTCAGGAGAATATCCCAAGTGAGGGGGAGCATCTTGGTTCAGAATCTTTGTTGTATGACATTGAAGGTTGGACATCCGATCCAGGATATATGGTTCTTGGACTTTATTATGGAGATTCAGATATGGAAGGCCAGCCCCAAAGGGAATCCGTTATCCTACCTTTTTTAGCTGAGAATTCTGCAACCAAGGAGGTCCTTGAGTCCTTAAAGGATGAATTAAAAGAAACACTGAGAGAATAAGTGGCAGATTTGAAGACAAGTCTGGTTGAAGAGATGAGAAGTGTGGAGCAATCCCTGGAGCTATCTATGGGATGTGTTGTTTTATAGCCCAGTAAAGGAAATGATGGATTAAGTCAATGTGTGTCATACTCAAATTGAGAGTTTTATAGGAGTTGTGGTTGCTCTCAGACAATAAATTGCTTCATTTACTGCATTGAACTGTTCTAAAACCCAAGTGCACACTGATATCAGATATATCAAAGAAGTAGTCAAGCAATTTGTGGAAGTTTTTGAGGATTTTAAGAAATCAGTCAAAGAACATTTGAATAGTCAAGATGAACTTGTTCAGAAGGTGGTTAGTAATCTGACACAGTCTTTCAAGGAGACAGTAGCTTTATCAGTTAAACCCCTTCCCTCATCCAGCTCCTCTGTGAACCTTGACCAGATCAGATCTGTTATTTAGGAAGAGTTGTCTAAGGCCAGTACCAGTGGCTCCTCGGATACTCAGATCCTTGCTACCACTAGGGAAGTTAGTAGTTTTGTTCGTGATCACCTATGAGCAGCTACTGCTTCTCAAGAGGAAATTAAAAATAAGGTGGATGCTTATTTTGAGAAGGTTTACACCAACCATCAAATGACCAACCATTTCATGATTTTGATGGAAAATATGAAGTTGCCTCCATTGACTCAAGCTTTCAGAGAAAAGGTTAGTAAGATTAGGGAGCTTACTCCTACCTTGGATAAATTTATTGAAAATCAAGATGATTTTGTGTCCGCAATGGAGAGAGCAGGCAGTATTATTATGTATTTTAGGAACCTGTTGCTACCATTCTTGCATGTGGATGTAGGACCTGTGATTGTGCCTCCTGGTCTTCCAGCCGCTGCCTCTGGGAGTACACCTCAATTGACTCCAGTTCAGGCTATTCGAAGCTTGACACCAATGATTCCTCAAAGGAGTGCAGATTTCAGATCCGAAATAGTTTCAGTGGCTGACCCTCCAGTTGTTCTTTCAGCTATTCCCAAGCCATCTACTCAATCTGAACCTACACCCTCTTCTGATCCTAAGGGAAAGACTCGTGTTCAAGAGGATGATTGAGTGTTTCTGGATGTTTTTTGATAGGATTCACTTGTATTTATTTTTTTCATACTGGTTTTCTCAGTTTTTACCTTTTGTACCCTAATGGAAATTTACTCAAACATTCTCCACTTTAATGTTTATGTTTCCTTGCCATATGTTCTCTACATTTCTCTAATTATACCCTTATTTTTTATAATCACAAAGGGGTAGAAATTGCCCCACCAAAAGAGAAAAATGGGAGAGAAAATGCAACGAATGAGAACTGGGAGTGAAATTGAAAGGGGGAGAAAAATGAGAACTTTGTTTTAAAAGTTTTTCATTGGAAATTTTTCCTCTTATATTTATTTACTTTTCTTACATACATTGGAATAAGTTGTGCTATGTTGTGATTATCAAAAAGAGGGAGATTTTTGATCCCTCTGGGAAAATTAGTTGAACTTATATTTTTATAATCCCAACTATGCTCAATCATATTTTAACTATGCTCATTTATATTTTGATAATCTCAATTATGTTCAACTATAGTTTGATATTTCCTATATTAATTATTGATCAATTACTTATTTCATTATTTATGTACACCATGTACATATTCATATATTACAATATTTATATTATCTTCAGAGAATCCGGTTACTAAATGGATATATATTATAACTTGACCCATTCTGCCAATAGAATGCTTAAACAGACAAGTGGTCATCATTACAGAACAAGGAAACCGTTATGAAAAGGCGACCGATACGTAAAGGTTACCGATATGCGAAGCCTAACGATATGAGAAATTTACCGTTATAGACAAGCCTACTGATACAGACAAGTTACCGATCAAGGTCACCGTTACATCAAGTCTACCGATACGTGAAGGTCACCGATACATCACTGATACAGACAAGTCTACCGCTACCGATGTAATCAAGTCTACTGATAGAATTATTATCATTACAAATGAAGTCTACCGATATAAGGGTTACCAATGGAAAGGCTACCATTACACAAAGGGCTACCGTTATGGAAGATTCTACCGATACACAGACTTACCGATACACAAGGCTACTGATATCCAAAGCTACCGTTCCAGAGATAGAACACGATGCTGCTTTAATTTCATTATCATTATTTAATCTAACCAACGGTCATATCATGTTTATTTTAATACACTGACATTTATTTAATGTGTGTTGTTGGATGTCAGGGAACCATACCTCATACCTGCAAAAAGGAAATCACTTCTGTTGCTGGAGCTCGTGCTTTAAATAAGAGATTCTCCTACTACTGAAAGATAGAAGTGGTTGAAAAAACTAAGAAGGTCCTGAAACGTGTGAATGAAAAGAGACGACTGAACTTACACAAAGAGATCATACATTAATGCATAACTATGAAGAGCCAAGAACGAAAAAGAGAACACTAACACAAGAACATCATCGACTACTTTCTCCTCTGTCTCTACACCTAGAATTCAAGGAAGCAGACGACACTCTGTTTTCCAAACAAAAACCAGAAGATGACTCAGAACTGATTCTGATCAATCCAAAGGAGTCCAGAGCTTCACTGCAATCACTAGAGCCATTCTAAACTCTACATGTTTGCCTCTGTGATTTATTATTTACTTTTCGAGTAGTGTGTGTCATCTATTGTATGTTTAAACACACACAGTCTCTTGTACTTTAACTGAAGGATATGTAAATCCTCACTCAAACTCTTACATCTTTTATTTCCCACTGGGATAGTGGTAGAGGTTGTGCGTGACCTGAACAGCTGGTTTGCTATTGTTTTTTCTTCCCATGAATAAGAGTGGTAGAGGTCTTAGACCTGGATAGTTGTATACTATTGTAATCCCTGATCCAGGGTGTGAATCACTTTTATATAAAGTTTTGAGAGGACTAAGGCTCAGCTTGAGACTGAACCTCTTGGTTATATCTGATGTGCTTATATCTTTTCAAAGTAATTTTTATTCCGCTAAAAACTAATTTAAAACCAAAAACTGTTTTAAAGTCACATTGATAATTAAACTCGCAAGTGTTTTTATTAGTTGTAAATCAGTAAGTTAGTTTCAAAAGTTAATAAACTCTTTTTATTTGATTAACTAGGAAATAATCAATCCCGTGAGAAACTAACAGAACCTTTACATTGATATAAATTCACAATATCATAATTCTGTGTTTTATATGTGGGAATTTGGTAAATGATTTTTAAACATAAATTTTAATTGGAACTCAATTCACCCCTCTCTTGAGTGTCCACTCCAACCAACAATGCATTTTCTGGTGCCAACAGAACCATTGTTAAGGGAATTATAAAAACGTCCCTAAGAACATATGTTGGATATAGATCATGGGAAACATAGATTCAATCTTATAAATTCATAAGTTAAGGGAAAAAATGTAATTCAAAGTTATCCCTTTTATTTCATTCGATTCCCTTTTACATGTTTAACTATTTAAGATACTCATCCCTAAGTATATGTTGGATAGAGAAGAACCATAATCAGAAAGTGAAAGTTAGGGTTGTCGACCATGGTTCTATCAATTCTATTATATCCTGAAGGTTTCGTAGAACAATCACAACACCACAAAAAATAATGGAAGTAAAGACTTCGATGAGTACAAAAAATGTAGAAGTCATTGCAACCCATGAATATAACTCCTACAACATCATAATTTGTGGTTTGAACTTCCTAGAAAACCTCGTAAAACTACCACAGGTGGAAGTTGATGAAATTATTGGCATGAATTGGCTTTCCTTATATAGATCCATTATAAATATCTATGAGAGAATCCACTGAAGTGTTTCCTGAGAATTTTTCTATTCTTCCTCTAAGAATAGATGTTTAATTCTTAATTGATCATATACATGGGGCATTTCCAATATCCAAGTCTCTGTATAAGATGATTGTTGTCGATCATGAGGAGTTAATGAAAAAACTATAGGAGAATTTAGATGTAGTGTTTATACCCCCATGTGCTTCTCCATGGGGTGCTCCAATCATCTTCTTCAAGATGAGGGATGGGTCAATGAGCCTTTGCATTGATTATCGTGAGCTCAAGAAAATCATGACAAAGAACAAGCATGCTATGTACTAAATTTATGAATTGTTTGATCAGCTATATGGAGCACAATACTTATCCATGGTTGATTTGCGGTTGGGATATTATCATGTAAGGGTGAAGAAGGGTGATATCCCCAAGACTGCTTTTTATACAAGGTATGGGAGCTATGAATTCATAATAATGACTTTCGGACACACAAATCCTCTAGTAATCTTCCAGGACGTGATGAATAGAGTCTTTAGATATTTCCTCTACATATTTGTTTTAGTATTTATAAACGATATTCTAATTTACTCCAAAACCAAGTAGGAGCATGAGGATCATATAATCACTGTACTAGAGACATTGAAAAATATGATTCTCTATAAAAAGTATAAAAGTGTGTGTTATGGTAGAAGGGGGTCTTATTATTGGGTCATATCATCATAAGGATTGAAATATCTGTGGATCCTAACAAGAAAACTGCAATTGAGGGATGGCTGAGGCTAACATCAGTAATGAATATCCATAACTTCCTAGGGTTATCAAGATATTATCACTTATTTGAGAGAAATTTCTCACAATTGTAAAACCCTATTTTCTAGATAAATTGGAAGTGATTGAATTTTTTGTTGTGTGATGAATGCAAATAGAGCTTCCATGATTTGTAAAAGAGGATTATCACTACGCTGGTGCTCACATTACCCACAAATGGAGAAGTTTTGTGGTATTTAGTGATGATCCAAAGAAGGTCATGGGTTGTGTGTTGATTCAAAATGAGAAAGTAATTTCCTATGATTAAATGAAATAGAAATCTCATTAGAAAACTATCCAACACATGATCCTCATTTGTATGTGGTGATATCCACTTTAAAAATTTATTGATATTACCTCTTTGCGGAGAAGTGTAAAATATATACCGATCACAAAAGCCTCAAGTATATATTCACATAGAAAGAGTTCAATATGTGCCAATGAAGTTAGTTAGTGATGATCAAAAACTCTGACTGCTCAATCCATTACCACACTGGTTAATAGAACAAGGTGACAGATTATCTAAGTAGAATCTTTTCGGAAATTCTATCATTGATGTGAATTGAAAAGGATCCAATATTCAAAGATTGGATGAAAATGGGCATGGGAATCATAAAAAAGGAAACATATCAATCCTTTCACAAATTATTGTTCAACCATATCTTTTGGAATGGTTAATGGGTGCTCAAAAAGAATGATATGGGAATTCAAAATAAAGTGGAAACTATCAAAAAATGGTAATCCCCAAATTTCAGTATTAATGAAGAAGGAATTGAGAGATTTGGGAAAATACTATGTATTCAATCAAGACCTGTGTTAAAGAAATAACTTTTGATGATGGACATAGTAAAAATTTTTCCATTAACATAGGAAACTCAATGATGAATCGAGATCTCAGAGAGAATTATTGGTGGGATAACACAAACAAAGAGATCACCTAGTATACATAAATGTTCCTGGTATGTCAGTAAGTGAAGCTTGAGAGGCCTAAGCCTAAGGGGATGATGCAACCATTACCCATACCAGCATGAAAATGGGAGAACATCACAATGGACATCGTCAACATACTTCTAAAGACATCCAAAGGAAATAATGATATCTGAGTTTTTGTTGATCATCTTTCAAAGAAATCAAACTTCATTGAAATTTGAGAGGATTTATCATTGGATCAACTGGAATGCATATATATCTAATATGTGGTGAAGCTTCATGGAGAAACACTATCTATTTTATCTGATTGTGATCCAATATTCAACTCTATGTTCTAAAAGAGTCTCCAACACACTGTGAATACTGAGCTGAACCTCAGTTCGGATTATCATCCTCAAACTGATGGCCAATCTGAGCAGACAATCCAGACACTACAAGACATGTCGAAAGAAAGCTTAATTGACTTCAAAAGAGCATGATATCAACATCTTCTACAATTGAGTTCTCTTATAAAAATAGTTTCCACTCAAGCATCCAAATTGACCGTTATGAAGCTTTGTATGGGAAGAGGTGCAGGACACCAAAATGTGGGGATGAAGTTGGGGAGTGAAAACTCTTAGGTCGCGAAATGGTTAAAGAAATGGTGTAGAAGGATAAGACCATACAGTAGCACAATAAAACTACTCATTGTTGAAAAAAGATCTATGTTTATAATCAGTTATGGCACCTAGAATTTGAATTTGGAGACATGGTATTCCTCTGCATATCACCGTGGAAGAGAGTTATGAGATATGGGAAGATAGGAAATCTTTATCCAATATAGATTGTCCCTTTTGATATACTTGATTTCATTGGAGTAGTGGCCTATCGATACAACTTTCATCAAATCTATCTCAAGTATATGACGAATTCCATATATCACACTTGAAGAAGTACATAACTTCCCAATCGCATGTACTCGGTCCATCGGTGGTACTATTGGAGAATGGCATCCCATATGAAGAGAATATGGTGAAGATCTTAGATCATATAGAAAAAGTTCAAAAAAATAAGACATTTCCCCTCGTAAAGGTGTTGTGGTGAAACCACATGTTTGAAGAGGCAATTTAGTTTTCAGATGAAGTGATGAAGTAGAGATACCTGCATCTGATTTAGTGTTGGAAAAACAAATTTCAAGGGTGAAATTTCATAATGGGGAATGGCTGTAATGACCCAGCCTATTGTTAATGAAAATTACTATTGATATAATTAAATGTCTTATTATGTAAAATAGTTATATAAGACATATGAACATTCTTGGTTTTAGGACTTTTCGATTTTAAAATACCGTTGTGAATTGTTGTCGTTGCTAATATAGACGCCGAACAGTGAAAACATAATTTATATAAATATAGGGCATTGACAAATCCAATTTACTTAGAAAAGGAAGTGATGACCACATATAGTATAATTTCTCTATACGAAGCACATTTTACATAGCTAGAAAAGTAGGTGGCATCACTGGTCTTTTCTCTTGACCAATTCCAAGCAGAGCATAATTAAGGTAAGATTGAACTGTAAGTACCTACGGGAGAAGTGGAAGTTAATAGAGACTACCACCCGAGCGATGTTATCCTAGACACCCCAAGTTTCTATCACTATAAAACACCTTACTCTTCAGTCATATTCAGGTGTTCTAAGTGGTTATTTATTAATACCATAGCGCTATGATTACGTACATTTATTTTTTTATAAATAATATACATTCCTTTTGTCATTGTTACTTTGTAAATAGTTTTAAAATCAGAAATAGTATTTTTTGTTAGTATTAAATTTAGAAATCTATTTTTATGAATTAATTGATTTATTAGTTACATAATATTTTTATAAAATATAATTACTAAGGTAATTTTTATTTAATATCTATGATTTTATAATTTTTATGAATACAATTGTGATTTTTATTAAGGATTGAAAACCGTTTTTTGTCAAAACCCATGAATTTTTATAAATGTGGGTTTTTATTTTAAAGGTAAAAATTCAAATATTTATAATGTTCTTTAGATAAAATGAGTATTATTTTTGGAGTCAGTAGGTCAAAATTATTCAATAGTTAATTTTTCATAATTTTCTAAGACTGGAAAATTTTTATGTAAAAATTAAATACTGATTTATTATATAATGTGTTTTATGATATAAGAATGACCAAATAGTGATATAATAAATTAAAATAAATTTAATTTTCAGACAATATATGTTTTAAAATTAAACTAATATGATATTAGGTTAATTTGATTATTTTTAGAAAAGCCTTAGTGGACCCTCCAAGACTTATAAAACATTTTATCTTTTTAAAATGATTTCCTTGAGAGAGTGATTCATTTCCGCATAATCTAAATTAATATTTTAATAACTTCATCCATTGGCCTAAAAAAATTCCTCTACCATTTGTAAAAACCCATGGGAAAAACCCATGGGTTGGTTTTTGGCTTTGATTAGTTTAATGTGTGGTCTCCAAAACCTAAATAATAAATAATTCTTCCATTTTCCTAGATAAACCCACCCAAGCTCCCACAAAGTTTTCACCCAAAGCCTTTGAAGCTCGACCAAACTCTGACCTAATATCTCTAGAATCCTACCAAGTCTCTTAAAGCTCTTAATAAGCCTCTCTAAAGCCCCTCCCAAGCCTTTGGGATCACACTTGCAAGTAAGGGATTCCTTCCATTCTCATTTTATCCAATTTTCTTAATATTGTTATACCCTATTATTTTAAATTATAAATGTTGGGGTATTATTTTTAACCTCCCCTATAATTCTATACTTATGTTTTAATGATTATAGTGACATTTAAATATCATTAATGCCACACATGTACACCTATTACCACGAAAAGTTTTTTAAGAGATTTATTTCTTTTTCATTTTGGTCCAAATTTCATTAAGTTGTTATGCCATTAATTTTCAAATAATGATGTAGGGGTATGATTTATCGCCTCCACCATAAATCCCTCTTTTTGTTTATCTGATTATATATCCCTTTCTATCTCATTGATTCCTCCCATGTACACCTGTTACCATCTCAAAATTCCGTAACGAATTTCCCTCTCCTCATTTACATTCATGAAATTATTTTGTATTGTGAACATAAATTCCATTACATATTCTAGTATATATACATATATATGACCCCATTACTATCTATTTGATGTAAATTTTATGAAACACCACTTTTTCTATCATTAACCATTTTAATGAATTGTTAAGTCACGCCGTTATACTGCAGAAATTGCCAAGTGATTTTCCAAGCCAAAGTCATTTGGTAGTGAATATGATGTCAATTTTTCGATAAATGGTATTCTCCTTTAAGAACATTTACTCATTTATTATATAGTTTTATTTATTAATTTCACATTCCTTTTTCATGTAATAAATTGTTATGTTTAATTAATTCATGTTATATGATCCATGTGGCACAAATATGCTTAAAATGAAATGATTAAGAAGAGTGAGCCCTAAAAGTGCTTCAATGCATTTTGTGATGATTAATTTCATGATAAATCAAGTGAAATGAGGGCTTACTCATTATAATTCATGTTTAATGAGGTTTTACTCATGATCCATGAGAAATGAGCCTTGGCTCATGCAAATGCCATGTTATGTTATGTTGCCACACTAACATGTTATAATAATATTCATATATCATTCCTTTATGTTCGTGTCTCCCTTATGCTAAATTGATATACCTATTTCCTAACATATATTTTATTCTTCATGTTATTCTTCTTTTACTCCCTTAATTGGATTTATATGTCATCCTTTTCTTATATATGTCCTAAGGTTATCCCATGCAGTGCTATGTGTGAGGGAATGTAGTGGTCATGTAAAGTAAGTATTCAATAAAGATGATCTATTTCATGTTTTAAGTCATTATGTAATGTTCCTAATCCCCAATGAAATTAGACCTATCGATCATATTTTTTGTACCAACTGAATATTTTATGTTATAAATCATATTTAAGTGTGTAATAAAAACCATGGTTGTTATATTGCGCATTTAATATCATGGTCTCTTGTATGCCAAAGAAATATGGAGGACCAACAGATACTTAATGGGTTGTCTCCAAGCATACCAAATATGATATGGAATTGGGATGTGATTTCTATGAATATATTCATTGTTTTACCCAATATTCATTTTCAAAGGATGTAATTTTTTAGAATACTGATCAAATAGTGAAATCAAATCATTTCCCCCCTGATAAGGAAATGGAAAATGTGAAATCTATCAGAGAATTTTATGTTTAGGAGGTAGTCCGAATTCATTGGGTATCCTAAATTTTTGAATCTAATAGATACCCATGGTTCACATATATTTTTATTAAGGTTTTACATGAGTTAATTGGTTGTAATTTTAAATTGAGGTTGGAATTTCATATTCATATAGGGTGTGATATCTAGGTTATTTAGGATATCATTTGGGCTTGTGTGCTTGATTTCATTGTATCCTAGGAAAATGAATTTTATATGGTTAACTTCTAAATTAATAATAGTAATAATTTAATAGGATAATTTTTCACATTTTGGTGTGATTAATGGGAGGAAATGTAGATATCCCACGTGATCAGAAGAGTTGGGAGAGCAGTCTTAGGTTGGACCGAGTCCTGTTTAACAATTGATAGAAATGGTACAATTGATCCAAAGGAGGTTGGTCACAATAAAATGTGTTTTGAAATACTATTTAAATTATCAGATATGGAAGAAAGATAATTATGTTGAAATAATGTTCTTATAATAGTTTCACCTCTCATATGAATCCGTAAGTTGGGTAGGAAGGGTATGTAGGCACCAAATATTGTTGTCCCATTTGAGATTTTCGATCATCTTTTAAAGGTGGAAAAACAGTTTAACATACAACAACATTTTACAAAAATTTAAGAAATATTTCATTTCTACCAGTTTATGGATTATCAATTATATAATTACTATGTAATTTATTGAGATGATGTTTATCCTGATCTGGAGAATATCATTTCTGATAAACAAATTTATATTTTCTATCACTTGGATAAGGTACTACACGGTAAAATAATTTCCTTGGTCAGTGAATAGTGTAAGTGTAAATATAATATCCCCAATATATGGGATGGTTAATTATTAATGTTTCAGATGAGAAGAGATCATTTTTAATATCCTTTATCATAAGTTTTTTATTGGGATAGAAATGTTGTATAATTGGGAGAATTATTTAATTTCCAGTAAAAAGTAAAGTCTCTTTAAATATTATTAGATTTTTTCTTAGGTTCAGAGTTGTTCTAGGAAATTATATATAACCTTGACTGTGTACTTCTTCAATGAAAAATTAACATCATAAATATGGAGTTTACGGAGTAAATATTGTACTGGGAACAAGTTGCGAAGCATTTTACATCATAAGAATCATCAAATAAAAACTATATTTTATTTATATATAAATTCATTTATTGTTATGAGATCCTATTTAAATCCATAAAATAATAAATTGATTAGAATTTAAATTTAGGGAACATGTTTTTTTCATACATTATTTATGGGATATTTACACCTTAAACGGGGTGTTTATACTATATATCCTTCTAATCAGTATCATTTAACATGATACACTCACGATTCCTTCATCATTAAATATATTGGCCTCCCACATGAAGCCCAGTATTCATTGAGGTATATTGGGTGATATTTGTTTTTCTTAATGACTTCCTTGTTTGATATTTGTTCTCCAGCACAGTTATACTACTACTCTCCAATAATAATAATTTATTCATCCCTTTTTCCATTGGTCACAATAGTGGAATTGTATTTTTTAAATATATTGTGTTTTGTTTGTTTTTTAAAGTTGATCCTTGGTGGTGTTTCCTGATTCAATGAATTATTGAGGTCGATATTCTTATTTTTAATATCTATTCTTAAATACGGCCATGTTTCCACTTTTATAGAGGATTGTGTTCCTGTTAAAGTATTATCATTCTTTAATTACTATATTTTAATATTAATTCTTTTGGAAAACCGAATAAAAAAATAATTTTTATGTAATAGAATGGGATATTCTTGACCAACAAATGTTCTTATAGGGGTTTTATAATAACGTGTTTTTTCCAATAACTGTTTTTTTTAAAATATTTGATCGATGGTTTCTTCTCTAAGTTTTAAAGAATGGAAGATGAATTTATTTGATGTTAAATGTTTTTGTCAAACTGGATAATTTTTTGAAATGGCCTTTCATACTTTTAAAACATTGTGTATCCTTAAGTACATTGTTAATTGACATTTCACTCAATTTGTTTATAATTTTATTGGATATTTATTATCACATTACTGTTTGTAATTCTACTAGAGTTTTTATTGGATGGATCTAACATATGCCTGGATTAGGGCCTTTCTATTATTTCTACTACATATTCCCATATGTAAGATAAAAAGTTGTGTGATTTTCCAAATATAAATAGTTTCTCACATTATTGTATTTTCAATGTTATTATCTTACATGATTATTTTATGGTGAATCTATGGTGTGTTGGATTATTATTTATATATATATATTTATTGTACATGAAATATTCCTAGTATTTTTAAATATGGTATGATTTTATGAAAATAATGTTTGAATTAAAATATTTCATTGTTTTATGAATTTTTTAAAACACATTTTATTTAAAGATAGAGTTAGTGAATTCATGATATTAGAACTGATATATATATTATTTTATGGTATCAAAATAGGAATTGTGACCACACTATTCATTTTAATTTTGGTGGTTATATATATATTTTTTAGAAATCATGTAAAGGGATGGGTATTATGCAGAATGAAAGTTTGTCCTATTGGTTGTCACCTTTGTAATGAGATAGTTTAGTGGTGAGTGATGGTAAAATTGAGACATTCCAAGTTTCATCAATGTTAACTTTATGGGTTTATCATGTCTTCTATGGTTTTGTATGGAACGATTATGTGTTAACCGGATCCATCTATTCTCCTTGTTCATAAGGCTTCTTTACGTTTTATATGAGACATGTTTCTTCCTTTTTATTTCACAACACCATGTGTCTTACCAATTCGGATGTCTTGTTTATTTTCATTAGTATGGTTCGTAATAAATAGGGTCTTCATGTATCATAATATTATCAAAATGCTAGGAACATCAACATTAATAAAATATTAGATAAATAAAAACATATAATTGAATGAAGAGAAGTGATCAAGATTCTAGATAAAATAATACATGTAATATGAATATAATATTAGATCTAAAATAATATATTCCAGACATCAGTACATATACCAAGAAATAATATTATTGAAATAAAAATAAAAACAATAATAATTTTATCATTACTATGATATTTTGAACATGAATAATAATGAAAGAATGTAGCGAATTACATTGACCATCACAGAGGTCTTTAGAGAACATAATAATCGATATACCACCACATAGTGGTTTTTTGATTACTTATAATGTCCCATAAATTCAAATCTATAATATTTTTTTCTTAAATAATTTTCTATATCTTCTCCTCTTAAATAATTTTTGAGTTGATATTAGGATGGATAAAGGCATTAGGGATTTAGGATGTTTTTTAGACACTCATGTGTGTTTTGAGAAAGTGTAATTCCCAAACAAGAGGTGCCACACCATAGTTTACATGACAATGACACCAAGGGATTAGATACACCATTTCATGGATGGATTCACTATCATGGTAAATAGAATCAATCCAGCAATTTAGAAAAATGGTTTTTAGATGTAGTGGTACTATTTGATTGAGTATGCACAATGGTCTTCATTATAGAAGATATAGACATGACATGGGGAGAACTACATCATTATTGAGGCATATACCTACATGTTATTGATAAATACTTATAACTAAGGGTATTAGGAGTTAAATGATTGGGTTGGATATTAAAATATTACTTTATGGAATATTTTTCATAATTGAATAGGATCCATCATTTAGAAATTAAAGTGGTTTAAATTGGGAATTTCTATGTGGAATGCGACCATAAAAATACAGATCCCTCATAATTTTTAAGGAATATATTCTAGTTGCACTAAATAGTTAATGAGATGACACGATGTCATGGAAAAGTCCCTATAGTACAACAGTTTGAGTTCTATTCTGGTTCCATGAAACTCACATCATCTTTTCACATAAAATTCAATTTTTTGTTTCACTCCACACAGTAGATCGCAGTCCTACAAAATAGTGGTGTTATTTAAGGACACCTTGTACCATGTGGTTCCACCATATTCAATATTTGTTTCATCCAATGGACCTATTTAATGTGGTGGATCAACCTACATTGTGGCATTAGTTTCCTTTACACCTCTACACCACAATTCCCATCTTGTTCCATGAAGCCTTCTAGTTTTCCATAATAACCTCCCATGTCCTCCTGTTACTGAACACAAGTAGGATATTTTTTAAAAAAATTAATTAATTTTACTTAAAATACTAAAGAACTACTTTTATGTTTATTTTACTTAGTTCTTAGGTTCCTTGGAAGGTTATTATGTTCCAGTCAGTTTGAGAATGTGTTTCAGGTGAATCCTTTGACTAAACTTCTTTTTAATGGTTAATAAAATTAGGTTGAAATAATCATTTCTATTTAGTTCCTTGTATAAGAAGATGGTATGGTTTTTTATTTTTAGTAACCCATTATTATTTTGAGTTTCATGATAGTGTGTGATTGTCTATGAGGTAATGTAGATTTTGACCATGGGATTAAGTGTTGGTCCTGAGGTTTGATTATGGAGTGCCTTATTTTTCATTTTTATAAAATGTATTCTTTAATTTTTTCATATCTTATGTAACATTTATTTAGGTATATATATGATAAAATGGAGCATTAATGTTGGTTTAATTCTTTCTATGATTCCAAAAAAATGCGGGGTGTGGTTTTCCATATAGTTGAACACACATAGGTGTTCAGTTAACTATCCTAACATTTTCTAAAATTCATTAATGTCTACTGGAGTAAAACCTGTTTAGTTGTGTTCATATGGGACTTTGAGGGATATATCATTATGGGATGATATAGACAAGAGTAATGGGTAATTAAAATGATTTTTGGATAGGTATCGATATGGTTGAATTTGTTGACTCACAAATGAGAACCATAATTTGATTATGGTGATCTATGGTACCTTGAGGGTGGTAATTTTTGATTTATCAGATATCATTTCAAGTAATGTGCTAAACTAGATGGGTATGGTGTTTGTGGAAGCTGGGTTTTCACATGATCACTTAGTAAATGTATAATGCTTTTTTTATTTCATCATACACCTATTTTAGCATATAAATATGTATATATTATGTGTTCTTATATTGGGGACACATTATTGGAGTCCTACATAGTCTTATACCCTCATCCTATTCACTAATATTAGTGGTCATGTAGTTTTCAAGAATAGATACCTAGTAATTGGGATTTTCCCAATATTATTTGGCTGAGTATGGGAGTACATACATTGAAGAGGACTAAGATGGACTATAGAGGTCTTAATAAATATCTCTTTTATTTTTAAATTTTGTTATATGTTGTACATGTATTCCCTTTTCTAATATAATTTTATTATTCTTAATATAAGAAATTATTTATTTTATTCATCATTACTTCGATTACTTATTTACATTTTCAATGATAATTATCAATCCTATGACATTAAATTGTGGTATAGTCTCTCCATGGTCATATTCATACCCTCAATAATAGTTGGTAGCCTCTTTCATACGCGGAAGAGAACAGGAGGTCATCACACCCTTCAATGAATAACATACAGTTTTTGTTCTAGAATTTCAAAATGGTACTATAGTATGTTTTACTAACATGATTATTCTACTTTAAATGATTTGGGGAATAGTAGACAGGAAATAGGATGGTTATGACTCCATAATTGAAACTATGACGATTACCAACCAATACTGTATAGCGGGCCACCAAGTTTATATAATTTGGGGATGATTTATTCTTCCCTACTACCTTTGATTGAATTCACCTTGGTCGATGATCATGATGTTGATAGGTAATTTATAATATTATGGGTGTGTTCATGAAATATTAATAGGATCATGTGTTTAGTTTATATTTATATACCTAGTGTTGAGTTTCATAATAGAAAATTAATAAAATGCCTTGTTTTTTTCTTATCATTTTATGAAAAATTATTTATTATGGTATATATTTACTAGAATTAATTAGTTCATCTAAGAATATTTATGAAGAATTATATATATAATGAATTTTAATAAATTTCCTGGATAGATGCCAAGTTTATCACTAGGAGGGTTATACATTGGGATGATGGTGGACTCTATGTTTGGACCTTTTAGGATTCCCTATATTGGTTAGTAATTTGTATAATTCTAATGATATTCATGATATAGTGATTCATCATTACAGATGTGTGGTGGGCCTAAGAGCTTCTATATCCCATGATACATCTATTCCACCTATCATGGTATATTATTATGTACCATAGTATACTCTTGCAGTACTTTATGTGTTTTAGGATAAAGACCATGTCCATCCCGAAATCTTTTATAAAATTCAATTCGTAGGTGGATTCAATAAAAACTCCATGAATTAACAGTATAAGGATTTATAGTTCCATAATCCTCCAATGTTTCATGTTAGTGGTGGTACACTAGAATTTGATGGTTTGATATACATTACCAATGAATATTTTGATTTTCTATGAACTCTTTAAGAGGTGTGAGTGATTCTAGAAGCCAATATATTCCATTGACCCACCAAGAGATAGTGTAATTACTTGAGGTTGGATGGTAGGTGAGAGGGTATTACCTGGTAACCCTTAATATAGTTATTTTTTATCATTAGTTTCCTAATATGATGAATTTTTACCATTACCTAGAGTTCATTGAGTTAGGAAAGGGTAATATTGTTTTCTATAATCACTCTACTCAGTTTTTAGGGATTATTTTATCAATTTATATAGTTAAAAAAGAATTATATAGTAAATTCTTGGTTGCTTGATATTGGTATTTAATCATAACATAGATAGCATGTTGGGGGAATTGACCTGAAAATGTACGCACCGGTTCTTCATATTGTCATGGCTATTGTTGATGGGATGAATGGTTACATGGTAGCATGCATACTACTGAAATATAATTGTCTAGTCAATGATATTTCTATCAAAACTTTTTTATTTTCTTCTTGTAGTTGGAAAGGAATCATGAACGTTGAGTAGCAGGGTAGAAGAAAGTTAGGATAGAGTAAGAAATTATTAGTGTCTTCTATGAGAGATAATTACAAAATGTTGTAAAATAATTTATTATGTAGCAATTATAATAGTACTAGAAGGAATATTCGAGTTGAGTGAAACCATTGATTCATGACTGTTCATCATCAATGATTTTTTCCAATAGTCTCTGTAAGGATAACATGGTTATCTAGAAATATTTGGATTGGATGTCTTCAGCAGAAGATGCAAACCTACCAAATGTGGGTGACTCTGGGAAGTTGTTATAGTGGTAAGATAGGGATAATTTCTATAGTGGAATAGGTTCCATAAGAAAATACAGAGTAGATACCCACTATTTGATGTATGGTCCTAAACACTTCCATATTATCTACTAAATTGTTTGATATTGAGGTTTCTCATTCCTTCATTTCTCTAATTAATTTTTCTAGACATCACATATGGTTCATGTTACCCTCTGAGTGAGCCTCTCTTAATACAACATTGGGGATGTCAGTAGTCCCTCTAATGTTATTCATTTAGATTCTTATATTCATATATGAATATCGAAATCTATTGGATTTTATGATACTCTAGTTGATGACCTTTAATGTAATTCTCTACATGTATTGGTTGACTATTATCTGATGTCCTATTAATTGTTATCATAGAGGTGTTTCATTCACATAACCAATGGGATAGATGTTTTCCATAATGATATATTATGAATGTAGTAATGCTATATTTATAATGGGTTTGAGTAATATCACAAAGATTATAGCTCAAATTGTGGGCAATGAACTCTCAATAAGATCAGTTACATCTTTCACAGCTTTTCCTTCCACCATGATTCTATATAAGGGTTTCATTGGAGGTCATATCTTGTGAATTACCCCTAATAGTGGATTTGATATTGAGATTGATTTTATCTATTGTGAATAAAATATTTTCATTCCCTATTATCATTTGGAGTCATTCATGATAAAATAGATCAAAATAATGCTCAATAAAGTGGATAAGAAGTACATTATTCAGATTTGTTCACCATGGGGTACACCAGGGATTTTGATGAAGAATAAATTTTGTTGTGTAGGATTCTACATTGATTACCAATAAAAAAATTGGATGGGGAATGATATATATCCCTTCCCCATGATTAATGATATTTTGGATCAATTATGAGGAGACTAGTGGTTCCCCATGATTGATCTTTAGTATGGCTATCACTAGGAGTGAGTTAGAGATAATGATAATCAAAATATATTTTTTTTAGAGGTGGTATGCACTGTAAACGAATTTGGTGATGTTTATATGTACGATGGACACTCTATAAGAGTTCATGGATCTTGTGAACCTAATATTCCACATAGATATAAACTTTTTCATCCTGGTTTTTTTTCAATGAAATATCCAGAAAATTTGAAGACACATGATAAATATAAGAGTCACATATATATATAGCCTTGATTACACATTGAATACATTTTATTTAACTAAAGATATTGAATTTTGATTTCTGGATACATTTTGTGAAATAATAGGGGAATTCGTCATCCAATACAGGTGTATCTGTGGAACCCTTTGTTATATAGGATGTGATTCCATTGACATTATAACGACCCATACATTATATACATTGTTAATACTTCAAAATTGAAGCACACTTATTACAACATATGACAAAACCACAAAGGACCATATAGGTATAGTGTCTTTAGAAACTGGGAAACATAAACAACTGGTTCATAAATCTTCTACAGTGTCTCCCATTTATTTCATCATATCTAGGGTCCCTTTTAGCATATTATACTTAATATCCATATTCCTGACCTAGGGAAAAGAAAACATAAAAGGGTGAGCTCAAATGCTCAGCAAGGGCAAATAAAGGAAATAAAAATCATATCATATCTTTTTGAAAATCAAAACCTGCAAAAGAGATCATAATATCTTAACATGGAATAAATCATAGAAGTGAAAATGAGATCCCCAAAATCATAACATAAAACTTGAAACTTTGTGGCATGCACACATAATCATGGAAAATCATTTCTTTTTAGTCATGACTCATTGCCAAGACTATCTTAGTAGACAAAGTCCCTTTCTGAACCGAGTTCACTCCTCGTTTCAGTCCTGTATCACTGAACCGAAATAACCTTCCGTTCCAGCCATGTCTATCTCATGAGATATAAAATCTTTACCCAATGCATTGGAGGGAGATATAGGTCCCACCCATCTTATAATGAATCCTTTCTTATGTGTGCTACATAATCATAAATCATACATCATCGCATAACCCATGTCATAAAAAAGGGGATTCTTAAACAACATGACATCATAAAACAATTCATATAAGATAAAGGAATTCATAAAAATGTTTCCATCACAACATAATCAAATCCATGTAATAATAGGGATAAAAACAGAACCCTTTATTATCTTAGATGGAAAATAATTTTGATAAAACACTTGAACTCCATTCTTGAGGAAAATATCCTTTCTTCTTCAAAAACATTTTTCCATTCATAACATGTCATACAACTTTAAAATAAAAGAAGTTGATTAAAAATAAACTTGAAAAATTTTAAAGGAAGATTCTTGGAAATAATGTTTTAAAAATCCATTCATGCCGTATAAGTTAAAAAAACACTCTTCTCGTACTTTTGTCGGAAAAGTCAAAAAGTTCCTCGTATGAAAAACGACAAAATATTCCTTTCATATCTTTTACTAAAAACCCACCGAAGGGTAAAATTGGATTTAAACAATTGTATGTGGATGTAAATAACATTAAATATTGAGGAAACATGGATGTGGATGAAAAAATATACCCCAGTAAATTTCAATGTACAAACAATCTCGGATAAAAATGAGATTGCAATATTTCCCTTACCTTAGGTCCGATTAGCTTTGTACTTGTCGGAAGCTCCTGTTTAATGGTTTAAATAATGTTATTGACTTATTCCGGAATCATACATATTGATATGATATCATATATGGTCATATTCTTAGCTTCTTGTTAGTAATATTTCATTGTTACTTGTTACTCGGGTCTTTATTGCCTTTTGTTCTTATGCGTGTTTTGCCGAATACATTCTTATTCTTCTTTTAAGGTTATAGATACCTTATATCCATAATTGTATTAGTGTAACATATATCATATTTATTCATTCAATTCATTTATATAATTACTATGTAATGATTATCATGTAGAACGAGTCGCATCACATCGTGGAGACGATATTCCGTACGTACGCACGAGTGATGATATCATTCCTATGATCGTGGAACTGTATTGGAGTATATATATATTATTTCAGTATCAATATTACTTTATAATAATCATAAATAGTTACTCATTACACCATTATACCCATCCTTGTAAAGTGATGGTGGAAAAATAGATTACACCACGACGTGGAGACGGTATTCCGTACATACGCACGCGCGGTGATTTCATTTTTACGTGGGATGGATAGAAGGTGAATTAGGGTTGTTTCATATTTATAATAAAATATCAGTATGTAAGTAATACTGATGTTATTACTTTATCATGAAACAACTAAAGAATAAGACGTTGAAGAAGAAAGAAATTGAAATGATCGGTAATGGATATTACCTCTTCTTTGGAACGCCTCTATGAATCCTCCACTTAGGGAACTAAGATTGGTCTTTGAAGAAGACCAGGACCTCTAGGATTATTCTAGGGAAGTGGAGAGGAGAACATTTCAGGGGTTGGCCGAGCTGTAGTGCTCAAATTGGTGTGAGGAGGAGGGGGAGGAGGTGCCCTTTTATAAGGGAGGAGAGGGGCACCTTAAGAATATCTCAAAATATTATTTTATATTAAAGTCAAAATCGGTTTATAATGGCTCAAAAGGGTCTTATTTCGAAGATAAGGTGGGGATGGGTCGAAATTCTATCAACAAATAGGATTTAGTCAAGTTTATGGTATTATTTTAACCTTATCAATTAGATTTAACTCTAAGTTAAATAATTTAACTTTTACCGTGTCTTTTTGTTTTCTTTCACTATATGGTTAATACACTTACTATAACATGCCAAAAGAACCTCAAATTGTTTATTATTAATATATATATCCTTATCTAAGTCATATGGCCTAACCTTAGATTTTTAGGAATACAATAACAATTAATAATATAATATTTCATTTAAAAACTATTTTGTGTCAATTTTGACACTATTTGATATATGATTTTTGTGAAAGTCATAACAGAATTATATGTTCGAACAAAGATGATTAAATAAACATTAATATATCATAGTAACCTATAAAATTAGTGGAATTCATAAAAAGTCTTAAATTACATTTATTTGGGTATTTATATTATCAATTATGTCAATATTTCATCAATAAGATAATTACTGCATCATCTTTGTGTCATTAATAAATTAAATTATTTGATGTCTAAAAATTACAAATAAAATACCATCATGTAGGAAATATTTTTATCTTTCTAATTAATATTTACAATCGAATTTATCTTATGTATAACCCCATATTAAAAATGATTTACTTATTAAACTTTGATTTTAACTATTTTAACCCTTCTTTAAATAAATTATAATTAATGTCCTAATCTAATCCAAGTGGGCCTAAATGGTAATATTTTATTCCTAAGTTTGTTTTTGGTCGAATTACACTTGTCCAATAGAATTAGGACATGTGTTAGGGTAATAGTAATATCATATTTACCCTTAGTTACCCTATTTACTATTAACCGCGGTAAAAAAAAGTAAAAAGTTACTATTCACCAAAAAATTATTTTTATCTCATTGAACAACATTTTACTTACTGATATCAACCGTGTCTGTCGGATTTTCGAAATTCCATTCACAGAAGCGGTAAAATTAAGTTTTATGCAAAATTCAGTTTTTAACCTACCACTTAGTGGTTTCACTATTCATCAAAAATTGAAAGTTTTCCGAAAAATACCAAAATTTCACCCTAGGCTAATTTCGATATTCTGAGTCCAAAAATGAAGTCCATTTTGAAAAATAAAATTTATAAAATTTCAAAAAGTGGTTATTACTATTCATAACAGCTAGTTTTAATAACATATTGTTGTTTAGTGAAACTCGGTATTGCATACGACGCAAGCTATCGAGGAAGGTCGTGATTGCGTGTAAAGCAAGCCAAGCAAGTGTTGTGTAGAAAAAGATTCCTTTGATGATTCATATAACATAAAAGTCTCAGGTGCTACATTCTACCCCCGTTAAAAAGAATTTCGCCCTCGAAATTCGTCACTTTGTAACAAACAGATGAGGATACTTCTCCCTCATCATATCCTCAAGCTCCCAAGTAGCTTCTTCAAGTTGGTGGTTCCTCCATAAAACATTCACCAAGCGAGTGGTCTTGTTTCGTAGGACTTTTTCGCTACGATCCAGAATCTCTATCGGCTATTTTTCATAAGAAAGATCTTTCTCCAGTGGTACAACTTCTGAGCTGAGTACATGTGAAGGATCTGGTATGTACTTTCTCAGGAGAGATACATGGAACACATCGTGAACTTGAGAGAGATTAGGTGGAAGCGCCAATCGGTAAGCTACCTTCCCAACACGATCCAGTATTTCGAAAGGACTGATATATCTAGGGCTCAACTTCCCCTTCTTTCCAAATCTCATAACCCTCTTCCAGGGAGATATTCGTAAGAACACTTTATCACCCACTTCAAACTCTAGGTCTTTTCTTCGGTTGTCGGCATAACTTTTCTATCGACTCTGAGCAGCACTTATGTGTTGTTGAATAGATCTGACCTTTTCTTCCATTTCATCAACAAGATCAGGTCCTAATAGCTTTCTTTCCCCAACTTCATCCCAGAAAGTTGGAGTCCTGCATTTCTTTCCATAGAGAGCTTCATAAGGAGCCATCTGAATACTGGAGTGAAAGCTATTATTATAAGAAAATTCTACCAAAGGTAGGTGTTGATCCCAACCTCCTTTGAAATCCATAGAGCAAGCTCTCAACATATCTTCTAGGGTTTTAATTGTTCTCTCAGACTGGCCGTCTGTCTGGGGATGATAAGCAGTGCTGAAACTCAACACTGTATCCAGAGTATGCTGAAGACTTCTCCAGAACTTCGAGGTAAATCTCGGATCCCGATCAGATATAATAGAAAGTGGTACTCCATGCAATCTTACCACTTCTTTTACATATATCCTGGCAAGCTGATCTAGAGAGAAATCCTCTCTAATAGCAATGAAGAGTGCAGACTTTGTAAGACGATCAACTATGACCCAGATAGCATTATTTCCTTTGGAAGTTTTAGGAAGTCCTGTGACAAAGTCCATAGTGATGTTTTCCCATTTCCATTTGGGTATGGGTAATGGTTGTAACATCCCCTTAGACTTTTGTCTCTAAACTTTAACTTGTTGACAAACCAAGCATCGAGAGACATATTTAGCAACATCTCTTTTCATGCCATCCCACCAGAAGTACTCTTTCAGGTCCCTATACATCTTCGTGCTTCAAGGATGAATAGAGAATGAAGAACTATGAGCCTCATCCAGCAGCTCCTTCATTAATTCGGGGATGTAAGGAACACAAACCCGATTCCTGAACTTTATTATCCCATCACAATCAAGGTTGAATTCAGGAACATTTCTCACCTTCTTTTGTAACTCGACATCTTCTTTTTGTGCCTCTTTAATCTTCACATGTATATATGGTTGAACATTCATTTGAGAAAGATAAGATTTTTCCCCTTCCATTATAATTCCAAGATCCATCCTTTGTAAATCCATAAATATTGGATCTTTTGTGATCCTCATCATGGATAAACTAGCATGGTCTTGTCGACTTAATGCATCTGCCACCTTGTTTTCTTTCCCAGGGTGGTAATGGATTGAGCAGTCATAATCCTTAATCAGCTCCAACCATCTTCTTTGATGAATATTCAGCTCCTTTTGTGTGAAAATATACTTTAAAATTTTATGATCAGTATAAATATCACACCTTTCACCATAAAGGTAATGCCTCCAAATCTTTAATGCAAATATTACCGCAGCCAACTCCAAGTCATGTGTTGGGTAATTTTGCTCAGGGATTTTCAACTGTCATGAGGCATAAGCTATCACCATATCATTTTGCATAAGAACACACCCCAATCCCTTCTTGGATGCATCACTGTAGATCACAAACCTTTCTCCACTACAAGGCAGTGTGAGCATAGGTGCACTGGATAACCTTCTCTTCAACTCCTTGAAATTCTCTTCACATTCCTCTGTCCAGACAAACTTAACTCCTTTCCGAGTCAACTTGGTGAGTGGATTAGATAATCAGGAAAAATATTTTACAAATAGTTGATAATAACCAGCCAAACCAAGAAAATATCGAATCTCAGTTACTGTTGTTGGTCTCGACCATCTTTCGATAACCTTTGTTTTTGCTGGATCCATAGATATCCCCTCTTTTGAGATTATGTGACCCAAAAATGCAACTTTTTGAAGCCAAAATTCACACTTGGTAAATTTGGCATAAAGCTTCTCCTTTCTCAGGGTCTTTAATATAATTGTCAAGTGATCTTCATGCTCTTCCTTGCTCTTTGAATAGACAAGAATATCGTCTATAAAGACTACCACAAATTGATCAAGATAGTCTCTAAAGACTCTATTCATTAGATCCATGAAGATAGCTGGGGCATTAGTAAGACCAAATGGCATCACTATAAATTCATAGTGTCCATACCTTGTACGGAAAGCCGTCTTTGGTATATCCTCCCTATTGAACCACAATTGATGATACCCTGAACGAAGATCAATCTTGGAAAAGTATTGAGCTCCGCGTAGTTGGTCATATAAGTCATCAATGCGTGGTAGAGGATATTTGTTCTTGATAGTGATCTTGTTAAGTTCTCGATAATCAATGCAGAGTCTCATTGATCCATCTTTCTTCATAACAAATAGAACAGGTGCTCCCCACGGTGATGCACTAGGGCGTATGAATCCCTTATCAAGATTCTCTTGGAGTTGCTTCTTAAATTCCTGCAACTCAATTGGGGACATTCTATATGGTGTCTTTGAAATAGGCAAAGCACCTGGTACGAGTTCTATTGAAAACTCAACTTCACGATTTGGTGGAAGACCCGGTAATTCCTCCGGAAAGACATCATCAAACTCCCGTACAATGGGCATATTCTTAATCGTGAGTTTCTCACCAACCATTTGAGATAAATAACCTTCATTTAGTGGAATCAATACCCATAAGATGGAAGAAATTTCCACTGGAAGGTTATGTTCATCCTTTCATTGATAGACGATCGTAGATTGATCTGGAATATGAAATGTGAATTCCCTTCTTTGGCAATTGATATGAGCTCCATGTAGAGAAAGCCAATCCATTCCATGAATCACATCAAATTCCACTAAAGGAAGGATCACAAGATTTCCAGGAAGCACTTTCCCACAAACTTCGATCGGAGAAGAATTATAAACTTTTGATGCGACTGTTGTGCCATTAGGTGTTGTCACAGCTAACTCAACATCTAATTGTTGAGGTAATACGGCGATACACTTAGAAAATTCTTTAGAAATAAAAGATTGGGTGGATCCAGAATCAAATAAAACATTTTCTACTTTAGAGTGGATGGTAAGTGTACCTTTCACCACTTCGTTATCGTACTCCACATCGCTGATAGAAATTGCATGTGACTTTCCTTTGTCTTTAGCCTTAAGATTTTGTTGACGTCGACCATCATCATCAACCCTTGGATTTGGGCATTGATTGGCATAATGCCCCATCTCCTTGCACTTGAAACATTGAAGTGTAGTAGGTTCATTCTGTGTATCCCTTCCTTTGTTTGCGTCATTAGACATCTTCTTCCCATTATCACGGCATTCAAATGCCCGATGACCTTCCTTTCCACATTTAAAACCTTTACTTGTCCCTTTAAGACAACTCCCTCCATGTTTCTTTCCACACTTTGAGCATAAGGAAAAGCTCATCTTATTTTCCGTGTTCTCTTTAGATTTTTCTTTGAATTCCATCTTCCTCTTCTTATCAAACCCATGTGACTGATGGGTTATTTTAATCTCCATCTCGACTTTGAGAGCACATCGAACGATTTCCTCGTAGCTATTGAAGTCCCTTATGGCTAACGCCCTTCGAAGACTTGGTTTTAAGCCACTAAAGAATCGATCGATCTTACTCTCAGGTTGGATAATAATACCAGAAGCGTACCTTGCAAGTCTTGTAAAATTTGCTTCATAGGTACCAACAGATTCATCATCCCTTTGCTTCAGTTCAAGAAACTCTTTCTCCATATTTGTTCGAAGAATACGAGGGAAGCACTTATTGAAAAATAAGTTCTTGAACTCGTCCCATTCCATAGACTCAATTTCATCCCTTTGCCTCGTATTCTTAAGAAGATTCCACCATTGATCAGCATCTCCTTCCAAACGATACATTGCTAGGATGACTTTATCATGTTCAGAACATTAAAGAACTGAAAATATCTTTTCAGTAGTACTAATCCATTGTTCAGCAACTAATGGATCAGTAGACCCACTGAATGAAGGTGGACGCTGCCTCATGAAGGATTCAACAGAATGTTGCTCCTTCCATTGCCCGTTTGGAAGTCCTGCATGATTCATAGCTTGAGAAAGTTGTGTGAGCATGGCTACAAGATTTTTCATTCCAGCTCCCATATCGTTTGGTTGCTCAGGGGGAAAATCATTGCATTTCCCATCGCATTCCGCATTAACACGGTTCCTTCGGGTTCCAGCCATTGACTAAAACCAAGACGAATAGTGTGAGCAACACTAATTATAATAGGAAAACCACATAATTCAAGAATAAAATTTTCATGCTTAAGGTCTTATCCTAGGTTATTCAAGGCCATTTTTAAAACACTAAGTTTGTGTTCTATTCTTAGACTTATCCTTAGGGTTCTTACTAAGGATTTCACATCCTAGTTTCCAAATGTTGACTATACCTTTCCTCTGATACCAACTATAACGACCCATACTTTACATACATTGTTAATAATTCAAAATTGAAGCACACTTATTAAAACATATGACAAAACCACAAAGGACCGTATAGGTATAGTGTCTTTAGAAACTGGGAAACATAAACAACTGGTTCATAAATCTTCTACAGTGTCTCCCAGTTATTTCATCATATCTAGGGTCCCTTTTAGAATATTCTACTTAATATCCATCTTCCTGGCCTGGGGAAAAGAAAACATAAAAGGGTGAGCTCAAATGCCCAGCAAGGGCAAATAAAGGAAATAAAAATCATATCATATCTTTTTGAAAATAAAAACCTGCAAAAGAGATCATAATATCTTAACATGGAATAAATCATAGAAGTGAAAATGAGATCCCCATAATCATAAAATAAAACTTGAAACTTTGTGGCATGCACACATAATCATGGAAAATCATTTCTTGTTAGTCATGACCCGTTGCCAAGACTATCTTAGTGGACAAAGTCCCTTTCTGAACCGAGTTCACTCCTCGTTTCAGTCCCGTATCACTGAACCGAAATAACCTTCCGTTCCAGCCATGTCTATCTCATGAGATATAAAATCTTTACCCAATGCATTGGAGGGAGATATACGTCCCACCCATCTTCTAATGAATCCTTTCTTATGTGTGCCACATAATCATAAATCATACATCATCCCATAACCCATGTAATAAAAAATGGGATTCTTAAAAAACATGACATCATAAAACAATTCATATAAGATAAAGGAATTCATAAAAATGTTTCCATCACAACATAATCAAATCCATGTAATAATAGAGATAAAAACATAACCCTTTATTATCTTAGATGGAAAATAATTTTGATAAAACACTTGAACTCCATTCTTGAGGAAAATATCCTTTCTTCTTCAAAAACATTTTTCCTTTCATAACATGTCATACAACTTTAAAATAAAAGAAGTTGATTCAAAATAAACTTGAAAACTTGTAAAGTATGCTTCTTGGAAATAATGTTTTAAAAATCCATTCATACCGTATAAGTTAAAAAAACCATTCTTCTCGTACTTTTGTCGGAAAAGTCAAAAAGTTCCTCGTATGAAAAACGACAAAAGATTCCTTTCATATCTTATACTAAAAACTCACCGAAGGGTAAAATTGGATTTAAAAAATTGTAGGTGGTTGTAAATAACATTACATATTGAGGAAACATGTATGTAGATGAAAAAATATACCCCTGTAAATTTCAAAGTACAAACAATCTCGGATAAAAATGAGATTGCGATATTTCCCTTACCTTAGGTCCGATTAGCTTTGTACGTGTCCGAAGCTCCTGTATAATGGTTTAAATAATGTTATTGACTTATTCCAGAATCATACATATTGATATGATATCATATATGGTCATATTCTTAGTTTCTTGTTAGTAATATTTCATTGTTACTTGTTACTCGGGTCTTTATTGCCTTTTGTTCTTATGCGTGTTTTTCCGAATACATTCTTATTCTTCATTTAAGGTTATAGATACCTTATATCCAGAATGGTATTAGTGTAACATATATCATATTTATTCATTCAATTCATTTATATAATTACTATGTAATGATGATCATGTAGAACGAGTCGCATCACATCGTGGAGACGGTATTCCGTACGTACGCACGAGTGATGATATCATTCCTATGATCGTGGAACTATATTGAAGTATATATATATTATTTCATTATCAATATTACTTTATAATAATCATAAATAGTTACTCATTACACCATTATACCCATCCTTGTAAAGTGATGGTGGAAAAATAGATTACACCACGGCGTGGAGACGGTATTCCGTACGTACGCACGCGAGGTGATTTCATTTTTCCATGGGATGGATAGAAGGTGAATTAGGGTTGTTTCATATTTATAATAACATATCAGTATGTAAGTAATACTGATATTATTACTTTATCATGAAACAACTAAATAAGAAGAAGTTGAAGAAGAAAGAAATTGAAAAGATCGGTAATGGATATTACCTCTTCTTTGGAACGCCTCTTTGAATCCTCCACTTAGGGAACTAGGATTGGTCTTTGAAGAAGACCAGGACCTCTAGGATTATTCTAGGGAAGTGGATAGGAGAAAATGGCAGGGTTTGTCCGAGCTTGAGTGCTCAAAGTGTTGTGAGGAGGAGGGGGAGGAGGTGCCCTTTTATAAGGGAGGAGAGGGGCACCTTAGGAATATCTCAAAATATTATTTTATATTAAATTCAAAATCGGTTTATAATGGATCCAAAGGGTCTTATTTCGAAGATAAGGTGGGGATGGGTCGAAAGCCTATCAACCAATAGAATTTAGACAAGTTTAGGATACTATTTTAACCTTATCAATTAGATTTAACTCTAAGTTAAATAATTTAACTTTTACCGTGTCTTTTTGTTTTCTTTCACTATATGGTTAATACACTTACTATAACATGCCAAAAGAACCCCAAATTGTTTATTATTAATATATATATCCTTATCTAAGTCATTTGGCTGAACCTTAGATTTTTAGGAATACAATAAAAATTAATAATATAATATTTGATTTAAAAACTATTTTGTGTCAATTTTGACACTATTTGATATATGATTTTTGTGAAAGTCATAACAGAATTATATGTTACAAGGAAGTTGATTAAATCAACATTAATATATCATAGTAACCTATAAAATTAGTGTAATTCCTAAAAAATCTTAAATTACATTTATTTTGGTATTTATATTATCAATTATGTCAATATTTCATCAATAAGATAATTACTGCATCATCTTTGTGTCATAAATAAATTATATTATTTGATGTCTAAAAATTACAACTAAAATACCATCATGTAGGAAATAGTTTTAGCTTTCTAATGAATATTTACAATCGAATTTATCTTATGTATAACCCCATATTAAAAATGATTTACTTATTAAACTTTGATTTTAACTATTTTAACCCTTCTTTAAATAAATTAATAATAAATGTCCTAATATAATCCAAGTGGGCCTAAATGGTCATATTTTATTCCTATGTTTGTTTTTGGTCGAATTACACTTGTCCAATAGAATTAGTACATGTGTTAGGGTAATAGTAATATCATATTTACCCTTAGTTACCCTATTTACTATTAACCGCGGTAAAAAAATGTAAAAAGTTACTATTCACCAAAAAATTATTTTTATCTCATTGAACAACATTTTACTTACTGATATCAACCGTGTCTGTCGGATTCTCGAAATTCCATTCACAGAAGCGGTAAAATTAAGTTTTATGCAAAATTCAGTTTTTAACCTACCACTTAGTGGTTTCACTATTCATCAAAAATTGAACGTTTTCAGAAAAATACCAAAATTTCACCCTAGGCTAATTTCGATATTCTGAGTCCAAAAATGAAGTCCATTTTGAAAAATAAAATTTATAAAATTTCAAAAAGTCATTATTACTATTCATAACGACTAGTTTTAATAGCATATTGTTGTTTAGTGAAACTCGGTATTGCATACGATGCAAGCTATCGAGGAAGGTCGCGATTGCGTGTAAAGCAAGCCAAGCAAGTGTTGTGTAGAAAAAGATTCCTTTGATGATTCATATAACATAAAAGTCTCTGGTGTTACAGGCATTACTATAGTTTTTATTCATGTTCGTGAGTGATTTGGGACTAATAGGATATTACAGGTGCATTACCCAAGACTTATCTCAGTTATTAGAACCCAATACCATGATAATGAATAAGGTTGTAATGCTCAACAAGATTGACCAGTGTGAAGATGCAATTCCACTATTTTAGTGAAGTAAATTATATCTCTATTTCAATCACATCATGACCCAAGGATTAGTTATTATGAATATATTGATGCAATAGGAATTCTACATATAATGTTAAAAATGTAGATTGAAAAGGTAGTAGCATATGTGATTATTGATAAATTACCCTTTGATAAATACTACCCTATGATTGACATGGAGATGGATGACATGGTTCATTATATGAAATTATAGAGATATTATCTATTTAATGATATATTCTTGTTTACATAAACCACAACAAAATTCACATAATATTCACAATTTGGGAATAAAATGAGAAATTAGAACTAAACTTAATATCGTTAGATGTTTGAAAGTTATATAATGTGTTCTTGTGGTAAGGGTAACATCATAATTGATTTTCTTATTTTTATGACTCAGGCAGAAAAGTAACTATGTGAGAATCCTTTTGAGGATCAGTGGTACATGATGATAATGTTGGATGATTATAGGATGGATTATTTTTAGAATCGTGGATCGAAGGTTTGGGACAGTTTGTTAATCATGTCACCACATGTGGACTAGGTGAAAAAATGGTCTGAATTCCGACACACAGTTCACTACGATGTGGGAAAATGGGATGAACCCATTAAGGATACCATGTCAAATTGGTAATCCACATTAGTTTACATATACATGATGGGAATTCCCAATCCACATTAGTTATATACTAGCACCGAAGCATCAAACAATAATTGGAGGGAACAATTTCTCACTATCATGAATTTAAAATATAGCATACGTATATATATATATATATTATAGATAAATAGGGGAAGAGATAAACATATTACATAACTGAATGAAGATAGATAAAACAATACAACTCAGGGAAGTTAAAAATAATATTCTACAATTCTAATAGTAAAAGGAAACTAAATATAAAACCAACTTTCCTATGTGATAGTGTAGAAAAACAACCACTATCTCACCACCAAATACCCAAAATCAAAAGGAAAAAACTCCACTACCTCACTCTAGAACCTTACCATTCCTTGAATCAAATGAAATACAATGTTCTAAACATCACCAATGGGGTACGAGGTGTTTGTTCTTACAGGTTCCAGTGGATCCCTCCCTAGTCTTCCATAACAAGTCTTTGTACTACAATATATACGTTCTAACATTAAATAAAATAATTCATGATAAAAAGATTACAGTTTTTTATGAAAACCATACAAAAATGTTTAATTTTAATTTTTTTTCACATTACCACATAAATCTATAGAAAACAGTTTCAAATAATTTTATATACATGTCTCAAAGATGATTTATCTTATAAATGTAATGAATGTTTACTATATTATATTAAATACATATAAGTATAATAAAAAATATTATCATAAAATAGGAAAATTTACATCATGCCAAGGATCAATATAGGTCAGAATAGCGAGGAAACTCATACCCCTAAATTAGACAATCGAATTCATCAAGATTCTAGATATATGCATCGAATCGAGAGAGAAGAGTAACACCCTATGATTGAAACCTTCCAATAGTGTCTACCAAGTCCAAAGAAAAAATCGACTACGGGGTAAAGGAAAACCACATGAGTGAACTCCCCCATCAATAGTATCATTTTGAAAGGTGTATTGTTAAACCCTCCACCGAGGTTCCCCCAGATTCCCATGTTTTGTGTTTTGGTGAACACATCATCCAAACCATTCAATAGAATCCATATAAGAAATACATCTCACAATGATATAAAAAATTCATTTACTTTTCCAAAACGTAGTAAAACCCATAAATTGTTTTTTAAAAATTCACACATAGATATCCATAAATCAATAATTCTACTTTATTATTTAAAAAAATTATCAAAACTTGAGAAATAATGTTCATCCAACATAGGCTGGAGATGTAACCGCCTACTTCATTCTCTGGTCGCACATGCCCATATGGAAGTCCAACGATAAGGAAAAACCTAATTACAAAAATAGAAACCTTATAATCCATCCAAAGATATCAAAATTGATTAAATTTGTAAAAAGAGTTGGTAAATATGATATATCACACATACATCTAAGAAAACATCCCCTTCACACCACAGCCCACAATTTATTAAACACTAGTTCAATACCACATAGTATATGTAGAATAAAATAATGATAATCGTCATGTTTGCTCAATTGTTTTAAAAAATAGAACAATAGGGAGACTGTAATCAATAAAAAATAAAAATAGTGGGAATATTAACCTATATAAATTCAATATAACCAAAATGGTGAGCATTCACTGAATGAAATGATTAGGAAGTGCCACAGGTCTCCAAAATCTCCCATAAGAATGTCTAGGTAAAAACTGAATATGGATCCAAATGACTGAAATAATAAATCTATCCAGTATATTGTGAATATCACCTTCCATGAGATTTACATGGAGGGAAATCCCAATATACATCATGAAATCAAAAAATATCATGTATGAAAAAGGAACACATTAATGTTTCGTAAAAAATAATATTACTAATACAGTCTCTAAAACATATACATAGTGTATAATCAATCACATTGTGTACTAGACACATGAATTATTCCTAATAGACATTACATAGCATGTAATAATATTTCTTGGTTTGAATTTCTTCTGCAGACTAAAAAGATCTGTATTTAGTAGAAAACTACAAACCACCAAGTAAATTCCACGAATTCAGGAAGAACCCTAGAAATTCGTTAACACATTTATAACCATACTCCATTAATTAAAAAAATACATTGGATCAATTTACAATATATTCCTCAGAAATTGATCTCTATCTTCATTAGTCCCCATACATACCCAAATAATTATGAAATGGAAAAATGGAAAGGGAAATAACTTAATGTGGGTAATATGATGTTACAAACTACTTAGTATAAGCCATTCAGTCCCCAAAAATTAATTTTAAAGAATGATATCCTATAAACTGGTGAGACCGTAGCTTCTTCATCTATGAATCACACTACTATGTCTCATGAGAATATGATTTATGTCATCATAACACTCTGACCAACAGAATAAACTTCCCACCACATATTTTTTCATATAGGAGTAAACGATCTATAATGGATAATCCATAATGAAATCATTTGGACCTAAATTAGTATCTTAACAACTTATAATGTGATAGTGGCGATGATGGTATTTCAAGATCTGTGAAATATTGAATACATCAAGGATTCCTATTAACTAAACTATAACTTCTAACCAATATGAATCTTTGCCAACCCACTCTAAGACATAAGCAAGCCAACATCTCAGAGCCAACATTCAGTTATTCTGATGTCGATGGTGATCCAAAGGAGGAGAAATGTTAATCATGTCTTGGTCACCTGTAAAAAACTGCGAAGTATAAAGATATTGATATTCATAAGATTTTTATAAACTATGATCTATAACAGGACGCTAAGGAATATTCTAAATCCTTGTCGACATCACCTACACCAGACTCAATCCCACCAAATAATCTCCAACCGCCTCTTCCAAACAATGATGTTCTATACACGGTCTACAATAAAATTCATTGAAATTATCCATTCAGATCGAGGAATGATAAATATTATTATAAGTCAACTTAATCATTCCAAATGGATATTCCATGATCCATAAAAATTAATTACTCATGAATGAAGTGTATCCTCCTGAATCTAAAAAGCATACTCTACCTGACCATCAGTATATGGATGGTATGTAATACTCAACCTAACCCATAGAGACTTGGTGGAGAGGAAATTATAATACTAAATATATATTATTACTGATTTGGTTTTTTTGATATTATTGAAAAATTCATAAATTGTGAATCGTATTGGAAATATGATACCATGGTTAGGTTCAGGATGTAGAGTTTTCCCAAGGCATGGTATAAACATTTATAGAGTTTGAAATTTTTTCAATACTCTCACGTGGTTATGTTATCTTATATTTGTATTATATTATGTTCTCAAAAATAAATTAATATATCAGAAGTGATGTTATATATGAGAAATTTGAGACAACTGTTATGTTCTAAACTAGATTTTTAACCTAAGAGGTATATATTTTATGTGTGTAATGTATTTGGTATCATCGTATGCAATAAAACCCATTTTATTTTTAATTATTTAATAGTTACACTTTCTAAATTGATAATTAATTATTTTCTCTCAAACGGTGCATCGTATGAGAAATCCAATACCTTCGTTATGTACAAAACACGGTGATTGAACTATGTGAGGTATAAAATATATATTCATCAAGATTTTGGTCCTTATATCATTAAAATGATATATTTTAATAATTTCATTACTAAATTAAATATTAAACATTAATTTCTTTGGATAATATTTACCATCTTCTCCCCCATTCAAATATTCTTCTATTTTAGAACATTGTTTGATTTCAAACCATATATTAAACACATTTTTTACATATTTTAGGATGAAAATTAATTAATGGGATGAATATATTAATCCTGTAATAATTTTATAGTTGAATAATGGAATGTAAATTGGGGTTTGAACATAGGGTGTTGAATAATACATTTTTTGGGTTATTAAATAGTTGAACCACCAGCTTATTCTATGGTGGTTTTATTAAGACCATGCTATCATGATGCACCTTTTACAAATTAGCATTATCAATAAATCCATTTTCAACTCATTATCAATGATTTTGGGCAAGTAGAAGACCACCTCCTTTGGAGTCGAGTGCCTCCGAAAATATGTTATTTCAAATCATATTATTTTACTTGTTTTTCATTTCTCTTTTCACAGACACATTTTTTGGAAAAAATATATTTAAATGATTAATCATTAAATCATATTTTTATTTATATCATTATCCAAAAATTAAAATTTCTAAAATAAAAAAATATCTAGGGTAAATTTATTATAAATTACCAATATGTAATTCTATATGTTAATCCTAGAATATTACAAAAATGTTTTAAAGGATAACTATTTAAATTACCTATAATAATAAAATTGTTTATTTTTATAAAGATATAATCATAAAATTAACAACACATTTTTTTAGAAAAATAATGATAATCACAAATAATTATCATGAGATTAATAATTTTTTAAAACTACTAGGGAAAAAATTTCAATTATTTATAGGATGGTTTAATTGTAATTACCTTGTAGAATGATTATCATAAATATCTTTGGATAATTACATGTATCAATGGATAATATATTTAATTATTTCTAAATTGTATCTCTATTATGAATTGATAATTTAAGAAATAAAAATTATCAGAAGATAATAATTTATAAGAGATAATTAAAAAACATATTCATAAAAGGTTATTTTGAAATAACATATCAAAAGATAATTATATGGTGTATTTTATAATAAATTAACAAAATATAATTATAAAATTATCATTTTTATTAAATTATAAAAATATATTTATAAATGATAATGTAAATATAATTATCAACAGAAATTATAAAAGGCAATGTTTGGTAAAATAATTAAATATAATTATAAACTTATAATTTGTAATTAATTTTTCAGAATAAAATTATAAGGGATAATTTATAAAAAAATTTAATAAAGAAAACAATAAATAAGAATTTATAATAAATTATAAAAAATACAATTATTCTTGGGAAAAATATATATATTTCATGAGTTCTCCGAAACGATTTTTTGGAAAGTATCTCAAAGAGGGAAAGTATCATCACATGTAATATTTTATTTCTATTTGAAATAAAATAGTTTGTTTTAGTATTAGGGAAACATGGTGATCCTCGAGCATTTATGTGTTAATGTTTTTCATTCTGAGGCTATGAAGAAGGATCTCGACTAGTTTATTCCCATATATTTACATCAATATCATTTGATGTAGTTAGTTCCACGCCTTTTTGGGATCGTTTTCATTTGTTTTATTTATATGATTATGCATAGACATATTTTCATGAAAATGAAAGATTATTATTGAATTTGGTTGTGTTTTTGTTTCCATTAACACTTTATGTTACACATTGTTCAATTATTACTGTGTAGCTTATTATTCATGTTTGATATTCATATCATGTATTGTGTGTGAAAAATTATTTACTAAGATATGACCTGCTTGATCTTGTATCCTACCAGCATATGTTTTATTTTGTGGTATTTTTCAAGGAGAAAAAGTTAGGAGGACCATCATGATACTTGTCCCACAAAGGGTGAGTACACATGAAATACAAAAATAATTATGAGGGACGTATGCCTAGTGTGGGGATACAACAATTACATTGGGATTATGTGTGATACATATAATGACTAGAGAATAACTATGCTTATGTTACTCAATGAATAGGGGATGTTGAATATCTCTAGATTCCTAGGTGATACCAAGAACATAACTATCTCAATACTCAATGAAGCCCAGTTTCAAAATCAAACAACGGTGAGTTTAAGGATTCATTAATATCACGGATAACCCATGATTCTAATGACACTTTTATTATCCTTCCAACATTATGTAAAGAAGGAAAAACTAGGGCTTTTTGGAAGGCTGGCTTGCACACAAACACTCAGTTTTGTTTTGTGTGTAACTATTCTTATTACTATGCTGTTGTTATTAAGGAATACAGTTTTATACATGACAATATTAGGTTAAGGATACATTATTGGAGTCCTATGGAGACTACTAATCACACCCTACATAGGTCATTTTGATTCAATTTTAGACATTTACGAGGGATCCAGCAAAGGGAAAGGGACATGTGATAACAGATGAGAAGTGGAGTACATATCTAGTAGTAGGCTGGGTTAGAAACCAAAGGAATCACTATTTATCATTTTATTTTTAAACATATTATTTCCCTATATATTCATTTAACTTTAGGTTATGCTTTATTTCTATGACATGTATGCCATATTGACCTTTCAACATGTTTAATATGATTATTTTTTATATAGTTTATTTTTTTATAATTGATCATATGACATGATAATGAGGGTATAACCTCATCAATGAAGGACATAGATCCTCACTACTAGTCGATAGCCTCTTTCATATAGGGAGGTGTAGCTGAGGTGATATTTCATATCAACTCAGACATAGTGGTTTGGGTCAGGTTGTGACAAAAATGGTATGCAATGATTAGTATTCACAATATTTTTCCTTCTCCATGACATGGAATTAGAAAAGGAAGATAAGGGATATTATGGTTGGGACTCGTGTAGGGGAAATTTCATACTTTCCGGCCATCACTATATAGTGGACCTCTCATTTACCATAAAATTTCAATTATGGTTTCCTTTTACTATTGATTATACTCACCTTGGATGATGAAAATGATGATATGTGATTTATGGGTTGTTGGGTGTGTTCATTCATGATTACTAGTTTTTTAATTTCACAAGAAATGTATATACCTATTGTTGTTCTTTATAATAGTTATTTAATTAAATTCCTTATTTTCACTATGATTTCAGAATAGATTCTTTGTGTGGTATATATCTGTTGTATAATTTTGTGGTATATTTTATGCGGAGTAATTAGTTTAAAATAGTATGTTGTCAGGTTTTTATATATTGTATGATTATTACTAATGTGATTAGATAGAAAAAATGGTTTTTTCTAAGTACGATAAACCTGTGGTTAAGGGCCAACTGCTCAAAAAATAATTATTTGATCCCATATACTCTTTGGAGAACCAAGTTTGATCCCATATACTGATTTAGATCTATTTATATAACTATTTTTCTTCATGTTATAGAATATTTCACCAAGACGTATTCATTTACACACCATGTGAAGAATGGATGGAATACTTACACGAGGGAGTATGTTTCTGAATTACAACTGGATTTTTAGGAGAATAAAGTTATGAAAAATCTTATTTGTGCTTTTTGGTTTAATAGATGGTCCACTTCAACTAGAATTCTCTTTATTAGTATATTTCCTATGAATAAGAGTTCGGAAATATTTCCAAATGTACCCTTACTTCATCTCTGTTATTCTTCATTAATCCAAGCCACTAGAGACCCACATGATTTTGAGTAGTAGGATAAAACTATGGAGGATCATTAACCTTTTAGATTCTATACAGGATCATTATATTAATATGAAATGGGATCATGTTGGGTTGGCATCCCCTTTCAATACCCCATAAATTATGGTTCCAACAATGTTTAATTTTCCAAAGGTTCATCTAGATAAATAAGAAATAATGGGATTCATATCTCAAATAAAGCAATGTATGGTTCACTTATATTGTTTTCCATGAATGAGGATCATATTCTTTAGCTATATGTTGATTACCAAAAGAGGAACTGTTTGATGGTTAAGAGACAATATCAATTTTACATGATTGATAATATTTTCGATTATTTACAAGGATTATGGTCTTTCTCCAAGATTGATCTTTGATTAGTGTATCATCAGTTTGAGTTGGAGGACATTACGATGATCAAATTTTGAAGAAGGTATGGACTATATGTTGACATTTTTATGTTGTTCGGAATAAAGAACAGAACATAAGTGTTCATGGACCCCATAAACCATATCTTAAACCTATATATAGACTCATTTTTTATTAGTTTTATTCAATGATATTCTTATATAATCTATAACACCACTACATCATGATAGGAACCTGATAATAGTGTTGAGTATGCTTCGAGAACATAGTCTTGATTCCAGATTGTTGAAGTGTGACTTGTGGATTTGAGTAGTGATGTTTATCATACCTATGGTGTGTGAGACTAATATACCGTTATAAATAGAGAATTATAATTTAGTAATGTCCTAGAAACACCATTAGATTCTTTTTGGGATTAGTAAGTTTATGGTATTTTCAGGAAATTGTTGATGCTTTGTCTAGAACTTATCTTCACTATCAGTACCCAGGCAGTGTTGAAAAAAATTGTTCTAGTGGTCAAAATAATTTTAAAATGTGATCCTTGAAATAAATTCAAGCTTAATGAAATCTCTAGTACTGGTACTACATGATCCTGAGAATGATTCTTTATTGTATTTCGATGCACTAAGTCTTGGCCTAGAAGTTGTGCTAATGCAAAGAGAGTAGGTTTAGCCAATGGAGGATGTCAACTACGACCCAATGAGAGGATATACCCTACACGTGACATTGTTTTGGTATACATGGTCCATTATATGAATTTTTTTTTAAAAATAACTCTTTTGTGATAGATTTTTTTTATAATGAAAACAAGATATTTCTCGATGTCTTTGAATAAGGGGGACTAAACATAATCCATAGTCACTAAGTTGAGTATCTAAAAAAATTTGTCTGTGATATGACTTATGTTTCTAAAAAAGGTAATGTCATTTCATATACTATTATATGTAATATGTAAACTAGTTAAGAAAATAATGAAAGGACCTCATTCAAGAAATGATGCCTGTTAAGATTGTTCATCAACTGGAGGATGGATGATTTAGTGGAATATATATTTGTGACATATAACCATTTGGAGATAATATCATCACATGTGGTCTCAATGAAAAATACTCAAGATTCAAACCTTGAGTGTACAGTGATGAGTGAAGAACTAACTAGAAGTAACCTTGTATACAGATGATTTATGGATAATTATGATGTGATTCGGGTACATAGGATAGAGGCAATCCATGCTTCTATAATAGGGGAGATTATGATAGACATACATTCCTTGGGATACTAGGAACATCCGTATGCGATGAAGTAATAATACATCATCATCAAATATTTCAAGTGGTGAGGGATGAAGAGAGACATTTCTAGATTCATCACCCAATGCCTTACCAATTATAAAGTGGAAGATGAGAACTAACATCTTATTAGGTTGTTGTTACCACTCCACATACCTACATAGACAGGGTAGGAAATATCGATCGACTTTTTATGGGGTTACCCATATCCCAATGTAGTCATAAAATAGTCTAGGATATTATCAATCAGTTAATGAATTATCATAACTTATTATCGATCAGAGAGACTCACTCATTGGAGGAGATGGGAATACTGTTTGTAAGAGCTATCATGTGCATGTATGGATTTCCATTGAGAATTTATCAAATAGAAATCTTCGTTTAAAATGGTCTTTTCATAGGCATTAAAAAATTCCATTAGGACTGATGTGATATTGAAAACAATGTACCATCCTAGATTAATAGATAGTCTGAGAGGAATATAAAAATATTAGAGGATAGTCATCAAAATTCATTTTAGACATCGATGGATTGTGGAATGATCACATAGCCTAGAATGATTTATCATTAATTAATAGTTAACATGATTCATTTTTATGGCACCTTAAGGGTATATTTTATGTAGACCATATCTATCACTAATTATTATCATGGTTTAGTTCAAGTGGACTCTGATTGTTTATAACTAATTTTATAAAGGTTGATCACCACTTAGAGAACATAGAGTTCTTCTAATGACAGTATGAGGACACCCATGGTGTCACGACCCATCCTCAGGGCCTGTGGCATTACTACCCCAAGCCCAACTTCCATAGGCTCAGGGCTGGCGACTAGCACCAAAGGCGTAAATCCTGATAAAAGGGAAGTCGATTCCTTTAAATTAAAAAACACAATAGAGTACTCAACAGAAGGAAACACTAGGTAAGGATTCGTACAAATGTATGTGCTGAAAATTAAATGGGCCAGTATATAAACCCAACTGTAAAGTAAAGTACAAAAGAAAACGTAGTACAACTGTAGTAAAGTAAACAAAAACCACTGAGTCGTCCTCCATGGATCCCACCTGAAGGGTGGGTACAGATGGTCTCCTCAGCACCTCGGGTCCGTCCGTCTGCTCTGTGTACGTCTCATCAAGTGGTCCCCCTCCAGGTACTTTCCAAATCTACAAGTATTTACCTCGATCAGTGATGTTCGTCATCAGCATCCAACACAACGTAGTGTGGGAATAGCCCGTGTAGGGGTGAGTATACGATACTCAGTAGGGACCTCGATACCCTCGAAGGTATCCCAGAATCCATGGAGGATAACCACATAATAAAGATACAATCAAGATGTATCAAATAACTCTACTTAGGTATATGCCCACACATATACCTAAGTTATTATTCAGGGTTCGACTCTAACTCTTGATCCCAAGAACAACCCATTCCAAACAGGAAAAAAGTCAATCACATCGATAATAATGATTGAAATTCAAGTCTTATCTCACACAAGTATACATCATTTGTATAGAGATAGAGATGATCAGATGTATTCACGGATTCATCTAAGTTTTCGGACCCAGATAGGATACTAGACCAGCTAAGCTGACGAACCCACGTAGGATTCTAGACCAGCTACTCGGTCAGACCCACATAGGATACTAGTACAGATGTCAAACTGTCGGACCCATGTAGGATACTAGAACATTAGTCATCACTATCGAACCCACGGAGGATTCCAGTATGATTTTCATCATCGTCGAACCCACGTATAATTCCAGTTTGGTAGTCGTCGTAGTCGCAGCCAGCCCTAGGGTTCTCGCACACAGCACCCTCGATTCTGGGAGGGTCCGCTCCCCAAGCCAAGGGGTCAATACATCAACTATCACGAAGTCCAGAGTTGATGTGTCCCGAAGTTTCATCTCATCAAAAGGAACCCAATGCGACAGATGGTGCGTCAATCAGACGCATGGTCTGAGAGATATTGGTTTTTATGATTCAGGGACCCGGTTGGAATTACGCTCATTCCGAACCCGGACATTTTCCAAAGATGTCCAAAACTCACAAAGAGTATCGCAAAAGGACCGCTTCATCACGAGGGTCCCAGTTCCACAAACAACACGTTGATCTGACGCACTATCATGAAGTTATTCGCATATAAGCGAAACGAGCCCGACCCGTTAAGCCCAGTTGGCTAGCGGGTCGGGTCGACCCGATTTTGGTGGGTCCTACCCAGTTGGTGTCAGAGAAGCCCGGTGAAGCATACGGCCCGACCCGGCCTGGCTGGCTACAGCTTGGCCCGGGTGGCCGAGCGATGCGGGGGGGGGGGGGGGGGGGGTGACTTCCTGAACTGGCAGCGTTGAGCGGCACCACCCTCCTATCCAGCCGGCCGAAGCCGACCAATCTTCTTAGCACGAGTGGCTTGCTGGAGTGGGCCATAGTCCTCTTGTGCGGCACCTCCGTGTGCCACAACCTTCATCAACCCGACTGGCCGACGAGTTGGCCGGTTCGCCCTCTGAAGCGGCCCATGGAGCGCATGTCGCGATCCTCCACAGCGCGATGCCATGGGGCATCGCGGTTCCACCAACATGGCAGGATATGGCTGGCCGGTTCTCCTTCGGATGAGCGGCCCGCGGTTCTTCTCCATGCAGCCGTCGCGTGACTGCCTCCTTTTCTCCTTGCCTCCTCCTCCAACACGCTTCCATCATGAATAAAATCATGAAATATTAGAGGGTCTTCTAGCCGTGTTTGTTCAACACGCACCCTCTGCCTTAGGTGGTAGTAGTTGGCTGAAGACATTCCGATGGATTCAACATGAACAAGATAATTTATTCAGGTAGAATTATTCAAAAAACCTACATCAAAATAAGGTTCGTTTATAGACAAAGTCAGGGGGAGGCGGAATAAACTCATTGAGGTTGGGTTAAATGTGGTTTTAGATGGTGTGTCATCGGTGTTCCATGCGGGTGGCCCCTTCACCTTTGGCATGGTCAATGGTTGGAGGAGATGATAATCATTCTTCGGTGGTTCTTCGTCGAAAGAAGAACTCTATTCGTCGATTTCTCAAGAGCTCTCCCGAAATTCTCTCAACACAATGACTACCATACTAAAATAATAGTTAAGGCTATTATTTTATTCACACATGAATTCTCAAAAATCAAACACCTTAATTAATTAATTGTAGGGTTCAATTAATTAATCAATAGTGTTGGAAAAAAATTAAATGGGGAGAGGCAGGTGAAGAGATCACATTAATTAAGGGGAGACTTGTCAAATTAATTAAGGGGGGATCAATGGGGAGTTTATGGGAGTTGAAAGGTTATGGGTTCTTGTGGGCCCCACCTCACATTATCCTAACATGGGAGGTTATGTGGGTGTGGGACCCACCTATAACTTCCCCTTGTAGGATATAACTAACCTCTTTAAATAAAATTGTGTACTACAATTTTATATATTTTATTCTAAATCCCCAAAAATTAACAATCAACCCGCATAAACCGCAACTGCGATAACGGTCCCCTTAAGCGAATTCTGGTGCTGCGATTTCATCGATGTGCTCAGATTTCAATTCTGAGCACCTGTTAAAAAGATAGAAAAAACATGCATGTATGTTTACTGAATATACCTGAACAACACTTCAAAAATTGATTCCGGGCACACCGGGCCTCAGAATCAAGTGCTGTCAGAAACCAAAGACTCGTAAAATTCCAAAGTACTAATGAAAAAAATTTCATTGAAATTTCCGGGTCTTTTCATTACTCCCACCTCTGGGCTTTACATCCCCGTAAAGCTACAACACACATTAGGGAAACAAATGGGGGTATTGATCTTGCATCTGAGACTCAGACTCCCTTGTGCTCTCCTGGAGGTTCTTGTGCTGCCAGCGAACGTGCACTAGAGGAATCGACTATCCATGTAGGAATCGCTTTTATTGATCCTCAATATCCACCAGGACCTCCGTGAATGTCGCCCTGTCATCGATGTCCATCTCCCCATGATCGAGGATGTGGTTTGGGTCATGCATGTATCTCCTCAACTAAGATTCGTGGAAGATGGCATGCCCCAGGTGCAATTGAGGTGAAGGGCCAGGCGGTAAGACACCTCGCCTACTATGATGAGGACATTGAAAGGTCTGATGAAACGCGGAGGTAACTTTCTCCCTCAGCCAAGTCGATGTAGACCTCATCAAGATGAGACCCATAGGAAGGCGTGGTCTCCATCCTCGAACTACAGTTGTCTCCATCTCTTATCAGCATAGGACTTATGTCTACTATGTGCAGTCTTCATCATGTCCTGGATGATATGCACCTTTTTAGTGGTAACCTGAACCATCTCTGGTCCTAAAAGTGCTGACTCCCCTGGGTCAGTCTATCACAGAGTTGATCTACAAGTTTGGACATATAGTTCCTTGTAAGGGTCAATCCCGATGGTGGAGTGGTAACTGTTGTTGTACGCAAACTCCACCAAGGGTTATTGATCCTACCAGCTGTGAACAAAGTCGAGGACACATGTATGGAGCATGTCCTCGAGAGGCTGAATGGTCCTCTCAGTCTGGTTGCCCGTTTGAGGAGGGAAGGTGGTGCTTAGATTTAGCTGTGTCCCAAAATCCTCCTCTAACCTCTTTTATAGACATGAAGTTAATCGAGCATCTCGATCGGATATGATAGATGATGGTGCACCATGAAGCCGTACGATCTCTTAAATGTAGAGGCATCCCAAGCTCTCTACCGAGACCTACTCTCTGATTTGTAGGAAGTGTATCAACTTGGTGAGTAAGTATACAATCTCCCAAATAGATTCGTGTCCTCTGGATGTACGTGGAAGCCTTTTCACGAAATCCATGGCTATCCCATCCCACTTCCTCTCTGGGAACTCTAAGGGTTGTACCAAGTCTGCTGGTACCTGATGATATGCCTTCACTTGCTGACAAGTGAGGCATCGTGAAACGAACTCTGCTACAGCCTTCTTCATACCCAGCCACCAGTGTTGTCGTCTGAGGTCCTGATACATCTTTTCCACTCATGGATGTAACGCTATAGGGGAGTTTTGAAACTCCCTCTGAACTTCCTCATGTAGTGCAACTAGTACCATAGTACGTCTCCTGAAGAGGATGACGTGCACCCCTCCTTCAGAAAGCTATCGGGTGCCTACCCTGAGGATATCTGAGCACGTCGTGTCTCACAGTCAACGTCCCCACGCTGTGCCTCCCTGACTCGCTGATGTAGTGGAGGAGTGGCCGTGAGAGACTAAAAAAAGGTTTCTCCATCTATATCCACAAAGGATATCTGCAACGCATCTAGGTGCTCTGTCACCTCTCCTAGAAGATGAATGCCCGATCTCCTACTGAGAGAATCAACTACAATGTTCCCTTCCCAAGAGTATAGACCATCTCAAAGTCATAGTCATGGAGGAACTCAAGCCATCGATGTTGTCTCAGGTTCAGGTCTTTCTTGGAGAAGATATACCTAAGACTCTGGTTGTCATAGTAGACTGTAAAGCGCTCATCCATCAGATAGTGTCTCTACATCTTCAAGGAGAAGACCACTCCTATTAACTCCATGTCATGGGTAGCGTAGTTCTGCTCGTGTTTTCTTAGCTAACGAGAACTATAAGTGATCACTACTCTCTCATGTATAAGAACACAACCAAGTCTGGTTCCTGATGCGTTGCAGTAAACTACGTACCAAACGCCCTCCTCCAGTAGCCTCAAGATGGGCTCACTGGTCAACCTCTTCCTCAGCTCCTAAAAGCTCTTCTGACATCTATCTGACCACACTAAGGGTTTCCCCTTTTTTCAAGGATAAAAGATATGCTGCAACTCTGGAGATGTCTGACACCAATCTCCGATAGTACCAAGCCATCCCTAAGAAACTCTGCACCTCCATCACGCTCCTTGGTGGCTCCCAAGCAAATACTGTCACTATTTTCACTTGATCCACTGCAACTCTAGCCTTTGAGATGATGTGTCCCAATAAGTGAACCTATCAAACCAAGAACTAGTAATTCGAGAGCTTACCATAAATATGGTGCTCCCAAAGTGTGTCCATTACAACCTGCAAGTGGTAGGTGTGCTTCTCCTTAGTAGTCCAGTAAATCAGTATGTCGTCGATGAAGACAACTAAAAATCGATAGTGGTAAGGCTGGAAGATTCTGTTCATGAGACTCATGAACACTGCTGGAGTGTTGGTTATGCCGAAGGAAATAACCAATAACTCGTAGTGTCCATACCGACACCTGAAGGTCGTCTTCGGCACATCATCGTCTCGAACTCTAAGCTGGTGATAGCCTGACTGGAGGTCTATCTTTGAGAACCATCGTGCTCCCTTGAGATGATCAAAGAAGTCTTCAATCCTACAGAGTGGGTACTTTTTCTTCACGGTCACCTGATTCAGGCAACGATTGTCGACACATAGTCGCAAGCTCCCATACGCCTTCTTGGCAAACAAAATCAGAGAAGCCCAGGGTGAAACACTGGGTAAGATTAATCCCTTCCCCTGAAAGTCCTCCATCTATACCTGCAGCTCAGGAAGCTCAGCAGGAGCCATCCGATATGTTGGAGCTGATATCGGTGTTGTCCCGGGGTACACGTCTACATAGAAGTCTATCTCTCCACGAGGAGGTATTCCTGGAACGTTGTTAGGAAAAACGTCCGAATACTGATCCACCACAACAGGAAAACTCATACTCCTCACATCAACTGCTCTGAGGATGAGACTATACAACTGATGTGTGATCGGCAGCCCTCTCTTCGTTGAAAGTCCATCTTTCACTGTAAAGGCTCCATTCTCGCTGGTGAAGATGAACCTGGTCCCATCCATTCTGACACACAACACTTTGTGCCTAATGGAGTGATCTGAGCATGGACTATAGACAACCAGTCCATACCCAAGATGATGTCATAAGGCCTCGACGCTGCGACAAGAATATCCCAGACGAAGCTCTCACCTCATATAGTAAGCTCACACTGCCGGAAAGAGTGAGTAATCATCGAGTCTTCTCCCGTAAGAGTCTCTAACCATAAGGATTGAGCCAACGACTCTGTCGGAATCTCCATGCTCCGAACAAGGGCAGAGAAAATAAAAGAATGACTCACACATGTGTCTATAAGTATTTAAAAAAGGGTGGAGTAGAAAAAAATAGTACCTCAAATCATCTTAGGTGCGTCGTGGTTGTAAGAATTGACTGCCTGGATCTGAGCCTGCCTTTGTCTTCCAACTCCCTGTGGTTGGGGTGAACATCCTGGTGGTGGTGGTGGTGGTAGAGAATCAAAACGTCATCCACCACCCGCTTCTCTACTAGCTCCTCTTCCACGTCTACCTGCTCCTGGAAGACCACCATGGTCAAACCTTTGCCTCTTCCTGGGAGGTCCCTCCAATGTCTGCTGCTCATCTGCAAGGCGGGTCGGGCAGTCTCGAGCCATGTGACCCTACCTCCCACATGCATAGCACTGCCTGCTCCTCGTATAGCTGGCTCTGTTCTGTGTTCCCCGCACAACCAAACCTGTATCCTGAGGTCACTAACCTGATGGCCAGGTCCACATGGACCTCTGCATCAGTTGTCTACTACTGGATGTAGAAGACTCCAGTACGTGTTGCCCTGCGGTGGGTCTTGCTGCTATTGTTGGCTCAGCGAGAAAACTCTTTACCAGAAGGGCTCGCTCTAGCACTCCCTCCTGTGTCGGAATGCTGAGGGAGATCATCGAAGCCCTGATCTCAAGTCTGAGTCCCTGCTCAAAGGTCCGGGCCCTGAAGAATGGATCTTGTACCCTATCCGTGGAGTAGCATGAGAGGTTGGTAACCCTCGTTGAGTACTGAGCTACTATCACGCTGCCCTGTCGCAGATTAAGTAAACCCTAAATCCGCACTGCACGAAGGGTGGCTGGAAGAAACTCCGAGCGGAAGAGTCTCTTGAAGTCTGCCTAGAGTAAAATGCCTCGTCATGAACCTGAAGAATCAAGCTCAACCATCTACCTGCTGCAGCGTGCAGAAGACTCACGACAATAATCACCATAATATCGGCTGATGTCCCTACCAGTATAAAAACTCTGACAACAGCCTCCAACAAGTCATCAGCTGCCGGCGGGTCCGTCTCTCCGCGAAACCTGAGGGGCCTCTGCTACTGGAAATTGTGCAACGCGCTCAGACCGCTACAACTCTCTAATGTTGGTGGTGGCAGTAACGGTAGCCCAGGAGGTAGTGGTACCGCTGGTGCCTCCGCTGGGATGGGGCCCTACACCGAGGCCTCCTCGCTCGATGGGCTTCCATTTCTTACGTAACTCGTAACCTTAGATAGAAACCTTCGTGGGGCCATCCTGAAAAGCAATAGGTTCTCCATGGTCAAACAGTATATCTGGTGAGCTGACTCAAAGTAATCACAATGAAAACTTTTGAAACACACATGCAATCAATGTTTCTGTGCACCGAGTCGGAAATCAGAGGTCAGGGTTCTACTATATGGATACGTCGGCCACTGCACCAACACTGGACTCCCTGGACTAAAAACCACAATCAATACTCTTAACACTATCTCTTCAAATGAAAGAATTCAGAGCCTATGTTCTGTGGTAGAACTGTCACCTCTGATACCAATCTCTCATTACCCATCCTCGGGGCCCGTGTCGTGACTACCCCAAGCCCGCCTTTCATAGGCCAGGGGATGGCCTAGCACCAAAGGCATAATTCCTGATAAAAGGGAAGGAATTTCCTTTATAAATTAAACAAACACAATAGAGTACGCAACTGAATAAAGCACTATGTAAAGCAGAGTACAAAAGTATGTGCTGAAAAGTAAATGGGCCAGTATATAAACCCACCTATAAACTATAGTACAACTGAAAAGCTAGTACAACTGTAGTAAAGTAAATAGAAACCATTTAGTCGTCCTCTGGGAATCCCACCTGAAGGGTGGGTATAGATGGTCTCCTCAACACCTCGGGTATGTCTGTCTGCTCCGTGTAAGCCTCATCAAGTGGTCCACCTCCGGGTACCATCCATCTCTACAAGTCTCTATCTAGATCAGTGTTGTCCGTCATCTGCATCCTACACAATGTAGTGCGGGCACAATCCGTGCAGGGGTGAGTATACGATACTCAATAGGGATCCCGAGACCTCCGACGGTCTCCCAGAATCCATGAAGTATAACCACATATGAAAGATACAATCACGATGTATCAACCAACTCTACATAGGTATATGACCATACATATACCTAAGTTATCAATCACGGTTCGGCTCCACCTCTCGAGTCCAAGCACAACCCATTGCACACATGAATGTAGTCAATCACATCGGTGATAATGATTGAATGTCAAGACCCAGCTCACACATTTATACATCTTTCGTATGGTGATTGAGATGATTAGATGTAGTCACTGATTCATCTAAGATGTCAGACCTATGTAGGATACTATACCAGCTAAGTTGTCAGAGCCACACAGGATACTAGACTAGATACTCTGTCGGACCCACGTATGATACTATTACAGAAGTCAAACTGTCGGACCCACGTAGGATACAAGGATAGTAGTCATCGATTTAAAACCCACAGAGGATTCCAGTACAGTTGTCGTCATCGTCGAACCCACAGAGGATTCCGTACGGTAGTCGTCGCTGTCGTAGCCAGCACTAGGGTTCCCGCACACAGTACGCTCGATTCTGGAAGGGTCCGCTCCTCGAGTCAATTGGTCGATACACAAACTATCATGAATTCCATAGTTTATATATCTCTAAGTTTTTTCTCGTGAAATGGACTCCAACATGACAGACGGTGGGTCAATCAGACGCTCAGTCTAAGAGATATTGGATTTTCTGTTCCAGGGGCCCGGTTGGAATTACGCTCATTCCAAACCAAGCTGTTTTCCAATGTTTTCCAAAACTCACATAGAGTATCCCAAAAGGACCGCTTCATTGCGAGGGTCCCAGTGCCAAAGAAGGCACGTCCATCAGATGTACTGTTGTGATGTTAATCACATTTAAGCCAAATGGGCCAGACCCGTTAAGCCTAGTGCGATGGCGGTTCGGGTCGACCTGGTTTTGGCGGGTCTGACCCAGATGGTGTCAGACCGACACAGTGTAGCACGCGGCCCAGCCCGGTGGGGTGTGGGCCGAACCGGTGGCCGTGGACCAGCCCGAGGGGTGCGGCCAGGCCCGGCATGGCCAGGCCCGGTGCGGCGCGGCGTGGCCTGGCTGGCGGCCGATCGGCCCGGGTGGACGAGTGATGCAGGGGAGGGGGGCGACTTCTCGAACTGACAACGTCGAGCAGCGCTGAACTTTTTCCATCCGACTGATGTTGGCCGGTCTTCCCAGCACGAGCGGCCCACTTGGGTGGGTTGTGATCCTCCGGAGTGGCACATGTTGGTGCAGAGAACTTCATCAACCTAACCGGCCGACGAGCCGGCCGGTTCGCCCGCTGAAGTGGCCCGCGAAGCGCATGCCGTGGTCATCCACAACATGGCACCATGGGACGCCGCGGTTCCACCAGCCCGGCCGGCTACGGCTGGCCGGTTCTTCCTCTGCTGAGCCTCTTGAAGATGCGGGCCGCAGTTCTTCTATATGCGACAGGCGCGCAGCTGCATCCTTTCTTCATCACCACCTCTTCCAACACGCTTCCATCGTGAATAAAATCAGGAAACAACAGAGGGTCCTCGGGTTGTGTTTGTTCAGCCCACGCCCGCAATGTTTGGCAGTATCAGTTGGCCGAAGAAATTCCAACGTATTCAACATGAACAAGATAATTTATTCACGTAGAATTAAACAAAACCCCTACCTGGAAATAAGGATCGTTCGTAGACGAAGTCACGGGGAGGCAGCATCAACTCGTTGATGTCGGGGAAGAATAAGCTGAGGATAGTGTGTCGTCAGCGTTCCTTGCAGGTGGCTCCCTCTCCTTTGGCTTGGTCGAATATTGAAGTACATGATCATCGTTCTTCGATGGTTCTTCATCGAAAAAAGAACTCTATTCTTCTATTTCTCCAGTGCTCCCCCAAAATTCACTCAACACAACGAGTGAAAAACTAAAATATTTGATAAGGATATTATTTTATTCACACATGAATTTTCAAAATTAAAACACATTAATTAATTAATTGAAGGTTTCGATTCATTAATCAATAGTGTTGGCAAAAATTAAATGGAGAGAGGGAGGTGAAGAGATCACATTAAATAATGGGAGAGTTTTCATAATAATTAAGGGGGGATTAATGGTGAGATTAATGGATTTGAATGGTTAAGGGTTCTTGTGGGCCCCACATCACATTATCCACTCATGTGAGGTTATATGGGTGTGGCCCCACCTATAAATTCGCATTGTAGGATATAACTAGCATCATTAAATAAAATATTGTACTACAATTTTATTTATTTTATTCTTCATCCCCAAAAATTAACTCTCAACCCACACAAAATGGAAATGCGGTAAAGGTCCCCGTAAGTGAATATCGGCGCTGCGAGTTCATCAATGTCATCGGATTTCAATTCCAAGCACCGGTTCAAAAGATAGAAAAACATGCATGTACGTTTACTAAACCTACCTGAACAAATCTTTAGAAATTGATTTCGGGCACACCGGGCCTCAGAATAATGTTCCGTCAGAAACTGAAGACTCGTAAAATTACAATGTATTTAAGAAAAACATTTCCTTGAAATTTAGTGCCATTAATCATGGGTTTCACTAATTGATATCAATTTTATTACATGTTACTCCTCTCTTTGGCCTGAGATGTCTAATAAAGCATGAAAACAAGTATATCAATTTTTGAGCGTTTTAGATAACTGAGTGGATATAGGAAGCGGAGTATTGTTTAGATGTCACTTCTTTCTATCGAGGTATGCATGATGTTTTCTGTGTTTCACAGCTTCAAAGGTACATAACTAACCCTCTATATATAATTGATTTCAAGGAAATTTATTGGGATACCGACACATCTTATGAGGAGTGTCCAATATGGATCATAGATTGATGTTAGATAGTGTTTCATGAGAAGAAGACATCAGTAGTATGGATTCAGTGGTATCATGGATGGATCTAAGAGGAAATGAGGGAGCAAGAGTGTGATGTTTGGCCCACGTGGCTTCAGTTTTTCAAAAAAAAATTATATATACTTAATGGGGATGAGAAGTCAATAGAGGGAGAGACTTTTAATATCATTTTTTAAAATTCAATAAAAAGACTATTTGTTAAAAATTTATAACTATTTTTTGTGAAAATTTAATTATAAAAAAATGTGTAAATGTTTAAAAGACTCTGGGTAAGGGTAAAACCCTATTTGGAATCATTGAATACAATAGGAATAATTTTAGGCACTGAGTTAGTGAGTGATTCTGTGGCCCAAAGTATCTCAGCACTGATGAAATGAAAGTATTAAATAAATAATTTTACTCCTAAACAATTTATTTTAAATAATTCATTAATTCTTATATGATGTGTTGTTTGAGAAATATGAGACCATAGTAATATCATGTATATGGTGTTTACCTAATACAGGGTATAATATCTTTTAGTGTCTGAAGTTTGTTATGGTCTATTAGGATGATAAGTTATTTTGTAATTTAATTATATTACCAATAAAAAACTAAATTAATACATCTCCAATGGTGTATCATATAAGAAATTAGATACCATATTTAGGTTTTGAATGTGGGTTTTACACAAGGCGGGGTATAAATTTAACATGTGTCGAGTGTTTGGAAACATCAAACATGATAAAATTCCTTATATATATAATTAGTTAATTATTCCATTTTGAAATAATAAATAATTAAATTACCTCAAACGGTGCCTCACATAAGAAATATGAGACCACTATTAGGTCGTGAACATAGTGTTTACCCTATACAAAATAAAACATTTATAATAGTCTGGTGTTTGGTCATTCTTCGCGTTATGATAAGCTATTTAATAATTTAAATTAAAAATTAAATATTATAAAACAGATATTATTTTGGTTACTATTCTAAATATTCTCCTGAGTCACAAATTCCTCCATTTTATCCCACTGTTTGATTTCAAAACATCATATTTTACTCGTTTTAAAATTATTAATGAAGGAAATGAATTAATTGGATGAATTTATTGACTTTGTAAAAAATTTCATGTCGAAAAACGGATTTTAAATGGTTATTTAAATACAGGGTGTTGAATGATACATTATATTAGGTTCATGAAATATCTGAACCTCAAACATCATCATTGGTGGGTTTTTTGAGATTAGACTATCCCAATATCCCTTTCATGAAATTGGGTAGTCTATAGATCAATCTCTAGTCTAGTATTAGGGGTTATAGGTGTGGTGAAGACCTTTTTCTTCTACTGAGTGGGGTACCACACAATAAAGGTTCTTTCAATTCTTTTCTTACTTTTCATCATTTTCACATACACAATTTGGGGAATAATTATTATAGTTATATGATTAATCTCTAAATACTAGTTTTATCTAGGAATTTCTTTAAAAATTGTAATATGTAATTTGTGAAAACATTTACCAAAAGATTAATTATTATTAACATTCAAGATGTAATTATTTATGTTTCTCCAGGAATGTTTCTATAATATTATTAGGAATATTAATATCAATTATCAACAAAAATTACACCAATAATTTTATTTGAGGGTGAAATCTATAAAATAATCAAAAGATATTTTTGTTAAAAAATTATTGTAATAGATATTAGTTATCAAGAAATGAATAATTAAAAGAAATTATTGGTGATAATATTATTCAATTCATTCGAAGGTAATATTAAGGTAATTACCACATGGAATGATTATCATGATTATCCTAGTATAATTACATGTATCAATGGATAATTATTAAAATCATTAATAAATAGTCACTAGATTATCAAAGGATAATTTATGAAACATCAATTATTAATGTATAATAGTTTATTAGATATAAGTATCATAACATAATTATAAAATAACAATTTGTTTTAAATTATCCAAAGTTATTTATAAGGTATAATTTATAATAGTGTATAAAAAGATAATTATAAAACGTTTTTTTATAAAATTATGAAATTATAATTATAAACAATAATAAATAATAGATTATCAAACATAATTATAATCGGATGATTTGTAATAAAATTATCAAAATATCACTAAATTTGATAATTTATAACAAATTATCAAAAGATAATTGTAATGGAAAAATTACAATAAATTATCAAAATAATATTATTCATTAATAGAATATAGAAAGAACATGTGTTGACATGAATGATATGTCAGAAATTATCCACGAGACAGAATGTATTATTGCATATGTTATTTCAGTTATATTTGAATAAAAATAATTGGTTCTGGTTTTAGTGACCCTTGAAAAACGATGATATTTGACGTGTTAATGTTTTTGAGAATAAGATTGTGAATATGGATCTTGAATAATTTATTAGAACCTTTTTACAATAATGACTATTGAGGGGGTAATTTCCATACATTTTAAAACTTATATAAACAAGTTTCATTAATATTATTATTCATATACATATTTTAATGGTCGTGCAAGATTATAATCACATGGGGATATGTGTATAGCTATGAGAACCATATGTTACAATTGTTTCCATTAGTACCATGTAGATTATTATTCATGTTCGATTTTTATTACTTGTATTGTGTCTGCTACATTACAGATAATGATATGACATTCTTTCTTATGTATCCTAATAATCTATGTGTGCATTTGTTTTATTGTTAAATGATCCCAAGATAGGTGGACCATTGGTACATGTTATTTCTTAGAGAGGGAGGGTGATTGACTTGTGATATTGATGATGAGGGACCTAAGAAGACACTAAGGAAACAATGAAGACTCATGGATTCCTTTTTATGCACTCGATGATAAGAAAATGTTAAGGCATATGTTATTTGATGACTAGAAGATGTCAAGTAGCTCTCTCCACTTAGGAGATGTCGGAAACATAATGTCCTTGATGTGTAATGATGATGATTTTCACGATCACACAATGCTGAGTAGCGTGGTTCAATAGACTAGTGGCTAGTCCTTGGTTATTTTAAAACTATAATTATACTTTTGGCATACAGACAATGCATGCACGACATGGGGTTTTGGACAGTTTGGAAGAACATGACTTATTTTTATTATTGTGTGTAACTATGATTGTAAATAATTATTATTATTACGGAATAAATTTTTATACATGAGCACATCACATTAAGGAAACATTGATGTTGTTCTACTGAGTCTTTTACTCATACCCTACACAGTCATTTCAATGACCTTGTAGATTTTTATTAGGGATCCATTGAAGAGAAAGGGACCTATTATGGATAGATTAATAGTGGAGTGAAGAGCTAGTAGAAGAACATGTTGGACTACAGAGGGATTTTTGTATATATTTTATTTCTACAACTTATTACCGTAGTTTTTTTCACATTGAGAGATGATTTATTTTTATGACATGAATTCCATAAATAACCTTATAATTGTTTAATATAATTAGTTTTTACATTAGATAATGTTGATTTTTGATCATATGACTTGATATTGAGTGTATAATATCCCCACTAACAAACCCATGTGGTATATCTTCTTGTAATTGATGGTTCAGCTCAGAATGTTTTAAAAAATTGATAATTTTTTTTTCTTTACTCATTATTGGTAATTTATGATAACCCACAGTGTTTGTTAATTAAATTGTCATTTTTATTTATGAGAAATTCATTAGACCTATAATGATTAGTAGAGAGTAGTATAATATATCCACTAAATGAATTGGTTGATCTCCTTAGACTAATAAAATAAGATATAATAAAATTGGGTTTAATTTTTTTTGAATCCATCTTGTGAATGGTGTTGATGATAAAGGTATCATGGTGACGAAGATCTTGGTGTCCTATAATTAATAACATCCTCCAAAGAAAATTGATTTACTATTATCCATGAGATTTCTTCCATGATTTCATATGTGGATTCATTTATTGTATATTTTATTAATTAAATTTCATGTGTTTTCATATACTTACCTTGTAGTATTGATTATGAATTATCAATTTATTTGAATGGAATGTTTGATTAGTTATATACTATTCCATATAAATTATTCTTATTGATTCATAATAGCTTCCACTATACTTGTCTCTTTACTAAGCGTTTTATTGGTCCCTTATATTTTTTCATATCACTAGAATCCATGTAATTTACTATGTTTGATAAGAAATGATATTGTATAGGGAATAATATTATTCTCAGAAAAAATATCTTCTGTAATTTGGGTTTTCATATTTAATGTAATTCGCATATATTCAACTAGTTTACCAACCCTACTAAACTATTTAGTATCTCTGGATGTTATTCCTTTTATCATATGCATATATATTGTATTACAACATTGGATCTGGAATCCTGGGGTTGGGGTCTTTATAGAAGGTATCAGAGCATGTTTGTTTGAATCCATTAGAACTAGATTTAGGAAGTCATAGATTATGGAATATAACTTTACAATAGACTTTAATTTTATGTATACAAGTTCATTTTAATGGATTAATAATGTACAGATTATATTGAATTTACTTGATTTTCATATCTATCTAGATACTACATGTGGATGTGGTTTTCCAATAGATTTAACTTGTTCTAATAACACTAAAAATTGATCATTGAGCTTGACCTGATCGTTACCTAGTACACAAAAATGACCCTTGTTTCCCACATAGTGTGAGACACCTATAAGTTAATATTTGGATAATTCAAAATTTTCCTTTTGAACATGTATGATCAATTTGAATAGAAAATAAAAATAAATAACCTTGGTTATATAATAGAACATGAAAGGACATATGTTGAAATAAAATGGATGCTGTATTTATGTATTGGTTTTTTGGATAGTTAAAATTTACAAGTATTTTTACCAATGGAATTCAGGTATATGAATCATGAAACTTCTTTTTGTTGTGTTAGAATCATATATATATATATATATATATGAACAAAATTTATATTTCTATTGAGGTTTATGGGTTAATGAGTTCAATAATGATCATATTTTGTATGTATTAAACACCATTATTAGGTCAAATGTGTTGAGTGTCGTCCGATATTAATGAAATTTCGGAGATATTAATTTTAAGAAAATGTTTTATAAGAAAAATTAATGGGGGGAGTAATTCCATTAAATTTTATATGCATAATAGTAAATGTATTGATATCTTTAATGGATAGTATGATCATTAATTACACTTTAATAAGTGTAAAATATGATTATTTTATTTATTGGAAAGATAATTTGTATTTAAATCCTCTGTAAAAAAAATTATTATATGAATAATTGTATTTCATGTATGGAATTCATATTACTTAGGATTGTTACAAGAATCATATTAATATTGTTTAGAAAAAGGAAAACATGAATTCAAGTTGTTAACACATCACATTTATCAATCCAATGAGGCTTGAACCCTCGACTCAAGGATGATGGTTGTTCAGCACCTACCACAACCCTACACGGTGTCCTTGTTAATATATAATTGTTTTAATCAATTATTAATTAACCAGTGCTATTACTTTTGAGATATAGAGATTAAATTATTTTTATTGAATAAAAAGTAACGATTATATTAGTCTCAAAAATTGTTAGTGATATATGTAGTGTCTTATTTTATAAAACATATGATTTATTAAAATTTATTTTTAATTCTTCAAGAAAAAAAATATCATTTCAGGATATTCATTTCATAGAGTTAGATATCAATTGGAAATTGATCGAAGAATAAAAAAAGTGGGAAATATGTATAACAAATAGAAATATATAAATTAAGAGAATTTTATTATATTCATGTACAATTAAAGAATTGTTCAACATTGGGAAATATTTTTTCCAAAGAAATTATCAAATTAAATCCATAAACAATAAATCAGATGGTCATTTAAATTATTAGAGATTTAAATATTTAAGGCCCTTAAAATTATATAAGGCATTCTCTTTCTTGTGATAAATGACCTCAAGAACTAGATATAATTATCTAATAATTTCATCAATGTCCATATCATTACATTCCACAAATGTTCTCCAATTTAAAAGCCTAGGAAAATGGTATTACCGTTTTACATCCCTATCTCTCTTATTAAAGGAAATTTTTATTATCCAGGTATGATATTGGTTTCTAAACAATGGAATTTTCAAATATCAAACAAAGGAATAAGGATAAAATTTATTAATTTTAATGTCATAATTTATTTATCATGGGGCCAATGTAACACCCCAAAATTATATAATAAGGACACCGTATTTTATAGTGTACAGGACATGTAAAACTAAACATATGAGAAAATATAACACCCTTATACATTAATAATCATTTATGTTTAATTTATTAAAATTATTATTGTAGATTTCATTACACACCATAATAATTTTATATTGAGTTACATGAAATAATGATGTAATTAAATATTAATATGATAATTATCATCGGGTTCATTATCGTGTTTTTTTCATAAGTTTTATTTTTTGATGAATATTGAAAATTATTAAAATTTTATTAAAAACATGTTCTTCGTTAAATTAGTTATAATGTTAAAATATATTATGAATTTGATGTAAAATAAAATTAGTTTAATTTTATATCAATTAATATATCTTATTTCATTATAATTATTTTCATACTGAATTTTGATATTAAATCATTGTAAACATTTGAAAATTTTCTCTTAAAAACCCCTCTGTTTTGCCACACTTAGGAATTAATATTAGACTAAAATTTTCACTAATGTGAACTGAATTTGTAAAAAAATGCTTCAATATTTTAAATTATCATCATATTTATTTTATAATATGGTCAAATAATGTTTTGAGAAAAAAGTAATAGTTAATGGAGAAAAATTTATTTACAATGGTTAGGGTAAAAATGGGGTTTCTCATGTGGTTGAATTAAACAAATGTGGGTAAAAATGTCCTAGGGAATTTTATAAAATCTATTTAACTTCAAAAATTAGAACATGAAATTTATAAGCTTCTATAATAGTCTAATTATGAATCGTTTCTATAATGATAAATCTTGTAACACTCAATACCATTCAAAAATACAATCTGTGTCAACTCCCCCACTTATAAAAATCCACCCCTATCCTATATTCATGATGACATAAAACCCCATTGGATAAACCAATTCCTGAATAAATTACATAATACATTCCCTACCCTAATATAAGGTTTTTTAAAATTGGGAATCAATCCATCCTTGTATGGAATTAGTGATACCCTTAGTCGAATAGCTGATGAAGTGGTAATGTTTTTCAACAAGTATCTTTATTTTACTTTTTTATCCACCTCATTAAATTTTTGTTATAACATGATGATATAATAACATAATTATATTAAATATAATTGTACATTTAGATAATATTTGGATTAATTAAAATTTACTCTACTTCAATCAAATAGAATACCAATTCCTCATTTGTTTCTCCAGCAAAATACCACCTTATGACCCAATGTCATTCAGTTTTCCATTTATACATATCGTTATTCTCTATGATGAAATATATAATGTACATATATTGTATTTATTATATAATTACATCCATTTTCACTATATAATATATATTTATTTTTACCATCCATTCAATATGATCTACAATAATTTCTCTCTTGTTTACAATAAGTTACACACATGCTAACTGATGTGATTTGCATGTCCCTAACATTTCACATGGATTGTAATAAAGATGATTTTAATTATTATATTTTATATACATGAAATATTTATGATATTCATGACATATTTATCATTATTAAAATACAATATATATCAAATTATTTCTTTACTTTTCACATTTATAAATATGACGACATCATTCATGTACCTGTGATCTACCACATTCATAAAGTGTTGTTACTCTATTTTTATAATAAAACTACATGGAATATATATATATATATATAATTATATAATATGTTATATACTATAAAATTATCATGATTTAATGAAAAAACGTACTTACCTTATTTCGATAATGATAATTTAAAAATGGAAGAGTTTATCATGCATACGCATGACATACCATCCCCATGATCCTATCATATTTCATTTTTAATGACCATCATTCAGGATTGGATGAAAAGTAAAATTTATGTTAAAATATGATAATTATATCATTATTACTTAGGAAAAGATTATATAGCTATATAGTTTTGTGAAGAACCATATCTTTCCTGATGAACAACGCATAAGAAAATAAGGAAATTAACACCATAAATAATGAAAATAATGAAGGATTTTTTACAAACGGGTAATAAGATATTATAAAGAATAATATATGATATTATAATTATTAATGTGGTTATTAAATAAGTTGATAAAATTTTTAAAACCACTATACATGTGGTTAAATAAGTTCAATGAAAATAAAGATTAATCTAATGGATTTAATCTCAATTTCATTTCATTGAGGCTTATTATAATCCTATGATCTTAGATTCTTTTATATGTTTCATATATTATCCATTTTACATGGAATGTCAGGAATAATTTATTATTATTAATATTTTCTATTTTAATTTTATTTATTTTATTTTAGGTGATTTTAACTATATATTACCTTGTGTAGAGAAATTCTAAGAAAAAAATTCATTTCATTTGGTTAAATTACATCTACATTGTTGTTGATATTCTGTGAATATTTGTATAATGAATTTTGAAAACATATTTTTATATTTATGATTGTGTTATTTGGATTTACGTATAATGAAAAAAAATATTCACTAATTATTTCTCATATAAAAATTATGATCATTGTAAGGGTTTATTTTGAAATCTCATTCTAATAGTGGTTTTGTATACCTATTAAAAGAAATTATATGATAATTTTATTATAAACACATTAATGTTTCCACTTTAATGGTAATTCCATATATTTTCATTTATTGTTATTATTTTCACCTCTATTATACATAAAATTATTGATAAAATAAATTTGTGAAAATCTAACTTCATTTTTGTCTTTGGCTGGAAATCTATTTTCTTACAAAACCATGATTTCTAAAAATGTTTTAATTTTATTTAATAGTTTAAAAGAAGAATTAGTAATTAAATTTTCACATTGTTTTTAATCTTTAAAAATATATAATTAATTATCAATGAAAATTATTTTAAAAATGATTTTCAAAATTAAAAATATATTTTTCAATAGAATGTTGATAAAAAATTTATTATGTTATTTATATTCATAAATGAAAAAAATTATTTATTCATGATCTAATGGGTATATGTTTTATTTATAACATCCATATTATTCATACATATATTTTATTATTATTTTTAAAAATTATAGTATTTAAATTCACTTCCTTGATTCATTTATATCATCATTAACATACCCATGAAATGATTACTTTCCTTTGATCTATGAACGTTAAATTTCAAATAATTACCAATATTATTTAATAGAGATATGTTTATTTCATGAACCATATATCTTTTATACAATTGGTGTTCTACATAAAATTTTAATTTATTATATTTGGAAATATTTATGAAACCATATTTTTCATTCAATATAGATTTATGATGATAAGGAAATTTGTGAAATAATTAAATAAATTAATCGATATTTGAGTAATTTTGTGGACATATAATTATGGGTGGGGAATAGTATAATATATCTCCTAGATGAATTATAAGGTCACATGAAAAATTTAAATCTAGCATTAAGAAAATTTAATCCAATAGTTTTAATCATCTTGCGAATGAAATGGATAGGTGAGGTATCTTGATGGTTGAGGAATTAACATCCATTAATTTTTCATTCCCTTAATTCCGAATTATGTTACAATTATCCATGAAATGTAAATTGTGATATTTTTTATGGATGGGTTTCATTATCATATTACTAATTAAATTCCATGTGTTTTCATAAATTTACATTTCCTTTTTTACTATCCCTTATCTGTTTATTTAAATTTCATGGTCTCTTAGTTATTAAAAATGAATTATTGATGATTCTTGTTGATCGATGTTGTTTTTTTGAATATGTAACCCTTACTAAGAATTTGAGCTGATCATTATTTTTTCTTTCCCAAGAATCTACAAATTTTAATATGTTTGATATGAAATAATATACTATAGAGAATAATGTTATTCTTGAGAAAAATATTATGTTTTAATTCATGTTTTCAAATGTAATGTAAGACACAGTTATTAATAATGATTACCAATTATAAAAAAATATTTGGTACTTTAGGATGTAATTCATTGTATCATATGGAACTCTAATATAGTATGTCACTGACTCCATGATACTAATGTCCTAGTCACTAAATTCGATATACTGGTGGAATACATCATTCATCAAATCGATAAAAACAACATGATAATTAGGCATAAAAATGGTATCATAGGATATTCATAATGAAAATACATACTCTTGAATGATATCATTGGTATATCAAACATCAAAACTATGAGCTGATGATAACCATGTGGATGATAAATCTTATAAAACCACATTCCTCTATTTAACATATCATAAAAAATCATCTTCATAAGGAAATTGATACATATTATTTACCGTTATCCAGTTTAGCTTCAGAAATTCTAAAAACAATTATAGAGAACCATAATCTTTTGTATAAATTTTCACTAGGGTTGTCCATGTTCAATCTCTTGTGAGAATAAAATACATCACTATTACATTTTCCAACTCAAACTTTATCACCCTACCTATGCTAGTGCTATAGAATAAGAAGGTATTGAAATTAGTTTCATACATAGAATAAAGCAAATATAAAACTATAACTCCATCTCTAGATAAATACATGAAGATAATCTTTGAAAATGTAATAAAAACTAAAATTATAGCAGGATGATCAACATAAAAATTAATTCCATCCAGATCCGCAACCACATTTGATATAAAACATCTTATCACTGGGTGGGAATGATTCGCATGACTAGACCTCAGATCCCATTCTCCCTAAAACACCAAAGAGCCCCCATTGAATGCCATAAATGAGACACACCATTAATAATAGTAAAACACTAAATGATGAAGAAAAATAAAATTTAACCTAAAGACGATGTGAAAAAAATTGATATTGATAATGACCAAAACCCAAAAACTCATTGCATAAATTATCAACAGATAAAAAGGTCACATAAAAACTGAATATTTTCTCTTTCCAATAAATGTCACTAACTCTATAATAATGGAAATGATTTTATTTTAATTCTATTCTTATGAAAAAAAACATCCAGATATAAACAAGTAGGAAAAACTAGTAACAAATAAAGGTATTACAATTGGTGATGAAATAAAGATGTTACCTCTCACTATTGATGGACCACTTTCTATACCAACATTATACTCAAATACTAGGTGAAGGTTATTCACTCTAATGAAATATAATCGGAGTCTTATAGACCTTAAATAATCATAATTCACCATAGTAGCCTTTGGATCCAATGATCTCTAACAATATCAAGCTTCAGACATAAACTGAATAAAATGTTGTAGATGACCATTACATCCAATTCTACTACTCATCTTCATAGTATCAAGATAATAACTCCATGTCTTTCTGACCTTTCCACATGAAAATAAAATTAATGAAATAGTACTAGATATAACTGAAGGTGCATTGGAGGCCTACCACTAAAAACCAGCTCCACCACCCCTACAATGATCATTCAACATCCTTGTTTTCTACTAAATGCCATTAAATCGTCCACTATGTCGAAGATAAGAGAATTAATAATCAATATCTCCTTAAATAATCATATCAACCATAATATATATATCTACCAACTCAAAATAGGTCTACATATTATGTATAAATACCTACGATCTAATATATATTCACAAACCATTCACATAAATCTGAGCTTTTAGCTACTAATTCATTAAGACATATTGAGAAAAATGAACTTGAAATGTTAATTGATTGGTGTTTGATAAAATTAAGAGATCCACCTTCTAAAAAATAGTTACTCTATATAATTATAAAACATCAATGAATTCTAATAAATACTAGAATAATAATGTCTTGAAACCCTTGTTATCAAATACCACATTCCTATATGCATGTACCATGGAATCCCACCATCACATTTTAAGTGCCACATGTTTGAACCATTCAAACATTATATTGATATTGGTTGGTGTATATATAAATTTGGTGATCTGATATACCATTTCAATATAATAATCTACCCCATGATGTTCATTCATACAATTAATAGATAAGGGTTTTCCACAAATGAACACCCTTAATAAATACTAATCTCCTCGAAATTTTGGTTGTACGTCATAAACTATGTTTCGAACTGGTGACACATTCTGGTTGATAACATTAGCATCAAAAATGGTATCCACACCCACATTTTGATATATAAGATGATTCCTTTGAGGAGATTCTTCTACCATATCATGAGGAACATGCATAACACGTCTTAGAGACTACTCCACACTGAAATTGAAGAAACATTAATAAAACAGTACAATCATAGTTGAAATAAAAAAACCAAAAGAATAAAAATGAGATTATTTTAAATACCAATATATATGAGACTCAATTAAAAACTTCTCATTATATCATGAGTATCTTTATAGAATGATTTGTTAATACACTCACTGTAACAAACATATAATTTCCTAAAAATATTTTCTTTCTGTCTACCAAATGCCCCAAACAAATGAATAATTAGGAAAGACCAACCATGATACCAATTTGTAACTAAAACTTTTCCGGATACACTCCCAAACTCTAACCCATATTGAATATCCTTATATCTAAATGGAATTATTGTTTCTCCCACAATATAAAGTAATTAACACATTATTTAATTAATTTAGTTAGGATATGTGTTTGGGTTTTATTTTGGATGATTTAGAGAATTTTAGAAATTTTAGGGGATTTTATTTAGTTCAACCATAGTTAGTAAAAACCAAGGAAATCATATAAAGAGTTGTGAAAGGTGAGGTAGTGATATCTAGATATATTCATGTTTAGGCTCTTGGATTGTCCAAACCATGCCACCAACTAAGAGTAACCATGATTTTTTGAGACAAAGGGATTCTGTAGGATTGGAACAGGAATTGTAAAAATATTAGAGCTAAACATTTGAGGTTATTTTTTAGATAATGACTAGTGAATGGCCAGAATAGGGTTTTCCTAACTATGTTAGCTAAACATGCATGGCCAATAGTTAGATCCTAAAATTGCGGATATAACTCGGTGTCAATACCTTATTAATGAATTACATGGGTATTACATTACTTTTCTGCAATGAATAAAACATGAAACAAATATATTCCAAAACACTATATTAGCTTAGTGTATTTGGAAATTATGAAACAAGAAAAAACTAGTACATAAAACAACAATATCATCTAATGTGTTTTCATTCAAAACTAGATCCCATTTTTCACACATAATACTTAATACCCTTTTTCATATCCCAAGGAATGGAAACATAAAAAGCAGTGAGATAAAATGCTCACTAAGGGAAACCAAGGAAAATATCAAAAAAAACATAAACATTATAATGTTTGAAAATAACTTCAATGAACCATACCATGTATATAAAATATCAAAATCCTAATTCATGAAATAAATCTTGGTATTTCATATGGAATAATTCATAAAGGAATAAGATCCCTGAGAAAATTGCATTTACATAAATCATGGAATTTTTTAAAACCCATAAGCATAGAAAAGAATTTCATATTTGTCAAGGATCATTTCCATGACCTTCATAGAAGATAAATTACTTTACTAAACTAAGTTCACTCCTCATTCTTTCCATGTAATAAAAACCAGGATTACATACCATTCCAACCCAATATTACTAAACTATGATTATTACATGTTCATCCATGTTTATCTCAGGAAATTTTTTTTCCCAATTCATTGGAGGTAGATAAAGGTCCCATCCATCTCATTATTGAATCATTCTTACATGTTCCACAAAAACATAAATCATTCATCAATGAATTTCCCAAGGAATAAAATGGGTTTCCTAAACATCATTTAAAATATAATATATGTAAGACAAATAGATATCCTATATATCATTTCAGGATAAACCCCATCAAAACATATGAATAAAAGGGATAGTATAGTTGAAACATAAAAAAATTATATAATGACATCTTAGATGAAAAATAATTGTGGTATGACACTTTATATTAATTTATGGGGAATATATCATTTCTTCTTTGAAAACATTTTCAGTTTTAAAATACAATGAAATTTTAAATGTAAATAACTTATTGGGATATAAAATTTAAATCTTATAATTCAAGATTCATAGAAATAAGGTGTTATGAAATGGTAAGAACCCATTCATGTTTTATAGGTTAAAAAAAATTTCTCATACTTTTTCTAGAAAAGTCACGAAGTACCTCGTATTGAAAAGGAAAGAATGATTTCTTTCAAACTGTGTATTAAAAAGTCAGAAATGTGTAAAAATAACATTAAACATCTATATGAGAATATTAACATATTTTATGAAATCATTTTTTATAACATGGACATGGATGATAAATAATACCCTGTACATACCTACATAAAATCAATCTTAGAAAATAATGAGATTCAAAAACTATCACTTTCCAATTTATAAATAGCTGAATTGTATGTCTCATAAAATAATTAAACTTATTTTCTTATATAAATATCATAACATTCATAATTATAATCATAAAAACTCTATTGGTTTCCATAAACAACACTCAAAATAAACATGTTTTGTATAAGTAATATATAACAAATAAATAAAAGTTAGACAAAAACAATCCCTAACCTTAGGTATGATATTCTTTGTTTATATCTAAAAAAACTTTATAATTATTAAAATAACTTCATTGATTTATTCTTGAATGTTATTTATTTTTATGATATCATATTTGATCATATTATAATCCATATGATAGTAAAATTTCATTTTTACTCGTTATTCATGTATTAATTACGTTTTGTTCTTATATATGTTTTGTAATATAAGTTATAGTTATCCTTATTATGAAATATTTATATAATTAAAAATGCTATTAACATAATATATATCATATTAAATCACTCTTTTCATATATATAATCATTCTTTAATGGATATCTTGTAGAATAAATCACATCTCATCATGGAGTCGGTAGGTCATACGTACGCACAAGTGACGATATAATTCTGATAATTGTGAAATGGTGTGGAAGTTGATGGTATATATTTTTTAGAATAAATATCATGTCATAATAATAATATATATTTATTATTTCCATAATTATAACCATCCTATTAATGTTGTAGTGAAAAATAGTTTACACCATAGTGTGGAGATGGTAAGCTCTACGTACGCATGTGTGGGGATTTTTTTCTTCGAAGTAAGGATAGAAGTTGAAATAATGTTGTTTCATATAAATAATAAAATCATAGTATATAATTGATACTGTATTTATAAATTTATACAATAAATAACTCATTAATTGGATTTAGAATAAGAAATTTGTTTGAGAGAATTGGTTGAGGAGATTACCTCAACATCGACGTGCTCCTTCTAGGCATCCTCCTAAAGGTACTAGATTTGGACTTCTGAGAAGACCAGATTCACTAAAATTTAAATAGGGTAGTTGAGAAGGGAAATGATCATGGTATGGCCAGGCTTTAGGGCTTAGAGTGAAGTGAATAAGTGATGGAGGAGGTTCCCTTGTATAATTGAGGTGAGGGGAACTTTTGGAAACTCCAAAAATATTAAATTACAAAAAAAATAAATCCCCATCTAGAAACCTACAAAATTTACTAATTTTGAATTTTAGATTATATAAGTTTGTAATCTCATCAACCAATAATATTTATAAAGGTTTTTTATTTCATTTTAATCCTTATCATTTCATTTTACCCTTAATTATTCTCTTTTAACTTTATCTAAGGAAACAAATTGTTCAATATTAGTATAGAGTATTTTTTAATTATTTGTTGAAAATTAGAGCATAAATGAATATTATATAACATTTTAGAGTAATACATATTTATTTTATATTTTTAAAGTTATTCTTCAATTTTAAAAAATATAATAAAACTGTATTTTCACAAAATATCAATAGTGCCAATTTGGACGCTATTCATTTAATAGACTTTAGAAATATATCATGATAATATATTAACTTGGAACCAAAACATTTATTATATATCTAAGGGGTTGAAGAACATCTAAAAACTTTTTCTCATATATAAATTATCGAAATTACATATATTTTATTATTTTTATTAACATTAATTTGATTTTTCCATTGATAAAATAATTGCTACATCAGTTCTGTGTAATTAGTTAATATAATTTTTTTTGTAAGAAAATAAAAAAATAATATAATGAATATAAAGCCTCTAGATTTCATAATAACACTTATAATAGAGTATATTTTCAATAAAATAAAATATAAAAATATGTTATTTTTATTAAAACATGAATGCGACAACTTCAACATCAGTTTAAATAAAATATTATTATTGTCATAATCTTTTGCATATAGCTCAAAATGATCAATAAATCCATTGATGTATTATTACTATCAATATATATTCTAAGAATAATATTTGGTTAGTTTTTTGGTCTTTTGATAGTAATTATTATTATTATTATTATTATTATTTTATTTTTTATCAATTAAATAATTTTTTCATCATCAATAAATACGTCTTTATGGTAATAATTTTTTTATAGGTTGGGGACGAAGTCTCAAATTCTTAATAAATAACACAGAATAACCCAATTTTTCTTTGTAGAGGGAGACCCATTAGCTTTCTGGAGACTATTAAATATCAAATTATTTTCCTAATTATCACTATATTAAAATTATTTTACTTATACGAAATAAGAGGGTGACGTTTTGTCACGTTTAAGACAATTTCTTTTATTTTTATAAAATTTATATCATTTTCATTGGAAAAGGTCCATTAAATGATTCAATTATGATCCTCATGTGTTGTGGGTCGATGGTTACTCATCCAATATGATTTCTGCAGGTTTTAGGGTAATTGTATTGTCTTTATCATATTAATTTGTTTCTTAAATTAGTTGATTTACCTTTAACCATGTTAAATAAAAATTATTGTAGTTAATAATCATAATATCAAAAAATAAGTAACCTATTGTCAAAATTTTTATCCACATATTCCAAATATGTAATCAATTTATTGAAAATATGAAACATATATGTTACATAAATTAAATTAAAATTATTCCTCGTTATGGAAATGCGAAAATGAGTTTTTAAATAGTAAAAACCCTCAGAATATTGACATGTGTTAATATCATATTTCTTTTTCAAATTACATCCAATTACCAATATTGGATAAAATGTTAAAACAGAATATAATTATATTTGATAAATAAATAAAATTATTTCCTATCAATATAAATAAATTAGATGATAAAAATAGTTTCAAATTAAAAAGTTGTATTTTTCAGTACTCATTTAAATATTAAAGTTTTCAGAAAAATACCAAAAAGTTATCCAAACAATATTTTCATGTCCCAATTTCAAATAATAATTTTAGTTTTTCAAAAACATCATAAAAAAGTGTCAAAACTAGATTTAAACTATGTACCATATCAAAAGGCTACAAAACAACATTTTTTTAAAATAAATATTTTATTTACAAAAATTGACTTTTCTATATATAATGTATAGAAAACATATAAGTTGAATTATACACAATAAATTGAATTTATTAAAAATATATTTCATTAATAAAATACATTTATTTTGATTTTATTATATTAAAGACTTGATTAAACTCAGTCTTTTAGGGAATGACTTCAAACAAAATAAATATAAGTTCATTGTAACACAAGACAAACATAGTCTTAAGTATACTACAAGATAAAACAGTTTTGTGTATAGTAAAATATTTCCTTGGTTTATAATAAAACAAAATAAATAAAATAAATTTAAAAAGTCTATCTTATAAAAATTTCTGGGCATCACATTATGCCGAAATTAAAAGTATTTGTACCCAGAGAATTTCTTCGGGTTATAAAAGGATAGAAACCCACATCTTAAAAAAAGAATAAAAAATTTATTTAAAAAGTAATATATGGAAAATAATGGTTATTTAATTTAAATCATAACTATGTCTCTACATAGGATAACATTGTTAAATATTGGGAATAGATGGAAAACATAAATATTCAAAAATATCAGTGATCACAAGAAAGATGGTGATCCGATGAAAGATAACAATCAGAATGTCATAAACTAAAGAATCATTAAAGAGGTCATTGATATCATAAAATATGATGATAATAATACACCATTTGGTATCAAGATACGTTTTCCTAATGTTTAATAATATTCTTTAGAAGATATACTTACTTGATTTCAATATAATATCACCTTTGGGTTGCCTTGAACAATTTCCCCTTCAATTCTTATTCAAAGAAATGATGTTTAATTTTTCATCCAAAAATAATTAACATATCATGTGGTCCATAAATAGATTGATAAGTCAATATATATATCATTATCACAACATAAATTTAAGAAAAAGTTATCAAATATGCATACATACACTTATAGATATGTAATACAAACATCATCTGGAGATTATCTTATTATATCCATAAATAGATAACCTTATAGTTCTTTAAAAAAAAATTATAATGAGTTACACTAACTTGGTTTAACATTTATCCTTCATATGTTATAAGTTATCTCTTATTTTTTACATTACAAACACATGACCACCTACCTAATGTATTCACATTAGTTATGGTAACAACTTGAATTGACATGTATCCTTAATGAAAAGATGTACGTGTCCTTATTCCAAATCATATTGGATATATTCCTTAAGTAGAAAAGAGTTTTATAGTTCATCCCTGCTATCATAACCCCCATGAAAACTAATCCATAATTACATCAAAAGAAACTATCATCATCCAATTTACTTATTCAAATCCAAATTATCTTTATCCAAATATCATTATCATAACATAAGGAACAAATTAAGGGTTATATATCCCTTAATCATGTGTTATAAAACTATATAAACTTACCCTTAAATAATTTTCCTATGTCCATATTACAATTTAATATATCCTTTAAAATCCTTAATGAAAAACATATACTGAAAGCACTTATATATTTAATTATTCATATAACTTAATCATTTAAATAATCAATCATCCAAATTTATTTAGAAACAATTTCTCAGGATCCATGATCTTAGGCATTCCTATAATATGAATATTATATTAATGTTCATAAACCATAATCTAACCAGGATTAGAAGGATTAATGTAAACCATAATGCTAGAACTTCCCATATATTTTACATTTCGTATAAAATTTCTTTACCCTCAACAGTATAAACAATACTCGTACCACATTCATAATACTATTTATGAGATTTAAAATTAAGAAATGATTTTTCTAATTCCAATACATTTCACATCTGAAACATACAAGGTTAAATATGTTCAATCTATCATTGTATATTTGATAAAACTAGAAAGAAAATTGTGACAAACATATATTAGATTTTAATAACACATAATTAAGTTAAATTATTAATAATATTTCAATATAGGATATATTAGGTTTAATCATAGGTAATTCATGATTATCAATAAAACTCGAGGATTTCATCCAATATATATGATTATCCATAAGAAATCCCAATAAACTTCCTTAAAAATATCTCCAGGGTTCTCACAAATTTTTTCGTATATTATTTTTCAAACGAATACCAATCCTTCGCTCTAATATGAACTATAATGTACCAAATATTTCCATAAATAGAAATTACATTACATTAAAAAAATACTTAATACATTACAAAAATAGATTCCCCAAATTATATTAGTTTAGTGTCTTTGGAAAATGAGAAAAATAGACAACTGGTTTATAAAATATCTACATCATTTCCTATATTTTCCAACGTAACTAGAACCAATTTTGAAACATCATACTTAATACCATTCTTCATATCATAGTGAAAAGAAACATAAAAATAGGTGACATCAAATTCATAGTAAGGTTAAACATTAAAAATATCAAACAAAACATAATCATAAGAGTGTATGTACATAAATTTTGAAAATCATAAAATGTATAATAAATATCAAAATATTGAGAAATGAAATAAATATTGGTAGTTAATTAGTCATAAATTATAAAGGAAAAATAGCCATGTGAAAATATAATTGGCATAAAAAAATAAATTCTGAAAAAAATAAGCATAAAATATCATTTCAAATTAGTCAAGGCTTATTTGAAAGACCATCATAGTAGAGAAAGTATATTATTTAATTGAGTTCACACCTCATTCCAACCCTATATTACTAAAAAATGTTTACATACCGTTCCATCCCTATATTACAAAACTGATATCCTTTCTAGTTTTAGACCTATCTATCTCATTAGACATAAATATTTAAACAATTCATTAGAGGGAGATATAGATCTCAACCATCCCATAATGAAATATATATTATGAGTTCTACAGAAATATTAATCATTCATCATAGCATAACCATAGTAATAAAATGTGTTTCTTAAACATCATCCATAACATAATCCAGGTAATATAAATGGATTTCATAAATATAACTAAATCATAAAAATAATAAAACCATAGGAATAATAATTTTAGTATACTTGAAATATAATCTTTTTAAATAATTTCATCTATGATGAAAAATAATTTATATACAACACTAGAAATAATTTCTTGAGAGAAATATCATTTCTTTTTTGAAAATATTTTATTTTCATAAAATACCATTCAATTTTAAATGAAAAAAATTTCTTCGAAATTAACCTTTAAATAATTTTAGGTAATCTTCATGAAAATATTTTGTTATTGATGCATAAGAATATATTAATTATATATATGTTAATAATATAATATTCTCATTCTTTTGCTGTAAATGTCAAAAAGTACCACCTATGGAAAAAAATGAAATATTCCATTAAAATTATATATTAAAAAGTAAAAAATATATTAATATGAAATTAATAATTAATATTATAATAGTGAAACTTTTTATGAAATTATTTATGATTGGAATCAAATATATTGATGATAAATAGTCCCCTGTAAATACATGCATATCAATAATCTCATATAATAATGAGATTTCAAAAAGAAGCCTTACCAATTTATAACCAGTAGAATTGAATGTCTCATAAAATATATAATCTTATATGGATATGTAAATATCAAGACCATAATAAAAATAATAATAACATTAATTTTCAGTATAAACGCCACTCAAAATGAATAGGTGGTGTATAAGATATATATCCTAGAGAAATAAAAGTGAGAAATGAATATTCTATTGCCATAGGTATGATATCCTATGCATGTTTAAAAAATCTTTTATAGTGATTTATAAAATTCCATTGATTTATTCTAGAATAATATTCATTTTTATTATATCATATATTATAATATTATAATCTTTTGGTAGTAACATTTCATTGTTACTTGTTATTTGGGTATAAACTACTTTATGTTCTAATCTACATTTTGTCGAATGAGGTTCTATAATCCTTCTTATGTCATATTTTTATCATCAAAGAAATGATATCTACATAATATATACCCTATTTTTTATTATTTAAATTTATATGATCATGATTTAATGGATATATTTTTAAATCAATCACACCGCACCATGGAGATGGAAGGTCATAGATACTCATGAGCGACGATATCATTCTGGAAATTGTGAAATGGAATGGAAGTGGATGGTAAAAATGTTTATCTAAAATCAATATCATGATATAATAATTATATATATTTATTATTTCAATCATTATAACCATCCATGTAATGTGGTATATAAAAAAATTACTCCACGGTTTGCAGACAGTAAGTCGTACGTACCCACGTGTTGTGATTTTTTTTCTTATAATGGATAGAAGGTGTTAAATAGTTGTTACAAAATTATTATAATATCTAATTATACAAGTGATAATAAATTTAATACATTATTATATAAAAAATTCATTAAGAGGGTGTAGAAGTAGAAATAAATTTTAATGAATCGGTAGAGGTGATTACCTATTCTTTAACACGCTCCTTCGAGACCTCATCTTAAAGGTACTATTGTTGGTCTTTTGATAAGACCAGAACCTATAAGATGTGACTATGGATGTTTATAAGTTAAATGGGAAAGGTATTTATTTACTGTAATACTCAATGTGAAGTGACCTTGAAAGGGAAGAGTTCCCTTTATATATTTGCGGTGAGGGGCACTTTTGGAAACTCCGAAAATAATAATTTATAATAGAATATAACCCCATCAAAAAACCTCAAATGTCCTATTTTTTAAGATTAGATGAGATAAGGTTGTAATATCATAAAAAAATATTTTCTAAACATGATTTAACTTCATATTAAACAATATCATTTCGTTTTACCCGTACTTATTCTCTTTTATTTTGAACATAGCTAAAAAAAATTTCAATATCAAAATACTGTAATTTTAATTTTTTTGATGTCAAGTAGAGAATAAATAAAATATATATATCTTTAAGTGTAATAATTAATTATTTTATAGTTTGTGAAATATTATTTTGTTTCTAAAAAAATTAATAAAACAATATTTTGGAAAAATATCAATACTGTCAATTTTGAAAATATTCATTTAATGGATTATTGAAAATATAAAGATTTATATTAACCTCAAACAAAATATTTTATTATATATATATGGGGTATTAATCGTCTATAATTTTTTTGGATATATTAGTTATCTCAAATTCTATTTATTTTAGTATTTTTTATATCATTAATATTATATTTCCATTAATAAAATAATTACAACATTAGATTTGTGTAATTATTTAATATACTTATTTTATGGGAATAATTTTAAATGAAAATTATAAGATGAAGAAAAATTGTATAGATTTTTTAATAACACATATAGTAAAATATATCTTCTGTAAAATGAAACATTTCAAATGATATATTTATTAAAACAATAATGTTATAACTTTAACATCACTTTAAATAAAATATTATAATTTTTATAATCCTTTTTATATGGATCCAAATAAAACATAACTGGACCCTTGTATTATAATGGTCGATATATAATCTACCTATAGTATCGGGTTAAGTGTTTTGGTCTATTAATTGTTATTATAGTTTTAATTGAAATCATTTTATTGATTTTTTATCCATTAAATAATTTCTACATCATCATTTTACTGATCGTTTAGGTAAATATTTAATCAATAGAAATTAAAAATAAATTACCAGGATGTATATAAATTCATTATATATCTATATACTATTTATTTTTATCGTTTTATTTTTTTATCATTATATTAAAATTATTATACTTATAAGAAATAAGTGGGTGACATTTTGTTAGATTAATGTCACTTGATTTTCTTTTAATAATATTTATATCATTTCCATAAAGAAATGTCCATTAAATGAGAAAATTTCAATCCTTAGGTGTTAAGGGTCGATGTTTTCTCATCAAGTAATATTTTTGATGTTTTTTGGAAAAATTTATAGTCCTTGTCATATTAATTTGTTCCATAAAGTACTTGACTTACCTGTAACAACGTTAAATAAAAATTAACGTAGTTACTGTTCAAAATTTAAAAAAAAAGTAATGTATTAAAATAAAATGGACCCAAATAATAGAAAATATTGAATTAATATTTCAAAATTAAATACAATTAATTTTATGTAATTAAATTAAAATTAATATTGCTGAGGGAATGATAAAACGAGTTTTTAAAAAGTAAAAACCACCAAAACATTGACATTTTTTTAAATCAAATTTCAACATGAAATTACAGGTAAAGAAAAAAATTGTTTCAAATGATAAATAAATAATCTAATTATACATTTAACCCAATTTAATAGATAATCTAACAATATAAATAAATTATATAGAACAAAATTTTTGAATTAAAATGCATTATTCTTCACTATTCATTAAAATTATCAAGTAACTAAGAAAATTTGGAAAATTTATCCAAAAAAATATTAATGTCTCGATTCCAAATAAGAACATTATTTTTTCAAATAGACTATAAAAAGAGTGAAAAACTATATTAAAAATGGTTCCTCCATCAAAATGTGGAAAATTTTAATTTTTTCTAAAAAATGTCGTCTATCTAAATTTTTTTTGGGTTCTTATATCATGTCTATAAAACATATAAGATGAATTTTAAACATTTGATTGAATTTATCAAAATTAATATTTCATTGATAAAATCCATTAATAGTGATATTAATATTTTATAAAATCGATTAAACTCCATCTTTCGTGAAACGAGCTCTTTGAAAATAACAATAAATCTTGTGTAGCATAAGAAAAGAATACTATTTTCTAAACCCAAATATAAACTACTATTGTTTATAGAAAAATCTTCCATTTATTGTTTGATAAAAATATATATATAATTAATTAAAAATTATATCTCATAAAAATATAGTTGTTTTATATAAGATTTTCCCCTTAACCTCAATCTACCTATATTTTTTCCCTATCATAGATTTACCTCTTATAAAAGGCTGTAGATAATATTCTCATTGATCAATGATTTATTCCTAGGAAATACATACCAAATTTAATGTATATTTATTTTTTATGTCTATATTGTTGTATTTTACATATATCTATTCATATTCCATCTATCTTATTCATATATCTTATTTTTGGGGGATATATTTGGGTTATTTTATACAAATATTGTTCATATTTAGTAGTCCTGAGGCTAGGAAAAATGGTCTATGGTGGGTTCTTGGATATTCAACACACTTTTGTTGAATAATTTTCATATATTTTTCACCATTGATTCTGATGTTTGTGCCTTCACTCTTGAAACCACTTATTATTACATGAAGGTTTAGTTTCAAATTTTTTAAATTACTAAAACTGATTATGAAATTGATGTGAAATGTTTGGTATAATCCTAATATAGTGAAGATTTGTAAATTTTTTAAACTTTTTTATTGTGAAAGTGATTTTGTTTTGAATTTTAAAATTATTTTTTTAAATATGCATTTATTTAAATTCATGGAAGTGGTTTTATAAAAAGATTCTCAATAAAATAATTTTTTTATTGAAATGTATTATTTTGATTGGATTGTCATGGGTCTTATAGTATATTATTTTTCTGTGAACATATTATATTAGCATTGATAAGGCGTTGTGTTTTTCCCCATCAATATAATTAGATGAATTATGGTATGATTTTTTTTTGATAAAAATGGGACTTATATATAAATAAAAATTTCCAAGTAAAAATTGTTCGCATAGTCATATCTTGGTGAAATGATGAATCAACATTCATATGTATTGTATGACTAATGGTGGAATTAATTGTTGGATATGTGGATACATTGAATGAATTATGAAAAATGATATTTTAGAAATGTTTTTAAAGAGTTTTTAGGTTTCATTCTTTGAAAATAGTATTATTTTGAAAAAATGGCATGGAACAGCTTATATTATATATAAACTCTTAAAATAGTTTATTTTGTTTTGTAGAAATTTTTATTATAAATTTACTAACATGTTCTTTCTTGTTAGAGTTATTAGGGATTATAGTTTTGGAAATACAACTGAGTTTATTTACTAAACTCTTACTTCTGTATATTTGTGTATTTACAGATATCATTTATCGGTATAAAGGTAAAGGGAATGAATAAAATTTCATTTGTGGTTCTTACATATAATTGTTCATGGATTTTTGAGTAGGAACATGAAGCATGTTGAGTGTTGTAGAGTTTGTGATATAGAAGTATTTTAGACCTGTTGAATTTTCTTCCACATTGTAGATTATTTAGATATTGGTTTCAACTTTCTACTCTAATGTTGTTTGGTTTTATTTATTATACATTGAGTTATATTACATGGTTATCATGCATCATGTAGTTTTTTTATTAAGGTTATTATGGAAGTTTTTTTTATTTTAATAAAAGGAAATCATCCCCCAATTGTTAATGAAGCCCTTGGTATTTATTTATAGCCTTTGGAATCTTGAGGATGTCTACTAATGCTATGTAGAAATTCTTCCTTGTCTGAAGACACTGGGGGGATATATTTTAAAAGTGGTTTTAGGTTGTTTGATCCTTATTTACTAGTTGTGTGGGTTTTTTAGTTTAAAATTCCTTCATGTTTAGTCCTTGAGTTGGTATGGTAGCAAGTAGTATGATAGTTTGAACATGAAATGTGAAACATAAAAAGGTGTATTTAACTAATTTATTTTGAAAATCATGTTACTATGGATTTTGTTACATATTTTTTTAGAGAAAATTATAACAGCTATAATCTTATTGTCATGAATTTATCCAATAAGTTGAGAGTGACAAGAATTGGTGTAAATGACATCCCACTAAGAGTGAATATTTAATATTGAATAATAATTTTTTTTTGTGATAAATGTTGATGTTTGAAATTTATGGAAGAATTTTTTCAAAAGAGATATTTTAAAAATGAAATGATAGTAATATTTTGAAAATGGATTGATTTTCAAAATCATAGTGTACTTTTTGATGTATTGTTATAATGGAAAGTGTATAATTTTCAGAAATACATTGATATGTTTTTATATAGTAAATTTTAATTATTTATCCTTTAGTTGTTAGAGAGTAAGACTTTGGTTATAAAATGGAATCTAAAAGTTGTCATATAAACCAATCTAAAGAGGATAATGAGAATGAGGTTATTTATGATCCATATGTGAACCAATAATTTGTTTAACAAATTTTCCATTCTTTTTAAACTATGTATATAGGGAACCAAAGGGATTAACCAAGTCATGTGTGTTATTCCATTCAGTTTTAGATTTAGAATTCACCCATCTTTTTGGGTGATTCAGAACTAAAAAAGCGATTTTATTGGATAATTATGACTAATTGAGTAGTTGATTTCATTGGCACACCAATAAAGATATAATTCTAGTTGGAAACATATATTTTAGAGGATTTTTCATATAAATTTTTAGATTTATCTATTCTTGATAAATTCACCAACACATTCCATTGTATAATGTTTTAGAATTTTTCAGCAAAATATTTTATCATAAAATTTTTAGGATTGAATGAATGATAGACTTTGTCATTGTAAAAAATAATACCCACACGATAAAAGAATATGCAAATAATATTATAAATTTTTTCTTATTTTATCATGATTTTGTTTCATGTACATCTATTAAAGAATGTGTTTCATTAATTAGGTTTGTGGAAAGTGATATTATTGATGATTAATGTGATCTATATAGGAGAGTATATATATATGGTAAATATATATAATGTAGAAGAAAGGTATGTTTTATGAGATACAAGTGGTTGAAGAATGATTATATCTATGGTAAATGGTGGAAACTCTAATACTCTAAATAATTAGATGTGGGACATCATTTTACTTGGTATTAGAATGGATCATTATCAAATGGGTATCATTAAATATCCTTCCATGACCCGGAAGCCATGTGGGAAGTTTCTAATGGTTATCTTTTGATCAAATGATGCATGAATGGGTGACACCACCTAGAGTATGACACAATTTACACCAGATGGAGAATATTTAGTGTTATTATCAAATTGTTCTGAGGTCTAGTGTTTGGGACACATCTCATGATTCACAATGGTCATATACATTGATGGGATGAGGGAATTTGAATACTTCTCATCATTCGAACTGAGCAATACATCATGATTATAGGAGTGACATCAATCCTCCAAAAGGGAAATCTCAATAGAAAAATAGGGAACAATGTGCTGTGAGTAAACAAATATACGAATCTGATAAAGTATTTTTAGATGAACAATATTTTCCATCGGCGATGTGAGGTGAAATTTTTTTGAATTCTATCCTTATAATAGTTTTTTTAATTTGGGGGCATCCCATTCATTTATTTCTTCTCATGCTATTTAAATATTCTATTTTCATGTTTAGTTGATGAATTATATTTTGAAACATTAAACTCTAATTAGACTAAGACGATATAAATAAAATTTGTGTACAGAATATTCTATAACTATCTATAGAGCTATGATGATATATAATTTTTCAATGCTTGAGATGGATGTTTATGGAATAATCCTAGGTATGAATTTTATGTGAATGTTAAAAGCATAGATTGGTTTTTATAATAGAATAGTTATTTTTATAGCTAATGATGGAATATAACATCTCTTTATATGAAGTAGATTTTAAAATTTTGGTTTAGTAGGCTTTTTAAACTAGATTTAAGAATAATCTCATACCAGCTAAAAAATCATTTTTCAACAGTGGATTATATTGAGAGTAGTTGTTTACTAGATGTAGTTGATCTGTTTTCTGATACTTTTTCTAGAAAATTACTCATGGTTTCCACCAACAATTTAGGTTAATTTAATAAATTAACTCATTTTGAGAATATTAATATTTCACATCCATCATATCAGACGGAATAGATAGACTAAGGTAATTTAAAGTATAGTTAGAATATCTCACACATCTTCATGGGTTGTATAGATCTTTTTTTTCAAAAATTATTACAGAACTCATTGGTTATGTGTATTTAAATGGATCTAGAAAAGAAACACATAGAGAAAGATTTGGGAATCATTAGGGTCCATCACTTATATTCCAAAAATTTAATGTTTTATTTTTGGATACAAGAGGTATGTTTTCTTCTATATGTTATCTATGAAAGAGTTTTTTCTGTTGATCTAGAAAATAAAGTTGTTGATATATCTTGGAAGCCCCCAAATATGTATTCTATATGTGTAGTTTCATTAGTATATATGGTTATTAGGGATGTTTTGTTCTATAATTTTATCAATGATCATCACCTAGATCATCTTTGTGAAGGAAAAATGTTCCATTTTAATAGAATGATAACTATTTGTGGTCTACTCAAGAGTTAAAGATTTTTTTACATCATCACTAATCATGATATTTTTTGAATAACGACAAGGGTATGTAGTGTATTATGATGATTTCAGATCAGGTTGGGCATCTGTTCTCATGCTGGGAGATCATATTTTTTATTATAGATCATGGAATTAATGGTTGAATAAGAATAACTACCATAAAAATAATTTGTTGTTAGTCTTTTTTCCCCATGATATGAAGACCTTTTAACATTACAAATTTAGTGGTGAATTTATTTCTTTTACAGATCTTAAAATTTTGAAACATATTTTCTCAGAAATAGATTTAAATCAATGACAATGAATATAGATAGAGTATCCCCCAATGTTTAAATTTGATTTTATGTATAAACCAGTTAAAGAAAAGTCAGTGGGGGATCCATTAAGATTAAATTCATATGATTAGTTGAATTAAGAAGGCTTTTTATTAGTCTGAGTTTATATCAGTCGTAGATTCCATACAATTGAAATGTTAATATTGAGGAAACGTTTTAGTTTAATTTCCTGTTTATTTTCATTCCGATTTGGTTGAGATAGTTGAAGAGGAAAACACATCTGATTCAGAATTTAATATGATAAGTTTGAAACAAAATGGTGGGAATACAATTTAGGGATGTTTGTTGGATGCATGCTCAACTTTCGGGTTTTCAAATCTGATGGTCTTACCTCTTTCTTGTTAAGAACAACTTATTAATGATTACCATGATTTGTGATGGCATTTTAATCATGGAATACTTAAGATGTATAAGGTATTTAGACAACAGTTTTGTTGGGTAAGGAATAAATGGAATATGGATGTGTTTGTTTCAATATTCCTCATCTGTCTATAATTTATGAAATATCGCCATTGAATGGTACGTATTTTTTAGTTGTTACCAATTACTATTTGGAAATGGGAGCTAATATCTATGGATTTTTTGACATTTATCCCATGAATGGTTTGTAAATTGACATCATATGGGTGATACTAGATAATATCATAAATTCTTACCATTTCATTCATATTTTTGAATCACAAATAGTGGAGGATTTGTCTAAAATCTATCTCTGAAAAGTTTTAATGAAGAATGGAGTACCCTACCAGATACTATCAGACATAAATCTGAGGCTTACATCTCAACTTTTTAAAATTATAAATTTCATACCTTGGAAATAAATTCATTTTGAGTATTGTGTATCACCCTCAAAAAGGTTTTCAATATGAAAGGGTGATTTAAAATTTTGTAGAGTTTCTCCAAACATGGGTAATCAATTTTGGCGACTCATGGGAGGATTTTGTATCATTAGTGGAGTTATCATTTCACTACAACTATCATTCCCTAATATATATGGATTCATTGAGTCATTATATGAGTCACCTTTTTGTTCTCCACTTTTTTTTGTGAAAACACATGAGACTTCATTGATTGGGATGAGCCTTGTCTGATAGAAAATGGAAAAGATTCAGTTAATTAGGAAGACGATGCGGGTAGCATATAGTCATCATAAATACTATGTAGATCATCATTGAAATCTTTTCTCATTTGACGAGAGTGATCATCAGTTCTGTAAAACCAGTCAAAGGAATGTGAATCATTATTTTGGAATACATGGAAATTTATATCACTAATACATAGGCCCTTTTGAGTAACATGAATGTGTTAGTGACATGGCATATAGGATGTATTTTTCTCCATAGTTCAGTGAAATAAATAATTAGTTTCATGTATCCTTGTGGATAAAATATCAAACTAATCAAAACCGCGGGATTCTATGAGATCACATTTACCATGTGATGTATACTTCATTAATGAATGTACTATTGAAGATTGTGAATAGAAAATATAAATTCTTGATTAAGAAAAAAATCATTCTAATATAGGTTTTGAGGAAACGTGGATGGATTCATGAAGATACATGGGAATTAGAAAATTAAATAGTCAATTAGTGGTAAAAACCATATAGGAATATTGTGGTTTTCTATTTTTTGGGATAACATGGAAAATTTTAGGAGAATTTATCACGCCCCTATTTCAATTTTGTAACCCTTTATTTACTTATTTTATGTATTTAATGTGATTGGGTAATTTTTGGGATGGTTTGGATGTATTTTTTATTTTTTTGGTGATTTTATGGAGGAACATGGATTGAGCATGGATACTAAAAACTGTGAGACACCATTAGAGAACCGTGAAAAGGTGAGGCTGTGGGCTCAGGATAGGCACATAGTTAGGTGCACGGTTTGGCCAAACTGTGTGGCCACCAAGGAGTTACCATGATTTTTGGATAGATGGATTTTGTATAGTAGGAACATTGTTAGAAAAACTTATTATCCAGTCATGGAAGGTGATTCTTGTGGTAGAGGCATGTTCATCGTTACCACATGGTTTTCCAAACTACACATGCTAAATAATCATGTCTAAATGTATGTTCACAAAATATTGATTCTATGTCTGTTTATCCCATTAACCCATTATTTTTTTCTTTGTTACAATCCTAACATGGTTTTCCATCTTTTCATAGGTCATGGAGAATAATCCCTTCAGTATATAGGAGATCCTTTGGAAAATCATGATGTGTTGAAGGCCGAATTCCATGGTAAGTATTCATTATTGGTTGTTTTCCTTCATGAAATTCATCTTCCTACTCATGGATTCATATATCTATACTTTTGAGGATCAATTTATGATATTTTATTCAAATCATAATGGTATTTAGTTTCAATTATGATTTACAAAATTGTATAAAGTGGGATTATGAAGATTCAATCAATTTTTGTTTAATAATTCATGTTTCTCTATGTTTTCCCTGTATATTTCAAGGTATGAGGATTCACAATCAAATCCACTTATTAGTAATTTCATGGTTTATATAAAATTAAAAATTTTCTGAAATTGATTACAAAATTGATGTTCAGTTTTTGAATGAATCTACCTTTATTTATGTTTTGTGGAATTGTGAAAATTGGTTGTTGTGAATTGCAATTTGTTTTTGGATTTTATAATGATGATTTCAATATGTGAATATGTTTTTATTCTTGTAAATGATTTTATAAAATATTTTCAGTATAAAAAATGATTTATTGAAATGTAATTCAATTATTGGCATGGATTTGGTTTTTGGAATATATGATATTGGTCTGTTCATGTGCATTTTGGCTGGATAAGGGAATGATGTTTCACCCGTAAAAATAATAGGAATATAGGTTTATGAAGTTTCCCCATAAAAATGTGATGGGTAAGGGTATTAACTTTCCTCATCATAAATGGTTCAAAAAGCGATGGATTGGTGACAGGATGACTCAAAACTAATATGTATAAGGAAGTACATAGTATCATGCATGTTTGTATGTGTGTATACATGGAAATTATTTTCCAAAATGGGATTTGAGAACTATTTTTAATGTGTTTTTTGGTTGGTTTCCGTGAAAATTGTTTTGGTTGGAAAACTATTTTTGTATGAAATAGATTGTCTTCGATATAAAATCATAAAATGTTTTAATGGGGTCTATATAAATTTATATATTTAAATGTGATAATATATTGAAACATATAGGTGTGAGTAGGGATGTAATTTTGGGAAACCATACTAAAATTCATTCATCACCCCTTTCTTGGGATCTATAATTAATTTGATGAAATCGTTTATCGGGATACATGTAAAGAAGATTGTATCCCATTTCATTAGTTTTTAATATGAATAATTAGGAATGGACTGTGGTGTTTGATACCAGATAATGCTAATATTTGTTGACTTAGTGTCTTTGGAGTCTTTGATCCATGTTGGTTGTATCATCCTCTTTGTAGTCAACGTTGATATTTGATTCCTCTTGGTACACTTATATAGTTTGGTATGGTTTTTTATATCATTAGATATCCTACATGTTTATCATGAATCATGTATTGGTAATAAGTTATGGATATTGTGGTTGGTTGTTTTATTTTAAAAGGGGGAAATCATCCCCCTATTGTCAATGAATCCCCTGAAATTTATTTCAAGCATTTGGGATATCGAGGATGTCACTGAAGGCCAAATACCAATTATTCCTCATCTCATGCCAATAATAAGGGATGGGATGTTACAATTATCGATACCTACAGGCTGGATACTAGTACCAAAACATCAAATAACAAACAGAGGGGATTATTTATCCCAACACAAAGAAAAAACATTGCCTATATATAATAGAGAGAAACAATGAAATATATAAGTATGTGAACGAATTAGAAGAATAAATGTGATACAATAAAACATAAGAAACGAAGAACATCCCAATGTAAAAGTACAATCATGAAAGAACACTAAATTTAAAATCCACTACCCCATGTGACAGGGTGGGAAAAATCCAACCACATTACTACTTGCAACCCAAACTCAGATGAAAGAAACCTCACCACCTCACTATGGAATGTTTCCATTCCTACCATCGAGTGAAATAAAAAGTTCTATGCTTATTTGAATTGGAGTTTATGAATTGATCTAACATGCACATTAGGATCTCAAAAAAAGTGTTCCATAATAATTATATATATAATAATCTATGAATGATAAAATTTAAAGAAAATATATAATGATAAATAGTTTCTAGTTTTATATTAAAAGATTGGAATCAAATTTATTTTTCACCTTTTCTTATTTTCCTATTAATTTCAGGTAAATTAATTTCAAATAATTTTATAGTCATATCACAAATAATATATATGAAGTTATTGAAAATAATTTATCAAATATCATATAAGATTCATAGTATTATAAGCTATAGTCGTACCAGCAAAAATCACTGGTAGCATCACACCAAGGATCACACTAGGAAATTATTTCTACAACACATGTACCCACAACATAAAATTCACACACATTAAGATTCTATGTATTTCTATAAAATATTGAAATAAGAGAAACACCCCCCCCCCAATTTTATACTCTATGTATTTTATACCATGTAACTAGAAAATAAGTCTTATTGAGAAAATGAACACACGATGAGTGAAGCCACAAACATTATCAATAAATGATTATTATTACTACACCATCCACCAATGTTTTTGAGGAATATATTCTACAATATTCTCAAAACAAAATCCCGAAAAAAAAATTTTGAAACTAATTTCATAAAAAAATTTCAATACATTAGAAATTTATTTTCTTTTCCAAAATAAGGGGAAACAATATTTTATAAAAACCCTTTTTCACAAACACAAATCGGTCAATAAATAATTCCCTTTCATTTGTTAGATAATTTATCAAAACCAAAGTAGTGAATTCATCCAACATAGGTTAGAAAAAACAACATACCTCATACACAGGCTACACATACACTCAAGGAAAATCCTCCAATAATGAAGAACAAAATATTGAAAATAGAGACCATAGAATTGATCCAAATATATCATGAATTATTAAATTTGGAAAAATGGTTTTAGAAGAGATAGATACATTATACCTTGAAGAACTCACATCCTATGAACAAAACCAAAAATGGATTGGAACTCAAAAAAATATCAAACAAGATATCAAGAAAGGAATAAAGATAGTCATTACATTCAGTCAGTGGAAAGTTCAAACTAATGAAACAAGACTACGATGATCAAATACAATCAATAAATATAAGGAATACTAATACATATAAATTAACCAAAATTTCAATGGTGATCAATCCCTGAACTAAATGATTCAGAAGGGTCTGAGTCTTCCAAAATTTATATTGGGAGTATCTAGATCGAGTGGGAAGTGGTTTTCAAATGATCTAACTATATTATAACTCGTATGAACCCATAAAATCACATTCTGAATTATTTTCATTCCATCTAATCCAATTCCATGTCATTTAATCTATGAAACTCAAGTTCACCCAAGATCCTCTCACCTTTTTATAAACTCCTTTCTTTTACTAATAAATAGTGTGAGCCATATTCATGGCATGGAATTCATCCATGCATTGTACCAAACTTACAAATTTGTCCCAAAATAAATTACATGATGTATAATCCAATTAAATGATGTTTAATCATGTTACATGATATTTTTTTATCGTGAAAACTACACAAAAGTACACTTTTCGATAGGAAACTCTATACTGTAAAGGAAATTCTCTAAACTCAAGGAGAACCTTAAAGATCACTTAAACATTTATACATAAAATACACTAATTCAAACAAACATTTTTCAATGAAATTTTGGTTATTTCTTTATGAAATACTCTCTAACTTACATAGTCCAAAGACACACCCGAATAAAGAGGAAAAGGATTATGCATAAGATAAATACCTGAAATATTGTAACATGATCTTACAGAACATATAGATTGAGATGAATCGATACCTAGTTATATGATGGATATTTATGATGTGATCATGGTGAAATGGGGGTTGTATTCCATACATCCATCAAAATATTTCTAGAGATGTACAACCTTACATTTATATTGGTAGTACATCCTGGATAATAAATTATATCCTAATATTTATTATGGATTTTATGTCTAAGGATGAAGAGGGACATTTATATGTTCATCTCTTAATTCCTTACATATTAGAGGATGAAGTAAATATAGAAGGTTTTTGTGTGGTATGCTCTAGCCACACACATTATGAATGTGGAAGTGGGAGGGTGTCATGGACAAAATTTTGATACATTTACACATGAATTCAAGGATTCATAACACTATGTAGGTGATTTTTGATTAGTAAAACAATGTTTTAGAAGTTCTTAAATATTTAATAAATTCACAATGTGGATGAGATATGAATTCATTACATCATTGATATGGTATGGTTAAAAGGACCTCCAATTAGTAGTGTTTTTCAAAGAGAGACACATATTACATCAAATATTTGGAAGGTCTTATAAATTTCTTTCTTTAATCTTCTGAGATGGAGAAACACATACTATCTATATATAGAAAAACATTCCCACATAAGTATATATATATTCTATTACTTTATTTTTATTATAATATGGACATATATTGATTATGGGAAAATAATATGGACTTCGTTGAGTTCATATACAACCGTAGTCATGGATCTTCATTTTATATTGAGCTTTTGGAGATTTTGTATAGTGGGGCCATTTGTTTTTTTTTGACAAAATAAGACGGATCCATTAATGATGGAGATCAGCAGAAATATAGGAGCATAACCATGATGGAAAATGATTGAACCAGAGCAAATCCTCGTAGGGAGGGCCAATGCCTGCCATCTTGTGAGCGGCTTCGTTCGCTTACCTTCTTATAAATGAGAAATTGCAGGAATTGAAGCCTTGTCTCCGCGAGTGAATACACCGGATAATGGGACCGAAAGGTTGAAGCCCGCCGTCAGTGAGATTGATGGCATTGATTACAGTGAGACAGTCGGATTCGATGTGAATGGAGTCCCAACCGCAATCTTTTGCGAAGTTTAATCCAGCAAGGATGGCGGCGGCCTCCGCGACTGAGGGCTCCCAAAGTGCATAACGTGCTTCGTATTTGGCAGCGATAAGATTTCCCAGGTTGTCCCGGGCCAGTAAACCTAGTCCAACTGGGCCATCCTTAGGGAGAGAGGCATCCACATTGATCTTAAAAATCCCTTCCGGTGGGGGGCACCAATGTTGGGGAAGAGGAGGGTGGGTGGAAAGTCTTTGTTGTTCAGGGTGGTTCTGCCATACCGCAATCCATGACAATGCCCGGTCAATCCAAAACCTGGGGGGCCTCCGGAAATGATTGAAAATGGCCTCGTTCCGCCTATTCCAGATAATCCAAGCCAAAATGCACAGGGCGCCTGCTTTAGTCGGCGAAAAGGAGGAGCACCATCGCATCAGGAGAGCTGTAAGATCTGAGGCGGTGTCCGGGAACAGCTCTATAGTTGAGCCCCAGCCATTCCAAATCTCCTGAGCCCCGGGACATTGAACAAGGGCATGGAAAGGGGATTCAGTCACAGAAGGGAAGAAAGGGCAAGAGTTGTCGTCTGAAAAGTGTCTGTAGACAAGGAGGCTCTTAGTTGGGAGGATACCAGTACACACCTGCCATCAGAAAAAGTGAACTTTAGGGGGAACATTAAGCTTCTATATTGATGTCCAGGGCCTCGCATCTCCTTCTGAAATCTGAGCAGAAAGAGCTCGCTGGTAGCCAGCTTTCATTGTATACTCACCTGAGCTGTTGTTTGTCCAGTAGAGATGATCTGGCCCTGCGTCTGACACACAGGGAATACTCAGAATAAGTATTCTATCCCTCTCATTAAACCAGGAGAAGAGTTTTTCCAGACACCATCCCGCCCCTTGATCATCAAAAAGACAACAGACTGTGGCATGTTCGGATCCTGGATAAACAGGGGATGACGCCTTCGTGCCTGTCTGATCAACAAGCCAAGGATCGGTCCAAATCTTGACCGTAGAACCATTCCCAATCCTCCAGCTAAGCCCTTTCCTCAGTAGATTACGACCGCCCCAAATGCTTCTCCAGAGAAAACTGGGTCGATAGCCAAGATGGGAATCCAAAAAATCCTTATGTGGGAAATATTTAGCCCGGAGAACACGCGTGCATAGGGATGATGGGTTATTAATCATACGCCAACCTTGTTTAGCCAGCAAAGCATCATTAAAAAGAGAAAGGTCCCGGAAGCCCATTCCGCCTTCAGATTTTGGTTGAAAGAGAGCAGACCATGCGATCCAATGGACTTTATTTTTTCCGTCCTTTCGTCCCCACCAAAAGTTAGATGTACTAGATTGAATCTTTGAAAGCACCACGTCAGGGAGTTTAAAAATAGACATCAAATAGCTGGGGACAGATTGAAGTGCCGCCTTGATGAGGATTTCCTTGCCGGCCTTGGAGATTTTTTAGGGGTCCAACCTTGTATTTTTCTTTCAATTCGATCCACAATAGCTGAACAGATTTCTTTCTTTGACCGTCCAACCACCGTCGGGAGCCCAAGATACTTCTGGTGCTTATCGACCCCAGGGATGCGTGCTAAAGAGCAGAGATCTTCTCTTTTCGGCTGGGGAACTCCAGAGCTGAAAGAAATTTCTGATTTACTCTGATTGATCATTTGTCCTGAAGCCCGTTCATACTGTTGAATCGCCTGGCAGATTGCAGTACACTCATTAGGGGTAGCTCGAGAAAAAAGAAGGCAATCATTAGCGAAGAAGAGGTGGGATATCGGAGGTCCCTTGCGACACGCTTTCACCCCATGGATTATGGAAAGCGAGGCTGCCCTGGAAAGGAGGTTAGAAAACACATCAGCCACTAAAATAAAAAGGAAGGGTGAAAGAGGGTCTCCCTGGCGAAGCCCACGGGATGGGGAGAAGCCTCGGGTGAGCACCCCGTTGACATTAATGCAAAAGGAAACTGACGAGACGCATTGCATGATCATGGCAATCCATTTGGTACAGAAACCCATCTTGAGCATCACAAATTCGAGGAAGTTCCATTCAACTCTATCATAGGCCTTAGCCATATCCAATTTCCACGCCATGATCCCTCTCTTCGCTCGTGTACGCGTTTTCATGGAATGGAAAATTTCATGAGCAATAATGGCATTATCAGTGATTAACCTTTTTTCCACAAAAGCGCTTTGGTTCTCTGAAATGACGTCGGGTAGCCAAGGACGCAACCGATTCGCCAGGATCTTCGAGAAGATCTTATACGAGAAATTGCACAGACTGATCGGTCGGAAGTCCGAGACCCCTTGCGGATTTTTCATCGTGGTAATGAGAGTAAGAATAGTTTCATTAAGAGAAGACAGGTCCGTTTTCCCAGCCCAAATATCCCGCATTAAATTGCAAATGTCTGGACCGATGATGTGCCAGTAATTCTTGAAAAAGAGGGCGTGGAATCCGTCTGGTCCCGGGGCTTTCGTAGAATAGATTTGCTTTAAGGCCTTAAGAGTCTCGTCATTCGTCACATCTTTAGAAAGTTGTCTATTCATATCATCAGAAATCACAGGTTTGATGCAGTCCTCAATCTCGGGAGAAATGTAAGAATGGCCTGCAGAGAAGAGTTTCTGAAAATGGCTCAGGAAAGCTTCTTGGATTCCCCCTGTGTCAGACACTTTACTACCATCTGAATTAAGAATGCCAGAAATAAAGTTTTTTCGGCGTCTTGCTGAAGCCTTCTGGTGGAAATAACAGGTATTAGCATCCCCTTCTGCTATATGAATATCACGCGCTCACATAGCCCAAAAACCTTCCTTATTGCGCAGGGCAACATCCAGCTCTCGTTGGGTTTCACTTATTTTGGAGAGAATGCTGCTAGACGGGGGTTTGCTGAGAAGATAGCCAATCTTCCTTTCAAGGAAATTGCATTGCCGGTCCGGATGATGGAATTTAGAGTAGCTCCATGTATTCAGATCAGATGCTACTCGGAGAAGGTTGGTTCTCAGACCCGCTTGCCCCTTCTTCCAGCCTGAACGGATAACCGCCTCGCACTCGGGATCATTTGACCAGAAGCTTTCAAATCTGAATGGTTTCCTGGAACTAGTAACATGCTCATTATGGGTACAGTTAATGACAATTGGGCAGTGATCCGAGCAGTTGAACGAGAGATGTATTATATGGTACATTTTGAAGAGGCTCATCCAGTCCATTGAGCCAAAGAATCTATCCAGACGTTCAGCGATTCGAGTTCCATCATATCTGCCTCGGAACCATGTAAAGGGATTACCCGTGTAACCCAGGTCCATCAGCTCTGCCTTAAGGATCGCATCATTAAAATCAGACATAGACGTGGAGGAGCGCATAGCTCCACCAATTTTCTCCTTCTGGAAAAGGATCTCGTTAAAGTCCCCTCCAAACAGAATGGGGCTTGGAAGATCACGGCGAAGTTTGCAAAGAAGATCCCAAGATTTACACTTTTCAGACTGGGAGGGCCAGCCATAGAAGCCCACAAAAGTCCAGGTGGGGTTGTGGGGATTACCAATGGAAGCAGCCACATGGCGCTGGGAAAAAGACAGGAGCCTAACATCGAAATTATCCTTCCAGAGCAGACACAATCCCCCTGAGTGACCCTGTCGGGGGACCGGGAAACAACCCTGGAAACCGCACTTTAGGGCAATATTTGTGATGTCCTTGTTTTCCAATATGGTTTCAGACAGGAAAACCATATCAGGGCGACTTTGAGCGCAATAGCGCTGGAACATACGAACCGTTCGTGGGTTGCCAAGCCCATGGCAGTTCCAGCATAAAGCAATCATTGCTCTAGGCGGGGCCGGGCCTGACCCGCCTCCGCCTTTGTCTCTTGTGGGGTAAATGACGTACCTGATGCTTTCCTCCTTTTGGGGAGACTGGTGTACATACCACTGGACTCGCTTTGCCGTTTCAGATCTCCTGGTTTGGGATTCCCTGGACAATCGCCTTTACCACCGCCACGTGCCCTTCTCCAGGTTCCACGAGTAACATGTCCTGAAGGTGAGGCTTCAGTCATCCCAGAATCGGCTTGCAGAAGGGCATCAGTTGGGAACTGATTTGGACTCTGCTCAGCTTCAGGCGGATCCAAGGAAACATGTTTCTGCCTCGGAAATTTCTCTGGAGGTTCTTTTGGTTTAGGTAGCGGCCCAGTTGAGGTAAGGAACGTTAAATTCGGTGCTGTAAAAGAGAAGTCGGATTTTGTGATACCCTGAGTCAGGTGACTGTCTTGCCGAGCCCCATCATTACATCTGACGATAATCTCTTGGGAGGCGTTTCCATTTCCCCTAAGCTCAGCCGAGGATTCTTTAGGGAAGACAGGTGGTCCCATCCTTATGATAGGAGGTTGTTCAGATTCCGGTCGCCTTAGATGGGCTGCAATGAGACGGTCCCGATCAATTTGTCTCTCCGCCTCAGGGATATATGCCTCTCTGTGTGTTTTGGACCGGAGCCACGGACCGTATTGAAAGGTAATATTTTCGGTGGAATTCTCTGGCCTTGCCCCACATGCTTTCTCCATGTGGCTGATTCGTCCGCAAAGGAAGCATAAGATTGGTAGTTTTTCGAATTCGAACGAGATCCAGGTGTTGGAATCATCAATTTTTAGGAACATACCTTGCATTAAGGGTTCAGACACGTCGATCTCAGTCTTTATTCGAACCCAGGGGCCCCATTGTATTGGGTCCGAGCAATCCCATTCTAGGAAATGGCTGATCCGGTCTCCAATTTCTTTCATCACATGTGTTGATCTCCCATGGAACGGTATTCCTTTAATTCTTATCCAGAACGGGGATCGGGTAAGTGTGCAATTCTGAATCTCGTCACCCCCTTTAAATTCCTCCATCAGGATGAGATGATTGTCAAAGGACCAAGGTCGTCCTCTGAGGACTTTATCTTTGTCTTTATCGCTGAAAAATTCAAACACGAGGAGTTTATTCTCAATTTCCCGGATGGCTACTCCAGCTTCCAATTTCCAGAGATTTTGAAGAGTGGTCCTGAGGGCCTTTAGATTAAAAGGTGCCTCGGTCGCCAGTCTTCCGACCACTAATAAAGCCATTCGTTTTGTCAAAGTGTTGTCTTCATTTCTACGGGTTACAAGTGGCTCTTTTTCTTTGTCTGTCAACGTGAGGTTCTTCCATTGGTTCAACAAATCCGTCTCCATGTTAACGCCACGAAAACACCTCGGGAGGGGTTGACCAAACAGGGGTAACACCGGCAAGTCCCCGCGCGCAGGTCCCCTCACGTAACCAGCCCTGCGCAATGAAATCCAGCCCTGCGCAAGTCCCCGCGCGCATGTCCCCTCACACCGGCAAGACTCCTCACACCGCGTGCAAGACCCCTCACACCGGCAAGGCCCCGCGCGCAAGTCCCCTCACTTCACACCCAGCCCTGCGTGTTGATTTCCTTCGCGCGAGTCCCCTCGCGCAAGTCCCTGCGCGCAATTCCCCTATCCAAGTGGTGCGCGAGGTAACACCGGCGGGTTCGCGCAAGTCCCCTCGCGCAAGTCTCTCGGCACAGTGAATCTTCGTGGCAAGAGCTTCGCAAGTCCAGACCAGTTCGCGGTGGATACTTCGCGAACAAGGGAGAACAAAACCGACAACAGAACACCGCCCGCTTCGCGACAGCAGGGAGAGGAACCAAAGGGTGTAGAAATCCTCGAACTCAATGAAGTCCCTGCGCGCAAATCCCCTATCCAAGTGGTGCGCGAGGTAACGCCGGTGGGTTCGCGCAAGTCCCCTCGCGCAAGTCTCTCGGCACAGTGAATCTTCGTGGAAGGAGCTTCGCAAGTCCAGACCAGTTCGCGGTGGATACTTCGCGAACAAGGGAGAGCAAATCCGACTACAGAACACCGCCCGCTTCGCGACAGCAGGGAGAGGAACCAAAGGGTGAAGAAATCCTCGAACTCAAAGAAGCCAGCTGCGGGAGCTTCGCGGACTAGAACCACTTCGCGGTGGACACTTCGTGAAATAAGGAGACCGAAAACATGCAACATAATAAACCCACTCCACTGCAGTGGGAATAAGAAACGAACAGGGGAAAAATCCTCCAAATCGAGTAGTCCTCGAGACTCAGAGCACGAGGATCTGACTCCGAAGGGGACTTGTGGAAATGAGTAATTCCTCAAGAAGATGGTGAAGCTAGGAGCCAAGTGCGAACAGATCTGGAGTGCTAGTGAAGGAGGGTGGGGATCTGACGATGTGTTCCCTCACGCAGATCTGAAGCCGACGAGGGGGGCGGTGACGGACGGAAATCCAGGGCCTCGAGGGAGGCTTGATCCAACGCCTGAGGTCCAGGTCGAGGAGATGAAGAAGAACCTGGCTCCTTCCAGGACACAGACGGTGGAATCCAGGAGCAGGCGAAGGGGAAAGGAGAGGTGCCGCCGGAAACCGGACGGACAAAGGACTGAAACCCTAGGAAATCCTAGGAGAGAGACGCTCTCACACAGGAGAGACTGAACATTCTGGGCCATTTGTTAATTACTATGTTTGTATGATGATGGTGAGCTATTGGTTTTTCCTTAACAATGTTTGTGAGACCTCCAATAGAGTGCATCTAATTTAGAAAATTTTGGTTGCAGCTCTGAGATCACAAAGATCACGCACATTATGTAAGAGGATACCATTAACAATATTTAGGTGTGTCTAGGTTTCTATAAATGTGACACCTCAATTAGGTCTCCATCATCAGAAGAATAAATGCTCCATTCCACCATTTTTATGGGAACCTTTTATATTATAGATTGTTTTGGGATATGGGTTACCATATGGAAAATCCTATTAATTTTCATGTCAAACGTGATGGAATTCATATTTCCTAGCATCAATGTTACATGACTAATCCTAATGATTTTATAGTTTTTAAGGATATTGAGTTGGAATTAGATGAATTGTTTGAGGATAATTTAGTGTATATTTTATAATAGAGTGAAATAGTCCGTTGAGGAATGAAAATAACCCTCATTAAAATTTACTTGTAACAATGTCAGATCAAAGGATTGATGTTGGAGATATATCTCTACATTCAAGATCAGTCACAAAATGATATTCAAATAAAAAACCTAGATATGTTTCTTGTGTATGTGAGCATTTTATTGGGGGAGAATAGTAAATCACCCTTTTTCATAATGAAATGTGTTATTTTTCATTTATATCATTGTTTGAGTTTTGATCATATTGGATTAATTCATGTGGGCTTTAGAATGTGTTTAGAGACATATATGTTTTCTGTAACTTTACAGTTAAAATATGTGGTGACACACCACCAATCAAATAGTAATTTTGTAATGTATTATTATATTCTATATTATATGAGGATAAATCATACTAGTATATGGAATAAATAACATAGCACATAATAAATGTATATCTCTATGATGATGTTATTATGGTTGTTTAACTATTTTCCTCTCCTTGAATTGGAGGGTCGGGTTGTCAGGGGAAATACAACACATCAGATCCTTATCCATGTTTTTATAGCTATTTTATATATAATTCATTAGTTATGTAGTCAATACCTTTAATTGGGTAGTATGCTTTTAAATTTTTAATGCATTTCCAAATTGAATAGGGGCCTTAATTTTAGAATTAAAGATGCTCAAATTGGGTTTTTTAGGTTGACTGAGAACCTAAAAATACAAATCACTCTACCTTCATCAATAATCCATTACAGGATATCTAAATAATTAGAGTCATGACTCTATGAAAAGGACATTACATATAAAATAGTGCACTGATTTCTTGTAGGGTAACACATCATTTGCTTCATATTTTCTATATAAAGTCCATTTTTTGGAACTCTCTACACTATAGAACTCATTCATTTTCCATTTTCGGATTCATTTAGGGATCTTTATGTTGTGGTGTCACACACTAGTCCCTGGTCATTTTTTATAGTGACCCTCTTCATCGTGGTGACTAATACTATGTTTTGATGGTGGTTTTGTGTATACCTCCATGCCACATTATCATTCTTGTTTTGGGAGACTTACAGTTTTCTCAAAATCATCAATATTCATCATGTTACAAACCACGAGTGAGAATTGTATCCACCATTTTTATAATATATAATTTCCTTAATCTAATTCCCTTTGAACATTTTTTTGAATGATTTTTAACGGTATCTTGGGGGTGATTGTGTTCTGTTAGGAGTGAGAACATGGTTCGGGACCCAAACCCATTTATAAAACATAGAAATAGCGTTAAAAATTATTAGGTATTATGATCCTTAATATTTTGTTCTATTAATTTTATAATGGTATGATATTTTTTTTATTCATGGATAAATCATTCTTGTTAGGATTTTGATGACGGTGTTTGAGTGTCTATGATGTTTTCACAAACCTAACTATGTGACTATGCTTTAATACTACTATATGGTATTTTTGTGCCTTTTCATTATATTCTATGATATTTATTTCATTTGGGGTTGTGTAACATTTGGAACCATGTTTCAAGTATTCCGAGGGTCATGTGGAAACATTGGGTTGGTTCAATGTTAGACAATAGTCGATAATGATGGGTTTGACTATCCCTATATAGGAATTTGAATAAGGGTCATGTTAGCCAACATAATTTAGTATAATCATCCTTAATTCATAGAATGGATATCCTAGTATATGTGTATGAATAATTGCATGAAATGAAGATACCGGTATAGAATCCTATAAATGTGGGTTTTTGGCGATTAAAATGATAGTTGATTAGTGATCAACATGGTGGAACATGTTTCATTCCTTATGATAGCCACCATTAGAGTTGAGTGAGATTAGTTACCTCTATGGTGGTACATTTTGTTCTATTAGATAACGTTATTGACAATGTGATGAATTAATTGGGGTCATGGTTCATGGAGTCTTGGATAGTGCATGATGTCTGATTATATATATTGTAGTATATTTATTTAAAAATATACCGATGTTCTAAAATGTGATCTTATATATAATTTAACATATTTAGAGGATAAATTTTTGGTTTTTAAATAATCCTTGAACATATAACATACATTATAATTTCATTTCAATTGTAGATTTCAATACTAGAGACCTAGTAAAGCGCATGGGCCCTATGGTGAATGGAATTTTAGAGGATTTCTCTACTTTTGTTAGACCATGAAAAAATATGGAGGTCTCGATGGTAATTTATTTATTTATATGATTATTTATATAAATTAAATTCATTCAACTTTAGGATATACATTGATTATATGTAAATTTTTCTATTATATATATTCTACATGATTTTTTGTTTACATTGATTAATATTATTATCAATCATGTGGCATAACAATGAGGGTGTAGTCTCCCAATAACTAGAATAAAACCCTTTCTACTATTTAGATTTTGATTATATTAGGGGAGGTTTCGGTGAGGTCATGTAACATTATGGCTCAAACCAGTTGGTTAGGGATTTAAAATATCAATGGACATTGGGAATCCACACCTATCTCTTGATGTAATCTCATGATATCTGAACCATCACAAAATTTATTAGAGGGAAAAAAATTTCTATTCTGAAAATAAAGTATTTCTTAACCTATATATATGAATACCAAATGAAATTATTAATAACTTATATCTTGGTTGTCAAATAGAAATAATTATTTTCTTTTAATATTTTTATAGTGTATAAAATATGTGAAATCAATAATTGAATCAGATGATAAAACAATATAACCATTCGACAAGAATTTATCATATATTCAATTATAAGTTTACTTATTACTATTTTTTATATAAAGAACGTATCTTCAAAATAAGGAACATAAAAAGAATGATTAATCATCAAAATGGATTCCTTTATTTTGTTGTGATTTTTTAATAAAATGAATAATATAAGTAACATTAAAACTCATTTTTTAAATATTAAAAAATAATATTAATGAATTATTTTAATATGAAATTAACAACTAATAATATAATCATGAAAAGGAATAATTTCATTATATAATGACAACACAAAAATTCATCATAAATTATTGGAAAATTGGGATGAATTTATTTTTTAGAAGTTTTATAATGTTTTAAATTACAAGATATTGAAAAATGGGATATATAATATCAATTTTAATATAATTAATAATAAATATATATTTTATATTATAGAATATATATCTTTCAGTAGAAATATTTAAAAAATAAATTTTTATTGAAATTATACTAACATATAATAAAAATACAAAAAATACAATGTGATGGTTTTAATTTCTAGAGATGTTTTTTTGAGTTGCAAGTTAAAAATAAATAATATTAAAGTATTGAATGATATTTTTTTACATATTGAGATAAAATATAATATTATATAGATAGGTAATAAATAATATGAAAATTAGAATAGTATAATCAATGAATAAATTATTTGACTCATTGATTGGAGATTTAGTGATGGAAAACCATTATGACCTCTGAAATGTTTCATTAAAAATACATGTAGTAATATAATATTATTTTATGTATCAAAAATTATTCAAAAATAATGATAAATTATAAATTTCACCCTAATTAAACACCATATAAAGGAAGGGAGGTTCGTGATTGGAATATTAAAACTTTAATGTACACTGATGCTAAACCTAAAACAAATTTCAATCATGTAAATTATTAAAAATTAGAAGGGATGTTACTAAAACAATTCAACATATCAATGAATTTATATGATGATATAATTATATATTCATATATATTGAAAAATAAATAAAAAATAACAATAGATTAATCCTAGGTAAATTATAGAGAGTATCTAAGAAAATTTGAAATACGAATATCACAAAAGTTTGAAATTTCCTAAATACTATACTTGAAATAATAAAAAATATGTTCCTAAAGGTTTTATAAATAAATAGTACATTAAATTTTTTTAATTTAATAAAATAATATATATTTAGAAATTTGTGTTAAAGATAGAGAATAATGAAGAAATCTCCATGAAAATATTTATTAATGAGGGAAACCCATACATTATATTCATGGTGTTTCAATCATGATTTTTATACCTATGTAATAAAAATAGGCTTATTGTTTTTCTTTGTAATAAAATTATTCATATTTAATATACATTCTACCATTAATTTATTCTTTATTATTACATATTTCATAATTTTCTATACTTACTATTGTTTTCCTATTTTTTTTGTTTTTTTGTTCAATACAGTTATCGATATACTTGTTATATTATGTGCCACATTTTACATAATCTTATTGAATTATCCTGGGAAATTTTGATTTATTTAAAATATTTATTCACACCCAAGAATAATTCATTGATTTTACAATAAATGTTTTTATTGAATAGTTAAAATTGTTAACATTTGTAGTAATAGATTGTTTAAAAATGATATATATATATATTTATATATATCATTAATGTAACATGAAATCATAAATCACCCTCAGTTATGGTGCAAGAATATATTAATATAAATTTTTTTAATAATGGTTAATATAAAATCATGAAGTAAAAAAACAACGATATAAAATGCATAACTTTCCCCTAAAACGTTAATTTTATAGATATATTTCTTTTTATTCATGAATGTATGAAAAATATCCCCATAATTTTTTTCAGTGTTATAATATTGATTTAAAATTAGTGGATTCTCAAAAAAAAACTAAAAATGGGTGTCCAATCCCACTAAACATTAATCTAAATCATTCATACCATTATTGAAAAAATGTCATATAATTGAAAAATCATTATGCACATATACAGATTAATTAAATTAAATCACATAATTGAGAACTAATTAATATCTTATATTATAAGTATTCCTATAATTATAGATATTAGTGATAATAATAAAATTTCATTGTTCCCATATTTGGTTAATCAAATGAAAATATAAACCAGTAAAAATATGAAAATATTTCCAAATATAATGCTTTCATACTCCAATATCAAAAGGAAAAGGTTAGAGAATTAAAATTACATATAAATATGATTTTAAAAATGATTCAATTATAAGGACATTACCATGATAAATGAAATGGTTAAATAAATTATAAAATTTTGATTAAAAAATAGAGATATCACAAATATAAAATAGATGAAATGAAGGAGATTGGATTCTATCATATAATATAATAATCGAATATGATTATATGGGACGCACACTTTGACGGGAGACTTCATTGGGCATCCTGGCGGAGACTGTAAAGACCTTCTCAAGAGGAAGGCATCAATGAGAAAGATCTGGATAATACCATGGAATGCATGCTTGGAAAACAGGTGTGGGAGGCCATAGTGGGGGATACACTATGGGGCCAATTTATTCAAAACAAGTACAGTAGGAATATAGACATGGTCATGGGGATTGCATCTCCTATATGGCGCACTGTCTAGAAACACATTGCTACTATACAGGCACATAGTAGATGGATTTTTGGGAGGGGTGACATCAGTTTATGGAATTACAACTGGGCTGGAACAAAACTGGCCTTCCATGGGTGCCCAGTCCCTTTTATCTCTTTCAAGCAGTCCAGCATCTACCCTCAGTTTATCAACATGATTCTGGATGACATGCAGTGAAAACTATTTGAGTTCATTGTTCTGAATGAGGACCCAAAATGCTATATTTTTTATGCTTCACAGGAATGCGTTTTCTCTATGAAGGATTACTAACCATTTCTGGGAAATGCCTCACCAACTGATGAGTGGGATGATCTGCTATGGTGTAATGAAGTCCCATCCCAGCTAAACTTCCTCCTGTGGCACGTTTGGAATCGGTCCCTATCCACGGATAATAATGTGAAGTGACGTGGGGTTTCTTTGGTTTCCATATGTGCTTTCTGTTCCGATAGCCCAGAAGAATCCGCATCCCACCTCTTCTTTGAAGGGTCATGGGCTCGAGCGGTTTGGAAGGCCTTCAGTGCTTCTAGCAGCTTCTCAGTCTTTACCATCACTGACTCCATACAAGAATGGTTCCTAGGGGCTGATACTATCATCGAGAAGAAGGCAAGGGTTGAAATCCTGATGGCAGGGTGCTAGAACATGTGGCAGGCTCAGAATCGTGCGATGGAAGAGGGTATGATCAACTTATGGGCAGCACTACTCTTTAGAATGAAATGTAGGATTGTTGATCTTGCTCGATTCATCAAGAGTGGAGAACGGGTGCCCTCATTTAGGAATATTTCAACGACCAGAATTCCAATTCCTAGAACCCTTCATGGTCACTGGGTGTGTTGGATCCCCCTAAAACCAACTTCAAGCTCAATTCGGACGGTGCCTGTGGGATGGGGGTCATGCGAGGTGGAGGTATTATCAGAGACCATAATGGGTCTACAATCCTTGCCTTTTCGGCCTTCTATGGGGGTGGAAATTCCCTTCAGGCAGAGGTGACAACAATGCTCACTAGTCTCATTCTCTGAGATGAGAGGAATATCGCCCTCTTGGCCATTGAGACTGATTCCACAGCCCTTCACTGTGCTCTTCAAGGCGGTGGCATTACACCATGGTGCATCTCATATACTATCTATAAGTGTCGTTGTTTTATTTACACCCAGTTGGAGATTCTTCACACATGGCAGGAGGGCAATAGAGTTACCGATTGTCTAGCCTCTATGGTGGGACTAAGTGAAGAGCTTACATGTTACTATAATTCTTGATCCCATCTGCCTAGGAGCATGGCTCTGGTCATTGGGTATGCTCTTGGACCCTATTACTTTAGACCCCCATGACTTCCCCCTTGTGTCATGTATCTCATTGTTCATGTATGTTTCTTTTTCTATAATAAAAAAAACTTCTTTGGTGGTAAATAAATAAATATATATAAGGGGGTTATTATATTGATAAATTATGTAGACCTAGGATAGAGAAACCCCTTTCATATGTTTATTTATGATGGAAGAGGATGGGTCCTTTTATATTTTATCAATTATGGAATATTTGAATATAACTAAATGATTAAGGAATGTAATTTATCATGGAATTTTGTTCAAAATTGAACAATATACGATGATATGTCTTGGACTCTAATGCTATCAAATATTGGTGAAAATTATTTGATTCATTTGATTATATTACACATTATTTAATCTCTTTTACAACACTTACACCTTAATAAGATATGTAAAATTTTCCTTCAAAATTATTTTTTCATCTGAAAATAAATTGAACTCAATATATAATATTTAAATTTAATTAACATTTATGAAATATTGTTATAAAATTATATTGATTTTTTATTTTAATTATATATTCATTCTACATAAACAGAAATTTAATGAACAAAAATCAGTTTAACTCATAAATTATTTAGTTATTATTTAAAACCAAATGTTACCAATATATAGAAGTTATTTAAATTTTAAATGATTATGACCATTATATTTTATTAAAATAATTCATTTTGTAATCTATTTTTAATATAAATCTATTTTATAAATGGAAAAACATATTTTTGTATGAAAAACAATATCATTATTCTTTAAGTGTCTTTATTTCACTTTTTTTCTTTCAATGGTTATTAAATGATATATATATTTTTATATATACATCAAAAAAATTAATTTTATCTTATTTATAGAATATTCATTTATTGAAATATAATTATTATATATAAAAATATAAGTTATAAATCAATTTTTAAATGATAATACTATAATTATTTATATTGATTATCTATTTCATAGTATAAAATTAAAAAATTATAAATGTATATATATTTTTACATATATTCCCTTTCAATAATACCCCAATATTTTGTGATTTAATATTTTTTTCACATTATATAGGTTTGATGTTCTTATAGATTGTATAATTATTTTATTCATTTGAAAATAATATTTTTGACCATCATATATATATTTTAAAATTATTACATTTCTAGTTCATGATTAAGGGTTTTATTCATTACTGGAAAACATCAAAAAACGTTTATATGATATGATTCTAAAGCCATTTCAATTTCTCTCAAATGGTAAAATAAAATTAATAATGAATCTTATGTATTTTAATTTTTGTTTAGATATTTAATAAATAATAGTTTCAAATTAAAATAATGTAATAACATATGTATTCAAGATAATTATTTATAATTTTAGAATGTGACATTCTATCCAAATAATTAAATTTTATCCTTAAATGTTTTTATAAAATTAAAAAAATTAATATTTACATTCATATATAAAATTGAATTTCTTAAGGTACCCTTCCATTCATAGATAATTTAACATTAAAAGGTTCATGATATTGATATAATAATGTTATAAAATATTAATAACCTATATATAAACTAATAATTCATTTTCATGGAAATAATAGGTAAAATTCGGTTGAAATATAATGGGAAAAAATATTTCATTGATAATAATTACATATCAACCAAATATAATTTTGAGACACCACCATAAATATGTTTTCTATGAATAATTACGATATAATTTGATTTCTGTCTTTTATAAAACATTAGAGTCCACAAATATTTGAAATTTTCATTAATTATGAATCTATGATAGATATATGTTATTTAAATATATCCCTCTACAAGAGAATTATAGGATCATTTAGGGCGGTATTTTAAATATGAAAAATTAAATTTTTCATTAAGATCCATTGGTTAATATTCAACACTACACAATAGAGAATGAATTTCTTTTTAAATATATTTAGAAACTATTTGTTATCTTACACCAACCTAAGAAGGGGATCGAATGAATACTACCCCATGTCCGCCTCCATAGGCCTAGGGGCGCTGATAAGCACAAAAAAACTAAACTCAGGAAGCCTTGGGATAAATACATGTGCACACACACATAGCCAAATCAATTCAAAGGTATAGTGGGAAATAAATAATATTTGGAACACTACTATAAATATATCAAAAAAACATGGACCAATAAATAGAATGAAGTACGATAGTGTATACTGAAAGGAAAAATGGGAAAAATGTTGGACTTGGTGACCAAGAACCAGCTAATGTGTACTTTATGATAAGATGAATTCAATTATGAATATTAATAAACTAATTATCACATTATTATTGTCCTTATGCATGAAATTATATATGATAATATCCTAAGAGTTGGCATCGCACTAATAGTTTATAGTAGTTCCTTGCTATGATGAGAACCCATAAGTTCTATGACACTATTCTTGATATGTGTTGTATACACAGATGATACTATTTTAGTGAAAAAAATGTTATATTAAATCAATGGTAGAGATTCCTAGTACATTGAGGTACCATATCAGGGTGTACACCCATGGTAATATCAAGAAGGATATTTTGAGAACTGGACCTGCCTATTGGAAATCCAAATTTATACGTGTCATTGGATTTTCCTCTCTATAGGCATGTTCATTATTCTTAAACATTAATATTATTATTAATGAATATTATGAGTCACATACTATGATGTATTTATGAAAACTTTGATGATAGACATTCATGGAAAGGTATGATACATTGGGTGTGTCACGAGAAATATTGTTATAATGAATAATGAGTGATTTTATTTATACCTTATATTAATTAATGGAAGTTAACATCTCATGAAATCTGATGGATATGACATATCCTAAAAAAATACATTGCCATTTTGTAATATCAGAAATTTCATTTTCTGTGAAGCTAAAGAAAAAAAAGATATCGAGCATATAGGTTGATGGCACTAGCATGAAACATCCTTTATTAGATATATTGAGATAAAAGGATTGTATTACATGGTAATTGTCTGTATGAGGTGACATAACTCCGTCATCTATTGGTTACATAGCCTGTTACTATATGATAACCTTGGACATTAGGCTTCATCTTCTAATACCATTGACAAAGAGGCCTACTGGTTCACAGAATAAGTGTATCCATAATCTCAGTAAAATAAAATATATTTATTATTTAGATGGTTGAATAAATATTAGTCACACTCATGATTTAATAATTTATCTTGAATTTGTTATCGCATTTTTTCTATCAGGTGTTATTTGAGAGAATATATTACTAGAAGAATATTTAATAAATATTTATTTGCTATTTAGTGAATATAAAATTTATTTATTTTTTAGTGAATAATTAAGTGATAATTATTTAATAAATAAATAGACTTTTTTCAAGGCCTGATAAATATTGTGGGGGAATAGAAGACTGATTTTAATGGTCTAGTGAGAAATAATAACATTGAATATTATTTAAATAAATAATATTTAATTATAATTCTCATGTGAATTGCTTTTTCTGAAATATTATAATTATTATTTTTTATTTAGCATGGGGGTTTCCAAATATTGTAAAAAATAATCAAGTTTTCTTGTGCAATTGATTTATTTTAATCCCACTTATATAAATACCCAATTATTATACATTCTTATTATGACATTTAATTTGTCTTTATTGTGAACAATGGATTTGGGCAATCCTCTCAATCCTAGAGAGCTCACATTTTCAACAACACTCCCAATAATTGAGGGCAATCCACCTCTATCGTATCAAGGAGAACACTTTGGAATTAGATCTTGAAGAAATCAATGGAAAACGACACAAGTGCAAGGATATGACATGAAAGAACACTTAGATTTCTTAAAAAAATGGAGATTACTAGAACACATGTGGAAAACTACTAGGGTAAATATACCCTTGGATTATAAAATGAAATAATTGTGCACCATATATCTATCACTAGATTCATAAATGATGAAATAATTCCAAAAAAGTTAATTCACAATTTAATTAAATTATTTATAAATAATATGTGATGATCTCATCTATCTATTCCCTCTATTATTACAAATTGTCTATATTATTTTTTTATATGGATCACAGTGTTTATCTTCATATAGATATCAGATTGATTATCGATTTGTGAAAAAGTAAAAGTTAGGTATTATCTGTCACATGATCTGGTTGTTCCTAAAACGTTCATTTGGTATCAAAGGGGTCACATAATTATTTACAATTATATAAATATCATTGCTGGTATGTGCATTATAATTCATTTTTTCAATTCATGATTAATAGTTTTTTAAATCCAAATTTAGAGATCTAAATCTTCCTCATTCGTTTATCGCAAATACAATCAAAATAAGTAATTTAAAATTTAAAATAAATTCAAATAACTCATCCGAAGGTTCCATGTTTTATAGTCAAAAAACACCAGACTACATGCTATATAACGTGAGTTACATGACATGTAATCAAGGTCATGAAATTATAATTGATTTAGATATTAAATCAATGTAATTATTTTATTATTGACATAATCACACACTTAATGCACCATATGTTAGACTGAATTAAATGGAGAATAGTTTTCCGTACTACACATCGTGTATCCCACATAGACAGTCTGTAGTCTGTTTGAGTCATAGACAGACTATGTATTACCTACACTAAATACCTTACTAATGACCTTTTAAAACATATTTTACACAACATGTGTCTCATATAGATACTAAGAGATATACACGCCACGTATGTCAGATCTATACATCATTTACTTCTACTATATTACATATATATAAATTATTTATTTTACTTTTTAAACCATGAGACATGTACCTATCTGTTGTTACAAAGTTAAAAAATGCCATGGGATAGGTTTTAATATACATAATTATTTATATGTTTAATTAATATCAATGTAATGTTTTGATTCGTAGTTTATATATGAGTCATATAAAAATTTGTTAATATATATGCATTTAAAAAAACATGTGGCTAAAAAATTATGTAATTGGGGTAATCATCCATAATGTAAACGTCAAAAAATTATGTTATATGTCGTGTATGATATATGTTACAAAGAATGAACAAGTATATAAGTATAGTACATATTGAGTAGAGTTATACATGTATTCATTGTATTGCATTCAGGGTACATTTTTTTAAACACTAAACTTTTAATAAATTTTTTATATTTGTTTAAACTTATAATGGATGATAATTTCAAGGAAATTTAGATAATAATGAACAATAAATTACTGATTAATGAAATATGATTAATAATTGATTGGGAAAATTTTATCTTAAATAAGAATTATTAAGAAATGAATTCTAGTTTTATGAATTGAGTAATTCATTTCATGCATATGGATGATCATGAACTATACAAGATCTTTTTTATGTTTTTATTCCAATTTAATTAATTTGTAGGCATGTGTTCCTTATCTCATTTTATAATATATGGCATATGTTACCATTGTTTCTTTTAAGTAAAAAACATTCCCCCTCACCTTTGTGTGATGAAAAGGCATATCTAACAGATGTATCTACCAAAATAGTGGAGGTGGATAATGTTTGGAGATAAGGAAAAATATACATGGAGATGTAGAGGTGGCCATGTAGAAATCTACAACACAATCCATAATTGGTTTAAGGTCTTTTAACCCTAGGACAATTTTAATTTTCTCATCCACTAGATTAACTATCAACAAGTAAACTATTTTGATCATACCACTTTATTATATTATTTCATTAAATTTCATGGAAAGTTACTTATTTGTGTCTTGTTGCAATCACATAATTAATGAATTAACAATCATGTAAGATATAACTGAAATAAACCATCATATACATAAATATTATCAAAGACATGATAAATCACTTAATTAATCCCACGTAATATTAAAAATTATTTGATAAAGATAATAATTGTAAATTTACACATAAAATGATAAAATCCCATAACAAAATATTAATTAGGTATAATCATCCATTACTTTGGTTAAAATCGAACCATGGAAAAATGTGCTTGACCAGCAAATTTGGGGTGCTTTCAGTTATCAGGTAATTCTTACATGAGGTTTCATATTGAATTACCTTAGTTTATATCATGTTTTGACTACCAAATAAAGGCTTGTTGTAACTAAGAGGCAATGGTTTGAGGAAATATAAAATTAATTATTTTGATATTGGAGAGTCTACTATGCTGGTAAAGGAACTCGGAGTTAATGTCGATGGAATTTGGAATTCATACCTGAAAACCATTCAAGTTTCTTGAGTGACCATATTTGGGGTATTATGAATGGGAATATAGACCATTTCCACTGGAATTTCCAAGAAACAAGATATCTTGTAGCTAATGGTGAGGGATTCGAGGATTCAATAAATTAGTGGGAGACTAATAAAAATAATATTTTTTAATTTTTAAAATCATTCTGATAAAGTACTAAAATTATTATCATCATATTTTTTAGAAATAGAAATAATATTACATCAATCATATCATTATGATCCATCTTTGTGAATGAAAACCTTCTCACTAGAACAAATTTCCAATGTTGAAAAAGGAACATACGTGTCATCCTACTCCCGAAAAGAAAATTGTATGTTCAAGAAGAACCATTAGAAATATTACTTTGTAATGAGGATAGAGATGAAGAGATATCTCTCTATGAGAAAAATGTGAATTATGCTAAACATATTTATTGCTTCATGATATCATCAATTTACAATGATATTTTAAATAAACATGTGGATATGGATTCCTATAGCATGATGTATCACCTTCAGGATATCTATTAATAATGGAAAGACAAGTGAGGTATGAGATCGGTAATGCTTTGTTCACAACTAATAATAAATATTTGTAACCATCTATGCATAATGTATTCAATCATACCTACTACATTGAATCCCTCTACATTTTTGGGATTAAATTCCTAAATGTTTTTCGTAAAAATCTCACACATTCATAACATCCCAAATTCCTTGTCTATTTTTATTATTAATTAAAATATGAGAAACAATTGGCAGAGTCTGTTTTAACATGATACTTTGATTCTCCACATGTATAAAGACATGGGTAAAAATAAACCCATTTCCCTTATAGTGAATATGATAAGGAAATATAAGAAAAAATGGAAAAAACTTATAAACAATATAATTCTCTCAGGCACCATCCTTCCAAGAAGAAGATGATCCCGAAGAAAGGTAAGAAAAATGAGGCAGTATGTTTTTCATTTTGCAAGATAGTCCATTAGAATATTAACTACACCAAAAGGTAAGGGAACCTAAAGGTTGTTTCATTATCAAGTTAAATATTTACATTTCTAAACATTTTGTATTTGATACAGCATTTGTTACCCAAATATATATCCAAATGTATGATCCAAATATATTTTGGATGATAGCCAAAAGAGAGGTAGATCTAATAGCTATCAATGGTGTGTGGTTGGTATATTTGTCCATTTTTTACTAAAACCTATCATTTCCAATGATATTGATTTTTGGTTTAGGAGATTGTTATTATGTACCAACAGCTACCATGAAATAAAATCTATGTATGTATACATATTGGTGGGTTTGTATTCAAATTTGAAAATAAAAGTTATTTATTTATTAATGAAAACATATGTTATGGTATGCTATATTTAAATAGTGTAATTTATGTATTAAATTACAAAAACTGAGTCTTTTAATTTGATAAATAATCATGTTCACTCAACTCATATAACACCAAGATGTGGAATCACTGTCTTGGTCATGTAAGTGAGAATAATTTGAAAAATATCTCTCAATATGCTTATTTAGACTGTTCTGAAAAAAAACTACTTGACAATTTCATTTTTGTTTACACTGAATAATGAACAAACCCACATTCAGTGGATAGTGTGAAAGGCCAATATAAATTCTTGCATTCGTACTAATTTATGTGTGTGGACTATTTCCGGTAGAGGATAGAGGCTGGAATTTTTAATAAATAACATTTACTAATGAATTATGTTGATAAGGTCATATCTAATTAATTACATATAACCAGATTCCTTTGAAAAATTCAAGGAAATCCATAATAAAGTAGAAAATCAACTTGGTAAGAAGATAAATGAAGATTTGATCAGATCGAGGTGGTGAATATCTTAACCAATAGTTAATCAAAATTATATGGGAGTTTGGGATTATACCTCAACTCACACCACTATATACACCGTAGAGTAATGGTGTTATGAAATGAGTAACCATACATTTTTGGATATGGAAATATCAATGATGAGCCATGAAGATCTTCCATTATCATTTTCGGGATATACGTTACAAACTTTGTCATACACATTAAATCGAGCACAAACTAATGCATAAATTGGATTTACCTTTATGTTATGGTGTAGAAAGAAACTCATTTTATCAGATAAACATGTAATGGATTGCGAGGCATTTGTTAAGGCCATACCTGGTAACAAAATAGCACCATGGGGTTCAAGGTTTATCTTTATATGTTTTCCCATGTAAATAAAGGGATACTACCAATACACCCCTCAGAAAAGAAAGTGAATGTCACCAAATAAGACATATTTATTGGGAGGTAGAAGATCCTAAAAATGATAGTTGGATAGAGATTAATTTTTTGAAGTTGATGCTCAAGATAGAAAAGAGTCGGTATAGGAATTGATTCCATAGCTCTCATGGAAGATGTATTTATAGTAACACAAGTATTGAGTAGGAGTGTAAGTGAGATAAGATAACCAGTGAGATTTGGTTTTCTGGTAAATAGGTGTGGTGAATAAAAATTGGTTTAAAATGGTGAACCAATCTCCTACACGGATGTATTATAGAGAACCGAATCTACTATATAGAACGAAACAATGAATTATAAAATTTAATCCATGAATCAATACCAACATTGGGTTATGTTTGATGCACCAGCTGATGTAAAAAAAGGTTGGATGTAAATGGGTATACATGAGAATATTGTACTTGGATGGTAAATTATGTACGTATAATTCAAGGCATGTGATTAAAGGGTTTAAAAGCATCCTGTAATTTACTACGATGAAAAACATTCCCCAATTTCTATGATAAAAACCATTGAGATTTTTGCATTCCATAGTAGCTTAGAATTACTATGAGATTTAAAAGATGGTTGATAAAACTGAATAAATTAATGAGAGACATCAAGAATATATATTAATGACACACCCAGAAGGGTTTATGACTCTAATTTATTCCCAAAAACTTTTCAGGTTGCATACATCCATATAGTGATTGAATCAAGCATTCAGGTCATGGAACATTAAATTTGATTAATTCATAAAAGAAATTGGTTTTGACTAACACTGAATTCAATTTTCTTATTTACAAAGAGGCTTAATGTTAATGCAGTCATTATCCTAGTATTATATGTTAATGAAATATTACTTGTTTGAAATTACATACTAATTTTAAAGCATTTAAGGAATGTTTAAACAAGAGTTTCTCAGTGAAATACTTGGGTGAAGCATCCCATACTCTATGGATCAACATCATTTTTGATATATCCATGGGGATGGTTAGACAAATTAAAAGTATATATTTTTTCTAGATACTAATGAAATTTATTAGGGAATAATCCAATAGGGTATTGGTTTTAGTGTCACATGGTTTAAATCATTCTGAGAAAATGCTTCCACAGACATAACATGACATGGAGAGAATGGGTAAGACACCATACACTTTAAAGATATAATAAATAATATATAACATGTTATGTACTCTAATTGACATATCCTCTTAACTGATCATGGTAGGAATATATCATGATGATCTATGAGAATATAATTGGATTGCTGTTAAGGACATCCGTAAGTATTAGAGATGAACTATGGATATGTCCCCTATGTATGGGGGATATGAGTGGATAGTCATAAGAGGATATATTGTTTCTAATTTTCATATAGATCAAACTATCCATATATAGAAATAATGAAATTATTTTTGTCTCAATAGAGTTGCAGTGAGCTGGAAGAGTTCAAAGTATCTAGTTTTCATTGATTCAATAGTGAATTATGAGTTTATAGCAGCTTTTTATGCAGCCGAGAGAGCCATTTGGATTTGGAACATTGTCTAGTAGTTTGATGTGTTACCTAGTAGTAACGACTCTATCACATTTAATTATGATAATACTCATGTGGTGGCTCTTTCAAAAGTTCCCAGATCACACCGACTGACAAAGAACATACTCTAAATGTTTCACCTCATAAGGGATTTCTATCAAAGGGGTTGCGTTCTAGAAAGCAGAGTTCCCATAGAAGATAACATGGTATACCCCTTAAATAAATCCGTGTCTTAATAGGATCTTGAATATCATTTGAGGGCTACGAGATTTGACGTCGATATCAATTTTCTCTAGTGCAAGTGTGCTTATATTGGAGTTGGTTCCCTAGAAAAAACATCTACGTACATTATGATAACATGTATTCAACATTTTAAAAATTAATAAGCTACTTATCTCATTGTGATTGTTCTTATGGATGACATAGTATGTGATAATGTACTAAGAGTAGCTGTCAAACAAAAAAAATATCATTTAAACACTATAATGAGAACACGGAATTTCACTGACAATATTCATGAATATATGTTAAATAGCTAGAAGATTTCATTTTAGGGACACAAATGATAAAGGATATTAGGGGTGGATATTCAAATAACATTGGGGAAACATCTCATGGTGTACTACCTCGGTAAATCAAGTTGGATATTTTGAGAATCAGACCCTCCTGTAGAAAATCCACATTTATACATCTCATTAGATGTTTCTATCAGTGGATATGTGTTTTGGTTCTTAGAAATTAATATTATTTTTAATGAATATTATGAGTCACATTAATTGATTTATTAATGAAAACCATGATGACATATGTTCGTAGTGAGGTAGGATATGTTGGGTGAATCACTATTAATATTACATTAATGAATGATGTGATAAAGGATTTATCTCTTGTATTCATTAAAAGATGTTAATATCTCATGCAATTTTATGGAAATAGTATATCTTAAATAAAACCATGGCCATTTTTTTAAAGAAACATTTAATTTCTATAAAGTCAATGAAATAGATACTGAGCGTATAAGTTGATGGCACATGCATAGATCCTGTTCGATTATAGATATTATGATAAATGGATTATATTAAATGGTAACTATCTATATGATGTGAAATGATGTTGCAACATTAAATTATTTCTCTATAGGTTCCTTAGTATACTTCTAGGTGCTATCCTCGAACATTATGATCCATCACAAATTCCACTAAGAAAGAGGCTTAGAAGGTCACACAATAAGTTTATCTAGGATGTAAATTAAATAATACATATTTATTATTTAACAGTTTGAATAAATATTATTTTCTCACATAGTTTACAAATTATTCATGTATACATGATAACATTTATTCCATCACTAGTCATTGGAGAGATTATAATGTGAGTGGGATATTTATTAAATATCAATTTTACATTTAGTGAATAGAATATTAATTTATTTATTGGGGAATAATGCAGTGATATATATTTAATAAACAAGTATGAATTATTACAGGTGTGAATAATATTATTGACGAATGGAGGACTGAGTTTAATGATCCATTTAGAAATAATGATATTTAATAATATTTAATTAAATAATATTTAACTATAATTTTCTAGTAAATTTCATGTTAATAAATACTAATATTACAATTTATATTTAACATGGTGGTTTTCTAGGAATAAATTATATAATCATGGGAACTTTTTCAATTATATTATTTAATCCCGATCAATATAAATACCCAATTAATTTATTTTCTCATTAAGCCAATTTATTTTTCTTTATTGTGAAAAATAGATATGGATAATCCTCTCAATCCTAGAGATCTCCCTTCTCCAAAAAAATATCTCAAGAAAGGAGATAATTCCTCCTCCACTAGATCAATAAGAACACATTGGATGTGGATCATGAAGAGATAAAATGTGGATGATGCATGTGAAAGGACCCATCATGCTAGCACACATAGATTCCTTGAGTAATATTCAGAGATTTCTGGAACATGTGTAGATCACTAATAAATGAAATCAACAGATGGTTTCTATAACATAATGATTTTGAACCGCAAAACATTCATAGGATTCATCAACGAAGTATGAATTCAAAAAAAATTATTTATTTACTTAATTAAATTACTTCTAAATAATATGTGATGATAATATCTCCTAGTTCCATCATTATTACCCACTGTATTATTTTTTGATACATTGATGTGTATTATCGTGTACATCATCATAAATCTCTCAGATTGACCATAGGTTATGGATAAAATCAATGATTGGCACCACCGATCGCATGCTTCTACAACTCCCATAACCTTCAAAAAATTCATTCCCAAACCATAAATATATACCAACATGACAAAACAAGAAAATAGAAAATATCTAAGAGATCCCAACACCGATGGCTAAAGCTACAACCACTATATGTTGTCGAATCACCCTATATCCGTAAGCACCTATAATGTCATGATCAACTATTATGATGTCTAAAAAAGACATGAAACTTGTTGGGGAAATCCCATGAAGGGGTGATTATATACATACCCAGTAGAACACCCAAAAAAGGGATAAGGTGGATAAATAAGAGAAACAATGGAAGATGAAAGCAATGGATATAATAAGGTAACATAAAAGAGTACAATTGAATCTAAAAAGTGGGTGAAAGTGAACTAATCCAAATAGAAGGATCTCTATGTTGTGATAATATGGAATTCCTGTCGATTCATCACTTCCTACAACATGAGAGTCGAATGATTCAACAATGAGAATCTATAAATATAAATCATGTGGCATACCCCACACGTCGTTGGGTCTCTTAGAAAGAGATTATATATACCCAAAATGTGGGTACTAAAGTATTAAATATATGTATTCTCATAAAAATAAATCTAAAAAAGAGTGTAAGGAAATCTACATATAATTGGTCAGCCAAAGAAGATGAATAGCCGACAGTTCCAAAATGATATTTAGCTGTGATTAGTAAAATTTCATGTGTCTGCCGAAGACACACAATACTAAATGACATAATAACCACACCTTTATACTTTTTACATTGGTCAGGATAGACTTGATCACACGGTTTCATGTCACATTACATGAATTAATATTGGTGGGGAATTATTCCCTCTTTCTTGTGGGAACAATGGTTTGTCAAAACATACCTTTTCAAAGTGCATCACGGTCGAGGGGTCACTATTTATAAGAAACAAACTCATACTCTGGTATGACAGTAGGGGCCTACTCTAGATATCACTGAGGAATGTCACTTATTATCCCTACTAGAGGATATCACTCAGATATTCTTCTAGAGAACGCAACTCCCTAGTCTCACTAGAGGGTGTTCCTGACGATTCATCAAGGAACCCCCAAATCCTAGCCCAATTGGAGGGTTATTCATAGAATATATAATCCAGGAACACCCCTTCCTAGTCTAATTGGAGGGTAATCTCTGAATATTGAGGAACTCCACTGTAAAATAACACTGTATGTTAAAAAATATATACCATTGGGGAACTCGACTACCTTATCCTACTGTAGGGTAATCCTGGTACTACTCAGGGGATTTGGTACGATCAATACTATCATTGGGTGTCACCTCAGTGTGTGCCAAAACAATATGACATCCCATCATATCTCAAAATAAACATTCAATGGAACCATCATGTACTAATAAGAATAACACCAAGTATAGGAATCTCATGTTACAAAATACATGTTCCAATGAAGGATATATGAAGTATTGATGATTTACTAGAAGAGCTAAAGTAGTACATGGTGTGTGAGGGGACCCACATGGATATTGGTCCCTCTTCAATACCTGGTTGTGTCTCTAATTAGTATTTGAGTCCCATACCATGTACTATAACTCTCAATATAGGTTGACTAAACATTGTATCCTAACTATCTAAAATTGGGGTCATTTCCTTTTTCTATGTCCATGTACTCGACTCTGTGTCCATGTACTTTGATACATGGATTTTCTGTCCACACAGGATACCACCTGTATGGCCAACCCATGCCTGTGTTCTATTTGATGGAGCTCATTTTATTGTGACCCATCACACGGGTTATACAACTAGGGATATTGTAAATGACTTTTTATGAAAAACTACAAGCCATGTTATCCTTATATTCACATATACCCTAGATACAATGTTGATGGAGGCTACACACGGTTTTTCTTCCTATTATAAGACATGTAGTCATGATTTTTCTAGAGTGCTATAGTTTTCATAGATCTTCATATATGATATCAATCTAGGAAAAAGTCATTATTTACCACCACTATTAATTCCAAAATCTTTAGATCTTGTATATAATCATTTTCACCATCCATCATTCACCAGGAATCAACCATCACAACATTTGGGGTTTTTTCGGATGTTTCTCACACAATTTTAGATCCAATCCTCAATGATATTGACCTAAACCTTCCTATGTACCATAATTTAATCTGTAAGATTCTATATATTTGTTCCTCTTGAAAGATATTTGATGCTTTTTTGATCTTCCAAAATTATAGGCAATTGAACGAGCTTAGGACACCCTGAAACTGTCATTCCAGGAGCTGTGAAGTTCCAACAGTGAAGAATGCAATGATAAAGGGAATGAAAATAACCAATAACAATATTTTTGATGTCTTTTAGCCAAACGTTCATTGGAAAACATCAAGAACATTTTACAGGGTTAGAAACAATTGTTTTATCAAACGATATTATCCAATTTATATTATTTAGGAAAAAAATGATATTTGGAGGGGCACAAATTGGTAAATATAACAATATACTCAAAAGTTAAATCTAAGGACTAAAAATAAACACCAAAGATGAGACCTACATATTATTTTGAATGATCTCCAATGAATAATTAGATCGCCAATGTGGGAGGATGATACATTGAGTTCATAGTGTCTTAATCTATTCTGATCGGACAATGAATCATTCGTCAAAGGAACTATCCAAAGGGACGATTTAAAATATCATTAGCGGATTCTAGGAATTGTGGGACCAACCCTTTCCAAATACCTAAAATTAAATATTTATAATATTTTAATTAGGTAAAAAAATTATGTATTTATTTAATTAAATAATTAAATCTCTTAGACACACTGCAAACGAGTGAGGGGTCTGAACGTCTAGCATCTATAGGATACATGTCCTATGCACCTACTGGATATATGTCCATGTATTTTTGCTGGTAAAGTATGCTCATGTCAGTCCTCAATCACCACTGTGTGATCTTCAAAGGTGGATCTATTCTTGATATCCTTCTCACCCCAATCAATTATTTGTCTAGGGTCATGCATGTATTTCCTCAACTACAACATGTGGAGGATAGCATGCACCTCTCCCAACATCAGGGGTTGGGTAAGGTCAAAATAAACCTCTCTGACCCTCTACATTATAACGAATGACATGATGAATCTTGGGGATAACATTCCTCCCTATCCAGATGCCTTTTTTCCTCATCATGGGGAGACTCTCAAGAATATGTATCCTCTTTAATCAAACTCAAAGAGACTATGATAGGGATAAATGTATAAATTCTATCCACTTTGGGTTGTCATTATCCTCTCACATATGACCTTCACATTCTTCATGGTCACCTATATTAACTCTTGTCCTATGATTGATGACATTGTGATATCTGTCTAGAAAATGATTGAATTGAATGGTCTCCCTTTTAGGGACTCAAATGGTTTCATGGTTATGATAAAGCGGTAGTTGTTATTGTATGAAATCTCCAACAAATTTAGGCACTAATCCCATCCTTTACTAAAATCCAACACGCAGTTCATCAACATATCCTATAACACCCAGATAGTGTACATAGTATTCCCATTATTCTAGGGGTTAAAGGCTATAATTATGTACAAATGGGTCCCAATTGAATCCTACATGCCCCTCCACAATTGTGATGAAAACCATACGTCACAATCAGAGATAGTTTTCAAGGGTACCCCATGAAGGTCGATGATATCTAGTATGTACAACATTACTACACTATCCACTAAACACTACAACCTAATATAAATGAACTGTGATGTCTTCATGATTCGTTCTACTATCAGCTTGATTATACGATGTCTCTTCAATGTGTCTGGAAAACGTATGACCATGTATACGGATATTTTATCCTATTTGGACTAGGATGTCTCAAGAGGCTGCAACCAACCAACTATATCATTGTTAACTCTCTCACAAGTTGATATGTGATAAACCCTGAGAGAAACCCAATTACAATTTATCTCCTGCAGGACCACCCAAACTACCATCTAATATCTCTATAAATCTTACCCACAATAGAATGTAAATCCAAGGGAGAATTGTATAACTCCCACATCACCTCCTCTCACATTGCGACTAGAACCACTATTCACACCTAGAATTATATATCATTATTACTTCCTTTAGAAAAACAATTTGGTTCATTTCATATGGATATATGATAACATAATTCCTCATAGTCAATAACTCCATGTTGGGACTCCGTCCCACACTCAAGGAGAGATGGAGTCCACCCCATTGACTGATGAAATGTTGTACCCTCCTACTCTACCGGGGTCACCCACTAGGAATCTAACTACTCTGCTGATTTATGAACTATGTGAGCCTGGTACATCATGAAATGGGACTTTTCTACAATGTTTCCCATGCTTGTGGTATAGAATATCTCAGAATCTTAGACCGGTATGAAATCCCACTAGCATCAATTCATCTGGTATAGGGATATATGATTTAAGACCTACCTGAGGCTCTGGTTCTCTAAGGAAACATGAAATAACTCTTCTAGAAGTTATTGCCTCCACGTCCACAAAGGTAAGACAACTAATTCTGTATATAGGTCATCGGTTAGATAGTTCTTCTCATGGTTTCTCTACTTCCTCTACCATACGTGATTTATGTCTATCATTACATCAACATGAAACTAATCCCTGCACATGAGGCATCAAAATACACCATGAACTCAATTACTTATTTTGGTATCCTTGAAACTATAGCACTCTTCAACCTCTTCATCAACTCCTCAAAGGCATTATGACACTGCTTAGACATTGTATATGGTTTTCCCTTCTCTGTTAGGGTGGTCAAGGGGGTCTCTATTATAGAGAGGCCTTCCATAAATCTTCTATAGTATCCTAGAATTCCAAGGAATCTACAAAAATTTTAAACAATTCTTGGATCATTCCAAAAAAAACCGAGGCTTGATAATTCCTTGATCCATAGCAAAAACATGTTTTAAAATGACATGTCATAGAATGTGAACCACATTTTTCTAGAACTAGAACATTGAGATCTTTTTCAAAATATGGTACTCTTAAATAAATTACAGCACCATCCTAAAGTGCAATGCAAGTTCCTCATAAATTTTATAATAAATGAGTATTTCATTGATTAAGACAACAAAAAACTAATCCATGTATAGATATAAAACTTGTTTTATCAAATCCATAATTATGTAGGTGTATTTTTTACACTAAAGGGAATCATATGGATTTCATAGTGTCCATAGCGACATCGAAATCCAAACATTTGAGTATCAACATCTTAAACCCTCGAAAAGTTGTATACATACCTGATATCTATTTGGAGAACCATCTTGCACATCAAAACTTATCAAATAGTTCTTCTATCATCGATAATGGGTAATTTTTCTTTATCATTTCATTGTTTTTGAGATGATGATACATGAAAAACCATAAACTCACATATGCCTTTTTCAAGAATGATACTTTGGCCACCCAAGGGGACATTGCAGGTTTGATGAAACCATTATCATGAAGGTTCTTCAATTACAACCACAAATTCTAGAGTTTAATATGCTCCATCTTCTATACCATCAAAAATATCAATGTAGTCGTTCATTGTATATAAATAAAAAACTCCATCTCCCACATCAGAGGTAGTCTCAAAACATCTTTAGGGAAGAAATTGAAATAATCCTCCAAAATTGATGGAACCAATATACTTGAAGATTCAACTTCACCAAGGTTTATGTTTTTCAAATAGTGGGTGATATGATCCAAGCACATTCTCAGAACACCCTCTTGTCCTGGTACGAGGTCTATCTCCCCCCAAAAAAGATAACCTTGTCCCATTTGTGAGTAGGCATATGACTAGTCTATAGTGAATGTATATTTGTGCTCAAACTATGGAAATCTAGTCCAATATCAATATGAAGTCTTAGGGTTCAATCTTGATGACCACAAGGTCCCATGTGAACCTATATCCACCCTGTGATAGATCACATTTCTAGTAGTTGAATGATCTAGAGGATGCAATACCTGTAGGAACCAAGTGACAAATCTATTATTGTAACACCCCGAGATTTTATGAAAAATATTCATTTTAATTTTATTGATGTCTTGTGTTTTACTCTACACCAAAAAGAGATTTCACTAAACACATCCCTGACTTAGCTTTCTTTACGCGCAATAACGACTTTCCATGATAGCATGTGTTGTACGCAATATCGAGTTTCACTAAACAACGATATGTTATTAAAATATTATATAAACTAGCAGTTATGAATATTAATACCCACTTTTTGAAATTTTATAAATTTTATCATTCAAAATTGACTTCATTTTTGGATTCGGAAAATCGAAAATATCCTAAGGTTAATTTTTGGTATTTTTCTGAAAACATTCAATTTTAAATGAATAGTGAAAACACTAGGTTACTATTTAAAAACAGTTTTTTATTTAAATAATTATTTATTTTATTTAAAATTATTTTAGGTCAAAATTTATACATAATACCTATATAAGTTCAATGTAATTCATTGGAGTCATTCTATAATAATTTTCGATATATAAAAATTTTGTTGAACTTTTCACCGTCTTTTACCTACCTCCTAAGAGCTTTTTGCAAACATACATAAATCATATTTTACCACTTCTATTAGTGGAATTTTGAAAATCCGAGAGACACGGTTAATATCAATGACTAAAATGTGGTTCAATGATATGAACATAATTTTTGGTGAATAGTAACTTCTTACTTTTATTTACCACGGTTAAAAGTGAATAGGGAAATTAAGGGTAAAAATGATATTATTATTACCCTAACACATATCCTAATTCTATTGGATAAGTGTAATTTGACCAAAAACCACCTTAGGAATAACATATGACCATTTAGGTCCACTTAGATTAGATTAGGACATTAATTATTAATTTATTTAAAGAAGGGTTAAAATAGTTAAAATCAATGTTTAATAACTAATTCATTTTTAATATGGGGTTATACATGAGATAAATTCGACTATAAATATTCATTATATAGATAAAACTATTTCCTACCTAATGGTATTTTATTTATAATTTTTAGACATTTAATAATTTATGTTATTTATGACACATTGATGATGCAGTAATTATCTTATTAATGAAATATTAACATAATTGATGTTATAAATACCCAAATAAATGTAATTTGAGACTTTTTATGAATTCCACTAATTTTCTAGGTTAATATGACATGTTAGTATTGATTTAATTAACTCTTTTCGAACTAATCATGCTGTTATGGTTTTCACAATAATCATTTACCACATAGTGTCAAAATTGACAAAAATTATCTTTTAAAACAAATATTATATTATTATTTGTTATTATATTCGTAAAAATATAATGTTCAGCCACAATACTTATATCATGGTAGGTGTATTAATAATAGACCACTTTGGGGTCCCTAGGATGTATATGGTATGTTTATTATCTATATAATATAAAAATACAATGTGACATGGTAAATGTCAATCTATTTAACTAAGAGTTAAAACTAAAAGATAAGGTTAATATAATGACCCAAAACTGCCTAAAATCTGTTGGATGATAGTATTGCGACCCATCCCCACCATATATTTTAAATAAATCAATTTTGAGCTATTAAAAACCGTATATGTATTTATTATAAAATAATATTTTAAGTTTTTCCAAAGGTGCCCCTCTCCTCCCCTATAAAAAGGGTACCACTTCCCTCTTCACTACACACCCTTTTGAGCCTAGAATCTCAGACAAACCCTGCAAATTTCTCTTCTACACTTCCCTAGAAACATTCTTGAGGTTATGGACTTCTCAAAAGACCAACTCTACTTCCTTAAAAGGAAGCTTAAAGGAGGTGCGTCGAAGAAGAGGTAATCTCTTTATTCCGATTCTCTCATGTTTCTTTCTTCTTCTACTTCTTCTTCTTTAGTTGTATCATTATAAAGTAATAACATCAGTGTTACTTATATATTGACATGTCATTATATATATTAACAAACCTTATTTCACCTTCATTCTATCCTATGGAAAACGAAATCACCGCGCGTGCGTACGTACGGAATACTGCCTCTACGCCGTGGTGTAATCTGTTTTCGACCACCACCTTACTTGGATGTGTATAATGGTGTAAATAAATAACTATATATGATTACTGTAATGTGATATTGATTCTGAAATATTATACATACACTTAAATACAATTCAACGATCATGGGAATGATATCATCGCTCTTGCATACGTACGGACTACCGTCTCCACGACGCGATGAGATTCTTTCTCCATGTTAACCATTCATGAATGATTATAAAGTATAAATAATGAATAATAATGAAATATATGACATAATAATGATACTGTATTTATTTGTATATATATATGTATTTCATCTACTTAATTCCATTCAATTCCATAAGGAAACGGAAACAGCCTTCATGCGTACGTACGGCCTACCGTCTCCATGAACGGTGAATTTCATTCCATTTATCGATCTATCATATATATATGTATATGCTGAATATATATTATATATAAATTATGTTTTACATTCATGGATTACGTAAATAATTATATAAGTAATAATATCAATAACAACAAGTCGAAACATGTACTACAAATGAAACGATTTTACTCGAAATGATGCTTTAACATGGAATTTACAAAAGAACGAGCAATACAAAGTCATAAGTGAACCATATATGATATCAAAACAATGAATATGATTCTGTAATAGGTCAATGAAATTATTTAAATAATTATACAGGATATTCGGATACATATTAAGCATATCACATGTAAGGTAAGGGATAACTTTTCCAATCTCGTTTTTTATCCGTGATTGTTTATTCAAAATTATTTACTGTGATTATGGTTATCATCCAAGCCCATGTTTTATAAAAATGTTTTTATGTATGTTTAAAGTCCTTTTTACCCATTTTTTACTTTTACCACATGTTATGAAAGGAATATTTATTTTGTTTACCATACGAGGAATTTTTTTTTACTTTTTTGAAAAAAGTACAAGAAGAATGTTATTTTTAAATTATACGGAATGTGTAACACCCCAAGATTTCATAGTGTGTTATTTTTTCAAAATATTTCAATAACATGCACTACATGCCACACCAAGTTCAAGCGAACCCTGACTTACCAAACATGCCATTCAAAAGAGGTTATGAATAGTTTGAACTAAATTTTAAACTTTATATAATCCTTATAATTTGATAATCCATATTATGAGTTTCGTAGACATAATGTAAGAACAAATTCATTTTCAATATTACACTTTTACCAACTTTTAATAGTGAACCCTTTTTAAATCCAATATTTTAAACGTTAATTCAATTTGACTAAATATATTTACTTTTTCGAATGGTGACATAAAAAATTTACAATAAAACATCCCAAACTTCCATGGTATGCTTTCATTTGAATAATATAGCATTGTGTGTTGTACGCAACTTCGAGTTCTAACACACACCACAACCAATGAAACTAGCCGTTATGAATTGTAATACCTAGTTTTTGAAAATTTATAAATTTTATCTTTCAAAATTGACTTCATTTTTGGAATCGTAATATTGAAAATAGAATAGGGTGAAATTTTGGTACTTTTCGGATAACTTTCATATTTTGATGAATATTTAAAATTACTAAATTTTAATTAAAAACATCTTTTTTAATCGAAATAATTTATATTGATAAATTATGAATTTTAGTGGTTTTGAAGTATATTTAGAATATATTTTTACCATTTAATACAATTTTGGTCATTTTACATAATTTCACAATTAAACTGGATATAAACAAGTGTCAATCTTTTGATAGTTATTATTTCTTAAAAACACGCTATTTTTTTGACGACAGGAATTAATTTTTAAATTAATTAATGAAAATGATATCTTATGAATTTGGTAAAATAGACATCATTTTTTAATTCATAATATCAAATATATCTTAGGACTAATTTTTTGTATTTTTCTAGAAACTTTCATTTTTTGATGAATAGTGAAACCACCAAGTGGTCGTTAAAGAACTGAATTTTTCATAAAACATAATTTTACCATTTCTGTGAATGGAAATTTGATTCTCTGAGAGACACAGTTAATATCAAGGTGTAAAATGTGGTTTAATGAGATGAAAATAATTTTTGGTGAATAGTAATTTTTTACTTTTATTTACCACGGTTAATAGTAAATATGGTAATTAAGTGTAAAAATGATATTAATATTACCCTAACACTTGTGATAATTCAATTGGACAAGTGTATCTCAACCAAAAACAACCTTAGGAGAAAAATATTACCATTTAGGTACACTTTTATTAGATTAGGACATTTATTATTATTTAATTCAAAGAAGAGTTAAAAAAGTTAAAATCAAATTTTATTTACTAAAACATTTTTAATATAGGGTTATTCATAAGATAAATTCGATTGTAAATATTCATTATAAAGATAAAAATATTTCCGACATAATGGTATTTTATTTATAAATTTTAGACTTTAAATAATTTAATTTATTTATGACACAATGGTGATGCTGTAATTACCTAATTAATGATACATTAGAATAATTGATATTATAAATACCCAAATAAATGTAATTTGAGACTTTTTATGAATAACAATAATTTTATATGTTAATATGACATGTTAGAATTTTTGTAATTAACTTTTGTCGAAGTAATCAATTTGTTATGAGTTTTACAAAAATCAATTATTGAATAGTGTCAAAATTGACATAAAAGAGTTTTTAAAACAAATATTATAATATTAATTGATATTAAATTCCTAAAAATCTATGGTTCGGCCAACAGACTTATATCATGATATTTGTATCATTAATGGACCACTTGGGGGGTCGATTGAATATATATAATATGTTTACTAAGCATATAATATAAAAATACAAAGACACACTGTAAAAGTGAAACTAATTAACTAAGAGTTAATACTTAATGATAAGGTAAATATAATAACCCAAACCGGTCTAAATTATATTGGTTGAGTGTTTTAGACCCATCCCCACCTTAAACTTTAAAAAATCCACTTTGGAGCCATTAGAATCCGAATATGAATTTATTATAAAATAATATTTCTAGCTTCTCCAAAGGTTCCCCTCACCCCTGTTACAAAAGGGTACTCCCCCTTCTCATTAATTCACACCATCAAATCCTTTTCGGTCGGCCAAACCCTGCTCAAATACTCTCACAACTTCTCTCAATACAACCTATAGGCCTTAGTTTGATCATAAAGCCAACCTATGGATCCCTTTTTGATAAAATCAAAAGGAAGAACCCGAAGATGAGGTAAGGATTTCACCACCCCTTTTCAAGTTCTTTTCATCTTCCACTTCTTCTATCATTGTTATTCCCATTATAAAATAATAACTCCAGTATATTATATATATTTTGATTTTATTCTAAATATGGTACAACCATATTCAGTATTCTATCTATCCTTTGAATGACATGTCACCATACGTGCGTACGTACGACTTACCGTCTCCACGTTGTGGTGTAATTGTTATTCAATAAATTATTATTTGGATGGGTATAATAATGATGTGTAATTCATTTTAATAATAAATATAACATTATAATTATTCTGTAAATATGATATAAAATCCAATTATATATTATTTTAATATCAAAAGTATGATATTGTTCCTCGTGCGTACGTACGGACTACCGTCTCCACGAACGCGATGAGATTCATTCCCCATCATATACATTCAAGTATAATTCTCATTTGAAGATTAATAATAATGTTTAAGTACTTAATATCATTATAGATATGAATAAGATACAACCTATCCATAACAAACATGGCTTACATAACAAAACATATAAAACCAAATGAGTAAGTTAACACCCGAAATGATGATGATTCTAAAATATTATTAACAAAGAAATGATAAAAGATCATATATGATATCATATTAATATATATGATTCTTGAATAATTTCATAACAATTATTTCAGCATTATAAATAAGGTTAACCTACCCTCTACCAAGGAAAATTACTTGGTAAGAGTTATTTCACAATCTCTTCATTATCCGAGGTTGTTTATACGTGATTATCTACTGGGATCTCTTTATTATCCACATCCATATTTCTTAAAAATGTATTTAAAAACTTTTTTACTATTTACTATACAATGGGTTAAATTAATTTATAAACTTATGTGTTTTAAGACATCGTTCTGTCGTTTTCCAAACAAGGTAGTTTTTAACCTTTTCGACAATTTTAAGTTAAGAATGTCTTTTTAACTTATAAGACGGGTGTGGTTATTTTCCACCGTTATAAAATCGCTGAAGATTCCCTTACAATATTTTAAGAATATTTTCAAAGTAAATGTTTTATTTTATAATAATGTGACTTTTAATTGATTTCAAAATGAATATTTTAAGAATTTGTGAAAGGTACTCTTTATCAAGATCATAATTTTAAATGGTTTAAATATTTATCATTCTAAATCATTTTAATTAATGAACATGTTTTCAAAATTATTTTAAGGATTTATTTATAAGGACATGAACGTTTTGAAATGATATTTCTTTTCAAAAGTTTCAAAGTGGTATGGGACACTTTGATTCAAAATTATCTTTTAAATTACTTCCTTTATATATGTGTGACTTTTCAATGATTTAAAAAAAAGAGATATTTCTCTCATATAATTTTGATTTCATCTATGTCAACATAATTTTATCGATTTTAAGCTTATTTGAAATTGATTTGTTATGATACAAATCTTTCGTATTGTATTGAAGGTTTTGTGATATGTTTGACTGTGGATGTGTTATTTTTATACCATTTAGGGGTTTTGGAGAAAGCATTGACATTTTGTATGCTAGTTTTAATACGAATGTTTATGTTATGTTTAAACCTTTTCATATAGGAATGCATTGGACATAGTAAGTGATGGGTGGAGCCTGCTATATCTCCTCAATGCATAGGTAGGTCTCATGATACAAACTAGTGTCTTGGCACCAGGCCTGGAGAAAATCTTATTTGTAGTCCTGGCCCGAGGACTTGGCTATGTGGTTACGATAGTATGGCATTATGCATTCCATAATTATGAAAGTGGTTATTGATATTTCATTTGATCATTCGATTAGTTGAATATCCATGTGAATAAGTAAATGGCATTATTTCATTTAATTTTTTCCATACTATGTTGAAGTTCAAGTTTAAAAGGATTTTGTTTTCGTTATACATTGCCTTAAATGTTTATTCTTATTTATGAAAGTTTCTGCTATATTGTTATCCTTACTGGGAATTTGAGATCACCCCTTTTATATGTTTTATTTTTCCCAGGATGTGAAGAAGTAATTTATGAATGACCTGCAGGGATAATATGAGGGGATAAGAGTGTGGACTATGGAGACTATATTGTTGTAGATTTCCTTTTATGATGTAATGTAAACTTTATGAATATATGTAGTGTTTCCAAGGCTACTAAACTAATCGGTCTTTCGAGACTTGAACTTTCTTGTGATCATGCCAATGTTATATAATAACGTACTGACTCTGGGTATCTGGGGTTGGGGAATTATAGAGTGAACAGATTTTTACGGTTTCATAACGCCTCATTTTCTTAAAGCTTACTCCACATGATTTTATGACTATTTTCAACAAAATACTTTTCTTTTAAAATTTCATGGCATTTTGTAAAAAGAAAAATATTTTGAATAAGATAGGATATTTTCTTCAAGAATTCATTTCAAGTGTTTTATCAGAACCATTTTCCATCTATGATGACATTATTTCATATGTGTATTTTTCAAGTATAATGTCTCTATGATTTACAGGGTTTCACTTTTATTAGGATGAAATATTCATTTGTTTTATATTGATTATGTATTTATGGGATGATGTTTATGAAACCCATTTTATTCTCTAGGTTATGATGACTGTTATAAGTATATTTTGTGGCCCATGTAAGAATGATTTCATTATGAGACGGGTGGGACCTATATCTCCCTCCAATGCATTGGGTAAGGATTTATATCTCATGTGATAGACTTGGCGGGAATGGTAAGATAATCTGGTTCAGTAATACAGGATGGGAATGAGGAGTGAACTCGATTTAGAAAGGGACTTTATCCAGTAATATGGTCTTGGCAGTAATGCCTTGGCTACTATGGAAATCATATCATGTGCTTAATGGTTTCCACAATCACATGTTTTATTCCCATGATATTTTATGATGATTAATGTTTCTTTATGAACTATTTCTTATGTACTGCCATGTTTTATTTCATTTCTCAAGGTTTTGATGATTAAACATTATTTTCATGTTTTTAAATTCAATTGTATATTATTTGTTTTATTTTATCCATGTTTACCATTACTGAGCATTTGAGCTCACCCTTTATATGTTTTCTTTTCCCCTGGATTAAAATAATGGTTTTAGGTATGAAAACAAAAAAAGGAAGATCTTTATGGGAGATGTTGAGGATCTTTCACCACGATTAGAAGATTATGTTCCGAGTTTCCAAATACACAAAACTATTATGGTCCTTTGGTGTCTGGTTTTGTTATGTATTTAGTATTTCGCAAAATTAATGTAATATCCATGTACATCAAGCTTCGGGTCTCTAAAGTTGGTATGAGGGGAAAGGTTTAGTTAACCTTTAGAAACTAGGATGTGAAAACATTAGTGAGATCCCTAGAGATATTTCTATGTATGTCTAGTGATGTACCTAAGGTTTGGTATAAGTATAGGTTATAGTCCTAGAATTACGGTAATGATATTATAATTAAACCTAAGATGTTCTATATTTAAGGTAAACCCCATTTATTATGTTTTTATCCTAGAATGATTTTTTTTCTCACACTGTTCTTTTTTGGTTTTAGATGATGGCTAGAACCCGAAGGAACCATGATGATCAATGTAATGAAAAATTCCACGATTGTCCTCCCGAGCAACCAAATGTTATGGGAGATGGAGTGCAATATCTTATTTCTATACTCTAACAAGCTATGAATCATTATGGATTTCCAAATGATCAGAGAAGGGAACAATATTCTATTGAGTCCTTCATGAGGTAATGTCCACCGTCTTTCAATGGGTCTTCTGATCCACTTGGTATTGAACAATGGATCAGTACCATTGAAAATATATTTTCCATACTTTGCTATTTAGAACATGAAAAATTCATTTTAGTTGTTTACCATTTAGAAGGTGAAGCATACCAGTGGTGGACTCTAATTAAGAATACAAGACACCAAGATGAAATTGAATCCAAGGAATGGGACGAGCTCAAGAACTTGTTTTTCAGTAAGTAATTCCCTCATATTCTTCGAACAAAGATGGAAAAGGAGTTTCTTGAGCATAAGCATAAGGATGATGAATCTGTTGGTATATACGAAGCGAATTTTACAAGACATGCAAGGTATGCATCTGGCTTTATCATCCAAACTGAAAGTAAAGTTGATCGATTCTTCAATGGATTAAAACCAATTCTTCGAAGGGAATTATCTATAAGAGACTTCAGTACCTATGAAGAAATTGTGTGTTGTGCTATCGAGGTTGAAATGGAATTTGGTGTTACATATACATCTCATGGTTTTGACAGGAAACGAATGATGGAGTTCAAGGAGAAATCTCAGAAAAATTGTGAAAAGAAGATAAATGTTTGTTTATGCTAAAAGTGTGGAAAGAAGCCTGGTGGAGATTGTATTATTGGGACTAGAAAATGTTTTAAGTGTGGAAAATAAGGTCATCGAGTAGTTGATTGTCGAATTAATTGGAAAAAGGATGATAATGGTGTGAATAGAGAAAAGACTACAGAGAACTCTCCACCAACACTTCAATGCTTCAAGTGCAAGGAAATTGGACTTTATACTGATCAATGCCCTAATCCAAATGTTAATGATGATCAACGTGAGAAACCTCTTAAGGAAAAGGGAAAAGGGAAGTCACATGCGATCACTATTAGAAATGTTGAGTATGATAATGATGTGGTGGAATGATTATGTGATTATGTAATGGGATTCCAAAATAATTTTTTGGAATCTCATTTATAGAATTATGGAACATTGGAATATCTATGTAATGTTTTTTGTGCTTTGCGATAATTATATGGTACCAGTAACCATGAAAAGTGATTCCAATATTTTGGAAAGCAGATGATATGCACATAATGAAGGGATAAAGAGATAATAAAATGTCTGATAGTATTAATGATCTCATGACTGATAAAAGGAATAAGCGATATCATGGTTTGAGTATATAGATTTTTTGGGATTTTGGTATATGGAAAGAGTTACCTTGTGACGGTATTCATGTTTTTACTGTGGTTCAAGAGAATACATGATTAAGGTATTCACATGTTTGGGATGCGACCAACAAGATATATCCTTTGATATATGGAGGATAAATGATGGTATTCACATTCTCGGTAGATGAAATTTCTAGTAATTGTTTTATTTATACTATGAGCTTGGATAAAAGTATTTTGGACAAGCCTAAAGATGGAAATGAATTAAGTTAAACATAAGATAGTATATTTTTCTATTTTATTGTAGGAATGTTATTATAATTTAGTTTTAGAAAAAGGGACAACCTAAAGGACAGGAGACAACCCGTCACGTCGGACAAGGTTTTGGGAATCGAACCCACAATTGATGTGTGACAAGCCTTAATCACCTACTACTAGCCTACAAGAAGTCCCTATTTAGTAGAAACTAGTTTTATTATATTATGCAGTATGATATATGAAGTATAAGTCCATTTTAGGAACCATATACAATTAACCTCACTATAGATGAGCTTATGTATTTTTGATAAATTTTTCTAACCTTTTGTTTGAGACAGATGGAATGATCCATCATTCTATCACATGAACTACTAACACTTCCCAAATGAAAAATTCAACTTCATTTCATTACGAGATGAAGTGGAAATTTTCCAAGGAATGAACAACGGTGAGACTGTATCAAAATCAAGAAAGTATTTCTTCTAATACCAATTTCTTCAACTTTAGGGAAATGATCTTGATAACCAAAAATGTTTTCCTAATGCCCTTATATACGATGAATCAGATGGAACCTTATATCATCACAAATCTATGGTTTTGTGATTTTTGGATTTTTCATAGCCATGTTCTCTACCACTCTCCATCAGAACATGATGGTTAGATTTCTCTTCCATATCCATATTTTCATATATGTTCTCTTATATGGAAACCTAGTGATTAGTTAATTTGGTTAACCGTTCAGTTTCATAATTTAGTTTTTAAATATTGATTTTGGAATTTATTTTTACGCTGTGGGTTTCTATTAAAGAATATTTCGTGTATTAAATCATTTATAACATTAATGAATTTCGAGGGCGAAATTCCTTTTAAGGGGGGTAGAATGTATCACCCTGAGATTTTATGAAAAATATTCTTTTTAATTTTATTGATGTCTTGTGTTGTACACTACACCAAAAGGAGCTTTCACTATACGCATCCCTGACTTGGCTTGCTTTACACGCAATCACGACCTTCCATGATAGCGTGTGCTGTAAGCAATATCGAGTTTCACTAAACAACGATATGTTATTAAAATATTGTATAAACTAGCCATTATGAATAGTAATACAAACTTTTTGAAATTTTATATATTTTATCTTTCAAAATGACTTCATTTTTGGATTCTGAATATCGAAATTAGCCTAGGGTGAATTTTTGGTATTTTTCTGAAAACATTCAATTTTTGATGAATTGTGAAAACACTGGGTTACTATTTAAAAACCGACTTTTTATTTAAATAAATATTTATTTTATTTAAATTTATTTTAGATAAAACTGATAAATAATACCTATATAAGTTCAATGTAATCCATTTGAGTTATTCTATAATAATTTTGGATATATAAAAATTTTATTGAACTTTTCACTGTCTTTTACCTACCTCCTAGGAGTTTTTTGAAAACTTACATAAAACATTATTTTACCGCTTTTGTGATTGTAATTTAAAAAATCTGAGAGACACGGTTAATTTAAAGGACTAAAATGTGGTTCAATGAGATAAAAATATTTTTTGGTGAATAGTATCTTTTTACTTTTATTTACCACGGTTAAAAGTTAATAGGGTAATTAAGGGTAAAAATGATATTATTATTACCCAAACACAAGTCGTAATTCTATTGGATAAGTTTAATTCGACCAAAAAGAACCTTAGGAATTAAATATGACCATTTGGGTCCACTTGGATTAGATTAGGACATTATTATTAATTTATTTAAAGAATGGTTAAAATAGTTAAAATCAATGTTTAATAACTAATTAATTATTAATATAGGGTTATACATAACATAAATTAAACTATAAATATTAATCAGAAAGAAAAAAGGGTTTCCTACCTAATGGTAATTTATTTAAAAAATTTATACATTGAATAATTTATGTTATTTATGACACAGTGATGATGTAGTGATTATCTTATTAATGAAATATTAATATAATTGATGTTATAAATACCCAAATAAATGTAATTTGAGACTTTTTATGAATACCACTAATTTTATAGGTTAATATGACATGTTAATATTGATTTAATTAACTTTTTTCCAACTAATCATGCTGTTATGGTTTTCACAAAAATCAATTACCAAATAGTGTCAAAGTTGACATAAAATAATTTTTAAAACAAATATTATATTAATAATTGTTATTATATTTCTAAAAATCTAAGGTTCGGCCAAGATACTTATACCACAATAGGTGTTTTATTAATGGACCACTTTGGGGTCTCTTGGATGTATATATTTGGTTTATTAACTATATAATATAAAGATACAAAGTGGCATGGTAAATGTCAATCTAATTAACTAAGAGTTAAAACTAAAAGATAAGGTTAATATAATGACCCAAACCTATCTAAAATCTATTGGTTGAGAGTATTTCGACCCTTAACCACCTTATCTTTAAAATAAATCACTTTGTAGATATTAAAAATAGAATATGACTTTATTATAAAATAATAGTTTAAGTTTTTCCAAATGTTCCCCTCTCCTCCCTATAAAAAAGGCACCCCTTCCCTATTCTCTTGACACCCTTTTGATCCTTGAAGCTCGGTAAACCCCTTCCCATTTCTCTTCTCCACTTCCCTATAAACATTTTGGATGTTATGGTCTTATAAAAAGACCAACTCTACTTCCATAAGAGGAATCTTAAATGAGGTGCGTCGAAGAAGAGGTAATCTCTTCTTCCGATTCTCCCATGTTTCATTCTTCTTATACTTCTTCTTCTTTAGTTGTATAATTAATAAGTAATAAAATCAGTAATAATTATATATTGATATGTTATTGTAAATATAAAACAACCTTATTTCACCTTCTATCCATCCTATGAAAAATGAAATTACCGCGCGTGCCTACGTACGGAATACCCTCTCCAAGTCGTGGTGTAATCTGTTTTCGACCACCAAATTACTTGGATCGGTATAATGGTGTAAATAAATAACTATATATGATTATTGTAATGTGATATTGATTATGAAATATTATACATACACTTCAATATAATTCCACGATCATGGGAATGATATCATCGCTCGTGCGTACGTACGGACTACCGTCTCCACGACGTGATGAGATTCATTCTCCATGTTAACCAATCATGAATGATTATAAAGTATACATAATGAATAATAATGAAATATATGAAATAATAATGATACTGGATTTATTTATATATATGTGTATGTCATCTACTTAATTCCATTGAATTTCATAAGGAAACAAAAACAGCCTTCATGCGTACGTACGGCCTACCGTCTCCAGGAACGGTGTATTTCATTCCATTTATCGATCTATCATATATATATGTTTATGATGAATATATATTATATATAAATCAAGTTTTAAATTCTGGAATTATGTAAATTATTATATATGTAATAATACCAATAACAACAAGTCGAAACACATACGACAAATGAAACGATTTTACACAAATTGTTGCTTTAACATGGAATTTACAAAAGAACAGGTGATATAAAATCATAAGTGAACAATATATGATATCATAACAATGAATATGATTCTGTAATAAGTCAATGACATTATTTAAATCATTATACAGGAGGTTCAGATACATACAAAGCATATCAAACGTAAGGTAGGGGATAACTTTTCCAATCTCATTTTTTATCCGATAATGTTTATTCGTAAGTATTTACTGGGGTTATTGTTATAATCAAAGCCCATGTTTTCTAAAAATGATTTTATGTATGTTTAAAGTCCTTTTACCCATTTTTGACTTTTACCACATGTTATGAAAGGAATATTTCTTTTGTTTACCATATGAGGAATGTTTTGAGTTTTCCAACAGAAGTACGAGAAGAATGTTATTTTTAACTTATACGGCGTGAAGATATTTTTACGATTTCATAACTCATCCTTTTCATGAAGCTTACTCTACAAGATTTTATGACTATTTTAAACAAAATACATTTATTTTAAAATTTCATGGAATTTTGTAAAAAGAAAATGATTTTGAAGAAGAAATTATATTTTCCTCAAGAATTAATTTCAAGTGTTTTACCAAAACCATTTTCCATCTAAAATGACATTATTTCATATGTGTATGTTTCAAGTATAATGGTTCTATGATTTACATGGTTTCTCTTTTATAATGATGAAATATCGATTTGTTTTATATGGATTATGTGATCATGGGATAATTTTTATGAAACCCATTTTATTCTTTGGGTTATAATGAATGTTTTAATTATATTTTGTGGTACAAGTAAGAATGATTTCATTATGAGATGGGTGTGACCTATATCTCCCTCCAATTCATTGGGTAAAGATTTATATCTCATGAGATAGACAAGGCTGGAATGGTAAGTTAATCTGGTTCAGTAATACAGGACTGGAACGAGGAGTGAACTCGATTATGAAAGGGAATTTGTCCACTAATATTGTCTTAGCAGCAATGTGTTGGCTACTATGGAAATCCTATCATGTGATTAATGGTTTCAACAATCACATGTTTTTTTCCCATTCTATTTTATCATGATTAATGTTTTTTTTGATCTATGCCTTATGTACTGCCATGTTTTATGTCATTGCTCAAGGTTTTGATGTTTAAAAATTATGTTCTTGTTTTTATGTTAAATTCTATATGATTTGATTTATTTTATTCATTCTTACCCTTACTGAGCATTTGAGCTCACCATTTATATGTTTTCTTTTCCCCAGGATTTAAAGAAAGGTTTTAGTTAAGAAAACAAAAAAGGAGGATATTTATGGGAGATGTTGAAGATCTTTTACCACAATTAGAATATTATGTTCCGAGTTTCCAAAGATACTAAAATATTATGGTCCTTTGGTGTCTAATTTTTTTATATATTAAGTATTCCGCAAAAGTAATGTAATGTACATGTATTTCAAGCTTCAGGTCTCTATAGTTGGTATCAGAGGAAAGGTTTAGTTAACCTTTAAAAACATGGATGCGAAAACATTAGTGATATCCCTAGAGATATTTCTAAGTATGTCTAGGGATGTCCGTAAGAATTAGTATAAGTATATGTTATAGTCCTAGAATTATAGTCACGATATTATAATTAAACCTAAGATGTTCTATATTGAAGGTACTCCCCTTTATTATGTTGTTTTCCATGCATGATTTTTTCTTCTCACACAGTTCTTTTTGGGTTTTAGATGATGACTGGAACCCGAAGAAACCATGTTGATCAATGTAATGGAAGATCAAATTATTGTCCTCTCGAGAAACCAAATGTTATGGGAGATGGAGTGAAATATCTTATTGCTATACTTACCCAAGCTATGAATCATTCTATATTTCCAAATGATCAGAGAAGGGAACAATATTCTATTGAGTCCTTCATAAGGCAACGTACACCATCTTTCAATGGGTCTTCTGATCCACTTGTTGCTGAACAATGGATCAGTACCATTGAAATGATATTTTCCATACTTCGCTGTTCAGAACATGAAAAATTCGTTTTTTCTATTTACCATTTAGAAGGTGAAGCAGGACAGTGGTGGACTCTAATTAAGAATACAAGGCCCCAAAATGAAATTGAATCCATGGAATGGGATGAGTTCAAGAACTTGTTTTTCAGTAAGTACTTCCCTCGTATACTTCGAACAAATATGGAAAAGGAGTTTCTTGAGCTTAAGTAGAAGGATGATGAATCTATTGGTATATACGAAGTAAATTTTACATGACATTCAAGGTATGCATCTGGCTTTATCATCCAACCTGAAATTAAAGTTGATCGATTCATCAGTGGCTTAAAACCAAGTCTTCGAAGGAAATTATCTATAAAGGACTTTAGTACCTATGAAGAAATTGTGCATTTTTCTATCATGGTAGAAATGGAATTTCTCATGGTTTTGACAAGAAACAAAAGATGATGTTCAAGGAGAAATATCATAATAATGGTGAAAAGAAGATAAATGTTTATTTATGCTCAAAGTGTGGAATGAAGCATGGTGGAGATTGTCTTAATGGGACAATAAAATGTTTTAGGTGTGGAAAAGAAGGTTATTGAGCAGTTGATTGTCGAAGTAATGGGAAAAAGTTTGATAATGATGTGAATAGAGAAAAGACTACAGAGAACACTCCACCAACACTTCAATGCTTCAAGTGCAAGGAAATGGGGCATTATGCTGATCAATTCCCTAATCCTAGTGTTAATGATGATCAACGTGAGAAACCACTTAAGGAAAAGGACAAAGGGAATTCACATGGAATCACTATTAGCAATGTTGAGTATGACAATGATGTGGTGGAATTATTATGTTTTTATGTAAAGGGATTCCAAAATAATGTTGTGGAATCTCATTTATAGTATTATGGAACATTGGAAGATCTATGTAATGGTTTATTGTGGTTATCGATAATTATATAGTACCGGTAACCATGAAAAGTGATTCCAATATTTTGGAAAGATGATGATATGCACATAAAGAAGGGATAAGGAGATAATAAATGTTTGGAAGTTCTAATTAGCTCATGACTAGTATAAGGAAAAAGTGATATCATGGTTCGAGTATTTAGAGTTTTTGGGATTTTGGTATATGGAAAGAGTTACCTTGTGATAGTATTCATTTTTTTACTATGGTTCAAGGGATTACATGATTATGGTATTCACATGTTTTGGACATGACCAACAAGATATATCATATGATATATGGGGGATAAATGATGGCATTCACATGCTCGGTAGATGAAATTTCTATTAATTGTTTTTTATACTACGAGCTTGGACATAAGTATTTTGTATAAGGATAAAGATTGAACTGAATTAAGTTATACATAAGATATTATTTTTTTCTATTTTATTGTAGGAATTTTATTATAATTTAGTTTTAAAAAAATGTAAAACCTGCAGAACAGGAGACGACCCAACATATCGGACAAGGTTGTTTGAATCGAACCCACAACTAAAGTGAGACATGCCTTTATCACTTACCACTGGCCTATAGGTAGTCCCTGTTTAGTAAAACTAGTTTTATTATATTAAGCAGTATGATATATGAAGTATAAGTCCATTTTAGGAACCATATAAGATTAACCTCACTATAGATGGGCTTATGTATTTTTGATTACTTTTTCTAACCTTTTGTTTGAGACAGATGGAATGACCCATCATTCTATCACATGATCTGATAACACTTCCCGAATGACAAATTCAACTTCATTTCTTTAAGAGATGAAGTGGAAATTGTCTAAGGAATGACCAACGGTGAGACTGTACCAAAATCAAGAAAGTATTTCCTCTAATTCCCATTTCTTCAACTTTAGGGAAATGATCTTGAGAACCAAAAATGTTTTTCTAGTGCCCTTATATCCGATGAATCAGATGGTACCTTATATCAGAACAAATATATGTCTTTGTTATTGTTGTCTTTTTCATAGCCATGTTCTGTACCACTCTCCATCAGAACATGATTGTTAGATTTCTCTTCCATATCCATATTTTCACCTACGTTATCCTATATGGAAACCCAGGGATTAGTAAATTTGGGTAACTATTATGTTTCATACTTTAGTTTTTAAATATTGATTTTGGTATTCCTTTTTAGGATGTGGGTTTCTATTGAAGAAACTTTCATGTAGTAAACCATTTATAACCCCGACGAATTTCGAGGACGAAATTCATTTTAAGGGGGGTAGAATGTAACACCCCGAGATTTTATGAAAAATATTATTTTTAATTTTATTGATGTCTTGTGTTGTACGATACACCAAAAGAAGCATGCACTACGTGCATCCTTGACTTGGGTAGATTTACATTCAATCACGACCTTCCACGATAGCGTGTGTTGTACGCAATATCGAGTTTCACTAAACAACGATATGTTATTAAAATATTATATAAACTAGCCATCATGAATATTAATACCCACTTTTCGAAATTTTATAACATTTATCTTTTAAAATGGACTTCATTTTTGGATTTGGAATATCGAAATTATCCTAGGGTGAAATTGTGTCATTTTTCTGAAAACATTCAATTTCCGATGAATAGTGAAAACACTGGGTGACTATTTAAAAACCGACTTTTTATTTAATTAATTATTTATTTTATTTAAATTTATTTTAGGTAAAATTGATAAATAATACCTACATAAGTTCAATTAAATTCATTGGAGTCACTCTATAATAATATTCGATATATAAAAATTTTAGTGAACTTTTCACCGTCTTTTACCTACATCCTAGGAGCTTTTTGCAAACTTACATAAAAAATTATTTTACCACTTCTGTGAGTGGAATTTCAAAAATCCCAGAGACACGGTTAATATCAAGGGCTAAAATTTGGTTCAATGAGATGAAAATAATTTCTGGTGAATAGTAACTTTTTACTTTTATTTACCACGGTTAAAAGTATATAGGGTAATTAAGGGTAAAAATGATATTATTATTACCCTAAAACATGTCCTAAATCTATTGGATAAGTGTAATTCGACCAAAAACAACCTTAGGAATAAGATATTATCATTTAGGTCCACTTGGATTAGATTAGGACATTTATTATTAATTTATTTAAAGATGGGTTAAAATAGTTAAAATCAATGATTAATAACTAATTCATTTTTAATATAGGGATAAAAATAATAACAATTAGACTATAAATATTCATTAGAAAGATAAAAAGATTTCATACCAAATTGTAATTTATTTAAAAATTTTAGTCATTAAATAATTCACATAATTTATGACACAATGATGATGCAATAATTATCTTATTAATGAAATATTAACATAATTGATGTTATAAATATCAAAATAAATGTAATTTGAGACTTTTTATAAATTAAAATAATATTATAGGTTAATATGACATGTTAGTATTGATTTAATTAACTTTTTTAGAAAAAATCATGCTGTTATGGGTTTCACAATAATCAATTACCAAATAGTGTCAAAATTGACATAAAATAATTTTTAAAACAAATATTATATTATTAATAGTTATTATATTCCTAAAAATCGATGGTTCTACCAATATACTCAAATCATGATAGGTGTCTCATTAATGGTCAACTTGGGGTCTCTTGGATGTATATGGAAATTTTATTAACTATATAATATAAAGATACAAAGTGACATGGTAAATGTCAATCTAATTAACTAAGAGTTAAAACTAAATGATATGGTTAATATAATGTCCCAAACCTGTCTAAAATATATTGGTTGATATTATTTCGACCCATCCCCACCTTATATTAGAAATAAATTAATTTGGAGCAATTAAAAACCGAATATGACTTTATTATAATGTAATATTATAAGTTTTTTGAAATGTGCCCCTCTCCTCCCCTATAAAAAGGGCACCCCTTCCCTCTTCTCTTCACACCATTTTGAGCGTTTAAGATCATCCAAAACATGACCATTTCTCTTTTCCACTTCCCTAGAAACATTCGGTAGGTTCTGGTCTTCTCAAAAGACCAACTCTACTTCATTAAGAGGATGCGTAAAGGACGTGCGTCGAATAAGAGGTAATATCTTCTTCTGGTTGTCCCATGTCCTTTCTTCTTCTACTTCTTATTATTTAGTTGTATCATTTTGAAGTAATAACATCAGTGTTAATTATATAATGAGATGTTATTATAAATATAAAAAAACCTTATTTCACCTTCTATCCATCCTACGGAAAATGAAATCACCATGCGTGCGTACATACGGAATACTGTTTCCACGCTGTGGTGTAATCTGTTTTCGACAACCACCTTACTTCGATGGGTATAATGGTGTAAATAAATAAAAATATATGATTATTTTAAAGTGATATTGATTCTAAAATATTATACATACACTTCAATACAATTCCATGATCATGGGAATGATATCATCACTCGTGCGTACGTACGGACTACCGTCTCCACGACGCAATGCGATTCATTCTCCATGTTAACCATTAATGAATGATTTTAAAGTATACATAATAAATAATAATGAAATATATGACATAATAATTATACTGTATTTATTTATATATATGTATGTCATCTACTTAATTCCATTCAATTCCATAAGGAAACGAAAACAGCGTTCATGCGTACGTACGACCTACCATCTCCTTGAACAGTGTATTTCATTCCATTTATCCATCTATCATATATATATGTATATTCTGAATATATATTATATATAAATTATGTTTTACATTCTTGAATTATTTGAATCAGTATATAAGTACTGATAACATGAACAACAAGTCGAAACATGTACGACAAATGAAACGATTTTACCCAAATTGCTGCTTTAACATGGAATTTACAAAAGAACGGGTAATATAAAGTCATAAGTGAACCATATATGATATAATAACAATGAATATGATTCTGTAATAAGTCAATGACATTATTTAAATCATTATACAAGAGTTTAGGATACATATAAATCATATCGGACGTAAGGTAAGGGATAACTTTTCCAATCTCGTTTTTTTATCTGAGATTGTTTTTTCGTTAGTATTTAATGGGGTTATTGTATCATCCCAGACCATGTTTTCTAAAAATGTTTTAATGTTTTTTTAAAGTCCTTTTTACACATTTTTTACTTTTACCACATTTTATGAAAGGAATATTTCTTTTTTTACCATATGATGAATTTTTTGACATTTCTAACAATAGTTTGAAAAGAATGTTATTTTTAACTTATACAGCGTGAACAGATTTTTACGGTTTCATAGCCCCTCATTTTCATGAAGCTTACTTAACAAGATTTTATTACTATTTTCAACAAAATACATTTCTTTTAAAATTTCATGGAATTTTGTAAAATGAAAATGATTTTGAATAAGAAAGGATATTTTCCTCATGAATTAATTTCAAGTGTTTTATCAAAACCATTTTCCATCTAACATGACATTGTCTCATATGTGTATTTATCAAGTATAATGTCTCTATAATTTACATGGTTTCACTTTTCTTATGATGAAATACCCATTTTTTATATGGATTATGTGATGATGGGATTATGTTTATGAAACCCATTTTATTCTATGGGTTATAATGAATGTTTTAAGTATATTTTGTGGAACAAGTAAGAATGATTTCATTATGAGATGGGTGGGACCTATATCTCCCTCCAATGCATTGGGAATAGATTTATATCTCATGAGATAGACATTTCTAGAATGGTAAGTTAATCTGGTTCAGTAATACAGGACTGGAATGATGAGTGAACTCGATTTAGAAAGGAACTTTGTCCACTAAGATGGTCTTGGCAGCAATGCCTTGGCTACTATGGAAATCATATCATGTGCTTAATGGTTTCCACAATCACATGATTTATTACAATGATATTTTTTCATGATTAATGTTTCTTTATGATCTATGACTTATGTACTGCCATGTTTCATGTCGTTGCTCAAGGTTTTGATGTTTTAACATTATGTTCATGTTTTTAAGTTAAATTGTATATGATTTGTTTTATTTTATCCATGGTTACCCTTACTGAGCATTTGAGCTCACCTTTTATATGTTTTCTTTTCCCCAGGATTTAAAGAACGGTTTTAGGTAAGAAAACAAAAAAAATGATGATCTTTATGGGAGATGTTGAAGATCATTCACCATGATTAGAGGATTATGTTCCGAGTTTCCAAAGACAGTAAACTATTACGGTCCTTTGATGTCTGGTTTTTTTATGTATTAAGTATTCCGAAAAAGTAATTTAATGTCCATGTATGTCAAGCTTCGGGTCTCTATAATTATTCTAGCATCCCAACTAGGAGCTCAAAGTATTGATTAATGAGTTAGAAAATAAAAGAGTGACTAGAACCTATGTATAATAATATTGAAGCAAGAGTATAATAAAGACATATTATACCTTGAATCATCTTTTTCCTTGGAGCTTCATAGAAGTCCAATTATTGAAACAGTCCACGACCCATTCTGTGAGTTCCCTATTCTAAATGTGGGATGCCTGGTGGTGGTGGTAGAAGGACCTCATAGTGTTTTCCTCCACCCACCGCTCCTCCTACTCCTCTCCCAACTCCACCTCCCTTGGGAACACCCTAATCATGGAGTTGTCTCTTCTATGCATGTCCATCTACTATATTACTAGGATTATCAGTAAATTTTTAAAAGTAGTCGTGTTCAATGCGACCTTAATCGTAACATGCATAACACCATGCATCTCCATGCTTCACTGGTGCTCTGTGCTACCCCTACAATGTATGACCATGTCCCTAAGTCTTCTCATGTAGTGGTATCATGTTCTGAGATATCTACTACCTGCATTCTTCTTATGGATTTCTCAGCCATATCATGACCACTTCTAGATCCATATATCTGTAATCCCTCTGATCGAAGTCTCTCTACTACAAGAATCCACATCAGCACCACGACATAGTTGGGGATGCACAATGTCACTATGCTGTCTCAGATCTCTCAACGGTGATCCCATTCAAACATCTATGCTCGGATGTTTCCATCTATGATCATGATGGGAGATTAATGAGTAAGGTGTATGAACCATTCCATGTACATATCCAAATTCATCTACCCCTACTTAAACTCCAAAAGCACCTATATCCAAATGGAGCGTAAGAATGAGGGGTTGTTCTCCCCATAAAATAGTTGCTAGAAGTCCTCCCATGAGAGTGTAAAATCATTATTCATCTGGGTAAATAGGATCCAACAATTCCCAACATATGCTTCTAAATGATTGGATGAAAAAACCATCATTTGATCATTTAATTTATGGATAAACCAGATGATACTGAGTACCAGTTGTAATCAATCTGTTGATTCATGAGGATCTAGCACACCATGGAACCCCATTGGTATCTGGTGATGGACCTCATGGATGTTCTTATTATATGCATTTATATTGCCTTATATACTAGTAATACATCCCTCTCGATACGTGGTGGAGCTTTTTCCTTCCCCCGTGGAATAATGGGATCATGAGATAAACCTTAAACTATGTCCTCTTCACTCATAGGGTCTTTGTCAAGTACCAGTGTTGTTATTTTGGCTCGCTGTCATCAAAAGGGAATCCTGAAAGGTATCAAGTAGTACAATGGTAAAATGATAATAACATATTTATCAACCACAATTGAGATATTTATCAAAAAGTAATGTCAAAATTTTGATCCTCTATGAAGTGTGCACCATTAATCACAACAATAAATCTATTATCATGGTGAGTCGACAAGAAGGTATTCAATGTCATGGTGAATGGATAATTTAGTGTCCTCTAAATCCATCGACTCACTAGAACGAGATATGACTCAAAAAACATTGACATTATTTCCATAAAACCAAGAAAATCCCATTTTTTGGAAATTTTTGAACATCACAAAAAGGGTCGAACCAACTCTGATACGAATCTATCCGGACCCACCCCAAGACTGGTCTTATGTTGAAAATACTCCAACACCTCCTCCATTGACCCGGGAGAGGATAAAATATATATAGGGAAACTATAATCACGCATTCATTTTCCTAAATACCATTACACATGCACAAATCCAGCTAAATACAAAGGAGAATAGAGAATGAAATAAAAGATTCAACACTGCAATAAATAAACAAAAAATTAATGGGCCACTAAATATAATGAAGTAAGGTAGTGTACACTAAAAAATAAAAATGTAAATAATACATGCCAAGACCAAAAATATGTTCCATCCCAAAAAACTAGATATGTGTAAATATATGAAATAGCGAAGCTCCTATATCCCTATCTATGAACATTATGTGTATCCTAGGAACCCTGTATCTCAAATATCCAAAAAAGTCACCATCGACCTATCCCCTATCTTCTAAAGACACAAAAAAATGTAGGGAAAATCCCATGAAGGGGTGAATATATACATACCTAGTAGAATGCCACGAAAAGGGGTAAGAGGGAGTGGTAATGATTACAACATCAGAAGATACTAGTTGATAGAACAAGGTATGATAAAAGAGTGCATCTCAACCTTACATGTGAGTAAAAGTGAATCCATCAAAACACAAGGACCTTGATTCGGTGATAATATGAACTTCTCATCAGGTATTTGGTACCTATAGAAGGAGTGTGGACTCATCCAACGACAAGAAAAAAAAACAAAAAGAACATGGCATACCCGGAATGTCATCAACTCACCCAAAAGGAGAGTAAATATACCAAAGTATGATATATATATATGAATACATACATAATCAATCAAAGAAACCCAAACCGAAGAATAAGGGGATATCTCTCTCACAACTCAGCACAAGAAGATGAGTAGAAATCGTTTCCAAAAGGAAGTCCATTTGAAATTCCCAACATATCAATCATCTACCCAAGGAACACAAGTCTAAAGGAATCAACCACCACACCTTGATACTATCCACTTTGGGTGGCATTGACTCACCTAAAGAGTTGTAAGTAGTGTCCTAAGAACACCTCTTGGTGGAGAAAGCTTCCAATTTTCTCATGAGCCTAAAGGATCTCCAAACCAGGCCTAGTAACTATATCACACTGTCTATGGGTCACCATTTTTTGGAAAGTATCTCATGACCTACAAAGAAACGACGGTCCAACTATGAAAGTTACCAAGGAATTCCACTACCCAATCCTACTAGAGGCTACAACTCAGGAAGGACATCGGGGGACTCCCCTTCCTAGTCATACTCAATGGTAATATTAATGAGATTTTATGGAAACATCACTACCCTCTATAGTAGGAGGGTTACACGTGGAAGATTTCATTAGGGAATGCCACGGCCCGACCAATTTGAAGGGTATTTCTAGAACGTCATAGAAATCCACTACCCATTCATATAGGTGGGTACCTCATAAATACCACTAGGGAATTACACTAACCAATCCTACTATATGGTATTACCAAAATAGTCATCAATGAATTCCACTTCCAAACCCAGCAAAAGGGTAAGCCCGATACTGGTCTGATGATTCTCTTCAAACTCTTCTATTTTCTGGTGTCACCACATTATGTTCCATACCTAAAATATTTCACATTACATTTGAAATTACACTTTCAATGTCACCATCCCATTCTATATGAAAAAACACTTTGTATAGACATATCGAGAGGGAAAATCCATGTTCAAACGATGGAGATACATTGGTTTGAAGATCACCCTTAAGATATCAAGTAGCACATGGTGTGTGGGAAGACCCACCAGACATGTGTTCCTTCTTCCCTATATGGATATGTATTCTGTACGTACATAGGTCTTATCCCATCTAGTAGAACACACAGTATAGGTTGATTACATGGTATATCATAACTATCTGGGATCAGGGGGTGTGATGTGGTTCTATCTGTGTACTCACACCCTTAGTCAGTATACATTGGTACACGATGTGTTGGTCCCACAGGATACTACCTATATAGACAAACCATATTTGTGTTCTCTTACACAGATTCCCTTCCCATGTGACCCGTCACATGGGTTGTGAATATGTGTAGGGTGTACCATACATGTGTGGAAAAAATACATACCATTTCATCCTTATATTCTCCCAACCCCTAGAACCATAACTGACTGATGAAACATGCTATGTGTTCTTCCTACTACATTGTCTGTAGTCTTAATTTCTCTAGATTGTTTCGTTTTTTAAAGATCTTATTTCGTACACCAAATCCGATAGAACTGATTCAAATATCATTGTGATTCCTTTTGAAATATTCAGATCTAGCCGCAAATTGTGATCAATAGCCATCGTTCTCTAGTAATCATCCAAAAGAATGATTTGGGGTTTTATTGGATATTACACATGCCATTGTGCCTCTAATCCTTGATAATATGGCCTCAAATATTCGGATATACCATTCACTCATTAAGATGATTCAAAATATATTATTTCCTGGAATAATCATAATCATTTTTTCTGTCCTCCACAAATCAGGTCACCCAATAGAACTCAAGACACCCAAAAACTATCAACCTATGAGATAGAGGTTTGATCCTCAATGAATGTGGTGAAAAAGGGAAGAAAAAGAACCAAGAACAAATTTTTTTACTATCACTAGCAAAGTGTTATTTTCCAATGATCAAAAAAAGTCTTTTGGGTTAGAAATAATTGAGTTAGAAAAATAGATGATCAAATTTCATTTCATTCGAATAAAAAAAGTGTGTAGGGAGGGGCACAAATCAATGAATTTAATAATCTACTCAAACATTTAATTTGGGGTGTAAAAACAATCATCGAAGAAGAGTCCTAAATGTTTTTTGGATCGATCATGGGTGAATAACATGTTTTCCAACGAGAGAGGAGGTTCTATTTCATTCTTCACATCTTGATCCGATCTGGTTCGATGTTCCATCATTCTTTAATAGAATCATATAAAGGGATGTTTGACACTCTCCCCAAAAGATTCCAGTAATTTGGAATCCAACCCTTTATAAGTCCCTAAAATGACTAATTTATATTATTTTTATTAGGTAAAAATGAATTTAATTGATGATTAAAAAAATTAATTCAATTAAACACACTTACAATGAGAAAGGGGTTCAAACATCCTATTCTGACTAATTTTATGTCGCGTCTAAGGAAAACACCATGTTATAAACCCAACTGTTCTCTTGGAATTCCTATCTGATCTACCATTTAAGGGTTATCCAGTTTCATTAATTAGCCATGTACATAAAATACAAATATATTTACTTTTTTTAGAAAATTAATTCCTTGTACACTAAGAATCAATATTTCATGTTGTCTTAGTTTCTATCTTTAGAAATATACTTAAAAAAATTTCAATTTCATACAATGAAAAAACTGCGTTTTTACACCCCTAGTTTATTATACATTAAATTTTTAGTAGAATATTTTGAAATATTACAATGATTTTAAAATTTTATTTTAATTAATAAAAATTCACCAAGATCACTTGAATAAGAATTCATGATTACTATCACATTTATATCCCTTATGATATTTATGGATGTTTTATTTGATTTAAAATAATTCATCTTATTGAACTATATTTAATCTATTGGAAGATATTAAAATTAAAAAACTGTAATCATATATATGTGTATATAAATACTATAAACAATATTCATTAATGGGTATATAGTGATGAATTTTTATAAATAATGTAAATATTACTGAATTAATTTTTATAGTAAATAATGGATAGTGTTTTTATTTATAATAAAAAAATAATATCTATTTAAATAAAATTATAAAATAATTAAATTTCACTATATATTTTTTGGGGAGACATTCATTTCAAGAATTCATACATGTGGTACAATTTGGGGATCCATAAGTTTTAATCTATTTGTCAAATTAATGTAATCCATTAAATTATATAAATACCTAGATAATACAAACTGAGATTCCCCAAAAATTAAATATATATAACTATTTTAAAAAATTAAACCTAACATATCAGAAATATATATCACGCCATGAAAGAATTTTTTTTATTTTGGGAGATTATTAATAATGGAATCATATTATAAAATAAAAAATAAATTTAATCCACAAAAATAACTTATATTTTGTTTCTTTCTAGACTCATCATTATTTATTTATCATAATTACCGAGCGATGTATAAAAAATTGAAAAAATAATCTATAATGGTATCCTAGGGGATAAAACATATAAATGACACAAAAATTGTAAATGTACATAATGATATAATACCTTCAAAATTAATTGTGGGTTGTATAATGGTTGAGAGGAGTGCAATTATTTTCAAATATAATTTGAATGTGGGTTTTTAAATGGTTTATGGTTTCTATTATTGAGAAAAACAATTATGAAAATGGGTTAGAAATATTTAGAGGTAATAAATCATTTACTAACTCTTTATTGGATAATTTCATATATATTTTTTTATTAAAGTTCATTTAACCATAATATAATTCATTACCACTATATATGGGTAGTTTCTGATGATTCATATTCATTCATAATGTTAAGATGCGTTTTTTTAATTCTACACAGTGGTAATCCCATTTCTTCTTTATTTTGTGTAGTTGTTATCAGTGAGTTACATTCACTAGTTATTGTCAATATTTCCCTCACATTAGTCTATTTAACAGTTTTATTATTCTATTTAATCATCTATACATTATTTAATATGATACATATAATTATCTTCTCTTTTTTGATAGCTATGTATTGATACCTTTAACATTATATTTTTTGTATAACAGTAAGAAAATTAATTAGTTGTGTAAGGGTAATGGGGTATTTCTATTCTCTTGTTAGGTTCAACTTTTTTAGATACAATTGTCACCCTAAAATCGAGATTATAAATGGTAAAAACAATTCTCCCTTATATATAATATATCTGATGCACATTTGTATAGTGTTTCATAAAACAATTCTCTTTTTCCTCTATTTTTTACCCAAAATGAATTTTTGACCTAAATAAAAAAAAAATATTGAGGAATCATGTATTTTAAATTTAGTAAACATTTATTATAAAATCATTATCTTTACATACCACTATGTAATATTAGTTCAACAATTTATTTCTATAATATATAAATAAGACCCCTTTTTTAAAATACTATGTTATTTTTCTTCCGTTTTCAAATTTTATTTCCTCCACAGATGTCTTACAAATCAAAATCTCACCATCTTGCTATTCTGAGTTCTCTTAAAAATAAGTCGTGTCTTACATAAAATATAATTCTAACATGTGTGTAAATCCCTCGGTCCCTATACTAATTAAGGAGGCCTTCATCAAACATCTCCTCTGGTATTGTGATTCAATGACTATCTTTAAATTAATGAAGGTGTGAAATTATCATTTTTTTCTTTAGTAAATTTGTGTGATTAAATGAAATTATATAATATTCTAAAAAATACCACATAAATAAATATTATTTTATAATATATAAATACATAATTTATGGAAAAGAATTATCTATGTCACGTGTTTATGTAAAGAATAGTAAATTCATCACCTAAAATAATTAATTGAATAATGATAATTTATATAACATTATACTCTTTAAATTAAAAATTTGAATTATTCACATTTGGTAAATGTTGGAACAAAATTTCAGAATCTATGAATTTTATAGGAAAGCAAAGTAATAGAATTACATTATATAAATTGTTTATATTGTTATAGAATATACAAATATATTGTTATATAATTATATGAATTATTTTATAACACTAAAAATATCATAACATATATTTGAACATTATTGGTTGCTTTAGACTGAATATTTATTTTAATTAAAAACAAATTATATAATTTAAAGATTATTTAATATTTTATAATTTTCATATTAAGGGATATTAGGCTTTAGTTGTTGAGGTTATTTCATGTAATTAAATACAGATATTTTTTTTTTAATTATACGAGGGATTTAAATTTATAATCTCGTATCATAAAGTATATATTATTTTATAATATCAAAATTATGTAATAAATTAGGGTTAATGTTTTTTTGAATTATGAGGAAGCTTATTTTATATTTATTAATATTCCTAAATTTAAATTTGGATTGTGCCATTTAACAAATAATTAATATTTCATGATTTTGGAAGTAAATAAATTATCTAGTTTGGATTCACTTGTGCTATATTACTGTGATGATGTTTCTTATTTAGTTACTATATCATGTGGTAAATATGATTGATTTATTTTCTATTAATTATTTATCATGTTTGTTTTATAGAAAATTTTAATTTACAATGTAGAGGTAAATAATGTTATGAATAAATTAGTAATTCATTACTTGTTTAAATAATTAAATTTTCAAATTGATTTAATATGGAAATTAAGTATTTCATCATGTTTTTATTTATTTAAAAAAAATATTTTATATTACATTTGGTTACACTACTGTAGAAAATCTATATTTTATAAAACGTTTAATTTATGATTATTTTAGAATGGGTGTTTTCAAAAGAAATATATTTGTATAATATTCTTATTAAATAATATAAGAAGATTAAATTTGATGATATCAAGGCCCTAGATCCTTGGACTATGTGTTTAAATAATATAGTCATTATATATTTGTATAGTAGTGTGATTTGATCTTGCATGTGATTTTCTTGATAAGTTTATATGGTTGGAATATTTCTTCATAAGTGGGTTGTATATTATGAGTTTTAATAATGATTGGATAATTTAAAGTGATAGGCTTGGATTCCAAGCTATAGTTATAGTCAATTGTAGTGATATTGTGATATATTACATAATATGAAATACTACATAAGTCATAATATGTAAAATGGAATGTTATTAGACTTGGTAATACTCATTAATATATCATAATCCCTCTAGAAGTTTTTATAGTGTTTAGATATATGATTTTTTCTTGTAAGATCAACTTATAATTATGAGATTCATTTTGATGCTTGGAACTATAAATTTAAATTTTAAGTGGCATCTTGGGCTATGTCAGGAATTACCCAAACTATATTGAATTTTTAATCAAGGTAATAAGGTAATATGGATGTTTCATGATTTCTATAGGTATTAATTTAATTATAGAAAATATAATAAATGAATAAATACATCATCATTATATGTAATATGGGATTAAAATTTTAATCATGTAAATGAAAATATACTAAAATCAATTAATGTGTAATGAATATATTAATGTATATCTTAATACTTGTATGATTATTTAAAAACTATACATTAGAAATGGAATCCCAGGGTCTGGTATGATGATATCAAAAGATGTTTCTAACTCTAGATATTTTCCCACAATGATTTATTGTGTGATATTAATTATATTTTGTGATTTAACATTGTACCCCAAATGAATTGGTAGGTTAATAAATGGAGAAAACTGGATTCTATTTTCTCTAATTGCCTATATATTGAGGTAATTAATGGATGACTTCTCCATCTCTCACATTATCGCATCATACCTATATGAGATATCGTATGATTTTTTATAATGGTTTATGGTATGGGGTGACTTCCAACCTAGGATGTGATAGCTCAAATTTTTTCTTTAAATTATTGTGTAGTATATAATTTCTTGAGGTATATCATATATATATATATATATATATATTTATATCATGATTTTGTGGTTTGGGAATCCCATGTTTGAATAAGAATAAATTGTAATGGATTATTGTATAGTGTGTGAATAAAGGTTAAAGTAGATTCATGGAATAAACATGGATACTGATGGGATATAATAATTATAATAATATATAGAATTGGAAATAATGAAACAATGGTTGTGATACTATTCGATAAAGATAAAGACTATTCATATGAGGGATGAGCACAAGATTTTATTTGATGAGGTGTAAGAAATAAAACCTAGTGGGGAATTGGTTGTAGTGAACCATTATTATATTTATTATTTTGATATTATTTTACATACTTACATGTATTATATAATGATTGATCAATACTAAGGATAGGAAAATATTGTGACCTGTTTAGTTTATGGGTAGGTTTCATTTACAAATTCACTAGGTTTTAGTAATATTCATTGATATTATTCATGAGATCATCAGAGGATGATCTAACTAAGTATACATGTTATGCTCATTATACAATTAAAAAATTGATTTTTAATTTAATAGGACGATTTTGGTGACTGATTATGGAATTACTAGTTGTAGGGGTACATCAATAAGTGTTACAACATCATGGTCACCATCAATGATTTATTTTTTTATTTTATATTAAATTTAGAATATTATTTTATTAAATTACCTTTTATATTAGTATTGATTCATTTATTTATGTATGATGTTAGTTGGTTTTATTCATAACTCATTCTTTATCTGATTAATCATTATATAGGGAAGTTCCTCCCACGTGTGTGACTGATATACATTTTATGATACTAGCATAGTAGGTCAGGGAATTGGGGTCACTATTTTCATTTATTCATGTCCAACGAATGAGGGTTACATTTAAATATATGGTTTGGGACATAATGATCAAATCATTATATTATAAACATTACTAGAACATAATTATTGATGAAATACCTTGATTAATAGAATTAGATAATAGAATCATTAAACAATATCATGAAGCAATAGACTAAAATCATATTGGGGAATAAAATAAAATAAACTATTGGCTCATCATTAATGCATAACATACATCATGGTATAAAATGAGAATCCATAATAATGAACCATGGTAAAAGGAAATGAGAATGTGCTATATGAATAAGGTTTTAAAATCATAAGGTAGGGATACTCTATTTCCCAAGAAATATATAAGATAGTTTATTGTAAATCACTGACAACATCATATAATATATTTTATTTGGAATTACAACCAATTATCAATGGAATAATGGTCTGTGGACCACTACCCACATACCATAAAAATCTCAGATTGTATAAAACATCACCAAACACAATAGATATATATAATCCTACCCCCAAGAATAAAATTATTTATTATTTTTATTTCTGTTTTATGTTTAATATTAATTATTCATCGTAACCTAATGCACTAAAAAACAAAATTTTCTCAAATACACTTTTGATTTTAATCTCAAAAGAGAAACAAAAAATTATATTATATTACATCCCAAATATAAATCATCTAAAAGACACACATCAAAATTTCATTTGGAGTTTGATTAATGAGTATATTGAATAGTAATAGATTGTAGACTATAAAAAAATAATAGAAAATGGATTTCAAATGAATTAAATTAATTTCATTCCTTTTGAGATAACATAAAAATTTAGATATAAACCACATTAAAATTCATTCAAAAAAATTGGGAAAATTTTAAATCATTATTATCATAAACATTAATCATTAATTTATAAATGAAATTAATTATTTTATTTTATAATAATATTTTAGAAAATGGTTTTTCCAGACAAACAAATGTTTGATTGCAGGCTATTGGATTTTGCAAGAAAAATTCAACGGTGACTCGTGCATTGGGGTTGATGCTTGCTGAGCTCTTTCTCCCTCTCAGGGATGACTTATAGGTTTTTCTTAGTACCTTATCTTCCTATTCATTTTTCTCTTGGTGGTACAAACTCATTGTACCTCATGTAATCACATGACCTTTACTTTTTGTCAATCAATTTTGGGGAGCATGGGTTTTAACTCATGCTATGAGCCTTTCTGAGTAATATTATAGGAAATAGTAGAAAATGAAATTGTATCTAAATCATTTATAAAATTCTATAAACATTTTCAAATAATCAATAAAATAAATTCAAGAAATTTTTTTAAGTAATTTAATTAAAATAAGTAATTTTGGAGATATAATATTGTCTAATATTTAAAAACAATAAAACCAAACATTTTAGGTTAGAAGTAAATTTGTTATGTAATATAAATAACCAAATACAATTTTAATGGTTTTTTTTCACAAGGACATAATATATAATTTATGAATAAATAAAAAATATAATTTTGACCTGAAAATTAATAATCCCCCAAAATAATGATTCAATAAAATATAATATTTTTACATTATATAATATTTAAAATATAAAAAATTATAATTTAATGATAATTTATTTATCATAATGATATTATATTTAATTAAAGAAATTTTATATTACAATTTAAACCTATGAATAATAGTTTTAAGATAGATAACATTTAATTTAAAATTCCTTGAACTCAATGTTTATAATTATAATATATGTTTACGTGGATGCACAATATAAAGAAAATTAGGTGTATTATCAAAACTAACTCAATGAATGGAAATTTTTATCTAAAAACATAAATATATTTTTAACATTTAAGGTATAAAAATTAATATAGTGAAAATTAAATGGATATTAAATTTTAAAATAAAATATTATGTAAAAGTATTTATAGAGTAGTTATATTTTAATATAAATCGTAAATTAGAATAAAAGAAATTTTGATTGATTTTATTTAACATCATTTCATGAATCAAAAAAAATTATATCTCATAAATTAAAAGAAACAGCTACATCCCAATGGAATAATTCCATTGGAGTTTAATTATATTAATTTATTATTACCCATTTTTTCTTCAATATCTCTACAAATATTCATTAAAAAAACATACAATTTGAAATATTATTATATATACATTCCTATGTAATTGAAAAATCAATGTTATGTCTAATCTCATATTCTCATTGTGGATAAAAAATATCTATAATTTATAATGGGATAGATTATATTCTTGTTGTAAAACACGATCAAAGATGAATTTAATTAATAATAAGAACATTGAATCATAATTGTTTCATGTGACATGATAGAGGGACATGAAAAGGGATCATTATGGAAGAAGTAGATATACCACGGTGTATGAATGTAGAAACATGTGATAATAACCATGAACCTTGGATAATAGCATTATATTTTAGGAAATAATCAGGGTAAAATCATAAAAATTTGAGCATAGGTAATCATGAATACCATAAATAGAGATAAGAACTTAGAAAAGACCGTCATATCCAAGCGTTGATTTTTTAACATAACTAAACACGTCCATGTACATGTATAAAATCAAAAACTAATGAGAAATAAGCTACTACTTAATTAAATTGAAGTATATATCTATCTGACTAATCAGATAATTAAAAAACATTAATTATATCTTCAAATGAAATTAGTTAGACATATTATAATGAAATACCCATGTAATGATTTTTTTGGTATATCATTATAGAATTTTATTTCATAAGATGAAAAAAATGAATTTATTAAGTTGATTTGTATAATTTAACTTTCAGAAATAACTATATTATTATACAGTTTACATAGTGACTCGTGAGTCATAACTCCATAAGAGACAAATATTTTTGAGATATAGAGAATAATTGATGTGAAAATCCTAAAAAATATTTTTCGCAAATCATTATTAATGTTTCAATATAAAACATTCAGATATAATTTTTGAGAATGTGATAAAAATTATTTATAAATATTTATTTGTAAATAATATAATACTATATATTCTCGAATAAAAGTAATTGTATTATAAATATTAATCTGTAGAAAAAGAAAATATTTTTAAGTGAAAGGAACTACATTTTTATTATTTTTATATTTTTTGAGAAAAAAGACCACATAAATTAATTCCATATAAAATATACATTAGAGAAGATAAAAATTGAAAAATGATGTTTAAATAATAAAAAATTGTGTTATTACATTGTAATGAAAAATCCTTACTATAATTAAAGTATATTGACATTAAATGTAAATAGATTACATAGTATATAAAATTTTTCATTAAAATATAGTCGTTTGAAAATACCAAATATATATTTAAGATTATGGTTTTGAAATGAAATTTTAATTACCTAAATAGAAATATAAAATACCATATTATAAACGGAAATTGAATATTTTACAAATCTTATATGATCATAATCAAACAAGACTTTCTACAATGAAATTTAAAGAAGTCAACTAAAACCATTTCTATTTAAAACCTCTTTCTTATACACACTCTATAAAATTTTGTAATGAATATACATATTTTATTAATGTATATAATATCTAATTTTTTTTATTTAATGTAATTATATTAATATTTTTTTTTACCCATTTACCAATTATTTTTTCATAAAATTTTTAGTTTGGTGTTAATTTTCTTATTTTTTATATCTTGAATTAGGTAAGGTAGTACAATTATTTATCATTGATCATGTGTTCACATCCTTGGATATTTTATGTTACACATGTTTCATTGATATGGTACTTATATCTACAAGACATTATAAGGAGGTTATGGCAATGATTGTTCAATAGTGTACAAATTCTTATTTTTGTTCACTTCGATTCAATAACATGAATTTGTTTTATTAATTAATATAATAAAAAAAATTCTAAAAATGATTTATTATAAAACCATAAATTAGTAATTTCTTTATCATATATAAAATATTTATATTATCACAAACATTTATGATTTAAATTTTATAACATTATTCATGTTGTTTGTCAAACCGATCCCACCGTTAATGTGTTGTAATGTCTAAAAGAGTAATCATTTGTAATTATACCACAATAATATATATTTTATAATGAATAATTATTTTTAAAAATTTATTTTATTGCAATATGTCATATTTATGAATATAATGAATTTATAATATAAAATAATTATTCTGCGTAGGATAACACTCATGTTGATGTGGAGAATATACACTTAATATATCTATTGAACATAATTTATATGAGAATATTTATTTTGAGGGGAGTTAACCAATAGAGTTGGATAAATTTTAAGAAGTTATTTTCAGAAGATATTAAAGTGGATACCAAATAAATCATTTTTATCACAAATTTATGGGTAATTCATTTTTTGTGAGCTTCAACGACATTTTATAAAATACCCATTTGTTAATTTTTAAGTAGTGACACTCTACAGATATAGTGGATCAGATTTGGAATTATAATAGAAAGAGGATTGTGTTAATTCTATAATTCATCACTAACACATTTATAGTCAATTTTCTATGATATTTTATGTCCTCAGTACTTTATTATACATGTTTACCTCACTTTATATTTATAATCAAAACACTATTTTTTTCTTTGGTAGATTTTTATTCATTAAAATGTAGTAAATCCTATTACATAATTTTTAAATATTTATTGAAAATAATAAATCAAATTTATTTTATTTTATATCAAATATATATACATATAAATTTTAATATAACAATGGATATTCAAATAAAATAAATTTATAAAAAATCTCTTAAAGTAAAATAATCATTAATTCATATTCCATGCTATATAATATTTTTTTTGAATCATTAATTGTTATGAATATATATACATATAAACAATTAAATCCATTAAAATAAATATTTAATAACTATTATTTAAATTTATATGATAAAAACATTTATAATGATAAATAATTTAAAATCTCCCATCATCGTTATATGTTTTCAATCGCGCCACCCTGATTATGTATCTTCTGAAAATTAAAATTTATCCATCAATTATAATTATTTCAGTATTATAAATACACTATATAAATTTTCATAATTTATATAATAATAATAATCTCCATCATATGAAATGAATAATGAAATAATTTTTTTTATAAATTAGTTCATATTGTAATTCCATTTGTAAATCATTCTAAAATTACATATTATGTTTGAATAATTTTTTTTAAAAAAGGTATATTAAAAATACCAAAACATTAATGTGTCCATTTGAAAAAATATATATCTAATTAATGTATATCAAAATTAAATATATCCAATGATCATATTTATAAAGACTATATATAAAACAATTATATTATATATATATTAAAAAATATTTATTCAATTTTAAAATTAATTGTTAAATTCTCTAATTTTATTCTTTTTTATGATTATCAACATTCCAATTTATTATATTCGTTCTATTGTAATCCTTGAAGGATTGATCTTCTTGAAGGGTATTGATGTTGATAATTTCTATCATGTGTTATTTTAATTTTCATTTTGACTATTTTGATGTGAAATTATTTTAATGGATTATTAATTTTACTTATGATTTTTTATTTATTTATCCAGTATATTATTTTGTATATTATTTTAGTATTGTAGAATAATCAAAAATGGAATTTTCCATTTTTTAGTTTTTTTTGTATGGAAACTTATCAAATTTAATATTTCATTGAATGGAAACACGTACTAAAATCACATGTTGTTATATTTTATCATCATAAAATAATTTATCATTGGAATAATTGTTACTATGGAGGAATAAATGAGGTTACATTTACATTAACATGTATTTTTCTTACCTAGTCACCTTTGGAAACATATTATTCATCCTCAGATGTTATATAAGTGAGTGGTCTTTCTTACTTTTACTTTATCTCAATGATACAAGATTTCAACTAGTTGTTACACATTCGATCGATCATGATATAGTGGTACCACATATATCATAGTACATCAAAATTTAATTCTATATAATTCCAAAAAATTTATACCTAGAGAACATTATTAACATTAGAGTATTTTATTGGAAGTGTTAGAGCATTAAATAATTCCCCACATGATTAATAATTTCAAAGAACCAACAAGTATTGTGAATAAAATTCTATTATATCTCAATATAATAAACCCATTTCATGGGGAAATTCTAAAGAATATAATTCCTAATATATCAAACTCCTAATATAACTATTGATTTTTAGTGTATCTCTTCTATCAACTACATCAAGTTTCAATATAAAATTTAATAGTTGGTTATCAATTTTATTTCATTAGGAATTTCTGGTTCTATAATCATATGAACCCCATAATCATCTAACATTTTTTGTGTTCCATCCCCATTATTATATATATGTATATACTCACATACTTTCATTTAAATGGGATATCAGAAGTTGTTCTCATATGAGAACTCTACAATGGGATAGTATTGATACAAATAACCATTGAAATACATTAATAAGTATACATAAATATATTCAAAGGATTGGATTTTCCTTTAATTTAAAAAATTATTATGAGGATGAAATATAGATGTGAGGATGAACATGATGATGAGGGAATTTTTGTGGATCCTCGGTCAATACCTTATTTACCTAAGAATTCAATACAGTTATTTTCCTGTGTTATCCTTGTGGAGGAAACTTACACAACACCAAATTTCAATTTCCACTATTTAAATTATAACTAATAATAATTTAAATAATTAAAATAGAGTGAGTTTGATAGATGTATGAAATATTTATATATATATATATAATTCATATAAAATTAATGGACATAGAATGGATATTGTCAAAAAGAACAATGATCCACCAAAAAGAACATCAAGAGTGAACATTCATCATATAATTATTTGTTCCTACATTATATAAGGAATATGCTCCATAGTATTCATGAACATCCTCTCCTAACATGTTTTGAATATATGGTTCACTCAAGGATCACTGAGATAATTCATATCCACCTAATCAATCAAGGGATAATATTGAAAAAGAAAATGCTTAGCCTTGAGTAGAAGTTGTAGTAACAAAGGACCCTTATCCACTATGATCCCCATCATCATACCTTTAAAAATCAGTATCATTATTAATAATAGATAAAAAATCTGTAGTTTAACATAAAATTTCTCATCCCAAAACATCCTCAAGTTAGTTCCTCGTGATCATGATTATAATAGATAATTGTGAATAAGGGACCTTTGTACAAAAACAAAAGATAATAAATTAGATAATGAGTGGAAGAATAAGACTTAAATATATTAAAAACATATAATAATATTAAAATATTAAATAAAATAAAATAGTTTTGAAAATTTTCAATATAATATTACATTCCATCGAAACTGATATGGTATACATTTTTATTCTCAAAGGGGTGAAATTTTGGATCAAGAAGTTTCCTCCAAAATAGTGTGCATATTAAACCCATTTAATGACCAAATTAAGAAATGTGTTATTATTTATGTTTGTTATCCTATGTCTACCTCATGTTAAAGCCATATTCAATTTCCATGTTCAACATTTATAAAAATTTACATCCCATTTACTCATGATATATCTTCATCATAGGATGATTGTCTATATTAAAACACATAGAGTTCCCAACCCATTATGACATTGGAAACTAAGGAATCACACTTAGAAACTGTTATATAAAATATTACTATAGTTGTTACATTGGTAAAAGACCAGTTTTATCTTAATTTATAATTACATACGAGATATAAATTCAAATCATAGAAACCCTCTAGATCAATGCACAGATTTTGAGGCTCAACTTTTGAGCAAGTTTTGGGCCTTCCAATGCTGGATTTAACATTGGCTATAGAATGGTTAAATAAATCCCAAGATGTATATAAGTATTAAAAACATTTCAAAGATTTAAATATTGTATAAAATTATATTACTAAAATAAAAATATAATTCAAAATAGTTAAAATACAAAATTAGGCCATTATTGTAATTAGGCACCAAATACTACTAAAACACAAAAAATGTGACAAATGACCTTAAATTTAATTTTTAGTGGGATTTTAATCATTGAAAAGAAAACTTAAATAGTATAAAATATTTTTTCTATTAAATCATTAACATATAACCATTTCACTATTGAAAAATCATCATATATTAAGGTCAATTAAAACATCCAAATGAATAAATGACAAAAAATACTCAATTAAAATATCTTGGAAAATATCATGCCTCATACATGGATAAAAATCACTTATATTCTATAATTATAAAAATAAATTCAATATCATGTTAATCCTCACATTAATTTAATATCTAACTCCTCATGGAGAGTATATTTCTCTTCACTAAAGTTGTATTTTGTAGAGTTAATCTCATTCTGAAGAGAATCTGTGGTATCCATAAGGTTGATATCATTCTATTATACCTAAATAAATGAGACCTAAATGTCTCAATAATGATTCCATTTTTCTGGTTTGTTCTAATTTCATGGGTTGAAGGGTCTCAAATACAAAAAAACTAAGGACTAATAAGGAGTGTTCGACTATAAAGTAAAGTAAATGCATGAAAAACGTTTTTCTCAAGAATGGGGTTCTCCTGAATCATCTAAAAAATGGTTCACCTTAATAAAAATTATTATATTATTTTTTATTTTATATAGATAAATTTATAATCAATGATAAATTTATTCCATTTACCACCAATTATATGATAGTTTCAGCTTGAATTCAGATTTGTATTTCACATCAGAATATTATTTCTAAGGAAAACATAAGGATAATTTTTCTTAAAATATTTTTTAACCCCGTAACCATATTTTTAATGTTGTTTTAGGTGACCCATAGATTATTCCATTATTAATTTTCTCCTACAAAACTAGAAATATATACCGAAACACATTTTTTTCATTTCAACTCAAACAGACTACTCAGGAAAGAAAAATTTAGCTCATCATCTCCCTCCCCGAGACTTGATTTAAACAAAATAATGAATTTAAATTATAGAAATGGTTTTAAATTTATAAATGAGCTATAATTACACTTCTTAATAAGTTATTTCATAGATAGTATGGTCTTTATAAGGGTTTGATGAAAAGGTAGGAAAAAATTAATGTTCAATGTAAAAAGGAATTTTATAATGTTGCCTAAATCATACGTAACACATTACATGAACTATAAAATATTTTAAAAAGAGAAAAAATCTTGTTATAGATCAGAAAACATTTTCCAATACCGTTAATAAAAATATATATTTAATGAACAAGTCAAAATAGTTTAGAAACATCTGGGTTTGATAATGATTTCAAATTTTTTAAATCACTATTACACATTAGATTAACAATAAATAAAACATTATAAAATGAAAAGATTATAATTTAAGAAGAAAAATAAATTCAAATATAATTTAAATACTAAAATGTTGAAACCATGAAATTTTCTAAATTCACCAAGGTTCTTTTAATTTTAAAATGTATTTTATTCTAATAAATAATCCTTAAATAAATTAAAATACTTAAAATAATAACATGATAAATTTAAAAAATACATAAAAAATAATTTTTAATCACACAAAAAACTCATAATAACATGTTCAAATACAACCCTTGAATTTATTACATATAATTCTCTCTTTTTATATCAAATATAATAATTATTCTCAAATAGAATTTTAATTGGTTAGTAAAAAACAATGTAATTAAATAAACAAACAAATTTATTTTTTAGTGGAATCCTTGAGTTATGATCCTTTTTTATACAACTTTAAAACTCAACCAAATTAAAACAAAACATAATGAAAATATAGAAAAAATATATTTTTATGAGAAACACAATATATTCATTTTGTTTTATACCCCCATGAGGGTGCTAGGTTTTTACTACCCCTAATTAGGTAGTTGGAGTGGATTATCCTCAATGAATTTGCATGTGTGGTTTCTTTATAATGGACCAATACATCTGAATTTAACTAGTGTCCAAGAGTAGGAATTGAGAGTGGATGACCTTGAATAAGATTATAGAATTCAAAACAAAAAAAATTGTGAATGTGAAGACCAAAGTGGCTGGGAAATGATGATTGTGATTCTCTCAATTAACAGTTGTCATTTCCTCTTATATATATTATACAGGTTCTTGTAGAGGAGGTAGTCACACCATATTCTTCTCATGAACTTATTCTTTAGACAATACTTGTATGAAAAATTCCTTAAAATAGAAATCCTGATCTACTTTTTTCTTTCAAAAATTTCATAAAAATAGATCATGGAAAACAATTTGTCTTGAATAACTTTAAAACATGTTGGATCAAAATTGAAATCTTCCTTTATAAATAAGTCTTCTATGAAATTGTAATATTTTAGCAGGACTATTGGAAACTAAATATCATAAAGTGAATCTTCATTATAATCTTCTATAGAAATAGTGATTTAGATAGGAACTTATTTTTTATTACTAATAATGGAAAGATCAATATTTACGTAATCTTCAACAAAGTAATTGCAATATTCTTCTAATGAATATTGATCTCCCATTAATGGTTTGATTTTAATGTGTTATTAGGATCCTCCTTGAGAATTGGCTGAGTGTGGTAAGATGTTATTAATATATTTAGAAGATCCTAATGAACTTCTTCATAATCCATAATATTTTAAATGACTCATGAAATCTACTCAATGACTCATTTTGTTTCTTATTCAGGATCAAGTTCATGTGCTTTTTTCTCTTGAAATGAATTTACATATTCAATAATACACTGCATTTTTCTATGAATTAACATTATTTATTCTGTATGTCTATAAAATTGTATAATTTTTATTTCTTCTTATTATTTCACATGATAGTAGTATGTTTATAGATAATAATTAGAATTACAATACATCATTGAAAATTTTTTAATTTTATAGTTTTTGAGTTTTTTAATTTCTTTTGTTTTTTATGAAAAACGGTGGGTAAATTATTTTTTATTCCCATATTACAGAAGCAAATTGTTCATTGGGAATTTTTTCATATCATATATATATTTGTTAATTAACTAAGAATACAATACAGTTCCCACCAATTTTTGGTATGGAGTAGGAAGCTTATGCAATACCAAATTGTTATTTCCACTATTAAAATTAAAACTAATATAAAACTAAATGATATGAGTAGGGAGAGTATGAAAGATGCAAGAAATTTATATATATATATATATATATATATTAATAAATTAAAAAAATAATGACTGATGTTAGATAGAATAGAGATCATCTGAGGAGAACAAACATAGTTAACCCTTATCAAATAATTATTATCTTATTGTTTACTTGAAGAACATGCTTCATCATATTTATGAACATCATATACTTCCCATGATGTGATTTATGGTGCACTCAAATATCATTGAGAGACTTCACATCCACCTCCATGAGGGAAGTAAAATATTGGAGAGGAGAATGATAAACCTCAGGTGGACGGTGGAGACATAAAGCCGACTTATACACTATGTTCCCCCTCGTCCTAACTCATATAAAATAAGTTACATTAAAATTATAACAAAAATTGTTCGGTTTGTCATGGGATGGGTCTTCCAAGATTTTTCTTGGGTTAGATACTCATTATCATGATATCAAAGATCATAATGAAGAAGATAATGCCATGGAAACACAAAATATGAAACATATGTGAATAAGAGAAAATAAAGGACTAGAATATATTTAAAATTCATAATTCTATTACAAAAGTAAATAATATAAAAAATACTAAAAATGAAAAAAATAGTTTCTAACCAATTTAAAGGTAGATTGGATAAATTTTTATATAAAAAATGGTTTAAATTTTGGATTTATAATTTTCTTCAAAATGATTTCACATGTTATACCCATGTAATGATGTAATTAGAAAATATAGTACTATTGAGAGTTTTTACCCAATGGAATTCATTTATGAAAGATACTTTTCATCTAAATTGGCCACAAATATAAAACAATACATCCCATTTACATGAAAAATATTCTGCTTAGGCTGAATGATTGAACTCTAATACACTGAGTTACTAAGCCATTATGACGTAGAAAATGAAGGCATAAAATGTGTACAAAAAATTTAGTATCGTTCCAGAAAAATTTATCTTATATCATATCTTATTAGATCTTCATTGGTCAATACTACAGGGATATATAGGCCTAATATAATAATATCTCGATATTTTCATAGATTTTGTGGTAAGATTTGTGTGCTGGTGTGGGTCCTTGAAATAATGGATTTTCAATTGTTACAAAATGGTTAAATAAAGACCAAGATTTATTTAACTCAAAAAATGTACAAAAACTATATCTATTCATAAAAACTTATGACCTAAATACAAAAGAATAAAATATTTTAAACCCAAAATTTACCCCTTTTTTTAATTAAACTCAATATTCTACTAAAAAATAAAATGTGGCAATTTCCCATAAAATAAAATGTTAGTGGGATTAAAAACCTATAAATGAAAATAAATATAATTGTCAATATTTTCTCATTAAGGACACTATCTACAAATAATTCTTAAATACTATTATAAATGTTGACTTCAAACTTGTGTATTGATCAAATACAATTGATATTTTTATTCAATGAAAGCATAAACCATCCTTCATATATAATGTAGAATTTTGAAAAAATGATAAATATTCCAAAATAGATGTGAAATGGTATGTACTTTTAAGGTAAAAAATAAAAAAAAATTATATTATTTCCATGGGATGTCTTAGGATATCCTATAAAAAACTATATGGTGGTGTTAAACAATTAATATATAGTTATTAGTAACAGTTTTATCGTCCAATTATATATCTTACTGTTTTATTATGTTTTTTGGAATACCAAGAAAAATCATATATACATTACAGAAATCATGTTTAAGTTTTCTCATTGAAATGGTCTTTGAGAGTTCTATAAGACTTTGTACTTCCAGAATACTATTAGAAAGAAGACTTACATGAATGATCCATCAAATCCTTCCAATCCAATTTTTATATGGTACTAACTATTTTTAATATTGTATATTTCTAGAAATTTCAAGGCTGAGACCTAGAAATTTCCATAACATCCTATATAGAACCTAAACATCACCAAAATTATGAAATTTTGGCCTTTTAAGAAATATAATATTTATCAACAACCCTAATAAATCCAAAATATTTAAATAAAAAATTAATTATTGTTGGGTCTCCTTGAATACTCGTTATAGATAAGGTATGATGATCCATATTGATCAGAACAGAACCCAACATTTTCACCTTCATAGGTGGGTTAAATAGTTACCACTCATTATAAACGATCATAGTAAACTATATATATAAAAATTGTTTTTCTTAAAATAATTCTATGTAAATATATTATTTAATATCACGTAATTATTTTATATATATCATGTATTCCACAATAGAAATAATTACTCTATATAATTAATTTTATTGTTCTCCTAATTATCTGTATATCGGGCATCATATAAATAATAATATTCGTCATTATTTAATTTGATTCGTAATCTACCATCATATTTTTTCTGGAGGATACATCAAAATAAATTCATTAATGTATAATTATATATTACACACTTCTCCACTATATGGAAATATAAGTAAAATTCTAAAATCTATCATTATTTTAATATTAAAAAAGTTATTTACTAATTATTTTATCTACGAAAATAAATCATCCTACCATATTATATTTGATAATGTATTTTTAAATCATATGAACTTTCCCCAAATAACATCAATAATATCTATATTATCCTAGAAATCATTTCGTTGCTATTAAATATGAAATTATATGCCATTATATAATTACTTTTTTATCTGAATTATAGATATATATACTTTATATAATTATTTTATAACCATAGAATGATACATTTTATAAACAAAAATATAACTTACAAAATGAGAATAAATATTTTTATTTCACAAGATTTTCAAAAACAATTTCAAATTTCATTTATGTTCCTCATTTCCCTTACAATAAATGACAATATCATCTATAATTTAGATTAAAAGTAAAACAAGGTTTTATAAAACAATATTAATCGTATCTATGAATATAGTTATTTAATGGAATAAATATGAATTTATTGTTTCCATATATTATTTTAATGATGTAATTTTGTATGTACTCATGATTCTCAAAAAATTAATTATATATTGAAAGTATTCCAATCAAAAAGATATATCTATTTCCCCATATAATCTCAAAAAATTCATCAACATAGTATAGAATATATTTATTCTCGTGATATTAAACACATATATAAATTTAAGAATCATTTCTCATAGGAAATACTAAAATTTCACCTATTGTGAAGAAAAAATTGTGTATGAGATTTTAATTCCATGTACCCTGGTGGTTTTGAATAAAAGAGGGAATTTGAATTTCCATATACAAGATTACTCATTTAGATACCTAGGTTTTGTAATGAGAAACTTTTTTTTTGAAAAACAATAAAAATATTTTTTTTATTTTTGAAATGAAACTCCGAGGTTGACTAAACGTATGTTAATTCAGCAAAAAAGGGTAGATGTTTGCATGGATACTACAATAGACACATGTTATCCAGTATGGTGGCTAGAGGCCTTAATATATTATATGACTCCTTGGTAAGTTTATGAGCATCCACATTCTGGCTAGTGAGATGGTAATAAATGATGTTTCCTTGAATTTCTCAATGAATAGCCAATTAGCCTATATTTGGAGGAAATTGGCCACTATTGCAATGGTAGACCCCCCATATAACAATCTAATGGGGAAAATATGTTATGGTTTATGTTTGGTTAATTTTACCATTCCCCTACTGAATATGTCTTGGTTTTTTAGGGTTTTTTTTTCTGACACATAATGGAATATTCTCCTACATTTCTCTTTTTATGTGATCATCTTAACCCAAGGTGGATCACGCTATGATCTAAAATTGAATTTGGTCCAGCATAATTAATCATCTTCAATAATTCTGTAACATTTCCTCCAATGGTTGTGGATAATTATATCACTATTTTTATATTATCATCTCTTAGTGGCTAATCCTTTAGAATCCATTTGTGTCTATTTTTTTTTCAAATTCTACTCTACTCGATCATCCTTCTTATTGATTGATCATTGGATTGATTCCAAATAATTAATATGACTCCAATTCCACTATTTCATTATTTATTTATCTTTTATGGATGTAGTTTTTGATTTCAATGGCCTGAATATATCATTTAGAGATGACCTTTTGTTATTTAAAATTGTTTTGCAAAAAAACAATGAGTATTTTTTGTGGGTCATGATCATCGTTGGGAGATGTTTCATCTATGGTACATCTTTTTTTTTGTTTTTTATTAATCTTACTATATAATTATATTAAATATTTATTTTTTTATTATTGTCTTATGGGGATTTTTTCTTGGATTGAACAGATAATATATAGGAAGACGTTTTATGGATGGTTTTTCATGCTTCTGATAATGTGATGATATCTGAGAGAATATTTAAAATGTGATTCTTCAAAAATGAATGTTAGTTATTTTTTAAATTAAAATAATTTCAATTTTTCAAAATTATTTAATTTTATTAAATTTATTGAGAAGAAAATTTTCTTAAAGGTGGTCAGTTGAATGGACATGAACAGACACAGAAAAAGTTGTTTTGGTTTTTATTTTTTCAAATTGACCCCAATTGAGGTATGTGGTCCCATGTACTGTACCCTATTTTATTATTCTTGATTATTTTCATGAGATAAGTATTTTCAAATTTTTAGGGACAAATATCTAAAAACAAAAAAAATTAATTTTTAAATTCAAAAATAAATAAATTTACATAATTCTTAATTAATATACATAACATGTTATAATAGTTTCAAAACATGTCAAATGGACATGTCATGAAATTATGTACTATAGTTATGTCAACCATTTATTGATGAGGTTTTACCATTAATTAATTACTTGTATTTCATAGACCCCACTTTGTGACAAATGTTCAATATGAGGCCTAAAGCTTATGAGGTCTTATTTGATGCCTATATCACAAGTGTTTTCATGTGTATAACATGAGTTAAAATTTATTGATGATCACATGTATGTTCTAAATAATTATTTTGAAAAAAATTATTTTATGAATTCTATTGTTATGTTTTACTACATTACATGTGGTAACATGTTCCCCTAGATATATATATATATATATATAACATGTATAATGATTAATTCCATGACTGTTCATAGACATAGTAATAGTCCCTGTTGAACTTGTTAATCACATGTGTTATGTGAACAATATATTACTCATGATGAGATGATATGTTATATATATATACTGTCATATTGTTTGATATATGATATTGAAATTGGAGGTTCTATACTAGTATTAATGGATATTAGACAATTTTGTTTTTACTACCCTTAGTGGGGGATTGCTCATAGCTTTCATTGATGGTCATTACAGACTTAAGCACTTGCAAGGGGCATGATGTCCTTGAAATCTTTCCCTTGATAGACTCATTGGGACATTATTTCCTTGTGGATGTTGTGTGACATGTACACTTGATGTCTTATAGTTATAGAGTGACATATATTTATAATTCCATATTTAATCTTTGGGCCTTGTTTTCTAGAATCTTTTTAGACATTTGGTGATATGTTCCCTCAATGAAATGTGAAATTCATAGGATGTGTTGACACTATACCTTTTGAATGCATAGCGACATGTTTCTCAATGACTTGTGGTCATCCAAATATTTAGTACTTGGGTACCTTTGACCTTTGACATGACCATCGTTCCAGAAGGAAGAAGAAACTGTTATGATCAGGATTCATGGAACCTTGGCATCAACACAACCAATCAATATATGGGTTATTTTTATTATATTTTCATTGGTTACTAAAATATATTCATTTTAAATTTATGTGGTTTATGTTTACTTTTGACTGAAATTTTATGATGTATGTGCACTACATGATATCGGTTCTTAAAGATACCACATTTTTTAATTCATACTATGTTTTAGTCACACCATTCATGGGAATCCATAGAATGTGGGTACCAAATAATTCTTCAAATGTTAGAAGTTTTTTTATTCATAATGTTGATTTTAATCATATAGATGGATTGATCATTATGATTCTTACGAAAAAATGTAGGAATATCAGAATGTTCGGTGATAAGAAATTTGTATACTTTTTCGTTTATTATTAGTTTATGTGATCAGCTTAGAGCATGGTCAATGTCTTAATTTCAATTGCGATCATTCATTTATTTATTTCGACATGCATTCCACCATTTTAAATTTTTATCAAATTTCAAATACTCAAATGGTATAATGGGTATGTGTTTGATTATTTATTTTAAATTTTATTATATTATAGAGGGTATAGTGTCACCATAAATCCACCATACACCATCCCTGCTAGTCAGTACCCTCAAATGTATGGGGAGTAATTCCTGTGGTGATGTGGAAACTTGAATTGAACCAATTTATTTTTTGAAGATATTATACAAATGGTATCAGTGCATAAGAATAAATTTATTCATGATATTTGGAGTCATATCAATGGTGACATATAAATGTGTCATACCTTTTTTATGAATCATGGTCTTGTACATTTTGAACAAATTTTATAAGGTTATTCTAGGTTGGTATGGCATATTATTTATTTTTCTAGTTTGTACATTAATTTATATATATAAATTAAAATCATGTGACACAAATGAAATTTTAGTTTCATGATTTCATATGGGTTGGACTCATGACTGTATTAGAAATAGGCATAAAATTTATAAAATTTTTCATATAGGTTTTACATGACATATAATATGCATCAGTGTGATTGTAATGATTTTGGAGGTCTCATCTACATAGGTTTATAAAATTTTATTATGGTTTAACATATTATTTTGTTATGAAATTAATATAGATAAAAAACAGGTTTCTCTACTTCTGATATGAGGCCCTGTGGGATGATAGTTTCGTGCACTTAGGTGATGATGGTTATAGATATGATAATTGTGACAATGATGTGTTCCCTCTCTATAAAAAATGTATAGTATTGTTTGTTGGGTTGTTATGTGGAATTAATATCTAAATTAAAAAACCTATGAGAGTAACATATTTATGGGTTTGTGTAATTATAGTGTATACATTTCTCTAGATCTATTCATCCTTCAAGAACATGATAGAATTTTTTAAATTGAGCATGACATCCTTTTTTCTCATCATGGTTAATCTATGAATGAATCCACCATTAAATGAATTCAGAGATATTCCTAGAAGGTATTACATGATCTGTGACCCATAGTGAAACCATGTATGGGATATTTTTTTATGACCCATTTATTTTAGATATGTGATTATGGTTACTATAAATTCAGTTCTGTCTGTTTCTTGAGAGTTACCCAATTGAGGATATTCCATGTGAAGGTGTATCTATTTTTAATATCATAGTGGTTTCTTTCATTAATTTAAGGACTTTTTCATTCGAGTGAGAGTTGTAATAAATAAATTATGTACTTATAATTTACATGAATATTGGTATTATTGTGTAACAAATTTTATTTCACGTTTGATTCATTTTAAGGATATCTATATTTATTTATATATTTTCTAATTGGAAGAAATAATAGTGTTTTGCCAGAATTTTTGTTCAAAATAAAACTCTTTTTGAATGCCAAAAAAGGACCAATGTTTTCATACCTAGGGTAGTGTGGGAGTTTATTGAAACTTTGCTGCTCTAACTGACACCCAAGTGTCATGTTGGGAACTTGTAGTCTCATTTTTAAAGATTATATTTCACTAAATATGAGCACCTAGAGTTATTGTGTTACATGTTGAAGGTGGCGTGAGTTATTGCATTTATGAGTACATGTATGTCTAGGCCTATATTTTTGATAATATTGTGGAAATATATCTACTTTAGTATAGAGAGGTGTTAACATATCATAATATAAAATCATTTTTGTGTGATTCTTCATGAATATAGATACAATTTTGGTATATTTAATCATTGGATATGTAACACCCCGACCCCAGTTACCCAGAGTCTATGCATTATTACATAACATTACCATGATCACAAGAAAGATGAAGTCTTGAAAGATCAATTAGTTTAGTAGCCTTGGAAGAACTAGATATATTCATAAAGTTTTACATTACACGATAAAGTGAAAAAATACTACAACAACATATTGTCTCTATAGTCAACACTATTATCCCCTCATAATATCCCTATAGGTCATTCATAATTTACTTCTTCACATCCTTGGAAAAATAAAACATAGAAAAGGGGTGATCTCAAATGCCCAGTAAGGATAACAATATAGCAGAAACTTTCATAAATAAGAATAAACATTTATGGCAGTGTATAACTAAAACAAAAGCCTTTTAAACTTGAACTTCAACATAGTATGGAAAAAATAAAATGAAATAATTTCATTTACTTATTCACATGGATATTCTACTAAACAAATAATCACATGCAATATCAATAACCACTTTCATAATGATGGAATGCATAATGCCAGACTATCATAACCACATAGCCAAGGCCTTGTGCCAAGACTACAAATAAGATTTTGTCAAGGCCTTGTTCCAAGACACTAGTTTGTCTCGTGAGACCTACCGATGCATCGAGGAGCTATAGCGGGCTCCACCCGTCACATATTAAGTCTAATGCATTCCCATATGAAAAGGTTTAAACATAACATAAATATTCGTATTAAAACTAGCATACGAAATGTAAATACGTAATCCATAAACCATGAATGGTATAAAAATAACACATCCACAGTCAAACATATCACAAATCCTTCAATACAATATAGATGTTTTGTTTTATAACAAATCAACTTCAAATAAGCGTAAAATCCATCATAGAAGAAATCAAAACTCTTTTTAAAGAAATATATCTTTTTATTTTGAAATCATTTAAGAGTCGTATATTTATAAAATAAAACATTTTCATTGAAAATATTCTTATATGATTGTAAGGGAAGATTCGAAGATTTTATAAGGACGGAAAATAGCCTCACCCGTCGTATAAGTTAAAAAAACATTCTTACATTAATTCTGTCGAAAGGGTTATAAAGCACCTTGTTTGAAAAATGACAGAAAGTTTCCTTTATAAGCCTATTATAAAAAGTAAAACAAGGGTATAAATGACTTTAACCCATATTCTTGTAAATAGTAAAAATGTTTTGAAATACATTTTTAAGAAACATTGATGTGGATGATAATGAGATCCCAGTAGATTATTACGTATAAACAACCCCAGATAATGAAGAGATTTCAAAATAAACCCTTACCAATTTGGTAACTTATGAAAAATTCACCCCATGAAATAGGTATCATAAAATGAATATGTAAATACACATAAATTAATGTGTATTACACAAATAATACAATTATAGGCAGTACAATATACCACACAAAAGGTAATAGTGGCAATATGGAATAAATCTCACGGGAATAAGGAGTGAGATGAAAAACCCTTACCTTGTACTTTTCCATGGATGGGGGTAGGTTGAACTCCTGTATAATGGTGAAATAATTGTTATTAAATTATTCAAGAATCATATACATTAATATGATATCACATATTATCTTTTAACAATGTTGTGTTAATAATATCTTATAATTATCGTCGTTTCAGGTGTTAACTTACTCGTTTTCTTTTATATGTTTCGTTACATAAGCCATGTTTGTTATGGATAGGTTGTATCTTATTCATATATAGAATGATATCAAGTTCTTAAATACTATTTTTAATCATCAAATGAGAATTATACTTGAATGGATACGATGGAGAATGAATCTCATCGCGTTCGTGGAGACGGTAGTCCGTACGTACGCACGAGCGACAATATCATTATTTTGATATTAAAATTATATATAATTGGATGGTATATCTTATATAAAGAATCATTATCGTGTTATATTTATTATTTTAATGAATTACACATCATTATTATACCCATCCAAATAATAATTTATTGAATAACAATTACACCAGGACGTGGAGATGGTAAGCCGTACGTACGCACGTATGGTGACGTGTCATTCAAAGGATTGATATAATACTGAATATGGTTGTACCATATTTATAATAATATTACAGTATATATAGGATACTGGATTCATTATTTTATAATTGGAAAAATAAAGAAAGAAGAAGTGGAAGAAGAAAGGAACTTGAAAAAGGGTGGTGATATCATTACCTCCTCTTCAGGTTCTTCCTTCTGATTTGATCAAAAGGGATCCTTAAGTTGGATTTATGACTAAAGTAAGGCCTCTAGGATGAAGTGAGGGATGTTTATAGAGTATTTTGGCAGAGTTTTTCCAAACCAAAAAGGCTTTGATCATGTGAGGTAATGATAAGGGAGAGTTCCCTTTTATAAGAGGGGTGAGGGGCACCTTTGGAAAAGCTAGAAATATTATTTTATAATAAATTCATATTCAGTTTATAATGGCTCCAAAGTGGATTATTTAAAGGTTAAGGTGGGGATGGGTCTAAAACCACTCAACCAATAGGATTCAGACAGGTTTGGGTCATTATATTAACCTTATCTTTTTGTTTTAACTCTTAGTTAATTAGTTTGACACTTACCATGTCACATTGTATTTTTATATTATATAGTTAATAAACTTACTATATACCTCCAAACGACCCCCAAGTAGTCCATTAATGATACACCTATCATGATATAAGTCTCTTGGCCGATGCTTAGATTTTTAGGAATTTAATATCAATTAATAATATAGTATTTGTTTTAAAAACTCTTTTATGTCAATTTTGACACTATTTGGAAAATTAATTTTTTGGAAACTCATAACAGAATTATTAGTTCGAAAAAATTCAATTAAATTAATTATAATATGTAATTTTAACCTAGAAAAGTAGTGAAATTAATTAAAACTCTCAAATTATATTTATTTTTGTATTTATAATATCAATTATTTTAATTTTCACAATTATGGTAATTACTGCATCATCATTGTGTCATAAATGAATTAAATTATATAATGAATAAAAATTATAAATAAAATATAATTATGTAGGAAATTGTTTTATATTTGTAATGAATATTTAAATTCGAATTTATCTTATATATAACCCTATATTAAAAATGTTTTAGTAAATAAACATTGATTTTAACTCTTTTAACTCTTCTTTGAATTAAATAATAATAAATGTCCTATTCTAATCCAAGTGGACCTAAATGATAATATTTTATTCCTAAAGTTGTTATTGGTCGAGATACACTTGTCCAATAGAATTAGGACATGTGTTAGGGTAATATTAATATCATTTTTACCCTTAATTACCCTATTTACTTTTAATCGTTGTAAATAAAAGTAAAAAGATACTATTCACCAAAAAATATTTTTGTCTCATTGAACCACATTTTACTTCTTGATATTAACCGTACCTCTCGGATATTCTAAATTCCAATCACAGAATCGGTAAAATTAATTTTTATGAAAAATTCAGTTTTTTAACTACCACTTAGTAGTTCCACTATTCACCAAAAATTGACGTTTTTCAGAACAATGCCAAAATTTCACCCTAAGCTATAATTGATATTCCGAATTCCAAAATGATGTCTATTTTACAAAATTCCAAACATATAAGTTTCATTAATTAATTTTATAATTAATTCCCACTGTTACAACAAATAGCGTGTTTTTAAGAAACAATATATATCAAAAGATTGACAATTATTTATGTCCAATTTCAAATTGAAATTAATTCTAATGAAAACCATTGGATAAAATGGTAAAAATATATTCTAATTATAATTTAAAACCACTCAATAATATAATTATCACTATAAACTATTTTTATTAAAAAGGTTATTTTTAAGTATTTTTCACTATTCATAAAGATTGGAAGTTCTCAAAAAAATACCAAAAATTCAACTTAGGATAATTTCGATATTCCGAATCAAAAAATGAAGTCCATTTTGAAATATAAAATATATATAATTTAAAAAGGTATGTATTTCTATTCATAACGACTAGTTTGATCGGTTCTGGTGTGTGTTAGAACTCGATGTTGCGTACAACACACGCTATTACATTATTCAAAGGGAAACGTACTGTAGAAGCTTGGGGTGTTACATTCTCCCCTCAATCAAATAATTTCGTCCTCAAAATTTCAATGATACTACCGCATGAAAAGAATAGGGTGTTTCTTCATCATAAGTTCATCGGGTTCCCACTTTGCCTCCTCCATCTTATGGTTTCTCCACAAAACTTTTACCAAACGCGTCGTCCGATTTCTCAGCACTTGTTCTCTCGTATCAAGAATCTTGACGGGCTCTTCACAATAAGACAGATCGGGTTCTTTTTCTAATTCATCATAGGTGAGTACATGCATTGGGTCAGGCATTATTTCCTCAATTGAGATACGTGGAACACATCATGAACTTTGGAGAGACTTGGAAGCATTGCCAATCGGGAAGCTACAGCCCCAATTCGTTCTAAAATTTTGAAAGGTCTGATGTACCTGGGACTCAATTTACCTTTCTTACCAAAACATATGACTCCCTTCCATGGAGATACCTTCAAGGAAACATGATTACCGACTTGATATTCGAAATCCTTCCTTCGATTATCAACATAGCTCTTCTACCTACTTTGAGCTGCTTTGATATGGTTTTGGATTACCTTCACCTTTCCATTGTTTCCTCTACCAGTTCTGGGCCTACAAGTTTTCAGTCACCAACGTCATCCCAACAGGTTGGTGTGAGACATCTCTTTCCATATAACGCTTCATATGGTGCCATATGATTACTCGAATGGAAGCTATTGTTATAGTAAAATTCTACCATAGGTAACTATTGATCCCACATACCCTGAAAGTCAAGTGAGCAGGATCTCAACATGTCTTCTAAGGTTTGAATAGTTTGTTCTGATTGTCCATCTGTCTGAGGGTCATAGGCAGTGCTCAAACGAAGTTCAGTATCCAGGGATTTCTGAATACTCTCCCAGAATCTTGAAGTAAAATAGGGATCACGATCAGAAACAATCGATAGGGGTAATCCATGAAGTCTCACAACTTCATTCATATATAGTCTTGCTAGACGTTCCAGTGGTAGATCTTCTCTTATAGCAAGAAAATGTACTAACTTGGTAAGATGACCAACAATAACCCATATTTCATTGTTCCTTCTAGGAGTCTTTGGTAGTCCCATGACAAATTCCATCGTAATATTGTCCCATTTCCACTCCGGTATGGGAAGTGGTTTCATGACTCCTCCAGGTTGTTGCCTTATAGCTTTCACTTGTTGACAAACCATACATCTTGATAAAAAATCACCAATATCCCTCTTCATGTTGTCCCAAAAAAATGTTCCTTCAATCTCTATACATTTTGGTGCTCCCGGGGTGTATAAAGAAATTGGAACTATGAGCATCATCCAGCAATTCACTTTTTAGATCAGGTATATCGGGAACACAAAGTCTCTTCCCAAATTTCAAAATTCCATCTTCATACACAAAGTCTCTCAATATCCCATCATTCATAGCATTAATCATCTTCTGAAATTCATCATCATTGGTCTGAGAACTCTTTATCCTTTCTAGTAAAGATGGTTTGGAAACCATTTGAAAAAGAATTGATGTTTCACCTTCCCTGGTTATTCCCATGTCCATCTTTACTAGATTCATGAAAATTGGATCCCTTTCAATTCTCATATTGTTCAAAACTCCATCATATTTTTTGCTAAAAGCATCTTCCACATTTTTTTTCTTTCCCCGGGTGGTATTGTATCGTGAAATCATAATCCTTGAGTAATTCAAGCCATCTCCTTTGCCTCATGTTGAGTTCTTTTTGTGAGAAAATATACTTCAAACTCTTGTGATCAGTATAAATTTAACATTTTTCACCATAGAGGTAGTGCCTCCATATCTTCAAATACAAGATCACAGCTTATAACTCAAGATCATGAGTATGATAGTTTTTCTCATCAATTTTCAGCTGTCGTGATGCATGGGCAATAACTCTATCATTCTGCATAAGGACACAACCAAGTCCTTTCTTCGATGCATCACTATAAATAATGAACCCATCATTCTCCGATGGTAGAGTCAATATAGAAGAATTGACTAATCTTCTCTTCAGTTTTTCAAAACATTCTTCACACTATTTTGTCCAAACAAATTTAACCCCTTTATGTGTGAGCTTCGTTAATGGGTTAGACAATCAGGCAAAAATCTGGTAGAAACGTCGGTAATAACCTGCCAATCAATTAAAACTGCGTACCTCAGTTATACTCGTAGGTTCTGGCCATTCTTGGATTTCCTTGGTCTTAGAAGGATCAATAGAGATTCCATCTTTAGAGACAATAGGGCCAAGAAAAGAAATCTCTTGAAGCCAGAATTCACACTTTCAAAACTTCCCATATAATTCATGTCTTCTCAGAGTCTTCAGGATAATGGGCAAGTGATTTTCATGATCTTCATAGCTTTTGGATTATACCAAGATATCATCAATATATACCACCACAAATTCATCGAGATATTCCTTGAAAACTCTATTCATTGGATCCATGAATACAGAGGGTGCATTAGTCAATCCAAAAGGCATTACTGAAAACTCGTAATGCCCGTACCGGGTTCGAAATGCTGTCTTCGGAATTTCTTCCTTCTTCACACACAACTAATGGTATCCAGTTTGAAGGTCAATCTTTGAAAAGTATTGAGCTCCATGCAGTTGGTCAAATAAATCATCAATGCGAGGTAGGGGATACTTGTTCTTTATTGTAATAGCATTGATCTCCTTATAGTCGATACATAACCTCATAGATCCATCTTTCTTTTTAACAAAAAAAAAACAGAGGAACCCCATATAGAAACACTAGGGTGAATAAATACCTTATTACTCAATTCCTTTTGCTGTTTCTTTTGTTCAACTAATTCTACAATGGCCATTCTATAAGGGGTCTTCGATATAGGCTTTGATCCAGGAATTAAATCAATGGAAAACTCAACTTCTCGTTCTGGTGGATGTCCAGGTAAATCGTCTGGAAACACATCTACATATTCTTTAACAATAGTTACATCCTCTATTTGAACATTCCTTTCCTCACCTACTGTAATTTCATCCTATTCCACCCCAATAATTGAATTTATTTGAGCTACTAGGGGTGGATCTGGATAAGAATTTGGTGGTGGTGATTCTTCTCTAAAGATAAGGTTTTCCCTATCATCATCATCATCAAAAATCATAACCTCCTTCTTCTTACAATAAATCTTCTCATCATAGTATGAAAGCCAATCCATACCGATGATTATATCAAACTCAATCATAGGTATGATGATGAGATCAGCGGATAAAGAACATTTATGTGCTCTAATGGGGATTGATTCACAAAAAATTGTTGCAATGATACTTCCCTTAGGAGTTTTAACTGACAACTCCCTTGTTAAATAAAATTGGAAATATATTGTTTTCTTAGCAAAATGGGAAGATATGAAACAATGCAATGATCCAAAATCAAATAATGCATTTACTAAACTTGAGGAAACCATTAAATTACCTTCCACCACATCTTTTGGAGCTTCTACCTCACCATTAGTGATAGCATAAGCTTGGCCTTGATCCAATGGACTTTTTTGAGGTAGTTTCCCCTGATGATTAGGACATTCATTTGCATAATGTCTCATCAACCTGCAATTTTATCACTGAACATTGGTAGCTTCCTACTTCCCTATACAATCACGAGCTTGGTGGACTTTTTCACCACACTTGTAACAGACACCCATTCCCTTCAATAAAGTACCAGGGTATTTCTTCCCACATTTACCACAGGATGGATATTCAACCTTTCTCTTCTTCCCCTTATTTACATTCCCAGATTGATCAGCAGATCTCTTATTCTCTTGCTTTACTTTAAAGTCATAAGACTTAGAGATTTCCTTTTCTGTCTTGATAGCACATGAGAAAATGTCTTCATATAATGAGAAGGATTTTGAGACTAATGCTCATTGGAGAAATGGTTTTCACCCATCAAAGAAACTATAAATCTTACTTCTTGGGTTATATATATAATCTCTATCATACCTTGCTAACCTTGTAAAGTTAGCCTCATACGTTGTGACATTCTCATCCTCCTTTTGTCTCAGACTCAGAAATTGCCTTTCCATATCTGCTTGATGGTCACGAGGAAAGTATTTTTCTAAAAACAGTTCTTTGAACTCCCTCCATTCCATATTTGATACTTCATCATCTTCCTTTGTGTTTTGAATCAATGACCACCATTCATCAGCATCTCCCGTGAGGTGGTAAACTGCAATGATAACTTTTTCCCTTTCACTACTCCCCAAAGCCTGAAATATTTTCTCTAGGGAATTTATCCATTGCTTAGCTACTAAGGGATTTGTACTCCCATTGAATGTTGGTGGATTTTTCCTCATGAATCGATCTAACATTGATCCTCCACACTGCAGATTAGGGTGCTCCATACGGGTAAGGTTATTATTCATAAACTGAGTGAGTTGTCCCAGTATGGTGATTAGCTGATCGGCACCAGTTTCATCATCATCTCCTCTATATTTATCTTGAGTAGGAGGGAAATACCTACCTGGAGTGCGTTCATTGATACGAATTCCATTTCTTCCACTAGGCTCCATTTCTAAACAATGGCATAAACTAGATCAGTTTATGAATCAAAATACATAATTCCATACTTATAAAACACTTAACATAAATTGAACTATTTATGGATATAATCCATAATCATAAAAATGTTTTCTTTGGGGAAGTATATACTCATAAACCCTTCATAATTATTTGTAAATAAAATGCGAGTTATCCTAAACATATCCCCCGAGAGTGTCGTAACCAAGAGTGCATCAAGACCCGTTGTCGTGCACCAGTTCCCATTCGAGCTAGCTCAAAGCGGTGTTGTCGGGTTTTACCCCTAGGTACATCTGTGCCACTGCTCGTATCCAGATAGGGATGCATTGCTTGGAAAACTCACAAAATCTCTACAATACCAAAATTCTAGGAAGTTCTTCTATATAAATCCTCAAAGTTTATCTTAGGTCTATTTTCTCTAATCAGATTTTACCTAAATCTAGCTTCCAAGGTTTCTACTAAACTTCCTCGGATACTAACTGTAACGCCCCGACCCTAGTTACCCAGAATCGATGCATTATTACACAACATTGGCATGATCACAAGAAAGATCAGGTCTCGAATGACCGATTTGTTTAGTAGCTTTGGAAAAACTAGATATATTCATAAAGTTTTACATTACATCATAAAGTGAAAAACTGCTACAATAACATATTCTCTCCATAGTCCACACTATTAACCCCTCATAATATCCCCGCAAGTAATTCATAATTTACTTCTTCACATCCTGGGAAAAATAAAACATAGAAAAGGGGTGAGCTCAAATGCCCAGTAAGGATAACAATATAGCGGAAACTTTCATAAATAAGAATAAACATTTAAGGAAATGTATAACTAAAACAGAAGACTTTTAAACTTAAACTTCAACATAGTATGGAAAAAATAAAATGAAATAATTCAATTTACTTATTCACATGGATATTATACTAATCAATTAATCACATGCAATATCAATAACCACTTTCATAATGATGGAATGCATATTGCCATACTATCATAACAACATATCCATGGCCTCATGCCAAGACTACAAAAAAGATTTTTTCAAGGCCTTGTGTCAAGACACTAGTTTTTCTCATGAGACCTACCGATGCATCGAGGAGCTATAGTGGGCTCCACCCGTCACATATTAAGTCCAATGCATTCCCATATGAAAAGGATTAAACATAACATAAACATTCGTATTAAAACTAGCATAAAAAATGTAAATACTTCATACATAAACCATGAATGTTATGAAAATAACACATCCACATTCAAACATATCACAAAACCTTCAATACAATATAGAAGTTTTGTTTCATAATAAATCAACATCAAATAAGCGTAAAATCCATCATAGATGAAATCAAAACTCTTTTTAGAGAAATATCTTATTTTATTTTGAAATCATTTAAGAGTCATATATTTCTAAAATAAAAAATTTTCATTGAAAATATTCTTATAAGATTGTAAGGGAAGCTTCGAAGATTTTATAACGGCGAAGAATAGCCGCACCCACCGTGTAAGTTAAAAAAACATTCTTACCTTAATTCTATCGAAGGGGTTAAAAAGCACCATGTTTGGAAAACGACGGAAATATTCCTTTATAAACCTCTTATAAAAAGTCAAACAAGGGTATAAATGACTTTAACCCATATTCTTGTAAATAGTAAAAATGTTTGGAAATACATTTTTAAGAAACATGGATGTGGATGATACAGAGGTCCCAACAGATTATTACATATAAACAACCCCGGATAATGAAGATATTGCGAAATAAACCCTTACCAATTTGGTAAATTACTTAACATACACCCCATAAAAGAGGTATCATACAATGAATATGTAAATATACATAAATTAATGTGTATTTCACAAATAATACAATTATAGGCAGTACATACACCACACAAAAGGTAATAGTGGAAATATGGCATGAATCTCACGTGAATAAGGAGTGAGATGAAAACCCATTACCTTGTACTTTTCCTTGGTTGGGGGTAGGTTAACCTCATGTATAATGGTGAAATGATTTTTATTAAATTATTCAAGAATCATATAAATTAATATGATATCATATATGATCTTTTAACATTTCTTTGTTAATAATATCTTAGAATTATCGTCGTTTTGGGTGTTAACTTACTCGTTTTCTTTTATATGTTTTGTAACATAAGCTGTGTTTTTTATGGATAGGTTTTATCTTATTCATATACAGAATGATATCAAGTCCTTAAATACTATTATTAATCATCGAATGAGAATTATACTTTAATGGATACGAAGGAGAATGAATCTTATCGCGTTCGTGGAGACGGTAGTCCGTACATACACACGAGCGACAATATCATTATTTTGATATTAAAATAATATATAATTGGATGGTATATATTATATAAAGAATCATTATCATGTTATATTTATTATTTACATGAATTACACATCATTATTATACCAATCCAAATAATAAATTATTGAATAAAAATTACACCACGATGGGGAGACGGTAATCCGTACGTACGCACGTATGGTGACATGTCATTCAAAGGATGGATATAATACTAAATATGGTTGTACGATATTTATAATAATATTTCATTATATAGAAGATACTGGATTCATTATTTTATAATGGTAATAAAAAAGAAAGAATAATAGGAAGAAGAAAGGAACTTGAAAACGGTTGGTGAAATCATTACCTCTTCATCAGGTTCTTTCTTTTGATTTGATCAAAAGGGCTCCTTATGTTGGCTTTCTGACTAAAGGAAGGCCTCTAGGATTAAGTGAGGGATGTTGCGAGAGTATTTGGGTAGAGGTTGGCCGAACCAAAATGCTTTGAAGGTGTGATTTAATGAAAAGGGAGAGTTCTGTTTTATAAGAGGGGTGAGGGCACCTTTGGAAAAGCTAGAAATATTATTTTATAATAAATTCATATTCGGTTTCTAATTGATCCAAAGTGAATTAGTTAAATTTTATGGTGGGGATGGGTCTAAAACCACTCAACCAATCGGATTTATACAGGTTTGGGTCAATATATCAACCTTATCTTTTAGTTTTAACTCTTAGTTAATTAGTTTGACACTTACCATGTCACATTGTATTTTTATATTATATAGTTAATAAAGATACTATATACCTCCAAGAGACCCCTAAGTGTTCCATTAATGATACACCTATCATGATATAAGTCTCTTGGCCGATCCTTAGATTTTTAGGAATTTAATTTCAATTAATAATGTAATATTTGTTTTAAAAACTCTTTTATGTCAATTTTGACACTTTTTTGGAAAATGGATTTTTGTGAAAATCATAACAGAATTATTTGTAACAGCCCGAGATTTTATGAAAACTATTCTTTTTAATTTTATTAATGTCTTGTGTTGTACGCTGCACCAAAAGGAGCTTGCACAACATGCATCATTGACTTTCCTTGCATTACACTCAATCACAACCTTCCTCGATAGCGTGTGTAGTACGCAATACTGAGTTTCACGAAACAACGATATGCTATTAAAATATTATTAAAACTAGCCGTTATGAAGAGTAATAACCACTTTTTAAATTTTAAAAATTTTATCTCTCAAAAAGGACTTCATTTTTGGATTCGGAGTATCGAATTTATCCTAAGGTGAAATTTTGGTACATTTCAGATAACTTTCATATTCTGATGAATAGTGAAAATTACTAAATTATAATTAAAAACAACTTTTTTAATCGAAATAATTAATAGTGATAAATTATTAATTTTAGTGGTTTTAAAGTATATTTAGAATATATTTTTACAATTTAATACAATGTTGGTCATTGGATTTAATTTCACATTTAAACCAGACATAATCAAGTGTCAATCTTTTGATAGATATTGTTTCTTAAAAAAACACGCTATTTGTTTTAACAGCGGGATTTAATTATAAAATTAATTAATGCAACTTCTATGATATTAATTTGGTAAAATAGACTTCATTTTTGAATTCGGAATATGAAATATAGCTTAGGATGAAATTTTGGCATTATTCTGAAAAACATCAATTTTTGATGAATAGTGAAACTACTAAGTTGTAGTTAAAAAAACTGAATATTTCATAAAACTTAATTTTACCGCTTCTGTGAATGGAATTTCAAAAATCCTAGAGACACGGTTGATGTCAGTAAGTAAAATGTGGTTCAATGAGATGAAAATTATTTTTGGTGAATAGTAACTTTTTACTTTTATTTACCACGGTTAAAAGTAAATAGGGTAATTAAGGGTAAAAATGATATTATTATTACCCTAACACATGTCCTAATTTTATTGGACAAGTTTATCTTGACCAAAAACAACCTTAAGTGTAAAATATTATCATTTAGGCCAACATGGATTAGATTAGGACATTTATTATTATTTAATTCAAAGAAGAGTTAAAAGAGTTAAAATAAAAGTTTATTTACTAAAACATTTTTAATATAGAGTTATACATAAGATATATTTTATTGTAAATATTCATTAGAAATCTAAAACGATTTACTACATAATGGTATTTTATTTGTAATTTTTAGACATCAAATAATTTAATTTATTTATGACACAAAGATGATGCAGTAATTATCTTATTAATGAAATATTGACATAATTGATATTATAAATACCAAAATAAATGTAATTTAATACTTTTTATGAATCCCACTAATTTTCTAGGTTACTATGATATATTAGTGTTGATTTAATCAACTTGGATCGAACATATAATTCTGTTATGACTTTCACAAAAAAATCATATATCAAATAGTGTCAAAATTGACACAAAATAGTTTTTAAATCTAATATTATATTATTAATTGTTATTTTATTCCTAAAAATCTATGGTTCGGCCAAATGACTTAGATAAGGATATATATATTAATAATAAACAATTTGGGGTTCGTTTGGCATGTTATAGTAAGTGTATTAACCATATAGTGTAAGAAAACAAAAAGACACGGTAAAAGTTAAATTATTTAACTTAGAGTTAAATCTAATTGATAAGGTTAAAATAATAACCTAAACTTATCTAAATCCTATTGGTTGATAGGATTTCGACTCATCCCCATATTAGCTTCGAAATAAGACCCTTTGGAACCATTATAAAACGATTTTGACTTTAATATAAAATAATATTTTGAGATATTCCTAAAGTGCCCTTCTCCTCCCTTATAAAAGGGCACCTCCTCCCCCTCCTCCTCACACCAATTTGAGAACTCAAGCTCGGCCAAACCCTGCCAAAATCCCTTCTCCACTTCCCTAGAATAATCCCAGAGGTCCTTCTCTTCCTCAAAAACCAATCTTAGTTCCCTAAGTGGAGGATTCAAAGAGGTGTTCCAAATAAGAGGTAATATCCATTACCGATCTTTTCAATTTCATTCTTCTTCAACTTATTCTTCTTTAGTTGTTTCATGATAAGGTAATAACATCAGTATTTCTAATATACTGATATGTTATTATAAATATGAAACAACTCTAATTAACCTTCTATCCATCCTACGGAGAAAGGAAATCACCGCGCGTGTGTACGTACGGAATACCGTCTCCACGCCGTGGTGTAATCTATTTTCCGTCACCACCTTAATTGGATGGGTATAATGGTGTAATGAGTAACTATACATTATTATTATAAATTTATATTGATACTGAAATAGTATACATACACTTCAACACAATTCCATGACCATGGGAACGATATCATCGCTCGTGCGTACGTACAGACTACCGTCTCCACGACGCGATGAGATTCATTCTCAATGTTTAACCATTCATGAATGATTATAAAGTATATATAATAAGTACTAATGAAATATATGACATAATAATGATAATGGATTTATGTATATTTATATGTATGTCATCTACTTAATTCCATTCAATTCAATAAGGAAATGAAAACAGCGTTCATGCGTACGTACGGACTACCGTCTCCATGAACGGTGTATTTAATTCCATTTATCGATATTATATATATATATATATATATATATATATATATATATATTCTGAATATATATTATATATAAATCATGCTTTACATTCTGGATATAAGTAATCATGATCCAAGTAATCATATTAATAATTACAAGTTAAAAACACGAACGACAAATGAGACGATTTTACCCAAAACGCTACTTTAACATGAATTTACAAAAGAACGGGTAATATAAAGTCATAAGTGGTCCATACATGATATAATAACAATGAATATGATTATGGAATAAGTCAATAACATGATTGAAATCATTATACAGGAGGTTCGGACACTTACAAAGCAAGTCGGACCTAAGGTAAAGGAAATATCACAATCTCACTTTTATCCGAGATTGTTTTTACTTTGGTAATTACTGGGGTGTATTTTATTATCCACATCCATGTTCCCTCAATGTGTAATATTATTTCCATCCTTATACAATAGTTTATATCTAATTTTACCCTTCGGTAAGTTTTTTGTAAAATATATGAAAGGAATCTTTTGTCGTTTTTCGTACGAGGTACTTTTTGACTTTTCCGAAAAAAGTACGAAGAATGTTTTTTTTAACTTATACGGCATGAATGGATTTTTAAAACCTTATTTCCAAGAAGATTCCTTTAAAAGTTTTCAAGTTTATTTTTAATCAACTTCTTTTAGTTTAAAATTGTATGACATGTTATGAAAGGATAAATGTTTTTGAAGAAGAAAGGATATTTTCCTCACGAATGGAGTTCAAGTGTTTTATCAAAATTATTTTCCATCTAAGATAATAAAGGGTTATGTTTTTATCCCTATTATTACATTTATTTGATTATGTTTTGAGGAAATTATTTTTATGAAGTCATTTACCTTATATGATTTGTTTTATGATGTCATGATGTTTCAAGAATCCCATTTTTGTTACATGTGTTATGCGATGATGTATGATTTATGATTATGTGGCACACATAAGAAAGGATTCATTATAAGATGGGTGGGACCTATATCTCCCTCCAATGCATTCGGTAAAGATTTTATATCTCAGGATATAGACATGGCTGGAATGGTAGGTTATACCGGTTCAGTGAAACAGGACTGAAACGAGGGTGACTCGGTTCAGAAAGGGACTTTGTCCACTAAGATAGTCTTGGCAATGAGTCATGACTAACAAGAAATGATTCTCTATGATTATGTGTGTATGCCACAAAGTTTCATGTTTTATGTTATGCTTATTGGGATTTCATTTCACTACTATGATATATCCCATGTTATGAAATTATGATCTCTTTTGAAGGTTAAGATTTCCAAAAGTTATGTTCTTATGAATATGATGTGATTGATTTTTCTTTTGTTTACCCTTACTGAGCATTTGAGCTCACCCTTTTATGTTTTCTTTTCCCCAGGATATAAAGAAAGGTTTTAGGTGAAAAAAAGGGAAGATCTTTATGGGAGATATTGAAGATCTTTCACCACGATTAGAAGATTACATTCCGAGTTTCCAAAGACACTAAACTATTACGATCCTTGTGTGTGTGTTTTTGTTATGTAATAAGTATTCCGCAAAAGTAATGTAATGTCCACGTACGATAAGCTTCAGGTCTTTACAGTTGGTATCAGAGGAAAGGTTTAGTCAACCTTTGGAAACTAGGATGCAAAAACGTTAGTGAGATCCCTAGAGATATTTCAAAGATATTTCTAGGGATGTCCCTAAGGTTAAGTATACGTATAGGTTATAGTGCTAGAACTACGCTAACGATCATAGAATTAAACCTAAGATGTTAGATATTTAAGGTACTCTCCCTTTATTATGTTGTTTTCCCTAGCATGATTTTTGCCTCTCACACTATTCTTTTTGGGTTTTAGACGATGGCTGGAACCCGAAGGAACCGTGTTGATCAATGCAATGGACAATGCAATGATTGTCCTCCTGAACAAACAAATGTTATGGGAGATGGATTGAAAAATCTTATTTCTATCCTTACACAAGCTATGAATCATTCTGGACTTCCAAATGAGCAGAGAAGGGAACAATATTCTATTGAGTCCTTCATGAGGAAACGTCCACCTTATTTCAGTGGGACTTCTGATCCACTTGTTGCTGAACAATGGATCAGTACCACTGAAAAGATATTTTCAGTTCATCAATGTTCTGAACATGTTAAAGTTATCTTAGTAGTATATCGTTTGGAAGGTGAAGCTGATAAATGGTGGAATCTTATCAAGAATACGAGGCAAAGAGATGAAATTGAGTCCATGGAATGGGACGAGTTCAAGAACTTGTTTTTCAGTAAGTACTTCCCTCGTATTCTTTGAACAAATATGGAAAAGGAGTTTCTTGAGCTGAAGCAGAAGGATGATGAATCTGTTGGTATATACGAGGCAAATTTTACAAGACTTGCAAGGTATGGATCTGGCATTATCATCCAACCTGAAAGTAAAGTTGATCGATTTTTCAGTGGCTTAAAACCAAGTCTTCGAAGGGCATTAGCTATAAGAGACATCAGTAGCTATGAAGAAATTGTGCGTTGTGCTGTCAAGGTAGAAATGGAAGTTGGTGTTACATATCCATCTTATGGTTTTGACAAGAAACGAAAGATGGAGTTCAAGGAGAAATCTCAGAATAATGGTGAAAATAAGATGAATGTTTCCTTATGCACAAAGTGTGGAAAGAAGCATGGTGGAGATTGTCTTAAAGGGACTAGAAAATGTTTTAAGTGTGGAAAAGAAGGTCATCGAGCAGCTGAGTGTCGAAGTAATGGAAAAAGGGTTTCTAATGATGTGAATAAAGCAAACACTGCAGAGAACGCACAACCAACACTTCAATGCTTCAAGTGCAAGGAAATGGGGAATTATGCTAATAAATGCCCTAATCCAAGGGTTGGTGATGATCGACATGAGCAACCGCTTAAGGAAAAGGACAAAGGGAAGTCAAATGCGATCACCATTGGCAATGTTGAATATGACAACGATGGGGTGGAATGATTAAGTGTTTATGTAATGGGATTCCAAAATAATGTTGTATCATTGAGTATTGCAATATTTATTGATGTGGTATTCAAAGTGATTGAGATATTTTTTGGAAATAAGATGATATGCGCATAATGAAGGGAAAACGAGAAAATGAAATGTTTAATAGTATTCATGAGCTCATGATTGATATAAGGACTAAGTGATATCATTGTTTAAGTATATAGAATTTTGAGGATTTTGGTATGTGGAAAGTGTTAAATTTTAACTGCATTCATGTTTTCACTAAGGTATTCAAGAGAATACATGATTAAGGACTTTGAATGTTTGGAATGTGACCAACAAAACATATCTTATGATATATGGGGATCGACGATGGTGTTAAATCTCTGGTAATCGTTTTCACTATGAGAGTGGACTGCAGTATTATGGATAAGCCTAAAGATTGGAATGGATTATGTTGGACATAAGTTAGTATTGTTTAAGGATAGAAGATTTTTCGATATTATTGATGGGATGTTATAGTAATATAGTTTTAGAAACAGGAAAACCTGCAGGACGGGCGACAGCCCATCGCGTCGGACAAGGCTGTGGGAATCGAACCCACAACCGAAGTACGACTGGCCTTTATCGCCTACCACTGACCTACAGGAAGTCCCTGTTTAGTAGAAACTAGTTTTATTATATTAAGAAGTATGATATATGAAGTATAAGTCCATTTTAGGAACCATATATGATTCATCTCACTATAGAATGACTTATGTATATTTAATAACTTTTGCTAACCTTTTGTTTGAGACAGATGGAATGACCCTTCATTCCATCACATGATCTGCTAACACTTCACGAATAACAAATTCAAGTTCAGTTATTTAAGAGATGAAGTGGAAATTGTTCAAGGCACGAACAACAGTGAGGTTGTACCAAAATAAAGTAAGTATTTATTCTAATTCAAATTCTTTAACTATAGGGAAACGATCTTGAAAACCAAAAATGTTGTCCTAGTGATCTTATATATGATGAATTAGATGGTACCTTAGATCTTTACAAATTTATGGCTTTTTGATTGCTGTCTTTTCCATAGCCATGTTCTCTACCACTCTCCATCAGAACATGATGGTTAGATTTCTCTTTCATGTCCATATTTTCACCTATGTGGAAACCCAGTGATTAGTTTATTTGGGTAACCGTTAAGTTTCATAATTTTGTTTTTAAATATTGGTTTTTGTATTCCTTTTTACGATGTGGGTTTATATTAAAGAAACTTTCGAATAGTAAACCATTTATAACCCCGACGAATTTCGAGGGCGAAATTCATTTTAAGGGGGGTAGAATGTAACAGCCCGAGATTTTATGAGAACTATTCTTTTTAATTTTATTAATGTCTTGTTTTGTACGCTACACCAAAAGGAGCTTGCACAACATGCATCCTTGACTTGCCTTGCATTACACGCAATCACAACCTTCCTCGATAGCGTGTGTAGTACGCAATACTTAGTTTCACGAAACAACGATATGCTATTAAAATATTATTAAAACTAGCCGTTAAGAAGAGTAATAACCACTTTTTAAAATTTTACAAATTTTAGCTCTCAAAATGGACTTCATTTTTGGATTCAGAGTATCGAATTTAGCCTAAGGTGAAATTTTGGTACATTTCGGATAACTTTCATATTCTGATGAATAGTGAAAATTACTAAATTATAATTAAAAACAAATTTTTTAATCGAAATAATTAATAGTGATAAATTATTAATTTGAGTGGTTTTAAAGTATATTTAGAATATATTTTTACAATTTAATACAATGTTGGTCATTGGATGTAATTTCACATTGAAACCAGACATAATAAAGTGTCAATCTTTTGATAGATATTGTTTCTTAAAAAAACACGCTATTTGTTTTAACAGCGAGATTTAATTATAAAATTAATTAATGCAACTTCTATGTTATGAATTTGGTAAAATAGACTTCATTTTTGAATTCGGAATATGAAATATAGCTTAGGATGAAATTTTGGCATTGTTCTGAAAAACATCAATTTTTGATGAATAGTGAAACTACTAAGTGGTAGTTAATAAAACTGAATTTTTCTTAAAACTTAATTTTACCGCTTCTGTGAATGGAATTTCAAAAATCCGAGAGACACGGTTGATGTCAGTAAGTAAAACGTGGTTCAATGAGATGAAAATAATTTTTGGGGAATAGTAACTTTTTACTTTTATTTACCACGGTTAAAAGTAAATAGGGTAATTAAGGGTAAAAATGATATTATTATTACCCTAACACATGTCCTAATTCTATTGGACAAGTGTATCTCGACCAAAAACAACCTTAACTGTAAAATATTATCATTAAGGCTCACTTGGATTAGATTAGGACATTTATTATTATTTAATTCAAAGAAGAGTTAAAAGAGTTAAAATAAAAGTTTATTTACTAAAACATTTTTAATATAAGGTTATACATAAGATAAATTCGATTGTAAATATTAATTAGAAATCTAAAAAGCTTTCCTACATAATGGTATTTTATTTGTAATTTTTATACATCAAATAATTTAATTTATTTATGACACAAAGATGATACAGTAATTATCTTATTAATGAAATATTGACATAATTGATATTATAAATACCAAAATAAATTTAATTTAAGTCTTTTTATGAATCCCACTAATATTCTAGGTTACTATGATATATTAGTGTTGATTTAATCAACTTGCTTAGAATATATAATTCTTTTATGACTTTCACAAAAAACCATATATCAAATAGTGTCAAAATTGACACAAAATAGTTTTTAAATATAATATTATATTATTAATTGTTATTTTATTCATAAAAATCTAAGGTTCGGCCAAATGACTTATATAAGGATATATATATTAATAATAAACAATTTGGGGTTCTTTTGGCATGTTATAGTAAGTGTATTAACCATATAGTGTAAGAAAACAAAAAGACACGGTAAAAGTTAAATTATTTAACTTAGAGTTAAATCTAATTGATAAGGTTAAAATAATAACCTAAACATGTCTAAATCCTATTGGATGATAGGATTTCGACCCATCCCCAATTTAGATTCGAAATAAGACCCTTTGGAACCATTATAAACCGATTTTGACTTTAATATAAAATAATATTTTGAGATATTCTTAAAGTGCCCCCTCTCCTCCCTTATAAAAGGGAACCTCCTCCCCCTCCTCCTCACACCAATTTGAGCACTCAAGCTCGGCCAAACCCTGCCAAAATCCCTTCTCCACTTCCCTAGAATAATCCTAGAGGTCCTTCTCTTCTTGAATGACCAATCTTAGTTCCCTAAGTGGAGGATTCAAAGAGGTGTTCCAAAGAAGAGGTAATATCCATTACTGATCTGTTCAATTTCTTTCTTCTTCAACTTATTCTTATTTAGTTGTTTCATGATAAAGTAATAACATAATTATTTCTTATATACTTATATGTTATTATAAATATGAAACAACTCTAATTAACCTTCTATCCATCCTACGGAAAAAGGAAATCACCGCGCGTGCGTACGTACGGAATACCGTCTCCACGCCGTGGTGTAATCTATTTTCTGTCACCACCTTAATTGGATGTGTATAATGGTGTAATGAGTAACTATACATGATTATTATAAAGTGATTTTGATACTGAAATAGTATACATACACTTCAACACAATTCCACGACCATGGGAACGATATCATCGCTCGTGCGTACGTACGGACTACCGTCTCCACAACGCGATGAGATTCATTCTCAATGATTAACCATTAATGAATGATTATAAAGTATATATAATAAGTACTAATGAAATATATGACATAATAATGATACTGGATTTATTTATATTTATATGTATGTCATCTACTTAATTCCATTCAATTCAATAAGGAAACGAAAACAGCGTTCATGCGTACGTACAGACTACCGTCTCCATGAACGGTGTATTTCATTCCATTTATCGATATATTATATATATATATATATTCTGAATATATATTATATATAAATCATGCTTTACATTCTGGATATAAGTAATCATGATCCAAGTAATCATATTAATAATTACAAGTTAAAAACACGAACGACAAATGAGACGATTTTACCCAAAACGCTACTTTAACATGAATTTACAAAAGAACGGGTAATATAAAGTCATAAGTGTTACATATATGATATAATAACAATGAATATGATTCTTTAATAAGTCAATAACATGATTGAAATCATTATACAGGAGGTTCGGACACTTACAAAGCAAGTCGGATCTAAGGTAAGGGAAATATCACAATCTCACTTTTATCCGAGATTGTTTTTACTTTGGTAATTACTGGGGTGTATTTTATTATCCAAATCCATGGTCCCTCAATGTGTAATATTATTTCCATCCTTATACAATAGTTTATATCTAATTTTACCCTTCGGTAGGTTTTTTGTAAAAGATATGAAAGGAATATTTTGTCGTTTTTCGTACGAGGTACTTTTTGACTTTTCCGAAAAAAGTACGAAGAATGTTTTTTTAACTTATACGGCATGAATGGATTTTTAAAACCTTATTTCCAAGAAGCTTCCTTTACAAGTTTTCAAGTTTATTTTTAATCAACTTCTTTTAGTTTAAAATTGTATGACATGTTATGAAAGGATAAATGTTTTTGAAGAAGAAAAGATATTTTCCTCAAGAATGGAGTTCAAGTGTTTTATCAAAATTATTTTCCATCTAAGATAATAAAGGGTTCGGTTTTTATCCCTATTATTACATTTATTTGATTATGTTTTGAGGAAATTATTTTTATGAAGTCATTTACCTTATATGATTTGTTTTATGATGTCATGATGTTTCAAGAATCCCATTTTTGTTACATGTGTTATGCGATGATGTATGATTTATGATTATGTGGCACACATAAGAATGGATTCATTATAAGATGGGTGGGACCTATATCTCCCTCCAATGCATTGGGTAAAGATTTTATATCTCATGTGATAGACATGGCTGGAATGGTAGGTTATACCGGTTCAGTGAAACAGGACAGAAACGAGGGTGACTCGGTTCAGAAAGGGACTTTGTCCACTAAGATAGTCTTGGCAATGAGTCATGACTAACAAGAAATGATTCTCTATGATTATGTGTGTATGTCAAAAAGTTTCATGTTTTATGTTATGTTTATTGGGATTTCATTTCACTACTATGATTTATCCCATGTTATGAAATTATGCTCTCTTTTTCAGGTTATGATTTCCAAAAGTTATGTTCTTATGAATATGATGTGATTGATTTTTCTTTTGTTTACCCTTACTGAGCATTTGAGCTCACCCTTTTATGTTTTCTTTTCCCCAGGATATAAAGAAAGGTTTTAGGTGAAAAAAAGGGAAGATCTTTATGGGAGATATTGAAGATCTTTCACCACGATTAGAAGATTACATTCAGAGTTTCCAAAGACACTAAAATATTACGATCCTTGTGTGTGTGTTTTTGTTATGTACTAAGTATTCCGCAAAAGTAATGTAATGTCTACGTACGATAAGCTTTGGTTCTTTACATTATTAGTCGAAAAAAGACAATTAAATCAATAAAAATATGTCATATTATTCTATAAAATTAGTTTAATTCATTAAAATTCTAAAATTATATTTATTTGGGTATTTATAAAATCAATTATTTTAGTTTTTCACTATTATGGTAATTACTGCATCATCACTGTGTCATAAATAAATTAAATTATTTAATGTCTAAAAATTATAAATAAAATATCAGTATGTAGGAAATATATTTAGCTTTCTAATTAATATTTACAATCGAATTTATCTTATGTATAACCATATATTAAAAATGATTTAGTATATAAACCTTGATTTTAACTCTTTTAACTCTTCTTTGAATTAAATAATAATAAATGTCCTAATCTAATCCAAGTGGACCTAAATGATAATATTTTATTCCTAAGGTTGTTTTTGGTCGTGATACACTTTTCCAACATTATTATGACATGTGTTAGGGTAATATTAATATCATTTTTACCCTTAATTATCCTATTTAGTTTTAATTGTGGTAAATAAAAGAAAAATATTACTATTCACCAAAAATTATTTTCATCTCATTGAACAAAATTATACTCCTTGATATTATCCGTGTCTCTTGGATTTTCAAAATGCCAATCATAGAAGTGGTAAAATTATGTTTTCTGAAAAATTCAGTTTTTTAACTACCACTTAGTAGTTTCACTATTCATCAAAAATTGATGTTTTTCAGAACAATGCCAAAATTTCACCCTAAGTTATAATTGATATTCCGAATTCAAAAATGATGTCTATTTTACAAAAATAAAAACATATAAGTTGCATTATTTAATTTTATAATTAATTCCCATTGTTACAAAAAAAAGCGTGTTTTTAAGAAACAATATATATCAAAAGATTGACAATTGTTTATGTCCAATTTCAAAGTGAAATTAATTCTAATGAACCCAATGGATAAAATGGTAAAAATATATTCTAATTATACTTTAAAACCACTCAATAATATAATTTTTCACTATAAACTATTTTGAAAAAAAATTTGTTTTTAAGAATTTTTCACTATTCATAAAGATGGGAAGTTCTCAGGAAATACCAAAAATTCAACTTAGGATAATTTTGATATTCCGAATCTAAAAATGATGTCGATTTTTAAATATAAAATATATATAATTTCAAAAAGTTTGTATTACTATTCATAATGGCTAGTTTGATCGGTTGTGGTGTGTGTTAGAACTCGACGTTGCGTACAACACACGCTATTACATTATTCAAAGGGAAATGTACCGTAGAAGCATAGGGTGTTACAGGATATATGTGGTTAGAGGATAACAGAGATTGATTCTAGTTCTATAGATTAACCTAAAATAGGTGTTGATTGTATATCACTGATGTTTTTAATTTATAGTCATCCTAGTAGTTAGAAATATTGTTTTCAGTGTGCTGTTCTGGTGGATTGGAAGCCTATAGGTTGTGTTTTCTATAGTTGAATCCATGGAGGATGAAAATATTGAGAAGTTATCGGGCTACTGTTACTTAGAAAACTTGAGTTTGAAATCTAATGGAAATGTAATTGTTTGAAACAGTGGTTTGTGTGAGGTGAAGAGATCTATCTAGATTGATATCATAACCAAGAAATAGGTGGATAAATAATGTTACTCGTTTTGAGAAGGATTTTTTGATGAACTAAATTATATTCTAGGTAATGCTCCTACACAAAATTTTTGAGTTTTTGATTGGTTATTAGTTGAATGGACCATCGAGATTTTTATCATGTTTAGTAATGACTAGTAATTTTCCATTGGTACAATGGTAAACATTGAAAGGTGAAAATATGGATACTCCTATAGTGTAGAACATTGTCCTTTTAATTTTTGAAAAACCTAACCTGTTGGAAGGTTCGTGGTTTATGAAAAAATTTCCATTGAACGATCATGATGGATTTAGAAGTAGTATTTTAAGTGGAACCAATAGATTTTTAGTTCCATGATTTGTGTCTGATGTTTTGTTTAAAAGTAATGTTGTATGTTGAAAAACTTTTAACGTTATAATTGGGATATAAAAATATGTGTTTACATTTGAGTCAGATCATTTGAGAGTTTGCTTATTTTTTAAGTCCATGTGGATTTTTTTTGAGTTTGATTAACCAAATAGGTAAATTCTATCAAAGTGTGTTTTCAAATCGACTAGGATGGGAGATGGGTGTATTTATTGTTATGATATTTAATATATTATTATCAATGGATTCTCATAGTGTTAATTTTTTTTTTCAATATCCTTTTTTGAGGACGGATGAGGATATAATAATTGTTGTTTCTTTTTGAACATGAATGTGGTCATTTGAATCGACTTTCTAAAATCAAAATCTACTATAAATATGTTGTTTAGAATCATATAGGATCATTTTTGAATGGTTAGATTGGTCGGGTTATGCAGGTCATTCAAGAATCATTGGATCAAATTGAAGACATAATGAGATTTCAGAATCAATATCTAAACTATTTCTCGTGTTAATTGAGTGTGACCGAACTGAAAAACATTGGGAGTAGCATTGGACTACAAGAATATTGTTTCATATAGAGGATAAATTATTGAGGAGAATAATTGTGTTTTAGGAGGAATAATTGTAAGATAGTATAGAATATGTTGTTCAAAAAATGTGATTTTCATATTCCCAATGTTGGAGGATAATGAGTTTTTGAATTGGATTCTAATGTTCATCCATACAGTGATGTGATAGTAGAATGAGGGAATTTTATGATTGAGTGTAGCCTTAAGTAATAACTTGATGTTAAAGGATGGATTATAGATAACTACTTAAAAATGAATATCATTACATATTAAATGGAATTTCTCACATGCTATAGTTACATTTCACGTATGATATATGATATAGTGCAGAGATTTCAGAGGTCTGTACCATTATAGTCTTTAATTTTAGATCGAAATTGAATTTTTATTCTTGGAAAAGGAATGTTTTGATTATTGGGTTTCAAAATTAGATTCTTACTATTTGAAAATTTAAATTCAATGTTTCTTTACAATAATGGCATCTCAAAGGATGAATCGATGCTCCAAAACTCAGAAAACAATGATCGTAGTTGTGGGGGCTGGTACGAAAACCAACTACTAGTCGATGTACTGGACATAGGCCCTTTTATACTACATGACTCACTCAACAGAAAGTCATCTAATATTAACTTGTTCTAGATATCTGGTTCCATATGCCATATTTTTATCCTCCAACTAGTGGTAAGTGGTCTATAGGCTAATGGGTGGGGAACATTACTCATGGTTTTTTTGGGGGTTTTATTGGACTTTTTACCCTTGAACCCACCATAGTTTTATTAGGGATGGTCAATTTTTAGAAAATATATTTCACATATTATAATCTCATCCTCTATCTAATATCTCTTGTCAACCATTTGTAGATCTGGGTGCAACCCAATGGCGAATTCATTCTATAACATTCAATCATATTTAATTTTATAATCCGTCTTTGTAATGACCCAAAATTTTTACAATGGAATATTCTTTCATATAATTACATTATAAGGATTAAAATAAATAAATATCATAGAAAAATCAATAAAATCATTATTATAATAATTTAATAATTATATACGTAATATTTTTAGAAATTAATGAACTTATTACAACACAATAGTATACTGAACATTGGAATAGTTGTATGAAAATTTGGAATAGAAATATGACTAATAGATTGTAACTTCACCTAAGAATGTAAAAATAAAATTAGTTTATATTAAAAACAAAAATATGATATAATTATATCACTATATAAGTAAATAAATGTTTTTGAAATGATTAATTATTTGTTGTTTTTTTGGAAGGTAAATGTAATTTAAAATTTTATAATTAATATAATGACTTAATAAAAAAATTATTCTCCTAAAATAGAATCATTAATTAATATCTTTTTATTATAATTGTAAAAAAAATTATGAGACATTAATTAATTATTAAATGCGTCATCATATCAGATATAAAACTAAAAACTATATTTTTAGAATAAATGATTATTTTAATTAGAAATGTAATTTCTCATATGCAAAAAAATTACTTTCAAAAAATGGTGTCAATTTTTGAATTTTGCATGTTGAAAAATCTACAGTCTTAAATTTTGGGATTTTTCTGAAATAGTAGGATTTTTGGTGAATATTGATATTCAATAATAAATGACATAAACATTATACATGAATTATTGAGTCATGGATGATGTATAGATGTGGTAAAAACCAGGGTTTGAACTTCCAAAAGATTTTTTCTATATTTTTTCGCAATAATATACAATCTTGATAGTCTTGAGAAGAAATAATAATCTAATTAATTAAATAATAAAAAAACCCCTCTCATCCCATATAAATAAAACCCCATGACCAACTCTTCTCCTCACACCATATATGCCCTTTATATTGTCTTTTTTATTCTCAATTCCATCCCCATGTCCCTTCCCCATGACTAAGAGATTCTATTCTCTTCAAAATACCAATCCCAACTGGCATAAGGAAGCTTTCAATGAGACAACATCCAAGAGGTAAAACCCTCAATCATTCTCTTTCAATTGAATTCCATATCTTATCCATATCATACCTCTTATATCCAATGTTTCATTATAACACCTATAACATGTATATAATATATATTTTTTTTAATATACTATCTAATTTAGATTTTGTTGTCTTATCATTTTACGCTAAAAATTAAAACATCATCTATAAAGTGTTGATTCCCCCCCTTCATGGATGATGAGTATTTACATTCTTTTACCACCTGCATGGATGTACGGGAAAACAAACAATGATAAAATAATATTATATTATACTTATTACATGTTATATAATTTTCTAAAACCTATATATTTTCATTATATAAAATAAAATGATATAAGTTTTTATGGTCATAAAATTAACAAAATTATTTTCATTAACATTATATCTATTGAATAATCCTGATACCATATAACCATAAGATATACAAACCCAATTATACTTTTATAGGTTAATTAATAACATATAATTTCAAATATGTAAAAATTTTCTCAATTTAAAAGATCTTCCATACTTGGATATAAATGAACGGATCATTAAAAAATGAAAAAAACACTCCTGAAATGATAAAATTAAACTCAAAAAATGATCAATATGTAAATAAATAAACTAAATAAAATTATAATAAATACAATACATGTATAATTGGTTATTTATTTAGTAATCAATGAATCATTTCTTTCTGTCTATTATTGTGATGAATGAAATTGAACATAGGGGAAGGGGATTCTCCAACCAAACTCTTATCCATTTGGTTATTCCACTTTCATTCCAAATTTACTTGGGGATCTTATTTTAATATTTCTAAAAATAGTATTTCATTTTCCTTCCAATATATTTTCACACATATATATATACATCTTTTAGATATGATTTTCTTATATATACAATAATTTTCCAAGATAAATATTCATTCAATAGTATATTTTTACTCCCCTTGAGTTTTTTATTCATCACTCAAGAATGATGAATATTGAACGAAATATGTTTTTCTCTTTTCATTCAGGAACAAAATTTTTATTTATGATTGATGAAATCATTATGAAACCCATTCCATTATTTGGGTTACTTAATGAAATTTGTTAATCTATATTATATGGGCCTTTCATGATTATGTAAATGATAGTATATGACAGGTGCACCCATTATTGTATAACTCTTGAATCCATTGGGTATTGTGATATATCTCATGAGATAATGTGAAATATACAATAACATGATTCAATAGGTGTTCAAAATGGTGATTTTTATTCCAATATGTTATGTGTGGTCATGATGGTTGATTTTTTAAAACAGTGTTTGGTATTTTACCTTTAAGACATGATATTTTTTTTCTTCACCACATTCCGTTCATTTAGAAAATGTTTCAACACATGACTATGATTGTTATTCTATGAATATATTATAAAGATTATTATTATTGTTACCAATGTTATATTGATTCTTGTTCTTATTTATCCTCTTAATAGAATTATATCTCACCCATTTTCCTTATTGTGTATAATTTTTTGACTACATATACTAACTATAAATTATTATTTAAAGGGATAAAGAATATGATTTTAAATAAATTTATATTTATTATTGTTGTGGATGTTTTTTGTAATAGAAATTATCCAATGACACTAAACCTTATGATCCTATTTTTTAAATATATCATATTGTTCATGGATAAAATTATGTAATAGTTATGTTAGAAAATTAATGGTTGATATAGTTTGTTTCATATCACAATTTAGTTAATTTGGGAATAAAAATTAGATAACATTATTGAAAACCTTACTATAATACATGGTATATGTTAGAACCCCAGAAAAATTGTTTTAGAAAAATGTTAAACATAGGAATCACACTAGATATTCATTTAGTGTTAATTTCACAAGGGAATAAATTATTTATTCTTAACTTTCTCAATTATGTTTTTATCAAATAGTATATATTTAATAAATGTGTTGGAGGTTGGGGATTACTGGCCAAAAATCTGTCTGAGGGTAAATAAAGAGATTTCCTGAATGATATTCCCAATGCCTTAAGAGTAAGAGTAAAATGTTTTATGGTGATGCATACCCATTAGAATCAAGCTATGAATAAAAACCAAAATAATGTGGAGCATCAACCTTTAACTAAGAGAGATAATATTTCAATATTATATTTTCTGTGAATATGAACACTAACATTTAGTAAATCTTCGGATACAATTGTTGTGGAAAAGTGGTTTATCTCAATAGAGAAGATTTTTTTATCCAATGTTCCATGAAAGAGAATGTGACTCTAATTGTTTTTTGTTTAGACAGATAGGTAGATAAATAGTGGAATTTGATTAATAAAACAAATCCAAATGGTGAAATTGATGAAATAGTGTGGTATATCATTAATAAAATATTTTATAACAAGTATTTACCTAAAACTCTTTACAAAAATACGGATAATGGATTATTAAGCTAAGATAAAGGAATTTGTATCTTCCATGGATTATGAAGAATATTTCACAAGTTCGGTAAGGTATGCCATGGATTTTCTTATCAACAATTATATAAAAATAGATTTTTTATCTAGTGTTTTAAAACCAAACCTTCAAAATAATCTAGGTATTTACGACATAATAAGTTTTGATGATGTTTTTGGAGGTGATATCAATGTGGAGATGGAGTTTGGAGAATGATACCATGGTTATGGAGGTATGAAATGAAAGATGGAGTTTCAAGCTGGGGGATCTAATGATAATGATGGAATAAAATCTTGACCACTCAAAATTCATAAATTTGGGAAGAAGAATTATCTAAATTACCTCAAAGAGAAGGAGAAATTTAATTAGTGTGGGAGAGAAGGCCACCGAGATTCTGAATATTGATGAAATGTTTAGAATCTTCCTTTTGTGATCGAGGAATAGAGAGCACCACCATGGTTAATTTATTAAACTTCTAGGAGAAAGGTCACTATGCCAGATATTTCACTAAACGTAGAAACCATGATGGTAATCAACATCATCAGCCCCCAAATCCAATGGATCAAGGGAATCATTTTTCTATCAATACTACTTCCATGGAGTACGAAAAATATTTCATACATAATACACTTCCAATTCACTCAATAATTAGAAGCTAATATTTTATTCTATTTATATGTATTCCTTTATATCATTAATATTTTCAAGAAATATTTATTCAATCCCCAAGTAATGTTATGTATATATATATATATCTATAAAAACCCGGTGGTGTGATAGTTTCAACCCAACTGTTGGACTCTCTACATGTTGTTGTATGTGGTTACATTCCTTAAGTGAATCTAGTGAAAATTCCATTGGGGGAATGTGATGTTATAATGGGCTTTGATTAAATCATATTTTGTATAGAACACATCAACTCTAAGGAAAAGAAAATATCCTTTCATATTCCAAACCATCCTATTATCCTCTACAACTTCAAGGAAGACCATGAATATATTTTGGAATCACCATGAATGGTGTGGGTGTTGACTACTAGTAAATAAACATACCTTTCTCGAATGGTTGAATAAAAGGATTGTATAAACCTATGGTAAATTATATTTGTTGTAGAATACATTTATGTATTTACTGAAGCATTGTAAATACTTCCCTCATATCATGATAAATATTTCCCAATATAACTTATACCCATATATAGTCATATGTAAAAATTCCTCTATAGTATGGCCTCGGTCAAATTGTAAATGTTAATGACGAATCTATAATATAACATAGAAAACATGTTCATATTCCCCAGTGATTCACCATGGGGTGCACCATTAATCATTTTAAAGAAAAAGGATGGATCCATGTGATTGTATATCAAATATTGGGATCTCAATAAGATCACCATAAGTAACATGTATCATCATACATGTATTGATAATAGTGTTTATCAACAACAAGGATCTTAATATTTCTCAAAAAAGGATCTTAATATTTTGAAATTAGTAAGTGGCGGTGAAGAAAAATGTTACATAGAAGAAGACTTTCCATACACGTTATGGGAAGTATGTGTTTCTCGTGATTCCCTTCAGATGTCTTAATTCCCTTAAAATATTCATGTTTTTTATTAATAGACACTATATATGCTGTCTTGACGAATTTCAGGTAGTTTTTACCGTTGACGATCTCATCAACTCCCAGAAAATGGAGGAACATGAGGAACACCTATGGAATGTACTAGAGACATTAAGGAATGTGAAATTTTATCTTGTTTTGAAATCTTGACTTTTGGATACAGCTAGTCACATTCATGGGGTACACGATTATAGGTGAGGTAATTTCTATGGACCCTTCAAAAATTAATGTAATTGAGGAATGACCCAATCCCACTTGGGTCATATAAATCTACTATTTTCTTGGATTATAAGGGTACTAATAAGGCTTTGTGTGGAATTTCTCCTAATTTTCTACCACACAAAGTATATTTTAAAGAAAATGGTTGAAGTACTTCTAGATGGAAGAATGTGAAAAAAGATCTATGGAAAAAAAGAAGAGGTTAATCACCACAGATGATGTCACACTACCATTAAGTGGATAATGTTTTGTGATATAAAGTTATAGTTAAAATAATGTATTGGGTTTTTTCACTCACGTGTAATCATAATGTGATAGCCTTTTCCCCATGGAAGTCGAATATCCAAGATTATAACTAACCAATTCCTGATATTGAGGTAGAAATAGTGATTTTTCTTTGAAAAAATGTTTTCACTATCTCTGTTGTAAGGAGTGTGATATATATAAACCAACCTCGAGAGTTAAATGTATATATTCAAAAATAATTAAATCAATATGTGTCAAATAATATGGTTAAATCTACCCATGAACTATAATTTCTCTACTCATTTCAATCAATGAATTCAATATATGGTAGTTATTTCTCTTTCCAAAAATGAACTGACTACTCTATCCATGATGGAGATTGAGAATGACTTTATATGCATGGATATGTAGAGGATGGAATTATAATTCACCATGTTTGAAAAAACATCCCATATTTCTCAAATGGTTTCCCAATTACCTGTCCAATAGATGATTCGGTATGACAAAAGGATGATCTTGTGTTACAATTGAATTTTAAATTAGTAATGGATGGAAGAAAAAATGAGTTACACATTTATAATAATAGTGTGATTTAGTTTGGAAGGATTCTATATATGGATTAATCAGCTAATATAAATATGTACATGTTTTATAATGAACTTATCTCTCCATTATCTATCCATTCAAGAAGTTCCAAGATGTACAGTGATCTTTGAGAACACGTTTTGTGTAAAGATATAGAAAAGTAAATTGTGAAGTATATCCCATGGTGTTTGATGTGTTAGAATGTTAATGGAACATTAATGAAGTCTTAAGGGATGATGTAACCATTGAATATACCTAGATGGAAATATGATATTTCACAATGTAAATTTTTCCCAGTCTCCCAAATTCATCCAAAAGAACCAATGTGACATGGGCAGTGATAGATTAACTCTCCAAGACATCCCACTTTTTCAACATTCAAGATGATTTATTTCTTGAAAAACGAATCAAAATTAATGTGAAAGATGTTGGGAAGCTATATGGGGTACGAATTTAGATCTTATCAAATAATTATCCAAGGTTAAAATCTATATTCTATAAAATTATTCAATACGTTTTGATTACTTAATTGAATTTCAACATGACCTATCACCTCCAAACTGAAGGATAGACTGAAAGGACTATTTAAACTATCGAGTAAATGATAGTATCCCACTCAATGGAATTCAACAATTGATGGGATTAGCATATCGCATTGGTTGAGATCTTAGACAATAATAGATTTTACATGAGTACTCACATGGCACCATAAGAAGCTCTATTTGAGAAGTGATGTAAAACTCCAACCTATTTGGATGAAGATGGTGAATGAAATCTATATATATATATATATATGATCCTTTTCAATATATGAAATATAATTTTTCAAACCATCCAACAACACCTGAAATATGCTTATATTCATAAATGATTTTATTACGAGAACCATCGAAGGGATCTAGAGTTTGAAGATGGAGAAAAATACTTCCTTCAAGTATAACAATGGAATAAAGTCATGTAGTTCGGAATTGAGGGGATTCATATCCCAAGGTACATTGTACCATTTAGTCCTTTCATATAATATGATAAGTTTCTTATTGACTAGAACATCTAAAAAATATGGATCAGGTCCATGGAATGTTCAATTAATCACTCTCGTGGAAGTATATACCTTACTCCTCATATGTATAAAATCCTGATGTAGAACAACTGGATAATTACCTCTTGTATAAAGAGTAGAAAGTGAAGATCATGGATAGATGAGACAATGTTCTTTGGAATAGGGATACACACTTTATCAATGTGTTGTGGAGGAACCATAGGTATGAAGAGGGTACATGGGATCTAATGTAGGCAATGAAGGAGAAGTACCATCACATGTTTTCACATTAGTTTGTATAACAAAATTCCAAGGGAGAGATTTCAAAATGGGGAAAAAGTAATGGCCCAAACATATATCAATTTACATTCCTTTTTAATAATTATTTCATATTGTGTAAAACACATAAATACAATTGAGAAACTAAAACAAAAAATATGCTAATGAATTAATAATGAAGTAAGTTATATTTATAGAAATTAAATAATATATACAATGGAATAGTAACCTAACCATTGGAATAATAATATGACCATTTGGAAATGTAATCTGGCCAATATAATAGTAAACTCCCCAAATAAAAGTATAAATAAAAATTAGGTATCTTATAAATGAAAATATGATATAATTATATCATAGTATAATTAAATAAATTTTTTCAAAATAATAAATTAATTATTTTTGTTTTTATGAAAGGTAAATGTTTACTTAACATTTTATAATTAAAAAAATATTTAAAATAAAATTTATTTTCATAATAAATCTTCATAAATTAATAATTTTTTTGTATTAAAATTATATGATAATTTTATAAGACTATAATTATTTCTTCAATGTGTTGTTAAATCGGTTATGATACTAAAATATGTATTTTTAGAATAAATGTTGATTTTAAATAACAATTAATTTTTCAAAATTTTGAAAAATATATTCCAAAAAATGGAATAATTTTTTGAATTCAATACATCATAAAATTTTTAGGAAGAATTTTTGGGATTTTTAAAAAATAGATGAATTTTTTTCAATGGGGAAATATGATAATTTACGATATAAGAAATATACATGAATTATTGAGTCATGGTAGATGTATTGAAGTGCTCAAAACCCATTTTTGAAAACTATACTAATATTTTGACTGTATTTGGTCATTATAATCATCAATAATGATATTATTGAGCACAAATAATAAACTATTCAATAAAATAATAAAAAACACTCCTCTACTCCCCTATAAATAGTACCCCTCACCACATATTATCCTCAAACCTTATAAGACTTTTATCATTACCAAATAATTCGAAAATCTATACCCATGACTCTTACCCATGATTGGGAACTTATAGACTCAAAAAAGTCAAACCCCAAGTTCCTGATGGAGGTTCTCAAGGAGACAACATCCAACAGGTAAAGCCCCCCCGTCCTTCCCTTTCAATTCCTTTTCTTTTCTTATTTTCTCCTTGCATTCCCTATCGGAAGTTTCATGAAAACAACAATATATTATATATAATATAATAATATTTTTTTTGGAATATCTATCATAATATCCAATCTATTGTCCTTTTATTTTATAAATGATAATATCATTTGTGTTATGCGATTCACAACCTTTATAGACTGTGAGTTTTCATTTTCTTTTTCCACCTTCATGTTTGGTCATTAAACAATCATTATGGTAAAATAACATTTTATTATACATAATAAAATGTATAATATGTTTAGGATCCAATATATAAAATTAATTTTAAATAGAATTATATCATTTCATGATTGTCTAAAAAACCTCCAACATAAATTAAAACATTTTCATTAATGTTTTATCTAATGAATCGTCCACATGGAATATAAGAAATGATATATAATACCATTTACACTACAAGATGTTCATTAATAACATATAATTTTAATTCTAAATAATTATTTTTATTTTAAATGAACGTTATTACTGGTATACAGACAAACTGACCATGAAAAATTTGAAAATAAACACTCCTATAATGATAGAATGAACTCCAAAACTCATTAATATGGATATAAACAAACAAAATAAAATTATAATAAATCCTATATATATATATATATATAATTTTATTGATTTATTTATTAATGAATATAATTTGATTATCAATGATATTAATGCGAATAAATAATTTACACATAAGACAATGTGATTCGCAAACCCAACTCCTTTACTTTAGGATATTCATGTTTCATACTTAATTTCGGTGTTATTATTCCTTACTATTCATAAAATATAATTTCATTATCCTTAAATTCATTTTGGGATATACATTTTTCCAATCTTATTTTCTGGAAAATACAAATATTTTCTGAAAAAATTCTTCTTTATAAAATAAAATTTGACCGCACATGAGTTGTTTCTTATTCCTCATGAATGGTGAATCTAATACCAAATAGGATTTTTACATTTATTTTGGTAAAAACATGGTTATTCATGATTGATTAAATCCCTATGAAACCCATTTCTTCATTTTTTGTCACGTTATTACTTTTATGGATATACGTTCTCTTTGGAATTCATGATTATATAAAGGTTATGATGGGATAGGTGCACCTGGAGTCATATTTCACCCTAATGCATTGATTAATGAAATGTATCTAATTGGAAAATATGAAATATACATGAAAATAATGTAATCTTGGTTCCCAGTTATTATTTTTGTGCACATATGTTATGAGTGAACAAGATTCTAGATTTGTTAACAACTATGTGTGGAATTTTACAACTAGGACATGATGTTTCAATTTTACTAATTTCCACAATCCATTCCTTTATTTACTGAGTCCTCTCATTATTATGATAAAGATCCCATTCTTATTTTTTGAATATAATTTTTATTCTCTCCCATGTTATATTGATTTATTTCCTTATTTTTCCTCTTATTGGGATTTTAGCTCACCCCTTTTCCTTTATACATATCCCTAGGTGACAAAATTTACTAAAGAGAGTATGTGATTTAAAGGGGTAAAAAGGAATATTTTCAAAAATTGTATATGTTTTATAATCATTAATTATATACTTTGTCATAAATATTCTAGACACTAAACCTATTGAACTTTTTTTATAACTCTATTATATTTTTTATCTATCAATCAATGTTATATTTATGTAATAAAAGAAGGGTTGCAATATACTTTATTGTATACTGGTATATATTTATGTTTCGTTTCATATATGAGCTTATAAGTATGTTTGATCTTTTATGATCCATTAATCTAATATTATTCCTTATATTCTCCCATCCATGTTCATTTTTCTTCTTTAGTGATCATTATATTTTCTCCAAAAATATAATTTGATGACAATTCCCTTGTTTGTGATGCAATTTTCCTAGATTATAAGTGTAATGGATCAGTATTGTGAGAGGATAACATTTAGTAATGAATTCTTTTCATTGATAAGTGTTTTTTAAATGAAACCAGAGGATTTCTTGGGTGTCTCAAAATTTATCAAGATATTTTGTTTCTATGGAACATAATTTGGATGGTTTATTATAATGTTTCCAGTTTAATTATATTAAAATTGAGTTCTTATTTGGGTGGAGTTATATCTTGGAATTCTATCAGAAGTTGTATACATGACATTACAAGATGTTTTTTATTGTTCCAAATTTTGGTGATATCTTTTATAACCTTATAGAATGGTGCATCCTCCTTTGAAAGTGAGTTTCATTAAACATTTATTTATTTATAAATTATTAATAATTATTTAATTATAATTCATTGTTTTTAGAAGTAAATTTTGGTATATTATAGATGAAAAATGTTCATGGATAGGTTTGGATAAGATGATATGGTTATCATGGTTTTAATTTTACATCATTTAAGGTAAGGGGAACATTGTTATCTAACCTATGTTATTCTTAATGTTTATTTTAATAATATAATACTTCCTCTAAATTGGTTGAACAATCATTAAATTCATACTTTTTATGAATATCTAATAATTCTAAATTAATTATTGATATGTATGACTTATGTCACAATGTTAAAAGGGCTATGTCAACCTCATATACATTAGAATGATGTAGACTATAGATGGATGATGTTTGACCATTTACAAGTTCCATGAATTACATGGAAAACCTGAGGTGAGTTCTTGGATATATGAGGAATAAATCCTATGATTCCTTATTTGATTCCATTATCATATAATGTTTTGTGTGTGTATACCATGAGATCATGTCTACTGAGGATCACAAGTATGTGTGATATATGAATGTTGATATGCTTTCAGGAAATGCATCATTCCTTTATGTGTTTTTCATATTATGTATGAACATATACCATTATATATATATATGATAAAAATAAAAGTACTGATTCAATTAGTGTTATTATATAGCGCCTTAGACCATGATTCACATTTTGATCTCATGTGTGTTACATAAATTTATATGACTCATGATTATGTGCTTAGTTCTAAATTTATATACTCTTAAAATGGTTGTGAGATATATCATATTTCATTTTTAGGGTTTTCCTTTTATTTAAGAAATTTAGACTTCTTTTGTTATTATTACCCTAAGAGGGGGAGTGTTCATGAATTCTAGAAATGGAAAAAGTGAAATTGATAAAAATTGTAAGAACATGAATGTATGAAGGCATGAAATGTGATAATAAAATTTGGAAACAATGACATAATTGAAGTTTAGTGTTATATTCCATTGAATGTTTTTTGGTTCATAGTGAAATTATTTCTTCATTCCACTTAGATACAACTTACATGTTTTCTATATAGGATGAACACTCCAGGTGACATGTTTTCCTAATTCCATGTATATTATGTTGGATGTGTTTACATAATACCACATAGACATCATCTGGAATGTGTCTTGATACCATGTGGATGATCTTGGAGGGTACCTCTTGAGTAAATCTAGTGATCCATATGAGAATCAGTCTACTATGAATCAGAAGCTGAAAAAGATAGAATTTATGGTGGCTTTTCCTATGAATGGAATCATTGAACATGGATATTTTTTTCATCTATATTATTTTGTGATTTTATGTTACTATTGTGATGTTTATATGTTTTTTGTATAATTTATACTGATATTATCACATGCACATTCACTAAATATTTCAAGTTGGGGACTTGACCACATTGGTCATAAACTACTGATTTGTACACATATCTCGCTAGGGAGGCCATAGAAAATGTTTACCAGATCTTCCCTCACTTGTTGCAAGATCTGATGGGGTTGAGCCTAGGTTTCATCCTATATCAATATATTATTCTTTGATTCTGATGATTTTGATGAGGCTTAAATTGGATTTGGCTATAGAGCTAATCTTATACATTATTTAATTTCTTATTTCTAAATTTCATCTCCCTAGAGGATGGTCAATATATTAAATTCAGGTAAGAGAGTTTTTTTCTTTTTTCCAAAATAAATCATATATTTGGAAATGATTTTCAATTAAATTTATTTTACATTTACTAATTGATTTATTATTTATTATATATTTTGTACTCTATTGGAGGGAATTTCTTCCATACAAGTCCACTTTATTCTCCCATTTGATGTCAACAACCTCCTGTACATGGGGCGAAATGGATTAATAAATGATTAATCCTTATGTATAAAGAGTTATTTTGCTTGAGTTGTTACTAAATTATTATGAATATTTTTTGAAGTAACCACATTACTTACATAAACAATATTAGGTATATTTTCTATGGATTTTTCAATGATGGAATAACACCATGAATGAGTTCTTTTTAAAACAATAAATTACGATCCAATCGAAGACTAGAAAAATCCTTATGGAATGTATAAATGTATTAAATAAATATTTTGATAACCTCAATATGATTTTTCACCTAGAAATTTGTTCTAAAAATTCCCTCAGCATTTATTAATAAAAAATATGTAATTTATATTTTTTTTTAATTTTGTGTTCATAGTCAAAATTTAATTTATATAAAACCATAAGATGATTTTATGTTATTATAAATATCCCTGAAGTTATTTATCTATTTGATTTGTGGTTATCTTTTTAAATTTAGAATATATTTTTTTATGTATTCAATAATAATGGTGTCATGGATGCCAAATTTTGATTCTACCATTACAAAAAAATGATATATTCCCATAATTTTTAGCTAAAGGACATATGTGTCGATTTCTAAGATAAAATTTCAAGAAACTATCAAGGATAGATTAAATAATATACGATGTTTGACTGAGTTTATGTTAATGTGAAATAATTAAAAATGATTAAAAATGATCAATAAATATTTATAAAAATATGGAGAAGTCAGAGTAATTCTAGATATATTTACATATAAAAAATAGGAGATTAAATCATTTTAAAATCATTTATAAACAGATTTATTGAATTCCATAGATATGTAGAAATTGTCATTCTATTTATAAAAATAAATTGTGATAAATTCATTATAGATGAATTCATGGATTATAGATGAAGTAGGATGAGTTAAAAGATGGAAAATTAATACATAGAGGTTTCTTATAAATAAATTATATATAGTATTTACTTTAATTCATGCCATTAGTAATGTATATGAATAGTTTTTAGATGGTATTTTAAATTTTAAAAAATAATTTCAATGTGTTTCAGTTGATTATTAAATATTATATTTAAATAAAAGGATTTACTATTTGAAATGATTGAAATATAAAAAATATAGATAAGAATAGATTAATGTAAGTGTGATCATGTTACAAGATTAATAAAATAGGAAATCACGTAAATGGATTCACACTAGTCCATCAACAATATGTCATTCCATATTTCATGTATCCATGTATAGCTATTTAAAACATATGGTGATATATGTAACGAAATATGAAGTTAAGAGATATATCTGAGATGATTCCTCATATATGAAAATCATATGGGGGTTCATCTACAAATTCAACTTGTATGGGGAATCAAAAATGGTGTTATTGGTAAGTGAATATTTTCATACGGGTTGGGTGAAAAAAGTATGGAATTTAAAAAAAATTGGTTATAATCATTTGGGTTTATTAATAGAAGTATAATTATAGTTTAAAATATTATAAATTTAATGTGATAATATATATATGAATATGTGAGATGTTAATCCTCAAGATTAGTGAGGAGGATCAATAAATGAACATTATATTGATGATTTAAATTCTTGTTATGTATAGAAATTATGGAATTATATTTAATGAAAATAAATGGTTATCAATATTATTTTTAATTATATTTATATGTCAAATGGGGTATAATATTAAATATAATTTTCTAGTAAAAATCTATGGTAACAACAGATAATTTATGTGAAATATAATCTTCCAACATTTTAATTTTCAAATTCGTCAAATGAAAATTAGAATATTGTATAGAGGTGAATGAGATCATTTTAAATTTTGTACTACCAAAATGATACTTATGATTCCAGACATTTATTGAGTAGATTTAATTATTATGGGTATTATGATGTTCAATACGAAATCATATAGTTTATATAAAATCGAAGAGACTCTCACACAATAAAATTATAACTTCTTCCAAAATAGAATATTTTTTGGGGAAATGTTAAAAAAATGAAGAATTTCTCTTTATATATTTAATTAGATTTTAATTGGAATACATATGAGAAAAAAGTCGAGTATGTAGGATATATCTAGATGATTTTTGTGCAACTATTGGAGAAAACATTTCAATAATGGGAAAAACATTCACTTCTTCAATTCATTATGTGATAATTTTTGGATGAGACAATCAAAATTATAAGGTGGGTATAACCCCATAAAAATCTATATAATGTATATGATTTCACTGGAGACATCCCATATATAATAAATTTATAAAAATATTATTGATCTCAAATAATGGTACAAATTAACTTTTTAATTAATCACATTAGAAATGTTATTCTATTTACTTAAGTATAAAATTTAAATACTGAATGAGATAGGGTTCAATAGTGAAATAACTAAAAACATTGATAAAATAATAAATGAAACCTCTCAACTGTTACAATAAAAACATTTAAATAAAAACAAATAATAATTTTATTTATGATATCAATTTTTATGGAACAAAATGGAATGCATAAATTATTTTATAACCTAATTTGTGATTAGATTTAATGATAATAAGAAGAAGATGTAATTATAGACTTATTTAATATGAATATTTTGGATAATTTTTATTGAGAATATCAATGATTGGGGGACTATAATATTTGATATGATCTTGTGTCGTTAGTTATTTGAGATTTCATCAAACCTATACTATGAGTGAATTAGGTTTTTATGTTGAAATAGGGGTTGAGCAGGAAAACTATATCCTTAAATACTATAAGGATATCTAAGACATTTTTCAAGGGAGAAGGGGGTCAAACATATTGATATTAAAAAATATTATTAGATTTTTAGATCTAATTTATGAAGGTTATGGATAGATAAAATCTTGTATATAATGGGTGATTGATAAATATGGAATGTGTGGATATCATGGTGTGAAGTGGTGATTTATTTATAATGATAAGACTGTGGATGTACATCTATCAGTTCTATGTGTAGTGATATTTTTTTAAGGAATTAAAAACCCCAACCACTATAAAAACTGATTGATTATTGGGGAGAAGCATTAATTGGGGAGAATAAAAAATCAATAAAATTACTTGGACTTCCAATTAAAAAATATAAAAATATCAAATTCCATATTTATTTATTTACATAGATTATGTGTGGTTGTTTCATGTTTGGGAAAATCAATATTTTTCAAAAAAAATTATAACTTTTAAAAAAGTATCATAATAAATATATAGTTATGACTCAAAAAAAGTTTCAAAAATTGTCAAACCTAGTGACAACCTATCTCAAACCCTCTTAGAGGATTAGACTTAACCGAAGGGTAATTATATATTTTAGTAGTGTAATATTCTTTCTATAAGGAACCATATCTAATTGAATTTGTTGCTTTATCTTATTAAATATAGTGAATAATTTTTATGGTTGAAGAAGATAAATATATGAATAAATAAAATTACATCCACAAATAATCAATTTCCCCACCAATACATTAAAAGATTGGATGAATCATGATGGTATAAAATTAAAGATAACATTTGAGGTTTAAAAAATAAAATCCACAACAAGTTTTTAGTTGATGATATTCATTTTTATTATGAATAAATAATTGATTAAGGTTATTTTGAGGAATATATTTCTAGTTATAGATTACTTGAATAAATTAAGATATATGAAAACTTCAACTATTTTATTGGATATTTTTTTACCAAACTTATTTCAGAATTTATAACTTTTATATTATATTTATTGAAGTAATTTTTTTGGAGGAGACACATCTAGATAATAAATATGATACCATTAAATTGTAATTGTAAAAATACATTTTTTAATAAAATTTTTCTCAAAATATGGGAATGACATGGATGAAATGTTTTATTTTTCCAAGGAATCAATTTCCATTATTGGTTAAAAATTATAAATAATTGTCTTCCAGAATGATATTATTATAGTTACTAGTATATAATTATTCCTTTCGTTGGAGAATATGCATAATGACACAATGAATCTAAATGATATACCACATGAAAGGAAATATAAAATTTTCATATAAAATGATACTTTACTATTAGATATAAAAAATATAAAACATACTGATGCTTAAAATAAAAATATCAAAGTTAGAACAGGATAAAATATTTTTTGGTAGATAAATATTTCTTTAACCTAAAATGAATAGATCATTGAGAGATCTTGTGAAATATTGAAGCAACTCAACTAACATCATTCAATGCTATTGAGTAAAACTAGTTTACTATATATGTTGAAAAATTTGGATTTACGTAAAAAAGAATTATACTAGTGGTAATGGGAGTGTGAGATCATGTAAGGAAGAATCCCCTTTAATCCACATTGTGATTAGAATCCCACTGTCTTTATAGATAAAAAAGTACCCAATCTATTTTCATGACTATTAAATTATTAATGTCAAATTTTGGACACATTTAATTGGGGAATAATTTACTGAAACCCGTTAATTTTCATTGGGTAGATTTAATAATTTATAAGAAAATAATTTACTTAATTAAAATAAGAGAAACTTTGGTTTTTAAATAGAAGTTATCATGGTTTTATATTTGTATTGATTGAATCTAACAACAAGAGAATGATGTTTTTTGTATAATTCTTTAATCCTAAAATTGTACAAAATAGTTACATGTAATTTTCTTTTAATATTCCCATACTATCATGTTAATAATTTTATAATGATGTGTAAACCAAGAAGAAAATAGGTTAAATCATACATAATTTAATAAGTTGAAATTACTAAAGTATAATTTCTCAATAAAGAATAGATAATCTTACCAAAGAAATACCATATATTTTCTTTGACCATTTATAAACACACATCTGATAATAATAAGTGTATTCCAATAATGCACAAAACCTATTCTCATATGAAGATAATTCCTTAAAATAAAATAATAAATAATACAAAAGAGGATTAGTCTTCCTTGGGGAATAATTAAAAAATAATAGTATAAAATATTTAACATATGTTTTAAATTTTGGTATTTTATAGTATAGAATATAAATTTTTTATATATTGATTGAAAATTACACATTACAAATAATTAGAAATATCTATATTGAAAAATATTATAGAGAGAATTTTATTGCCAAAAAACGGTTTTGAAAAGTTACATTTCCTAAAATATTTTCATGGAGGAAGACATATATAATGATGTTTTTCAATTTCTTTCATATGAAATGAAACTGAAAAACTAACAATTTTTTATGAATATTCATCAATATTTATTGACATAGACTAAAAATATATTTAAAGGATACCTATTTAAATACAATTTAAAACATTAAAATTGTAAATCACCAATGGATTCATGTTATAAATATATTTCCACTTGAAATAAGTTCATGTAAAAATTTATGATAGGAATGTATCCAAATATTAGTCAATCAACTGTAAATATCATTTTAAAAATAATAAATAAAAAATTAAAGTTAAATAATATGAAACAAAAAATTATTATCAAGAACATAATAAAAATATATCTGTGAAAAATTATTTGGAATGGACGGTGTATATGTATTCAAATGATGATGTTTCTTAAAAAATGAATAGATTTTTTAGAATGATAACTTCACCCAAATGTGGAGTGATACAGAATATTATATTGTGGCCCAGAAATAATACAAAACCCCATTTCAACAAATGAGGTTCATGGGTCTAATTTATTTATTCAAATGTTTTTTTGGTCGTTCATTGATGTGGATATTTGATGTAATATTAGAATAAATATTGATAAAAATTCCATATTTCAATTATTTAATCACATTTGAATGATTATATAGAAAACTATTTTTCAAAAAAAAAACATTGATCTAGTTTTTTATTACCATGTTGATGATTTATGGAATATATCAATTAAGGGGGAGTTATAAGAATGTAAATGTTTTAATATATTTATTTTTTTCTTAAATTTTTAATTATATAGATCCCCAAAAAATCCCAAATATTGAGTTATGATTTTCACCCAACTAACTATTTTTTTATTTATAATGGATATATCATCAAGGGGAGTAACTATTTAATAAAATGATTATGAAAAAAATATTTACATGAATTTGTTAATGTGTTTTTTTATTTGATTGTATATTTTTCAAATGCATTTAAAATCATTTAAAATACTCTAAATTATATGAAATTCAATGTTATATAAAAACTGATTATTTTATATGGATGACTTTGATAATTTGGTAAAATAAATATTCTTTTATAAAATAAAATCTATTATAAAAACTTATTGATGACATAACTAAAAGTAATTTCATGGAAGCATATAGTTCCACACTTATCTCATTTAATTACTTTAGTGGAAATGATGTTTAAGAGGATAAGGGTAGAATTGGTCTATAATAATGATTAGTAGTGGTATTTGTCAATTGAAGTTCTCTTATTGAATATAATTTAATAAATAACATATTATAAGAGTTAAAAATAATTTACACACATTAAAATATTATTATAAGGGTGTTTTCAAATATTCTTCTCATAAACTTAGGAAATGTATCTCTTGAATTTGGATGATCAATGTATTGAAAATAAAAGGGCGATATTAATGTTCATATATTTCTATGGGTTTTTTAATATATATTATCAATATATCCAGCATCAATGAGAATGAGTAATTAAAAGAGGAGTAAAATTCTACCCCTTATATAAAGTGAAAACATCCCATGGTTGATGGATAATAAAAACAAGTACTACATCCTTCAATTAACTTTTTAGAATTGTTCTATTTTGTAAATTGTATTATATTATGATGGACTGAGCTAATATTCAAGATACAAATTGAAATGTGCTAATAAAATTGTTCAGGTGTTTTTTACACCACCTTGGATAAGTCAGAGTATTCATCGATGCATGGTGAAAATTAAAATCTGAGATAAAATATTATTAAAATATAACTTATTCAGATATAAAATCTTCCATAGTTATCAATTAACCATTATTTTATTATCAACATAATTTGGTCACTATTTAGATTAATGGAAATCATGGATGAATATAAATGTTGGATGAGTTGTAATTTTAATGATTATGTTAGTGAAACTCATTGCATATACTCTAAATATAGTATTTAATATTTAAAAATTATTTATGAATGTAGATGAAGATCTATGTGACATATTTATAATTTCTAAATAGAATTTGTAATTTTCTTATTTTTATTAATAATTATTTAAGATATACTATTGGAGGTATTGTTCGACTGGAGTGAAAACAAAAAAAATAGACAAGTCTATATTTATATAAGTTTTATCACATAAGAAACTTATATAATGGAAACTATAATAATTTTATAACATGGATTCACTAACATAATTTTATTTTTTTTATTTTGGAATCCATGTCATGGGATAAAATATGTATATAAATTCACATAAGATAATAAATTAATAAGTTTTCTATATAATTCATAACTTATATGAAAACCATAGAAGTGGATCCCCATTTAGATACATGATGTGTTTGGATCCAAGAATATATACTAATATAACAGATTTTATTCTTAAATGTTAGAAGAAAAATTATAGAATTTTCCAAATTTGTGTTTTGGTAAAATAATAACATGGAATTATTCTCTTAGTATTCATAATGTTTAAACACATCACAAATTAAATAGGTTAGGAGATTTATTTTTTTATGAATCCAAACCTTAGTCCCGATGAGATGTAATGGTGAAATAAAATTCTATGGATTATTTATATTTTCTTTAAACAGTGAATTTATTGAATTTTATGGAAATATATCATATGGTGTTCTTGTTGTCTTCCACAACTCTTAAAATCACATGTAGAATGTGACAAAAAATGTATTTTTGAGAAAATATGAATATGAGTTTTATCAAATTTTTGAGAAATATAATTATTATGAAAGTAAAATTATGGATTTATTTAATCAATATATAAAGAAAATTTATAGATTTATATGATTATTTTAAATTTTCTATAATCCTAAATAAGAAATTATTTCATAATGGAAACTGAGTAGAATAATTTGTTGTGGTTTTATAATGTTCGAGATTAAAAAATATTATTATAATGTAAGTTATGAGTGACTCACATCACAAAAATATATATTCTGTTAAACAACAGATATTGTTTTATTTCAATACTAAATAATAAGTGATTATATTTAAGTATCTATAATTTTTTATTTATAAGTAGATGTGTATGAACCTGAACATATTGTAGATGCCTCTTACTTTTTTTCAGTTTTTCTATTGCCCTTTTTTAGTATTAATTTGGTTGGGTATTTACTTGGGAGGGTTCAGGTGAGTTTTGGATGATTTTAGGGGGTCTTGGGTAGTTCAAGGTGGTTGTATGGTTTTCCAGTACCGTGTGTAACATCCCAGTTCCGGGTGCCACACCAAGGGGCCCCGAACCTGGTTGGTCACATGACCTCAAGCGCATTTCCCCAAACACCAGAGGTTGTTGAATAGCAGTGAGGGCCTTGGTATGATAGTGGGGGAACTATGACCTCATTTTTCAATGTGTAGCGCAGTATAGAAATATAAACATACCAAAAACAGAAGTAGTAAATAATACCAAGCTAAAATGGATAACATTACAGAAGTAGAAGATGACAACAGTAATGTATATATGATGATTCAATTTGTCCCTATGTCTAAGAAAGTATCCAAAAAAGGATACACTATAGTCTAAAACAATACAGTACAAGGAAAAAGTATGGAAAACCAAAATAAAATAGTGCAGCAATAACTCAGCAGCATCGCAAGCCTAAGCTCAGTCCCATGCTCTCCTACTCCTCCGCAAAAATCAAGTACCTGTATAGGGACTCTTTCCCTTATCAACACCTGCAGAAATATAATCTGTTTGGGCCCAAGAGATGACCTAAACATAGTGTGAGAAATAAATCATAGTAGGCAGCCACCAAAGGCTCGTTCCCAAGTGTTAGTGAAAATGTGCAATAGGATTGTGCAGTAATGAAATGTAGTAAACTTGGAAGTACTCAAAAGTAAACAATATGACAAGTTATATTGTCATTTTAATGATTATTTAACAATTTAATATGAAAAATTTATATGTTTCTGAGACTCAACCTCATCCGAAAATCTTCTATATTGTGCCGCAGCAAAAATACCAAGGTTCTGCTTTAGCTTGGTAGGTATAACATTATAAAGCACCATAGTGACTATTCAAAGTACACAGAGTCCTCAGACAAGAAAACCCTTACCCATAGGTAATCAGAATCGAAACACTCAGGTGATTACCTATAGAAATAACTAATATTTCCCTTAGGCGTATGTGATATTTCCCTAGGGCATGGAAGTTATTTCCCTCCGGGATAAAAAATGTTTCCCTCAGGCTAAACAAACATTTTCCCTCAGGAAAATCAAAACACTAACCTCTGGATAAGAAAATAACTAGGAAAATACCAACATATAATCAAGAAATTATATATACATTTTCTATCATGAAAACTAAATGCATGCTGAAAAACATGGCATATCCTCAGGTATCCTGGCCAGACGGCTAAGCAAGGGAAACGCACCCACGGGGTGGCCCTGGATAAAAAAAACGATCCCGATGAGAAATTTATATTTATTATTAGATTATCTATACAATTATAGATATCTTAACAGATAAGGCCTCAACCATATGACTCCCCAAACATGGGTGGGTAGCACAACGGTATACAAAATCAACTCAATAGTTTTAAATAAACATCAGACCACCTACCTCGATCTCCACTGATCGATATACGTGAATGAAGCCTCCTGAAACAACCGAGAAAGGCATACATATGGGATAAATTTTTACCCATTCAAATTCAAATAAATTACCCATGTTAATTAATTGTAAGGAAACACTCAAGAAGTGATAAAACCTCACCCACGAGGTTAAAATGAGAAAGACGACATAAGAATCGGATTCTCGGTGTACGATCGGGATCTCCTCCAAGTCTCGGCCTCTCCACCTGAAGATCCTGGTGTGTTCTATGCCTCCTTTGCTGAAAAAGGAGGATACTTAATATTTTATGAGAAAAAAACATAACTTCACGGCATGTACTCTCAAGTAGACAACCTATACTTTCCATTTTTTAACTATTCATCTGGCGGCCGCCTTCCTCCGCCTCACTGTTCATCAGTCGACTTTGTTAAATTACATGTATTACTGAGTACATAGCGTATACTACCGTTCTGCTGGCGGATACTCCCACTTCCATACTGTTCACCTGTTGAATGATTACACAGTGTGTATATACTGACTACATGGCATGTAGTCAGTTTTTACACCCTTCATCATTTTTAGGCCTACACAACCTTTATACTCATCTCACACAGCCAATGTACACGGTTGTTGAAAACGTACAATGTGTGTACCCACAAATTTTGGGATTTTCCCCCATTTTACTTATTTGCTCAAAAAGCCTTATAGAAGAGGGAATATAAGAAACTCGTACCTCAAGAATAAGAACTTGGTTCTTACAAACTTCCCCTTAAAGAAATTTGCCCCCAAATTTCCCTTCCAAGGGTGGTGAAGACGGAGCTAAGAAAAAAACTGGCCACTGAGCACGTACATCGGTCTCCCACTTCTAGGTGTCGTCCTACACTTTTCCATGATACCATAACACTCATACGAGGGGAACTGACCGACCTCAGAGAACCTTCATGATCCTATCTACAATATGAATCAGATTCTCCTCAATGGATGCATTGACCTGAAGTTCATCCTCCTCGTGCTGAAAATCATAAGACGCGTCGGAGTGATCACGACGCAACAGAGATACATGGAATACATATTTCATGTCCCAGTACCTCTGCGGTAACTTCAATCGATATGAAACCGGCCTGACTCTCTCCAAAATATCAAATTTCCCTACATACCTCGGTGAAAGATTACCCGGTCTCCTGATCCGCATGTGTCCAAAACTCGGTGAAACATGCAAGAAACCCTGATCCCTGACCACAAACTCTAAGGGTCCTATGCGGGGATCAACATAAGATTTCTGATGAGACTGTGTATTTTCCATCCACTTTTGAATCAACTAGACCTTCTCTTAAGTCTCCAACTTGAGATGTGGTCCCAGTAAATCTTTTTCACCTACCTCTAACCAGCACAAAGGTGATCGGAATGGACTACCATATGGAGCCTCTTAAGGTTCCATCATAATAGTTTCCTGAAAACTATTATTATAGGAAAAATCAACCATGGGTATGTGATTCTCCCATGTACCCCCAAAGTCTAGGACGTATGCACACAAAATGTACTCTAGAACATGTATTGAACACTCTGATTCACCATCTGTTTGAGGGTGGTAAGTTGTGCTCATAAGCACCTACGTACCCAATGCCCTCTGAAAACACTACAAGAAATGATATGTAAAACAAGAATCCCTATCTAAAACGATAGAACTAGGGACCCCATGAAGTCGTATGACATATCAAATATACAACTTCCTGAGCTCATCAACTCCCAAGGTCTCCTTGATCGGAAAAAAGTGAGCTACCTTCATATGTATGTCCCCAAGAACCCACACGACATCACTGCCTCGAGGTGACCTCCGCAACCCAGTCATGAAATCCTGCATGGCATCATACCATTTCTACTCTAGAACGGGTAACTAATGTAACAGTCCATCTAGCCACTGATGCTCTTCCTTCACCTGCTAATAGGTGAAACATCTCGTAAAAAAACCTACTACGTATCTATTCATACCTGGCCACCAATACTGATGTCTCAAGTCACGGTACATTTGTAATCTCTAGGTTGAACTCCACAAGATGAAGCATAAAATTCTTGCATCAACTCTTCACATATATCCCCTGGAACCCACACCTTTCCATGAATATGTAGTACCTCATCATTTCCTATCATCCAACTAGGATGAAGGTCCTCACATACCACAGACTCCAGTAGAACTAGACCTTCTAAATCTGATATCTGACTCATTCTAACTCTATCTGGCCCTGTATAATTCACAACATAGGATGAAATATAGGCTCACACCTAACTATCGTGCACCTCTAAATGCATCTCAGATATCAAATCCATAAGCTTCCACTCACCACTTTCCTCTTACACTGCCTATATCTGAGTCCTCTTACTCAATGCATCAGCTACTGCATTACCCTTACCAGGTGTATAGGCAAGATCAAGGTCACCAGATTGAAGGTATTCAACCCACCTTTGCTATCACAAATTTACATCATGGTGGGTAAAGATTTATTTTAGACTTTTGTGGTCCGTGAATAGCACAAAATGTTCTTCCAAGAGATAAAGTCTCTAAAAGTGTAACACATGAAAATCATCAGCAAACTCGAGATCATGTGTCAGGTAATTCTTATCAGGTGGCTTCAACTGTCGAGACCCATACGCAAATACATGATTACCTTGCATCAACACAACTCCCATCACAATACCTGATGCATCACAGTAAACTGTATGGCTCTTCCCTTGCTCTAGAAGTATCAGGAATGGTGTTGATGTCAACCTTCCCTTCACCTATTGAAAGGTTGTCTCGCAAGCTTCTGACCAAACAAACATCACTCCCTTCTTAGTCAAAACTGTCAATGGCGCTTCTATATGGGAGAAGTCCTATATAAAGTGACTGTGGTAACCAGCCATCCCCAAGAAACTCCATATTAAAAACCCGTTTTTAGGCTGATCCCAAGAAACTACTCCTGTCACTTTCTCTGGGTCTACTAGAAATCCTAACTCTGAGATAATATGACCCAGGAAGTGAATCTGGTACATCCAAAAGTGGAAATTTGATAGCTTGGAATATAGATGATTCTCTCTCAGTGTACACAGTACAATTTCAATATGGGTTTCATGTTCTATCAACGGTGAGAGTACACCAAGATATCGTCCATGAAGACTACCACAAAATAATCCAGATATCAATGGAACACATGATTCATCATAGCCATGAAAACGGATGGCATGTTCATGAGTCCGAACGACATAACCAAGAAAACATATAGACAATATCTTCTCTGAAAGGCTGTAAGCAGTATGTTTGATGGTATAATGTGAATATGATGATATCTGGACCTCAAGTAAATCGTCGAGTACACTCGTGCTCCTAGAAAATGATCAAAAACGTCATCAATACTTAGTAAGGGATATCAGTTCTTAATTGACAACTTGTTCAGCTTTTGATAATACACCCAGAGTCTGAGGGTACCGCCCGCCTTCTTCACAAATAGGATAGGAAAACCCCAAGGAGAAGTATAGGGTTGGATGAAACTCTTTGCCTGCAACTCCTCTAACTACCTCTTTTGCTCCTGAAATTATGGTTTAACCATCCTATAATGAAGAATGGACACCACTACCGCTCTTGGAACAAGCTCAATTGAGAAATCCACCTCTCTCTCTAATGGTAGACCTGAAAAGTAATTCGGGAAGACATCCTTGAAATGATCAACCACTGTTAGAAAATTATTTAGACAAGTTATCGGGTCATCAAGATATAAACTCTTAATCCTGGCTATCACTCCACCTTTGCCAAAATGCTCGGGTCTATCTCGGGTCCAGCTCGACTCTCTTAGACATCCCATTCTCCCTTGTATAGTAACTTTCTATCCTCTGGTGACATAAATATCACCCTACGATGATAGAAATCCACAATGTCTTAGAAGGGTACCAACCAGTCCATCTCGATAATGACATCATATCTCGTCGTCTCTAATACATAGAGATCCCACAGAAAGTGAAACCAACCATCCTCTAGGGGGAACTGCTTTCACTAACACACACCTACCATTATAACCCCCAACGGAGTGTCTAGCATCATGATTTAGAATAAAAATAACTATAGTGACCAAATCTCTCCACAACGGGCACAGATATAAAGCTATGTGTAGCACCAGTATCAAAAAGTACTGAAGAAAAAACAAAAGTAACTAAAGTAGTACCTCTGACAGTGGAAGGTTCGAGATCCTTCTCATGTTGGGTCGGTAACACTAGATATGCCTTCTTAGTGCCGCGGTCTTATGACATAGCATGGATACCCAGAGTTGACCATCCCTGCTGTCTCTGAGATTCTAGTGTCTGGATACCATGACCACGACCACCACCTCTGCCTGAACTTCCCGACGTATTCTAATTCCCTTACTGGTAAGAAGTTGTTGGCTCTCCTCCCGCACATGGATTCTGCACATAACATCTCTCACTAGTCACTGGTGGAAACAACATATAAAAACCATGAATATGCCCCATCTATTCATAAGCTCAGCACTCCACTGGGTCATGTGGACACTGAGGTCTCTTGTTCCCCTCCTTACCACACTGTTAGAAAATTACCTGAAAACCTGGAGAATTCTTCGGGCTATTACTTCTACTATGAGAGAAATATATATGCCTCATTCTCTTACGAGAAGAAATATTACCAGAAACTGGTGCTGAACTGCCCGGGCCTGCACCACTAGCCTCCCATAGGTTCCGCTCAGTAATCGACTTCTGGTATACAATAGCATGCACTGTAGGAAACCTGAAAACATTTACCAGTGCTCAGATGTTGTATCGAAGACCATCCTCAAACCTTCAATCCCTCGACATCTCATCACCCACCAGAATAGGGGGAAACATTGTAGCTCAGTTAAGATGGAAGAGTAATCAATCACTGACATGGAGTCCTGTTGTAGATTCATGAACTCTCAAGATCGATCTTCCCTTAGTGTCTTTGGAAAGAAAAAGTCATAGAAGACTGCCTGAAAATCTTCTCACACCATGTCACAGTGGTGCTCAGTCTTGGTGGTAACATATCACCATCTCTTGGTGGAATGACACAGAATATAAGTATCGAGCTAGACCTTCCTCCCATGAGGCGTCTCTATATGCTTAAAAATTGTATGCATAGAACCCAGCCATGACTCCAGAGCTTGTGGTCCACCATCCCTTGAAAACCTAGGCAGATGTTGTTGCTAGAACATGCATTTTAGCTCTTCCATAGAAGTGACAGCCAATGGTGCTCCCTGAAAGGTCTGTATAAACTGCATGATGCCTTCCTAAAACTATGCATTCATGCCTACGTCTGATATAACATTTAGCAAATCACCTGGCTCTGTTGGAGGATCCATCGGTAGCCCATGGCCTGTCGTCTCTGGAGTATAAAATTTGTCACTCTCTTGGTGAACAACTCGTGGTCGTCTCGGTGGCATGACTCTACAAGGTCAAACACGAGCCATAGATTATGATCATCAAGGACTAAGAACTGGAAACCTAATAAGCGAACAAGAGAAAGAAAAAATTCATGTTTAACAAAACAAGACTACACAATGTGTATAATAACTACACGGTGTTTTGGATTAGGTATTTTACATGGGCGTGTACCTATGCCAGAACTGGTCGTGTAACACCCCAAACACATGGTGTGTTGTCCACACACATGGTGTGTACTTAAATTTCCGTCCCCTGCCCGAGTCCTTCTACCCGGCTTAGCCACATGAATCTCCTTATAATGAGACTACAAGAAGTATATAAGGTCTAAATGGTGTGTACTAGACGAGCTTCACCGACACATTTTTTTCTTGATAGGGTCGGGTACACATCTCACACTACACGGCGTGTTCCATATAGACACGACATGAACTAGAAAGGATAACACTGACCTGTGTTGTTAGTTACATGGCCGGATTCACAGATTACACTACACAGTGTGTTCATAAGAGACACATTGTGTTTAAGTGAAGATTTCTCCATCCGTGTTGTTAGTGACACGGCGGACACAGGGTCAACATGACACGGCATGTACAACTAGTACACGGCGTGTTCCCTCTAGAGTTTTCCCCTCCCATGATTCTACCTACATGGCTTAAGACATGGTTATAAACTACATGGTGTGTACTTACAGTGCACGACATGTACTTAAAAAATTTTCATTTCATCTCTTACAGAAGAGTACATGGCGTGTTTCAATAGAACCAGACGTCGTGTTGTCTGGGTTTCTGGAAAGTACACCTCAGAAACTACTCTGGAGCCCCTTTTTCTTTAATTTCATGAGACCGTATGCCAAATTCCGATCCGTAGGGGCCCATACTCCCCGTGAATCAATGTTCAACACCCGACCTTTCAATTTATTCTACAAAAAACAAAAAAATGATGGATCACGGTCCTCTATATCCTGTTCCATGAGAGGCCATACTTCACAAGAACCAAATTTTAGCATCCATAAACCCAACCATAACATGTACCAATACCATATCAATAGTAGGTGTATCTAACATGGTACCTATCACAACATCATGAAAATTCTAGCAAATCATCTATCACAAAAATATGAAATTTATAAAGCACCTATATGGAATAGAAACTACGCATGGAATGTTAATCTAACATGTGCCTAATGATGCATGAGATGGAATACCCTCATCTCGTTAGGTTGCGACTAAACAGAACCCAAGTATGAAAATATAACAGCACACCACAAGTGCGTCACTCAACATTGAAAATCAAATCATCTATAAAATTGAAAAACTAGATAAATCACAATTAAATGAGGTAAATTGGATTTTCCCTGTATGCGTATTAGCCACTCTCAGGCATATCTTATTACCAAATAAAAATTCTATCCAATCCATGACTATAGGCTCTATATAGTAAGTCAATGAAAAGAATTCCCTTTGATACCAAATTGTAATGTCCCTGATCCCGGTGCCACACCACAGGAGCCCTGAACCCGGTTGGTCACATGACCTCAAGCGCATTTCCCCAAATGCCATATTCTAGCGACTAGCAGTGATGGCCTAGGTCTGATAGTGGGGAGATTATGGTCTCATTTTTTTAAAGTGTAGCGCAGTGGAGAAATATAAACATACCAAAAGAGGAAGCATTTAACAATACCAAGCTGAAATGGACAACAATATAGAGGTAAAAGATGAAAACAGTCATATATATATGATGATGATATATGTCCCTAATTCTAAGAAAGGATCCAAAACAAGATACACTACAATCTTAAACAATACAGTACAAGGTACAAGTATGGAAACACAAAACAAAAGAGTGCAGTAGGAACTCAACAACATCGCAAGCCTAAGCTCGGTCCCATGCTCTATTACACCTCTACAATTATCAAGTACCTATATAGGGAATCCTTCCTTTATCAACAACTACATTAATATAATATGTTTGGGCCCAAGACATGAGCCAAACATGGTGTGAGAAATAAATCCCAGTAGGAAACCAGAAAAGGCTTGTGCCCAACTATCATTGAACATGTGCAACAGCAGTGTGCAGTAATGAAATGCAGTAGACTTGGAAGTACTCATAAGTAAACATTACTACTAGTTATATTTCAATTTAAAAGATTATTTAACAATTCAATATTATTAATTTATATGTTTCTGAGACACAGCCTCATCCAACAATCTCTTATACAGTGCCGCAGCAAAAATACCAATCCTATGCTATTGCTTGGTATGTATAACAAGATAAAGCACAATAATGAATATTCAAAGTACACAGAGTCCTCAGACAAGAAAAAACTTACCCTCAGGAAATCAGAATCGAAACCCTCAGGTGATTTCCCTCAGGCATAACGAATATATCCCTCATGCGTATGAGATATTTCCCTCAGGCATGGAAGCTACTGCCCCCAGGCATAAGAAATGTTTCCCTCAAGCTAAAAAAACATTTCCCTCAAGCTAAACAAAACATTTCCCTTAGGCTAAGAAAGTAAACAAGAAAAGAACAACATATAAGAAAGCAATTATATATACATTTTCTCTCAATAAAACTCAAACCATGCTAAAAAACACGACATATACTCAGGTATCCTAGACAAATAGCTAATCATGGGAAACACACCCATGGGGTGACCCTGAATCAAAGCAACAATCCCGATCAGCATTTTATATTTATCATTAGATTATGTATACAATTATAGATATCTTCACACCTAAGGCCTCATCCAAACGACACCCCAAACATGGTTTAGTATCACAAAGGTAAACAAAATAAACTCAACTGTTGGAAATAAACACCAGACCACCTACCTCGATCTCCACTAATAGATATATGCGAACAACACCTCCCGAAACAACCCAGAACGACGTAGATCTGGGATAAACTTTCACCCATTCAAACTAAAATATTATAACCTTGGGATATAACTGGAAATAAACACTCAAGAATAGATAAGAACTCACTCGTGCAGTTCAAACGAGATTGACAACAGAAGAATCCGAGTCCTGGTGTATGATTGAGAGCTCTTCCACGTCTCAGCCTCCTCTCCCAGAGCTCCTGGTGTGTTTTATGCCACCTCTGATGAAAGAAGAGGATACTTCCTATTTTAAGTGAAAAAACATGACTACACGACTTGTACTCTCAAGTACACAGTGTGTAATTTCTATTTTTTAACTGTTCCTCTGGCATCCACTTTCTACCACCTCACTGTTATTTAGTTGACTTCATTACATGTCGTGTATTACTGAGTACATGACGTATACTACCGTTCGGCTGGCGGCTACTCCAACCACCTAGCAGTTCACTTGTCGAATGATTACATGGAGTGTATATACTATCTACATGGCGTGTAGGCAGTTTTTACACCCTTCATCACCGACAGGACTACACATCCTGTGTACTCATCTCTCACGACCAATGTACATGGTGTGTTGAAAAAGTACACGACGTGTACCCTCAATTTTTTGGATTTCCCCCCTTTTTCCTTATTTTCTCAAAATCACTTAAGGAATAGGGAAAAGAAGAAACATGTACCTCCAGAATATGAATCAGGTTCTTACACCTTGCACCTCCCCCTAATAAACTACGAACCATTGGAAATAGGGGGTTTGCATGTTTAGCACAATGTTTATAAAACTATGATCCCACATAATAGAAATTGTGCAGTCTAATATATAGTTTCACATGGTTAGGGTGGATGGTTTGGATATCCATGAGTCCCTCCCTAGGATTCCAAGTACCCAAATATAAAACTGCCAAAAGATTACAAAAAATTAAATGAACAACCGATTTTTTCCTATAACCCTAGGCTAAAAAATAAAGTTTTCATCATTTTTTAGTATATTAGAATGATTTTGTGGTTCTACGAACCCTTTCCATTTTGTAATTAAGATAAAGAGAATGAATACGAGATCCTTGGTTTTTATTATGGATCTCATCATTGTTTGTGATTTCAATCATTTTTCATCAAATTGAGGATTAGAGTTTGGTGAGCGTTCTTCAAAAATCGTGAGGTAGGTGGTATAAATTCAAATTATAATAGTATTTTTTATTATCATGGGTATATATATTTATCATTTCATTACCATTTTTTGAAATTTAATTTAAATTAAAATTTTCAATTTCATTCAATGAAATCAAGAACACCTTCCTAGATCCTATTTGACCCATTGGAGATTGTGGAACTGGACATAATAAAAACACATGGGGTGTAATAATATATCTATAATGATGATTTATGGAATATAATATGGTGTAATTATGGGTCATTGTAATTGAATAAAATCCATATTCATGTTGATAATGGTAATAAATTTACTATTTTCTTGACCTCTAATGAATTAAGAGTTAGGTTTTTTAATGTAGATAATTATATTAATGATGAATTTTTCATGTTATTGAATTTTATTAAAGTAATGAAACAACTATGTGATTTATAATTGAAATGGTACAAAATTATTTGAATTATGTAACAGTAAGTTAATGATTTCGAGTATTGATAAGAATTTCATATATGTGATATTTGTGACTGATTAGAAAATGGGATGTCGTTCTAGTGGTAATGCTCCAAATACCCATTGGTTTCCACAATTAATCTCTAGGACACTAATAAATTCATGTGAATAAAGATTTTTAGGATAGGCAATGATTCCCTATATACCCATGGGTTGCTAGACTGATGCTCTTGGACCTCGTTATAATATCAATGTATTTAGGTTCCTTGTGAAATATATATGAAATAGTATTTCAATGAATAATAAAGTCCCATAAAATAATAAATTGTGATATTATATTGATGTACAGTTTAGACTATATCCTTGTTGAAGATGATATGATTTGTTTAGGTTTCCCTATGAACTTATAGGCCTCTGTGGTTTATTAATGAATAATTAAATTTGATGAATTTCTACATTATAATTCATAATTTATTATTTATACCACTATATAAACTATTATATAGTGTATATTGATTTAGAAATCATTAGTAGTGGCCTAATGAGTTGTACTAGCACCTAACATGGGCTTCTTGATCTGTACCCGAAAGGAATTCATGGTTTCAGGATATGATAAGGGTTAGAGCCCTAAACAAGAGGGATAAGTTTGGATTCATGAATAAAAATGGATGAGGGAACCAGAAATGATGATGGGACATTCTTTGGAAGCTACATTGATTCATTATATTTTGTTTTAATATGAAAAATTTATCTTATATGGAAGGACATATTTACTACATGGTTTCTAGTCATTTTCCCTCATTTGTATTTATACATGTTATGTTGGTTAAATATTGATTATTGTTTACTATTTTTTATTGATTACATAATTATTCTATTTTACACTTTGATAAATAGGGTATAGTCTACATTTTATACATATAATACCATGACTGCTATCTGTTATCCTCGACCGTATGGGGAGGTGAGCCTGAGGACACATCACTAATCATCTTGAGTAACCACTGTTTGTCCCCTACGTTATTATGTTACAAAGTTAAATCAAATTTTGGTTTATTTTAATTTTTTATATCTTAATTGTATATAGGAGACTAGGATGATTTGTTCCTTGTTCATGATCTCATGCATTGGAGTAACTAACCCATGTGTGGTGGAAACCCCAAGTACCTATGGTGGGATTATTATTATTTACTTTTTATGTTATAGTTGAATGTTATTTAATATTTGGTGATGAGATTTTTTTTTATTTTATTATATTATATGATTTAACTCATGGGCCTACATGGAATGGATGTGATTATACATGCATACTTTTATGAATTCATGATTTTATCTGACATAAATTATTTTAGGAATACATGGAAAAGTATATTTTCAGTTAGTTTTGGAAATTAAAATGTTTTTATTAACCTTTTTTAATTTTATAAAATAATTCATAATGATGAATTTATGTGGTCAAAATGATGCTAAATGTGGGATTTTTAAATGATAATGTGGGTGATCAATGTGAAATTTCTGATTTGAAAAGTTGTTTTAGCCTATGATATCCACGACCTAATGAGGGGTAGTTAATGATAGTGATAATGCATCAGTTATGACCGTGATACAGAATATGGGGGATTCTTTTTTATGAATTTTTGTGAGAAACATTTGTTAAAATGTTTACATTTTGTCTTATGTGTCCTACGAAATTTGTTTTGAATTGTATATATATACCTCCACGATGACGTTATTGATTAGATGAAAATAAAAAATGGCTATATATATTCCTTTTGTATAGGGATATGTGTCCCCGATTTTTCTATGTAAAAGGGTGGGAGAGAAGTTCTGGAAGAACATCACCTACTTAATGAAGTCTATAGATAGAGGCCCAGTGTAGGGTGTGTGTTACATGTTTTTCGTGACATGAGTGTTCGTTTTTTAGTACAAGTACCATGCCTTAGAACAACACATTATCTTAAGTTAAGTCAATAATTTTACTTTATTTCACTATAAGGATCTTTTCAAGTTTAAATATTTAAGTAACTATGCCATATTTTATACAAAACAACTCGAATTATGATATGTATACACTTTTACTTAGTATCAATTTTTTCACAAAACAAAATATTTTAAATAGAAACATGGGTTCTTTTCAGATTTATTCATTATAACATTACCTTCATGCCATCCTTTAGTCTATTATCCATTAATTAATATGAACAAAATTTCAAAACATTGGATGAGTATAAAAATCTCAATAAGGGATACATAAGGAATGAAAACTATTTGGCTTCTGAAAACATGTAAACCTATGAATACATTGTCATAAAGTAAACAATTTCAACCCTAAGAAGTAGACAATACTTTAAAAAAAGATATCCTCATTGTTAACCATTTTTATAATCAATATATTATTAGATTACCCATAGAATGAATATATAAAATATAATGGAATATTGGGAGATAATGAGACATAAATATAATAACCATTCATTCAACTTCCATACTTATCAATCATTATAATGGAATTTCCAAATAGACAACTTCCATACCCAATGCATTAGAGGTAATGATGTAACCACACATCCTTGTTTTAACACAAAACCACCCATATTTGGTTTATCATAGAACCATATGTAATTGTTGTGTTATGTAACCACCCATTAAATGTCCAAGTACCTTTGTATAATAATAACACATAAAAGATTGAAATTGTCAACATTTCACTCATAAAATTTCCACTGAAATCACAAGAAATCATATAAGGATATTGAAGTAATTAATCCATTTTCCAAATCATTATATATAACCATATATCCCAAAAAGTTTAATTAGGTGATTCGTTTCCCTTTTAAAACCCATTAAGCCTTATAGAGGACGCCAAATATCAAATAATGGTTACGACGATGGGGAAGTCATTATTGCTGTGTATGTTAAAAACATTCCTTTTGACATTTTAAAAAAAAGTAATGTGCTTCAAATAAAAATATTTTATATTAATTTTTTTGGTTAATATAAAGTCCAATGGGGTTGATTGAACATCTTATAAAATAAGGTGATGTATAACATCAAAATATGCCTCAATTAAAGGATATTAAGACAACGTCCCTTACCCCAAGTCTGATTCATCTCATGAGTTCTATTTATTTTTGAATAATAATATTAGGTTCTTTTATACTTTCTTATAATATTTTTCACATTTATTGTTCTCATTATATAAAGTATTATAATTTTATAATAAATAATTACTTATTTATGTTCATGTTGAAGGTTTGGTCAATATTCGGTACTTGATTTCAAAAATGAACCAAGAAGGATGAAAATTTTCCATATGGTCATAATTCCTTCATCTCCTTAATAATATTCATGACCTAATTATCACATTTAAAAATTAATTATACATTTAAATAAAACTATTAATTATAGTTATGAAAAATGAGCAATGTTAAAATTATGGAGAAGGTTGTTCGTACGTTTTCATGAGTAATATTTTCATTTTTCATTGATCATTATGGAAGTAAGGTTATTAATATTTTATCTTTACAGAATTATTATATAATCATGATTATAATATTAATAATTTTTATATACTTATATATATAATATAATTTATGTAGTGAATAATAGCGAATCACAACGCTTTGTGGAGGTGATAGTTCGCAAATACACTGGAACGATGTTTTCATTTTTATGAGAATGGAAATTAAGAAAATATTATGTATATTATTATTTTTTAATAGTTAAAATGTAAAAAATATCACATTTGAACACTAATTACATCATTATAATTATTCATGAATGATATTTATGGAAAATAAATTATATCTGTTTCTGGAGGTTATAGTTCATACGTATGAACAAATGATTAATTATCTTTCCATTTGATGGAAGTGGAGATGTATTTAAGTGATTATATTAACATAATAATAAATAATTATATTATGGAAACAATATTTCTTATCTCATCATGGTTGGGGGATATTTGAACAAAGAAATAGAATGAATAAAATAGAAATGCATAAATAGAAATGTTACCTTTCCTTGAGATTATCAACATTCTTAACATATTAGAACCTCTAAGAATGATTTTATGCAATAAATAAGGCCACAAGAATGTGGTACGGATTATTTTAAAGGGTTTTGGTAGATATTGGATGATCCAAAAGGTGTTTGAAGTTTAAAGAATAGAGAAGAATAGTGCCTTTTTATAGAAGAGGGGAGATGACAACATAGAATTATTAAATGTATTAAACTAATATAAATTCATTTTGTCTTCCAAATGGGTACTATATGAATTAATATAAAACTATTATTATGAGGGGTATAAATAAATTAATCCAATAAAAATGAGTCATCTTTTGGACATTATTTAATGATTATCTTTATGTGCTAACCATTTAAACTCTTACCATTTTATTAAATAATTTACAATTCGAGAGTATACTAATTAACAGTACATGTTAAAAGACTAATTAATACGTAATTAATGACCTTTTTAGATGTGTATTATCATCATGGAGTATTCATATATTTTTAGAAATTTTATATAGTTTTATTAAATATGTTATATTTTTTGTTATGAATTATGTCAATTTTGACATTATTCATTACATGACATTTTTCAAAAATAATAACAACTTGATTGATATGAAAAAACAACCAAAGATGTCCAATTCATCATTAAAATTCCTGTATGGAATGAAAAATATAAATTTTTATTTATTTTAATATTATTATTTTCATTTATTTGATTCTTCCTTTAATAAATCTATTACTACGTCATCATTGTTTCATAATTTAATTTAATTATTTAATGCCAAAAAGTTATAAATTAATTTTCATGATGAATATAATCGTTTTATTTTTCTACGTACTAATTATAGTCATATATATCCCTTATATAAACCCATATCATAATTGTTTACATATTAAAAACATGAGTATGACATTTTTATCATATTATTAATTAAAACATAATAAATGTCATTTTCCATTCCATGTAGCTTAGAAAGTTTACAATTTATCCTTAAGGTTTATTATTTCCAAACCAACTCATCCAATTAAATTAGTACAAGTATTGGGGTAATTTTATATTATTATAAAATTATTATTACCATTAATTACCATATTTACCTTTAACCGTGGTAATAAATTTCTGATGTTAATATGCACCAAAAAATATATATTTTTCCTATTGGAATTAATTTTTTATATTTTTTAAAACCATTTATTTAAATTTTTTAAAATTCAATTCATATAAGTTATTAAATTATATTTAAAACTACTCTTTCTGGTGTGGTGAGAAGGTAGGAAAAAGTGACTTTCAAAATATCAATTTTTTTATATCTAATTTTTTTAAAAAAATTATTCTGATAACCTAAATTTGGTCAATAAATGTATTCGTGTATTATAATGCTAGAAATCAATTTAATGTATAATAATTATTGAAATTAATAATCAGTTTTTTAACTATAATGAATTATCATTCACTATTCCTAAAAAAGTAATATTTTCTGAAAACTATCAAAATTTCAACCAAAGTAAATATTGATATCTCAATTCAAAGAAGATTATTATTTTTTTTCAAATATAACATAAAAAAGTGTCAAAATTGATTAAAAAGGGTTCTCCATAAAAAGGTGGCAAAACATTTTTAGAAAATAATTTTTTAACCATAGAAGTCGATTTATCATATTAGTTATTGAACATAATGTCTGTTTTAATAATTATTTAAATAATAAATGGAAACTATTTATTTTATCATTAATTGCATTGTTACATTATTCCAACCTTTTGTAAATAGTTTCCACAAAATTTTATTTACTTATCAAACAAGTGGGGGTGTTTTTCATTCATATAATTTTCAGACTCTCATGTTGCCTCCTCAACAATTATGATTTTCACATAAAACATTTACCAGGTGAATCAATTTATTATACAACACATTCTCACCAAGGTCAAGATCATGAACATATTGTTCAAAATAATAATGATTATCTTCCAACTAAACTACATCTAGAATAAAAAATGAGATGGATATAACATATACTCTCTTAACATAATAACATGAAAAACATTGTGTGTCAAGGATAAAATCAGAGGTAAAAAAACATTCTAGGAATCCAATCAAACATTATCAAGGATTTAAAGGGTCTAATGAACCTAGGACTCATCTTCCAATTCTTAACAAAATGTTCCAATATTTTCCATGGTTAATCATTGAGAAAACATGATCACCTATCTCGAAAGAAAGATCCTTCCTCCAGTAATATGCATAAATATTCTTCCTACTATGGGTTGTCCTCATCTTTTTCTGAATCAACTGATCGTTATATAAAATTTTTTCAACCAATTATGGTCCCGTCAACATCCATTCACAAAATTCATCACAGAAAAATAAGATTTCAACATTGCATTCCATATAATTCCCCAAAATGGTTCCATTTGTATACTGGAATTAAAACTAATATTATTATAAAAATCATCCAAAGGAATATGTTGATCCAAACATCCTGGTAATCCATTGAACATTCATAGTGAAAATCCTCTAATGACTGAATATTTGGTTCTATCTTCCCATATAATTGAAGATTAAAAGTCATACTATAATTTAATTCAGTACCCAATGACATTTGAAGTCCTTTCCAAAAGATATAAGTGAATCTAAGATCATGATAAGATACAATGGAGATGGTAATTCCATGTATTTAGATTATATCATTAACATACAATTGATAAGATAGATCTAGAGATAGAGAATATCTAATATTAAGAAAATGAGAAGATATAGGAATTCAACTGATAATAACCCATATTGAATTGTTACCACAAGAATTCTCTTGTTATCCCATAATTAATTTCATATTTATATTTTCCTACATAAATTATATAACTATAAAAGGTTGAAGCACCCCTATAAGTAACATCAACTCTTCTTTACACTGTTTATAAGTCAAACCCCTCATGGTCAAATTTGAAAATACCTATGTTCATTCTATCCCACCATTAATTATCCCAATGGCCTCTGTACATATTAATTATACACTGAATATCCTAATGATCCAATGAAATATTTTCCTAAAACTGACTGCCTTCCTTTTGTGATTTCTTAATTTTGTCTAATAGAGATGATTCCACTAACACCTAAAAAACTTAGATATTTCGTTCACACAAAAAAGTCCAAGAAATAATTGAACAAATCATTAACCAAAGGATGCGGTTCCAAACATAGAGCAGTTTATGTAGAATTACTTTTCTAACTCAAAGCATTATCCACATTGAATGATTTTCTAGGATGTTAAAAAATCATGAAATCATAATCCTTGATTACTTCCAGCTATCTTCTATGTCTCATGTTTAATTCTTTATGATGGAATATATACTTCAAACATTTTTAACTATATATATCTCACACATTACACCATACAGATGATGACCCCATATTTATTGTGAGAAAACAATAATAGCTAATTCCAATTCATTTGTAGGTTAATTTAACTCATGTGATTTCAATTTTCATGAAGCATATGAAATAAAGTGATCATTGATCCTTTAGAAACAATAGATTCATTTAAATGATGAATCATTGTGAATAACAAACTCACCAATTCTGTATGGTAGGGAAAAAACTATAACATTAACTAATCGTCATTTTAGTTCTTGAAAAAAATCATCACTTAATTTTATACTAATGAAATTATCTCCCTCACATGTTATCTTTGCTAGTAGGCTAGATAACTGAGAATGTTTTCCAAAAATCCTCTAATAATAACACTCCATTCCAAGAAAACAATGAATTTTTGTGACATTGGTAGTTCATGTCCACTCTTTAACAAATTTTCATTTATAACGGTCAACTTTTATGCCATATTTAGAAACAATATGACCATGGAAATAAATGTTCTCAATGAAAATTCACTCTTACTAAACGTTTTATATTGTTTCTTTTCTTTTAAGTTATTCAATAAAATCTATATGTGCCTTTCAAGTTATTCTTGTATTTCAGAATATACCAAAACATCATCTATAACAACAAATAAATTGATCCAAATGTAATGAAAGACTACAATCATGATATGCATAAATACTGAGGGTACATTATATAAACAAAATTGAATAACTACATACTCAAAAATTCCCATATCTCATTCAGAATATATTCATTGTAATGCCACCATTCTTTACCTTCAACTGATGGTACTAAGGCCTCTAATTAATCTTATAAATATGTTGATCTCCCTATATATGATTAACTAAATCCTTAATACAAGTAAAAAATTTCTAGTTCTTAATGGTGATTTTATTTAAGGCTCTATAATCAAAAACATGTCTCATAGTACATTCTCACATTCTCACCAATAAAATAGTAGCACCCCATGGGGAAGTGCTGAGTAAAATGAATTTTTTATTTAGTCATTCTTTTAATTATTTGTCAATTCAAGCAATTCAACATGATCCATTAAATAAGGGGGTTTATAAATAATCTTATCATTATGCACTAAATAAATATATTAAATTCAACCTCTTGATTAGAAACAATAACATCAAATTCATTAGGAAAACATCCTTGAATTTATTCACTATTCAGATGTAATTAATTAAAACTATTTTGTTATTTTAATCAAGATGGGCTGGATAATATTAACTACCATAACTAATAAATCACTAAACTTATTGAAATGTCATAAATGGTATTAAACTATTGAATAAAACATTCTTTTCTTTTCTATTTATTTTATCATGATAATCTGAAGGGCATTCCATACAAAAAATAACATCAAACTCCACTAGGTAATGCTCATAATGATTTATAGGAAATACCATCTCACCAATAATAATTATAATATTCCTATAAATCTGGGTTTGTTTAATAGTTCAACAAAGATTATTTACAAAAATATCTATATCATATTCCATAGGTGATATTTCCAATTCACATGAAAAGATCTTAGAAATGAATGAATGTGAAGATCCATAGTTAAATTGAGTATTAACATATTTTGAAAAAACCCATAGCATACCTATAACCACTTCATTTGATTTTACCACATAAATTCTATTAACCGAAAAGATTTTTATGTTCCCTTCTACATTCAATATTCAAAGTTTCCACCCTAGGTAGTCAACTTTATACACACATTGTCATAATATCTTAACTTTTTACAACTAAAACATCTTACCACTATATTTTCAATTCAAATGTTATAATCCCCCTAACATCCGCAAGACACATGACCAGACTTTCCACATCATAAGATCATCCAAGAAATTGATATACATTCTCCATGATTTTTTTAACACACTTCTTAGAAGATGGGAAATTAAATTTCTTACCTCCAAACTTCTTTGATGAATTTGTTCCCATTTACTTAAAATATTAAGTCTTATTTTACTTTATCTAATGAAATAAATGATCCTAAGAAAAATAAATGCATGCCTTCTCATCACATTGAACAAGTTTCTCGTAGCTTTTGAACTCGCGAGAGGATAATTTTATTTGAAATCGTGGCATATTTCTGGAGTATAAAAAATTTATCTTACTATTAATATCCTGAATAAAATTTGGTTCATACCTTGGATAATGGGTGAAATTTTCTTCATATAAAGCCACAAATGCTTCCAAAATTTTCCCCAATTCCATGAATTTATTTTTTATCCTACATCGAACAACCATAAGAAAATATTTCTAAACGAAGATATTCTTAAATATGTCTCATTTAATGGAATAAATCTATTCACTTCATATGATATTTTTAAATGTATACCAACACTAATCTGATTATCATCAGAATTATAAATAGAAAGTCAAACATTTTTATTTTCTAAAAACCACATTACATAAACTATATTTTCTAGAGAATTAATCAAGCCTTTAGCATGTACAAGGTTAGATGATCCTCTAAATGATTGGAGATGTAGCCTTAAGAAATGGACCACTATCAACATATTCCTCTACAGTTGGTCTACTGGATTTCTTGTATAGAAAACACCACCATTTATTTCATGATTCTACTAATCCATCACTACAACAAACTATTCTGTTCTGATTTCAACCATCTCAGGATCCTAAAATGGAATGTTGTTTTCTTATTAATTCCTTCCAATCATAGATACCATGTTTCGTCTATAGAAAAATTATTTGGAATAGACATATCATAGATAAAGAAAAGTGGTAATCTTAAAATACTATAACATTTTTACCTAATCCTAATGTAAACTCTTTCAATGTTATGTTATTAATATTAATCTAACATCTAATGTAAGATAGACTATCATTTTATACCATATCCAAGGACCCAGCCTTAATACATTACATTGTCTTGAGTTAATTCAACTATTTCACATTATTTTAGACGTAAGATATTTTAAATATTTTTGTTTTATAGAATTAGGCCACAATTCATATATACCAACATAAACGTTACAATTCAGACACTTCTACTCACTATTTTTTTTTTCAAAAATCCAAATATTTAAAAAGAAACATGGTTTTGTTTCTTGTTCAATTATCATAACTTTTCATTGATCTTATCATTTACTCTATTCTATTTTAATTACATTGAAAAACATTTCATAATATGGGATGAGAATAAGAATCTTAGTAAGGGATACACATATTAGGAAAAGTTTTAGTCTTTATAAAACAAGTAATCTTCTGCATACTCTATCCTAAAGTAAAATATTCCACCAATAAGTAGTAAATAATTTTCCTAAAATATAATTTCATTTCATACCTTTTTTTAAATCTATATATTTACATATAACCCATATAAAGAATACATAAAATATAATGGTAATGTGGGGTCCAATCAAACATAAATGGATTAACCATGTGTTCAACTGCTATACTTATTTCTCTTACAATTGAAATAGTTATACTGACGACTTCGAAACCCAATGCATTGGTGGTCATAATGTAACCACCCATAATTAACTTATCATGGAACCACCCATATTTTTATTATCACCGACACAAATATTTGGTTTTTTTAAATGTTTGGGGTCGAAGCCTCATTTATTATTAAAGAAAAGAAAATACCACTTTAACTGGGTAGAGGAAGACCCATTACATAGCCCGAAGGCCTAGTGGGCATTTATCCCATTACATGGCCCTTAGGCCCATTTTTTGGCCCAATGCCCACCACAAATATTTGGTTAATCATGTAACCCCCAGCCAAATTTCCATGTACCATTATATAATCACAACACATAAATGACTGAAATTGTCAACATTTTACTACCTAAATTTTATTTTTAATCCCAGGATATCATTTCAAGATATTAAAATAGTCTATCCATTTTCAAAATCATTTTCAATACCAAAATATCTAGAATAAGGGAAAAGGGAATTATTTTCCTTTTTTCAAAACATTAAGGATTTTAGAGGATGCCAAATATCAAATAATGTTTCAGATAGTGAAGATGTTTTTGTCAGCACATACATTAAATAAACATTCCATTTGTAATTTTGTAAATATTATAAAATGATTAATATAAAAATATTCCTCTGGAAAACCTTTTAATGAAATGAAATTTCATAGTGTATTGTTATATACCATATAAAATAATGTTTTCTTAACACCCCAATCTTTCATGGTACGTTTCCCTTTTTATAATGTAATAGCTCGCATTTTACACAACTTCGATATTCTATCACACCACGACCAATCAAACTAGTCATTGTGAATAGTAATAACCACTTTTTGAAATTTTATAAATTTATTTTTGAAAATGGTCTTCATTTTTATATTTTTAATATCGAAATTATCCTAGGGTGAATTTTTCGTATTTTTATTAAAACTTTCAATTTTGGATGAATAGTAGAAAACACTGCAGTATTGTTTAAATCCATCTTTTTTATATAATTATTTATTTTATTTAAAGTTATTTTAGGTCAAAATAGATAAATAATACCTATATAAGTTCAATTTTATTCATTGGAGTAATTTTATAATACGTTTAAATTTATAAAAATTTTATTGAACATTTTACTGTCTTTTACCCACCTCCTCTGAGAATTTGTAAATTTGTATAAAACTTAATTTTACCACATCTCTGAGTTGAATTTCAAAAATACAAGATGCATAGTTAATATCATTAAGTAAAATATGGTAAAATAAGATGAAAATATTTTTTTGTTAATAGTAAATGTTGACTTTTATTTTCCACAGTTAAATATAAATAGGGTAATTAAGGGTAATAATGATATCATAATTACCCTAACACGTTTCCTAATTCTATTTGATAAGTATAATTCGACCAAAAAAAACCATAGGAATAAAATATGACCACATTTTTTCACATGGATTAGATTAGGACATTTATTATTATTATTTTATTTAAAGAAGAGTTAAGAGTTAAATTCAAAGATTATTAACTAAACCATTTTTAATATAGGTTTACAAACTATATAAATTCGACTATAAATATTAATTAGAATGATGAAAATATTTCCTAAATAAAACTTAATTTTACCATTTCTATGAGTTGAATTTCAAAAATCCTAGATGCATTGTTAACATCAGTAAGTAATATGTGGTTCAATAAGATGAAAATATTTTTTGGTGAATATTAACTATTGACTATTATTTACCACGGTTAAATATAAATTGGGTTATTAAGGTTAAAAATGATATCATAATTACCCTAACACATTTCCAAGTTATATTTTATAAGTATAATTTGACGAAAATCTACCTTATGAAAAAATATGACCCTTTGGTCCACAAAGATTACATTAGGAAATTTATTATTATTATTTTTATTAGAGAGTTAAAAGAGTTATATTCAATGTTTATTAACTAAACCACTTTTAATATAGGGTTACACACAATATAAATTTGACTACAAATATTAATTATAAAGATTAAAAAATTTCATACATAATGGTATTTATTTATAATTTTTAGACATTAAATTATTTAATTTATTTATTACACAATTAGGATGTAGTAATTACCTTATTATAGAAATATTAAAATAATTGATATTATAAATATCCAAATAAATGTAAACAGAGGCTGCTGATGAAATACACTAATTTTCAAGGTTAATATGACATTTTATAGTTTAAATGAATTTCTTTATTAGTGATAATGTTTTCATGGCTTTCAAAAAAATCAAATAAAAAATATTGTCAAAAATGACATAATTGAGTTTTTATAACAAATACTGTATTATTAATTGATATAATATTTTTAAATATATATGGTTTGACCAAAAAACTTTTACAAGGTTATATATATTAATAATTAACCACTTATGGTTCTCTTGGCCGTTTATAGTAAGTTTATTAACCATATAACATAAAATTAAAAAGTGACATGGTAAATGTAAAACTATTAAACTAAGAGTTCAATCTAAAAGATAATGTTAATATGGTGACCTAAACATGTATAAAAACTAGTGGTTGAGTTTTTTTCGACCCATCCCTACATTATCCTATAAATAAATCATTTTGGAACCATTAGAAACCAAAAATTATCTTATTATAAAATAATATTTCAATCATTTCCTAAAGTGACCCTCACCTCTCTTATAAAAGGGAACTTACCCTTCTCTGAAAATCACAAATCCATAGCCATTTAGCTCGGCCAAAATCTGTCCAAATATCCTCCCAACATTCCTATCTTCATCTTAGAGGCCTTTTTTTGTTCATAAAGATAACTTCAGGAGCCATTTTGTTCAAATCAAAAGGAATAACCCGAAGAAGAGGTAAATATTTCATCACCTCTTTCAAGATCTTTTCTTCATCCACTTTCTCTTTCTTTTTTTTTTCCATACCAAATTAATAAATCTAGAAAATTATAAATAATTCTATGTAAATATAAATACTTTAAAACAATATTTGTTATTCTATCCATCTTATAAATGACAATGTCACCATACTTGTGTACGTACTACTTACCGTCTCCACGTCTTGGTGTAGTTTGTTATTCAAACAAGTCATTATTTGGATGGATATAATAATAAGTATGAATAATGTAAATAATAAATATAACATGTTAATGATTATTTATATATTATATAACATCCAATTACATATTATTTGACTATCAATATAATTATATTGTTCCTTGTGTGTGTTTACAGATTACCGTCTCCACAAACGTGATGAGATTAATTTCCCCATCGTAACCATTCAAGAATAATTTTCATTTTATGACTAAAAATAATGTTTATGAACATAATATAATTGTTTATATGAATAAAATTCATTCTATCTATAACAAAAATGGATTACATAACCAATAATATAATGGAATAAAAATAAGTTAACACCCGAAACGATGATACTACTGAAATATTATTAACGTAGAAATATTATAAGATAATATATGATATAATATTCATGTATATAGTTCGTGTATAATTTAGTAAATATGATTTAACTGTTATAAAAGAGGTCAAAGTACCCTCTACCAAGGAAAAGTACAAGATAAGTGTTAATTTCACAATCTCTTTATTATCTGAGGTTGTTTTTACGTGTTTACTGGGACCTCTATATCTTCAAAATCCATTTTTTCATAAAAATGTATTTCAAAATATTTTTAATATTGTCTAGACAATGGGTTAAATTCATTTATACCATTATTTGACCTTATATGTTTTGAAAGGAATCTTTCCATCATTTTTTCAAACAAGGTATTTTATGACTTTTTTGAAAAAATTGAGGTAGGAATTTTTGTTAACTTATACTGCAGGTGCAGTTATTTTCCATCATTATAACATCATCAAAGCTTCCCATACAAGATTATAAGAATATTTTCAATATAAAAGTTTTCTTTTATAATTTTTTAACTCTTAAATGGTTTCAAAATATAAAGATTCATTTCTTTAAAATAGTTTCTATTTAATCTATGTCAGCATCTTCTGTTGGATTTTAAACATGCATAAAGTTGATTTATTATGATACAAATCTCTCATATTGTATTGAATGTTTTGTGATATGTTTTACTGTGTATGTGTTACTTTTATACCATTCATGGTTTATGGTTAAAGTATTGACAGTTTTATGCTAGTTTTAATACGAATGATTATGTTATGTATCAACCTTTTCATAAGAGTAATGTATTGGATTAGTAGGTGATGGGTGGAACCCACTATAGCTCCTCGGTGCATCGATAGGTATCATAAGAAAATTAGATGTGGAATTGTCCCAAGCTATTCCCAATTTGATATATGGTTTTTTCAAAGGCCTAAATCATTTTTATATGTCTTGGTTGAGGCCTATAAAAGATGTTTCAGAATTTCCGGCATTATACATTCCCTAATTATGAAAATAATAATGATGTTTCATGGGGTTATTTGACTAATAGAATACCCATTACATTGTTTTATTATGGCGTTATTTACTTAGCTCATATTCCTACATTATATTTTTCATGCTTATTATTTATAATGGAATGTTTTTTTAATTATTCACCATGCCTAATGTTTTTATTATCTTCCACTATATTTATTTCCCTTACTGAGCATTTGATCTCACCCCTTTCTTATGTTTCATTTTCTAAGGATATGCAGAAGTTAGTTATGAGTGACTTGAAATAATAATCTATGAGGCATGAATGTTTTTAATGTAATAAATTAGTGTCATATTTCCTTTCATATTTTAATGATGAACTTATGTATATATCTTGATTCCAGTAATACTAAACTGATCTGTCTTTCGAGACATAATTCCTTGTATCATTCCAATGTTATGTAATAAGGCACCGACTCTCGATAACTAGGGTCTGGGAGTTACAATTGTAATCAGATGAAGTTTAGTAGAATCCTTGGAAACTAGATTTATAAAAACTCATACTAGATAACATTACCCTAAGATAGACATTGCGTATTAGTAAAAAATGAACTTCCTAGAATTTTGGTACAATAGAGATTTTGTGAGTTTTCCAAGCAATACATCCCTTTCTGGATATGAGAAGGTAGAGGTGGCTCTGGAACAGATGTACTTAGGGGTAAAACCCGAAAACACCGCTTTGAGATAGAGTCGAATAGGAACTGGTGCACAACAACGGCCATTGCTGCACTCTTGGTTACGACACTCCTGGGGGACATGCTTATGATAATTCTCATTTTTTTACAAACCATTATGAAGGATTTATGAGTATATTCATCCTCAAAGAAAACATTTTTATAATTATGGATTATATCCATAAACTGTTCAATTTAGTTTATGTATTCTAAATGTTCGGAATTATGTATTGTGATTCATAAACTAATCTATTGTATGACATTGTTTAGAAATGACGCCTAGTGTATTAAATGAAAATAGTATAAATGCACGTCATCTGTGTAGGGATTCTATCCTACTTAAGATAATTATAGTTAAGCTAATGATGCAATAGGTGTGGATCGTCTTATCACCATAGTGGGATAACTCACATACGTTATGAATAATAACCTTACCCATATGGGGCACCCTGACCCACAATGTGGAGGATCAATGTTAGACCTCTTCCTGAGGCAACAACCACCAACATTCAATGGGAGTAAAAATATGTTTGTAGTTAAGAAATGAATAAGTTCTGTAGATAAAATATTTCATTCTTTGGGGATTAGCAAAAGGGAAAAAGTTTTCATGGCAGTTTATCACCTCACGGTAGATGCAGATCAATGGTGGTCATTGATTCAGAATACAGAGTATGATGAAGAAGTATTAAACGTGGAATGGAGGGATTTTAATGATATTTTCTTAGAAAAGTAATTTCATTGTGACCATAGAGAAGATATGAAAAGACAATTTCTGAGTCTAAGTAAAAAGGAGGATGAGAATGCTGCAATGTATGAGGATAAATTTAAAAGGTTTGCAAGGCTTGCTGCAGATTATATACATAACCTAATAAGTAATATTGATTGTTTATTTGGTGGTTTAAAAACATATCTCCATGGACTATTAGTATCGCAATCCTTCCCATCATATGATGATATTTTCTCATGTGCTATCAAGACAAAAAAATAATTCTCTGAGTCTTAAGACTTTAAAGTAAAGCTAGAAAAGAATAGATCTATTGAACACTCTAAGAATGGAAATAAGGAAACAGAGAGGAAAGAATGAGTTGAATTTCTACCTTTTGATAATTGTGGAAGGAAGCACCATGGTGCCTATCTAAATGGAAAAGGGGAATGTTAAAAATGTGGACAGAACGGCCATCTTAAAAGTGATTATAAGGGGAAGAAAGAAACAACCAATGTTCAATGCTAAAATTTAGGGAGATGGGACATTATGAAAATGAATTTCCTAAATGTCAGAGAAACATACCTCAGAAAAGTCCAAGTGATCAAGGTCAAGCTTATGCGATCACTACTGCTGAGGTTGAATCTCCAAAATATGTGGTGGAAGGTAATTTAATGGTTTCCTCAAGTTCAACCAATTATTTATTTGATTATGGATCATCATAGTGTTTCATATCCTCCATGTTTTCATAGAAATTTAGATATTTCCAATTTCATTTATCAATAGATTTTTGAGTCAAAACACTTAAGGGAAGTATCATTGCTACAATGTTTTATGAATCAGTCCCCATTAAGGCATATAAACAATATTTATCTACTAATCTAATCATAATAACCATGATAGAATTTGATATAATCCTTGGTATGGATTGGATTTCATACCATGATGCAAAAATGTTTTATAAGAAGAAGAAGGTTACAATTCTCGATGATGATAAAGAGTACCTTATCTTAAGAGTATAAACATCACCATTTGATTCTTATCTAGATCCTTCCCCAGTAGCTCTACTAAAATCAATTATTGGGGAGGTTGAGAATGAAATAATTATGGGTGAGGAAAAATATGTTAGAATAGAGGATGTACCAATTTTGCAAGAATTTACTGATGTATTTCCAAAGGATTTACCTAGACGTCCTCCATAATGAGAAATTGAGTTTTCCATTGATTTAATTCCTGGTTCAAGGCCCATATCGAAGACCCCTTAGAAAATGGCCACTATGGAATTAGTGGAACTAAATAAATAACTAGAGTAATTGAGTAATAAAGTATTTATTCTCACTAGTGTTTTTCTATGGGGAGCCCATGTCCATTTTGTTAAGAAGAAAGATGGATCAATGTGGTTGTGCATTGGCTACAGAGAGATCAATGCTATAGCAATAAATAAATAGTATCCCCTACCTCGCATTGATGATTTTATTCAACCAACTTTATGGTGCTCAATATTTTTCATATATTGACCTTCGATATGGATATCATCACTTCTGTGTGAAGAAGGAAGACATTCTAAAAACATCATTTCGAATCAGGTATGGGCATTATGCGTTTATAGTAATGCCTTTTGGATTGACTAATACACCCCCTGTCTTCATGGATCTAATGAATATAGATATGAAGGAATATCTATATGAATTTTTAGCAGTATTTATTGATGATATCTTGGTATACCTCAAAAGAAATGAATATCATGAAAATAACTTACACATTATTCTAATGACTCTTAGATGAAATGAATTATATGGGATGTTTAGAATTTTTATATTCTGGCTTCACGATATTTATTTTCATGGCCATATTGTCTCTATAGATGGAATCTCTATTGATCCTTCAATGACCAAGGAAATCCATGAATGGCCAGCACCGATGAGTATAACTGAGGTACACAGTTTTATTGTTTTAATAGGTTATTATCGACGTTATGTCCAGTATTTTTCCCAGTTGGCTAACCCATTAACCAAGAACTCATGTAAAGGGATTAAAATTGTTTGGAAAAAAGTGTGTGAATAATTTTTTGATGAACTAAAGAGAAGATTAGTTAATTCTTTTATCTTGACTCTACCATCTGGGTAAAATGGGTTTATTATTTATATTGATGCTTCAAAGAAAGGACTTGGTTGTGTCCTTATGAATAATGATAGAATAATTTACTATGAATCATGACAGCTAAAAATTCTGGAAAAACTATCCTTCTCTTGATCTTGAGTTAGAATTTATAATCATGGCTCTGAAAATATGGAGACATTTTCTCTATGGTAAAAAATGTGATTTTTATACTGATCACAAGAGTTTGAAGTATATTTTATCACATAAAGAACTCAACATGAGTTAAAGAAGATGTCTTTAACAACTCAATTATTATTATTTCACTATACACTACCACCCATGTAAGGAAAATAAGATGAAAGATGATTTGAGTAGAAAAGACCATGGAGTTTTAAACAAGATGAGAGTTGAAAGGGATCCTATTTTCATGGATATAGTAAATATTGATATGGGAATAACCATGGAAGGTGAAACATCTGTAAATTTTCAAATTTTTTCCAAATCATCTATACTAGATATGATAAAGAGTTCTCAGACTAATGAAGAAGAGTTTCAAAAGAAGATTAAAGCTATAAATGATGGGAGATTGAGTGACTTCGTATATGAAGATGGGATTTTAAAAATCGGGCAGATACTTTGTGTCCCCGATGTACCAGATCTAAAAAGGGAATTTTTGTATGATTCGCATATCTCTAATATCTCTATACACCTAGAGACAACCAAGATGTATAGATATTTGAAAGAACATTTTCGGTGGGACAACATGAAGAGGGAGATTGTTGATTTTGTGTCATGATGTATGGTTTTTCAACAAGTTAATGCTAGAAGGCAATAGCCTGGATGAGTCATGCAACCACTTCCAATACCTAATTCGAAATGGGATGATATTATGATTGACAATGTCATGGGGCTACCAAAGACTCTTAGAATGAATAATGAAATATGGGTTGTTGTTGAACATCTTACCAAGTCATCACATTTTCTTGTAATAAGAGAAGATTTAAAACTTTTCCATTTTGCAAGACTATATATTAATGAAGTTTTAAGACATTATGGAGAACCCATATCGATTGTTTCTGATCGTGATCCCTTTTTTACATCGTGATTCTAGAAAAGTCTTCAAAAATCACTAGATACTAAACTTCATTTGAGCACTGCCTACCACCCTCAAACTGATGGAAAATCAGAATGAACTATTAAAACCTTAGAATAAATGTCGAGATGTTTCCCTATTGAATGTCAATGTATGTGGGATCAATAATTACCTTCGGTAGATTTTTTTATAACAATATCTTCCATTCAAGTATTTAGATGGCACGATATGATGCATTATATAGAAAGAGATTTTGCACACCATATTTTTGGGATGATGTTGGTGATAGAAAACTCATAGGCCCAGAACATGTTGTGGAAACAACAGAAAAAGTAAGGATTATCCAAAACCACATCAAAGTAGCCCAAAGTAGAAAAAAGAGCTATGTCGGTAACAGAAGCAAGGATATAGAATTTCAAGTAGGAGACCATGTTTTCTTGAAGGTATCTCTATGGAAGGATGTTATACATATCGTTATGAAGGGTAAATTGAGTCCTAGGTACATCATACCTTTCAAAATTCTAGAATGAATTAGAGTTGTAGATTATTATTTCGAAATTCATCCAAGTCTCTCAAAAGATCATGATGTGTTCCACGTATCACTATTGAGAAAATACATGCCTGACCCAATGCATGTACTAACCTATGAGGAAATTAAACTAGAACCTACTCTTTCTTATTGTGAAGAACCTGTAAAAAATTTTAATACCAGGAAACATGTTCTGAGAAACTGGATAACTCATCTGGTTAAAGTTCTATGGTGAAACAATAAGATGGAAGAGGTAACATGGGAATTATAGGAACTTATAATGAAGAACCACCTGAATATTTTGGTGCAGTAGTATTATAGAAATTTCAAGAATGAAATTATTTTAAGGAGGGAAGAATGTAACACCCCATGCTTCCACAATACATTTCCCTTCGTATAATTCAATGGCTTTCATTGTATAAAACATCGAGATTATATCACACTATGACCAATCAAACTAGTAGTTATGAATATTAATCCCACATTTTTAAATTTTATAAATATTATTTTTCAAAATGGACCTCATTTTTTAATTAAGAATATCGAAATTAGCTTGGGGTGAATTTTTTGTATTTTTCTGGAAACATTCATTTTTTTATGAATAGTAAAAAACACTGTGTTATTGGTTAAAACCAATTTTTTTTAAATAATTATTTATTTTATTTAAATTTATTTTAGGTCAAAATAGATAAATAATACCAATATAGTTAAATTTTATTAATTGGAGTCATTTTATAATAAGTTCAGATGTATAAAAATTTTATTTAACTTTTTACCGTCTTTTACCCACCTCTTATGAGCATTTGCAAATTTGCATAAAACAAAATGTTACCACTTCGGTGAGTTGAATTTCAAAAATCTGAGACTTGCGATTAATATCTGTATGTAAAATGTGTTTCAATAATATGAAATGTTTTTTTCTCGAATAGTAACTTTTGACTTTTATTTATCCCGGTTAAAAGTAAATAGGGTAATTAAGGGTAAAAATGAAATCATAATTTCCCTAACACATGTCCTAATTATATTGGGTAAGTATAATTAAACAAAAAACAACATTAGGAATAATATATTACCCCCTTTTTTCCACTTCAATTAGATTAGGATATTTATTATTATTTTATTTAAAGAAGAGTTAAAGAGATAAATTCAATATTTAATTACTAAACCATTTTTACTATAGGGTTACATGCAATATAAATTAAAATATAAATATTAATTAGAAATATTAAACTATTTCCAACATTATGGTATATTATTTAAAAAATTTAGACATGAAATCTTTCAATTTATTTATGACACAATGATGATGCAGTAATTACTTTATTAGTCAAATATTAATATATTTGATATTATAAATATCCAAGTAAATGTAAATTGAGAAATTTGATGAATTCCACTAAATTTATAGGTTAAAATGACATTTTAGGGTTTGTTATAAAAATTTATTCAAAGTGATAAATTTTTAATGTATTTCCAAAAATTTAAAAAATAAATAGTGTCAAAATTGACATAATATAGTTCTTAAAAACAAATACTATATTATTAATTGATATAGTATTCATAAAAATATAAGGTTCTTCCAAATAACTTATATAAGGTTATATATATTAATAATGAACCACCTGAGGATCCCTTGGTATTTTATAGTATGCTTATTAACCATATAATATAAAAAAACAAAGAGACATGGAACATGCCAAACTATTTATATAAGAGTTAAATCTAAAAGATAATGTTAATATGATGACCTAAACCTGTCTATAACCTATTGGTTGAGAGTTTTTAGACCCATGTCCACCTTATACTCTAAATAATTCATTATTGAGATATTATAAACCTAAAATGATTTTATTATAAAAAAACAGTTCACTCTTTTCCTAATGTGACTCTAACCTCTATTATAAAAGGGAACTTCCCCGTATATAAAAAATCACTCCTCAAAAGACATTGGGATTGGCCAACCTCTAAACCAATATCCTTCCAACATTCCTCCCATTACTTTAGAGTCCTTCCATTGGTTAGAAATCAAGCCTAAGGAGCCCTTTTGGTCAAATTAAAAGAAAGAATCTGAAGAAGAGGAAAATTTTTCATCACCACTTTAAAGTTCTATTCTTCTTCCACTTCCTCTTTCTTTGTTGTTTCCATAAAAAAATAATAAATACAGTACCTTATACATACTATTATTTTATTATAAATATGTTACAACCATATTTATTATTCTATCCATCCTATAAATGACAATATCACCAAACGTGCGTATGTACGGCTCACCGTCTCCACGCCGTGTTGTAGTTTGTTATTTAGCCAATTAATTATTTTGGATGGTTGTAATAATGAGTATAAATAATTTAAATAATAAATATAAATTTTTAATGATTCTGAATATATTATATACCATCCTATTACATGCTATTTCTCCACAAATATAATCATATTGTCACTTTTGCGTACGTACAAATTACCGTGTCCACGAACGCGGTGAGATTCATTTCCCCATCGAAACCATTCAAGAATAATTTTCATTTGATGACTAAAAATAATTTTTATGAACATAATATCATTCTATATATGAATCAAATACTTCAAATCCATTACCAAAATGGCTTACGTAACCAAGAATATAAAGGAAAACGAATCAGTGTACACCTGAAACGATGATACTACTGAAATATTATTAACAAAGCCACATTAGAGGATCATGTCTGATATCATAATTATGTATATAGTTCATGTATAAGTTAATAAAATTATTAAAATATTATACAATAGGATAATGTACCCTCAACTAAGTAAATTTACAATTAATGGTGTAATCTCACAATCTCTTTATTATCTTAGGTTGTTTTTACGTAACTATCTATTGGGACCCCTTTATCATCCACATCGATGTTTACATAAAAATGTATTTCAAAACATTTATAATATTTTCTAGACTATGGGGTAAAGTAATTTATACTCTTATTTAACATTATTTGTTTTGAAAGGAATCTGTCCTTTGTTTTCCAAACAAGTACTTTATGACCTTTTTGACAAAATTAAGGTAATAATGTTTTTTAACTTATATGGCGGTGGGGCTATTTTCTACTATTATAACTTCTTCAAAGCTTCCCTTACTAGAATTTAAGAATACTTTAAAAATAAATATGTTTTCATTTGTAATTATATGACTCCTAAATGGTTTCAAAATTTAAATATTTATTTCATTCAAATAGTTTTCATTTCATCTATGTCAACATCCATTGATGGATTTTAAACATGTTTGAAGTTGATTTATTATGTTTAAAATCATCTATATTTTATTAAAGGTTTTGTGATTTATTTGAGTTTGTATGTTTATTTTTATACCATTTATGGTTTATGGTTAAAGTATTAACATTTTATAGGCTATTTTTAATACGGATGTTTATCTTATGTTTCTACCTTTTCATATGAGGAATGTATTGGACTTTGTATGTGACAGGTGAAGCCAACTATAACTCCTCGGTGCATTAGTGGGTCTCATGAGAAAATTAGACTTTGAATTGGCTCAGGCCTTTCCCAATTTCATATATTGTTTTGGCGGAGTCCTAAATCATTTTTAGATGTCTTGGCCGAGGCCATGATAAGATGTTTCAGAATGCCTGGCATTATAAATTCCCTCATTATGAAATAATAATTATGGTTCATGTGGTTATTTGACTAGTAGAATACACATGGATATGTTTTATTATGACATTATTTACTCTGCTCAAATTCCTACTGTAAATTGTTCATGTTTATTATTTGTAATGGCATGAGTTTTTTATTATTCACCATTCTTAATGTTTTTGTTTTCTTCCTCTATATTGCTTTCCCATACTAAGTGTTTGAGATCAACCCTTTCTTATGTTTCATTTTACCTGGATATGAAGAAGTTTGTTATGAGTGAATTTCAATCATAATATAGTAGTATTGGATGTTTCTAATGGAATTAATTAGTGTTGTATTTCTTTTCGAGTTGTAATGTTGAACATATGTATGTATCCTATTTCCAATAACACTAAATTGATCGGTCCTTCGGGACGTGATTCCTTGTATCATTCCAATGTAATGTAATAAAGCATCAACTCTAGGTTACTTGGATCCGGGAATTACAGTTGTTATTAATATCAAAATATATCTCAATTAAAGGATATTGAGACAAAGTCTCATACCGCAAGTCTGATTCGTCTCATACATTCTTTATATTCCTGAATAAAAAAAATCTGTTAATTTAAATATTCTTGAGAAAATTTTCCATGTTAATTTTCATTTTTTGTATTATAATTATAATTTTATAATAATTATTAATTATATAAGTTCAAGTTGTATGTTCTTGTCAATATTTGGTACTTGATTTCAAAAATGAACATGGTATGATGTAAATATTCCATGCGGTCATAATTTCATCATCTCTATAATAATATTCAGGATGTAAATATCTCTTTTATACATTAATTATACTTCTAAATCAAAACATTAATTTTGGTTATGTAAAATGAACAAATTTACTACAATAGAGACAATAGGACGTTTGAATACAAGAGAAGAGTTTTCATTTTTCACTAATCATTATGGAAACAAGGTATTTATTATTTTATATATCCAGAATGATTATATAATATTAATATAATATTAATAATTTAAATATATTTTTATATATCATACAAGTTATGTAGTGAATAAAAATGAATCACATCACTTCATGGATGTGATAGTTCACACCTACGCACGAATGATGTTATCATTTTTTTCCTAGAAAGTAAGAAAATAATTGGTATATTATTTTCTTATAATTATCAATTTCTTATTAATAAAAGATATAAAAATTAATTAAATCATTATAACATGCCATGATAGATAGTTATGGAAAAAATTACTTCAGTTCGTAGAGGTGATAGTTCAAACATATGCACGAACGATTAATTCCATTCCAATTTGATGAAAGTGGTGATGGATTTTTTTGATGAATTTATTATTATAACATATAAGTATATTGAGTAAACTAGAGTTTTTATCTTATCATTTATGTGGGATATTTTTATAAATTGAAATAAGAAATAAAATAAAAACACATAAATAAAAACATTACCTTTCCTTTAGATGATCACCTATCATAACATCTTAACACCTCTATGAAGGGTGTTCTGCCAAAACTAATGCCTCCAGAATGTGGCTAGGGGATCTATTATGTGATTTGGAATGATATTGGTTGAAAAAATAAAATTTCAATTGTACCTAATGGATAATAATAGTGAATTTTTATTGGAGAGGGGAGAGGGGCACTTGGAAATAAAAAAAGTAGTAAATTAATATAAATTAGTTTTCTATTAAAAACTAGCCTAATTTTATCTTGTTCAAATATATGATTATAATGGGTCTAAATCCATTAATACAATAAACATTATACTAGTTTTTTACATTATTTAATGCTTATATTTATTTTTATAAGATTTTTTACTCTTATAGTTACACTAAGTAATATACATTGTGTGAGTTAAAATAATTACCATAACATGTAAACTGACTATTGAATGATCCATTAATGAAATTTTTAGACATAAATAAACATTTTTTTATTATTAATTTATTATATCATTAAATTGAATATTCTATATTTTATGTTATGAATTATGTCAATTTTGACACTTTTCATTACATGACATTTTAAAAAATCATAAAAAAAATGTTTCCTCTAAAAAACTACATTAACATATGAATAACATGTCAAATACTTAAATAAAACATGAATATGAAATCAAATGAGTAAATTTATATTTATCATAAAATTATTAATATCATTTATTTGATTCTTCCTTTAATGAATCTATTACGGCATCATAATTACGTTATAATTAAATTTAATTATTTAATGTCAAAAAATTATAAATCAATTATCATTATGTATATAGTATCTAAATATATAGAAGGTTTATTTACAGTAAAAAATATCACTTATATAACCCTATATTATTTTATTACATATTTAAAATAAGAGCCTCACACTTTTAACATATCTCTAAATTAAATATAAAAAGGGTACTTTTCATAACCATGTGGCATAAAAATGTTAAAATTTCAGCCTAAATTTTATTTTGGTAAAAACCCACTCATCTAAGTACATTAGGACATGTTTTAGGAAAATATTATATTATTATAATATTTTTTATCTTTAATTACCGTATTTAACTTAAACCATGGTTAATAAATTACTAATGTTACTATTCACCAAAAATTACATTGATCCTATTAGGAAATAATTAATACTGATTAAAACCATTTATGTGCATTTTTTAATGTTCAATCTACCGATGTGGTTAAATTAAGTTTTACACTAATCCCCCAGATGTGGAGATATTACTGGTAAAAGCCACATTCAAAATATCAATATTTTTTTATATCTAAATTCAATATAAAAATTGTTCCATTTAATTTAATTGGATTAAAAAATATATAATTGTTCTATTATTACTTGAAAAATAATCATAATGTATAATAATTATTTAAATGAAAAATTCGTTTTTATCTACAATGCAACATTTTTTACTATTAATCTAGAAAAAAAAGATTTCATAAAAAAATGAACATTTCATCCAAAGTAAATTTTTATATCATGATTCCAAATAATATGTTTATTTTATCAAATAGAACGTATAATGTTGTTAAAAATATATTTAAAACTAGTTCTACATCAAAAGGTTGTAAAATAATTTATTAGAAAAACAATATTTTTAACAATAAAACTAGATTAATCATATATTTTATTAAACATATTACATCTATTAATTACTATATAATTAATAAATGAGAAATTATTTTTTTATAATTACATATGTTGTTACATGAAACACCATTCGACCTTCACCAAAGAGTGAGGACCTGAGGCAGCTTTGTTAGATATGGATTCTATCTAAAAAATACTTGACCATTTAGATAGTCCTATAGATAAAATTATAATTTTGGTTTATTTTATGTTTCATAGTAAAGATACAAAGTTGTGGGATATCCAGGATCCATATAATTAATAGAGAAACACTATTTTGGAAAACAAATTAGGAGGTCTTCCTAGAACACTTTTACAATGAAAATATAATGCATGAGAGATAACTCGTGTTTATTTAGTTGACTAAGGGGAGTATGTTAATGCTGAGATATGTTGGTCACTTTACCTATATATAATTACTTATTATATAATTGGAATGAAATGATGAGACTACATTGATGTGTTTTAAGGGTAGATTTAAATTTGAGATTTACTATTTGGTGAATATATTTCATTTAAAGATTTTTTCATGGGTAGTTAATTTGGAACTCATTTCTCAGGGGAACATGGAGGAGAATTCTAGTGGTAGATATGTGGTATTTTTTGGAAAAATAGTATGTAATTCTACTTATGGATGGATTCATTGTTGTGAGATTGTTTCCCATAGTAGTGGCATGTTGAGTTACTAAGGAAGGATTGTTTAAAAGGGGAAATATTTGATTTCTTTTCCATCAGTGTAGTAGGTAAGTTCTATATCTAAATTAGTGTCCTAAACTAAAAGTAGAGAACCTATATTGTTGTAGAATGATATTTCTATAGAAGTTCTGTTGGAACCCTTAAATGATTTGTAGTGATGGGGGATCTAGGCTGAAACTGAGTATAGGAAGGGGGTATTATACACCACACAAGTTATAATTTTGGAGTTCTATTATCCTTGGAGGTTTAGGAGGTGATCATGGATCTTTTGGGAAAAGGTAGACATATCAGTATTTTAGTACAGCATTATAAAATCAAGCTGCATCACTAGTTAGTGGGATATGATAGTTGCCTGAAATTTGGTCTTCACTTTTTGATGCAGAAGCTGGTTCATCGATTGTTATAGGTGGTATTCTAAAATATTCAATGTTTTCTATAAATTTATTTATTATGTTAGCCTCTCATTCATTTATATCATCATATCATGAGAATGGTTTAGTCTAAGGGTGGAGTTATTTAGTTGGGTTATGATGATCAGCACAACATTGAGAGCACAATTGAGTGACATTTTTTTAATGTAAGAGGTGTCATATCGAGGTCGGTTAATTTAATTAACTTTTGTATCTTTACATACATGACATATTAGGTTTGATGTTTATTTTGTGTTTTTCATGAAAAGTATCATACTAAACCCATATTTACTATTAGTATATTATAGTGATCGTTATGTATCATGGGGGTAACAATTATGTTTCATACGGATAATGGGACATCTTGGTGGGCTCTACCGGGCCATTAGAATGGAAAACGAGGGAGAAAACCACCAAAATTTTAATAATTTTTTTGAATTGTGAGGGTTTAAATCACTATGCCTTTACCCTAGTTGTGGAATTTATTAACTTTGTGTTTCTTAAATTCCTCTCAGGTCTTCCACTTGAGAGGGACATTGATTTTCCAATTGAGATAATTCCATGAGCTGACCCATTTTCCAATCCACCACACATAATAAAACTGACCGATCATAAAGAGCATAAGAATCATCTAGAGGAGTTGATGGATAAAGGATTTATCTATCTGATTCAGTCACCTTAGTGTTTTTTGTATTTTTATTCTATAATTTATGATGATACATTTATTTATGTTTGGATTATCTAAATATGAACTAGGTGAAAGTGAATAACTGGAATCCACTTCCTCATATTGATGATCTCTTTGACTTGGGGGACATTGTAAAATTTCCCTGAATTCCATGAGATATGGGTATCATCAATTGAGGGTAATACCTTTTAATATAGCATGTGATTCCATTAGAAGAAGGAATGGACTATATGAGCCATAGTGATATCATTTGGGATGACAAATTCTCTAGATATGTTTGTGAACATTATTAACTAAGTCATCCACCTATACATCTATTATTCTATGTTTGTTTTTTATTTTGAAATCTAGGAGTAATCCTAGATTCGTGTAGATAATTATAAACATCCCGACATTGTCTTGGTTTAATTGATAAATCATAATTTATAGTAAAACATTCTAAGTGTCAATTTTGGATTAATAGATATCATTTCAGGTGTCACATAATCTCTGATGAATGTGTGTTAGTGGTCCCAACGAATGTTGTGGCTAATGTTTCTTTGGAGTTAATAGGAATGTTTTTTATAACCAATGCTTTCTAGGATTTTTGGGTCATTTTTCGAGGTTTATCCTAGCCATTCACACCATGAATAACCTATTTAGTTCTTGCCCAATAAGGATATCAAATTTAAATTCGATGGATCATTTTATAATGATTTCAATGATTTGATGAATCATTTCACTAATGTAACAATTTGATCCTACCTAAGCTGGGTGAGAATTATACTAACTTTTTTGATGCATCTGTAGTTTGGAATTGAGTATTGTTGATTTCGGGGGATTCATTTTTGGTTTATGTTCAACAATATTTTATTCCAACAAAAGGAATTACCCTAAAAATGATATCGAGTTAGTTGTGGGGGTTTGCAGTATAACTTATTGTTGACATTACCTATTGGTATAAAATTTTACTATACCTACATATCAAAAAATATTAATGTTTATATTTTGTAAGTGATATTTGTAACTTCATCACACATCAGGATCAAGTACATGTAGTCATTTTATTTTTCAGCACTATATACATCAAGAAAGGGGAATAATGTAGTTGATGGATTTAGAAATAATACACAAGCTATGTAAATTAATGTGTCTAGTTTTAAGTTTAATATTATGACCATACATTTTGAAATTAATATCATGGTTTTTGAGGGTCAAAATAAAATGAAATTCTTATCAGTATCGGTAGAGTCTACCCCTAAGCTAGATCAATGAGAGATTGAATTGGGATTCAGAGTGTTTGGACATGAGGGAAATCCATTAAGATGGGGAGTCACCTTCAGATTGGAATATATATGTCGATGAAATCATCTATGATGGGGGTCAAGTTTTACTGTATACGTTCATGTGAGAGGAGATGATGTATGTGTTTCATTAATCGAATTGGGTAGTGTATCCTTGTTTGAATAGAAACATCTATGATCTACATTTATAGTATGGGATGTCGGGCATGAATAAAGATATTTCAAGTTTTATGAAACAATTATTCAACAGTTAGTTGGTGAAGGATGAGCATCATCAAACTAGTGTTTAATTTAATCCATTTCCCATTACTATAATGATAATAGATAATGTTAATTTGGAATTTGTGGTGGGTCATCCAAGGATGCCTCAAGTTAATGATGTTATATGGGTGATTATAGACTGAGTTGTAAAAGTTTCCTAATTCATGATGATAAAAGGTACATTTACCAAGAATTAGGTTGGTGAGTTATCTGTTTGAAAGATAGTCTATTTTCACAAGGTACCATGAAGTATATATTTAAAACATGATTATTATTTTCATCATGCTGGTAGGAAGGATTAGAGAATGATTTGGGTACCCATTTTTTCTCAGTTTTTATTTCCACCAGAAATTAAATGTGAAAATGAAGTGTATTATACATGTTCTAGGGGACATATTATAAGAATGCATTCTAGACATTGGAGTATCTTGGGGGAAGCACTTAGTGGGGGTTTAATTATTCTATAGCAATATTTATCGAGTTACTTTCTAGATGGCACAATATGAGGAACATTATGTTAGTACATGGAAATCCACATTATGTTGGATAGAGTCCAGTCAGTCAACGTTATCAGGAATGATTCTCATGAAAGATATTTGTGAACTAGATTAGATGACTCATATACATATATCTACAACTTAGAGTATAAAAAATACATATGTTTATTGACCTCCTCATATCCTTGAGTTTAATGTGTATTCTTGTGTTATCCTTCAGGTGTCTCCATATTGGGTCACCATAGGATACGATGGTAGAGTATATTGGTACTCAGTATTGTCGAACCAGTTGATCTTGTTGAGAGGATTGGACAGGTGTCATACCGAATAGATATTCCATAGATCTATTGTGTTATGCATGATGTTTTTCACATTTCAACACTATATCGGTATCCCACGAACCCTTCTCATGTTATTGAAGTTTATGATATTGAGATTATGGTTGATTTTTCCCTTGAGGATGATCTAATTTGAGATGTTGATCATAGTGAGATTGTGATATGGGGAAAAGATGGGTTATTTATCCATGTTCTATGGATGAATATTCATGTCTAAGAGAAAACAAGGGAGATAAAAACTTTTATGAGGGCCTGGTGGCCATATCTTTTACCTCCGAATCATAGATATTTGTGGGATTAAATATCATTGATGATATATTATATAGTTGGGTGATTGTAAGATCCCAACCTCTAGGTAGATTCCTAATAATTTATTTCTGATATTCATCCATTGTTTTTATTATTTATGTTGTATATTTAAATGGGTGATTTTTGATGAGTTTTGGATTCTTTTAGAGTGGTTTTGGGTAGAGCATGGTTGGAAAAAAAATTCCTAAACCATTGTCCTACCATTGGAAAACTGTGAAGCCTCAAATAGAGGGGTATCCATGGTTGTTACATGGTTTTTGAATAATGTTACAATTTAGGAGAAACCATAATCCCTAAGAAGTAGGTACATATGGATAGGGTGTAAGATTTGGAAAACCATGTTTCCTTTCATATGAAACCATGCACACAAAAATCAAAACCTTGAAACTATATAAAAAAATTATGAACCTTTGGTTTTTATTCCCAATATCATTAGATCAACATAAAACTATTCCCTTATTTATTTAAAAGCAACTAAGAGTATTATAAGGCTCCTCAAAGCCTTATCTTTGAAAAAAAGGATCTAATGAAATAAGGGTATCTATAGAGTTTTGATTTGGGATCTTGTATGCCATTCTGATTTCAATAATTGGTCATTGCATTGTGGATTAAGGATTGGAATGATTTTATCAACGATCATGAGGTCACTGGTTTTATTTATAATTCCGAAAGTCATGATTATTATCAATTGAGTGTATTATCATTACATTGTGATTCCATGTTTTCTACGTGAATTCAAATTTAAAAGATGAAATTAATTCATTGAATTTGATAACCCATTCTTGGATTTGGTTCGACCTATTAGATTTTTCAAAATAGGATATAATGGAAACTAGTGGGATGTTACAAACTTTCTAAAATGATTATTTATGGATTGTGAAAAAGAGGAATACTATGTAATTGGAATTGAATTAAATAAATTTTCATGATGATAATTGGAATTATATAATTGTATGGGATATCCTTGAATGGTTAATGATTTGTGTTCTTAAATATTTATAATTGGATTAATTATTATTTGATCATTTTTTAATATATGATTAAATTAATGAACCAAGAATATAATACTGTAATAGATGGTTAATGGTGATGAATTATGATATGAATGTGATATATGTGATATATTGATATTTGGGGAGTGGGTAATGTTTGGATGCTCTATATACCCATGGCGTGCAGGACAGATTATCCAAGACAATGCTGCATGCATATGAAAAATGTGTTCCGGTATAGGGACTAGTTCCGTAAATACACATTGTGTGATAGAATGAAGCCCGAGGCCCCCATGATATTGGTATTGGACTGATGTTCCATGTGTATGTGATATGAAACATGATTTTAATGAATAATTAAATCCCATAAAAGAATGTGTTTTGATATTACATTGATGTTTTCTTTCAAACTCTAACAAGGGAAAAAGAATTTATAACTGGTTAGGATGTCACTGTGAACATGTGGGCCTATGTGATTGATTAAAGAATAATTAAATGTGAATATGGATTACATTATCCTTTTTAAATTATTCTTTATAAAACTTCATATATTTTAAGAAAATGGATATTTTTTAGACATCATTGGTTATGTCATATTGAGTTCCACACCCACCCTACTCAGGCTACCTGATCTGCACTAAAATATACTTCATGATTGGTGGAATGTATAAGGGGAAGAGCCATATGATATATTGATGATAATGGATTTGAAAAAGAGCATGAATGAGGGAGCCATACATGACATGTGACCCCTATTGGGTCCTGTCGGTGTGTCATTATTTTCGGTTTTCATTTTATATTTTACACTTCAATAGAATTACATATTTACTATATGGTTGATGGTAATTTTCCATGTTTTGGAGTTATACATGTGATGTTGGTTGATTATTTATTATTTTTTATAACAAGTTGGATTTTTTTATTTCCACTATTTTGATTATTTAAAAAAGATTGCATAGTCTCCCCATGATATATATTAAACCGTATCTACTAGTCAGCAACCTCTAGCCTTCAGGGAAGTGCACTTGAGGTCACATAACTATCATCTCATGCCACTGATTTGTGGAACATGTGTCAGGATGTTACAAGATCAGAAGTGATGTGAACTATTTATATGTATCTTGGAGAGCATTATTCCCATATGAAAGGGAAAAATAATGAGATGATAAATCTAATGGAATAATTTTAAATGAGTAATAAATGGACCTTCAATTTTGAATGATAACTATAATGGTGTACCCCTCACATATAGAAAATAAATTTCAATATAAAAGAGGTAATGAGTTACAATCCACATATAGGACATCAAAAATTATATTGAAGTTCACCCATACTAATTCAAATAATTTTCTACAATATAATTTTTTTTAATTTTATTATTTTTAACTATGTATAAAATGGAAAAAGAATGTGGGAGAGAGTTTTCAAATGGAAAATTGTAATGCTATGAAAAAATATTAACTGATACAACATGTTGGTGAAGGGGAAGGTTATAATACTAAACATCGGAAGATGATATCTTGGTAATAAATAAATATTAAATAAGTGGAATCTGGATAATCATTTCTCGGTAGATTATGGAGTTGATGTAGTGGGATAAAGAATAATTAAAGAGTTAGGTCAAAAAAATTATTCTGCATGCCCATGATATTATTTATTGATCAATTCAGTGATTGGGGATTTAGTTGATATAAGAATTGCACAGGACAATAGTAATTTTAGATTCTAGGAAACTTATTTATTGAATGTCTAAGTAATATGATCTAAAATGGGGATTTAGATGTATGTATGTACTTTTAATGAAAATGGAGCAGTCTAATACATTTTTCTATGAGGAAGGATAACAGGAATTTTTCTGCATAATCATTATGGGGAAATTTTTAGATCAAGGTCAAGAAATATTATTACGTAAAACACTTTTATATTCATTTTAGAAAACTATAATATTTTTTGAATAAGTGTATTCAAAGACTACACATTACGAAAAACTGATTCAAATGTGATACCAATAATAAAAAATTATTTTTAGAAGAAATCAATTTTATGTGTTGTGATATATTTTCTCATAGTGGGAATAAACCACCAGGGTTTTCTATGAATGATTTGAGTGGAGAATCCATGACTTACTAGAATATCCAATCAGGTAATGGAATATGAATTATAATAAAACCTTTAAATATATATATATAGACATTCAATTCAGTATATAAAATTTATATATCAATTTAATTTTTTTAAATAAATAAAAAAGATTAATTTAGATACAATTTGGTAGTATATTTTTATAACTTACTAGGTTTGATTATTTAATGGATATTCAGTTATTTGGTAAAAATAGTCAGCACCTAATTCAAGCCTCTCAGTTTTTTATAACATCCATAAAGGCCAATTCACATATCCAACGAATTATTTTGGGTTATATTTAAATAGGTACAACTCATACAAATTATCCCCACAAATATAACTAATGAAATAATAATATAATTTTTATTAGGCACATTCCATGAAAATTATAATCAATAAGACATATAGAATGGGGATGAAATTAGTACATGATTTCAATTTACCATATGTAAAATATTATCTATCCATTCTGGGATCAAATAAAGAGTTTTATAGACAATTTATATTTTAATGTATGTAATAGGAAATTTCCCAAAAAATCATATTTTTCCTACCAATCACTAAAAAAATGCATTAAATAATATAGAAACATGTTTTTTGAATATACCAAAATAAAAAAACCATGTTTTTGTACCAACTGTGTTATCCCAAGAATAAAATATATATACCTTATGTTATCTCTTTTTTAATAATAAATGTCACAAATAAACACACAATCCAATAACGAAAATGTTTTGTTTCTTAGAAGATAGCATATAGATATATATTATTTCACAGTTTTCCTTCAGTATCACTAAAAAAATTATCAATAGTTGACTTCCACATTGAAATATTCCATCATATATATTTCATGGGATATTATAACATATAATTAGTGAGAAAAAATTCACGATAAGTGAAAATAAATTTAATGATACATAAAGGGTTTGTTTTTAACAATTTGAGAAAAACGATCAATGGAGAATGATCATATTAAATATAAAATGGAATCATAAATGTTTTTTATATGATATGAAAGAAGAGAAAATGACATCAAAGAGATCTCCAAAAAATTATTATGAATTTCTTGGCATAATAATAAGGAAAAATAAGTCAAAAATCCCAATCTATAATGTGTATCATAGACTTGTGACACAAATTAAATAACAGGTTTTCCACAAAATTGGGAAGAAAATAAAAAATAATCAAGTCCATGAAATGAGGTGGGACCATAACTAAATGAAATCATGTCCATTTATTATGTTGTGAACATTGTCAAACACAATTGGTTATATTCATATCATTAATATGTAATGAGATTTAAATCCATACCTAATGAGTTTTATGAATATATCAGACCAAATTTTTATATAATAACTACACATGCATAATAGTAAAATATGATATTATTGATGAATCATATAATGTTAATTCTATTTAAATAATATTGGTGATACAAAAATTTCAAAATGTATTTTGGAAAAGAATATTATTAATTTGACTAGTTGACACAAAAATAATTGATCCCCCCAAAGAATATTATCACAAGGTAAGTTAACTAGTGATTTATAAAACATAACACCACTAAATATATATTTTTTTGAGTGACTAGGTAAAATGTTTATGAGATTCATATCAAGTGTTTTAATAAAACATTTTTAACATTTCCATAAAAAATAATGATACGAGTTAATTTCAAAATAATGTTTTTAGAAATTGAAGATATAATTTAATACATTTTTTAACTAAATCACATGTAACTAATCCCCAAAACAAAATATAAGTTATGAAAATAAATGTAGAATTTATGACAAAAAATATATAAGCAGTAGAAAAGGATACCTTTTTTAGTTCAGTCAATTTTAATGGAAACAACATCAATGAAATAGTTATAAATTTTCATTTTAATAATTGATAACATTAAATTTTATTAATATAGAATTGTATAATGATTTTAATTTTAATTTATGTAATGAAATCATTAATTTTATAATATGAAAAGGTCATAGGGTGTATAGTGAAAATAAATAATGATAGTTATTCTATACAATGTAATATTTTTATAAAGAATGAAATCCATGAAATAAGTGGATTATGTTAATTTATTATGAATTCAACTCATATAAAGATAATATTACATATTTAATAAAGTAGTTGAATAATATTTAAAATATATATATGAATATATATGATAAAAATGATTTACAAATAAATCTAAAGGAGATTGAGATTATTTAACACCTCAACCTGGCATCACTCTTGGTCACACACTCACTATCATCATGTCTAATCAATTTATTACTCTATCAAACTATATGAAAATAAATTGAATTATTTTCCATGATGCCATTTATTTATAATTTTCTATTTCCCATCTATTAGTCACTCGTAGAAAAACAATATATACCAAGTATTTATTTTACAATTCATTATGAATAGTACATGGTAAGCTAATTCTAGTATGCGATCCTTTACTATGGTTAATAACCAAAAAATTATCCTTTATAGATAAATAAGTGTTTTTATATCTTTTTTAAGACTAATGGAAATTATTCATGTATTATGTTGATGGGTTTTTAAGATAGGGTTATTTCATTTATTTTATTTCTTATTGATTCAATTAAAAATTTATAATTAATGAATACACATATATATTAATTATAAATAAATATAAAAACATATTAGACTCATCTTTATTATATCATGTTAACATTTTTTATGTTTTTTAAAAAATTCAGAACGTAAATTGTTTAACACTGTTAAGGTAGATTTTAAAACTATATTCTACATGAATATGTCATATAGACTGATTGAGTATGATGATTCTATTACTTTATAAAAATATGAATCATACATAATTATAATGACTTCAAAAATATTATGTTAATTTTTTAAATTAATTTATTATTATTTTAATGAATATTATAAAATAGAATTAAAAGGATAGTAGAACCCATACATTGAAGACTTGAATATTCATAAATAAGGGAATCTTGGATGTAACAGATTTGGAACTCCTTCGTATAAATTAAGGTTACTAAAATTGAGTGGAATGTTTTTGGAAATAGTATGTTAGTTCTAAAATATGAAACACATTGAATTATTTTTAATTAGAAGGGTGTTTGAGAGTTCATTTTGCTGACAAGTTTTAGTGGCATTTTAGAAAAATACAAAATACATAATGTGTAAGGAAGGATTTCGTACAATGAAATTTTAAAAATATTGAAAAATAAAAGATAAAATATATTTCTAGGATATGATTTCCAAAATCCCTAAATTTAAAAACACTATTTTAAAATTTGTGATATTATTATCCCTTTGTAAAATTGTTTAACTTAATTTTTGCAATACCATGGTTACTCCATTTTTCCTTGGTAAATTATTCCATTCCCTAACAATAATGTTTAACATATTTTTTAATATATAAATATTTATTTCAATTATGAAATCCATTTTATGGGATTCAATATCAGTAATATATAAAAATAAATTTTAACCTAAGATTCCATAATTAAACATTATGTTATTGATAAAAATGATTTTTTATACATAATAATGAATTTATTATTATTATTTACTATCAAATAATAGTTATATGATTTGGAATTTTATAAATATATATATATATATATAATTCATTTTAATAAAATAATTTTTTATACAGACCAGATTAAATTATAATGCAAAATATATTGACAAAAAATCATTGAATAGGTGTTCATTTGAAATTAAATGATTCGAATCACATACAATTAGTTATTTATCATCTATATATTTCATTATATCGATAAATAAGTATTATATGTTTTTATTAAAATTTATTAACAATTAAAATAATTCCACAAATAATAAAAAAAGGAATTAAATTTGATTACTAATGAATAAAAAATATGATAAATTATTTCAATTAACTATGACACTTTTATTTCATTCTAAATTAATTTATTATGGGTGAATTATATTATTTTAAACTTATAAGAAATAATTTCAAAACATTAAGGTCACTATTGGATATTTGTTTTCAAAATGACCATAGGTCCAATAACCAAATATTTTATTACCATTTAGAAAATGGTAGTATATATATAATAGTTTTATGACATTGTTATATATATCCATCCACATATGTCTCAAATCATTCATCGTATTTTATAATTATATTTCCATATTGTTAATCAAATTTCTATCATGTTTAACTCATTATATTTTTATTTTATGGGTATGATCATAATTGTTGATCATGATACCAAAAATATCAATCATAGACTCTTATTATTAATATATAATTTCATTGAATTATAATGTTATATAACACTATTTCATTTATTATTCCTATAATATTTTTCATTTAAAAGTATATTATTCTGACATAATTAAATAATTAATTCACTATTGGGTTAAATGTTTCATGTTTCAAAAGTTATTGAACACTTATCTTTTTGAAGCAAGATACATAATAATATAATTGATTTTAAAAATATGTGGTTTTTGGTGTTCAATTTAAAGTAAATGAAAATTTTTTATGATGTATGGGAAATAGAGAAGAAATGTTTTTAAGAAGATAAAATATTTACAAAAACCCCTTTACAAGGAATCTAACTTTATTGAAATATCTAAAAATTCAAATAATATCACCATTAGAGTATTATGAATCTAAAAATGAACTATTTTGTTATTTTATTTTCTTAAAACCAAAAATTAATTTTTTATAATTATATATAAATTTATCATTAATTTGTTAAAATTATTTTATAGGGGTCAATTTTTTAAATTTCTCTCCACATGATCCAGTGTAGTGGATTAACTATGCTATCAATGATCATGTAATCCTTAGTTATTAGACATAAATTGATAATTTATTTGTATATTTGATACATTTCATCATCCATATTATAATTTCATTGAAGATATTGTGCTTGTTCCTATGTAACTATTAACACTTTTCCATTTCTTAAATTATTGAATCAATAAATTACATCAACTAAATAATTAATGAAAGTATATAAATTATAATTAATGAAATATAAAAATGTCTCTAAATCATAATTTACATTATATATAACATGTATTTTTTGTAACAATATTTGATACAATTTTATAGAATAGTTCATATAGGTGGCTTAACATACACAAAATAGAAAGTATTATAGTGATTGATTTTGTACAAATATATGATATAATATAGTAATATATTTGTTCAAAATATATTTATATTAACTAGTTGTAATTTATTTCATCAAAATGATTAATGAAATTGTTGACAAAGAAGATAAAGGAAATTATTAATTATTATATTATATATTAATTAAAAACATGAATCATTTATAAATTTCATTCATTGAAATGATTATTTTTGGACTCATTTATAAGGATAGAATATACCAAACCTAAAATAGTGTTATAGGGGAGAGAATTATTTTATGTATTATAGAGGAATCTAAATGAATGTTTTTAACTAAAGTGGGTAGAGGGGGATTGTACTGTTTAGTTTATTTGAAATTTTGATAGAAATTTTTTTCATAATGTATATTGAAATTAAAAATTCATTGGAAGTTGATCTAAATAAACCAAGGAAGAGAAAATTTCATGATATCCCAAAACTAGAAATTTTATTTATCTCTAATAGTGATATATTATCATATTTAACCAAAGTTTAACAAATTTTCATAGCTTCATATTTAATCAATGAAACTCTTTTTTTTAATGTTGTACCTTTAGAATAAAATTTATGTTGACCTAATTACATTTTTTTATGATGAATAAAAATTTAAAATAATTTTTTTAGTTGATATTATTTAAGTGAATGAAATTAACATAAAACTTATTAGTGAAAAAATTATTTTTAAAACCCAAATCCTCTTAAACCCTACATGATTTTATTTTTATTTTAAATCAATAAAAACTTTTTTGATAATTATTTATATAATTTTTAAAATATGTACATATTCAATAGATTATCAATATTTCTATCATTGAAATAATGTATTTTTTTAAAAAGTATGTATAACATAAAAAAATAAAAACATAGAAAAAAGTCTTTCTTTTTTCAAAACTGATTATATATATTTTTTTATAAATACTTAATTATTATATGAATGTTGCTAAATTTATTTAATATATCAATGATATAAATAAAATTAAATTATAAGTGTATTAATTTAGATAAAATTATTATTTCAGAATTTATAAGAAAAAAGTTATTTTTATAATTAATATATTTAGATTTTTACCATTAATAGTTTTTTTGGGTTCTATATAATTTATATTTGCCAATATATATATATAAATTTATTTATGTTAAACTAACATTTTTATACTAAAATCACCAACATATTTGGTGATTTATTGTAATATTCAATTTCCACATAATGCATTCTTGTTTTACTAGTCAAATGATTATATTCAATACACCATGTTGATTATATAAATAATATTTAGCTTTTTCATATATCTTATTTTCTATTATATGGTTAATAGTTTTAAATTATTATAAAAAAGGTACATTAACATCAATATTACATTATTTTAAACCAGATATCAATGTTTCAAAACAAATAAAATTTAATTAATTATGAAATGATTGTATTTATTTTGATTTGACATATATTGGTAAGATATTACCTAAAAAATAATTAAATAAAACTCATATTTTGTATAATTTCCTTAAAATCTAATATATTAAAATATTTTTTTTAGTTTTAATCCTCCAAAATAAGTCAAAATTCATCAGGGGAGGGGAATACATCTTCTCTTCAGAAGGAAAATGATATCAAGGAAGGTGTAAGCTATCCAATATGTGGATGGAAACATATAGGCCATAGGCACATCAAAATTACTCAATAGATACTATAATAAAAATTGATTTATCTGACGAAGGATGACTTTATCATAAAATGGGGATCATATTATAAATATGAGATAATATTTTCTTGAGCCACAACTATCATGAATATTGGCACAAAATTTTACAAATAAAATAACCAAAACCAATATAATAAAAAAAAGTTCAATAAGATGTTACGTCCTCTCAATGGATTTTACATAATAATGTATCTATATGAAATAAATAATGATATTAGACATACAAAATTTTTAAAAATGACTTCATAAAATATTAATCGTTTAAATAAACCAAAAAATATTTTTACAAATTTTAAATAAATAATTTAATAAATATATTACCCAAATAAAGAACTATTTTCTATAAAGTTTCTAGAATATATTGTAGTACATTCTCAATGAGCAAATGTATTATATACTGATGATATTATTGGTTTTTTATATTGATTTTCATCACTAATGTGAACTAGTTACACTATTATATAAGGCTTTGAAATATAAAACTTCTATATGAATCTTTTACTTAGTTAATTTAGATTTCATGATGCTACAATTTTGTGTCAGTAAAAAACCTTCTAAAAATTCATTGGAAATTAATAACCGAAACCAAAAATTGTTGTATTAATAAGTATAAAAATTCACAAAATTAGAGGGGATGGTGCTCATAAAATTTTCACATCCCATCTCACATACCATAGAACTGGTAATAATCCCTCTCTGAAAGGTTCTATCTATTATGAGACCTATTATTAGTTCTTATTTTTTTGTGGAGTGATCTAAAAAATTATTTTCTCAAGTTTGTTGTGTAACCATAATAATTCTTCAATAAAATATTAAATATTAATTTAATATATATTTTTATGATATTATTCTATAATCATTATATATTAATTAACATTAATAATACTTTTATATATGTTTATATATAAAATTTATTCATTCATGAACATATATAGAAAACAATAATGAAATTTAATTCCACACATGTAATGAAAAATAATATTTTTCAACATTATATATGATGGAAAATTATACAAAATAAAATTTATATATTATGAATGGGGTAATAAACATATAAAAATAATTGAATAAAAAAATTAAATTTTGATGCATCACATTCCTTCAGGTTTATCAAACAAGGAAAAATAAATAAATTAAACAAAGAACTACAATTATAATTTATATACTATAAATAAAAATTAAATAATCTGGAATTTACATCTAGGATGTGATGAATAAATATATCAAAATTTATTGTTATAAAATATATTTTATATTTTATAGTTTGAAATAAAAAAATAATATTAACCTCACAATTTGAACTATATCTTGATAATTATAATATTAATATTGAAATTTGGGTAAATGATGAATTATCAATATACATATTTTTTCATAGTTAAATTCATATAATAAAAAAACAAAATAAAATTTACACAGTCCATGTATTTTATTCTATGCATATTTGAAATTTTTTAGAAATATATATTTTTCATTTTATATTAATATTTTGATTTATATACAAGATAAAATTATTAAAAATAACCGTTTCAAAAATTTAGTTTTGATAAAAGTATTATGATTTTGTAATCATTGCATTGAATCTATCTTATAGTGATCTTTTGATTTTTATAAAAATGATAATTTTTTTTTGAATAATATAAGAAATTTTTTAATAAAATATATTTTAGTACATAAAAATTATTACAATATGAATATATAAATTTATAATGAGTCTTACTTTTATTGAAATTATTTTTAGTAATTATTTGGAAAAATTACACTGTCGATCACTTAGACGACCTGCGATTCTGAGGCCTGGCGTGCTTAGAATAAATCATTGAATAAAGTTCAGTTTTTATTAAAATCGATTGGGCGGAGAAAATTAAAAATTTATCTAATTTATATGGATTCGTGGATCAGAAATATTAAAGAACCATTTTGTTCCTAATAATAGTTTTAACCTATGCGGTAGGTAACTTCGATCGGTGCTGGTTTCGGGTGAAAGTTATTTTTCATACGTAAACATCATTAAAATATTTTTCAGATAAAGATATTTTTTGACATAGTAGAGATTTTATTTATAGAAAATCATTACCAAAGACCTAGGGTTATCTCTATAACCCTGGAACTTCTCTGAGAAAAATAAGAGAGGATCTCTCAATGAAGAACACCAATTGGATAGTGGATCGTGATCAGAACGTGCATCGACAAGCAGAATATCCAACGAATAAAGGACCGAGGATCGATGATGATGATGGCGTAATCACTCTCCATAAATGATCTAACCAGATCCAATTGAGGGTTGTTATTTAAAATCATTTTCCCCATTCATTTATTCAAATTTTGAATGCGGATCAACCCACGAACAGGTTGACCTGCGGATCGTTCATTCTTGGAGGAGGGTCTTTTATCGTACATTGTTTTGGGGAATGAATCCATTCTTGATTTGATTTGAATTTTGATTTCATCCATTGATCATTCCAAAAATTCTAGTTTAACACCATGTAAAAATATTGTGGAATTTCATACCTCTATTTTCTATTGGATTTTCTTCTCCCATATGACATGTGCATTCTTCACGTTCTTCGAGGGATTCTGAACAATAGATCATTGCACATCGTTTTCACAGTGGAACAATCCCAAATCACTGATCTAGCCTCATGACAACCTAGAATAAGAGAAACGATTATAGATATGGATGGATCAATGTGGCATGTGAGAGACTTTAACTTGATCATTCTCTAGCATAATTGGTTGCATTGTAGATTCAATCACACGATGATGAAGAACAGGATGAAAGGATCACATAGCTTCTTCAGGATCGGAAAATGGACTATCAGAGCAAGTCTGGTGGCCAGCACAAGAGGCCATAGTTGTGTTGGTGGTGACCGGGCCATGTGCGAGTTTTCAAATATATGTGAGTAGATATGCTAGATGGGGAAGACTCACCCCCTTTTGACGGGTAACACAGAATGTAGTTGTGCCCCATGATAAAGAATAATGGCCTATGCGAAGTGGGAGAGACCAGGTGAACTGGTCCATGTGGTGGGCTGGCTAGTGGCACTACTCATCCAAGTCGGGATGGCCTTGTTCAGGCTGAATAGGTTGGACTGGACCCGAACCGACAGGGTTGGACCCGTCCAAGACCTATACAACCCCTTTTCACAAAAAAAATCCATAACATTAAAAGAGAGCATCTGTTTGACGATCTTTCTATGGAATTCGGACCCTTGCGAAAGGATAGTTCTTTAATGAGACTCCGAGTGGGTTTTTGTTGAATTTGGTATGAGACCTAATGGTTTATGGAGAAGTTCCTCTTGGTATAAGCATAATTTAGGTGGAATTGTAATGTTTCATACTGTTTGGTCTCCCCACGTAGTGGGAGTGGATTTGTATTCTTTGTTTATTTCCTCTGGGGGTGTTACTCCCCAAAACGACTAGGGTATTGGTTCCTAGAGATCTTCTTGAGGGAAGAGTAGGTACTCCCCTTTGGGACCAGAGAGCAGTTCCTATATCAGTGGAGTTTGTAATCCTCTATTGTAACAATGTTCGAGTCCTTCATATCTAACATACATAGAGTTGACACTCTCATACTGGGTAGTGTTTGGGTCCTCTATTATTGGATTCAATATTACTCTATTAGTAGGGGTGTGGGTCCTCCACAGATGATCTTATAGATTCATTACTCCCATCTCATTCAATGGTGTGGTTCCTCATGTCACTGATAAGTACTACCATACTGGGTAGGGTGTGGGTCCTCATCATATGATGTAGTACTCCCATGTGGGATCCGGGTGGAGGTCAATTATGATTTGTACTCCCCTGTATGATCAGGGTGTGGGTCCCCACATACGTAGATTAACCGCCCCATCCCAATAGCGGTGTTGGATGGGTCTTCCTATAGAGTTGGAGCTCCCTCGACTATCAGACATAGTTATGAAGAGAGGGCCCATCCACATGATGAAAACCATAATTAGATAGGATCTGGTGCTCCCTTGATTGAATGATGTTAGGGAAACTACATATTGAAGTGATAGAGGTTTAGTTATATGGTTAGAATTAGGGCTCCCTCATCTATATATAGTGGTGAGGGAGGGCCTCTCCAATTTGGTTCTCTTAGCCTTGCATTAGGCATAAGACAGTGATGACTAAACCTCAAGTTTCAGGCAATAGAACTGGAAATAGTAGGATATGTTTTATGGAGGAAATTCTCTCGGTCATACCATTTTGAATGGTAGAGTTATTTCCCAATGGGGTGAATATCTCGGATGCGTCCCATCGGAGATGGATGATCTCGTGGAGTGTGTTTCCCCTTGTCTTTTGTGTTACGATTCAAGCCTTCGATGATAGTATTGTTATTGTCTATGAGATTATAGCCCTATGATTCATATAGCCTGAGATGAGTATACCTGTATGTTATTGTTATTTGTTTTTTTGACACATACCTCTGTTTAGATGACTATATCATCTTAGTGTAGTTTTATATATGTTATTTTACTTTTTGTTTTTTGCTGACCTACAAAGTATTGTTTTACACAACCCTTCACAGGCTTTGACCACATGTGTCATGTCTGGTAGTGACAATCAACCCTTTGATGGTGTCCTTAGTTGAACCAAACCAAGTGGTACTTATAGTGAACTGACAGAAGAGATATTCTTCTTTGGCTTCAGATAGATATTTCTATACCTACCCTTTAGTTAGGGTTTCTTGAAAAGGAGTTCCTCATGAATTTACTTTTACTTTTATTTTTTTTTTGGCCGGTATTCTAGTCCAATATACCTTATGTTTTCTATTTTCATACACTTTGCTTATTTACATGTTGTTTTCTCCATACGTCATATGTAGCGTGGAGTTGTCTGTATATGTTGGGGTACTTAGAAAAATGCCTCCCATTCGATTGGGATATACCTACTCAGCGCTAGTCACCAACCCCTGGACCATAGGATGTGGGATTGGGGTAGTCACAAAATGTTCCCTAGGGGGCAGGTTGTGAAAGAGTGGTATCAGAGGAGGTTAGTTCTACCTTGAGAACCTAGATTATATGAGTTTGGTTTAGGGAAATATTGTTCAGTGTTTCGAGTTTGGCTTTCAGGACAGGGAATCATGTGTAGATGAAGTAGCCATCGTATCCATAAACGAGGACCCTGAATTCTTATTTTTGACTTAGTACATGAAAACACTAGTTCCATTAAAAAACGATGGTACATGAATCATATTGGAATGCTTTTTTTTTCAATTCCATCTTCTGTCATCTCACCATGTATACTCTATTGGTTATAGTACATCTTGTGTTGATTGAAGATGCTTCTACATAGATAGTCATCCAGGATTCCATCACGTGATCATGAGGATGATTCAAAGGGTGAAGAGATATGGGTACATAGTGTTTTACTAGAGATAGAACCTTTGGGTGGTGTACCAGCTATACCACCACATTTAGAGTATCACATAGTAATCATAGTACCAATGGATGAGATGAAAATTTTGAGTGGACTTTATGAGTTCTGATGAAAGTGACCCCTTATGTTCTGAGGAGATCCCAACAATCAGTTGGCTCGGAATTGGTAGGAGGTGGTGATTGAGTTACTTGCCATGTTGGGTGACCAATAGATCAGATGGTGGACCTAGCAGTGATCCTTCTATGTGGTTCTGGAGGGAGAAAGTAGTGTTTATATTACCTAATATTTCTATGAGGGGACTCTTCTTTGGAAAATGTTGAGAACCTTTGTAAAGGAAGGGGATCTAGCCATTAAACCTATGTGTTATGTGTGCCCATGATATTCTACAGCTTCAATAGGATGACATGTCAGTATCTGAATATTCATTCATGCATAACATCCTTCCCAGGTACTCAATGCATATGATACTCAGCCAGTGCTTCAGGGCTCAGATCATTGAGAATGGTTTTCTAAGGGACATCTCAGCCAAAATTATTCCTTTATTCATTCCTACTAATTCCATGGTTCTAGAGAAAAACATTGTGGTTGATAATCTCTTGGTTGATCGATTAATCCAATGATAGTCAGTAGTAGGAATGCAGAAGATTGTATATCATTAGGTCAGTAGACATGGAAGAGGATCTAGGAGAGTATAATGAGGTGGTAGAAATTTTTAAATGTTACCACCACCAACCCGGGTGATCCCCACCAAGCTCAGGGAGCTATATTTTATGGGAAATTATAGCTGCATGAGATCGAGGATTATGGAGAAAAGGCTCCATAAGAGATTCGAGGTATGATTTGTGTCTTCTTCTTTTAGTTTCCAAATTAGTGGACATATGTACTAGTCATTATCTTGATTTTTGAGTTTCTTTTTCTAGACGTAGTGGTTCCAGTCAAAATGTGGACTTGAACCTCATCTTAGAGACTCTAGTTGGAGGAGACCTGAAGATCGCACATTATCACTGATAGTATGACCCGACTCATAGAGGTGATTGTTGTGGTTGGGATATCTTAGTCGTAGTTTCATGTACTGATGATGTCATTTTTAGTATGGAATTCTATTATTCATGCCCATAATGACTATTTTAGGTGAAGGGTGAAGTGTGTCCATGATGATGAAATGAGTTTTCCTTTTCGGTGAATGGGAAACCCAAGAAACACATGGTGGACTCTTGCAAAGGCCATGATGAGAAAGGAGTTTGTGAAACCCAACAATACAGTATGGTGGGAGAATCACTAGGTCATACTTATTCATAGGGAGGTTATGCAATGAGGCATCAGATCAGATAATGTACATACCAGTAGACTTTTTCTACTTGACATCTTTCTCATGGGATCATTTCCATGGTGGAAGAGTTAGACCATGTGATGCTTCCATTGTATAGAATGGATGATTACCATCAACACTAAGTTGCGATACAACTAGTGGGTGTGGAGGTGTTTCTATTTTAGAAAGTTTTTTTTTATTTGGAGGTTTTAGATAGAGGTCCAAATAAGTCCCATCATATGCTATAATTAATTCCTATTTTGTTCGTAAATACCCCTACACATTCAGAATCAACCTGGATTGTGTAATGCTTACGGAATTTGTTGTGTTGTTCATCCAATTATGGATGTGAATTGTGTATTCCCATTAGTATCTACATAAATTTAATATGGATTTGAGCTACAAGACCCCATGATTGTAGATGGACTCTGGTACTTGGTGCTTTCCAACTTGTCAGAGCTAAGGAGACTTGTGCTCATCATCGCACAATGTTATCCCAGCATCCATTGGACATGGTAGTGGTTGATCTAAGTGGTTCCTTTGAGTGTGTATTTGTAAGAATTATAGGGACCCTTCATGATATTTCTAGCATAGGGTACTGATATAGAGCTCTGTTTTTCCTCCTATAAATTTAGCAATTTTCTTTTCAGGGATAAAAAAGCAATAAGGTTGGTAAAATGTAATTAATAAAATATTAAATGAGTTTATTTTTAGAAATTATTTGCGAATCTTCAATGACTAATCACTAATACAACGTGCAATTTTGACCCCTGGTGTTCCCATAATAAATCATTGAATAATGTTCCATTTTAAATTAAAAGCACTCGGATGGTGACCTTTCAATATTAATATCATTCAAACGGTTGCCCGAATCAAAAATATAAGGGCACTATTCCATTTAGAACAGTTTTTTTAACCAAGGTACGTCCTAACCTTGACTAGCGTGGGTCAAAGGTGAATGTTAGTTTTTGGATGTAAAATTCATTAAAATATATTTTAAATAAAAATATGTTTGGACGCAGCTAAGACATTACTTTTAAAAAATCATTGTTAGAGATCCAGGTTTATGCCATTACACTATATATTCCCTAAGATAAAGAGGATATGATATCTCAATGAAGAACAAAAATTCATTGGTGGATGGATATCATAAGGTAGATTAGAGAGTGGAAGATCTGATGAATAAAAGATCGAGGATCGACAACGATGACGATGGAGTAATCGCACCCCATCAACAATAAAACTGGATCTAAGTAAGCATTGTTATTACAATCATTCTTTCCCTGTTCTTGGATTCAAATGAATAATGTGAGTCAACCATCGAACCCCACAGATCGTTCATTCTTTTGAGAGGGTCTTTTTTCGGACTTAATTTTGGGTAATTAATCTATTTATGATTTTATTCTTATTTTTATTTACTCCATTAGATATTTTTAATATGAGAGGCTTAATGTCATGGAAAATGACAGAGGACGTTTTTTCCTCGATTTTCTATTTGATTTCCACCCCCCCTCATTGACCCATGAGTTCCTCACATTATTTATGGTTTTATGAACAATTGATATATGTGCATATGTTTCATAACACAAGGATACCAAATCAAATATCTTTCCTCACGACGACCTAGCCGAGGTGCAATGACAACAAAAACAGATAGATCGGAGAAGTATGTGAGATACAATCACTTGATCATTTTTTAGTATAATGAGTATTGATGTTGATTTTATCCCATGAAGATGAAGAACACGACACAAGGATCAAAAATCATATTACAGATTGGAAAATAGACCTATTGGAGTGTCTCTGGTGGTCCGTGGAAGACACCACCAGCATGCCGGTAGCATGTAGTGGCAGTCGCGTGGCTGTGTGGAAGAAGTAGGAAGTCTACCATGGTGGATGGAGGAGCCAGTGGTAGTCCACTTGAGTAGACTGATAGGATGAAGGTTGTGCACTCCCTTGTGTTGGTTTATAGGGCACGTGGGTGAGTTGTGCGCTATAGGACATCGGGTCATGAAATGCGGGCCAAACTGGGTGAATCGGGCCTCGTGATGGCCTAAATTGTTTGAACCAACTAGGGTGGGCCATGCTAAGTCTAGTGGTCCAGGTCGAGCCGGTGCATCAGGTTGGTGGACCCTGGGCCTGGTCATGTCGTTTTGGTCTAACTAGGTGGGACCGTCCCTAGACCCAACTAGCCGATTTTCACTAACACTCCCAGAACATTCAAACCGAGCATGTGTTTGTTGAGACGTCTACGTCATTTGGACCCTTGAGATGACGCACTCCTTTCAGATAGTCTAGGTGGGTTTGGGGGGAAGGTAGAAAGAACCCTAATGTTTTGAGTAGTAGTTCCTCCGGATACAAAGACGCTTGACCAAAAATTGTCCTGTTTCGTAAATTTAAGACACCCCATGTTATGGGAGTAGGTTTTTTGCCTTTGGGTAGAATCCCCCATGGGTGTTACACCCCTTAAGGACCAGGGTGTGGTTTCCAAGATATTTTCTTGATGGAAGAGTAGGTACTCCAATATGATACCAATGATCAAATCCTTCATCCAAGGTGTCGGTAAACCTCTATAAGAATAGGTTGAGGGTACATCCGATATGACATACCTAGAGTCATTACTCCCATACTGGGTAGGGTGCATGTCTCACTAATAGGATTTAGTACTCCCATGTTGGTTGAGGGAATGTGTACGCCACATATGAACTGACAAGCTCGGTACTCCCCTGTCGTACTAGGGTGTGGATCCTCTAGTCACAAACTGGTAATCCCCGAATGGGTAGGGTTCATGTCCTTAACATACAAAGTAGTCCTCAACTTTGGGATCAAGGTGTGAGTCCTTCATGATTTATAATACCCTCTAGGATCTGGGTGTGGTTCCTCATGTACGTAGTTGCACTCCCGCATCCCAAGTAGCGTCGAGGAGCAGGTTCTCCCTTGGGGTTGGAACTCCATTGACTTTCAGACACAATTACACGGGGATGACCCCTCCAATTGATAAAAAATACCTAGAGAGGATCTAGTTTTCCATCATAAGAATGAGGAGTGTGAAACTACTTATAAGAGTGATAGAGGTTTTGTGAGACAGTTATAAGAAGACTCACTCATATGTGTACAATGGTGAGGGTTGGCCTCTCCACTTGGGTTCTCTTAGTCTCACGTTTGGTGAAAGACACTCATGACAGAACTTACTGTGCCAATCACTTGATATGGACATAGTATGATGATTCTAATGGATCACATTCTCTTGGTAATACCATTATGAATGGTAAAGTTAATTATCGATGGGGTGTATCTCTCGGGTTGGTGCAGTCAATGGTGGATGAGCTTGTGGAGTGTCCATACCCCTGGTTTTCATGTTACGATTTGACTATTCAATAAGAATCCTATTATTGGATTTTAGATTAGAGCCTTATGATTTTTAGGGTCTGAGAGGAGTGTACCCAGATTTCCATGATATATGTGTTGTTGACACATACCTGTGTTGACCAGACTGTATGTTCATAGTGGTGTTTCCTTTTTGTCCTTTTACATTGAGTTCTGAGGATCCCTACTGAGTATTTATTAACCCCCCCCCCCCCCCTCGTACATAGTTTTTTTTGAAACGTGTCATGCCTTGTTCATATGATCGACACTTTTATGGATTCCTTGGTGGATCAGGGCCAAGTGATGCTTAGAGTGCCTTGACATGAGAGGTGTGCTTTTGCAGCTTCAGATGGTTTTTTTGTACCTATACTTCAGGTAGTGTTTTTGTAGAAAATTTCCAGAGGCTTTTACTATTACTTTTTCATTTCTTTGGTCTTGTATTCTTGCCCAGGTTTACCTTCAGTACTCTATTTTGTTACACAATTTTTGTTTACATAGTGTTTTCACCTACCATTATATATAGCTAAGAGTTGGGTGTGTACTGGAACATGGGAAAATGTCTCCCATTTGATTGGGATATGCCTATTAGGTGGTAGTTTCTATACTTGGGCCAATGGGAGGGAATTCTAGGGTAGTCACGGCTCCGGCCCTAGGGTACGGTTTGTGAAAAAATTCCTAAAAAAATAAAATCAAATAAATTTAATTTTACGAGTAAAATAATGAATATAAATATAATAAAACTAAAAATAAAAATATTTTAATGAATTAATGACTTATACATTATATTTAATTCAAATTAAATAAAATTTTAGACTATGTAAATGAAATAAAATATTTTGTCATTGAAATCATTTTTTGAATTTACTAAAATGATTATATATATATTACAATAAAAACTATGAATTTTCATAAGAATTATTACTAATAATGAAAGAGTTTTTCCTATTGATGGTGTGGATTCTAATATGAGTAGTCATCAACTGTAATTCCCCCAATAAAAAATGGTTCCATAATGAAGTGAGAGAGATAATGACACATGAGTCCCACTTCTAGTAAGACCCATGCTGGAAACTAGCATCAATGGTATAAGCATCTCCTAAATGGGACACATTAACCTCTATAATAACAAATTATCAAGAGATATGATAAATAAAATGCAATAATATACATAACATAAAATTAAATTAAATCTAAAAACAATCTCTTAAGGAATTTAGAAACAAAAAAAGTATTATATGAAATGTCCTAAATAAATATTTAAAAGTAAATGCTAAAAAGAAACTTAGTAAAAGCACAAGGTTATGAGATTGTAATGCCTAAATTAGTCTACATAATCCTCTTTAAAACCATATAAATTATATACTATTTTGAATATATATATATATATAATAATTAGGGTAACAAAAATATATTATGTGCATGTGAATGAAGAATATTAATTCACTAGTGAGAAAAAAAAGAACAAAAAAACTCCTAAACATGTCCAATAACAAATCCCCATCCTCACAGTGGACAGCAAGCCAATTAATTCATCAATATATAATAAATTAATAAGAATCATATAAATAGAAGTGTACCCAAAACTACATTACAATGTATTTGGTACTCTCACACTGCATCAACCCACATCCTCTCTCACCCATACATTCTATATATGATAATATAAAAATGAAACCCCATGTAAGACCACATAACATCTCATCTCACCCTTAGAATGTTGTTCCATCTCCTCAAATCATTTCAGAGGACATATGTTCCAATAAATCATGCCCATTTCAAAAACACAAGTTGTAAAATCCTATTATTGTTACAAATATTAGCTTAATATAAAATTTTTGATAGACTGTGTTTTTTGAAATGTATATTTTATCATTATTTATATAAAACACCATGTTTATCTTGTGTTTTAAGCAATATTTATTCTCTTCAATAAAGTGTGTTACATGAAAAATCGGGTTTTAATGAAAAATAATATTCTATTTAAAATATTATTTCACATGATAGTTAACACCAAACCATTAGAATGGTAGTAAATAATATGATTAACTAAATTAGGAAAACATTTTTAACAAATTTTTATAAAATTAATTTTTTGGATACCAATTAATTTCAAAGGAATATTAAAACAGAATGAATATAATAGAATATTTTTTATAAAACCCCATATTTATGACCAGAATGGTGTTATATCATACTAAATTAAATTATTCACAATTATTGATATATATTAATGAAATACAAATATTTTAAATTAATTACACTATTTAAAATATATTTTATGTATTTTCTATAGAAGAGAAAATAATGAGTCCAATTTTAAGCATAAAAGGATATATTTTTCTAAATGGTAGTTTTCGTTATTTTAATGGTGGATGTGTTGTAAAAATAAATTTTTAAGTATTTTATAAATATTATTAGAAAAAAAGTCTTTTTTCAAATCATAATACCAAAATTTATATTATGTGAGTTTTTTTATTTTTAAGGGAACCTTCATATTTTGATGAATAGTGAATTATAAAAAATATTATTTATAGAAATGACATATCGTGTAAATAAATTATAAAGTAAAATAATAAATTAAAATGTTTTTCAAATTAAATTATATCATTTATACTTTCAATAATCAAATTTATTACATTGGAATCATTTTTATATTAAATTTTGATATAAAAATAGTATCCCTTTGAATATTTACACACTAAAAACATGATTTCTCTTCCCATCTACATGATAAATGTAAAATTAATTTAATACACAAATTTAAAATAAATTTTTAAAAATGAATTTACTATTTAGAATCATAATAATTTCTAATTTATATTAAGGTTTAATTAATTTTTTACCAAAAATATCATTAAATTTAATTAAAACTTATTACAACAATTTAGGAAAAAATGAGTTTACTTGTTACATTTTAGTCATAAATGTCCAAATGACATTGAAAATTGTAAAAAAACCAATTTTATGTTATTATTTGAACCATATAACCAATTTTTGTGATTTTTTTCATTTTTTTGGAAAATAATTTAATGGAAACATCCAAATGGTGTTTTTTTAATTACATGAATGACACTCCTCCTCATTTATAAATGGGAATTCACTGGACCCTATTGTATAGACCACTCAACAATTTTGGAGAGTCCACCCACCCAAAAAAACTCTTAAAATCCCTCCCAAAATACTATTATTAATTTTGGTATAAAAATTCAACCATGAATGTCTTTTAGTTAAAACTAATTAAGAGTCACCCGAAGAGGAGGTATCACTCATAAACATGCACTTTTGATTTATTTATTTGTCCACCAATTACATTATTCTGATAAAAATGTTTATATAATAACCATAATTATCATAAATTTATTGATATGTCGTTATGTTAAGGTTATACCATACATGTCCAAATAGTTTTATCAAATGGGTAATCAAATCGTCATTTGTGTGTACGACAACATTCCACGTCACAAAAAAAATGCCATTTATTTTTCCTTTGAAAACATTTTGGTTAGGAATTTTGATTTAAGTACAATTTATATATGATATTTATGAAATTTATAATATAACAATTCCTATTTAGTAATTATATTAAACTACCCTTTTTACATTTCGTATTATATGCCGTACGATAATATCACTTGTGTTTATAGTGGACTATAGTCTCTCGAAGCGATGTGGAATTTTATTCAATAATGTGTTACATGAATGGAAATAAGAATAAATATATTGAATATATATGACATAAATAACATAATTATTATATTAATAATGTAAATATTTTTATTTAAATGCAATATGTATTTTTATTTTTATGATTTCACACACAAAAAAATGTTATAAATCCATTGATGGATATTTGGAAAAGTGCCTCTTCCAGGCGATGTGATTCCCTTTACATTACAAGAATGATCTATTGAAGTGTATATAATATAATATATTTTAATTTTTTATATAATGATCATTATGGAATGAAAATATATTATATACCATCTTTTCATAATGATCATTGAAAAATGGGAATGTTACTCCTGTGTACAAATGAAAAAATATCCAAATGATTGTAACATTGGTTAATTTTACCAACCATATTTCATTATTAATTTTAAATTTGTAATTGATCAATAAATATGATATTAATTTCATTATTATAATAACTTATATGATTAATTGATGATTTCATTGACCATAGTCAACCTACAAAATTATTTTGTGATAAATAACCCAATTTTGGTCAAAACATCCGATTTAAACCTAATTGATTATATAATTTTATATAAATTGATAATTAATGAAATAAAAGTCGAAAAAATTGAAACAATTATCAATAATGTAAATAATTTAAACAATTATTTTATTTGGGAAGATAAAGACCCAAGTGAAAAGTTGAAATCTAGGTAAGGGGCTTCATTTAAATAATATCTCATTGAAGTAATTCATGAAATAATGATTTTTTATTATTACATGAATTGTATATATAGACCATTAAAAATTATATATAAATAATTTATATATTTTATGATATTTAATTTTTTTAATTATATTAATTATGGGGGTTTACGATTCATGTGTTTCCAATGTGATAAGGGTTATTCTTTGAAAATAAATTAACTTTAATAGTTTTCCATCAAACTCACTTTTTATTCCAAGGCCATGTTTTTAAAAATATATTTTCAATGTTTTATATATATTTTAAAGATTTATAATGATCATTTTTAATATATTTTATTTTATTACAAACATTCTAAAGAGTAATATTTTTACATATTTTAAGTGGACCATTTCGAAAAACGACTAATAAAATGTCTATTTTTTTAGTACAATTACCACAAACAATCATGCAATCAATAAAATTATTTGATCTATAGCTTATATTAAAGTATTTAATGTTTTGTTAAATGAGTAACCATCTTTGTCTTTCAATTTAGTAATTTGGTATTGAAAATGGATTTTCAAAATGAAGGTATATTTTGTGTTAAAAATGTGATTCTGAATGAAAATGGTATTTTAATTTTTGAAAGAAATATTCATATGATTTTAGAAGAGTTTTTAAAATGATAAAAAAATTCATGTTGTGGTTCTTGGACATTATAAATTATTTTAGTGTTTAGTTATACTCGAGTAATCCCATTATAGTTTAAACAATGGGTCATCTCAAATAGAACTCTAATGATTTGGATGATGATTATATTTTTAATAAAATTATATTATATATTGGTTTAATGGTTATAAAAAATTTAAATGGTATTGTAATGATTTTTTAAGTGTTCTATGAGATTATGTCCTATTGAAAATATTTTATTTTTATATGAATTATTATGAGTTTTATTGAAATGATTATTTTTTTAATAGTTATAACAAATAATATTTTTAATGGAATTATATTTCTATTTTTGGGTATAATGTTATGTATTCAAGAAACATTTTTTATTTTTGTTTCATATTATTATTTAAATAATAGTTTCCCTTCTTTTTAAATCCCATATCGAGCTTTAGTTCGAATTCCAAAAAAAATAAAAAACTTTATTACAAGGTTTTAGGATGGGTAAGGTAAATGGAGAGGTCCATTGGAAAATTTTGAAGATATTTCTACAATGGAGTTCATGCATTATATACTAATTTTTCTATTATTGGAATTATTGAAACCAATTTTATGTGTCCACTTTTTATTTTACAATTTTTTTATTTTTGAGTTATGCCCAAATTCTAAAAAATTGTAAATACAAAGAGATCCTCAATGTATGAGAAATTAATTTATGGACAAGCACAGAATTTTATCTAAGGATTATAGCTAGAATCAATTTTTGGATTATAAATACTACAGTTTAGGATAATTTTAATAGAATTCACATGAAATATTTTACCTAATAAAAATTTGAAATGATATAGCCCTTTAAGATTACAATGATGATTAATATAAATAATTCATATTGAGAATGGTTTCCTATATAAGAAATTGGGAAGGTGCATTGTGATGAAACTGAGAGAAGAATATCATTCCATGTAAACATAATGAGGAAGAATAAATTGGAAGAGAATAGTTTAATGCAATGATGGCTCAGTTGACCGAAGCTAATAATGGTGGTGTTATCCATGCTAGAAAGGAACCCGATCTACTAGAGAGGAACATGAATATAGTGTATCAATTCATGATGAAAAATACAACATATTTTAGTGGATCATCTAACCCAATGGAATCCCAAGAATTTATAAACTCCCTATAGAATCTATCTGAAGTCATGGGATGTTCAAAACATAAAAAGGTGACCAAATATTTTTATAATTTTAAATGTGCGGATTATCGATGGTGGTTCATGGTTAGGAATACTAGTGAGATTGATGACCATGATTTGATAGAATGGGACATATTTAACAATATATTCCTTGAAAATATTTACATAGTTTTTTTGGTTTTAGGATGGCGAAAAAATAATGTAATTTGCACAAAAGGTTAAGGATTTGGTGTATACACATGAAAAAGATATTAAAAGGTTGTACATGTATGTATCTGAATTTTTTCAAGACATTGATATTAAAATTAAATGATTTTACTCAGGATTAAACCCAATATTATGAATATCTTTGGTTATATGATAAATTAAATATTATGATAAATTTTTTTAATCTTGAGATTGGTATTTTCAACTCTTATATTCCATTAGATAAAAGGAGTAATAAATTGTTCTCATTGTTGTAAATGAAGACTAAACCATCTAATAAGATAATAGGTATTCCCAAACATGTTTGAAGTGTGTTAAAATCATATCTTGGAATGGGTTTCATTATTTATATATTTTTACCAATGTTGTATGTTTGATCATAGGGTCTATGACTCAATGGAATAAGATCTGAACAACCATAGAAAGGGGTAATTGATATCCATCTAAATTTGAGATATTTTAACAAAAATGAGTGAGCTCATTTTTCTAATTCTTGTTCTATGATTCTATGTCATGGTAGAAATCATCATGACCTAAAACATAATAGTGTTGGTAAATAATTTGTTTCTACTAAGGTTGATTTTGGGGCAATTGGTTTAGTGGTCGAAGGTCCATGGAGGTTGGAATTTTTCAAATATTAACTATTAGTTCAAATATTTAGACACTGCTTTTGAGGTTTTATGTGATGAGATATTATATATATAAATGAAATGTTTACATATACTTTGATGGTTTTATGTATATGTAAGTTGTCTTTTAATGAGAAGTATTCCATTGCATATTTAGGAAATATTTTTAACGTTTTAATTACCTTTTTGGTTTACATGATCATGGATATTGAGGTAATTATTTTAACACAATTTTTATTTTATATATAACGACGATATTGAAAAGGTATTTTCTTACAATGTTATTAATATTAATTTAAGATATGATAAATTCATTTTTTGGTTTCAAAACTGAATGGTTTTAGATAAAATTTTCGATAAAACACTATTAAAATTTGAGTATATTTTAGTTATTTGAGATATAAAATTATTGATTTATTTGGTTTTATATTTGGGAATTACTATTGATATTTGAAGAATATTTTATATTGGTAATTATCATATCATGTGTTAACCACTTTGGTTTTGGATAACGGTGAAAGACAAGAGAAATAACTTGTTATTTTAAAATCTTATTTTTTGTGATTCATGCATTAAAAATTCATATTGAAAACTCATTTTTTGGAGAAAATGATTTGATTTTAGTTGAAATTTATTAAAGGATGAAATTATACTCATAATGTAATTATATATTCATATTCTATTTTACATGATGATAAGATAAATTCTTCAAATTTGGAAAAGGATATTAAAATAAAATGTTATCTTATTTCCATATCTTCTGTAACACCCCAAGCTTCCACGGTATGTTTCCCTTCGAATAATGCAATGGCGTGCATTGTACGCAACTTCGAGATTCTAAAACACCACAACAAATCAAACTAGCCATTATGAATAGTAATACATAATTTTCGAAATTTTATAAATTCTTTCTCTCAAAATGGACTTCATTTTTGGATTTGGAATATCGAATTTATCCTAAAGTAAAATTTTGGTACTTTTCGGATAACTTTCATATTTTGATGAATAGTGAAAATTACTAAATTTTAATTAAAAACAACTTTTTGAATAAGAATAATTAATAGTGATAAATTATTAATTTTAGTGGTTTTAAAGTATATTTAGAATATATTTTTACCATGTAATACAATGTGGGTCATTGAACATAATTTCACATTTAAACCAGACATAAGCAATTGTCAATCTTTTGATATATATTGTTTCTTAAAAACACGATATTTTTTGTGACAGCTGGAATTAATTATAAAATTAATTAATGCAATTTATATGTTTAAAATTTTGTAAAATAGACATCATTTTTTAATTTGGAATATCAATTATAGCTTAGGGTGAAATTTTGGCATTGTTCTGAAAAACGTCAATTTTTGATGAATAGTGAAACTACTAAGTGGTAGTTAAAAAACTGAATTTTTCATAAAACATAATTTTACCGATTCTTTGAATGGAATTTCAAAAATCCGAGAGACACGGTAAATATCAAGAAGTAAAATGTGGTTCAATGAGATGAAAATAATTTTGGGTGAATAGTAACTTTTTACTTTTATTTACCACGGTTAAAAGTAAATAGGGTAATTAAGGGTAAAAATGATATTAATATTACCCTAAAACATATCCTAATTCTATTGGACAAGTTTATATCGACCAAAAACAACCTTAGGAATAAAATATTATCATTTAGGTCCACTTGGATTAGATTAGGACATTTATTATTATTTAATTTAAAGAAGAGTTAAAAGAGTTAAAATCAAAGTTTATTTACTAAAACATTTTTAATATAGGGTTATGAATAAGATAAATTCGATTGTAAATATTCATTAGAAAGATAATACGATTTCCTACATAATTATATTTTATTTATAATTTTTAAACATTAAATATGTTAATATATTTATGACACAATGATGATGCAGTAATTACCATAATAGTGAACAATTAGAATAATTGATATTATAAATATACAAATAAATATAATTAGAGACTTTTATTGAATTAAAATAATTTTCAAGGTTAATATGACATATTAGGATTTATTTAATTAACTTTGTATGAAGTAATAATTCTGTTATGTGTTTTACAAAAATCAACTATTGAATAGTGTCAAAATTGACATAAAAGAGTTTTTAAAACAAATGTTTTATTATTAATTGATATTAAATTCCTAAAAATCTAAGGTTCGGCAAAAAGACTTATATCGTGATAGGATAATCATTATTGGACCACTTTGGGGTCGCTTCGATGTATATGGTATGTTTATTAACCATATAATATAAAAATACAAAGATACATTGTAAAAGTTATACTAATTAACTTAGAGTTAATACTTAAAGATAAGGTTACTATAATGACCCAAACCAGTCTAACTTCTATTGGATGAATGGTTTTAGACCTATCCCCACCTTAACCTTTGAATAATCAACTTTTTATAGATTATAAACCGAATATGAATTTATTATAAATTAATATTTCTAGCTTTTCAAAAGGTGCCCTCACCCCTCTTATAAAAGGGCACTCCTTCTTATCATTTCTTCACACCATCAAAGCCTTTTGGTTCGGCCAAACCATGCTCAAATACTCTCTCAAAATCCCTCACTACAACCTAGAGGCCTTAGTTTGATCATAAAGCCAACCTAATGAGCCCTTTCGATCAAATAAAAAGGAAGAAGCCGAAAAAGAGGTAATGTTTTCACCACCCCTTTTCAAGTTCCTTTCTTCTTCCACTTCTTATTTCTTTTTTATTACCATTATAAAATAATAACTCCAGCATCATATATATACTGTGATTTTATTATAAATATGGTACAACCATATTCATTATTCTATCCATCCTTTGAATAACATGTCACCATACGTGCGTACGTACGGCTTACCGTCTCCACGTCGTGGTGTAATTGTTATTCAATATATTATTATTTTAATGGGTATAATAATAATGTGTAACTCATGTAAATAATAAATATAACATGATAATTATTCTGTATATATTATATACCATCCAATTATATATTATTTTAATATCAAAAGAATGATAGTGTCGCTCGTGCGTACGTACGGACTACCGTCTCCACGAACGCGATGAGATTCATTCTCCATCATATACATTCAAATATAATTATAATTTGATGATTTAAAAATAGTATCTAAGGACATGATATCATTCTGGATATGAAAAATATACATCCCATTAATAAAGAATATGGATCACATAACAAAGAATATAAAGTAAAATGCACCCGTTAACACCCGAAATGACGATAATTCTGAGATATTATTAACAAATCAATGTTAAAAGATCATATATGATATCATATTAAAGTAAATTATTCTTGTATAATTCAATAACAATTATTTAACCATTATACAGGAGGTTAACCTACCGTCGACCAAGGAAAAAGTACTAAGTAAGGGGTTTCTTATCTCACTCTTAATTTCGTGAGAATTCCATTGTTCACCACTTATTTATTGCATGTGGTGTATGTGTGCTGCCCATGATTGTATTCATTGTGTAATATAATTTAATTTATGGGTATCTAAATCATCATTGTATGATCCTTCTTTCATGGGTGCATGTTTCATAAGTTACCAAACCGATAAGGGAATTTCAGATTTCAATTTCCACTCATTCGGATTTACGCATATTTCATTGATTATATTACTCCAAGATTATGTGTGGAATAACTATTCTATTGATTATGTCATAATTTCCAATCCCCATCCTGTGTATATACTTTTGATACACATAATCACTCCATTGATAATTTCTCAAGTCATCGATATGAATTTGATAAGAGTAATTTTAACTCATCCTCCATTTGTTGAGTTAAACATCCAATTCATTGGTGTTGTTTTTACAAGATTATGTGTGAATGTCCTTTGATTGTTTTACACTAAATATCCAATCATATTTAGTTTATTTATATTTGTCACACATAACTATATCATTGATTTATCCTTAACCTAAGGATACAGCCTTTATGAGAGATTTCATCTCAACTTAAATTCCATTGAGACTTCTTTGTTGTTATACACCAAATCACTTTTATGTGGTGTATATAATGTACTTTGACATAGTATATCATGAATCTCTTTATTATCATGATATTACAATGTTTTGATTACCTCAATTATTTGTATTCAAGTGTATCTCTTTTGGTTAGAATCTCTAACTAAAATACCATTTTTAAATGTTTTAAAGACTTATTCATCTAAATATTTCTCATTAATGTCCATGTTTTAAAAATGGTTTTAATGATTTATTTATATGGACATTAATGTTTAGAAATTTATACTCCTTTTAAATTGATTAAAAGTGGTATGGGACACTTTGATTCAAAAATCAAATTTTAAATGGCTTCTTGACAAATATTGTGACTTTTAAATGATTTCAAGAAAAAGGGGGATATTTCTCTCAAATAGTTTTGATGATTATTTTAATCAATGTCAACATCTTTCATTATTCATGATTGAGGTTAATGTGATACAATACAATCTTCCATATTTTATCGAATGAGTTATGTTTGACTGTGGATGTGCTATTTTTATACCATTCATGGTTTGTGGATAAAGTATTGACATTTCGTATGCTAGTTTTAATATGAATGTTTATGTTATATTTAAATCTGTTCATATGAGGAATGCATTGGACTTAATAAGTGACAGGTGGAGCCCGCTATAGCTCCTCGATGCATCGGTAGGTCTCATGAGACAAACTAGTGTCTTGGCACAAGGCCTTGGCAAAATCTTATTTGTAGTCTTGGCACGAGGCCTTGGCTATATGGTTATGATAGTCTGGCATTATGCATTCCATCATTATGAAAGTGGTTATTGATATTGAATGTGATCATTGGACTAGTAGAATATCCATGTGAGTAAGTAAATGGCATTATTTCATTTTAACTTTTCCATTTTATGCTAAAGTTCATGTTTAAAAGGCTTTGTTTCAGTTATAAATTACCTTAAGTGTTTATGCATATATATGAAAGCTTCTGCTATAATGTTATCCTTACTGAGCATATGAGCTCACCCCTTTCAATGTTTTATTTTCCCAAGATTATGAATATGTAATTTATGAATGACCTGCAGAGATAGTATGAGGGGATATGAAGACAAGATGTTGTTGTAGTTTTTTTACCTTATGATGTAATATATGTATTATGAATATATCTAGTGTTTCCAAGACTACTAAACTAATCGGTCTTTCGAGACATGATCCTTTGTGATCATGCCAATGTTATTTAATAATGCACCGACTCTGGTTATTTAGGGTTGGGGCTTTACAGTTGGTATCAGAGGAAGTTTAGTACAAACCTTGGAAGCTAGATTTAGATAAACTCTGATTATAGCACATAGACCTAAGATGGACTTTGAGGTTTAGTATAGAAGAACTTCCTAGAATTTTGGTATTGTAGAGATTTTGTGATTTTTACGAGCAATACATCCCTGTCTGGATACGAGCAGGTAGAGGCGGCTCTGGCACAGATGTACCTAGGGGTAAAACCCGAAAACACTGCTTTGAGCTAGACTCGAACGGGAACTGGTGCACGACAACGGGCCTTGCTGCACTCTTGGTTACGACACTCCCGGGGGATATGCTTAGGATAATTTACATTTTCCTTACAAACCAATTTAAGTAATATATATATAAGATGAGAGTAAATGAACTTAGTTAATCCTAATATATTTCAAATTGTGAATATGGTGATATTTTAATCAATAAATGATTTTACGACTACTGTTACTCACACAATGCTTTCTAGTTTTAGTCAATGGCTGGATTCCAAGGAAGTCATAGTGACTTTGAGAATGATGTAGAAGGTGGGAAAGGTGGTGGAAATGTGAAACAAAATGGGATGTTGATAGGCGTAAAAGATATCGTCTTTATGCCAAATCAGTTTTCCAAAAATATGATCAACAACATATATATTAACCAACTCCCAGACTCAACAAGGAAGAGAAAGGTGATGAATGATAAGAGTTCCAGCAATGGAGACCATGGAGAAAAGAACCCTCAATTTTCATCATGTAGGAAATGTGGAAGGAGACACCAAGGAAAGTGTCTCAATGGGACAACGAAATGCTTTACGTGCGGGAAGGAAGGACATAATGTGAAGAATTTCCGAAGAAAAATGAAGAGTACTATGGAAGAAGATAAAAATGGTCCCAAGAGTCCATTTACAGTCATTTGCCGTAAATGTAGGGGACCTGGCCATTACCCGAGTGAATTTCCTATTCAATAGGATATTTTCTTGGTCAAAGAAGAAGCTATGTGGAAATAAATGGTTGGAGAAATTTTTAAAAAGTATTAGCACTCCTTGTTGATGGGTTTACTTTGGAATACTTTTCTCTTTGTAACCCCGCAGTTTTCCATGTGAGAATGATATTTGAGGAAGAATTGTCTCTTATCTTGTGGATATTGGTATAAATAACCATTTGGTTTTATATGATCATTGGGGTTTGAGAGAATTATAATTTATTATAATTTGGGATGAAAATGCAAGGTATGATATAACATGTGTGGTTAAATTATGTTATTTTGAGGAATTTATCTCATTTTGGTAATATTATAAAATATAGTTATTGAAAAAGGACAACACGTAGACCGTGTGACAACCCGTCGCGTCGGACGAAGCTGTGGGAATCGAACCCACAACCAAAGTGCGATTGGGATTTATCGCCTACCACTGGACTACGTGAAGTCCCTGGTTAGTGTGACTATTATTTTTAGTTAAATGATTCTATTGATCAATAATATGTTGATTTGGGTTCTTATGTCTTATCAAATGGAATTCCTTAGTATAGGAAAATGATTTGGTGATTAAGTGTTTGGAAGATGTTCACTTTGTTGGGAACACTATATGTCCATGGAAAATAGAATACTATGGGATGTCATTAGAGGAGTAATGGTGGATTTTTATCTATGTTTTTATTATGGATTTATAATGATTTGGGTTATTTATGGAAATGATTAGGTTAATTACATTTAAGTATGTGACTTTAAGAGTAATTAATGTCATTTGGAGATACAATTTAACATGGAAGACTACATTCTTAAAAAGTTTTGGTTTTCTATATTATTTTTGATTATATTAACGGATTCTAAGGACATTTGATTATTGAATGGTGTTTATTTAACTTTGGGGTATTGTTGGTTTAGTTTTGTAAATTAATATTAGTGTTTATTTCTCTCAAAAGACAATGTAAATATATAGTTCATCCTACATGGATCATGTGATTCTATAGAAGTTTATTCTAGCCCTACCAGTGTGACCAAGTCTTCTTGAATACTCATCTTTTAAAAAAAATTGAGTTAGTGGTGGAAATTTATTAAAGAATGAAACTATAATTAAAAGTAAGTATGTATCTTTATATTCTTAGTAAATATCATAAATGAATTCCTCATCCTTATGTAATGAAACTTAAAACAAAAAAATGTTGTCCATTTACTTTCCTACTAGGAGACTAATGGTCGTTTGTCCCTAACACAAGTTTGTGGTTTTCTTATTGTTAACTTTCTCCTGATCATGATTTCTATCCCTCTCCATCAGAACTTGACACTTAGTTTATCATCCATATCCATGTTTTCCTACTTGGAATCCGAGTATGGGTTATCATGGTTGACCTTTATACCTCTCTTTCTTTCTTTTAAAATTATAGTTTTATTGACTCTTTTCTGATGTGGGACATTCCATTATATTCCCAAGAACAATTTTAAAAATTGAGAGGACGCAATTTATTGAATGAGGGTAGAATGTAACACCCCAATCTTCCACGGTATGTTTCCCTTCGAATAATGCAATGGCGTGCATTGTACGCAACTTCGAGATTCTAACACACCACAACCAATCATACTAGCCGTTGTGAATAGTAATACCAACTTTTTGAAATTTGATAAATTCTATCTCTCAAAATGCACTTCTTTTTTGGATTCGGAATATCGAATTTATCCTAGAGTGAAATTTTGGTACTTTTCGGATAACTTTCATATTTTGATGAATAGTGAAAATTACTAAATTTTAATTAAAAACAACATTTTTAATAAAAATAATTAATATTGATAAATTATGAATATGAGTGGTTTTAAAGTATATTTAGAATATATTTTTACCATGTAATACAATTTGGGTCATTGAACATAATTTCACATTTAAACCAGACATAAACAATTGTCAATCTTTTGATATATATTGTTTCTTAAAAACACGCTATTTGTTGTGACCACGGGAATTAATTATAAAATTAATTAATGCAACTTATATGTTTAGAATTTTGTAAAATAGACATCATTTTTGAATTTGTAATATCAATTATAGCTTAGGGTGAAATTTTTGCATTGTTCTGAAAAACTTCAATTTTTGATGAATAGAGAAACTACTAAGTGGTAGTTAAAAAACTGAATTTTTCATAAAAATTAATTTTACCGCTTCTGTGAATGGAATTTCAAAAATCCGAGAGACACAGTTAATGTCAAGAAGTAAAATGTGGTTCAATGAGATGAAAATAATTTTTGTTGAATAGTAACTTTTTACTTTTATTTACCACGATTAAAAGTAAATAGGGCAATTAAGGGTAAAAATGATATTAATATTACCCTAACACATGTCCTAATTCTATTGGACAAGTGTATCTCGACCAAAAACAACCTTAGGAACAAAATATTATCATTTAGGTCCAATTGGTTTAGATTAGGACATTTATTATTATTTAATTCAAAGAAGAGTTAAAAGAGTTAAAATCAAACTATATTTACTAAAACATTATTAATATAGGGTCATACATAGGATAAATTCGATTGTAAATATTCATTAGAAAGATAATAAGATTTCCTACATAATGATATTTTATTTATAATTTTTAAACATTATATAAGTTAATATATTTATGACACAATGATGATGCAGTAATTACCATAATAGTGAACAATTAGAATAATTGAAATTATAAATACCCAAATAAATATAATTTGAGACTTTTATTGAATTAAACTAATTTTAAAGGTTAATATGACATATTAGGATTTATGTAATTAATTTTTTTCGAAGTAATCATTCTGTTATGTGTTTCAAAAAAATCAACTATTGAATAGTGTCAAAATTTACATAAAAGAGTTTTTAAAACAAATATTAAATTATTAATTGGTATTAAATTCATAAAAATCTAAGGTTCGGAAAAGAGACTTATATCATGATAGGTTCTTCATTAATGGGCCACTTTGGGGTCTCTTGTATGTATATGGTATGGTTATTAACCATATAATATAAAAATACAAAGAGACATTGTCAAAGTGAAACTAATTAACATAGAGTGAATACTTAAAGATAAGGTTAATATAATGACCCAAACCTGTCTAAATTCTATTGGATGAATTATTTTCGACCTATAACCGCCATAATTTTTAAATAATCAACTTTGGATCCATTAGAAACAGAATATGAATTTATTATAAATTAATATTTCTAACTTTTACAAAGGTGCCCCTCACCCCTCTTATAAAAGGGCACTCCTCCTTGTCATTTCTTCACACCTTCAAAGCCTTTTGGTTCGGCCAACCCCTGCCCATATACTCTCTCAACTTCCCTCACTACAACCTATAGGCCTTAGTTTGATCAGAAAGCCAACCTATGGAGCCCTTTTTTTCAAATCAAAAGGAAGAAGCCGAAGAAGAGGTAATGTTTTCACCACCCCTTTTTAAGTTCCTTTATTCTTCCACTTCTTCTTTCTTTGTTGTTACAATTATAAAATAATAACTCCAGTATCATATATATAATGTGATGTTATTATAAATATGGTACAACCATATTCATTATTCTATCCATCCTTTGAATAAATGTCACCATACGTGCGTACGTACGGCTTACCGTCTCCACGTCGTGGTGTAATTGTTATTCAATATATTATTATTTGAATGGGTATAATAATAAAGTGTAACTCATGTAAATAATAAATATAACATGATAATGATTCTTTATATATGATATACCATCCAATTATATATTATTTTAATATCAAAAGAATGATATTGTCGCTCGTGCGAACGTACGGACTACCATCTCCACGAACGCGATGAGATTCATTCTCCATCATATCCATTCAAATATAATTATAATTTGATGATTTAAAAATAGTATCTATGTACTTGATATCATTCTGGATATAAATAATATACATCCCATTAATAAAGAATATGGATCACATAACAAAGAATATAAAGTAAAATGAACCTGTTAACACCCGAAATGATGATAATTCTAAGATATTATTAACAAATCAATGTTAAAAGATCATATATGATATCATATTAAAGTAAATGATTCTTGTATAATTAAATAACAATTATTTCACCATTATACAGGAGGTTAACCCACCGTCAACCAAGGAAAAAGTACAAAGTAAGGGGTTTCTTATCTCACTCTTAATTTCATGAGAATTCCATTGTTCACCACTTATTTATTGCATGTGGTGTATGTGTGTTGCCCATGATTGTATTCATTGTGTAATATAATTTATTTTATGGGTATCTACATCATAATTGTATGATCCTTCTTTCATGGGTGCATTTTTCATAAGTTACCAAATCGATAAGGGAATTTGAGATTTCAATTTCCACTCATTCGGCTTTACACATATTTCATTGATTATATTACTCCAAAATTATGTGTAGAATCACTATTCATTTGATTATGTCATAATTTCCACTCCCCTTCCTATGGATATACTTTTGATACACATAATCACTCCATTGATAATTTCTCAATTCATCGATATGAATTTGATAAGAGTAATTTTAACTCATTCTCCATTTGTTGAGTTAAACATCCAATTCATTGGTGTTGTTTTTACAAGATTATGTGTGAATGTCCTTTGATTGTTTTACAAAAAATATCCAGTCATATTTAGTGTATTTATATTTGTCACACATAACTATGTCGTTGATTTATCCTTAACCTAAGGATACAGCCTTTATGAGAGATTTCCTCTCAACTTAAATTCCATTGAGACATCTTTGTTGTTATACACCAAATCACTTTTATGTGGTGTATATAATGTACTTTGACATAGTATATCATGAATCCCTTTATTCTCATGATATTACAAAGTTTTGATTACCTCAATTATTTTTATTCAAGTGTATCTCTTTCGGTTAGAATCTCTAACTAAAATACCATTTTTAAATGTATTAAAGACTTATTCATCTAAATCTTTCTCATTAATGTCCATGTTTTAAAAATGGTTTTAAGGATTTATTTATATGGACATTAATGTTTAGAAATTAAAACTCCTTTTAAAATGTTTCAAAGTGGTATGGGACACTTGGATTCAAAAATCTATTTTTAAATGGCTTCTTGACAAATAGTGTGACTTTTAAATGATTTCAAGAAAAAGGGGGATATTTCTCTCAAATAGTTTTGATGATTATTTTAATCTATGTCAACATCTGTCATTATTCTTGATTGAGGTTAATGTGATACAATACAATCTTCCATATTGTATCGAATGAGTTATGTTTGACTGTGGATGTGCTATTTTTATACCATTCATGGTTTGTGGATAAAGTATTGAAATTTCGTATGCTAGTTTTAATACGAATGTTTATGTTATGTTTAAATCTGTTCATATGAGGAATGCATTGGACTTAATAAGTGACGGGTGGAGCCCGCTATAGCTCCTCGATGCATCGGTAGGTCTCATGAGACAAACTAGTGTCTTGGAACAAGGCCTTGGCAAAATCTTATTTGTAGTCTTGGAACGAGGCCTTGGCTATATAGTTATGATAGTATGGAATTATGCATTCCATCATTATGAAAGTGGTTATTGATATTGAATTTGATCATTCGACTAGTAGAATATCCATGTGAGTAAGTAAATGGCATTATTTTATTTCACCTTTTCCATTTAATTCTGAAGGTCATGTTTAAAAGGTCTTGTTTTGGTTATAAATTGCCTTAAGTGTTTATGCTTATCTATAAAATCTTCGGCTATAATGTTATCCTTACTGAGCAACTGAGCTCACCCCTTTCAATGTTTTATTTACCCAGGATTATGAAGAAGTAATTTATGAATGACCAGCAGGGATAGTATGACAGGATATGAAGACAAGATGTTGTTGTAGTTTTTTTACCTTATGATATAATATAAGGCTTATGAATATATCTAGTGTTTCCAAGACTAATAAACTAATCGGTCTTTCGAGACTTGATCCTTTGTGATCATGCCAATGTTATGTAATAATGCACCGACTCTGGGTATTTAGGGTCGGGGCGTTACATCTTCTAATGATATCAATTGAAATTTCCAAACATATTTCTAATATGGTTTTTCATTCATTGAATTCCAGTTGACCATATTATATTTCTCTCTCTGTTTTTTATATGAATTTGTTTTCCTTTTCAAATCCATCTTTAAATTTCCCAATAATGATATCACTATGTGTAATCATTGTTATGTGAAACATTATGTGACCTTATGTTTCCCAAATTTCATTTAATGGGATGTTGTCTTTATTTTATTTGAACAATGTTGGTTTTAATTAAATAATTTTAATAATATTAATCATTTGATAACAAATATGAATTTCGAGATAGAAATTAATTTTATTGGGAGCTAGGATGTAACACCGTGAGATTTTTAGGAACATCTTCTTAATTTAAAATATTTGATAGATTTATTTTCATTAAATTAATTTTTTCTAATAAATTATATAAAAAATAATTTCTATCATGTTTTACATGAAACATTCAGTCTCTTAAATAACATGTGTTACTCACAAGACCATATTTAATTAACCAAAATAATATAATTAATATTATTATTTGACATGATAGTTATCACTATACCTTTATAATGGAGAGAAATAATTAGATTAACTAAATAATCATAATATGTTTTATATATGTTTGTAAAATAAATTATTTGGTTGCTAATTTATTATAAATTAAAATAAATACCAATTGAATATAATGGATGATTTATTATGGAAAACAAAATTTATGACCAGAAAGTGATTTTATCTTATTAAATCATATTAATCGCAATTAGTAAATATAATAATTAAAAATAAATATTATACATTCATTAAACTATATAAAATTCATCTTATGTGTGATCTATAAAAGATATATTAATACATCAAATTTTAAACATATAAAGTTTTATTTTTTTAAAAGGTTGTTTTTTGGATTTTAATGGTATGAGTTTTTTAAAATAAATTTTTAATCATTTATTATTATTGTTTTTTTTAAAAAAATACTTTTAAAAAATTTTAATTACAACATTTACTTTGGTTTTTTATTTGGTATATTTTGATAACATTATTATTTTTATGGGTCGGGAATAATACTAAATTCTAATTTAAAATTTATTTCTCATATATTTAATTTATAATGATAAATAATAATTTTGTTTTTTAAAAGTTATATTATATAAAATATATATTTATGAACCCATTTTAGGTTATTATATTAATATTTATATTTTATTTATATATAAAACATTGTAATCTTTTTATCATTTTAAATATAAAACCCATTTTTCTCATCCTGTCTAAGGGATAATTTTTAAAGTAATTACTTTCACTTCTATAAAATAAATTTTTAAAAATAGATATCAAGTTTGGAATAATAATTATTTATAATATCTAGAAATTTCACCTATGATTTTATAAATATTATTAGTGAATGAAATTTAAATTAATTACATTGATTAAGATAAAAATGAGTTTACTTAGTGGGAAAACATTATTATTAAGGGCCCAAATAACCTAGACAGTTATAGAAACCACAATTTATAGCCATATTTATACAATATTACAAATTTTGAATTTTTTACTATTTTATCAACATTATGTATAAGATAACATCCAATAATATTTTATTTTCATAATTTATAATAATTCCCCTCCTCGATAATTGTAATAGGGAATTCACTCTCCCGAATTCTGTACACCTCTCTATGAAATTTTATTATCTGAAACATGAATAAACAATATCAATACACAACTCACCTCATAATAGAATCTTTTTTTACATAAATCAAACCAATTTAGTCATTTATTCAAAATGAAAATTGTAACCTCAAGAATATGTTACATTCATCAACATGAGCTTTTGTTTTATTTCATTATACACCCCTTAAATTATTCTTATATACCATTTTAATATACTAAAATCAGTATACTCAAAATAATAAGACATTTTTAGGTTTAGGTTATGAACTAAATCTAGACACCCTTCCATAAAATATGTAACATAATCATCATTCATGTCTAAGGCATACTACCGCCTCATAAAACAATGTGGACCACCTCTCATGGTAACTGAATATAATGGAAATACTATTTAAATTTGATATTTATAATATTTATAACATAACTACAAATATTTAATATTCATATAATCTATAAATTTTTATAATTAGTACCTTATGGGATAAAATAACATTGTTCTTGTGTTCAGTGGGAAACCACTTCGTGAAGAGATGTGATGTGATTTTACTAACATGTTACATGGAAGGTAATATGGATAAATAAAATTGATATATGTGCTATAAATGACCTAATATTTATATTAATGACAAAATTATCTTTTTTATTATATAACATATATAAATTTATTCATAACTTTTCATAGACTAAAAAAGTGATAACATCGTTCGTTGACATGTGGACTAGCACTTCCTCACAACGATGTGATTCGATTAACATAACAAGAATGATAAAAATAAATAAAAAATTGAATATCAAGTTAATTGTGATATAATTAACATTATAAAAAGATAAAATATCAAATACCATCTTTCCATAATGATCAAGGAAAATGAGAATTCTACTTTTGCATACATATGGAATACTGTCTCCATGATTATTACATTTGTTCATTTTTAATTTAATTATTTAATTATTTTTATTAAATGTATAAATCACCTTTAAATATTGTAGTTATTTCATGATTATTATTTTTTATAAGATTAAATATTTTCTTATTTCACCTTACTCAACCTACCAAAGTAATTTTTGACACATTAACTGAATGTGGTGAAAACATCCGACATAAAAATACTTGATTAAGTAATTGTATATAACATGGTAATAATTAAAATAAAAATAATAATAAACATTAAAAATTTATTAATAAATTAAATAATTAATATAATTTTATTTTTCATGATGAATAACACACACATGATAAGTCAGACTCTCGGTAAGGGACTTCATCTCAATTTTGTTTCATTGATGCAATTAATGATCCTATGTATGAATATTCATTTTTATTGTGTATTTACTTCCCCTTTGAAGTATGATATCAATAATTTATGTACTATGTTGAAATATAATTTTTTATTTAATTTAGTTAGTTATTTTTATTTATGATTCAAGAATTTATCAAGTGCTAATGGGATATCCTTTGAAAACAAGTCCTCCTTTCTAGTTTTCCCCCCAGTCTCTTCCTCATTCATGTCCATTTTTTTAAATAAACTATTGAATGCTTTATATAGAAGTAAAATATCTATAATGTAAATTTTACATTTATTTTAATTTATTTAAAAATTAATCTAAATGAATCATTTTACATGTTTTAAATGAAATGTTTTGATATGAGTAAAATGAAATGCATGATTTTTAGATTACGATGAAAACAACCGTTCAAGATGATGATTTTTTTAATTTTTGTAATCAAATTAATGTTTAAATTTTTTTTATTAAAAGAAGATAATTATTTCCATTTATATAAGTTATTATGGTTTTGAAATTTATTTTTCAGAAAAAGGTGTATTTTTTATAAAATTTGAATTTTGAAAAAAAAATTGTATTTTATTTTCAAAAATTGATTTTTATGTGAGTTTAAGATTGTTTTTCATGTAATGAAATATTTTATGCATGTTTCTTTTAGACAATATAAAATGTGGCTTCCCCTAAATATGAAAAGTGGTATCCTTTTATAGATTAAATAATAGGTCCACCTAAATAGTTCTCATATGAATTGTGTAATGATTATATTATTCATAGAATATATTAGATCTTATTCATATTGTTATATAATACAAAATGGATATGTAAGAATTTAGTAAAGATTTTAAGAGATCCGATAACAAGTAAACTACATGAATTTTGTATGAATAAAAATGATTTTTTTTGAAATCATTTTTTTCAAATAATTTAAAATCAATGATCTTTTTTACGGAATGAAATTTTCTCCCTAGGTAAAATTTTATGCTTTAAAGAAATTTTTTGTTCAACATTTTGCATTATTTTACACAACCATAAATTTCCAATATTCTTATGTCACATTATAAGATATTATTCTCATCCCATGTTTTATAAAAATGTATTTACAAGGTTTAGGAATGGGTAAATGATTTTAAGAAGTCAATTTGAATGTTGTGAAATGTTTTTTTTAAAATATATCATTATTTATTTCATTTGTTTTATATTATAGTAAAATGGATGTTGACCAAATGGTTCCAATTTGTTTTGGGATTTATTATATAGGAATTACCGATTAAAATTATAAATCACTAAAACTGAAATAATCTTCAATGTGAATGAAATTAACTTCATAAATAAACTCATGACAATGTAATGTTTAAGACCAGGGACATAAAAAAGAATTAGGGTATCTTGAACATGAAGGAATCCAACCAAGTCCCCTTATCTAACCATACAGGACCAACACCATAAATTTCCACACTGACTCATTGAATAGACTTCACAACTAAGAATTGTGGACATTAGTCCATCAATTACCATGATTATCAACCTCACTTGGAAGAGATAGAGGGAATATGGGTCACGTCCAAAAATATTTCCGCACCATCAAGATGCTGAAAAACAACATCCCCATATATATATATGGGTGTTTACATGATTTTCATGACAAGGGTGGGGTGTGTAAGGAAATATATAAATATATATATATATTATCCACACACAAGCCCAACGATGAGGATCACAATGGAGGTAAAAAACTCAGAACATTAACCACTTTCATAATGTCACTAAATTAAAAACACCTGTAACACCCTGAGATTTTATGAGAAATAGTTTTTTATGTCCTATGTTATTTGCAACACCAGAGGAATCTTTCACTATACACAACATTGGCTTGACTTATGTTACATTCAATCACAACCTTCCTCGATAGCCTGTTTAGAACACAATACTGAGTTTCACTAAAAACAATATATTATTATAATATTATTATAGACTAGCCATTATAGATAGTATTATCTACATTTTTATTTTATAATATTATTAATAATCTTACACATTTTTGAGAACATGGTATGAGAACAAAATAAATGTTTCGAGTAAAATATGTATTTTTCCAAAAATATAGTTTTGTCGTCTTTTGAAGGCGCACCCACATTAAATCTAGATTCTTACATGTTTATAACTTCAATTTGAGAAAATAAAATTTTTATTTGGAATTAGGATATAAAAATTTACTTTGGATAAATTTTTCATATTATTCTGATAACTTTCATATTTTAATGAATAGTACAAGCACGCTATATTTTAATTAAAAACAAATTTTTTCATTGCAATAATTTATATGGTTAAATTATAATATTGAATGGTTTTAAACTATAAATAGATTATATTTTTAATATTTAATATAATTTATTTCATTACCATTAATTTTACATTGAATTCATAGGTAAAAAAATTTCAATCTTGGTCAATGATTTAACAATTAAAACTCGTTTTCTACACAATCGGATTAATTTTAAATTAATTACTGCAACTTCTGTGTTTTGAATTTTGAAAAATATATTCCATATTTGAATTCAGTGGGTCCAAATTATGTTAATAGATTACTTTTATTTTTTTGATATTATGAATAGTAACTACGATAATTTTCCTTTACTACAGTTAAAGGTAAATCGGGTAATTAAGGGTAAAAATAAGATTATAAAGCTACCATAACACATTAAAAAATTCTATTGGATGAATAAATGTAGAACCATATTACCTAAGGGTCAGAATAGATTCATTTTTTGAACTTTTGACTATGGAAATAATTTAATTATTAATAAAACCAAGGAAAGTGACAACATGTCACTCTCTTAAATATTATATGTATAATAATTTTAATTTAGTGATAAAATTCATATAACAAAGAAAAATAATAGTATCCAAAAATATAATATTATTATCTACATAATGAGAATTTATTTAGAATTTTTAGGAATAAAATAATTATCATTAATGAGGACACCATAGTGATGTAGAAATTATTACAATGATTGAAATATCAAATGAATGGTATTAAATATATTAAAATAAATATTATATGACCTAATTAATGTGATCCATTAAATATATAGATAACTGTGACATGTTAGTAATCTATTAAATATTTTTGTTCGAACATATCTGCTATGTGGATTTTGTTTAAATTCAAATAAATGAATTGTGTCAAAATTGACACTATGGATATTTTATATTATTAAATTGTTTAAAAATCACCAAAATATTTTAAAAATTTCAAATTAAAGTTAATATGATCTAAAATGTCATAAATTATCAAATTATGTATAATTAAGTTCACATAATTAAGTATTTATAACCATATAAAATTTATAACATTATTACAACAAATAAAATTAAATATATTAAATAAGGATAAATCAAAATGATAGGGTTTAAAATAAAATAAAAAAATGTCTAAATTTAATTGGCTGATGATATTACAACCCAATATTATCTAATATTCGAATTTGAGTCACTTTGGTAGTTTTTATGTGGGTTTATGGTTTATTATAAATTAATATTTTAGAGGTTTCCAAAAGTGCCCCTCTCCTCCCTTATAAAAGGGAACCTCCTCCCTCTCCTCCTCACACCTTTTTGAGCCCTCAAGCTCTGCCAAACCCTTCCAATTTCTCTTCTCGACTTCCCTCAAAACATACTAGAGGTCCCGGTCTTCTTCCAAGACCAACTTTAGTGCCCTAATAGGAAGTTAAGAAGAGGTGCGTCGAAGAAGAGGTAATATCCCTTACCGATTCATTCAAACAATTTTCATCTTCTACATACTCTATATGAGTTGTTTCATTATGAAGTAATAACTCTAGTATAAATTGTATACTGATATATTATTATTAATATGAAACATACATGTTCTATCTTCTATCCATCCAATGAAAGAAACGAAATCACCACGCGTGCGTACGTACGACCTACCATCTCCACGCTGTGGTGTAATATTTTATTTCATCACTAAAATACTTGTATGGGTATATGATGGAAGAAATAACTACATATGATCATTTTAAAGTAATATTTATTCTGAAATATTATACACCATACACTTCAATACAATTCAATGATCATGGGAATGATATCATCACTCGTGCGTACATACGGCCTGTAGTCTCCACGATGTGATGCGACTCATTAGACATGATTTTCATTGAATAATGATAATATAAATCAATTCAATAAATAAATATGATATATATTACACTAAAACCATTATGTAAATGAGTTATCTATAACCTAAAAATTGTAATAATAATTTATTGGACAAAACATGCATAAGAACTTAATGCAATTAACACCCGAATAACAAGTAGCAATATTACTAATAGGAACATAATAATATAACCATATATGATATAATAACAATAAATAAGATTCTGTAATAAGTCAATGACATTATTTAAATCATTATACAAGATGTTCAGATACGTACAAAGCATATCGACCTAAGGTAAGGGAAAGTCTCGCAATCTTATTTTTATCTAAGATTGTTTATACTTCATAATTTATTGGGGGCATATTTATCATCCACATCCATGTTTCCCAAATATATAATATTATTTCTATCCTCCTAAAATTTTTTAAATCTAATTTTACCCATTGTTTAGTTTTTAGTGAAATATATGAAAGGAATCTATTTTCGATTTTAGTACGAGGTACTTTTTTACATTTTCGGCAAAAGCACGAGAAGAATGTTTTTTTAACATATAGGACATTAATGGATTTTTATGATTTCATAGAAAATTATTTCCATGAAAAAACCATTAAAAGTTTTCAAGTATATTTTTAATTAACATATTTTAGTTTAAAATCGTTTGATATGTTAAGAAAAAAACGTTTTTGAAGTAGAAATGATATTTTGCTCAAGAATGTAGTTCAAGTGTTTCATCAAAATTATTTTCCATATAAGATAATTTAAGGTTCTGTTTCTATCCCTATTTTTAAATTGATTTTATTATGTTATGATGGAATTATTTTTATGAAGTTCTTTTATCTTATATGGATTATGTTATGATGGCATAATGTTTAAAAATCCCATTTTTATTACATGGGTTATGTTATGATATATGATTTTGTGGAACACATAAGAATGGTTTCATTATGAGATGAGTGGGACATATATCTCCCTCTAATTTATTGGGTAAAGATTTATATCTCACGAGATAGACATTGCTAGAACGGTAGGTTAAGCAGGTTCAGTGATACAGGACAGGAATGAGGGGTAAAATCGGATCTGAAATGGACTTTTCCCGCTAGGATAGTCTTGGAAATGAGTCTTGACTACTATGAAATGATTTCCTACGATTATGTGTGTATGCCAAAAAGTTTGATGTTTTCTGTTATGATTATTGGGATTACATTTCACTACTATAATTTATCCATTGTTATGATATTATGATCTCTTTTGAAGGATATGATTTTCAAAATGTTATGCTTTTATGAATATGATATTATTGATATTTCCTTTGCTTACACTTATTGAGCATTTGAGCTCACCCTTTTGTATGTTTTCTTTTCCCCAGGTCAGGAAAAAGGGTATTAAGTAGGTTATGTCAAAAGGGACTCTGAATATGATAAAATAAATGGGAGACAATGTAGATGCTTTATGAAACATTTGTTTATGTTTCCCTGTTTCTAAGGACACTATACCTATACAGTCCTTTCATGGTTTTGTTATATGTTGTAATAAGTATGCTTCAATTCTAAAGTAATAACAATGTATGTAATGTATGGATCATTATAGTTGGTATCAGAGGAAAGTTATAGTAAACCTTTAGAAACTCAGATGTGAAAGCCATAGTAAGAACCTTAAGGATATGTCTATCCAAAAGACAAAATCTTAGTGTTTTATAAATGGCCATGAATCACCTATGATAAAACCTTAAGTGGGAAATTTAATTCATTATTATTTGGTTTTCTTATTATCAATATTGTTTCTCACACTATGCTTATTGGTTTTAAGCAATGGCTAGAACCTGAAAGAACAGTGTTAATGCTGAATGTGACAGGAAATGCAATGATTGTCCCCCTGAGGAACCAAACGTCATCGAATCTGAGTGAAAAATCTTGTAGCCATGCCCAAATAACTTTCTCAAGCTATGAATCATGAAGGAATTCCAAATGAGCAAAGTATGGAGAAACATTCTATTGAATCTTTCATGAGGTAGCATCCACCCTCATTCACCGGGTCTACTGATCCATTAGTGGATGAACAATGGATCAGTACCACTAAAAAGATATTTTCGGTTCTTCAATTTTCTGAACATGATAATTTCATCTTAGCAGTATATCATTTGGTAGGTGAAGCTGATCAATGGTAGAATCTTATCAAGAAAATGAGTCAAAGATGAAAAATTGAGTCCATGGAGTGGGACGTGTTCAAAAACTTATTTTTCAAAAAGTACATCCCTTGTATTCTTCGAACAAAGATGGATAAAGAGTTTCTTGAACTAAAGTAAAAGGAAGATGAATATATTGGTATCTACAAATAAAATTTTACAAGGCTTTCAAGGTACGCTTCTGGGAATATTATCCAACATGAGAGTAAGATCGATCGATTCTTTATTGTATTAAAACCAAGTCTTCAAAGGGAGTTAGCCATAAGGGACTTCAATAGATATGAGGAAATTGTTTGATGTTCGATCAAGGTTGAGTTGGATATTGGAGTAACCCATCAGTCATATGGGTTTGATAAGAAGAGGAAAATGGAATTCAATGGAAAATCTAAAGAGCACACTGGAAAGAAGATGGGTTTTCCCTTATGCTCAATGTTTATAATGAAACGTGGAGGATATTGTCTTGAAGGGACAAGTAAATGTTTCAAATGTGGAAAAAAGGTCATCAGGCATTTGAATGCCCCAATGATGGGAAAAAGATGTCTACTGATGCAAACAAAAAAAAGGCTACACAAAATTCACCTTCTACACATCAATGTTACAAGTGCAAGGAATGTGGAATTATGCTAATCAGTGCCTTAATACATTGTTTTTTTATGATGATCGATATCAACAAACTCTTAAGGCCAAATACAATATAATGTCGCATGCAATTTATATCGACGATGTGGAGTAAGATAACGAAGTGGTGAAAGGTTCACTTACCATCCACTCTAAAGTAAAAAAAGTTTTATTTGCTTATGGATCACCCCACGGTTTTATTTCTGAAGAATTTTCTAAGGGTATCATCATATTACATCAACAATTAGACGTTGAGTTAGCTGTGATAACCGCTAATGGAACAACAGTCACATCAAAAGTTTACAATTCTTCTCTAATTGATGTTTTTGGGAAAGTGCATCCTAAAAAACTTTTGATAATTACTATAGTGGAATTTTATGTGATTCTTGGCATGGATTGGCTTTATCAATATGGAGTACATATCAATTTCTAAATAAGGGAAGTCAAATTTCATATTCCGGATCAATATATGATCATATATCGATGCAAGGATGAATATAACCTTCTAGTGTAAATTTCTTCCATATTATGGGTATTTATTTCAATAACTTAAGGTTATTTATCTCAAATGGTTGGAGATAAACTCATGATTAAGAATATTGCCATTGTACGGGAGTTTGATGATGTATTTCTAAAGGAATTTCTAGGTCTTCTACCAAATTGTGAAGTTGAGTTTTCAATAGAACTCATACCGGGTGCTTTACCTATTTCAAAGGCACCTTATAGAATGGACCCACTTGAGTTGCAAGAATTTAAGAAGAAACTCCAAGAGAATATTGATAAGGGATTCATACACCCTAGTGAATCACCTTAGGGAGAACCTATTCTATTTGTTATAAATAAAGATAGATCAATGAGACTCTGCATCAATTATCGTGAACTTAACAAGATCAATATGAAGAACAAATATCCTCTCCCACGCATTGATGACTTATTTCAAAAATTACGCGGAGATCAATACTTTTCCAAGATTGATCTTCATTTAGGGTATCATCAATTAAGGTAAAAAAGGGAGGATATGCAAAATATTTCGTTCCGTACAAGGTATGAACACTATGAATTTATAGTGATTCCATTTGGTCTTACAAATGGATCTGTTATCTTCATGGATCTAATGAATAGAGTCTTTAGAGACTACCTTGATCATTTTTTGGTTGTCTTTATAGAAGATATTCTTATATATTCAAAGAGCAAGGAATAACATGAAGATCACTTGATAATTTTAATGAAGACCCTGAGAAAGGAGAAGATTTATGCCAAATTTACCAAGTGTGAATTTTGGCTTCAAAAAGTTTCATTTTTGGGTAACATAATCACAAAATAAGGGATATCTATGGATCCAGTAAAAACAGAGGTTATCAAGAGATGGTCAAGACCAACAACAGTAAATGGGATCCGAAGTTTTCTTGGTTTGGCTGGATATTATTGACTTTTTGTGAAATATTTTTCACGATTATCAAATCCACCCACCAGGTTGACTCGAAAAGGAGTTATATTCATTTAGACAGAGGAGTGTGAAGTGAATTTCAAGGAGTTAAAAAGAAGGTTAACCAGTGCACCTTTTCTCACACTACCTTGTAGTGGAGAAAGTTTTGTGATCTATAGTGATGCATCCAAGAAGGTATTGGGGTGTGTTCTCATGAAAAAATTATTTGGTGATAGATTATGCCTCACGACAGTTGAAAATCCATGAGCAAAATTACCCAACTCGTGATTTGGAGTTAGGTACGGTAATCATTCCATTAAAGATTTGGATGCATTATCTTTACAGTGAAAGGTGTGATAATTATACAGAGCATAAAAGTTTAAAGTATATTTTCACACAAAAGGAAATGAATATGCGCCAAAGAAGATGGTTGTAGCTGATTAAGGATTATGACTTCTCAATTCATTACCACACTGGGAAAGTGAACAAGGTGGCTGATGCATTAAGTCGACAAGACCATGCTAGCTTATCCATGATGAGGATCACAATAGATCCAATATTTATGGATTTACAAAGGTTGGATCTTGGAATTATAGTGGAAGGGGAAACATATTATCTTTCTCAAACCATCTATACATGTGAAGATTGAAGAGGCATAGAAAGAAGATGTAGAGTTACAAAAGAAGGTGAGAAATGTTCCTGAATTCCACATTGATTGTGATGAAATAATAAGGTTCAGGAATCGAGTTTGTGTTACTCCTATCCTATCATTAAAGTAGGAAATATTGGATGATGCTCATAGTTCTTTATTCTCTATTCAACATGGAAGCACGAAGAAGTATAGGGATCTGAAAGAGTACTTCTGGTGGGATGGCATGAAAAGAGATACTGTTGAATATGTCTCTCGATGATTGGTTAGTCAGCAAGTTAATGCAGAGAGACAGAAGTCTAAGGGGATGGTACAACCATTACCAATACCAGAATGGAAATGGGAAAACATCATTATGGACTTTGTCAGTGGGTTACTAAAAACTCAAAAGGCAATAATGCTATCTAAGTTATAGTTGATTGTCTTACGAAGTTGGAACACTTCATTGATATTAGAGAGGATTTCACTCTTGATCAGATTGTCAGGATATATGTAAAGGAAGTGTTAATATTGAATGGAGTACCACTTTCCATTATATCAGATCGGGATCCATGTTTTACAACAATGTTTTGGAAAGGTCTTCAGTATACTTTGGATACAGAGTTGATTTTCAGTACTGCATATCATCCTCAAACAGGCGGTTGGTCTGAGAGGACAATTCAATCTCTAGAAGACTTGTTGAGAGCTTGCTCTATGGATTTCAAAGGTGGTTGGGATCAACACCTGCCTTTCATGTAATTTTCATATAATAATAGCTTTCACTATAGTATTTAGATGGCTCCTTATGAAGCTCTCTGTGGAAAGAAATTCTGAACTCCAACTTGCTCAGATGAATTTGGGGAAAGAAAGCTATTAGGACCTCATCTTGTTGATAAGATGGATGAAAAGGTCTGGTCTATTCAACAACACATAAAACCAGCTCAAAGTTGACTAAAAACTTATGACAATAACTGAATAAAAGACCTATAGTTTGAAGTGGGTGATAAACTGTTGTTACTAATATCTACTTAGAAGAGAGTAATGAGATTTGGAAAGAAGGGCAAGGTAAGCCCTAGTTATATTGGTCCTTTTGAAATATTGGATCGTGTTGGAAAGGTTTCTTACCAATTTTCACTTTCACCAAATCTCTCTCAATTTTATGATGTGTTCCATGTATCTCTCTTGAGAAAGTACATATCTGATCCTTCACATGTACTAAGCTCAGAAGTAGTAGCGCATAAGCAAGATCTTTCTTATGTAGAACAGCTGATAGAGATTCTGGATCATAGAGAAAAATTTCTAAGAAAAAAGACCACTCTCTTGGTTAATTTTTTATGGAGGAACCACCAATTAGAAGAAGCTACAAGGGAACTTGAGGATATGATGAGGGTGAGATATCATCATCTGTTTGTTACGAAATGATAAATTTTGAGGGTGAAATTCATTTTAAGGGGGGTAGAATGTAACACCCTGAGATTTTAAGAGAAATATTTTTTTATGTCTTCTGTTATATGCAACACCAAAGTAATCATTCACTATACACAACACTGGGTTGGCTTGCGTTACACGCAATCACGACCTTCATCGATAGCATGTGTAGTACGCAATACCAGGTTTCACTAAACAACGATATATTGTTATAATATTATTATGGACTATCAGTTATGAATAATATTAACTACATTCTGAATTTCATAACATTATTTTTCATCTTACACATTTTCTAGATCATGGTATGTGAACAAAATAAATTTTTCGGGTAAAATAAGTATTTTTCCAAAAATGTAGTTTTTCCGCCTTTTGATTGCGCACCCACATAAAATATAGTTTTTAACATTTTTATAAGTTAAATTTGAAAAAAAAATTCTTATTTGGAATCATGATATAAAAACTTACTTTGGATAAATGTTTCTTATTATTCTGATAAGTTTCATATTTTAATGAATGGTAAAAACACGCTATATTTTAATTAAAAACAACTTCTTTCATCAAAATAAATTGTATGGTTAAATTATAATATTGAATGGTATTAAATTATAAATAGAATATATTTTTCCTATTTAATATAATTTATGTCATTACCATTAATTTTACATTGAATTCATACGTAAAAACATTTCAATCTTTGGCAATTTCTTAACTTTTAAAACTCGTTTTCTAAATAATGGGAGTAAATTTAAATTATTTAGTGCAACTTCTGTTTTTTGAATTTTTAAAAATGGATTACATATTTTAATTCAGTGTGTCCAAATAATTTTAATAGCTTAATTTTATTTTTTTGATATTATAAATAGTAACTACGATAATTTTTCTTTACTGTAGTTAAAGGTAAATCGGGTAATTAAGGGTAAAAATAAGATTATAAAATTACCGTAACTCCTTCCAAAATTCTATTGGATGACTAAGCATTGACCCATATCACTTAAGGGTCTGAATAGATTCATTTTATGAACTTTTGACAATGGAAATAATTTAATTATTATTAAAATCAAAGAAAGTGACAACATGTCACTCTCTTAAATCTTATAAGTATAATAATTTTAATTTAGTGATAAACTTTATGAAACTTCAAACATGAATATTCTAAAGAAATATAATTAAATTATATACATCATGATAATTTATTTAGAATTATTAGGTATAAAATAATTATCATTAATTAGGACACAATAGTGATGTAGAAATTATTTATTTGATTAAAATAACATATAAATGGTTTTACAAATATTAAAATAAATATTATATGAACTAATTAATTTTCTCCATTAATATTATAGAGAAATATTAAATGTTAGGAATTTATTAAATATTTTGGTTTGAACATATCTTCTTTGTGGATTTTATTTAAATTCAAATAAATGAATTGTTTCAAAATTGACACTATTGATATTTTATATTATTAAATTGTTTAAAAATCACAATTTTTTTTTAAATTACAAATTAAAATTTATATGATCTAAAATTTCATAAAGTATCAAATTATGTATAATTAAGAACACATAAGTAAGTATTTATAACCATATTAAATTTATAACATTATTACCACAAATAAAATTAAATAGATTAAATAAAGATAAATCAAAATGATAAGGTTTAAAATAAAATAAAAACTTGTCTAAATTTAATTGTTTGATGCGATTACCACCCTATCTTATCTAATATCCTAATTTCAGTCACTTTGGAAGTTTTTATGTGGGGTTATGGTTTATTATAAATTATTATTTTAGTGGTTTCCAAAAGTGCCCCTCTCCTCTCTTATAAGAGGGAACCTCCTCCCTCTCCCCCTTGCACAATTTTTAGCCTTCATGCTCGACCAAGCCCTGCCAATTTCTCTTCTCCACTTCCCTAGAAGCATACTAGAGGTCCTACTTTTCTTCCAAGACCAACTTTAGTTCCCTAAGCGGTGGTTAAGTAGAGGCGCATCGAAGATGAAGTAATATCCTTTACCGATTCTTTCAAATTTATTTCTTCTTCTACTTCCTCTATATGAGTTGTTTCGTTATTAAGTAATAACTATAGTATAAATTGAATACTGATATGTTATTATTAATATGAAACAACCATGGTCTATCTTCTATCCATCCTATGAAAGAAACGAAATCACCAAACGTGCGTACGTACGACCTACCGTCTAAACGCTGTGGTGTAATCTTTTATTTCATCACTAACATACTTGTATGGGTATATGATGGATGAAATAAATATATATGATCATTTTAAAGTAATATTTATTCTGAAATATTAAACACCATACACTTCAATACAATTCCACATTCATGGAAATGATATCATCACTCATGCGTACGTACGGCCTACCGTCTCCACGATGTGATGTGACTCGTTCTACATGATCTCCATTGAATAGAGATTATATAAATAAATTGAAATAATAAATATGATATATATTACACTAAAACCATTCATTAATTGAGGTATCTACAACCTAAAAATAATAATAAGAATTTATTCGACAAAACATGCATAAGAACATAAAGCAATTAACACCCGAATAACAAGTAGCTATATTACTTATAAGAAGATATGAATATAGACATATATGATATCATAACAATGAACATGATTATTTAATAAGTCAATGACATTATTTAAATCATTATACAAGAGTTTCATATACTTACAAAGTATATCAGACCTAAGGTAAGGGAAAATCTCCCAATCTCATTTTAATCTGAGATTGTTTATACTTCAGAATTTATTGGGGGCATATTTATCATCCACATCCATGCTTGCTAAATATGTAATATTATTTCTCTCCTCCTACAATTTTTTAAATCCAATTTTACCCATTGGTGAGTTTTTAGTAAAAGATATTAATGGAATCTTTTTTTTGTTTTTAGTATGAGGTACTTTTTGACTTTTTCGGCCAATGTACGAGAAGAATGTTTTTTTAACTTATACGGCCTGAATGAATTTTTATTATTTTATAGAACATTACTTCCATGGAGAATCCTTCACAAGTTTTCGTGTTTATTTTTAATTAAATTCTTTTAGTTTAAAATTGTCTGACATGTTAAGAAAAAAATTCTTTTAAAGTAGAAAGGATATTTTCCTCAAGAATGGAGTTTAGGTGTTTTATCAAAATTATTTTGAAAACAAGATAAGATAAGGTTATGTTTCTATCCATATTTTTACATTGATATGATTATGTTATAATGGAATTATTTTTATGAAGACCTTTTATATTTAATGGATTCAGTTATGATGGCATGAAGTATATCAATCCCATTTTTATTAAATGGGTTATTCTATGATATATGATTTTGTGGCACACATAAGAATGGTTTAATTATGAGATGTGTGGGACATATATCTCCCTCCAGGGTATTGGGTAAATATTTATATCTCATGAGATAGACATGGATGGAACAACAGGTTAATCTGGTTCAGTGATACAGGACTGGAACGAGGAGTGAACTCGGTTCAGAAATGGACTTTATCCGCTAGGATAGTCTTGGCAATGAGTATTGACTACTAAAAAATGATTTCTTATGATTATCTGTGTACGCCACAATGTTTCATGGTTTATATTATGATTATTGGGATTAAATTTCACTAATAATATTTATCCCACATTATGCTATTATGATCTCTTTTGCAGGTTAATATTTTCAAAATGTTATGTTCTTATGAATATGATATGATTGATATTTCGTTTTTTTACCATTACTGAGGATTTGAGCACACCCTTTTTTATATTTTCTTTTCCCCAAGTCATGAAGAAGCGTATTAAGTAGGTTATTTCAAATGGGACTCTATATATTATGAAGTAAACGGGAGGCAATGTAGATTCTTTATGAACCAGTTTTTTTATGTTTCCTAGTTTCTAAGAACACTATACCTATACGGTCCTTTCATGGTTTTGTTATATGTTGTAATAAGTATGCTTCAATTTTGAAGAAATAACAATGTTTGTAAGTATGGGTTGTTATAAAACCACAGAAAAATCCACAATGTAAATTATATATTTCACTTTGAAATTTTTATTATTCGATTTTCCACATATAGCATTTTACAACACAAACCATTCAAGAAAGAAAATTTATTTTCCATCTCATTGGATCATTATGTAATACCATTATTTCATATTCAATATCAACCCAATTTAACCACACAAAACATTATTTTTAATTCAATCATAAACCATTAAACTCATATTTCAAACCAGTCACATCATTTTGATTTCTAAATTATCATTTTTTAAATTTCATTTCAACTCATGGATCTCTGCATAACATAGAACATGAAATCAACATACATGGAACCATATGTACTATAATAATCCCACATTACCATCACTTTCCATCCACATTCTCCTTACCCTGCCTACAATATCTCCAACATGTATAATCAAAAACATTAGACCAAAACCACACAACATGACAAAATAAAATACATCCAATTTCAAAATTACATTCAAAATTTACCATATAAGAGTTTTCAGATTTTTCATATGGGATTTTCATAATTTTAGTTCACTTTTAAGGGTATTCACACACAATAAGAATTATACATGTTTATCCATTTTATTAACTAGATATAAGTGATTCTCATATTTTATTTAGGGTGATATCTAAAAATCACAAATAAATTTGTTGCGCACTAGAAAATACTTGAAATAAATAAATCCACCAATAGGCATAGTTTTTTGTAAGTTAAAAAGATCATAGAATTAAAATATTAAAAATAATATGATTATTAACAAAATATGTGACTTAATAAACATTATATTTTAATTTAATATAATATATTATTTTATCATTGCTAAGCCAGATGAAACAATCTTATTAAAAGATAAAAACATCATGAAAACCTCTAACATGATATAATAGATGATAAAAATGCCCCCCTTCCATGAATAAATAATATTTACATAATTAGTTTCACCAAAAATAGTTGTTTCATGCAAAGGATATAATATATTGCAAGAAGAACTTGAACCAACAGAGGAAACATGTTTCCAAGACTCCATAGCGAGGATTGTGAGCCTCTAATATCAAGATAATGTAATCATGAAAATAATGAATCAAATATATTCAATATAGAATAAATTAATACAAACACATCCGGATTTTTGATTACATATAATATTTTTATTGATCACTACTAAAAAATCATATAATTCTTTGCTAAGGTGACATATAAATTATTTACACGTGTATGAAAAGAAGGATATAAATATCCTCTTTAATGAAATCACTTATTTCCATTAAATAACCATTTAAAATAAAAAATTTAAAAAGGTAGAAACATTAAATTATATAACAAGGGGAACATATTATTGCTAACTTATAATATCAAGAGAAAATACTACGGGCTACAAGCAGGAGATCTTAACATTATATATACACATGAGATACTATTAGGGGATACCATTAGAATCCAACATAAGAATATACACTACAAAGAGACCTCAATAAGCTACCAAAAAATAAGTCTAATACTTCTAGATGTTATAATGAAAAGATACCTCTAAAAGATACCATTAGTAGCCACCACCAGAAGGTACTGATAAAAGCTAAAGCCACACAAAGTATAAAACTACCAAAAGGCATCAATAAAATAAATCACCATTTTCTTCAAAATCTATAAATAGGCTATGTTTGGTACCTCCTTGATCTACAAATAGATTCTATCCATAGAATCTACATCCATACTAAGTATACAACTACAAAATGATACCACCAGTAGCTCCTATTAGAAGTTACACCTATAAGATACCAATAAAAGATACAATAAGCGTATCCCATTAGGATCTACCACCATGATCAATCATTACAGAATATTATTTTGATCTATCATAATCCTCTAAAACAATTCTTGTTTTTCCAAGTCACTTTCAAAATATTTTTGACCTCTTTCAGTCACATCTATCACTAGATTTCCTCTAATGTAATGGTCTGGATTGTCATGTACATTACATCAGGTACCTATCAAAATATTATTTCCATAGGGAATAAAATCTAACCTAGATTGAATAAAAAAATGTGTCCAAAAAATGACACTTGATATTCCTATCAGGGATCTTCTTTTGTTTGAAACACCACCACTAAAAAAACACCATGAGTATGAAAAAATCAACAAATTCCCTCACAAACTCATGCCTATTATCTTCTACATATCAACATTTATGTCACTTTAAATCTTCATATATCACCATTCTATTAAATAATATAACTAACCCAAAAAAAGAACCCCATGTAAACATATCAAGAAATTCCATCTCCCATGAAAAGGTGTTATCCACATTGGGTGGAACTGACTCACCTACATGGCTTCAATTGCATCAATGTATAACATGTCTCATGTAATGATCAATTTTTCATATCATTATATTCATTGAAACATTATTTACACATCATATCACTATGTACGAAGAACATATCATATAAAACAATATGGTCCAATTCTCACATTGTTATGGAAAATAAGGAAAATGAGACATGCTCAAACATTTATGGATCAGGGATACATATGAGTCAAAATATCCTAAGAACATTTCTCTATGACACCACAAATACACAACATGAAAACCAAGGAAGTGTTTATACACCTTAATGACTTCCCTATATGATCTAGAATCTCTAATGGACACTCTACATACATCAAATCATCCCTGACATCCAAATCCCCCTAGACAATGACATAAGAATCATCATGAAGATATCAGTTGAGATGAGATACAAGGAATTTGTTGTGAATTCAGTCCATATGTAGATGAATTTACAGACAATACAACACCTCTCCATCATTCCCCAACTCTTCAAAGGTTCCAACAAAACTGATATAATTATTAACCCTCCTACAAAACTGCTACATCCATTATCGAGGGGAGACTCTAAAAAAAATGTTCTCTAATATATAACTTTAGGATCCTCCACCAATAATTGGAATAGTACATATGGTGGACCTACACCACCATTAATTTCACTCAGACCAACTAGAACTTCTAGGTTATTATCTATTCCACATGAGTAAAAATAACTATTAAATACACTCCCTCCATCCAACATAATGACGATTGAAAACACAATCCATGAAAATCCTTGAATAGAGTCTTTAGAGACTACCTTGATCATTTTTTGGTTGTCTTTATAGAAGATATTCTTATATATTCAAAGAGCAAGGAATAACATGAAGATCACTTGATAATTTTAATGAAGACCCTGAGAAAGGAGAAGATTTATGCCAAATTTACCAAGTGTGAATTTTGGCTTCAAAAAGTTTCATTTTTGGGTAACATAATCACAAAATAAGGGATATCTATGGATCCAGTAAAAACAGAGGTTATCAAGAGATGGTCAAGACCAACAACAGTAAATGGGATCCGAAGTTTTCTTGGTTTGGCTGGATATTATTGACTTTTTGTGAAATATTTTTCACGATTATCAAATCCACCCACCAGGTTGACTCGAAAAGGAGTTATATTCATTTAGACAGAGGAGTGTGAAGTGAATTTCAAGGAGTTAAAAAGAAGGTTAACCAGTGCACCTTTTCTCACACTGCCTTGTAGTGGAGAAAGTTTTGTGATCTATAGTGATGCATCCAAGAAGGTATTGGGGTGTGTTCTCATGAAAAAATTATTTGGTGATAGATTATGCCTCACGACAGTTGAAAATCCATGAGCAAAATTACCCAACTCGTGATTTGGAGTTAGGTACGGTAATCATTCCATTAAAGATTTGGATGCATTATCTTTACAGTGAAAGGTGTGATAATTATACAGAGCATAAAAGTTTAAAGTATATTTTCACACAAAAGGAAATGAATATGCGCCAAAGAAGATGGTTGTAGCTGATTAAGGATTATGACTTCTCAATTCATTACCACACTGGGAAAGTGAACAAGGTGGCTGATGCATTAAGTCGACAAGACCATGCTAGCTTATCCATGATGAGGATCACAATAGATCCAATATTTATGGATTTACAAAGGTTGGATCTTGGAATTATAGTGGAAGGGGAAACATATTATCTTTCTCAAACCATCTATACATGTGAAGATTGAAGAGGCATAGAAAGAAGATGTAGAGTTACAAAAGAAGGTGAGAAATGTTCCTGAATTCCACATTGATTGTGATGAAATAATAAGGTTCAGGAATCGAGTTTGTGTTACTCCTATCCTATCATTAAAGTAGGAAATATTGGATGATGCTCATAGTTCTTTATTCTCTATTCAACATGGAAGCACGAAGATGTATAGGGATATGAAAGAGTACTTCTGGTGGGATGGCATGAAAAGAGATACTGTTGAATATGTCTCTCGATGATTGGTTAGTCAGCAAGTTAATGCAGAGAGACAGAAGTCTAAGGGGATGGTACAACCATTACCCATACCAGAATGGAAATGGGAAAACATCATTATGGACTTTGTCAGTGGGTTACTAAAAACTCAAAAGGCAATAATGCTATCTAAGTTATAGTTGATTGTCTTACGAAGTTGGAACACTTCATTGATATTAGAGAGGATTTCACTCTTGATCAGATTGTCAGGATATATGTAAAGGAAGTGTTAATATTGAATGGAGTACCACTTTCCATTATATCAGATCGGGATCCATGTTTTACAACAATGTTTTGGAAAGGTCTTCAGCATACTTTGGATACAGAGTTGATTTTCAGTACTGCATATCATCCTCAAACAGGCGGTTGGTCTGAGAGGACAATTCAATCTCTAGAAGACTTGTTGAGAGCTTGCTCTATGGATTTCAAAGGTGGTTGGGATCAACACCTGCCTTTCATGTAATTTTCATATAATAATAGCTTTCACTATAGTATTTAGATGGCTCCTTATGAAGCTCTCTGTGGAAAGAAATTCTGAACTCCAACTTGCTCAGATGAATTTGGGGAAAGAAAGCTATTAGGACCTCATCTTGTTGATAAGATGGATGAAAAGGTCTGGTCTATTCAACAACACATAAAACCAGCTCAAAGTTGACTAAAAACTTATGACAATAACTGAATAAAAGACCTATAGTTTGAAGTGGGTGATAAACTGTTGTTACTAATATCTACTTAGAAGAGAGTAATGAGATTTGGAAAGAAGGGCAAGGTAATCCCTAGTTATATTGGTCCTTTTGAAATATTGGATCGTGTTGGAAAGGTTTCTTACCAATTTTCACTTTCACCAAATCTCTCTCAATTTTATGATGTGTTCCATGTATCTCTCTTGAGAAAGTACATATCTGATCCTTCACATGTACTAAGCTCAGAAGTAGTAGCGCAGAAGCAAGATCTTTCTTATGTAGAACAGCTGATAGAGATTCTGGATCATAGAGAAAAATTTCTAAGAAAAAAGACCACTCGCTTGGTTAATTTTTTATGGAGGAACCACCAATTAGAAGAAGCTACAAGGGAACTTGAGGATATGATGAGGGTGAGATATCATCATCTGTTTGTTACGAAATGATAAATTTTGAGGGTGAAATTCATTTTAAGGGGGGTAGAATGTAACACCCTGAGATTTTAAGAGAAATATTTTTTTATGTCTTCTGTTATATGCAACACCAAAGTAATCATTCACTATACACAACACTAGGTTGGCTTGCGTTACACGCAATCACGACCTTCATCGATAGCATGTGTAGTACGCAATACCAGGTTTCACTAAACAACGATATATTGTTATAATATTATTATGGACTATCAGTTATGAATAATATTAACTACATTCTGAATTTCATAACATTATTTTTCATCTTACACATTTTCTAGATCATGGTATGTGAACAAAATAAATTTTTCGGGTAAAATAAGTATTTTTCCAAAAATGTAGTTTTTCCGCCTTTTGATTGCGCACCCACATAAAATATAGTTTTTAACATTTTTATAAGTTAAATTTGAAAAAAAAATTCTTATTTGGAATCATGATATAAAAACTTACTTTGGATAAATGTTTCTTATTATTCTGATAAGTTTCATATTTTAATGAATGGTAAAAACACGCTATATTTTAATTAAAAACAACTTCTTTCATCAAAATAAATTGTATGGTTAAATTATAATATTGAATGGTATTAAATTATAAATAGAATATATTTTTCCTATTTAATATAATTTATGTCATTACCATTAATTTTACATTGAATTCATACGTAAAAACATTTCAATCTTTGGCAATTTCTTAACTTTTAAAACTTGTTTTCTAAATAATGGGAGTAAATTTAAATTATTTACTGCAACTTCTGTTTTTTGAATTTTTAAAAATGGATTACATATTTGAATTCAGTGTGTCCAAATAATTTTAATAGCTTAATTTTATTTTTTTGATATTATAAATAGTAACTACGATAATTTTTCTTTACTGTAGTTAAAGGTAAATCGGGTAATTAAGGGTAAAAATAAGATTATAAAATTACCGTAACTCCTTCCAAAATTCAATTGGATGACTAAGCATTGACCCATATCACTTAAGGGTCTGAATAGATTCATTTTATGAACTTTTGACAATGGAAATAATTTAATTATTATTAAAATCAAAGAAAGTGACAACATGTCACTCTCTTAAATCTTATAAGTATAATAATTTTAATTTAGTGATAAACTTTATGAAACTTCAAACATGAATATTCTAAAGAAATATAATTAAATTATATACATCATGATAATTTATTTAGAATTATTAGGTATAAAATAATTATCATTAATTAGGACACAATAGTGATGTAGAAATTATTTATTTGATTAAAATATCATATAAATGGTTTTACAAATATTAAAATAAATATTATATGAACTAATTAATTTTCTCCATTAATATTATAGAGAAATATTAAATGTTAGGAATTTATTAAATATTTTTGTTTGAACATATCTTCTTTGTGGATTTTATTTAAATTCAAATAAATGAATTGTTTCAAAATTGACACTATTGATATTTTATATTATTAAATTGTTTAAAAATCAAAATTTTTTTTTAAATTACAAATTAAAATTTATATGATCTAAAATTTCATAAAGTATCAAATTATGTATAATTAAGAACACATAAGTAAGTATTTATAACCATATTAAATTTATAACATTATTACCACAAATAAAATTAAATAGATTAAATAAAGATAAATCAAAATGATAAGGTTTAAAATAAAATAAAAACTTGTCTAAATTTAATTGTTTGATGCGATTACCACCCTATCTTATCTAATATCCTAATTTCAGTCACTTTGGAAGTTTTTATGTGGGGTTATGGTTTATTATAAATTATTATTTTAGTGGTTTCCAAAAGTGCCCCTCTCCTCTCTTATAAGAGGGAACCTCCTCCCTCTCCCCCTTGCACAATTTTTAGCCTTCATGCTCGACCATGCCCTGCCAATTTCTCTTCTCCACTTCCCTAGAAGCATACTAGCGGTCCTACTTTTCTTCCAAGACCAACATTAGTTCCCTAAGCGGTGGTTAAGTAGAGGCGCATCGAAGATGAAGTAATATCCTTTACCGATTCTTTCAAATTTATTTCTTCTTCTACTTCCTCTATATGAGTTGTTTCGTTATTAAGTAATAACTATAGTATAAATTGAATACTGATATGTTATTATTAATATGAAACAACCATGGTCTATCTTCTATCCATCCTATGAAAGAAACGAAATCACCAAACGTGCGTACGTACGACCTACCGTCTAAACGCTGTGGTGTAATCTTTTATTTCATCACTAACATACTTGTATGGGTATATGATGGATGAAATAAATATATATGATCATTTTAAAGTAATATTTATTCTGAAATATTAAACACCATACACTTCAATACAATTCCACGTTCATGGAAATGATATCATCACTCATGCGTACGTACGGCCTACCGTCTCCACGATGTGATGTGACTCGTTCTACATGATCTCCATTGAATAGAGATTATATAAATAAATTGAAATAATAAATATGATATATATTACACTAAAACAATTCATTAATTGAGGTATCTACAACCTAAAAATAATAATAAGAATTTATTCGACAAAACATGCATAAGAACATAAAGCAATTAACACCCGAATAACAAGTAGCTATATTACTTATAAGAAGATATGAATATAGACATATATGATATCATAACAATGAACATGATTATTTAATAAGTCAATGACATTATTTAAATCATTATACAAGAGTTTCATATACTTACAAAGTATATCAGACCTAAGGTAAGGGAAAATCTCCCAATCTCATTTTAATCTGAGATTGTTTATACTTCAGAATTTATTGGGGGCATATTTATCATCCACATCCATGCTTGCTAAATATGTAATATTATTTATCTCCTCCTAAAATTTTTTAAATCCAATTTTACCCATTGGTGAGTTTTTAGTAAAAGATATTAATGGAATCTTTTTTTTTGTTTTTAGTATGAGGTACTTTTTGACTTTTTCGGCCAATGTATGAGAAGAATGTTTTTTTAACTTATACGGCATGAATGAAATTTTGTTATTTTATAGAACATTACTTCCATGGAGAATCCTTAACAAGTTTTCGTGTTTATTTTTAATTAAATTCTTTTAGTTTAAAATTGTCTGACATGTTAAGAAAAAAATTCTTTTAAAGTAAAAAGGATATTTTCCTCAAGAATGGAGTTTAGGTGTTTTATCAAAATTATTTTGAAAACAAGATAAGATAAGGTTATGTTTCTATCCCTATTTTTACATTGATATGATTACGTTATAATGGAATTATTTTTATGAAGACCTTTTATATTTAATGGATTCAGTTATGATGGCATGAAGTTTATCAATCCCATTTTTATTAAATGGGTTATTCTATGATATATGATTTTGTGGCACACATAAGAATGGTTTAATTATGAGATGTGTGGGACATATATCTCCCTTTAGGGTATTGGGTAAATATTTATATCTCATGAGATAGACATGGATGGAACAACAGGTTAATCTGGTTCAGTGATACAGGACTGGAACGAGGAGTGAACTCGGTTCAGAAATGGACTTTGTCCGCTAGGATAGTCTTGGCAATGAGTATTGACTACTACAAAATGATTTCTTATGATTATCTGTGTACGCCACAATGTTTCATGGTTTATATTATGATTATTGGGATTAAATTTCACTAATAATATTTATCCCACATTATGCTATTATGATCTCTTTTGCAGGTTAATATTTTCAAAATGTTATGTTCTTATGAATATGATATGATTGATATTTCGTTTTTTTACCATTACTGAGGATTTGAGCACACCCTTTTTTATATTTTCTTTTCCCCAAGTCATGAAGAAGCGTATTAAGTAGGTTATTTCAAATGGGACTCTATATATTATGAAGTAAACGGGAGGCAATGTAGATTCTTTATGAACCAGTTTTTTTATGTTTCCTAGTTTCTAAGAACACTATACCTATACGGTCCTTTCATGGTTTTGTTATATGTTGTAATAAGTATGCTTCAATTTTGAAGAAATAACAATGTTTGTAAGTATGGGTTGTTATAAAACCACAGAAAAATCCACAATGTAAATTATATATTTCACTTTGAAATTTTTATTATTCGATTTTCCACATATAGCATTTTACAACACAAACCATTCAAGAAAGAAAATTTATTTTCCATCTCATTGGATCATTATGTAATACCATTATTTCATATTCAATATCAACCCAATTTAACCACACAAAACATTATTTTTAATTCAATCATAAACCATTAAACTCATATTTCAAACCAGTCACATCATTTTGATTTCTAAATTATCATTTTTTAAATTTCATTTCAACTCATGGATCTCTGCATAACATAGAACATGAAATCAACATACATGGAACCATATGTACTATAATAATCCCACATTACCATCACTTTCCATCCACATTCTCCTTACCCTGCCTACAATATCTCCAACATGTATAATCAAAAACATTAGACCAAAACCACACAACATGACCAAATAAAATACATCCAATTTCAAAATTACATTCAAAATTTACCATATAAGAGTTTTCAGATTTTTCATATGGGATTTTCATAATTTTAGTTCACTTTTAAGGGTATTCACACACAATAAGAATTATACATGTTTATCCATTTTATTAACTAGATATAAGTGATTCTCATATTTTATTTAGGGTGATATCTAAAAATCACAAATAAATTTGTTGCGCACTAGAAAATACTTGAAATAAATAAATCCACCAATAGGCATAGTTTTTTGTAAGTTAAAAAGATCATAGAATTAAAATATTAAAAATAATATGATTATTAACAAAATATGTGACTTAATAAACATTATATTTTAATTTAATATAATATATTATTTTATCATTGCTAAGCCAGATGAAACAATCTTATTAAAAGATAAAAACATCATGAAAACCTCTAACATGATATAATAGATGATAAAAATGCCCCCCTTCCATGAATAAATAATATTTACATAATTAGTTTCACCAAAAATAGTTGTTTCATGCAAAGGATATAATATATTGCAAGAAGAACTTGAACCAACATAGGAAACATGTTTCCAAGACTCCATAGCGAGGATTGTGAGCCTCTAATATCAAGATAATGTAATCATGAAAATAATGAATCAAATATATTCAATATAGAATAAATTAATACAAACACATCCGGATTTTTGATTACATATAATATTTTTATTGATCACTACTAAAAAAATAATATAATTCTTTACTAAGGTGACATATAAATTATTTACACGTGTATGAAAAGAAGGATATAAATATCCTCTTTAATGAAATCCCTTATTTACATGAAATAACCATTTAAAATAAAAAATTTAAAAAGGTAGAAACATTAAATTATATAACAAGGGGAACATATTATTGCTAACTTATAATATCAAGAGAAAATACTACGGGCTACAAGCAGGAGATCTTAACATTATATATACACATGAGATACTATTAGGGGATACCATTAGAATCCAACATAAGAATATACACTACAAAGAGACCTCAATAAGCTACCAAAAAATAAGTCTAATACTTCTAGATGCTATAATGAAAAGATACCTCTAAAAGATACCTTTAGTAGCCACCACCAGAAGGTACTGATAAAAGCTAAAGCCACACAAAGTATAAAACTACCAAAAGGCATCAATAAAATAAATCACCATTTTCTTCAAAATCTATAAATAGGCTATGTTTGGTACCTCCTTGATCTACAAATAGATTCTATCCATAGAATCTACATCCATACTAAGTATACAACTACAAAATGATACCACCAGTAGCTCCTATTAGAAGTTACACCTATAAGATACCAATAAAAGATACAATAAACGTATCCCATTATGATCTACCACCATGATCAATCATTACAGAATATTATTTTGATCTATCATAATCCTCTAAGTCAATTCTTGTTTTTCCAAGTCACTTTCAAAATATTTTTGACCTCTTTCAGTCACATCTATCACTAGATTTCCTCTAATGTAATGGTCTGGATTGTCATGTACATTACATCAGGTACCTATCAAAATATTATTTCCATAGGGAATAAAATCTAACCTAGATTGAATAAAAAAATGTGTCCAAAAAATGACACTTGATATTCCTATCAGGGATCTTCTTTTGTTTGAAACACCACCACTAAAAAAACACCATGAGTATGAAAAAATCAACAAATTCCCTCACAAACTCATGCCTATTATCTTCTACATATCAAAATTTATGTCACTTTAAATCTTCATATATCACCATTCTATTAAATAATATAACTAACCCAAAAAAAGAACCCCATGTAAACATATCAAGAAATTCCATCTCCCATGAAAAGGTGTTATCCACATTGGGGGGAACTGACTCACCTACCTGGCTTCAATTGCATCAATGTATAACATGTCTCATGTAATGATCAATTTTTCATATCATTATATTCATTGAAACATTATTTACACATCATATCACTATGTACGAAGAACATATCATATAAAACAATATGGTCCAATTCTCACATTGTTATGGAAAATAAGGAAAATGAGACATGCTCAAACATTTATGGATCAGGGATACATATGAGTCAAAATATCCTAAGAACATTTCTCTATGACACCACAAATACACAACATGAAAACCAAGGAAGTGTTTATACACCTTAATGACTTCCCTATATGATCTAGAATCTCTAATGGACACTCTACATACATCAAATCATCCCTGACATCCAAATCCCCCTAGACAATGACATAAGAATCATCATGAAGATATCAGTTGAGATGAGATACAAGGAATTTGTTGTGAATTCAGTCCATATGTAGATGAATTTACAGACAATACAACACCTCTCCATCATTCCCCAACTCTTCAAAGGTTCCAACAAAACTGATATAATTATTAACCCTCCTACAAAACTGCTACATCCATTATCGAGGGGAGACTCTAAAAAACAAATGTTCTCTAATATATAACTTTAGGATCCTCCACCAATAATTGGAATAGTACATATGGTGGACCTACACCACCATTAATTTCACTCAGACCAACTAGAACTTCTAGGTTATTATCTATTCCACATGAGTAAAAATAACTATTAAATACACTCCCTCCATCCAACATAATGACGATTGAAAACACAATCCATGAAAATCCTTGAATGGAGACATTATAATGGATGAAGATAATTATTTTTTTTAATAAAAATCGAAAAAATGAAATTTATTTTATGAATATATGTCTAATCCCATAATCACTACTGGTGACATATCCTCCATGATCTATATACTCTATTATATATGACCATCTGTATGAGAATGGAATTTAGTGATTATACACAATTGAGTGAAAAATAATTTTTTAATACCTTATATAATATTGAGGAAAAACAAGAATCCTGAAAAGAAATGATGGATCAAGAGACACCATGAAGTCACACCACCTGATCCCCATTACTCTACATCAAAACAACCCCGACACATGACTCATTGATCCATAGTAAGTGAGATGATTTAATAATCTCATCCAAAATTAATCGAATACCATTAAAACCTAGTCGGTTGTGACTTTAAAATATAACAAGGTCCATCAATATGTAATCCCATTTTCACTTAGAAAAAACCATAGGGTTATAACAAACCACTATGAACATTGATCTCAACCATTAACTTTTAGAAAACCAAACACCAATCCAATAAATCAAAAAAATCCCTATTTTTTCTAAAAAAAATCCACATAAAATGGAATTTCATGGAAACTCTAGGTTGTACCACCCAAGGTAAGCCATGAAACATTTGAAGGATTTAATAGTTATTTTCCACCAGAGAAACAACCTTCCCTAAAAATATATGATTTCGAAAATACTCGATCCACCACCAAGAGAATCATTATGGCCACAACAATCATGTATTATATACAACTCTAAGCATCCCCACTAAGACTCCTCCACATTACGCATTAGTGAAGGTGGAACAATGATCTGAAATATAGAACCTCCATAATCAACCAACCTCTCAACTTTGTATAGGAATTCTATAAACTCAATGACACTCCAATAATCATCATACTGCCAAACCATTCCCTTCAATGAATCCATTCAATTTTTTTGGCAATCAAATTCCTATTTCTTGAGATTTAAGAGACATAAAATACACAGTCCTAATGATATTTTACTAACCACTATTTTTGTTGATTTTGATCATATATATAAATGATATACCTCAAACTATTTTGATCTCTGAAGACCACATTGTAATCTACAATGAGGTAATGTTTCCACTGCCTAAGTGTTAACACTACCCCTACTCACTCGATATTAAGGGTGGAATATTAATTCTTTTAGGAGATTACTTCATAGACCCATAATAAATCATTTCTATCTATTTATGGAAGATTCCTCACAATCCCACATGGGAAGCATCAAATAATACTTCGAACATCACCTCTTCTACAAAAAACTAAACCAAACATTCACTAGAAACATCCCCTTCAAGTTTTCAAACACCATCGGAAAGTATTATGTTGAGATAAATTCATGGACTATCATAGTAAATTTTTTCAACAGGTCCACAATCCATATCTAATTGAACATAAACCCCAGGTAAAATCACACAATGTTAATAAATCTATGTACATCGTCAAAAAACTATTATTATTCCCAAAAATAAATTACATAAACCATCAGCGGGTCCATATATACTCTCTGATGGGATACCACATGTCCAATGAAATGAACCTCTCATGTGAAAAACATACATGTTGGAAACATTCAGTAGAGATGGTGGAATAGTTGAATATGCAGGATTACTTTGAGGTAATCTATATGATCATCCTCTAACATCGAATAGATCAATATTTTATCATTAAACATGACTAGAACATGCTCTATGAATTCACATAACATGTAGTTCATGACTCACAATGACACAATATGTGTGTTCCTAACACTGAACTACATAACAAAAGTCCCCATGTTTCAAAAGTTTTATCTAAAGGAAGTATTCATGAAATCATCCTCCTTCAACATCAATTGGAAATATAAAAAAATATGGATTAATTTTGTAAAACCATCAATAACCCCTCAATTACGTGAAAAGATCATATATCCATAGAAGAGGTTGCTGATTGGGGATAATATCCTTTTCCCCCCTCATGTAGCCTATTTACAACCTCAAACAACTATTTTCTTTCTTGTTCTATAACAATAGAATGCCAAACAAAGACACACGGGGTATGATGAGTCATTTTTTCATTAGATAATATTTATGAAACATCAAAATTTTGAATCTAAAAGGGTTTCATATGATAAGTATCTATCAAAATTAATGGATAATTAGGAAAATTGTCAATCAAAAATTGCATACCACATCAAGGGGGTAACATCACAACCTCCCTCAAAAAAACATCTATAAATCCATAAATGTTCTTGGGAACCTACTCCATACTATAGTCTAAAAACTACATATAAAAATAATCCATAGAATAGATAAGGGGTTTTACACATTTGTTTCCCAACTAGAAAGTCTTGTCTCTACATAATATAGAACATTAGAAGGACACAACTAATAATATTACAGTCATCTTGAAGTATAAAATAATGATCCAAATAGAATAAAACACTTTTATTTTTTACGATGACATCTTTGGACTAAATATTATGAAATAATAGGTCCTCACTAGACTGCTGTGTCCCCATAATAACTCTACACTCCTGAAACACATCACATTAGTTGTAGTATCATCCAACTGGTGTAGTCAAAAAAGGTGTAACAAAAATCCTATCTTCACCCATTACCAAATAATAAAATAGAGTGGGTGAAAAAGGGTTAAGGTCAAAAATAGATCAAGGAATATAGAAGAGTAAATGAAAAGATAATCATATATTGAATTATTTTTTTATCTTCTGATTGTATAGACTCCACTCCATGAATCTCACCTTACCCATATTTCGTGCCTCTTTGTAGTAGTCCATCTCTACCGACACACATAGGTCAAGGTATACATACAAGAGGAACATCCTCATATTATCCTCCTAAAGCTTCGTATCCCCTTTGTATGAGAATAATCTTACTTCCAATTATACTAAAATATAATTTCTATCAATTTTATTTGTGGTTTATACTTAACCATAAAACCTCCAAGAAACTAAGCTCAATGAACCATGAGGAACTAATTTTGATGATTTTCACAAACCTAATAAAAAACGACACTAAAGAACACAAAAGGGAATGAAAAATACCTGACATAGAAGGCACAAAATGATGCTACTGAGGTATAATTCAAACTAGTCAAAATTTTCAAGGCTATAGTGCCTAATACCTTCCAATGACCAATCTGCTCCTTGACGATCCTTATTATGTTTCCTCTCAAGGTAATCCTCCTCATGAGTAAATATTCCCAATAACAATTTCCATATTATGATACTTCATATAAATTAGTAATGTATATGGAGTAACTGTATAATTGATAAAAGGATGTAGTTACACCCTGTAAGACATCACTTTGGAATCCACATTATGAAAAAATATGTGTGGAGAAAAGAAATATGTCATTGAACATGATATCGAGGTCCTATAATGATATGCTATCCTAGAAAAGATATTGAATCTCCTGCCTATTTTTTCTTTCATGGATGAAAAATATCACCTTTCTTAGAACTCTTTTCTATTGTATACCCTCGAACGATATGAATCCTTCCACACATGAAGAAACATCATAAAATTTCAATATGAATCTCCACACCTCTTACTAGATTATATAATCACCTAATACTCCTCCAGTGATTGAATCAAAAAAATGGATTCCCAGGATTTTCCATCTAGATATCCTTCTAAATATCTAACCCCCCCCCATGCACCCTCAGATTCTACCAATGAAAATCATATAACATGCTCCACCACTGGTTATTATCCTTAATCAGATCAACCCTATGATTGTCAACCGAATTATCCTATTTAACTTCTTCTTATAGAACCACACATAAACTATGAAAAAGAGAAATGACTGAAAGAATAAAATGATTTCATTATCCTTTTTTATGTCTTAATCAAGATTCATTAAATTCATTTTCTCTTTAATAAAACCATAAAAAATAAAATTTTAACACATGTAATCATAATTAATATACCTTTACTTGGTATATTCCATGTGTGTGGTTATAAATTAGTTTTTTTTAATAAAATCATAGTACTTGTGTTTCATCATTGGGGGCCTGAAATTTGATGTACTAGAGATTTATTCTGGGACTATGTAACGAACAACGATTAACTGAACTTGTTCCAAAATAGACCCTTGAAAACCTTGTTTCGACTGACTCCAAACTCCACCATCTCTATCAACCATCATCCTGGGACACCACTCTATCATGTAATTATAAAAATAATTATACTATAATTATTAGAGATATATAAGGACCCCCACCACTACAACCAGTAGGTCTTGAGATATTGACTAAGATTGAGGGTTTAAAAATATCATAAATGGAAAGAATTGCAATAGTTCATTATAAAGGATCTGACGATTGGATAAGTCAGCTATAATAAACACCATAAAATAATATAAAATGAATGAAAAAACCATCCCAAAATGAATTTATAAATAAAATAGTTATAGATAAATGTCACCAAATAAATACCATAAATTAAAGATAATGAAAAGACATAATAGAATTCGAAGATTCTGTGATAATAATGTACAATGTAGTCTAAATAATTAACATAGAAAAATAAAAAATAATATATAAAAACATATATAACATTAACATAAAAGTATAATATGTAAGGAAAAAAATAATTTTTTGTGTACATATATGATAATCATACTAATACACTATTGAGAAAAAACATATTTAAGAAGAACCAAAATTGGTCAACTAACTAATACCCATCCTCTCCATGATAGTCTCCTGAAATATCACATCCATTTATAATAAAATAATCAGAATCATATCGATAAATGGTGACCCAAAAAAACCTTTCCCACAAAATGTACATTCTCACAACACAATGGTGTATGTCATGGAGGTCCCATATATTCCATTTATTAGAAATATTACACCACATAGATCTACCACATCACATCTCATATCATCCTTAGATACCTAATCCCTTACCTCATTTTTCAGCAAAATAATCCCTTTCCACCACATGACACCTGAATAAAAAAATATTATTGTACTGCTGACAAGATAGGTAACAAAATCATTCCCTATTCATACCAAGAACATCTCCATCAATAATCCACATCATCAACACATCAAAGAACTATAAAAAATGAAAATTTTATAAAAATTTACATCAGACCTAATGCACATAAAACTAGGATGGAAAGGACTGTGGGGACGATGGGGAATTCATCTATCCATCCTCACCAATGAGGTGATGGGGAAGACACCCCATATATATGTGGGCGTCATCACATAGTTCTAAATGAAATTGGTTTGCATAATGAAATGATACATAACATAAAAATATATATAATAAAAACATACTAGCTCAATTTAAGGATTTACAAAAAATATAACAACTGACTTACAATGTTACCTACTTTCACTAAAACTTCTAAATATGCCAAAAAAATGAAATGATCCATAGGATACATTCTTTATTTCCCTTTTTAATTAACATTAATCAATTTTCATGATTTCACACGTTGCAACCAAAACCTTGTAAGATATCTGAATTGTATTCCATCAAATTGGATAATTATTTCATCATATTATTCTAAAAATTAAAATCAACCCAATTTAACCACACATCTCATTATTATTATTTCATTAACTAACCGTTAAGCTCATATTCCATACCATTATACACCATTACAATATCATTGTTATCATTTATATAATTCCATTACTGCTCAAAAATATAACCACACAAAGCACATCGCAACAATCAAAACCCAATCATCCTCATTCTATGAAGACCCTATCTTGAACATTTTAAAACCACACCCACATTTTCATACTAACCATATCTCAAGAAAGTTTCAGAAGAAATTAAACACTTATAACCCATAGTATAGACATAAAACAACACATTTAATTTCACTAACAATATATATATTAACCACATAAATTTTTTAAGATTCAAAAAATGGTCCTTTCATCAATGATGATTCCCTTTTAATGAAATTATAATAGATGATTAATTTTTTATGGGTAATAATTTAATTCATGAGATATTTTTAATTTGAATATTCTATTTACGGTGTATGAGTGAATCACAAAAAAAAGGTTCAACACCACAATAAACATTGTGAAGACAAATCCTCCACAATAAAACATTATTTTGAAAAAATATATATCACACAATCCAAATTTCATGGATAATATTAATGAAGTAAAATATTTTGATTCATTTCAACTTTCAAAATAATTATATTAATCTAATTAATTTATATAACATAAGATATATGAAACCTTCTTCCATTAAAGAAATAAAATATTGAATAACTCCCACATGATAAAATAGAGGATAAATAATGGATTACCCTTCCTAGAAGAATGAAACTACACATGATATACAGAACTAAAAGTAGGGGTTTCAAGCACAATATAAAACATCATATAAGATTAACTTGATACAAAATAGGTAACAAGGATCCACGAAACCAAGGGAAATGTATAAGAACGTCTAGTCTGGAGATATATAATTAAAGAAAAATAATAAATGAAATAAAATCATTTTAGGATAAACTGATATTAACGCATCATGATTTAAGATCACAAAAATGAATTTTAATGACCAATAGTAAAAATCTTATTAAATTTAATGTGTATGAATGATTTAAAATCACTGTATTTTTATGAAGAATACATATATAGATATACTCTTTTAAAAAACAATCTAATTCCCTTAATTAAGGTATTAAAAACATTATATGTCAAAAAAACTAAAAAGGGAACAACTATAAATTCTCTAAAAATAAGGACACACCTATGAATAGTGTTAACGTCATGAGATACCATCAAGATATACTATTGTGATATGAAATACATAGCTACTAATAAGATATACCTCCAGATTCTACCATCATCATCTACAACTAGAAGCTATAATCAGAATTAGTCTTCTACATCTAGATGATTCTATCCTATGATAATTCTAGAAGCTAATATCAAAGATAAAACTAGAATAAGTCTTCTATTTTCAAAATCTACATTAAAAATCTACAACTACATGTTATTAATAGAACAATTTTTCTAATTCTAGTATAATCTCCAATAATGTATCAATAAAAGTTACCTCGAGAAGCTACCAAAAATACATGTCTTCTAACTCTAGAGGCTATTGTGGGAAGCTCCAACAAAAACATGAAATCACCCGCTACTGATAGATGATTCTATCACAAAGTACCATCATGATATACAATCATGATTGACCACCATGATCATCCAACATGATTTAACTTCTTCCTCTAAAAAACACTTTTTTCTACCCTAATATCTCCAAAACTACTTGAGACCTCCACTAGGAACCTCTACAACCAGATTTCCATTAAATTAACTTGAAATATTGTTCATTTTATTACATAAAAATATAATATCAGTGGATGAAGAGAAAACATTTCTTTCATTCATTATTTTCATGATGTTATTTTGTTTAGGGAATCTCATATACACTAAAATACCCATGAATTATAATATATTTTAATTTTGAATTATGTTGTATAGTGTTTTTCTAGGAATTAGTGATATGTTGATTATTGGTAAGTTACAATGTTACTGATTTTTTTGTTATATCTAAACCTAGAAGAGGTTTAGATCATAAAAATGGTTTGTTAGAATGTTAAAATTAAAAAATAATCCCTAATTTTATCATGAAATCTTCCAACGTTATTCTATAAATATGAATCACTTCCTACCATAAATTTTACAATTTCAACATATTTTTTGTCAAAATATATACCCAAAAAAATACCTAAAATATTTTTTCATAATTTTGAAGATTTATTCTTCCCTAAATACAATTCTTTAGTCTCATGTACTATATCAAATGATGACATCCAAAGGACGATTTAAGCAATCTCAATCAAATTATTTTAAGATCTAATAATCTTTTATCTCACGAAATTATTTCTAAATATCATGATATACTTAAATAAATATAATATATATCCAATTATTTTATATTATCTCATCTATATCTCTTATAATACAAAATATAATTTATCCTAGAAATAAAAAAATCGCCCCTATTTTTACAGATCTCCACGTATTTGAACAGTGTATTTGAATTTTCATAATCCCTTCAGTGAATGGTTTTAATATGTTATTCATGTAAAATTGTAGTATAAATTAAAATTTTAATATATTTTTATTTATTTATAACAATACCAATCTATGAATGATGTTAATGAAATTAAAAATAATCTATTATAACAGGTTTTACATCATAAAAAAGATATAAAAAGTTTTAATCAAACAATAAATCCATTATAAAAAAATATTTACTAATTTTTTGAAATATTATGAAATACATATCTATAATGTATAATATCTATTAAACTCAATAGATAATGAATATATACCATCATTTATATAATAATATATGAATACAAAAAAATTAATAATTGATACACTTAACTTGAATATAACATATTTTAAACTATTTGTAGTTTAAGTGTAATTTAATGTGTAATAATGATTTATTAGATTAAAAATAAAATACATAATGAATATGTTAAACACACTTATTTAATTTTTTTTAGTTTTAAAAATCATCATGCACAAAATTGTAGGTTTACAATATATTTTTGAGAAATAATTTTTTTAATTACCAAATTTAATTTTTAATTTATAATTAACATAATAATAATAAGATAAGGTTTTTATTATACTTATGAATTAATAAAATTGGAATACTATTAATTTTTTAATATTAAACAATTATAGTGAATAGAAATTGAAAAAAATATATTTCTAATTCACGATTCATAAATTGATAGCATTTTACACAAACTATTAAACATAATACACACTCTCTACTATAATTTCATGAATACCAATAAAGTTAAACAATATTAGATTATGTAATAATTGGAAGAATTTGAATAATTGATTTTTTATAAATAATTGGATTTATAAATTTTTATCCAACAACCCCAAATATTGAACACTAGAAACACCAATATAAAAAGTAAAAAATATAAGAAAATAATTAAATTATAAAAGAATATGTGAACATTAATAATGTTGTCGTGTGTTTTTGATCATATCTAATTCAACAATTATATAATATATTCATGTTAATGGATACAATATCTATAATCCTATGTTTGTATGGTTTATTGAAAAAAACTATTTATGGGAAATGATCCATCACCTTCGGTGTCATTCTTTTCCATTAACTATGAAAAATTATTATATTTTATCCAGTTTAACTCCATTATGAATACCCTACACACCACCGTTTATATTGATGGGTTTTCATCAATGTATTTATACATTCAATTGATTGGAGAAATTATTAACATGTCCATATATGAATTATATAATATTATGTGAATATTGAATGATTGTAATTTACCTAGAAGACTATTATATATCAATTTATTCCCATACTATCAATATGAATTAATCATTTCATGATTATAAAAGTATTTATTGATTTCATTTTATTCATGTTGTAATGGTCCCTACTTCCCTACCAATTACATGGTGTTAATTTTGAGTTCGTGTTCCTAAGAGAAGTTTACAGAATATCGGGAGGTTATTTTGTTGATATTTCATCTGATGATGTATATTAGACCCCGGATCTTATGGTAACACAATATGGGTATTCTTTTTAATTTTTATTTTATTTTTTATATTGGTATTTATCTTTTATATGTTATTTTATTATGGTGTATGATTCCATTATAAGTGTTATCTGAGATTCATGGAATGGTGCATCCCATGAACAATAGTGTAGAATGTGTTTATGCATTGATGTGAATGGGAAGTGATAGTTTTTATGTCTCTAACTCATAAGATATGGATATTTCATAGATATGATCAATGTAGTAGTGATTAGTAATGTGATTTGGGTTTATAGAATAGATATGAAATGTAACCCAGTGGATTAAAGAGGATGGTATTGGTATCATTTCCAATTTTATAGTGTCTACAACATAGTATTTTGGTTTCATTGTATATTACCCAATATAGATAAGATATATCACAGATAGTTGTTGTGGGTTTCATAGGACATTAGAATGAGGTTGATTATAGATATTCAATTTAGTTTCACCACTGTTTTGTTGTAAAATATTATGATTATTAAATATCTAGTGGTTCTGTATCATGATACATCAATAATGTACTAGTTATTGATTTTATATTCTATATGAACTCATCAAACTATTGGATTTCTATTAACTATTTATACAACTGGGTGTACCCATTATATTTCTTTCAACCCTATTTGAGTATTTTATTCAGAGAATAAATATATTGATTATTTTAAATATAATATGTGTTCCCTTCCCTTCCCTTATCTTTTCATTATGATTATTATTTCATAGAATTCAATAGTTAGGGGAATTTCATATTTCTTTAAATCAAAATAATATATTAAATAGGGGGCACTTTATTTTCCATTAATGATGGTTTTTAGGGATTATCTCAATCCTATGAACTTCTTCATCTATATTTTATCAATCATAATGATTTTCAAATCCATGATTATTGAAGGGTATTAGTTATCTCTCATTATTTTTAGTGTTTATGATATATAATCATGTTTTTTTATTAATCTGGGCAGATAGTAAGATCTAACAATCATGATAATGAGATTGAATGAATTAAATTGATGGATACTAGTGAATTTTAATTTAATTATCAATATTATGTTATTTCAATTATTATTCCTTTCCTTGTACATAATGACCACTTAGGTTGGTTCGAATGTAATTGATATTAGTCTTGAACCAATGTGTTGTTTGACTGTCTAATTGTTCAATTCCAAATAAGATGATCACAATATAATATTTAAAATCTGTTTTTTCAAAATATTGAAATTCTATAAAAACTAATCTCTATGAGGAGCATAAATATTGTAAATTAACTCTTTATGTTGATATTGGTGAAATGGTTGGGTCAAAAATTAGTTGATTTGTATTTTTGGTGAGATTTTTGATATCCTTATGTTTGTGCAGATAATGTGGCGCTTTTGTGGTGATGGTGGTGACCCTTTCATATGTGACACATGTTAATGAATCATGGGTTTGATTGGTTTGGATTGTAAAATAGTGGCAGATGGGCTATAGTACATGGTAGACATTTGATGTTTTGAGATTGTGGGAAAATTATGTTTGGGCCTTCTTTAGTTTCCCAATAAAGTTAGAATATTCATTTTAATGAATGATTTGGAATTGCATAGTACTGATTTCAATATATTGAAATTGATTACTGATTTTAATTTTGATAAAAATATTGAAAAAATGTTGATTGAATGTAAATAAATAATTATTATACATAAGAATGGGTTTTCACTAAATTTGAAAACAATTTATTAATTAAGTATAATTTCATAATTTCAAAATTATTTATTGGTTGAATTCATGAATAATTAGTTTAAATATGTGTTCTTTTTGAATATCTTACCTGGGGAGTTCCATTTTGTAGTGTCCTTAGACAATTATATTTTTCATAGGGTGATATTGTACTATCATGGTCTATGATTTTTTTGTCATTTAAACCCTTAATATAGGTATTTTTTCCGACTTTTATCCTTTTATTTTAAGTGTAATTACATCCATATACCACTTGAGTCAGATACACCTATAAAAACCAAAACAAATTCAGTTTCAGGTGTTTTTACAAATATTGACATTGGAGACAATTGATGGATAACTACCATATCTTCATTTATCTATTATAAAAAATAATAAATATGGTTTAGTTTGTGGTGATATATAATTATGCATCCTTAGATAGTAGTAATTACCAAAAATTATAGCTAATTCAATGGTGATGCTTAATGATCATAGCTTGGATGGTAAAGATGACTAATCATAATACTTCTCTTGGTGAATATTTTTAATTAATGATATAAGATTTTTTTGTTGATTCCAATAGATTATGGATTATATGGTGGTGATTTATAATAGGGATGGATTTATATGTTATTGGTGATATTTGAATTTACTGTTTTGGGGGTTTTATGATTGTGGGAGGGCCCAAGGATGATATTCTCCCTGTTCATGCTACCATACAACCATGGGTGTGAGGGTGGACGGTCAATTTAGAATTTATTATTCGGTAAATTTAGGTTTTTTTACTTTAATATATTGTTGTATTTGGTGTGTTATTTTTTAATTGAACCATTATTCGGTTTAGAATGGGGTTTCCTAACACATTTTGTTTCATTTTAGTTCTATTATTCACTCACAAGAGAATTATTATTATCCTCTCACATTTTTAAAGGATTCTTTAGGTATTATCCTATGGAATATATTTATTATGGTTAAACTATGTATATATAAATTATTTTCATGTTCCCATTATAGTTGTAGAGATCTATTTGGAAACTATAAGCTACTGTTTGGTGGTGATGTGGGGTTTCTACCTTAGGATCTTCCCATGATAATATTTCATTTTTTTCATCATTTATGCCTCTTATAATGTACTATAATATGGTATATATTTTATTTTATGACTTGTAAATTTATTGCTGGGGTTTTTTATATGTTTTTATTATTATTACGTGTGATGAAACAAATTTTTTCATTATACCCTGAAGATAACCATTAAGGGTCACTCTTTATCTTAATTTCTATAACATGTTCTATAATTGTTATCATGATGTATATAAAGAGTGGTATAAAATAATTTTGTATATATATGGGATATGTTTGAGATTTTAACTTATGAGTCCAACATGAGTTAAAATTATTACATTGTAATTTGATATATTCTCAATAAGAATGGATTAGAGACTAGATAGAGAACATGATTTCAGATCCACATGTGATTCTATTTAAGGAAAATATTCTTCTTATACATCCATGGAAATGTTAATCTAATAGTCGGTAATATACCTTGTAGAATTACATGTATCTTGTTTTTTTTTTGGTTCTGATGAAACAAGGTGGCATTGAGGAAATTAAATGTAACTCAAATAATTAAATCTTGATAATTCTAGGATACTAGGCTAAGGGATTCATTTATTGTCCCAGATACATCTATTTTACATTATCTAAATGAAGTTTTTGGATAATAGGTGAGTTGATCCATTCAATGATATATGTAATGATCAGCCTAAGGGGTATGAGATATGGTAGAAGATGAAACATACTTCCATGATTGAATTAGTATATGCACATAAAAACTCATTTGATTTAGAGATGGAATGATCTGTGTAGGATCATAGAATCACAATGAGGTGTATTAGATCCCAAGTCACTAATTGGGTATTCTTGGAAATCAAAATGATTCAAGGGGTTTATCCATAGTTTTTTATACAGTATCATTAACTATGGATGGAAGATGATTTTTTTGGGATTATTTTTAGATGGAGTTTTCATCAAATCTCTTTTCATATAAAATAAAGTTTTTAATGAATTAATAGTTACACACCCTTAAAAATTGTATCCTTAGGGGGGAGATTAAGATCAAGTTTTATGACCATATTAATTTCTATTATGACCTTTTTCTAAACATATAGCCTTGATTAAAGAATCTTAAGGAAGTGTTATGTCAAATGATCCAATAAACAGTATCCCCATTTTTACTACCTATATAAATTGATGTGTAAATAAGGATAAGTTATTGATAGGATATTCTAATAAGGTATGATAGAAAATTTTATTGAGGAGTATAGTTTTAGGTTGTATACTATTGATTTTTTGTATGTTAAGGAACAAGTTAAGGATAAGATACCCCAATGGTCATTTTTTACTATTATGGGGATGGATGTTCTCAATACTCTATAAATGGTTTCTGTTTCCGTTAATAATGTTATTGGGGTTATGGTAACAATTATACTTATATCCCAACCACTCATGAAGGTTAGTATTGAATGGAAAGTCAGGCATTTTCTAGATACAGTAGAAGTAGTTTCTCCAAATGTCGTATCATCTATAGTGATCAGTAGTGAATTTTTCATAGTTAGTTTTATAGGTTTATGCTCATAAACGGAGATATAGAGGTGTTATATGTCATATACCTAATTTTATTTATCCTAAGGTACCCAAACTAGGATATATACATTGTGAAAATCAATAATGTGGAAATTTAGATAGTAATATAAATATTCAATCTATATATCTGCTATGTCAATAGTAGATATTAAATATTTTTGTTAGTATAATTATATCATCTATTTTTCCCTTATTTTATTTGGAAAATTTAGAATTATTTTTTTCAACTTCCTTGATCAAAGAGTTTGAGATGAAATTCAAGAGACAACTAGTCCCCTTGGTGTTATGTAAACTATATTAGGTTGAGATATATTATCTAATGCCTATGGAGTATGTAGAATGATGAAGAAGAAATATTATTCAGTGGGGGTTTTAATTTTGTTGAAAATATTATCACATGATGTTATACATGGTATAAATTTTTATCATTTTTGCATCAAATTTTTATTAATTCTTGATAAGGGTTATGTTTTCATATATATGGGGTCAATTTATAATTTTCACTATTGAGAGATATTGTCAGATAGGAACTTTTTCTCTTGAGCCCCTTCAATCATGTTTGGTATTATTTTATAGGGAATAAAATTTAATACAGATTCCCACATAAACAAATGAGTTACTAGTGGTATTCCATAATAAATTTGTGACATTACCCATTAGAGGTGATTTTATGGTAGAATAGATTTATTTATAGTAAAATATCAAATTGTGATGGTCACCAATCATATGGAAGGCATAAATCATCTGATGATGAGGTTACATGTATATTAATTCTAGAATAGGGGATTCGTTTTACCTATTGAATTACCATTGTGTGGAATTACTTTATTTACATCATAGTAGATTATAGTCTTATATTTTCTATCGAATACTATTGGATGATCTAGGTGATCATAATGAATTATTATCCTATTTCAAGGATATATTATACGTTCGGAAAACTAAGGTGATGAAATGGAATTTTAATGATTGGTTTGTAGTTTTTATGAAATTAGATGAGGGTAATTGTGTAGGATATGTAGAAAATTTACATCCTTTATAGATGTGTAAATATCATGTTCCCAGTACTAATTTTTGGTTTACCAAAAACACTAATTTTTTATGGGGCTCTTGAACATAGTGTACCATTAGTTCTGTGAATATTTTAATTTAAATTTCTTCAACAACATACTCATTAACATTAAATTTTGAGGAAGAATTCTTTGGGAAATATAGAGTAGTATTATAGGTTCATAGACAGTTCCAAATCAATTTGAAGATCTCCAAGTAATGTTTATAGATAAATTATTTAATCATCCATGGAAACAAGGTATCTCATCTTGGATTTATTGTGAAACCATCGGCATTTCTCGAAATTTTGTTATTTGGGGGAACCAAATAATGTGATAGAGGTTCAAAACATCCTCATTATTTTATGATATTATTGGTGGTATAAGTTTTAAATCTCTTAGATTTAATCATCATTAAATATTTTAGCCCAGAAGTATCAAAACATCATCTAGACTTATTTTTGATAGGTAGGATTTAAATAATTAATGAAAAATAAATTGGTGACCAAGTTCATTTGTTTCATAAAGAGGGAGGCACATATAACATATTTTTTTATTCTATTTAATGTTTGGGATACATATTGATGTAGTATAATTAAGTGATCTCTTACTGATCATGAAAGGTGTATCCCCTTGGGTGAAACTATTCCACCCATGACATAGATTTGTTTGTACATACGCTTATACAAAATATCTGGATAGATAACCTCATCAATGTGTAATTTATGGTTTTCTTGGAATAAAAGATCCAAGTCTATGTATGTTTTGAAAATTTTATTAAACTACATCAACATAGATAAATATGTATTTTATATTTTTACGAATGTGAAATATCTAGTATCCCAATAATGTGGAATACCATGGCCGAGTGGTTGAGAAAGAATTCATAAAAATATATCGGTCTAGATTTTATGGATTATTGGTTTTTGATTTAAGATTTGACGTGTGTTTATATTTTCAAACAGGAGGATAATATAGGAAGTTATCTATACATGATAATGGTGTAAAAAAAATTAGGTAGAAGTGTCTTCATGAGGAGAACCTAGGGAAGTTGAAATGTGTTACCATGTCAGATGTGGGGATTCTCTAGTGGGATGGTGAGAGGATTGTTCGCATAAAAATATTTTCTATGAGTGGTAGAAAGTTATAATGACCTTATGAGTGGAATTTTCTATAATTTTTATATATCACCAATAGTGGTGTATCTGGGATTTTAAAAAAATTATATTTTCTTCAAGAGGTAACACTAGTGGATTAGGATCAATCATATAGATATGAATTATGTTCCACGATGATTTTTATTAAAATATATTGAAGAGGACTTCCATGACCATGGATGGGTTTTGAATCCCTTTAATGTAATTAAGTATAATAGTAAGTACATATTGATGAATTTTCTCCCTATGGGTCTAGGGGTGATATTATTATTTTTGGTTTATATTAATCTCATTATTGAAGACAGTCCATTTTTTGGTAATTCAGATTTCATTTTCTAATATTTTCTATCTAATATTTACATTGATAATTTTCTAAGGATTTATGAGGTACTAAGGAACACCATATTTATTTAGGGCCCTTGGTTTAAATAATAATTCTAAATTGGATTCTACATTCTCTTATGAAAATAGTTGTGATGTAAAACATTTATTCAACCATCAATTAATTGAAATATAGAGTTGACCATCCATATAATGAAGGTTATATTTCATCCTTGAATCATCAATTTTAATAGATCATTTTTGAAGATCAAATTCAAAGTATAGTTTAACTATAATATTAGATAAAAATCACCCATCAATAATACTTCATTCGAGGCAATTTTATATGGATGTGTTGGTATTTGGTGTGTTGGACTGGGGTTGTGGAGTAAGAAACATTGATAAGACAAGAGGTGTAAAGTATGATAAATAATATTGTGACCATATGAGAGTTGATAATGAAGGAATATAACATCCATCAGTCTATGCTGAATAATAATTATTGACCCATATTGTTTGATATAAGAGACTATGTGTTCTGGAGGGTTTCATGTCACCGACATTTCAAATGTTTTGGTTAGAAGAGTAAAATATAAACTTATTTTTTAAAAACTATAGAGTTGATAGAGTGTGTTGGTATCATGTATTATCAATTAGAACATCCATCATGGATATATAAAATACATAAAATCTTCCACATGTCCCCACATCATTATTATCCACATGATGACTCACATGTCATTAATTGGGGTTTGTTTTATATCAATGATGATGGTGTTACAAGATTCAAGAACATAGTTCTTTATATATGGTTATGTTGTTTAGGCTATAGTGTGTCTTTATACTAGGTGGTTCATGAGGTGGTTATTGGTACATCGTATGGGGACTCAGTTTTTCATATATAAATATTATATCATTTTTATGAAAATTTATTACATTACACAAACACACTAATGTGGATATTAAAGGTATATTTCCTTTAAATTATTATAATCACAAAAAAAATAATTATTGGTTAACTACATCATCTCTCACAACATTATTTATAACTCTCGGCCTTCTTAGTCAAATCAGTTGTTATATTATTCTTCATATAATAGGGAATGTAATCATAAGAAATGTTGAGAACGTATGCTCGGTAAGGGAAAAAGGATATACATAAGTACAACATGATCATATAGGTATGTGAACTTTAATATAACATTTCAAAAAAAAATCCATACATGTCAATGATCATAACATTGATTCTTGGAATATTGATTCAAATTTCACACGGCATGAAAAAAAGGTAATAAATAACATGTACCATGAGAGGATATAATTGGAATGATACATATATTTGGGGCATACACATAATAATAGAAAATAATATCCAAATTATTCAAGGCACACGTCAAAGGATATCATAGTGGAATGAGTTAACTCCACAAACCATCATTTTATTTATGTATTACTCCCAAGTCCATCGTAATGGAAAATTTTTATTATTGAACCAGTTTCACTCTCTGATCCATTCATATGTATCTCATGAGATATAAATCATTACTGAACGAATTGGAGGGAGATATAGGTCCCAACATTCTATAGTTATAATGTAACCACCATCACTGGTGATAACGTGACCACTATCACATTATGAATATCATAAATATGAGTTCATCAAGTTCATAAAACATTCATCTTATTGTTTTCCATTAAATAAAATGGGTTTCCAAATAATTTCTTTATATATTAACCATTGGATGAGAGGTAGGTTTCATACTCATTTTATAATTTTCTCATAGCATAACCCCTGGAAAATGAAATGGGTTTCATAATATTTTTATCATGTAACAACAATTTTAATATAAAAATGTATCGTAAGAATAATTTCATTATAAAAATAAACTATTTAAAGAATGAATAAGATTGGAATCCTTGGATCATTTCCCCCATAAAGAAAAATGTACATCAAATAATGTTTACATATATGGAAAATTATTTTTGAAACATAAATCACATGAAACATTTATTGATGAAAATAAATTATCATTAAAAAATAAAATCTTAAAAATATGTATTAAAAAACAATTCCAAAATTATATTCAGTAAAAATAAACATGGAAAATTATAATGATTTATATAAATAAAAGTAATCTTTCCACGTTCCAAATATTTTTTAAAATTTTTAGAAATTTCATTTCATTTAAAATAACCCTAAAATACTAAAAATTAATAATACATTAAAATAATAGTTATGAGGTTATAAAATCTCATTAATGATTAACATGTTAAAAAAATCTTTTACTTTTTCAATAAAATAAAATGAGGCATTATTTATAAAACTACATGAATATTACTTTATAAAATTTTTATGAAATGTAAAAATGGGTAATAATTTCAATAGAAAAACATATGATTAATGTTTTTCCAAAAATAATAAATCATTTTCAGAATAAATTATTTTGGAAGAAAAATAGTTTTTGACGAAAGAGATAAATTAGAATGATTTTTCATAACACATTTCCCAATTATATTATGTACCATATAGAATGAAAATGGTACTATTATATGAAAATACTATAAATTAATAGTTAATAAGAAATTTCATATGAATTTAGGAGTGGTATATTATAAGGTTTCAATTTAAAAAGAGTTAATCATAAACATTCTCAATAAAGAAGAGATTGTAACCTAAAGACTTACCACTTTTGTGACATTAAATTGTAATCCCAAAAAAAGAATAACATTAAATGAAACTTATTATGTCATGATAAAAATAAATTCATTATATTCCCTTTCAAAGGGGTTTTATATACACCTCATAATGATTATAGGAGAAAAACCTATCATATGTCTCAATAAAGGTAAATAGTGACCAAGATCCCATTCCACATGGGTATATTCTGAACCGTAAACTCCTGTAATAATGGATCATAAAAGGGATATGTAAATCCATATAAATTTAATTTAAATAAATATAAAATATATTCATGAACTGTATGTACACCACATATAAGATGAATGTGGTAAATATATAATCTCTCTCACATAAGTAATGGGTATAGATGGAAATCCCTTACTGATTTAGTAATATTTTTAATCAAATCCCCAACTAATCATTAAATATTATGAAAAAGGTAATAACAAAAAAATATGAGATTAATTATAGAACTTTTCAAATGTTAAGTATATACAAAAAATAGATTAAACCATTTGTGATTTGGAATATGTCTCATGAGAACAAAAAAGAGATATGAAATCCCTTACTATAGGTCATCTCTTCCTTCATGCACATTTAAACCTCGTTTATAATATATTTACAATTATAATAAATATAATAATTAAATTAACTATATTTATCACACATAAATGATTTATATATGACCATTTATTACAATTTTATTACCAATTCCTTGTTTAAATCATGTTTTTGTTTATAACCAATTTGATTTTCGTATATGTTTTCGTCTGTTATTTTTTGGTAATCATATAGTGATCATGGTTATATCATATATTTAATAATAATAAATGACATAATTACAATATATATATATATATTACATTTAATACCAATCCCAAATTATGGTTCTAAAAAATGAATCGTGTTATGGTAATGGATAGGGTGGGACATACATACGCATGAATAATGTTTCCATTTTTCAATGATTATTTTTCAAAAATAGGTATGTAGTATTTTAACTATTATGAGTGATAATAAAATCATAAATACCATATTATATTTTTAATTATAATTATATAATCATCCATTAGGTGTGGTTATGAAAATAGCATCACATTTCTACGTGAAGGTGGTTGTCCACATGTTCACAAATGAAATTATCATCTTTCAGTGAGTGAAATGGTTATAAATAAAATAATATATTATCTTTTCCGAATTATAAAAATTTCTTTGTTATTATAATTATGTCAATTATATCACATGTAATAATTATTTTATCCTTATTATCATCCATGTAATGTGATACTGAAAAATGAATCACATCGCTTGGAGAGGCGGTAGTCTTCCTTATACATGAGAGACATTATCATATCCCCAACATAATAGAATTTACCAATATATATATTTTATATAAAGACTTTATATGTATAAATATATTATAAAATCATATATATTACATTAATCCACCATCATACCAACCTTTGAGAGGTGTAAATGGAAATATAAATGATATCTATTCGTCAGGCGGTGGTATGTCATACACGTGAATGATGATTTCATAAATCCGTTGAAGAAAGTTTACATGGTTTTAGTTAATTCAATTAACATAAAAACATCTCTTGATGTGGTTGATATTAATGATATTTTATTATCACTTTTTAACAATAATTGATGTTCGTGGACGAATAAATAATAGAAACATTGTAATTGAAGAATGTGACGTCCTTTTTATATACCCTCTTTATGTAATCACCAAAATCCTTCCTAGTTTTCTTTTCATCATAATATTAGGAATTTAAAATAATATGAAGGATGTTGGTTTGGTATTTGGTTAGCTAATTTCATAACCAATAGGTCTTGAAGGTGATAAGAATAAAGGACAGGGTGTATCCTTATATAATTGTGGTGAGTGGCATAGTTGTAATTTTTGGAAATAAAATATTTATAACGATATTTGTCTCTTTAAAATGCCTCTAAAATTGATTACTAAAGAAACTTAGATAGTATATGGTCAAAATAATGATAGGTAATTTATTTTATATTTTTTTTAGGTAATTAAACATTCTTTTCGTAGGGTGTAGCAAAAGTATTATTATTTTCCTAACACAATACAAAGGATGACCAGGGTCATCTAACTTGAAGAGCATCATATCTTGTTTAATGAAAATTTTTAATTCACCTTATATAATTATTTTATTATTATTATTTATTTCAAAATATGGTTATAGAGTTTTTTGGATATTTTTAAAATAAAATAATACAATGTTGAATTTTAATCCAGATGAAGATGAAGACATAATACTACCTATAAAGAAGTGTATTGTTTTTGGGTTTGACAACGCGGGTTCATTTATTATTTCTTGGTTGATGAAATTAAATTTTAATTTTTTCTTATGAAACCTCATCAAAAAATAACTTTCATTTTATTTTTTTCATGATTATAGAATGCATTTGGCACACCAAATCACACCTCATCTATTAGTAAAATAGGATAAAACCACAACTATGAATGAAATTCCAAAAAATGCTGAATATTATGTCATTTATTCCCATCATGAAACCCTAACTCCACTGTATTATGAGTTTTTATGAGAGAATGGAGGTAAAAATAATTAATCAATGAAAATTAATAGAAAAGTAAAGGATGGAATTTTTGATGACTACCACATGAGTAAAATACTCTTTCATTCACCACAAAAAGATTTAAAACATTTTTAATTGAATAAAAATTATATTGGAAGACGCAAAACCTCTTCCATGGAAAAGGCATGGGTTAGTCAGATGCCATTTAAATTTAAAAATAGAACAAAATGGAAATATTTAAGAGAGAGATAATGGGATTTGGGTTAGAATTGATATAGCGTTAGAAGAACAAATTTGAAACACAATAATTAAAATGTGAATGCACGTTACATGGGAAAATAGAAAAAGGAAAAGGGAAATACTAATGTACCTTCTATCACCCACAGATTCTCTTTCCCATCGATATATACCTAAATCAATCCCTAGACTCTTAGTTATTGTCATGAAAGAGTATTTGGTGTGAGATATTTTACAAATATTTTATTTCAAGACATAATTGGTCGTCAACAGTTGAAATTTTGATTTGAGAATCTTTCTTTCAAAATATTTCATGTGGAAACCGTTATTTTTTCCAAATTAAGGTATCTGGTCTTATGAAAATTTGATAATTGTTTTCTCATTTGAACTCAAAATTTCATCTTAATCCACCATGTGTATAAGAATTCATTTTCCATTTACTCATAAATTTTTTTCTGGCCTAATGCTTCATGAATCTTTCTTCAATGTTGAGAATGTAATGAACCACATAATGTGTTAATATCTCTTTTAAATTTAATGTGTAATATCTTTAATGAATCCACTATCCAATAAATCTGTAATCACTTTAATTGGATGGTTGAATGCTAATTTATGCCTCATTTCGTAGGTGGGTCCACTCTATCCACCTAAAAGGTTTTCCAACTTGATTGATTTTTTGAGCCTCAATATATACAAAAAAGTTATTGGTCCAAAATTCAAAGTAGGTATACATAAATAAAATAATAAAAAAATATATATCTAACCTCAGATTAATATTTTAAATGTTATGTCCAAAATTACAAAGTAATTAATATTTTCTAATATTCCATAATTAATCAATATCTATATTTTAAACCAAAACACACCATAAATCCAAAATTGATGAAAATGAGCTCAAATTTAAAAATTGGGAGGGTTTAAATAATTAAAATACAAATAAAAAAGATAAATATATTATTTTTAAAAATTCCCCCACACTTAAACAATTCATTTCATCAAGCATAAAATATCCACATGGATTTCATAGGGAAAAAATGTTACCGATATTCAATGTCCAATGTAATAAAATAAATAAAATTCAATTTCAAATAATATTTTACAAAATAATCATTTATAAATTTTATAAAGAATCAATCAATTCATGAAATTTGTTTTCCCTATTTGAAAAATGAAGGATCGACTCCTTCCATTCATTTATATTAATAAATTTATTATTATTAAGCATTAAAAATCATGATTTGAATCAGATTAGAATATTTTATAACATCACTCATGATAAAATTCAGACAAATCTATACTCATATCATGAGAAAATTATACTTAATAATATAATTGTAAAGGAACTACATTCTCTACATGGTAAAGACTAAATCCACATAAAATCATGAGGTCTTTCATTTATGTTTTAAATTACTCTGACATTTATCGTTGGTAGGAACTACAATTAAATCTAAAGTAGGTGGTTTATCTTGTATGTACAACACATGATAAAAAAATTTAATAAAAGTTTCCACTTCCATGTAGAACCAACCATTTCCCCAAAAACTCAATGTAAATATTATGATAAAATATATCATAATGACTGATTTGTGAACCCTCTTTAATGTTTTCAATTTTCTAACATTTTTTTAAATAACCTTTTTGTTTTTTGAATTTTACATAAATTAATATAATAATAAAATTCACATTCACCAACTAACCACATATGATAAAAATCATAGGCTTAGTAGTGATATTTTTTCCCAAATCACAACCCATTTTTTCATTTTTTTTCTTTATCATTCCCAATTTTTTAATTTTATATGGGAAAATAATGATGTATCTTGAATTAACCAAAAAATCTAATTTATTCCCAAAATAATAAAAAACACATTTTTTCCAACAATGTAAATCATATCTTCCAATATGATTTCCTTTACCTGCACACATCAGGTTCAAAATTTCAAGAAAGTACCAATATAAGGGTAGAAATGTATAAAAATGGATTCAGAAAATGGATAATCGATATAGGGGTCATTCTTGATCTCTATGGTATAAAGAACTATTGGTGTAAAGGTTATTTTTATGGATAATTTTATTATAAAAAGAATCATCAATAATATTATAATTTCTTTTTTATATAGTCATATCATTGACAAGATCAAATTCAAGTCCTTGTTGGGGACATTTCCCAAGATCGCTAAATAAATATTCCTAATAATAAATTTGGAGTAAATGGTCAGTAATTACTCTCAAGAATGATACATATGATAGGGGAAAATAAATCAAGGAATTATTTATAATAAAACATCTGTTTACATGAATTTTAGAAATTCAAATCATAAAGACGGTAAGAAAATATCATTTATATGAACCAACTAATTCACTCATATCATGATTCCTTATTTTGAAATCAATGATTCAATTTAATCATTCAATTATCCATTTTACTCATTCTATTTAAAAAACATTAAAAATTGAAGCATCGCATCATAGGATTTCTATGAAACTCATGTCTCCTAGATAATTCAATTAAATCATGAATTCATGTGTGGGTAGGAAATTTTAGTTTAAGGGTCCAAAAAAATTTGGAAAAAATATAAGGACTATAAAAGATAAACAAAAGAAGTGAGAACCCTTTTCAAATGATGTTTAGTCATATTTTTTCATTCTCCATTATGTATTCATTATTCTATAATAACCTATGTGAGAAAATTATACGATTAAGAACAAGGAACATGCCATGTATTATCAAAAAGATAAGAGGGAGGGGGATGCAAGATATAATAGTCTGTAACAAAATTAAATCCCAATATAAATTCATAAGATTTAAATTGAATGTACTAAAATTCTTGTGAATTATAAATCTTGGTACGAACCCCCATATGGGGCCTCTATTTTAATTACCTCCAAAAGGGATATACCATCTAAAATGCACAATCTATCAGTGGGTGGAAATTCATGACATTGAACCACCACATGTTGTTCTCCCTAACATACATTTAATTTTTGTTATTGTGGAAAATTCTATGTATTGAGTAAACTAGATCCTTCCAAATATTAATGTATTACAACTTGTATAGCTATAGTAGGAAGACGTTTGGAACCTCCATATTCTATATTTTTACTTTTTAAATGTCGTCATCATAGCCTAATAGTTTGTCTAGATGTACTATATTTATTGAATAATCAAATTGCGATCAAAATTTATATTTAAATAAATAATTGAAATATATTTCATTTTAATTTTATCATTTTGGATCTCCTATTCTTTAAAAATATCCACTACTATTTCTTCTTGTACTCACTCTAGTAAATTTTGAAAGGCCTTGGGGTGATCCATTTGATCCTCAATAGGTGAAAGTTACTTTTCCTCATCACCCCTAGGGCATAATAAGAGTTATCCAATTTTGAAAATTCAAAATAATTAGGAGTGATACTCAAATTACATTGAGTAAAATTAAATAATTTTGAGTTTAATAATATATCAACCCCTTTAGTTGGTCTTTCTTGAATAAATTATTTGGTGGAAACTTTGTATGGGAGATGGTCATATCTAGATAAAAATAAGTAGTCGGGCTTCTCCACCTCAAGTTTTCCCTCATCATCTTGGATGTCCACAATGAAATTGGGGATAAATGTGTGCACTCCTTTATTATCCTCAAACATTTTCAATTCCTTTTGATGTTCATCAATCGAACTCATAAAATATTGATGCAGTATCCATGTATCTACACCTATTTTATTTTTCATGAAAATATTCATAAGATAATGTTCTCTTCATCAGAGTTCCACATTAGTATAATATATTTTTTTTTCTTGCACATGTGAGTAATTATTCCATGAGTTTAAAAAATGATAATTTCAAAACATCATAGAAATATATATATATTGGTTTTTTAATTTATAAAACAATTAAAACTATCAATAATGTGAGAATAGAAAATTCAAATGAAAGACTCCTTAACTCTATTAAAACTAATCTTATTTTGATGCATGCCTCTCGTAGACCATGGAAAAAACAAATTAATTTTCCAAATGCATCACAAAGGCAAACCAGACCTGTCTCATATGAGGAGTTTCATAGTTAGATCAGTCACTAATTACTAAATCACATATTCAAATTATTTTTGTTTTTTATAGTTTAGTAAAATGATGTTTTTTTTTGTTTTTTAAAAATGTGAAATTAAAATAATTCAATGAAAAAATTAAATCTAAATGAATATAAGAACAAAATGCATATTAGAAGGAATGTTCTTAGTCTAGGGTTTGATAATTTTGGTTCATTAATTAATTATTTATTATTTTAAATAAATTTTTTAATTTGATTACTGAAACCTCATTAACAGATTAATTTACTCTAATTTGTTGTTTGTATTATTTTTTAATTCCTTTTTGAGAACACAAAACACCTCCTCCAATAGTCAAATATCATAACACCAAAACCAGGGGTGAATTTACTGAAAAACATGGCTCCACTATATGGTGTTTCATCCCATTAGGGAAACCCAAATCCACCACATGAAAGTTATTCCCGATAAAAGGTAAAGGAAAATAATTAATAAAAAGACAGGAATGGAATTGGATATAATTTTCTAGTGGAAGACTGCTACACCCATGAAATACTCTTATATAAACCTCAAATAGATTTAAATCCTATTTAATGGGAGAAAAATAATCATGAATTACACATGACCTCCCCTAAGGCCAAGATAAGGGTTAGTCACATTCTATTTCAATGAAAAAAAATATCATGAAGGAATTACATAATGGAGAAAGATAGATATTGTGGGTTTTAATAAAAATAGTGTAACATTCATGTTTTCTTTTTAAGTTATTCTCTATTTATCTCTTTTCTAGCAGCTTTATCTTTGGGATTAACTTGTGATTTTTGGAGAAAAATAGAAATATTGGGTGAAGAATAGGTGGTGTATGGTTGGATCATGCTTTTTATAACTGTTCACCCTTACCCAAATAACCATATATCCAGGTGGTGTTTTGGATAGTTTCTTATCAAACAATTAGCATAGTGTTTTTTAAAACATTCGAGAAAAACAATTGGATTGTCCAAGTCATGAAAATTTTTATTTTTATCTTTTCTATTCCCCTGAATTTAAACCCTAACCCCACCAAAAGCTCCCCACATGGGGTTCTCCATTCTAGGTACTTCTCCCTCCTCCAATAGCACCCTTATACCTCCATATTGGTGGTGATTTTCATGGAATTTTATCATGATTCTTCAATTATGTCCCTCATTTATTGGTTTCATCATCTTTTTTATGGTTCCTACTTCTTCATTTAATAGGGTTTTATACTTCCTATGGGTAGGGTGGAATATTTAGTGGTGAACCATTTTCATTAGGGTTGTATCTTGATGTTTATGGTTCGATATTTCATTTAGAAGGTTATCATGATGTACAATTTTGGTGTAGAACCATCTTCTGGAAGATTATAAACATGAGGTAATTGGTTTCGTATCTAAACATTTTTTGGTTATTTTAATAAGATTTATTTTCCTATTTTTTATGTTATATGAATTTAATATGATGTGATTATTGTTTTTTTCGATGGTATTAATGTTCATATGGATAGAAAGTTGTTTTTATAATGAAAAATTTATGTTTTCCAAGGTATCCACTTATTGTTCTTATTGAATGGGTTTTGTAAATTTCACAATTGGTTTAATAAATAGTCAAAGTGATGAAAATATATATTTTAAAATTATTTTGTTGTGCGTTTGAATTTGAAAGCTGTTTTTATTATTGAAATTTTGATTTATTGAGTATGTTTTTACTGATAGGCATGTGCATGTGAATTTTTATTATCCTTTTGATATGTGAAATGAAAATTGAGTCTAAAAGGAAAGCTACGTATCTAAGTCCGAGAACATAAAATAGTACACTTGTATACATAGAAGTGGCTTCTCCCAGATTCATATAGAAGGATTGATGATTATAAAACTAACAAAATTATAATGATGATTGGAGAACACTAGGCCCATGGGATGTTCTCTGCTAGTGCTTCTTTCCTGAGAACACTTTTGGATGCGGTTTCTGTACAATGCTAAAACAATATATGATGTTCTTAGTGTCCCATTTAAAATAGTTACTAGAGGGTTGTATAGTGACATACTATTCTATTATGATCTTATATTTTCCATCATTGTATTATACATTTTTTGGTTTATTTAAGAAGAAAATCATGTTATTCCATTAGAAAATATATTATTTTGAACTTTTTCCTTTAATTTTTTTCTATAATAAGGTATCTTGCATTTTTTTCTAAAACAATCATGTTAATTTGTCTTATAATTTTTTATTATAGAATCTATATTAAGGGGTTGAATCTTACAAGGCCTTGTCCTACATCCTACAAAAACCTTTGTGTGTATGTAGACTTAGTTATGTTTGACATAGGTAAAGTAAAGACACACTGTGATGGTCATTTATGTTTCTATTGGTCATCCCCTTATAGGTGTTCTTAGTGGTGTCTTGAGGCTGATGCTCATCATATTACATAGAGGATATTGTTATAGTGTCTTGTTCAATTCTTATTTTATCCCATTTGGTTTTTTTAAATATTATTATCATTGAATATGAAAATTCTAATTCCATATTTGCTTATGGTTGTTAAATTTAGTTATATTTTTTATTGTCTTATTGTATATATATGTAATCATGTGAAACTATTTCCAAGTATGTTATTGATACTCAGACACTAGTTATCGACCCATAGTAACATGGAATTCCATTCGGGCCATGCCACTGATAGGGTTGGGAGTCGGGTTAGATGGAACCTCATCTTGGTTCAAGATAAAATGGTATCAGAGTAGGTCATGGTATTTTTTGGTAATGTTTTTTGGAAAAAGTCTCTATTGATTGATGAAAATAATTTCAGGGACTGGGGATATAGTTAGGAGTGGGGTTCATGGCCATCACATCTCGTGATAAATCATGAGTCTCCATGGGATATCGGGAATTTTGTTCACTTTCCTCCCATTGATACATACAGGATGATGTTGTATATGTACATTGGATTAGGTTGGATTGGTTTGATTATTGGTCTTGTTATTGTGATGTATTTGGATATGTCTTGATTTGTGCAAGTGTTTGAGATTTGTTGTCTTTGCAGAATTTTTTCAAAATGGTAGTGTTGATGGTTTTAATTGTGGTTGTTTCTTTCTGTAGAAAAATTACTCCCTGGAGAATTCCAATGCAACAATGGGATGAATCTGGAGAGAGTTATCCCACACCAATTGATTATACACAAGTAGAATTTGTGGTTTAGTCTATCTGGGCTTTGGGACTGGGAGAAATTTATGGTCCTTATCAAGTTAGAGATGATGAATTAGGTCCTGTAATGGAAAAAATCACAAGAGTTTCATAATAAGAAGCCTCCGAATATCCAAAGAAATATGGTAACATATGAAGAAGATGAGTGGATTTATACGATAGAGAGGATTTTTTAATTACTTGATACTCCAAATGTTTTCATAGTGAAGTTTGCTTCATTTAATTTAGAACGCCACAATTAAAGGTGGTGGGACTCAATGTTTCATGATGAGAATATCATGAAGGTGAGTTGGAATGATGTCATTATTGCTTTCAATGAGTAGTATTATCCTTAGGTGTTGGACTATGAAAGATCCCATGAGTATATAGATCAATCCCATGGATTCCAAATAGTGATGTAGTATGTCAATAACTTTACAAAGATGGAGTCTTATGAAAATGATATTTTTATAGTTAAAAAATGAATGATTAGTGATTTGAGATAGGATTGTGACTGTGGATTTATTCCCATGTATTTATTTTTATGGTGAGGACATACGTTGAGGATGTTGATTGTCATTTTATGGTTGATATTGATTAGAAAAAAATGTATATATTCTACATAGAAACATAATCAGTCGGAAGTGGTAGTTATTCATAAATAAAGAAGAAGAATAATAAGTAAGAGAATAATGGAGGTGGTAGTCTATGCCATACTTCACTATTATATTTTACTATGGCTTCTAATTCCATGTTACTCATGTTCCATTACTGTGTGGAGGTAGGGAACAACAGACCTGCAACACATCCCATCCAACACCTTATCATGGATACAGTGTTGTAGAAATCCTTTATCATTTTTCCAAGTGAAATTACTATATCATAGTGTAGGTTCCGGGTGCAGCAGAAGCGCATTGGTTGTATTGCCCAACATTAATTTTAACATTAATCAACATTCAATCTGAGATCCATCACGATTTAAAACGCCGAATCTTCGAAATAGAATGAAGAACGGAAAAAAGAAAAGAATTGTCTCGAAACCCTTGAGATTGGAGCATCATTTGTTTGTTATAATTAATTTAATTAATTCATAAGAATTACCTCGATGGAATTCTTTCTTCGTAAGAGTCTCCAGTCACGACCTTGTGATCCGTCGTTGCGTTTTAGAATCCAAGTACAGGATTCCTCTAGTAGTGATCCACACGTGCTCCACGTATCTCTAGACGTCATGAAAGGGATCTCCGGGTGCTAGCTGGGAAGAACATTCGCTTGCGATGTCCGCCTTCAACCGCCTTGATCCGATGGAGTATCTTTCTCTCGTAACTTGAAAGCGTTCTTGGTGGAAGTAGAATTCTCTCTTGGCTTGAGAGTATTTCAAAATCCGTTGTGCACAACAATGGTTCTCTTTCTATGAGAATAATATAATTGGGATTATAATACTTAGAATAATAAAATGAATTAATTGCTCGAAATCATTTAATCATTTCATTTTATTCTTAATAGTACCCCATGTCTTAATAATGACAGTTGACCATCATTATTACTTGACATGCACCCAATGTATTACATTTAATATCATTTAATTAAATAAAAAATATTTTCCTCACGAATCCCGAAAAACAAATTACACGGTGTGTATATAAATATACACGGCGTGTACTTTTATTTTTCATTTTATTTATTTCCTCCACCATATTTATTAGACCTTGAGTAATGGATATTTATTTCTTAAATAAATGTAACTGTGTTACTCGCTAATAAATATATACTATTTCGCCCACAATATATTCTCTCGAATAACTAGTGTTGAAATAAATGCGATCAGGCATCCATAAATAACTATTAAACAATAGTCAAGAATAATATTTATTTAACTTGTTAAATTAATATTTAACTGAGATACATGGACACACTTAGTGTGTGACCCTCTAGGCATTTTTCTCTGTGGCATTAGGCGGAGCCTGCCTAGAGTCCAAGGTTAGCGTCTAGCAAGACGCCAAGCCACCCATAGAGAAAGAAGTTAACGCCGCAATGACGTGTCACCTCCTACGAATGCTTACCGTGTAATATAATCCCTTTGTCTCAATATCTCCAATAAAGTGGGTTGCATGCTAGTCCCATCAACCGATGTGCTCGATTATTCATTCTTTGACTTCTCGGAATTTAATTTTCCCATACCTTACAATGGCGATGGATTTATTTATTCTATATCAATTCCATCAAAGGGCCTGAGATATCTACTTCCGTTATGGAACATAGGGGACAAATCCTTTCTCACATTATCTATTAATGCAGTATTACTTGTGATGCACCCAACGTATCCTACATCGCCGCGAACAGTGTTTCGTCATAGTTTTCATCCATACATCTAAGTACGCGAGTTGTAATACACATTAATAATAATCTTATATTCTACGGACCAATACAAACGTCCACAGATTGGAACATCCAATGACGCCATGAAATGTGGATTTCCTACTGGCGGGTCTCGTTCTCATAATATCCTCCTAGATGTTACCAAGGGCGCACACCATGAGAAGGTGCCTCAAAGTTTTATGAGTCCTCACCCCTAATGACCTATATTATTTATGTCTCTCAAATAATATCATTCGGACATAGAACATATATTCAAGAACAGTGTTATGGCACTTCCGGGTTCTCATCATAGCAGGGATCCTCTATGACCCATTAATGCAACAGCTGTCCTTAGGACATTATCACATGCATTGTAACGCAGAAGAAAAATCAATATGTGATATGGCTTTTATTAATGAATAATGTAAAAAGTAGTTGGTTCTAGGCCACCAACTTCAATAGACTCCCACTTGGACTCCAGACAATTGCTAACAACCTTTAACCCACTAGCTCTCACATGATAATCTTGCTTCTACTGAGATAGGCCTTTAGACATGGGGTCTGCCATGTTCTCTTCTCTAGACACTTGGCTCGCTGCAACATCACCCTTTTGATAGAAATCCCACAAGAGGTGATACTTCCTAAGTATATGCTTTGTCCCCTGATGTGACCTTGGTTCTTTTTCAAGATCCACTACTGTAGTATTATCACAATACAATGTAATGGGATCATTACTCCTAGGCACCACATCAAGATCCTAAACAATGTTCCGAATCCAGACGGATTCCTTGGCTGCATCGGAAGCTGCTATATACTCGGACTCCACTATAGAATCAGCAACAAATTGCTCTTTTAAACTCTACCAGCTCACATATCCTCTATTGAGACATAAAACATATCCAGATTGAGACTTCAGATCATTCAGATCTATCTGAAAGCCAACATCAGCATACCCTCTGATGACAAGCTCCTTGTCTCCTTCATACACCAGGAACATATCCTTAGTTCTTCTCAGATACATATGGATAGTCTTAACAGCAGTCCAATGTTGTTATCCCGGATCTACTTGATATCTGCGTACCATGCTCAGTGCATAGGAAACATCAAGCTTGGTACATAACATGTCATACATGATGGATCCTATAGCCGAAGCTTATGTGATCTTACTCATCTTATCTTTCTCCTGTTGTGTCTGGGGACACATTTTCTTAGAAAGATGTAAGCCATGTGACACTGGAACGAATCACCTCTTGGATTTTTCTATACTAAATCTATTTATTATCTGGTCAATGTATGTACCCTGACTTAGTCCAAGCAGCCTCTTAGATCTATCACGAATTTTCTTGATCCCTAGAATATAGGCTGTTTCTCCTAAGTCCTTCATGGAGAAACACTTGTTCAACCAGTCCTTAACTGACTGTAAGGTTGGTACGTCGTTTCCAATAAGCAATATGTCATCAACATATACCACTCGGATGACGACTGCATTCCCATTAAACCGCTTATAAACACATGGCTCACATTCGTTCTTAATGAAACAAAATTCCATTATGGCTTCATCAAATCGAATGTTCCGTGTCCTGGATTCTTGCTTCAATCCATAAATGGATTTCTGCAACTTGAAAACTCTTTTGGATTCACCTGGTGTCACAAACCCTTCTAGTTATGTCATATAGACATCTTCCTGAAGGTTCCCCTTATGGAATGATGTTTTGACATCCATCTGCCAAATCTCATAGTCATGATAAGCTGCTATGGAAGGTTTGATTCTTATGGATTTAAACATGGAAACTGGTGAGAAGGTTTCATCATAGAAAATTCCTTGACGCTGTCTGAATCGTTTAGCCACTAGCATTGCTTAATAGGTTCTAACTTTACATTCCATGTCCATCTTTCTTTTGAATACCCATTTTCATCCAACAGACTATACATCAAATGGCTCATCGACCAGAACCCAAACTTGGTTCTGATACATGGAATCCATCTCAGAATTCGTAGCTTCTAGCCAACTTATAGCTTCTGAGATTTCTACTTCTTCATTGTAGGAGAGAGGTTAATCATTGTCAAAAAATAATGATTCACCATCCTCGGTGACTAGGAAACCAAATATATCTGGTTCCCTTACCTCTCTTGAGCTCCTACGTAGTAATTGTGTTTCCGGAAGCTCTTCCATGGGGACCTGTGGAACTTGTTCATGTACCAACTCCTATGTATCTTGAGCATCAACTTCATCAATGTCAATCTTGCTCCCACTATCCTTCTTGAGGATGTTATCCCTCTCAAGAATGACGGATTGTCTAGCGACAATCACTTTCTTTTCTCGAGGGTTATATAGGTAATATCCTTTCGTTTCCTTGGGATATCCTATAAAGATACACTTCGTGCCCCTGGGTGCTATTTTGTTGCCTGAGAAGGCCTTAACAAACGCCTCGCATCCCCATACATATGTGTGCGACAATGTGGGTTTCCTTCCATTCCATAACTCAGATTGAAATCCATTTTCCTCCATAGTTGGTACTCGGTTTAATGTGTATGATACAGTTTGTAATGCATATCCCCAAAAGGGTAATGGAAGATCCACATGACTCATCATCGACCACACCATGTCCAACAAGGTGCGGTTCATCCTTTCACTAACAACATTCCACTGTGGTGTATAAGGAGGAGTGAGCTGAGATAGAATCCGAGACTCCTACAGAAGATCGATGAACTCTTGGTTCAGATATTCTCCACCTCGATCCAATCGAAGCTTCATTATCTTCTTACCAAGCTGATTCTCTACTTAATTCTTGAATTCCTTAAATTTCTCTAAGGACTCTGACTTATACCTCATTAATTATACATAGAAATATCTACTCAAATCATCAGTAAAAGTAATGAGGTAAGAATATCCACCTCCAGCTTCTACTAGAAATGGTCCACACACATCCGTGTGTACCAATCCTAGAAGCTCTGTGGCCCTTTCACCTTTTCCACCAAACGGAGGCTTGGACATTTTTCCTTGTAAACAGGCGTGACATATATCAAGTGGTTTTAGCTCAGTAGAGTCTAAATAGCCATCTTGGCAGAGCTTTGTCAAGGCTTCTCGTTCACATGACCAAGGCGGTGATGCCATAACTGGGTGATGTATGAGTCATCTGAGTATGTTTCATTATCGATTTCCAACACTTGGTTTTCGTAATTCAATACATATAAATCATTATTTAAATGTGCCATACCATAACATATGTTGTTCTTATAAATGAGACAACCCTTATTTCCAAATTTGAAAACAAATCCATCCATATCCAAACAAGATACAGAAATTATGTTCTTGCTAACACTAGGCACATAATAACAGTTATGTAAAACCAAAATCATCCCAGTCGGCAATGAGAGGTGGTAGTCACCAATAGCCAATGCAGCCAGCCTTGCGCCATTGGCAGCTCGAAGATCCACCTCTCCTCTGGCGATCTTTCTAAATCTACTTGGTTCCTACATTTGAATATAGATGTGAGCCCCACATGCTGTATCTAATACCCAATGTGTAGAAAATGAAAGATTTCTCTCCATAACAAATGCACATTTAGCGTCCCCACACTTCTGGGTGCAGTTCCTCTTCTAGTGGCCCTACTTTCCACATGCCAAACACACTTACTCCCATTCCTTGCCCTACCTCCGGATCTTCCCCTTCTTGGAGGGATGGTGCTCGGGGTCTTTAGACCGTTTATAAGTCCTTGGCCCCTTTTCCTTATCCTTCCTTTTATTATTCACCATAAAGACGGAGGGTTTGTCATGCCCCATGTCCTTATCTACCAGGTGAATCAAGGTCAGATGCTCCGATAGACTCTTCTCATTGCCTCTCATATTATAGATGCCAATGAAGCTAGAGAAGGTCTTGGGCAGTGATGATAGGACGAGATCTGTACGCAACTCATCCATTAATTTAATCCTTGAGATGTCAAGGCATTCAGTGTAGCTAATAAGCATGACTACATAAGGCCCAGCTGGCACAGACTCTCCAAGCTTATTTTTAAACAAAGAATTAGAGATCTCATACCTCTCCTGTCTCGCCTTCTCTTGGTAGAGATCTTTAAGGTGAGACATCATGCTATACGCATCCATATTTTCATGTTTCTTCAAGACCTCATTAGACATGGCTGATAGCATGAAACATTGGACATCTGTGGAATCATCCATGTGTTTCATATAGAGATATAATTCCTAATCACTAACATCTTTCCCAGGCACAACTGTATTAGGTTCTTCCAGCACATAGAATTTCCTTTCGTGGTGAAGGACAACACGTAAGCACCTCTGCCACTTTTGGAAATCGGTGCTGGTGAGAAGATTTTCCTTCTTGAGTATGGTGCACAATGATATGTTTGAAGTCATTTTCTTGCTGTTTCTAAAAACTAATATGGGAAAGGTTTAGTACTTTATTACAAAAATTGTAAATAATTTAATACTTATTGGTCTCCCACTATTTTATCGAAATCCAATAGCCCTCACCATTAACATCAGAATATTCTGTTGCGTGAATATTCTAGTGGCATGGATCCATATTACCCTTCTCATTACCCTAACTAGGGTTGGTCAAGCAACTTTAAGGGTTTTAGGTAGGCATTCCAAATGCCAATTACATTAACTTGTAGCTCCTTGATCCGCTGAGTGGAATCCCCAATCCTGAAATCCTTTTATTTTGGATTTCCTCAACCTTTGCCTCTTGGTCACACCAAGTCCTACTGTGGTAGTCAACCCTTGATGCGAACCAAGTTAATTCAAAAAAAAAACCTTGAATCATAATTCCTCGATAATTGAAAGCACCCCAACTAGGGTTGGTCAAGCACTTTGAACTATGGTTCGATTCTAACCAATATTATGGAAGGCTATGCTGACTAAATATTTCTTTTGAGGGATTTTATCCTTATATGTAAATTTCCATTTTCTGATCTTTGATTATATGCTTTTTAATTTTATGTGTGATATACATAAGTGATTAACCATGTCTAAGATAATATTTACGTATAAGCCGGTTTTATTTTAGTTCCATCTTGCATGCTCGCTTAATTCATTAATTGTGTGATCGTGACAACACACCCACAATAAATCAACCATGAAACTAACACAGAGAAAATAAATGGTATGATCATGAGCTTTTATATTGGTTAGTTTATCTAGATTTTGATAAACTAGCCCATGACCTAGGGGAGAAACATCTTGAACCTTTCAGGTTCGTGTTTACAGCTTTCCACCTGTCCACCTTTGTATCTCCTTGGATTGGTTTCACCTTGGATCCTGACTTGAGCCGCCTCCACTAGCTTAGGAGCTCCATCCATTACATATGAATTTATCTCACACGCATGTGAGGGGTAAATGGGGTTTTTACATAAAAGATTCCTTGGGCGCGCATGCCCTAAATATTAATGAGGAGATGGCTCGCATGCCAACAAATTTAATTTAAATAAATAAATTAAAAGAAACCATTCACATACAAAGGTCTCAGTCTAGCTCATGACCATCCATACATGCAACGATATTTACGCATAATTAAAACTAGCATTCAATTATTTAATAGTTCCTGTTTAGGATAAATCACTCTCGAATCAATTAATTATCTTTAATTAATTAATCATTTTATCTTAAATCATTTTTCTGAATTTCCTTGAGATTCTCATCCATTGTAATTTTAAACAAATAAATTCATTTAAAATTATCCTTGTACGTAACTTGTACCTTGTAGGAAACCCGGTGAATTACCATTTATTACGCAGATGTTAAATTAAACACATATATATAAAACACCTATCACATGTTGTTCCTCATCTTTACGCCTACACCATGGTACACATCTCAAGGGTTTGTATAATATAATAATACATTTTAATAAATCTGTGTAATTTGGGTGAGTACATGGCCCGTAGTTCCGACAACACGGCGTGTACTTTTCTTCACCATCCATCCGAAGTACACGCCCGAGGACATGGCGTTTTAATGTACTTCGGAAATTTTCAGAGTACATGGTGTGTACAGTGGGACACACGCCGTGAAGTTTCCGCGTTACACGGTTTCCAGCCGGGCAGGCCGTGTACGGAGTACACGGCCCAACCCTAACCCGAAGGGACTACATGCCATTTTCATTGGACCACACGACATGTAATCTAGAAACTGTGTGCCACCTATTTCAGGTCAACACACAATGTCTTAAATTCTTAGAAAGAATCCAAAACAAGACCTGCTTTGGCGGATCAGTCAATGCATTGAACCTAGACCACACGACATGTACTTCTGAATACACGCCGTGTACTCTGGTATTGTATGGACAGAAACGGTTGGCTCCTCCGGATGAGTTCCTCTATTTTATTTTAATAAAAATTAAAAAAAAACGATTCTATCAGATGAATGAGAAACGAGGGAGGAGGAATGGATCTCGATATTCATATTTCCAGAACAATTAAACATGAATTGAAATAACTAAATTATTAAATGCGTAAATTACCAACGAAAAACTAAATATTTATAACCAACGATATGACCCACTCTGATACCACTTGTAGGTTCTGGGCACAGCGGAAGCGCATTGGTTGGTTTGCCCAACATTTATTTTAATGTTAAACAACGTTCAATCCGAGATCTATCACGATTTAAAAATTCAAATCTTTGGAATAGAAAGAAGAACGAAAAAAAAGAAAAGAAGAGTCGTGGCACCCTTGAGATAGGATCATTGAATGTTGGTTATAATTAATTTAATTAATTCATAAGAATTACCTCGATGGAATTCATTATTCTTTGGAGTCTCTGGCCATGATCTTGTGATCTGTCGTTGCATTGTATAATCCAAGTACAGGATTCCTCTAGCAGTGATCCACACGTGCACCACGTATCTCTGGACGTTGCCGAAGAGATCTCTGGGTTCTATCACGGAAGAACCTTCGCTTGTGATGTCCGCCATCAACCGCCTTGATTTGGTGGAGGATCTCGCTCTCGTAACTTGAAAGCGTTCTTGGTGGAAGGAGAATTCCCTCTTGGCTTGATAGTATTTCCAAATTCATTGTGCACAACAATGGCTCTCTTTCTATGAGAATAATATAATTGGAATTATAATACATAGAATAATAAAATGAATTAATTTCTCAAAATCATTTAATCATTTCATTTAATTATTAGTAATACCCCATGTCTTAATAATGAATGTTGACCATCGTTATTACTTGACATGCACCCAATGTATTAAATTTAATATCATTTAATTAAATAAACAATATTTTTCTCACGAATCCTTAAAAACAAATTACACGGCATGTATATAAATATACACGGTGTGTACTTTTATTTTTCATTTTATTTATTTCTTCAACCATATTTATTAGACCTTGAGTAATGGCTATTGATTTATTAAATAAATGTGACCGCATTACTCGCTAATAAACATATATTATTTCTCCCACAATATATTCTCTCGAATAACTAGTGTGGAAATAAATACGATCAGTCATCCTTAAATAACTATTAAACTACAGTCGGTAATAATATTTATTTAACTTGTTAAATTAATATTTAAATGAGATACATGGACACACTTAGTGTGTGACCCTCTAGGCCACTTTCTCAGTGGCATTAGGCGGAGCCTGCCTAAAGTCCAAGGTTAGCATCTAGAAACACTCCAAGGCAGCCATAGAAAATGAAGTTAATGCCGCAATGATGTGTCACCTCCTACGAATTCTTACAATGTAATATAAAACCTTTGTCTCAATATCTCCAATCATGTGGGTTGCATGCTAGTGCCATCAACCCATGTGCTCGATTATTCTTTCTTGGACTTCCCGGAATTGAAATTGCTTATACCTTACCATGGCCATGGATTTATTTAGGCTATATCAATTCCATTAAAGGGCCTGATATATCTACTTCTGTTATGGAACAGAAGGGACAAATCCATTCTCGCATTATCTATTAATGCAGTATTACTCATGACGCACCCAACGTATCCTACCTCGCTGTGAACAATGTGTCGTCGCAATTTTCGTCAATACATCTAAGTGCACGAGTTTTAATACCCATTAATAATAATCTTAAAGTCTAAGGGCCAATACACACGTCCACAGATAGGAACATCCAACGCCACTATGAGATGTGGATTTCCTACTGGTGGGTCTCGTTCTCATAATATCCTCCTGGATATTACCAAGGGCGCACACCATGAGAAGGTTTCTCAATGTTTTATGAGTCCTCACCCCTAATGACCTGTATTATTTGTGTCCCTCAAATAATATCATCTGACCATATAACATATATTCAAGAACAATGTTATGGAACTTTTGGGTTCTCATCATAACAGGGATCCTCTATGACCCATTAATGCAACAGCTGTCCTTAGGACATTATCACATGCATTGTCACACGGAAAGACAATCAAGATGCGATAAGGAATTTATTAATGAATAATGTAAAAAGTATTTTGTTCTAGGCCACCAACTTCAACACATAGTGGTGTAGGATATATTTATTCTATGGTGATATCATCCCAATCATAATCTCCTATGTTAGTGATATATTGATTTGGAGGTCGTGGAAAAAAAGTTTTATCCTCCTTTGGTCAATGTTTGTATAGGGAAGAGCTATTGGGTAGAGTTCATTTTGAGGATCAGTATGAGTTGAAACTTCTCCATGTTGTTTAATAAGCACTAGTAGGATCGTATTTTGGTCCTAAAACAATCTGATGTACCATTTTCATTACATCGTCCATGGATTCTGTTATATTTGATTCAGGTGATTATGTATCCTTTATTTATTCCCACCTTATTGATGTGTTGAAATTTCTAATTATTATTTTGGTTTATGTGATGGATTTTTTGATGAATCTTGGTAAAAAGATAGACTACTGTTTCGGGTGTTCATCTTGTTCATTCACCATGCTAGTGGTAGAGTTTCAATTGTATTTAGATGTTTTGGAAATAGCCTTATTTTGTACAATCCATGATAAGGATTGGATGGTGCGCTTCCAGTCACACATTAATTTTAATAGATATCGAGGAAGCGTTACAGCCCTGGATGAAAGTACCCATGTTTCTCATGGAGAATGGGATCAATGGTCGAGTCATACTAGACCTCATATTCTGAAATTGGGTTACATCATTTTTTAGTTATCATCTCTCATATTAAAATATAATGGTGGTGCTCTAGAGGGTGTATTACCAAATATGGTGGATAAGTTTATAGAGGTTTTTCAAGATGATTTTTGAGGTTTTCATATAGTGTGGGATGTGGATTTATCCATTAAGGTTACATCATGAACATAGCCTAAATATCTTCTCACAATCATTATGGCCCCCATAGAGTTAAAGAAATTAAAGGTTTAACTAGAGTATTTGGAATCCAAATATTCACAATCCCAAGAATCTCTCCTTATGCCACCCAATTGTATTCATGAAAATGGATGATTAATCATTTTGGTTTTTTATTGATTACCAAGTGATGAATAAGGTAACCATGAAGTACAACTATCCATTACCCCCACATTAATGACTTTTTATATCGGCTTAAAGGGGAAATGTGGTTTTCAAAAATTTAATTGTGTTCTAGTTTTCACCATGTCATTGTTATTGGAGTAGGTGTCCTTACAATATATTTATGTATAAGGTATAATAATTTCATGTATTTTTTCATTCCCTTTGGGTTGAAAAATACACCCAAGGTATTCATGGAGCTTATGTACATGTGATCCATCAGAATCATGACTTATTTTTTCTAGTATTCATGGACAACATTATGGTTTATTATGAATCAAAGGAGGAGAATAAGCATTATATGAGGATTGTTTTGAGCACTCAATTAGACAATAGACACTATGTGAAAATTTTAATGTAAAACTTCTAGATCATAAATGTGGTTTTTATGGGTTATGTGATCTCAAAATGATGGGTTTACATGGACCTCGAGATAATTATTTCAGTCATTCCATGGGAGAAGCTGAAGAATATTTTTGAGATCGTGAGCTTTCTAGGCATTGTAGGTTATTATAGGTGGTTCATCTGATATTTATTTCATCTTGATTCTTCCATTACCACTCAAACCTAGAATGGGTAAATGTTAGAATGGATCCCAAAATTCCAAGAATCCTCTAACTATCTAAAGCGGTGGTTGATTTCATCCCCAATCATGATCATTAATGAATTTGGATGAGGGTATGTGGTTTATTGCAATTCCACATGTTTTTTTATTGGTTGTATGCTTATTATGATTGGTCATGTGATAGAATATTGTTCTCACTAACTATGATGACAATAAATGAATTGCCTGACCCATTACATGGAGTAAGCAGTGGGGATGTATTCCTTGAAGATGTTTTACTATTATCTTTTTGGTGAGATATTGTAGTCTGTTATGAACATAATCACAAAGCCTGAATTTTCTCCCAGAAACATATAAATCTATGGTATCATCATTTGGTTGAGTTTGATCATGGGTTTGAATTGGATATAGTATATACCCATTCATAGGTAATGTTGTTTCATATTCTTTGAGAAGAAATGTTCCACTGTATTCTTTGAAAGAGTCTAGTGATGAGTGGAATTAGAAGGGATATTCACATATATTCACTTTAAAACCAAGAAGAATAGTGGAGGTTTGTTTGTGGATAGTATAAAGTTGGCTCCATCACTTCTAGAGTTGATTAAATTGGGGTAGATTAGTGATGAGTTTTTGTTACAGTCTATATAGTTCCTTCAGGGTGGGGATACATCTTATGATTTGTTGTTATCTGAAAAAGGAGTTCTTATTTCATGGATCATTTAGTGGAGATGTTTTCTATGAGAATGGTGGTGATGTGGGATATCTACCATTAATAGTGGTATTTTCATCTTTTTTCTACGAATATGTACTATTAAGTAAATTGACTGTTCCGGTGACCAGGTATGAGGCGGGATATGGATGACTTCATGTCGCAATGTTATAAATGTCATCAGGTTAAAGAAGATCACTCAAAGGCCCTCATGTTTACTTCTACTACTTCTTATTTATATTGATATGTGGGAATAAAATGTTTTTTTCTTCATTATTTACTTACCTAGTACACCCTAGAGAAGGAATTATATTTTGTTAGTGATCGATCAACTGAAAAAATTATCTCATTTCATTATAATCATCAATTTGGCCAAGGTGAATGAGTTTCTTGGGTCATATGTTCAAAATATTGATAGGATTCATGGTGTGTTAGCGACAATTTTTTCTGTGTGGGACCCCTAATTTTACCTCATGGTTATGGGATGTTCATCAGAAGAAAATGGGGTCATAAGTATTGATAAGAACATAATAGCATCCTCAAACTTATTGTCAAAAATAGATGGAAAATAGGTTTTTAGAATATGTTATTTGGCCATGTGTGATGGATTTTCATTGTTCAGGGGATAACCATCTATGATTGGTTCCATTTTCATATAATAAAATTTAATAACCATTGCTTCAAATGGATCCTTTTGAAGCACATTACAGGTATCCAGGTTTGTCTTCTTTGTGTTGGGCTAAGATGAGTGAGACCTCATTGTTGGGATCGAGCCATGTGAAAAAAGTATTTTAAAACTACTCAAACTAATCATGTAGTGTTTATTGATATCTCATATTCCTTACATGTATGATAATGATGAAAGGCTCCGAGCACTAGAATTTTCTTTTGGTGAATGGTTGTTCATAAATTTGGAACACTATTAGTTCATTGTTATTTAATGAAATTGGAAATCTAACTCTAAGGAATGTCAGACCTTTTGAGATTATTTTGAGGATTGGTACAGTGTCATAAATTATTTTTTTTCCATTATAGTTGAGATCAATTAATGAAATATTAATTTTCCCATAGTTGAATAAGTATAAACCATATTTGTCTAAGGGGCTGAATTGGGAAGAGTTTGGTGTTGGAGACAACATTTTATGTGCTTAGGCGGACAGTACAAATTATAGATTATCATGATAAATAAATTCATGGAAATTATATTACATTGGTTAGTATTTATTGGAATCATTTTAATTTTGATCATGATACTTGGTAGATGAGGTATTTGGATAAAGTTTAATATCTGTTTTTATTCTCTAATCAAATGTCGAGTAGAGTTTTTGGGGATGGAAAATTTTCATATTGGGGAGAATTTTCAAGTCCATATTTTTATATTGAGTTATGATTCTATTTATTTTTAGTGTGCTACTTTTCTATTTGGGTTTACTTGTGTTTTTGAGGGAAATATAATTTTTTGAAGTAGTATGTGATGTTTTGTTTGGAAAACCATTCACCATTTCCCATGTAATTTTTCATCCAAGATGTGTTTGTTGGATAGTGGTTAATCTCAAAGTTAGCACATAGTTCGTAAACCATGTGATTTAATGTGTGGCATGTCCTACATGGACAATAATGGCCACATAGTTGTTGCATGGTTTTGAAAAGCATGTGGGAAAACCATGAGACTTTTCCACGTCATTAGTAATTGTTTTTTTAACTTTTTACCCTATTTTTAACCCTAAACCATTGAAAATATTGAAACTTAGGATTATCCGTCCTAGGTTCCACTACCAACTCCCTTGGTACCCTTTGAACTCAAAATTTTATGTGATTTTAGTGGGATTTCTGAAGGATTATTCATTTAAGTCCCTCATTTAATTGATTCTTCCTCTTATATAGGATTACTTTTTCTTCATTCGTATGGATTCTTATTTACAATTGGTAGGGTGAAATTTTAAGGGTTGGTATTGTTATTTAGCGTTCAATATTGATGGTTATGGTTATATCAGTCCATATTCTGGTTCTATTGAACTACTGTTTTGGTTTGGTATCATTTTTTGAAAGTTTCTACATTTGATGTAGGTGGTACTTTTCTTTTGATTGTTGGGTGATTTTAATATTCTTATTTTGGTTCTTAGCTGTGTTATATACATTGTGTATGAGGTTTGAAATGTTTATTTGGACGTTTTTAATGTGATAATGTATTGAAATTATTTTTTCTAAGGGAAATTGGTTATTTTCAAGTGCACCCTCGTGATGTGTTTCTTTTATGGGTTTTGTAAATTTAAAAGAGGTTTAATAAATGGGGAAAGTGATGAAAAACATATCTTCAAAAAAATTTGGTGTGTGTTTAGATATGAAAGTTCTTTTGATTGTATAAATAATTATTTATTGATTGGAATGTGAATGTGAATTATTGTGATCATTGTGACATGTGAAATAGAAATTGAGCACAAAGGGAAACTTGGGAATCTTTTTAGGAGGACTATGACTTGTATTGTAGTTGACTTGGAATAGGTTTGTCCATGATGTTTTTAGAATAATTGATGATTAAAAAACCAACTATATTATGATAATGATTGTGGACAATTAGGCTGATGAGACTCTCCCTCTTAGTGGCTCGTGCACAAGAATGTTGTTGGTTGTGGACTCAATACAATGTTTCACCAAGATACAATTTACCTACAGTCACATTTTATCTTGTGACTATTAGGGTTACACATGACATTGGACTCTATTCTGATATTATATTTTTCTTCAAAAATGGTGCACATTATGGTGTATTTTAGAGAAAATAGTGTTATACTTTTAAAAAGGTTCTTATTTTGAAAAAAAAATTAATAAGTTTTCAATAAAAACGTCTCTAGCCATATTTTTATAAAAAATGAATGTTAATTTGTTTTAAAATGTTTTTCAATGGAATATTTTTTATTCGGTGTCATCCTACCAGGCTTTCACACAGACCCTACATACACCGTTGGTTTTACGTATACATAATTATGTTTTAATCAGGTGAAGGTGAAATTTATCATGATGGTGGTTTATGTAGCTAGTGTTATTCCCATTTTAGGTGTTGTTTTGGTGTCTTGAGGATGATTCTCCACACATAATAATATATCTACTATAATAATACGCTAATCTCATTTTGTGGTAGCCTCTTTGGATTTTATTTAAATGTAATTATCATTGAAAATGAAAACAATATTCAATTTATGGTTATGGGTATTCTGTTTTGTTTTATTTATTATTTTTGGTTTTTTATATATATGGAATTAGATGAAATAATTCTCAAGTAATTTATTGATACTAAGAGCCATTTACATCGTGTGGGGATCAGGAATGTCCATCAGGTCGTGCCACAGACCAGGTCGAATTTCATGTAAGATGACAACCATTCTTGGTTCATGAAAAATATGGATGGAATATTAAATGGGAAATAATTTAATTAAAATATGAATGCATGACATATGAAAAAAAACAAAAAACAAGAATGAAAACAAAAGGGAAATATTAATTCATATTCTGTCATCCACATCCTCCCTCTCCAATAAATATATCATTAAACGCATCCCTATACAATTATTTATATAAAAAATTGTATTTGGAGAATAATAAATGACCATTAATGTGTTTCAGGACATAATTGTTCCCCTACTGTTGTAATTTTCCATTCCAAAAACTATATTTCCAAAGTTTTCACATGGCACCCCCTTGTTTTTTATGAATTAGTGAATTTGTTCTTTAAGAAATTATTTAAAAATTATTTTTTCATTTTACAAGCAAATTTCAGTGTAATCCCCCATGTGTGAAAGAAATTATTTCCCATTCACTCAGTAATTTTATTCAAACCGAATGCTTCATAAATCATTCATTATTGTTGTACATTCAATAGAAACCTTAATGAGAATATAACTCCTTGAAATTTATGGGGGTAAGGGTTCTATGAATATTATTTGAAATATATTTATAGTAACCTTAATTGGAAGTTTTTTTCTCGATTTATGCCTCATTTTTGGTGGTGGGGTCCATGTTATCTGCCCGAAATATAATTCAACATGATTGATTCTTTGGGTCCTCAATATAATAGAATCATATTTTTTCAAAAATAAAAAGTTTTGGTCCATAAATTAAATAATATTTAAATAACAGAATCTCTAAAATAGGAAATATATTTCAAATTTTATGCCAAAAAATACTATTGTGATTAAAATCTATAAAAATTCCTAAATGAAGTAATTTTGACTATATAGCCCAAAACAAACCAAAATTAAAAATTGATTCTAAATAGCTCAAATTGATAAATTTTGAGGGTTTAAATTGTTTTAATAAATATAAATGATGTGGAAAAAATTAGTTCTATCAAGTACTTTTAAAAAATATCTTTTTATTTTCACCCCCCCCCGTCACCCGGTAAACCCATTTTTACCTTACCCACAATAAATATTTTTTATTATTTTAACTATTAATTTTGGTAAAAAAACTATGTTTATCTTATCATATAAAATAATTTATTCAGATTAATAATATTGAATCTTTTTCTTTTATTCGCTTCACAAAACTAAGAAAGTTTAGTTGAACATGAATCTCACAAATGTGGTAACAATGTGGGTTTTCAAAGAGATAATGCTCAAATTATTATAATATCATTATATCAACACTAAATATTAAAAATATTTCAATTAACTAAATTTTATTAATAAAAAAATAATTGAAATAATTTTACATTAATAAAATTGAAAATATAGTTTATATTTATAAATTATTTAAATGCAAACGTTATTTTCAATAAAAATTTAGTATTTTTCAATACTCATAAAAAAATAAAATTTCTTAAACTTATGAAAATCCACCCCAAGTTAATATAGATTTGTCTATTTGAAAAATTATGGTCATTTTTTCAAATATTATTTTTAAAAGTGTCACTAATTAAATTTTTTAAAAACAATTCATAAAAACGCAACAAAACATAATTTTAGGAAAATGTATTTTTAAATCATAAAATTGGATATATTCTTATATCATGTCATGAAAAACATAAGGTAACAGTTAAAAAAATTATTTAATATATACTCTATAAATTTATTTAAAATATATAACCAATATATATTTTTAACTTATTAAGGCAACTTTAATTTTTTGCCTTTTTTCTCTAAAAGGACTTCAATAAATTTTAAATAATTGTTAGTATCATTTTTTATTAACTTTTCAACTAATAATTTGTTTTATATAAATGTGTAAACCATATATTTTCATAATTTTGTTGATATTTTTCATAGGAACCATTTCAATTTCTATTAGATAACTATCATTTTAAATAATTTTTTAATATTATGTCATATTTCCTTGAAACATAGAATTGTGTGTGACACATGATGTACTCAATTTTACGTCCACTGAGAAATATTTAAGATATTAAATTATTGTGTATAAAAATTAAAAAAATATATAGGTGAAACATCATACCCATTGAAATTGAATTTTCACCTCAAAATTCTCTTTGGTCATCAAAGGTTTACCATTTGAAAAAATTTTCATAGAAACCAACATCATAACAATTGTTAATCAAAAATCATTATTACAAAAATTGATTGCGTTAATGAAAAATTAAATATCACAAACCTGGATTTAATATTAGAATTTATCATATGAAAATGGAATAAAAGAATAAATAATTATAGAGACTAATACAGGTCATTGATCAAAATATTTTTGGGGATCAATAGACTGTTAAAGACCAAAAAACAATAAAACATTGATTTGGTGAACAAGGACATTGATTTCATAAAAATTGATGATAGTAAGAAAACATTTTAATTTAATATCCTATTCAAATTTTTTCATCTATATTTTTCCATATAGACTAAGAACTTATGAGACTATACATACTTGGTTTCTTTTTATTTCATAGGAACTATTTCATCCTTTGGTTGTTCCTTGATGAATTTTTACTGCATATATTAAACTATGAGATATAATGTTATCATGTATGAAGAAATAAAATACATACATAACTTAGTTATAACATATTACTTATATATCATGTTACAAAAGGATAACACTTATTATCCAATATGGATAAATCATCATATTTAGAATTAATATATAAAAGCTAATAAAATGATTATCAGAAACCAATACAAAAAAGGTAAACCTTATGACCCATCCAAAATTAAGAATTTATAATTAAAGTCTCCAAATATCTAAACCTCAATATTAATCCTCTATATATCAATAACAATATCTTAATGGAAACATGCTCAAAATGTTAATACCTTGGTCATCTACACTACTAAATATTGGCAATAAATAGAATTACCAAAATCCTAAATGAATACATGTAATATTCATCCATCCTTGAATAAAACAATAAATTGATGAACATATTCCATAGATTGAATGATGTTGTAAAATCAATTTATAATAACATTAAACAATTTTTCAAAAAAAATATTTATCATGAGTTCATCAATTCTATTCAATTTATACTAGAAATTTCAACAGTCTCTTAAACAAATATAAATACCATTTTTCTTCCATATGAACATATTAATGGTTATCTTCCCTTAATCAACTATTTTACATATTTTATTAAATTGATGTAAAATGAAGATTTTATGTAATTAGTTCTACTTAACATATTATTTTGTAACCTCACTAAAAACCATATAAAAAAAATTATTTTATATTTCAAGATTTATATAAAAAAAATTAAATTAGAATACATAATCACTTCAATCATCCAAATTCTATCTAAAACCATTAAATATGTTACATTATTTTGTTCTTTAACACTTTTTTCCTTTAATATTTCATCTATAATATCTTCATCAATGGAAATATAACCATTACTCATACCAAAATTATTATTCTCTTCATGTTCTTTGTTAATATGACATTGATTTTAAAAATGACCATTAATTTTACTTTTAAATCATTAAAATTTATAGTATACCATATGTAGGTCATTATTATCATCCATTTCATTAACAAAGCATTTTATTTTTCCTTTACATTCACTTACATTGTTTCCTTATTTTTATCACCAAAAAACATATTCAAATCCCTCAAATATATTACTCTGAGTTTTTCTTCCTCATCCCTAGAATATAAGAAACTGGGAAATATTTTATCCAAGGTATATATGTACTGAACTATTAATGAGATCTTTGGTGAGTCTGAGATTTTCTTAAAGTGAAATTTTTTAATCATGTTTTCTGATAACTGAATTGTCATAATCAAAAGATCCTACAATCTATTAGTCAACCATTTTTGGTGATCATAAAAAAATTATGTCACATTCAATGTTATATTAGTTCATTTGGGTTTCTGACATTTACTAAAACTAAAAATCGGAGTTTTAGAAATGATAATCATAATGGAAAAAAAATTAATCACGAATATAACAAATATTAATTCTAAATCATAAATTTATATTTTTAATATATGAAACCTTAGTTTTATCCTTGGTCAGTCATAGTCATTATCAATTTAAATTCATTGTGGTGGTTTGCGAAGTGTTTGTGAATTTATGATGCATATTCACCAAGAGCTTCGAACCACATATGTTAAAATTCCCATTTCCATACAATAGGTTATCATAAAGTCAATATCAATTAATTGTTTTCATTGTTATTACCACTAGGTAACTTTATTCTGGAGAACCATACACTATTAGTATCTAGAAATAGATATAATTTCATGGATTCTTCATAATCTATTATTTAAGAAAATGTCATGGACATTTTTCTAAACATTGTCTCATGATTAGGATCATATTTAGAAAAATCCATACCCATGCATCCTTATAAATACCCATTTGGATAATAATTTTTTATCTTATCATAGTTTCTAATGGTTTTCTAAACCATTATTCTAATACCAATGATAGAGACCCATGATCATCACACACAGATGTAACGTGATTTTTTATGAAAATTTAATAAATTACACAAACACATGCACACACAATAAAATCATGAATTTATAGTTATATTGGAAACATTAAAACACAAAAAACTGATTCGTAGTTTAATTTCATGACATCCCTTTATTTTATCTACCACTAGAACCATTCTTAGTCATATCATACGTAATTAATTTCATCATAACCTAGGAAAAGGAGACATAATAAATGGTGAGATATAATACTCATTAAGGGTAAACATGAAGATACATAAAAAATATGAACATAAGGGTATGAGAACATGATAATAACATTTAAAAAACATGTAATTCTTTTCAAAGATCACTATATTGAGTCATGGAATAAATATTTCATGTTCAGAAGACCTGAATCAAAATAGAATCAAATAACATGATTCTTGATAGAAAAAAAAATACATAAGAATTTTTTTTTGCGAATACAAATAAGCATAAAAATGAATTCAATAGTAGAAAAGTATCACATCCATGTCTATCATAGTGGAATGGTTTCACTCCCATAAAAATCATAGTATTCATGGGTCACTTTAATGACCATCATAATAGAATATTTTCCTTACTAAACTGGTTTACTCCCCATTCCAATCCTATCTATTACATTAGATATAAATATTTACCCATATAATAGGAGGAATATATATATCCCGCCCATCTTTAGTTATAACATAAACGCATTCATTAGGTGCAATGAACCCACCTTCCAAAAATAATAATCATGCCTATGTGTGACACCAGATCATAAAACATTCAACTTATAAGAACAAATGAAATGAAATGGGTTTTATTTATTTTTCATCATATAAAAACCATTGAAAAATAGATAGGTTTTATAATCATTTCTGAATTCCATCATAGCATAACCCATGGGAAAAGACGTGGGATTCAATATAATTTTATCTTTGTATAACATGTGGAAGATAAATAGTGTCCATAAATTTCTTTACATTAAAAACATAAACTATTCATATATATAATATGAATTCTATTATTTGATCGAGTCCTTAGTAAATAAAAAGTTGCATCAAAAGATGACTTCTTATAAAAAATGGGTTTTAAGGATAAATCACATGGATCATTTTTTGAGTAAAATAAAATTTCATTGATAATAACTTTTTAAAAATTTAAATTCATAAAACACTTTGGAAATTAATTTAAGTGAAAATAATATTTGATACCCATAATATAATATTACAAATACTATAAAACATTTCATGAGGAAAATGTCATTTTAGCTTAAAAACATTTTTAGAACATCATGATAATTATTTTAATTGAAAATAAAATTGAAAACATATATTATATTCTTATATAAAAATAGTGGTCATTAAGGAAGAAAATTCAATTTATTCCTTAAACGTTAAAAAAATGATTCCATTTATATTTACTCAAAAAACAAACATGAATTGTTCAAAAAAAAGACACGAATATTACTTCAAAAATTAAAAATTTGAATAAAGTAAAATCATTCATTAAGAAATAATTTCAATAATATTAAAAATATTATTGAATTTTTTTATAAATAATTATTTTTGATGAAAAATGGTTTTCGTCCAAAGATAGATATTATGATAAATGTTACATTGAAACATTTATAAATATTTAACAAACAAATAGTGGTAAATTGTAATATTATATTAAAATATCTTGATTAACCAATGGATGAAAATATTCATGATAATTCTAGATAACTAGAACATAATATTTCAACATAATATGTATAATAATAAATAATCATGCTCATTGATGAGATTATAACATTAATACCTTACCACTTTGGTAACATTAAATTGTAATCTTTGTGGGGGAATACTATTAAATGAAAAATGTAATATCAGGAGAAAAAATATATTCATGATATTACATTTCAATGGGGTTTTCTATATACCTTGTAAATATTATAGGTTCATAACATAACATATCTCTCTAAGAATGTGAATTGTGATAATGATCATTTACTACTTTGGAATCATTTGAACTATAAATTTTTTGAAAGGGACATTAGGAAATGCATAAGTAAATCAAAAAAAATCATGAGATTGAATGTAATATAAAGTCTATTACATTATATACCAAATATAAGAATAAATTGGTGAATTTATCATTATTCTCATAGAATTAAAAATGTGATATGGGAATCCAATACTGCTTTAGTTGTAACACCCCAAGATTGCATAGTCTGTTATTTCTTCAAAATAATTCAATAACTTGCACTACACACAACATCGAGTTCAAGCGCGCCGTGACTTACCAAAAAAGACATTCAAAAGAGGATATGAATAGTATTAACTAAATTTTAAACTTTATATAATCCCTATAATTTTAGAATCAATATTATGAGTTTCTTAGACATAATGTAAGAACAATTTCATTTTCAGTATTTCACTTTTACCAAATTTTAATAGTGAACCCTTTTTAAATACAATATTTTAAACTTTTTGACTAAATGAGGACATCAAAAATTTAAAATTAAACATATCATGCTTCCACGGTATGCTTTCTTTTGAATAATACAGTAGCGTGTGTTGTACGCAACTTCGAGTTCTAACACACACCACAACCAATCAAACCAGCCATTATGAATAGTAATACATAATTTTTGAAATTATATATATTTTATATTTTAAAATGGACTTCTTTTTTGGATTTGGAATATCGAATTTAGCCTAAGGTGAAATTTTGGTACTTTTCGGATAACTTTAATATTTTGATGAATAGTGAAAATTACTAAATTTTAATTAAAAACAACTTTTTTAATCAAAATAATTATCAGTGATAAATTGTGAATTTGAGTGGTTTTAAAGTATATTTAGAATATATTTTTACCATTTAATACAATGTTGGTCATTGTACATAATTTTACAATTAAACCGTACGTAAACAAGTGTCAATCTTTTGATGGTTATTATCTCTTCAAAACACGCTTTTTGTTTTAACAACGGGAATTAATTTAAAATTAATTTCTGTCACTTATGTAATTTTAATTTGGGAAAATGGATTCCATATTTTTAATAAGGGTGTTCAAATTTTGTAAATAGGTAACTTTTATTTTTAGACATTTTGAATAATTACTTCGGTAAATATTTTATTTACCATGATTAAGGGTAAATCCGGTAATGAAGGGTTAAACAATAAAATTATAATAATACTAAATTACCCTAAAACGTTTCATAGCCTTATTGGTTGATACATGTTAGACCATAGGTATCTTTGTGTCGATTTGGGGACTCCATGGAGCCACTTGTTGGTGATAGGGACACTTAATTTTAATTAAGTTAAAATAAGTACAAAAATGACATAAGCATATATCTTTTAGAAAAACAATTTTTACATAGGGTTATATATGTTGGATTTTCGACTATAAATATTCATTAGAAAGATAAAACTATTTCCTACATAATTATAGTTTATTTATAATTTTTAAACTTTAAATAATTTAATTTATTTATGACACAATTATGATGCAGTAATTAACATAATAATGACAAATTAAAATAATTGATATTATAAATTCCCAAATAAATATAATTTTATACTTTTAATGAATTAAAATAATTTTCTATGATAATATGAAATATTAGGATTAATTTAATTAACCTTTTTAGAAGTAATCATTCTGTTATGAGTTTCACAAAAATCAACTATTGAATAGTGTCAAAATTGACATAAAAGAGTTTTTAAAACAAATATTATATTATTAATTGATATTAAATTCCTAAAAAATCTAGGGTTCGTCCACGAGAATTTTAGCATGATTTTTATATCATTAATGGACCACTTGGGGGTCTCTTGGATGTATATAGTATGTTTATTAACCATATAATATAACAATACAAAGAGACATTGTAAAAGTGAAACTAATTAACTAAGAGTTAATACTTAAAGATAAGGTTAATATAGTAACCCAAACCTATCTAAATTCTATTGGTTTAATGGTTTTAAACATATCCCCACCTTAAAATTTAAATAATAAACTTTGGAGCCATTAGAAAGCGAATATGAATTTATTATAAATTAATATTTCTAGCTTTTCCAAAGGTGCCCCTCACCCCTCTTATAAAAGGGCACTCCGTATTCTCATTTCTTCACACATTAAAAGCCTTTTGGTTCGGCCAAACTCTGCCCAAACACTCTCCCAAATTCCCTCACTACAACCTAGAGGGATTAGTTTGATCAGAAAGCCAACCTAAGGATCCCTTTTGATCAAATCAAAAGAAAGAACCCGAAGAAGAGGTAATGATTTCACCACCCTTTTCCAAGTTCCTTTATTCTTCAACTTCTTCTTCCATTGTTATTACCATTATAAAATAATAAATCTAGTATCATATATATACTTTGATGTTATTATAAATATGGTAGAATCATATTCAGTATTCTATCCACCCTTTTAATAACATGTCACCATACGTGCGTACGTACGGCTTACCGTCTCCACATCATGGTGTAATTGTTATTCAATATATTATTATTTGGATTGGTATAATAATGATTTGTAACTCATGTAAATAATAAATATGACATGTTAATGATTCTTTATATATGATATACCGTCCATTTATATATTATTTAAATATCAAATGAATGATATTCTCGTTCGTGCGTACGTACGGCCGACCGTCTCCACGAACGTGATGAGATTCATTCTCCATCGTATCCATTCAAGTATAATTATCATTTGATAATTTAAAAATAATATCATTCTATATATTAATAATATAAAAACTATCCATGAAAACATGGCTTATGTAACAAAACATATAAAAGAAAACGAGTTTGTTAACACCCGAAACGACAATAATACTAAGATATTATTAACAAAGCAATGTTAAAACATCATATATGATATCATATGAATGTATATGATTCTAGTATAATTTAATAAAAATTATTTTACCATTATAAAGGAGTTTATCCTACCCTCAACCAAGGAAAATTACAAGGTAAGGGGTATCTTATCTGACTCTTAATTTCGTGAGAATTCCATTGTTCACCACTTATTTATTGCATGTGGTTTATGTGTACTACCCCTGATTGTATTCATTGTGTAATATACTTTAATTTATGGGTATCTAAATCATCATTATATGATCCTTCTTTAATGGGTGTATGTTTCATAAGTTACCTAACCAATAAGGGAATTTTAAATTTCAATTTCCATTTATTTGGCTTTACGCAAACTTCATTGATTATTTTACTCCGAGATTATGTGTGGAATAACTATTCATTTTCTTATGTCATAATTATCACTCCCATTTTTTGTGGATATAATTTTGAAACACGTAATCACTCCATTGATAATTTCTCAAGTCATCGATATGAATTTGATAAGAGTAATTTTAACTCATTCTCCATTTGTTGAGTTAAACATCCAATTCATTGGTGTTGTTTTTACGAGATTATGTGTGAATATCTTTTGATTGTTTTACACTAGATATCCAATCATATCTAGTGTATTTATATTTTTCACACCTAACTATGTCTTTGATTTATCCTTAACCTAAGGATACGTCCTTTATGAGAGATTTCATCTCAATTTAAATTCCATTGAGACTTCTTTGTTATTATACACCAAATCACTTTAATGTGGTGTATATAATGTACTTTGACATAGTATATCATGAATCCCTTTATTCTCATGATATAACAAAGTTTTTATCACCTCAATTATTTGTATTCAAGTGTCTCTCTTTTGGTTATAATCTCTAAATAAAATATTTTTTTAAATGTTTTAAAGACTTATTCATCTAAATCATGCTCATTAATGTCCATGTTTTAAAAATGGTTTTAAGGATTTATTTATATGGACATTAAAGTTTTAAAATCAAAACTCCTTTTAAAAAAAAGTTCCAAAGTGGTATGGGACACTTTGATTCAAAAATATATTTTTTAATGGCTTCTTGACAAATAGTGTGACTTTTAAATGATTTCAAGAAAAAGGGGGATATTTCTCTCAAATAGTTTTGATGATTATTTTCATATATGTCAACATCCTTCATTATTCTTGATTGAGGTTAATGTGATACAATACAATCTTCCATATTGTATCGAATGAGTTATGTTTGACTGTGGATGTGTTATTTTTATACCATTCAGGGTTTGTGGTTAAATTATTGACATTTCGTATGCTAGTTTTAATACGAATGTTTATGTTATGTTTAAACATGTTCATATGAGGAATGCATTGGACATAATAAGTGACGGGTGGAGCCCGCTATAGCTCCTCAATGCATTGGTAGGTCTCATGAGACAAACTAGTTTCTTGGCACAAGGCCTTGGAAAAATTTTATTTTTAGTCTTGGCACGAGGCCTTGGCTATGTGGTAATGATAGTCTGGAATTATGCATTTCATCATTTTGAAAGTTGTTATTGATATTTCATGTGATTATTAGATTAGTAGAATATCCATTATATAAGTAAATGGAATTATTTCATTTTATTTTTGCCATACTATGTTGAAGTTCAAGTTTAAAAGGCTTTTGTTGTAGTTATACACTGCCTTAAATGTTTATTCATATATATGAAAGTTTCCGCTATATTGTTATCCTTACTGGGCATTTGAGATCACCCATTTTCTATGTTTTCTTTTTCCCAGGATGTGAAGAAGTAAATTATGAATGACCTTCAGGGATATTATGAGGGGATAATAGTGTGGACTATGGAGACAATATGTTGTTGTAGTAGTTTTTCACTTTATGATGTAATGTAAAACATTATGAATATATCTAGTGTTTCCAAGGCTACTAAACCAATCGGTCTTTCGAGATTTGATCATTCTTGTTATCATGCCAATGTCATGTACTAATGCACCGACTCTGGGTAACTGGGGTGGGGGCGTTACAGTTGGTATCTGAGGAAGTTTAGTACAAACCTTGGAAGCTAGATTTAGATAAACTCTGATTAGAGCACGTAGACCTAAGATGAACTTTCAGGATTAGTATAGAAGAACTTCCTAGAATTTTGATATTGTAGAGATTTTTTGAGTTTTCCAAGCAATAAATCCCTGTCTGGATACGATCAGGTAGAGGCGGCTCTGGCATAGATGTACCAAGGGGTAAAACCCAAAAACACTGCTTTGAGCTAGACTCGAACGGGAACTGGTGCATGACAACGGGCCTTGCAGCACTCTGGGTTACGACACTCCCGGGGGATATGTTTAGGATAACTCTCATTTTCTTTTCAAATCATTATGAAGGGTTTATGAGTATATACATCCTCAAAGAAAACATTGTTATGATTATGGATTATATCCATAAATATTTCAATTTATGTTAAGTGTTTTATAAGTATGGGATTATGTATTTTGATTCATAGACTAATCTAGTGTATGCCATGGTTTAGAAATGGCGCCCAGTAGAAGGAATGAGAACTCCAGCAATGCAAATGATCCAAAGAGAAAGAAGGAATATGTATTTCATGTTCTTAAGCCAGAATTTATAAGAGAAATAGTCTCCCATGTATTATCATCATATGAAGAAATAATATCACGTGTTGATAAGATAAGTAAAGAGTTTATTGATTCATATGGCTATTAATGGAAGCAAGAGAGGAAAAGGATGGAAGAGAGAAAAATAGATAAAGGGAAGAGGGAAAAGAAGAATTTTCCCATATGTGATAACTGTGGGAAGAAACACCCTGGAACGTTCCTAAAAAGAAAGGGAGTTTGTTATAAGTGTGGAGGAAAAGGGCACAAAGTACGCGACTGCAAGGGTAAGAAAATGGTTTCAAATGTACAATGCTTCATTTTCAAGGAGTTTGGACACTACGCGAACCTCTGTCCTAGTCATCAGACTATGCCGCAAATGATGCTATTGGATAATAATAAAGTTATGATACTACCACAGATGAAGAGGAATGATTAGTGTTCTTATGTTGATTATGTCATTTGAGTGTTGTATCAACAATGTACTTGTTATTATAATTATGGAGTATATATAAGGATTGTACTGCAGTACTATTTCATTAAGGACTTGAGATTGTATGGAACAATGAAAAGTGACTCAATAGCAGGATAAATTTTCGGAAAATATATGGTTGAGAGAATGATAAACCACAATATAGTTTTGATACCGAGGTAGTGATTTTGGAATAATACATGATTGATTTGGATAAATTATATTGGATATTCTTGACTACCTTGACACTGATTAATGATTTGTATATTCCATCATTATTGGGGTTTGAAAAAAAAAATTATTGAAGGAGTATATCTTTTATAATTTAAGGAATAAGTGATCATGAATGTAATCAATAAGGTTTTATGGTAATTCAGGATGTTGCAGTGTTTTAAAAGAATACATGATGAAGGTGTTCACATGTTATTACGCGGAAAAAATGATCTTTATTGTGTTTACCTTCCTTATAAATTTTGGACTGAAGTATTTTGGATAGTTCTAGTTTGGATTATTTTGGATTTCCATAAAAGGACAACCTGGAGGTCGGGCGGCAACCCATCGCGGCTGGCAAGGCCGCGAGACTTGAACCCACAACCGAAGGGCGATAAGGGTGTATCACCTACCACTGACCCACGTGATGTCCCAGATTGAATAATGTCATTTTTAATGGTTCTTCTAGATAAATTATAAATTCATTTTTTTACCCTATACGAATAGGATAAATAGAATATTATTTTTATGTTCTATTATCTTTTAGAGTGAAAGATGTGTCTTTGGAAGAAATTAGTTAAATGATGTAACTCTACTTGTCAAGAATATATTTTCTTCTTCTCTTATTCTATGAAGAAATTAATTCTTATACTTTATTTGAGGAATCCTAAAACCAAAAATGTTTTATCATAATACCCTATGATTTGTTGAACCGATGGTATTTCAAATCATCATAGATTGATGAATTTAAGGACCTCAATTTTAAACATGTTTGTGATTGATGACCTCAATCACTACCTATAAATATTTACGTTTTCCTCCAATTATATGTCTCTAATTTCCACCAATGTTCTCCTAATCGAGATCATAATTTGGTGGTGACCCTTTCATTTTTCTTTTCCTCATATTAAGACTAAATGTTAGTAACCCAGTTTCCGATGTGGGTTTTCCCACAACGATATTTTCTATTTTCAACCTTTTATTTTCGAAAAAAAAATTCAAATTGTGAGTACGCAATTTATTGAAGGAGGGGAGAATGTAACACCCCAAGATTGCATAGTGTGTTATTTCTTCAAAATAATTCAATAACTTGCACTACACGCAACACCGAGTTCAAGCACACCGTGACTTACAAAACAAGCCATTCAAAAGAGGTTATGAATAGTATTTACTAAATTTTAAACTTTATATAATCCCTATAATTTTAGAATCCATATTATGAGTTTCTTAGACATAATGTATGAACAATTTCATTTTCAGTATTGCACTTTTACCAACTTTTAATAGTGAACCCTTTTTAAAAACAATATTTTAAACTTTTTGACTAAATGAGGACATCAAAAATTTAAAATGAAACATCTCAAGATTCCACGGTATGCTTTATTTGGAATAATACAGTAGTGTGTGTCGTACGCAACTTCGAGTTCTAACACACACCACAACCAATCAAACTAGCCGTTATGAATAGTAATACCTACATTTTGAAAATATATATATATTATATTTCAAAATGGACTTCATTTTTGGATTCGGAATATCTAATTTAGCCTAAGGTGAAATTTTGCTACTTTTTGGATAACTTTAATATTTTGATGAATAGTGAAAATTACTAAATTTTAATTAAAAACAACTTTTTTAATCAAAATAATTAATAGTGATAAATTATTAATTTGAGTGGTTTTAAAGTATATTTAGAATATATTTTCACCATTTAATACAATTTTTGACATTGGACATAATTTTACAATTAAACCATACATAAACAAGTGTCAATATTTTGATAGTTATTATCTCTTAAAAACACGCTTTTTGTTCTAACAACGGGAATTAATTTTAAATTAATTTCTTCTACTCTATGTTTTGAATTTTGAAAAATGGATTCCATATTTGGAATCAGGATATTCAAATTGTGTAAATAGGTAACTTTTATTTTTAAACATTTTGAATAATTATTTCGGTAAATATTTTATTTACCATGGTTAAGGGTAAATCCGGTAAATAAAGGTTAAAAAATAATATTATAATAATACTAAATTACCCTAAACCGTGTCTTAGCCTTATTGGTTGATACATTTTAGACCATAGGAATCTTTGGGTCGATTTGTGGACCGCATGGAGCCACTTGTAGGTGATAGGGACACTTAATTTCAATTAAGTTAAAATAAGTACAAAAATGACATAACCATATATCTTTTAAAAAAACAATTTTTACATAGGGTTATATATGTTGGATTTTAGACTATAAATATTAATTAGAAAGATAAAACTATTTCCTAAATAATTATAGTTTATTTATAATTTTTATACTTTAAATAATTTAATTTATCTATGACACAATTATGATGCAGTAATTACCACTATAGTGACAAATTAAAATAATTGATATTATAAATATCCAAATAAATATAATTTGAGACTTTTAATGAATTAAAATAATTTTATAGGATAATATGACATATTATTATTGATTTAAATAACTTTTTTCTAAGTAATCATTATGTTATGAGTTTGAAAAAAATCAACTATTGAATAGTGTCAAAATTGACATAAAAGAGTTTGTAAAACAAATATTATATTATTAATTGATATTAAATTCCTAAAAATCTACGGTTCGTCCAAGAGACTTATATCATGATATTTATATCATTAATTTACCACTTGGGGGTCTCTTGGAAGTATATAGTATGTTTATTAACCATATAATATAAAAATACAAAGAGACATTGTAAAAGTGAAAATAATTAACTAAGAGTTAATACTTAATGATAAGGTTAATATAGTAAACCAAACCTGTCCAAATTCTTTTGGTTTAATGGATTTAGACTTATCCCCACCTTAAAATTTAAATAATAATCTTTGGATCCATTAGAAACCAAATATGAATTTATTATAAATTAATATTTCTAGCTTTTCCAAAGGTGCCCCTCACCCCTCTTATAAAAGGGCACTCCTCCTTCTCATTTCTTCACACCGTCAAAGCCTTTTGGATCAACCAAAATCTTCCCAAATACTTTCCCAACTTCCCTCACTGCAACCTAGAGGTCTTATTTTGATCAGAAAGCCAACCTATGGATCCCTTTTGATCAAATCAAAAGGAAGAACCCGAAAAAGAGGTAATGATTTCACCAGCCTTTTCCAAGTTCCTTTCTTCTTCCACATCTTCTTCCTTTTTTATTACCATTCTAAAATAATAAATCCAGTATCATATATATACTTTGACGTTATTATAAATATGGTACAGTCATATTCAGTATTCTATCCACCATTTGAATAACAGGTCACCATACGTGCGTACGTAAGGCTTACCGTCTCCACGTCGTGGTGTAATTGTTATTCAATATATTATTATTTGTATGGGTATAATAATGATGTGTAACTCATGTAAATAATAAATATAACATGTTAATGATTCTGTATATATGATATACCATCCATTTATATATTATTTTAATATCAAATGAATGATATTGTTGCTCGTGCGTACGTACGGACTACCGTCTCCTTGAACGCGGTGAGATTCATTCTCCATCGTATCCATTCAAGTATAATTATCATTTTATGATTTAAAAATAATTTCATTATGTATATGAATAATATACAACCTATCCATGACAAACATGGATTATGTAACAAAACATATAAAAGAAAACGAGTAAGTTAACACTCGAAACGGCGATAATACTAAGATATTATTAACAAAGCAATGTTAAAAGATCATATATGATATCATATGAATGTATATGATTCTGGTATAATTTAATAACAATTGTTCTACCATTATAAAGGAGGTTAAACTACCCTAAACCAAGGAAAAGTACAAGGTAAGGGGTTTCTTATCTCACTCATAATTTCGCGAGAATTCCATTGTTCACCACTTATTTATTGCATGTGGTGTATGTGTACTACCCATGATTGTATTCATTGTGTAATATACTTTAATTTATGGGTATTTACATCATCACTGTATGATCCTTCTTTCATGGGTGTATGTTTCATAAGTTACCTAATCGATAAGGGATTTTGAAATTTCAATTTCCATTTATTCGGCTTTACGCAAACTTCATTGATTATTTTACTCCGAGATTATGTGTGGAATAACTATTCATTTTCTTATGTCATAATTTCCACTCCCCTTTTTGTGGATATAATTTTGATACACATAATCACTCCATTGATAATTTCTCAAGTCATCGATATGAATTTGATAAGAGTAATTTTAACTCATTCTCCATTTGTTGAGTTAAACATCCAATTCATTGGTGTTGTTTTTACAAGATTATGTGTGAATATCCTTTGATTGTTTTACACTGGATAACCAATCATATCTAGTGTATTTATATTTTTCACACATAACTATGTCATTGATTTATCCTTAACCTAAGGATACAGTCTTTATGAGATATTTCATCTCAATTTAAATTCTATTGAGACTTCTTTCTTGTTATACACCAAATCACTTTAATGTGGTGTATATAATGTACTTTGACATAGTATATCATGAATCCCTTTATTCACATGATATTAAAAAGTTTTGATCACCTCAATTATCTGTATTCAAGTGTCTCTCTTTTGGTTATAATCTCTAACTAAAATATTTTTTTTAAATGTTTTAAAGACGTATTCATCTAAATCATGTTCATTAATGTCCGTGTTTTAAAAATGGTTTTAATGATTTAGTTATATGGACATTAAAGTTTTAAAATTTAAACTACTTTTAAAAAAAAGTTTCAAAGTGGTATGGGACACTTTGATTCAAAAATCTATTTTTGAATGGCTTCTTGAAAAATAGTGTGACTTTTAAATGATTTCAAGAAAAAGGGGGACATTTCTCTCAAATAGTTTTGATGATTATTTTCATCTATGTCAACATCCTTCATTATTCTTGATTGAGGTTAATGTGATACAATACAATCTCCCATATTGTATCGAATGGTTTATGTTTGACTGTGGATGTGCTATTTTTATACCATTCGAGGTTTGTGGTTAAAGTATTGACATTTTGTATGCTAGTTTTAATATGAATGTTTATGTTATGTTTAAACCTGTTCATATGAGGAATGTGTTGGACTTAATAAGTGACGGGTGGAGCCCGCTATAGCTCCTCGATGAATTGGTAGGTCTCATTATACAAAATATTGTCTTGGCACAAGGCCTTGGAAAAATCTTTTTTGTCGTCTTGGCAAGAGGCTTTGGCTATGTGTTTATGATAGTCTGGCATTATGTATTCCATCATTATTAAAGTGGTTATTGATATTTCATGTGATTATTCGATTAGTAGAATATCTATGTGAATAAGTAAATGGTATTATTTCATTTTATTTTTTACATACTATGTTGAAGTTCATGTTTAAAAGGCTTTTGTTGTAGTTATACACTGCCCTAAATGTTTATTCGTATTTATGAAAGTTTCCGCTATATTGTTATATTTACTGGGCATTTGATCTCACTCCTTTTCTATGTTTTATTTTTCCTAGGACGTGAAGAAGTAAATTATGAATGACCTGAAAAGATATTATGAGGGGATAATAGTGTGGTCTATGGAGACAATATGTTGTTGTAGTAGTTTCACACTTTATGATGTGATGTAAAACTTTATGAATATATCTAGTGTTTCCAAGGCTACTAAACAAATCGGTCATCCGAGATTTGATCATTCTTGTGATCATGACAATGTCATTTACTAAGGCACCGACTCTGGGTAACTAGGGTCGGGGCGTTACAGTTGGTATCAAAGAAAGTTTAGTATAAACCTTGGAAGCTAGATTTAGATAAACTCTGATTAGAGCACGTAGACCTAAGATTAACTTTGAGTATTAGTATAAAATAACATCCTAGAATTTTGGTATTGTAGATATTTTATGAGTTTTCGAGCAATACATCCATGTCTGGATACAAACAGATAGAGGCGGCTCTGGCACAGATGTACCTAGGGGAAAAACCCGAAAACACCGCTTTGAGCTACACTCGAACGGGAACTGGTGCACGACAACGGGCCTTGCTACACTCTTGGTTACGACACTCCAGGGGTATATGCTTAGGATAACTCTCATTTTCTTTACAAATCATTATGAAGGGTTTATGAGTATATACTTCCTCATAGAAAACATTCTTATGATTATGGATTATATCCATAAATAGTTCAATTTATTTTAAGTGTTTTATAAGTATGGGATTATGTATTTTGATTCATAGACTAATCTAGTGTATTCCATGGTTTAGAAATGACACCCAGTAGAAGGAATGAGAACTCCAGCAATGCACGTGATCCAAAGAGAAAGAAGGGTCATATATTTCATGTTCTTAAGCCAGAATTTATAAGAGAAATAGTCTCCCATGTATTATCATCATATGAAGAAATAATATCATGTGTTGATAAGATAGGTAAAGATTTTACTAAGTCATATGGATTTCAAGGGAAGAAAGAGAAGAAAAGGATGGAAGAGAGAAAAATGGATAATGGAAAGAGGGAAAAGAAGAATTTTCCTATATGTGATAACTGTGGGAAGAAACACCTTAGAACTTGCCTAAAAGGAATGGGAGTTTTTTATAAGTGTGGAGTAAAAGGGCACAAAGTACATGACTGCAAGGGTAAGAAAATGGTTTCAAATGTACAATGCTTCATTTGCAAGGAGTTTGGACACTACGCGAACCTATGTCCCAGTCATTAGACTATGCCGCAAATGATGCTATTGGATAATAATCAAGTTATGATACTACCACAGATGAAGATGTATGATTATAGTTCTTATGTTGATTATGTCATTTGAGTGTTTTATCAACAATGTACTTGTTATAATAATTGTGGAGTATATAAGGATTGTACTACAGTACTATTTCATTAAGGACTTGAGATTGTATGGAACAAAGAAAAGTGACTCAATAGCAGGATAAATTTTTGGAAAATATATGGTTGAGAGAATGATAACCCATAATATAGTTTTGATACCAAGGTAGTGATTTTGGAATAATACATGATTGATTTGGATAAATTATATTGGATATTCTTGACTACCTTGAAACCGATTAATGATTTGTATATTCCATCATTATTGGGGTTTTAAAAAAATTTTATTGAAGGAGTATATCTATTATTCTTTAAGGAATAAGTGATCATGAATGTAATCAATAAGGTTTTATAGTAATTCAGGATGTTGCAGTGTTTTAAAAGAATACATGATGAAGGTGTTCCCATGTTGTTACGTGGAAAAAAGGATCTTTATTGTGTTTACCTTCCTTATAAATTTTGGACTGAAGTATTTTGGATAGTTCTAGTTTGGATTATTTTGGATTGCCATAAAAAGACAACCTGGAGGTCGGGCGGCAACCTGTCGCGTTCGGCAAGGCCACGAGACTTGAACCCACAACCGAAGGGCGACAAGGTTGTATCACCTACCACTGACCCACGTGATGTCCTGGATTGAATAATGACATTTTTTTAATGGCTCTTCTAGATGAATTATAAATTCATTTTTTTACCCTATACGAATAGGATAAACATAATATTATTTTTAAGTTCTGTTATCTTTTAGAGTGAAAGATGTGTCTATGTTAGAAATTAGTTAAAGGATGGAACTCTACTTGTCAAGAATATATTTTCTTCTTCTCTTATTTTATGAAGAAATTAATTCTTATACTTTCTTTAAGGAATCCTAAAACCAAAAATGTTTTATCCTAATACACTATGTTTTTTTGAACCGATGGTATTTCAAATCATCATAGATTGATGAATTTAAGGACCTCAATTTTAAACTTGTTTGTGATTTATGACCTCAATCACTACCTATAAATATTTACATTTTCCCTCCAAATATATGTCTCTAATTTCCACCAATGTTCTCTTAATCGAGATCGTAATTTGGTGGTGACCCTTTTATTTCTCTTTTCCTCATATTAAGACTAAATGTTAGTATCCCAATTTCCGATGTGGGTTTTCCCACAAAGATATTATCTATTTTCAACCTTTTATTTTCGGAGAACAATTTCAAATTGCGAGAACACATTTTATTGAAGGAGGGGAGAATGTAACACCCTAAGATTGCATAGTGTGTTATTTCTTCAAAATAATTCAATAACTTGCACTACACGCAACACCGAGTTCAGGCGCACCATGACTTACCAAACAAGATGTTCAAAAGAGGTTATGAATAGTATTAACTAAATTTTAAACTTTATATAATCCCTATAATTTTAGAATCCATATTATGAGTTTCTTAGACATAATTTAAGAACAATTGCATTTTCAGTATTGCACTTTTACCAACTTTTAATAGTTAAGGCTTTTTAAATACAATATTTTAAACTTTTTGACTAAATGAGGACATAAAAAATTTATAATTAAACATCCCAAGCTTCCACCGTAAGCTTTCTTTTGAATAATACAGTAGTGTGTGTTGTACGCCACTTCGAGTTCTAACACACACCACAACCAATCAAACTAGCCGTTATGAATAGTAATACCTATTTTTTGAAATTATATATATTTTATATTTCAAAATGGACATCATTTTTGGATTCGGAATATCGAATTTATCCTAAGGTGAAATTTTGGTACTTTTCGGATAACTTTAATATTTTGATGAATAGTGAAAATTCCTAAATTTTAATTAAAAACAACTTTTTTAATCAAAATAAATAATAGTGATAAATTATGAATTTGAGTGGTTTAAAAGTATATTTAGAATATATTTTTACCATTTAATACAATGTTGGTCATTGGAAATAATTTTACAATTAGACCGTACATAAACAAGTGACAATCTTTTGATAGTTATTGTCTCTTAAAAACACGCTTTTTGTTTTAACAACGGAAATTAATTTTAAATTAATTTCTGCCACTTCTGTGTTTTGAATTTGGAAAAATGGATTCCATATTTGGAATCAGGATGTTCAAATTGTGTAATAGGTAACTTTAATTTTTAGGCATTTTGAATAATTACTTCGATAAATATTTTATTTACCATCTTTAAGGGTAAATCCGGTAAATAAGGGTTAAAAAATAATATTATAATAATACTAAATTACCCTAAAACGTGTCCTAGCCTTATTGGTTGATACATTTTAGACCATAGTCATCATTGGGTAGATTTTTTGACCCCATGGACCCACTTGTAGGTGATAGAGACAGTTAATTTTAATTAAGTTAAAAATAGTACAAAAATGACATAAGCATATATCTTTTAGAAAAACAATTTTTACATTGGGTTATATACGTTGGAATTTCGACTATAAATATTAATTAGAAAGATAAAACGATTTACTAAATAATTATAGTTTATTTATAATTTTTATACTTTAGATAATTTAATTTATTTATGACACAATTATGATGCATTAATTACCATAATAGTGACAAATTAAAATAATTGATATTATAAATACCGAAATAAATATAATTTTAGACTTTTAATGAATTACAATAATTTTCTAGGATAATATGACATATTAGGATTGATTTAATTAACTTTTTTAGAAGTAATAATTTTGTAATGAGTATCACAAAAATCAACTTTTGAATAGTGTCAAAATTGACATAAAAGAGTTTTTAAAACAAATATTATATTATTAATTGATATTAAATTCCAAAAAATCTAAGGTTTGTCCAAAAGACTTATATCATGATAGTTATATTATTAATGGACCACTTGAAGGTCGCTTGGATGTATATAGTATGTTTATTAAACATATAATATAAAAATACAAGAGACATTGTAAAAGTGAAACTAATTAACTAAGAGTTAATACTTAAAGATAAGGTTAATATAGTAACCCAAACCTGTCCAAATTCTATTGGTTTAATGTTTTGCGACCTATCCACACCTTAAAATATAAATAATCAAGTTTTGAGCCATTTGAAACCGAATATGAATTTATTATAAATTAATATTTCTAGCTTTTCCAAAGGTGCCCCTCACCCCTCTTATAAAAGGGCACTCCTCCTTCTTATTTCATCAAACCTTCAAAGCCTTTTTGTTCGGCCAAACTCTGCCCAAATAATCTCCCAACTTCCCTCACTACAACCTAGAGGGCTTCGTTTGATCAGAAAGCCAACCTATGGAGCCCTTTTGATCAAATTAAATGGAAGAACCCGAAGAAGAGGTAATGATTTCACCACCTTTTTTCAAGTTCCATTCTTCTTCCACATCTTCTTCCTTTGTTATTACCATTCTAAAATAATAAATCCAATATCATATATAAAATGTGATGTTATTATAAATATGGTACAATCATATTCAGTATTTTATCCACCCTTTGAATAACATGTCACCATACGTGCGTACGTACGGCTTACCGTCTCCACGTCGTGGTGTAATTGTTATTCAATATATTATTATTTGGATGGGAATAATAATGATGTTTAACTCATGTAAATAATAAATATAACATGTTAATGATTCTGTATATATGATATACCATCCATTTATATATTATTTTAATATTAAATGAATGATATTGTCGCTCGTGCGTACGTACGGACTACCATCTCTACGAACGCGATGAGATTCATTATCCATCGTATCCATTCAAGTATAATTATCATTTGATGATTTAAAAATAATATCATTCTGTATATGAATAATATAAAACCTATCCATGACAAACATGGCTTATGTAACAAAACATATAAAAAAACGAGTATGTTAACACTCAAAATGACGATAATACTAAGATATTATTAACAAAGGGATGTTAAAAGATCATATATGATATCATATGAATGTATATGATTCTGGTATAATTTAATAACAATTATTTCACCATTATACAGGAGGTTAAACAAACCTCAACCAAGGAAACGTACAAGGTAAGGGGTTTCTTATCTCACTCTTAATTTCGTGAGAATTCCATTGTTCACCACTTATTTATTGCATGTGGTGTATGTGCACTACCCATGATTGTATTAATTGTGTAATATAATTTAATTTATGGGTATTTACATCATCATTGTATGATCCTTCTTTAATGGGTGTATGTTTCATAAGTTACCTAATCGATAAGGGAATTTGAAATTTCAATTTCCATTTATTCTGCTTTACGCAAACTTCATTGATTACTTTACTCCGAGATTATGTGTGGAATAACTATTCATTTTTTATGTCATAATTTCCACTCCCCTTTTTTTGTGGATATAATTTTGATAAACATAATCACTCCATTGATAATTTCTCAAGTCATCGATATGAATTTAATAAGAGTAATTTTTACTCATTCTCCATTTGTTGAGTTAAACATCCAATTCATTGGTGTTGTTTTTACAAGATTATGTGCGAATATACATTGATTGTTTTAAACTGGATATCCAATAAAATCTAGTGTATTTATATTTTTCACACATAACTATGTCGTTGATTTATCCTTAACCTAAGGATACGACCTTTATGAGAGATTTCATCTCAATTTAAATTCCATTGAGACTTCTTTGTTGTTATACACCAAATCACTTTTATGTGGTGTATATAATGTACTTTGACATAGTATATCATGAATCCCTTTATTCTCATGATATTACAATGTTATTATCACCTCAGTTATTTGAATTCAAGTGTCTCTCTTTTGGTTAGAATCTCTAACTAAAATATTTGTTTTAAATGTTTTAAAGACTTATTCATCTAAATCATGCTCATTAATGTCCATGTTTTAAAAATGGGTTTAATGATTTATTTATATGGACATTAATGTTTTAAAATTAACACTCCTTTTAAAAAAAATTAAAACTGGTATGGGAAAATTTGATTAAAAAATCTATTTTTGAATGGTTTCTTGACAAAAAGTGTGACTTTCAAATGATTTTAAGAAAAAAGGGGATATTTCTCTCAAATAGTTTTGATGATTATTTTCATCTATGTAAACATCCTTCATTATTATTGATTGAGGTTAATGTGATATAATACAGTCTTCCATATTGTATCGAATGAGTAATGTTTGGCTGTGGATGTGCTATTTTTATACCATTCATGGTTTGTGGTTAAAGTTTTGAGATTTCGTACCCTAGTTTTAATACGAATCTTTATGTTATGTTTAAACCTGTTCATATGAGGAATGAATTGGACTTAATAAGTGACAGGTGGAGCCCACTATAGCTCCTCGATGCATTGGTAGGTCTCATGAGACAAACTAGTGTCTTGGCACAAGGCCTTGGCAAAATCTTATTTGTAGTCTTGGCACGGGGCCTTGGCTCTGTGGTTATAATAGTCTGTCATTATGCATTCCATAATTATGAAAGTTGTTATTGATATTGAATGTGATTATTATATTAGTAGAACATACGTGTGAATAAGTAAATGGAATTATTTCATTTTATTTTTTCCATACTATGTTGAAGTTCATGTTTAAAAAGATTTTGTTGTATTTATACACTGCCTTAAATGTTTATTCTTATTTATGAAAGTTTCCGCTATATTTTTATCCTTACGAGGCATTTGAGCTCACCCCTTTTCTATGTTTTATTTTTTCCAGGATGTAATGAAGTAAATTATGAATGACCTGCAAGGATATTATGAGGGGATAATAGTGTGGACTATAGAGACAATATGTTGTTGTAGTAGTTTTTCACTTTATGATGTAATGTAAAACTTTATGAATATATCTAGTGTTTGCAAGGCTACTAAACCAATCGGTCTTTAGAGATTTGATCATTCTTGTGATCATGCCAATGTCATGTACTAATGCACCGACTCTGGGTAACTGTGGTCGGGGCGTTACATTAGTAATATTTTGAATCAAAAACACAAATAAATCATACCATCTTATGAAAAAATAAATATCATTAAAAATGGGATATAAATTATAGAAATTATCAAATTGGAATTATATACCCTAGAAAAATAAATTGGTGTTGAATTTTAATATTTATTTGAATAATTAAAGAGAGACTATAAATTTGTTCTCATAAGTCTCCACATCCTTTGTACACATTCGAAACTAAAATTATATAAATATATATTTATATTAAATATATTGAAAAAAATATATAAATATATATATCATATATATATATAGATGATTTAATTATGACCGTTTATTATTTGTTTATTACCAACTTCTTATAAAAATAACATTTTGGGTAATAACTACTTCTTTTTCATTTATATTTGGATTAATTATTTTTCAGACATATTACATTGATAGTGATTCTTTCATCTATATATTAATAAACATATAAATATTATTATATTTATAAATAAATATTAATTTTATGTTTAATAATGAATTACAATTTTTAATAATGAAATAATTTACAATCCAAGAGATGGTAGGTCATATATAGGATAGAGTAATGTATCAATTTTTCAATGATCATTAAGAAAAATATATAAGTAACATTTTATCTTTGAATAATACCAATAATATCATAAATTATCTATTTTTTATTTATATATACTTTTATGTATCATCCTTTTGGTATGGTGTGGAAAAGAGAGTAACATCACTATAAGAATGCAGTAATTCACAAACAAAATAATGACATTATCCACATTTTGTGAGTGAAAAAATAAGAATTAAAATAAGATATTATCATTTCATAATGATAAATATTTTATTAATAAAATAATTATTTATTTCATATCACATATATTTGTTAAAAATTATCCTTATTATCTTCCATGTAAAGCATTACTGAAAAAGAATCACATCGCTTCATGGGGAGTTAGTTTATAGTCAACACGGGAAACATTATAATATCCCTTACGGAATGGAAAGTAAAAGATAAATATATTTCATAATAAATCCAAATATATAATTCTGTTATAAATATCATATATATATATATATATATACCTTATATACATCATCATACCCAACCATGAGAGGTTGTAATGGGGAAATGAATGACATGAGTTCGTGATGTGGTAGAACGTTGTACACACAATTGATGATTTCATAACCAATGTGATGAATGATTAGATTGTGGTGGTTAATTAACATAACATAAAAATATAATATTATATTTAATTTAAATATATTAGTATATAATAATGGATTAATAAAATATTAATGAGGTGGAGGAAGAAAAAATTAAAATGCTAATTAAAGAACATTTCATTTTCATACAGTACCCTTGTTAGGAATGCACAAAAATTATTCCTAAGGTGTATCAATAAAAAAATAATTCCTATATGATGTGAGGAGTGATTTTTTGATGTTATTTAGGATGTATTTGGTTGATAAAAATATTTTTCAATGTCTGAAGAATAGTAGGGATTGGGTGGCCGTTTAAAACTGACGTGAGTTGCACACTTGTAATTTTTTAAAATAAAAATCTGTACCCAAGTTTATATGATTTCCAAAGGCCCTAAAATGAATTATTATAGGTAATTATACATTATAGTTTATAAATATGGCCATAATATATATTTTATACTAGTTTGGAGGTCATTTTAACTGTTATCTTGTTTAACCCCTGGTAAACCCATTTTTATTTTAAAGTCGATAATTACTCTTTACTATTTTCAATATTAATTTGGGTCCAAACATTAGTTCAAGTTAATTTATGATATAAATTATTACTATTCAAAATATTTAATTTATTTTTTAAAATTAAATACACATAATAGAAAAATATTAATTTTAAATTAGTGTCATAAATACGATGAGAAAGCGGGTTTAAAAAGATAAATTATTGAATATATTATAATTTTTTCCTATTCAAATTCAATTTGAAAAATATTCCAATGACCTAAATTGGATTAATAGATATATATTTGAACTAATATTACTTTACAACCAATTTTAAATATATTATAAATTTATAAATAAATTTAACTGAAATGATGTTTTCAAATAAAATTAATTATTTTTCACTATTTATCAAAAAGTTGATCTTTTCGAAAAATTCCCAAAACATTACCCTAAAATAATTTTTATATGATGATTTAAAAAATAAATTTTATTATATAATATAAATTTTCAAAAAGTTTAATTTTTTTAAAATAATAAGTGCACAAAACATGAACAAATTTCTTTTTATAATAATATAGTTTTTATGTAGAAATTTTTTCTTATTCATATAATTTGTATAGAGAACACATATGATCCATGTTGAAAAGTTTATTGAAAATATTATAAATTTAATTTATTAAAATCATTCATAAAAAGTGGTTATAAAATTTTTTTGATGTAAAACATGGCGGTTTTCAATAAATGTTTTCCATAAAACGACTTCTTTTATTTTCAAATATTTGTTATTTTTATTTTTTATTAAGAGATCCCTATTGAATTAACTTTATATAAACCACTAAACCATATATTTCCATAATTTAATTAGTCTTATTTATACATTAAAATATAATGTCTGTTAGATAAATATAATTATAATAATAAATTGATAATAAGTCATGTTTTGTTAAAATCCATTATTTTGTATAATGCATTCTAAACTCAGTGTTACATGTAATACCAAATAGGAATAAGAAATAATTCATTTTATAAAAAATAATTAACAAATTTTAAAGGTGTTTAATGTCCCCTTTTTAAATTTTTCTGTGATTATTTTAGAGTGTAGGAGTATTTTCTTTTTATAGGAATCTATTGTAATGGTCTACACCGTCATATCCTATTATATGGTTTGAATTTTGGTTTTGAGGGGCTATGATGAGGATTGAGGTGAAGCTAGTGGATTTCAAGATTATATTTTACCTGGTGAAAATTGTTGAGGCCTATATATTATGTGTACTAAATTTGGGTTTTCCATATAATTGAAATTTGATTTTGAGTAGGGTGGGCTAGAAGAATGAAATTTTAATATATTTTGTAGGAACTATGCATAAAGGTTATCAGAGTTTAACATAAGTGTATATCTCATTACCTATGATTGAGAATGGGTTATAATAGTGTGGATGCAAAGAAGGGATTATATTGATGTATCTATCACCTTGGTGGTGGTTACGTTACATTTATGAGCTATGACATAATGATTAGTATACTGTTTTTTATACATATTAGAGAGGAGATGTGGTGTAGGGTTATTGAGTGTTTGGATTTGTTGTCTCTACCTATTTGAGGGAAACTGTTACATGTCTAATTTTTTGTGTTTTACTCATAACCCGGGTATATAGGATCTAACTGAGATATGGTGTGGGATGTAAATGATTTTGAATATTGTGATTATATATTTTCTTATTGTGTAATGTTGATGTTCTATGATTAAAAATACTTATTATGGCATATAAAATTGTTCTATATCATGTTCCTTTGGAAATATATTTGTAAAAAAATTGAAATCCCATAATAAACTCAACATTATTACTGATACTATTAGAAATAATTTGTGACCTAGTTTCTTTATTTGGTGGTATGTTCAATAGTTTTTTTGTGTGGATCCCAATTTTTAGGATATCGATTCATTGAAATAAATGTTACACCATTTCCCCTAGATTTTAATTTACATCTACAAATTCATCTAAAGTATGATATCATTATATAAATATATATCCCCATAGGGTATTTGGAATGTTATTCAGGGAGGGAATATTAATTTTAGGTGTCTCAGGGCCTCTTGGTTCATACTCAATGTTATAGTAATATTATTTTTATCATAGACCGTGTACATCTATTCAGAATGCTTTGAATGTTCTAGGGGATTTGGGTTCTCTAATAAATCTTCATGAATCTATGAAATTATCATTATTGTGGCTTCCTTTTAGTGGATTTTATGAGTTATCAAAATAATATAATGAACATGATCGAATTAAATTGATCTTGAAGGATGAATATTCATGTTTTTACTGGTTTAATGTTATTTTCAACATTTCACAACGCTTTTTCCTTGAATAAATGTCTTGATGTATATATGTTTTGGGGATTTTTTAACCCTTAATAGTATTTATATTAAAATTTAACTATTAATAATGAATATTGATAAAATATTATAATGAAACTAATTTCTAAAATACATTTTATTTTGAAAAGGCCCTTGCATGAAATGATGACGAAATATGAAATATCACCTTAGAATAAATTTAATGAAATATTTTGGTCTAGAATATGTAATTATTTTTTATTGTTTGTCTTCTTTTTAACTTTTCTAATATTTGGATATTGCATTGGACATTGTGGTGATAGAGGTAAAAGTTTTAAATATAGAAACTATTGATGGATCAGAGATGTAGGTTTATTGGAATGAGATATATCGAGGGCTTGGTTATAGGAGATAGTTTAAATGTATTATTAAGAGGTTGATGGGTTATTATAAGATGGATTTGTTATAGTTTCCTTATATAATTGGACTAAGGATGATTTGTGTATAATTTGTAATATATGGTTTCTAATTTAATATGTATTGGAAAGAATTAAATATATGGAATGTGATTGAATATTTTAATTTTGATAAATCGAATGGAGATAAATGTCTATTAATGAAATTAATAAAATGGTATTCTTGGGAATTTCTTATAATTAACTGTAGAATTTAAAATTTATTAGATTAGGCATAATTTGAAATACTTAATTCTATAATAAGAATAATCTGTGACTTGTGATGGTACATATGTGTTTTTTGTGTCATTATTTTATTGAGAGTAACATTTAGTGGTGGAAGATGATGGTGGAATTTATCATGGGGTTATGTGATAGAATTGTGGGCTTTGGTAGTGTTGTTTGATGTGAACACATATTATGGGTATTATGTTTGACTTTTTTCAATTTTTTTAATTTTCATGTTATACACACCGCACTCAATATGGTCATGTTTACCAACACCCAAATGTTTATGGGTAATTTTTTCTTATAATAATATATTTTAATGAAGATGGATGACTTCCTACCTCCCTTATCAACTATTTCTTTGATAGTAGTGATGGTGTCACAATTGGTGTAAATTCATAGTTATAATGTCCTAGTTTTTTGAGATTTATTATTAATAGTTTCTTATATGAAAAATTTTCATTTATATATTGTTTTTATTTTATATATTAAATAATGGTATTTATATGGTTTATTTATAAATAATTTCCTATATTAGTTATTTTATTTTATTTTATAATTGGAAAAACTTTTATGAGGATATAACTCTTAAAAGAAATAAATAATTTGGTGAGGAACAATATATAAATAATAAGGATTGAGAAGAGGTTATTGAATAGATAAATATTTTAATCATCGCCTGAAAATAAATTCATAATGTGATTCATGTGACCATAGGTTCATATCAATGATATAAATAACCATTACACATGGAATGATTATATATAAAAAATTCAACACCACCAAATTTCATCTAAACCATTAAAAGGTATAGTAGGAAAACTTTTAATAGATACATTTAGATTTCAAATAATAGCCTTTTAAAATTACAATTAAGAAACAAACATATGTCCACATTAAGAAATACTAATGCCCCAAATATTTTGACTGAGGTTACATCATCAGCATTACCATTTTTATTCAAGGAAAACAGCACAGAACATAGAGCATACAAGTCTATGGGGGTCGGAAATAATGAAGGCCAAGGGAATCCCCCTGGATTAAGTCCACCCCATCGGGATTAAAAAGAGACACATGATAAATAAATTGTACCGGGATGCCTGGGGTCACCACAAAAGCCAGGTGGTCTGCCACCTTGTTCCCCTCCCTCCACATGTGAGTGACCCGAGCTTCCCTGGCAAGGATCGCCCTGCATTTTCTGATTGTAAAAATAATAGACCATGGTATGGTCCCTCTTCCGCACAAATCCATGTTGATTATCATTGAGTCCGTCTCCACTTGGGATATTTGAATCTCTCATTGCATGCATAGGGTGATACCCATTAGTACAGCCTTTTCCTCTGCCTGTAAATAATTAACTTCACCATAATGTTCTATGAATTCCACATACACACTGCCCCTGATGTCCCGGACAACACTGTCGCCACGCATATCACCCAAAACACAGGACTCGTCCGTATTCAATTTGAGGACTACACCATGCGGGTCCCATCGCACCCCGGAACCCTGCTGCTCAATGTGTTGAGAAAATCCCTGGAGCGCATACAGTCCACGCAAGGAAGGGGAGGCCGACCAGTAGCCCTATGTGCCGCATAGGTCAAGTAGGATGCATCTCGACCTGGTGATGATGCTTCTACCAGAAGCAGGTTTCCCCTCATACCTGGCCAAGTTACGGGTAGACCACAGGCTCCAGCACCCCATGCTGAAGATGCAGGTGTGAGCAGAGTGCTCCCTTGCAGATCTGTCCGCCCCCTGAAACTGGTTCTCCAAAAAAGAAACAGGTCCGGCCGTGTTAACCTGGCTCAAACTCGTGCATGCCTCCGCAGTAGTGTACCCAGTAAAGGACCCGAAGTAACCCCACACCTTCTGTGCCCACTCCCCTTTAAAAAATATGTGGTTTATGCTCTCCTCACTTTTGATCGCATAGCAATTACAGCCAGATTCAATGCTAATCCGGAGCTTTTTGACATTTTCATCAGTTGGAAGGGCCTGGTGTTGTATTAACCATCTTAGAAAATTGAGCTTTGTCGGGATCTTCTTGCACCAGACCTGTCCAAACCATCCCCCTTGATGTCCCTAAGTGCAGTTTAGCCTGTAAAAATATTTCGCATTAAAGTGCCCCGAGGTGGATGGGTGAAGATGCATCGATCCGGTACCGAGCTCATGTCAATGGAGTAATAAAGATCGTACAGGTTCTCATCCAGGATTTCTCGGAAGAACTGGGGAAATTGGATCACCTCTATGAAACAAATCTGAGGGGCTGGGCAGCCCGGGTATCCCAGGATAGAACCCGACCAGTTTTGGTGAGAGAAGAGTACATTTCCCTCCCAAATAATCCACCTCGAGGTATGAATTATGCTCGGAATACTGCAACACACCGATGTATTGAGCGAGGACCCTCTCCCTGAAGGGATATCAGCATTGGCCCCATAACGGGGAGCCATCATTTTTCTGTAAATGGTTAGTTCTTAAATCACCTCCCACGCCAGCTTCGCGTGCATGTAGCAGATTATGTTTTCAAGAGTTTTGAAATTAATCCCTCCCTCCTCAATGGGTCGTGCCATCTTTCCCCAAGATACCCAATTCCTCTTACCATTCGAGGATGCATCCCATATGAACTGGGCCAAGATTTTATCAATGGTTTTGATGACACCCTTTGGCACATTAGTGGCTGATAGGGCATGCATCAGGATGGAAGAGAGTACACTTTTGACGAGAGTGATTTGACCTCCAAAGGATAAGAAGTGTTTCTTCAAATTGAGTATGTGCCCCGTAATTTTACTCACAACATGATCAAAATCATTGAGGCACATACAGCCCGAAGACACCAGGGTGCCAAGGTATTCTATTGGTAATGAGCCACGACTCATACCCAAGATGCTACCCATATCAGTCATCCTACCCATATTGCATGTGTTTTCCACGTAGAATCCACTCTTGCCTCGGTTAATTTGTTGGCCACTCCAGTGTCAGTACTCCTCAAGAATATTGATGATGCCCAGCATGGATCTCCTTCTCGCATTAATGAATTAAGAGTATCATTCACGAATATTAAATGAGATGTGAGAAGCAGGTTCAGCCTCCTACGATAAGGGAGAACGTGCCCTCTAGCTATTCCCCTATTGATTGACCTGGTCAAGTTATCCTGAATGAGAATGAAGATTCTTGGTGATAGTGGGTCACCATTCCTGAGGCCTCTAACCATCTTGAAGAATCCTTTTGTTCTTCCCATAAAGGCAACCACCATCAAAATCGAGCTGAAACACCTGAACATGATGCCATAAGACCAGATAGAGAAACCCATATTCTTTAGGACCCTATTGATGAAGCCCCATTCAATCCTGTCATATGCCTTGCTCAAATCCAGCTTGATGGCCAAGTTTGAACCCCGAGACTTGGTATGGAGGTCTCTTAACATCTCTTGTACCATCGCAATGGCTCCCTGAATAGAAATATATTTCACAAAGCCATGTTGTTCTTTGGATATCCACCGATTCAGGCTCCCCGACATCCTCATGTTGATTATGCTAGCCAGAATTTTGTATGTGAAATTACACATACTCATAGGCCGGTAATGAAGAAGGGACGATGGGTCCTTATTTTTTGGTAGCAGGACAAGAGTCGTGGCCGATGCAATTCTAGGGAGGATACCCCCTCTAAATAAATCCTGAATAGCAAGGATGATGTCCCCCATCACCACATCCTAGGAAGTTTTATAGAAAAATCCAGGAAATCCAGCAGGGCCTACAACACTCTCATGATTATGGTTTTCCATAGCTGCACTGATCTCCTTCTCCTCCGAGACACCATCCATAAGCACATTATCTTGAGGAGAAACAAGATTAGGAATCCTCCCCCAGAAATCCTCTCCCCCCTTAGGATACCCTTGAGGCATGTTCATGTTAGGACCCCCGAGAAGGTCCTTGAAATGCATGAAAGCCATTTTCCCAACCAAATCCCTATCATCATTGAAGGGTTTGTCCTCAAAGGAAAAAAGTTCGGTTTGACGATGCACTGCCTCTCCTTGATGCAAGAATGGAAAAAATTTGTATTCTTATCACCCTAATTGAGAAATTTTATCCTCGAACAATCCCTGTCCTTACCTTGCTATGAATGTAGCAAGGCCTCCATATCTTTCTTCTTCACTGATAGTTATCCAAAGACATCATCGTCCTGAACCTCCTCAATGCTTAACTCGAGTCATTCGATTTCCTTCTTGATCTCTTCCAACTCCTGATCTAAGGGGGAGATACCCCTAGCCCACGAAATAAGACCCTGCTTGAGCATCCTAAACATTCCATGCAAAGTGCCCCAGAAATGTCCCTGGATAAGTTCCTCCTAGCTTCCTCTCACCGTTTGATGATAACCCGGAGTGCTAGACCAGCACCTCATGTATCAGAAGCCCAACTGCACTGCCTCTCCCTTTTTCTAGGACAAAAAATGAGGGGAATGGTTATAGATGTTGTGAGTCAAGTGGTCAACCCTCGCTTTTGGGTACATAGACACCGCATGTACGTTAGCTATACAGCGGTCAAGACTACTCTAGCAGTGGCCATTGCCCCTCTGGTTGTTGCACTAGGTGAAAGGTTCCCCTGTAAAACACAAATCCAGCAACCCTTTCCCTGCCATAAAGTGACCAAAGGCCCTACTATACCTCCTGGGAAAGTCACATCTACCCTTCTTCTCCTCATGGTCTGTGACAACATTAGTGTCGCCTCCCACTATCCAGGGTTGATCCCCTGGGTCAAAAGCATTCAGATCACTCCATAAAGTCTCCCTCTACTGAGCATCATAGCTTCCATACACAAAAGACACAAAAAGGGAGGATCCTTCACAGGTCACCCTCGTCATGATATGATGATCCCCAACTTGAATCAAATCCACAGACACCTCTCTATGCCAGAAGATCCAAATATACCTATTAGTCGGCTCCCCATGCATTGATGAGTGAAGCTTCACCTTACAGGAAAAGTCTTTGATCTTTGAGAAGTTTTGCTTATGTTAAAGTATCGCAACCACTTTGATCTTCTGTTTCCTAACATCCAAGTCTATGTTGTCGGTGTTGACCCTTCCTCCAACCCCTCGAGCATTCCATATTAGGATGGGATTCATGGATACAGTGGTAGCCTGGAACTGACCCCCGACAACTTGGTCTCTAATGAAGGGGGGGGGGGAAATGCAATACCTTTCTTGTTGTTTCCTCAAATAGTATCTCATACACACTCATGAACCTTTCCCCGCAGGTGTAGAGGGGGATGGGGTGAGCCTAGAAGGACGCTTTGATGCCTTCCCCTGAGCCTCCGGACTGGGTGACCCAGCTACCGAATCCACTAGCAGAAGAACATGACCGCTTGAAGAAGATGAGTTGACATCTCTGGCCATCTTTCTGACCTCCAAGGCACCCATAATGGACTGGGGCATTTTAGAACTACCCCCGCAGCCGATGCCTGACTTCCTGGCCCCTGAAGCAACAGCCCTCCCTAAAAAGCTAGCCCCCTGGCCCAACTTGGACTGAAAGATGATACACGGGTCGTTTCCTATCTGAACAAACCAATTCCCCTAGGGAAAAAACTCTGAAACTCCGGGACTATATTCAACAATGTTTCCATGCCCTCACCTGACACAAGAAAATGGGAGAAAGGGCAGAACCTGTGCCGGGAAGCCTAAGGGATCTTACAGAGAGCACGTGGATTGAAACCAGTCAGACCCGAACTATAGGGAACCTCATCACCTGGGAATTCAGGCTCACATCAACCTTCAACCGCAGAGGAAAAGGCACAATGACTAGAAGAAACACCCACATCAAGAGGAGACAGCCCCTTGGACGTAGTCCTAGAGACAACAACCTCTGAAAAGGTAGAGCCCCCATGCTTGGGACTGTGGGATACATGCCGCATCCTGGGGAGCTGCTTCTTACAGTTATTTGCTGAATGGATCTGGAGAGAACAAGCTTCACAGAAGAATGGGTACACTGGATATCCGATGACCAAGGACCACACCTCTTCATCTCTCACCTTCAAGGATAGCAACTCTGGAAGAGGAAAGGAGAGGTCCAGAATGATGAAAATGTTGGGGACCAACAGCTCCACACCTCTACGGGTCCGCACGTCTGCACAGAGAAAACCCCCCAACGCATCTCCAATTTCCTTGAGGAAAGCATGATTTTGGAAAGGAAGGGGTAGGCCAGGAAAACATACCCAGACAGTAGCCTGAGAGTCCTCTTTGCCCTTATGCGCCTTCATCGACCAATGAGACTGATTGAATCGCCAATGGAAAAAGGACCTAAGAGACATTCTGGTTGAAGGGAGACGTTCTTGTTGAAGGGATGTGTTGTAATATATACTTATTATTATACACTACTATGATAATTTTATTTAATTTTATTATGTTGTTATTTCTTATCTTGTTCAATCACCTTTAGATCATTGACAAATATATTAAATTTTTTATGAGATCTTACAAGATCAAGTGAATGGATTCAAAGGAACCTGATAGGACTATTCTTCTATTTTAATATTTTGATATTAAATTATTAATGTTATTTTAATTAATAATTACGTGAAGAATTTATGTTCATTTATATTTTGAATGGAATTAACCATATTCCTCTTAATAACATTGGTTAATTTTGTAGATGTCAAAAATTAATATTTTATTAGTAACGTTTAGTTAATCAATTTATAGAAAGAACCCTAAAATATTTATTCCCCTCTATTATATATTTTGACATACAATTAAATTAGTTATGTTATTGGTAATTTAATTTCAAATAATTTTTTTTCTTGATCATAACATGAACTTCATGAAATGACATTCAATTGAGAGTTTTAGAAGTGATAACTTGTTCCTTATGGGATCCCCCCATACGTCCTCTATTTTATTCCTTAGTAGATAACATAGTTAAGGAAATATATATTTATCAATTAGTATCACCTGTAGTGTATAATAAAAACATGTGATAATGTAAATTATTCATTTTTAGGAGTAGTGGAATGTAGATGAATATTATAGAATTATTTATTTAGTCAAAGAAATTTCACTCTCTCATTTTTGTTTACATATTTTAGTTTAATTATTCATTTTTCAACATTATAAACATGTTAGTTTTTTTGTTGATAAGGTTGTAATACATATACAACTTATTCAATTTCATTTCCAGAATATAGTTAATTCGATTAGAATTATGCTAAATGGGAGACACTTAATTTTTCAAGGTGTTAAAAACAAGGAAGAGACTAGAAATATTCATATTTCTATGGATACAGTGAAATATAACCTCAATGGTGCGATGAAACATAATTAAATCCCGCTATAGGAAATATTATTATTTAAAATGTATAGTTAATATCATTGGTTTAGTAGGACATTAAAAAATAACATCACATTTTAATTATTGAGGCCCTTAGTTAGGACAACCAGCATATTTAATACTCCTTAATTCATTAATTTTTATATAACAAAATTCTTAATAAAATCCATAAAGAAAAAGTGTCCAAATTTTCTTTTGAATCCAGTTACATAGAAAATTATCATAAATCTAGGCTATAACCACATTTTTTGAAAACTCCAAAACATGCCCGTATATTTCACCGATATTCTAATACTACACGTGATAACATGGGGACGCACATATGAATGTGGTGAGAAATAAATCCTTGTAATGGATTAATAAATTCATAACATAAAAAATGTGATGAATGATAGTCAATTTATATAGTATGTTGACATAAAATAGATAATAATCATAAACATGATCATCGAATAGTGATATTATATTATAACATCAAGCTATCATTGGAATGTGAGAACAATATCGAAGTGGGAATCATACGAATAAGTCCAGGATATAAACCAAGACATCTAAACATATTTTTCTATGTATAACCTCCCATGATACATACATTACATCAAATTAAATAAAAACATTTCCTAATGAAATGGAGGGATATATAAATTTTGTCCTGCCCATTATATTCATTTCATGTACATCCATTTGTATGCCACATAGATCATGCAATATAAGATAATCAATATTAACGTTTCCCTCACGATTAAGATTTTAATTTACATTCATGATATTCTATAATCAGTCAATTATAGGTTTATCTTGTTGAATCACATTTGGTGAATATTGACATGGGTATTCACTACATAAACATTTTTCATGGAATATTACTGGATAATTTTGGAACTATTATGGTTTTACAAAAAAGAATAGGGATAGTGTGAATGAGAGTTAAAGGGGTATCTCGTTTTATTTTAATAATAATGAATCAAAAGGTATGAGTAAAAAAATATTACAACATGGAATATTTGGTATAAAAATGACTTAGTACAAAGAATTAACATTATATTACATGAAGTGGAGAGGTTACATTACCTTTAGATTATTCTTCTAAATGATTGAGAGGTGATTATTAATAGCATTGGAATTCCTTGGGATGGATTTATAGAGTTATGGGGACTATAAATTCAAAGTCAATGTGTTTCAAGTGATGATAAATAGAGGGACATGTGTGTATTTATAGAAAATTTGGAGGAATTATTTGTTTTTTTATAAACATATTTCTAGGAATCTATATGAAAAATAATAAAAATAAGAATCTTTATCATGGATTTTCAGATGATTTATTCCAACGAGGACTATATTTTATTATTTTATAATTCCATGAACTGAACTATATTAAATAATACCCAAGGGGGTGTGTTAGTGAGTCATGTTTATAATGAATATATATTAAAACCATAAAACATACTATATTTTTTTCAGGATCCATTTAGGTTGACTAAATAAATAAAATAACGTCCAAAATATATTTTTATAAGGAGTACAATTATATTTTCCCGTGGATTCCTTGTACACTATTTATTATAACCCATTAGGGTTGTTATTATGTCATAATACACACCATATATTTATATAATAGTTATATTTTACACAAAAATTCAAGAGTCTATAAAAATTATAAAGAAAACGAATTTTTATTACTCGTACATATTGATTTATATAATAATATTTCTTTTATAAAAAAATTATAAATTTGATAATTTTAATATTTAAATGGAATGTTCCACTTTAAATGAAAAATAAAAATTTTATAATATAAACAATATTTTGACACATATAAAAGATTCAATGAACTTCATTAAATTATAAAATCAATAATATTAAAATAATTATAATATAATTAGACATTTTTAAAATGTCTCTTTTTTCAAATATCAAGAATTTATTAAAATATCATTAATGAATGTTTGGTTCATTACATTATTTGAGTCTTTATAATTTTTCCCTCAATATATATGTTTACCCAAAATAGATTGGGTACTTATATTTCAACTATTATTTAAATAACCACATCACTTCGTAAAACATGTAGTTATACCGTAACACATTGGCCATGTGAGTTGTCCTGATTTGTAGAACATTTCCTATATGTTCAGAGATTCTCAATTACCCCTCCCTTATTGAAAATAATGACTAAGATGTTAAATATATAAGATTAAGTACATTTGGTAGGCCCTATTTTTAATTTATAAATAAGGATACAAGGGAAAATAATGTACTTGAGATATGTAATGATTGATTATGAACTGATTGTCCACAAATCTATTTTTATCAAGGATCTAAATGTCGAAACCTTATCTAAGTCAAATATTCACCTTCTTCCAAAACATTGTGAATTTAATCCTTGGTGACATTCAAAGGGACACCATGTCTACAACATCACTCTATAGGGCTCATTGATGACTTTTATAATAGTTTAATTGACTTTAAATATTTTATATAAGGCTCTATGGTTTAAATACTCTCTTTAATATCATGGATAAGATCGTGTTTGATTAGATTATGTTCTCCATAATTATCATAGCATGTTGGAGACTCGAACATCTACCTATAAAAATCCTCAAAAAGGTTATTTGAATGCTAGAAACGACACTGTTGTTATATGATATTTCCACAAGGGAAATATGATGATCCAAACATATTTGGAAATCCACCAAACATGATCATATAATTATACCTAGTGTATAAATTGTTATTTTATAAATAACATATATATTTTGGTGATATGAAATATAAAAACCAAACACTATTTCCATGATTTCTGAAGGATTCTAGAGAACCACGATGCAAACCTCAAATCACAAACAAATACAATGAAGAGTGGTTCTCTATATAGTTTTACCACATCCCATATATATATTATAGATAGTTGTCCTGGAGATAAATCTTTTATGATGATAATAAAAAATCACTAACATTTTATTGAAATGCACTCCAACCCATATGGAATTATTACCTATAGAGTCATTGTGAATCCTATAATTAAATATATGGTTATTTTTTCCATTTAGATTGTATATTAGTAAATGATTTCAATAAAACATTAGAAATATTTTTTCATCCTCTCCATGTTGGAATATAAATCAATAATATTAAATGTATTCAATATACCACTTCATTTTATTACACTAGAAATTATGCTTATAAAATCTATACATCATTATTCTTCGTAGATTAATGGAGAAGGTTGAGGTTTTTTTTATTATCTATAAGATCCCTCATTAGTTATGTTTTTTATGGGACACATACACAGGTTCCAAACCTAATAAAGTAATCCATATAAAATTTAAAATTTTGATTATTTTCTACATGTTCTATATTCCTACATCGTCATTTTTTATGTCCATTATCCACTCAATAATATAAGCTTGAGATTTTATTTTAGAAAATTTGGGATAGATATCCTTTTATTATTCCCATTTAAATTATATGTGTGTCCAAGAATATTAGACCCCATTCAATACACATCATGTATATACATACATAATTGTTTCACCAAAGAGAATTTTCCACAATGTTCTAAATCCCATTTTGATAATGGAATGAATAAAAATAATCATTAATCTTATATAACCTCCTTGTTAGGTTAATATTGATATCCTTTGGTATAATTGTACCATTGGGGCTTTTATGATATCTATTAGTATCAGACTTCACACTTTTAATATAATAACTCTAAATATTCAATAAAAATATCATAGTGGACAATTCAAAATCATGCATTTTTTTTGTTATACTCATAGAGCATTTAATGTATAAGAGAGCAGGATAACACATTTTTATCTTGAAAGAGTGAAATTTTGAATTCCATTTTGGATTCATTATGGTAGGATATAAATCCTAAAACACATGTGGGTAATGTATGTTTAGGAATTGTGATTTTCAGTTTCTTTAACTCATTAAATCAAAATATTCATTTCTAGTTTAAGAATAAAAATTAATTCTTTATTGGTTAAATTTATAAGTGGCATTGAAAATCATATCATGATTCTCTAAAGATGATAACAATAAAATATAAACTAACTAAACTACATATCTTCATAATAGTTGTTTGTTTGATCCAACAATTAAATGCCTCTAACATTGAAAAATCCAAATATATTCTATTATTTGTGATAACATTAACAATGAATGTTACATGATAAATCCAAGATTACCATTTAAATTAAATCATATATAACTATTACTTTTTTAAGGTTTTCTATAATGTATTAAAATTCCCCCATGTTCCTCCTTGAATTTAAAGTATTTATGAATATATTCTACAAATAATAGTGTAAATTTGTCAAGGTAATCTCTAAACGCTCATTTTAATTAGTCCATAATGATATTTAAATAATTAGTTAGCCCAAATAGAATAAATATGAACTTGAAGTGTCGATTACTTGTAAAAAATATATTTTTGGATATCATCACCCATAACATTTTATAGATAATATCTCGACTAATGATCCACCATAGAGAAGCATTGGGTTCCATATAACTGGTCAAACAATTCATCAATCTATGAAAAAGGTTACTTGTTAATTATCATGATCATATTGAGATCACTATGATCAATGTATTGTAACATTTAACTATAATTCATTTTAAAGAAGAAGATTCATACAACCCATGGTAATGAACATGGGATTATTTACTCCATATCAATATACTTGTATAGATTTTTCATAAGCTATAGAAAATTATTAATGGACATTATATATAGTTTCATGGATACTATCATATATGTATTAATATTATTTATTAATCAATAGGAATATCATCTAGAAGGATCCCCAAATAATTCATCAAAAAACACATCGACATAGTCACTTACAGTTTTCTTTTGATCAAGGATGATATTTTACTTAGTCCCATATATTTGATCAAGATGCATTTTCTCAAAAAAAATTATATCCTCTCTTGAGATTGTGATACTAAATATTCCTCAAATCTCTATAGAAGTTGAAAAAAATAATAGGGATATTTTTTATATAGAGGGTTGTTTCCTTATCTCATTGTGTTATGTTATATCTATACAATAAATCCCAATATATACCTCAAATTACATCTTATTATGATAAAGGTTTTATAAAAAGTTTTAATGGGATATTAATTAAGGAAATATTTATTGTGGAAATGTTAAATACATGGGATGGAATAGTTTCCCCAATTTCTATTTTCATATATCGCTCTACTTCCATGTTTTGAGGTGGTGTTAGTATATTTCAACTAAATATGTGTTATCTGAATGAATTTCTATAACTATAGTCACATATGAAATTAGTTGTTCATAAATTTAAGATAACCCTTCCTTTTAATATTGGATTGTGGTTCTACTAATTTTAATTATAAAATTTTTACTTAAGAAGGATAATGATCAAATAAATATTCTTATAACATATGAATTATAAAAAATGAAGTGATAACAAAAAAATTAAATAAATTCCATAACTAATGACTGTTAAATCATGGGTCTATAAAATAATTTTTTTTTAATTCATGAAATAATTCAATTTTTACACATAAAATTATATTATATTTATGAGAATTTTATATTTTATTTGGTTTTTTATTATATTATATGTCATGTATTTATTTGGAATCTATGACAATTAAATTAATAAAATTAATTCATAAAAATTAATTGGACATTTAATTAAATTATATCCATTAAATATTTTTTAAAACAATTACAATTAAATGGAATCTTATGGATATTTTGTATTTAAAAACGGTTTCCCTCAAAGTTTTCCCTTTTCTCCTTTAACATTTTAAATTACTAACATTTGTATTGAAGGAGTTATGGCTGAATCATTATAGAATATTATTTTGTCCACACAATAATTATAGAATCATTATACCGAATGTATATGCACTTTTATATACTTTAATGGAAATATATTTCATTTTTTATGTGGAATTTTTCAAAAATATATTCTTCATCCACTATAAAAATTTTATTACCAAACATTATGTTTTTTATAAGATATTGTTGAATCATTGATGAAAATATTTCCATTTAGTAAGATTCACTGATTTGAATGCATTGAAATCACATGTTCTTTTAACGTTGTTAATGATTAGTCTATATGTCAATCAAGTTGGATGAAATTATCCAAAAAATTAATCCAACATATTTAAATATTTATCTATAACCCACAAAAGGGAATAATGTTATGATGTCATTACTATTATGGGAACCATATTGTCAGATCCACATCATCTTTGAATATCAAGGCACATATCACCCAAAAAATGTGGATCCATATTTCATCATCAAAGAAAATATGTATATATATTAATTTATAATCCAAACAGAAACTAAAATATGATAAAATTATGTTTCTATAATGTAAATTAATAAATTTAGATTGAAGTGGAGAAAATTTTTTAATTCCATTATTATTTTAAATTTTTTTCTTTTTATTCACATTAAAATATATATTTTGGAAAAAACAAAAAATTAAATAGTTGATTATTGTATGAGTTAAAATTAACTATCCTATAATAACATTGACCTTCATCAAAATATAGTTGAGTTAATGTCCCTTGAAATATATTATCCTTATGGAATGATTGTAATTATTTAAACATTCAATACCGACAATTCTCAAGTATAAATACCCACCTTTTCCATTCTCCAACACAAAATTCAATTTTCTCCCATTATATGCCACCCATGGTGTCTCTTGCATTTCTACCACATAAATCATGACGCTTTTTTCATCATATGGTTCCTCTATAGGCTAATAAGGTCAAGAGATGTAAGGGCCTCCCCAATTATACCTTTAATTTCCAATTTATTATACATTTCCATATTTTATTTTTAGAATAATTTTTATATTCTAAAATCCTTTTAATTTAATTTTACTAAAATATATTTTAATTATTCCAAATGATAGATTTTTTTCTCACTCTAATTGTAGTTTTTAAGCTCTTATAATGGTCTAAATATCATTCAAAAATAAAATCATCCACAAAATTAGATTATATAAAGTGTGTGTTTGTTTTGGAGAAATTAAATCATGATCTTTAAAATAAATTTTTTTATGTCTATAGAATAGTTATACCATGGGTATTAATCCTTGAAATGGAACATTGGTGTATAGCACCATTGTCACCTTGTACATGACAATGTTACTTAATATATAACTAGTTTGGAATTCTAGAGGATATACATAGATTATCTACATATATGTAAATCCATTATAAATGATTTATCTATCAATCCATTATTCTAATACATTTCAAAATTTTGATATCATTATTGAATACAGGATTAGTGGAAAATAATTTTTAACCACATAATTCATTCTTCTACATGGGAAAATATTTTACAATATTCATCATTGATATATTTTTCTATGTATCTAAGTATTTCCTTATAGAAACAACAATCCATAATATATTTTGATAATTGATATAATTCAATGAAATATTTTATGACTAGTGGTGCCCTGAATTATATATCCCTAAAGTTCCCTGGTATGTCTGATGAAATAAATTTGATACGGTAATGTGAGTTTCATTACCCATTATATAAGTTTACCGTGAAAAATACCATGAATATATGTTTATGATACCTATTATTATGAATTCCCATATGTATATGGTTAGTTATTGTTATCTAGTAATTTATTTAATGTTATGTTTTCCATGTATTTATTTATTATTTCAGTTTAAAATTATGTTACATAACACGATTTATTTATTCCTTCTGTAATGTATTATTTTTTGTTTTCAACCATTTACTAATAGTTTGATCTCATTGTGTCATATTGATTTACATATTTATTGGAATATAAGTGTTGTACTACATATTATAAAAGGGTCTCAATTAGTATAATAATGTTTCATGTATTTATATGATGTATTATTATTTAATAATGTAGTGTAGAAATATGTTTTGTTTTTTTTTCCTCAGGCTACTAAAATATTAAATCCTATGTATTTATATAATAATAAAAAAATAATCCATCATTATGGTACTAGAGTTGTAGTTGATACATTGCATAACAAGGGACAGTTTGATAGAGACAATAGTAATTATATTGAGAGGATCATAGATAAAAAAATTGATCCATGGGATAAACAGTTAAGATATTCTAAAAATTATTCCTATAAACGAAAATGTCTTGTTGTTTATAAAATAATTTACTATATAAAATTTCTAGAATCTTCACCTAATGGATTGAAAAACCATGTTAACACTAAATATCAACATAGGAGTTTCCCTCTAAAGTAAATCAATGAGGCTGGTATTTGATCAGTGGAGATTTGAACTATATTATGTCAACTGACCATAGTTAAGACTAATAAAAAGTCACCCATTTAATAAACTATTTATATACACTATGTTTTAATATGCATTTACTGGTTTCTGGGAATACAACATATATAATTCAATGAGACCCTAAATTCTTATATTGTCGAGTAATGGGTGAAGTCCCATGGGAATATTTTCATTTCCATTAGATATAATGAGAAGGAAAAGATTATCGTGGTGGTATATCATTTAATGTGAGATTATAATTATTTTTTCCATTTATTATATCATTGAGAAGGAGGAATATGTTATTTTCATGGTATAAGAGACATTAAATTAATGTTCATTAAAATGTAATTACCTTATGATAAATGAGATGACATGTAATAGAAATTCATAAACATATGGTATAAGGATGAGGATTTTTTTATGATTATAAATCTATATTAAGTAGTTTATTATGGCATGTTACTTATTATTTTATCAACCAAATGATAAATAATTAAGGATTATTTTTTAGGATAAAACGAAAACATCAATGATCACAATCCCTTAAAAACTTCCATCATATGTTGAGATTGTGACTAAAACTATCAAAAAAATATAATTCTCCATGTATCATTTTTTGTAAGGTATCTAGGATAATAAAAGAGATTATGAGAACCATTCTGGTTGAAATTTGGGAAAATCCAAGAATGTATGGATGAAATTATAACCTGAAATATATACTAGAAAAAGTAACATGTAACTCAGATGAAGGGGTTGGATTTCTACTATATGTGTGGAGATAAAGACCACAAAACTCATGATTTCATAGTTAATAGTGAATCCACTAATTTATAGTGATTCAGCTACGTGTTGGTGGATAATATTTAAAAATATGCCCCCAATTTTATGGGAATTTTAAACAAATGGGGACCAAGGATCAAGGCCATGCTTACGTGAAAACTATTAAAAATGAAGAAGTTCATAAAAATGTTCTTAAAGTTACAATGGTTCTAACAAAAATTATTTTGTAATTCTTTTTACACTATTTTATATCTTTTATGTTTTTTAAGGAAAATATTGGATTCTCTATAAACCTAAAAGTTAGTTATCAATTAGGACCACTAGAGGAAACCATATTTCAAATATTTTATTTTATGAAATCTCTATTTCTATGGATGAGAATATGAAATTTTATGATTTATTTATCATATATAGTATATAATTTAAAATAATCTTTAAGATTAAATGGATATCAAAGTATAGTGAAACAAATTACTATTGAAAAAAAATATCACAACCTTTAAGGATGGTATATAAACCCTTTTAATTAGAGAAGATACTTAATTTCCCAAGTTTTATACAGAACCTTCTCCTTTGGTACGTCTTAATGATATGCTGAATGATGTTTTGAAAATTAAAATGATATTATAAGAATATAGGGTTTTTTATCAAGGAATATGTTGATGTATTCCTAGATGATATACCAGGTTACACATCAAAATTTGAATTTTTATTCACTATTGATATTACCCTATATGAAAAACTGTTCATTAATAATCAATACATGTTGGAGCTAATAACGTTTTTGGATAAAAACAAAATAACTATAATACAAATTTTAAAATATTTTTTTATTCCCATGAGTAGCACATTGGGGAAAATTTTCATGGATGTGAATAATATGTTTGGGGCCATGATATTATGTGTTGAATATTGGGGCATAAATTCCATCACTATTAAGAATATGTATCTGTTACCAACCATCATTGTATAATATGTTCAACATCAAGAAGACCACTAATTGTCAAAGATTTGATATCATCATTTTTTAGTATCAACTGAGAGTCAAAAAGGGTGACATATTAATGAAGAATTTAAAAACATGCTATTGGAATTATGATTTCATAGGATTTCCTTTCAGATTAAATAATGCACCACATGTGTTTATGGATTATAATGAATTGAATCGTCAAGGAAAAGATTGATTAAATTTTGTTGGTATTCACTGATCATATCTTCATATGCTAAAATACATATCATGATCATGGTGAGCAATTGCGAATGAACCTTGAGAAACTAAGGTAGAATAATATCCTTGTGAATTTAGTAAGAGATAATCCAAGCATCATCATGTTTCTTTTGTTGCTAATATTATCTCTAAATAAAGAATATCAGGTCACTCCTCTAAGAAAAAAATATTTTAGAAAATTTCCAATACTAAATCATATAATAGATTTATGTACTTCTCTTTTCTTAGCTAGAGTCAATAGGTGATTTATTGAAAATGATTCCTTATTAGTTAATTCAGTAACCAAATTCACATATAAGCGGCTAAATTCCCATTGTATTTTGAATTTGGGAAATTAATTCTTAAAAAATAGAAAAACATAATCAATCATCCTATATTTTCTTTTCTAGTAGGAAATAAATGATTTGATATATATGGTTATGTGTCTAAAAAATGGAGTAGGTTATGTCCTCATGATTATTAATAAATTTGTTTCTTATTCAACAGAAAAATTCGAAACCTTTGATCAAAACAATCCATAAAATGAATATTATTTTTTTGTGATCTACAATGTCAATATATGGTCACATTACCACAATGTTGAATGAAATATCATATATACTGATAAAAAAATATTGAAGTATACATTTAGAATTAAATTAATTAACATGAGGCATATGGGAAGGATATAATTATAGTGTAACTATGATTATCAAATACACATACAACCTAGTAAGAAAAACAATGTTATAGATTCATTGATTACAAAGGATCGTGGGGACTAATAAATGATGACATGTGACAATGAACCCATATTCATTGATTTTTTATTTATGGGTGTGTAAATTATTATAGAAGGGTAAAATCACTCCTTTTCCAATTTTTACCAAAATAATAATTACTATTGATAATAAAAATTTACCAAAAATTAGACATCTGTATTCCTATTAAAATATAAACTATAGGATATGGGGAATTTGTGGGGTTCACCTAGTAATATGGTGTGTTAAAAATTTGAATAATATTATGTGAGCCATTAGAATCTAAGTTAATTTTAAGACCATGATAAAGAGGAAGGTGTTTTCAAATATTTTTCTTTTGTTTTCATGGAATATTTTTTATGAAATAAAATGATCTCACATTTATGGTAGAAAATGGTATTGCTTATTGTTATAAAAAAGACCAGACTCACCTCAAGTTTTCTGTGTGAAGAGATCATAATGAATAATTGATCCTTATATTCAATAAAAGAATAAGTCGAATAAAGAATGTATCTTTTTGGAAGTAAATGGTCATTATATTCACACTGAATTCAGTGTGAATGAAGTGGTAATTTTGATAAAGAATCAAAGTCGCTATAGCTATGATAAAAATGTGATGATGATTTTTTTATTCATATTTCATAAATCATAAGTTTAATGGATATCATAGGATGAATTATTAGTAAAAGAAATGGGGAGTGAAAAAGATTCAAGATGATTGCTTTCTACGAAGAAAATGATTATGGGAATCATAATGTAGATATCATACCCAAGATAATCATTTATAGTCCAATCATACTAATGGGAATTACATTCGGGGTGAGAAGGAAAGAAAAACGTTTTGAGGATTTTAGTCAGAATGATAGTTCCTAGAATTATATTTTTTAAGGACTTTTTCATACAATCATCCATCATATTCAAATGAAAACATTCATACCCAGGATGATAGTACTCATGCTCAGGACAAAAATGATCGTATTATGGATAATTTTACTAAAAAGATCAAACTCTGGAAAATCATATTTATGGGAGAAATTGCTTCAGGCCAATGATGTCAATAGAATGAGAGAGTGAGATCAAAAATTTAATCAACCATTTTAAAGAAGTTTACTTACATTGTAGGCTTCCAAATTGGTTAAGAGAATAGGAGTAGTAGAATTATTGTATCTCAACTGGGTCAATAGGGATAATGATGAAATTATGGTGATTGTCTTTATTTCAATTGGTTCAAGAGAATTTTTATTAGAGTTAAATTATATCCAACTAGTTCAAGAGAATAATTGAAGTAGTAAAAGTGGTTTAAATGAAGAGATTTATGAATGAATTATCAAGGGGGAGATTGGTATTTAATAAAATTATTATATTCCTCAATCTGATGGGTATCCATTTCATTATAAACATTCCTACAATTATTATAGTGATTTGTTTTGATGAAATTAGATTCAAAAAATTGGACCCAGAAATTAAAATTTGATCAATAATTGAAATGAAATTCTTAAGGTGTAGTAAAAATTGTAGAATAACCATGAAGTGTCGAGAAGATTTGAAGATGTCAAAATACACCTGTGATTTTATAGAAATTTTAGATTATGGTGAATTTTATTAAGCAGTAAATTTTTTCGGATTTCTGTCAAAGACACTCGACAGTCACCTATAAAAGGTAAAAATTATATAGTATGTTTCTAATAAAAGATATACTATTCAGGAGAGAAAAGCTCAAAGTTTAAGAGAGAGAAATAAATTTTCATAATCACTTGTGTTGAAAATAGTATGATGGATTAGACTGAAAGGAGAAGAGACATGATTGAAATTTTGTATTCAGATGATCATCATAATCCGTGATAATCATACTCACCCAATTAACATACTCTTCTTTTCAATCGTATTTGGATGATCATCGTATCATACTGGATAATCAGATTCAGGATTTTAGTGCTGAGATTTCCAAACTAAAGAAGAATCATATAAGGAAATTCATATTGAGATTTTTGAAATCAGAATTGATGTGGTGATGATTCATATTTATTGTATCCTTTTGATATAATATTTTTGTAGTGGGATAAATCATGCCTAGAAGAATCGTATCAAGCATAATTGTACAAGGAGAAATCAAACTGGGAAAATCAGACTGGTGAAATTTGACTATATTTTCCAAACAATGTCTAGGATATTCTTAACTTCTTTGATGTAAGAATTTTAAGATGTTTTTTAAATTGAATACATTTTTGGAATTGTAAAGAATCAAATGTAACATGATTCGTTACAAAAACATCTTATTACGTTATATATGCTAAGAGAGAGCACACACATTATTGAAAGTGTTTACATCATTCTACATGAGTGTAATGGTATATCCTACTCATTATAATCTAACTATTGATTTCTATTATATTATGTGGTATTGGATTACATACAAACTATACAAGTATGTAGTTATTATTATTGAAAAGTGACCCTTGTAAATACTTGTGTTACTTAAGATGTTTTGTTGACTTTTTTTATTAAGGAAGTGAATCTTTGACAGGAGTTGAAGGTTGTTTCAAGGAAACAGAAAAGGAAAGGGTATCATTGATTCACACCCTCCCCCTCTCAGTGATATAATCATCCTGAATGGGCACTTTCAACTTGATTAATAGGGTAGGTTCCCTTCCACAATTCCTTACTGATAGAAAATTTGAATTGTGTCAACACTAAAGGTATTTTGTTCCATGATGGAATGAATTATCATACCTGGATGGATAGAATGTTTCCTTGTCTTATTTCAATTTGATATGATTTCCTTGAATATATAATATATTTTTCCCTCCTGTTGATTTTAATAAACCACTTTAATTTTTTGATAATAAGAATATATAGAATTATGTAAGGAAATAAATTCTATTTTATCATCACATTATAAAAGATAATTCTTAATTGTGAAAGGTGTTTCCATAGCCAAAGGTATGTGGGATAAATTGAAAACTGTTTTTGAGGGAAATAAAAAAAGTTCTCAAGGAAAGGTTACAGATATGAAGATTGAAATATGAATATTTGAATATGGGTGAGCATGATTATTTTGGTGAATTATCTTCTAGTGTTAATGAAATTGTAAGTACTATCATATGTATTGTTGAAATTTTGAATGACTGAATAGTAGTTGAAATGTTCTTAAGAATTGTTCCCAATAATTTTGATGGAAAGTTTCTTCATCGGAAGTCAAGGCTCTTGAATCATTATCTCTTGATTATTTTTATAGCACTCTAATTTCAAATTAAATGAGAAGAGAAAAATACATGAATGTAAAAATAAAAGTTAATAGAAAAATGTCATTCAAGGTAGATTAGAAAGAAAATTCAATTAAGATTATTATTGAAAACCAATCAGGTGATTAAGAATCTGCAAATGAGGTATGTAAAAATATTTATGATACTAACTCCTTGTTTTCTAAAATGTAAAAATGGTTACATGTTAATACATTGGAAAGTATCACATTAAATGTTTTGAATGTAGAGAGATTTTTCACTTTGGAGATAAATAACGATGATGAAAGAAAGAATTCGATAGTGAAGAAAAAGAAATAAAGACAATAAAATCACAGAAGAAGAAGAGAGGTAAAAAATTGAATTCCATATAGAAATAAAGAATGTTCATTAATTCGAAAAGAACAAATTTTCTTGTCTAAATATGAAAAAGAATAAGGAAGTGATACTAAATCTAAAAAATATATTGATTATGGTATTGAATATAATTTTTTTGAAACAGATAATGATGAATAATTTGGAAGAAATAGTTTTTAATAAAAAGAAATTCAAATTGAACATCACTTGAAAAATAGTTTCATTACTTTCTACAAAATACCAGAAGGCCAAAAATGAAATAAAATATTGGATGATTAATTCTATTAAAAATTAAATAATGAATGTTTCTCTCATGAGAATATAATACTGATAAAATATATTTACGTGATGAAATTGCTTTAATAATAATAGAGTCATCATGAGTATCTGGAGGTGAAGTTGGATGGAAAAGAAGAAGAGTTGGAACTTGTCCGACAAAAACATTTTAAAGTGGAATAATGAAATACATGTTTCGAAAACTCGATCACTAAATTTGGTTAAAGGCCTATAAATGAGAAACCTAAGAAGGATCATAAAAATTTACCTTGAATATGTGATAAGAAAGAAGTAATTTTATCAGAATAGAAGAAATCTGTAAAAATTATGTATGTGGCCAAGATAGACAAAGTGAGGATTTATGAAGTTATAAAGCATCCTGAGTTCAAAAACTTTTATCTTTATCTGAAAAAGTTTCGAATGCTTCTAACTCTATTAAGGATGAAAATAATAAGAAAAATCTAATTGATAATAGAATGGTTGATTTGTTAGAGAATAATGACAAAAGAGTTTCTGAGAAACATATTCAAAGTTATAACCAATATGAAAGTTTCAATGGAAAATACTCATTCTAGGTATATCACTTTTATTCTCGTGGATTCTAACATAGGAATAATATGTGTTGGTTAAACCAAAAAAATTACTATTAGTCCATAGGTTATGATACTAAAAGGTTTTGGGAGGGCATATTCCTTCAAAAGAAGAAGTTTGAGAATGTTTTTTTGAAGAAGCCCGAGAAAGTTAGAGTAAAAAATAGAAAAAGTTTCTTACCTTGGTAAAATATTTGTGAAATATGTGAACAACCTATAATCATTGAAAAATTCATTTCTTGTTTTGTTACTTGAACAAAAAATATTCATCAAAACTATCAAATTCTAAAGATACTAAAAAAAGAAGAAAATTATCTTAATGTAAAACTACTCTAAAAGTTACAAATAGAGAAATACCATGGGTTCTTGATAGTGGGTTTTCATCTCATATGAGAGTAGATTTAGTATTTTTGAATAATGTGTACAATTTCAAAGAAGAAACAAGGACATCTGGCAAAGATGTCTCCTTGAAAATAAAAGGTGTTGGACCAGCCGTCTCAAACAGCTTTGAAGAATGTGAACGATTTCAAAGATGGGATTGTTGTGATAATTGAGGAATATGGACTGATTTTTATAAAAGTACAACATACAAAAAATTGTTTTATATTGGTGAAATACAAAACACTTGTTACATGAGTATAGTGGAATAGAATCAATTATGGCATAAAATACTAGGAAAAATGATTCAAAGAAACATGGGAATGTTATCAATGTGAGGTAGTGTCCAATAAATTCTTGATTTTCTAAATGAAGTGAGTGGGTTAGCACTATTTATTTAAAAGTAATGTGTAACACCCCAAGCTTCCACGGTACATTTCCCTTTAAATAATACAATAGTTTGTGTTGTATGCAACTTCAAGTTCAAACACACCACAACCAATAAAACTAGCCGTTATGAATAGTAATACCCAATTTTTAAAATTTTATAAATTTTATCTATCAAAATGGACTCCATTTTTGGATACGGAATATCGAAATTAACTTAGGGTTAATTTTTGGTATTTTTTTGAAAACATTCAATTTTTGATGAATAGTGAAAAACACTATGTTATTATTCAAAACCGACTTTTTAATTAAACATTTATTTATTTTATTTAAATTTATTTCAGTTAAAAATAGATACATAATACCTATATAAGTTCAATGTAATTTATTTTAGTCATTTTGTAATAATATTAGATATATAAAATTTTATTGAACTTTTTACCGTCTTTTACCCACCTCCTATGAGCATTTGAAAATTTGCATAAAAATAAATTTTACCGCTTCTGTGAGTTGAATTTCAGAAATCTGAGAAACACGGTTCATATCAGTAAGTAAAATATAGTTCAATAAGATGAAAATAATTTTTGGTCAATAGTAAATTTTTAATTTTATTTTCCACGATTAAAAGTAAATAAGGTAATTAACAGTAAAAATGATATTATTATTACCCTAACACATGTCCTAATTCTATTATATAAGTGTAATTAGACAAAAAACAACCTTAGTAATAAAATATGATTCTTTAGGTCTACATAGATTATATTAAAACATTTATTATTATTTTTTTAAAGAAGGGTTAAAAGAGTTAAAATCATTGTTTAATAACTAAAACATTTTTAATATAGGGTTATGGATAAGATAAATTCGACTATATATATTCATTAGAATGATAAAAATATTTCCTACATAATTTTATTTTATTTATATATTTTAGACATTATATAATTAATTTATTTTTCACACAATGATGATGTAGTAATTACATTATTAATGAAAGATTAAAATAATTGATTTTATAAATATCCAAATAAATATAATTTGAAACTTTTAATGAATTAAAATAATTTTATAGGCTAATATTACATGTTAGGTTTGATTACATAAATGTTAATGATGTAATAATGCTGTTATGAATTTAACAAAAACAAAATACCAAATAGTGTCAAAATTGACATAAAAGAGTTTTCTAAACAAATATTACATTATTAAATGATATGCTTTTCCTAAAATTATAATGATTGGAAAAGGGATTAAATAATATTATATATGTCATTAATGAACCACTTGTGGTTCTATTGAAAGATTATAGCATGTTTATTAACCATATAATATAAAAATACAAAGAGACATGGTAAATGTCAAACTATTTAACAAAGCGTTAAATCTAAAAGATAAGGTTAATTTAGTGACCTAAAACTATCTAAAACCTATTGGTTGAGTGGTTTTTTACCCTTACCCACCTTATAATTGAAATAAATCATTTTTAATCCATTAGAAACCGAGAATGGTTTTATTATGAAATAATATTTCAATCATTTTCTAAGGTGCCCCTCACCCCTTTTATAAAAGGGAACTCCCCCTTCTCTCAAATTCACCCCTTAAAAGCCATTTGGATCATCAAAACCCTACAAAAATGTCCTTAAAACTATCCTCCATTAATCCTAGAGGCCTTCCTTTAGTCATAATGCCAACTTATGAATCCCTTTTGATGAAATCAAAAGGAAGAACCCGAAAACAAGTTAAATATTCCATCACCCCTTTCAAATGCTTTTCATCTTTGACTTCCTCATTCTTTGTTGTTTCCATTCTAAAATAATAACTTGAATATCTTATATATAATTTAATGTTATTATAAAAATTTTATAACCATATTCATTATTCTATCCATCCTATAAATTACAAAGTCACCATACATGTGTACGTACATATTATCGTCCCCATGTCGTGATGTTGTTTGTTATTCAAATACATCATCATTTTTATGGGTATAATAATGAGTATAAATGATGTAAATAATAAATATAACATGATAATTATTCATTATATATGATATAACAACCAATTATATATTATTTTTATATCAAAATAATTATATTGTCACTCGTGTGTACGTACGGATTATCGTCTCCATGAAAGCGATGAGATTCATTCCCCATTGTATCCATTCAAGACTCATTTTCATTTGATGATTAAAAATTATGTTTAAATACTCAATATAATTATAAATATGAATAAGATACATCTTATCCATAACAAAAATTACTTATGTAAAAAATCATATAAAAGAAAACCAGTCAGTTAACACCTGAAACGATGATACTTCTGAAATATCATTAAACAAATATTAGAAGATCGTATATGATATCATATTAATGTATATAGTTCTTGAATAAATTAATTATTATTATTTAACCATTATACAGGAGTTAAACATACCCTCGACCAAGGAAAATTACACGGTAAGGGTAAATGTCTCAATCTCTTTATTATCTGAGATTGTTTTTACTTAAGTATCCACTGGGACCTCTTTATTATCCACATCCTTGTTTTTTAAAAATATATTGCAAAACATTTTTACTATTTACTAGAATATGGGTTAAATTTATTTATACCCTTGGTTTACCTTTTATAGAATGGCTTTAAAGGAATATTTTCACCATTTTCCAAACAAGGTACCTTATGACCTTTTCTGAAAAAATTGAGTTAAGAATTGTTTTTAACTTATATGGCAGTGCGACTATTTTCTGTGGTTATAACATCATCGAAGCTTCCCTTACCAGATTATAAGAATATTTTAAAAATTAATAGTTTATTTTATAATTATATTAATTTTAAATGATTTCAAAATAGAAATATATATTTCTCTAAAAAATGTTTTGATTTCATCTTTGTCAACATCCTTTGATGGATTTTAAGAATATTTGAAGTTGATTTTTTATGATACAAAACATCCAAATTGTATTAAAGGTATTGTGATATTTTTCAATTTAGATGTGTTATTTTTACACAATTCATGGTTTATGGATAAATTATTGACATTTCATATGCTAGTTTTAATATGAATGTTTACGTTATGTTTAACCCTTTTCATATGAAAAATGCATTTCACTTAGTAAGTGATGGGTGGAGCCTGCTATAACTCCTCGATGCATCGGTAGGTCTCATGAGACAAAATAGTGTTTTGGCACAAGGAATTGAAAAAATCTTATTTTTAGTCATGGCACAAGGCCTTGACTATGTGGTCATGAAGACTAGCATTATCCATTCTATCATTATGAAAGTGGCTATTGATATTGCATATGATTATTCGACTAGTAGAATATCCATGTGAATAAGTAAATGAAATTATTTGATTTTATCTTCTCCATATTATGTTAAAGGTCAAGTTCAAAAGGCTTTTGTTTTAGTCTTACATTGTTGTAAATGTTTATGCTTATTTATGAATGTTTCAGCTATATTGTTATCTCTGTTGAGCATCTGAGCTCACCCATTTCTATGTTTTATTTTTTCCCAAGATGCGAAGAAGTATATTATGAATGACTTGCAGGGATAGTCTAAGGGATATGAGTGTGTCCTATGGAGGCTACGTTTTTTTTTCATTTTATAATGTAAGGTAAAACTAATAAATGTATCTAGTATTTCCAAGGCTTCTAAACTAATCAGTATTTGAGACTTGATATTTTGTGATCTTGCCAATGTTATGTAATAACGCACTGACTCTGGGAAACTAAGGTTGGCACATGACAGTTGTTATCAGAGAAAGTTTAGTATAAACCTTGGAAGCAAGATTTAGAAAAACTCCAACTAGAGATCACTAACCTAAGATAGGCGTTGAGTATCAGTATATAAGAACTTCCTAGAATGTTGGTATTGTAGAGATTTTGTGAGTTTTCTATGAAATACATCCCTCTATGGATACGATTAGGTAGAGGTGGCTTTGGCACAGATGTACCTAGGGGTAAAAACTGAAAACACCCCATAGAGCTAGACTTGAATGGGAACTGGTTCACGACAACAAGCCTTTATACACTCTTCATTACGACCCTCCCAGGGTATATGCTTTGGATAATTATCATTTTCATTAAAAAACATTATGAAGGTTTTATCAGTATATAATTCCTCAATGTAAACATTTTTATGATTATGAATTATATCCATAAACTGTTCAATTTATGTTAACTATTTTACATGTTTGGAATTATGTATTGCGACTCATAAACTAATCTATTGTATGTCATTGTTTAGAAATGGAACCTAGTGGAAAAAATGGAAACTCTATCAATGAAAGTAATCCATTAAGGGATTTCCCTCCTACATAAGATAATTATTGTGGACCTAGTGATTCAACTCATATTGATCAGCTTATCACTATACTAGGACAACTCACTCAGGCTATGAATAATAACCTTAACCATATGGAGCACCCTGATCCACAATGCGGACGATCAATGATAGACCGATACATGAGGCAATAGCCAACAAAATTCAATGGTACTACAAATCCATTTTTATCCGAGCAATGGATAACTTCCATAGAGAAAATATTCCATTCTTGGGGGAGTAGCGAAATGGAAAAAGATTTCATTGCAGTTTTTCACCTCACATGAGATACAGATTAACGGTGGTCATTGATTCAAAGCACAAAGGATTATGATCAAGTATCAAATATAAAATTGAGGTATTTTAAAGATATTTTAATAGAAAAATATATTCCACATGACCATCGAGCAGATATGGAAGGGCAATTTTTGAGTCAAAGACAAAAGGAGGATAAAAAAGTCACAAAATATGAGGAAAACATTACATGATTGGCAAGGAATGATGCTGTTTATATACATAACCCAAGAAGTAATATTAATCATTTCATTGATGGGTTAAAACCATTTCATCATCGAGCATTAATCTCACATTCCTTCTCGTTGTTTAAAGATATCACCTCATCTGCTATCAAGACAAAAAAAATAATTCTCTTTATCTTACGACTTTAAATCAAAACAGGAGAAGAAGCGATATGTTGAACACATTGGAATGGAAATAAGGGGAATAAGGGAAAACTTAAATACCCATTCTATGGTAAATGTGAGAAGAAACACCCCGGTACTTGCATGAAGGGAATGGGAGTCTGTTACAAGTGTGGTTAAAAAGGCCACCAAGCTCGTGATTGCAAGGGGAAGAAAGAGGCTATCAATGTTGAATGCTACAATTGTAGATAATGGTGGAATTATGCAAATGAATGTCTTATTTTCCAAGGAAACTTACCTCAGAAAAGGAAAAGGGATCAATCCCAAACTTATGCTATCACTACTGCTAAGGTTGAAGCTCTGAAATACATGGTGGAAAGTAATTTAATGGTTTCCTCAAGTTTAGAAAATTCTTTATTTGATTCTAGATCATTGCATTGTTTCATATCTTCCCAGTTTGCTAATAAAATTAGATATTTTTATTTTGATGTAATAAGGGTGTTTTCTGTCAAAACACCTAAGGGAAGAATCATTACAACAATGTTTTGTGAACGAGTTCCCATTAGGTCATATAAATGTTCTTTATCTGCTGATCTCATCGCCATACCCATGATTGAATTTGATATAATCATTGGTATGGATTCACATTCAGACCATGACGTTAAAATTTATTGTAAGAATAATGAGGTTACGATTCTCGATGATGATAAAGTGTACTTTATCTTTATATCTGAAATGTCACCATGTAATTCTTATCTAGATCCACCCCCAGTATCTCAATTAAATTAAATTATTGGGTTGGAAGATAATGAATTAAATGAGTGTGAGAAAAGTAATTTTCAAATAGAATATGTACATATTTTTCACGAATATTTTGATGTTTTTCTCGAAGATTTAAGTGGACATCCTCTAGAATGTGAAATTGAGTTTTCCGTTGATTTAATTCCTAGTTCAAGGCTCGTATTGATGACCCCTTATATAATGGCCACTATGGAATTGGTTGAACTAAGGAAAAAATTAGAGGAATTGAGTAACAAATGATTTATTCATCCTAGTGTTTCTATGTGGGGGACCCTATTCTTTTTATTAAGAAGAAAGAAGGATCTTTGAGGTTTTGCATTGACTACAGGGAAATCAATGGTATAAAAATAAAGAACAAGTATCCCCTACCTCACATTGATGATTTATTTTACCAACATCATGAAGCTCAATAGTTTTGAATGATTTACCTTCTATCTAGATATCATCATTTGTGTGTGAAGAAGGAAGACATTCTAAAAACAACATTTCGAACCAGGTACGGGCATTACGTGTTTACAGTAATGCCTTTTAGGTTGACTAATGCACACTCTGTCTTCATGGATCTAATTAATAGAGTATTCTAGGAATATCTTGATGACTTTGTAATGGTATTTTTTGATGAGATCTTGGTATACTCCAAAATCTATAAAAATCATGAAAATCACTTGCGCATTATTCTAAATACTCATAGAATAAATGAATTATAAGATTAATTTAGCAAGTATGAGATCTGGCTTCAGGATATTCCCTTAGCCATATTGTCTCTAAGGATAAAATCTCCATTGATCCTTCAAATACAAAGGAAAACCAAGAATGGCTAGCAATGATGAGTATAACTGAGCAATGCTGTTTTATTGGTATAACAAGTTTTTATCGAAATATTGCCCAAAATTTTTCCTGGTTGGCTAACCGATTAACAAAGATCATATATAACAAGGATAAATTTGTTTGTACAAAAGAGTGTGAATAATGTTTTTGAATAACTGAAGAGAAGATTAGTCAATTCTACAATATTGACTCTAACATCGGGGAATGGTGGGTTTGTAATTTATAGATATGGTTCAAAGAATGGACTTGGTTTTGTCCATATGCAGAATGATCGTGTTATTGCCTATGCATCATTATAGCTAAAAATTCATGAGAAGAACTATTCTACTCATGATCTTAAGTTAGCAACTGTAATCGTTTCATTGAATATATTGATACATTATCTCTATGGTGAAAAATGTGAGATATGTACTAATCACAAGATTTTGACGTGTATTTTCTCACAGAAAGAACTCAACATGAGGCAAAGGAGATGGCTTTAATTTCTCAAGGATTATGATTGCACTATACAATACCTCCAAGGGATGGAAAATAAGGTGGAAGATGCTTTGAGTAGAAAAGATCATGGACTTTTGAACAAGACGAGAGTTGATAGGGATCTTTTTTTATGGATCTAGTAAAGATGGATATAAGAATAACCATGGAATGTCAGACATCCATTATTTTTACAATGATTTAAAAACCATCTTTTCTATAAAGGATAAAAAGTTCTCAGACTCATGATGAGTATTTTCACAAAAAAAAATTAATGATCTGAATTAAGGGAAATTGAGTGACTTCATATATGAAGATGGGATTTTGAAATTTTGGAAGAGACATTGTGTTCCTGATTTACCTGATCTAAAGGGGAATTGTTGGATGAAGCTCATAGCACCAATTTCTCTATACACCCTGGTAGCACAAAAATGAATAGATATTTGAAGGAACATTTTTGGTGGGACAACATGAAGAGGTAGATCGGTGATTTTGTGTCATGATGTATGGTTTTTCAATAAGTGAAAGGTGGAAGGAAACAGCCTGGAGGAGTCATGAAACCAATTCCCATACCTGAGTAGAAAAGGGATAATATTACAATGCACTTTTTCATGGGGCTACCAAAGACACCTAGTAGGAATGATGCAATATGGGTTATTTTTTATCGTCTTACCAAGTCAGCACATTTTCTTTCTATAACAGAAGATTTACCACTTGAATGTTTAGCAAGACTGTATATTAATAATTTTTTAAGGAATCATGGATTACCCCTATCGATTGTTTTTGGTCATGATCCTCATTTTACATCAGGATTGTGGAAAATTCCCAGAAGGCCCTAGATACTGAACATTGTTTGAGCACTGTCTACCACCCTCAAACAAATGGAAAATCATAACAGACTATTCAAACCTTATACTACATGTTGAGATATTTATCACTTGAATTTCAAGGTATGTGGGATAAATATGTACCTGTAGTAGAATTTTACTATAGAAATAGATTCCATTCAAGTATTTATATGGCACCATATGAAGCGTTATAAGGCAAGAGATTTCGAACACCAACTTGTTAGGATGATGTTGGTGAAAGAAAACCAGTAGGATAGAACTTGTTGAGAAAATGAAGGAAAAGGTTATGGTTATTCAAACCCACATCAATGCAACAAAAATTAGGTAGAAGAGCTATGCTGATAATCGAAAGAAGGATTTGGAATTTCATGTAGGAGATCATGTTTTCTTGAAGATATCTACATGGAAGGAAGTTATAAGATTTGGTAAGAAGGGTAAATTGAGTCCCAGGTACATCAGACCTTTCAAAAATCAAGAATGAAATGGGTTTATAGCTTACCATTTGGAAATTCCGCCACGTCTCTCCAAAGTTCACGATGTGTTCCACGTATCATTGTTGACAAAATACATGCCTAACCCAACGCATGTACTCACCTATGGGGAAATTGAATTGGAAGCTGATCTATATTATTGTGAAGAGCCTTTCAAAATTATTTAAATGAGAAAAAAGTGTTGATAAACTGGATGACTTGTCTGGTAATAGTTCTATCAAGAAATCATAATATGGAAGGGGCAACTTGGGAACCCAAAGATCTTATGATGAAGAACCGCCTGAATCTTTTTATGCAGTAATATTATAGAAATTTTGAGGATGAAATTATTTTAAGGAAGGGAGAATATAACACCCCAAGTTTCCACGGTACATTCTCCTCAGAATAATACAATGGTTTTTGTTGTACGCAACTTCAAGTTCAAACACACCACAACCAATCAAACTAGTTATTAAGAATACTAATACCCAATTTTTGAAATTTTATAAATTTTATCTTTCAAAATGGACTTCATTTTTGGATTTTTAATATCAAAATTAGCTTAGGGTGAATTTTTTGTTTTTTTTGAAAACGTTCAATTTTGAATTAATAGTGAAAAACACTAAGTTATTTTTTATGAATAGTAACTTTTAAATTTTATTTACCACAGTTAAAAGTAAATTGTGTAATTCAGGGTAAAAATGATATTATTATTACCCTAACACATGTCCTAATTCTATTGGATAAGTATAATTCAACCAAAAACAACCTTAAGAATAAAATATGATCCTCTAGGTCCACTTGGATTATATAAGGACATTTATTATTATTTTATTTAAAGAAGAGTTAAAATAGTTAAAATAAAAGTTTGAAAAATAAACTATTTTCAATATAGAGTTATACATAATACAATTTAGAATATAAATATTCATTATAAAGATAAAAATATTTCCTACATAATGGTATTTTATTTATAATTTTTAGATATTTAATAATAAAATTTATTTATGACACAAAGACGATGTTGTAATTACCTTATTAATGAATGATTGTAATAGTTGATACTGTAAATATCCAAATAAAACTAATTTGAGACTTTTAATGAATTAAAATAATTTTATAGGTTAATATGACATGTTAGGGTTGATTAAATTAATTTTTTTCTATGTAATAATTTGGTTCTGAAATTTACAAAAAAACCCAAATAGTGTCAAAAGTGACATAAAATTTTTTTTAAAACAAATATTACATTATTAATCGATATTATATTACTAAAAATATAATTTTTTGGAAAAAGGATTAAATAATATTATATATGTCATTAATGAACCACTTGAGGTTTTCTTTCAAGTCTATAGTATGTTTATTAACCATAAATTATAAAAAGGAGACTTAGTAAATGTCAAACTATTTAACTAAGAGTTAAATCTAAAAGATAAGGATAATATAGTGACAAAAACCTATCTAAAATCCATTGGTTGAGTGGTTTTAGACCCATCCTAACCTTAGACATGAAATAAATTATTATGGAGCCATTATAAACAAAAAATTAATTTATTATAAAATAATATTTCAATCTTTTCCTAAGGTTCCCCTCACCCCTCTTATAAAAGGGCACATCCTCGTCTCTCAAATTCACACCTTCAAAGCCATTTGGATTAGCCAACCCCTGCCCAAATATCTTTTAAATGTTCTTCCATTTTTCTTAGAGGCCTTCCTTTTTTCATAAATCCAACCTAAAGAGCCCTTTTGATCAAATCAAAATGAAGAACCGGAAGAAGAGGTAAATATTTCATCCCTTCATTCAAGATGTTTTCTTTTCCACTTCCTCTTTCTTTATTATTTACATTCTAAAATAATAAATCCAGTATCTTCTATATACTGTGATTTTATTATAAAAATGGTACAACCATGTTCATTATTCTATTCATCCTATAAATGACAATGTCACCATACATGCCTATGTACGGATTACCATCTCCACGTCGTGGTGTATTTTGTTATTCAAATACATCATCATTTGGATGGGTATAATAATTAGTATAAATGATGTAAATAATAAATATAACATGATAATGATTCTTTATATATTATATACCATCCAATTATATGTGGTTTTAATATCAAAAGAATGATATTTTCACTCGTGCATACGTACGGATTACTGTCTCCACGAAAGAGATGGGATTCATGCCCCATCGTATCCATTCAAGACTAATTTTAATTTGATGATTAAAAATAATTTTGAAAGAATTAATAACATTATGAATACTAATAAGATAAATTCAATCCATAAAAAACATTACTTACGTAACAAATCATATAAAGGGAGACGAATCATTTAACACCCAAAACGATGATACTACATAAATACCATTAACAAAGCAATATTAGAAGATCTTATATGATATCATATTTATGTATATAGTTATTTTATAATTTAATGACAATTATTTAGATATTAGATAGGAGGTTAACATACCCTCTATGAAGAAAAATTACAAGGTAAGGGTTAATTTTACAATCTCTTTATTATCCGAGGTTGTTTTTACGTAAGTATCTACTGGGACCTCTTTATCATCCAGATCCATGTTTCTTAAAAATGTATTCCAAAACATTTTTACTATTTACTAGACAATGGGTTAATGGCATTGATACCCTAGTTTTACTTTTTGAAATTTTTTTAATGGAATCATTCCTTCATTTTACAAAAAATGTACCTTATAACCTTTTCGACAAAATTAAGGTAAGAATGTATTTTTAACTTATACAACGGGTGTAGCTATTTTCCATTGCTATAACATTGTCGAAGCATCCCTTATAATCTTATAAGAATATTTTGAAAATAAATGTTTTATTTTATAATTATATGACTTTTAAATGATTTCAAAAAACAAAAGAGATATTTCACTAAAAATTGTTTTGATTTCATCATTGTCAACATCCTTTGATGGATTTTAACCTTATTTTAAGTTGATTTATTATGATAAAAATCATACAAATTATTTTGATGGTTTTGTGATATGTTTGACTGTGGATGCGTTATTTTTAAACCATTAATGTTTTATTTATAATGTATTGACATTTTAAATTTTAGTTTTAAAACGAATGTTTATGTTATTTTTAAACCTTTTCATATGAGGAATGCATTGGACTTAGTATGTGATTGGTGGAGCCCTTTATAGCTCCTTGGTGCATCAGAAGGCTCATGAGAAAAACTGGTGTCTTGGAATAAGGCCTTGACAAAATCTTATCTGTAGTCTTGGAACAAGGACTTGAATCTATGGTTATGGAGTTTGGGATTATGCATTCTATCATTATGAAAGTGGATAATGATATTGCATGTTATTATTCTACTAGTAGAATATCCATGTGAATAAGTAAATGGAATTTTTTGATTTTATCTTTTCCATGTTATACTGAATTTCATGATTAAAAGGATTTTGTTTTAGTCTTACATTTCATTAAATGTTTATTCTTATTTATGAAAGTTTTCAGTATATTTTAATCCTTACTGAGCATCTGAGCTCACCCAATTGTATGTTTTATTTTTTCCAAGGATAAGAAGAAGTATATTATGACTGACCTGCAGGGACAGTCTAAGGGATATGAGTGTGGCCTTTGGAGACTATATTGTTTTAGTTTTTAATTTTATAATGTAATGTAAAACTTATAAATGTATCTAGTATTTAAAAGGTTACTAAACTAATCGGTCTTTCAGGACTTGATCTTTTTTTATCATGCCAATGTTATGTAATAATTCACTAACTCTAGGTAACTAGGGTCAGGGTATTACAGAATGATTAGGAATTTTCTATATAATAAAGTTAATATTTTTTCATAAAACTCTTGGAGGTAATTCATTATAATATTTACATGTCGATGATAAAAAAATAAACAAATCTATATAAGTACTTCATCACTTTCATTGATTGTTTTTCTCACAATACTTGTCTTATATATGTGAAACATAAATCAAATGCCTTGAAAATGATTCAATGTTTCTAAAGAAAGGTTTATAATGAATATGATTATCCATTGAAGAAGTTGATAAGAGATGATATTGGTGAATAAATAAGAGAATACATTGAGTGTTATATCCAGATGCATTGAATTTGGAATGAGTATTGTTACCCTTACACTCCACAACAAAGTAGAGTTTCTAAAATTGAGAACAGATGTTTGGTGGAAATGGTAAGAAATATGTTACATGGACGTTGTCTTTTTCATTAATTTTGGAGGTAATCCTTTAGGAATGTTTTTTATATCCAAAACAATTTTTTATAAGGACCTAAATTAGATATGACTTCATATTAATTTCTTATGGGAAAACTACATGTTTGAAATAATTAAGAGGTTTCAGAAATCTGTGTATTATAAATAAGAAAGGTGGAAACTATGTAATGTTTTAGATGAAAGGTTAAGATTGAATCTTTCTTGGCTATACTATGGAATAAGGAGGATATATATATTTCAACAAATAAATAAGGAAGAATTGTTGATTCAGTTGATGTGAAATTGATTAAAAGATAGAGGAATATAAACATAATCAAGAAGATGATAAAGATTAGAAAGATTGTTTGTTAAAATAATTATTATAAGGATATATAATTGTATTCATAATCATGAAGAATAATCAGATTGGGATATTTCTAGTGATAAGGAAGATACTTGAAAACCAAATCCTATGCTGAGGGAACAAGTAGAAGCTCAGAATATAATTGGAGGTCTATATCAGAAGGTTCAAACAAGAATAATTTCACATGAAATTACACATACATCATTATATTCAAAGGTATTGAAGAATGATGTGATAAGTGATTTTTATCATTTAGAATAGGTTCAGGACACGAATGAAGACTTGAATCAAATTAAAAATAATGATACGTGGGAACTCATACACAATATTTAAAAATAAATATTATTGCGACAATTTGGGTTTTTTGGAACAAGATGAATAAAGAAGGTGAAGTGGAAGAAACAAATAAGGATTGATGTATAAAGTGTATTCATATATCTAAGGTATTTATTTTGATGAAAACTTTTCTTCAGTGTAAATACTTGATGGAATTAGAATCATTCGTAGTATTATTACACAATGAGACTATAAGATCTGTCAAATGGATATTAAATCTTCATTCTTGAATGATGATATTGAAGAGGATGTTTATATTGAACAACCTTTAGTATTTTTTGGGAAAGATTAATTTTATGGATAAATATTGAAAAAAGGTTTTGTATGGCCAAAATCAATCCATGTGGGAATGGTATTCCAAATTGCATATATTCTTATAGAAGATGAATTTCCAAAAAAATAATAGTGGATATTAATAAATACATAATAGAAAGTCAAGATTATTCCCTCATTTTTATTGTTTATGTTGATTACATTATCTTTGATGGGAATGATGAATGATGTTTTGAATGGCTTTCTAAAGAAATTATGAAGGTATTTAAAATTTATAAGCAGTGTGAAATAAAATACATTCATAGATTACAAACACCAAAAGAGAGGGATAAATTTCTCTTTCTCAAGAAACGTTTGCTAAGGATATTATTAATATGTTTTTCAGAGAGAAATAAAAACCTATTTCCACACAACATTTAGTGGGGATAATATTGAAAAATGGATAAGGAAAATAAGATTATTAGAAAGAGTTTTTAAAGTTGATTGGTTGTTTATTTCGTAAAACTACCTTAAGACTTGGAATCATTTAAAATGATACCTTATGTGAAAGATTTCACATTACTCGAAAAGAATCACATTTAATTGAAGGAAAAATAATTCATAGATACATCAAAGGAACAATAGAAATTGAAATATAAATGTCCTCTTAGATTGTTTTTAATTATTTGGGTATTTAGAAGATCACTAGGAAGTTAATGTTGCTGATATAAGATCCAAATTTTGTGGAGTATTCATTCTGGGAAATAATTGTATTAGTTGGAATTAAAAGAAATATAATTCATTAATTCTAAATATGATTGAATATATGTATTCTACATCCACTACTCATTAATGTGGATGTAAATTTAATTAGAAGATTTACTTTTTGAAGTGAAGTTATCATTTCACTTTTTTTGTGATAATGAATGTACAAAAAATCTCATAAAGAAACCAATACATAATTCTCATTCCAAAAATATTGATATAAAATATAATTTCATCAGAGATCATGTAGAGAATAATGAATTGAAGCTAGAGTATATTCCAACATCCGAACAGTTTTCTGACATATTCACAATACAAATCCTGAAGGAATAATTTTGTAAATTGAGGATTAACATTGGTGTCCTGCCTCTTTCTCTTCAAGGATGAGGTATTTATTTAAATTCCCTCTCTCATTATACCTTTTGATAGTGTTTTCCTCGTGGGAAATTATGTTTTTCATTAATCTATGCATTTGATATATTTTAAAAGGGGATTTTTGGGTATTCATTCAATGCAGCAATATTTTGTGAGTGAACTGTTGTGATTACATTATTGAGTGATTTTACGAAAAGAAATTGTTTTTATTCCAGGGAGGATGTAGAAAATTTGAGGCTTAAGAAGATTTGTGGATGGAAAAATTAAAAGGGGTGTCATAATCACTACATTTGGATACCAAGGTTTTCCTATCAAAGATTCTTGATTCCTACAATTTCTTAGCTCAAGAAGGCATATAATTATTGATAATTAATACATTTCTTGAAAATAAAGGGTTTATTGATTTATAAAAGTTGGTTGATAAAAAATAAATTGACATAGATTTTTTTAACCAAGCTATGGAGGAGGGTGTTTTCAAATTTTATCTATTTTTTGTCAAGGAATAGTTTTTAAGAAATAAAATCACCTCACATTGTTTTTTGGAGAAACTTAGATTGATGAATGTTTTCAATAGGATCTAAATCACCTCAGTTATAGTATGTGAAATTATCATAATGAAGAATTAATTGTTTCTGGAAAAATATAATTGGTCCCATGGAGAATGTATCTTTCTAGAAGTAAATGGTCATTGAGTTCACTTTGAATTTGGTGTGAAAGAAGTGGTTATTTGGATGAGGAATCCAAATATCTATGAATATTATTAAAATATTATGATTCTTTACTGATTCGGTTTTTCTAAATCAAAAGTTAATTAGAGAAAATATGATGAAATATTTGTAAAAGAAAGGGGGATGAAAACGATTCAGGATAATTATTTTCTATGAAGAAAAAGTTAGAGGGAATCATAATCAAGATATCATACCCAGGATAATCGTATTTATGCCAATTTTACTAATGGAAATCAGATTCAAGCTGAGAAGAAAATAAAAAAGGTCTTGAGGATTGTAATTAGAATGATCTCTTTTAGTGGTTGTAGCATCTGATCATCCTTCGTATGCATATAAAAACTTTTGTACCAAAGATGATAATACTAAGGATCAAGAAGAAAATTATCATATTTGGGTAATTTTATTCTGAAAGATCATACTTTAGACAATCATATTAAAAATATAAACTTTTTGAGGCAGATGAATGAAAATTAAAGGAGGGAATTGAATTAACAATGTAGTCACCCATTTAAAAAGGTTTATTTACTTTGTAGGCATCCAACTGGGTTAAGATATGAGGATTATAATAAATCTAGTATCACCATTGAATGAAGAGAAAAATTGAATAAATGAAGGATGTGGTGTGTATTTAAATTGGGTCAATATTCTTTGTATGAGAGTTGAATTATTTTCGACTACTTAAAGAGAAGAAGGGATGAAGTAAAAAAAGAATTAAAGCACGTATTGGTAAATTTATTATCAAGGTGGAGCATAGAATTCAAAATAATGATTTTATTCAGTAATTATATTGGTATCCATTTCTTCACACAATTTCGTACTATTTGAACAAAGCATTGTTTTTAAAAAATCATATTCAATAAATTATACCCATAAATTGAAATTTTCTTGGAAATTTAAATAAAAGTCTAAAGATGAAGTGAAGATTGTATAAGAATTGAGAAGCATCAAGAGGAGTTGGGAAAGTCAAAATACAAACTTGATTTTATGGGAAATTGATATTATGGTGAATTTGATTAAGTGGGAAAAATTTTGGGATTCCTCCCAAATCCAATATAGGGTCGCCTATAAAATTTTAAATATACATTATACTTTTCTAATGACTATTGTACTGTTTATGGGAGAGAAGGTCTGAGTTTAAGAGAGAGAATGAAATTTCTTTAATCACTTGTGTTGGAAAGGTATTGATCGATTATATTGAAAGGATAAGAGACAAGATCACAACATTATATTCAACTAATCATTGTACTTAGTGATAATCTTACTCAACTAATTACCATTCTATCCTTGTCAATCATATTCGACAGATCATCATTTCATGCTTGACAATTGGATTTAGGATTTTAGTACTAAGATTTCCGGACTAAGGAAGAATCATACATGGATAATCATACTGGGTTTTCCAAACTCATAATTGAAGTAGTGATAATTAATATTTACCATATTCTATCATATTCAAATTCTTTGTACTGGGTATAATCGTACCCGGAGGAATCGTATCAAATAGAATTGTACTCATAGAAATCGAACTGATAATCAGACTAGTGAAATGGGACTGATTTTTCATAACAAAGTCCAAGAGGTTTTTAAATTCTAATGGGTAAGAAATTATAGAAGTGTTTTCAATTGAATTTATTTTTGGAATTGAAAATAAGTACATGTAACATGATTTGTTACAAAAACATTGTATTATCCTATTTATGGTAAGAGGGAACTCACACACTATTGGGATTATTTAAATATTGATACATGAGTGTATGGGTATATTCTACTCATTGTAATCATTGGATTGATTTGTAGTGTATTATGTTGTATTATATTACTTCAAAACCATACCAATGATGTATCATTTATTAATGAATATTGAATCTTTTAAATACACATGTTCCTCCAGATTTGTGGTTGAATTTATTTTAGGAGGGAATTGAATCATTAGTAAGAGGTAATGGTTGTTTCAATGAAACATAGAAATAAAAATTATCATTGATTCACCCCTCCTCTTCTCAGTGACATAATCATCCTTACTAGGAAAATTATACTAAATAGAGAATTACTAGATGATTCTCATAACTCTAACTTCTCTATACACTCTAGTTATACAAAATTATTTATTGATCTAAAAGAGAACTTTTTCTGGGATAAAATGAATTGGGACATTATTGGCTATTTGATTATATTATTTTTATGCTTATAGGTTAAGGTTGAGAAGAAACATCCAAATGATCCCATGTAACCTATATCTAAACAAATTTGTGGGTAGGATAATATCAAAATAAACAAAATCACATATTTACCTATCAAATATATCATAATTAATGCTTCAATGTGTTATTTTAATCACCTAACCAAATCGTTTAATTTTTTAGAATTCATAGATTATTTAACCCTCAAATTAATTTATTGTATTTCTTACAATGAGGTTGAGAGAAATCATGGTTCCCTATTTTTAATTGTTTTTTATCATGATACTTGTACTAGATAGAAATTTTTAAAGAGTGTTCAAATGATATAGAACACTAAAATATATTTTATCACTTTATATCATCCTTAAATTTTTGGGAAGTCTAAAAGGAATATATAATATTTAGAATATATATTTATCCCATCATAACATGTCTTCATATGAATGTGGGACCAATACATATATTTTTTGAAATTTTAAAAAAATAATATCTTCTATTAATGAAATCATATGGCTCTATATAAGGCCTTCAGTGGGAAATTATGGTGTAATCTAACCTTCTAGGATGGTATATGAGAGAGGATTCTAGATGGTCCAGAAACTTTTGAGGATACAAATGAGATGGTGAGAGAAATCAAGAGTCATATCAATGTAGCTTAGAGTTGATCGAAGATATATGCTTTAAATCAATATAAGACCATTGAATTCTAAATAGGTGATCTAAACTTCTTGAAAGTATCCAATTTTAATGGGGTTATATTAGTTTTAAATAGGTTAATGTTACATCCATGTTACATACGGTTAGTTATGATCCTATAGAGAATTATATTTTTATCATATCATTTTTCCTTTCCACCCAAACTCATAAATGTTCACAATGTATTCCAAATATCAGTGGTGAGGAAATACATTCTAGAAATAACTCATATAATTCCATATGATGGGATAGATCCCAAACCTGATTTAACCTATATTGAAGACCCATTTTAGATTCATCTCAATCTAGATAATTAATTTTGTTATAAGATAGAATGCCTAGTGAATGTTTAATAGAGAAATCACATGATTAAAGATGCAACATCAGAACCCAAGGAAGTAATAATGCAGAAGTACCATCAAATTCCACCTGGTGGTATAAAAAAATTTAAGGATTAAATTTCATAAGGAGGAAAAATTTCACAGCTGAGGAATTTAAAATTGATTTTTTTCATTCAATATATGAATTAAATATTTAATCCAAAACAGTATTATTTTAATAAAGAGTTTATATTTTATTCTGTATTCATTTTACTTTATCCTATATAATTCATTAATACCATATTAGTGTTACATTAATAAATTAATTCATATACATTAATAAATTATTTTATGCAATTGAATACAAATAATTTTTATAAATTTTTTGAATAATAATTTTTTGGATATGGATATGTTGTCCTCTTAAAATATTTTCGTTAATGTTTTCTATTTTTTACTTCAAATTTTAATTTAATCTGCCCATGTAATGAATTATTGTGGGATGAATCAATATAGAAAATATTTTTATGCTTATAGGAAATATAGAATCAATATTTTCAGTATAAATACATTTTTGGATTACGTAGGGGAATAATATTTGGCTGGGGTGTTCTTTATATTTTCTCTATAATTTCATGTGTTTTTGTCATAAAAATATCAACCCCATTCATGATTAGTAATAGGGGTTAGATTTGAATAAAATATGATGATATTTTCATATTTAAAGATTCATTAAATCTAGATGTATTTATTTGACATTTTCTTTTTCACAATGATTAATTTCAAACAAGATGTTCCATTGGTTAACGAGATGATAAAAATGATTTCATGTAAAACTGGTCAAAATATAAGGAAAACCCATGAATGGTAAAATTGTTACGACTAAATTACTATGATGGGAACCATCAAGATATATCCACAATAATGATTTGTTAATATAAAAATATCACCCCTTGAAATAAAGATCTATTTTTCATTATCTATATGAGAAATGAATATATATTAGCGTAGAATCCAAAAAATATAAAATATTTCATAGGTAAAAATTAAATGAAATACACTATTGTTTTATTAAATGGAAAAAACCGGTTTCCCATGAAATTTTTGAATTTATCAATCATTATCCTTGATTAAAATATATTTATCAAATAACACAATATTAATTGGTTGATATATTTTTTTAATAAACCAAACATTCCATGAAAAATATTAATAGAAACTACCAAAATTGGAATTACTTCCACAATAAATTTTTCGGACTTAATAGTCAAATAATCACTACATGAACCCATAGCACTATCCCTCATAAAATATAAATACTCATCCCCTTTACTCATTCTTTCACTTCCAATTTTCTGTTCTCTCAACATATACAACCCATGGAGTCTCTTTTAGTACTCGGATTAAACTTGATGACATTTTTTGGTATGATGGTTTGTCTCAAATTTAAGAATCTCGAGAGAAGTAAGGGTTTCCCCAACCCCCCCCCCCCCTTTAATTCATAATTTAAATTAGATTGTTATATTTTTTTAGGATTCCATTTGATATATAAATATATTTTTATCCCAATGTTATTTCAATCCATTTAAACTAATCTACAAGAAAGATTACTTAGTCTCTCTTATTATTGTTGTTATCAAATATGATATTTTTTTTAAATTATACCAGAAAAATAAAACTATCATAAAACGCTTGTTTTATAATGTTTTTCTGATTTTAAAGGAAAAAAAATCAATATATACTCACTAAATGTTGGTATTTATATGACATAGTTTTATCTAGAAAAAAAACAACAAAAATAGAAAATTAGGATTTAAATAATTCTTCACATAGTACAAAACAATATTACATGAGTCACACATGGTCTCCCACAACCAGTGGATATGCATGGACAATATACATTTTTCATATAGACCATTATCATGTATTTATCTATCATTTCACTGGACTCCCAACTTGAAAAAATAATTTATTATTATTGAATCTTAGATTGGTGGAAAATAATTTCTTACCATATAGTTTTTTCTTTTATATAAAATAATAATATATGATATGTCCTATTGAAATTTTTTTCTAGGTATCTATAATTTTATTTTATTGAAACTAAATTTATGTAATCATTTTAAATATAATGTAATGAGTTGTTCTATTAATTGATGTGTGGTTTTTGAAATTATGTATCCCCTCAGTGAAATGGTGTGTATAATAACAGATTTATTATAGGATAATGAGAGAATCCTTACCTATTATGAAATATTTCTTAGAAAAAAAGACATGATTGTATATTTATTGTGTATGTAATTATGAATTCTCATTATTTTATAATTATTTCTCATTATCCATTAATTTTATTATCGTTATGCTTTCTAAAAATTTATTTATTCTTTTATTTTCATTTGGTATTACTGTACTCAATTTCATTATTTCTTCTATAATGTCTTATTTATAATTTCTTTTGTTGTATGATAACAATTATTTAGTGTATGAGATCACCCAATTGTATTTTTTTTCTTTCTATTAGAAATTAAAGAATATAACTACATATGTAAAAATGGGCACAATGATAAGAAAAATGTTTTCATTATTTCAAATCATGTCTTCTTATTTTTTAATGTAATGTAAAACACTATTATATTTATATATTTTCTAAGGATACTTGGATTTTTGATACAATATACTATATCATTCCATTAAAATAGCCACATGATCTAGAGTTATATATTTATGGTTATTATAACGAATTTATATGTTTTAATATGTGTTATTATTTCATGGTAATGATATGATTATCACCCATATGGTTAGGAAATAATTGTATAACATTTTTATTATGGGGGTTTAGATGCTTTTACAGTCATTAAGATCATGTTTTCACTTTTATTTATATTCTATAGTGTATTCCAATACTTCACATATCCATAACCGAGTATACACCTATATTCATAACAGAGGCTATCAATTAGTGTTTTAGACCCAATGGAACATAAGATCTCACATTGGTTGATAGGATGTTAAGTCAGGCCCATCTCAGTCATTGGTGTGGGGGATTGTTTCATACTACGAGACTCTATTATATGTTAAAGATATATTTGAGAACCTCTTTCTAATCATGATACATGACATGTTACCCTAACCAAATAATTAATTTTTGAATACTTCCATGTGTAAAATAGGGTATATTATTGATTCCATATGTCTGTATATGAGGTTATTCATCTATTTCAAATTGATGAGTATTTTTTGGATGATTCAGTTGTATAAATTGGATCTTTATAACTTTTTTTCATCTTGGGAGGTGTTTAGTATTTTGAGTATGGGGTTTAACATTTATTAGGTGTCCTATGTATCATGTCTATAACAAGAATAAAAACCCATATAGTTTGTTAGACCCATGTTGTTTAACATCAAGAAGAAATGACATGTATGGTGTCCCAAAGGCACTAGATATTGTTTCACAATCTTATAGGATGGTTCTATGTATCCTAGATATAATAGGTATCTAGGTCATCGTAGTTCAATCAAACCCTTAAGACATTCCTTAAAGTGCATTTCCTTAAATAAGGGTACTCATATTGTGCCACTGATCAAGTTGTACATGTTGATATTTCTTTGGATGGTGGATATTTAACAAGTGAATGATATGGCCATTGAAATTTACTAAGACCATGTGAGTAATTATAAATTTGAGAAATGAGGGATATGATGTAATTTTTCTTACTACATATCGATGTTGGGATAATATGTTTGGATAGACCTTTGGATAAATTATATGGAGTTCTCAAAATAGGAAGGTGTCCTGCGTAATGTAGTTATGGAAGTAATTAGTGTCTTCAGAGTTTAGTTGATCATGGTTTGCACACTAAGATTTCTCTCTCAATTCTCTAGTGTATGAGGAATTATGATAATACCATGGAAGATATTGGGTCTCGATGGATGGAATTTAAGTGACATAGAGGGTCCCACACTAATGAAGATGCTCATTTGAGCTCAGTACATATAAAGGATTCATTTATATCCTAGGTATATAAGTAATAAAATGTGTTTTAGTTCTATTTATTAGGTTTTAAACACAATTTATTCTATTATACATCCACTGGAAAATTTCTCATATAATGGGATGTGAACTCAACAAGGCCTGATTGTTAATATGACATAATTTGTTTGTCTACCTGACATATTCTGATTGACTATTTGACATGTCTGAGAATGTATGGACATATCCATGATTCTTAGAGGAAATTCATATAGAAAATAGCATGATCCAGTTCAATTTTATAGAGGATGTCACCTAATCTGGATGACCTTTTGGAGACTATCTGATGATCAATTTTTACATTTCCAGAGGGTGTCCCATTATCTGGCTGATTTGTCTAAACAAGATCGCAAGATTTGGGGTAAAAAATCTAAAGGGTGTTTCCTTAGATGGTGGAAATTTATGGAGGGTACCACATGATTTGGATGACTTGTCCAAATTATTTTTCATGATCAATGTTAGAATATCCTGTGGATATAGAGATAACTAGTTGACATGTATTATTTTCATTGTGAGACCAAACTGACATGTCCATGTGCCACCACTTGATTTTGGACGACACATCTAGAGGTCATTAAAATGATCGGATGGAAAGCCCAAAGGAAATTGTGATACATGAGTGGAAATACTGAATGTTTTAATGTTACATACTTGAAATTTACAAGGGACATCACATGATCCATATAGCATGTCGAGGGAGCATCGCATGATTTTAACTACATGTCCTTGTGCTATCATGTGATCTAGGATGGTCATGAAAAGTATAATAGGATCGATGAATCTATATTCACTTAATCCTTTTAATAATTTTTTAGTATTTTATTCCAGCCACTATTGTATATGTGCCTCATGTTTGTTCAATGTTAGCTTATTTTGGGTTTCACATGACCAGTCCAACAAGTGCGAAACCCTTTAGATAATCGAGATAACACATCATATGTCAATCACATAATCTATAATTCATCATTTTAATTTCATATTCATGATGGGTAATCCCTTATATCGTTCCCTATATTTTACCTAGTGGAAAACCTTTAATATTTCATAACAATATACTCTATGAAATCCAATCACTTTCTCTCATGAATGATCAATCATGGATGGTTACATCCAAGTATACTTGTTTGGTTATGGGGATGAATTTATAGGACTTATCACCTTTTTAATACACAACTTGTATGGTGAATATCTTTCATATTTGGGTGGGAGTTGGTGGAGGGACTTTGGTGTCATGTACTTTGCATGATCCTTCTAGGGGTAATTCATATAGCCTCTTGATCATATAAATGATGAGAATGTTCCACCTTTTCCATTTTTTGACCCATGCAGATCAATTTGATGAATCCTGGTCATGTGGACATGTTAAGGATCTTCCATAAGGTCTTTCCAATATTCATAGGGGTATTTTTGATGTTAGTATTCTAATGGAAATGACATTGCATCATCCATGATAAATTTTCTGGGGTCTTCTGTGAGATAGATGTAGCCTTTCAAAAGGGATTCCATGGGATCATTCTAATATGTTAAGGGGTCCCACAAGATCATGATGGCATGCCCTTGGGCCTAATGTGATCAAGACATCATCTCTGAGGGCCTTTGTGAGACCATTTTTTCTTTTTGGGAGTTCCTCACATGATAAATGATGATTTATCGAAGAATATAACCTCTTTTGTATGAAGGTCGATATATCTCTAATATGGAAGCAGCCTCCCACAATAACATTTTTATTTCCTTTGTTAATTTAAAAGGGTTGTGGATCTCGAAAAGTTGTGTGACTGGTTTCAATACAATAAACCTATTTTTCTATGATTCATCATGTGACCAATAATGGGTATTTTGGTTATATTAAAGATTTGTAATGGGAAATTATTATGTCTATCTATATAGTCGAAAGTGTAGCAATGAATCGAATGGAAATTTTCATGACCATTTTCCGGATGAATGTGACATGTTAGAAGGATCATTCATGAAAATGTAGATATTTTGTGATGGTTTTTTGTGTTCTTTCATACTGTATGAACACATCACAAGTAGATCAACGATATCATAATATATATGCCTTGGGTATATTTTCACCCATTATTTGAAAATGGTTTTAGATGATTGTCAAGTGCCTCACAATTGAAAATTTTTCTGACTCAGAGGAACTTTTCTACAGCCTTATAACTATAGTGAGTGTCTTGGACACCTTATAATGATTATAGGTGATTTAAAAGTAGTTTTTTGTGATCTCATGTAGATCATACATTATTCATGTCCCATTCACATGACCTTCCAAAGGTTATGAGATCATGTGTCCTTTTGAACGTTTTGTGATCCCCATTTTTCACCCACATTCTCTTCCTCTAATCTATAGTGAAAATAATACACATGATTTTGTTATTTATTCACCTTTATAATTCATAATTTTCATTTTTTGGGCATCAAATTACCCCCCCCCCCATAGGTGCGATGTCCATGGGTACATGGGCTTGGTTATGAAGAATGTAATTGTACATCTTAGTATTTGGGAGTTCCAACAATCAATGAAAATAGAAATTTTTTGTATTCTAGGTGAATATTTATATTTCTAGTATTCTGATATAAATAGGGGAATGGAAGGGTGATCATTCATCATCTACTCCAACTCCCCATTTCTCATGTGATATGATTTGATCACACGACCCCTTTAGAAGGACATATTTGAGAACTATCTATGAGATATGTCTACAAGATCATTTTTCAAGAACTATCCTTGTGAGACCAATTAGTGAGACCTACTTCTCCGTAACACAAATTCAAATAAACCATGAATTTTTCATGTATTAGTTCTTAATCCTTGGACATATTGATTTCATAAAAGTTTCACATGATCTGGTAGTTTGGATGCGTGGTTGCATTGAATTTTATATAGTTCGTGTGACTATGATTGTGCCTCACGGTCATGATAACTATGACCATTCATTAATTGGTGATATTACCCAGGTTGTTTTTCATTCAATGGGATCTCCATGAGTCATGATATTAGGTCTTTAAACCATTAATACAATATTGGGCCATCTGATTCACAAGATGATTCATGGATCATAAATCTATTTGATGAGATTTTTTTTTTCATAATATATGGTGCTTACTTTTATTCATATGGATTCTATAACCTAAAATATGTCGCAATATTATGCAAAAAAAGAGGTTAATGGAGTGTTGGATAACCATAATGTTATCATAGAATGTGTGGATACTACCTATTGCAGTTTTTTGAGTCATTATAGATAATTTTGATGAACATGATTGGTGTGTGGATTTGGGAATATACCATTTATGGCTTCCTTTATCTCAATAATATTGGTATTACTGATGATACATTCATTCATTCACATTGTCAATCAATCAGACCCCCCCCCCACTTGGATCATAGACTCGAGAAATCCTTTCGATCAAACATCTCAACGATATACCATTTTATTACCAAGGGGGAATTCAGAAAAAAGGTCATTTAATAAAATTTATACCCATATGCTTTGATGGGAACCATCATAAACCTGATTTAGATAACCATATATAGTATTCAATAATGCGGAAATATACCACTATCTAAAGGATTGTGTGGTTTCACAATTGAGACTTTTGATCAGGGGTAGCTTCTGAATGAATTGGATTGCCCATTCTGAGTTTAATATTTTACTTCAGATGCTTCCATGGATCTAAAATAGATTATGATATATTATCCATATGGATATTGAAAACATTTTACTACAATAAAATGGAAATGATGGGTGTCTTTTTCAGTAAATGGTTTCTTGATACAAACACATACCACCTAATTCCCGGTGATGTGAGTATTGGCCTTTGGGATGTTCAAATTATTTGAGGTGAACCCATATTAGGAAGGATGTATGATGATTTTTTCCTCCAATGAGGCACTCGAGATAATATAAAGGGGACTCCTCCACTTTCCAAATGGGTTTGCAGGATACCTTAAAAGGCCCTTTTGAAGGATTCACTCCTGAGGGTGGATGTCCCATTCATGAAATGGGTGAGAAATTTAATCGTTAAAAAAATTAATGATCCAGAATCATTGAAGAAAAAATCCTACCCTATAAATAAATTCTGCATTTATAAGGTAATTCATTATCCAATAGTTTAAAATAGAAAATTTAACAACTAGTTTAGATGGTTATATTCAATGTTTAATGGATGTTTAGAGGTCCAGTTTCCATTCTATGTAATTGAGTAGGTAGATACTCCTAAAAAAGAAAAACTGTAGATTTAGGGTCTCCAATTTCATGATGGATGCCTCCATAGAAGGAGGAAATATTATTTTTAATCCATCCTTTTGATGGATAAAGTGTATTAATCCTTTCACCATTTTTATTGGGGAAGATACCATTATAGAGTCTTGGAAACCATTTTGTGTTATGGGGTCCTATGGGGGCTCATATATTTGGTCATGAGTACCTAAGAATCTATAAAATACACAATTTTCCTTTCAACCATTTTTTGTGGTCAATTTATTTAGTAAAAAAGTTACACTAATGGATTGGGATTTCATAGTACTCATGAGATGTTATGACTACTTTTTCTAGAAACCCAATGGGATAATTGCCACATGTATTATGGTTGTTAGTGGTGGATCCATCCTTGAGGTTTGGTCTTATATGATGTTACATTGTGAAGGTTCCCTCAATGCTCATATTGACAAGAGTATCCTTACTGAATGATATACACCTTGTATTTTTATCCATCAATTCATGTGTATTCAACTGAGATTTACTCCTCATGTTTATGATTTATCTAAGAATCATCTAATTGTGGTTCCCATGTTTTGTCTTATGTTTTCTAGTGAGGATACTCAGGGCATGAAAGATATCCCTCCCCATAATAATGGGATTAGTTTTTTCCTCAATTATGAATACATTTTTGTTTAATATTATCCAAATGGGAAATTATCCACATTGGTACTTGGTGATGCCCAATTTACCAAAAACATTTGGATCTAATCCATGTCCTATAAAATAGTTGGTTCCAGGAGGACCAACATTCATAGAAGTACCTTTTAAGGAAGTGATGCATTTACCATTAATGGTGTCTCCATTAGAAGTTTCAACTAGTAGAGGTGTGGTATGTGTGGTAATGGTGAGTGAATTTTTGGAAAAATTATTATTTCTTGTCTCAATTCAACATTGGATTAATAATATAATGTTGAACTCATAAGATGTGATATGGGGTAAAATAAATGGTCAAGGGTTACCTAGGGATAGTTTCACTAACGATACTTCCCCCTAATAATTACATTTAATGTCTGATGTTTTAAGGTATTGGATTTCTCTAAAAACATTGGAGTAATGATGTAAAGCATCAATGAATGAGTTTTATATTCACCATTGGTTCTGAAATTTTTTTTCCATGGCATGACGGATGTTTTTGTGAAAGAACATGGATATCCTTTATTTGAGGTAGTGGTAAGGGGATACTTTATACTATGTTCAATGGTCCATGGTGTTTTTTCAACCATGCTGACATTTTTTATGTTTTTTTACATATTATGAATCCATAGATGATCAGACACTTTTTCCATCCCATTTATATTCTCCATGAGGTATTACTATTGGAACTAAATTTAGATGTGACTAAGGGGCTGATGATGAAGGATCCATGGGTCAACTGGCATTGATGATGGTGTCGGTATCTATTCCTAGAGTAATGATCTTGGAATCAAAACAATATTTTGGAGATTCATTAATTCTCTTCGCCTTGATACCTTATTTAGATCCTACATAACGGTGAAAGGTAAAAGGAACCATTTTTATTTTTCAAATACCCTCCCCTAGAATCCTCAAGTAAGTGTGGTATTTCACTCATTCTTTATTATGAAGTATTCCAGTATCATATCTCTATTTTCCAAAAATATGTATATCCCTTCCGATATATCTTGTAGAGTCATTTATTTTTTCATGAGGATGAATGTGAGAGGTTAGTTTCACTATTAGATCACTCTATATCATACATGACCCATCTAGTATAAGATATAGCTGATGTTCCCACCTAGTTAGGCCTGATTCCTATTACGGATATCCTAGTGGTCATTATATTTGATCTAGTGCATGAAAATAGAATTTTGGATGTGAGTAATATAATTATCTATTTTGTTACAAAGTTATCCTTCATGAAGGTTCACTTTAGAGAATGTTAATACATCATTATAAACTAGACACCCGTTCACTTTCTTTCATGTCACAAAATATTTATTTTTGTATTATACCCTTCATAGATGGAGAGAAAATAATGTCTTCATAGAAATCACTGGTGGTTCCACTAAGCTGGTCATTGGAATTTGGTGTTTCCTTTTCGCCATACGATGGGGTTGGGGTAACCGAAGTCACTAGTGAGATAACTATGAAAGGTGTTTGTATATCATTGGTAATATTTTTTAGTGACCTTTTGATATCATGTCATTTATCTTATTACATATAAACCATTTTCCCTTTGTTCTAATTCCTTTTCCTCAAATATCAGAGGATTGTGTACCTAAATCCATGGAAATTTGGCCAACTAAGTCAACCAACAATGAATTCATATCCTATTCAACATCATTATCAACTATGGTCATGACTCCCTCACATAGAGACATAGCCCCAAAATATGTTCTTTTTTCTAATATAAAAATACCTCAGGGTTTGGAGTTTCTGTCACATTACAATCCCATGTGGTGGAATATATGGAGGTAGATTTCAAATTTAATTCTAGAGTCCCCTTTAGAAGGGATGAAGGACCAGCTGGGTCATCTTATATTAATTTTTACCAAACTCAGTTATGAAGGATTTGATTATACTAAACATAATACTTGGGTGAAAGAAGTGATCACATTTAGGGAATGAAAAACATCCCTTGAAGTATGTGTGGTAGTAGCTAACGATTCCTTTTTATGTATAGAAATTTTGGGATGGTGCCTTAAATTATGATTCTCATCATAAGGTGGAGGTGAAAACTCATAGGTTTGTGGTTAGTGCAGGAATGGTTGAACCCAACCATATCTTTTTAGGAATTAGTTTTCTTGAATAATATCTATAATTGTTTCATCATGCATATTAGATATCTGATACAAATTTCATAGAGAAACTTGGACTCCTTTAAATGGTAGATAAGGATAGTATTGAGGCCTCTATTAGGGAAGACGAGTTTCTATATATTTTTGAGGTGGAAGCCGAATATTTTTATCAATTTGTTGAGTTAATTACCACCTTGTAAAAAAATTATATTGGGATCGAAGAATCTTCTAAATACATACTATTATGGAAATGTAATTTCATGACATTTTCTTTACATTAGTATTCATGGGAGAGTATCTAGTATGTAGAGATTCCACCTTCAACATGATGTCAATGAACAGATGATCGAAGCATTATATTTTTTATTATAGTCACCTTTCATTCTTGATGTTCAGGATACTTCATTAATCTGATTTTTTATGAATCATCAATGAAAACCATGCATCATAAAACATCATGTAACCTGGTCGTCTGGATTTGATTTTTTAAACCAATATATATTTTTCAGATAAATGACCATGAACACCCACTAACACAAGATTCCTCATTTATGTATCAGTTCTAGTAATCTTAATATTACCTAGTACATAATAGGATAATTATAGTAAAATTTTTATTCCAAATGGGAGGAATATCTAACTTCTACTAAATTCATTGGACATACATATCATAGATAAGATGTTTCCAATGCCATATATTTTTATATAGAATATATTTATTTTTTTCATATTTTACTAATATCTTCCAATGATTCATATAGGGGAAGTTTATTGGGAATGGACGTGAATTTTTATAGTGCACAATCTTATATGTTTTTTCTCATTGGTTTTGTTCCTTTTTTCGATCATGAAATTAAATCATTGTGTGATTCATTTTAGGGTCACCTAGATCATACCATATATTGATGTATTATATCATTTTTATATCAATCCATATACCTATAGTAATATACCAATTTTGAAGTATCATTATCCATATAGTTTAATTCCATGTGGCAAGTATGTCTTTTATTCATTTTAACATCAAGTTGTAATGAACTAAATATGTTGTGTAGTTTAAAGGAATAATTATAAGACATAAAATACTTTGAAAATTAGTGTTTTCTATAGGAATACCAATATATTTTAGTATACAGTCTTGTTGTTAAGACGTTACTGGTGAATATTGAATATAGGGAATACATACCAGGGATGTCCCAAAAAGGTTTGGGTTGGTGATTTTTGTTGTATTGATGCTAAGGCTCATGATGATTATATTTCCTTTCCATTAAAGATGATAGGTTTAATGTTTGTAGTTAATATCAATTATTTATTGATATCATGGTCAAACTATTGTGTCCCCACTCTTTTCCAAGGTCCATGGAAGACTTATGGGGGTAACATTGAATAAGGGTAAAATATTAGTTTCTAGGCCAGCCTAGATATTTAAAAGATGGTTTGAGTAAGTCACAACATAAACATTTTATTTTATGAAACAATAATGTGATTAACATGATGGGGATGACCAATAACACTATAAGGTTATAGGGTATTCTATAGTGTTACCGTAGATCCCAAGGATAAGAGTTCCATTCCTTCATAGAGGTAAAGTAACTGGTTAGTTAGTCAATTCCAATATATATTGATAGCATGTTAAAACGAGGTGTTCCCACTCATTTATAAGGTCTGTGAAAGGCTTAAAATGGCTCCAATATTTGAATTATGATATTGGCTATGGAGATAATTATATATAGGTAGGGTTCTACCACCATAGGGTAGTTATCTCTTAATTGTGAATCTCTTTACCTATGCATCATGGTTTCAAGACACATGGTGTGTGCTTTCAAAAGGTTTGGGAATTTAGTGTCTCATTCCAAATTTCAAAAAGGGTAAAAAAACAAAATGTTGTAATGCTTTGGATGTCAGATCAACAAGAATAATCTAGTTATGGGTATTTTAAATCATGGTCCAAAGTGCTTGGGTCATGATGATGGAATGGAAAAATTATGTATGGAATGGCCTAGAATACTCTAAGGAGTTTAGTTCATCCTCGGTGACGTTAATAACATAATGATCAAAAGGCCCTTTTTCCAAGGTAATGATTCATTTTAGATGATGACCATACATGAATAAAAAGGATCCATATTCATGCATACATATATAGTAACAAAATTCCCATGTGAAGGCTTGTATCATTTTCCAAGGGCCAGGTATGGTTTATGATAATCTGAGGAGATCAAATCATAATTTTTGATTTAAAGAATACATAGTATTTAAGAAGGTTTCAAGAATCCAAATGTTTTTTCACCTCCTATAGAACAAATTTTTGGGGTGAGGAGATGTGAAAAATCATTACTCAAACTTTTTCCTGCACTAGGGGGTCAATTGATTAGGGTTCATTTAACTTGTTCCCTAATGAAGGCCCTATATTCATTATGAATCATTCATTATTTCCCTATTTTTTCTAAACATTGGAGATGAAGAGTTAACAATATTAAACTTGGATTTTTCTCAGTATTACCACTACAAATTTTCAATATGACATGTTTTGTTTACATTTTGATTCCCTTTTAAGAAAATGTGGTTTAGACCCTAAAATAATAGAGTTTTTTTTATTTGAGAATAGCACATGCAGTTTAAGGTTTTGAGGCACGTGGACCTAATTGGATGTGAACGACACACATGATCCCAATTTGTATACCTAGGGTTAAGAGTACTCCAATATATTTCTGGTGAAGAGATAAAATATTGTAAATTTGGGGTCAATGTTCTCAGTTCATGAGTTTTTATATCTAAAAGTAATACTAGGTATGTCCTAGAATACCTTTAAGGGTTGAATTTTATTATAGTGATTTAAAACTCACAAGGATTGTAACTCCCTTCCTATTAGACCAAGATGCCACTAATTGGTATGTATAATCCATTATGAACCTATTGAATGGTAAAATAGCGAGATCTATTTTTTATGCCGTGGTTCAAGAATGATTTGGGACATCTTATGGTTCTCATGACATGAAGAGTGGTTTAGGGGATGAGTATCTTAATGGATGGAAGAAGAAAACCATTCTCTGGTTGAACAAGGCCTGTCAATTGTCGTCTATTGATAATGGATTATTTATGGGAGATTTTTTAAACTATTTGAAATCATATTGTGAGGATGTTTTTTTCAATGAGAGTTATGTTCTTCTATCCTAGACATTTTCCATATAGCTTAACATCAAGTTGTAAGGATCTTTTCCTTTTCATACTGTTTAACATCATGTTGTAAGGATTTTATCTATATAAGTCTAGCCTATAGAAAGTTAGGAGATAATTTTTATCATTGAATATTTTTTTGTATAAACCTATTATAAATTATTTGGGCATCACTATATATCATGTGATGGAATGAATCTAGTCGTATATAGTTATTGTATTAATATTTTCTACATAGGTCTGACTTGTACGCAGATATAGGGTATAAATTTTGTTTTATCTTGGCTAGACTAAAGAATTAGAAATTTGAGGATCACATGTATTAAATTATTATAGGAATAATGCCACATATAGTTTATGATAGGCAATGTAGTTTAAAATCTTGTGGTAAGGACATATTCTCTCCAATGTAAAAATGGAATTTTGTAAGTGTGCCCAGTAATGGAGTTCCCGGGGTCATTATGTATCTTATACTGGAATGAAATAATTCATATATATATTTCATGAATGGGAATAACTCTATGAAGGTTTTACCATACAAAAATGGGGAATTTATTTCCATTGGTTATTAAAATTGGGCCTACGATTGGAGATCTGGGCATCACTATGTATCATGTGATGAAGGGAATCAAGACACATGTAGTTCATGAATGGAGGAGCTATGGGAGTCTAAAAACATGGGTAGAGGTCCTATTAGGTGAGTTTCATAGTAATGTGCAATTGTTATGTCAATTAAAACAAATCAACCATATAGTTTAACATCATGCGGTCAGGAATCATGGTGTTCCGTTTTAGGTCTTGCATTTAGGACTATGAAAACCCAACCATGAGCAGATATGACTCAATCATATGGGGAAGCCACTCGAAAAATTTCCTAAGACAACAATATCTATTCAATATATGAGAAAATATAATGTAAATGGTTTATTTCATGAAATTTATGCAATTAGTGAAGGGAAATGGGAATTTTTTCCTATAGTGGGTGGGACCTGATATAGGATCTTTGCATACCTATGTATCTCATTGGAATGATAGATAATCCTTATGAAGTTCTTCCAATTTTGTAGTTTAGCTTCAGACAGAGAGGAAAATAGTCAAGAATTTAACACTATGTGGTAAGGAAGAAGGTTAATTTAATTGAAATATGTTGAATATTTTGTTTGGTCCCATTATTAGAGGTATAGGCATCCTTAACTATCCTATGATTAAAGGAATCAATAAATGAATACCTATTGGAAATTTTTCATTTACTATCACATGACGAGGACCTGACCTTGTATTTTAATGTTTTGTAGTAAGTATTAGGGTCACTAAACAAGGAATATGGGGAATATTTCATCTAGGACTGTGAATGGATGTTTGGACATCACTACACATCCTATAATGGTGGGAATCAATTAACATGTATTTGATGAATGAAAATATTCCTTATGTGGATATGATTATCACAAAGGGGTGGGGTAACATCATTTTTCTTTTTCATGGATCTATATCATCTGTGGTGAATCATCATTGATATGATTATTACCATGGTGTTTCATTTCAAGAGGTGAGGTTTTCCCTGTGAAATTTAATGTCATGCAGTCAATATGTGTCTCTTACAAATTAACTTAATAATGTTCAGGTGAAAAACATTATGCAGTTTAACATCATTCTCCAATTAACATTGTTATGTAGTTTAAAATCCTAAGATAAGGGAGAGGTGAATATATTTTAACATTACATTTTTAGGATGTGGTCTTTGTATTTTACCACCATATGGTCAGGATGTGGGAGGCATTAAAAATGCATAAACAAAGTATTTCTTAAGAAACCATGCATTGGTGGGGGGTGTGACGTGTTAATATTATATTATGGAAAGGTAGTAAACTCCATTTTGATATAACATATGTTATATTGAAGGGACCTCATATTTCAACTCTATCTTTGGAGTCTTATTTCCTTGTAACATTGGGGTTCTATGAGCCAATACCAGTTCTCCTTGAAAATAATAATGGAGATGTGCATTTTTATTGATGGATCATTTCATCCAATGATGAGGATTTTGAGGTTGTTAAATATATGAAAAATTTTATCATCGAGATTCTCCAATTCATCAAACATCCTTTTCAATTTTTCATCATTAGAGAGTTTCCTATAGATAGATATTCAAAGAATGTGAAACTATACTTTTATGGGTAATATCAAATCAGTTACATAAAACAATTTATATGGAGTTTCATATGTATCATTATACACTATGGAACTATAGGCCCATAAATAATCAAAGATACTATTCATCTAGGACATATTTTCCATGTTCACCAAAGTATGGATTATATTTGATAAAGTCTTACCGGTGGCTTATATCTATCCATTTATCACCACATTATAGAAGGTTGAAGGATTTGACTCGATGATTTAATACTGGTAGAATTTATTCAACTCTAAAGAATATAAGATTGTGTCATAGTATGTCAATATGGTGTGGGGTACTCTGAAACTGATGATGACATGATACATATTCATGTTGATTATATTCCTCACTCTGTCCTCCTTGAGGGGTATTGCCTCATCCTTCTTTGAAAATAAGTTGGTATTAGTAAGGGTGTAGTTAAATTTCTTATTTTTGGCTGAGGGATATGACACCACAACATTTATTCCCAGTCCCGCCAAATCCTATGAATATTTAGCTATATGTATCAATTATGAGGTTGGATGAATTTCGATCATGAATCTAGAATGCATGAAATTTCATTGTGAATTCCATGAAGTCATGTATCATGGTTTCCAAATAGTAACCCAAACTTTGGATTTAGTGGGAGATCTCATTCCCAGAATAATGAGCATTATAGGATCCGTACTCTATTTCTTTCTTAACGATGGGAATCTCACCTTATGTTATTCATCTATGGAGTATTCCATCAAATACTCACTTATAGTGGTCTTTTTTCTTTATAGATCACCCTCTGTAGTAATGTTCACTGCTTAGTGCCATGTGTATTCCTTTCATATTCAGTCTATCTGTAGATTCACATTTTTTGATAATCAGTTATGGGATTCTCCCATTTATGGATTGATATTGGTTCATCATGCATTAGGGTTTTTTTACCAAATTGATTTCTTTTATACCATAGACCGTGATCTATGAGACCATCCTTCATTTCATGATGTGTAAGATCTCTTCTTATTGATCAAGGTCATCTTGAACTATGGCTTCATTATCAAATGATTCAGTATGATAATACTATTATCGGGGGACATGAGTTATTTTTTTTAAATAAAAATCTTCCATCCTTCCTAAAATATAATGAATGGAGTAGTCATTTATTTTTTTAAATGTCAAATTAACCAATCATCGGCATTATCAATAGCTTCGAATCCCATTTGATGGTTAAGTAGGCTATCAGAAGTAGAATGTCTGGTTCCAAGAAAGTTTTAATGTATTTTTATTAGGCCTGATTATTCATGAATCTTTTAGATAGTGAGAAAAAGTAATGAAATATTGGGTTGTCTAGAGAGACATACCCAACCAAAATTTCAACTTAATTGAGCATTGGTTTTTCCTATCTATTTCTGATAGGACTTCAGGATGCACCATCAAAATACATATTCTATGTTTGTGGATTTTCATGGGAATAAAATACATCCTCATATGAAATCTTTATGTCCTCAAGTTTAATTTATAGGGGTGGGATTTGATGTTATAAAATAATCCATGGCATGTCCAATCAATAAATTTTGTGACATTAACTGATTTTTGTATTATTGAAGAATAAATTCCCATCATACCCATTCCTATTCAACATGGGGAAACCAAGAATATACATGAGTTTGTCAATACAAGATATTGTATAGACTATGTGGTGGTTAAATTAATTACACATATTTCATACCATAATGTTGATTTTATGGTAGTTCTAATTGACATCAGATATTTGGTCTCAATTTCTAAGAACTTCTTGTTGAGGTAGAAGAGACTATTTTAATTTTCCACATCATTTTTCTATGTGACGATAGTTCCAAGTGATTGTTGCATAGATTCCACATATATGATGATAGAATTTCCTTCCACCAGAGTCATTAGGAGAGGTTGGTTTAGTAGTTACTTCTTTATTATCTCAAAGTCCTCATAGACGTATATATCCCACTGATAGGTGATTCCATTCTTTATTATATTGGTAAAGGGATATATTTTCTAGATAGGTTATCTATGAAATGAAGAATACAGCTGAGGTTCCTTTAGACCCCCTCAGTTATTTGAGATTTTGATGAGGTTACATTTCATGAATTGTAATGGTATTATAAGGTTCGACCTCAATTCCACAGTTACATTCCACAAATAAAATAAAATTATCTCATATTACATAAAAATACAATTTTATAAGAAACATCTTGATAATATTCTTTTGAATATCTTAAAAAAAATGTTTTCATATCTGTGAGGTGATCACGCTACTAACAAGATTTTACCACCTAGTCATCGATTTAACATCTTGAATTTAATCCCATGATGGGTTTAGATATATTATTAATGGAACATTGATAAGTATTTCCATAAATTTTTAATCGTATGGGAATGAAATAATAACCAACGATCTACACAAATATGCTAAAGGAATTGCATTCGGCACCTTTAGGGTCTATATTTATCTATTTTTATCCTGGGTAAAAATCCAAAATGAAGTAGAATTAGAAGATAGAAGGTAAATTTATGAAGAGTTAATTTATCATAAATTGGAAACAATCCTTTTTGAAATGTCAATTATGGTCTCTGGAATCAATGCAGATACAAATCTAACCATTGTGTTTCCTGATAGGTGTTATATTTTTTAGCCTTCTTGGGTATTACAGTTCTCAGAAAAAAATTACATTCTTCTACTTCTCAATTTATGTATCTACATTAGTGGGATGATAGGGGTTCATCCACATTACTATCCACTTAAAGCCTGAATGGTCATTGAGTAAGTGGAGAAGGTTAATAGAAACATGTATATTTAGTACATAAATTTATTTATACGTCCATGAAAACACATATCGATGATTATTCTAAAATTAACTATAAATATATTTGTCCTTATAAGGAAGGGAAACACTAATTAGTTTTGGCCATGAGTCTTCTTTTACTCATAGACATACCTTCATGAGCTCATCAATGGGGGTCGACACACCTCCCTGAAAGGAGGGATGGGCTTTACTGAGGTCATACTTTATTTATACCTATTTGTCCTTAATGATAGTGTTATGAGGGAATATCTATTACTTTTTGGGTCATAAAGGCCATGGGAAGAGAAATTTTCTTCCCCTAATACTAGAGTTGCTGTAGATATATTTTAGAGAAGATTTTATTTTACACTTTCACCAAAGATAGAAGGGGCTAGGGCATTTGGGATCAATTCTATTGTGTTAATCATATTTTTTGTTGAAAATAATCACTATTGATAATACTCTAGTGATTTGAAGAGGTGGTCCCTATGTCATTGGGGGGTATGAAACCCAAGTGTTTTCATCTACCATAAGTATTTTCCCTTCCCTGTAAGGAAATAGGACTCAACATAGGTGGCTTCAGAATAATATAAGGGGAAACTCTCACCATGGAGTATGATGACCATTCCATCAATGGGTAATTGAAAATTCTAATGGAATTTTTAATTTACTTCCATGCGGATATGAATACAAATCCTTCTAAGTAAGATATTTTATGTGCTATCTTTCTGGATGACCATGAACTCAGTGTTAGATGTTAGATCCAAACATTATCTCTAAGATTGGGCTTCTTGAGAGTTATCAGATCACTCTTATCATACCTTTAAATGGTCCTCTTTGTTCGAGATAAGTCTCCCTCTATATGCTCAAAATGAATAAGGGTTCAAATTAGTATGAGATTGGTCATGGAAAAATCATCTAATTAACTTCATTTGGATGTTTACATTGTCAAGTTGGCCTAAAACATATAGAGGTATAATGTGTTCTGGGATAAATGATTCTTTAATATATTCTATAAATGATATGGGTAAATGGTAATCTAATGGATTAGTATCCACTTAGTAATCCTAGAATACAAATATTTCTTCATAAAACACATGTGGGCTCTGGCAGAATTATACAAGTTCCTCACTAATTTCACTTTAAATATGTAGTGTATCTAGTATTGAGATATTGGTTGGGAGAACTACCACTTATATTAAATGTTCATTCTTTTGTGCTAGAGGTCTGTGTTTCTAGATGTGGGTTTCTTCTTATTATATGGTTTAGGAACTAAGGTATTAGAGGTATATATGCCTCATTATTGTGAAAAGGTTCAGCTATAATCTAGTACCAGTGGCATAGGTTGTTATGGCCTTTCCCTTAGTGTAGTACATTCTAGTAACCGCACCCATTCCATGTGTTCATGTATGATGAATAGGCATAGATCACTACTGGAGGGTTCTAAGAGACCTCTATGTCTCTATTATTTTATTGGATTGTTTTCTCAAGGATATATGTGGAATATATGTCCTCTAATGGGATGAAACCAAACTATTAGGTCTGACCATGCCCACAATATCCTCAGTATCCTTAGATACATTTCCCTCCGCATCTGGCTCTGCAGTCAGATATGAGGAACTTATACTCTAAGGAATATTAATTATCAAATAAGAGTTATACCAAGTGTATCCAAACAAATAAACCAAATATGATCTCCTCTTCTATTGAGGTTACATTTTTGGGGTGGTGACTGTAATTTGGATGTTGGAGGGACAAAATATGAAAGTGTCATAGTATGTATTATAGATGAATACGACACTTCGTCTTCTATCTCCATCTATGTACCATGATTAATTCCTCCTTTGGGAAGAACATTTTACATCACCTCCTTATGGGAATGGATCACTATAGGTTTCTATTGATACACTATCAAGTTGGAATGATATAATTTAATTATCTTTCTAGTCAAGTAGTCTTCAAACATCTTCCCAAACCAGTAAGAAGCATTTTTCCAAATACCATATTCTTCTGACTGGGGAATATTTATGTATGTCACCTACAATGGAGGGATCCCCCACATTACCTATCCATAATTGAACATTTTTTGGAGAATTACATTGACGATGATCAAATAATTAATGTTTTGACCAAAACTTCTATGGAAAAATAAGAAGTTATGGTGATCAGTTATGTTGTCCTCCTTATGATTCATAGGTTGTGAAATCATGAGAATACCATTACCCAAAGTTGTAAATATATAACCAGGGAAATGTGTATTTCAGATATAGAATGATTTATTCATAAATTTCAAAAATATTCAGAGACCCTGATATATTTTTATTTCATGAAAATGGATATTTTTGTGGCATCTAAAAATAAATATGAGTCGTTTGGAAATTCATGATCAACCTATGTGACTGAACGAGTGATGTTATTATTTGAGGGTAATAGTGGGTGTTTATTCCTTATCTTTCATTTTCCCCTATGTTGTGTGTATGAGTCAATACAAAGGTTCCTTCTATTAAATGGAATCACGAAAAGGCGGTTTAATTTATAAAAATTCACCGAATCCACCCAGATATTATTTCAGGATAAGAGGTGTCTATAACTCATCCTATAGATGTTCATCATAGGTCTCTATAAATTTCTCCTATGAGAGAGGTATGAATAGTGATCATGTTAAAACATTTTATATGGATATGAAGATATAAACCTTATCATTTTTTCATTTCATTCTATTATGCTAGTTAATAATTATCTTTTTCATCAGTGTAGTGATAAATTACAAAATTAATTAATGTCGAGATTATTCTGTCCCTAAAATGGATCCTTCAAGAAGGCTTTTCTCCTAAACAAAGGATATCCCAATAAAATATTTTATGAAACACACCATCTTTAATTAATCATGTTGATCATCAGGTCCCATGATCAAACTACATCAGGATATGATATTCATGAGATTATTTTTGGGGTATCCTTACACATTAATGGTAGAAAATGACAGAATGTTGATATTGGTTTGTGGAAAAGAGTTATCATCCCATTTCAAATATTTATTCTTCACGTGCTGCACAGGTATACATATCCCTTGAATATATTATATTTCATTATCCAAAGACACAATTGAGTTGAGTAGTTTTTGAGGTACTACATCCTGAGCCAGCTCCTATCTATAAATAGTGGGAGGGGTTTGATGAGGTGGTTTTATTTTCATTTCCCACTAATTTTGAATCCATTAAAAGGATGAATGACTTACTTCATGAGGCAGAGCCTATTAATATATTTTAGGGACGTCAAGATTTTGTTGACCTCCTCCTTTATATAGGCTGGATTCATGGATCTAGTGATAGTATAATTCATAGATTCTATTCTTGTTGGTGGATCATCACTTTATTGATGAAAGGGAGGAGGAAAATTAATCTTTTCTTAAAGCAGATACCTAGTGAGAATTTTCCCCCTGAGTAGATATTTATTATGTTTTCAAAGAGTTTTGATCTCATTATCACATTTTTAAATTTATCCCTCATGGAATGAATTTTATCTATTATAGGTGAAAAGTGGGATATGAAAACTTCTACCCCCTTTATCCTAAGTATTGTTTCACCATAGTGGTGGCCACTCAATTTTTGCAGGTTCAAGGATTTTGATTATCCCTTGGTTATAGGTACATGTAGCCTTATATGGTGTATGTATATCCTCCTCCCAGGGTATATTTTCCAAACAGCATCCCTCTACATTTGTGTCTTTATCAATATTATCAGTTCAATTGATTGTGAGTACATTAATAGAGGGATATTAGGCACTGTTTGTTTTCCCTTTTCTCTCAATGAAGCACGATGATCCTATACTACTTTCACTATGGTCATTTCTCAAATGCTATTTCATGTTGTAATTTTTTAGATAACAATCATGTGGTGATTTGATCTCCTTCCCCACACATTCCACATATCTCTTCCAATGAACAGAGACATTGGGGGAGTTTCTAGTCATGTTTGTGGAATGGGCCTTCGATAGCAAAGGCTAGTCTTATGAAGGGGGAACGATTGGGATGATGACCATCAATATTTACCTCCCAACCTAGAGTAGAAAACCCCATTATTTATGCTATGTATCTTTTTAAATAAATTAAATTAATTTGATATGTTACATTGTATTCATTATCAAACTTAAAAAAATCTTGTTATACTATTAAATATTAACATAACTATTGGAATAGTAATTTAACTATTAGGAATAGTAAACCAACCGTCAGAATGATAACCTCACATATGAATGAAAAAAAAATTAGGTATCTCATAAATGAAAATATGTTATATTTATAACATGGGACAAGTGAATAAATGTTATAAAAATGTCAAATTATGTGTTAGTATTATTCTGAAAACTAAATATTTTTTTTTATTTTTAATTAATATAATGATTGAATGAAAAATTTATTTTATTAAATTATATTCATAAATTAATATTTTTTTCTTTTTATTATAAACTAATTTTATGACTCCTTAACTAAATTTTTAAATGTCTCATAAAATCAATAATAATTCTAATATCGGTATTTATTCGAAAAAATAATGATTTTAATTAGAAATTAAATTTATCATATTTAGAAAATTATTTTCAAAACCTGGATCCCTTTTTTTAATCTACATGTCCAAAAATTATTAGGGTGAATTTTTAGGATATTTCGTAAATATTTGAATTTATGGTGAATAGTAAAATACAGTGATTTATAGTATTTAAAATTTTAAGCCAAATATAAGTCTTTTTGAGTAATGGATGATGTAGGAAACATTTATTTAAAACATTAACTCAATAATTACTTTACATATTTACAATAATAAATAGTATTTGAAATATTGAGCCGAAATAACAAACAAATGAACAATATAATAAAAAACACCCCTCTCTACCAACTATAAATACGACCAATCACAACACATTCTTCTCACACCATATAAACCTAGCAGCTTTCTAATATTAAGTAAAATTACATTATGTATCTTCATCCCCACATCCTAATATTTATGGTCCCCCCCAAATGATCATTTCTGTATTTTTTAAGGTGGTTCCCAAGGAGATGATATTTCATAGGTAATATCCTTCTTCTTTTGCTTTTAATTTATTTTCTTTTTTTGTTCTCTCCTCACATCCCCATTATATAAGTTTCATGTTAACTACAGTATGATATATATACAAGAATTCTTTTTTTAATGGAATATTCCTCATAAAACCTCTTCACCTCTACTTTTAATTCTAAAAATCAAAAACATAGTCCATGAGGTTTCAGTTCACCTTCATCGTGGATGGCGATTTTTCATTTTTCATTACTAACTTCAAGGCCAGTCATAAAACCTTTTTAATGGTTAAAAATTATTATAATATGTTAATAAAAACTTATTTAATGTTATAGAACATGTATATATAAATAATATTGAATAAAAAACTACTAGATAGTGGTTGTCGTAAAAAATGCCAAACTAAATAAATCATTTTTCAATAATGTTTTCTATAATGAATCATCCCCATGATAAAAAACAAAATTATATATGGGGAAATTTAAAATACTTTAATTATATTAATACCATTTCATTTAACATATTTATAGTTATTCTAATTGGTCAAGAACATTCATAATTATACCCAAGCCAACTGATGATGAAACCACTAAATGAAATCTCCGTGGGCAAAAAAAATTAAAAATTATAACTCATCAAAATCTCCATAAATAAAATTAATAAAATTATAATAAATAACATATATTCTTTATAATTTATTAATTTCGTAATTAATGAATCTAATTTAATAGTATTGGAAATTAAATAAAAGTGCATGATGCTTTCATATATAAGGTATGGTTTCTAATCTCCATTTTATTTTTGTGAGATATGCCTTATCCACTACTTATTTCTTATGTGTTGTGCATGCATAATAACCTTTTGATATATCATATAAAAATACATTTATATTTATATTATTTATTTTTTCATTTTATTATCATTATTTTTATGGGGTATATGATTCGACTAATTACAAAGTGGTAATGGATTTCTTATATAAATTTTAATTCATTAAGTTAAACTTCTATTTCATTGATTATGCCATTCTATGGTTAGGTGAGATATTACTTATGATTATATTATGTTTTTTTATTCTTTTATTTTTTGGATTTATAGTGAATACACATAATCTATTACGTTGATTAACGATATGAACCTCGTAAAGGGCTTTGTCTCAATTTTATTTGAATTATGAATATTTTTTATTTTATTCTTAAATTATATAATCAATGGTGTATATTATATCTCTTTTATTAATAATAGTTATTCACTGAACAATTCATTAAATATATAAATTTCATGAATCATTGATAAGATTATTTCCTAGTATGTATATCAATATTTCATACTGTGTTTACTTTGATAGTCATTTGATTAACTGGGGAAATAATGCTAAATATGTATATTTTACTAAATAAAGATATTTTTGATAAGGGATATTTATCCATGAATTAAATTAATCATTTAAATATTTTATTAATTATTTGGATATGCAGACATGGGTGGTGCTCGATTATAGATATCCCTTTGATGCATCAGTAGTCTCATGAGATGACAAAGTTGGAAAATTTAAATGGGTTTTCACATTATCATTACTTTGTCTTATGAATGGTCTTGATGGTATAGGTTCCATGATTCTTGGGATCATAAAATAAAAATTATTTAGTATTTCCTTCATTACCATTTCACTAATTATTATCCTAGTGATTTTTACTATGATATTATTCATGAATTCATATTATGCTCAAGTAATTGATTATATGGAATTTTTTTCCAGTATTTTACTTTTGTAAAATGACTATACATAATCCTCTCATGATTGAAAATTTATTGATTAAATTTCATGTAATTTAGTCATATATACCATTACATATTAATTATGTTTCATTTTTACTAATTTATGAAATATTTCATTATATTTAATACTTACTTAGCATTTGAACTCACCCTTTAATTTTTTCTATTTTCTATAGGTTACGAAGATAGAATTACTGAATGACTTCAAGGATGAAATTGCATTACTTGTTGCGTTTTATATTTTATTTAGAAATGTAATAAGGGTACCATTTATGTATCTAATTCTTAAATACTTCTGAATTGATAGGTCTTTTGGGATTTTAATCTTGTATCTATTCCAATATAATAGAGTAAGGCTCTGTCTCTAGGATACAAGGGTATGGGTCTTTGAAGTTGGTATTAAAGGATATTAAGTATAATCCTTTCGAAAATTATTTTAAAATAAACATAATAAATGTGATAATTATAATAATTCTCTTTGGTATTTAAATATTTGTTACTATTATAGGAATTTTTATTTTGTGACTTAATACTAATGGGGATTATGGTCTAACACAGTGTGTGACATTATTTAATGATGGAACATAATGGATGGAAGGGAATCAATAACTGAGGAAAATGTAGGGTTTTACCTACTATAAATTTCAACATATTTAGTGTTATATCAATGAATATACAGAAAATGTTAGGATAGATTAATCAAGTTATGAAAAATAACCATACTACACCAATGTTGTATTGCTTAATGCCATAAAATACACTATATTTTCAGGGAATAAATAATATAGTGTGCTATGAAATGGGTCATGTTCCTTGAAAATATAATTATGGAATAAGTATGTGATGAAAGGTAAAATGAATAAATTTTGGTATATTATATCATGGGAGATGTGGATCAATTATGGTCATTGATCGAGAATACTAATGAGGAAGATGAAATAGATGACCAATAATGGATAATTTTTTAAGAAACATTCTTCCACAAATATTTCCTTCATGAGGAACAAACTAACATAATGATAAAATTACTTATCATAAAAAAATTAAGAAGAGAGTGTTCAAGAGTATGAGGCTACCTTCACAAGACATGCCAAGTATGATATAGATTTCCTACAGGATTCAAAAAACAAGATTATTCGTTTCTCTGAAGGTATTAAGACTACTCTCCAAAGGGAACTCTCTTTTTAATCATTTTATGCATATTAAAAAATAGTACTATGTGGAATCGAAAAAGAGAAAAAAAATCTCGATCATATATATTCAAAGAAAATCAAGAAATGATTATTTCGTTGTTAACCATGAGAATCTTAAAGAGTTGAATAAGAACAATGGAATTAAGCATTTCCAATCTAGTGAAAATTATGGGATGAAGCACTAGGAAATGTCGAAATTGGACTGGAGTATGTTACTAGTGTAGAGAAAAGTTCCATCAATCTCATGAGTTAAAGGCGATAAAAATAATTATTTCCAATGCTTTATGTAAAATGAAATGGCAAAATATTCAAACAAATGCCCCAAGTTCCATGGAAAACTACCATAGAAGAGTCCAAAGGGAGATAACCATGATTATATGATCACTAAAGGTGATGTTAAAGTACACAATGATATGGTAGCAGGTACATTAATTATTTCATCAAATTTATAAAATGATTTATTTTATTTTTTATCATATCACTCTTTTATATCTACCATTTTTTCATGACAATTATAGATTTAACTTTTTATTTATTAAGGGAGTTTTCTTTCAAAACTCTTAAGGGAAATATCATTAAAATAATGATGTGATGGGTATTCCCCATTTTGGCATAAAAACATGATTCATTTACTGAATTTAGCATCTTATATATGGTTGACATTAATATAATCATCGGTATGGAATAGATTTCAAAACATGATGTTGATATTTATTGCAATAAGAAAGAAATTATAATTTGGGAGGAATGTGTTCAATTACTTTTCAATAGATAAGAAACTTCGTCATCAGATTCTTACCTAGATCCACCCCAAATATCATTACTTAATGAAATTTTTAGGGAGGAAGAGAAAACAATAACTAGAGCTGAATATGGTAATATTAAAATTGAGTATGAACTTATTGTACAAGAATTCATTGATGTATTTCTTGAGGAATTTCTTGGACACCACACAGAGTGTGAGGTTTAGTTTTCCATCAATTTAATCCATGAGGAAAAAACAATATCAAAGACTCCATGTAAAATTACAAATGTTGAATTTGTTGAGATGAAGAAATAACTAGAGTAGTCGAATAATAAGGGATTTATTATCCCTAGTGTTTCTCCACAAGAATCTTATATTCTCTTTATTAATATGAAAGATGGATCTATGAGGATGTGCATTAATAATAGTGAAATAAAAGCTATTATGATAAAGAAAAATTACCTACTACTTCATTTTGAATATTTATTTGATAAAATTCATGGATCTCAAAACTTTTAAAAGATTGAACTTCATTCTGGAAATCATCAATTTTGAGTTATGAAGGAAGGTATTTTGAAGACAACTTTTTTTTATTGGGTATAGAAAATAAATGTTTTAATTACAGAGAATCGGATTAACTAATAAACCCCCTATTTTTATGGATCTGATAAACAAAATATTCAAGGAATATTTGATGAATTTTTTATTGGATTCATTGATGATGTTATTTTATATTTTATAATATATTAATTCTATGAGAACCACTTTCAAATAATTCTTGATACTCTCATGAGGAAATAGTTATATGGTAAATCTACAATGTGTGAGTTCTCGAATTAGGAAATATCTTTAAATAACCATTTTTTTCTCTATAGATGGAATCTGAGTTTATCTTGGGAAGAAAAAAGTTAGTCCGAGAATGAACTACAACATTAGACATAACCAAGGAACATAGTTTTATTGGTTTAGAAGGTTACTATCAGTGTCTCATTCATAATATTTCTCAATTTCTTGATCTGTTCATGAAGATCACATATAAATTGGTTAAGCTCATGTCGACAAAAGAATGTGCAGAATTTTTTTAACATTGTACGAAAATAAAACTCAATTCCCAAATTTTCACTATAACATCAAGAAATGATGGCCGTGTGATATATAGTGATGTATAAATTTAAATACATGATTGTTTCCTTATGAAAAATTATAATGTTATTGCATATTCAACAAGGTAATTGAAGACTCGGGAAAATATTTAACCAACTCATGATCTCATGTTAGTAGCTGTAATATTTTCTCTGATGATATAGATACACTATCTGTATGTTGAAAGGTTTGAGATATATACATATCAAAATAGTTTTAAATATATATTTAGATACAAACAACTAAATATGGGTAAATTATGATGGCTCATGTTACTCAAATATTATGATTTTTCAATAAACTATATATTAGGAAAATAAAATAAGTTAATTGATGCATTGAGTATGAAAGATCATTTAATTATATCTAGTATTCTAATTTATAGATATCCAATGTTCATGGATTTTTTAAATATGGATATGGTAATTGGTAAGGAATATGAAACATCACTCCGTTATCTAATGATTGTTTATCCATATTTACTATAGTCAATAAAATGATCTCAATATGATAACGAGAATTTTAGAAATTAAATTTAATCTAGTAAGGAAGGAAATCTGGAAGACAATGTGTATGAGGATGGAATTATAAAATTTGGATCGAGGTTATACGTTCCATTAATTCCTAATATAAAAAGTGAGTTTTTAGATGACGACCACCATACAAGTTTCTCTATAATCTCTAGTAGTACAATGATTTGTAGATATCAGAAGGAAATTTTTTTAGGATAATATGACATTGGAAATATCTCAATATGTGTCTAGATATCCTATTTCTCAACAAGTGAAGGCTGAGATAAAATATCTTATAGGAGTAATGATACCTCTACCTATTTCTATGTATAATTTGGATGAAATTACAATAGAATTAACCACTGGATTACTAACAACCCTAGAAAATAATGATACGATAAGGGTTATTGTAGATCTTCAAACAAAATGAGTACATTTTCTTGCTGTGAGATAATATTTTAAACATCATCATCTAGAAATACACAATATTAATGATGTTTTAAGACTTAAATGTCCACATATATTGATTTTTTTTAATCAAGATCCATGTTTTGTATAAAAATCATGGAAGAGTATTCTAAAGGTTTTGGATGTTGAGCTTTATTTGAGTACATTTTATGATTCACAATGATACCAATAGTCTAATAGAACTAATAAAACATTAGAAGAAAAATAGAGATCATGATCACTTGAATTTCACGGTATATGGGATCACTATTATCCTTTCATTTAGTTTTAATAAAATAATAGTTTTCATTCAATAATTCAAATGGCTCCATATAAAGAATTATATGGAAATATATGTCATACTACAAAATGTTAAAATGAAGTTGGTGAGTGTAAATATATAGGCCCAGAACATATTGAAGAAAAATGAAAATGGTAATAACTATTTTGAATCATATTAATATTTCTAAAATTTGGAATAATATTTATACTGACAACCTGAGAAAGGATTTATAATTTCATGTGGGAGATCATGTCTTTTGAGAGAATCGTTATGGAAAAGTGTCATACGGTTCGAAAAAGAAAGGGAAACTGATTCACATGTGCCTTAAACTATTTGAAATTATAGAATAAATTAGAGATATTTCTTATCAATTATAAATTCAACCATGTTTCTCCAAATTTATTATGTGTTCCACATATCATTTTGAGTAAGTACATGAAAAAGCCAACGCATGAACTCACCTATGAAGAAATTGAATTGGAACCTAGTTCATATTATTGTGAAGATACTCTCAATAATTTTAAACCTAAAGAGAAATTATTGATAAATCGGATTAATTGATTTGTAATGTTTCTTTTTAGAAACCATAAATGAAAGAAGCAATGTATGAATGTGAGGATATCATGAAGAAAAACCCTGCTTATCTTTTCAATAAGTCATATTCATACAAAATTTCAATAAAGACACTTTTTATAGAGGGAAGAATATGTCACCACAATTTTTTTATGTATTTTATTATATCAGTTCAGTTTATTCAATAACTTAAAATTCACGCAAAACATAGATTAAAAGAATAGCAATATAATATTAAAAATTTAAATGACTATTAGAATAGTAATATCAATTTTAGGAATAATAATGATTCTATTGGAATAATAACCATAGCTTTGTATGAACAAATAAAAGTTATACATCTCATAAATGAAAATATGATATATTTATATGATAGAAAAAGTAAAGAAACTTCTCAAAGATGATATAGTAAGTGATGGTATTTCTTAGAAATGTAAATGATTATTTACTGTTTTAAAATGAATATAATGATTTAAAAGAAAATTTATTTCCATAAGATAGATTCATGGATTGAAATTTTATTTTTATATAATTATAAAATAATTTTATGATACTTTAACTAGATTTTCAATATTTAATAAAATGTGTTATAATATTGAAATTGGTATTTTTTAAATAAATGATGTTTTTAATTAGGAATTAAATTTCACATATTTAAAAAATTATTTTCATAAAATGGATATCTTTTTGAAATTTATATATACAAAAATATGTATAATTAATTTTTGGGATTTTGCTGAAATAGTTGAATTTATGGTAAATAATAAAAAATGGTAATTTTCAGTATTTAACATTTTAATCAAAATACATGAAAATTTGAGTTATGGATGAAGTAAGAAAACATTAATTATAATTAACATGAACTTGTTATTACACTTATTCAAAATAATCAACACTATTAATAGTATTGATCCAAAATAATAAACAAATTAATAAAATAATCCAAAACACCCCCCTCCTCCAACTACAAATACCACCCCGAACCTTTGCATCCCCTCAAAACGTATATGCCTAAGAGATTTATAATATTCTAGCCAATTCCTCTTTAAAGACACTTCTTCACATCCAATTTTTTATGGTTTCACTAAAATACCATTTCCTAGTTCAATAAAAATGTACTCAAGGAGATGATATTCAAGAGGTAATGTCCTCCCACTTTCTCTTATAATTTATTTTATTTTCTTATCCAATCCTCAAATACCCATTAAAAAGAATGGTTGTAACTCCTATATGATATATATATATACATAATTTTTCTAATTGAGTTTCTATCACCAAATCTCGTATCCTATACTTTGAATTCTTAGAATGAAAACATTGTATATGAGGTGTTGATTCACAGCCATCGTGGATGAATGCTTTTATTTGTTTTATTAATGCTTTCGAGGTTGTTCATAAATCCATTTATGTGGATAAAAAAATTAAAATGTGTTTACTAAAACATTTTTAATGTTTTCTAACAATAATATAAACATGATATTTAAAAAAATGATACTAGTTTATGATGGTGGTAAAACCCTTCATAATAAACTAATCAATTTCATTAACATTTTTAATAATGAATCATCCTCATGTCAAAAAATGATATATATGATAATATTTTTGTTCTGATGAATATATTAATACCATTTTCTTATAGTTATGTGAAATTATTTCGTTTTGATAATAAATTCCATAACTATACACAATTGAACCGATCGTGAAACCCATAAACAAATGCTTCCAGAGCTACATAATTAAATATTATAACTCATCGAATTGTCTGTAAATTAGCAGAATAAAATTGTAATAAATTAAATATATTTTTAGGAGGTTATTAATTAGGTAATTAATGCCTCTTATTTTATTACCAAAGAAATTAATTACATGATATGAATGATTTATTACATAATTTAACATTTCCAATCTCACTATTTTTTCTATGATATAAGCCTTATTCAAAAAATATTTATTGTGTGTGGTGTATATATACTTCATTTTATATATATGATTCCACATATCTCTTTATATTCATGGTATTAAAAATTTCATTTAATGATGATTAATTTTAGGTGGCATATGATTTTACTAATTTTAATGTGGTGAGAAATTTCTTATGGAAACATTTATTCATTGGGATAAACATCTATTTTTTTGATTATGAAATTATATAGTAATGTGTAAAATGAAATACGATTATATTATTTTTCATTTCCACTTTTTAGTGTGTATGTAAAGTGAATACACATAATCCATTCATTTGATTAATGATATGATCCTTATTAGGGACTTCTTCACAATTGTTTTCATTGATGCATATTTTTAAAGTTAAGCACCTATTTTATTTTACAAAGTATATATACTAACCCTTTTATTTATGAAAAATTTTCATTTCTAATTTATTTAAATATACAAAAAATTTTAATAGAAATAATTATTTCCTATATCGCATACCAAATTTTTCATTTGGTTCTTACATTGAAATTTATTTTACTAACAAGGTAAATAACATGAAATTTTTTTCTTTTACTCAATATGTACATTTTTTAAAATACATATTGATCCATGAATTAAATCAAGAATTTTGATATTTGTCTAATAATTTGGACATGAAAACAATGGTGTGTCCTGAGTGTAGATATCCCCTTGATATATCGGTAGTCTCATGAGATGACCATGATGACCAAATTAAATGGGTTATTACATATAATTGTTAAATATTCATTGGAATGGTCTTTATGGTAATCATACCATGATGAAAAATCTCATGGTGTCCAAATTTTTATGAATTTAACTACTAAAAAAGGGACTTTAACTGAGTTATATTAGGCATTTATTAGCTCTAACAAATATCTCACTACCATAGTATAGTTAAAATCCATATGATTTTATTGGTGATATAAAATCACTGATAAAAACACCTTTTAATAGAGCATTTATTTTGTGCTGATAAAGGACTCATTTATCAGAAAATTTAAAATTAGTGATAAAGGGGAATATAGTAGTTACAATACATTTCATCACTAGAAATTGTAAAAATAGAGTGTGATGTAACAACACATTGAATTATCATAAACATCACCACAAATTAGAAAATTAATATACAAATACATAATTTAAATGAAAAAAAAATTACAACACTAAATGAAAAAATAAAACTATTATAGAGAAAAATAACACACATATACTAATAAACAATCCACCCCTAATTGAGTAAAATAACACACATTTATATGAAAACAAATATTATGTTAATAATAATATATGAAAATAATTTAAATATAAACGATAAATTTTAAAATATACTTTTTGTCATACTGAGAACATAGTGTATCGAATTGTGTTGCATGGGATTTTTTCATGTAACACAATTTATTGTTCATCAAAAAGTATTATCTCTATAAAAAAAATTATAAGAAAAAAATAATACTGAAATTGATTAATAAATATAAACTATAATGATAAGAAAAAAAACTAGGCTCGTTTTCTATGTTTTGGCGACGTGATGACAATTTTAAACTAAAAAACATTTATATATTTAAAATGAAAACATGGTGTCATACTAGTAAAACTATGTTTTGAATTATGTTTATTCTTATTTAAAGACATCCCAAGTGACATATGGATAATTTTCATAATGTATCAAAACAATCTGAATGTTTTTTCTTAGTTTAGAGTACACCAATTGTGTTTTTTTACTAAAATGTTATTTTAAACAGTCAACATCCACATTAAGTCATACAGTTCACATCTTGTTCTAGTTTTAAAAGGCCCTAATTTATACACATCACTAATGAAATATGAATCAATTTCCAAAATTATGAAGACAATCCTAGTGTGTTTTCCCAGTTTTTAGTAAGTGATACTTTCTATATTAAAATTTCAATTTGAAGCAATTAGTGGAAATATTGAATCAAAATAGGTGCCTTGTATATTATATTGATGTTAGTATTATTTATAACCATTAAAAATGTATTCTAGTGTGTTTTCCTAAAGTACCAAAACAATCTGATTGTGTTTTCTCAGGTTTGAGTATGCCAGTTGTCTTTTTAAAAAAATTACATTCAATTTTGAATAAAAATGTGAACTTGGAGTTATAGAAATCTTATTGTTTGTTTTATAGAAGCATTTATAGTTCCTATATGTTTTAAATTACTTATTTATTTTTTTCCTAAATTATTAATATTATCTGAATGAGTTTCATTTGTTTTTATTACGCCACTTTTTTATACTATAATGTCATTTTAAACTAGAAACACATAATTTGAGTCATACAGGTCATGTCATGTGTGATTTTTATATGAGATTAATTTCTACATTTGAGAAATGAAATATAAATCATTATACTAAATTATAAAGAAAATATGAGTGTGTTTTATTGGTTTTTAGGGATTAGAAAAATTTAATTAAAATGTCTATTATAAACTAATAGAAGCCACTTTGAGTAAATAGGGAACATTTTGTATAATATTGGGGTGTGGATGATTCCTACACATCACAAATAACATATGTCATGACCCATACCCTAGGTACCGTGTCGTAACTACCCCAATCCCACCTACCATATGACAGGGATTGGCGACTAGCACTAGAAAGACATTTCCCTAAAATGGGAAGGCATTACCTTTAATTCGGCAAACACACAGACCAGGTACACAACAAGAACAAACCACGTCGAATAACTGCTAAAAGTAAATGTGTGAACTGAAGATGAATTTTTCTAGAATAAAAACCCAACTAAAATAAAATATATAAAAATGTAAAACAACTCCAGATGTCGTCCTCCAATGATCCAACCTGAAGGGTAGATACAACTCGTCACTGCGGCTCTCCATGTCAATCGGTCACCTTCGTGCACCATATAATTCGGCCTCCCTAACCTCCTTCAAATATGTTCATCATCTGCATAAGACATAACAAAGTATGGGTGAAGCCCATGCATGGGTGAGTATAACAATACCCAGTATGGACCCTAAGACCACCAAAAGTCACCTAGAATATTACAAAGGAAAAACCACAAATCGTGATCTCAATCACAAAGCACAAAGTATAAGATAGCTCACACCAGGTATACAACATAAAGAACGTGAATAATTATGATTAGTAATAAAGCTAGAGCATCTTATTCAATTGTGAGGAATTTTCTATTAGATCGCACAAGGTCACTAGGTGCTTACCCACAGTGGATTGCAAGGTGCTGACCCAGAGATGATCGCTAGGTGCTGACCCCCGGATTATTGCTAAGTACTGACCCAAGGAGGATCACTAAGTGTTAAACCACAAATGGTCTCTAGGTGATGAACCATAGGGGATCTCTAACTAGTTACCCAGAGAGGATCTCTAAGGGCTGACCCACAGAGGATCGTTAACAGCTGACCCACAGAGGATTCCTAGGTGCTTTATCACGTCAGAGCTAGCAACTGGATTCCCACACTTAGCACACATGATTCTGGGAGGATCCACTCCTCAAACCAATGATCATATTTCAACTATCACAATGTCTCATGAAGAAGTAACCATAAGTACTGCCTTATTATAATGGTTCCAACGCGACAGAGAGTGCGTCAATCGGACACTCGGTCTATAAGATATATGCCAAAAGGTAAATAGGGCCCAGTTGGATTTGAGTCTGATCCAACCCAAATGTACTCTAACTTCGTTCAAAACATATTTGGATTAACTCAAATGGACCACCTCATCGAGAGGGTCCTCACACCACTGAGGGAATGTCAATCGGATGTCTGAGATGCGAGATACACCCAATGTAGCGAAATGGGACCAACCTGTTACAGGTCATGTAGTAGTCTGGCCCGGCTAGCGGGTGCGGAACATTGTGCTCCAACTAGGACCTATATACCTTTTTTCCTATATCATATAGACCTAGCATCATATTGAAAATCTTCTGTCATGTTGGAACCCTTATGAAAATGAATTCCATCAAGTTACTTCTTCATGAGACTTCTTGGTGGTTGAAATACGACCAGTGGCTTGAGGAGTGGATCCTCCCAGAATCAAGCTTGCTAAGTGTAGGAATTCAGTGGATAGATATGACGTGTTGATGCACCTAGAGATCCTCTATGGGTCTACATTTAGCAATCCTCTGTGGGTCATCACATAGAAATCCTCTTTGGGTCAACAGTTAGTGATCCATTATGGGTCAGCACCAAGTGACCCTCTGCAGGTTATCACTTAGCGATCCTCCGTGGGACATTACATAGCAATCATCCATGGGTCAGCCCCTAGTGATCCTATGTGGGTCATCACCTAGATATCCTCTGTGGGTCAGCCCCTAGTGACCCTGTGCGGTCTACCAGAAAAAGAATCTTGATAGATTAATATGATCTGGATTTAAGTATAATCATCTATATTCATGTTCTTTAAGTTTTATAACTTGTGTGAGCTATATTTTACTTTCTGCATTGTGATTCAGATCATGGATTATGGTTTTCCCTTTTTATAATTCTTGGAGACCTTCGAGGGTCCTTGGTTCTCTACTATGTATTGTTATACTCACCCTTAAATGGGCTTCTCTCACACCATGTTGTGTCTTATGCCGACGACGAACAACATTAACTGAGGTTAGGGAGCTAGGACTAGATGGTGCACGAAGGTTACCAATTGATATGGAGAGCCGTAGTGATGATCTATACCTACCATTAAGGTATGATCCTTGGAAGATGACCTCAGGAGTTGTTTTCCCTTTTCTCTATGTTTTCTTTTTGATGGGTTTGTATTCTTTTCCCATTCGGCTTCTGTTCTCGCATTTACATTTAGTTGGTATTATACACGGTTTTTTCTAGTGTTTTACCTGGTCTATGTGTTTTTAATTTTAAAGATAATTCCATCCCATTTTGAGGATATTCTTTTCTGGGGCTAGTTTCCAACCCCTGGCCTATGGAAGGAGGGGTTGAGGTAGTCACGGCATGGGCCCCGGGGGACGGGTCGTGAAAAATTGGGATCAAAGGCATCGGTTCTACCAGAATAACTAAGAATCTATGTTTTCAATGGGGGTAATAGTGTAAAGTGTATTGAGTTTGAATTCCAGTCCAAGGAGTCCAGTGTTCATGTGGTATCCAACATATCCATACACAAGGACCATGAATTCTGTTCACTGACTCAGTACATGAAAACAATATTTTCATATGTTTTGAAAATATTTTTCTCTAGATCTCTTTTTAGTTAGCTCACCAGGTATAATTTAATGATTGTGGTTCATCTCGATACTCTTTTAAGACGCCTCCATATAGCTAGATGGCCATGATTCCAATGCGTGACCATGAGTATAGTCAAAATAGTGATGAGGCTTCAGTACAAGGAATGTTGCCCGATATGGTACCTTCAGGCGATGTTCCAGCGATACCATTGCTCGTTGGTTAGAAATTACTACCAGTGCTACCGGCAAAGGAAACATGTAGTCTCATTGCCATACATGAGTTTCAGTGATAGATACCCCTTAGTTTCAGAGGCAAGATCGACTCACAGGTGTCTAAGGACTGAATTGAGGTGGTGACTGAGTTTCCATCTAGCCATGACACTGTAAAATCATATGGAAGTCCAGGAAGTGAGTATTCTATGTTGCTCAATAGGGTTATGGGAGGGTTTAGATTACCCCTATATTATGATGAGGTGATTCTTCTATGGATATTTCTTGAGAACCTTTCCCATAGAAGGGGTCTATTACCATAAAAATCTAAGGGTTATGTATTCCCAAGAACTTATTCAGCTTTGGCATGACGATATGTTGGTAGCTGAGTATTCGTCGTGGTGTACTGGTCATTCTAGGTACTCGATGAATATGATAAGACCAGTGATTCTGGGCTCAGACCATCGACAAATATGTGATTAGGGACATCCTATAATATACTTCTTCTCTGTGCATTTCTACTTTTTGTTAGGGTGCTATAAAGAACATTTTTTGGTTGAAAATTCATGGATGAACAGATACTGCCAGTGAATGTCAGCTGTGGGAATGTGGGAAACCAACGTCAGTCTCAGAGACATAGATTATTAAACTTTTATAGTAAGAGGAACTATTAGGCCCAAGGGAATCTGTACGGAAATAAATGTGGAAGAAAAGATAGGAGAGCAGTAGGAGGTGGTATATATTTTGACATGTTACAGCCACCACCCCAATGTGGTCCCCACAAAGCTCTGGGAGCTGGGGGACAGGGGAATGGAGTAACTGCATGCGGTTAAGGAGTGTGAACCAAGGGATCCAGGAATGATTCAAGGTATTTTCTATGTCTACTACAAGTTTTCATATTAGTAGACATATGTAATAATCATTCCTTCTTATCACGAATCTTTTTCAAGACCAGGAGTTTATATTTATACTGTTGTCTTGATCCTTACATCTCGAGATACCTATGAGAGGAGACTCAATAATCACAATTATATGGATGGTGTCATCTTACCCTTGAGGTGGGCGATTCGGTTGGAAACTCTTAGCGGTAGTGTTGAGGCATTATGATGATATTTTGGGTATGGAATGAGCATCCACAGTTCATGCCCAGATTTACTTTTTTAGGAAAAAAATGGATGCGGTATATATGTAGCATTGGAATGGGGTTTTCCATGGTTGTAAAAAATGGTATCCTAGGTATCATGAGATAAACTCATCCATATGAGGGTGCATCCAATCACTCTTGAGTCATCCAGCCTTACCCTTATGGTATTAGAGGTTTTTGAGTTTTCAGTTCCCAACGGTAGTGGCGAAGTGTGGGAATCCTGTGGCTGGATATCAAGTGAAGAGAAACCATTTGTGTATCGGTATGAGAGTGATGATTCATCGATCGGCAGTAGAAAAAACCTATATGGATCGATAGTAGTGGGACCTTGTGTGAATCAAAAGTAGTGCGACCCTCTGTGGATTGATAGTAGAGCGACCCTGTGTTGATCGAAAGTAGTGAGACCCCGTGTGGATCGACAGTATAGCGACCCTGTGTGGATCGATAGTTCAAAGACCCTTCATGCATTAGTAGTATAACCTATTCAAATAAAAAAATTCTGACTGAATACTGATAATATTCATTCTTGTTCTCTAAGTTGTATGCCTTGTGTGAGTAGCATCATTTACTTCGTGCTATGTTGTTGAGGTTCTTCTCGGTGGTTTTACCTCTAAGATTTTTTCTTTGTGGTGTTTTTCTTCATGGATTATCAAGAGACCTTCTAGGGTCTCAGGGTCCTTAATGAGTATTGTTATACTCCCCCTGCATGGGCTTCATGCAGACATGTTGTGTCTGGTGAGGACGATTGATGTTTCAACATGGGTGCTTAGGGGGACGAGAATGATTGATTCTACGACAGTGGACTTGTATTCCTAGAACTAGGTGGGGCCCAATAGGGTCGTGTGGGCATGAAATACTACTTCATATTCTAGTAGCCTCACTACTCTCATGATTAGGTGGGGTTTTCCATGGATGGCCATCAGAGTTCCCTTTTTTTCATTACTATTTATAGTTCCTTGTTCGGTTTGTATTCTAGTCCACCTACATTCACCTATACTTGCATTCAACCTTGTTTTAATAGTATACATGTTTCCCCATTTAAGTATGTTGGGATGTGGTTGGATGTGTGTGTATACAGGTTTCAAGGAAATTCCTTCCCATTTTATGGATATGTCTTTCCAGTGCTAGTCACCAGCCCCTGGCCTATGGAAGGCGGGCTTGGGGTAGTCATGACACGGTCCCTGGTGGATAGGTTGTGAAAACACATAGATTTTTTTCTTAAAGAAAAATAATAATATGAACGTGTTTTCTTAGTTTAGAGTATGTTAGTTTTTTACTAAAAATAATTTCAATTTTGAATAAAAATATGCATTTGGTGTAATACCAGTAACACCTTGTGTTATATTGTGGTTCAGATAATTCCTACTCATCCCAAATGAGATATAGACCATTTTTTAATGTATAAAAACAATAAAAAAAATTTCCTTTGTTTTGAGTATGAATATTTTGTTTTTTACTAAATTTGCATTTTAAAATGGAAGCACACTTTGAGTCATACAAGTCACATTGTGAATGGATTTGATATGAGAGTGATTCCTACACACCACAAATCAATTTTAAATATGTTTACGAAATTTTGAAGACCATCTGAGTGTGTTTTCTTAGTATTTTTTTAGTGAATGTTTTTCATAATGTGATTTCCATTCTAAAATGATAATAGAAACATTGAGTCATATCAGGTACATCATGCATCACATTCAGGTGTGGATGATTCCTATATTCCAAAAATTACTTATGTATCATTTTAATTATTTAAAAATTTATTCCTAATTTATTATCTTGGTTTTGATAATGTTAGTTGTTTTTTTAAAAAATTTAATAATAATTTATCAAAAAAATTATTAAATTGGAGTCATACTGGCCACACTGTAGTTCAGATTGTGGTGTTAATAATTCCTATACATCCCAAATAACATTTGGATCATTGTACTAATGTATCTAAACAATAACAATGTGTTTACATCGATTCTATGACCCCACTTTTTTAACTGAAATGTCATTTTAAACCGGAAAACCACACATTAAGTCATAAAGGTCACATCGTGTGTGGGTTTTATGTCAGATTAATTCCCAAACATCAAAGAATAATTTTTAATGGTTTTCCAAAATAATAAATACAAAACTTCTGTTTTCATGGTTTTTAGCGAGTGATATTTTTTTGAATGAAAATGTCTATTTTAAACTGATAAAAAACACTTTCAGTCATACTAGGAACCTCATGTATTAGATTGAGATGACACTAATTATAACATGTCATGAATGGATTATAAATCATTTTTAATGTTCTATAATAATTCAAATGAGTTTGATAATTTTTGAATATGTCAGTAGTCTTTTTTACTAAAATTAATTTCATTTCTAAAAAAAGGTACACTATGATTCATACACATCAAACTATGTGTCAAATTGAGTTTTATATGATTTCTACACATCAAGAATAATGTATCAAACATTTTACTAAATTATAAAAACAATAAGAATTTATTTACTCAGTTTTGATTAAGAAACTTCTATTTTTTTTACTAAAATGTCATTTTAAACTAGAAATGTGATCTTTGAGTTGTACTTGACACATTTAGTGCAGAGTTGACAAGAGACTGATTCCTACATGTCACAAATGAATAATGAATCATTTTCTTAATTTATCAGTCCATTCCAAATATGTTTTCTTATTTTCCATTGGGTGCCACTGTTTGGAAATAAAATTACATTCTTAAAAAGATAAAAGAATCTTTTAGTCATACTATGAACATAATGTATCATATTGAGGTGTGGTTGATTCCTACACATAAAAATGACATATATAGTATTTTCCCAAAGTATAAAAACAATCTGAATATGTTTTCAGGGTTTTCATTATGTTAGTTGTATTTTTTAATATATTAATTTCTATTTCAAAATAATCTAAATATGTTTTCTGGGTGATGACAAACTGTAATATAAAATAGTATTTATTTTTTCATAAAAAGGGAATATCCTTTCTCTCAAGTATGTTTTGTTGATAATTATGATGATTTTTTATAAATGATATTTTGATCTTGGAAATTTTTATATTATGAATTATCTCATACATAATGAATGTTACTAATATGAATTTATCAAGAATTTGTGATGTTACACCATACATAAAATTGATGATCAAATAGACCAAATATTTCCACCACATTCTAATGTGAAACCACTATATTTTTTTATTAACATTAATTATTTAGTCAATGGTAAATTTAGTATTTTATTATTTTTTAGTGGTTTTGGATTAAGAAATTTTCTTCTTCTTCAAAGGGGTGTTCATTTTTATTTTTTCATTAAAATTTCATTATGAGAAAGGTTTTCATTTTCAAGGATTTTTTATTAAAGAGGTATATTTTCTTTTTATTTTATTTTTCCTTTCACACTGGCCCTCCTCAAGGTCTACAATCTCTCAATGTTGGTTATCCTCTAATAGTTCTCTCAAACACCTGGTGGATTCAGGGATTGATTACACAGATATTTATTCAAAAATTTATGTCTGATTATATACATGTTTTATTATTGTATTTTTGTTGTATGACTCTCAAGTGAATAGTGGATACACTACACAAAAATTTTCATTACAGTGTTAACATGTCATGGGAATGAAATTGCATCAATTTTTTTTATTGTTTAGTTTTATCTTGGTGAGGGGTTTCTTTTATAGTTAAGTGATATTTTATTGTACTTGTAATGTGATAATAGAAATTTTATCTTATTATATTTAGTTTGAAAAAAATATATTTTGTGTTTTTTCATTTCACTAATCCACCTGAAATACTTGTACAAAAACTATTATATTATGTGATATGTGGTGTGAACACCTTTCAACAATTTTTCTCAAATACAATATTGGTAGGATATTTATTCTACTCCATTTCCCAACAATGATTTTTATCATAAATCCATTACATTATCTCCTCCTTTTCCTCAGTCTCTTCTTATTTCTCTGCCTCTGCCTCCTCCTCGGCCTTAGTCTCCAACTATAACTCAGCCTCTGACTCCCCCATCACCTTCTCCTTCACCTTTAACTCTACCTCTTCCTCTTCCTCCTCCATTTCCCATCAATTTTATTTTTTCCAGGTTAATTCTTCTAAACAAATTGATTTACTCTATTATACTTAACATTAAGAAACAAATCAAAAATAATGTATAAACATTATATCACTAATGTTTCACACCCCAAAAATGTTTACAAAACCATAACTCATACTAGATCACAGACATATAAGTTAATCACATAAATGTTTCATCCTCATAGATTCAGAAAAAATTTACAATTCCCACTATTCTCTAAAACATTACTTTGTTTTTTGAGTATGAAGGTTTTAAAAAATATTGATAGTACTATGAAAATAAAAACATGTAAATTATTATGAAATATATTTAATGAAATTCTAACTACATTCTAGAATTACCTATTTGGGGATACTGGTAATTTTGTGTTTTTTGATCTCTATCATAAATTTAAAAATATAATATCCATAGTCGATTCAAATATCTTCACTTGAATAATATTGAAATAATGACAAAAATAAGTAATTTTTTTGAAATGATTTTATATTTAAACATTTATATATATACATTATCTTTTTCCATTTCTAGTCATCAATGAGATTTATCTCTTCATAAACCATCTTCATTCCTAGATTACTCTATATTATGTTATAAAAAAATTATTAAAAAAACACCGAAATATATAATTCAAATTTTATCAATAAACTATTGATTCTCATGTTTTAAAAATTCACAATACACATCATTTGTGGTTATTTGGATGGATATCCATGCATTATATCCAAAAAATTAAAATTGGAGGTATCTAGATAGACTTTAATCACCATCTAGTGCTACCTAAAAAAAGTAATGAAAAAAATTTAAAAAAATTAATGTGATTAGATTTTTGTGTTTTTCGTTTTCAATTTTGGAATAAAAATTTGTTTGTTGTCCGATATATTTTTATCATTCTCTTTAAGAAAGTAAACTTTTTTTGTCATTTTCTTTATTATCCAATGTAATTTTTTCATTGAAGTGATACAAGGATTAATTAAGACATGTCATGTTTCCCATGACTTTCTATATATATAGTAGTAATATAATCTCTTGGTAAAAAAATATTTATTAACATTAGTAAACATATTAGATCACTATTTTTACAAACATTTTATCCAAATGTAACTTATATATTAATTATTAATAAATATTCCAATCCATTTATACCTAAGAATCTCATTTATAATCTCTATAGAAATTTAATATGTCATCAAAGATCTATATATTTATTTTTTAAATGGAATGTAATAAAAGGTTATTAATTTAAATGTGTTCTCTTAATGAATTTTTAAGGATATTAAATGTTTTTATGGAAGTAGTGAGGATAAGGTACTCTTGAAAGGTCATTTTTATTTCATGGTCGATTCACTATATTGTCTTGATCAGACCATCTATTTCCAAACCACTTTATCCATTAGTAATATCATACCTCACACCAGACCATTTATCATAAACTACAAAATGATTTTCATATGAAATTATTTTTTAAGATATTCCTGATGTATCTTTATAATATTAGATGGTCATTTTTTGAATGCTCCAAAAGAATCCATGACCATTATATTATCCAAATCATCATGTAGAAATAGAAACTGAGTAGAAGAATCATGATCTACCTCAATCTCTGGTAATATATGATATTGTGGGAGGCCCTTATGGTATATCATATCTCTCAAGATATTATAAACTGCACACATCACTGCAAGGTGGTGGGTTGGTGTTGATAGATAAAAATTACATAAAAATATACCATGAATAAATTTAGTAGTATAAAATTATTATAAGTTTTCTGATTCAATTTTAGGAGAAAGATTAATGAAAAAATTGATTACCTAAGTTAAAGTATTTAGTTGGGAGAATGACTAGCCTCAAAGCTGGTGGGTTTTTTTAGTTCATGTGCGGATCTTTATTCCACTGTTGGTTTTCTTTGATCCTTTCACAAACATGGGTCTGGAAAACCATAATGAAAAATAATATCATGCAGTGATTATATTTGATTCTGAAATCATCTAACTATATTATATGTATCTTCATGTGGTTTTTTCTTCTTGAAATATGTATAAATAGAAAATCGAAAACATAATCTTATAACATGGAAATATTGTTCTGACATATTTGAAGCTACTAAAAGTTGTTTTTCTTTTCGTACGGTCACCAATAAGTATTTTGTCGATCCCTTATTAAACATATGACCATATATAGATACCTGTAAATAATAATAATGAATAAACAGTTACTATAATGTTGTACTTATACATGTTTCAAATACTATTTTTAATTTTTCATCTAAATTTTCACCCTCCTTATTTACATGAAACTCCTTCCATAGCACATGATGTGGGATGGATTTGGGTTTAGATTTTGATTCATCAATATTCATATAAACAAAGAAACATGTGTTGCTTTTTATGAGATAGTTAAACATTTATTTTTGATTTCTATTAAATAACAATTTATTATATAATAATGTGTAACCCATACTTTTTTTGTGATAAGGGTACATTTTTTATGCATGTTCTTTATATTAAACACTGCTTCTCTATTCCTTAAATTTATGATTTTTAATCAATTTGGGTAAAATAAATATTTTCAAATATTATATTATCATTTTTAATAAACCTAAAATTATTTATCATTTCGATAATTAATGGAAGAAGTCCATTTTTCCTACATTATAATGTATTCATAACAAATTGGTGGGTAGGGATTCAATTTCTCTTAGAACACCTTAGATTCAACTTCATAAGAAGAGTCCAGAAGCATCAATGGTATTTTCTATTGGCCATTAATATAAATTTTTTTGGAAATATTCTGAAATAAATGAAATTGTTAATAATGATGAAAAATAAATAAATCCTACATTATATATTTTTTTGTAATTAGAGACATTATATCATTATATTACTATTATATATTTCCAAAGGATTTATTTCCATACAAGTTCAACGTGGAACCATGAAAAAATATCAATTGGTACATTCAACCTCATTTTGACCCCAACATAAATAATGAAAATTTACTTATTGGGGTTAATTGGTTGGTCACATTGATTCTAACCAAACACAAATTTCATACCCTAAAAATTTTCCTGGATAGCTTTATTCAGTGTAGTGATTTTGAATCATTCTTGTTTTTTTCATCAATATGATGTACATCACCTAATAATTTTAATGTTTCATCATAAATTGCATGTCCTTCCTCCAAATTGGTAAAAATTTCATGTGAACGAGAATTTTTTTGTAGGATTAGTAAAACATTTATTTTTCCTTGGATAACAACAAAAACATATATGTTGAGAAATAATTTTATAAGGGTTACATTCATTGTCTATTTCAATAAATGATAAACTCTTTAACTCTATCTTTATACAAATTTTTCAAAAAAAATTACCCATCATCCATTTCTAAGGAAACATGTAATTGAATTAAAATCCATATTCATACTCATTAAAATCGTCTTCACCTTTGTTACTTGAACTACTATGAGAAGTATCAATCCCATACCACGTACCAGAATATATTTTTGATGAAGAAATATCAAAGTTGTTAAATAAACATAGAATATATTGGGGATGATTCTAAAGAAAAAATTGAATTAATAACTATTAAATAGATAAAGGTGGTGGGGATGATACTTGACTCCTTACATGTTTTTAAATTACCACCTCATAATATAATAATTTAAATCTCATCTCAAAATGATAAGAGTTCTCTGAATCTTCCAGGATAACATTAACTCATCCCCACTGAGCTGTACCGACTCTAATCTATGTTACAAATCCTTTCCCATCACATGTATCTCAAATATAAGAGCTTTATATCCACTGAGTTTCATGGGTAGGGTGTGAGTGTAAATGCACATATTTTTTTAACTTTCTACACAACATGGGTCTCGAGAATAGTTCCTTTTAGTATTACTTTAGTATTTTTGTGTTCATATGAAAACCTATGTGTATAGGGAGCCTATATTTTATTTATATATATATATCCTACACCTAGTATCTCAAAATAAAATTTCTTCCTTTATAGAAGTATAGTAGTATTTTTTATGATAATTTTATGTTGGGAATGTTATTACCCTGGTGATCTATAGTAAAAATAATTATAATGTATATATGTATTCTGTTAATTTAATTATGTTGCTAAAACCAAAATTAATACAATGGATCCCATCAAACCGTTAAGGATATTACATAATGGAATCCCATAATATCAAGACTTATATGATATCCATTATTCAATATATTTAGAATATGAAAAAATATAACATTTTTATATTACATAAAAGTCCAAAAAGACTTTTTGAATACATGAAATACATATAAGACTCCCTATTGATGTTTTATTTACCACTATAAACTCTTTATGTGAATAATATAATAATAGTTTAGAAAACCCTTCACTCAAAATTTTTAATGACTGATGAGTAGATTGTTAATATATTCTATGAAAATAATGAATGGAGGATCCTATATCCTTTAACATGTTCATTCAATACATCCATTGTGTATTCATTAAATATATTCAAGAAAACCAACCATGGTTATGAATTTACCTCTTGTTTGTCCTCATAATTATTCATATGGTCATGTAGTACTAAAGCAATTACCTTTCTTTCTAAAGGTTTCTTTTTCCAAAATAGATTAGGTATGTTTTTTGATAAGAACTATGTGTTTTAGATCAAAATAGTCTAACTATTGTTAGGGTTATGTCCTTGAAAACTAGATTAAATATCAAAATTAAATGTTTTATCTTACTAGAAAAGTGTTAGCATTATATATTATATTCATAATTCATTGACTATTTTTGAATATCTTTGATTCAAGTGCTACTGATATATTAATTATGAATCAAAAACTATAATGTTATTAATTACAAAATTAAATAACCTATCATTTTGTCTTATATCACACTAAGATAAATGTTTTTTAGAAATAAATATAAAATAATAATTTTATGAGAATCACTCCACATGTAAAACTGTATTTGTGTATTTTTCTCTATTAACATATGACTCACCCTTTTTTAATAACTATAATAATTCACCATACTTTTTTATTTTTTTGAATATCCTTGTTTCAATTTATGGAATAAAATTTCAAAAAAAAAACTTTTTATTTAACACCCATGATCTAAAATATAAATATTACAATCAATGTTGAATATAATAAAAGTATAATATTTTTATATCATTTATAATCATTGAAGTTATTTTTATAGTGACCATTCTCACCATATGAAATATAAATAATCTATTCTTTACACATAATTTAAAAAGTAATTTTAGACATTGTAAATGAACCATATGCATTGAAAAATTCATTGGATTTACAACCCATTTTTTAATTAATTCAACAAAAGGGATGAGAAACCATATTCCTAAAAACAATTATGTACTTAGTGAAGTGTTTTCAATGGATTATTGAGTTGCCTCTCCATACAATTCATTTTATTGATCAAGAATCTACAAAACCCTTGTTTTCTCAAATATAAAATAATTAAAACCTATAACTTATTATTATTAAAAAAAATTATTTCTCATGTATACTATAAACCCATTCATATTCAAAAATAACCTAAATGAAGTTTTAATTATATCTTATAACATATTACATTTAAAAAATATAATTCAGTTTCCATCATAATATACCACCAAAAATAATGTACTCCCACAAGACAATTTCCACTTAACTAGCTTGAATTTATCAATTCATTTATAATAGAAATTAATACCACAATAAATATTATATAATAATTCATAGTAGTACTAATTTTTTAATATTTATCACAACTTTAAAATAAATAATTTAAAAATTATTACATGGGTTATATCACCATATCACTATTCATTAATATATTCATCATGTTGAATTATATTCAGATTTATTTTCAAATTGTGTTTGAAAAAAATAATTGAATAAAATAAAATATATAGGAACCACCAAACAATTATATAATTTTTTGATATAGGAAAAACTACATTTATTAATTTAAATACATCACTAATACAATACGAATCATATAATATTAGTTATGAGAAAATATACAGTAATTTTAAGAAATATCATGAAGTTTATTTTCTCAATAGATACACAAAAATTCATAATTATTCTTATCGTATTAAACATTCTTTCATCTTCATCTCTATGCCATAATGTGGAAATAAGATTCAAAGAATGTAAATTCACACTTTCTAAATTGTAATAAAAAATAATAATGGAAACATCAATAAAATCATCATTAGTTGGAAAAGTTAATGGATATGTCATTCATAATGGTCTTGTATCAAACTACTATGATTTTACATAGTATGGGTGGTGTGGTGTATGTATATGTAAGTGAGAGAGAGAGATATAGATTATATGTAGAGTCTATCATTGATATAAATAGTGAAATAATGAAAACTATAGAAACCAAATGGGAAATTAAAGAGAGATGAAAAGAATAAAATAACAAACCTTGGATTCTATCCTTGATTCACCTAATAGAATGTCGAGGATTATTGATGGTGGTAGGGGAGTTCTACGAAATATTGATAATCGCAATATAATGAGCCATGGTTAGGGTTGTTTTAAAAGTATTAGGGGTACTTTTATCACCACTTCCAAAAAAAATTGTTGATTAAGATCTCTAATATAAGTGATGATAAAAGGCATCTTTATGAGTTCTTTTTTATAACTCATAACCCTCTTTATTTATCATCACTGAAAAGTGCTGATAAATGGAACCTCTATTAGTGATAAAATGTTACCATTGAAAAAGGGTTGATAATTATAATTAAAAATAATAATTATATTTTTAAAATTATATTTATATATTTTATAATTTTGTAATTATTTAAATATATAATTATACATTTTAAATTAAATTAATACTTTTAAAGAAATTATATTATTTTTTATTATTATAATTATAAACTTTTATAAATATAGTAAATATAAATTAATAAATATATTTTTAATTATTTATAATGAAAAATATATATATATTTATATCATTATATATATATATATTAAGGGTGAGGTGCAAAGGCCTATTTATTAAATACCGAAAAAATCCAGTAGAGGAAATAACATAAAAAACTAGGACAAAGGTCCTTAACCCATTCTAGAGCTGGTACTCATACTATGTTGAGGAAGTCGTCCACCCCTACCACGAGTATGTCTTCCCCTCCTCCCAGTTTTTGCTAGCATCCATGCACCATTGCCATCATCCCAAGACACCTCCTCAGCATCAATCGTCATGATTTTAGGCCCAGAGACATCATTTTTCATAGATAAATCATTGTCACTGCTGTTGGCAGTGATCATATCAAATGAGTTAGAGATACAAACATTACTTTTTACCTTTCTAGGCTGAGAGGGAGGACATCGGAATGAAACAGATCCTGCTCTTGTGTATTGTTTCTCATTTCTCTTCATGTCCCGTTCAACAGAGTCCTGTGCAGCATCTTCTTTCTTGTGATCAACCGAAGTCGGCTTGAGATCAGGCTTTGCATCAGTCTGCATTCGAATGGGAACCTCACCAGGAGGTTGGGAAGTCATGTTGTGAACGTCAGAGGGTCCGGAGAGCAGGACATATGAATCCAGTGTACAGGGCAGCATCACAAGCATAGCGGTAGAGGTGGGAGACCTTCCAACATTAGCATTGGATTTTCTAGTCAATTACAGCGCCTCTTCAGCAGTGCTCTGAGAAGTAATTGATTTTCCAGCCCTGTCCAACACCTGTTCAGCAGCGATCTGTACAGTATCCACTGTATTTTTAGAGTCACCCGAGCTCTAGTTGGAGGATTCCTGCCTTGGCACAGGCTGTGCAGCATCCTACCTTCCAGAGTGCGGAATATGTGGATCTTTCACACTAAAAAATTGTTTTGCTTTACGTGTAGGCATCGCATTGTCCAGACCATTATTTGTGGGACTAATCCTAGAATAGGAATTATCCACCAAATAATGAGCTATTGTGCGGGTGACAGGGGGTGCCAACCTAGTGGAAGGGTCAAGAGAATCAGGACTTCTGACAACTTTGTTGCCTTTGGAGTGGCAGGAGGAGACCATCGCATGTCTAGGAGAATCTCGTCCATGATCCTTACTTATGTGAACACTTTTGTTCTTGACCTTCAATGAAGTTGCGACTTCTAGAACAATCTTCCCTTTTCTGCATTTTGAAGCGGGATGCTCCTGTCTAATTTCAGCATCATCCATTGCTTGTGTTGAGATCTCTCTCTTTAATTGGCTATCATCTGATTCTAATTCATTTTTGACTTCATCCATGTCCTTGACCAGTGAATATTTGAAAGAGAGGCCCACTTCAGTTGGGTCATTTTCATCATCTAAATCTGCCAAAATGACATTGCTCCTGCCAATCTGAGAAGAAACATGTTCGGGGTTTTAACCAACACTCCGGAATTGCTGCTCAGACTGGATCTTTTCAACCTGGATGTTTTCAGAGGTTAATAATCCACTCAAAGACTTTTGAGGAATCTCATTCCTATCTTGCTTCGTAGATTGCACAGCAGTCTGTTGGGAAGGTTTTCTACTCTCCTTCCATCAAATAAATATATATAAATATAAATATATTAAATATATTTATTATAATTTTATAATTGAAAATACATTAATATACTTATAAATATTTATATAAATAAAAAAAATTAAAAAATATAAATATATATAAATATATTAATTATAAAAAAATATTATCCTCTTTGAGGGTTTGGGTGGCCCTCTCGGCTTCGGTCCAGAGCTTTCTTCCTATTATATGGTTTAATTCCAGGCCTTCTTCTAAAAATTCATTGGTGGTGAATCTCAGTGGTGTGGTGGCTTTTGTGTCTCTTTCTCAGTGAACCTCAGTGGTGTTCCAAGTAGCATGTTTCATCATTTTGATGATAATGGGAGATGTTGGTGTGATGGTCTCTATTCGGTGGCTTTAGGATTGAACTTAGGGAGTGGAAGTCGTCCTCGACAATGTCGGTCCTTTAAAAAATTTCCTATATCCTGTTTTAGTCAAGAGCTTGTCAAAATATGCTGTTTTGTGGACTTTGGTTAAAATTGGTGTCCTTCGTGGGTTCTAGAAATGCGATATAGCTCATGGAAGGATGTCGAGGGAATAGTGGACAACGACTAATCAATACGAGTCGGTCTCTTAGTATCGGTCGATTGTGGCGCTCCATCAATTGTGATGGTGTTGTTTTTCAACATCAGCAGTGAACACCAGGAGGCTGGGGAGGCTTCGTGGCCAGACAGTTTGGCTCGGTGCGAGTAGGTTGATGGTGTAATGATATAGCGATTGGCGGAGCTCAAGTGGCAATGAAAAAGTGGATAGTGGAGACATTGTTAGATGGCCGAATATTCTTATGGTCTCTCAATGTTTGTGCTTTTGGGCCACTTTGGTTCTGCTATTACTACAATTAGTCGACAGACCATGGGTTTTGTAATGGGTTGCGTACAAATAGGCCCTCAGGTTATTGCATTTTTTCCTTCTATCAATTGGGATTTCAAGACATGATGAATCCTTTTGCTTTTTCATTTGGTGTTCTCTGCCATGTAATGGGTTCCCTTTTTGTTAAAAGGATCTTTTCTTTCTCTTTTTTAATAAATAGATAAATAAACTAAACGTTTCTAAAAAAATTATTATTGTAATTTTAAAATTATTTAAATATATAATAATTTATTTTTAAATATATGATTAACACCTTTAAAAATAATATTTCTATATTTCTATAATTATATATATATACCCTAGGGTATAAATCAAGGGTAGCAAACCCTATGGGTCTTGGTGTGGAATTGAGTTCATGTCTCATCGAGTATATCCCTACATTTTACGTTTCATGTTGTTCTTTGTAATGTATCCACTTTCCCCAAAAAACTATGGCTTCATCATTAACTTATATTGATTCATATATGTATTATAAATTTAAATATAAATATAAATACTATATATTTATTATTTAAATAAATTTATTAAAAATATATTTTTATTTATATATATATATATATTTATTTATATATATATAAATAATTTTTTAAAACATAATATTTATTTATTTATGAAAATTATAAATATTTAAATTTAAAAATATAGTAAATATAAATTTATTTATAAATTTAGTTATAAATATTTATTTAAGAAATATATTCTTACCATTTTTAAGGAATATATAATCTAAAATATATGCATTTAAAATTGAGTGAAATTGAATACTTAAAAATGTGGACACATTGAATATATTGAAAAAATATATAAGTTTTACAAATTAAATATAAATTAATAAAAAAAATAGAGATATATATATTTATGTAAATAGGAATAGATATTTATAGTAATAAAAATAGTAAATAAATACTTGTAATTAAATAATATTAAATTAATAAATTAAAAAATAAAAAAATTCATATTTAATAAATAATACCTAACATTAATAAAATTGAAATTAAAAAAATTTGACTGATTAAAAAAAATTAGTTATTAAATGAGAAATTATATAATGAAATTCTCAAAATATAAAAAAATTTGAATGAATTATAAAAATAATAGGTGTATGTGTTTCTATATAAGATTTCATTAATTGCGTAATTGTTTGTTACTTTTCATTTTATATAAAAATGAATTACTTACATTTAATAATTTGAAAAAAAATGTAACACATGATGTTTGTTATTAGTTAAATTGAAAAATAAAATAACATTAAAATTTATTGAGACAATAATATGTTTTTAATTATTACATTTTATTTATTTTTTATATATTTTTTATTAAATATATATTATTTATTACTATTTACAACGAAATCAATATATATTTAATACTTATTCATTTTTTTAATAATTATTTCATAAATAAATATTTCAATAATTTTATAAGTTGTTCATTTTTTAATTTTTAATTTTAATTATTACAAGTTATTAATTTTTATTTTTTGTTTAATTATTAAAATTTATTTATTTAATATATCTATATTTAATAAATTAAAATTATTAAAAGTTATAATCTCTATATATGTATAATAAATTTATTCATTTTTATATAATATTTTCTAATTAATAAAATGTAAAATATTTTTCTTAATTTACTCATATTTAATTTTGACTTGTTTAACTATTTCATTTTATTCATTTTAAATATCAATATATTTGATATATAATATTTCTTAATTTCAATCATTTATATATATATATATATATGTATATTCAATTTAATCATTTTGATCAAAAATTAATTAATTAATAACATAGTTAAATTTCCAAAAAAAAAATTCTTTATTTCATTTTATTCAAGACCTTTATCAACGCTACAAGAGCACTGATAATGTGCACCCTATACCAGCACTATAAATAAATCACTGATAAAGGTTAGCCATTATTAGTTCATTATTTATATCACTATTAATGTCCAGCATAGTTAAAGGCCTCCTTTATAGTAGAGGTTCCACCTTAAAAGATTTCATTCGTTATTATTAATTTGATTTCCACTATGATATTATCTATGAATTCAAATTGTTCTCAAGTTATTGATTAAATGGAATTGTTTTATAATATTTTATATTTCTATAATGATTATGTCTTATTCTCTCATTATTAAAAAATTATTGATTAAATTGTTTGTGTTTTAGTTATATATACCTTACCATATTGATTATCTTTCATTTTAATATTGATTCATGAAAGCATCCACTGTATTTAGCCCATACTGATCATTTTATCTCACACTTTTATTTTTTCTATTTTCCCTAGGTTATGATGTTTAAATGATTTAATGAGTTCAAGGATGCAATTACATTAATTTTTTAGGTTTTATATTTGATTACCAATGTAATAATTTTACCATATATGTATCTAGTTATTCAAGACTACTTAAATGATCGGTTCATTGGGATTTTAATATTAGATCTTTTTTAATGTAATAAATTAGGACCCATCATTGAGCTACTAGGGTCTAGGACTTCACATGGAAAGTACCAATTCCCTATGTGGTGATGATGATAATGAAAATCCCCCCATCCATGTGATATGGAGACAATTTGGGGTCTCTATTGGCATTAGTGGAGTCTGTTGATAAGGATTGAATGATTCCAATCAAGGATTTGATGACTCCTAGTTTGGGAATTGAGATATATATTCTTCCATCCCTATACGATGGGATTTATCAGGATTCATCATGGATTTCTATTGGACCCTGTCAGTGGGTGATGAACCCAGTGATTAATATTGAGATAAAAAATCCCACACCCCATGGGTGGGTGTTGAAATCCCCCTATTTCATATATGTTTTGAATCCTATAATATTTTTATTATACAAGGGGTGGATATAAAGGAATATATTCCCAGTCCCAGGGGATGGGTTCACCCCGAACTGCTAGTATTGATGCTTCACTATGATCAGTTTGATTCATAGTACTTGTGCTAGGGTATGGAATAAGTTAAACAGTATCCCATAATGGGAGCCATTTTCAATGGGGAGTTATTTTATTGAATGATAACTTGATTTCTGTTTCTGAAACACATTATCATTGTTTTAATTGTCCCAGTTCACTGACAGGTTGGTTTTCCTATCCCTTCATTCGTGATGTCTTGGAACTGCTAAAGAATGGTTATTCTGATATAGTGTCCAATTGGGTCACGTGTTTCCTGGTCCCCAGATTTCTAGGAAATTATAGGAAACTATATCTATGGGATTTATATATTCTTGATAAATAGTTAAGTACAATTCTCTATAATTCCACAATCCTCAGATATGTATAACATACAATTCTCTTTAAATTAGTCAAAAAAAGTTTTCACGATCCAGATAGAAACACTACATAGTCTATTTACATGCTCATCCATTCCCAGGATCCAGCCTATGGAAAAGGAGGTGAAATAAAGGTGATAATAGATTGTATTGATGGTATGAAGTTAATAAATTTACTTTGGATAAAAGAGATGCCTAGTCTTAAAAATCTATTTTATCTCCCACGTATTACGGCATAGTTAAGGCTTTAATTCTTTCTCTATCTCACTAGGGATCTCATATTCATAAATGTAAAGGGGTCAGAAAATTTTGGGGAGTTTGTTTCAGCATAACTCTCTCTATATTTCAATGTCAAATTCCACTTCGCCAAACTTATAGACCTCCATATGGTCAAACCACAGAAGGTGCTTCTTAGGGTAGCTCAGTGACCAGATTGTTGTGTTACTAGAATTTGGTGTAGTGTTTTATGTGTTGTAACCCAATATTTATATCACCTATATATATGAAGTAATCTCAGTATTGAGAACCTGTCTATATAGTGGTGTCTGATAAGGGGACGATTTACTTTTCCATGCTACATATCACTGTGTGAAGGTTGACCCAAGTAGATATTAGGTGTATATTTCCTATAATTTATCTCCACTCTACCATAGGGAGAACTATCTTTCTAATGATCACCTTCTAATTCTTTGAAGAGTCTAAGTACACTTGTTGTGTTGATAATTTGTCTTTAACTACCTCGAGACCCTTGAATTGAGAAGATTATAGAGATGAGACTCGTTTTGCATCATGGTCATAAAATGATGACCTTCCTTCTGGGATTGTGATTAGATATGAGCATAGTATATGGTGTCTAATAGAATATATGGATAACAATCTAAAGATATAGTATTATGACCCTCTATTGAGAAGAAAGATGAATATGCCAATATGCTTCTTTATTAATGGAAGGAATATGAGCTTTCATGTTGTAGGATCCCGAAAATATTCCATTAAACCCTGAATGAATTGTATATTTGATCTTGGTTAAATTATGAACTCACCATAAGAATTTTTTGGAAGTCCTTGGTAATGGGATAAGGGTATGAGCCTCCTCTTATATATATCCTTGAATGGATAATGGCACCTTTGTTCATATGTAGATGTAGTTATATGATCCTGTATTTTATGAGCTATAGGGATATACCAAGTTTATTCAATGATAAGAATGTAATAATGTCTTGAGGAATGTGATAATCTTACATGGTGAACCTCTATTAGAATGAGGGTGTGAGAATGATCCTCATCCTTATATGTATGTCACGTTTCTATTTTTATTAGAATATGATCCTTTCCTGAGGCATGTTCCCCAATCACTTGGTGTGAACTGGTTAGAACATTGATTTGTTCCCAATCCATATCCATTAGAGTATGTTTCATTTATTTATTGAAATGGATATGAGGCTATACAGAGGATTGTTCTTCTCTCACTTAGTGATCCACGATCAAAATGTGGATATGATCCCCATCCTGAGCTTCTAATGTATGACACCAGCCTTTTTTGATTGAATTTTCCCATTTCAAGAGGCATGTTTTGATCTCCCATGGTGATCCTTAGATAGAATGAGAATATGATCATAATTTGGTGCCTTTGTCCTTACTAGAATATACATACAATCCTCTTGGATGGGAGAAATAATGAGTTCTTGATTATTAGAAACCATATGTTCAAATTGATTAGAGTATTGTGCTACAATATCTATAGGGAGAGGGGTGTCTTCCTATCCTTGAATCTATACCAGTTCTAGAATATGTTGGCAAAGTTCATTAACTGTTTCTATGATGTAGTGATACTTTATCATTGTTTCTATAGAATTGTAGGCCTGCACAATTTATGTCACAACTCTATATTTAGATACATCTTCAACTACAGAAGGTATATGATCCTGCATCGTTCCTTTACATGCTCCATAATATATTTATGGAATTCATCCTTATGGGGTTGGGTTATGAACCTTCAAGAGGCTTTCTATGTGAATACTCCCACATACATATTTTGATAAAGAAGTATATGAGCCTAGTTTCTTGATACCTCAAGAATATTCCAGAGGGCTTCATCAGTGGGGAATGTATAATTGAGCCCACTCATAGTTATCCAAATCATTTTGTGAAATATTTTTCTACCTTGTTTCCCATGAACAAGTTCTATAGGTGGAAATGTTTTGGTTAGTTCCCTTAGAAGGAAAATGAGGGGAACTGGAGGGATTGTGTTGGTGACATCTGTTGATAGGATTCCTCATTGATAGTCTCGGAACCATAAGAGAGATATAGTTTTCTACTTTACACACCTTCATCAGATACTAAAAGTGGTTATTTTACATCTTTGGTGATAATATTATAAATTGATTGGTTGTGGAAACAAGTCCCACTACCTATATTGTGTCTTTATTTGGATAATGAAAACACATTTGATTTAATGTTTGGAGACCCTTGCATGAATCCTAAAGGTCTAGGATCATAACATGTCAATGGTATTCCCATACAATTTCATTCTCCAATGGTAGAAGAAGGTGTTGAGTGGGTGTATTCCATCAATATCCAGTGAGTTTTATCATCATAGCGTGTTTTCTAAAACGGAAGCTAGATTAATATTCGATCTCACTTTAGGTGTTATTTATGAGATTATTAACTAGAGTGATGAATCAAATCATGAACATGGATAATGATTAGTGAATAATCATATGAATGATATGTGCTCAATTATATATGCATGTGTAACGGAGTTGTCCTTAGTTATTCCAATTCTAACCATTCTGATCTCATGGAATTGTCACACTAAGAATGAAATTATTTCATGAGAACATCAGCTTAAAAGGATCAACTGGTCTTTTTTTCAATAATCCATGTCCTGTCCATATTTTATTTAATATGATATAAAAAAAATTCTTGATAATGGTAAATTGATCATTTTTCTATTTGAGATGTTCACATCAGGTTCACAATTTTTTTAATGGGAAGGATATGCATATCCTAAATGTCGTTGAAAAAATGGTCCAATTGTTTTATTGTGTGGGGTTTGATGTCTATATGATCAATGATGTTGTGTTCACTATTTCATTTATTGGGAGTGACATACTGATCTCCCATATATTTGGGAAAAAATGGTCTATCAGTTTTGTTGTGGGGTGTTTGATGTTTGTTTAATAATTCAAATTGGGTTTACCGTTTTTTATATTCAATCTAGACTCCCAATGGTTACCAAATTTGTAACTGAGTATAGAAATACTTTCCAATGGTTGGTGGTTAATTGGGGTTTCAAACCCAATGAAACATAGGAACACACATAGGTCGAGATGAAGTGAGGTCCGACTCATCACCCCCGGGGTTTGTTTCTTTATCTTGGACTCACTTACAGACATAATATATGTTCGAGAACATATTTATAATACTGTTACATGACCTGTTACTGTAAATAAAAGATATAGTATTGAGTCCAGCCTTCTGTAAAACATGGCCTATTAACAAGTCCATCTATATGTATTTGAGGTTCTTCAATCATTTAACATTGATGAGTTTCTCTTTGTATGTTGATTCAGTATAACATGGAATTCCAGGATGAACTATATGTTTAGAGGTGAATAATATTCTAAGTATGGGAATTATCCTTTATGAGGAATCTTGTGTATCATTTCTATAATAGGAGTAACAAACAATATAGTTTTTCAATCACATGTAGTTTAATGTCATGCATAATTGAGGTACATTGGGGAACATTAGAAGAGGTTATTTTATCTCGAGCCTCATGGGGAAATCCTATGTATCATAGTTATAATAGGAATTAGCGACATCATATTTTGACCACTCCTTGTAACTTTTCCTAAGGTGGACTCCCATATAGGGTGGCAGTAATATCATGCCACTAATCAGGGGTAACATAAAAAGTTCTCCATTCTTTCTAGAGATTCAGGATATGAATGATATAACCATTAGAAATCCATAATCACATGATAATAATGAATCGTGTGGGAAAAAGTATTGAAATTAATCAGTCTCAGTGTATATGGATGTAAGACTTATGTGTTTAGAAATCCATTTGGATGTTTAATATAATGATTTATATTTAGGATGGTGTCCTACATATCCAATTTATTATAGGAAGAATATATATTCTAGTTCATTTGATTGTGGAATACACAATTAAATCTACATTTCATACCACATGTTGATGATGAATAATGATAAGCCCATGGGAGGGATTCTGTCTGGATGGTTGTAATTTTAGAGACATATCAAGACTCATACTGAGTTAGATTGTCATTTGAGCTCAGGACATAGAATTGTTTCCTATGTGTCCTAGTTTTGGAATGAATCATAGTCACCATATTTCAGTTGATCAAGGATGACACACTAATGATTCCCTTATATATCCCTAGGATAAGGTTATCATGTCCCGAGATGTCTTCCCAACTAGGCATGATTATTGACTTAACATAGTCTGATTATCCTTCGGACATATACATATTTTCATTCTAGAATATCTAAGGTTTTTTGGACATTTAATGGTTATTTATAAGACATTTCAATAGACAGTCACATGATTCAGTCGACTTATCCATTAAACGTTTCATAACCTGAAGGACATATCTGCATACCATTACACGATCAATTATGAAAAGTATAAAGGGAGTCAAATGATATATTTTACTTTTCTATATAACTTATGAGATAAAAAATTACATTTTTCAATGGTGTATCCTAACCTGGATTGAATTTATATAGGTTTTCATATTATTTGGATAACATTTCCAAAGGATGTTGTAAGATCAAGGCTACAATCACTATAGAAGCAATAGGGTCATTTGAAGGGTATATGTTTTATTTAAAGGGGGTTAAAACAACCTACAGACATATTAGTTGATGTTAGCCGTAACCAATTCTAAAATACCCACTTAGTTTTATTTGGTTTGGTTGTGGGTAAGCACTAGTAATATGTGCATGTATTTAGTGTCAGTTAAATTAAAGGTTGCTTTAACCCGCTCTAAAATCTCCCTAAATGAATGTTTCAACTAGGACCGGTTATAACCACCCTATATTATTTTTAAAAATTATCATTTAAGGGATGTTTATACTATACACTCCCCTAGAATACTTCAATTTTTTTCAAATTTTCCCACCCATGAGGTGATAAACCTCAGAGACCCCCATGAAGACCCACTTGAAAACCCCAGAGACACCCCTGAAAAAACCCAAGCACCTCACAGACCACCCTTCACAAGCCACCTTACACCCTTTATGACCACCCATGACAACCCCCAGACACCACTTACAATTTCATGCACCCCGCAGAACACCCCTTGACAACCCTACGAACACCCCTGAGGACCACCACTAACAACACCACTATAAAACTACCAAGGTATCCCCATACAACCATAGACCCTACAGAAAACTCCCCAGGCTCTGAAAAACAAAGGCTGATACTTTTGTTCAGTATGGATGGATTGATGCCTATCTCAAGGGATTAAAATCCCCCCCCACTGGGATTTGATCACGGGATCATGAGGTTCTGAACATGCACCCAAACCACTAAAGTGAAATTATTTTTATTTATTTTTTATGATAAATTTTGATTGAATAATATAAGATAATATATATAAATATATATATTGGTTTACGAAAATATAAATAGTGTAATATATTTGTATATATGTAATATATTTTTCTATAATATTTATATATAATACATATTTTTTTATAATATACATTTAATTATATTTACATATATAAATATATATATTTATACAAATAATCATAAATGAATATATATTTTGTGTTTGTGTGTGTGTATATATATATTTATTTATATAATATTTATAAATATAATATCTATATAATATCAACATATATATATAATTATTTTTATATACTTATATATATTTATGTGGGTGTAAGAGTAATATTATTAATTATTAATTATTATAATTATTACACCTATTTTTTAAACTCTTCAAATTATATGTTGGTTTTACAAATATATTACATTTATATATTATATGATTTATAATGTACATATATTATATTAAATAAATTAAATAATATATTTATTTATGTAATTATATACATTTATTATATATCTGGTACACACACACACACACATATATATATATATATATATTAAGATATAAAATTAAATACATTCATATAATTGGAAGTATATCATATAATTAAATGATATATATTTTATAAATAAATTTATAATTATTATGCTATACTAAAATAAATATAAATTTATATATAGTAAAATAAAATATAATATAATATATATAATATTTATATTTATATTAAAATTAAAATTTTTCTATATTATATATATTGGCATACACAATAAATTATAAATATACAATAGAAATGTATTTAATATAATATATTTATAATATAAATCATAATATTTATAAATCCATATATAAATTTCATATATTTGAATAATTATATTTATAATTACATTTTTATTATGTGTACCAATATTTATATTTGTATATATATTCTTATATGTAAATGTATTCATTTAATAAACATATTATATATATATATATAATATATATTTGATTATAATTCATTTAAATACATTTATATAATATGTTTACGTAATATATATATACACACACATATATGCACACAAACTAATAAATATTTTAAAATTTAAATTTATATGAGATTTCTTTAAGAAATAAATACATATTTAGAGGGGTTAAAATCCCTGTAATCAGAGGGATTAGCAGCGGTTCATGAACCCCTTATAATTTCATGAATTTGTTATTGCTGAAAACCCTACCTAATTTAATAATATAGAGGGGGTTCAGAAACCCCTATAATATAATAAATTAAAAGTGGTTTGAAACCCCATCTCTTTTCATAAATTGTATGGAATTAAAAACCCCCTATCATGTCATATATTAGGGGGTTTCACACCACCTATAATCAAAGGGATTAGTAGCAGTTCATGTACCCCCAATAATTTCATCAATTAAAGGGATTTGGTAACCCCCACTATTTAAATTTTAAAAAATTAATTCCCATATATATATATATATCATGTAATATCCAAAATAATATCATATATATATATATTGTTCCTCAAATATCAAACTGAAAATATTGTGATACTAATTTTTAAATTAGGTATGGTTTTGATACAAAGACATCTGAAATCCAGCCAAATATTCAAAAAAATAATGCTAAAAAATTACAGAGGGTTGTGAACAACCTCTAAATACAATTATTTGTGGGGTTGTGTATAAACATTGCTAAAAACAATCACCAGACAAATAATTTTTTGTAAATTTCATGTAGACATTAATAGAATATTTTGATATGTCCTTGTGTCATCATGAGACATAAATGACATGTACTAGTGTAACCACATGATTGGAGGAAACTTGTCTAGAGGTCATATCAGGGATTACCTAGAATTCTTGGAGGAATTTTTGAGTCTTGGGTGGGATTGTGGAGGGAATTGTGAGACTTTATTGAATTATTCATGGGACATCTCATGATCTATATACCATGTTTATAGAATGTCACATTATTTGGAATCGATGTTTTTGTGCTATCTTATGACATGGGGTTTTCACAAAAAAAATATAGATCATTGAATCTATCTTAACATAAGTCACTCGTATTTTATAGTCTTTTATTCCATATTTTATTGCATTTTTGGCTTGGTTTTTTTAGTGTTATATTATTTTAGTTTTTGTGTTACCCAACCAACATGTATGATATCTTTTACATAATCATTCTAACACATTTTAAGTCCTTAACTTGATATATAAGAGATCACATGAAGCACTTATACATGTCGTGTGATCCCATATATCATCCCCCATATTTTACTTGGAAAAAATACATTTATGATCACATTAATGTCCTATATGAGAAATCCACTCATGCCCTCTGGTATATAACCAATCACAGATTTTTGTGTCCACCCTTATTTATTATCCTTAGTGGGAGGGGTTAATAGTTGTCTCCACCATGGTTATACACCACATTTTATGATGCATATCTTCTGTATTTTTTGGATTCAATGGTGAGACTGTCATGTCACACTCTTTGGATGATCCAGTCGTGGGTCATCCATAGCACCCCTGATGAATGTGACCATGATAATGGCAATACATTTCCATTTTTATTAGACCAAGTCCATTCAAAGTGATTCCCCCCAACCATGTCAACTCATAAATGATCTTCCACAATGTAATCTCAACATTCATAGGGTAATCATAAAATTAAGATTCCTATGGAATGGACTTCTCATGATCAAAGAAGACTTCCATGGGGTCTTCAATGAGACCAAGGCTACTTAGAAAGAGGGATTCAATATAATCATGTAGACATGCTAGGGGGTCTCATGATATTTTATTGGATATCAAATATGTCCTTGTGTGATCATGTCATTGTGTATATTGACCTTTGTGAGACTATGATTTCTTTTTTATAAGGCCTCACATGATTAGTAGTGACTTCTCAAGGATTATGAAATGATTCTCATAAAGGCCAATGTATCATCACTCTATAAGAGTTCTCAAACTTTTCAATTTTTATTTCGTTATTTATTTTATAAGGGATGAGGATCTCATGATGTTGTGTGAGTGTTGTCAAAGACAATCGCCCTCCTTTTCTTTGATGCCTCGCTGAACAATAATGAGTCTTTCAGTAGTGCACACGAATTTCTAGAGACAATGATTCTTTTTATCTATGACGACAAAGGGGAAGTGCATAGTTAAATAGAAAACTCTGAGACCCTTCACATGATGACGATGACCTGATGGTAGGCTCCTATATGAAAAGATAAAAATGTTCCCAGGGATTCTCAATTTCTTTTTGACTTCATAAGTTCCTATCCATAAGATCAATGACCACTCAATTCATTAACTATATATATATTTTATACCTATATTTTACATGGGTTTTGGATTATTGTCACTCACCTACCGGTTCACAAGTTATGTGGCATGGAAGAATCTATTTGGACACCTCTACATGATTAAGGAGTGTCTTGGAATCCATTACATGAAAAGGTGTTTAACAACAAGGCTCTGCATAATCTCAATAATATTTTTCATAGTTCATGAACCATTTTCGTGACCTTTTTAAGTTTATGTGATCATGTTTCCTTTTTTGGTTTATGTGGTCTTCATGTTTTGTTCAACTTCTATTCCTTTTTATTTTGGATGAAATAATAATCATTATATTGTTATTTAATATCTTATAGATTTTATTATTCTCATTTGGTGGACATCAAAATTTATCTATGGTATATTCCATTGAATAACATTTTTTGTCATTTTTTCCCTTAATGGTATCCTTCATGGAACAAGTGAGTTTACCAAATAATATACCCGAATGTGTAGAAAAAATATGTAGATCAAGGCCTATATATTTTTCACTTGGTGATGATCATGTCAATTTCAAATGCACACTTAATGGGGTTATTGAACTTAGCTAAAATAGTTCCACCTTTATATCTATTTGTAGCATCCAGATAAGGATGTTGTTTTATTAGAAACCATTTATTCCATGAATTATCATTATTTAGGGATGTTTTAAAAAATTTAGTATTATCAATATAGATTGACGAAGGATTCCTTAACCTAATCCCAAAAATAAATAGACTTCCTCCTAATTTTAGAAATGACAACCCATATCTCGAATAGAACATTAATCATGATTTGTTTTCATAAATACACACACAATACAAACCCAAAATGTCACGAGGTGTAGTATCATTGTGAAATTTACAATATAGAATATTAACATGAACTACATACCCAACAACATTCTTTAAAAAATCCCACAAATGCTTTTATATTACATTGAACATGAACCATAGTACAGGATAACCTACAGATGTACATAAAGAATGGGTGATATATGAAGACATAAAACGGAATAGTGAGTGAATACTATGATGAAAGTAATTGTTTATAGTATCTGGTCATATTAAGTTGACATAGTAGGGATGAGAATCATATCCATGGTCATCGATTCATGAAATAAGATGATAACATTATGGAAATTTAAGAATGTGATAAAAAACATGAAATCATAAGCATAAGTAAATTTTAACTACCAATAAATCATATCATAATTTTCATTAGATAACCACTCATGCACCATAAATATAAACTCTTTTGATAAATGTAACACCTTGATTTTAAAAGAATAACATTATATTCAATTGTGTATAAGACATGAAAAACTAGTCTTTGTGAAGAATATATTGACATGAGTATTTAAAATAGATATATTTTGGAATAAATATAATTTCATCATCATGTTACAATATATGAAACACCATATTTCTTCGATATCTTTCATGATAAGAAGGACCATGTTTTACCAAACAAGAATATACAATTAATATTATTATTTAATATGACAGTTATCACTATGATTTTGGAATGGTCGAAATGAGTTGGATTATGTAATTTATGAAAATATAAATTTCAAACATGTATATTAAATATCTATTTAATATTAATAAGGTAATTTCAATTTAAATGAAAAGGATATTTTTTCAGAACAATAATATTTTTTCTAAAAGTCATATTATTAGTACATTGTGATCATAATATAAAATTATTTTTTAAGTATTTTAGATAATTAATTTTAAAAAATAAAACCTATTTTTAAAAAAAAATTATAAAAAATTTTCTTTAGAGTTTTTGTTTTGGGATTTTCATAGCAGTTTTATTTCATCATGAATAGTGCAAAACACTAAAATTTAATGGAAAACTAAATTTCTTTTAAATAGTTTATAATGTTATAATATATTTTAAAATTTATTGTTGTAAAATTAAATCAATTATATATATTTTTATCCAATTGATTTCATTTTATTAAATTATATATTTAATTTTGATATACTAGCTTTGTAAACTTTTAAATACTTCCAATTTAAAAGATGGCTTTCTTGTTACATCCTCCAGATTAATTTTAAATTAAATTATTTCCATTTATGTGAATTGAATTTTACTAAATGTGTTCAATTTTCGGAATATTAATCTTTTATAATTTATTATAATTTAAACATTAAATTTGACCAAAATTAACAGTGAATGATGTAAAAATTAATTAACATATTTAAGGTAAAACAGTTTTACTAGAGTGTTAATGTGGAATGATAAGAGATAAAATGGACTAAATTAATATATAATTATTATCTAATGATTTTATTTAAATTTTTACACAATTTTAAATGAAATTTGGAAATTCAATTTCTTTTTTACTTTGAATATGACCGATAAAAATTGTAGGTAATAAAAAATACAAAAAATATACATTTTTTGAATAATTGTGTTTTTTTCCAAAAAAATTATAATGTGAAATAATTGTGAACATAATATTTTAGTATTCTGTAATTTTATAAATATGTTTAAATTCTATTTATTGAATAATGTCAAAGTTGACATTAATATAATTTTATGATAAATTATAAAATACATAATGAATTATAATTACCAAAAATAGTATATTTTTTCATGTTATTTTTGAATTATAATTCATATTAACTATGTTATATTAATAGGCTAAATCTTTTTTCATAATGAGTATATTAACATCTAAATAGTAAAAAATGATTAGTGCGGTAAAGGTTGAAGAGGTGTTTTTGCATGTACATACAATTTTGTTAAAATTTATTTTAGAAATACCTAGTATTTTTTATTTATATGTTTTATTTAAATATTATAATAAGCAGTTCAAAATTATATAATAAAGATAAAATTCACTTATAATTAATGAATAAAATTACTAATTTATAAAACTAGTTATCATAATGAAAACATGGAAAAAAAGTAAGTGACTTTGAATTTAAGAAATAAAATGCTTACAAAATGTGATTTACTTTTTTGGAGGTTTTAATAGAATAAATATTCCCTAAAAACCTTTAAACACCATTCTTGGAACCACTTTAGGTAATACTAACCTCCCAATACTAGATTCTTTCAGCTAATTTCCAATGTATCACTCCTCCTCAACTATATAAGGGAAGTAACTCCCCTAATTTCCTCACACATTCAAAACAATTATGATCATCTAAAAAATTATAAAAAAAATTAAAATTCCCCTCCACTAATACTAAATTATTTATTTTGGTCATAAATCCATTATTTTATGTATTTACTGCAATCCTAAAGAGGACACCCAAAGAATAAGTAATGTTCTTAAATGAGCGTATTCATATTATTTCATTTTTCACTTCCATCAATTATTTTCAAACAAAGATGATATTATAAATTCAGTATCTTAAACATATTTATATTTTTTTATTTCAATTTTATAACCTATAAACAGAAAAACATCCATCAAATGGGTTAATAAATCAATTTTCATGTGAACGGAGGACTATCGCCTCACGAACATGTGTCATTCATTTTTTCATTACCACCTCTCAAGGATGAGAATGATGATGGATATAAATTATGTATATGATATATATAACATAAATATACCTACTTATTCACTATATTATACATATCATTTCACCTTCCATTCCATAAGAAATATGATAATTTTACTCATTTTGTTGACGAACTAAAGTCTCGTGAAGTGACTTCATTCATATTTCACTAACACTTAACATGGAAAGAGATAAAGATAAATTCAAGGATTATGTGTAATATAAATTAAATAATTGTTCTATTAATGTAATATTTATCTTTCTGTAAATAATATATATATATATATATATATTCTTTCTTTCTTTTTCAATCATGTAAACATTATAACATCATTCGTGTATGTGTGGTCTACTGAATTCATGAAGCAATTTGAATCTATTTTCAAAACCAAACAAAATTGATGATATATATATGTATAATTTAAGAATTAAAATGAAAATTATGTAATTATTATTATATGACATAACTATATAATATGCGCAAGAACCAGTACATTCATGACAAAGAATGAATTACAAAACAAGGAAACTAACACCAGATATAATAAAAATAGTCAATATTATTATCAAACGATGTATAAGATGTTATAAGAGGATCTTATATGACATGATCAATATAATATTATTTCATATATAATAAAATAACAATCTTAAATATGTGATATATGAGATTAAATAGTGTTCATCCAAAATAAAGCATATAAAAATGGTTTTTATCTCTGCAAAATTTCACATAATCATATTGAAATGTTATCCATATAATTTTTTTGTGGTGTATATACCACCCTTTAGACATTTAATATCAGGAATAAATATTTTTTCAACATATTTTATGTTCTCAGTTTAATTATTTCATCCATGGGGATCTGAATTAAGCTTGAAAAAGTATTAAATAGTTTCATTACTCAATTTCAGTTCATTGCGTTATATTATTTCTTCATTATTTTATATATTCTAACATTATGTATATGATGAGTTATGAATATTTGTTGTTTATTTTCTTCTTTTTTATGTTGATTTATAGTTTATATACACTATTTTTCAGTGTTTGATTATTGCTTCACATTATGATCACTATAAGGAATTACTTTACAATCGCGTTTTTTTCAGAATTGTTTACACATGAATTTACATTGAAGGAAATTTCTTGATCATTGTTCAATAAACCCTTTTTTATTTTTAAATTTTAATTAATTATATTTTTCAAGTGATACTACCATTTTCCACTATTTAGTACTTATAAAGAATTATAAAAGGTTTTTATGAACATTCGACTTCAATTTTTTATTCGATATGAAATAATTATTTTTTAAAACAATGTTTTATAATATGTTTTCCAACAATTAAAAATTATATTTCAATGAAATTTTAACCCATTTTACTATTTAAAAAATGTTTTCAATATAATATTATGTCATTTTAAAAATATTTCTTACTTTTCTTTTACCAAAAATATGAAATAATTGTTCTTTTCGTTTTTTGAACATAGAACATTCCTAAAAAATCTACAATGATTAATGAATATTGTTTTTAACTATTATATATTTTTTTGTATTTTTTTCTTTTAAGACTATTATTTCATTAAATATTACATGATAATAACTTGTGTTTATTTTTATGGAAAATTATTCTAATGTGATTTTATTAGAAAAGGATTTTCAAAATGTTTTTCAAAATAAGAATGTATATTTTCATAATTAATTTTTTAAAGATATTTTTATGGTATTTCTATTCATCAATGAAATGAACCATTTTTTATTAATCAAGTGGTTATATGTTGATACAATCTTTCTTCATCCTCTAAATTGTAATCATTATTTTCCCCAAATATGGAATTTAAATTCAATTCCTTACTTCATTTTTTATCCACTAAATTCCTCTTGAAATATTAACTATCGTGTTATCAATAGAAATTATATTTCCCATAAATATCCATATTATTGATTATGGATATTTTTATTTCCTAAACTATATACCATTTTAAAATATGGTGACCCCTTTGATAGTTATTTAATGAACTGTGTAAATATTGATAAATCATTATCATTTAATCAATAATGATATTTAATAAGATTCATTATTTATGAATTAAATAAATAAATCATTATGTGATAAATTATTTGGATAGGCAATGAAGGGGGATGCTAGATATTATATATCCCCTTTATACATCAACACGACTCAAGAGACAAAATAACTTGGCCGTAAACCCACTATGATTCTAACTAAGTAGTTTAAAACGGTATCATTGATACTCATGATATTAAGTTTCATGTTAAAGGTTTTGAAAAAAATTTGATGGGTTTTTATCCAATTTTTTCTATATTGATTCTTCCTTATCATACCAAGATAGTGAGTTTATTTAGATGTAATTTGTGTTCATTTAGTAACCTTTCTGTATTGATTATGATTGTTCATTCATGATAGCTTTTAAAATACTTAACCCTTACATAATATTTGATCTCATCCTTATTTATATTCATTTCCCTATAAACTTTAACATTTTTATTATAAAAATGTTGAGTCCCAGGACGAAAAACATTACGGTGGTCTTAAATAATGAAGCCCAAGGGAATTTTATCTAAAAAACTAAAACACATGTGTTGAAGAGAACGCAAATCCAAATAAATTAAAATAAATAGTTGTTGTGGGATATGCAAGAATGAAGGAAATACAGAACCTTATTAATATTTTACAAATTCTTTCTCATGGACACCAGAGAATCCATAAGTGGATTTCATTTTACTATTAGTGTAAATGATTAACCATTGGACTTGAATATTCTTTTACAGTGATTCAATTATATATTTCCCCAAAATTAAATATAGAATAATATGTTAGATATGCATGGATATAAAAGAGGTTATAATTTTATTATGGACAAAAATTATGTTGGAATTTATATATTCAATTGTAATTCAACACTCATGTATGTATCTCATTAACCACACTACAAGACTATTTGGTCCATATTAATGTGATTATATCTATCATTTACATATACTATAGTGGAAATCACCAGCTTTAGGTTTCTTTGTTCAGGGTTATTACATTATGTATGAATGGATTTTTAGTTGAAATAATTGGACATATATTTAGAAAATCATAGATTAGGGAACAAAATCCTAAGATTAAATTTTAGGATATTTAAATAAAAAACCCAAATGTTTTGGAAAGAAATAATTTTAGTGGTTTTTCTACCAATTCATTATTGTACTGATACAATAATAGATGTGGTTACGGAACAGAGGTACCTAGTGGTAATAAATATGAAATAGGTGTGTCGTTTGTCACTTGAGTGTCACATGGTACACGAAAATGGGCCACACCTCACACCTAGTTTTAAAATCCTAAGGGATATGCTTTAGATAACTCATATTATCATCACATACCCTTATTAAGTATTTGAATATACAATGAAAATGAATGACATTGGCAAAAAAATACCAAGAAAGTACATATGTTGATATAAAATGGATAAAATATTTGTGTATTAAAAATCAAGGATAAAATTTTATAAGTATTCTTAACATTGATATTTTTGTATAAGAATCATGAAATATCTAATGATTGTGTTCTGTTTTAGAATCATACATTTCTTAATTAAATTAAGAGTTATTTATAAAATCATGGGACATGATTTTAATTTTTTGCATAAGTTAAATGACATAAACACCTATTTTGATGTTTTCTGAGATAGAATTCAACAACGATTAAGGGAATTTTAGTTAAATTTATTACATGTATATTTTTTTTTGGAAACATTATTTGATAAATAATCCCTTCACATTTTATAGACAAAATTCTAAAGGTATTGGTAAACATTAAGGTTAAAAAGATTATTATCTACGTTATAAAAATTTTCAAATTAGATTATTTTTCTTTATAAACAAAATTAATTAAGATGTATTAAAAACATACTAAAAATATTATTTAATTATTAATTTTTTATTTCATGGATTTCCATCATATTTTTTGGAATCTCATATGAATTATAAAAAAAATTCTAAAAAATAATTACCACATCTCAGGTGACATGCTATTTTTTGGAAAGGCCATATAACGTGAACCAAGGACTAATGGATGATAAGGGTTTTACACCAACCACTAGCCTAAACAATTTCCTAGTTTGTATGTCATTATTTTTCTTTAATCATTTTGAAGAATAAATAATACTGAATGTACTAGTGATTTTACTATTAATTTTTAGAGATTAATTTAGGATATTTTATATCTTTTTAAAACCATATTGGTTATCAAAAATAATCATAGATAGATATAAATACTTTTCTTTATTTTATTAATTTTAAGATCCATTAAATGAAAATTTCAGTGCTTATGGGAAAAAATATTTTTTTATATTCATTTCATGCATAAAGGGGTGAATTGGGAATTGTTCAAAGAACAAAAAAAGGTTGAAATTATTCTTATAAAATTGAAATTTATCAAGTAAGTATATTTTTATATATTATTAAATAGAAATAAATTTCATCATCTATAGGAAAAAAATATCATTAATCAAAATTTTCATCCTATAAAATTCAAATTCAATGAATCAAATGGTATTTTTGATCATAATAGATTTATGGTTCTGATTATTTTAACATTCCAATGATCATTCAGTTTATTTTGATCAGTGATCTAAATAACTATAAATAATTATATAGGCCTTTCCCCTATTCTTATATCTACCCATGACACCAATTTTCTCATATATAGATACCTAGTTATATGATATTCCATATGGTCTTTGTACTTCTAAATCAATCATATTATAATAATGTTTTATTAACCCTTTTATGATGTTGGATTTTTGACAATGGAATTTCCGAATATAAAACTTTATATTACCAAGATAATATTTTAAATTTCAAGGAGAAAATATATTTAAGGTGGGGAGAATATAACACCCTGAAATTCTAAAAGAATAACATTAAATTTAATAAAATATGTGACATAAAAACCCCCACATAGAAGATAACATAAAACCCAACGGATTTAAAATATATTAATTTTAGAATAAATTTTATATTTTATGTATCTTAAGATATGCATAACAAAAATTTTATTTAATAAAATTTGTTAAATGCCTGATCGTTTTTTACCAAACAATAGTAAACTATTAATATTATAATTTTATATGATAGTTATCACCAAGTCATTAGAATATAAATAGTTAAGAGAATTAACTAAATTATTAAACTATAGTTTATATATGTTTATTAATTATCTACTAATTAGTAAAAATAATTATTTAAATGAAACCGAAATGTTTTCTGGAAAAAATTGTATTTTTTTATAAAATAAGGACGAGTAGCATTTTGAGAGAATAATTTCAATATAATTTTTAAAAAATGTGGAAAAATAATTTGAAAAAAAAAGACTCTATTTTTTGAAATTGTAATATAAAAATTATCTTAGGGTCGATTTTTGTGATTTATTTGAAAATAATTATTTTTGATGAATAATGAAAAATTGTGAATTTTAATTGAAAATTTTCATTTTATTTTTAATAAATTTATATTGAAAAAGATATATTGAATTGGTTTTAAGGTGTAATTGGTTCAATTATACATATATTAACCCAATTTATGTTATTGGAATAAAATTTTTATTGAATTTAAATATAAATTCATTTTAAACATTTGAACATTTTGACTTCAAAAACATGATTTATCATCATGTCTATGAGTTAAATTTTAAATTAATTTTTTCTATATATATGGATTTAATTAGAAAAAATTTATTTAATATTTTTAATAATAATAATATATAATTATTAATATGTTACATATTTTTACTGAAACTAATAGTGAATGTAGAAAATTTTAATTACAACATATAAGTTCAAAATGTATTTATTATAAGGTTTAACTAGAATGATAAGAGTGAAAATGACATTCAAATATTGTCTATAATTTTTCTAATGATTTCATATATATAGTTTCCATAAAATTATTAGAAATATTTCAATTAATTTCTACTTTCCTTTGAATATGACACATAAAATAAGTTTTGTAATGAAAAGAAGTCATAGATACTTTTCTTCATTTTATCATCTATTATGCTTTCAGAAAAGGAAAAAATTACATTGGTTCAGTTATACATATTATTTTTAAATATAATATAGTTTATTTTTTCATAATATTTTATCTTTAATTTTTATATAATAATTAGTTACATAAAATGCTTAAGAAATGATGTCACAGTAATTATTTAGTTAATAAAAAATTCAAACAAGTGATACTCAGAATAATAAAAGTGATGTAAATTGAATAAATTATTTATGTGCAATAATATATTTTTATAAATAGGTATGAACATAATATGTTTGAATTATATCATTTTAATGATATTTCTAAATTCAATTTAAATGAATAATTTCCAAATTGACCTAAATTGTATTTTACGATTAATTATATTTTATTATATTATTTAAAATTACAAAATAACACTAAATTCATAAAAGTTAATTTCAAATGATAATAAATGTTAATTATGTTCTATTAATGGATAGATTTTTCTTTGTTAAATGACTATATTTTCCCCTATATTATAGAAAAATTGTTAGCATAGTTAAAAATATAGTGGTGTTTTTTAACATACACGTGCTTTTCGGAAAATAAATTTTCAACATACCTTGGATTTTTAATTTATTAATGGGATTTAATTATTAAAATCAATAGGTAAAAATTATAAAATATTTATCACTTTAATTTAGTATTATTTAATAAATTACATGGGTTATTAAACGAGTTACCTTAGTGAAAAAACAATAAGGTAAATATAAAGAATCATATAATTCATGGAAAATATGGATTAAAAATGTATTTTATTATGTGTTGGTGGGGTGTATCTCTTCTAGTATCCCTAAATAGCTATAATTATCAATATTTGATCCAATTAATGTAATATTAACTTTTCAATTGTGAATACATTTGGGTTTTTACATAAGTGCCCCTCTTTCTCAAATATTAATTGAAACTAACTCCCCTCACTTCCTCACATCATGAAATCAATTTGGATCAGCCAATATCTACAAAAATCACATCCCAACATAGATAAAAATTTTCTATAAGACATATTTTTTCCATATTTTTTCTTTTAATACTTTTGTCTAATCTTAATGAGGATACCCAATGAAGAGGTGGTGTTTTTCAACAATTGACTTCAATTTATCTCTTTCTACATCTCCTTAAATTCTATTCAATACATTTAGATAAAATGAGTTTCTTACATATACATATACTTTTTTATGTTAAATTTATGACCTAAAACCACACAAGCTTCCATATAATGGCTTAGAAAATTATTATTCATGCGTACAGCAGAATACCACATCATAAACTAGTGTCATTTGTTTTTCCATTACCACCTATCATAGTTGAGAATGATGATGAATCTAAATTATATATATGATATTAATGAAATAATTATACCTCTGTATTAAAAATATCAAAAATATATTCTTAACAGCCACTCTTTAGGAGATATTATAATGTCTCTCTTGTTTATGGCATACTACCGCATAGCTTAGCTATGTGATTTGTGTCTAACTAAATCCTCATAAAGAAGGTAATAAAGATATATTTAATAATTATATATGGTATACATGATGAAATTATTATATTAATGAGTTTTTTATAAATCTTGAAACAATATATATATTTTTTTTATTTTATTTTTTTCATTCGCACTCATGTAATACTGATAAGATCATTCTTGTGCGTATGGACTACTGCTTTCAGGAAGCAATGTGACTTGATTTTCATCACCCAAAAATTGATATATATATATATATATATAATTAAAGAAATAATATTATAAATATTTATTTATTTTTAATTTGGAGATGAAAAAACTATCAAAAATGTTTATGAACAGGATTATTTATGACAAAGAATGAATAAGAAAACAAGGAAATTAACACCCAAAACAATAAAAATAATGAATAATTATCAAAAAACTGGTGATAGTAATTTATAAGTGTATCATATATGATATGATAAATATAATTTTGGTCATAGTATAGGGTAATATAATTTTTCAAGTAATTCGAAAATAGGTAAAATGGCATTAAACCAAAAGGAGGTGTTTCGTAATGGATTTCGACTAAATTTCATCTCATTAAGTTATGTTGAATTATTATTCAACTCATTTAATTTATATGGCGTACATATTTAACCTTTGACCTAAAATATCATGAATAATTAATTATTCATTGAATTTTATGTTTTATTTTGAATTATTTCACATAATGGGATTTGAATTAATATTTTCTATGTTGTAAAGATTTTCATAACTCAATTGCATTTCTATTATCTATATTACTTCCTCATTGTCATTAATTTTTATAAGATTATATGCATAATTAAATTTCAGTATCCATTTTTCATATCCATATATTTTATGTGTATTTGCAATTTATTCCCATAATCAGTTCAATGGTTGATTCTAAATTAATATTACAATTTTTCAATGGTTTAGTTCACAATATCATATTATTTGGGATTATTTACACTTGAATTTTCCTTAAAGGAAATAATTTAGTAATTATTTTATAAACAATTTAATTTTATTCTAAAATGGTTATTGATGATATTTTTCAGGTAATAGTACCATTTTTCACTCAATGGAACCTAAAATATTTTAATAAATGTTTTTATAAAAATCTGACTTCGTTTCTCTCTTCATTCAGAAATCTATTTTTTCAAAACCATGTTTTCTAAAAATGTTTTATAAAATGTTTTTACCCTTCATAAAATGATTTATTATTTTAAATTTAACTCTATTTTATTCTATAATTGTTTCTGAAATTAATATTATGTTTTTTCAAAACAATAGCTGTTTGGATTTTAATGATAATGTGAAAGGATTCTTCTTATCGTTTTCTGAACAAGGGACTATGCTACACATTTTACTGCTAAAAATTAATGTCCATTTAAAACATTATGGAATGTAATGAATTATCTGTCATCATGAATATAATATATTTGATACTTCCATTTCAATATTATGAGGTTTATTTTAAATAATTTTTTTAACATTTTATTTTCATAAGATAAGTATTTTCAAAATGCATTTCAAAACGAAAAGGATATTTTCCTTTAAAATATCATTAAAGATTGTTTTATGGAATTTGTTATAATAAATAACATCAAAACATTATTTTTAATCAAATGGTTATAATTTTATAACATCTTTATTCTTCCTCTAGATGGTTATGATTTTTTTTACCAAGGATATTATTTACATTTAGTTCATAGATTCGTTTTGCAGTAATTAACATCCCCTTGAAATATTCAAATTCATGTCATCAATGGACATTAAATCTCTAATAAATATCCTTATTTTTTATCATATGTATGTTTATTTCCTAATACATGAACCATTTTTACAAAAGGTGTTTACTTTCATTGTTTTTGATAAACTAGGGAACTATTTTTAAATCTATATCGATTATCGATATATATATTTTATAAGACACATTGTTTATGAATTAAATATATTATTTTATATGTGAGGAATGATTTAAACAATAAATTATGGGAATCAAAACAATTTACATATCCAAACAATTTATCGGTGTTCCTCGTGATACAAAATTAGTTGTCAATAAACCATTCATGTTTGTAAAAAAGAAGTTTTAAACAATCTAGATGATAGATATTGACAGAAAGTGTCCTGTAAAATTTAATGAAATAAATTAGACATATTTTCACCCATTATGTTATAAACCCATATTGTGGATAGATCTTAATGGTAATGGTGTAATGTTCCTAGATACCATGAACTACAATAATTAATCATTTCCATCATTTTGAATTTAGTTACTATTATCCATGATATCTTCATGATGTTATAATCTATAAAGGCATATCATTAAAATATTATTCATTCAACGGAATATATTCGATACTATTTACCTTTCTATATTTATTATACCTTATATTATAATGAAATTAATAAAGTTTAAATGGAATGTGTGTTCTTTTATTTTTCATTTCTATATTGATTCTGTTTATTACTTCAAGATAGCTTTCGATGTACTAATCACTTACTGAGAATTTATGTTAAGAATTTTTTTATTTTCCATATCCAATATTTCATGAATAATATTATGTTGTATATACAAGGATATGGTATGGAAAATAATATTATTCTAGAAAAAAAATGTTTCCTAATTTTTCTATTTATATTTAATTCAGGAAACAAGTATATAAATAATTTACCAAGACTAATATACTCTCAGATACATCAGGATGTGACTCCTTGTATCATATAAAAATGTAATTATTATAGGAACATGATCTAGGATACATGGTTGTGGGTCTCTAATATAAAAAAATTACACAATTAATTAGAGGGTTATATAATTTAAGGGCCACCCATCACATTTATAAAATGTACATACATTTTTGGCCCACATATATCATACAAAAAAAGAACAATTTTCATCACTTTTTATCACATGATAAAAGATAGATTTTTACATAAATGAATTCCTTAATAAAGGATGGTTAGGTACAACTAATATATAACCTTGAGTGAAATAGGGATGGGTATTAATTACACAAATCTTCATCATGGAAAATCACAGGATAATTTCGATTGCATAATAGCTGTACATAGAGGTTTAAGAATTGAGTTAATGAGAGTAAAAGGAGGACTCTCAATACATGGAAATTATATTGACAATAAATTTATTTCAAAAAACACATTATAAAAACGAAAATTTTAATATAATGGGATTATTATAGATAATGTACTTTCTATAAAAAGAGGAGGAACTAGTCCTTCAGCATGAATGGGAACATCTAAATGATAGGGAGAAGTTTATTATGAGTGTGGGAACACCAAAGAGGGTATTTAGTTTGTGATAGTGAGAGTAACGTAATTTTCAATTGTTTTTTATTGAAAATGAGGGGGAGTAAGGGAGTGTATTTATAAAAAAAGAATATTCAATTAAATATTAATTATTAAAAATTCATTTTGGGATCTATATTATAAAATAAAAAAAACACAAAACATTAATTGGTTAATTCCCAAGGTTTATAAAAAAACATAGTTGTCTTAAATATTTTATAAGGCTGAGAACTGAACTCCTATGTATAATACACTTTTTAATGTGGCAGTGGGTAATTTTTATAAATAATTTCATTTTAAAACAAAAAAATATAATATATATTTTTAAGGATACATTAGAGGGTTATAAACATAATAAAATCACATTAAAATTATTTTAATAATACAATATATTTTTTATCATTAATTCACTTATATATTATTCGATACATTTCTTTTCAACCATCATGACATCATAATACAATGTATAAATGTTTATCATATTTAATATTTTTAAAGAAATTATCATATCTTATAAAATTATGAGAAACACTCCATTGAATAATTTTAGTCTTCCAATTTTAAAAATAATATTTTTTTTATAACAAATATTTTATAAACATGTAATTTTTGACATTTAAATGTAAAATATCTATTTATTAATTATAATGGTTTTTTGGATATTAACAACTTTCTGGCCATTATTAAAATTTCACTAGACATAATTTAATTATATTATTATATGTATATATATAATTATTATCAAATAAGAATATTTCATGAAAAAATAACATATTTGAAAATTAATGAATTTTTAGAAAAGTTTTTCTAAATTGAGAATAATTAATTTGAAAAAAAAAATCTATTTTTTATTCGTCATATCAAATTATAATTTTTTACAATTAATATAAAATTATAAATTTGAAAATGGAATAATATAATCCTAATTTTGTTAAATTAAAAAATATCAAATTTTATACTACTATGTTCTAGACACATAACGACATATTACACAAGTGTATTTTATAATTAAAAGGTTGGGGATAATGGTGTTTTCTTTTTGTTGTTAAGTGCAGATGGTTTGTGAAATGATCATGAAATTATTGAACAGCTCACTACTATAAAACATGATTTTAACTACTTTGAAACTAGACTTTTATCAGTGATAGAGAAGTGTTGATTATTGGAGTGTGATTAAAATCCCCATAAATTTATCAGCACTATAAAAACACTTATAATTTGATCCTTTATCAATATTAAAAAAGTATTCTTAAGGACCCCATTTATTAGTATATTTAGTAGAGCAGATAAAATCCAACACTATAATGTACTATAATTGAACACTATAGCACTATAAATGACACCATACAGATTAAAATTTAGGTACAAATACAAATAATAAATGAAAAAAATAAAAAATAAAGAAAAAAAAGACTATATTATAGACATTTCAAAAAAATAAAAAAATTCATCAGTATGTATAAATTACACATGATTTCAAAAAAATCAATGTTACTTTATATTTTTCCAATGACCCCAACTCATTCAATTGTAGAAGAAACCACCCATGATTGATAAAAATAATGAGTATTCATACAAATACAATTATTATGATTGTAATAATATAAAAAAATTCTTTAAAAAGAAAGTGTTAATGTTAAACTAATCTTTGATTCATAATAGGAACATCGTGTATCCGATTTTCTTATGGTTTATTTTTGAACATTGGACCATTTCTTATTCATCTTCAAGAATTAAATCTATGAAAAATAACTAAATAAGCATAAGATGAAATTTTATTAAAAAATTAATTATGTAATTGTATATATAATTATATGAAAACAATCTAGACTCGTTTTCTCGGATTTGGCGATAGATGTTATTTTTAAAGAAATATTACACATATATACTAACAAAAAGCACATGGAGTCATACCAATCACGTCGTGTGTCATATTTTGGTAAAGATTATTCTGGCATACCCCAAATGACATATGAATCATTTTTACTAATGTTTCAAAACAATCCAAATATGTTTTCTTTGTTTTGAGTGCATCAAATGACTTTTTTACTAAAATGTCATCTTAAACTATTAAAACGTACTTTGAGACATATTAGTCACATCATGTGTGATTTTGACATTGTATGGATTCATAAATTTCAAAAATGACTAATTAGTTATTGTTCTCAATTATCAAGATAATAAGACAGTGTTTTTGTTATTTTCAGTTATTGCCACTTTTTGTACTAAAATGTTAATTTCATACTAATAATATAAACATTGAATCATACCTAGAACATTATATATCATATTGAGGTGAAACTATTTCCTACACATTAATAATGACTTATGAATCATTCTTCTAATATATCAAAACAATTTGAATATGTTTTCTTAGTTTTGAGTACGTCAGTTATCATTATTACTAAAACTAATGTTAATATTAATCAAAAAGACACAATTGAAATCATATCGATCACACAATGCATGTAATTGATGTAAGGGTGATTCCAACATTTCCCAAATGAGATATGTTACATTTTAAAAAATTATAATACCAATAAAAATGTGTGTTCTTATTTCATAATATGTCGCTTTCTTTTTCATCAAAAATTCCATTTTAAATAGGAAACACACACTTTGAGTCAAACTTGTTAAAAGTGTTAGTTTTCTGTGATAATAATTCACATACATAAAAAATTAATTATAATCTATTTTAATAAATTATAAAAACAATCTCATCATATTTTCTTAGTTTTCAGTGATTGAAATATTTTGACAAAAAAATCTGATACTAAGATGATGGCGTGAGGGTATAGATCTCCCCATGGTTTCACGGATCCAGGTCTCTACGTCAACCTCTAGTGATGAACTGGTTTTCAGGTCTCCACTCTCGATCCTATGAAGGCTTCACCTCCCTTTCTTCTACACTTCCCCTAGGTTCTTCGTCTTCCTCTCGAGTCACTATGAGGTCGTAGAGGGAGACCTGAGGAATGCTCGGGGCACGCGGTGATTTCATGTTCGATTTTGTGTTCTTGTTTGGTGAAAATTGTTTTGCTGAGGTCAGACTTAGAATGGAGTTTTCCTATTTCCAGTTTAATACATGACCGCATGATGTTGCTTCCGTAAGGATTGGAGTTAACGTCGTTCCCTAACCAGTTCTCTCAGTCAATCTGTGGTTCTGGTGAGGTGTTGATGAATATCTCCCCATCGGTCATCCCCCATCATGGATCAGGCGTGGGTTTTCTATTTTTTCTCGGTTCATATTTGGTGTGGCTTACTCTGGTTCACTGAATTCAATTTCATTGGCTGGCCTTGGATGTCAGAGATCCCGACAATGAGGATGGGGGTATTATGGGGTTGCCTCTCAAGGTAGTGTCGAGGTGAATTTTAGGACTCTTTGGGTGTGATGGTGGTTTTTCCGGTGATGGATTATTTCCTAGGGTTTACGTAGGCATCTGTGGTGTGGGACGAATGTAGGCTCTTGCACGGACACTGGAGTTTGATCTTGGGACCAGTTTGTAGCTACTGTGGATGTCGTGGAGTTATTCACCTGGATGGTTCAACATTTCTTTGGTTCCCTCAGCCATGGAATCATGCTCCATTAATGCAAGACCCAAATTTGGTTGGGTTCGAAGGATTCCATGATTCTTTGGATTGTTCATGTGGTCATGGTTATGAATGAACATTTCGAGTGCTCTTTTTTGGGTTTAACATGTTGATGTGTTTTGGGAGGATTTGGTTGTTGTCTGGTTTCTCTTTTGGGTGGGTCTGGATTTGGAAGTGGTTCCAAATCCCACCCGCATATGGTTCTCATTGATTGTTTGGTTCTCACTGACCCAAAAAGTGACTTATTTGAAAAAAAAGGAAGTTTCGGTCAGATATAAAAAGACACGCATGGAGTCATACTAGTCACACTGTAGATCATAGTGATTTTTTTGAAGATTCCTACACATCCAAAATAGAATAAGAATCATTTTTCAAAAGTCTCAAAATAATATAAATGTTTTTGATTTGTTTCTAGTATGCAATTTTTTTTACTAAAATATTATTTTGAATTTTAAGCATGCACATTGATTCATACCAGTCACATCATGTGTTCGTTTTATGTAAAAAAAATTAATACATGCTGATAATATCTTGTGTATTTTAGAACAATATAATGATGAAAATCCAAGGTTTTTTTCTCAGTTTTTATTGATTGAAAAATTGTGATCAAAAATTCCAATTTTAAATTAATAAAGGACACATTTAGTCATACTAGAAATGTAGCATATCAGATTGAGGTGAGGAAAATTCTTAAATGTCAAAAACAACTCATGCATAGTTAAAATAATTTATCAAAAAATATGAATTAATTTTCTTGGATTTGAGTCGGTTATTTTTTTTAATAAAATTAATGACAATTATTTACTAAAAGATAGACTTGGAGTCATATCAGTCACACAATTAGTCATATTGAGGTGTATATGATTCCAACTCATTAATAATAACATATTTATCATTTTAAAAATTTATCAAAATAATAATAATGTGTTTTTGTAGTCTTGAGTATGTTACTTTTCTTTTTTTACCAAAATTTCTTTTTAAATAGGAAACTCATAGTTTGAGTCAAAACGGTCACATTATGTGCCAGTTTGACATTAGAATAATTAATAAACATCATAAATTACAAATCAATCATTAAGATAAATTAGAACAACAATATGATCTTGTTTTCATGGCTTTTAGAATGACATATTTCCTATTTAAAAAAAATTAATGTCCAGTTTAAATAAAAAGACACAGTTGGACTCATATAGGGCATATTGTGTATTGCGTTTGGGTGTGAAAGATTCTTACACCTCAAATATTTCTTAGAGATTTTTTTTACAAAATTATTAAGAAAATATCACTATGTTTCCTCATTTTTGAGTATGTGATGTTTGTTGTAAACAAAAATATAAATTATTAACCAAAAAACATATATTTTGAGTCATACCAAGCATATTTTGTATCGGCTAAGTTGTAGATAATTGAGTATTAATATGTGTTTTTCATTCAATAATCATAATACAGACAGAAAATGGAGAACATGTTCCATTATAAAGTAATAAAACCCCCCATTCATCCTTAAATACAACACATTTTAGGAAAAATGAGGTTTCCTCTTCCATTAGAAATGAATTTGTTCATTATTTTTGGGATTATTTCATATAGTTAAATGAAAATTTTTATATCCTGAAATACATGTGAAGGACACAAAAAAGTAATAAATAAAAATTATAAGGAAATTAACCTAAAAATAGTTGATAAAATAATAACAAAGTTAATTGAAAAATAATTGGAATTCTCCTTTTCAGAATGGTTGTATACATTCATGACCAAAATCCGTGCTTTCATTATCTCACTAGAGACTCAATGTCTAATCTCCCATGATCATCAGAAGATTCGAAGATAGAACCCCAAGGTGAACAAAAAATACACATGTATATGATAACAATTCTAATGTTAATAAATATAAATAGTAATAAATAAACCATAAATATGAAACGATTAATTAATTATATGGAAAATGATTTATCATGAAGATATCATGATTGGAAATACATTGTAATAAAAATTAGTTTTTTAAATATTTATAAATAACTGACCAACCAATTTATATTTAGAAAAATATGTTTTTCTAAAATATATATATCAATGAATGTATTTTGGACCTTGGGAAATATTTTTTCTTAGTTTTGAGTATGGGTTCTATATCTTGAAATAAAATATAAATTAAATAAATAAATTGTGTGCCATATCGTGTAGATTGTGTATGAAATTAAGGTGTGGAATATTGAGTATGTGATGTGTGTTTTTAATTCAATCATCTGCACAAATCTAGAAAATAATAAACTTTTCCATTTATATTGACGAGGAAACTTAATTCTTCCTGAAATATCACATCCAAAATCACTGTGTTCTCTCAATTTTCTCTTATTTCTAATGATTTATGGAAACATATGAATTCCAAAATTATTTTTCATAAAAATAAATAATTATTTAATAATAATGATAAGAAAATTATCTTAATAATAGTCAAAAAAATGGAGATACAATAAACTAAATAAGTTTTATGAGTTAAAATTTTAATGATCATATTAATAGAGTAAATCAATATTATAAATGAATTAATTTCATCATGATCTATGAAAATGAATAAAATAAGTATTATATAAATTATGGATTTCCTCGTCTGTTTGTTTTTACATCAACTCTTTATAAACTATTTCAACGATGGGCGAACAACCAACATAGAAAATGAACAAAAAATGTAATATGAATCGTTGATTATATCAAAGTGTGATTTTAATAATGTCCTTAAGAGGGATATTCACATAAAATTTCCATAATCATTCAAAGATGTTATGAATTATTTATATTTTATATAAAATTTCTTAATGTTATAGAAATGTATCGAATGTGTTTATTTTACATGTTCTAGTTTTTTCAAGAGTATGAATCTTTGAGGAATACCATAAAGAGAAAAGTGTATAACTAATATGATAGTGGTGGTCCTGATGAATCATTAGGAGAACATCCCATGGATTGAGATTTTAGGGATTAGTCACTAAAATAGCTAGATTCCACTTATCAGAGAAAGAAACTAATAGTTATGTATTCCCCCATTTTAACTAGTAATGAGAAGTATACACATATGGTTTCTATGGAATATATGTACAATGGGAAAGCAGAAAAAATATTCTCATCCATCACTGTAAAATTTTCTTCAATTGACATTCTACACAAAAAACATCCACAAGATTATTCTCCCTTAAAACCTTTTCACCTCTTCAGTGTTTTTCATTTTTCATTTTCCTAAATATTCCCTTCAGTTCCTTTGTAAGAATAGAGATGTATTTTCCTCAGCTCAATCACAAAGTAAATCCCCTGGATAATTATTCAAGTTTTTTAAACCCCACAAAAGGTTTATTTATTGAATTTCCCCTATTTTAATCCCATTCATTGAAAATAATGAAAAATTGCAAGGAATGGGATCCATCCTAAATATTAACAAATAGATAAAAAACATAAGTATCATACAAACCCTATTCATTTAATACCTATTGTACAAGGATGTATATATATATTTTTTATGACCTATTGTACATATCTTCCATAGAAACCTTAAGTGAATAAACATTATTATTGAATGAAATGGGGAAACAATGAACTATTAATTTCTTACTTAATGAATTATAATTATATTATTTCATTGAAAAATACACAAACTCTTCACCAAAGGGGTTGTCTCCAATTCTTTATCAAGACCATCGTCGATATCTTTTTTTACACATTTCTCTTTGTGGCATTTTTCATTGTTTCATACAAGTGAACAAACTCAAAAATAAAAAATAAACACATTCCATAAATTTATTAATAGGAAGACACAATGAAAAAGATAAAAAAAAGTCATGTCTATAAGAACTAAATTAGAAATCATTTATATTCACCTAATAACCACGAGAAAAAAGAATATTTAAATGAGATTAACAATTATTGTTTTAGAGAAATGAATTTCAAACACCCAATAATATGAAACAAATTAGAGAATAGGTAAACCAAAAATAAATCTGCCTAGGTATATCATATATTATTTAAAACCAAAAGAAAAAGCGATTGGGAAAGAAGAAATGAACAGAAGTGGAAAGAACATAATGAATAGTGGGTGAGAATGAATATAGAAACACAAAATGAAACAAAAATATAAAAAATCAAAATCATCATACATCTAAAAATATATAGTAAAAAACATTACATGGAACCCAAAAAGTCAATAAATGAGTGTGGAAGATGAGAAAATAACATACCTTGGATTCAACATTTGATTCATATGAGAAAAATTAGAGATATCATATATGAAATCATCGATTTATCCAATAATTGATTTGTTCAATCCTTGGATGTGTTCGGAACATGATTCAAGCCTTGATTCGTGCTTAGATTATATGAGGAGGATCACTAGTAGTAGGTGGATTCCCTAGAAAGAATGAGATATTGTGATTGTAGCAGTCATGGTTAGGGTTCTTAAAATACATTAGGGATACTTTTATGAGCTCCTCCAAAAAACATTGATATGGATAACTTTTTAACAGTGCTAAATAAATTGGAGCTGATAAAATGAATATTTATCATTTCTAAAAACTCATCGATGAAAAATTATAACTATATTTCTTTAGTTGTATTTATATAATTATATATATATATATATATATATATATATTATGTATAATTTTTTAATTATTTCAATTTATAGTTATTTACTTATAATTATATAATTAGTTTTTTTAAAATAATCCTTTAAAATTATAAATATATAATATCATAAAAATATTAAATATACATTTCTAAATATATTAATTATATTATATTTATTTATATAATTATATATACTTCAATAATATAGATAAATATAGATATAGTAAATAAATTCATTATATAAATATATTTATTATAATTTCATCATTATACATATATTTATATAATTATATATAAATAAATAATTATATATTTTTTCTTCTTTTGGATCAGGTGTTCTTGTTAAGAATCAATATTTTCGAACAGTTTCCAATGGATTTGTTTTTGAAACCAGAAACAACCACTGGTTTTGTATCTAAAGATACCTGCTCTTCAAAGGTAGGTGTTCATTCGGTTTATTGACCTACGATACATAATAACTCACATTAGTCGAGAGGATGGGAGTTCGGTCTAATTTCACCCTATTGGGAGAATTATTACCTACTCTAGTACTCTATTATAGATTTAAGATATGTTCATGAATCCTTTTTAATTAACCAAGACCAACATAGGTTTCCCTTAAAATTTTCAATAAATTATTTGCATGTGTGGAATTCAGAATTATCCATATCTATTTTAGGTTCCTCGTCAATGGAGACATATGTATATATAAAATTCTCCCAATCAATGGTATCCTCTCATATACTACTTAGATATTATTTGGTCATTATTATTACAATGCTTCTTTTTAAGCCACTTATTAGGGTACTCTATATTCCATGGTCCTCCATGTAGATGATTGTCACTCTAGAATTTATCTTTGTCTTGGGAGATAGAAATTTAATCAAGAATTTATTTTCATCTTGGTAGACACTGGTTACCCTAGATTTTATCATCATCCCCAAAGATGGAAGTTATTTTGATGTTGAGATCAAACCCATAAAAATAATACTAATGTATCCCCACGAATGGTATTAAAACCCATGTATTTCGGTTTCGCTTAATGGGACATATTATTACTTTTATAGTCATGAGATAAGGATCCAACAATATGGTTTAATTTTGTGAGGTATATACATCTAGGTGGAAGGTTCCTATTCAATTCTTGGTGTGGGACTTATTTCTAAACAAACCATGGAACATGGAAGGAGTATGTGCAACCAAGTTGAATTATACCCTACTAGAGATATGACCGAAAGGGAACATGGACGACTTGGAATTTTGGTTTTGAACCTCAGGGAGGCTTCTTGTGGTTCCTATGTAGATAGAAAGTAATCCCCATGTAGTTTGGTAAGTCTCAAAGGTAAATGTGCCCCTTTGAGAGATATAGGTTGGAGCTTAATCCTAAAAAGTATTCCCTTGTCATAGAGTCCAAGAGATGGGTATTAACTCATGGATATTTAGGGAGGTTTTAAATTGTGGCTTATTCATAAAGAATGTGCTTGGTTTAAGGGAATTAGGGTTGAACTCTTAAAGAGGATGTCCATTAAGATCAATCACAAGGTAAAAGATTCTTAATTATCCAAGTTATAGTGGGAATGAGAGTTATCATAATTGTTTTCATTAAGGTAATACACCTCTGAGGATGTCCATTGAGGGGGGTATGATTTCTCATTTCATGGATGAGATGAAATGGAGCTATCCCCTTGATAAGACCTCCTATGTATCTAAGTTATAAAGGGAATTAAATTTCTCATAGTTCATTATATTTGGTGGAATATATGGGTGTTATGATTGTTACAAACCTCTAAGCCCACAAGAGTCAAGATCAGTGTGATAAAAAAGTTTATATGAAACATTCAATAAACCACACACATTTCCTCATTCACTATTGGAGGTGGTCGGGCCTACAACAGAACAGGTTATGGCTATGACACTTTCCCTTATTCTCTTTCCATTAGACAGATGTCTAATTTAATGAAGGGGTACAAGTGAAGGGTGTATATAGGAGTGAGACTAAAACCTTCAACATGGAAGAGCAAGGGATTACCTCAGGAGGAGTGCCCTAAAATGGGTCTCATAGTGGGGAGGGAGAATTTTCATTTGTCAAAAGGAAAATCATGTGTGAACAATACCCTCTCTACTACGAACCTGAGGCTCCAGATCATAGTGAAAAGAAGCGGAGAACATAGTCATATCCATGAAATACTATAATTATTGCTCCTCAACACTATCCTAGGTGTAATAGTCTATGTGATCATAGATATCCAAAACTATTCACACTAAAAATATCCTTACCATATGGTAGGAAAAGTGTCTAAAACCTCTGACCATAGATATCCAAATCCAAATGGGAGACACGTTGATGTTCCTTTTCCAAAGGTCTAATAAATCAGGAGGTCTTGGTGGAGGTTTCTACTTGGTTTCTTTCAGATGAGGGAACCAAGAAGGATAATCCCTTCTATGTGTGGGTTAAAAAAGGACTAAAGGATATATCAAAAATGTATTAAGCATAGGTGATCCACACATGTATGCCACATAGGTATGCCTTGTATGTCCAATGAGGAACCAAAAATTCTTAACATAGGGAGGATGTGGTGGTGAAAGCTTGATATGAATTTTTCAATGGACTACCTAAGAAAACACTCTTGGGTGTAGTTTTATCTTAAGAACCCTTCGTATCCCTATAAATACTTGGATGAATCTTGCATAGGTCATTATTTAAGGAAAGGACCTTTCAAAGGTGACTTCTTCATATGTGATGAGCTTTATCGATTGAGTATCTTGTATTTTAGAACCTAAAGGTAATTTGATCTTGTTATTCCTTTTAATTCACTCTTCACTCTTGTTTTATAAAGCTACTTGACAAAATTTGGGGGTCCTAGGTGAAGGATTTTCCCATTGATAGCTTCCAGAGTTATTTTGAATTTTTTAGTTGTTGAATTGGGAACCAAGGGTCCTATTTATATGAATTGAGGGGACCTATTTGAAGAGATTCTGTCAGTGTAGGTCTAGGGAGTAGGTCCACAATGTAGCCCTTTTGTGCAGGGGTTTAAAAAATAAACATCATTGTAGTTCCCTGATGTAGGTCTTTGTCATAAGTTCTTATCATAGGGGGGTGGATTAACCCACTTGGTGAAGATAATTCTCCATACCGCAGGGGTTGCGCCTCCGCATCCATTCACGTCCTTAATTCCATGCTTCGGGCTACTACCTTTTCTACCATCCCGGACCCCCATGAAAAATATAGAGTCGCACCATGAACTTTTCCATCTTCTTCGATGACTTTTTGTGTTGTGTCAAATGGAAATCCAATCTACTCCTTCCTCCATAAAGACATATTTTACACAAATATAGCATTTGGTGTTTAAGTGAGGTTCATATCTTCTATTCTGTGGAAAAGTGTATGGACCACATTTCAATGTGACTGCAATATTTAATAAATATATGTATAAATATCTACAGAAATTGAGATAATTTATTTATTATTTTAATATTTTATATATATTTTTATAATTATTTCCATATACAATTATTTATATATAAATATATAAATATTTTTTCTAAAAATAATACTCATATATTTTTATCATTATATATATTGAAATATTTATATAAATATATATAATAAATATATATATATATACTATTATATATTAATATGTATATAAATATAAATATAGTAAATATATTCATTATTTATATAAATTTGTTATACTTTTATAATTAAAAATTTTATAAAATTATTTATTTATAATTATATAAATATTTTTTACAAAATAATATTTATTTTATTATAATTTTAAATATATATATTTATAGATATTGTTAATATTCATATAAAATATATATATTTATAAATACTTATTTTAAAATAATTTTTTAATATAAATAATTAATATATAGTCCCAAATTCATGCATATGTTAAAAAATTTTAAAATTGAATAATTAAAACCAAGAACACTTTAGAAATATTTAATAAATGGATATGCTTTAATATTTTAATATAAATTATTAATAAAATATCAATATTTATATTTATATTTATATAAATATGAATAATTATTGAAATTATTTGTAAATAACAAATAAATATATGAAAATAAATAATATAAAATAATTAAAATAAAAAAAATAAAAAATAAAACATATTTAAAATGAATAAGTAATAATTAAATTTAATAAAAATAAAAATATATGATTAAAAAAATAAAATTACTAAAATTATATATTAAATGTATCATGTTATAATGATATTTTAAATTGAATAATAGAATTTGAATAAATTTCATAAATATTAAATGTATGTTTTTCTATATAATATTTCATTAAGTGCATATATATTTTTATGTGCAATGTATATTAAATTGGATTAATTATGTATATGTATGTTAAATCAATATAACAAATGTGTGATATATGTTAAATTGAAAAATCCAATGACATCAAGTTATGTCCATTACTAAATACAATTTCTTAGTATTTTAAATTGATATTAAATTTTAATTATAAACCCATAAATATTGACTTATATAATTTAAGTGCGTAAATATTTTGTATTATATAAACTATATTTTAATAAATATTATATTCATTGATATATATATATATATATAAATATATATGAATATATTTCTATATGAAATGTTTTAATAAATAATTGTGTATAATAACAATTAAAAATGAATACGAAAGTAATACTTTTTTAATTATTACATTTTATTCAATATATATATTTATATATAAATATATTTAATATATATTTTTATTAATATTTATAATTAATATATATACACATATATATATTAATCATCTTCATTTTCATTAACAGTTATTTCATTAATAAAAAATTTATTAATTTTTAATTTATTAATATATTAATTTTTCTTTAATTATTATAATTTTTTCATTTTATATATCTATATTTAATTTATCTAATTTATTAATATTTATAATCTATTTATATGTATATTTACTTTATTCATTTTTATCATTAATTATTCGATGATTAAATCTTTTAATATTTTTCTTAATTTATTCGTGTTTAATTTTTTATTGATTAATTATTAAATTTTATTAATTTTACATATTTATGTAATTAATATATATTATTTATCAAAATTTATAATATATATATTAAATTGTTGCATTTTATAAAAATTAATTTAATTAATAAAAATATTACTATTATTTTTAATTTACTCATTATTTATTTTTTTGTGTATTTATATTATTTTCATTGAGCCCATTACAAGAACTTTTTTATCCCTAATAAATCATAACCATTATCCGGGATAAAAATAAAGTGCTAATAAAAAAGTAACCTTTATTAGAGTTAAAGAAAAAAGTACTAAAATTTAGTCCTTATCATTACAAAAAAAGAACTGATAAAGGATAACTTTTATCAATGCTTTTTTGCCTTGAAAAACGTCTCCTCTATCAATGCTTTTGTATATCACTGATAAGGTCCAATGCTGTTAAAGGCCATATTTTTAGTATTATCTCCTATAAATGGGTTTTTTCGTGCTTCAATTATTAAATATCTACAAGGTCTTGGTCCTGGGAAAATTCCGATGATGTAATCTACATTAGGTGGTATAGTAATTGGATATTATTGTATAATATCCTACTCATAGAGTCCATTATTCTTTTAATTTTTTTCAATTATAATTTTTCATATCACACAATATATAATAATAGTAATGGAAACTATAAAATGAAAATATTTTTAATGGTTAATATGTTTAATGATCCACAAAATACAAAAGGCTATATCAGTGAAAAATAACCAATGGTGTTCTTTTGTTTCCTATAGTTATAAGTAAATTACCCTATATCAGCCCAAGAGTTTATGAGAAATATTATTTAAAATTAATTTTATGTCTTGTGTTGTATGGTATGCCAAGATTAGTTTGCGTTATATGCAACACCGTATTATCTTGTAATATATGCAAACACTATTCTTGGCGTGTATAGCACGCAGGAGTGACCTTCCTCAATAGCGTGTGTCATACGCAATACCATGTTTCACTGAAAATGATATATTATGAACTATATTTTATTAATATTATTAACCACATTTTGAATTTTATAACAATATCATTCATCTTACATGGTATGAGAACAAAATTAATTTTTCGTGCAAAATAGGTATATTTCAAAATATGCAGTTTTGCCACCTTTTGATGACGCACCCACATTAAATATTTTTTTCAACATGTTTATAAGTTAAATTTGACGAAATAAACTTACTTATTTCAACTAATATATAAAAATTAACTTTGGATAACTTTTTAATATTTTTCTGTTAACTTTCATTTTTTGATGAATAGTAAAAATTCCCTAAATTTTAATTAAAAATACTTTTTCCATCAAGATAAATTATGTGGTTAAATTATAATATTGAATGGTTTTAATGTATAAAAAAATATATTTTTACCATTTAATATTATTTATGTAATTATTATTAACTTTACATTGAATTCATAGGTAAAAACATTTCAATCTTTTGCAATGTTTTAACTTTTAAAAACTGTTTTCTCAACAACAACATTATTTTTAAATTAAATAATTCCACTTATGTGTACTGAATTTGGAAAAATGGATTCTATATTTGGAATAATTAGTTCTAGATTATGTTAATAGACTACTTTTTATTTTTAGGCATTATGAATAGTAACTAAGGTAAATTTTATTTACCGCTGTTAAAAGTAAATACGTTAATTAACAGTAAATATAAGATTATACAATTACCCTAACACCTTCCAAAATACTATTTTATGAATAAAAGTCGACCCATATCACCTAAGAGTAGGAATATATTAATTTCATGGACTTTTTACTATAAAAAGGATGTAATTATTATTAAAACCAAAGAGAGTGACAACATGTCACTCCCTTATATCTTATAACTGTAATAAAATTAATTTTGTGATAAACTTCATAAAAATACGAACATAAATAGTCACCAAAAATCTAATAAAATTATATAAATCTTGTGAATTTATTTATGATTTTTAGGGATTAAATAATTATCATTAATGGGAACACAATAGTGATGTTGAAATTATTTTATTGATTGAAATATCAAATAAATGGTTTTAAAAACATTAAAATAAATATTATATGAACTATTTAATGTTCTCCAAGAATTTTATAGAAATACATGACATGTTATTAATATATTAAATATATTTATTCGAATATATCCTCTGTGTGGAGTTTTTTTAAATTCAAATAAATGAATAGTGACAAAATCGACACTATTGTTATTTTATAAAAATAACATATTATTAAATTGTTTAAAAATCATAAATTTATTTTAAAGTTACAAATTGAAATTTATATGTTCTAAAATTTTATAATGTATCCAATTATGGACAATTCACATCACATAAGTAATTATTTATAACAATTTATAAATTAGAAAATTATTACAACAAATAAGATTAAATATATTAAATAAGGATAAATCAAATTTATAAGGTTTAAAATAATTTCACAAGATTTATAAATTTTACTGGATGAAGATATTACCACCCTATCTCATCTCATATTCTAATTTGAGTCATTTTGGATGTTTTTAATAGGGGTTTGAGTTTATTATAAATTAATATTTTTGATGTTTACAAAAGTGCCTCTCTCCTCTCTAATAAATGGGAACCTCCTCCCTCTTCTCTTAACTCTATTTTAAGCCTTCAAGATCATCCAACCCCTATTGATTACTCTTCATAACCTATTTAGTTATATTATATAGGTTTTTGTCTGCTCAGAAGGCCAACTGTAGTTCCCTACGTGGAAGTTTAAAAAAGGCACGTCGAGGAAGAGGTAATCGCTTCTACTGATTCTTTCAAGTTACTTTCTTCTTCTACATCCTCTTCTATAGTGGATTCATTATAAAGTAATAACATTAGTATCACTAATATACTAATATGTTATTATAAATATGGATCAACCTTATTTCACCTTATATCCATCATACAAAAAATGAAATCACCGCACAAGCGTACGTACGGCTTACCATCTCCACGCTGTGGTGTAATCTTTTTTTCCACCACCACCATACTTGGATGGATATAATTGTGAGAATAATAACTATATATGATTATTATAACATCATATTGATTATGAGATATTATATCAACCACTAAAATTTCATTCAATAATTCTGGGAATGATATCATTGCTCGTGCGTACGTAAGGATTACCGTCTCCACGACGCGATGAGATTCATTCTCAATGTTAGCCATTCCAGAATGATTATAAAGTATATATAATAAATAATCAGAAAATATATGACATAATAATGATACTGGATCTATTTATATGTTATTTACTTACTTCTATTCAAATTAATAAGGAAACAAAAACAGTGTTCATGCGTACGTACGGCCTATCGTCTCCACGAACGGTGTATTTCATCCCATTTATCCATCTATTATATATATTAAATTATGAATATATATTATATATAATTCATGTTGTACATTTTTTATGTAATTAATCATGATCTAAGTAATCATATTAAAAATTACAAGTCAAAACACGCATGATAAATGAAACGATTTTACCCAAAATATTGCTTTAACATGGAATTGAACAATGAACAGGTAATAGAAAGTTGTAAGTGAATCATATATGATATCATAAATATCATAATGTTTCTTTTACAAGATAAAATTATGTTTAAACCCACTATTCAGGATTCTCAGACACATAAGGAAGAAATTGGACCTAAGGTAAAGGTTAATTATTCCAATCTCATTCTTATCTAAGATTGTTTATTTGTAAGTATTTACTGGGGTTATGTTTAACATCCATGTACATGCTTGCTCAATATGTTTTCAAAAAATGTTTAATATTATTCCATTTATGTTTAAATTCGTATTTACCCTTTTTTTACTTTTACCACAAGGTGTGGAAGGAATCTTTCTTTTGTTTACCATACAAGGTACTTTTTGACTTTTCTGGAAAAAGTACGAGGAGAATGTTTTTTTAACTTATATGGTGTGGAAGGATGTTTATGATTTAATAACGCCTTATTTACATAAATATTACTCTGCAATATTTCATGGTTATTTTCAACAAAATTATATTCTTTTAATATTGAATGAAATTTTGAGAATAGAAAATGATTTTGCAAAAGGAAGGATATTTTCCTCAAAAATTCTTTTCAAGCATTTTATCAAAACTATTTTCCATCTAAGATGACATTATTTAATATGTTTATGCTTCAAGTACAATTTTCCAATTATTTACATGTTTTGATTTTTTTTATGATTAAATGATATCCATTTATTTTTTATGGATTATTTCATGATGGGATGATGTTTATGAAACCCATTTTATTCATTGGGTTATGATGAATGATTTATGTTTATTTTGGATAACACTGAAGAATGATTTTCTTTATTAGATGGTTAGTACCTATATCTCCCTCCAATTAATTTGGTAAAGATTTATATTTCATGAGATAAACATGTCTGGAACGGCGAGTAAATCTGGTTCAGTAATAAAGGACTGGAACGGCAAGTAAACCTGGTTCAGTAATGGAATTTTTCCACTATGATGGTCTTGGAAGCAATTCCTTGGATACTATGGAAATCATATAATGTGTATAATGGTTTTCCAAAATTAAATGTGTTGTTACCATGCTATTTTATCATTATTGATGTTCTTTTATGATCTATACCTTACGTACTGCCAAGATTTATTTCACAACTAATGATTTTGATGTTTAAACTTTTTGTTCATATTGTTTTAAGTTAAAATGTATATGGTTTGTTTTATTTTCTCCATGCTTACATTTACTAATCATTTGAGCTCACCCTTTATATGTTTTCTTTTCCCTATGATGAAATGAAAGGTTTTAGGTAAGAAAACAAAAGTGGTATATCTTTATGAGAGATGTTGAAGATCTTTCACCATGATTAGAAGATTATGTTCTACGTTTACAAAGACCCTAAACTATTGCGGTCCATGGGTGTCTATTTTTGTTATATATTAAGTATTATGCAAAAGTAATGTAATGACCATGTACGGAAACCTTCGGTCTCTATAGTTGGTGTGAGAGTAATGGTTTAGTTAAACTTTGGAAACTAGGATGTGAAATATTTAGTAAGATCCTTAGAGATATTTCTATGGTATGTCTAATAATGTCCCTTAGTTTAAGTATAAGTAAAGGATACAGTCCTAGAATTATGATAACAATAATGAATAACCTAGGATTAAATCTAAGATGTTAGAGATTGAAATTACTCCCCTTGATTTTGTTCTTTTCCTAGTATGATTGTTGCCTCTAACACTATTCATATTGGGTTTTAGAAAATGGTTGTAAATAGAAAGATTCATGTTAATGGAAAATATAATATATAATGGGATGATAATCTTCATGATTAAGAAAATGAAATAGGATTTGAAAGGTAAAACATCATTATTATTCCTAATCAGCAATCTCATAATATGATCAATAATCTCAAATTTGGCAAGTTTCCTGACTCAGCTAATTAGATAAATATGGAATTTCATGGTGATCATAGAGGAAACAAAGTTCAATTTTCCTTATGTAAATCATGTGGGAAGAGACATCAAGGAGAATGTTTCAAAGGAACTGGATGGTTCTTTGTGTGTGGAAAATAAAGACACAAATCCAGTAATTGAAAATGAAAGGGTTCAGTTAACACAGTGGACGAGGATAATGGTATTGTTAAGTCATTAACAACGGTTAAATTTTTTAAATGTGTAATTTATGAGAATTATACAAACCAATTCCCTAAGAAAAAATCTCATAAAGAGAATCTACATGGTCCTATGGGTAGTATTTATGTTGATGATAATGAATAGACTACAAATGATATATGAGAGGAAATAAGTGTTGAGGAAGAAAATGATGAAGCTCGGTCAATGGTTTAAGAAGGTAGTGGAATGATTGTATGTTTATCAAGAGTAATATTTTATAGGTAATCTAATGGTACTATGGAATAAAGAAACATCTAAGGATTGTTACACTATTTTTTTCCTAAATTATTTGAAAGTACATGTTGAATGGAGCAAGTAACCATGAAATATTAATCAGATATTTTTGGAAACCAAATGATATGCACATAATGAAGGGATAAGGAGAAAATAAAATGTTAGATATTATTAATGAGCTCATGACTGATATAAGGAAAATGTGATATCATGATTTGATTATATAGAATTTTTGGGATTTTGGTGTGTGGAAAGAGTTAACTTTTGACAACATTCATGTTTTAACTAAGGTTTTGTGGCAATTCATGTTCCAAGAATACATGATTAAGGTATTCACATGTTTCGAATGTGACCAACAAGATATATGTTATGATATATGGGGTATAAATGATGGTATTCAATTCTTGTAAGATTACCATTCTAGTAATCGTTTTCTTTATACTATGAGTTTGGACAGAAGTATTTTCAATAAGACTAAAGGTCGGAATGGATTATGTTGGACATCAGATAGTATTGTTTAAGGCTATAAATATTTTATATTATTTTAGGAATGTTGTAATAGTATAGTTTTAGATAAAGGACAACCCGTAGGACGGGAAACAACCCATCGCGTCGAACAAGGATGCGGGAATCGAACCCACAACTGAAGTGTGATTGGCCTTTATCACCTACCACTGGACTACAGGAAGTCCTTGGTTAGTAGAAATCAGTTTTATTTTATTAAGCAGTACGATAGATGAAGTATAAGTCCATTTTTTGGATTATATATGTTTAATCTACCATAGATGGACTTATGTATATTAAATAACTTTTTCTAACATTTTGTTTAAGATAGATGGAATAACCTATCATTGTATCGCATGATCTAATAACTTTTCAAGAAGGACAAATTCAACTTCATTTCATTAAATAATAGTTGAAGTGGAAATTGTTCTTTGAATAACCAGCGATGATATTACACTGAAATCAAGTAAGTATATATCCTTATTAAAAATTTCATCAAATTTAGGGAAAAGATCTAGAAAACCAAAAACATTTTACTAGTACCCTTATATTGGATTAATCAGATGGTACCTTAGATCATCACAAATTTATGGCTTTGTGATTGTTGGATTTTTATAGCCATGTTTTCTACCACTCTCCATCGGAACTTGATGGTTAGATTTCTCTTCCATATCCTTATTTTCAACTATGTTCTCCCATGTGGAAACCTAGTGATGAGTTAATTTGTGTAACTGTTACGTTTCATATTTTAGTTTTTAAAATTAAGTTTTTGTATTCCTTTTTATGATGTGGGTTTCTATGAAAGAAACTTTCAAGTAGTAAACCATTTATAACCCTGACAAATTTTGAGGGCGAAATTCATTTTAATGGGGGTAGAATGTAACACCCTGAGAGTTTATAACAAATATTCTTTTTAGTTAGATTGATGTCTTGTGTTGTACGATACAGGAAGATTAGCTAGCTCTATATGCAATATTGTATTCTCTTGTAGTATATGAAAACACTATTCTTGGTGTGTGTTGCAAGCAAGAGCGACCTTCCTCAATATCATGTATTTTACACAATACCGAGTTTCACTAAACAATGATATATTATGAACTAACAATTATGAATAGTATTAACCACATTTTGAATTTTATAACAATATCATTCATCTTACATGGTATGAGAACAAAATAAATTTTTCGGGTAAAATAAGTATTTTTTTTTAAATGCAGTTTTGCCGCCTTTTGATGGCGCACCCGCATTAAACATTTTTTTTTGACATGTTTATAAGTTCAATTTGACAATATAAACTTATTCATTTCAATAAGTGTATAAAAATTAACTTTGGATAATTTTTTAATATTTTTATGTTAACTTTCATATTTTGATGAATAGTAAAAATACACTAAATTTTAATTAAAAATAACTTTTTCATCAAGATAATTTATATTTTTAAATTATAAAATTGAATGGTTTTAACGTATAAATATAATATATTTTTACCATTTGATATTATGTATGTCATTATCATTAATTATACATTGAATTCATAGGTAAGAACATTTCACTCTTTTGTAATGTTTTAACTTTTAAAACCCATTTTCTCAACAGCGGGATTAATTTAAAATTAAATGATGCCACTTCTATGTAATGAATTTGGAAAAATGGTTTTTATATTCAGAATAAGTACGTCCAAATTATGTTAATAAGATACTTTTTATTTTTAGGCATTATGAATAGTAACTACGGTAAATTTTATTTACCATTGTAAAAGGTAAATCAGGTAATTAAGGGTAAAAATAATATTATAAAATTACCCCAACAGCTTCCAAAATTATATTAGATGAATAAAAGTCGACCCATATCACCTAATGGTCGGAATAGATTCATTTCATGGACTTTCGACCATGAAAAAGATGTAATTATTATTAAAACCAAAGAAAGTGACAACATGTCAATATCTTATATCTTATAAGTGTAATAATTTTAATTTAGTGATAAACTTCATACATATTAGAAAATAAATAGTCACCATAAATATAATACAATTATCTACATCATGTGAATTTATTTTGAATTTTTATGGATTAAATAATTATCATTAATGGTGACAAAATAGTGATGTGGAAATTATTTTATTGATTCAATTATCAAAAAAATGGTTTTAAAAATAAAAAAATAAATATTATATGAACTATTTAATGTGATCCATGAATTTTCTAGATAAATATGAAATGTTATGAATCTATTCAGTATTTTGGTTCAAATATATCGTCTATGTGGATTTTATGTAAATTAAAATAAATGAATAGTGACAAAATTGACACTATTGTTATTTTATAAAAATAATATATTATTAAATTGTCTAAAAATCACAAAATTATATAAAAAATTTAAATTAAAATTTATATTGTTCAAAATGTCATAAAGTATCAAATTATGGAAAATTCAAAACACGTCAGTAATTATTTAAAACAATTTAGATTTTAGAAAATTATTACCACAAATAAAATTAAATATATTAAATACGGATAAATCAAATTGATAAGGTTAAAAATAATTTCCCAACATGTCTAAATTTTATTGTATAATGTGATTAAAAACCTATTTAATTTCTAATTTGAGTGATTTTGGATTTTTTTAAGTGGGATTTGAGTTTATTATAAATTAATATTTTTGATGTTTCACAAAGTGTCCCTCCCCTCTCTTATAAAAGGGCACCTCCTCCCTCTTCTCTTTACTACATTTAAAGCCTTAAATCTCGTCCAAACCCTCCAAATTACTCTTCTTAACCTATCTCGTGAAATTATAGAGGTTCTGGTGTTCTAAAAATTCCAACTCTAGTGCCCTAAGTGGATGTTTAAAAGAGGCACATCGAGGAAGAGGTAATTTATTCTACCAATTCTTTCAAGTGTCTTTCTTATTCAACTTACACTTATTTAGTTGTTCTATTGTAAAGTAATAACATCAGTATCACTAATACATGGATATGTTATTATAAATATGAAACAACCCTATTTAATTTTATATCCATCCTACGAAAAATGAAATCATCGTGCGTGCGTATGTACGGCTTATCGTCTCCCCACTGTGGTGTAATCTGTTTTTCCACCACCACCATACTTGGATGGATATAATTGTGGGAATAATTAATATATATGATTATTATAATATCATACTGATTCTGAGAAATTATATCATCCGCTCCAATACCATTCAATAATTATGGAAATGATAACATCGACTGTGTGTACGTACGGATTACCGTCTCCACGACGCGATGGGATTCATTATCAATAATAACCATTCAAGAAAGATTATAAATTAAATATAATAAATAATCATTAAATATATGGCATAATAATGATACTTTATCTATGTTTATTTTATTTACTTACATTCATTCGATTTAATAAGGAAACGAAAACCGCGTTCATGTGTACGTACAGACTATCGTCTCCATGAATTGTTTATTTCATCCCATTTATCTATCTATTATATATATTACATTCTGAATATATATTATATATAAATCATGTTTTACATTTTTTAAGTAATTGATAATGATCTAAGTAATCATATTAATAATTACAAGTCAAAACACATAAGATAAATGAAATGATTTTACCCAAAATGTTGCTTTAACATGGAATTGATAAATGGATGGGTAATATAAAGTCATAAGTGAATCATATATGATATCATAAATATTATTATGGTTCTGTTACAAGTTGATAATATTTTTAAACCCACTATACGAGAGTCTCAAATACATACAGAAGAAATTGGATATAAGTTAAGGGATAATTATTCCAATCTCGTTCTTATCCGAGATTGTTTATTCGTAAGTATTTACTGGGATTATGTTTATCATCCATGTCCATGTTTTCTCCAAATGTTTTCATAAAATGTTAAATATTCTTCCACCTATTGTTAAATTCATTTTTACCCTTTTTTGACTTTAACCACAAGGTATGGAAGGAATTTTACTTCTGTTTACCATACGAGATACGTTTTGAATTTTCCGGCAAAAGCATGAAGAGAATATTTTTTTAACTTATACGGGATTTCTACGATTTCATAAAGACTTATTTACATAAAACATCCTCTGCAATATTTCATGGTTATTTTCAAAAAAATTATTTTCTCTTAAAATTGAATGAAATTATGAGAATATAAAATGATTTTAAAAAAGAGAGGATATTTTCCTCAAGAATTCATTTCAAGTTTTTTATCAAAACAATTATCCATCTAAGATGGAATTCTTTAATATGGTTAAGTTTCAAGTATAATTTTCCTATAATATTCATTTTTTTATTTTTTGTTATGATGAAATGATATCCATTTATTTTATATGGATTTTGTAATGATGTGACAATGTTTAGAAACCCATATTATTCGTTGGGTTATGATGAATGGTTTATGTTTATTTTGTGGCACACTTAAGAATGATTTCATTATGAGATGGGAGGGACCTATATTTTCCTCTAATGCATTGGGTAATGGTTTTTATCTCATGAGATAAACATGTCTATAATGGAAAGTAAATCTGGTTTAGTAATACAGGGCTGGAATGACAAGTAAACCTGGTTCAGTAATGGAATTTGTCCACTATTATGGTCTTAGAAGCAATGCCTTGGATACTATGGAAATCATATCATGTGCATAATGGTTTTCCACAATTAAATTTTTTATTCCAATGCTATTTTATCATTATTGTTGTTCTTTAATGATCTATGCCTTATATACTACCATGATTTATTTCACAACTCAAGATTTTGATGTTTAAACTTTTTGTTCGTGTTCTTTTAAGTTCAAATGTATATGGTTTGTTTTATTTTCTCCATGCTTACAATTACTGAGCATTTGAGCTCACCCTTTATAAGTTTTCATTTCCCGAGGATATAAAGAAAGGTTTTAGTTAAGAATAAAAAAGTGGAAGATCTTTATGGGATATGTTTAAGATCTTTCACCATGATTAGAAGATTATTTTCCAAGTTTCCAAAGACACTAAACTATTACGGTCTTTGGGTGTCTATTTTTGTTATGTATTAATTATTCCGAAAAAGTAATGTAATATCCATGTATGTCAATCTTGGGTCTCTACATACCCAAAAAATTTAATTTCATCAAAAAATGAACGGTCTATAACAAAAGTTTCGAGGAACGACTTACAGAGATACCCAACTATTATGTTTAAAATTTAGATAGCATTATGGATGAGGATAAGGTTTATCTTAGAGAATGAGGATAAATTAATAATCAACATTCTTTCACAATTAAACATGAAATTTATTTTGGAATAACTTTTTTCACAATGTGATATATGTAAAAATGTAGTGGAATAAAAACATGTGTTTGATGAAGTCAGTGATATAAATTAAATTAATATAGAATAATTGGAGGAAACAATAATATAAAAAATACATAGGTCTTGTTAAAATATCTTGAAAAATTAAATATCCAAATCATGGTGTTATAGAATATATACCACACACATCCATTTCGAGATTAAAAGGTGATGATTAAAAAATAGATTTTCTAACTATGAAAAAACAAAGTAGATGAAAATATCACGATTTAGATAATTGAGTTCATAGAGGATGAGTAAGAAAAGATCAATATGATTTTTTTCAAATCCACAATTATTTCAGCCAAATAAAGAAATTAAAATTAAAAAACAATATTCCCTAGAAAATATAGATATTTTTATGAAAAATATTCTCATGTATGGGGTGAGGAAAAAAGGGCTTCTCAAATTTTTTTATTCATCAATGATTTTATACAAGAGAATGTAGAATATATTATAGATGAATCCAAATACAATTTTTGGTTAAATTTTAATTTCATTGTATTTTCATAAAATATACATGCCTTTTGTAGTGTCCATGTAGTATCATTTAATAAGAAACATTGGAAAAAGGGGTTACATGTAAAAATGATTATAATAATTCCAAATAAGTTACCAAAATGGATTGGAAAACCATATATCAATATTCAATTATTTAACATGAAGTTACATTTAGTGCATATTGTCTTTAATGAGTGTTCTTACAGAAGAAAATATGAGATTAATGAAATATTATTAAGTACTTTTTTAATAATATTATGTTAATAAACCTCTAGAGATTCTATTTGATAATATTATTTTGTATAATTACTAAACCACTGTTATTAACATGGTTTTTTACTATTCAGTAGTCCCAACAGAAATAATATGATCAATTTATAATAACACATGATAAGTAATAAGGGGTGAAACATGAGGAAGATTTATATATAGAGAGTTTTGTTTTACATTCCCATGTTTTTACACAACAAATTTTAATTTATGTTTGTAATGAAAACATGGAGACATTTTTTTCATTAAATTAATTGACTAGGGTTCTCATGTGAATACAAATTTTTTTTTTCATGTCATCACTAATATTGAATACAAAAATACATTAAAAAGTACTCTAATTTATATAAAACCTTGATTTAACATGTCAAAAATTATAGAGATATATGTGGTCAATCATAAAAGTGACATTCATACATCAATTTAGATATTGTATGAAACGTTTTATAGTATGGCTTTAATTCAAGATTTATATTATTGGCTCATTCTTATAATAAAATTAATATTATTTTTCGTGTCAAGGAATTATTTTAGAAGTTTATATTTTTAATTACCATGAAGTTTCTAAATTAGTTTTCATACAATAAATTTTTTTCCCACATTCATGAGTGAACATGGGATATGGGAAACATTTAAAACATTCAGTTCATATCATCAAATCTATTAATTAACAATGCCACTTTTATTATGATTGATTATTATTATTCTTATTTTCACCAAATCCTCAACACCCATATTATTATTTTATCATACACATCTAATAGATTTCATGTTTTTTCATAAATTATAAATATTTTTTATCACTATATTTATAAAATGATTAAAAAGTAAAGGGAATAGAACAATAAAAATGAAAAATAGAGGTAAATGAAGAATAAAAACCAAATAATTTTTATAAAAATGGATTGTGTCTTAGGCGGGTAAAATTTTACTATTACATGTCCAATGATCTTTTTTTAACTATTATAATTAATTCCTATAGTAGGTAATTTGTATACCTAATATTGATGAGATATTTTTCACAATTATACATATCAAAAGTGAAAATGTAGAAGAAGGGAAACAAAAATAGGGTTACTCATTTCATTATTGTTTATTTATTGTTATTCTCATGTAATGAGATTAGGAGTGGAAGTGATATAATTTTTAACTAGTATTTAAATTGGGTAAAAATGTTATAATATGACATATTATAATGATTTAAACCTCATTTTTTATCAATAAATGTAAAACATCCCTGAATCCACACTCTTGGATATGGTGAAAAAAAGTAACATTTACATTGCTATAATTGATAATTATAAATGTGACATAATTTCAACTATTTGAAACATATAACATCTAAAGAAAATATTGGATAAGTTACATAAAAAAGGAAATTCTAGGATTATAATTTTATATAATTAGGGAAAACTCTTACATTTAAAATTGGATATATAAACAACTAGTTTATAAAAATATTTATCATATCACTCTAATTTAATCACATAACAATCCATATCATGAATAAAAAATGGAAATACATATCTACCAACATGACTAAAAGGAATCATCATATGTTTGATGAAATATACTTTATAGGGGTAAAAATAGACATTAATAATTGATTGTGATCTGTGAGAATAACATAAACTTATGGGAATGTTGATAAAATCAAAGATCATAAGCACACCATAAGAGAATTAATACCCATAAAAACCTAGATTACAAAACATTATATATGGAATAAATATTTAAAAATGTAAAGAGCCCCATGAATCGATAATATTTTTCCATGTAACATCAATATAGAGCATATGAAGAATTAGAAACTCATAGAAAGCATAATGAAAAATGGTACGTATCATTGAATATTATCTTCATAGAACCCTTAAAATAACCCTTATTTATGGAAAAAGAATACCTGGTTTACACCGATATTATCATAGGAGTGACATATTGACTGGTTAAATTCATCAACTCTTTGGAGTTACAAATATTCATTCAAATCCATTCTCAATACCCAACGCATTGGAAATATATATCTTACCCAATCATCATCATGAACTATATCAGGAACACTAATGATCATAAAACATTGAATAATAACCTTGAAATAATTATGACATAAATAAACTACATACAGAGTGCATCACATTATTTAACACATAGAACCAACAATTATTACTTTCATACCTTGATTAAATTGTGTAAAATAAACAATTTCATTGAAAATATCTTTGAAACAATCATAATCACTATATATATAATTAGCATTCATCCACAACAACATATCCTCATTAGAGAATTCAAAAAATCAATTCTCTTTTCATTAAGAAATTCAAATACCATAAAATAAAATTATATATATATAAGGAAAATGCCATTTACATATTAAAAATCAAATTTTAAAACTAAAAAATTCCACAAAATTAAGGAAAGTTTATTAATTAAATAAAACTATAAAAATATGAAATTGAATCATCAATGAATTTTTTGGTCATGGTGTTGGAAATTTCCATTCATACCATAACCATTAAAACAAATATTTTATTCACACCATGGATAAATATACCTTTTTCTGAATATAAAGAGAATATTCATTGGAAACCCTTTTTTAAAAAGTAATACTTGTGAAAAAAATAAATTTAAATTCCATATAATATTTTTTAAAAATGTAACTATGAAAATATTTAAAAAACATGGATATGAAAGGAAAATAATTTCTGGTCTAAGGTGGATAAATATTAGTGTATTTTCATGAAAAAAAAATCTAAATAATTTTTAATACTAATGAGAGAAAAATGGTATAAAACATAAAAAAATAATAATATAGTAAATATGAAAAAAAAATTATATGTATCCTATAATTCTCACACTGGTAATTTAATAATATTAAATCTTGATTAGAATGGGATTGATAGATACACACATACAACATGGATTACATTTCCATCATAAGCCCCATAAAATAATAACATCAAATGAAACATTACATATAATTAAAATTTTTATATTATTGATATAACATTTTAATTAGAGTTTATATACACTTTATAAATAATTAATTTTTTTTAAAATACATATATTTCCCCAATAATGAAAATTTGAGATCAATATTGCTTACAAAGATAATATAATTTATTTGACAATTAATTAGTGATAAAATTATATTTATCAAATTTAAATACAAAAAAACACATGTTTTATTATAATATAACAAACATTTCACACATAATCATGACATAATATACCCAATAAAGAAGTGATATAACCCAATGAAAGGTAATTGTATAAGGCCCCAGCCTTAAAAATTAATTAATCTTGAGTTATATCAAGAATACATGTTGAGGATATTTTCAAGTTTATAGTTTTAAGGAATTAGATCATAAATCATGAATTACATTCCACATTTAAACAAAGTGGTTATATAAAAGATAGTAATCATTTTTCCCATCAACAAAAACATATTTAAAATAAAACATGGAGCCATTCTTGACACTACCTTGACACTATCATCACATCATGTACCTTTCCCCCGACCTATGAAAAACATTTCAAAAACATGGGATGAGAATAAAGAGCTCAGTAAGGGATATAAAAGTACGAAATGAAAACATTAGTCCATGTATGAAATCATACTTTTCTCATAAAACGTAATCATTTTAACATACCTCATCAAATCATGAATAAATAATAGAAATCATAAGACATAAAGGTAACTTGAGGCATTCATAACATTCTTATGTAGGGAGGTACCCTCATGGTTACGTTTGGAATACCCATCACAGTATATTGCCTAAATATCATCGGAGAAACCTTAACATTTAATCCCTTCACGTTACCCAATGCATTGGAGAGCTATATCAGGGTCACCTATATTTAGTTTATCTCGAAACCACCCGTCTTCATAACAATGCCCAGGAACCATAACATAATCGTATCACATAAAAATGCATAAAGGAAACATAACATTTCCACATTTCAATCACAAGATACCAATACAAAACATTGATATAATAAAAACATTATGAATAACACTTTCAATACCAAAATAAAAGAAAAGTAACACATGGTATTTATTTTTTATTTTAAAAAAAATTATGGCTTGTAGAGGAAGCTGAAACTCAAATAATGGTCACGGCAGCTGAGAAGTCGTTGTCGCCGCATACGTACGACAAAAAAACTTTCCTTTTTTAATTTAGTAAAACACTTCGTATAAAAAATATTCCTTTTGAATATACTTAAAAGTCAAAGGGTTTTATACACCGTATAAAAGAATGTTGTGTATAAAACAAAATATGCCTCAATGAAAGGAGATTGAGATGAAGTCCCTTACCTTCGGTCCGACTTGACTTGATCATTCTTTAATCTACTGAATAATAAACTTGAGTTAATTTATACTTTCTTAAGAACATTTTGGAAGTTCATTATTTCTTTTATATCACTTATTACCATGTTATGAACACTATGTAATTATTTAGTTAATAATGGTCGTTTTGTTAATCATTGGTACTTCAGTCAAAAATAAACTCTTTATAATTACAGATTGTTCATGTATCAGTTATATCTAGAATTATATTCAGGATGTAGATATCATATATATCATATATATTCATTATATACATGAATTTATAATATTATATAACATTTAGAGTTATGAAATGAAATGCACCGTTCATGGAGACGGTAAGTCGTACGTACGCATGAACGCAACTTTCATTTTTATTTCATATTTTATGGAATTGAATCATAATGAAATAAAGGTATATTATAATTCCAGTATAATATCATATATAATATCATTAACTCCATCCTTTATATGTCCCACATATGACATTAACGAATCAAATCACTTTGAGGGAGCGGTAGTCCGCACTTCCTAAAATGAAGATATCGCATTTACCCATAATTGAATCCATAAAGTAATGCCCTAAATGAAAAATATAGAAGCTTAAGGAAAACATAAACATATTATATATCATATATAAATATAGTGACAGCATAATGGCCACCTTTTAAGGTGTGAGATGAATATTGAACAATCATCGTTTCGTGAGGCAGAAATTCGCCATCCACGGAAACAATATGTTCTTTAACCATTATATGTAGGTTTGTGTATATGTAGCTCGAATAATTATTATAACAACATCCTAGTATATTTTATATACTGGTTTTGCTACAAAAGAAATTAATAAAAAGAGTTTAGGGGGTTGGAGAAGTAAAATAAAACAAAAGTACACTAGAGAAGACTGTACCTTTAAATCGGGCAACTCCTCTTGGTTGGAACCAAAAGGGATTATTAAAGAGCTTTATTCCTAAGGTAATGCTTATATGATGAATAGAGGTATGTGGAGAGATAAAATGAGCATATTTTGGCCGAGAAAATGGCTTGAGAAGTGTGGGTATGGAGGTACAGTTGGGGGCCTTTTATAAGAGAGAGGGGAGCACTCATGGAATGCCTAGAAATGTTACATTATTTTAAAATGATTTTCATATTTAAAAGGTCCCACATTGATATATTTCTAGGATAAGGTGATAAGGGTTTGAAATATACTCAGAGAATATGTCTCCGACAATTGTAAGTCATAGATTTTACATTATCTTTTCATTTTATTTAAATTGTTAATTAATGAGGTAATCGTTGCATCATAATGGTGTCATTAAAATATAATTTATTTAATGTCTAAAAATTATAAAAAAAATACTATGATGTAGTAAATCTTTTTATCTTTCCAATTACTATTTATAGTCCAAGATATAATTTATGTAGACAAAACTAAATTTTTGTTACTCAGATGATACATTCTTTAGTGATATTCTCCTTTCTTTAAAAATAAAATGATAAAGTTTCACTTTCAACCAAAAGTGATTCCATGGGGTCCCTATGTTTGGCACAAGGCATCCCATGGTCGACCATGACACTACCAGTAGCATTAGGACACATTTTGGTGTCCTTTTTTATTATTATAATATCATTATATTACCCTTAACTACCCGATTACTAATTAATCATGATAATTAAAGATAATTACTGTCGTTACTATTCATAATGTCAAAAAACAAGATTCTTAATTAAATAATTTGGACCATATGATTCCAAATTTTGAATCCATTTTACCAAATTAAAAATATATAAATTTCAAAAAATAATTTAAAAATAATTCTCGTTGTCAAAACAAATAACGGGGTTTTTTAAACAATATCTATGAAAAGTTTGGCACTTTTTTATGCCCAATTACAAAGTGAAATTAATTATAATAACCACCATTGGATTAAATTGTAAAAATATATTCTAATTAAACATTAAGACCAATTAAAAAGACAATATAACCATATAATTAAATTAGATGAAAAATCGGTTTTGATGTAAAATGGAGTATATTTCACTATTCATTAAAAAAATGAACTTTTTCAGAAAAATACGAAAAATTAACCCAAGGTAAATTTGAATGTCCGAATAATAAATAATAAGTTTATTTTGACAAATATAGATTATAAAATTATCAAAATTTTGATTTAAAAATGGTTTTCCATCAAAAGGCTGAAAAACAATCTTTTAAAAATATTAGTGTATTCCATGCTTAAGATTGGATTTGTTCTCTTTTTAAACCTCTAAACCACTTTCTAATTAATAAATAGACATAGATAAAAAGTTCTATTATTCATTACTTAATTGGGATGTTACATCCTTCCCCTTTAGAAAATTGCATCCTCGCAATTTATTTACCAATCGAATAAGTGGAGGTATTTATCCCTCATTGCATTTTCAGATTCCGATGTTTCCTCTTAACTCATGTGGGTTTTCCACAAAACCGTTAATTGATGAATCTCTTTATTCCATAACAATTGATCCGTGTGGTCAAGAATATAGGCTGGTTGTTCCTCATAAGATATATTCTCTTCCAGCTGAAGTACCTCTGGACTCAAAACATGAGATGAATCTGGCATGTACTTCCTTAACATTGAAACATGAAAAAAAACTGTGTACCTGAGATAAACTTGGGGGGTAAAGCCACTCAGTATGCAACTGATCCAACTCTCTCCAGAATTTCATATGGTCCAATGAACCTTGGACTTATCTTTCCTTTCTTACCAAATCGCATCACACTTTTCCATGGTGATAATTTGAGAAAAACATGATCGCCTACCTAAAAAAAGATCCTTCCTCCTGTTGTCCGCATAACTTTCTGCATGCTCTGAGCTTTTCTCATGTGTTTCTGTATCAGCTGAACTTTTTCTACCAACTCTTCTACCAATTCTAGTCCCATCAACTTCCTTTCACCCACTTCATCCGAGAAAGATGGAATTCGACACCGCTTCCCATATAATGCCTCAAATGGTGTCATCTGTATACTGGAACTGTTATTATAATAAAACTCAACCAAAGAAAGATGTTGGTCCCAAATTCCCTGATAATCCATCGAACAAGCACATATCATATCCTCCAATGTCTGAATCATTCGTTCCAACTACCCATCTGATTGAGGATGAAAAGCTGTCTTAAAATTTAATTCAGTACCAAACAACTTCTAAAGGCCTTTCCAAAAGTTAGAAGTGAACCTAGGATCACAATCAGATACAATGGAGAAAGGAATTCCATGTAACCTTACTATATCATTAATATACAAACATGAAAGTTTATCTTGGGAAAAAGTATCTCGTATAGCAAGGAAATGAGCAGATTTAGTCAGGCGATCAACAATAAACCAGATTGCATTATTACCTCGAGATGTCTTTGAAAATCCCACAACGAAGTCAATGGATATATTCTCCTATTTCCACTCTGGAACTGGTAATGGTTGAAGCATCCATTTTGGTAACTACCTCTCTGCGTTAACATGTTGGCAAGTCAAACACTTCACAGTAAACTTTGCAACATCTCTTTTCATTCCATCCCACCAGTAATACTCCTGAAGATCTCTATACATCTTAGTACTGCCTGGATGAACTGAAAACGGAGAACTATGAGCGTCACATAACAACTCTCTCTTAAACTATGAACCAGAAGGCACACACAATCACTTCCCAAATCTCAAAACACAATCATTATCAATTTTGAGTTTAGGAAACTTACCTTTCTGAACCAGCACTACATTTTTATGCAACTCATTGTCTTTCTTCTGTGCTTGCTTAATTCTATCTGATAGAGAAGATTTCACTGATACCTGAAACAAAACAGAAGAACATCCTGCACCAAAAACATCTATTCCAAATTTCATCAAATCCTTAACCAAAGTATCACGTTCCAAATGCAACATTGTTAATGAAGCATTACTTTTTCGACTCAAAGAATCAGCCACTTTATTTGATTTTCCCGGATGGTAATGAATTCTACAATCATATTCCATGATTAATTCTAGCCATCTCCTCTATCTCATTTTCAATTCATTCTGAGTGAATATATACTTTATGCTTTTTTGATTAGTATATATTTCACACTTTACACCATACAAATGATGCCTCCAAATTTTTAAAGCGAAAACAATAGCAGCTAATTCCAAATCCTGTGTAGGGTAATTTACCTCATGATTTTTCAACTGAGGTGAAGCATAAGAAATTACCTGATCATTCTGCATTAGGAAGTAACCTTGTTCTTTCTATGAAGCATCACTGTAGATAACAAACTCCCCATTCCTAGAAGGTAGTGCCAAAACTGAAGCATTCACCAATATTATTTTCAGTTCCTGAAAACAATCATCACATTCTTTTGTTCAGATAAACATAACACCCTTCTGAGGTATCTTAGTCATTGGACTAGATAACCGGGAAAAATTTCTAACAAACCTTCGGTGTTAGCCTTCCAAACCAAGAAAACTACGAATCTCAGTTATATTTGTGGGTATTGGTCATTCTTCTACAACCTTTGTTTTTGCAAGATCAATAGTTATTCCATCTTTAGAAACAATGTTACCAAGGAAAAAATTTGTTGCAACCAAAACTCACACTTTCTGAATTTCCCATAAAATTTATTTTCTTTTAAGGATTGCAAAATAACCCTAAAATTTCTTTCATGCTCCTCTTTACTTTTAGAAAACACCAAAATATCATCAATGAAAAAAACCACAAACTTATCCAAAAACTCATGGAAAACTCTATTCATAAAGTCCATGAATACAGTAGGTTCATTGGTTATCCCAAAAGGCATAACTACAAATTCATAATGGCCATATATTGTACGAAACGCGGTCTTTGGAATATATGCTTCATTTTCCTTCAACTGATGGTACCCCACTCTCAGGTCAATCTTTGAAAAATTCTGAGCTCCCTGGAGCTGATCAAACAAATTATCAATATGAGGCAAAGGATATTTGTTCTTAACCGTGATGTTATTCAAGGCTCTATAATCAATGCAAAATTTCATTGAACCATATTTCATTTTAATAAATGAAATAGGAGCACCCCATGGTGATGTGATAGGTCAAATGAAACCTTTCCCTAATAAATGTTGCAATTGCTCCTTCAACTCTAGAAGTTCAATTTGAGTAATTCAAGAAGGGGGTTTTGAAATTGGATTAGCATCAGGAACTAAGTCAATAGTAAATTCAAATTCCCAATCTGGTATTATTCCTGGAAACTCATCAGGAAAAACATGAGGATACTCATTTACCACTGGCACATCATTAATCTTAACAATTCCTTTGTTTTCAACAATATGTGCAAGGTAACATTCATTTCCATCTTTTACAAGTTTCTCAGCCTCTTGATATGTTATCAACAGTAAGGGTTCATTCTTGTACACAAAATGAAAGTCTTTCTGAAAAGAAACATATTTATCTCTATAGTCAACCTTATCATGGTAAATAAAGAGTCAATCCATACCTAGGATAACATCAAACTCTACTAGAGGTAAAACAATAATGTTTGCATGTAGGTTCTTTCCACTGATAAGGATTGGAAGATTCTTATAAATTCATTTTTCCTCAACAATTTCCCTAGGTGTTTTTACCACAAGTTCAAGAGTCATTTCTTGAGATGGTATTCCCATTTTACTAGAAAGGTTTTCAGAGATGAAGGAATGTGTATACCCTGAATCAAACAACACACTGGAATAATCTGAAAAAACAAACAACCCCTTTCTACTTGTAGTCTAACTGCTTCCCATTACTCGAGCACTTTTTCGGACACTTGTTTGCATAGTGACCCATCACATTACACTAGAAACATTTCACTAACTTTAAATCGAATTTGGTATTACCATCACCTTGATCTTTTCCAGTGAAATCATGAGCCTTATTTCCCATATTTCTGCATCAACAGAACTTTCCAAAATTCAATAGACATTCACCAGCATGCTTTTTGCCACATTTATCACAAACTAGAAACTTAGTTTTCTTACCATCTGACCTTTTTGAAGAATTCATCCCTTTCTCCTGCCACCTCATTCTCTTCTTCTGTTGGTTTTTATAGAATACTTGATCATCAACAAACTCCATTTTCACCTTCTCAGCACATCGAACAAGCTTTTCATAACTCTTGAACTCGTGATAAACCAAAGCCCTTCGATATTTTGGCTTTAATCCTGAGTAAAAACGATTGATTTTACTATCATGGTCTCGGATAAAATTTAAAGCATACCTTTCCAATCGAGTGAACCTTTCTTCATAAGCAGCCACTGAGTAATCCTATTGCCTTAATTCCAAGAATTGTTTTATTACCCTAAGTCAAACAGCTTTAGGAAAATACTTCTAATGAAACATACCTTTGAATTCATCCCAGTCGAGAGCATTAATATCATCAGCGTCCCTGATATTTTTTACCATCGACCACCACTAATATGCTTCAGCTCCAAATGGTAAATTGCAAGACTAACCTTTTGATTGTCTGAACACACCATGAGATCGAAAATATTCTCCAATGATTTAATCCACCCTTTAGCTAGAACATGGTCATATGATCCTCTGAATGATGGGGGATGTTTCCTCATGAAATGTTCCACCACTGACATGTTCCTCTCTGTTTTATCTAGTTGATCTTGTAAATGGATACCACCACCATTTATCGCATTAGTCAACTGCACCATTACTTTTCAGTTCCAATTCCGACCATCTATGGATGCTGATTCAGAAAGTCATTTCCTTTTGTATGCCATCCTAGAACTGCTTCCCTATTTCCTCTATGGAAAACCATTCTAAACAAACAAGTCTTAGATGAAGCAACATGGTAATCTTCAAATGCTATATCATTTCAATTTCGACATAAAAAAATATTTTTGGATAATCATTTAATAGAATTCTAACTCTTAATGTTATCTAAACCGACCTATGATACCAACTATAAGTCCCCAGCCTTAAACATTACTTATTCTTGAGTTATTTCAAGTATACACATTGAGGATCTTTTCAGGATTAGAGTTTTAGAGAATTAGATCATAAATCATGCATTATAATCCACATTTAAAAAAAGTGGTTATATAAAAGAGATTAATCATTTTTCCCATCAATGGAAAAATATTTAAAATAAAACATGGATCCTTTTTTGACACTCCCTTGACACTATCATCACATCATGTACCTTTCCCTTGACCTGTGATAAAAATTTCAAAAACATGGGTGGGCATAAAGAGCGCATTAAGGGATATAAATGTACGAAATGAAAACATTAGTCCATGTATGAAATCATACTTTACTCATAAATCATAATAATTTTAACATACCTCATCAAATCATGAATAAATCATAGAAATCGTAATACATAAAGGTAACTTGATGCATTCATAACATTCTTACATAGGGACTACCCCTCATGGTTACGTTTGGAATACCCATCACAGTATATTCCCTAAATCTCTTCGGAGAAACCATAGCGTTTAACCCCTTCACGTTACCCAATTCATTGGAGAGATATATCGGGATCAACTGCCCTTAGTTTTTCACGGAACCACCCGTCTTCATAACAATTCCCAAGAACCCTAACATAATCGTATCACATAAAACATGCGTAAAGGAAACATAAGATTTCCACATTTCAATCACAATATATCAATACAACACATTGGTATAATAAAAACTTTATGAAAACCATTTTCAATACCAAAATAAATGAAAATTAACACGTGGTATTTATTTTTCATTTTAAAAAATGTTATGGCTTGTAGAGGAAGCTGAAACTCAAATAATGGTAATCGCGGTGGATAAGTCGTTGTCGCCACATACGTACAACAAAAAAACATTCCTTTTGTCATTTAGTAAAATGCTACGTATAAAAAGGATTCCTTTTGAATAGACGTAAAAACCAAAGGGGTTTATACACCATATAAAAGGAATTTGTGTATAAAACAAAATATGCCTCAATGAAAGGAGATTGAGACGAAGTCCCTTACCTCGAGTCCGACATGACTCGATCGTTATTTAATATCATGAATAATAAACTTGAGTTAATATATACCTTCTTAAGAACCTTTTTGAAGTTCATTATTTCTTTGAAATCACTTATTACCATGTTATGAACACTATATAATTATTTACGTTAATAATTGTTGTTTTGTCGATCATTGGTACTTGAGTCAAAAATAAACTCTTTATAATTACAAGTTGTTCATGTATCCATTATATCTAGAATTATATTCATGATTTAGATATCATATATATCATATATATCCAGTATATACATGCATTTCTAATATTACATAACATTTAGAGGTAAGAAATGAAATGCACCGTTCATGGAGACGGTAAGTTGTACATACGCATGAACGCTACTTTCATTTCTATTTCATATTTTATGGAATGGAATAATAATTACATAAAGGTATAATATAATTCCAGTATAATTTCATATATAATAACATTAACTCCATCCTTTATACGTCCCACGTATGTCATTAACGAATCAAATCACTTTGAGGGGGAGGTAGTCCGCACTTTCTAAAATGAAGATATCGCGTTTACCCATAATGGAAACCATAAAGGTATTCCATAAATGAAAAAATACAGAATCTTATGGAAAACATAAACATATTATATATTATATATAAATATAGTCACATCTTAATGGCCACCTTTGAATGTGTTAGAAGAATATTGAACAATCATCGTGTCGTGAGGCAGAAATTCGCCATCCACGGAAACGGTATGTTATTTAACTATTAGATGTATGTGTGTGTAAGTGTAGCTAAAATACATCTTATAAAAACATCATAATATATTTAATATAGTGGTTTTGTTATAAAATAAATTAATAAAAAGAGTTTAGGGGTTTGGAGAAGAAAAATAAAACAAAAGAACATTAGAGAAGACTTTACCTTTAAATCGAGTAACGCTTCTTGGTTTGAACCAAAAGGGTTTCTTGAAGAGATTTATGCCTAAGGTAAGGCTTATATGATGAAGAGAGGTATGTGGAGAGATAAAATAATCAGATTTTGGAAGATTCAATGGCTTGAGAAGTGTGGGTAAAGAGGTAGTGGAGGGGAATTTTATAAGAGGGAGGAGGGGAACTCTTGGAAATCCAAGAAATGTTACATTATTTTTAAATGATTTTCAGTTTTAAATGGTCTAAAATTGATATATTTCGAGGATAAGGTGATAAGGGTTCGAAATATACTAATCCAATAGGTCTTTGACAAGCTTGTGTATTATATTTTACATTATCTTTTCATTTTATTTAAATCAGTAATTAATGAGGGAATCGCTGCACCATCCTGGTGTCATAAAAAATTTAATTTATTTAATGTCTAAAAATTATAAAATAAAATAATATTATGTAGAAAATGCTTTTATCTTTCTAATGAATATTTATAGTCCAAGATATAATTTATTTATACAAAACTGAAAATGTTGTACTCAGGTGATACATTCTTTTGTGATATTCTCCTTTCTTTAAAAATAAAATGATAAAGTGTCACTTTCACCCAAAAGTGATTCCATGGGGTCCCTAATTTTGGAACAAGGAATACCATGGTCGGCCATGACACAACCAGTAGAATTATGACACATGTTGGGGTTATTTATCATTATTATGATATCATTTTATTAACCTTAACAACCCCATTACTAATTAATCACGATAAATAAAGATAATTACCGTCGTTACTATTCATAATGTCCAAAAACAAAAGAGTCCAAATTAAATAATTAGGAACTTCTGATTAAAAATATTGAATCCATTTTACCAAATTAAAAACATAGAAATTTCAATAATTAATTTAAAAATAATTCCCTTTGTCAAAACAAATATGAGGTTTTTTTTAATTAATATCTATGAAAACTGTGGCACTTGTTTATGCCCAATTACAAAGTGAAATTAATTCTAATGACCACCATTGGATTAAATTTTAAATATATATTCTAATTACACTTTGGGACCAATTAAAAAATATAATCTAACCATATAATTAAATTAGATGAAAAAGCAGTTTTGATGTAAAATGCAGTATTTTTCACTATTCCATAAAAAATTGAACATTGTCAGAAAAATACCAAAAATTAACTCAAGGTAAATTTAAATGTCCCAATCATAAAGAATAAGTTTATTTTGAAAAATATATCTTTTAAAATTGTCAAAAGTTTCATTTAAAAATGGTTTTCCATCAAAAGGAAATAAAACAATCTTTTAAAAATATTAGTGTATTCCATGCTTAAGATAGGATTTATTCTCATTTTAAGCCTCTAAACCACTATATAATTAATAAATAGACATACATAAGAATATATATTATTCATTACATAATTTGGATGTTACAAATTTAGTTAAAAAGTCACTTTTAACTTATTATCTTTCAAGTCTAATCCCATTGAATGGTGTTATTTTATTTGTTACATAAAAAACATGAATTATGAAGGAATCAAGATATAATACTAGAAAAAAACCATTATATACACCATATAAATGATATTAGGTGAATAATATGAAAATATTCCATAATAGAGGTAAATTGAGATGAAATCCCTTACATCTATTACAAACATTTCATGTACGCCTGTTAAATTATATTTAATTTACTTATATCAATAATATGATTCATTAATAACCATTTCAAATATTAGTTATTTCTTTAAAACCATTAATATTATTTATTTATTTATTGAAATATTTAATTACTTAACCGATTATGTCAAAATCATTTGATTTTTAGAAGTTCAACTCATAATTTTGAAACATGTTCACTATGTTGACCATTTTAAAAGGGATAATTATTACATAATATCTTATATAAGTATCATTAAATAATTATAATTTTCATAAATTAATTACAATTTTAAAACCATTGATGAGGTATGGTTATGAAAAACGAACTATGTTATAATCATTGAAATGGTCGGATGTACGTTGGCATGAGTAACGTTTCGATTTTTGAAAGAAAAATTTAAAAAAACAATAAGTGTTATATCATCATTATATAATTATTACTATATAATAAATAATTTTTTCTTAAAAAACGATAATATATTTAATCCATTTTATATTTTTACAATAAAAATTAATCAGAACTCTTTGTGGTTTTGGTAATACATACATATACATGAACGACGTCGTCTTTCTTCAATAGATTGAATGGTAAGAACATATTTTATATAAAAATTTATGATATTTGTAATTGGACCATTGATATGACATATAAAAAATAAATTCAACATTATAACCACCGTAGAGATTATTTTATATAAAATTAATAGCATTGTTTCAAGAGGTTATAGACTACAGTACACATGAAAAAAAAATTTTGTTTAATAAATGATGAGATATATATAAGTTATTGCATTAAAAATTCCACATATTTTTTTATGGAATATTTTATTATTGTTTTCATAAATTATGAAGAAATTTTCAACAAGCTATATGAAGACATAAATTTAAAATATTTAGTAAAAACTATACCTCTTCATCCACAAACCTCATTTTCATTGCCCTTAACCACGAAAAAGGTTTGAATTATGACAAATAAATTCATTTAGATTATTTAAATTAATTAATTGAAATAATTTTGGAATGTGACATCTAAAACAAATGAATATTTAACTATATATAAGAGAAGAGTGTGGGTTCCATTTTATAATTACGTATCTGTCACTCTTTGAATTACCAAATTGAATAAAATAATATAAATTATGTTTAATGAAAATTTCGATCCAAATTGATATAATTAAAATATATTAGGATTAAGATTCTTGATAATCTCATACAATAAATTTTTTACATGTTTATGTAATGATTTCACCCATATCATGCTGTTTTAAACCCCCATTAACCTCTTTCACAATAACAGTGATAATAGAGTTTTATATTCTATTTGGGTAAAGAATGTTACTATAAAAGGAAAATTGACCTATAGATAGACTATAATAAATATTATATACCATAACTCATTATAATCTTTGATGATTGGTTTTTTGGAATTTTAAATAATTTAATAAAATATTTTTATTATAAAATGTCATTGATGTCATTTTTAGAAATGCAAGAAATATATTAATATAATATGTGTCTAACTCATGTAAAATCATTCCAAACTTAAATTATTATAATATAAATATTGTATTGTATTTATATCATCACTCTTTCATATTTATATAGTATTATATTTTATTTAATACCCTCTCTTTGATTTTAACAACTTTGTTTTCTAGTATTAACAAAAACAGAGGTACTAATATTTTAAATGTTAAAGGGTTATAATTTTATATATAATGGTGCAATAGGATCATATATGGAAAATGGATAAAATTTTATATAATTTATTATCCTAAATGTAATATTAATTTTTTTATGATTTTAAGGTTATTTAATGAAATATAGTTAATATAAAATACTATTAACTTCATTTAGATAACAATTAAAATAATTTAAAAAACAATAAATATGAAAACAAAATTAATTTTATTGTAATGATTTAAAAATTTTCTAATGTTTTATATATATCTTAAAATTTTACTGGATACGTTATCTCAACCCAAAAAATTATTTTTTTATTTTTTTAGAATAATTTATTTGATTTTTTTAATTTCGTACACGAGTACTATATCGGCTTTGTGTAGGCATTAAAGGTAATTATCTCAACAGTAAGAACAAAAACTAAACTAAAATTAAAAAACTATTAATTCATTTATATTTCAAAAAAACCCATTATAATATATAATAAGCTGTTTTGATCTCTACCAAAAAATATTATAGATACTAAATGTAGGGGAGTAACTTTTTTCACTTTCAATTTACATTAAATAATATATGTGTAAATACCAAATAAAAATCATAAGGAATTTCATTAAATTGGAATCATGGATTTGGATGGTTGAAACCCACTCATCCAATCTATTTAAGGAATATTTTATGGTTATTTGTAGAACATATCTGGTATTTTGTAATATTAATTACAAAATTTACCATTAAAAATACAATAATTATTTTATACAGTTACTATTCATATGGACAAAAAATAATATATAACTATTTCTGAAATTCCGAAATACGATTTTAAAAAAAAAATTAATGATTCTATTTTGTAAATGGATTAAATTAATTAATGACATAAATGAAATGCACAATACCCCCAAAAAAAGAAAATTTTTGTAAAGACCCGTAAAATTCAAGGAAAATTATTTCTTAATTTTCTTTGGAATTTTACAAGAACGCAGTTTCTAACGGCACATGATTTCGAGGCCCGGTGAGCCCAGAATAATTTTCTGAAGTTTATCTCGGGTATGTTCAGTTAACGAACGAGCGAGTTGTTCTAACTTTTGATCCATTGCTCGGAATTGAAATCTGAGGACACTGATGAAACCGCAGCGCCGATAATTGCTTAAAAAGACCTTTTCCAGAGTTGTGTTTGCTCGGGAAGAGTTGTTTAGTTTTTCGATAAAGACTTCCGAGAAATAAAATTTGTGCTACTAATTTTATTTCTTTAAAGTGGTTAAAACCTAAGGATGGATTTTGGGTGAACCTAACTACCTATGTGAGGTTAAATGTGAGGTGGGGCCCACATGAACCGCACCCCTTCACATTCCTTAAACCTACTCTAACTCTCCCATTAAGTGGGTGACCTCTCATATTCCTTAACTCCTTAACCCCCCTTTAATGTGAGACCACTCACCTCCTATCTCACTTTTTAAATCATGCCATCTCACTTAATTAATTAAATGGTTTAATTCAATTTTTGAATTTCAAACTTAAGTCATGAGTAATAAAATAAGGGAAGCACTTATTTTATTTTTGGTTGGAGCTTGTTGTGTTGAGAGGGGATTGGGAGAAAAAGGGGAGTCTTGAAGTTCTTCTTCTTCATTGAAGAATACGAAAAATGAAAAGAACGTGAAAAAACGCACAGATCTCTGATGAAGAACGCCGAATCCTCGGAGATCAGCTACGCGACGCCGTGTACTGCGATGCCAATGACCCTCTCCTTCCGCGATGCCTTCTTCCACGACGATAAATTCTACGATGAACCTTTGCTCAACGAATTCGACGAGGTAGGGGATTTATTGTTTTTATTCATGAATTCTTCCGTCGTCGTTCCTTGTTTCAATTGGACTGCTTGCTATCAATTAACGGGAGGGGGCCGGACCGCACAAACACGTCTGACCCTCCTCCCTTGATTCTATTGATTAACCTTGTTGTGGTTTGGAACGGAGATGGCGTGGTGCTGTCGCACTGCGCGAGATCATGTGGCAAGGATGTGTGATGCTGTCGAGCCGCACCGTTGAAGTCGAACAAGGTCGTGGCACCGTCGTTCCGCGCCAAAAAATCAGGAAAACATCGCGGCCAAAGCGGGGTCGCGGCGGAGCAAGGACCGGCGGCCAACTTCCGTCCGCCGGCGTCGGAGCAAGGGGACCGGCCTGTGCCGGTCCCGTGGTGCAGCAGTCGGATGGCTGGAGTGGGCCGGCCGGTCAGAGGAGGAACCGGGGGTTCGTAACCCCCCCCCCCCCCCCTTGCTGGCCGGACAGCAGCGGCTCCCCGCATGTGGGCCCCAGTTACGAAACAGGGGGCAACGCCTCCCCCCAAACCGCTCGGCCGTTTCGGCTGAGCATTCAGGCCCACGCGCCAGGCCGGGCCATGCCCAAGCAGTCCAGACCCGGACCCGGGTCAGGTCGACCCGGTTCGGGCCGACCCACGGGGTATCGGTCCGGGTCGGACGGTGCCCGAACCCCCTATTCGCGGACCTCTTATGATATTTTACCCATATCATGGTCTATGGACCTCTGATCAATGCACCGTCAGTTGCAATGCGATCCTTGGATCGAGACGGTCGTTTCGGTATATTACACTCAAGGTTTAGGAGTACTTTTGGTTCAGGTGGGTTGGTTCGAACACGAAACCAACCGGGCCCTCGGAGTGGAAACGCTTATATCTTGAGCTCCGGATGTCTGATTGACGTTTCATCGACTTTGTTGGATTCCTCTCGATGAGACAGAACTTTTGGCATACTTCACCTGAGATTTGGACGTAGTTGGAGTATGGTCAGGTTGGATTGTACCCGAAATCCAACCGGGCCCCTGGAACGGAAAAGCTGATAACTTTCAGACCGGAAGTCCATTTGACGAACCGTCAGCGGCAATGGTGATCACGTTGAGAAACGGTCCCTATGAGTATACCCTATGAGAGTTCGGGGTATAGTTGAGATACGGCCGGGTTGGTTCGCACATGAAACCAACCGGGCCCCTAGGACGAAAAGGCTAATAACTCACAAACCGGGCATCTGATTGGTGTGTCGTCTGTTGCGTTGAGACCCCTGTGACGAGGTAGTCCTTTGAGATACTTCTTCATTGAACTTTGAGATACTTGGAGTATCGACCAGTAGCATGGGGAGCGGGCCCTCCCAGAGACGAGCGTACGGAGTTCGGAGACCGTGTAGTTGGCCGAGACCTGACGACTGCTTGACCGACTCGACTTGGAGTGAGTCGACTAGCCCTGTGGATGGAGCACTACTTTTTTTGGGTTCAGACCCATGGCGGACAGAGCACTACAGTGTTTGGGTGCAGACCCGTGGTACTCGTTTGGAGAGTACCTTTGCGGGCTATTAGGGGGGATGCACTACTTTTTTTCGGTGGCTTACCCTGGCGGGAAGCACTACTGTGTTTGGGTGGCTGATCCGCGGTACTCGACTGGAGGAGTACCTCAGTAGTCATAGGTTAGTGAGCAGTACCTCGGAGTCGTGACAGGATGACTATACACTCCAGAGATGGGGTTGTTCAGCAGTTACAGTTTCGATAATGAAAATCCTGGTTTGAGCTGAGTCAATGACCTTTGTGTTAACTCATGATTGAGATGGGTCATGTGATAACTTAGGTATATGTATGGGCATATACCTAGGTAGTGGTTATCCTTTGATTTTAGGACCTTTGAGTTTACATCATGATTGAGATGGGTTACATGATAACTTAGGTATAAGTATGGGCTTATACCTAAGAAGGGTTATCTGTTGTGATTCTATTTTATGGTTATCCTTGTTGGATTTAGAGAGACCTTGAGGGTCTCGGGGACCCTACTGAGTATCGTTATACTCACCCCTGTACGGGCTAGGCCCGCACTTCGTTGTGTTGGTTGCAGACGACGGGTAGTACTGACGGAGGCCAATTGTTCTAAGACTGGACGGTACCCGGAGGTGGACCTCATGACGAGTCAGCATCTGGAGGTGGACTTCACGGCGAGACGATACTCGGAGGAGGTTGATGGGAAAGAGCGTTGTGGAGTCTATCTGTACCTACCCTTCAGGTAGGATCCGTGGTGGACGATCCATGAGCTGCGCTATCCGTACCTCCCCTTCAGGTAGGATCCATGTTGGACGATCCAGGAGCTGCACTATCTGTACCTACCCTTTAGTTAGGATCCTAGGAGGACGACCCAGGAGCTGCTACCTTTCTTCCAGCTGTTGTCTTTTTCTGTTGTACTTCTGTTTAGTTGTAGTTGTTCTTTCGATTGGGTTTGTATTCTCGCCCATTTAGTTTTCTGCACTTCCTTTTATACTTAGTGTATTACTTCCACTTGTACTCTGTGGTGTTTGTTTACTTTTATAAAGGAAATGCCTTCCCAGTTATCGGAAATTACGCCTTTGGTGCTAGTCGCCAGCCCCTGACCTAGGGAAGGCGGGCTTGGGGTAGTCATGGCATGGGCCCCGAGGATAGGTCGTGACAAATTGGTATCAGAGGAGTTGGTTCTACCAGAGAACTTAAGACTCTGATATTTTCTTTCTGTGAAGGAATAGTGTTAAGGGTACCAAGTGCGGTTTTCAGTTCAGGGAGTCCAGTGTTGGTGCGGCGGCTGACGTATCCGTACACCAGGACCCTGACTTATGATTTCCGACTTTGTGCACGAAAACACTGATTGCATGTGTGTTTCAAAAAGTTTTAAAGTCATCTCAAACCAGGTCTGCTCACCAGGTATAAATCGTTGACCATGTCGCATCTGTTCAGGATGTCTCCACGCATAAAGTCAGTTGGAGTTTCCAAGAGAGTAATCGATGACGGCTCACCGAGCGACGAGGCTCCGGTGCGGGGCCCTTTTTACTATGTTTTCACCCTGGGGTGGTGTACCAGCAGCACCACCACCTATTTGGAAGCAGATTCCACTAGTCGTACTAGTGTACGGGGCACGCTAGTAGAGCACATTGCACGAGTTCCGGAAGTAGAGGCCTCTGAGGTTACGAGGCGAGGCAGATTCCCAAACAACAGAGGACTGGCTGGAGGTGATTGCTAGAGTTTTCCACCTAGCTGAGACACCAGTGGAGTGGATGGTAGACTTGGCTACTAGTTTTTTCTAGTGAGTGACCATGAGGATGGTCCGCATAGTGATGAGGTTTCGGTGCGTGGACCGATGACTGGGATAGTGCTTTCGAGTAGTGTGTCAGCTATACATCACTACTTGTTGGTCAGTAGTTACAACTGGCGGTACCGGTAGGTGACACATGTTGGCTTACTATCTTACACGTGTTCCATCATCAGATACCCTCAATTTATGAGTCAAGCCTGACTCACAAGTGGCAGAGGAATGGCTTGAGGAAGTGGCTAAGAGTTTTCTTGAGCTTTTATAGCTTCAGCAGGATGACGTGTCGGTAGCTGAGAATTCATCTAGGCGTACCAAACATTGCAGGTACTCGATGAATACAATTTGATCAGTGTTATAGAGCTCGGACCTCTGAGTGAGGTGTGTTTAAGGATATTCCAGCCATCACTTTTTCCTCTATGCATTCCTACTCACGTTAGGGTTCTAGAGAGAACCTTGAGGTTGAATTTTCTTTGGCTGAACAAATACAGCTAGAGAATGCAAGAAGTTGGAACACAGCGAGATGGTGCCAGTTTCAGAGACTTGGGCGTGCGAATGTATCAAGAAGATGAAATGTTAAGGACATATGAGTCTGTGAAGCAGCAGACGTGGAGGCAGATCTAGGAGAGCATCATGAGGTGGTGTACATCTCAACATGTTACACTCACCCGCCTTTGTAGTCCCCGCTAGGCTCAGATAGCTGGAGGGCAGGGGAAGAGAGTAGCTTCATGCGGTCAAGGAGTGTGACCCAGTGGCTCTAAGAATGATTCTAGGGATAGTTTGTGTCCATTACTAGCTGCCATAACAGCAAACTTTGATATGAATCATTCCTTCCTTCCATGAATCTTGTCCCAGACCTAGAGTTTTCGGTGCGCCATAGACTTGACCCTCGCTTCTGGAGATAACTTGGAAGGAGACTCGATAATCACAGTTACCCCGACAGTGTGATCTGACCCACGAGGCGAGAGTTTCGGTTGGAATCTCTTGGTGGCAGCGTCGAGGCCTTACGACGTTGGTCTGAGTATGAATTGGATCCACAGTTCATACACAAATTGACGGTATTAGGAAAATGTCGGGATGGGTTTTCCTTGGTCGGAAAAAAAGGAAACCCCAGGCAGTACATGATTAACTCTTGCATAGGAAAGTGTAGCCGATCACTCTTGAATCGGCCAACTTCACCCACGTGGCAGTAGGAGTTTTGATTTTCATTTCTAATCAGGATCGGACTAGTTCCAGGCATAGAGGCCTTTGATCTTTGTGCTACCAGCTTCCTTGTTGTTGATGTTGTTGTTTGTGGTTGATGTGTGTCTTGTACTATGAGCTGCTGTAATAAAAGACACTTATCTTTGTGACATTTACTTACCTTCCCTTTTTGGTTTGATTGATACTAAGAGGTTCCGGTTAAAAATTGTTGACTTGACCCTCAATTTTGAGATTCTTACTAGAGGAGACCCTGTGACCACACACTGGTTCCGACAGTGTGACTCAACCCTTGGAGGCGAGAGCATGACTTTTCCTTGATCCCATCCTTGACCCTATTCATCTTCAAGTCCTGTGAAAAACATTTCAAAAACATGGGATGAGTATAAAAAACTCAGTAAGAGATATAAAATAAGAAAAAAAACATTAGTCCATGAAAACATACAAATAAAATAAATCATAATTTTCAATATTAAAACATAATCTCTTTAATATGCCTCATAAAATCATAAGATTTATGAATAACACAAAGAAATAATAAATCATAAAAGTCACTTGTGGCATCTATATCAAACTTACATTGTATCATTCAAAGTTACGTAGGGAGTTATGTTTTGAATACCCATCATAGTATATTCCATAAATCTATGAAGAGAAATATTAAAATTTACCTCCATCACATTACACATTTCATTAGAGAGTTATCTCGGGATCACCCGCACTAGGTTTATCATGGAACCACCTGTATACGTAAACAATTCCCAAGAAGCATAACATAATCATAAGAAGTGAACAAACATAAAGGAAAGATAACATTTCCACATTGCAATCGCAATATAACATTTAAATATATTTACATAATGAATACATTATCAAAACCATTTTAAAAACCAAAATATGTAAAAAGCGTTTATGGTATTTATTTTCCTTTAAAAAACATTACGTCTTGTTAAGGAAGACAAATATCAAATAATGCTCACAGTGTCCAAAAGGTCGTTATCACTGTGTACATTAGAAAGAAACATTCTCTTTGTCATCTAGTAAAACGATACATAGAAAAAACATTCCCCTTGAATTAAATAAAATTTCAACGGTTTTTATACACCTTATAAAAGAAAGTTGTGTATAAATCAAAATAAAAGGACGTTGAGATGAAGTCCCTTACCTCGTGTATGACATGACTCGTTCATTATTTAATCTCCTGAATAATAATCTAAAGTTAATTTCTAATTCCTTCATAACCTTTTTCAAGTTTTCTATTCCTTTTATATCACTTATTTTTATATTATAGACATTAAATAATCATTTAAGTTAACAACAGTCGTTTTTTCAATATTTGGTACTTGAGTCAAAAATGAACTTATTATAATTACATGTTGTCTTTGGGGTAAAACTTCTATTATATATATAATTATATACATGATTTAGATATCATATATATAATATATATCTATTATATATATGTATTTATAATAGTACATAACATTTGGAGATAAAAAATAAAATTCACCATTCATGGAGATGGTAAACCGTACGTACGCATGAATGTTACATTCATTTATATTTTATATTTAATGGAATGAAAAAATAATGATACATACGTATATTATAAATACATTATAATATCATATATAATTTTTTTAACTCCATCCTTTATAAGGTCCATTTATAGTATGAACGAGTCATATCACTTTGAGGGGGTGATAGTCCGCACTTCCTCAAATAAAATTATCGTATTTCCCCATTATGGAAACCATAAAGGTATTATAAAAATAAAAATTATAGAAGAATATAAATATTATAAATATTATATATACCACATAAAAATATAGTTCCATCATAATGGCCACCATAAGAGGTGGTAGGAGAATATGGAAGAATCATCATTTCGTGAGGCAGTAGTTCACCGTCCATAGAAAATGTATGTTCGTATGCATTAGATGGAGGTGTGGGGAAGTGTAGTTAGGATACTCTCATAAAAAACCTATTATATTGCGTATATTGTGGTTGTTATGTAAACATTTAATAATAACATCAAAGGGAGTGTAGAAATAAGATAAAAGAAGAGAACTCGAGGGAAGACGTTGCATTTAAATTGGGTAACTCCCTTTGGTTTGAAACAAAAGGCTTTCTTGAAGTGGCTTATAACCAAGGTAAGGAATCCAGAAGGAAAACATGGATCTTGGGAGTTTATTTGGGTAGATATTGGATGAGCCAAGGTTATTGAGAGGTATGAGTAATGGGTTAGAGGTGGTGTCCTTTTATAAGAGGGAGGAGTGGCTCTTTAGGAATGTTTGAAAGTATTATTTTATTATAAAAGGATTTTCGCTTTTAGAAGTTCAATAACTTGTTATATTCAAATTTAAGATAAATATTATTATAAATACTCTAGAAAAATAGGTTTTATACTAGTTTTTGTTTCATCTGTAACCTTATCATTTAGCTTTAACCCTTAGTTAACTAATTTAACACTTACCATGTCTTCTTGTATATTCATACTATATGGTTAATATAGTTACCATAAAATTCCAATAGAACCAAAAGTGGTTCATTAATAAATTTATCAACCTTATCTATGCAATTTTCCCAATTCATATATTTTTATTATTATTATATCATTTAAAAAATAATTTTTTTTTAAAAACTCATTTATGTTAATTTATATACTATTCATATCATGACTTTTTAAAAATCTATAACAACATTACCAATTCAAAAAAATCACTAATTAAAATATAAAAAGTCATAATCATTCATAAAATTAGTTGATGGAATAAAAAGTTACAAAATAAATTTATTTTAACATTTATAATATCATTTATTTAAAACATTCATTAATGAGGTAATCATAACATTATCATAGTGTCATAAATAAATTTAATTATTTGATGTATAAAAATTATAAATAAAATACCATGATTTAGAATATCTTTTTAGATTTGTAATTAATATTTATATTCAATGATATCAATTATATAACCCCACATTAAAATTGTTTTAGAAAAACCATACTTGTTTATGACATTTTTATTTTTACTCCAAATAAAAGGTTATTAATGTAATTATCTTACCCAAGTGGCATCCAAAGGCCAAACATTCTACCCAAGTATTTTATTAGTGGTACATGACTCATCCAACAAGGTTAGAATATGTTTTAGGGTAATTTTATATAATTATAATATTATTTTTTCCTTGAATTGTCGTATTTACTTTAATCGTGGTAAATAAAAATCAAAAGTTACTATTCACCAAAAATTATTTTAATCCTATTGAACTATATTTTAATTATTGATTACAACCATGTATTTCGTATTCCTGAAATTAAATTCACAGAAGTAGTAAAATTTCATTTAAATGCAAAATTCTATTTTTTAACTACTATGTAGTGTTTTTCACTATTCCTCAAAAATTGAATGTTTTCAAAAAATACCAAAAATTCACAAAAATAAAATATTGATATTAAAAAATAAAAAATGAAGTTTATTTTACCAAATTAAGAAAAATCAGTTTCATTTATTAATTTAAAATGGAATTCTATTGTCAAAACTAGAAAGTGTGTTTTTAAGAAGTAAAAACTACAAAAAAAAAATTTGACATGTGTTTATGTCCAATTTCAAAGAGAAATTGCTTACAAAGACCAATATTTGATTAAATGGTAAAAATGTAATCCATTTAAACTTTAAACCCATTTAAAAAAGATAATCTGATCATACAAATAATTCATATTAAGGGACAGTTTTGACTTAAAATGCATTATTTTTCACTATTCATTAAAAATGAACTTTATCAAAATTTTACCCATAGTAAATTTTGATGTCCTTATTATAAAGAAGAATTTTATTTTGTTAAATAGAGCATATAAATATAAAAAAACTAGATTTAAAATGGGTTCTCCATCAAAAGGTGGTAAATCTTCCTTTTAAAGAATATTAGATTATTTCATGCTTAAAATCATATTTATTATTATTTTAAGCCACTAAGACTTATTGGATAAAAGTAAAAACATTTAACAAACATTTGTAATCATATTTTTGTTAATTCAGTTCATTCCTTCCAATATAATGGCTTGTCGTTAACTACCATCTAAAATAATAATAATATTACATTAGTTTTTGGTATAACTCAAAGTTGTTCACAACGTAAGATTTCAAAGAAACCTATTATTGTGTGTTGAGTGTGCTATTAGAAATAACATCCCCTTTAATGTAAAATTAATATTCAATTAGAAAATATTAATAAATAAGAAAATTTAATATTATTTATTTACATGGGATGCTACAGTCTTGATACCCCATGTAGCATTGTCACAACCAATGACACCCAGTGCTCCCTCAGAGCACAGATCGAAATGAAGGTCACTCAAACACCTCCAACCAGTCTTCCATAACTACATCTAAAATGGAACCCCCATACTTTTGCAGACTCTGGTGCTGAAACTCTCAGAGTGGCTTCTTCTATATTTCTTCATCTCAATCTATACTCTTTGGTGATCTATTGGTATAGAATACGGATAATATTTGGTGTAAACCCAATAAGTAAGTCTCACTAGATACATACCAATAAACTAACAAAAGTTTTGAGCTCCTAAACCTAGAATATGGAAAATAATAAAATTAAGTAATTGTTTTCTTTTTTTCAATTTATGTTAACTGATCCCATGGTCTACCCATTCAAACATCAGAACATAGATGAATGATGCATGATCCTTTAAAATTTCTCTACCCTACAACAATTATCACCACATTTTGTAGCCAATGTAAACATTAAATTCCATGCATTAGATTATACAGGGCCATAAATACTTATGTATCAATCGGTCTCGATTTTCTACAAAACTTTCTAAACATTACTGACATTGTTTCCCTACCAAGACATTAAACCTCACATATGACTAACTCCAAACTCCATCCTATCCTTCAACCATACCTCTGATACCACTCTGTCATGACCCCCTTCCCACAAAGTTTACCCCTCATGGGCCGACATTGTGAGAAGACTGATAGTGCCCCCCTTGTCCTGCCTTCAGTAGGTCTCGGTTTGGAAACTATGTAACATCCCAGAATTCCCATGTAATTTTTTTTAATTATATGGAATTACTCCAAGACCAAACGTTCTTACAAAACATGATTACAAGGATTGGTTATCCTAGAATATAATTTTGAATATTTATTAGTTCATTTAAGTAAAAGTGAAAGTGAGGTTTTCTAACTTCTAAACTTGTGCCCGGATAAAATATCCAAGGGCACCATTGAACTCAAAACACCGGTGTTCACCTAGAAAGAACATAACTTCAACAAGTAATGGTCGGATGGAAATGTTAATTTTAGAACATTTAATATAAAAAAATAAACCTAAAATTTTATTTTATTCAAACTGTTTCTGATGCGATGCAATGACCAGTCAACACTATGATGTATTGATAAGGATATGTTAAATCATTAATGAACCTCTTTAATGAGACTATGTGGAGACACACAACACATCTTCTTCGTTTAATTAAACTATGATCTAGAGTTGGAAAATGACACATGGAGATTCTCTGATAAACATGGATGTTCTCTCTCTCGTTAATGACAAATTCCATTGAATCGGGGATCGACGAATACCGGTGAGACAGATTCGAGAGTCAAAGAACAACAATGAATGATAATGGATCAAGGATTGAAGATGGATCCAAGCTTCATCCCTCGTCAGTGATAGATCCTTAATCCTGGTAGGGGTTTATATTGCTTTGATTTTCCTTTTCTCCATTCAAAAATGAAGAATGAAGATCAACCCACTAACATGTTGATCTGTGGATCATGCGTTCTTGCAGGTGGGTGTCGTTCTTGGGTTATTTATCTGGGATTTAATTATTGTTGATGGAACTATAATCCCAAGACTCCCCTATATATTTAAACTTCTAATGTGGAGGGTGTGGGCTGACACTAACAAGGCTCGAGCCCCTATGCTTGTGAATTCTTCATGGATACTTCCTCAAAATGGTGGAAAGATGCATCCAAGGCCATGACAATTTTGACAGAAATCCAAGAGGCATGAGTGTGTAGGTACAATTGAGATCGGACAACCAGAGCGGACCCAGTGGCCCATGGAAGGTACCACTGGCACGACGACATCAGAGACTAGTGGTGGCGGCCACAAGTGTGAGGTGGCGCCACCCTAGGAACCGCATTTGGGACTGGGAGGCAAAATCATGTCGACCGCACTGGAAGAGGTAGCACGCTCGATATATGTTGTGGAAAAGGAAATCACAGCCCATCGATAATAGCAGTTAGATAAACGTGGTTCCAGCCTAGCATCTGATAGGAGGAGTGGCCCATTCCTTGAGGTCAGTGTACAGAAAAGGGGGGAAGCCTTTTGATCAGCCACTCACGCCCAAACCGGAAAGTTTGAGATGGTCTGAGCTTATTCGAACCAGCTGAGCCAGTCCGGGCCTGGTTGAGCTAGGTCGGTGGACTGGGCCGGCTAAATAATGTCTGGTCACGTGATGGCCTGGGCTAAGAAAATTGATCGGCCTGCTAGTATGGGCAACGACGAATAAATTTCAGATCACTGGGTGACCAAGAAGACTAGACCCATGACCAACCTCGGTCCATTCCAATAAGGCCCAATTTTCTAGGTCAATGGGGCAGATGGACATGATCGTGTCATGCGGGACCCAGGTCGGGTTGGTCGGGTCAGTCAGAAACAGTCGGACTAGGCCCAGATGCAACTAGACCCTATTTTTAAAAGGGACGTATCTCCCTGACCGTGTGTCTGATTGACATGTCATCTACTGTGTATGGACCCACATGACTAGGCGAACCTTATGAAATACTCTAAGTAATATTTCATGGGTGTTGACCCAATAAGGATTCGTGACATAGCTTCCCAGTGAGACTTCATAACTCAGCTATCGGAGAGACTTCATGACTCACATACCCAGCGAGTCTCTGTGACTCAACTATTGGAGAAACATCATGAGTCAACTACCCATGAGACTATGTGACACAGCTATCAGTAAGACTTCACAACTCATCTACCTAGGGAGACTTCATAACTCAGCTACTAGAGAGACTCTATGACTCAACAACCCAGCAAGGATTTATAACTCATCTATCAGCAAGACATTGTGACTCTTCTTTTGAACAGGTCTAGGCGACCTAGCTATCCTAATGGACTCATTGGGGATGCGTGCATTTGTATTAATTGATGTTCATTGTTTGAAACCATTGGTTTTTCTATTAACATGTTAAGTTATACCTGTGTCGAGCTAACTCTAGTGACTCAAATATTTTTTCAGTATTTTGTGATTTCATTTGTGTAGTTATGTGACACTCGAGTTGATCTCGAGTCCCTACTGAGTATTTTTTTGCTCACCCATGCATGGGCTCTTCACACACCTATAGTGTCTTGTGCAGACAATGGGAAGCTTTGATGGGGATCTTGGAGATCCAGGGCTACGTGGTGCTCGGAGGTAGATCTACAGACGCAGTACACATAAGTGACATCTGACAGTGAGATACACCTACCCTTTAGGTAGGATGCATGGAGGGTGACTGTTGGATCCTGTACTTCTATTTACTGTACTTTCCTATTTATTTGGGATCGTAATTTATCCCCATTTTTCATTTCAATTGCTCCTTTAATTGTGTGGTTTTTTCCTCGTGTGACATGCTTTTTGTTGGTATCCCAGTTTTAGTTTTACTTTCTACAGTATGGGTTGTGTGTGTATGTGTACAAGTTTAAATACAATGCCTTCCCTTTTTGGGAGAGGCCATTTTGGTGATAGTCTCCATCCCCTGGCCTATGGATGGAAGGATTGGGGTCGTCATGGTATGGGCTCGAGGGGATGGGTCGTGACAATGTGGTATCAGAGGTGGTCGGTTCCACCTCAATGACTGATAGTTGGTTGTTTTATTTTGGAAATAGTGTTAAATGTTTCGAGATTGACATTCAGATTTGGGGAGTCCTATGTTAGTGTGGCGGCCAACGTATCCATACACCAGGACCCTAAATTATTCTTTCCTACCCAGTGCATGAAAATAGGGGTTGCTTGTGTCATCCAAATGTTATTCTGGATCTCTTTCAGTAAGAGTCAACTCACCCGGTATGATTAACTGACTATGGATCATCTTGACTTTTCTCAGGATGTCACCGCGTAGTCAACCATCCACGATCATGGTACAGGATCACGATGATGGTCCACCAAGAAATGAGGCATCAGTGCAAGGATAAGTTCTTGATATGGAACCCCTGGGTGGTGTACCAGAGGCACCACCACCAGTCGAGCAGCAGTTGCTACCAGACATACAAGCATATGATGCACACCCACTGAGCACGTTGAATGAGTTCCAGAGGCAGAGGTCTCCAAGGATTCGAGGAATGATAGATCCTCAGGAAGTTAGGGATAGGCTGGGGGAAGTGATGTGAGTTTTCTGCCTGGTGAGAAGACATTCAGACCAAATGGCAGTTCTCGCTGCTAGCCTTCTACAGGGCATGGTAGGGAGATGGTGTAGCCTGACACCACAGACACTACGGGAAAAACAAGCTTTTGCGATGGGATATTTGCGATAGGATTAATTCCCATCACAAATAGTCCATCCCAGAGGTTATTTGCGATGGGGGGCAGGGGTCGACCCGTCACAAATAACTTGTTATTTGTGACGGGATTTGAGGTCCCGTTGCAAAAAGTAACACATGGTTTGGCGTGAGATGCACTCTAAAGCGCAGAAAGGTTATTTGCGAAAGGGGAATCCCCTCGTCACAAATAGTGAGTAGGTCGGAGGATATTTGCAATGGGACCCATCGCAAATACTAATGGCGGAAAATGGTTTTTGCAATGAGATGTTGTCCCGTCGTAAAAATTGTATCGGCAGGTAACCTTTTGAGACGGGGCACATCGCAAATACCCTTTTAACCGCCGACAGCAATTAATGCAAGAAAATGTATTTGTGATGGGAATACTGTTGCAAAAACTCTCATCGCAACTAATCTAACTTATATACCCCCTCCGTTTTTCTTTCTCTTCCCATCAATTCTTATTTCTTCTCTTTCTTTAGACTCTATTTTTAGGGTGAAAATTTCATTGAGTTAGTTTTTCTTATGGAGAACTTGTGAAGTCACTTACATCAATAGGAGATCATGTTTAAAGGTATTTATATTTTATTTAATTTGGTATTTATTTCATTTTTTATGTTAATTTTAATTATTTTTGATTAGTTCTAATTAAATTAGATTTAAATTTTTTAGTTATCAGTATTTACTTGTAATAATAAATTGAAATTATTAGTACTAATTATTAATAATTAGTAATAATTAATAATTTGTAATAATTTGTAATTATTAACGAAAATTAGAATTGTATATAAATAATTACTTTTAATTAGTAATTAGTAGTTGTGAATTGTACTTATTAATATCAAATATTGCTCATTAGTAATAGTTATGTTTAATTAGTAATAATTATGGTTAATTACTAATAAATAGGAATAATTAGTAATAAATACAATAATTTCTAATAAATAAGAATAATTACTAATAAATAGAAATAATTAGTAATAAATATGAATAATTAGTAATAAATATGAATAATTAGTAATTAATTTGAATAATTTGTAATAAGTTGGATTAATTAGTAAAAAATAAGAATAATTAGTAATAAAAAGGAATAAATAAGAATAATTAGTAATAATTAGGAATGGTTTGGAATAATTAGGAATAATTAGTCATAATTATGAATAATTAGTAAAAATAAGAATAAATAGAATCAAATAATAATAGTAATAATTATTAATAATTAAGAATAATTAGGAATAATTAGAAATAATTAAGAATCATTAGGAATAATTAGGAATAATTAGAAATAATTAGGAATAATTAGATATAATTAGGAATAATTAAGAATAATTAAGAATAATTAAGAATAATTAGGAATAAATAAGAATAATTATGAATAAATAGGAAAAATTAGGAAAAATTAGGAATAAATATTAATAAATATGAATAATTAGTATTAAATAGTAACAACTAGTAATAAATTGTAATAAATCATAATAAATCGTAATAAACAGTAATAAATAATAATAAATAGTAATAAATAGTAATAAATAGTAATAAATAGTAATATAAATAGTAATAAATCGGAATAAATAGAAATAATTAAGAATGAATAGTAATAATTATGAATAATTAGTAATAATTAGTAATAATTAGTAGTAATTAGTAATAATTAGAAATAATTAGTTCTAATTAGGAATAATTAGGAATAATTAGTAATAATTAGTAATAATTGGTAATAATAAGTAATAATTTGTAATAATTAGTAAGAATTAGTAATAATTAGTAATAAATATGAATAATTATGATTAATTCGGATTAATAAGGAATAACTAGTAATTATTATGAATAACTAGTAATAAGTAGGAATAATTATGAATAATTAGGAATAAATAGAAATAAATAGAAATAAATATGAATAAGTAAGAATAAGTTGAAATAAATAGGAATAAATATGAATAATTAGTAATAATTAGCAATAACTCGTAATAATTATTAATAATTATTAATAACTATTAATAATTAGTAATAATGAGTAATAAATAGTAGTAAATAGTTGTAAATGGTAGTAAATAATAATTAGTAACAATTAGTAATAATTAGGAATAATTAGTAATAATTAGGAATAAATAGTAATAATTTGGAATAATTAGTAATGATTAGGAATATTTAGGAATAAATAGGAATAAATATAAATAAATAAGAATAAATAGGAATAAATAGAAATAAATAAGAATAAATAGGAATAAATTGGAATAAGTAGGAATAATTAGTAATAATTAGTAATAATTAGTAATAATTAGTAATAATTAGTAATAATTAATAATAATTAGTAATAATTAGTAATAATTAGTAATAAATAGTAATAAATAGTAATAAATAGTAATAAATAGTAGTAAATAGTAGTAAATAGTAATACATAGTAGTAAATAGTAGTAAATAGAAGTAAATAGTAATGAGTAGAAATAAATAGAAATAAATAGTAATAAATATGAATAAATAGGAATAAATAAGAACAAATAGGAATAAATAGGTATAAATATGAATATATAGGAATAATTAGGAATAATTAGGAATAATTTGTAATAATTAGTAATAGTAAGTAATAATTAATAATAATTAGGAATAATTAGGAATAACTAGGAATAATTAGGAATAATGAGGAATAATTATAAATAATTAAAAATAGTTAGGAATAACTATGAATAATTAGGAATAATTATGAATAATTAGAAATAATTAGTAATAATTATTAATAAATAAAAATAAATAGGAATAATTAGTAATAATAAGGAATAACTAGTAATGATTAGTAATAATTAGAATTAATTAGTATTAATTAGTATTAATTAGTATTAATTGGAAACAATTAGTAATAAATAGTAATAATTAGTAATAATTTGTAATAAGTAGTAATAAATAGAAATAAATAGTAATAAATAGGAATAAATAGGAATGAATATGAATAAATAGAAATAAATAGGAATAAATATGAATAAATAGGAATAAATAAGAATAAATAGGAATAAATAGTCATAAATAGTAATAAATAAGAATAAATAATAATAACTTGGAATAATTAGGAATAACTAGGAATAAATAGGAATAATTAGTAATAATTAGTAATAATTAGTAATAATTGGTAATAATTAGTAATAAGTAGTAATAATTAGTAATAATTGGTAATAATTATGGATAAATAGTAATAATTAGGAATAATTAGCAATAAATAGTAATAATTGGGAATAATTACAAATAATTAGATAAAATTAGAATTAATTAGAAATAATTAGGAATAATTAGGAATAATTAGTAATAAATAAGAATAAATAGGAATAAATAGGAATAAATAGAATCCCAAAACTTGTGATTGGGTCATTATACTAACGGTCTCTGTCTGTTTGGTTCTTATGTTAGTCAGTATTCATGTTGAATGTCTTTATAACTCCATACAATTTACCTATATGGATATTGATGAATGAGACCCATATATTTTTTACCTTATTAATCCCAGGACACCCAAAAAAATATTGATGTTTATTGGAAACCATTCATTAATGAGTTAAATGCATTGTATGGTGATAGTGTTAGTAAATATGATGTTACTATGAAACTAAATATCATTTTAAAAGCTACATTGATGAGGATGATTAGTGACATTCCGGCATATGGCATGTTATCTAGATGGAGTACACTTGGTCTGAAATCATGTTCTTTCTGTATGAAAGACAACAGAGCCTTTATTCTTATTAATTAATGAAAACCTTTCTATTTTGACTGTCACCATAGATTTCTTCCAACCGATCATCCTTTTTAGATGAAAAAATATCATTTCAGAAAAGGTATAATTGAAACTGATGAACCTCTAAAAATGATCTCTGGTATAGAGTTAAAATTAGTTGTATTTCTATTACCTCCCATCACATTTAGGCCACCAGTAAACCAACAGAAAATTCATTTCTTTGGGAAAGAACATAATTGGATAAAAAGAATCATTTTTTAAGATCTTATATATTAGTCTGAATTGTTGGTCCCCCACATGTTGGATGTTATGCATATTGAGAAGAACTATTTTGATAATTTATTTCATACATTTTTTGATACACTAGGTAATACCAAAGATAATGTAATTGAACGATTAGATCTTGCCCAAGTTTGCAGGTGACCAGAACTTGAACTATTCGAAAATGTTAGATCACATAGGTTAATAAAGAAGAAAAGAAGATTATACACTATCCAAAGAGATTCTCTTATTATTTTGTCAGTGGATTACAGATTTGTGACTTCTAGATGGCTATGCTTCCAATTTGGGTAGATTTTTTAAGAATGGTTATATTACCAAATTAAAAAGTCCTAATTGTCATGTTATAATGGAAAGACTTATTCCAATTGGATTCAGTAGTTTTTTGAATTCCATGATTTGGAATTCAATAATAGAAATATCTTATTTTTTGGAGACATTTTTTCCGTGACAACAGACTATGATGCGCTAAGAAAACTGGAAGAAGATGTTGTTATAATTATATATAAACTGGAAAAAATATTTCCACCGGATTTCTTTGACTCAATAGAACATCTAATATTACATTTTCCACATGAATCTAAATATGGAGGTCCAATACTGTTTTGATGGATGTACCCATTCGAAAGATGCATGTAAAAATTGAAGAAAAAATTATTTAACAAATCATCTATTGAAGGCTCAATTGGTGAAGCTTATTTGCAAGAGGAAATTTCTTTTTTAGGATATCATTATTTTGAATCTGAATATCACTCAAAACACAATCAGATGGGGTGAAACGAGGGGAATGTTACTGAAGAAATGGACAATCAATTATCAGTTTTAATCAGCCAAATCTTGGCTTCAGTGGAGTTCATGAATGATGGATTTTAGATTATGAACATCACAAAGCTCATACGTATGTTTTTCTCAACTGTGAAGAAATGACATCATTTGTACTATGAGTAAATCTATCAGTTATTCTATATTTTGTGTTATAGTATGTAAACTTATTTTATTTTTAGGTCATAGGATAATCATATCAAGAAACAATTCCTACAAATTACAATATCTGCTCTTGAAGAACGAAGACAAAAAAATTCTCCATAGTTTCAAAAACTAGTAACATAAATTATTGATTGTTTAATATCAATACTGTTTATTATTTATTATAATGATAATTTTTTTACAATTTTTTTGGATTCACCACATGCTGATAAAATTAATAAGCAACTGGGTATATTGAGTAACCCACTTTCCAAAATGGTTAAATCTTATAATGAATATGTTTTTAATGGTTTTTGATTTCATACATGTGTATAAGGGGAATAAAAATGCAATGAACAGTGGAGTTTTTGTTGGAGGATCACATCACAGAGAAACTGAAGTTGGCTTTTATGGTATTCTGGATGAAATTATTGAGCTTTTGTATCTAGGACAGAATTACATAATGATGTTAAAATGATAGTGGTTGGATACTGAGAGAGGCTTGCATGTTCATACGACTCATAGAATCGTTTATATTAAATATAAATGCCTTCTTGCATTAAATGAACCATTTTACTAGCTCAACAGGCATATCAAATTTATTACGAAAAGATCTGTGCTACATCAAGAGACTTGAGTGATTGGTGGAGAATAATAAAAAATAAATCTTAGGAAAAGAAGTTTACTCAAACTGAATGTGGTTTCGTTGAAGTGGAAGGAATTGAAATTTTTAAAAGACTACTCGAAATCCTTCTTTTTCACATAGAGACGTGAATAGCAATGATGACACCCCACAATTAAGAATCAATGATAACGAAGATGTTAATGATGTTACAAATGAATTTTAAATAAAAATAGATGATGAAACTAAAACTTATATATATATATTAATGATATTGAGGAGGAATATAAAGACATTGAAATTGACAACTATGGATATGAGGATAAATATGGACATTGACATAGTAACATGATGGATATAATCATAACTAGTATATATCTATATATAATAGTTATTTTCAACTATCTTCTAACAACAACAATTTTGTGTTTCAGATGGATCCTGATCTATTTTGTGAGTTGTAAGAGGTTCAGCTACCTTTGGATGAGGGAGATTTTGGATCATCTGACCCTCAACCTACTGGTGGTTCAAGGGGTACATGGAGGGGGTTTTGTCTTGGTGACTGATGATTCCTGATCCTATCCCCGAGCGACGTCCACATCTAGGCTTCGATGCATAGACACTAAGGTATGTTAACTTGTATATTTTAGTTATCTTTCATTAATTTATTTATATATATATATATACTAATTGATTGATAATTTATTCCTTTTTCAAAGTTTTGTGCATGTAGCTATTGGAAAGGGGTGTGCTATCTTACACACTTATTTTTATCATCTATGGATCACATGGAAACAGATTTCTGTTGATGTGCGGCTCAACATGTTCAATCCTTGGTTGGTACGTAAATAAATAATACTTATCTTGAAATTTATGTTATTAATAACCTGATATTATAAATTATTTGTAGGATTTATGGTATCCCATCGATGATAGCATGTGTGCCGCTATCCATGTGGCATGGCAGGTGTCTACGCATGACTGTTTCCTTTAGTTTTTGCACAATTTGATAAGAACAACCATTAAGAAAGAAGAAGTGACAGAATTTGATGAGTCGTGTATATCTCATTGAAAAAGTACATTTCATCTCATGTTTGGGATTAATTATGTATACACAGGTTGGTGGTAGATTTCAGAGGAGATCTTTAGTGGGATGGTAGAACCAGGGGATATTGGAGGTGACAGATCGAGCTGGTAGTCGTACATTTAGTATTCATAGAGAGCATTTGGTAAGTATTTTTTAAAAATATTTTATATAACTATAAAAATAAATATTTTATTTTATATTTCTGTTGTTAGTAGATCATCCCGATATTACATAGTTCGACGTTTATTGGAGGATGTATAGTGATCCAGCCACTGGAGAGATTAGAGGTGATCTTCAACGTATGATGGTGTTTAGTATTATTTTTTTCAGTTCGACAATTAATTTCATGTAATATTTTCACAATTTTAATTTCAAATTGGAATTGAAGGAGTCATATGAGGCTAGGACCTCTAAGGCACAGGATGAGAGTCAGGACCATACAAATGATCAGACTAGTGCCCACCATTTTGATGGCGTGTCATGGATACATGCAACTCAATATGGCTTTAAGAAAGGCTGAGTAGTTGGTATCATCTCTCATTTGACTCCTGGTACTTATTATAATACTGATGTGATGTCAGCGTCTAGCTCAAGAGGAGCTCGTGGAGAAATATCAACTCTACCTCACAGTATCAGGAGCAGTTGTGAACTCAGACTGAGCTTATAGAGAGTCTGTAGAAGCAGCAAGAATAGATGCATCCACAGTAGTAGAAAAAGCAGCCTGAGGGTGAGATGCATCGATGGCAGCAGCAACTGCAGAAACATCATCATGAGCAGATAGAGTACCTACTTCGTCTGATTCATAGTTTAAGGAATGATTTTCCTCCACCGTCTCCTAATGCTCCTCCACCTCCTCTAGAAGATGACCCCTAGTGATTTTTTTTATTTTAAAAACAATTTAATTTAATATTTGTTGTTATATGAACTATTTATAGTTTCGGTCATTTATATTGGAGAAAATATTGCATAATTTAATTTTTTATTTTAAATATTTTATAATTTATTATTATTATTTTATATTTTAATATTTTTGTATTTTACTAATATTAATAATAGTATTTTATGATTTTTTTATATTTTTTTTGTAAATATTGAGAACTTTAATAATTTCTTATTTTTTATTACTTTAATAATATTAATATTAATTTTTCATTAATCATTATTTTATTAAATATATTTTTTAGTATTATATTTTTTAATGTTTGTTTATTTTACTAATAATAATTTTTTCCTTAATATTATTAATATAATTTTTTCATTAATCATAATTTTATTAAATATATACATTTTTTATTATGTTTAGTGTTTGCGATGGGACCTATTGTGATAGGATCCTGTCTCAAATAATTTAAATATAAATTATCAATAATAGTATTTGCGAAGGGCATGTCATCGCGTCGCAAATACTATTTGTGATGGGCCTCTCTTAAAAGGTTTTTATATATAATGTATATAATTGGAGGCTTATTTAAGACAGGGAAGTTCCCTGTCACAAATACTATTTGCAACGGGCCCATTGGAAAAGTTTTTTTTATATATTATGTATATAATCCGAGACTTATTTGCGACGTGATTGTCACAAAAAATAATATTTGCGAAGCCATTTTTTGTAATGGGATATTTACGATGGGGCCCTGTAGCTAAAGCCTATTTGCAAAGGGATCCCGTTGAAAATGGCTCATCACAAATACCTCTAATTCCAGTAGTGAAATGCTTGATGAGGTTGTTTCCGACGCTTTTTCCGGGGCGCGCCCACGTTCGTCCGTCTTTGGAGGAGGAGGACGTTCGGCGCTTATTGCCCCGCATTCCCGCTTTCCAAAGGCGGGCGGCATTCGCTCCTTATTCAGGGACGTCTGCTCCTTGATCGAAACGGGATGATGGGATGTCGGTTCTTCCCCTTGTGGATTCCTCCTCAGAACTCGTCACCTAGTCCGGGTCTCCCTCATAGATTTAATACATAGTTCGTGAAACTCTTCCCAGTTCCATGTTTCTAGGGACGCCGGTTAATTACACTACTTCTGTCGGTACATTCCAAAGGGTCCGATCAGGGCAGGAACCTTCAGTTGGGGGCGTAGTCACGTTGAGGCATCAGTAGCATGTTTGGATGCTGGGGAACCTGGCATGTCTGTCTGTTATCCCTGGTCACAGGGCTTCTCGAAGGCGTGGAAGCCCGAGGCATCCCACATCGAACGCGGGGAATTATATGCCATAGACACATATCTAAGGTTTTCCTCAGCTTCCCGTGTTTAACATAGGGTATTCCGCGAGTTTAACGTCTAGCAAAGACGGATCAACCCGATCAGAGCATTAGCTAGGATAGATCGGATTGAGGGATTTCCCTTGAAGGGATGTCGATGTCAGGGCCAGTCCATGGGCAACTGTGAAGAGGAGCGTACCGACATGGTCTCACAGAGATATGACGGTCCGGGCGAGAATCAGGATGGGTGATAGATGGATGAATGGAGTGGAGGGGGAGTGAAATGGGACCATCGCAGGGGCGACGGTGAAGTTGGTCTTGAGCCTCGAGGAGGCTTCCTACGTATCCCCGTGGTAGGGAATCAAATCTTGCATAGTTCGGGATGGTTCCGGTAAACCGATGTGAAGGTGATCCTTGGCCCGATGAATGTCGTCAGCGAACCAACGTGAAGGTGGAACTTGGTCCTATGGGCATCGTCAGCATACCGACGTGAAGGTGGACCTTGGTCCGATGATCATCGTCATCGTACCGACGTGAAGGTGGACCGTGGTCCGATGAGAGATGGGATTGAACCTCGGGGAGGCTTCCTACGTACCATGCCTTGACATGGATCAAAGACCTCGTAGTTCAAAGGGTTTCATCGGTGAACCGACGTGAAAGTAGACCAGTGGGTCCACTGGTGGTGGGATTGAACCTTGGGAAGGTTTCCTACGTACCATGCCTTGACATGGATCAAAGACCTCATAGTTCAAGTTGGGGAATACAGTTTAACGTCATGCGGGACGATAGTGAACCCTGACGTGAATAAACAGCGGGCATTGGGTGTCGGTGAACCGACGTAAATGAGGGACGTTAGTCCAATGGGAAATGGGCTTGAAAATGGGGGGCCTGGCACACCGACTAGGAGACGGTTTGGGCCAATGATTATTGGGCTTGAACCTCAGGGAGGCTTCCTACGTACCATGCCTTGACACGGATCAAAGTCCTCGTAGTTCGGATTGGGGAATACAGTTTAACGTCATGCGAAACGAGAGTGAACCCTGACGTGAATGGGACGATGGGTGGGATTGAACCTCGTGGAGGCTTCCTACGTACCACGCCTTGACATGGATCAAAGACCTCGTAGTTCAAATGGGGCTTTGTCGGCGAACCGACGTGAAAGTGGACCTTGGTCCAATGAGTGGTGGGCTTGAACCTCTGGGAGGCTTCGTACGTACCATGCCTTGACATGGATCAATGACCTCGTAGTTCAGGTGGGAATGGGTGTGCAGTTTAATTTCATGCAGGACAAAGGGAGGGGCATACAGTTTAACGTCATGCTGGACGAGGGAGAAACTCGGCGTGAATGAACGACCGAGCAATGTGGCTTGAACATCATGGAGGCTTCCTACGTACCATGCCTTGACATGGATCAAAGTCCTCGTAGTTCTCTAGAAAATGGTGTCGGTAAACCGACGTGAAGGTGGACCTTGGTCCAATGAGTGGTGGGCTTGAACCTCTGGGAGGCTTCCTACGTACCATGCCTTGACATGGATCATAGTCCTCATAGTTAGGATTGGGTGGGGGTCAGGGTCGGTGCTCACTCTAAGCCCATGTGAGTCATGCTCGGTGTGAGAAACAAGAGGTTGCAAGGACCTGACGATCACGTCGCGAAGGATGCGTCCGTGAGAAGCGAAGATGGGCTTACGCGTTAGGCGGCCCATGGTGCTGGGACTTACTCCAGGATGGAGGCCCGAATGGGGGGTGCCTCGTTCCCTATCACGCCCTCCACTGACCTTGGTAGTGGGGAAGTACGGAGATGCAGAGGTGCAGCCATCCGTTGGGGAACTAGGGTCGCCCTTCTCCTAAAAACACACGCTGCTCCAATAAGAAGGATATCATCTCTTGTGGATGGGTGATTCTTTTCTTGTGGAGACGAGTGGTGTAAAGCATGTTCGAGCTGGGGGGGACCCTTCGTGAGAGAGACGAAGTCGGATCATAGTTTAACGTCATGTGTTGAGGACGTGGTGCTTGGCAGTTTAACATCCTGCTGCTCAGACGAAGTGGGTTCACTCCGAACCCCTAGGACTTACATAACTGGTACCCTCTGGTCCTTAGGGAAGGGAAGGTACCAGTAAGTCCATTCTTAAGGGGGGTTGTGGAACGAACCATCAAGGGGTCCACGTTAGCATGGCTATGCGAAGAAGCAATATCCGTTAGCGTGTCTATGCGAAGAAGCATTAGGCGAAGCAATGCTACGGGTGGTATTGTCCATGGGACTTTGAAATCACATCGTGCAAACCTGGAGGGTTGCATGGGAATAGGAATCGCAATGAAAAGGAGGGTGCTTCACGAATTGGAGTGCCTTGGCCTTAGCATGGGGCATAGGTGTGAGTGGAAGGTGCTTCGCGAAGTGGAACAGTGTTCGCGGAGCACTGTCTCGCGAAGAAGAGGTGCCTCACGAAGCAGGGTCCTGCGAAGCAGTGTGCTTCGCGAGGTGAAGTGATCCCGCCTTAGCATAGGAATCACTAGTACAGGTTGGGTGTTTCACGAATCATAAGCGCTCCGCGGCTGCCCGGGTTCCCTTGGGAATCCCCTTCCTTCGCGAATTCCCTTGAGCTTTGTGAAGGGCATCCCTCTCGGAAGAGGGGCTCAAAACGAGACAAAGCTGAGGCGTCTGGCGAAGTAGAAGTACCTCACAGAGATCATGATTCCCAGGGCACAGAGTGCATCGCTATTCGAGAGAGGAGAAGACGAAAGGTCGGATCGTCCGTCCTCGGGACTCAGGGGGAGTCCAGTATTTATAGACAATGGGCGCCGCGAAGCAGAACTCGTGTGCCGCCTCAGGTGCTTCGTGGCATGCTCGCGAACGTCAAATGCGTTCGTGGAGGGTTACCGCCTCTGGAGCTTCGCGGCGGGCTCGCGAACGTCAAAATGCGTTCGCAGATGGTTACTGCCTCTGGAGCTTCGCGAGGCCGTGAGGATCGGGGTTCTTCGCGTCGGTCCTTCGCGATGGTGCTTCGCGGCGGTGCTTCGTGAGGCAGCGTGCCATCCTTCTTTTTCTTTCCTTCCTTTCGTGCCATATTTTGATGCCAACAAATTCCCCCCCTCAGACTTAGAGCCGCGAAGTGTGAAGGGTCAAAGTCTGAGGGAAAATAGCCAAAATTTTTGGTGGTTCGCGATGCCGCTACGCGAAGGGGGCCCGCGGTCCTGACCGGGGCCTCGGATCCGGACGCGCCGTGATGCTCCGCGCGGGTGAGGCACGCCGCGATGCTCCGGAGTCACCGCCTATAAATAGGGGGTCGACCTCTTTTGTCTTCACGTGACTTCCTTGTCATTTTGCGCTCTCGACTCCACGAAGCTCCGCGTACTCTGCGATAGCCCTCCGCGAATCGAGCTTCGTGGCGAACCGCGGGTCTCTGACTCCGCGTCCGCACCAAGCGAACTTCTTCTTATCGGCCTCGGCCAGACTTCGTGGCTTCGTCTCGCGACCTATATTTTCGATCCGGCTTCACGATTCAGCTTCGCGGTCGAGCTTCGCGATCCAGCTGAAAAAACTTCTTTTCTGAGGGCTAGAGTCAAAATGGACCATCAAGAGGCTGTATTGGGGGTGCTTGCAGATGCTGACCGTCGGGATGAGATGACCAACCGTCCAGGCCTTGGGGAGATGGTCTGAAGCCATTCGGACCACACTTATTTGACAGATCTTCTATCGGAGGGTCATAAGGATTATCCACAGTGCAAGAAACTCCCATTGTACGGCTTCGGGATGAGGGATGACATCTTTATCCCTGAGGCGAGTAGCGACGAACCAGCTTGCTGGTTCAGGGGCATACCATGCCAGCACCAATGGTTCAGGGCGGCTGATGGTCGCACATAAGGGAACTTCACACCCGTCACCGCTGACTATCTCTACAACCATTTGAACACCATTGACAGGAATCCATTGCAGCCGGAGACGTCCCCTCCTCTCTATCGTACCATGGTGAAGGCGACTTTGCAGGATTCGAAGAAGGGATGGTCTGATGAGTGGGACCTGCGCCAGGGCGGCAACTTTACTGATGACTGGGCCTGGGCCTACTGGGTAGGTGCCTCATGCGAGGAGTTTGGGGCCGATCTGAGGAGAGTGGGGTTGTATGAGGCGGCATGGGCCTCCCAATTCCTCATTTACTAACCCAAGAAACTGATGCCGGAATTGCTGAGCAGATGGTCATCTAAGACCAATAACTTTCACGTACATCACGGGGAGTTGGGCATCATCCTGTGGGATGTCCACCAGATTTCTAGCGTTCCGTTCTTGGGGGCCATGTATGACGAGTTCCTCCCTGTCATCAGCGCGTGGGAGGATACGGAGCAAATGCCGCGACTGGCGTCGGCGCTGATGGAACTTGTCCCTGGAGAGGACAAGGAGGCAGTGAGAGATGTCCACTTTATGAGATGGTTCAAATGTTTCTTGAATTTCCCGGAGAATCGAGACATCCCTCTGAGGCCTTGAACTTTCCCGAGGGCGGCCCAATGGGGCAAGGGGCACTCATATTGGCGGGTCTTAGAGGGCAGCCAATGGAAGACTTGGGGTTTCAATGTCAGCACTGAAAAACAGCCGATAGTCAGGCTAGCGACGTTCATCGCGGCTCTCATATGTGGTTGGATCCTACCGGTGAGGGATACAAGCATGGGGGTGTGGCCCATCTCGTTTATCATGGCGTCGATGTTGGCCATGGGGCAGCAGATCAATCTGGGGATTCTGATGCTCACCAAACTGTACAGAATGCTGCGGAATATTAGCGACGGCAAGAAGCCTCCAAGGATATGCAGGCCCTTCTACCTCCTGTATGGGTGGAACGCAGCGCATATCAGGGGGATTTACGAGTATCCAAACCCCATTTCGCCGCCGGGATCAAACTTCCGCCCCACCATCCTGAACACAGTCGAGAGCTTCCCGTTCAAACTGGCCATTCCGATGGTGCTGAATCGGGTGTGGATGGCGGATGAGTTCAACTTCCACCCCTTCCCATTGCCGACGGGGATACTTACTGATGACGGGCGGGGAACGGAAGAACATCGGGCTTACCTCCTGGCCTTTCGAGGTAGAGTTTTGGTGGCACGGATAGATCGTGAGCCACTCTGCGAACCGTACACCCCGCATCGGTTTGGGAGGTAGTTCCGGTGCCTCCAGCGGCTGACCCCGCAGGTCTACTGGGAGGTGCGTCACGAGGAGAACCCGTGTGTGATGAGGCAGCTGTGGATCATGTTCACACAGGAATATGGGAAGATGCAGATTGCATTTCCTCCATCCACCGCCGCTTTCGGATTGGTGAGGGAGTATGCCATCAGTTGGGAGGCTACTTATCCAGGGGAGATGCTGAAGCAACCAACTATCTAAATCAGTGATGGTGGGCCTCCTCTATCTCGAGGTCGGGGTCGAAGGGTAGCTAGGGCCGCCCGCGGTAGTGGGGCTTCCATGGCGGCGAGACCTGCACCGGCCGAGGGTATGGCAGCAGTGGTGGATCTGGAGATTCCAGAAGAGTAGGGCCATCCGGAGGGGCGGCCACCGAGGAGATTTTTTAGGATATCCACTCAGGCTCCGGGTAAGCGGCTGCGTCATATCGACATGGCAGAGGATGTTGTCTTCCCGGAATCTTGGGACATTTGGGATGTCAACCGGCAATTCCTCAGACCACCCGAGATATGGGCCCACTTCCATGGCGGCGAGACCCGCACCGGCCGAGGGTATGGCAGCACCGATGGATCCGGTGATTCCAGAAGAGTAGGGCCATCCGGAGGGGCGGCCACCGAGGGGAATTCATAGGATATCCACTCAGGCTCCGAGGAAGCGGCTGCGTCATATCCACATGGAAGTGGATGCTGTCTTCCCGAAAGCTTGGGACATTTGGGATCTCAACTGGCAATTCCTCAGCCCACCCAAGATATGGGCCCACCTGAATCGCCTCGGGATGGAATTATCGGGCATAGGCCCAGTCCGGTCTAGATTCATGGAGTCTCCAGCGGAGGCAGAACAGTACCTGGACGAGCTGGAGGATTACATCCACTCTAGTGGTGTCCCTCGCCCAATGACAGACCGGGTGAGGGTACTATTAAATCAGACGGTCCCCCCACAGTTATCGTCTGCTGATCTGAGGGATCGCTTCCCCTTGCCGGAAGAATTAGAGGACTCCTCTCGGGAGGATGAGGCTGGAGGAGGGAGCCCGTTGGAGGAGGGTGAGGTCAGAGACAGAGGCTCAGAATCTGACGATTTCGCGGAGGCTCTCGAGGTAGCATTCTGAACTTCTTTTCCTACGATCTATTCTTGGGTCACTATGGACTTCTCACCAATTATTGAGCCATGTAGGAGGAACTTGTTCGTAGGCCTTGTTCTCGCTCCTTGGCGGGTGATGATGCGGGACCTTCAGAACCCGCGCCTATGGCTGCGTCCAGTTCCGTGTCTGGTGGGACAAGGGCGCCCGAGGTGGCTCCTTCGGAATCTCCAGACCTTCCAACAGTATACGGAGGGCTTCGTCTCAGGGTCCCATCAGTACCAGCTCAAGAGCAGCGCTAGGTGGTCAATCTCCGTAAGTATCCTCTATCAGTTTCCTTTTCGTCACATGTAGACCATGCCCGCCAACTAACTTTTTTGTCCCTCTCCGCCGTACAGTTCTCTGACTGGTGTGGGCTGATGCGGCAAGACTGGTCGGGATGTCTGGTGGCGCCCCTCTTAGGGGCATGCCGGTGATGGTGGCAATAGTCCCCCCATATCCTCAAGCTGCGACGCACATCATCACTGGCGGGACCACCAGCAGGGCCGTTCCCGAAGTCATTAAGGTGGACTCCGAGGAAGAGGATCAACCGGTCGGTCCCAGTCTTGTCATGCCTGCTTCGGCGCCAGGTGTCATATTGGATTCAACACCAGACGTTGATCCTTCCAAGGATTTCCTATGGGTTTATCCCACGTACGAGCCTGCCAATCATGTAGACTGGGACGAAACGGCCTCCGACGAGGAAGATAGCAGCATAGTCCGCTGCCAGTCGTGGAAGCTGATCACGCGCTTTATCAAGGACACCCCCAAACTCAATGGCTGGCCAAAATGGATAGGCTCCGCTCGTGGTTGTGTGAACTGTTTGCTGGGGGGGTGGATGCCCAACTTCCTCATGCACTCATCCGAGATCTTATGGCTGAGAAGATCCAAGAGCATGATCGTGGGCTCAGCTTGGGCTGGCAGCGGAGTAAGGCGACCAGCGTCAAGAAGCTCCAGGAGGCTGAAGGCGAGGTCCAACAGATGCAGAGCCGGGCATACGAGCTTTCAGCCTCTCTTGATGCACAATCTGAGCTGGTCTCACGGTTGAAGGCCTAGCTGGCAGAGGCAGAAGAGCATATGAGGCAAACCTCTGGAAGGATGGCTTCCGTTCAAGCTGGCGTAGAGAGGGACAAAGCTAGGACTGACGAACTGCGCCCCGCCGCTGCTGAGGAGGAGCGGGAGCTAAGTCAACGGCAGCAAGCCTTGGATGCCACAAGCCAATGGGTGGAAGAGCTGCAACGCTCTTTTGACGGGGTAAACCCTTCCATGGGGGGAGTCAACCCCCGGGTATTGTAAGAAACCCAAAAATCTTTTATTGGTACTTTCGTGCTTCAAATTTTTTTCTTTGTTTTGAATGCCGTAGCACGCACGATTTCCACTGTTGAATTGCCTTGTTACATCCCTACAATGTTTGCGGGACGTTCAGCGACAAATCCCCAAGCCCACGTGGGTCGAGCCCGATGTCTGGGATTTGGATTACCAGTCCGGATTTATGAGAGATGGGAGAGGCTTGATCGGAGAAGGAACTTTCAGGATAGCCTAATTACCGTTTCTTCAGCGTGCTCTTATGCACGAACGGGGAAACTCCAGGGGTGCTGAAATCGGTCCAAACAGATGAAAATGGGAAGCGTGAATCATGATACCCAAGATTCGGAACACTGTGGGGATGGTGTGACAATAAGGGAAAACTGTTAACCTTGGAGGAGAAGTGGTATCATTACTGCGTTAGCCTGTAATGGGGACACCAAATGATGGTCAACCGTTGACCATGTTCGAAACACGGGACCATGTCACAAGTTTTGTCGATCAATCCTTCGGGACGTTGGCCCAGTACAGTTGGCGGACCATAGGTCAAACATCCATACTGTTAGGGGGTCCTTCCAGACATGACCCGTCTTCCAGAACGTTGGCCCAGGACGGTAGGTGATCTGATGCGGCATGAGACCAGGCCGTTAGGGGGTCCCGTGAGACATGAAAGGGGACGAGGGTCCGAATAAGGGGCACGCAAAGTGTGGAATATGGAGTGATGGTTTGTCCGAACAGAATCCAACACTTAGGTAGTTACACCACCGTGGTGGGAGTACACCAGATGGGCACATCGATTTGATCATGGATCACTCCCTCTTTCAAAAAGGGCCTCTCTGGCGGGGGGATCTGTCACTTCCCAATGGGATCTTGGGGCATCCTGAACTTGTTCAGGGTAGAACCGCAGTTTTGTGTCATGCGTTGAGGACACATGGACTCCTGTAGTTTAACGTCATACGATAGGACGTGGAATAAAAGGGAAGATCCCAGGGAGCGTGTGGCGCGGTAGATATGAAACTGACTTGAATGAGGACTTGGAGTCCAAATCATACCACATACCCCCGGAGGAAACTCTTTAGTTCAAGGGACCAAGAGTGAGGATTGGGCTGGGCCCGAAGCAGAGTGGCTGGGCGTTCCTACGTACCCCATGAGGATGGGAATCAAGCCATACGTAGTTCCAGAAGTGCAGTTTAACGTCATGCGGGAAGAGGAGTAGCCCGACTGTGTTGGTACACATCCTGCCAAAACTACTAAGCCCACGTGAGTCGTGCTCGGTGTGGGAAACAAGCAGTAGTGGTGGGAATTTCCCGACATAGAAAGGGTCAGGTTAGGGAAAAGGGATGCTCACTGAATACCGGCCCAATGACACTAACACGATCATTTAGCGCACCCAGATGCGCGAAGAGAAAGAGCAGAGTATGATGGAATTCTACTTGAACATGAGGAAGTGGAAACGTGTGAATCATAGAACTCGAGATTCAGATCACGATGATGGCGGCATGAAGATGGAGGATAACTGCTGACCGTATTCGCAACATAGCATCCTATCGCGTTAGCCTAGAATGGGGACAGACAAATGAGGGTCGACCGTTGACCGTGTTCGAAACACGGGACCTATGTCACAAATGTTGTCAAATATCCATAGGGACGTTGGCCCGAAACGATTGGAGGGCCCTTAGGTCCAGCATTCATGGAGAGCCCTTAAGCCTAGTATCCATGTCGTCTGAGGGTCCTTTTGGATGTGGAAGAGGATGAGGATCCAAATAGAGAGATCACGAAGCATGGTCATGGGATGAGGGGAATGTCCCTGTGAAATTCCCACACTTTGGGCTCTTTGTCAAAACACATCTGAATACGACAATGAGACGTATCAGATAGAGGGATTAGAGTCCTTTCCCATAGAGAGATCATAGTTTAGGGTCATAGAATTCAGACCATGGATGGGAAGAGACATAAGAGGCACACGGTGGAGTAACTCAAACACCTGGCGTGAACGGGAATAGGGGGTGTGTGCGGGGAGATGAACAACCTGACGTGAATGAGGACGTAATCCCATACCACATCGCACAACCTCCTTAGGAGAGGTTTTTGGTCAAAGGACCGAAAGCGAATGTTAGTCTGGGCCCGCGGGGAAGTGCTCGGGCGCTCCTACGTATCTCATAAGGATGAGAATCAAGCCTCACGTAGTTCTTGACGGGCCTTAGACCATAAAAGGGTAAAGGGATCAGGGGACGCATGGCATCAAGACCCGGCGTGAGGGAGGGCCTAAGCCCTACTTACCATGCGTTCTCTGAGGAAATGCTCGAGTCAAGGGACCGAACACAAAGGTTAGGCTGGACCCGAGGGAAGTGACTGGGAGCTCCTATGTATCTCATGAGGATGAGAATCAAGCCATACGTAGTTCTGAAAGGTCACATGGTAAGATACCAGTGCCAGTGAAAAAGGGGAGTGCGGGCGTGGTCCTTGCACTAAAAGAAGCAGAATTTGATGTATCTTGTTTGTTCTTTATGGTGAATGGTTTTTTTTTGTGAAGTGACAGGCCTAGAATATTAGGTCGTGATGTCACCACAAGGATCAAGCCGTGATGGGCGTTGAAAAATGGCATGGCACGTGACCAATACCCAACGTGATGTCCTCTACAACGAGGTCACCACAATGTAGTGTCGTTTTTCATCGTGCGGCTAGGATGATAATGTCACAGTTTAGGGTCGTATGATAGGACCAAGCATGCATTTTATCGTCATGAAGCGCAGCCATAGCAGAGACGATGCTAGGTGGGTAATGTGCACGGTGTTATAAAACACAATTGACAGAGACATGATCCCACATCAAATTGTACACCAATCAGAGAGGGAGACCACAGGCCAAGGGGCAGTAAGAGGGGAAACAGGGGGAGAGACTGGTTCCCTAAATGGGTTGTACCCGAAGACAGGGCGTCCGGGCGGTCCTACGTATCCCATGAGGATGGGAATCAAGTTGAACGTAGTCCCGGATGGATCTTAGTTTATGGTCTTAGAGCTCGGACCATGGGAGCCCCGAAGGACGCCATATTACAGCTTTGTCCTCCTGACATGCAAAGGTGCACTGAGGGATAACGCCAAAAGTGTCGAGATTCCACCTGGATATGATGGGGTGGAAAATGATGTGAATCATGCAACCAACATTCGAGGACTGAAGGGGATGGCGTGACGATAGAGGATTACCTCTGACCATGTTCGCAACACAGCATCTTTTCGCGTTAGCCAGGAATGGGGACAAACAAATGAGCATCGACCGCTGACCGTATTCGCAACATGGGATTTTATCGATTTGTTGTACAAAACCCTTGGGGCGTTGGCCCGTAACGGTAGGAGAGCCCTTGGGCGTTGTATCCAGGCCATTCTTGGGGGTCCCACCGGGTGTGAAAGGTGATGGAAGCCCGAATAGAGGGGAACACGAAGCTTGAAAAGTGGAAGGGACTTGATCAAGTTGAATCTGACACTCTTGGTCCTAGACCAGAGTACTCTTAACACATGGGTGAACCACTGCAAGGGGTCAAGATACTCAACTTTAGGGTAACCAAGATATGGCGGGTTCCCGATGGAAGGGGGCACGGTGCCCAAAACCTTGTATCATACCTACATATCCCCCTCCTGGAGAGGGATAGACTAAGTGGCCTAGGTGACCAGGAGATCAGGAGATCTCCAAGAGGTGGGGCTGGACCCGAATCCTAGACATTCAGGTGGTCCTACGTATCCCATGAGGATGGGAATCAAGCCACACGTAGTTCTGAAGGGTGCCTTTTAATGTCGTGTGGGACAAGGAATAGGAGGGCTAACTCTCAGAATGGGGTGCGCGTGGTGCAGCTATTGCAAACCCGATGTGAATGAGGACATAGTCATACACTACGCCACGCGGTCCCGTAGTCGGGGTCCCAATGGTAGGACCCGAGAGGCGAATTAGCTGAACTCAAGATGGACCCAAAGACAGGAGGTCTGGGCATTCCTACGTATCCCATTAGGATGGGAATCAAGCTTAATGTAGTTCCAGATGAGAATCTTAGTTTATGGTCTTAGAGCTCGAATCGTGGATGGTGACAACTTCCTGAGTAAGCACATATGTCAACCCAATCCCTAAGCCCACGTGAGTTAAACTTGATGTGGGAAACAAGGGGGGTATCCTCATCGCAATACTTGGGGCGTCCATCAAAGGGGAGTCGACAGAGAGCCCCGAAGGACACCTTTGACGCAGCTTGTTCCCCCAACGCGCGGACGTGCACGGAGGAAAAGTACCAAGAGTTCTGAGACTCTACTTGGACATGCGAGTGATGAAGGGTGTGAATCGTGTACACGAAATTTGGGTCTTAATGGGTTGGCGTGGTGATAGAGGAAAACTGTTAACCATGGTGGAAACACAACGTCCATATTGCGTTAGCCTGAGGTGGGAAGAACAAATGAGCATCGACCACAGACCATATTCGCAACGCGGGATTTTATCGATTCGCTGTCTGAAACCCTCAGGGGCGTTGGCCCGTAACGGTAGGAGAGCCCTTGGGTGTAGTATCCAGGCCGTTCTTGGGGGTCCCTCCGGGCGTGAAAGATGATGAAATCCCTGATGCAGGGATACAAAAAGCCTGGAAAGCGAGTGCGGACGTGTCCGAGTAATGCTTGGCATTCGAGGTAATAAACCAGAGTACTCTTAAGGACATTGGTGAACTGCCGAAAAGGGATCGACGAAACAGCTCAGTAGGGGGAGGTACATGGTGTGGTCATTACGAGACCAATGTGAATGAGGACATAATCCCACACCACACCATATAATCCCCTCATGGAGGAAGGATAGGCCAAGGGGCCAAGATGGGATGAAGATTCTCGAGAGATGGGGCTGGACCCGAATCTTGGACATTCAGGTGGTCCTACATATCCCATGTGGATGGGAATCATGCCACACATAGTTCTCCAAATGTAGTTTAACGTCATACGGGACGAAAAGGGGATTAATATACCCCTAAACAAGGGAGGTGTGTGGTATGGAGAAGAAGCCGACGTGAATGAGGACGTAGTCCCACACCACACCGTACACTCCTATAAGAGAGGACCTGGGTCTTGGCCCGGAAAGGCCAAGGGGCCTGATGGTTAGGCATTGGTCAGGAAGGCCTGACCTTCTTGTAGTTTAACGTCTTGCAATGAGGACGAGGGTCGGGGACCCGAGGAGGACAAGGGGCCTGAGGCTGGGCCTTGTAAAGGGAGGCGTACGACATGGTACATGATCCCGACGTGAATGAGGACGTAGTCCTACACCGCGCCGTACACCCCGGGTAAGAGGTTGGGAGAAGGGGCCCGAGAAGTCCAGGGGGGCCTAAGGTCAGGCATCAGTCAGGAAGGCCTGAAGGGTCTGCAGTTTAACGTCTTACATGAGGACAGGGGTCGGGGACCCGAGGAGGCCAAGGGGCCTGAGGCTGGGCCTCATAAGGGAAGGCGTACAGTATGGCGAAGAAGCCGACGTGAATGAGGACATAGTCTCACAACACACCGTACACCCCTACGGGGAATAAGGGTCGTGGGCCCGATCGCTAGCACCACCCGGGGGGAAGTTTGTCACCTCGGGATGGGGCAGAACGAATCACTGCACTCGATGTCTGGGACATCTCGGGGTGGACCCGAAGATCCAGGACACTATTGACCATGTTTCAAACACAGCGTTCCTATGGTAACCTGATATGGGAGAAACAAATGAGCATCGACCGCTGACCAAATTCGCAACGTAGGACTTGTATCGTCTTGTTGCTTGAAAACCCTCGGGGGCGTTGGCCCGTAACGGTAGGAGAACCCTTGGGCGTAGTATCCAGGCCGTTCTTGGGGGTCCCTCTGGGTGTGAAAAATGATGGAATCCCAGTCAAGGAGAGGGTGAAGCATAGTTGTATCCATCCATGAATGAGGCAAACATCTCCAGAGGGATGTGCAGCCGGGTCGAGGCTTGCTCGATGTGAGTTGGGGAAAAAGTGTGCACCCCGCCATATCTTGACCCGAGGGGAATATTTTGGCTTTTGCGCTGGGACAACAGAAGAAATGTCCAGGAGTTCCTACGTATCTCATGAGGATGAGAATCAAGCCATATGTAGTTCTTGAAATGCAGTTTAATGTCATGCGGGATGATGAGCATCTCATTTGGGGATATGTACGGTACGACGAGTAATCCGACGTCACTGAGGACATAATCCCACACTATACCATAAAATCTCGCAAGAGGGTAAGTCGGGGAAAAAACCAAGGGGCCTCGGGCCGGACCGCGGTCAGGGAGACCTGACCATCTTGCGGTTTAACATCTCGCGGTGAAGACGGGGGGCCAGGGGCCCGAGGAGGCCAAGGGGCCTGAGGCTGAGCCTCGGTCAGGAAGGCCTGACTGGCTTGCAGTTTAACGTCTTGCAGTAAGGATGGGGATGCATTTTAAGGTCGTGCGGGACCATCTTGCAGTTTAGGGTCGTGCAGGACCCCTTTTTCCCTAGGCAAAGTATTGCTTAAGGAAATTGGCATTGGTGGGAGGGGTTATACGCTCTCAATCCGTGGTCACCAAGGAGTATGCTCTGTTGGGGAAAACCTTGTGGGTGATGTAAGGCCCTTCCCATTTGGGTTCTAATTTGGGTGGTTTTCTACCGGGAATCATTGGCGCTCGAAGGGCCAGTACCAGGTCACCCTGTACAAAAGAGCAGAGATGAACCTTCTTGTTGAAGGCCCTCGCTATCTTATCCTGATGCCTTTCCAGATTGTGCAGGGCATGAATCTGGTTCTCCTCCAGTTCTTCTAATTCGGCTTGACGGATCTCGGCTACCTCATCTGACGTCTGGTGATCATAAACTGCAGTACGTAACGATGGCAGCTGGATCTCAATGGGTACGACGGCCTCGGCTCCATACACCAAGGAATATGGGGTCACCTAGTCATAGTTGTGAGTCATCGTCCGGTAATCCCAGAGGGCGTTGGGGAGCTTGTCCGGCCAACTTTTCTTGTTCTGACCAACCATATTCTGTAGAATATTGGAGAGGGTTTTGTTGAACGCCTCGATCTGTCCATTCGCCTGCGCCTGGTAGCGGGAGGTATCGTTCGACCGGATGTCGTACTTGGCGTACAATTTCTTTAGTTCAGCCGCTCAGAAGTTGGTTCCGTTATCGGTGAGGATGGTGTGAGGGACCTCAAACCGGTGGATAATGTTGGAGCTCACAAAGTCAACGATGGAACGGGCCTTGAACTCTTTGAGCGGAACTGCCTCTTCCCACTTGGAGAAAAAATCTGTAGCAGTCAGGATGAACCTACACTGGCGGGATGTTGCCGGTGGATACGGTCCCACTACATCAAATCCCCATACCGCAAATGGCCAAGATTACTTTGTGGGGTGGAGGGGCTCCGGTGGCCGATGCAAGAAGTTGGTATCTACTTGGCACGCGTGGCATCTCTTGGAATATCCAATACAATCGTGGATCATAGAGAGCCAAAAGTACCCAAACCTCCGGATTTGATGGGACAGCTTCAGCCCAGCTTGATGGGCGCCACAGGAACCGGCATGAACCTCTTGCATAACCTGAGGTATCTCTACTCCTTGGATGCAATGGAGGAGGACACCATGGAAACTCCTCTTATAAAGGATCTGTTCAAGACTGGGGCCGCTCTGTAGGGTAAATTGCAGTGCACGGCGTCGTATTTGCTCACGCTCGGCCTGGTCGTCCGAGAGGCGACCATTTTGGAGATACTCGACAAAAGGTGCCCTCCAGTCGGGAGTGGCTTCAACCACTGCGTATGACGAACCCGGGACCCCTGACATGGAGGGTCCGGCGGTGAGATGACCTACCCGCAGGCCATCATTGTCCTCTTGGGTGACGGGGGCAATGACTCTCTGGTGTGCCACATGTATGATCAAATCATCTTGCTCGGGTTCTACGAGCGACGCGGCTAAGCCAGCCAAGGCGTATTCTTGGCCGTTCTGTGACCGTGGGACATGGGTAACCTCTGGTTGAGAAGAGAATTGGTCCAGTAGGTGGAGGGTGTACTCCAGTAACGGTGCAAGATCTGGCTTCCTGACGACGTAGTCACCATTAACCTGTTTGATTACCAGCTCAGAATCTCCCTTCACATGTAGATGGGGAACATGGATCTAAAGGGCCAACTCGAGTCCGGTGATGAGAGCCTAGTACTCTGCCTCGTTGTTCGTATAGCCTTCTGACAAGAGGACTGAGTATGGCAGGACAGCTTGCACCGGGGTAATGAAGACAATACCCCGGACCACTCTGTTGAGCTTGGGATCGTTGAGCCTCCTACCTGTGGGGCTTCGGGAGGCGCCGTCGAAATGCATTTGCCAACACGGGACAACATGGTCGACTGAGAGGATCGTCTCATCAGGGAAATCCAGGTCCATGGATTGATCCGCAGAGGTTGGATGGGAAGCTAAAAAGTCTTCCAACGCCTGTCCCTTAATGGCCTTCTAAGGTACGAACCTGATATCAAACTGCTGGAGAATCACTGCCCACCATGCTAGTCGTCCAGTCAGCATGGGGCGGTTTAGGATGTACTCAGGGGGTCTACCCGGGAGACCAATTGCATCTCATGGTGTTGAATGTAATGTCGCAACTTCTGCACGGCGAAGACGAGCGCAAGGAAGCTCTTTTCGATAGGGGAGTATCTGACCTCCGTATCGAGAAGCATGCGACTGAGATAGTAGAGACTGTTCTCAGTACCCTCGTTATTCTTCTGGACGAGCAGCACACCGAGGGATCTCTCCAGGGCGGTCACATAAAGGACCATTGGCTTTCCGGAGACGGGTGGCATCAAGACCGTAGGTTGGAGCAGATACTGCTTGATTTCCTCGAAGGCGGTCCGACACTCCTCATCCCATTCGTAGGCGGTGCCCTTCTTCATGAGCCGGGAAAAGGTCTTACACTTGCCGGCCAGATTCGAGATGAATCGGCATATATAGGCTAAGTGACCTTGAAGGCCTCGAAGCTCCCGAATTTTGCTCGGGGGGGGGGGGGAATTTGGCTGATGGCCTTGATCTTCTCTGCGTCGATCTCGATACCTCGGTATCTGACAACAAAGCCTAGAAACTTCCCAGAGGTGACCCCGAAGGCACACTTCAACGGGTTCATCTTCAGGTGACGGGAACGGAGGAAACCAAACACTTTCTCAAGGTCTTTGAGATGGTCCTGGCGCTGACATGATTTGACTACGAGGTCATCTACGTAGCATTCCACCAATGTCCCGAGAATCGGTTTGAATATGCGATGCATGTCCCTCTGATAAGTGGCACCTTCATTTTTCAAACCGAACGGCATAACCTAGTAGAAAAAGGTACCTTGGGGAGCCCGGAAGGCAGTGGAATCCTCGTCTTCGGGGGCCATCCGGATCTGGTTGTACCCAGAATACCCATCCATAAAAGAGAGGTCTTGGAACCCGGCTGTGGCGTCAATCAATAACTCCGTCACCGGGAGTGGGAAGTCATCATTTGGGCAGTGGCGATTAAGATCACGGAAGTCGATGCAAACCCTGATTAGCCCATTCTTCTTTCTGACTGGCACAATGTTGGCAAGCCACTTGGGGTACTGGACTTCTTTAATGAAGTTGTCTTTGATAAGATTTTCAACTTCGACCTCAACCATAGCACCATGAGAAGGGTGCATCTTCCTGGGAGGCTGCTTAAACCCACGATGTTTTTCCGGGATTCCCAGACGGTGAATGGATACCTGGGGATCTAGTCATGGAATCTCGTTGTAACTCCAAGAAAACACATCACGGTGTTGTTTGAGGAAGTCTACGTACTATTTCCGCTCCTCGGGGGACATGGCTGTACTGATCAATGTGTGTTTCGGATCTGCCTCGCTACCAAGGTTCACCTGTATCAGTTCATCAACCGTGGTAGAGACGCCTTCTTCAAAGGCGGGGGGAGCATCCTCCAGGTCTTCCTCCTCACCCGTGGGGGGACTTCCCACGACGGGAGATGCTTTTGGGCTATCAAAACCTTTGGGGCAGCTGGTGCCGGCTTGGGCAGTAGTGGTCATCACATAGGGAGACTCACTCGCCATTGAGACCGTAGCAATGAAGGCAGTCGATCATATCCCATCTGGCATTCGGCCTAAGGGGCCACGTTTGATAATATCAAAGCAGTGGTGTCGTGTCAGCCTGAGTAGGTGGATTCCAGCCCGGCGGAGGAGACACGTATGGCGTACCGCCGTTGTCATAAGCTTGACACTCTGGTACCGTACAAGGGTAGGAGATTTCGGGATGACATGAGCCTGGTTGATGTAGGAGTACGAGGTGATTTTCCGCTGTCTCTTGGACATGGGAACATGCCTTCCTTGCGTACCTGAAACAACAAAACATTGCCCCATGTCGGGGGTTGTGGCCTCTAACCGGTGGATCAGGAGGATGTAGGCGTCATCCATGCTTGCCCAGGGATCACTTATGACCGGGGCGGGTTCATCCTCGCTTACTAGGATTTGATTATCCTTACTTTTGTAATAACCCACATCCAGATAGCGGGCCTCACATGAAGCGAAAGGGGACACGTTTCCTTGGAGCACACCTACTCGACCGTTGAGCGAGTACTTGAGGCACTGGTGATACGACGAAGGGACTGCTGCATGCAGATGGAGCCATGGCCTACCCATCAATGCATTGTAGGTGGTGTCCTGAGAGACGAACATGAACTCAGTGCTGGAAATTAATCCACCGAACTGAGTCTTCAGGCGGATCTTGCTGACTGGGGTTTGCTCGGTCCTGTCGTACCCCTGGATTCTGAGTTAGAGGGAGTTAAATCACCTTCAGATAGACCCAACTTTCGCAACGTCCGGGTCGGAATTAGATTGATTCTGGAACTCCTGTCAACGAGGCAGCGGCGAACTTCCACGCCATTGAAGTGGCTAGTGATGTACAGCGAGCGAATGTGCCCCTATATAGGAGGGTCCTCGTCTTCACCGAAGAACGAGATAACCGTCTGACATTCGGCGTTTTCCATCATCTCGGTATGGACGGCTTCTGCAGCTTCTACCTCCATCTCAAACTGGAGGGGGCTCCTTAGGGCCTCGGCAAGTTCCTCGCGCATTTCGGATGACAGGAAAAGGGCCTCAAGGATAGAAAGCCTCGCGGGAATGTCGGCCAGGTGCTTCAAGACATCATACTTTTGTGCCAAACGCGAACCTCTGCTTACAGGAGGTCGGTCGGCATTTGGAGGCATAGCGGGTTCTGTTGGTTGAACCGGCGATCGGCTAGTACTGGGCACATCTTGTTGCGTACTAGTAGAAGCCTGGCGGGTAGTCGTCGGACTAGGATTGGGCAGCGGAGGCTGGCCTGTAGCCGGGAAAGACTGACTGTGATACGAATGAGGTAGCTCCCCCCGATCCAGAAGCACAAACGGCGGTGGAGGTAGAGCTGAGGGCGTTAGACGGGGTTGCGCGTGCTGAGATCTGCGTTGAGCTCGCTGCCTGGTCTCAGTAGCATGCACGGCTTGGCTGAAAGTGCCTGCTGACGTACCTCGGTGACCGGCGTGGTTGCGATTCCGCTGACGTTGACGTTAGCTGGGAACGTTGGGGAGGTCTGCTTGGCGTTCCCCCTCGTCAGGGGTCATATAGGGCTTCACCAGCTCCACGGTGTTAACCGAAGCATACCCATGGCTGTTGCTCGATGAGTCATCCACCGCTGGGCGGATTCTGGGAGGAATCCCCATTTCTGGGGGCATAAATCGCCGAGAGTGCGGGATGACGACGGCACCGGCGGTGCGCGTTGCTTCTTCTTGCGTCGCCGCTGCTTTCCCTTTTGGGAAGAGGTCGACTGTGAAGACGATGCAGAGGCACCAGCTACTTTTTCTGAAGGTTCCGACTGCTTCAGGCGTGCCCGGATGATATTTTGGGCACAGACGACGGTCTTTCTAGCCATCCAATCATCGTATTTCCGGGATCCGCGGCTGGGGACCTGCTGCCACTTGCCTTCGCTGTCGCTGCCGATCTCTGATCCTGCAAAAACACCCTCCACTTGCGCTGGTGTTGGGCCTAGCTTGACTATGTTGTTGTTGACCGGGTCTTGAAGCCAGTCTTTAAACACATAGCATTTCTTAAGGGTGTGCCCCAGAATCCGATGTTAAGTGCAGTAGTTGGGGTGATCGGTGAGATTCGCCTCTTCCAGCCTTCTGCACTCGGAAAAAACACACAATCCCATGCTCTAGAGCACTTCGGACGTAGCCAGGGACCTGATTTTCGTTGAACGAATAAGTATGGTACCTTCTTTCCGGATAGGGGGCCATGGGGGTCTGTCCCTAACAAGGGTCTAGAGGGCCTTGCTGAGGAGGTGGCGCCTGATTGTCTCGCCTAGGTGGCGGTGGCGCATTCCGCGGGGGAACCTGTCGGTTCTGAGGTGGTCGCTGCTGGGCAGGAGCCTGTGCTTGAGCTAGAGGACCTCTGCGGGGTTGCGGGGATGGTGCCGCCGTCAGTAACTCCAGCTCCCTCGGGGCTTCTATTTGGGCCACCGCGGCGGGTTCAGCCCTAGCGGTCCTCCTGGCCGGGATCATTGGGGGCAACAAACGTGCCTGACTAGCCTGTTGCAGGGCTTCCTCAAGGCGCTGAGCCTTATCCGAGAAATCTCTGAACCCTCCAGGGTAGTTCTGGGTAATTAGGGAGGGTACCAGCTCTGTCTTGATGTTCCCCACACACATCGTCAGTAATTTCTCCTGAGTCAGTGGCATATCGAGGGAATACGTATGTCCCTTCCACCGGGCGATGAAATCTGCGACTCGCTCATCAGGCCTTTGCTTTCACTTAAAGAGGTCTGCAGTGCTGGTCTTCCACGTGGTGGAGATGAACTGGTATAGGAACTGCCAGCGAAGATCATCCCAACCGGTCACCGATCCGATAGGGAGCTGGCTGTACCAGACGAATGCCGGACCTTCCAATGTTTGTAAGAAACATCGGAGCTTGGCGGCTTCTTGCTGAGCCGGGGTCCCCAGCATGGGGCCACACCAGGAAGAAAAATGTGCCAAGTGCTTCGGCGGGTCCCCTGTCCCGTTGAAAGGTGAGAAAGTGGGGTTCCCAAAACCCGGAGGTGCAGGCATATCAACCACCCACGTGGGATAAGTCTTGCCATCCGGTGGGACCGCCACCTGCCGTGTTTCCAGCGCTTCGAGGCGGGCTGTGAGCACCGCGATAAGATCATCCGGGTGGGGGTCCCTGTCTTGATGGGGATCCCTAGCCACAAGTGTGTTGCGAGGTTCCTCAACACGATAGATGGCTTCAGCAGCTCACGGATCAACTGGCGGAATGACCTGCGGGGCGATTGGGGGTTCCCAGGCTGGATTCTTCAGATTGCCCCGTCGTTCGAGGGGGTTTGGCGAGACGTATCGCTCCCTCTTTCCATACGTTCCGGCTTCTATCCTATCTACGGCAGTAGCGTGATCAGGGTTTCCCGGAGGCATCTCACCGGGGGGAAATTGTTCATGCCCCTGCTGCCCCAGCCTGGGATTACCATAGTCAGGTCGCCGCTCTACGGCGTGCTCAGCCAAAATTTCATCAACCAGCCTCTTCTGCTCAGCAAGCTATTGGCGTAACATGGCTTTCTCGGGATATTTGTCCGTTTTCTACACAGAGGCGGATGGGTCAGAGTGCTTGACAGTTCTGATGTGCTCCTTACCCATGCCAGTATTTTGACCGAGTACCAGCGACTCGGTGGGTACGGGGAGGCCTATCAGGTTCCTCTGCTGACGGGTAACACTCCCTGATGGGTCCGGCAGTGGTGGTATTCCCTCGGGGGGTAAGTCTCCATCAAGAAATTCAAGCTCGTCATCCTTGTCCACAACTTAGGCCATGTGCACTATGACCCCTCTCGATGGCATGTCCTCGATGTCGCATAGCGAATCGGGCTGCCGTCAGATAGGGTCGAAGAGGAGAGAGGCATAGTGTCCCCAACCACAGACTTGCACATGAGGGGTGGCTTCCCTGACGATTCTGCGGAGTTCTTTAAAACTCTGAATGCATTTCCATTGAAGGGCGCTCTGGTGGCCTGGCGACTCAGGGTGTTGGGCCACAAGGAGTGCAGCCGCATCGATCAGGCGGCACTGCTTGCCGATTTCTTCGAAGTGCTCTCGACTTCTGGGGTACGCCACCCGTTCGTAATGAAGGCGGAAGTGTGTCGCCCATAGGGTTCGACAAAAGAACCCCACTTCTTCAGGGGTAAGAGACTCTGGTACGTGAAAATTCAGCGCTGCCGTCGACCAGAACTTCTCTGGGAAGTAATCAGCTGCAAGAATACTCCAGAAGCTCTTGGGCTCAGACTCAGGGTCGGGCCCTGTGTTGCCCCACTCGTCAACCGGGGGTGACTGAGGGACCGGTAGCGGTACCGAGGCAGAACTCTGGGATAGTAAACTCAGCGGCGGATAGTACGGCGAGCGAGATAACTGGCCACCGAATTCCGGGCCATCCTCCGAAGAGTGAGGTGACCTGGCCACGATGTCACGATATGATGGGCTGATAGCCACAGCTTCCGGAACAGGAGTCGCGGCTACCGGCAACAGGTCGTTTCATTTCTCTACTGTCGTTGGCCCCCAAAATAGCTCTCTGTGATCTCTGGTAGAGGTAGAGGGCGCTTCTGGTGACAATGGAGGTGATTGCGCGGTCAAGACCTGCGGAATTCCCAAGATTTCTTCCTCATGGATGTACCTGCAGAGAGATATGGGAATCTGGTGGACCTCATATTCCGGGAGAATGAGGCTAACGCGTCTGGTTCCTGCCCCAGTCCTTGATACAGAGGATCAGGGAGAAGTTTCCATCATGGAGTCGCATTCCGCTTCAGAGTCGGAGAAGCGGGCAGGTTTGATCTCCACCCGGGCCTTCCCAGGATTCTTCTTGTGGCGGCGACGACCCGCTTTCCTGCCCCGGGGTGGCTCTTCGGGATAGGGTTGATCCCTACCAAGCAGTCTCGGGGTGGCGGTGGCGCCGTGGCGGAGAGGACCCCCACCCAAGATATCCGGGGTGTTAGGGGCACCGGGGAAAATGTCGAAGGGCACATGGGGAGGACCTCCATGAACAACACCCATGTGGGCGGAGCCTCTGTTGGAACCGACAGGAGCATGGGGAGGACCCTCATGGTCGATACGGGCGGAGCGAGGTTGACCTTCACACCTCGAGTTGCTGGGGCGAGGAGGTCCTTCGCCGGTCGCAGAGAGGACGTAGGGAGGGCGCCCACATTGAAGAAGGACCGGATGGACGGTGCCTTCAAATCGGCGGTCGGGGGTAGGAGGATGGACTCTATGCCCTGTATAGTGGGCGCGGGAAAGGTTTCTGCGCTGAGCGTCACTGTCGCGGGGCAGGTCTTCCTTCGGGATGGGGGTAGCGCGAGTCATACCTCCATGACGAAGATCGGAGCGGGGTAGGCCCATGCTCTATGGATTAGTGGTACGGGGAGGGCCTCCGTACGGGGTGACATCACCACGGGTTAGTTCGCGGCGATCACCACTTGGGCCTGCAACCCGGAGAGTCAACCGAGCCTGCCCGTGGGGCGGTTGGGGTCTCGATCCTAGTTGGGTGAAGGAGTGCTTCTGCTCAGGGTATGCAGGGGCTTCATGATGCACGTCGGCGGTGGCTCGGGCCACTGTAGTTGTCGACGTCGACGCGCCTGGGTGAGCGTCCTCAGCCCAGGCCCGACGTTGACGTCGGGTCAGGCGAGCTGGTGCAGGTGGTGTAGGGACGTAGCCTGCCCACTCTTCCTGTGGAGTCGGACGGTGGTGCTGACGCGGCCGGGCGGGAGCTCTTTCCTGGAGCCCTTGGGTCGGGACCCTGAGCGGGCTGAGCCGGACGGCGCCCGCCTCTTCAGCGTAAGGCGAGGAGTCATCAAGGCGTTTCGGGGATAGGCTTTCAAAACGGTTGAACGTTGGGGTGGGGAGTAGGGTCTCCCTACGCGGCCTGTTAGGGTGGCATTGTCGGCGAGGCCTGGAGGCCTCTAGGTCCAAGCGGGCCATATCCCGAGTTGGGATGACCCCTTCCTCCTCGTACCTGCACACGAGGTTGTTGATCACCCTTCACTGGATGACCTCTGATGGGGAAAGGGGATGTGGGCACCCCGTATTCCGCGATGTGGCAGCCGTCGTGGCGGTAGCGGTGCCATGTGGGGCGGCTGTGGCGGTGTTGCCCCTGCCCATGCATGGGCGAGGAGCGAGCGGTGATCGCGTCTCTGTAACAGCAACCTAGTTCCTGAGAAATGAAGGGATCAACTCGTCAGTACTGAGAGGAAAAGGATTGACAACCAGTGCCCCAGCACCCTTCCATTCTCCACGTCTGTAAGAAGGATCCACGCCAACACACTGTAGAATAGAGTTCCCCACGTTCTACTACCCCTACTTCCGGTGAGTTTCACGACAGGCCCGCTATTTGCTTGGTGGGACCAGTCACCAGATATCTGGATCCGGTGACACATCAATCTACTGGTGTCTCGAACGCTACAAATCTCCATATTGAGGAGAAGAATTTCACCTCGGGTTCACCATTTCTGTTTCCGATGCTTTTGTCGGGGCGCGCGCACGTTCTCCCGTCCGTGGAGGAGGAGGACGTGTGGCGCTTGTTGCCCTTCATTCCCTCTTTCCAAAGGCAGGCGACATTCGCTCCTTATTCAGGGACGTCTGCTCCTTGATCAAAATGGGATGATGGGATGTCGGTTCTTCCTCCTGGGGATTCCTCCTAAGAACTCGTCGCCTAGTCCGGGTCTCCCTCATAGATTTAATACGTAGTTCATGAATCTGTTCCCAGTGCCATGTTTCCATGGACGCCGGTTAATTAAACTGCTTCTTTCAGGACATTCCAAAGGGTCTGGTCAAGACAGCAACCTTTAGTCGGGGGGAGTATTCACGTTGAGGCATCAGTAGCGTGTCTGGATGCTGGGGAACCTGGAATGTCTGTCTGTTATCACTGGTCACAGGGCTTCTCGAAGGCGTGGAAGCCCGAGGCATCTCACATCGAACGCGGCGAATTATATGCCATAGACACATATCTAAGGTTTTCCTCATCTTCTCATGTTTAACACAGGGTATGCCGCGAGTTTAACATCTAGCGGAGATAGATCAACCCGATCAGAGCATTAGCTAGGATAGATCGGATTGAGGGATTTCCCTTGAAGGGATGCCGATGCCGGGGCCAGCCCATGGGCGACTGTGAAGAGGAGCATACAGACATGGTCTCGCTGAGATATGACGGTCCGGGCAAGAATCAGGATGGGAGATAGATGGATGAATGGAGTGGAGGGGGAGTGAAATGGGACCATCGTAGGGGCGACGGTGAAGTTGGGCTTGAGCCTCGAGGAGGCTTCCTACGTATCCCCGTGGCAGGGAATCAAAGTCTGCATAGTTCGGGATGGCGCCGGTAAACCGACGTGAAGGTGAACCTTGGCCCGATGAATGTCGTCAGCGAACCAATGTGAAGGTGGACCTTGGTCCGATGGGCATCGTCAACATACCGACGTGAAGGTGGACCTTGGTTCGATGAGCATCGTCAGCGTACCGACGTGAAGGTGGACCTTAGTCCGATGAGAGATGGGCTTGAACCTCGAGGAGGCTTCCTACGTACCATGCCTTGACATGGATCAAAGACCTCGTAGTTCAAAGGGTTTCATCGGTGAACCGACGTGAAAGTAGACCTGTGGGTCCACTGGTGGTGGGCTTGAACCTTGGGAAGGTTTTCTACGTACCATGCCTTGACATGGATCAAAGACCTCGTAGTTTAGGTTGGGGAATACAGTTTAACGTCATGCAGGAAGAGAGTGAACCCTGAAGTGAATAAACGACGGGCATTGGGTGTCGGTGAACCAACGTAAATGAGGGACCTTGGTCCAATGGGAAATGGTCTTGAAAATGGGGGGCCTGGCACACCGACTAGGAGACAATTTGGGCCAATGATTGTTGGTATTGAACCTCAGGGAGGCTTCCTACGTACCATTCCTTGACACAGATCAAAGTCCTCGTAGTTTGGATTGCGGAATACAGTTTAACTTCATGCGGGACGAGAGTGAACCCTGACGTGAATGGGATGATGGGTGGGCTTGAACCTCGTGGAGGCTTCCTACGTACCACGCCTTGACATGGATCAAATACCTAGTAGTTTAAATGGGGCTTTTTCGGCGAACCGACGTGAAAGTGGACCTTGGTCCAATGAGTGGTGGGCTTGAACCTCTGGGAGGCTTCCTACGTACCATGCCTTGACATGGATCAAAGACCTCATAGTTCAAGTGGGAATGGGTGTCCAGTTTAATGTCATGCAGGACAAAGGGAGGGGCATACAGTTTAACGTCATGCTGGACGAGGGCGAAACTCGACGTGAATGAACGACCGAGCAATGTGGCTTGAACCTCATGGAGGCTTCCTACGTACCATGCCTTGACATGGATCAAAGTCCTCGTAGTTCGCTAGAAAATGGTGCCGGTAAACCGACGTGAAGGTGGACCTTGGTCCGATGAGTGGTGGGCTTGAACCTCTGGGAGGCTTCCTACGTACCATGCCTTGACATGTATCAAATTCCTCGTAGTTCGGATTGGGTGCGGGTTAGGGTCGGTGCTCACTCTAAGACCACGTGAGTCATGCTCGGTGTGAGAAACAAGTGGTTTCAAGGACCTGACGATCACGTCGTGAAGGATGCGTCTGTGAGAAGCGAAGAGGGGATTACGCGTTAGGCAGCCAATGGTGCTGGGACTTACTCCAGGATGGAGGCCCGAATGGGGGGTGCCTCGTTCCCTATCACACCCTCCACTGACCTTGGTAGTGGGGAAGTACGGAGATGCAGAGGTGCAGCCATCCATTAGGGAACTAGGGTCGCCCTTCTCCTAAAAACACACGTCGCTCCAATAAGAAGGATATCATCCCTTGTGGATGGGTGATTACATTCCTGTGGAGACGAGTGGTGTAAAGAATGTTCGAGCCGGGGGGACCCTTTGTGAGAGAGACGAGGTCGGATCACAGTTTAACGTCATGTGTTGAGGACGTGGTTCTTGGCAGTTTAACGTCTTGCAGCTCGGACGAAGTGGGTTCACTCCGAACCCCTAGGACTTACATAACCGGTACCCTCTAGTCCTTGGGGAAGGGAAGGTACCAGTAAGGCCATGCTTAAGGGGGGTTGTGGAATGAACTATCAAGGGGTCCACGTTAGTGTGGCTATGCGAAGAAGCAATAGCCGTTAGCGTGCCTATGCAAAGAAGCATTAGGTGAAGCAACGCTACAAGTGGTATTGTCCATGGGACTTTGAAATCACATCGTGCAAACCTGGAGGGTCGAACGGGAAGAGGAATTGCTAAGAAAAAGAGTGTGCTTCGCGAAGTGGAGTGCCTTGGCCTTAGCATGGGGAATAGGTGTGAGTGGAAGGTGCTTCGCGAAGTGGAACAGTGTTCGTGGAGCACTGTCTTGCGAAGAAGAGGTGCCTCGCGAAGCAGGGTCCTGCAAAGCAGTGTGCTTCGCGAGGTGAAGCGATCCTGCCTTAGCATAGGAATCACTAGTACAGGTTGGGTGTTTCGCGAAGCATAAGCACCCCGCGGCTGCCTGGGTTCCCTTGGGAATCCCCTTCCTTCGCGAATGCCCTTGAGCTTCGTGAAGGGCATACCTCTCGGAAGAAGGGCTCAAAACGAGACAAAGCAGAGGTGTGTCGCGAAGTAGAAGTACCTCGCTGAGCTCATGATTCCCGAGGAAAATAGTGCTTTGCGATTCGGGAGAGGAGAAGCAGAAAGGTCGGATCATCCTTCCTCGGGACTCAGTGGGAGTCCAGTATTTATAGACAAGGGGCGCGCGATTCAGAACTCGCGCGCCGCCTCAGGTGCTTTGTGGCGTGCTCGCGAACGAAAAATGCGTTCGCGGAGGGTTACCGCCTCTGGAGCTTCGCGGCGGGCTCGCGAACGTCAAAATGTGTTCGCGGAGGGTTACTGCCTCTGGAGCTTCGTGGCGGGCTCACGAACGTCAAAATGCGTTCGCGGAGGGTTACCTCCTCTGGAGCTTCGCGAGGTCGCGAGGATCGAGGTTCTTCGCGTCGGTCCTTCGCGACAGTGCTTTGTGGTGGTGCTTCGCGAGGCAGCGTGCCAGCCTTCTTTTTTGTTCCTTCCTTTCGTGCCATATTTTGGCGCCAAAAGAGGTGAACCTCACCTAGAAATAATTAGAGTGGATTTTCTGGTAGGAGTTCTTCCCAGTGACATTGTGCTCGGTGTACATATAGGAGATGATCCACTTATGAAAGGGAAACCTGATCATGGCTGAGTAATCTGTGAGGTTTAAAGGCCTCTCATGATAATCTTTGAATATGGTGTTGGAACCATTCTTTAGGGCCTGAACCTTTGAACAGGGGATCAGATGGGAGATCAGAGTATCGATGATCTATCTCAACATCCTTACACAGGCTAGGGTGTTGGAGCGAGTTGTTCTCGTGGAGAACTTCCTGGAAGAACCTGCACCGACTGTGAGAGCTACCACAGAATGGAAAGTAGTGGAGTCCTCGGCAGTAGGAAGCCAACAGTAGACCCAGGGGTCCAAGAGAAGCAGACCCTCTATGGGAGAACCCCATGTTAGTGGATCGGCGGTGCGAGGCCCCACAGGTAGTGGCCACCAGCAAAGGAACATGTTGTGCTTCAAATGTGGTGGGTAAGGGTACATAGCTCGAGACTGCCCGACCTCCATTACAGATTATCTGGAAGTCGTCGAGGGACTGCCAAGAAAGAGGCAGAGAGTCTAATATGGTGGTCCGAAGAGAGGTAGATTTGGCAGGGGAGTAGGTATAGAAGAAGTTTATGGGAGGAAATGAGATGTACTACCACCACCACATCCAGGCGGTCCACCATGAGCTCTAGGAGTAGGTGGACAGGTGCAGGTCCAGCTTCAGGTGATAGAGGCCTATGACTATGGTTCTCTTGAAATGATTATAGGTATGATCTTTGTCTACTCCAATTATGTTTTACTTCTTGTATACACAATTTTTAGCAACTCTTTCCTTTCCACAAACCATGTTCGAGGCTCTGAGATTACAGTGGAGTTGTTCGCTTGATCCTTACGATTAGAGAATTGTATCTGAGGGAATTAGACAATTACACACTAGTGTCAGCAATGTGAGCTTACTCTTGGAGTCAAGAGCTTTGGCTGGGATCTCATAGTAGCAGAGTTGAGCCCTTATGACATCATCTTATATATGGACTGGTTATGTACACTCCATGCTCAGATCAACTGTTTTAGGCGCAAAGTGAGGTGTTACTGCAAGGATGGGACCAGGTTTTCCTTCACTGATGAGAAGGGAACTTATGCAGCATAGGATGGAATTTCTCGGAGGAGGGTGTAGTCGATCACCCACAAATTGGCTAGCCTCAAACTCAGTGCAGTAGAGAAGAAGAGTTTGAGCTTTCTTATAGTGGTGGATGAGTATGAGGATGCCTTTTATGAGGATCATCCAAGATTACCTTCCCATAGAGAGGTAGACTTCTAAATCGATCTGTATCTAAGTACAATACTGATATAGACATCAAAATATCAAATAGATCCTGTAGAGATTTGTGAATTGAGATTACAGTTAAAGGACATGCAGGATAAGGGGTTCATAAGGCCCAGCATTTCACCATGGGTATCCTAGGTGTTTTTTCCATGAATGTAGATGGAACCTTGAGTCTATGCATGGACATACGGTGCCTGAACTACGTGACTGTGATGAACATGTATCCACTACCGAGGATTGATGACCAATTTGATCTGCTAATGGGTGTGATATAGTTCTCGAAGATAGATCATGGTTCTAGATATCATCAGCTTCAAGTATGGGATGAGGGAGTACCAAAGACAACCTTCAGATGTTGGTATGGCCACTATGAGTTCAAGGTAATGCCCTTAGGCCTGACCAATGCCATAGTGGTGTTCATGGGACTCTTGAATAGGATCTTCCCACCTTACCTCAATTATTTTTTTGTATTCTTCATTGATGATATCCTGGTGTACTTAGCATCAAAGGAGGAGTCCACTACACACCTTAAGATAGTTCTGGATACATTCTGAGAACACCAACATTATGGTAAGCTCTGGAAGTGTCAGTTCTGGATTTTAGAGGTCCACATTCTTGGACGCATCATCTTGGAGGCTGGAGTTTCAGTGGATCTAGATAAGATAGAGGCAGTTCTTGATTGAGATCCACCCTATAGTGTATCTGAGGTGCATAGTTTCTTGGGGTTGGTTGGATACTACCGGAGGTTCATAATGAACTTTTCCAAAGTATCATCACCCCTATTATCTTTGAAAAATATGGGATAGCCCTTTGTATGGATGGAGAAGTGCCATCATAGATTCCATGAGCTGAGGCGGAGACTGACGAGTACACCAAATTGGAGACTACTATAAAGGTGCATTGGGTATGTAGTCTTCTATGATGCATAAAGGACCAGAATGGGTTGTGTCCTAATGTATGAGTGAGTGGTACCCGCCTACCTCTCATGACAGTTGAGTAAGAATTAGTAGAACTATGCAACCCATGACCTGGAGTTAGCAGTAGTGGTATTTTCCTTAAATATGTGTCAGCACTACTATATGGATGAATGGTTTACCGTCTACTCTGAGAAAAAGAGTCTCAAGTATATCTACTCATATAAGTAACTAACCTTGAGACAATGGAGATGAATAGAGTTCCCCAAGGACTATGACATTGAGATATTCTATACTTCTAGAAAGGGGAATGTGGTGTCAGACACGCTCAACAGGAGGTCCGATCTACACCAGCTGAGTGAGGAGATGGAGCAACTAGTCAACATGAAAATAACCTTTGTGGATAATGATAGAGTAGCTTACCTTCAGTTAATGACTATCACTTCCCCACTCTTACAGTGAGTTAGGGATGCACAACCAATGGATGTTGACTGTGAGGCTCGACGTGCTCAACTATCCCCATGATAGGCGCCTGATAGATTTTCAATAGGTGGGGAGAACATCATCCTTTTCATAGGATGCATCATAGTACAAGTGACGTTGTGGGAGGAGGTTTTGATGGAGTTCCATACATCCCCTTTAATGGTACATCCTGGAATGTGAAAGATGTATTTAGACCTATGGCATCAATATTAGTGGCTAGGGATGAATAAAGTGGTGGCAGAGTTCATTTTACAGTGCCTCACTTTTCAACATTTGAAGGCCGAGCAGCAGGTCCTGACATGCTTGGAACAACCACATGGGGTACTAGAATAGATGTGGTATGATATCTCTATAGACTACATGATGAAGTTACCAAACAAGTCTAGGGGCCATGAGTATATCTAGTTAATCATTGACGGACTCACTAAGTTTTCTCACATCCTACCCATCTAGGAGATATGATCGGTAGAGGGCATGGGACGCCACTACATCCAGGAGATAGTGCGGCTACATGGGGTGCCTTTAATGATCATCTAAGAATGTGATGCATGATTTACATCCTGTTTGTGGAAGGGATTTTAGGAGGTGTTCAGTACTCTGTTATGCTTGAGCACAGTTTTACAACCCCAGACAGATGGTCAGACCGAGCAGACCATACAGACCTTGGACGACATACTTTATTCTTATGTACTTGATTTTGGCCGTAAAATGGAGGAGAACCTACTCCCAGTTGTGTTTTAATAAAACAATATCTATCAACCAACCATTGGTAGGGAACCATTTGAGGCCTTATACGGGAGGCCATACAGATCACCACTATGCTGGACATACCCTGGGGAGTCAACACTCATGGGTTCGAAGTTAGTACGGGATACCACAGAGAAGGTGCAGATTGTCCAGGAGTGGATGAGAACTACAAAAAGTAGACAAAAATAATATGCTGACCAAAGGTGGAGACCCGTAGAGATTGAGGATGGAGACCATGTTTTCCTTTGGGTCTCACCCTGATGGGGATTGCAGAGATTTTTTCAGGGAAGAAAGTTATCTCCAAGGTTTATCAGACCCTTTCAGATTCTCAGTAGAGTTGGTGAGTTTGCGTACCACGTAGCTCTTCCCCAATAGATGCAGTGGGTGCACGATGTTTTCAATGTGTTGTAGTTGAGGAGGTACCAACATGATCCATCGCACATCATCGACTGGGGGGATCTAGTCATTAATAATGGGTTGATGTTGGCAAAGTTCCAAATAGAGATATAGGATTTAAAAGAGAGGGTCCTTTGGGTATGGTTGATTCCTCAAGTGTGTGTTCGGTGGCAGCACGGTAACCTCTAGGAGAGAACATGGGAGCGGGAGGCTCAGATTCATGCTCAGTACCCCCATTTTCCTAATTAGCCTTTGTTTTGTCTTTCAGCGACATAAATACCTAATTTTGGGAGAGTTACTTGTTCCAAAAATTAATTGTAACTATTTTTAATTATATGGAATTATTCAAAGACTAGGAATTCTTACCGAAAGTTATTCTGAGGCACGGTGAGCCTAGAAATGATTTCTGATCTTTTCTTAGTTCATTTAAGTAAATGTGCGAGCAAGATTTTATAACTTCTAAATTGTTGCTCGAATCAAAAATATAAGGGCAACATCAAACTCAGAACACCGATATTTTCCTAGAATTAACATAAATTAGAATGACAAGAGTCACACAGGAATGTTAATTTCATAATTTTAGTGAAAAACAAAAATAAAATAAACGTAAAAGCTTATTTTATTTAAACTGTTTCTGCTCTATAAAATGACCAGTCAATGTTGTGGTGTAGTTATTAGGAGTCACTAAATCATTAATGAAACTCATTAGTGGTATGGCATGTAGATGCACAATGTGTCTCCTTCGTTTAATTAAACGATGATCCAGCCATGGAAAGCAATGCAGGTAAATTCTATGACGACCGTGGAACCTCTCTCTCTTTCCAACAATGAATGTCGTCGATGAATTCCATCAAATATGGGATCGATGAATGCTGGTGGGATGGATTCACAAGATGATAAATGCTAATGAATGTTAACAGATCAAGTTTTGATGACATCTTGGAGCTTCATCCCTCATCAGTGATGGAACCTCAATCCAGGTAGGGGTTTATATTGTTTTCATTTTCCAATTATTCATTCCAAAATGAAGAATGCAGATCAACCCACGAACATGTTGATATATGGATCATGTATTCATTCATGAGAGTGTCATTCTTATGTTTTCTATCCAGGATTTATTTGTTATTGATTGAACTATGAGCCCAAACCTCCCCTTTATATTTATACACCTAATGGAAAGGGTGTGGGCCGACACAAACAAGGATTGAGCCTCTCCGCTTGTGCGTTCATTGTGGACACTTCCTCAAAATGGTGGAAAGGTGAATCAAAGGTAGTGGGAGTGATGGCGGTGACCCAAGATGCGTGAGGGTTTAGGTGGAATCAATATCGGACCCCCGAAGCAGACATAGTGGCCTGTAGAAGGTTCCTCTGGCACCGGCAACAAGCGGTGGAGGCCGAAGGCATGAGATGGTGCCACCCAGGGCACCACATGTGGGATAGAGTGGTCAACTCTTTCCAGCCACACTAGCAGACACAGCATGTTCGGTGCATGTTGTAGAGAAGGAAGAAGTGGCCTACCGACGGCAGTGGCTGGATGGACACGATGCTAGCCCAACTCCATGTTGGAGGAGTGACTCGCTCCTTGTGGCCCACGTGCAGAAAAGGGGGTGGTCGGCTGACTGGACATGTATGAACCAACCAGACAGGTTGAGTCACTCTAGGTTGAATTGGACCGGATAAAATTTCAATCTTGTCCTCCTTAACGGACCACGCCGATAGGATAAAGCTGGGCCGCATGGTGCTCTAGGCATAGAAAATAGACTGGCCCACCAGTGCGAGTTGGGCCAGATAAATTTCGCGTCACTATGTGAACAAGTGGGATGGACCCACGAACAATCTTGGCCAAGTTAAGTATGGCCCAACATGCTAAATGGACAGGATTGGGTCATGTGGGACCATGGGTCAGGTGGTTCGGGTCAGTCAAAACCAGTCAGACCGGGCCAAGACGTAACCAGCCCCTATTTTCAAATAGGGGCGTATCTCTGAGACCATGCATCTGATTGAAGCATCGTCTACTACATTGGGACCCACATGATGGGGCAGAACTTAAGAAATCATCTATGTAAGATTTCAATGAAGTTGAACTAGTGAGGTTTCGTGACTGATATACCCAGCAAGACTCCATGACTCACCTATTAGTGAGACTTCATGACCTAGCTACCCAACGATACTTTGTGACTCTATTAGCAGCGAGACTATGTGACTTATCTACCCAGCAAGACTCCGTGACTCATCCACCAGTGAGTATTTGTGACTCATCTACCCAGCGATGCTTCGTAACTATGATATTATCAATACTTTGTTAATTATCTACAAAATAGGTCTATGTGACCTATCTTGCCTAACAGACTCATTGGGTATGAGTTCCTTTTCACTAATTGAAATTTAGTGTTTGCAGTAATTGGTTTTTCTATCAAAACTATAATACCTTTGTCGAGCTGACTTTAGTGAATCTAATATTAGTTCATTCTTTAGTGATTTCCTTTGTGTATTTATGTGAGACATAAGTTGGTCTCAGGGTCCCTACTGATTATTGTTATACTCACCCTTGCACAAGCTCCACCTGCACCTGTTGTGTCTTGGGCAGATGACAGATAGCTTTGACTAGGATCTTAGAGAGCTTGGGCTAGGTGGTGCTCAGATGTGGATCTAATTACACAATACACCTCAGTGATATCCAATAGTGAGTAACACCTACCCTTCAGGTAGTATCCTCAGAGAATGGCCTTCAAAGCTTTTACTTCATTTTTCTATACTTTCCTTTTCAGTTGGGATTTTATTTCGACACCCTATTTACTTTTAGTTTTACTGTTACTAGTGTCGTTATATCATCACGTGACATGATTATTGTAGGTATCCCAGTTTCAGTTGTACTTTCTGCACTATGGGGGGTGTGTGTGTGTGTGTGTGTATTTAAAGAAAATTCCCTCCATTTTTGGGATATGCCTTTTTGGTACTAATCACCAACCCCTCTCCTATGGAAGGAAAGCTTGGGGTAGTCACGGCATGGTCCCCGGGGGATGGGACATGATAGGCTAGCATTTAGGGTATTGAAAACACACTGATGAGATGCATTACTCTCTATGATAACACATTAGAAAGAGAGAGATAAGTTGAACACCCACCCTATCCTTCTTAGATTACAATACAAAAAGATACTCAAGTACACATATGTAATGTCATGTAAAAACTAGTACCACCGAATGGGAAAACTGAAATTACCAAAATAAAGTAAAACAATATCAACTGTGAACCCTGAATACCTCCTATAAAACCCAAGATAGTAATAAATACCCTGATATGAATCTTGTTTCATGTGACATGAAAGAAAATTTATATAAACATAGGGTGAGTATAACAGTATACTCAGTATAATCATCCTTGGAGCATCTTGTGCTAAATTAAAGAAAACTTGCAAATGCATAGTGAACACCAACTGAAACTAAGTCATCACCTAAATAGGTATACTATGTTCCTAGTCTCACCATGGATAATCTCTCCAAGTATCTCATACAAGCGTATATAATATAATAATGAATCTCAAGGGTACCCCACTACCACTTCCCCATAGGTTTGTCGCTTTTCCACAATATCGCATGTCCTGAGAATCTCTATCCAAAAAGGATTTTCCTCAGACACCTTGGTGAAACACCACAACATGAACATCATGTGTCAACATGTACCCCATGCATCACACCACCATGTCTACATAACCAATGTAATCGGGCATTTACTGAGAGCCACCATAGATTACATAACATTTATCATACTTCAGGTATTGTACCTCAATCCATTACAACCTATGCACTAAGTAAAGATCCACAAGCCATCACAGCCTATACAAGTTATACCTATAGTATTACATAGGGAACTATGTCCAAAATATATGTGTGTGAAATACCAACAATCCATTACAGCCCTCTACACACATACATGTCTATAACTAACCACCATGAATACCGACACAAGTAACTTCCAGGAGAAGAGAGTAGGTCTAAATGAAGAATTCATCCATCCATCCTCCTATCGGGATGTTGGGGACCCTCCCCCCTCTCTCCTAGGTCTCAGAATCCACAGGGTGTTAGTCTCCCTAACTAATAGGGTGGGGTAGTGTATAGAAACAAAAAGTATATGATATAATATATCTCACAACCACACTATGGGAATCAGCTAGACTTAGGCTCAACTTTATCTAACATCTCTTGGGATCTTGGTCTCCACTATGAATAATATATATCCTATAAGCATAACACCATTTAAAGAGATATATGAAGTTAGCTTATCCCTTTTTCATCAGTTTCAAACTATGTTAATTAATTCCTTAAATAGTAATTAACTATTATCAAATTCTACATTTCATTCCATTAGCATCATAACAATGTTCCATTCCCTCTAGGCATAACCAAACCAAGTCTATAATTCCTCATAAGTAAGCCCAACATTGCATCCCAGCAAGCACCAACCCCATGGGTTCAACATCATTTTTTCGATCATTTAACAAAAACATTATCACTTTTCCATAATTCCAGGTATATAATGAAAACATTCTAAGCTACCAAACATAAAGGGCTTAACACAGTGAGAATATAAACTATCTTTTGAGTCTTTTACACCTATAACAAGAGTGTATACCCATCCCTCCTCGATAATATAAACAAGAAAAGAACATTGCATACCCAACACCTCTTCACCTCTTTTGGAAGGATGGTAAAAAAACCATCTACCTCAATTAATGGGGAAAGTAAGAAGATAAATAAGTAATATATTAAATAGAAATCCAACTTTCACAGCATCAGGTTAGCCTATATTCAACCCAATTCATCATCTCGTGTGTCCTCTCTGACACCCACATGTTTTACCCAAAGTATATCACTACTCTAGGCATCAACTAATTATATAACCATTGTGCCTTCTAGCCCCACAAACCACAATAACTACCCATGCTTAGACATCCCCGGATCACACCACAACACCAATCATGGAATCCATCCATCAAATAAAACAGACACTCATAGCTCCAAATAATAAGCCATTTGGACTTTATAAGAAAATGGGTAACTCAGAACCCAAAAAGGTATAACATTTAAAACAAAAAGGTTATTTATTCTATATTTAATTAACTGATTCAAATAAACATGCATAACATCATCTATTTGATTATCATCAATGCACAACATCAAAAACCAGATTTATTATCATTCCTCTTTATCATTATCAAATTCATTTAAAACTAATCTAGGATTTATGTTATTTACCAATTTCAATCAAGAACAACGTGTCAAACAACAAGGCATAGATATCAGACTATCTATAAAAATCTTGAGGCAACAACATATGATCTATTCAAATTCTTTATTCCTATTCAAATTATTATGACATTTTTAGTGTAATCCAATGGGATAAATCTTTCTAATAGTTCTACGTTAGGTAAATATAATAGATAATCCATGAATCCACTAACTCAAATGGTTCTTGAATTTCTTTTCATGGGAATAGTCTAATATAAGAGATCATTACCACCTCTCCCGTAACAACTACATCCACCAAAGGACGCCATCATCAACCAATAGTCAAGAAAGCTCTATTAGATTGATGGATATCACATTCCATCACATGGAAGGTAGAAATATGTGGAAATTTATTGAACAATCCATAATAATAGAGGTTGAACATACCTTATCAAAGACAGATCAACACATACTACTTGTACCAAAGGAGGGAGTGCACATGCAACAGGAAGAAATTCCCGAGAAAACAAGATCCTAAGTCGATAGTACAAACTCATGTCTCCTATAGGATGGATAACTATAGACATCCCATACCGAGGAAAAACACAGAAGTAAGAACCGGTTTTGGGCTTTGTAAAATCTAAATGGAGCATCCATTTAAGATACACTGGATTTTTCATTAAGATCAGATCTATCAAACATCACATGGTTTGACTGTGTAAAAAACCCATAGTAAAATTAATATAGGAATTATGGGATATGAATCGGACATAAATCACTTAAAAATTAATTGAACTTGTTTTACATCAATGAAAATGTTGGAGGAGTGAAATTATAGGAAGCTGGAAAAAATGTTCATGAGACATCCCCACCATTGGAGAGAACACCTATCACCATTGGACAATTCTCTGCCATCATTGGATATGCTACCATCTCCATTGGATGAGCTACCTCTACCATTTTATGAGCTACCAACACCATTGGATGATTCAACGCCACTGTTGGAATGATCTACCATCACCATTGGATGAGTCACCACAACCATCAGATGAGCTACTACCACTATTGGACAAGCTAAATCCACTGTTGGATGAGATAATACCAACATTGGATAGTCTACCATCCAAGAAACACTATTCAGAAAACTAGAAAATTTGGAAAAAAAGTGTTCGAATAAGACACCTTGATCGCTTAGAAAACAAAAAACACTAGATTGTATCATGGAATGAACCGAAGAGGTATGGGCCATTACAATGGAAGGAGATGAACCCACTCTTGAAAGGATTTTTCAGAATGGTCATAAAAGTGTTATTAATTAATAGGTTAATATCTTTTAGCTAAATAGCTTCATTGAAGAGGTAAATCATGCTCTCATTTCTAAGGGGAACCACAAGGTCGTTTCAATTTAAAAGAAAGTGGCTTTTTCTAAATGACTAGAAGGTAGGTATCCAAAGAGTATAAAGAATTTCTATGAGGACATCAACTTAGGAAATAGAAAAAAAATATATCTTGGGAGAAGGATTGTATACTCAAATTAGTATACATGTATACTACAAATAGTGTGTTTGTGTAGTGGCTTAGGTTTTGACTTGTAATAATTTAGAATATTTTGTAAATTATTTCCAGAGTTAGGTGCTAAGTCTGCATGAGATTTTGACACCAGTTAATCATTAGAGAATTGATTTTAAAATTATTAAATATATTTTTTTCACACTCAAAACGTTAATATTAAAATGAGTAATAACTCCTGAGTGGAGTCTTAGATCATAAATTTGATGCCGCAGTTGAGTTCTGAACATCTTATTTACCCAAGGAGTGGCCAAAAATTCTTCTTCTTGGTATTTTGGGTTAGAGGTGAGTTAGAAGGGAATTATGAGGTGAAATTATTATTTAAATTTAAATTTAATTAATTTCCAAGCATAATCCCTCCCCCTCCCTAAAATTTTAGATCTTAATGCATAGAGGAGCCACACATCTCCTACCCCCTTGGTGATAGAGGAAAACCAAGCCAAATAAACATAATGAAGTAGTTTAAATCTCCATTCTTAGCACCGGTCATCATCAGGTTGAGGAACATCATGATTCTGGAGTCATTCAACACCTAATGGGTGATATTTTCACCCATGAGGTAAGTGGATTTGAGTTTCATTCCCAGTCACCTTTGTAAAAAATTATTTTACGGTTTTGGATCCCTATTATGATTTATAGAGATCCCACCAAGGTTGATCTGTAGTTTTATGTTGAAATCTGGGTGAATTAGTAATTTTTTAAGGTAATTACCAACATGAATTACAATCAAAATGGTGTTTACTCTAGTGAAACATTCTTTATAGCTCTTCATATTTATTGAAAATGATTTTTGGGGACTACACGCCATGAACTGGGGTCACACGCTTTGTAGTGAATCAACCTGTGTGTCCAAGGGGAATGGATAGGGTTTTCCATGTAACAGTACATGGCTGTGTAGAAGTACATGACTAAACCACAAGGTAACAGAGTGATGAAAACATTCTCATGTAAACCACATGTCCAAGGGGGAATTTATCCTAAACATGAGAAGTATTATGGGATATATAGTGTGTAAGGGACACAGTTGGATGACAGTGTGGAAGAAAAACACAATCAACGGTTGTTTGAAGAAGAACATGTCTTGTATGGGATATAAATTACATGTAACCCTGAATTTCTTGGAAAACCATTTAAACATGATATAGATATAGGTGATTGGGTAGGTTCATATGCCTCGTGGACCCCAGTGCATGTCATGAACTCCTATGAGATCACATTGAGATCTCTCACCTTACATCTCTCCTTTATTGGAACACAGATTTATATTTTTGAGTATCTCGTCCTTTGTATTTCTTCATGAATAATGATATGGTGGCATCCATTTTAGCCTATGAAATATGGTGTTCCATGGTTTTAGAAAGATACTCTAGCCGTGGTGCTTAACCTTGGGTAGTGATCAGGGTGGATCACTTGGTTCACATTGGGGTCATCACTCATCCCTTTCACCTAAGGATATAGGATCCATGGACTCTTTAAGCAAATATAGTAGTTGTCCCCTGCTGTATTAGGGTGTGGTTTAGCATACCTTTATTTTGTTGTAGATATAGGACTCCCCACAACATGGGAACAAGATGTTTACCTTTGGGTAGTTCTTATAGTGTTAGTACTCTACTATTGGACCAAGGTAGGGGTTCCCATTATCATTCATGTAGTTGGGGTAAGAACCCCCTGCTATTCCTGGTCAAGGACCCTCAAACCTTGTTGGCCAGATATAGTAGTTACTCCCCTATTGGTCCAAGGTGTGTGACCTCCAACTATAAGGTTGGTACTCCCTTTCCTTGATAGGTAGAGAGTCATCCATATGTTTCATTTAGATAGATTGGGTACTCCCATATCATGTTCGAGTGAGGGTTCTTTATCCTTGGATTTATTACTGCCTTTTCATTCTATGGTGTAGGTCATTCATGCATGTAGTGTTTCATCAGATTTGGTATTAATCTATCATTCCATGAAGAAGGTCCTTTAGGCGAGGGTCGATACTCCCCTATAGTGACAGGGTGTCATCCCCCCAAGAAAATTGATCTAGTAGATTATTAATCCCCTATTGAAACACGGTGTGGGTCCTCACCTATGAAATAGTACTCTCCCATCTCTGAGTTGCAGTGGGTAGAGGGTCATCCATTGGAGTTACTTCTCCCTCTTTTGTTGAGTGTAGTTATGAGGACAAGTCCCCTATACTAGTTACATGTGACACCTTGTCCTCCCTCAATGTATTGAGGTACAAGATATTCTATAGTGGAGCGATATAGGATTTGTAGGTTAGTTAGGAGACATTAACCCCTTGATTATAGAGATGTGGTGTGGTGAAGAACCCACCATTGTATCTCATTATAGAGGATGCATGTGGTGAATAGTCAGAAGAATTACTCCATCAACTATGTGCAATGACTAGGGGCATACCTCTCTAAAAGGGTTCTTATGAACTTACGTAGGGTGCATGGTCGATAGGGTAGGACCTCTGGTGTTGGGCACTAGAGCTAGTCCCAGTGAGTGCTTCCTGATAGAGTTTATCTATGATCTTGGTTCCACATGGGATTAATAATGTTGATAAGTGTGTTCTCATGGTTTTGCGTTACCTTTATACCACCATTTATAATCAAGTTTCTAGTTATGAACCTTAGGAGACTTGGAGTATGAGATAGGTATATTTGGGTGATTCTGGAGGTCCTTGCGGTGCTTTCATGTATTTGTGTTGACACACTTGGGGAGTAAGCATAATAGTCATGTATTGCTAAGGATGGTTTGATATGGAGTTTCTCTCTTGTTTGGGTTCCATCTGAGTATGTTGATCGGACTGTTTTCTATCTATTTATCCCATTTAATTTGGATTTTTTGGGATCCTATTGATTTTTCTTATACTCACCCCTTAATTAGATTTCCCCACATGTGTTGGGTCTTGTACAGACCATAGGCCTTTCAATGGAGTCCTTGGAGGAGCCAAGGAAAGAGGATCTTATTATTCTATACTGATCGAGGTGTTTACTAGAGTAGGTCGAGAGATGTTTCCAGTATTCACATTTGAAATTGATCCCCTCCAGACTAATATAATTTTCATTTGGTGGGAACATGTTTTTCCCATTTTATTATTTTAATACATCTTTTTTACTCTGATTTGGGATTAGTGAGTTCATATATTTTTATTTCCAGCATTATATATATCTACATTGTTGCATGCAGGTGTTCATGGGTGTGTGTGTACAAGTACTTTAGGGAAATGCCTCCCATCTATGTGATAAGACTACTCAGCACTAGTCGCTAGCCACTGACATATGGAAGATGGGGTTAGGGAGTTTTATATTGAGCTCCATTGGGTCAGGTCATGATCGAGTGGTATCAGAGGTGGTTTACAATTTGGGTCCGTAGTATAGTGAGCTTGGATTGGGATGAATAGTGAAAGTTGTAGGATTACCCAATTTTGGATCTCAGTCCAGAGGATTTAGTGTTTGTGTGACATCCAACATATCTATTCATGGGGACTCTAATAACATAATTCTCTACACAACCCATTAGGACACTGGTCATAGGGAAATAATGGTTCATGCATCATATTGAATTAGGCCTTGGTTTTTCACTTATCCTTCTGGATTCATCTCCCCAAATATAATTGTTTTTCCATGGTGTGACCTGAATTCTATTTTAGGGTTACACTATGATGATATCCAGATAGGGTAATATGGAGGGATTGTGGTGAAGATCCTAACCATGGAAAGGTAATAATGCATGGAACTACTTCTATGACATTACCTATTGGAAGACATCCAATTGATCAAGCGCCCATTGAAAAGATGGGTTTTTTGGGGGTTCAGACCGAGGATGCGTGTAGGTTGATTGCACAGCACGAGTTCCAGAGGTAGTGACCTCTAAGTAACTAGTGTGACCCATATCCCCAAGATGCTGATGACAAGATCAAGACATTCAAAATTGTTCTCCACATATTGATAATACCTCTCAATCAGATGGTGGTCCTACTGTCGAGCCTTCAATAGGGCCTTGTTTGGAGATAGTGGGTTTTAGTGAATTAGGGACTTAATGAGGTGTCTCTAACTAGGTGGAGTTAGAGTGAATCTTAATGGATGATTTTAAACTATCCATTTTGTGTTTTGTGTTTATCTATGAGATTTTATTGCTTCGTAATGGTATCAAGATTGTGGTCGATTATTCAGAGTGGTTCAAATACATGTTTCCATAAACCCTTGATATGGTGTGCAACCCATTTTTCAGAGCTCATAACTTTGAGAAGGGCCTCCGTAGATACATCTGACCAGTGTGGCCTTGTTTTTTAGTTCCCTATTATTTTTAGTTAAGGGAGAGAGATACGGTAGTAGATAAATTCAGGTCGAAAGGATAGGAATATGTGTTCTACACTTGTGGTCATGAGGCCATGGTTTCTATTATAGATTTCTTACAATAGATGACTGGATCACAGCACGAGAGGCATCCCCTTGCCCAATCAAAATCATGCGGGCACGCAGTGCAGGAGGCATGATGGTGATCATTTCAACCACATGAGAGGTGTTGTTATGATTATGAAGGATGAGGACATCATGATAAAGATTTTATGACCAATTGTGTTACCGAGAGGGAGTTGGTTGATGGGACACCTTGGTAGAGTTAGCGTCTAGAGATGGGTGTTCCAAAATATGGTGGAAGTGGTGGAGGAGTAGGGAGAGCAGCAGGAGGTGGTAGGTTGTTTAGGGTTCTTCCACCACCACCACTAGGTAGTACACGCAAGGCTCATGGATCTGGAGGATGCAACTAAGGATAGTTTCATTTCATAGATTCATTTGAACTAGAATCTCAAATAATGAATAAAGGTACAGTCTATTTCAATTCTACATTATCTATTATAAATGGTTATACATTGTTATGATGTTCCCTTTTCTTTCCACTTATTTCCTGATGTTTAACCAAGGTCACATAGGGATTCAGTAGATTCTTATTTTGGTGATATTTGACATAGTTTTGAATGCATGAGGAAGAGGGATCTATCCCCCACCAGGACACAATTTTGTGAAATGAGTAAAACTGTGGGGGGGAGTCACTCCCTCCCAATGTGGATAGTATCATGTTGTGGTGGATGAGTCTCTATGACCTATGTGTTGAGGACTTACTGAAGTGGTGGTGGATTAGAAACAAAGGGCCCAATAAGACCCATAGGTAGAATTTTGGAATCCCCCTATAATTGTTTAGTACCCTCAACTGCTTGGATTCAATTTTCTATGTGAGACACTCGATGAGTATGTCACGTGGTTTGGTGTAACATTGGAATCAGTAGGAAGATGTATTCTTACGAATCCACGAAGTTTTTTTATGCGAACAAATATATGCAGGTGAGTCAGTTACACTAAAATTAGATAGTGTCAAGGTGTAGTGGATTATTTCTTTAGACTTGTGTGATTAGGGTGAGGTTGTGTTATGGAGTATCATAGAAGGTACTATCCTTTCCATTGTAGTTTATCTGCTCTACCCATTTTTATTAGAAACCATGGTTGAGGTAGATCCTTTATTAAAATCATTTCGTAGTAGCATAGTTATACCCTATAATATTTCAACTGTATGGATTGGATTCCTACAGTCCCCACTTGGCTAGGATACCACTACTAGGTGTGGTAGTGTTTCAGGTTGGATGAAATATGTTATATGTGGAGGTTTACAAATGTAGGGCCTGATAAGACCCAATATTTTACATTGGGGAAGCCTTATTTTGTTTATTGGTATGATTGAGTGATTGGTTTCGACCTTGAATGAAATGAAATTGAGTAGGATGTAGTGTAGTTCATCCATGGGTGGATTTAAACTTCTAGGTTACATCTGTATATATACCAGCTTAGTAAGGTAGTGTAATGCTAGACCCAATGAATAATGATAGACCATGGTGGTTTGTGTTTTCGACCTTTCATAACTAATGGAACATGTGCCACATTTTTTCATTATGTCAACCATTTTGGAGCTCAACATGAGTATGGAATGGACTTGGTGGTTATCCTAAGAGAATTATTTGAAGAAACATCGGTACCCTTGGTGAGAATACTAGAATGGGAGTTCTAGTGGACTGCTTATTTTATTTTACTTTTTCCAATGTATTCCATTTTTGGGGATAAACACCATTCAGTTTTGGATAATTTAATGAATCTTTTTTTACTTGTAAGAAATTGAAATAATTTATAAAAAATATCTGGAGGAAAGAGATTATTCAATGCAATATTTTGAGGCTTAGAGAGCCTTAGAGATAGGATTTTAAAATTGTTTAATATATTTTATAAAGTGTATAAAGTATATCCTGTAATTCGTAATTACTCCCTAGTAGTGTATCATATCATAATTCTGAGATAATAGTTGATTTCCAAACAATGTTTGTTTCCATACGTTCAAACTAAATTTGTTTACACCAAGGGTTTTGGTTAGAGGTGAATTAGAGAAACAATATTAGGAGGAATTATTAATTAAATGAAAATTTAATTAAATTTATAACCTAATCCCTCCACATTCCTCATGTTTGGTTCCTCAACACAATAAGGATTATCTCTTATCCTCTTCCCCTTGGTGAAAGATGGAAACCAAGCGAAATCAACAAAATGAAGCATTATCGATATCTATTCTTAGAACAGATCATTAGATTGTGGAGTAACATGATATGGGAATCATTATACTACTAAATCATTGTTGTTTCTCCCACAACATAGGAATATTTGAGTTTTAGTCCCAACCCCCCTTCATTGTGAATTTTTTAAGGTTGTAGAGCCTTATTTATATTTCTAGTGATCCCTCATAGGTCAATATGCATGATTTGGGTGAATAGTAGGTGAATAGGGAATTTTTGAAATTAATTACCCATTTTAATTACCATCTACATAGTGTGAAGTCTAGTGATACACGTCGTGTTTCTATTAATTTTTGTTGAAGATGAATTTTGGGGAATAAACATCATGTAGAATTGTTAAACGCCACGTAGTGGCCCAAATTGTGTGGATAGGGGCATGTGTCGGATTATCCATGTAACAGTACTTGGCTGTGAAAAGTATACTATGAAAGTACACTATCATGGGGTTCCCAAAATGGGAACAAGAAAACCACATTGAAAAGTCGTTTTTTATACTGAACACTCTATGTAGTATGTGATATATAGAGTGTGAGGGACACAAATGGACACTAATTTGGAATAAGAACACATACATGGGTTGGGTCATGTAGAACATGTCATGTATGGGTTGTGCATGTTTTGAATCCCTTCATGACTTGGAAAACCATTTAAATATGATACACATCTAGGTGCTCAGGTGGTTTCATGCACTATAGGAACCCCATTTGATGCTCTGTAATCCTTTGAGAGATTCTTACTTTATGTATATCCTTCTTTAGAACTCAGAATAAGGCTTGCGAGTAGCCTATCCTGAGCAATTTTACTTGTAGAATGCGATGGAGTCCTCCTTTTCATCCTATGAGATATGGTGCGTCATGGTTCGAGCCTGAAACTATAGCAATGATTCTTAAACTTAGTTAGTGTTAATGGTGGATTACTCGGTTGATGTTGGGATTAGTACCCTTCCCTCCCCCCATGGAATGTGGGTCCCCATGACCCTTTACGAATGTAGATCAGTGAACCACTGGTGTATCATGTAGTGGGATTCCATTGCCTCTATTCTTTGGTATACATGGGACTCCCCATATCGTGGGTGTATGGTTCATTACCTTTTAGTAGTTAATCAATTATTGGTACTCCCCTCTCGGACCGAGGCGTGGGTTCCTTGTATCATTCGTGTAGTCAAGGTTAATACTCCCTAATCAAAAAAGGGTGTGGTACATCCAAAAGTTTTTTCCAGATAGAGTAGTTACTCTCTTATTGGACCTGGGTGCGGGTCCTCTATCCGGGGGTTTGGTACTCCCCTATCATGTCAGGGTGCAGGTCCTCTAAATCTGACATATACATCTAGTGGTTACTCCCCCTATAATTTTATAGTGAGGGTCCTCTATCCTTGGAGTAAGTACTCCCCTATAATTCTAGGTTGTTGATCCTCCATGTGTGTAGTGTTCTGAGAGAGTTGGTACTCCCTTGTTGTACTAGGGAGAAGGTCCTCTAGACTTGGGTTGGTACGCCCCTATCATTTTTGGGTGCAGGTCCACCATGATAATCAAGCTAGTAGAGAGGAACTCCCCTACCGTACCAGGGTGTGGGTCCTCTCATATAGAGTAATCTCCCCCCATATTTGATTAGTAGTGGGGAGTGGGTCCTCCATTGGAGTTAGTGCTCCCTTTTCTCTTGAGTACATTTATGAGGAGTGGGCTCCTCCACTAGTAATGTTTGATACCTGAGTTCTACCTTCACAGATTTTGAGGTGGGACACTCCATACAGGAGTGATAGAGGTTTCATGGTTTAGTGGGGAGATAGTAATCCATCAACTATAGTGATGTACCGGGGTGTGGGTCCCCCATTTCTCACTCATTAGAGAGGATTCACATGGTGCATATTTTTTATTATTTCTCCCTTAATGGTGTGTAGTAGTGAGTGGATAGCCTCTCTACTTGGCTTCATAAGACCCTATGCAGGGTGGTATTTAGATTAGGAGGGACCTATTGAGCTAATTACTAGATAAGGAACTAATGATTTTTTCTTGATGGAGTGTTTCTCTCTAATGGTTTCCAACTATAATGGATGAGCTCTTGAAGCATTTTCTCTTAGTTTTTTTGTTACCTTTAGAGCCTTGAGTAGAATCCTATTTCTTAATATGAAGTTAGAAAATCATGAGACATTGAGTAAGAGATGTGTATATATGGATTTTTTCAGGAGTACTTTTATCATTTTCACATTTTTGGGTTTACATCCCTATGGAATTAGCTGGCACATCATGTATAGCCAGGGATGGTTTGAGATGATGTTTCTCTCTCATTTGGGTTCCCTCTGTTGATTAGCCACTAAATAAAGCTAATATTCATTGGTAATAAATATAATATTCATGTTATTTATTATTCATAAACACCATTTTAGTGTATTTTACACTTTGAACATCATTTCACATTATGATTGTTATACCTTTTTAAAATGCACTATTATGTGGTACATTTTTTAACATCATTTAAAGTACCTAATGATTAATAGGATTTTAAGGAATCTAATTATAGATATTTTAATTTGATATTTTTGTAAATTGATATAAACTTAAATATGAACATGTTTGATTCAGGGATCAATGGATAATTCATGGAGGATGATGGAGATATTTGGCAATGAAGGGAAGCAATTCTGGAGAAGGCAGATTGGACACTAGCCCACTTATAAGACTGTGGGGCCCCACATACATGCACAATTAATCCCAAATTTCGTGGGATTCTATAATACATGTATAGGAACAAATCACTATTTATGATCCAATGCTTATTCAGCCTCCATTGTTCCGATTTAGGCTTCCCAATTTAGCGATAAAAGTATGGGCCAGATTCTACGGCCCAGAAAAACAGCCCACCAATTAAACCATATCTCAAAACCCATAACTCCTTTTGGGATGAGATTTTACAAGCTTTAGGGGAACCCGGATCTTAATTTAAGTCTTCTATGGCCCACCCAAATACATCCATCTAAAAGGTGTTTCAGGAGCCTCTGTTTGGTGGATGCAAGCTGGATGCCTTTTCGGGTCAAGTATGGAATGTCTTCTTTCCACAAACATTCCACCACCCTAGACCCACCATACTCAATTGGGATGACATGTAATGTTGGATGCTCGACCAAAGGCTCCCATAATGCCTATTTAATGTAGTGGTGGTGAAGGATTTTTGAATCTTGGATGCTCTGTTCAATTGTAATGTTATGCTGCAATTTTGTTGTCTCAAATTTGTCTTCCATATGTAAGTTGTTCAATTCACTTTAGTTTCTTAATAAAAGTTCTTCTTCTACTCTTATTATATTGTTCTTCATATCACTTTGATATCGTTGGATCAAGGTGTTAATTTATTCACACCAAACCTTTTGAAATTATTCAGACAACAGTGGAGTGATCATTTTATTTTTGTTGTTTTCTTTACTTCTCCATTTCCTCCTTCATGAGTCTACTTTCCGCTTCCATTGAAACCATGGGATCAATGGAGTGCTAACCCACTTATGGGTTGAGCCAAGGGAGTAGCAAGGGGATGGATTGGATGTTATTTATCACCTCATTAATGTATAATCTCTTCTTTAATTGAGATTTTTATTTGATGATTTTTAAACTCTGTGGTCCTTGTTGAATTTAAGGCCACTCACATCAAGTGATAATAAGAACCTTTACCTTGAAGTGCTCAATACTTTCATCCTTTAAGTGTATAGGTTATTAGTATTAAAGGGTGTGGGCATTAAACAAGTAAGTGATGATGTTTTTTTATCTCCTTAAATGAACCCATCTCAAATATATGAAATTGAAATCATTAAAAAGAAAATACGTCTAATCCACCTCGAGCGATAACCAAGGATCAACTCATTCTTTTAAATTGAATTCACTTAAGACTCTTAGAGTTCCTTTATACCCATCTAATATCAACCCAATTTTTCCACTTCATAGCCAAAAATATTCGATATAATGTACGTGTCTATAGGTTACTTCTTAGGTCTCTGAGGATTCGACAACCCAAGCTAAACTACAAGGACCGTCTTACCTTCTTCTCTTGGGTAAATTTGAGCGAGAATAAAATTTTGGCACCGTTTTAGGGGACCTAAGTAATTCATCTAAACACCCATTCTATTATCCCCCATTTCTTCTCTTTTCATCCAAATTCTCTATTCTTTTACCTTTCTCGTTTTTTTTCTTTTTGCGCATGTCCGCCTACACCCGCGATCAATCAAACCGTCTTGTTAGGGTGGATAGTCCTGGGGTTGGGGAGTCAAGTACACCAAGGGAACTCATTCCATTATATTATAATCTAACTAATACTCTGGAGTCCAAAATTGAGCCAAATTCAATGGAGGGTCTTCATAGAAACCAACTCATAATCCCGGGTGGGAACCAAAATGGAAACCCAAATGAGGCAGCCCCAAACTTGGGGAATGCAATTGATCAAACCATAAATAACTACCTCACACCTTCTTGGACCAATGACCCCTAATTAATTAGACAAAATTCCCTAGGAGATTCCAACTATATCTTTAAACCCCATGTCCTAAACCACCTTCCCACATTCCTTGGAATGGAGTTCGAGATTCCATACCTGCACATTAAGGAGTTCAATGACATTGTAGAAACCATGTGTCCCCCACATCAACTAGAATCAGCTAAGATGAGTCTATTTCCTTTTTCTTTAAAGGATCGAGCTAAAAATTGGCTAAACAATTTGAGACCATCATCCATCAACTCTTGGGACCAACTACAAAGATAATTCTACAAAAAATACTTTCCCCACCTCAAAACAATTGAACTTAAAAAGGGTGTCCAAAACGTTTTTGAAAAAGAGGGAGAGTCATTCTATGAAACATGGGAAAGGTTCAAAGACACTCTAAACATGGTTCCAACCCATGGGTTTTCTATTCCTGAACAATTGAGAATTTTCTGTGTAGGGTTGGGTCCAGGGAACGAACAATTCATTGACATGATGTGTAATGGAACCTTTAAAAACAAAGCCCCAAATGATGCTTACGAGTATCTAGAAAGCCTTTCTGAACAAAACCTAACATGGGGAACTTCACCTTATTCTGAAAAGCCACAAATAACTACTAGAATTCATACACTTAGAGAAGAAGAAAGCCTTAGAGATAAACTCACAGCACTCTCTAGGACGGTTGAAGAGATAGACCTTAGGAAAGTCCATGAAATCCAAACCGTTGACCCTGTTTGCACAATTTGTGACAAACATGACCATAAGACAGACAACTACCCAACCATTCCATCCATAAAGGATGTTATTTTAGGAGGACCCCCAGCGGATGTAAATTCCTTGAACTTTCAAAAGACTCAATACCAAAACAACTTCAATCCTAGGTATAATGACCACCTAGGCTTCTGCTGGAAAGATAACCAACAACCTAGCCAACCAAGGGACAAAATCCTTACACCCATCAGAACTACCTAACCCATAAACAGTTCCAAACCCAACCTATCAAATACCAACAGCCACTGGTCCATTTTCAACAAACCATCCCACTTCCAAAATATCCCCACGGGATAAACCAATCTTCTTAACCACCAACCCAAACTCTTCCTCAAAGCCTACTAGAACAACTATGAAAACAAATGGAGAGGATGAACTCAAATGGTATCTTCCCTAAAACAAGAACTGCAATCCATCAAAACTGGAAAGGCACCCATGCCTACTTAGGCGGTTCCATCCTCAACTTCAAGGGGAGAGTCAAGTTGTGCTCAAACAACTCATGAACAACTAAAGGTTGTGACTGTTTTAAGAAGTGGGAAATCAATTGAGAAACCAAAACAACTAATTCAGAACCCACATAAAGATTCAAAATTGAATGAAAATTTAAATGAACCACAAGATAAAATTGAGGAAACTGATAAAATTGTCAAGGAAACAACTCTTCAACAAACAACCCCAAAACCTGAACCATTTCCTCAACGCATGAGGGGGAAAACCAAGCCTGAACTGAGTGAAACGTTGAGAGAACTATTTTCAAAAGTCATGTTGAACATACCCCTTCTTGATGCAATCTAAACCATACCTTCCTAATCAAAGTACCTTAAGGACTTTTTCACTTTTAAAAGAAAATTTTCACATAAAAACCAAGTCCTTTTGGCTGCTAATGTGAGTACCACCATTCAAGGGACCATTCCTCCTAAGTTGAAAGACTCGAGTTTCCCTTACATCAATGTTGAACTAGGAGAGAGAAAAGTTGTCAAGGCCTAGTGTGACCTAGGTGCTAGTGTCAATCTCATCCCAGATGTTGTCTACTGTCAGTTAGGCCTAGATGAACTCCAACCCACATCTGTCACACTTCAGCTTGCTGATCGTAGCATTAGGGTTCCAAAGGGTATTTTGAAGGACGTTATGGTAAAGGTTGAAAAATTCATCTACCCTGCTGATTTCATTGTCCTTGAAAACCATCCAAACTTAGGAAATAAGGAACAAACCCCAATAATCATTGGTCGTCCTTTCCTTGCAACAATCAACTCTGTTATCTGAGTTCGAAATGGGAAAATGACCATCACCTTTGAGAACATGAGTCTTGACTTAAACATCTATAATGCAAGCTCAAAAATAGGGGATGACGAGGACATTCATGAAGTAAACATGATAAGAAGCATTGATAATGAATCACTGGAACATCAAGGAATATTTGATGAAGGTTTAAGTCAGGATGAGATTGGTTTCCATTGTTCATATGAAGGATGTTTATCTCCTTGGCTTGAATCATTTTCAAATTGATCTTATGATGAATTCTTAGGTCCAACAATCAGTGAAACCTTTCATGAAATCACTTTAATGGAGACCACTCCAAATGCCTTCCCTAAATCTGATCAAGCTAATCTAGTTGCTGAAACCTCTACATGTGGGGAATCAATCCTATCTGAAACTCTAAAAAAAGAAACTGAACTTGATCTAATGTCCCAATCTTCTGTTGAAATTCTGAACCGACCTGATCTTGAATTGAAGGAACTTACCGCTACACTGAAGTATGCTTTCCTAGGGGACAATAAAACAAATATTATTGTTGTTTCTTCTTCTCTTGAATCCAATCATGAAAGGATGCTTCTAGATATCTTTAGGAAGCATAAGAAAGCCATTGGTTGGACCCTCTCTGATATTCCTGGGATTAGCCCACTTATTGGGACTCATAGGATTGTTCTGGAATCTGATTCAAAGCGATGTCATCAACCTCAATGGAGACTCAATCCTAATCTCATGGAGGTAGTAAGAAAATAACTCCTGAAATTGCTAAAATCTAGTATCATATATCGCATAGATGAGAGTGAATGGGTGAGCCCAATCCAGGATGTTCCAAAAAAGGCTGGAATCACAGTGATAACCAATTAGGATGGAGAGATTCTTCCAACAAGGGTGAGTAGTTGATGGAGGGTCTGCATTGACTATAGGAAGCTAAACTCATTCACCAAGAAGGACCATTTCCCCTTACCATTCATTGACCAAGTCCATGAGAGAGTGGTAGGTAATGCGTTCTACTATTTCTTAGATAGGTACTCAGAGTATAATCAAATTGAGGTCTCCCTAGAGGATCAAGGGAAGACTACATTCACATGTCCATTCGGAACCTTGACTTTCAAATGCATGCCCTTCGGGTTATGCAATGCCCCTGGAACCATCCAACGGTGCATGATGGGAATCTTCTCAGACATGGTAGGGGATTTTATAGAGGACTTCATGGATGACTTCTCTGTGTTTGGGGATACATTTGAGGGATGTCTATAGAATGTAGAGAGAGTTTTGTCAAGATGTGAAGAAAATAATCTAGTCCTAAACTGGGAAAAATTCCATTTCATCATTAGAGAGGGACTATTTCTAGGCCATCTAGTCTCAGGTAGGGGGATTGAAGTTGATAAAGCCAAGGTTGACATCATTCGTCACCTTCCATCACCCAAAACTCTCAAGGAAGTGAGGTATTTCTTAGGACATGCTGGTTTCTATAGAAGATTCATCAAGGACTTTAGTTCAATCTCTCGTCCCCTTTGTGCTCTCCTAGTAAAGGATGATCCGTTTGTTTGGATAGAAAGCTGTGAGGGTTCATTATCAACCCTCAAATCCTCTCTCACCTCTCCCCCCATCATGAAATCTCCAAATTGAAACCTTCATTTAGAACTTATGTGTGATACCAGTGACTTGGCTGTAGGAGCTGTGTTAGGACAACGTTGTGATAAAACTCCTTATGTCATTGCTTATGCAAGAAAAAACATAAATGATTCCCAAAGAAACTACACCACTACTGAAAAGGAGTTACTTTATATTGTATTTTCTTTAGAGAATTTTAGGTCCTACCTCTTAGGATCCCCCATCACTGTGTCCACTGACCATTTTGCACTAATATACCTCTTCCAAAAACAAGATGCTAAGGCTAGACTGATTAGGTGGGTCCTTCTCTTACAAGAATTTGAACTCACAATCAAGGATAAAAAGGGTGTTGAAAATGTTGTAGCCGATCACCTCTCTAGAATGGAATTCAAAGATAACTCCAATCACCTTTCTGTGTCTGATTCATTTCCTGATGAACACCTATACTCTGTGAGTGACTGCCCTTGGTATGCTGACATAGCAAATTTCTTAGTGACAGGAGTCATTCCAAAATTCTTATGGACTCAAGCTCGAAGGAAATTTATTTCTGATGTTAGACAATATGTGGTTGATGATCCATACCTATATAAGTTCTTCCCTGACCAAGTCATTAGGAGGTGTGTTCCAGAATCTGAACAAGAGTCCATCCTTAAATTCTGTCACAGTGAGGCATGTGGAGGTCACTTTTCCTCTAAGAAAAAATCTGCTAAGATTATTTAATGTGGTCTTTTCTAGCCCACCCTCTCAAGGGACTCCTACAAATTTTGTCAAAGCTGTCCTAGGTGTCAATAAGTAGGGTCCATCACAAAAAGGAATCAAATGTCACTCACTCCCATCTTAGTGGTTGAAATATTTGACTGTTGGGAAATTGATTTCATGGGTCCCTTCCCAAACACTCGGGGATACCTCTACGTACTCTTAGTTGTTGATTATGTCTCAAAATGGGTTGTGTCCATTCCCACTAAGTCCAATGATCATCAAGTTGTGATTCAATTTCTGAAAGAGAACATATTTTCTCAATTTCGAATTCCTAGGGCTATAATCAGTGATCGAGGAACCCATTTCTGCAACTTCCCATTCTCTTCACTCATTTCTAAGTATGGTATTTCTCATAAAGTGTCCACTGCATACCATCCTCAAACCAATGGTCATGCTGAGTTAGCGAATAGAGAGATTAAGAAAATTCTTGAAAAAACTGTCAACCCCTCTAGGAATGATTGGTCTGAGAAACTCTTAGATACTCTTTGGGCCTATAGAACCGCATATAAAACCATTTTAGGAATGTCCCCATATAGGTTGGTTTATGGTAAAGCATGCCATTTGTCAGTGGAGATTGAACATAAGGCCTTTTGGGAAATTAAGAAAATAGATTATGACCTCTCATTGGCCGGAACAAAAAGGAAATTAGATCTCAATGAACGGGAGGAACTAAGGATGGAGGCTTATAAAAATTCAAGGGTCAATAAAGCTAGAGTTCAAGCCTACCAATCTAGGAATATCAAGTTCAAACATCTTTAATAGGGAAAACTTGTGCTCTGATATAGTTCAAAACTCCATTTACACCTGAGAATGTTAAGGTCTAGATGGTCAGGACCTTTTATAGTGCATCATGTATTCCCCCATGGGGCAGTAGAGATTCAAGATCCCATAAGTGGTTACATTCTCAAGGTCAATGGTCAAAGTTTAAAACCGTTCATTGAATCATTCAATAAACCGGAAATAGAGGTTGAGTTAACTGAGCCGACCTATGAACTAGGAAAAAATTGATAGCTTTAGGGTTCAAGTAGAGATAATGACGTTAAAAAAAGTGTTGCTTGGGCGGAAAGCCATGGTTTTCAAATTTCCTATCATTTTGCTGTTTTAATAAAATTTATATTTTAATTAATCATTTTTATATTTTAAAAAAATAAAATAAAGTGTTGACCTTTTCTTCTATAATGAGTATTGATGGGTATAAAAGGGGACAACCATATTCATTTGTGTCACGTGGTGTGATCCTTGAGTAATACCTTACCCAGAATTTTAAAAAGAAGACAATGTATCATCAGTTTAATTTACTTTATTTTTATGTGTTTGTAAGTTAAAAAAATAAAAATACAAAAAAATAATTAAAAATATAATAATAAAAAAAGTCCACATCATAGGTCATGGGTAAAACAACATCACAACCGGCGAAGCCACGGGGATTCGAACCCGGGCCGAAGGGAGATAGGGGCACGCACTTACCACTGACCTACAACTTCTTGTGCTTCCTTATTCTATAATTTATATATATATAATAATATTTTAATTCCTTTATTATATAAATATATATATATATATATATCTTGTTTTTTGTTTTTTTGTTGTTTTGTTTATACTTTTTCTACTAGGGAACTCCGCAAGTGACATGGATATCAAAGGATTTAAAGGAACCAACAAGAATTTCAACTTCAACCACCAGGTGACTTCATTCCATGACCCTCATTTTCAATTTCCTTTTTGAACTTTCATTCTCTACCTCTACCCCCTTCTAAATTTTCTTTTCTTTAAACACTGGGGATAGTGATATTTTAAGTTGGGGGGGAGATAAAATGAAAAATTATTTTGTGTCAAAAAAATGAATGATTTGAAAAAAAAATTGTGTAAATGGAAGGAAAAATTTCATTAACTTTGAACATGGTAATACACATTTCACACTTTGAAACTAAATATCAAATAATTTAGCATGCCCTGATTCTGATTTTAATCCTTTTATAATTTTATGATCATATATTTTGGAAAGTATTTCTGTCCAATGTGATATTTCATTGTTTATATTTTCATCCAAATAAAAAAATAATCACAATGCACGTCCTTTGGATAGTGGGGTACTAGTTTGAGTTCATGGGATCCCCCAAATAAATAGCATAGGTTTGGTGATCATTTTAGTTTTAATATGAGTATTAAATAAAAAAATTAAAAAAATATAATATTAAATTTGCGCATAGAGTAATGATATGACTTAATGTGTGGCTTTCGGCACTTGGGGATCGGGACTCCGTAGTTGTATGACCCAGAGTTAGTAATTTTATCTCTATTTTTGGTAATTTGAATTTTTTTTGACTAAGTTAACTCGAGAGGATGCCCGAGTATGTGGGCATCACTTGGTTCCCCAAGGTCTTTGAGCCTGGGAGTCATCGGCAAAGTCTCGCTACAGGGGTTGACTCTTTTGAGTGCAACTTCAATTACCATGAAAAAAAACAACCAAAAAACAAAAATAAAATTATACAAAAAAAATGAATACTCATATTAATATTGAAATGCGATTCCACCTAGCGCTTCAATAATTTCCCGCTTGAATAAAGATGAACCCCCATGTCTATTGTGATGCACAAAACATCCTCATACATAATTGATATTGGATGAAATATGGCAATGAATTTGACCAAAGGAATGGGCTTGGGATTTGGATCTGCTTATGAAACTATCTAGTATTCAAATATTTTTGATGGGTTTCATGATTTTTTGGTATAAGGTTTTTTTGGTGATCATTGTGTATTAAAATGTTTTTGGAAAAGGGAATTCGAATTTCATATTGTTGAGATATATTTTGCTCGGGACTAGCAAAACTCAAGTTGGGGGTGTGATTAGCCACTAAATGAGGCTAATATTAATTGGTAATATATATAATATTCATGTTATTTATTATTCATAAACACAATTTTAGTGCATTTTACACTTTGAACATCATTTCACATTATGATTGTAATACCTTTTTAAAATGCACTATTATGTGGTACATTTTTGAACATCATTTAAAGTAACCAATGATTCATCTGATTTTAAAGAATCTAATTATACATATTTTAATTCTATATTTTTGGAAATTGATCTACACTTAAATATCAACATGTTTGATTCAGGGATCAATGGATAATTCATAGAGGATGATGGAGATATTTGAGAATAAAAGAAAGAAATTCTGGAGAAGGAAGATTGGACACTAGCCCACTTATGAGACTATGGGGCCCAACATACAGGCCCAATTAATCCCAAATTTCATGGGATGATATCAGAAATATATAGGAAGAAATCAACCTTCAGTATCCAATGCTAATTTGGCCTCCATTGTTTCCATTTAGGCGGCCCAACTTAGAGATAAAATTCTGGGCCAGATTCTACGGCCCCGAAGAACAGCCCACCAATTAAACCATATCTCGAAACCCATAACTCGTTTTGGGCTGTGATTTTACAGGCCGTTAGGGGACATCCATATATTAATTTAATTCTGTCATGGCCCACCCAAATTCAACCATATAGAAGGTGTTTCAGGCGCCCTTGTGTGGTGGATGCAAGCTGGATGCCTTTTCGGGTCAAGGATGGAAAGTATTCTTTCCACAAACTTCCCACCACCCTGGACCTACCATACTCAAGTGGGATGACTTGTACTGTTGGATTCTCGACACAAGGCTCCCAAAATTACTATTTAATGCAGTGGTGGTGAATTAGTTTTGAATCTTGGATGATTTGTTCAATTGTAATGTTATGCTGTAATTTTGTTTTCTCAAATTTTTCTTTCACATCAAAGTTGTTCAATTCACTTTAGTTTCTTAATAAAAGTTCTACTTATACTCTTATTCTATTGTTCTTCATATCACTTTGATACCGTTGGATCACGGTGTGAATTTATTCCCCCCAAACCTTGTGAAATTATTCACACAACGACGGAGTGATCATTTTATTTTTGTTGTTTTCTTAACTTCTCCATTTCCTCCCTCATGAGTATAATTTTCGCTTCCATTGAAACCATGGGATCAATGGAGGGATAACCCACTTATGGGGTTGATCCAAGGGAGTAGCAAGGGGCTGTATTGGATGTTATTTATTACCTCATTAATGTATAATCACTTCTTTAATTGATATTTTTATTTGATGATTTTTAAACTCCATCGTCCTTGTTGAATTTAAGGCCACACACTTCAAGTGCTAATACGAACCTTTACCTTCAAGTGATCAAAACGTTGATCCTTAAAGTGTATAGGTGATTATTATTAAAGGGTGTAGGCATTAAACCAGTAAGTGATGATGTTTTTTTATCTCCTTAAATGAACCAATCTCAAATATAAGAAATTGAAATCATTAAAAAGGAAATACGTCTAATCCACCCAGAGCGATAACCTAGGATCAACTCATTCTTTTAAATGGAATTCACTTAAGTCTCTTAGAGTTCATTTAAGCCCATCTAAAATCTAACCATGTTGGCCACTTCTTAGCCAAAAATAGTCCATATAATGTACGTGTCTATAGGTTACTTCTTAGGTCTCTGAGGATTAGACAACCCAAGCTAAACTACAAGGATCGACATACCTTCTTCTCTTGGGTAAATTTGAGTGAGAATCATCTGTCGATGTCAAACAAACTGTTGCCATTGAGTTTCTCAATTTTCTTTTATTTTTTTAGGTGACTACTCGTTATTTTTATACTCACTAGTGAATGGGATTTAATACACATTTTAGGTCTTCTACAGACCAAATTCTCTTCAACAGAGTCCCTAGAGGACACGTGGCAGGCATAGCCTGGTGAGGTAGACCGACATAATTTTTTACTATATTTTGGTTAAAGAGACTTATGACATTCACATTCGACATCAATTATCTCATTTTGAGAAATATGGATTATTTTATTGTTTTCTTTTAGTAGGAATGTGTTTTTTCATTTTTATGCTTCCTGTACTTCTATTGTACTCTAGTTTGGGATAGTTGTATGAATGGTTTTAAGTTTCCAGCTTTATAAATATCTACCATAATTCATGGAGATGTTTGTGGGTGTGTTGGTATAGGTGAATTATGAAAATATCTCACACCTATGTGATATGGCTAATCGGTGCTAGTCACCATCCCCCGGACTATTAGAGATAGGATTGAGGTGTTACGGCATGGGCCCCATCAGGTTAGGTTGTGATAGTTAGGTTATATAACATTGATAGCCAGTGTCTATGAAAACCTATGGAGTGATTAGGCTATGGAAGGATGGGGAACATATATAGGATTTGGTGGAACCCTGGACTGATGGGTATTTAGAGGGGAACAAGACTAGATTATAGTTCTATAAGGGCTACTGCATATTATTCCAGAAGTTTGAGTTATTCCAACCATGGAGGTCAAGGTACTGGATGTGGTACGTCAGGGAATGTGTTCTCGTATTAGTAGATTGGTGCATATTAGGGGACCCATATTGTAGCATAGTGAATAGGAGATGGTTAGTTGAATGCAGTTCAGACTACACAAGATGATAGTGTGGCATGGAAACCAAATTAAATTTTACTATTTTTTTCAATTCTCTGATTTCATGTTCATTATTTGATACATGAGACTTTTATTCTTTGTTACCTTCTCAACATGTGACCATTTTGAGTCTGATTGTGTTGTTTTTTAGTGGGTTCAAGAAAATTTACACGCCTTTGGAGGTAGATTGGAAGGACAACTATTTATTAAAGGGTTCTCTCTTGGGTAGGAGAGTATTGTTTTTTTGGTTATTTATATTCTAGACATGTCCGTTTGTGACATGATTATGGGTTTAGATTTGATGGTATCATACCAATCCCATATTTATTGTTACCATGAATGAGTAAAGTTTATGCACTATAAGGGTAAAAGTTATATTCATCGTGGAGAGTCAAATATCCACAAAGGATATACTGGGCTAGTACATATGAAACTAATAGATCTCACCACCTAGTTTGAAAGTGTTTTGTTGGATGACATGGGTGTGAAACCATATATATTTCATCCTATAGTGGACCAATTTCAAGATTTTTTCCTCATTAATCATCTATGATACCACCTAATATGGATGGTGATTTTACCATTTAGATCATACCTAGAGCAGAACAGTTTCCATTACACCTTATATAATGGAAACTAAAAAACTTCCGGTATATAAGACTTAAATAAACTGTCAATGGATATGGGATTTCTAAGAATAATTACATCGCCTATGTCATCTCCCAATTTTTTTTACGTGAAGGATAACAAGATATTGTTTGTATATGTTGATTACCAAATGTCTCTACTCCGTTGACTTTCAACCCAGGTTCATCCTTGACTACCATTCTGAGATATGGCGCTCACTTCTCTTCGGCCTCGGATTCTCATCTTGGGGTGTCTTTCAAAGATGCGGTCTGTGGTCCGATGTCTGGACCACCCCATTCTTTGTTTTCAGATGTCCCCTTAGTCCTTTGAGTGGTCTCACGGGAGGGATCTCGTATTGCCCTAGAATTCTCGACTGATGCTTAGAATGTGACGGTTGCTTGCCTTAAGTGGACCCCCATAGCAAGGTTCAGTTCAGAGCGTCCTTTATAATCGGTTTTCCATCTCATCATGGAATTTTGGGGTCTCAGTGATGTGGTCCATGTATTAGTGGTGTACCAAAATTTGTTCTGAATGGTTATGTCCTCAAAAATGGATTTTGATAATGCTCGGTTCAAAGTGCCTTGATCCTCATGCCATTGGAGATTTAACCTCTCTCTCTGGTCGTTGGAGTCCCACAAAGGCATGGAGGGAATGCACGCAATGGTTTGGATAAGCCTCCCCAGTCTTCCCCTCCCATTCCAGAACAGTGATTTTCATAAAGCTACTGGTGACTCCCTAGGTGGATTTCTCTGTGTGGATGATCGTACCTAGTGCTGCTTGGACATCTTGGTTCCCTGTATATGCGTCGAGCTGGATCTATCCTTTCCCCCTCCAGATCTCATCTCCCTAAGGGTGTAGGGAGATATTTATTGGGATCATTAGATTTTATTCTCATTTTTTCCCAGGTACTACTATTTCTGCAAAATCCAAGGCCACTCTATGCAGGTTTACAGAAAGCGGCATTCAAGCGGGTGGTGTCGGTATTTGTCCGGGCATATGTACTTCCCCTCCTCTATGATCCATACTATTGTGGATTCGAAGGAGGATCATGGATGGGAGGGTAATGAATAGGCATATGGTCCTCATCTTTCCTATGCCTTTTGTGGTAGGGGATGCTCCCTTTCACGCTTTCCAGATGAGGACGGATATCACTCTTTTCTTGTGGTGTCAGTTGCTCCATGGTTTCCTCAGCCAGTACATCTAGAGTATGTTCCTCACTATGGATCCATTCTTCAGCATTTTCTATCAGATTCAGAGGTGGTGTTTAGCTTTCATTGGCCTTTCTAAATTCACTGGCAGTTCCCCAAGACTACCTCTCCTGGAACCCTCTTCCTGGTTTCCTCTGGTGGTCAGGAGACCCTAGGAGTAGTGAGCTTGCCAACAGAGCCAGTGACTATCCCTGACCACATCTAGCCTCCAGATGCTTCTAGTTCCAGTTCCCCTAATACTGAACTCCTAAGGCATCCAGATGCTACCCTCAACCCTCTCCAGAAGACTCCACACAAAAATCTGAAGGACAAAAAAGTTCGAGTTCAACTCCTATACTCTCCCTCGGACTTTGGTTCCTTAGGAGAGGCAAATGGTATCTTCACTAAGTCTGGATCAAGAAAACTCTAGGATACCCCTTCCCCCAACTTGGATGTGGTCATACTTCCTGAGGGCCAAATCCACCCCCCCCCCCCACTAAATGGATACTATATTTCTTGGGAATGCCTGTGGAATTGGATCCAGGAACAAGAAAGACTATATTTATATGGAGATCAAAAGGGACAGGGTAGATCATGTTGCTATCATCGAACACACAAAAAACCATCCTAAATCTAGAATTTTCCCTAAAGGTAGAAGCTTCTTGAGTGTCTACATGCTGAACCCTTGAATCGGCATATCTGGTTGTTCTGGTGAAAGTCCATTTTAGTGGATATGGTTCATGCAGATGAGCAAGTTATCACTATCAAGGTAACCAAAGGTAGCGGTAGTATTTTCCTCTATGTTAATTACAAAAGTTTCAATACGCAAAGGAGAGAGCGTCTTTGGCATAGCTTGATCAGTTTTGATCTGGGGGACTCCCCTTGGTTTGTTGGATGAGATTTCAACATATTGCAGATCTTTCCATGAAGAAAGGAAGAGGGTTTTTTGAATGAAAGGGAAGCCTGGACATTTCCCAGTTTATAGAAATCAACGGTCTTATGGATATGAGGCACAAAGGGGATCATTTTACTTTTTCCAATAACCAAAGTGGTGAAAGATGTTCATGGAGTTGACTTGACCACTGCATGGACAATATTCATGTTTTTTCTTCCTTCTCGAGAACTATGGTTAATCATTTGACACGGGGTAATTCTGATCTTTCCCCACTATTGATCACTTTGATATCTAGGAAGAAGAGCTGCGAGAGGTTTAGGTTTTACTAGTATTGGGCCACTTTACCAGGATATCATGAGGTTGTTAACACCTCATAGAGAGGTCACCATTAGGATAATCCATGGATTGGTTTTCATGGTAAACTAGAGAGCCTCAAGAGTAACCTTCATTCGTCGGCCAAAATCCACTCGTTGGATGACCAGGAAATGTAGGAGACCATAAAGGAGATTGAAAATCCAGAAGAAAGTTTTGAAGAAGAGTGGAATCATCAAGAGTGTGGGAACCATGACCAAAATAAGGATAGGCTGGATGATATGCTTCTAAGATAAGAGTGCACGTCCCGGGAGGCTTCCATATCAAAATGGTTTCCAGAGGAAGATAGGAATACCGCATATTTTCATGCCTACATTAGGGAGGCTATGTGCTATGCGAAACAAAATCTGATGATGTACGATGGTTCTTTTATATAGGATCATGATGTTGGGTTAGAATGGACCACTCTCATTTTATTGATCTCTTGGCCGGCTCCAATTTGCGGATGCTAGATGTTTATCCAAAGGAGCATGCTGAGTTTCTGTATGTGATTATGTATTCTTTTTCTAGTTACGAAAACATGGCTATGGAAAAGGTTCCTGATGAGGAGGATATTTTTGAAGGTATGCAGAGCCTTATCCTCGAAAGTGCACCGGGCCCTAATAGTTTCCCTGGTTATTTCTACATAGCCTCTTGATCTGTGGTTAAAAATGACATGGTTAAAGATATCCATGAATTATTTCATGTTGGAATCCTACATTGGATAGCATGTGCAACTACTCTCCTCCTCATCCCAAAAGTCAAGGCACCATCTTCCCTCTCCCACTGCAGACCAGTGAGCTTGTGTAATTTCCCATACAAAACCATTACAAGTATCCTTAATAGAAGGTTGTCCATTCACCTTCCTTGATAGGTATCCTTGGAACACTATGGGATCGTAAAGGGAAGGTCCATACATGGGGCAATGGATCTAGAACAAGAATTGTTTCATGACATCAATGACAAGACTCTAGGATCTAATATGGCTATCAAGTTGGATATGAACAAGGATTACAATAGGATTGAGTGGAGCCTCATCATTCGGGTACTCTCTAGTATGGGTTTTTTCCTTGGGACTCAGATCTTGTTTTCAGATGTTTCGGTTCTTCATGGATGGCAGTCTCCTTTAGGGGAATTAATTAAGGCTTTTTCAAAGCTACTCGAGGTCTATGGTAAGGGGACCCTTTATCCCCAAATGTTTTCATCATCTCTCAGGACATCCTCAATAATAAGATTAATAGGAGCATACAGAATGGGGAGATCACCCCTTTCTGGAACTGTACCAATATCCCCTCTATCTCCCATATAATGTTTGCAGACGACACCATGATTTTCTTGAATGCAGGGGAAAAATCCGTGTGATCTATCAATAGGATCCTGGAGGACTATTGTTATAGGAGTGGGTAGGTCATAAACAAGTCTAAAAGTAGTTTCATTATATATAATAGATGTGCGGCCACTAGGGTTTCCTCAGTGAGTCAGACAATCGAAATACAGAGAGGTAGCTTTACCATGGAGTACTTGGGCTTGCCATTATCTTCAGGGAGGCTTCATATTCATAATTTTGATCGTATTGCCAACATGATCACGACCAGGATCCTTCCTTTGAATAATAATTTTCTTTAATTTAGAGGATGGATCACTTTGGTAAAGAGTATGTTAGTGGCAGTACTATTCATGAATTGGACACTATAAAAGATCAAAAGGCTGTTGTGAATAATATAGAGAATATTCTTGAATTTTTTATTTGGGACGCCTGGTCCGAAGGAAAGAGGCATTTGGTCTCGTAGTCTAGAATGGCTAAACCTATCTCAGAAGGGGGATCAATGTGAGGAGTCTGAAGGATACAATTTAATGTGATCCTGCAAAGCTGATATGGGAAGCCTTTAATATGGAGTTAAGGAACAATTATATCCTCTTCTGGTCTAAGCTCGTGAACCTCATCATGTCCATGTAATATCTCACGCAGTGCATCATAGGAGGGGAGAGATTCTCTTCTGGCATCCCAATTGGGTGGGCCAATTTTTGAGTATTCCTAGATGCCCCACATATGACATTACATTCAAATAATCCAACATTAATATGGATTTTGTTAAAGCTATTCTGAACTATGAGCAAAAATAATTATTCAATCTAATTGAAATGAATTTGGACCTCAATAGGTGTGTTTTCACTCCCTCCACATCAAGAAATTTTAACTCTAAATACTTTAGAAGAGCCACAATTACTGAAGTAGTTCAGGATAGTTTGAATGGTACATTATGGTGTGATAAAATATAGACCAATATTAACTTCTTTTCATGACGGATAAGGAATAGAGCTATTCCTACATATGATATGATCGAGAGAACGGGGATCCCTACGGTCTTGCGCTGCCACTGTTGTAGATTCCACAACGATGAGAGTGTGAAACACCTAATATTTGAAGGGAAATGGGTGTGCACATTATGAAACTACTTTGGTAGCTACACGTATTTCTCATCCCGAGACTGTACTGAAAGGCCCTTCCTGGAGTGATGGTTTCACAGAGAAGAAAATAAAGTGGCAGAGAGAAGGGCAAGGGTGCTGGTGTTTAAAGCTGGGTGTTGGTGCTTGTGGAAATCATGGAACAAGGAATGGTTTGAGGATATCCGAGTGACCGAGAGAATTATTATCTTCCAAACTAAAAATCCACTACTCGATATGGTGCATATGTTCGACAACGGGAGGGATGAATCCATCCTCATGGATTTGTAAGTGGAGGTTTCACAGGGAAATAACACTCTGGAAAGACCCTGGGGTAATTAGGTCTGATGGCTCCCTTCCTACAATGGGCTCAAGCTGAACATGGTTGGTTCCTATGTGGATGGAGTTATGAAAGGTGGGGGTGGTCTGAGATTTTAGCTGATCAGTATTTTTATCATTTAATGATCATTTTGTTAGTGAGAATTCCTTAAAGGCGGAAGGTAAAGCGATTCTTACAGGACTTGATCTCTAGAGGCAAAGGTCCACTATACTGATGGAAGTGGAAAGAGACTCCAGTATTCTCTATAATTCTCTACAAGGTAAAGGAGAGACCCCTTGGTCTATATCCTACATTTTCAAGAGTTTTAATCATTTACTTTAAAATAATATTAATTTCTCACATACTAGTGGTGAAGGAAATCACGTTGCAGATCACCTTGCCTATTTGACGAACAAGGGTTCCAACATATCCTACCTTACTAGTATCAATACATTAATCTATAAAGGGGTTCAATATTATTAAAGGGGATTCCCTCAACCTCCATTTCCTTAGACCTCCACAGGATTGATGTCTGTCTAGTGCCTATTTTATGCTTTGTGTATTTTTCTCTCTTTCTACTATAAAATAAAAAATGAATGATGATGATGATCAGTTGAGAGTTATAACATATAATATAACATATAATGCTTTAAAATGTTGGTATGTCCTATATTTGAGTTCATATTGATGTAATTTGGTTTCATAAACTCTACAACTAGGTTTATGACCATGATAAACTAAATCCTCTATCTCTAACTGGATCAGTTTCAGGTTGATTTTAAAGAAATATTGGTGTACTCAAAGAATCATGACAAACATTCCCAATATCTTAACATCACCCTATATACACTGATAAATCGTCTGTTATATGGAATTTTATATATATTTAATTTATGGATGGAAGACAGATATTTCATGGGTTATATAATGTCTATGGATAGTGTGTTAATAGACCTAGATAAATTTTAGAAAGTTGATTATTGGGAGTATCACATGATTGTTTTTTATATTGGTAGCTTTCAGAGGTTGGAATGTTATTATATAAGGTTTATCCTAGACTTTTCCTTTATATAAGCACTAATTTTAGGATTTACCATGACATGTATAATGTTCTAATTCTCTTGATCATGTGATTATTATTTCCATGAGTCAAATAATGTTTTGACCAATACATGAATTTTGATCCTATCTAAGAAGGATGAGGTTTATGTTCTATTTTTTATGCATTTAGGATTGGTCTTGGAGAATTATTGAGGCATGGATATTGAGTTGTAGCATATGGGTCATGGATATTGAGGCCACATGGTTGGAATTACCAAATCCATGATCTCGAGTAAGTTGTGGTGGTTTATGCATTGGTGTGTTGGATATATTATCTTTAGGGAGAAAATTTTACTATGTATAATGATCAAAAAAGAATAAATTAAATACTTTATCAATGATATTTTATTCTCTATAAATGAACATGGGTTGATTATATGAAATCACTTGGTTGTGAGCTATCATATATTCCAGGTAAGGGAAGCAGGGTTGTTGATGCATTGAAAATGATGAATAATACCTTGAAAGTTTAGTAATATTGTTCTAAGTGGAAGATGATGACCTTTCTTATTGAGATGTATAGAGGATCATGAGGTCTATGAGAAGATGTACCTTGTATCATTATATGTTGAGTCTACACATTTGATCCAAATTAGTGATAGGTAGGAGGAGGATCCAGATTTTTTGTCTTTGAGGGAAAGTCTTGAATGTGGGGAGAACCTTCATATTAGACAATATATGAGGATGAGATCATCTATGTACGAAACCATTTTTTTGTTCCTATGTGTACGTAGAAAACCTAATGTGTGAGTTTAATGCCTTTAAGTGGGTTTTGTATCATGGTATGACCAAAATTTACAATCATCCACATAGGCAGTATTGGTGGATGAGCATGAAAAGGGAGATTGCATGGTTCATGACCCGATGCTACACCTATCACTAAGTGAATGATGATCATCATGGCTGGGTGGTTTGATAAATCCATATGAAATTCGGGAATGAAAGTTGGATGATTTTACTAACAAAATCTTGGTGGGTCTTCCAAGGATTCCTTAGAAGAATGATGCTAGATTTTTTAGTTTAGACCGATTAACAAAAGTATCATATTTCATTCCAATTCATTGATAATTTCATGGTTGATCAGTTGGGGGACATGTACGTTCAAGAAATAGTCTGTTTACATGGGGGAACTGATGAGTTTTACTTTAATCCACAATCATCACATTACATAACACTTATGGTAAATATTATAGAATGCATTGATTACATAGGTATTTTTGAGTGTGTATTTCCTCTCATAGAAAGATGGTATGTCAAAATGTACTATATAGGTACTATAAGATATGATATGGGAATATGTCCTAGAGTTTGGTGGGTCTTGGGATATACACATAGAACATATTGAGTTTTCTTATAAAAATTATTATAAATCTATGATTTAGGTTATACCATATGATGAGCCTTATGGTAGGCCAGGAAGATCAAATATATGCTAGATGAAGGTATTTGTGTTTGAGTTTTTGTGAATGAGTCTTAGGCAGGAGACATTGTAGAAATTCCAATTGATTCAGAAATATATACATATTGATCAAAGTAGATGAAATCCATAAGCAGATTGACATCTATGAACCCTTGAATTTGTAATGGGAGATCTTGTTTTCCTTAGGTTGTATCCTAGACTGGGTAACCATAAGTTTTAAAGTAATTTTAAATATGTGCCCAATTTTGTTGGAAATTTTGAGATTGTTGAGGGAATCATGCTAGTGGTATACAGATTGGCTCTTTAATAGATGTATTTGTTGAATGAATGATGTTATTCATGTGACATATATTTAGTAGTATCACAAAAACCATTATTATTTAAAAGAAGTTGATGATATTATTAGTGAGTCTGATGATTCCTTTTAGGATAAAATTATTCATGTTATAGATTACATTGAGAATGTGTTAGAGTGACAGATAAGGATGGTAGTCTGAGTGTTTTAGAATCATGGTACTATTAAAGAGGAAACATTTTAGAGGAAAGAAGATATAGGGTCTTAGAGTATCAGTTATTTTACCTTGAAACCTTATATATTCTTTGGGGTATATCTCCATAAATATCTATTATAAAGTGGGGAGATTATATGATCTTGATCTTCCTATAGATTCATTATGCTTGTTTTTAGATACTCTTTTAAAATTGTTTTGTTTATACCGTTGTTGAATTTATATTTCTGAGTTTTTAGGAAAAATTTTAAAAAATTGGATACATATGGGGATGTTCATGGTTTGTACATGGTTAGGAAAACCCATGCAATTTTCCATAGGAAACTGTGGAGCCCATTTTGGAGGGACAAGACGTGGCATGTGGTTGGAGCAAGTTTTATCCAATCCATGAGATCTCCCTCCAAAAACTTTTTACCCTCACACTAAAGGTTTTTCCATGTATTTAACATTGGTGTTTCATACCTTATGAACACCTTAGAGTAATGGTGAACCTCCTAAGAGGATGAACCTGGATATGCAACACTACTTGGAAAAACATCTGCCTCCACCCAAAAAACTGTTCTTACAGGTATTAAACCCCATAAATTTTTTATTATAATTAATTAACCCCCTCATTTTTATCACAATTGACCCCCACATGACCTAAAATAATCTCCTTCATTTTTATGGCCCCGAAGAGGATTCAAAGACCCCTCAAATACTTTTATTGGAAGATCAAAGATCCAGTTGATGTATCATATTCTTGTTGGTATATGTTTTCTTCCCCATTTGATTTCCACCCTCTCTCATCTCACTTCTCTGGTGAAGAGGGATAATTTTTATTTTATCATTGATAATTTGGCTCTAGGTTTTGATGGTTGTGTGTCATTGGATCTTGTTCCTTGGTTTTGATCCTAGAACTTTTGATTTGTTGTAATATTAATATTTATACATAAAATTGGGTATTTTGGTTTGGAGAACATCCATTATTATCCTTGATTTGGTGGGTTAATTTTCAATTCCCATAACCTTGATTTTATTTTTTTAATGTAATTATTTAATTTCCATTTTTCTAATGGGAAATTGAATTTTCAATTGAATTAATTAATTGGTTGATTAATGGTGTTATGGAATTGACAGTATAATGAGATTATAAAATAGATTCATTAAAGGATACATAAAATTGATGGAAACACAAATGGTGTTACCATATAATTAAAATTTTTATTTGTAAATTATTTATGGTTAATATATGAATTTATGAGATCAGATGAATAATTCTAAATGGGAATGGCTTATTAATGTGTTGATAATGTTGAACCATGATATGTGGTATTTGTGACTGAGTTGTGGGATATGAACTAATTATCCAAATACCCATCTGGTACCATAATTTTTATCTAGGCCCCCAATATATATATATATATATATTTCATGTTATTACTAAGTTGTGAGACAATAAATTCTTTTTCAAATACCCAGGGGGTATCAGACTACTACGCTAGGCCCCCAATGTTTTAATGTGAATTAGAATTAAAAAAATTAATGAAAAAACATTATTTAATGAAATTTTTTATACCATTTGGGATGGATCAGTCTCTAGATTGGAAAAAGAAGGTATTTTCGGTTTGGGTGTCATCCAGAACCCATTGACCTTGGTTGTTAAATAATGAATAATTTAATTCAAAAACTATATACTTATAATTTTATAATTATTCTTTATACACCGACATACAATTTAATAGATTTATTTTTTTTAGACTCCATCGGTGGTTTCCTTTTTAGTTATACTCAAAAAATATTTGGGTTTCTGGACCCGTACTCAAATAGACCTCATGCCTCCAGGATATGATAAGTCCCACAACTCTATATTATATGGATGAGTTGGGATTAAGGATAGATAATGTATAACATACCTAACCTAATGTCAAAAACTATTTGGAGTTCTAAATTTTATAAGTTTTTGGGTTTTTATTTGATACTTGAAACTTATATAACATGGCATATAAATTACTTTTGTTATGGATATTTTTTTCTTATTTTCATATTATCTTGTGATGTTGGTCTTATTGTTTATGGTATTGTTCTAGTTATTTTTTAGTATCATTTAGATATTGTTTATTTATTTATTCAGTTTTGATTCTTTTATACGTAAGGTATAATATCCACTATGATTATACACATAGAACCTCATTATTAGTCTATAGCCTATGGCATATGTGGAGGAGCGCCTGAGGTAACATAACCAACTGGCTTGTGGAACCAACATGTGAAACCTGAGTCAGTAATTTACACCATAATTTGATTAATTTAAAAAAAAAATTAATACATGAAGTTTTAAAACTAATACATAACATATTTTTACATTTTAAATAAAATACAGTTTTATATGAAAATAATTATTTTTTACTATTACATGAAAAATTAATATATTTAGAAAATTATCAAAACAAATTCTTATTATAATTTTGAAATTATCAATTTAAAAATAAAATATTCTTTTTCAAATTATTATATTATAATATTAAAATTATACTTTTCAGTAAAATCATATAATAAATGTGTTTAAAAAAACCATTTGTCTTTGGATTTTAAGAATTACTAAATATAGTTATAATAAATATAAGTAAATCATTCATGAATAGTGATAAATATGAAATAATTTATTCTATAATTACATAGTTTTTTTCAATATTAATTCTGTAAAATTTATAAATCATCCAATTCTTTACCCTTTAACTCATTAAGAGAATGATAACAACTCTCGTGCATAAATATGACCAATCGCCTTCGTGAAGCAATATGATTCATTTTCTATAAAAAAAATTCAATAATGGGTATAAAAATTATTACAATAAGTAAATATGATATTTAAAAAATATATCTTGGTGTATGTTGGAAATATAACATATAAGGAGGAACTTGAACATTTATGACAAAATGCTCCTGGGAAAACATGTCAATTAACACACCAAATAATAATAATGAATAATTTTTAAGGAACATGTGATAATTTTATATAAGAGGATCATCTATGATATTATAAACATAAAATTGTTTCTATTATAAATTAATAATATTCTTAGAACCATTATATAGATGATTAAATCATGTTCAACAAAAAGGAATTGTGAGGTAAGGGATGTGTTCTAAATATCCTTTCATTTATGAATATTTGAATGTTTTGAACCTAATTTATTTATATGGAGTATATTGTTATGAATATAAATATTATATGATGAATAATTTATACTTAATTATATTTTATCTTTTATGTTTTATTATTTCATAAAATTGGATTTTGAATAGAAAATTTAAAAAATGGTAAATAATTTCATAACTAAATTTATTTTCACTGGGGATTATTACATATTCATAATCATTACTTTTATAAGATAATGTGTGTATTGAATTTTGATTATATTATGTGGAATTTATATTTTTTATTTGGTTTTACGGAAAATCTATTTTTTTCATTTTCAAATAAGTCGCTATAAGGATAAGTGAAAATCAAACATTTCTAGGATTGAACAAAAAACAACAGCGCGTCCACAAATTAAAATTCCAAAATTCAAACTTCATCATCACCCTTCTTTCATCTTGAACCAAGTGTATTACTCGAATCGTAGACCCATCGCGTCGAACGTCCAGACCATACGCCTCACATCATCACAACATCGGTGAGCCAACTTCGACGTCTTCACACAGGAGTCCACATCATCATCATCATTGTCGTTGTCCCCGATCCATTTCCAGATTGCCGTGATACCTTTCATCGGAGTCCATTTTCGATGATATAAAACCTTCATCACCTCCTCCATCATCAACGAACACTACGCCGATCGCCAAAAACTGTCGTAGACCAACCGCATCAAAACACTCATGATCATCACAGAAACCAGACTAGCCTTATCAGCGTCGGTCTGTCGAACATAAACCACATTCACCGGCATTCCTCATCGTGGCCGCCTCAACAATCACCATACCAGATACTGGTCGGAATCACCATTTCATGACAAGAATCAAACAGAACATTGAAAATCAACAAAGTAAAACCCCACTACAGCCACCCCACCCACCGAATAAAAACCATCGCAGACCCTAAGAGTACTCCACCGCCGCAAATCAGGTCATACCTTCACATTCTAGGAGACCGCTGTTGGAAAACAACTTAGAACCAAGAGAAAACCCTTGAACACACCGTAGATTATGCCGTTGAACAAACAGGTCTTACGCCCACGGATGAGACCAGCAAAGTCGTAGAAGCCCGCAGCGTTCCGCCAGAGCAAGGAGAACGGATCCCAAGATCACCATGGAGAACAACTGAGGAATCTGAAGAGGTTCCACCACATGGATGAGGCGACGGTGAAAAAATCCTCAGCACTGCTAGCTTCATGCAGATACCGCTAAGGGAAAATCATCAACACTAAAAAAAATTCATAAATGTTTTTTCCCATGGGGTGTTAGCCAAGTGGTACCTATGGGTTGTACCCCTCTCTCTCTCTATGGGAACTATCATAGGATAATGTCCCACCAGGTTAGAACAACTATTCATATTATGAACAGGGTGATTCAAAGCCAATTCATATCTGGGGAATGTGGCACGCACTTGGGCTGGTGGGTGCCCCCCTCTGGGAGTTGGTGTTAGAAACACACGTTTAGCCAACGAGCTAATACGTCAGTGGTAAGGGCTCTTTCTTAGCATCCAAGAGACCCACGTTCAAAACCAGGTGGAGGTAAATTTTCGGGCAACTGTAGCAGTACTGCAGTAGTTACTATTCGGTACAATAGCAGCCAGAATGATTCACCCTATTTGGGCCTTCGACCCACTGGTTTGGGCGTATGGGTCTCAAGGGCTTTCAGGTCATCATAGGGCTTCAGGACATAGGGCCGTCAGGCCACAAAGAGAATGGAGTATCCCTATTCACATAGAACATTCCCCAGGAGAAGATCAGAGAAACAAGAGTAGTAGCCAACCGAAGCAGAGCTAACCAGATTAGAATAATGAGAGGGTATGGTAGTTGGCATTGGGACCAGGCACCATGAAACTTTGTATGAGGCAATGCTAGCTGATCAGAAATTCAAGGTAGGGAGATAGGTGATCAATGAAACAGAAGCTGGGGAGGGTCAGTTCTAGTGGGTTGGGCCTAGAGGTCATGTTATGGGCATTGTATGCCTCTTGGACTTCAGGTCATGTATTGTCGGTCAGTCAGGACTTGTGCCTTGGGTCTACTGGTCATGTACGGGTTCCCCTTTAACCCTTAAATGAGGGAATATTCATAATAAAATAAAAAAAGTCCTTCCGGCCATTCAAGATACATATTGATTTTTCTGTCAAAAATGTGAATTGAGTATTTATGTTAAATGTATTCTGTATGAGAATTTATTTTCACCATAATGTCTAATAATCACATTGATTTTTGCAATCTTTTTTTCGAATATTATTTTATAATAAAATTATTAGACTAATATTTTGGAAATTTAGATCTTCAAATATTGATTTTCAAAGTGAAGAGCGTGTTTTCCTCAAGCATGATTTGAACGATCATTTAATGATATTTATATTCATTGATGAAATATATCATTATTTTATATATACACCACTAGGGAGATATTGATTTTATTCCATCCTTATTTATTCTCTGGATCGGTTATGATCATTTTGACCAACAAATGTGTTAACATTAAATTTATTGATTATTTTTATATTCATTATAATTCCATAAAAATATCCACTTTCTCATGATCATTAGACATTAAATTTCTCTTAATAATCTATATTATCAATATCATTGATTTAATTATTTCAAAAATATAATATTCTTTAAAAATTATAGTTTTTTAATAAGAATATATTTTTATTTATAGGTAAAAATTTAAAAATCCACTTTTTAATCAATATGAATATTTTCTTATAAGGACCATTGATTTCAGAATTAAATCATTCTTTTATTATTAGAGGAATGTATTTGACATGGAGTGATATAGGGGGAACCTAATTATATATCCCCTATATTAATTTATATTCTCTTGAGGTGAATTAGTAAGTAAAAAATAAATGGGTTATTACACAAAGATTTAAACTATCTTGTCAAGAGTCTTTATAATATTGATATCATGATTGTTGAGATGATGATGTCCAATATTAATAATTTCCTTAATTAATAATTTCATTTATTATTATACATGAGGTTAATGTATTGATATTACCCATAGATACATTTTGTTATCAATTTATTGATTAATTGGAATTTGTGTTCAGTTATTTACCTTTCCATATTGAATATTCCATATCTAATGATTACTATCAATTTATTGATTAAATGGATTTGGTTTCCATAATTTTCCATTTCGATATTGATTATTTCATATTGATAATGTTATATTTTTTCAGGATTTATTCATCAATCAGTAAAACATACTATGCAAATGAGCACACCCTTATTTTGTTTCCCATCACCAGGATATGATGAAGGAATCATTGAATGAGTGAAATTATAAATTTTTTCACTTTCAATATGTTATTTTTAATGTTTAAAAATGTAATTTGTGATTAATTTATGTATCTAGAATACCAAGACTATTAACCTAATTATTATTTTGGGATACAATCACTTTTATCTTATATTAATGTAATAAAGTCTCCACTCACTCTAAAATACTAGGGGAATGGTCTGTATATATAGTATAAGAATATGTTTAGTATAATCCCTCGGAAATTGATTTACGAAAACATAGATTAGGGATCATAATCCTACGATATACTTTGAGGATATTTATAGAAGAACAACAAAATGATTTTCTGAAAAATATATTTTTGGGTTTTCATAGTAATACATCATTGTTTGGATATTTTGAGTAGATGTGGACCGGAATTGTTGTATAAATGATTAATAAATTCAAAAAGGGTGAATTGGGATTTGACTCAATAATTTCCTAGTGCACAAAATAGAACATATTATGAAATTTTTTTTATAGTCTTCTGGGATTTTCATAGGATAATTAACATTTTATTTTGTGAACCGTTGTGAATTATTTGAGTACCTGATAAAAATGAATGACCATGATTGAACACAAGATATCTTATAATGAAAATAATGGGTCATCATAAATTTATCATATACATGATTATAGGTTTTTTTATTATAATTATATTATATCACACTATTTGTTTTGGTTTTAGAAATTGGCTTGAACCTGAAGGAGTCGTGTAATCATAGAATAATAATATAGAAATTTTAGGGATTATGAGAAAACAATGGGTTTATGAATAGTTCAAAAGATATCATGATTATTAATAATTATTTATCATAATATATATAGTACCTTACACACCTAACTGCTCCGGAGCTGCATAGGGTTTTGGTTTTCCTCAACGGTGATTATTCCTCCATGCGGCTTCTCTCGGTCTCTCTTGTTTGTAGTGGGCTCCATTATCTCTCATTTATTCTCTTTATCTCACTCAACTCTCCCTGCTATGTGATGAAACTATGGTGGCCTTTCCATACTCTCCTTTACACTTTGATATATATGTCTTCAGCTCCTATTCAAGTCATATTTGGACCATGGGATACACTAAGGTTTTAGGAAAGCTATATGGTGGACAACAGATCTTTGGGCACTACCGGAGTTGGCCCTTATTCCTAGGTTTTCATTCCCAATCTCATATCTTTGTTTTAAGCTATGTTTTATTTCTTTTTTAGGATTAATTTCTAGATATCCTATAATATTTTCATACTTATTCATGTTTCTCCCTAGGGTTTTAATCACAAATTCTTTTATGGGTTTTGGTCCCACTTATATTCTTCATCATTTTGTTTTGGTCGTGTATCTAGGTGTTTTCTGGTGGCATGGACGATCTCGATGCTAATGAGCTTATATTCCATGACAACAATTATGATTACATTCTTTGTGAAAATTCTTTTTGTGACTATCAATAGCAGTGTTCTTCTCTATTTGATGGTGGTATCTGGTGATATTTTGAGGTGATGCGTCGATGGTTCTGGTGGAGTTTCTCGATGACAATGTCGATGATTGTGTTTCTCGGCGATGTCATGGGATTTGATAGAAGATTCTTGATGGTGGCTGACTTCTTGGTGTATTTTTCTAGGTGGTTATGTTTTCGATGCATCGTGACATTCCTAAGGAGATCTGAATTTATAATTTTTATGGATTTTTTAGTTTTACTTAGCAGCGATGCAACATGGAGAGTCTTCTAGATGGTTTGATTATTTTATATTTTGAATGAAGACATACACCAAATAAACTACAAGGAAATTCTACAGATGAGGATGCATAGATGGTATCTTTCAATAAGCATATCAATTCATATTTGGAAGATCAATAGGGTATTGTACAACAATCGGTACCAGGCCTGTACATTTCTACACGAGGCAACTTGCTGAGAATCCATGTGAATGTAGAGTCCTTCCATAATTAATTTGATTCTAGGGAGGGGAATTTAAAATTAGTCTTGTTCTGGGATTTGTTTGGCCTTATACCCTTAAGAAAATTGGTTTATGTAAATGTCTCTATATATTTTATGTCATGTGAGGGTTTCCACCATTACCCAAAAAAATGGGGAATATTGAAAAAAATAAAATAGGCCTTTGGGACATTCAGTTGTCAGAATATATGACTAAAATATATATATATTAACAAACTCTCAAAATCTTCAAATAAGGTAAAGATAGATTCTTCTAATATCTTGAGTGATAGAGACCATATATGTAAAATGGATCAACTTTATTCATGTCAGAAGTACAAAAAAGGAACATCCAGGAGAATGTATCAATGGAATAGGAAAATGTATTTTTTATATAAACTAAGTGTATATATTAATGAATTATTGAGGAAAAGTGAGGTTTTCATTTAAGAGATGTAAGTTTATTCTATATAATACATCTATAGTTAATTTTATTGGATAATGGAACCTATAAATTATCCATGTCAATGCACTCTTTTAAAGCTCTAATCATATGATGAGGACGGACCAATGTTGAAGTAAAAGGTTTGAAGTACTTATGTATTGTAATTAAGGAATTAAATAGTTGATGAATTTTTATTAATGGTATATTTCATATAATAATCCTTAAATATATATGGATTGTGTTATTTTTTGGAAGCACATATGAATTTATATAATATTAACAAAAAAAATTTGGTTACCATTATGGGATTATGAGTGAAAATATGATAATAATTTCAATTTCCTAAAAAGCCAATTTTGGAGGATTTATGGGATGATATTTATTGTGATTAGTGATATTTTTAGAAACATTTATGGAAATACAACCCATTTATTTTGAATAGGAAAGTTTTTTAAGGTGGAATTACATTACATATGTTTTCATAAAATTAAATTTATTTCTAACCATTAATTTTTACCTTATCTTTGATGTTTTGTTAATTATAGATCGTCACTATTAATAATATTATAATAATTATATAAATATAATTTTGGAAAATGGGAAACCCAAATGCATGGTGACAAGCCATCACATTCAGTGTGGATGCATGGCTAAAATACATAAACAATGGGAGATTAGGGGTTAATTCCTACCACTGAAATCTGTGATGTTTTGATCAAAATTTCGTTATTTTTTTGGAAAAAATTTGATGCATAAATATTATTTTTGAACCTATGGTGTTATTATTGAGAATTAGATATGATTTTTTCATATTAGATAACATGTTCTACCCATATTATTTATGAAAAATATTTAGAGGCATCATGAAGTCATTTTCACTTATTTATGGATCTTATAATCTAATTTTAGTTAATGTTAGGGATTACTGAATGAAAACTCGTAAAGACCCAGAAATTTCATGGGAAATTTTTTCTTAATTTATTTGGAATTTTACAAGAACGTGGTTTCTGACGGCGCCTGATTCCGAGGCCTGGTGTGCCCGAAATTAATTTCCAAAGTTAGGCTTGGGTACGTTCAGTGAACGAACAAGCGGGTTTTCCTTACTTTTAATCCAGTGCTTGGAATTGAAATATGAGGGCACCGATGAACTCGCAGCGCCGGTAATTTGATTAAGAAGACCTTTTCCGAAGGTGCGTTTGCTCGGGAGGAGTTGTTTTATTTTTGAGGTGTAAGTGAATAATAAATAAAATTTGTAATCTGATATTATTTATCTTCTAAGTAGTTTTATCCTTTGTGTGGAAGTTGGGTTGGTAACTACCCTTGGGAGAATAAATGAGAGGTGGGTCCCACACGAGGCCCCACCTTTTCACATTACCGATAACCCCTTGAAACTCCCCTTTAATGTGAGACCACTCACCTCCCCCTCTCTCCTCTTTATCCATGCCAACTCACATTAATTATTTATGTGGTTTGGTTTGAATTTTAAAATCAATGAGGTGTGAATAAAAATAATATCATGGGATATTATTTTGGACCTTTTGTTGTGTGAGAAAACCTTAACAATGTTCTGGAGTTTTTGGGAAAACTTGGGTGTGAAGAAGAAGTGAACTTCCCTCTGACGAAGAATGATGCATGTTCAACGATTAACGGTTCTTCTTTGACGAGGAACACCTCCGACAGAGAACGTGAAGACACCACCGCAGGGAAAGTCGCCATCGACGATGGATCTTCCTCCGATGACAATAGAATCGACACCGATCCTCCATGACGACCGATCATCACGACGCTTGACTTTTCCCGTGGCTCGACGACATGAGATGTCTTTTCGAGGTAGGGGATTTTGTTGTTGTTGTTCGTGATTTCTTCCGTTGTCGTTCCTCGTTTCAAATTGGACCGCTTGCTATCGATTAACGGGAGGGGGCCAGACCGCACAAACACGGGCGACCCTCCTCCCTTAATTTTGTTGTTGACCTTGTTGTGGTTTGGAATGGGGATGGCGTGGTGCTGTCGCACTGTGCGGGATCATGCGGCAAGGATGCGCGGCGCCATCGCGCTGTGCCCTTGAAGCCGAACAAAGTTGCGGCGCCGTTGCGCCACGCCGAAAAACCACGAAGAGACACGTTTTTTGTATTTGGAATATGGATCGTCGGGCCATTGAAGAACGGACTGCTGGGGTGATTTGAAGGCTTTTCATCGAAGGGCACGTCCCGGGAGGACCGCATGCGAAGACGGAATTGAAAACGGACCACCGGAGCAACTCTGGTGGTCCGCGGAAGGCGGCGGCGACACGCCCCGCCGGTGCGGTGGCGCCAGCAGCCGAACCGGAACGGCTTAGCTGTTCCGGAGGTGGAGTGGCGCCGCTCAAAGCCGTGCCGGTTACGTCGACCGTGGGGATTGTAACCCCCGCACCTAATGGCCATGCGGGCGTCGCGCCAGCGCCAGGCCGGACCGCCCAGGTCGGGCCAGGCCGCACAGGCCCGGCCAGGCCGCACCCTCCAGGCCGGGCCACACCCAAACTGGCCGGACCCAGACCCGGTTCGGGTCGACCCGGTTCGGGTTGACCAGGGGGTCTCGGGCCGGGTCAGACCGGGCCCGAACCCCCTATTTGCGGGCATTTTCTGTTCAAACACTCATATCATGGGCCACAGACCTCTGATAGACACACCGTCAGTTGCGTAGAGATCCTTGGATCGAGACGGTCGTTTTGGTATATTACACTCAGGATTTTGGAGAACTTTGGCTATGGCCGGGTTGGTTCAAACACGAAACCAACCGGGCCCTCCGAGCAGAAATGCTTATATCTTGAGCTCCGTACGTCCGATTGACATGCCGTCAACTTTGTTGGATTCTTATTTATGAGAAGAAACTTTTGGAATACGTTTCCTGGGATTTAGATGCAGTTGGATAGTGTCCGGGTTGGATTTTACCCAAAATCCAACCGGGCCCCTAGAACGGAAAAGATGATAACTTTCAGACCAAATGTCCGTTGGACGAACCGTCAGCATTGTTGGTGATCACGTTGAGAAACGGTCCCTATGAGCATACCCTATGAGAGTTCGGGGTACAGTTGAGATATAGCCGGATTGGTTGACACACGAAACCAACCGGGCCGCTGGGACGAAAAGGCTAATAACTGACAGACCGGGCATCCGATTGACGCGCCATCTGTTGTGTTGAGACCCCTATGACGAGGTGGTCCTTTGAGATACTTCTTCATGGTACATTGAGATACATGGAGTATCGGAATGTATCTCATGGAGAGGACCCTCCTGGAGATGAGAATATGGAGTACGGAGACCGTGTAACCGGCTGAGACCTGACGACTGCTTGACCGACTCGACTTGGAGTGAGTCGACCTGCCCAGTGGACGGAGCACTACTTTGTTTGGGTGCAGACCCATGGAGGACGGAGCACTACTGTGTGATAGTGCAGACCCGCGGTACTCGTCCAGAGAGTACCTCTGGAGGCTATTAGGGGGTGTGCACTACTGTGTTTGGGTGGCATACCTCGGCAGGAAGCACTACTGTGTTTGGGTGGCTGACACGTGGTTCTCGACAGGAGGAGTACCTCAGCAGTCTTAGGTTAGTGAGCAGTACCTCGGAGTCGTGATAGGACCACTGTACACTCCAGAGACGGGGCTATTTAGCCATTACGGGTTCGATAATGAAAATCCTGGTTTGAGCTGAGTCTATGATCTTGTGTTTACATCATGATTGTAATGGGTCACTTGATAACTTAGGTATATGTATGGGTATATACCTGGGTAGTGGTTATCCGTTGATTTCACAATCATTGTGTTTCCTCATGATTGAGATGGGTTACTTGATAACTTGGGTATCTGTATGGGCATATACCTAAGTAGAGGTTATCTGTTGAGATCTTATTTGTGGTTAACCTTGTTGGATTTAGTGATACCTTGAGGGACTCGGGGTCCCTTCTGAGTATCGTTATACTCGCCCCTGCACGGGCTATGCCCGCACCTCATTCTGTTGGTTGCAGACGACGGGCAGTGCAGACAGAGGTCGAGTGTTTGAGGACTGGACGGTACCCGAAGGTGGACCTCACGATGAGACAGTATCTAGTGGTGGACTTCACGACGAGACGACACTCGGAGGAGGTTGACGGGAGAGAGCGTTGTGGAGGCTATCTGTACCTACCATTCATGTGGTATCTGTGGTGGACGATCTAAGAGCTACTCTATCTGTACCTACCCATCAGGTAGGATCCGAGGAGGACGACCCAGGAGCTGCTTCCATTCTTCTAGCTATTTGTCTTTTCTGTTGTACTTTTGTTCAATTATAGTTGCACATTCGATTGGGTTTGTATTCTGGGCCATTTACTATTCATCACTTCCTTCTTGTACTTAGTGTTTTACTTCTTCTTGTACTCTGTGGTGTTTTGATTAGTTTTATAAAGGCAATTCCTTCCCAGTTATTGGGATTTATGCCTTTGGTTCTAGTCGCCAGCCCCTGGCCTATGGAAGGCGGGCTTGGGGTAGTCACGGCACGGGCCCTGAGGACGGGTCGTGACAAATTGGTATCAGAGGAGTTGGGTTCTACAGCAGAACTAAGGACTCTAATATTTTTCTATGTGAAGTAATAGTGTTAAGGGTACCAAGTGTGGTCTTCAGTTCAGGGAGTCCAGGGTTGGTGCGGCGGCCGACGTATCCGTACACCCGGACCCTGACTTCTGATTTCTGACTTTGTACACAAAACACTGATTGTGTGTGTATTTCCAAGTTTTAAAGTCAGCTCAAACAAGGTCATCTCCCCAGGTATAAATCATTGACCTTGTCACATCTGTTCAGGATGTCTCCACGCAGATAGTCAGTTAGAGTTGCCGAGAGAGTACTCGATGACGGCTCACTGAGCGATGAGGCTCCGGTGCAGGGCCCTCTTTCTATGTTGGCACCCTCGGGTGGTGTACCAGCAGCAGAACCACCTGTTGGGGATCAGATGCCACCAGTCGTACTAGTGGATAGTACACATTGGCAGAGCATGATGCATGAGTTCCAGTAGTATTGGAATTCGAGGTTATGAGGGGAGGCCGATTCCCAGACAGTAGAGGACTGGCTGGAGGTGATTGCTAGAGTTTTCTGCCTAGATGAGGGACCAGTATGGTGGATGGTAGACTTTGCTACTAGTGTTTCTAGTGAGTGACTGTGAGGATGGTCCGCATAGTGATAAGGCTTCGGTACGAGGACCAATGCATGAGATAGTGCCTTCGGGTAGTGTGTCATCTATACATCACTACCTGTTGGTCAGCAGTTACAACCGGCGGTACCGGTATGTGACACTTGTAGAATTACTGCCTTACACGTGTTCCAATATCAGATACCCTCAAGTTCTGAGGTGAACCTGACTCACAAGTAGATGAGGAATGGCTTGAGGTGGTGGCTAAGAGTTTTCTAGAGCATGGCTTCAGGTAGCGGAGCTCCGGAAGCAGGTTGATAGGAGAGAAACTAGTGGATGCCTTTTTTTCATGGTACTTCAGTTCCACGTTGTTGTTTCATTTGTGTCTTTGTACTATGAGATGCAATAATAAAAGACACTTATCTTCGTGATGTTTACTTCATGTACTTTTGTTTGGTTGATACTGAGAGGTCTCGGTTAAAACTGTTGACTTGACCCTCACTTTCTAGATTTCTACTGGAGGAGACCTAGAGACCTCACGCTGATGTCGACTGCGTGACTTGACCCTTGGAGGTGAGAGTGATGGGTGGATCTCTTGGTAGTAACGTCGAGACCTTACGATGTCAACCATGGCATGAAATAGTATCGTTCATGTCTGGATTGACTGTATTAGGCATTAGGAGTGGTTCATCCAGGGGATGAGACCGAGTTTCTCTTTTCAGAAAAGGAGAATTATTAGAAGCTCTTACGGATCGTAGGCAATGAAGGGTGGTCATTGGCCGACTTTCAACATCAGAAAACTTCCTACCGACCAGAGATGGTACGAGTTACGATGAATAAGGTGCAGATCATCTAGGAGCGGATGAAGACTGCACAACACAACAAGAAATAGGAAATTGACGCTAGTCTCAGAGACTTGGGCGTGTAAATGTTTCAAAAAGGAGAGTTAAGGACAGAAGAGTCTGCAGAGCAGCAGACATGGAGGCAGAGATAGGAGAGAAGCATGAGGTAATATACATTTCAATATGTTACAACCACCTGCCTTTTTTTTCCTGCCAGGCTCAGGGAGATGGATGGCTGGGGAAGAGAGTAGCTGCATGCGGTCAAGGAGAGTGACCCAATGGCTATAAGAATGATTCGAGGGACAATCTATGTCCACTACTAGCTGTTGTAGTAACAGACGTTGATCCAAATCATTCCTTCCTTCCACGAATCATGTCCCAGACCTAGAGTTTCCAGTAATCTCTAGACTTGACCCTCACGTCTGGAGATTACTTGGGTGGAGACTCGATAATCACACTTACGCCGACAGTGTGGTCTGACCCTCGAGGTGAGAGTTTCGGTTGGAATCTCTTGGTGGTAGCGTCGAGGCCTTACGATGTTGGTCTGGGTATGGATTGGATTCACGGTTCATACATAGATTGATTGTATTAGGCATAGAGGTTGTGGTTTACCTACAACGTTGGAGCGGGTTTACCTTGGTCGGCGAAAAGGAAACACCAGGAAGCACAAGACAAACTCATTCATAGGAGGGTGTAGCCGATCACTCTTGAGTCGGCCAACCTTACCCTCGTGGCAGCAGGAGTTTTGAGTTTCAGCTCTAATCAGGAAAGGGAGACCTCTAGAGTTCGAGGATGACGATCACAACCTTATACGGGTCTCACCTCTACAAGGTTTACGGAGATGAGGCCAAGGCAGCAAGTAATCTCAGAGGTTCAGTGGACCTTTTTCAGGTCCTCATCAGGGTAGGCGAGGTGGAATACTGTGTGACCTATCCACCTCAGTTGCACCAGGTTCACGACGACTTCCACGTATCTAAACTGAGGAGATACGTGCTTGACCCGATGCATATCATCTACCATGGGGATCTGGACATTGGCGATGGGTGACTTTGCAGGGTTTCAGTAGAGGTTGAGGATCGACAGGAGCGGTTCTATGAGGACGTCTGATTCCTCTTGTGTGCTTTCGTTGTCAGCACGGGAACCTCCACGTGGGTACATGGGAGCAGGAGGCTCAGATGTATTCTCAGTACCACTTTTGTTTCCCTAGATTGTGTTATATCTTTACAGGGACGTAAAGCTATGAAGTTGGAGTAATTTAAAGACCCGGAAACTTCAAGGAAATTTTTTTCTTAATTTCTTTGGAATTTTACAAGAACAAGGTTTCTGACGGCGCCTGATTCCGAGGCCCGGTGTTCCCGGAATTAATTTCCGAAGTTAGGCTTGGGTACGTTCAGTGAACGAACGAGCGGGTTTTCCTAACTTTTAAACCGGTGCTCAGAATTGAAATAAGAGGGCACCGATGAAATCGCAGTGCCGTTAATTGCTTAAGAAAACCTTTTCCGAAGGTGCGTTTTCTCGGGAGGAGTTTTTCAATTTTTGAGGTGTAAGTGAAGAATAAATAAAATTTTTAATCCAATTTTATTTTTCTTCTAAGTAGTTTTATCCTTTGTGTGGAATTTGGGTTGGTAACTACCCTTGGGAGAATAAATGAGAGGTGGGGCCCACACGAGCCCCCACCTTTTCACATTCCCCAAAACCCCTTGAAACTCCCCTTTAAAGTGAGACCACTCACCTCCCCCTCTATCCTCTTTATTCATGCAAAATCATTTTAATTAATTATGTGGTTTGGTTTGATTTTCAAAATCATTGAGGTGTGAATAAAAATAACATCATGGGATATTATTTTGGAGCTTTTGGTGTGTGAGAAAACCTTAAAACCGTTCTGGAGTTTTTGGGAGAACTTGGGTGTGAAGAAGAAGAGAACTTCCCTCTGATGAAGAACGACACATCTTCAACGATTAACGATTCTTCTTCGATGAATAACGCCTACGACGGAGAACGCCAAGACACCACCGCGGGGAACGTCGCCATCAACGACGGCTCTTCCTCTGATGACAATGGAATCGACATCGATCCTCTGCGACAACCGATCATCACAACGCTTTCATTTTCCTGCTGCTCGACGACATGCGACGTCTTTTCGAGGTAGGGGATTTTGTTGTTGTTGTTCGTGATTTCTTCCTTTGTCGTTCCTCGTTTCAAATTGGACCTCTTGCTATCGATTAACGGGAGGGGTCCAGACCGCACAAACACGGCCGACCCTCCTCCCTAATTTTTTTTGTTGACCATGTTGTGGTTTGGAATGGGGATGGTGCAGTGTCGTCGCACCGTGCGGGATCATGCGGTAAGGATGTGCGGCGCCCTCGCGCCGCGCCGTTGAAGCCGAACAAAGTCGTGGCGCCGTCGCGCCGCGCCGGAAAACCACGAAGAGACGCGGTTTGTTTATTTGGCGTACAGATCATCGGGCCATGGAAGAACGGGTCACAGGGGCGATTTGAAGGCTTTGCAGCGAAGGGCAGGTCCCGGGAGGACCGCAGGCGAAGACGGAATTGAAAACGGACCACTGGAGAAGCTCCGGCAGTCTGCAGAAGGCGGCGGGGGCGCGCCACGCCGGCGACCGGCGGCGGCGGCACGCCGCCAGAACGGAACCGCCGCCGCTCAGCTGTGGCGGCGGAGCGGCTCAAAGCCGGGCCGGTTACGTCGACCGCGGGGGTTGTAACCCCCGCACCCACTGGCCATGCGGGCGCCGCGCCAGCGCCAGCGCCAGGCCGCGCCGCACCGCGCCATCCGGTATGGGCCGGACCTGGACTCGGTTCGGGTCGACCCGGTTCGGCCCGACCGAGGGGGTCTCGGGCCGGGTCAGACTGGGCCCGAACCCCCTATTTTCGGTCATTTTCCGTTCAAACGCCCATATCTTGGGCCACAGACCTCCGATCAACGCACAGTGAGTTGCGTAGTGATCCATGGATCAAGGCGTTCATTTCGGTATATTACACTTAGGGTTTCTGAGAACCTTGTGTATGGCCGGGTTGGTTCGAACACGAAACCAACCGGACCCTCGGAGCGGAAACGCATATATCTTGAGCTCCGGAAATCCGATTGATGTTCCGTCAACTTTGTTGGATTCCTTTTGATGAGATGAAACTTTTGGCATACTTTGCCTAAGATTTGGATGCAGTTGAATAGTGTCCGGGTTGGATTGTACCTAAAATCCAAACGGGCCCCTGGAACGGAAAACTGATAACTTTCAGAACTGATGTCCGTTTGACGAACCGTCAGCGGCGCTGGTGATCACGTTGAGAAACGGTCCCTATGAGCATACCCTATGAGAGTTCAGGGTACAGTTGAGATATGGCCGGGTTGGTTCGCACATGAAACCAACCGGGCCCCTGGGACGAAAATGCTAATAACTCACAGGCTGGGCGTCCGATTGACGCGCCATCTGTTGCGTTGAGACCCCTATGACGAGGTTGTCCTTTGAGATAATTCTTCGTGAGACTTTGAGATACTTTTAGTATCGACCTGTAGCTCATGGAGCGGACCCTGCCGGAGACGAGCGTACAGAGTACGGAGACCTTGTAGCCGGCTAAGACCCGACGACTGCTTGACCGACTCGACTTAGAGTGATTCGACTAGCCCAGTGGATAGAGCACTACTTTGTTTGGGTGCAAACCCATGGCGGACGGAGCACTACTGTGTGAAAGTGCAGACCTGCGGTACTCGTTCGAAGAGTACCTCTGCAGGCTATTAGGGGGTGTGCACTGTTGTGTTTGGGTGGCATACCCCGGTGGGAAGCACTACTGTGTTTAGGTGGCTGACCCGCGGTACTCGACATGAGGAGTAACTCAGCAGTCTTAGGTTAGTGAGCAGTACCTCGAAGTCGTGACAGGACCACTATACACTCCAGAGATAGGGCTCTTTAGCCGTTACGATTTCGATAATGAAAATCCTTGTTTGAGCCGATTCTATGATCTTGTGTTTACCTCATTATTGAGATGGGTCACTTGATAACTTATGTATATGTATGGGTATATACCTAGGTAGTGGTTATCCTTTGATTTCATAATATTTGTGTTTCGTCATGATTGAGATGGGTTACTTGATAACTTGGGTATATGTATGGGCATATACCTAATTAGAGGTTATCTGTTGAGATCTTCTTTGTGGTTAACCTTGCTGGATTTAGTGAGACCTTGAGGGTCTCGAGGTCCCTACTGAGTATCGTTATACTCACCCCTGCACGGGCTATGCCCGCACCTCATTGTGTTGGTTGCAGACGACAGGCAGCGCAGATAGAGGCCGAGTGTTCGAGGACTAGACGGTACCCGTAGGTGGACCTCACAACGAGACAATATCTGGTGGTGGACTTCACGACGAGACGACACTCGGAGGAGGTTGACGGGAGAGAGCATTGTGGAGGCTATCTGTACCTACCCTTTAGGTAGGATCCGTGGTGGACGATCCAGGAGTTGCGCTATCTATACCCACCCTTCAGGTAGGATCCGAGGAGGACGACCCAGCAGATGATTCCATTCTTCCAGCTGTTTGTCTTTTCTGTTTTACTTCTGTTCAATTGTAGCTGTACTTTCGATTGGGTTTGTATTCTGGCCCATTTACTTTTCAACACTTCCTTTTTGTACTTAGTTTTTTACTTTTGCTTTTACTCTGTGGTGTTTTGTTTACTTTTATAAAGGCAATGCCTTCCCAGTTATCGGGATTTACACATTTGGTGCTAGTCTCCATCCCCTGGCCTATGGAAGGTGGGATTGGGGTAGTCACGACATGGGCCCCGAGGACGGGTCGTGACAAAACTAATATGGGATATTTATTTCATTGAATAAGAGATAAAGTCAAAAATCAATCAAATCAACAAGAAAATTTGAAATTGTATTAATGAAATAGTAATATGTCTAGAAATTATATTACCATATATTCATAGACAAGAAAATAATTCCTCAATATTAAAAAAAGGATCTTAAAATAAAGAATTTATGATATTACCAACGTATCTAATGAATAAATGTTCCTTTTAACTCATCATGGATTTATTGTTTTTTATTTATTATCTCTTGAACATTAATGTTCTTGTGATCAATGATCACTATCACTCTCCATAATTATTTTATCAATTATTCTACGGACAAATTTTTATTACCAGTAACTATTCTCTTACATAGAGACTTAGTTATGTGATATTCTTGATAACCTCTACATTTATTTTAATCTCTAGTAAATATAATATTTTGTTAATACTTTTTTACAACATGATTTTTCAATATTTTAATTATCAAATTTAAGACCCTTAATTTCCACATGAATTTTTAAATTTTGGGGAAGAATTTTAATGAAGGATGTTAGAATAAAACACCATGAAATTTTAGTATATATTTTTTAAAATAACTTTAATAAATTTGATAGTTTTTAGTATATATTATCTTTATATTTTAAACTAAGAACATTGTGGATGATAGTTTATATGACACAAAATAGTAAACATAAACGATAATAAATAAATAATTATTTTAATATTATAATTGCAGATTTACCGTTGAACATGGGGAGGGGTATGAGTTGCACTAATTGAATTATGAAATCTATAATTAAATAAACATATATTTATTAGTCAATAAAAATCTAAATATACATTCTTACTGCATAATCACTCAAATTTTATTTAATGTATTTTAATTCTTTAAAAATCATTTAATTCTAAAATGTATTTATTTTCATTATAGAATTTCAAAATATAATTATATTATAACAATTATGAAATAATAATATATAAAAATAATTTAAATAATAATATGATAATTATATTTCATTGAAATGTTTCAATTATTCTGCAAAGATTGATTTTCAGTTAATATTGAAAAATACCACTTTTTGCAAGCCTCTCATTTATTTTCAGTAAATTATTCATTTTTAAGTACCGTTATACATTGAATTTGACTTTCGAGAATAATTTCCTTAAAAAAATTAGAATAATTAATTAAATATGATTCCTCATTATAAAATTGTTTTTGTAAGTTTATTTTTACACATTAAAACATGTTTTTAAAAAAACTGTTATTAAATATATAATGTTGACACATTATAATTAATTTAAATAAATATTAAAAGTACAAATTTAGATGAGATTTTTTATTATATATCTAAATATATTAATTTTAATCTAATTAATGATAATTACTATTAACATAGTTTATACAAGATCATTTTAGGCTTAAGAGGTTCATTTTTTGAAAAAACTGATTTTCAAATGTATTGGATGTTAAATTTTAAAAATAATTTAAAAAAATGATTTTAAAAAATAATAATAAAACAAATTAAATAATTAGAATAAAAATAATTAATATTCTATATGATTTAAAAATTAATGATCTTCATGTTGATTAACAAATAAAAAAAGATTTATTTAATGAAATTAATGTTACAACATGGATTTCCACATTATATGTGCTTACGGTAAAATATCATTTTGACACACATTAATTATTTATTTTTTAAATTGGATAAATATTATTAATAATTTTTTCCAAATTATCAAATAATTAAAAATTTATGTTCTCATAAATTATAAAATATATAGGTTAAAATTTTAATTACCATGGGGAATAATAAAATGTTAAAAGTGAATAAACTAAGAGTATAAGGGAAAAACATGTTTAAAAGAATATAATGTGTCTCAATTAATCATAATTCTATATTAGGATAATATATTTTTTATATAATTCTCATATACCATATCAGGAATAAATCATTTTCTTCTAGAACTATATCGTCAAAGAAACATTTTTTAAAACTCAAATAAACCTACAAAAAAGACATCAAAAATCCTTTTCTTTTAAAAATTTCATTTCAAAATTTAAAACAATGTGCATCATAAAAAACCATTTCTTCAAAAATATCCTTTAAAAATATAAATGAATCTTTATTGAATTTAGTGTCATGACTATGGCGAAATCATCTAAATTTTTATAATATATAATAAACATTCCTTCTATATTTTTTCATAAAATTCACAAAGTACCTCATTTAGAAAATGGAATAAATTTATTTTCAATTTTTCTAAAAATTCATACCTGTGAAAAATTTACCAATAAAAATCATAAGAAAAATGATAAAAGAATTATGAAAACCATTCCGAAAAATATGAATGTAGATGAAAAAAAAGAGTTTTAATGAAAAATTTAGAATGTTGTTTTTAAATAAAATTCCCTTACCTTGATTTTGACACATCTCATACATTATTTATCTTTATAAATAATAAAATTACTTTAATTTCAAAAATTAATATGAAAATATTAATGTATGTTATTCATTTTCTATCATTAATTTCCATGTAATATAAAATTACTTTTTCACTTAATTTAACTTTGGATGTTCTTATGCTATTCTGCTCATATGTCCAAAATGACATCTATAATTTTAATATGGTAAAAATGGTCATAATTACATAATATATAGATTAATAATAATTAAATATTTTTTAAATTTATATATCAATTATATTTTTATATTTAATAATGAAACATAGTTACGAAAGATGAACTATTTTACAACTATATAGACAGTAGGCCATGAATACACATTAGTAATGCTTCCATTTTTCGACTATAATTATGTAAAGAAGAATGTTTTAATTTATCCTTAATAAATAAAAACCCATATTTAATATAATATAAATTCTTATAATATACTTATATATACCATCCATGTTATGTGATGATAAAAAATGAATTACATCTCTTCTTGGAGGTGGTTATCCACACATATGTATGAATGATGTAATCATTTCCTATGAATGGTTTGGTAAGGAAATAAATGATATCATTATCTTTTAAAAATGATAAATATTTAATTAATTTCATATATAAAAAATATTTCTATTATTATAAAATTTATTTAAAGGTGGTGATGGAAAATGAGGAAAATCGATTCATGGGGTAGTAGTTTTCCTTATAAATGAATGATGAATTATGTATCCATTTGATGGAAGAGGATATAAAATTAGGTCATGAAACAAATATAGTAACATCTAAATATATTAATCATAATCGATTTATTATTTCATGATGTTTTAATAATGATTGAGGGATGTTGAAGAATAAGAAAAACATAAACATGCAAATAAAAAATTATACATTTTTTTAGAAAACCGCATTTTCTTATCACTATAAGTCCTATAAAATTCATATTATACCTAAAAATAACACTATAATGAAAAGTGGGGTTATATAAAGTTATTTTGGAAATTATTGGTTGAAAATGGGTTTTGAATTTTTAAGAAATGAGAATAACAGGTTCTTTTCATATGAGAGTTGAGGGTCACTTTTGGCATTTATCAAAATATTAAATAAATATAAATTAATTATTAGTTGAAAGTGGATCCAAAAGTATTTTTTTAATTAAATGTGATTATAGTTAAAAATACCTTAGTAAAATAAAAAATAGACATTTTTTGCTATATTTATGCACTTATCATGTAATTTAAACTTCTATTTATCTTTTTTAACTCTTCACATAAATACCTGTATTTTTTACTCATTGAGTGTTAATATAGTTACAATTAAATGAACAAAAGGAAAATAATTGGGCCATGGTTTATATTTTAACCCTTATCATAAAATTTTTTCCTGGTTTTAGATATTTATGAATTTTTATATCATGTAATAAAAATAATATTAATTATCAAATACCAATAATGTCAATTTTATTAGTATTCCTTATATTGATAGTAATAATATCAAGATAAAAAAATTTAATCAGAACCTGTTATTTTAATACATCCCATACATGTAATTTTATTTAATAAAATTAGTAAACAACATTATTTATATAAAATATTATTATTTTTAGTATTTTTATTATAATTTATTTGATTTTTCCAGTACTTAAATAATTACTACATTATCCTTGTGCATGAATTTAATGTAATTAAATAAAAAAAAATTAATAATAAATTTCCATGATTATTATAAATGTTTCATTATTTAAAATAGTATATGTAATCAAATATAACCCTTGCATAAAAATATATTAATAATATTACACTTATTGAAAATAAAAGTGAGACATGTTTGACCTTTCATTAAATAAAATACTCTAAAGGTCATATTATAATAGATGTGGCCCCATAATTACATAAATTCAATCGTTGGATGATTATGTTTGAGATATAAATTTTAAATATTATTTAATTTTGTTTTTGGGTAATTTAATAGTTCTTATCATTTTATTTTTAACTTAAATTACCTGATTTACCCTTTACTCTAGTAAAACAATTACAAAGGTTACAGTTCTTGTTTTCAAAAAATAAAATTGACCTACTTACTAAATTGGGGCCCACTGATTTAGAATATGGTCTCCTTCTTTTAAATTTCAAAAAAAAGTGTTGAAGAATTTAATTTAAAATGAATCCATAAAAACAAAATGAAGCATATTTTTTCTGGAATTGAGAAAATTGGAAGACCATGGTGTTGTTCAAGGTCGAAACATGGTCAGGGAAAATCATGAGTGTTTTCCTTGGAAATTGTGCACCACATATTAGAGGTATGAGAGGTGGTGCATAGTACGGCCAAACCATGTGGCCTCTCTCCCCAAACCATGCGACCTCAAAAAATGTTGTTTTGATCAATTTGATCATGGTTTTTCAAATCGTGCTTCCACCATTGAGTATTTGTGGACCCCTAATTCTTCTCGTATAGTTAATGATAGAGGTTTGAAAAAATATGTACCTCTACCCAGCAAAAAATGTGTGTGGTTTGGAGCCCCACATAATTTTTAATAAAATTTTTGAACCCTCAGTTTTTATCCACATTCCCCCCTACTTGACCTAAAACAAGATCCTTTGTTTTGGGAGGCCCCATAGAGGATTACAAGGCTCCAAAAAATATTTTTTTTATGAATTAAATATCTTATTGGAGGTTATATATCTAAATAGTACGTTTTTTCTCCCTTTATTGATTTTATTTCTCTACCATAACTCTCTTTATTGATGTTGAGTGTTTATTTTTCCTCCATTAGATATATATTATATATATGTTTTGATATTGTGTATCATTGGATCATGATGATAGTTTTTTATCATTAATCTTTATCGACATTTTGTTTTCAATCATTCCATATCAAATTTGATATTTTTGTTTGGAGAACATACCTCAATAACCATGTGGTAGGTCACCTACTTTTCAATTCCCATTGTTCTGATTTCTTTGGGTGTATGTAATTGTGACATTTCAATTTCTTTTTTGAGAAATAAAATTTTGGACTGAATTAGTTAATTTTTTATTTAATTGGATTATTTAATTGATGGGGATCATGATATTAAGAATTTGAGTGATTAATGAAATTATAACAACGGTTGAATAATGGTTACAAATGATTAATGATGAGATGTGATATTTTGGACTGAGTTTTGGGAGAGGGACTAGTACTCCAAATTTACATGGGGTTTCATAATTCCACTCAATTACCCTATAGATTTGAGTTTCATTTGATCACTGAGTTGTGGGATAAATAATTCTGCTCCAAATACCCATAGGGATCCATGATGCTGCTCTACGTCCCCACTGTATAAATGTGAATTGGAATTAAGTTATTAATAAAACCCCATTATATAATGAAATATGATATCCATTTGGAGATGGTTTATAATTCATCATAGGGCAAAGAAGGTATTTTTAGTTCAGGTGTCATCAAGAACCTAGGGACCTATGTGGTCAAATAAATAATAATTTAACATTAAAATTTTTTTACTTACATTTTATAATTAATTATTATTAAAAGTTAACTCATTTCTTTTTGACTATATATTATTTTGACACCATTTGTGGTGGACTTTTGAATTTTACTAACACCCTAATCGGGTTGACTGATCAGTACATGAAAATACTTCATGTTTGCAAGAAATGATACTGGAAAGAGCCTTACATTAAGTGGATGATTTTGGATTTGGGATAGATCATGGATGTGGGAAACATATATTTTTTTGGGACTCACTAAGAGTTGTCAGGGTTTCCTTATTTTTAGGTTCTAATTTGACACATGACACATATATGGCATGAAATATCTACAACATTTGTTCTAGATATTTCATCACTGTTTTAGATTATCATTTTATGTTGGTCTTATTTTTTACGTTATTTTTATGGTTCTTTTATAATCATTTGGTTATCATTTATTTATTTCCTATATTGTGATTCTTTTATAAATGTGAAATAGTCTAACCATTGTTATATACATAGACCCAAGCTACTATTTAAAAGCATCTCAAATCTTTGGAGGCATGCCTAAGTTCATGTATCCATATAGCTCGGGTCACTGAGGTGTAGATCCTAGTTCAAGATGTAATAATGTAGAAGAAAATTATTTATCATTTATTTTTAGAAGACTTAATATTCGGGAATGGTAGGTATAATATTCGGATTAGTCTGGCCATAGTCATGAGCTCTTTCATGGGAGTAGCTGACCCATGTATGGGGGAAAACCTATATACCCAAGGTGGGATTGATGTTCTTGATGTTTTCTATTACAATTCAATATTATATCACGTCGAGTGATACACTTTTTTTCTACTACTATTATTTTCTAATATTATTCTTTATGGACTATTATGTAATAGATGATGATTATACATTCACGATTCTAGGAAATGATAATTTTATATGACATTCAACAGTTTAGTCATGCATTGAAAATGTTTTTTTGGGTATCTAGTTGGAATAAAACTCCTTTCATTTTTATGTAATTTATGATATAATCGTGACTTATAAGAAATTGAAAATTGTAAATGATTCTTACAGTGGAAATTTAAAATTGATAATATGGGTGTCTAATCAGAAACCATGAAATATGATTGTTTTTACCCTATGATAGCAATAACCTAGGATAGTAATGTTTGAGGTATGTGTTAGTGCCTTGGTTTTGATCATGTGGGGAGGTATAGGGGATGAATTTTTATGAATTTATTTGAATACCAATCATAAAAATGTGATAATGATGTGTTATGTGTCCTATGATTTTTTTAATTGTATATATTATCTTCCACAATGACAATTGTTAATAGTATGACAAGATAACATGGATTAAAATGATACTCTAGTAATGTAACTTGAGTATTCGATAGTTCAAGGTGAAAGAGATAGTGAAAATTTCTATAATAACAATTATTTTTTTACCATTTATAGAAACAAACATTGGGTGGGTTGTGAGAAGTATTTATTACATAACATGGGTGTTACAATTTTAGCACCTTTTAACTTTCACTGGAGAGGGTGGGACTATGACATTTGATTTTTGGATTAAGTCCATCTAGAAGATCCTTGAAAATTAAGATACCCTTGTAGATAATATGGCCATATGGGATACTTAAATTTATGTGGTCGAGTGAAGTGTTTGTAATATATTTTGACATGGGATAATCATCTAGAGAATATGACATGGATAGGCCTTCAGTATAAGTTTCTAGTTTTCTTCTACTTAGATGGAGTCAGGGAAGTTAAAACATTTGAGTTTATGTGGTTGACCTATGGGAAAATGTATGTGAAAGATTGTGTCATTGGATTTACTGATTTTTAGAACATTGTCCCATCTCTATATTTCATAACCCCTCCACATAAAGTGTACCCTACCTAGGTCAGCAGTTTGAGAAATGAGATAATGTCCCCCGATTCCTGCCTCTAGTAGGCCCCGGGATGGCGACATGCACCAAGGGTATATTAAACACACTAATGTGTGGCATTACCCCCTAAGATAACACATGTTAAATATAGAGATAATATAGACACCAAACAACTCATTCTCAAATAACAATATAAAAATAAACCAATGTACACATATGTAGTGTCATGCATAAACTACTACAACTGAAACAGAAAGTTGCAATTACAAAAATAAAGTAAAACAACAACAACCATGAAGCAAGAAAAGCTCCTATAAACCCTAAGAAAGTAGTAAATATCCTGATCTCCAGCCTACACTATGTTACATGAAAAATAGTCTATATAAACATAGGCTGAGTATAATAGTATAATCAGTATAATCCTTTCCATAGCCTCTCGTGCAAAAGTAAAGAAAGCATGCTAAACCATAATGAACTAAAATGCAACTAACTCATCACCTAAACAAGTATACTAAATTCCTAGAATCACCATTGCTACTCTAACCGAGTATTGCATACAAGGGTATATAATATAATAAATAATCTCAAGGGTACCCCAATACTACTTCCCCATTGGTTTTCCATTTTACCCAACATCACACGTCATGAGCATTTCTCTCCAAAAATGCTTGCCTGAATCACCACAACATGCACCTCATGCTTCAACATGCACCTTGTTCATAACACCACCACATCCTCATAACCAAAGTAACTATTTAGTTTCTAGGATCCACCACAGCTTGTATAACATGTATCATACATCATGTATTATACCTCAATCCATTACAACCCATATTCTAAGTAAGGATCTTCATGCCATCACAGCTTATACAGGTTATACCGATACTAGTCCATAAGAAACTATATCCAAAATAAATGTGTGTGAACTAAACATAAGACACTAGAACCCTCTACACACATATATGAGTAAAAATAACCCTCATTCATACTAGCACAAGAAACTATAAAGAGAAGATATTGGAGACAAAGGGGGAATTCATCCATCCATACTCCCACCGAGATGTTTTGGAAAACACCCCCATGGCTCAGAATCACAGGGGTGTCATTATCCCTAATAAATATAGCAGGGTAGCATATAGAAAAACAAAAAACACATGATATAATATAGCTCAAAACCATACTATGGGAATAACCTAGTCATAGACTCAACATCCGCTAACATCGCTTGAACTCCTTGATTTCACTACTAAGACAAGATATCATATAAGCATATAACCATTTAAAGAGATATATGATGTTATGTTGTCCCTTTTTCATTAGATTCACTCTACATTAATTAATTAATTGAAAATTAATTAACCTTTATCAAATATGTAATTTCATTCCATTAACATCACAAAAAAGTTCAGTGCCCTCCATGAATAACCAAACCAATTCAATAATTCCTCAAAAGTAACCACAACATTGCATCCTAGCAAGCTCCAACCCCATGGATTCAAAATCATTTATTCAATTATTTAATAATAGCATTATTACTTTTCCATTATTACATGTATTCTAAGAAAACATTCTGATCTACTAAACATAAGGAGCTCAACATGGTGAGTAGATGAAATACCCTTCGGCTCGTTTCCAATAATATAAAGAGTGTAGACCCATCCATCCTCAAGAATCTAATCATAGAAATCATGTGGCATACCCCACAATCCATTTCCTATTTTAGAAGGAGGCTAAGAAATTCCATATACCTCTAGAAGTGGGGAATGTATGAAGATAAAAAAATCAACATATTCAATAGGAATCCAACTTTAACATCCTTGTGTACGCCCAACATCAACCATTTTCATAATCTTTGATTCCCTCCCCGACACCCACATGCCTAACACAAATCATCATTCCACTCTAGGAATCAACTGTTTCCATAACCACTATGCCTCGATTCCCAACATTCCACAACAGCCTTCAGTAATTGTCCATACTAGGATCACACCACCACACAAGTAGTAGGAAACAAACAACAAAGAGACTGGGATCTTGGCCCCATGTAAGGCTTCCAGCCTTCACACACAACGATCAATCATAGATCCAAAGAATAGGTCATTTTTATTTTAAAATAAGATGGTAACTCAAAACCAAAAAAATACATAAAATTTTATACACAAAGGGTTATTTATTCCATTTTTTATTAACTAATTCAATTAAACATGCATAACTGCATCCATTTGATTACCATCAAAGAACAACAATAAAAGAACCATATTCATTAACATGACTCTTTATCTTTAGCAAATTAATTTAAAATTAATCCTAGCATTACATTCTTTACCATTTTCCATCAAGTATGATATCTCAAACTGAGAATCATAGATATCATACTCTCTAGAAAAAACCATTTGTAACAAGATACGATCAATAGTAATTATTTAATCTGGTTCAAATATTTATTATGTTAATTAAATTGTGATATAGTAGGATAAATCATGATAATTATACTAATACACATAAATAGAATATAGAAGCCACAAATACCCTACTTAAAATGTTTCATGACATTCATTACACCGGAATTGGCCAATACAATGTAACACAACCACCCCTCCTATAACAACTGCATCCACCTGAGGATGTTGTCATCAACCGACATACAAGAAAGCTCTATTAGAATGATGGAGATAACAAGCCATCACCTAGAAAAGAGAAACCGTAGGAAACATATTGAATAACTCATATGAATAGAGGTATGGCATACCTTATCAATGATGGATTGAAACTTACTACATGCACCAAAATAATGGTTTCTCATTCGTAGGTTGAAAATGAAGGGAAAACACAATCCAAGTCCTACAACAAAAATAAAAATCTCCTATGGGAGTAAGAAATATGGATGTCCTATACCAAGGGAAAACACATATGTAGGAGCATGGGTCGACCTTTAGAAAATTTAAATTTAGCAATTGTTTAAGATACAAATGATTTTCCATTAAAATTGGATTTTTCAAATATCACACTGTTTGACCAAGTAAAAACACTGGAACCCTTATGAAAATTATTTTATTCATTATGGGATTTGAATTAGCTTTAAATTCCATAAAATAAGTCCTTGAACATGTTTTATGTCAAAGAAAATGTCAAATGAGTGAAATTGTAGGATGTTGGAAACAATGTTCACGAGTTGCCTCCATTATTGGAACGATTTACAGTCACCATTGGATGAGTCACCACCAATTTTGGATGAGTTAAAGTCACTGTTAGATGAGCTAATACCACTGTTTCATGAGATACCACCACCATTGGGCAAGTCTCCATTACTGTTGGTTTGAGAAACAATCATCATTAGAGGAGTCACTGCCACCATGGGAATGAGCTACTGTCACCATCAGAAAAGTCTCTGAAACCCTTGTACGAGATACTGCAACTATTAGTTGAGATACCACCTACTTTGGATGATATACCTCCACCATTGGGCGAGCTTCCTCTACCATTGTATTAGCTACTGCCACCGTTGGATGAGATACCTTCCTCGAAACACTATTCGTAAAACTATAAAATTTAGAAAAGTGCTGGAAAAAGCCACCATGACCTCCCAGAACACCCCAAAACCCCTATTTTAGGATGTAATGTACTAGAGAGATCCAGAACATTACGTCAGATACCTCTCAAAAAATTCTCATCCTTGATAATTATAAATTGATCTTGATCAAAAATATAAAAAGGTGTCCAAACAACCACCCTTTTAGATACCTCACAAGGCTCTCGCCACTAAAAGTGCTCAAAATATTCCATAAAGGAACAACACAAAACCATTCAAAAACCACAACCATTTCATAAAAACTCTCTCATGAGAGATACAACTCAAAAGATAGAATGGCACAACAGGAAAAAAACCATCTCATAAAAGAAAAGGTTTAAAATCAATAAACAAACAACATTAATAAATGATCTAAATAGTAAACAACTCAGGGTATAGAGCATGTATCTATGACTCAAGTTTCTAGGTACTCTCCTCTACCCCATTTTTCGGCCACATGACCTGAACTAAGGGTATATCATGCCCACACAACACCTTCTACTTGCAGTCATGGATCTTTATTGGCTGCTCCTTAAAGGTCACATCATCCTCAACATTGAACTCATCCAAATAGATGATGTGATATTCATCATGAGGATAACAATGGAGTTGGGATACATAGAAAACATCATGTATCTAGATCATATTTGGGAGAAGTGCTACCAGATATGCCACAGCTCCAACATGAGCCAACTCCTCGAATGACCCAACAAACTAGGAAGAAAGCTTACTCCCATAACCAAACCTTCACTACCCACAACAGGGAGTCACCTCCCAAAACATGTGATCCCCTAATTCAGAAACCAATATTTTCCTCCTAGTATTGTAATAGGACTTATTGTCATTATGAACTACATTCATCTTCTCACGAATCACTAGTACCATCTCGGTTGTGTTTTGCACCAGTTTTTGTATGAGAATTGCTAACTCTCCAACCCCATTCTGGCATAATGGATAATGCAATGGTCAGCCATATAAATGTTCAAAAGGCACCATAACATTTGTGGATTAGAAACTATTATTTTTATATAAATCTACCATGATTAGGTGTCTCACCCATAAACCTCTAAAATATAGGACACAAGAGTGCAACATGTATTCAAGAGTTTAGATGGTCTCTTCTATCTGAACGTCCATCTGCGGTTGAAAATAAATTATACGTCATAGCTGAGAACCAAAATCATGCTAGAGATATCTACACACCATGGTGGTAAAATGAGGATCTCGATCAGAAATTAAAATCCTAGGGACTTTGTGGAGTCTCACCTTCTCTTTAGGATACAACCTCGAAAAAACCTATACTCTGATCGACTCCTTAATTTCTATAAAGAGACATGATTTCATCAAATAATCCACTACCACCGATATAGAATCATGGCCCCCCTAATCTCTAGTTAAACCGGTAATTAAGTCCATCAATATGTACTCCCTCTTCCATTGTGGAATATTTAAGGGATTGAGAAACCCACTAAGAACATGGTCTCCCATGTTCACCTTCTTGTAGAACAAACCTTGAGATGCAAAATTTGAAACTAGATTCTTCAACCTATGCCACCAAAACTGAATTCTTAAGGCATGGTATATATTTTTCATTACAGGATGTAGCACTAACGGTGAACTATGGAACTCTCTAAGGACCGTCTCACGCAATGGAAAATGAACCGAAATCCTCCCCTGATACAACACCTGGTGTACTTCATCCTCAAACCAACCATAAGGGTTCTCAACAAAAAAATGGTCTCCCCATATCTCCACCACTATATCCCCCAATTTGGAAATTTCTACATAATTCACTAGATATTATTGCACTGTTATCTAAAAAATACATCCTCTACCCCCAACTTCACCCATGTCGATATGTAGTGCTGAATTTTCTTTCATCACTCTCTAGGAATCACCTGATTCACGCGTTGCATAACTATACAACTTCATTATCATAACATCTGCTACAAAATTCCCTTACTAGGTGTATGTGTGATTTGGAAGTCATAATCCTATAAGAATGAAATATAGTTATTCTAGAATATGTTCAGGTAATTATAGGATAAAACATACCTTTGGATATTTAAATTAGTGAAGACCACAAAATGGTCACCAATGAAGTAATGTATCAAAAATATTTGGGTAAATACAAATTCCATAAAATCAAGTTCATGGGTGGCATAGTTACGTTCATGGGGAATAAGATATTGTAACCCATATGAAACAATTGATCTCTGCTACATCAGAACACAGCCAAACCCCCAATGGGAAGCATCATAGAAAAACTCGTATTGAAATTATTCTACTGGAAGAAAAATAATCAGAGCACTTTCCCACTTCTCTTTCAAATACATGGAATATTTTTGACACTAATCAATCCAAACGACCACCAGATACTTCATGTTAACACAATCATAGCAGTTTTAGTCCGAGAAAAATCTACTATGAACCTCTTGTAATAGGTGATAAGAAAAAGCAAACTTCGCACCTCTGTCACTACCTTGGGGGCTGCCCAAGACAAAAATGATTCTATCTTTGATAGATACACGACTAAACCCTAATGGAATATGAAATTACCTATGAAGAATACTTTTAAATCCTAAAATTCAAACTTTGAAAACTTCCCAAATTGCTGTTGTCAATAAATTACTCACAAAACAAAATAAAAATTCTCTACCTGACCCTCCTTAGACATAGAGTACATGAGGATTCCATTGATGAAAACCACAGAAAATTTATCCAGGAACTCACAAAACACAACATTCGTCAACCCCATGAACACTGATGAAGCATTCTTCATGCCGAATGTCAACACCAATAACTCTTAATGCCCTTGACGACAACAGTGAACAATCATTGGGATATCCTCATCATTCACATGCATTTGATGATATCCTAACCAAAAATTGATCATTGAGATCAAATTTTTACCATTAATTTGATTGAATAAATATTTAATCTATTGAAGAGGATAATGATTCTTCACTGAAACTTTTTTGTAATTGATGATAATTGACACACAACCATGAACTGGGGACATCCTTCTTCATGAAAAAAAACCCTTTCACCCCATTGTGACACACTCAGTCAAACAAAACCACATTATAATAGAATATCAAGCAGTATACATAGCTCCTACCACTCAAATGGTTCCATAATATACGAAGAAAATTTGATAGGAGACATGCCTAACTATACCTCAATCCAAAACATGATCTCTCATTAAGGGGGTAACGCTACAACCTATTCTGGAAAGAAATCTGGGTGCTCTTCTAAGAGCTAGTGAAACACCTAATACTAAACCTTTGATGAACTCAGTATATTCTCAACCATCAAGTATGATAGCTAGGGAACATGCCTCTAGCCCATTATAGGGCTCAATCTTCAACAAACATTGATGTATCTCTATCGGTATTGAATAGAATCACCTTCCTCCTAAAGAAATCTTTGATAGTTGACATTGAATACAACCAATCCTTACGGAGTATGAAATCATATGGTAGTATCTGTAAACATAGGAAATCTCCCCAAGATTGGTGCTTCCCAAGCACTATCCCAGAATCTCTATATACTTTAAACAAGTCAGTTTGGACTCCAACTAGCATAGTCAATTCCAAGGGTGCAAGAAGCCACTCTACCTCAACTCCAAAATAATGGAAAATGTTAGGTGATATGAAGGAGTGTGTCGATCCTGAATCAAACAAGGCATACACCCAAGTAGAAAATAATAAAAACATACCTCAAATGATGTCTGGATTTCTAGATATTGGAAATAATAAAGAATGAAGCTGACCAGGACCTTATAAATGGATTCTGTAAACCTAATTATGACCACCACCATAGACTCACTCCTCTCTCCAAGTATGGGGAGCATACCAAGGTTAACCACTTCCTACACCATCTTCCCTCTATTGATACAAATCTATTGCAACCTTCTAATTATTCCTCAACTGAACTACCTAAATGAAGGAACCTGAAGTGGAACACCTGATGCATGATGTCTACTCATAATGGCCGAGCACTCTCGTTTCTTATGAACTCGGCCTCCATAATAAAAATAGGAACATGATGCCTTGGTATAGTCCCCACAGTCTCTGCCCCTGGAGAAATGAGGTACTGATGGCTGGGACCTACCCATGGATAATTTGAAACTCTTCTTCCATGAAAACTGTGAACCAAAACAATAGATCTTATTCGTGAGGAATCATCTCATCTCCCCTTTCATAAATATTTGATTCTGGATAACATTATCTCAATGACCTCTAACTTCTATTGCACCTCACGATATATTGTTAGCATAAACGGGGTGACTTGGTACTGGGCATGTAGATTCAAAGTCACATCAAAATGTCTTGCTCTAGCCTCCTTATCTAGAAACAAGTTTGAAGAATACTAAAAAAGGTTCTTAAAATGGAACTTGAACTATCAGACAATAGGGAATCCCTACCGAAGGGTAAGAAGCACCTAGAAACTAGTCTCCTTCACGGTCGAAGAAAGAAACTCATCTCTAAACTACTTTAAGAGCTTCTCCCGTTATACTGTTATATCTTTGTGATCAGAGGAAGAAGATCAACCACTACCTTTATAAGGCCCCTTCATTAAACATTACATAATCTTGAATTATTTTAATAATTCACATTTAGTATCTCTTCAAGTTTTGAGATTTAGAGAATTAAGTCATAACATATACACAAAAACTTGAATATTACATATAGAAACTTATACTCAGTATCCATTTTTTCATAAAATAAAAATTCTTTAAAAAAAGAAACATTTCTAGTTCCATGCTTTAGACAGCCCGACTTTTCCTTGATCCCATCCTTGAACCTATTCATCTTTAAGTCTGGTGGAAAACATTTCCAAAACATGGGATGAGCATATAAATCTCAGTAAGGAATATAAAAAAATGGAAAGAAAACATTAGTCCCTAAATATATAAAAATCAATGAAATCAAAATTTTAAATCTTAAAATATAATCTCTTAACATACCTCAAAAAATAATAAGATTTATGAATAACACATAGAAATCATAAATCATAAAAGTCACTTTTGTAATCCATATAAAAGTTACATTGTAGCTTTCATAGCTAAGTAGGGAGTTCCGTTTGGAATACTCATCATAGTATATTCCCTAAATATCTTATGAGAAACATTAAATTTTACCCCTGTCACGTTACCCAATGGATTGGAGAGCTATGTTGAGCTCACCTACCCTAGGATTATCACGAAATCACCCATATATGTAAACAATTCCCAAGAACAATAAAATAATCATAACACATGAACAAGCATAAAATAAATATAACATTTCCAAATTGCAATCACAATATAAAATTTTAATATATCTAAATAATCAATCCATTATCAAAACCATTTTCAATGCCGAAATACATAAAAAGAGTGTATTTTATTTATTTTCCCTTTAAAAAACATTACGTCTTGTTAAGGAAGCGAAAGATAAAATAATGCTTCTGGTGGCGGAAATGTAGTTGTCACCGCGTAAGTTAAAATGGAAGAATTACATTTTTGTTTAGTAAAACACAGCAAAGAAAAAAGATTCCCTTTGAATGAAATTAAAATTCCAAGGGGTTTATAAACCATATAAAATAAAGTCATGAATGAATCAAAATATGCCTCAATGAAAGGAGATTGAGACAAAGTCTCTCACCTCGTGCCCGACATGACTCGTTCATTCTTTAGTCTTATGAATAATAAATTAAAGTTATTTTATACTTTCTTCTGAACCAATTTCATATTTAATATTCATTTTATATCACTTATTTCAATGTTATAGACATTATATAATCATTTTTGTTAATAATGGTCGTTTTGTCGATATTTGGTACTTGAGTAAAAAATGAACGTCTTATAATTACAAGTTGTCCCTGGGGTCAAAATTACATTATCTACAAAATGAAATTGATGATTTTTATATCATATATATCATATATATCTACTATATATATTTATTTATAATAGTACATAACATTTTGAGATAAGAAATTAAATGCACCATTCATGGAGATGGTAAGCTGTACGTGCGCATAAACACAACATTCATTTCTATTTCATATTTAGTGGAATAAAAACATAATGGTACTTAGATATATTATAAATCCAGTATAATATCATATATAATTTGATTAACTTAATCCTTTATACATTCCACATCTGTCATGAACGAGTCATATCACTTTGAGGGGGTAGTAGTCTGCACTTCCACAAATGAATTTATCATATTTACCCAATACGAAAACCAAAAAGGAATTATATATATGAAAATTAAATAAGAATAGAAACAATATAAATATAATATATATCAAATACAAATACAGTTCTATCTTAATGGCCACCATAATATATGGTAAGAGAATATTGAACAATAATTGTTTCATGATGTAGTGGTTCGTCGTCCATAAAAACAGTAAGTTTTTATCCATTAGATAGAGGTGTATGGAAGTGTAATTTGAATCCTTCTCATAAAAAAGACTTAATATATTGAGGATACTGGTGTTGTTATGTAAACAAGGAATAATAAGATCATAGGGAGTGTAGAAGTAAAATAAAAGAATATAACTTGGGGGAAGACGTTACCTTTAAATCAGGTAACTCCCTTTGGTTTGAACCAATAGGCTTTCTTGAGGTACCTTCGGCCTAAGGTAATGATTTTAAGTGGAAGATAGTGATATTGGGTGATTATTTGGGTAGATGTTTTATGTGACCAGGGGTTTTAGAGTTGTGAGTAATGGTTTCGATGTGGTGTCATTTTATTAGAGGGAGGAGGGACAATTTAGGAAAGATTGAAAGTGTTATTTTATTACAAATACATTTTCGATTTCAAAAGTTCCATGACTCATTAAATTTAAAGATAGGGTGAATATTATAATAAATACTATATAATAATATGATTTATACATGTTTTGGTATCATTTTTAACCTTATCATTTATCTTTAGCCCTTTGTTAACTAATTTAACAATTACCATGTCTTCTTGTATATTCATACTATATGGTGAATATAGTTACCAAAAAATTCCAATAGAACAAAAAGAGGTTAATTAATGACATTATAAACCTTATCAAGTAAATTTGTTGAATATTATATTTTTAGGATTATTATATCAATTAATAAAATAATTATTGTTTTAAAAACATATTTATGCCAATTTAGATACTATTAATATCGTGTTTTTTAAAAATCCATTAAAACATGGTAAATTCGAAAAAACATCATTATTTAAAATATTAAAAGTCATAATTATCTATAAAATTCACGGATGGAATAAAAAGTTTCAAATTAAATTTATTTTAACATTTATGATACCATTTATTTAAAACAGTCATTAATGAGGTAATCATTACATCATTATTGTGTCATAAATAAATTTAATTATTTTATGTCTAAAAATTATAAATAAAATACAATGATGTATAAAATATTTCTAGTTTTTAATGACTATTTATAGTCAAAGATATCAATTATATAACCCCATATTAAAATTGTTTTATCAAAACCATACATGTTTATGATATTTTTTTTTTACTTTAAATAAAAAAGTTATTAATGTAATTATCTTACCCAAGTGGATTCTAAAGGCCAAAAGTTCTACCCAATGATTGTATTGGTCAGAAATGACTGATACAATAAGTTTAGGACAAGTGTTAAAATAATTTTATATTATTATAATATTATTTTTACATTGAATTACCCTATTTACCTTCAACCCCGGTAAATAAAAATAAAAAGTTACTATTCACTAAAAATTATTTTCATCCTATTGAAGCACATTTTAATTAATAATAACAAAACTTTATGTCTGATTTTTTGAATTAAATCCATAGAAGAAGTAAAATTTTATTTAAATGCAAAATTTTGCTTTTTAACTACTATGGAGTGTTTTTCACTATTCATCAAAAATAGAACGTTTTCAGAAAAATACCAAAAATTCATTCAATGAAAATATTGATATTCCAAATTCAAATTTTTTTTCTATTTTACCAAATTCAAAACATATTTGTTTCATTAATTAATTTAAAATTATTTTTTCACTATCAAAACTAGAAAGTGTGTTTTTGACAAGTAAAAACTACAAAAAGATTGACATGTGTTTATGTCCCATTTCAAATTTAAATTATATCCAATGAAAAAAATTGGATTAAATGGTAAAAGTATAATCCATTTACACTTTAAAACCATTTAATAAGATAATCTAACCATATAAATAAATACTACGAAAAGACAGTTTTGACTTAAAATGTAGTTTTTTCACTATTCATTCAAAAATGAACTTTATCAGAAAAATACCAAAAACATTCAAAAAGTAAATTTTTATTTCCTGCTTCTAAATAGGAAGTTAATTTTTTTCATATAGAATATATAAATGTGGTAGAAACTAGATTTAAAATGGGTTCTCCGTCAAAAGGTTGTAAATCGGCCATTTAAAGAATATTAGAGTATTTCATGCTTAAAATTGGATTCATTTTTATTTTAAGAATATATGACTTATTGTATAAAAATAAAAAACATTTAACAAACATTTTTAATCATATTTTAGTTATTTCTGTTCATTCCCACCAATATAATGGCTATGCATGAACTACCATTTAAAACAATAATATTATTATATTATTTTTTTGTAGAACTAAAAGTTCTCTGCAACTTATGATTTCATAGAAACCTATTGATTCATGTTGAGTATGCTATCAAACATATAATCCCCTTTAAGGTAAAATTAATATTCAATTAACAAATATTAATAAATATGAAATTTTCATATTCTTTATTTACATGGGATGTTTCATCCTTCCCCCCTTTTGGGAATTGTGTCCTCACAATTTTAAAATTGGGCTTGGAAACTTAATTGAAAGTCCCACATCGGAAAAAGAGTCAATAAAAATATCATATTAAAAGAAATAAATATAAGTACACAGGTTACCCGAGATAACCCATATAAGGAATCCATGTCGAAAAACATGGATATGGAAGAAAATATAACTCTCATGGACTAAAATAGAGTAATATAGAACATGATCACACAAAGTTAACCACCACAATACCATAATTTTGTGGTTGAGTAAAATTATGTTGATAAAAAAAGCGTATAACATTTTTTATTGAAGATTCATTTTATAGAGTTGAAAAATTTTATTCCTACCTAGACTAAGATCATAAGGAAACATACTTACTTTTCATGTAGAGTGTCTTACTTTAATAAAATTCTACCACCAACTCATATTTTCTCTAAATAATGAGTATTCAAGATGACTTGGACATACCAGAAGTTCTAGAATAAACATATTGAGAATCAAATAATCCACAAAAGATGACATATATATTTACCTTATCTTTAGACATTAACCAAAACCAAAATGGTTAGTACAAGATCAGATAATGCACAAAAAGAAAAATCCTTTATAAAAATAAATACTACTGTTAATCTCCAAAATTCATCAAATAGTACCCAAAGTTCAAAAAATATAATTCAATACACAACTATCTTTAAAATAATTCAATATAATCCAAACTACAATTGAAACCAAAAACTCATATGAATTTAATCACATAGTCTTCCATAGTAAATCTTAACATTTATCTCTAAAAAACATTGATTACTCTTAAAGTATCATACCAAAGTGTAATTAACCTAATCACATATTCTCTATGATAGGTTAATCATTCCCATAAATAACCCAAATCGCCATATGTCTATAAGAAAACCATAGTTTTCAAAAATAAAATCTCAACCATTACTCCACAAATGAGATCCCATAGTATTCTATTTTCCATAAATATATAATGTTCCCAAAAGATAGAATGTATTCAAAAATTACCTTTATCAGTTAATCATAAAATCATTTTCCTATACTAGGGATATCCATTTGATAAAACATAAGTTTCCAAAATCAAATTATTCTTGATCCATAAAATTATTTAACTAAAAAGAATAATTCATACTAACTAGGGACTTCACGTAGGCTAGTGGTAGGTGATTCACCCTTATTTTCCTTCAGTTGTGGGTTCGATTCCTATGGCCTTGCCAGACATGATGGGTTGTCACCCTTTATACAGGTTATCCTTTTTATAAAACCATATAATTTTATTAAATTACCACAAATGAGATAAATTATTCAAAAATGACCATGGAAAATTTTAATAAAAAGAGTTCTCATTTCATCTCCCATTTCATTCAGTTTCTCATTAAGAAAACTACCATTGTTTCTTTCACATCTGTTATTATGTTGGTCCCTGCTAGATCGAGCCATTTTCTAAAAAAAGTTCAGTGTGTGTATATCAGTAAAATCAACATATAATATCTTATGAGGAGGGTAAACACTAAGATATAAATATTCATGTTATCTTAATCCCATTCAATTTATCTAAAATAACAATGAATCTTTCTAATATGCTAACCATTATGGTTATGTGACTTATGCTTAAATAAAACCCCAACCCCTAAGGTTCTCTAAACCGACCTTTGATACTAACTATAATGACCTAGCCTTAAACATTACATAATCTTGAATTAAGTTTATAATTCACATTGAAGATGTTTTTTGGTTTAGAGCTTTAGATAATTAGGTCATCACTTATACATAACAACTTGAAAACTACCTTTAGGTACTTCTACTCAGTACCCATTTTTTTCCTAAAATAAAAAATATTTAAAAAATAAAAACATGTCCAGTTCCATGTTTTAGACATCTTGACTTTTCCTTGATCCTATCCTTGACCCTATTCATCTTCATGTCCTATAAAAAACATTTCAAAAACATGGGATGAGTATAAAAAACTTAGTAAGAGATATAAAATAAGAAAAGAAAATAGTAGTCCATGAATACATAAAAATAAAATAAATCATACTTTTCAATATTAAAACATAATCTCTTTAACATGCCTTATAAAATCATATGATTTATGAACAACACATGGAAATCATAAATCATAAAAGTAACTTGTGGCTTCCATATCAAACTTACAATGTAGCTTTCACAACTATGTAGGGAGTTACGTTTGGAATACCCATCACAGTATATTCCCCAAATCTATTATGATAAACTTTAACATTTACCTCCATCACATTACATAATGAATTAGAGATCTATCTCAGGCTCACCCACCCTAGTTTTATCACGGAATCACCTGTATATGTAAACAATGCCCAATAACCATAACATAATCATAACACATGAACAAACATAAAGGAAAGATAAAATTTCCCCATTATAATCACAATATAACATTTAAATGTATTGAAATAATGAATACATTATCCAAACCATTTTCAAAATCAAAATATGTAAAAAGATTATACTGTATTTATTTTCCTTTAAAAAACTTTATGTCTTGATAAGGAATCCAAATATCAAATAATGCTCATAGTGGCCAAAAGGTCATTATCACTACGTACATTAGAAAGAAACATTATCTTTTTAATTTATTATAAATATAAATAGAAAAAACATTCTCTTCGAATGAAATTAAATGTCAAAGGGGTTTATACACCTTAGAAAATAAAGTTGTGTTTAAATCAAAAAATGCCTCAATAAAAGGACATTGAGACGAAGTCCCTTACCTCGTGTCTGACTTGACATGTCCATTCTTTAATCTCTTGAATAATAAACTAAAGTTAATTTTTAATTTATTAAAACCCTTTTTTTTAAGTTTACTATTACTTTTATATCACTTATTACCACATTATAGACATTATATAATCATTTAAGTTAATAACTATATTTTTTTCGATATTTGGAACTTGAGTCAAAAATGAACTTCTTATAATTACAAGTTGTCCTTGGGGTAAAAATTCTATTATCTCTATAATTATATTCATGATTTAGATATCATATATATCATATATATATATCTATTATATATATGTATTTATAATAGAACATAACATTTGGAGGTAAAAATTGAAATGCACTATTTGTGGAGACGGTAAACCGCACGTACGCATGAATGCTACTTTCATTTATATTTTATATTTAATGGAATGAAAAAATAATGATACATAGATATATTGTATATACGGTATAATATCATATAAATTTTTATTATCTCCATCCTTTATAAGTTCCATGTATGGTATGAATGAGTCATATCACTTTGAGGGGGAGATAGTCCGCACTTCCTCTAATAAAATTATCATATTTTCCCATTATGGAAAATATAAAGGTATTCTGTAAATAAAATTTATAGAAGCATATAAACAATATAAATATTATATATATTCAAATAAAAATATATTTCCATCATAATGGCCACCATATTAGGTGGTATGAGAATATTGAACAATCATCATTTCGTGAGGCAGTAGTTCACTGTCCACAGAAACTGTATGTCCATATGCATTAGATGGAGGTGTGTGGAAGTGTAGTTAGAATAATTCACATAACAATAACCTAGCATATTGATTATATTGAGTTTGTTATGTAAAAATGTAATAATAAGATCATAGGGAGTGTAGAAATAAGATAAAATAAGAGAACTTGAGGGAAGATGTTGCATTTAAATTGGGTAACTCCCATTGGTTTGAACCAAAAGGATTTCTTGAAGTGACTTATACACAATTTAATGCATCTAGGAAAACTATAAGGATCTTAGGAGCTTATTTGGTCAGATATTGGATGATCCATGGGGATTGAGAGGTGTGAGTAATGGGTTAGAGGTGGTGTCCATTTATAAGAGGGAGGAGGGGCTCTTTAAGAAAGTTTGAAAGTATTGTTTTATTATAAACGTATATTCTTTTTAAAAAGTTAAATAACTAATAATATTCAATGATAAGATGACTATTATTATAAATTCTTTAGAAAAATAGGTTTTAGACATTTTTTGGTTTATTTTTAACTTTATCATTTAGATGTAACCCTTTGTTAACTAATTTAACAATTATCATGTCTTTTTGTATATACATACTATATGGTTAATATAGTTACCATAAAATGAAAATAGTACCACAAGTGGTTAATTAATAAAATTATCAACCTTATATATGTAATTTTTCTGATTCATAGATTTTTATGATTATTATATCATTTAATAAAATAAAAATTGTTTCAAAAACTCATTTATGTCAATTTATATACTATTCATATCATGTCTTTTTAAAAATCTATAACAACTTTATCCATTCAGAAAAACATAATTAATTCAATTATAACAAGTCATAATCGTCCATAAAATTACTTTATGGCATAGAAAGTTTCAAAATAAATTTATTTTAACTTTTATAATATCATTTATTTAAACAATTCATTAATGAGGTAATCATAACATCATCATAGTGTCATAAATAAATTTATTTATTTGATGTATAAAAATTATAAATAAAATTCCATGATTTAGGATATCTTTTTAGATATATATTTACTATTTATAGTCAAATATATCAATTATATAACCACACATTAAAATTGTTTTAGAAAACCATACTTGTTTGTGATATTTTTATTTTTAATTTAAATAAAAGGTTATTAATGTAATTATATTACCCAAGTGGATTCCAAAGGCCAAAAATTCTACCAAAGGATTTTATTTGTTGTCCATGACTCATTTAATAAGGTTAGAATATATTTTATGGTAATTTTATATAATTGTAATATTATTTTTACCTTGAATTTCACTATTTACTTTAACTACGGTAAATGAAAATCAAAAGTTACTATTCACCCAAAATTATTTTCATCCTATTGAACTACAGTTTACTTACTGATGACAACCATTTATGTAGGATTTTTGAAATTAAATTCACAGAAGTAGTAAAATTTTATTTAAATGCAAAAGTCGGTTTCTTAACTACTATGCAGAGTTTTTCACTATTCCTCAAAAATTGAACGTTTTCAAAAAATACCAAAAATTCACAAAAAGAAAATATTTATATTACAAAATCAAAAAAGAAGATTGTTTTACCAAATTAAATAAAATAATTTTCATTAATTAATTTGAAATTAAATTCTGTTGTCAAAACTAGAAAGTGTGTTTTTAAGAAGTAAAAACTAAAAAAATATTGACATGTGTTTATGTCCAATTTCAAAGTGAAATTTCCTAAAATGACCAACATTGAATTAAATGGTAAAAATATAATTCATTTAGACTTTAAAACCATTTAAAATATATAATCTAACCCTATAAATAAATCATATGAAAAGATATTTTTGACTTAAAAAGCAGTATTTTTCACTACTCATTAAAAATGAACTTTATCCAAATTTTACCCAAAGTAAATATTGATGACCTTATTCTAAATAAAAAGTTTATTTTTCAAATGGAGCATATAAATATAACAAAAACTATATTTAAAATGGTTTCTCCATCAAAATGAAGTAAATCAGCCTTTTAATGAATATTAGAGTATTTCATTCTTAAAATCATATTCATTCTTATTTTAAGCCTCTAAGAATTATTGGATAAAAGTAAAAACATTTAACAAACATTTTTAATTATATTTATGTTTGTTCATTTCATTCCTTCTAATAAAATGGCTATTCATTAACTACCATCTAAAATAATAATAAAATTACATTATTTTTTGGCATAACTCAAAGTTGTGTGCAACGTAAGATTTCAAAGAAACCTGTTGCTGTGTGTTGAGTATACTATTAGAAATAACATCCACTTTAAGGTACCATTAATATTCAATTAGAAAATATTAATAAATATGAAAATTTAATATTATTTATTTACATGGGATGTTACAGCCTTTATGCCCCATATAGCACTGTCACACCCAATGACACCCAGTGATCCCTCAAAGCACATATCGAAATGTAGGTCACTCACCCTCCTCCAACTAGTCTTCCATAACTGCATCTAAAATGGAACCCTCATACTTTTGTAGACTCTGGTGATGAAACTCTCAGAGTGACTTCTTCCATGTATCATCATCTCAATCTATACTCTATGAAGATCTATTGGTATAACCTACTGATAATATTATGTGCGAACCCAATGAGGAAGTCGACCTAGATCCATAACCAGAAAAAAAAAGGTTTGAGCCCCTAAACCTAGAATATGGAAAACTATAAAATTAAGTAATTGTTTTCTTTTTTTCATTTTATGTTAACTGATCCCATGGTCTACCCATTCAAACATAGGCACATAGAAGAATGATGCATGACCATTTAGAAGGTATCCACCCTACAAAAACTATCACCTTATTTGGTAGCCACTGTAAACATTAATGTCCACGCATTAGATTATACGAGGCCATAAATACTTATGTCTCAACTGGTCTCTTGTGTTTACAACACTTGCTAAACATGACTGACACTGTTTCCCTACCAACCCATTAAACCTCACCTATACCTAATTCCAAACTCCATCCTATCCATCAACCATACATTTGATACCACTCTGTCACGCCCCCCTTCCCAAAAAGTGTACCTCTCATGGGCCGACAATGTGAGAAGACAGATAATGACTCTCATGTCCTGCCTTCAGTAGGTCCAGGGTTGGAAACTATGTAATGTCCTAGAATTTCCATGTATTTTTTTAATTATATGGAATTATTACAAGACCAAAAGTTCTTATAGAACATGATTCCATGGATTGGTGATCCCAGAATAGAATTTTGAATATTTCATAGTTTTTTTAAGTAAAAGTGTGAGTGAGGTTTTCTAACTTCTAAACTGGTGCTCGGATAAAAAATAAAAGGGAACCATTGAACTCAAAACACCGGGGTTCGCCTAGAACGAAAATAACTTCAACTAGTAAGGGTCGGACTAAAAATTTAATTTTCGAACATTTAGTGGAAAAAATAAACCTAAATGTTTATTTTATTCAAACCGTTCCCGATGTGATGCAATGACCAGTCAACACTGCGATGTATTGATGAGGAGAGGTTGAATCATTAATAAACCTCATTAATGAGATAGTGTGGAGACACAAAAAGCATCTCCTTTATTTTATTAAACAACAATCTAGAGTTGTAAAATGACACTGGTAAATTCTCCGATAAACATGGATGATCTCTCTCTATTTGATAGAAAACGCCATCGAATCGGGGATCGACGAATGCAGGTGGGATGGATTCGAGAGATGAATAACAATGATGAATAATAATGGATCAATGATTTAAGATGGATTAGAGCTTCATCCCTCATCAGTGATGGATCCTCAATCCTGGTAGGGGTTTATGTTGCTTTGATTTTCCTTTTCTTTAATAAAAAATGATGAATGCGGATCAACCCACAAACTGGTTGATACGTGGGTCATGCGATCTTGAAGGAGGGTGTCTATCTTGGGATATTTATCTGGGATTTAATTATTGTTGATGGAACTATGATCCCAAGACTCCCATTTGTATTTAAACATCTAATGTGTAGGGTGTGGGCCAACACGAACAAGGCTCGAGCCCCTCTGCCTGTCCATTCATCATGGATACTTCCTCGAAATGGTGGAAAGGTGAATCCAAGGCCATGACAATGATGATGGAAACACAAGAGGCATGAGTGCGTAGGTAGAATTGAGATCGGAAAACCAGAGTGGGCCTAGTGGCCCATGGAAGGTACCACTAGTGCGGCGGCATCGGCGACTAGTGGCGGCGGCCACAGGCGGGAGGCGATGCCACCCCGAGCACCGTATTTGGGACTAGGAGGACAAATCTTGTCGGTCACACCCGAAGAGGCAACACACTCGTTTTGTGTTGAGGAAAAGGCAATCACATCCCATCAGCCACAGTGGTTAGTAGAACGTGCCGCCAGCCTGATGTCTCGTAGGTTGAGCGGACCTCTCCTTGAGGGCAGCGTACATACAAGGGGAAAAGCCGGTTGACCAGCCTCACACGCCCAAACTAGACCATTCGAGCTTGTCCGAGCTGATTCGGACCAACTGAGGTGGTCTGGTCCTGGATGATCTGGGCCAGTGGACTGGGCCGACTTGATAATGTCATGTTGCGTGGTGGCTCGAGCTAGGAAAAGTGATTGGCCCGTTAGTGCCGGCCAGGCCGGATAAATTTCAGATCACTGGGTGACCAAGTAGACAAGACCCACGACCAACCTTGGTCGAGTCTATTAAGGCCCAATGGTCTAGGTCAATGGGGTAGATGGACATGATCGTGTCCTGAGGGACCAAGGTTGGGTTGGTCGGGTCAGCCAGAAACAGTCGGACCGGGCCCAGATGTAACCAGACCCTATTTATAAAAGGGATGTATCCCCCTAACCGTGTTTCTGATTGACGTGTCATCTACAGTGTTGGGACCCACATGACTGGTCGAACCTTTTGAAATCCTCTAAGTATGATTTCATGGATGGTGACCCAACAAGGATTCGTGACATAGCTTCCCAGCGAGACTCCTTCACTCAGCTATCAGAGAGACTTCGTGACTCAACTACCCAGCGAGTCTCTGTGACTCAACTATTTGAGAAACCTCAAGACTCAACTACCCGTGAGACATTGTGACACATCTTTGAGTGAGACATCATGACTCATCAACCTAGTGAGACTTCGTGAATTAGCTACTAGAGAGACTCTATGACTCAACTACCCAGTGAGGCATTATAACTCGGCTATCAGTGAGATTTTGTGACTCTTCATCTGAACAAGTCTAGGCGACCTAACTATCCTAACAGACTCATCGGGTATGAGTGCATTTTTAGTAATTGATGTTCATTGTTTGTAACCATTTATTTTTCTATTAACACGTTAAGTAACACCTATGTCGAGCTAACTCTAGTGACTCAAATCATTTTTCATTATTTTGTGATTTCATTTGTGTCTTTCTGTGACACTCGAGTTCATCTCGAGTCCCAACTGAGTATTGTTATGCTCACCCATGTATGGGATCTTCACGCACCTATAGTGTCTTTTGCAGACAATGGGAAGCTTTGATTGGGATCTTGGAGATCCAGGGCTACGTGGTGCTCGGAGGTGGATCTACAGATTCAGTACACATATGTGACATCTGACAGTGAGACACACATACCCTTTAGGTAGGATTCATGGAGGGTGACCTTTGGAGCTTGTACTTCTATTTACTGTACTTATCTATTTATTTGGGATTCTGTTCTAGCCCCCTTTTTCCTTTCAGTTGCACCTTTACTTATGTGTTTATTTCCTCGTGTTTCATGCTTGTTGTTGGTATCCTAGTTTTAGTTTTACTTTCAAAAGTATGGGTTGTGTGTGTGTGTACAAGTTTAAATGCAATGCATTATCTTTTTGGGACAGGCCATTTTAGTGATAGTCGCCATCCACTGACCTATGGATGGTGGGCTTGGCGTAGTCATGGTATGGGCTCGAGGGGATGGGTCATGAAACTGTGGTATCAGAGGTGTTTGGTTATAACTCAATGACCGATAATCTATTGTTTTATTTTGGGAACAGTCTAAAATGTTCAGAGTTTGGCATTCAGATTTGGGGAGTCCTGTGTTAGTGTGGCAGCCAACGTATCCATACACTAGGACCCTAAATTCTGCATTCCTACCCGGTGCATGAAAATAGTGGTTTCTTGTGTCATCTAAATGTTATTCTGGATCTCTTTTAGTGACAGTCAACTCACCCGATATGATTAACTGACTATGGTTCATCTTGATTTCTCTCAAGATGCCTCAACGTAGACATCCATCCACGATCATGGTACAGGATAACGGTGATGGTCCACCAAAAAATGAGGCATCGGTGCAAGGATTGGTTCCTGATATGGCACCCTTGGGTGGTGTACCAGAGGCACCACCACCTGTCAAGCAGCAGTTGCTACTGGACATACAAGGAGAGGATGGATGCCGACTGAGCACGTTGCATGAGTTCCAGAGGCAGAGGCCTACAAGGTTTCGAGGCAAGATAGATCCTCAGGATTTTAGGGGTAGGCTGGGGGCAGTGATGCGAGTTTTCTGCCTGGTGAGGATACCATCAGACCATATGGAAGTTCTAGCTTCTAGCCTTCTATAGGGCATGGTAGAGAGATGGTGGAGCTTGACACTACAAACAGTACGGGGAAAACATGCCTTTGCGATGGGCTATTTGTGACGGTATTTATTCCCATCACAAATAGTCCATCCCAAATGTTATTTGCGGTGGGGTGGGGGGGGGGTCGACCCTTTGAAAATAACTTGTTATTTCTGATGGGATTTCAATTCTCCTTGAAAAACAGTAATGCGTGGTTTGGTGCGGGATGCGTGCGAACACGTAGAAAGGTTATTTGTGACGGGGGAATCACCTCATCGCAAGTTGTGTGTAGGTCAGAGGATATTTGTGATGGGACCCATCGCAAATACCGGCGGCCGTAAGTGGTTTTTTGCGACAGAATGTTGTCCCATCACAAAAAGTGTGTCAGCAGGCAAATTTTTGTGATAGGGCCCGTCATAAATACCCTTTTAACCGCCGGCAGAAATTAATGCAGGAAAATGTATTTACGATGGGAATACCATTGAAAAAATTCCCGTCACAACTAATTTAACCTATATAAACCCCCCTGTAGAGACCCATACTTGACGTACATGGACATTACATTACTTTTTCAGAATAATAAATACATAAGAAGAACCAACACTCAAGTACTATAATAGTTTAGTGTCTTTGGAAACTCGGAACATAATCTTCTAATCATGGTGAAAGATCTTGAACATATCCCATAAAGATCTTCCCCTTTTGTTTTCATACCTAAAACGTTTCCTTAAATCCTAGGGAAAATAAAACATATAAAGGGTGAGCTCAAATGCTCAGTAAGGGTAAGAATGGAGAAAATAAAACAAATCATATATATTTGAACGTAAAAAAACATGAACATAAAGTTTAAACATCAAAATATTGAGAAATAAGTCTCAGCAGAACATAAGGAATACATCAAAAAGAAACATTAACTATGATAAAATAGCATGGGAATAAAACATGTAATTGTGGAAACCATTAATCACATGATATTATTTCCAGATTAGTCAAGGAATTGCTACCATGACCATCTTAGTGGATAAAGTCCCCTACTGAATCGAGTTCACTCCTCATTCCAGTCATGTATCACGGAACCGGATTAACATTTCGTTCTGTACATGTATATCTCATGAGATATAAATCATTACAAAATGCATTGGAGGGAGATATAGGTCTCACCTATCTCATAATGAAATCATTCTTACATGTGCCACAAAAAAATCATAAATCATTCATCATAACCCAAATAATAAAATGGGTTTCAAAAAAATAATCCCATCATAACATAATCCGTATAAAAAAATGGATATCATTTCATTATAATAAAATTGAAACCATGTAAATAATAGAGACATTATACTTGAAACATACACATGTTAAATAATGTCATCTTATATGGAAAATAGTTTTGATAAAACACTTGAAATGAATTCTTAAGGAAAATATCTCTTCTTCTTCAAAATCATTTTCTTTTCACAAAATTCCATGAAAATTTAGAATAAAATGATTTTTGTTGAAAATAATAATGAAATATTTTAGATAAATACTCATGAAAATAAGGCATTATTAAACCATAAAAATCCATCCATCCTGTATAAGATAAAAAAACATTGACCTCGTACTTTTAACGGAAAAGTCAAAAAGTACCACATATGGTAAACAAAATAATGATTCCTTCCATTACAAAAATTAAAAGTCAAAGAGGGGTAAACATGACTTTAAAAACACATGGAAGAACATTAAATATATCTGATAGATCGGAATACTCCGTTCATGGAGACGGTAGACGGTACGTATGCATGAACGCTGTTTTCGTTTCCTTATTGAATTGAATGGAATTAAGTAAATGAAAAATATATGTACATAAATCCAGTATCATTATTATGAAATATCTTTCATGATTATTTATTATATATAATTTATAATCGTATTTGAATGGTTAATCCTGAAAATTGAATCTCATCACGTTCGAGGAGACGGTAGTCCGTATGTACGCACGAGCGATGATATCGTTCCCCTAATTATATGAATTGAATTGGAGTTGATGATATAATATCTCAGAATCAGTATCATGTTATAATAATCATATATAGTTATTATTTACACCATTATACCCATCCATGTATGGGGGTGGTGGAAAAACTAATTACACCACGGCGTGGAGACGGTATTCTGTACGTACGCACGCGTGGTGATTTCATTTTTTATAGGATGGATAGAAGATTAAATGGGGGTTTTTCATATTTATAATATCATATTAGTATATTAGTGATACTGATGTTATTAATTCATAATGAAAAAAAAATTAATAAGAGGAAGTAGAAGAAGAAAGAAACATGAAAGAATCGGTAGAAGAGATTACATCTTTCTTGACATGTCTCTTTTATACTTCCTCTTAGGGCACTAGAGTTGGTCTTTTGAGAAGACAAGAACCTCTATAATATAACTAGAGATGTTTAGAATAGAAATGGTCAGGGTTTATTCGAGATTTAAGTCTCAAAATTGAGTGAAGAGGATAGGGAAGGAGGTGCCCTTATATAGGAGAGGAGAGAGTCACCTTTGGAAACCTCAAAAATATTAATTAATAAAAAAATGAAACCCAACTTAAAACCCCTCAAAAATGACTCAATTAGAATATGAGATGAGATATGGTTGTAATATAATCAACCAATAAATTTTAGAAATGTTTTATGTTTATTTTAAACCTTATCAACATGATTAATCATTATTTAATATACTTAATATTATTTGTGGTAATAAAATTTTAAATTTGAAATTGTTATAAATACATACTTAAATGTTGTAAATTACCCATAATTGGATACTTTATAATCTTCTCGACCATATAATTATCAATCTGTAATTTTTAAATATTTTGTTGTTTTTTAAATAATTTAATAATATGTTATTTTCATAAAATATCAATAGTGTCAATTTTGACACTATTGATTATTTGAATTTAAATAAAAACCACACAGAAGATATATTCTATCAAAAATATATAGGAGATTACTAACATGTCATATTCATAAAAAAATCATGGGGAACATTAATTTGTTCATATATTATTAATTTTAATATTTTTAAAACCATTTATTTGGTATATCTCTTAATAAGATAATTACTACAACATTTTTGTATAATTATTTAATATACTTATTTTTTCATAAAAAAATAAAATCCTATGATGAATATCAATATAATACCTTTCATAATAATATTTTTACATGAATCTATCATCTTAAAATCAAATCATTTAAATTGTTATATTTATTAAATTATGAAGGTGACATCTTTGACATCATTTAAAATAATATAATATAAATATCCTAATCAGTTTTAGAAGTCTCTAAATGGTCCAAAAATAGACAATTGGATGATAAGGGTATAGATATACTCGACCAATAATTTTTGGTCATGTTTCGGGCCCTTTTTATAGGTATTGTTATTTTAATAAAAACTATATTATTTATTTTTCACTAAATAAATAATTTCTGCATCACTATTGTGTCACCATTAATGAAACTTATTTAATCCCTAAAAATTCTAAATAAATTCTCATGATGTATATAATTTTTTTATCTTTCTGGAGACTATTTATATTTTAGGTTTTATTATGTTTATCAATAAATTAAAATTATTACACTTAAAAGATATAAGAGAGTGACATGTTGTCACTTTCTTTGGTTTTAATAATAAATACATCATTTTTATGGTCAAAAGTCCATGAAATGAATCTATTTAGACTCTTAGATGATATGTATCGACTTTTATTCATCCAATGAAATTTTTTCAGGTGTTATGGTAATTTTTTAATATTATAATTACCCTTAATTCCCTGATTTACCTTTAACTATGGTAAATAAAATTTACTATAGTTAATATTCGTAATGCCTAAAAAAAATAAGCTTATTAAAAAAACATGAACCTACTGATTCCAAAAATGGAATCCATTTTTCCAAATTCAAAACACAAAAGTTTCATTATTTAATTTAAAATTAATCCCTCTATTGAGAAAACGGATTTTAAAAGGTAAAACGTTGCAAAAGATTGAAATGTTTTTACTTATGAATTCAGTGTAAAAAATAATTCTAATGACTTACATTATATTAAATGGTAAAAATATATTCAATTTATACTTTAAAACTATTTAATATTATAATTTAACCATATAAATTATCTCGATGAAAAAAGATGTTTTTAATTAAAATTTAGCGTATTTATACTATTCATCAAAATAAGAAACTTATCAGAAAAATATCAAAAATTTATCCAAAGTAAATTTTTATATCCTGATTCAAAAGAAGAATTTTATTTTGTCAAATTGAACTTATTAACATGTCAAAAACTAAATTTTATGTAGGTGCGCCATCAAAAAGAGGCAAAACTGCATTTTTTGAAAAATACTTATTTTACCTGAAAAATTTATTTTGTTCTCATACCACGTACTATAAAATGTGTAAGATGAATTATAGTTTCATAAAATTCAAAATTTAGTTAATATTATTCATAATGGCTAGTTTATAATAATATTATAACAATATATCATTTTTTAGTGAAACTCGGTATTGCGTACAACACACGCTATTGAGGAAGGTTGCTCTTGTGTGCAACACAAGCCAAGAATAGTGTTTGTGTATAATATAAGCTAATACGGTGTTGAGTATAGCACAATATAATTTTGGTGTATCTTACAATACAAGACATCAATAAAATTAAAAGAATATTTTTCATAAAATCTCAGTGTCTTACATCTTCCCCCCTTAAAATAAATTTCACCCTCAAAATTCTCCAGGGTTATAAATGGTTTACTACTTGAATGTTTCTTTTATAAAAACCCACATCATAAAAATAAATACTAAAACTTCATTTTAAGAAGAAAAGTTAGAATCATAACGGTCACCCAATGTAACTCAGCAATGGGTTTCCACATATGACAACAAAGGTGAAAATATGGATATGAAAGAGAAATCTAACCATCAAGTTATGATGGAGAGTGGTAGAGAACATGGCTTTGAAAAATCCAAAAATCACAAAGCCATAAGTTTGTGATGATTTACGGTACTATCTAATTCATCGGGTGTGATGGTACTAGGACAACATTTTTAGTTGTCAAGATCATTTCCCTAATGTTGAAGAATTGTTGAATTAAAAGACATACTTACATGATTTTTGAAAAATATAACTGTTGTTTGTGCCTTGAACAATTTCCACTTCATGTATTAAAGAAGTGAAGTTGAATTTTTCATTCCTGAAGTGTTAACAGATCATGTGATCGAATGATAGGTTATTCCATCGGTCTCAATCAATAGGTTAGCAAAAGTTATTAAATATACATAAGTCCCTATATATTGAGATTAATAGTATATGGTTCCTAAAATGGACTTATACTTCATATATAATGCCACATAATAAATTAAAACTAATTTCTACTAACCAGGGACTTCCTGTAGGCCAGAGGTAGGTGATAAAGGCATGTCGCCCTTCTGTTGTGGGTTTGATTCTCGCATCCTTGTCTGACGCGACGGGTTGTCGCCCATCTTAGGGTTTGTCCGTTTTCTAAAACTATACTATTAAAACATTCCAGAAATAATATCAAAAATTTATAGCCTTAAACAATACTATCTGATGTCCAACGTAATGCATTCAGACCATTAGACTTATCGGAAATACTTTAGTCCAATCTCATAGTATAAAGAAAATGACTACTAGAAAGGTCATCTACCAATCATGTGAATACCATAATTTATCCCCCATAAGATATATCTTGTTGTTGGTCACATTCCAATCATGTGAATACCTTAATCATGTATTCTATTGAAAAATGAATACCCATTTAACTTTAGTGAAAACATGAATGCTATCAAAAGTTAACTCTTTCAACATACCAAAATTCCAAAAATTCTATATACTCAAACCATGATATAACTTTGTCCTTATCTCAATCATGAGCTAATGAATACTATAAAACATATTATTTTATTCTTATCCCTTCATTATGCGCATATCATCTACTTTACAAAAATATCTGAATAACCTTTCATGGTTACCGGTACCATTCAACATATACTTTCAAATACTTTAGGAAAACAAATAGTGTAACAATCTTTAGATGTGTCTTTATTCCATAGTACCATTACCAATACAACATAACTCTTGATAAACATAAATCATTCCACTACCTTCTTAAACCATTGACCGAGCATGAACAATTCATTCATCTCACATATCATTTTCTGTCTCATCATCATCATCAATATAAATACTACTCATACGACCATGATGATTCTCTTCATGAGACTTTCCCTTAGGGAATTGGTTTACATAATGCTCGTACATTCCACATTTAAAACATTTAACCATTGTTGATGCCTTAGAAATACCATTATCCTTGTCTATGGTGTTAACTGAACCTTTTCCTTTGCAATTATTGGCTTTGTGTCCTTCTTTTCCACACCCAGAGCATCTTCTAGTTCCTTTGAAACATTCTCCTTAATTCCTCGTCCCACATGATTTACATGAGGGAAATTGAACATTATTTCCTCTATGATCATCATGAAACTCCATATTTCTCTTATTAGTCGAGTCGGGAAACTTACCAAAGTTGATATTATTGCTCATATTATAAGATTTATTATTAGGTATAATAATGATGTTTGGACTTCCAAATCCCGTTTCATTTGGTTTCTCATGAAGAATATCATTCCATTGTCTATCATATCCTCCATTAACATGAATCTTCTGGTTTCAAGCCATTTTCTTAAACCCAAAAAGAATAGTGTGAGAGGCAAAAATCATGCTAGGAAAACAACATAATAAAGGAGGATTACCATTAATAAATAACATCTTAGGTTTAATTCTAAGATTGTTACCGTAATTATAGGACTATAACCTATACTTATACTTACCCTTAGGGAAATTCCTAGAACTACCATTGAAATATCTCTAGGGATCTCACTAATGTTTTCGCATCCTAGTTTCCAAAGGTCAACTAAACCTTTCCTCTGATGCCAACTGTAGGGATCCATACCTGACATACATGGACATTACATTACTTTTGTAGAATAATTAATACATAACAATAACCAACACTCAAGTACTGTAATATTTTAGTGTCTTTGGAATCTCAGAACCTAATCTTCTAATCATGGTGAAAGATCTTCAACATCTCCCATAGAGATCTTCCCCTTTTGTTTTCTAACCTAAAACCTTTATTTGAATATGGGGGAAAATAAATCATATAAAGGGTGATCTAAAATTATTCATAAGGTTAATTATGGAGAAAATAAAACAAATCATATACATTTGAACTTAAAAAACATGAACATAAAGTTTAAACATCAAAATATTGAGAAATAAATCTTGGAAGTACATAAGAAATACATCAAAAAGAAACATTAACCATGATAAAATAGAATGGGAATAAAACATGTAATTGTGGAAACCAATAAGAACATGATATTAATTCCATAGAAGCCAAGGCATTGCTTCCAAGACCATCTTAGTGGACAAAGTCCCTTACTAAATCGAGTTCACTCCTCGTTCCAGTCCTGTATCACTGAACCAGATTAACTTGTCGTTCCATCCATGTCTATCTCATGAGATATAAAACATTACCCAATGCATTGGAGGGAGATATAGGTCCCACCCATCTCATAATGAAATCATTCTTACGTGTGCCACAACATAATCATAAATCATTCATCATAACCCAATGAATAAAATAGGTTTCATAAAAATCATCCCCTCATAACATAATCCATATAAAAAATGGATATCATTTCATCATAATAAAATTGAAACCATGTAAATCATAGAGGCATTATACATATAACATACACATGTGAAATAATTTCTTCTTAGATGGAAAATGGTTTTGATAAAACACTTGAAATGAATTCTTGAGGAAAATATCCTTTCTTCTTGAAAATCATTTTCTTTTCACAAAATGCCATGAAATTTTAAAATAAAATGATTTTTGTTGAAAATAATCATGAAATACTGTAGAGGAATATTCATGAAAATAAGTCATTATTAAACCGTAAAAATTTGTTCATCCTGTATAAGATAAAAAAACATTCACCTTGTACTTTTAAAGAAAAAGTCAAAAAGTGCCATATATGGTAAAAAAATAATGACTCCTTATATAACACAAAGTAAAAGTAAAATAGGGGTAAATATGATGTTAAAAATACATGAAAGAACATTAAAAACTTTATGAAAACCATTTTATGGACATGGATGAAAAATATAACCCCAGTAAATACTTACGTATAAGAAATCTCGGATAAAAATGAGATTTGGAAAATTATCCATTACATTATGTCTGATATGATTCATATGTATTCGATCCTCATGTATAATGATTTAAATATTGTTATTTACTTATTATAAAATCATATTCATTGTTACGATATCATATTTTGTTTACTCATTACTTTATATTACCCGTTCTTTTGTAAATTCCATGTTAAAGCAGCATTTTGGGTAAAATCGTTTCATTTATCATACATGTTTCGACTTGTTGTTCTTGATATTATTTCCTATATCCTGATATAATTAATTCCAGAATGTATAACATGATTTATATAAAATATATATTCATCATATAAATATATATGATAGATCAAAATACACTGTTCATGGAGACGGTACACCGTACGTACGCATCAATGGTGTTTTCATTTCCTTATTGAAATGAATGGAATTAAGTAAATGAAAAATATAAGTACATAAATCCCGTATCAATATTGTGTAATATATTTCATGATTATTTATTATATATAATTTATAATCATACTTGAATGGTTAATCATGTAAAATGAATCTCATCGCGTTCGTTGAGATGGTAGTCCGTACGTACGCACGCGCGATGATATTGTTCCCATAATTATATGAATGGAATTAGAGTTGATGATATAATATCTCAGAATCAGTATCATATTATAATAATAATATATAGTTATTCTTTACACCATTATACCCATCCATGTAAGGTGGTGGTGGAAAACTAATTACACAATGGCGTGGAGAAGATATTCCGTACGTACGCACGTACGGTGATTTCATTTTATGTAGGATGGATTGAAGGTGAAATGGGGTTGTTTCATATTAATAATATCATATAATTATATTAGTGATACTGATTTTATTACTTTAAAATGAAACAAATAAAGAATAGGATGTAGAAGAAGAAAGAAACTTGAAAGAATCGGTAGAAGAGATTACCTCTTCCTTGACATGTCTCTTTTATATTTCCTCTTAGGGCACTAGAGTTGGTCTTTGGAGAAGACCAGAACCTATATGATATAACTATAGATGTTGAGAAGAGAAATGGGCAGGGTTTGGCTGAGCATGAAGGCTAAAAATTTAGTGAAGATGATAGGGAAGGAGGTTCCCTTATATAGGAGAGGAGAGGGGCACCTTTGGAAACCTCAAAAATATTAATTAATAATAAAATGAAACCCCACTTAAAACCCCCAAAAAATGACTAAATTAGAAGATGAGATGAGATATGATTGTAATATCAATAACCAATAAAATTTAGACATGTTTTATGTTCATTTTAAACCTTATCAACATGATTTATCATTATTTAATCTATTGAATTTTATTTTTGGTAATAAACTTCTAAATTTTAAATTGTTATAAATACATACTTAAATGTTGTAAATTCCCCATTATCAGATACTTTATAACCTTGTCGACCATATAATTTTCAATTTATAGTTTTTAAATATTTTTGATTATTTATAAATAATTTAATAATATGTTATTTTTATAAAATATCAGTAGTGTCAATTTTGACACTATTCATTATTTAAATTTAAATAAAAACACACAGAAGATATGTTCGAACCAAAATATATAAGAGATTCCTAACATGTTATATTCATAAAAAATCATGGGGAACATTAATTTTTTCATATATTATTGATTTTAATATTTTTAAAACCATTTATTTGGTATTTCTGTTAATAAAACAATTACTACAACATTTTTGTATAATTGTTTAATATACTTATTTGTTGAATAAAAATTAAAAATAAAATTTTATGATGAAGATAAATATAATTAGTCTCATAATAATATTTTTACTTGCATTTATCATCTTAAAATCACAACATTTAAATTGTTATATTTATTAAATTATGAAGATGGCATTTTGACATCATTTAAAATAAAATAATATAAATGTCCTAATTGGTTATATAAGGATCCAAATAGTCCACAAATCGACCATTGGGTGCTTAGGTTATAGATATACTCGACCAATAATATTTGGTCAATTTTCTGTCCCTTTTGATAGGTATTGTTATTTTAATAAAACTATATTATTTATTTTTCACTAAATAAATAATTTCTGCATCACTATTGTGTCGCCATTAATGAAAATTATATAATCCCTAAAAATTCTAAATAAATTCTCATGATGTAGATAATTTTGATAACTTTCTGGAGACTATTTATATTCTAGGTTTTATTAAATTTATCACTAAATTAAAATTATTACAGTTATAAGATATAAGAGAGTGACATGCTGTCACTTTCTTTGGTTTTAATAATAATAACATCATTTTCATGGTCAAAAGTCCTTGAAATGAATCTATTTCGACCATTAAGTGATATGGGTCGACTTTTATTCATCTAATAGAATTTTGGCTGGTGTTAGGTAATTTTATATTTTTATATTTACCCTTAATTACCTGATTTACCTTTAACTATGGTAAATAAAATTTACTGTAATTACTATTCATAATGCCTAAAAATAAAAAGCAGCTTATTAACATAATTTGGACCTACTGATTCCAAATATGGAATCGATTTTTCCAAATTCAAAACACAAAAGTTGCAGTATTTAATTTAAAATTAAGCCTGCTATTGAGATAATGGGTTTTAAAAGTTAAAACGTTGCAAAAGATTGAAATGTTTTTACTTATGAATTCAGTGTAGAAATAATTCTATTGACTTACATTATATTAAATGGTAAAAATATATTCTATTTATAATTTAAAACCATTCGATATTATAATTTAACCATATAAATTATCTCGATGAAAAAAGTTGTTTTTAATTGAAATTTAGCGTATTTTTACTATTCATTAAAATAAAAAACTTATCCGAAAAATATCAAATATTTATCCAAGTAGATTTTTATATCCTGATTCAAAAGAAGAATTTTATTTTTTAAAATTGAACTTATAAATATGTCAAAAACTAAATTTAATGTGGCTGCACCATCAAAAGGTTGAAAAAATGCATTTTTAAAAAAAATACTTATTTTACCCGAAAATTTTATTTTGTTCTCATACCATGTTCTATAAAATGTGTAAGATAAATTATAATGTCATAAAATTCAAAATGTAGTTAATATTATTCATAACGGCTAGTTCATAATAATATTATGACAATATATCATTGTTTAGTGAAACTCAGTATTGCGTACAACACGCGCTGTTTAGGAAGGTTACTCTTGCGTGCAACAGAAGCCAAGAATAGTGTTCGCGTATAATATAAGCTAATATGGTGTTGCGTATAGCACAAGAAAATTTTGGTGTAGCATACAATGAAAAGCATTAATGAAATTAAAAGAATATTTTTCAAAAAAATTTGGGGTGTTACACCCCCCCCCCCCCCCCGCTTCGTTTATCTTTCTCTTTCCCTCCATTGTTTTCCTCTCATTCTCTAAACTCCATTTTTAGTGTCAAAATTTCTCTAAGTTAGTTTTTTTACGGAGAACATGTGACGTCACTTATATCAATATGAGATAAAGTTTAAAGGTATTTATATTTTATTTAATTTAGTATTTATTTTATTTTTTTATGTTAATTTTAATTATTGTTGATTAGTTCTTATTAAATTAGATTTAAATTGATTTGTTATCAGTATTTATTTGTAATAATAATTGAAATTATTAGTAATAATTCTTAATAATTAGTAATAATTAATAATTATTAATGAAAATTAGTATTGTATATAAATAATTACTTGTAATTAGTAATTAGTTGTTGTGAATTGTAGTTGTTAACATCAAATAACACTAATTAGTAATAGTTATGTTTAATTAGAAAGAATTATGGTTAATTGCTAATAAATAAGAATAATTAGTAATAAAAAGAATAATTACTAATAAATAAGAATAATTACTAATAAATAAGAATAATTACTAATGAATAGAAATAATTAGTAGTAAATAAGAATAATTAGTAATAATTAGGAATAATTAGTAATAATTAAGAATAATTTGGAATAATTAGGAATAATTAGGAATAATTAGAAATAATTATGAATAATTAGAAATAATTAAGAATAATTAGTAAAAATAGGAATAATTAGTAATAAATAGGAATAATTGGGAATAAATAAGCATAGTAATTATTATTAATAAATATGAATAATTAGGAATAATTAGGAATAATTAAGAATAATTAGGAATAATTAAGAATAATTCGGAATAATTATGAATAAATAAAAATAATTAGGAATAAATAGTAACAATTAGGAATAATTAGGAATAAATATTAATAAATACGAATAATTAGTAATAAATAGTAATAACTAGTAATAAATAGTAATAAATAGTAATAAATCGTAATAAATAGTAATAAATAGTAATAGATAGTAATAAATAGCAATAGATCGGAATAAATCGGAATAAATACTAATAATTAGGAATAATTAGGAATAATTAGAAATAATTAGTATTAATTAGTATTAATTAGTAGTAATTAGTAATGATTAGTAATAATAAGTACTAATTAGTAGTAATCAGAAATAATTATTAATAATTAGTAATAATTAGTAATAATTAGGAATAATTAGGAATAATTTAGAATAATTTGGAATAACTAGTAATAATTAGGAATAATTAGAAACAACTAGTAATAAGTAGGAATAATTAGGAATAAGTAGTTATAATTAAGAATAATTAGGAATAAATAGGAATAAATAGGAATAAATAGTAATAATTACTAATAATTAGTATTAAGTAGTAATAATTAGTAATAATTATTAATAATTAGTAATAAATAGTAATAAATAGTAGTAAATCGTAGTAAATAACAATTAGTAAAAATTAGTAATAATTTTTCATAATTAGTAATAATTAGGAATAATTAGTAATAATTAGGAATAAATAGTAATAATTTGGAATAATTAAAAATAATTAGGAATATTAAGGAATAAATATGAATAAATTGGAATAAATTGGAATAAATTGAAATAAATAGGAATAAATTGGAATAAGTAGGAATTAGTAGGAATAATTAGTAATAATTAGTAACAATTAGAAATATTTAGGAATAATTTGTAATAATTTTTAATAATTTGTAGTAACTGGTAATAATTAGTAATAATTATTAATAAATATTAATAAATAGTAATAAATAGTAATAAATAGTAGTAAATTGTAGTAAATAGTAATAAATAGAAGTAAATATTAGTAAATAAAAGTAAATAGTAATAAATAGTAATAAATAGTAATAAATAGTGATAAATAGAAATAAATAAGAATAAATAAGAACATATAAGAATAAATAGGAATAAATAGGAATAAATGGGAATAATTAAAAATAAATTGGAATAATTAAAAATAATTAGTAATAATTAGTAATAATTAATAATAATAAGTGACAATTAGTAATAATTTGTATTAATTAGAAATAATTAGGAATAATTATGAATAATTAGGATTAATTAGTAATAATTAGTAATAATTAGTAATAAAGAAAAATAAATAGGAATAATTAGTAATAATTAGAAATAAATAGTGATAATTAGTAATAATTAGTAATAATTAGTAATAATTAGTAATAATTAGTAATAATTAGTAACAATTAGTAATAAGTAGTAATAAATAGTAATAATTAGAAATAAATAGTAATAAATAGTAATAAATAATAATAAATAGTAATAAATATGAATAAATATTAATGAATAAGAATAAATAGGAATAAATAGGAACAAATAGGAATAAATAAGAATAAATAAGAATAAATAGGAATAAATAGGAATAATTAGGAATAATTAGAAATAATTATGAATAAATAGGAATAAATAGAAATAAATAGGAATAATTAGTAATAATTAATAATAATTAGAAATAATTTGTGATAATTAGTAATAATTAGTAATAAATAAGAATAAATAGTAAAAATTAAGAATAATTAAGAGTAAATAGTAATAATTTGGAATAATTAGGAATCATTAGTAATAATTAGTAATAATTTGGATTAATTTTGAATAATTAAGAATAATTAGTAATAAATAGGAATAAATAGGAATAAATAGGAATGGATATGAATAAATATGAATAATTAGGAATAATTAGATGCCCAAAACTTATGATTGGGTCATTATACTAACGGTTTCTATCCATTTGGTTCTTATAGTAGTCAGTATTCATGTTAGCATATCTTTATAACTTCGTAAAATTTATCTCCATGGATGTTGATAAAGGAGACCTATATCTTTTTGACCTTATTAATCCCAGGACACCCGAAAAATAATATTTTTGTTTATTTGAAACCATTGCTTAATGAGTTAAATGCATTGTAGAGTGATGGTGTTAGTACATATGATGCAGCTATGAAATAAAGTTTCATATTAAATGCTACATTGATGAGGATGATTAGTGACTTTCCAGCATATGGCATGTTATCTGGCTGGCGTACACATGGTCTGAAATCATGTTGTTGTTGTATGAAAGACAATAGAGCCTTTACGCATTTCAGTGGTAGAAAACCTTAATATTTTGACTGTCACTACAGATTTCATCCAACCGATCATCCTTTTCGGTGGAATAAATATCATTTTAGAAAAGTTATAATTAAAAGGGATGAGCCTCCAAAAATGATCTCAGGTACAGAGTTAAAATAAGTTATATTTTCATTACCTCCCATCACATTTAGGCCAGTAGTAAACCAACAGAAAATTCATGGCTTTGGGAAAGAACATAATTGGATAAAACGAATCATTTTTTGGGATCTTCTATATTGGTCTGATTTGTTGGTCCGCCACTTGTTGGATGCTATGCATATTGAGAATAACTATTTTGATAATTTATTTCATACTGTTTCGGATACACCAGGTAAGACCAAATATAATGTAAAGTCATGATTAGATCTTGCCCAAATTTTTTGGTGAACATAACTTGAACTATTTGAAAATGTCAGATCATAGAGGTTAATGAAGCAAAAAGAAGCTTATACACTTTTCAAAGAGATTCGCTTATTATTTTGTCAGTGGATTTCATATTTGAGACTTCCAAATGGATATTATTCGAATTTGGGTAGATTTTTTAAGAATAGTTATATTACTGAATTAAAAAGTCATGATTTTCATGTTATAATGGAAAGACTTGTGAGGATTGGATTTAGATGTTTTTTGAATTCTACGATTTGGGATTCAATAATAGACATAACTTATTTTTTTTAGACATCTGTTCAGCGACAACAGACTTTGATGCGCTAAGAAAACTGGAAGAATATGTTGCTATAACTATATCTAAACTGGAAAAAATATTTCCACCCGCTTTCTTTGACTCAATGGAACATCTGATATTACATTTTCCACATGAAGCTAAATGTGAAGGTCCAATATAATTTTGGTGGATGTGCCCATTTGAGAGATTCATATAGAAATTGAAGAAATAATTACGTAACAAAGTATCTGTTGAAGGCTCAATTGCTGAAGCTTATTTTCAAGAGGAAATTTCTATTTTATGATCTCATTATTTTGAATCTAAATATCCCTCAAAACACAATCAAATGGGCTGAAACGAGGGTAATGTTAATGAAGAAATGGAAAATCAATTATCAGTTTTTAATCAGCCAAATATTGGATTCAGTGGATTTCATGAACAATGGCTTTCGAATGATGAACATCACAGAGCACATACATATGTTCTGCTCAACTGTGAAGAAATGACATCATTTGTACTTTGAGTAATTCTATCACTTATTTATATTTTGTTTTATAGTATATAAAATTATTTTATTTGTATTTTATATGATAATCATATCAAGGAACAATTCCTACAAATTACAATAGATTCTCTTGAATAACGAAGACAAAAAAATTCTCAATGGTTTCAAAAACTGGTAACATAAATTATTGACTGTTTAATATCAATTCTATTTATTATTTATTATATTGATAATTGTTTTATAAATTTTTAGGTGTCTACACATGATGATAAAATTGATAACCGACTATGTATATTGAGTAACCCATCTTCCAAAATTGTTAAATATTATAATGCACATGTGGTTAATGGTTTTCGATTATTTACACGTGCATATGGGGAATTAAAAAATAATGAACAATGAAGTTTTCTTGGGAGGATCATATCACAGAGAAACTGATGTTGACTTCTACGGAATTCTGGATGAAATTATTGATCTTTTTTATCTAGGTCAGAATTACATAATAATGATTAAATGGAGGTGGTTGGATACTGAGAGATTATTTTATGTTAATCTGACTCATGGAATCATTGATTTTAAATATAATATTCTTCATTCAGTAAATGAACCCTTTTTACTAGCTCAACAAAAACATCAAAGTTATTACGCAAATTTCTGTGATACATCAGGTGACTTGAGTGATTGGTGTAGAATAATAAAAATAAAATTTCAGGAAAATTAGTTTACTCAAACTGAATGTGGTTCCGCTAAAGTTGAAGGTATTAAAATTTTTCATGAGGCTGCTCAAAATCCATCTTTTTCACATAGATACGTGGGTATCGACGATGACACACCACAATTAAGAATTGATGATAAGGAAGATTTTGATGATGTTACAAATGAATTTGAAATGACAAGAGATGATGAAACTGAAACTCATATGGATATTGATGATGATGAGGAGGAAGATAAAGACATTGAAATTGATAGCTATGGAGATGAGGATAAACATGGATATTGACACAGTAAAATGCTGGTTATAATCATAACTAGTATATATATAATAGTTTTTTTCAACTACCTCCTAACAAGAATCATTTTGTGTTTCAGATGGATCCTGATCTACTTCACGAGTTGTAGGAGGCTAAGCTACCTTTGGATGAGGGGGATTTTGGATCATCTGACCCTCGACATACTGGTGGTTCAAGGGGTATGCAGAGGGGGAGCGGTCTTGTGTGACTGATGATTATTGACCCTATCCTCGAGAGACGTCCACATCTGGGCTTCAATCCATGCACACGGAGGTATGGTAACCCATATTTTTTAGTTAGCTTTCATTAATTTATTTATATATATAAATATACTAATTTATTGATTATTTATTCATTTTTCACAGTTTTGTGCATGTAGATATTGGAAATGGGAGCTGTATCTTGCACAATTATTTTTCTCATCCATGGATCACATAGGAACAGATTCCCATTGATGAGTGGCTTGACATGTTCAATCATTAGATGGTACGTCAATAAATAATATTTATTTTGAAATTCATTTTATTAATAACTTCATATTATAAATTATTTGTAGGCTTTATGGTATCCCATCAATGATAGAATATGTGATGTTATCCATACGACATGGAAGGTGTGTAAGAATGACTATTTCCTTTAGTTTTTTCACAATTTGAGAAGAACAACCATTAAAAAAGTAGAAGTTACAGAATTTCATAAGTCGTGTAGAGGCCACCGACCAGAGTACATTTCATCTCATGTTTGGGATGGATTATGTTTACACTGGTTGGGTGGTGGATTTCAGAGGAGATCTTCAGTGGAACGGAAGAACCAGGGGAGATAGGAGGTAACACATCGAGCTGTTAGTCGTACATTTAGTATACATAGAGAGCATTTGGAATGTACTTTTTTAAAATATTTTTTATAACTTTAAATATAAATAGTTTATTTAATATTTCTATTGGTAGTACAGAATCCTGATATTATAGAGTACGACGTTTATCGGAGGATGTATAGTGATCTATCCACTGGAGAGATTAGAGGTGATCTCTAATGTATGATTGTAATTAGTATTATTATTTTTCAGTTTGACGATTAACAACATATAATATTTTCACAATTTTATTTTCAAATATGAATTGAAGGAGTTATATGAGGCTACGACCTCTCAGACACAGGATGAGAGTTAGGAAGAGACGACTGATTAAACCAGTGCCCGCCATTTTGATGAGGTGTCATGGATACAGGCGAATTAGTATGGCTTTGAAAAAGGCCGAGTAGTTGGTATCATCTCTCATTTGACTCCTAGTACTTACTATGGTACTGTTGTGATGTTGGAGTCCATCTCAAGAGGAGCTTGCGGAGAGGCATCATCTTCTGCCTCATAGTATCATGAGATGTTGTGAACTCAGACTGAGCTTATATAGAGTTTTCAGAAGCCGCATGAAGAGATGCATCATCAGTAGTATCAACAGCAGCATGAGGAGGAGATGTGTCGATGGTAGTGGCAGCAGCAGTAGCACCATCATGAGCATAAGGAGTATATGTGTCGTCTGACTCATAGTTTAGGGATGGATCTTCCTCCACCATCTCCTACAGCTCCTCCACCTCCTCCAAAAGATAACCCCCAATGATTTGTTTATGTTAAAAACATTTGAATTCAAGATTTGTTGTAATGAGAACTATTTACAGTTTCTGTAATTTATATTGGAGAAAATATTTCATAATTTAATTTTTTTTATTTTTAATATTTTATAGTTTTTTTATAAAGGTTGGGATCGAAGCCTCAATTTATTATTTAAAGAAAAGACCTCTTTAGACTGTGTAGAGGGTGACCCATTAAATATATTATGTTTTTATTATGTTTAGTGTTTGCGATGGGACCTGTTGTGATGGGATCCTGTCGAAATTAATTTAAATATAAATTTTTTATAATAGTATTTGTGATAGGACCATCGTCGCGTTGTAAATACTATTTGTGATGGGCCTCTCGTAAAAGGTTTTTATATATATTGTAAATAATTAGAGGCTTATTTGTGACAAGGAAGTTCCCTGTCACAAATACTATTTGCGATGGGCCAATTTCAAAATTTTATTTATATATAATGCATATAATCAGAGATTTATTTGCGATGGGCCTATCACAAAAAAAATATTTGCGACGCCGTTTTTTTGCAATGGGATATTTGCGACGGGACCCTATCGCTAAAGCCTATTTGCGACGGGATCCCGTCACAAATAGATCATCACAAATACCTCAACTTCTAGTAGTGAAACACTTAATGTAGTGAACCTCACCTGGACAGACTGTGAGTGGATTTTTTGGTAGGAGTTCTTCCCCGCGACATTGTACTCGGTGCATATATAGTATATTCTCCACATACGGAAGGGAATCCTAATCATGGCTGAGTACTCTGTGAGGTTTACAGACGTCTCATGATACTCTTCGAATATGGGGTTGGAACCATTATTTAGGGCCTGAACCTTTGAATAGGATATTAGATGGGAGATCAGAGCATCGATGATCTCTCCCAACATCCATACACAAGTTGGGGTGTTGGAGCGAGCTGTTCTATTGGAGAACTTCCTGGAAGAAACTGCACCAACTGTGAGAGTACCACCGATTGACAAGCAGTGGAGTCCTTGGCAGAAGGCAGCTGACAGTAGACCCAGGGGTCTAAGAGGACCATACTCTCTAGGGGAAAACCCCATGAAAATGGATCGGTTGTGCGAGGTCCCATGGGTAGTGGACAGCAGCAGAGGAACAAGTTCTACATCATATGTGGAGGGTAGGTGTACATAGCTCGAGACTACCCAACCTTCCTTACAAACAATCAGGAAGTGGTCGATAGACTACCAAGATAGAGGCAGAGAGTCTAATATGGTGGTCCATAGAGTGGTAGATTAGGCAGGGGAGTAGGTAGAGAAAAAGAAGATGGGAGGAAATGAGATGTACTACCGCCACCACATCCAGGAAGTCCACCACGAGCATTAGAAGTAGGTGGATAGGGGCAGGTCTGGATTCTGGCAATAGAGGCCTATGACTATGGTGCTCTAGAAATGATTAGAGGTATGATCTATGTCTACTCTAATTAAGTAGTACATCGTATAGAAACATGTTTTAGTCACTCTTTCCTTTCCACAAACCTTGTTCAAGGCTCAGAGATTACAGTAGAGTTGTTCGCTCGATCCTTACGATTAGAGAATTCTATGCGAGGGGATTAGACAATTACACACTGGTGTCAACAATGTGAGCTTACTATTGGAGGCAAGATATTTTGATGGGATCTCGTAGTAGCATAGTTGAGCCCTTATGAAATCATCTTAGATATGGACTGGTTATCTACAATCCCTGCTCAGATCGACTGTTTTAGGCACAAAATGAGTTGTGTCCCCAAGGATGGGACCAGGTTTTCCTTCACCAGTGAGAAGGGAACTTTTGCAGCACAGGATGGACTTTTTCAGAGGAGGGTGTAGTAGATAACTCACCAGTTGGCTAGCCTCACCCTCAGTTCTCTAGAGAAGAGGAGTTTCAGCTTTTCTATAGTGGTGGATGAGTATGAGGATGCCTTTTATGAGGATCTTCCAAGATTACCTTCCCACAGGGAGGTAGACTTCTACATCGATTTGTATCGAAGTACAACACTAATATAGACATCGGGATATAAAATATTTCCTGTAGAGCGTTGTGAATTGAGTTTACAGTTGGAGGACTTGTAGGATAAGGGGTTCGTAAGGCCCAGCGTTTCTCCATGGGTATCCTAGGTGTTGTTTTCCATGAATGCAGATGGGACCTTGAGGCTATTCATGGACATCCAGCGCCTGAACTAGCTGATCGTGATGAAAATATATCCACTACCGAGGATTGATGACCACTTTGATTAGCTAAAGGGTGTGATATGGTTCTCAATGATAGATCAAAAGTCTAGCAATCATCAGCTTCAAATATGGGATGCGGACGTACCGAAGACAACCTTCAGATGTCGGTATGGCCACTATGAGTTCTTGGTGATGCCCTTAGGCATGACCAATGCCTCAGTGGTGTTTGGGGGACTCTTGAATAGGATCTTCTAGGCTTACCTTGATCGTTTTGTGGTGGTCTTCATTGATGATATCCTGGTGTACTCATCATCAAAGGAGGAGCACGCTACACACATGTAGATAGTTCTAGATACATTCTGAGAACATCAGATTTATGGTAAGATCTTGAATTCCAAGTTTTGGATTAGGAAGTTCTACATTCTTGGAAATGTCATCTTGGAGGCTGGATTTGTAGTGGATCTAGAGAAGATAGAGCAGTGCTTGATTGGGGGCCACCCTAGAGTGTAACTGAGGTGTATAGTTTCATGGGATTGGTTAGATAATACCGAAGGTTCATAATGAACTATTCCAGAGTAGCATCACCTCTATTAGCTTTGAAAAATATGGGATAGGCCTTTGTATGGATGGAGATGTGCCAACATAGTTTCCATGAGCTGAGGAAGAGACTGATGTGTGCCCCCCATCTTGAGACTACTATAAAGGTGCATTGGGTATGTAGTCTTCTACAATGCATCAAGGACTGGACTGGGTTGTGTCCTAATGCAGGAGTGAGTAGTAATCGCCTACCGCTCACGATAGTTGAGGAAGCATTAGACGAACTATGCAACCCATGACCTGGAGTTAGCAGTTGTGGTATTTTCCTTGAGAAGTAGCAACACTACTTGATGGATGAATAGTTTGTGGTCTACTCTGACCAAAAGAGTCTCAAGTATATCTACTCATGGAAGTGCCTAAACTTGTGACAATAGTGATGGATGGAGTTAACCCAGGACTATGACTTTGAAATATTCTATACTTCTAGAAAGGGTAACCTGGTGGCAGACACGCTCAGCAGGAGGTTCGATCTATAGCAGTTGAGTGAGGCGACAGAGCAACTAGCCATGATGAAAATATCATTTGTGGATGATTATGGAGCAGCTTACCCTAAGTTAATTTCCCTCACTCCCCCACTCTTACAAAGAGTTAGGGATGCACAACCTGTGGATGTTGACAGTGAGGCTCGACATGCTAAGCTATCCCCGTGATAGGAGCCTGATAGATTTTTAATAGGTGGGGAGAACATCATCCTTTTTATAGTATACATTGTAGTACCAGTGTTGTTGTTGGAGGAGGTTTTTATGGAGTACCATACATCTCCTTTCATGGAACATCCTGGCATGGGAATGATTTATTTTGACCTCTCGCATCAATACTAGTTGATAGGGATGAAAAAAGTGGCCGCAGAGTTCATTTTACAATGCCTCACATTTCAAAATGTGAAGGTCGAGCATCAGGTCCCGATATGCTTGGCATGGCCACATAGGGTAATAGAATATATGTGGTATGTTATCTCCATAGACTTCATGATGAAGTTACCACAAAAGTCTAGGGGCCACGATTATATCTAGTTAATCATTGACTTACTCACTATGTTTTCTCAGTTCCTACCCATCTGCGAGATATGATCGGTAGAGGGCTTGGGACGCCACTACATCCAGGAGATAGTATAGCTACATGGGGTGAATTCGATGATCATCTCATAATGTGATGCATTCTTTACATACTAGTAGTGGATGGGATTGTAGGAGGTGTTCAGTACTCTGCTGTGCTTGAGCACAGTTTTACACCCCCGGACGGATGGTCAGACTGAGCAGACCGTACAGACATTAGAGGACATTATTTATTCTTATGTCCTTGATTTTGGTCCTAAAAGGGAGGATAACATACTTCCATTTGTTCTTGAATAAAACAATAACTATCACCCCACCATTGGTAGGGAAGCATTTTAGGCCTTGTACGGGAGGCCATGAAGATCACCACTATGCTGGATAGACCCTGGGGAGTCAACACTCATGAGTTTGGAGTTGGTACGGGCTACCACTGAGAAGGTTCAGATTATCCAGGAGTGGATGAGAACTAAACAAAGTTAACAGAAATCATATGCTGAAAAGAGGTAGAGACCCTTAGAGATTGATGAGGGAGACCATGTTTTCCTTATGGTCTCACCCTGACGGGGATTTTAGAGATTTTTGCAGGGAAGAAAGTTATCTCCAATGATTATCAGACACTTTTAGATTCTCAGTAGAGTTGGGGAGGTAGCGTACCACCTAGGTCTTCCCACATAGATGCACTGGGTGCATGATGTTTTCGATATGTTGCAGCTGAGGAGGTACATACATGATCCATCGTACATCATCGACTGGGGGGATCTAGACATTAACAATGGGTTGACGTTTGTAGAGTTCCCAATAGAGATAGAGGATTTAAAATAGTGGGTCCTTTGGGTATGTTTGATTCCTCAAGTGCGTGTTTGGTGGCAGCACGAGAACCTCTAGGAGAGCACATGGGAGCAGGAGGCTCAGATTCGTACTCAGTACCCCCATTTTTCTAATTAACATTTGTTTTGTCTTTAAGAGACATAAATCCATAATGATGGGAGAGTTATTTGTTCTGAAAATTATTTGTAACTATTTTTAATTATATGGAATTATTCGAAGACCATAAGTTCTTACAAAAAGTTATTCTGATGCCCGGTGAGCTTAAAAAGGAATTCTGAACTTTTATTAGTTCATTTAAGTAAATGTGTGAGTGGGATTTTCAAACTTCTAAATTGTTTCATGGAAAAAAAATATAAGGTAACCATCGAACATAGAACACTGAGATTCACCAATAATTTACTTAACTTTGACTGAAAAGGGTCAGACAGAAAGGTTAATTTCAGAATTTTAGTGAAAAAAATTAATAAAATAAACGTAAAAGCTTAGTTTATTTAAACTGTTTCTGTTGCGATACAATGACCAGTCAGCATTGTGGTGTAGTGACGAGGATACATAGAATCATTAATGAACCTCATTAATGTTACAACATGGAGATGCACAATGTGTCTCCATCCTTTAATTAAATGATGATCCAGACATGGAAAGCGATGCAGGTAAATTCTCTGACGACCATGGAACCACTCTCTCTTTCCAACAACGAACTCCATCGATAAATTACATTGGATATGGGATCGATGAACACTGGTGGTATGGATTCTCAATATGATCATTGCTAAGGAATGTTAATAGATTAAGGGTTGATGAAAGCTTGGGGCTTCATCCCTCATCTGTGACGGAACCTCAATCCAGGTAGGGGTTTATATTGTTTTCATTTTCCCATTCTTCATTCTAAAATGAATAATGCAGATCAACCCAAGAAAAGGTTGATACATGGATCATTCGTTCTTTCATGAGAGTTTCATTATTATGTTATCTATCCATGATTAATTTATTATTGATAGAACTATGATCCCAAACCTCCCCTTTATAATTATACTTCTAATGCAAAGGGTGTGGGATGACACGAACAAGGCCAGAGCCTCTCCGCTCGTGCATTATTCGTGGACACTTCCTCAAAATGGTGTATAGGTGAATCCAAGGTAGTGGGAGTGATGGAGATGACCCAAGATGCATGAGGGTTTTGGTGGAATCAAGATCAGACCACCGAAGCAGACTTGGTGGCCTGCAGAAGGTGCCTCTAGCACCAGCGACTAGCAACGGCGGTCGAAGGCATGAGATGGTGCCACCCAGGGCACCGCGTGTAGGATAGAGTGGCCGTCTCCTTCCATCCACACTGAAAGAGGTGGCATGCTCGGTGCGTGCTGTAGAGAAGGAAGTAGTGGCCTGTCAGCGGCAGTGGCTGGCTGGACACGGCGCTAGCCCAACTCCATATAGGAGGAGTGACTTTCTTTTTATGATCCACGTGCAGACAAGGGGGCGGCCGGCTGACTAGCCGCACATTCCACAACCAGGCAGGGTGAGCCACTCAAGGTAGAATTGGACCAGATTAAATTTCAAGATTGTCCTCCATAGCAGACCACGCTGATGGGATAAAGGTGGGTCGCATGGTGGCCCAGGCTTGGAAACGAGACTGGCCCACCAGTGCGTGCCGGGCCAAATAAATTTCGGGTCACTAAGTGACCAAGTGGACTGGACCCATGACAAATCTTGTCCGAGTCCATTAAGGACCAACGGTCCAAACGGTCAGGATCGGGTCATGCGGGACCCTAGGTCGGGTGGTTCGGGTCAGTCAAAACCTGTTAGACCGGGTCGAGATGTAACCGGCCCCTATTTTTAAAAAGGGGTGTATCTCCCAGACCGTGCATCCAATTGAAGCATCATCTACTTCATTGTGACCCACATGATGGGGAAGACCTTATGAAATCATCTATGTATGATTTCATTGAAGTTTACCCAGTGAGGTTTCATGACTCATCTACCCAACAAGACTCCTTGACTCAGCTATTAGTGAGACTTCATGACCTAGCTACCCAACAATACATTGTGACTCTATTAGCAGTGAGACTATGTGACTAAGCTACCCAGTGAGACTCCGTGACTCATCTACCAGTGAGACATTGTGACTCAGCTACCCAGTGATTCTTTGTAACTATGATATTATCAAGACTTTGTGAATTAGCTATTGAATAGGTATATGTGACCTAGCTTTCCTAACAGACTCATTGGGTATGATTTCCTTTGCACTAATTGACATTTAGTGTTTGCAATAATTGGTTTTTCTATCAACACTTTATATTATACCTATGTCGAGCATACTCTAGTGACTTTAGTATTTGTTCATTCTTTAGTGATTTCTTATGTATATTTATGTGAGACCTGAGTTGGTCTCAGGGTCCCTACTGATTATTGTTATACTCACCCCTGCACGGGCTCCACCCGCACCTATTGTGTCTTGGGAAGACGACGGATATCTTTGACAGGGATCGTGGAGAGATAGAGATAGGTGTTGCTTGGAGGTGGATCTAATGACACAATACACTTCAGGGATATCCAACAGTGAGATACACTTACCCTTTAGGTAGTATCCTCAGTGAACAAACTTCAAAGCTTTTACTTCATTTTTCAATGCTTTCTTTTTCTGTTGGGATTTTATTTTAGCCCCCTATTTACTTTTATTTTTACCTTTAATAGTGTGGTTATTTAATCATGTGACATGATTTTTGTTGGTATCCCAGTTTCAGTTGTACTTTCTACACTATAGGATGTGTGTGTGTGTGTGTGGGTCTAAAGATTTAAAGGAAATCCCCTCCATTTTCGGGATATGCCTTTTTGGTACTAGTCACCAAACCCTGGCCTATGGAAGGAAGGCTTGGGGTACTCATGGCACTAGCCCCGGGGGATGGGACGTGATAGACTAGCACTGAGGGTATAGCAAACACACTGATGTGATGCATTACCCTCTATGAGAACACATTAGAAAGAGAGAGATAAGATAGAAACCTACCATATACTTCATAGATTACAATAAAAAATGTAACTCAAGTAAACATATGTAATGTCATGAAAAAACTAGCACAACTGAAAGGGAAAACTAAAATTACCAAAATAAAGTAAAACAATAGAAATTGTGAACCCTAAATATCTCCTATAAACCCCATGATAGTAATAACTACCCTGATATCCATCTGGTTTCATGTGATCTAAAAAAAGATTATATAAATGTTGGGTGAGTATAAAAATATAATCAGTATAATAATCCATGAAGGATCTTGTGAGAAATTAAAGAAAACATGATAATGCAGAGTGAACAACAACTGAAACTTTGTCTTCACCTATATAGGTATACTAAGTTCCTATTCTCACCATGGATACTCTCTAAAATTATCTCATACAAGAGTATATACTATAATAATGAATCTCAAGGGTACCCCACTACCACTTCCCCACATGTTTTTCGCTTTTCCACAACATCGCATGTCCTGAGCATATCTATCCAAAAAGGATTTTTCGCAGACACCTAGGTGAAACACCACAACATGCACCTCATGCATCAACATGTACCCCATGAATCAAACCACCATGTCTACATAACCAAAGTAATCAGGCAGTTACTGAGATCCACCATAGATTACATAACATTTATCATACTTCGGGTATTGTACCTCAATCCATTACAGCCTATACACTGAGTAAGGATCCTCAATCCATCACATCCTATACATGTTATACCTATAGTATTCCATACGGATATATATCTAAAATATATGTGTGTGAAATAACAACAATCCATTACAACCCTCTACACACATACTTGTGTATAACTAACCATCGTGAATACAAGCACAATTAACTGTCAAGAGAAGAGAGTAGGGCCAAATAAGGAAGTCATCCATCCATACTTCTATTGGGATATTGGGGACCCCCTATCCCCTAGGGCTCAAAATCCACATGGTGTTAGTCTCCCTAACTGATTGGGTGGGGTAGTGTATAGAAACAAAAAAGTGCATAATATAATATATATCACAACCACACTCTGGGCATCAGCTAGTCTTAGGATCAACTATAGACAACGTCTCTTGGAATCTTGGATGCCACTACGAATACTATATATCCTATATGAATAAAACAATTTAAAGAGATATATGAAGATACCTTTGCCATTTTTCATCAGTTTCACTCTATTTTAAATAATTCCTTAAACAGTAATTAACTATTATCAAATTCTACATTTCATTCCATTTGAACCATAATAATGTTCCATTCCCTCCATGCATAACCAAACCAAGTCTATAATTCCACATTAGTAAGCCCAACATTTCATCCCAACATGCACCAACCCCATGAGGTCAACATCATTTATTCGATCATTTAACAACAACATTATCACTTTTCCATAATTCCAGGTATATAATGAAAACATTCTAAGCTACCAAACATAAGGGGATTAACACAGTGAGTATATAAATTATCTTTTGCGTCTTTTCCACCTATAACAGGAGTGTATACCCATCCCTCCTTAATAATATAAACCTGAAAAGAACATTGAATACCTCACACCTCTTCACCTATTTTGGAAGGAGGGTAACAAAAACCATCTACCTCAATTAATGGGGAAAGTAAGAAGATAAAAAAGAAATATATTAAATAGGCATCCAACTTTCACAACATCAGGGCAGCCTATATTCAACCCAATTCATCATCTCTTGTGTCCTCTCTAACATCCACATGTGTTACCCAAATTATATCACCACTATAGGCGTCAACTAATTCCATAACCATTCGGACTTCTAGCCCCAAAAACCACAACAACTACCCAGGCTTAGACCTCCCAGGATCACACCACAACACAAACTACAGGAAACAAATAACCAAGAAAATGGGATCTTAGCCCCAATCAAGGCATCCATCCTTCACATAAAACAATCACTCATAGCTCAAAATCATAAGGCACTTGGACTTTATAAGAAAATGGGTAACTCGGAACCCAAAAAGGCATAACATTTAACACAAAAATGTTATTTATTCTATCTTTAATTAACTGATTCAATTAAACATGCATAACTTCATCTATTTGATTATTCTCAATGCACACAATCAAAAATCAGATTCATTATCATGCCTCTTTATCTTTATCAAATTAATATACAACTAATGTAGGATTTATGTTCTTTACCAATTTCCATCAAGAACGACATTTCAAACAACAAGTAATAGATATCAGACTATCTATAAAAATCTAGAGGCAACAACATATGATCTATTCCAATTCATTAATCCTGTTCAAATTATTATGTCAATTTCAGTGTAATCCAGTGGGATAAATCATTCTAAATGTACTAATTTTAGTAAATAGAATATAGAATCCATGAATCCACTAACTCAAATGGTTCTTTAATATCTTTTCATGAGAATAGTCTAATAAAATAGATCATTACCACCTCTCCCGTAACAACTACATCCACCAAAGGACGCTATCATCAACCAACAGCCCAGAAAGATCCATTAGAGTGATGGATATCACATTCCATCACATGGAAGGTAGAAATTGGAGGAAATTTATTGAACATTTCATAATAATAGAGGTAGAACATACCTTATCAAAGATGGATCATCACTTACTACTTGTACCAAAAGAGGGAGTACCCATGCAACAAAAAAAAACTCACGGGAAAACAAGATCGAAGGTCTATAGTACAAAATCATGTATCCTATAGGAGGAATAACTATAGACATCAAATGCCATGGAAAAATATAGAAGGATTTACAGGGTTTGGGATTTGAAAAATCTAAATGGAGCATCCATTTAAGATACCATATATTTTTAATTAAGATCAGATCTATCAAACATCATGTGGTTTGACTACGTAAAAAATAAAAAGCCATAGTAAAATTAATATAGGAATTATGGGATATGAATCGGACTTAAATCACATAAAAAGGAATTGAACATGTTTTACATCAATGAAAATTTTGGAGGAGTGATATTATAGGAAGCTGGAAACACTGTTACTGAGACTTCACTTCCATTGGAAAGAACACCTGTCACCATTGGAATAGTCTCTGCCATCATTGGATATGATACCATCTCCATTGGATGAGGTACCTCCACCGTTGTACGAGATACAAACACCATTGGATGAGTACCTATTGTCGTTTTGATGATCTAATTTCATCATTGGTTGAGTCAACAACACTGTTGGAATGATTACCATCACTATTGGATTAGCCTCCCCCACCATTGGATGAGCTACTGCCACCATTGGAAAATATAAATCCACCACTGGATGAGATAATACCACCATTGGATGATCTACCTCCACCATTGGATGGTCTACCATCAAAGAAACACTATTTATAAAACTATAAAATTTGGAAAAAAGTGTTCGAATAAGCCACCTTGACCGCTTAGAAAACCCCAAACACTAGATTTTAACATGGAATGGACGGAAGAAGTATGGGAAATTACCCTGGAAGGAGAGGAACCCACTGTGGAAAGCCTTTCTCAAAATGGGCATAAAAGTGTTATTAATTAATAGGTTAATATATTTCAGCTGAATAGGTTCATTGAAGAGGTAAATCATGCTATCATATATAAGGGTAACCAGAAGGTTTTTTCAATTTTAAGGAAAGTGGTTTTTTTCTAAATGACTAATATGTAGGTTTCCAAAGAGTATTAAGAATTTATATGAGGAAAACAACTTAGGAAATAGAAAAAAAATCCAGGGAGAAGGATTGGATACTCAGATTAGTAAACATGTATACTACAAATAGTGTGTCCGTGTAGTGACTCGGGTTTTGACTTGTAACAATTAAGAATATTTTGTAAAATATTTCCATAGCTAGTGCTAATTCTACATGAGATTTTGACACCAATTATTCTGTAGAGAATTGATTTTAAAATTATTAAATATATTTGTTCACACTCAAAACGTTTATATTGAAATGAGGAATTACTCCAAAGTGGAGTCTTAGATCATAAATTTGAGACCACAGTTGGGTTTTGAACATCCTTTTTATTAAAGGAGTGGCCTAAAATTCATCATGTCGGTATTTTGGGTTAGAGGTGAGTTGGAAAGGAATTATGAGGTGTAATTATTGATTAAATGAAAATTTAATTAATTTCCAAACATAATCCCTCCCCTCCCTAAAATTTTAGATCATAACGCATAGAGGAGCCATACCTCTCTTACCTCCTTGGTGATGGAGGAAATCCAAACCAAATAAACATAATGAAGTAGTGTAAATATTTATTCTTAGCATCGTTCATCATCAGGTTGAGGAAAATCATGATTCAAGAGACATTAAACACATAATGGGCCATATTTTATCCCATGAGGTAAGTGGATTTGAGTTTTATTCCCATTCACCTTTGATAAAAATTATTTTATGGTTTTGGATCCCTATTATGATTTATAGAGATCCCTCCAAGGTTAATCTGTAGTTTTATATTGAAATCTGGATGAATCATGAATTTTTTAAGGAAATTACCAACATCAATTACAATCAACAAGGTGTGTACTCTATTGACACATTCTTTATAGCTCTCCATTTTTAGGGAATATGATTTTTGGGGACAACACGCCATGCACTGGGGTCACACGCTATTTAGTGAATTAACCCGTGTGTCCAAGGGACATGGATAGGGTTAGCCATGTAACAGTACATGGATGTGTAAATGTACATGAATAAACAACAAGTGTAACACCCCAAGCTTCCACGGTATGTTTCCCTTCGAATAATGCAATGGTGTGCATTGTACGGAACTTCGAGATTCTAACACACCACAACCAATCAAACTAGCCGTTATGAAAAGTAATACCTACTTTTTGAAATTTTATAAATTCTATCTCTCAAAATGGACTTCATTTTTGGATTCTTAATATCGAATTTATCCTAGAGTGAAATTTTGGTACATTTCGGATAACTTTCATATTTTGATCAATAGTAAAAATTAATAAATTTTAATTAAAAACAACTTTTTTAATAAAAATAATTAATAGTGATAAATTATTAATTTGAGTGGTTTTAAAGTATATTTAGAATATATTTTTACCATGTAATATAATGTGGGTCATTGAACATAATTTCACATTTAGACCATACATAAACAATTGTCAATATTTTGATATATATTGTTTCTTAAAAACACGCTATTTGTTGTGACAGCGGGAATTAATTATAAAATTAATTAATGCAACTTATATTTTTAGAATTTTTTAAAATAGACATAATTTTTGAATTTGGAATATCAATTATAGCTTAGGGTGAAATTTTGGCATTGTTCTGAAAAACTTCAATTTTTGATGAATAGTGAAACTAATAAGTGGTAGTTAAAAAACTGAATTTTTCATAAAACTTAATTTTACCGCTTCTGTGAATGAGATTTCAAAAATCCAAGAAACACGGTTAATATCAAGAAGTAAAATGTGATTCAATGAGATGAAAATAATTTTTGGTGAATAGTAACTTTTTACTTTTATTTACCACGATTAAAAGTAATTAGGGTAATTAAGAGTAAAAATGATATTAATATTACCCTAACACATGTCCTAATTCTATTGGACAAATGTATCTCGACCAAAAAAAACCTTAGTAATAAAATATTATCATTTAGGTCCACTTGGATTAGATTAGGACATTTATTATTATTTAATTCAAAGAATAGTTAAAAGAGTTAAAATCAAAGTTTATTTACTAAAACATTTTTAATATAGGGTTATACATAAGATAAATTAGATTGTAAATATTCATTAAAAATCTAATAATATTTCCTACATAATGATATTTTATTTATAATTTTTAAACATTAAATAAGTTAATATATTTATGACACAATGATGATGCAGTAATTACCATAATAGTGAACAATTAGAATAATTGATATTATAAATACCCAAATAAATATAATTTGAGACTTTTATTGAATTACACTAATTTTGAAGGTTAATATGACATATTAGGATTGATTTAATTAACTTGTTTAGAATTAATCATTCTGTTATGTGTTTCACAAAAATCAACTATTGAATAGTGTCAAAATTGACATAAAAGAGTTTTTAAAACAAATATTATATTATTAATTGATATTAAATTCCTAAAAATATAAGGTTCTTCCAAGAGACTTATATCATGATAGGTTCATCATTAATGTACCACTTGGGGATCTCTTGGATGTATATGGTAAGTTTATTAACCATATAATATAAAAATACAAAGAGACATTGTAAAAGTGAAACTAATTAACTTAGAGTTAATACTTAAATATAAGGTTAATATAATGACCCAAACCTGTCTAAATTATATTGGCTGAATGGTTTTCTACCTATCCCCACCTTAACATTTTAATAATAAACTTTGGATCCATTATAAACCGAATATGAATTTATTATAAATTAATATTTCTAGCTTTTCCAAAGGTGCCCCTCACCCCTCTTATAAAAGGGCACTCCTTCTTCTCATTTCTTCACACCTTCAAAGCCTTTTGGATCGGCAAACCCCTGCCCAAATACTCTCTCAACTTACCTCACTACAACCTAGTGGCCTTATTTTGATCAGAAAGCCAACCTAAGGAGCCCTATTGATCAAATCAAAAGGAAGAAGCCGAAGAAGAGGTAATGTTTTCACCACCCCTTTTCAAGTTCCTTTCTTCTTCCACTTCTTCTTTCTTTGTTATTACCATTATAAAATAATAACTCCAGTATCATATATATACTGTGATTTTATTATAAATATGGTACAACCATATTCATTATTCTATCCATCCTTTGAATAACATGTCACCATACGTGCGTACGTACGGCTTACCGTCTCCACGTCGTGGTGTAATTGTTATTCAATATATTATTATTTGAATGGTTATAATATTAATTTGTAACTCATGTAAATAATATATATAACATGATAATTATTCTGTATATATTATATACCATCCAATTATATATTATTTTAATATCAAAAGAATGATATTGTCGCTCATGCGTACGTACGAACTACCGTCTCCACGAACGCGATGAGATTCATTCTCCATCATATCCATTAAAATATAATTATAATTTGATGATTTAAAAATATTATCTAAGGACATAATATCATTCTGGATATGAATAATATACATCCCATTAATAAAGAATATGGATCACATAACAAAGAATATAATGTAAAATGAACCCGTTAACACCCGAAATGACGATAATTCTAAGATATTATTAACAAATCAATTTTAAAAGATCATATATGATATCATATTAAAGTAAATGATTCTTGTATAATTAAATAATAATTATTTCACCATTATACAGGAGGTTAACCTACCGTCGACCAAGGAAAAAGGACAAAGTAAGGGGTTTCTTATCTCACTCTTAATTTCGCGAGAATTCCATTGTTCACCACTTATTTATTGCATGTGGTGTATGTGTGCTACCCATGATTGTATTAATTTTGTAATATACTTTAATTTATGGGTATATAAATCATCATTTTATGATCCTTCTTTCATGGGTGTATGTTTCATAAGTTACAAAATCGATAGGGGAATTTGAGATTTCAATTTCCACTCATTCGGCTTTACGCATATTTCATTGAATATATTACTCCAAGATTATGTGTGGAATCACTATTCATTTGATTATGTCATAATTTCCACTCCCCTTCCTGTGGATATACTTTTTATACACATAATCACTCCATTGATAATTTCTCAAGTCATCGATATGAATTTGAAAAGAGTAATTTTAACTCATTCTCCATTTGTTGAGTTAAACATCCAATTCATTGGTGTTGTTTTTACAAGATTATGTGTGAATGTCATTTGATTGTTTTACACTAAATATCCAATCATATTTAGTGTATTTATATTTGTCACACATAACTATGTCGTTGATTTATCCTTAACCTAAGGATACGGCCTTTATGAGAGATTTCATCTCAACTTAAATTCCATTGAGACTTCTTTGTTGTTATACACCAAATCACTTTTATTTGGTGTATATAATGTACTTCGAAATAGTATATCATGAATCCCTTTATTCTCATGATATTACAAAGTTTTGATTACCTCAATTATTTGTATTAAAGTGTATCTCTTTTAGTTAGAATCTCTAACTAAAATACCATTTTTAAATTTTTTAAAGACTTATTCATCTAAATCTTTCTCATTAATGTCCATGTTTTAAAAATGGTTTTAAGTATTTATTTATATGGAAATTAATGTTTAGAAATTAAAACTCCTTTTAAAATGTTTCAAAGTTGTATGGGACACTTTGATTCAAAAATCTATTTTTAAATGGCTTCTTGACAAATAGTGTGACTTTTAAACGGTTTCAAGAAAAAGGGGGATATTTCCCTCAAATAGTTTTGATGATTATTTTAATCTATGTCAATATCCTTCATTATTCTTGATTGAGGTTAATGGGATACAATAAAATCTTCCATATTGTATCGAATGAGTTATGTTTGACTGTGGATATGCTATTTTTATACCATTCATGGTTTGTGGATAAAGTATTGACATTTCGTATTCTAGTTTTAATACGAATGTTTATGTTATGTTTAAATCTGTTCATATGAGGAATGCATTGGACTTAATAAGTGATGGGTGGAGCCCGCTATAGCTCCTCGATGCATCGGTAGGTCTCATGAGACAAACTAGTGTCTTGGCACAAGGCCTTGGCAAAATCTTATTTGTAGTCTTGGAACGAGGCCTTGGCTATATGGTTATGATAGTCTGGCATTATGCATTCCATCATTATGAAAGTGGTTATTGATATTGCATATGATCATTCGACTAGTAGAATATCCATGTGAGTAAGTAAATGGCATTATTTCATTTAACCTTTGCCATTTTATGCTAAAGTTCATGTTTAAAAGGCTTTGTTTTAGTTATAAATTGCCTTAAGTGTTTATGCTTATCTATGAAAGCTTCTACTATAATGTTATCCTTACTGAGCATCTGAGCTCACCCCTTTCAATGTTTTATTTTCCCAGGATTATGAAGAAGTAATTTATGAATGACCTGTAGGGATAGTATGAGGGGATATGAAGAAAAGATGTTGTTGTAGTTTTTTTACCTTATGATGTAATATAAGGCTTATGAATATATCTAGTGTTTCCAAGACTACTAAAATAATTGGTCTTTTGAGACTTGATCCTTTGTGATCATGCCAATGTTATGTAATAATTCACCGACTCTGGGTATTTCGGGTCGGGGCGTTACAGTTGGTATTAGAGGAAGTTTAGTACAAATCTTGGAAGATAGATTTAGATAAACTCTGATTAGAGAACATAGACCTAAGATGAACTTTGAGGTTTAGTATAGAATAAATTCCTAGAATTTTGGTATTGTAGAGATTTTGTGAGTTTTCCGAGCAATACATCCTTGTCTGGATACGAGCAGGTAGAGGCGGCTCTAGCACAGATGTACCTTGGGGTAAAACCCGAAAACACCACTTTGAGCTAGACTTGAATGGGAACTAGTGCACGACAACGGGCCTTGCTGCACTCTTGGTTACGACACTCCCGGGGGATATGCTTAGGATAATTTACATTTTCTTTACAAACCGATTTAAGTAATATATATATATAAGATGAGAGTAAATGACCTTGGTTAATCCTAATATATTTCAAATTGATAATATGGTGACATTTTAATCTCTAAATGATTTTATGACTACTGTTACTCACACAATGGTTTCTGGTTTTAGTCAATGGCTGGATTACAAGGAAGTCATAGTGACTTTTAGAATGATGTACAAGGTGGGAAAGGTGGTGGAAATGAGCAAAAAAATGGAATGTTGATAGGCGTAAAAGATATTGTCTTTATGCCAAATCAGTTTTCCAAAAATACGATCAACAACATATATATTAACCAACTCCCAGACTCAACAAGGAAGAGAAAGGTGATGAATGATAAGAGCTCCAGCAATGGAGACCATGGAGAAAAGAACCCTAAATTTTCATCATGCATGAAATGTGGAAGGAGACACCAAAGAAAGTGTCTGAATGGGACAACGAAATGCTATACGTGCGGGAAGGAAGGACATCATGTGATGAATTGCCGAAGAAAAATGAAGAGCACTATGGAAGAAGATAAAAATGGTCCCAAGAGTCCATTTACAGTCATTTGCTGTAAATGTAGGGGACCTGGCCATTACCCGAGTGAATGTCCTATTCTATAGGATATTTTCTTGGTCAAAGAAGAAGCTGTGTGGAAATAAATGGTTGGAGAAATGTTTAAAAAGTATTATCACTCCTTGTTGATGGGTTTACTTTGGAATAATTTTCTCTTTGTAACCCCATAGTTTTCCATGTGAGAATGTTATTTGAGGAATAATTGTCTCTTATCTTGTGGATATTGGTATAAATAACCATTTGGTTTTATATGATCATTGGGGTTTGAGAGAATTATAAGTTATTATAATTTGGGATGAAAATGCAAGGTATGATATAACATTTTGTGGTTAAATTATGTTATTTTAAGGAATTTATCTCATTTTGGTAATATTATATAATATAGTTTTTGAAAAAGGACAACACGTAGACCGTGTGACAACCCGTCGCGTCGGATGAAGCTGTGGGAATCGAACCCACAACCAAAGTGCGATTGAGATTTATCACCTACCACTGGACTACGTGAAGTCCCTGGTTAGTGTGACTATTTTTTTTAGTTAAATGATTTTATTGATCAATAATATGTTGATTTGGGTTCTTATGTCTTATCAAATTAATAACCTTATTATAGGAAAATTATTTGGTGATTAAGTGATAAATTTTATTTTGGAAGATGTTCACTTTGTTGGGAACACTATATGTCCAAGGAAAATATAATACTATGGGATGTCATTAGTAGAGTAATGGTGGATTTTTATCTATGTTTTTATTGTGGATTTATAATGATTTGGGTTATTTATGGAAATGATTAGGTTAATTACTTTTAAGTATGTGACTTGAGTAATAAATGTCATTTAGAGAAAAAATTTAACATGGAAGACTACATTCTTAAAAAGTTTTGGTTTTCAATATTAGTTTTGATTATATTAAAGGATTCTAAAGACAATTGATTATTGAATGGTATTTATTTAACATTGGGGTATTGTTGGTTTAGTTTTGGAAATTAAGATTAGTGTTTATTTCTCTCAAAAGACAATGTAAATATATAGCTCATCCTGCATGGATCATGTGATTCTATAGAAGTTTATTCTAGCCCTTCCAGTGTGACCAAGTCTTCTTGAATACTCATCTTTTAAAAAAAATTGAGTTACTGGTGTAAATTTATTAAATAATGAAACTCTAATTAAAAGTAAGTATATATCTTTATATTCTTAGTCAATATTATAAATGAATTCCTCATCCTTATGTAATAAAACTTAAAACAAAAAAATGTTGTCTGTTTACTTTCCTACTAGGAGACTAATGACTGTTTGTCCCAACACAAGTTTGTGGTTTTCTTATTGTTAACTTTCTCCTGATCATGATTTCTATCCCTCTCCATCAGAACTTGACACTTAGTTTATCATCTATATCCATGTTTTCCTACATGGAATCCGATTATGGGTTATCTTGGTTGACCTTTATACCTCTCTTTCGTTCTTTTAAAGTGATAGTTTTATTGACTCTTTTCTGATGTGGGACTTTCCATTATATTCCCAAGAACAATTTTAAAAATTGCGAGGACGCAATTTTTTGAAGGAGGGGAGAATGTAACACCCCAAGCTTCCACGGTATGTTTCCCTTCGAATAATGCAATGGCGTGCATTGTACGCAACTTCGAGATTCTAACACACCACAACCAATCAAACTAGCCGTTATGAATAGTAATACCTACTTTTTGAAATTTTATAAATTCTATCTCTCAAAATGGACTTCATTTTTGGATTTGGAATATCGAATTTATCCTAGAGTGAAATTTTGGTACTTTTCGGATAACTTTCATATTTTGATGAATAGTGAAAATTACAAAATTTTAATTAAAATCAACTTGTTTAATAAAAATAATTAATAGTGATAAATTATGAATTTGAGTGGTTTTAAAGTATATTTAGAATATATTTTTACCATGTAATACAATGTGGGCCATTGAACATAATTTCACATTTAAACCAGACATAAACAATTGTCAATCTTTTGATATATATTGTTTCTTAAAAACACGCTATTTGTTGTGACAGCGGGAATTAATTATAAAATTAATTAATACAACTTATATGTTTATAATTTTGTAAAATATACATAATTTTTGAATTTGGAATATCAATTATAGCTTAGGGTGAAATTTTGGCATTGTTCTGAAAAACTTCAATTTTGATGAATAGTGAAACTACTAAGTGGTAGTTTAAAAACTGAATTTTTCATAAAACATAATTTTACCGCTTCTATGAATGGAATTTTGAAAATCCGAGAGACACGGTTAATATCAAGAAGTAAAATGTGGTTCAATGAGATGAAAATAATTTTTGGTGAATAGTAACTTCTTAATTTTATTTACCACGGTTAAAAGTAAATAGGTCAATTAAGGGTAAAAATGATATTAATATTACCCTATCACATGTCATAATTATATTGGACAAGTGTATCTCGACCAGAAACAACCTTAGGAAGAAAATATTATCATTTAGGTCCACTTGGATTAGATTAGGACATTTATTATTATTTAATTCAAAGAAGAGTTAAAAGAGTTAAAATCAAAGTTTATTTACTAAAACATTTTTAATACAGGTTTATACATAATATAAATTCGATTTTAAATATTCATTAGAAAGATAATAAGATTTCCTACATAATTAAATTTTATTTATAATTTTTAAGCATTACATAAGTTAATATATTTATGACACAATGATGATGAAGTAATTACATTCATAGTGAAGAATTAGAATAATTGATATTATAAATACCAAAATAAATATAATTTGAGGCTTTTATTGAATTAAACTAATTTTAAAGGTTAATATGACATATTAGGATTGATTTAATTAACTTTTTTCTAAGTAATCATTTTGTTATGTGTTTCACAAAAATCAACTATTGAATAGTGTCAAAATTGACATAAAAGAGGTTTTAAAACAAATATTATATTATTAATTGATATTAAATTCCTAAAAATCTAAGTTTCGTCCAAGAGACATATATCATGATAGTTTCATCTTTAATGGACCACCTGGGGGTCTCTTGGATGTATATGGTAATTTTATTAACCATATAATATAAAAATACAAAGAGACATTGTAAAAGTGAAACTAATTAACTTAGAGTTAATACTTAAAGATAAGGTTAATATAATGACCCAAACCTGTCTAAATTATATTGGATGAATGTTTTTCTACCTATACCCACCTTAACCTTTGAATAATCAACTTTGTATCCATTAGAAACTGACTATGAATTTATTATAAATTAATATTTCTAGCTTTTCCAAAGGTGCCCCTCACCCCTCTTATAAAAGGGCACTCCTCCTTCTCATTTCTTCACACCTTCAAAGCCTTTTGGTTCGGCCAACCCCTGTCCAAATACTCTCTCAACTTCCCTCACTACAACCTAGAGGCCTTAGTTTGATCAGAAAGCCAACCTAAGGAGCCCTTTTGATCAAATCAAAAGGAAGAAGCCGAAGAAGAGTAAATGTTTTCACCACACCTTTTCAAGTTCCTTTCTTCTTCCAATTCTTCTTTCTTTGTTATTACCATTATAAAATAATAACTCTAGTATCATATATATATACTGTTATGTTATTATAAATATGGTACAACCATATTCATTATTCTAGCCATCCTTTGAATAACATGTCACCATACGTGCGTACGTACGGCTTACCGTCTCCACGTCGTGGTGTAATTGTTATTCAATATATTATTATTTGAATGGGTATAATAATAATGTGTAACTCATGTAAGTAATAAATATAACATGATAATGATTCTGTATATGTGATATACCAAACAATTATATATTATTTTAATATCAAAAGAATGATATTGTCGCTCGTGCGTACGTACGGACTACCGTCTCCACGAACGTGATGAGATTCATTCTCCATCATATCCATTCAAATATAATTATAATTTGATGATTTAAAAATAGTATCAATGGACTTGATATTATTCTGGATATGAATAATATACATCCCATTAATAAAGAATATGGATCACATAACAAAGAATATAAAGTAAAATGAACCCGTTAACACCCGAAATGACGATAATTCTAAGATATTATTAACAAATCAATGTTAAAAGATCATATATGATATCATATTAAAGTAAATGATTCTTGTATAATTCAATAACAATTATTTCACCATTATACAGGAGGTTAACCTACCGTCTACCAAGGAAAAAGTACAAAGTAAGGGGTTTCTTATCTCACTCTTAATTTCGTGAGAATTCCATTGTTCACCACTTATTTATTGCATGTGGTGTATGTGTTCTGCCCATGATTGTATTCATTGTGTAATATACATTAATTTATGGGTATATATATCATCATAGTATGATCCTTATTTCATGGGTGCATGTTTCTTAAGTTACCAAATCGATAAGGGAATTTGAGATTTCAATTTCCACTTATTCGGCTTTACGCATATTTCATTGATTATATTACTCCAAGATTATGTGTGGAATCACTATTCATTTGATTATGTCATAATTTCCACTCCCCTTACTGTGGATATACTTTTGATACACATAATCACTCCATTGATAATTTCTCAAGTCATCGATATGAATTTGATAAGAGTAATTTTAACTCATTCTCCATTTGTTGAGTTAAACATCCAATTCATTGGTGTTGTTTTTACAAGATTATGTGTGAATGTACTTTGATTGTTTTACACTAAATATCCAATCATATTTAGTGTATTTATATTTTTCACACATAACTAGGTCGTTGATTTATCCATAACCTAAGGATACAGCCTTTGTGAGAGATTTCATCTCAACTTAAATTCCATTGAGACTTCTTTGTTGTTATACACCAAATCACTTTTATGTGGTGTATATAATGTACTTTGACATAGTATATCATGAATACCTTTATTCTCATGATATTACAAAGTTTTGATTACCTCAATTATTTGTATTCAAGTGTATCTGTTTTGGTTAGAATCTCTAACTAAAATACCATTTTTAAATGTGTTAAAGACTTATTCATCTAAATCTTTCTCATTAATGTCCATGTTTTAAAAATGGTTTTAAGGATTTATTTATATTGAAATTAATGTTTAGAAATTAAAACTCCTTTTAAAATGTTTCAAAGTGGTATGGGACACTTTGATTCAAAAATCTATTTTTAAATGGCTTCTTGACAAATAGTGTGACTTTTAAATGATTTCAAGAAAAAGTGGGATATTTCTCTCAAATAGTTTTGATGATTATTTTAATCTATGTCAACATACTTAATTATTCCTTATTGAGGTTAATGTGATACAATACAATCTTCCATATTGTATCGAATGAGTTATGTTTGACTGTGGATGTGTTATCTTTATACCATTCATGGTTTGTGGATAAAGTATTGAAATTTCGTATGCTAGTTTTAATACGAATGTTTATGTTATGTTTAAATCTGTACATATGAGGAATGCATTGGACTTAATAAGTGACGGGTGGAGCCCGCTATAGCTCCTCGATGCATCGGTAGGTCTCATGAGACAAACTCGTGTCTTGGCACAAGGCCTTGGAAAAATCTTATTTGTAGTCTTGGCACGAGGCCTTGGCTATATGGTTATGATAGTCTGGCATTATGAATTCCATCATTATGAAAGTGGTTATTGATATTTCATGTGATCATTCGACTAGTATAATATCCATGTGAGTAAGTAAATGGCATTATTTCATTTTACCTTTTCCATTTTATGCTAAAGTTCATGTTTAAAAGGCTTTGTTTTAGTTATAAATTTCCTTAAGTGTTTATGCTTATCTATGAAAGATTCTGCTATAATGTTATCCTTACTGAACATCTCAGATCACCCCTTTCAATGTTTTATTTTCCCAGGATTATGAAGAAGTAATTTATGAATGACCTGCAGGGATAGTATGAGGGGATATGAAGACAAGATGTTGTTGTAGTTTTTTTAACTTATGATTTAACATAAGGATTATGAATATATCTAGTGTTTCAAAGACTACTAAACTAATCGGTCTTTCAAGACTTGATCCCTTGTGATCATGCCAATGTTATGTAATAATGCACCGACTCTGGGTATTTAGGGTCGGGGCGTTACAGTTGGAATCAGAGGAAGTTTAGTACAAACCTTGGAAGCTAGATTTAGATAAACTCTGATTAGATCACGTAGACCTAAGATGAACTTTGAGGTTTAGTAAAGAAGAACTTCCTAGAATTTTGGTATTTTAGAGATTTTGTGAGTTTTCTGAGCAATACATCCATGTCTGGATACGAGCAGGTAGAGGTGGATTTGGCACAGATGTACCTAGGGGTAAAACCCGAAAACACCGCTTTGAGCTAGACTCGAACAGGAACTGGTGCACGACAACAGGCCTTACTTCACTCTTGGTCACGACACTCCCGGGGGATATGCTTAGGATAATTTACATATTCTTTACAAACCGATTTAAGTAATATATATATAAGATGAGATTAAATGACCTTGGTTAATCCTAATATATTTCAAATAGAGAATATGGTGACATTTTATTCTCTAAATGATTTTACGACTACTGTTACTCACACAATGCTTTCTGGTTTTAGTCAATGGCTGGATTCCAAGGAAGTCATAGTGACTTTGAGAATGATGTACAAGGTGGGAATGGTGGTGGAAATGAGTAACAAAATGTAATGTTGATAAGCGTAAAAGATATCGTCTTTATGCCAAATTAGTTTTCCAAAAATATGATCAACAACATATATATTAACCAACTACCAGACTCAACAAGGAAGAGAAAGGTGATGAATGATAAGAGCTCCATCAATGGAGACCATGGAGAAAAGAACCATAAATTTTCATCATGCAGGAAATGTGGAAGGAGACACCAAGGAAAGTGTCTCAATGGGACAACGAAATGCTTTACGTGCGGGAAGGAAGGACATAAAGTGAAGAATTGCCGAAGAAAAATGAAGAGTACTATGGAAGAAGATAAAAATGGTCCCAAGAGTCCATTTACAGTCATTTGCCGTAAATGTAGGGGACCTGGCCATTACCCGAGTGAATGTCCTATTCTATAGGATATTTTCTTGGTCAAAGAATAAGCTATGTGGAAATAAATGGTTGGAAAATGTTTAAAAAGTATTAGCACTCCTTGTTGATGGGTTTACTTTGGAATAATTTTCTCTTTGTAACCCCGCAGTTTCCCATGTGAGAATAATATTTGAGGAAGAATTGTCTCTTATCTTGTGTATATTGGTATAAATAACCATTTGGTTTTATATGATCATTGGTGTTTGAGAGAATTATAAGTTATTATAATTTAGGATGAAAATGCAAGGTATGATATAAAATTTGTGGTTAAATTATGTTATTTTGAGGAATTTATCTCATTTTGGTACTATTATAAAATATAGTTTTTGAAAAAGGACAACACGTAGACCGTGTGACAACCCGTCGCGTCGGACGTAGCTGTGGGAATCGAACCCACAACCAAAGTGCGATTGAGATTTATCACCTACCACTAGACTACGTGAAGTCCCTAGTTAGTGTGACTCTTATTTTTAGTTAAATGATTTTATTGATCAATAATATGTTGATTTGGGTTATTATGTCTTATCAAATGAATACCCTTAGTATAGGTAAATGATTTGGTGATTAAGTGATAAATGTTATTTTGTAAGATGTTCACTTTTTTAGGAACACTATATGTCCAACGAAAATAGAATACTATGGGATGTCATTAGAGGAGTAATGGTGGATTTTTATCTATGTTTTTATTGTTGATTTATAATGATTGGGTTATTTATGGAAATGATTAGGTTAATTACTTTTATGTATGTGACTTTAAGAGTAATTAATGTCATTTGGAGATACAATTTAACATTGAAGACTACATTCTTAAAAAGTTTTGGTTTTCAATATTAGTTTTGATTATATTAAAGGATTCTAAGGACAATTGATTATTGAATGGTATTTATTTAACTTTGGGGTATTGTTGGTTTTGTTTTGGAAATTAAGATTAGTGTTTATTTCTCTCAAAAGACAATGTAAATATATAGTTCATCCTTCATGGATCATGTGATTCTATAGAAGTTTATTCTAGCCCTTCCAGTGTGACCAAGTCTTCTTGAATACTCATCTTTTTAAAAAATTTGAGTTAGTGGTGGAAATTTATTAAAGAATGAAATTCTAATTAAAAGTAATTATATATTTTTATATTCTTAGTCAATATCATAAATGAATTCCTCATCCTTATGTAATGAAAATTAAAACAAAAAAATGTTGTCTGTTTACTTTCCTACTAGGAGACTAATGGTTGTTTGTCCCAACACAAGTTTTTGGTTTTCTTATTGTTAAGTTTCTCCTGATCATGATTTCTATCCCTCTCCATCAGAACTTTACATTTAGTTTATCATCCATATCCATGTTTTCCTACATGGAATCTGAGTATGGGTTATCTTGGTTGACCTTTATACATCTCTTTCTTTCTTTTAAAGTGACAGTTTTATTGACTCATTTCTGATGTGGGACGTTCCATTATATTCCCAATAACAATTTAAAAAATTGCAAGGACGCAATTTATTGAAGGAGGGGAGAATGTAACACCCCAAGCTTTCACGGTACGTTTCCCTTCGAATAATGCAATGGCGTGCATTGTATGCAACTTCGAGATTCTAACACACCACAACAAATCAAATTAGCCGTTATGAATAATAATACCTAATTTTTGAAATTTTATAAATTCTATCTCTCAAAATGGACTTCATTTTTGGATTCGGAATATCAAATTTATCCTAGATTGAAAGTTTGGTACTTTTCGGATAACTTTCATATTTTGATGAATAGTGAAAATTACTAAATTTTAATTAAAAACAACTTTTTTAATAAAAATAATTAATAGTGATAAATTATTAATTTGAGTGGTTTTAAATTATATTTAGAATATATTTTTACCATGTAATACAATGTGGGTCATTGAACATAATTTCACATTTAAACCAGACATAAACAATTGTCAATCTTTTGATATATATTGTTTCTTAAAAACACGCTATTTGTTGTGACAGCGGGAATTAATTATAAAATTAATTAATGCAACTTATATATTTAGAATCATGTAAAATAGACATCATTTTTGAATTTTGAATATCAATTATAACTTATGGTGAAATTTTGGCATTGTTCTGAAAAACTTCAATTTTTGATGAATAGTGAACCTACTAAGTGGTAGTTAAAAATCTGAATTTTTTATAAAACTTAATTTTATTACTTCTGTAAATGGAATTTTGAAAATCCGAGAGACACAGTTAATATCAAGAAGTAAAATGTGGTTCAATGAGATGAAAATAATTTTTGGTGAATAGTAACTGTTTACTTTTATTTACCACGGTTAAAAGTAAATAGAGTAATTAAGGGTAAAAATTATATTAATATTACCCTAACACATGTACTAATTCTATTGGAAAAGTGTATATCGACCAAAAACTACCTTAGGAATAAAATATTATCATTTAGGTCCACTTGGATTAGATTAGGACATTTATTATTATTTAATTCAAAGAAGAGTTAAAAGAGTTAAAATCAAAGTTTATTTACTAAAACATTTTTAATATAGGGTTATACATAATATAAATTCGATTGTAAATATTCATTAGAAAGATAATACGATTTACTACAGAATTAAATTTTATTTATAATTTTTATACATTAAATTAGTTAATTTAATTATGACACAATGATGATGCAGTAATTACCATAATAGTGAACAATTAGAATAATTGATATTATAAATACCCAAATAAATATAATTTGAGACTTTTATTGAATTAAACTAATTTTCAAGGTTAATATGAAATATTAGGATTGATTTAATTAACTTTGTTCGAAGTAATCATTCTTTTATGTGTTTCAAACAAATCAACTATTGAATAGTGTCAAAATTGACATAAACGGTTTTTAAAACAAATATTATATTATAAATTGATATTAAATTCCTAAAAATCTAAGGTTAGGCCAAGAGACTTATATCATGATATTTTCATCATTAATGGACCACTTGGGTGTCTCTTGTATGTATATGGTAAGTTTATTAACCATATAATATAAAAATACAAAGAGACGTTGTAAAAGTGAAACTAATTAACTTAGAGTTAATACTTAAAGATAAGGTTAATATAATGACCCAAACCTATCTAAATTCTATTAGATGAATGGTTTTCGACCTATCCCCACCTTAACCTTTGAATAATAAACTTTGGATCCCTTAGAAACCGAATATGAATTTATTATAAATTAATATTTCTAGCTTTTCCAAATGTGCCCCTCACCCCTCTTATAAAAGGGCACTCCTCCTTCTCATATCTTCACACCTTGAAAGCCTTTTTGTTCGGCCAAACCCTTCCCAAATACTCTCTAAACTTCCCTCACTACAACTTAGAGGCCTTAGTTTGATCAGAAAGCCAAACTAAGGAGCCCTTTTGATCAAATCAAAAGGAAGAAGCCGAAGAAGAGGTAATGTTTTCACCACCCCTTTTCAAGTTCCTTTCTTCTTCCACTTCTTCTTTCTTTGTTATTACCATTATAAAATAATAACTCCAGTATCATATATATACTTTTATGTTATTATAAATATGGTACAACCATATTCATTATTCTATCCATCCTTTGAATAACATGTCACCATATGTGCGTACGTACGGCTTACCGTCTCCACGTCGTGGTGTAATTGTTATTCAATATATTATTATTTGAATGGGTATAATAATAATGTGTAACTCATGTAAATAATAAATATAACATGATAATGATTCTGTATATATGATATACCATCCAATTATATATTATTTTAATATCAAAAGAATGATATTGTCGCTCGTGCGTACGTACGGACTACCGTCTCCACGAACGCGACGGGATTCATTCTCCATCATATCCATTCAAATATAATTATAATTTGATGATTTAAAAATAGTATCTAAGGACTTTATATCATTATGGATATGAATAATATACATCCCATTAATAAAGAATATGGATCACATAACAAAGAATATAAAGTAAAATGAACCCGTTAACACCCGAAATGACGATAATTCTAAGATATTATTAACAAATCAATGTTAAAAGATCATATATGATATCATATTAAAGTAAATGATTCTTGTTTAATTGAATAACAATTATTTCACCATTATACAGGAGGTTAACCTACCGTCGACCAAGGAAAAAGTACATAGTAAGGGGTTTTATATCTCACTCTTAATTTCGTGAGAATTCCATTGTTCACCACTTATTTATTGCATGTAGTGTATGTGTGCTGACCATGATTGTATTCATTGTGTAATATACTTTAATTTATGGGTATCTACATCATAATTGTATGATCCTTCTTTCATGGGTTCATGTTTCATAAGTTACCAAATCGATAATGGAATTTGAGATTTCAATTTCCACTCATTCGGCTTTACGCATATTTCATTGATTATATTACTCCAAGATTATGTGTGGAATCACTATTCATTTGATTATGTCATAATTTCCACTCCCCTTCCTGTGGATATACTTTTGATACATATAATCACCCCATTGATAATTTCTCAAGTCATCGATATGAATTTGATAAGAGTAATTTTAACTCATTCTCCATTTTTTGAGTTAAACATCCAATTCATTGGTGTTGTATTTACAAGATTATGTGTGAATGTCCTTTGATTGTTTTGCAATAAATATCCAATCATATTTAGTGTATTTATATTTGTCACACATAACTATGTCGTTGATTTATCCTTAACCTAAGGATACAACCTTTATGAGAGATTTCATCTCAACTTAAATTCCATTGAGACTTCTTTGTTGTTATACACCAAATCACTTTTATGTGGTGTATATAATGTACTCTAACATAGTATATAATGAATCCCTTTATTCTCATGATATTACAAAGTTTTGATTACCTCAATTATTTGTATTCAAGTGTATCTCTTTTGGTTAGAATCTCTAACTAAAATACCATTTTAAAATGTTTTAAAGACTTATTCATCAAAATCTTTCTCATTAATGTCCATGTTTTAAAAATGGTTTTAAGGATTTATTTATATGGACATTAAATTTTAGAAATTAAAACTCCTTTTAAAATGTTTCAAAGTGGTATGGGACACTTTGATTCAAAAATCTATTTTTAAATGGCTTCTTGACAAATAGTGTGACTTTTAAATGATTTCAAGAAAAAGGGGATATTTCTCTCAAATAGTTTTGATGATTATTTTAATCTATGTCAACATCCTTCATTATTCTTGATTGAGGTTAATGTGATACAATACAATCTTCCATATTGTATCGAATGAGTTATGTTTGACTGTGGATGTTCTATTTTTATACCATTCACGGTTTGTGGATAAAGTATTGACATTTCGTATGCTAGTTTTAATACGAATGTTTATGTTATGTTTAAATCTATTCATATGAGGAATGAATTGGACTTAATAAGTGACGGGTGGAGCCTGCTATAGCTCCTCGATACATCGGTAGGTCTCATGAGACAAACTAGTGTCTTGGCACAAGGCCTTGGCAAAATCTTATTTGTAGTCTTGGCACGAGGCCTTGGCTATATGGTTATGATAGTCTGGAATTATGAATTCCATCATTATGAAAGTGGTTATTGATATTGCATGTGATCATTCAACTAATAGAATATCCATGTGAGTAAGTAAATGGCATTATTTCATTTTACCTTTTCCATTTTATGCTAAAGTTCATGTTTAAAAGGCTTTGTTTTAGTTATAAATCGCCTTAAGTGTTTATTCTTATCTATGAAATATTCTGCTATAATGTTATCCTTACTGTGCATCTCAGCTCACCCCTTTCAATGTTTTATTTTCCCAGGATTATGAAGAAGTAATTTATGAATGACCTGTAGGGATAGTATGAGGGGATATGAAGACAAGATGTTTTTGTAGTTTTTTTACCTTATGATGTAATATAAGGCTTATGAATATATCTAGTGTTTCCAAGACTACTAAACTAATCAGTCTTTCGAGACTTGATCCTTTGTGATCATGCCAATGTTATGTAATAATGCACCGACTCTAGGTATTTAGGGTCGGGGCATTACAGTTGGTATCAGAGGAAGTTTAGTACAAACCTTGGAAGCTAGATTTAGATAAACTCTGATTAGAGCACATAGACCTAAGATGAACTTTGAGGTTTAGTATAGAAGAACTTACTAGAATTTTGGTATTGTAGAGATTTTGTGAGTTTTCTGAGAAATACGTCCCTGTCTGGATACGAGCAGGTAGAGGCGGCTCTGGCACAGATGTACCTAGGGGTAAAACCCGAAAACACCGCTTTGAGCTGGACTCGAATGGGAACTGGTGCACGACAACGAGCCTTGCTGCACTCTTGGTTACGACACTCCTGGGGGATATGCTTAGGATAATTTACATTTTCTTTACAAACCGATTTAAGTAATATATATATAAGATGGGATTAAATGACCTTGGTTAATCTTAATATATTTCAAATTGAGAATATGGTGTCATTTTAATCTCTAAATGATTTTACGACTACTGTTACTCACACAATGATTTCTGGTTTTAGTCAATGGCTGGATTCTAAGGAAGTCATAGTGACATTGAGAATGATGTACAAGGTGGGAACGGTGGTGGCAATGAGCAACAAAATGGAATGTTGATAGGCGTAAAAGATATTGTCTTTATGCCAAATCAGTTTTCCAAAAATATGATCAACAACATATATATTAACCAACTCCCAGACTCAACAAGGAAGAGAAAGGTGATTAATGATAAGAGCATCAGCAATGGAGACTATGGAGAAAAGAACCCTCAATTTTTATCATGCAGGAAATGTGGAAGGAGACACCAAGGAAAGTGTCTCAACGGGACAACGAAATTCTTTACGTGCGGGAAGGATGGACATAAAGTGAAGAATTACCGAAGAAAAATGAAGAGTACTATGGAAGAAGATAAAAATGGTCCCAAGAGTCCATTTACAGTCATTTGCCGTAAATGTAGGGGACCTGGCCATTAACCGAGTGAATTTCTTATTCTATAGGATATTTTCTTGGTCAAAGAAGAAGCTATGTGGAAATAAATAGTTGGAGAAATGTTTAAAAGTATTAGCACTCCTTGTTGATGGGTTTACTTTGGAATAATTTTCTCTTTGTAACCCCGCAGATTTCCATGTGAGAATGATATTTGAGGAAGAATTGTCTCTTATCTTGTGGATATTGGTATAAATAACCATTTGGTTATATATGATCATTGGGTTTTGAGAGAATTATAAGTTATTATAATTTGGGATAAAAATGCAAGGTATGATATAACATTTGTGGTTAAATTATTTTATTTTGAGGAATTTATCTCATTTTGGTAATATTATAAAATATAGTTTTTGAAAAAGGACAACACGTAGACCGTGTGACAACCCATCACGTCGGACGAAGCTGTGGGAATCGAACCCACAACCAAAGTGCGATTGAGATTTATCGCCTACCATTGGACTACGTGAAGTCCCTGGTTAGTGTGACTATTTTTTTTAGTTAAATGATTTTATTGATCAATAATATGTTGATTTGGGTTCTTATTTCTTATCAAATGAATACCCTTAGTATATGTAAATGATTTGGTGATTAAGTGATAAATGTTATTTTGGAAGATGTTCACTTTGTTTGGAACACTATATGTCCAAGGAAAATAGAATACAATGGGATGTCATTAGAGGAGTAATGGTGGATTTTTATCTATGTTTTTATTGTGGATTTATAATGATTTGGGTTATTTATGGAAATGATTAGGTTAATTACTTTTAAGTATGTGACTTTAAGAGTAATTAATGTCATTTGGAGATACAATTTAACATGGAAGACTACATTCTTAAAAAGTTTTGATTTTCAATATTAGTTTTGATTATATCAAAGGATTATAAGGACAATTGATTATTGAATGGTATTTATTTAACTTTGGGGTATTGTTGGTTTAGTTTTGGAAATTAATATTAGTGTTTCTTTCTCTCAAAAGACAATGTAAATATATAGTTCATCCTGCATGGATCATGTGATTCTATAGAAGTTTATTCTAGCCCTTCCAGTGTGACCAAGTCTTCTTGAATACTCATCTTTTTTAAAAAAATTGAGTTAGTGGTGGAAATTTATTAAATAATGTAACTCTAATTAAAATTAAGTATATATCATTATATTCTTAGTCAATATCATAAATGAATTCCTCATCCTTATGTAATTAAACTTAAAACAAAAAAATGTTGTCCGTTTACTTTCCTACTAGGAGACTAATGGTCGTTTGTCCCAACACAAGTTTGTGGTTTTCTTATTGTTAACTTTCTCCTAATCATGATTTCTATCCCCCTCCATAAGAACTATACACTTAGATTATCATCCATATCTATGTTTTCCTATATGGAATCCGAGTATGGGTTATCTTGGTTAACCTTTATATCTCTCTTTCTTTCTTTTAAAGTGATAGTTTTATTGACTCTTTTCTGATGTGGGACTTTCCATTATATTCCCAAGAAAAATTTTAAAAATTGCGAGGACGCAATTTATTGATGGAGGGTAGAATGTAACACCCCAAGCTTCCACGGTACGTTTCCCTTCGAATAATGCAATGGCGTGCATTGTACGCAACTTCGAGATTCTAACACACCACAACCAATCAAACTAGCCGTTATGAATAGTAATACCTACTTTTTGAAATTTTATAAATTCTATATCTCAAAATGGACTTCATTTTTGGATTCGGAATATCGAATTTATCCTAGAGTGAAATTTTGGTACTTTTCGGATAACTTTCATATTTTGATGAATAGTGAAAATTACTAAATTTTAATTAAAAACAACTTTTTTAATAAAAATAATTAATAGTGATAAATTATGAATTTGAGTGGTTTTAAAGTATATTTAGAATATATTTTTACCATTTAATACAATGTGGGTCATTGAACATAATTTCACATTTAAACCAGACATAAACAATTGTCAATCTTTTGATATATATTGTTTCTTAAAAACACGCTATTTGTTGTGACAGCAGGAATTAATTATAAAATTAATTAATTCAACTTATATGTATAGAATTTTTAAAAATAGACATAATTTTTGAATTTGGAATATCAATTATAGCTTAGGGTGAAATTTTGGCATTGTTCTGAAAAACTTCAATTTTTGATGAATAGTGAAACTACTAAGTGGTAGTTAAAAAACTGAATTTTTTATAAAACATAATTTTACCGCTTCTGTGAATGGAATTTCGAAAATCTGAGAGACACGGTTAATATCAAGAAGTAAAATGTGGTTCAATGAGATGAAAATAATTTTTGGTGAATAGTAACTTTTTACTTTTATTTACCACGGTTAAAAGTAAATAGGGCAATTAAGGGTAAAAATGATATTAATATTACCCTAACACATGTACTAATTATATTGGACAAGTGTACCTCGACCAAAAATAACCTTAGGAAAAAATATTATCATTTAGGTCCACTTGGATTAGATTAGGACATTTATTATTATTTAATTCAAAGAAGAGTTAAAAGAGTTAAAATCAAAGTTTATTTACTAAAACATTTTTAATATAGGGTAATACATAAGATAAATTTGATTGTAAATATTAATTAGAAAGATAATACGATTTACTACATAATGATATTTTATTTATAATTTTTAAACATTAAATAAGTTAATATATTTATGACACAATGATGATGCAGTAATTACCATAATAGTGAACAATTAGAATAATTGATATTATAAATACCCAAATAAATATAATTTGAGACTTTTATTGAATTACACTAATTTTCAAGGTTACTATGACATATTAGTATTGATTTAATTAACTTTTTTTGAAGTAATCATTCTGTTATGTGTTTCACAAAAATCAACTATTGAATAGTGTCAAAATTGATATAAAAGAGTTTTTAAAACAAATATTATATTATTAATTGATATTAAATTCCTAAAAATCTAAGGTTCGGCCAAAAGACTTATATAAAGATAGGTTCATCATTAATGGACCACTTGGGGGTCTCTTGGATTTATATGGTAAGTTTATTAACCATATAATATAAAAATACAAAGAGACATTGTAAAAGTGAAACTAATTAACTTAGAGTTAATACTTATAGATAAGGTTAATATAATGACCCAAACCTGTCTAAATTCTATTGGATGAATGTTTTTCGACCTATACCCACCTTAACCTTTGAATAATAAACTTTGGATCCATTATAAACCGAATATGAATTTATTATAAATTAATATTTCTAGCTTTTCCAAAGGTGCCCTTCACCCCTCTTATAAAAGGGCACTCCTCCTTCTCATTTCTTCACACCTTCAAAGCCTTTTGGTTCGTCCATCCCCTACCCAAATACTCTCTCAACTTCCCTCAATACAACCTAGAGGCCTTAGTTTGATCAGAAAGCCAACCTAAGGAGCCCTTTTGATCAAATCAAAAGGAAGAAGCCGAAGAAGAGGTAATGTTTTCACCACCCCTTTTCAAGTTCCTTTCTTCTTCCACTTCTTCTTTCTTTGTTATTAAAATTATAAAATAACAACTATAGTATCATATATATACTGTTATGTTATTATAAATATGGTACAACCATATTCATTATTCTATCCATCCTTTGAATAACATGTCACCATACGTGCGTACGTACGGCTTACCGTCTCCACGTCGTGGTGTAATTGTTATTCAATATATTATTATTTGAATGGGTATAATAATAATGTGTAACTCATGTAAATAATAAATATAACATGATAATTATTCTTTATATCTGATATTCCATCCAATTATATATTATTTTAATATCAAAAGAATGATATTGTCGCTCGTGCGTACGTACGGACTACCGTCTCCACGAACGCGATGAGATTCATTCTCCATCATATCCATTCAAATATAATTATAATTTTATGATTTAAAAATAGTATCTAAGGACTTTATATCATTATGGATATGAATAATATACATCCCATTAATAAAGAATATGGATCACATAACAATGAATATAAAGTAAAATGAACCCGTTAACACCCGAAATGAAGATAATTCTAAGACATTATTAACAAATCAATGTTAAAAGATCATATATGATGTCATATTAAAGTAAATGATTCTTGTATAATATAATAAAAATCATTTCACCATTATACAGGAGGTTAAACTACCGTCAACCAAGGAAGAAGTACAAAGGGGTTTCTTATCTCACTCTTAATTTCGTGAGAATTCCATTGTTGACCACTTATTTATTGCATGTGGTGTATGTGTGCTTCCCATGATTGTAATCATTGTTTAATATACTTTAGTTTATGGGTATCTACATCATCATTGTATGATCCTTCTTTCATGGGTTCATGTTTCATAAGTTACCAAATCGATAAGGGAATTTGAGATTTTAATTTCCACTCATTCGGCTTTACGCATATTTCATTGATTATATTACTCCAAGATTATGTGTGGAATCACTATTCATTTGATTATGTCATAATTTCCACTCCCCTTCCTGTGGATATAATTTTGATAAACATAATAACTCCATTGATAATTTCTTAATTCATCGATATGAATTTGATAAGAGTAATTTTAACTCATTCTCCATTTGTTGAGTTAATCATCCAATTCATTGGTGTTGTTTTTACAAGATTATGTGTGAATTTCCTTTGATTGTTTTACACTAAATATCCAATCATATTTAGTGTATTTATATTTTTCACACATAACTATGTCGTTGATTTATCCTTAACCTAAGGATACGACCTTTATGAGAGATTTCATCTCAACTTAAATTCCATTGAGACTTCATTGTTGTTATACACCAAATCACTTTTATGTGGTGTATATAATGTACTTTGACATAGTATATCATGAATCCCTTTATTCTCATGATATTACAAAGTTTTTATTACCTCAATTATTTGTATTCAAGTGTATCTCTTTTGGTTAGAATCTCTAACTAAAATACCATTTTTAAATGTTTTAAAGACTTATTCATCTAAATCTTTCTCATTAATGTCCATGTTTTAAAAATTGTTTTAAGGATTTATTTATATGGACATTAAATTTTAGAAATTAAAACTCCTTTTAAAATGTTTCAAAGTGGTATGGGACACTTTGATTCAAAAATCTATTTTTAAATGGATTCTTGACAAATAGTGTTACTTTTAAACGATTTCAAGAAAAAAGGGGATATTTCTCTCAAATAGTTTTGATGATTATTTTAATCTATGTCAACATCCTTAATTATTCTTGATTGAGGTTAATGTGATACAATACAATCTTCTATATTGTATCGAATGTGTTATGTTTGACTGTGTATGTGCTATTTTTATACCATTCATGGTTTGTGGATAAAGTATTGACATTTCGTATGGTAGTTTTGATACGAATGTTTATGTTATGTTAAAATCTATTCATATGAGGAATGTATTGGACTTAATAAGTGACGGGTGGAGCCCTCTATAGCTCCTCGATGCATCGGTAGGTCTCATGAGACAAACTAGTGTCTTGGCACAAGGCCTTGGCAAATTCTTATTTGTAGTCTTGGCACGAGGCCTTGGCTATATGGTTATGATTGTCTAGAATTATGCATTCCATCATTATGAAAGTGGTTATTGATATTGCATGTGATCATTCGACTAGTAGAATATCCATGTGAGTAAGTAAATGGCATTACTTCATTTTACCTTTGCCATTTTATGCTAAAGTTCATGTTTAAAAGGCTTTGTTTTAGTTATAAATTGCCTTAAGTGTTTATCCATATCTATGAAAGCTTCTGCTATAATGTTATCCTTACTGAGTATTTGAGCTCACCCCTTTCAATGTTTTATTTTCCCAGGATTATGAAGAAGTAATTTATGAATAACCTGCAGGGATAGTATGAGGGGATATGAAGACAAGATGTTGTTGTAGTTTTTTTACCTTATGATGTAATATAAGGCTTATGAATATATCTAGTGTTTCCAAGACTACTAAACTAATCGGTCTTTCAAGACTTGATCCTTTGTGATCATGCCAATGTTATGTAATAATGCACCGACTCTGGGTATTTAGGGTCGGGGCGTTACAACAAGGTAACCGGGTGATGAAAACATGCACATGTAAACCACATGTCCAAGGGTGCATTTATCCTAAACATGCTATATAGTATGGGATATACAGTGTGTAAGGGACATAGTTGGCCAACGGTGTGTAAGAAAAACACAATCAATGGTTGTTTGAAGTAGAACATGTCTTGTATGGGCTATAAATTCTATGTAACACTACATTTCTTGGAAAAACATGTAAAAATAATATAGATACAGGTGAATGGGAAGGTTCATATGCCTTGTGGACCCCAGTTCATGTCGTGAACTCCTATGAGATCATATTGTGATCTCGAACCATACATATCTCCTTTATTGGAACACGGATTCAGGATTCTGAGTATCCTATACTTTTTATTTCTTCATGTATAATGATATGGTGGAATCAAGTTCAGCCTTTGAAACATGGTGTTCTATGGTTTTAGACTGATACTGTAGTAGTGGTTCTTAACCTTGGGTAGTGATTAGGGTGGATCGTTGGGTTCACATTGGGGTTAGTAATCATCCCTTTCACCTATGGATATGGGATCCATGGACTCTTTAATCCAATATAATAGTTCTCCCCTACTGTATTTGAGTGTGGTTTCATAGACCTATATTTTGGTGTAGATATGGGACTCCCCACAACATGGTAATAGGATGTTTAGCTTTGGGTAGTTCTTCTAGTGTTAGTACTCCACTATTGGACCAAGGTAGGGGTTCCCATTATCATTCATGTAGTTGGGGTAAGCACCCCTACTATTCCTTGTCACAGACCCTCAAACCATGATGGATAAATATAGAAGTTACTCCCCTATTGGACCAAGGTGTGAGACCTCCATCTATAAGGTTGGTACTCCCTTTCCTAGATAAGGAGATGGTCATCCATATGTTTCATTTAGATATAGTGGGTAACCCCCTATCATGTTTGAGTGAGGGTTCTCTATCCTTGGATTTGGTACTACCATTTCATTCTATGGTGTAGAGCATCCATGCTGGTAGTGTTCCATCATATTTGGTATTAATCTATCATACCATGAAGCATGTCCTCTAGCCTGGGGTCGATACTCCCCTATAGTGACAGGGTGTCGGTACCCCATGATAATTGATCTAGTATAGTCTTACTCCCCTGTTGTAACATGATGTGGTTCCTCACCTATGAAATAGTACTCCCCCATATCTGAGTTACAGTGTGTAGAGTTTCATTCATTGGAGTTACTTATCCCTCTTCTATTGAGTGTAGTTATGAGGACAGGTCCCCTATACTAGTTACATGTCATACCTAGTCCTCCCTCTATGGATTGAGGTGCGAGCCACTCCATAGCGGAGCGATATAGGTTTTGTAGGTTAGTTAGGAGACATTAACCCCTTGACTATAGCGATGTGGTGTGGTGAAGAGCCCATCATTGTATCTCATTAGAGAGGATGCATGTGGTGAATAATCATAAGAAGTACTCCATCAACTATGTGCAATGAGTAGGGTCATACCTCTCTAAATGGGTTCTTATGAACTTACATAGGGCACATGGTCAATAGGGTAGGACCTCTGGTGTTGGGAACAAGAGCTAGTCATAGTGAGTGCTTCCTAGTAGAGTGTATCTAACATATGGGTTCTATATGGGATGGATAATCTTGCTAAGTGTGTTCTCATGGTTTTGTGTTACCTTCAGATCCCCATGTATAATCAAGTTTCTAGTTATGAGGTCAGAACCTCATTAGATTTGGAGTATGATATGGGTAGATTTGGGTGTTTCTATAGGTCCTTAAAGTGATTTCACATATTTGTATTGACACACTTGTGGAATAAGCATAATAGTCATGTATGGATAAGGATGGTTTGATTTGGAGTTTATATCTTGTTTGGGTTCCATCTGGGTATGTTGATCGGACTATTTCATATCAATGTATCCCATTTCATTTGAGTTTTTTTGGATCCCATTGAGTTTTCTTATACTCACCCCTTCATTAGATATCCCTACATGTTTTAGGTCCTGTACGGACCATAGTCCTTTCAATAGAGTCCTTATAGGATCCGAGGAAAGAGGATCCTACTGATCTATACTGACCGAGGTGTTTACTAGAGAAGGGCCAGAGATCATTCTAGTATTAACATATGACATTGATCCCCTCCACACTAATAAAATTTTAATTTGGTGGGAACATTTTTTTCCAATTTTATTCTTTTAATACATATTTTTTACTCTGATTTGGGATTGACGAGTGCATATATTTTTATATCCGGATTTATATATCCCTACATTGATGCATGAAGATGTTATTGGGTGTGTGTGTACAAGTAATTTAGGGAAATTCCTCCCATCTATGTGATAAGATTACTTAGCAATGGTCTCTAGCCATTGACATATTGAATATGGGGTTTGGGAGTTTTATATCGAGCCCCATTGGGTCAGTTCATGACCGAGTGGTATCAGAGGTGGATTACACTTTGGGGTCGCAGTGTAGTGATCATGGATTGGGGTGAATAGTGAAAGTTGTAGGATTACGCAAGTTTGGATCTCAGTCCATAGGTTGTAGTGTTGGTGTGACATCCAACATATCTATTCATGAAGACTCTAATAACATAATTCTCTACACAACCCATTAGGACACTGGTTATATGGAAATAATGGGTCATGAATCATATAGAACTGGGATTTGGTTTTTCCCTTATCATTCTAGATTCATCTCCCCATATATAATAGTTTATCATGGTGTGACATGAATTCTATTTTATAGTTCCACCATGATGATATCTAGATAGGTTACTATGGAGGAATTGTGGTGAAGATTCTCACTGTGGAAAGGCATCAATGCAGGGAACTTCTTCTATGACATTACCTCTTAACAAACATCCAATTGATCCACCGCCCATTGAAAATATGGGTTTTTTCGGTTCAGACTGAGGATTCATGTAGGTTGAGTGCGTTTCACGAGTTCCATAGGTAGTGAACTCTAAGGAACCTGGGTGACACATATCCCTAGAAAGTTTATGACTAGATCGATACATTCAAAATTGTTCTCCAACTATTGATAATACATCTCAATCATATGGTGTTCCTATTGGTGAGCCTCCTATAGGGCCTTGTTTGGAGATACTGGGGGTTAGTGAATTAGGGTCTTGATGAGGTGTCGCTCACATGGTGAAGTTAGAGTGACTCTTAATGGATGATTTTTAACAATCCATGTTGTGTTCAGTGTTTATCTATGAGATTCTATAGCTTTGAAATGGTATCAAGATTATGGTTGAGTTTTCAGAGTGGTTCAAATACATGTCTCTGTGCACCCTTGATATGGTGTGCAACCCCTTCTTCAGAACTCAGAACATTGAGAAGGGCCTCTGTAGAGATATTTGACCAGTGTGACCCCATTTTTCCATCCCTCTTATTTTTATTTAAGTGAGAGAGATATGGTAGTAGATAACTTCATGTCAAAACGATAAGAATATTTGTTCTATAGTGCTGGTCATGAGGCCATGGTTTCTGTTGTAGATTCCTGATAATAGATGACCAGATCACATGGTGAGAGGCCTACCCTGGCCCAATCATAAGCATGTGGTCATGAAGTGAAGGAGTCATGTTGGTGATCATTTCAACCACATGAGAGGTGTTGTTATGATTATGAAGGATGAAGACATCTTGCTAAAGATTTTGTAACCAATTATGTTACAGAGTGGGAGTTGGTTAATGAGCCACCTTGGTAGAGTTAGAGTCTAGAGATGGGAGTTTCAAAAGATGGTGGAAGTGGTGGAGGATCATGGAGAGAAATAGGAGGTGGTAGGTTGTTTAGGGTTCTTCCACCACCACCACTAGGTGGTACACTGAAGGCTTGTGGATCTGGAGGATGCAACTAAGGATAGTTTCATTGCATGGATTCATTTGAACTAGAATCTCAAATTATGTATAAAGGTACAATCTATTTCAATTATACGTTATCTATCATAAATGGTTATACACTATTGTGATGTTATTTTTTATTTCCACTTCATTCTGGAGGTTCAACCAGGGTCATGTAGGGCTTCATTAGATTCTTATTTTGGTGTTGTTTGACATAGTTTTGAATGCATGAGGAAGAGGGATCTATCCCCCACCCTGAAAAAATTTTGTGAAATGAGTAATACTGTGTGGGAGAGTCACTTCCTCCCAATGTGGAGAGTATCATGATGTGGTGGATGAGTCCCTATGACCTATGTGTTGAGTCCTTTCTAAAGTGGTCGTGGATTAGATACAAAGATCCCAATAAGACCCATAGTGAGAATTTTGGAATCCCTCTATAATTTTTTAGTACCCTCAAGTTCTTGGATACAACTTTTTGTGCGAGACACTCGACGAGGATTTCACGTGGTTTGGTGTAACATTGGAATCAAGAGGAATATATACTCTTTCCCCACCAAGAAGTATTTTTATGAGAAAAAATCTATACAGGTGAGTTAGTGCCACCCAAATTGGACAGTGTTAAGGTGTAGTGGGTTATTTCTATAGACTTGTGTGATTAGGGTGAGGTTGTGTTATGGAGTATCAGAGAATGTAATATCCTTTCCATTATAGTTTCTCTCCTCCACCCATTTTTCTTAGAAACCATGGTTGAGGTAGATCCTTTCTTAAAATCATTTCGTAGTAGCATAGTTATACCCTATAATGTTTTAACTGTATGGATTGGATGCCTATAGTCCCCACATGGATATGATGCCACTACTAGGTTTGGTAGTGTTTCAGGATGGATGAAATATGTCATATGTGGAGGTTCACAAATGAAGGGCCTAATAAGACCCAATATTTTACATTGGGGAAGCCTTGTTTTTTTATTGGTATGCTTGGGTGATTGATTACAACCTTGAATGAAATGAAATTGATGAGGATGTAGTGTAGTGAATCTATGGGTGGATGTGAACTGCTAGGTTACATCAGTATATGTGCCCGCTTAGTAAGGTGGTGTAATGCTAGACCCAATGAATAAAGATAGAACATGGTGGTTTGTGTTTTCCACCTATCATAGCTAATGGAACATGTATCACAATTTTTCATTATGTAAACCTATTTGGAGCTCAACATGAGTTTGTAATGGCGTTGGTGGTTCTCTTATGATCATTCATGGAAGAAACATGGGTTCCCTTGGTGAGAATACTAGCATGGGAGTTCTAGTGGACTGATTATTTTATTTTACATTAGCCCATGTATTCCATTTTTAGGGATAAACACAATTTAGTTGTGGAGAATGTAGTGAATATTTTTTTTACTTGTAAGACATTGAATTAATTTAGAAAAAAATTACAGAGGAAAGAGCTGATTCGGTGCAATATTCTAGGACTCAGAGACCCTTAGAGATGGGATTTTAAAATTGTTTAATATATTTTTTAAAGTGCATAAAGATTATCCAGAAATTTGGAATAACATCCTAGTAGTGTCTCATATCAGAATTCTGAGATAATAGTTGATTTCTGAACAATGGTTTTTTCCATACGTGAAACCTAATATTGTTTGCACCATGGGTTTTTATTAGAGGTGAATTAGCGAATCAATATTATGAAGAATTATAAATTAAAATAAATTTTAATTAAATTTATAACCTAATCCCTCCCCCTTACTCATGTTTGGTTGCTCAACACAATAAGGATTATATCTTATCCTCTACCCCTTGGTGTAAGATTGAAATCGAGAAATCAAAAAAATGAAGCATTATCAATCTCTATTCTTGGGACATATCATCATATTGAGGAGCAACATGATATGGGAATCGTTTTATGACTAATTCATTGGGTGTTTCTCCGACAACGTATGAAGATTTTATTTTTAGTCCCAACCCCCCTTCATTATGGAATTTTAATGTTGTAGATCCTTATTTCAATTTCTAGGGATCCCTCATGGGTCAATATGCATGATTTGGGTGAATACAATGTGAATATGGAATCTCTGAAAGTAATTACCCATTGTAATTACAATCTACATATTGTGAAGTCTTGAGATACATTTATTGTTTCTCTTTTTTTATTGAAGATGAATTTTATGGAATAAACATCATGTATAATTCTTAAATGCAATGTAGTGGCCCAAATCGTGTGTCTAGGGGGCATGTCTAGGTTTATCCATGTAACAGAACATGGCTGCGAAAAGTATACTGTGAATGTACACTATCATGGGGTTCCCATAATGGGAATAGGAAAGCTACATTGAAAAGATGTTTTTTATACTTAACACTCCATTTAATATGTGACATATAAAGTGTTAGGGACACAAATGGATTATGGATTGAAATAAGAACACAGACATGGGTTGGGTCATGTAGAACATGTCATGTATGGGTTGTACATGTTTTGAATCCATTCATGACTTGGAAAACCATTTAAACAGGATACACATCCAGGTGCTCAGGTGGTTTCACGAGCTATGTGAACCCCATTTCATGTCGTGTAATCCTTTGAGATATTCTTACATACGTATATCCTTCTCTAGAACTCAGAATAAGGATTGCGAGCAGCCTATCCTGAGTTGTTTTAAATGTATAATGTGATGGATTCCACCTTTTCAGCCTATGAGATATGGTGTGTCCAAGTTTGAGAATGAAACTATAGTAATGATGCTTAACCTCAGTTAGTGTTCATGGTAGATTACTCGGTTGATGTAGGGGTTGGTACCCTTCCCGTCCCCCATATAATGTGGGTCCCCATGACCCTTTAAGAATGTAGATCAGTGCACCACTGGTGTATCATGTTGTGGGATTCCATTACCTCTATTATTTGGTAGATATGGGACTCCCAACGTCGTGGGTGTATGGTTCATTACCTTTGAGTAGTTAATCCAGTATTGGTACTCCCCTCTCGGACCGGGGCGATGGTTCCTTGTATCATTCGTGTAGTCAAGGTTAATACCCCCTAATCATAATAGGGTGTGGTAAATCCAAATGTTTTTTTCCAAATGGAGTAGTTACTCTCTTATTGGACCTCGGTGCGGGTCCTCTATCCATGGGTTTGGTACTCCACTATCGTGTCAGGGTGTGGTTCCTCCAAATCTGACATATACATCTAGTGGTTACTCCCCCTATAATTTTATGGTGAGGGTCCTCTATCCATGGAGTAAGTACTCCTATATCATTCTAGGGTGTTGATCCTCCTTGTGTGTAGTGTTCTGACAGAGTTGGTACTCCCCTGTTGTACCAGGGAGAAGGTCCTCTAGACTTGGGTCGGAACTCCCCTATCATGTCTGGGTGCGGGTCCACCATGATAATCAAGCTGGTAGAGACGTACTACCCCACCTTACCAGGCTATTGGTCCTCTCATATAGAGTAATTTCCCCCCATATTTGAGTAGTAGTGGGGAGTGGGTCCACCATTGGAGTTAGTGATCCCTTGTCTGTTGAGTACATTTATGAGGAGTGGGATCCTACAATATTAATTTGTGATACCTATGTTCTACCTTTACAGATTTAGAGGTGGGCCATTCCATTCAAGAGTGATTGAGGTTTCATGGGTTAGTTGGGAGATAGTAATCCATCAACTGTAGTGATGTAGCGGGGTGCGTCTCCCCTTTCTCTCTCAATAGAGTGGATTCACATGGTGCATATTTTTTATTATTTCTCCCTTAATGGTGTGTAGTGGTGAGGGGATATCCTCTACACATGGGTTCGTACGACCCTATGCAGGGTGGATGTTAGATAGGGAGGGACCTATTAAGCTGAAAACTAGAGCAGGGCCTACTGATTTTTTCCCGATGGAGAGTTTCTCTTGAATGGTTTCCATCTAGGATGGATGGGATCATGAAGCGTTTTCTCCTTGTTTTTTTACCTTAAGAGCCTCGAGTAGAATCATATTTCTTAATATGAAGTCAGAAAATCACGAGACATTGAGTAAGAGATGTTTATATATGGCTTTTCCCAAGAGTCCTTGTACAATTTTCACATTTTTTGGTTAACACCCCTATGTAATGAGCTGGCAAGTCATGTATAGCCAGGGATGGTTTGAGATGAAGATTCTCTCTCATTTGGGTTACCTCTGTCTATGTCGAATAGACTATTGCCTTTGAGTTTCTCAATTTTCATTTATTTTTTTAGGAGACTACTAACTATTTTTATACTCACTAGTGAATGGGATTTTAATACGCGTTTTGTGTCTTCTACAGACCAAATTATCTTCAACAGAGTCCTTAGAAGACCCGAGGTAGGCAGAGCCTAGTGAGGTAGACCAACAGTGTTTTTTACTAGATTTGGGTTATGGAGATTTATGAAATTCACATTTGACATCGATTCTATCATTCTGAGAAGGATTGATTCTTTTATAGTTTTCTTTTAGTGGGAATGTGTTTTTTCATTTTTATGCATTGAGTACTTCTATTGTACTCTGTTTTGGGATAGTTTTACGAATGCATTTTAGTTTCTAGCTTTATATATATCTACCATAATTCATGGAAACGTTTGTGGGTGTTTTTTTATAGGTGAATTATGAAAATATCTCACACCTATGTGATATGGCTAATCAGTGCTAGTCACCATCCCCCAGACTATTGGAGATAGGATTGGGGTGTTAGGGCATGGGCCCCATTAAGTTAGTTCGTGACAGTTATGTCATATAACATCGATAGCCAGTGTATGTGAACACCTATGGATTGATTAGCCTATGGAAGGATGGGGAACATATAGAGGATTTGGTGGAACCCTAGACTGATGGGTAGTTAGAGAGGAACCAGACTAGATTATAGTTCTATAAGGGGGTCATCTAATGCATATCAGTCCAGATGTTTAGGTTCTTCCAACCATGGAGGTCAAGGTATTGGATGTGGCAGGTCAGGGAATGTGTTCCCGTATTAGTAGATTGGTGCATCTTAGGGTACCCAGATTGTATCATAGTGAATAGGGGATGATTAGTTGAATGTATTTCAGACTACATAAGATGATAATGTGGCTTGGACACTAAAAAGAAATTTTACTATTCCTGTGAATTCTATGATTTCATGTTCATTATTTGATACATGAGACTTTCATTCTTTGTTACCTTGTCAACATGTGAACATTTTGAGTCTGATTGGGGAGTTTTTTAGTGGGTTCAAGAAAATTTACACGCCTTTGGAGGTAGAGTGTACGAGCATCTATTTATTAAAGGGATCTCTATTGGGTAGGGGAGTATTGTTTTTTAGGTTATTTATATACTATACATGTCAGTTTGTGACATGATTATCGGTATAGATTTGATGGTATCATACCAATACCATATTGATTGTTACCATGAATGAGTAAAGTTTATGAACTATAAGGGTACAAGTTCTGTTCATCATGGTGATTCAGATATCCAAAAAGAATATTTAAAGACTCAGAATTTCTGTCAATATTTTTTTTAAATACATGGGAATTTTATGAGTCCATAGTTTCTGACGGTGCCTGATTCCGAGGCCCTGTGTGCTCGGAATCAATTTCTGAAGTTTTGTTTGGGTACGTTCAGTAAACTTACGAGTTTGATTTTATATCTTTTGAACCAATGCTCATAATTGAAATCTGAGGGAACCGTTGAACTCACAACATCAGTGATTGGTTAGTGAGACCCTCACCGCAGTTGCGTTTTAAAGATAATGGATGTTAGTTGATGGGGGTTTTAATTAAATTAAATAAAAATAAAGGTTTTACTTTATTTTTATTTATTGGGTGGTTAAAACCTCCAAGTGAAGGTTAGAGGTGGGGCCCACCACACCCTATCCTCCCTTGGGAGGATGTTTTTAGGTGGGGCCCACCCGAGCCCTTTATCTCTTCTTACCCCCCCATTTAAACCCCTTAAACTCCCCATAAATGGTGGTTCTCTTGAACATCCCCTTAATGGTTCCAATTCACCCTAAAATTAATTAATGCCCTCAATTAATTAATTTTTGAAATCTTTTGAATTCCTTTGAATTACTTTGCCAACAATAAAATAATGGGTTGGCTTATCCCATTATTTTGGATGGAAATTCTTTCTGGTGGAGGTTTGGAGAACTCTTGGAAGAACTATATCCTTTCCACCGAAGAACGACGAACACCGTCTTTGATCTTCGATCAAGCCAAAAGAGAAGGAGTCGCCCACGAAGAATGAAGACAACGCATCTTCCACGGTTTCCTACAACAGACGTTTCTTGACGTCACCTTTCAGCATATTCTTCAACGAATCGACATCCACACGTTTTACAACATCGTCAATGCTCATCAAATACGAGGTAGGGGTTTGAGTAAAATTCTCATTCTTGTCCTTCATCATTCAGACCTCGGATTATTTATGCCAAATGTTATCTCCATGATGGGGAGGGTTCGGACCGCATGAACTCGGCCCGACCCACCCCCTATGGGTGTTCTTGTTTGTTGACAATGGAGGCAGACCACGAAGAAAACCAGTGGCACAAGGCTACCGGGTAGCAAAAAGGGCACGGTACCGTCGTGATGCGTGAAAGGAGAGTTGCGACCACAATGGGCCGCGGCCAAACCGGGCTGCGGTAGAGGAGGGGCAGGGCCATCACGTCGTGCGGTGAACCAAGAGGTCCCGGTCAGGCCGTGCTTCAGCATTTGGGGCACGATGTTGTCACGCCGCGCGGAGGGCAGCAGGAATGTGGCGTCATTGCGCCGCGATGGAGGGGCGGTGGCGGCCAGTCGGGTTGGTTGCCAAGGAGCCGGAGCAGCTGGATGCTCAGCCAGCGGGGAGGAGCGGGAACCCATCGGGTCCCGAGTTATCCGGACCAGCGCCACCTAACACCGGTTCGGTCCACCCGAAGGGCTATACCGTTTGAGTTCCATGGGGTGTGCCCCTCCCCCTGGGTGCAGCCAGGGGTGGCCACTGAGCTGCCCTCGGCGGGGCCGCCCACGGCTGGGCCTCCCCCTCGGGCTGGGCCGTATCCTCAGACTGGATCGGACCCTTGGACCGGGTCAGGCTGGGTCGCTCGACTTGGTCGGACCGGACTCGGACCCGCTATGACTGGTTTAACCTTTCCGCCCATATTTTGGGCTACAGGTGTACGAATGACGAACCGTCTATAGCGACGAAAGGCTTAGAGCTGGATGGTTCTTTTGGAATACCCCACTTGATGTTTGGACACAGTTGGGGTATAGTCGGGTTGGTTTGAACTTAAAAACAAATCGGGCCCCTGGAACAGAAATGCCAATAACTTCTAGATCGGGCGTCCAATTGACGCGCCGTCTGTCACGTTGGGTTCCTTATGATGATACAGAACTATGAGATACATCAAATCGAGACTTAGTGGTAGTTGATGTATCAAAACATGGATCGAGGAGCGGAGACTCCCGGAATTGAGAATGTTGTGTGTGGAAACCCTATGGCTGGCTGCAACTGAGATGATAGGATCCTCTGTGGGTTCGACAGTGACAATACTGTACCGGGATCCTCCATGGGTTTGACAGTGATGATATTGTACTAGGATTCTCCATGGGTTCGACAGGGATGAACTCTGTACTGTGATCCTCTGTGGGTTCAACAGTGATGAATTCTATACCAGGATCCTACATGGGTTCGACAGCGCTGATACTGTTCCAGGATCTTATATGGGTTCGAAAGAGGAGATGATTCAGTGGCAACGACTAATCAACTCTACCCCTATACATGAGTTGTATACATGTGTGAGCTGAGTCTTGTCTTTCAGTCATTATCATCGAGATGAATGACTTTACTTTCTTTGTGAAATGGGTTGTGCTTGGGCTCGAGTGTTGGAGTCGGACTGTGGTTGGTAACGTAGGTATATGTATGGGCATATACCTAAGTATGGATGGTTGATACTTCTTGATTGTATCTTACTACTGTGATTTATCTTTAGTGGATTCTGGGAGACCTTCGGGGGTCTTGGGGTCCCCTACTAAGTATTGTTATACTCACCCATGCGCGGGCTTCGCCCACCCCTTGTTGTGTTCTGTGCAGACAATGGTCAGCAGTGATCGAGGATGAGGGAGATGGACGAGAGGTTGCTCGGAGCAGGACTAGACGGGACGTACCTCAGGGAGGAGTTGTTCATGTTTTGCAACTACCCTTCAGGTAGGATTCCCCAGTGGATGATCCAGGAGCTGTTTTTCCCTTTTTACATGTCCTTGTACTTGTTGTTCAGTCAGGTCTATATACTATCCCACTTACTTCCAACACACTTTCATTTTCTATATTAGTACTTTTTGCTTCTAATACTTGTGTTCTGACTATGTGTGTTACATGATGAAAGTAAATGCCTTCCCTTTTTATCAGGGATTCACCTTTGGAGCTAGTCTTCAGCCCCTGGCCTATGGAAGGCGGGCTTGGGGTAGTCCCGGCATGGACCCCGAGGACAGGTCGTGAAAAATTGGTATCAGAGGAGCTGGTTCTACCGTAGAACATAGGACTATGATATTTCTTTTAATGGAAAATAGTTTTAAGTGTTTTGGGTGTGGTTATTAGTTTAGGTAAACTGGTGTTGGTGTGGGGGCGGACGTATCCATACACTAGGACTCTGAATTCTGACTTCTGACTTCCGAATCAGTGCACGAAAACACTGATTACGTGTGTGTTTTATTTGAAAAGTTTTCTTCATGATTACTTTGTGTCAGCTCACCAAGTATATTGTTTTGACTGTGGCCCACCTGTTTCTTTTCAGGATGGTCCCATGTAGGAAGCTATCTAGGGTTCCGAGTTTCATACGAGATTGTAACCCACTGAGCGATGAGGCCTCGGTGTAGGGCCCCATCACAGCGGAGGTACCAGCGGTACCACTACCAACTAGGCCACAGATACCACTAGCTCCACCAGCAGAGAGTGCACGCCTTCTGAGTGTATTGTATGAGTTTCAGTTCCATAGGCCGCCCGGGTTCAAGGGAGAGAAGGACCCAAAGATAGGTGAGGATTGGATGGAGGCTATTGTGAGAGTTTTCAGTTTGGTAGGGACACCAGCCGACCTCATGGCGATCCTTGCCATGGGTCTCCTACATACAGCAGCTGGCAGATGGTGGAGCTTGATGCCCCAGGTGCATGATGAGGCATCATTACTCTAGGCAGACTTCGAGAGTCTCTTCCGGTCAGAGTTTGTTCCAGCCACCCTTTGGGCGGTGCAGATTCCAGAGTTACTTCATCTGCAGCAGGGCAGCATGACAGTAGCTCAGTACTTAGCAAGGTTCATCGAACTTTTTCTCTACTCCATGTATATGGTGCGAGAACCATTATTTAGGGCCCAGACCATCGAGAAGGGACTCGAGCATGAGATCAGGGCTTGGATGATCTCCCTCAGCATCCCAAAACAGACGGGGGTGCTGGAGAAAGCCCTTCTAGTGGAGATTTTTCTTGCTAAGTATTAACCAGAAGTGAGACCCAACACAAGGAGACACATAGCGGAGTATTCTGTAGCCGGAAGTAGACAGATTTCACAGAGGTCTAAGCGGACCATGCCATCAGGTGGGAGACCCCAGGATACAAGTTTGGTTGTCTGGGGCACATGAGACAGAGCCAGCCATACGAGGAGCAGGCAATGTTATGCATGTGTCGGGAAGGGTCACATGGCTCGGGACTGCCCGACCCGCCATGCAGATGAGCAGCAAGCAATAGAGGGACATCCCAGGCGGAGGCAGAGGTTCAACCGTGGTGTTCTTCTAGGAGCAGGCAGACGTCGCAGATGAGTAGGCTGAGCAGCATGTGGTGGACTACATTTCGAGTCCCTACCACCACCACCACTAGGAAGTCCATCCCAACCACAAGGAGATGGTATACAGGGGCGGGCTTAGCACCAGGAAGTTGAGGCCTACAACCACGGCAGACCTGAGTTGATTCGAGGTACTATCTGTGTCTACTCCACCCTAGGTGCAGTACTACTAGACATAGGTGCGAGTCATTCTTTTATTTCTGCTACCGTCGTCCGGAGCTTGGAGATTCTGACGGAGCCTTTAGATCGATCCTTACGACTAGAGACTCCTAAGGGAGTAGACTCTATGATTATGCACTAGTGCCAGTAGTGTGAGCATACTTTAGGAGGTAAGAGATTCAGCTGGGATCTCCTCGTAGCAGCGTCGAGGCCTTACGACGTCATCTTTGGTATGGACTGGTTATCCACAGTTCATGATCAGATTGACTGTATTAGGCGGAAAGTGCGGTGTGTCCGTTAGGATGGGATGAGGTTTACCTTCACCAGTGGGAAGGGAGCCTTAGAAGTGTAGGATGGACTTATCCAAAGGAGGGGGTAGCCGATCGCACATCAGTTGGCTAGCCTCATTCTCAGATTGGTTGATGTGTGGAGTCGGATTTTTCATGTTGTGGTGGACTAGTACACAGATGTTTTCCCTGAAAATGTTCTAGGACTACCTCCTCATAGAGAGATGGACTTCAACATTGACATGTACCCCGGGACGCCACCTATATCTACTCCAGCATATCGGATGGATCCCATGCAGCTTCGTGAGTTGTGGGTACAGCTGGAGTACTTGTAGGGGAAGAGATTTATCTGACCCAGTGTTTCACCCTGGGCATCCCCGATTTTGTTCATCAAGAAAGCGGATGGGAGCTTGTGGCTCTATGTCGACTATCGTCGCCTGAACCAGGTGACCGTGAAGAACAAGTACCCACTCTCGAGGATTGATGACCTCTTTGATCAGCTGAAGGGAGTGTGTTGGTTCTCGAAGATAGATCTTCGATCAGGATATCACCAACGTAGAGTACGGGATGAGGATTTGTAGAAGACAACCTTCAGATGCCGATATGGAAACTACGAGTTTTTGGTTATGCCATTCGGCATAACCAATGCACCAGCAATGTTCATGGGACTCATGAGCAAGATCTTTCAGTCATTCCTTGATCGCTTTGTGGTAGTCATCATCGATGACATTCTGATCTACTCAGCTACCGAGGAGGATCATGCCTACGATTTTCGACTAGTACTAGACACACTCTGAGAGAACCAATTTTTTGGTAAGATCTCAAAATTCCAGTTCTAGATCTGAGAGGAACACATTATGGTAAATGTCATCTCAGAGGCTAGAGTTGTAGTGGATCCAGTGAAGATCGAGGCAATACTTGATTGGGAGACACCCAGGCGTGTGACAGAGGTACATAGTTTTCTGGGACTGGCTGGGTAGTATAAGATATTTGTGACAGACTTCTCCAGAGTTGCAGCACAAAATTCAACCTTGGCGAAGAAGGGTCAACCATTCGTGTGGTCAGAGAGATTCCAGCAGTGATTTCAGGAGCTTAGGCGGAGGTTGAATAGTGTTCCCATCTTTATGTTACCTAAGGATGGCATTGGGTACGTAGTTTACTACGACACATCAGGGACCAGACTTGGGTGTGTCTTGAGGCAAGAGTGAGCTGTGATCGCGTATGGTTATCGGTAGATGAGACAACATGAGAAGAACTACGCTACGCATGACCTAGAGTTGGAAGCAGTGTTCTTCGCCTTGAAGATGTGGCAACACTATCTGATGGGCGAGCATTTTATAGTCTACTCTGACCACCAGAGTCTCAGGTACATCTTCTCACAGAAGGACATGAACTTGAGACAGCGGTGTTGGTTTGAGTTTCTCTAGGAATATGTCTTCGAGATTGTATATAATCCTAGGAATGGGAATATTGTAGAAGATTCTCTCAGTAGGATATCAGGAATTCAGCTGCTAGGAGAGGCGACAGAGTAGCTGGACGTGTTGCAGATATCTTTTGTGGATAGAGACGGAGAATCCTTTCTATAGTCTCACACATTCACTCATACACTACATCAGTGAGCCCGGGAGGCACTACATAGGGATATTGACTTTGAGATGCGACGTGCTCAGATATCCACAGGGTAGGCGCCTAATAGATTTTCTAAAGGTGGGGAGCACATCATTCACTTTAGAGTACATACCATGGTACCAGTTTCACTTCAGGAGGAAGTGTTGAGGGATTTTCACACATATCCTTTAGCGGTATATGCAGGAGTGATGCAGATTTATTAGGACCTCCGACGACATCCCTGGTGGTCAGGTATAAAGAAAGTAGTAGCATATTTTGTCTCATGATGCCTCACTTCTCAGCAAGTGAAGGTGGAGCACCAGGTTTCAGCAGGCTTGGTTCAGCCCTTAGAGGTCCTAGAGTGCAAGTGGGATGAGATATCCATGGATTTCGTGACGGGACTTCCCCGTAAATCCAAAGGACATGACTATATCTGGGTGATTGTCGACTGACTCACCAAGTCGGCCCACTTCCAACTGATCAGAGAGTATGGTTTAGTAGAGATCCGGGGACACCTCTACATACATGAGATCATACCGCTTCATGGTGTTCCGTCGACGATTATTTCAGATCGAGATGCTCGTTTCACTTCCCAGATATGGATGGGGTTGTAGGAGGCTTTCGGGAAATAACTTTACTTGAGCATCGCCTTCCGTCCTCAGACAGATGGTTAGACTGATAGGATCATTCAAACACTCAATGAAATGCTCTGTACACGTGTCCTCGACTTCGGTCTCAGCTAGGATGATCACTTACTCTTGGTAGAGTTTGCGTATAACAACAGCTACCACTCCACCATCGGGACGACACCTTTCGAGGCACTTTACGAATAAACATGCGGATCACCTCTGTGCTGGACTAAACCAGGGGAGTGTGCACTTATGGGACCAAAGATGGTGTAGGCTACGATAGAGAAGGTGAAAATCATCCAGGAGCGGATGAAGACTTCACAGAGTAGGCATATGTCTTATACTGATAAGAGACAGAGACCACTGGAGTTTGAGGATGGCGACCACGTCTCTCTATGGGTCTCAGCTAGATGAGGTATACGGAGATTTGGATGAGGTGGAAAGTTATCTCTGCAATTCATCGGACCTTTCCAGGTCCTCACCAGAGTAGGTGAGGTGGCTTACCACTTCAAACTTCCACCTCAGTTTCACTGGGTGCATAACATCTTCCACGTATCTCAGCTGAGGAGATACGTGCATGACCCATCCCACATCATCGACCATGGGGAGCTGGACATCGATGACGAGGCGACTTTCATGGAGGTTCCAATGGAGATTGAGGATTTCTAGGAGCGAGTCCTATGTGGACGGTCGATACCTCTGGTGCACGTCCGCGGGAAGCACGGGAACCTCCAGAAGAGCACATGAGAGAGGAAGGCTCATATGCGAGCTCAGTACCCTCATTTGTTTCCTTAGTGTGAGTTTTAGATTACTGGGACATAAAGCCCTAAGGTGGGGAGAGTTTAAAGACATGAAATTTCCGTGATTTTTTTTAAAATACATGGGAATTTTATGAGTCCACAGTTTCTAACGGGGCCTGATTCCCAGGACCGGTGTGCCCGGAATCAATTTCTGAAGTTTTGTTTGGGTACGTTCAGTAAACATATGAGTGGGATTTTATATCATTTGAACCGGTGCTCAGAATTGAAATCTGAGGGCACCGTTGAACTCGCAGCATCAGTTATTTCTTAGTGGGACCCTCACCGTAGTTGCGTTTTAACGAGAATGGAAGTTAGTTTATGGGGTTTTCAATTAAATTAAATAAAAATAAATGTGTTACTTTATTTTTATTTGGTGGGTGGTTAAAACCTCAAAGTGGAGGTTAGAGGTAGGGCCCACCACACCATATCCTCCCTTGTAAGGATGTTTTTAAGTAGGGCCCACCTGATCCCTTTATCTCTTTTAACCCCCCCTTTAAACCCCTTGAACTCCCCATAAATGGGGGAGCTCTTGAACTTCCCCTTAATAGTGCCAATTCAGCCTAAAATAAATTAATTCCTTTAATTAATTAATTTTTGAAATCTTTTTAATTCCTTTAAATTATTTTTAAAACAATAAAATAATAGGTTGGCTTAATCCATTGTTTTGGTTGGTGAATCTTTTTTGTGGAGATTTGGATAACTCTTGGAAGAACTTCATCCTTTCCACTGAAGAACGATGAACACCGTCTACAATCTTCGATCAAGCCAAAAGAGAAGGAGCCACCCACGAAGAATGTCAATGAAACTTCTTCCACAGTTTCCTACCCTGGGCATCTCCCGACTTCATCTTTTCATTTCTTCATCAATGAATTGATGTCGGCACTTTTTTACGACATCGTCAACATTCATCAAATACGGGGTAGGGGTTTGAGTAGAATTCTCTTTCTTGTTCTTCATCGTTCAAACCTCAGATTATTTATGCCAAATTTTATCACCATGAAAAGGAGGGTTCAGGCCACACGAACACAGCCGAACCATCCCCCTATGGGTGTTATTGTTTTTTGATGATGGAGGAGAACCGTGAAGAAAACTAGTTGTGCAAGGCCACCGGGTAGCAAAAAGGGCACGACACTGTCGTGCCACGCAGAAGGAGAGTCGCGGCCAAACCGAGCTGCGGTGGAGGAGGCACAATATCGTCGTGTTGTGCGATTAACCAAGAGGTCGTAGCCAGGCCGGGCTGCGGCGGTGGGGGTGTGGCGCCGTCGCGACACGCGGAGGGCAGTAGGATCATGGCGCCATCGCGCTGCGGTGAAGGTGCGGTGGCGTCAGGCTGGGTTGGCCACCGTGGAGTCGGAGTGGCTGCCTGCTCGGCTGGCCGGGAGGAGCGGGACCCCATTGGGACCCATGTTAGCTATTCTTCCACCACCTGGTGCCAGTTTGGTCCACCTGAATGGTAATATCGTTCAGGTGCCAGGGGGCGCGTGCCACCCCCCTAGGCGCCGCTAGGGCAGGTCGTCGGGTCGCCCTAGGCCGGGCCGCCCTCGAACTGGGCCACCTTTGGACCGGGCCTCACCCTCGGGTCGGGCCGTATCCTTGAACCGGGTCGGACCCTCAGACCGATTCGGACCCCAGTCCGGACTGGGTCAGGCCGGTTTTCTCCGACTACGTCGGACCGGACCCGGACCCGCTATGGCCAGTTTCACCATTCCACCCATATTTTGGGCTATAAGTGTCCGAACGACAAACCGTATGTGGAGAAAAAAGTCTTAGAGAAATATGGTTCTTTTGGAATACCCCACTTGAGTTTTGGACACATTTGGGTTATATTCGAGTTGGTTTGAACTTAAAAACCAACTGGGCCCCTGGAACAGAAATGCTAACAACTCACAAACCGGGTGTCTGATTTACGTGCCTTCTGTCACGTTGGGTTCCTTATGATGAGATAGAACTATGGGATACATCAACTTGAGACTTCATGGTAGTTGATTTATCGACACCTGGCTCGAGGAGTGGACGCTTCTGGAATTGAGCGTGCTGTGTGCGGAAACCCTATGGCTGGTTACGACTGAGATGATAGGATCCCTTGTGGGTTTGATAGCGATGATATTGTACCGGGATCCTCTGTGGGTTCGACAGCGATGATACTATACCAAGATTCTCCGTGGGTTTGAAACGACGACTTCTATACCAGGATCCTCCAAGGGTTTGACAGGGATGAATTCTGTATGAGGATCCTACATGGGTTCGACATCGCTGATACTGTTCCAGGATCCTACATGGGTTTGACAAAGGAGATGATTCAGTGGCTACATCTAATCATCACTACCCCTCAACATGAGTTGTATACCTATGTGAGATGAGCCCTGTATTTCAGTCATTATCATCAAGATGAATGACTTTACTTTCTTTGTGGAATGGGTTGATCTTGGGCTTGAGTGTTGGAGATGGACTATGGTTGGTAACTTAGGTATATCTATGGGCATATACCTAAGTAGGGATGGTTGATACTTTTTGATTGTATCTTAATACTATGATTTATCCATAGTGGATTCTGGGAGATCTTTGGGGGTCTTGGGGTCCCCTACTGAGTATTGTTATACTCACCCCTGCAGAGGCTTCGCCCGCACCTTGTTGTGTTCTGTGTAGATGACGGTCTACAGTGATCAAGGATGAGGGAGATGGACGGGACGCTTCACAGAGCTATACTAGACGGGACAGATCTCAGGGAGGAGTTTTTCGAGTTCTGTACCTACCCTTCAGGTTTGATTCCCTGGTGGACGATCTAGGAGTTGTTTTTCCCTTTTTAACTTGTACTTGTACTTTTTGTTCAGTTGGGTTTGTATACTAGCCCACTTACACCCAACACACTTTCCTTTTCTATATTAGTACTTATTTCTTCTACTGTTTGTGTTCAGACTGTGTGTGTTACACGTTTAAAGGCAATGCCTTCCCTTTTTATCGAGGATTCGCCTTTGGTGCTAGTCACCAGCCCCTGGCCTATGGAAGGAGAGCTTGGGATAGTCACGGCACGAGCCCTGAGGACGGGTCGTGATAGGATATACATGCCCAGTTCTTATGAAACTGGGAGAGCTCACCACCCAGGTTGAAAGTGTTTTTTTGGATTACATGGGTGTGAAACCTTATATATTGCATCCTATAATAGACCAATTTCAAGATGTTTTCCAAATTAATTATCTATGATACCACATAATAGGGATGGTGATTTTATAATTTAGCTCATACATAGAGCAGAACCCATTTACATTACACCTTATATAATGGGAAAAAAACTTTAGGTATATAAGACTTAACTAATCTGTCAATGGATAAGGTATTTATAAGAATGATTGCAGCACCTATGTTATCTCCCATTTTGTTTTAAATGAAGACTAACATAATATTGTTTGTATATGTTGATTACCGAAGGTCTCTACTCCATCGACTTTCAACCCTGGTTCGTGCTCGAATGACATTTCATGATCCGGTGCTCTCTACTCGTCAGCCTCAGATTCTCATCCTGAGGTGTCTTTCAAAGATGCAGTATGCGGTCCAATGTCTAGAGCACCCTCCTCTTTCTTTTCGGATGTCCCCTTAGTCCCTCCAGCGGTCTCGTGGGAGGGATATAATATTTACCTAAAACTCCTGACTGATGCTTACATTGAGGTGGTTGCTTGCCTCAAGTGGACCCTCATTGAATGGTTAAGTTCGAAGAATCCTTCACTATCAGTTTTCCATTGCACCATGGACTTGTGGGGTATTAGAGATGCGATCTGGGTATCAGTGGTGTACCAAAATTTCTTCTGAAAGGTTATGTCCTCAAAAATGGATTTTGATAATTCTTGGTGTAAAGAACTGTGATCCTCAGGCCATTTGAGATTTATCCTCTCTATGGTCGTTGGTGTCCCACAAAGGCAGCGAGGGCATGTGCACAATAGTTTGGATAAGGCTCCCCATTATTCCCCTCCCATTTCAGAATGGCGGTATTCTTAAAGAAATTGGGGACTCCTTGGGTGGATTTCTCTATGCGGATGATCGTACCCAGTGCTACTTGGACATATTGGTTCCCCGTATATGTGTTGAGATGGATCTGTCCTTTCCCCCTCCAGATCGCATCTCCCTAAGGGTGGAGGGAGATCTTGATTGGTATCAGGATATTGTATTCCCGATTTTCCACATGTACTTCTCTTTCTGCCGAATCCAAGGCCACTCTATGCAGGTTTGCAAGAAGTAGTGTTCAACCGGGCGATGTCGAGATCTGGCCGGGCAGATGGACAACCCCTCCTCTCTGATCCATATTGTTGTGGCTTCGAAAAAGGATCTTGGTTGGGAGGGTGATGAACAGGAAGAGGGTCTTCATCTTGGGTATGCCTCATGTGGTAGGGGCTGCTCCCTTTCTCCATTTCTAGATGAGGTTGTCTATCCCTCTTTGCCTGTGCTGTCAGTTGCTCCAAGGTTTCCTCAGCCAGTACTTCTATAGTTTGTTCCTTGCTATGGATCCTTTCTTCAGCATTTTCTGGCCGATCCATAGGTGATTCTTAGCTTTCTTTGGCCTTTAAGAAGTCACTAGTAGTTCCCCAAGCTTTCCCCTCATGGAACCCTCTGTCTAGTTTCCTCTGGTGGTCCCGAGACCCTAGGAGCAGCGAGCCTTCCACCAGAGCCAATGGCTATCCCTAACCACACCCAACCTCAAGATGTTTCTAGTTCCAGTTCCCCTAATAATGAACTCCTAAGGTGTCCAAATGCTACCCTCAACCCTCCCTAGAAGACTCCATGCAGAAATCCGAAGGAATTTTTTTTCAGTGCAACTCCTATACTCTCCCTCAGGCTTTGGTTCCTCAGGAGAGGCAAATGGTATCTACACTAGGTCTAGATCAAGAAAACTCTGGGAGACCTCTTCCCCTAGTATTGATGTGCTCAAATTTCCTATGGCCAAATCCAGCCCCCCCCCCACTAAATGGATATTATATTTCAATGGAATTCCTATGGCATTGGTTCTAGGGATAAGACAGACTATATTTCTATGGATATCAAAAAAAACAAGGTAGATCTTCTTGATGTCATAAAATACAAAAAAACCCTCCCAAAATCAAAAATATTTCTAGAAGGTTGAAGCTTCCTGAGTGCATGCATGCTGACCCCCTCAATTGGCATATCTTTTTGTTCTGGGGAAAGTCCATTTTAGTGGATATGGTTCAGGAAGATGAGAAAGTTATCACTATAAATGTGGCCAAAGGTGGCAGTAGTATTTTCCTATCTGTTAATTATGAAATTTGTGATACCCAAAGGAGAGAGCATCTTTGGCATAGCTTGAGCAGTTTTGATCTGGGGAACTCCCCTTGGTTTGTTGGATGAGATTTCAACATCATTGGAGATCTGTCTGAGAAGAAAGGAAGAGGGGATTTTCCATGAAAGGGAATCCTGGACATTTCCCAATTTATAGAAAACAATAGTCTTAGGGATATGGGTTACATAGGGGATCATTTTACTTAGTGAAATAACGAAATTGGAGAAAGACATTCATGGAGTCGACTCGACCGCTGCATGGAAAATATTCATGTTGTCTCTTCCTTCCCAAGCGCTAAGCCTAATCATTTGACACGAGGTATTCCCAATCACTCCCCACTATTGATCAATTTTCTATCAAGATAGAAGATCTATGAGAGGTTTAGGTTTTACCAGTATTGGGACATTTTACCAAGCTATCATGAAGTTGTTAACACCTTATAGAGGGGTCACCATTGGGAGAATCTTTGGATTGGGTTGTGTGGTAAACTATAGATTCTCAAGAGAGACATTCATTTGTCAGCAAAAGCCACTCGTTGGATGACCAGGAGACGTATAAGACCATAAAGGATATGGAAAAGCTGGAATCAACTTTGGAAGATTATTGGAATGAGCGGGAGTTTGGGAACCTTGGCCTAAATAAGGATAGGCTGCCTGATCTGCTCCTGAGATAAGAGTGCATGGCTCGGAAGGATTCCAGAGAAAAATGGTTGCAGGAGGAAGATAGGAATACCGCATATTTTCAGGCCTAAATTAGGGAGGCTATGTGATATGAAAAAAAAATCTAATGATGGACGATGGTTCTTTTGTAGAGGATCATTATATTGGGGGGAGAATGGACCACTCTCATTTTAGTGATGTCTTGGTCGGCTCCAATTTGTGTATGCTAGATGGTTATCCAATAGGGCAAGATGAGTTATTGGATGTGATTCTGTATTATTTTGCCAGTCATAAAAACAGTTCTATCGAGAAGGTTCCTTATGAGGAGGAAATTTTTGAAGCTATGCAGAGCCTTAACCCCAAAAGTGCACCAGGCTCTAACAGTTTCCCTAGTTCTTTCTACAAAGGCTCTTGGTCTATGGTTAAAATGACGTGGTTAGGGATATCCAAGATTTCTTTCATGGGGGAAGCCTACATTGGGTAGCATGTGAAACTACTCTCATCCTTACCTGAAAGATCAAGGCAGCATCTTCCCTCTTCCACTACAGACTAGTGATCTTGTGTAATTTCCCATACAAAATCATAGAATGTATCCTTAATAGAAGGTTGTCCATTCACCTTCCTCAATAGGTATCCTTGGAAAACCAAGGGTTCTTAAAGGGAAGGTCCATACATGGGACCATGTCTCTAGGAAAAGAGGTGATCTGTGACATCAACGACAAGACTCATGGATCTAATATGGCCATCATGTCAGACATGAACATGGATTAAAATAGGATTGAGGGGAGCTTCATCCTTCAGCTACTCTCTAGTATGGGGTTTTTTTCCCTTGGGCCTCAGATCTTGTTTTCAGGTGTTTCAGTTCTTCATGGCTGGAAGTCTACTTTATGGGAAATAATTAAGGCTCTTTCAAAGCTACTCGAGGCCTACGGTAAGGGGACCCTTTATCCCAAAATGTTTTCATCATCTCTCAAGTCATCCTCAATAGGAATATTAATAGGAGCAATTAGAATGAGGAGATCACCCCTTTCTGGAACTGTACCAGTATCCCCTCTGTCTCCCATGTAATGTTTCCAGACAACACCATGATTTTCATGAATTCAGGGTAATAATCTGTTTGAGCTATCAGCAGGATCCTCGATGACTATTGCTATTGGAGTGGGTAGGTCATAAACAAGTCTAAATGTAGATTCTTTGTATCTAATAGATGTGTGGCCACCCGGGTTTCCTCAGTGAGTTAGACCCTCAACATATAGGGAGGTATCTTCCCCATGGAGTACTTTGTATTTCCCCTATCTTTAGGGAGGCTTCGTATTCAGAATTCTTATCATATTTCCAACAGGATCACGACCAGGATCCTTCATTGGAAAAATCGTTTTCTTTTCTTTAGAGGTTGGATAACTTTGGTAAAAAACATGTTTCTGGCAGTTCCTGTTCATGCGTTGGACACTATAAAATTTCCAAAGGTTGTTGTGAATAATATAGAGAATATTTTTGCAAGTTTTATTTGGGACACTCGGTCCGAAGGAAAGAGGCATTAGGTCTCGTGGTCTAGAATGGCTAAACCTGTCATAGAAGGGGGATCTATGTGAGGATTCTAAAAGATACAATTGAATGTATGCATGCAAAGATAATATGGGAATCCTTTAGAGAGAGTAACCTATGCGGAGAACCATGGCTAATCAGTTCAGAGGTAATATAGAGAGCAGGTGCAATTATATCCCCTTCTAGTCTATGATCGCGACCCTCATCCCATCCATGTAGTATCTCACACGGTGGATTGTAGGAGGGGAGAGATTCTCTTCTGGCATCACAATTTGGTGGTCCAGTTTTTTAGTTTTCTTAGATGTCCCACATATGACATTACGTTCAAAGAGGTCAAACTTCATCTAGATTTAATTAAGGCTATTCTGAATTGTGAGAAAAATGAATTATTCAATATAATTGAAATGAATTTTGACATCGATAGGTGTGTTTTCACTCCCTCCGCATCGGAAAACTTTAACTCTAAATACTTTTGAAGAGACAAAATTACTGAAGGGGTTCAAGATAGTTGTAACGGTACATTATGCTGTGATAAAATACCGACCAAGATTAATTTCCTATCATGAAAGATATGGAATCAAGCTATTCCAACTTATGATATGATCCAAGGAATGGGGATACCTATGGTCTTGCACTACCACCATTGCAGATTCCACAATGATGAGAGTGCGAAACACCTGATATTTGAAGGTGAATGAGTGTGTGAATTATGGAACTACTTTGGTAGATACATGTATTTATCATCCCTGGACTGTATTACAGGTTCCTTCCTGGAGTGATGGTTTCAAGGAGTAGGAAATAAAGTGCTGAAGATAATGGCAAGGGATCTTGTGTTTAATGATGGGTGTTGGTGCTTGTGGAAATCACCGAACAAGGTGTGGTTTGAGGATATCCAAGTGACCGAGATAACTATTATCTTCCAAACTAAAAATACACTACTCGATATGGTGCATATTTTTGACAAATGGAGGGATGAATCCATCCCCAAGGCTTTTCAAGTGCAGGATTCTCAGGGAAATAACACTCTGAAAAGACCTCAGGGTAATTCGTTCTGGTGGCTACCTCCCTACAATGGGCTCAAACTGAACACGGTTGGTTCCTATGTGGAAGGGGTTATGAAAGGTGGGGGTGTTCTGAGATATTAGAGGATTAGTCTTTTAAGAATTTAATGACCATTTGTTTAGTGGGAATTCATTACTGGTGGAAGGGAAAGCGATGTTTATGGGACTTGATCTCTGCAGGCAAAGGTCCATTATGCTAACAGAAGTGGAAACATACATCAGTATTCTCTATAATTCTCTACGAGGTAAAGGAGAGACTCCTTGGTCAATATACAACATTTTCAAGAGTTTCAACCATATACATAACAAAAATATTAATGTGTCACATACCAGGGGAAAATGCAATCGGGCTGCGGATCACCTTGCCTCTTTGATGAACCAGGGTTCCAACAATTCCTGCCTTACTAGTATCAACATATTAATCCCTAAGGGGGTCAATATTATTAGAGGGGATGCCCACGGTCTCCTTTTATTTAGACCTCCATAGGATGGATGTTTTTCCAGTGCCTATTTTATGCTTTCTTTATTTTTATGTCTTTCTTCTATAAAATAAAAAATGAATGATGATGGTGATCAATTGAGAGTTATAACTTCTAATATACCACATGATGCTTTAAAATTATGGTATGTCCTATATTTGAGTTCATATTGATGTAATTTGGTTTGATAAACTCTACCCCTTGGTTTATGACCATGATAAACTAAATCTTATAGCTCTAACTGGATCAGTTTTAGGTTGGTTTTAAAGAAATATTGTAGTTGTCAAAGAATCATGACAAATGTGCCCAATATCTTGACATCACCCTATATACAATGATAAATCATCGGTTATATGGAATTTTATTTATATTTCATTTATGGATGGAAAACAGATATTTCATGGGTTATATAATGTCTAAGGATAGTGTGTTAATAGACCTAGATAAATTTTAAAAAGTTGATTCTTGGGAGTATCACATGATTGTTTTTGATATCTGTAGCTTTTGGGGGTTGGAAGGTTATTATATAAGGTTTATCATAGACTTTTCTTTTTCATAAGCACTAATTTTAGGGTTTACCAAGATAGGTATAATGTTCTAAATCTCTTGATCATGTGATTATTATTTCCAAGATTTAAATAATGTTTTGACCAACACATGAATTTTGATCCTACCTAAGAAGGATGAGGCTTATGTAGTGTATTTTATGCTTCTAGGATTGGTCTTGTAGAATTATTGTTGCAAGGATATTGCGTTGTAGCATATGGGTCATGGATATTGAAGCCAAATGTATGGAATTACCAAATCCATGATCCCGAGTTAGTTGTGGTGGTTTATGCCTTGATGTGTTGAATGTATTATTTGTAGGGAGAAAATTTTACTATGTATAATGATCAAAAAAGAATAAATTATATATTTTATCAGTGATATTTTATTCTCAATAAATGAACATGGGTTGAGTATATGAATTCATTTGGTTGTGAGCTATAATATATTCTAGGTAAGGGAAGCAGGGTTGATGATGCATTGAAAATGATGAAAAATACCTAGAAAGATTAGTAATCTAGTTCTAAGTGGAAGACGATGAACTTTCTTGTTGATATGTATAAGGGTTCATGAGGTCTAGGAGAATAGGTCCTTTGTATCATTATATGTTGAGTCCACACATTTGATCCAAATTAGTGATAGGTAGTATGAGAATCCGTATTTTTTGTCTTTGAGGGAAAGTCTTGAATGTGGGGAGTACCTTTATATTGGAAAATATATGAGGATGAGATAATATATGTATGAAACCATTTTTATTATTCCTATGTGTATGTAGAAGATATAATGTGTGAGTTTAATACCTTTAAGTGGGTTGTGTATCATGGTCTGACCAAAATTTACAGTCAGCTACATAGGTAGTATTGGTGGATGAGCATGAAAAGGGAGATTGCATGGTTCATGAACCGATGCTACACCTATCACTACGTGAATGATGATCATCATGGATGAGTGGTTTCATAAATCCATTGAAAATTCTAGAATGAAAGTTGGATGATGTTACTAACAAAATCATGGTGGGTCTTCCAAGGATTCCTTAGAAGTATGATGCATGATTTTTGAGTTTAGACCAATTAAAAAAGTATCACATTTCATTCCAGTTCAGTTATAATTTCATGGTGGATCAGTTGGGGGACATGTATGTTCGATAAATAGTTTGTTTACTTGGGGAACTGATGAGTATTTCTATAGTCCACAACCATCACATCACAGAACACTTATGGAAAATATTATAGAATGCATTGATTATATAGGTATTTTTGAGTGTGTATTTCCTCTCACAGAAAGATGTTAAGTCATAATTTATTGTATAGGTACTATAAGATATGATATGGGAATGTGTCTTAGAGTTTTGTGGGTCTTGGGAGATACACATAGTAATTTTTGAGTTTTCTTATAATATTAATTATGAATCAATGATTCAGGTTTTACCATATGAATAACCTTATGGTAGGCCAGGAAGATCACTTCTATGCTAGATGAAGGTAGTAGTGTTTTAGTTGTTGTGAATGAGTATTAGGTAGGAGACATTATAGAAATTCCAATTGATTTAGAAAAATATACATATTGATCAAAGTAGACAAAATCCATAAGATTATTGAAATCGATGAACCCATGAGTTTGTAATGGGTGATCATGTTTTTATTAGGTTGTTTCCTAGACTGGGTCACCCTAAGTTTTAAGGAAATTTTAAATTTGTGTCCAATTTTGTTGGAAATTTTGAGATTGTTGAGGGAATCATTATTATGGTATACAGATTGGATCTTTAATAGATGTATTGTTTCTTGAATGATGTTATTAATGTGACATATATTTAGTAGTATAAAAAAAACCATTATTATTTAAAATAAGTTGATGATACTATTAGTGAGACTGATGATTCCTTTTAGGAGAAACTGATTCATGTTATGGATTACAGTGAGAATGTTTTATAGTGACAGATCAGGATGATAGTCCGAGTGTTTTAGAAACATGGTAATATTAAAGAGGTAACATTTTAGAGGAAAGAACATATGTGGTATCAGAGTATCAGTCATTTTACCTTGAAACCTTATATATTCTTGGTGTATATCTCTAGAAACATCTTATATAAAGTGGGGAGATTCTGTGATCTTGATCTTACTATGGATTTATTATGCTTGTTTTTAGATACTCTTTTAACATTGTTTTGTTTACACTGTTGCTGATTTTTTTTTTTGAATTTTTAGGTGAAATTTAAAAAAATTGGATACATATGGGGATGTTCATGTTTGGCACATGGTTAGGAAAACCCATGTAATTTTCCATAGTAAACTGTGGAACCCATTTTGGAGGAACAAGATGTGGCGTGCGAATGGAGAAAGTTTTATCCAATCCAAGAGGTCTCCCTCCACAAACATTTCACCCTCACACTAATGGTTTTTCCATGTATTTAACATTGTGTTTTAGACCTTATGAACACCTTTGAGTAATGGTGAACCCCCTAAGAGGAGGCACCTGGATATGGAACACTACTTGGAAAAATATCTGCCTCCTCCCAAAAAAATATCCTTACGGGTATTAAACCCCATAAAGTTTTTCTTATAATTAATGAAACCCCTAATTTTTATCATAATTATCCCCCACTTGACCTAAAATAATATCATTCATTTTTTATGGCCCCAAAGAGGATTCAAAGACCCCTCAAAAACATTTGTTGGAAGTTCAAAGATCCAATTGATGTATCATATTCTAGTTGTATGAGTTTTCTTCTCTGTTTGATTTCCACCCTCTCTCATATCACTTTTCTGATGAAGAGGGATAATTTTTCCATTATCAGTGATAATTTTGAGCTTGGTTTTGATGGTTGTGGGTCATTGGATCTTGTTCCTTGTTTTTGATCCTAGAACTTCTGATTTGTAGTGATTTTAATATTTCTACATAAAATTGGGTATTTTGGTTTGGAAAACATCCATTATTATCTTTGATTAGGTAGTTTAATTTTCAATTCCCATAGCCTTAATTTTATTTTTTTGTGTGTAATTTTTTAATTTCAATTTATCTAATGGGAAATTGAATTTTCATTTGAATTAATTAATTGGTTTATTAGTGGTGTTATGGAATTTACCGTATAATGAGATTATAAAATAGATTCATTAAAGGATTTATAAAATTAATGGAAACACAAATGGTGTTCCCATATACTTAAAATTTTTATTTGTAAATTATTCATGATTAATAAATGAATTTATGATATGGGTTGAATAATTGTAAATGGGAATGGATTATTAATGTGTTGATAATGTTGAACCATGATATGTCGTATTTGTGATTGAGTTATGGGATATGAACTAATTATCAAAATACACATCAGGTATTGTAATTCTTATCTAGGGCCACAATATATATATATATATATATTGCATGTTATTACAATGTTGTGAGATAATGAATTCTTCTTCAAATACCCAGGGGGTGCCAAACTACTACTCTAGGCTCATATTGTTTGATTGTGAATTAGAAATAAAAAAATTAATGAAAAACCATATTTAATGAAATTTGATATACCATTGGTGATGGATCAGTCTCCAAATTGGAAAGAAGAAGGTATTTTTGGTTTTAGTGTCATCCAAAACCCATTGACCTTGGTCGTTAAATAATGAATAATTTAATGCAAAAACTATATACATATTTTTTAAAAATTATTCTTTATACAACGACATAAATTTCAATAGATTTAATTTTTGTAGACTCCAATGGTGGTGTCCTTTTGAGTTATACTCAAACAATATTTGGGTTTCCGGACCCGTACTCGAATAGACCTCATTCCTCGAGGATATGATATGGCCCACAACCCTATATTAGATGGAAGAGTTGGGATTAAGGATAAATAATGTATAACAGACCTAACCTGATTTCAAAAACTATTTGGAGTTCTAAATTTTTCATTTTCTGGGTTTTCATTAGATACTTGAAACATATATTTCATGGCATATATATAACATTGGTTTTGGATATTTTTTTCTTATTTTCATATAATCATGTGATGTTGGTCTTATTATTTATAGTATTGTTCTAGTTATTTTTTAGTATCATTTGGATATTATTTATTTATTTCTTTTGTTTTGATTCTTTTATATATAAGGTATAATATACACCATGATTATACACATAGACCCTCATTACTAGTCTATAGCCTATGACATATGGGGAGGACCGCCTTAGGTAACATAACCAACTAGATTGGGGAACCAACATGTGGAACCTGAGTCAGTAATTTACCCCATAATTGGATTCATTTAAATCAAAAATGAATACATGATGTTTTAAAACTAATACATAACCTAATTTTATATTTTAAATAAGATACAGTTTTATAAAAATATATTTATTTTTCACTATTACTTGAAAAATTAATATATTTAGAAAATTATCAAAACAAATACTTATTATAATTTTTAAATGTTCAATTTAAAAATGAAATATTTTTTTCAAATTATTACATTATAATATTAAAATTATACATTTCAGTAAAATCATATAACAAGTGTGTTTTAAAAAACCATTTATATTTGGGTTTTATGAAATAAAAAATATAGTTATAATGAATATAAGTACATCATTCTTGAATAGTGATAAATATGAAATAATTTATTATATAATTACATAGGTTGTTTCAATATTAATTCTGTAAAATTTAAAAACCATCCACTTTTTTACCCTTTAACTCATTAAGAGAATCATTGCAGCTCTCATTCATAAATATGACCAATCGCCTTCGTGAAGCGATATGATTCATTTTCTGTATAAAAAATTCAATAATGGGTCTAAAAATGATTACAATAAGTAAATATGATATTTAAAAAAATATCTTGGGGTATGATGGAAATATATCATATAAGGAGGAACTTGAACATTCATGACAAAATGTGCATGCGAAAGCATGTCAATTAACACACCAAATAGTAATAATAAATTTTTTTTAAGGAAAATGTGATTATATTCTATAAGATGATCATATATGATATTATAAACATAAAAATGATTCTATTATAAATTAATAATATTCTTAGAACCATTATATAGAAGATTAAATCATGTTCAACAAAAAGGAATTGTGAGGTAAGGGATGTGGTTTAAATTTCCTTTCATTAATGAATATTTTAATGTTATGAACCTAATTTATTTATATGGAGTATATTATTATGAATATAAATATTATATGATGAATAATTTATACTTAATTGCATTTTATGTTTCATGTTTTATTATTTCATAAAATTGGATTTGAATTGAAAATTAAAAAATGGTAAATAATTTCCTAACTAAATTTATTTTCATTGGGTAATATTATATATCCATAATCATAAATATTATAAGATAATGTGCGAAATGAATTTTGATTATATTATGTGGAATTTAAATTTTTATATTTTTTTTTATAATTTATACGAATAATGCATTCATTGATTAAGCCTCACTTAAAAGTTATGATCATTGTCAAGGTTTCTCATCTGAAATTTTATTCATTAGAAAATATGTCATGTTTTATATGTATAATCATTTATATGGTGTATATACATATCATTTGATATGATTTGTATTAAATATAATTATATTCTTCATATTTAATGTCTCATTTCATTTTATTCTTTTTATTAGGAATGAGATTCAAATTTTACAAATGTGGTAAGAGACTAAGTTTTAAATCTCATTTTAATGGGGATTTTTTATGCATTCATTTCCATGATGGAAATTATTTAACCATTTTCTTATAAACCCCAAAAAAATTATTTACCTATGGTAACTCATGATGTATCCTTTTAATTTTTCCATCTTCCACTATTTTTAATCGAACATTATTGATATAATTATTTGCATAAAATATGACTTTATATAAATTATTAGTCAAAATAATTTTTCATCAAAATCAGTTTTTTCTAAAAACAAATTTCATTAAAAAAAATTAGTGGGGGTGTTATCCAAGTGGAACCCACTGGTTATACCTTTCTCTCTCTATATGGGAACTATCATAGGATCGAGTCCCACCAAGCTCGAATAATAGTTCGTATTATGAACAGGGCGATTCGAAGCCAATTCTTTGCTGGGGAACATGGCATGCACTTGGGCTGGTGGGTGCACCCCTCTGGGAGTAAGTGTTAGAAACACACGTTTAGCCAACGAGCTCATACCATAGTGGTAAGGGCTCTTTCTTGGCATCCAAGAGACCCATGTTCAAAACCGGGTGGAGGTAAACTTCCTGGTTATTGTAGCAGTACTATTACAGTTACTGTTCGGTACAATAGCGCCAGAACTATTCACCCAATTTGGGCCTTCGAGCCAGTGGTTTGGGCATATAGGTCTTAAGGGTCTTGAGGTTATCAAAGGACTTTAGGCCATAGGGCCTTCAGCCCACAGAGACCATGGAGTAGCCCAGTTCACACTAAACATGCCCTAGAAGAGGATCATAGAAACAAGAGTAGCATCCACCAGAAGTAGAGCTAACCAGATTGGAAGCATGAGAGGGTATGGAAGTTGCCATCGGGACCAGGCACCATGAAACTTTGTATGAGGAAATGCTAGTCGATCAGCAATGCAAGGTGGGGAGCCAGGTGATCAATGACGCAAAAGCTGGGGAGGGGCAGTTCTAGTGGGTTGGGCCTACAGGTCATGTTAGGGGCATGGTATGCCTCTGGGCCATCGGGTCATGTATTGTGGGTCACTCAGGCCTTGTTCCTTGGGAATACGAGTCATGTACGGGTTCCCCATCAAACTTAAAAGGGGAATAATCCATAATAAAATAAAAAAAAGGCCTTTGGGCCATGCGGGATACATTTTGATTTTTCTGTCAAAAATGTGAATTGAATATTTCTGTTAAATGTATTCTATATGAGAATATATTTTCACCATAATGAATAATAATGAAATTGATTATTACAATCTATTTTTCGAATATTATTTTATAATAAAGTTATTGGACTAATATTTTGGAAATTTAGATCTTCAAAAATTGATTTTCAAAGTGAAAAACGTATTTTTCGCAAGTATGATTTGAATGATCATTTAATGATATTTATATTCATTAATGAAATATATCATTATTTTATATATAGAATACTAGGGAAATATTGATTTTATACCATCCTTATTTCTTCTCTGGATAAGTTATGATCATTTTGACCAAGGAATGTATTAACATTACATTTCTTGATTAATTTTATATTAATTATCTTTCTATAAAACATTCACTTTCTCATGATCGTTAAACATTAAATTTATCTTCATAATCTATATTATCAATATCATTGATTTAGTTATTTCAAAAATATAATATTTTTTAAAAATTATAGTGTTTTAATAAGAATTATTTTTATTTATAGGTAAATATTTATAAATCCATTTTTTTTACTCAATATGGATATTTTTTTATAAGGACCATTGATTTCAGAATTAAATAATTCTTTTATTATTGTAGGAATGTATTGGATATGGAGTGATATAGGGGGAAACTAATTATATATCCCCTATATTAATTTATATTCTCTTGAGGTGAATCAGTATGTAAAAAATAAATGGGTTATTACCCATATATTTAAATTATCTTGTCAAGAGTCTTTACAATATTGATATCATGATTGTTGAGATGATGATGTCTACTATTAATAATTTCCTTCATTAATAATTTCATTTATTATTATACATGAGTTTAATGTATTGATATTACCCATAGATTCATTTTGTGATCAATTTATTGATTAATTGGAATTTGTGTTCAGTTATTTACCTTTCCATATTAATTATTCCATGTCTAATGATTACTATCATGTTATTGATTAAATGGATTTGGTGTCCAGAATTTTCCCTTTCTATATTGATTATTCATTATTGATAATGTTATATTTTTTCAGTATTTATTCATTATTCAGTAAAACATATTATGAAAATGATCTCATCCTTATTGTGTTTCCCATCACCAGGATATGATGAAGGAATCATTGAATGAGTAAAATAATCAATTTTTTCACTTTCAATATGTTTTTTTCATGTTTAAAAATGTAATGTGTGAATCATTTATGTATCTATAATACCAATACTATTAACCTAATTTTTCTTTTGGGATACAATCACTTGTTTCTTATATTAATGTAATAAAGTAGCCACTCACCCTAAAATACTACTGGAATGGTCTTCATATACGGTATTAGAAGATGTTTAGTATAATCCTTGGGAAATTGATTTAGGAAAACACAGATTAAGGAACATAAACCTATGATATACTTTGAGGATATTTACATAAGAACAACAAAATGATTAGGTGTAAAATATATTTTGGGGTTTTCTTAGTAATACATCGTTGTATGGATATTTCAAGTGGACGTTGACTAGCATTATTGTACATATGATTATTAAATCCAAAAAGGGTGAATTGGGATTTGACTTAATCATTTCCTAGTGCACAAAAATAGAACATATTTTGAACCTTGTTTTACAGTCTTGTGGGATTTTCATAGGATAAATAACATTTTATTTTGTGAACCATTTTGAATGATTTGAGTACCTGATGAAAATGAATGACCATTATTGAACATAAGCTATCTTATAATGAAAATAATGGGTCATCATAAATTCATCCAATACATGATTATATGTTTTTTCAATTATAATTATTTTATATCACACTATTTATTTTGGTTTTAGAAATTGGCTTGAACCTGAAGGATCCATGTTAACATAAAATAATAATATAGAAATTTTAGGGATTATGAGAAACCAAATGGGTTTATGAATATTTCAAAGATATAATGATTATTAATAATTATTTATCACAATATATATAGTTCCTCACAAACCTAACCGCTCCAGAGCTACCAAGAGTTTCGACTTTCCTCAACGGTGATTATTCCCCCATACGGCTACTCTCTGTATCTCTTGTTCATAGTGGGATGCATTATCTCTCATTTATTCTCTTTCTCTCACTCGACTCTCCCTGCTATGTGATGACACTATGGTGGTATCTCCATACTCCCCTTTACATTATGATCTATATGTCCTTATCTTTTCTCCAGGTCATATTTGGACCATGGGATACACTATGGTTTTAGGAAATCTATATGGTGGACAACAGATCTTCAGGAACTACTGGAGTTGGCCCTTATTCCTAGGGTTTCATTCCCAATCTCATATCTTGGTTTTGCCCTGTGTTTTATTTCTTATTCAGGTTTAATTTCTAGATATAATATAATATTTTAATTCTTATTCATGTTTCTCCCTATGGTTTTAATCCCAAATTATTCTATGGGTTTTGGTTCCACTTTTATTCGTCAACGTTTTGTTTTGGTCATGTATCTAGGTGTTTTCTGGTGTAATGGATGATAACAATGCTAATGAGATTCTATGACATGAAAACAATTATGATTAATTTCTTTGGGAAAATTATTTTGGTGACTATCAATAGCGGTGTTCTTCTCTATTTGATTGTGGTATCTGGTGATGTTTTGAGGTGATGCGTCGATGGTTCTGGTGGAGTTTCTCAGTGAAAATGTTGACGATTGTGTTTCTCGGCGATGTCATGGGCTTTGATAGAAGATCCTCGATAGTGTCTGACTTCTTGGTGTCTCTTTCAAGGTGGTTATGTTTTCAAGGCTTCATGACGTTCCGAAGGAGATCTGACTTTATAATTTTTTATGGATTTTTTAGTTCAACTTAGCGGCAAAGTAGCATGGAGCGTCTTCCAGATGGGTTGATTATTTTATATTTTGGATGATGGAATATACCAAGCAAAATACATGGATATTCTACAGATGAGGATGCATAGAAGCTATCTTTCAATGAGCATATAAATTCATGTTTGGAATATAAAGAGGCTATTTTACAACCATCGGTACCAGGCCTGTGCATTTTTGCATGAGGCAGCTTGCTGAGCATCCATTTGAATGTGGAGTGATTCCATAATGATTTTGATTCTGGGGAGGGACATTTACAAGTAGTCTTGTTCTGGGATGTGTTTGGCCTTATTACCTTAAGACCTTTGGTTTATATTAATGTCTCTATATATTTGATGTCATGTGAGGGCTTCCACCATTACCCTAAAAAGTGGGGATTATCCAAAAAATAAAAAAGTAAGGCCTTTGGTATATTCAGTTATCACAATATATGATTAAATATATATATATATATATATTAACAAACTCTAAAACACATAAAATAAGATAAATATATATTCTGTTAATATCTTGAGTGATGGAGATCATATATGGAAAAGGGATCAACTTACTTAATGTTAGAAGTACAAAAAGGAGCATCCAGGAGAATTTATCAATGGAATAGAAAAATATATTGTTTGTATAAACTATGTGTATATATTGATGAATTATTGAGGAAAATTGAGGTTTTCATTTGAGAGATGTAATTTTCTTCCATAGAATACATCTATAGTCAATTATATTGGATAATGGAATCTAGAAATTATCCATGTCAATGCACTCTTTTAAATCTCTAATCATATAATTAGGAAGGACCTTTGTTGAAGTAAAAGGTTTGAAGTACTTATGTATTGGAATTCAAGAATTAAATAGTGGATTAATTTTTATTGATGGTATATTTCGTATAATAATCCTCAAACATATATGAATTGTGTTATTTTTTGGAAGCACATATGACTTTATATAATATCAACAAAAAAAAATTGTTGTTACCATTATGGGCTTATGAGTGAAAATATGATCATAATTTCAATTTCCTAAACACACATTTTTTGGGGATTTATGGGATGATTTTTATTGTGATTAGTGATATTTTTAGAAACATTTATAAATTTAGGTTCTCATAAATTTTAAAATATGTTGGTTCAAATTTTAATTACCATGGGGAATAATAAAATGTTAAAAGTGAATAAACTAAGAGTATAAGGAAAAAACATGTTAAAAAGAATATAATTTTTATTTCTTTAAGGTTTTAATCTACCTTAACATCAATACAATCCCTTTTTATAGGTTTTTTAGGCACATTGGGTGAGATTGAATTCCCATTATTTAATAGTTTTGGATATTTACAAAAATGAACCACCTCCTCAATTATAAAAGGGAACATCATCCCATCACTTATTCACACCTTTCAATTCATTTGGTTCAGACAACACCTAAAATAAATCCCAAAAAAATAAATTTAAACATTCCAGTGGTATACGTATTTGAAAAATTATAATACTAGGGTCCATAATAAGTGATCAAAATGAAGTTCTTTTAATCGGCGATAGTCGACTTCACATAAAAATTTCTTTTGAATTACTATTTTTACACCTTTAATTATAGATTCAAAATCAAATATAATAACCCATTTATGTTCTATATTTTGAAATGTTATTATATTGATCGAATAATATGTATCTCTCTTCCCTTTCATCAAATGAGAACAAATCCATTACTCATTTATATAGAGGACTACTGACTCATGAACTGATGTAATTTGTTTTCAATCATCAAATCACATGGATTGTAATAATGATTTAAATTATGAACATATATGATACATATTCCATGATATTGACTATTTAAAATTAATATACCATTAAATTTAATAACATTTCCCCCAATAAGGGAATGATATCAATTATAATGTTTTTGTAAGACCTAAAATATCAATAAACTAATGCAAATCAATTTCTACATACATCTTTCAATAATAGTTCAAAAATTAATGAAATAAGTAAATGTGTTTTTTATAACATTAATATAAATATAAATATTATGGAATTATATTTTATACACAAGAATGAAAATAGTAATGACAAAACATTCCTGAGAAAACAAGGAAATTAACACCCAATACAATACTAATAATAATAATATTTTATCAAGGAATAGGAGGTAAGATGTTATAAGGGGATAATATATGATATTATAATCATTAATATGGTTATTGTTTAGGTTTATAATATTCTTAATACTATTTTACTATTGAATAAATTAAATTCAATGAAAATGAAGTGTGAGGTAAGGGATTTTGTCTCAATTTCTATTCATTATGGAATATTGTAATGTAATACCCTTGATTTACTTATAGGGTTCATGTAATTCTCCTTTTACTGGTAATATCACGAGTCATTAATAATTAATTTTATTTTATTTCTTAATTATATTTATTTCAGCCAGTTTATTTTAACTTTAAAATTACTAAGTGGTAAAAAAATTCAAAAATTTCTATCCTTTCATTGTATTATATTACTTCAAAATTTTCTTTATTATTATTTTATTATGTATGTATGGAAGTTTTATTATATTATAGAGAAACTATATTTATGATAATCCTTCTTTATTTCAATAATTATTCTAAAATACATTATCTTTCTCATAAATGTTTTAAAATAATGTTTTTAATTTTTTTTAATATGATTATTTAAATTCATTTCTCTAAACTATTTTATTTTTAATATTTTGTAAAATAATATCACAGATCATTTTTTAAAAATTTATTTTTTTACTTTTCTTAAAAAAAATTATATGTAATATTTATATAAGCAATATATTAGGAATGGACCATTGTTTTCCATTATGACCAAACAAATATTTAAGGAATCCTTTCCAATATAAAAAAGTTATTTTATATGAAAATATTTTTCGAATTTTTTTTAAAATTTCTAATTTGTAAAATTGATTTTCAATGTGACAAATTAATTTTTCTCAAGAATGTTCTAAAATATATTTTTATGGTATTTCTATTAATATAAAACATAAATAATTTATTTAAGATATAATATTCTATGGATTTTTTGTATGGGTACAATCATTATTATTTCTACAAAAATATTATTATTAGCTTGAACTATGAATGTGTTGAAATTCATTTAGTTGAAAAAAATTTGTCCATAAAAATTTATATGAAATAATTCATATTATTTTAATCATTGTACATTTAATATTCTTGATATATAATTAGACTTAGAATCATTTAAATTATTATTTACTAATCCATATCTAATTTTTATATATTATGTTTTACTAAGAATGTTATTGGATTAGGTGGGAAATATTTATAAATCCATATTCTTAAATCAATACATATATTTATTAATAATTAATATTGATTCAAGAATTAGATCTCTCATTTGAGATATGAGTAATCCATTGAACATATAGTGAGTAATGGGGATTTCAATTATATATATCCTTGATGCATTAATAATATCATGAAATGAACCATAATTCCATCATTCAATGGGATTTTACCCAATGTTTTAAACTGTCTTGGGAAAGGTATCAATTGTATAGATATCATGACTTCTAAGATCACGACATCCAATATTAAAAATTAAATTTTTAAAGAATTTCATTTGTTATTATCCTAGAGATTATTATATATATATATATATATATAATATGGATGAATTTTATTCCCAAATTATTTATTAAATGGAATTTGTGTCCAATTATTTACATTTCATATTGATTATTCCATATCATATTATTATATTCAATTTTCGGCTAAATTATATTTGTTTTAAAATATTTCTAATTTTGTATTTATTTTTCCTTCATTATTATGCATTAAAATTTCATGTTAGCTTCCTCCTTCTGTAACACATAATCAGTATCAGATAACACCTTTATTTTATTTCCCTTAACCAATATATAAGTAATGAATCATTGAATTAATTAAAGTGTGTATAATTTTATCATTCACTATGTTGATTTTTTTGTTTTAAAATATAATATGAGATTCATATATATAACTAGTTTACCAAGACTGGAGTACTATTCTATCCTTATGGGAAACAATTTCTTGAATCTTATGAAAATTTAATAATGTAACCATCAATGATATCCTACCAGGTTATCATTATATAATAATTATATGCAGCACATTAGTGAAACATGTGATTAATATATCATATGTCTCATAGAAATAACATTATTATGTGAAACCCTTACCATAAGTCCAATATTCTTTTTTATGTGGTTTTATCATCAAATATAATAGATTTCAATTAAATATAATTCTATAAAAAACCACATACATAGTTATATTTTAATATATATGATCCACTTATAAAATTTTAACACTCCTTTATTATGAAATCATTATTAAAAATCTTCTTTATGTGTATTAACTGTTTTGTTTTTCATACTAGTTTTTTTGTAGTGTTTTTCTCATTGTATCATGATCATAGTTCCATCAATTTCATAATTTTAGTAATAATATATATATAATTTATATAATTTTAATATATTTATACATATTTAAAATCATCCTTGATATTTCAAAATTAATAATTATTCCCATTTTTTCATTGATATGGTTGGCCTTCTATAAGCACATGCAATGTTATAATTTTTAGTGGCTATAAGGTTTTGAAGTTAAATGATATCATATTTTTCTAGAACCATAATTATTTCATCAAGATAATATAAATATATATTAGATCCATATTTATCATCATCATTATAAAAGGGTGATTAGAAATTAATTACAAAACATTGTGGAGATAGTAATTCATACACATAGAAGAGATATGATTTCGTTTTCTATAGGATATAAAAAAGAATTAAAATTGTGGTCCTATAATCATAATAAAATATCAATATATTAAAGATAATACTATACATATATTAGGATTTATATAATATATTTATATAATTTATAAGAAGAAATAATCATTGAAAGAGTGGGTGTTAGAGGTTATCTATTTTATGAGGAACCACTTTTAGATATTAACTTAAGGACAATAGGGATTTTGTTTTGGGAAAACTAGAACCACTACATCTTTGATAATGATGTTTGGAAGATTTTTTTTAATGTTTTCATCGATCTCAATTTCCCATCGTGGTGTGAATATTAGATGATAGGTTGTAACATTTTATCGTGAGGGAAATACAGTCATAAAATTAATTAAAAAATTAAAATATTATAAATTATTTTCCATGTTTATGTGAAACCATATAGGAAAAATTAGTATTTCTTATTAGGTAATATATAAATACCTTTAAAATCATAATTGAAAAATCCCAAAAAATTTAAGATAAATTTCTCAACAAAAAATAATTTAATTATTTTTAATTTAAAATTTTATATTCACCAATAACAACTTATTATCGATTTTTGAACATATATTTAAAACTAAATGAAAGAGAGTGGTGTTTTTTACATTTCAAAACCTAAAATATTATATTTGTCATGATAAAATATTCACAAAATAGGAAAAATATTTATTTTTTGGATGATTTTGAATGAAATATTCTCATCCAATTAAATATATAAAATTACATAAATGATTTTGAATCTTTTGAAAATTAGTTTTTCTTCTATAATAACCTGGTTTACGTTTTGACTGTGGTGATTTTTTTTAATTTTATTACCTCTTCATTATGAAGAAAAAATATGTTAAAAATATTAAATATTTTTTATTTTAATAAATTTAAATAGAGAATAAATTTTAACAAATTTAACCTTTATAAGTGTTATAAATTTAATTTATAATATTCTAATATGGTCTGATAAAAAACAATTTTTGGGAAAATACCATTTCAAGTGATATGGTTTTTTTAACCAATATTATGTATAGTGTTGATCCAAAAAGTATAAATTTAATTATTATACCAAAAATAAAATAACTATATTTTAAATAAAAATCCAAATGAAAATGAATATTTTAAAATACAGTTAATGTATATTTATTTTTCTTCAAATATTATTATTTTCACTATTCAGCTAAAAATTATCTATTTCCAAAAATTATCATAAATTCAATAGAAGAAAATTTTATAAGATTATTTTAAAAATTATTTACTTTTTATAAAATTAAATATCTATAACTATAGAAATTAATTATAAGAGAAAAAAAATAAATTAAAAAAAACGATTTTGGAGAAAACATATCTTTGATGAATAAAAATGAATTTACTAAAAATTAAGGGCTTATTATATAAGAAAAAATCAATAAAGTTTTATTGATTATTAATATTATACATATATTTTATAATATAGTTACACATATTCATAACCTCTAATTCAACTCCTAGGTTTATATGGTCATACATAAATAATAATATTTTTATAATGTATTTCACTTATCATAAAGAATAGTGTAGTATGCATTGGGAAAACCAATATTGTTATTCTTTTTAACTAATTTTTTTAGGTTTTTAAAATTTCACTTCATATATAGATTGATCGATTGAAATATTTTCACATTTACAAATTTTTAAATATATTAAAATACCGTTATTGAACTCCTACATTATAATTAAGGATAATATAACTTCCTTTGTAAATAGAATGTTGGAGATATAATGCTTACTTTAAAAATAAAATACTCATGTTTCAACATAAGGATAAAAGTAGTTGTATGATAACATATAAACATGTAGGATAAAACTAACATACATGAAAAAATATAGAGTGATATAGAAAAATTTTATAAGAATGTTAATGAACAAAAATCGATAAATTAGTGATATGTTGAAATATAAAAAAATTCATTAAAAATGAATGTAAAATATTTTTATATCTTTTTAAATATCCTATTATAATTTATTTTATGAACCATATACTAATTCATAAGCATTTAAAACTTAATAAGCTATAAAAATAAGATTATTTCGAAAGAAAAAAATATAAAAATAACTTTTCAAACTAGGGAGTAATTGTTCTTCTAAAAAATAAACAACTGGATAATGAAATTCCTAGAAGGTGTGTTGATTTATAATTCTATCCTTCCATTGTTAAGGTATTATTCTGTATCCAAGAAAGTTTTGAAATAGTATATAGATCTAGAATCAATTGAACATGATTTTATGATAATAATTATAATAACTTATGGGATTCTAACATCTTCTATAGTCATATCATATGCTTGGGATTTTTACCTTTATATTTTCTGGGTTAAATTAACTTTATTTGGGATAATTTGATTTCCAAGTTCCCCAAGTACATATGATTAAAACAATATACATTAGTGTATTCTTTCCTAAACATTCCCTAATGTTATTGATGGCCTTTATCAGTACATTTTAAATAAACTCTATCTCCCATTATGCAAGTACCATTTTGGTTATTTCCATAGTTATCTAATTGGGATGTTACATCCTTTCCTCATTATAATTCACATGATCGCCTTTCTTATTAGTGAATATTATTTCTCTTCTTCACATTATTACATTAATAATATAATACTAGGATAATTTTTTATTGAACATGATTTCAATCGATCTCATTTTTTCATATGATGGAACGTTTTTTGGCATGTTCCCTTTGAATGTTTAACATAATACAATAAAAATAATTTTCAACCATAATTTTCTTATTATGTAGATTTTCTCTAGAATACCCCGATAATATTGTTAAATTGTTCCTGATAATAGGAAATAGAATACTCTTAATTCTACTTTAATCTAACGAACATTATCTCTATTTTATAATTGTATTCTCTAAGAATGTATTTTTGAAAGACTATCTCATAAAACCAAAGGGTGACTCTGGGGTATTTTTGTGTGAGTAATTCCATACAATACATCTATGTATAGATTTTAATCTCTATTGAGTTCCAACTGTTTAGATTTCCCCTTTCTTTATTGTATTATCAAATATAAAATTGGGATCTCTTTAACAATAATGAATCAGGTTTTGACCTCGATGTCTATGTGATATAGGATATCCTTGTCATCACCTTCACCTTCATTATTCATTGAAATTACCATTTAATAGTGCATATTTTATCACCTGATAATGTTTTACAGACTATATCAAATTCCTCTTCACTATTTATAATAGTTTATATATGTTATATATTATTTGATTGCACCAATAGAACATGTGAGTTATGTGACCAAATAATAGGTGATGATAATCATGTGTTTTTTCTAATCATTGGATCCCTTTTGATCCAAGAGTTTTTAGACCTAGCTTGCTAAAACCTGTAGGGTGACACAATAATTAAAAAAATGAATTGAATTTGGGATTAAAATACTATTTGGCATACAATGAGACCATGTCTGATTTTATGTGATATAATCACATATAAAAATTTCTCGAATGATTATTGATATGACTGGTGATACTTTGATATGATGTGGTTTTGTACACTATCAACTTAATGGTTTGTGACATAACAAGATAAATGAAAGGAAATTGAAAAGAATATAGGTAATTTTCTGAACATATCTTTGTGACTTATTATTTATGTCATGTAATTATTTCCATTATGAGCTGTGATCAGTTTCATTCCATAATTCATATATAAGAGGCACGGCCCATTTATGGTATTATGCATATATATATATAGTTCTTGGCCTGGTAAGGTTTTAATTCTCATATATAAGGCTTTTCATACTTTCTTGATGAAATCCATATATAGAGGTTGTGGAACAACTATATTTTAAAACATATATATTAGGAATGAACAAGTTATTCTATAATTATTATATAAAGGTCATGACCCAGTTTCTTTCTAAAATGCTTATATACTTGTCTTAGACTGGTTATACTATAATGCCTATAGGGATTGGAAAGATTATGATGAAATTATTATATGGAGGTATTTTTCCATGTTATTTTATTTTTCCATGGACATATGGTTGTAGTTATAATGTGTGTGATACATTCATATAGATATTATAGTATAGTGAAGATAATATTAATTATTATATCGTATTAATTGATAACTTAATAAACCAGTTTATCACTTTACTAGATGTAATTTTTATCAAAATGTTTTTTTGAAAATGTTGTGTCAAACAACTCAATATTACTCATATCCTATTTTGGTCTCCATTTGGTACTTGACAAGATTCTATGGATAAATGATTGGATAAGTGAAATAAAACTTGTTGTAGATTTTTCTTACTGGATGGGTTGGAGGTTGGAGACAATACTGACAAAAAATTTAGGATAGATATTATTTTATTTTATTTTTAAATCTTGTTATTTTATCTATAAGGCTTCCAGTATGTTGATTACATATATTCGAGTTAGATATTATATGGTTCTTTATTATTTAGTTTACAATCTTTATCATTTATCTTCTAGTTTTACGTTACACTATTTTCACTATTTCCATTATTCTATTAATTGTTTTTTAGATTTATTCCATCTCCGTACCACACATACAACATCCCCACTATGATCTGACTACTACAAAAATGGCATTGAACAACTATGGCCTTTATCAGAGAAATAAATAAAGAGCTGATAAAGGGTACCCTTTATAGCGCTAAAACAAGCACTGATAAACGGTACCTTTTCATGTGGTTTTTAGTGTTGATAAAAGGTACCCCTTATCACCACTTTTTTTAGCACTGATAAAGGGTACCAATTATAAGCTTTTTATTTATAGAGATGATAAATAGTACCCTTTATCTGCCCTTTATTTTTAGCACTAACAATGGTTACTCGTTATCAACAATTTGTATTTTCCACTAATAAGCGTCTAAATAAAATTAAATAAATAAATATAAAAAATAAAAATTATTTTATGAAAAAATATTAAAAGTTTAATTAACTAATAAATTATTGATAAAAATCAATATATTGATTATACAATATATAAATTATAAATACTAATAAATAATTTATATTAAATATATAGAAATATGTAAAATGAAAAGTAGAGAAATTAAAAATTTATAATAATTAAATTGAGAAAAATATTAAGAATTTTGTTAATTAAATAATTATTAATAATTTTAATAAATAGTATATATTAAATATATAGATAATATAAATTTATATGAATGTGAATTATATAATACAAAATATTTATGCTTGACATTAATGAGTAATATATTTAGTAAATAATGGTTTATAATAAATAAATAATATGAATTAAAAATACTTAAAAATTTCATCGAGTAATAGACATAATTGAATTTCAGTTTTTTCAATTTAACATAGATAAAACATGTATTAAATTGATTTCACACATACATAATTAATGTGTTTTTATACACAACGCACACACCCTTATATTTATTTTGTGAATTTATTCAATTTCTATCGTTTATTTTATATTTATTATTAACTATGTTATAATATTTTCAATATTTATTCATCTTTATTCTAATACATATAAATATGATTTTAATAATTTTAATTTTATTATTAAAACATAACCATTTTTTCAAAATTGTTATGGTGTACTCATTTTTATTTATTCAATTTCACCCTTTTTAGCATGAATTCACTTATGATTAAACATTCATTCATAATAATAAACAAATTTATAAAAAAATAATTATAAGTAAATATTTTAGGTAATGTATATTTAATTTTTTTTATAAATTATATAGACATAATTATAAATAAAGAAATATTATTTTTTAAACATATTTTTATAACGATAAGTAAATATCTATATATATTTACCTAATTATAGAATGATAATAAATTTTCTTAAATGATGAATATATTTACTATATTTATATTTATATATATAAATTGTATATATTGGTTTAATATATATATATATATATATATATATTAATTTTCAAGAAAGTATGTATATATTTATAAATAAGTAATTATGTATTTAAATACTTATAATATTATAATAAATACATTTAAATAAATAATATATTCAAGATATATACTAAATATATACATATATATAATATATACCAAATTTTGAATTTATATTTATAACTATAAAACCATTTTCAACACTTAAGTAATAAGAGACGATAAAAGAAACATTTAACAACACTGTTTTGCACTAATAATGATAGAGCATTATAAGTGCTAAAATGTTATTGTCAATAAAGATATATTTTATTAGCACTATTATAGTGCTGATACATCTCTATCATTATCAAAACTAGAAAAGAGCATATAAAGATGCATTTTATCGTCACTAATTAATTTATCGCCAACAAAATGGATATTTATCAGCTCTTTTTTAGAAGCACTGATAAAAGTGTCCTGATTTATTTAAATCACCCTAACCAACCCCGAACCCATTGCGATATTCAAAGAGTTATGTGGATTCCACCCTCTACTGGAGCTCCTCCTTGATGAATCGAAGCTCGAATAAAGGCTTGAATCAAGTCTCAAACAATTTCAAGGATTAAATCCAAGCCTCGAATGATTCAAGGGTCAAGCATATCTAAGGATAAAATGTTCTCCATGTTTTTGATATATCTAATTTCTCTAAGATGATTCAAAGAATCAATCTAAGGTATCTTATTTTCTCCTCCTCCTCCACCTCACTCATTGATTTCTTATTTGGAGATATCTATTTTCAATTTCTTATCATCATTATTTCTTTACTATCAGCATATCCCTATGGTCAACAATGATTATTGGGGATGTTAGGTTCAAAGGAGATTGGGTTTCCATTCCTTACACTCCACCGTTGTTACTACATCCCGATTTTGTGCAACTTACCCACCCCAATGCCACTAACTTTAACATCAAGAGATCATTGACCCCTTATATTTTTTTCATAATTTTAAAATATAATAAATATCATTTTCACCATTCCCTTCTTCTTCACATGACCGCCTCCTCACTGAGGTGTTCACTCCTTCCAGCATAGACAACCACTGTCACCCTTATAAACATAGACAACACCAAACAAGAAATTATCTTCCTATTAGACATGAACATAGGGTCTACGGAATGAAATCCAAGTGGATGCCCACATCACATGGCACATATCAATATAATTATATATATATATAATGATTAATTTATAATATATTTATATTTACATACCACAAAAACCCACATATTTATATTTTAAAAATAAATATAAATATATATATATATATAGATTATACAAATACATTATGAAAATATACATATTATATAAAAAAAAATTTATATTATACTATACAAGGATATATTATAAAAATATTTTATACAAATATTTTATTCCAATATAATATGCAACAAATACTACATAAATATGTTATACAATTATATTATAAAAATATATATTATTATAATCAATTATACAATTCTATTACACAAATTTATATAGATACAATGAAAAAGTATTTTATTTATATATTTATATATATTATATTTATATGTAAATAAATATTTATTAAATATTATATGTTAATATATTATACAAACATTTTATACGAAAATATATATTATAAAAATAAAAATATATATTATATTGCCAAAATATATAGTTTTGAGATGTTTTCCAATATTTTATATACCATTAATATTAAATACAATAATTCCATTTTTTACATCCCATGTTCCAAAAATTAGAAATGAGGTTATCCAAATATATATATGTTGGAATAATTATTAGAAATTATTTTTAGGTATTCATCATTTTAGTTATACATGTATTGTTTTCACTCCAAAGAATATCTAATTACTATCCATGTATATAAAATAAAACATTAATTAGTTTAAAGTTTTATCAATACATTTTTATATCCTCTAGTTGATCAAATGACAGTTTATTATTCTTGTTTATCTTATTTGGGTTCTTGTTACTCATTAATTTCCTATATTATATTTTAAACTTTTAGGGTATTTAAGAAAGACGTTATGGATAATTTTAATATAATTTGGACAAGTCATATTTAGAGGATTGAATGTATTAAAAGTGAGATTTCTCCTATAAATATCGAGTGCACAGAGGCCTCGAAGATTCATATATCATAACATGTCCCCCATAGAGACCCCTTAAATAATAGATAAGAATGTTTATGCCCCCAAATTTTTCCTTCAATAGGCCTGGAGTTAATAACTAGTTCCAATTGTGTAATTCTAACAAATGGGAGGAATTATCCCTTTTAGAGAACATAGTACAGTACAAATAACGTCCTCATCTACTTTGTCTCCCAAATAGTTATTACTTCACTTTTTTCTTGATACTCACACCCATTTTTTTATTATTCTTGTACTACATTGATAATTAGTCATCCCATGGATTAATACTTCTTAGAGTTTTTCAAGAAACATTGGTGTATATCCACAAGATATGGAGGATGTGTTTCAAACAACAAAATGTAATGATAAATGTTATGAAGATGAGAAAATGTTCAAGATATATGTCTACAAAATTCACCTTTGAATGAATTCATATAATAACACCTCCCATAAGGGAGTAATTGTTTTATTTAATTGAATTATTCATTTTATTCAAAGAACACTAAAATTCATTGAATCAATCAAATTTTGAGATTCCCTTATTATAATTATCTTTAACATTTACTTTTATAATGAAAATATTAGATGTATTTATTTATTTATTTGAAAAAAATATTATTTTATGAACAAAATTGGATGGATGTGAATTGAAAATGGATTCAGGATAATTTTTTGAAAAAATTGAATGAAGATGGTGTTAAAGAGTTCATCAAGACCAAAATAGAGAATGCATGCATACCATCTCAAATCCTTCTTCTAGATTAATGTTGTTATTATTCCTGAAAAATTAGTCTAGAATAGGTGGAATAATATTTGATTTCTCATCGAATAGATCAGAGTTGTAAATGTTCAACTAAACTAGTGGAAAATATGAATTTTCACACTAATTGGGATGATATTAATGTGTATGGATAATTTTATATGAATACTAATGTAAATTATGATGAAGATTGCATGTAAGAAATAAAAATGATAATTTTAGATGGACTTTATGATTGTATAATGTTTTTTGACAATTTAAATAGATGTTCTGATAGACCATTGTATACCTGTCATAAAAAAAACACAACACTGTAAGTTGCATTCAAGTTATATAATTTGGATGCTTACAATGGATGGAGTGATAGCAGCTTTACATAACTACTTTTTCTACTGAATGGTATGCTACTAGATGAAAATGAACATTCCATGTCAAAAATTTGATTTTAAAAAAATATATTTTTAATGGTAATGATCTCTAAAAAAATATTCTTGTCCACATGAGTTCCTACTATTATGCAAGGACCCTGATTCTCTCATATAATTCCCTATGTGTCAAACGGATCGATACCATAAAATGAATCAAGTCTTTAGAAATTGGTATGGTAATTTCCTGTCAATCCAAATTTTACAATACTATATGAATTTCCTGGAATCAAAAGAAAATTAACATGGCATGAATATAAAATAATTAATGATGGGAAAATGTGTTATCCAATAGAGTCTCCTTAGATAAAAAATTTTTATTACGAGTATCATGAATTATGGAATGAGATGTAATGTCCCAGTTCTGGGTGCCACACAACGGGTGCCTCGAACCCGGTTCGCCACTTGACCTTAAGCGCATTTCCCAAAATTTCAGAGGCTACTGACTAGCAGCGAGGGCCTAGGTCTGATTGTGGGGATACTATGCCCCAATTTGTCCAAGTGTAGCGCAGTGGAATACAAAAATGAAACATACAACGAACAGTAGAATCAGTAAAACATACAGAACTGAAATAAACAACAGCAGTGGATATAACCAATAGGATATAAATAATGATTCAACATGTCTCAAGTTCTAAGAAAACAGCCAGAACATGATATACATCAATACAGTACAACTGAAAGCAGAGTACAGTGAAACAAAGAAAAACAGCTGGCAACGACATCGCGAGCCTAGGATATGTCCCATGCCTTCCTACTCCTCAACAACAATGATGTACATGTAAAGGGACTCTTTCCCATATCCACACCTATAGCAACGTAATTTGTTTGGGCTGAAAAGTGTGACCCAAACTGGGTGTGAGAAATATATCTCAGTAGGCACCCACCAAAGGCACGTGCCCAACTGCGTGAAAAGCATGCAACGAGTGTGCAGTAGTAAAATGAAACAAACTAAGCAGTACTCAACATTAACTAACTTACCAGTTGTTTTTTCCATTTATTTATTCATTTAATCCATTTAATTTAGTAACATTTTGTGCTCAACAGCACCAAGCTCTCAGGTCAACCAGTATCTTTCCCTCAAGCTAATATAGTGAACCACTCCCTCAGGCTATACAGAATCCTACCCGCACGTATTACCCTCAGGCGTAACAGAAATTGTCCTCAGGTATAGGGAGTGTCGCCCTCAGGCACAAATGTCAATCCCTCAGGCACGAAAGGTTGCCCTCAAGCGAAATAGAATGTTTCCCTCAAGCTAATATAGTCACACCCTCAGGTTAATACAGTATAGTGCATGTATACTAATCACAACAACACCCTCAGGCTAAACAGGTAACCGGGTCATGCCCAAAAACATCAAGTAGTAAATAAGAAATTCTTCTCAAGGCAATTCTACAATTACTACCATAAAGGCATACCCTCAGGTATCATAGCCAAACGGATAAATAGTGGAACACACCCCCAGGGTGGTTCCTGGATCCAAGAAATGATCCCAACCAACATTTTATTATCATAATTAATCACCTATTCAATTCTAGGTGTTTAATATAGCAAAGGCCACAGCCACACGACACCCCAACATGGGTTCGTGGCACAAAAACGCACAAAACACACGACAGTTGGAAAAAGCAACACCAAGCCACCTACCTTATACGCCAACGAGGGCTATACACGAACACCGATCCAAGAAATTCCCAATAATGACGTAGATATGACGAAGAAAGAAACTTTCTTAACCTCAAATAACTTCTGTTCGGAGAATAATTGGTAAGCATAACGCTATGAGAAGAGAGGGTTTACCCATGCTGTTCCAATGAGATCGTCCGAAGCGAAAAAGGATTCCAGACGAACCCTTGGCGGATCTTCAAAGGTTTGGTCGTCCCTCCCGAGCTCCCTCTTCCGTTCTAAGCCTTCCCTGTGAACAGGGGAGGCTACTGCACATTTTAAGTGAAAAAAACAAAGTACACGGCATGTACTTCCTTCATTTAACTGTACCCCTGGAGGTACCACCACACTATTCATCTGTCGACATGAGTACACGGCATGTAATCATGAGTACATGGCGTGTACTTTCGCCCAGCTGGCGGTTGCTCCACCGCATTTCTTGTTTTGGCCTGCCGGTTGACTACGCGGCGTGTAAAGTACCACTACACGGCATGTAGTCGGTTCCTACACCCTTTGTCGCCGACATGGCTACACGCCCCATGTACTCATCCCTACATGGCCAAAAGTACACGTCGTTTGGAAAAAGTACACGGTGTGTACTTAAAAAATTTAGGATTTTCCCCTTTTCCTTATATTCTCGAAAACACTTAAGGAAGAGAGAAAGGAAGAAACCCGTACCTCAAATATAAGAACCGAGTTCTTACAAACTTCCCCCCTTATATCAATTCGTCCAAGAATTTCCCTTAAAGCCGTGAACAACTCCAGCCACTGAGCACGTATGTTGGCCTCCCGCTCCCAGGTCTCATCCTGCACTCGTCCATGCTTCCATAGCACCCGTACTAGAGGAACTGTCCGGCCTTGGAGAACCTTCGTGACCCTGTCAAATATACTGATCAGATGCTCCTCAAAGGACGCATCTACCTCCAGCTGAACTTCCTCAGGATGAAATATGTGATACGGGTCTGAATGATAGTGACACAACTAAGATATGTGGAAGACGTCGTGCATGGCTCGGTACCGCTGCAGTAACCGCAACCGATAAGAAACCAGCCCAACTGTCTCTAGAATCTCAAATGGCCCCACATACCTTGGTGAAATCTTACCATGTCTCCTGATCCGGTTGTGCCCCAGCCTCGGCGAAACACACGAAAAAAACCTGATCCCTGACAACGAACTCCAAAGGTCGTCTGTGGCGATCGGCATATGACTTCTGACAAGACTGTGCGGTATCCATTTGCTTCTGAATCAATTGGATCTACTCAGAAGTCTCCTGCATGATATGTGGTCCCAGCAAAGCTACCTCACCTGCCTCTAACCAGAACAAAGGTGATCGGCACGACCTACCATATAACGCCTCATATGGTTCCATCTCAATAGTTTCCTGGAAGATATTGTTATAGGAAAACTTTACTAGGGGTATATCCCTCTCCCAAGATCCCCCAATGTCTAAGACCCATTCACATAGCATGTCTTCTAGCACCTGTATCGTACACTCTGACGGGCATATGTCTGGGGGTGGTATGATGTGCTCATAAGCACCTGTGTTCCCAGTGCCTTCTGAAAACTCTGCTAGAAATGAGACGTAAAGCGGGTGTCTCTATATGAAATGATAGAACGAGGGACCCCATGAAGACGTATGATCTCTCGGATATATAGCCTTCCGAGATCATCAACACTGAAGGTCTCCTTGATCGGAAAAAAGTGATCTACCTTCGTGAGTCTGTCCACAACAACCCACACGGCGTCATTGCCACGATGTGACCTCAGCAATCTAGTCACGAAATCCATCGTGACATTGTCCCATTTCCACTAGGGAATGGGAAACTGCAATAAAAGTCTCGTGGGTCTCTGATGCTCCGCCATCACCTGCTGACAGGTGGAACACCTCATAAAATAACTAGATACATCTCTCTTCATACCCAACCACCGGTACTGATGTCTCAAGTCACAATACATATTGGTAACCCCAGGATGAACTGCCCAAGATGAAGCATGAAACTCCCACATCAGCTCCTCACATATCTCCCCTGGAACCTATACGCGTCCATGTAAACACATAACTTCATCATCGTCTATCGTCAAACCAGGAGGAGGGTCCACATTTTCCACCGACTCTCATAGAACTAGGCCTTCTGAATTAGATAGATGTCTCATCCTCACTTTATCCATGAGGGTAGATGTCACAGCTAATGAGGAAAGATATTTCTTCCCCTGACTGTCATGCACCTCTAGATGCATCTTATAGAACAAAGCCATGAGCTGCCACTCACCACTGGCCTCCTGCACTGCCTGAATTTGAGTCTTCCTGCTCAGTGCATCAGTTACTGCATTACCATTACCAGGTGTATAGGCAAGCTTAAAATCGAAGGACTGTAGGTACTCGACCCACCTTCATTGCCTCAGATTCAGTTCACGCTGAGTAAATATGTACTTGAGACATTTGTGGTCGGTGAAGACCACAAAACATTCTCCCTACAGATAATGTCTCCAATAGCGCAACGCATGCACCACTACGGCCAACTCGAGATCATGCGTCGGTTAATTCCTCTCATGTGGCCTCAACTTCGGAGACCCGTATGCAACAACTCGATCGCCCTGTATCAACACATCTCCCAGCACAATACCAGATGCATCATAGTAAACTGTATAGCTCTTCCCCTTATCTGGGAGTATCAGGATCGGTGCTGATGTCAACCTTCCTTTCAGGTCTTTAATGGTTGTCTCGCAAGCTTCTATCCAAACGAACATCACACCCTTCTTAGTCAGACCCGTCAACAGAGCTGCTAAGTGGGAGAAGTCCTGTATGAAATGTCTGTAGTAACCGGGCAGCCCTAAGAAACTTCGTATCTCAAACACGTTCGTAGGATGCTCCCAGGAAACTACTGCTCTCACCTTCTGTGGGTCCACTCCAACTCCTGCTTCCGAGATGATATGTCCAAAGAAGTGAATATGGTACATCCAAAAGTGGAACTTTGAGAGCATATCATATAGTCGATGCTCTCTCAGTGTACTCAATACGATCACAAGATGGGTGACATGGTCGCGTCGAGTGCGAGAGTAAACCAAGATGTCTTCCATGAATACTACCACAAATGAGTCCAGATAAGGATAGAACACACGATTAATCATATCCATGAACACTGTTGGTGCGTTCGTGAGTCCGAACGGCATAACCATATACTCGTACAGACCATACCTACTCCTGAAAGCTGTGAGAGGTATATCAGATGGTCTAACGCGCAGCTGGTGATATCCTTATCTCAAATCAATCTTTGAGAACACTCGTGCTCCATGAAGTTGATCAAAAATATCATCAATCCTCTATAAGGGATATCGGTTCTTGACCGTCAGCTGGTTCAACTTCCGATAATCCACACAAATTCTGAGGGTACCGTCTTCCTTCTTCGCAAAAAGGACCGGATATCTCCATGGATAAGTACTAGGTCGGATAAAACCCTTTTTCGGTAACTCCTATAAATGCCTATTGAGCTCCTGCAGCTTAGGTGTAGCCATCCTATAAGGAGGAATGGACACTGGTGCTGCTCCTGGAACTAGCTCAATAGAGAAATCCACCTCATGCTCCGGAGGTAGACCTGAAAAGTCGTCTGGGAAGATATCCCTATAACGATCAAACAATGGAGGGAAATCCATCTGACAAGTCCCCTGATCATCTAGATATAAGCTCACAATCTGGGTTATGACTCTACCTCGCCCACGATGCTTCGGTCCAGCTCGAATTGCCTAAACATCCCACTCACCCTTGTATAGAAACTCTCTACCCTCTACTGACGTGAAACTCACCCTGCGATGATAGCAGTCTAAAAAGGATTGATAGGGAACCAAACAGTCCATCCCGAGAATGAAATCATAGGTCATTATCTATAAGACATAGAGGTCCCAAATAAAGTGACACCCACCAACCTCAAGGGGGAACTCCTTGCACTGACGGACACTAACATTCCTAGTCCCTAACGGAGTGTCTATCATCATGATATCGGAAGAAGTAGAAACACATATCCCAAGGCTCTCCACAACAGTCATAGATATGAAACTATGTGTAGAAACCGTATCAAAAAGTATTGAAGATAAAACAGAATCTACTAGGATAGTACCTCTGACTGTAGAAGTTCTGGGATCCTGCTCATGTTGGGTCTGTTGCACTGCATATGCATGCCCAGTACCACGGCCCTACGACACAGCCTGGCTACCCTGAGCTGTCCCGCCCTGCTACCTCTGAGATCCTGGTGTCTGGCTACCATGGACACGACCACCATCCTTACTTGCATGCCCTGACGTATTCCAGTTTCTGGACTGGTAAGAATCCACTGGTCCTGCTCCCGCATGCGGAGTCTGGACAGAACCCCTCTCACTAGACACCGGTAGAAACGCCCTACAAAAGCGTTGAAGATGACCCATCTTGATGCATGCTCGGCACTCCACTGGGTCTCATGGACACTACGGTCTCTTGTGCCCCTCTCTACCACACTGGTAACACCTAATCTGGCCACCTGAAGAAGCTGCCTAGCTGGTACTGCCACCATGAGAGAATTACATCTGTCTCTTCCTCTTACCAGTAGAAATAGTACTAGTAACTGGTGCTGAACTGCCCTGGCCCACACCACTAGCTTCCCACAAGTTCCTCTATGTAATCAGCGCCTGGTTTACAATAGTGTGCACTGAAGGCAACCTGAAAACATTTACCAGCACTCAGATGTCATAACGAAGACCATCCTTAAAATGTCTGGCTCTCAACATCTCATCACACACAAGCACGGGTGAAAAATGCTGAAGCTCGGTGAAACGAGAAGAATAGTCCATCACCGATATGGCACTCTACTGTAGGATCATGAACTCTTGAGTTCTGTCTGCCCGCAGCGTCTCGGGAAAGAAGAAGTCATAGAAGACTCCCTGGAAATCCTCACACGCCATGTCCCTGTGATGCTCTGAATGGGTGGTGACATCCCACCACCACTTGGCGGAATCAAATAGCATGTAAGTAACGATCTTGACCCTCCACCCTGGAGGCATCTCAAGATGCTCGAAAATAGTCTGCATCGACCCCAACCAAGACTCCAGATCTTGTGGTCCGACATCCCCTAAAAATGTTGGTGGATGCTGCTGCTAGAATATACGTATAAGCTCATCCATAGATGTGGAAGCCGGTGGTTCTCCCTGAAAGGTCTGCATAAACTTCAATTAGCCTTCACGGAATTGTGCCTCCATGCCTGTGTCCGGTAAAATTTCTTGTAGCGCATTTGGCTCGGCTGGAGGATCAAATGTTATCCCATGGCCCACCATCTCTGGAGTATACTTGTCTCCTCTCTCCTGGCGAAGAACACGCGGTCGTCTAGGCGGCATGATACTACAAGGACAAATGCACGCCTTTGAACAAGATTTATCAAAACTGAAAGCGAAGTAATCGTAAAGGGAACCAGAGGAAGAAGGAATTTCATGATTTTCAAAACAAGACTACACGGTGTGTATACTGACTACACGACATGTACCTGGCTTCCCTTCCCCTGCCTGGGTCCTTTGACATGGCTAAGCCACACGACTCCCATTGTACAAAAACTACACAGCATGTATAATATCTACATGGTATGTATTGTGTTTTTTTCCAACAGCCCATGTCATTTGTGACACGGACGACTACTCGGCTTGAAACTACACGGCGTGTTACACCCGCACATGGTGTGTAAATCAACCCGTTTCTTGACCACACGGCTAAGTTGACATGGTCTGTCCTCGGACAAGACTACACGGCATGTCCCAAAGGTACAAAACGTGTTCAAGGAACAGTGACATCGACCCATGTTGTTAGTGGCATGGCCGAGTCACCAGGTCACACTACACGGTGTGTCCATCATTGACACAACGTGTTCTGTAAAGGAGTTCACCGACCTGTGTTGTTAGTTACACGGCTGGAATCTGGGTCAACACTACATGGCATGTACATTCGGTACATGGCGTGGTTTCCCCAAGGCCTTCCCTACCCCGGGTCTCCGCCCACACGGTTTGTGACATGGGAAGAGACTACATGGCCTGTACTTTAAAAGTTCATTTTTCTTCCCAAACAGAAGGCCATACATGGAGTGTTTAAAATACTACATGGTGTGTATACTGGGTTTCCGGACATTATTCCTCAGAAACATCCCTGAAACCCAGAAAATATCGAAAACCAACACCTAAGTGTAAAATTCCAACCCGTGAGGGCCCATAATCCCCACAAATCAATGTTTGACATCTTATCTATGTTATAACTAATAAACAGTCAATGATCCACCAAATTCCGGTCAATGGGGGCCCATAATCCCCAAAAACCAAAGTTTGGAATCTATTATATGAACATCTCACACAAAAATTACCCTATCACAAGGCATGTATTTTATCAGAGCAGCTATCACAACAGCATGCTTTTCTAGCACAACAACTATCACAACAACATGTAATTTCTAATGCACCTACATGGCATGGAGTTATGCATGGAATGTGATTTCTAGCATTTGCCTATATAATTCATGAGATGGAATACCCTCATCTCATTGGGTCGCTACTAAATAAAACCCACTGATAAAACATAAATAGCACAATCTCAAGTGCATCACCCAAAGGTGAAAACATATTAACTGTAAAATTTTCAAAATCAGAAAAATTCAAAAATACGAGGTACACTAGCTCTCCCTTGTACATGGGTTAGCTACTCCCAGGCACAACTTATTACCAACTACCGTTCATCCTATCCCTGACTACGGCTCCCAATAGAATGTCCAAGAAAAGAAACCCTATGATACCACTTTGTAGCGTCCCGGTTCCGGGTGCCACAGAACGGGTGCCCCGAACCCGGTTCGCCACATGACCTCAAGCTCATTTCACCAAATTCTAGAGGCTTCCGACTAGTAGTGAGGGCCCAAGTCTGATAGTTGGGAAACTATGCACTCACTTGTCAAAGTGTAGCGCAACGGAATAAAAAAATAAAACATACAACGAACATCGGAAGCAGTAAAACAAACACAACTGAAATAAACAACAGCAGTGGATATTACCAATAGTATATAAATAATGATTCAACATGTGTCAAGTTCTACGAAAACAACCAAAACATGCTATACATCAATATAGTACAACCGAAAGTAGAGTACAACGAAACAAAGCAAAACAGCTAGCAGCGGCATCGCAATCCTAGGCTCGGTCACATGCCCTCCTACTCCTCAGCAGCAATCATGTACCTATATAGGGACTCTTGACCCTCTCCACACCTACAGCAATGTAATCTATTTGGGTAGAAAAGTGTGACCCAAACAGGGTGTGAGAAATATATCTCAGTAGGCACCCACCAAAGGCCTGTTCCCAAATGCGTGAAAAGAATGCAATGAGTGTGGAGTAGTAAAATGCAATAAACTAAGCAGTACTCAAAAGTAACTAACTTACCAGTTATATTTCCATTTAATTATTCATTTAATCCATTTAATTTAGTAACATTTTGTGCTCAACAGCACCAAGCCCTCAGGCTAACCAGTATCATTCCCTCGGGCTAATATAGTGAACCACGCCCTCAGGCTATACAGATTCATACCCACAGGTATTTCCCTTAGGCGTAAAAGAAATTGCCCTCAAGCATAGGAAGTGTCACCCTCAGGCACAGAAGTCAAGCCCTCGAGCACTAAAGGTTTCCCTCAGGCGAAATAGAATGTTTCCCTCAGGCTAATACAGTCACACCCTCAGCCTAATACAGTACAGTACCCGTAGGCTAATCACAACAACACCCTCAAGCTAAACAGGTAACCGGGTCATGCCCAACAACAACAAGTAGTAAACAATCAATTACTCTCAAGTAAATTCTACAATTACTACCTTAAAGGAAAACCCTCGGGTATCCTGGCCAAATGGCTAAACAGTGGAACACACCCTCAGGGTGGTTCCTAGATCCAAGCAATGATACCAACCAACATTTTATTATCATAATTAATCACCTATTCAATTATAGGTGTTTAATATAGCAATGTCCACAGCCACACGACACCCCCAACATGGGTTCGTGGCACAAAAATGCACAAAACACAAGACAGTTGGAAAAATTAACACCAAGCCACCTGCCTTATACGCCAATGAGTGCTATACACGAACGCCGATCCAAGAAACGCCCAAGAACGACATAGATCTGACGAAGAGAGAAACTCGCTTAACCTCAAATAACTTCCGTTAGGAGAAGAATTGGTAAGCATCCCTCTAGGAGAAGAGAGGGATTACCTTTGCGGTTCCAACGAGATCGTCCGAAACAGAAACAGATTCCAGATGAACACTCAGTGGATCTTCAAAGGTTCAGTCATCCCTCCCGAGCTCCCTCTTCCGTTCTAAGCCTTCCCTGTGAACAGGGGAGGCTAATGCCCATTTTAAGTTAAAAAAACAAAGTACACGGTGTGTACTTCCTTCATTTAACTGTTCCCCTGGCGGCACCACCACACTGTTCATCCATCGACATGAGTACACGGCATGTACTCTTGAATACATGGCATGCACTGTCGCCCAGCTGGCGGTTGCTCCACCGCCTTACTATTTTGGCCTGCCAACTGAAAACACGGCGTGTAAAGTATCACTACATGGCATGTAATCGGTTCCTACACCCTTTGTCACTGACATGGCTACACAACCCGTGTACTTATCCCTACATGGCCAAAAGTACACGGCGTCTGAAAAAAGTACACGGCGTGTACTTCCAAAATTTAGGATTTTCCCCTTTTCCTTATATTCTCAAAAAAACTTAAAGAAAATAGAACGGAAGAAACTAGTACCTCAAATATAAGAACTGGGTTCTTACATGAGATGAGGAACATTCATCAATAATTATATACAGATGGAATAATCCTTTTAGTGTATAGGGCAGTACTCAAAGTATAGGTCCTTTCATGTTGGTAAATAATAACTTACCTCCATGGTTATGCATGTATCAAAAATACCTTAGGCTTTTTATGTTTATATCTAGACCAAAGAAACCAGATGATGATATTTAATTCTATTTTCCTTGATTGTTCAAAAATATGAAATTATTGTGGGATACATGTGTTACAATGTATAATGCTCATAGAAGTAACAAATTCCAATTTTGGGCTATGTTGTATGGGATGATAAATGACTTCCCCCATTGTGGAAATTTATTGAGCTATAGAATTAAACAATTTTGGGGGGTCCTATTTCTGATAAATGCATAGAGTCAGTTATTTTGAAACATTACTTGAAGACTGTGGTTTTAGGAAATTGAAAATATTTACCTTGATGGGATAAATACAGATCATGGGCAAGAACATTCGATAGGAATATCAACCAAGTTACAACACTATCTCTAATAAATTTTGTTCAACTATTCGATAAAGTAAAAGTTATTTCTAATATTTTTAGTAATATATTTTCAAAAAACCATACATAATAAAGATGGATGAATTGATCAATTTTCTTTGAATTACCATTTGGGAATTGTTTTTAATTTGAGACCATTTTCTGATGTCACATATATAGAAAACAATGTATATGGTAATGTAATTGTAACATTAGTAAATTTTCCTTGAAAAACAAAATATGTCATGAAGGTTAGGATGAACATGATCTTCATGGGGATAAGGAAAATGTTAGCACCAGTGAAGGGTAAAGGGATGAATCTTCTTCCTCTATCAGCACACACTCTATCGAGATTGGAAAATTTTCATTTTTTTCTTTTACATAATACTGTAGATGTTACATAGGGGTATTCATAAAATATCAATAATGTTGTTTTAATGACAAATTTTAAATTAAAAGTACTAAAAGATCATGAATAGCATATTTTGATATAATATTTGATGCATGTTACTTTTCGTTGCATTCTACCTCAAAATGTACAACATACATTAACTAGACTTTGATTCTATTTCAAATCCATATTCAATAAGGTTATATACCTAATGAAGTTTTCAATCATGTATATGAAGGTATTAGTCATATAATTTTATATAGAGATGTTCTCCAAACCATAATTCTTTGATAAAAAGGTCCACCTGATGGTTCACTTGGTTAAAGAGGTTCAACTACATAGTCTTGTCCATTATAGGTGGATGCACCCCATTGAATGGTATATGATTATTTTGAAAGGGTATGTATGGAATTAAAGTCATCCAAATTTTTTTATTTTAGAATAATATAAGGAGAAATAATATATTTAATTTTATTCCATTTACTTATTTGATATTTACAACATCAGCCTCTCAACACATTTCTATAGAGGATGCCTTACAGGTGAAGGGATTTGTGGAAGAGATGTTGTTACAATTACCTTAATAGAGTGGCTAAAAGCACAGATTTCTTTTTTATATAATAGTGATTTTTTTATCCATATATTGAATCCTATAATGAAATTTTTGGATATTTTAAATAATCAATGGATTAAGGATGGATATCAAATTCACATAATCAAATATTTACAGGATGTTTCCGATATCAAATTTATAAGAAGTTATCTGAAAACCCGAATTCAATTTCCAAACGACTTCAATTTATAGTGAGGGGATGGAATGAATTTTTTATCTTAAATTTTTTTTATAATCAGTGCTTATACATTCTATAAAAATAACAAAATAAATTTTGTATGATGAAAAATAATGGTGATACACTTTTGAAAAAAGCGATGCACATATTGAGTTTCAATTACAGAAATACAATTGATAAAAATATGTCACATTTTTAATTATCAAATTGATATATGAGTAGTATTTTAAAACATTTTAAGTGTCAGTTTTACATTAAAAAGGATATGAAAAGATTAGTGCATTTATAGTTGATGAAATGGACTTTGTGAAGGTGATTTTTTGTGTGGAAGAGAAAAAAATCTGATCTCTTCCTAATAGAGTCAAAATAAATATGAGTATATTATGTCTCAGATATGGAAAATAAGAATTTATTTACTATCTTTATAGAGACCAAGAAATGTAGGGTCAGATGAAAAATCATTCAAAGATAACCCGTTCATTAGGAGATAATAATTAATTTGTGCTGGTGCCAATCTAGAAAATGTATTACAGAGAGGGGATTTGGATTCTCAATAGAGGAACAAAATCCCTAAAACCATTAAAAAAAGTGCGTTCAATGGGAATGTAATAGTTTTTCATAATAATGTATTTTTTTCATCATAATTTTGTATGTTCTCTACAGAATTATAATAATATAAATTAAATGTTTTGATACTCATGCAACCAATGTATTCTATAGATGATGATATTACCAATACCCCTAAAGGGACAACTATAGTGAAGGAAAACCTTTGGGAAGATGTAAAGTTAACAATAAAATACAAATTCTCTATGTTACTAAATAATTATATAATGGAACATTGATTTAATTTCCATTATTCCTTGAAAATATCATTTATTTTAGAATATCGTTTTCCATCTTTAATTCCTTCCTACATCAAATTCTTTACATACGTATTCTCCTGGAAAAAATTTTAACCCTTCAACTATGGAATTTATCACATTCCATCAAATTACCACCAATGTATTTTTAAGAAGAAAAATAACGATGCCCCTAATAAATAAAATAGTTAATATTGACATTTTCATAATAAAATCATTATCCATAAAATAAATTTAGTTTTTCATATTTATTCTAAATTTTATTGGGCTGATTCCCTTGTGTTATATTATTTCAGACCTCTTTATGTGTATTTCGGTAGGCTTTTATTCCTTTTTCCTATTAATAAAATAAAAATACTTTTGTGGTGGGGGAGAATTTCATTCTTATAAAATTAATGTTTTTTTCGATCGAGGGTGGTATATTTATCATTAATGCCTTTATACACCAAAACATCTTCAGAAATTTTATCCTTCATCAAATTATAACCACTATAGTGTTTCATTTATCACTTTCCATCAGTTTACCTCCACTTCCTTTGTTGGAAGAGAAATGAAATGGCCTCATCTAAATTACATAGGTAATCTTGATGTTTATAATATGAGATAATCATCTATAAAATTAATGTTTTGATTCAAATTTATGTTTAATTTGATCGTTTTTGGAATTACACACATAATAATTGTATTCTTCTATAGTTTAATTCACTTGTTCATGTTTTTGCAGTCAATCCATATTTAATTATTTTACACACCCAAACATTGATAAATTTCTTCTCCCTTAAAATATTTTCACTCTTGCACTATTTGTATTTTTCACTTTCCTTCAAGTTCCATAAAATTCTCAATCATGGATTTAATATTGTTTTTCAACAATAAAATCATTTTCCATATAATTAATATATTTTTTCAGATTTATTTTTAATTTTTTTATTAATCATATAATAATTGTTTACTTCCACTGTTGTATTCCATTGTTCATGTTGGGGTGGTTTGTTTGAATATTCTCATTCTTATGAGAGATTTGACTTCGAGCATATGGCTGATATAATTACAATAAGTAAATGTGTAAAAAATTCATACAACCATCATGAAAAGGTGAATCCATACTACTTATTTAATTAATTTTTTAATAGTTTTAACTTATATTTGAAAGTTAATTTTCATATCATTTTTATTTAATAATTATTTAGTATTTTTACATATATTTTTGGAAGACATATTTTTCTTTCAACTATATGAAACAATCCATATGAGATATAATAAGTTCCTTTATTCCAATGTTTACATGCTTTCTGTTGCCTTTATTTTTTGAAATACAACATATTATATTTAGTTAATGTTCTTAGTCAAAAAAAAAATCTAATAGAAAGACAGAAGAGTTGTGGAAGCTCATGTTCCCACAATGGTGAATTATTATGATATAATAGCCACATGGTCTTTTTCTACTCTTTTGGAATTTACCAATGAGAAATAATTTTTGGCTAAGAATATAAAGTAAATTTGCATTGTTGGAAGACGAATAATGAAAGACATTGGTATTCATAGTATCATTGGTATGATGTAATGTTTTTGAGACTTTGGGACATGTAAGAATTAGCCTCACCTCAATATCACACATGGTGTGACTGATATGACATCTTTTCCTTCTTTCTATTAAAATTTATATTAATTTTAGTAAAAAATACAACTTACATACTCAAAACTAAGAAAACATATTATATATTTTAATACTTTAGGAAATTGTTCCATTTTTCATTTGTGACATGTAAGAATCATCTTATCCTAAATCAGATACACAATATTCCCAATATGACTCAAAATGACCATTATCAACTTAAATTTGACATTTTAGTTCAAAAGGCATAACTCACTAAACATAGAGAAAACACACTCATATTTTCTTGATAATTTAGAAAATATATTCATAAATAATTTTTGATGTGTAAGAATTGGTCTCTTTTCCAAATGAGACACAATGTGATCAGTATGAGTCAAAATGTGTGTTTCCAGTTTTAAATGACATTTTAGAAAAAAATAAAATCATAATTATAAAAAATGGATAAAATTAAATTGTATTATTTTGATACATTATCATGATTATGAATAAGTCAATTGGTATGTATAAAAATTATCCACACCTCAACATGACTGGTGTTGTGATATATGTTGAGTCAATAATTTTTTCCTTATGACTTTTCCATTCCTTCTTGTTATGAAAATCACAAACACCTTATAATTAACGAAATGATTTTTTACCCCCATAAGGAAACTTTACCTCTTTAATGAAATTTAACTTAACCTAGATTTTCTTATACATTGCAATATTTTTTCTTGAATTAAAAAAACCGTATTCATAACCAAATTTCCGGAGTCATATAATGAAAAGATTTGGAGCATTCTGTTTTTAGGATCCGAATTCTGGATGTGATCTGTTATAAAGTTTTAATCTGAATTATGGAATCTGAACTCTTAATTAGTTTGACTCCAAACTCTCAAGTAGTTCGACTCCGAACTCTTAAGTAGTTCGACTCCGAACTCTTAAGTAGTTCGACTCTGAACTCTCAAGAAGTTCGACTCTGAACTCTTAAGCAGTTCGACTCTGAACTCTTATGTAGTTCGACTCCCAACTCTCAAGAAGTTCGACTCCGAACTCTGAAGAACTTCGACTCTGAAATCTTAAGTTGTTCAACTCCTAACTCTCAAGTAGTTCGATTCCGAACTCTAAAGTAGTTCGACTCCAAACTCTTAAGTGGTTCGACTCCGAGTTCTGCAAGTTCCGAATCCGATCTCTGGTGAAACCAGACTCTGAATTCCTATAAAACATATTCCGAATATTTCTTAACATAGAATCCGAACTTCATTTTGGTTAGACTCTGAACTTTTAGCTTGCTTACACTCTGAAATATTGATGATATTTTACTTACATATGATTAATTTCAAAACGATGTCGTATATTCAGTTATATATAGTTTGTTATAAAATGATGTCGTCTATTCTGTTTCTAATTAACCGTTGGTTGAGTTACACGTGTACAGGTCCCTCCGAATTTCATGGAAAATATGACCGTTGGAAGAGGGAGCTGACCGTTGGACATTTGCCTATAAATAGGAGCTCATTTGAAAGAGCTCAAGAGAGAAATGAATATGTTGATCGATCTAGAGAACACACGCTATTAAGGTGATTTCTAGAGAGAGAAGCTTTTCATGCCTTGTGTGTACTTAACCGCTTTTTCAGATTGCTTTGTGCGACTTCGGATGTTGGTGATTACATTCGAGGACTTCCGGGGATAGGAAGACAGAGGTGCCGACTACCTTGAAGTTTGAGGGATTACTTGCTAAGGAAGACATAGGTTCCAACTAACTTGAAGTTGAGGGCTTGTGGGGACAGCAAGACAGAGATTCTGATCTTTGTATCGAGGGCTTACCCTGGTGTGGGTAAGACAGACTTTCTTGAAAGTATAAATCAAGGGATCATTATCCAAGGTTGTTGGATACCCTTCTCTTTGGGTTAAAAGATTCATATCTTCTTACTTGTAGTTTACTACTTGTTTTTTCCGCTGCATATTGTATTGTAAGGAAAGTATAACCTTCTTGTATTTCCTTACACATGTACTCTAATTAGTTTAAGATTCTATACGCTTTAAGGTAAAATCTTATATTATAAACCTCGGTTCCAATACACCAGTTGGTGATTAGAGGTGTTGTGAATTTTCCTAGTTTAACTTTGTTAAACCTAGATTTTCATTGACTAAGGAAAACAAAGTTATACATAACTAAATTTAAAGGTTCCTAAGGAATTTTTAAACTGTACAATTCACCCCCCCCCCCCCCTCTTGTATATTGAGCATCTACATTGTTATTTTGATCCTACAATTGGTTTCATAGGAGGTCTCTGAAATAATCATACTAACGTATAAGTTTTTTTTGCTCAGTTTGTCATTCCGAACTTTGTCATTCCGAACTTTTTCATTCTGAACTTTGTCATTCTGAACATTGTCATTCCCAACTTTGTCATTATGAACTTTGTCATTCCGAACTTTATAGTTATGAACTTTTTCTACTAACAAGTTTGGTTGCCCAAGTTGTTTTAGTATGGTAGGAATCAATGTTGGTTCCATTGATAATCTAAATCCTACAAGACCACTGATCTTTGATGGTAATGACAATGAATACTGGAGAGATCGATTGAAGACTTTTGTTATCAACACTGGAGTGGAAAATATCGTTATGCTGACTGGTGATTATAAAATTCCTGATAAGGAAGTTAGAACATTCACTAACTCTGAAAACCAAGAGTATCAACTCAATTATAAGGTACGCAATACTTTACTATGTTCAATGACTAGAAATATATAAAGCCAAATTTCATCTTGTGAAGCAGATAATTGTATCTGGAAGAAGATAGAAGTTACACACTTTGGCAGTTCTAAAATAATTGAAACTAGGAGAGGTATGATTAGAGCTGAGTATCATGGATTCAATCTTCCGTATGGTGAACCAATCTGCATAGTTCAACAGAGGATTATGACTATAGTCAATAGCTTACAGTCTATAGGAGAGAAAGGGTTATATGATGAAGCCCTTGTAGATAAGATAATTGATATTATGCCCAATTAGTGGGAATCAAAGATAACAGCCATAGATGAGAATAGGAAGGTTACTCAAATTTCTCTTAATGAGCTTTTCAAAACTCTTCTCCAACATGAAACCAGAATGAAGAGAGATGCTGACAACATCAAAAAGCAGAATGGGAATGGTACTATTGCTTTTACAACTACGTCAAATCATATGAAATCTAAGACTCCTGAAAGAGTAACCAGATCCAAGTCTAAGAAGGTGGTTGTTCAATCAGATTCTAGTGAAAGTGAGATCTCAGAAAATGAGTTAGCAAATCTTTCTCGAAGGATGAACAAGATAGTCGGCCAGAGAAACATCCAATCCAAGTATAAGAAAAAGGAAAGGAAAGATAGGAAAGATGGAGAAGTTACTTGTTATGAATGCAATAGAGATGGACATATTAGACCTGATTTCCCTCTACTCAAAAAGAAATAAAGGAAAAAAAGGCATTATGAAAAGAGCTGGAAGAAGTATTACAAAACCAAATCTAAGAAAGTTCTAAAAGCAAATGACACATGGAGTGCCAGTGGTGGTGACTCTTCAGATGAATATTCTAATTATGAATCTTCAGGAAATAAGAATCTTGGTCTTATAGCCAGATTACCTATTAACAATCATTGCTTTATGCCTAAGGTACGAAATGCAGAATCATTGACCAAAGTATCTTTAAATCCTAATAAAAGTAATTATTATAACTCCTCAGATAAATAATCTTCTTCTGATGAAGAAAACACTTCACCTGCCTATGAAGAAGTTTCTAGGTTTTCTGAACTTCTTGATATTGAGAACTCTAAACTCAATAAGAAACTTGATAAGGAAAACTCTAGGAATTCTATTCTTACAAAATAGATATCAGATCTTTCCAAATATCTTGATATGAAAAATGTTGATTTGATAAGTATTTCGAAAAATCTTGAGGAAGTAAGTTCTGAGAGGAAAAAACTTTCTAAAGAGTTAGAAAAAGTAATTTCTAAGAAAAGTATTTTCGAGCCTAACTCTAGTTATAAATATAATGTTTTTGAAGATAAAAACTTGGTTATCAAACTCAGGTCCGAAATATTTTCCTTAAAGAAGTGTTTATCAAACTTTACCCATGGTATGGAAAATTTTGATAAAATGTATTCTCAAATACGACCTTTAAGAAACAAATCTGTATTTGGTTATACCCATGCAAAACCAATTTTTAGTAACAACTACTTTGTTCCACAAAGTTCCCCATTTTGTACCAGGTGTCAATGTGGTGGTCACTAGGCAATGATTTTTTCTTTAAATAAATCCCAATCTCTAGGTTTTCATAAAGCCTATTTTTCTAAGAAAGCATGGGTTCCTAAAATTTTGGTGTCTGGAAATTCCGGATCCAAGAAAGTTTGGATTCCGAACGTATAATTCTTTTCATATTTTCAAGAAGATAAAGGAAGTACCAACAACAATACATGGTACATGGATAGTGGATGTTCTCGGCACATTACTGGTAACAAAAGCTATTTTGAAAAGGTTATCAAAATGAAAGGAGGAAAGGTAACTTTCGTAGATAATGCACAGGGAGAAATTATTGGTATTGGTAATATTGTTCTTCTAGGTAAAACTTTGATTTAAAATGTTTTATTTGTTAACGGTCTTAAGAACAACCTCATTTGCATAATTCAGTTATGTGATGAAGGGTACCTTGTGAATTTTAGGAATGATAAGTTCTTAGTACCCAATTCCAAGGAAGAAATTATTCTCTAAGACAATAGGCAAGATAATGTTTACACTTTGAACTTAGAATACTTATGGAGCCAAGATTTACCTTTCCTAAGTGCAATGGAAGATCATTCCTGGCTGTGGCATAGAAGACTAGGACACTGTAACCTTAGAAACTTATATAAACTCTCTAAGAAGAAACTAGTTAAGGATCCACCGAAGCTTAGATTTGATTCTTCTAAAGTTTGTGATCCTTGTCAATATGGCAAGAAACATAAATCTAGTTCTAAATTAATTGGTGAAGTCTCAACGACTGATGAATTACAGTTAGTGCACATGGATCTTTTCGGTCCAACACAAACTGGAAGTATTGGAGGAAAACACTATGTGTTTGTTTTAGTTGATGATTACACTAGATTTACTTGGGTCTATTTTCTAGGAAAAAAGTTTTAAGCTTTTTCTTATTTCAAAAGTTTTAGAGCATAAGTTAAAAATTATAAAAATCTTCCACTGAAAACTATTCATAGTGATCATGGAGGATAATTTCAAAATTCTGATTTTGAAACTTTTTGTAGTAGGAAAGGTATTACTCACAATTTTTCAGCACCTAGAACTCCTCAAAAAAATGGTGTAGTTGAGAGAAGAAATAGAATTATTCAAGAGGTAACTAGAACCATGTTGAGTGAATATTCTATAGCTAGACATTTATGGTTTGAAGCTGTAATTACTGCTTGTTATACTATAAATCAAGTTTTGATTAGACTGTTTCTTAATAAAACTCTTTATGTGTTATGGAATGGTAGAAAACCAAGACTATCCTACTTAATGGTTTTTGGTTTCAAAGTATTCATTATGAATACTAAAGATAACTTACATAAATTTGCACCAAAAGCTGATGAAGGAATTTTCTTAGGTTATTCCACAACTACTAAGGCTTATTGAGTTTTTAATAAAAACACTTGTACTGTTGAAGAAACAGTGCATGCAAAATTTGATGAGTATGATCCTTTTGTTTTTAAACTATCCCAACCGACATCCTTGGATGTGTTTTCAAAAAATGATTGTCAACCCCTGATAGAAGACCCTTCTGATAAGGAAAATGTTCAAGAATATGCTTCTGAAATATTTACCCCAGAAGACTTTCTACCCTATGTTGAGGAAAAGGTTTTACAAAACCCAAATCAGGTGTTTCTTAAAAATCATCCCAGTGATAGTATCATTGGTGATGTAAATCAACATGTAAGGACTAGAAATTCCTTAATAAATGAATTAGAACATCTATCATTTCATTCCCAATTAGAACCAAAAGCACTGATGAAGCTTTACGTGATGATGATTGGATCAAAGCCATGCAAGATGAACTAAATGAATTTGAGAGGAATAAAGTCTGGACCTTGGTTGAAAGACCTAAGGAAACATCTATTATTGGATTAAAATCGGTTTTCATAAATAAATGTGATGAAAATGGAGTCATAGTAAGAAATAAAGCTAGACTCGTTGCTAAAGGCTATAATCAGCAAGAGGGAATAGACTATGAAGAAACCTATGCTCTAGTAGCTAGACTTGAATATATCCGTATTCTAACTTGCCTTTGTAGAATTCTTAAATTTTAAACTTTTTCAAATGGATGTGAAATGTGCTTTTCTAAACGGTTATGTTCAAGAGGACGTTTTTGTTGAACAACCACTTGGTTTTGAAGAAACAAAACATCCTGATCATGTTTTTAAACTTAACAAAGCTTTGTATGGTCTTAAACAAGCCCCATGAGCATGGTATGATAGACTCATAGGATTTTTGCTTCAAAATAACTATGTTAAGGGAAATGCAGATCCAACCCTTTTTATAAAGAAATATAAGAAAAATGTTTTGATTGTTCAAATTTATGTTGACGACATCATATTTGGTTCAACTCAGCAATATTTAACTAATTCTTTTGCAAGTCTAATGAAGTCTGAGTTTGAAATGAGTATGATGGGTGAGTTAACTTTTTTACTTGGTTTTCAAATTTCTCAAAAACCAGAAGGAACCTATATATCTCAACATAATTATATTAAAGATCTTCTCAAAAAGTATGGTTATGACAACACTAAGAGTATAAGTACTCCCATTGGTACCTCAAGCTCTTTACATCTTGATGAAGCTTGGAAACCAGTAGATCAAACATCTTTTAGAGGTATGATAGGAAGCCTACTTTACTTAACAGCTAGTTGACAAGACTTAATGTTTTTTGTATGCTTATGTGCTAGATATCAATCCAATTCTAAGGAATCTCACTTAAAGGTAGTGAAAAGAATTTTTTGCTACTTAAAGGGAACCAGGGATCTAGGATTATTTTATAGTTCTGGAAATGATTTTGTGTTAAAAAGAATTTCTGATGCTGATTTAGGTGGATGTAGAATGGATAGAAAAAGTACATCCAGAACTTGTCATTTCTTAGGAGATTCATTAGTTTCTTGGTCCTGCAAAAAGCAACATTCTGTAGCACTTTCCACTACTGAAGCTCAATATGTAGCAGCTGGAAGTTGTTGTGCTCACGTGTTGTGGATGCAACACACACTCAGAGACTATGGCTTGAGTTTCACTAAGACTCAAATATTGTGTGATAACACAAGTTCCATTTCCCTAAGTAAGAATCCTACATATCACTCTCGTGCAAAGAAAATTGATATTAGGCATCACTTTCTTAGGGATCACACACTTAAAGGAGTTATCATTCTTCAGTTTATTGGAACGCAAGATCAACTTGATGATATTTTCACAAAATCATTACCCTACGATATATTTGAATACATTAAACAAAAGTTAGGAATGATAACTGTAAGGTAATCATTCTTCATTAACTTCTTGTTGAAAAATTCTCCTAATAGTAATAAACTCCTCTTCATAGGGGGAGTACATTTGATTGATGTTTTTAAAAAAAACCTTTCGGAACTGAACTTCCGGAATGGAAATTTGTGAAACTAAAATTTCCCGAATGGGAATTTCCAGAACTGAAATTTTCAGAACTGAAATTCTCAGAATTAGAACTTCCGGAATGGAAGTCATCGTACTGAAAACTTCTAAAATGGGATTTTCAGACTGGAGTTTTCATAACGAAGGTTTTAGTAATGAAGTTTTTTTGGAAGAATATTACCAATTACGAATAATATTTCTTGTCAATCCGTAAGTTATGATATTTTTACTTATATATTTATAATCAAATTATTTTTGCTTACTGGTATTTTCCTTGTTTTTTAAAAGTTCAGATTCTAGTTTTACCTCAAAACTAAATGTTTTATTAAAAAAACCTCAAAAGATCGGAGTCAAATTTTTCCTTGCGGAATTATTCTCAACCGTCAGATCTGATCAAAGTGATTTCAACCGTTAGATGGCATTTGGAATACCAACTGTGAAATTCTTTTCCAATATAAAGGGGACCCCGAGACTCATCCCACATCGTTTTTTCAAGCTTTTGCGTCTCAAAGCTCTGTTGCTCCTCTTAAGGCCGGTTCTGATCCTTGTGAAGCCAATCTGAATCTTACAGTTTACTTCACTCCGAATGTCTGTTGAAGAAACATCTCAAGATATGTCAACTGTGAAACCAATCTCAAAGTGGTTAGTTTTCAGTGAAAAGTTAGTTCACATGGATTTTTATAAGCTTGATTCTTTTATTTCAAAGAATATCAGACTAAATGGATGAGGAGATGTATGCATAGCCAAGTCAGATAAACAGGATCCGGTTTATACCGATTTATTAATAGAGTTTTATGAGTCTGTTTTCTTCCTGGTGGAAGATGGCAGATAGTGGTTTTCTTTCAAGTCTTATGGGAAGACTTATAAACTTTCTTACGCTATGGCAGCAACTCTTCTTGGTATATCATATGAAGGAGAAGCTGAATTCTGATCTCACAAACTTCCGGATGTGCAAGGAAGTTTCAATAAGGAGAAGGCACTGAAGTGTCTTGGGCTGAAGGATGATTCAACAACTAAGATTGCTCAGCTCACTCCGAACAATAGAATTCTCCAACATTGGGTGCAAGGTTTTCTAGTTATGAGAAGAGGAGATAAAGAAAATCTGAAGAAGAGTGATATCTATGTCCTAGATTTCTTGGTAAATATAAGAAAGATAAATCTGATGAGGCATGTCTTGGTTACGATCAAGAATATCAAAGAAGGGAACCTGAGAGCTTAGATTATTATGTTTCATGTCTTGTTATATAAGCTGATAGTTCGATACTTAGAATCATTCAAGGTAGCCTGCAAATCAAAGATCCGGAATTGCAAGATCATGCTAGTCAGTGATGATACTCTTAAGAGGATGAAGATGGGATTTTCCAGTGAGTCCGGAGAATTTTATCCCTTATCATTGGAGGAGTTTGAAGCAGTTGAAAAAGAAACACAATATTCGGAACCATCAAAGAAGTAAAGGAAGAAGAGGAAGGCTAAGGAAGAGGTTAGTGATGAAGAAATTCCTCAGGCTATGGAAACTCAATCTGCTCCCCCCAAGATGAAGAAACAGAAAACATTTACAGATGAAGTAGCAGCAAAGTGGAGGGAAGATAAAGAAACGAGGAAGGAAGGGGATCCTCAATTCAGACTGGACCCTGCTGAGTCTAAAGCATTAAAGGAAAAAGCTGCTGAGGAGCTACAGAGACAAGTGAAGGAAAAGAAATTGAGAAAGAATATGTCTGAAGCCAAACTAGTGCGATCTTTGCTAAAAGATACATATTTTGCTTTTGAAAGGCTTCCAGTTCCAGAAACTTTTGGTGTTGATCCTTCTTTACCAAAAACTCCAGCGAAAACCTATGTCACTCCAAAAAAGGAAAAGGGTAAAGAACTAGTAGTAGAAGATGAGAAGGAAGTTTCTGAAGCAGTAGAGGAAGAAGTTGAAGAAGAAGAAGAAGAAGGAGAAGAGGAGAGTGAAGATTTGGATACTTTAATCAAGAAAGTACGGAACTTCAAAGATAAGGCTGAATCCGCAAAGATAGTTACATCAGCTAAGGGAGATGAGGAAGCTAGCAAGCAACATCAAGAATAAGAAAAAGGAAATGTGTTGTATGATGAAGAAGAGTCCTATGAAAGGAATTTTCTTGAGGAAGGTCATGAAAAATAGAAACCAGATGAAGATCAGTGTGTTCAATTTTCTGAATCCAAGGAAGTATCTCCTAATGTGGAACCCATTCCGAAATCTGATAAAGGGAAGAAAACTCTCATGGAGACACCTATTAAAGATGTCATCAGAAGGAAAGAGGTTGGTGGTACCTATAGAAGGAAGCTGATGCCATTTTAACAAGAGGAATCTCAAAAAGAAGTTTCTGATTTGGAATCATCATCCCACGGGCATGATTTTGTGCTACAAACTCTATGGAAGTTGGTGGACACCATTACGATTATTCCAACAATAGATTCTAGATGTCAGTTGCTCTAAAAATCTATGAATCAGAAATCATATTCCTTGTCCATGGTCATCGATAAGTTTGTGAAGTTGGAAGTTGAACAGAAAAGTTTTCTGATCGATTATGACATGCATAGGAAGTCCTGCCGTAAGGTAACCAAGTGGTCTAAGAGAGTTGATGAATATTTAGTTCACTTTGAGAATTTTCAAGATGAAGTTCAAAATGCTTTTGAAATGGAGGATAAAAAGGTTAATGTGTTTTCTGAGAATCTGACCCAGGAGCAAAATCTTCGGAATCAACAGGTCAGGGATCTGAATGGGAAGCTTAACTCAGTATCTCAAAATTGGAAAAATGAAAGAGATTTCCGGATTGAGTTTCAGCAGAAGATGGAAAAGAAAGATGAGTTGTTGAAGTTGCAGAAAGAAGCCTTGGAGGCTCAGGTAGAGGCTTTAAAAGCTCATTAATAAAAGGTAAAAGCCTTGGAGAGGCAACGGGAGGAAGATCAAAGAGACTTGAAGAAACTCAAAGCCTTGTTGAAGCAGCTCATTCCAAAGGAAAAGGAAGACAAATGAACCCACTCTGATATTTTTTTTTAGTTGTCTTTCCTTGTAAATTTTTGTTCCCAACTCAAATGAAATGGTTACCTGGTTGGTTGTATCGTGTTTTATACTAATGTTTTAGGTACCATACTTTGTTTTCCATTCCATTAAATTCTTTTTGAAAATCACAAAGGGGGAGAAGGAAAAAGAAATACTCCTAAGGAGGAGAAAGGAAACATTTCTAAGATAAATATCCTTAAAGAAAGGGGGAGTTTCCCACTATGAATTTTTTCATTCTTACAATTATAAAAACTATACTCTGGAAACTCAGAATACAATCCTTAGAGTTTAAATGCCTAAGGGGGAGTTAGTTTTATTCACTTCTATCCATGAACAAAGGGAGATAAGTTTTAAATTTCAAAGTCTAATGAAATTTTTTTATAATCCATATATGCTTTTTCGAAAGGATGTTTGTGCTTTCCAAAAAAAGGGGAAGTTGTTGAGTTAATAAGGTTTTCCTTATGACTTTTCCATTCCTTCTTGTTTTGAAAATCACAAACACCTTATACTTAAGAAAATCTTTTTTTACCGCCATAAGGAAAATTTACCTCTTTAAGGAAATTTACATAAACCTAGATTTTCTTATACATGGAAATATTTTTTCTTTAATTAAAAATACCGGATTCATAACCAAATTTCCGGAGTCATATAATGAAAAGATTTGGAGCATTCTGTATTTAGGATCTGAATTCTGGATGTGATATATTATAGAGTTTTAATCCAAATTCTGGACTCCGAACTCTTAAGTAGTTCGACTCCGAACTCTCAAGTAGTTCGACTCCGAACTCTGAAGAAGTTCGACTTCAAACTCTTCCGTAGTTCGACTCTGAACTCTTAAGTAGTTCGACTCTGAACTCTCAAGAAGTCTGACTCCGAACTCTTAAGCAGTTCGACTCCAAACTCTTAAGTAGTTCGACTCCGAACTCTCAAGATGTTCGACTCCGAACTCTGAAGAAGTTTGACTCTGAACACTTAAGTAGTTCGACTCCTAACTCTCAAGTAGTTCGATTCCTAACTCTAAATTAGTTAGACTCCGAACTCTTAAGTGCATCGAATCCGAGTTCTGCAAGTTCAGAATCCGATCTTTGGTGAAACTAGACTCCGAATTCCAATAGAATAGATTCCAAATATTTCTTAACATATACTCCGAACTTCATTTTGGTTAGACTCCGAACTTTTAGCTTGCTTACACTCCGAAATATTGATGAGCTTTTACTTACATATGCTTCATTAAAAAATGATGTCATACATTCAGTTATATATAGTTTGTTATAAAATGATGTCATCCATTCTATTTCTAATTACCTGTTGGTTGAGTTACAGGTTTACAGGTCCCTCCGAATTTCATGGGAAATATGTCAGTTGGAAGAGGGAGCCGACCATTGGAAATTCTCCTATAAATAGGAGCTCATTTGAAAGAGCTCAAGAGAGAAATGAATAAGTTGATCGATCTAGAGAACACACGCTATTAAGGTTATTTCTAGAGAGAGAAGCTTTTTATGTTTTGTGCATACTGAACCGCTCGTTCAGATTGCTTTGTGCGACTCTGGATGTTGGTGATTACATTTGAGGACTTCCAGGGATAGGAAGACAGAGGTGTCGACTAACTTGAAGTTCGAGGGCTTCCTTTCTTAGGAAGACAGAGGTTCCAACTACCTTGAAGTTGAGGGCTTGCGGGGATAGCAAGATAGAGATTCCGATCTTCGTATCGAGGGCTTACCCTAGTGTGGGTAAGACAGACGTTCTTGAAAGTATAAATCAATGAACCTTTATCCAAGGTTGTTGGATACCCTTCTCTTTGGGTTAAAAGATTCATATCTTGTTACTTGTGGTTTACTACTTGTTTTTTCCGCTGCATATTGTATTATAAGGAATGTATAACCTTCTTGTATTTCCTTACACTTGTAATCTGATTAGTTTAAGATTCTATATGCTTTAAGGTAGAATCTTATATTATAAACCTCGGTTCCAATACACCAGTTGGTGATTAGAGGTGTTGTGAATTTACCTAGTTTAACTTTGCTAAACCTAGATTTTCCTTGACTAAGGAAAACATAGTTATCCATAACTAACTTTAAATGTTCCAAAGGAATTTTTAAAGTGTACAATTCCCCCCCCCCCTCTTGTATATTGAGCATCTACATTGTTATTTCGATCCTACAACCGATATGTCTCAAAGAGCATATTTTTATTTAAAATCAACATATGTTTTCTTAAAACAGAAAACTAACATACTCAAAACCCAGAAAACAAATTAATATTGTTTTTATACTATAGGAAAATGATACATAAGTCATTTTTGATGTGTAGGAATAAACCACACCTAAATATGATACACGATGTGCCCAGTATGACATAATGTAGTTGTTTTCAGTTGAAAATCAACATTTTAGTTAAAAACATGTCACTCAATGAAAAACAAGAAAACATGGTTCAATTTTATTGATAATTTAGGAAATCAATTCATAAATTATTTTTTATGTATAAGAACCAATCTCACATAAAACTGACACACAACATGGTCACTATGGGATAAAGTAGGTGGTTCAAGTTAAAAATGTATTTTTTCAAACAAAAGAAAAGTAACATACCCTAAACCAAGAAAATACATTGGTATTATTTTGATAATTTATATAAATTATCCATATATAATTTTAAACATTTAGGAATCATCCGCACATCACCCTAACACTTGGTGTGACCTGTATAACCCAGAGTGCATTTGTTTATTTAAAATTGACATCATTTTTTTAAAATGAAAACGAAACTTCTCTAAACTAAGAAAACACATTATTTTAATTTTTATACTTTATAAAATTTATTAATATGTCATTTGTGAAATTTAATATTTAGCCGCACCTACATATGTTGAATGATGTTCCCTGTATGAGTCAATGTGTCTTTTACCTGTTTAAAATTGATATTTGTGCTCAAAAAGTGTCACTCACTAAAAACTGAGTAAACACACACTTTTTTTGTTGATAATTTAGTAAAATGATTCAATTTTTTTTTTGGAATATTAGTAATCAGTATCAAATCAAACAATCATAATAAGTTATTGGTATGAGTCAAAGCTCTTGTTTCTATTTTAAAATGAAATTTTAGTAAAAAGGAAAAGTGAAATACTCAAAATAAGGAAAATAAATATTGGATTTATTTGATAATTTAGGAAAATTTTCCATATTTAATTTGATATGTATATGAATCATACACACATCAATATAATTTACAGTGTGATAGGTATTACTCCATGTTCATATTTTTTTTAAATTGACATCCATTTTAGTAAAAAGGGAAAATGGCCTACTGAAAACTGATAAAAGTCATTCTGATTTTATTTTAAACATTAGGATAATGATCCATAAGTAATTTTTCTATTTTAAATTAGTCACACCTCAATAAAATACATGATGTATATGATATGACTCAATGTGTTCGTTATGAGTTTAAAACCGACATTGTAGTTCAAAAAGTGTCAATCACAGAAAAATGAGCAAATGTGCTGGGATATTCTTCATAATTTGGTAAATTGATTCCTAAATAATTATTGACATGTAGGAATCAATATCACATCAAACCAACATACCATGTGATTAGTATGCGTCAAAGTGCATGTTTCAATTCTATAAATACATTTTTTGAAAAGAAATGTGACATACTCAAAAGAAGAAAAACACATCTAGATTGATTTAATACATAATTAAAATGATCCATATTTAATTTTTTACAATTTTGAATCATAAGAAAAACAATAAGATGCATGGTGTGGCCAGTTTTACTTCAAGTGCATCTTTTTATTTAAAATTGACATCATTTTTTGTAAAAAGAAAAAATTACCTACTCAAAACTGGTCAATGGAATTTAGATTGTTTCGATACTTTAGGAAAATGATATAGTAGTCATTTTTTTATTATTAATCAATATTACCTCAATCTATTAAACTATTTGTCTGATATGTCTCAAAGTGTTCATTATCAGTTTAAAATCAACATTTTAGTTCAAAAAGAGATAGTCATTGAAAACCAAGAAAACATCATCATATTTTATTATTAATTTACGAAAATCATTCAAAAATAATTTTTAATATGCTGGAATCAGTCTCAAGTAAAACTGATATATTATGTGATTGGTATGAGTCAAAAACCATGTTTCCATTTTAAAATTACATTTTAGTAAAAAAGAAAAGTGATATAATTAGAATCAATAAAACACTCTCTTATTGTTTTAATACTTTAGTAAAATGATCCATAAGTAATTTTAATCATTTAGGAATCATAATCACTTTAATTCGACATATGTTGTGCCTAGTATTACTCCTATTTCATCTTTTCATTTAAAACCGACAGCATGTTCAGTAAAAAGTAAGCTGACCTACTCAAACTGAGGAAAACATTAGGATTTTTTTTTCTACTTGTGTAAAATGATATATATGTCATTTTTGATGTATAGGAATCATATTCACCTTGATATGATACATGATATTCCATCTATGACTCGAAACAATCTTTTATCAATTTCGAATCAACATTTCAGTTCAAAAAGATCCCTCACTAAAAATCGACCAAGCATGCTTGTATTTTCTTGATAATTTAAAAAAATGACTCATAACTCATTTTTTATTTGTAAGAATGATATTATCTCAAGTTGACACACAATGTGATCTGTATGTTTGAAAGTGTGTGTTTCAGTTTAAAATTTCATTTTAGTAAAAAAGACATGTGAAATACTCAAAATTGAGGAAACAAATTCATATTTCATTGATACATTTGGAAAATGATACATATTTTATTTTAGAGGTATAGGAATCATTCTCACCTAAATCTGATTCATGGAGTGATAGATATGACTCCATGTTCATCTTTTTTATTTAAAATCGACATCAATTTTAGTTAAAAAGAAAAAGTAATCTACTCAAAACAATAAAACAAATTCATATGGTTTTGAAAATTTAGTATAATGATTTATATGTCATTTAGTACATATATGAATTATATAAACCTCAATATAATAGAATATATTCTTGGTATGACACAAAAAAATATGTTCTCTATTTTAAATGAACATTTTACTTCAAAAAATTTCACTTACTAAAAACCAAATAAACACAGTTGGATTTTCTTGATAAATTTTGAAAAAAAATTATAATTTATTTGTGACATGTAAAAATCAGTATCATATCAAATTGATACACAATGTGATCGTTATGAGTCAAACAACATGTTTTTAATTTATGGTGACACTGTAGCGAAAATGAAGAGTGACATACTCAAAACTGATAAAAACATTCAAATTGATTTGATAATTTAGGATACAAATCCATAAGTAATTTGAGATGTTTAGGAATCCGTCACACCTCTATCTAATGAATGGTGTGACCGGTATGACTGAAAGTGCATCCTTTTATTTAAAATTGACATCAATTTTAGTAAAAAGGAATACTGACCTACTTAAAACTAAAAAAAACTTTTTTATTGTTTTGATACTTTAGGAAAACGATCCACATGACATTTTTGACATGTAGGAATCAAATTCATCTCAATATGATATGTGATGTGCCCAATATTACTCAAAGTTTTTGTAACTAGTTTTAAATCGAAACTTTAGTTTAAAAATTTTTAGCCAATAAAAACAGATAAATCATGCTCATATTTTCTTGATAATTTAGTAAAATGACTCAAAAGTAATTTTTGACATTTTAGAAATAACATCATTATAATATAACATCTGATGCGATCAACATGACTCAAAGTACATTTTTCTTTTATAAAATTGTTTTTTTGTAAAAAAGAAAAGTGACATACTCAAAACTGATAAAACACATTCTAATTATTTTGATACTTTATGAAAAAAATATATATGAAATTTTATATGTGTATAAATTATTTGAGCCTCAATAAGACACAAGGTGTGACCATAATAACTCCAAGTGTGTCTTTTTTTATAAAATTTACATCAATTTTATAAAAAATGACAACTGACCTACTCAAAACTGAGAAAACACATTCAGATAATTTTTCAACATAAAGAAAATGATCCATAAATAATTTTTGATTTGTTATAATCATATATACCAAAATATGATACAACATCTTACTAGTATAACTCAATTTTTTCTATTATCAGTTCATAATTGATAATTTAGTTCAAAAAGTTTCACGCACAATAAAATGATCAAACAAACTCAAATTTTCTTGTTAATTTTCAGAAATGATTCATAAGTTATTTTTGATAGGTAGGATTCACTATCACATCAAACTGACACATGAGGTGACTAATATGTGTCAAATTAAGTGTCTTAATTTTATATAATTTATTTATATTATATCTAACATAAGAATTTCCTTCTTATAAATGTGGGTTATATTTCACGAGTAGGGGTGGTTTGTTCAAAATTAGCATGAGTCGAGGTTAGGAAAAAAACAAAAGTAATCATTAATAATTTTGAAAGTATGTAATAATCTATACTTATGTAATTGTATAAACCAATGTTTTAATGTATCTAATATAATGTTTTTTATTGTATTTATGTTGTAAATTTCATTACATTTAAATTATGTATTGGTACATGACTTTGTTGATATTTGGAAGTATTTATAGTGATGTGGTGTGTTGTTATAGCACCGTGTACTGTTTTTTTTGTTTGATAATAAAGAATATTGAATTATTCCAAATTATCTACACTTTTTAAAATTATAATAAATGATTCCTTTATTAGTTCTTTTAAAATCACTAAAAAAGGGGTTCTTTGTCAGCACTTTTAAAAGAGAAAAAATGGGTATTTTATTAGTTCATTTACAAATAATGATAATGTTACCATTTATCAGCACTTGTATAAGCTCTAATAATGGTACACTTTATTTGAACTAAATAAAAGAACAAATAAATGTTTTTATTTATTATATATTTTTTAGCACAGGTAAAAGACTAGGGCTTTTAATTTCACTATGGTAGTCAGCACCTTTCTTGCACTGATAAAGTCCAATATTAGTTCCATTAATGGGCTAATATGTATTATTTTCTCTACACCTCTTATGCGTGTTGGAATCATATATGGTATGAGAATTGACGTATAAGTTCCTTTAACTAACGTGATTTATCCATGTGATAATGTGCTAGACAAGGGGACTTTAAAAAGTGGTATAAGGGGAAATAGGTTTTTTTCAGTACTATTTAGTATAGGTATAAAGGATACTAGGATATGTCGAGATATGTTATTGAATTTGTGAATTGGATTAGCTAACCCATATATGCAGGTGAACAGAAGATCTAAGGGATGGGATTACTATTCTTGATGTTCTCATATTATAGTTGATATTATTTCACCTTGGGCGATTCACTTGTTTTGGGATAATTTTCTCTCTTAGGATTTTTAATTGTGGACTAGTACAGTGTGAGATGGGTATTTTCACATCATTATAGGTATATAGGGATATATTTTGACATGAGTTATACATTAGAGGGACATATTTATTTTATATGATATATTTTCCTATCTGAAAAATGAAATTAGATCCCTGTTATAGTAGAAAAATGAAATGATTGAAATATTTATGTCATTCCAATTCACTTTGTATGATATGATTAGAGAGACCAATAACCAATTATTTTATGTTTTTATCACTTATTGAGTTTACCTTGTTGTAATCTTGTTTTATAAGGAGTGTGTTCATCTCATAGAGGGAATGCATCATTTTCATCATTGAATTGAGCATCAGGAGACCAGAAATCAACATGATCATAATGGAGATGAACTGGGGATTCTTTTATCTCATAAGGATCAAATGTATTTTTAGCTTCATGATAGCTTAAATATGGTAATGTCATTTAGGGAATAGGTTATTGTTCTCAATATATATATATGATGTTAAAGTTGATTAGAGAGTGGTATCTATAATCTCCACTTATGTTCGCTGGCAATGGAGGCCCTTAGATAGCTAAGTTCTCTATTGAGTTAGTATAGATGATCTTCATTCACCATAAGATACCCATTTATATTAGGGTTAATCTTTTGGAATAAATAAATTATATACCAATCAAGAATTGTGGTGAATTCTAGAGAATAATGGGAAGTTAGAGGAGTTATCCTGAAATAATTATAAGAAAATATTCATTGTCAATTATATTTAGAAATGTTGATAGATGAGAAAGATTTTATTTCATACAACTATCCTGGGATGACATGTCTATGAAGCAATATGGTAGATGTTTCACCAACTTTTTTTACTTTGCACCATATTTAGTAACTGATGAGATATCTAGGGTGAGGCATTTCCCGGATGAGATTTTCTTTGTCATCAGGTCACAAGTGACCTTTTCTCGCACGAGAAAATTTTTGGACATTTTGTATTAGTCTCTAACAATATAAGGGAATCTGAGAGGGTACACATGTTTTTTCCAAGATATTACAATATGGGGAATTGGGCGATAATCTGGTTATAAGAATCACTACTATGATATTTTTTTCCTAGTAAACAATACGAATAGAATACATGCCTATGGGAAAACATCATAGAATCATGTTCTGTTGTAGTGAAATCAATGTGGTATGTTTCTTCACCAATGGTCTCAGTTTCTATTACCTTCATCACAGTTTTGTGATTTTAGTTTTCTAGGAACCTCATAGTGGACTTCTAGGGTGATACAGTGGAAGATTAGTGGTAGGGGATCTTGGTACGTATCAGAATCTAATAAGGGCATGATACCCCTTAGTAGACCGGTTTCTCGACATCCACTATTTTTTCAGGTTGTGGTATCGTAAATGGTACTCTAGTGGATTATTGGTTGTTCTATCCCTATTTAATATCCTAGTGGAGTCTTACAGGATCGTAGGGTCAAGTTTGATGTCAACTAAACACTATGTCATATACTCCTGGTAGTTTTGATACATGAACATCTATAATCAAAGGTATAATTTTTGTATCATATACAAATTCATTAATTTTTTTAATAAATGAAAATGAAATTCAATTATATGTACTATTTTTTCAATTATATTTTATTTGGATGTGAATGCATGGATGATATTTTAACCATCGACACACTGTTTCAAGTGTGGTCAAATAATACCAAATGATACAGGGTGTGTTCTCATGAAATTAGTGGTTACTATTTATTTTTGGTTTTTTTCTTGGTTAAATGAAATATTTTTATATTATTATTGTAATTTATTTTTTTTATATATAAGAATCATATATACTATTACTGGATGATAGTTATATTTTTATTTATAGAAGGAGGAAACTGTTTCCACTAAGGTGTGTGTGATCTACAGGTTGGTCATAAAGGACCATTCAATGCATATAATGTAGTGTCATGATGCAGATTAAATGAATTTACTTAGATGATGATGCAATTCATCATGAAAAATTTCCACTTATGGTAGGATATTTTCAAGATGTTTTTCTTGATGAGTTCTTTGGATAAACACTATAGTGGGATATCAAGTACATGATCTAGTTGGTGGGAGTGGAGCTAGTTTCTATCACCCAATAAAACAATTACCCCATTAAACATCTAGAATTTATGGTTCTATTATAATATATAGAATATTAGGGTTTCATATGGTCTAGTACAAGACAATGGGATTATCCAGTGATTTTCACTAAGAAGGCTAATATGACATTGTGATTTTCTGTGGAAAATCAGAGACTGAATAATATTATGGCCAAGAACCATGATCCCCATCCATTCATCGATTATATATTCAACAAAATGATTGGTGTCTATATTTTTGAAAGGATTGACTCCATATTATGGTATCACCAGATGAGTGTGGGACCCTCATACATACCCATGATTTTTTTGGATCAGGTATGGCTTGTATGAGTTACTGGTGATTTTCAATTATTTGGATTCTTATGACAAATATATTGAGAAGATGATGTATATGAAATAATTATCACTGATAATCACATTAGAATTTATGGGTATGATATATATTGTATACTATGATGTGTTCGATGTTGAACCTGGAGTGATTTTGATGTAGGGATGGAGTTCTAGATTATGGATCTAGATAACGGGGAATACGTGAGATGAATTATCATAGTCATGATATAGAGTTATCCATAGTGATACACACCATGAGATGTTGGAGGCATTATCTTTTAAGAGAACCCTTAGAGCCTCTGGTACGTCCATTCTCAATTGGACTTGAATCTTCGATAGAGGAGGTGGGTCAAGTATTTACATTCTTTCAACATTGATATGGATTATACACTAGGAATTGACAATATAATTTCTGATTCCACGAGTCATAATTTTTATAAAGTGGTAGTGTTGGAGTATTGTGATCAGTGGAGGATGATCGTACACTTTTAATTCATTCATAAAATGTTTATGATTCCCATAAATAATTATATCATACATCAACATCTATTATACGAGTGATTTTGGATCAAATACTGGCCAGGAACATATCTAGTCCAGATGGCTAAGAATTAATAGATAGATAATATGGTGGGAGCCACTACCAGGATGGTCTTCAAGAAGTGGCAATTGTATTCTTTTTTGTGGCTGAACATGCATTCCAATTTCCTTTCAAGATAAGACAATGGGATAGTTTCATGCTTTTATATGGGTAGTATATCCAGTTTTGACAAATATGTATCATGATATCGATAGAAAATAGAAGTGGACAAGAAGGAAGAAAGGGGTACCAGGATTCATGGTGATATTTTTCTCCCATTAATAAGTGGAGGATGATGAAAAAGGTAATGATGGGATATTTACTTCTCAATCCACTCCTTAATAGAAATGTTATGATGTCACTATGGACATTGTAATAAGATTACCCAAGAACTCTATAACAACCATGCTCTTTATTACACATTTAAACATGATTTATTACATAAAGTCTTTACTTGATACGACATAGAAGATTGAGATGTATAGTTTCTTTGTGTCTTAGGAACATTACATAATGACTTAAAACATGAAACATAACATCTTTATTGAAAACTTCCTTTACATGACCACTACATTCCCTCGTACTTATCATTTCATGGGATAACATGAGGACATGCATAGTAAGGGGTGAGCTATAAAGCCTAGTAAGGGATTAAAAATGAATAACATGAGGAATATAGTACATGTTATGAATTGGGAATATCAATGGAGAAAAAGAGAAACATTAACATAAAGGAATGATATAACATGATTATCATAACATGGAAATGTGGCAACAACATTTAACAGTATATTAGCATGAGCCATAGCCCATGGAACATGCAGCATGATTAAACGCTCACTTTACTTTAATTATCTTGAGTAAACCCTAATTTCACTTGATGTATCATGATACTAATATTTACCAAATTCATTGAAGCGCTATCAGGGCACACCCTTATTATGATTTCATTTCATGCATAAGTGTTATACATGGATCATATAACATGGATTCATTCAACATAATAATTTATTCCATGATAATGGAATGTGTAATACATACATGAAACTCCATAATCAATAATTAAATGTGTTTAAAGGTGGATACCCTTGATAGATAAATGGGAAATGGTATTCACTACACAATGACTTTGGTTGGAAAATCACGGTGCAATTTCGGCAGCATAACAGTGTGACATAATATTTCCTAGAAATGGTTTATGAGAGAGAAAGGGATATCTCATCATATATAAATGAAATGGACAGTAATGGGGTCATTTAGATACATTTCCCAACATATTTAATGGAATTCATATTCATTATACAAAATAATTTCTTGAATGTAAATGAGGAGAGAGAAATCCCTTACGAAATATTCACATGGTAATGGTTGTACATGGGAGGAATCAATGAGAAAGAAAGGGATATATCATCATAAGAACATAAGAAGGGAAATATGGTGTTGGTGAGAAATAATACCCTATCTTTTTTAATTGAAAATAAAAGGGCATAACAACATAATGAAATTTGGACAAAAATGAGAAAGAAAGAAATCCCTTATGGAATTTTGGCATTGTAACAGGTATACATGGAAGGCATCGATGAGAGAGAAAAGTTTCTCTCATCATTTAAACATAAAGAGGAAAGTATAATGGAGGTATGAAATCGTATCCCAACATTTATAATTGAAAATGAATGTTCATAACAATATTAAGAAACTTGGATGAAATGAGAAAGGAGTGAATCCCTTACTAGGAAGTGGGATCCCAAAGGCTTGGGAGGGGATTGAGAGAGGATTATTGGGAGCTTGGGGAACCATGGGAGGAACCTTGAGAGATTAGTGAATAGTTTATTATATCTCCAAAGGATTTTAGTGATGAGGAAGTGGGAGCATGGGTGGGTTTATATAGGTAAATAGAGGGAATTCTTTATTATTTATCTTTTAGACCCTCCATATTAAACTAATCAAAACCACAAACCATCCCTTGGTTTGTCCCATGATTATTTCAAAATTGGAGTGGACAAAATTATTTTATAATTCCAATGGATGAAAATTTTAAATTATTAGGCTTGATTACGTGGAGGTGAGTCACACTCTCAAGGGAATCAATTTAAAAAGTTAAAATGTTTTATAAGTCTGGGAGGGTCCACTAAGGCACCATAAAATTAATCAACTAAATATAAAATAAAATTATTTTAAAGATAATAAATATGTTGTACAAACATTCCATTTATATTATTTTTTTACATCACTATTGGATCATTATGATGTCATAAAACATATTATATATTTAAATTGAATTTAATTTTTACCCAAAAATTCGGTTGTCTCGGAAAATTATGAAAAATTCACTGCTGGATAATTTTGATTCCATGATTCCAAAAATAATTTTAATTATTTCTAAATAATTTTCAAAATATGTGAATTTTTACTTTTAAAATAAAATCTGTCATTTATAAAAAAATTCATGGGTTTTGACAAAAACAACTTTCAAATTATATTAAAAATAACAATTGTATTCATACAAATTATATGATCATTTATATTTAATAAAAAATAATTTAGTGATAATATTTTGTTAAAATATTAATTAATTCAAAAATCCAGTAATTCATAAAAATATATTTCTTAATTTAATATTAACTAAAAATACTTTTTGAACTTTAAAAAAAATTTACAAAGTAACAATGATAAAATTAATGTATATTCCTTATACAAAATAATGTATATAATCATAGTGATAGGGTCTTGTTACATAACCCATTAAAGGACTCACATAAAACCTAAGGGTATGGTGTGTGATGGTGACAGACTCTTCGGGTGGCTCAGATAATATTGCTCAGGTGGAAATCTCTATCAACTCCCACTTCCCCCATAGGCGGTTCCGTTCGAGGTTAACATGTTGAAGCTCATCTTGGGATTGGTTAAGAGAAAATCCCAGTGATGCCACCTCTTTTCCGATCTCCAACAAATGAGATTCATATGGGAAAATTCTACCAGATGAGGTCAACGCATCATTGGTCTAAGTAAATTGGATTTGATAAAGCCTATATTTATACTGATCATGTGATCACTATTTAATGGCTGTATTAGCAATGTTCAAAATTCATAACGGTATTTTAAAAATAAAAAAACATAAAACCAAGGAAGGGAATATGTTATATAACCATTTTACATAATAATACATTTAATTAGATCAAGATTGATTTAATTAACAAAAGATTGGGTCATTACCATCAACCCACCTTAAGAAATTTCACCCTTGAAATTTCATTTTCCCACAAAAAAAATAGATATGAGTAACTCTACTTCATCATTTTCTCTAATTCCCATTTTTTCCTTTACAAACTTGTGGTTTCACTAAAACACCTTGATGAGGGGCATTGTCTTATTTCTTAGAAATTTTTGCATATGATCTCAGATCTTCATCAGATTCTTTTTATAGGATAGAACATTATATAATGCTACCACCTATGGATTTAGTACATGCGATGGGTTAGGTATGTACTTCCTAAAGAGTGATACATGGAATACATCATGTACTTGAGATAGGTTCGGTGGGAGTTCAAGTTGATAGGCTACTACTCCTATAAGGACTCGACCTTATAACATACATAATATTTAATTTATTTGAGAAAACAATTATTTTTAAATTGAGTATATTTTCATGTTTAGAGATTTAGAGAATTGGGACATAATACATTCATAACACTACACATTGTTAGAGAGTAGATACCATAAAAGTAGTTTCCATTTTTTTCAAAATACAAAACAGAAAAAATTAAAACATGATTCCTTGATAATCCTTCAACATTTAACATGGATTCCTTCTTTTTATTTCACATCAATTAAACTATTAAAATCATTTAAAACA